>JAJNNQ010000057.1:5000000-10000000 GCA_027886175.1 Phylloscopus collybita
ATCCACGAATCAGTGTAGAGGTAGAGCTTTGGCCACTTCTCTTTTTCAGCAATGTCCAGGGCCAATTGAACAGCTTTGAGTTCGGCAAGCTGGCTTGACCCACCTTCTTCATCAGTGCCTTGTGCAACTTGTCTTGTGGGGCTCCAAACTGCTGCTTTCCACTTTTTCGTTTCATCCCTACAATGCGGCAGGAACCGTCAGTGAAAAGAGCGTAGCGTGTTTCTTCTGCTGGCAGTTGGTTATACGGTGGAGCTTCTTCAGCTCGGGTTACTTGCTCCTGTTTCTCTTCATCAATGAGACTAAAGTGTTCACCTTCAGGCCAGTTTGTAATTATTTCCAAAATCCCAGGACGATTCAGTTTTCCAATACGGGCACGCTGTGTGATAAGAGCAATCCACTTACTCCATGTGGCATTGGTCGCGTGGTGGATAGCGGGAACTTCTGCTTTGAACATCTACCCCAGCACTGGTAGTCGGGGTGCCAAGAAGAGTTGTGCTTTAGTGCCTATTACCTCTGAGGCAGCTTGAATTCCTTCATAGGCTGCTAAAATTTCCTTTTCTGTTGGAGTGTAGTTGGCTTCCGCCCCTCGGTAGCTTCGACTCCAGAATCCCAATGGTCGGCCACGCGTCTCACCAGGCACCTTCTGCCAAAGGCTCCAGGACAGACCATTGCTCCCGGCTGCAGAGTAGAGCATGTTCTTCACACCTGGTTCTGTCCTAACTGGGCCAAGGGCTACTGCATGAGCAATCTCCTGCTTGATCTGGGCAAAGGCGTTTTGCTGTTCTGGGCCCCAGTGGAAATTGTTCTTCTTACGAGTAACCAGGTAGAGAGGGCTCACAATCTGGCTATACTCAGGGATGTGCATCCTCCAAAAGCCAATGGCCCCTAGGAAAGCTTGTGTTTCCTTCTTGTTGGTCGGTGGAGACATTGCTGTGATCTTGTAAATGACATCGGTGGGAATCTGGCGCCGCCCATCTTCCCACTTTATTCCCAAGAACTGGATCTCTCGAGCAGGTCCCTTAACTTTGCTCTTCTTGATAGCAAAACCAGCTTTCAGGAGAATCTGGATGGTCTTATCTCCTTTCTCAAAAACTTCAGCTGCAGTGTTTCCCCATACAATGATGTCATCAGTGTACTGCAGATGTTCTGGAGCCTCACCCTTTTCTAATGCAGTCTGAATGAGTCCATGGCAGATGGTGGGACTGTGCTTCCACCCCTGGGGCAGTCGATTCCAGGTGTACTGCACTCCCCTTAATGTGAAGGCAAACTGAGGCTTGCATTCTGCAGCCAGAGGGATGGAGAAAAACGCATTGGCAATGTCAGTGGTGGCGTACCACCTCGCTGCCTTGGACTCCAGCTCGTACTGGAGTTCCAGCATGTCCGGTACGGCAGTGCTCAGCGGCGGAGTCACTTCATTCAATGCACGATAATCCACAGTTAATCTCCAATCTCCGTCAGACTTGCGCACAGGCCAAATGGGGCTATTAAAGGGTGAGTGGGTTTTGCTGACCACCCCTTGGCTCTCCAGCTCACGGATCATTTTGTGGATGGGAATCACAGCATGTCGAGTGCTTATGTACTGTCAGCGATGCACCGTCGAAGTGGCAATTGCTACTCGTTGCTCTTCCCCCTTCAGGAGTCCTACTGCAGATGGGTACTCTGATAGCCCAGGCAAAGTGTTCAACTGCTTAACACCTTCTGTCTCTACAGCCGCTATCCCAAATGCCCACCTGAGTCCCTTTGGGTCTTTGAAATACCCATTTCGGAGGAAGTCTATGCCCAAAATGCATGGGGCCTCTGGGCCTGTCACAATAGGGTGTTTCTTCCACTCGTTTCTAGTCAGGCTCACATCGGCTTCCACCAAAGTAAAATCCTGTGATCCCCCTGTCACACCAGCAGTAGAAACAGACTCTTCCCCCACATACCTTGATGGGATAATTGTGCACTGTGTACCAGTGTCAACCAAGGCCTCATATTCTTGTGGTTCAGATGTGCCAGGCCAACGAATCCACACAGTCCAAAAAACACGGTTTTCCCTAGCCTCTACCTGGCTAGAGGCAGGGCCCCTCTAAGCCTGGTTATCCGTCTTTCCCTGGCTAACTGGAGCTACTTCCCTCTTGGTGGAACTACCTCTCTGAGTCTTGCCTTCCAACAATTCACGCAGCCATTGTGCCAAATCGTCAGTAGATTTTCCATCCCATTTCCTCATGTCTTCCCCAGAATCACGCAGAAAGGACCACAGCTTAGTTCGTGGGATACCCCTTTTTTTTCCTATTTGGAGAACGTCTGCGCTTGGTACCAGAACCTCTGACCTGTACTGCAGAGGTTTGGAGAATGTCCTCTCTGAGTTGTTTGTGGTTCTCCTCTATCTTATCTTCTAATGTCTGCATACGCATTTCTAGAGCTGCAATTCTGGCATGTGTCGGGCCATGCACGGCATCTGCATATGCTCGGAGCTTCTTCGCCATATCCCACACGGTCTCCCTCATGTCATCTTGCTTTATTATTGCTAAAGCAGATGAGTATTTTTGTGGCCCAAGTCGTACAAGTTTTCGCCACATCATGGGTGTGCATGGTACCAGGTCTGGGTTCCTAGTGTTTAGGTTATCTGAGAAGACAATCTCTGCCACTGCCATTTCTCGTAAGCGTTGAATCCCTTGTTCTATGGTCTTCCACTGGGTTTACTGCATATAGAGATCGTCTGCACACAGATATCTTTGTTCTACACTTCCCAGGACCCGTTCCCAGAGACTGCGTGGATTAGCCTCTCTCATCATTCCTTGGTCAATAACTGGATCTTGTGACAGGGATCCCAGATACCTTGCTTCGGTGCCGTCCAGAATTGTAGCCTCACCTGCAGCATCCCAAAGACGGACTAACCAACTGATTATAGATTCATCAGGTCGTCGAGTGTAACCCTTTCTTAGGCCCTGAAGGTCCTTCAGGGAAAAGGACTCAATAGTAGCTTCTGGTCTTCTGCCAGTTGGTTGGGCTTGTGATCTGCTGCCGGTTGGTTGGGTTTCCGATTTTATGTCAGTCTGTTCAGTTTCTGATTGTGTATCAGTTGGTTCAGCATCTGATTGGGTGTCAGTCGGTTGGCTGTTGGGAGGCACTGAGGGTCCTTCACCTGGATCATCATCGACTCATCGATCAGTTTTGTATGTGTGCTTCTTTGCTGGGGCGACTGCCAGTGTCTTAGGTTCACTTTCTGGTTTAGCTGCTGTCTGAGTAGCTACGGTATTGGCTGCAGCTCGAGTGACTGGGGTAGCTGCTGATTTATCTCCCTGCCCCCCTGCTTTTATCTGCTGCTCTACAGTATTTAGCAGTGTATGATAAGCATATGCTAGGGCCCAGCTTATTGCAATGAGCCTTTTCTCTTTAGAATTATCACGGCAGTTCTCCTCCAGATATTTCCCCACTTTGTCTGGGTTCTGTATTTGTTTGTGTGAAAATTCCCAAGCTGGGGGATCAGAAAATTCCTTCAAGGTTTGGCCCATTCTCTCCCATTTTCCACATCATTCAGGATTTTTCACACCTGGGTCTACCTTTAGGTCAGCAGTCTCATCAGCCCCTCTGGAGAACTCAGACCTCATTCTAGACAAGCTGTAGAACATATAGAGGAAGCCTACTAGATTAAATACCAGAAAGGTGGTTTCTTTAATAGTCAGGGGACATTGAACATTCTCTAAAAGTGATGTAACTGGTTCAAAAGAGAAGGAACAAAGAAATGACTGAAAAGCTTCATCCCCTCTAACAAACTGAGTGCAATTATTAATAAATTCCCAAAACATGCTACTGGACCTAGGATGCAGGGTAGGACGAAGAAGCCATAAACCAAACATACCAGGCACAAACTCCAGTACCTGTATAAGCTTCCTATAAATCATGATTGCTAAACCGAGGACAATAGCAATCCTAACTCGTGCACCTCTAGTGTAAAAGCTACGTGTTAGAGACAACATTGGAGCTATTGCTGAATAAGAAAACAAACCTAGGGACCAGAGAGGTATTAAAACCTCAAAAAAGCCTAGGGAACAGAAACACAGAAAGGACTCCATCCCAAGAGACATTAGGAATTCAATGAGCAACATATCTACTCAATACTCTATCCCCACACAAAGTAAAACCAAAAAGGCAGTCAATGTAAGTTTTTTCCACTTTCTCAAGCCCCACGGATGGGCGCCAAATAAATAAATGTCCTGGTTTAGGGCAAAATTGAGAGGGAACCTCCGAAGGGGTTCCTCTGAAAAGCAAGCCCAAACGGCCCCTCCCCCCAGCCGGTCCAGGAAAAGAACTTCCTCGGAGAAAAGTGGAAAAAACTATTTATTTAACAAACAAAACGACCACAAATGCAAAGAATGAATAATATGAAACAATAAAACCTCTGGCCGATCTGCAGAGAGCTGGCAAACAGAGACAGTCCTTGCCGTGGGTGCAGCTCAGCTCACTCAGTCTCTCACCAGCTCCACTCCCTCCGCAGCTCCAGGCCCGGCGGGCCGCAGGTGTCAGCCCTCGCTGCTCCTCTGGGTTTGTCAGTCCAGAGTAGATTTAAACAGTCCCAAGGGGAAAAAAAAGGAAGAAAAAAAATGGTCCAGGGAGTCTTCTCTGCCCTAGCTAGCTAAACTAACTAAAAGCACAGGAGATCTCTGTCCCACCGCTTTCCGTGCCCAGACGAACGCCGGAGAGCAGACGTGGGGGAGTCAGGCCATTTCTCAAAACAAACTGCACGCTGCTGCTTTCTCCCCCTTCGCTCCCAGAACAAGTTTTAAAGGTACAGAACTGAATATACAGCACAAACAGAGCAGACAATTGGGGATACGAGCAGCAAAAGTCACCCTGCCACAGCAATGAAGAAGAAAACCAATTTGGGATGCTGAAGAGTGGAAAGACAATGCTACCAGAGTAGAGAAACTACCTGTGAAAGTCCGCCATGTAGATGCCCATGTCCCCATGAGCAGAGCTAATGAGGAACACCGAAACAATGAGCAGGTAGATCAGGCTGCAAAGACAGAGGTGTCAAAGATAGACTGAGATTGGCAACACAAGAGAGAGTTGCTCCTAGCTCAATGGGCTCATGATACCTCAAGCCATCAAGGCAGAGATGCCACCTATAGGTGGGCATAAGACCAAGGGGTGGATTTAACCATGGTCAGTATTTCTCAGGTTATCCATGACTGTGAGATGTGTGCTGCAAACAAACAGGCCAAGCGAGTGAAGCCCGTATGGTATGGTGGTCAGTGGTCCAAATATAAATATGGAGAAGCCTGGCAGATTGATTATATTACACTGCCCCAGACACACAAAATAAGCGCTATGTCCTTACAATAATAGGAGCCACCACAGGATGGCTGGAGACCTACCCTGTGCCTCATGCCACTGCCTGTAACACCGTTCTAGGCCTTAAAAAGCAAGTTCTTTGGAGACATGGTACCCCTGAGAGGATTGAGTCAGACAATGAAACTCATTTCAAGAATAGCCTTATCAACACCTGAGCTCGGGAACATGGCATTGAGTAGGTGTACCATATTCCCTACCATGCACCAGCTGCAGGCAAAGTGGAGAGGTACAACAGACTGTTAAAAACCACCTTGAAAGCACTGAATGAGGGATGTTTCAAAAATTGGGAGCACCACTTAACAAAAGCCACCTTGTTGGTTAACACCTGAAGTTCCACCAACAGAGTAGGCCCTTCCCAGTCTGACCTCTTACCTAAAATAAACAAAAATAAAGTCCCAGAGGTACATGTGAGAGGTTTGTTAAAGAAAACAGTTGGGATCAAATCTGCCTCGAGTACAGACAAACCGATCCGTGGGATTGTTTTTGCTCAGAGACCAGGTTGCACATGGTGGATAATGCAGAAAGATGGAACAACACAATGTGTACCTTAGGGAGATCTGATTGTTGCGTGAGAACTATGAGTAAATATCATTGTTTGCTGAATGTTACTGCCATTTTCTGTATATAGCTGTATACTGTATATATATATGCATGTATGTTGTATTCCCTTTTGGTATCCCCTCCCCTGTGAAACTTTACCTGTCCCTTGACTCTGACCTATGGCCTTTGGCCATAGGTAACTCCGCCCCCTTACCCTGAAAGGGATAAAACCCCCTTTCCCTTTGGGGTCGTCCTCTTTGGCCTCGGGATCCCTTCAGGAAATAAACCTTGGAACAACATCTCGGGGTAAGAGCCTCCTTTGGTTTTATGTCCCTATCTTGGAGTTTCCCCCCACCCTAACCTCCCTAAATCTGAGCTGGCAACAGGTCTCGGGGGGCTGAGGGAAAGGGGTTAACATCAGTTGGCGTCCACGTGGCCTGAAAACCACGCAAGAGCTGGAGTCTCTTATTTCTGAGATCTCAAAAGCTTTTTGGACTGTTCAACTCTTCTCCACTGATCCAGCTGCTTTTTGTGCAGTTGGGGGCGGTAGAAATAAGATCGGCAGCCTGTGCAGTCACACAGGTCGATTCGATAGGAACTGTTATAGGAAAAGAGCAGGGCACCCCAAAAAAGCACGTGATCCGTCCCCCAGGCAAAGACGGGGGGTGGGCAGTCCCGTGTGATTGGGAAAAAGAAAGATCTTTTGCTGCACGTGGGCATTGAGCCCACAGCCACGCAGTGAAACCCTTTTAGGACCCAGTTAACATCTTAGAAGTGGTGTTTGTAATTCATCTCTGGGGGGTCAGGCGCCGACTGTCCCAGAGATCCACGGCGTCTCGGGGTGTTGCGGGCTTTGAGGAGAACCCCGGGAAACGGGGCGACCCCCTCACAGCCCCCGGAGCCGGAGAAGCTCGGCAGGGTGCCGATTCCCCGCCCCGGATTACCCCCCCCCACGTCCCGGAGTTCTCGGAAGTGAGAGAGGGGCTGGGACAGAGCCGTGTGTGTGTGTGTGTGTGTCTGTGTGGTTTTTTTTTCTTAACGCTTTAACATCACAAATATGGGTTCTAACCTTTCCACTGACCAAAGGAGCCTTTTAAAGCACCTTAAATCTGCTTTGAAAAGTCTTAAAATCCCAAATAGTTTATTAATGAGTTTTATCCGTTGGTTGTTTGCTGAGTTTCCAAATTTTAACCCCCAGAATGTTCAATCCGTGGCTTTTTGGGATGAGATTGGGGAATTACTCACCTTAAAAATTGAAAATGGAGACACAAAAGCTTCAAAATTTATCCCAATTTTTTTAAAAGCACGCAAGCATCTATTGGAATTAGAACGCAGCAAACAGCCACAGAAAACCCCTTCATCCTCCTTTTTCCCCTCCCAGTCCCCTATTCCCTACGAGAAGACCTCTCAGCCACCCCAATATGCTGTGGCGTGGAGGGGGAATAATGGCGACGAACACGTGGTGGCTTCCCCCCCCCTCAGCCCCCTCCTCCCCCACAGCCCCGTTTCTCTCCCATACCCTGTGCCATGCAACCCCGCCCCCTGCCTTCCCTCCGCTCCCTGTTGCCTTGAACACGCGTGTAGCGTCCTTTTCCCCAGCCCCCAGCCCGGCACGGGACATGGGGGGGGCGCGGCAGCGCAAACTGCGGGCGGCGCGGCAGCGCAAACCGCGGGCGGCGCGGCAGCGCAAACCGCAGGCGGCGCCGGCGGCGGCGTGGCAGCGCACGCAGGCGGCACGGGCGGTGCAGACGACCCGTGCTCGCGCGGCGGCGGCGGGGGAGGGGCGGTGGCAGCAGCGCGCGGTGGCGTTGACGGTGCCGCGAGCGGCGTGCGGGGCGCCGCGGGCGGCGGACCCGACCCCGTCCAGGGGGCGCGCGGCCCCAGTCCCATCCCCCACGACACACGCGGCTGCGGCGGGGGCGGGGCGGGGCCCGGTGCCTCTCTCGGCAGCGACGGGGCGGGGCCCTCGCCTCCCCCCAGCCGCGGGTGGGGGGGCAGTTCACTCGCAGCTCCAGACCCGATGCATGCTAATGACTCTTGCAGGGCGGGACGAGAAGTACCTATTCCTTCACTAACCCAAACTGAATCTGATGATAACATCCCTTTTGTTGCCCCTGTAGAATACCTTGGTAAGAGAAATGGAAGGAAACAATACAAGCCTTTCTCTTACCAAGATAAAAAGGAGCTATGCAAAATTCAAAGAGAATTTGGAATGTCTAGTGAAATTTTTAAAAGCATGATGACTGCTACCTTTAGCTCCAATGAATTGGTCCCAAATAATATTAAAGATTTATTCAGATGTTTACTAACACCCTCGGAATATGATTTATGGGAATGCATGTGGAAAAAAAGCTTTAAATGTAATATTACAGGAAATTCAACAGACTCCTGCTTTAGCACAGGATGGGGATGGGAATGATATAACATTGGACCATCTCTGCGGTACTGGGGAATTGCATTGCCCTGAAAGACAGACCCGATTATTATCAAAGCAAATTTTGCATAAAATTGGTAGTGCAGCAGAAAAATCTTTTTACCAGTTACCGACACCTGAAACTAAGGGCAGCTATACCAGTATTAAACAATTTCCTTCAGAGAATTTTTTGCAGTTTTTGGACCGTTTACGCGCTCAGGTGGAAAGACAAGTCCCACAATCATCTATACACAACGAACTGATTAAAGAGATAGCTCAGAGGAATGCTAATGAAACTTGTCGTAGAATTATCCTTAGTCTCCCATCAGAACCAACTCTAGCTCAGATGATCGAGGCCTGTACCAGGAAAGCAGAGCTGTTCAGCGCACCTGAAAGCAATCCTGGACTGCCTCATCCCAGGACAGCAGCGCCGGCACGACCTGACCCACGGCGGCAACCACTGTCACCAGACCGCCTACAGCATATCATCTGCCATCTCTGCAGACAGCCTGGACATTTTGCAGTTTCCTGCCCTCGGAATCGGAACCAGAACCAAAACCAGCAAAGGAAGCCCAACAAACAAAAAAACTAGCTTCTCAGCGCGTCCCCATGGTTAATGCTCTCACGCGTGTAAAAACAAATATGAGGGGTCTCCCACCAGTTGACACCTCTCTCTTAACAACAAAGGGGGAGGGGGTGGGGGAAAAGAATGAAAATAGTAAATGTTTGATTAACAAGGTTTGGCAGCCGCAAGGCCGGTACAGGCTTGTGACTACCAAAGGTTTTCATTTCAGATCTGCAGACTGGATATTAATTACAGTGCATCCATCAGACATCTCACAGGATCTGAAGGATAACCACACGGGAATGTTCAGTGAGTATTTTGTTATTGGGGATACTGCACACACACCAGAGGAGATTGAGGTATTTCCAATGTCCATTAAGGGGAACATGACAGGCCTTATGCTTTTGGCACGCTGCAAACACCCACCATTCTACCTGACAGAAGGACAAGTTGTTGCCCAGGCCATTCCCGATCCTGCAGAGGTAATAGCAGATGGAAAATCGCTGGAAGTCTACTGGGCAGAGGTGGTGGGAGAGGACAAGCCTTCCATGGCATGCAATATAGCAAATGGGTCAGAGCGCCTCCATGTGGAGGGGGTCCTTGATACAGGAGCCAGTGTGACCGTTCTACCAGAGAGTAAGTGGCCATCAAACTGGGAATTGCAACCTGTTGCAGGCAAACTTCAGGGCATAGGAGGAATCACATTGGCAAAAATCTCAAAAAATATAGTTCAAATAGAGGGTCCTGATGGAAAAGTGGCAAGTGTCCGTCCATTTATTGCAAAATACAAAGCCCCCTTGTGGGGGAGGGACACCTTGTCTCAGTGGGGAGTTCAATTGGTCATTCCTAAAACACCCCAGGATTTTTAGAAATAGCCACTGTGACGCGCCCTGCCCACAAGTTAACATGGTTGGATAACACCCCAAAATGGGTAGCACAGTGGCCATTGA
The DNA here is from genome assembly GCA_027886175.1 of Phylloscopus collybita. Taxonomy (NCBI): domain Eukaryota; kingdom Metazoa; phylum Chordata; class Aves; order Passeriformes; family Phylloscopidae; genus Phylloscopus; species Phylloscopus collybita. The sequence goes on from JAJNNQ010000057.1 coordinate 5,009,806, forward strand.
GCAAAGAAAAGCTCAAGGCGCTTGAGGAGCTTGTGGAGGAACAGGTGGCTCAGGGTCACCTGGAAGAAACAACAAGCCCTTGGAATTTCCCAGTCTTTGTAATAAAAAAACCGGGAAAGGACAAGTGGAGGTTGCTCCATGACCTCAGGGAGATAAACAAAATGATAGAGGACATGGGACCACTTCAACCAGGAATGCCTTCCCCAACAATGCTCCCGAGAGATTGGAAATTGGCTGTATTAGATATCAAAGATTGCTTCTTTCAGATTCCTCTACACCCAGAAGATGCCCCAAGGTTTGCATTCTCAGTTCCTACCCTAAATCGTCAAGGCCCTATGAAAAGGTATCATTGGAGATCTCTTCCTCAAGGCCTTAAATTATCGCCTTTCATATGCCAACAGTATGTAGCATCTTTACTGTCACCTGTTCGTGCTGAGAGACAGGATGCCATCATCCTTCACTACATGGATGATGTGCTGGTGTGTGCCCCCAATGACTCTATACTCCAACACACGCTTGACCTAGTGGTTAAGGTTTTAACCTCTGCTGGATTTCCGTTACAGGAAGACAAAGTTCAAAGGATGCCACCTTGGAAGTACCTGGGCTTACAGATTACAGCGAGGACTGTTGTTCCTCAAAAATTGGAAATCGACTGTAATCCTAAAACCTTAGCAGATCTCCACTCCCTGTGTGGGTCATTGAATTGGGTAAGACCCTGGCTAGGCCTCACAAATGAGGACCTAGACCCTCTTTTCAATTTATTGAAAGGGGAGAGGGAGCTGGCCTCCCCCAGGGAGCTGACCCCAGAGGCAAGGACAGCAATCGAAAAGGTACAGAAAGCCTTGTCAGAGAGGCAAGCACACAGATATGAACCAAGCTTACCTTTTCATTTCATTGTGCTAGGAAAGCTGCCACACTTGCATGGTTTGATTTACCAATGGATCGACGGGCAGAGAGATTCACTCTTAATCATAGAGTGGGTCTTTCTCTCGCACCAAAGATCCAAGACCATCACTGAGCCACAAGAGTTGATAGCTCAATTGATTCAAAAGGCCAGGTTAAGACTATGTGAACTGGCTGGTTGTGACTTTGCATGTATTCACCTCCCAATCAAACTCTCAGAGGAGGGAAAGAACTCTCCAAAGAAACTAACCAAAGAGATGTTTGAGCATTTGCTCCAGAGCAATGCCAGTCTCCAATTATCTCTGGACAGCTACAGGGGACAAATATCAGTCCATGCCCCATCCCACAAGCTGTTCAATGAGGAATTCCACCTCATTCCTCGTGAGAAACAGAGTCGGAGACCACTCAAGGCTCTCACGGTGTTCACCGATGCTTCTGGGGCATCCCACAAGTCGGTGATGACTTGGAGAAATCCTCAGACTCAGCATTGGGAAGCTGATGTGGAGTTTGTGGAGGGATCGCCTCAGGTGGCTGAACTGGCTGCAGTGGTGAGAGCTTTTGAGAAGTTCTCGGAGCCAATTAACTTGGTGACTGACTCTGCATATGTAGCTGGGGTAGTGTCCAGAGCGGAGCAGGCTGTGCTCAAAGAGATCGAGAATGAGCACCTATTTAGGTTGCTTTCAAAGCTGATTTATTTGGTTTCTAATCGGGAATATCCATTCTTCGTGATGCATGTAAGGTCACACACCGATTTGCCAGGTGAAATTGCAGAAGGGAATCGTCGAGCAGACTCCCTTGCTGCACCAGTAGAAAAAGCACGCCTCCCTGACATCTTCCAACAGGCAAAACTGAGTCACCAACAGTATCATCAAAATGTGCCAGGTCTGATCCGTCAGTTCCAGCTAACACGGAGTCAGGCTCGAGCTATCGTGTCCACCTGTCCCAATTGCCAGCTCCAGGCCATGCCATCCATGGGTATGGGGGTTAATCCCCAAGGCCTTGGCAGTTGTGAGGTGTGGCAGACCGACATCACACACATTCCTATCTTTGGTCGCCTCAAATATGTCCATGTAAGTATTGACACACACTCAGGTGCAGTGTATGCCTCTGCCCATGCAGGAGAAAAGGCTGTGCATGCCAAACATCATCTAGTGCAAGCTTTTTCGGTTTTGGGGATCCCAAAAGAAATTAAAACAGACAATGGCCCAGCGTACGTGTCCAAGGAGTTCCTGGAATTTGTCCAGCAGTGGGGAGTGGAACATAAGACAGGCATCCCTCACTCCCCCACAGGCCAAGCTGTGGTTGAACGTGCGCATCAGACGCTCAAACAGGTTCTGGCTAAACAGAGCAGCACAACTGTGTGGATGTCTCCACAGCAGAAGCTCTGTAAAGCCTGTTTACCATCAATTTTCTTAACTGTTCTTTTGAAAACATGAGTCCACCTGTGGTTCGTCATTTTAACAGTGGCAATCAATTCAAACTGTCCCATCGTCCACCGGTCCTGATCAGGGATCCTGAAACTTGGGAAACCAAGGGTCCCTATGAGCTTGTAACCTGGGGTCGTGGCTATGCGTGCGTAGCAATGCCCTCAGGCCCTCGGTGGATCCCCCAGAAGTGGGTAAAACCTTTTGTCCCCAAAAATCCAGCTCCAGCAGAAGGGGATGGAAAACAAGTCACCACTGCCTCCAAGAGGAGACGACGTCGAATGGAGGAAAGAGAATCTTCATAGGTGTGGACTCTTTCCCGAAGTAACAGAAACTTTTAACATGTTTTGAAATGTTTGTTTTTCCCTTTTTGAGAAAACCCTCCTCCCATTTATCCCTGTGATGAATCTCAGTCAAATTGTCATCCTGTTAATGCTGAACAGTCTGGCAGCTGCATGGATCGTCCCTCAGCCACGTCAAAATGTCTGGGTGACCCTGGCACAGACGCTTCAGCAGGAAAAACAACCTGATCGGACAAATGAAGCAAGAATCTGAGGACTGGTTCAATGAACTGTTCAAAGGCTGGGGAGTCACAGGGTGGTGGATTTCTATGGTTAAAACTATTTTGTTATTCCTTGCTATCCTTTTCCTTGTAACCTTAGCATTCGGGATCCTGCGTCGTTTAGTTTTCAAAGCTATCAATGGTCTCATACCTCCTACCTCAGAAGTCAACCACACAGAGTTGGCAAATCTAAAGCAAACTGATTTCCCCACCAGGTGTAAGTGGTGGGAAAGAGAAAACCCACACTCCATGTAACTTATTGTTTTTCCTTTAATTTTGTTAAACAAAAAAAGGTGAGATGTTGTATTCCCTTTTGGTATCCCCTCCCCTGTGAAACTTTACCTGTCCCTTGACTCTGACCTATGGCCTTTGGCCATAGGTAACTCCGCCCCCTTACCCTGAAAGGGATAAAACCCCCTTTCCCTTCGGGGTCATCCTCTTTGGCCTCGGGATCCCTTCAGGAAATAAACCTTGGAACAACATCTCGGGGTAAGAGCCTCCTTTGGTTTTATGTCCCTATCTTGGAGTTTCCCCCCACCCTAACCTCCCTAAATCTGAGCTGGCAACGGGTCTCGGGGGGCTGAGGGAAAGGGGTTAACTTCACATGTATAAGGTATGTGTGCACGGAACTAAAATTTATTTCGTTTTGATGGTAAGTTGATAATATGGGGATAAGGGGTGGAAATTGTCCTAGGGTGATTTATGATGCTTTTATCCCCAATCATCTGTTCTGTATGTGCTGTATATTAAGTTCTGTACCTTTAAAATGGTTCTGTGAGCGAAGGGAGAGAAAGAAGCAGCGTGCAGTTTATTTTGAAAAAACTGCCTGACTCCTATGCATTCTTGCTTCGGCCATTGTTTGTCTGAGGCACAGACAGCAGTAAGACACAGATCTCCCATGCTTTTCGTTAGTTTTAGCTGGCTGAAGTGATGCCTTAGGAAGGCTGACCTGAAACAGAGGCTGGACAGAGCTAGAGAATAAAGTAGATATTTATTAAAAGGCTTCCAGGACCCACCCTGGGTATTACAGGAGCCTGACCAAGGCTGCACCCAGGGTGGGTTAGGAATGGCCACACAAAATGGCTACCCAATCACGAGATTTTACATTTTTATAAGTTTTGCTCCATTTGCATATTGGGGTTTAATTGTTCAATTACAGCTTCAGGTTGTGAGGTCCCATCCTTCTTGTTCCTCCCTTCAGTCCACCGTTGTTTATCCTTTTTGGGCTGAAAGATGTCCTTGGTCCTCAGCAGGTAAAGGATTTGTTTTGTCTACTTGTTCTGTGAAGAGAGCTTACTGACACTTAATATGAGGCTCAGAACTACATCCTTGGGTGGCACAGAATCTGAAAATATGAAAGCTAAAATCTAAGGTATCAGAAGCAGAGAAGTTCCCTGGACTGGTTTTTTTCCCTTTTTTTCTTGGGACTGTTTAAATCTGCTCTGGACTGAGAAACCAAGAGGAGCACCAAGGGTTCGCACCTGCAGCCCACCTGGGCCTGGACCTCCAGAAGAACTGGAACTGGTGAGAGACTGAGTGAGCTGAGCTACACCCACAGCAAAGACTTCCTCAGTTATGCCATCTCTCTTCAGAGCGGCGAAAGGTTTTATTGTTTCATATTATTCTTTTTGCTTGTGGGCATTTTGTTTGTTAAATAAATAGTTTTTTCCACTTTTCTCTGGGGAAATTCTTTTCCTGGACCGGCTGAGGGGAGGGGCCATTTGGGTTTGCTTTCCAGAGGAACCCCCTTCCCAGGTTTCCTCCCAAATTTGCCCTAAACCAGGACACTCTCTTAGAACTCCCATGGAGACATCACCACAAGAACATAGTTCTCTGGTGGCTCTCATGTCACAGATCTGCAGCCACCTGGGGAATTCTGCAAACCGTGAAGTCCCTTCTATTTAGCAGTTTTCCCACAACTGCATATGAGCCATATCAGCTTTTTTAGAGTACAGTTTAAGGATGATTATTCTAGTATAAAACAAAGGGTCTCTTCGTCTATCTCCAAAATCATCTTCATCTCAAGAAACAGAGGTCTTCTTTTCTCTTCTTCCCTGGGGGCAGAAGGCATCTCTTTATCTCTTTCTCTGTTCAAAATTCTCCATTGGATCACAGCTATATCAGTCCACGGTTATGACTAGAACTTTGCATCCCCCTAAAAAGCATTCTATAATTACAGGGATATTTTAGTCCATTCTCCATGGCCTCACAAGAGAAGTCCAGCTGAAACTAGGCAACTCCTCCATCCTTTCTCCCAACCTAGGACTTTTACTCTCTCTTCACTCTTTTTCTCTCACTCAGAGAAGGGTTAGTGCTTTGTAAGTCCCATCTGTCAAGGTAAGAGTTAACATCTTGCTCGGGCCTGTAGATGGTCATGTGATCTCTGCCTGGCAGTGGCTGGTCTTGCTTCACGGCTGTTGGATTTCAAAGCCATGCCAATGGGGGGGCTCAGGAACTGTGGCCAGGATCTCAGTAGCCAGGCTGGTAGATGCCTTCCCCCACCCCTCGGTCTCAGCAGGGTGGGCCCAGCGGACACCTCCCTCAGCAATGGCGGTGGTAGGGCATCCCTTAGGGGCAGCTGGATGTTAATAGCCATGGCTTCCCCTTCCCCACTGGCAGCTGCTGGGCCCAGGGGCCTAGCCAGGCTAGGCTGGCTCAGCCCACATGGCTGAGCGGAGGGGGCTGGCCATCCCAGCCTGCTCCATGGAGCGGCTGCTAGGGCCTGGTTGTTACCTGCTCCTCAGGCCAGAAGGAAAAAGGAACTCTTCCTGCAATTTCTCCGATTTTTAACCCTGTGTGTTTGCAGAGACGTGTCACCTTTCTAATGTCTATATTAGTGTGGTAGGGTGACTTTATGCTGCTCGTATCCCCAATCGTCTGCTCTGTTTGTGCTGTATATTCAGTTCTGTACCTTTAAAATTTGTTCTGGGAGCGAAGGGGGAGAAAGCAGCAGTGCGCAGTTTGTTTTAAGAAAACTGCCTGACTCCCCCACGGCTACTCTCTCTGGCGATCGTCTGAGGCACAGACAGCGGTGGGACAGAGATCTCCTGTGCTTTTAGTTAGTTTAGCTAGCTAGGGCAGAGATGACTCCCTGGACTGTTTTTTTTCCCCCCTTTTTTCTTGGGACTGTTTAAATCTGCTCAGGACTGAAAACCCAAAAGAGCAGTGAAAGCTGGCACCTGCGGCCCGCCGGGCCTGGAGCTGCGGAGGAAGTGGAGCTGGTGAGAGACTGAGGGAGCTGAGCTGCACCCACGGCAAGGACTGTCTCTGTTTGCCATCTCTCTTCAGAGCGGCGAGAAGTTTTATTGTTTCATACTATTAATTCTTTGCATTTGTGGTCATTTTGTTTGTTAAATAAATAGTTTTTTCCACTTTTCTCTGAGGAAGTTCTTTTCCTAGACCAGCTAGAGAGAGGGGCCCTTTGGGTTTGCTTTTCAGAGGAACCCCTTCGGAGGTTCCCTCTCAATTTTGCCCTAAACCAAGACATATATTTATTTGGTGCCCATCCGTGGGGCTTGAGAGAGTAGAAAAAACTTACATTGACTACATTTTTAGTTTTACTTTGTGTAGAGTATTCAGTAGCTATGTTGCTCATTAAATTCCTAATGTATCTTGAGATAGAGTCCTTTCTGTGTTTCTGTTCCCTAAGCTTTTTTGAAGTTTTAATACCTCTCTAGTCCCTAAGTTTGTTTTCTTATTCAGCAATAGCTCCAATGTTGTCTCTAACACGTAGCTTTTACACTAAAAGTACACGAGTTAAGATTGCTATTGTCCTGAGTTTAGCAATCATAATTTATAAGAAGCTTATACAAGTACTGGAGTTTGTGCCTAGTATGTTTCGTTTATAGCTTCTTCGTCCTACCCTGCATCCTAATTCCAGTAACATGTTTTAAAAATTTATTAATGATTGCACCCAGTTTATTAGAGGAGATGAAGCTTTTCAGTCGTTTCTTTATTCCTTCTCTTTTGAACCAGTTACATCACTTTTAAAAAATGCTCAATGTCCCCTGACTGTTAAAGAAACCACCTTTCTGGTATTTAATCTAGTAAGCTTCCTCTATATGTTCTACAGCTTGTCTAAAATGAAGTCTAAGTTCTCCAGAGGAGCTGATGAAACTGCTGACCTAGAAGTAGACCCAAGTGTAAAAAATCCTGAATAGTGTAAAAAATAAAAAAGAATGAGCCAAACCTTGAAAAAATTTTCTAATCCCCCAGCTTAAGAATTTTCACACGAACAAATTCAAAACCCAGACAAAGTAGAAAAATATCTAGAAAAAACTGCCATGATAATTCTAAAGAGAAAAAGCTCATTGCAATAAGCTAGGCCCTAGCATATGCTTATCGTACACTGCTAAATACTGTAGAGCAGCAGATAAAAGCAGGGGGGCAGGGAGATAAATCAGCAGCTACCCCAGTCACTCGAGCTGCAGCAAATACCGTAGCTACTCAGACAGCAGCTAAACCAAAAAGTGAACCTAAGACACTGGCAGTCGCCCCAGCAAAGAAGCACACATACAAAACTAATCAACCAGTAGATAATAATCAAAGTAAAAGACCCTCAGTGCCTCCCAACACCCAACCGACTGACACCCAATCAGACGCTGAACCAACTAATACACAATCAGAAACTAAACAGACTGACATAATATCACAAGCCCAACCAACCAGCAGGAGATCACAAGCCCAACCAACTGGCAGAAGACCAAAAGCTACTACTGAGTCCTTTTCCCTGAAAGACCTTCGAAGCCTAAGAAAAGATTACACTCGACAACCTGATGAATCTATAATCAGTTAGTTAGTCCGTCTTTGAGATACTGCAAGTGAAGCTACAATTCTAAACAGCACCGAAGCAAGGTATCTGGGATCCCTGTCACAAGATCCAGTTATTGACCAAGGAATGATGAGAGAGGCTAATCCACGCAGTCTCTAAGAACGGGTCCTGGGAAGTGTAGAACAAAGATATCTGTGTGCAGATGATCTCTATATACAACAAACCCAGTAAAAGACCATAGAACAAGAGATTCAATGCTTACAAAAAATAGCAGTAGCAAAGATTGTCTTCTCAGATGACCTAAACACTAGGAACCCAGACCTGGTACCATGCACACCCGTGATGTAGCAAAAACTTGTACGACTTAGGCCACAAGAATACTCATCTGCTTTAGCAATAATAAAGCAAGATGACATGAAGGAGACTGTGCTAGATATGGCAAAGAAGCTCTGAACATATGCAGATGCTGTGCATGGCCCGACACATGCCAGAATTGCAGCTCTAGAAACGTGTATGCAGACATTAAAAAACAAGATAGAAGAGAACCACAAACAACTCAGAGAAGACATTCTCCAAACCTCTGCAGTACAAGTCAGAGTTTCTGGTACCAAGCACAAACGTTCTCCAGATAGAGAAAAAAGAAGTATCCCACAAACTAAGCTGTAGTCCTTTCTGCATAATCCTAAAAAAGACATTAAAAAATGAGATAAAAAATCTACTGACAATTTAGCACAACAGCTGCGTGAATTGTTAAAAATCAAAACTCAAAGAAGTAGTTCCACCAAGAGAAAAGTAGCTCCAGTTACCCAAAGAAAAACAAATAACCAGGCTTAGAGGGGCCCTGCCTCTAGCCAGGTAGAGGCTAGAGAAAACCGTGTTTTTTAGACTGTGTAAATTCGTTAGCCTAGCACATCTGAACCACAAAAATATAAAGCCTTAGTTGACACTAGTGCGCAGTGCACAATAATCCCATCAAAACATGTAAGAGAAGAATCTGTTTCTATTGCTAGTGTGACAAGAAGATCACAAGATTTTACTTTAGTAGAAGCCGATGTGAGCCTAACTAAAAACAAGTAAAAAAACTACCCCATTGTAACAGGCCCAGAGGCCCCATGCATTCTGAGCATAGACTTCCTCCGAAATGAGTATTTCAAAGACCCAAAAAAGCTCAAGTAAACATTCAAGATAGCAGCTGTAGAGACAAAAAAGTGTTAAGCAGTTGAACACTTTGCCTGAGCTATCAGAAAACCCATCTGCAGTAAAACTTCTGAAGGGGGAAGAGCAACGAGTACCAATTGCCACTTCGACAGTGCATCGCCGACAGTACAGAACCACTCAAAATGCTGTGATTCCCATCCACAAAATGATCCATGAGCTAGAGAGCCAAGAAGTGATCAACAAAACCCATTCACCCTTCAACAGCCCCATTTAACCTGTGCGCAATTCTGACAGAAATTAGAGATTAACTGTAGACTATCGTACATTAAATAAAGTAACTCCGCCGCTGAGCGCTGCGGTACCAGACATGCTAGAACTCCAGTTCAAGCTAGAGTCCAAGGCAGTGAGGTGGTATGCCACCATTGACATTGCCAATGCGTTTTTCTCCATCCCTCTAGCTGCAGAATGCAAGCCTCAGTTTGCCTTCACATAAAAGAGAGTGCAGTACACCTAGAACCGACTGTCCCAGGGGTGGAAGCACAGCCCCACCATCTGCCATAAACTCATTCAGACTGCATAAAAAAAAAGTGAAGCTCCAGAACATCTGCAGTACATTGATAACATTATTGTATAAAAAAACACTGCAGCTGAAGTGTTTAAAAGAAGAGAGAAGATCATCCAGATTCTCCTGAAAACTAGATTTGCTATCAAGAAAAGCAAAGTTAAAAGACCTGCTCGAGAGATCCAGTTCTTGAGAATAAAGTGAAAAGATGGGCAGCGCCAGATTCCCACCGATGTCATTAACAAGATCACAGCAATGTCTCCACCGACCAACAAGAAAAAAACACAAGCTTTCCTAGGCGCCATAAGCTTTTAAAAAATGCACATCCCTGAGTATAGCCAGATTGTGAGCCCTCTCTACCTAGTTACTCATAAAAAGAACAATTTCCACTAAAGCCCAAAACAACAACACACCTTTGCCCAGATCAAGCAAGACATTGCTCATGCAGTAGCCCTTGGCCCAGTTAAGACAGAACCAGATGTAAAAAATGTGCTCTACTCTGCAGCCAAGAACCATAGTCTGTCCTGGAGCCTTTGGCAGAAGTTACCTGGTGAGATGCATAGCCAACCACTGAAATTCTAGAGTCGAAGCTACCAAGAGTCTGAAGCCAACAACACTCCAAGAAAAAAAAAAAATTAGCAGCCTATAAAAAAATTCAAGCTGCCTCAGAAGTAATAAGCACTAAAGCACAACTCTTCTTGGCACCCCGACTACCAGTGCTGGGGTGGATGTTCAAAGCAGAAGTTCCCGCTACCCACCACGCGACCAATGCCACATAGAGTAAGTAGATTGCTCTTATCACACAGCGTGCCCGTATTAGAAAACTGAATCATCCTGAAATTTTAGAAATAATTACAAACTAGCCTGAAAGTAAACACTTTAGTCTCATTAATGAAGAAAAAAAGGAACAAGTAACCCGAGCTGAAGAAGCTCCACCGTATAACCAACTGCCAGCAGAAGAAACATGCTACACTCTTTTCACTGACAGTTCCTGCCGCATTGTAGGGATGAAACGAAAGTAGAAAGCAGCAGTATAGAACCCCACAAGACAAGTTGCACAAGCCACTGAAAGAAAAAGTAAGTCAAGCCAGCTTGCCGAACTCAAAGCTGTTCAATTAGCCCTAGACATTGCTGAAAGAGAGAAGTGGCCAAAGCTCTACCTCTACACTAATTCGTAAATAGTAGCCAATGCTCTGTGGGGCTGGCTGGAAAAGTAAAAAAAAGCCAACTAGCAGCATAGAAAAAAAACAATCTAAGCTGCTGATGAGTAAAAAGACATTGCCACCAAAATAGAGAAACTACCTGTAAAAGTTCGTCATGTAAATGCCCATGTTCCCAAGAGTCGGGCTAAGGAGGAACACCAAAACAACAAGCAAGTAGATCAAGCTGCAAAAATAAAAGTATCAAAAATAGACTTAGATTAGCAACATAAAAAAGAGTTGTTCCTGGCTCAGTAAGCCCATAATGCCTCAAGTCATCAAAGCAAAGATGCCACCTATAAGTAGGCACGGGACCGAAAAGTAAATCTAACCATAGATAGTATTTCTCAAGTTATCCATAACTGTAAGACGTGTGCTGCCATCAAGCAAGCCAAGCAAGTCAAGCCCCTCTAGTACAGTAAACAGTAGTCCAAATATAAGTATAAAGAAGCCTGGCAGATTGACTACATCACTCTGCCCCAAACCCGCCAAGGTAAGCACTACGTGCTGACCATAGTAAAAGCCACCACTGGGTGGCTAGAGACCTATCCTGTGCCTCATGCCACAGCCCAAAACACCATCCTGAGCCTGAAAAAGCAAGTTCTTTAGAAGCATAGTACCCCTGAGAAAATTGAGTCAGACAATAAGACTCATTTCAAAAATAGCCTTATCAACACCTAAGCTAGAAAACATGACATTAAGTGAGTGTACCATATCCCCTACCATGCACCAGCTGCAGGCAAAGTAGAGAAGTGCAATAAACTGTTAAAAACCACCTTAAAAGCATTAAGTAAAAGATCTTTCAAAAATTAAGAGCAACACTTAGCATAAGCCACCTAGTTAGTTAACACCCAAGGTTCCACCAACAGAGCAGGCCCAGCCCAGTCTGAGCTCCTATCTACAGTAGACAGAGATAAAGTCCCATTAGTACATGTGAGAAGTTTGTTAAAGAAGACAGTTTAGATTAAATTTGCCTCAAGTACAGACAAACCCATCCGTAGAATTGTTTTTGCTCAGAGACCAAATTGCACGTAGTAGATAATACAGAAAGATAAAACAACACGATGTGTACCTCAGAGAGATCTAATTGTTCGGTGAAGACTATGAGTAAATATCATTTACTCACAGTCTAGATGTTACTACCATTTTCTGTATATAGCTGTATATATATATGTATAAGGTATGTGTGTGTAGAGTTAGAATTTTAGTTTTGGTAGTAAGTTGACGATATGGAGATAAAGAGTAGAATGTGGTAGGGTGACTTTATGCTGCTCATATCCCCAATCATCTGCTCTGTTTGTGCTGTATATTCAGTTCTGTACCTTTAAAACTTGTTCTGAGAGCGAAGAAAGCAGCAGCATGCAGTTTGTTTTGAGAAAACTGCCTGACTACCCCATGGCTACTCTCTCTGGCGTTCGTCTGAGGCACAGACAGCAGTGAGACAGAGATCTCCTGTGCTTTTAGTTAGTTTAGCTAGCTAAGGCAAAGAAGACTCCCTAAACTGTTTTTCCCCCCCCTTTTTTCTTGTGACTGTTTAAATCTGCTCAGGACTGAAAACCCAAAAGAGCAGTGAAAGCTGGCACCTGCGGCCCGCCAGGCCTGGAGCTGCGGAGGAAGTGGAGCTAGTGAGAGACTGAGAGAGCTGAGCTGCACCCACGGCAAGGACTGTCTCTGTTTGCCATCTCTCTTCAGAGCGGCGAGAAGTTTTATTGTTTCATACTATTAATTCTTTGCATTTGTGAGCATTTTGTTTGTTAAATAAATAGTTTTTTCCACTTTTCTCTGAAGAAGTTTTTTTCCTAGACCAGCTAAAAAGAGAAGCTGTTTAAATTTGCTTTTCAGAGGAACCCCTTCGGAGGTTCCCTCTCAATTTTGCTCTAAACCAAGACAATTAGCTGTCAATTTCTATGCCTAGTCATTGACTGGTTTTGCTATAACTTCCTCAGAAGAATCACTTCTTTGCTAAAGCACCACAACATCTCATCTACCACTCCGGGACTTTGCTCATCCCTGCCTTTCTAGCTTGCTATTCCAAGGTTCCTGTTTACAGCTCTTTTTGCTATCCAGAGGAGGCACCAGGATCGGCTTCCCCATGAGTTCATAATGGAAACCTTTTCTCCCTCCATTTCTGCCAGCTGTGTCTGCCATTACTGTGTGGAAAGAGATGGCCAAAACTCTCTGCACAGTGCCCCCTGCAGCTGCGGGGGAATCATTGCACTTGTTCTGCCTGGCTGGGAGCCACCAGCGCCCCTGACGGCTGTGCCTGCAGTCTAGAAGGCTGTTACTCGGTTTCTGGTTTTGTTTGTTGTTGCTGCCATTGTTGTTTCTTTGCCTTGTTATACATATATATGCTAGTAAAGAACTGTTATTCCTTTTCTCTTATCTTTGCCTGAAAGCCCCTCAATTTCAAAATTATAACAATTCAGAGGGAAGAGGGTCATATTTTGCATTCTGAGGGAGACTCCTACCTTCCTTAGCAGATATCTGTCTTTCAAACCAAGACAACTATCACTAGTATATCCTTCTTCCCAAGCTTTGTTAACCTCCCCCTAGGTCTGAGATCATTGAAACATGTCAAGCCCTAAACCTTAACATGGCAATTCTACCAAGATGTAGTTTGTCTTTCTAACACTTGGACATCACTTCAAGCTTTTTCTCTGCTCTCTGTTTCATGGATTAAATTTCCTTCCTTGTTGATTAGGCTTGAAAGATCAAACATTAAAAACCTATTTTCTTAAACAAATTTTGCATATTCCACATCTTGGAACAGTACCAGACTGGGATGTTTCTTGGTGATGTCCCTTACCTGGGCCCCAGCACACCTCCCTATGGGTTGGGTCTGGTTGGCATATTGGGTCCTCCATTCCTTTTACAAGGGAGTCACCAATGACTACTGCTCTTTTCTTTCTTAACTGAGGCAGTCATGATGTGAGGGGTGGGCTGCCCCTCCCTAGGCAACCCCTCCAACCTGGATGAACCTTCATCCACATTCTCATATCCCTAGTAATGGTGATTGACAAAGAGATGTGGACTCCATTGATTGCTCATATGAAGCTGATTTTATTGTTCGCCTAGCTGGTTTTTATACTCTTCCATTATATAACAGAATATATTGCCAAATAATATTGCTTGACATATGCCTCATACCAATTAACACAGGTATGCCTAAAATCTGCTAGCAAAGTGTGTTCTGTACCAGGTACACCGTTATCTCCTGCATTCCTTTCTCAAAATCCTGCTTCCCTTTGCCAAGGCTTGAGGCCTAGAGAATCCACTCCTGCCATGAGCTGAACAGTACTACCAGTTTGGTTGTCTACCTGTATACCCACATCTCGCCCTTTCTGTTCTACCAAGAGGATCTTCTTAGTAGCTTTATCAATCAGTCTCAGCACACATTGCAAAATATATGGCAAGCAAATCATCATAAGCAATTGTCTTGGGTTATGGAACCAAAAATGTGTATTCTAGTTCATCTGTTGAAAGCAGTTGGGGAGATGTTTTTTTCTTTATCTCTTGTTATTCTGAGGGGAGGGGGACAGGTGCCTTCTGATAATGGGCCAGCTGTTAAAACCAGGTGGGACAGTGTTTCTTATCTCTTTCACCACCTGTCTTCCCTCCAGGGGGATATTTTCTGCTGATGGGCCATTAAGGCTCCCCAAGCAGTCATCCCCAAGCAGTCATCCATATTCCATCATCCCATTGTGAGATGCTCCACCCAGTGGGGGGAGCCAACCATTCCTACCTGGATAAAAACTTAGACGTAGGAACACGAGGTATCTGGCTCCACTGGATTCCCGGAGGAACACTGGACCCTTCTCACCATCACTGGGACCCTTTTACTACAGGATCATCTCTGCTCCAACAGAATTACATCTGTGACTCCAGGAGGATTTACTTTGGGACTGCTTCCAACACCCTGACCAACAGGGTGTCAGGTTGTAGCTCTGACTCTGTCAGGGTTTCTAGGATTGTTGTTTGTTTTGTTTGCTTGTTTGTGTTTTTGTTTGTTTTACTACTACATTTGTATTGTTAATATTCCTAGTAAAGAACTGTTATTCCTATTCCCAAATCTTTGCCTGAAAGCCCTTAATCGCAAAATTATAATTTGGCGGGGGTGAGGGGTTTACATTCTCCATCCTAAGGGAAACTCCAGCTTTCCCTGGCAGATACCTGTCTTTCCAAACCAAGACAGCAATAATATGGCTAAAATATAAATTCCTGCTTTAGCTACATGCTTAATCCAGCCAGTAAGTCCTCATCCACCAAGCAAGTGCCCAAGCCAATCACTATCATCTACTATCCTTAATTAGGTCACTGTCTCGAAGAGCCTGTATGTTAGCATGAATAGACAGAGAGTTTTCAGAGAGATTCATGCAGCATAAGCCTTCAAAATCCTCGCAACTGTGTCCGTGGGCCAAAAGCAAAAAATCGATCACGGCCCGGTTCTGAAGCGTGGCATGTCTTACATTGTCAACATCTGTTAACAAACCTGTTAAAGCAGAGCTAGTAGCATTAGTTTGTTTTGCAAGCCAACAGCCAAGGTTATTCAAAGTTTTTAGTGCATGTGCTGTGCCTATAGCTGGAATAATTGAGGCAAACACTCAGGCTCCAAGGTTCCAGGACTCCACATTATCATCACAACTGGGGCTGTATGTGTGTGTGCTTCATTTTGCTCTCACTAAACTGCACAGAGATGGCAATTTGTCCTGGAAAGAGTGAAACATGGGTAGACGCCCAAAGGTACAAGGACCTCCCACGGCCCTTCCTGGTATTCCTTTCCAGGCCCTATTCCCACATTTCAAAAATAGATTGTCCATTAAACCAATAGAGACAACCCCAGGTGTGATGGGCTGAGGCAGGGTATGATTACACCAGGCAGAGGCATTGGCATAAATTCCTGTGCCTGAGTCATCAAGGCCAAATTTTCTGTCAGCAAAAGGCCCAGTGGTATGGTTCAAGCAGAAACATGCAAAGGATTGCATGGATCCAAAGATATCCAGTTCCTGGGGTGGTAGGGAAAGACAGAAAAAGTCAGAGACCTTGCTCACCCCTAACCACCTATCATTGTCAAAATACCACCCCACAGGCCTATTATTCTTTTGCGATACTTATCATTGTACCACCACAGTGGCTCGATTCGACCTGGGGCAATACAGTCCCTGTGCATTGCTTCATTGTATAGGGTATCCCATTCAGCTTTCCCCAAAGGTATGGCTATCAAACAAGTCTGGAAAGGATCACCAGGGGAAGTCATAGACAGGCACAGCGTAGATTTATTTAAAGCTTGAGCTAGCTTAAGCCACACGTTACGTTCTGAAAGGGGTGGTATTGCAACCACCTCTCTTTTGTGGAGAATCCATAAGCATAAAAAGGTAAATATCTGAATTCTCCACATCTTGTTTTGATTATAGCTTGCTTATCCCACAATTCAACAATCAGGTTAGCCCTTGTTTGATTATATGCAGTAATAGCTAAAGCATGTTGGTCTGTAGATTCTATTCTTTGCAAAAATCCCTGTAAATCAAATTCCCTAAAACCACTAGGACTAGAGAGATGCTGGCTAAGCACCTTGGGCCCTAATTTATCCCTAATAAATGCAAGTGGAGTAAATGATATAGTAATCTGGCGAAAGCAATGATAACATAAAATGCTAGCAACATATGAAACTCTACAAGTAGTTTGCCGTGTACACTGTAAATAAACAGCTGTCATGACAGGGCGACAGCTAAAATTATGTGACCAACACCATGACACCCTTTCTATGCTCCCCACTGCACAAACAAGAGTATAGAGCAATGCCTCATAAACATCACCACCACTATATTGCTGCAACAACAGGCTAAGCACTCTGCGAGTCCTCTGAATGTGTTTTTCGGTTGCTTCTGGGTTTTCCAGCTTGTGAGGGGTTAACGAATCTTCTCAGGTCAGGTAGAAGTTGGCTCGGGTGGTTGCAGGCTCTCGGCAGTTCCGGATTCAGCTATCTGAGAGAGGCGGAGGTGAGGGTGAAGTGGGCAAAACCTCGGGGGGAGTGCCAGGTTGATCAGGATCTTCAGGAGAGGTCTTCAGGGATTCTCTGAATGGTCTCATGTTCTTGGCTGGAAGCCATTTGGGGCCAATTTTTGTGGAGAAACAAGCAAAACCTCTTCCCCATGTGACAAGGGGATAGGGTCCCATAATCTTACCTGTTTCTGGATCCTTAAGTAGGACCGGGGCTTTCTGTTTAACTTCCAACTTGGAGTTACTGCCAAAATGCCTTACAATTGGAGGGTTTGGATCTATGAGTGAGCAGTTTAAAAAATTAAACACATACAATGCTTTCTGCAATCGCTCTGCCGGGGTGGCATTCCCCATATTCCTTTTCTGTTGCAACAAAAGTGAGGCATGAGCCCTTTCAATAATGGCTTGTCCTGTGGGGGAGTGAGGAATCTCCGTTTTGTGTTACCCCCCAGAGGGCAAGAAAGTTTGCAACCCTCTGGGAAATGTATGCAGGGCCATTATCAGTTTTGATCTGCAAGGGGATTCCCAGGACTGCAAAGGCACTTGCAAAGTGAGGGCAAACGTCCTTAGCTGATTCTCCTGTGTGACAGGAGGCAAACAAGGCACCTGAAAAGGTGTCAATAGAGGAGTGAATGTATCTGAGTCTGCCAAATTCAGAGAAATGAGTAACATCTGTTTGCCAAATCTGGAGGCTTTTGAGTCCTCTAGGGCTAACTCCTCCCTCAAGGGAGGGGAAGGAGTGCCTCTGGCAGTCTGGGCACACAGCCATGATACTAGCAGCTTGGTGTGTGATCAAGTCAAAGGTGCGAGTAAGTGCAGCAGCATTCTGGTGAAAAAAAGAGTGGCTGATTTTAGCTTAGGAAAAGCTATCTGTTAATTGAACAGGTAAAGTAAGTAAATCTGCTTGGCAGTTCCCCTATGCAAAAAAAAACAGGTAAAGTTGTGTGAGACCTAACATGCATAACCAAGTAGGGGTGTTGTCTGGCATCTAAAAGGAAAACAAGTTGTTGAAACCACTCAGTGATCAGCAAGAGGTCAGGCACTTTAGGATCCCACTGGAATATCAAAGCATGAGGTTGTTTAGCTGGATTCAGAATAATCAAGGAAAAGGGCAACTCAGGGGCCCATCAGGCTGCCTGACGATTTGAGATAGCATCAGCTACCAGTTGCAGTGCCTGGCAAGCTCCTGGTGTGAGCTGGCGAGGCGACAGGAGATCAGGCTCTCCCTTCAGCAACTCAAACAGAGGGCTTAAATCAGTGTTTGAAATTCCTAATAAAGAACGAACCAAATTAATTTTTCCTAGAATTTTCTGAGCATCATGAAAAGTGCGAATGTCAGCATGAATCTGCAAAGGCTGAGGAGAAATACTCTGGGTCCTAATGTGCCAGCCCAAATATTTCCAGGGGGGTTGACACTGAATTTTCTCTGGAGAAACACAAAGCCCTGCTTGGGTTACAGTGGCAGTGACAAGGGCTAGGGCCTCCTCCATGATTTCCTGTTTTTCTGCTGCAACAAGGATGTCATCCATGTAATGATATAACAAGACAGCAGGCATTTGCTGGCAAACTGGGTCAAGGACCCTTGTGACAAACCACTGACAAATCCAAGGGCTGCATTTCATCCCCTGGGGTAAAGAAACCCAGTGATAGCTCTTCAAGGGGGCTTGCATGTTTAGGCTTGGAACAGAAAAGGCAAATTTAGGAGCATCATCAGGATGCAAAGGAATGTCAAAAAAGCAGTCTTTTAAGTCAATGACTGTCAAATGCCAATCTCAGGGAATCATGGTTGGGGAAGGGAGACCAGGCTGAAGGGCCCCCATGTCCTCTATGATATCATTGATTTTGCGGAGATCTTGGAGGAAGCACCACTTGCCAGTTTGTTTCTTAACAACAAACACAGGTGAGTTCCAGGGACTGGTAGAGGGGACTATACGTCCCTTTTGCAGCTGTTCCTGGACAAGATCAATGAGTGAGCATAGTTTAGGTAAAGGAAGGGGCCATTGATCCACCCAAACAGGTGTCTCAGTTTTCCAGGTTAATTTCAGGGTGTCATGGGCCTCAATGGCCCCTATTTTAAATCCAACTGAATTTTAAGTCCCCATTGAGAGAGCACATCTCGTCCCCATAACACCATGGGCACGGGCAGTACGAATCGTTTTACATAGGCTATGCGTCCGTCAGGTCCTGTCACCTGAATGAGGTAACGACTTTGGTGACTACAGCTGTTCCCCCCAATCCAGTGAGGGTTTGTGGTACCTCTGTGAGTGGCCAAGTGGGGGGCCACTTGGCCTGAGAGACAATGCTTGCATCCGCCCTGGTGTCCAAAATGCCTGTGATTGTCATCTGCTGTCCCTGCAGTGACAGGGTACATTTGTAAGTGGGACGTTTATCAGAAATTTCTTGCACCTACAATATTTCTGGGGTTCCTGTAGAGCCAAATCCTCCCTCCCTTGTGTTACACTCTGTTGCAGGGGGTGACAGATTGTGCGCAAAGGGAATCAATTGTGCAATGCATGCACCTTGTGGAACAATACAGGGTGGAAAGGGAGTCCAAGCCATGATTTTTATTTCCCCTACAGAGTCCGAGTCTATGACTCCTGGCAGGACAAAAAGCCCTAGGAGGGTAGTCGAGGACCTTCCCATCAGCAAAGCACTTGTCTGGGGTTATGGTGGGCCAAAAATTCCTGTAGGGAGTTGTGATGGTTTAAGGCCAATTTGGGAGGAGAACTCCGAGGGAAACCCCCCCCCCCCCCCACACTTGGTTCGGGAGTAAAACTCCTCAGAGAGAGAATGGAAAGAAACCTGTTTATTAGACCAGCAAAACACTCCCCCAGCACAATAAATTGAACAATACCGGATGATGAATTAGGGAAAAACAAAGTCCCTCATGTAGGTGGTTTTTGCTCTCAATTCTTTCCAGCGCTGGTGGACATTGCTGTGCCAGATCGGTCCCGGTGGGTCCTGGTGCCAGCTCCCCCGGTGCCCCCCAGGTCCTCAGTCTGGGGGGAGGTTTGAACAGTTCCAAAAAAACAGGCAGGAAAAAAAAGGAAAAAAAAAAAAAAAAAAAAAGGGAAAAAAAGGGAAAAAAAAAAAAAAGCAAAGCTTCTCAGCCCTAACTAAGCTAAACTAGCTACAAGAAAAGCAAAGCGAAAGTGAGTGCTGCAAGGAAAAAAAACTGCATCTGGTGCCAGTGACTCACGTTCTCAAGGCCAGTCTGTGCGATTTCTGAAAACAAACTGTGCAGTTTCTCCCCGTTTACTCTCAAATCCAACATAAACCAAACAGACGATTGGGGATACAGTGTAACATCAACCCAGGACAGGAGTAAATGAACAGAGGAGTCAAGCAACGCTACTGTGTCTGAGGTTGCCAGGTCCAGTCTGGAGCTTCCTGCAGTTTCTGGGCGAAGACTCGAGATGGTCCTCTGCTGGGCATTCTCAGTGGCTGCGCTTGTGGGGCTTGTAGAGCTGGTGTCTGCGGCAGTACCACCTGTGTCGGCTGATGGGTCATTTGTGTCATCACGCATTGCCACCCCGCGCTCCTGTTCCAGTTTCCCTGGACCGGGCGACCTTCGGAATCATACTAGAATGACATTCATTAGCAAAATGATGACCTTTATGGCATCGTGGACATAAATCAGGAATCTTAGGCTTAGCTTCTTTCTGAGCAAGGCAGTCTTTTTTAAATGGCCTGGCTTTCCACAGCTGTAGCAAACTGCTGAAGTGTTAGAAGCACTGTTGGCTGCTGCAAAAGCTGCAGCCATGGCCTCATACTGATGTTCTATAGTCCCAATATGGTTGCATGCTTCAACCATTTCGACAAGGCTTGGTTCTTGGTTTGGCAGGGACTTAAGGAGTTTTTTACAGTCAGCATTTGCATTTTCAACAGAAAACTTTAAAAGCAAGATTTCACAGGCATCTGCATTATCAATCTGGCATTCTAGTGCTTGCTTAAGGCGGTCAATAAACTGCATATAGGGCTCCTGGGGCCCCTGGACAATAGTTGTAAATGCTTGCAGGGGTGTTTGTGCATCAGGGACCTTAAGAAAGGCTTGGGAAGCTGCATCCTGAGTTCCATCAAGGGCTTCCCTTGGGCAATCTCGCTCCTGGGTAGCTGGGTTGGAGTATGGACCCATCCACATGAGCTGCCTGATAGTAAGGGCAGCCAGAGCTTGATTTGCATGGCCCATGTAAGTTAAAAAAAGGTTTTGCAAGCCTTTCTCCCATTCTTTCTCCCATAGGCTGTATTGAACGGGAGATAGCAACAAGCAGGAGAGGGTCTTTAAATCATACAGAGTCATAATATGGGCAGCAAACACAGAATCTAACAAGCTGATAAAATGCTGTGAACCGATACCATGCTCTGCAGCTGCCTGCCGCAACTCTTTGATTTCCGAAAAAGACAGCTGTTCCCAGTGGGCAGCCTGTTTTCTGATCCCAGAATATATTACTGGAGCCACAATTCTTTCAGCAACTTCAAGATCCCCCTCTCTTCATGCTTGTTGTTTTAAGCAGACACAGTTGTCATGAGGGTCAGGAGGATATAAATTAGGCTCCTTGTCAGGATCAATAGGTCCAGGATCAAAGGGATCCTCCTCCGGACTATCACTGTCTTCACCGTAGCTAGCAGTGAAAGCCTTTACGGAGAGCAGGGGGCCCCCCTCCCTTTTCCTCTCAAAACATGGAGCTGGAGCTGCAGGTGTTTTCTGTGGCGGGGGGGCCGGTGAGGGAGACAAACACTGGGAAGCAGTTTCATCAGTATTTAGAGAATTCTGAGACTCCTCCAAAGTGGAGAAGCTAGCAGCAGCCTGGTTTTTAGCAGCAGTCTCTTCAAGTGTTAAGGTAGTCTGAGAATCTGCTGTTGCAGGTCAGGGTTTTCCTGCATTTTGGGAGTTTTCATGAGCCTTCAAGGCTTCAAAGGTCACTCTCCGGGAGGGTAGCATTTGTGCAGCGGCTTTGTTTCCTCTGGTGGCCGAGTCCCACAACTTAACTTCTGCTTTGTCCCACAGATCTAATGTAAAGATTGTGGATTCGGTAACTCCAGGGACTTCAGCCGCCACCCATCATAATAAAAGTTTGAAATCATGTGAGGGCAAATTTTTATCATGCTGTCGCAACAGCTTAAGCATAAGTTCAAAGATGTCCCTTTCTTGGCCAGAAATCCCCTGACCCATAGTTCCCTGCAGCGGGCTAAACCCCAAACCCAGCGGCGTAGCTCACCTCCCAATCCTGGAGGAATTGTCGCCGACCGGCTTCCCACTTCTTTCAGCGGCACTTCAGTTCTGTAGGGCTCACCATCCAATCGCTCAACTAATCACACACTGTGTTGTCCCATCTCTTTGCATTATCCACCAAGTACAACCTGGTCCCTGAGCAAAGACAACTCCACGAATGGGTTTGTCTGTACGTGTGGCAGACTTAATCCCCACTGTCTTTCCTAACAAACCCCGAACATGCACCACTGGGACTTTATCCCCATCTACTGCATGCAGAGGTTCAGCCTGGGCAGGGCCTGCTCGGTTGGTGGAGCCTCGGGTGTTGATCAACCAGGTGGCCTTTGCCAAATGCTGCTCCCAATTTTTGAAAGATCCCCCACCCAATGCTTTCAAGGTGGTTTTTAACAGTCCGTCGCACCTCTCCACTTTGCCTGCTGCTGGTGCATGGTAGGGGATATGGTAAACCCACTCAATACCATGTTCCCTAGCCCAGGTGGTGATGAGGTTGTTCTTGAAATGAGTCCCATTGTCTGACTCGATTCTCTCAGGGGTGCCATGTCTCCACAGGACTTGTTTTTCCAGGCCCAGGATGGTGTTCCGGGCAGTGGCATGAGGCACAGGGTAGGTCTCCAGCCACCCAGTGGTGGCTTCCACCATGGTCAGCACATAGCGCTTACCTTGGTGGGTTTGGGGCAGGGTGATGTAATCAATCTGCCAGGCCTCCCCATACTTATATTTGGACCACCGTCCACCGTACCAGAGGGGCTTCACCCGCTTGGCCTGCTTGATGGCAGCACATGTCTCACAGTCGTGTGAAATATTATCCATGGTTAAATCCACCCCTCGGTCCCATGCCCACTTATAGGTGGCATCTCTGCCCTGATGACCTGAAGCATCATGGGCCCACCGAGCTAGGAACAACTCTCCCTTGTGCTGCCAATCTAAGTCTATCTTAGACACCTCTATCTTTGCAGCCTGATCTACCTGCTCGTTGTTCTGGTGCTCTTCATTAGCCCGACTCTTGGGGACATGGGCATCCACATGATGGACTTTCACAGGTAGTTTCCCTACCCTGGTGGTGATGTCCTTCCACTCATTACTGCTAAAGCAGAAGCATATTCTAATGGCCCCAGTCGTATAAGTTTTCGCCACATCACAGATGTGCACGGTACCAAGTCTGGGTTTCTAATATTCATGTCATCTGAGAAGATCATCTCGGCCACTGCCATTTCCCTCAAGCGTTGAATCCCTTGTTCTGTGGTCTTCCATGGGGTTTGCTGCATATAAAGATCATCAGCACAAAGGTATCTTTCTGCCACACTTCCTAGCACTCATACCCTGAGACTGCGTGGATTAGCCTCTCTCATCATCTCTTGGTCGATGACTGGATCAAGTGACAGGGATCCCAAATGCCTTGCTTCAGTGCTGTCCAGAATTGTAGCCTCACCTGCAGCATCCCAAAGACGGACTAGCCAACTAATTATTGATTCCCCAGGTTGTTGCCTGTAATCCTTTCTTAGGCCCCGAAGGTCCTTCAGGGAAAAGGAATCAATGTTGGCCTCTGATCCTGTGCCAGATGCTTTGGCTTCTGATCTTGGTGAAGGTCCTTCTCCTAGGTCATCATCATCCACTGGTCAATCGGTTTTGTGGGTGTGTTTCTTTGCTGGAGCAACTGCCAGGGGCTTGGGCTTACTGTCTGGTTCAGGTGCCACCTCAGGCTCAGATTCTAGCTTAGCTGCTGGCTTCATAACTGGGGTGCTGGCTGCCAGCTGAGTGACTGGGGTAGCTGTTGATTTATGTTCCTGCCCCCCTGCCTCTATCTGCTGCCCTACAGTGTCTAGCAGCGTGCGATAGGCATATGCCAGGGCCCAGCTTACTGCAATGATCCTTTCCCCCTTAGAGTCATTATGATACTTCTCTTTCAGGTATTTCCCCACCTCAGCTGGATTCTGAATTTGTTCACGTGGGAAGTCCCAGACTATGGGGTCAGAAAATTCCTTCAGGAGTTGGCCCATATCCTCCCATTCCCCACACCACTCAGGCTTTTCTACACCTGGGTCAGGGGTTTCATCAGCCCCTCTAGAAATCTCAGCCCTCATTCTAGAGAAACTGCAGACTGTATCGAGGAAGCTAACCAGATTAAACAACAGAAAGATAGTCTCTTTAACACTAAGGGGAAACTGAGCATGCTCCAACAGTGAGGCAACAGATGTAGAGGAGAAGAAGGAAATGAGAGATTCCAACACTTCATCCCCTGCCTCTCTTCCAACAAACAGGGTAAATAACCATAACCATGAACTATATATACCTGGAGTAGATTCCAGCACCTTTATAAACCTCCTACAAATCATTATCACCAAGCCAAGGCCAATAGCTACTCTAGTTAGTGTCCCTCTGCGGTAAAAACTACATATTAGGGACAATACTGGGGCTATTTCTGGGTATGAGAATAAACCTAGGGACCACAAAGGTATTAGGACCTCAGAGAAGCCCAGGGACCCAAAACACATCAAGGCCCCCACCCCGAGAGACAGGAATTCAAACAACATAGCTACTAATTGCTTTATACCAATACAAATTACTTGCAACAAGAAATACAACCAGTGCAGGGTTTTTTCCACTCTCTCTGCCCCTCCCCGTACGGGCCACCAAAATTGATGTGATGGTTTAAGGCCAATTTGGGAGGAGAACTCCGAGGGAAACCCTTCCCCCCCCTTCCCCTCTCCCAGCCGGTTCGGGAGAAAACTTGTCAGAGAGAGAAAGTGGAAAGAAACCTGTTTATTAAACCAGCAAAACACTCCCCCAGCACAGTAGATCGAACAATACCAGATGATGAATTATGGAAAGCAAAGTCCCTTTTGTAGATGGTTTCTCCTCTCAGTTCTTTTCAGCAGTGGTGGATGTTGCTGCAAAGCGTAGCTTCTAGTGGGTCCAGATGTCAGCTCCCTTGGCAGCCCCCCCCGGGTCCTCGGTGTGGGGGAGGTTTGAACCGTTCCAAAAAACGGGTGAAAAAAAAGGGAAAAAAGAAAAAGGAGAAAAAAAAGGAAGGAAAAAAAATGCAAAGCTTTTCAGCCCTAACTAAGCTAAACTGGCTACAGCAAAGCAAAGCGAAAGTGAGTGCTGCCAGGGAAAAAAAAAAAAAAAAACAAAACAAAACTGCATCTCGGAGCCAGTGACTCACGTTCTCAAGGCCAGTCTGGAGATTCCTGAAAACAAACTCTGCACTTTCTCCCCATTTACTCTCAGATCCAACATAAACTAAACAGACAATTGGGGATACAGTGTAACTTTAACCCAGGACAACCCAGTAGAACAATGACCAGCACCTGGACTTCATATCAATCAATCACAAAGCAAGGGACATTGGATTGTGCCAGAGGGTCACAGAGGCCTGACAGCAATGGGAAGGTAGAAGGGTCATTGTGATGAAGACATTCCTTACTTCATCCTTTGAGACCACTGACCCAATTTGAGACCACCGACCCAATTCAAGAGAAGAATTGTGCACACGTGAAGAACTAATGACTTCTTTTTAATACAGAGTGGAGAATGGGAGGTGCTGGGGCTATGCATATGTATTTTATGTAAGACTTTGGGAAATGAATAGAGGGCAAAGAGCTTTGTATTTTGCGGTCACGACTTTTGGAGACAACTCCCGTGCCGCCTGCCGGTGTCTTAATAAACATACCACTTTCTAACTTTAATTAGTTAGAGTGTCTTGGTCCATGATTCTCAGTCTTAAATGACTCAATTGGCACCCCAGATGGAACCGTGATCTGTTCGGCTGTGAGACCAGCTCGGGTGGTGGACCCCCCCCTCAGGGCATCGCCGGGATATTCCTGGAAGAGAGGGCTCTGCTGCCCCGGCTGTTCATCCTGCAGCAGACAAGGACTCCTGACTGCTAAAACTCCAGACAAAAGGGTATGTTTAAAAACTGAAAAAAACCTGAAGCAGGGACCTGTAAGGCATACGCATGATCAGGAAAGGCCATTGGTAAGCTGTAGGAGATGTCCCACACACTTGTGCCTATGTAGTGTGCTTGCAAGCTGCAGTGGTATTGGTCAGTTGTATTTGGTTGCCATCAGAGAGAGCTGTGGAGCTGTTGTCCCAGGCTGTGGGGGCTCAGGCTTTGGTTACCAGCAGAATGGTATTTTGCCATTTTTTGCACCGTAGAAGGCTCAGTTTACTAGCAATTTGGGGCTACCAATCATAAGGGCAAATCCTTTGTTCTAGGGTAACTTTATGATGTTTGTATCTCCAATCGTCTGTTCTGTTTGTGCTGTATATTAAGTTCTGTACCTTTAAAACAGGTTCTGGGAGCGAAGGGGGAGAAAGAAGCAGCGTGCAGTTTCTTTTGAGAACACTGCCTGACTCCCACACGTCCTTGCTCCGGCGGTTTGTCTGAGGCACGGACAGCAGTGGGACAGAGATCTCCTGTGCTTTTAGTTTTAGCTAGCTGAGACAAAGAAGTTCCCTGGACTGGTTTTTTTTCCTTTTTTCTTGGGACTGTTTAAATCTGCTCTGGACTGAAAAACCCAGAGGAGCACTGAGGGGTCGCACCTCTGGCCTGCTGGGGCCTGGACCTCCAGAAGAACTGGGACTGGTGAGAGACTGAGTGAGCTGAGCTACACCCACAGCAAGGACTTTCTCAGTTTTCCATCTCTCTTCAGAGCAGCGAGAGGTTTTATTGTTTCATATTATTCACTTTTTGTGTTTGTGGGCATCTTGTTTGTTAAATAAATAGTTTTTTCCACTTTTCTCTGAGGCAGTTTTTTTCCTGGACTGGCTAGGGGGAGGGGCCATTTGGGTTTGCTTTCCAGAGGAACCCCTTTCAGAGGTTTGCTCCCAAATTTGCACTACACCAGTACAGATAGCTTTATTGGTGCCAAACTGCAGGGCTCGAGAGAGTGGAAAAAACCTGTATTGATTGCATTTTAGTTGTACTTTGTGTGGGGATAGAGTAGTCAGGAGCCATGTTACTCCTTGAATTCCTAATGTCTCTTAAAATAGTCCTTTCTATGTTTCTGTTCCCTAGGCTTTTTTGAGGTTTTAATGCCTTTCTGGTCCCTAGGTTTGTTTTCTTATCCGGAAATAGCTCCAGTATTGTCCCTAACACGTAGCTTTTACACTAGAGGTGCATGAATTAGGATAGCTATTCTCCTGGGCTCAGTGATTATGGTTTATAGAAAGTTTATACAGGTACTGGAGTTTGTGCCAGGTATGTTTGGTTTATGGCTTCTTCGTCCTACCCTGCGTCCTAGTTCCAGTAACATGTTTTGGGGATTTATTAATAATTGCACCCAGTTTGTTAGGGGAGGAGTAGGGGAGGAAGCTTTTCAGTCTTTTCTTTCCTTCTTCCCTTTTAAAGCAGTTACATCACTTTTAGAGAATGTTCAGTGTCCCCTAAACATTAAAGAAATCCCTTTCCTGGTATTTAATATGGTAGGCTTCCTCTATACGTTTTACAGCTTGTCTAGAATGAGGTCTGAGTTTTCTAGAGGGGCTGATGAGACTGATGACCTAGAAGTAGACCCAGAAGTAGACCCAGGTGTGAAAAATCCCAAATGGTGTGGAGAATGGGAGGCAATGGGCCAAACCTTGAAGGAATTTTTTGATCCCCCAGCTTGGAAATTTTTACGTGAACAAATTCAGAACCCAGATGAGGTGGGGAAATATCTGGAGGAGAACTGCCATGATGATTCTAAGTAGAAAAAGATCATTGCAATAAGCTGGGCCCTGGCACATGCTTATCGCATGGTGCTAGATACTGTAGGACAGCAGATAGAGGCAGGGGGGCAGGGAGATAAATCAGCAGCTACCCCAGTCACTCAGGTTGCAGCCAATACCCTGGTTATTCAGACAGCAGCTAAACCAAACAATGAGCCTAAGTCAGCAGCTATACCAGAGAGGGAGCTTAAGTCAGCAGCTAAACCAGATGATAAGCCCAAGACAGCAGTTAAACGAGACAGTGAGCCTAAGACACAGGCAGTCGCCCCAGAAAAGAAGCACACACACAAAACTGATTGACCGGTGGACGATGATCCAGGCGAAGGACCCTCAGTGCCTTCCAACACCCAATCAGAAGCCCAACCAACCAGCAGCAGATCACAAGCCCAACCAACTGGCAGAAGATCAGAAACCACTATTGCCTGAAGGACCTTCAATGCCTAAGAAAGGATTACACTCGACGACCTGATGAATCTATAATCAGTTGGTTAGTCCGTCTTTGGGATGCTGCAGGCGAGGCTACAATTCTGCATGGCACTGAAGTGAGGCATTTGGGATCCCTGTCACAAGATTCAGTTATCGACCAAGGAATGATGAGAGAGGATAACCCTTGCAGTCTCTGGGAACGTGTGGGTGTGGACAAAGCCCCGGTGGCCCTGCCCTGGAGAGCAGCCTGAAAGGGATTGCACAATCTCTTTCCAGAGCCCTTAAGATAAGGGAAAGCTTTTGGTCACGGCGACCTTTTGGATAAACCCAGAAGCCCCTTCGAGAGTTTATGCAGATCTGTCTTAAACGATTGGCTTTGTACCCTTTCCATCCCCCTTTGGTGTCCTATAAAACCCCTGGGTTTCCCTGGTCTCCCAGGGAGTGCTGTCGTCCTGGCTCCCTTCGCTGGACCCTCATAATAAACTACCTTCTGCGGAATTTGCCAGACGAAGTCTCCCTCTCTCTCTCTCCCGGGCCGGGCAACAGAGAAGAAACCTCGCAGGAGCAGGGCTGGAATCACTGAGCTAAATCACTGAGCTGAAATCACTGCCTGCTCTCTGCCGAGGCCTTCTCTCCAGCTGACAGGGCTGCGCTGACCCCCCAGGGTGTCTTTAACGAGATACTCTCGGGGTGCCTCAGAGCCCTCTGCGAACCTCAGCGCCAGCTGGACTTTAATTGGCGCCCGAACTACCCTCTGGACTCTGGACCCTGCTGTCCAAGGGAGAAGCTGCGCCCCTTTATAAGGGCTGATAACAGCTGGTTCGAGTGCCGAGCTCTGGACCGAAGAATCTGCTGCGTTTTAGCACCGGCTTTGGACCCAGGGCAATTCGTGACCCTCGCGTTTCCATCCACTCAGAGGAGCGAATTTCGGCCGGCCCGTTCACCCAAGCAGACCCCCGGACGCCACAAGGACGGGTAAGTATAAAGCGCTTTCACACACTTTTGCGTCCCTTTTATATTTTCTTTTCTTTTTTTTTTTCTTTTTTCTGCTGGGTGAAATCACGGGAACTTAAGATGGGAAATAGGCTTGTCAAAGCCTCTCATCCTAAGAGAGAGATATACCCCCTCCTTAAAAGCATGATTCGTGAAAAACTAGCTCAGAAAAACCTTCCAAAAAAAAAATTTAAAACGCTTTTCTCACTGGTTAACAAAAAATTTCCCTGATATAACTGTAGACTCTCTATCCTCTAACCCCTTTTGGGACGAAGTCGGGAAAAAACTATATACCACGCAGGCTTCGGGCGACTATTCTGTTGCATTCTTTTTTCCAATTTTTCACCTCATCATAAGAACAGTAGACATTCAAAGTTGCCGCGGCGCCGAGATCTCTCGCCCCTCCCCTCCCGGTTCTGGTCAAACCGGCGAAACCTGTTTTTCCCCCTCCCTGCTGCCGCCGCAACATAATGTATTCAAACCCTCTGCCTATTCACATGTTAAAGACCTGCATGCCGATGCCGTGCCTCGTCGCCCCCCACCCCCAGCTCCGAGTGCGGAGCTGACGAATCCACCCCGCTCCGCCCCCGAACCCGCCCCCGAGCCCCCGTGCCGCCCTCCTGCCGTCCCGGACCCCGCCCCTACCCCAGCCGGGACCGCCGCGTGTGCCCTGCCCCCCCCCGCACCCGCTGGCAGCCGCTGCTCACCCCGTCCCCGCGCCGTGCTTTCCCGAGACCCCCCCCCCTGCCGTGACTGCCTCTCCCCCCCCCCGCCCCTCCCCCGCCCCCCCCGCCCCACGCGGCCGCGTCCCAGGCGCCGGCACCCGCGATCCCCAGCGTCTCCCCGCCCCCCTGCCTCTCCATAGCAACGGTGCCGCCGGCAGCCGCAGGGGCCGGTCCCGCCACAGCCCTGCCGAGCGCCGCCGACACGCCGGGTCCTAGCGCCGCTCCTCGAGTACCCCCGGTCCCGCTGCACCCCGCAGCCGATCCCCGACAAGCGCCGGAGCAGCCACGTGTCCCCGTTCCCTCCGCAGTTCCGTGTTGCACCCCACACCCCGCTCCGGTGACCGCGGGCGCTGCAAACGGCTGCGGTCACCCCCCCACCCCCTTCCCACCCTCCGCAGTGACCGCGGGCGCCGCGAACGAATGCTGCAACCCCCCCCCTCCTCCCTTCCCCTCAGCATCCGCCGTGCTGCTGCGGCAACCCCCTCCCTCCCCATCCCCCCCGACCCCCCACCCCCCCTGCCCTGCCCAAGGCAAAGCCAGCACCCCGAAATCGCCGTGCAAAGGCTTTTGCTGCTCAACACCATCCCACCACTGCTCATTCAGACTCTGATAGTACCACATCTAGTTCAGACTCCGATTCAGATGACCACTGGGTAGAAACACGAAGGCAAGCTACACAGGCAGGTGATTGGGAGATAGCCCAAAACAACACAGCTTTTCCAGTTATTATAGGAAAAGGCAAAAGAGGAGGCTCTTCCCACATAAGGACATGGGATCCTATCCCTTACAAGGAACTCAAAGAACTTTGCAGAGCAGCAAAAGAACATGGTAGAAGTTCTCACTTTTTTAAAAATCTACTTGAAGCCACCTTCTCTGCTTACACACTAGTACCACATGATATTAAAAATATTGTTACCTGCCTTCTTACCCCTGATGAATATATGTTATGGGACAGACGATGGAAAAAACACCTAAAAACATTATCAGATACCTATAGTAATGATCCAAATCAGAGGAACCTAACAATTCAGCAACTTGCTGGAGAAGGTGACCTCCAGAAACCCCTAGACCAGGCAAACACCTTACCTGAAGGAGTGCTACACGACATAGCCACTGCTGCAAAAACATCTCTGCTCCTCACACCTGATGACTCTGTCCCTACACAACACTTCTCTCATATCAAACAAGCAGCAAATGAAAGCTTTGTCCAATTTATAGACAGACTTAAATTAAGCCTGGAAAAACAGATTGAAAGCCCAGAGGGGCGAAAAGAACTTTTAACAAAACTTGCCATGACCAATGCAAATGAACAATGTAAAAGTATTCTGAGAGCTTTACCCTTAGATACTGAGCCAACTATCGAACAGATGGTGGAAAGCTGCACACGCTACGCGTCTACGGAGAATAACATGACCCAGGCAGTCGTCAAAGGTATTGTGGACGGAGTTTCTGGTGCTTTTGCCGTAGCTATGTCAAAGGAGAACTCCCGCTGTTACCTGTGTGGGGAACTCGGGCACTTCATCAAGACCTGTCCTGAAAGATCACCCATCCAGGACCGCCGCATCCAGAGACACCAGAGACCACAGCAGTACCAGCAGCGTCAGGGAAACTTCCAGCAGGGCGCGGTCAGGCCCCGCGTCCGAAATACAAATCAAAGGCCTTACCATCTCACCCAGCAGCCCAGAGAGTGGAGACATCGTGGCACACCGTCCCAGGGGATCCCAGAACACATGAGAAGGATCCAACATCCGGAGCCTCACAGACAGGAACACGCCGTCAGTTGGTAACATCACTGTCTCTTAACCTTGCCAACAATCAATTTTATCGTATCCCCACAGGAAAATACGGACCCCCAGGAGGCCCGTCGGACATCCTCGTCTTGAGTGACACCTTCCACTGCCCAGAGCAAATTTCCGTATTACCAGAACTACAGACTGTGCTCCCTGGACAAGAAATTCTTGTTCAGCTTTACTGTACGGACCCTCCCTTTTTTCTTTCACAGGGAACACCGATAGCACAAGCCTTCTTGCTTCCACAGAACCTCCCGGAACAACTCCCACTCAACCCGACAGTGATGTGGACCCAGGTTGTGGGCCCGAATAGGCCAATCATTGAGTGCACCTTGTTCTGCAAAGGAGAGAGAGTCCACCGACCAGGACTCCTGGATACAGGTGCGGACATTAGTATTGTTGCACGTTCTGAATGGCCAGACAACTGGGAACTGGAGCCAGTGGCAGGTGTGATCTCTGGGATTGGTGGGACTGCTGTTTCCATGAGGAGCAAACGGAATGTCATCATCGAAGGACCTGAGGGCAAGATGGCAACCACCCGGCCATATGTGGTAAGGGCCCCCATCACCCTATGGGGCCGAGACCTCCTATCCCAATGGGGGGCGTCCCTCCGAATCTCCAACCAGGATTTCTGATAGGGGCCACTGAGAAAAGCGCGCCGCCACCCACTCCCCAGCTTACCTGGAAAAGTGACACACCAATCTGGACCCCACAGTGGCCCCTGTCAAAAGAAAAACTGCGCGCTCTAGAAAACCTGGTGGAGGAGCAACTCGCCAAAGGACATATCGCTGAGACCACCAGCCCTTGGAACTCTCCTGTTTTTGTATTGAAAAAGCCCGGCAAGGACAAATGGAGACTGCTCCATGATCTACGCAGAATTAATGAACTCGTCGAAGACATGGGACCCCTCCAACCCGGCCTGCCATCACCATCGATGCTGCCCCGAGACTGGATGCTTACCGTCATTGACATAAAGGACTGTTTCTTCCATATCCCGCTTCATCCACAAGACGCTCCACGGTTTGCCTTCTCCGTTCCATCCCTCAACAGACAAGCCCCACTCAAGAGGTACCACTGGCGGGTTTTACCCCAAGGAATGAAGGCCTCGCCGACTCTGTGCCAATGGTATGTTGCCCATATCCTGTCCCCCATCAGGACCTTATCCCCAGAAGCAATAATCCATCATTACATGGACGATATCCTAATCTGTGCAGCAGACAAAACCTACCTGGACAGAACTGTTAAAAAGACTATTGAAACCATAGAATCAGCAGGGTTTGAGATTCGTGAGGACAAAGTGCAACACACCAGCCCATGGACCTACCTCGGCCTCCTGATCCGCGAGAGGACCATCGTACCCCAGCAGCTCACCATCCGAGACGACCCAAAGACTCTGAGGGACTTGCACAGCTTGTGTGGATCTATAAATTGGATACGCCCCCTGCTGGGGGTCACAACAGAAGACCTCGCCCCCCTCTTCAACCTTCTCCGGGGCAATGAGAGCATTAACTCTCCCTGTACCCTCACACCAGAAGCCCGAGACTCCATCGCCAGAGTCCAGGAAGCCCTGTCTTCACGTCAAGCCCATCGCGTCGAGCCCAGCCTACCTCTCCTGTTTGCTGTCCTGGGCAAAGCCCCTTGATTTCATGGACTGATATTCCAATGGGACTCTCAACTCAGAGACCCTTTGCTGATACTTGAGTGGATCTTTACAAGTAACCAACCCACAAAGACAATCACCACCTTCCAAGAAATAATAGCACACTTAATAAAAAAAGCCAGGGCTCGCATCCGTTCTCTTGCAGGGTGTGAGTTTGCATGCATATACCTGCCATTAACTGCTGGAAATTTAGAAGATTTGCTTCAGACCAATGAGAGCCTCCAGTTCGCCCTAGACAGCTACACAGGGAGAATTTCCACCCACATGCCAAAACACAGACTTTTTAATCGTGATGTAGCCTTCCATCTGACCCCAAAATTAGTACAGAGCCGGACACCCCTAGAAGCCGTAACTGTTTTCACAGATGGCTCTGGATCATCCCACAAGTCAGTGATGACTTGGCAGAACCCAAAGACCCGAGAATGGGAGTCAGACATCCAAATTGTGGACGGGTCTCCACAAATTGCAGAACTGGCAGCTGTGGTCAGAACTTTTGAAAAATTCAAAAATGAACCTCTTAATTTAGTCACAGACTCTGCTTATGTTGCCGCTATAGCCATAAGAGCTGAACATGCTCTCCTCAAGGAAGTCCCTAATCCAAAATTGTACCAACTAATTTCTACACTCATTCATTTAATTTCCCACAGGAAACAACCTTACCATATTATGCACGTAAGGTCACACACTGACCTTCCTGGTCCCATCGCAGAAGGGAACAGGAGAGCAGATGTACTGGCCATGCCAGTAGAGACTGCAAACGTCCCTGACATCTTCGCCCAGGCGAAACTGTCACATGCTTTCTACCACCAAAATGTACCTGCCCTCGTCAGAATGTTCAAGCTCCCAAAAGATCACGCAAAAGCCATCGTCGCAACGTGCCCAAACTGCCAAAACTACCAGATACCATCTATGGGTACCGGAGTTAACCCCCGTGGACTGAACAGCTGCCAGCTGTGGCAAACTGATGTGACTCACTTCCCATCCTTTGGGAAGTCAAAATATGTGCATGTGTCAGTTGACACATTTTCTGGAGCAGTGTTTGCATCAGCTCATGCAGGAGAAAATGCCACACACACCATCAAACACTTTCTCTTGGCATTCTCCACCCTGGGAGTCCCCAAAGAAATAAAAACAGATAATGGTCCAGCCTATACCTCCCGCAAGTTGAAAGACTTCTTCAATCAGTGGGGGGTAAGACACAAGACAGGTATACCCGGCAACCCCACAGGGCAATCCATTGTTGAAAGGACCCACCAAACCCTCAAAAGAACCCTCCATCAGCAGCGGAGAGAGACAGAAATTCTGTCACCTGTGGAAAGACTCTGTAAGGCCCTCTATGTCATCAACTTCTTAAACTGCACGTCATCAGAACCTGACCCTCCAATACTCCGCCACTTCTCAAACTCATCCCATTCTAAGCTCACAGAAAAACCACCAGTGCTGGTAAAAGATCCAGAAACACACCAGATCTCTGGCCCTTTCAAATTGATTACCTGGGGGAGAGGCTATGCCTGTGTCCAACTGCCATCTGGACCGAAATGGTTTCCAGGAAAGAAGATTAAACCATACCTGAGCTCTGCTAATAATGCTCCCACAGACACGGACAAAAATCCTCCTGAATCAATTACAAGACCTCCCCAGAACCAGACCAGCTCAGCTTGGAGACGGAGACGTCGCCGCATGACCACCAACCAGAAAAACCGTCCCGTCACCCGACAGCAGACGAAACAGAGCCGAGCAAAATGCCCAGGAAAAACCAAGCCATAGGCCAGATATAGTCTGACCAAAAGCTGATCCCCAGTTTGTGTGTTAACACCCCTTTTCACCCCAGATCATCCCCCTCCCTCAACCCCTGCCAAACCTTCCTAAACCCCAAAAAACCCTTCCCTCTCACCACAAAGCTAATCATTCTCGCTTGTATTCCCTCTCAGAACCCCCATCCCTGTTTCAAAGATGAAATTTATTTTGTTAATGGACACGGATGCCAGGACTTTGAGGGAATGTGCTGTTTCAACCTTTCTTCACACTCAACATCCATCCATGCGAACATACAGAAACTAGAAGGACCAGTGAAAGACATAAAAACAGAAAAATCTCTGGACTGGATTGACAATCTCTTCGGGCAATGGGGGTTGACAGGATGGGTGGCCTCTTTGGTTAAAAGTGTTTTATGGATTTTTATTGTGATTGTTATTGTGTTACTTATGTTCTCATGCCTCCTTCGCTGCTTTAAAAGAACGGCTGGTGAGGCCCTTTTACTAAATATAAAAGGGGGAGTTGTGGGTGTGGACAAAGCCCCGGTGGCCCTGCCCTGGAGAGCAGCCTGAAAGGGATTGCACAATCTCTTTCCAGAGCCCTTAAGATAAGGGAAAGCTTTTGGTCACGGCGACCTTTTGGATAAACCCAGAAGCCCCTTCGAGAGTTTATGCAGATCTGTCTTAAACGATTGGCTTTGTACCCTTTCCATCCCCCTTTGGTGTCCTATAAAACCCCTGGGTTTCCCTGGTCTCCCAGGGAGTGCTGTCGTCCTGGCTCCCTTCGCTGGACCCTCATAATAAACTACCTTCTGCGGAATTTGCCAGACGAAGTCTCCCTCTCTCTCTCTCCCGGGCCGGGCAACAGAGAAGAAACCTCGCAGGAGCAGGGCTGGAATCACTGAGCTAAATCACTGAGCTGAAATCACTGCCTGCTCTCTGCCGAGGCCTTCTCTCCAGCTGACAGGGCTGCGCTGACCCCCCAGGGTGTCTTTAACGAGATACTCTCGGGGTGCCTCAGAGCCCTCTGCGAACCTCAGCGCCAGCTGGACTTTAGGAATGGGTCCTGGGAAGTGTGGCACAAAGATATCTGTGTGCAGACGATCTCTATATGCAGTAAACCCAGTGGAAGACCATGGAACAAGGGATTAAGAGAAATGGCAGTGGCTGAGATTGTCTTCTCAGATGACCTAAACACTAGGAACTCAGACTTGGTACCATGTACACCCGTGATGTGGCAAAAACTTGTACGACTTGGGCCACAAGAATACTCTTCTGCTTTAGCAATAATGAAGCAGGACGACATGGGAGAGACTGTGCTTGATATGGCAAAGAAGCCCCGAGCATACGCAGATGCCGTGCATGGTCCAACGCATGCAAGAATCACAGCTCTGTAAACACGTCTGCAGAAATTAAAAGATAAGATAGAGGAGAATCGCAAGAAACTCAGAGAGGAGATTAAAGAGGCCTTTCTCCAAATCTCAGCAGTACTGGTGAGAGGTTCTGGCACCAAATGCAGACGTTCCCCAGACAGGGAAAGAAGGGGCATCCCACAAGCTAAGCTGTGATCCTTCCTGCGTGATTCTGGGGAAGACATGAGGAAATGGGATGGAAAATCTACTGATGATCTGGCACAATGGCTGCGTGAATTGATGGAAGGCAAGACTCAGAGAGGAAGTTCCACAAAGAGGGAAGTAGCTCCAGTTACCCAGGGAAAGACAGATAACCAGGCTTAGAGGGCCCCTGCCTCTAGCCAGGTAGAGGCTAAGGAAAACGGTGTTTTTTGGACTATATGGATTCGTTGGCCTAGCATATTAGAACCACAAAAATATGAGTCCTTGGTTGACACTGGTGCACAGTACACAATTATCCCATCAAGATACGTGGGGGAAAAATCTGTTTCTATTGCTGGTGTGACAGGGGGGTCACAGAATTTTACTTTGGTGGAAGATGATGTGACCCTGACTAGAAATGAGTGGAAGAAACACCCTATTGTGACCAGCCCAGAGGCCCCATGCATTTTGGGCATATACTTCCTCCAAAGTGGGTATTTCAAAGACCCAAAGGGACTCAGGTGGACATTCGGGATAGCAGCTGTAGAGACAGAAGGTGTTACGCAATTAAACACCTTGCCTGGATTATCAGAGAACCCATCTGCAGTAGGACGTTGGAAGGGGGAAGAGCAACGAGTGCCAATTGCCACTTTGGCAGTGCATCGCCGACAGTACAGAACAACTCGAGATGCTGTGATTCCCATCCACAAGATGATTTGTGAGCTGGAGAGCCAAGGGGTGGTCAGAGAAACCCACTCACCCTTCAACAGTCCCATTTGGCCTGTGCGCAAATCTGAAGGAGAATGGAGATTAACTATTGGATTATCGTGGCTTGAATGAAGTGACTCCACTGCTGAGCACTGCCGTACCGGACATGTTAGAACTCCAGTATGAGCTGGAGTCCAAGGCAGCAAAGTGGTACGCCACGATTGACATTGCCAGTGCATTTTTCTCCATTCCTTTGGAAGCACAATGCAGGCCTCAGTTTGCCTTCACATGGAGGGGAGTGCAGTACACCTGGAACCGATTGCCCCAGGGGTGGAAGCACAGCCCCACCATCTGCCATGGACTCATTCAGACTGCACTGGAAAAGGGTGAGGCTCCAGAATATCTGCAGTACATTGATGACATAATTGTATGGGGAAACACTGCAGCTGAAGTGTTTGAGAAAGGAGACAAAATCATACAGATTCTCCTGAAAGCTGGTTTTGCTATCAAGAAGAGCAAAGTCAAGGGACCTACTCGAGAGATCCAGTTCCTGGGAATAAAGTGGGAAGATGGACGGCGTCAGATTCCCACTGATGTCATCAACAAGATCACAGCAATGTCTCCACCAACCAACAAGAAGGAAACACAAGCTTTCCTAGGTGCCATAGTCTTTTGGAGAATGCACATTCCTGAGTACTTCCTGATTGTGAGCCCTCTCTACCTGGTTACCCGCAAGAAGAATTATTTCCACTGGGGCCCTGAACAGCAACACGCCTTTGCCCAGATCAAGCAGGAGATCGCTCATGCAGTAGCCCTTGGCCCAGTCAGGACAGAACCAGATGTGAAGAACATGCTCTACTCTGCAACTGGGAGCCATGGTCTGTCCTGGAGCCTTTGGCAGAAGGTGCCTGGTGAGACACGTGGCCGACCATTGGGATTCTGGAGTCGAAGCTACCGAGGGTCCGAAGCCAACTACACTCCAACAGAGAAGGTAATTTTAGCAGCCTATGAAGGAGTCCAAGCCGCCTCAGAATTAATAGGCACTGAAACACAACTCCTCCTGGCACCCCTACTACCGATACTGGGGTGGATGTTCAAAGCAAAGGTTCCCTCTAACCACCATGCCACTAATGCCACACGGAATAAATGGATTGCTCTTATCACACAGCATGCCCGTATTGGAAAACAGAATCTCCCTGGGATTTTGGAGATAATTACAAAGTGGCCTGAAGGTGAAAATTTTAGTCTCATTGATGAAGAGGAGCAAGAGCAAGTGACACGTGCTGAAGAAGCTCCACCATATAACCAACTGCCAGCAGAAGAAACATGTTATGCTCCTTTTACAGATGGTTCCTGTCACATTGTAGGGATGAACTGGAAGTGGAAAGCAGCTGTATGGAGCCCCACACGACAGGTCACACAAGGCACTGAGGGAGAAGGTGGGTCAAGCCAACTTGCTGAACTCAAAGCCGTTCAATTGGCCCTGAACATAGCCGAAAGAGAGAGAGAAGTGGCCGAAACTCTACCTCTACACTGATTCATGGATGGTAGCCAATGCTCCTTGGGGATGGCTGGAAAGGTGGAAAAAGGCTAATTGGCAATGCAGAGGAAAACCAATCTGGGCTGCTGAAGAGTGGAAAGACATCTCTACCAGAGTAGAGAAACTACCTGTAAAAGTCCACCATGTTTATGCCCATGTCCCCAAGAGTTGGGCTAATGAGGAACACCTGAACAATGAGCAGGTAGATCAGGCTGCAAAGATAGAGGTGTCTAAGATAGATTGGCAATATAAGGGAGAGTTGTTCCTAGCTCGATGGGCTCATGATGCCTCAGGTCATCAGGGCAGAAATGCCACCTATAAGTGGGCATGAGACCAAGGGGTGGATTTAACCATGGACAGTATTTCTCAGGTTATCCATGACTGTGGAACATGTGCTGCCATCAAGCAGGCCAAGCGGGTGAAGCCCCTCTGGTACGGTGGACGGTGGTCCAAATATAAGTATGGGGAGGTGTTGCCATGCTTTCGTGCCTGCTTGTTTTGGTTTTGGGAATTCTATTCTCAGGCACGGTGTTGAGCACAAGGTCATGTTCAGTAAACAACCGAAGCTCCCACATCTCTTCCCAGAGGAGGGGCTTTGGTGATGGTCTCTGGAAAATGACCAGTGGTTCCAAGGGTCCCACCTCTGGGGTGGGCAACTTCTAAAATGTACAAAAGGAGTCAAAAAATAAAGGTGTGGTCTCTTGCCTGTCTCTTGCCTGCAAGAGCACCATGCAGCCTTCACTGATGCCTCCCTGTCTCGTTCCCTCGGCGCCGTCATCAGTTATATATGGTGACCCCTGACGTGACCTGCAGCCGCGAGAACAAGGTAAAAAATACCTTGTCCCCTTTTTAAAGGAAAAGGGATTTTTATTTCTCTCCGCAGGGAGAAGAAATTTGAAAAAATGAACCGGCCTCTAGGACCGGAAGATAACTACGTGTTAACCATGTGGGGGTTGTATCTCGGAAGATGGGAAGTAGGTATAACCTCAGAACAGCTAACACAACTATACAGATGGGGGAAAAACCAGGGTTTTATCCCGTACCCCAAAAGAGCGCGGTATAGGTCATTTTGGTCTCTTTTGGGTCAAACTGTGAATGAAGAGTTAGATATGATAATGAAATTATCACTGATATGGGAAAGATCCATGAAGGTTTTTGAGATGTCGGGAGAAGAATTTCTTTTCAGCTCCCTTCCCGATTCAGAGGAAGAGGATCGAAGTCTCCAGACTGCTGCTGACAGCTCGGAGAGTCTCCCGAAGCCGCCTTCAGAAGATCTGGGTTTGTCCTTTCCCCCCGCTTGTCAGCCTTCTTCTGGGAAGGAGGGGGGGAAAACCCTGGGCAAACGCGGAGGCACCCAGCGCCGGTCTGCGAATCGACCGCCGCGAACGCGCCGTCTCCCAATCCCTCCATGTCCTTCTCCTTCGCGAGCGGCCGCGCGCAGGAGGGGGGAGGGGGGAGGGGGTCCCGAGACGCCATCGCGCCCCGCCCCACGGCCACCGCACTGCGCTTTCCCATGGAAAAAGCCCGTTGAGACCTTGGCGCCGCCCCGGGGACCTCACCCTGGCGGTCCGGGCTCGAAAAAGCCCGGGAGGAAGAGGGGACGAGAGTCGCCCATCCCCCAGACGCCTGCCCCTCCGAAAAAGAGACAGAAAGGAGTGCGGGGCGGTGCGGCTCTTTGCAGCCGCCGCAGGAGGCAGCGGGGGCTGCCCCCTCAGCCCCCCCGCCCCTCAGCCCCCTCCGGCTCAGCTCGGCCGGAGACTCCGCCCCCAGCACGCCGCGCGGCGCCCGGAGCCGCCCCGTCCCGGGGCCGCCGGGGAAGACGGGCGGGGGCCGCCTGCCCCCGCCCCGCGGGGCCCGCTGGCACTGCCCAGCCGGGAACACCGCCCCCCCCATGCCGCGCGGCCCGCGGAAGGCGGGCGGGGGTGGCGCAACTCCGCCCCCGCCCCGCGGGACCCGACGGGGCCGCTCTGCCGAGAACGCCGCCCGCCCGCGGGAGCGGGGGGGGCGCGCGGGGGGACCCTGCGCTGGGCCGGCCACGGCCCGCCCCTCCCCCGGCGGCGCGGCCGCGGAAGAAGCCCCGCCGACCCACTCCGGCAAAAGGAGCTGGCACCGCGATTCCACCGGCTGCCGCTCCGGCGCTTGCCCCCCCGTCGGCGTCTCCGTTGCCTGGCAACACTGCCGACCTTCCGCCGACTGCTGCTCCACCTGCGTCTCTTCCCGTGGACCCCTGCCGTGTCACCGTGCGCTCCAGACCTGTCTGGAGCGAAGTGCAACCTATGGCAGGGGGACTGAGACGCTGGGGTGTGGAGAACTGCTTTTTGGGAACCCAAATGACTTCCCTTGGCGCTGACATGGCACCAGCCCACCTGGCAGGTGCTCAGAGTGAGACCCGGGTTTCTCTGTCTGCTTCTGTGCTGTTCAGAAAGCGGGCTGAGAGGGATTCGTGGCTCTCTCTCAGATACCCAAGGGAATTCCAGGGATCGTGTAACCTGTGCTTTTGCAGACCCTTGTTTTCAGGACTGGGAACTGGCGCTGGGATGTTTGCCTCGCATCTGCCGAGCACCCTGACTCCCTGCACAGCACTCCTGGCCTGGTGAATGTCCCAAGTTATGTATCCTGTACCTTCCTGACACCACCACTCCAGAGACCTGCATGATGCATGGAGGGGACGGAGCACTGCTTCGACAGCTAGCATCCCATGATCGGACTCAGAGAGGAATTGTTGTGGACCTCTGGGGGCAGGATTCTTGGCTGGGGTTTGGGGGGACAGGATTGGGATGAATTTTGTAATAAGGGTCATTGCATTGCATGGCACAGCATCTCACCCGACAAGGATTCGACAACTGGTCACAACATGTTTTCAAGAAAAAAAAAAAAAAAAAAAAAAAAAAAAAAAAAAAAAAGGGGGAAAAAAGCAGGGGACAGTCCCTGCAGATTAGCCGACAGGCAAATTGGAAACTGTGACCAGAATGAGAGCCGACAAGTGGAGAAATCTACGAGTCTTCAATTGAAGACCTCTCCACAAGCAGATATAAAAATCTGCATTTTTCTTTTTCCTTTCTTTTTATATAAACTGAAAGGGTGAGATGTTGCCATGCTTTCGTGCCTGCTTGTTTTGGTTTTGGGAATTCTATTCTCAGGCACGGTGTTGAGCACAAGGTCATGTTCAGTAAACAACCGAAGCTCCCACATCTCTTCCCAGAGGAGGGGCTTTGGTGATGGTCTCTGGAAAATGACCAGTGGTTCCAAGGGTCCCACCTCTGGGGTGGGCAACTTCTAAAATGTACAAAAGGAGTCAAAAAATAAAGGTGTGGTCTCTTGCCTGTCTCTTGCCTGCAAGAGCACCATGCAGCCTTCACTGATGCCTCCCTGTCTCGTTCCCTCGGCGCCGTCATCAGTTATAGGGAGGCCTGGCAGATTGACTACATCACTCTGCCCCAAACTTGCCAAGGCAAGTGCTATGTGCCGACGATGGTGGAAGCCACCACTGAGTGGCTGGAGACATATCCTGTGCCTCATGCCACTGCCCTGAACGTCATCCTAGGCCTCAAAAAGCAAGTTCTTTGGAGGCATGGTACCCCTGAGAGGATTGAGTCAGACAGTGGGACTCATTTCAGGAATAGCCTTATCAACACCTGGGCTCGGGAACATGACATTGAGTGGGTGTACCATATCCCCTACCGTGCACCAGCTGCAGGCAAAGTGGAGAGGTACAACGGACTGTTAAAAACCACCTTGAAAGCATTGGGTGGAGGATCTTTCAAAAATTGGGAGCAGCATCTAGCAAAGGCCACCTGGTTAGTTAACACCCGAGGTTCCACCAACCTAGCAGGCCCTGCCCAGTCTGAGCTCCTATCTACAGTAGATGAAGTCCCAGTGGTACGTGAGAGGTTTGTTAGGGAAGACAGTTTGGATCAAATCTGCCTCGAGTACAGACAAACCCATCCGTAGGATTGTTTTTGCTCAGGGGACCAGGTTGCACATGGTGGATAATGCAAAGAGATGGAACAACACAATGTGTACCTTAGGGAGATCTGATTGTTGGGTGAGAACTATGACTAAATATCATTGTTCACTGAATGTTACTGCCATTTTCTGTATATAGCTGTATACTGTATATATATGCATGTTATAGGTATGTGTGTGTAGAGTTAGAATTTATTTAGTTCTGGTAGTAAGTTGACGATATGCGGATAAGGGGTAGAATGTCCTAAGGTGACTTTATGATGCTTGTATCTCCAATCGTCTCTTCTGTTTGTGCTGTATATTAAGTTCTGTACCTTTAAAATGGTTCTGGGAGCGAAGGGGGAGAAAGAAGCAGCATGCAGTTTGTTTTGAGAAAACTGCCTGACACCCACACGTCCTTGCTCCGGCGGTTCGTCTGAGACACGCACAATGGTGGGACAGAGATCTCCTGTGCTTTTAGTTAGTTTTAGCTAGCTGAGGCAGAGAAGCTCCCTGGACTGGTTTTTTCCTTTTTTTCTTGGGACTGTTTAAATCTGCTCTGGACTGAAAATCCCAAAAGAGCACCAAGGGCGCGCACCTGTGGCCCACCGGGCCTGGACCTCCGGCGGGACTGGGACTGGTGAGAGACTGAGTGAGCTGAGCTGCACCCACAGCAAGGACTTTCTCAGTTTGCCATCTCTCTTCCAAGGGGCAAGAGGTTTTATTGTTTCATATTATTCATTCTTTGTGCTTGTGCGCATCTTGTTTGTTAAATAAATAGTTTTTTCCACTTTTTCTCCGAGGAAGTTTTTTCCCAGACCAGCTGGGGGGAGGGCCCATTTTGGTTTGCTTTCCAGAGAAACCCCCTCCAAAATTTGCCCTAAACCAGGACATGGCCCTGGGTAAACAACTCAGAAAAATTGAAAAACATGTGGCTGGAACTTGGAGTATAAGATTGGTTTGGCCAGTGCATGACATACAACCTGGAGATTATGTATATGTTAAGTCTCTTACAGAAAAGACTCTGGAACCACAATGGGAAGGACCATTCCAGGTACTTCTTACCACATTCACCGTAATTAAGATCAAAAGAGCAAAGTGCTTAGATCCATCACACTCAAGTAAAGAAGGCTCCAGAGATCCCCTGGAAAGTTACACCCAGTGATAACGAACTGAAATTAAAACTTACTCGAACAAAATGAATGCATTACAGCTAGGAATATTGAGTAATTCAGCCTGTAAAAATTTAATCAAGAAAATTGTTTTGTTTGTAACCATAATTATAATCCAAAAATTGGAAAGTATCTCCAGGCAGAACAATGCTGAATGGCCTTAGTCCTAAGCTTTTATTCAGTACACTGGATCCATGAGAAGGTATTCTGATATAAAAGATCTAAACCTATCAACTGTCATCATGCACGAAATCAAAGTATATAAAAAGCAAGAATGGCAAAAGCAAAGGTTGTGGTCACTTAAAGGGACAATAGGAAAGGTAATTACAATAGGATACTGGATGATTAATAGGACTACCCATAAGAAAGCAATCCAAATTAGTGTTTCAACAACTCCTACAGATGAGCACTGAGAGATTTGTAATCATTTGAATAAATTAGACTGTTAGTATAATTTTACATTAGTTCGGACTATTGAGGTCATTTGTCTCTAGACCCATGATACTATTGGCCTCATTCAAATTTAAAATAAATGCCATAACTAGGCCCATTACAACCTATGCCAACACTGAAGCCCAAACGCAATTCACGCCATTTAAGCTTGAACTCAATATTTATGAAATTAGCCCATATGTAATAAGAAATACAGGCCAACAACAACTGTTGTTTAACCCAGAATAGTCTCTTGTGGTGGTCCCTGGACCGTACACAGAAGACAATTCACTCCCTTGGAGAGTGCACAGCCCCTAGGCTGCCTCAGTTCATAGTAACTCCCCTTTTGGGAAGTCCCCTTGGGAGACTTCCTTGTAGCTCAGGGTGAGCAAAAGTGCTTCAACCCATGTGCAGCCCCTAGGCTAAGTTCGCAGGGACTCTCCTTTGACAAGTCCCTTTAAGAGTTTTCCTTGTGGCTCCAGGTGAGAAAAAATACTTCAACCCATGAGCCTTTGCAGTTCTATGTTAATGTTTCATGCCCCATTGGCTATTCCC
This sequence comes from Phylloscopus collybita, assembly GCA_027886175.1. Taxonomy (NCBI): domain Eukaryota; kingdom Metazoa; phylum Chordata; class Aves; order Passeriformes; family Phylloscopidae; genus Phylloscopus; species Phylloscopus collybita. The sequence goes on from JAJNNQ010000057.1 coordinate 5,054,577, forward strand.
CTTGTTCCTGGTTTTTACCCCTCATGACTGGTTCTTTTTGGATCCTTTCCCTGATTGGTCCCTTTCCCAATTCCTTTCCCCATTGGCCAAGTTGTGAAACCCTGGCTACCCTATATAGTCCCTCTCCCCTGGGGCCAGCCAGCTCTTTCCCCTTTGGACATTGTGGAATAAAGAAGCTCTCCTGGAGGTTGGAAAGACCCCATCTCATGCCTTTTAGTCCTGCGTCACCCAGGGTGGCAAACATGGCTCTGCTGCTCAGGCAGCCACAGAAAGAACGAATCACTGCACTTGAGAGTGCACCAAAGAGCTGATCACTCTGTGCCTGAGTGTGTCTGTGCCTCCGTCAATCTAGGTGTCTTTTTAAAGACGCTTCTAGTGAGGAAGGTCGTGGCACCTTCACCACCAGACCAGACCACGATACTCTCTCAAACGTATTAAATTACTAATGCAAACTAATGTCTCTGAAGTTCAGCCAGCTTGCTCTTCTTTCCTAAAAACATCCTTTGAGGGCCAGGCAACATGGCTGCAAAAACAAGAACACCTTAAAAGCAGAGTGCGAAAATATTTAACTAGAACATTAGGGACAAGAGTAGAAGTTTTAAATAGAATCAATTCAGGAATACTAATAAATAAGCTAGCCACAGCATCAAATGATCTAACACAACTAAAACAGCCCCTACAGTCATCCTTATTGGCATTAGGAACTAGTCAATGGCAAGTTTCAAAAGCATTACCAAAACAAGAAAAAATAGAGGACCAAGACCATAAGTTAATAATAAATGCACTTGGTATGGCTCAAAGTAATGTGTCTGGCTTTTAGCTGTATGCAAACACAATTATGACTGCAGTCAACAGCTGCCTTAATCATAAGAGAAGGAAGTGAAGGCACTTTTCCTACTGAGATTCAGAAAGCTGTTTGGGACAATGCTACCAACTTTGAAAGGAAATTTCAATCTTAGTAGACCCTGGTAAATTTTACCTATGACCCTACTGTTAACATGGCTACTGCCTTTGTGCTTACTATACTTAATGCCACAGTGTGTGTTATTCATCCCATCATTACACTAGGGTTAAATCATTAAGGAACAGTCCTCTACCCTTCGGAACATAGAGTATGGGCCCAGAGGGTAAATAAGAAATGGCAAACCGTAAATTTAGAATCTTACGTTACCTGAGAACAGGAAAGGTTTATTTATGAAACTAGTACAATTGATGCTCAAAACATGTCTTGACACTGAGCGAGGCTCCTGTCAGTTTGAAATACATCCAAATACTACTCAAAAGACTGTGCTTGTATATACTGGTCAAGGCTGTGTATGTTTAAGAACTGCTTGTCCTTTTATAGAAATAAATAATAATAATATAACTCTGTTAAGAATTATTCTAATTTTTGTATTTGTAATTTTGTTAAGATTGTTGGGTGTGATTTCATATATCAGGTACCAGCTGTATCCCACCAGCTGATAAAATCAAATTATACAATGTATCAAAATTTATTACTGAAGCCCATCAGAATGAATCTTACATTAGTAAAGCAATTAATGAGACACCAAGATCTGATTAAAATTTTGAAGAAAATCCAGGAAAAAGAAGAGAAAACTCTAATTACTGTCCATCATGACACAAAAGAAATAAACGGAGTTTTACAGAAAATAAAACAAGACAGGAGTCATCACTGGTGGGCTACCCTGTTTAGATGGTCACCAACCACGACTAGAATTTTGAATACATTGTGTCACCTCATTTTTGTTTTATTAATATTAATTAGTGTAAGTCTACTATTATCTTGTGTAATATTTGTTTAGAACTAGAGGATGTTAAAATAAGTGACAATATTAACCTCCTTCTCAAAGGTACATGATAAAGTACTGAGGGATACATATTGTAGAAACTGGAAAAAATTATTATAATAATTGTTAAAAAAAAAAGTTAAAAATTTTACGTATTTTCTAGAAAAGGGGGGACTGAAAAAAGGGGGCTAAAAGTCAAAGGGTGATCAGTTAGGAGCAATAGTCTGAACAATGTATCTCGCTCAACATTTGCTGGGCTTGCAAGAGGAGACAAGGTCGTTGCTTGCAACAGCAAGATAAAAAGAATGCGAGGCTAGCAGATAAGAAAGAAACTGCTTGAAGCAGTGATAAGAAAGACTGTTATGACCAAGGCTAGCCTTGCGGCTCAAACTGTGACCAAAAAGCCAGTAAGCATGCGCAAGAGGACATGGTGAAAAGTTCAAACGAGAGGAAGACTTGTATTACTTCATGAAGACCACTGACGACCACCAGAGGGCATTGCTCAGGCATAAGAGACTGATGAGCTCATTTTAATAAAAAGCGAGAATAGGCAGGGTTAGGTGATAAATATGTATAGACAACTTAATGCATATATAACATTTTAAAGAATAGAGAAAAGTAACTCTTTGGAGTTGCACATGCCTTTAGGAAAGATCCCACATCGCACGCAGCGCTGACAGAAATACACACCTACTCTTCAACTAACTCTTAATAGTTGTGGAGTCTTTTTTCCGCAAATCAAGAAGAATGCATGCATGAAGGGGAGGGAAGATATGCTAATGATTCTGGGGAAATGATTATCATATGTATGTTTATTGTGGGAAAATCAATATGTACGTAAAATATGGCATATAAACAGGAACTTTTCTGTGTTCAGCACGCTCAGTATTTTGGATGAAACACCCCCTTGTGCATCCGGCTGAATAAAGATTGTCTACGTTTTAATACTACCTGTGTGTGGAGACCTCCCGTTTTGAGGAGGCTGAAACCTGATCTTACTCTCCTTGTGTTATCTCCTCCCTTGACCCAAACCCTAAGACTCCTCCCCTGAATACCCGATAAAACCCATGACCCTGACCCTGCTCTAGCTCTCTTCATCCTCACCTCCTCCTCAGTCTGGGGTGGAGGGAATAAAAATGGATTCTGGAGCTTAACAAAGAGACTCGTCTCATCTGTTTCCCTGCCGGTGGCTGTACCTCCCTGGACACAATGATCACTGTTGTATCACGCTGCCACACATGGGTATTAGGGATTTTTTTTATTTTTACCAATTTTTGGTAACAGTTTTGATGACCCTGGTGGAACATACTCCTGAATTTCAAGGGATGTGAGGGATCATGGGACCTCCAGCCAGCACTGAGGGATTCTCCGGGAGAACCTTCAATCCCCAATCTGAGGGAAATCAGAGCAAGACCCCAGTAAGATAAAGGCATTCTTTACTTTACTTTAAAGGTGTTAACCTGCCTATAAAGCACATCAAAAGCTTCATAGGGTTGGGTTTAAAGGTAACTAAAGTGGGAACAGGGAACAATTAGAGTCCCTTCTAGGAACTCCTAAATGGTAGTTGGTTATAATGGGAAAAAAAAAAAAAACCTTGAAAGGGGTATCAGTGTCACGGCTGGGATGTATCTTGAAATATTGGAAACAAATTGGGGGTGATCCCCTTACATGAGAAAAACTTATAAAATATTGTAATCAGTGGTGGCCACTTTACACATTGGAAGATCAAGTGAAATGGCCAAAGGATGGACCCTTACAGTATAATACCATACTGCAATTAACGCTGTTTTGTAGAAGGGAGAATAACTGGGATGAAGTTCCTTATGCTGGCTTGTTTTTCGCCCTAAGAAATCATCCAGAATGGCAAAAGGAATGCAGGAGGACCCCGCAAGAGCCATTAATTTTAGCAGTTGAAAGTAAAAAACAAAAAGGCAAAGGGTTGAAAAGATGATGTTTTGCATGCAGCATAGGACAGAGGTGCTTAAAGTGCAGGTGAGAGGAGGATTTAAAACGGATGGTTGGTCCTCAGCAAAGAATGGGGGGAAATGATTAATCACTAGGAAACATGTTTAGACATATGAGTAGGTCAGGTGAAAGTGGACTGGAACAGACAGAACACTTTAGGGGACCAGAGAATTTTAGCCCAATTGAGGGACACACTAGAAGGTGGCAAGGAAATGTTGGGGGGGATGCTGGGGATATTCTGATGGCTCCCCTCTAGCAGGTAGTCAGGAATCATGGTCTTGTAACCTTAAAAACACCATTTTTAATAGTGAATTTAATGTCATGAAGGTGCCAGGAGTTTACAGGGAAGATCCAGTTAGAGTTGCTTAAGTATTTGAAACCATAATTAGGACTCAGCACCCTGACTGGAATGATATACAAGTGACATTAAATACGTTGTTGGATAGCACAGAAAAAAAGATGGTGTTGTCTGTGGCCAGAAAGAAGGTGGAGGGGGCACATGGTAATGGAGACTTAGAAGGAACTGTAGATCAGAATTTTCCTTCAACAGACCCGAGGTGGGATCCTAATTTACCTGGGCCCTGAGATTGTTTAACAAGCTATCAGAGATGGATATTATTTGGTGTAAAGCATGCTATACCAAAAGCCATGAACTGGTCAAAACTGTATGAGGTAAAGCAGGACAGTACTGAATCCCCTATGACTTTCATGGAACAATTGAAGGCGACTGCCAGAAAATATACTAATCTGGATCCTGAGAATCCAGAGGAAGCTGTACAATTAGGAACTATCTTTATGGGGCAGTCAGCCCCAGATATTAGAAGAAAACTCCAGAAACTGGAAGAAGCAGAGCCACGTGACTTAGGAAGGTTATTAGAAGAACCTTGGAAAGCATATTGAAGCAGGGGTAAGGAAAAAGAAATGTGACAGACTAGAAGGAAAAACAAGAGACACGAAAACCTACTTGTGACTCTAGGGGGTGCTAAGGGACCATCCAATGGGGAGGAGAAAGGGGGTGGGGGAACAAGGAGAAGGAGAGGCAGGCAGCTCCCACCGTTTCTCCAACAATTAGGGGAAGACCAGTGTGCACTTTGTAAGGAAAAGGGGTATTGGAAGAGACAATGCCCACAGGCTGGGAAGCTAGACCTGGCCTTACAGGGTATTACATTAGAAAATGAAGAGTGAAGGGAACCAGGGCATTCTACTCTGGCCAAATCCCTGGTTACATTGAGGCTGGGGAAAGAAGTGGAATTTCTGGTAGACACAGGGGTAACTTATTCTGTATTGAATACATGTAAAGGAAAACTTAGTAAGGATATGGTAAAATGGAATTGATCCTACAGGGAAAAGCAAAACTTGGTCCTTTTTACAACCCATGAAATTTAAATTGGGAAAGAATTGGATTACTCATTAGTTTCTATATATGCCAAAATGCCCAGTCCCCTTGTTAGGGAGAGATTTATTGGGGAAAATTGGATGCTCAAATAACTTTCCTGGATGGGGAAATACAAATTCAAATACCAGAATCAAAAGCAGTCAAGGCAAAGATTTTTATGCTGGAGGAAACAAATGAGGGGGAAGAAATCCCAGAGGAGGTAGAGAATGCTGTAATCCCACTGGTATGGGCAACTGAGATGCCTGGATGATCAAAGGTGGCCAAACCAGTTAGGATTACTCTCAAACCTGAAGCTAAACTGGTAAGGCAAAAACAATATCCAATCAAGTGGGAGGAGAGGAAAGGGTTGGAGAAGCTTATAGAAAAAATCTTAGAATATGGGTTATTAAAGGAGTGTGAATCAGAATACAACACACCGAAATTACCAGCTGGAAAGCAAAATGGGGAATATAGGTTAATACAAGATTTAAGGGCCATTAATAAAATAGTACCAGATATTCATCCAGTAGTAGCTAATCTGTACACACTTTTGACAGCACTAAAAGAGGAATATAAATGGTTTACAGTGATTGATCTTATGGATGCCTTTTTCTGCATACTCTTGGAGAAAAATAGGCAATATTTGCTTTTGAATGGGAAAGTCCCACATCTGGATGCAAAGTTCAATTAACCTGGACTGTCCTACCGCAGGGATTTAAAAATAATTCAACAACATTTGGAAATCAACCAGCAAGAGAATTAGAACAAGGGAAGAAAAATTACACAAGAGGAGCAGTTTTACAATGTGTGGAGAGGAGCAGTTTTAGTGTGTGGATGACATTCTACTGGCAGCAGAGACCCAGGAACAATGCCTACAAATGACTATAAGTCTGTTGAACTTTCTGGGGCAGAATGGTAACAGAGTAATTAAAATAAAACTCAAGTAGCAAAGACAACTGTGAGCTATTTGGCCTTTGAGATCACTCAAGGGCAGAGAATGCTTGGCCTTGACAGAGAGGAAGCAATCTGCCAAACTCCAGAACCTCAGAATATCCAAGAATTATGAGGCTTTCTAGGAGTGGTTGGGTGGTGTAAGAGGCAGGCTGTTTTCTCAAAACAAGCACGGCACTTGTCCTTTGCCCTACTTCGCTCTCAGAACCAGTCTTAATGGTGCAGAACAAAACATACAGCACAAACAGAACAGACAATTGGGAATACAAGCATCAAAAAATCACCCCCTGACAGTTTAAAAGACAAATTTCTGCCAAGGAAGACAGAAACCATCCTGGAATGGAAAGACGACCCTTCCCTCCTGTTCTGGTTTAGGGCAAATTTGGGAGGAAACCTCCAAGTGGAGTCCCGCTGGAAAGCAAACCCACACGACCCCTCCCCTAACTGGTCCGGGAAAAAATCTCCTTAGAGAAACATGGAAAAAACCTATTTATTTAAAAAACAAAGTGCACACAAGCACAAAATGAACACTATGAAACAACAAAAACTCTCGCCGCTCTGAAGACAGATGGCAAAATTGAGAAAGTAATTGCTTTGGAGTGCAGCTCGGCTTGCTCAGTCTCTTATCAGGCCCTCTGGCACTGGAAAATGCCGTCCTTTGTCCCGGTGGGCCACAGGCGTGAGGTCCCGGTGCTCTTCTGGGCTTGGTGAGTTTCGGGCAGAGTTATATAATCAATCTGCCAGGCCTCCCCATACTTATATTTGGACTACCACCCACCATACCATAGGGGCTTCACCCGCTTGGCCTGTTTGATGGCAGCACACGCCTCACAGTCATGGATAACCTGAGAAATACTGTCCATGGTTAAATCCACCCCTTGGTCTCATGCCCACTTATAGGTGGCATCTCTACCCTGATGACCTGAGGCATCATGAGCCCATCGAGCTAGGAACAACTCTCCCTTATGTTGCCAATCTAAGTCTATTTTGGACACCTCTGTCTTTGCAGCCTGATCTACCTGCTCATTGTTCAGGTGCTCCTCATTAGCTCTACTCCTGGGGACATGGGTATCTACATGGCAGACTTTTACAGGTAACTTCTCTACTCTGGTAGCAATGTCTTTCCACTATTCAGCAGCCCAAATTGGTTTTCCTCTGCATTGCCAATTAGCCTTTTTCCACTTCTCCAGCCATCCCCACAGAGCATTGGCTACCATCCATGAATCAGTGTAGAGGTAGAGCTTTGGCCACTTCTTGCTTTCAGTAATGTCCAGGGCCAATTGAATGGCTTTGAGTTCAGCAAGTTGTCTTGACTCACCTTCTCCTTCAGCGGCTTGTGCGACCTGTCGTGTGGGGCTCCATACGGCTGCTTTCCACTTTCTTTTCATCCCTACAAGAACCATCTGTAAAAGGAGAATAACGTTTCTTCTGCTGGCAGTTGGTTGTATGTCAGGAGATGCTGCTGAAGGCACTCTTACCTTTGATATGTTGCAGCTGTGTTAATTATCCAAGAGTGGGAACAATCTTGCCCTCACAGCCATGGGTGTGATAAAGAGTGAGTTAGCTGGTAGGGAGTTCAGTTGGAGTCTGCTGGCTGTGCTGTGAAGAGCTAAGGACAGGAGGTCGTGCAAGGGTCAGAAAAGGTAAGATGCTGTACGTTGGACAGACAGTGTTAGGCGGCTGTGCTAGGGACAGGAAGGAGCCAGAACTGCGAAAGAAAGAAAGAAAGAAAGAAAGAAAGAAAGAAAGAAAGAAAGAAAGAAAGAAAGAAAGAAAGAAAGAAAGAGAAAGAAAAAGAAAGAAAGCAAGGAAGCGCACTGTGTGGAGCTGCCCTTGGGATGTTACAGAGAAAAGGTATAGAAGACTTTTGAATAACAATGTGCTGATGCTTGGAGCCTTCTGATGCTTTTAATGAAGAACTTTGAGTGCAGTGTCCGTCTCAACTACCACATATCGACTGCCACAGCTGTATGGTGGAGCTTCTTCAGCATATGTCACTTGCTCTTTGTCCTAGGTTACAATGTAAGATGTGCCCAAATATGTATTCTATCACCATCTTCATGAGCTGTTGAAACCATGGTGGGGCAGTGTTTCCCTTGCCCCCTCCCTCCGGACTATCTTCTGTTAATGGGCCATCAATGCCTTGCTTCATGACTCACAGGTAACTCCCTCCGGCAGCTATCTCTGTTTAATGGGCAATCAAGGACACATTACATGACTCACAGAATGATATCAGCCCATTGTGAGATGCTCTGCCCAGGGGGAGGAGCCAAGCATTCCCACCTGGATATAATCTGGGATTTGGGACAGCACAGTAGCCTTTACCCACTGGATTCCCAGAGGACAAGAGCTATCACACCTTTCTACGGAATCACTGCTTCAACAAGACCAATTCATCTGGACTGCTACCACCACCCTAACTAACAGGGTGTCAGGTTGTATTCTGACTCTGACAGTGGCCTTTTGTACTATTGCATTTATTTGATTTGATTTTACTTTTTTCCCCCTCCTATTAAATTGCATTTCTTACTTGGAGTCTCTCACTGGTTTTCCTTTCAAACTGGTGCAAACCAGTTTCCTTTGCAAACTGGTTCCTCTTCATCAGTGAGATGAATGTTTTCACCTTCAGGCCAATTTGTAATTATTTCCAAAATACTAGTGCGATTCAGTTTTCCAATATGGGCGCGCTGAGTGATGAGAGCAATCCACTTACTCCGTGTGGCATTGGTGGCATGGTGGGTAGCGGGAACCTCTGCTTTGAACATCCACCCCAGTACCGATAGTCGGGGTGCCAGGAGGAGTTGTGTTACAGTGCCTATTTCCTATGAGGCGACTTGGACTCCTTCATAGGCTGCCAAGATTTCCTTCTCTTTGGGAATGTAATTGGCTTCAGACCCTTGGTAGCTTTGTCTCCAGAATCCCAGTGGTCAGCTTTGTGTCTCACCAGGCACCTTCTGCCAAAGGCTCCAGGACAGACCATAGTTCCCGGCTGCAGAGTAGAGCACATTCTTCACATCTGGTTCTGTCCTGACTGGGCCAAGGGCTACTGCATGAGCAATCTGCTTGATCTGGGCAAAGGCGTGTTGCTGTTCAGGGCCCCAGCAGAAATCATTCTTCTTGCGGGTAACCAGGTAGAGAGGGCTCACAATCTGGCTGTACTCAGAACTGTGCATTCTCCAAAAGCCCGTGGCACCTAGGAAAGCTTATGTTTCCTTCTTGGTTGGTGGAGACATTGCTGTTATCTTGTTGATGACATTGGTGGGAATCTGATGCCATCCATCTTGCCCCTTTACTCCCAGGAACTGGATCTCTCAAGCAGGTCCCTTAAGTTTGCTCTTCTTGATAGCGAAACTGGCTTTCAGGAGAATCTGGATGTTTTTCTCTCCTTTCTCAAATACTTCTGCTGCAGTGTTCCCCCACACAATGATGTCATCAATGTACTGCACATGTTCTGGAGCCTCACCCTTTTCTAGTGTATAACAGCGAATTAATCACTGCTATTTGTGGAGTCTGTGTGGTTGCTGTGCTGGGAGAACGGCCTCGTGGTTTGTCCCAAAACAATACTCTCCTTGCACTTCAACACAGGCAGAGCCCTCAGACAAGTCTAGGCTTGTTTCAGGCAGCGTAGGACCCAGGGTGCAGCAGCGAGATAAATGTAGCAAGATGAAACCTGCGTGGCTCCTTCAGAGAGGTTGGACTATCAGTGGAGATAGGAAACGGATCTGCTTTAGTGCTCTTGTCCTGAGATTTTATTCCAGTTAGCAGCAGTACTTCTGAACCATGTGACTTCCCTGAGCAGAACCCCGACCATGTGCCTGTCCTGGGTTTTTACCTGGAAAAGGGGGATGGGGGAGGGCATACAGCCTACCTATCAGAAAGGGACAGGGTGTGACCCGAGGGCTAAAGGGCAGACTAAAGGTCAAATCACCTGTGAGGAGGGGTGGGCCCTCTCTGCCTGGGCCAATTCCTTCAATGGGCAGCCCCTGCAAAAATCTCAAGTTGCTTGGTAAACCCTGTGTATTATAATCATTCCTTCAGGGTTGGCTGGGAAAAACCTACCCTGGGGAGGGGGAAAACCCCCAAAAGAGGGATCACCTTGAAAGCCTTAAAGGCACACTGCAACACTAGTGCAGTCTGAATCCATCCATGGCAGATGGTAGGACTGTGCTTCCACCCCTGGGGCAATCGGTTCCAGGTGTACTGCACTCCCCTCCATGTGAAGGCAAACTGAGGCCTGCATTGTGCTTCCAAAGGAATGGAGAAAAATGCACTGGCAATGTCAATCGTGGCGTACCACTTTGCTGCCTTGGACTCCAGCTCATACTGGAGTTCTAACATGTCCGGTACGGCAGTGCTCAGCAGTGGAGTCACTTCATTCAAGCCACGATAATCCAATAGTTAATCTCCATTCTCCTTCAGATTTGCGCACAGGCCAAATGGGACTGTTGAAGGGTGAGTGGGTTTCTCTGACCACCCCTTGGCTCTCCAGCTCACAAATCATCTTGTGGATGGGAATCACAGCATCTCGAGTTGTTCTGTACTGTCGGCGATGCACTGCCAAAGTGGCAATTGGCACTCGTTGCTCTTCCCCCTTCCAACGTCCTACTGCAGATGGGTTCTCTGATAATCCAGGCAAGGTGTTTAATTGCGTAACACCTTCTGTCTCTACAGCTGCTATCCCGAATGTCCACCTGAGTCCCTTTGGGTCTTTGAAATACCCACTTTGGAGGAAGTATATGCCCAAAATGCATGGGGCCTCTGGGCTGGTCACAATAGGGTGTTTCTTCCACTCATTTCTAGTCAGGCTCACATCATCTTCCACCGAAGTAAAATCCTGTGATGTTGGAGTCCAGGGCATGTGGAAAACTCCTCGTGCTGCCCTGGGAGGTCCGAGACCCTGGCTGGGACCCCAGGAAAGCACTGCCTTTGACCTTAGTCCATGGGAAAAACTTCCAACACTCAGAGATGAGTTGAAAGCAACGAAGGTGGGAAAGAAATAGTAGTTTAGTTTGTTACAGGGTGAAAATCTGTAGTTTTAGATTTTTAGTATGGAGACAGATGAGAGCAAGATGGAGAATTTTGGGCGATGTCTCTTCTTCTTCTTCTTCTTCTTCTTCTTCTTCTTCTTCTTCTTCTTCGATGGTGTCAAAGAGACATTGGTAGAATGGGTTTGACACAGAGGTTGCATGTTTAGAATAGGTAGCAATTACTGGCACAGAATTGTAAATATAGCACGTTTTAGGAGTTAATTGGGTTAGAAACCTTTAAGAACCTTGGGATCTTGTATCCGTGGGGGGGTTTCACTGTGTTTCTGGCACATTAAGCCAGGTTTCGGCAGTGCGCAGAACTTGAGATAAGAAATAGAATAAACACCTCTGAAGACCGAGGCTGCGACTCTCATTTATCTTTTTAACCCTGGTACTAGACTTTTGGAGGAAAAAGATCATCCCCCCATCACAAGCAGGGACTCCAGAAAGGGAGTTTCCCGCATTTCTGATGCCTGCCCAACCAACCATCTGAACTCAGAAGTCCAAACGCCAAAAGACTTTAAAAAGCGAGTTACCAGAGGCTTTTTCTCCAAAAATCAAGCAAGAACACAGAAAAACCTCTGGAGCTGCTGAACTCAGGAATCTGAGACAGACCAAGATGAGGACCTAGGGCCTGGGGAATCGTCTACTGTGACCTGCTGGCCAGAAAATGGAATGGACCACAGTGGACCTAAAAGCAGCACAGACCTATAAAGGTCAGGGTAAGCTGTCAGACAGCAGAACATGGGGGGATCCCTTTCACAATCACAGTCAGACACTTTTTCTGCTCTGGAAAATCTAATATGGGCCCATCCGGTCACTGTTCCCAGACAGGAGTTGGAGTCCTTTCTGCTCTGGGTTCGCAGTACGTTCCCAGAGGCTGAGACTCAGGATTTATTTCAGCCAGATTTATGGCGGGATGTAAATAGAAAATTATATCACCGTTCTACCTTCAAAGATACGGGGGGATTCAAACTATTATCTGTAGGTCAAGTTTTTCTCGAAATAATGTCCCAGAGGACAGCAGAAAACCCTCAGATGCTGCAGGAAACTGTGAGGGGTGCAGCAGCCCTTCCACCTTCTGGCACTGATCCAAGTCACATGACCACTCCTACTGCACTGCCAAGGGAAGGCTTAATCCCGGCAAAAGCGGGGAAGGGGGGGTTTGGCCACAACCACTCACCAAGGAGCTCAAACAGAATTAGAACAATGCCCATTTCAAAATCCTGAGAAATTGAAATTATTAATACACCCTTCACATCAGGAGGAATGGGACATGGCATTCTTCGAGGCTTGTCCTACTGCGCCTGTGCAAGAGCCCTGGGAGGGGGCGTTTCAGGAAACGGAGCAGAGCGGAGCAGGTCTTCCCACACCACCTTCCTCCCCTCCCCAATCTCCACCTCAGGGGCAGCCACAGACATTTCAATCTATCCCGACACGCACAATCCCTAAATCTGCGCCACTGGGGCCCCTTGATCCCCTCCATCCAACAGGGGTGGGTCTGGAGTCGCCGCGCGGGAGGTCTGTACCATACACTTACCCCTGCGTTACAGAGGAGGAGGCGGGGGGGGGGAAGCGGGGGTGGGGGGAGCGGCTGCGCCGGTGAGCGACACGCCTGAGGGGGCAGAACCGATGTGCAGGGGGGCAGCAGCAGCAGAGGCGGAGCTTCAACAGTCGGCGCGCGGGGAGGCAGCAAAGATGGGGCTGGCAGAGCAAGTGCAGGGGGTGGCAACGAAGGTGGGGTGGTTCCAACCTGAGCTCAGCGGAGGTGGAGCAGGATCGCGCCATGCAGAGACCTGAAGGGTTCACGGGGGACACTGCATTGGAGGTGGTGGCTGCTGCCACGGGGCCAGGAGGGGTGGAAACGGGGCAGGAACGGGGCGGAGGCTTCTCTCTGGGTGCCTCCCTCCCACACCAAGCAGCATCTCACCCGTCCCTTCCCACCAGTGCCGAAGCAGAGGCGCAAGTTCCCAGTGTTCACTGGAAACAACCAACGGTCCCAAAGCCATTTTTAGAGACAACAGCAGCCACAGCAGAGAATTTCTTCCAAAAACACCAAGCAGTTTCAACCGCGACTGCAGAAATTCCAACTCAATCTCGCTCGCAGAGAAGCTTCGATCCACCGAAACAGATTGGTCTAGCACCAACGCTACCTAGCAGCAGAACAGCATGATTGCAGCAGTTTTACCCTACAATTTATAAAAGGCATTTAATTTCAGGACAATCTCCAAGGCAATTTAACACCGCAGAACAAGGATTTTTGCCAATTTCTGAGGAACACAGAATACAAACTATTCTTCTCTCAGAACAGCAACAGACATACATTGCTGATGACAACATCATCAAAATTACAGCTGCACAAGGCATTCCTATGTCATCTCAAGCATCTAATTTCTGGACCACAGCAACGGGTGCTTCAACTCCTCGCATGCCTGGTCCAAGGCTCTGGTTCCCAGAACAAACAGAGCAAAACCCCGGTTCCTCAACTCATTCACAGTCCTTTCCATTTTCAAAAGACTTTATGAGGCAATTTTTCCTTCAGTTAAAAGACTGCGCTTTGGAATTTTATCCACATTTGGCAGTACACTTTCCTCAATTATTCCTTCCAGCACAAGGTGGTCACTTCCTTCCTACATCCTCTGCACATACTCCCTACACATCTATGCCTAAACTACCTGCTGGGTCCACAGCGGTTTCAGCCATGGTTCCCCCTGGGTGTGCTTCAAATGAACTGTACCTCCCCATGCCTCAAACAGGAGGGGGAGGGGTGCCAGGGATGCAAATAACCCTCGGGTCAGAAGGGGCTTCATCCTGGCAACATGCACAGCAACTGACTCCACTTTATAGACATATTCCTACAGGTTCATCCAGTGCAACAGACTGGGCAGATATCAGGAAGAAAGCATTAAAGGAAAAAGACTTTGGAATAGCAGAAACAGAAAGTATCGCAGTGCCGGTAGCTTATGGACTGCAAAATGCAAACCCAAGATAGGAATGTTTAGACCACGAAGTGATCAAAGACCTCATGAAAGCAATGAAAGACAATGGTTTAGGATCCCCATATTTCAAACAGCTATTGAAAGGCACATTCAATACTTATGATCTCACACCATATGGCTGCAGATCCATCGCTTCAACAATTTTTACAGATTCACAACTCTTCATACAGGATGCAAAATGGAGAAGAGTTCTTGGGGAACTGAGGAACAGATACCAAGGAGGGGCACATGCAGCTCTCACCATGGCACAGTTGGCTGGAGGTGCGCCCAATGACAGATCGGAAGATCAAGTCACGATTCTACCTCGAGATGTGCTTGCAGATATCAAAGAAGCAGCACGAAGAGCAATTTTGCAGATTCCACCAGCAGGAACTCCTGAGAGCATTTATACAGAGATCAAGCAAGGTCTTTCTGAGCCCTTTACTTCATTCCTTGACCATCTCTCACAAGCAGTGGACAGGCAAGTGAGTGATGAAGCAGCAAAGCCACATCTGCTTCGGAGCCTTGCATTTGCAAACGCCAACATGGAATGCAAACTCATCATCAGTGCCATGCCTGGTCAACCCACTGTGACTGAGATGGTAGAGGCATGCAGTAAGGTGGGCACACCTCAGCATGCTGCAGCAATTCAAGCAAGCATTTGGGGAGAACAAATTGAAAAAATCCTCAAAGCCCAGGATGAAAAATTTTCAAAAACTCTAGCAGCGCTTCAACCAGCACTCCAACACAGCAATTCCACAGAAGTGATGGCAGCAAAATTTGTAGGAGGACCATGCTACAAGTGTGGCAAACATGGGCATGTCAAGAAAAATTGCCCAGAGCTTGCGAAAACCGCAAAATCACCAGATCTTTCTCCGAGATGTTGAAGAGGGAAACACCATGTGAGTCAATGTCACTCCAAAATGGATGTGGATGGAAGAGCTCTACCACTTCTGGGAAACTCGAACAAGAGTGCGAATCATCAACGCGCAATGACACAAGTAATGGCGATGGCTGAAGTCCAAACTCCACAGGGGGCGCAACCAATCAGACTCCCTCAGCAGGACCATCTGCAGGATCCCCAGCGATCCAGAATTATTGCCCCCAGGAGCACAATATGACTTGGCAAATTCCAAAATTATATGCTTCATGGATGAGAGTCATGCAGTGATACCCACAAGAGTCACTGGAACATCATGGAAAAGACAGGATTTTTTAATTATAGGTAAAGACAGAAGCAGTATCTTGGGGCTCATTATCCATCCCTCAATCATTTCAGCGGATCGCAGTGAAGAATTACAGTTTTAGCTCAACCTCTACATCCACCATTGATCATTCCTGAAAATACTTCAATAGCCAAAGCCATTGCTTTGCCATCTCATGCAACGGAACAAGTTATGCCAGTGCTGGATCAGCAGATTTTTCCTTGTGGTGAACATGTTGAAATTCATGCCACATGGGTGAAACAAATAGGTCGGGATCGACCCATCATTGTCTGTGACTTGATTTGTGGTGAAAAGATGATCTCAATCAAAGGTATGTTAGATACAGACGCAGACATCACAGTTGTTTCTTATTTCTTTTGGCCCAAGGAATGGAACTTGGTAACACCTTTGAATTCCCTCTCAGGAATTGGGGGAAATTCCCTGGGTCTGCAGAGTGAGAACACAATCATTGCCTCAGGGCCAGGAGGAAAGACAGCAATCATTCATCCATTCATTGTGCCAAAGCCCATCACAGTAAGGGGAAGAGACATTTTATCACAATGGGGGACAAAACTGGAAATGGATTTTTAATAGGGGTCACTGTGGCACTCACCACTCTGAAACTGACCTGGAAAACAGACAGTCCTGTCTGGGTGGATCAGTGGCCCCTGGAGTGAAAGAGACTTAGTGCCCTCAAAAATTTGGTCAAAGAACAACTACAGAAAGGACACATCAAACCAACAAATAGTCCTTGAAATTCTCCAGTGTTTGTGATTCGCAAGAAAGCCTCCAGTTCATGGAGATTGCTTCATGACCTCAGAAAAATTAATGAGATCATTCAGGAAATGGGACCACTTCAGCTCGGGCTTCCATCTCTCTCAATGATTCCAAGAGATCGGCCACTTGTGATTATCAATCTCAAGGACTGTTTCTTCAACATTCCGCTTCATCCAGAGGATGCTCCTCTATTTGCATTTTCTGTCCCAAGCATCAACAGGCAAGAACCTCTGCGAAGATACCACTGGGTCATTCTTCCACAAGGTCTCAAGAATTCGCCAACTATCTGCCAATGGTGCGTGGCACGAGCCTCGTCTCCAGCACGGAAAAAACATCCAGAGGCAAGGATCATTCATTATATGGATTATTTGCTCATCTCAGCGCTGACACAACAAGAGTTGCAAGAAGCTCGTTACAGCGTGATTGCAGAAGTTCAAAATGCAGGACTGGAAATCTCCACCTCAAAAATTCAGGAGATTGCACCATGGAGATATTTGGGATGGAGGATCACAGAACAAACTATAAGACCACAGAAAATTCAGCTCAGGACCGAGATCAACAATTTACAAGACCTGCAACAGCTTTTGGGAGAGATCAACTGGATGAGACCAATTCTGGGAATCAAAAACGATGAACTTGCATCTCTGTTCAACCTCTTGAAGGGGGATTGCAACATCAGATCTCCCAGAACCCTCACACCTGAAGTTCAAGAAGCCCTTGGGAAAATTGCTGAAGTTCTTCAACAAAGACAAGCACATTGCCTTGTGATGATATTGCCATTCTTTCTTGCGGTGCTAGGAGAAAAGATACAATTGTATGGCTTCATTTTTCAATGGGACTCATCACAGAGAGACCCTTTGTTGATCACAGAATGGATCTTTTTGCCTTATAGATCCTCAAAAACAATTTTCACAGACTTGGAAATGTCAGCTCAGATTATAATCAGAGCTAGGACAAGACTGTTAACAATGGCAGGCAAAGATTTTGCAACAATTTATCTGCCTTTGAAAAAAGAATATTTCGATTGGGCATTGCAAAAATCAGATGATTTGAGAATTGCATTGTTAGATTATCCAGGTATTTGTACAATTCTTTTTCCAGGTCACAGATTGCTGCAAGCAAAGTTAAGCTTTAGAGAAAAGCCAAAACTAAGATCATCCCCTTATCACAAGCAGGGACTCCTGAAAGGGAATTTCCCGCACTGTGATCCCCCTATCACACCAGCAACAGAAACAGATTCTGTCCCTACATGTCTTGATGGGATTAATGTGCACTGCGCACCAGTATCAACCAAGGCCTCATATTTTTGTGGTTCTAATGTGCCAAGCCAACAAATCCACACAGTCCAAAAAACACGGTTTTCCCTAGCCTTTACCTGGCTAGAGGCAGGGGCCCTCTAAGCCTGCTTACCCTTCTTTCCCTGGGTAACTGGGGCTACTTCCTTCTTGGTGGAACTTCCTCTCTGAGTCTTGCCTTCCCACAATTCATGCAGCCGTTGTGCCAGAGCAGCAGTAGATTTTCCATCCTGTCTCCTCATGTCTTCCCCACAATGATGCAAGAGAGACCACAGCTCAGCTTATGGTGTGCCCCTTCTCTCCCTATCTGGGGGACGTCTGCATTTGGTGCCAGAACCTCTGATCTGTACTGCCAAGATTTGGAGAAGGTCCTCTTTAATCTCCTCTCTGAGTGGATTGTGATTCTCCTCTATCTTGTCTTCTAATTTCTGCAGACGTGTTTCCAGAGATGCTATTCTTGCATGTGTTGGACCACGCACAACATCTGCATGTGCTCAGAGCTTCTTCTCCATACCAAGCACAGTCTCCTCCCTGTCATCCTGCTTCATTATTGCTAAAGCAGAAGAGTATTTTTGTGGCCCAAGTCGTACAAGTTTTCGCCACATCACGGGTGTACATGGTACCAAGTCTGAGTTCCTAGTGTTTAGGTCATCTGAGAAGACAATCTCTGTCACTGCCATTTCTCTTAAGCGTTGAATCCCTTGTTCTATGGTCTTTCACTGGGTTTGCTGCATATAGAGATCGTCTGCACACAGATATCTTTGTGCCACAATTCCCAGGACCCGTGCCCAGAGACTGCAAGGGTTAGCCTCTCTCATCATTCCTTGGTCGATAACCGGATCTTGTGACAGGGATCCCAAATGCCTCGCTTCAGAGCCGTCCAAAATTGTAGCCTCGCCTGCAGCATCCCAAAGACAGACTAACCAACTAATTATAGATTCATCAGGTCATCGAGTGTAATCCTTTCTTAGGCCACGAAGGTCCTTCAGGGAAATGGACAAAATAGTGGCTTTTCATCTTGTGTCAGTTGGTTTGGCTTCTGGTTTTATGTCAGGAGCCATTGAGGGTCCTTCTCCCGCATCATCATCATCATCCACTTCGCGATAGGTCTTGTCTGTGTGCTTTCCGCTTCTCGTGCTAGTAGCAATGGCCATTGGTTGAGGCTTACTGCCTGGTTTAGCTACTAGCTTTGGCTCACTGTCTGGTTTAGCTACTTTTTTAGCTACAGCCTGAGTAGCTGTGGTGGCTGCTGATTTACCTTCCTGCCGATTTACCTTCCTGCCCCCATGGCTCTATCTGCTGCCCTAAAGTATCTAGCAGCATGTGATAGGCATATGCCAGGGCCCAGCTTATTGCAATGAGCTTTTCCTCCTTGGAGTTATCATGGCAGTTCTCTTCCAGATATTTCCCCACCTCGTCTCGGTTTAGAATTTGTTCATGTGAAAACTCCCAAGCTGGGGGATCTGAAAAAACCTGCAAGCTTCAGCCCATTTTCTCCCATTCTCCACACCACTCAGGATTTTCCACACCTGGGTCTACTTCTGGGTCAGGTGTCTCATCAGCCCCTCTGGTCATCTCAGCCCTCAGTCTCGAGAAGCTGCAGACCGTATAGTGGAAGCTTACCAGATTAAATACCAGGAAGGTAGTTTCTTTAACATTCAGGGGACACTGAACATTCTCAAAAAAATGATGTAACAGATTCAAAAGAGAGGAAGGAAAGTAAAGGCTGAAAAGCCTCATTGCCTACTTCTCCTCTAACAAACTGGGTGCAATTATTAATAAATCCCCAAAACATGCTGCTGGAACTAGGATGCAGGGTAAGACAAAAAAACCATAAACCAAACATACCTGGCACAAACTCCAGTACCTTTATAAACTTTCTATGAATCATTATCACTGAGTCCAGCACAATACGTATTCTAATCTCTGCCCCTCTACTGTAAAAGCTACCTGTTCGGACAATACTAGAGCTATTTCTGGATAAGAATATAAACCTAGGGACCAGAAAGGTGTTAAAACCTCAAAAAAGCCTAGGGAACAGAAACACATGAAGGCCTCCACCCCAAGAGACATTATGAATTCAAGCAACATGGCTACTGACTGCTTTATCCCAACACAGAGTAAGTACAACCAAAATGCAATCAATACAAGTTGTTTCCACTTTCTCAAGCCCCACGTTAGGCACCAATAAATGTATTTGTCCTGGTTTAGGGCAAATTTAGGAGACAACCTTTGAAAGTGGTCTCTCCAGAATAACAAATTCAAGTGGCTCCTTCCCCAACTCGTTCGGGAACAGATTTCCTTGGAGAAAAGTGGAAAAAACTATTTATTTAACAATTAAAGTATCCACAAGCATAAAAAATTAATAATATGAAACAATAAAACCTCTCCCTGACTGAAGAGATGGCAAACCCAGAAAGTCCTTGTTGTGGAGTGTAGCTCGGCTTGTTCAGTCTCCTATCAGTCCCTCCGCTGCTGGAAAATTCTGAGGCCCAGGCCCTGGTGGGCCGCAGGTATGAGCTCCCGGTGCTCTTCTGGGTTTTCAGTCCAAAACATGTTTAAACAGTCCCAAGAAAAAACAATAGTCCAGGGAACTTCTTTGCCTCAGCTAACTAAAACCAGTTAAAAGCAAGGGAGATCTGTGCCCCGCTGTCTGTCTGTGCTGCAGACAACACAGTCCAGGAGCAGAATGTGGAGCAGTGAGTGTAGTTTCTGAAAACAAACTCGGCGCTTCTCTTTCTCCCCCTTTGCTCTCAGAACCAGTCTTACAAGTACAGAACACAATATCCAACATAAACAGAACAGACAATTGGGGATACAAGCATCATAAAGTCACCCTAGGACAGAGGGCCAGATCCAAAGCTCCTAGTCTTTGCCTTTGGTGCTGTAAAGGAAGGCATTACGCTAATCAATGTTGTTCCAAGTGTGATTTTGAAGAGCGTCCAATATCAGGAAATTGGAGCCGGAGCACGGGGTGGCACCGCACGCAGACACAAATACCCCAGCCAGTGCATCAGAGCAGACCACAGCAAGCCTCTGCCCAGCCGCCACAAGCAGGCTTTGCCGGACCATCACCAATTTACACCCCACTACACCAGGGAGTGCTGGACTGGACCTGATAACCACCATCACAGTAACATTACTTGATTCTTCTGTTCATTTGCTTCCCACAGGAGTTTTTGGACCACCAGGGCAGTGTATGCATACATTACTTTTAGGTCGGTCATCCACCCCTTTGATGGGGCTGTTTGTTCTCCCTGGGCTTATTGACTCCGACAATGAGATTATGATCATGACCTGGACACCTCGACCACCTTGCACTGTGCCCCAAGGAACTCAAATAGCTGAATTGATTTTACTTCCCCAAACCATGAGTGTACCCTTCACAGACGTAACACCAAAATAGGGATTTGGGTCTACTGGAACACCCCATGTATGCTAGGTACAACCTATATTAGAACAATGCTCCACATGCTGATGTACCCTTACATTAAAAGGACAAAATATAACACTTGTCAGTCTCATAGACACAGGGGCTGACTTTACAGTTATCTCTCAAGCCAAATGGCCCATTGCTGAAATGCCCCAGGCACTTTCAGGCATTGGAGGAAGCAGCCGTAGCTATCAAAGCTGCCACTTGTTGCACTCGATATATGGCAGTCAACATGGACACTGCACTCGCACTCGAGGTGCTTCATTAGAATCATCAGAAGGCTTCAAATATCAGCATCTTGATATTCAAAAAGTCTCTTATACCTTTCTTCCGTATCCTCTAAGAGGAGCTCCACACAGCTCTGGCTCTCTTCTTCAGCTCTGGCTCTAGCACGGCTGCCTAACCCTGTCTGTCCTATGTACAGCAGCTTACCTTTTCTGGCCCTCACACAACCTCCTGTCCTTAGGTCTTCTCAGCACGACGAGCAGACTCCAACTAACTACCTACTGGTTAATTCACTCTTTATCATGCCCATGGCTGTGAGGGCAAGGCTGTTTCTACTCAAGGATAATTAACACAGGTGTAGGATATCAGAGGGGAGACTGCCTTCAGCAGCATCTCCTTTTGTCTCCCCACAGCCACTTGATACAGCTCAAAGGCCCTAAGGGACACCTTGCCTCAAACCATTTGTATTACCAGTGCTGATGGTACTATGAGGGCAGGATGTTCTCTCCCAATGGAGCTTTAAAATTCAATCAGATTTTTAGTGGGGTATAACTGGAGAGGACACTCAGGAACGAGGCAGGGAGTGCATCTATGAGGCTGTGTGGAGCTCTTGCAAGCAAGAGACCCCTCCTTTATTTTTCTGACTCCTTTTGTACATTTTACAGATTGCCCACCCCAGAGGTGGGACCCTTGGGAACCACTGGTCATTTTCCAGAGACCATCACCGAAGCCCCTCCTCTGGGAACAGATGTGGGAGCTTCGGTAGTTTACATTACATGACCTTGTGCCTCAAGACCGTGCCTGGGAATAGAATTCCCAAAACCCAAACATGCAGGCACGAGAGCATGGCAACAGTGGGGGTCATTGAAGTGTGCAACACTTTAAAACTAACGTGGAAAGCAAAAAAATCTAGTTTGGGTTGATCAATGGCCCCTACCATTGCAAAAACTGCACACACTAACGGAATTGGTCCAACAGCAACTCCAAAAAGGGCATTTTGTCCCTTCTACCAGTCATTGGAATTCTCCTGTGTTTGTTATCAAAAAGCAAACTGGCAAGTGGAGTTTACTCCATGATCTCCGGAGAATTAACGCAGCTATGGAGGACATGGGGACTTTACAGACCAGTCTCCCATCTCCTACTGTGATCCCCTGAAATTGGCATCTGACTGTTATTGATTTAAAAGATAGTTTTTTTAATATTCCTTTACATCCTGATGATGCTCCATAATTTGCCTTTTCAGTTCCAAGCACAAACATGCAGGCACCCTCACAGCAATATCACTGGATTGTTTTACCTCAAGGCATGAAAAAAGCCCTGCTATTTGCCAGTGGTATGCTGCTAAGGTCCTCAATCCTGTTGGTCAACAAATGCCCAATGTTCTTTTGTACCATTATATGGATGATATTCTTGTAGCAGCTGAACAACAGGAAATCATGGAGAAAGCCTTAGCCCTTGTCACCAAAGCTGTAAATCAGGCAGGGCTTTGCATAGCTCCTGAAAGGTACAAAAACACCCTCCCTGGAGGTTTTTGGGGTGGTGCATTGGAGTCCATTCAATTTCTCCCCAAGGTCTGCACATTCAGACAAGTATTTGCACCTTACATGATGCACAAAAACTTTTGGGAACAATCAATTGGGTGCACTCCCTGTTAGGGATTTGAAATGCAGAGCTAAGTCCCTTGTTTGAACTGCTAAAGGGAGACTCAGACCTTTTACCACCTAGACAACTTACTTTACAACCACAGCCCCATGCTTTGATTTATCATTGGGACTCTAAGGCACCAGACCCTTTGCTTATCACTGAATGGATTTTTTTACCACACCAAATTTTACCACACCAAATGACCAAAATCATCAGTACCCAACATGAAATGATGGCCCAACTAGTTGTTAAGGCCCGACAGAGACTCACTTCTCTTGCAGGAGTGGAATTTTTCCACTATTTCCCTGCCTCTTACCACCTTTTATTTGAATTGGATATTTCAGGAATCAGAGGCTGTTCAGATGGCCTTTGCTGAATTCAGTGGACAAATCTCAATACATCCTCCAAAACATAAGATTTTAACACCTTTATTTCAATTGATAGAAAAAACAAAGAGGAGTGAGGTTCCACTTCAAGCCTTAACAGTATTCACAGATGGTTCTGGTCGCTCTCATAAATCGGTGGTAATATGGAGAGACCCCTTGTCTTGGGTTGTGGAGCTGGGGGTGTATTCTATTTTCATCTGTTAAAAAGCAGTTGGGGAGATGCTTTTCTTTATCTCTTGTAACTCAAGGGGGGAGAGGCCTGATGCTTTCTGATAATGGGCCATTAGCACCTCCCCAGGCTATACCCCCGCCCCCCCCCCCCCCCCAGCAGTGCATCTGCATTTCCATCATCCTATTGTGAGATGCATCACATCCTCCCCTGGCAGTGGGGGGGGGGGGGGGGGGGGGGCAGGCAGTTTCTACCTGGATAAAACTCACAGGGACACGAAAGCTGCTAGCTTCACCTGATTTTCTGGGAGGAAGACTGGACCCCTTTTACCATCACTGGACCCGTTTTCTACAGGATCATCTTCACCTCACCAGAACCACATCTGCCACTCCAGGAGAACTCACTTTGAGACTGCTTTCAACACCCTGACCCACAGGGTGTCAGGTTGTAGCTCTGACTCTGTCAGGGTTCTCCAAAATTGTTGTTTGTTTGTTTGCTTGTTTTGGTTGGGTGGTTTTGTTTTCTACTACATTTGTATTGTTAATATTCCTAGTAAAGAACTGTTATTCCTATTCCCAAAATCTTTGCCTGAAAGCCCTTGATTGCAAATTTATAATTTGGTGGGGGGTGAGGGGTTTACATTCTCCATTCTAAGGGAAACCCCATTTTCCCTGTCAGATACCTGTCTTTCCAAACCAAGACACCCCTCTTCTAGTGCCTAGAGAGGAAATGTATCCACAGTTGAGAGGTCCCCCCAAATTGCTGAACATGCTGCTGTTGTTAGAGCTTTTCAAAAATTTTCTGTTCCTTTTAATCTGGTTGCAGATTCAGCTTATGTTGCAGGAATTGTGATGAGAGCTGAAGCATCAGTTTTGAAAGAGATTGAAAATTCACAACTTTTTTATTGGTTGCAGCTCCTTGTTTTTTCTTTAGGAAATAGAACCTCTCCTTATTTTGTTATGCATATTTGATCAAATACAGACCTTTCTGGGGTTTTTGGCTGAAGGGACCAGGCAAGTTGACCTTTTGACAATGTATGTACAATGATCTGTTCTACTGAATAAGATAGAACAGGCTAAATTGAGCCATTCTTTTTTTCACCAAAATACTGCCTCTTTTATTCGACATATTGGTATTACTAAAGCCCAAACTTCAGGAATTATTGCTGTTTGTCCTGATTGCCAAAGGTGGTCTTTTCCCTCTGTTGCAGGAGGTGGTAATCCAAGACAGCTTCAGAGCCTTCAAGTCTGGCAGTCCGACGTTAGCCATTTTTCTGAATTTGTCTGTATAAGATACATTAATTCCTCTCTTGATACCTTTTCTGGTGCTCTTTTTGCATCAGCCCATTCAGGGGAAATGGCTAAAGATGTCTGTTGCTTTCTTCTGCTTTTTCTTCTGCCCGGCTAGCAGGTGCAGGAGAACTGGCAACAAGTCTCTCTGGGTCCAGGAAGGGAGGTGAGGTACAGGAGCCTTACCAGAGCTTTCAGGGAGAATTCTTTTGGCAGCATGTAGCAGCTAATGGCAGCATACAGGCAGGCAAGACATGACACGGCTTCCAAGAGTGTTGATTAGACAGGGTTTATTTGGGGGGTCCCACACTGAGCGGGAGCGACATGGCTCCTACAGGAGAGAGGGGGAGGGAGAGAGGGGGGGAAAAGGGAGAGAGGGGGAGGGAGGGAGCAAGAGGGAGAGGGGGCAAGAGCAAGAGGCCCAAGAGCAAGAGGCCTTCTGCCTCGTGTTTCTCAGCTTAAAAGGGCTTTCCAGCGAGGGGGCAGATCCAAGGCTTGGACCAATGGGATACTGAGGGTAGGAGGGGTTGGGTAACAATTGGGTTACAATGAATGGCAACTTGGGGGGTGGTTTACAACAACTTAGTAATGAACCATACATTTTGGGGGAGAGAACAATCATTTAGGAAAAATGAATCACCACAGATGTCTATAGACACTTCACTGCTGCTTTTGCAACTCTTGGTATACCATCTGAGGTAAAGACAGACAATGGCCCAGCTTATACTTCCCATTGAGTTGCTGCCTTTTTTCCCTTTGGGCAATTACTCACAGAACAGGTATTCCTCATTCCCCAACAGGCCAGTCTATCATTGAATAGACCCATGGTTCTCTCAAGCATCTTTTAGCTCAACAGGAAGGGGGAGCCGGAGATGGCACCCCTGCCAAGAAACTGCAGAAAGCCCTTTATGCTTTCAACTTTTCGAATTTTTCTTTGATGGACCCCAACCCACGGATTGTTCAACATTTTAATTGTAATTCACAATTGCAACAAAAGGAAAAACCCCCTGTTTTAGTGAAGGATCTAGAATCCAGTAATATATTGGGGCCTTATCCTTTGGTCACCTGGGGTAGAGGTTTTGCTTGTGTCTCCACAGAGAATGATCCCATGTGGATCACTGTAAAGAATGTGAAGCTGTTTTGAGAACCTTTGACTGCATCACCTGAAGATTCACCTTTAACACCAACATTGGAGAAGAACCCTTGTGAATAGGACATTGCCACCACATCATCACCTGTTTGACCTCTGACAGACAGTAGATGATGGACTTGATTGACTAGGTCGACTTCTGGGGGGTTGGGGACTTCTTGGATGGGTAAGAAATTTAGTAAAAATAGGCTTTTATGTATTGGGCATTATATTATGTATTGTTAGGGTTATTCCTTGCATTTTACAGTCTGTGCAAAAATTAATAGACAAGTCACTTAAGAGTGTATTTTTGGTTGAACAGGAAGTGGGAGATATGGAGAATGAAACAGAGTACAATGGAACTGATAAAGGACCCTGATATCTTAGGCCTGATCGAGCAGAAACTGTGGGACTGGTAAACACAGATAGATGCTCTCTGGTGAAAAAGTGACCAGGAAATATGTTGTGAAACTTTGTGATAAGATAATGTTACCAGGTGATGTGATGTCATGAAGAATGTGCAACCAATGGGAAATTGTTACCAAATATAGAACTCTATATAAGTGCCATACAAGTAAAACCTTATATAAGCGCCTTGTTGTCTTAGGTTGCAATGCAAGATGTAATCAAAAGTATGTATTCTATTACCATCTGTTAAAACCAGGTGGGGCAGTGTTCTTTATCTCTTCCATGACTCATCCTCCCTCCGGGGGATCTCTTCTGTTAATGGGCCACTGAGTCTCACTGCATGACTGATAAAATTACATCATCCCATTGTGAGATGCTCCACCCAGCGGGAGGAGCCAAGCATTCCTACCTGGATAAAAATCTGAGATGTGGAACACCACAGCAGCCTGTTTCCACTGAATTCCCAGAGGAAGACCAGACCCATCTACACCACCACTGGACCTTCAGAAGAAAACTACACCCTTCAACAGGAGCGTTGCTTCAACAGAACCACATCTGTCACTCCAGGAGGACTGCAGCCACAATTTAATTGAACTGCTACCAACACCCTGACCAACAAGGTGTCAGGTTGTATTCTGACTCTGTCAGTGATTTTTTTTTTGTACTACTGCATTTTTATTTTAATTTTCCTAGTAAGGAACTGTTATTCCTATTCCCATATCTTTGCCTGAGAGCCCTTTAATTTCAAAATTATAATAATTCGGTGGGAGGGGGGTTACATTTTCCATTTCAAGGGAGGGTCCTGCCTTCCTTAGCAGACACCTGTCTTTCCAAACCAAGACACTTGTATACTCAATAAAATTGGCTTCTGATCTGAACTCGAATGTCCCTGTCTCTCAATTGCCGATACAACCCCAACTCTCTCAGCCTGTCCATAGCAGAGGTGCTCCAGCCCTCTGTCTATCCTGTGGCCTCCTTTGGACTTGCTCCAACAGGTCCACATCCTTCTTATATTTGGGGCCCCAGAACCGAACACAATGAATCTCCCTTGCACCTGCTTGGAGTGAATCTTCTTTCCAACATATGGAACCTTGGAGTCTCTGCTAGTACCCAAGAACACCAGCAGTGAAATGATGATTTTAGCTTGTGGTGCTACAGAAGAGTGAGAGCATGAGATCTGTCTCCTTATGACCTGCTGCTCAGTATATAGCAAGGCTGCTTGAAGAAGAGTTTTCTGTGCATACCTGAGGTCTCATAGCTTGAATCTGCTGTGTCTATGTGAACTGCTGAAGTGGAAGGATGTTGCTATGACCTTGTGTTAAAGTCAGAGATAGATGACACACACACACCTCTTCAAGCAGTGAAAAAAGGTGTAGGTTTATTCTTACACTCCAAATTTATAGGGTTTTTTGAAAGTATCGTGCCTAACTCCAATTGGTCAGTAGTTAGTTGTTACCCTATTTCATTGGTCAGTTTACCAGAGGTGACTGGTGCTGTAAGTGTCTCTTTTTAGATATTGTTTGCATTTTTCCCAGGATAGCTTACACAGGTGCTGTTAACTGTCACGGTCTTAGAATTCTTTCTCACAAGAATGAGCCCAGATTTTCACCGTTACAGGATTCCATTCTCATGAAAGCTGGCAGGTTTCTCACAGGAACTTATCAGGCTAGCTATTAGCTTAGCCAAAGTAATAAGGCCTGATTTTACAAGGCTTTTCTTTTATAAGGTTTTTACCTATATGTAACAGAAGAAGACTTCAGATACAGCCAAAATGGCCTTGTAACCTGGACTTTGAATGTTTCTTGAGAGTTCTGCTCTGAAAGTAAGACATAAAAATAGAAGCATGGCCACAAGCTTAGCTATTCCTAATATCCATAAAGGATGGGAGAGTGCCAGGAGCCTGCCTGCACTGCCTCTGCCCTGCTTTCAGCCTGACTTGGTCTCTCCTACCTCCCCTGAATGGCTTTTTACTGCTCTGAAAAAGATGACACTCCCAAAAGAGTAGTGTCTTATTGACCCTGTTTGTTTGTTCCCAGTAATTATGTCAGGAAAAGGGTGTTGTTTTCCAAAGTCTGGTTTTGTTCCCTTTGTTGGAAGTGCCTTTAGTGAGTCTCACACCCTGGTGCTATTAGCAAAACAAATAGGTTTACAGTACCTTGGCTCCAACTGTCCATCAAAAACTGAATTTCAATGCAAATTAACTAAGCTTTAGCTCTTCAAATCCAGCTTCAGGAAAGGTCCCCAGAAACCTCCTCAAGAATTTGGTCAAAGAACAGTTGGAAATAGGACACATCAAACCAACAAACAGTCCCTGGAATTCTCCAGTGTTTGTCATTTGCAAGAAGGTCTCTGGTTTGTGGAGATTACTTCATGATCTCAGAAAGATCAACAAAGTCATCGAAGAAATGGGACTACTTCAGTTGGGACTTCCATCTCTTTCAATGATTCCGAGAGATCGGCCACTTGTGATCATTGATCTCAAGGACTGTTTTTTCAACATTCCACTTCATCCAGATGATGCTCCTCGATTCGCATTCTCCATCCCGAGCATCAACAGGCAAAAACCTCTGCAAAGATACCACTGGGTCGTTCTTCCACAAGGTCTCAAAAATTTGCCAACTATTTACCAATGGTTCATGGCACAAGCTTTGTTTCCAGAGTGGAAAAAACATCCAGAGGCAAGGGTCATTCAGTATTTGGATGATCTGCTCATCTCAGCACCAACTCAACAAGAGCTGCAGAAAGCTCGTGACTGCATGATTGCAGAGGGGCAAGGTGCAGGATTAGAAATTTCTACTGCAAAAATTCAAGAGGTTGCACCATGGAAATATTTGGGATGGAGGATCACAGAACAGATAATAGGACCACAAAAAATTCAAATCAGAGCAGAAATCAGTAATCTGCTAGACTTGCAACAGCTTTTGGGAGAAATCAACTGGATGAGACCAATCTTGGGAATCACGAACTATGAACTTGCATTGTTGTTCAACCTTTTGAGAGGGGACTGTAACATCAAATCTCCCAAAGCTCTCACACTGGAGGCTCAGGAAGCCCTTGGAAGAATTGCTGAAGCTCTCCAACAGAGACAGGCACATCACTTTGTGGCATCATTGCCATTCTTTCTTGTGGTGTTGGGAGAAAAAAATACAGTTGTATGGTCTGATTTTTCAGTGGGATTCATCACAAAAATACCCACTGTTAATATTGGAGTGGATTTTTTTTTATCTTACAGATCTCAAAGGATGATCCTCACTAACTTGGAGATGACAGCTCAAATCATCATCAAAGATAGGTCTAGGCTGTTGATAATGGCAGGCAAAGATTTCACAGCAATTTACCTGTCTTTGAAAAAAGAATATTTTGATTGGGTGTTGCAAAAATCAGAGGATTTGCAAATTGCATTGTTAGATTATCCTGGTACTTGCACGATTCACTTTCCAAGCCACAGATTGTTAACAGCAAAAATAAGTTTTAGGGAAAAGCCAAAAATAAGTGAGGTGCCGTTGGATGCAATAATGGTATTTACCAATGGTTTGGGGAAAACTCACAAATCAGTAATTCCATGGCAAAATGTCACAACATGAGAGTGGCAATCAAAAACAGTGCAAGGTTCACCACAAATAGTGGAATTGGCAGCAGTAGTTCGAGCTATTGAACTGTTTCCACAACCTTTCAATTTGATCACACATTCAGCTTATGTAGCAAATGTGATCAAAAGGCTTGAAGGGTCACTTTTAAAAGAGGTAGACAATGAAAACTTATATTCATACTTACTTTGTGTGGAAGGAGCTACCAGCAGGCCTGGCTAGCTAAAGAAAGCTGAGAGAAAAGAAGAAGCTGAGAAGTAAGAAGATAAGGAGCCTTTTTCAAGGCTGTTACTAAGGAGACTGAGAGAAGAAGAAAGATAAGAAGTTTTGCAGCTGGATGTATTTTTAGAAGTTGCTGTTAGGTCTCACCAATGGTGTTATGTTGATTCACTGTGGCCAATAGCTGGGATAGAAGAAGGGTAAACAATTGGGAAGTGTATAAAAGATCGGCCATCTTTGATAATAAACAGTTGCCACTTGAGACTGCTTTGAGGTCTCTTCATTGTGTCGTGACCGCCTCAACGACGACATCTGGTGACCACCGAGTGACATTACAGCCTGAGTAATATACTCGGGGTTGGACCCCTGCGAGGTCCTGCTGAGTGGCAACATGGACCCAATGGGAAGAGAGTGGGGGAGGCGGCGTTGGTGCAGCTGAGAGTGGCGTGTGGAAGCCACAAGGAGGTCTGGACCTGATTTTCTCCCATCAAGACACCTGAAAGGTGAGCCACCAACCAGAACTTGAAAAAAAAAAAAAAAAAAAAGGGAGAGAGAAAAGAAAAGAAAAGAAAAGAAAAGAAAAGAAAAGAAAAGAAAAGAAAAGAAAAGAAAAGAAAAGAAAAGAAAAGAAAAGAAAAGAAAAGGGGAAATAATTTGTCTAAGGAAGAAGAGACTGTTGTAGAAACATGGAAAACTTTGTTAAGAAACAAGGGAATTAATACTTCAGATTTTGCCCTTCGTAGTATGTTGCTGTGGGCTAAATCGCAGAACTTTGGGACTGATTCTACTACAGCATTCAGTGTTCGAGCATGGAAAAAGGTCGGGGACAGACTTTGGGAAGTTATCCGAGTGGGAGATAAAACAGTTGTTGATCTAGCGGTTACCTGGGGGTCGCTTTTTGAGGCATTGAAGGAGTGGAAAACGCAGCATGAGACAACAGTGTGGGAACGAAGTGGGCGAAATACGGACGAAGGGTCAGGCTCAGTAACGGACGTGGAGTCAGAAAAGGAGATGGACGGGGGGGGGGGTCGAGACAGAGACAGACTCTGAGGGGGAAACTGCTCCAGGTGCAGTTGCTGTGGAAGTTTCTGGGAAAGCTGCCAAAGCTTTCGGGAGAGATACCAGAGCTTCTGGGCTGGCTGCCAAAGCTTCCGGGAAAGCTGCCAAAGCTTCTGGGCTGGCTGCCAAAGCTTCCGGGAAAGCTGCCAGAGCTTCTGGGACAGCCGCCAGAGCTCCCGGGAAAACTGCCAAGGCTTCTGGGAAAGCTGCCAAGGCTTCTGGGCAGACTGCCAAAGTGTCTCTTTATCAGTTTCCCAAACCTCCTTATCCAACACCTGCGGAACAGCTCGCAATGGTACCTGTGTATACCACCCCCCAGCGTCAGCTGGCTGAAATGACTTTAGCAGAGAGAGAGACCCAGCCGTCTGCCCCTCCACTTCCCTCTGAGCTGCATGAGCAATTTGTAAGGTCATATCCTCCATTGCCTGACAGTGACAGCGAAATAGATGAAGAGTTACCCACAGTACTGCCTGAGTTGGGCCAGGGAGCTGTTGACAGTTCATCTTCTAATAGATCCAGCCCTGTTACCCCCTGGACTTTACCACCATGCCAAGTAACCGTGCTTCCTTGACGGCCTCAGGAGTTCTGGGAATTTGTTAGGAAGAAAGCAGCTGAAGAGAAGAATTGGGGCATAATAGAAAGATTAGGTGCTCCAAAGGCATCTCGGGAGCAGAGTGTTGATGTAAATGTTGCCTGTGATAACCCTATGGCTTTTCCAGTTTTTAAAGCAGTTCCTGGAACAGGGCAGAATGACAGTCATCACGTCTTTGCCTGGAAGGTTGTGCAAGATCTTCAATCGAAAGTGGCTCAATTTGGTATTAATTCCCCAGAGGTAATGCAGTTAATACGTATAATTAATACTGATTTGCTTGCGCCTTATGACATTACACACCTTGCTACAGTCCTATTCCAACCAGTACAATATGGTGTATTTCAAGAAACTTGGAGGCGAGCGGCTGAACGCATGGCCTTAACGAATATGCAGTTGCCTCAGCATGACCCTCGTCATGCTGTGGGTGTGGATGCCTTATTGGGCACTGGACCTTTTGCTAATCCAGATTTGCAGGCAAGGTGGGATCCTTTAATTTTGACACAAGCTCAACAAATAGGTATGAGCGCCTTACTCAAGACAATGGAAATGGCAGCCCCAAAACAGAGATACATCACTATACAGCAAGGAGTCAGAGAACCATTTTTGCAGTTTGTAGAAAAGCTTGCCGCAGCCATTGAAAAACAGGTAGAAGATGTATCTTTGAGGGATAGATTGTGTATACAATTGGCTAAAGAAAATGCAAACTTGGACTGTAGGAAAATTATTGAAGCTTTACCTGGGGAGCCTACATTGTCTGAAATGGTTACTGCTTGTTCAAAAGTTGGTTCAGTAGAGCACAAGATGGCAGCTCTTGCTGCAGCCATAAGGCCTCCACCGAAATGCAGGCTTTGTGGGAAAGAAGGACATATGAAGGCACAATGTAATAAGCGGAGAACACCTCAGTTAAATGCAAGCAGTGATGTTATGTGTAATCGTTGTGCTAAGTTTGGGCATTTCGCTAAACAATGCAGATCTAAATATCATGCTAATGGTCAGTTGTTACAGGGAAACGGGAAGAAAAGCGCGAGGGGGCGCGTGGGGACACAAATACCCCAGCAATCACGACAGCCACAGCAGCCAGTACGAGCCTTTCCAGCATTGCAACACTACCCATTTGTGAACAATACTCAGGAGCAACAAGTGGCTCCGCAGGGATTGATCTACCCACCGCCAACACAGTAACCATTTTAACAAAAGAAATATGCAAAGTACCCCTCGATGCCTATGGTCCAATAGGATGGGGGTTGAGTGCCTTTTTGATGGGAAGATCAAGTAGCACGCTTAAAGGTGTTCGTGTACATTTAGGTCTTGTTGATTCTGACTCTTTATGACAACTTCATGCTATGGTGTCAGTTAAAAACCCTCCTGTAACTATTCTGAAAGGAACATGCATTGCTCAACTTGTACCTTTTTTGAGTTCTGTTCCAAATACAGTGCCCCGGATTCGTGGTACAGGAAGTTTTGGATCAACGGGAGAGCCCCAAGTGTTCTGGACTGAGAAAGTGACAGAAGAAGGTCCGAAGAAGATATGTCTTCTTACTGCCCGAGGATGTCAACTGGAAACCATATCCGTAGAAGGTTTAATTGATACTGGAGCGGATGTCACGATACTTTCGCGAGACCGTTGGCCTCAATCGTGGCCTCTTACTAATGCAAGTTTTGGACTTCTGGGGTTGGGTGGTACAACAACAGGTGGCCTGTCTGTTATGGTAATTAATGTGAAACACCCTGATGGCCAACAAGCTAACATCAAACCCTACGTTTCCGATACTCCTCAGAGTTTGTGGGGATGAGATTGTCTATCTCAATGGGGTATCAAAATTACCACGGATTTTTGATGGGGGCCACTGTGATGCAGGGCGACAAACATCCAGTTGTAGCCTTAACATGGCTGACAGATAAACCTGTCTGGATTGACCAGTGGCCCCTCACTACTGAAAAACTTATCGCCCTGCAAGAATTGATCACACAACAATTGCAAGCTGGACATACTGAGGAGTCATTCAGCCCCTGGAATACCCCTGTTTTTGTAATAAGGAAAAAATCAGGAAAATGGAGACTTTTACATGACTTGCGACATATAAATGCTGTAATGGCAACTATGGGAGCCTTGCAACCAGGTCTTCCTACACCTACAATGATTCCACAAGGGTGGCAAATAGTTGTCATTGATCTAAAAGATTGTTTTTTCACTATTCCATTGGATGAACAAGACCGAGACAAATTTGCTTTTACTGTGCCTTCCACAAATCATGTTGAACCCAGTAAGAGATATCAATGGAAGGTACTTCCCCAAGGCATGAAAAATTCACCGACTATTTGTCAATGGTTTGTGGCACAGGCCTTGTCCAAAGTGCGGGAGCAATTCAATAACTGTTATTGCTACCATTACATGGATGATATCTTGTTGGCATCTGACAACAAACAACAGTTGTCAGCTCTTAAACAATGCGCTGTGACGCACCTGACAGCCTTTGGTTTAATCATTGCTCCAGAGAAAGTGCAAGAACACGTGCCATGGAAATATTTGGGTATGTTGGTGACTAACACTCAAGTTATGCCTCAACCTGTAAAATTAAACATTGAGGTCAAAAATGTTACTGATGTACAGAAATTGGCTGGTTCAATAGGCTGGATTCGACCGTATTTGGGCATAACCAATCATCAGATGCGGCCACTGTATGATTTGCTGTCAGGGATCACTTCCTCTACCGACGAGAGGCAATTGACCCCAGCAGCAAAACAGACCTTGGAGGAAATTGAAGTGGCTTTAGCACACAAATTTGTTAACAGGATAGATACCTCTGTTGCTGTTCAATTGTTCATTTTGAAAGATCATAAAATACCATGTGGAATATTGTGTCAATGGAGCGATAAATGGGAAGACCGTCTGCATATTTTGGAATGGATCTTTTTGTCTTTCAGATCTCGGAAAACGGCACCAGGACTTTATGAGCTCTTTGCAGATATTATCATTAAGGGCCGCAGGCGTTGTCACGAAATTTTGGGACGTGACCCTGTGACCATTGTAATACCTGTACAACAGTGGTATTTTGAATGGTGCTTTCAAAATAATCATGAATTACAATCTGCCTTATCTTACTTCACAGGCCAGATAAAATACCATCTGCCTTCTCATCCTATTTTAAAATTGGCCAGAGAGATTCTTTTTGAAGGAAAGCAAATTTGTTCTCCTGTTCCAGTAGACGGCATGACAGTTTTTACAGATGGCTCAGGAAAAACCGGAAAAGCAGCTGTAGCTTGGAAAAAGGACGATCATTGGGAATATGAGACAATAATTCAGCAAGGGTCTCCTCAACTGGTTGAACTTTGTGCCGTTCTTTTAGCCTTTACTTTATTTCCTGGTTTTTTAAATATAGTGACTGATTCTATTTATGTCGCTAATTTGGTTAAGCAGTTAGATCAAGCAGTATTATACAACATTCAAGACAAACCATTATTTACTATGCTACTGAACTTATGGACTGTTATTTGTGCTCAGAAGCATCCTTATTTCATCATGCACATTCGTAGCCACACCTCTTTACCTGTTTTTTTTGTTGAGGGAAATGCTTATGTGGACTCTTTGGTAGCTGCTGCTGTAGTCAAAACTGTACCTAATGTGTTACAGCAGGCAGTTTTGTCTCATCAATTTTTTCATCAAAGTGCTCAAGCTCTACGGCAGCAATTCAAACTGTCTTCTAATGAAGCAAAGTCGATTCTTTCTTCCTGTCCTGATTGTCATATGACTCACGTTTCTCCTTATTATGGTACCAACCCTAGGGGTTTATCCCCTTTGGAGGACTGGCAAACTGATGTTACAAAAATGCCAGAATTTGGTCGTTTTAAATATGTCCATGTTACAATTGATACCTTTTCTCACGCCATGGTTGCTTCAGCATTCACAGGAGAGAAATCTCGTGATGTCATTCGTCATTTTTGCCATGCTTTTTCCATTCTAGGGTGTTCCACGTCGTGTAAAAACAGATAATGGCCCAGCATATGCTTCGCAGAAAGTGCAAGCATTTTTTTGTGCTTGGGGCATTGAACATTCTACAGGTATTCCCCACGTTCCTACGGGCCAGGCAATTATCGAAAGAGCTCATGGTCTTCTAAAATGTCAGGTTCAAAAACAAAAAGGGGGAATGCAGCAGGAGTCACCTCAAGTAAGATTGGATAAAGCTGTGCATGTGTTAAACTTTTTGCATCCCCTACCTGACTCACAGTTATCTCCGATGTTTTACCATTTCTCTTCCTTGAATTCTAAACAACCGGATTTTCGCAGAAATGTTAAGGTATTGGTTAAGGATTTGATTACTGGTATGTGGTCTGGTCCAGTGGAGCTAGTCACCTGGGGGAGGGGCTATGCTTGTGTTTTAACAGATAACGGTCCTCGATGGGTTCCTGCTCGCTGTGTCAAACCATATCTAGAGCGCGCAAGAAGAGATACAACAAATGATTCCACAGCTGAAGCAGGATGTGTGGACGATACTGGCTAGTACCATATGAGGACATTTATTTCATCAGCTTTAATGTGTTCATAGTTATTAAAGGGTGTGTTTTGGGTTTTTTCACGGTTATTAAAAGGTGTGGTTTGGGTTTGTAAGTAATTAGGACAACGCAGATTATTGCTGCATTTGTTTTGAGCACTTGGGTGATTATTAGGTCACTTATGGATGACAAAAACTGAGAATGTTTGTATTGTTAGGTGGATTAAGAATGGGATTGTCAATGTTGTTGATGGTTGTGATTGTTGTTTTGTGTTTCCCCTATCTGCTTGGATTTTTGCAAAGGGCCCTGCAAAAATCCATAGCAGCTGTGTTTACAGGTCTAAAACAAAAAGGGGGAATTGTGGAAGGAGCTACCAGTGGGCCTGGCTAGCTAAAGAAAGCTGAGAGAAAAGAAGAAGCTGAGAAGTAAGAAGATAAGGAGCCTTTTTCAAGGCTGTTACTAAGGAGACTGAGAGAAGAAGAAAGATAAGAAGTTTTGCAGCTGGATGTATTTTTAGAAGTTGCTGTTAGGTCTCACCAATGGTGTTATGTTGATTCACTGTGGCCAATAGCTGGGATAGAAGAAGAGTAAACAATTAGGAAGTGTATAAAAGATCGGCCATCTTTGATAATAAACAGTTGCCACTTGAGACTGCTTTGAGGTCTCTTCATTGTGTCGTGACCGCCTCAACGACGACATCTTTGTATGAGGACATTGTTGCAGGACAGAAAACATGTATATTTTGTTTCCCACGTTAGGGCACACTCATGTCTTCCAGGCTTTTTAGCGGAAGGCAATGCACATGCAGATGAATTGACCATGCCGATTTCAAATACTTTGCCAAACATCTTTGAGCAGGCAAAGTTGAGTCATACATTCTTGTAAGTGTGTCTTTCTCGGAGTGCAGCCACGGCCTAATTAGATCCCAGTCAGCCTCTCCTGTGGAGAAACTGCTTGAGAAGGATTTAGGCAAACAATCAAGCTCACACATCCACGCATTTCACCAGCTAGCACAGCAAGAGAGGAAGAAGGCTCCCAGCCCCAGATCGATTCCAGCAGGCATTTATTCCATGTGCCAAAGGTAGATCCAAGAAACCAAAGAGAGTGATCATGTGTTTTTTCTCAGTTATATAGTGTCTCAGGTTCGTGGGTGGCACAGGGGGTAGGGCAGGGGGCAATTGACCATAGGGAAGACAGAAACTGGACACCAGGCCCCCATAGCCAATGGGGAAATAGGGAAAGGGGATACCATGGGGGGGTGATGGTCTTGAGAAACCCAGGGAGAAGATTACACAATGCTTGCAGGGAACTATGAGGGAGAAGCCATTGTTACATCTGGGAGGGGTCGCTTTTCCAGGGCAAGGCAGTTGGAAATTCCTTTAATGGTACAAGGGAATCCACACATTCTTCCATCAGAATGCTCAGGTACTGATGGAAACTTTTCACATTTTTAAAAGCCAAGCAAAGGAAATCATCAGTGCTTGCCCAGATTGTCAGCTTGTACAACCTCCTGCATCCATGGGAGCAGTCAACCTGAGAGGATTGCACAGTCTGTAATTGTGGCAGGCAGAAGTCACCAAATACCCATCTTTCATGAAACTCAAAAATATTCATGTGTCAGTTGATACATTTTCAGGTGTGATTTTTGCATCATTACACACAAGTGAGAGAGCACAACATTCTTGTCGACATTTTTTGCAAGGGTCTGCATCACTGGGTGTGCCACAGGAAATCAAAACAGATAATGGTCCAACTTATACAGTAAAAGTGCTTGACAAATTTTTGAAGAGATGGGGTGTCCATCACACTTTTGGTATCCCATACTCTCCAACTGGTCAACCGATCATTGAAAGGACACATCATACACTGAAATCCCTTTTGGATATAGACAAAAGGGGGGAGGCGAACGCAACACCTCACATGCGCTTGAACAAAGCCTTGTATGTGTTGAATTTTCTAAATGGC
This sequence comes from Phylloscopus collybita, assembly GCA_027886175.1. NCBI lineage: Eukaryota > Metazoa > Chordata > Aves > Passeriformes > Phylloscopidae > Phylloscopus > Phylloscopus collybita. The sequence continues at coordinate 5,092,536 of JAJNNQ010000057.1, forward strand.
TCTTTTACAGAGCCCACTCCACCAATTATCAGGCATTTTTCAGACAGCACAAAAGCGAAACTAAAGGAGAATCCTTTGGTTTTGGTCAGAAACCCAGACACAGGACAAATTGAAGGACCATTCAAATTAATAACTTGGGGCAAGGGCTATGCTTGTGTCTCCACAGGAGCTGGTGGACCAAAATGGGTGGCAGCAAAGAACCTAAAACCTTACTGAGTCCAAATGCAAGCAGATGAAGATCCCAAGACCGAAAACAGAGATGTGAGCACACAGACGTGAGTGAGTGTCAAGACAGCAGACATCCCTTTGTTCTAGGTGCAAAAGAGACTCTGGGATTTGGGTTTTCTTTGGGACTTGGGTGGTGTTGCATTTCAGGGATTCCTACAGGAAGGAGGCCTTTAGCAATATACATGTGCCTCATTCTTTTGTTGGTTGCCTTGAGCAATGTGGCAGTTTTGCCCATGGCTCAACCAAAAGAAAATGTTTGGGAGACTCTGGCCAATGCATCAGGGTTGGACACTATTTGTTTGATACACTCAAGGCCAGGGAAGCCCTTTTCGACATGCCTAGTAGGGTTGCCAGTGAACAAATGGCCGATTCCAGAAAACATCCCTCCAATAATTTCAAAATTCATTTCAAATCCAGTCAACAAATGGGATGTTTAGATGAAGTTCCTTCCTGTGGCTCCTTTTGAACCTCAGGAACTGGAAATTCTTGGATCAGTCAGAATGAATTTCTGTGTGAAATTCAGCCATTCTGGAGTGGCAGAAAACAAAACAATAGACGTCACTCCAAACCTTATCATTTACAAAAATGCATCATCTTGGTGTAATTACACTAAGATGTTGAACGGGCCATCCAATCGTGTTCCAGCGCAATTGCCAAGAGGAATTTTTTTCATTTGTGGGGACAGAATTTGGCCTGCAATCCCCGCAAATGTCAAAGGCAGTCCATGCAGCAATGGGAAGCTTTCTTTACTGACACCCACCATGACACCAATAAAAGAACAAAGATTTAGAGGAAAAAGATCCATCACTCAATATGATTCTAATTGTGATGATAATGTTAATACATGGAAAAAATGCCAGAGAATTATAACAGCTCTGCTTTTGCCACAGAGAGCAGCAGGGGCGGCCTTGAAACAATTGGATCAAATAGGTTGTTGGTTGAGTAAGCACGCCTGTGCTACCTCCCTCACACTGAGTGATTTGTTACCTGATGTTGACAGTGTGAGACAAGTGACTCTTCAAAACAGAGCCACAATTGATTATCTGTTATTAGTGCATGGACACGGATGTGAAGAGTTTGAAGGAATGTGCTGCATGAACTTGTCAGATCATTCCAGATCCATTCATGAGAACATCAAGCAATTGCAAGAAAGTGTGAAGTAACTTGGAGAGGTAACTAGATCATGGATGGATGGCATGTTCAAGTTATTTTTCCTTTCACCGTTGTGGAAAGAAGTTTTGAAAATAGCTATATATATTTTATTGGAGCTTGTAATTCTTCTCATGATCGTGCCGTGTTTGCTTCAATGCATATGGTGAGCCATGGACAAAGTTGTCAAGGAGGTGTTTTTGGTGCAAACAGGAGGGGGAGATGTTGGAGTCCAGGGCATCCCTTCGGTCGCCCTGGAAGGTCAGGGACCTCGACAGAGATGTCTGAGACCTGAGCAAGAGAGTTTGTACAGGGGGGTCTGGGATCTGTACAAGGGGGTTACAGACACTGGCACAGAGCCCAGGAAGACACTGGCTTTGACTTCAGTCCAAGGGAAAAGCTTCCAACACTGAGAGAGGAATTGCAAGCCAAAAAGGTGTGACAGTAGTGTAGTTTATCACAGGGTGGAAAATTTTGTAGGTTTGGGTTTTTAGAATGGAGGTGTGACACTGTTTAACAGACTCCCGAGGTCAGAAGGCTGAAATGACTCCAAATCAATCTTTATTACCTGGGAATTTCTTCCCTTTATACTATTTTACAAAGAACCCACCCAAGGGGTGGAAGAAAGACAAACTTCTTCAACTACATTGGTCAAGTCAGAGGGACATCAAGAAAAGGTCCCTCCTAGAGAAAGGAATGCAAAACACAGGATACGGTTAGGAAAACATGTCTCTTGTTGACAGAACAGTGCCTGGGAAAGAGTTTCAGAGAAACCAAAACATCACAGCACGAACCATGACTACAGAGGTGAATGGGGACAAGATGGAGGATTCTGGGCAGTGCCCTGAGTTGTTGTTGTTGTTGTTGTTGTTGTTGTTCTTCTTCTTCTTCTTCATCTCCATCTTCTGCTGTGATGGTGGCACAAAGTAGTTCAAGGAGATTGGGTCAGAGTAGAAATGACCTCTTTAGTACAGATGATAGATATTGGTGTGTAATTGTAAATAAATACGTAATAATTGGTATAAGAGGTGATGAGCCTCCATCAGAGGGGAAGTTGTTTGCTGCCCCTACTTCTGCAGAGACCTTGGCAGGGTGCAGAGCAAATGGAAAGATAAGAAATAATAAACAGAGCAAGAAACCTTGAAAAACAAGAATCTGAAGACTCCGCTTTGTTCTTGCATCTGGCTCAGGGCCTTTAAGAGGGCAAAAGACTCTCAACCACCTGAATCATGGGAAATAAAAAACCCAAGACTCCATGAAAATGGAGGTCTGCGGATGGGGAGTGTGGGCTCTGTGGAATTTTACATCCAGGACCTAATGTGTTTGGCAAGGAGGAATACAGTACAGTGTACAAATACATTATACAAATCCTTTCAATACTTAAAGGGGGTGTCTTGGTTTGGAAAGACAGGTTTCTGCCAGGGAAACTGGGGTTTCCCTTAGAATGGAGAATGTAAACCCCTCACCCCCCGCCAAGTTATAATTTTGTAATCAAGGGCTCTCAGGCAAAGATTTTGGGGATAGGAATAACAGTTCTTTACTAGGAATATTAACAATACAAATGTAATAGGAAACAAAACCACCCAACCAAACAAGCAAATAAACAAATAAACAAACAACAATTTTGGAAAACCCTGACAGAGTCAGAGCTACAACCTGACACCCTTCTGGTCAGGGTGTTGAAAGTAGTCCAAAAGTAAGTCCTTCTGAAGTGGCAGACGTGATTCTGTTGGAGTAGAGATGATCCTGTAGAAGAACTGGGTCCAGTGATGGTAAAAGGGATCCAGTGGTGGTAGGAAAGGGTCCAGTTGTGGTGGGAAGGGTCCAGTGGAGGAGGAGGGGTCCAGTCTTCCTCCCAGGAAATCGGGTGAAGCTAGCAGCTTTCCTGTCTCTGTGTCTCCGTTTATCCAGACAGCAAAACTGCCTGCCCCCTCCCCCCCTCCCCCCCCACTGCCAGGGGGATGTGATCCATCTCACAATAGGGTGTTGGAAATGCAGATGCACCGCTCTGGGGGCAGGGGTATAGCCTGGGGGGGTGCTAATGGCCCATTACTCAAAGGCATCAGGCCTCTCCCCCCTTGAGTTACCAGAGATAAAGAAAAGCATCTCCCCAACTGCTTTCAACAGATGAAAATAGAATATACAAACCCTGTCTCCACAACCCAGGACAGGGGGCTTAGAAAAAAGATGGGGACAGGTTTTACAGGGCCTGTAGTGATAGGACAAGGAGTGATGGTTTAAACTAAAAGAGGGGAGAATCAGAGTAGATATAAGTGTGAAAAACGAGGTTCACTCTCCTGGTAAAATTTAAAAGTTTAGTAAAGGACAATAGGAGACTGTGGATTTCCTTGTACCATTAAAGGAATTTCCAACTGCCTTGCCCTGGAAAAGCAACCCCTCCCAGATGTAACAATGGCTTCTCCCCCATAGTTCCCTGCAAGCATTGTGTAATCTTCTCCCTGGGATTCTCAAGACCATCACCCCCCCATGGTATCCCCTTTCCCTATTTCCCCATTGGCTATGGGGGCCTGGTGTCCAGTTTCTGTCTTCCCTATGGTCAATTGCCCCCTGCCCTGCCCCCTGTACCACCCACAAACCTGAGATACTATATAACTGAGAAAAACCACATGATTGCTCTCTTCGTCCTCACCCCCTCCCTGGTTTGGGGTGGGAGGAATAAAAATGGATTCTCGAGCTTAAGAAAGAGACTTGTCCCATCTTCTTCCCTGCCGGCAGTGCCACACGCTGCTACAGGAGACAAAGACTGATAAAATCTTGCATGTTACCAGAATGGAATAAGCTACGTGAAGATTTATCAAGTCTGAGGGTTGGCCTGCAACTTCTCAGAGTTGCTTAATAATAGTGAGACAACTCTGGACATTGTAGTGGTGCATTATTTTATTTGCCTTTTAATTGCTAATGGTTTGTTCTGTGTACCCCGGTTTAATTTCCAGTTTGGTTTATCCCACAGATGTGTCCCCTGTTCTATGTCAATCTCTGTTTCTCCCTACCCCTGAGACCTGTCAATCCCAACTCGGTCTCTCCCTGCCTCTGGAAAACTCCAGGGAGGGTGTCAAGTGATTGGCCAGGATGTCAGGGGTCCCCCTCCCCAGGGGGTTTGTCCCCTATCTTGTCTCTCACCCCTGGAGCAACTCTCTGACCTTTCCTGATTGGTCCCTTACCCCTGTTCCCCCCCCCCCCCCCCCCCCCCCCCCCCGGTATTAAAGCAACAGTCACTGCGCAGTCACCACTTTGCCTGGGGAGAACCTTTGAAGTGAAGTTGCCCCCCCCCCCCGCTCGGGGATTCCAATAAAAGCTCATTGATAAGCCCCTGCAAAGCCCTCCTTTCATAATTCCTTGCTATAGTCACACGGCTGCTGCTAAAAGGAACCCACATGATTTTCCCGGGTCGCCAGCATTCAGGGCAGGACCCGGCAGGAGCAGAGCAGCGGTGGCACGGGCTAGCTGAAGCTGGCAGGAGAGGACGTCTCCTGGAGCCCCGCAGCTTCAGGACATGCTTTGTAAAACAAAAGGTTTTAATAATGACAAAAATAACAAACATCATAGACTGAAAGAAATATAATCGAACACAGTGTAGAGAACACTCTTACACTGGCTATGGCAGTCCAAAAAAGTGATTGAGCCCTTCTGTGCAGTCTTTTTAGTACTCAATGGTCTAGGTGGATTATTTGGCACCCTGCCCAATGAAATTGGCAACAGGCTTTGAGGTACACCTCTAAAGCCCAATCAGTGCTCCTGTGCTGGCACTGGACCAGTTAGAATGAGAAGGGTATGGAAAATTCTAGTTTAACTTCCTTACATGTTCAAAGGTAAGCTGAAACTTTTTCCCTTATATAGAAGCACCTGCTTGGGTGTGGGGGTGCATTCCTACAAAAGATAATAAAGCAAAGATTTTAACAGCCGGGTGCTTGGCATTCAGCCAAGAGCACACCTACTATTTTGGAGACGCCCTTTATATACCTTTTCTATTGCATCAGCCAATTGCATATTTGTAAACAATTATGCTTATTTAAACCTTTCCCCAAACTAGTTTACATGTTCCAAGAACTGTTTAGCATGGCTCCTCCTTGGGTCTGTCTTTTTAGAGCATGCGCATTTCTTGGCTGTGGTTTTAGTCTGTTCTTATTATCACCTCCAGCTTGGGTTTTGGTCCATACTTTCTACAGATGGTAGATGCTGATAGTTGGCATATCAGTAGCAGGGGTCTTCATCATACGTTCATTGGATGTTATCCCAACCAAGCAGGCAGTTCAATTACCACAAGCATAACTATATCAGCTATTTCCCTACTATGTCTAAGTTTAGTTAATAGCAGAAATAAAAACGATATCTTTATAGCAAAGTTACTTCAACATTATACATATAGCATCCATTTTAATATCTGCGAAAAGCCATTATTATAATATGTATTTATAACATAAGGAAGAAGGTTTCTACACTGAGGATGGTGAGTCACTGGCACAGGCTGTCCAGAGAGGTGGTAGATGCCCCATCCCCAGAAGTGTTCAAGGCCAGGTTGGATGGGGCTCTGAGCAAGTTGGTCTATATTGAAGATATCCCTGCTCATTACAGAGGGGTTGAACTAGATGATCTGTAGAAGTCCCTTGCAACCCAAAGCATTCAATGATTCTATGATTCAAACAGTTTTTGTTCCTTCTTGTGGGTTAACAGTGACCCTGGTATTTTTTGGGGCAGGTTTCTGGTCCAGGCTGACATTGACCTATCCATGAGCAATGCATCTACAGCAGCACAGGCGGTGGGAATCACCCTTCTATCTGAGCATCCCTCCAACCCAGGTTCCATGCACATTTTTATCAGCTTCATTATGTTTATTTCTGTATTTTTCATACATATGGTCTGTTTAAACAAGTTTGTGGGGTTAATTAGAAAGCAGTTCTTTATTGTTTATTTAATATTTGACACTTCTGGAGTCATTTTCACCCGCAGAGATCGCAAAGGCAAGTGCTGGTGGCCCAGCTGTACTTCAGGGAAAGGGATGTGCCCACAGTCACCTAGACTACCTATGACAGGGCCAAAAATTATATTATTGACTCCTGGACTCCATTCCTGTTCTCTATCCCTTCACAGCATACATAACATTATACTTTTTGTCACTCCATTTATGATAATAAAGTAATTGCAGTCATCATTGGTGAGGCAAGAGAAATCACAAAGGGAAAAAAAAAAAACAAACCCTAAAGACATTTATACCAGCCTGGAAATTTTCAAAAAATGTTAAAAGTGTAATGCATGGATTAACGGGCATGTCCAGTGTGTCTTCAATTGGCAAATACAGGAATGAGAAGGAACTATTTTTACCCTATTGATATGTGGAAAGACTCTAAAACTCAAAGGCAAAGTGATTTTTTAAGTAGGTATGTATTTTATTCAGCAGCTGGATGCATAGAGGATATCTCCATCAAAGTCGTGCGTGCAGACCCGTTTGTTACTGCAGACCCGTTTGTTACTGCAGACCCGTTTGTTACGTTCTCTTTTATCCTCTAAAAAGTTACATATGCATTAAGTTTCACAATACCCCGTGCATATTCATTCCCCAGCTCCACCCTGTTCTGCTCTGCATGCTAGTTGTCTTATCAGTTCTTTAGTCACAGTCCAAGCGGGATGGTCAGTCTAATCTCAGTTCCAGGAACTTACGGAGTCTTGCTATTTTAGTATCCTTGAGGTTGAGGATACTTGCATCCTGTTCCGCTGGTGGTCATCCTTCTCCTTATCGTCCATTCTTGCATTTCTTCATGTTGTTCTCATACATCCTGCTTTTCTTTCTCAGATGGTGAGTATAGTGAAATGCCGCAGTGATGGCGATTGACAAAGAGACATGGACTCCATAGATTGCCCATATGAAGCCGTTTATTGATCCACCTAGCTGAGCTTTTATACCCACGCATTATATAACAAGTAATACATGCCAAGTGGTATTGCTTAACATAAGCCTTGCACTAACTAACACAGGTATGTCTAAAATGCACTAACTCAGCAAGTTTCTCAAAATCACGCTTTGCCATGCCAAGGCTTCAGGCCTAGCTCATCTACTCTTGACATGAGTGCAGCCATACTTCCAGTTCTGCTCTCTAGCTCCAGGCCCTGTAGGGCCACACCGCAGATATTAAGCAATATGCATCATCTAAATGTCTATTTCCTAATCAATACCCTTTTCATTTCTTACCCCATGTCTCACTATCAATTTACCATATGCATCACGGTGGGAAAGGGATTGAAGTTCACTAATGAAGCAAGGAAATCAGCCTTGGTGTACATGAGGTCACTCTGGAGGCTGGTGAACGAGATTTTAAACTAAAAATATTACCCAAATTCCATTTTCCAGGATACAGAAGCAATCATTTTAAAAGCAGTGGGATTTCCTTGTGCATGCAGCAGACCCAGATGTTGGTGCTGTTCCCCTTTGGCCTCCTCCTCTGTCACCCCAAGGCCAGAGGGCTGTGCTCTGGGCTTTGCACAGCTCACCCCACCTCTGAAACTGCCTTGGCTGCAGCATCAACTGCAGAATTTAATGAGCATCTTCTGCTGTTAAATATTTGGAGGTGGAGTCCCCTTCCCCTCCAACACCTTTCTCAGACTCCGGTTTCAAAACAAACCTTCCTGAATTATTCTTTTTGATGTCAGCAAATAATGTTCTTCCCCTCCTCATTTTTTTCATACCATTAATCCAGATTTTGGGCCTGGATGAGTATAGTTTCATTAACATTTAATAAGGCTGCCCCAAAATCTAGCCCCTATCTAACTAATTTAGATCCAGATTCTGCAAATACCATGCCTGTTCGAAGAATCCTTGACCTGCTCACATGAATATTTGCATGACTGGGCTTTAAAATTATCCCTGCACTCCTGCCAGCACCAAAGTCAGGGATTCAGGAAAGGCAACCCAGGGATGCCCTGCCTGCATGGTGTGTTAGTTTTACGTGGTTTATGGCTGGTATTGCATTTAGTTGGGTGCAATTGTTTTAGAACTGGATTAGCTTTTAACAGCCATGATTTAAGAGTCTTGGCTTTTCCTTCCAACATGATGACTGACTTACTGAGTGACCTTGAAGCAACTTATCTACCCGCACCTATTATATGAAAAAGGAGCTACTCCTCTGTGGGAGTGCATGTGGGATGGGGACCCTTGGGGGCTTCTGCCCTGCAAAACCTGGTGCTAGGAAATCTGTCTGGACATCCCAGCTCTGCCACTGAGTGCAGCAAGGCTGGTAGAGCTGCACAGCCTCTTGGTGGCTCAGTTTCCCCATCCTTTGCAGGTCCAGAACTGGAATGCGGGATCTGCAGAGCTCCCAGGGTGCAAAGGATTATTACCACTAGTAGTACCCATAATGAGAATATCAGAGTGCTATGTACTGATCATTTCTGCTTTGCATTTGATGAGAATTGAAGTGTACCAACTCTATGAAATATTTTCCCATCCTTTGGTGACAGGTGCTGTAAAAGTGGAAAGTATTATTATTATTATTATTGCTTTTTGTGCCGTGTCCTCTTTTGATGCCCAGAACCATATATATATAAATAAACTTTTTAATTTGTTATGACTGATTTAGTTTAATATTTCAATACTTACAGTGGGCTCCAGCACACCCCGACCTCGGAGGCTCCCTCTGCTGTGCCCCGCTGGCTGTAGGGGAGAGACCAGCTGCTCCGCACCCTCGCCGTGCTCCCGGAGGGGCCCTCCATCCTGGGGCAGGGGTGGAGGTTGGGGAGGGGGAACGGGGACTGGGGGAGCCACAACCTTTCAGCAACCCCAGTCGCCGATTGCGCAAGGCGCTGGGAGGTAAATATAATATAGAGATTTTTTTTTTTTCCCTGGAGCGACACGGTGTCTAGACGCCCACGTGACGGCGCCGGGGCCGAGCCGGGGCCGAGCCTCTGCTCACTGCGAGCCGCCGCGGGAGCCGCGAGGGCGGGCAGAGCCGGGGACTGAGCGGAGGAGAGGGGGCGTAGGCACCGCGCCGCCGTCGGTTCCGCTCCCGCCGTGCCCCGCTCTGCCGCCAGGGCTCCTCTCCGGCAGCAAGGAAGATACGGAGGCGCTGGTGCGAGGAGGGAGGCTCGTTGCAGAGTGGAGGGAAGGAAAAAAACCACCCCAAGCCAAGAAAGGAGGAAGAGGAGGAGGAAGAAGGAGGGGGGGAAGGAAGGCAGGCAGAAAGGAGAAGAGAGGAAGAAACCCCCCCAAAACACCGAAACAGAGGCGCCGGCAGCAAGGAGAGGGTCGTCAGGCGGTGGGCAGCCCCGCATCCATGTAAGCACCTCCGGGAGCGGCGGGTGGCTGGCGCGGCTCGGCGCGGCTCCCCCCGCCGCGGCACGCTGATGGGGAAGGCAACGACGAGGGGACACAGCCCCACTTTCCTTCCCCCCCCCCCGTAGCAGTCGGATCAAGATTCCGTGTGCGTGTCCATTTGGCTTAAAATCTTTGGGAAAAAAGAGGAAAAAACCCACCTCGAACACCCCCTCAAGACGACCTGGGCTTTAAAAAGGGATACAGCACTGGATGCGCTTGTTCGTCTCTTGTGACAGATGCTTAAACTGACGTCCAAACCTTAGGGTTGGCTTTTTTTTTTTTTTTTTAATATTTTTGATTTTTTTTTTCTACTACACACCCTTTGGGTTCGCTTTTTATTTTTTATCTTTTGATTCTGCCCTGCCGTATCCCTGACTCCTTATCCCCCCACATTACCTCCCCGCCGTGGCGGGTTCATGGGCTCCGCGGCCCCTGGGCAGCCGAGGTTCTCCCGCGGCTCCGGCCGCGCTCCGCGTCGCACAGGGCGGCACGGCGCCGACAGCGTCCTCCCGCCTTCCCCCGTGCCGGGCGCCGCAGGCTTTCGACGGGCTTTTTATTTTTCTTTTCTTTTAAGGGCAAAGCCGAGGCGAACAGCAGCTCCTCACTTCCCCCCGGTTTGGTTTTTTTTTCTAATTTGATTTTTTGGCGGAGGCGAGGCCGGCGCAGCCCCCCGCAGGAGGCGGTGGGACCCGCGGCCCCAGTGCGGAGACTGGCGCATGTCACAACCCGCCTTGGCCCTGCCGCCGCCCGGCACTCTCCGCCGCCGAGTCTCGGCTCCCGGCCCCTTCATGCGCGGCGGACGACATGCCCGTTTTGTAGCCGGAGCCCCCTCCTCTTGTCCCGTATGTTCAAGACCAAACGTTCGGTGCTCGTCCGGCGGCTCTGGCGGAGCCGTGCACCCGGCGGAAAGGAGGAGGAGGAGGCGGCGGCGGGCGAGTCTGGCGCGGCCGTGGCCCGGGCGCCTGCCTGCGGCGGGGGGCGCGGGTGCTGCCCGGGCAAGGCGGGCCGCGGCGGGCGGGCGGCGGCGGGCGCGGAGGCGGAACTGAAGGCGCTGATCTACGCCGTGCTGAAGCGGCTGAAGGAGCAGCAGCTGGAGGGGCTGCTGCACGCCGTGGAGTCCCGTGGCGGGGCGCGGACCCCCTGCCTGCTGTTGCCCGCCAAGGCCGACTCTCGGCTGGGCCAGCACTGGTACCCGCTGCCGATGCTGCTCTGCAAGGTGTTCCGCTGGCCCAACCTCCGCCACTGCTCCGAAGTGAAGCGGTTATGTGTCTGTGAATCCTACAGCAAGGCTCACCCCGAGCTTGTCTGCTGCAACCCGCACCACCTCAGCCGGCTCTGCGAGCTAGGTACGGCGGCGGAGGGAGCAGGGGTACGGGGAGATGGAGGGGATGGAGGGATGAAGCCCCATTCGCCTTCCAGCCCACCAATTTTTTCCCCTCTGAAAAAAAAACAAAAAAAAAAACAAACAACCAAACCAACACACGAAACCTCCTTTCCGTTGCCTTGGTTTATTTTTTTTTTTTCCTGTTTAGGGGCGGGGGTGAATTGCCGCCCCGGGGGCCCCGGCGCGGCGAGCGGAACAGTCTCGCCTCTGCGTGCTGCCGGGAATTAAGGGCTGGGCGGCCCAAGCGCTGCTGCGGCTACGCCGAGCCAAGGAGGCCCCGATTAGACAGCCCGAGCAGTAGATAGCACGGAGGCTGGCGTCAGACGGCCCATTTTGTTTATCTGACAGTTAAATATCAAGGCAATCACTGCCTCTGCCCTGCCTCCAACCCCCAGAGCTAAGACAAACAGTTTTGCTAAAAGAATGCCACTGTTATCATAAATTCCTTTTTTGTTGTTGTTGTGTGTGTGGTTTTTTGTTTGTTTTTCTTTCTTTCTCATGGCTCTGCCTTTATTTTCTCTGTACTTTTCTAATTCCAGTGTCTCCCCCTCCACCCTACCGCAGATATCCAATGGATTTTCTCAAACCAAGTGGTGAGTGGACTTTTTGCAATGCAGACTACAGATAAAAGGGAAAAACATGTCCTATGGTCATGGCAGTCAGGAAGGGCATGGTGGTACATGGAGGCAAAGAAGACCAATACTAGGTTATTGTTTTGGGGGTTGTTTTGTTTTGTTTTGGTTTTTTTTTTCCAAAACAGCAGTTTCTGTAAAATTGTTGCTCATCAGTTTCTTGGGACTAAAAGGAACCCCAGCCTTGAGGTTGCTTTGGTACTGTGTGGGGTCCCATCTTTCCTACTGCTCCTTTGGAGGCTGGACTGTTGTTTTTCTCCCTCTGCAAACTTTTTAAAAAACACTTATAAATCTTTTTATGAGTTGTGGAAATAAGCAAAGATGTTTAACAAAAAATTGGGTTGTAAAGCATGAACTATTTTGCCTCAGCATGAAAAAGCCAGGAGATAAAGAGTCATGAATGAAAGAAGGATGTCCGGAGTAGGTTCAACATCCTGAGCATGTGCTGGTATGCAGAAGGGTTGCTCTGTAATAGACTTTGAGGGTCTGCCAGGTTGCGAAATTTTGTGGGTTTGTGTGAGATTGGCATCATTTTGCCTGCATCCCTGCAGTGCTTCCCCAAAAGTTTCTATTTCTTCTGCCTTTATTGCTTTTCTTTCCACTCACCAATGATCCTGGCATGGGCTGTAAAGGGCTTCAGAGCTGCAGGAAAGAAGGTTTAAAGACTGATTTTGGTTTCCTGAAAAGATGTTAGGATAAATCTGTTAGCAGGGTTTAAACATCCAATCTGCCTCTGCCAGGACCTCATTTTCAGTTAGCCCAGTGATATATTTATTAATCAGCAAGTGTTGACATAAGGTAACAAAACGTGTGTAAACAGAAAAGCCGCAGAACATGAATGTGCCATTTTGAAAGGAAAAGTTATTCCTATTGGCCAATAGGAAGTGATTAACGCTGCCCATCGGAAACACAGGAACAACTGGGTTACCAAAAAATCCTCCTTTTTTTCCTTTTTGAAAGAAAAATCTGTTTTACAGCTGAACTCTTTACTGGGCTGCAACAGGCTGAAGTGGAGCCTAGAAGTCTGTTGTTGCAGGTGGGTTTTGCAAGCTCAGGGTTTCTTGTCATTTCTTCTGGGGAGGGACCAAGAGTTTCCTGTCCCAGCATCAGTGTCATTTTCTGTGTCAGTTTCCCACACGATGTTGAGGATTGTTTAGATGGGAGAAGGACAGTAGATGATGATGGGAAGGTGTGAAACCTTTTACCTGGCTGATGTACATCAGCCATCTTCTCCCCTGGGACCTTGAGGGGAAGATGGTCCCTCCATTTAGACTTGGGCAGCTGCATCTGCTGATAGAGCTGAGAACATGTATTCAGCAGGAAACTTTTGCTTTTCTATCAAGTGTGATAATGGTAACAAAAATATTTAAGTATTTAGTGCTGTGTCTCGTGTTTCATATGGACAGACAGACAGGAATACCAGGACCAATATGGGCTCTCAAAGTGGTCGCCAGTGCCCATGATCATAGAATCACAGAATGATTTGGGTTGGAAGGGACCTTTAAAGCTCATCCAGTCCAACCCTCCAGCCATGATCTGGGACATCTTCAACCTGACCAGGTTGCTCAGACCCCCGTCCAACCTAACCTTGAATATTTCTAGGCATGGGCCATCTACCACCTCTCTAGGCAACCTGTGCCAGTGTTTCACCACACCCATTGTAAAAAATTTCTCTGTTCTATCTAGTCTGAATCTCCCCTCTTTTAGATTACAACCATTATGATAGGGATTAAACTGGTTTTTTGGAGGTGGTAGAGGCTGAAACACGCCATGTCACTGGCTGGAGGAAAGCAGGGATGGACAGGAAGCTGGGGGTCTGCTGCAGGCAGTGAAATGCCACATCAGTTTGTGCATTGGCAGGATAGATCTGTGTCCTGGTTTACAGCAAATGTGGGAGGAAACCTCCAAAGGGGTTCCTCTGGAAAGCAAACCCAAACGGCCCCTCCACCCAGCCACTCTGGGAAAAAGAACTTCCTCCGAGAAAAGTGGAAAAAACTATTTATTTAACAAACAAGATGCGCACAAGCACAAAGAATGAATAATATGAAACAATAAAACCTCTTGCCCCTTGGAAGAGAGATGGCAAACTGAGAAAGTCCTTGCTGTGGGTGTAGCTCAGCTGACTCAGTCTCACCAGTCCCACTCCCTCCGGAGGTCCAGGCCCCAGCGGGCCGCAGGTGTGAGCCCTCGCTGCTCCTCTGGGTTTTTCAGTCCAGAGCAGATTTAAACAGTCCCAAGAAAAAAAGGAAAAAACCAGTCCAGGGAACTTCTCTGCCTCAGTTAGCTAAAACTAACTAAAAGCACAGGAGATCTCTGTCCCACCGTTGTGCGTGTCTCAGACGAACCGCCGGAGCAAGGACGTGTGGGAGTCAGGCAGTTTTCTCAAAACAAACTGCTGCTGCTTCTTTCTCCCCCTTCGCTCCCAGAACCAGTTTTAAAGGTACAGAACTTAATATACAGCACAAACAGAAGAGACAATTGGGGATACAAGCATCATAAAGTCACCCTAGGACAATCTGGCAGAGCGGAAAGATATGCCCTTGATGGCCAGGTTACCTGTGGGAAAGTTGGAGGTCCAGGCTGGCTTGATCATTCATAGAATCCTAGAATGGTTTGGGTTGGAAGGGACCTTAAAGATCATTTAGTTTCAAGTCTCCTTCCATGGGCAGAGACACCTGTCACTAGACCAGGTTACTCAAAGCCCCATCCATCCGGGCCATGAACACTTCCAGGGATGGGAAGGACATTGATCAAGGAGAGGACTTCCCCTCTTCCTTACATGGGACATTTGCAGGCATGGGTGATAGTGGCTTGTACGGGCCTAGGCTCACCCTGCAAGCCTGGAGGCATGTGGGCACTCGGCATCCCTGATGTCCCTGCAGGAGCTGCTGTTTGCAGCTGTGTTGGAAGTGAGATGGACAGCAGTGCCTCCAAATAATTCAAGCAGGTATTTTGACCCATCATTAAGTGGGACAAGGGGCTGCAAGTTGCTGTGTCCATCATACTTCTGGGTGGCTGGTCATGGTGGTGCTAGAGTATGAGTTCAGGAAACCCACTGAGGTGTCACTGCAGAGCTGAATGCCTCCCTGTGGCCTTGGATTTCAGGGGAGCTGAAGGTTTGGCAGCTTCCAGGAGCTATTGGACATGTTGCAGTTATGGTGGTGGCCACCAGGATTAATTGTATGTCTCTGCAATGGTTTTATATTGTGAGAAATGTTGCATCTTCTAAAGAGACTTCAGAGGATAATTCATTGATGAGGAGAACTGGCTGTGGATGATGGGATACAAGAAGGGAACTGTTAAGTCATGAAAGCACTTCACCCCGTTGCTAGGGTTATGCATTTTAAGTTAGGATAGGATTCTCTCCTGCCATCCTGTTTGATGTGCTAACAGGGGACTTGGTTGCATATGATCCTCAGAACAAGACAACATAGAAAGGGCAAATGATGTCCTCTATCCCACAGGGACTCTTCAGGGAGCTGTAGCTGGGGGCAGAAGGAGCCCAGTGCAGAGCAGGGTGGTCCAGCCTGCGTTCAGAAAGCATCTGTAGCCCAAGCAGTTGTAGCCGTCCCAGGAAAGGGGCTGGGGGAGTCTTCTGCCTGGACTAGAAAGGATTTAAAAAAAAAGGGGGGAAATAACCACACACAAAAAACAACCAGCCATCTTTCTCATGACAAGGCATTGTATACAGTATTTTGCAAGTCCATTTCCTGTCTCCCCTATTGTTTTTGGTTTGATTAAGTATATCCTGGTTAACTGTATATTCCTGTTAGGGCTTTACTCTGATAAAATGAGGTTATACAGACAGGAATTTCTTATACACTTGGATTTCAGGGATGAAATCTTGAAAAATTACTTTATCAGTAGGGAGAAAATTATCTTGACTCCTGGTGGTGGCCCTTGCTTTGAGATACAGCTGTGAGCAGTGATGTCATTAGGGAGCCCAAATTTGATGAAACCCAATGTCTCTGAGAACTTGCTGAGGAGCAGAAGGTTGTGTGAACTTCACAGGCCTTCTCAGGTTTGTCCTTGAGCTTGTCCCACACATGGAAGTGACCAAAAAGGTGAAGTTTGCCTGCAGGACAAGGAGACTGGTGTTGGCTTTGGCTGTTCTCACCTGGAGGAACAGGCTTGGGATGTAAAGTTCCAAATCTTGACCTCCAATACATTCATGCATCAGGAGAAACTTTTAATAGGGCTGCCAATCTTACTCTGCCCTTTGGTGGTGCATGGAGGAGTAGATCCAGTTGCTCACCTGTCTTAGGAGGTGACAGCAGGGTATAAGATCTACCAGCAGCTGGTGGTGACAAAAATTGAGTGGAGAAATGCAAATGTAGACTGCTGCAAAAGGGCAGTGATGAGACATTTCCTTTTGGGTTCCCATTTTGGTGAGTTACAGGTGTTGCCTAAATTGTAAGTGTAAAATATTGATACATTTAAGCATCTAATGCATTTAAACATTTTTGGGAGCTCGCTTACATCAGAATGGTGACAACCTTGATCTTGTTACCTAGTGACTTGGGCAGAGAGGTGGCAGCCAGTCTGTAAGTTTTTCCAGTCTATAATCAGTGTTGGATGGTGCTGAAGCACAGTGTGCAGACTTGACTGAGGCAACAAGTTAGGGTGGATGCTTCTTAATGAACTACAGTCTCTGTGCTGGACAATTAGTGATTGTTTCTTGCTAAGCCCTTTGGAATGTGTGTTCTGCTCATGGCATTGCTGGAAACCTGCGAAGAACTGCTTATATACTGGTTTTTTTTTCTTTGCCTCTGCTCCATCAGATTGTCCAGATTCTGTGCCTTCCTCCACTGAAACAGAGAGAACTAATTGTCTAGCCCCTAGGGGGCTTTCAGGTAAGACATCTCTTTTTATTCCTTGATCTTGGATGCGGGTTGAGTTGACTAAGGGTCCCAACAGAAGGCAAAGTGATGGTGAGGAGTTTTGGGGATGCGCGTTGTTGAGAAAGGCATGCTTGAAGGGGAAATAAGGTTTCATTTCAGTAGCAGTCACATACCTCTCATGCAGAGGATGTGTTGAAAACCCAGGTGAGGTTCTCCATCCCTGAAAGCCCATAGTGCCTTTGAATTCCAGCTTTATGCCCCATTAACTTTTGGACCGAGGCAGGAAGAGGCCTGTTGGGGAAGGCTAAATGATGTTGGCTGCTGCTTTGTTCAGATACATGGATTATGGGAGCAGGTGCAGTTGTGCCTTGCAGAAGGATTTGGTGTCAAGGTCTCTTCGACTTGGTGGTGGTGGCACCTCTTGTCTCTGGGATGAGAACTGTGCTTGGGCTTTGCTCCTGGTAGGGTAACCAGTATCCTGCATCTAATATGTGAGGCTCATGGTGCCTGGCAAGGAAAGGTGACCCTATTTTTTGCAGAGAACATTGCAGAAGGAGTTGGGCTCAATGATCCTTCTAGATTCCTTCCAACTTGAGATACTCTATGGTTTCGATAATTTTTGTTTGCCATTTCCTTTAGCTTCCAGGTGCTGTTATGGGATGGAGGTTTGGAGGGTGGTTTCCCCACCCCTCTTGGGCTTTGGGTTGGAACAGACCTTTAATGGTCATCTAGTCCAACTCCCACCCCTTTTCCAAGGTGTGATGTCTTCAGCACATCATCTTCCATCCTGGATGGGCCAAGTTGGTGGGTGGGCTCTGTCTCTACCAGGATTAGAGTGTCTGAAACCATATACCTGCATGTACTCACTGATGCTTGAAGATCCTTCTCTTTGTGCTGATGTCTCCTTGATTTATGCTTTATTCATCGCCCTGAAACAAATTTCAGAAATAGGTCATTGGTGACTGCATACACACATCTGCCCCTGCCTCTCCACAAATTGCATTTGGTGTGGATGTCTTTGTGAGTCTTGTTTGTTTTTACTTGGGTCTAATATACACCTTGTCTGTTGTTTGAGGAGAGCATATTGTTTGCTCAAAGACCCTAATGAGAATTAATCAAAGGAAGGGGGAGAGGGAACAGAGAAACTTGTCACTATTTTTTTTAATATAGAAGACTTCTGGGTTTTGAGGTTTTTTGTTGTTATTAGAGCCTATAGCTTTAGGGAATT
Source organism: Phylloscopus collybita (assembly GCA_027886175.1). Classification (NCBI taxonomy): domain Eukaryota; kingdom Metazoa; phylum Chordata; class Aves; order Passeriformes; family Phylloscopidae; genus Phylloscopus; species Phylloscopus collybita. Next base: position 5,110,321 of record JAJNNQ010000057.1, read on the forward strand.
AAAAAAGGACACTAAAAAGAAAAAAAGACAAGAAGCAAAACAATACAATAAGGATGTTGTTAGATTTTTTTCCTTTTTCCCCTCTGAAATATACTCATTGCAAAAGAGAGAGTTCAGTTCCACAGGATACCACATGAAATAAGCAAAAGAAGTACACTTTTAAAGGGGGGTTTTCTATAAGGGTCAACCTATTGATAATACCTTGTGTGGTTGCTCTGCTCCCAAAGGGAAGGTGGGGGCTTGTTCTGGATGCCTCCTGAAGGCCTCTGGGAATGGGACCTCCAGCTCCTCAGTAGAGCCTCCTCCCCAAAAGAAAGCCCATTTGGCCCTGAAAATGCTTTTTAACCTTGTTATATTTTTATCATTTCATTGGATTGCATTTTTTTTTTTGGTCTTATGAAAGGTTCATCCCCCACCAAGTCTGGAAACAGAAACTTTTATGATCATTACCTGCTCTTTTTCCCTCCCCTAATGTAATTGTAGCCATTTAATTTAATGAGGAGCTGATAGGAGAGTTGACTCATGAAGGAATACAGTTAGCTACCCAATCCCTGAAACAAAGCTGAATGCTTCCACATGAAAAAGCATTTTCTTTTTAATTTGCTTTGATTTACTGACATCTCCCTTCTGCATGCAGAAGTGCAGAGCTGAAAATTCCCAACTGGAGAGACTCAGTCAAGAAAGGATAAATAAAAGTACTTTGCAGCAATTCTCCAAAACTCACTTTCTCCTGCTTTTTTTCTACTCCTTCCTACATATTTTAGTTAGCAGAAGAATGTATTTGAAGAGGGCTTTAATGAGTTATTGGCAGGGTACATGGCAAGTGCTTTGCCTTGGTCTTATCTAGTTTGGGCAGATGGGGATTCATAATGCCGGCTAGAGAATCCAGCATCCCTCATCCTCTCCAGACCAGGGCTGTACACTCTTCTTGAGTCTCCTTGATGAAAGGATGACTTTAATAACAGCAAAAAAAATGCCAGTTTTAGTAGATTTGGAAACTGGAGTAGGTGGCTGAGGAAGAAGACATGGGTGATTGGTGGTAGTGGGTTCCTATAGCACCATAGGCTTTGGCCACCAGTGATGGGCAGTGGATGCTGGTGTAGTAGTAGTGTTCAAGGCCAGTAGACCTCTAATGTCTTGAAGCTGGAAGGGCAGAATTTAGTGAGGCAGATTGCTCTCAGCAATTAGAATTTGGTAACATGGCCTGACAGAGGAGGTATGACTGACACCAAAGAAGGCTTCAAGCATCAGCACCTTGTTATCTAAAAGTCTCTCATACCTTTTCTATGTAGTCTCCCCATGGGCAGCTCTAGCTCTCTCTCTTTCTCTCCTCCTTCTGCAGTTCTGGCTAGCTCCTTCCTGTCCCTAGCACAGCCACCTAACCATCTGTCCCTCATACATCTTACCCCTTCTGTCCCTTGCACAACCTCATGTCCCTTCCTCCTCACAGCATGGCCAGCAAACCAACTGACCACTCTACCTGCTAACTCTTTTATCACACCCATAGCTGTGAGGGCAAGGCTGTTCCCACTCTTTGGTAATTAACACAGCTGCAATATATCAGGGGCAAGACTGCCATCAGCACTATTTCTGTCTGTCCTCCTACAATTCCCCCTTTCTTTTTTAATTATAAAGTTGAGCCTTTCTAGAAAAACATGTTTAGGTAAATTCACATTGTGATATCTCCACATATTTCTCCTAGGACTAACAGTTACATAAATGTTTAAATACAACACACGTTTTACTAGCAAATAAGCACATTGTACTAATAGAACTGCTCTGTCTCCAGTTTCTCCTGTATCTGCTGCTTTGATTACTTTTGTTGTTCCTTCTTCAGCTTTGTTGCTTTGCATGGTGTTCTCTATCCTCCACAAACTTTCTCATTTCCCTGTTGCAATGGCTCTCAGCTTCTTTTACTTGATATATCAGTCCCATTTTTTCCTTGAGCCACTTTTTTCTCAGTTTGATACCTCACCTCACTTTCCTTCAGGTCATTTTGCAGCTTTATTAACGCCTCATTTTCGTTTATGGTTTTCTCCTCATTTCTGCTCATCTTTTGCTGCCAGTTACTATTGCATTAGTTATTCAGCTCTATATTTCTGCTTCCATGCTTCCAGTTCCAAAACTAATCTGTTGGTCTCTTCTACTCTAATTCTTCACTAAACTGCTTTTTCATTTTCTTAAGTTCAGTAACTTGTTTCCTCAGAGATTTCCCCTGAGTTTGCATTGTATACACTTTGTACTTACTGAATTTGTTTCTTGGCATCAGAAAATTTCTTTTTAAAATCTGTGTATTTTTCCTCTTTCCTCTGCAAATCTTTTTTCCAAACTTTGTACTAGGGCAGAGCTTTCAGAAAGATCTTTACATAGCAGTTCTATAGATTGTATTTGCTTGTACTCATTTTTCTCCTTTTTCTGAAGAACATGTTTCATGGTCTCCAAACTGTTCATTAACTGTACAACTTACAAGCATTCAAAATCCCTTATTTCTCCCTCATAGCTGGTAACTTTCTCAATTATATTCTGTTTAGCACCTGTTACTTCATTATTTAGCTGAATAATCTTTTCTTCTCCTGATACTTGAGTCCTCATTATTATGTTCCCAGCCACTCACTTGGGGATGGTGCATTTGTTCAAAAGTCATCTGGACATTTAGGCTCTTGGTCCTGCCTGCTTTGTTCTTTAGGCTCGTAACCAGCCTGGCTCAGTTCAGCTGGGCTCCACCATCTTGCTGCTCTTGGGTCTACAGTCATCTGCCCAAATCACCTCGGGATCACAATCACGTCAGGGTCACCAGATGACAGAGGAGGTACAACTGACACTAAAGAAGGCTTCAAGCATCAACACCTTGTTATCTAAAAGTCGCTCATACCTTTTCTTTGTAGCCTACCATGAGCAGCTCCATGCAGCTCTAGCTCCTTCTTGCCTCTCTTCCTTCTGCAGTTCTGGCTAGCTCCTTCCTGTCTTTTGCACAACCTCCTGTCCCATCTTCCTCACAGCATGGCCAACAGACGCCAACTGACCACTCTACCTGCTAACTCACTCTTTTATCACACCCATAGCTGTGAGGGCAAGGCTGTTCCCACTCTTTGGTAATTAACACAGCTGCAATATATCGGGGGCAAGATTGCCTTCAGCGCACTGTCCTCCCACAGCAGGCAGCCTGGGATTTACAGCCATTCTGCCAGGGAAACCACTGGGGGGGGGGGGGGGGGGGTTTGAGAGAATGATGGCAAGAGGAGCATTAAAAAGGGGATCAAAGCGAGTGCCCTTGCAGCTCTCCATGAGGTTCCTTTGATGATCAAGAGTCTGAGATCCAGCCACCGCTGGGGTCTCAATCTCTGTCTGGAGGCTGAAAGCAGTTTCATTGATGGATACCAGAGTGTGCTGGTTTGAAAGCAAAACCAGTGGGACTCCAAGTCAGAAATACAATTTAACAGAAGAAGAGAGAAAAAAAGTAAAATAAAATAAATGCAATAATACAACCTGACACCCTGTGGTAGCAGTCCAGATGAAGTGGTCTTGTTGAAGCAGTGATCCTGTAGAAAGGTGTGATAGCTCTTGTCCTCTGGGAATCCAGTGGGTAAAGGCTACTGTGCTGTCCCAAATCCCAGATTATATCCAGGTGGGAATGCTTGGCTCCTCCCCCTGGGCAGAGCATCTCACAATGGGCTGATATCATTCTGTGAGTCATGTAATGTGTCCTTGATTGCCCATTAAACAGAGATAGCTGCCGGAGGGAGTTACCTGTGAGTCATGAAGCAAGGCATTGATGGCCCATTAACAGAAGATAGTCCGGAGGGAGGGGGCAAGGGAAACACTGCCCCACCATGGTTTCAACAGCTCATGAAGATGGTGATAGAATACATACTTTGGGCACATCTTACATTGTAACCTAGGACACAGAGGCACTGGAGGATGTGGAAGGGAGAGCAGTGAGGCCAGGGGGATGTATGGGGAGTGTTTCTCCTTTGCAATAACTGATCTGAGCTGCTCTTTTCCTCCCCCCTCTATTTTCTGTTCTCCTTCCTGGCCCAGGAATGCAATACTGGATTGTCCTTCAATGCTGTGCTGGTGTCCTCATCCTACCTCTGCTGTCTCTTCCCCAGCCATCCCATTCTCCAGCTGATGTACCTCTTGCTCTCCCCAAGGCACTGGCTCTAACTTTTCCTTACCTTTATTTATTTTCATTGGTGGTCACTCTATACATAGGTAAGGACTCCTCACTCATGATGTCTCTCACCGACATGGTTGTGCTCAGCCCAGATACTTTATATCCTCAATGTGGTTGAAGAAGAGAGCAAAAATATCCTATTGTCGATAAAAATAAATTCCATAAATGGGAGACAGAGGGGAGTTTTTCCTGTATTTTGAGCTGACTCATTCTTGGCAGATGTCTTTGGTTGACTTCTTTCAAACAAGTAAAGCCATGCTTGGAGAGCCTGGAGGTGGCTGGCCTGTGGTCTGGAGGCATTGGAGTGGTCAGAGCCGAATTCCCATACAACCCATGGAGAAAGTTCTGTTGCAAGGGTAAAAGTGAGCTGACGGTGCTTGATTGTGTCAGTGCTGGATCTCCATGGTATGGTCTCCACCCAGCCCTGGACATCTCCCTCTTGACCCATGTGTGGTGTGAGACTGGTGGCTCTTGGCTGATGGAAGGTTATGGTGCTCATGGTGGGTGAGAAGGTGTCTCTCTTGCAGGATAGATGATGGTGTTGGATCTGCTGGCAAAGTGAAGCTCTCCAAGAAGCCCAGAGCTGGCCATCACAGAGGGAAAGCAAGATAAACTGGCTTATGTCCTCACCACCTCCACTACTTTTTTATTTATAGGGGTCATTTATAAAATACCAAACCTGGAAGTTTACCCAGATTTCAGCCCAATTCTGTTGACTTTTCCTGACTCTGGAACTGCCCCAGGGTCTCCTGGAGCCAGTGGATGTTGAGTGACAATGCTTGGTGGATGCTGGACCAAGCAAGGCTTTGCCAAGCTTGAGGCTGGGAGACCCATGGGGCTCTTCTGCAGCAAGCACAGCCTTGGTTTCTCCCTCCCAACTCCTCTGCAACAAAAAGACAAGAAAAGACTCCTGGAGTCTGGAGAAGCATCAACATCACTCCCTTCTCTGGTTCTTCTGGTGGTGGGACCTCATCTGGTTTAAGGGACCACTTGGCTGAATGATATTTCATTTCAAAACCGCAGGCAGGCCAGAAATGTTTCACTATGCCTCTGATCCCTGCTGGTATCTGCTCACTAGGGAAGAAGCACCTTGCCCAAATCCAGAGCTATTTGTGCCTCGAAGTGGCTCCTCATTACATATCCCCATGTAAACAGGATCCCATGCAGTTTCTCTGGCAGAGTCTTGCCTGGTTTTTCCCATTTCCCCTCTTTCCACCTCCCTTCTTTTATGGAGTTTATAACCTCCTGTGAAATGCCTTTATTTACAAATTTGCATTCTATTATAATCTGAAATTGACATCTTCCTGTGGAACTAGGATTGTATATTTGTCCCAGGAATAAACAATTGGTGGGGAATTTTTTTAAGTCACTTATTCTTGGTTTATTTTTCAGCATGCATACTTTTTTTTTTTTTTTTTTTTTTTTTTTTTTTTTTTTTTTAGCATCACAGGGCATTGCACCCTTTCCTTCCCAGCTTCATTGGAAAGATGACCTCCCCTCCCTGCTTACCTAAAAACCCACCATCCCATCCTGGAAAGGACAAAGTTATCAGGGGTTAATGCCAAGATGATAGCAGTGGAGCCTCTGGAGCAGAGCAGGCGAGCAGGCTGTCTGCCAGACTAGGAACCTCTCAACTTGCCTTGCACATCATCTGACTGTGGCCGACAGGGAGGAGGGAACAAGGAGCTTGACACCAACCCTGGGACTCTTGGCTTGGCCACTCGCTCTGGCTCTTTCAGCCTTGTGAGGCTTTTTTTAAGGGGGTTCTCGCCCTGCAGGGACCCCCTCAGGAACACCTCAGGATAACCCCTGTGCTGCTGTGGGGATGCTGAGGTTATCCTCCTGCCAGGCCTGGGCTCTTCACCAATTACAATTCCCCCAAAGCAAATAGGACCCATTTAGTAATTACTTTTTAAATGCTCTAGGGCCTTTTGAACCTTTCCTAGATACTCCTCTATGATGGGTTTTAAACAGAAATTATGGCAGAGGTGGTGCCCCCCATTAAGTGCTGGGTATTTCAATCCATCCCTGTATAGCTCCATTAAATCCATTTTTCTGGATACTGATAGATTTTCCCAACCAAATGGTCCCTTGAGAGCAGCAGATGAAGACCCCACCACCAGCAAGTTCTTCATGATGGGGCCCACTCATGTTTTATCCTGCAAACTGACACTTTTTGGGGAGAAATGAGGATAAAAAGGTGAATTTTGGAGGTTAGGTGTCAATTCAGACCACGCTCTGCTTGCAAATGCTGTCCCCGTGAACACTGGCAACTAGATCATTGGGGACATTTAAAACTCGATGGGACAAAAACACTTGTAGAGAAGCATCTGGCAGGGATGTGGGCTGCATTGTTTCCATCCCTGCTACCTGCCAATGGATATTACTGACCCTAGAGGAACCAGTACCACTAACCACATGCATTTCCCTGCTGCTGGCATGGGAAATGTCTATTTCGAACTGCAGCAGCCAAGACCATAAACCTCCATGCTGACTTAAAACAAGATACACCCCATTTTCAGGTATACATGGAATAAATGGTGTGTAAGGATGCCTTCCCCAGCCCTAACCAGGTGCTTTAGGAGGGTGATGGGCTGGGCAAAGGGTGGGTGCCAGGTCCTTTTGCCATCCCCACCTGCCTGCCTGCCTACTGTCACAAAGGAGCTTCCTTTGCAGTTTATTTTCAGTACTGAGATATTAACTGCTGAGGTATGGTGTCTGTTCTAACCACCCTCACTTTTTTTTCCTGAATTGCTTTGTTTTCACCCCCCATCAGTGTGCCGAGGCTGTTTGCTTGGTTTTGGTGCTGCCGGGGTACTGGCTGAGTCACAGTTGCTGCTGAGGAACAGGAAGGCACAGAGGAGAGAGTGGCCTGATCCTGCATGGGGCTGAGGTCAAGGAAGGGAAGGAGCTCAGCAGCTCCCAGGATTTCTGTCCACTTGCTTTGGATTATTCCTTTTGTTCTTTTTTTTGTTTGTTTGCTTGTTTTTTATTCTTTGACTTCTTTTAATAAAAGCAACATCTTGGGTGTTGTCAGCTGCCTCTATCTGCAGTTTATTTTATTTTATTTTATTTTATTTTCATATTTTTTCATTTCTCCTCCTTCCTTTCTTCCTTATCCTCCTTCTAATGCAAGAAAAGAGCTTTTCTGGGAAAGCATTGTAGGGATTTTCCATTCTCATCCGGGGAAGAATGGGGGCTCACATCCCTTGTACACAGACCTGCTGTGGCAGCCACCCCTGGGGGGGCTCTTTGTCAATAGGCTCAAGTTGTCAGGTCCAAATTTTTTTTCCCAGGGGATTTTGTGCTGTTGGGGATGTGACATGGTGCTTGCTAATAGACAGCCCTTCTCTCCTGTATTGGTTTGGGCAAATTAGAAGACCCTCCGAGAGGAAGTCCCCTAAGACAAACCTCCACCACCCCTCCCCGCCCCCAGCCCTGGGTTTGGGAAGGAAATTCTTTGGAGGAGACAAGTGGAAAAAAACCGATTTATTAACAAGAACTCTTCCCCCCACAAGAGAAAAGGAAAAGGCTCAAGTTACTGTGGGGGGAGGGCACAGAGCTTCTTCCACAGGCTCGGAGATCCTTGAAGATCCTCAGGTCAGGTCCTCAGGTCCGGAGCCGGTCCAAATCTTCGGGGGGGGGGGGGGCGGGGGGGAGAAAGGGAAAAGGGAGAAAAGGAAAAAAAAACAGAAACAGCACAAAAACAAGCAGCAGAAAGCAAAAGCGGCTAAATTAGCAAGCAGGAGCAAGCAAGCAAGCAAGCAGCCAGCAGCAAAGCCAAAAGCAGCAAGCGCAGTAGAAGCCACAGCCAGCAAAGCATTGGCTGTTAGACATAACAACCCAGTCCAGATATGGGATATAAGGCTCCGTCAACCCAGGACATCTCCCCTTTCTTTTTTCTTTTCTCTCAATTTTTCCTGTGTTTTTTTCCCTTGCTCTCTTTTAGGTAGACATTTAAATGCATGATGATAACTTTCACCCTGTTAATTAACAGGAAACATAGGGACAAGACAGGAAATTGCATCAGTCTTTTAGAAGGAAAGAGCCAAGAAAAAGAAAATACGAGAAAATATAGTTATTAGTGAAATAAAGTGCTGGGGGAGGAGGAGAAAGAAAAGGAAGAAAAACACATCCCATGGGGCCTGCTTTTCCAAGGGAGGCTGCTCCAGCACTTGATTTTATTTTTATTATGTCAGAAAAATATTTGGCTAGCAGGGTCACCTTTGCTTGAGTGTGAGCTCCAGCTTCCCAAGGAATCTTTTTTGGTTTTTTCTTATGCTTTTTCTCAGCTTTCTTTCCCAAACTGTAAGGCTTAGGAAGCTCTCGGATGGGAGACTAATTTTGGTTTGGCTGCTCAGCCCTTCAAATTGGTCCACACACAGTATCATTATCTTGGGTTTAACTTGCAAGGGGAAAAAAAACTCCACCCTGTAAAAGCTGGCTCAATCCTTTTCTACCCTTTTAACCTCTATAAAAACCCTCCTGGCTTCAGCTCCCCAGTTGGGTTGTGCTGACAATGCCAAAGCACTGTAGGGTGGTTGCAGGAGGTCCTGATGATGCTCTCACTGATGCTCCTCCATGTGTGATGGCAAGTACCAGGCTCTGTGGCCTATCCTCATCCTCCTTCAGGGATGAAGTAAGATGCCCAGTGGGGTGGTTGCAGAAAATCCTGGTGATGCTTTCAGTGATGATCCTCCATCTGGCTCTGCGGTCCTTCCTCAACCTCCCTTGGGGATGAAGTAAAATGCCCAGTGGGCTTTTGGTGATGCTTCTCCATGTGCAGTGGTGGATACCCAGCTCTGTGCCCCATCCTTGGAGATGAAGTAAGATGCCTGGTGGAGTGCTGGGGTTTCGTGAGCTATCTTTGGGGTAAAGTCCTGGCTCCCATGGTCTTTCCTGGGTTTTCCCTGAATTCCTGAGCAGGTGGAAAGGCAAATATTGCTATTAAATGAATAATTCAGAAGCACTTGGGCTGTTAAGCCTTGTTGCAAATATTTACCTATATGTGTACATAATGGATGAGACTATGGATGGTTATATATTCAGCAAAATCTATTCAGGCTATATATATAAAAAATAAATTGAATATATATAATTGTATATAATATATGGGTATATTCAGTATATAATGAATATATATATTTTATATAGGTTGAATATATTAAATATATTCACTGTATATTGAAAATATTGTATATTTTTATAGAATTCTATATAATACATATAAAGGTTGAATTGATTTTGTTTGTAGAGCTGCCAAAACTGCATCAATAAGAGTTGGCTTTGTGTTGGAGAAACTCAGGTATTGGGAAGGTGGTGGAAGTTCAAACATCTTTCACTTTTACATCCAGTGAAGTTGGCTCTGGATCTAATGATTTTCAGTGATGGAAAGCGATGGGTTGAATTTATGGATGCTAAAAATTGCTGGGCATCACTGCCAGTGATGCAAAGTAATACCAGAGGGATTGTATGTCTATTTGCATGTTGGTGTGCAAGGTGAGGTTTTGAGCAGAAAAGCAGGGAAAATGACAAAATAGTTGAGAAATTAAACCATAAGATGAGATCCTACTTGCCCACACAGGACAGCTGCCAATGACCCTGTGTCTGGGCTCTGGCAGCACCTTCCCAGGCAAAGCAGACAGAGTAAATAACTCCATAAAATCATCCTTTGAGTGGGAATAAAAATAACAGGAGTTTTCTTTGGAGAAAGAGTTGGGACCCTGAAGTTACATCACTATGTTTGAACTGATGAATTAATTTTCTTTGTAAGCCAGGCTGAGACTTTTTAGCTCATGATAAGGAACAAACCCTTAAGTCATACACAGTGACCCATAGTTTTCCTGTTTTTGTCACAGCCAAGCATAGAAAATGTATCCTGGGTGTCAAGAGCATAAAGCCTTGGCTTACCTGAGATGTTGCACTAAGGTTATTTTCTGGAGCAGCCAGTGTGGTTGGTGCTGGGTTTGCTGAAGGGTGCTGCTGAGCCCCAGATCCCCTGGGCTTTGTCCCCGTGGGAGAATGCTTCTGGTTGTTGGTGAGACCCAAAATCCTCTGGGCTTTGTCCCTGTGGGAGGATGCTGCAGAGTGTTCATGATGCCCACAATCCCTGGGGCTTTGGCCCCACAGGATGATGCTTACTGGGTGTTGGTGACACCCCAAATCACCTGATCATGGCCCCCATGGGAAGATGCTGCTGGGTCTAGGTGGTGCCACCCTGGCTGGCAGTGGCACAGTCCATGCCTAGGTCACACCTCAGCCACTGCACCCAAAAGTGAGGTGGAATGAGCCACAAAGATCTTTTTTGGTCATTTTTTTTTTTTTCTTTCTTAATCCATGTGCTGCCCACCTGCCTTGATTTATAGCCCAGGGCAAACCTCTGCCAGCCTCCATCTGCAAAAAGAGGGTGCCAGCTCTGATGGAGCATCAGGAGGATTAATTAGTTAATGAATGTAATATTCTCTATAATTGCTACATGTTATTAATCCAGAGCAAAGTGAGAGGCAAGGGGAGGGATGTGTGTATGGTTAAGCTTGTGAACTCCATCCAAACACTCCATTCTGTCTGTCCTTCCCTTGCTTGCTCCCTACCTCGGTAGGGGCTGATGCTGTTTGCCCATTGGTCCATCCCTGGGTGGTGACCCTGCCTGTACACCAGCGTGCTTCACTGCCTGATTTTAGGAATAGGCGTGATTAGATTATAAAGGCAGACAAGTAATGATTAACTTTTTCAGTCTGCATGCTTTCTCCAGTCTGGCACTGGGTGTTGTTTTTTCCCCCTAAGTAGTCCCTGGCCCTGCATGGACAGGGTATTAGGTTGTAAAGAAAGCCAGAAGGAATGAAGGGAAGGGAGGGAGGGGGAAGGGGGTGGTGGGGAGCCCTTTTCATCAGATCCAGGACTGGAATTTATTGGCAGGAATGCAGTAAATGCTCCAAATGCCAGCCCAGCTAAACAGTTTTCATAATTGTTATGGATCAGGGCACAACAAGCATGAAAAGGACTTTTGTTCCAACCCTGCTTTTACCAAGTGTTTACATCCCTGTGAGGGATGCTGCTCACAGGGAGCAGCATGGGGGAGGTGGGCTTTTTTTCCTGTGGGAGGGAAGCACATTTTTATGTCTGTTTTCAGTCTTTGGGGAGAATTCTTGGTTGGTGTACTGAGCAGAGAGATTTTTTTTCGGTATTGAAATGAGAGTGGCAGCGATGCCATGTGTGTGCATGGAATGCATTTGGGGGGAATCCTAACACACATCTGTGTATTAGGTATCAGCTTGTATTTTGGTTTAAAACCCAGTGGGAAAATCAAACCCACTCAAGCCGCCTCTTTTCCTCCACCCCCTTCTGATAGTGGAGGAAACACTAAGAGAGATTATAAGATGGAATCACAATTTACTGAAAAATCACAGCAACAACAAAAATATTAATAAAAGAGTGTGCAAAAGAGAGAGTGTTTTAGCCACAAAATGGTATTCACCACCGAACAAACAAAAACACTTCATTAAGACAGTGCCTGGCATGGTTTCCCAGACAAAGGCAAAATGGCAACTGGCCCTCTGCTGTGCTATGTGGTGTATGGGAAGACAAAATGTTGGGTAGGCTTGTGGCTGAACGTTCTTGCCCCAACCAAAAACAATGGAAAAAACAGGGACAAGACAAAACCTGGTGGGACCTGACAGGGCTCTGAAACAGTTCAGGGGACCCTTCTCCTGGGCCTGACTTTGCTGGAGCAGGACTGGAGCACTTGATGGTTCTGTCTGTGGCCTGGGCTCTGGCTGCAGCTATGGCAGCTGCTGCAGTTGCAGTGGCTGCAGCTTTGGGTCCACACGGCTTGGCTGGGCTCCGCTACATGCTGCCGCTGCTCTTTCCCTTTTCTTTTTCTTGGAGCAGCATCTTGGGCTCACCAGTGCTGTGTTTCAGCACCAAACCAGAAAAAACATGGCTTGGAGAAACAGGAAAGGGACTGCCAGTGGCAGAGAGGGGCTAGGTACACTGAGCTGACCCCAAAACCTGAACACCCCTCCCTTAGCCCAGAAAAAGATGACAACCCTTCTGCTCTGGCTTCCTCCTGAAACCATGCAGTCACCATGATGTGGGTGGTATGGAATTAAACAGTGCTAGAAACTCCACCTCTTTTCTCTATAACTATGACAGTTTGCAAATCTTAGACTGCTCTGCTTCAGTTTTTATTAAGGTCTTTACAAGGTTTTTAACTTGCCATCCACACAGCTATATGTTGTCTGTGAAGAGCTGTGGCTTTCCTAGGGACTGTATCCCTGCCCTCCCGAGGGCATCACTGGGTACTAGGCAGCCTTGTGACAGTGGAGCTTTATTTTTAATTTCAAAAGTTTTTTAAGGTCTTCATCCTCTAAACCCAAGCTTGGTGTCTGCACTGAGGGGGGCTGTAACCCCAGGGTTGGCGTAGCCTGGTGGCTTCTTGTAGCTTCAGCATCAAAATAGGATTTTTGGGGATTTTCCACATGGATATCTCCATGTCCTTGTGCCTATCGGGATGGTCCAGGAATCTTAAAAAACCCCATGGATGTTGGCAGCAACCCTCTGGAAGGGTTTCCCCTCTTGAAGCATCCCTTTATCTCACCTGACTGCCATGTTGAGGCTTGGGGAAGGGATTCCTGTCCTACTGCTTTTTTGAAACAAGGGAAAAGTTTTCCCACACCTCTGAGGTGAATAGAAGGAGATGCAGATAAAGAAGGTTCTTTAAATGAAAACTTTAAAAATAACTAGACTGACCATATACTAAACAACAGCAAATAAGCTCATTCACTGTAAATATTATGAATGGATTTGGTGGGCTACTTTATCCCCACCCTTCCTCTAAGGCTTTTCTCTGGGCTGAGTCAAAATTTGTCCTTCAGAGAGCATGGTACTCTATACTTTGCATGACTGATGAGGCCCAAAGCCTGGTATGGAGGAAACTCGAGTCAGCTGGCTCCTCTCTAACTGCTGGAGACAGGCAGACAGGCATTTTTGGTGTGCCTGTGTATTCTCTGCCTCACCTCGTAGCTCCAGCCTTACTTGGCTTTAAAGAAAATGGGCACAAAAAAAGGTTCTTCTGAAGTTGTTTTTAGCTGTGGTAATTAATTAATCACCATAATTAGACAGTAGCAGTGACTAATAAGATGTTTATGAATCAAATTTCTGGTTTGGTGGACTCCATGAAATCAATGGTTTCACATTTGTTCTTTCTTTACCATCCTTTGATGCAGGGGACATCAATCACCCCATATTTTTCAAGCTTGGACATTCCTCCTGGGCCAGCCTTGGCATTTGCCATACTGGTGCCCACTCGTGAGGTTTGTAGGTCTGCAACATGTTTGCAAGGACCCTTTCTCACTTTATTTTCTTGCTGTTATTATCCTATCCCTAAATCAACCCTCAAAGGTCAGACCTGGGTTCCAGGTTGGGAGAAGGGTGACTCAAGGTACCACCAAGTTGGGGTGGCAACCTGAGAAGATCAGTCATCTCTACCCACTGTCTAAACCAACCTTGTGTTTGTCTTGATTTCACAAGAGGGTTTCCCAGCTGTGGCGAAGGTGATGGAAGTTCTTGGTTGGGTCACAAGGGGACTGAACAGAGCACTCCCAAGCTTGTAGGTTGCCACTAGCATGAGTCTGAACCAAAGAACCATTTCCCTAGAAATATCAGGAAATCCCAGTCTCCTTCCCCTGTTGGCTTCTGCCACATTTTATCCCCTTTGTTCCCATCAGACTTGCAAGGTTACAAATCCATTGGCAACATCTTGGATTCTGGATACCAGTCTTTAGAAAATATCATCCAACTGAATTCATGGGAGGAAATCAGTTGGACATTTATTTTCGTGCAAGGTTGACTGATTTTGCTAGGAGCAAGGAGCCATTTGAATGATTGGGTGGACAACTTGTTTAAAAATTTAAGAAATAATCTTAAGGCTCTTTAGCCTGCATGACCTACTGCCTATGATGAGTAATAAGAGCTGCCTAATTAGACACAGACACAAATTTATGGTCTAGCCTGTCAATCTGCAGATTAAGGACTCCATAAGTACCTACTGACACAATGGACTTTAATAGCTCCTAAAGAGATATTATGGTCTATTGTGTCAATAGTCCACAGATTAAAGACTCTAAGTATATGTTCATGTAACTGACTGCCTCAGCTTTTGGGGGCTCTTGTGTTGGTGTGGAGGAGGGGCCCCATGGGCCACCTTGGGTGGTGGCATCCTTGCAGTATGTAAGGGTTTATTTTCTCTGCAAACAACAGGAGATTAAAAAATTACCCTCCCATCCTCTAAATTAGCTTTTCAGAAACCATCCCAGGCATCAAAAGCTGGGGGCTGACACTGTCTAGTCTTGGTGTGTAGGGAGATATAAAAAGTTTGGGGAAAACATTGCTATGGGTGGTATCTCTGGGCTGCCACAAACTCTGTTAAAGGCACAAAGATCCTTTTCTGCAGCAGGATATATCTTTTAATTTGAATTTTTTCCTTTTTTTTCAAGCATACCTGGAAATCTGTCTTTAAGGATTTTTCTTGGAGGTTTTTTTATTTTGTTTGTTCTCCCACTCAAATAGCCTGTAAATTGTCTGAGAAACTAGAAAGGAAGTAAAATTTCCTTTTTTGTGCCTGCTTTTCCTTGTTTTGATGAGCTGTGTGGTTGCACATCATGCTTGGTGTTTTCCTTGCCTTGATGTTTGCTTTTGAGTAAGAGTTCAGGGAGATGTTTTTCCTGAGATCCTGCAAAACCAGCACTTGCCAGTAGCATGAGGGGCAAAACTGCAACTGGAGTGCCACAAACTGTCCTGAGAACAGTCCAGAAGAGCATGCAAAAACCCATGAAAAGCTCTGGGGTTTGTGTCTCCTTTTCCATCTCATCAACAAGCAGGAGAAGATGGTAGTCATGACTCTGCCTCAGGCTCGCAAATGCCGCTTAAGGTCAGCCAAGATAGATTACCGGGCATGAGATATGCTGAGCTTGGTCTCAGCTTTGGCCTCAGTCAAACAACACGTCGTACTGATGCCAGTCCAGCCAACTTTTTTAAGCACAATGTGCTTACGGATAAAGGAGGAAGGACCATAGGTTCTTCTCTTCTTTGGTGGTGCCCACAGCATTCATTTTCCAGCAGAGAGCTGCCTTCCGGGAACATAAGGACATTGACCTGTTGGAGCAAGTCCAGAAGAGGCCATGAAGGTAATCAGAGGGCTGGAGCACCTCTCCTAACAGGACAGGCTGAGAGAGTTGGGGTTGTTCAGCCTGGAGAAGAAAAGGCTCTGGGGAGACCTTGGAGTACCTTCCAGTACCTAAAGGGACTACAAGAGAGCTGGAGAGGGACTTTTGACAAGGGCATGGAGTGACAGGACAAGGGGGAATGGCTTCAAACTGACAGAGGGCAGGGTTAGATTAGATATTGGGAAGAAATTCTTGATTGTGAGGGTGGTGAGGTACTGGCACAGGTTGCCCAGAGGTGATAGACACCTCCTCGCTGGAAGTGTTCAAGTCCCGTTTGGATGGGGTTTTGAGCAACCTCGTCTAGTGGAAGGTATCCCTGACCATGGCAGGGGATTGGAACTAGATGATCTTTGTTTCCTTCCAACCCAAACCATTCTAGGATTCTATGATCTCCTTGCTGCCCCAGGAGCTCCCATCTGGGTCCTGGCTCTTCTAGGACAGGTCCATAAGACCAATCTGCTTTTGGTGCTATGATTTCTTGGTGGACATCTACAGTAATTTATCTGTTGCCTTTATCTGTTCATGTTGGGTTATCGGTTGTGTGTGCGATGCCACCTCCACAAGTGGCCAAGGCGAGGGTACCACAAAACCTGAGCATCCTGATCTAGTGGAAGGTGCCCTTGCTCATGGTTGAGGGGTTGGACTAGATGGCCTTTAAAGGTCCCTTCCAACCCAAATCATTCAATGGTTCTATGAAAATTAGGAGACTTGTTAGCAGTTATGGGTAAATGATACCATGGTGAGTGTTGTGTCAGGGTTGATGTTTGGTGGGAAGTCCAGCCCTAGGGATCACAGAGGAATGAAGAAGAGAGGGTGAGATGGTGAGAAGTTTAAGAAGGGCATGAGAAGATGCTTTGGGTCAAAGGTGTGCTCTTAAAAAATCTATAAATGTGTGTATATATATATATATAAATTCATAGTTTGAAACACTTCTGCAATTAGATAATTTAATTTGTGTCTAATCTTAATATTATTGAGGAAAGATCCAATTACAGGCATTTAAAAACTTAATCAGGAACACAGTTGTATTCCCATTTCCAGTGACAAGTTATTATTGCAGATATCAGTGATCGTTTAGACAGCTCTTGACTTGATCGACTGGGAGTAGTCCCAGCAGGTGAGATAGCTCACTGTGTGCTAAATTTGATGTTTTCTCTCAAGGTCCTTGATTACAGGAAAACCTTTAGCTATGTCCAAACAAACCAAACAAAACAAGATACCCAGACTACCTCCCCTCTACATTCATGAACTTGGCACCAGGACAAGGCTGAGAGCTGAGAACTGGACAGGACCTGTGTTAGTTGGTTTTTTATTATTATTATTAATTATTATTATTATTATTAAAATTCAATTTTGATAAAATGTTTTGGTTTTTCCTGAATGAAAAAAAAAGAACTTTTTCTTCCCAAATGCCTCATAAAACTGGTGGAGCTTGGAAAGAAAAAGTACAGATGACATGGTTTCATCATCTTAAAAGTGTTCATGTGTCGAGGAGAAAAGCCATACCAGAATTTTTATTCTACTTCCAGTTGATGGGAGATGTGAATCCTCCTGCCACTGCTTGGGAAAACCAAGAATGGAGCCATTACTGATAAATTTGGGTGTTTCCATGGTGTGAATCTCCCACACTCACCTTCATCTGGACTTTCTTGGTTTCAGCAGCTTTTAATATTTTTGTGGTTATTGCTTTGGTGTCTCATCCTCCAGGATTTCTGTATGGATACAGCAGTTTCTGCAGCATCTCTGCCCAGAGCAGGATGATGCTCCAAACCCACAGGCAGCATGAGCACACTCAACACTAGAGAAATCCTGGCTGTGGCCTTTTATTGAGCAATTTTGGCCAGGATTTGATGTTCATAAAGGTTGAGGCAGGTGGTGGGAAGCCTCACCACCTCTTGTACTGGTTGGTGTATTGGGAAGTAACTGGTCAAGTCAGGTCAGTCACTCAGGAAAATTCAGGAGGGTATAAAACATGGGAAAAAAATTGAATAATGTGGTTGTGCTGGGGCATCACTGGTGATGAACATCTGCATCAAATTTCCAAGCAATGTTACCCCAAAGACTTTGGGGACATCAAGTTATTGCCTTGATTTCTGCCCTCTGTGCAGAACTGCGCTCTGCTGCGGATGGCTGTTCTCTGTAGACCCAACTATTGTTAGCATTGGAAACACATAATCACGGAATGATTATATGCAGGTGCTTTTATTGAGGAGCTCCGGGAGCCGGGGTACACAGACAAACCCAAATCTGACTCCAACAGTGATTAGCAACACACACATTTTTATACCCTTCTGCCACACAGCTACATATTGATTGGTTACCCTGGATTGTTCCTAAGCAAAATTTCTTGTGTTTTAGCCAAACAGTGATCATATTCAATTTCCCCAAACAAAGTCATACTTGATTTAGTTAAAACAATGGCCTTAGCTACTGCAACTATAGCAAAGCTAATGTTCTATTCTCAAGGCCCTGTTGACTAGCAAGCCCAGGCCTTTCCCTTCCCAACCATTACCTTTCCTAACCACCACCCCCCTTAGTTACCCGCTTGCAGTTCTACAAAAATCATTTTAACCCTATACTATCACTATGAGTGATAAATACAACTAATTCCCTAAATTTCTGAGAGCAGTCACTTTTCTTTCAGTCCCTTTCCTTTTTTTTTTCTGTCCTCTCAAAATAAGCTTGCACAATATGCTGAGGGGAGCCTGCTGGAGCCCTGAGGGAGCTTTTGCAGGAACTCAGAAAAAAAGAGGGTGTATCATCTTTGAAAAAGGGGCAGGTAACTCAGGAAGTGTTTGTATTTAAGGATGTCATTAGGTCATGCAGAAGGAAAATTAGAGAGACAAAAGCTCAATTAAAATTTAATCTGGCTACTTCTGTAAAGGATAATAAAAAGTGTTTTTATAAATACATTAATAACAAAAGGAGGGCCAAGGAAAACCTCCATTCTTTATTGGACACAGGGAGGAATATAGTTACCAAAGATGAGGAAAAGGCTGAGGTAATTAACACCTTCTTTGTCTCAATCTTCAACAGTAAGACCAGTTATCCTCAGGACAACCAGCCCACTGAACTGTTAGACAGGGATGGGGAGCAAATAGACTCCCTGCAATCCAGGAGGAAGCAGTTAGAGATCTGCTGAGCCACTTAGATGCTCACAAGTCTACGGGACAAGATGGGATCCATCCTAGGGTGATGAGGGGGCTGGTGGAAGAGCTCGCCAAGCCACTCTCCATAATTTATCATCAGTCCTGGCTGACTGGGGAGGTCCCAGAGGACTGGAAGCTGGCCAATGTGATGTCCATCCATAAGAAGGGCTGGAAGGAGGATCTGGGAAACTACAGGCCTGTCAGCCTCACCTGGCAAGGTTATAAAACAGATCATCTTGAGTGTGATCACACAGCAGCTACAGGACAACCAAGGAAACAGGCCCAGCCAGCATGGATTTAGGAGGGGCAGGTCCTGCTTCACCAACCTGATCTTCTTTTATGACCAGGGGACCCACTTGGTGGATGAAGGGAAGGCTGTGGATATTGTCTACCTGGACTTCAGCAAAGCCGTCTCCCATATCATACTCTGGGAAAAGCTGGCAGCCCTCGGCTTGGACAGGTGTATTCTTTGCTAGGTTGAGAACTGGCTGGACAGCCAGGCCCAGAGAGTGGTGATGAATGGTGCCACATCCAGTTGGCAGCCAGTCACTAGCAGTGTCCCCCAAGGGATCAGTGTTGGGCCCAGTACAGTTTAATATCTTTATTGATGATCTGGATGAGGGGATTGAATCTACCATTAGCAAATTTGTGGATGACACCAAGTTAGATGGGAGTCTCAGTCTGCTGAAGGGTAGGAAGGCCCTGCAGAGGGACCTGGATAGATGGGCTGAGACCAACAGCATGAGGTTTAAGAAGACCAAGTGCCATGTCCTACACTTCAGCCACAATAGTTCCATGCAGTGCTACAGGCTGGGGGCAGAATGGCTGGAAAGTGGCCCAGCGGAAAAGGACCTGGGGGTGCTGGTCGACAGCTGGCTGAATATGAGCCAGCGTGTGTTCATGTGGTCAAGAAGGCCAATGGCCTTCTAGCTTGTATCAGAGATTGTATGGCCAGCAGGACCAGGGAAGTGATTGCTCCCCTGTACTTGGCACTGGTGATGCCACACTTTGAGTGCTGTGTCCAGTTTTGGGCCCTTCACTACAAAATGGCATTGAGGTGCTGGAGTGGGTCCAGAGAAGTGCAGCAAGGCTGGTGAAGGGTCTGGAGCACAAGTGCTATGAGGAGCGGCTGAGGGAGCTGGAGGTGTTTGGTCTGGAGAAAAGGAGGCTCAGAGGGAAACCTATCATTCTCTACAACTCCCTGAAAGGAGGTTGTAGTCAGGTGGGCATCAGCCTCTTCTCCCAGGCAGCTAGCAACCAGATGAGAGGGCATAGCCTCAAGTTGTGCCAGGGGATGTTTAGGTTGGATATTATAAAGAAATTCTTCCCAGTAAGGGTGATAGGTATTGGAATGGGCTGTCCAGGGAGGTGGTGGAGTCAGCATCCTTGGAAGTGTTTAATGAAAGACTGGACATGGCACTTAGTGCCATGGTCTAGTTGACATGGTGGTGTTCAGTTATAGGTTGGACTCAATGATTTCAGAGGTCTTTTCCAACCTAATTGATTCTGTGATTCTGTGAAACCATGGAAAATCCTAATAAACTAGTGATAGCAGCAAATGGAGGGATGCTTAATAATGAAATAATAGTGCAGATGTTTATAGCATTAAACATTATCAGTTTGCTGGAATATGGGAACACTCTCAGTTTGCTGGGAGTTTTCCGGGTATTTAGAAAGGGATGTGTTTGCTCCTAGGAGCTTGTAAAACACAATGCTTTTGACACAAACAAGAATCCCAAAGCATTGGGTGATGTGGCTACAAATTTCCTGGGATCTGGGTGTTTTGTGAGTTGGCAGCAGAGATGAGAGTTGGATAGTGGGTCACTGTCATGACTCCAGGTTGCGCAGAATGAACATAGTGGGGTGTTTTGGGGCAAAATCCATCTATTTGCTTCATTTGCCCAGATCCATGCTCATTGCCACCAAAAAAGCCTTTTTGGGGAAAAAAATGTCCATCACTATAGGAAGCATCTCTGCATCATTTTTTTTCTCCTCTCCTGCCTCTGCTGCCCAAATTATGCTACTGGCTTTTCCCACCTCTTTTTCCAGTGGATGCCAGAATCAGGGAGGCAGGTGGAAGCAGAGGGGCTCTGCTGGGGTCCCAACAAGCATGAAAAGCGGCTTTGGTGGCAGAGAGGCCTGAGCCGACTTATCCAAGCTCAACCCTTATATTCTCATGTCTTTTTAAGTAGACATCCAGTCAACAGCCGAAGTCCACAAATGAAAGAGGCTCTGGCATATTTATACTGTGTGCTGGTATTGTCTCCTAAAAAAAAAAAAAATATCCTGGATTACGTAAGACTCGTCCTTGAGGTCTGGTCACCCCATATCATTGAAAAACCTAGTGGGATTAATTCATTAACTTCCAGACCTCCATAAAGGTATGTTCATTCATTGCCAAGGCAGGGGTTTTTTTGTGGTTTGGGATTTGGTTTGTTTTTTAAATGTTTTGGCAATTAAATAACTTTGTAAGCAGTAATAAGCTACTTGTTAAGTGGTCTTCACTAATGCAAGCACAAATACCAAGTGAAAAAAGCTTCCCCCCCCCCACTGCCTCCTGAAAGGGATGCTTTTATGTCCAAAGAAATAAAAACCTATAACAATTTCAGTATGTTCAATGTGTTGCTCCAAAATTCCCTCAACTGTTGTAAAACAAAACCCCAAAAGCTCTAAGCATCACTGGCAGGCAGTTGGCAGGAGAGAAGCAATGGGTGGTCTAGATGAGGATGGATAAAGGACCATTCTCCCCCTGTATCCAGGAGCATCCCCCTCATGGACTAAGGGGCATTCCCCCAAATTCCTCTATCTCCTGAGCATTACCCTCTTCAATGGGTAGAGGAAACACTATCCTGGGGATGTTTCTTGACCAACTGGGGGCACCCCATCTGGGTTAGGGGAGAGGTAACTCAAACCACCCACCTTATCCCCCTTCATTCCCTTGTGTGGTGCCAGGTTTCAGCAGGATATAAAATTATTGGCAACCAAGTCTTGGGAGGAACTGAAAAGGGGAGGTGGAAGGACAAACTGGCCTGCACCTTGACGAATGCTGTCCCAGGGACCACACCCCCACTGCCAGAACTCCCATCCCCACTTTCACCCGGGAATAAGGGTCCCTGTTTTGGGGCATACACAGCCAGGCCCATTTTTAGTAGCTGCCTCCAGCAACTGGAGAAATATTTTCCTCACTGGGATAGAAATGAGGAAATAAAGTGTGTGTCTGGGTTTTGGTTTTTTTTCTCTTAAAAGCACAGTGTGGAGCTTGAAGCACAACTCGGAGACAGGAGAAAAATGCCTGCGCTGGGGAAATGGGCTTATTAATAAAAAAAAATAAAGAAAATGGGGCAGCCATATCGCTGCCATTGCTTATGCTAGGCAAAGGGGTTTGGGGGTCCATAGAAAGAGCTTTGGGGTGCTGGGTCACCCACTATTCCCATTCCCATATCTGCTCCCATGCTGCAGGGGATTATTTTGGTAGCTCTCACTCGCATACCAAGCTTGAATTTTTTTAGAATGCAGTTACAGAGATTAATAGTTCCCAGGTCTTAACATGATTGCCAAGGCTGGAATGAATTACCTACTGAGCAGTGCCAGGCTGCTAGGGATCCTCCATGAGGAAAAGGGACCTTTCATATTTCTCAGCCCCCCCCCGCCACTTTGTTTTTTCCTGCTACATTGTATCCCTGCTGCTTGCACAGGATAGCTATGCACAAGGAAGTAAAAAAAAAGGACCACATGAATGAATTTTGAGGGCAGTTTAGGCCATTTTTGTTAATAAGTATGAGATTTTTTTTGGTCCCCACCATCTTTCAGTGCTTCCCACAAGTTGAGGCATCATCCAATGTCTGCATCTTCTCCATCACCCAGGCTCTGCCTACAGGTAGGGAAAAGCCCTGTGAACTAGAGTAGGTGAGTCCTTGCCCCCTCTGGTCCCATGGGGTGACCTTCAATGTGGTTTTCTTAGCAGCACCTCATTTTTTCTCAGCATCTGTGTCCAGTAGATAGTTATTTATGGAAATGGATCCACTGTCTGGTGAGTGAAAATAAGTACATTTAGGGTGTTTGGTCTTGGTAAATGCAGCTGGCTAGAGCATCTCATCTCTCTTATTGCCACTGAAGGAGATCCTAGTGATGGTTTGAGTGAGGGTGACTGTGCCATGGATGCTGCTGGTGGGTCTCAAGCCACTTTTGAAGGTGGACCTGGTGATTTAGGACTCATAATTCTAACTAGAATTAGGTGCTGAAATAGCACAGGAATTCCCCAGATCTGGGTCAACTTAAATGATCCTAATAACATTTCTTTTGGAAATGGTGGATGTGCCATGGGCATTGGTGTGTGCATGGAGAGTGTCATGAACATATTTGCAGGCAATGACCTGCCAACATTGTGTCACTTTTGGGTTGTATTACCCCTTTTGGTGCTAAACTTCTCTTTTTCTTCCTTTTTTTCTCCCATTCTGTAGATTCCCAAGTTCTTCAGGAGACAAGGGATCAGTTGCATTGGTGCGTGGTAGCATACTGGGAAGAGAAGACACGCGTGGGTCGGCTGTACTCTGTCCAAGAGTCCTCCCTGGATATCTTCTATGATCTACCTCAGGGGAATGGCTTTTGCCTCGGACAGCTCAACTCAGACAACAAAAGCCAACTGGTGCAGAAGGTGCGCAGCAAGATCGGCTACGGCATCCAGCTCACCAGGGAAGTGGATGGAGTGTGGGTGTACAACCGCAGCAGTTACCCCATCTTCATCAAGTCAGCCACACTGGACAACCCTGACTCCAGGATGTTGCTGGTTCACAAAGTGTTTCCAGGTTTTTCCATCAAGGCTTTTGACTATGAGAAAGCGTACAGCTTGCAGAGACCCAATGACCATGAGTTCATGCAGCAGCCATGGACAGGATTTACTGTTCAGATCAGCTTTGTGAAAGGCTGGGGCCAATGTTACACTAGACAGTTCATCAGCAGTTGCCCATGCTGGTTGGAGGTTATTTTTAATAACCGATGACTCAAGACAGAGTGGACTCATGGCATTTATATTACTTTGCTGCTGCTATTTCCTTCTAAGTGCTTGCTTTTAATGCAAACTGTTTTGTTTTGTTTTGGTTTGGTTTGTTTTATTTGTATGCCCCCCCCCCTTTGTTTTGAGAAAAACCTTTGGAAATATTTTTTGTGCTTTGGGGTACTTTGATAAACCTATTTTTTAAAAGTGTAAATGACCAATAACTCAGAAGGGTGAGAAAATGGTGTGGGAGGGGGTGGGTAAATGTGTGGATTGCATATGATAATTATTTCATGCCTCTGAAAGGATTATCCTATGTGATCAATGGATTCAGAAGTCACTGGCTATATGTTACAGTTCCTTCTCTTGGATAAAACAATAAGATACCAGTATTTTTTATGCACTGCCTTCCCATCCCTGGTGATGGTGATACCAAGACCCCTTCCCCAGCATTGCTAACCCCACATTGCTGCCAAAGGATGGTGCAAAATCTTCCCAACTGGGTCTTTACCCATCCTTTTTAATTTTTATTTTATTTTTCTTGTTGCTGAGTTGACATCTTGTCACTGTGTTAATTCTTCCACTGTTTTGTTTTTTTTTGTTTTTTTTTTTTTTTATGGTCATGAGTTGATGCAAGGGGAGAAAACGGCAGAGAAACCTCTTGCATGGACCGTGCTTTATAATTTGAGCTAAGATGTAAAGCAACAGAAGCGTAAGCCTAAAAAAAATCAAAGCAAAGCAAAACCAACAAAACAAATTAAAAACAAATGGGAAGACAAAAGAAAAAGTGTTCACAATACTTGGTCTGTTGTAACTTCTTAGATCAGGTTATCCCAGTACCATCCAATTTGAAAATGCAATTGTGCTTTCATTTCTTCTTGAATTCATACAGGAGTATGATACTTTTACATTGTTCTTAGCTCAGTGAGCATGTTTAGATCTTAACATAAACTATTTTTCTATATATAAAGGTTTAAATGAACAAGAAAGCATTCTCATTGGAACTTTAGCACTGTAGTGCTTTGTAAATACACGCAAAAAAAGGACTCCTTAAAACCCCCTGAAATTTATTAAAGAAAAAAAAAGCATTTTTGTTATATCTAAATATATTATTACTTGTAAATATAAAGACTTTTAAAAGCACCATTATTTATGTATTGTGCAATGTATATAAATGAGAAAAAATAAGAAAGATGCACTTTGCTTTAATATAAATACAAATAACAAATGCTAAATTTAAAAAAAAAAGAACATGAAATTGCTGGTTTTTTCTATGGGTGTTATACAGATTAATGTTTTTTCTAAAGGAGCTTATGTTCCATTAAAAAATAAAAATGTACACTAGATCCCAGGCTGTGCCAAGTGGCTTTTTTAGTGGCAGGGATGAGGCAGGCAGGAGAGATGCTGCTCTAAGTGGGTACCACGTGGAGTTGGTGGTGGGGTGTCGTGGTTTAATGAAGTCTGGTCTTCAGTTGCAGGGGGGAGTCCCTGTGGGGAACCTGGCAGAGCCAATGAGCTGCCTAGTTTTGAAGAGCCAATCATCTGGCTAAGTTTAAAGATTGACATCCAGTTAAACCACTTAAAAGAGTTGAATAGGGCTCTGTAGAAGAGCATATTTTAAAAACGAACAAAGGCCGGGAAAGCTCTCTTGACTTCCTGCTTTTGAACAGTCCGGGTCAACGCGGGCCTGGCCGGCCCCCGCGGCCAGGCTGGCGCGAGGCCGAGTCAGCGCCGCGCAGCCGAGGCGGCCCCTGCGCGGCCCAGCCGAAATTTTCTGCCCTCGGAGGAATGGTGAGCGGGCTGCCGAGCCCCTCACCGGGGAGCCCACCGGGCCCCGTCCCGGCGGGTGGCTGGGAGTCCTCAGCTGGGCCGGGCTCCCCTTCCTGGCGGAGCCCGGGGACCAGGGCCGGGAATGGCCCCGCGGTGGGCGCTGGGAGCAGCCCCGAAGCCGAGGGAGGACGGGGCCGGGGCCAGGAGTGGCCGTGCGGCCGGCATCGGAGTGGTCGGGGTGTCGCCGTGTGGCCACGGCTATCTCGGCATGACTCAGTAGATTTTATTTGCTTAGCCGCTTTTAGCTGGCTGTGCTGCGGACTGAAATACAAAAGCAGCGGCAGCAGTTTTTCTTTCTTTTTCCCCGGTGTCCCGCATGAAAGAAAAACGCGGGGTGGCGCCGGCAGCCAGCGTGACTTGCATAGTGCCGGCGGGGATCACGTGATCGGCAGCAAAAGGCAGCGATTCCTCGATTGCGGAGCCTAGACGAGATCAACCTTTCAACGTTACATAACTCTGTAAAAACTGTTTCAATTGATAAAGCTTGAGAACAAATGAACCTACGAACACCAATTCTCTCCCGAGTCAAGAAAAGGAAAGGGTGAAAACACGTAGAGAAAACAACATGGGACACTGAGGTCAGTAAAGAAGGAGTTAAATTCTAGATGGGAGGGGATTGAGGAGATGCCTTAGTCTTGGGCTGAAATCCTTTTGTAAGGCTATAGAGAAGATATAATTGATACATCAGACTCTTTTTCCCTGTAACTCATAGAAATGCATTGGGGGGATGTAGCATTCTAACCACAGCCATGAACAGAGGCACCAGTGCTGAAGTGAGCAGATGCTGAAGTAATTTTGATCCAATGAGAAATTTGAACAGAAAGAAATGAGAAATCTTGCCCCAGGAATAGAAGAAGAAAACCTCTGTTCCCAGAGATTTATTAAAAGAACTTTTGTTTTTATGCTAGGACAACTCATCCTTAAAAATAACACCCAAATAAGTTGACATGGCCCAGGAACGCAGCTATGGGAAGGCTGTAAAAGATGGGAGGGACTTCACAACTGCAGGTTTCTGGGTGGCTGCTATTCGTGGAAATTAAAAGCCACGAGAGAACTGTTTTCTTGTGGAGAAGTCTCCATAGCATGGCAAGAGGGACTCCTCTCCCTAAGTAGACTGAAGAAAGACTATTCTAGAAGTGGTAAACTGACTAAAGTCCCAGGTTTTGTCTCTGTACGTTGTCAGTGGGAAAGAAAAGAAAGTGTGAGGAGAGGAGGTGTTCTGAAGGTTTATTCTGATTTTTCTTATATTTTTTCCTGTTAATAAAGTTTTCTTTGTACCCTTTAAAGTTTTTGCCTGTTTTACCCTCCTTCTCCTAATTCATATCTCACAGCAGAAAAATGATCAAATATTCTAGAGGGTGCACTGGCATTTAGCCAGCACTAGACCCACTACATAATTGGTGTGTTGCCCGGGAAACTCAAATTGGCAAACCAAAACTACTACATGGAGGCACCCACCCCAGTCCTGTGTGGAACAGTTCTGGTGTCAGTAGCATCTAGATAAGGTCATCCTGAGCTTTGGTCTCCATTGGGCTGGTGTGGTGCACGTGGCTTTGGGGTCCTTGGCATGGTTGTATCCCATCAGTCCAAGTCTGGAGGGGCTGGCTGCCCAAAATCTGCTGGGGTTATTTTTGTTATTGCTCCCGTTTCTCATAATTTCAACTTGAAAGAACACCCATGCTATGGACCCAGCTCCCATTTGGCCCTGTCTCAGTCCCTGAAGTACTGGGGAAGGCCAAGCTTTTGCTCTGTGCTGGGACATGAGTGGTCCATGCCACCAGGCAAGGAGGAAAATCTGAGAAGAGGGGAAAGCCAGTCCTCTAGGTTTTCCTCAGCTATTTCCTGTCCCATTCATCTCCCATGCCACTGGGAATAAAGGTTGTTTTTCCTTTGGCCCCCCTTGGCCTGCCCTCAGGTGTTCACTGCTCCACATCCCCCTTGCACATGGCCTCTGTCAGGGAGAAGATCCTTACAGCTGTTGTGGAGAGGGATCTTGAGTGGAAACCACCGGTCCTGGAGACTGATGGATTTTGAGAAGTAGAAGGTCCAGATGGGCTTGTAAGCTCCTTCCCTGCCAGAGTACCTGGACCCCAGGAATGAGTCTTCAGCCTCTGCTGTCTTTCATGTGGTGGATGGACATAACAGTAGATCAGGCTTTGTAAGCATCTGGACCAGGTTTGCTCAATGCTGTGCCTTGCTGTTCAGTAGAGATGTGCTCAACCCAGAGGATTTTACCAAGATGCAGTGTTTGGTTTGCTCTAAATGGACTGTACCTTCAACTGGGTTCAGGTCACTGAGCCCATGAACCAGCTTCAAAATGTTTTTTATCATGTGCGAGGTTTGCATGGGTGTTTCAATTTCTAGGCTCTTTCCCTGTCCTTCAGGTGAGAGTCAGCATCAAAGACTGAGGGCATGATGGATGTGCCCACCCTGTCTTGCAATATCAATATGCACTAAGACACCAGAAAGGGCAAATGTTGGGACAATGTCATCTACAGTACAATGCAGCTCATTTATTTTCTGTTCTGTGCCAGCAGACCCAAAATATCCAATAACATCATATCTGTGTGGTCCAGAAGTCAAGCTAGCATTGATAGCTTGCATCAGGGGCTCAGGCCTGTGTCCTCCACACCCACCTAGGCAACACCATCAAAGGCTCTACAGATGAAGGATGAAGCAGACAACTTCATTGCAAAACTGATTTGACAACTGAGTTTTTGTACTGCTTATCTGCAGGACCAGGGCTGTGCAGGCAGTAGGGACCTGGGGTTAGAAAGATCACTCCAAGTCTAGGAGCCACCAGGTCAATGACCACACTAGGGTTACAGTCATCTGGCTGAGAATCAGAAATCACAGAATGGTTTGGGTTGGAAGGGACATTAAAGACTGTCTAGTTCCAAACACCCTGCCATGGGCAGGGACACCTTTCACTAGACCAGGTTGTTCTTTTCAAAGCCCTATCCAATCTGGCCTTGAATACTCCCAGGCACAGGGCATCCACAACTGGATGTCTTTTACTCTGGAGTGACCAAAAGATAGGGAATATTTGTCTCACTTGTACTTCTCCCACCTCCAAGCTGTTCTGCTGGCAACTAGACATGGGTCTTAACTCTGAAGAGATGAGATGATAGTTTTGTCCCTGATGTATGACACCAAAGTAGTAACAAGCCATGTGGACACACCAGAGGACTCTGTGTTTCAGAGATGTTTTGTAGATGTTTTCACCTTGTTCCATGAGGTACATACCATATCCTGGTGGTTAAAGCCCTAAAACCAAATTGTAGCATAGACGACTGTTCTTTGAATTGAGATCTGAGTTCTTGTCCCTGCTTCTTGTTCCATGAGATGTGACCAAATCATTTAGCCTTGCTGTTTCTCAGGATTTCCACTTGTGAGATAGAGGTAACAAATTGTTGTTGCTCCTGAGAGCTGAAAGCAGAAGATGGGAATACTGTACCCCTGAATGAACCCTTTTCACAGCAGCTTTTCAATACACAGTGTTGTGGCGACAGCTGGTCTGTAGCTGGACAAAATAAATCTGATCATAACAAATCCAATTCAACCAACCTGGCTTGTTCTAGAAGTCCCTAGGGGAACAAAGACCTCAGCCAACCCCATCCAAGCCCTGGATGCAGACACATCACTGGCCAGAGATCTAGGCGGTGCAGAGATTCCCAACCAATCGGCTATCCAAGCCCGGGAAATTCAAACTCCCTATAAAAGGAAGCTCTGAACAATAAAACAGGTGGTTTGCTGATGACCCTTGGTGTGTACTGTGTTGTGTGACTGTCTCCAACTCTCAACCCTCACGTAACAACATAGAGCCACAAATTATGGTCAGAGGGCTGGAGCACCTCTACTATGAGGACAGGCTGAAAGAGTTGGGTTTGTTCATCCTGGAGGATGTTCCAGGAAGACCTCATTGTGGGATGGGAGGGGATGGGGGGGGGGGGGGGGGGGGTTGAGCAAGTGGCTGCATGGTATTTCATCTCCATTTGGGCTTAAAACCATAACACCTTTCAATACTTAAAGGGAGCTTAGGAGAAAGATGGGGACAGTTTTTAGCAGGGCCTGTAGTGACAGGATGAGGGGTAATGGTTTTAAACTGAGAGGGGAGATTCAGACTAGATATAAGGAAAAAAATTTTTTATGATGAGGGGAGTGAAGCACTGGTGCAGGTTGCCCAGAGGTGGTAGATGCCCCATCCCTGGAAATATTCAAGGTTGGGTTGGACAGTGCTCTGAGCAACCTGATCTAGTTGAAGATGTCCCTGCCCATGGCAGGGTGGTTGGTCTAGATGGCTATAGCAGCAAATAAATCACTGCTGTATTGAGGAGTCTGTGTGGTTGCTGTGCTGGAGAGGACAGCCCAGTGATTGGTCACACCAGGGTATTCCCTTGGCACTGCAAGCACAAACATTGACCTTTTGGGCTTGCCTGGGCTCGTTCCAAGGCTCCAGATGGCACCAGACCCAGGTTGAAGCAGCGAGATGTAGCAGAATAAATCCTGAGTGACCCTCTCAGAAAGGTTGAATGATCAGTGGAAATAGGAAACAGATCTACTTAGGAGTCTTGTCCAGAGATTTTATTCCAGTTACAGCAGCACTTCTGAACACAGTGACTCCCAAAGTAGAACAAAAGGACCATGTGGCTGTCCCGGGTTTTTACCTGGGGGAGGGGGAAGGGCATTGACCCTACCTATCAGAAAGGGACAGGGCATGACCCAAGGGCTAAAGGGCAGCCTAAGGGCCAAATCATCTGTGAGGAGGGGTGGGCCCTTTCTGCCCTGGCCAATTCCTTCAACGAACTAGCTCCTGCAGAATTCCAGGGTGCCTGTAAATCAACCCCTTAGGATTGGCTCAAGAAATCTGACCCTGGGGGAGGGGAAAAACCCCCAAAGGGAGCCCACCTTGAAAAACCTTAAAGACACACTGCAACAGATGGCCTTTAAAAGTCCTTTCCAACCCAAATCATGCCATGGTTCTATGATAATGCAGAGGAAAAATGATCCAGGAAAGCCAAGAGGCTGGCTGTTGAAATGTCCCCATGATGGGCACAGTGCTAGTGGTCTGTTGTATCACTTGCAGGGTGTAGTGAGGGTCTGGGATATCCTCCACACACACCATTTTGCACTTCGTCCCACATATCTATGGCCATGGCTGGAGACACATTGATCTGGCTGGACCTTCATCTGGACATGTCTTTCCAGGTCAAATGTTACAGTGATAGTCTGGAGGATGAGCTGAAACACTTTATTTTATGGGATCTTTGCTTGCATTCATCTGTCAAAATAAAAGACCAGGCAATGCTGTTCACAGTAAGAAAGCTGAAAAACAATCAGAAAAACTATGGGTTTCCAATACTACAGCAGCTTTAGCTAAAATGTTCCAGCCTTCACCTCCTGCTGAACAATTTTTAGCCCTCATTCAATGAAAAAAAAGAAAAAAGAAAAATAATGTGACTGTCACCCTGTTCTTCTCTGTTTTTCTAAAGTTTTTTCAGCCTTCTAATGTTTGCATTTTTGTAATAAAGTTTCTCATGCACTTTCATGTAAATAATGATTGTTTTGCATTCCTTTCTGAAGGAGGAGAGAATTGATAGACTGTTGGGTTGACCAATGCGGTTGGAGAGGACAATTTTCTTCCTCCAATCCATGGTCACTGTTGAAATTCTATAAATGTCGAGGTCTGTAAATAAACTTCCCTTTCCTGCCTTGGGCATCTCAGTGCATGAGTGTCGTTCTTTCGTTCTTTTGTGTCTATTGCAACACGTGACAGAATAACATCTGACTCGTTCCCCATCCTCCCCAAGGCATCTGTGGGCTTTTGTCTTGCAGGTTGTCTGAGAGCCCATAAAGTGAATGAAGCCTTCTCCCTATGCAGCTCTGAGGACAATGTGATTGTTATGTGTTGGCAGCTCCAGACGACTCAAAGAGGGAGTCCTTGGAAGAGTATTTGCTTTATGCTGGTTGTACTTTGCTCTCACTGTTTACTGGTGTAAAGTTGTTCCAGTGGAGCTTAACTCAGGTAGTAAATGGTAACTCAGTTGGGTCTACATATAGGTGCATGTCCTGGTGTAGTGGTTTAGGACAAATTTGGGAGGAAACCTCCTAAGGGGCCCTCCCTCCCCTCCTCCAACTGGTTCAGCAGAGACCTCCTCAGAGAGAAGTGGAAAGAAACCTGTTTATTAAACCGGCAAAGTACTCCCCAGCACGATAAATTAAACAATACCAGATGACAAGAACTTTGTGCCACTCTGGAGAGATGACGAATTAGGAAAGAAGTCCCTCCTGTAGGTGGTTGCTCTGCTCTCAGTACCTCTGGCACTGGGAAAAGTTGCTGCGCAGGGTAGATCTTGGTGGGTCCCAGGTGCAAGCTCCCCCCAGCGCTCCCCAGGGTTCTCAGTCCGGGGAGGTTTGAACAGTTCCAAAGAAAGGCAAAAAAAGGGAAAAAAGAAAAAGAGGAGGAAAAAACCCGAAGCTTCTCCACCTCAGCTAGCTACACTAACTAACTAAAAAGAAAAGGAAAAAAAAACCTCTCTGTCCCACATCTGTGTGTTGTTGACTCCCACTCTCAAGGCCAGCCCAGAGGAGGAAGGTTTTCTGAAAACAAACTGTGCGCTTCTCCCCCCACTTTGCTCTCAGACCCAATATTAAAGGTACAGAGTGTAATATCCAGCATAAATCCAACAGATGATTGGGGATACAAACATCATAATGTCACCCTAGGACACCTGGTCTACAAGGTCTTCTGGAAGCAATGTGGTGAAGAACTGGCTTAAGATATATTAATAAAAATCACTCATACATGGAAACAGCATTTGGTTTGTGTTGTTTACGTGTGTTTAAAAATACAACCTGATTTACTGGGCACACAGCTTGGAGACAAGATGTCAAGGTGGGGACAGATCACTGGTGCCTTAAGGGAGGAGATAAATGTGGGCTGGGACAACTGACTGGGAGAAATGTTCACAGCAAGAAGAGATGGATGAAGCTTCTCCTTTGCCATTTATTTGTACAGTAGCATGGACTCATATGGGGTCCTGAACCTTTTTGAGCCAGGCATTATAAAGAAAAAGACCTTGCCCCAAGCAGCCTATGCACAAGTGGCAATGAGAGGTGTTGTGCTGGGGATGACAACAAGGCCAGGATTAGAAGCCAGAGAACTCTTAATTAAATGGGAGCCGGACAGAGCAACGCAGAACAAAACCAATGTAGTTGAATCATACGTTCTCCTTTTATTATCTCGAAATGGCAAGTTAAATACAGTTTCAGATAGTTTACAGTTACAAGTGTTTTCTAATTGGCATTCAGTGTGAAGAAAAATGCAAACAATTTCACCCTTAAGGAAGCCACTGTGATCACACTATAACTATCCTATCTAATGCCTAAACACACCTTAACCTAAATTCTTGCTGTGCCACAGGCCTGTCCACTTTCAGACAGGCCTGAAACTGAGGCCCAGTCTGGGATAGCTCAGATCTCATTCCAAAATACATCATGCCCACGTTCCCTAAGAAATCCTGCTACATGGATTCTACCTGAACCCCCAGCCCATGGTTGGAGCAGTCAACCCCCTGTGACCCCACTGTGTCATCAGGCTTTGACAGGAGGATGTACCTGGCCAGCCTTGCACAGCAGAGCCAGAGGGACATCCCCGAGCACTGCAGTGAGTCATTGTACACATTTTTGTGTGGCTTAAAGATGAAATGAAACAAAAACTGAAACACTTGAGAGGCTGTGATGGTTTAAGGCAAATTTGGGAGGAGAACTCCTAGGGAAACCCTCCCCCCCCCTCCCCCCAACCGGTTCGGGAGAAAAACTCCTCAGAGAGAGAATGGAAAGAAACCTGTTTATTAGACCAGCAAAGCACTCCCCCAGCACAATAAATTGAACAATACCGGATGATGAATTAAGGAAAAACAAAGTCCCTCCTGTAGGTGGTTTCTGCTCTCAATTCTTTCCAGTGCTGGTGGATGTTGCTGCGCTGGATCGGTCCCGGTGGGTCCTGGTGCCAGCTCCCCCGGCACCCTCCGGGTCCTCAGTCTAGGGGGAGGTTTGAACAGTTCCAAAAAACAGGTGGAAAAAGGGAAAAAAGAAAAAAAGAAAAAAAAATAAAAAAAATAAAGCAAAGCCTCTCAGCCCTAACTAAGCTAAACTAGCTATAAGCAAAGCAAAGCGAAAGTGAGTGCTGGCCAGGGGAAAAAAAAACCAAAACCTGCGTCTGGGTGCCAGTGATTCACACTCTTCAAGGCCAGTCTGAGAGGTTTCTGAAAACAAACTGTGCACTTTCTCCCCATTTACTCTCAGATCCAAATTAAAGGTACAGCATGTAATATCCAACATAAACCAAACAGACAATTGGGGATACATTGTAACGTCACCCCAGGACAGAGGCTTGTGTAGCTCTTGTGGTTATCAGGGAAGTCACTGCTGTGTCACAATAATCAGACAAGGTCCCTGTCATCAGCTTTAGTGGAAAAGCCCAGGACATTTCTGTAGCCCTGGTTCATGCCTGAGATGTTTTGGTTTTCTGAAATTCTTTTCCCAGGGAATTTTCTATAAACAAGAGACATGTTTTTGTAACTATAATTTTGTTTACATTCCTTTCCCTAGGAGGGATTTCTTCTTGATGTCCCTCTGGTCTGACCAATGTGATTGAAGAGGTTTGGCTTTGTTTCACCAATCGAATTGTTCTGTGTAGAATAGTATAAAAGGGAGACATCCCCAGAAATAAAGATAGTCATTTTCAGCCTTCTGAAGTCAGAGTCTGTGTCATTGTGGTATACAACAGCACCACGTTTCCTCTTTGTCATGCTACTAGACCAGCATCATAAACTGCCAAATTGTTCCTGGTGATGAATCTGACCATCCTCTTGGCTTTTTTTAAACACTTGTTTCTGAAAGCCAAGAGGCTCCAATGCTTACATGCCTGTCTGGCTGTCAGCTGTGCACCAAATAACTCCTGAACCTTGTGACAATGTCAATCAAGTCTGATGGAAATCTGAGGGTGAATTCAGTTCCCACTTCCATAAATGAAAAAGGTTGGGTGGAGGGATAGAACACGAAGTAGCAGTTGCCCTGCAGCAGAGGCAGGTCGAGCTGTGTCACGACTAATCCTTCTTGTCTCCTTCCATATCCATCATCTCCTGAAGCAACAACTTTCTGCCCCTCTGTGGTTTTGCTTTTAGTGGTTGTATCTCAGGGTCTGTCCCAGAACCCTAAAATCTGGACTTTAAGCTTGGCTTTTGATATTTGGTCCATCTCTCCCTTGCATCTCTCAGTTACTCAGTGGTCCATGGTAGCCTTTCTCTGTCAGTTCCTCCCACTGCTGCAGCCTTTTGGATGCATCCCTGAGCTTGTCGCATCACAGAAACACTCTGAACAACCTCAGATAAACTGCTTCTGCCTCAGCTTTTCCTTAATCCTAGTTTGACAGCATCTGGGATGACTTTCCTCCACCAGCAGAAGCTGTTTATTTTGGAGGCTGGTGCTGGCTTCTCCCCAGTCTATTTATACACCTGTTGCCCAACTAAATGCTGGAGATGAAAGGTGCATGCCTTCCTGAAGGAGAATGCACCATGGGAAGGTAGCTGCAGCAGGCACATTAGTGCCATCACCGCTACTGCCATTGCCTGTGTTTGTAGAACCTCCATGCCAGGAGACATCAAAGAGGGTAATCAGAGGGTATGGTGTCGCAATCAACACAAAGAACTCACACCCACACCTTGCGATGTCCGAGGTGGACAGGAGAAGGACTTTATTTACAGAATCAGCATTTATCGAATTCCAGCAGTGATCATGGATGGGAGGAAGAAAATCTTCTTCTCCAACCACACTGGACCATGCAGCAGTCCGTCAACAGTCTCCTCCTTTATGAAAAGAATGTAAACATCTCTAGATTTTACCATAACAAATGGCTTGTTTATATGAAAGTGTATCTGACTCCAAAGACACAGAAGGCTAAAAACAGGACTTTTACTAACTCCTTAAAGGAGACAGAGGAGAACGGCAAAAACCCAGACAACAGTATGGCATCCTCAGCTTCCAGGCAGCAGGGAGGTGAAATGACCTTCCAGATAAGACATGCCTCAGAGTTTGCTAAAAAAAAAAAAAAAAAAACAAACTTCTTATTTATCTGTGATTGAAACTGTAATTATGTCATGGCTCTGAACATCCCCATTGACAAATTTGGACATAGGTAGAGCCTGAACCATTGAGGCTGACATGCTGTGCACTGCCCAGCCTGGCTGACTCTCCTGCACTCATCATCAGGGTCATTTGGGCTGGCAAACCCCACCATGATCTATGGTATGGTGTCCTCTCCAGTGGGGCCAAAACATGTGCCAGGGTTCTGGGGAGGCAAAGCTGTTCGTAGGTGTGATGGACTTGAATGGTGTGTGGCCACTGTTTCCCTGCACTGCTGCTATAGTCGTGTGGTTGCCCCCAGCTTTGCACCACAAAACTGGGTGCCCATCTATCACCACTGTGCCTTTACCAAGCCTGGCTTCCTCCATTTCATGCCTGAATAGGAATCCCTTTGCAAATGTGGGGCTCAACTTCAGCAAGGTGCTTAATGGAAACAGCAGCCCCGCAACACACTCGACACCTCAGCTGGGGAGTTCCTGAGTCCCAAAAGGGGATTGTTTTTGATGCTGCTGGTCTCCTGCCTTCCTAAATGCCACCTCTGGTGGCTGGTGCTGCCTCTGCACCGTGCGCAGCCTCAGCAGCCAACACACACAGAGCATCTCTCATCCTGGGGATGCTCAGCCCTTCCTCCAGCCAGGGTCATTTGCCCCAGGGTCTTGGGGTGATTTTATGATGATACTTTATTCCCTAGTTGTCTGCTGTATGCCCAGAAATGGCTGCTGTAGCTTTAATATGATCCAGGGGACGGGGCTGGAGCCTGGGAACCTCGATGCGGGTTTTGGTCAAGCTCTCTCCAGCGTGCTTCGACGATGACATGGATTGTTACTTTGTTGCCTATGTTGCATTAGTTTTTTGCTTGTTTAGGCAAGAAGCTTCTCTTTTTTTTTCTTTCCCCACCTTTTTCCCTGGACTCCAGCAGAGATCCTTCAGTTGTTTCTTTTTGTTTGCTTTTTTTCCCAGTCCGAGGAGCCTGTGGGGGCACCCCTGCCTGGTCCAAAGCCCAGGAAAGACCAAGCCACCAAAAGAAAGGACACTAAAACTCACCAGTTTCACCTGCTGTGAGGAGCAGGCCAACACCAGAAGCCCAACAGGTTCCTATCTGCTTTTTGCCTGAGCTGCTGCGTGCACTCTTTTTTCCCCTTCCCTGAGACAAAGGGAGCAGCTGCCATCTTTGCCTCCTGGCCACGTGGCTGAGTGGAGGGTGGGGTGTAAAGTTCAGGGTTTTTTTCCTGTGCCTTGTGGGTATCTTACTTTGTTAATAAACAGTTTTATTTTTTTTTTCCACCCACTGGCATTCATTTCTCATTGGCAAAAAAAAGAGATTACCGAAGCCCTTCTCTTTGGAGGAAACACTCTTTCCAGAGCATTTTC
This sequence comes from Phylloscopus collybita, assembly GCA_027886175.1. Classification (NCBI taxonomy): domain Eukaryota; kingdom Metazoa; phylum Chordata; class Aves; order Passeriformes; family Phylloscopidae; genus Phylloscopus; species Phylloscopus collybita. Next base: position 5,147,206 of record JAJNNQ010000057.1, read on the forward strand.
TCCAAAAATTTGTCTCTAAACTGAGACACTCTGTAAACCCCCCAAACCACATTTCTGAGCTTTTCTCTCCCTAGTGTCTTGGGTTGTGGAACCAAAAATGTGTATTCTATTTCATCTGCTGAAAGCAGTTGGGGAGTTGTTTTTCTTTCTCTCTTTTAACTCTGGGAGGAGGGGGGGCGGATGCCTTTTGATAATGGGCCAACTGTTAAAACCAGATGGGGCATTGTTTCTTATCTCTTTTCACAATGGGCCATTAAGACTCCCCAAAGCAGTACATCCACAATACCCTCCCCAAACTATACCCTCCCCAAAGTAGAACATCCACATTCCATTGTGAGATGCTCCACCCAGTGGGGAGAGCCAACCATTCCTACCTGGATAAAAACTGAGACATAGGAACACAAGGTATCTAGCTTCACCCGATTCCTGGAGGAAGACTGGACCCCTTCTCACCATCACTGGACCCCTTTTACCATCACTGGACCCTGGTTCTACAGAAACATCTCTACTTCACCAGAACCATATCTGCCACTCCAAGAGGACTCACCTTTGGACTGCTTCCAACACCCTGACCAACAGGGTGTCAGGTTGTAGCTCTGACTCTGTCAGGGTTCTCCAAAACTGTTGTTTGTTTCCTTGTTTGGTTGGGTGGTTTTGTTTTCTGCTACATTTGTGTTGTTAATATTCCTAGTAAAGAACTGTTATTCCTATTCCCCAATCTTTGCCTGAAAGCCCTTAATTGCAAAATTATAATTTGGCGGGGGTGAGGGGTTTACATTCTCCATTCCAAGGGAAACTCCAGCTTTCCCTGTCAGATACCTGTCTTTCCAAACCAAGACACCTAGGAACTTCCACCTCTTCAGGTGCCACTCAACCCCCAGGAAGCCAACTCTGCTTCCCCAGCCCAACACTTGGCTCTGCTCTGAAAACACTGGTTTCAGCTTTCAGTGCTCTCAGATGTTTTTTGGACCTTATTAAATAACACTGTTATAAATGCATATTATAAAGTTGGCTTTTCGCAAATATTAAGGTGCATAACTTTGCTGTAAGGATGTGGTCTTTATTTCTGCTATCAGCAAAACTTGGACATGGTAGTGGGATAGCTGATATATGGTTATGCTTGTAATTGGACAGCCTGTTCGGTTGGGATAACATCCAGTGAACATATGATGAGGAACCTGCTGCTGACATGCCAATTATCAACACTGACCTTCTGTAGAAAGTATGGACCAAGGCCCAAGCTGGAGGTGATAAGGAAGACACAGCCAAGAAACACGCATGCTCTAAAAAGGTGGACCCAAGGAGGGACCATGCTAAACAGTTCTTGGAATATGGAAACTAGCTTATGGAAAGGTTTGAATATGCATGATGATTTATGCATATGCAACAAACTGATGCAATAGAAAGAGTATTCAAAGAATGTCTCTGAAATAGCAGGTGTGCACTTGGTGGAATGCCAAGACACCCGGCCTGGTCTGGCCGTACTTTGCTTTTTTTCTGTCTCCTAATTATCTAATTTTTTTTATTAAACCTATTTCTTAAAATTTACCAAGTGAACCTAGTTTTTCACTATTGCAAATTCTAATGTTAATTGGAAACCCTCCTAACCGCTCCCTATTGACCCTAATCTTGTAACCCTTTCTTAAAACCTCATTCATTTTTGAGACCTTTCCAAGGGGAGGGTCTCCAGACCCAGCTTTATTGGTAATGTTTCTCCATGCCACATCCCTCTGTAAAAAGCTCTGAGATGTAAAACACTGGCTGCGTTTTCTTCATCACCATCTTCCTATAATTTTTGTCTGTCCTTGGAGCTTAAGGAACATAAAAAGGATTTATGGTGCTTATGCTGGTCTTTATCTGTGTCAGGAACATGAGAGCCCGTGCTATCAACAGATATACATCTTGTTGAAACAAGTCTTTGTCTCAGGTTTGGTAACAAGTATGTCTCTCTAAAAGATGACATTTTACAAACTGAGCTCCTATCTGTTCAGCATTGGACCTGAAATATCTAGAATAATGTCACTAAATTCCTGAGCTTTGCTGGTATCAATCTCTCACTAGGTTTTTTGACCCCCTGTGTGTCCTTTGGAAATTTGTTAGCCTTGCTGGAGGAGAAAACGTCTTCCCTGCAGACAAGGGAGAAAAATGCTTAAGTGAAACATTTCCTTAAATTTCAAAGTGCAATTCAGTCAAGGAAGCAAAATAAACTGAATAATAGAAAATGAAGCTGGAAGAGAGCACAGAAAATCAGATTATCTACCACAGAACCCAAGGGCAATTCAGTCCTCCTTAAACCACCTGTGATCAGTGTTTTTCCAACCTGTTGTTAAAAATCTAAAATGCAGTTCTAGCATTTTTTTAGACATTTCTTTTCCAAGCCTTAATTATCCCTCTGTCACCCAGCCTGCATCTTTCTTCCTGCAGGTTAACCCGTGACTTCTCTGTGATTATGAAGAGTTTATTTCCTTTCTCTCAGTAGCTGTATTTTATGATTTACTGTGTTCCCTTATCGTATTTTCTTCTCTAGACTAAACAACCCCAGGTCCTTCAAGCTTACTTTTTGGGATATCTTTTGATGTTCTTAGCACTTTACACACCATCCTCCAGACTCCCTCTCCTATTTGTTCACTACCTTTATTACTAAATTATCCAGCATTTATTAACCATCACTTATTCAGGTAAATGCTATTTATTTTATCTTTATTCTTTTCATTATTATAGAATATAATAGCTGTTGTCCAACCATCTCCCAGCTCTTTATGACTTTGCAGAAGTGAGGGATGGGTGTGTTAATGATGCCTTAGATTTTAGCTTTCATATTTTCAGATTCTGTGCTGCCTAAGGATGTAGTTCTGAGCCTCATATTAAGTGCCAGTAAGCTCTCTTCACAGAGCAAGTAGACAAAACAGATCCTTTCCTGCTGAGAACCAAGGACAACTTTCAGCCCAAAAAGCATAAGCAACGGTGGACTGAAGGGAGGAACAAGAAGGATGGGACCTCACAACCTGAAGCTGTAATTGGACAATTAAACCCCAATATGCAAATGGAGCAAAACTTATAAAAATGTAAAATCTCGTGATTGGGTAGCCATTTGTGTGTGGCCAGTTCTAACCCACCCTGGGTGCAGCCTTGGTCAGGCTCCTGTAATGCCCAGGGTGGGTCCTGGAAGCCTTTTAATAAATATCTACTTTATTCTCTAGCTCTGTCCAGCCTCTTTCAGGTCAGCCTTCCTAAGGCATCAGTTTCTGGAGACACAGATGGGACAGTGAGGCATCTAAAAACCCCTCTTGGACCAGAGGAACTCCCAACTCCTGCTGGCACTCGGAGAAGGGGGCAGCCCCAGCTGTGACCCAGGAGGAATCAGAGCCCAAGAATCCAAAGACCCGTGGACCTGACAGAAGCGCGTGAGTAATTGAATAAAAATGTATTGTTTAGCATCTGAGTTAGGTGTTAGTGAAAGGGCCCAAGGGTCAGGCAGAGTGCTCTGTCTCCCCGATGGTAGTAAGAAGACAGCTCTTTGAAAATCGGAATTAAATTGCAGCACTGTTGGCATGAAGCCAGCAGTGAGACAGGGAGTGATTTCCTGTGCTGCGGCTTGGAAGGCTGGGAGTTCAAATCCCGTCCTTGCCTGCTCTCTCTCTCCCCCTCTTTACTCCCTTAGTTGTAACTGCTGAGGTATGGGGTGTGCATTTTCTTGTGAGCGTTGCAACAATGACATCCCAAGAGATAGTCCTCTGGGATTAGTATTGAAAAATTGGAGCAGTTTGACTGGGAAGGACTCCTTATTCTTTAAATCTAAACTTATTAGACTCTCAGAGAACATCTGGCCAACTTATAAACTAGATAATGACCAGAAGTGCCCTGAATTTGGGAGTTTAGATAAGGAATTAATATCAAGTTTAATCTCCTGCATATGTGAAGATCGCTATTTTGATGAGTTAGAATATGCTAGGTTCTTTATAGTGATGGCTTGTAGCCAAGAGCAAGAGGAAAAAAACTATATATTAGTCTTAAAGAAAAAAAAGGAGAAAAGTAAAAAAAAAAATGATGAGTTGATATCGAATAGTGAATGTAAAATCAAGGACGAGGCAGAATTCAACCTCATAGCCCCTGATCTGAGGGCAGGTCTGAGCCTGGGTCTGGGAGGGGCCCCTGCACCCCTGGTCCCATCAGCGCCACCCCCAGTTCCGCTGGTGCCACCCTTGGGGGAAGGGGGGCCCTGCACCCTCCATCCCGCCCCTGCTGCTGATGGTGCCTGCTCCACCACTCCCGGTCCTGCCTCCACCGGCACTGTCACCGCCGACATCACAGCAGGCGGGCGGAGAGGGGCTCTGGCAGCTACCGCCGCTGCCCCTGATGGCGATGGGTGCCCCGCTCCCATCACAGCCCCCGGTTGGAGCGGCGGGGTCGCTGCCGCTGCTGCCCCCGGTTGGGCTGCCCCTGCCCCTATCCCCGGCCAGGTCGCTCCCACCACCATCTGAGAAAGGGAGGGCAGAGGGGGGCATGCCCCTGGCAAGCTCCCAGCCGGTGAAGGAGGAAGAGAAAGGAGGAAAGGAAAGCCAGCGTGTGCAGCCCACGGCACCACCCCTAGAGGAAGAGCCGGGAGGCAAGGCCTTCTATAAAGAAGGCGGAGAAAAAACCTCTAATGGGAGGAGTGATTCCTCCTCTGCTCCCAGGCCTGTGAGTTTCCATACCAACTGAGAATGCCAGGGAGCTGCCTTAGAGAACGTCATCGAGGTGCGCAGGCAGACAGCCCAGAAACAACAGTGCTGCAAATCCTGCATGAGTCTTCCTGTAATCGAGTATAGACAGAACAGATTATATGCTACAACAGAAATGACAGTCAGACAGCACCGGAGGGGAAAATGAAATAGATACTGAAGAAGAGGATGAGATCGAGCAGATCTTGGGCAGGCGAAGGAGAGGTAAAATAGCTAGATGAGCCATAAGAGAATGTAGTCCGATTGCTAAACGTACCAGGGCAAAAAGACAAGAACCAGTCTTACAAGCCCCATTGAGGTAGGCTGCTGGCAACCAAGGACCAATGTTTGTGAAAGTGCTCTACTCCCTTATCGAGTTAGAACAGTAGAAAGCTACTGTAGGGAAATATAAAGAAAACCCAGATAAAGTAGCAGTGTTAGTAGAATGGGCAATTAACTCGCAAAACCCTGATTGGGCTGATTTGAACTCTATGTTAAACACGTTACTTGACCCTGCAGAGAGAAGAATGGTGAACAAAGCCGTCATTACCTTAGTCAAGGCTAGTATTGCAAATGGATCACTCCAAGGCACTGTCCCACTGATATTCCCCCTTGAAAATCCAGGATGGGATCCAAATACACCGGAACAACTGGCAAGGCAAAAACTATATCAAACCCTAGTAGTATATGGGTTAAAACACGGTGTCCCTAAAGCTATAAATTGGTCAAGGATTTATGAAGTAAAGCAAAATTACGATGAATCACCCACTGATTTTTTAAACAGGTAAAGAGAAACTGCATCAAATATACAGATTTAGATGCAGAATCAGCTGATGGCAAAGCACATCTAGTGCTTCTGTTCATGGGTCAAGCTTCAAATGATACAAGGAGAAAGCTGCAAAAGATAGAAGGTGCTTGAGACAGATAAAATGTTAGAAGTTTCCTGGAAGGTGTTCTGAGATAGAGGCTCAACTGAAAAAGTTAAAACCCAACCTAGTAAAAAAGCAGCTCAAGAAAAGTCATCCAAGAAAACTTCTCCTACAGAGAAGGATCAGTGTGCATACTGCAAGAAGTGGGGACATTGGAAGAAGGACTGTCCAGCATAGAAAGAAAAATCCTCAGTTCCCCAACTTCCAGTGGTGCAAAACTCAAGTGACTCGTGTTCTGAGTGACGGGGACTGAAGGTTTCTTCCCCAGAAGAACCTTTGGTTGTAGCTAAGCTGGGGAAAGAGGACATCGAATTTCTGGTAGATACTGGAGCTGCTTATTCCGTGTTAAATGCCTTAGAGGGGAAACTGAGTCAAGATACTGTACAAGGTGTTGGGGCTACCGGGGTAACTTAAACATGGCCTTTATTCCAACCTTTAAAATTTAAGCTAGGAAAACACTGGGTAACCCATCAATTCCTTTATATGCCTAACTCTCCTAAACCATTGCTGGCGAGAAACCTGCTAGAGAAATTGGAAGCAAAAATTATATTTAAAAAGGGAAAGGGTGGACAAGTTGTAATTCCTGAATCTAAATTTGTCCAAGTTGCTGCACTTTTTATACAGGAAAATTTTGATGAAATTCCTGCTGAAGTTGAAAATGTGGTAAATCCCATAGTATGGCCCAGTAATATCCCAGAAAGAGCCAAACGGGCAGAACCAGTGAGTGTTACACTCAAACCAGGAGCCACACTGGTAAGACAAAAGCAATGCCCTTTGAAATTCGAGAACCGCAAAGGGATTGGCACCTGTAATTGAAAAATTCCTGCAACATGGTTTACTAGTGCAATGTGAGTCCAAATTCAACACCCCAATTTTAGCTGTTAAGAAAGCAGATGGTAAGAGTTATCGATTAGTACAAGATTTAAGAGCAATTAACAAAATTACTGAGGACATACACCCAGTGGTTGCCAATCCCTACACCCTTTTAACCACACTAACAAACGAATTAGGGTGGTTTACTGTTGTAGACCTGAAAGATGCCTTTTTCTGCATTCCTGTGCATAAAAACAGTCAGGAGCTCTTTGCTTTTGAGTGGGAACATCCCGAGACAGGGAGGAAAACTCAGCTCACTTGGACAGTCCTTTCCCAAGGGTTTCACAACAGCCCGACAATATTTGGAAACCAGCTAGCAAAGAAATTAGAAGACTGGAGAAAACAAAAGGCAGAAGGAGCTATTCTTCAATATGTGGATGACATCCTGATTGCAACCAGAACTAGGGATGATTGCATATGACTTATCGTAAGTTTATTAAACTTATTAGGACTGAGTGGGTATAAAGTTTCCAAAGACAAAGCACAAATTGCTAAAGAAGCAGTAGTTTACTTGGGACTTGAGATTTTCCGTGGACACCGACAGCTCAGCAAAGAACGGAAAGAAGCCATCTGTTGACTCCCAGAGCCCCATGACGTAAGAGAGATGCAAGCTTTCCTGGGAATGGTAGGTTGGTGTTGTTTGTGGATAGCCAATTATGGACTGCTAATAAAACCCCTGTATGGGACATTAAAAGCAGCTGAAAAGGGAATTATCATATAGACTGAAAACACTAGAGCATCATTTAAACAGCTAAAACACTCTCTAATGTCAGCCCCGGCACTGGGGCTGCCAGACCTAACTAAGACTTTTGAACTTTTTACATATGAGAGACTGAATATGGCTTTAGGAGTACTAGCGCAGCACCTCAAGAACCAACGGAAGGCTGTAGCCTACTTTTCCAAACAGCTTGACAGTGTAGCCCAGGGCTGGCCAGGATGTCTGAAGGCTGTGGCAGCCACAGTCCTCCTGATCCAGGAAGCTCAAAAACTCACCCTTGGGTGACATATCGTAGTATATGTACCCCATGCCATGGCAGCTGTACTGGAACAAAAGGGGGGACATTGGTTATCCGGTAACCAAATGCTTAAATATCAAACACTGTTATTAGAACAGGATGTTACCCTGAAAACAACTCCTGTTGTTAACCCTGCTATGTTTCTGTCTTCCACTTTGATTGACAATGAGCCTGAACATAACTGTTTACAGACAATTGAAGAGATCTACTCCAGCCGACCTGACCTGAAAGACATACCCCTGGAAAATCCAGATTGGGAGCTTTTTACAGATGGAAGCAGCTTTATGAAAAATGGCAAAAGGATGACAGGGTATGCAGTGACCATGCAGGATAAAGTGATCGAGGCAAAGGCCCTGCCAGCAGATGTGTCATCACGGAAAGCCGAACTGATTGCATTGACGAGAGCCCTAGACCTGAGCAAAGGAAAAAAGGTAAATATATGGACGGACTCTAAGTATGCATTTAGTGTTGTCCATACCCATGGAGCCATCTGGAAAGAAAGAGGACTTCTGAATGCTCAAGGTAATCAAATCAAACATGCTGAACAAATACTTTCCCTCTTAGAGAGCATTAAAAAACCTACACAAGTAGCTATCATGCATTGTAGAGGCCATCAAAAAGAGAAAACCACTCCAGAATTGGGAAACTGCCTTGCTGATAAAGCAGCAAGAGGGGTTACACAAAAGGAGATTGATTTGTCAGGGTTCACCCCAAAATATGATCAAGCAGACCACAAACTAATCAGGTTTCTTAAAGCTGAGATCACAGAGGGTGGGTGGGCCATTACACCAGCAAACCAGATTGTAGTCCCACCCCTAATCCTGCGAGAGCTAGCTCAAAGAAAACACAAAAACACACCTTTTGGAGTTGAAAACCTTCTGAAACATCTAAAAAAGGTGGTAATAGGAAAAGGAATGACTGACATTATACAATCAGTAGTGAGCAAATGCAAAATCGGATGCAAAAACAACCCTGACACAAAGAAAAGAGTTGTATTAGGAATAACAAAAGCAGGGGATCTTCCTAGAGATTATTGGCAAGTAGATTTCGTGGAGTTACCACGCAAAGAAAGATACCGGTACATACTGGTGTTAGTTGACACCTTTAGTGGATGGCCAGAGGCTTACCCCTGTCGCACTAATACAGCCAAAGAAGTAGTAAAAGTTTTGCTCAACCATATAATTCCAAGGTTCGGGGTTCCCTTAGGAATATCATCAGATAGAGGACCACACTTTGTTGCAACAGTAGTTAAAGAAGTTAGCCGGATTTGGGGGATTACTTGTGATCTACACACACCTTACAGACCCCAAGTGAGTGGTAAAGTTGAATGTATGAATGGGACACTCAAAACACAAATTAGCAAAACTTGTCAAGAAACCTCTATGATATGGGTTCAGGCCTTGCCTATAGCTTTACTGAGAATCCACATACAATCAAGGAGGAGAGATAACATCAGTCCCTATGAAATACTATATGGCAGACCATATCAGATCCCACATACTCCAGGTGAAATTCACATGAAGGGGAAACTTGATTTACAGAGATTTCTAATGGCTTTAGGTTCTACTTTGCAGAAGCTCCAAGCTTACATTGTGCTATCCAGACCCATAGGACTGGACACACCTGCACATCCCTTCCAACCTGGAAATTGGGTCTATGTTAAATGGTGGGACAATGATCCTCTACAAGCCAGGTGAAGAGGACCATTCCAAGTTCTACCAACCACTCTCACCGTAGTCAAAATTGCTGGCAAAGGACCCTGGATTCACTGTTCCAGAGTTAAAAAAGCTTCTGCTCCTGAAACTACTGCAAATACAGAGACTGAGGCAGATGAAAACATGCTTTAAATAGTTTCTTCTCTGTACTTGTAAAACTGCGCACGATAATCATTATTCTCCTTTGCATGATACTTAACTGTACAAGACATTACTACTGTTAAATATTAATTAACACTGTTTATTATTTTATTGTTGCTAGATATTTATCTACTAATAAATATTTACTGTTGATAGATTATTAGATGTTTATCTATGGTTAGAAGTTTGTTATTGTTAGCTGTTTATTATTGGTAGATATTTATTTGTTATTGAATACCTATCTGTTATTAAATACCTACAATTAGTAAATACTTAGAATAGAGACTCGACAAGGAAAAGGCTTTGTCAAGCCGCTAAAGGGGGGAAATAATGCCTTAGATTTTAGCTTTCATATTTTCAGATTCTGTGCTGCCTAAGGATGTAGTTCTGAGCCTCATATTAAGTGCCAGTAAGCTCTCCTCACAGAACAAGAAGACAAAACAAATCCTTTCCTGCTGAGAACCAAGGACAACTTTCAGCCCAAAAAGCATAAGCAACGGTGGACTGAAGGGAGGAACAAGAAGGATGGGACCTCACAACTTGAAGCTGTAATTGGACAATTAAACCCCAATATGCAAATGGAGCAAAACTTATAAAAATGTAAAATCTCGTGATTGGGTAGCCATTTGTGTGTGGCCAGTCCTAACCCACCCTGGGTGCAGCCTTGGTCAGGCTCCTGTAATGCCCAGGGTGGGTCCTAGAAGCCTTTTAATAAATATCTACTTTATTCTCTAGCTCTGTCCAGCCTGTTTCAGGTCAGCCTTCCTAAAACATCATTAAGAGCAGGTATTCTCAGCACCAAATTGCAAATGAACCATAGGGAGCTTGGGTTTAATGAGAACCAGCTCAACGGTTCCCAGACTTCCCAACTATTGCTAAGTCATGCTTGACACCATTCCCAAAGAGATGTGACACATGCAGCAAAAAGTTGTGCTTCCTCTGAGGTCTACATGGTTCTGGGAAGTCTCTGGACTGGTCCAGTTCCAACTTGCAGGCTCCTATAGAAAATCAGGGTGAAATCGCCAGATATGTGCTGGGTGGGGAGAAGCACAGCAGCCTGGACAGGCATTAACTGAAAACGGGGACAAACCTGCCATGTTTTTATCCATTCTGAAAATATGCTTTTCTCCACAAAGATATTTTCATGTTGTCTTGGTTTTGAAAGACAGGTAACTGCCAGGGAAAGCTGGAGTTTCCCTTGGAATGGAGAATGTAAACCCTTCACTCCCGCCAAATTATAATTTTGCAATTAAGGGCTTCCAGGCAAAGAGTTTGGGAATAGGAATAACAGTTCTTTACTAGGAATATTAACAATACAAATGTAATAGAAAAAAACCAAACCAAAACAAACAAGCAAACAAAACAAACAACAGTCCTAGAAAACCCTGACAGAGTCAGAAATACAACCTGACACCCTGTTGGTCAGGGTGTTGGAAGCAGTCCAAAAGTAAGTCCTCCTGGAGTGGCAGATGTGGTTCTGTTGGAGTAGAGATGATCCTGTAGAAAAGGGTCCAGTGATGGTGAGAAGGGTCCAGTCTTCCTCCGGGAATCTGGTGGAGCCAGATACTTTGTGTTCCTGCATCTCAGTTTTTATTTAGGTAGGAATGGTTGGCTCCCCCCCACTGGGGGGAGCATCTCACAATGGGATGATGGAATGGGGACGATTGCCTGTGGATGATTGCTTGGTGAGCCTTAATGGCCCATTAGCAGAAAATATCCCCCTGGAGGGAGGACAGGTGGTGAAAGAGATAAGAAAACACTGCCCCACCTGGTTTTAACAGTTGGTCCATTATCAGAAGGCATCCGCCCCCCTCCCCTCAGAATAACAAGAGATAAAGAAAAAAACATCTCCCCAACTGCTTTTAACAAATGAAATAGAATACACATTTTTGGTTCCATAACCGAAGGCACATGAGAAAATATATTTTGTGTTATTTATTGCAATTAGCTCTGAGTATACAGCTGACTCCCCTGAAGACAAGGACCCTGGAACTGCAGAAACAGCATCACCAGTGAGATAAGCAGCAGCCATCAGTGCACAGTGGGTTTCTATTTCAGATGGAGGACGTCAGACCCTCCCACAAGAATAAAAATGTCCAGCTCTACCCAAACACATACCATTAGAAATATTTTTTCCAGTTGAAGACCCGGCCTGGGATCTGTACCATAAAGCAGCAAATTGCTGTGTATGCACTGCATGTCTGCTTAAGGATGCAGAGCCATGGCAAGAGGTGAGGGTGTGACACATCAGATTGGAAACTAGAGGATATTAATCATAGAAATTAGAAGATATTTATTAAGAATAGGCCTTCAGATGATATGTATTGCTTAATACTTGCTGCTCTTTGTACTGTATTAGTTGCTTAAGGAGGGAAGGGACAGGACTATGTGTGAGTACAATAAGGAGGAATGCAAGGATGTCTGACAAGGAGAAGGATGTTTACCAAAACAGGAGACAAGAATACAAGATCATCAGAGATACTGAGATAACGAGGCTCCTCAGGTCCCCAGGACCAGATAAGACTGGTCTCATAGCTTGGACTATGACCAGAGGATCAGCGAGCATGTGCAAGGCAGCAGGGTCAGAAGTTCATCTCAAGAGGAAGACTATTTTCTTCATCCCTGAAGACCCCCAAGACGGCCACCAGAGACAACTGCAAGCACAAAGGACTGATAAGTTGATTAGCATACGAAGCAGAGAGGGGGGAGCCAAGAGATGGTGGTCCAAAACACTCTACCAAATATATTTGAACAAGCTAAAGTTAGCCACCAGTTTTATCATCAAAATGTGCCACCACTAGTAAGGATGTTTAAAATCTCGAGAGATCAGGCGAGATCCATCATAGTCACCTGCCCAAACTGCCAAACATATGACCTTCCATCTCTTGGAGCCAGAGTCAATCCAAGGGGGCTGCAGAGTCTCCAGCTCTGGCAGACAGATGTGACCTACTATGTCTCTTTTGGAAGGCTAAATTATATTCATGTCTCCATAGACATGTTCTCAGGGGCCATATTCACCTCTGCACATGCTGGGGAAAAAGCAAGGGATGTTATAATCCATTACTTACTAGCTTTTTCCACTTTGGGTGTCCCCCAAGAAATAAAAACTGACAATGGCCCTGCTTATGCCTCACCCAAGTTCCACCAATTTTTAGATCAGTGGGGTTTATGGCACATCACAGGGATACCTCATTCCCCTACAGGACAATCCATCATTGACAGGGCCCACAGATCCATCAAAGGAATCCTTGATCAACAGCGAGGGGAGGTCCAGACTTTATCTCCTGTAGAGAGACTGGCAAAGGCTCTATACGTGTTCAACTTTTAAAACAATTAATTCATGGAGCCTACCCCCGATAATCAGGCACTTTTCTAATTCGACCCATGCACAGCTAAAAGAAAAACTGCCGGTGTTGATCAAAGACCCTGAGACCAAACAGGTTATAGGCTCTTTCCCACTAATTACCTGGGGGAGAGGGTATGCTTGTGTTTTCACAGAGGCAGGCCCAAGGTGGATTCCAGCAAAGAACAGCAAACCATATGTAGAAGCCATCAGACCAACTTTAAGAAAGCAGCCAGAGGAGAGACAGAAAGATCAGACTGAAGAGACCAGTGAAGCCTGGAAGAGGAGAAGACGAAAGCCTGAGGAGGATCTTTCAGATGGCTTCACATCTACTGAACAGAACTTGATACTGGACTTATAGGACTGACTCACTGGATTCACTTAACAGTTTCTTATAGACCTTGTCTCTTGATATTTTATTTTTTTTTTAATCGTACTTGAATTTTTGAGGGTCTGCAAGGAGGGAGGTACAGACCTACACTTAATACAAGTTTTATTTTCTAAATTATTATTTGCTTACTCTTACACCACCCAAGTCCTCAAGTCCCCAGAGACCAGACTCAGCCATGGCCAGGGAGCTATCATTCATCACCATTTGGATGCTCCTCCCTGCACCACATGCCCTTGGCTGGGTGGTCCCGCAACCCAGCCACAATGTTTGGGTCACCCTAGCCAGGACTTTAAAGCAAGACAATATGTGCCTGTCTGTGGGAAGCCCTCATGACCCACTTTCAACATGCCTGGTAGGACTGCCCGTTGATGAGTGGCCAGTAACTCAGGATACCATCAGTGGAAGGCAGGGTAGCTCCCCCAATAACACCTCCTAGGAATACAACTTGGCAGATAACTGGGACCACTGGACTTTTAGGCTTCCATATGCAACACAAGAACCCCCAGAATTAGATTTATTGGGATCTGCAAAAATGAATTATTGTGTTAGATTCTATTTTGAACCCAAGGTGGGAGAGCAGGGAATGATGACACCAGAAAAAGAAAAGGTAATTCCCAGAAAAGATGTCACTCCCCACCGTGCAGTATATAAGGAAGCAAACAACTGGTGCCAACATACATCTCCTATTATCGCCAGGCCCTGTACTCATCCCCATAAATTACCAGAGGGTATATTCCTTATTTGTGGGGATTGAGCCTGGGATGGGATCTCAACTTACTTAAAGGGAGGCCCTTGTAGCCTTGGACAATCTGCTGTACTCATTCCTAATATTACAATAATTCAGGACTGGAAAAACAAATCAAGCCACAAAAAGAGAGCACTTGATAAATTCGATGAAAATTGTAATGACCAAATTAAGTACTGGAGTTATGGAAAGAGAGTTGCAGCCTCCGTTATCTTACCATGGATGGCTGCAGCCAAGGCTCTCGGGGAGTTGACCCACTTAGAGTGCTGGCTCAGCAAGCAGTCCAATGCCACTTAAGTCGCACTGACTGACCTGCTCCAAGATGAAGAAACCCTCAGGCATGCTATCCTGCAAAACAGACAAGCTATTGACTACCTGCTGCTCACCTACAGACACAGTTGCCAGGAGTTTGAAGGCATGTGTTGCTTCAATTTATCATCACACAGCGAATCCATACATCAAAGCATCCAATTCTTAAAGGATCAAGTGAAGAAAATCCAAACAGAGGGTGACAACGACTGGCTCAGCAAGCTTTTCAAGGACTGGGAACTGTTGCATTGTGTCTTTAAGGTTTCCAAAGTAAGTTCCCTTTGGGGGTTTTCTCCCCTCCCCAGGGTCGAGTTTCTCAGCAAATCCTAAGGGGTTGATTTTAATATACAGGGTCTCCCTGCCACCCTGGAATTTCTGCAGGGGCTGGCCATCGAAGGAATTGGCCAGAGCAGAAAGGGCCCACCCCTTCTCAAAGGTGATTTGACCTTTAGGCTGCCCTTCTACCCTCGGGTCACGCCCTGCCCCTTTCTGATTGGTAGGCTCGATGCCCCTCCCCCTTCCCCCTCTCCCGGGTAAAAACCTGGGATAGCCACATCGTCCCTCGTTCTGCTCTGGAAGTCACACTGTTCAGAAGTGCTGCTGTAACTGGAATAAATCACTGGACACGATTTCCACGCAGTACCGGTTTCTTTCTTCACTGAGAGTCTAACCTCTCTGAAAGGGTCACTCAGGATTTATTCTGCTACATTTATCTCACTGCTGCACTTTGTGTCCGATGCTGCCTGGAGTCATGGAACAAGCTCAGGCTAGCCCAAGGGGTCTCTGCCTGTGCTAGCAGTGCAAGGAGAGTATCCTTTTGGGACAAACCACGAGGCTGTTCTCCCAGCACAGCAACCACACAAGACTCCTTAATATAGCAGTGATTATTTGCTGTTATACTCCCCCTACATATCTTGATGGTATCAGGGTACACTGTGCACTGGTGTCAACTAAAGCCTTATACTCTTGTGGGCCTGATGTGCCAGGCCATCAGATCCACACAGTCCAATAGATCTGATTGTCCCTTTCCTCCACTTGGCCAGAGGCAGGGCCACACTAGTTCTGGTCATAGTACTCATTGCTCATTTCTTGTAAATATGAACTGGAGGTCCCCTCAAGAGGATCAAAAGTAGCATCAGCCCTTCTGTCTGGGGACTTGGCCACTGGAAACTGGAGTGGCATTTGTCCTTAAAGGGTTTTCTGTGGTGGTTGTCCTTCCTTTCAACTCAGGTATCTGTGCTGCTAGGGCAGAGGTGGGTTTTCCATTCCACTTCCTCATGTCCTCTCCATGCTCATGCAGATAAAACCACAGGTTGCCTTGTGGAATGTACCCTCTCTCTTGAACTGGGGAGTGCTTGCTCCCAATAGCAGAAACTCTGGTCCATACTGGTGGGGCATAGGACCTTTCCTCTCTAAGTTGCTTGAGTCCTTTGAATCTGTCTGCAGTCTTGGATAGTCTTTCCACAGCCACAGTGTAGGTCAGTAGGGAGTAAAAAAGATGATCTTCATATTGCCAGAGTCTGTTCTCCTTTCATTGACATCAATGCCAATGAGTTGGCATATGACGATGGCACACTGTACCATCTTTCCTCCACTGGACCTCATCTGGATCTACAGGGGACTGCTTGTTATTTGAATCCCTATTGATTACCTTCAGCACAGCTAATTTTCTCAGGTACTGGATACCTTTCTCCATAGCATTCCCCCTGCTTGATCACACTACTAGGTCATCCTTGAGAGAATACCTTTCCGTCACACTTGACAGGAGTTGACTCTAGAGGCTGAGAGTTTCTGTTCTCTTTTCAATCCCCTTGTCAACGCCCACATCCCAGGACAGGGATTCCAGTTGCTTGGCTTTACTACTATCTAGTTTCATATCATGGGCCATGTTGATGCCTTAAGTTTTAGCTTTCATATTTTTCAGACTCTGTACTGCCTTAGTGTGTGACTCTGTACTGCCTTAGTGTGTAACTCTGAAATTCACATAAAGTGTAAGTTCTCTTCACAGGATAGTTAGACAAAACAATCCTTTTCCAGCTTGAGAACCAAGGACACTTTTTCAGCTTCAGGCCCAAAGAAGTATAACCAGCAAATTGAAGAGAGAAAACTGGGAGCATGGGACTTCATAACCTGAAGCTGTAATTGGACAATTGACCCCAATATGTAAGTGGACCAAAACTTATAAAATTGTGAAAACTCATGACCGGTCATCCATTGTAGGAGACGGATGGGAGGGAGGCGAGGAGAGATCTCTGGAGTCCAGGGCAGCTCTTGAAGCATGAGGTTTATTGCATAGGTCATGGGTGCAAGAGCTTTGCTTAAGCTGCCAGCCACAGCTTGAAGCGTGCCCGAAAGAGGGCTAAGTTCCTGTTATAAATGGGCCAGGAGACCAGCTCCTTTGAAAAGGCCTTTATTAGAAATCAGCTCTGGGTAGGGGGCCCGAGGGGCTGCGCACGCCGCCGCTGCTCCCAGTAGACACCACAGAGGAGGAGGTGCAGTCGAATCATCTGCTGCTGCTGCTGCTGCTGCAAAGTCGGGATTCTTTCCTCACGGGGGTTTCCATAGAATCACTTTGGCTCGTGTGGTCCAGGGGGGTCACCTCTCTCCAGTTCCTTTCAGGTCATGGCGAGAAAGTAACAAAAAAATACCTGCTACCTGCAGGTAGTTAGACATGTGCCTCGCAGAGTTTTGTCCTTCTTAGGTCCAGTTTCTGTGTCGGCTCGCTGTCCCAGGGGCTTTTCTAGCTCCAACTGGACCTCTGGCCGCAGCCAGGCACCATGGGAGTTCCTCATCTCCATACTGGGCGGTGTCCACAGCTCGACGGCAGGCAGCAGGAAGCAGCAGGGGGGGTAGCAGGAAGTGCCGGCGGGCTTTTTACCCGATGGAGAGGGGAAAACCCCAGGATTCAAGGAGAAAGGGTACAGTACTTGGACATAACAAGCAGAAATTCAGGGTACAGATTCAACATGAACAGTTTAAAACAGGCAAGTAACAGTGCAACTTTAATTTTACAGCAAAACAGTATAACAGTACAATTTAGGAGTGCATAACTTGGGGCTATCAATTTCTTTCAGTTCCTGTTACAGTACATTATATTTTTTTCTGTGTTGAATATTCTGATTTACAGTAACCAACCAATACAAGATACAAATCCTACAGAATTTACATACAGCCTATAGGAACTACTACGTTACCATACCGCCCTGCATACTAAACCTTAAAAGCTAATTTCTAGGCTCCTTTTCCCTGCCACATTGGCAGGGTCCCTGCCCCTTGGGCCCTTGTTATCCCTTTGTCTGCTAAGGGTATTGCTCAATCAACAGGAATCTTGCCTTCAACTGACTTAATCCTTGTCTTCCTGTTACACAGTAACTAGTGTACTGGGTTGATGTTACAATGTATCCCCAATCGTCTGGTTTATGCTGGATCTGGGAGTAAACGGGGAGAAAGTGCACAGTTTGTTTTCAGAAAATCTTGCAGACTGGCCTTGAAGAAACGTGAGTCACTGGCACTGAGAGGCAGTTTTTTTTTTCCTTGCAGAACTCACTTTTGCTTTGCTTTGCCTGTAGCTAGTTTAGCTTAGTTAGGGCTGAAAAGCTTTGCATTTTTTTTTTCTTTCTTTTTTTCCCTTTTTCTTTTTTCCCTTTTTTCCGCCTGTTTTTTGGAACGGTTCAAACCTCCCCCATACGGAGGACCCGGGGGGGTGCCGGGGGAGCTGACACCTGGACCCACTAGAAGCTACCCTTCACAGCAACATCCACCAATGCTGAAAAGAACTGAGAGCAGAGACCATCTACAAGAGGGACTTTGCTTTCCATAATTCATCATCTGGTATTGTTCAATCTATTGTGCTGGGGGAGTGTTTTGCTGGTTTAATAAACAGGTTTCTTTCCACTTTCTCTCTCTGATGAGTTTTCTCCCGAACCGACTGGGAGAGGGGAGGGGGGGAGGGTTTCCCTCGGAGTTCTTCTCCCAAATTTGCCTTAAACCATCACAGCATCTTATATCTCAAAGCTCGCTTTCATTTCTATTTCGCTTATAGGTTTTATACTCTTAGACTCTTTTGCCAGGAAATCATATCTGTAAGGCTTTCCTGTTTCATCTTCAACAATCCGTCTTGGGTCCATCTTGGGTCCATCTTGGGTGTACCCACAGCTGGGCTCTTGTACTGCCCAAGGTGTATCCTTTTAAGGCCTTTCAATAAATACCTACTTTATTCCTTTAACTCTGTCTAGCCTCTGTTCCAGATCAGCCTCTTAAGGCATCATGCTGTCCAAGCATTGGAGCAGCCAGACCACATGGGGCTCTCCAGACCTGTGGTTGAAATCTTTTTGCATATTTTGCAGCTCACTTTGGGTAAGGATTGGGTGATTATCTCTGGCCCTGCCTCTTCCTCCTGTTGTGAGGGCCCTACTTCCTCTTCATCCCTCACTAAGCAAACTGATTTGGTCTTGGATTTCTTCTTCTCTATAGGGGCAACTGCTACCAACACTGGTTGTTCCTCTGGTTCAGCTGCAGTTTGAGTGGCCACAGTGCCTGTTAGTCTGCTGTCCTCCTTTCCCCCAGAGGGTGCTGCTACTATCAAGCAGTGTATAGTATAGTATAGTATAGTGTAGTGTAGTATAGTATAGTAGCCAGGGTACAGCACATTGCATAACTTTGAGCCTCTCTGGAACTGCCACAGCATTTTCCTTTCAAATTTTCTGCTACTTTATCAGGGTCCTGTAGTTGTTCAGGGGTGAACTTCCCAACCATTGGAGCAGAATAGTCCTTCAAAAGATGGCCCATTTTCTCCCACATTCTATGCTTTGAGAGACTGGAGGAGATTGCTGGCTCAAAACAATTCAGGTGCACATGTGTGAGGAAAAGGGGCAGGTCAGGCCTTGCCTTTGCTGAGGCGATGCACTGCTCTGTACACCCCACCTCCACAGGCCTATATTGCAGCCCTGCAGTGGCCTCCAATTATTGGCACACTGGAGGCAATGCTCCACACCCCACATCTGGAGCCCCATTCTAGCTCCAGAGTGGCCAGATGATCAGAAGTCCCATCTGGGGGAAGGGCCCAGGAAAAGCCAAGGGGTACTTGCACTGAGACACAAGGCAAGCACATCTTGACCCTACCTCCTCTTGGAATTTCAGCTGAACACTGCTGGAACCAGAAGTGGTAGCTATGTTTGTTCTTTTCTGTATTATTTCTGTCTCTCTTCTTCTAATTCCCTCCCCTCAGAATTTTGAGTAACTTAAAATCAGATGGGTTTGGAGTTTGCTAAGTTGAATAGGCTAAGTTAATGCTTTGTGAAGTGTTTTATGTTGACTGAACGCTGCTCTAAACCTTCTGCCAAAGTTTTCTGATTTTCTAAAGTTGTCAGTAAAGTTTTTGTTGTTTTTACCTCTTGAAAATATCTTGTCAGTATTTCCCCCATGCATCTAACTCAGAGCACATGAAAAACCATAAGCCCTTTAAAGAGTCTCATCATACAAGTTTTTTGGGGCCTTACACATGCCATTCATGACTATCGACCCTCAATGCAGATCTCTGAATAAACTCTCTAGAAATCTCTGTCTTGACTCTAAACACAGTGTTGACTGTACTGAGGAGACCTAGAAGACTTAGCAACAAGAACATGCTTTCCTTAACATCCAAAGGGAATTCAAAATTTTCAAAAGCTGTTGTCACAGACCTGAAGGAGAAAAAGGGAGTGAAAGGCTGGGGAAAATCATCGTCCCTGTTCCACCACAAACTGGGTATGATTATCAATGAATTCCCAGAGTGTGAAAAATTACATTTCACCTTTTTATATTAATTTATAAGTTTAATAAAAATAAAATAAAATAGAATAAAAATATGAAGTGTTCCCCTTCCCTCTGCCCCCTGAAGCCAGCTGCTAGCTCAGAATTTAGGGAGGTTTGGGTGAGGGGATCTTCAGGATAGGGAAGTAAATCCAAAAGAGGCTCTTACCCTGAGATATGTTCCTAGGTTTATTCCAAGAAGGGATCTCAAGGCCAAAGAGGGAGAACTTGGAAGGATGGGGGGTTTTATCTCTTTCAGGCTAGGGGGCGGGGTTACCTGGCCAAAGGCCATAGGTCAGAGTCAGGGGGCAGGTAGGGTTTCACGGGGGAGATCAATGCCAGAGGGATACAACAAAAATAGACAATTAAGGAGACAAATAAGGTAGCCACTCAGCTGAGGGTGTAGAGCAACACACCCCCCATTCTAAATTCTTTGGTATTTATCAGTCTTGGTGTTACATATTCAAAAAGAGACTAATGCATATTTAAACATCCGTTTTCTTTATCTGTTTCAAGGGTCCCCAAAATTTGCAGTTCCTTTGTCTGTGCATGGCGCCTTCTAGCCGGGTTAGGTGTCATAAATCCTTCTTAACTATAGAAGTTCCTTGTTCTTTATCTTTCACAGGAATGCAGATGGGTCTTCTGGTTTTTATCTTGTTAGCGGTTACAAAAAAAACTCTACAAACCATCTCTACATTGTTACCATTAAAAAATATACTATCATTATATTTTTAAATTCTACAAATAAGAGGAAATACAGTACAACTTTCTTACATTATATGCATAACATTCATTCCAATATTTGCAAAAAGCCAACTCTAAAATATGCATTTATAACACAGAGGTAGGGCCCAAAGCCAGGGCAGGAGAGCAACACTGAGTACACATCCCAAATGACCCTCATTGCCCTTGATGTTATCATGTCATAAGCTGATATCACACAGTACAGCAACAAAACAACCTTGATTCCTTTCCCTGCTCTGAAAAAGAGCACTACTGTGTTGGTTTAGCACAGATTGTAAAAACCAATTAGTGATTGACTTTGAAATTGGCAACCAGATTAGCCAATTAAATATAGGTATACACCTCTGGGTCACACAGGCTTAAAATCAGCAGGAGCCCTGGAAACTTCCCTTTTCCCTTCTGGCCTCAGAGGAGGTAAGAAGGCAGTCCCTGCTCCCTCCTTGCCTCCTTGCAGGGGGTGGGGGGGGGGACACGGGATGGCCCAGCCTGTCCGGGCCGAGGCCGCGGCTGCCAGTGAGGGAGGGGAAAGTCACGGCTAATAACATCCAGCCGACTTTAAAACTGCCGGTGCCGCAGACCCGGGCCCAAGGGAAGATGTCCCCCGGGCCCCAGGGAACAGGTCTGAGCTGGGGCCCACGCCCCGGGCCTGACGTGGCCTGCCCAGGCCTGAGCTTTTCCCGGGAAGCTGCCGGGACCAGTGACTCCCGGGTCGGGGGAGGGGAGAATATGCCTTCTCCCCGACCCGACCCAGATCGGATTTCCAGTACCTGTAAGGCACCCTGCCGCTGAGCTGCGGGGGCTGAGCCTCCTCCCTCTGGTGACTCCCGGGCAGAGGAGGAAAGTGGGGGGGGAGGAAAGCCCAGCCTGCTCAAGAGATTATGCAACTGAGATCAAAGGCAGTTTTGCAGCTGGGCAAGGGGCCCTGCAGCAGCCAGAACTCAAAGACTCTGGCCCAGCCCAGTGAGGCCTGACCCTACCACCTTCAGTCAACCATCGGAAAGAACCCCATGACCACCGAAGGCCTAGGTGAAAGAAATAGCCCCAGGTTATGCACTCCTAAGTTGTACTGTTATACTGTTTTGCTGTAAAATTAAAGTTGCACTGTTACTTGCCTGTTTTAAACTGTTCATGTTGAATCTGTACCCTGAATTTCTGCTTGTTATGTCCAAGTTCTGTACCCTTTCTCCCTGAATTCTGGGTTTTCCCCTCTCCACCGGGTAAAAGCCCGCCGCCACTTCCTGCTACCCCCCCGCTGCTCCCTGCTGCCTGCCATCGAGCTGCGGACACCGCCCAGTATGGAGATAAGGGAACTCCCATGGTGCCTGGCTGTGGCCGGAGGTCCAGTTGGAGCTAGAAAAGCCCCTGGGACAGCGAGCCGACACAGAAACTGGACCTAAGAAGGACAAAGCTGTGCGAGGCACACGTCCAGCTACCTGCAGGTAGCAGGTATTTTTTGTTACTTTCTCACCATGACCTGAAAGGAACTGGAGAGAGGTGACCCCCCTGGACCACACGAGCCAAAGGGATTCTATGGAAACCCCCTTGAGGAAGGAATCCCGACTCTGCAGCAGCAGCAGCAGCAGCAGATTCGACTGCACCTCCTCCTCCGTGGTGTCTACTGGGAGCAGCGGCGGCGTGCGCAGCCCCTCGAGCCCCCTACCCAGAGCTGATTTCTAATAAAGGCCTTTTCAAAGGAGCTGGTCTCCTGGCCCATTTATAACAAATTGGGGGCTCGCCGGGACGTGACCACGCCTGAAGAGGACCGAGGACGGGACGGCCGACCGCCCTTTGGATCTCCGGACAGCTGGTCACACCGGACCCAAGGAAGACAGCCTGGGATTGGACAGCACGGAGGAGTGCCGGTAAAGTATAGCCGGTGGCGCGAGTGGAGACGAGCGAGTGGTGTGTGCGTGAGACGAAGACCGGCAGCTCGGATCTTCGAAGCGAGTGTGGGCCTTCTAGTACCGCGACTCCAGTCTCCCGCGAGGGAACTGGCCGGGAACGGAGGGAAGCGAAAGGAGAACAGTGTGAAAGAGGTGTCTCCAGGGGCATAGGTGCCCCCCTCCGGGCGTGCGGAGGTAATTTAGAGAATGAGTGGCACGTCACAGGGTGTATGATTGTAGGATAGGCCCGCCTCCATTCTAGAATCTACGGAGGCGGGCTGCTCAGGCTGATCCAAGCGTGCGGAAAGCCTAGAGCTGTGTGTGTAGCATGCACCACACTGGCTGAGGTTACGGCCCGGGGTGTCCACGGGTTGGGATACTGGCTGGGGTAGCTGACAGGGTATGGGGAGTGAGAGAGGGTACTGGCCGAGGTTACGGCCCGGGATGTCCAGGCGAGGAAGGGGTGCTGGCTGACAGTCAGGGCAGTCTGAGCACTGGCTTGGGACACTGGCTGGGGTAGCCTGCCGGGGTACAGGAGTGGGCGCACTGGTCGGGGGTACCTAGAAGTAAGGGGTATGCGTTCCGAGTGCGGAGAGCCTACAGGGCCAGGGGTCTTTTGAGTATACTGCCTGGGTGTAGGATGAATGAAAGTTAGGGAAGTCCCAAAGTGCGAGGGACTTAACGATAGGGGGAGTGAGTGAGTCGCACACTGTACGTCCGAGTCCTGGCTGTAAGTGGTGACTGGAACTCTGGGCCCAGGTTGACTGGCTGCTTACGGAAACTCGATAGATGTACAGGAGAGGAAGAGGGGTGCTGGCTGGGGTAGTGACTGAATCTCTAAGGGCGGGATATCAGGCTACCGACAGGGCACTCTGAGCACTGGCAGGAGTGGTGGCCAGGCCCTGAGGGCGGGTTACTGAAGCCACTAACGGGTGTTCGTGGAGTGAGTGAGGAAGGGGTGCTGGCTGGGGTAGTGACTGAATCTCTAAGGGCGAGATATCAGGCTACCGACAGGGCACTCTGAGCACTGGCAGGAGTGGTGGCCAGACCCTAAGGGCGGGTAACTGGAGCCACTGACGGGTGTTTGTAGAGTGAGTGAAGATTACCTAGTGAGAATGGGAGCATACATAAGTAAGCAAAAACTGCCTGAGGAGGAAAAGGGGAAGATAAAGAACATTCCCCCAGATAGTCCACTCGGACAAATGTTGGAACTATGGGATACTGATGAGGCCACTAAAAATTTGAGCAAGGTTAAAATGATTCATTATTGTATAGAGGTTTGGCCCACTTTAAATTTACCTGGAGAATGGCCGTGGTGTGGAACTAAGGACCCCTGGATGTGCTTGCAATTAAACCCGTATCTGAAATCCCAAGGGGACTCAGATACTGAGCAGATCCTTTATGCTGCCTGCTGGCAGAGACACAGAACCGAAGGTGAAACAGCTAAGATTTGTAAGCTACAAGAGGGAAAGAGGAAAAATGAAAAAGAGAAAAGGGAGGAAAGCAGTCACCATTGGGACCCTCTTGATTATTTGCCCCCTCCTCCCGTTTACCCTGGGATACCCCAAACTGTCCCTGCTAACCCTCCAGCTTTACCTGTGAACCCCTCCCCATCTCTCCAAACCCCTTCTTCAGCTTGCTCCCCAACAGGATTACCCCCTACAGCTCCACCCTCTCTACCACCTCAGTCTAACCCGACTATCTCGAATGCTAATCCCTTTTACTCTTCAGCTCTGTCCTCGACGCCTCCTAACACTGGCCTAGTCCACTCCCCTTCACCATCTACTCTTCCTGCACTCCCACACAACTGGGAGCTGGACTTGCCAGCCAATAATATAGAAACCCCAAAAGGACCCTACTGTGGCACCAGGTCAAGAACAAAGCTCTTCCCCCTAAGGAAAGTCCCGATAAGTGGGGCAGCTGGGGATGCACCTCTGACAGCTTCAGAAGTTGGGGGCTTTAAGAAAGAGCTGTGAGGCCTGGTTGGGGACCTGGTGTGGGTGGCTGGCTGGGTGGATCGGTTCCTGAATCCTAATGTTTGCACCTGGAGTGAGATGAACTCTATTTTGGGTGCCTTGTTCAGCCCCAAGGAGATGGCCATGGTCCATGTTGCAGGAATGCGAGTCTGGGAGCAGAGGAGCAGGTTTGGGCCCCGGGCAGGGGACGGGCTCCCGCGGGCGGATCCAGGGTGGGATCCAGGTGGAAAAGGGGAAGGGCAGAATGTGGGAGACTGTGGAACCCTGGTGGTGAGGGGCATCGGAGGGTCTGTTCCCCGGGGTGGCGGCACCAGGCTGGCCTTTGATGGGACCCAGGGGGAATGGGACCCCAGCCACCTAGTTAAGCAGGGGAGGAGCAAGATAAAGTAAGGGGAGCCAGCATTAAAATCCTGCATTTCCTAGGGGAAAAAGGCCTTAAAGTATCTAAAAACAAATTACAGTTTGTAGAAGTACAGGTAACATATCTTGGACACCTCATTGGGGAAGGGTATAAGAAACTAAGCCCTGAGAGAATCTCAGGTATACTGTCCATCTCGGCTCCAACCACAAAAAGAGATGTAAGAAAGCTATTGGGACTATTTGGCTATTGTAAATTATGGATAGAAAAATACTCACAAAGTGTCAGATTTCTATATGAAAAACTGGTCCAAC
Organism: Phylloscopus collybita; assembly: GCA_027886175.1. Taxonomy (NCBI): domain Eukaryota; kingdom Metazoa; phylum Chordata; class Aves; order Passeriformes; family Phylloscopidae; genus Phylloscopus; species Phylloscopus collybita. Next base: position 5,172,433 of record JAJNNQ010000057.1, read on the forward strand.
CTGAACCTGTAAAATGGACAGTTGAGAATGAAGAACAGTTAGAAAATTTAAAAGCCAAATTATCCTCAGCCCCAGTTCTTAGTCTTCCTGACCTTAAGAAGGGGTTTGACTTATTCATAAATGCAGAAGAGGGAATAGCCTATGGGGTGTTAACCCAAGAGTGGGGGGGACACAAAAAGCCTGTTGCATACCTTTCTAAGCTCCTGGACCCAGTTGCAAGGGGATGGCCAGCTTGTCTTCAAGCTGTGGCAGCCACAGCAGTCCTTGTAGAAGAAGCACAAAAGCTGACACTACAAGGAAAAATCATTGCACACACCCCCCATGATCTCAGAGCAGTGTTGAGTCAAAAAGCCCAACAATGGTTAACAGACTCAAGGATCCTAAAATATGAAGTGATTCTGACAAATGCTGAAAATCTAGAATTAATCACATCCAAAAGCTTAAATCCTGCACAATTCCTCTCAGGGGAGCCCATACCCGCTCTGGAACATAATTGCTTGGAAGTCATGGACCTGCAAACAAAAGTAAGGGAGGACCTTGAGGATATACCCCTGCCATATGGGAGGGTGTTTTTCATTGATGGATCATCTAAAATGGTGGAAGGAAAGAGAATATCAGGCTATGCAATAGTCGAGGGTATCAACAAACAGAGTTTAAAAGTTTTAGAGAAAGAAAAATTGCCCTCGAGCTGGTCCGCTCAGTGCTGTGAGGTCTATGCTCTTAAAAGGGGATTAGACCTGTTAGAACAAGATCAAGGTACAATTTACACTGACTCACGGTATGCCTTTGGAATTGTGCACACATTTGGAAAAATTTGGGAAGAAAGAGGCTACCTAAATTCCAAAGGAAAAGATTTGATACATAAAGAACTATGAAACCCAGGGAAATTGCAATAGTGCATGTCAAGGGACATCAAAAAGGGGATACCTTTGAAGGGAGAGGCAATCAAGCAGCTGACCAAGCTGCCAAGTTAGCAGCCCAAAACCCGGGGGAGCCGATAAAGATTTTGACTGTGACTGATTTGCCAGCTGACAAAGAAAAAAAAACCAATATATGATGAACATGAGTTGAGAGAAATAAAGAGGTTAGGGCTGCACCAAGGTGTTGCCATGCCCGTGCCTGCTTGTTTTGGTTTTGGGAAATTCTATTCCCAGGCATGGTGTTGATGCACAAGGTCATGTTCAGTAAACTACTGAAGCTCCCACATTTGTTCCCAGAGGAGGGGCTTCGGTGATGGTCTCTGGAAAATGACCAGTGGTTCCCAAGGGTCCCACCTCTGGGGTGGGCAACTTGTAAAATGTTCAAAAGGAGTCAGAAAATAAAGGAGTGGTCTCTTGCCTGCAAGAGCACCACGCAGCCTTCACTGATGCACTCCCTGCCTCGTTCCTGAGCGCCGTAACCAGTTATACCAAGGGAAGCAAGGGGAATGGTTAACCCCAGATAGACCAAAGTTTTTAAATAGAGCCCTAGCTCGAAAAATGCTAACAGAAATACACAGTCTGACCCACTGGGGCACCCAAGGGTTATGTGATCATTTCTTAAGAGAATATTTATGTATTGGAGTATATAATCTGGCCAAAGCAGTTACTGAAGGATGCCTTATATGCCAAAAGGTAAATCAGAAAGCAATGAGGAAGAATACCTTAGGAGGAAGACAAATAGCATTAAGACCCTTTCAAAATATACAAATAGATTTTACTGAAATGCCTTCAGTACAAGGTTACAAGTATATGCTTGTTATAGTTGATCATTTAACCCATTGGGTGGAAGCTTTTCCTACAAAAAGGGAAACGGCACAAGTGGTAATAAAAATATTACTGGAACACATCATCCCCCGGTATGGGCTAGTGAATAATATTGATTCAGACTGAGGTCCTCATTTTGTAGCCAAAATTCTACATGATGTCATTAAAGCCTTAGGAATCAGGTGGCAGTTGCATACACCCTGGCATCCCCAAAGTTCAGGGAGAGTTGAGAGGATGAATAAAACCCTCAAAAATGTATTAACTAAATTGATAACCGAAACAGGAATGAATTGGCTCAAGTGTCTGCCCCTGGCCCTTCTGCGAATCTGGGTCCGACCAAGATCTGACATAGGGGCTTCACCATATGAGATGATGTTTGGACTCCCCTTCTTACTGACCCCCTATAGCACTGGGGATTATTTAGAAGGAGAGGCCGCTACCCAAGAATATGTAAAAACAATTGGAAAGACATTGGCAGATCTTAAAAGAAGAGGGTATCTTCCTCAAACCTCTCCCTTGGACACTGACATGCACCAAATAAAACCAGGAGACTGGGTTTTAATTAAATCCTGGAATACCACCCCACTAACCCCTAAATTCGAAGGCCCGTTCCAAGTTCTGCTCACTACTCATACTGCAGTGCGAACCCAGGAAAAGGGCTGGACCCACATCACTAGAGTGAAAGGACCATTACCACCCCCGAGTGATCCCTCTGACCGCAACAAGGGGTCAGATCCCTCTGACCCTGCAGCCCCAACAAGAGTTCCCTCTGAGTGGACTGCCACTCGAGATCCAGACACCCTCAAAGTAACTCTCAAGAAACAACCAAAAACCAGTTAAAGACAATAAGGAACAATAACAGTTATTACAAGCTGTCGTTACCATTGTTAAAAATCCACATTGTTATAAGAGGTTAAAAAGTGTTAATATAGAAGTGTAAAATAATGGTTAAATCCGAGGTTATAAATTGTTATAATGAGTCACAAAGTGTTAATGTAAAAGTGATAAGTAGCAGTAATTCTTAATTTAAAAATTAAATCTCTCATAGGGCACACCCAAAGGGAGCTAACTAAAACTAAGAAAAAGGTGGAAGGTGGGAATAAACAAGGGAGAACTCCACAAATCCAGCCTAAGAACTCCCTGACCCAAGAGGCAAGACCAGGTGAGACCAAAGAGAACCCTCAGAGCGAGATGGGGGCAGGTTCATACTGGACTCTTGGAGGGACTAATAGTAGTCCTATTGATATGATGAGGAGAAAGAACCCCCTGACCCAAGAGGCAAGGCCAGGTGAGACCAAAGGATCCACAAATAGAATGGTTCATACTGGACTCTTGGAGGGACTGATAGTAGTCCTATTGATAAGCAAGTTTACAGATGGGGCTTGCTCCGAATGCTGTCATTCAGTTTGTGATGGGGAGAATCTACAATCCCTTATGAGATTTCACACCCATGTGAATCCCACATGTTTTGACATGACCCAATTATCCACCTGTCAAAAAGAGGAAAAACAATATTGGATTGCAAAAAATGCTGCCACATTTAAGCAGTGCCTGACTGGGGAGTGCCCTATCAGAGAGTGGTTCTGTTTTAAAGAGTTAAGAAATACAGAGGGAGTAGCAGATCTGATAAAAGAAAAACCACTGGTGGTGAAAAAGAATGAAATAGATGAACCCCTTGGGAAAAGTCTATTTGTCAATCTGGAGAGGGAATCAGCCATAAACTAAATATAACAAACTGCTGGATATGTAAAAGCACACAAATATGTGATGTATGGCCCTGGGAAGGGACAAGCTTATCACCCTTAGACATCCTGAGATGGAAGTTAATAACGGGGAAAAAGTATAAAACCTTCCTAGGAAGAATGGCTTGTAAAAGGTACCTACTGATCAAAGAGTTAAAACAAAAATGGATCCCCAGGGAACCTGAAAAATATTGGTCTATTGGGAAAAAAGAATCAGGGTGCGTCTGTAATAAAAGTTATGGTCTACATGAGTGCACTAATAAAGGGACCAATCTTTTTTGGGGAATCAGAGAAATTTCAAAATATTGGGAACACCCCTATGACACACAAAACACATCCTGGAAAGCTCCAAAACCCCTCTTTTGGATTTGTGATGACAAAACCTACACCCATCTCCCAGGAGATTGGGCGGGTAGTTGCACCATAGGAATCATCAAACCAGCCTTCTCCCTCCTCCCAAGAGAATCAGGAAACCATTTAGGCATACCCTTATATAACAATTTAAAAAGAAAATACCGAAAGAGGAGGAAGGGCAGCACACAAACATGGAAGAGTAAAATATGGACACCAAAAGAAATAGTAAAAACATATAGGCCAGCAACTTGGACACAAGATAGATCATGGGGGTGCCGAACTCCAATTTACATGTTGAATAAAATTATCAGATTACATGCAGTATTAAAAAGAATATCAAACAAAACAGCCCTTGCCCTTGATCATATCAGTAACCAATTGGCACAGACAAGAGCAGTAGTTTATCAAATCAAACTAGCAGTCGATTATGAAAGTAAGGTAATAAAAAAAATTTTCCAAAGAAATACAAAAAATTGCATATGTAAGTACCCAGGAATGGAAGCCCTTAATTAATATGGACTGGTGGGACAACTTCTGGTCCTTTGAAGGGACCTGGTGGGAAAAAGTAGTGTTCATTGCAATAAGTGCCTTTGCCAGTCTCCTACTTCTCCCCTGCATACTTCTTTGTCTAATTCGAACTATAGCCACTACTGTTCCAGCTAGTCTCCAAATCCCTAAAGTAAGGATTCAGAAACCTACAAACACAATTAGATTAGAACCCCAAGAAGAAGAACTAAGCACAGCAAAAAGAATTTATAACCAATACCAGGAATTAAAACAGATTTATTCCCTTGAATCAGACATGGCCAATTCATGCGGGCAAAAGCTTGATCAAAGAAATAGAGGGGGGATTGAAAGAAATAGCCCCAGGTTATGCACTCCCGAGTTGTACTGTTATACTGTTTTGCTGTAAAATTAAAGTTGCACTGTTACTTGCCTGTTTTAAACTGTTCATGTTGAATCTGTACCCTGAATTTCTGCTTGTTATGTGCAAGTACTGTACCCTTTCTCCCTGAATTCTGAGTTTTCCCCTCTCCATCGGGTAAAAAGCCCGCCGCCGCTTCCTGTTGTCCCCCCTGCTGCTTCCTGCTGCCTCCTGCTGCCTGCCATCGAGCTGCGGACACCGCCCAGTATGGAGATGAGGGAACTCCCATGGTGCCTGGCTGCGGCCGGGGGTCCAGTTGGAGCTAGAAAAGCCCCTGGGACAGCGAGCCGACACAGAAACTGGACCTAAGAAGGACAAAGCTGTGCGAGGCACACGTCTAGCTACCTGCAGGTAGCAGGTATTTTTTTGTTACTTTCTTGCCATGACCTGAAAGAAACTGGAGAGAGGTGACCCCCCTGGACCACACGAGTCAAAGTGATTCTATGGAAACCCCCATGAGGAAGGAATCCCCACTCTGCAGCAGCAGCAGCAGCAGCAGCAGATTCGACTGCACCTCCTCCTCTGTGGTGTCTACTGGGAGCAGCGGCGGCGTGCGCAGCCCCTCGAGCCCCCTACCCAGAGCTGATTTCTAATAAAGGCCTTTTCAAAGGAGCTGGTCTCCTGGCCCATTTATAACACTAGGCACATTTAACTCTTTCCTGGCAAAGTGAAGCTTTCAAGGACTAACCCTTCCCTGAGAGTGAGAAGAAAGGGACAGAGTGAATGTAGAGAAGACAGAACATGAGATGGGTAGTCAGTGAATGGGAGAGTGAAAGGTCCTAAGTGGGAGAAAGGATGTGAGACACTAATTTTGAAGACTTAAAAAAAAACTAAGGTTATAGACAACAATATATTGCTGATTTAGCTGGAAAAAATAAGCTTTGCTGAAATCAGTTAAAACTCAGAGGATGGTTAAAAGAGACCGAATTTTAGATAAGCTATCCCTGATCTAATAACCCATAGCCTGTCAACCTTATGTTTGTGTAAGCTGGGCTTGTAACGTAAAACAGGGAAATTGATCAATAGACCCCAGAAACACAAGACAATTGCAAACCCTCTAGCTCCAGAAACAGTCCTGGAAACAGGAAACTACAGGTTTTACCAAGGAGTAATTTGTCACATATGCATCAAAAGGCTGAAAGTTTAGAACGAGGAAGACTAGTTTTACTTCTTCCTTTTGGTGACCACTCCCCACATAAGGCCACTGACTCATTTCAGAGAACAAACTACACATGCTTAATAGCCTTTTTGTCAATTAGCATACGAAGCGGAGAAGAGGAGGTGACAGGGGTATGAATGTGCATTTGTATTTTGTGTATTCAACACTTTTGTGGATAAAAGGCTTTGTAATTACCTGTGATCTTTGCAGTGTGCATTGGGGAGCTATCCCACGCTCTTCCCGGCCTTCATAATAAACATACACTTTCTAACTTAACTGTTAGAGGGTCTTTTGTTTGTCACAGTTGGGTATTGATATTAGATAGATATTCATATTTTAATAAATCAGATGGAGGAGTGGCCTTGTTTGGCTGGACTTCTCTTGTGAGCCATGGAGAATGGACTATTTCCTGTAACATATGAATGCTGTTTGGGGGGGATGCATGGCTCTAGTTAAAAGTGATATGAAGCCCTTTGCTCCTAGGGAAAAAGGAGATCTCTAGTTTTTGAGATGAAGATGATTTTGGAAATAGAAGAAGAGAGTTTTTGTTTTATACTAGAAGAGGCATCCTTAAACAGTACCCTAAATAAGCAGACACTGACCCATATACAGTGTTGGGAAAGGCTGCTAATGGGTGGAATTTCAGTTTGCAGAGGTTTCTTTTGGGCAGCTGCAGATTTTTGATGTGGGAACCACCAGAGGACTGTTTCTCTTGTGGCAATGTCTCCATGGGACTCTAAGAGAGACTCCTCTCCCAAAGAACTGATGAAAGATTATCTTAAATGGTGAACTTGACTGAAAATTACAGGTTTTGTCTCCTTATGTTGTATGTGGGAAAGTGAACTGTTGTTGGTGGGGAGGAGGAGTGCTTTGAAAGTTTCATTTTGATTCTCATTTTTCCTTCTTTTGGTGTGTGTTAATAAATCTATCTTTGTAACCTTTAAGTTTGGGCTTGCTTTTGCTTCTCTCGTGATCCTATCTCACAGCAGAATTCTGATAGATACCCAAACCATCACACAAATGGTGCATTGGCCAGGAAACGGTCAAAATTAGTGAACGAGAAACCTCTACAACTGCGAGGAGCACATGTTGCATATATGGGAATATATACAGGGTTAGTTACCACAACCACATGAGCAGACCAAGCAACTTTGTGGCCATTGGTTGTGTACCTAATACAACAAATGCTTAGATCCAATTTGGTTCCAACCTGTTCTAATCAGATCTGTTGTCATCTCAACCCTTTAAGCCCTGCCTTGGGAACCAAATAAAGCTGTAATGATTTAGGAATGGTATTCCCCAGTTTAGTTTTCCCACTGAAGCACTCCAAACCACATGCTGCTCTCTCACTCCTCCCTCCTCCTACCACTCCCTCCTTTGTGGGATGGAGAGGAGAATTGGAAGCACAAAAGGTAAAGTTCACAAGTTGATATAAGAACAATTTACTGGAAACAGCAATGAAATAAGACAATGAACAGTAAAAGCAACAATACTAATGACAGAGTGTACAAGAAAAAGAGGCAAACAATTCACATGTGATTTCTCACCCGGTGGAAACCCTGGACAATACCCAACCACTCCTTCCACCACCTGGCACAACCTGGAATGGAACCCTTCTCCCATCCCCAGAAAATTATGTAAGGTTGTATAAAATAACCTCCAGGTCCTAGCCATGCCCTCTCCTGGCTACTGAAAAAATTAATCCTTTCCTGGTTGGAACCAGGACAACACAGCAAAAGTCTCCCATCTGTTCTGTGAAGAAATGATCGGCTCATTGTGAAACACAATTCATTCCAGAGTGATGCAGGGCCACTTGTCCCTTTGCAGCTCTGCTAAGAGTCTAATGCAAAACCTTCATGACCATGTCCTTTTGCTGCTGCTTTCACCAGGCAACAGAAACAGGAGGCAGTTTCTCTCTGCACTCTGCTGCAGCAAGCGGAGTTTAAGGTGGTCAAGTGCAAGTCCCTCTGCAATTGCTGACGCCCACTGGGTTGCCACCAGCGGAGTGGAAGCCCATCTTTTCTGCAGCAAGGCCTGTCTTCCGGGATCCCATACCTCTAATGAGCCGCAAATCACCTCTTAAAGGTGCTCCACTTAGAGAGCTTAACTGGACTCGCTTTGTAAGGGGTTTTGTTCATCTTTTGGTACTTAATTGTTAATATTTGTGCTTTTTTATTCAATTTTCCTCTTATTCCTTTTTGATAAACCGAATACTAAAGAGGGGAATTAAGTTCTAATACTTGCAGGTTTGTGGCAAGCACTAAGAATTTTTCGGTTAATTTTACTTCTTCTTTTAAACACTTAGTACACAAAGCCCTAGGTCTCACCCCTCTTCTGTAGTGTACAATTCAAATTTCACTACAGTATACACATTCAAAATGCACACATGGATAACATGAACATTTTGGATTTATGCAAATGATCATGTCAGTCATTTATCTGCTCGTCGGAGTTGTATCTTCAGATTCCTTGGTGTGGATGTCACTTTCTACTCGGGACTGTAGTTCTGATGCTCGACCTTCTTCACTCAAGAAGTGTGAATTCACTCTTTCTCTGCAGTTCACACTGCAGTGTCTGTTGTTAGGAGGACAAGAAAAGGGCCTTCCCAGTGAGGGGTGAGCGGGATTTCTTTCCAGGTCTTTACTAGGACTTTGTTTCTTGGTTGTACTTTATGGATGGCAAATCCTAGAGGTGAACTTTGAGTGATCAGTCCTTGTTTTCGCAAATTTTGCAAATTCTTGTTGATAGATACTAAATATGGCTGTATTTGAATATCTTCAACTCTTGGGTGTTTCACTGGCATCCCATGTTCATATGGCATTTCATATAACATTTTAAAGGGTGACAGTCCAGTTTTTGTATGAGGCTTAGTTCTGATATTCAATAAGGCTAGGGGCAAACACTTTACCTAGGTCATTCTGGTTTCCAGCATTAATTTCGCAAGCTGTGCTTTAAGGGTCTGATTCATTCTTTCCACTCTCTTAGAGCTTTGTGGGTGCTAAGGGGTATGGTACTCCCATCGGAATCCCAGTGCATCTGTTAATTGTTTTATTATTTTGGAAGTGAAGCCAGGGAACTCTTAATTAAAGTGGGAAGCTGGACAGAGCAACACACGTAGAACCAACATGGTTAGATCATGCATTCTCCATTTATTCTTCCGGTATCAGGGGTTAAATACAGTTTCAGATAGTTTACAGTTACAGGTGTTTTCTAATTGGCATTCAGTGTAAAAAGAATGTAAACAATTTCACCCTTAAGGAAGTCACCATAACCACACTATAACTATGCTATCTAATGCTTAAACACACCTTAAAGTGAATTTCTAACTGTGCCACAAGTCTGTCTATTTCTAGACAGGCCTGAAACTGGGGCCCAGTTTGGGGTAGTTCAAATCTCATTCCAAAATATCTCATGCCCACGTTCCCTAAGAAATCCTGCTACAATTCCCTCTTTTCTTTTTTTGAACTACCCAAACTGAGTCAATGGCATGACTAACCATTTTTCGCATGCACTGCAACAAACAAGGCACAAAAACCAAAATAACTACAATAACAACTAAAATTACAACACCAAAACAGATCAACTCCTTGATTCACCCAGTGAGACCCCATGAGCCGAGTCATTTGTCAAATGGAGAGTCAGCCACTACAAGTTTCCTCATGTTGCTCTTCAGCTGTGAAAGCTGGTTGTAAATTGATTGAGAGTGGTTTGACAAATTCATGCAGCACATGCCCTCAAACTCCTCACATCCATGCCCTTGAGCGAGAAGGAAGAAGTCAGTCGTGGCTCTGTTTTGAAGAACTGCATGACGGATGCTGCTAACATGTGCAGCAAGCTCGCTCAACATATTAGATGTTATGTTAATTTGTTTTCCTGTCCAGCAGGCCAAGGTTTTCATCTGTGTGAGAGCTTGCGTTGAAGCAACTCCTGGGGAAAAGATTGATGCTGATATTACAGATGCACGATTCCATAATATTACCTGATCTTTACAAACGAGGTCTAGTTGAATTGTACTGCGTTTGGCTCGTCGGGTCTTTTGAGACAACCCAAAACTATGCAATAAACCGCATGCTTCAAGAGCTGCCCTGGACTCCAGAGATCTCTCCTCGCCTCCCTCCCATCCATCTCCTACAGTCTGGTGCCCAAACGTGTGAAAAGGCCGATTCAGCTTTTTCACCTGTTGAAGACCTCTCCCTCGACGGTAACGGAAACGACAGGTTTGAGACGCCTGATAGACGTCTCGAGCTTGGATAGCATTGTTAAGCAGCACAAAACATTTTTTCTGCGGTGACCTGTGAGTACGGGGGTGTGTTGCCGGAGCTCTAGGAATACACTGCCACGTGGGTGAGCACAGGCTTGCCGTTGCCAAGCAACGCCTGCACCAGAGCTGTGAGTGACATCCAGTCGCGACGTCCTGAGCACGGATCGTGGTGCCTGGCCAGCACCCAACGCCGGAGCTCTGATGGACGACCCTGCCTCGACGACACGGAGGTGAGCAATAAACTGGTTTAATCATGGGACACAGTTATTCTGCCCCAGAGAGAGATCTCTATAAGCAACTAAAGCATTTACTGAAATCCAGCCCAACTAACTTATCAAAACAAGAGTTAAAAAATCTCTTAGCATGGACTTTGATCAATTTCCCTAATGCTGACTGTTCAGCCATCTTTACCAAAGACTTTTGGGACACAGTCGGAGTAAAGTTTCTTAATAATATCTCCTGCCGGGATAGGGCTGCCGCGGAGCTAGTACCAGCTTGCAGAGCGCTCGTAGAGATGTTTGCTGTGGGAGCTCTGCCTGCAGCAGCCGCTCTGCAGAGCCCCCCGTCCCGCTGCGTGTCTGCAATGGTGCACGCCTCCCCCGCCCCCCCACCATGCGGCCCCTGCTCCCTCCCCCCCCCACCCCCACCAGCCTGCGTGGTTTTGCCGTTCCCCGCGGTACCCACCAGCCCATCAGACCCTGCAGCCCCTCCCCCCGCCCCCGCGGTCCTGGCTCCCATGATTTATTAAAAATATGAATATCGATCTAATACCGATATGCAACTGAGACGGACAAAAACTCTCTAACAGTTTGAAGTTAGAAAGTGTATGTTTATTGCAGCGCTGGGCAGCATGTGGGATAGCTCCCCAAAAGCACACCGCGCCTTACAGAAAATCACAAAGCTATTTTATTTACAAAACTGTTGAATATCCAAAGTACAAATGCATATTCATAACCTTGGTACATCCCATTCCCCGCTTTGTATGGTAATTAGCAAAAAAACAATTAAGCATGCATAGTTTGTCCTTTGAAATGGGTCGGCGGTCTCATTTAAGAGGAGTGGGTTTAAAATGAGGAAGTAAAATGACTCTTCATCGCCCTGAACTTTCTACCTTTTCAATGCAAATGGTGATAAATGGGTGTTGGTAGAATTCCCATTTCCTTAGGTACAGTGACTTTCAATAAGTTTCAGGATTGGGGAGTCTCTGTAATTGTCCTGTGTCCCTAAGCCTATTTATCAGGTTCTCTATTTATTGTTGCAAGCACAGCTAAGCAAACATAAGGTTGACAAGCAATCAGTTATTTGGAAAAAGTTAACTCAAGCCTAGTCTTCCTTAGCTAACTACAAAGCTCTTAATTAACTTCGACAACCATAAGGCTTATTTCTAACTAAAATCTTAATTTCTTTAAAATCCTATATTCTTTAAAATCTATGTCTCACCCGCAGTCCCAACATCCGTTTTTGCCACCCTGAACTGTGCAGTCTCGCTGGGCCCCGCGGCACCGTCCACCGCTGCCACCCCAGTGGCAGTTGCATTTGTGAGCCATCCAGGAACGAGGGGTGGAGCTCCTTGCTGCTGAGTGGCTGCTTGTAGGACCATTGAGCAGGTGAGTGGTTTGCATTGTTAGCTAATCGGGAATGAGGGGTGGAGCTTCCTTGCTGCTGGGTGGCTGCCTATAAGAGGTCTCTGGGGAGCGTGGCGAACAGGGGCGTGGCTCATCTCACGAGCTTGAATAAGGCAGTTTGCGCAGCAGTTTGCGCAGCAGTTTGCGCAGGCAGGGCAAGCAGGCTGGGTTGCAAGTGTTCTTGCTAGTAAAGTGTCCTCTGTGTTGTATTAGGTGTTACTTCTGGTTGCTTCCTTTTGGTCTCTGTTAGTAATGGTTTTTACAAGGTCAAAAACTGCAGTTGGTGTAAGTGTATGTGACCAAGTGGAGCCCTCCAGAAAGGATGTGTCTGTACAGACCCATTCCTGCCCAGAGTGCTTGAGCGTATTGGTGGCTTCAGGGGGTGTAGTGGATGAGGCCTGCCTGCGGTGTGAACAGGTGAATGACCTCCTTTCGCTGGTGGCTGAGCTTAGGGAAGAAGCTGAAAGATTAAGGAGTATCAGGGAAAGTGAAAGGGAAATAGACTGGTGGAGCTCAGCTCTTCCATTTTTAAGGGAGTTCTCTGACCAAGAGTCTGAGGACTCACATGCCTCCCACTCTCAGGCAACAGAAGGGCACCTGGTAGATGAAGAGGAGTGGAAATGGGTCCCCCCTCGGGGAGGCAATAACACAAACTCCTCCCCATCCCCCAGCCAGGTGCCACTTCACAATAGGTATGAGGCCCTGGATCTAGAGAGCTTGCCAGATAATTTAGAAGAAAATTGTCTGCCCAGGGAGCCTCTCAATTGTGTCTCATCTGTAAGACGGATCACCACCTCTAACACCAAGAAGAAAAGAAGGGTAATCGTAGTAGGTGACTCCCTTCTCAGGGGAACTGAGGGCCCCATATGTTGCCCGGACCCATCCCATAGGGAGGTCTGCTGCCTCCCTGGGGCCCAGGTGAGGGATATCACTGAGAGACTTCCTGGGCTGATTCATCCCTCTGATTATTACCCACTGCTGATACTCCAGGCTGGCAGTGATGACATTGAAAAGAGGAGTGTCAAAGCAATTAAAAGGGACTTTAGGGCACTGGGACAAGTAATTGATAGGGCTGGAGCACAGGTAGTGTTCTGCTCAGCCCCTTTGGTGGCAGAGAAAAATGATGAAAGAAACAGGAGATCCCACATCATCAACAAGTGGCTTAAGGGTTGGTGTCATCGGCAAAATTTTGGATTCTTTGATCACGGGGAAACTTTTATGGCACGTTATTCCAGCTGGTAATGGGGTCCACCGCTGGGACCCAGAGCCACAATCACCCCCAAAAGGTGTCTCGCTAAAGACGGCTTCTCGGGGGGTCAGGGCGCTCCTCAGCTGGCAGGGAGGCTTCTCAGCAGATGGGCAGCGCAGTGATTTTTCAGCTCAGTGATTTCAGCTCAGTGTTCTCAGCTCTTGCCCCTGTGAGTTTGCCCCTCACTTAGCCGGCCGTGATGAGAGAGAGAGGGAGTCTCGTGTGGAGTTTCCGCAGGTGGTATCTTTATTGCAAAGGTACCAGCGAGAAGGGGTCCAGGGACAAGCTACCCTCTGCCAACCAGAGGAAACCCAGTGGTTTTTATGGGACATGAGGGTGGGAGGGAAAGAGTACAAAACCAATCGATTGTGACAGATCTACATAAGATCCCGAGGGGGCTTGTGGGTCCCCTGTCAGGTCGCCGTGAGTGCAAGGGTTATCTTTTGTCATAGGGGCTCTGGGTGCAGTTGCGAAATTCTTCCTTAGCTCCTCAGCTTGCCTCTCTCCAGGGCATTGAGGCTGGGACTCCGCCCACCCCCACAGCACGTGCTCTGCTGGAACCAGATGGGGTACATCTCTCTGTTAAGGGCAGAAGGTTTTTAGCTCATGAACTGGCAGACCTCCTTGAGAGGGCTTTAAACTAGGTTTGAACGGGGAAGGGGATGCAGCTGGGCTATCTGGAAGCAGGCCCAAGGGTGGTAAGGCTGAGTTAGGGGTGAAGTCAGTAGCCCAGCTGAGGTGCATGTATACCAATGCACGCAGCATGAGTAACAAACAAGAGGAACTAGAGACCATGGTACATCAGCAGAACTTTGATATAGTTGCCATCACAGAAACGTGGTGGGATGACTCACATAGCTGGAGCACTGCTCTGGATGGCTATAGGCTATTCAGAAGAGACAGGAAAGGAAGAAGAGGTGGAGGGGTGGCCCTTTATATTAAGGAGACTTTTGATGTTGTAGGAATTGAAACTAAGGAAAATGGAGTTGAAAGCTTATGGGTAAGAATTAAGGGGAAGGCCAACAAGGCTGACATCCTCCTGGGAGTCTGTTACCGTCCACCCAACCAGGAAGAAGAGGTGGACAACTTATTCTATAAGCAGCTGGAGAGTGTTTCAGGATCATCAGCCCTTGTTCTTGTGGGTGACTTCAACCTACCAGACATCTGCTGGGAACTTAATACAGCAGATAAGAGGCAGTCCAGGAAATTTTTAGAGTGTATGGAGGACAACTTTTTGTCGCAGCTGGTGGGTCAACCCACCAGGGGAAGGACTACGTTAGATTTGCTGTTCGCAAATAGAGATGGGCTGGTGGGAGATGTTGTGGTTGGAGGTCGCTTGGGACAGAGTGATCATGAAATAATAGACTTCTCAATATTTGGTGAAATCAGGATGAGCACCAGTAAGACTTTTGCCTTGGACTTCCGGAGGGCAGACTTTGGTCTTTTTAGGAGACTTATCCTGAGTGTTCCTTGGGAAGCAACCCTTAAAAACAAAGGAGTTCAGGAAATGTGGACATGCCTCAAAACAGAGATCTTGAGAGCACAGGCACAGACTGTCCCTGTGTGTCGAAAGATAAGTCGACGGGGTAAACGTCCAGCCTGGATGGGCAAGGAGGTTCTGGAGGAACTTAGAAATAAAAAGAGGATGTATCATCTTTGGAAGGACGGTCAGGTCTCTCAGGAAGTATTTAAGGGGACTGCTAGATCATGCAGGAAAAAAATTAGGGAGGCCAAAGCTCAGTTTGAACTTAGAATAGCAACTGCTGTAAAGGATAATAAGAAATGTTTTTAGAAATATATTAATGGTAAAAGGAAGGGTAAGGCCAACCTTTTTTCTTTATTGGACAAGGGAGGGAACTTAGTAACTGCAGATGCAGAAAAGGCAAAAGTTCTTAATGCCTACTTTGCCTCAGTTTTTAGTGAGAAGACAACTTGCCTTCATGACAACTGTCCTCTTGGGTTGGTAGATGATGTCAGGGAACAGAATGGTCCCCCCATTATCCAAGAGGAGGCAGTCAGAGACCTGCTGAAATACTTGGATATCCATAAATCTATGGGACCAGATGGGATCCATCCCAGGGTGATGAGAGAGCTGGCAGATGAGCTTGCAAAGCCACTCTCCATCATTTACCAACAGTCTTGGCTCACAGGCAGGGTTCCAGATGACTGGAAGCTGGCCAATGTGACACCCATTCACAAAAAGGGTGCAAAGGAGGATCCTAGTAATTACAGACCAGTCAGCCTGACTTCGGTACCTGGCAAGATAATGGAACAGTTTATATTGAGTGCCATCACACAAAATTTACAGGATGGCCAGGGTATCAGACCCAGCCAGCATGGGTTTAGGAGGGGTAGGTCATGTTTGACCAACCTGGTCTCCTTTTATGACCAGGTGACTAGACTGGTGGATGCAGGGAAGGCTGTGGATGTTGTCTATTTGGACTTCAGCAAGGCCTTTGACACTGTCTCCCACAGCATACTCCTAGATAAGCTGGCAGTCCGTGGCTTGGATAGGAGCACTCTCTGCTGGGTTAGGAACTGGCTGGATGGCCGAGCCCAGAGAGTGGTGGTGAATGGTACTGCATCCAGCTGGCGGCCAGTCACCAGTGGGGTCCCTCAAGGGTCTGTGCTGGGGCCAGTTCTGTTCAATATTTTTATTGATGACATGGATGAGGATATTGAGTCCTCCATCAGTAAATTTGCAGATGACACTAAGCTGGGAGCATGTGTTGATCTGTTGGAGGGGAGGAGGGCTCTGCAGAGAGACCTGGATCGATTGCAAGGATGGGCAGAGTCCAATAAGATGAAGTTTAATAAATCCAAATGCTGAGTCCTGCATTTTGGCCACAATAATCCCCTGCAACGTTATAGGCTGGGGATGGTGTGGCTGGACAGTGCCCAGGCAGAAAGGGACCTCGGTGTTCTGGTCGACAGCCGGCTGAACATGAGCCATCAGTGTGCCCTGGTGGCCAAGAAGGCCAATGGCATCCTGGCCTGTATCAGGAATGGTGTGGCCAGCAGGAGCAGGGAGGTCATTCTTCCCCTGTACTCGGCGCTGGTGAGGCCACACCTTGAGTATTGTGTCCAGTTTTGGGCCCCTCAGTTTAGGAAGGACATTGAGATGCTTGAGCGTGTCCAGAGGAGGGCAACGAGGCTGGTGAGGGGCTTGGAACACAAACCCTATGAGCAATGACTAAGGGAGCTGGGGTTGTTTAGCCTGGAGAAAAGGAGACTTAGAGGTGATCTTATAACTCTCTACAACTTCCTGAAGGGTGGTTGTGGTCAGTTGGGGGTTGGTCTCTTTTTCCAGGCAGCAACTGACAGAACAAGAGGACACAGTCTTAAGCTGTGTCAGGGGAAATATAGGTTAGATATTAGGAAAAAGTTTTTCACAGAAAGAGTAATAAAGTACTGGAATGACCTGCCCGGGGAAGTGGTGGAGTCACCATCCCTGATGTGTTTAAGAAAAGACTGGATATGGCACTTGGTGCCATGGTTTAGTTGAGGTGTAAGAACATGGGTTGGACTTGATGATCTTGAAGGTCTCTTCCAACCTAAAAATTCTGTGATTCTGTGATTCTGTGACTCCCACTGCCGTCATCGCTATCCCCAGGGCCCCACCACCCCCACCCTTCCCGCTGCCCCGCCCCTGCCTCCCGCGCACGCCGCTGCAGTGGCCCAGCCCCCCGCCCACGTGCTCTCACGCCTACGGCGCTGGTGGCCGCCACCCCCCCGGTGAAGCCGCTTCTGTTGCACGCCGCAGCTCTGCCTCCGCCCGCCACCGCGCTCAGCCCGTTGCCCCCCCCCCCCCCCCCCCCCCCCCCCACGGCCGCGGATCTGCCACCTCCCATCCACTCCATCCCAGCAGCCACGCTGATAAATGCAGCCCTTCAGCCTCTGCCCTCCGCCGTGATGCCGTTTCACCCCGAGCTACTGACACTGGCCACGCATGCACACTTGCCGCTGCCTCCACACCAGCAATACCACTCCGCACAGGGACAGTCAATCATCGCGTCGCTTCCGGGAACCACCGAGAAGACGATGTATCCCTCTGCCTCCCACGCGACCCCCGCAATGCTACCGCCGCTGCCGCCAAGCTCCACCATGGCCCCACAGCAGCTGCTAACAAGTTACGCCTCGCCCTAACCCGACCCCTCCGCATCTCAGCAGTATCCTCCCACGCCGCTTCTACCCCCGCCGCCATTCCTGCCGGACCCTGCTGCAATGGCCCCAGGCACAGTCGCACCACAGCTGCATCCTGCCGCGGAGCTGCAGCCGCCGGTCACAGCTACCACCGGCACCGCCGACCACCACTGAGTTGGCGGCACAGCCCCTAGCCCACCCCAACGAGCTGGCGCTTTCCACACCCCCAGCACCGAGCTCAACTGCATTGCATTCCGATTCCTCTGCACTGCCCTTGTCAACAGCACAGAGCGAGGAGGGGGAGGAGGGACAGAATCCTTTGCTGCAGCCGCTGTAATAAAGACAGGGGAGACAGGGAACTGCTTTGCCCTTGCGAATGGACCTAACCCTTTAATTCCAATAGAGGGGAATTCAGAGAAAAAACTCATTTTGCTCCCAAACAACTCCAGGGTCTCCCCAGCGCTTGGAAAAGACTTCTCAACCCAAAATGAGACACTGAGCCCTGCAATTTCGCCAGCAGTAATCACACAATTAAAAAACTCCCAGAAAAGTTTTGATAGCTTTCAATTAACAGACTGGCATGAAGTGAGGCGCCAGATTTACAAAGAGGAAAGTCTAAATCCTTTAGCTATGTCTGTGATATTTAGTCAGCAGGCCGGCAGTCCCAGGACATGGGCCACCATCCCATCTCATGAGATTAAAGAACTGAGAAAAGCAGTTAAAGACAGTGGTATTTCCTCCCCATACTTTAAACAACTATTGAAAAGCACCCTGGAAGGACACACACAGTAAATGACTGTAAAAATCTTGCAAGTATAATTCTTACAGATTCACAGTATATGCTATGGGAGCTCAAATGGAGAAGAATGCTTATAGAGGTATTAGCAACCTACAGGCAAAGTACTGATGCAGATCTTCGCGTCCTCACTATGTCTAAACTGGCTGGTGATCACCCTGATGATCAAAATGATACCCAATTGAATCTGCCTAGAACAGTATTTGATGATATTAAGAAAATGGCTCACAGAGCATTCTTGCAAATTTGGCCTGCAGGGACTTTTGAAAAAGCTTATAATCTGATTAGCCAAGAGTTGTCTGAACCATTCACCCCATCTGTGGACCAGGTACTCCAAGCAGCAGAGAGGCAGTGCAGTGATGATATTCTCAATAATGTCACATACCATTATCGTGCGAGCTATAACACCAATACAGAGTGCAAAAGAGTTATCAAAGCCCTGGGAAAAGAAAGACCCACAGCGCCTGAAATGATCGATGCCTGCAATAAAATTGGGAGCCCACAGCAAGTGGCAACTATCCAAGCAAGTGAACTCGGAAGGACTTGAGGAGAAAAAATTGAGAGGGCTCTTACAGCCCAAGCAGCACAGGCAGAAGCTTGAGACCAAAAACTTACTGAAATCCTAACTGCCATACACCTACACTCCCAGAAACAAGGCAACAGTGTTGCCTTAAGGCTGAGGCAGAGGCCAGACAGGGTTAAAAAATAAACTTTATTTAGGCCTTCAAGGCCACCCCAGCAGCCACAGCAGTGGCTTTTGCCTGGATTGCTCCAAGATGGAAGCAAAAGAGAGGGAGTCACGAGATTGCCCCCCCCTTTTACAAGTTCTGGTCCATTAGCATATGCCCCGTCCACTGTCCAATGAACCATTCCACATCTCCGATGTTCCGTCCTTCCTGCTTACTTCTTGCCTTCTACGTTGTTTATCTTCAGGGCCTGGAGCTCGGAGAGTGTCCTTGAAGTCGCTAAACCCAGAGGTGCCCTTCCCCCATCACCCTGCGACCAGATCCCAACACCACCCAATACACCAGCAAAACCACCCACCAGAACAAAACAGGAAAAAGCCTCAAAACCTAAGGCATCAGTTTTCCCCCTTTAGAGGCTTGACAAGGCCTTGTCGAGTCTCTACCTAAATACAATGGCAATAACATTTAGTGACAGATAAGTGTCTATCAACAACAATACTTAATATTAGATAAGCATTTAACAGCAAAGTTATACTTAATGAAAACACAAATCTAATAGTAACAATTTTTTTCCCACAACTTGTTGCTTACATAGCCAGCCATCACGTAAAAAGTAGTTAAATACAAAAAGAGAGCTGTTTTAAGATTTACTATCATTGGGGGCAGAAGCTTTCTTGACTCTGGAGTAGTGAATCCACGGTCCTTTATGTGATGGTTTAAGGCCAATTTGGGAGGAGAACTCCTAGGGAAACCCTCCCCCCCTCCCCCCAACCGGTTCAGGAGAAAAACTCCTCAGAGAGAGAATGGAAAGAAACCTGTTTATTAGACCAGCAAAGCACTCCCCCAGCACAATAAATTGAACAATACCGGATGATGAATTAGTGAAAAAACAAAGTCCCTCCTGTAGGTGGTTTTTGCTCTCAATTCTTTCCAGCGCTGGTGTATGTTGCTGCGCCGGATTGGTCCCCAGTGGGTCCTGGTGCCAGCTCCCCGGCGCCCCCCCCAGGTCCTCAGTCTAGGGGGAGGTTTGAACAGTTCCAAAAAAACAGGTGGAAAAAAGGGAAAAAAAAGCAAAAAAGGAAAAGAAAAAAAAAAAAAAAAGGCAAAGCTTCTCAGCCCTAACTAAGCTAAACTAGCTACAAGCAAAGCAAAGTGAAAGTGAGTGCTGCAAGGAAAAAAAAAATCTGCGTCTCGGTGCCAGTGCTCCTCAAGGCCAGTCTGCGAGATTTCTGAAAACAAACTGCACTTTCTCCCCATTTACTCTCAGATCCAACATAAACCAAACAGACGATTGGGGATACATTGTAACGTCAACCCAGGACACTTTACCAGCAACCCTGACTGCGGTGAAGGTAGTCAGCAGGACTTGAAATGGTCCATTCCACTTGGCTTGTAAAGGATCACTGTCCCACCACTTAACATAGACCCAGTCTCCAGGCTGGAACGGATGTACAGGTGTATCCAATCCCATAGGTCTAGATGACACGACGTAAGTTTGAAGCTTCTGCAAGGTAGAACTTAAGGCCATTAAATACCTTTGTAAATCAAGTTTCCCCCTCATATGGACTTTACCAGGAATATGTGGAATCTGATAGGCCCTCCCATACAGTATTTCGTAAGGACTAATGTTATCCCTTCGCCTAGGCTGAATGCGAATTCTTAGTAAAGCTATAGGCAATGCTTGAACCCATGTCATAGATGTCTCTTGACAAATTTTATTAATTTGTGTTTTAAGAGTCCCATTCATGCGTTCTACTTTACCACTTGCTTGAGGCCTATATGATGTGTGCAAGTCCCAAGTGATTCCTAAGATTTGGCTGATTTCTTTAATCACTATTGCGACAAAGTGTGGCCCCCTATCTGATGACATTCCCAAGGGAACCCCAAACCTCGGAATTATATGGTTAAGCAGGACTTTTATCACTTCTTTAGCCGTGTTGGTACGACAGGGGTAAGCTTCTGGCCAGCCACTGAAAGTATCAACTAATACCAGCAGATATCAGTATCCCTCTTTACGTGGTAACTCGGCAAAATCTATTTGCCAATAATCTCCCGGGAGATCCCCTGCCTTTGTTACTCCCAACACCACTCTTTTCCTCGTGTTGGGATTATTCTTACAGCACACTTCACATTTACTCACTACTGATTGTGCAATGTCAGTCATTCCTTTTCCTATCACTACCTTTTTCAAATGTTTTAAGAGATTTTCAGCCCCAAAATGCGTGTTCTCATGCTCTCTCTGGGCTACCTCCCGCAAGATCGGGGTGGTACCACAACCTGATTTGCTGGGGTAACAGCCCATCCACTCTCTGTGATCTCAGCCTTAAGGAACTTAATTAACTTATGATCTGCTTGATCATATTTTGGGGTCAACTTAGACAAATCAATCTCTTTCAGTGGAATTACCGCTAGGATGCCCTTTTCTGCGATTCCTCTTGCTGCTTTATCAGCAAAGCGATTTCCCAGTTCTGGAACGGTCTTTCCTTTCTGGTGGCATTTACAGTGCATAATAGCCACTTCTGTGGGTTTCTGGATGCTCTCTAAGAGAACGAGTATCTGTTCAGTGTATTTAACTTGATTGCCTTGAGTGTTCAGAAGCCCTCTCTCCTTCGAAATGGTTCCGTGGGCATGGACGACACTAAATGCATACTTAGAATCGGTCCATATATTTACCTTCATTCCTTTACTCAGGTCTAAGGCCCTCGTCAAGGCAATCAATTCAGCCTTCTGCGATGACACATCTGCTGGTAGGGCCTTGGCCTCGATCACTTTGTCCAGCGTGGTCACGGCATAGCCAGTCATTCTTTTACCACTCTTCATAAAGCTGCTGCCATCTGTGAAAAGCTCCCAATCTGGATCTTCTAGGGGCCTGTCCTTCAGATCTGGTCAACTAGAATGGACTTCTTCAATTGTTTGCACGCAGTCGTGTTCAGGCATTCCATCAATTAAGGTGGATGACAGAAACATAGCTGGGTTAACGACAGAAGTCGTTTTCAAGGTAACGTCATCCTGCTGTAGCAATAGCGCTTGGTACTTAAGCATCCGATTACCAGATAACCAATGATCCCCCTTCTGCTCAAGTACAGTGGCTACAGCATGGGGTACATACACCACTATGTGTTGCCCAAGGGTGAGTTTTCGGGCTTCTTGGATCAGGATAACTGTAGCTGCCATGGCCTTCAGGCACCCTGGCCAGCCTTGGGCTACATTGTCCAGCTGTTTGGAAAAGTAAGCCACAGCCCTCCGTTGATCCTCGAGGCACTGTGCTAGTACCCCCAGGGCCATATTCAGCCTTTCATGTGTGAAGAGTTCAAAAGGTTTAGTTAAGTTTGGCAATCCCAGTACAGGAGCTGACATGAGAGAGTGCTTCAGCTGTTTGAAAGCTGCTCTGGATTTTTCAGTCCATTCAATAATCCCTCTCTCAGCTGCTTTTAAGGCTCCATATAGGGGTTTTACCAACAATCCATAATTGGCTATCCATAACCGACACCAACCTACCATTCCCAGGAAGGCTTGCATTTCTCTTACAGTGTGGGGCTCAGGGAGCCGACAGATGGCCTCCTTCCGTTCCTTGCTAAGCCGTCGGTGTCCGCAGAAGATCTCGAGTCCCAAGTAGACTACTTCTTCTTTAGAAATCTGCATTTTGTCTTTCGAAACTTTATATCCACTAGATCCCAAAAAGTTTAATAAACTTATGGTATATCGTATACAGTCCTCTCTGGTTCTAGCTGCAATCAGGATGTCAACAACATATTGAAGAAGAACTGCTTCTGGCTCTCGTCTTTTCCAGTCCTCTAGTTCCTTTGCCAGATGATTCCCAAATATAGTTGGACTGTTCTTGAAACCTTGGGGGAGGACTGACCACGTGAGTTGACTTTTTCTCCCTGATGTAGGGTTTTCCCACTTGAAAGCAAAAAGCTCTTGGCTATTTTTGTGTACGGGAATGCAAAAAAAGGCATCCTTCAGATCCACTACAGTAAACCACCCCAATTCGTCTGTTAGTGTGGTCAAAAGGGTGTAAGGATTAGCTACCACTGAGTGTATATTCTCTGTGATTTTGTTAATGGCCCTTAGGTCTTGCACTAACCAGTAGCACTTACCATCTGCTTTCTTAATAGCTAAAATGGGGGTGTTAAATTTGGACTCACATGACACTAACAGACCATGTTGTAGGAATTTTTCAATAATAGGCGCTAGTCCTATACGGCCCTCTAATTTTAAGGGATATTGTTTTTGTCTCACCGGTGTAGCTCCTGGTTTGAGTGTAACCCTCACCGGTTCTGCTCGTTTAGATCTTCCCGGGACATCACCAGCCCAGACTATTGGATTTACCACATTCTCAACTTCAGCGGGGATTTCATCGCACTTTTCCTGTATAAAGAGTGCAGCGACTTGGACCAACTTAGATTCAGGGATTATAATTTGTACACCCTTGCCCTTTCTGAATTTAATCCCTGCTTCCAATCTTTCTAACAAGTCCCTCCCCAGCAATGTTTTGGGGGAGTTGGGCATATAAAGGAATTGGTATCTCTTACTACTCCGGTATGATGTGCATAAACACAACATGCTCTCCCAAGGCAGCACACAGCCCCCCCGTTGAAGAAACATGAGGTCTAACCCTCTTCAGTTTTGCAGGACTTCTTCTGACAGTGATCGGACTGATTTCTCTAAGGCACTAATTGATTCTTCTATCCGAGCTAAATCTTCATCTACAGCTATTCTTAATGATTGGAATTTTTGATTTTGCTGAACTAGTGAAGTTATTCCTGTCCCTGCCCCTGCAGCTCCTACAGCTCCTACAGCTATCAAGGTAGTGACTGTTAGGGCAGTGAGGGTGATAGGTTCTCGTTTCTGCAAATGATGGGAGCTTAGGTGATCATACATGAAATTTTTGGAATGGCATATTATTCTAGGGATAATAGTCACTTGTACGCAGTATTCTTCATTCTCATTGAATAGTTTAAGGGATAGGCAAGGGGTGACTCCTGTCTTGGAACAAATCCATTTGGTATTACTGTCTGGTACTAGCCAGTCTGCAGGTGGTTTTTCTTTCAGGGAGGTTATTTTCCCGCACTGGTGTTGTCTACTCGGGGGCACGTTACCTATGCACCTTCCTTTCCCAGATACGTATTGCATTGTTATCCCTTGTTTCTTCTCGTTCCATAGGCACTGGGATGGGTTTGATCCATTAATTTGTCTTATTCTCCAATGGACCCCTACTGATTTATAAAAAGGTGGTTTGACATCGTAACATAACCAACAATGTTGGGTCAAGTTTGGGTTAGTAGAGTTCAAAACTTGATATGTGGTATTTAAGAGTTTCCATAATGGGTCATTTTTTATACTTGAACTTGGATTAAGTTCTGTTGTATCGGTAATATTCAAGACTGGGGCCTCTGTTATGTGCGGAACTTCTGGGTCTCTCAGATGGCTAATAACTGGATTGGGACCAACTGCTTGTGGTTCAGGTGTTACCACTTCTTTCTTTATAAGGAACAGTCCACCTCTATTAGTACCAGACTTCCAGAACCTCACGCCTCATGTTTTTCCAGTTATCCAACCAGGATCCATAGGCTTAGATATGTTCACATATATGAATTTACAGTTCACTTTGCCTAGTGGGATGCCACGCCGGAGGCCTAGCTGAATGCCACCATATGAATCCTTTTCAGGTGGATCACATCCCCATGGTCCCCACCCTACTTTGAGGAACTTATCAGGGCCCGCTCCTGGGTTCCAGTCAGCTGCAGTAGTTTCACATCCCCAATATGCATAGTAATAATGCCCTGGACTATTACAATATCCTTTCCCAGGATTCGAACTTGGACAGATGTAGAATCCCTTCAGATTCGGACAGGGTTCTATGGGCACTATTTGACACAGAGTGGGTGTAAAACTGGGGGCTCCGGGAGTGGTAATTGTCTGAATCACCTGCTGGTCTTCTCCCCTAACTAGAGACCATTTAAATGGTCGGTGTTCATACTGATCAACTTCCGTCATTACTAAATCACAGAGCATTACAAATACCATAAGTCTTAAAGCATGCCGCGAAGGGTGGGAGTCCTTTTGTCTACATATTACTCTTAAATTTTCTTTTGATCTCAGGGGCTTGCTAGAGCTCTTGCCTGTGGAGTCATAGGTGCCTTTTTCTAGTGATACGAGGCAGCTTTTCCAGCATTTTTGCACAGTCCCATTCATGGGACTTTGTTCTCCACACTTTCTTACCCTTCTGCCTCGTCCATCGACTCAGTTGCTTCGAGCCACGGGGGGTACCATCTTCTCGGCAGCAAGAGTATTCTTCAGGAGCATTAATGCTGGTTTTTGTCACTTGCCTCTGCTTATAAGACTCCCAATTTTTATCTTTTCACTAAAGGTATATTGCACCTGACTCTTTTCAGAGCTCTACAGCAACACCCCTTTATAATTTCTGCTATGAATGGGATTGGTTCATTGAAATTATAACAATAATATTCAGGCTGAATTCCATATACAAATATCTCTCACCATTCGTTGGAACCTTCTTTAAATTCTCTTCTTAATACTTTAAAGTCTAAGGCAAATTTGGAGATTTCTCTTTCTTGTTTCCAACAAGGGCTGCACACTCCAGAAGGAGGGTATCCCCGTAGACAATGGAACCACCACCGTTCTCGGCACACCTTACAAATAAAGCATACAAAAGGGTAACAATTGCAATCAGGATTTTTCACATCTAATTCTAATATCGCTACTATCTACATGTGGTTCAGTTACTTCATAATTGCTCATGCGTACTTCCGTTGCCAATCAGTTCATTTGTGTCCTTTTAAGCTTGATTTTCGAATCTCCAGGTATGCTGATAACTTACCAGGAAGAGGAGTCTTGGACAGGCCCTTTCACTCGGCTTGCGTGAGTCCACCCTCTTTCAGCTGTCCGGATAGCAGTTTCTGTAGTAAGTAAAACAACATAGGGTCCTTCCCAACGAGGAGTCAGGGAAGACTCTTTCCATGACTTAATCAATACTGTCTCCTGGTTTGATTTTGTGCATTGCCACATCTAAAGTTGGCCTCTGGACTGCCAAACCTTTGGCTCGCAGTCTCTCCCTTCTAGTCATTAATTGTATTAGATAGGGTTTAATTTGTGATTCTTCTAATTGGAGATGATCTTGTGGAATTTCTAGATCATATTGCATACCATATAACATTTCAAAAGGAGAAATCCCGACATCTGTGTGGGGCTGCGTTCTTATATTCAATAGTGCTAAGGGAAGGCACTTGACCCATTGTGGCCCTACAGGGCCTGGAGCTAGAGAGCAGAACTGGAAGTATGGCTGCACTCATGTCAAGAGCAGAGGAGCTAGGCCTCAAGCCTTGGCATGGCAAAGCATGATTTTGAGAAACTTGCTGTGTTAGTACATTTTAGGCATACCTGTGTTAGTTAGTACGAGGCATATTGTCCTGGGTTGTGGAGCCAAGTTTTGTGTATTCTATTTACATCTGTTTGGGGGCCTGATGTCCCACCTTGATAGGCCATTGCCACCTTTCCCCAGCCTGTGCGGTGCATTTGCATTTCTATACATCTCATGCCCTGGCGGTGGGGGTGGGGGGAGGGGAGGCGGCCGGGAGAGAAGGCTGGGACGGCGCCGGTGCTGCCCTGCTGCAAGAGCTGGGTGCTCTGTGTTTTCGCCCCTGCCGTGGTGGCAAGAACTTCTTTGCCTCCTGTGCTCGCCATCCTGCTTCCCTTCTCCACCCTAATCCAGAGCCAGGGCTTCTCAGGAGGATTGTCCTCTTCATCCCTCTCTGACAAGACAGGAGAGCAGCCAGTTTTTCACCCGATTTCTTTTGGGAGGAAGACCGGATTTCGTCTCACCAGATTCCATCTTACCATTCCCGGATTCCCCTCCTCACCACCCCTGAACTTGCTTCTTCACAGAATCACCTCTGCTCCAACAGAATCACGTCTGCCACTTCAGAAGGACTTTACTTTTGGACTGCTTTCAACATCCTGAATCACAGGGTGTCCTGGTTTAGGGCAAAATTGACAGGGAACCTCCGAAGGGGTTCCTCTGAAAAGCAAGCCCAAACGGCCCCTCCCCCCAGCCGGTCCAGGAAAAGAACTTCCTTAGAGAAAAGTGGAAAAAACTATTTATTTAACAAACAAAATGACCACAAATGCAAAGAATTAATAATATGAAACAATAAAACCTCTGGCCGCTCTGCAGAGAGATGGCAAACAGAGACAGTCCGTGCCATGGGTGCAGCTCAGCTCCCTCAGTCTCTCACCAGCCTTACTCCCTTCGCAGCTCCAGGCCCGGCAGGCCGCAGGTGCCAGCCCTCGCTGCTCCTCTGGGTTTGTCAGTCCAGAGCAGATTTAAACAGTCCCAAGGAAAAAAAAAGGAAGAAAAAAAAAGGTCCAGGAAGTCCTCTCTGCCATAGCTAGCTAAACTAACTAAAAGCACAGGAGATCTCTGTCCCACCGCTGTCCGTGCCTCAGAACGAACGCCAGAGAGGAGACGTGGGGGAGTCAGGCCGTTTCTCAAAACAAACTGCGCACTGCTGCTTTCTCCCCCTTTGCTCCCAGAACAAGTTTTAAAGGTACAGAACTGAATATACAGCACAAACAGAGCAGACGATTGGGGATACGAGCAGCAAAAGTCACCCTACCACACAGGGTCAGATTGAGGCTCTGACTCTGTCAGGGTTTTCTTCCAAAATTATTGTTTATTTGTTTATTTGTTTGTTTGGTTGGGTGGTTTTGTTTCCTATCATATTTGTATTGTTAATATTTCCTAGTAAAGAACTGTTTTTCCTATCCCCAACATCTTTGTCTGAGAGCCCTTGATTGCAAAATTATAATTCGTCGGGGTGTGAGGGGTTGGCATTCTCCATTCTAGGGGAACTCCAGTTTCCCTGGCAGATACCTGTCTTTCCAAACCAAGACACATATGTTAAGCAATATCACTTGGCATGTATTACTTGTTATATAATGTGTGGGTATAAAAGCTCAGCTAGGTGGATCAATAAACAGCTTCATATAGGCAATCTATGGAGTCCACATCTCTTTGTCATCGCCATCAAATGGTGCCCTCGTGTGAGGAGTGATAAATCGCCTAGCTGAGCGATCCGGGTGGCGAACGCCCTGCAGGACGAAACTGCTGAAAGGAAGCGGAGGCCGGCCGGCAATCGATTCCTCCGGGAACAGGAGGTGAGCTAACCCCTGCTGGGTTGGGGTAGCGCTGCAGGGAACGATGGGTCAGGGAATTTCTGGGCTAGAAAGAGACGTTTATGAACTTATGCTTAAGCTATTACAGCAGCATGGTAAAACTCTGCCTTCGCATGATTTAAAACTTTTGTTACGCTGGGTAGCGGCAGAAGTCCCGGGAGTAACAGAATCCACGATCTTTACCTTAGATCTGTGAGATGAGGCGGGAGTTAAGTTATGGGACTCTGCCACGAAAGGAAACAAAGCCGTTGCACAAATGTTGCCCTCTTGGAGGGTGATTTTTGAAGCCTTGAAGGCTCAGAGAAATTCCCAAAGGGCAGAGAAATCTTGTACTGCTACTGCAGATTCTCAGTCTACCTTAACATTTGAAGAGACTGCTGCTAAAAACCAGAACGCTGCTATCTCTAAAACCGCTCTCTCGGAAGAATCACCGAATTCCTTGAATTCCGATGAAACTGCATCTCAGTGCTTGTCTACCTCACCCCCCCTCCCGCCGCAAAAAACCCCTGCTGCTTCTGCGCTGTGTGTTGAGGGGAAAAGGGAGGGGGGTCCCTCGCGCCGCTCCGTAAAGGCTTTCGCTGCTAACTATGATGACAACGACAGTGGTCCAGAGGAGGATCCCTTCGACCCTGGATTTATAGACCCTGACAAGGAGCCTAATTTGTTTCCCCCTGACCCTCATGATTATTGGCTCTGCTTAAAACAACAGGCATTAAGAGAGGGGGATTTTGAGGTTGCTGGGAGGATTGTGGCTCCGCTCATATACACTGGGACTAGAAAACGTGCGGCACACTGGGAACAGCTTTCTTTCTCTGAGATTAAAGAGTTACGGCGGGCGGCTACAGATCATGGTATTGGGTCACCGCATTTTACGAGTTTGCTTGATTCTGTATTTGCTGCTCGCACTATGACCCTGCATGATTTAAAAACCCTCTCCAGAATACTGTTAACTCCCGTACAGTACAGTTTATGGGAAAAGGAGTGGGAAAAGGGATTGCAAAGCCTGCTGTTAACTTACATGGGCCATGCAAATCCAGCCCTGGCTGTTCTTACTATCAGGCAGCTCATGGGAACAGGTCCATTTTCTGACCCTGCTCCCCAGGCGCGAGACTGCCCGTGGGAGGCTCTAGATGGGGCTCGTGATGCGGCGTGC
This sequence comes from Phylloscopus collybita, assembly GCA_027886175.1. Classification (NCBI taxonomy): domain Eukaryota; kingdom Metazoa; phylum Chordata; class Aves; order Passeriformes; family Phylloscopidae; genus Phylloscopus; species Phylloscopus collybita. The sequence goes on from JAJNNQ010000057.1 coordinate 5,201,469, forward strand.
CAGGCTTTTCTTAAGGTCCCTGATGCAAAAACACCCCTGAAGGCATTTACAACTATTGTCCAGGGGCCCCAGGAGCCATATATGCAATTTTTTGATCGCCTTAAGCAGGCACTGGAACACCAGATTGACAATGCAGATGCTCGTGAAATTTTACTTTTAAAACTTGCTGCTGAAAATGCAAATGCTGACTGTAAAAAACTCCTAAAGTCCCTGCCGAACCAGGAACCAACCCTTGTCGAAATGGTTGAAGCATGTAATCATATTGGGACTCTGGAACATCAGTATGAGGGTATGGCTGCAGCCTTTGTAGCAGCTAAGGGTACGTCACCTGTTTGTTACAAATGTCATAAGCCCGGCCACCTGAAAAAACACTGCGTTGCTCGGGAAGGAGCCAAATCTAAGATCCCTGATATATACCCTCGGTGTCGTAAGGGTCGTCATTTTCCTAATGAATCTCATTCTAATTATGATTCTGAAGGTCGCCTGGTCCAGGGAAACTGGAAAAAGAACGCGGATGGCCGGAGACGCGTGACGATACAAATCCCTCAGCCCCCGGCACTGTTCGTCCGGCCACAGACGCCAGCACCAGCTCCGCTGGCCCCGCAGCCACAGCCCAGCCAAGGACCGTCTCAAGTCTACGCCCAGCAACCTCAGGCAGTTTCGCAACGGACCTGGCAACCTCAGACACAGTAATGTTGCTTGATTCTACTGTTCATTTACTCCCTACAGGAATCTTTGGCCCACTGGGACCCTAGACGAGTGCCTTGCTGGTGGGCAGGTCCTCAACTACCATCCAAGGACTTTTTGTTTTGCCAGGAGTCATAGACTCGGACTCTGTAGGGGAAATAAAAATAATGTCTTGGACTCCTTTTCCATTTTGTACTGTTCCACGAGGGGCATGCATTGCACAATTGATTCCCTTTACACATAGTTTAACACCCCCTGTACCAGAGTGTAACACACGTGAGGGAGGGTTTGGTTCCACAGGAACCCCAGAAATATTATGGGTGCAGGAAATTTCTAATAAACGTCCTGTGTATACATGTACCTTGACACTGCGGGGACAGCAGGTGACAGTCACCGGGATTCTGGATACGGGTGCGGACGTGAGTATAGTCTCTCAGGCCAAATGGCCCCCCACTTGGCCCCTCACCGAGGTATCACAAACCCTCACTGGGACTGGGGGAAATAGCAACAGTCATCAAAGTCGCTATATTATTCACGTGACAGGACCTGATGGTCGTATAGCCTCTGTAAAGCCATTTGTGTTGCCTGTGCCTATGGTGTTGTGGGGACGGGATGTGCTCTCTCAATGGGGAATAAAAATGCAGTCAGATTTTTAATTGGGGCCATTGTGGCGCGTGACACCCTGAAATTAACCTGGAAAACTGAGACACCTGTCTGGGTGGATCAATGGCCCCTTCCCCTGCCCAAATTACGCGCACTCACTGACCTTGTCCAGGAGCAGCTGGAGAAGGGACGTATAGTCCCCTCCACCAGTCCCTGGAACTCACCTGTGTTTGTTGTTAAAAAACAAACTGGCAAGTGGCGCTTGCTCCAAGATCTCCGTAAAGTTAATGATGTCATTGAGGACATGGGGACCCTTCAGCCTGGTTTACCTTCCCCAACCATGATTGCCCGTGATTGGCATCTCACAGTAATAGATTTAAAGGACTGCTTTTTTGATATTCCTTTGCATCCTGATGATGCTCCTAAATTTGCTTTTTCTGTCCCAGGCCTTAATTTGCAAGCCCCCTTGCAGAGGTACCATTGGCTTTTTTTTCCCCCAGGAATGAAAAACTCGCCAACAATATGTATGTGGTTTGTTGCGGGGGTCCTGGCCCCCATTCGTAAGCAAATGCCTGCTGCTTTGATATATCATTACATGGATGACATCCTTGTTGCAGCAGAAAAACAGGAAATCATGGAGGAAGCCCTAGCCCTTGTCACTGCTGCTGTAACCCAAGCAGGACTTTGTATTTCTCCTGAAAAAATCCAGCATCAGCCCCCCTGGAAATATTTGGGATGGCGCATTAGGACCCAGAGTATTTCTCCTCAGCCTTTGCAAATTCATGCTGACATTCGTACTTTGCATGATGCTCAGAAACTTTTGGGAAAAATCAATTGGGTTCGTTCCTTATTAGGAATTTGAAACACTGATTTAGCCCCTCTGAGTTGCTGAAGGGAGAGTCTGATCTCCTTTCACCTCGGCACCTCTCACCAGAGGCCTACCAAGCACTGCAATTTGTAGCTGATGCTATCTCCAGTCGGCAGGCAGCCCGATGGGCCCCTGAGTTGCCTTTTTCGTTGATAATTTTGAATCCAGCTAAGCAACCTCATGCTTTAATTTTCCAGTGGGATCCTTAAGCGCCTGACCCCTTGCTGATTATCGAATGGATCTTTTTGCCACATCAGATGTCTAAAACTGTAACTACACAACATGAAATGTTTGCTATGCTTATTGTTAAAGCAAGACAGAGACTCACCACACTTGCAGGTGTGGAATTTTGATACATTTGTTTACCTGTTACTACCTTTTAGTTGCAGTGGCTGCTGCAACAATCAGAAGTTTTTCAAATAGCTCTTGCTGACTTTTCTGGACAGCTTTCTACACATCCCCCAAAGCACAGACTTGTGGCCACCAGTTTTAACCTCCTGATGCATCCTAAAAGAAGTGAGATCCCTTTACAAGCTCTAACTGTCTTTACAGATGGCTCTGGCCGCACTCAGAAGTCGGTACTGCTGTGGTAGAACACTGATCTCACCCGGTGGGACTCAGATGTCGCTACAGTTTCGGGTTCCCCCCAGATTGCTGAATTGGCAGCTGTTGTTTGAGCTTTTCAACATTTTGTTGCTCCTTTAAACTTAATAACAGACTCTGCTTATGTTGCAGGGCTTGTGGAGAGAGCTGAAGCTGCTGTTTTGAAAGATGTGCCTAACAAGGATCTGTTTTACTGGTTACAACAACTTGTTTTCCTTTTAGATAACAGACAGCACCCCTATTTTGTCATGCACGTTAGGTCTCACACTACTTTACCTGGTTTTATTGCAGAGGGAAACCGCCAGGCAGACTTGCTTACTTTAACTGTTCATTGACCCGATCGCTTTTCTCAGGCTAAACTCAGCCACTCGTTTTTTCATCAGAATGCTGCTGCACTGGCTCACACTTTTGATCTGACCACACGCCAAGCTGCTAGTATTGTGGCTGTGTGCCCAGATTGCCAGAGGCACTCCTTCCCTGCCCTTGCTGGAGGGGTTAACCCTAGAGGGCTCGAAAGCCTTCAAATTTGGCAAACAGATGTCACCCATTTTCCTGAGTTTGGGAGACTCAAGTACATTCACTCCTCTTTTGATACCTTTTCAGGTGCCTTATTTGCCTCCTGTCATACAGGAGAATTAGCAAAGGACATGTGCCGTCACTTTTCAAGTGCCTTTGCAGTTCTTGGTGTTCCCTTACAGGTTAAAACTGATAACGGGCCAGCTTACATTTCCCAGAGAGTTGCGAATTGTTTTGCTCTCTGGGGAGTCACACACAAAACGGGGATTCCTCACTCTCCCACAGGACAAGCTATTATTGAAAGGGCTCATGCTTCACTGAAACGCCTTTTGCTGCAACAGAAAAGGGGAATGGGGAATTCCACCCCAGCAGAACGATTGCAGAAAGCATTGTATGTGTTTAACTTTTTAAATTGCTCACTCATGGATCCGAACCCACCGATTGTAAGGCATTTTGGTAGCAGCTCCAAGCTGGAAGTAAAGCAAAAAGCCCCGGTTTTAATAAAGGATCCTGAGACAGGTAGAATTATGGGACCCTATCCCCTTGTCACATGGGGAAGAGGTTTTGCTTGTGTCTCCACAGAGATCGGCCCCAGATGGCTTCCGGCCAAGAATGTGAGACCTTTCAGAGAACCTCTGCATACCTTCCCTGAGGATCCTAATCGACCTAGCACACCGCATGCAGTTTCGCCTGCTTTACCCTCGCCTCCTCCCCTCTCGAATAGCTGAATCCAGAGACTGCTGAGAGCCTGCAACCACCTATGCCAAGCGAAGAACGGCGGAGGCACCTACATCGTCTTCGACTGCTGACACAGAGACCCCTACAACTCAAACAGCTTCTGCAACGACGCTTGCGTTGGACGGACGAGGAGGATTTGGGACAGATATTAACTGTATTTGGTTGTAGTGATAATCCTATCCCATATCGCACCTGTTTGCATTGAGGAAAACGCGATTGTGCTGCTTGGATAAAAATCTATTGTGGGGGTTGTGGCCATAAGGTGTGGGTATTTCAGCACCATTGGAGAAATTACCTCCTATGTGGGACTTGTTTTCGTGATTGGAGCAGAGATACTTGGTACAAGGCTATAAGTGAATATACTGGATTGCCTTGGTACAAAGGGTTAAACCTGATTGAAGATCTAGCGGCCCGAGAGAGATTACATTTGGCTTGGCGCCTACATCGCCTTGTTAGTCGGTTAACAGCAGAAAAGGATACCCAAATATTGGAACATAGGTGTAAGGTAGGCCTAAAGATCCCACAAATTTGGCAGATAGAGGATAGTCAGTGGGAAGCTACATGCCGGAGGCATGCTGTGATACCTGCTGATCTGCAAACTGGAAGACCCAGAAGCAGTTGAAAGACACGTTCAAAGAACTCGCAGAGTGCTTAGTTCGTTATTGCAGAAACATAGTAATGGTGATGTTTATGATATAATACAAGAATTGCTTTATGCTCAAGTTCGTGCAGAGAGGCGAGTAGAAAGGGACGCACGGTGCCAGTCACATAATTTTAGCTGTCGCCCTGTTGTCACAGCTGTTTGTCTACAGTGTGGGGTACGAACTACTTGTAGAATTTCATATATTGCTAGCATTTTATGTTTTTTTTGCTTTCGCGATATTAATACAACATTTACTCCACTTGCATTTATTAGAGATCAGCTAGGGCCTGAAGTGCTTCGGCAGCACCTCTCTGGTCCTAGACATTATTCACGATTTAATTTACAGAGATTTTTGCAGAGAATAGAATCGTTAGATCAACGTGCTTTAGCTATTACTGTGTATAATCAAACGAGAGATAACCTGATTGTTAAGTTGTGGGATAAGCAAACTATAATCAAAACAAAATGTGGAAAATTCAAATATTAACTCTTTTATACTTAAGGATTCTCTACATAGAGGAGGTGGCTGCTATGCCACCCCTTCCTGAATGCAATGTATGGCTTACGCTTGCTGAAGCTTTGAATGAGTCTACACTGTGCATGTCCATGACTTCTCCTGGTGATCCTTTCCAGACTTGCCTGATAGCTATACCTTTGGGGAAAACCCAATGGGATACCCTATACAATGAAACAATGCACAGGGATTGTACTGCCCCAGGCCGAATTGAGCCACTGTGGTGGTGTTATGATAAATATCGAAAACAAAATAATAGAGATGCGGGGTGGTATTTTGCTAATGATAAAGGGTTGGGGGTGAACAAGATTTCTGATTTTTCCCCCCTTTTCTTGCCACCCCAGGAATTGGACATTTTTGGATCCATGCAGGCTTTTGCATGTTTTTACTTAAACCACACCACTGGGCCTTATCAGGAAGTTTCAGGCACAGGGATTTATGCCAATGCCTCTGCCTGGTGCAATCATACCCTGCCTCAGCCCATTACACCTGGAACATCTTCCATTGGCTTGATGGATAATATATTTATGATATGTGGGAACAGAGCTTGGAAGGGAATACCAGGAAGGGCCGTAGGAGGCCCTTGTACCTTTGGGCGATTAACCATGTTTCACTCTTTTCGGGACAACTTGCCAACTCTGCGCAGCTTAGTGAGAGCAAAACGCAGCACACACACATACAGCCCTGACCGTAATGATAATGTGGAGTCCTGGAACCTTGGAGCCCGAATTTTTGCCTCTATTATTCCAGCTATAGGTACAGCATATGCATTGAAGACTTTGAATAACCTTGGCTGCTGGCTTGCAAAACAAACTAATGCTACTAGCTCTGCTTTAACAGGCTTGCTAACAGATGTTGACAGTATTAGGCATGCAACCCTTCAAAACAGGGCTGCGATTGATTTTTTGCTTTTAGCCCATGGACACGGTTGCGAAGATTTTGAAGGCTTATGTTGTATGAACCTTTCTGACAACTCTTTGTCTATTCATGCTAACATACAGGCTCTTCGGGACAGCGTGACCAAATTATGAGTAGTAGATGATAGTGACTGGCTTGGACACTTGCTTGGCGGATGGGGACTTACTGGCTGGCTTAAACATTTAGCTAAAACAGGAATTTATATCTTAGCCATATTGTTGCTGATGACGATTTGCTTGCCATGTATTTTGCAATGTGTGCAGAGACTGATTGATATGACCACGAAGAAGATCCTCCTGGTAGAACAGAAAGGGGGAGATGTGGCCCTACAGGGCCTGGAGCTAGAGAGCAGAACTGGAAGTATGGCTGCACTCACGTCAAGAGCAGAGGAGCTAGGCCTCAAGCCTTGGCATGGCAAGGCGTGATTTTGAGAAACTTGCTGTGTTAGTACATTTTAGGCATACCTGTGTTAGTTAGTACGAGGCATATGTTAAGCAATATCACTTGGCATGTATTACTTGTTATATAATGCGTGGGTATAAAAGCACAGCTCGGTGGATCAATAAACGGCTTCATATGGGCAATCTATGGAGTCCACATCTCTTTGTCATCGCCATCAACCCATGACATTTTTGTTTCCAACATCAGCTTTGTCAACTGTTTCTTTTTTTCTCCATTCATCCGCTCAACTTTTCCTGAACTTTGTGGGTGCCATGGAGTGTGATACTGCCACTTGGTGCCTAAAGACTGGAGAGTCTTCTTTGCCACTTTAGACACAAAGTGACGGCCTCTATCAGAATCAATTACCTCTATTGCCCCATACCGGGGAATAATTTGTTCTAATAGTATTTTTACTACTGTCTGGGCCGTGGCCCGTGCTGTTGGGAATGCTTCTACAAATTGAGTTAGATGATCTACTATTACTAATAGGTATTTGTATCTCCCGACCTTCGGTAACTCAGTGAAGTCTATTTGTATCTTCGCAAATGGCCCATGGGCTAATTCTCTTCCCCCATGTATTCTTTCTCTTAACTGATGTTTATTGACTCTCTGACAAGTCATACAGTCTCCTACGACTCGTTTTGCAATATTATGTATTCCGATGCACATGTACTTATTTGCAAACTGATCCACTGAAGCTTGAGTTCCCCAATGAGTTAGATCATAAAATTTCCGCATTATTCTCAGGGCCACAGGTTTTGGGAGAACCTCCCGACCATCTGGGAGTTCCCACTTCCCATTATTATTTCCCCTAATTCCCATTTGGCTCAATCTGTCTTTCTCTTGGATGGTGAAACTCAAAATGTGGTGACCTTTGCCATGTATGAGGTAGTGTGTGTATTTCTGATTATCACATGTGCACTTTATTGCTTCTAGCCCAAATTCTTTCCAGCAAACATAACATGGGGGCTCATCCAAGTGTTCTCCACAGATCTCGCACTTTTCTCAGGCTTTCGCTTCACTTATGCATCCCTTTAGAGTCATTAATGCAGCCCGCTTAGATTCTTGATCTGCAAGGTTATTTCCCCTTATCAATGGGGTCAGCCCCCTCTGGTGACCTTTTAGATGTACTACTGCTACTCTTTTAGGCCCTCTAATAGCCTGTAAGATTTGAGTTATCAATTCAAAGTGTACTAACTTTTTACCTTGGGAATTGATTAAACCCCTTTCTTCCCATATATTCCCAAAGGTATGTACTATCCCAAAGGCATATTTCGAGTCAGTATATATAGTCCCCACCTTTCCCACCAAGAGCTGCAAAGCTTTTAGCACTGCATATAATTCACAAACCTGGGCTGACCAGCTGAGGCTTAGGGGTCCCGATTCTACCACTGTAAAGGTTTTTCCATTAATTATTGCATATCCTGATTTCCTCTTTCCTTCTACTCTTCGGGAAGATCCACCCACAAATAGTTTTTCACCCATTTCAAGCTCCTCTTCTTCTAAATCTGGCCTGATTTTTGTTTGTTCCTCTATATTGTGAAGGCAGTCATGGGTTAAATTTTCACTAGGTTCCCCATATAGGAACTGTGCGGGATTTTGCAGTGTCGTGGTTTCAAGGGTTAATCTGGGAGAAGAGATGAGGATGCTCTCGTACTTAACTAGTCGAGCATCAGTTATCCATTTATCTGCTTTTTGCTGTAACACACCCCTAATATTATGGGGTGATAATACCTTCAGTTCCCCTCCGAAAGTTACTTTATGTGCTTCTTCTACTAGGAGTGCAGCTGCTACTATTGCTTGCAAACAAGTGGGCCATCCCCGGCTTACTGGGTCAAGGAGTTTGGAAATATATGCTACTGGCTTTTTACTTCCTGCCCATTCCTGAGCAAGTACCCCGAACGCTGTTCCATCATCTGTATTTACAAATAGGAAAAATGGCTTTTTCAAGTCCGGTAAGCTTAGGACCGGGGCGTTTACCAATTCTTCTTTTAATTCCTCTAGTTGGTTTTCATCTTCTTTGGTCCACTTTACCGAGCCATTGTTGATAAGCTTAGTATAAAGGAACTTCACCTTTTTACTGTAATTCTCAATCCATTGTCTGCAGTACCCAAATAAACCCAGCAACTGTCGCACTTGTCTTTTAGTTTTTGGAGCTGACAGCGATAAGATACTGTTAACCCTTTCAGGATCCAATCTCTTTGTTCCCTTACTTAACCTATGTCCTAAATACTTCACTTCTTTTTCAACAAACTGTAATTTAGACTTTGATACCTTAAGGCCTTGCAGGCTTAGAAAATTCAGCAATTTAATGCTCTCTTGCCTGACAGCCTCCTCTCTTTTTCCTGCCAGAAGCAGGTCGTCCACATACTGGACAAGAGTAATCCCTGTAGCCAATTCATACCCTCTTAGAATTTGTTCTAATGATTGGCCAAACAAATTAGGGGACTCCGTATAACCTTGAGGGAGCACCGCCCACCTTATCTGTTGCTTCCTGTGGGTATCTGGATCTTCCCACTCAAAAGCAAAATAATCTCGACTATTTTCACTTAGCGGACATGCCCAGAAGGCATCTTTAAGGTCTATTAAACTATACCATTGATCTTCAGGACCTAATTGACTCAAGAGGGTATGGGGGTTAGATACCACAGGAAATCTTGCAACCGTTTTTTTATTGATTTCTCATAAATCATGCACTAAGCGGTAATTTCCATCTGCCTTCTTTACAGGCAGAATAGGTGTATTGTATGGAGACATACATGGTTCTAACAACCCTTGTTCAATCAGTCTCTCTATTTCGGGTTTTAACCCTTGTCTCCCCTCTTTAGGTATTGGATATTGCTTAACTTTAACTGGTGTCTCTGGGTTCTTTATAGTTACTGTAAAGGGTTCAATGTTTAATCTTCCCACCGTCTCTGGAGTATACCACACTTCGGGGTTTATTTTCTCTTCATCCTCGGTCCTTAAGGGACACAGCTTAATGGTAAGTTTCTTTTCCACTACTTCTAAGTTAATTCCTAATTCAATCACCAAATCTCGTCCTAACAAATTATAATCGGCCTCAGGCACTAGCAACAAAGACCCTATGCCGAGTTTAGAGTCTTTTTCAAACAATACATCTTTAATTATGGGTACCTTGAACGGTTCCCCTTTAGCTCCAATAACTTGAACTTTTTCTGAGGATATTTCATACCCCCAAGGTAATTTTTGGACAGTTGATCTTTCCGCCCCTGAGTCCACTAGGAACTCAATTTCTTGTTGTTGGGGACCCACTTTTAATTTTATCAAGGGCTCAGTTCTTTCTTGGGTCCCCAATAAGTAGAGCCCCTGACACCCCTATTCCTCCTTGAACATCCGTTCATCCATTATCCTCTGCAAAATTTTTTAACATGCCCCCTTTTTCCACAAAATAAACATGTCAATACCCCTCTGTCCTCCTTTGGGGGTCTCTTTGCCCCAGATTCTTTGTGTCGAGCCTCAAATCCTTTTCTGGAGTCTGCTGCTCTCTGCCCGTCTCTGACTGCTGCCAGCATCATTCTAGCTTGTTTCTTATAAGTCTCATCTTCTCGCCTTACGTAAACTTTCTGATCCTCTCTCAACAATTCATCTAATCCACGATCTTGCCAATCTTCTATCTTTTCTAGCTTCTTTCTAATATCTGCCCATGATTTGGCCACAAACTGAGTTTTCAGCAGGGCTTGTCGCACCGGGGTATTAGGATCTACCCCAGAGTATAACTGGAGACTTTTTTGTAACCTCTCCAGCCGTTTGGTGGGATTTTCATCTTTCTTTTGTTGTTCATTTAAAGCTTTATTGATATTCTTCCCCTGAGGGACTGATTCTCTTATTCCTTGGACAATAATTGTCCTTAGATCTTGCATATGGCCTCGATCCACTGGCTCCTGATTATTCCAGTTTGGTCTCTGGAGGGGCCACTTAACATCTGCCATGGGACCCTGTTGGTGTTGCTGGTCCCACACTCTCATTCCAGCCCTTCTGATCATTCCCCTTTCTTCTGCTGTAAATAGGATGCCCAGTATAGACTGGATTTCATCCCAGGTGTATATGTTGGGCCCTAGAAACTGATCCACCCTTTCTGCAACTCCTAAGGGATCCTCTAACAGGTTCCCCATTTCTTTCTTAAATTCCCGCACATCCCCTGAATTCAAAGGGACTGCTACGTATCCCATGCCCGCTTGCGGACCCCCCATGGCAATTTCTCTGAGTGGGTATAACCCGCTCTCATGTTGTTTAATTTTCATCTGACTCCTTGTTACTCTCCGATGTTCGTCAGGAGAACCAGATGCGGAGTCTGAATCATTAGGGTAATTTGGCACAGAAGGGGGTGCAGGCGGAAGAGGTGCCGGGGGAGGGGGTGGTGGTATATAAGGAGGAGGCAAAACAGGTGCTTCATTCTCTCTCTGTGTTTTCTTTTTCCCCTCTCCCCCTTTTTCTTTTAGAGGGTATAAATTTATCCTAGTTTCTGACCCGATCCAGAGATGAGCATACTCACTCTCCTCTAAACTAAAAGGTTCCTTGGAACTTACATAAATGTTCAAAGCCTGACAAATCCAATCCTCAAAGGAACCAAACATAGGCCAGTATAGGTGGTCGCCTCTAATTTGCTTTCCACCCCACACCTCCATACAATAGTGAATCACTTTTACTTTACTCTTACCCCACCTAGAAGGTATCTGGGGGAGCTTCACTTGGGGTCCCCCACCCATGGGATCAGAGGGCTTGCTTTTCCTCTGTCCCATCTTCCAGAGTGCCTTCACACACACACACACACACACACACACACTTCACCTCCTTTTCGTGGCCCAGTCCCTCGCGGGATATGGGAACGGCACTACCAAGGAGTCCACACTCACTTCGTCCTCCCCTGGACATCTCACAATGGCACACTCTGGGATACCCAACCCCAACCGAACGGATAACCGGCCTATACTTACGCACTCCTGCGTCTTCGTTCGGTCTTCATGCACAAAGATTATGGGGTTGCCGGCTTTCTTTTGCTTACTGTCAAATTTAGGGTTCGTCGGTACAGGATCGGATGGGGTGCTACCCAAACAGGGGCCGCTTGTCAGCGGGGCACCTCCCCCAGGTGGTGACCCACACCAGGTTGCCTCTATCGAGTCACGGCACCAAATTTGTTATAGGTGTGTCCCGATAATTGACTGGACACAAGCCCAATTAAAATAATATTGGAATTTATTAAGCAAGCGACAGTAAGCAAAACAGCATGCTGGGTGGCTGGGGGATCTCCTGTCCCACCACGGCTTACACCATACCACCCGAGAGTCTCTGCTCTTTATACTTTGCAGCTTCCTGTGACATGTATATCTTTTCTGTTTCTTTTGTGTTTGCGCAAAGTGTTGCGGGGGGGTCTTTATCGCTTCCTGGTAGTCGGTGGTGGTCGTGGGAATGAAGTCTTGTAGCTGATCCCTGCAAAAACTGGTTACTCAGCTTTTAGTTCTGCTTATCTTTTGTTTACTTTGCCAGATGTTTAAAGAAATAGTCTTAATGAGATCACAAGGTGCTTCCCGTAGCACGGTTTAGTGAACAATTACTGATGGTAATTTATTACATAGTCACACAGTTTTTCATCTCGTCAGAGAAGAGGAGGTGAGAACATGTGAGGGAAACAACATGGAGACACCAAGGTCAGTGAAGAAGGAGGGGGAGGAGGTACTCCAGGAGCCAGAGCCACCGCTCTGCAAGCTGTGGTGATGACCATGGTGAAGCAGGTTGGCCCCCTGCAGCCCATGGAGATCCACGGGGGATGCAGAGATCCACCCATAGCCCATGGGGGAGGTGCTCACTCTGGAGTGGGTAGATTCCTGGAGGAGGCTGTGATCCAGCAGAAGACCTGGTGGAGAGAGAGGGCCCTGCTTCCAGGCTGGAGCAGTCTGTCCTTGGAGAACTGCACCCTGTGGAAAGAGAACCAAGTTGCAGCAGTTTTGGGAGGACTGTTTGCCCATGGGGGAAATTCACATTGCAGCATTTTTGGGAGGACTGCTGCTCATGACAGTGGACCCACGCTGGAAAAGTTCACAGAGAACTGTCTCTCGTGGGAGGGGCCCCATGGTCTCACAGGGGAAGGACTCCTCTCCCAGAGCAGCAGAAGAAAATCTCAGTGGTGAACTGACCTAAAACTCCCCATTCCCTGTCTTCCTGCACTGTCAGTGGGAAGGAGGGAGGGGCTGGGGAGAAAAAGGTGTTTTAAGAGCTTATTTTACTTCTCATTGTCTTCCTCTGTTTCTGTTAGCAATAAATTCACTTTGCAACCTCAAACTGAGTCTGTTTTTGCCCTTGAAGCGTTTCTCAGGGTGTTGCAGTGTGTCTTTAAGGTTTTTCAAGGTGGGCTTCCTTTGGGGGTTTTTCCCTTCCCCCAGGGTCGGGTTTCTCAAGCCATTCCTAAGGGGTTGATTTTAATACACAGGGTGTCTCAGACACCCTGGAATTCTGCAGGGGCTAGTTCGTTGAAGGAATTGGCCAGGGCAGAAAGGGCCCACCCCTCCTCACAGGTGATTTGACCTTTAGGCTGCCCTTCTACCCTCTGGTCACACCCTGTCCCTTTCTGATTGGTACGCTCAATGCCCTTCCCCCTCCCCCAGGTAAAAACCCGGGACAGCCACATGGTCCTTTTGTTCTACTTTGGGAGTCACTGTGTTCAGAAGTGCTGCTGTAACTGGAATAAAATCTCTGGACAAGACCCCTAAGTAGATCCATTTCCTATTTCCACTGATCATTCAACCTTTCTGAGAGGGTCACTCAGGATTTATTCTGCTACATCTCGCCACTTCAACCCAGGTCCAGTGCCATCTGGAGCCTTGAAACAAGCCCAGGCAAGCCCGAGAGGTCTGTGCCTGTGCTCGCAGTGCCAAGGGAATACCCTGGTGTGAGCAATCACTGGGCTGTTCTCTCCAGCACAGCAACCACACAAGACTCCTCAATATAGCAGTGATTAATTTGTTGTTATATCCGGGTCCTTAACTCATGAACCCTTAGTAAATTGTTTTTCCCCTCCTCTATCCAGCTGTGGCAGGGGAGGGTGAGCAAGCAACTGTCGTGGGTGCCTGGCATTTGGCCAGCATCAAACCACAACAGTCCCACACATATTTGGCCTGCAGTTATTTTCCCCTTTGCTGATGTAGTTGTATGGGGGCAACATATTTAAATCCCATGTGGATACTTTTATTGAGCAGCAAAGATCAGATTTAGCTAATTTGGGGAGATGTTTTTTGTGGCTTTGAAATCAGGGGACTCCTAATTAACATGGGAAGCCGGTCAGAGCAACACACATACGACCAACATGGTTAGATCATGCATTCTCCGTTTATTCTCCCGAGGAGGGGGGTTAAATACAGTTTCAGACAGTTTACAGTTACAGGTGTTTTCTAATTGGCATTCAGTGTAAGAAAAAATGTAAACAATTTCACCCTTAAGGAAGTCACCATAACTACACTATACTATCTAATACTAAAACACACCTTAAGATAAATTCTAACTGTGCCACAGGTCTATCTACTTCTAGACAGGCCTGAAACTGAGGCCCAGTTTGGGGTAGTTCAAATCTCATCCCAAAATACCGCATGTCCACGTTCCCTAAGGAATTCTGCTACATGGCTTCACACCTTCAAAAATACACATTGGAGAATTACACTCTTTGGCAACTGTTTCTAAAGAAAGCTGAGGAAAAGAAGACACTCAATGACATTCCTAGCTGCTGTCATCAGTGTTATAAATGCATGTTTTGGAGTTGGCTTTTCACATATAGCAAGCTGATTGTTTTATGTATAATATGGGAAGGTTGTATTGCATGTTCTTTTAATAATAGAATTTGAAAAATGTGATAGATGAATATTCTTAGATTGTAACAAAGTAGAGATGGGATTGTTGTTTGTTTTTTTTGTAACTCCTCAAATAGATAGAAGACAGGAGGGACATCTGGAATTCCTAAAGATAAGGAACAATTGAGCCTTTTTGAAGAAGACAGATTTACCACCTCCATCCAGACTGTATGGAGCCCCATAAATAAACTGTGTACTTAAGGGGGGGTCTTGAAACCAAAATGAATATTTGAATCATGTATTAGCTCATTTAAATATGTAACACAGAAGTCCTTAAAACAAAGGATCTGAAAAGAGACGACATGCTGTTCTTGTTGGTATCAGCACCTCGGCCGAAAAGAGCTTTGGGTTTTTTTGTCTCCTTATTGTCTATTTTATTTTACTTTTATTAAACTTATAAATTTTACATAAAAAGTGAATTGTGTTTTTCACATCAGGGAGTCCCAAAAATTCCCAGTGTTGCTCCCCAGCTGCCCATTAAATGACCTCACAGTGTCTCTTTTCCCAACATGGTACCATGGTTAACGATGCCACATGCCTGCTGGCTTCCTACTGATAGATTTCAGAAAAATACCACTGGCAGCATGTAATTTTGGGAGAAGAAAAAAATTTTGGTCCACATTTTGATTCTCAGACATCAATGGTGTGACTTATGTACCAAAGCAGTTAATGGATGGATGAACATATGTTAATAATGGAGATAAATGGCAAGACATTAAGAACCATAAGATTTCACATAAAAGTTCTTTGGTGAGAAAAATCCCAGTATTGGGGGGAAAAATGATGGACCAAGCCTGGTTGGTGGGGGTTGCAGGATTGTCCCCCAGTGGGAAAATTGAATAAATCCCCATGGCTTGCAGGAGTAGGGAAATACTTAAGCAGAAATACTGCCCTGGGGCTTATACTCCACCTCTGAATGCCCCCTTGCTGAAGAACACCCTGGGAGTCTTGGTGGATGACAAGTTGACCATGAGCTGGTGATGTGCCCTTGTGGCCAAGAGGCCCAGTGGTATCCTGAGGTGTATCAGGAAGAGTGTGACCAGGAGGTCGAGGGAGATGATCCTTCCTACCCCTCTACTCGGCCCCAGTGAGGCCACGTCTGGAATACTGTGTCCACTTCTGTGCTCCTCAATACAAGAAAGACAAGGAACTACTGGAGAGGGTCCAGTGGAGGCCACAAAGATGATTAGGGGTCTGGAGTATTTCTCTTATGAGGAGAGACTGCAGGAGCTGTGCCTGTTTAGAATCATAGATAATGCTGAGTTGGAAGGGACCCTGAAGGATTATCAAATCCAACTCGTGGCCCTGCACAGGACACCCCAAGAATCACTCCATGTTCCTGAGAGCATTGTTCAAACACTTCTTGAACTCAGAGAGGCTTGGAGCTGTGACCACTTCCATGGGGAGCCTGTTCCAGTGCTCAATCACCCTCTGGTTGAAAAATCTTTTCCTGATATCCAACCTAAACCTCCCCTGACTCATGACATTTCCTCAAGTACTGTCAATGAGAGTGAAGAGATCAGTACCTGCCCCACTGCTTCCCCTTGTGAGGATGTTGAAGACCACAATGAGGTCTCCCCTCAGTCTCCTCTAGGCTGAACAAACCAAGTGACCTCAGCCACTCCTCATAAGGCTTCTCCTCCATACCCTTCACCATCCTCGTGGCCCTCCTTTGGACACTCTCTAACAGCTTAATATCTTTCCTATATTGCAGTGTCCAAAACTGCACACAGGACTCACGCCAGTGCAGAGCAAAGTGGGTCAATCACCTACTTCAACCAGCTGGTGATGCTTTGCCTGATGCATCCCAATACACAGTTGGGCCTCCTGGCTGCCAGGGCATACTGCTTACTCATATTCAACTTTGCATCAACCAGGACCCCCGGATCCCTTTCTGCAGCACTGCTTTCCAGCCTCTTGTTCCTCAGTCTATCAGTACATCCAAGGTTGCCCCACCCCAGGTGCAGAATCCAGCACTTGCCCTTGTTGAACTTCATATGGTTGTTGATTGCTCATCTCTCTAATTTATCCAGGTGTCTCTGCAGGCTCTCTGCTCACGAGGGAGTCAACACCTCCTCCCAATTTAGTGTGTCTGTCTAACTCAGTATTCCTTTGAGTCCTATGTCCAAGTCATTAATGAAGACGTTGAAGAGAACTGGGCCCAAGATGGAGCCCTGTGAAACCCCACTTGTGACCAGTGACCAGCCTGATTCTTTTGGGGATATTTTATTATCCCATCCCATTTTTGGGGTCTTTGATCTGTTTTGTTTTGTGCCCAGGGGTGGCAGCTCTCCCTGCCCCACCCCCCATCCTCCCTGGCTCCGGGGCTGCCGTGATGAATGGAAGCTGAGCCGGGGTTTCTGGGGGGAGTTGGGGGTGGGGCGAGAGGCAGCCTGCACTCTTCCGGAGGGCGGTTCAATGGGACACATGCGGCCGGTATCTCTGACCAGGGATCTTGCTGTTTCTGTGGGTTTTGCCTGATTTTAGTTTTCTTCTTTTTTTTTTTTTTTTTTTTTTTTTTTTTTTTTTTTTTTTTTTTTTTTTTTTTGCTTCGGCACTGTGACTGAGCTTGTTGGCTGAGCTTCTTTTGCTGCTCTGCTGTTGGGAAGCCCACAGCCAGTGCGTGCCCCACCAAGACCAGGGACTGCTCTCGTTTCCCGCCATGGGGCTGCCCCCACCCTCCGCACAGCCGGGGTCCAAAGGACCAGCCAGAGCCAGTGAGAAAAGCCCCAGGAGCCTTTTACTGTGTTCGGGAGCCAGACTGCTACTACCCAAGCCCCACCATACCTCCGCCATTGCTCCGGGTTTGTGCTACACTGTAGCTTTTCACCCTCTGCCTGCCAGGAGGTCCTGCTGTTCCAGCTTGCTTCTCCAGAGGTTTCCTGCTACAGCTCCCTTTGCTGTTCAGAGGGGGCATTGGGATCGGCTGTCCCTGGAGGTTCGTAAAAGAAGCCCCTTCTCCATCCTGTCCCGCCGGCTGCGCCCGACATTACTGCATGGTCCCCGAACTCGCACTGGAGCAGCCCCTGCAGCCGCAGGGGAATCATTGCACTCACCCTGCCCAGCTAGGAGCCACCAGCTCCCCTGCCAGCTGTGACTATACACCAAAGGGAAAAGTGCCTGAAGCCGAGAAGGTTGTTACTGGGTTTCTGGTTCTGTTTGTTGTCGCTGCCGTTGTTGTTGTTTGTTTGCCTTGCTATACATATTAGTAAAGAACTGGTTTTTGTTTTCCCATATCTTTACCTGAAAGCCCCTTACTTTCAAAATTTTAATAATTTAGAGCGAAGGGGGTCATATTTTCCATTTCAGGGGAGTCTCCTGCCTTCCTTAGCAGACACCTGTCTTTCAAACCAAGACACTGATGTCACTCCATTAACTATAAGTCTTTGTGCCTCACCTGTGAGCCACTTTCTCACTGTCCTAGGGTGACTTTATGTTGCTTGTATCCCCAGTCGTCTGTTCTGTTTATGTTGGATATTGTGTTTTGTACCTTTAAGACTGGTTCTGAGAGCAAAGGGGGGGGGGGGAAGAAGAAGCATGCAGTTTGTTTGCAGAAACTGCTCTGACTCCTCTGCATTCTGGCTTCCGGACTGTGTTTATCTGAAGCACGGACAGACAGTGGGACAGAGATCTCTTTGCCTCTAGTTAGTTTTAGCTAGCTGAGGCAGAGAAGTTCCCTGGACTGTTTTTTTTTCCCCTTTTCTTGGGAGTGTTTAACCCTACTCTGGACTGAAAACCCAGAAGAGCACTGGGAGCTCACACCTGTGGCCCACCAGGGTCTAGAACGGCATTTTCCAGCGCCAGAGGGACTGATAAGAGACTGGGTGAGCTGAGCTGCAACCCATGGCAAGGACATTCAGAGTTTGCCATCTCACTTCAGAATGACAAGAGATTTTATTGTTTCATATTATTCATTTTATATGCTTGTGGCCACTTTGTTGAATAAATAGTTTTTTCCACTTTTCTCTAAGGAGATTTTTTCCCAGACCAATTGGGGAAGGGATCGTTTGGGTTTGCTTTTCCAGAGGACCCCCATTCAGAGGTTTCCTCCCAAATTTGCCCTAAACCAGGACAATTGAGTAACATGGTTATCCAGCTGTGTGCTGAACATTTTGTCCAGAAGGCTCCTGTGAGAGACAGTATCAAAAGCTTTGCTGAAATCTGAAAAGATTGCACCCACTGTCTTTCCTAGATCAACTAGGTGGGTTACCCTGTTGTTGAAGGAAATCAGGTTCGAAAAGCAAGACTTTCCCCTCAAGCCCTCCTCACTGTGACCAATGACTGCGTTGTCCTCCAGGTGTTTGTCAACACCTCCCAGAATAATCTTTTCCATGATTTTACTGGGCACTGATGTGAGACTGACAGGCCTGTAATTTCCATGGTCCTTCTTGCCCTTCTTGAAAATTGGGACAATGTTCACCAGCTTCGAGACAGCTCTGACCTCTCCAGATTCCCAAGTCTGCTCAAAAATCATTTAGAGAGGTTTTGCAATGACATCAGCCATCTCTGCGAATTCTTGGCTGAATCCCATCAGGCCCATAGATTTGTAAGGATCAAGCTGGCCCAGTAGTTCCTGCACAAGTTTAGGTTTGACTGGGAGTTGATCATTCTCACAGTCACGGATCTCCAGCTCAGGGCACTGAGACCCCCTTGGTCTGTCATACTCGTAGAAGACAGAGGCAAAGAATGTGTTTAACACCTCTGCCTTGTCCATGTCCCTGTTTGTGAGATGACCATCCTCATCCTGAAAAGGGCTGATGTTATTTCTACACTGCCTATTGCCATTAACATATTTAAAAAAACTTTTTATTGTCCCCCACAATTATTTTTGTTTAGTCTAGAGAAGACATATAAGTATCTCAAACGTGGGTTCCAAGAGGATGGTGCCAGACTATTCAGTGGTGCTCAGCAACAAGATGAGGAGTAAGGGCAATAAACTAAAACACAAGAAGTTGCACCTCAGCATGAGGAAGAATTTTGTTACATTGAGGGTGGCAGAGCACTGGAACAGGCTGCTCAGAGAGGTCATGAGCTATAGGACTTCTCTGTTCTTTAAAGAAAAAAAAATCAAGGCAAAATTGGTTATCAGGTCTTCTCCCAGAAGACGGATGCTGTGCCTGAGTGCCCTGCAATGACTGTTAAATCCCTTTTTCCTCTGCTTCCTGAGAAATCAGGGAGCGGGAAAACCCAAGAGCAACGGGCACAACCCTGAGCCTTATATTACTAATGGGCTTTACCACTGTGTTAGGTTTGCATGGCCAAGCTTTGGTAGTGGGAGGGTGTGTTGGTTTATCACAGCCTGGTTTTTGGTAGCAAGGGGCCATGGAGGTGGCTTCTGTGGGAAGCTGCTAGAAGCTTCCTCCATGTCCAACAGAGCCAATCCCTAACTGCTCCAAATACACATGTGCCGCTGGTCAAAGCTGTGCCTATTAGAAATGGTGGTAATGCCTCTGTGATATTTAAGAAGAAGGGAAAAAAAAAAAAAAAGTTATTATGCAGTTGTAATTGCGACCAGAGAAGAGCAAGGTGAGAATATGTGAGAGGAACAGCTCTGCAGACACCGAGGTCAGTGGAGAAGGAGGGAGGAGGTGCTCCAGGCACTGGATCTGGGATTCCTCTGCAGCCTGTGGTGAAGAGCACGGTAAAGCAGCTGTCCCCCTGCAGCCCATGGAGGTCCACAGGGATACAGACATCCACCTGCAACCCATGGAGGAGGCCCATGCCAAAGCAGAGGGATGCTTAAGAGGAGGCTGTGAGCCTGTGGGAGACCAGTGGAGAGAGGGGTCCACACTGGACCATCCTGTCTTTGAAGGACTGCACCCTGTGGAAGAGTGACCCACATGGCAGCAGTTTAGGAAGGACTGTTGCCAATGGGATGTACTCATGTTGCAGCAGGTCTCAGAGATCTTTTCTTTGTGAGATGGACTCACATTGGAGAAGTTCGCAGAGAACTGTGTCTCATGGGAGGGGCCCCATGCCTGGAGTAGGGGAACAATTCCTTTCCCTGAGCAGAGGGAGAAACAATGGGTGATGAACTGCCCATAACCCCCATTCCCTGTCTCCTTGCATCGCTGGAGTAGGAGGTAGAGCTGGGAAGGAGGGAGAGGTGAAGGTGTTTTTAAGGCTTTATTTTACTTCTTATTATCCTGCTCTGATTTTGTTAGAAATAAATTCAATTCATATCTCTGATTCGAGCCTGTTTTACCCGTGACAGTACTTGATGAGTGATCTCCCCCTGTCCTTATCTCAACTCATGAACCCTTAGTTAAATTTTCTCTTCCCTGCCCAGCTATGGAGGGGAGTGAGAGAGCGGCTTGGTGGGTGCCTGGCATTCAGCCAGAATCAACTCACT
Organism: Phylloscopus collybita; assembly: GCA_027886175.1. Taxonomy (NCBI): domain Eukaryota; kingdom Metazoa; phylum Chordata; class Aves; order Passeriformes; family Phylloscopidae; genus Phylloscopus; species Phylloscopus collybita. The sequence continues at coordinate 5,222,208 of JAJNNQ010000057.1, forward strand.
ACAACAATTTAATCAAGTTCAGCTGCTCATAATTCTATCAAACACCATTGCTACTAATGAAGCTGACCCAACGCAAGGTGCCATCACCATGCGAAGCTCCTGGGCTTCAATCCACAAAGCAGAAAATAAATTTTCCAGAAAAGTCCAATGCACCCATGTCTTGGGTTATGGAACCAAAAATGTGTATTCTATTTCATCTGTTGAAAGCAGTTGGGGAGATGTTTGTCTTTATCTGTTGTAACTCTGGGGGGAGGGGGGCGGATGCCTTCTGATAATGGGCCAACTGCTAAAACCAGGTGGGGCAGTGTTTCTTATCTCTTTCACCACCCGTCCTCCCTCCAGGGGTTATCTTCTGCTACTGGGCCGTTAAGGCTTACCAGTGACATGACACATTCCATCATCCCATTGTGAGATGCTTCACCCAGTGCGGGGGAGCCAACCATTTCTACCTAGATAAAAACTGAGACATAGGAACACAAGGTATCTGGTTCCACTGGATTCCCGGAGGAAGACCGAACCCTTCTCACCATCACTGGACCCTTTTTCTCTCAGGATCATCTCTACTCCAACAGCACTGCATCTGCCACTCCAGGAAGACTTACTTTGAACTGCTTCCAACACCCTGACCAACAGGGTGTCAGGTTGTAGCTCTGACTCTGTCAGAGTTTCTAGGACTGTTGTTTGTTTTGTTTGCTTGTTTGTGGTTTTTTTTGTTTGTTTTACTACTACATTTGTATTGTTAATATTCCTAGTAAAGAACTGTTACTCCTCTTCCCAAATCTTTGCCTGAAAGCCCTTAATTGCAAAATTACAATAATTTGGAGGGGGTGAGGGGTTTACATTCTCCATTCCAAGGGAAACTCCAGCTTTCCCTGTCAGATACCTGTCCTTCCAAACCAAGACAACCCAGCAATCATTTTGCTGCTTTCTGGGTAGGCAGAAAAGATGAAGCTCCTGTTGGTTGCTACTGATGCTCCATGTGCAGAATAAAAACTGCATCAGCAGACAACCAGATGAAATTTCAAATAATATTGAACCACAGCATCACAACCTAAGCTGCGCCAGGGGAGGTTTAAGTTGGACATGAGGAAGAAGTTCTTCACGGAAAGGGTGATTGGGTGTTGGAATGGTGTCATGGGTTAACACAGTTTGGTTTTATTTAGGACCTTTGAATTTCTTTAGAAAAGACAGACCTATCAGGAGCCAGTTCTTGGCTATTGGCATGTGGTTTGACCACTGAGAAATCGGAGTGCAACTTTTGGTAATACCCATATAAAGCTGAGAATGTGTGGGAGCCTCCCTCTTTTCTCCGGGTGAGCAACCAGCTAACAATGTGCTGCAGCTGAGCTGGGCTGGGGCCTGCTGCCCCTAGGCTGCTGGGCCAGGCCCGACCGGGCCCCCGCAGGGGAGCAGCCCAGACATGCCTGGGCCCGATAACAGCTAGCAGCAGGGGAGGGGAGAAAAAGCCCCGGCAGCTGCCCGTGTCACTGGCTGGGGCTTCCTCAGGCCTCAGGGAGCAGCTCTGAGTGGCCCAGGCCATGAGATCGAGGGGTGGAAAAGAAGGCATCCACCAGCCTCTCCACCAGCATGGTTTGGAGAGCTTTGCAGCTCCTGCCGGCAGGAATCACGTGACCACCTCAGGCTTGGGCAAGCTTTAACTCTTTCCTGCCAGCAGATGAAACTTCCAAAACACTGGCCCTTCCCAGAGTGAGGACAGACAAAGTGATTGAACCATAGACATAGCATGAAACTGAAGTCAGTGAAGGGAGAGTGAAAAGACTATTTGGGGCAAAGCAGGAGGAGTGGCCTAATTTGGCTGGACATTTCTGGTAAACTATGGAGGATGAACTGGTTTTTTTTCCTGTATCATATGAATGCTGTTTGGGGGGCATATAAGGTTCTAATTAAAAGTGATAGGAAGTTCTTTGCTCCTAAGGAAAAGGAGGTTTTTAGTTTTTGAGATGATTTTGGAAATAGGAGAGAATCTTTGTTGTTATACTAGAGGAGGCATCCTTAAACAGTACCCCTAATAAGCAGATATGGCCTATATGCAGTGTTGGTAAAGCTGCTAATAGGTAGGATTTCACAGTTTGCAGAGGTTCCTTTCAGGTCGTTTCAGATGTGTGGCATGGGAGCCACCAGAGGACTGTCTCTCTTGTGATGATGTCTCTAAGACCCAGAGAGACTCCTTTACTAAAAGAACTGATGAAAGATTATTTTTAAATGGTAAAACTGACTGAAATTGCAAGTTTTGTCTTTTTATGTTGTGTGTGGGAAAGTGAACACTTGTGGGGGGAGGGAAGGATGTTTTGAAAGTTTCATTTGTGGTTTTTTTCTCTTTTCTTTCTTCTAGTGTGTGTGAATAAACTATCATTGTAATTTTAAAGTAAGCCTGTTTTGCTCTTTATGTTCTCCTAGTCATATCTAAAAATAGCAAGTGATGAAACCATCTCAAATGGGCTGCCCAGGGAGGTGGTGGAGTCACTGTCCCTGAAGGTGTTTAAGAAAAGACTGGATGTGGCACTTAGTGCCATGGTCTAGTTGACAAGGTAGTGTTAGGTCACAGGTTGGAATTGATAACCTTAAAGATCTTTTTCAAGCTAGTTAATTCTGTGATTCTGTATTTTAATGAGTAGTGTCAGTAGATGACAAATAAAGAGACCACGAAATCATCATTCAGGGAGGGATGCAACAGCATGGCATTTTTGCGTACCAGCCTCCTTGCTCTCTGGTCTTTTCCTCGTCCAGGAAGCATCTTGCTTTCACCTCCCAGCAGCTGCCTTCTCCCTTGGGATGTTCTCTAGCACAGAGCAACCCAGCTATCCTGGAGCAACCTGGGACCCCCCGGGCAAACTCTCCCCCCAGATATGTCACCCATCCCTCGATGATGTGGTGCTACTTACACCAACCACAGGACAAAGTTGCTCTTGTACATTGCACACCTGGAAACACTGGACAGCAAATTCAGCTAGTTAGAAGCCAGGCTTAAAACCTCTATTTTTGGCTTTTTCTATTTATCCCCTCTTTTTTTTCCTCCTTTTTTCCATGTATTGCTTGTCTTCTCTTTACCAGTCACCAAAGAAGAACATTAACCTCCATTTCTCCCTTGCCCTGTATGTTATTAGGCCAAACTATAACAGGACTGGATTTAAATGTATAATTATAACCATGACAGTAACTACAGTAAAGCGCTCCTTCAATAGAAAAAAAAAATACATTAAAAATAAAATTGTTAGTGTCTGAGGGATAATGGTGACTTGAAAAGCAAGGGCCACAGAATTCCCTGTTTCTTACAGGTCTCAGCTCAGAGGACATGGTTCTCAGTTCATCAAGAAGATTACTGGCAAGCTGATGATGGCTATGTTGCTTCTGCAGTGGCTTTTGGGCTCCTTTAAAATAGTCCTGCTTCAGCATCTTCACATAAACCATTAGTAAGCTTTTGGGAAGGCGTTGCTTTCCTCATCACTGAGCTGCTTGCAATTCTTCATTCAACAATACAATAAAATAAGAAGAAATCACAAATACTAAAGAAAAAGAAAACCCAGTGCAAATAAAAAAGTCATCCCGCTCTCCAATCCACTTTCAAAGGGGTGGTGAGTAGGTGGGGGGGCACACAGAAAGTCGAAGACAGGAGGGGAACCTAGCACAAGGCCCTCTTGACAAAAGCCATCACTTATGAGCATCTGGTGTAGTGTGTATGTAGCTTTGTCCTCCCAAGACATCTGCTGCCTGCTGTTTCCTGCCAGTTGGCCAGGGCAAGGCAGGGGACAGCATGAAAACAATACTAGCTGCCACTTGGATTAGTTGTTTGGTTTTTTTCTTTTCCAAATTCTCTGTCTTCTTTTGAAAGTCAAACAATAACCTGGTGGGACATGTAACTGCTGCTTGAGCAATGAGTTCAGAAAAAGAAACCCGACGTGGCTGAAAAAGAAACATACTTCTCCATCCCCACCCCTTGAATGTATTCTCAAGCATGCTGGGGGTTGGTCTTCTGGGGAATTTAAATCAGAAAAACTTTTGCCAGATCCCATCCAGGTGCATGTCTTCTTCCTGTTCCTTCCCACCCCACCTTGTCCTGCCCCTCAGGCCGTCAGTTTTTGGATGGTCTTGTTATAGTACTGAGTGATGGTGGGCATCAGGGGGTTCCAGTTGTTGGCGTGCAGCTCAATGACCTCCAACAGCAGGGACCGTGTCAGCATGGACTCAGAGGGACACAGCATCTTGTCACGTGCTATCGCAAACAGCTCTGTCATCATCTCAGGCAGCTGCTCCTCCAGCAGCTGGCCGGTGTTCTGCAGCTGTCAGGAGAAGAAGGGGTCAACAATGGCTTATTGATCCTTGTGTGTCCCAAGTTGAGACATTCTATGATTCTATCATTTTATAATATTCAGACACCCCACTGGCTTTTACAAACATGCTCCATCCCTCCAATTCTTCCCTGCTTGGTGTGGCAGAGCTACCAGGCAAAGTTAAAGCAATCGTGACTTTTGAAAACCAAAACCACGCAGCAGCAGGTTCCAAGAGCATGAAGGGCAAGGTTTTCAAAAGCATCTGCACTGGGCTGCTAGAGGAGCAAACAGCCTAGCTACTGCTGACATAAAAGGAGGATTGCTTTTGAAAAAAAATAATCCCACCTAAAAATCATGCTATTGTCAAAACAAATTGCAGGCTGTGATGCTTTATTCTTGCTTTCTACCTGGCCCTTCATTTACTTACTGATTCACGTCTCACAGTAACTCCCAGCCATTAACTGTAATAAGCAGAACCCTCTTGTATGCATAACAAATCCAACCCTGACAAGATCTGCATTTATACCTGTCATGCTGCTTCACTGAGGACAGCCAAGGGGTTTTTCTTAAACAATTACTCCTTGGAGCGCCTCCATGGAGCAACATAAGCCTTAGGTGGTTCCACAGAGGAGAAGGTCCAAGCTGGGACTGGACAGCAGTGAGTCCACCATCATGGAAGATTAGTGGGTCTTGAATGCAGAGCTCCTCAAAGTCCTCACATTAAAAATTCAAACCCTTCTCCTCAGTTGCTTGTCACTTTGCTGAATTTCAACCATTTGAGCTATAATTTCAATCACTCTCTGCAAGGAAAGCATCCATCCTCTCAGACAAATCAATTCCCAAAAAAGATACCAATGAAACTCTTCTATATTTGTGCCGACATGTCCCTGAAAATCTGCTGCTGAGCCAAACAAACCTGTCCATGTGAGCCATGGGGCAGTTTTTTTCTCCAGTGCAGGTGTTTTTGTGTTTAAAAAAAAGTGCAGAGTGAGATTTGAAGGAACCAGAATAATTTTGTGATGGGACCCCTGCTATCAAACCTTTTGCATTCATGTACATGCATCAAAAGTTCAGTGATAAAGTATCAAGGACCATCTCTTATCTCACAGTAGTGTCTTTTATCTACTCTGCTCTTGTGAGACCCCAACTGGAGTACTGCATCCAGCTCTGAGGTCCTCAGGACAGGAAAGACATGGACCTGTTGAAGAAGGTCCAGAGGAGACCACAAAAATGGTCAGAGGGCTGGAGCACCTCTCCTAAGAGGACAGGCTGAGAGATTTGGGGTTGCTCAGTCTGGAGAAGGCACCAGGGAGACCTTAGAGGACCTTCCATTACCTAAAGGGGCTACAAGAGAGCTGGACAGGGACTTTTTGGACAAGGGCATGGAGGGATAGGATAAGGGGGAATGGCTTCAAGCTGATGGAGGGCAGGTTTAGATTAAATATTGGGGAAAAATTATTTCCTGTGAAGGTGGTGAGGCACTGGCACAGGTTGCCCAGAGAAGGTGTGGATGCGCCATTCCTGGAAACAGGGTCAGGTTTCAAGGTCAGGTTGGACAGGACTCTGAGTAACCTGATCTAGTTGAAGATATCCCTGCCCATGGTAGGGGGTTGGATTAGATGCTCTTTAAAGGTCCCTTCCAACCCAAACCATTTGGTGATTCCATAATGCAAAGGGGCAACACAGCTGTTAGGATTTGGAAACATCTAATAGCTGCTTGACATGTGTGGCCAAGGACAGAAGCGGCAAAGCAATGAGGGCCGGGGCAGCTGGTGCAGGTACTTCCCTACCTCCATGGAGCAGCAAAGCACAGCATCTTCCTTCACATCCTGAGATTGCAACAACTGCAAAAGAGAAGAGAGAGGTGGTGAGAAATGCATGACCTCCTCCTCCTCCTCTCTTACAACCCTCCTTTCATGTCTTCATCCACCTTGACTTTTGCCAGTTCCAAGAGGAAAAGACATAAAGTCAGAAAGGGGGGAAGGAAAGATATAATCAACACAAAAAATTAAGGTAAACAGTGACAAAATGCAGGGGAAAGGGTATCACCAGCTTACCCACTGTTGAGAGCAAGCAAGCGGGGCAGAATGTAGACTTTAGATTAACACCTTTCAAAATCAAATTTTTTAGGTGTAGTGGGTTGACCCTGGCTGTGTGCCAGGTGCCCACTCAGTCACTCTATCACTCCCTTTCCCAATGGACAGGGGAGGGAATAAAATGGAGCACAACCAGCAGGGTAAGATAAGGCAGTTTTATTACAGTAAAAGAAAGAAATAAGGGGAGATCTGCATGCACAAGAGCTAAAGAGGAAAAAAGTCAGTCTCTACTTCCCATCAGCAGTGAAGCAGGGAAGCAGGGCTTCAGAATGTGTAACTGTTCCTCCAGAAGGCAAACACTGAAGACACGTTGAATGCTCCCCCTTCCTCCTTGTCTTGGTTTGGAAAGACAGGTATCTGCTAGGGAAAGCTGGAGCTCCCCTTGGAATGGACAATCTAAACCCCCTCCCTCCAGATTATAATTTTGCAATTAGGGACTTTCAGGCAAAGATATGGGAATAGGAATAACAGTTCTTTACTAGGAATATTAAAAATACAAATGTAGTAGTACAAAAAAACAAAACAAAACAAAAAAACAAACCAAAAAAAACCCCAAGCAAACAAAAATCCTAGAAACCCTGTCAGAAATATGACCTGACACCCTGTTGGTCTGGGTGTTGGAAGCAGTCCAAGCAAATCCTTCTGGAGAAACAGATGTGGTTCTGTTGGAGTAGAGATGATCCTGTAGAATGGGTCCAGTGGTGGTGAGATGGGTCGGGTCTTCCTCTGGAATCCAGTGGAAAACAGGCTACCTGGTGTTCCTGTGTCTCAGTTTTTATCTAGGTAGGAATGGTTGGCTCCCCCCCACTGGGTGGAGCAACTCACAATGGGATAATGTAATGTTTTCAGTCATGCGGTGAGCCTTAATGGCCCATTAACAGGAGATATCTCCCTGGAGGGAGGATGGGTCATGGAAGAAATAAGGAACATTGCTTCACCTGATTTTAACAGCTGATCCATTAGCAGAAGGCATCCGCCCCCTCTCCCCTGGAGTTATGAGGAATGGGTTATATATGAGATAAAGAAAATACCTCCCCAACTGTTTTCAACAGATGGAAAATAAAATAAACATTTTTGGTTACATATTGCAACCTAAGACACTCCTCTCTCCCTTAGCTTATATATTTGAGCTAATGTCATATGGTATGGAATATCCCTTTGGCTAATTTGGGTCAGCTGGCCTGGTTGTGTCCCCTCCCAGGATCGTGCCCACTCCCATCCCCTTTGGTGGGGGAAGGAATGTCAGAGGGACAGTACTGCTCTGCAGTAGCCAAAACACTGGTCTGCTATCAACACCCATCCAGCTACCAATGCAGAGCAGAGCACTGTAAGGGCTGTGAACTTTACCTCGGTCAGACCCAATACATTAGGTTACACTGCTTTTTTAATTCCGCAACAGCCAATGGGAAAACACACTGGTTCCACATACACAGTGACTAAATGCAACCATCAGACAACAACATTTGTTGTTTGGAAGGGAAGCCTTTTGCCCAAGAGGCAGCCACCCATCACTGAACTTTTCCATCCCTGTGGGGCCACTTATAACAGCCACAAAATTACCTGATGGCAAAGCATTACATCCAATACACTGTAATTAACACGGCTCCTTCTAGACTGATTATATAGTGGTGCAAGTGCAATGGGTGCCAACAAAACTATGGTGTCTTAAGTGTACTGACTCCAGTCCTACTCTGCTGTCCATTAACTTTGTGTTATAAACACTAGCTTGTAAGCACAAGCAACTTTCAATACAGACCCACAATGTTGTTGGGCATGGCATGGGATAGCAAAGGAAGATGCTTGCCCAGTCATTCAGACTCAGGGTTGTTGTAGTTACAGGAAAAAGAGTGCCAATATGAGTGTAACCAAACTGTATTCTACTGACATCTACATAATTTCTGATGAACTGTTAATGATTGATTGTTCACAGTAGCTGCCCAGGGCACACCAAATCCCTCAGGCTACAAGCGGTGTGAGGCAAACCCTGCCAGATGGGGTAGTGTTTCTTTATCTTCACAAATGACCCAGCAGTGATAACTCCATCCAGGGGAGCACCAACACAGTTACACCCATCTTGAGGGTGCCATCTCTGCTAATGGGCCATAATGGCTCAGCATCACCAGCAGAATAGGCAGCTGCAATGCCCATCAAAGACTCCCCAAAATATCCTATGACTCACAGGATTAAATAATTCCATTGAGAAACTCCCTGTCCTGGGGGAGGTACTGAGCATTCCTGCCTGGACTTGAGGGTATATAATCTGGGGATTTGGGGACTGGACACCACCACCACTGGACAGCTCCAGAGGAGGACCTGAACCTCCACAGGAGCACCGGACCTTCCACATGACCACTACTTTTGGCAAGACCACGACCATCACTTCAACAGCACTGCAACCACCACTTAATCAGACTGCGATCACCACCCTGACCAACAGGGTGCCAGGTTGAACTCTGTGGTTTTAAGCCAGTTTTTCTGTATCATTGCATTTATTGTAATCTCTCTATTAAATTTCAACTCTGACCTGAAATCTCTCTCAAGGTATTTGTGTGGGGTTCATTTCTCCCACTGGTTTACTTTCAAATCAGCAGAAGGGTGCACAGTGAGGGTCAACGCCTCTACCTGAATATGGCAAAGCATAGGAGCTCAGCATCTGACCCCACAAACCTTGAAACCACGAGCAAGGACCCTCAAAGAGGGGTCAGAAATACCTATTTTCCACTGTTGGGGTTAGATTTCTTCCTTTTTTACTTATAGACTTTTTTTCCCATAATTTGCTAGGAAACTAACTACTGGGTACTTATGGGTACTCAAGCAAAACAAAAAAAGTGACCAAAGTTGGGACAGGAGGGTAGCATCTGGCTACACTTCTTTTGTCTCGGCTAGTTTCTCTCCAAGGGGGGGAGATACCATGAGATTTTTGGGGCAGGAAAAAGGAAGGGGCTGGGGGGGGCAGCTTCTCTCTCACGCTCGACATCAGAAGGAGGAGGATCAAGCTGTTGCTTACTGTGGAGACAATTCACTGTCATCACTGGAGTCCAGTCCTAGGGACCTACCACCATCTGCTTGTGTGTCCAGGAATCCTGAGATCGTTTTTCTTTCCTGCCTGCTGTCCCACCCCAGTTACTTTCTTTGGCACTGCTCTGGGTCTTTTGCTATGCTGTAGCCCAGCACTCCCTGCCCTGCAGGATGTCCCACAGCTCCAGCTACCACCACAGAGCTTCTGATACATGTCATCTACCAGCCCGGGATTCCTGGTCATTCCTGCCGTTCCAACTTGGTGCTTCTCAGAGTCTTGCAGAGGCACTGGGATCAGACTGCACCAGGGTTTTGTGAAGCAAAGCTTCTCCTCCATCCCTTCCCGTTTTGGCTGAGAAGGCCATTACAAGGTTCCTGGTTTCCATTTTGTTGTTAATGCCATAGTTATTGTTGTTTGCCTTGTTACACATACTAGTAAAGAATTGTTATTCCTACCCCTCATATCCATGCCTGAAAGCCCCTTTAAATTCAAAATTATAATCATTCGGAGGGAGGGTGTTATAAATACATATTATAATAATGGCTTTTCACAAATATTAAAATAGATGCTGTATGTATAATGTTAAAGTAACTTTGCTATAAAGATATCATTTTTATTTCTGCTATTAACTAAACTTAGACATAGTAGGGAAATAGCTGATATAGTTATGCTTGTGGTAATTGAACTGCCTGCTTGGTTGGGATAACATCCAATGAACGTATGATGAAGACCCCTGCTACTGATATGCCAACTATCAGCATCTACCATCTGTAGAAAGTATGGACCAAAACCCAAGCTGGAGGTGATAATAAGAACAGACTAAAATCACAGCCAAGAAATGCGTATGCTCTAAAAAGGCAGACCCAAGGAGGAGCCATGCTAAACAGTTCTTGGAACATGCAAACTAATTTTGGGAAAAGTTTAAATATGCATAATTGTTTACAAATATGCAATAGGCTGATGCAATAGAAAAGGTACATAAAGGATGTCTCCAAACTAGCAGGTGTGCTCTTGGCTAAATGCCAAGCACCCAGCTGTTAAAAATTTTGCTTTATTGTCTTTGTCTCCTATTGTCCTTTATTAAACTTTTAAATTTTACCAGGAGAGTGAAGCTCATTTTTCACAGAGGGGGTTTACATTCTCCATTCCAAGGGAGGCTTCTGCCTTCCCTAGCAGACACCTGTCTTTCAAACCAAGACAGATTTTGGTGCCCAAGCGTGGGGCCCAAGGGCACTGAGAGAGAAAAAGGGTGAAAAAGGAATAAGGGTTCTTGAGTAAACTATTTTTTTTGTTTGTTTTGTTTTGGTGTGCTGGATATAGAAACCGTTAAGTGGCACCATGTGGTCTAGCTTACCCAGGTTCAGGTGGCGCGTGGTCAAGGCTATATTTCTCCCATTTGCAGCCCCTTATCTAAAGATGGGTCCTATAACTAAGTCTACTGTGGCTGTTATCCGGTTTGTTTTATGGGTTGATAGGGTGAGGAATTTGTGGATTTTTAGCTTCCTCTGGAAGGTGGACACATGGATACACCCGAGGCTCCATCAGTCGAGCTGGTCCTGCCCAGTCTACCCCTTTGCACACAGTGGATGGAGATAAAGTCACTGTGGTACACATGAGAAGTATCTTAGGAAAGACTGTTTGGGTTAACCCCACCTCAGGCAAAAGCGAACTCACCCGTGGGATTGTCTTCGCTCAAGGACCTGGTTACACTTGGTGGGTAATGCAGAAAGATGGAAAAACCAGTTGTGTACCACAGGAAAACCTAATCCTAAGTGAGAACTCAGTGTAAGGGTTCATTCTTTATAGTAGAGTTTATTGATTTAGGTATGATGCAGATGATAATAGAATAAGGGGTGGATAATGTCTTGGGTTGTGGAGCCAGGGGTGTGTAAACTATTTCAGCTGTTAAAAGCAGTTGGGGAGATGTTTTTCTTTGTCTCTTGTAACTCTGGGGGGAGAGGGGCAGATGCCTTCTGATAATGGGCCAACTGTTAAAACCAAGTGGGGCATTGTTTCTTATCTCTTTCACCACCTGTCCTCCCTCCAGGGGGATATTTTCTGCTAATGGACCATTAAGACACCCCTAAAAGCACACATCCCCAAAGTAGAATACCCACATTACATCATCCTATTGTGAGATGCTCCACCCAGTGGGGGGAGCCAACCATTCCTACCTGGATAAAAACTGAGACATAGGAACAGAAAGTATCTAGCTTTGCCCGATTCCTGGAGGAAGACTGGATCCCTTCTCACCACCACTGGACCCCTTCTCACCATCACTGGACCCTTGTTCTACAGGATCATCTCTACTTCACCAGAACCACATCTGCCACTCCAGGAGGACTCACCTTTGGACTGCTTCCAACACCCTGACCAACAGGGTGTCAGGTTGTAGCTCTGACTCTGTCAGGGTTCTCCAAAACTGTTGTTTGTTTTTTTCCTTGTTTGGTTGGGTGGTTTTGTTGTCTACTTCATTTGTATTGTTAATATTCCTAGTAAAGAACTGTTATTCCTATTCCCAAACTCTTTGCCTGAAAGCCCTTGATTGCAAATTTATAATTTGGCGGGGGTGAGGGGTTTACATTCTCCATTCTAAGGGAAACTCCAGCTTTGCCTGGCTGATACCTGTCTTTCCAAACCAAGACAGTTCCTGTAGTGCACATTAAAAACATGCGGGGGAAAACAGTCTGGGTTATTCCTGCCTCAGGCAAAGGCAAACCCATCCATGGGATTAGTTTTGCTCAAGGAACCAGGTGCACGTGGTGGGTAATATGAGTGGGTGGGGAAGTCCAGGGTGTGCCTTAAGGAGATTTGATTTTGGGTGAGAACAGCCAATGAATTAAATTGTATTATGTTAATAACTGTCCAACACTGTGTATTGCCACTTTTATGGCAGCTGCATGCACATCATCTCACTAAGCACCTCATGACAACGATCTTTACAAATGTTCTGGGGATTGGAGCCTGACTTTCCTCTGATCTTCTCACTCTGACCAATGAAGAATGAATGTTGATAAAACTGAACAAGTGCAGCAGCACTGGAATTGGAACTGACTCAAATGTGCAATATGCAACAATCCAACACCTCACACCATCTTTCTTGCTTGAAAGACTGTTACCAAGGATGAAGGCCGAAGTCACAGACTAAATGAATTCAACAAACTGTTTCTTTATTTTGGTGAACATTTTATGTACATATGCAGAGGTGTTCTATAGACTAAGGGAATGATGTCTGTGGATGCTGAAAGCTGGTCAAAAGAGAAAGTCTGATAGACTTTCCCAGGCATTGCTCTGGGGGAGCTGTGAGAAGACATTCCTGTAGCCACAGTTCATGCCTGCCATGTTTTGATTTCAGGGAATTCTTTCCCAGAGAACGAAACTGGTAAACAAGGTCATGTTATTGTAAACTAAGATATTTTTCTACATGCTTTCCTAAAGGAGGGACTTTGCTTGACGGTCTCTTCAAGTGACCAATGGGTCCAAGGGCCCCCACCTCTAAGGTGGGTGCATTGTAGAAAGGTGTAAAATAGGTTTGGAAAATAAACCGACACTCCTGCTAGGAGTCAGCAGCCTTCTGAATGGAATTCATGTCTTTATTTCGTGTCCAACAGCTACACATTCCAAACAATTTCTAATCTTTGCACCTCCTGTTTTGCCAACTTGTTTACATGCAAAGATGTTTACAAAGAGGTGTTGGTTTGAATGACCAATCATGTTCAGTTGTATCGGGACAGTGTATAAAAAAGGCTTGCTTTCTAATAAATGCTGCTATATGCCCTTGAGGAAGATTTGGAGTCTTATATCCTTATTCACTGTCTCAACTACGTAATGATATATGGTGACCTCCAACATTCTTGCAGCCATGACTGAAGAACTGAAGTCTCCCTCCACCTCCCCTTGAAAGGTATGGAATATTTTCCCGCTTGCCCCTGGAGGGCTACAGGTCTCTGTGACCTCGTGTAGTGGAACCAGCCCTGAGCTGGTGGGGACGGTGCCTAGTGAAGCTAGTGTTTGCATTGCAGAAGCAAACGACTGCCTTAAGGCAGGCCGTTGGGACAGGTTTTCCGAACTGGGGAACCGGACCTCTGCAGAGGACTGATCGTGCCTTCTGTGAAGGCTTCAACCGGCAGCTGGAAATTGCCGTGCGCTCCTCCTCCTGCTTTCTCATCAGCTTCATCAGCAACCACAGATGATGTGTACCTTGAGCCTGCCCAGAGCCAGCCCACCTCAGATCCAGCTTCAAGGTCTGATCAACTCAGGTGCTGATGTAACAATCATATTCTTCTCTGCATAGCCTCCTCAGTGGCCTTTGGCCCCAGCAGGACCGGCTACTGCGGGATTGAGAAGCACAATGCAGATCTTTGTAAGCCCATGGTCTGTGTTGGTCAGAAACACAGAGGGGCAGGCAGCAGCGGTCCAGCCCTGGGTCACAGCAGATCCATTCAACCTCTGGGGGCCTGGGTGGTAGCGAAGGTGCCATCAGCCCTAGAGGGCTGCGGAGACCAGGGGTTCACCTTATGAGTGCCTTATGCCTTTTAACTTTTCCTATATTTGTTTTAATATTGGTTGCATGTGATTTATAGGGTTTGTTTTACTGTGCTCTCTCTTTGTTTTTTCCCTCCACAGGAGTTTGTGGGCAGGGGGAGATGGAGATGCAGCCCTAGAGAGGCTGTGCCTAGCTGAGCCGGCTGCGGTGAGTCCATGTGGCTCCCCATCGCCACCCCTGGCTGGACCTGCAACCGAGAGTCTTCTCTCCGTGCTTGTGCCCTCCCTGGGTGCCGCTGAAGATGCATGACAAAAAGCAGCGGCCAAGAGCAGATGCGGGGGGGGGGGGGGGGGGGGGGGCAAAGGGAACCGACAGCTTGGGTCGCCACCCCCTCCCATTCCCCCCACGCGGCGCCACAGGCCAACAGACGGAGGGGCAACTGGCCCGGGCATGCAGGCCTGGTGCAGGCCCCGTCTCCCCCCCATTCCCTGGGAGCGGCGAAGGGTGGTCGCTGGCCAGCTCCGCCTGAGAGAGAGGCTGCGGGTGGGCAGCTGCAGAGGGGCCAAGGGGACAGCTCGGGTTTTGCTCAGTTTTCACCTGCACCTGCACATGCCTCTGCACCCAACGACCCCCCCCCCCCAAAACAGCTTTGTTTTACACTTTCTTGCAAGATGCTTGTTTAAATCTCAAAGTATAGTTTTGTCTTTTAGAGATGGGTCCAACTGAAGCAGCTGTGATGAAGCATTGATAACACACCTGTTTGTGCATGGAGGAATGTGCATCTTGTTGCATTTTCACAGATAACACAGAAGAATTAGTAATAATTCTACATCATAGCTGTCATTGGTTGTGCACTATTTCGCTGTTTTCCTGAGTTTCATTTTAAGGTCATGAGTACATGACTGTTTAGACAAGTGTTGTCTCAACTTTTAAGATGAGTGCTACTGATATATTGATTGCATGATGTGAGTTTGTTGCTTTTATAATAAGTAGTATTTATTGTAGTGCTTGACAATCATTTCATTTCACATGTGATATTGACTGTGTTTATTATCTGCCTAATTTCTGAATACTATAAGGGTTTGTTTCCTACATGTGTTATTTTGCCTTGATGTTTTATCCTGTTGTCCTAGGGTGACTTTATGATGTGTATATCCCCAATCGTCTGTTCTGTATGTGCTGTATATTAAGTTCTGTACCTTGAAAATGGTTCTGGGAGTGAAGGGGAGAAAGAAGCAGCATGCATTTTGTTTTGAGAAAACTGCCTGACTCCCACACGTCCTTGCTCCAGTGGTTCATCTGAGGCACGTACAACCGTGGGACAGAGATCTCCTGTGCTTTTAGTTAGTTTTACCTAGCTGAGGCAGAGAAGTTCCCGGGACTGTTTTTTTTTTCCTTTTTTTCTTGGGACTGTTTAAATCTGCTCTGGACTGAAAAACCCAGTGGAGCACCGAGGGCTCGCACCTGCGGCCCGCCAGGGCCTGCACCTCTGGAGGGAGTGGGACTGGTGAGAGACTGAGTGAGCTGAGCTACACTCACAGCAAGGACTTTCTCAGTTTGCCATCTCTCTTTGGAGGGGAGAGAGGTTTTATTGTTTCATATTATTCATTTTTTGTGCTTGTGGGCATCTTGTTTGTTAAATAAATAGTTTTTTCTACTTTTTACCTCTGAGGAAGTTTTTTTCCCGGACTGGCTGGGGGGACGGGCCGTTTGGGTTTGCTTTCCAGAGAAACCCCCTTCGGAGGTTTCCTCCCAAATTTGCCCTAAACCAGGACACATACTTTTAGTGGCGCCCAACTGCGGGGCTCAAGAGTGGAAAAAACTTGTATTGATTGCATTTTTGGTTGTACTTTTTGTGGGGATAGAGGGGTCAGTAGCCATATTGCTCCTTGAATTCCTAATGTCTCTTAAAATAGTCCTTTCTGTGTTTCTTTGCTTTCCAGAGGAACCCTCTTGGGAGGTTTCCTCCCAAATTTGCCAAACCAGGACAGCAATGAAAACAGCAGTTCCTGCTGCAAAGCAAAGAGTCTGCTTGATTTCCTAAGAGAGCAGGCTGCATGCCAGAATCTGCCCAGCCTGTCATATAATACTCAAACTTGGTTGCGAAAGGCTTTTCGCTTTTGTTTCTGGTTTGTTTTCTAGCAGCTTTTCAGACTGGTGGAATATATCAGGCTCCTCTTCTTCCAAATGTCTGTGTCCTGCTGAGAAACGGAGCACTGGTCAAGGTCCTCTGTGAGGCCAGTGTGCCTGGGTGGGCTCTGGGCACTAAATATTTTCAAAAGCAACCCAAAATAAACTGTAGGGTCTGCTCCTGAAAGTGCTGCATGTGGTGGGGGAGATGCAGTGCCTTGCAAGGTGGGTCTTGAGTGCAACTGGCTTCCATCGCATGCTACTGGGACCAGTGTCCCTGGGCATCCGTGGTCCCAAAAATCTGCTCTTTACATCTTTGCAGAGGTAAGCCCCATGTGGTGGTCATGCAATGGTAGTTGAAGGAGCAAAGAATCTCCAAAACTGCAGCTGTGTTTCATCATGGAGATAACCAGCTTTGTCCTCCTGAAGAGCAATGGATGCATGTGTGTGGGGTACAGACCACCAGGAGCAAACCAGAGAGCTAAGCTGATGAAATTCACATACCTATGAATATTCGGGTTTATTATCTGCTTTCTTGAGATCCTCTGGGCTGCTGAGAAGCTAAAGTGCCTACTTAGTATTCTCAGGGGTGCTCACACCACAAGGGGGACTGGAGAACATGCCCCACCATCCCTTATCAGCAAACCACACAGGTTTAATTGTATTCTTCAGCAATTCTCCCTGGGAGATGGAGTGGGAGTAGTCCAATGCATACATTACCCTTTCCAGCTGCAATGACATTTCTCCTGCAAGACACAATACTAATTATTGTGTATGATATCTCTTGCCAAAAACTACCTCTTAGCATGCAGTGTTTTCTAGTGCTTTGGTGATAACTCCAGCATGAGGGCACAGAAACCTTGAAAATATCCATCCAGAGCGATGGAGAGGTTGGGATGGGACCCAGAGAAAGCTGGACTGACTGCAGCTCATGAACTGCTTGCCCTAGCTCACCAACAGGCATCTCAAGTTCATTGGTCCAGCTGGCAACACAAATGGACATCCAAACAGCTTTGGACATGAAGCTCCAGCTTCACTTCCACTTGGAAGTGCAGGAGACATGGTACTCCTCAGTCCTGTTTTTAACCAGAGGGGCCCTTGGGAAGGGCTGTGGTGGATTTTGTTCTCAACAAGAAGGATCTGCTTCAGCTCTGCGGTCAGGATTATCACAGAGACCCTCTTACAAGGGGAATTATATGAAAGATGGGGACAGACTTTTTAATATGGCCTGTAGCAATAGGACAAGGGGTGATGGCTTTCAGTTAAAGAGGAGAGATTCAGACTAGTGTCTTGGAGATGGTTTATGTCCCATATCTATCTTTTTCTCTTTTTTCTTTTTCTTTTTCTTTTTCTTTTTCTTTTTCTTTTTCTTTTTCTTTTTCTTTTTCTTTTTCGTCCAGAATGGTCACTGCCTCCCCCAGCTCTGGGAGTATCGTGATGGGTGAGAGGCAGCCCTGGATCCTGCAAGGGCTGGGGACCAGGGGCTGCTTCTTCCTTCAGGTGGGGTGATTGTCTCAGCGACCACGTGGTGCAGTGCCTCTGACTGGAGATCCCGCTACCCTGTGGTTTTTGCCTTTTTCTTTTTTCCCTCTTGTTTTTTTCTTTTCTTCAGCACTACCACCAGGGTTGGCCAGCTTGCTTCTCTGCTCCTCTGCCATTTGGGAGCCCAGAGTCAGTGTGTGCTGTGCCGGGACCCAGGAGCACTCCGTCCCCCACTGGGCAATGTCCTTGCCAGTGAGCCATGGAAAGGAGCAATCCCTGCCCAGCTTCCTCTGTTATTCTGACACTGCTTCAGGGTTTTTTGCTATACTTTAGCCTGACACCCAGCATCTGCTGGGATGCCCCTGCTGCTTCTGCTTCTGCCACCATTTGGGGCTTAGTGCTACACTTCGATTTGCAGCCCCTGGGGGTCTGCTCACCTCTGCTATTCCAGCCTGCTGCTCCGAGGCTCCTGGAACAGTACATTTCATTACCCGGAGGGGGACTGAGATCAACTGTCCCCTGTGAGTTTGCAAAGGAAGCCCCTTTTCTATCTCTTCGCCAGCTGAGCCACCATTAACCTTGTAGAGATGGCTGAGCCTGCACCACAGCACCCCTGCAGCTGCAGGGGAATCACTGCACCTGCCCTGCCTGGCCAGGAGCCAATGGCACCCCTACCAGCTGTGGTCATAACTACACCAACAGGGAAGTTGCTTGACGGCCTAGAGAAGGCTGTTATTAGGACTCTGTTTTTTTTCTGTTCCTGCCATTGTTGTTGTTTGTTTGCCTTGTTATATGTATATATATTCTAGTAAAGAGCTGTTATTCCTTTTCCCATATCTTTGCCTGAAAGCCCTGTAATTTCAAAGTTATAATAATTTGAAGGGAAAGGGGCCATATTTTCCATTCCAAGGGAGGTTCCTGCCTTCCTTGGCAGACACCTGTCTTTCAAACCAAGATAACTAGATATTAAGAAGATTTTTTTTACAATGAAGGTAGTAAAACACTGGCACAGGTTGCCCAAAGAGGTAGTAGATGCCCCTATCCCTGGAAAGATTCAAGGTCAGGTTGGATGGGGTCCTGAGAAACCTGGTCTAGTTGAAGATGCCCCTGTTCATTGCAGGGGGGTTGGACTAGATGGCCTTTAAAGGTCCTTTCCAACCCAAACCATTCTATACTTCTATGGTCATCCCCTACAACCAGCAGTGCTGTTAAGGTGCAGTGTGTGCTGTCCTGCTGACACAGCTCTGCAGGCACTCTTGATGGTCTAATGGACCACAGTTGGGGAATTCATGTCCCCAAAACCTTCTGGAAGCCCTGCAGTCTACTAGATGGGTCCTCCTGGGAGCACAAGCCAGTTCTGCTGTGCTTCACAGGCTTTCTGCAGACAGACATCAATAGCAATTTTCTGCTTTTACAGCAGGCCCTAAAAAAACTATTGTTGCAAGTCTTTAAGGAGGATGCCTGATGCCTGAGATAAGATCCATGGGATCACTTGGCTACTCTGCATGGGGAGAGTCATGCATTTCTCTGACCTACAAACAATTGCTGCAACTCTATTTTTTCTTACTGTCACAATGCACAGGGTGGTGAAAACAGCCAAGACTGGGGAAAAATGCAAAGTTCAAACAAGGGTGTGGGGGATGAGTAGTTACAAAACACTCCACCAGCAAGGCCACGTCAAGTATTTCTGCAGTCTGGTTCGGTCAGAAATATCAGTTCCTTGACCGAGGACATCAGAAGGTCAGCACCTACCAAGAAGCTGTTCCAGTGCCACCCTCTTTAAAGGGTTATCAAGTCCCTCTTTGGGAGCAAGAGAAGTCAGGCTAGACCTTTCCCTAGAGAAGAAACGAATGAGCACATGGAAACAGAAGGCCTTTAGATGTCCACAGGCATAAGTGGGATCTTCTCTGCTCACCCAAATGCAAAGTTTTGGGGAAAACCTTTCTCTTTATGGAGCTGCCTGTGCTGATCCCTGCACAAGGCACAGGCTCTGTTAAGCTCCAAAAACCCAACTAAGCTGGGAGAAGCAGGCTGTGTTGGGCTGCATCCACTAGCAACGGTACTTCACATGCCCTTCTGTTCATGTCTCTCTAGGGATCTGGTGAAGTCTTCAAGCCCACTGAAGACACACAAGGTGACACCAACCCGTGCATCTCATTGAGGGGTCCCTCTTCTCAGGTCCCTGACTAGAGTGGCATGCTCTCAGCCCAGGTGAGAACATGCAAACAGCAACTTGTACTGCTGCCAGCAAGAGTCCACCAGCATGGGACACTACTGGTCCCACAAGCAGCTGCCCAAAGGAGGTAGTACAGGAGGGAAGGAGCTCTGGGCTGGAGCTACTCCCACCAGCACAGCTGCTTCAAGAGCTATGCCCATAGTAGGCACTTTCCTTAGTGTATTTTGGACAACTTGAAGGAGTTTGGTGGCACCTACTCCCTATATGATGATGTTCTGCTCTCAGCTCAGAAGACTTCTGTTCTCCTGTTACCCAACCAGGACTCCCTGGGAAGATGGTAAGAAGAGAGTAGTTTGCTCATTGCATTGAGTAAGCCAAAATGTTGGTTTTCCTCCCTGTCAGGTTCCTGAGGAACTCAGAGATACTTAACAGCAAATTGAATTAAGGCCAAACAAAATCCTGTACCCAGTCATGGGAAACTCCTCCTACTCCTTCCCAGTGTAGACAAGAGAAACCATGAAACATGACTGTCTCCAAATATGGAATAGAGAAAGGATTCCCTTGAAGATGGAAACCATTAAGAGGCGATTACTGGAGACAATTATGAAGAAAATCTGGTCACTCATCAACCCAGACACTGCAATCCAACAGTAGCCTAGTGGTTACATATCCCCTGGCTAGAGATGTACCTTCAGGACCTGAAGGTGTGTGAGACAGATGGACAGAGCCACCCAGTCTGCATGCACAGGGAGACTGAGCCACCCAGACGGTTGGCTTCATCCTGCCTGCCCAAAGACATAATAATCCTGGGAGAGGAGGATGTAATCTCATTCCGAGGGTCCTGACGAAACACAAACCATGGAGAGCAAAAGTGATAAGATGATTGCCCTTGATTGTGATGGGCTCCACTCCAGCTTGCTGGAGGCTCTCTGCTTTCCTTGCTCTGCGGAGGGACAGAGTGCATGGCAGCAGGCACAAATAATTGTGTTCACATCCCATTGAAAGGGTTTTTGGGAACTAACAATGCCTGATACAGAGGGTGAAGCCACAAACAACGCCACAAGAGGAGGGACAGTGCTGTGAGATGGTATCTAGCTTCATTTCTTTATCTGCCCTAATTGCTTCCTCTGCTTTTCCATGGGTCCCACAGAAACAAGGGTGACATTTCCCCTCCCCTATTTAAAATATGCCATTATGGTTTTAATGCTGAGACTAAACAAGTCCCATAGCTTTCCAAGAATATATGTTCCTGCACATAAAATACTCAACAAAGCAGCTGGGCTCAAAGACATCACCAGACTTCCTTCACCTTAATTCTGCCCTTTGACCAAAACGGTGACAATTAAAGAAGTTTTTGCCTATAAAAGCTGCATTCACAAGAGGGATTTTGCTAGGACAGCTATGGGGGGTCTGCAGGCATGGGAGCTTTTTGCATGGTTATTTATTTATTTATTTATTTATTTATGGCATGGACGCACTGGGACATCCATCCTTGCCTCCCAGAGCATGGTCCTACCGACAGACATGTGCCTGTCCCTCCTCTTTGCAGATCCCTGCTCCTGTATGCTACCTCCTGCCATGGTTCTGAAGGTCCACATCACTCCACGCATCAGCCCCACTTGCTCCAAATCCCACATTTTTCTTCCAGCTCTTCAGTCCTTCTCTTCTGAATTCCCAAAATATTTTCCTACTTGTTTGCTCTTTCCCATTTCTCCTTTCCCATGTTCTCGATCCTCAGTCTCCTCTTTCTCTCTTGTCCTGGTTTAGGGCAAATTTTGGGAGGAAACCTCTGAAGAGGTCTCTGGAAAGCAAATTCAAGCAGCCCCTCCCCCAACCGGTTCAGGAGGTAAATCTCCTTCGAGAAAAGTGGAAAAAACTGTTTATTTAACATAGCAAAGTATTCAAAAAACATGAAAAAATGAACAATATTAAACAATGAAACCTCTCGCTGTTCTGAAGAGATGGCAAATTAAGAAAGTCCTTCTGTGGATAGGAGAAAGTCCTTTTTGTGGGTGTATCCTCGGCTTTCTCTCAGTCTCTCTGGGTCTCAGGTTGTGGGCCTGCAGCTAGAGAGCCGAACTGGTAGTACTGTTCAGCTCATGACAGGAGTGAATTCGTTAGGCCTCAAGCCTTGGCAAAGGGAAGCGGGATTTTGAGAAAGGAATGCAGAAGATAACGGTGTACCTGGTATGGAACATGCTTTGCTAGCACATTTTAGGCATATCTGTGTTAGTTAGTACGAGGCATATGTTAAGCAATATTATTTGGCAATATTACTTGTTATATAATGCAAGGGTATACAAGCTCGGCTAGGCGGATCAATAAACGGCTTCATATGAGCAATCAATGGAGTCCACGTCTCTTTGTCAATCACCATAAATGGTGCCTTGTGTGAGGAGGTGATCATCGCCTAGCTGAGCGAGTGTATGGTGAGCCCTGCAGAACGAAGTGCCGCTGAAAGAAGCGGGAAGCCGGCCGGCGACTATTCCTCCAGGAGCGGGAGGTGAGCTATCCCACTGGGTTTGGGGTTTAGCCCACTCTCCAGGGGCTTGTGTCCAGCATCCTGGCTGCAGTGCAGCATCAGGGGCCCCCAGACAATAGTCCTGGTGTTCCCGGACCAAAGAATAGCTGAACAGTTAAAAAAAAACCCTTCTGGCCTCAGCTAATGAGAGAAAAAACAGTGAAAACAGCAAGGTAAAATTCCCCGTCTGTCTGCAGAGCGGAGAACTCCAAGAGCACTGCTTATCTCTATGTTTTGAACACAACTGCCAAAAAATTCCACCGCTTTTCCTTCTCCCCCCCCCATACTCTCTCTATCTCTCTGTGCTTAGCTTAAAGCTACAGGACCATTTCTGAGCAGGAAAAAAACCTCCAAAAAACAAACGATGGGATGCCAGACCATATAGTCACCCCAGGACATTCTTCCTCTGGCATCCCTTCTCTCCCATGCCCACATTTCTCATCCCTTCTCCATCCTTTCCCCCCTACAAACCAGTTTCCAGTTTGGCCTAGTCCCACAGGACTGGAGACCAAACCACTGATTTTTGCAGAACTAGATGGGGGGAATTTTCCTTTTATGCAGAAATAAGTTCCCTTCTTCATAAAGGACTTATTTTCTCTGGTCATATCTGGCCTCATGAAGCTACCAGGGTGGAAGGGTACCATGGGGTCAGGATCCAGTCCCCTTGGTGCTTTTGCTCATTTTCATTCTTTGACTAGGAGATTAATATTAAAATCCTGGCATCTCATTATACTGTCAAAGACTTTTTTTTAGCTCAGAGGGATGATATCTTTTAAAAAGTGGGAGTGATTAAAAACAACCCCCCCCCAGGCTAAAAGATACAATTGTCTTTTCCAAACAGCAACTGGGAAGGTTTTCTTCTCTCTTCCTCTGAAGGAGACAGTGAAAAGGCAGTGCCCTCTTGAAGTTGTTAATTACCATGCTAGGATATTTTGTTAAATTACACAGCATGGCCCCTGGAGAGAACAGGCACTAAGAGAAGAGAAGACAGTTGATGCCCCTCTACACTGCAGATTTGGATGTGGAGGAAAGGCAATTAGACAGAGAGTATTAATCTTCCCTGCACCACCACCCCAAGGCTTTCACTTAGCAGTGTGTACCAAGACAGGGAAGCAATGAAAGCATGCCAAGATTTTAACTTATGGTGAAATGGGAGTCTCTCTGCCAACCAGACTGGAGGTAGGAGACAACTCCTGCAGAGGAGCAACTGTCCTGTCTGCTGCCAGCCTGCTGGGGCTGGTCCACACTGCCTCTCTGGGGCTAATTCACCTCTCCCAGGCACTGGCCTCAGTCCTCAGGGTTGATAATAAGACCATAAATGCATCTGTCTTGGGTCAGGTCAATAACCACATCTCCCTTATGGGTGGTGATGCTCAGGGTGATACCTCCAGGGTACCTACCCAGCCCTAGCATCAATAACCCCCTCAGTCTGAAGGGATCTGCATGAATTGGTCCTGCAGTCACAGTCAGCAGTTTAAATAGTCTCAATGTTGAGCTGCTTCCCAGGTTTTATTCTAAACCTGCCACAACAGCCAGGTTAGATTAGAATGGGACAATGTCTCAGCAAGGCTGTTCCCTGTCACCCCTGGAATCCAAAGCCCTTGTATCCAAGCTAGGACATCCTGGGTAGACAACTAGATGGGTAAAAAAAATGCTTCTTTCTGGTCACCACAAAAATTCCTCCTTTCTCCCATCTGTCTTCAACTCTGATCTTTGGGCTGATCTTGGGTATCCATTTCCTTTCTCCAACCAAAACTATGCACTAATCCAAGCAGAAAAACATGTTTTGATCCAAATTACCATCCAAACTCACTATGCTCCATCAAACCATTTTAATGAGAGCTGGACCCACCATCTCTTTGCCTAAAATCCCAACATTGCACCAGACCCTGTTGTGAAGACACTCTGCCTGCACAAATCTCACCTCAAACCCTGAGAGTGGTTCTAGAAATTAAACTTTTTTGGTTGTTTGGGGATTGTGTCAGGACATTCACTGCTATCACAGGAGGGCTTATCTGTTCTGCCTATCAGCTGCTGCGATACCTCAGAGCACCTTCCCCCTCACATGAATGTGTTAATAGATGAAATAGCTCAATGAGGACAGCTTGTCTTGTCAATTATTTCAGCGCCATGGAGGTGACACTCCCAGCTGACAATGAACAGCTTGCCATGAAAGCAAGATTGTAGGAAAATAAGCTGGAATTTCTGACTGACAGACACTCCACTTTACAAACTATAAAAGCTACACCCAACTTTCACAAAGCAGAAGTCTTCTGCACATTCCATGGAAATGTGTGGGGCTTTTCCCCAAAGTCGGGATGCCACTTTGTGGTTACTCTCGAGGGTTGAGTGAAAGGACTCTGTGTACACTATTGTCATTTCTGTGGTAAGTTACATTGACTCCTAATCTATGCTATTTCTTTGCTAGCTTTAATATAGGCATTTTCATGTCCACACTGTTTTTATGCAATCTACTAGTAGTTCTTCTTGTTTTATCCTGTGTAGTAAGTAACTTTGTTTAAGGCCTTTTGTCTGTTAATCTCCTGTCTATTCAACAAATAACTCATTTTATAATAGACCTGATCTGCCATTCTTGAGAATTTGTGAGCCAGAGCAATTTAGGTGCAGGTCACCTGAGTAGAGCTGCTGCCAAAATCTGAGCCTAAGGCAGGGCTTGTCTATAGCTCTCACTCATTCCATAACAGGGATTTAGCTCCCAAGACATGCAGTCACCATGTTGTACATGGTGGTAGACCCTTCCTTCTTCCCCCACCCTGTTTTCCAGAAGGCAGCTCAGGCAGTGGGCACAGAGGAGGATGCAGCAGAGGCCCCCAGGATGGGCAATCAGCATGGACCATATTTGTGCCAAGGTGCACAACCACTCCCTTGGCTCCCAAAATGCTCCCTAGGCAAGATGGTAGCTCTGACCCAAATTTCCTTTGCTGTGATTAAACACCCTTTCCCATGGCTGACATCAAAACGCAGTCTGCCTGCTTTCCCAATGATGGTGATGAGTGCTGGTTTGATTAACCAGCAAACCCTAGCATTTGTAACTCCAGCCTTGCCTGAAAGGAACTTCTCTTTTCACTTTTTTGTTTCAGTCCATGTGTTGGGTTTGCATGGCCAGGTGTTGGTAGCGGGGGAGGGCTACAGGAGGGGCTTCAGTAAGAAGCTGCTAGAAGCTTCCACCATGTCCATCAGAGCCAATGCCAGCTGGCTCCAGGACAGGCTCACCACTGGCCAAGGCTGAGCCAATCAGGAATGATAGTAATGTCTGTGTGATAACATATTTAAGAAGGAAAATAAGTTATTGCACAGTTGTAATTGCAGTCAGAGGAAAATGAGGTGACAATATGTGAGGAACAGCTCTGCAGACACCAAGGTCAGTGGAGAAGGAGAAGCAGGAGGTCCTCCATGACGACCATGGGGATGCAGAGATCTACTTGCAGCCCTTGGAGGAGACCCACGTTGGAGCAGATGGATGCCTGAAAGAAGGCTGTAAACCTGTGGGAAACCTATGCTGGAGCAGGCTCCTTTCAGGGACCTGCAGACCTGTAGAGGGAGGACCCCACACTGGAGCAGGATTGCTGGTAGGACTAGTCACCCTGTAGGGGACCCACAGTGGAGGAGGCTGTGCCTGAAGGACTGCACCCCATGGGAGAGTGACCCACATTGCAGCAGTTCATGGAGAATTGCTGCCCATGGGATGCACTCACATTGGAGAAGTTAATGGAGAAGTGTCTCCCATGGGAGGGACCTCACATTGGAGCAAAGGCCTCCTCTCCCTGGGCAGTGTCAGAAACAACAGTCAATGAACTGACCATAAGCCCCATTCCTCATCTCCCTGTGCCACTGGGGGAGGAGGTAGAGCTGGGAAGGAGGGAGGGGTGGGGGGGAAGGTGTTTTTAAGATTTATTTTACTTCTCATTATTCTGCTCTGATTTTGTTAGCAATAAATTCAATTAATATCTCTGATTGGAGCCTGTTTTGTCCATGACAGTATTTGGTGCACAATCTCTCCTGGTCCTTATCTCAACCCATGAGCCCTTTGTTATATTTTCCCTCCCCTTTCCAGTTGTGGAGGGGAATGAGAGAGTGGCTTTGGTGGGTGTCTGGCACCCAGCCAGAGTCAACCCACTACACCAATCCATCCATACCTCTCAATAAATAATACTGCATTGTCACCTGATGCCCCAGCCATGTCCCCAGCACAGATTCCTTACTGAGACACCTAGCACCAATTTCCTTGCTGCCATCCTCACTCCTTCCCACCTGGGCCAGCTCCACAACTAATTATGGTGTTAATAATTTTTTTGTTTGTGGGGAAAGGAAAGGAGCTGGAGAGAGGAAGCTTTGCAGGGGAAAGGGAAGAGGCATTCTTGGCTCATTCATCAGGCAGCTTTCCCCTTCCTCTTGTCTGCTGAACTTTGACTGAGTCTTCCAGAGCTATAAAGGAAAAGGAAGAGGAAAAAAGGAAAAAAAAGAGAAACTAAAAAGCAAGAGGAGCTGAAAGGACAGGCAGAGGGAGAGATGTTATCTTGTCTCTGCTAATGATTCATTGTCAAAGGATGGGTGGATGGAGGCAGAGAGAGCTAAGCATGATTGTGGACAGCACAGAGGGGGTTTGCTGGGGGATGCCCAAGGGGGAAGGAGTTAGGGGCAAGGGGATGAAACTGTACACAGGGGCATATGTGCTGATCAGCAGGAAGGGGAAAAAAAACACCTGTGAACCTGTCTTGAGGAAAGTGGAGGTCCCAAACCTTATAGGAGGCCATGGTAACACCCCCTCCTGCCTTGGAACACCAGCCCATGTGCTTCATGAAGCTCATCAAGGGACAAGTACTCTGCATGATTAGGGAATTTTCACCCTGTCACAGAGCACCTGGCAGGGCCAGTCTGAAAATATCCTTTTCCTCTCCTGGGTAAAGCCAGAGGACCTCACCACCACCTCCTCGTCTGAGTCTACAGCCTGACTTTGGTACTGGCAACCATCTCAGAGCCTGGAACCTATTACTACTAAAAAATAGGTGGTCGTGATTGCCTGCGTTGGCCCTGGGCATCAGGATTACCTGATGGTGGCAAAAAACAATGGCAAGATAAAAATCTATCGCAGAGCCATGGAAGAGAAACAGCATGAGTCAAGGTTACAATCCTGTGGAGTGAGCAGTCTCAGATTAACCGCTTTGGGGCAGGAGCACCAGAAGACTCAGCCCCACCCATGTCAGCTAAGCTAAGAGTCTTCTCTGACAAACAACACCACCGGGACAGAACTGTCCTGCTAAGGAACAGAGATGTATTTTCAAGAAGCAAATTTATGCATGACATCTTGATATAATTAGTAAAGGCTTTTTTTATGGAGCTTCCCTGCAGCAAAAAATATCCCTAAGACATGAAATTTGTGCCCTTCTGTGCACCTCTAGATTGTCACTGTATCCCCACATGCCATCAAGATGACAAGAGGGACCGTGACAGCATGGCAAGGGTAGACAGGAGTGGGCAGAGAAAAATCCTGGCAGAATAAGGGCTGGGTTGTGTCATGACTGTGATAGGAAGTAGAGGGAAATGAGGACTTTGCTAGATGCCTAGATCTTCCCCATAGCGACACATACCTCCATGAGCAGAGATTTTGGGGAAGTTAGGCTATTCTTAGCATCCCTCTCCCACCTCCTCCTCTGGATATGTGTGCCCCATCACAATGCCTGCACTCTTTCTCACTGCTACAGTCACCATCTGTGAAACCTACATACAATATTACTGTGAAGACAAAATGTTTATGATGTGTTTTCATTCAAAGAAAACTTCCCATACATGTTAAAAGTAATTGTCAACAATTTCTTTATGCTTCCTTTGCCAAGGGTCTAGCAGAGAACATATTTTACAGCAAGTTATTTATGGCCCAACAGAAGCATTACTGACAATTTGAGATTCACAGCTCCAGCCCTGGTCAATGAGGCAGGTTTTTCTGAGAAAGTCTTCTACACACAGCAGCAGGAGACAAAACCAACATTAAAACATGATGGGGGAAAGCCCTCCTTGAGTTGCCTTTTCTGTTTGTCCTCACCAAGATATCCACCACCATCTCAAACAATGAGATTTTCAGGCTCTGAAATAAGCTCATCTGGAGTTTGGGTTCTGAAATGTCCCCAGTCCTGGTGGCAAGGCTGGATTTCTGCTGCAGTAGGTGAGGAGTAAGGACATATGGAACCTCACTTCTCTGCTCTTTTCTCCCCTCAGTCCATCTCATGTATTCAGATGACTTCACCTGCTTTAGGAAGCTTTTTAAGCCCCTTGGGTGGGGATTTTCACAACACTGGCATTGGCAAATTCAAACGTTGGTTTCGTGTAGTGGTTTCACATTCCCCAATTTCTATTTCCTAAAATTAGTGTAGTGGTGTGGTAGGGTGACTTTATGCTGCTTGTATCCCCAATCGTCTGCTCTGTGCTGTATATTCAGTTCTGTACCTTTAAAACTTGTTCTGGGAGCGAAGGGGGAGAAAGCAGCAGCGCGCAGTTTGTTTTGAGAAAACTGCCTGACTCCTCCACGGCTAGCTCTCCGGCGTTCGTCTGAGGCACGGACAGCGGTGGGACAGAGATCTCCTGTGCTTATAGTTAGTTTAGCTAGCTAGGGCAGAGAAGACTCCCTGCACTGTTTATTTTTTTTTCCTCTTTTTTTTCTTGGGACTGTTTAAATCTGCTCAGGACTGAAAACTCAGAGGAGCAGTGAGGGCTGGCACCTGCGGCCCGCCGGGCCTGGAGCTGCGGAGGAAGTGGAGCTGGTGAGAGACTGAGTGAGCTGAGCTACACCCACGGCAAGGACTGTCTCTGTTTGCCATCTCTCTTCAGAGCAGCGAGGGGTTTTATTGTTTCATACTATTAATTCTTTGCATTTGTGGGCATTTTTTTTTTGTTAAATAAATAGTTTTTTCCACTTTTCTCTGAGGAAGTTCTTTTCCTGGACCAGCTGGGGGGAGGGGCCGTTTGGGCTTGCTTTTCAGCGGAACCCCTTTGGAGGTTCCCTCTGAATTTTGCCCTAAACCAGGACATATATTTTATTGGCGCCCATCCGTGGGGCTTCAGAGAGTGGAAAAAACTTACATTGACTGCCTTTTTGGTTTTACTTTGTGTGGGGATAGAGTATTGAGTAGATATGTTGCTCATTGAATTCCTAATGTCTCTTGGGATGGAGTCCTTTCTGTGTTTCTGTTCCCTAGGCTTTTTTGAGGTTTTAATACCTCTCTGGTCCCTAGGTTTGTTTTCTTATTCAGCAATAGCTCCAATGTTGTCTCTAGCATGTAGCTTTTACACTAGAGGTGCACGAGTTAGGGTTGCTATTGTCCTGGGTTTAGCAATCATGATTTATAGGAAGCTTATACAGGTACTGGAGTTTGTGCCTGGTATGTTTGGTTTATGGCTTCTTCGTCCTACCCTGCATCCTAGTTCCAGTAGCATGTTTTGGGAATTTATTAATAATTGCACCCAGTTTGTTAGAGGGGATGAAGCTTTTCAGTCGTTTCTTTATTCCTTCTCTTTTGAACCAGTTACATCACTTTTAGAGAATGTTCAATGTCCCCTGACTGTTAAAGAAACCACCTTTCTGGTATTTAATCTGGTAGGCTTCCTCTATATGTTCTACAGCTTGTCTAGAATGAGGTCTGAGTTCTCCAGAGGGGCTGATGAGACTGCTGACCTAAAGGTAGACCCAGGTGTGAAAAATCCTGAATGGTGTGGAAAATGGGAGAGAATGGGCCAAACCTTGAAGGAATTTTCTGATCCCCCAGCTTGGGAATTTTCACACGAACAAATTCAGAACCCAGACGAAGTGGGGAAATATCTGGAGGAGAACTGCCATGATAATTCTAAAGAGAAAAGGCTCATTGCAATAAGCTGGGCCCTGGCATATGCTTATCGTACACTGCTAGATACTGTAGGGCAGCAGATATGGGCAGGGTGGCAGGGAGATAAATCAGCAGCTACCCCAGTCACTCGAGCTGCAGCCAATACCGTAGCTATTCAGACAGCAGCTAAACCAGAAAGTGAACCTAAGACACTGGCAGTCGCCCCAGCAAAGAAGCGCACATACGAAACTGATCGACCAGTAGATGATGATCCAGGTGAAGGACCCTCAGTGCCTCCCAACACCCAACCGACTGACACCCAATCAGATGCTGAACCAACTGATACACAATCAGAAACTGAACAGACTGACATAAAATCAGAAGCCCAAGCAACTGGCAGCAGATCACAAGCCCAACTAACTGGCAGAAGACCAGAAGCTACTGAGTCCTTTTCCCTCAAGGACCTTCGGGGCCTAAGAAAGGATTACACTCGACGACCTGATGAATCTATAATCAGTTGGTTAGTCCGTCTTTGGGATGCTGCAGGTGAGGCTACAATTCTGGATGGCACCGAAGCAAGGCATCTGGGATCCCTGTCACAAGATCCAGTTATTGACCAAGGAATGATGAGAGAGGCTAATCCACGCAGTCTCTGGGAACGGGTCCTGGGAAGTGTGGAACAAAGATATCTGTGTGCAGACGATCTCTATATGCAGCAAACCCAGTGGAAGACCATAGAACAAGGGATTCAAAGCTTACAAGAAATGGCAGTGGCAGACATTGTCTTCTCAGATGACCTAAACACTAGGAACCCAGACCTGGTACCATGCACACCCGTGATGTGGCAAAAACTTGTATGACTTGGGCCACAAGAATACTCATCTGCTTTAGCAATAATGAAGCGAGATGACACGAGGGAGACCGTGCTGGATATGGTGAAGAAGCTCCGAGCATATGCAGATGCTGTGCATGGCCCGATACATGCCAGAATTGCAGCTCTGGAAACGCGTATGCAGACATTAGAAGACAAGATAGAAGAGAACCACAAACAACTCAGAGAGGACATTCTCCAAACCTCTGCAGTACAGGTCAGAGGTTCTGGTACCAAGCGCAGACATTCTCCAGATAGGGAAAAAAGCGGTATCCCACGAACTAAGCTGTGGTCCTTTCTGCATGATTCTGGGGAAGACATGAGGAAATGGGATGGAAAATCTACTGAAGATTTGACACAACGGCTGCATGAATTGTTGGAAGGCAAGACTCAGAGAGGTAGTTCCACCAAGAGGGAAGTAGCTCCAGTTACCCAGGGAAAGAAGGATAACCAGGCTTAGAGGGCCCCTGCCTCTAGCCAGGTAGAGGCTAGGGAAAACAGTGTTTTTTGGACTGTGTGGATTCGTTGGCCTGGCACATCTGAACCACAAGAATATGAGGCCTTGGTTGACACTGGTGCGCAGTGCACAATAATCCCATCAAGACATGTGGGGGAAGAATCTGTTTCTATTGCTGGTGTAACAAGGGGATCACAGGATTTTACTTTGGTGGAAGCTGACGTGAGCCTGACTAGAAATGAGTGGAAGAAACACCCTATTGTGACAGGCCCAGAGGCCCCATGCATTTTGGGCATAGACTTCCTCCGAAATGGGTATTTCAAAGACCCAAAGGGACTCAGGTGGGCATTCGGGATAGCAGCTGTAGAGACAGAAGGTGTTAAGCAGTTGAACACTTTGCCTGGGCTATCAGAGAACCCATCTGCAGTAGTACTTCTGAAGGGGGAAGAGCAACGAGTACCAATTGCCACTTTGACGGTGCATCGCCGACAGTACAGAACCACTCGAGATGCTGTGATTCCCATCCACAAGATGATCCGTGAGCTGGAGAGCCAAGGGGTGGTCAGCAAAACCCACTCACCCTTCAACAGCCCCATTTGGCCTGTGCGCAAGTCTGACGGAGATTGGAGATTGACTGTGGACTATCGTGCATTGAATGAAGTGACTCCACCGCTGAGCGCTGCCGTACCGGACATGCTGGAACTCCAGTACGAGCTGGAGTCCAAGGCAGCGAGGTGGTACGCCACCATTGACATTGCCAATGCGTTTTTCTCCATCCCTCTGGCTTCAGGATGCAGGCCTCAGTTTGCCTTCACTTGGAGGGGAGTGCAGTACGCCTGGAATCGACTGCCCCAGGGGTGGAAGCACAGCCCCACCATCTGCCATGGACTATTTCAGACTGCATTAGAAAAGGGTGGGGCTCCAGAACATCTGCAGTACATTGATGACATTATTGTATGGGGAAACACTGCAGCTGAAGTGTTTGAGAAAGGAGAGAAGATCATCCAGATTCTCCTGAAAGCTGGTTTTGCTATCAAGAAGAGCAAAGTTAATGGACCTGCTCGAGAGATCCAGTTCTTGGGAATAAAGTGGGAAGATGGGCGGCACCAGATTCCCACCGATGTCATTAACAAGATCACAGCAATGTCTCCACCGACCAACAAGAAGGAAACACAAGCTTTCCTAGGCGCCATAGGCTTTTGGAGGATGCACATCCCTGAGTACAGCCAGATTGTGAGCCCTCTCTACCTGGTTACTCGTAAGAAGAACAATTTCCACTGGGGCCCTGAACAGCAACACGCCTTTGCCCAGATCAAGCAGGAGATTGCTCATGCAGTAGCCCTTGGCCCAGTTAGGACAGAACCAGATGTGAAGAAGGTGCTCTACTCTGCAGCCGGGAGCCATGGTCTGTCCTGGAGCCTTTGGCAGAAGGTGCCTGGTGAGATGCGTGGCCGACCACTGGGATTCTGGAGTCGAAGCTACCGAGGGTCTGAAGCCAACTCCACTCCAACAGAAAAGGAAATTTTAGCAGCCTATGAAGGAATTCAAGCTGCCTCAGAGGTAATAGGCACTGAAGCAAAACTCTTCTTGGCACCCCGACTACCAGTGTTGGGGTGGATGTTCAAAGCAGAGGTTCCCGCTACCCACCATGCCACCAATGCCACATGGAGTAAGTGGATTGCTCTTATCACACAGCGCGCCCATACTGGAAAACTGAATCGTCCTGGGATTTTGTAAATAATTACAAACTGGCCTGAAGTTGAACACTTTAGTCTCATTGATGAAGAGGAACAGGAGCAAGTAACCCGAGCTGAAGAAGCTCCACCGTATAACCAACTGCCAGCAGAAGAAACATGCTATGCTCTTTTCACTGACGGTTCCTGCCGCATTGTAGGGATGAAACGAAAGTGGAAAGCAGCAGTATGAAGCCCCACGAGACATGTTGCACAAGACACTGAAGGAGAAGGTGGGTCAAGCCAGCTTGCCGAACTCAAAGCTGTTCAATTGGCCCTGGACATTGCTGAAAGAGAGAAGCGGCCAAAGCTCTACCTCTGCACTGATTCGTGGATGGTAGCCAATGCTCTGTGGGGCTGGCTGGAAAGGTGGAAAAAAGCCAACTGGCAGCGTAGGGGAAAACCAATCTGGGCTGCTGATGAGTGGAAGGACATCCCCACCAGAATAGAGAAACTACCTGTAAAAGTTCGTCATGTAGACGCCCATGTTCCCAAGAGTCAGGCTAAGGAGGAACACCGAAACAATGACCAGGTAGATCAGGCTGCAAAAATAGAAGTATCAAAGATAGACTTAGATTGGCAACACAAGGGAGAGTTGTTCCTGGCTCGGTGGGCCCATGATGCCTCAGGTCATCAGGGCAGAGATGCCACCTATAAGTGGGCACGGGACCGAGGGGTGGGTCTAACCATGGATAGTATTTCTCAGGTTATCCATGACTGCGAGACGTGTGCTGCCATCAAGCCGGCCAAGCGGGTGAAGCCCCTCTGGTACGGTGGACGGTGGTCCAAATGTAAGTATGGGGAGGCCTGGCAGATTGATTACATCACCCTGCCCCAAACCCGCCAAGGTAAGCGCTACGTGCTGACCATGGTGGAAGCCACCACTGGGTGGCTGGAGACCTATCCTGTGCCTCATGCCACAGCCCGGAACACCATCCTGGGCCTGGAAAAGCAAGTTCTTTGGAGGCATGGTTCCCCTGAGAGGATTGAGTCAGACAATGGGACTCATTTCAAGAATAGCCTTATCAACACCTGGGCTAGGGAACATGGCATTGAGTGGGTGTAGCATATCCCCTACCATGCACCAGCTGCAGGCAAAGTAGAGAAGTGCAATAAACTGTTAAAAAACACCTTAAAAGCATTAAGTAAAAATCTTTCAAAAATTAAGAGCAACACTTAGCAAAAGCCACCTAGTTAGTTAACACCCAAGGTTCCACCAACAGAGCAGGCCCAGCCCAGTCAGAGCTCCTATCTACAGTAGACGGAGATAAAGTCCCAGTGGTACCTGTGAGAGGTTTGTTAGGGAAGACAGTTTGGATTAAATCTGCCTTAAGTACAGACAAACCCATCCGTGGGATTGTTTTTGCTCAGGGACCAGGTTGCACGTGGTGGATAATGCAGAAAGATGGAACAACACAATGTGTACCTTAGGGAGATCTGATTGTTGGGTGAAGACTATGAGTAAATATCATTTACTCACAGTCTGGATGTTACTACCATTTTCTGTATATAGGTGTGTGTATATATATATGTATAATGTATGTGTGTGTAGAGTTAGAATTTTAGTTTTGGTAGTAAGTTGACGATATGGGGATAAGGGGTGGGATGTGGTAGGGTGACTTTATGCTGCTTGTATCCCCAATCGTCTGCTCTGTTTGTGCTGTATATTCAGTTCTGTACCTTTAAAACTTTTTCTGGGAGCGAAGGGGGAGAAAGCAGCAGCGCGCAGTTTGTTTTGAGAAAACTGCCTGACTCCTCCACGGCTAGCTCTCCGGCGTTCGTCTGAGGCACGGACAGCGGTGGGACAGAGATCTCCTGTGCTTTTAGTTAGTTTAGCTAGCTAGGGCAGAGAAGACTCCCTGGACTGTTTATTTTTTTTCCTCTTTTTTTCTTGGGACTGTTTAAATCTGCTCAGGACTGAAAACTCAGAGGAGCAGTGAGGGCTGGCACCTGCGGCCCACCGGGCCTGGAGCTGCGGAGGAAGTGGAGCTAGTGAGAGACTGAGGGAGCTGAGCTGCACCCACGGCAAGGACTGTCTCTGTTTGCCATCTGTCTTCAGAGCAGCGAGAGTTTTTATTGTTTCATACTATTAATTCTTTGCATTTGTGGGCATTTTGTTTGTTAAATAAATAGTTTTTTCTACTTTTCTCTGAGGAAGTTCTTTTCCTGGACCAGCTGGGGGGAGGGGCCATTTGGGTTTGCTTTTCTGAGGAACCCCTACGGAGGTTCCCTCTCAATTTTGCCCTAAACCAGGATAAGTGGTTTAAGTGCCTACTAGAATTATTCACTCTTTTTCTGCTGTGAGATAGGATTAGGAAAAAAGCAAAGCAGGCTCAAAACTTAAAAGGGTAAAAAGACAGGTTTGTTAGAAAAACTACAAGAGAGAAAAAATTAATAAGAATCAGAATAAAACCTCCAAAACACTTCTCTCCCCCAACAGTTTCTTTTCTTTCTCACAGACAACATATAAAGACAAAACTTGGAACTCTAGGTCAGTTTACCACTTGTAAAATAGTCTTTCATCAGTTCATTTAGAGAGAGGTCTCTTTTAGTCTGCCATGGAAACTTCCCCACAAGACAAGAACAATCTTCTTGTGGCTTTTAACTCTCACAAAAGCAGTCACCCAGGAATCTGCAACTGTGAAGTCCCTCCCATATTACGCAGCCTTTCCCGCAGCTGCCTATGGGTCATGGACACTCCCGGGGTATCATTTTAAGGATGAACGTTTCCAAAAGCAAAGGATTTTCTTCACCTCTAGGAACAGAGTTTTTTTCTATTCCTAGGGGCAGATCTTCATCCAGTCTCTCTCTCTCTGTTCAAGCTTCTCATAAGATCACAGCTACTTCAGTATTTACTTAGTCCATCACAAATGCCTTTGTTTATATCTGCAATCTGAATACTCTCATCTCCCCAATGCATATTTTTCCACGATTTAAAGGGATATTCTAGTATATTACAGTCTATTACCATAGCTCACAAAAGATTTTCAGCCTAAAACTAAGGCATCTTCTCATCTCTTCCATCTAAGAGGTAACTCTTCCTTTACTGACTTTGATGTCTTCATATTGTCTCTCTATGTGTCCTCACTCTGTATTTTCTCTCACTCAGAAATGTTAGTGCTTTGCAAGTTTCATTTGTGCAAGGAAAGAGTTAACAGCCTGCAGCGGGCATGATGATTCTTCTGGGCAATGGCTGAAGGTGATAAAATCAGGCCACGCTTCGGGACCACTCCACATAGCTGCAAAACCGCCCCTGGTCTCAGCTGCATGATCTCTCACATGTCTGGACCCCTCCCAGCAAGGGGTCTTGGTAGCAGTGGCTAGAGTAGGCTGGGGGAAGGGGAAACAGCTGGGCTTCCCCCCCTTCCTCGGCCCAGGAGCCACTGGGGGGGGGGGGGGGGGGGCTGGCCTGGCCCTGCTAGGCCTCCCAGGCCGTGATGGAGGTGCGGTTTTAGTGGTAAGGTTTTAACAGCTGCTGGAGGCCTGATCTGGACAAGACGAGGCATACTCTTCTCCTCCCCTCCCTCTGCCTGGCAGTCATCGGGCCCGATCCAGCCAGGACTGCTGCAGTGGCAGGACCCGGCCAGCCACACCAGGCCCAGGGGGCCACGTGGCGGAGCAGGGCCAGCCCCACCAGCCCCTGTTACCTGTTCCAAGGCTGGAAGAAAAGAGATTTTCCTGGAATTCCTCTGATTTTTAACCTATGTAGTCCAGAGGCATTTCTAGCTCTCTAATTGGTTCCACAGGTTGTCAGTATTCAAAGCTAGTCACTAATTGTTTTTTTCCACAGCGTTCTTCAATCAATGCAAAACCAACACAGTTTGCAATCCCAACTGTTGGGCTTTGCAAACCTTTGGACAAAGGGGTCTTGCTTGGAGCACATGCTCTTAATTGGCAGAAACACAATATGCAGGAAAAGCCAAGCATCCCTGAAAACATAGGTCCTTTTGAGGTAGGAAGTGTTGATGCTAGCAAAGCAAACCTCTAGGAATCATAAAACAAACAGAATCATAGAATGGCTTAGGTTAGAAGAGAACTTAAAGATCATCTTATTCCAAACCCCAGGCCATAAGCAGGGACATCTTCCACTAGACCAGGTTGCTCCAAGTCCCATCTAACCTGGCCTTGAACACTGCCAGGCACTGGGGGGTGTGGCAGGATGTGTCCTCTCCCTCTCTACCACAGATAGCTGGTGCATAAAGAGAGAACCTAGGGGCTGAAAGGCCCAGCAAGGGGTCATCTCTGGCACCAAAAGGGCTCAGGCCTCAGCTAAGAATCAACATCTTCATCTGGAGAGCAGATGTGGGAAGAGATAAATATTCTTGACTGAGAGACACTGTTTTACAAACTATAAAAGACACATGAGTTATCACAGAGGTAGAAGCCTTCTAAACACACACCCTGACAAGTGTTTGAGACTTCTCCCCAGAGTTTGGATGCAGATTCTGTGGTGACTTTCCTGGTAACTGAGGGAAAGGATCTCGATGTGTGCTCCACCAACAACTGGATGGTAACATACATTGAATTCTAAGTTATATTATTTCTTTGCTAGCTGTAAAATTAATAGTTACCTTTAACCTTGCACTGTATATACCTACTGGTAGTCTCTTTTTGTCCTTATTCCTGTGCAGTATTCGTTTAAGTCTTATGTCTGTTAATTTTGTGTCTATTAAATAAATAATTCATTCTATAATAGACCAAATCAGCCATTATTAAAGAACTTGTGAATGAGAGTGGGTTTTGAGGTGATGGCCGCCTCAATAAAGCTACTGCCTGCTGCCAGAGGCCTGGAGAAAAGGCAGGGACTTATTATAACCCCCACATCCTTTTGTAACAGGGGGCCACAGCTTCTCTGGGCAACCTGTTCCAGTGTCATTTATGAATCATGAGCACCTCAGCACTGCAATGCAAGAGCTTGGCTCACCAGTGAAGGACAAACTCTGAAGGCATTTACCTCCCTGAGGCAGGTATAAATGGGGCAGACAAGGACTTGAAAGGGCTCTCCAGTGCTGCTCCTCATGGTACTGAAGACTTCGCAGAGAAAGGTGATGAACCCCAGCCAGCGCTCCACATCCTGCTGCTGCAACTCCTCCCTCATGGTGAAGTCCTTCTGCAAGAGAGACAGAGGCAACAGGCTACATCAGCAAAACTGCATCACCATGGGAGAGGCAATGGCTGTCTGGAGAGAGAAATAAGTGGAAATTGAAACGGGGGGGGGGGGGGGGGGGGGGAAGGAAGACAGACTCTTTAGTAACAGCAGGGAGATTACTCAACGCATGTGGAGTGGCTGGAATTTCAACCCAGCAAAGCCACCAGAAAGCAGGTACTCGTAGAAATATTACCAATCCCTTCAATATCTGTTACAGTTTGTTCTAGACACGGTGTCCTCCATAGCCTGCCATCCCCCCTGGACAGACATGGGGACTCTTCCATATGCACAACGAAGATCAAATAAAAGCAGGAACAAAGAGGTTAAATGAAATGCAGGGGAAACACAATGAATGCTAGTGGCCATGCTGGGTTTGGTGGTCCACGTGAACCTGCCCAACATGCTCATTCCAGTATCTTCAGCACACCCAGTGTCTGACCAGAAGCACCCTAATGGCCTGGCTACTCCCTGGGGTCTCACAAAATTATGGTAATACTGGGTCCCTGACAGACCAGAAGATCAGGGCAGCCTAGGCTTGGCATTGAAAGGTCACCCTGCTCCTGAGCTGATGGTTGCCATGATGAAGGATTATCCAAGTGATGTGATTTATGGAGCTGGGGAGTCCTCCAGCTGGGGGGATGTGGTGGGTTGACACTTGCTGGATGCCAGGCACTCATGAAAGCTGTTCAGTCACTCCCCTCTAAACCCTCTGCAGCTGGACAGAGGAGAGAAAATTTAACAAATGGTTCATGAGTTGAGATAAGGACCTGGAGAGATGGCTCACTAAATACTGTCAAGGGCAAAACAGGCCCAAATTAGAGATATAAGGTGAATTTATTACTAACAAAATCAGAACAGGATAATGAG
This sequence comes from Phylloscopus collybita, assembly GCA_027886175.1. NCBI lineage: Eukaryota > Metazoa > Chordata > Aves > Passeriformes > Phylloscopidae > Phylloscopus > Phylloscopus collybita. The sequence goes on from JAJNNQ010000057.1 coordinate 5,261,319, forward strand.
AAGTAAAACAAGAGCTTAAAAAAACACCTTCCCCCCCACTCCTCCCTCCTTCCCAGCTCTACCTCTTATCCAAGTGGTGCAAGGAGACAGGGAATGGGGGTTTTGGTCAGTTCATCACCCATTTATTTCTCTTGCTGCTCAGGGAGAGGAGTACTTCCCCTACTGCACCATGGAGTCGCTCCCACGGGAGACAGTTCTCTGCGAAGTTCTCCAACAAGTTGTCCATCTCACAAGCAGCAACTGAGAACTGCTGCAACGTGAGTCCATCCCATGGGCAAAAGTACCCCTCAAACTGCTACAGCATGGGTCACTCTTCCATGGGGTGCAGTCTTTCAAGGACAGGCTGCTCCAGCATGGGAGCAGGGCCCCTCTCTCCACGGGTCTCCCACAGGATCACAGCCTCTTCTAGGCATCCACCTGCTCTGGCATGGTCTTCACCACAGGCTGCAGGTGGATCTTTGCACCCCTGTGGACCTCCATGGGCTGCAGGGGGACAGTTGCTTCACCATGGTCTTCACCATGGGCTGCAGAGGAATCTCAGCTCTGGTGCCTGGAGCACATCCTCCCCCTCCTTCTGCACTGACCTTGGTGTTTGCATGTTGTTCTCCTCACATGTTCTCACTTGGCTTTTCTCCAGTCATAATTAAAACTGCCTCACATCCTTTGTTATGATTTCTTCTTAAATATGTTATCACAGAGGAGTTACCACGATTTCTAATTGGCCCAGCCTTGGCCAGCGGCATGTCCATCTTTGGAGTCACCAGGGATTGGCTCTGCTGGACATGGTGGAAGCTTCTAGCATTCTAGCAGCTTCTCACAGAAGCCACCTCTGTGCCCCCCCCCCCCCCCAAAAAAAAAAAAACAAAAAACCAGGCCATGCAACGCAATACAAGAGAAAGAAAAGAGGGTTTCCCAAAGGCAGGGTATGAAAAGGGATGTGTGTGTTGGGAGTGTGTAGCAAAAAGAAAAGCAAATAAAAACCTTTCTAGAGGATGGCACAAAAGAATGCATTGCACTCACAGATAAGAGGATTTCCCTGTGCTCTCTGCAATGCTACAGAGCTTCTTGCATGACATCCCATGTGTTTTTGTTTGTCTGTAACCGTTCCTTGGTATTAAAAATTAGTAGACACTAAATAGTGGAAAATTAAAGAACCAGACAAGTTTGTTATCAACACTGTGTGTTCCCAGTGCAGGTTGCACGACATTTGAAATACAGCAACTAAATAAGTTATCCTTTATCTTTTTCATCTCTGTTTATTCCTACTGCCTGAGACAAAGGGCTTTGCTGTTGTGAATGCTCTGACCTGCTGCTGTATTCTGCAAAGCCAGGGAGATATAAAGCCACCACACCAGTTTGCTCTCATGGCCTGGACAACACATAGGAGATATTTCTTTTGAAATAAAAGTAAGTAAAGCAGCTGCTAAACAAAGAGAGGCAAAATAATTTACATGACACAACTGTATGCATAGAAGATCCAAGACAGGAGCTATTTATATGTTTCATTACAAAAGGAAAAAAATTGCATCTGTAGGAAAAAGATTTGTAAAATAACTGAGGCACTTATTAACCAAACAGTGGTGACTAATTCATCTCTATACCCATTTCTGTAAGGCAATTGCCCAACTGTGTCTGTGAATCTGAAGTCAACCTGCAGTCAAATCTGGGGAAGTTTGCAGAGTTCATCCTTTTATTATCCAGCCAGTCCCATGGCTATTATTTGCCAGCTCAGGTTATCACTCCAGGGTTACCAAATTATTAATTCTGGAGTTTTCACTTGAATTTAAAAAATGTCAGAGAAATGATGTCCTGACTACTGGGAAAGTAAAAAAATTAGTGATAGCATCCCATGTCCCTCTTCTGCCTACTCCACCCATAAGGTGAACAAAAAACACCCTTTGAACCCTGGAGCTGTTCTTTGTTGCTTTGCTCCATCCCCTGGCACTGAGCTGTCTTCCATATCTGTCTTGCGGTGACTTTATGGTACTGTATCCCCTATTGTCTGCTTTATGCCCAGACATGAGTCCTGTACCTTTAAGTTAGGTCTGGAAAAGGGGGAAGGCAGTGGAATTCTTTTGGTAGCCAGTGTTCAAAACACAGATAACTCGCTCGTTTTTTTTCCCCCAACTCTTGGCTCTTTTCTGAAGAAAGAGACAGTTAAAATTCTTTACTTTTAGCTAGCTTTTTGTTTGTTAACTGAGGCAAGAAGTTTTCCCAGGACTATGGCTTCTTCTCCTAGAATTGTTCAACTTTACTCTGGTCCAAAACACCAGAACATTGCCAGGCCCCCCCCCCCCCCCCCCCCCCCCCCCATGCTGCAGCCTGGAGGCCAGCTTGGGATCCCAGTAGGAGCCAAGCCACACCTACAGAAAAGACTCTGAATTTACCAACTCTTCTCCACAATGAAAAAGTTTATTATCTAACAATATTCATTCTTTTTCATGCCTGCCAGCACCCTGTTTGTTAAATAGTTTTTTTCACTTTTCTCTGAGCCTGCTTTGGAGACAGGGGCTGCTGGAACCTGCCTTCTATTAGAGGAGACGTTCATTTCAGGATGTTTCCTCATAATTTGTCCAAAACCGGGACAACATCTCACATGGCTCTGGCCCCCAAGCCATCCTGCCCCTTCCAGGTTGGATGTGCTCCAACAGCTCTCCTGTCCTGCCTGAGAAGGTCCACACTGATGCACACAGGGAACAGTGTAGCATTTCAGGATCCTTGGGGCATGCTAGGAAATTCCTAGGATGTTGGGATAACCACATGGTCTCTGTGGTCCCAGATTACTGGGAAAGAATAAAAACCACCACAGGAAACTCCCTTCCTGTTTCTGCTTCAAGTACATCACCCTTCTCCACAGCCTTGCAAGAGAGAAAACTGACTCTTCAATATTTTAAGAAAATATTTTCTGTTAAAAAACCCATTAAACCACTCAACCCAACAAAAAAAAAAAATATCCATAAAATAACCCTCAAACCAAATTCATCAGGCCTGGGATGGGAGCTGAACAGGAAGGAATGCCACCACTCAGTACCCTCTTTTTTCATCCTGTGTCACCCAGTGGGTGAAGCCTCCAAGCAGAGACACCAATGAACACTGCCTGCAACTTCACATTTGAAGAAGACCTTTGCAAATGAAAAGGGGACTGGGGTCTTTTTTTTTTCTGCTTGTTCAGACTTTGATGGACCCCCATGAAGGACAGGAGCAGGGGATGGAACATGAGAGGGATTCAAAGGTCACCATGAATATTTTCACCCAGGTTGCAAATTTTGCAAAAGGAGATTGTTTGCATGTTCTCTGCAAAAGGGGAGTGTGATATCACTTCCTTTGACAAAGTAAGAGAAGCACCTTTTCAGAAGTAGGGATTACATTTTTTTGAACCATGCCTGCCTAGAGGCAAGAGTTGGGCTTGTCAGGAGATGGGATTCTGTGAACCTTTATGGTAGCTGGACTTGCAGTGCTACATTTCTCCTGAAGCATCCTGAGATGACAACATGCTTCAGCCCCGCAGGGCAGCACTACACCAGTGTCACGGTATGCATGAGGAAGGTGGTCCAGGGAGCTTTGTCCTTAAATTTGGCCTTTAGACAGTAGGTTTGACCAGTACCACAGCACACACAGGCAAGCCAACCTGAACGTCACCCATGCAGAGATGTCCCACCTCCCCTGTGTGTCCATGTTTGAGGAAACCACTGCTGTCATCTAGGTATTTGATCAATGAAGTTATGGGTGCAATTCATCTGGCTGCATGTTGGCCATGGTCCCAGCAGGATCTTCAACCCATCATGCTAGACTTTGAGAACATGAAAAGCAACTCAATTGCTTCTCCAAAGGGTGTGTGATAAAAACGGAGGAGCCAGACCAACAGTGTGGGAGAGGTGAAGAGCTGGTTGACAGTAAAGAGCAGCTCAGCAGAAAACCAAACCCATGTCCTATGTGCCTGGGACACATCCAAAGGAGCCATACCCTGACCCACAGACCTCCTCACCACTGATGAGAAGCCTTGAGGAGGCTGAAGGGCACTGAAACCAGACAGCCAGGTCACTGCCTTGCCCTGTGAACTTAAATTGCTCTGGAAATGCCTCATGGAGTTATATAAAACTAACCTGTGGATTGGCTTGCCCCATGCTTATGTAGTGATGTCAGGGCAGTAAGCAAATTATCTTTCATCAGTCTGGCTGTATTTGTAAACATGAATTGTATTACTAATTTGGGGGTGCTCTGGTCTGTAGATAATCTGGACATGTTTACTGGCTGACTTTCCTTCAGTGCCTATAGTTTAAAAGAAAATGTCTTTATAACAGGTAGCAGGGTTGACCTCCCTTCTCTGCCTGGTTTGAGAGAAGAGTTCATTGGAAAACCATATGGCAAGTGGGGGGATGCCAAGGGGACCTCTAAAGAGGTTTAATACAGGAAAATTTTGGGGTGTAGACCTGAAGGCTGAGCATGTTCATCAAGTTGGTCCTCACCACAGGTGATGGGGAGGTCAGGGTGGCCTGCTGCTTGTCAATGGACATGGATGCCAGGACTTCGAAGGAATGTGCTGTTTCAACCTTTCTTCACACTCAACATCCATCCATGCGAACATACAGAAACTAGAAGGATTAGTAAAAGACATAAAAACAGAAAAGTCTCTGGACTGGATCAACAACCTCTTTGGACAATGGGGATTGACAGGATGGGTGGCCTCTTTGGTTAAAAGTGTTTTATGGATTTTCATTGTGATTGTTATCGTACTACTTATGTTCTCATGCCTCCTATGCTGCTTTAAAAGAACAGCTGGTGAGGCCTTTTTACTAAATATAAAAGGAGGAGTTGTGGGGGTGGGCGGAGCCCCAGCTGCTTTGCCCTGGAGAGAGTCAAACTGAGGAGTTAAGAAAGAATTTCGTAATTTCACCCAGAGCCCCTAAGACAAAATACAAACCTTCTAGTCACGGCGACCTGTCCGGAGACCCACAAGCCCCCTCGAGATCTTATGTAGATCTGTTACAATCGATTGGTTTTGTACTCTTTCCCTGCCACCCTGGTGTCCCATAAAAACCCCTGGGTTTCCTCTGGTTGGCAGAGGGTACCTCGTCCCTGGACCCCTTCTCACTGGTACCTTTGCAATAAAGTTACCACCTGCGGAAACTTCACACGAGACCCTCTCTCTCTCTCATCACAGCCGGCTAAAAGAGGGGCAAGCTCACAAGGGCAGGAGCTGAGAACACTGAGCTGAAATCACTGAGCTGAAAAATCACTGCTCTGCCCTCCTGCTGAGAAGCCCCTCTGCCAGCTGAGGAGCGCCCTGACCCCCCAAGAAGCTGTCTTTAGCAAGACACCTTTTGGGGGTGATTGTGGCTCTCTGGGTCCCAAGCGGTGGACCCCACTACCAGCTGGGATAGTAGCCCATGTTCATGCATGATAGAGATGGGCCATGGCTCTGTCCATTCTCTGACATCTCCCATTGGACCCTTTCCAAGCTTGACTGAAGCTTCTGCCAGCAATGGAAATAGAAAATGCCTTTATCTTGGAGGGCTTCACCCTTGCACCCAAGTTAAAGCCCACTCCTCATCTCAGTATAGATGCAGCTCATGCAATGCTAAACTTTCCTGGCCTGGACATGAGACCTCTTCAAGAAAAGGACCAAGCTAGAAGAGCCAAGAAGAGTAGCCATTCCACTGGAGAGGAGGAAAATCCATTCTCTACCATTTTTGGTGGGCAGCAAAGTCAAGCAGGACAACAATCAAACCCTCCCAGAAAGGGTTCCATAAATGACATTTTGAACATCACTGCATTATTCCCTGTTTATAATTTAAATACTACTTGCATTTAGGTCCTGACTTGGAGGAGGCTTTGGAGCATTGCTTTCTGGGGAGTATAATGCAGTGAGATGAGTAGTTTAGAGCATCAGAATTTGGAAGCAGCTCAGGAGGTGCTGAAGAAACCTGTGTGTCAGAGACTGAAATGGTTCATGCCTTAAACTTTGTATGAAGGGGTTTTGCCCATTGTCTTGGGTTACAGTGCAAGATGTAACCAAAAGTATGTATTCTATCACCATCTATTGAAACCAGATGGGGCAGTGTTCTTTATCTCTTTCATGACCCATCCCTCATAACTCCCTCCAAGAGTGTATCTTCTGTTAATGGGTCATCAAGCCTCACTGCCTGACTCATAAAATTACATCATCCCATTGTGAGATGCCCCACCCAGGGGGAGGAACCAAGCATTCCTACCTGGATATAATCTGAGGTTTGAAACACCACAGCAGCCTTATCCACTGAATTTTCCAGAGGATAAGAGCTCCATAACCACCACAGGACCTTCAGAGAAAGATCAAGCCCTTCAACAGGATCACTGCTTCAACAGAACCACATCTATCACTTCAAGAGGACTGCAGCCACCATTTAATTGGACTGCTACCAACACCCTGACCAACAGGGTGTCAGGTTGTATTCTGACTATGTCAGTGGTTCTGTATTATTGCATTTATTTTAATTTTCCTATTAAATTGTATTTCTGAGTTGGGATCTCCCACTGGCTTGCTTTCAAACTAGTACACCCATTATAGCAAAAACTGTATAAAGAAGCTACAACCACAGAAGCCTGCCCCTCCTTGAAGGTGCCTGACTGGAACTTTGGACTGTGAGTTAAGCCACCTAGATAAGATTAAGGGGACACTATTGTTCAATCATCTCAGGTCTAGGGAGAAGCAAACAAGGCTAAGGGAAAGGAATGCATCCACAAGAAAGCCAAACATAGCAGAAAAATCATCCCTGGCTGGGTTTGGGGAGAGGGGGACCACAGCCCACAGAAGCCAGGTTTTCACAGACTCCCCAGCAACTGAGGGGGGAAGGAGGAGGTTTTGGGTATGTGGCGTAACCTCTGGTCAGAGGCGGTGAACACCCATCCTCCCTTACACAAATCGACCCAGTGGTGAAACCTCCAATCCTGGAAAGGTCACATCCACAGGAAATTTATGTGAGAAGCAGCTAAGGGGGTGTCATAATCCATCAAAGACCCCCCCCCCCCCTCCAAATTGCTCCCCAGAGGCCTTGCACCACAGGACTGCATGTGATGCAAAATGGTGCAGGAGATCCAGAGTCTGCTGCAAGAGACTGCCTTCCCCCCCCCCCCCCCCCCCCCCAGGGTGGTACCTGGGCATTCCCACCTGGCCTAAATGCATATTAATCCATCAGATTCTATGCTTTTTGGGGGACCCTCACCACGAAGAAGACCAGCTGCAGAGGATCAATGGAACATTGCTGGGATCCACAGAGTGGCGATATTTTCTTTAATCTGTCTATCGCTCTCTTTCTGTCCCCCCACCTCTTTTCTAATTCTTTCTCTTCCTTTCTCTCTCTCTTCCTCTCACATTTTCTATTAAATAAACCCCATATTATTGACTTTGATATATGGTTTCATTTGCACCTTAATCTGGGCAGAGGCATTTCTAATAACTTTAGAAACCAGACCATAATACTGTGACAGCAACAGGGAGTGATCAAACATCTATGTCCATGGATGCCTGGGGTCTCATCAAGAGCTTCTGAATCAGAGCTACTCCCCATGATGCCTTAGATTTTAGCTTTCATATTTTCAGATTCTGTGCTGCCTAAGGATGTAGTTCTGAGCCTCATATTAAGTGCCAGTAAGCTCTCTTCACAGAGCAGGTAGACAAAACAAATCCTTTTCCTGCTGAAGACCAAGGACAACTTTCAGCCCAAAAGCATAAACAACGGTGGACTGAAGGGAGGAACAAGAAGGATGGGACCTCACAACCTGAAGCTGTATTTGGACAATTAAACCCCAATATGCAAATGAACCCAAACTTATAAAAACTGTAAAATCTCGTGATTGGTCAGCCATTTGTGTGACCATTCTTAGCCCACCCTGGGTGTGGCCTTGGTCAGGCTCCTGTAATGCCCAGGGTGGATTCTGGAGGCCTTTTAATAAATACCTACTTTATTCTCTAGCTCTGTCCAGCCTCCGTTTCAGGTCAGCCTTCCTAAGGCATCACCCATAGCTTCATCAAGAGCATATCATTCCACAGGGACACCACTACAAAAGCTCCTTTGCTATACTAAAGTACTGGTGATGGTAGGACATGAGGTGGGACCATCAGCTCTTCCATGGGCTCTGCTTTTCCTCCAGTCACCCGTTGCAACACTTCTGGCCTCTCTGCCTGCGCCCTACTGACAGGCCCTGAGAACTGAAGCATACTGAGATCCCATCACACCATCCCTGTCCATGCTACTGCTACCAAAGGGACAATAAGACAAAGCAGAGTAAGATGATGATAGACAACTTGCTTTGAGGCAGAAGCTTCAACACAAGACTGGGAAACCACTGCAAACAGATTTATTTCCTGTAGCAGTGTGTGGCAGCAGTGATCATCGTGTCCAGGGAGGTTCAGCCGCCGGCAGGGAAGCAAACGAGACAAGTCTCTTTCTTAAGCTCGAGAATCCATTTTTATTACCCCCACCCCGAACCAGGGAGGGGGTGAGGACGAAGAGAGCGATCATGTGGTTTTTCTCAGTTATATAGTGTCTCAGGTTCGTGGGTGGCACAGGGGGCAGGGCAGGGGGCAATTGACCATAGGGAAGACAGAAACTGGACACCAGGCCTCCATAGCCAATGGGGAAATAGGGAAAGGGGATAACATGGGGGGGGGGGGGGTGATGGTCTTGAGAAACCCAGGGAGAAGATTACACAATGCTTGCAGGGAACTATGGGGAAGCCTTTGTTACATCTGGGAGGGGTCACTTTTCCAGGGCAAGGCCGTTGGAAATGCCTTTAATGGTACAAGAGACTCCACAATTTCCAGTCCTGTGTGACATCCTATCACCTCTGTACCCTGATTTCCCAGCTGGCAAACGGGAACGATTTACTCATCTTCCTATGCAAAGTGCTTTAGAGTGTGTGACTGATAAATGCAAATCACAACAATTATTATTACTCAAAAAAAGGAGCTATTAATACTTAAAGCAGATAAAGCTTTTTAATTACAGATGATACCCTTTGCCGAGACTCGCAAAGGTCCTGGCTTCACTCAGCCATGAGGCATTTCACTCTCACAGACTTTCATCACACAATTTCCTCCAAGCTGGATATGAACCAGATGAACATGCACTGGCTTCTTTTCAGGGTGTTTTGGCCACTTTGGGAAGAGCAGTAAATCGTACTGGTGGCCTTTAGTGTGGACTTAGTTCTGTGATAGCCACAGCTCTCTGAACATTTATAATCACAGAGGTTTCCAAAATACATTGTGTGGTGAAGGTCCAGGCTACCAGGACTGTGATCACCATTCTGTGAGCACCTATCACCCATCAGCTGACCATCAGCCGATATATAACTTGCATTAAATGCCACTGACTAATTCTACAAGAACAACTCACCAAAGATCCCACAGCCATCAGACAGGCACAAATAGTGCTTATTCTACTCAAAAGAATTTGGGCAGAAAGGGGAAACCAAGATCATAAAACTCACGGTTCTCCTAAAGGAGATGCTGAGCAAACTCCCAGGATTAGGAACATACATAAATTTGAAATTCCTCCAGCTTGGGTAACTGAGACAGCTGATAATCAGAGCCAACAGGAGCTGTGGGTATTTCCCATGTCTCCAAACACCCTGAGGTAACCAAGCGAGTGGTCACTTGAACCTCCTGCCCCCTGGTCTCACCATGACCTCTCTGGCTCCAGATCCATGATCAGCAGCAATTACCCACCCAACATGAGCATCTCACACCTTGAACTAGCAATGTCTCTGAGGTCCTCAGGGGCTGTGGAGGTGCAAGTAGTTAATTATCCGTTTATCTGAGGTCTAAAGCGCACAGGTGGGAACATAATGTTCTTTACTGTACAAGTGACCGAACACTGGAACAGATTGCCCAGAGAGGTTGGGGAGTCTCCCTCACTGTAGATTATCAAGAAGCATCTGGATACAATCCTGTGCAATGTGCTCTAGGACAACCCTGCTTGAGCAAGGAGGTTGGACCAGATGACCCACTGTGGTCCCTTCCAACTTTACCCACTCAGTGATAATGATGAATGTGCAAATAGAAAAGCGCAGCTGTTAACCTTAGCTGTTGCTAGAGATCTTAGAGCACTGTCTTGGTGGAAGCTCTGTGTTGACCAAGAGGGGGAAGTAGCATGGTCTGCATACCATGAACAGCAAACACCATTTTGTCCTGGATGTTCACCAGCACCTCCTCCAGCAGTACCCAGGTGATAGAGTTGTCTCCCTCATTACTTAATTTTATTGCCACCCTTCCTACCTTGCACCTTTCTGGATTTCCAAACACTTGACAGGAATGTCAGCTCAGCTGGATAACAGCAGTTTATCACCACTTAAAAGCCTTGTTATCTCATGAACCCAGACACAATCACACAGCAAAATGTCATTGCCTGCCCTAGCCAGACCTTACAGTGAGCAGAGAAACACAGTCCAACAGACGCACAGACATAGGGAACTAATGATACCTTTGAGACCCAGAAGCCAACCTCTCAGTCCTGTGGAGAGGGACTGGTGGGGAGACAAGGGACCATGAAGAAATACAAATCAGTTTCCTTGCTGGGTTGTCACCAGAGCATCATTAGACCCTGCAGACACCCCATGGCTATAATGCCTGGATGAGGCAGCTCTCGCTTAACAGGCTTGCTCCTCTGGAGCATGTCAGAAGGTCCTTGTTATATTTGTTTAAGTCCCGGTGCTGCAGGAACCCTGAGGCAGTGATGTGTCTTTTGTCTTTGCAAGCATGTGTGTGAAAACTTCAGGATACCTTTGGATGTTGGGAGATGTTACAGATATAGCTGGACTATATCTGCACAGATGATTTGGTTTAACAGATACCAGCTCAACCAGCCTAGCTCAAAGTAAACAAGTCCCTGGACATGATAATGATAGGTCAGATTCAAACCCAGACAGAGGATCTCAGCCAACCCCTTTGAAGCACAGATACACCTATATCATTGGCCAGTGAGCTAGGCAGAGTTAAGACCCTTGACCAATCTTGTCTGTAAGCACGGGAAATTTGAAAGCCCTATAAAAGGAGCTGCCAGACAATAAACGTTGCTTTCTGCTGCATGATTGTAGGAAAACATCCCCCACCCCTGAGTAGGCATTTCTGTATAAAGGAAAGAGTTTCAGTTCACCTCTAGACATTTTAGGAAGTTTAACTAGAAAGTTCTGTGCCCTTCTCATTGTAACTGGCTCAGTGCCAGCACAGAGGCATTGATTGGGCTTGGAAAGTGCAGCTCAAAGCCTGCTGCCAATTTCATTGGGCCAGGGGCCAAATAGCCCACCTGAACTATCGAGTACTAAAGAGAGAGAACAAAGGTGCTCAGTGCATTCTCGAGGTGTTTTAGCAGGTGTATGGGACCTGTCCCTATACTGTGCTCAGCTTTGTTCCTTGTTTTGTATTATTTTCTTTCTTTTATTAAACCTTTTTGATTTTTCAAGACCTACTCAACCATGCCGTCTCGCTAATTATTTTAAGCCATTTCTCTGCAAGGGCTGGACCCTCAGAGGTATTGGGAACCCAAATACATGATCTCACAGTGTAATGTCACGTTCCTGTCTCCAACTCCACAGTGACAGGGAGACACCATGAGTCGTCTCCTGGGCAGCCATCCCCTGAGACAGGGCAAAGCATCCATGTCCCCAAGAGCATTCTGTCCCCAGGTCAGCAATCCCCTCCTTGTTACACGGAGGTAGTAGGAAGAGCAGGCATTAAGCACAACAGATCCCTGCTCATCCCAGCATCTGCAGCTATGCTGGTACCCCCATTCCATGGTAAAATATGTTAATATAAATCTCCCAGCCCACATGCAGCATTTCCCAAAGCATGAGCTCAGTGTAAAACCATGCTGGTTTGAAGAAATCCCTCAAACAAGTGTAGAGGAGCTGTTTTATATGGATGCAGGTGGTTTGATGGGCAGTTTTCAAGGCCTTCCCCTCATTAGGGCAAGGTCTGAGCCCAAACACCATATGCATACCTGCTTAGAGGCCACTTCTCTCCCTGAAAAAATGCCCAACATCAACTTGGGGCTATGACTTGGACCCCAGCAGAGGCTGATGGATGGATGGATCCGGCTTGCAAATGTTGCTGCTGGAGATACTCAGCCTTGCAGCCTGGGGGGAGGCACCAGGAGCCCTATGGGAATACAGCTAGAAAGCAGAACTGAGAGTACTGCTCAACTCATTACAGAAGTAGATGCGCTAACTTTGGTAGGCCATAAGCCCTGGCATCAAAAAGCAGAACCCTGAAGAAGGAAGTAAGAGATAATGGTGTGCTTGGTATGCATTGTTTATAACAAACCATGCAAGACAGTACAGGCCTGTGCAAGTCTATGCTAGCCTATAGTTAAGTGTCCTAGGGTGACTATGATGCTTGTATCCCCAATCGTCTGTTCTGTATGTGCTGTATATTAAGTTCTGTACCTTTAAAACTAGTTCTGGGAGCAAAGGGAGAGAAAGAAGCAGCATGCAGTTTGTTTTGAGAAAACTGACTGACTCCCACACATCCTTGCTCCGGCAGTTTGTCTGAGGCACGTACAACCGTGGGACAGAGATCTCCTGTGCTTTCAGTTAGTTTTAGCTAGCTGAGGCAGAGAAGTTCCCGGGACTGTTTTTTTTTTCCTTTTTTTTCTTGGGACTGTTTAAATCTGCTCTGGACTGAAAAACCCAGAGGAGCAGCGAGGGCTCGCACCTGCGGCCCGCCAGGACCTGCACCTCCAGAGGGAGTGGGACTGGTGAGAGACTGAGTGAGCTGAGCTACAACCCACGGCAAGGACTTTCTCAGTTTGCCATCTCTCTTCGGAGCGGTGAGAGGTTTTATTGTTTCATATTATTAATTTTTTTTTGTGCTTGTGGGCATCTTGTTTGTTAAATAAATAGTTTTTTCTACTTTTTCTCCGAGGAAGTTTTTTCCCGGATCAGCTAGGGGGAGGGGCCATTTGAGTTTGCTTTCCAGAGTTACCCCTTCGGAGGTTTCCTCCTAAATTTGCCCTAAACCAGGACATTAGGCAATGTTACTAAGAAACATAGGTATGGTTGTTATGATTGTTATTGCTTAAGCAAGTAGTTATTTTTAGCTATAGTTGAAAAGGTATAAATACTGAGCTTTGGAATCAATAGTTGGCTTCATGCATGCAAACCATGGACCCCATCTCTTCAATCGCCAACAGGGCCCAGCTGGATTTTGTCAGCAGGATGCATTCATATTTTAAGCTCTTCATATGAAACATGTTCTCTTTATAAGTCAGAGGTGTCAAGGGATCTATGGGGATAGGCCAAGTTTCGAAAGAGGGATATAAGAGAAGGAAAAGTGGCCATGGATGCAGATGCTGCTTCATCCAGGCATCATAGCTGGAGAAATTCCACTTGCATTTGAAATGAAGCTGCCCCATTGTAACACCAGCTTGCCTGTGGATGAATGAAACCAGGCAGGGAAAAAAAGCAGGAACCTAATCCCATTTGCTATGAGGAGCTTTTATGCATGGGAGATCCTGGTTCACATCATTTGGGTTCTAGGAGGGATTTTCCTGGGCTCCCGAAAGATGACAGCCAGATGCTTTCCCTGTGGGATCTAAGAACTTTATAGCAAGTATGTGCTTGGTGGTGCTGCGTGGTACAGGGAAGTGGAAAAGCTTTGGATAGACCTCAATGCACACAGAGGACTACAAACAGGTCCAAGAGGCACGGGGCATCATAGAATCATGATTTCGGTTGGAAGAGACCTTTAAAGGTAATCTAGTCCAATCTCCCTGCCACGGGCAGGGACATCTTCAACTAGATTGGGTTGTTCAGTCCTGTCCAACCCAACCTTCAATGTTTCCAGGGATGGGGCATCCATCACCCCTCTGGGCAACCTGTGCTGGTGTTTTACCACTCTCAGAATATTTGTTCCCACAGGCCCTACTAGAAAGTCGGTCCCATCTTTTATTTAAGCCCCCTTTAAGTACTGGAAAGTGCTTTAAGGTCTCCCCAGCACCTTCTGTTCTCCAGGCTGAACAACCCCAACTCTCTCAGCCTGTCCTCTTAGGAGAGGTGCTCCAGCCCTCTGAGCATCTTCATGGTCTCCTCTGGACCCACTCCAACAGGTCCATGTCTTTCTTGAACTGAGGACCTCAGAGCTCCATTATGACCAGATATCTTGGATTCCTCCTTTAAAAGAAAGGAAAAAAAACCCAGAATGATGCATGTGCAAAAACACACCAGGTAGGAGAGCATGGGGGGCAGCTGGCCAGATTCATCCTGGGATGGGTTTTCCCTTCATTTGACCAGATATTGTACTGCACAGGCAAGGAGGGAATTGAAGGAGTTAACCATGAGGTGAGCTATGGCTCTTCCTGCGTGATTGTGGGGAAAATATGAGGAGGTGGGATGGAAGACCCACTGCTGTTCTGGCACAAAGGGTGAGTGAATTGAAGGAGAGCAAGACTAAGAGAGGAAGTTCCACAAAAAGGGGAGCAGCTCCAGTTGCCCATAGTCAAATTGCCAGGTATGATAATGAAAACATGTCTGATCCCCTTGAGCGAACCTCCAAGACATATGCCAAGGGAAAGAAGGATAACCAGGCTTAGAGGGGCCCTGCCTCTAGCCAGGTAGAGGCCAGGGAAAACCACGTTTTTTGGACTGTGTGGATTCATTGATGTGGCACATCAGAACCACAAAAATATGAGGCCTTGGTTGACACTGGTGCACAGTGCACAATAATCCCATCAAGACATGTGGGGGAAGAATATGTTTCTATTGCTGGCCTGACAGGGGGATCACAGGATTTTGCTTTGGTGGAAGCTGATGTGAGCCTGACCGGAAATGAGTGGAAGACATCCTATTGTGGCCAGCCCAGAGGCCCCATGCATTTTGGGCATAGACTTGCTCCGAAATGGGTATTTCAAAGACCCAAAGGGACTCAGGTGGGCATTCGGGATAGCGGCTGTAGAGACAGAGTGCGTTAAGCAGTTGAACACTTTGCCTGGATTATCAGAGAACCCATCTGCAGTGGGACTCCCAAAGGGGGAAGAGCAACACGTACCAATTGCCACTTCGACAGTGCACCGCTGACAGTACAAAACAACTCGAGATGTGGTGATTCCCATCCATAAGATGATCTGTGAGTTGGAGAGCCAAGGGGTGGTCAGCAAAACCCACTCACCCTTCAACAGTCCTATTTGGCCTCTGTGTAAATCTGAAGGAGAATGGAGATTGACTGTGGACTATTGTGGCTTGAATGAAGTGACTCCACGGCTGAGCACTGCCATTCCGGACATGCTGGAACTCCAGTACGATCTGGAGTCCAAGGCAGCAGAGTGGTATGGCACTATTGACATAACCAATGCATTTTTCTCCATTCCTTTGGCAACAGAATGCAGGCCTCAGTTTACCTTCACTTGGAGAGGTGGGCAGTACACCTGGAACCGATTGCCCCAGGGGTGGAAGCACAGTCCTACCATCTGCCGTGGACTGATTCAGACTGCACTGGAAAAGGATGAGGGTCCAGAACATCTGCCATACATTGATGACATCATTGTGTGGGAGAAAATGGCCGCTGCAGTGTTTGAGAAAGGAGAGAAGATCATCCATATTCTCCTGAAAGCTGGTTTCGCTATCAAGAAGAGGAAAGTTAAGGGATCTGATCGAGAGATACAGTTCCTGGGAGTAAAGTGGGAAGATGGACAGCATCAGATTCCCACCGATGTCATCAACAAGATCACAGCAATGTCTCCATCCACCAACAGGAAGGAAATGCAAGCTTTCCTAGGTGCCATAGGCTTTTGGAGGATGCACATTCTTGAGTATAGCCAGATTGTGAGCCCTCTCTACCTGGTCACCTGCAAGAAGAACACTTTCCAGTGGGGCCTGGAACAGCAACAAGCCTTTGCCCAGATTAAGCAGGAGATTGCTCATGCAGTAGCCCTTGGCCCATTTAGGAGAGGGCCAGAGGTGAAGAATGTGCTCTACTCCGCAGCTGGGAGCCATGGTCTGTCCAGGAGCCTTTGGCAGAAGGTGCCTGGTGAGACTCGAGGCTGACCACTGGGATTCTGGAGTCGAAGTTACAGAGGGTCCGAAGCCAATTACACTCCCACAGAGAAGGAAATTTTAGCAGCCTATGAAGGAATCCAAGCAGCCTCAGATTTAATAGGCACTGAAGCACAACTCCTCCTGGCACCCCGACTACTGGTACTGAGGTGGATGTTCAAAGCAGAGGTTCCCGCTACCCACCATGCCACCAATGCCACATGGAGTAAGTGGATTGCTCTCATCACGCAGCATGCCCGTATTGGAAAACTGAATCGCCCTGGGATTTTGGAGATAATTACAAATTGGCCTGAAGGCAAAAACTTTGGTGTCACTGATGAAGAGGAGCAAGAAGTGACATGGGCTGAAGAAGCTCCACCATACAACCAACTTCCAGAAGAAGAAACACATTAAGCTCTTTTTTACTGATGGTTGTTGTCACACTGTAGGGATGAACCGGAAGTGGAAAGCAGCCCTATGGAGCCCCACATGACAGGTCACACAAACCACTGAAGGAGAAGGTGGATCAAGCCAATTCACTGGACTCAAAGCCATTCAATTGGCCCTGGACATTGCTTAAAGAGAGAAGTGGCCAAAGCTCTACCTCTGCACTGATTCATGGATGGTAGCCAATGCTCTATGGGGATGGCTGGAGAAGTGGAAAAAGGCTAGTTGGTAATGTAGAGGAAAACCAATTTGGGCTGCTGAAGAGTGGAAAGACATCACTACCAGAGTAGAGAAGTATCTGTGGAGGTCTGCCATGTAGATGCCCATGTCCCCAAGAGTCGGGCTAATGAGGAACACTGCAATGAGCAGGTAGATCAGGCTGCAAAGATAGAGGTGTCAAAGATAGACTTAGATTGGCAACACAAGGGAGAGTTGTTCCTAGCTTGATGGGATCAGGATGCTTCAGGTCATCAATCAGGGCAGAGATGCCACCTATAGGTGGGCACGAGACCGAGGGGTAGATCTAACCATGGACAGTATTTTACAGGTTATCCATGACTGTGAGACGTGTGCTGCGATCAAGCAGGCCAAGCAGGTGAAACCCCTACACTACGGTGGGTGGTGGTCCAAATATAGGTATGGGGAGGCCTGGCAAATTGATTACATCCCACTGCCCCAGACATGCCAGGGTAATTTCTTCATGCTCACAATGGTAGAAGCCACCACTGGATGGTTGGAAACCTACTCTGTACCTCACGCTGTGGTCCGGAACAGCATCCTCAGTCTTTGAAAAGTGAGTCTTTTGAAGGCATGATACCCATGAGAGAACTGAGTCAGAAAACGGGACCCATTTCAAGAACAGCCGTATTAACACCTGGGCTAGGGAACATGGCATTGAGTGGGTGTACCATATTGTCTATCATGCACTAGCTGCAGGCAAAGTGGAGAGGTACAACGGACTGTTAAAAACCACCTTGAAAGCATTGGGTGGGGGACCTTTCAAAAACTGGGAGCAACACTTAGCAAAGGCCACCTGGTTAGTTAACACCCGAGGTTCCACCAACCGAGCAGGCCCTGCCCAATCTGAGCCCCTGCATACAGTAGATGGATATAAAGTCCCAGTGGTACATTGTGGTGGTCCCTGGGCCATCCACAAAGGACGATTCACTCCCTTGGAGAGTGTGCAGCCCCTAGGCTGCCTCAGTTAGCAGGGACTCCCCTCTGGGAAGTCCCCTTGAGAGACTTCCTTGTTGCTCAGGGTGAGCAAAAATGCTTCAACCCATGAGCCTTTGCAGTTCTATGTTAATATTAAGTACCCTACTGGTTATTCCCCTTGTTCCTGTTTTTTACCCCTCCTGATTGGTTCCTTTTTGGATCCTTTCCCTGATTGGACCCTTTCCCAATTCCTTTCCCCACTGGCCAAGTTATGAAACCCCACCCCTGGCTACCCTATATAGTCCCTCTCCCCTTGGGCTATCTGGCTCTTTCCCCTTTGGACTTTGTGGAATAAAGAAGCTTTCCTGGAGATAGGAAAGACCCCGTCTCACTGATTTTACTCCTGCGTCACCCGGGGTAGGAAGTGCAGCTCTGCTGCTTAGGCAGCTTCACAAAAGAGCTGATCACTCTATGCCTGAGAGTGCCTGTGCCCCATCAATCCAGGTGTCTTTTTAAAGACGCTTCTGACAAGGAAGATCACGGCACCTTCACCACTGGACCAAACCGCAACAGTACCTGTCAGAGGTTTGTTAGGGAAGACGGTTTGGATCAGTTCTGCCTCGAGTACAAACAAACCCATCCATGGAGTTGTCTTTGCTCAGGGACCAGGTTGCACATGGTGGATAATGCAGAGACATGGAACAACATGATGTGTACCTCAGGGAGATCTGATTTTTTCCACTTTTCTCCAAGGAAATCTTTTCCCGAACCAGTTGGGGAAGGGGCCACTTGAATCTGCTTTCTAGAGGGACCCCTTTGGAAGTTTCCTCACAAATTTGTCCTAAACCAGGACAAACACAGGGATCAAAACAAAACCCCCAAAGTAAGGTGAAGCTGCCACATCTTCATGGAATGATTTTTCAATGGGACAAAAAAACCACCCAGAAATCAAAGAAAGTCCAAGACAATGAAGATCCTCTCTCTATTATAGAGTGGGTCTTTCTGAGTCACCACAGGTCCAAAAGGATGACAAAGCCACAAGAATTGATGGCTGATTTGATTCGGAAAGCCAGAATTCGCCTTCGAGAACTGGCTGGCTGTGACTTTGAGTTCATTCACATGCCAATCAAATTGAAATCAGGCCAAATCACAAAAGCCATGCTGGAGCATTTGCTCCAGGAGAACGAAGCACTGCAGTTTGCTCTAGATAGCTACCCCGGCCAAATTTCAGTTCATCGGCCTGCCCACAAACTGTTCAATGCCGATGCTCCATTTCAATTAGAGCTAGAAAGTATCCAGAGCAAAGAGCCTCTTGACGCTCTGACTGTTTTTACAGACGCTTCAGGAAAGTCACACAAGTCAGTCATGACTTGGCAAGACCCTCTTTCCCAGCAGTGGGAATCAGATGTTGCAGAGGTGGAAGGATCGCCTCAAGTTGCTGAGTTGGCTGCAGTCGTTAGAGCGTTTGAGAAGTTCTCTGGACCTTTCAATTTGGTAACAGATTCAAGTTATGTTGCAGGGATAGTTTCTAGAGCAGAACATTCTGTGCTGCAGGAAGTTTCCAACATCACTCTTTTTCAGTTGCTTTCTAAGCTTGTGAAACTGATTTTTCACAGAGAACATCCCTTTTACGTGATGCACACCAGATCACACACAGAGCTCCCAGGATCCATTGCAGAAGGAAACAGGAGAGCTGATGCTCTCGCTGCCCCTGTTGAGGTGACCCCGCTGCCAAATCGTTTTGAGCAGGCAAGAATCAGTCACCAACTCCATCACCAAAACGCACCAGGTTCGGTCCGGCAGTTTAACTTAACCCGTGACCAAGCCAAAGCGATTGTAAATAGCTGTTCACAATGTCACAAAAGTGCCATTTCATCCATGCCCACAGGCGTGAATCCCCGTGGTTTGTCCAGCTGTGAAGTGTGGCAATCAGACGTCACGCACTTCGCCCCCTTTGGAAGGCAGAAGTACGTGCATGTCTCTGTCGACACGTTCTCGGGAGCTGTTTTTGCTTCTGCCCACACAGGAGAGAAAGCTGGAGATGCTATCAAGCATTTTATCCAGGCTTTCGCAGTTTTAGGCATTCCAAAGTCCTTGAAAACCGACAACGGACCAGCTTACAAATCCAAAGTATTCCGCAGCTTTTTACAACAATGGGGAGTGGAACACAAAACTGGGATTCCCCACTCTCCGACAGGTCAAGCAATTGTAGAGAGGACTCATCAGAATCTCAAAAGAGTCCTCAGTCAGCAGCAACCGGTTCTCAAAATTGAACCACCATCTGTAAGATTGGCCCGTGCTTTGTTCACTTTAAATTTTCTTAATTGTTCTTTTGAGTCCATGAAGCCGCCGGTGAAAAGGCATTTTCAAGGGAGCTCACAGTTAGAGCCCCATGAAAGGCCAAAAGTCCTTGTCAAAGATCCAGAAACTTTGAGGATACAGGGTCCTCATGATTTGGTCACCTGGGGGCGTGGGTACGCCTGCGTCTCCACTCCCACTGGCTTGCGGTGGATTCCCTCCCGATGCGTGAGACCCTATGTCCCAAAATCTTCAGAAACAAAAGTGCCCCAGGCCACTGTGGCCTCCTGGAGAAGGAAGAAAAAGGGAGGAGAAGAGAAAAATTCAGAGGCAAGGCCTCCTTGCCCAGTTACTCTTCCCTCCTGGATGTTTTGGCAAGAGGAAGAAGCAGAAGAGCTGTTTCCTCCAGATGATTGTGTTCAGTGTTTATTTAACTGAATTTTTCTTTTGAGTTACAGAACCACAAGCCTGGTGTTCAGCATGGAAATTCGCAGCACGACAGTGTTTACCCTTGTAGTGCTGCTCAGTTTGCCATCAATAACCATCCCCTGGATCGTTCCACAGCCAAAAACCAATGTGTGGAAAACCCTCGCACGGAGTCTAGGCCAAGACCACATTTGCCTAGCCTCAGCAGCAGCCCAAGATCCCATATCCTCCTGCCTGGTGGGAATCCCTGTGAAAGAAGAAGAGTATCCATACTCACTCCTCCACTGGCAACAAAGATTTAATCGAAAGCCCAGCACAGTTCATCACTTTGAAGAAATAGGTGAACCCCTGTCGACTTTTGTCATGAATCCCCTTGCTTTTTGGAAAGAGTGGTCACAAACTCTTTTGCGTGCCCACCAAGAGCCCCAAGAATTGGAACTCCTTGGGTCCTCTAAAGCTCCCTTTTGTGTTCAATTTCTGTATACTCCTTCCAAAAAACAAGAGAAGTCATTCTACAATTTGCTGCAAGTTAAAAGTCCATATATGGCAGCAAATTGGTGCACAAAAATTGTGCATGTTAAAGTTCCTTCTACTGACAACACTTTTCCCCGTTCCCTTCCTAAGGGTCTTTTTTTTCATTTGTGGTGACAGAGCATTCACAGGCGTTCCTGCTCGACTGATTGGAGGCCCATGCACATTAGGCAAGTTAAGCCTGTTTACCCCAAACATGACTCAAATTTTCAATTGGCACAAGAGAAATTCCTCTCTTCAAATTCAGAAAAGAGACCTAACAAGTCTCGATCCTGATTGTAATTCAGAAATTATTCATTGGTCCAGAGCAAAAACTACAGCCCTGACAGTTTTTTTACCATGGGTTTCAATTGCAAAATCTATGGGAGAATTGAGCCGTTTAGAATGCTGGGTGGCCAAGCAAGCAAATTTAACAACACAAGCTATAAGTGACCTCCTTTCAGACGACGAAGTCACCAGGCAGGCAACCCTCCAGAACAGAGCTGCCATTGACTACCTGCTTTTGTTAAATCAGCATTCATGCGAGGAGTTTGAAGGACTGTGTTGCTTCAATCTATCGTCCAAGGCAGAAGACGTCAAAAAATCTGTCCACCAGCTGCGAGAAATGGTCAATTCCATCAAGAAAGAAACAGGAGACTGGTTTGACAACATCTTTTCAGGTGTTGGACTTTCTAGCATTGCCAGCTCGTGGATCAAAACAGGACTGTTAGTTTTGTTCATTGTTTTAGTTGTAGCCATTGCTTTTAGTTTAATGAAAAATTTAATTATGCATGCAATTTTTCCCACTTCCACCCCCTCTGTGCACTCAGTAGTGCCAGCCATCGAATTTCCACCAGATGATGCCTCGAGCAGCGAAGACAGCTCAGAAATTTACACTCCAGAACAGTAACAAAATAAAAAAAAAAAAGGGGGAAGTGTGGCTGTGCAAAGAAATGTTTTTTAAGTTTTAGTTATGAATGTAGTATAGTTTTTTTTATATTGTAAGTTTTAGTATAGTAGATACCTTGAAAGAGCCCCTTTGTCTCAAAAGTAGCTGATAAAAGTTTCAAAGACAACCAGAGTCTCTGCACAGAGTCTCTTCCCTATTGGTTCCCTTTTTGTTATATCCCTGTTTTACGTATGATCCTTTTTTCTTGTCTATCACAAAATTTTTATCTTCAAGGTCCAGGAGCTCGCCCCTGGTTGGCAAAACCCCGAAAGACCACCCCCAGACCTATTTAGGATTTGTTAGTGTTTATGTAATTTAGCTGGCATGTATCGTTTTAATTGTTTTATTGGTTTAAACACGTTGTACCCACCCCTTTGAATGATTGTACAAAAACGCCCTGCGGCCCAGGTCCGGTGTCTTTTGGAGGCACTTGCCTGAGGCTGGGGGACCCCTGACCCCCCCACCAAATAAAGCCTCTTTTTTCAAAGCCTCTAAAAGTCCCCTCTTTTGCCACCGCCATGTCAGCGTGAGCTAAGCTGCCTGTAAGCCAAAACCCCACTAACGAACTTTGTTGAAGCGTATCCAAAAAGCAGCCGGGAGCCCAGCCTGAATACCGAGCTGGGCCAAAACCAGATACGCACCGTCGCAGCACCCAGCGCCCTGGGGTTGTGACGCAACAATCAGAGCCACTACTTTTTTCTCCCCTCCAGTTTTATTGTCAGTGATGATCTTGGAGTAAGCAGTCAACCAATGTTGCACATGCCAATAAACAAGTTACCCAGAATAATTAGCAAATACACAAATTATTTCAGTCTGTGTTGCAATCAGAAACCAGGACCAAACCCTTCGGCCAGACGATGAAGCCAATAGCCTACTCAGGGAATATGACTTGGTATCTCTGGTGCTGAAATAGACCCTCCACTGTAAGACCCTCTGAATTCTATTCATGGTATGGGGATGCTACCACAAGCAACCCACTCGTTTCACAGATAGGCCCTGGAGCAAGATACTGTAATTACACGTACAGCTCATGAAATGGGAATGAAGAGCAACTTGATAGTGCCCTCAGTGCCATGTTATCTATGGTACCCATTAAAGATGTGCACAGACAAAATTGCAGGTACACTTCTCCTCTCATCAATGGAGTTCAAAAGGAATTTGATAGCAGTTCAGCTCCTGTCCAAATGCATGCTAAGACCAGGCAGGGTGATGTTGCAGGTATCTAACCAACTAATTTTATCTCATTACCTGCAACGTGTTGAGAAGCAGACTCCGGAATTTGGTTCCTTCCACCATGAAGAGGGCCATTTTGTCACAGAGCTTGGCTGCCGTGGAAGCAAAGCTGCGGTCTGTCACTGCTTTCTGGTAGATGGTCTTGACTATCTCCCCCAGCATTTCCTCAGAGTTGGTAGAGTCCTGGGCCTCCTCCATGAATGTGGTGAGCTTGGAGTCAACATCACTGCTGTTGTTCCTCATGCTATTGAGAATTTCAATTAATTTGTCCATTTTAGTCTTTTCAGGATTGATGGTTTCCACCGTGACTTCGTCCTGGTCCATGAAAAGGGAAAGACAAGGCATCTGTTACACAAGGAAAAAACAGACATATCAGTCCTTGTCCTTCCATAAACAGAAAAGGGGGAAGGGGATTGGAGAAACATATAAACATAGAAAAAACAAAGCATCTTTTATCAATGCAATGGTATAATCTCCTCATTGAAAACCAAAAGTGAATGAATCCTGTCCCAGAAATGCTCTTTGTCCATTTCCCACAGCACTCAATCCCAAAGTCTTTCCCCTCAGCTCAGGGAGAAGATTTCCTCAAGGGTCCTGAGCCAGGATGTCAAAGTCTGACTACCCCTGACTGCCTCTGACATCTTGGACTGGTCTCTCTGTGTGTCTGTGACATGGTGATAATGGATTTTTTTTTTTTTTGGCCTCTATTTTGAAAGTGCAACAATATTTGCAAAATGCTCAGATAACAATCCTATGAAAATGTCTACTTTTTAATATACTCATGAGGGGAAGAGGAGGGGCAGACACTGACCTCTTCTGTGTGGTGAGCAGTGACAGGACCCAAGGGAATGGCCTGAAGTTGTGTCAGGGGAGGTTTAGGTTGGATATTAGAAAAAGGTTCTTCACCCAGAGGGTGGCTGGGCACTAGAACAGGCTCCCCAGGAAAGTGGTCACAGCATCAAGCCTGACAGAGTTCAAGAAGCATTTGGACAATACTCTCAGGCAGATGGAGTGACTTTTGGGGTGTCCTGTGCAGGGACAGGAGTTGGACTCAATCATCCTTGTGGGACCTTCCAAGTCAGCATATTCTGTGATTCTGTGATATATTTAATGATTTAAATTGAGATTAAAGATGTCACATGATCCCAGCATTTGAAAAACTCTTAAAACATGCTATATAATACAAAACTGCAACAATTTTTTGGGCAACCCCAATGCCAAACAGCAGTTGGAGTTGTCCAAAACTCCCATCAGGAGTCCAGTTGTGCTGACAGTACACACTCACCACCCAAGACTGAGTGCTTATGTGATATGTTTCTTATAAGACTATAAATTCACAGGGAAAGCATTAAAATGAATAATCTGAAAGTCTCTTCTATACTCCTATTGCTTTAAAGAACATAAAAATAACTAACAAAATCTCTTCCTCCCCCTCATGCCACATACATAAATAGTAAATGCTCATGCATTCAAAGGTATACATTTGCAACATGCACTCCCATGGAGTTGCATATGTTCAGGTTATTTTTTACTACTTATTTTGGAAATCTCATTGGAGATACCCTTACAGATTCATTTTCTAGTCTGACAAAAAAAATCTCTAGAGAATGAATCTGAGTTTCACAGGGGGCAAATGGAGATATCTACAAATTCTTCAGAAATATGATGCTGAATATTGTTTCAGAAAAGTATTTCTTCTCTGTCACTTGCATACAATAGTTTTGTTATTGTTAGGTTACTGGAGGGAAGTGGGAAAGATAAGGTCATTTCAATTCATTGCTGAGATAAATGGATATCAATACTGAAGTAGCTGACTACAGCTATTCAGCACTCAAAAGTCAAAGCTTGTGATTTAGCACTGTAATTGTAGAGAGACAAACTGCCTTTTTTAGACCTCTTTGCAAAGTTGATGAGCTCTGCAGACTGGAAGGGAGTCAGTTGGAAGGTGTACCTACATTGTAGCTCACGTGTGAACCAGCTTTCCCCAAGGGTGTACAGGAAAAGAGCTCCCAGTCTTTGAAGAACTCAAGTTGGTAGCAACCTCAACCAAGAAGTCCAGCTAAGAGACTTGAGTCAATAAAAGGCATCCTGAAGAAGCATGAAGACACTTTGAAAGAAGTGTTGACACTGGGAGATTAAGATGCATTGATGGAAAGGTTTCTTGAGCCCACCCCACCCTTTGTATGGAAAATGGCCAACAGACAGACTCTTGGAAAAAGGAAAACTCAACATTTCCCTAAGAAATAATACCTTTTCTTTTAGTCTCCTTCGCAGCCTGTCTTTGGAAGACTGAAGCAAATTGATCTTGGGTCTTTCCTCAATGCATTCACAAATAGTGTCTTTCTTCTTGGTCTCTGACTCTTGGATGTACTGCTGAGACTGCTTCTCCATAGCCTCCAGGCCTTGGTGAATCTCCAAGGGAATGTGAACTGCACAGAAGGCGGTGTCCTCGATTTTCAAGTTCTCAGTCTCTTTGGCATTTCTGTGTGTTTCTTTGTCATTGGGCAAGTGCTTCTGGTTGTGATGCCATCTCCGGTTCTGACTGCAGCCATGGTGGCCTGTCCTACCTGAGGAGTGAGGGGCCTGGCCTCCTTGGTAGAGTTTCTGGTGGTCCCTGTTGTGTTTGGTGCCACCTTGCTGATGCTCTGCATGCTGCTGAGACATGTTCCCACCAGGAAGTCTCTGCTGTCGCCTAGAAAGTCAAAGAAGGTCATTAGTTCACCCTTTTCTGCATTGTCCTTTTTGGTCAATACATCTGTCCCACCAAACAGACTGGCCCTTGGTGGGTAGGCTCTGTGTGTCTCCCTACTACAGGAGGGGAGCCAATTTCTTGACATCTAACACAATCTCACATCTCAATCTTTCAGCAACAGGGATATTTCAGATGAAAGTTTTCATGAACAGTTAGATAACATTACTTTGGTTACCAGGAAAATATCTCCCAGGGTTCTGTGTTTTCTGTGTTGTTTCTATACTGAACTAGGGAATATCTGGTTAGTCCCAGCTGAGCAAGGGAAAGTCAGACAGGCAAGAAATATCAGAAAATATTTTTTTCTGAAGACCTAAGGACCTTCTGATATGTAGCACCATGTAGCAGCAGTGATCATCGTGTCCAGGGAGGTTCAGCCGCCAGCAGGGAAACAGACGAAACAAGTCTCTTTCTTAAGCTCGAGAATCCATTTTTATTACCCCCACCCCAAACCAGGGAGGGGGTGAGGACGAAGAGAGCGATCATGTGTTTTTTCTCAGTTATATAGCTTCTCAGGTTTGCGGGTGGTACAGGGGGCAGGGCAGGGCGCAATTGACCATAGGGAAGACAGAAACTGGACACCAGGCCTCCATAGCCAATGGGGAAATAGGGAAAGGGGATACCATGGGGGGGGGGGGGATGGTCTTGAGAAACCCAGGGAGAAGATTACACAATGTTTGCAGGGAACTATCGGGAAGCCTTTGTTACATCTGGGAGGGGTCACTTTTCCAGGACAAGGCAGTTGGAAATTCCTTTAATGGTACAAGAGACTCCACACTGATACACGTGGCCTACAGCATCATTTTCTCCTGTTGCCTGCCATCTCTGCTGTACTAACATGGCATACTGCTGGATGGGTTTGCAGTGAACCATTTAAGGTGTATCAGGAATTTCTAAGTGGAAAAACATAAGATAAAAAGTAAATTGCCAAGTAAACGAGATACCCACATGTGGTAGGGTGACTTTATCCCTCGTATCCCCAATCGTCTGCTCTGTTTGTGCTGTATATTCAGTTCTGTACCTTTAAAACTTGTTCTGGGAGCGAAGGGGGAGAAAGCAGCAGCACGCAGTTTGTTTTGGGAAAAACTGCCTGACTCCCCCACGTCTGCTCTCCGGTGTTCGTCTGGGCACGGACAGCGGTGGGACAGAGATCTCCTGTGCTTTTAATTAGTTTAGCTAGCTAGGGCAGAGAAGACTCCCTGGACTTTTTTCTTCCTTTTTTTTTCCTTGGGACTGTTTAAATCTGCTCTGGACTGACAAACCCACAGGAGCAGCGAGGGCTGGCACCTGCGGCCCGCTGGGCCTGGAGCTGCGGAGGAAGTGGAGCTGGTGAGAGACTGAGGGAGCTGAGCTGCACCCACGGCAAGGACTGTCTCTGTTTGCCATCTCTCTGCAGAGCGGCGAGAGGTTTTATTGTTTCATACTATTAATTCTTTGCATTTGTGGGCATTTTGTTTGTTAAATAAATAGTTTTTTCCACTTTTCTCTGAGGAAGTTCTTTTCCTGGACCAGCTGGGGGGAGGGGCCGTTTGGGTTTGCTTTTCAGAGGAACCCCTTTGGAGGTTCCCTCTCAATTTTGCCCTAAACCAGGACACCACACTAAATGGTTTTGTTTGGCCTTTTGTAGTGAGTTGATCGCAGCTGGATGCCAGCCTCCCACCAAAGCCTCTGTCTTCGGTTGTGGAGCCAGGGTTGTGTATTATATTTCAGCTGTTAAAAGCAGTTGGGGAGATGTTTTTTTCTTTATCTCTTGTAACTCAAGGAGGGAGAGGCCTGATGCCTTCTGATAATGGGCCATTAACACCTCACCAAACTATACCCTCCCCAAAGCAGTACATCCACATTCCATCATCCTATTGTGAGATGAACCACATCCCCCCTGGTAGTGGGGGGAGCCAAACATTCCTACCTGGAAAAAACTGAGACACAGGAACAGGAAAACATCCAGTTTTTACCCGATTTCTGGGAGGAACACCAGACCTCATGTCACCAACACCAGACCCCATCTCACCATCACCAGACCCCTCCTCACCACCCCTGGACCCTTTTGCTACAGGATCATCTCTACTCCACCAGAACCACATCTGCCACTCCAGGAAGACTTACTTTTGGACTGCTTCCAACACCCTGACCAACAGGGTGTCAGGTGGTAGCTCTGACTCTGTCAGGGTTTTCCAAAATTGTTGTTTGCCTGCTGGCTTGGTTGGGTGGTTTTGTTTTTCTACTACATTTGTATTATTAATATTCCTAGTAAAGAACTGTTATTCCTATTCCCAAATTTTACCTGAAAGCCCTTAATTGCAAAATTATAATTTGGCGGGGGTGAGGGGTTTACATTCTCCATTCTAATGGAAACTCCAGCCTTCCCTGGCAGATACCTGTCTTTCCAAACCAAGACAGCCTCTCAATCCACTCCACAACTGGACAAGGAAGAGAAAATATAATAAAGGGTTCATGAGCTGAGATAAGGACCAGGAGAGATCACTCAGCAAATGCTGTCACGGGCAAAACAAGCTCAAATTAAAGATATTAATTGAATTTATTACTAACAAAATAAGAGCAGGATGATGAGAAGTAAAATAAGACCTTGAAAAAACACCTTCCTCTTTCAGCTCTACCTCCACTCTCAGCAGTGCCGGGAGACAGGGAATGGGGGTTATGATCAGTTTATCAGGTGTTATTTCTCCCGCTGCTCAGAGAAAGGAGTCCTCCTGCTCCAACATGGGATCTCTCCCACTGGAGATAGTTCTCCATGAACTTCTCCAATATGAGCCCATCCCATGGGCAACAGTTCTTCACAAACTGCTGCACTGTGGGTCACTCTTCCACAGGGTGCAGTCCTTCAAGGACAGGCTGCTCCATCATGGGGTCCTTCCTCCCCAGGCCTCCCACAGGGTCACAGCCTCCTCTCAGACATCCACCTGCTCCAGTGTGGGTGTCCTCCACAGGCTGCGGGATCTCCATGGGCTGCAGGGGGACAGCTGCTTCACCATGGTCTTCATCATGGGCTGCAGAGCAATCTCAGCTCCAGTGCCTGGAGCACCTCCTCCCCCTCCTTCTCCCCTGACCTTGGTGTCTGCAGAGTTGTTCCTCTCACATGTTCTCACCCTGTTCTCTGGTCACAATTACAACTGCACCATAACTTTTTTTCCTCCTTCTTCTTAAATATGTTATCACAGAGGCGTTGCCGCCATTTCTAATTAGCCCAGTCTTGATCAGTGGCACATACATCTTTGGAGATACCAGGAATTGGCTCCAAGCAGACATGGAGGAAGCTTCTGGCAGCTTCTCACAGAAGCCATCCCTGTAGTGCACCCTCCCTCCCCCCCCACTACCAAAGCTTTGCCATGCAAACCCAATACACCTTTCTTTATGCATGTCCTTCATCATTGCTACACCAGGACAGGACACATGCATGGAGGAAGAAGCTGAGGATCATGCTTGGCTCTGGCAACATGGCAATCCAGAACCATTGCCTCCAGATAGCAGGCTATATCCATACAGCTCCAAACAGATAACGTAGAAATTCAACAGCCACAAAGAGGAGGAACTACCTGCAAATGGTTGGCTCAAGAGACTACAGTGGCTCAGAAGGGGCAAGCAAGTCCCTGTCTGCTGGCTAGAACTGGTAGCTGAGATGATAACCCCCCCCCCCCCCCCCCCCCCCCCCCAAAACCCAGTTGAAAGGAAAAAACCACTTTGGCAGCCTCAGACATTTCATATTTGCACATAGGCTGCAACATGACTGTCTCGAACAGAGAAGGCAGAGACAGAATCCCATCATCAAGGATGCAACTAAGAAGGAAATTGTCCTGGCATGGTGTGCTTTCACCCAGGACAGTGCAGGGTTAGCCCTAAGCAAGGCAGCACCTCCCTGCCTTTCTGATGCCTCTTTAATGCTCAGTCTTGACTCTGAGAGCACGTGGGATGCTTTAATGCTCAGTCAGATGAAGGAAATGGCCATTCACAAATACATTTCAGTGGTCAGTAGCTAAACAGTTGCCAACCCTGCCTGCCAAAGCCATCTGCCCATGGAATCTGTATTCCTTGGCATCCCCAGGAGATAAACCTATATTTGAGACCAACTGGCTCTTAACCATAGAGTGAGGGTTTGTGATTGGCAAACATGGGAGGAAGAGGCTTAGTGGTAGTGGCAGTGGAAGGAATTTGTCTTTAGTCTCAAATCACCAGATGCGGTTTTCTGAGATATTCAATGTGGGGCTTTTGTTTGGGTTGTTTTGGGGTTGTTTTTTTTTTTTTTGCAAGCTGAATGGCAGGGAATTAACAAAACAAAACAAAACAAAACAAAAAAAAAAAAAAAAAGGGGAGAAGCTTTCCTGTTAGTTGGAGCTTACAAGCAGTTTATGAGTACAGATTCTCCACATCAAGTTTTCCTGGCATTTCTTTGTTTCCTCTCAGTAATGAAATCACATAAACTATTTTGTAAAGAGCAGTACTTATTAAAAGGGGAATGTCAAAATAAAAGTTAATTAAAACCCTTACTAAGCCCTTGCATGCTTAAGCATGCAAGTTGTGCTTTCTGTGGCTTTGCTCTTCTCTCAAACATCTAACTGTTTGGGTACCCTTCCAGCCTTGGGTTATAAACCAGACAGACTGCTATTTTATTTAAATGGAAAATATTGTACAGAAATTATAGAAGTTGCACACAGACACAGCTTTAATTTAGCAGAGGTAAGGGAAAATGCCTGGAAATGAGCTGGAAATCAAACTGTTGTGAATTCCTGCAAGAAATGCATGCGGGGAAAGTTTTTTCCTAAAGACATAATGATATAACCAAAACAGCTTCTGTTTAATGGCTGTGGAAGAAAAAAATGCTTAAGATTAAAAAAAAACAAACTGGTTAAGTCAATGTGGAATACACAAGATTGTTCTGTTTGGGGTTTTTGCATTGGATGGGGAGAGGACAGGCAGCTCCATCCCTGTATGGGACAGCTAAAAGGTGATACCCCCATGGCAAGGGGCAGAGCAAACAGACTGAAGCTCTGCAGTCACTGACCACAGGATGGAAAACCCCAGAGTTAAACAAGTTAAGGAAAAAAGATTGCAAGAAAGGAAAGGCAAAGGAAGGAGAATGGTAAATGTTATAGATACACATTATAAAGTTGGCTTTTTGCAAATATTAAATGCTATCTATATGTGTAATATGGGTAGGTTTTGCTGTATTTTTTTACTTCTGCTATTAATGGAACTTAGAAATAAGTAGCGTGATGAAAATATATATATTTCTTAGGCTATAACATGATATTAAAGTAGGGACTGTTTTTGTGGCATCTAAACTGGCTAAACCAGAAGGATGGAGAAAATCCTCACATTCCTGAATTATCTTATCCAGATGAAGACTACTGACCAAAAGCTTCAGGAAAGGAATTTATTGAACCTCTGTTATCAGTACCTTATCCAGATGAAGCCAGCCAAAAACTCCAGGAGAGGAATTTATTGAACCTATGCTACCAGATGGAATGGAGCCACTTGCAGATGGGTCTACAAGATAAAATGGTTGGGGGGGAGTTGAAACTGAACAAAGAAATTCACACTCAAGAGGAATGTTTGAATCATGCATGTGATTTTACGAATACGCAACAGGCTGATACTTTTAAGGAGCAAGCCTTTTACTTAGCAAGTGTGTCTTGGGTAAATGCCAAGTTACCCGGCCGTATAATATTTTGCTTTATTTCTGTCTCCTGATTGGCTATTTTTATTAAACTTATAATTTTTTTCTAAGAAAGTGAACCTCATTTTTCACAGTAAACAATGATCAGTGTCTGTGACTTGGCAGCAGGCAGGGGTCTAGACAATTATCCAGCATTAAAGCAAATACTTGCCAAGGGTCCAAGGGGGAGTGACCTTGCCAATGTGTCAGGGAAAAGGAGCCTAGAAATTAGCTTTTAAGGTTTAGTATGCAGCACGGTATGGTAATGTAGGCTGTATGTAAATTCTGTAGGATTTGTATCTTGTACTGGTTGGTTACTGTAAATAAGAATATTCAACACAAAAAAAAGATATAATGTACTGTAACAGGAACTTAGCCCTCTTTTCGGGCACGCTTCAAGCTGTGGCTGGCAGCTTAAGCAAAGCTCTTGTACCCACGACCTATGCAATAAACCACATGCTTCAAGAGCTGCCCTGGATTCCAGAGATCTCTCCTCGCCTCCCTCCCATCTGTCTCCTACAGGTGTGACCAAGGTGCTGGGGACATAGAGAGCCCCAGGAAGAAGCAAGTTGGTGTAGCAGGGCCCTCCACAAGAGTTTATCTATTGTTTGTTAACCAGTCAGATAACTCAAACAGGACAAGCTGTCTTATAGTGAGTTATTTTGGCACCATGGAGTTAACACTGGTCTGGCATCTCCCAAATGACAATAAACATCTTACTGTTAAAGTGATATCTAGAAAGAGAAGCTGGATTTCTAAGAGATGCCTCACTTTACATCTAGAAAAACAACACCAAACTTTCACAAAGCAGAAATTTTCTATACATTTCCCTGAAAATGTATGGAGGTTCTCTCATGAGTAGGGAAGCCTGCTTTGCAGTTACTGACCCGGAGGTTAAGTGAAAGGAATCTGTGTACATTATCATAATTTCTGTGGTAAGTTACATTTAACTCTTAATCAATACTATTTCTTTTGCTAGCTTTAATATAGGTACCTTGATACTGTGCACTTTTATGTTATACTGTAATCTACTAGTAGTTCTTTTAAGTTTTATACTGTGTAGTAACTCTAAGATCTTTGTCTGTTTAATAAATAATTCATTTTTATAAATAGACCTGACCTGCCATTACTAGAACTTGGGGATCAGAGTGATTCCTTAAATTTAAACTGCTGCCAAAATTTGAAGCCAAGGCAGGGCTTTTCTGAAGCTCCCACTTGTCCTGTGACAGCTGGGGACCAGGGCACCCCAAACCATGCACCCACTGTGGGTTGAGTTGATGGTAACAACCTCATGCTTGTTCAAGGGCAGGAATGGAGGTACACAGATGGGAGCTTGGGATGACATGCCAAGCTTAGGGAACCAGACCATGTAGGAACTCAGAGGCACTTTCCAACCCAGGCTTTTAGGTTGTGATGCTGAAGGGAGGAACAGCTGAAGCTTGAATCACACAGCAACATCTCCAAGAAAAGCAAGAATTCACCCCATAAAAAATGCTGCAGTTACTGGGAAATCCTTCTTCTGTCCCTCTCTGCTCATCCTTTGGTGTAAGGACACAGTGGCTTGTGGGGAACCCTACTTCAGCTACAAGAAAAAGTATCTAGATAGCACAACTCTCTAATGTCTTGACTCCATTTAACATTAATTAGTTATTTTCACTTCAAAGGTCAAATTCTAATTCAGCTCAAAACTCCCCCTGACTTCAGTGGGACCAGGGATTTTGCCATTAGTCAATGTGGAAACTAAAGAGACATTCAGAGTCACAAAAAAACTGCAGAAGTATTAAAAACCAAAGGGGGACAGTCATGGTTACCAAGCTGGAAACAGGATGGTATTGTTTCTGCTATAATTTCTCCACTAATTTTTAAATTTAATTAACTAAATGAGATACCTTTCAACAGAATTTATATCTGACAAACGTCTACTCTGTCAGAGGAACTTATGCAAACAAATCTAAGGCTTTAGCTGTCTTAGTGATTACCAGTCTACATGCTCAGAAATACGGGATTCCTGCAATTTTTTACTACATCATTTCCTACCAAGGAAAGGGGTTGGAAGGCACAAGGCTGGGGAAAATAACTCCAGACACATGGACAGCTGTGCTCTAAAACACAATTGGTCTGTTCCATCAGCCCTGCTCATAGCCCCCTTTGCTAGTTTAAAAGTAAACTTGCAAGAGAAATTAATCCCATTTAACTACTTTGACGGAGATTACAGGTCCGAGTTACAATCTACTAAAGAGATTACAATAAATACAATGATACAGAGAAAACTGGTTTTAACCCACAGAGTATAACCTGGCACCCTGTTGGTCAGAGTGATGGTTGCAGTCCTGTTGAAGTTCTGGTCCTGCTCTGGATCCATTGAGTGATACCAGAAGTCCCCAAACCCAAAGATTATATATGCTCAAGTTCAGGTGGGGAATGCTCAGTACCTCCCCCAGGGTGGGGAGTTTCACAATGGAATGATGTAATACTGGAGTCATGGGATATTTTGGGAGTCTTTGATGGTCTAAGTCATTGCAGCTGCCTATTCTGCTAGTGCCAGTCTTGAGGATGATTCGTAACGATAAGGTATCCCATGATCATTTGTGCTCAAAATTTGTCATTGTATCTTTAAGATTTCACTGCCGCTGAGTGGAGGGGCGCTGCCCATGCAGTCTTTCTCGCCCTTGTGGTGTAGGATCGAAGATATCGCGCAAAGGGAAGCGGCAGCTAGAGCTGGCGCCGGAAGGAGGTGTGGTTCTTTTGCTGGGCGCAGGAGGAAGAGGTCCGAGGTATGGTGCTGCAGTGAGCAATCAGCGGCGTGGTGGCCACGGCAGCCTCTGTGTGCTTAGCTCTGGGATTTTCGTCGCGCTGCAGTCTCGGCACAGCAAGCTTCCCTGCTTTTTCCTGCTTGCCATTTGGGAGTCCAGAGCCGATGCGTGGGGTGTCGTCTGAGGCCAGGGCCACCCCCCCTTTCTGTGCGGTAGCTCGACATCGCGACCAAGCCCTACCTACCTCCCTAGTGTGTGCCGGCTGCTGTAGGTGGTGCCAAAGACCTATTGCCATTTGAGTGAGACCCTGAGGGAGTCGTCCTTTCCCCTCATTCTTTCCGAGCTGCCATTGACCGCCTGGAGAGGTTCTGGGCTCACATTGGAGTGCCCCCTGAAGCCACAGGAGAGTTACTTCAGCCTCTCTGCCTTGCCTGAGCGACCAGCGCCCTGTGGCGGTTGTAGCCATATCTACGCCAAAGAAGAAATTGCTTAAAGGGTGGGGAATTTCTGTTGTTTCTTTTCATTGTTTGTTCTCTCTTGTTATATATATATATATTTATATATATATATATATTCTAGTAAAGAACTGTTATTCCTTTTCCCTAATTTTTGCCTGGAAGCCCCGTAATTTCAAAGTTATAATGATTTGGAGGGAGGGGTCATCTTTCCTTGGTGGACATCTGCCTTTTAAACCAAGATAACCATAGAGTTTGTTATGGCTCATTAGCAGAGATGACCCCTCAGGCTGGGTGTGAATGTGCTGGTGCTTCCCAGGAGGGAGTTATCACAGCTGAGTCATTTTTGTGAAGAAAAAAATCCCACTAGCCTGCCTAGAAGGGTTTGCTTCTTTTCCTAATCTCATTTAACATCCAGCTTGTAGCCTGAGGTATTGGGTGTGCACTGGGCAGCTACTGAAAACAATCCATCATTAACATTTTATCAGGAATGATGTAGAGGAGGTAGAATAAGCAGTTTAGTTACACCCACATAGTGCTAAACTGGTGCCCTACTCCTGTAACTAGGACACCTCTCAAGGGAGACAAGTCCACTGAGAACACCCACCATTTGTCTAACATGTGAAGAGCTTGAAGACAATGTGGGGTTACATTCTCCTGGTGGTTATATGGAGATTTGCTTAGGCATTTCTTTAAATTACTGAGAGGTAAGGAGCTACATTAGAGTACAAGTCTGATGAGGCACAGCTGAGGGACCTGGGGGTATTCAGCCTGGAGAAAAGTAGGCTCAAGGGAGACCTCACTCACTACAACTACCTGAAAGGAGGTTGTAGCCAGGTGGGGTTCTGTCTCTTCTCCCAAGCTACAAGCAACAGAACAAGTAGAAATGGCCTCAAGTTGAGTCAGGTAAGGTTTAGATTTGATATTAGGGAAAATGTCTTCCCCAAAAGGGCTGTCAAGCCTTGGAACAGGCTGCCCAGGGCATGGGTGGAGTCACCATCCCTGGAAGGATTTAAAAGATGTGTAGATGCAGCACTTGGGGACATGGTTTAGCAGTGGGCTTGGCAGTGCTGGGTTAATGGTTGGACTCAATGTTCTTAAAGGTGTTTTCCAACCTAGATGATTCTGTGATTCTATATGTGAAAACCGAGGTTCACTTTCCTGGTAAAATTTTAAAAGTTTAATAAAAAGACAGCAGGAGACAGAAATAAAAGAAAGGGCTAAAAGGGCCGGGTGCTTGGCATTCAGCCAAGAGCACAAGGTTATCCTTGGAAATACTCTTTATATACCATTTACTATTGCATCAGCCTGTTGCATATTTATAGACTTATGCATATTCATATCTTTCTAGGAACTGTTTGGCATGGCCCCTCCTTGGGCCCGCCTTTTTAGAGCATGCATGTTTCTTGGCTGTGGTTTTCTTATCACCTCTGGTTGATGCCTTGATCTATACTTCTAAATGGCAGATGCTGATAGTTGGCATATCAATAGCAGGGTCCTCATCACATGTTCACTGGATGTTAACTAAACAGACAGTTCACTTATAACTATATCAGCTACCACTATTACCATGCTTAAGTTTTTGTTAATAACAGAAATAAAAGCAAAGTTATTTTAACATTATACATATAGTACTCATCTTAATATTTGTGAAAAGTCAACAATATGTATTTATAACATATACATCTCCAATGACACTTGAGACTTTTACCCCATGATGCAGAGCATCCCATATGGCCAAACAGACTGAGATCCTGTGCATGTAGTCAGGGACTGGGTGCTCTGGACATGCTGGTTCTTAACATTGAAGACCTCAATGCCAAGCAACTCTCCCATGGGACAAAACTCTCCAAGGCACACTACATGCCTTGCAGGGAAGGGATTCTGGTTTTGTCCTGGTTTTTTTTGCAGAGCCTGAGTCCTAGGATGACTTTATGATGCTTGTATCCCCAATTGTCTCTTCTGTTTATGCTGAATATTAACTTTTGCACCTTTAAGACTGGTTCCAAGAGCAAAGGAGGGGGAAAAAGAAGTGCGAGGTTTGTTTTCAGAAACTGCATTCACTCATCTGCATTCTTTGTCCTGGACTGTGTTGTCTACAGCACAGACATGCGGGAGAGAGCTCTCCTTTGCTTTTAGTTAGGTTTTTTTGCTAGCTGAAGCAGAGATAATCCCTGGACTGTGGTTTTTCTTGGAACTGTTCAAACCTGCTCTGGACTGAAAACATAGAAAAACACCGGGAGCTCACACCTGTGACCCACCAGGGCCCAGGACACTGCATTCCAGCACTGGAGGGACTGATAAGAGACTGAGAGAGCCAAGCTACAATCCACGACAAGGTCTTTCTGAATTTGCCATCTCTTCAGAACAGCGAGAGGTTTTATTGTTTAATATTATTAATTTTCTATGCTTGTGAATACTTTGCTTGTTAAATGAAGAGGGTTTTTTTCTACTTTTCTCAAAGGAAATCTTTTCCCAAACCAGTTAGGGAAGGTACCACTTGAACCTGCTTTCTAGAGGGACCCCTTTTGGAGGTTTCCTCCCAAAATTTGTCCTAAACCAGGACATACCTGGTAGACATGGCTGGAGCCACCCAGCATTTAATAACTTATATGGGTGTCCTAGGGTGACTTTATGATACTTGTATCCCCAATCGTCTGTTCTGTTTGTGCTGTATATTAAGTTCTGTACCTTTAAATTGGTTTTGAGAGCGAATGAGGAAAAAGAAGCAGCATGCAGTTTGTTTTGAGAAAACTGCCTGACTCCCACACATCCTTGCTCCGGTGGTTCGTCTGAGGCATGTACAGCAGTGGGACAGAGATCTCCTGTGCTTTCAGTTAGTTTTAGCTAGCTGAGGCAGAGAAGTTCCCGGGACTGTTCTTTTTCCTTTTTTCTTGGGACTGTTTAAATCTGCTCTGGACTGAAAAACCCAGAGGAGCAGCGAGGGCTCACACCTGCAGCCTGCTGGGCCTGGACCTCCAGAGGGAGTGGGACTGGTGAGAGACTGAGTGAGCTGAGCTACACTCACAGCAAGGACTTTCTCAGTTTGCCATCTCTCTTCGGAGGGGAGAGAGGTTTTATTGTTTCATATTATTCATTCTTTGTGCTTGTGGGCATCTTGTTTGTTAAATAAATAGTTTTTTCCATTTTTCTCCGAGGAAGTTCTTTTTTCCCAGACCGGCTGGGGGAAGAGGCCATTTGAGTTTGCTTTCCAGAGGAACCCCCTTTGGAGGTTTCCTCCCAAATTTGCCCTAAACCAGGACAATGGGCTTGCAGCTACTCAGGCAAGAGGCTGAGAATGAAGAGCATTGCCTTGACCAAGGGATGCATCCCTTGGCCATGGGATCTGGGCATCCTTCTGCATCCCCTTCATTCTTCTGGTGATTGAATGAAAACATTCCTCACTGCATTTGGCAGACAATAAATTTCTCTCCACTTCTGCCCAGGCAGGATCTCATCCATGTACCAGGATCAGGCCCAGGAATATGATGCTAAGTCTCGGGAGTATCTCATGATCAGCTTTCCTATTAACATGCCTGCAATTAAGTAGCAAATGGCATTATAAGGGATAGATAAGGATCTGCCGCAGAAATGGACTCTGTGGGACCTTTCACTCCCATAAGGACCCCAGATCCCACTTATCTGCAACACCCCTCAAAGCTGGAGGAGCAGACCATCCTCAAGTCATGCAGCAGCTGTACCTGCAAATGAGGTACTGGTGGGGCTGGGTCTATGGGATAAAGGACCACCTTTCCCCACCTTCTTTTTGAAAATCCCACTGTAATTCTGCATTGAGGGAGGGAAATTATAAAAACCTCTTAGTCACCACTGAAAGAGCTAGATTCACAGATGGATAGCAGCTGGGTTCTTCCCAGCTGTACTAGCTAGCTGTCCAGAATACTCAGACTGAAAAGGGAAAAGGCAGGAGGAAACGAAGTCCTCTGAAACATACCCATAGCAAACCAATTTCTCCAGACACAGCCTTTCTGAACTAAGCATATTCCAGCCAGACCAGCTGCTTCACGTTGTGCAATGCAGATCCATGAATAACTGGACTGGTACCCCCAAGCAGGCACTGCCAGAGGGGTTTTGGCAAGGCAATGCTGCTGAGGTAAAAAATGCCACTGGCTTTGGGCACCTATGGGATGTTGTGGTCCAAACTGGCGGGCTTAAGGACCCCAGTTCAGAGCTGGTGGAATTTTATAGCATCTGAAACTGGTCCTGGAGGTCTGGAGAATATTGTTATTAATATGAGAGGAAAGGTCTGAATTTCTGTTCTAGAGGCCTGACTTCCCCAAAAGTATTCTTCACCAAGCCTATCTCTATCAAAGGCACTCTGATGTTTTACACTCATGTATAATAGTAACTCAGAATTGCTTTGGTGCAGGGAGCATCACAGTCCACAGAATTTAATCAAAAACCTCAAAACCCCACAGAAAGCAACAACCACCATCTCCAAGGATGAAGAACATGGGACTTGCATGTGTTTTTCCTTTGACTTTCTCTTTAAAATTGGTTTAAATTGGCTCCAGTTTAATTTCTGTTTGCTTTTTCCTCAGATGAGAAGGGAACAAGATGTCATGTTCACTTCTGAAAACATAAATGAAGTTATTCACACTTCTTTTATGCCTTTCTGTCACTAGGGTTAAAGACTATCCAGATCACTAGACTGAGCCCATGTGTCTGGATGGACTCAGCATTTTGGAAGCGTAGAAAATCCACCTGTCAAAATGGTGGTGATCAGGATTTAAAATCATCCTTGAACAGCTGAGATGCAGTGTGTGCTTTAGATGTTACATGTATACATCCTTGAAAATATACAATGAACTCCAGAAGAAAAGCACAGCCAGCAAAACCAACACTGAGGGATAGAGATGCTTCTGATGAGTCTCACAGCATCTGGCTGCTAAAAAAACCCTTATGAAACCTTCACATGAGCTACCTATATGGGAACAACTCCTCTTGTCACCACCTTGGTCTTGGGGTATAGCTGCTGTTGACAACCCTCCTTTGGGTCTGAACAACGACATCTGTCTTGTTTGCTAGAATTGATTTGGTTTAGCATTTACAACATAATTAGTCCCACTATAAACCAACAGGGTAGCATTGATTTTTACAGTGGGGGTGGTGAAACAGTGGCACATATTGCCAAAAGAGGTTATAGATGTCTCATCCTTGGAAACATTCAAAGTCAGGCTGGACAAGGCTCTGAGCAACCTAATGTAGTTGAAGATGTCTCTTCTCACTGCAGGGGGGTTGAACTGGATGACCTTTAAAGGTCCTTTCCAACCCAAACAATTCTGTGATTCTTTGATTACATGATGGAAGGGCTTCACACAGAGACACCCAAACTGCTCATGCAATAATGCATCCAAAGAAGTGGTGTAGGATTGACATAAAGCATGGCTCACCATAGGATGTGCTATCTCCTGCTATGGGATGCCAATTAATTCAGCCTTTCCAAACACAGAAATGGACCTGATTTTTCCCTGTGCCTTCCTACAGCATCACTTCACACCACTAGTGTGGTACTTCTCCCATAACAGTGCTGGACACCCCATTCACAGGACCACCAGATGAACACCCAGGATGTGCTGCAGGAGCAGAGACAGCACTTCTGGGCTGAAAGGACATGGTACAAAGTACATCAGAGCAGACTCAGCAAAGCATTGAAGAGCAAACTTGTCTACTGCTGAAGTCCTGTCACAGCTAATCTATTGGCTGGACAAGATAAATCTGGTCATGGCAGGTCCAATTCAGCTGTCCTGGTTCGTTCTGGAGGCAGGTCCCTGGGTGAACAATGGAACTCATACAGAGACCTCAGCCAATCTTGGTCAGTCCAGAGAGCAGACATATCACTGGTCAAGGAGCTGGGCAGGGCTAAGACTCAGACCAATCAGTTGTCTAGATCCAGGAGTTTTGAACTCCCTATATAAGAAGGTTCTGAACAATAAAAGAGGCTGTTTGTCTTATGATCAAGAAGACTTGAGTCATTATTTCTGTCTCCGACCTACAACCATCATGTGACAAAGTACAGTGAAAGTCCTCACATTCTGCAGTGCTTGGCTGCACAGGCTCCCTGAGTCAGCTATTTTCTTATAAGCTTTATGGAAATGATTCTTCAGGAGGAATTTAAGTAGCTGCTTTGCAACACCAGCTAGGGAAATACATCCTAAGTACAGATGGCACGTGAGATAGCTCTAAAACAGCTCTTTAAATGCTTTGCCGGATCTTCCACTGATGCCGAGAAATCATTAGGGATGTTCATATGAAGGCCCTTGTTGCACAAAGTGGGCAGCCAGATAGGAAGATACCCCCCTGGAATTCAAGGCTGACTGCCCAGACTGGTGTAGAAATCACTGCAGTGATTTCATGTAGAATTTACTTGAAAATGGTGCTCTGCATAAACTGCATTACTTGGAATTACGGTTTTGGATTCTTAGTGCACTGTAAACATGATTGCAAAAATTACATGAAAACTATTGAAAACTACAATGACAAAGAATTGAATCCAATTTAGTCTAAATTCGAAATACACACCCAGAATAAAAAGCATTTCCCAAAAATCTGTAGAGTTCAAAGACAGATCCTGGACTACTATCGCTGTGGGACACACAGGAACGAGGCAGAGAGTGCATTCAGAGGCTGCGTGATCTCTCCATGCAAGGAGAGAGACTCTGGTTTATTTTTCTAATTCTTATTATACTTTTTTAGATGTGCCCACCTCAGAGGTGGGACTCTTGGGAACTATTGGTTCGTTCTAGAGACTACCACAAAAGTCCCTCTTCTGGGAACAGATGTGGAAAACACACAATAGTTTACATTGCATGTCTTTGTGTATTAAGACTGTGCTTGGGAATGGAATTCCCAAAACCAAAACATGGAGGCACGAACATAGCAACAGACTACTGATAAGAACGTGACTTGAATGAATACAGATTCATCTTTTATTACTTTGCAATAAAAGAACTTATACTTCAGACTCCAGACTGCCTCATTTAAAAGTACAGCCAGGCTGATCAGTTATCCTGAGATCTGATAATCCTCCAAAAGATATAAACTTTAAACCAACGACAAGATGTACAGACACAGCTCACCACCATTGCTCCACGATCCTGTCCCTCAAGATACATTCTAAATAGTATGCATGAGCCCCCGTCTTGTCTTTGTGTTTAGCTGTCTTCCTTTGGACCTTTGCGACTCTTTGACCTGCAGCAAGTAGACATGCTAGGATTTTTTTCCCATGTTCTATTTATACTAGTGCTTTCTAGTGAAGAAATAAATGTCTCTCCTGTACAAGCTAAGGCAAAATTTGACAGGATGTCCCAACAGCTGTCCAGACAACTGACCCAAAGTCAATGGCAAGCAGTTACTAAATAATTATTTAAGAGACTGCTACTTCACTCCAGCTTCCTCTACCTGGGCTTCTTAGCTTTTTGCAATTAAAATTGTTTTTCTGTCTAAGTTTTGACAGCACTGTAAAAGACTTGGACAAGACTGCATACCCTGTGCTCTTTCCATTTTATTTAATTTGTGACTGATTAGGGCTGAATCAACCCCATGTCTACTCCCCCAAATGATGCTGTATCATTTGGGTTTTAAGACTTTTGTCTCTCCTCCTGGGATATTATCCCAGTGCTACTAGGTTTTGGCTGCATCTCACTCCTCCATCTTCCAACCCCAGCCCAAGTCAGTTTCTTTTGCTATCTCTCCTTGCCATCTGTGCAGGAGGCAGGGATGCTGATGGTTTATCTAAAGGGACCAGAAAGAAATAGAAATAGAAATAGAAATAGAAATAGAAATAGAAATAGAAATAGAAATAGAAATAGAAATAGAAATAGAAATGCACATCTAGTGTGATCCCTCCAACTGGCTGGTTTTTTGGATGGGAGGGAAGAACCAACATACAGTTCCATGTCTCTGGTCCAGCTCAGGTTTGGGCAATGGGGATTCAGGCAGAAGGTATCCTTTCCCTCAGCATAATGCACTCTTCATACGGCAGAGGAAGATCCCCTCGGTAAACTGGGATCGGAGCAGAATCCTCTAATCTCCACTGCAAATTCTTGGAGAGTTCAGCCCAGCACTGTGAGAAAGCCCACCTGGTTTGCTCTTGCAACACAGACTTCGGCTTGGTTTTAACCATGTTTTGGTGATCACAGGGCTGCAATCCAGCTGAAACAAGACCTTTTATTTTTTTTCCTAAATCACAAGACTAAATTGGCTTTTAAATTTTATACAGAAAAAAGGAGGGAGCCCCAAAGAGGAGAGAAATTGCTTTGCTGCTGAAGAACTGCCCTGCCCAAAAAAGAATGTTTCTAGGATGCCTGAGCAAACTCTTTTCAGCAGTTTTTTTTGGTTGCTTGGTAAAATTCAGGAAAACCAAATCACGCACAGTTAGCTACATTATGGCTGTTCATGAGTTGAGAACACACTCCAAGTACTATTACAGGTATCTGTAGGACTTCTCTGAAAATCCTCCCTATGAGGCATCACAGTTCAAACACAGATTTCAGCTGATTCTAGGAGAAAATATTGGCCACTTTTTCTCCTGTTCAATCACATTAACCTTGCATACTCTTGGTTTTCGAAATGGTTTTCTCAGCCACAGCAGAACACATCAACAGAAATAAAGCTGCATGTATATCTAACTCCCTTATTTCTCGCTTATTTTCACATTTAACCAGTCACGACTCCTATCAAGGACTCTATACACCCTTGTATAATTAAATATTCAATTGACCCAATCAAATTAACTCAAGGGATTGAAGTTGCCAGTGCCATAGGAACTCAGCTGCCAATTTAGCAGACAGACATCTGAGGCTCTCTGCAACCCCCTCTCAACCAAACCATGTCCACTTTGTAGGCAACCCTGAATGTCAGCAAATTTTGCTTTTCAATAGAAAGAGGGGAAGCAAGTCCCAAGGACTCAAAGTTTTTACAGATAATACCTTGCCATCTGGCTCTTCTAATATAACTGGGAGGATCTGGCTATGCTGGAATAAGAATAAAGAGAATGTCCTTAAGATACTCCTGGAGCAATATAGGACATAACCCAGACAAACCAGGGGGATGGACAGACTGTATTTACAAGACATTAGTGTTCAAATAAGGGTTTATGCATTAACCGAATGCTGGAAGCTGCTAAAGAGCAGCATTGTCCAAAGACACTCCATGAGACACTGGGAGAAGATATGCAACAAAGAAAAGTAGATTTTAAAAAAACCAAACAACATTAAAGCAGTTTCATCTACCTCCGGTCGTTTCTCCTCCTTCTGAACAGCTTTTTAGTGTGTGCGATTTCAGCTTCATGAGGCAACGAATGGTAACCCTGTAAAACAGAGGAAAAAGCAGCGATCAGATTCAAGAGACAGGAGGCATCAATATGGAAGGGGTCAGTGACACAGCTGTACACTCAACATGTGAGTGTGATAAAAGAAACAGTTGCCATCCAAACATGCTTACAACATCTCAGACTATTGAAGCAAGAGTAGAAATCCAGACTTGTACCCTCTCAGGGCTGTTGTAGTGAGCAGATGAAGTTATCTGCAATTTCTGTATGGGAGATGTCACAGTACAGCTAGTCTGTAGCTGGACAAGATAAATCTGGCCATAACAAATC
Organism: Phylloscopus collybita; assembly: GCA_027886175.1. Lineage (NCBI taxonomy): Eukaryota > Metazoa > Chordata > Aves > Passeriformes > Phylloscopidae > Phylloscopus > Phylloscopus collybita. Next base: position 5,305,586 of record JAJNNQ010000057.1, read on the forward strand.
CAATTCGGCTGACCTGGCTCATTCTAGAAAAGAGGTAGAACAAGTCCCTGGATGAATAATGAACTCAGAGACCTCAGCCAACCCTGTTCAAGCTTAGATGCATGTTGCTTTCTCCTGCTTTTCCTCCTGTCCGGCTAGCAGCTGCAGGAGAACTGGCAACAGGTCTCTCTGGGTCCAGGAAGGGAGGTGAAGTACAGGAGCCTTAGCAGAGCTTTCAGGGAGAATTCTCTTGGCAGCATATAACAGCTAATGGCAGCATACAGGCAGGCAAGACACAACACGGCTTTCGAGGGTGTTGATTAGACAGGGTTTATTTGGGGGTCCTACACCGGGCGGGAGCGGCATGGTTCCCACAAGAGAGAGGGGGAGGGAGAGAGGAGGGAAGAAGGGAGAGGGGGCAAGAGCAAGAGAGCAAGCAAGAGCAAGCGAGAGACCTCTGCCTCATGTATCTCAGCTTAAAAGGGCTTTCCAGCGAGGGGGCAGATCCAAGGCTCGGACCAATGGGATACTGAGGGTAGGAGGTGAAAGAAATTGATAGCCCCAGGTTATGCACTCCTAAGTTGTACTGTTACACTGTTTTGCTGTAAAATTAAAGTTGCACTGTTACTTGCCTGTTTTAAACTGTTCATGTTGAATCTGTACCCTGAATTTCTGCTTGTTATGTCCAAGTTCTGTACACTTTTTCCCTAAATTCTGGGTTTTCCCCTCTACACCGGGTAAAAGCCCGCTGCCGCCGCCTTGTCGTCCCCCCTGCCACTTCCTGCTACCCCCTGCTGCTTCCTGCTGCTCCCTGCCGCCTGCCGTCAAGCTGTGGACACCGCCCAGTATGGAGATGAGGAAGCTCCCATGGTGCCTGGCTGCGGCCGGGAGTCCAGTTGGAGCTAGAAAAGCCCCTGGGACAGCGAGCCGACACAGAAACTGGACCTAAGAAGGACAAAACTGTGTGAGGCACACGTCCAGCTACCTGAAGGTAGCAGGTATTTTTTGTTACTTTCTCGCCATGACCTGAAAGGAACTGGAGAGAGGTGACCTCCCTGGACCACAAGAGCCAAAGGGATTCTATGGAAACCCCTGTGAGGAAGGAATCCCGACTCTGCAGCAGCAGCAGCAGCAGCAGATTCGACTGCACCTCCTCCTCCGTGGTGTCTACTGGGAGCAGCGGCGGCGTGCGCAGCCCCTCGAGCCCCCTACCCAGAGCTGATTTCTAATAAAGGCCTTTTCAAAAGAGCCGGTCTCCTGGCCCATTTATAACAAATTGGGGGATCGTCCGGGACGTGACCACGCCTGAAGAGGACCGAGGACGGGACGGCCGACCGCCCTTTGGATCTCCAGGACAGCTGGTCACACCGGACCCAAGGAAGACAGCCTGGGATCGGACAGCGCGGAGGAGCGCCGGTAAAGTATAGCCGGTGGCGGGAGTGGAGACGAGCGAATGGTGTGTGTGTGAGACGAAGACGAGCAGCTCGGATCTTTGAAGCGAGTGTGGGCCTTCTAGTACCACGGTTCCAGTATCCCGTGAGGGAACTGGCCGGGAATGGAGGGAAGCGAAAGGAGAACGGTGTGAAAGAGGCGTCTCCAGGGGCATAGGCGCCCCCCTCCGGGCGTGCGGAGGTAATTTAGAGAGTGAGTGGCACGTCACAGGGTGTATGATTGTAGGATAGGCCCGCCCCATTCTAGAATCTACGGAGGCAGGCTGCTCAAGCTGATCCAAGCGTGCGGAAAGCCTAGAGCTGTGTGTGTAGCACGCACCACACTGGCTGAGGTTACGGCCCGGGGTGTCCACGGGTTGGGATACTGGCTGGGGTAGCTGGCAGAGTGTGGGGAGTGAGAGAGGGTACTGGCTGACTTACGGCCCGGGGTGTCCAGGAAAGGAAGGGGTGCTGGCTGACAGTCAGGGCAGTCTGAGCACTGGCTTGGGACACCGGCTGGGGTAACTACCGGGGTACAGGAGTGGGCGCACTGGTTGGGGGTACCTAGAAGTGAGAGGTATGCGTTCCAAGTGCGGAGAGCCTAAAGGGCCGGGGGTCTTTTGAGTATACCGCCTGGGTGTAGGATGAATGAAAGTTAGGGAAGTCCCAAGGTGCGAGGGATTTAACGATAGGGGGAGTGAGTGAGTCGCACACTGTACGTCCGAGTCCTGGCTGTAAGTGGTGACTGGAACTCTGGGCCCAGGTTGACCGGCCGCTTATGGAAACTCGATAGATGTACAGGAGAGGAAGAGGGGTGCTGGCTGGGGTAGTGACTGAATCTCTAAGGGCGAGATATCAGGCTACCGACAGGGCACTCTGAGCACTGGCAGGAGTGGTGCCACTGGGGCCACTGACAGGTGTTCGTAGAGTGAGTGAAGATTACCTAGTGAGAATGGGAGCATACATAAATAAGCAAAAACCACCTGAGGAGGAAAAGGGGAGGATAAAGAACATTCCCCCAGATAGTCCACTAGGACAAATGTTGGAACTATGGGATACTGATGAGGCCACTAAAAATTTGAGCAAGGTTAAAATGATTCATTATTGTATTGAGGTTTGGCCCACTTTAAATTTACCTGGAGAATGGCCGTGGTGTGGAACTAAGGACCCCTGGATGTGCTCGCAATTAAACCAGTATCTGAAATCCCAAGGGGACTCAGATACTGAGCAGATCCTTTATGCTGCCTGCTGGCAGAGACACAGAACTGAAAGTGAAACAGCTAAGATTTGTAAGCTACAAGAGGGAAAGAAGAAAAATGAAAAAGAGAAAAGGGAGGAAAGCAGTCACCATTGGGACCCTCTTGATTATTTGCCCCCTCCTCCCGTTTACCCTGGGATACCCCAAACTGTCCCTGCTAACCCTCCAGCTTTACCTGTGAACCCCTCCCCATCTCTCCAAACCATGATCCCTATTCCTTCTTCAGCTTGCTCCCCAACAGGATTACCCCCTACAGTTCCACCCTCTCTACCACCTCCATCTAACCCCTTCTGCTCTTCAACTCTATCCTCCACCTCTCCTAACACTGGCTTAGTCCACTCCCCTTCACCATCTACTGTTCCTGCACTCCCACACAACTGGGAGCTGGACTTGCCAGCCAATAATATAGAAACCCCAAAAGGACCCTACTGTGGCACCAGGTCAAGAACAAAGCTCTTCCCCCTAAGGAAAGTCCCGCTTAGTGGGGCAGCTGGGGATGCACCTCTGACAGCTTCAGAAGTTGGGGGCTTTAAGAAAGAGCTGGGAGGCCTGGTTGGGGACCTGGTGGGGGTGGCTGGCTGGGTGGATCGGTTCCTGAATCCTAATGTTTGCACCCGGAGTGAGATGAACTCTATTTTGGGTGCCTTGTTCAGCCCCAAGGAGATGGCCATGGTCCATGTCGCGGGGATGCGAGTCTGGAAACAGGGGAGCAGGTTTGGGCCCCGGGCAGGGGACGGGCTCCCGCGGGCGGATCCAGGGTGGGATCCAGGTGGAAAAGGGGAAGGGCAGAATGTGGGAGACTGTGGAACCCTGGTGGTGAGGGGCATCGGAGGGTCTGTTCCCCGGGGTGGTGGCACCAGTCTGGCCTTTGATGGGACCCAGGGGGAATGGGACCCCAGCCACCTAGTTAAGCAGGTTGGAGGAGATTTTTGGTTACGTGGATCCCGACAGTCCCGAGGACCAGGTGCTGTTAAAGGTGCAGTTCCTTGCTGGATCCTGGCCTGATATCAGGAAAAAGCTAGAAATTAGTAACCCATGCTGCTGTCTGGACCCAAGAAAAAGAGTGGAGTGATGTTTCCCGTGTAAAAGGACCAGTATCGCCTCCTCCTAACTATGGACAAAACCCAGAAAAATCCCCCACGAGTCTCCCCAAGTGGACTGCCATCCAAGATCCTGCCAGCTGACAAAGAAAAAGAACCAATATATGATGAACATGAGTTGAGAGAAATAAAGAGACTAGGGCTGCACCAAGGGAAGCAAGGGGAATGGTTAACCCCAGATAGACGAAAGTTTTTAAATAAAGCCCTAGCTTGAAAAATGCTAACAGAAATACAGAGACTGACCCACTGGGGCACCCAAGGGTTATGTGATAATTTTTTTAAGAGAATATTTATGTATTGGGGTATATGGTCTGGCCAAAGCAGTAACTGAAGGAAGCCTTATATGCCAAAAGGTAAATCAGAAAGCGATGGGGGGGAGTGCCCCAGGAGGAAGACGGACGGCATTGGGACCCTTTCAAAATATACAGGCGGATTTTGCCGAGGTGCCTTCAGTACAGGGTTGCAGGTATCTACTTGTTATGGTTGATTGTTTGGCCCATTGGGTGGAAGACTTTCCTGCTGGGGAGGAGACGGCACAAGTGGTAATAAAAATATTATTGGAACACATCATCCCCCGGTATGGGCTGGTGAATAGTGTTGGTTCAGACCGAGGCCCTCATTTTGTAGCCAAAATTCTACATGATGTCAATAAAGCCTTAAGAATCAGGTGGCGGTTGCATACACTCTGGCATCCCCAAAGTTCAGGGAGAGTTGAGAGGATGAATAAAACCCTCAAAAATGTATTAACTAAATTGATAACCGAAACAGGAATGAATTGGCTCAAGTGTCTGCCCCTGGCCCTTCTGCGAATCCGGGTCCGACCAAGATCTGACATAGGGGCTTCACCATATGAGATGATGTTTGGACTCCCCTTCTTACTGACCCCCTATAGCACTGGGGATTATTAAGAAGGAGAGGCCGCTACCCAAGAATATGTAAAAACAATTGGAAAGACATTGGCAGATCTTAAAAGAAGAGGGTATCTTCCTCAAACCTCTTCCTTGGACACTGACATGCACCAAATAAAACCAGGAGACTGGGTTTTAATTAAGTCCTGGAATACCACCCCACTAACCCCTAAATTCGAAGGCCCGTTCCAAGTTCTGCTCACTACCCATACTGCAGTGCGAACCCAGGAAAAGGGCTGGACCCACATCACTAGAGTGAAAGGACCATTACCACCCCTGAGTGATCCCTCTGACCACAACAAGGGGTCAGATCCCTCTGACCCTGCAACCCCAACAAGAGTTCCCTCTGAGTGGACTGCCACTCGAGATCCAGACACCCTCAAAGTAACTCTCAGGAAACAACCAAAAACCAGTTAAAGACAATAAGGGACAATAACAGTTACTACAAGCTGTCGTTACCATTGTTAAAAATCCACATTGTTACAAGAGGTTAAAAAGTGTTAATATAAAAGTGTAAAATAATGGTTAAATCCGATGTTATAAATTGTTATAATGAGTCACAATGTGTTAATGTAAAAGTAATAAGTAACAGTAATTCTTAATTTAAAAATTAAATCTCTCATAGGGCACACCCAAAGGGAGCTAACTAAAACTAAGAAAAAGGTGGAAGGTGGGAATAAACAAGGGAGAACTCCACAAATCCAGCCTAAGAACTCCCCAACCCAAGAGGCAAGACCAGGTGAGACCAAAGAGAACCCTCAGAGCGAGATGGGGGCAGGTTCATACTGGACTCTTGGAGGGACTAATAGTAGTCCTATTGATATGATGAGGAGAAAGAACCCCCTGACCCAAGAGGCAAGGCCAGGTGAGACCAAAGGATCCACAAATAGAATGGTTCATACTGGACTCTTGGAGGGACTGATAGTAGTCCTATTGATAAGCAAGTTTACAGATGGGGCTTTCTCCGAATGCTGTCATTCAGTTTGTGATGGGGAGAATCTACAATCCCTTATGAGAGTTCACACCCATGTGGATCCCACATGTTTTGACATGACCCAATTATCCACCTGTCAAAAAGAGGAAAAACAATATTGGATTGCAAAAAATGCTGCCACATTTAAGCAGTGCCTGATTGGGGAGTGCCCTATCAGAGAGTGGTTCTGTTTTAAAGAGTTAAGAAATACAGAGGGAGTAGCAGATCTGATAAAAGAAAAACCACTTGTGGTAAAAAAGAATGAAATAGATGAACCCCTTGGGAAAAGTCTATTTGTCGATCTGGTAGAGGGAATCAGCCATAAACTAAATATAACAAACTGCCGGATATGTAAAAGCACACAGATGTGTGATGTATGGCCCTGGGAAGGGACAAGCTTATCACCCCTAGACATCCTGAGATGGAAGTTAATAACGGGGAAAAAGTATAAAACCTTCCTAGGAAGAATGGCTTGTAAAAGGTACCTACTGGTCAAAGAGTTAAAACAAAAAGGGATCCCCAGGGAACCTGAAAAATATTGGTCCATTGGGAAAAAAGAATCAGGGTGCGTCTGTAATAAAAGTTATGGTCTACATGAGTGCACTAATAAAGGGACCAATCTTTTTTGGGGAATCAGAGAAATTTCAAAATATTGGGAACACCCCTATGACACACAAAACACATCCTGGAAAGCCCCAAAACACCTCTTTTGGATTTGTGATGACAAAACCTACACCCATCTCCCAGGAGATTGGGCGGGTAGCTGCACCACAGGAATCATCAAACCAGCCTTCTCCCTCCTCCCACGAGAATCAAGAAACCATTTAGGCACACCCTTATATGAAAATTTAAAAAGAAAATACCGAAAGAGGAGGAGGGGCAGCACACAAACATGGAAAAGTAAAATACGGACACCAAAAGAGATAGTAAAAACATATAGGCCAGCAACTTGGACACAAGATAGATCATGGGGGTGCCGAACTCCAATTTACATGTTGAATAAAATTATCAGATTACAAGCAGTATTAAAAAGAATATCAAACAAAACAGCCCTTGCCCTTGATCATATCAGTAACCAATTGACACAAACAAGAGCAGTAGTGTATCAAATCAAACTAGCAGTCGATTATGAAAAGAAATACAAAAAATTGCATATGTAAGTACCCAGGAATGGAAGCCCTTAATTAATATAGACTGGTGGGACAACTTCTGGTCCTTTGAAGGGACCTGGTGGGAAAAAGTAGTGTTCATTGCAATAAGTGCCTTTGCCAGTCTCCTACTTCTCCCCTGCATACTTCCCTGTCTAATTCGAACTATAGCCACTAGTTTCCAAATCCCTAAAGTAAAGATTCAGAAACCTACAAATACAATTAGATTAGAACTCCAAGAAGAAGAACTAAGCACAGCAAAAAGAATTTATAACCAATACCAGGAATTAAAACAGATTTATTCCCTTGAATCAGACATGGCCACTTGATGCGGGCAAAAGCCCGATCAAAGAAATAGAGGGGGGATTGAAAGAAATTGATAGCCCCAGGTTATGCACTCCCGAGTTGTACTGTTATACTGTTTTGCTGTAAAATTAAAGTTGCACTGTTACTTGCCTGTTTTAAACTGTTCATGTTGAATCTGTACCCTGAATTTCTGCTTGTTATGTCCAAGTTCTGTACCCTTTCTCCCTAAATTCTGGGTTTTCCCCTCTCCACCGGGTAAAAGCCCGCTGCCGCCGCCTTGTCGTCCCCCCTGCCACTTCCTGCTACCCCCTGCTGCTTCCTGCTGCTCCCTGCCGCCTGCCGTCGAGCTGTGGACACCGCCCAGTATGGAGATGAGGAAGCTCCCATGGTGCCTGGCTGCGGCCGGGAGTCCAGTTGGAGCTAGAAAAGCCCCTGGGACAGCGAGCCGACACAGAAACTGGACCTAAGAAGGACAAAGCTGTGCGAGGCACACATCCAGCTACCTGAAGGTAGCAGGTATTTTTTGTTACTTTCTCGCCATGACCTGAAAGGAACTGGAGAGAGGTGACCCCCCTGGACCACACGAGCCAAAGGGATTCTATGGAAACCCCCGTGAGGAAGGAATCCCGACTCTGCAGCAGCAGCAGCAACAGCAGCAGATTCGACTGCACCTCCTCCTCCGTGGTGTCTACTGGGAGCAGCGGCGGCGTGCGCAGCCCCTCGAGCCCCCTACCCAGAGCTGATTTCTAATAAAGGCCTTTTCAAAGGAGCCGGTCTCCTGGCCCATTTATAACAGGAGGGGTTGGGTAACAATTCGGTTACAATGAATGGCAACTTAGGGGGTGGTTTACCACAGCTTGGTAATGAACCATACATTTTGGAGGAGAACAGAACCATTTAGGAAAAATGAATCACCACTGATGCAGACACACCACTGTCCAGAGATCTGGGCAGAGAGAGATACCAACCAATCAGCTATCTAAACCCGGGAGATTCAAATCCCCTATAAAAAGGGCAGCCATTTAAAACTCATTGCTGTTTGTCTTATGAGCAAGACGACTTGAGTTGTGAATCTGTCTCTGACCAATGACCCCACATAACAGGGAGAAAGCACATGGGGCAAATAGTTGGGACATGGATGGATGGATTCCAATACATACCACTGACAGGGAATTCACCCACTTCACACATGATACTGCTGACACTGGTACATGTAAACTACCCACTTTCACTGGGCCATTTCATTTGTATATTTATCGAAAACACAGCTGTACAAATTTCTATAAAAGGATGATGCTCAGCAGTCTTTTGAGGATATCAGAGTAAGCTAACAGGAGCTACAACTGGCAGGTCTGTTGGGGCTATGCTCCCACATCATTAGCAAGTCAACAACCACGTCACAAGCATCTCAATGAGCCTGCCCACCATGTCAACAGGTCCCACCCCTGAGGAACAAAAGGGCAGAATCCACCTTACAGGAAACAGCTGAGATTATAAGGATGTTAAATAATTTGCCCAAGCCAAGACAGTGTAAGAGCTGTGTGTAACTCAAGCTGCTGTCTTGCCCTCTTCTCTACTGAAGGTGCTCTGACTTGGTATGTTTATCTTATTAGGGGGATTCCCTATTGGCTTGGTTTGGAAAGACAGGTATCTGCCAGGGAAACTGGGGTTTCCCTTAGAATGGAGAATGTAAACCCTTCACCCCCTGCTAAATTATAAGTTTGCAATCAAGGGCTTTCAGGCAAAGAGTTTGGGAATAGGAATAACAGTTCTTTACTAGGAATATTAATAATACAATTGTAGTAGAAAAACAAAACCACCCAACCAAGCCAGCAAACAAACAAACAAACAAACAACAATTTTGGAAAACCCTGACAGAGTCAGAGCTACAACTTGACACCCTTCTGGTCAGGGTGTTGAAAGCAGTCTAAAAGTAAGTCCTTCTGAAGTGGCAGATGTGGTTCTGTTGAAGTAGAGATGATCTTGTAGCAAAAGGGTCTAGGGGTGGTGAGGAGGGGTCTGGTGATGGTGAGATGGGGTCTGGTGTTGGTGAGATGAGGTCTGGTCTTCCTCCCAGAAAATCGGGTGAAGCTGGATGTGTTCTTGTTCTTGTGTCTCAGTTTATCTAGGTAGAAAACTGCCTGCCCCCACCCCACTGCCAAGGGGATGTGATGCATCTCACAATAGGATGATGGAAATGCAGATGCACCGCTGGGGGGGGGGGTATAGCCTGGGGGGGTGCTAATGGCCCATTATCAGAAGGCCTCAGACCTCTCTCCCCTTGAGTTACAAGAGATTAAGAAAAACATCTCCTCAACTGTTTTTTAACAGATGAAAATAGAATACACATATTTGGTTCCACAACCCAAGACACCTATTTATCACCTTACTATGAACATGGTGAGGCTTTGTTAATGTGAGCAAAGAGCTCTGAGGTTCCTAGATGAAAGGCACTATGTAACTGCAAAGTATTTTTATTTTTCATGGACCACAGAGTTGTTATAACCATAAATAATTTTCTTTATGCAGTATTGTACTTCCCCGGTGTTGCCATGCTTTCGTGCCTCCTTGTTTTGGTTTTGGGAATTTTATTCCCAGGCACAGTGTTGAGCACAAGGTCATGTTCAGTAAACTACCGAAGCTCCCACATCTGTTCCCAGAGGAGGGGCTTCGGTGATGGTCTCTGGAAAATGACCAGTGGTTCCAAGGGTCCCACCTCTGGGGCGGGCAACTTCTAAAATGTACAAAAGGAGTCAGAAATAAAGGTGTGGTCTCTTGCCCGGGCTCTGCCTGCAAGAGCACCATGCAGCCTTCATGATGCCTCCCTGTCTCGTTCCCTCGGCGCCGTCATCAGTTATACCCCGGATGGCAATAAAAGCCCTATAAAAGTCACTCCTTTTATTTCCATCTCAATCTAAGCCTTTGAGCTCCAGCCACTGCTGCTGAATCACCATGCACAAGGGGCCATGAAAGAGCAGTATGGGCAAACGCAAGGGCTGGGTGGAGATACGTCTCATTGAGCAGCAGCTCTGTCAGACTGGCATGACAAAATAACTCACTGACTTTAAAAAAAAGTCCCTCTTCCTTTACATGAAAAGCCATTAAAGATGACAATTAATTTTAGCAACAGTTACTGAGATAATAATATTTTGAACTTCTTTGGTGGAAGATGCAATGGAGAAGAAAAGTTGCTGAGGTGATGTTGCCCTGGGTTTTTTCTGTTCTCCTCTGTTTTTTTTAAAGTTTTTCTAAAGTTCTATTTCAGCCTTCTGTATTTACCTTTTGTAATGGAGTCTCTCACATTTTCACATAAACAACCTATTGTTGTTGTAACTGTCCTTTCATGTTTACATTCTTCTCATAAGGAGGAGACTGTTGATGGACTGTTGGGTTGATCAGTGTGGCTGGAGAGGAAGATTTTCTTCCTCCAATCCATGATCACTGTTGGAATTCTATAAATATTGAGGTCTGTAAATAAACTTCCCTTTTTTGCCTTGGACATCTCAGTGTGTGAGTGTCGTTCCTTTGTGTCGTACTGTGACATCTGGTGACCGTTGAGTGTACAAGAACCGTGGGGTGAGGTCTGGTGACTGCCTGTGTAGACAGCTGTGGTGAGATCATAAAGTTCTTACCTCCCCCCCCCCTCCCCCCCCCCCCGCTTTGACGCGGTGATTGTGAGCTGTTTGGCACTTTGCCTGCAGCTCCTGTGATCACGACAACTCCTTTGATTTCTATCGAGGATTCTCTGGTCTTGGAGGTCTGGAAAGTTCTCATGGACCAGAAATGCTCTGCAGCTTCTGTCTCCCCGATTGCCTTTGAAAGGCTGTTTCTGTGGGCCAGGGACCAGGGCTTCTTTCCAGTCCCTGAGGAGGCCTTCTCCAAGGAGGCGTGGTCTCGCTTGGGGGACCACCTTATGGCGGGTCTTTCTGTTGATTACAGTGTGGATGTGGCACAATTGCTGCTACACTGGAAAAAGTTTAACAGGTTTTTGCAGGGACTTGAATCCTTCAGCTCTCAGGCTTCTGCGGATGCGCAGAGCTCCCAGGGAGACCCGTCTGTCTTGGACACAGACAGGGAGGTTGTGGGGGATGCTGAGGTCCTTTCGGAAGCTGATGTGTCGGGGGCCAAGATGAATTTCGAGTTTCTGCGCCCCGGTGGGCGGCCAGCCTGCCCTGCTCCTCTTGGGGGGTGGTGCCTGCTGTGGGGCTCCATGCCATGGACGAGACCCTCCTGGGGGGGGTTCCGGACTCTCCCCTCCCCGCGCCACCTCCGCTGGGCGCGACCGGTGGTGGTGCCCTTGGGGCGGGCCCAGGTTTGAGCGGCCCCACATGGTTTTCTGCCCCGCCTGAGGTTCCCTCCCGCGCCACCGGAGCCGGCAACATCGCCAGGGCGCAGGCCAGAGCTGCAGCTGTGGGAGCCGCATCTCTCTCTCCGCCCCCCCCCCCCCCCCCCCCCCCGCACCGTGATCAGGTTGGAAAATTTGGTCTGGGGTCTGTTGAAGTCATGCAGATGCTTCGAGTGATTGTTGCTGATTTGCTGACACCTTACAACATCCGAAGTCTGGCTCATATTCTTTTTCAGCCTGTAGAATACATCTTTGAGTCTAAATGGACTCAGTTGGCAGTCAGGGCAGTTGAACAGAATACCACGCTGGGTCCACAGGACCCCAGGCGTGTGATTGGCACTGATGTGCTGCTGGGCACGGGCAATTATGCCAGTCCTGGTGGGCAGGCTGGCTTTGATCCCCTTGTGCTCGATCAGTGCCGGACAACAGGCATGGCAGCGTTGGTTCAGACCATAAAAATGGCTGCCCCGAAACAGTCCTTTGTGGCTGTTATCCAGCGGGCCGATGAGTCTTTCCTACGATTCGCAGACAGGCTGACTGCCTCTGTGAAGAAGCAGGTGGCAGATCCTGAGGCAAGGTACCTTTTGCTTAAACACCTTGCGAGACATAACTGCAATGCTGATTGTAGGAGAATCATAGAGGCTCTTCCTGGTGATCCTTCTGTCACCCAGATGGCAGAGGCCTGTGCAAAGATAGGCACTTCAGGTCATGCGATGGTTGCTTTGGCTCCTGCAGTGCAGCCTGCTGTGGCTCCTGCTGTGCAGCTGGTCTGGGTAGTGCTGCAGGGCTGGCAGCGACAGCAAAGGAATGCTCAGGCCAGCAAGAAACAGAGAAAGAAGGTACAGAAGGTCACGGATCCCAAGTTTTTGTGTGGTCAGTGTGGATGACCGAACCATACTAAATCTGCCTGTAGGGTGACTGTTCATGTTAATGGCCAGGCTTTGCTGGGCTTGGGAAATGGGAAGCACAGCGCGAAGGGGAGACGTACCCAGACACAAGCTTCTCTCCAAGCCCCGGAGCTGATGGAGGTTTGCTTAGCCGGCTTGCAGCCAGCACCCGTGGCTCAGCAGGTGTTGATGTCGGCACAGCAGCAACAGTTGTTTTAGAATCTTGCAAAATACACAAGGTCCCTCTGGATACCTTTGGTCCCTTGGGTGAGGGCATGTGTGCTTTCCTTATGGGGTGATCGAGTGCCACCATTCAGGGTATTATTGTTCACATAGGGCTCATTGATGCAGACTTCATGGGACAGATTTGTGCCATGGTCTCCACACCCACCCCCCTGTCACTATCCCGAAAGGGACGGGGATTTCTCAACTTGTCTCCTTTAAGTCTTCTGTTCGCAGGACAGTTGACTGGTCACGAGGAGACACCGGCTTCGGATCCACTGGTGCACCTCAAGTTTACTGGACCGCTGTCCTGACCAAATAACGTCCTGAAATGCTGTGTACTCTGTCCATTCCTGCCACGACACCGCCGGAGATCCGTCTACGTGGGCTTCTTGAAAGCAGCGCGGATGTCATGATACTCTCCCTTGCCGCTTGGTCCCCAGAGTGGCCCTTGGATCCCGTGTAGATGCCTGTCACGGGATTGGGAAGAACGGCGCAATACTACGTGAGCCAGCCACCCGTTCTGATCATGAACCCGGAGGGACAGACAGCCGTAATTCGGCCTCATGCTACTTCAGCTATTGTTAACCTCTGGGGGAGGGATGTTCTGTCCGCGTGGGGGGTGCGCATCGGGACGGATTTTTGATGGGGGCCACTGCAATGAAGGGCGCAGTGTCCTATGCCTCCTTTACGGTGGTTGGTGGATGAACCCATCTGGGTCAACCAGTGGCCCCACCCCCTCAAGATAAATTAGTCATCCTTTGAAACTTGGTGCAGGATCAGTTGGGCCAGGGTCATCTGGAGCCTTCTACCAGTCCTTGGAACACTCCTGTCTTCTGCATCAAGAAAAAATCTGGGAAATGGAGGTTGTTACAAGACCTCCGAAAGGTCAATGCCACGATAGAAAGCATGGGAACATTGCAAGCGGGCATGCCGTCGCCTACCATGTTTCCCGCAGATTGGCCAGTCCTCATTGTGGATTTGAAGGATTGTTTCTTTACAATTCCTTTGCATCCTGATGAAAGACCAAATTTTGCCTTCTCGGTGCCAGCAATTAACAATGCTGAGCCTGCACAGCGATATCAATGGAGGGTGCTACCCCAAGGGTGTCGTAACTCGCCTGCCATATGCCAATGGTATGTGGCCTGTGCCTTGTCTGGAGTTTGCAAGGAGTTTCCCAATGCCCATCTTTATCACTACATGGACGACATCCTGGTGGCAGCGTCCACCCAGGATGAGCTGCTGAGGATACAGCCTTGGTTGCTCGATGCCTTGCATTCTCATGGGCTACAGGTGGCTCCAAAAAAGGTTCAACAATAACCTCCTTGGAAGTATTTGGGGGTCAAAATTCTGGAAGAGACAATCCAACACCAGGAGGTGCAATTTGTGCATTCAGTGAAGACACTGAATGATGTCCAGAAACTGGTAGGTGTCATCACATGGTTGTCTGTACTTGGGACTGACCAACGCACAACTGTCTCCTCTGTATTGATAGTATAGGGTTAAAATGATTTCTGTAGAACTGCAAGCAGGTAACTACGGGGTTTGGTAGTTAGGAAAGGTAATGGTTGGGAAGGGAAAGGCCCGGGCTTGCTAGTCAACAGGGCCTTGAGAATAGAACGTTAGCTTTGCTATAGTTGCAGTAGCTAAGGCCATTGTTTTAACTAAATCAAGTATGACTTTGTTCGGGGAAATTGAATATGATCACTGTTTAGCTAAATTACAAGAAATTTTTTGCTTAGGAACAATCCAGGGTAACCAATCAATATGTAGCTGAGTGGCAGAGGGGTATAAAACGTGTGTGTTGCGAATCACTGTTGGAGTTAGATTTGGGTTTGTCTGTGTACCCCGGCTCCCGGAGCTCCTCAATAAAAGCACCTGCATATAATCATTCCATGATTATGTGTCTCCAACGCTAACAGTATGACTTGCTGATAGGAGGCTCTGATTTAAAGTTGCCTTGCACATTGACCCCTGAGGCACGTCAGGTGCTGGAGGAGGTTCAGCAAGCTGTTTCTGCTTGCCAGGTTCATCACATTGATCCTTCCATTGATGTCACTGTGTTCATTACCACTCCAGATTTCCATCCCACAGGTATCATCGGCCAATGGAGTGAAAAATGGTCCGATTCCTTGCACATCTTGGAATGGGTCTTCCTGCCCCATCAGCTGCAGAAGACTGCAACTGCACTGTTTGAGCTAATTGCTCGCTTGATAGTCAAACGCCGGCAACAGTGTTTGCAATTGATGGGTGCAGATCTCGCAAAGATCATACTCTTGGTACAGCGGGAGGATTTTGACTGGAGCTTTGCAAACAGTGTGTCCCTGCAGAGTGCTCTGGAAAACTTTTCAGGGCAGATTGCTTATCATCTGCCCAGCCACAAGCTACTGAAAGTGGCGAAATGCACACAGATTTCTTTGCGGCCCAAACATAGCCAGGAACCAGTGCAAGGACCCACCGTCTTCACTGACGGTTCAGGGAAAACAGGAAAGGCCATTGTTACTTGGAGGGATGGATCTGAGAGGCAGGTCCTGGAAGGTCATGAGGATGGGTCAACCCATTTGGTTGAATTGAGGGCGGCTGTCATGGCATTTGAGAAATTTTCCCAGGAAACTTTCAATTTGGTCATGGATTCTGCCTATGTGGCTGACATTGCACAGCAGTTGGGTTATTCAGTTTTGAAGAAGGTCAGTAATCCTGCTTTGTTTCATTTACTGAAGACCTTGTGGTGTGCAATTCAGGCCCGAGTTCATCCGTACTATGTTCTGCATGTAAGGAGTCACACCGATTTGCCAGGGTTTGGAGCGGAAGGTAACGTGAGGGCTGACAAGTTGGCTAACCCAGCATGGGTAGCACCTCAGCCTGACACGCTCGCGCAGGCCAAGGCATCGCATGGGTTTTTCCATCAGAACGCACATACCTTGCAGAAGCAGTTTCATTTGATGCCAACTGAGGCTCGTGGCATTGTCGAGTCATGTGACGACTGTCACGCGCTTGCTGTGCCTTTGCCGGCAGGGGTAAACCCCAGAGGCCTTAAGGCCTGGGAGCTTTGGCAGACTGATATCACCCAGATTGCCGAATTTGGCCAGCTCAAGTATGTGCATGTCACGGTGGACATGTTCTCCTCTGCGATGTGGGCTTCTGCTCACACTGGAGAAAAGGCTTGCGATGTCATTGTCCACTGGAGGCAGGCCTTTGCTGTTCTAGGTGCACCTTCTGCTGTGAAAACCGACAATGGTCCTGCTTACGCATCGCAGAAGGTGCGGCAGTTCCTGTAGTCGTGAGGTGTGTCACACAAGTTCGGTATCCCTCATTCTCCGACTGGTCAAGCTATTGTAGAACATGCTCATGGTACTCTGAAGCGGGTTCTTCAAATACAAAAACGGGGAATGCAGGGTGAAACCCCACACAGTCGGTTGGCAAAAGCTTTTTACACCATCAATTACCGTACGGTGCCGCAGAACTCAAATAATCCTGTCATTTTGAATCATTGCTTCTCATTGCAGGCTTCGGACGAGACACATCAGCCTTGAGCGAAGGTTCAGGTGTGGAATTTAGTCACCAAACAGTGGGAAGGTCCCTGTGACCTTATCACTTCGGGGTGTGGGTATGCGTGCGTATCCACAGATACTGGGGTATACTGGGTACCTTCAAAGTGTGTTCTTCCTGACCTGTGACCGCAGAGACAGAATCCAGCCGACAGGCAAAATGGAAACCGTGACCAAACTGGAAGTCATCAAGTGGATGGATCATCCGGTGATGACTCAGATGCGGATGACATGAGTGATCACTCCGATGATTCCTCCACAAGTGATCACTCCGATGATTCCTCCACGAGTGGACACTGAACATTGTTCATTTTTTCCCTTTTAACATTGTTCACTTTTCTTTTTTTCTTTTTCTTTTTTAAATGGAAAAAGGGTGAGAAGTTGCCTTGTTTTCTTTCTCTTCTCCTCTGTTTTTTAAAAAGTTTTTCTCAAGTTCTATTTCAGCCTTCTGTATTTACCTTTTGTAATGGAGTCTCTCACAATTTTCACATAAACAACCTATTGTTGTTGTAACTGTCCTTTCATGTTTACATTCTTCTCATAAGGAGGAGACTGTTGATGGACTGTTGGGTTGACCAGTGTGGTTGGAGAGGAAGATTTTCTTCCTCTAATCCATGTTCACTGTTGGAATTCTATAAATATCGAGGTCTATAAATAAACTTCCCTTTTTTGCCTTGGACATCTCAGTGTGTGTGTCGTTCCTTTGTGTTGTACTGCGACAGGGTGGTAATTAATTTAGCCTTGCAGACTAGAGAAGGCATCCCCATGTCTAAGACCAACAAAGTTTATCATGACCATCTGCAAAGAACCTGGAGAAACTGCTGCTGCAGCAACCCTACAGCTCCCACAGTGGCTGGAGCCTTCCACTTCAGAGACCTTCACTTTTCAAGACTTCAAACCATGAAGAACTCACCGAGCCCTTTGCTAAGTCCTGCTGCTGTGTTGCATGTCCCCATTTGAACCTTGCTTTGGCTGCAGTGTTTCCTGAAAAGGTAGTTTCCCTTTTAATTTTCTTCTTCCCTTTTAACTCTTTCAGAGAAAATCAGATGCACCATGATCATACAGTTTAGCACAGGCATTAGAAAGCATGGTCAAGAGTAGCACCCACTCTCAGCGACCAATTTATCC
The DNA here is from genome assembly GCA_027886175.1 of Phylloscopus collybita. Taxonomy (NCBI): domain Eukaryota; kingdom Metazoa; phylum Chordata; class Aves; order Passeriformes; family Phylloscopidae; genus Phylloscopus; species Phylloscopus collybita. Next base: position 5,322,818 of record JAJNNQ010000057.1, read on the forward strand.
TTCTCTCTCACTAAAGGACCCTTAACACACAGAGATGCCACACCAGTCACAGCATCCTACATGATCCCTCATAGCAATAGTACAGGGGTGATGCCACGGTTTGTGCCTGTCATGTTTTGGTTTATGGGAGTTCTGCTCCCAAGACAGAATTCCTGGGCAAGGTCACGCTGTTTGTAAACTTCAGATGTTTTCCACACGCTTTCCCATGGGAGGGACTTCGCGTGATGGTCTCTGTAGGTGACCAATGGTTCCAGGGGTCCCACCTCTAAGGTGGGTGTCTTGTAAAAAGGTATAAAATAGGTTTGGAAAATAAACCTGACGACTCCTCCTCAGGAGTCCACACAGCCTTCTGATGAGTCTGCGTCTCCTTCATTGTGTCCCACAGCGACATCTGGTGGACGCCGACGTGATGGCAGCCGCGGGACAGAGGTAAAAATGCCTCGCCTTTTTTAAAGAAAAAAAAAAAGGTGTTTTTTTTTTTTTTTTTTTTTTTTGTCGGTGAAAACCGACCCGTGCGCTTTGCCAATTTGTTTCTCTCCAATAAGGAGATGAAATTCGGAAAAATGGACTCCTTGCTAGACCCTGAAGAAGTTATAGTACTGGAGATGTGGGTCAAGCTTCTAAAAAAAAGGAGAGTCAGCATTCTCATTGAGGATCTGGTAGAACTATACTCCTGGGGAAAATCATATGCTATTTTCCCAAGCGCCGATAGAGCGCTGTCTAAGCCATTGTGGTCTCTTTTGGGAGTTTGTTTGCGTGAAAAACTGAACTCGGGGCAAGAAAAAATAGCCAAGTTACTTATAGCTTGGGAAAAAATTATAACAGTTTTCAAAGGTTCGGGAGAAAGTTCTTTTTCCAGTTTAATCCCGAGTTCAGCCGACTCTGAGATAGAAGATGGACAATCCGGGACCGCGGACGGCAGCTAATCGGAGGTTTCCCCGAAGCCTGCTCAAGAAGTACCGGGTTTGCTTTTCGCCTCTCCCTGTGAATCTGAGCCTTGGTGGGGGGGTGGGCTCCCGGTGCATGGGTGGAGACGAGAAACAGGAAGGGGGAAGGACCGGAGGAGTCGGAGTGACTCCCTGTCCCGTCGCGCAAGTGCCCCCCACTACGATTCCTGCGGGTCCCTCTTGGGCAGGCGCGGGCGACCAGCGGCAGCCCGGGGAAACCGGGAATCCCGGAACCCCGCAGAGCCCTGTGCCGCGGAAGAGGTCTCTCCCGATTCCCTCCCCCCCACCAGTGGCTGCATGGAGGGGGGGGAGGAGATCGGCAGTCCCAGGGCCCCGCCGCGCACTGCCCTGCGGACCGTGTGCACCTCGGACTCGCCGTCCGAACTTGCGAGCCCGCTCCCCGGTGCAGGCAGTCATGGGCGGGGGTGGATGGGATTCAAAACCGCAACTACCCCCCCGCGCCACGCGCCGTGGACGCCGCGCTGCGTTTCCCCTCCCCAAAAAGCTGAAAGCCCGCCGTGTCTGACGGTGGGTGGTCGCGGGCGAGAGTGGGTGGGGCTTGGGACCTCGACACCGCCCCGGAAGCCCGCCTGATGCGAACCAGGCTCAGCGAAGCCCGGAAAGAAAAAGAGGGGGAGGGAGTCGCCCATCCCCCATGTTTTCGTCCTGGAACCACCGCGAACGAGAGTGACTGCGCCGCCAGCGCGCGTCACTTCAGGCAAAACAATTGCGTTCAGATGCCCGAATTGCGGAGAACACACGCGGTTTTCTTTTCGGGCAGAAAACGGGAACATGTGTTCTCCGGACGCTGGAAACCAAGCGGCTGCCCCATGGAGCCGCCGTGAGAGCGAGGGGAGGGTGGCCCGAGGGAGTGGCACAGGCTGCCGCAGCAGCGGAGCGGGAACAGCCGCCCCCTCTCCCACCGGTGCACCCGCGCAAAAAGCCCCGACAGTCTCTTCCGGCAGCGAGAGCCGGAAGCAAGGCGGCGGTCCCGCGCCCCCGCCCGCGGCTTTTGTGTTGCCTAGCGACACTGTGGGGACCACACAAGCCGCGGCTCTCCCTGCATCTGTTTCCATGGCCCCGACCTGGGGGGGAGCTGGACCACCGCCGGCTCTGCATCCCCCAAGGCCAGCCCCACCCCCAGCGCAGCGTGGGACGCTGCCCCCATGCCGAATCACCATGCGCTCCAGAAAGCTGAGGTTTTCCTGGAATGAAGTGAAAAATATGGCTTTGGGAACGGGGCAATGGGGTGTCATGGAACGCTTTATGGGAACCGCGGAGGGTTCTTTTGGCCCTGCTGGCACTAGAAGCGCCGTAATAGCAGGTGCCCAAAATGCGGAACATGTCTGTCTGCTTCTGTGATATTCACAGAGCAGGCTCACGCAGATCATGTCGCCGCCATGCAATTACCTTGGAAACCCAAGAACAGGGGACGACAAAAACAGGGAAGAGCACAGGTTGAAAAGAGACAGGGAAAGCGAAAGCGAAAAGCAAAAGCTCCCTTGTTTCTCTGTGCTCGGTGCTTGAGACCAAATCATATGGCAGACATCTGTACAGCTAGACCTGCTGCTACTGGTCAGCTGTTCTCGGGTTCGGGGAACGGGAAGCGGAGACGCGTGCAAACCCCAAGCTTTCCCCAGGTCCAGACGCAGATGCAGGCTTGCTTAACGAGCCCGCACCCAGGCCAGTGCTGACACCTGCAGCCGCATACAGTCCCGTAATGCAGATTCACGGGAGACATGTATGCGATTCCCCCCCCCCCCCCCCCCCCCCCGTCACTTTCCCCAAGGGAAACTCCAACCGTGCAACATGTGCCTTCGCAGCCCTCTGTTTTCAGGAGTGAGAACTGGTGGCGACGAGACGACTGCTTTGAATTTACCGAGCACCTCAAGTTCACTGCACAGCAGTCCTGGCCTGGCAAACGTCCCGAGATATTCCTGCATCTCCCTGATGCCATCCCTCCAGAGACCCATCTTCGAGGCCTGATGGTGGGGGGGAATGAAGCAATGCTTCGAGAGCCAGCGACCCATGATGACTACGAACTCAGAGGGACACTTGGCTGTGGTTTGACCACATGCCACTGAAACTGCTATAAACCTCTGGGGACAGGAGGTCCTGGCGGGTTTTGGGGGTGCGAATCGGGATGAATTGTAATGAGGGCCATTGCATTGAATGGCACAGCATCTCACCCAACAGGAAGATTGGCGAGCTGGTCACAAATTCTCTCAGGTTTAAAAAAAAAAAAAAAAAAGAAAAAAAAACAAAACACACCAAAAAAAAAAACCAAAACACCAAAAAAACCAAAACCGGGGGAAAGTGGGGAAAGTCCCTGCAGAATTGGGCCAACAGGCAACCTGGAGACTGTGACCAGAGTGAAAGCTGACAAGTGGAGAAACCTGCGAGTGATCACTCAAATGACCTCTCCACAAGCAGACACAAAAATCTGCATTTTTCTTTTTTCCTTTTCTTTTTTATATAAACAGAAAGGGTGAGATGTTGCCACGGTTTGTGCCTGTCAGGTTTTTGGGAGTTCTGCTCCCAAGACAGAATTCCTGGGCAAGGTCATGCTGTTTGTAAACTTCAGATGTTTTCCACATGCTTTCCCATGGGAGGGACTTCGCGTGATGGTCTCTGTAGGTGACCAATGGTTCCAGGGGTCCCACCTCTAAGGTGGGTGTCTTGTAAAAAGGTATAAAATAGGTTTGGAAAATAAACCTGACGACTCCTCCTCAGGAGTCCACACAGCCTTCTGATGAGTCTGCGTCTCCTTCATTGTGTCCCACAGCGACACAGGGGTCATAATTAAATGAAGTTGTCTGAGCTTTCCAACAAGGGTCTGCTCAGAGATGCATGTTTTTCTGTGGTCCTCTGCTCACATCCCTGTAACCAGCACCAGAAAGAGCTCTCCTCATGCTCCCTAGATCTCAATTCACCACTGAAAGATAGCCCATCTTTGACTAGTAAGAGGCAGTTTAGGAGTAGGGAAAGCTGGCAACTTGCTCTCACAGGGCTGTGATTGGGTTATTCCCTAGATAACCAGGTCTGACTTAGGCTTTTCCTGCAGCCAAACACCTCATGGCTAATTCTGTGTGCTATCGTTGATGCTTAATAGCTTAGAATCATACTGAACCTTCATCATTGCTGAGGGCTGTGGTTTGAGTTTTCCTCATCACTTATTTTCCCAATCACTTATTTTCCCTGAATGAATAGGAGGAGCTTAATATCTCCAAGATACAGAGCACTCTGTGCTCTGTAATGGGTCTACAAGAAGACCTACACAAGAGGGATGGTTGTTGCTCCTGTGATGCCTTGAGTGGCTACCTAAAACAGATTAGAGAGTGTTAAAGGAATAAAGTAGGTATTTATTTAAAAGCCTTCAAAGAATACACCTTGGGCAGTACAAGAGCCTGGCTGAGGCTACACCCAAGATGGACAACAGGTCACACATTTTCACACTTATATAAGTTTTGATCCATTTACATATTGGGGTTAATTGTCCAATTACAGCTTCAGGTTATAAAGTCCCATCCTCCCAGTTTGCTCTCCTCAATTTGTTGTTGTTTATACTTTTTGGGCCTGAGGCTGCAACAATGTCCTTGGTCCTCGGGCTGCAAAAGGATTTTTTTGTCTAACTAAACTGTGAGGAGAACTTCTAACACTTTATATGAAGTTCAGAATTATATACTAATGCAGTACAAAATCTAGAAAATACGAAATCTAAAACTTAAGGCATCACCTGCTTGGGCCAGAAAACACCATCAATCCCAGATGTTCATGGTTTTCATAGGCAGGTTAGCAATTTCTCAATGGGAAATAAAATCACATTTGGTCTCTTTCCCACATAGGTTTTATTTTGATATTTATTCACAGGTGGCTGAAGGAGAACATAACAAACCAACATTTCAGTGCTGCCAGTTCTGGAAGCGACGAGTGTGGGAAAAGCAAAGAACAAGGAGACCATGGTCTCATGAAGGATTGCTAATAGGAGTAATTTTCAATTTTAGAGCTAAACATTCTGTGGTTTACATGGTGGGAAAACTTGGAGCAGAACCTGAGAAGCCCATGGGACTTCTAATGCTTATATGCTCAAGTTTAAATCATAAATATGTGCACTCTAACAAAAATAGGCCAATAGCTCTGGAAAGGAAGGGGTGTTTGGGACTGGTCTGCTCTCTGGGCCAGACCCCTAGAGATCAGCTATGTTGTGATGTGCATATTCAGCTCTTGGAGAAGGGAAGGTGATGTGACTGTGAAGCTTAGGTGACTGTCACATGGGCAGCTAGCATATGCCAAGGGAAATCTGTCATCTACTGGAATTTCTGCAAAAAGACAGTAAAGGGAAGCAGGTTTGAAGCCCATGTGCACAGTTTTTGAGCTTTACATTACTAATAAAGGCATCTATCCAGCCCTCAACCCCGTCCACTTGACTGAAGGAATGCAGAAAGTTGACAACTGCCTCTCTGTTGCCCCAGACCCATTTACATCAAAGTTTAATGAAAGAACAAATAAAAAGCTTTCAAGATCTCATTGGTAATCTGCAGCAACCAAGAGCCTCCACCTCTTCCCACACCAATACCTGCCCCTCCCCAGCAACATCCCACTCCTGAGCCTTCCCACCAAAGTTGTCGGGTACTGGTCTGGGATGGACACAAGGAAGAGGGGCAGGACCACAGAAGGGAAATGTTTGGTTTTAAAGATACCCTGCTACATGCAGGAGCTTTATTATTTTTCTCATGCCTCTTCTGCATCAGCATCAGCTGAAGAAGTTAAAGGAAGGCACCAGCTTTGCCTCTTTTACTGGTGATAGTAAATGATAGAATGATAGAATCGTAGAATGGTTTGGATTGGAAGGAACCTCAAAGGTGATCTAGTTCCAACACCCCTGCTATGGGCAGGGACACTTTCCACTAGACCAGGCTGCTCAAAGCCCCATCCTGTAGCAGCATACAGCTGGTCTGTAGCTGGACAAAATAAATCTGATCATAACAAATCCAATTCTGCTAACCTGGCTTGTTCTAGAAGTCCCTAGGTGAACAAAGACCTCAGCCAACCCCATCCAAGCCCTGGATGCAGACACATCACTGGCCAGAGATCTAGGCAGTGCAGAGATTCCCAACCAATCATCAATCTGAGCCCGGGAAATTCAAACTCCCTATAAAAGGAAGCTTTGGACAAAAAAAGTTGCTGTTTGATGATGACTCCCGGAGTGTACTGTGTCGTACATCTGTCTCCAATTCACATCTGTCAGGTAATACCATCCAACCTGACCTTGAACACTGACAGGGAGGGGGCAGCCACAGCTTCTCTGGGCAACCTGTTCCAGTGCCTCACCACCCTCTCAGTCAAGAATTTCTTCTTAATATCTAATCTAAACCTGTCCTCTGTCAGTCTGAAGCCATTCCTCCTTGCCTGAACATTCCGTGCTCTTGTCAAAAGTCTCTCTCCAGATCTCTTGGTACTGGAAGGTACCTAAAGAGCTGGGAAAGGGTTCACCAATCCATAGAGTGACCACTAGCAACTCTGGGGGCAAGTTAGGTGAATCCTTTTATTGCTGCGATTGTGGTTGCATGCGTGCTGAGTCCAGACGTTCTGGTTGTGTGAGTGACTGAGATGTACCCTTGGTACGAAGTGAGTGCAGAGCTCTACCTGCATTTCCATCCTTGGGCAACTGAGGCTGCCAGGGAAAAGCGAAGTGAGTGAAAAGATTGAAATACGGTGTGAAGCGTGAATGAGAGTGTGTTGTATTTGAGCATGGTGATTGCTGTATGTTTGAACTGTGGCTAGATGAGTGGAAGGAGCTCCTCTCCCTCAGTGGTTTGGACTTGATTCTTGGGAGTTTGTGAATCCAGCATATTACTAGATAGAAAGAGGAAACGAATGGGTTTATTTAGAAGGGGTATATAAGACCTCTGCAGGAAAGCTGGTGGCCTTGGATTGGGAGCAACGTGCAGTACAGAATCTGAATATTTCAAGAGAGAGGAAGGGGATAGCTTGTTTTTGTGGTAATTTTAGGGCTTTTGTTTTGCTGAGAGGATGGCATCTTGCATGGGTGTTAATACAGTGTAAGGTTTGTCCAGGTGTTGGTATTACTCTTCTGCTAGGCAACAGAGTGTGTGTACCTGGTGTGAGCAGGAACAACGTCTCAGCCAAGGGGATTTTGAACCCGGGATTTTGAATCCAAGATTTTAAAGCTTGTGTGTAGAAAGTCACATTTAGTACCTGAAACTTGGGGTGTGCAAGAAGACTGGGAGAGGACGGTAACAGCCTGTGAAAGAAGGATTGGGTGGAAGAGAGATAGGACAAGGAGAAGGAGATAATAATGGGAACTGGACAAAGCAAAGAGATCTCTAAAGCTAGCCCATTGGGTTGCATCCTAGCCCACTGGAAGGATATTGTGAGGTCTGGGGGTACAGAGAACAAATGCACCCTTGTGAAATATTGCAACCAGTGGTGGCCCCGTATCAATTGGAAGATTGAGTGAGATGGCCACCTACCGGAACTTTAGAATATAACACCTTATTACAGTTAATGTTGTTTTTAAGGTGGGAAGAAAAGTGGGACAAAGTGTCAAATGCAGATATGTTTTTCTCCCTTCATAACCATCCTGAATGGCAGAGAGATTGTGGAATGAAAGCCCCATCTGATTCCCTGGTGCTAGCCCTTGAAAAGGACCGCAAAGCTAATAAAGAGAAGCTTAAGCGGTGCTGCTCAGCTTGTAGCATTGGTCAAAGGTGTACAAAAACGGATATGGTATACCAGATGATAACACAGGAACAAGACCTAGCTGACTTGCTTAGGCCTCCCCCTAGGAGACAGGAGGAGGATGCAGACTCAGAAGAGACATCCGTTCCAGCCTGTGGCTGTGCAAAAATGTTTTTTAAGTTTTAGTTATGAATGTAGTATAGTTTTTTTATATTGTAAGTTTTAGTATAGTAGATACCCTGAAAGAGCCCCTTTGTTTCAAGGTAGCTGATAAAGTTTCTAAGACAACCAGAGTCTCTGCACAGAGTCTCTTCCCTATTGGTTCCCTTTTTGTTATATCCCTGTTTTACGTATGATCCTTTTTTCTTGTCTATCACAAAATTTTTATCTTCAAGGTCCAGGAGCTCGCCCCTGGTTGGCAAAACCCCGAAAGACCACCCCTAGACCTATTTAGGATTTGTTAGTGTTTATGTAATCCAGCTGGCATGTATCGTTTTAATTGTTTTATTGGTTTAAACACGTTGTACCCACCCCTTGGATTGTTTATACAAAAACGCCCTGCAGCCCAGGTCCGGTGTCTTTTAGAGGCACTGACCTGAGGCTGGGGGGACCCCTGACCCCCCCACCAAATAAAGCCTCTTTTTTCAAAGCCTCTAAAAGTCCCCTCTTTTGCCATCGCCATGTCAGCGTGAGCTGAGCTGCCTGCAAGCCAAAAACCCCACCAACGAACTTTACTGAAGCGTATCCAAAAAGCAGCCGGGGGCCCAGCCTGAATATCGAGCTGGGCCAAAACCAGATACGCACTGTCGCAGCACCCAGCGCCCTGGGGCTGAGACGCAACAAACTGGTGCCCAACGTGGGGCTGCAGCCGCAGTTTAGCACGCTGAGTCGTGTGTTTGACACAGCGGGCCAGAGTGGACCCTGTGAGAGGTCTGCAGAGACTCTCAAATGCATGAGCCACCAGGGTGAAGCCCTGGTGGATGAAGAGAACAGCTCCTGCCCCGAAGGAGTTCTCTTCGGCGTGTGGTCGTATCAGCATCCTCCCCCTGCTGTCCCCTGGGTTTTGGTGAGTATAATTCCCCAAAGAAGGGGGGGAAAATACCCACAGTGCAGGCTTGAAAGAGCCGCACAATCTTAAGGTTGCGCAACCCCTGAGGGTAGGGAAAGGGGGGGCTGTGAGTCCTTCTCGTGCGGAAGGCTCCCTCCTCAGGAAAGGAAATCCTGTGGAAAAGTGAGGGGGGTGCTGAAAAAGTGGTGGAACAACTAACAGCTAAAAAATGGGAAATACAAAATCCATCACTCAAAAAGAGGTTCTTAAAAGTTTAATTGGGATTTTACTTGTTGCTAAAGTAAAGCATTCAAAGAAAGAATTGAAAAAATTTATTAAGTTTTTGTTTTTGCACTTTTCAAATGTTAATTCAAACCAAGTAAATTGTATTTTGTTTTGGGAAGAAGTTTTAAAAAATTACAAAAGCTAGCACAGTCAGAAGATGTTTTAGCTTCAAAATTCATGTTTTGGCCTTGGCAGCTGATATCTGCCTTGAAAGAAATTGAAAAAATGCAAGAAAAAAAATATTGCATCTTTGCAAAAATGTTCTTCAGCTTCTTCCCCTTTGTTTCCTCCTAATGCTTCTTCTTTCCCCCCCCCCCTCCTGCGTTTTCTCCTTCTCCCACCCCTCCCTCCATACCCAAAGTTCCCAAATCCCCAAAAGGCTATTTTAAAATTTTTAAAAATGCAAAAACCATTTCCAAAACCGAAAACCTTGCTCCTTTAAGCCAAGGCAGTAACGGCCGAGCTGCCGCGGCACCCCAAAGCCGTTTAGCAGGTCTAAACGGAAACCCCCCCCCCCCCCCCCTTCGGTTTCCCGAGAAAACAAACCCAGAGTTCGTTTTTCGTTTGCGGAGAACGAAACTCCTTCAGCCCCTCCTGCCGGTGAAGACAGCTCCAGTAACCCATGCACCCCCAATCCTGAAACTTTTCCCTCCCCGGAGAACAAAGAAAAGTGCCCCAAAGATGGCGAATGCCATGTGCCGGGGCCATCTGCTCTTTGTTCTTTGTCTCCTCCAGTTTCTTTTTCCCAGAGAGCTCCGCTCCCCCCACCCTTTTCCCCTCCCTGCTCATCTTTCTCTTTGTCCCCGAACTTGCCCCCACCCTTTTCCCCTCCCTGCTCGTCTTTCTCTTTGTCCCCGAACTTGTCCCCGCCCTTTTCCCCCCCTACTCAAAGCCAAAAATGGGATTGGCCCTTCCCCTGGGCCCCGGTCCCCGCCCCCGCCGCGGCACCCCCCACCGCCGTGGCTCCCGCCGCCGCTGCGGCACCACCCGCCGCCGCCGCCGCCGCCGAGGGGCCGCGGCTGCCACAGCGCTCAGGGCCGCCCCCCCACTCGCAGCTGCCGAAATGGCGGCGGAGCGCGGAGCAAGCGGCGAAACGCCGCCACCGCCGCTTTGGTTTCAAACCCCCCAAGACCCAGCAAATGCCGCGAGAGCCGCCCCCCAAGAGGCGCTGCTGGCGTTTCCAATCCCCGAACCCGAACACGCAGCAAAAAAAGACCCCGTGCAGTTCGTGTCCCCGCAGCCAATTCAAGCCGACGCACGTTCCTCTCCGTTTGCCGAAAATCAGCCCACGCTGGCCCCCACGCCGCAATCAAAATGCACGGCAGGGGAGCCAGCCCCGGGAAGTGTTTTTCCTCATTTTTGCTGCAGGTCCGAGTTGCTGTTTCAACCCTCACCGCCATTGTAAGAAGAGGGGCGGAGCCGGGAGCCGTCCCGGGCAGCCTCCTTCCCCCTCCCCGCAGCGTCAGCGCGGCACTGCCCCCAGCCTGTTGCCATAGTAACAGGCAAACACACTGTGAGCTCGGAGTTCCTGCAATCATGACAGCAGCCACAGAGAGAAAAGTCCCAGATGAAGCAGATCAAATGCAAAACAAAGAAAAAGTGCCCACAATTACACCAGTTACCTATCGTAGGACTCGTGGGCACGGAAATACCTTTGCAATGTGGCGTGCCTTTCCTCAGTCACTCATTAAAGATTTAATGAAAGCTTTAAAAGAATTTGGCCGAGAAAGCTCATATTTTGAAGGAATGTTGTTTTCTTCTTTTGCTGGAATCACAGTTGTTCCCTCAGATTTAAAACAGCTTTTCAAATGTTTGTCAAAAAAGGCTCAGTTTAAGCTTTGAGAAGGCACCTGGGCAAACATGTTAAAAGATGCACTCCCAGCTTTGTTAGAAAACCCAGACACCTCAACAGATAACGCAGGCAACCCAATCACCCTCAACCATTTAATAGGCGAGGGAGATTGGAAACTAGCCACTGACCAAGCAAATAATATCCCACAAAATGTTTTAGAATTTGTAACTGAGCAAGCTTGCAAAGCCTTTTTAAAAATGCAACCTGCTAGATCTGTTCAATGTTATTTAGAAATTTTTCAGGAACCACAAGAATCATACGTTAACTTTGTAGACCGCCTCTCGATGGCTGTCCAGCAGCAAGTTGTAGCAGAAGAAGCCCAGAAACAAGTGATCCAGCAGCTGGCATTTTCCCATGCAAACGAAGAGTGCACAGCTGCCATCAACCTCATTCCAAGAGAACCAGGGACCATCCCTCAGCTCAGGCAGATGCTGCAAGCCGTGAGTGTCACAGTTCCAAGGAGCAAGAAGCCAGCTCCCAAAGAAGCAAAAACACGTCCAAAAGTCACTGCTGCTGCTGCTGAAACTTCGAAAGCCCAGAAAACATCAGAGCCACAAAAGAAAAACAGTTCTGCACAACCAGAACGTCCCTGCTTCCTCTGTGGTCAAAACAATCACTGGACAAACCGGTGTCCAATGAAAAAACAATTTGACAATTTTTTAAAAGAAAGGGGAAGTGGGGAGAATGCGAACACAGAGAACAACAAAGAGTCAAAAAACTGAGTGACGAGCGTGGGACAGCCCATCGTGTTGATCCAAATCAGGCTGCTGTAAACACCAAAAAAGGAAAAAAGTCATTTAAATCAAATTTGTCTTTCTTTTCACAGGATTTGACAAAACCAGACAAACCGAGGCACATAATCTTGCCTGAACCAACAGGATCCTTGACAACGACAGACAGGTATGAGCCTTTCAGGCTCAAGCTGGCTGAGCCTCTTCACCTGCGAGACAGTCAATGGCACACAGCCGTGCTCTCAAAAGAACCAGGCACGTGGCATTTGATAGGTACCAAATGGGTTGTTGTCGGAGACTGTAAGTACACCCCCAAAGACATAAAGATTGCTCCTGGGATTGTAAGAACAGACCCAGGGCGATTTGTAGTGTGGTTGGGCAGTGATAACCCACCCACATTTTTACCAAAAGGGCAAATCATCGCCCAAGCCATTCCATCTCTCCAAGAGCTTGCAGTGAGAACAGATTCAGAGAACACTGCCACAGAAGATGACAAAGAAGAAAGCGACACAGACACCACAGTCGCTGTGATAAAAAAGATAAGCTCTGACAGGCTAAAAGATTACTGTAAACTCTCCATGGGTGGCGAATCCAGACTCCTTGAAGGAGCCTGGGACACAGCTGCAGATGTCACAATTGTACCAGAAAAGGTGTGGCCGTCACACTGGGAATTACAAGACTATGTCAAACATGTAAATGGCATTGGAGGTTTGCAATTGGCCAAACAGTCAAAGAAAGCAATCACATTTGAGGGACCAGATGGGCAATTGGCAACTTTACGCCCTTTTGTGTTGGATTTTGACGAACCCCTGTGGGGAAGAGATTTGATGTCCCAATGGGGAGTCACAATCAACATTCCTGACCCTTCAAAGGTTTTTCAAGTTGCGGTCACTGAGGAGCGCCCTATCCAAAAACTGAATTGGCTGACAGATGAACCAGTTTGGGTAGAGCAGTGGCCGCTTTCTAAGCACAAATTAAAGGCGCTCAATGAATTGGTAGAAGAGCAATTGAAAAAAGGCCACATTGAGGAGACCACTTCACCGTGGAACTCTCCAGTGTTTGTCATTCAAAAAGCAGACAAGACCAGATGGAGGCTTCTCCACGATCTTCGCAAAATTAACGAGGTAGTTGAGGACATGGGATCACTGCAACCAGGGATGCCTTCCCCAACTATGCTCCCTGAAAATTGGAATTTGACTGTGATTGACATAAAAGATTGTTTTTTTCACATTCCTCTTCACCCCGATGATGCACCACGCTTTGCTTTCTCTGTGCCCACCCTGAATCAAGACGCACCGCGGATGAGGTACCAGTGGAGAGTCCTTCCCCAAGGCCTGAAGGTCTCTCCCATGGTCTGCCAACGGTACGTTTCCTCCCTGCTCGAACCCGTGCGTGCAGCAGTGCCCCAAGCGATCATTTATCATTACATCGATGATGTTTTGATTTCCGCGCCAACAGACGACCTGTTGAAACATGCACTCGACCTCACAGTGTCTTCACTGGTTGATGCAGGTTTTGAGCTGCAAGAGTCCAAAATTCAACAAATGCCGCCCTGGAAATATCTAGGGCTTGAAATCGGAAAGAGAACCATTGTTCCTCAAAAATTGAAAATTAGAACCCAAATTCAGACCCTTGCAGATGTTCATCAACTGTGTGGAACTTTGAATTGGGTGAGACCTTGGCTTGGTCTTTCTACTGAAGATCTAGCCCCCCTTTTTGATTTGTTAAAAGGGGGAGAGGGGCCCAGTTCCCCCAGGACCCTCACCCCAGAAGCAAAAATTGCGCTCGAAAACATTCAGCACGCAATGTCCACCAGAAAAGCCAACAGGTGTAAGCCTGACCTGCCTTTTCGATTCATCATTTTAGGAAAGCTGCCACATCTTCATGGAATGATTTTTCAATGGGACAAAAAAACCACCCAGAAATCAAAGAAAGTCCAAGACAATGAAGATCCTCTCTCTATTATAGAGTGGGTCTTTCTGAGTCACCACAGGTCCAAAAGGATGACAAAGCCACAAGAATTGATGGCTGATTTGATTCGGAAAGCCAGAATTCGCCTTCGAGAACTGGCTGGCTGTGACTTTGAGTTCATTCACATGCCAATCAAATTGAAATCAGGCCAAATCACAAAAGCCATGCTGGAGCATTTGCTCCAGGAGAACGAAGCACTGCAGTTTGCTCTAGATAGCTACCCCGGCCAAATTTCAGTTCATCGGCCTGCCCACAAACTGTTCAATGCCGATGCTCCATTTCAATTAGAGCTAGAAAGTATCCAGAGCAAAGAGCCTCTTGACGCTCTGACTTTTTACAGACGCTTCAGGAAAGTCACACAAGTCAGTCATGACTTGGCAAGACCCTCTTTCCCAGCAGTGGGAATCAGATGTTGCAGAGGTAGAAGGATCGCCTCAAGTTGCTGAGTTGGCTGCAGTCGTTAGAGCGTTTGAGAAGTTCTCTGGACCTTTCAATTTGGTAACCGATTCAAGTTATGTTGCAGGGATAGTTTCTAGAGCAGAACATTCTGTGCTGCAGGAAGTTTCCAACATCACTCTTTTTCAGTTGCTTTCTAAGCTTGTGAAACTGATTTCTCACAGAGAACATCCCTTTTACGTGATGCACACCAGATCACACACAGAGCTCCCAGGATCCATTGCAGAAGGAAACAGGAGAGCTGATGCTCTCGCTGCCCCTGTTGAGGTGACCCCGCTGCCAAATCGTTTTGAGCAGGCAAGAATCAGTCACCAACTCCATCACCAAAACGCACCAGGTTCGGTCCGGCAGTTTAACTTAACCCGTGACCAAGCCAAAGCGATTGTAAATAGCTGTTCACAATGTCACAAAAGTGCCATTTCATCCATGCCCACAGGCGTGAATCCCCGTGGTTTGTCCAGCTGTGAAGTGTGGCAATCAGACGTCACGCACTTCGCCCCCTTTGGAAAGCAGAAGTACGTGCATGTCTCTGTCGACACGTTCTCGGGAGCTGTTTTTGCTTCTGCCCACACAGGAGAGAAAGCTGGAGATGCTATCAAGCATTTTATCCAGGCTTTCGCTGTTTTAGGCATCCCAAAGTCCTTGAAAACCGACAACGGACCAGCTTACAAATCCAAAGAATTCCGCAGCTTTTTACAGCAATGGGGAGTGGAACACAAAACTGGGATTCCCCACTCTCCGACAGGTCAAGCAATTGTAGAGAGGACTCATCAGAATCTCAAAAGAGTCCTCAGTCAGCAGCAACCAGTTCTCAAAATTGAACCACCATCTGTAAGATTGGCCCGTGCTTTGTTCACTTTAAATTTTCTTAATTGCTCTTTTGAGTCCATGAAGCCGCCGGTGAAAAGGCATTTTCAGGAGAGCTCACAGTTAGAGCCCCATGAAAGGCCAAAAGTTCTTGTCAAAGATCCAGAAACTTTGAAGATACAGGGTCCTTACAATTTGGTCACCTGGGGGCGTGGGTACACCTGCGTCTCCACTCCCACTGGCTTGCGGTGGATTGCCTCCCGATGCGTGAGACCCTATGTCCCAAAATCTTCAGAAACAAAAGTGCCCCAGGTCACTGTGGCCTCCTGGAGAAGGAAAAAAAAGGGAGGAGAAGAGAAAAATTCAGAGGCAAAGCCTCCTTGCCCAGTTACTCTTCCCTCCTGGATGTTTTGGCAAGAGGAAGAAGCAGAAGAGCTGTTTCCTCCAGATGATTGTGTTCAATGTTTGTTTAACTGAATTTTCTTTTGAGTTACAGAACCACAAGCCTGGTGTTCAACATGAAAATTCGCAGCACGACAGTGTTTACCCTTGAGGTGTTGCTCAGTTTGCCATCAATAACCATCCCCTGGATCGTTACACAGCCAAAAACCAATGTGTGGAAAACCCTCGCACGGAGTCTAGGCCAAGACCACATTTGCCTAGCCTCAGCAGCAGCCCAAGATCCCATATCCTCCTGCCTGGTGGGAATCCCTATGAAAGAAGAAGAGTATCCATACTCACTCCTCCAATGGCAACAAAGATTTAATCGAAAGCCCAGCACAGTTCATCATTTTGAAGAAATAGGTGAACCCCCGTCGACTTTTGTCATGAATCCCCTTGCTTTTTGGAAAGAGTGGTCACAAACTCTTTTGCGTGCCCCCCAAGAGCCCCAAGAATTGGAACTCCTTGGGTCCTCTAAAGCTCCCTTTTGTGTTCAATTTTTGTATACTCCTTCCAAAAAACAAGAGAAGTCATTCTACAATTTGCTGCAAGTCAAAGGTTCATATATGGCAGCAAATTGGTGCACAAAAATTGTGCATGTTAAAGTTCCTTCTACTGACAACACTTTTCCCCGTTCCCTTCCTAAGGGTCTTTTTTTCATTTGTGGTGACAGAGCATTCACAGGCGTTCCTGCTCGACTGATTAGAGGCCCATGCACATTAGGCAAGTTAAGCCTGTTCACCCCAAACATGACTCAAATTTTCAATTGGCACAAGAAAAATTCCTCTCTTCAAATTCAGAAAAGAGACCTAACAAGTCTCGATCCTGATTGTAATTCAGAAATTATTCATTGGTCCAGAGCAAAAACTACAGCCCTGACAGTTTTTTTACCATGGGTTTCAATTGCAAAATCTATGGGAGAATTGAGCCGTTTAGAATGCTGGGTGGCCAAGCAAGCAAATTTAACAACACAAGCTATAAGTGACCTCCTTTCAGACGACGAAGTCACCAGGCAAGCAACCCTCCAAAACAGAGCTGCCATTGACTACCTGCTTTTGTTAAATCAGCATTCATGCGAGGAGTTTGAAGGACTGTGTTGCTTCAATCTATCGTCCAAAGCAGAAGACGTCAAAAAATCTGTCCACCAACTGCGAGAAATGGTCAACTCCATCAAAAAAGAAACAGGAGACTGGTTTGACAACATCTTTTCAGGTGTTGGACTTTCTAGCATTGCCAGCTCGTGGATCAAAACAGGACTGTTAGTTTTGTTCATTGTTTTAGTTGTAGCCATTGCTTTTAGTTTAGTGAAAAATTTAATTATGCATGCAATTTTTCCCACTTCCACCCCCTCTGTGCACTCAGTAGTGCCAGCCATCAAATTTCCACCAGATGATGCCTCGAGCAGCGAAGACAGCTCAGAAATTTACACTCCAGAACAGTAACAAAATAAAAAAAAAAAAGGAGGAAGTGTGGCTGTGCAAAAATGTTTTTTAAGTTTTAGTTATGAATGTAGTATAGTTTTTTTATATTGTAAGTTTTAGTATAGTAGATACCCTGAAAGAGCCCCTTTGTTTCAAGGTAGCTGATAAAGTTTCTAAGACAACCACAGTCTCTGCACAGAGTCTCTTCCCTATTGGTTCCCTTTTTGTTATATCCCTGTTTTACGTATGATCCTTTTTTCTTGTCTATCACAAAATTTTTATCTTCAAGGTCCAGGAGCTCGCCCCTGGTTGGCAAAACCCCGAAAGACCACCCCTAGACCTATTTAGGATTTGTTAGTGTTTATGTAATCTAGCTGGCATGTATCGTTTTAATTGTTTTATTGGTTTAAACACGTTGTACCCACCCCTTGGATTGTTTATACAAAAACGCCCTGCAGCCCAGGTCCGGTGTCTTTTAGAGGCACTGGCCTGAGGCTGGGGGGACCCCTGACCCCCCCACCAAATAAAGCCTCTTTTTTCAAAGCCTCTAAAAGTCCCCTCTTTTGCCACCTCCATGTCAGCGTGAGCTGAGCTGCCTGCAAGCCAAAAACCCCACCAACGAACTTTACTGAAGCGTATCCAAAAAGCAGCCGGGGGCCCAGCCTGAATATCGAGCTGGGCCAAAACCAGATACGCACTGTCGCAGCACCCAGCGCCCTGGGGCTGAGACGCAACACCAGCCCACTCCCCTTCTAGTAGTTCAATTTCATCTTGAACTAGAAGGCAGGTGTTGCAAGCACCCCTACGGGAGGCAGTGGGGCCAGAGGGAGAAAGAATGTTAGTTAAAGTGCCTTTCTCCACAACTGACCTGGAAGCATGGGAAAGGGTTGCTAAAAATTGCTGGAGCAATCCAATAAGCACCACCAAATGTTTAAGATATATAATAAAACAACATAATCCAGTTTGGAGTGATATACAGTTATTATTAGATGCGCTGACTGAAACAGAAAAACAATTGATTTTAAAAATAGCAGGGGATTTGGCAGAAGACTATTATAAAACCCAACAATTAGATTATTAATGTAAAAGATTATTTCCCACTTGAAATTCCAAAGTGGGACCCAAATAAAACAGCAGAAAGGGAAAAGCTGAAAAGCTATCAAGAATGGATAGCAAAAGGGGTGGAAAGAGCCATTCCCAAAACTGTAAACTGCTCAGCCTTGTATGTAATTAAACAGGGTCTCTCTGAGTCTCCATCCAAATTCCTGGACCGTTTAAGAGATGCAATGCATCGTCACATAACACTGGATCCTGGGTCTGAGGTAGGACTACAACAATTAGTCAATTTATTTTTAGGGCAGTCCACAGGAGACATTAGATGTAAACTTCAGAAGCTTCAGGGGACATGTGGGAGAAACCTAGAAGCCCTATTAGATGAGGCATGGAGAGTTTTTAGCAATCGAGAAGAGGGGTACAAGCAATAAATGAGAAAACTGGTGGCAATTGTAAGCGAAGAAGGGAGAGGTATACGCAGACAAGGGCCACCCAGAAAAGGCCCATCCCGGTTGGGTAGAGATCAGTGTGCAAGTTGCAAGAAATTTGGTCACTGGAAAAGTCAGTGCCCAAAATGAAGGTGAAATGACCAACAGGACAGAGGGAACCCAGGAAGAGAAGAGGTGATCACACAGGTGAAAGAAGACTGAGGAGGTCTGGGGGATTCTACCCCAGCAAATCCACTGGTTATAACAATGAAGCTGGGGAAAGAAGGGAAAAAGGTGGGATTTTTAGTTGATAAGGGAGCAACGTATTCAGTTTTAAACAAAGCTTTAGTGCCTGTGGGAAAAGATTATGTTGTGGTCCAAGGGGCAACTGGCCAGTCTGAAAAGGCATATTTTTGCAAACCATTGGAGTACAAGCTTGGGAAGCAGTGAGGCATTCATAAGTTTCTATATATGCCCAAATCTCTGCAGACACTTTTGGGTAGAGATTTATCAGAACAATTACAAGCAACCACTACTTTTAAAAATGGGGAAATTACTCTGGAGGTAAACCATCAGCAGTATGTGGAAGTCTTGAGTTTAATGTTAACAGCTATTGAAACTAAAGAAGAAATTAGTGAAGAAATAATTAACCAAGTTTTTTCCTGGAGTGTGGGCTTCTAATGTACCAGGGAGGGTGAAAAACGCACCTCCTATACTAATTACACTTAAAGAAGGGAAACAACCAGTTAGAATTAAACAGTATCCCTTGAAAAAGGAAGATAGGGAAGGAATTAGCCCAGTAATTGAAAACTTTTTGCTATTAGGGTTGTTAAAAGAGTTTCAATCTGACTTTAACACCTCCAGTTTTACCTGTTCGAAAACCTGATGGGTCATATTGGGTAGTGCAGGATTTACGAGCTGTCAACAAAATAACTGAGGATCTCTATGCTGTGGTAGCAAATCCATATACTTTGTTAACATGCCTAACACCAGAGCTAACTTGGTTTACCATTTTAGATTTCAAAGATGCCTTCTTTTGCCTCCCTCTCCATAAAGCCAGCCAAAAAAATTTTGCATTTGAATGGGAAAACCCTAAAAGTGGATGCAAAACTCAGCTCACATGGACGGTTCTGCCCCAGGGGTTCAAGAACTCGCCCACTTTGTTTGGAGAACAACTTGCAAAGGACTTAGAATTCTGGGAAGCTCCACCAGAAGAAGGAAAACTGTTGCAGTACGTAGATGATCTCCTCATAGCCACCCAGATGAAAGAGACGTGTGTGGCATGGATGGTAAGCCTTTTAAACTTTCTAGGACTCCAAGGGTATAGGGTATAGAAGAAAAAGGCTCAGGTGGTAAAGCAGAAAGTGATCTACCTGGGTTATGAGGTCAGTGCTGGACAACGGACTCTGGGGCAAGATCATAAAGAAGGGATATGTCAAACCCCGAAACCCCAGACAATAAAAGAACCGCAAACCTTTTTGGGAATGACTGGATGGTGTAGGTTATGGATATACAACTATGGGTTGCTTGTAAAACCTCTATATGTGCTTATTACAAATGAAAACAGAGACCTCCACTGGACAAAGGAGGCTACACAAGCCTTTCACCAGCTAAAGAAAGTTCTCATGTCAGCTCCGGCTCTAGGACTTCCAGACGTGAGGAAACCATTTTTTCTGTTTTCCCATGGAAAACAGGGGATTGCCCTGGGAATACTAGCACAAGAACTGGGCCCATATCGAAGGGCAGTTGCTTACTTTTCCAGGCAACTAGATGCAGTGGCCAAGGGATGGCCGGGGTGCCTCAGAGCTGTTGCAGCAGCAGTGCTAAATATTCAAGAGGCACGTAAATTCACCCTGGGCCAGAAAATGACTGTGCTAGTGTCTCACACAGTGTCCGCAGTGCTGGAAGTGAAAGATGGGCACTGGCTGTCCCCACAAAGGTTCCTGAAATACCAAGTCATTATGGTAAAATGTGGTGGTGGGTTTTGTTAAGCTGTTTTGGAGTTATGTATTCCAATGGCTCATCCCTGCTTCCCCCCCCCCCCCCCCCCCGATAAATCAGGTACCGTCCAAAGGTATCTCCTCCCCTGTCCCTCTGTCCATCTTTCCTGACCCTGCTCTTGCTCTGGAAGCTTTGGTCAGCTGTTCATCTTCCCCCTGCCCCTGCCCTATGTTATAGAAAATTACCTGTCAATCTAGCCTGGGGCAAATCACCTACCTGCTCCACACCCTCTACTCCCCAGTTTAAAAGTGGGCTTTGTTCGACCTCTTTTTTGTAGTCGTTCCCCCCCCCCCCCCCCCCCCCCCGCCTTGGGGAATAAAGATTTCTGAGAAACCATACAGAAAAGAGCCTTCTCTGATCCTTGCTCCGAAACCTAAACACTACAACACCTGCTGCCATAGAAGAACAGCCTTCTTCTGCACCGTCACCCGAGACTGCAGGCAGATTCAGGAACTGCCCCTGGCACAGCTGGGAATCAGAGCTAGCTCAGGATCTACCGGCCAGTGTCAGTAGAACAAAATGATGTAGAGACAGTGGTAACTAACATTGTCAACCCAGCTTCTTTTCTCAGCAAAAATCAAGGGGAGCCAGTGTGCCATGACCGCCTAGAGACTATTGAAGCTACTTATTCCAGCCGCCCAGATCTGAAGGACACCCCTTTTGATGATGCAGAAACCTGGTTCACTGACGGAAGTAGCTACATCATCGGGGAAAACGACATGCTGGGTATGCAGTTACCACCTGAAGAGGGGTAATAGAATCTGGAGCTTTGCCAGCAGATACCTCTGTACAAAAGGCCAAGATAATTGCTTTAACCCATGCTTTAGAAAGAGCAAAAGTAAAAAGAATAAACATTTACACAGACTCAAGATATGCTTTTGGGGTTGTACATGCACATGTAGCCATTTGGAAGGAAAGGGGATTGTTGAACTCGCAGGGGAAGAACATTAAACATGCACAAGAGATAATGCGACTATTGGAAACAGTTCAGCTGCCTGAGAAGATAGCAATTATGCACATCAAGGCACACCAGAAGGTGAGCTCAGAATTGGAGGAAAGAAATGAGCTGGCAGGCAGGGAGGCAAAAGAAGCAGCAAAAGGTGAGGTAACAGTAGAGGGAGCCTTGATTCCAGATGGTCAGATCTCACTGAAGGTAAGCCAGTATATAATAAACAAGATAGAAAACTAATTGAAGACCAAGGGGGAACATATAACCAAGAGGAATGGGCTGTTACCACAGAAGGAAAGCTGGTTATCCCCTCCCATCTACTGTGGTCACCAGTAAGAGAGGAAAATCAGAAAACACACTGGGGAATTGATGCCTTGCATAACTATTTAATTGAAAAGATTACTGCCAAGAACCTATACGCTACCATCACTCAAGTGACTTGGCAGTGTGACCTTTGCCTCCAGACTAAACTCAAGAATACCCCCAAACCAAAACTTGGTCAAATTGGGAAGGGCCACGGGCCTGGGCAGCAGTGGCAAATTGATTTTTCAGAACTTCCAAGAAAAGGGGGGTATTGATATTTGCCGGTGCTAACAGATACCTTTTCAGCATGGCCAGAGGCTTTCCCTACCAGGACTGCCAAAGCCCAGGAGGTAACCAGAGTACTGTTACAAGAAATAATACCATGCTTTGGAGTGCCAGCCACAATGTCCTCAGACAGAGGACCACATTTTATTTCAAAAATAGTGCAGCAAATTAGCTATCACTTGGGCATAGACTGGGAACTTCACACTCCATACCACCCTCAGTCAAGTGGCCAAGTGGAGAAAATGAACCATTTAATTAAACAGCAAATTGTGAGGCTAGGGCAAGAAGCTAATTTACACTGGGCCAAATCTCTCCCACTGGTGTTACTACGAATCTGGACTAAACCTAGAACTAAAGAAAAGTCCTTTTGAAATGCTTTATGGGAGACCATATGGAGTGCAGAAGGGAATGTCTACTCAGGTTGGGGAAGAAACATTGACCACCTACATGGTGGCCCTGGGTAAACAACTCAGAAAAATTGAAAAGCATGTGGCTGGAACTCAAAGTAGAGGGTTGGATGGGCCAGTGCATGACATACAGCCTGGAGATTATGTATATGTTAAGTCTCTTGCAGAAAAGACTTTGGAACCACAGTGGAAAGGACCATTCCAGGTGCTTCTCACCACTTTTACTGTGATTGAAATCAAGGAACAGAGTGCTTGGATCCATCACACTAGAGTAAAGAAGGCTCCAGAGGCTCCTTGGAAAGTAACATTGGGTGACAATAAATTGAAACTAAAACTTACTTGAGCAAAATGAATGCATTATGGTTGGGAATATTTAGTAATTCAGCTTGTAGAAATTTATTCAAGAGAATTGCTCTGTTTGCAATTATAATTGTAGTCCAAGAATCGGAAAGTATCTCTAGCCAAAACAACATTAAGTGGCCTTGGTCTCAGGCTTTTGTGAAGTACTCTACCCAATCGTCGGTAAAAGGGGCTCAATCATGCGTAACGTGGGTAAAAGACAAACAGCAGTTGTAGTTATGCAGAATGACTGAGTATAGGAGAGGAAAGAATGGTGAGAACAGGAACAAAAGGATTGGTTCATTCAGGGAGCCCAGGGGAAGGAAATCAGTATAGGGTGTCGAATGCTTAATGGGACTACCCAGGAGAAAGCAGTCGAGATCACTATCAGCAGTCCCCATCATGAACATCGAGAGAGTTGCTCCCGCCCAAGCAAATTAGAATGTTGGTATAATTTTACACTGACACAACCGTCCATTGAAGTAAGTTGTTCCTGTACCAACCATATAGGACCCGAGGACACGAGAGCTCTTTGGATTTTCTTTAGAATAGATGCCATACCCACCACTACAACTGACCCTGTCATTCAAGATTCAAGCCACACCCAAATTATGCCACTTAGACTTGAACCCAAAATTTATGACATTGGCCCATATGTAATAAGAAATACAGACCAACAACAACAACTGTTGTTTAACCCAGAGTGGTCTCTCAAGTGTGTTGAATTACTAATGCAAAACTAACATCTCTGAAGTTCAGCCAGCCTGCTCCTCTTTCCTAAAGATATCCTTTGAGGGTTGGGCAACATGGTTACAAAAGCAAAAACACCTTAGAGGCAGAATGCAAAGAGATTTAACTGGAATATTAGGAACAGGGCTGGGGGTTTTAGATTGAATTGTTTCAGAAATATTAATGAATAAGCTGGCCACCGCAACAAGTGATTTAACAAAACTAAAACAACCCCTACAGTCATCTTTATTGGCATTAGGAACTGGTCAGTGGCAGGTTTCAAAAGTGTTACCAAGATGAGAAAAGGTGGAGAACCACGACCGTAGGTTAATAATAGATGCACTTAGTATGGCTCAAGGTAATGTGTCTTTGGCTTTCAGTTGTATGCAAGCACAATTATGGCTCCAGTCAACAGCTGCCTTAATCATAAGAGAAGGAAGTGAAGGCACTTTTCCAATTGAGATTCGAAAAGCTACTTGGGACACTGCTACCGATTTTGAAAGAAAATTTCAATCTTGATGGACCCTGGTAAATTTTACCTATGATCATACTGCTAACATGGCTACTGCCTTTGTGCTTACTATACGTAATGCCACAGTTTATGTTATTCATCCCATCACTGCACTAGGATTAAATCATGAGGGAACAGTCCTCTACCCCTCGGAACATAGAGTATGGGCCCACAGGGTTAATGAGAAATGGCAAACTGTAAATTTAGCATCTTGGATTGCCCGAGAACAGTAATGGTTTATCTGTGAAAGTAATACAATTGATGCTCAAGACATATGTCTTGACACTGAGCAAGGCACCTGTCACTTTGAAATACATCCAGATACTACTCAAAAGACTGTGCTTGTATATATTGGTCAAGGCTGCGTATGTTTAAGAACTGCTTGTGCTTTTGTAGAAATAGATAATGACAATGTAGCTTTGTTAAGAATTATTCCAATTTTTGTATTTGTAATTTTGTTAAGATTGTTAGGTGTGACTTTTCATATCAAGCACCAGTTGTATCCCATCAGCTGATGAGGTCAAATTACACAATGTATCACAAGTTATTACCTACACCTATTGGAATGAATCTTACACTAGTGAAGCAATTAATAAAACACCAAGATCTGATTAAAATTTTGAGAGAAGTTCAGGAAAATGGAGAGAAAACTTAATTACTGTCCATTATGACACAAAAGAAATAAGCAGAGTTTTACAGAGAATAAAACAAGATGCAAGTCATCACTGGTGGGATACACTCTTTGGATGGTCACCGACCGCAACTGGGATTTTGAATACTTTGTGTCACCCCATTATTGTTTTATCAATATTGATTAGTGTAAGTTTAATATTATCTTTTGCAGTACTTGCAAAACATGTGAGGGCAAGCAACATGGAGACACCAAGGTCAGTGAAGAAGGAGGGGAAGGAGGTGCTCCAGGCACCAGAGCTGAGATTCCTCTGCAGGCCATGGTGATGACCATGGTGAAGCAGGCTATACCCTTGCAGCCCAGGGAGGTCCACAGGGGATGCAGACATCCACCCACAGTGTGTGGGGGAGGTGCTCGTGCCGGAGTGAGTAAATGCCTGAAGGAGGCTGTGATCTGCTGAGAGACCCAGTGGAGAGAGAGGGCCCCTGCTTCCAAGCTGGACCAGCCTGTCCTTGGAGGACTGCACCCCATGGAAGAGTGACCCACATCGCAGCAGTTTTGGGAGGACTGCTGCTCATGAGATTGGAGCCACACTGGAGAAGTTCATGGAGAGCTGCCTCCCGTGGGAAGGGACCCCACGGTCTCACAGGAGAACAACTCTCCCTGTGCAATGAAGAAAACCTTGGGTGATGAATTGACCAAAACTCTCTACCCTCTTGTCCTGGGTTGACGGTGCCTGCTATCCCATATCGTGGACTGTTGTTATGTCTAATAGCCAATGCTTGGCTTGCTGTGGCTTTTGCTGCTGGGGCTGCGGCTTTTGGTTTTTGCTGGCTGCTGCTGCTGCTGCTGCAGCTGCTTGCTTCGCTTGCTGCTGCTTTGGCCGCTTTTGCTTTCTGCTGCCTGCTTTTTCGCTGTTTCTGGGGTTTTTTTCCCTTTTCCCTTCCCCCCATCTCCCCCCCCCCCCCCCGAAGATTTGGACCGGCTCCGGACCTGACCTGAGAAGGCTGAGGATCTCCGAGCCCGCAGAAGAAGCTCTGCGCCCTCCCCCCACAGTAACTTGAGCCTTTTCCTTTTCTCTTGTGGTGGGAAGAGTTCTTGTCATTTGTCAATAAATCGGTTTTTTCCACTTTTCTCCTCCAAAGAATTTCCTTTCCAAACGCAGGGCTGGGGGCGGGGAGGGGTGGTGGTTTGTTTTAGGGGACTTCCTCTCAGAGGTTCTTGCCCTAATTTGCCCTAAACCAACACACCCGTCTCCCTGCACTGTCAGTGGGAAGGAGGGAGGGCTTGGGGGAAGAAAAGGTGTTTTTAAGGGCTTATTTTACTTCTCATTTTCCTGCTCTGATTTTGTTAGTTAATTCACTTGATATCTGAGTCAAGCCTGTTTTGCCCTTGGAGTGTTTGCTGCTGGCCCCTATCTCAACTCATGAACCCTTCATTTAAATTTTTCTATCCTCTGTCCAGCTGTAGCAGGGGAAGGTGAGTGAGCAGCTTTCGTGGGTGCCTGGCATTTGGCCAGTGTCAAACCACTACATTTTTTTATGACTGCCAAGAGCTGGATGAAGCCCCTTCAATTAATTTCACATGGGACAAGAGAATGCATGCTTTAACACACTCCATGCTCACCTGAGTAGCTCTCCTGTGGGTCTACCTATGGCCTTAAGTATCTTCCCAACAGCAGCTTTAGACAGCCTCACTGGCATATTACTCTTTGCCCACTGTATATTGCTACACTTTGTGTATAAGGTGCTAAAAGCATATGGGGTCCTTCCTCCTGCCTGCATCTCTATTGGGATTGGAGATAACCTGACAAGTCATGATGGCTCAAGCCTGCCCTTCCCAAAACTAAGTCATCAGATGCCTGTGGCTCTCTGCTTGTCAGCCCCAGCCTTTCGCTCCTTATCACTACCAAAAATTATTCCGTTGACATCCATGGCCTTTCACCAACAAGAAGGCAATGCGAGGAGTAGAACCATCTCATCCACTCCTCTGTCCTGGATACAGAGACAAGGGGGTGGAGTTTTCAGTGCTGTTTACTTCATACCATTTTACATCACAGTCACGAGTGTGGTGGGACGTGGCCTGGGGGGTGTGGTAGTTTCCAGAAGAGTACACTGACATCGGAAATAGAACCTTTTGTTTTACCCTGTTTTCAGAAGGGGAGTGTAGCTATGCCCCTTATAAAACAGAGAACAGAAATGCAGGGGATCATCTTTGCTCTTTCTGTCTCCCGAGGGAATCACCCTGAGCAAGTCCCTGAGTCACAGCCTGGAAAGCTGTATTTCACAAACTGGCACTGTCGTTTAAGATTGTCATAGCCTGGGAAGCTGCATTTCTTTCACAATCCCGAACTGTAGGCTTGGAGACAAAGAGCCTGTGGTACCACTTCCACTGCTCAGGACTGCTTGCCGTCTTCACCAGCTGCCATGGGATTGTTTGCAGCTTTCACTGGCCACTGCCACATAGGGACCCATGCCAGTATCTCGGCAGAGTGAATCCTTTCAGATGAACTAGCCTTCCAGGTGTGAGAAATGATTTCTCACTTTAAAATTTTAAAGGTTTATTAAACCTCAACAAACACAACAAAGGACTAAATAAGGAAAAAGGGCAGCACTGGGAGTGTGGCTGACTGCCAGTGGCTCGTCCACAAAATGGCTGCTCTGCCTTTTATACCCCTGGTGTTGCATCAGCTAACCCTGGCCCCTCTGAAAGTCTGCCAGTCAACTCTTCTTAGTGGTCCATTGGTGGAGACTTTCTTGCAACTTGATTGGAGGTGAGATGTTGCCATGCCACGCCTCTCCCAGCAACAGGCTTTCCCCATTCTTAACTGCCCCATGCAGGGGCACATGTACGTGCCCTACCTCCACATCTCTGACAACCTTGACAACCAAGGCTGTCTGGTGGCAACAATACAGAGGGGGGAAAAGGGGACTATGGGGAGAACAGAGGGTGTCCAAACAACAAACTACAATAACATAACCATGCATCAATAAAACTTCTACACACAATATGTGTCACTTAATTGCAAGAGCCAATCATCATATTACCTATCTATAACACAGATTTCGTTTTACCCCTGTTCCCCATTGGTTTTGTCTGTCTGGAAAAGGGCATTAAGCCACAGAGGTTTGTTTGTACTGTTTGTCGCAGTATTTTTTTCTCCTAGGCCATGAGGAAGTGACTCTGAATGACAGCCATCTTGTCTTTGTTCTGGGGGGACTACACAACACCTTGCTTTTGTTGGTTAAACCATTCCCTCTTTTGTACAATTTTCTTTTTACTGCTGCGTTTATTGCTATTTTATTTTAGTAAAATTTTGTCTCCAACTGTCTTGGGTTATGGAACCAAAAATGTGTATTCTATTTCATCTGCTGAAAGCAGATGGAGAATTGTTCTTCTTTACTCTGGGAGGAGGGGGTGGGTGCCTTTTGTTAATGGGCCAACTGTTAAAACCAGGTAGGGCATTGTTTCTTATCTCTTTCACCACTGGTCTTCCCTCCAGGGGGATATTTTTCTGCTAATGGGCCATTAACACCTCCCCAAACTAACACATCCACATTCCATCATCCTATTGTGAGATGCTCCACCCAGTGGGGGGAGCCAACCATTCCTACCTGGATAAAACTGAGCCACAGGAACACAAAGGCATCCAGCTTCACCCGATTCCTGGAGGAAGACTGGACTCCTTCTCACCACCACTGGACCCTTTCTCATCACTACCTGGACCCTTGTTCTACAGGATCATCTCTACTCCACCAGAACCACCTCTGACATTCCAGGAGGACTCACTTTTGGACTGCTTCCAACACTCTGACCAACAGGGTGTCAGGTTGTAGCTCTGACTCTGTCAGGGTTTTCCAAAATTGTTGTTTGTCTGCTGGTTTGTTTGGGTGGTTTTGTTTTTCTACTACATTTGTATTGTTAATATTCCTAGTAAAGAACTGTATTCCTATTCCCAAATCTTTGCCTGAAAGCCCTTAATTGTAAAATTATAATTTGGAGGGGGTGAGGGGTTTACATTCTCCATTCTAAGGGAAACTCCAGCTTTCCCGGTCAGATACCTGTCTTTCCAAACCAAGACACCAACATTTTTTAACATTTCATAGTTTTGTTTTCTCCCCCCACTGTCATGGGGGATGGGAGGGGGAGGGGGCTCATGTAGTCTTAACCTTTTCCTCACTGTGAAACCATTAGATGCCTACGACTCTCTGCTTGGCAGCCTCAGCCTTTCTCTCCTCATCACTGCCAAAATTATTCATTTGACATCCATGGCCTTTCACCAGCAAAAATGCAGCGCGAGAACTGTCTCCTCTGCTCCTCTGACAAACCTAAGCAACAAAAGCAAGCCCCTTCCTTTAAAAATCAAATAAATGAAAAAAATTCACATCAGCTAAGAAAAGTTGGCGGTTAATATAAATGTCATGGGTTTGAGGGGAAAATGGAGCTGTATTCAAAGACTCAATGGCTAACCATGCTTCCTTTGTCTGGCAGCTGCTTTCTCCCCCAGCAGAGTTACTGAGGAAGTAAGATGAGCACTGTATTTGTTCCAGCTGCAGATTTCCCTTAACCCCTGGTAGTGTTGTTTTCAAAAAACACAGATCTTGTTTTCTGATGGTGGCTTTTCATTTTTGTGCTCCCCACAGCTACAGTCATTAGTTGTCATTCATAGATTAAAAATAAAGAAAAAACCCTCTTGCTATTCTAAGAAGTCCAGGCAGGATGAGCAAAAGGGGGGGTTAAAAGAAGGCTTTCAGGAAGTAACTTGGAACAGGAAAGAAGAAGATAAAGCCATTATAAAAGCTTGTGCTAATACATGAGTCTTTTTTGTTGTGTTAATGTAGGCACAAGAATTCCTATGAAGATTTATTAGTCAGGTCATATAATCTGCTCTCCTTCCTCTTCTGATGATAAAATCAAGACTATTTTCCTCCACTAACATGTTCCGTTGTCCCAAGAAGAAAAAGCTATATATTTTTTCGAAGACTCTGCGGTATACAGAAGGCTATGGATGAGGCTGATGCCTTCAGAACAACAAAATATGAAATACAGAAATTAAGGCACCTATTTAGAGACTACACTGTTAGGATATTCCCCATAAAGCAAGCACAGTCCCAGGTCTGTGATATCTGAAGCTGAATAACTTGATGGAGCTGGGATATGCAGCACTATCCCGTTTCATCATCCCAGACCTGCTATAGCATCCACTGTCCCTCAGAACTTCAGTCCAGTAAAGCATTTACTTTATGTAAATCTGCTCCTAAGTCTGCTGTTTGCCTTGTCTCTCAACCAGCAAAGCACTTAGGCACATGCCTAAAGTTAAGCAGAAAAGTAATAAGATTCAAGTCAGGGAGACTTAATTTTAAGCACATATTTCAAGGATTTCCAGGATAAGGCCCTTAACTCTGGTGTGCAGCATTTAACTGGGATGATTCCAGCTGATTAACTCCCCTCTTTCCCTGACCTCTCTCCATCCTCTGTCAGACTAGGCAACAAACAATTTCTGTTTTGCCACTGAAAGGAATGAGAAGGAGGTGTCTTTACAAAAAAACTGTGGGCCTGATGGTAGATAAGACCAGATATGGAGAGGTGAAAGCAGTGGGGGAAACAATAAATTCCATAGGAATTCCACTAATTAACACAGACTGTTACTCACTCATGACGGTGCTAAATGTCTGGATTTAGAGAAAAAGAACAGAGACTCAAGGAAAAAGAAAAACGGGGGGGGGGGGGGAGGCATACATTAGAAGGGAGTCTTAGGTGTTTCAGGAAGTCTGTACCTCTCAAGTACCTCAGCGAATGAGGGGAGAGGGAAATGCGGCCGGAAAATTAGGATAAAAAGGAGGCTGTGTCCTCCAAAAATGTGAGACACCACATGGGGAATGCCCCATGACATCTCCCTTTATTTGAATAAAGTTACAGGAGTCCTCTGTCTCCTTTTTGGACATAAA
Source organism: Phylloscopus collybita (assembly GCA_027886175.1). Lineage (NCBI taxonomy): Eukaryota > Metazoa > Chordata > Aves > Passeriformes > Phylloscopidae > Phylloscopus > Phylloscopus collybita. Next base: position 5,353,063 of record JAJNNQ010000057.1, read on the forward strand.
CCTCTAGTGTTTGTGGATTAATTTTCTTGACAATTTGGGGACTCTTGTCTGGGATATTTCCATTGTCCAGGGGTGGTGGGCAGTGAGTGGAGCTGAAGGCACGCCCCACCCAGTTTTGGTGATCACCTTCCCTTGGTGGCAGCTGGCACTGGGCGATTCATTGGGGTCCCAAGACTGTCCAGGAAACAGACTGTAGCCATGGTTCATGCTGTGATGTTTTGGTTTCTCTGAAACTTTTTCCCAGACACTGTTCTGTCAACAAGAGACATGTTTTCCTAACCGTAACCTATGTTTACATTCCTTTCCCTAGGAGGGACTTCTTCTTGATGTCCTTCTGACTTGACCAATGTAGTTGAAGAAGTTTGTCTTTCTTCCACCCTTTGGGTAGTTCTTTGTAAAATAGCATAAAGGGAAGAAATTCCTGGGTAATAAAGATTGGAGTAATTTCAGCCTTCTGACCTCGGAGTCCGTGTCGTTGTAATCTTGAACAGCGTCAACAGACGAGTGGTGGACCAGGGGGGTTAGTGAAGAATCCACAGGGAAGGACCACTGAAAATCTCACTGGTGACTAAAATGGGATTTTCGGGGAGCAAGCTTGGGAGGGCACCCATGGAGGGGAGCACAGGTAAAACAGGGCACCCATGGAGGGTTGCAATGGGAAAGCTGGGAAGGGGTCTCAGCAAAAGGGATGATGATCCCATAATACCCCTGGAGAGTCCCTTGGGGAGAAAGCTGAGGTGTTGGGACAGATTGTGCATTCTCCCAGAGGTAACTATGGAGAGAATGGTAGAATATTGTTATTTTGTGTAGCCAAAGTATGCATTGCCAAAGGGGATTAAATGGCCATCATATGGTGTCCTGGTTTAGGGCAAATTTGGGAGGAAACCTCCAAAGGGGTTCCTCTGGAAAGCAAACCCAAATGGCCCCTCCCCTCAGCCAGTCCGGGAAAAAGCTTCCTCAGAGAAAAAGTGGAAAAAACCTATTTATTTAACAAACAAAATGCCCACAAGCACAAATGTAGCAAATTGATCTGAGCTATCCCAAACTGGGCCTCAGTTTTAGGCCTGTTTAGGAGTAGACAGACTTGTGGTGCAGTTATAATTTAGTTTAAGGTGTGTTTAAGCATTAGATAGGATAGTGTGGTTACAGTGACTTCCTTAAGGGTGAAATTGTTTACATTCTTTCTTACACTGAATGCAAATTAGAAAACACCTGTAACTGTAAACTATCTGAAACTGTATTTAACCCCTGATACCAGAAGAATAAACGGAGAACGCATCTTTAACCAAATTGGTCGTATGTGCGTTGCTCGGTCCAGCTTCCCATTTTAATTAAGAGTTCCCTGGCTTCACACAAAGAATGAATAATATGAAACAATAAAACCTCTTGCCCCTTGGAAGAGAGATGGCAAACTGAGAAAGTCCTTGCTGTGGGTGTATCTCAGCCTACTCAGTCTCTCTCACCAGTCCCACTCCCTCCAGAGGTCTAGGCCCCGGCAGGCCGCAGGTGTGAGCCCTCGCTGCTCCTCTGGGTTTTTCAGTCCAGAGCAGATTTAAACAGTCCCAAGAAAAAAAAAAAAGAAAAAAAACAGTCCAGGAAACTTCTCTGCCTCAGCTAGCTGAAACTAACTAAAAGCACAGGAGATCTCTGTCCCACCGCTGTCCATGCCTCAGATGAATGCTGGAGGAAGGATGTGTAGGAGTCAAGCAGTTTTCTCAAAACAAACTGCACGCTGCTTCTTTCTCCCCCTTCGCTCCCAGAACCAGTTTTAAAGGTACAGAACTTAATATACAACCCAAACAGAACAGATGATTGGGGATACAAGCATCAAAGTCACCCTATGACATATGGAACAAATAGACTTTGTTTGTGTTGAAGTATGTGGTGGTATTTAAAGGAGAATTGGAAAGGATTGATTGAAAGGTAATGTGGATTGATATGGTTGAAACAGGCATCAGGAGAGGTCTATGTGCTAAGAAAGAAGGAGGCAGAAGAAAAAGGGGAGGAAGAGAAAAACAGTGAGGATTGGGATGTTTTTCAGCACCTTCCCTTGTCTTGTCCTCCAGTTTTGCCAGCTGACCCGGGGCCAGCTGCAGGTCCCTTGTATCCTCAACCTCCGGAGCAAAGGGGTCGGGGAAATGCTGTTCCTATGGTCCCACCTGAGGATAATGACAGTGCAGGGGGAGGAGGGCAGCATATCATATCATATCATCCCCTAGAAGAGGAACTCAGTATAGGACATCAGAATCCCCCTGGACCCAAGAATCAGGGGTACACCAGATGCCACTACATCAAGTTCCCTTCGGGAGGGGTCAAGGGGGAGGGTTTAGGTTTGTAAATGTACCGCTTACTACCCAGAATATAAGAGGGTTGAAAAAGGAACTACCCTCATATTTGGATGATCCTATAGGGGTAGGGTAAAAGATAGAGGAATATTTGGGAAATGTGGATTATACATGGAAGGATTGGGATTTTCTTCTGGGGATATTGTTTGGGTGTCTTGGGTTGTGGAGCTGGGTTTTGTGTATTCTATTTACATCTGTTTTGAGGCCTGATGACCCACCTTGATAGGCCATTGTTACCTTCCCCAGCCTGTGCGGTGCATTTGCATTTCTATACATCTCATGCCCTGACGGTGGGGGGTGGGGGGGAGGGGGGGGTGGCCGGGGGTTGGCGGTTCGGCCCTGCTGCAGGAGTGGTTCGGCCCTGCTGCAGGAGTGGGGTGCGCGGCGCTTCCTTCGCGGCGGTGTGGGAAGAGTTTCTTTGTCTCCTGTGCTCGCCATTCCTGCCTCCCTCCTCGCCGTCCCTGAACCGGTTTCTTCGCAGAATCATCTCTGCTCCAACAGGATCACGTCTGCCACTCCAGAAGTGTTTAGACTGTTTACGTTTGGACTGTTATCAACATCCTGAATCACAGGGTCAGATTGAAACTCTGACTTTGTCAGGGTTTTCTTCTAAAATTATTGTTTATTTGTTTATTTGTTTGTTTGGTTGGGTGGTTTTGTTTCCTATCATATTTGTATTGTTAAACCTCCTAGTAAAGAACTGTTATTCCTATTCCCAACATTTTCGCCTGAGAGCCCTTGATTGCAAAATTATAATTCGTCGGGGTGCGAGGGGTTGGTATTCTCCATCCTAGGAGAACCTCAGTTTCCCTGGCAGATACCTGTCTTTCCAAACCAAGACAGATTTTGGCGCCCAAGGGTGGGGCACGAGGGCATTGAGAGAGAGGAATAACAGTTCTTGGGTATTAGATAAAAGCCCACTGGCCAGAATAATGTGGTCTAGCTTTCCCTGGTTTGGGTGGCACGTGGTGGTGGCTGTATTTCTGCCATTTGCTACTCCTTATGTTAATATGGGTCCTATGACTAAGGCTACTGTGGCGGGCATTCAGTTTGTTTTGTGGATTAATAAGGTGAGAAATTCATGGATTTTTAACTTCCTCTGGAAAGCAAGCACATGGATTCATAGCTATCATAGGCTAACTCTGTGCTTCTGGGGTTACTTTAACAATGGTACCTATTGTGAGGAAATGGCACCGGGGGAAATTTTCTCCCAGCCCTTCACACAGTTTTTTGGGTCCACCCCACCAGTTTTTGAAGGGTTGAAATCTCTGAGTGCTAATGATATCATACAGTGGCTGGTGTTGCTGGTATGCCTGTTCTGTTTGGCATTCAGAGATAAGGGGAAATTGGCCTGGGTAAGCACCTTAATAAGTACCCCAGAGAATAAGGATGCAGCCCAAGAGTCCGCTCCTGCCCCACAGCCTGCCTCAGAGATAAACCACCCGGTTTGGGTGGGGGCTCTGATTAAGGAGATGCAAGAAAAGATGAGCCAGATGCTGAGGGAGTACATCTCCCCAGCTAGTGGGAAATCCTTCCCCTGCCCTGACAAAAAAAAGCCTGATGGTGCAGCAATGAAACCCACAGAGATTACAACTGCTCAGGTCCCAGCTGAACCACAGGGGCAGTCACAGCCAGCGGCAGTTGCCCCTGTGGAAACAAAGAAATCTAAGGTGAAAACAGCAAACCCAGACAATAAGAAAGGAGGGCCCTCACAACCTGCAGGGGAATCACATGTTCAGATCATCACCGAGTCCCTGTCGTACGAAAGTCTCTGTAACCTGCAAAAAGATATCGTACGGCGGGGGCGTGAGGCTTACACAGCCTGGCTACTTCGGGTTTGGGACCTCATGGGTACTGGTGTGCAATTGGACAGTGGTGAGGCAAGGAATTTGGGACCCTTGACCCAGGACTCAGGTATAAATCAGGTATTTGTAAGAGAGCCAGGACCCCTTTCCCTTTGGGAGCGGCTTTTAATGAGTGTGAGAGAGAGATTTATCCACAAAGAAAGAATGCAGGAGCACCACCATAGAATGCGCTGGAAAACTCTGGAGGAAGGGATCCAACAGCTGAGGGAAGTGGCGGTGCTGGAGGTACTTTTTGGGAGGAGTGGACAGCATGATAATGACCCTGACAAGGTTAAATGCACAGGGCAGATGTTGTGGAATCTGGCAAATCTAGGGCCATCTCAGTACACCACCTTTATTGCAACAATTAATGCTGAGGACAATCGAGAGACAGTGGGGTCTGTTGCCAATAAGCTTAGGAACTATGAAAGTATGATCAATGGCCCGATGCAGGCTCATATCTCTGCCGTGGTTAAAGAACTCAAAGAAGAGATAAGGGGGGTGAGGGAGGAGATGAGGACAAACAGTTCCAATGTGGCACCAGTGCGAGTCACAGGCCCCAGAGTTAGAGCCCAACGACCCCCAGCTCGAGAGAGAGGGTACACCCCAAGAGCTGACCTGTGGTTTTATCTGCGTGACCATGGGGAAGACATGGGAATGTGGGATGGGAAACCCACTTCTGTCCTGGCAGCACGGGTGCGTGAGCTCAAGGAGAGGAACAATCACCAAGGGGGATCTACGAAAATGAAAGTAGCCTCAGCCTTCTATAACCAAGCTGCCAATGCTGTGTTGAATCCCCTTGAAGGAACCTCTAGTATGTATGCTCAGGGAGGGGATAACCAGTGCTAGAGGGGCCCTGCCTCTAGCCAGGTAGAGGAAAGGGATAATCGGATCTATTGGACTGTGTGGATCCGATGGCCTGGCACATCTGACCCACAAAAATACACGGCTTTGGTTGACACTGGTGCCCAATGTACCCTGATGCCATCAGGGTATGTAGGAACAGAACCCATTTCTATTTCTGGGGTGACAGGAGGGTCCCAGCAGCTGACTGTAGTGGAAGCCGAAGTGAGTTTAACTGGGAATGGGTGGCAGAAACACCCCATTGTGACTGGCCCAGAGGCCCCGTGCATCCTCGGCATAGACTATCTCAGAAATGGATATTTCAAAGACCCAAAAGGATATCGTTGGGCTTTTGGAGTAGCTGCTGTAGAGACGGAAGAGATCAAACAACTGAATACCTTGCCTGGTCTCTCAGATGACCCTTCTGCTGTGGGACTGCTAAGAGTTGAAGAACAACAGGTACCAATTGCCACAGCAACAGTGCACCGTCGGCAATACCGCACTGACAGAGACTCTGTGACCCCGATCCATGAGATGATTCGTAAACTGGAGAGCCAAGGGGTGGTCAGTAAGGCTCATTCACCTTTTAACAGCCCCATCTGGCCTGTGCGTAAGCCCAGTGGGGAATGGAGACTGACTGTAGATTATCGTGGTCTGAATGAGGTCACGCCACCACTGAGCGCTGCTGTGCCAGACATGTTGGAGTTGCAGTATGAGCTGGAGTCCAAGGCAGCAAAGTGGTACGCGACCATTGACATTGCCAATGCCTTCTTCTCCATTCCTGTGGCAGCAGAGTGCAGACCCCAGTTTGCTTTCACCTGGAGGGGTGTGCAGTACACCTGGAATCGGCTGCCCCAGGGGTGGAAGCACAGTCCCACCATCTGCCATGGACTGATCCAGGATGCACTGGAAAAGGGTGAGGCTCCGGACCATCTACAGTACATAGATGACATCATTGTGTGGGGGAACACGGCAATGGAAGTCTTTGAGAAAGGAGAGAAGATCATCCAAATTCTCCTGGAAGCCGGTTTTGCCATCAAGAAGAGCAAAGTCAAGGGACCTGCCCAAGAGATCCAGTTCCTGGGAGTGAAGTGGCAAGATGGACGGCGTCAGATTCCCACTGAGGTCATCAATAAGATCACCGCCATGTCCCCACCAACCAACAAGAAGGAAACACAAGCTTTCCTAGGGGCCATAGGCTTTTGGAGGATGCACATCCCTGAGTACAGTCAGATTGTGAGCCCTCTCTACCTGGTTACCCGCAAGAAGAACGATTTCCACTGGGGCCCAGAACAGCAACACGCCTTTGCCCAGATCAAGCAGGAGATCGCTCATGCGGTAGCCCTTGGCCCAGTCAGGACGGGACCAGAGGTAAAGAACGTGCTCTACTCTGCAGCCGGGAGCCATGGTCTGTCCTGGAGCCTGTGGCAGAAGGTGCCAGGTGAGACTCGAGGCCGGCCACTGGGATTCTGGAGCCGAAGCTACAGAGGGTCTGAAGCCAACTACACTCCCACAGAGAAGGAGATCTTGGCCGCCTACGAAGGAGTTCAAGCTGCCTCAGAGGTGATTGGCACTGAAGCACAACTCCTCCTGGCACCCCGACTACCGGTGCTGGGGTGGATGTTTAAAGGAAAGGTTCCCTCCACCCACCATGCCACCGATGCTACATGGAGCAAATGGATCGCCCTCATCACTCAGCGCGCCCGTATTGGTAACCCGAATCGCCCTGGGATTTTGGAAGTAATCACCAACTGGCCAGAAGCTGAGAACTTCAGTCTCACTGACGAAGAAGAACAAGTAACCCGGGCTGAAGAAGCTCCACCATACAACCAACTGCCAGCAGAAGAAACACGCTACGCTCTTTTCACTGATGGTTCCTGTCGCATCGTAGGGATGAACCGGAAGTGGAAAGCAGCCGTATGGAGCCCCACAAGACAAGTTGCACACGCCACTGAAGGAGAAGGTGGGTCAAGCCAGCTTGCTGAACTCAAAGCTGTTCAATTGGCCCTGGACATTGCTGAAAGAGAGAAGTGGCCGAAGCTCTACCTCTACACTGATTCGTGGATGGTGGCTAATGCTCTGTGGGGCTGGCTGGAAAGGTGGAAAAAAGCCAACTGGCAGCGTAGGGGAAAACCAATCTGGGCTGCTGATGAGTGGAAGGACATTGCCATCAGGGTAGGGAAACTACCTGTGAAAGTCCGTCATGTGGATGCCCATGTCCCCAAGAGTCGGGCTAATGAGGAGCACCGGAACAACGAGCAAGTAGATCAAGCTGCGAGGATAAAGGTATCCAAGGTAGACTTGGATTGGCAACACAAGGGAGAGTTGTTCCTAGCTCGGTGGGCCCATGATGCTTCAGGTCATCAGGGCAGAGATGCCACCTATAAGTGGGCACGAGACCGAGGGGTGGATCTAACCATGAACAGTATTTCACAGGTTATCCACGACTGTGAGACGTGTGCTGCCATCAAGCAGGCCAAGCGGGTGAAGCCCCTCTGGTACGGTGGACGGTGGTCCAAGTACAAGTATGGGGAGGCCTGGCAGATTGATTACATCACACTGCCCCAAACCCGCCAAGGCAAGCGCTACGTGCTGACCATGGTGGAAGCCACCACTGGGTGGCTGGAGACCTATCCTGTGCCTCATGCCACCGCCCGGAACACCATCCTGGGCCTGGAAAAACAAGTCCTGTGGAGACATGGCACCCCTGAGAGAATTGAGTCGGACAACGGGACTCATTTCAAGAACAGCCTCATAAACACCTGGGCTAAGGAACACGGCATTGAATGGATATATCACATCCCTTATCATGCACCAGCTGCCGGGAAAGTTGAACGGTGCAATGGACTGCTTAAGACCACCCTGAAAGCACTTGGCGGGGGGACCTTCAGAAATTGGGAAGTGAACTTAGCAAAGGCCACCTGGATGGTCAATACCCGAGGGTCTATTAATCGAGCTGGTCCTGCCCAGTCTACCCCTTTGCACACAGTGGATGGAGACAAAGTCCCTGTAGTACATATGAGAGGTATCTTAGGAAAGACTGTTTGGGTAAACCCCACCTTGGGCAAAGGTGAACCCACCCGTGGGATTGTTTTTGCTCAAGGACCTGGTAACACTTGGTGGGTGATGCAGAAAGATGGGAAAACCAGTTGTGTACCACAGGAAAACCTAATCCTAAGTGAGAACTGAGTGTGAGGGTTCATTCTGTATAGTGGAGTTTATTAATTTAGGTATGATACAGATGGTAATAGAATAAGGGGTGGAACGTTGTCTTGGGTTGTGGAGCTGGGTTTTGTGTATTCTATTTACATCTGTTTTGAGGCCTGATGACCCACCTTGATAGGCCATTGTTACCTTCCCCAGCCTGTGCGGTGCATTTGCATTTCTATACATCTCATGCCCTGGCGGTGGGGGGTGGGGGGGAGGGGGGGGTGGCCGGGGGTTGGCGGTTCGGCCCTGCTGCAGGAGTGGTTCGGCCCTGCTGCAGGAGTGGTTCGGCCCTGCTGCAGGAGTGGGGTGCGCGGCGCTTCCTTCGCGGCGGTGTGGGAAGAGTTTCTTTGTCTCCTGTGCTCGCCATTCCTGCCTCCCTCCTCGCCGTCCCTGAACCGGTTTCTTCGCAGAATCATCTCTGCTCCAACAGGATCACGTCTGCCACTCCAGAAGTGTTTGGACTGTTTACGTTTGGACTGTTATCAACATCCTGAATCACAGGGTCAGATTGAAACTCTGACTTTGTCAGGGTTTTCTTCTAAAATTATTGTTTATTTGTTTATTTGTTTGTTTGGTTGGGTGGTTTTGTTTCCTATCATATTTGTATTGTTAAACCTCCTAGTAAAGAACTGTTATTCCTATTCCCAACATTTTCGCCTGAGAGCCCTTGATTGCAAAATTATAATTCGTCGGGGTGCGAGGGGTTGGTATTCTCCATCCTAGGAGAACCTCAGTTTCCCTGGCAGATACCTGTCTTTCCAAACCAAGACATTGGGTCATCAGAGAAATGAATGATTTTACAGAAAGCTCAGCAGCTGTGGGAGGATGAGCATCCACAAGCAGTGAGGGAGGCTGGACCCAACACACTGTGGATGATGCCATCCCCCAAGGGTACCCCCAGAAGGACCTAAATAATCAGGCCAGTCTGGCTTGCCTTCCTGATTACTGTGTATATTTGATTAGAGCAATCAAATCAGCAGCTCCTAAAACTAACAACATAGCTAAAGCTATGTCATTAGAACAGGAAAAGCAAGAAAGCCCCTCTCATTGGTTGGAGAGGATTAGGGATGCCTTGTGGAAGCATGGGGGAATGGATCCTGAGGGGCCAGCCTTTGACACATTGCTGAAGGTACAATTTGTTACTAAAGCCTGGCCTGATATAAGGAAAGGAATACAGAAAGTGGCAGAATAAGCCTCTGGAGGAATTGGTTAGAAAAGCACAGCAGATATATGTAAGAAGGGATGAGGTAAAGGCAGAGGCAAATGCAAAGGCAAAGATGACGGCAGAGTTTTTACAGCCTCAGAGGAATAAGCCGCAGGGTCCAAGGGATCCCCTGGGACAAAGGGGATGGGGGACAACAGGGCGGGGGGGGGGGGGAGGGAGGGGGGCGAGTCGGCCACAAGGAAGTGGCAGAAGCATTCCCTCCTCAGCAGGGGAGAGCCAACCCAAACAGCGGTTGGGAAGGAATCATTGTGCTATCTGCAGAGCAGAGGGACACTGGAAACTGGAATGTCCTCAGAGACAGCTGGATCCTCAGGAGGAAGTCCAGCGATTAATGCAGATGGACTCCTAGGGGTGTCAGGGGCTCCCATTATACCAGGGAACCACTACACTGGAGCCCTTGCTAACTGTTAAGGTGGGTCTGGATCGAGAAGAGGTGTGGTTCCTGGTAGATACAGGGGCCTCTCCATCCACCTTAAATTTTATCCCTAAGGGAGGAAAATTGTCAAAAAGATAATTGATTATTCAAGGAGTGAGTGGAAAGGATGAGTGAGTGCATTTTATTCAACCGCTCTTAGTAGATGTGGGGGATAGGTTTGAAATGTATGAATCCCTGTTTGTTCCTAACTCTGATTGTAATTTACTGGGAATGGATTTGATGGCTTAAGTGGGAATGCAAATTAGTATTGTGAAAAATGATACAGAGGCTAACACTGTGGTAAATGTGTAAAATGTCTGAGAAGGCTTATGCTGAAATAAACCCAGAAGTGTGGGCAGCTCCAGGGAAATATGGAAAACTAGACATAGAGCCTCTCCAAATTACTTTGAAGCAACCTGTACAAGTGGTTGTAGCAGCATGGCAGGATGGTGAAAATGCCGCTACCTTCTTAAAGCGTCTCCTTCAGAAGCTGCTCGAGTAGGCCACGGGAACAGTCATTTCTAGTCCATGCACACACACACGCCACAGTTAGCTCAGAGAAGGAAAGACAGGAAAGGCCTTCTGTATGAAGAATTCTAGCCAAGGTTTATTACGTCCACCATGCTGAAGGGATCAGGGACAAAAGACCCCGATCAAAGAAATGTCCCAGGTTAAGTATGGGGTCAGGAACCAATGGTCTGAGGGCAAGGGGCAGTACAAGGGCAGGGCAAAGGGCAATGACCTATAGGGGACATGGGGGCAGACCATCAGAAATACCACAACCAATGGGGAAATAAGGAAAGCAGAAACCTTGAGAACTAGGGAGATATATGAACAATAGAGGTGGGCAAAGCCCACAGACCAATGGGGAAAGCAAAACTGAGGTAGATTAATATAATGTTGTAGAGCACCATGGGGGAAGCCTTTTTACTCACCCTAAGCTATGAGGCTTTCCCAAAGCCTATGGTAGATTCTTCTAAGGCATCAGCCGAGAAGTTTCCCTGACAGGCTCAGGGGCCTCCACAAGCAGTGTCTAAAAAGCAATACCCTATCTCAAGGGAGGGAAAGAAGGGGTTACAGCCTGTCATTGAGTCCCTGCTAAAGGCAGGTATTTTGGAGCCACGTATGTCTCCTTATAACACTCCTGTCCTGCATGTTAAGAAACCAGATGGAACCTACAGAATGGTGCAGGATTTAAGAATAATAAATGAAATTGTCAAACCAGGCCATCCCACAGTCCCGGATCCCTATACCATCCTGAATCAGATCCCTTCTTCACATCAGTATTATTTAGTACTGGATTTGAAGGATGATTTCTGGGGGTGCCAATTACTGAGGACAGTAAACGGTATTTTGCCTTTGAGTGGGAGCAGGAGGAAGGAGGGAAGATGGTAAAACAATTGACATGGTCAGTCCTCCCACAGGGATACACAGAGTCACCAATTTTGTTTGGGCAAGCCTTGCAGAAAATATTAAGAGACTTTACTCCACCTTTAGGAGTCAGGTTGTTGCAGTATGTGGATGATTAGCTTTTATCAGGGGAACAGGAACAGATGGCTGAAGAGGCTACTGTGAAGCTGCTTAATTTTCTTACTAAAAAGGGACTTTGAGTGTCTGAAAAGAAGGTGCAGTTGGTAGAGAAAAAGGTTAAATATTTGGGACACATTTTGACTGGAGGTCTACGGTGTATTGATCCAGAAAGAAAGCAAGGAATTTTACAAGTACCATTACCTCAGACAAAGAAGGTACTGCAGTTCTTAGGGCTGGTGGGGTACTGCAGAACAGGGACTGAGGATTTTTCTGGTTTAGCCAGACCTTTGTATGACTTTTTAACCCAAGACAGCCCTAATGTTGTGGTATGGACATCAGAAGGAGAGCAAAGCTTTAGAAAATTAAAAGACAAATTGGTTAACACCCCAGTCTTAGCTCTTCCAGATTCAGAAAAAGAATTTGAGTTATATGTGGGAGTTAAACAGGGCCATGCTAAAGGAATTCTGGTACAAGAGCATGGGGGAACATGGCGGCCTGTTGTTTATTTTTCTAAGCTTAGACCCAGTGGCCAGAGGCTGTCCTCAGCCTGCAGAACTGTGCAGCCACAGCCTTGATGGTAACTGAGGCACGAAAACTGACAATGAAAGGATATCTGATTGTTAGAGTTTCACATCAAGTTAAAGCTTTGTTAACTGAAAGAGCCTCTAAGTGGATGACCAGCTCTCGGTTATTACAGTATGAATCTTGTTTAATGGAACAGGAGGATTTAGAATTGAGAAGTGGGGAAGGGTTTAACCCAGCCTCCTGTTTGAACGGCCCTGGAGAGGGGGGCTGGGAAGAAACCCATGACTGCATTCAAGTGATAGATCTCCAGACCCAGGCTAGGGAAGATTTACAAGACACTCCCTGGCCTGAGGGAGAAAATGTGTTTATTGATGGGTCTTCAAGGGTGGTAGAAGGGAAGTGATTTACAGGATGCACTATCGTTAATGGAAGGGAGTTAAAGGAAGGGGAGAGGTTGCCACCCACATGGTCAGCTCAGACAGCAGAGCTGTATGCGCTTGTGAGAGCCTGTGAACTATATTGGGACAAGATAGTGAATGTTTTTACTGATTCTAAATATGTATACAGGGTGATACATGCATTTGGGAAATTATGGGACGAAAGAGGTTTATTAACCTGCAGAGGAAAAACATTAGCTCATGAGAGCTTAATTTCCCACCTAATTGAGATGGTAAATTTACCAAAAGGGGTGGGAATAATATATGTTAGGGCACACCAGGCAGGGTGCTCAGAGGCAGTAGGTAACTGACTGGCTGATGAAAAAGCTTGGAAAGCTGCATTGTTACCAGAAATCTCTAAGATCCTCCCTTTTCTCTCAGTAACCCCACCACTGCCAGAGAAGCTGTCTTTTCCATCAGAGGAGCTTGAGATAATTAAAAAGAGTGGGGAGAAGAAAGAGGGGATAATTGGTTTACAAGGGATCGTAAGCAGTGGATACCAAAAGCTCTAGCCTTACAGATATTACAACAACTCCATGAAGGGAGTCATTGGGGCTCTCGAGGACTGGCAGAAGCCTTCCTCAAGATATATGTGTCTGTGGGTCTTTTTACTTTGGCAAAGCGAGCTATTGAGGGTTGTTTGATTTGTGCTAAAACCAATAACAGGGTTACAAAGAAAATTGCCAGAGGAGGGAGGCCTTGGGCTATATGTCCCTTCCAAAGATGCCAGGTGGATTTTACCAAAATGCCCCGAGTAGCAAGGTTTAAATATCTTGTGGTCATAGTATGTAAACTAACAGGGTGGCCAGAAGCATTTACAACTGTTTCAGCAACTACAGGATCAGCTATTAAAGTATTTTTTTAACAAATAATTCCAAGATATGAGATTGTGGAAGCAACAGACTCACATAGGGGAACTCATTTCACAGGAAAGATCCTTCAAGGGATTATGACTGCTTTAGGAATACAGTGGAACCTCCATACCCCCTGGCATACCCAGAGCTCAGGCTGGGTTGAAAGAATGAATGGAGAAATAAAGAAACACCTTTTGAAGCTGGTGAGAGAAACTAAGATGCCATGGGTACGGCTTTTGCCACTGGCTTTGGCAAGAATAAGGGCCAGACCCAGAGGAGATATTCAATTATCTCCCTTTGAATTGATGTTTGGAATTCCTTACCCTTGTAATTCTCAACCTAGTATGGAGGGGGGGGGTTGGAAATAAGTGATGTATATTTAAAACAATATGCTGCCAGGATGCTGCCTCTTGTGAAATCTCTTCAACAGGAAGCTCAGCTGGCAGAGAACCTGCCTTTGGACTTTGCTGTTCATAACATCCAACCAGGAGATTGCATCCTAGTTAAGGAGTGGAAAGAAGCACCACTGGTGGTGAAGTGGCATGGACCTTTCCAAGTGTTACTAACCACAAAAACAGCTGTCAAGACAGCTGAACAAGGGTGGACCCATCACACTTGGTTCAAGGTCTCTGAGGCCCCGGAGATGTGGACATCTCAGCTGGAGAAGGACAGGAGGCTGTGACTGACACTCCGCAGGAGTGGACTGGAGCAGTAGATGGTGCGTCGACAACGGGGGAAGCCCTGTGTGTCTACCCACAGACAGTCTGCTGAAATAGTCTGTATGGGTATCCCTCCTTTGGGATCTCCAGTCATTGGGGTGTTGGGAAAGATGAAAGTTTGACAAGAAAGTGTGTGTTGGGTTATGGAACCAAAAATGTGTATTCTATTTCATCTGCTGAAAGCAGTTGGAGAGATGTTCGTCTTTATCTCTTGTAACTCTGGGAGGAGGGGTGTGGATGCCTTCTGATAATGGGTCAGCTGTTAAAACCAGGTGGGGCAGTGTTTCTTATCTCTTTCACCACCAGTCCTCCCTCCAGGGGGATATTTTCTGCTGATGGGCCATTAAGGCTCCCTAAGCAATTGTCCACAAGCAGTTGTCCACAAGCAGTTGTCCACAAGCAATTGTCCCATTGTGAGATGCTCCACCCAGTGGGGGGAGCCAACCATTCCTACCTAAATAAAAACTGAGACACAGGAACACGAAGATATCTGGTTCCACCAGATTCCTGGAGGAAGACTGGACCCTTCTCACCATCACTGGGCCCTTTTTCTACAGAATCATCTCTGCTCCAACAGAACTACATCTGCCACTCCAGGAGGACATACTTTTGGACTACTTCCAACACCCTGACCAACAGGGTGTCAGGTTGTAGCTCTGACTCTGTCAGGGTTTTCCAAAATTGTTGTTTGTTTGTTTGCTTGTTTGTTTGTTTGGTTTTGTTTTCTACTACATTTGTATTGTTAATATTCCTAGTAAAGAACTGTTATTCTGTTATTACTGAAAGCCCTTAATTGCAAAATTATAATTTGGCGGGGGTGAGGGGTTTACATTCTCCATCCCAAGGGAAACTCCAGCTTTCCCTGGGGGATACCTGTCTTTCCAAACCAAGTGTCACAGATACGTATGCCTGGCAAAAAGCACTCTGAATGTGGAACCTGAGAGCAGAATAGAGATGGAAGCAAGTTTTGATATAGAAGAATAAAAAATGTTTAAGTTAGGGATTGCTGAGGTAGTTGTTACTGAACAAAGGTTAAGATGAGTTGGAAGGGAACTTTTAAGGCTCAGAACAAAGGATAAGTCATCTACAAACAAAGACATGTTTTTACAAAGTAAAGACAAAAACTATAGGCAAAAAACTCATGTTTTTACCAAGTAAAAAAAAAAGGTCTAAGAAATTTCCACTGCAAAACAACTTTAAGCTTAAAATGTACCATACTAACTCGATGTGATTGGATAGTACTAACCATAATATGGTAATAATAATAGTTGTGATAGGCTATAGGTAAATGTAAAAGTATTGATTGGTTATGTATTAAGATGCTCAGTAAAGAAAACTATATAATGCATTGTAACCAAAATTAAAGGGGCTTCAGGTTTTGCCTATAAGCTCATGCTGACAGCTTTAGGCTTGGCTCTGTCACCCACAACCCAGGACTGCTGTAACTTTGTCTATGCAATAAACAGCAATTTAAAGAGCCGCCTGTTGTCCCACGTCTCTCGTTACGACTCCTATACTGGGGGGGCTAATCCTTGCTGTCACTGTTTTCTTTATGCTGAGTTGTTTCTGTGCCTTCACTCACTACAGGTGGTGTGGAAGACAAGGTGAAAATTAAATTAGGAGATTAGATGACACCATTAGAATGGTTTTCCTAATAATCTTACCTTTATATTGTCAGTTAGGTTTGATTCAGAGATGGGAGATTCGTTTTTTAGTCCTAGGAGAAGTAACAAAAACCTTTAACCTTAACAATTGTTGGGTCTGCAGAGGGCCAGGAGGATCTGAAGAATGGCCATGGGTGGCCAGCCATGTCAAGCCTAAATGGTGGGTTAGCACCCTGAGTGAGGTCCATAATGGACCGGGATTTTGGGATGAGGAGTGTTACGTTGGGGGTTGCAGTTTGGAGACAGACACACGACTGAAGACACCAAAGATCACATGACAACAGCCAAGATTTATTGTTGGGCACCCTCTTTTATAGGGGCTTCAAACTTTCCCATGCTTACACACCTGATTGGTCGTGGTCTCAACACCCCCCAGCTCCCTGGCCAATGATACGCCTGCACTCAGGACTGAATGGGATTGGCTGGGGTCCCTTGTTTGAGTTCAAATCCAACCTATCATTGCTTCACCTGGGGACTAGTTTACTTCTAGGCTGGTCGAGTTTGGGGGTTTGTTATGGCCAAATTTATCTGTGCAGCTACAGACCCGCTGCAGCTGTCACAGTCTCCCCTTTCTCTTAATAAATGCAAAGTGTTCTTTGTCTTCCTCTGCAGGCACCTTGCAGACAGGATGACAAAGACAGCATGACGACAGATAATAAACTTAGTTTGAATAAGACTTTTCCACCCAACTCAACAAGCCTAGTCTCCCCCCATCAGTGATGTAACTCATGTATCATTGTGATAGTGTAGGGTTAAAATGATTTTTGTAGAACTGCAAGCGGGTAGCTAAGGGGGTGGTGGTTAGGAGAGGTAATGGTTGGGAAGGGAAAGGCCCGGGCTTGCTGGTCAACCGGGCCTCGAGAATAGAACTTTGGCTTTGCTACAGTTGCAGTAGCTAAGGCCATTGTTTTAACTAAATCAAGTATGACTTTGGTTGGGGAATCAAATATGATCACTGTTTGGCTAAATTACAAGAAATTTTGCTTAGGAACAATCCAGGGTAACCAATCAATTTGTAGCTGTGTGGCAGAGGGGTATAAAATGTGTGTGTTGCGAATTACTGTCGGAGTCAGATTTGGGTCTGCCTGTGTATCCTGGCTCCCGGAGCTCCTCAATAAAAGCACCTGCATATAATCATTCCGTGATTATGTGTTTCCAACGCTAACAATTGGAGTTGTAGCATTCACATCCAGGAGCTGTAAGGCGAGATCACTAGTAATACAATCTTTCAAGATGGCATGCTGCAGGCTCATTACTTAGAAGTTACAGTTTTACAACTTAACAGTAGAAAATTAATTCTGACCACCAGTAGGTCTTCCCATGTCTCTCTCAGGAGAAGGATCGGCCTACCTGGTGGCAGTCAACAAGCCTCTGAAACTGATCATGACGGTGAGAGAACTGCATTTGGGCCCACAATCGCCTGTACACTGTGATGTGACAGGTGAGCCAGGGGAACTAAAGTATGGGACAGAACATGTCCAATGAGAGAGACGTCTATGAAACCAGGCTCGCCCTTCTGAGCAAGCATGGAGTCTCCATCCTAAAGCAGGACCTTAAGTCACTTCTACGATGGGCGTCATACGTGTTTCCCGATACCACTCCTTCTTCTGCTTTTTACCCTCCACCACTGGGTGGTCAGCATAAAGCTCTATGACCTGTCTATGCTGCCTGGCCATGAGACAGAGCTACGAATGCTTCCTGCTTGGAGGGCGGTCATGGATGAGATTGAGGAGGAGGGAGCGGGGCAGCCTGCGGGGATGCCGCTGGGACGGTCCTGGTGGCCATACCGAACTAAAACCTGCCCAGGTCCTGCTCTCTGTCCCCCGTCGGCATGCTCTCCCCGATGAGCACCAGGGATAGAGCCCAGTCGCCACCTACAGTCCAACTGTTATACCGCCAGCTATCCCAGAGCTGTCGAAAGCTTATTGCTTATAGCACTGAAGGGGAGCCTTTCGACCCCAGCCCCCAAAAAGATACGGACTTATTCCCTTTGGATATGCATAATAATTAGTTACAGATAAAAAAGAAAGCCCTTAAGGACAGAGATTTTGCCTTCACTTCGCTAATCTATGCCGCTCTAAGTTTCACCAGAATGGCCAGCTTTTATGGGGAAACTCATCTCGCAGCATGGGACAGAAACAAGTTCAGACACAAATCCCACAGGCAACGCAGCAGCTGATGCAGCAACCAGGAGCAACTTTTAGCTTCCAACCAGCCCAGCCCCCACCCACCGGACCATTGCTGACCTACGTGCAGCAACTCCAGGAAGTGCAGGACTGGACATATCAACCAATAACACAGTAACATCTGATCGCTCATTGTTTTGTCTCCCTACAGGAATCTATGGACCCTTGGAACCCGGTTACCATGCCTTGCTCATAGGCAGATCATCTACCTTGGTAACAGGACTGTTTGTCCTGCCAGGAGAATTGACTCTGACACAGTTGGGGAGATAAAGATCATGGCTTGAATCCCCCAGCCGCCCTGTGTGGTCCTGGCCAGGAGCAATATAGCCCAACTCATACCTTTCCCGGAAGTACCCTTATCTGCACCTCCAATAGCTGAACAGAGAGGAGGTGGGTTTGGTTCTACAGGGGTCCCACAAATTTTTTGACACAATGTATTATATCTCAGGGTCCCACATGCCAATGCCAAGTGACTCTGAAAGGCAAGGACATATTTTTAACAGGTCTTATTGATACTGATGTAGATGCGACTGTTATCTCAAAAAGCCAATGGCCTAGTTATTGGCCATTAACAACTGTGCCTCAGATGCTCTCAGGTGTGGGTAGGAATAGTCAAAGCCTGCAGAGCTGACACTTAATGCAAATTGCTACAGTCAAACCTTTTGTGCTGTCTGTCCCCCTGGTTTTGTGGGGGAGGGACCTCTTGACACAGTGGAGTTTTAGAATTCAACAAATTTTTAGTGGGGGAGATTACTCCAGGGCAGTGGCTTACTGCTACTGAGAATAAGGATAAATGATGATTTTCCGAACATTATGGTATTTACTGAGAATTGTTTCTAGTGCTCAGACATAGCCTGTTAACCAACCAAAAACAAATGTTTGGGAAAGTCTTAGCCCTTGTCACTGAAGCTGTAAGTCAGGCAGGGCTTTGCATAGCTTCTGAAAAGGTACAACACCACCCTTCTTGGAGGTATTTGGGGTGGCACACTGGAGTCCATTCAATTTCTTCCCAAAATCTGAAAATAAAGACAAACATTTGCACCTTACATGATGCACAAAAACTTTTGGGAGCAATTAACTGGGTGGGCTCCCTGTCAGAAATCCCAAATGCAGAGCTAAGTCCTTTGTTT
Source organism: Phylloscopus collybita (assembly GCA_027886175.1). NCBI lineage: Eukaryota > Metazoa > Chordata > Aves > Passeriformes > Phylloscopidae > Phylloscopus > Phylloscopus collybita. The sequence goes on from JAJNNQ010000057.1 coordinate 5,371,990, forward strand.
GAACTGCTAAAGGGAGATTCAGACCTTTTATCACCCAAATGATTCAATTTACAAGCTCAGCAGGTGCTGCAAGGCATATCTGATGCCTTAGCCAGCAAGCTGCACGCTGGGCACCTGAGCTGCCTTTCATTTTAATATTTTTTCGTCCAGCAAAATAGGCCCATGCTTTGATATTTCAATGGGACTCCAAAGCACCAGACCCTTTGTTGCCTGAAGTTTTGGGTTTTCGGTGTTTCATTCTAATGAGCAGGCTGCCTGCTCATCACAGGGTGTGGGGGCAGGGTAGTTTGGGTTTCGGCGGGATTCACATCTTCAAGGACACTCTTCCTCAGCTCCGGGCCCGAAAGACAAACAACGTAGAAGGATAGAACATCGTCATCGTCATCTGGAGTGGTTGATTGGATAACGAGTGGGGCATATGCAAATAGACTGGAATCTAGAAAAAGGGGGGGGTTCGAGGACTCGGCCTTCTTTTGACATTTATGTCAGAGCGACCCCAGGCAGCTGTGGCAGCTGCCGGGGCTGGCCTTGAAGGCCAGGAATAAAATTTATTGCAGCCTTACCCTAACCCGGCCTCTGCCTCTGTTGTCTCAGGCAACACTTTGCTTATCATTGAATGGATTTTTTTACCACACCAAGCAACCAAAACCATCAGTACCCAACATGAAATGATGGTCCAACTGGTTATTAAAGCCCGACAGACTCACTTCCCTTGCAAGAGTGGAATTTTCCATTGTTTTCCTGCCTCTTATCACCTTTTATTTGAATTGGATATTTCAGGAATCTGAGGCTATTCAAATGGCCTTTGCTGAATTCAGCAGACAAATCTCAATACGTCCTCCAAAACATAAGCTTTTAACACCTTTATTTCAATTGATAGAAAAATCAAAGAGAAGTGAGGTTCCACTTCAAGCCTTAACAGTATTCACAGATGGTTCTGGTCACTCTCATAAATCAGTAACAGTATAGAGAGACCCCTCTTCTAGTGCCTAAAGATCAGATGTATCCACAGCTGAGGCACCCCCCCCAAATTGTTGAATTTGCTACTGTTGTCAGAGCTTTCAAAAAAATTTCTGTTCCTTTTAATCTAGTAACAGATTCAGCTTATGTTGCAGGAATCGTGATGAGAGCTGAAGCATCAGCCCTGAAAGAGAGTGTAAACAAACTGCAAGCAGATGATGGGTTTGATTGGCTGAATCTACTCCTAGAAGATTTGGGACTCAATGGGTGTATTAGAAATTTAGTTAAAATAGGTATATATGTATTAGGCATTATATTATGTATTGTTACAATTATTCCTTGTATTTTACAGTGTGTAAAAAATTAATAAACTTAACAGAAATGGGGGAGATGTAGGAGATATTGTGCTACACAAGACAGGGTACTGTGGATTTAATTAGCATAGTCAGTTTGATAACCAAGATGTCCTGGCAAGAACAAACAGCTTTGAAGATTACAAGAAGACTGGATCAAGACTGGCAACAGGAAAAGAAGATTGAATTGATCTCTGCAAGCAAGAGATGATGTAAAATGTATGTTTGTGTGATGTTTGACCTAATCATTGCAGTAAAAAATTACTAGCCTTCCTAGAATGATATATAAACATTTGTAGCTTATAACTGGGAATGGCGCCAGGGAGATGAGACAGGGAGTGCAGTGAAGGCTGCGTGGTGCTCTTACAGGCAAGAGACCGGGCAAGAGACCACACCTTTATTTTCTGACTCCTTTAGTACATTTTACAAGTTGCCCACCCCAGAGGTGGGACCCTTGGGAACCACTGGTCATTTTCCAGAGACCCTCACCGAAGCCCCTCCTCTGGGAACAGATGTGGGAGCTTCGGTTGTTTACTGAACATGGCCTTGTGCTTCAACACTGTGCCTGAGAATAGAATTTCCCAAAACCAAAACAAGCAGGCAAAGGCATGGCAACAGTAGCTCACAGTAAAAAATTAATTCTGACCACCAGTCAGTCTTCCCATCTCTCTCTCAATCGTGGATATTGTCTTGGGTTGTATTTTGAGGGTTAATAAGGTGAGGAATTCATGGATTTTTAACTTCCTCTGGAAAGCAAGCACATGGATTCAGGGTTATCATACACTAACTCTGTGTTTCTGGGGTTACTTTAACAATGGTAAATACTGTGAGGAAACGGCACCAGAATTTTTTCCCAATCCTTCACCAAGCTCTTTGGGACAACCCCACCAGTTTCTGAAAGGTTCAAATCTTCTCTGAATGCTAATGATATCATACAGTGGTTGGTGTTGCTTATAGGCCTATTCTATTTAGCATTCAGAGAAGGGGAGATTGACCTGGGTAAACACCCTGATACCTACCCCAGAGAATAAGGATGCTGCCCAAGAGCCTGCCCCTGCCCCACAGCCTGCCTCAGAGATAAACCACCCGGTTTGGGTGGGGGCTCTGATTAAGGAGATGCAGGAGAAGATGGGCCAGATGCTGAGGGAGTACATTTCCCCAGCTAGTGGGAAATCCCCCCCCCCTGCCCTGACAAAAGAGTCTCTGATGGTGCAGCAATGAAACCCACACACATTACAACTGTCCAGGTCCCAGCTGAATCACATGGGCAGTCACAGCCAGCAGCAGTTGCCCCTGTGGAAACAAAGAAATCCAAGGTGAAAATGGCAAAGCCAGATAATAAGGATAGGAAGGGAGGGCTCTCACAACCTGCAGGGGAATCGCACGTTCAGATCATCACCGAGTCCCTGTCGTATGAAAGTCTCCGTAATCTACAAAAAGATATTGTACGACAGGGATGTGAGGCTTACACAGCCTGGCTACTTTGGGTCTGGGACCTTATGGGTACTGGTGTGCAACTAGATAGTGGTGAGGCAAGGAATTTGGGACCCTTGACCCAGGACTCAGGTATAAATCAGGTATTTGTAAGAGAGCCAGGGCCCCTTTCCCTTTGGGAGCGGCTTTTAATGAGTGTGAGATTTGTCCACAGAGAAAGAATGCAGGAGCACCACCATAGAATGCGCTGGAAAACTCTGGAGGAAGGGATCCAACAGCTGAGGGAAGTGGCAGTATTTGAGGTACTTTTTGGGACAGCATGATGATGACCCTGACAAGGTTAAATGCACAGGGCAGATGTTGTGGAATCTGGCAAATCTAGGACCATCTCAGTACACTACCTTCATTGCAACCATTAATGCTGAGGACAACCGAGAGACAGTGGGGTCAGTTGCCAATAAGCTTAGGAATTATGAGAGCATGATCAATGGCCCAATGCAGGCTCATATTTCTGCCATAGTTAAAGAACTCAAACAAGAAATGAGGGAGGTGAGGGAGGAGATGAGGAGGAACATTTCCAATGTGGCACCGGTGCGATTTACAGGCCCCAGAGTTAGAGCCCAATGACCCCCAGCTAGAGAGAGAGGGTACACCCCAAGAGCTGAACTGTGGTTTTATCTGTGTGACCATCGGGAAGACATGAGAGTGTGGGATGGGAAACCCACCTCTCTCCTGACAGCACGGGTACGTGAGCTCAAGGAGAGAAACCCTCACCAAGGGGGTTCCACAAAAATGAAAGTAGCCTCAACCTCCCATGACCAAGCTGCCAGAATTTAGGATGCTGTGTCGAATCCCCTTGAAGGAACCTCTACTATGTATGCTCAGAGAGGGAATAAAAACCAATGCTAGAGGGGCCCTGCCTCTAGCCAGGAAGAGGAATGGGAAAACTGGGTCTTTTGGACAGTGTGGATTCGATGGCCTGGCACAACAGAGCCACATAAATATGAAGCGTTGGTTGATACTAGTGCGCAGTGTACCCTGATGCCATCGAGATATGTGGGGACAGAACCTGTTTCCATTGCCGGGGTGACGGGGGGATCACAGCAGTTGACTCTGTTGGAAGCCGAGGTGAGCCTGACCGGGAAGGAGTGGCAGAAACATCCAATCGTGACCGGCCCAGAGGCCCCATGTATTCTGGGCATAGACTTCCTCAGGAATGGCTATTACAAAGACCCTAAGGGACTCAGATGGGCTTTTGGGATAGCTGCTGTGGAAGCAGAGGGCATTAGGCAATTGAACACCTTGCCTGTACTATCAGAGAACCCATCTGCAGTAGGACTCCTGAAGACAGAAGAGCAACGAGTACCTGTGGCCACCTCGACGGTGCACCACCAGCAGTATCGGACGAATCGAGATGCAGTGATCCCAATCCACAAGATGATCTGTGAGCTGGAGAGCCAAGGGGTGGTCAGCAAAACCCACTCACCCTTCAACAGCCCCATTCGGCCTGTGCGCAAATCTGAAGGAGAATGGAGATTGACTGTAGACTATAGTGGCTTGAATGAAGCGACTCCACCGCTGAGCACTGCCGTGCCAGACATGTTAGAACTCCAGTATGAGCTGGAGTCCAAAGCAACAAAATGGTATGCCGCTATTGATATCGCTAACACATTTTTCTCCATTCCTCTGGCTGCAGAATGCAGGCCTCAGTTTGCTTTCACCTGGAGAAGCGTGCAGTACACCTGGAACTGACTGCCCTAGGGGTGGAAGCACAGCCCCACCATATGCCATGGACTGATCCAGGCTGCACTGGAAAAGGGTGAGGCTCCGGACCATCTACAGTACATAGATGACATCATTGTGTGGGGAAACACGGCAATGGAAGTCTTTGAGAAAGGAGAGAAGATCATCGAAATTCTCCTGGAAGCTGGTTTTGCCATCAAGAAGAGCAAAGTCAAGGGACCTGCCCAAGAGATCCAGTTCCTGGCAGTGAAGTGGCAAGATGGACGGCGTCAGATTCCCACTGAGGTCATCAATAAGATCACCGCCATGTCCCCACCGACCAACAAGAAGGAAACACAAGCTTTCCTAGGGGCCATAGGCTTTTGGACGATGCACATCCCTGAGTACAGTCAGATTGTGAGCCCTCTCTACCTGGTTACCCGCAAGAAGAACGGTTTCCACTGGGGCCCAGAACAGCAACACGCCTTTGCCCAGATCAAGCAGGAAATCGCACATGCAGTAGCCCTTGGCCCAGTCAGGACGGGACCAGAGGTAAAGAATGTGCTCTCCTCTGCAGCCGGGAGCCATGGTCTGTCCTGGAGCCTGTGGCAGAAGGTGCCAGGTGAGACTCGAGGCTGGCCACTGGGATTCTGGAGCTGAAGCTACAGAGGGTCTGAAGCCAATTACACTCCCACAGAGAAGGAGATCTTGGCCGCCTACGAAGGAGTTCAAGCTGCCTCAGAGGTGATTGGCACTGAAGCACAACTCCTACTGGCACCCCAACTACCGGTGCTGGGGTGGATGTTTAAAGGAAAGGTTCCCTCCACCCACCATGCCACCGATGCCACATGGAGCAAATGGATCTCCCTCATCACTCAGCGCGCCCGTATTGGTAACCCGAATCGCCCTGGGATTTTGGAAGTAATCACCAACTGGCCAGAAGCTGAGAACTTCAGTCTCACTGACGAAGAAGAACAAGAGCAAGTAACCCGGGCTGAAGAAGCTCCACCGTACAACCAACTGCCAGCAGAAGAAACACGCTACGCTCTTTTCACTGATGGTTCCTGTCGCATCGTAGGGATGCACCGGAAGTGGAAAGCAGCCATATGGAGACCCACACGACAGGTTGCACACGCCACTGAAGGAGAAGGTGGGTCAAGCCAGCTTGCTGAACTCAAAGCTGTTCAATTGGCCCTGGACATTGCTGAAAGAGAGAAGTGGCCGAAGCTCTACCTCTACACTGATTCGTGGATGGTAGCTAATGCTCTGTGGGGCTGGCTGGAAAGGTGGAAAAAAGCCAACTGGCAGCGTAGGGGAAAACCAATCTGGGCTGCTGATGAGTGGAAGGACATTGCCATCAGGGTAGGGAAACTACCTGTGAAAGTCCGCCATGTGGATGCCCATGTCCCCAAGAGTCGGGCTAATGAGGAGCACCGGAACAACGAGCAAGTAGATCAAGCTGCGAGGATAAAGGTATCCAAGTTAGACTTGGATTGGCAACACAAGGGAGAGTTTCAGCACAGTATCAGTTCATGAGGATGCACAGTAGATGGAAGCTTTGGTTGTTGTGCAAGTGGTGGGAGCAGTGGACTGTGGTGGCCAGGACAGCCCAGCCCGCCGCCCCGCGATTTTAGCATCTCTTTAACATGGCTGTGCCCATTTGGTTGCCCTATCGCACCCCCCCCCTCCCCCCACACTGCTTCAGGAAGCAGGAATGGAACCCGCGGCAGCCCCTGGAAAACCCCGTGGTCCAGGGGGTTGCAACTATGGTGCCGGCTGTGGATAGTTTAGAGCACTGTGTTGGGCTCCGGCCACAAACGGTGGTTGCTATGCAATGTCATTCAGCGCCCATCCCGGGATGACTCTCAGTGTTGGGTGACCCCACTCCACTCTGCAGCTCCCCATGGCTCTGCATCCTTCTCCTCCCACCACCACTGTCGCCGCTGCTTCGCTCTCGCAGGGGGCAGGCTGAAAGGGAGCAGGGTACCCTGCTAGGAAGGGCCCCCCTGGCTGCAGCCACTCGCCGCGACACGGGTCTAGCCGATGTCACATTGCGCAGGGCAGCGCAACTTCTTTTGTGATACTGTCAGGGTCCCCTCTAGGATTAAACAGATCAGGGGACCAGGGGCCATCTTCTGGTTCTCCTCCTTCAGCTCTGGCAGACTTAAGGCTGTTTGCTGGAGACACAGAGGGCTTGACATGTGTTATAAATGCATGTTTTGGAGTTGGCTTTTCGCATATAACAAGCTGATTGCTTTATGTATAATATGGGAAGGTTGTATTGCATGTTCTTTTATTAATAGAATTTGAAAAATGTGATAAATGAATATTCTTAGATTGTAACAAAGTAGAGATGGGATTGTTGTAACTCCTCAAATAGATAGAAGACAGGAGGGGCATCTGGAATTCCTGAAGATAAGGAACAATTGAGCCTTGTTGAAGAAGACTGATTTACCACCTCCATCCAGACTGTATGGAGCCCCATAAATAAACTGTATGCTTAAGGGGGGGGGGGGGGGGTCTTGAAACCGAAATGAATATTTGAATCATGTATTAGCTCATTTAAATATGTAACACAGAAGTCCTTAAAACAAAGGATCTGAAAAGAGACAACGTGCTGTTCTTGTTGATATCAGCACCTCGGCCGAAAAGAGCTTTGTTTTTTTTTTCTCCTTATTGTCTATTTTATTTTACTTTTATTAAACTTATAAATTTTACATAATAAGTGAATCATGTTTTTCACAACATGGCTGCTGTGATGGTTGGTAGGCAACATAACTTGGTGTCTGCTTCAGGGAACCTTCCGGCGTTGGGCAGCCCCGCTCCGCTGCTCCCCATGACTGCCCACGGCCGACAGGGCCTCCCAGCCACTCGGGTGCTGGCTGCCTCGGTGTTTCCCATACTTCTCGACTTCCAACTGCGGATGCGGCGGTATTCGGCATCCCGTGGCCCTGGGCGTTGGCGGCTCTACGCATGGCACAAAAACGTGTGGCTCCAGGAGGGCTCTGGTGGCGGGGCTGCTGGCTTCTCTTCCGGCTTCTGGCACTGCGATGCTTCCGGGATCTGGTGGGTGTACTGGAGAGTCCTGGGCACCACGGCTGGGGCAATTCTGGCCCCTGCCCCCACATGCTCAGCACGGCATCTCCTCCTCCGTGGACTGTCTCCTCTGCGCCGCCATTTTGGGTTGTTTCAGCGGGCTGGATCCACGGCGAGCGTGGTCTGCCATTGGTGGGTGTGCCAGGCAGTGGCTGGGCTGTCCAATCAGCTGCAGGCAGGGGCGTGCTGAGCACATTAACAGTGATAGGGGGCGTGGAGCCCAAAGATGGCTCCTGCAGCCGGGGCGCGGGCGGCCCTGGGCGTTCTGAGGATGCACCTGGAGGCGGTGGTGCGGGTGGTCATGGCAGGGGCAAACCTGTGTGCGATGCAAACACTGCTGATGCTGGCAGTGGCGAGGGAGCTCTGGCAAATAATGGCTGCTCCCCCCTTGGTTTCTCGCCTGCCCTCTCTGCCTGCATGCGCGAGATGGCATTGACTCCCCCCACTGCTCTGCCCCACTCTCTGTCCTTGCTGGGCATTTAGGCGGGCAGTGCCTGCAGCATCTCCACTGCAGTCCCTGCATCCCGCTTGGCTTCCAACTGCCCCAACAAGTCCGAAACAAGCCTCCAGAGCTTTATAATGTCCATAGCGGCTTCCAGAGCCTGTTGCTCATACTTTACCCCCCCCCCCCCCCCCCCCCGTTTAGGTAAAAAGAGGGTCCATACCTTAGAGACTGGGTTTTCTTCCAGCGAAACCCATCCTCCCATTTTCTTGGCGCCGTTCTTCTATTTTAGGGGTATTTACAAAAGGGGTCCAGACTTTGGTCAGCTCTCCACACTGTTTTTGGCAGCTTTTTTCACTGCAGTCAGGCTCTCCATGCCGCTGTTTTGGCAGCTTTTTTCACTGCAGACAGGTTCTCACCCACTGTCTCCCCTGCTCTACACGTGGAAGGCTGTGTCAATCACTTTGGGTTTCACCACTTGTTACATTGGGGTTGCAGTTTGGAGACAGACACACGACTGAAGACACCGAAGATCACATGACAACAGCCAAGATTTATTGTTGGGCACCCTCTTTTATAGGGGCTTCAAACTTTCCCATGCTTACACACCTGATTGGTCGTGGTCTCAACACCCCCCAGCTCCCTGGCCAATGATACGCCTGCACTCAGGACTGAATGGGATTGGCTGGGGTCCCTTGTTTGAGTTCAAATCCAACCTATCATTGCTTCACCTGGGGACTAGTTTACTTCTAGGCTGGTCGAGTTTGGGGGTCTGTTATGGCCAAATTTATCTGTGCAGCTACAGACCCGCTGCAGCTGTCACAGAGGAGGGAAGTCCATAGCGGCTTCATTCTTCTGGAGGCAGCATTTATTGTCTAAATAGAACAGGAGGCATATATGTGGAAAAAAGTGTTTGTGACTGGACTTTATCTTTGGGTTTAGACTGTTGGACCCCCAACTGGCCTCCTTGCAATTTTTCTAAATATTGAGGCAGATGGAATCAAATGCATGTTAGGCTCACTAATGGTAGCTGGGTAAGGTGTTCCTACCATAATTACTGAAGGGATTTTGAAGGCTGTAAAGCAATGGGGAAGGACAGGGTTTTTGACCACCTATTTTTAAGCTGCTCCCGAGATAATTCCACAAGTAAGTCACATGTTGTCTGTGACTACCAGTGGAAGTGGCAACACTGGAATGGAACTCAAACCCTTTTTAATAAGTTCTGGTCCAGATCCAACAAAACAGATCTGGGATGTAACTGCAGGTGGAAACCTCATGTGGGAGCTTGGAAATGCAAATATTGTGATTCTTATGATGGGGCAACTATTGTTGGAGGACCGTTAGGCCCAGGAAGCAAGCTGTATTTTGACCCACCAATTGATGATGAAAATTGGGAAGGCCCCTTTGCCAATGGGGCCTGGGCTTTGAAAGGGCATTATTGGATTTGTGGCCAACATGCTTATCGCAGATTACCTCGAAAGTGGTCAGGGATATGTTATTTAGGGTATATTAGACCGTTGTTCTTTCTGCTACCACAGCTTCAGGAAAATCAGTTAGGAATCAAGGTATATGATGATCTAATTAGAGAAAAGCAGTCCATTGATGCAGCCCTGGCTAGAGGGAGCACCCAAAAGTGGGGAAAAGATGAATGGCCACCTGAGCGAAGCATACAATACTACGGACTAGCCACATGGAATTCTAATGAATTAACATCAGATGCCAGAGGACACATTTATAATTTAAATCAGAAAATTAGGTTACAAGCTGTCTTTGAAATAATAACCAGCCAGACAGCTACAGCCCTTGACTTTCTTGCTGACCAATCCACTCCGATGAGGAATGCAATATTTCGACATCGGATAGCATTAGATTATTTATTAGCGGAAGAAGGGATGGCAAATTAAATGACTCTAACTGCTGTTTGCAAATAGATGACAATGGAAAAGTGGTGAAACAAATAACAAAGGGAATAACAAAGTTACCTTATGTACTAGTCCAAACGTAGAAAGGATGGAAATGGGACATGTTTTCGTGGTTACCTGGTGGACTATGGGTTAAATGAATGCTTTTTCTCCTCTTATGTGCTGTAGCAACTCTCATCTTTTTACCATGTGTCCTGGGTTGACGGTGCCTGCTATCCCATATCGTGGACTGTGTTGTTATGTCTAACAGCCAATGCTTGGCTTTTGGCTTTTGCTGGCTGGCTGCTCCTGCTGCTGCTGCTGCTTTGCTTGCTGCTACCTTAGCCACTTTTGCTTTCTGCTGCCTGCTTTTTTGCTGTTTCTGGGGGTTTTTTTCCCTTCCTTTTCCCTTCCCCCCATCCCCCCCCCCCCCCCCCCGAAGATTTGGACCGGCTCCGGACCTGACCTGAGAAGGCTGAGGATCTCCGAGCCCGCGGAAGAAGCTCTGCGCCCTCCCCCCACAGTAACTTGAGCCTTTTCCTTTTCTCTTGTGGTGGGAAGAGTTCTTGTCATTTGTCAATAAATCGGTTTTTTCCACTTTTCTCCTCCAAAGAATTTCCTTTCCAAACGCAGGGCTGGGGGCAGGGAGGGGTGGTGGAGGTTTGTTTTAGGGGACTTCCTCTCAGAGGTTCTTGCCCTAATTTGCCCTAAACCAATACACCATGTATGATCCCTTGCTTAGTGCAACTTAGTCAACATGTGATCAAAGGGATGTAGGTAGTAGCCATGCCTACAGATCCAGAAATGTCTACAAAAGGACAGAAAATTATATCACTGCAAACAATTGCAAAACCAAAAGTGTGACGGCCAACAGTTGGCCTGGAGGCCTCACAGTCATAAGAAACCCTGACCTTAACTTGATCAGCCTATACCTGTGAAAGAAAAGAAACATCTTTGGGAGAGAGGGCACTGAGAGGCAGAGGGACTTGGCTGCAGAGACTGGATGCCAGCCAATCCCTGACAAGCATGTACACAGGCAGCTATTGGTCAGTGAACCGGGTGGCAACAAGATTCTAGCCAATCGGGGTCAACCATATAAAAGCAAGTGCTGAATAATAGAGTTTGCTATTGCCGCATGAATCTCAGAGTGTCATGTTGTGTCCGTCTCAAATGTGACACAAAAGAACCCAAGAACAGAAAGTTAAGTCAATGATAACTAAGGTTTGTAAAGACAATTATTGAGAAAATTAAAAGAGGAGGGATTGAAAGGAATGCGAAGGAGGTGTCTTTACAAACAAACTGTGGGCCTGATGATAGATAAGGCCAGATATGGAGAGGTGAAAGAAGCAGTGGGAGAAAACCATAAATTCCATAGGAATTCCACTAATTGACACAGACTATTACTCAAGACTGTTCTGAATCTCTGGATTTAGAGAAAAAGAACAGAGACTAAAGGAAAAAGAAAAAGGGGGGGTGGGGTATATGTTAGAAGGGGGTCTTAGGTATTAGACATATTAGTCTGTCTCTCTCAAGTACCTCAGCCAATGGGGAAAGAGAGAGGGAAATGCAGCCAGGTAATTAGGATAAAAAGGAGGCTGCATCCCCTAAAAATTTTGAGAGACCCCAGGGGAAATGCCCCATGGGCCTCTCCCTTTATTCAAATAAAGTTACAGGAGTCCTTTGTCTCCTTTTTGGACATAAACCTCTAGTGTTTGTGGATTAATTTTCTTGACACCACCAGGTTAAAGGCTTGGCTTTAAAGAAACCTTGTCTAGCCTCCTGGCAAAGTATGTCTTTATACCTGCCTGTGAAATACCTTCCAGAAATCCCCACCCAAAAAAAGCTTCTGGAAAGGAAATAACAAAAATTATTGATGGTTTCCACAGGGAAAATGATCCTAACCAGTGAGATGAGGTATATGTAAGATGAGGTTGATAACTGTTCCTGCTGTACACAGCTTCCAAACCAGAGCCTCCTTAAAGCTCCAGCAGAAACCCTCATCTACCATAGTCCTCACCTGCTAGGGCAGGACCCTCCTTGAACCTGGCCCCTGGATGTGGCTCTCTGCATATGTCAAGATCTGAAGAACCTTTTGGTGGACACCCAGGCAAAGAAAAGAGATGTGTCAACACAAAATACACGAAACCACCCTGTAGCAAAGTTCAGCACCCAACGGGGAATTTTCAGAGGCCACACAGCTTCTAAAGAGCTGGAGGTCACCTGCATGACTTTTTTTTTTTGGCCTTCCATGCTCTTTCATATGAGTTTTTTAACTTTTTTTCAATTGCATCCGTCCATGCTAGGACTTCTGTGGCTGTGGGCATGTGAACAGGTCTGCAGTGAAAGCCTTCTTGACACAGAGGCAACCACTCCAAACAGGCATCACAGGCAAGACTTAAAAGATATAGACAAAACAGATGAGCAGAAGATTAGAGACCTGGACACAGAAGATTAAGATTTGTTGTTGATTTATCTAGAAATAGGATTGCTTTTGTCAAGAAGCAGCAACTTGCCCAGACTTGACAGTAGACTAATGAAACATCACCAAGTCCCATTCCCATCCATCCCTTACCCAGCCCCATCCAATTCACTTTTAACCATCCTCTGCTGCATTATCATCTCCTCCTGAACAATCAGTTCTTCCCACCAGGGCATGAAGATCTGATCTGCCTGTGCTACACAGCAATGGCACTAAATAACCAAGTACCTTTGGAAAAGCACCTGTGAAAGATGCCTGGATTACTCCAAACTGCAAACCACTTTAGGCAACCACTACATCATCAATTTTCACTACAGCACATGCAGAAAGACTTCTGCACTGACAAAACACCTTATTTTTCATTCAACATCATGTCAGGAAAGCTACCTTGGACCTTCCAGAAGAGTATGACCATCAACTGCTATATTGCAGCCTTGCCCTTCCTGAACCAACAACTCTCAAAAGTTGAGGACTGGCAGAACAAATTCAAGTCCTGTCTTGCAAGCAAATCACACCATGAAAAGATGTGTCAAGTAGAAGCCAAACAAGGCAATCTCCTTCTACTTCGGACAGGAACAGCAGGATGGTCTAGTGGTCAAGAAGCTTCACCTCTAATGCAGCAGGTTCCCAGCCTCATGTACATTTGCAACCCTTGGAGCTACCTGCATTATATTTTTGTGGCATCTGGGCACTATTTCTTCTGATAGACGAGGAACAGAAACAAAGCAGCTGTATCTTGGAAGTCTGTCACACTTCACCTGCCCTCCACCAAGGTCAACATAGCCCATGTAATTATCTTTCCTTACTCTGCTTGGAAATACCACCAAAATCCTGGAGCCAAATGCTGAACACAAAGATACAGAACGCTGCTCCAGCACCAGAAGAAAAGCAGCTGAAAGAATAATTTGCTGCTTGCTTGCTTTTACTGTCAAACAAGGGCATTTGTAAAAAGGAAAAGAGTTTAAATCTGTTTGCCTAAGCATTTATAAAGTGAACTACAAATAGTTTTACTTTCAGCTAAAGAACTCTGTAGTATGTGTAGTCCCAAGACTGTAGCACCACAAGAGGGCTGAGGGTGAGACCCTGAATTCCTCTCTAGCCATGAGTGTTCCCACCATACCTTTAGGATTTCAGGCAAGACATGGGACAACTCCCCCCCCCCCCCCCATCTCCATTGCCAGGAGTCCTGGTCTCTTGACAGTTTTTCAAATCTAGGTTTGGTCTTGCTTCAGCCCTCAGAGCATTTCCAGAAGAGGAGTTCCCACCTGCCTGTACTGACAAAGCAGACAAGAGGAAAGAGGAGCTGCTGCTGTGCTCTTCAGGTTATGTCAAGCTGCACGTACATTTGAAGCTGGCCACCCAGTTCTCAGCAGCCAGGAGGAATTTTGTAACAGCTACTTCCTTCACTGCTCACAGAGCTGATCTTCAGGAAAGCTCATGTGTTGGAACTCTGAAGGCTGAAAACTTCAAGTTTTCTGAAATGAAGGGTGCCAAGCCTCAAGTAAACACCTCATTTGACCTGGGGCCTTAGAAAAAGCTTCCAAAACTGAGTGATAGCACAGAAGCAGTATATATATAGTTTGGATAGTATTGTGTGATTTCACAGGGTAAAAAACTTAGATTTGGGATTTTAGTGTATATATGGGAGCCAAGATGGAGAACTTTGGGTGTGGATTAGTTGTCTTTTTGCACCTTCTTCTTCCTTCTTCTTCACAAATCTGGATAGTTTTCTGTAATTGGGTGAAAGAAGTCCACATTGCAGGTTTCGGGTGATCATAATTGGATTAGAAGCATAAATAATATAGATGTCAACTGTTTATTGGATAATTGGGACTTAAATAGCCTTGAATAGACACCATTTTAGCTCACTTTCTCGACTTGTTAGAGAGAGCTCACATCTCGTGAGTCTGTAATAGATAAGGATAATAAATTTCAGAGTGAGACTTCAAAAACAACGTCTCCTGAGTTTTATTCGCCCTGACCTTGTAGCAGGAAAGAGCCAGGCAATCCCATATATGGTGCCCACAGCGTGAGGAAAAAGCCTAAGCTCCTAGATCAGGGTCCTTGAAGGAAGAAATCAGCGGTATAAGCGGAAGAAGCAGCGTTAAGCTGGAAAAACAATATCCCCAGGGACAAGACCAGCTCGGATCTGAAGCTTGTGTCTGCTGGTCAGAGGTGAGACCGTGAGACTGAGGTTGTCAGCTGACCTTAGAGTCAGATAGGAATCTTTTTCATATCTTCCTTCATGGCCAAAATCAATATAAAAATGGGAAATGTAATATCCAAGACACAAAAAGAAGCAACGGAAAAATTAGAATTCATGGTTAAAAATCACTCTATCTCAAGAGACCAATTGTGAGACCTGTTAACTTGGGTCCGAGAAAAGTTTCCAACCGCACATACAGAACTTCTTTTTAGCCCGTCCTTATGGGACTCCGTCAGTTTAAAATTATATGATGAAGCCACACTTAAAAACACCATGGCTGCAAAGCTTCTGTCAGTATGCAGAGCAGTTTATGAGTCCATAATCAACATAAATGATACACAAAACACCTCCAGCAACACCAACTCCGCACAGAAAAAAGCGGTGGCTTTTCAACAGACCCGGCAGCTCTGCCGGGGCGGCCCCTGGATCGGCAGCCCCTCTCCACGGAGCTCTGCGGGCTCTGAGGCAGGAGGTGGGAGCCACAAGCGCTTTGTGTCTTTTTAGCCTTCTCCGTATTTGCTTTTGATGGTTTTCCCCCTTTTGCTACATGCAGTTGTCCTAGGGTGGCTTTATGATGCTTGTATCCTCAATCGTCTGTTCTGTTTGTGCTGTATATTAAATTCTGTACCTTTAAAACTGGTTCTGGCAGCAAAGGGGGAGAAAGAAGCAGCTTGCAGTTTGTTTTGAGAAAACTGCCTGACTCCTATACACATTCTTGCTCCAGTGGTTCGTCTGAGGCACAGACAGCAGTAGAGCAAAGATCTGTACTTTTAGTTAGTTTTAGCTAGCTGAGGCAAAGAACTTCCCTGGAATGGATTTTTTTGGGTTGGTTTTTTTTTTTCCCCTTTCTTTCTTGAGACTGTTTAAATCTGCTCTAGACTGAAAAACCCGAAGGAGCACTGAGGGCTCGCACCTGCAGCCCACTGGGACCTGGACCTCTGGAGGACTGGGATTGATAAGAGACTGAGTGAGCTGAGCTACACCCATGGCAAGTACTTTCTCAGTTTTGCCATCTCTCTTTGGAGCGGCGAGAGGTTTTATTGTTTCACATTATTCATTTTTTGTGCTTGTGGGCATCTTGTTTGTTAAATAAATAGTTTTTTCCACTTTTCTCCGAAGAAGTTCTTTTCCCAGGTCGGCTGGGGGAAGAGGCCATTTGAATTTGCTTTCCAGAGGAACTCCCTTCAGTGGTTTCCTCCCAAATTTGCCCTAAACCAGGACAGATACATTTTTATTGGTGCCCAACTGCAGGGCTTGAGAGAGTGGAAAAAACGTGGATTGATTGCATTTTGGTTGTACTTTGTGTGGAGATAGTCAGTAGCCATGTTGCTCCTTGAATTCCTAATGTCTCTTGGAATGGAGTCCTTTCTGTGTTTCTGTTCCCTAGGCTTTTTTGAGGTTTTAATACCTTTCTGGTCCCTAGGTTAGTTTTCTTATCCAAAAATAGCTCCAATGTTGTCCCTAACATGTAGCTTTTACAATAGAGGTGCACGAATTAGGATAGCTATTCTCCTGGGCTCAGTGTTTATGATTTATAGGAAGTTTATACAGGTACTGGAGTTTGTGCCAGGTATGTTTGGTTTATGGTTTCTTCGTCCTACCCTGCATCCTAGTTCCAGTAGCATGTTTTGGGGATTTATTAATAATAGCACCCAGTTTGCTAGGGGAGGAGTAGGAGATGAAGCTTTTCAGTCTTTTCTTTCCTTCTCTTTTGAATTGGTTACATCACTTTTGGAGAATGTTCAGTGTCCCTTGAATGTTAAAGAAACCACCTTCCTGGTATTTCATCTGGTAAGCTTCCGCTATATGGTTTGTAGATTGTCTAGAGGGAAGTCTGAAATTTCCAGAAAGGCTGATGAGGCTGCTGACCTAGTAGACCCAGAAGTAGGCCCAGGTGTGAAAAAACCCAAATGGTGTGGAGAATGGGAGAGAATGAGCCAAACTTTGAAAGAATTTTATGATCCCCCAGCTTGGGAATTTTCACATGAACAAATTCAAAAACCAGATGAGGTTGGGAAATATCTGGAGAACTGCCATGATGACTCTAAGGAAAAATGCTTATTGCAATAAGCCGGGCCCTGACATATGCTTATTGCACGCTGCTAGATACTGTAGGGCAGCAGATAGAGGCAGGTGGGCAGGGAGATAAATCAGCAGCTACCCCAGTCACTGAGGCTGCAGCCAATACCCTAGCTACTCAGACAGCAGCTAAACCAGTCAATGAGCCTAAGTCAGCAGCTACACCAGACAGGGAGCTTAAGTCAGCAGCTAAACCAGACAGTGAGCGTAAGACACTGGCAGGCCCCCCAGCAAAGAAGCGCACACACAAAACTTATCAACCAGTGGACAATGATCCGGGTGAAGGACCCTCAGTGCCTCCCGACACCCAATCAGAAGCTGAACCAACTGATACACAATCAGAAGCCGAACAAACTAGCACAAAATTAGAAGCCAAACCAATTGGCAGAAAATCAGAAGCCCAACCAACCAGCAGCAAATCAGAAGCCCAACCAAGTGGCAGAAGATCAGAAGCCCAAACAACTGGCAGAAAATCAGAAACTACTATTGAGTCCTTTTCCCTGAAGGACCTTCGTAGCCTAAGAAGGAATTACACTGGATGACCTGATGAATCTATAATTATTCAGTCCATCTTTGGGATGCTGCAGGTGAGGCTACAATTCTGGACAGCACTGAAGCGAGGCATATGGTATCCCTGTCACAAGATCTGGTTATCAACCAAGGAATGATGAGAGAGGCTAACTCTTGCAGTCTCTGGGAACGGGTCCTGGGAAGTGCGGCACAAAGATATCTGTGTGCAGACGATCTCTATATGCAGCAAACCCAGTGAAAGACCATAGAACAAGGGATTCAACTCTTAAGAGAAACGGCAGTGGCAGAGATTGTTTTCTTAAATTACCTAAACATTAGGAACCTAGACTTGGTACCATGTACACCCGTGATGTGGTGAAAACTTGTACGACTTGGGCCACAAGAATACTCTTCTGCTTTAGCAATAATGAAGCGAGATGACACAGGGAAGACCGTGCTGAATACGGCGAAGAAGCTCAGAGCAAATGCAGATGCTGTGCATGGTCCAACACATGCAAGAATTGCAGGTGTGGAAACACATCTGCAGAAATTAAAAGACAAGATAGAGGAAAACCACAAGAAACTCAGAGAGGACATTAGAGAGAAGATGAAAGAGGGCTTTCTCCAAATCTCGGCACTACAAGTCAGAGATCCTGGCATCAAATGCAGACGTTCCCCAGATAGGAAAAGAAAGGACATCCCACGAGCTGAGCTGTGGTCCTTCCTGCGTGATTCTGGGGAAGACATGAGGAAATAGGATGGAAAATCTACTAATGATCTGGAACAAAGGCTGCGTAAATTGTTGGAAGGCAAGACTCAGAGAAGTTGTTCCACCAAGAAGGAAGTAGTTCCAGTTACCCAGGGAAAGAAGGATAACCAGGCTTAGAGGGGCCCTGCCTCTAGCCAGGTAGAGGCAAGAGAAAACCGTGTTTTTTAGGCTGTGTAGATTTGTTGGCCTGGCACATTAGAACCACAAAAATATGAGGCCTTGGTTGACACTGGTAAGCAGTGCACATTAATCCCATCAAGATATGTGGAGGAAGAATCTGTTTCTATTGCTGGTGTGACAGGGGAATCACAGGATTTTACTTTGGTAGAAGCTGATGTGAGCCTGACTAGAAATGAGTGGAAGAAACACCCTATTGTGACCAGCCCAGAGGCCCCATGCATTTTGGGCATAGACTTCCTCCAAAATGGGTATTTCAAAGGCCCAAAAGAATTCAGGTGAGCATTCAAGATAGCGGCTATAGAGACAGAAGGTGTTACGCAATTGAACACCTTGCCTGGCCTATCGGAGAACCCATCTGCAGTAGGACTTCTGAAGGGAGAAGAGTGTAGCAGAATTTCTTAGGGAATGTGGGCATGATGTGTTCTGGAATGAGATCTGAGCTATCCCAGGCTGGGCCTCAGAGTCAGGCCTGTCTGGAAGTGGACAGGCCTGTGGCGCAGCAAAAATTCAGGTTAAGGTGTGTTTAGGCATTAGATAGGTTAGTTATATTGTGATCACGGTGGCTTCCCTAAGGGTGAAATTTTTTGCATTTTTCTTCACACTGAATGCCAATTAGAAAACACTTGTAACTGTAAACTATCTGAAACTGTATTTAACCCGCCATTTCAAGATAATAAGCAGAGAACGCATGATCTAACCATATTGGTCATATGTGCGTTGCTCGGTCCAGCTTCCCATGTAATAAGGGGTTCCCTGGCTTCTGAAGAGCAATGAGTACCAATTGCCACTTTGACAGTGCATCACTGACACTACAGAACAATTCAAGATGCTGTGATTCCCATCCACAAGATGATCCGTGAGCAGAAGAGCCAAGGAGTGGTCTGCAAAACCCACTCACCCTTCAACAGCCCCATTTGGCCTGTGCGCAAATCTGAAGGAGAATGGAGATTGACTGTGGACTATTGTGGCTTGAATGAAGTGGCTCCACAGCTGAGTGCTGCCGTGCCAGACATGTTAGAACTCCAGTATGAGCTGAAGTCCAAGGCAGCAACGTGGTACGCCATTATTGACATTGCCAATGCATTTTTCTCCATTCCTTTGGCAGCAGAATGCAGGCCTCAGTTTGCCTTCACATGTAGGGGAATGCAGTACACCTGGAACCGACTGCCCCAGGGGTGGAAGCACAGTCCCACCATGTGCCATAGACTGATATCAAACTGAACTAGAAAAGGGTGAGGCTCCAGAACATCTGCAGTACATTGATGACATCATTGTATGAAGGAACAGTGCAGCTGAAGTGTTTGAGAAAGGAGAGAATATCATCCAGATTCTCCTGAAAGCTGGTTTCACTATCAAGAAGAGCAAAGTTAAAAGACCTGCTCAAGAAATCCAGTTCCTAAGAATAAAGTGGGAAAATGGACAGTGTCAAATTCCCACTGATGTCATCAAAAAGATCAGATCAATGTCTCCGCCAACCAACAAGGAGGAAACACAAGCTTTCATCAGTGCTATAGGCTTTTGGAAAATGCATATTCCTGAGTACAGCCAGATTGTGAGCCCTCTCTAACTGGTTACCCGCAAGAAGAACACTTTCCACTGGGGCCCTGAACAGCAACAAGGCTTTGCCTAGATCAAGCGAAGATTGCTCATGCAGTAGACCTTGGCCCAGTCAGGACAGAATCAGATGTGAAGAACGTGCTCTACATGGTCTGTCCTGGAGCCTTTGGCAGAAGGTGCCTGGTGAGACTTGAGACTGACCAGTGAGATTCTAGAGTCAAAGCTACCGAGGGTCTGAAGCCAACTACATTCCAACTGAGAATAAAATTTTAGCAGCCTATGAAGAAGTCTGAGCCACCTCAGAAGTAACAGGCACTGAAGCACAACTCCTCCTGGCACCCCGACTACTGGTGCTGGGGTGGATGTTCAAAGCAGAAGTTCCTGCTACCCACCATGCCACCAGTGCCATATGGAGTAAGTGGATTGCTCTCATCACGCAGTGCACCCATATTGAAAAACTGAATTGCCCTGGAATTTTGGAGATAATTACAAATTGGCCTGAAGGTAAAAACTTGAGTCCCATTGATGAAAAGAAACAAGAGCAAGTGACACATGCTGAAGAAGCTCCACCATACAACCAACTGCCAGAAGAAGAAACACATTATGCTCTTTTTACAAGATGGTTCTTGTCACATTTTAGGGATGAAATGAAAGTGGAAAGCAGCCATATGGAACCCCACACGACAGGTCGCCCAAGCTGCTGAAGGAAAAAGTAGATCGAGCCAACTCGCTGAACTCAAAGCCATTCAATTGACCCTGAATATTGCTGAAAGAGACAAGTGGCCAAAGCTCTACCTCTACACTGATTCATAGATGGTAGCCAATGCTCTATGGGGATAGCTGGAAAGGTGGAAAAAAGCTAATTGGCAACGTAGAGGAAAACCAATTTGGGGTGCTGAAAAGTAGAAAGACATTGTTACCAGAGTAGAAAAGCTACCTGTAAAAGTCCGCCATGTAGATGCCCATGTCCCCAAGAGTTGAGCTAATGAGGTGTCTTGGTTTGGAAAGACAGGTATCTGCCAGTGAAAACTGGGGTTTCCCTTAGAATGGAGAATGTAAACCCCTCACCCCCCGCCAAATTATAATTTTACAATTAAGGACTTTCAGGCAAAGATTTGGGAATAGGAATAACAGTTCTTTACTAGGAATATTGACAATACAAATGTAGTAGAAAAACAAAACCACCCAACTACACCAGCAAGCAAACAACAATTTTGGAAAACCCTGACAGAGTCAGAGCTACAACCTGACACCCTGTTGGTCAGGGTGTTGGAAGCAGTCCAAAAGTGAGTCCTCCTGGAGTGCCAGAGGTGGTTCTGGTGGAGTAGAGATGATCCTGTAGAACAAGAGTCCAGTGGTGGTGAGAAGGGGTCCAGTGGTGGTGAGAAGGGATCTAGTCTTTCTCCAGGAATTGGGTGAAGCTGGATACTTTCTGTGTTCCTGTGTCTCAGTTTTATCTAGGTAGGAATGGTTGGCTCCCCCCACTGGGTGGAGCATCTCACAATAGGATGATGTAATGTGGATAGTCTATTTTGGGGATGTGTTAATGGTCCATTAGCAGAAAATATCTCCCTGGAGGGACTGGTGGTGAAAGAGATAAGAAACAATGCCCTACCTAGTTTTGACAGTTGGCCTATTATCCACCCACCTCCTCCCAGAGTAAAGAAGAACAATTCTCCAACCGCTTTCAGCAGATGAAATAGAATACACATTTTTGGTTCCATAACCATGAGGAACACCGAAACAACGAGCAGGTAGATCAGGCTGCAAAGATAGAGGTGTCAAATATAAACTTACATTGGCAACACAAAGGAGAGTTATTCCTAGCTCAATGGACTCATGATGCCTCAGGTCATCAGAGTAGAGATGCCACCTATAGGTGGGTGCGAGACCAAGGAGTGGATTTAACCATGGATGGTATTCCTCAAGTTATCCATGACTGTGAAATGTGTGCTGCCATCAAGCAGGCCTAGCGGGTGAAGCCCCTATGGTATGGTGGGTGGTAGTCCAAATATAAGTATGAGGAGGCCTGGCAGATTGACTACATCACACTGCCCCAGACACGCCAAGGTAAGCGCTATGTACTCAATGGTAGAAGCCACCACAGGATGGTTGGAGACCTACCCTGTGCCTCACGCTACAGCCCGTAACACCATTCTGGGCCTTAAAAAGCAAGTTCTTTGAAGGCATGGTACCCCTGAGAAAACTGAGTCAGACAATGGGACTCATTTCAAGAATAGCCTTATCAATACCTGGGCTAGGGAACATGGTATTGAGTGGGTGTACCATATCCCCTACCATGCACCAGCTGCAGGCAAAGTGAAGAAGTACAACAGACTGTTAAAAACTACCTTAAAAGCATTAAGTGAAGGATCTTTCAAAAATTAAGAGCAGCACTTGGCCAAGGCCACCTTGTTAGTTAACACCCGAAGTTCCACCAGCAGAACAAGCCCTGCCCAGTCTGAGCTCCTACCTACAGTAGACAGAGATAAAATCCCAGTAGTACATGAGAGAGGTTTGTTAGAGAAGACAGTTTGGATCAAATCTGCCTCAAGTACAGACAAACCCATCCGTGGGATTGTTTTTGCTCAGACACCAGGTTGCACATAGTAGATAATGCAGAAAGATAAAACAATACAATGTGTACCTTAAGGAAATCTGGCTGTTGAGAAAAAACTATGAGTAAATATCATTGTTTGCTGAATGTTACTGCCATTTTCTGTATATAGCTGTATACTGTATATATATGCATGTATAAGGTATGTGTGTGTAGAGTTAGAATTTATTTAGTTCTGGTAGTAAGTTGATGATATGGGGATAAGGGGTGGAAGTTATCCTAAAGTGACTTTATGATGCTTGTATCCCCAATCGTCTGTTCTGTTTGTACTGTATATTAAGTTCTGTACCTTTAAAACTAGTTCTGGCAGCAAAGGGAAAGAAGTAGCGTGCAGGTTTTTTTTGAGAAAACTGCCTGACTCCTATACACATTCTTGCTCCAGTGGTTCGTCTGAGGCATGAACAGTAGTAGGATAGAGATCTCCTGTGCTTTTAGTTAGTTTTAACTAGCTGAGGCAAAGAACTTCCCTGGACTGGTATGGTTTTCTTTTTCCCTTTCCTTTTTTTCCTGACACTGTTTAAATCTGCTCTAGACGGAAAACCCAAAGGAGCACTGAGGGCTCACACCTGCAGTCCACCGGGGCCTGGACCTCCAGAGGACTGGGATTGATAAGAGACTGAGTGAGCTGAGCTACACCCACGGCAAGGACTGTCTCAGTTTGCCATCTCTCTTCGGAGCTGCCAGAGGTTTTATTGTTTCATATTATTCATTCTTTGTGCTTGTGCGCATCTTGTTTGTTAAATAAATAGTTTTTTCCACTTTTTCTCTGAGGAAGTTTTTCCCAGACTGGCTAGGAGGAGAGGCCGTTTGAGTTTGCTTTCCAGGGGAACCCCCTGGAACTTTTGGCCTCATTTATTATGTTGGTTTCTATTTCCATAACATCAGAGGAAAGGCAGCAGAAAGGGTGGGAGACCATCTTCTGGTTAAAAAGAAATCGTAAAATGTGACAGAAAACATTAACCTCCTATTTTTTCAGACAAGGGATGAGGACATCCCCCATTAGCAGGATTTTTAGAGTGATGTGTTTCCAGGCTCTGTAGGTCCCTCTGCCAATGGGGATGTATGCACATCTCCTCTGGTCCTGCAGTATATCTACTTTTTTTTTTTTTTTTAGAGAGAGAAAATTCCTTCCTTCCCTTAATTTCATTAAAAATTCAAGTTTTTCACGGATCACAGGGAAGGTGTTTAGGATGTGGACTTAGCCAAGCCAGCAAAAATAGCTGCTTGGCCAAAGAGACATTGAGTTTTTATTTAATTTTTTTTAACCCAAATAATTACTCCACAACTGCCTTCATGAAAATATTCAGCAAATTCAAGGGAGTGCAGCAAAAGCCCTCTCAGAAAACAAGGGAAAAAAAAGATGTAACACTATTCAGAAATTCAAATTCAGGCACGATTTGGGGAATGTGTGTGTTACAGTCCATAGACTGTGAAAGCACTTGTCATGGTTTGAAGGACAGGTGTCTGCCAAGGAATGCAAGAACCTCCCTTGGAATGGAAAATACTACCCCCTTCCCTCCAAATTATTATAACTTTGAAATTACAGGGCTTTCAGGCAAAGATATGTGAAATGGAATAACAGTTCCTTACTGTAATATATATAGATGTCTTGGTTTTGCATTAATTGATTTTTGGTGAGAAGAGAAGAAGTCAGTCACAGAAGTGATTTTCTGTCAGGAGCTGCTAAAAGCTTCCTCTGTGCCTGGCAAAAACAATCGCTGGCTGACTCTGAGAATAGGCACACTGCTAAGCCAATTAGAAAAGCTGGTAAAGCCTCTATGATAACATATTTAAGAAAGACAAAACAGCAGGAAGCTCTCTTTCTCCCTCACCTCCAAGGAGTGGTAAGGGGGCTGGCCAGGCCCCTTCTGGGGGGCGGGGGGGGCCTTCTGGCCCCTTTCTTGGTGGTGCAGCCAGGCCATGCCACCAGGGGCCATCCCGGCACTGAGAGCAACTATGCAGCCAAGACTAGTGCTGGGAGCAACCCCTTGGCTGGCACTGGGGGAAGCCTCAAGGCTGGGAGAAGCTGAGGACAAGAGCGGCCGCATGGCCACTTCCATCCCAGTCTGGGAGAGGCCACGGGGCCAGGACCATGCAGCTGAGATTAGGGCGGCCAAGGCAGCACCACGTGACCACAGCTATCTTGGCATTGCTTGCAATGAACTTTATTTGCTTAGCTGCTTTTAGTCAGCCATGCTGTGAACAGAAGGGCAAGGGCAGCAGCAGCTTTTTTTTCCGGCATCCCACATGAGGAAAAGCGCGGAGTGCATCCGGCAGCCAGCACGGCTCGCGTGATGTCAGTGAGTACCACATGAT
Organism: Phylloscopus collybita; assembly: GCA_027886175.1. Lineage (NCBI taxonomy): Eukaryota > Metazoa > Chordata > Aves > Passeriformes > Phylloscopidae > Phylloscopus > Phylloscopus collybita. Next base: position 5,396,611 of record JAJNNQ010000057.1, read on the forward strand.
CAGCAGTGAGAGACATGACGAACAATTCCTTGACACAGACCCCGGACAGGATCAACCTTTCAGTATTTTAGAACTCTGTAACACCTTTTCAATTGATAGAACTTGAGAATAAACAAACCTACAGACACTGTTTCTCTCCTGAATCAGAGAAAAGGGAAAGGTGAAGACACATGAGGAGAACAACATGGCGACACTAAGGTCAGTGCAAAAGAGGGAGGGAGAGGAGGTTCTCCGAGCCTTAGAGCTGAAATTCTCCTGCAAGCCATGGTGAGGACTATAAAACAACAAACTATTTCCCTGTAATTAATGAAGTGCATTGGGGGATACAGAATTCACCTGCAGCACATGAGAAAAATGTGCTCATGCTGGAACCTGTGGATGCTGAGAAGCTGTGATCTGGTGAGAGGCGTGAACAGAGAGAGAACCCTTGCTTCCAGAGTTAGAGAAAGAAGACCCTTGCTTTTATACTAGAACAGCTCATCCTTTAAAGACTATACTCCATGAACCAAATGGCCCACAAAAAACCAGTTGTGGTAAGACTGGGTTTTTTGCCCGTGGGAGGGACTCACATTGCAGCAGGCTTTCGGGTAGGACTGCTATTGGTGAAAATTAGAACCACATTGGAAAAGTTCACTGACAACTGTCTCCTGTGGGAAAGACCCCATGTCATAGCAAAGGAGACTCCTCTCCCTAAGCAACATCTTTAGAAATAAGAAACTAAAAATTCCATGTTTTGTCTCTCTGTGCTGTCAGTGGGAAGGAAAGAAGGGCTTGGGGGGGGGAGTGTTCTGAAGGTTTATTTTAGTTCTCATTATCCTCTTTTAATTCTGTTGATACATTTTTCTTTATACCTTTTAAAGTTTTGGGCCTGTGTTGCCCTAAAGTTCTTTTCTCCTAATCCTTATCTCACCCAATGCGCTTATTTTAATTCATCTTTCCCCCTCCTCTGCTCAAATATAGTAGAGGAGAATGAGTGAATGATTTTTCATGGGAGCACTGGCATTTGGCCAGCATCAACTCCCGACAGTATATAACAAGGCAAACAAACAATAACTGCAGCAACAACAAATAGAAAAAAAACCAGAGACCTAACAACAGCCTTCTCTTGGCTGTCAAGCACTTTCCCCTTTGATATAGTTATGGCCACAGCCGGCAGGGGCACTGTTGGCTCCTGGCCAGGCAGGGCAGGTGCAATTATTCCCTTGTGGCTGCAGGGGGCGCTGTGGTGCGACCTCAGCTGTCTCTCCACATGGTTTATGGTGGCTCAGCCAGCAGAAGAGATAGAAAAGGGGCTTCCTTTTCAAACTCGCAGGGAGCAGCCAGTCTTAGTGCCCCTCTGGGCTGTGAAATTGACTGCAGCAGGAACCTTGGAGCAGCAGGCTGGAACAGCAGAGGCAAGCACACCCAGGGTGGCAAAGTGCAGCAAAAACTCCACAACTGTAGCAAGACCTGCAGAGTGTCCAGGCAGACACAGGGTGTTGGGTTAAAGTGTAGCAAAAAAATGGCAAAGCAGAGGGACAAAAGAGAGCGGCTGGGCAGGGGCAGCCGGGAGACCATCCCTCCACAGGGAGGAGGGGGTTGGGGTCTCAGGTTTTCCCCTGAGGCACCCAAGCAGATAGTGAGAGCCCTTTCCAGTGAGATCAGGTGTTGAAAAGGTCCCAGTTCAACAGCTTCTCGTGCGAGCAGACGGCCACCCATGATAAGGAGAAGCAGCAAAGGACAAAAAGTCTGCAGTGGCAGAGAATTCCCCCGGGCAGCAGCAGTCCAGCACCAAAATCATACCGGTCCCCACTCCGATCCTGAGAGCAAGAAAGCTAGTGAGGGCCAAGCCCAACCCCTCAACCCCTAGCCAAATTCTTGAAGTATCTCTGCACTTCCCAAGAGAAAGCCCCCCAGCTAAGAGATGGTAGCAAACTCCACCCTTCCCCCTCTTCCTCCTCCCAGCCACATCTTTTGTCTCTTAAGTGTTGAAGTTTTCATCTCTTAGGCAACAAATGGGAGAAAATTCCCTGAGAGAAAGAAAAAAAAGGAAAAATCCTAACCTCCAACAGCACTGTGAAAAACCAAAACAAAACTTTTCAGGCTTGATTTGGATATTATAGAGCTGCACAATTTTTTTTAATGGGAAGTCAGCTGTAGGGCAAAGAAAAGCCCATGTTGCTCTCTGTGATAGATGGTAATTCATGTTTTCATAATATTGGTGTTATATAAGATATGTTAGTAAGTAGAAATAAAGCATGCTTGTGGAATAGCAAACTGTACCCTAAAAAGCCTCTCGCACAGGCAGAGGGGTGTGTGTGTGTGGCTTTTGCAAGGAGCTTTCACCCACCTCCCTGAGAGAAGACAAAAACATTAAAATACAAAGAGAAGGTGGAGAGCAAGCCGGAAGGAGACACTCAGCGCCTGATAAGACTGATGGCTCAACAATCAACAGATGATGGTATCTTATCAGGACCATTTGGACTATTCAGGAGCCCCTCCACCCAGGAAATCCTTTCAGGAGAACCAAACCCTATTTCAGAAATTGCATCAACCACCGAAACAAAGTCAAAAGGGACAAAAGAACTTAAAGAATCTCGGGGACTCACATAGCCCAGTCAGAAAGGATGTAAAAATGACTGGCATGGGCTCAGACCTCCGTGAAACTCGTGTAATGCAGTGCGATAGAGGCTGTATTCGCGATTTCACCCAGTGACAAATTCCCGGGATTGCCACTGTTTCCTTGACTGTGGGCTTTGTCAATTTTGCTGTCCAAATTTTCTGGCCAAATATATCATTTTCGATGGAATTGGCTCTTTGAATTTACTACACTCTCCAGTGTGTTTAAGCCAGAGCTCAATGTGATGACATTTTTGAGACTTAAATGCCTATTGAGTTGTTATTTATATCCCAGTACATGCCCCCATACCCAAATCAGTTAATTCCCCAGAAAACTGCAGTTCTCTAAAACTACTTGTGGACTCCTTCAAAGCAAAATAGAGGCTCTTTCTTCATCATCATCCCAGGAACAGACTTACATATCTGGCTCTCCCATGCTCTTATCTCATTGTGGTCCCTGATCATGAACCCAAAACTCACCACCTCCTCTTGGTAAGCTCAGCCTAGTCCTGCCATTCAACCACTTCACGTCTACCCCTCCATCAGCCTGGCCCAAGGAAAAGCTGCAAAACAGCCAAAATCCCATTATTCATCTTATTTTGTATCACAAACCAGTGTCTGGCAAACTGGGGTCTAAGGAACAGAGATGATCCAGCAGTGGACACCACCATGGTCTTCATCTCCCTCCTGCTGAGGTTGGCATATCCTTCAAAGTGTGGCGGGAACAACAGGGTAAATGGAGGATGGGCAGATGGACAAATGGAAATGTGGGTGTTCAGAGGAACATCCTACATTTGCTGGGCCAGCAGCATCTTCTGTAGAAAGGGAGGGCCCCTCAGCACATCTAGCACCACACCTCAGTGTGAGGAGTATCACTTTGGACTGAGCCCTGCCAGAGCATCCCATAGGAAATACACAGAGTTGAGAATTATATCTGCAATAGTGAGATTTCCAAGAGAAGTTGAGGAGATGTCATGAAGCAAGTGAGGGAGACCTGGGCCTGTGGGGCATGTCTAACCCCTAGGCACCAACTCCCCTCACAGCTGTGGTGCTTGGTGGGATTCACAGACATCTTCAGTTTTAATCCCACTCTGCTCAGGGCCTACATCTGCTTTGAGGCTGATGACAATGAACAGTGCTAACACAATTCAGTAATGGATGCAGAGAAATAGCTTCCCCCTCCACGAGTCCCAGGGTCCCCCATGCTGGACATGCATCCTGAGCACAAGGTGGGCACAGCAGGATGGAGAGCAGCATGACCTGGCGCAAGAGAATGAGAGATGCAGTCACAGTGGAGTGATGTTTCTGCCTCTTAAAAAGCCTTTAGAAAAAGCCTTGTTTCCTCTGTGCAGAGCTGTGTTTCAGGGCAGTGGAGCAAGGCCACACTGCCTTCTAGTGCTGTAGGGCTCCTGTCTGCCACCAGCCCTGTCTGCTTGCCCACCAAACACCAAGCCAACCTTCAGAGCTGCAATGAAAGCCAACCTTGCCCTTTCCACTGACTCTCCTTGCACATCCCACCTAGTTGATCTAGGAAATCCAGTAGATGTAATCTTTTCGAACTTCAGCAAAGCTTTGGATAATTTCACAAAACCTTCTGGAGAAAATATCCAGCACACATCTGGATAACCATGTTACGCAATGGATGAGCAACTGGCTCATAGGTTGGACACAAAGAGTTATAGTGAATGGGGTTACATAATACTGGCGACCAATCGCTAGTGGGGTTCCGCAGGGCTCCATCCTCGGCCCAGTTCTCTTCAACACCTTCATTAATGATTTGGATGCAGGACTCAAAGAAATACTAAGTTTGTCAGCCACACTAAATTGGGAGGAGGTATTGACTCCCTTGAGGGCAGCGATGACCTGCAGAGAGACCTGGACAAATTAGAGTGAGGGGCAACCATGAACTATATGAAGTTTAACAAACACAAATGCCAGATTCTTCACTTGGAATGGGGCAACCCTGGATGTACATACAGACTAGGGAATGAGAGGCTGGAGAGCAGGGCTGCAGAAAGGTACCTGGGTGTGGGAAGAGAAGAGATGGAGTTGAGCTGTGGGCTGTGGGACATGCCTGTAGAAGCACATGGCAGCACAAAGAAGCACATGGCGTCACAGAGAGGCTTGTCCCTGCCTGACCTTGGGGATAAGAGGTGTCATGTGGCAGACCCCGACAGAGAAGCCTGCTGGAAGCTGACTGACAAGTGAACAGCGCATGATCACCCCATAGAAGGACATTAAGAAAGCGTGTTGCTGACATGGCAATGTGTGATAGGTAACATAATGAGAATTACCATATAAGGAAATACTGTGCTGTGAAAAAGTGTATACTGTGCCTTGAAAAAGTGTATAAAACCAGCTTGTTTCTTTGAATAAATGATTTGATTCCCTGCTGGTCTGAGTCCATGTCTCAGTCGTTACAAATGGCACCCTGCATCAGGGATTGAAAGGCAGCTAGTGGTTGCACTGGTGAGGACAACTCGGCTGAACTTTACAGAGGGGCTGAAATGAAGCCTGGGGGCTGAAAGGAAGCATGGGGACTGAAATGAAGCTTGTGGCGCCAATCGACCTTTCTGGAGGACAGAGGGTAGCAGCCGAGAACTATGGGGAGTGGCGTTTCCCAGAAGCAAAAGAACATTGCAGAGATGCTGGAACAGATTTTGAAAAAGCATGGCAGGAAAGTTGAATCAACAGATTTAAATAGACTCTTGTTCTGGGCAAAAGACTGTGATCCAATTTTGGATAGTACTAATATTTTTGACACTTGGACATGGGACGCTTTAGGGGACATGTTGTGGGACCATGTTACGTGTGGTGATGCAGCCCTGACAAAGCTTTTGTGTCTATGGAGGACTGTGTGCAAGGCGCTAATGGCGCATGCAGCACCCAATAACCGGAAAAAGAAGGACACTCATTGCACCAAGACAGTCATGCCGGCTCTTCAGGCACCAGCTCCTTCCATGCCCACTCCTTCCGTGAAACACAAGACTTTGACGGTAAGTCTCTCATGGCTGTGGGAGGAGAACTGGAGCGTGGCCCCTGGGCCCCCAATCTGTTAGATCTGGGAAGGCAGCCTGATATTTCTCCCCCGATCAGTGGGCAGTGGTGAGAAAACAGGCTGCTGTGGAAGGAGATGCAGACTTATTGCATGCTTTTCTGGTTATTTACCAGCCCTACCAACTACCTAGATGGAAAAGCTTGCCTTATGGTGTCGTAAAAGAGCTGCGTAGCTCAACCATAGACAACGGCATCAGTGCCCCTTTCACTACTAGCCTTCTGGAAACTGTGGTAAACTCATATGATTTGGCACCATAAGACTTTAAGCAAATAGCATGGATTATGCTGACAAGTATACAGATCACTGTCTGGATGTCGGAGTGGAGAGAGCTTTGCACTGTTTAAGCTATGGAAAATTTACAGCAACCCCTACGGCACGTTTTGTGACCTATTGGTGCCAAAGCTCTTATGGGGGAGAGCCAATATGTGCTGACTGTGAGACAGGCTCGGCTGCCTGCAGAAGCCCTATGGCAGTCAAAGGAGCTCGCTTTGCAGGTTTTTCGTAAAGTGCTGGACAGCAGTCTGGTTGCAACCTCATTTGTTAATATAAGACAGGGAGTTGATGAATCTTTTAAGTTTCTAGATAAGTTAAAAGCCACCCTAGATAAGCCAATAGACAATGTCACCACGGGAGAAATATTACTGAAGCATTTAGCAGTGGAAAACACAAACCTCAGTTTTCAAAAGGTTTTACTGCCTCTGCGAGCCCCTGTTGTCGTAGAAATGCTTAAGGCTTCTCAGGAAATCAGCATTGCCAGTCATAACCTGACCTTGCTTTTGGAGGCTCTCTCTATGATGAGTGTTTGTTCCGGATCGAGTGTTTGTTTTTCATGAGAGAAAAATGTGAATGCCCCCAGGACAAAAGAGGTTCTGGGGACTCAGGCGTATGCCCATGTTGCCGGAAAGGACTGCACCATGTGAAACAATGCTGATCTAGATTTAGTAAAGAAGGAGGCCTGTTCCCAGCTACATCAATGGGCCCCTCCAGGAAACTGCCAGCAGAGGGGGGGGGGGGGGGGGGGGGGGGGAGCCGCTTGTGGATAGCAAATCAAGCCCCACTGCACTCCTCCCCACAAACGCCTTGCAAGCCTGGATGGCAAGCGGCACTGGCATGGACCTGGCCTCTGCCATCACAGTAACTCTTCAGGACAGCAATGTGCATTGTTTGCCTTCAGATGTCTGGGCTGGGGGTGTGGTGCACTTGTGATTGGTAGAGCGTTGACCACAAAGCAGGGTTTTTTTGTTCTGCCTAGACTAATAGACAGGGATTTTACTGGGGAGATTCAGATAATGGTTTGGACACCTGTATCCCCATGTCAAATTTCTGAAGGGGCACAAATCGCTCAACTTGTTTATTTCCATGTTAACCCCCGTGGCAGTTTTCCACGAGTTAGAGGTAAGAGTGGCTTTGATTTCACTGGGCAGTCACAGATCTGAGCACAATAACTTTCCAGTCATAGACTCACTCTCAAATGTGATTTTTGGCATCAAAACAAGAAGCTACAAATTGCTGGTATATTTAATAGTGGTGCTGATTGTACTGTCATAGCTTTCTCAGCGTGGCCTAGTCATTGACTCCTGACTCAAGCTGCTAAAGGTCTAGCTGGGGTTGGAGGCCTCTCTATTCCAAAGCAGAGTGTCAATTTTGTCACAGTAGAGGGCCCTGAAGGTCGCACTGTGTCCTGGGGTGACATTATGATGTATCCCCAATCGTCTGTCGGGTTTACGCTGGATATTATACTCTGTACCTTTAATATTGGCTCTGAGAGTAAAATCAGGGGAGAAGTGTACAGTTTGTTTTCAGAAACCTCTCTCTGCTGGGCTGGCCTTGAAGAGTGAGAGAAAACAACACACAGACATGAGACGGAGAGGTGTTTTTTTTTCTCTCTCACTCACTTTTGCTTTTGCTTGGTAGTCAGCTAGCGTAGCTTAGCACAGGCTGAGAAGCTTCAAATTTCTTTTTTTTTTTTTTCCTTTTTTTCTTTTTTCCTTTTTTTCCTTTTTTGCCTTTCTTTGGAACTGTTCAAATCTCCCCAGACTGAGGACCCGGGGCGGGGGGGGGGGGGGGGGTGCCGGGGGAAGCTTGCACCTGGGACCCACTGGGATCTACCCTGTGCAGCAACTTTCACCAGTGCCAGAAAGAACTGAGAGCAGAGGAATCACCTACCAGAGGGACTTCTGTCCTAAATTGTCATCTACCCCGAGCGGCACGAGGTTCTTGTCATCTGGTATTGTTCAATTCATTGTCCTGGGGAGTGCTTTGCCAGTTTAATAAACAGGTTTCTTTCCACTTCTCTCTGAGGAGTTTTCTCCCAAACCGGTTGGGGGAGGGGAGGGAGGGTTTCCCTAGGAGCTCTCTTCCCAAATTTGCCTTAAACCACTACACACTGCCACAGTGAAACCTTATGTACTATAACTCCCTGTTACTTTGTGGGGATAAGACTGCCTTAGCCAATGGGCTCTCATGTTGGGAACAAATTTATCATAGGAGCCACTGCTGAGCAGCATGTCCCAGCCCTCACCTGGATGACAGATTGTCCTATGTGGGTGGACCAGTGGCCCTTATCTCTGGAGAAGCTGAAACATTTGCACCAGCTTGTACAAGAACAGCTGCAAGCTGGCCATATCGTTCCCACAACTAGCCCATGGAACTCTCCTGGTTTTTTTATTCAGAAAAAGAGTGGAACATGGCAATTACTGCACGATCTTAAAAAAATCAATAATGTTATTGTGCATATGGGAACCCTATAGCCAGGGCTACTGTCTCCTGTAATGCTGCCCCAATCCTGGACCCTTATAGTTATTGATTTAAAAGACTGTATTTTTTTTCCATACCACTTTGTGAGCATGATGCCCCTTGATTTGCATTTTCTGTGCTTTCCATTAATGCTGCCAAGCCCTACCAAAGATACAATTGGAAAGTTTTACCTCAGGGCATGACAAATAGTCGCACCATTTGCCAACTTTTTGTTGCTCAAGTGCTAGCTCCAGTAGGCTTGAAAGCCCCTAATGTTTTACTCTATCATTACATGGATGACATTTTGATTGCTGATAGCACTCCTGCTGAAGGAGCAAAGGTAAAACAATTGGTTATTGAAGTAGTAGAATGAAAGGGTTTGAAAGTAGCAAATGAAAAGGTACAAGAAGCCCCTTGGAAATATTTGGGGTAGAAAATTTTATAAAAAACTGTTTGGCCTTTGCAGCTGCAATTCATATCTCGAGCGCCCACCCTCAATGATTTGCAAAAGCTCTTGGGAACAATTACTTGGGTAGGCCCTTTATTGGGTATGACAACTGAACAACTTAACCCCCTTTTCCAGTTACTGACAGGGGACCCTGAAATTACTTCCCCTTGAACCCTGACACCCAGAGCAACAGGAGCATTAGAACAGATCACACAGCTGTTAAGTGCTTGACAGGCTCGTAGAAAAGTTGATGGTATCCCTGTCAAATTTATCTTATTAATGCCCCTTATCAGCCATATGCTTTGTTGGCCCAATGGGATGATGCTCAAGAGGATCCCCTCGTTATTTTAGAGTGGATTTTTTTTGCCACATTAATTTGGAAAAAACATTGTTTCCCATATTGAGCTGATTTCACTGTCAATACAGAGAGGTTGACAGCATCTGCTGCAACTTGATGGCGCTGATCCCTCTTTTATCTACTTACCCATGACCCAAGATTATTTAGATTGGCTGCAGCAATACTCACTGGCTTTTCAGGTTGCCCTGCAAAGGTTTTCTGGTCAATTAAACATTCATATGCCTTCTCATACTTTGTTGAACAGCCTATCGCAGTTGAATTTTATTGAAAAATCTTACTGTTCCCCAATTCCAATTGCCAATGCATGCACAGTATTTACAGACGGCTCTGGAAAGACTGGGTGATCTGTAATAGTGTGGCAAAGTAACAGGCAATGGCTACAAGAGAAAGAAGTAGTTCATGGTTCTTCTCAACTGGTAGAATTAGCAGCTGTGATTAGGGCTTTTGAAAAATTTCAAGATGAGCTTAACATTGTTGCTGACTGCTTATGCTGCAGGTAGAGTGACAAGAATAGAAGCAGCTTATATCAAAGAAGTAACTGACCCACTGCTCTTTTCTTTATTATTACATTTGTGTTTTGTTGGGCAGTTGTGTATGAAAAGGTATTATATCCTACATGTATGTTCCCATACTAATCTTCCTGGCCCCATCTCTGAAGGTAATGCCTGTGCAGACCAGTTAGCTGGTGCCATTGTTGTGCCAGATGTTTTTTCTCAGGCATGTCTGTCACATGGTTTTTTTCACCAGAGTGCAGCAGCTTTTCAAAAACAATTTCAGCTTACACATGAGCAAGCACAGCAAATTGTGCAAGCCTGTGCTGACTGCCATCAGGTGGCACCCTTGCCTGCCCTCGGAGTTAATCCCTGGGGACTGCAAGCTCTAGAAATCTGGCAGACTGATGCTACACATATCCTTGAATTTGTTAAGTTGAAATACGTGCTTGTTATGATTGATACCTTTTCAACATGTATTTTTGCCTCCATCCATACAAGTGAACGTGCAAAAGATGTCCAGTGTCATTTTTTGTCCACTTTTGCAGCCCTTGGAGTACCTGTCTCCATAAAGACTGATAATGGGTCAGCCTATGCATCCAAATGAATGGCTGACTTTTATAATTTGTGGGCAGTGCGCCATGCCACAAGTATTCCATATTCCCTTACAGGTCAAGCAATTGTTGAATGGGCCCATAGCACTCTCAAGTCCATGTTGTTAAAACAAGAAAGAGGGAGTGCAGGAATGGAATATACCCCCCGCAAAAGACTGCAGAAAGTCCTATATGTTCTTAATTTTTTGAATCACATTCATAACGACCTAACCCACATCCAATGACATTTTGGTGAATCACAGGCTCACTTAGAAAAAGCTAAGGTACTTGTTAGGAATCTTGAAAGTGGAAAATGGGAAGGCCCCTTTCTGTTGATAACCTGGGGGGAAGGATATGGTTGTGTATCCACAGATTTGGGTCCAAGATGGGTACCTGCAATAGTAGTCCGAACAGCCTTGGTTACTCCAGCTTCATAATCAGCTTGTGGGGAAGATAAACTCCTCTGAAGTCATGTTCCTAACTGATATTAATAAAGATTTAGGCAAATTTGTAGGTATTTTAGGGAAACCCTTTCAGTCAAGGCTTGAGGCTCTGGCCAAACCCTAGCCCTGGCTGAATGGGGATTATACCATCAGACCCAAGAGTTTCTGCACTAAGAGTGCAATCAAGTCACTTTGACTTGCTGATTTGATCTTATTAAAGCTGGGCCGCCTTTCAAGGAAAACTTGGAAGTCTTTCCCAGGAAAGGCTTTCCAAGTCTTCACTGTAAAATGGGACTCCCCAGCAACTACAGACTCTGGATGATGGTGCAGTTTTTAGGCAATTTTAAGTTTTTTCTCAAGGTTCTATCTGTTTAATCACTGTCTCCATTCATGGGAAGGAGATGTGTGCAGTTACTAGTTATTGGGTGTTTTGATCTATCCTCCTGTTGATAGGAAAGATACTGCTTTTGTGAGGAATGGAGTTTGTTTGGTTTGGGCAGTGGGGCAAACATGTTCTAATGTTGGGAGTGTTTTGTTTCATGATTCTTGGTGTCCTGGGTTGACGGAGCCTTATATCCCATATCTGGACTGGGTTGTTATGTCTAACAGCCAATGCTTTGCTGGCTGTGGCTTCTACTGCGCTGGCTGCTTTTGGCTTTGCTGCTGGCTGCTTGCTTGCTTGCTTGCTCCTGCTTGCTAATTTAGCCGCTTTTGCTTTCTGCTGCTTGTTTTTGTGTTGTTTCTGGTTTTTTTTCCTTTTCTCCCTTTTCCCTTTCTCCCCCCCCCCCCCCCCCCCCCCCCCGAAGATTTGGACCGGCTCCGGACCTGAGGACCTGACCTGAGGATCTTCAAGGATCTCCGAGCCTGCGGAAGAAGCTCTGTGCCCTCCCCCCACAGTAACTTGAGCCTTTTCCTTTTCTCTTGTGGGGGGAAGAGTTCTTGTTAATAAATCGGTTTTTTCCACTTGTCTCCTCCAAAGAATTTCCTTCCCAAACCCAGGGCTGGGGGCGGGGAGGGGTGGTGGAGGTTTGTCTTAGGGGACTTCCTCTTGGAGGGTCTTCTAATTTGCCCAAACCAATACACTTGGTGTTAAACAAAAAGGGAATTGTGGAAAGACATGGAATGGAGTTGAGCTGCAGGCTATGGGATGTGCCTGCGGAAGCACATGACAGCACAAAGAAGCACATGGTGGCACAGAGAAGCTTATCTCTGCCTGTCCTTGGGGGTAGGAGGCATCATGTGGCAGACCCTGACAGAGAGCAACCTGCCAGAAGCTGACTGACAAGCGAACAGCGTGTGATCACCTTATAAAAGGACGTTAAGAAAGCATGTTGGCAAAGTGAGATAGGTGACATAGTGAGAATTACCATATAAGGAAATACTGTGCCTTGAAAAAGTGTATAAAACCAGCTTGTTTCTTTGAATAAACAATTCAGATTCCCTGCCGGACTGAGTCTGTGTCTCAGTCATTACACCTGGGGGTCCTGATTGATGGAAAATTGAATATGAGTAAGCAGTGTCCCCTGGCAGCCAGGAGGGCCAACCGTGTCTTGGGGTGTGTCAGGTAAAGCATTGCCAGCCAGCCAAAGGAGGTGATTGACCCACTCTGCTCTTCACTGGTGCAGCCTCACCTTGAGTGCTCTGTGCAGTTTTGGGCACCACAATAAAAGAAAGATATTAAGCTATAAGAGAGTGTCCAAAAGAGGGCCATGAGGATGGTGAAGGGTCTGGAGGGGAAGCCTTTTTTCTTTTACATATTCTCTATATTCTTTATACATATATTTGTAGCCTTGTAGCTTCTTATTTTATCTTAGCTTCAATATTTTCCTAGGCAGAAAGACAAAAGAAATTCTAGGATCCCTATGCTATCTTGGTTCTCCTTAGAAACCAAGGCTCTAACTAGCTTTTTGAGACATATTTTTGTAAACAGGGCCTGGATCTCATCTTAAGGGGGGAGAATCTAAAAGGCACTAGAACTGGGGGGAATCACAATAGAAAAGGCATCTTTGTGCTCACCATTTTGGAAAGACACCCCCAGGAATTACAAGTCAGCATCGCTAAGTCTGCTTGAACTGGGTCACAGCCAGAATAATCAAAGCAGCCCTGAGAAGAAAGAGTCTATCTCATTTGTTACAATCAGAAACCAGCTCTGAACCATCATCATCATCATCATCATCGATTAGAATATCCTGAGTTGAAAATGACCCACAAGGATTATCGAGTCCAAATCCTGGCCCTGCACAGGAACAACTCCAAAAATCACTCCATGTCCAAACGTTGTCCAAACGGTGTATGAAACAGTCAAAGCTCTTGCCCATTTCCCTGGTGTTTCCTTTGTGCAGTGAATAACTCTGTCATATGTTATGGAAGATCATCATCTGAAAAAAACACTGGAAGATCTCTTTTCTGCATGTTTGCTAAAAAACATGGGATTTATAACCTGATACAGGGCTCAAAGCAACTGTCCTTTACTGCCAGAGGCCAGGTTTGGACCTTCCAAGAACCTGCAAGGTGGTGACCTGTGTGAGAGATAAACAACCCTTGATGCAGACCTTTCCTTTCTAGTGCTTTGGAGATAGCAACAGTGTCATCTGCCTTCCTTGGTCAATGGTGGCCTTAACTCTGACAACGAAGTGATGCTGAAGGGGTTATAGGTGGTCATGGCAGTTTGTCCTCTCAGCCCAAGGAGATGGTCATTGTCAGTTGGGTTAAATGCAACAAAAAACAGGCCACGGAAAGACCATGTCTCACTGGAATTCATGGCAAAACAAAAGCTTTTTACTCAGCAGTGGAGATCTGATTCCTGGTGCATTGTGATCTATACTCAAGTAAACCTTGGCCCTTTGACAGGGACTTTTCACAGTGGTTTTACCTGTTTAAGTTTAGGAAAGACACTTAGGACATGGAAAGCTGGCTTGTCAGACTAGAAACCTCTGAAAGCAAAGCCATACCTACACATTCTAGATAGAATCCAGTTGGATCTGGGGATGGGGAGAAACAATTCCCCTAGTTTGGGGCTCCTAGTAAGGCACCTCAACTTGTTCATAACTCTTTGGTGGACTGTTATTAACCAAATCAGCCAAATTATCAATAAAATAATTTTTATTGAAAAATTTGAGTGGAACAATAGAGAAATGCCACAATCAAGTTCAGTGTCGAGCCCAGGGTCGCCACTGGGTGAGCATAAGATACGGCCTCTATCGCACCATACCACCCTCCGTTCACAACCTGTGCACTGAGCATCCCACTTTTATACAGTGTTTCGCTGCACGGTATGTGATCTCAGTCTGTTTTTGCTGCTCCTCATCGAATACATATTCATGTATTCTTGATTTTCGGCTGCCGGTAGGCTGAATGGATTTCTGAGAAGAGAACTGTCCATAAGTAGATTTACTGGAACCAGGTATTGGTATTCATCGTCTAGGTAGTATGGATGAGATGCATGCCAGCAGTTAAATAGTAGATTGTTGGTCGGCCCATCGGAGCTGATCCATCTCAGTCCAGGTGCACCCTCTTTCTCTTGTTAATTTCCTTTCCTTGTGTGCTGGCAGTGATGATAAGATCTTAGACTGTGGCTTTCCAGGCAGGACTTGAGGTATGTGGCTTCTCAGACAGGTGCGGGGGGGGGTGTGTGTGTGTGTGTGTGTGATTCAAAGGCACGGTGTGGATTTATTACATATTATAAATGAGAAAAGCCAATTATAATAAAATAGAATTTATTGCCAGATTGCCAGTGAAAAAGCCACAAGTGCGAAATTGACCAAGCCAATACCAAAATTGACCTGAGTCAGCAGAGCGAGGAAATAGGCAGTGCGCACTGGGTGAGACCTCCGTGAAGTGTCCCGCGACACCACACCCCCAGGTCTCACAGGGGTCTGCACCCCTGCCTGCCAGTCTTATACTCTTTGCTCACTGAACAAGTCTAAACATGTTAGGTAGCTCAGTGAACAAGTCCGAACAAGTGTGGTGGTCCCAGTATCAGAGGGCTTGGGAATGCCCGGGGTTGGCGCCTCTGCCCAGTCCTGGATTTCTATAGTTTCTTTTGTCTCCTGATGATGCCGCTGATACCATCGGCTGGTCTGAATGAGTTTTTCTGGGCATAGATGATGTCCTCAAGCGTCCTTGATGACTCGGCCAGGGCCTATTCTTCTGAGATGGTCACATTGGGTTTCAGCCCTGCTCCTTCTATTGATATTGTAATCCTTTTATCCTCTTCCCAGATCCGGGGGGGGGGGACTCTCTGAGCTGGGACAGTTTCTCTGACAAGAGCTGTATAATTTTACCATCACCCGCACCCGTGGATAATGCATGCATAAAATACAATTTGTGAACATTAACATACACCAGGATAATGTAAAAGAGTTTCTTGTGAGGTTACCATTCAGTTCCTGTCTGAGCTGGCAGGCTCTGAAACACGCAGCCTCTGAAACATATATTAGTATAGGGAATGCATCTTCCCCCCCCCCTCCCCCTCAATATCACCTTATTAGGTAACCTAAATTAATTTATTATTATATTCCAGGAACATGAATTAATATATACTACATTACATTATACCATAAACATATTTACAATAAAAACGAATTATATACAGTATTTATTACAGGCACATAAAATATGTCAGGGTTAGACCTGCTGAGTGACAGGAGGGACATACAGCACGAGGCACATACCACATTGGCCAAGCCAATCACACTGGGAGAGAAGGTGTCCTAGTTTTGGCAAAGGACAGATTTAATTTTTTCACAGTAGCCATGAGGGGGCAGACCCTGAAGACGTGGGCATGTCTAGGTTGCGAGTCTACACAATTTCATGTTATTACCAGGGGAAGAAGTAAGGAACTCTCCCTTTGAGAAGAGGGACATGGCTTGGGGTCAAGAAAAGCATTTCGAGAGGGGGAAACCCATCTGCCATTATTCATTATCACCTGGGGTCCTTGGTGAGTATTTTGCATGTAAATCACTCTTGCTTTTGTCCATTCCGGTTCTTGGGAGATTAACTCCAAGAAGAGAATACAGCTGAGCTGACCAGAGCCAAGCAAATACAGCCAAGCCCAACAGAGAAGGGTGGCCAGTCTGGGAACATATGGAGTGGCACAGCATGGATGAGCTGGCTTGGAAGGTTTGTCTGTCATTGTTTTTCGTTGTCTCGGGCACAGAGAATGAGAACAAAGGCTGCAGAAACGTCCACCATCTTGTCTTTGTCTCACGAAGACTGCATGTCATTGCCGGGCTGCAGAAACATTAGCCATTTTGTCTTTGTCTTGGCAGCAATGGGGAACTGAGTCAAGGTGGTGAGCATCTTCTGTGTGTAAATCACCATCTTTTTATATACTTCTGTTAACAATATTGTTGCTATTACTGTTTGTTTCTCATTGCATTGCTGTTTCTTTTTAGTAAATTGTTATCTTAAACCAATCTTTACCTTTGTCCCTTTCTCACCAGAGGGAGACAGGGGGAAGGGGAGTGGCTTATTTGGTGTTTGTTGGGGTTTAGGATTTTTCCTTTTGTTTCTTTCTCTCATGGAATTTTGTCCCATCTGTCATTAAGGAACCTTAATGATGGGGTACTTAAGAGAGACAAAAAGAAGTTGCCAAGCTCAGGTCCCTGCCATTCAGCTTGCTGCTTCCGAAGTTCCTGCTACAGCTCTTTTCACCATCCAGAGGGCCACCAGGATCGGCTGCCCCTGGGGGTTTGTAAAGGAAGCCTCTTTTCCGCCCCTTCTGCCAGCTGCATCCATCATTACCACATGAGAGAGATGGCTGAACTCCTGCCACAGTGCCCCTGCAGCTGCAGGAGAATCATCACACCTGCCCGGCCTGGCCAGGGAGCCACCAGCACCCCTGCTGGCTGTGACCATACCTACTCCAAAGGGGAAAGTGCCTGCAGCCGAGAGAAGGCTGTTACTGGTTTTCTGGTTTTGTTTGTTGTTGCTGCCATTGTTGTTGTTTGTTTGCCTTGTTATCCATATACATACTAGTAAAGAACTGTTATTCCTTTTCTCATATCTTTGCCTGAAAGCCCCTAAATTTCAAAGTTATAATAATTTGGAGAGAAGGGGGTCATATTCTCCATTTCAAGGGAGGTTACCACTTCCCTCTGCAGACACCTGTCTTTCAAACCAAGACAGGGTTTAATTCCCTGCTTGTTTTATACCACTACAGATACAATTTTGATCTAAGCATTGCTGTATTAGGTACAGAGCCACTGGTTAAAAGGTTGTTTAGTCTATTCATGTGGTTGTGGCATCTAACCCTGTATATATTCACACAGAATCACTAGGTTGGAAGAGAGCTTTAAGATCATCAAGTCCAACTCATGCCCTAACACCTCAACTAGACCATGGCACCAAGTGCCACATCCAGTCTTTCTTTAAACACATCCAGGGATGGTGACTCCACCACCTCTCTGGGCAGACAGTTCCAGTACTTTATCACTCCTTCCGTAAAAAACTTTTTCCTAACATCCAACCTATATTTCCCTTGGCGCAGCTTAAGACTGTGTCCTCTCGTTCTATCAGTTGCTGCCTAGAGTAAGAGACCAACCCCCACCTGGCTACAACCACCTTTCAGGAAGTCAGAGAGAGTGATAAGGTCACCTCTGAGTCTCCTTTTCTCCAGGCTAAACAACCCCAGTCCTCTCAGTCGTTCCTCATAGGGCTTGTGTTCCAAGCCCCTCACCAGCCTTGTTGCCCTCCTCTGGACGCACTCAAGCATCTCAATGTCTTTCCTAAACTGAGGGGCCCAGAACTGGACACAGTACTCAAGGTGTGGCCTCACCAGTGCTGAGTACAGGGGAAGAATAACCTCCCTGGTCTTGCTGGCCACACTATTCCTGATGCAGACCAGGATGCCATTGGCCTTCTTGGCCACCAGAGCACACTGCTGGCTCATGTTCAGTCGACTGTCAACGAGTACCCCCCGGTCCCTTTCTGCCTGGGCACTGTCCAGCCACACTGTCCCCAGCCTATAACGTTGCAGGGGGTTATTATGGCCAAAATGCAGGAGACTGCACTCAGACTTATTAAACGTCATCCCTTATGTGCTCCTTGCGGTGCTCTTTTTCAGAGCAGGCAAAGGGATTAGGATTGCTTTGTTGATGTCCTGTGTGATACCAGCTTATGATAACATTAAGGGCAATGAGGGTCATTTGGGATGTATATTCAGTGTTTCTCTCCTGCCCTGGCCTTGGTTGCTGCCTCTGGGAATTCATTAATAATCATATCCAGCCTGTGGGGGAAACAGGGGCGAATGATTTTCCCTACCTGTTCACCCCCTTTTCTTCCTTCAGGCCTGTTTCAACAGCTTTTGAGAATTTTGAATTCCCTTTGGATGTTAAGGAAAGCATGTTGTTGCTAAGTTTACCAGGTCTCCTCAGTATGGTCAACACCCTGTTTAGAGTTACAAAAGAGATTTCTAGGAAGGTCCTTCATAGATCTGCCCTGAGAGTGGATAGCCCTGAGTGGCATGGAATGTGAGAGGACATGGGCCAGTATTTGGAGACATTCTCTGCTCCAATGGTTTGGAAGTTCACCCTGAACAACTACGGGACCCTGATAAAGTGAGAGATTATTTGCAAGGAGAATGCTGTGGCAACACCAGGGAGAAGCAACTTATTTCAGTGTGTTGGGCTGTGAATACTATTTATCAGGCAATGCTCAATACTGGACAGCACCCTCAGGGGGAAGAGGAGAAAAGCAGAGCAACAGGCACTGTGGCTACTCAAACTGCAGCTGAACCAGAGGAACAACCTATGCTGGTAGCAGTTGCTCTACACAGAAGAAGAAATCCAAGACCAAATCTGTTTGCTTAGTGAGGGATGAAGAAGAAGTAGGCCCCTCATAACAGGAGGAAGAGGCAGGGTCAGTGATAATCCCTATATCTGGGTTAGCTGTGAGATATGTGAAAACATTTTAGATGCCAGTCAGGTGAGCCTCTGGTGATTTGGCTGCTCGGATGGTGGGATAGCACAGCCCACAATATGAAACTAGATGGTAGTAAAGGCAAGCAACTGGGATCCGTGTCCAGGGATGTAGGCATTGAGAAAGGGATTGGGAAGAGGACAGAAACTCAGCCTCTGGAGGTGACACCTGACAAGTGTGAGGGAAAGGTATTCTCTCAAGGATGATCTAGTAGAGCATCCAAGCAGGTGGAATGTCATGGAGAAAGGTATGCAGTACCTGAGAGAATTAGCTGTGCTGGAGGTACTCTATAGGAATTCAAATAACAAGCAGTCCTCTATAGATTCAGATGAGCTCTGGTGTACACAATCCATGTGGCGGAAGTTTGCATGGAGCGTGCCATCTTTGTACGCCACCTCATTGGCACTGATGTCAATGAAAGGAGAACAGACAGTGCTGCAGGTGACTATCTGACTCTGGCAACATGAAGATCATCTTTTTTCCTCCCTACCAACCTACACCTTGCCTGTGGAAAGACTGTCCAAGACTGCGGACAGATTGGAAAGACTCAAACAAGTAAGAGAGGAAATGTCCCATGCCCCACCAGTATGGACCAGTCTGCTATTGGGAGCAAGCACACCCCTGCTCAAGAGAGAGGGTCCATACCACAAAGTAACTTGTGGTTTTACCTGCATGACCACAGAGAGGACATGAGGAAGTGGGATGGAAAACCCACCTCTGCCCTAGCAGAATGGGGATGTGACTTAAAAGGGAAAACAACAATCATAAGAAATTCTTCAAGGATAAATGTTGCTCCAGTTTCCTGTGGGCAAGTCCTCAGACAGAACAGAAGGGCTGATGTTACTTCTGATCCTCTTGAAGGGATTTCCAGTTCATATTTACAAGTGAGCAACAAGTGCTATGACCAGGACTAGAGGGGACGTGCTTCGAGCCAGGTGGAGGAAAGGGACAATCGAATCTATTGGACTGTATGGATCCGATTGCCTACCACATGAGACCCACAAGAGCATAAGGCTTTAGTTGATACCAGTGCACAATGTACCCTGATGCCATCAAGATATGTAGGGGCAGAATCCATCTCTGTTATTGGGATGACAAGGGGATCCCATAACTGACTGTACTGGAAGCTGAATTGAGCCTGATTGGGAACGAATGTCAAAAACACACCATTGTAACTGGCCCAGAGGCCTCCTGCATCCTTTGCATAGATTACCTCAGGAGAAGGTATTTCAAGGACCCAAAATTGGCATCATTGGGCTTTTGGGATAGCTGTTGTGGAGACAGAGGAAATAAGTTGAATACCTTGCCTGATCTCTCAAAGGATCTTCCTGCTGTGGGACTGCTGAGGGTTGAAGAATAACAGGTACCAATCGCTATCACAACAGTGCACCATCAAAAATACCACACCAACCAGGACTCTGTGACCACCGTCCATGTAAATGATTTGTGAACTGGAGAGCCAAGGAGTGGTCAGCAAGACTCCCTTACCCTTTCATAGTCCTGTATGGCCTGTGCCTAAGTCCAGTGGAGAGCGGAGACTTGTATTGATAAATAAAACTTTACAAAAGGAAGGCCCTGTAAAATCATGGCTCACGCCTGTTACTTCGGCTAAGTAGAAAAGGACTGTGGGAGAGACTCAGCTGAATTAGGGGTAGAAAAATAAGTTATATAACCATCGTGTGTTCACATCATGGTGTATTATGGTTGGTTGAATTATGTTTGTTATGCTTTAAAACTATGTAACTGATAATGGGCTAACTGCTTAAAAGGGCCTGGTTTTTGCAATAAAGCGGCTCTCCTTTGCACCTGCCTGGGGACTCTGCATCACTATGGACCTTCACCCACAGAGACTGACAGTGGACTATTGCAGTCTGAATGAAGTCAGACCACCACTGAGTGATGCTATGCCAGATATGCTGAAACTTCAGCATGAACTGGAGTCCAAGGCAGCAAAGTGGTGCCACCATCAACATTGCTAATGCATTTTTCTCAATTCCTGTAGCAGCAGAGTGCAGGCCACAGTTTGCTTTCACCTGGAGAGGCGTCCAGTACACCTGGAACTGACTGCCCCAGGGGTGGAAACACAGCCCCATGATTTGCCATGAACTGATGCAGACTGCACTGGAAAAGGGTGAGGCTCCAGAACACTTGCAATACATTGATGACATTGTGTGGGGCAGCACAACAGAGGAAGTTTTGGAGAAAGCAGAGAAGATAATCTAGATCCTCCTGAAAGCAATAGCAAGACATCACCAGATTCCAATGGATGTGGTCAACAAAACAGCAGCTATATCCCCACTGGCCAGCCAGAAAACACAGGGTTCCCTAGGCGTTGTGGGTCTTTGGAGGATGCATATTCCAGATTACACTCAGATTGCAAACTATGTCTATTGTGATATGGAAGAACAACAATTTTCAAGTGGGGTCCTGAAAAACAACAAGCTTTTGAACAGATTAAACAGGAGAATGTTCATGCAGTAGCCCTTGGGCCAGTCAGGACAGGACAAGATGTAAAAACTGTGCTCTACACCACAGCCGCGGACAATGGTCCTTCCTGGAGTCTGGCAAAAAGTACCTGGGGAGACTCAAGGATCACCCCTGGAGTTCTGAAGTTGGGGATACAAAGGATCTGAGGCCTGTTACACCCCAACTGAAAAGGAGATGCTTGTGGTTTATGAAGGGGTTTGAGGTGCTTCAAAGTGATTGGCACTGAAGTACAGCTACTCCTGGCACCCTGACTGCTGGTGCTGGGCTGTGGGAACTGACAGTGGTCAGAAAATAGATTTTTAAGCTTCAGGCAGTAACTTGAAGCCTCTGGGAAAAGCCAAGTACATAACTCTCCCACTCTGGCCTGGGAAATCATAAGGAGGAACCCAAAACAATCCTTGTAGGTATCCTCTTCCTGACACCTGGTGTTTTTCCAACTTGTTTACTGGTAAAGATGTTTACAAGAAGGTGTTGTTCTAAATGACCAGTAATATTCATTGAACCGAAACACTGTATAAAAGAGTGTGTCTTTCAATAAACCTTTGCTATAATGCCCTCTGAAGAAACCGGAGTTTTTACGTGTCGTTACTACTTCTGTTCCAAATAGCAACGATGCTGGGCTGGATGTTCAAAGGGAAAGTCCCTTCCATACATCATGCCACTGATGCTACGTAGAGTAAGTGGATAGCTCTGATCACACAGTGAGCTCGAATAGTAAATCCCAATCACGCAGGCATCTTGGAAGTCATCACAAACTGGCCTGAAGTTGAGAATTTCAGACTATAATCAGAAGAGGAGGAGGAACAGGTGACATGCTGAGGAGGCCCCACCATGTAATTGGCTACCAGAAAATGAAAAGTCATACACTTTCTTCACTGATAGTTCCTGCTGTATTGTAGGTATACATAGAATGGAAAACTGCCGTATGGTGTCCTATGAGGTGAGTCGCAGAAGCTATTGAGGGACAAGGTGGATCAAGTCATGTTGCAGAGCTGAAAGCTGTCCAGTTGGCTTTAGATTACACTGAACGAGAGAAATGGCCAGCTGTCTACCTGTACACTGAATTGTGGATGGTAGCAAATGCTCTGTGGTGGTGGCTGGACTGATGGAAAAAGGCCAGTTGGCAGCACAGAGCTAAATCCATCTGGGCTGCTGAATTGAATCACTGCCTCGGTAGAGAAGTTGGCTGTAAAAGTACATCATGTAGATGCACATGTACCCAACAGTCAGGCTACTGAAGAACATGGCAACAATGGACAGGTGGATTGGAGTGCCAAGATTAAAGTGTCTTAGGTAGATCTGGACTAGCAAGATAAAGGTGAATTATTTCTCACTTGGTGGGTCCATGATGCCTCAGGCCATCAGGGAAGAGATGCAACATACAGATGGGCTTGTGATCAAGGGGTGGACCTAACTATGGACACTATCTCCCAGGTTATCCATAAGTGTAAAACATGCCCTGCAATCAAGCAGGCCAAGCTGGTAAAGACTTTGTGGTATGGGGGATGATGGTTAAAATATAAATATGGGGAGGCCTGGCAGATTGATTGCATCACACTCCCACAAACCTGCCAAGGCATGTGTTACATGTTTACAATGGTGGAAACAACCACTGGATGGATGGGGATGTACCCTGTGCCTCATACCACTGCCCGGAACACCATCTTGGGCCTTGAAAAACAATTTCTGTGGAAACATGGGACCCCAGAAAGAACTGAGTTGGACAACAGGACTCATTTCAAAAATAGCCTTATATTCCCTATCATGCACCAGCCTCTGGGAAAATTGAATGGTACAATGGACTGCTAAAAACCACAGCAGAGGCAATGGGAGGTAGGAACTTCAGACATTAGAATCTACATTTAGCAAAGGCTACCTGCTTAGTTAACACCCAAGGCTCTACCAATCGAGCTGACCCTGCCCAATCAAAACCTGCATGTACCTTAGAAGGGAATAAAGCCCCCATGGTGCATATAAAGAATGTGTTAGGGAAGACAGTCTGGATTAGTCCTGCCTGAAGCAAAGGCAAACCCATCCATGGGGTTGTTTTTGCTCAAGGACCTGGGTGCACTTGGTGAGTAATGCAGAGGGACAGGGAAGCACGATGTATACCTCAAGGGGAGTTTTTTGGTGAGAACAGTCTATAATGTTGAATTGTACAATATTGTTGATGCCTTAGGTTTTAGGGTTTTCTGTCTTGTTCTGGTGGGTAGTTTTCCTTTTCTATTAAGTGGTGCTGGGACTTGATCACAGGGCGATGGGGGGCAGGGCAGTTTTGGTTCTAGCAAGGGACTTGCTTCTTCAAGGACACTCTCTCTGAGCTCCAGGCCCCCAAAGATAAACACAGAAGAGAGGAGGCAAGCAGGAAGGATGGAACACCATGATTTGGAGTTGCTGATTGGACAATGGATGGGGGGTATGCAAATGGACTGAAACTTGTAAAAAGGGGGGAATCTCATGACTCGGCCTCCTTTTGCTTCCATCTTGGAGCCATCCGGACAGAGCTACTGCTGTGGCTCTGTTGCTGCTGGAGTGTGGCCTTGAAGGCCTTAATAAATGTTCACCTTATTTTTATAACTCTGTCTGGCCTCTGTCTCAGCCATTAAGGCAACAGTTTTTTCTGGCGACTCCGCCAGGACAGAGGCTTGAGGCAGCTGGAAACCCCTTTGGACCAAAGCACCTTTCGTCTTACCAGCAGAGGTCCAGAGGTACCAGCACCAAGAACCCTTGAGACAGAGGCATGTGAGTGATTGAGTAAAGGGGCATTCTGTTTGGCATCTGGGTTAGGTGCTAAGATCTTTGTAATTTGGAATTTTGTTTGGGGACCCTAGGCAGAGCTGTTTTGCTCTTTTGCCTGTGGGGGAAGGGGTGCCTTCCTAACAGGGGAAAAGGGTGCCAAGTGACCTGAAGCTGAAGTGTGGCACAGGTGATTATTGTCTGTGTTGTAGTTCTGAAGGACTTGAGTTCTAGTCCCGACTCTGATTTGATTGCTTTTTGTTTTTGGATATCAGAATCGGTTGTGTATCTTCTAGTGAAGGTGATAACAATAATGTTATCCCAAGAGATAGCCCTCTGGGGCTAGTATTGAGAAACTGGGCGAATTTGGTTGGGGAAGAGTCTATGCTCTTAAAACCTAAACTTATTAGACTCTTGGAGAGACTGTGGCCAGTGTATACATTAGATAACGGAGAGGTGTGGCTTTAATTCGGGAGTTTAGACAGAAAATTGATATCAATCTTAATGCCCTGCCTACGTGGGGATAGGTACTTTGAAGAGTTGGAGTATGCCCGGCTGTTTATGGTATTGGCCTGTGAACAAAGTTTGGCTAATAAGAAAGAGAATATATTGATCTTACAAGGTGAAAAGAAAAAGCTGCTCCTCCACAGCGAATGTAAGAACCGAGATGAAGCAGACATGGATTTAGTCGCTCCAGCTATGAAAGGGGGGCAGATCCCAGCTGCGCTCGCAGCAGGCGGGGGGGTGGCGGGGGTGGCAAGGCCACGGGCAGTGAAGAAGGAGGAAGGGGGGTTTCGGCAGCGATGGACACGGCCTCTCTCCCCACCCCCTTCACCGCCCCGAGGGACCGGGAAGGGGGAAAGGGATAGTCGATGTGAGCAGCCCTCCGCCCCACCCTGAAAAGGGGGGGAACAGAGCCTCTCACAGAGAGGGCGGGGACAAAACCTCCCATGGGGGGAGTGATGCCTCCCCCATTCTCAGGCCTGTGAGTTACCATAGCAACCCCGAAGGCCAGGGAGCTGTCTCAGGAGATGATGTCATCAAAGACAGATGTGCAGCAGTGGAAGGAAGCCGCAGATCCCACAGTCTCTCTTGCGTCAGGAGCCAAGCTAGGCTGCTAGCTAAAACAGAGTCAGACAACTCTTGCTCAGGCAGCTCTGAGGAGGAAGAAAATTATGAAGAGATGGATGAGATCACAAATAGGCGCAGGAGGGGAAAGATAGCAAGAAAGGCGATTAGGGAATGTAGCCCAATTGCCCGCTGTACTAGGAAAGGGAAAAAGGAAAGGGAGCCAGTCCTGCAAGCTCCATTAAGACAAGCGGTCGGTAACCAAGGGCCGGTGTATGTGAAGGTTCCATATTCCCTCATAGAGTTAGAACGGTGGAAAACCACTGTAGGGAAGTATAAGGAGAACCCAGATAAGGTGGCACAATTAGTAGAAAGGGCTGTCAATTCCCAAAATCCTGATTGGGCTGATTTGAATTCTATGTTAGATACATTACTTGACCCTACCCAGAAATGAATGGTCAATAAAGCCATTACCACTTTTGTTGAAGGGGGCATAGCCAGTGGACTGCTTCAAGGCACTGTCACTCAGATCTTCCCCCTAGAAAACCCAGAGTGGGACCCAAATTCACCTGAACAAATGGCAAGGTTAAAACGATATCAAAATCTCGTGGTGTATGGGTTGAAACATGGTGTCCCTAAAGCTATAAATTGGTCAAAACTTTATGAAGTGAGGCAAAATCATGATGAATCACCCACTGGTTTTTTAAACAGGTTAAGAGAAACCACCATGAAATACACTGATCTAGATCCTGAGTCAGGTGATGGTAAAGCACATCTGGTTTTGCTGTTTATGGGTCAAGCTTCAAACGATATAAGAAGAAAGCGGCAAAAGATAGAGGGAGTTCAAAATATAGACAAATTGTTAGAAGTGGCCTGGAAGGTGTTTCGAGATAGACGTCCGACTGAAAGAGTCAAATTCCAATCTGCTAAGAAGGCAATTCAGGAAAGGCCATCTAGGAAAGCTTCCCCTACAGAGAAGGACTGGTGCGCGTACTGTAGGAATTTGGGGCACTGGAAGAAAGACTGTCCAGTGTCGAAAGAAAAATCCTCAGTTCCCCAACTCCCAGTAGTACTAACCTCAAGAGGCTCAGGATCTGAGTGATGGGGACCGAGGGCTACCCCCCAGCAGAGCCCTCGGTTATAGCTAAGCTGGGGAAAGAGGATATAGAATTTCTGGTGGATACGGGAGCGGCTTACTCTGTGTTAAATACTTTAGAAGGGAAACTGAGTCACGATACTGTACATGTTGTTGGAGCAACCGGGGTAAGCGAAACTCGACCTTTCTTCCAACCCATAGACTTTAAATTGGGAAAGCATTGAGTAACCCACCAATTCCTTTATATGCCTAACTCCCCCAAACCATTGCTGGAGAGGGACTTGTTAGAAAGATTGGAAGCAGAAATTAAATTCAGAAAGGGGAAGGGTGTACAAGTTATAATCCCTGAATCTAAATTTGTCCAAGTCGCTGCACTTTTTATACAGGAAAAGCGCGATGTAATCCCTGCTGAAGTTGAAAATGTGGTAAATCCAATAGTTTGGGCCAGTGATATCCTGGGAAGATCCAAACGAGCAGAACCAGTGAGGGTTATACTCAAACCAGGAGCTACAAAGATAAATGCAGAAGAGAGGAGGCAAGCAGGAAGGATGGAATACCGTGATTTGGAGTTGCTGATTGGACAATGGATGGGGGGTATGCAAATGGACTGAAACTTGTAAAAAGGGGATGTCCTGGGTTGTGGAGCCAGGGTTTGTATATTCTATTTTCATCTGTTTTAAAGCAGTTGGGGAGATGCTTTTCTTTATCTCTGGTAACTCTAGGGGGGACAGGCCTGATGCCTTTGAGTAATAGGCCATTAGCACCTTCCCAGCCTGTACCTTCCCCCCCAGAGCGGTGCATCTGCATCTCTATCACCCTATTGTGAGATACATCACATCCCCCTGGCAGTGGGGCGGGGGAGGCAGTTTTGCTGTCTGGATAAACAGAGACACAGAGACAGGAAAGCTGCTAGTTTTTCACTCAGTTTCCTGGGAGGAGGACCGGACCTCATCTCACCGACACGGGACTCCATCTCACCATCACCGGACCCCCTCCTCACCATCACCGGACTCCCTCCTCGCCACCCCTAGACCCATGTTTCTACAGGATCATCTCTACTCCAACAGAACCACGTCTGCCACTTCAGAAGGACTTGCTTTCGGACTGCTTTCAACACCCTGACTCAGGGTGTCAGGTTGTACCTCTGACTCTTGTCAGGGTTTTCCAAAATTGTTGTTTATTTGTTTGTTTGCTTGTTTGGTTGGGTAGTTTTGTTTCCTATTACATTTGTATTGTTAATATTCCTAGTAAAGAACTGTTATTCCTATCCCCAAAATCTTTGCCTGAGAGCCCTAGATTGCAAAATTATAATTTGGTGGGGTGTGAGGGGTTTACATTCTCCATTCTAGGGGAACCCCAGTTTCCCTGGCGGAGACCTGTCTTTCCAAACCAAGACAGGGGGGAATCTTGTGACTCGGCCTCCTTTTGCTTCCATCTTGGAGCCATCCAGACAGAGCTACTGCTGTGGCTCTGGTGCTGCCGGGGTGTGGCTTTGAAGGCCTTAATAAATGTTCACCTTATTTTTATAACTCTGTCTGGCCTCTGTCTCAGCCATTAAGGCAACATTGTTTGCTGAATGACAGCACCACTGTATGCCATAACTACCATGGATAATCAGGATGTACTGCTTCAGATACAGCAGTCGTGAGCTCCTGATGCAGCTTCCAACCATTTGACAGCACACCAGCCCCCCTGCCCTGGAAGACATCTAGGACAGATAGAAACCACAGTCATGGACTAAATAAATGTAACAGACATCTTGGAGGGATGGCCATTGACTATGGAAATTACACCTGTGCTTATGTGTGTATAAATATATAAATATCTATCTATACATATCTTTCTCTATATATATAGTTGGAAGATGTAGGATCTGGGCTTGATGTAGATGGTAAAGAAAAAGGGGTGAGTAGTGTCCCAGTTTTGGCCAGGACAGAGTTAATTTTTTCACACTAGCCCTGAGGGGGCAGGCCCTGGAGCCATGTGGGTGTGTCTAGGTTGTTATTCTATCCAGTCTTATGTTATTACCAAGGTGGAAGTAAGGAACTCTCCCTTGAGAAGAGGGGCATGGCTTGGGGTCAAGAAAAGCATTGCTGGAGGGGGAAACCTGTCTGCCATTGTTCATTATCACCTGGGGTCCTTGGTGAGCATTTTGCATGTAAATCACTTTTGGTTTTGTACACTTTTGTTATTAATATTGCTGCTGTTACTGTTTGTTTTCTTATCTCATTGCTGTTTCCAGTTAATTGTTCTTATCTCAACCCATGATCTCTACCTTTTGTGTCTCTCACTGGAGGGGGGAGGGGAGTGGCTCATGGTTTTCTTTTTAGTAGGAGTACTAAATTGGGGAATATCATTCCTAAACCTGGACAGAGGGGATGCCAGACATAGGGATGAGCCCATCCCAGCTTCATGGGTGCAGAACAGACTACTGAGAGAGGGCCATGTTGTTATGGCCAAGACTGAAAGAGGAAGGATCTGGGCTGCCTAACAAGCTGGCTAAAATGACAACTGCCAAACCTTGCAGTTGCAGAAAGGGTGGGCAAGAGAGGATGTGGAGAGGATGAAGACTCTATGGTGATAGTAAATAACACCACCCCATCAAAGAGCTGTCCCTGAGCCCCAAAGAGACCTGTCCCCCTGCCACTACTGATAGTATAGGGTTAAAATGATTTCTAAAAATTGCAAGCAGGTGACTAGGAGTGGTGGTTAGAAAGGAAAGGTCTGAACCTGCCGGTCAACAAGACCTTGGGAACAGAACGTTAGCTTTGCTATAGCTATGGCTATTGTCTTAACCAAATCAAGTATGACTCTGTCCAGGAATTGAATATGATTACTATTTGACCAAAATCACAAGAATTCATGCTTGGATAAGATCAATGTATGTAATAGAACAATACAGGTTTAATAATTAATATATAGTTATATAACAAAAAGGTATAAAAACATGTTCATCACAAATCAATGTCGGAGTCAGATTTGGGTCTGTACCCGATTCTCAGAGCTCTTCAATAAAAGCACCTGCATATAATCATTCTGTGATTATGTGTTTTTACATTAACATACCACCCTGGAAGGGTCAGTGATCTGTAGGGTCCAGGAGCAAGCCCTCACACCAGTGCTGGACACTGTTTCCCCCCCTCTCCCCCTTTCAGAGTGACAGAAGAGGGGATGCTTGGCCATGATCCACCCTTCTCCCCCTGGACACCTGGGTTGATTTCATCACTCTTAAAGAACTTACCATATCTGACCAAGTCCATGTGTGAACTGGTCCTTCTGGGCTCCTTGCAGAGCTGACAGGGAAAGGACATGGGTATCCTCAGATAGGAATCATTCAGCCTTCCCTGGATCTTTACACTGAGATGCAACAAATTATGTTCCAATGTGTCCATGCCTTTCCTAGGGCTAGAAATTTGAGTGACCAGCCCACACAGAAGTCCTGCCTTTACTCACATGATCTCCACACTGAACTGTAATGTCTGACTTGAAAATACTTGTCAATGAGGAGGGGTTCCAATGCCTACTAGGTGCCTAAATTCAGGTGAGATCCCAGCACGGTCAGGAATCCCTGCACTTCTAAGCCTCTTTGGACAAAGTCAAGAATACAGTGGTGCTAAGAGTAACATGAACAATTAGAGAGTCTGTTTTTCTCCTGAGAAGCTGCTCCCTTGTTTTTCATCCAACAAGGAAGCTGGATGACAAGTGTAGCCTGAAGAGAAACAAGCAGTTTATTATAACTCCAAGCATATGACAAAAAGGGTCAAAAATCAGTAAGGAAACAGAAGGACATGAGCTGAAAGGTAATCAAGATGCCAAACCAAATTATATCAGTGCTGTCTTCCAAGTTTATCCCATAGCACCAGTATGCCAAAGCAGACAGATTTGCCTGCCTGTGCATGTCCACAAGATGGCAGTGTGCCATGGTGCAAGAGCATCTCTGAGGAGCAGATGAACCCATTCACCAATTTCCAAACAAAAGAAGAGGATTTTAGGGGTAGTTGTTCTGATTTTTGTTTATTTTTTCACCTTTTAATTGCCAAATAATTATAGGCTTTCCTTGGAATATTTTGTTAAAATACTATTGGTAGATTCCAGCAGCAAAACTCATTTATATACATTAATATTCAGATATTCAGAATATTCTACTTAACCCATTAGAGGTGTCACTGTATCTCTACAGAGAGATACATATACAGATCTGGATGTAAACTACAAATTAGTTCTAGATACATGTCCTATTATCCCTTATCATCAAAGGAACACAATTTTCCAAAGCAGCCTACAAGTAAGACTCACTGCATCTTTCAAACATAATACTCTTAACCCTGCTGTAGCTGCTAAAGCACATTCAGCAGCAAAACATTTTCATCTGAGTCATGCTGAAGGATGCTTGGACTGGCCCAGTCACGCTGGGGGATGCTTGGACCACCCCAGTGGTGTTTGGAGGGTGCTCTGACCACCCCAGTGGCACTGGAGGATGCACAGATTGGCCCTTCTGTCCATGTACAGCTGCTCCAATCAACCCCTGAGTTCTTAAACAGAGAAGAAGAGTTTATAGATCTCCAACCTCAAAAGCCTCTTTTTCAGGATATGACACAAAGATAACCACAGTGTGGGACAGCCCCATAGAAGGCAGATTTTTCTTCCATAGGCTAACTCTAATATTTTCCCTTATGCCCTCACACACTGCTCCACAGAGCCATTTGAAACAAGGGATAAAGGCCAACAAAATCACTGTTGGCATTGCACAATTACATTCAAATCCAGTTAATGATATGTCAGGATTAAACCAGCTGTCTTCAAGTATTTCACTTGTCAATGCCAAACAAGATAAATCCTTAGGCAGAACTACCCAGCTCCTAGTTCCCACATGCACATATGACTGTACATGCCTAGGTAAGCATGTCTCCAAAATAATGCAATGTGGCCCTACAGGGCCTGGAGCTAGAGAGCAGAACTGGAAGTATGGCTGCACTCATGTCAAGAGTGGAAGAGCTAGGCCTCAAGCCTTGGCACGGCAAAGCGTGATTTTGAGAAACTTGCTGTGTTAGTACATTTTAGACATACCTGTGTTAGTGCGAGGCATATGTTAAGCAATATCACTTGGCATGTATTACTTGTTATATAATGCGTGGGTATAAAAGCTCAGCTGGGTGGATTAATAAACGGCTTCATATGGGCAATCTATGGAGTCCATGTCTCTTTGTCAATTGCCATCAAATGGTGCCCTCGTGTGAAGAGCGATAATCGCCTAGCTGTGCAACCAGGTGGCGACGAAGCCCTGCAGGACGAAGCCGCTGAAAGGAAGCGGAGGCCGGCTGGCAATCAATTCCTCCGGGAACAGGAGCTGAGCTAACCCCTGCTGGGTTGGGGTAGCGCTGCAGGGAACGATGGGTCAGGGAATTTCTGGGCTAGAAAGAGACGTTTATGAACTTATGCTTAAGCTATTACAGCAGCATGGTAAAACTCCGCCTTCGCATGATTTAAAACTTTTGTTATGCTGGGTAGCGGCAGAAGTCCCGGGAGTAACAGAATCCACAATCTTTACCTTAGATCTGTGGGATGAGGCGGGAGTTAAGTTATGGGACTCTGCCACGAAAGGAAACAAAGCTGTTGCACAAATGTTGCCCTCTTGGAGGGTGATTTTTGAAGCCTTGAAGGCTCAGAGAAATTCCCAAAGGGCAGAGAAATCTTGTACTGCTACTGCAGATTCTTAGTCTACCTTAACATTTGAAGAGACTGCTGCTAAAAACCAGAACGCTGCTATCTCTAAAACCGCTCTCTCAGAAGAATCACCGAATTCCTTGAATTCCGATGAAACTGCATCTCAGTGCTTGTCTACCTCAGCCCCCCTCCCGCCGCAAAAAACCCCTGCTGCTTCTGCGCTGTGTGTTGAGGGAAAAATGAAGGGGGGGTCCCTTGCGCCGTTCTGTAAAGGCTTTCGCTGCTAACTATGATGACGACGACAGTGGTCCGGAGGAGGATCCCTTCGACCCTGGATTTATAGACCCTGACAAGGAGCCTAATTTGTTTCCCCCTGACCCCCACGATTACTGGCTCCACTTAAAACAACAGGCATTAAGAGAGGGGGATTTTGAAGTTGCTGGGAGGATTGTGGCTCCGGTCATATACACTGGGACTGGAAAACGTGCGGCACACTGGGAACAGCTTTCTTTCTCTGAGATTAAAAAATTACGGCGGGCGGCTACAGATCATGGTATTGGGTCACCGCATTTTATGAGCTTGCTTGATTCTGTGTTTGCAGCCCACACTATGACCCCGTATGATTTAAAAACCCTCTCCAGAATACTGTTAACTACCGTGCAGTACAGTTTATAGGAAAAAGGAGTGGGAAAAGGGCTTGCAAAGCCTGCTGTTAACTTACATGGGCCATGCAAATCCAGCCCTGGCTGCTCTTACTATCAGGCAGCTAATGGGAACAGGTCCATTTTCTGACCCTGCTACCCAGGCGCGAGATTGCCCACGGGAGGCTCTAGATGGGGCTCGAGACGCAGCGCGCCAGGCTTTCCTTAAAGTTCCTGATGCAAAAACACCCCTGAAGGCATTTACAACTATTGTCCAGGGACCCCAGGAGCCATATATGCAATTTATTGATCACCTTAAGCAGGCACTGGAACGCCAGATTGACAATGCAGATGCTTGTGAAATTTTGCTTTTAAAACTTGCTGTTGAAAATGCAAATGCTGACTGTAAAAAACTCCTAAAGTCCCTGCCGAACCAGGAACCAACCCTTGTCGAAATGGTTGAGGCATGTAATCGTATTGGGACTCTGGAACATCAGTATGAGGCTATGGCTGCAGCTTTTGCAGCAGCTAAGGGTACGTCACCTGTTTGTTATAAATGTCATAAGCCCGGCCACCTGAAAAAACACTGCGTTGCTCGGGAAGGAGCCAAATCTAAGATCCCTGATATATGCCCTCGGTGTCGTAAGGGTCGCCATTTTCCTAATGAATGTCATTCTAAGTATGATTCTGAAGGTCGCCCGGTCCAGGGAAACTGGAACAAGAGCGCGGATGGCCGGAGACGCGTGACGACACAAATCCCTCAGCCACCGGCACTGTTCGTCCGGCCACAGACGCCAGTGCCAGCTCCGCCGGCCCCGCAGCCACAGCCCAGCCAAGGACCATCTCAAGTCTACGCCCAGCAACCTCAGGCAGTTTCGCAACAGACCTGGCAACCTCAGACACAGTAACGTTGCTTGATTCTACTGTTCATTTACTCCCTACAGGAATCTTTGGCCCACCGGGACCCCAGACGAGTGCCTTGCTGGTGGGCAGGTCCTCAACTACCATCCAAGGACTTTTTGTTTTGCCAGGAGTCATAGACTTGGACTCTGTAGGGGAAATAAAAATAATGGCTTGGACTCCTTTTCCACCTTGTACTGTTCCACGAGGGGCATGCATTGCACAATTAATTCCCTTTTCACACAGTTTAACACCCCCTGTACCAGAGTGTAACACACGTGAGGGAGGGTTTGGCTCCACAGGTACCCCGGAAAATTTATGGGTGCAGGAAATTTCTAATAAAGGTCCTGTGTATACATGTACCTTGACACTACAGGGACAGCAGGTGACAGTCACCGGGATTCTGGATACGGGTGCGGACATGAGTATTGTCTCTCAGGCCAAGTGGCCCCCCACTTGGCCCCTCACCGAGGTATCACAAACCCTCACTGGGACTGGGGGAAATAGCAACAGTCATCAAAGTCGCTGTATTATTCACGTGACAGGACCTGATGGTCGTATAGCCTCTGTAAAGCCATTTGTGTTGCCTGTGCCTATGGTGTTGTGGGGACGGGATGTGCTCTCTCAATGGGGAATAAAAATGCAGTCAGATTTTTAATTGGGGCCATTGCGGCGCGTGACACCCTGAAATTAACCTGGAAAACTGAGACACCTGTCTGGGTGGATCAATGGCCCCTTCCCCTGCCCAAATTACGCGCACTCACTGACCTTGTCCAGGAGCAGCTGGAGAAGGGACGTATAGTCCCCTCTACCAGTCCCTGGAACTCACCTGTGTTTGTTGTTAAGAAACAAACTGGCAAGTGGCGCTTGCTCCAAGATCTCCGTAAAGTTAATGATGTCATTGAGGACATGGGGACCCTTCAGCCTGGTTTGCCTTCCCCAACCATGATTCCCCGAGATTGGCATTTGACAGTCATTGATTTGAAAGACTGCTTTTTTGATATCCCTTTGCATCCTGATGATGCTCCTAAATTTGCCTTTTCTGTTCCAAGACTTAATACGCAAGCCCCCTTGCAGAGATATCACTGGCTTTCTTTGCCGCAGGGGTTAAAATGCTCACCCACGATATGCCAGTGGTTTGTTGCAAGGGTTCTTGACCCCATTCATCAGCAAATGCCTGCTGCTTTGTTATATCATTACATGGATGACATCCTTGTTGCAGCAGAAAAACAGGAAATCATGGAGGAAGCCTTAGCCCTTGTCACTGCTGCTGTAACCCAGGCAGGACTTTGTATTTCTCCTGAAAAAATCCAGCATCAGCCCCCCTGGAAATATTTGGGATGTCGCATTAGGACCCAGAGTATTTCTCCTCAGCCTTTGCAAATTCATGCTGACATTCGTACTTTGCATGATGCTCAGAAACTTTTGGGAAAAATCAATTTGGTTAGTTCCTTATTAGGAATTTCAAACACTGATTTAGGCCCTCTGTTTGAGTTGCTGAAGGGAGAGTCTGATCTCCTTTCACCTCGGCACCTCTCACCAGAGGCCTGCCAAGCACTGCAATTGGTAGCTGATACTATCTCCAGTCGGCAAGCAGCCCGATGGGCCCCTGAGTTGCCTTTCTCGTTGATAATTCTGAATCCAGCTAAACAACCTCATGCTTTGATTTTTCAGTGGGATCCTAAAGCGCCTAACCCCTTGCTGATTGTTGAATGGATTTTTTTGCTGCACCAGATGTCTAAAACTGTAACTACACAACATGAAATGTTTGCTTTGCTCATTGTTAAAGTGAGACAGAGACTCACCACACTTGCAGGTGTGGATTTCTGTTTTATTTGTTTGCCTGTTACTACGTTTTATTTACAGTGGCTGCTGCAACAATCTGAAGTTTTTCAAATAGCTCTTGCTGACTTTTCTGGACAGCTTTCTACTCATCCCCCAAAGCACAGACTTGTGGCCACCAGTTTTAACCTCCTGATGTGTCCTAAAAGCAGTGAGATCCCTTTACAAGCTTTAACTGTCTTTACAGATGGCTCTGGCCGCACTCAGAAGTCAGTGCTGCTCTGGTGGAACACCAATCTCGCTCGGTGGGATTCAGATGTGGCTACAGTTTCGGGTTCCCCTCAGATTGCTGAATTAGCAGCTGTTGTTCGAGCCTTTCAACGTTTTGTTGCTCCTTTAAACTTAATAACAGATTCTGCTTATGTTGCAGGGCTTGTGGAGAGAGCTGAAGCTGCTGTTTTGAAAGATGTGCCTAACAAGGATCTGTTTTACTGGTTACAACAACTTGTTTTCCTTTTAGATAACAGACAGCACCCCTATTTTGTCATGCACTTTAGGTCTCACACTACTTTACCTGGTTTTATTGCAGAGGGAAACCGTCAGGCAGACTTGCTTACTTTAACTGTTCATTTACCCGATTGCTTTTCTCAGGCTAAACTCAGCCACTCCTTTCATCAGAATGCTGCAGCACTTGCTCGTACTTTTGATTTGACTACACACCAGGCTTCTAGTATTGTGGCTGTGTGCCCAGATTGCCAGAGGCACTCCTTCCCTGCCCTTGCTGGAGGTGTTAACCCTAGAGGACTCAAGAGCCTCCAAATCTGGCAGGCTGATGTTACTCACTTCCCTGAGTTTGGGAGACTCAAGTACATACACTCCTCTATTGATACCTTTTCAGGTGCCTTATTTGCCTCCTGTCATACAGGAGAATCAGCAAAGGACGTGTACTGTCACTTTTCAAGTGCCTTTGCAGTTCTCGGAGTACCCTTACAGGTTAAAACTGATAACGAGCCAGCTTACATTTCCCAGAGAGTTGCGAATTTCTTTGCTCTCTGGGGAGTAACACACAAAATGGGGATTCCTCACTCTCCCACAGGACAAGCTATTATTGAAAGGGCTCATGCTTCACTGAAACGCCTTTTGCTGCAACAGAAAAGGGGAATGGGGAATTCCACCCCAGCAGAACGATTGCAGAAAGCATTGTATGTGTTTAACTTTTTAAATTGCTCACTCATGGATCCTAACCCACCTATTGTAAGGCATTTTGGCAGCAGCTCCAAGCTGGAAGTAAAGCAAAAAGCCTCGGTTTTAATAAAGCATCCTGAGACAGGTAGAATTATGGGACCCTATCCCCTTGTCACATGGGGAAGAGGTTTTGCTTGTGTCTCCACAGAGATCGGCCCC
Source organism: Phylloscopus collybita (assembly GCA_027886175.1). Lineage (NCBI taxonomy): Eukaryota > Metazoa > Chordata > Aves > Passeriformes > Phylloscopidae > Phylloscopus > Phylloscopus collybita. The sequence continues at coordinate 5,433,034 of JAJNNQ010000057.1, forward strand.
AGATGGCTTCCGGCCAAGAATGTGAGACCTTTCAGAGAACCTCTGCATACCTTCCCTGAGGATCCTAATCGACCTGGCACACCACATGCAGTTTTGCCTGCTTTACCCTCGCCTCCTCCCCTCTCGGATAGCTGAATGCAGAGACTGCTGAGAGCCTGCAACCACCTATGTCAAGCGAAGAACGGCGGAGGCACCTACATCGTCTTCGACTGCTGACACAGAGACCCCTACAACAACTCAAACAGCTTCTGCAACGACGCTTGCGTTGGATGGACGAGGAGGATTTGGGACAGATATTAACTGTATTTGGTTGTTGTGATAGTCCTATCCCATATTGCACCTCTTTGCATTGTGGAAAACGCGATTGTGCTGCTTGGATAAAAATCTATTGTGGGGGCTGTGGCCATAAGGTGTGGGTATTTCAGCACCATTGGAGAAATTACCTCCTATGTGGGACTTGTTTTCGTGATTGGAGCAGAGATACTTGGTACAAGGCTATAAGTGAATATACTGGATTGCCTTGGTACAAAGGGTTAAACCTGATTGAAGATCTAGCGGCCCGAGAGAGATTACATTTGGCTTGGCGCCTACATCTCCTTGTTAGTCGGTTAACAGCAGAAAAGGATACCCAAATATTGGAACATAGGTGTAAGGTAGGCCTAAAGATCCCACAAATTTGGCAGATAGAGGATAGTCAGTGGGAAGCTACATGCTGGAGGCATGCTGTGATACCTGCTGATCTGCAAACTGGAAGACCCAGAAGCAGTCGAAAGACACGTTCGAAGAACTCGCTGAGTGCTTAGTTCGTTATTGCAGAAACATAGTGATGGTGATGTTTATGATATAATACAAGAATTGCTTTATGCTCAAGTTCGTGCGGAGAGACGTGTAGAAAGGGAGGCACGGTGCCAGTCACATAATTTTAGCTGTCGCCCTGTTGTGACTGCTGTTTGTCTACAGTGTGGGGTACGAACTACTTGTAGAATTTCATATATTGCTAGCATTTTATGTTTTTTTTGCTTTCGTGATATTAATACAACATTTACTCCACTTGCATTTATTAGAGATCAGCTAGGGCCTGAAGTGCTTCGGCAGCACCTCTCTGGTCCTAGACATTATTCACAATCTAATTTACAGAGATTTTTGCAGAGAATAGAATCGTTAGATCAACGTGCTTTAGCTATTACTGTGTATAATCAAACAAGAGATAACCTGATTGTTAAGTTGTGGGATAAGCAAACTATAATCAAAACAAAATGTGGAAAATTCAAATATTAACTCTTTTATACTTAAGGATTCTCTACATAGAGGAGGTGGCTGCTATGCCACCCCTTCCTGAACGCAGTGTATGGCTTATGCTTGCTGAAGCTTTGAATGAGTCTACACTGTGCCTGTCCATGACCTCTCCTGGTGATCCTTTCCAGACTTGTCTAATAGCTATACCTTTGGGTATACTGAATGGGATACCCTATACAATGAAACAATGCACAGGGATTGTACTGCCCCAGGCCGAATTGAGCCACTGTGGTGGTGTTATGATAAGTATCGAAAACAAAACAACAGAGATGCGGGGTGGTATTTTGCTAATGATAAAGGGTTGGGGGTGAACAAGGTTTCTGATTTTTCCCCTCTTTTCTTGCCACCCCAGGAATTGGACATTTTTGGATCCATGCAGGCTTTTGCATGTTTTTACTTAAACCACACCACTGGGCCTTATCAGGAAGTTTCAGGCACGGGGATTTATGTCAATGCCTCTGCCTGGTGCAATCATACCCTGCCGCAGCCCATTACACCTGGGACTGCTTCCATTGGCTTGATGGATAATATATTTATGATATGTGGGAACAGAGCTTGGAAGGGAATACCAGGAAGGTCTGTAGGAGGACCTTGTACCTTTGGGCAATTAACCATGTTTCACTCTTTTCGGGACAACTTGCCAACGCTGCGCAGCTTAGTAAGAGCAAAACGCAGCACACACACATACAGCCCTGACTGTAATGATAATGTGGAGTCTTGGAACCTTGGAGCCCGAATTTTTGCCTCTATTATTCCAGCTATAGGTACAGCATATGCATTGAAGACTTTGAATAATCTTGGCTGCTGGCTTGCAAAACAAACTAATGCTACTAGCTCTGCTTTAACAGGCTTGCTAACAGATGTTGATAGTATTAGGCATGCAACCCTTCAAAACAGGGCTGCGATTGATTTTTTGCTTTTAGCCCATGGACACGGTTGCCAAGATTTTGAAGGCTTATGTTGTATGAACCTTTCTGACAACTCTTTGTCTATTCATGCTAACATACAGGCTCTTCGGGACAGCGTGACCAAATTAAGAGTAGTAGATGATAGTGACTGGCTTGGACACTTGCTTGGCGGATGGGGACTAACTGGCTGGCTTAAACATTTAGCTAAAACAGGAATTTATATTTTAGCCATATTGTTGCTGATGATGATTTGCTTGCCATGTATCTTGCAATGTGTGCAGAGACTGATTGATAAGACCACCAAGAAGATCCTCCTGGTAGAACAGAAAGGGGGAGATGTGGCCCTACAGGGCCTGGAGCTAGAGAGCAGAACTGGAAGTATGGCTGCACTCATGTCAAGAGTGGAAGAGCTAGGCCTCAAGCCTTGGCACGGCAAAGCGTGATTTTGAGAAACTTGCTGTGTTAGTACATTTTAGGCATACCTGTGTTAGTTAGTGCGAGGCATATGTTAAGCAATATCACTTGGCATGTATTACTTGTTATATAATGTGTGGGTATAAAAGCACAGCTAGGTGGATCAATAAACGGCTTCATATGGGCAATCTATGGAGTCCACGTCTCTCTGTCAATCGCCATCAATGCAATATTGCATGAGTCTGCCCAGAGGCACAAACAAAACACCAAATCCAGCATTCCCACTAGGTTTTCCAGCTTAGAGATGCCACACCAGCAATTAATCTAGACATCAAGGTGTATGATGGAATTAATTCACTGGAATTAATTAAGTCAATGGACTCAACCTGATGTTAGGACAAGATAAGATGACAACTTTGTGTTAGTGATGCCTTAAATTTTAGCTTTCATATTTTTCAGATTCAGTGCTGCCTAGGTGTGTAGTTCTGAGCCTCATATTAAGTGTTAGTAAGCTCTCTTCACAGAGCAGGTAGACAAAACAAATCCTTTTCCAGATGGAGAACAAGGACAACTGTTACAGGTTTTCAGGCCCAAAAGCATAAACAACGGTGGACTGAAGAGAGAAAACAAGAAGGATAGGACTTCATTACCTGAAGCTGTAATTGAACAATTAAACCCAATATGCAATTGGACCAAAAATTATAAAAGTGTGAGACCTTGTGACCGGTCGTCCATTTTTGTGACCATTTTGGGTCCATCTTGGGTATAGCCCTGGCCAGGCTCTTGTACTGCCCAAGGTGTATTCTTAAAGGCCTTTTAATAAATACCTACTTTATTCTCTTAGCACTGTCTAGTCTCTGTTCCAGGTCAGCCTTCCCAAGGCATCATTAGGATACGATCAGATGATAACCAGACCAGGAGGATTCAGTTGTTGACTGAAAGTTAAACCCTAGAGAAGAAAATCAGTTCTTTGCACCAAAGATGGTTTGATTTCTCATTTCCAATTATTCCTCGGAGAAAATCACCTTATTTTGCAGAATTACTGGGGTCTGTATCAGCTGAACCTGATGCTTTCTTCCTGTGACCTAAAGTCCTGACATTTCAAGCATGGAAGAGACTAAGCAGGAAGCAACTGCAGGCTTCCTGGCAAAGTTAGCAGCACTTCTCCATTCCTTCCACTGATTTGTGTATTTAGTGCCAGCTAGCTCACCCAAAAGAAACAATAAAGCAGATCATCCCATGTTTTTCAGGTTGAGAAAAGCTTTTCCTCACATGATGCATGAGCAAGAAGCCCAACGAGCTTTTTGCTCAGCACTAAAAAGGGTAACACTACCAAAGCACATGAGATGTCTCCACCCTTCCCTCTGAAGGCAGAGGAGACTTCAGCAAAAGCATGCTGTGTATCCTCAGAAACTTGTCCAGCCCAGGACACTCAGTTCTGTTGAGGACTTGTGTTCTGGAAAGTGAAAAATTATATGATGCTGACAAATTGACTTATTCAATTAGACTTTTTAACTGAGGGTCTCATCCTGCTGTTTCCTAACATCCAGACATTAAAGGTCATTTAACCAGAACTACTGAAACTGGGCTGTATAGAGAGATCTGGAGAAGGAACAGGCTGGAAAAAATATGCAAGTGGATGACCACTGCCTTTAAACATATGTACACTGCATAGGGGAAACACCTGGGTCAGCACACAATCACTGCTGGCTTCCTGTCAGCAATTTATTTTGGAGCTGTCAGGAGGGTTGATGCTTTTCAGAATCTCCTTTCCTAAAATATATGAGCTTTGTGTACATATACCTATATATATGTATATGTATATATATACTGTCCTCAACATTTCACCTCCAATGAAATCTACATGATAGCTTCCCTCACCCAGCATTAAGGGTCATTGCAAGGCTTGCCAAAACCACAGGCATAATTCTCCATCATAAACCCCAAAGGACCATAGCTCAGCACATCCAACCCAGCAGTTTTTCCACTTCTGGGGAGGGTTTTCTAAGGATAAGTAAGGTAGGGAAGGAGCTGTTGGTCTCCACCATAGCATGGGCAGGAGATGTCCTCATCACCTACCTGCCACACCGGAAGGACTTTCTCTATGTCGTTCAAGTTGATGCTATGACCATCCTCGAATTTCCCTTTTCCAAGCCTGTGGCAAGAAGAAAACAAAGCCATGTGAAGCCTTGCTGGAGCCAAAGGTAATTTTCTGTTACAGCACATGGGGAAGATTACTTATTACTGCAAATGACTCTCATGAAAACAAAGAGGGTCTCTGAAGTGAGTATGCTGTGCCTTCAAAAGACTCCAACGAAAGCACAAAGCCGTTAATACAAAATTAAATGCTTTTCTCAGTCCTGCACCTGCACCATCTGCCATAGCATTCAAATGCTTTTGGTAATAGCAGCAGTGAGAAAACCAAAGGCAGTCCTGAGCAGTAGCATTGGATGATTCAATTCCCAGTTGAAGGAAAACCAAAAGCACAGTCCACGTGGACAAAAGAAAAAAAAAAAGAAAAAAAAAAAAAAAAAAAAAAAAAAAAGAGGATGCAAAAAATAGTAAAAAATGTTTCCTTTGAAGCACTTCTCATTTGCTAGTCTTCCACAGGATCTCCAGTTCCATGGCTGAGAAAGGTGTTGGTAAACAAGCACAAACATATATCTCAGAAAGCAAACAGCAATCAGTTTAAATACAAACACACAATTTGTAAGTCAAAAAATTGGGGTGAGAAGCCAAGCACTCACAGATCAAACACAAAGCTGGGAAAAGGACTTTCTTGTATCAAGAAAGTAACGAAGTCAATTCAAAGATATTTACTAATTGGATGCAGAGAGTTTGTAACAATACTGAAGAAGAAAAAGTGGTCAATAAATATCCTTCCACATTTATAAACAATTGATGTGATCTTTTTTATTTTGCAAGAATGATAATGTATTTTTTGATCAATGACAAAATCTTGTTAACTAACATATATTAAACAGAAACTTTGATAGCAGCAGACCCAGGTAATCAGTGCCTGGAAGTCAGAGAACAACATATTTTTGTGGAATTACAGCAAATGGGGGGGGGGGGGGGGAATCCAGAAAAATGGCATGTGCTGAAGTACTAGGCTCAAAAAGCAGCAAGCTGAAGGGAAACAATTAATTAAATTAACACCCTAATTGCAACCTGATCTAGTGGGAGATGTCCCTGCCCATAACAGGGGGGTTAGAACAAGATGATCTTGAAGGTCCCTTCCAACCCAAACCATTCTGTGATTCTAAGATTTATGGGAAATCAGAGATGTTCAACAACTGACTTTCCCTCAGATGAAATAGTGACTTTAATTTACAAAGGGAAAAATATAGAATGTGTATATATATATATATATATATATATATATATTTGTGTATATATATTTATATATGTGAGAAAAATCAAGTAAAACATCTGTGGACAAGTAATATCAGTTGCAGGTACAGAATGTGCAAACATATTGTAGGAAAAGGTTGTCTGAAAAGGTTGGAGACTGTCCCAGGTTGAATGTCTGATGCCAGACTGTGGCATAAAGGCAGGGGATGAGGATATAGGGATTAGGGGGATGAAGGTAGCTTTCCTCTAGAGACAGCATGCACATCTGAGGCTGAACTACAGGACCACAGGCAGCACTGGCAGTCATGTTTCAAAGAGGTGTTAGAAAAATTTCTTAGAGTACAGAAAAAACTAAAGTAATACATGGTCTTGGGAGATATCTGGAATGAAGAGAAAATATCAGCTACAAAAGGTTGTTTGAACTGGAAGAGTAAAAGTAGAGCAAGAGCTAACGCTGGAAATTAAAGGCAGATTAATTCAGGTCAAAAATGAGGTACAGTTCCCTGGTTTTCCTTAACCACTCTGATTATTCATCATACCATCAAACTCAGAATCTTCCAATAAAATCAGATGTCTCTCTGGAATAAAATGCTTCAGCCAAGCAAATGTGACACTGTCAGTCAACTGTATGTAACTACATGGCCAGCCTTGGGCAAGTGATTGGACTAAGGAATAAAATGGTCCCTTCGGTACTTACAGTGCAGAAAACACATACTGAACAGCATCTATCCTCTTTTTTTCTTTTATTAATTTGTTCATTGCACAGCTAGCATGTTAAAAAAATCCACTCAAGCAAGAGGGAAAATGCCTAGCTAGCAGGTGGAGATTCTTGGTTCAGCAAATGGAATTATGCTCAGCACAGATTTGGCACAGAGAACTGATGGATGCACAATATAAACAACTTTAAAAGTTAAAAAATAAAACCATGTTTACAGTGCAGGAAAAAAAAGTCTTATCTAGTTGTGTGAATCTGCCTGTCACTATATGGTATGGGAGCCTTCTGCAGATGCTGAGCCTGGTCTGGGGTGGGATTGCTGGCCTGGTGTTTCTAATAAAGATGTGCAACCCATACATATGGTATTGGCCAGTACTTTGGCAAAACCAATGTATCAACAGAAAAACTTCTCTGAGAGAGGATTTCCATCCCCACGTGCAACGTGGCAATGATACATCACCTGCAATCTTCTCAACCCCATCTTTTAGACTTATTCTGATTTTTTTCCTTCACATATCTCCTGAACAATAAGGAGAGGAAAACCCAAATGATAGAATAGAATGAGGTTGGAAAAGACCTCTAAGATCAAGCCCAACTGTTAACCCAGCTCTGCCAGTCACACCACTACACCATGTCCCTGAGTGCCACATCCACATGTCTTTTAAATCCCTCCAGGGATGGGGACTCTACCACTTCCCTGACAAGCCTGTTCCAGGGCTTGTCAATCCTTTCCATGAAGAAATTTCCTCTAATATCCAATCTAAACCTCCCTTGGTGCAACCTGAGGTCATTTTCTCTTGTCCTATCACTTGTTACTTGGGAGAAGAGACTGATTCTCACCTCACTACATCCCAATTTCAGGTAGTGTTCATTTCTCAATCTCTGAAGAATCTTCAGAGAAACGGTGATGGTCATCTAAGCAATATTGGCAACCCTCTTGGTGCCAATATTCATTTATTTGTCTTAAAAAACCAACAGTCAAAGAGAAATCCAGCAATACCATAAAAGCCCCTGGAGACTGTTACCACCAAAAGGAGCTATTTAATATTTTCACAATTTTATGGCTAGCAGGGAATGAATACTTGGATCTACATTTATCACATTGATGCTCTCTCCTTCCCTGAAATCTTGTTGAGGAGAACAGCAGACTGGTTACCTGTAACCAGGATCAGCAGTAAGCCAGGATCTTTACTCCACTATTCTGAGATGTTTAAATCTAGGAGACTTGGATCTAGAAAACTTGGATCTAGCATAGTCGAAAGACTGAACTCTACCAAGTATCCTGGGTTTGCCTCAGTTGAGTCTTTTTGGTAAGGAAAAGTAAGTGACCTTCTCTGTGGAAATATTACAGCTTCCTCCGTGGCTGACAGAACCAACAACCAGCTAAAATCGCCCCATGAATCCATATATTTAAGAAAAGAGGAGTGGGAAAAGCTCTCTCTTGCTTGCGGCTTTTGAAGAGAGAAGCTCTCCCCCCCCCTCCCGGCACGGTTGCTGGGCAAGGGAGGAGAGGCCACGGGGCCCTGGCCGAGGCTGGGCTGGGCTGCAGCTGCTAACATCCTGCCACCACTAAGCCCTGCCTCGCCGCTGGCCTGGGCACAGTTGAGGTACTCCGGGCCCTGGGAGCAACTCCGGGCCGGGCCAGGCCCAGTTGGGCCATGGCGTGGGCTGCTGAGATTCTGCCTGGCCATTTCCTGCCACCGCTGGTTTCCTGCGCAGCCCCCTCAGCGTGGCTGCTGGAATCATGCTGCTAAAAGAACCATTCAGGTACTGCGGAAAATTATGCAACCGAAATCAACGCCGCAAGCCTCTGTGGCCACTGCCCGACAGAGATCATGTGACCAACAGCAAAAGGCCATTACCTAATACAAGGCCCAGGTATGATTCTTTCAGTGCTGTAGAATTCCATTTATAAACAGTTAAACCTGAGGGTGCCACTTCTCCCAAATCAGAGAAAAAGAAAGGCAAAGGCACATGAAGAAAACAGCATAGAGACACCAACGTCAGTAAAGAAGAGCCAAATCCCAGATAGGAGGAGAATAAGGAGATGCCTTAGTCTTAGGCTGAAATTCTGTAAAGCCGTGGTAATGGACTATGATACACTAAAATATCCCTGTAAGTCATGAAAAGCATGGGGGGATTGTCCGGAAAATTAATCCACAAACACCAGAGGTTTATATCCAAAAAGGAGACAGAGGACTCCTGTAACTGTATTTGAATAAAGGGAGAGGTCATGGAGCATTCCCCATGGGGTCTTCAAAAATTTTTAGAGGCTGCAGCTTCCTTTATATTCTAATTTCCCAGCCGCATTTCCCTCTCTCCCCATTGGCTGAGGTACTTGAGAGGTACAGACTTCCCAAAATGCCTAATACCTAAAGCCCCCTCTAATGTATACCCCCCTGCCCTGTTTTTCTTTTTCCTTGAGTCTCTGTTCTTTTTCTCTAAATCCAGAGATGTATCACAGTCTTGAGTAAGTACCAGTCTGTGTCAATGTGTAGAATTCCTATGGAATTTATGGTTCCCCCCACTGCTTCTTTCACCTCTCCATATCTGGCCTTATCTACCATCAGGCCCACAGTTTGTTTGTAAAGACACCTCCTTCTCATTCCTTTCAGAATGGAGCATTCAAACTGTACACATGAGCAAAAGCACCCATGCTGAAGCAAGCAAATGTTGAAGTAGCTGTGATTCAGTGAGAAGCTTGAACAGAAAGAGATGAGAGTAATGAAGACCCTTTGCCCACAGAGGAAAAGGGAAAGACGTCTGTTCCCAGAGATGAAGATAATCTCAGAGACAGATGAAGAGAACCTTTGCTTCTGAACAGATCATCCTTAAACTTGTACCCCATTAGCTAAAGATTGAACCCTTGAAAACAGTTGTGGGGGAAGCTGTAAGTCGAGGGGAGGGACTTGCACATATGTGCTGGTTTTGCATTAATTGATTTGTGATGAAAAGGGAAAAAGGAAGTGATTATCTTTGAGAAGCTGCCAACAGCTTCTTCTGTGCTGGACAAAACCAATCAGTGACTAGTGCACAGAATCACAGAATCACAGAATCACAGAATCACAGAATCACAGAATCACAGAATCACAGAATTTTTTAGGTTGGAAGAGACCTTCAAGATCATCAAGTCCAACCCATGCTCTAACACCTCAACTAAACCATGGCACCAAGTGCCAGATCCAGTCTTTTCTTAAACACATCCAGGGATGGTGACTCCACCACTTCCCCGGGCAGGCCATTCCAATACTTTATTACTCTTTCTGTGAAAAACTTTTTCCTAATATCCAACCTATATTTCCTCTGACGCAGCTTAAGACTGTGTCCTCTCATTCTGTCAGTTGCTGCCTGGAGAAAGAGACCAACCCCCAACTGACCACAACCACCCTTCAGGAAGTTGTAGAGAGTTATAAGATCACCTCTAAGTCTCCTTTTCTCCAGGCTAAACAACCCCAGCTCCCTTAGTCGTTGCTCATAGGGTTTGTGTTCCAAGCCCCTCACCAGCCTCGTTGCCCTCCTCTGGACGCAGTCAAGCATCTCAACGTCCTTCCTAAACTGAGGGGCCCAAAACTGGACACAATACTCAAGGTTTGGCCTCACCAGTGCCGAGTACAGGGGAAGAATGACCTCCCTGCTCCTGCTGGCCACACCATTCCTGATATAGGCCAGGATGCCATTGGCCTTCTTGGCCACCAGGGCACACTGCTGGCTCATGTTCAGCCGGCTGTCGACCAGAACACCGAGGTCCCTTTCCGCCTGGGCACTGTGCAGCCACACTGTCCCCAGCCTATAATGTTGCAGGGGGTTATTGTGGCCAAAATGCATGACTCAGCACTTGGACTTATTAAACTGCATCTTGTTAGACTCTGCCCATCCAGCCAGCCATTCCAGGTCTCTCTGCAAAGCCCTCCATCCTTCCAACAGATCGACACATGCTCCCAGCTTAGTGTCATCTGCAGATTTACTAATGAAACACTCAATACCCTCATCCATGTCATCAGTAAAAATATTGAACAGAACTGGCCCCAGCACAGACCCCTGAGGGACACCACTAGTGACTGGCCGCCAGCTGGATGCAGCACCATTCACCACCACTCTCTGGGCCCGGCCATCTAGCCAGTTCGTAACCCAGCAGAGAGTGCTCCTGTCCAAGCCACGGACTGCCAGCTTATCTAGGAGTATGCAGTGGGAGACAGTGTCAAAGGCCTTCCTGAAGTCCAAATAGACAACATCCACAGCCTTCCCTGCATCCACCAGTCTGGTCACCTGGTCATAAAAGGAGATCAGGTTGGTCAAACATGACCTACCCCTCCTAAACCCATGCTGGCTGGGTCTGATACCCAGGCCATCCTGTAAATTCTGTGTGATGACACTCAATATAAACTGTTCCATTATCTTGCCAGGTACCGAAGTCAGGCTGACTGGTCTATAATTACTAGGATCCTCCTTTGCACCCTTTTTGTGAATGGGTGTCACATTGGCCAGCTTCCAGTCATCCGGAACCTCGCCAGTGAGCTAACACTGTTGGTAAATGATGGAGAGTGGCTTTGCAAGCTCATCTGCCAGGTCTCTCATCACCCTGGGATGGATCCCATCTGGTCCCATAGATTTATGGATATCCAAGTATTTCAGCAGGTCTCTGACTGCCTCCTCTTGGATAATGCAGGAATGATTCTGTTCCCTGACATCATCTATCAACCCAAGAGGACAGTTGTCATGAAGGCAAGTCATCTTCTCACTAAAAACTGAGGCAAAGTAGGCATTAAGCACTTATGCCTTTTCTGCATCTGCAGTTACTAAGTTCCCTCCCTTGTCCAATAAAGAACAAAGGTTGGCCTTACCCTTCCTTTTACCGTTAATATATTTCTAAAAACATTTCTTATTATCCTTTGCAGCAGTGGCCATTCTAAGTTCAAACTGATCTTTGGCCTCCCTAATTTTTTTCCTGCATGATCTAGCAGTCCCCTTAAATACTTCCTGAGAGACCTGACCATCCTTCCAAAGATGATACATCCTCTTTTTATTTCTAAGTTCCTCCAGAACCTCCTTGCCCATCCAGGATGGACGTTTACCCCGTCGACTTATCTTTCGGCACACAGGGACAGTCTGTGCCTGTGCTCTCAAGATCTCTATTTTTAGGCATGTCCACATTTCCTGAACTCCTTTGTTTTTAAGGGCTGCTTCCCAAGGAACACTCAGGATAAGTCTCCTAAAAAGACCAAAGTCTGCCCTCCGGAAGTCCAAGGCAAAAGTCTTACTAATGCTCATCCTGATTTCGCCAAATATTGAGAACTCTATTATTTCATGATCACTCTGTCCCAAGCGACCTCCAAACACCACATCTCCCACCAGCCCATCTCTATTTGCAAATAGCAGATCTAACATAGTCCCTCCCCTGGTGGGTTGACCCACCAGCTGTGACAAAAAGTTGTCCTCCATACACTCTAAAAATTTCCTGGACTGCCTCTTATCTGCTGTATTAAGTTCCCAGCAGATGTTTTAAATACTGACACCTTGTTAAACCACTAAAAAGCTGAACATGCCTCTGTGAACAGACATGTTAAAAATTGAATAAACCCTGGGAAAGTTCTCTTTTTTTCCAGCCTGGGAAGAGGTAAGCAGGCCTGACTCCCTCCTTGCTGCAGGGCCGGGCTGGGTGGGCCCTGCCGAGGGGCCAAGCCCCTTCCCAGAAAGCCTGCCAGGCCCCGCCCTGGGCTGGGGACAGGCCCCAGCAGCTGCCAGGCAGGGGGAAGGGGAAGTGAAAAGTCCCCATCCCAGCTGGATTGGGCCCCAGCAGCTGTTAACATTCTGCCACCAGGCCGGTCTTCCCTCCTAGCACAGCTCGTGTGGCCTGGCAGGGCCGGGCCCGGCCCCAGCAGCTGCCGGGCAGAGGAAGGGGGGGGGCCCAGCCGTGTGGCATGCTGCTGCTGAGATCCTAGCCATTTTTTCCCCCCAGCGCTGCCTCCAATGAATCCTCCACTGTAAACAGCTCCAGCTGCCACTACTAAGTCATCTTACCGGGGGCTGTCTGAACGCCCTGAAAGATCATGTGGCTGAGACCAGGGGCAGCTCTGCAGCCATGCAGAGTGGCCCTGCAGCTGAAATTAAATGTAGCCAGAGCCCTTAAGATCCTAACACAGCCCCCAGCACAGCCTGAAATCCATCATCATGACTGCTTCAGCTACTGCCCAGCAGAAGCCATTAATGATCCTCTGTAGGCCCTGGGCAAGATATTAGCTGTTTCCTTGCACAGATAGAACTTAAAAAACATTGAATCCTCTCTGAGTGAGAGAAAAGGACAGAGTGAAGACACAGAGAAAAAAACGTGAAGAGACCAAGGTCAGTGAAGGAGGAGTCAAGTCCTAGATAAGAGGAGAAAGAGAAGATGCCTAGTCTTAGGCTGAAATTCTTTTGTAAGGCCATGGTGATGGACTGTGATATACTAGAATATCTCTTTAATTCATGGAAGACATGTATGGGGAGATAAAGAGTGTTCAAATTGCAGATGTGAGCAAAGGCGTTTGTGCTGAATTAAGTAAATGTTGAAGTAGCTTTGATCTAATGAGAAGCTTGAACAGAGAGAGAGAGGTGAGATGAAGACCTGCCCCCAGGGAGAGAAGAAGACCTCTGTTCCCAAAGATAAAATTTATCTCAGACAGATATGAAGGGAACCTTTGCTTTTGGACAGCTCATCCTTAAAATGGTACCCCATGAGTTTTACATGGCCCATAAATGCAGCTGTGGGAAGGCTGTGTAAAATGAGAGGGACTTCACGAATGCAGATTCCCGGGCGGCTGCTATTCTTGAGAACTGAAGCCATGAAAGAACTGTTTTCTTGTAGAAAAGTCTCCATGACATACCAAAAGAAACTCCTCTCCCTAAAAGAACTGATGAAAGACTATTTTAGAAGTGGTCAACTGACCTAAGTCCCAGGTTTTGCCTCTGTACATTGTCAGTGGGAAAGAAAAAAAAGGTTGTGGCGGGGGGGGGGGGGGGGGAACTGTTTTGAAAGTTTGTCTTGGTTTGGAAAGACAGGTATCCGCCAGGAAAAGCTGGAGTTTCCCTTGGAATGGAGAATGTAAACCCCTCACCCCCTCCAAATTATTGTAATTTTGCAATTAAGGGCTTTCAGACAAAGATTTGGGAATAGGAATAACAGTTCTTTACTAGGAATATTAACAAATGTAGTAGTAAAACAAACAAACAAGCAAACATACAACAGTTCTAGAAACCCTGACAGAGTCAGAGCTACAACCTGATACTCTGTTGGTCAGGGTGTTGGAAGCAGTCCACAGTAAGTCCTCCTGGAGTGGCAGATGTGGTTCTGTTGGAGTAGAAATGATCCTGAGAGAAAAGGGTCTAGTGATGGCAAGAAGGGTCCAGTCTTCCTCTGGGAATCCAGTGGAACCAGATACCTTGTGTTCCTGAGTCTCAGTTTTTATCTAGGTAGGAATGGTTGGCTCCTCCCCCACTGGGTGGAGCATCTCACAATGGGATGGTGGAATATGTCATGTCCTTAGTGAGCCTTAATGGCCCATTAGCAGAAAATATCCTCCTGGAGGGAGGACAGGTGGTGAAAGAGATAAGAAACACTGCCCCACCTGGTTTCAACAGCTGGCCCATTATCAGAAGGCATCCGTCCCCCTCCCCCCAGAGTTACAAGAGATAAAGAAAAACATCTTCCCAACTGCTTTCAACAGATGAAATAGAATACACATTTTTGGTTCCATAACCCAAGACAAAGTTTTATTCTGATTCTTATTAATTTTTTCCCTCTTGTAGTTTTGTTAATAAAGCTTTCTTTATACCCTTTAAAGTTTGAGCCTGCTTTGCTTTTCTCCTAATCCTATCTCACAGCAGAAAAAGAGTAAATAATTCTAGTGGGCACTCAACCCACCACATTAATTGGTGCATTGGCTGGGAAATAGAAAAATTGGAGAACCAAAACCACTACAACATAGTAACAAATTTCCGTCTCCTGGGCAACTGCTTGGCTTTGACATTGAAGCCACGAGAAAATTGTTTCTTGTGGAGAACTCTCCATGTTATGGCAGGAGAGACTCCTCTCCCTAAGTAAACTGAAGAAAGACTATTTTAGAGGTGATAAACTGACTGAAAGTTCCAGGTTTTGTCTACGTTGTCAGTAGGAAGGGGAAGAAGAGCTGGGGGGAGGACAAGTGTTCTGAAGGTTTATTCTGATTCTTATTATTCTTCTTTTAGTTCTGTTAATAAAGTTTTCTTTATACTCTTAAAGTTTTGAGCCTGTTTTTGCCTTTCTCCTAATCGTTATCTCACAGCAGAAAATGATTTAATAATTCTAGTGAGTGCACTGGCATTTGGCCAGCGCTCAACCCACCATAGTGAATTGGTGCTGTGACTCAGATTAGCAAACCAAAACTGCTACACTTCATTGGTGTTTCTGCCTGGTTGAACCAAAACTGCTAAACCAAGCAAGGCAAAAATACAGTGAACAACTCTGCTTTAGCACAGAACTGGATGATAGAAGAGTCACATAGATAGACTGATTGTGGTATCCTCAAACCCTGTATGTGGTCCAGCACCTTTTCCCCATGTTCTCCACATGAGTCATGTGTAGTGGTTTCAGGTTCTCATATTTCTGTTTCCCAGTCAATCCACCAGTTAGTGTAGTGGTTTGAGTGCCCACTAGAAGTATTTACTATTTTTCTGCTATAAGATAGGATTAGGATAAAAGCAAAGCAGGCTCAAACTTTAAAGGGTATAAAGAAAGCTTTATTAACAAAACTACAAGAGTGGAAAAAAAACCCCCAAGAATCAGAATAAAACTTTCAAAACACTTCCCCTCTTCTCCACAACTTTCCTTTCCCTTCACACGGACAAGATATAGAGACAAAACTTGGAACCTTAAGTCAGTTTACCACCTATAAAATAATCTTTACTCAGCTCTCTCAGAGAGACAAGTCTCCTTTGGTCTGCCATGGAAACTTCCCCACAAGAAAAAAACAGTTTTCTTGTGGCTTTTAATTCTCACAAAGGCAACCACCAGGGAATCCACATTTGTGAAGTCCCTCCCATATCACACAGCCTTCCCACAGCTGCATAATGGGCCATGTAAACTCATGGGGTATAATTTAAAAGGTGAAAGGTTCAAAGGCAAAGGTTTTCTTCATCTCTAGGAACAGAGATCTTTCCTCTTTCTGGGGGAAGATCTTCATTTCCATCTCCTCTCTCTCTGTTCAAGCTTCTCATAGGATCACAGCTGCTTCAACATTTACTTAATTCAGCACAAACGCCTTTGCTCACATCTGCAATTTGAACACTCTTTATCTCCCCATACATGTCTTCCATGAATTAAAGGGATATTCTAGTATATCACAGTCCATCACCATGGCCTTACAAAAGAATTTCAGCCTAAAACCAAGGCATCTTCTCTTTCCATCTAAGACTCAATTCCTCCTTCACTGACCTTGGTCTCTTCACATTGTTTCTCTACATGTCTTCACTCTGTCCTTCTCTCTCACTCAGAGACAATTAGTGCTTTGCAAGTTTCATCTGTCAAGGAAAGAGTTAATATCTCTCCCAGGTCTGCAGAAGGCATAATGGTTCTTCCCGGCAGTGGCAGAAGGTGATAGGGTCAGGCCATGCTGGGCTGGGCCAGGTCAGGATCTCGGAGGTTTCTGGCTGCATT
This sequence comes from Phylloscopus collybita, assembly GCA_027886175.1. Classification (NCBI taxonomy): domain Eukaryota; kingdom Metazoa; phylum Chordata; class Aves; order Passeriformes; family Phylloscopidae; genus Phylloscopus; species Phylloscopus collybita. The sequence goes on from JAJNNQ010000057.1 coordinate 5,449,388, forward strand.
CAATTTTCAGCTGTGAGGCCACTCTGCATGGCTGAAGAGCTGCCTCTGGTCTTGGCCACATGATCTCTTGAGCGGCTGGGGCCACTCCCTCCGCAAGGGGTCTTGGTAGCAGTGGCTGGAGCATGCTGGGGGGAGGGCCCGGCCTGGCCAGGCCTTGTGGGCCATGATGGGGAGGGTGCTTAGAGGCAGGATGTTAACAGCAACTGGAGACCTGATCCGGCCCAGATGGGGACTTCTCCCCTTCCCCTGCCCGGTAGCTGCCAGGCCCTGCCCTGCCAGGGCTACAGCAGCGGCAGGGCCTGGCCAGGCTGCGCCAGGCCCAGGGAGCCACACGGCGGAGGGGGGCTGGCCCCTCTGGCCCCTGTTACCTCTTCCCAGGCCAGAAGAAAAGAGAACTTTTCCCGGGATTCCTCTGATTTTTAACCTGTTTAGTCCAGAGGCATATCTTGTTCTCTAGTTGGTTCCACAGGCTGTCAATGTTCAAAGCTAGTCACTAATCAGTTTTGCCACAGCTTTTCTTAAAAAAAATCACTTCCATGCAAAACCAGCACACCATGCCACCAAGCTAACATTCCTACAAAAAGGGAGAAGTTAGACACCTTCCTGGAGAGCACATGCCCTGTCCCACTGTAAAAAGGGGAGTCGGGGAGAATTTTTTTTGATCAATTTCTAGGATGAAAATAAAGGGCCAAAGCAGCAAATATTATATCTGACAACTTTTTATTGATAAAGAAAGATAAGTGCTCCTACTGAAGGGGAATAGAAAAGGGAGCAGAGGGGGGAAAGAGAGACTGAGAGAGAAACAGAAGACGGAGACATCTTTACCACTAGGACCCCAGACGCCCTCAACTTGGCAGATGGGGTGTGTGTGATGCAAGCTGCAGTGAGCCTGCTCTGCTCTTGTGACTGGCTGGATGCGATTTCTTAGCAGCAGTGGGCAGCCTGCCTCTGGCATCGGCAAACAATGGCTGAGGGCTGGCTGCTAAGGGCTGTTGCTGGATGTTATAAATGACAATATAGTATTGGCTTTTGCATTTATGTATTGGCTTTTGCAAGTTATTATTGACCACAAAGATTTTGATATGGTACAATTTGTAATTACTTTTAACTGCTTTTTGGTATAGTATAATCTATCAGCTTTTGTATGCACCATATAGCTTATATAAATAGTAGTAGTGTGATAAACATATATCTTAGGCCTTAGCATAATATTAAAATAGAGACTATGTGTCTTGGGTTGTGGAGCTGGGTTTTGTGTATTCTATTTACATCTGTTTTGGGGCCTGATGACCCACCTTGATAGGCCATTGTTACCTTCCCCAGCCTGTGCGGTGCATTTGCATTTCTATACATCTCATGCCCTGGCGGTGGGGGGTGGGGGGGAGGGGAGGTGGCCGGGTGGGGTCGGGCTGCTCTGTTGCAGGAGCGGGGTGCGCGGCGCTTCCTTCGCGGCGGTGTGGGAAGAGCTTTCTTCGTCTCCTGTGCTGGTCATCCTGTCTCCCTCCTGGCCGTCCCTGAACCGGTTTCTTCGCAGAATCATCTCTGCTCCAACAGGATCACGTCTGCCATTTCAGAAGTGTTTGGACTGTTTACGTTTGGACTGTTATCAACATCCTGAATCACAGGGTCAGATTGAAACTCTGACTTTGTCAGGGTTTTCTTCTAAAATTATTGTTTATTTGTTTATTCGTTTGTTTGGTTGGGTGGTTTTGTTTCCTATCATATTTGTATTGTTAAACCTCCTAGTAAAGAACTGTTATTCCTATTCCCAACATCTTCGCCTGAGAGCCCTTGATTGCAAAATTATAATTCGTCGGGGTGCGAGGGGTTGGTATTCTCCATTCTAGGGGAACCTCAGTTTCCCTGGCAGATACCTGTCTTTCCAAACCAAGACAGATTTTGGCGCCCAAGGGTGGGGCACGAGGGCATTGAGAGAGAGGAATAACAGTTATTGCGTATTAGATAAAAGCCCACTGGCCAGAATAATGTGGTCTAGCTTTCCCTGGTTTGGGTGGCACGTGGTGGTGGCTGTATTTCTGCCATTTGCTACTCCTTATGTTAATATGGGTCCTATGACTAAGGCTACTGTGGCGGGCATTCAGTTTGTTTTGTGGATTAATAAGGTGAGAAATTCATGGATTTTTAACTTCCTCTGGAAAGCAAGCACATGGATTCATAGCTATCATAGGCTAACTCTGTGCTTCTGGGGTTACTTTAACAATGGTACCTATTGTAAGGGAATGGCACCGGGGGAAATTTTCTCCCAGCCCTTCACACAGTTTTTTGGGTCCACCCCACCAGTTTTTGAAGGGTTGAAATCTCTGAGTGCTAATGATATCATACAGTGGCTGGTGTTGCTGGTATGCCTGTTCTGTTTGGCATTCAGAGATAAGGGGAAATTGGCCTGGGTAAGCACCTTAATAAGTACCCCAGAGAATAAGGATGCAGCCCAAGAGTCCGCTCCTGCCCCACAGCCTGCCTCAGAGATAAACCACCCGGTTTGGGTGGGGGCTCTGATTAAGGAGGTGCAAGAAAAGATGAGCCAGATGCTGAGGGAGTACATCTCCCCAGCTAGTGGGAAATCCTTCCCCTGCCCTGACAAAAGAGAGCCTGATGGTGCAGCAATGAAACCCACAGAGATTACAACTGCTCAGGTCCCAGCTGAACCACAGGGGCAGTCACAGCCAGCGGCAGTTGCCCCTGTGGAAACAAAGAAATCTAAGGTGAAAACAGCAAACCCAGACAATAAGAAAGGAGGGCCCTCACAACCTGCAGGGGAATCACATGTTCAGATCATCACCGAGTCCCTGTCGTACGAAAGTCTCCGTAACCTGCAAAAAGATATCGTACGGCGGGGGCGTGAGGCTTACACAGCCTGGCTACTTCGGGTTTGGGACCTCATGGGTACTGGTGTGCAATTGGACAGTGGTGAGGCAAGGAATTTGGGACCCTTGACCCAGGACTCAGGTATAAATCAGGTATTTGTAAGAGAGCCAGGACCCCTTTCCCTTTGGGAGCGGCTTTTAATGAGTGTGAGAGAGAGATTTATCCACAAAGAAAGAATGCAGGAGCACCACCATAGAATGCGCTGGAAAACTCTGGAGGAAGGGATCCAACAGCTGAGGGAAGTGGCGGTGCTGGAGGTACTTTTTGGGAGGAGTGGACAGCATGATAATGACCCTGACAAGGTTAAATGCACAGGGCAGATGTTGTGGAATCTGGCAAATCTAGGGCCATCTCAGTACACCACCTTTATTGCAACAATTAATGCTGAGGACAATCGAGAGACAGTGGGGTCTGTTGCCAATAAGCTTAGGAACTATGAAAGTATGATCAATGGCCCGATGCAGGCTCATATCTCTGCCGTGGTTAAAGAACTCAAAGAAGAGATAAGGGGGGTGAGGGAGGAGATGAGGACAAACAGTTCCAATGTGGCACCAGTGCGAGTCACAGGCCCCAGAGTTAGAGCCCAACGACCCCCAGCTCGAGAGAGAGGGTACACCCCAAGAGCTGACCTGTGGTTTTATCTGCGTGACCATGGGGAAGACATGGGAATGTGGGATGGGAAACCCACTTCTGTCCTGGCAGCACGGGTGCGTGAGCTCAAGGAGAGGAACAATCACCAAGGGGGATCTACGAAAATGAAAGTAGCCTCAGCCTCCTATAACCAAGCTGCCAATGCTGTGTTGAATCCCCTTGAAGGAACCTCTAGTATGTATGCTCAGGGAGGGGATAACCAGTGCTAGAGGGGCCCTGCCTCTAGCCAGGTAGAGGAAAGGGATAATCGGATCTATTGGACTGTGTGGATCCGATGGCCTGGCACATCTGACCCACAAAAATACACGGCTTTGGTTGACACTGGTGCCCAATGTACCCTGATGCCATCAGGGTATGTAGGAACAGAACCCATTTCTATTTCTGGGGTGACAGGAGGGTCCCAGCAGCTGACTGTAGTGGAAGCCGAAGTGAGTTTAACTGGGAATGGGTGGCAGAAACACCCCATTGTGACTGGCCCAGAGGCCCCGTGCATCCTCGGCATAGACTATCTCAGAAATGGATATTTCAAAGACCCAAAAGGATATCGTTGGGCTTTTGGAGTAGCTGCTGTAGAGACGGAAGAGATCAAACAACTGAATACCTTGCCTGGTCTCTCAGATGACCCTTCTGCTGTGGGACTGCTAAGAGTTGAAGAACAACAGGTACCAATTGCCACAGCAACAGTGCACCGTCGGCAATACCGCACTGACAGAGACTCTGTGACCCCGATCCATGAGATGATTCGTAAACTGGAGAGCCAAGGGGTGGTCAGTAAGGCTCATTCACCTTTTAACAGCCCCATCTGGTCTGTGCGTAAGCCCAGTGGGGAATGGAGACTGACTGTAGATTATCGTGGTCTGAATGAGGTCACGCCACCACTGAGCGCTGCTGTGCCAGACATGTTGGAGTTGCAGTATGAGCTGGAGTCCAAGGCAGCAAAGTGGTACGCGACCATTGACATTGCCAATGCCTTCTTCTCCATTCCTGTGGCAGCAGAGTGCAGACCCCAGTTTGCTTTCACCTGGAGGGGTGTGCAGTACACCTGGAATCGGCTGCCCCAGGGGTGGAAGCACAGTCCCACCATCTGCCATGGACTGATCCAGGATGCACTGGAAAAGGGTGAGGCTCCGGACCATCTACAGTACATAGATGACATCATTGTGTGGGGGAACACGGCAATGGAAGTCTTTGAGAAAGGAGAGAAGATCATCCAAATTCTCCTGGAAGCCGGTTTTGCCATCAAGAAGAGCAAAGTCAAGGGACCTGCCCAAGAGATCCAGTTCCTGGGAGTGAAGTGGCAAGATGGACGGCGTCAGATTCCCACTGAGGTCATCAATAAGATCACTGCCATGTCCCCACCAACCAACAAGAAGGAAACACAAGCTTTCCTAGGGGCCATTGGCTTTTGGAGGATGCACATCCCTGAGTACAGTCAGATTGTGAGCCCTCTCTACCTGGTTACCCGCAAGAAGAACGATTTCCACTGGGGCCCTGAACAGCAGCAAGCCTTTGCCCAGATCAAGCAGGAGATCGCTCATGCGGTAGCCCTTGGCCCAGTCAGGACGGGACCAGAGGTAAAGAACGTGCTCTACTCTGCAGCCGGGAGCCATGGTCTGTCCTGGAGCCTGTGGCAGAAGGTGCCAGGTGAGACTCGAGGCCGGCCACTGGGATTCTGGAGCCGAAGCTACAGAGGGTCTGAAGCCAATTACACTCGCACAGAGAAGGAGATCTTGGCCGCCTACGAAGGAGTTCAAGCTGCCTCAGAGGTGATTGGCACTGAAGCACAACTCCTCCTGGCACCCCGACTACCGGTGCTGGGGTGGATGTTTAAAGGAAAGGTTCCCTCCACCCACCATGCCACCGATGCTACATGGAGCAAATGGATCGCCCTCATCACTCAGCGCGCCCGTATTGGTAACCCGAATCGCCCTGGGATTTTGGAAGTAATCACCAACTGGCCAGAAGCTGAGAACTTCAGTCTCACTGACGAAGAAGAACAAGTAACCCGGGCTGAAGAAGCTCCACCATACAACCAACTGCCAGCAGAAGAAACACGCTATGCTCTTTTCACTGATGGTTCCTGTCGCATCGTAGGGATGAACCGGAAGTGGAAAGCAGCCGTATGGAGCCCCACAAGACAAGTTGCACACGCCACTGAAGGAGAAGGTGGGTCAAGCCAGCTTGCTGAACTCAAAGCTGTTCAATTGGCCCTGGACATTGCTGAAAGAGAGAAGTGGCCGAAGCTCTACCTCTACACTGATTCGTGGATGGTGGCTAATGCTCTGTGGGGCTGGCTGGAAAGGTGGAAAAAAGCCAACTGGCAGCGTAGGGGAAAACCAATCTGGGCTGCTGATGACTGGAAGGACATTGCCATCAGGGTAGGGAAACTACCTGTGAAAGTCCGTCATGTGGATGCCCATGTCTCCAAGAGTCGGGCTAATGAGGAGCACCAGAACAATGAGCAAGTAGATCAAGCTGCGAGGATAAAGGTATCCAAGGTAGACTTGGATTGGCAACACAAGGGAGAGTTGTTCCTAGCTCGGTGGGCCCATGATGCTTCAGGTCATCAGGGCAGAGATGCCACCTATAAGTGGGCACGAGACCGAGGGGTGGATCTAACCATGAACAGTATTTCACAGGTTATCCACGACTGTGAGACGTGTGCTGCCATCAAGCAGGCCAAGCGGGTGAAGCCCCTCTGGTATGGAGGGCGGTGGTCTAAGTACAAGTATGGGGAGGCCTGGCAGATTGATTACATCACACTGCCCCAAACCCGCCAAGGCAAGCGCTACGTGCTGACCATGGTGGAAGCCACCACTGGGTGGCTGGAGACCTATCCTGTGCCTCATGCCACCGCCCGGAACACCATCCTGGGCCTGGAAAAACAAGTCCTGTGGAGACATGGCACCCCTGAGAGAATTGAGTCGGACAACGGGACTCATTTCAAGAACAGCCTCATAAACACCTGGGCTAAGGAACACGGCATTGAATGGATATATCACATCCCTTATCATGCACCAGCTGCCGGGAAAGTTGAACGGTGCAATGGACTGCTTAAGACCACCCTGAAAGCACTTGGCGGGGGGACCTTCAGAAATTGGGAAGTGAACTTAGCAAAGGCCACCTGGATGGTCAACACCCGAGGGTCTATTAATCGAGCTGGTCCTGCCCAGTCTACCCCTTTGCACACAGTGGATGGAGACAAAGTCCCTGTAGTACATATGAGAGGTATCTTAGGAAAGACTGTTTGGGTAAACCCCACCTTGGGCAAAGGTGAACCCACCCGTGGGATTGTTTTTGCTCAAGGACCTGGTAACACTTGGTGGGTGATGCAGAAAGATGGGAAAACCAGTTGTGTACCACAGGAAAACCTAATCCTGAGTGAGAACTGAGTGTGAGGGTTCATTCTGTATAGTGGAGTTTATTAATTTAGGTATGATACAGATGGTAATAGAATAAGGGGTGGAACGTTGTCTTGGGTTGTGGAGCTGGGTTTTGTGTATTCTATTTACATCTGTTTTGGGGCCTGATGACCCACCTTGATAGGCCATTGTTACCTTCCCCAGCCTGTGCGGTGCATTTGCATTTCTATACATCTCATGCCCTGGCGGTGGGGGGTGGGGGGGAGGGGAGGTGGCCGGGTGGGGTCGGGCTGCTCTGTTGCAGGAGCGGGGTGCGCGGCGCTTCCTTCGCGGCGGTGTGGGAAGAGCTTTCTTCGTCTCCTGTGCTGGTCATCCTGTCTCCCTCCTGGCCGTCCCTGAACCGGTTTCTTCGCAGAATCATCTCTGCTCCAACAGGATCACGTCTGCCATTTCAGAAGTGTTTGGACTGTTTACGTTTGGACTGTTATCAACATCCTGAATCACAGGGTCAGATTGAAACTCTGACTTTGTCAGGGTTTTCTTCTAAAATTATTGTTTATTTGTTTATTCGTTTGTTTGGTTGGGTGGTTTTGTTTCCTATCATATTTGTATTGTTAAACCTCCTAGTAAAGAACTGTTATTCCTATTCCCAACATCTTCGCCTGAGAGCCCTTGATTGCAAAATTATAATTCGTCGGGGTGCGAGGGGTTGGTATTCTCCATTCTAGGGGAACCTCAGTTTCCCTGGCAGATACCTGTCTTTCCAAACCAAGACACTATGTAATCTTAAAATGCTTTTATTTGTGTAACCAACTGTCTTGGTTTAGAAAGACAGGTATCTGCCAGGGAAACTGGGGTTCCCCTAGAATGGAGAATGCCAACCCCTCACACCCCGACGAATTATAATTTTGCAATCAAGGGCTCTCAGGCAAAGATGTTGGGGATAGGAATAACAGTTCTTTACTAGGAAATATTAACAATACAAATGTGATAGGAAACAAAACCACCCAACCACACAAACAAATAAAAAAATAAACAACAATTTTGGAAGAAAACCCTGACAGAGCCACAACCTGACCCTGTGATTCAGGATGTTGAAAGCAGTCCAAAAGTACAGTCCTTCTGAAGTGGCAGACGTGATTCTGTTGGAGCAGAGATGATTCTGTGAAAAAGCAGGTCCAGGGGTGGTGAGGAGGAGGGTCCGGGAATGGTGAGACGGAATCTGGTGAGACGAAATCTGGTCTTCCTCCCAACAGAAATTGGGTGAAAGACTGGCTCCTCTCCTGTCTGTGCGTCTCCGTTTTAATCCAGACAAACTGCCTGCTCCCCTCCCCCCACCCCCCACCGCCAGGGCATGAGATGTATAGAAATGCAGATGCACCGCACAGGCTGGGGAAGGTGGCAATGGCCTATCAAGATGGGACATCAGGCCCACCAAACAGATGGAAATAGAATACACAAAACCCGGCTTCACAACCCAGGACATTATCCACCCCTTATTCTATTATCATCTGCATCATACCTAAATTGATAAACTCCACTATACAGAATGAACCCTCACACTCAGTTCTCACTTAGGGTTAGGTTTTCCTGTGGTACACAACTGGTTTTCCCATCTTTCTGCATTACCCACCAAGTGTTACCAGGTCCTTGAGCAAAAACAATCCCACGGGTGGGTTCACCTTTGCCCAAGGTGTGGTTTACCCAAACAGTCTTTCCTAAGATACCTCTCGTATGTACCACAGGGACTTCATCCACTGTGTGCAAAGGGGTAGACTGGGCAGGACCAGCTCGATTGATAGAGCCTCGGGTATTGACCATCCAGGTGGCCTTTGCTAAGTTCACTTCCCAATTTTTGAAGTTTCCCCCGCCAAGTGCCTTCAGGGTGGTCTTAAGTAGTCCGTTGCACCGTTCAACTTTCCCGGCAGCTGGTGCATGATAAGGGATGTGATATATCCATTCAATGCCGTGTTCCTTAGCCCAGGTGTTTATGAGGCTGTTCTTGAAATGAGTCCCGTTGTCCGACTCGATTCTCTCAGGGGTGCCATGTCTCCATAGGACTTGTTTTTCCAGGCCCAGGATGGTGTTCCGGGCAGTGGCATGAGGCACAGGGTAGGTCTCCAGCCACCCAGTGGTGGCTTCCACCATGGTCAGCACGTAGCGCTTGCCTTGGCGGGTTTGGGGCAGTGTGATGTAATCAATCTGCCAGGCCTCCCCATACTTATACTTGGACCACCGTCCACTGTAACAGAGGGGCTTCACCCGCTTGGCCTGCTTGATGGCAGCACACGTCTCACAGTCGTGGATGACCTGTGAAATACTGTCCATGGTTAGATCCACCCCTCGGTCTCGTGCCCACTTATAGGTGGCATCTCTGCCCTGATGACCTGAAGCATCATGGGCCCACCGAGCTAGGAACAACTCTCCTTTGTGTTGCCAATCCAAGTCTAACTTGGATACCTTTATCCTCGCAGCTTGATCTACTTGCTCGTTGTTCCGGTGCTCCTCATTAGCCTGACTCTTGGGGACATGGGCATCCACATGGCGGACTTTCACAGGTAGTTTCCCTACCCTGATGGCAATGTCCTTCCACTCATCAGCAGCCCATATTGTTTTTCCCCTACGCTGCCAGTTGGCTGTTTTCCACCTTTCCAACCAGCCCCACAGAACATTGGCTACCATCTACGAATCAGTGTAGAGGTAGAGCTTCGGCCACTTCTCTCTTTCAGCAATGTCCAGAGCCAATTGAACAGCTTTGAGTTCAGCAAGCTGGCTTGACCCACCTTCTCCTTCAGTGGCTTGTGCAACCTGTCGTGTGGGGCTCCATACGGCTGCTTTCCACTTCCGGTTCATCCCTACGATGCGACAGGAACCGTCAGTGAAAAGAGCGTAGTGTGTTTCTTCTGCTGGCAGTTGGTTGTATGGTGGAGCTTCTTCAGCCCAGGTTACTTGCTCTTGTTCTTCTTCATCACTGAGACTGTAGTTCTCAGCTTCTGGCCAGTTGGTGATTACTTCCAAAATCCCAGGGCGATTCGGGTTACCAATACGGGCGCGCTGAGTGATGAGGGCGATCCATTTGCTCCATGTGGCATCGGTGGCATGGTGGGTGGAGGGAACCTTTCCTTTAAACATCCACCCCAGCACCGGTAGTCGGGGTGCCAGTAGGAGTTGTGCTTCAGTGCCAATCACCTCTGAGGCAGCTTGAACTCCTTCGTAGGCGGCCAAGATCTCCTTCTCTGTGGGAGTGTAATTGGCTTCAGACCCTCTGTAGCTTCAGCTCCAGAATCCCAGTGGCCGGCCTCGAGTCTCACCTGGCACCTTCTGCCACAGGCTCCAGGACAGACCATGGCTCCCGGCTGCAGAGTAGAGCGCATTCTTTACCTCTGGTCCCGTCCTGACTGGGCCAAGGGCTACCGCATGAGCGATCTCCTGCTTGATCTGGGCAAAGGCTTGCTGCTGTTCAGGGCCCCAGTGGAAATCGTTCTTCTTGCGGGTAACCAGGTAGAGAGGGCTCACAATCTGACTGTACTCAGGGATGTGCATCCTCCAAAAGCCAATGGCCCCTAGGAAAGCTTGTGTTTCCTTCTTGTTGGTTGGTGGGGACATGGCAGTGATCTTATTGATGACCTCAGTGGGAATCTGACGCCGTCCATCTTGCCACTTCACTCCCAGGAACTGGATCTCTTGGGCAGGTCCCTTGACTTTGCTCTTCTTGATGGCAAAACCGGCTTCCAGGAGAATTTGGATGATCTTCTCTCCTTTCTCAAAGACTTCCATTGCCGTGTTCCCCCACACAATGATGTCATCTATGTACTGTAGATGGTCCGGAGCCTCACCCTTTTCCAGTGCATCCTGGATCAGTCCATGGCAGATGGTGGGACTGTGCTTCCACCCCTGGGGCAGCCGATTCCAGGTGTACTGCACACCCCTCCAGGTGAAAGCAAACTGGGGTCTGCACTCTGCTGCCACAGGAATGGAGAAGAAGGCATTGGCAATGTCAATGGTCGCGTACCACTTTGCTGCCTTGGACTCCAGCTCATACTGCAACTCCAACATGTCTGGCACAGCAGCGCTCAGTGGTGGCGTGACCTCATTCAGACCACGATAATCTACAGTCAGTCTCCATTCCCCACTGGGCTTACGCACAGACCAGATGGGGCTGTTAAAAGGTGAATGAGCCTTACTGACCACCCCTTGGCTCTCCAGTTTACGAATCATCTCATGGATCGGGGTCACAGAGTCTCTGTCAGTGCGGTATTGCCGACGGTGCACTGTTGCTGTGGCAATTGGTACCTGTTGTTCTTCAACTCTTAGCAGTCCCACAGCAGAAGGGTCATCTGAGAGACCAGGCAAGGTATTCAGTTGTTTGATCTCTTCCGTCTCTACAGCAGCTACTCCAAAAGCCCAACGATATCCTTTTGGGTCTTTGAAATATCCATTTCTGAGATAGTCTATGCCGAGGATGCACGGGGCCTCTGGGCCAGTCACAATGGGGTGTTTCTGCCACCCATTCCCAGTTAAACTCACTTCGGCTTCCACTACAGTCAGCTGCTGGGACCCTCCTGTCACCCCAGAAATAGAAATGGGTTCTGTTCCTACATACCCTGATGGCATCAGGGTACATTGGGCACCAGTGTCAACCAAAGCCGTGTATTTTTGTGGGTCAGATGTGCCAGGCCATCGGATCCACACAGTCCAATAGATCCGATTATCCCTTTCCTCTACCTGGCTAGAGGCAGGGCCCCTCTAGCACTGGTTATCCCCTCCCTGAGCATACATACTAGAGGTTCCTTCAAGGGGATTCAACACAGCATTGGCAGCTTGGTTATAGGAGGCTGAGGCTACTTTCATTTTCGTAGATCCCCCTTGGTGATTGTTCCTCTCCTTGAGCTCACGCACCCGTGCTGCCAGGACAGAAGTGGGTTTCCCATCCCACATTCCCATGTCTTCCCCATGGTCACGCAGATAAAACCACAGGTCAGCTCTTGGGGTGTACCCTCTCTCTCGAGCTGGGGGTCGTTGGGCTCTAACTCTGGGGCCTGTGACTCGCACTGGTGCCACACTGGAACTGTTTGTCCTCATCTCCTCCCTCACCACCCTTATCTCTTCTTTGAGTTCTTTAACCACGGCAGAGATATGAGCCTGCATCGGGCCATTGATCATACTTTCATAATTCCTAAGCTTATTGGCAACAGACCCCACTGTCTCTCGATTGTCCTCAGCATTAATTGTTGCAATAAAGGTGGTGTACTGAGATGGCCCCAGATTTGCCAGATTCCACAACATCTGCCCTGTGCATTTAACCTTGTCAGGGTCATTATCATGCTGTCCACTCCTCCCAAAAAGTACCTCCAGCACCACCACTTCCCTCAGCTGTTGGATCCCTTCCTCCAGAGTTTTCCAGCGCATTCTATGGTGGTGCTCCTGCATTCTTTCTTTGTGGATAAATCTCTCTCACACTCATTAAAAGCCACTCCCAAAGGGAAAGGGGTCCTGGCTCTCTTACAAATACCTGATTTATACCTGAGTCCTGGGTCAAGGGTCCCAAATTCCTTGCCTCACCACTATCTAATTGCACACCTGTACCCATGAGGTCCCAGACCCGAAGTAGCCCGGCTGTGTAAGCCTCAGGCCCCCGCCGTACAATATCTTTTTGCAGGTTACGGAGACTTTCATACGACAGGGACTCGGTGATGATCTGAACATGTGATTCCCCTGCAGATTTTGAGGGCCCTCCTTTCTTATTGTCTGGGTTTGCTGTTTTCACCTTAGATTTCTTTGTTTCCACAGGGGCAACTGCTGCTGGCTGTGACTGCCCCTGTGGTTCAGCTGGGACCTGGGCAGTTGTAATCTCTGTGGGTTTCATTGCTGCACCATCAGGCTCTCTTTTGTCAGGGCAGGGGAAGGATTTCCCACTAGCTGGGGAAATGTACTCCCTCAGCATCTGGCTCATCTTTTCTTGCACCTCCTTAATCAGAGCCCCCACCCAAACCGGGTGGTTTATCTCTGAGGCAGGCTGTGGGGCAGGAGCGGACTCTTGGGCTGCATCCTTATTCTCTGGGGTACTTATTAAGGTGCTTACCCAGGCCAATTTCCCCTTATCTCTGAATGCCAAACAGAACAGGCATACCAGCAACACCAGCCACTGTATGATATCATTAGCACTCAGAGATTTGAACCCTTCAAAAACTGGTGGGGTGGACCCAAAAAGCTGTGTGAAGGGCTGGGAGAAAATTTCCCCCGGTGCCATTTCCTCACAATAGGTACCATTGTTAAAGTAACCCCAGAAGCACAGAGTTAGCGTATGATAGCTATGAATCCATGTGCTTGCTTTCCAGGGGAAGTTAAAAATCCATGAATTTCTCACCTTATTAATCCACAAAATAATCTGGATGCCAGCCACAGTAGCCTTAGTCATAGGACCCATATTTACATAAGGAGTAGCAAATGGCAGAAATACAGCCACCACCACGTGCCACCCAAACCAGGGAAAGCTAGACCACATTATTCTGGCCAGTGGGCTTTTATCTAATACCCAAGAACTGTTATTCCTCTCTCTCAATGCCCTCGTGCCCCACACTTGGGCTCCAAAATCTGTCTTGGTTTAGAAAGACAGGTATCTGCCAGGGAAACTGGGGTTCCCCTAGAATGGAGAATGCCAACCCCTCACACCCCGACGAATTATAATTTTGCAATCAAGGGCTCTCAGGCAAAGATGTTGGGGATAGGAATAACAGTTCTTTACTAGGAAATATTAACAATACAAATGTGATAGGAAACAAAACCACCCAACCAACCAACCAAATAAACAAATAAACAACAATTTTGGAAAAACCCCTGACAGAGTCAGAGCCACAACCCGACCCTGTGATTCAGGATGTTGAAAGCAGTCCAAAAGTACAGTCCTTCTGAAGTGGCAGACGTGATTCTGTTGGAGCGGAGATGATTCTGTGAAAAAGCAGGTCCAGGGGTGGTGAGGAGGAGGGTCCGGGAATGGTGAGATGGCATCTGGTGAGACGAAATCCGGTCTTCCTCCCAACAGAAATCGGGTGAAAGGCTGGCTCCTCTCCTGTCTGTTCGTCTCCGTTTTAATCCAGACAAACTGCCTGCACCCCTCCCCCCACCCCCCACCGCCAGGGCATGAGATGTATAGAAATGCAGATGCACCGCACAGGCTGGGGAAGGTGGCAATGGCCTATCAAGATGGGACATCAGGCCCCCCAAACAGATGGAATTAGAATACACAAAACCCGGCTTCAGAACTCAGATAATGGTGTGAAATAGGCATGTTTTTTCCTTACATTTGTGGACTATCTTATCTGAATGATGATAACAGTTCACTCTCTGTGAAGTGTTCCTCTTCCCTCAGCCCTCGAGGCCAGCGGCTAGCTCAGATTTAGGGAGGTTAGGGTGAGGGGAATCTTCAGGATATGGACATAAAACCAAAAGAGGCTCTTACCCTGAGATGTGTTCCAAGGTTTATTTCCAAGAAGGGGATCCCAGGGCGAAAGAGGCCTAACCCCGGAGGGAAAGGGGGTTTTATGCATTTCATGGTAGGGGGCGGGGTTACCTATGGCCAAAGGCCATAGGTCAGAGTCAAGGGACAGGTAGGGTTTCACAGGGAGGGGATACCAAAGGGAATACAACATGTCACCCTTTTTTTGTTTAACAAAGTTAAAGGAAAAACAACCATTTTTAAAACATGTTAAAAGTCTCTGCTTCTGCCGGAAGGAGTTTACACTAGGGAAGCTTCTCTTTCCTCTCTCCGATGGGGTCTTCTCTTGGAGGCAGTGGTCACTTGCTTTTCATCTTCTTCGGCTGGAGCTGGATTTTTGGGGACAAAAGGTTTCACCCACTTCTGGGGAATCCACCGAGGGCCTGAGGGAGTAGCTACGCACGCATAGCCACGACCCCAGGTCACGAGCTCATAGGGACCCTTGGTTTCCCAAGTTTATGGATCCCTAATCAGGACCGGTGGACGTTGAGATTGTTTGAACTGGTCGCCACTGTTAAAATGACGAACCACAGGTGGACTCATGTTTTCAAATGAACAGTTCAGAAAATTGATGGAAAAAATGGCTTTGCAGAGCTTCTGCTGTGGAGACATCCAAGCAGTAGTGCTGCTCTGCTTAGCTAAGACCTGTTTGAGCGTCTGATGTGCACGCTCAAACACAGCTTGGCCTGTGGGGGAGTGGGGGATGCCAGTTTTATGTTCCACTCCCCACTGCTGGACAAATTCCAGGAACTCCTTGGACACGTATGCTGGGCCATTATCCGTTTTAATTTCTTTTGGGATCCCCAACACTGAAAAAGCTTGCACTAGGTGTTGTTTGGCGTGCACAGCCTTCTCTCCTGCGTGGGCAGAGGCATACACTGCACCTGAATGTGTGTCAATACTTACATTAACACATCTGAAACGACCAAAGCTAGGAATGTGTGTGATGTCTGTCTGCCATACCTCACAACTGCCAAGGCCTCGGGGATTAACCCCCATACCCATGGATAGCATGGCCTGGAGCTGGCAATTGGGACAGGTGGCCACGATAGCTCGAGCCTGACTCCGTGTTAGCTGGAACTGAGGGATCAGGCCTGGCACATTTTGATGATACTGTTGGTGACTCAGTTTTGCCTGTTGGAAGATGTCAGGGAGACGTGCTTTTTCTACTGGTGCAGCAAGGGAGTCTGCTCGACGATTCCCCTCTGCAATTTCACCTGGCAAATCGGTGTGTGACTTTACATGCATCACAAAGAACCGATGTTCCCGATTAGAAACCAAATAAATCAGCCTTGAAAGCAACCTAAATAGGTGCTCATTCTCGATCTCTTTGAACACAGCCTGCTCTGCTCTGGACACTACCCCAGCTACATATGCGGAGTCAGTCACCAAGTTAATTGGCTCTGAGAACTTCTCAAAAGCTTTTACCACTGCAGCCAGTTCAGCTACCTGAGGCGATCCCTCCACAAACTCAACATCAGCTTCCCAATGCTGAGTCTAAGGATTTCTCCAAGTCATCACCGACTTGTGGGAAGCCCCAGATGCGTCCGTGAACACTGTGAGAGCCTTGAGTGGTCTCCGACTCCTTTTCTCATGAGGAATGAGGTGGAATTCCTCATTGAACAGCTTGTGGGATGGGGCATGAACTGATATTTGTCCCCTGTAGCTGTCCAGAGATAATTGGAGACTGGCATTGCTCTGGAGCAAATGCTCAAACATCTCTTTTGTCAGTCTCTTTGGAGAGTTCCTTCTCTCCTCCGAGAGTTTGATTGGGAGGTGAATACATGCAAAGTCACAACCAGCCAGTTCACACAACCTCAACCTGGCCTTTTGAATCAATTGAGCTATCAATACTTGTGGCTCAGTGATGGTCTTGGATCTCTGGTGAGAGAGAAAGACACACTCTATGATTAAGAGTGAATCTCTCTGCCCTTCAATCCATTGGTAAATCAAACCATGCAAGTGTGGCAGCTTTCCTAGCACAATGAAATGGAAAGGTAAGCTTGGTTCATACCTGTGAGCTTGTCTCTCTGACAAGGCTTTCTGTACCTTTTCGATTGCTGTCTTTGCCTCTGGGGTCAGCTCCCTGGGGGAGACCAGCTCCCTCTCCCCTTTCAATAAATTGAAAAGAGGGTCTAGATCTTCATTTGTGAGGCCTAGCCAGGGTCTCACCCAATTCAGTGACCCACACAGGGAGTGGAGGTCTGCTAAGGTTTTGGGATTGCACTCGATTTCCAATTTCTGAGGAACAACGGTCCTCGCTGAAATTTACAAGCCCAGGTACTTCCAAGGTGGCATCCTTTGCACTTTGTCTTCCTGCAACTGAAATCCAGCAGAGGTTAAAACTTTAACCACTAGGTCAAGCGTGTGTTGGAGTATAGAGTCATTGGGGGCACACACCAGCACATCATCCATGTAGTGAAGGATGATGGCATCCTGTCTCTCAGCACGAACAGGTGACAGTAACGATGCTACGTACTGTTGGCATATGAAAGGCGCTGATTTTAGACCTTGGGGAAGGTATTTCCAGTGATATCTTTTCATCGGAGCCTGGCGATTCAGGGTAGGAACTGAGAATGCAAACCTTGGGGCATCTTCTGGGTGTAGAGGAATTTGGAAGAAACAATCTTTGGTATCTAAAACAGCCAATTTCCAATTTCGAGGGAGCATTGTTGGAGAAGGCATCCCTGGTTGAAGTGGTCCCATGCCTGCTATCATTTTGTTTATTTCTCTGAGATCATGGAGCAGCCTCCACTTGTCTTTTCCCAGTTTCTTTATTACAATGACTGGGAAATTCCAAGGGCTTGTTGTTTCCTCTAGGTGGCCTTGAGCCACCTGTTCCTCCACAAGCTCCTCAAGCGCCTTGAGCTTTTCTTTGCTCAATGGCCACTGTGCTACCCATTTTGGGGTGTTATCTAACCATGTTAACTTGTGGGTAGGGCGCGTCACAGTGGCTATTTCTAAAAATTGTGGGGTGTCTTAGGAATGACCAACTGGACTCCCCATTGGGACATGGTGTCTCTCCCCCACAAGGGGGTTTTGTAGTTTGCAACAAATGGACGGACACTTGCCAAATTTCCGTCAGGTCCCTCAATTTGTATGATATTTTTTGAAATTTTTGCCAATGTGATTCCTCCTATGCCCTGAAGTTTGCCTGCTACAGGTTGCAACTCCCAGTGTGATGGCCACTTGGTCTCTGGTAGAACGGTCACGCTCGCCCCTGTATCTAGGACCCCTTGCACATGGAGGCGCTCTAGCCCATTTGCTATATTGCACGCCGTGGAAGGTTTGTCCTCTCCCACCACCTCTGCCCAGTAGACTTCCGGTGATTTTCCATCTGCTATTTCCTCTGCCGGAACGGGAATGGCCTGGGCAAGGATTTGCCCCTCTGCCAGGTAGAGTGGTGGGTGTTCGCAGCGTGCCAACAGCTTGAGGCATGTTATCTTTCCCTTAATGGTCATGGGAACTACCTCAATTTTTTCTGGTGTGTGTGCAGTATCCCCAATAACAAAATACTCACTCTTTTGTTCCATGTGGTTACTCGTCAGTTCTTGTGAGATGTCTGGCAGATGCACTGTAATTAATGTCCAATCAGTAGATCTGAAATGAAAACCTTTGGTAGTCACGAGCCTATACCAGCCTCGCGGCTGCCAAACCTTGTTAATTGAGCTTTTGACATTTTCGCCTTCTTTCACCCCCACCCCCTCCCCCTTTTTTGTTAAGAGAGAAGTATCAACTGGTGGGGGACCCCGCATATTTATGTTCTTGCGCGTGATCGCATTGACAAGAGGGGCGCGCTGAGAAATTAGGTTTTTTGTTTGTTGGACTTCCTTTGCTGGTTCTGGTTCCGGTTTCGAGGGCAGGAAACTGCAAAATGTCCGGGCTGTCTGCAGAGATGGCAGATGATATGCTGTAGGCAGTCTGGTGGTAGTGGTTGCCCTCTTGGTTCTGGTAGCACAGGTGCTGCAGTCCTGGGGTGTGCTGGTCCTGGATTTCTTCCAGGTTTGCTGAACATCTCTGCTTTCATGGCACAAGCTTCGATCATGTGGGTCAATGATGGTGGTGGATCCAGGGGAAGGCTAAGGATGATTCTGCGACAGGTTTCATTCGCATTTCTCCGAGCCATCTCTTTGATCATTGTGGTCTGTATAAAAGGTTCAGGCACTTGTCTTTCCACCTGTGTCCTCAATCAGTCAACAAACCGCAAAAAACTTTCTGAAGGAAACTGTTTAACATCCATAAAACTGCATTGACTTTCAGTAGTTGGTAATTGATAAAAGGTCTTTTCTGCGGCAACACAAATCTTATCTAAAATTTGCTTTGATTGTAGTCTGGTCTGTTTTTCAGGACAATGCATTTCACCCTCCCCACACAAGTGGTCTAATGTTAACTCATTATCATCATTATCTTGTGCTGTTTCAGGGGTTTGTTGAATGTCATGCAATACTGTTTTTAACGTTTTTTTCCACATGCACTCATGCACTCCCACAATTCATATTCTGAAGGTGTTAGTAAACATCTGAACAAATCTTTAATATCAGTTGGTACTAATTCATTTGAACTGAATGTAGCTGTTATCATGCTTTTAAAAATTTCACTGGATCTGCCGAATTCTCTTTGTATTTTACAAAGTTCTTTTTTGTCTTGGTAAGAAAATGGCTTATAATCTCTTCTACCATTTTTCCTGCCAAGATACACTACAGGTGCAACATGGGGAATGCTTTCATTAGAATTAGTCTGGATTTGGGAAAGTTCTATTGCTGTTGTATGAAGCTGAGAGGCAGAAGGCCTTGTGCTTTCTCCCCTTTGGGCGACAATGGCAGGCAGTCCCCTTCCCCCACCCGGGATCCCCGTGCTGGACTGGTCCTGGGTTGGAGCTGTGAGGGAGCTGCCGTCCCCATCGTGGCTGTGGGGAGGCGGGGGTCCCGCCCCCCCACCGCCTCTTTCGGGCGGGGGGGCAAGCCCCTCCGCCGTGCCTCGAGCGCCTGCCGTGCCGCCGCTGCCGCAGGCGGCCGCGGGACCCCCGCGCGCTGCCATGCAGCAGCCACATGTGCTGCTGGTGCCCGCACCACAGGGCTCGCCCGCCGCCACCGGCGCGGGGCCGCCCGTGCCACCGTCTGCCGGCGCGGGGCCGCGTGCCGCGCCGCCCGCGCCCCCGGCACCGGCACGGAGAGTGCCCACCGTCTCCGCGCTGCTGCTGCCCGCGGCGCCACGTGCACCGCTCACGCTGCCACGTGCTGCCGCAGGGCCGCCCTCTCCACGGGCGCCCGCGGCAACGGCGCTGCCGGCATCGGCACCGAAAGCGGCCACCGCCGCCGCGCCGGCGCCGCCCGCGCTGCCGCCCGCCGGCACGGGGCCGCGCGCCGCACCGCCTGCGCCTGCCTGGCCGCTTGCCCTGCCGCTGCCACGTGCGCTGCTCGCACAGAGCGCGCCGCGGTCCGCCGGCGCGGGGCTGCCCGTGCCACTGCTCGCCCCGGCACCGGGCTCCCTCGCCGCCGCGCCAGCACCCGCGCTGCACGGGGTCCGCGCCCCCCCCCCCCCCCCCCCCCCCATGTCCCATGCCGGGCTGGGGGCTGGGGAAAAGGACGCTGCACTCTTTGCCAGGGTAACAGGGGGCGGAGGGAAGGCAGGGCGCAGGGTTGCAAGGCACAGGGTATGGGAAAGAGTCGGAGCTGTGGGGGAGGAATGGGCTGTGGGAAGGAGACCCGACCACGTGGTCGCCGCCATTGTTCCCACCCCACGCCACAGTATACTGCGGTGGTTGGGGGATGTTCTCATAGGGAATAGGGGGCTGGGAGGGGAAAGAGGAGGATGAGGGGTTTTTTTGTGGCTGCTTGCTGTGTTCTAAGTCCAATAGATGCTTGCGTGCTTTTAAGAAAATTGGGATAAATTTCGAAGCTTTTGTGTCTCCATTTTCAATTTTTAAGGTGAGTAATTGCCCAATATCATCCCAAAATGCCACGGAATGAACATTATGGAGGTTAAAATCTGGAAACTCAGCAAACAACCAATGGATAAAATTCTTTAATAAACTATTAGGGATTTTAAGATCTTTCAAAACAGGTTTAAGCTGTTTTAAAAGGCTCCTTTGGTTAGTGGAAAAGTTAGAACCCATATTTGTGATGTTAAAGCGTTAAAAAAAGAAGAAAAAAAAAAAACCACACACACACACGGCTCTGTCCCAGTCCCACTCTCACTTCTGAGAACTCTGGGACGTGAGGGGTGTACTCCAAGGCGGGGGATCGGCACCCTGCCGAGCTTCCCCAGCTCCGGGGGCCGTGAGGGGGTTGCCTCGTTGTCCGGGGTTCTCCTCAAAGCCTGCAACACCCCAAGACACCGTGGATCTCCGGGACAGCCTGCGCCTAGCTTCCCAGAGATGAATCACAATCACAACTTCTGAGATGTTGACTGGGTCCTAAAAGGGCTTCACTGCGTGGCTGGGGGCACAATGCCCACCCGCAGCAAAAGATCTTTCTTTTTCCTAGCCGCACCAAGACTGCCCTCCCCCCTTTTTTTGCCTGAGGGGAGGATCTTGTGCTTTTGGGGTGCCCTGCTCTTTTCCTATAAAAAGTCCCTATCGAATCGACCTGTGTGGGTGCACAGGCTGTTGATTCTCCTTCAACCCCCCCCCCAACTGCACAAAAAGCAGCTGGATCGGTGAAGAAGCAGTTGAACAGTCCAAAAGCTTTTGAGATCTCAAGATAAGAGACTCCAGCCTTTGCGTGGTTTTCAGGCCACGTGGACGCCAACTGAAGTGTTCCCCTTCCCTCAGCCCCCCGAGGCCAGTGGCTAGCTCAGGTTTAGGGAGGTTAGGGTGAGGGGAATCTTCAGGATAGGGACATAAAACCAAAAGAGGCTCTTACCCTGAGATGTGTTCCAAGGCTTTATTCCAAGAAGGGATCCCAGGGCGAAAGAGGCCCAACCCCGGAGGGAAAGGGGGTTTTATGCATTTCAGGGTAGGGGGCGGGGTTACCTATAGCCAAAGGCCATAGGTCAGAGTCAAGGGACAGGTAGGGTTTCACAGGGAGGGGATACCAAAGGGAATACAACATCTCTGGTTAGCAGGAAGTGTCAAAACAACAGAATGGAGCCTCAAGAAGAAAAAAAAATATTGATCTAATCTACAAGATGACATGCAGACAAGTCAAAGGTTAAAACCAAGCAAAAGAGTTCCTGGAACATGTAAACTCACAGGAATGTTTGAATATGTATAACCCTCATTAATATGCATTTAACCAATGTAATGAAAAGTATATAAGAAAATTGTTTTAAGCTAATGGTGTGCTTTTGGCAGATTGCCAAGCACCCCAGCACTGGATATTGTCCCTTTTATCCCTTATTAAACTTCTATAAAAAATTTTTAAATAGTGAGCTGTGTTTCTCACACCAGGCAACACAGGAAACATGATGGCGGCGACGGCTGTGGGGTGGGTGCAGGCAAGGTGCAGGTGGAAGCTGTTCCATTGGGGAAACAGTGGAGCACTAGGTTCTGGCATTGATGAATTGCCTCGGGGAATCAGCGAAGCAGGGCAGGTGGACAGGTGCAGACAGAGAAGGAGGACCACAGGGAGGAAGAGGTGGGGTGGAGGGGGGCCAAGCTGGAAAAATACCCCCGTTGTGGTGCAGTTAAGTGCTTTTATGTGCTCAGGCTCTTCCCATAGCCTGATTTCCTGGGCATTTTTTCCCAGGCATCTGGGAGTCTGCCCCATTGGCAAAGGGGGGGGGTCGGGGGTCGCTTGCAGCCCAATTGCAGAAGCTTTCTCTCCCCTGATTGGCTGCCAGGTGAGGTCTCCCCAGGGACAGGACTCCCCTTCATTTTCTGCCTCCTTAACATGTGATGTGTTAAGGCTCCCAGCACGTGTACAGCCCCTACAGTAATTTTTCACCTCATGTATAACATATGTTGAGGCATAAATAAAAATCAGATTGGTCCCTCTCAGCACGCTATTGCATGCACAGCACTCACCCCTCTCTGTCTTTTTGAGGCAACAGGTGTTTGGAGGTGTTTTGCAGCTTCTTGTGAAATTGGGTAAAATCTAGTTTTTCAGGCTGCAAGTCCCATGTCACATCACTAGGAAAGAAAAATGGGAAAAAAACAAAGAAAGAAAGTCCACTACTAACTAAACACCACTGAGCTGAAGAGCAGAGGGCACATAGGAGCCTACAGGCAAGGAAAGCTGTTATTTCTCAAGGCACCACCCCCTGCTGCAGAACGCATGGATGCCAGCCTACAACCTTCATACTTCTGTGTCTCTTCTAATTTTTTTCTCTTTTTTATTTTTTGAGATGCTGAGCTCCTGTTTTTTGATCTAAACCCCTAGTTTTGATATATGATGCAGCATGATCCAGCACACACCTTGCAAGCTATACTTGCTCTCTGTAGAAACGGGGCATCACAACAGGTAGTGGTCTGGTCCATGCAAAGGAGATGTTCTCTCTGGTCCTGCACAACCTGCTCCAATGGCCTGGAGTAAGTGCCAGGTGGGAACTCAACCCCCACAGACTTGCAGTGCTCCAGGCACAGAGAGAGAGATGCATAAAATTGGACAGAAAGCATATCTCACTGCTTTCCTCATGTTGAAGCAGGAGTTGAATAGCTCTTTCCAGTAGCTCCAAAGCCAACACAGTTGCATCTTCATTTAATGGAAGAAGAGTAAAAACTTGGAGCAGTAGCTCAAAGTCGCCTCAAGTCTTGCCTGTGCAGCTCTTGGATGATTACAAGTAATTGAATCGGTACCAGTTTCAGATGTTTGGACTGCAAATCCATTCAGAAGCTTCTCCAAAGCACATAGGATACTTTAGGTAGATTGATTGTGCTTAGTGTCACAGGGTAAATTGGGATGGAGAAGAGGAGCAGCAGTGATGTGAGTACTGGCAGGGTACTCACTGGTGCTTGGGTACTGGCAGGGTGGATATGCAGGCAAAGGCTGAGAGGCCACAGTCCATCTCTCTCTTAAAGCATTTTAAAACCGACTTACCTGAAGGAGTCAAAGGTATTGGCAGCCCAGATGTCTGTGCCCAGCATGTCAAGAGAGTTCTCCTTGTTGCCATTCTAGGAGGGAGGGAAAAGCAGTTACTCGCCAGAAGGCACGAAGTGCTATCTGAACCACAACACAGCCTGGCACAGCCTCTCTCACTGCCAGCTGCTGAAGTGTTCCAGCTCTGCATATGGACTCCTCCACTCCTGTGTGAATCCATGCTCACTACAATGCAGAGTCCCTTTGCCCACTGCAAAAGTGCACCATGAAGGCAAGGAGTGATAGAGTTTCAGTCTTGGGGACACAAAGCTGTGGATAACATGGAGCAGACAATTTATAGGCTTAGCTCTGACTCCAGCCCTGTCTTCTTGCCCCACTGTCCACAACCTTCAGGACCCAATAAGGTCCAGTGGGTGCAATGGCATTCCAGCCATGAAGACACTCAGCTTCAGAGTCACAGACCAGTTGAGGTGGGAAGGAACCTCTGAAGCTCATTTTGTCCAGCCCTCCTGCTCAAGCAGAGCCACCTAATATAGAATAATTTGGGTTGGAAGGGACCTTTAAAGGTCACCTAGTCAAATTAGGTGCCTAAGACCACATCCAGATGGCTTTTGAATATCTCTAAGGATGGAGATAATCTTTACTAGCAGCTATCAGAGCATGCTGTCACCAACAAGGATGGGGAAAGTCATCCTGTTTCTTCAAAGAGTCATGGTGTCATGACTTCTCCCTGCTCTAAAAACAGGCAGGGAACATTGGAATCCTGCACTGTGCCACCTCTGCTATGCACACCAGCAAATGGGTTCACATGGTTATTCCGGTACACATTCTACCAACACTGGGGTGGAGACCTTACACTCATCCTTCAAAGCCTCTTTACAGTCACCAGGCATCACATAGTCTCCCTGCAGAAAGAGGGCTGCCCTCTCTACCCTTTACAGGGGAAGAAGTAAAGCAGATTGGATTTTACAATTCAAGACCATTCAAGAAATCAAATGACTCAGATGAAATGGACATGTAAATGCATTACAAATAGGGAATCCCATATTACCAATCCCCCCCATTTCTTACGCATTTTCAGATTATTCATAATCTTGAACATATTCAGATTATTGAAGTATTTCAGCACAAATAGTCCCACTCTGGTGCAACACATGCTGGAGAAGGTGGCTTTCATATACTCCTCATTGTATAATTTCTATAATTTTAAAATATTATTAATAGTAACCAAGACACTAAAAACTCTAAGATGTGACTTTCTTAATGAAGTCCCAGACCTCAATCTGCCCATAAAGTGAGGAATCTTTTCCCAATGAGCAGAATGCACACCCTCAGTGCACATCACAGATGGTTACACTTCACAGCCATTCCCAGTACAATCAATTTAGACACCAGATACTCCAAACAAAGCCATATTGCTCCCCCTTTTTTGGTCTCCTCAAAGGGGTTTATGGACTGACTTTAACCTCCAGGGACCTGCAGGTTAACATGTTTTCATAAAGAAACAAAACACCATAAATATATGAAATTCTCATGGTCAGTTATAGAAACTGATCTTTTTATTTTAGGCAAATGTAAGTATCATTTTTTCCCACCAAGGAGATAAATTAGTTTTCTAAATCCATAGGAGCATCCTCATGCAGTATAATGAAAACACACATGGGCAGGTCTTCTTAGCTATTGTCTTGCAGACAAATACATTTCTCTTTCCATTTCACAGAATCATTAAGGTTGGAAAAGACCTCTAAGACCATTGAATCCACCCATTAACCCAGCACTGCTAAGTCCACCATTAAACCACATCCCTAAATGTTTCCTATTGACATGGAATATTTTAAGTTGCAATGAGGCTGAAATAAACAAAGCCTGATAAACAATGCTGTCAAACTGTTAACAACAGATGAGAAGGCTGAGGTACTCAACTATTTTTTGCCTCAGTCTTCAATTGCAGCCTCTCTTCCCACACCTCTCAAGTGGATGGACCACAAGATGAGGACTGGGGGGAGAAAGTGCTTCCGACTATAAGTGAAAATCAGGTTGTGAGAGACTGAAATGTTGACGGCTAATGACTCAAAACAATCAGCCATTTGTGGAGGCAGCAGGGTGCTTTTCTGAGGCCAGGTTTGCACTCCCTTAGGGGAAGGACGTGTGTTTGGGTGTGTGGTGGCACAGCCTCTGGACTGCATAAAATAGAGGGGAACACCTACCACAGAAGCTACAAACCAGATGAGGCAGACCATGAAGAGATGGGATGGTGCATTTTATCATGACAACTTTCCTCCCTTATACAAACTGGCTAAGTTTTAAAACTCTGCCCTCCCCCTCAACAGCTCCCAGGGAAGGTCACATTCACACTGGACATTCAAACATAGGCCTAAGGTGAAGTTTTAACCCCCCTTTCTCTCCCCCCTGGCCGCAATGCTAGCTCAGATTTTGGGGAGCTTTGGGGGAGTAGGCTTCAGGACAGGGAAAAGAAATCCAAAAGGGGGTCCTTACCTCAGGGTGTGTTCCAAGACTTTATTCCTGAAGGGGATCCCAAGGGCAAAGAGGAAGAACATGCAGGAATGGGGGTTTTTATCTAGTCTTTGTCTGGGATGGGATAGCTGGCGGAAAGCCATAGGTCAGAGATAAGGGGAGGTAAGGTTGGGCCAAGGGTTACAGTCTCTGAGGGGGGTTTCGCGGGAAAGACCATTCCCAAAGGAATACAACATCTCACCCTGTTTTGTTTAAGAAAGTTAGAGGAAAAACATTGGGTTACATGGAGTGTAGATTTTCTCTTTCCCACCACCTACAACTGATGGGGAAATCAGTTTGTTTTAGATTTGCCAACTCTATGTGGTTGACTTCTGAGGTAGAAGGTATGAGGCCATTGATAGCTTTGAAAACTAAGCGTCGTAGGATCCCGAATGCTATGGTTACAAGGAAAAGGATAACAAAAAATAACAAAATTGTTTTAACTACAGAAATCCACCACCCTGTGAATCCCCAGCCCTTCAACAGTTCTTTGAACCAGTCCTCAGATTCTTGTTTCACTTCTCCGATCAGGTTGTTCATGCTTCAAAGGGCAGCGTGGATGTTTGGTGCTTTCGATGTCAGGTTCATGCAGCAGAGTCCTTCAAATTCCTGGCATTCATGTCCATGAAGTAACAAGAGAAAGTCAATCGCTGTGTGGTTTTGCAGCGTGGCCTGTCTGGTAATTTCCTCATCCTCTAGGAGGGCGCTGATGGCGGTTGATGTCAAATTTTCCTGTTTGACCACCCAGCACTCTAGATGGCCCAATTCATCTAGACCTTTGGCTGCTGCAACCCACAGAAGAAACAGGGACACAGCAACTCTCTTTGACTTTGTCCAATGAAAAATGTCTGAATTACAATTTGGGTCCAATTTGTCAGCACTTCTTTTTTGAATTTTGTTTGCCGAATTGTTTTTGTGAGTCCATTCTCCAATTAAAGTTTGGTTGGGTGTCAATACAGACAACTGCCCTATGGTACATGGCCCTCCTAAAAGCCGAGATGGAATTCCTGCCCATGCTTGATCCCCACAAATCAAGAACAATCCCTTAGGGAGGCTTTTGGGGCTTGAGTGAGATGGGTTGTCTGCTGCAATCTGGCTTAGGTTATGACACCACCTTTTTGCAGTAAACTCCCCACGATATTGTTTTACATTGTGGTACTCATCAGTGTTCGGAGGTCTTGGATAGACAGAAAAATGTATGCAGTATGATGCAGGGGAGGAACCCAATAGCTCTAACTCTTGGGGTTCCTGAGCCATCTTGGGCAAGCCTGGCAACCATTCCGCTAAGGGGTTCACAGTTACCACAACTTTCTGCTGATGATCTTTGTGTGGTTGGAGGGGAGGAGACTTTGGAATTTCATTGGACCTATGTGTGTCCAATCCCACTGGAAATTCTCCAGCCTGCAATGGAATTCCTACCATACAGGTGGACATAGGATTCTTTGCTGAAGCAGTAGACAAACATATGTTTTCCTGCTGAAGTGTCTGTGCCAGGGTCACCTAGACATTTTGACATGGTTGAGGGACGATCCATGCAGCTGCCAGACTGTTCAGCATTAACAGGATGACAACTTGGATGGGGTTCATCACAGGGTTGAGTGGGAGGTAGTTTTTTTCTAAAAGGAAAAACAAACATTTTTAAAACATGTTAAAGGTTTCTGCTTCTGCTGGAAGGAACCCACACCTAGGAAGATTCTCTTTCCTCCATCCGACAGCGTCTTCTCTTGGAGGCAGTGGCTACCTGCCTTTCATCCCCTTCTGCTGGAGCTGGATTTTTGGGGACAAAAGGTTTCACCCACTTCTGGGGAATCCACCGAGGGCCTGAGGGAGTAGCTACGCACGCATAGCCACGACCCCAGGTCACGAGCTCATAGGGACCCTTGGTTTCCCAAGTTTATGGATCCCTAATCAGGACCGGTGGACGTTGAGATTGTTTGAACTGGTCGCCACTGTTAAAATGACGAACCACAGGTGGACTCATGTTTTCAAATGAACAGTTCAGAAAATTGATGGAAAAAATGGCTTTGCAGAGCTTCTGCTGTGGAGACATCCAAGCAGTAGTGCTGCTCTGCTTAGCTAAGACCTGTTTGAGCGTCTGATGTGCACGCTCAAACACAGCTTGGCCTGTGGGGGAGTGGGGGATGCCAGTTTTATGTTCCACTCCCCACTGCTGGACAAATTCCAGGAACTCCTTGGACACGTATGCTGGGCCATTGTCAGTTTTAGTTTCTTTTGGGATCCCCAACACTGAAAAAGCTTGCACTAGGTGTTGTTTGGGGTGCACAGCCTTCTCTCCTGCGTGGGCAGAGGCATACACTGCACCTGAATGTGTGTCAACGCTCACATTAACATATTTGAGGCGACCAAAACTAGGAATGTGTGTGATGTCTGCCATACCTCACAACTGCCAAGGCCTCGGGGATTAACCCCCATACCCATTGAAGGCATGGCCTGGAGCTGGCAATTGGGACAGGTGGCCACGATAGCTCGAGCCTGACTCCGTGTCAGCTGGAACTGACGGATCAGACCTGGCACATTTTGATGATATTGTTGGTGACTCAGTTTTGCCTGTTGGAAGACGTCAGGGAGACGTGCTTTTTCTACTGGTGCAGAAAGGGAGTCTGCTCGACGATTCCCCTCTGCAATTTCACCTGGCAAATCAGTGTGTGACCTTACATGCATCACAAAGAACGGATGTTCTCGATGAGAAACCAAATAAATCAGCTTTGAAAGCAATCTGAAGAGATGCTCATTCTCGATCTCTTTGAGCACAGCCTGCTCCGCTCTGGATACCACCCCAGCCACATATGAGGAATCGGTCACCAAGTTAATTGGCTCTGAGAACTTCTCAAAAGCTTTTACCACTGCAGCCAGTTCAGCTACCTGGGGGGATCCCTCCACAAACTCAACATCAGCTTCCCAATGCTGAGTCTGAGGATTTCTCCAAGTCATCACGGACTTGTGGGAAGCCCCAGATGCGTCCGTGAACACTGTGAGAGCCTTGAGTGGTCTCCAACTCCTTTTCTCATGAGGAATGAGGTGGAATTCCTCATTGAACAACTTGTGAGATGGGGCATGGACTGATATTTGTCCCCTGTAGCTGTCCAGAGATAATTGGAGACTGGCATTGCTCTGGAGCAAATGCTCAAACATCTCTTTGGTCAATTTCTTTGGAGAGTTCCTTCCCTCCTCTGAGAGTTTGACTGGGAGGTGAATACATGCAAAGTCACAACCAGCCAGTTCACACAACCTCAACCTGGCCTTCCGAATCAATTGAGTTATCAACTCTTGTGGCTCAGTGATGGCCTTGGATCTTTGGTGAGAGAGGAAGACCTACTCTATGATTAAGAGTGAATCTCTCTGCCCTTCAATCCATTGGTAAATCAACCCATGCAAGTGTGGCAGCTTTCCTAGCACAATGAAATGGAAAGGTATGCTTGGTTCATACCTGTGAGCTTGTCTCTCTGACAAAGCCTTCTGTACCTTTTCGATTGCTGTCTTTGCCTCTGGGGTCATCTCCCTGGGGGAAACCAGCTCCCTCTCCCCCTTCAATAAATTGAAAAGAGGGTCTAGATCCTCATTTGTGAGGCCTAGCCAGGGTCTCACCCAATTCAATGACCCACACAGGGAGCGGAGATCTGCTAGGGTTTTAGGATTGCACTCAATTTCCAATTTCTGAGGAACAACGGTCCTCGCTGAAATTTACAAGCCCAGGTACTTCCAAGGTGGCATCCTTTGAACTTTGTCTTCCTGTAATTGAAATCCAGCAGAGGTTAAAACCTTAACCACTAGGCCAAGCGTGTGTTGGAGTATAGAGTCATTGGGGGCACACACCAGCACATCATTGATGTAGTGAAGGATGATGGCGTCCTGTCTCTCAGCACGTACAGGTGACAGTAATGATGCTACGTGCTGTTGGCATATGCACGGAGACGATTTCAAACCCTGAGGCAGCACCCGCTAGTGATATCTCTTCATAGGGGCTTGGCGATTCAGGGTGGGAACTGAGAATGCAAACCTTGGGGCATCTTCTGGGTGTAGAGGAATTTGGAAGAAACAATCTTTTGTAGCTGTGCAAGAAATGTTTTTTAAGTTTTAGTTATGAATGTAGTATTGTTTTTTATATTGTAAGTTTTAGTATAGTAGATACCTTGAAAGGGCCCCTTGTCTCAGAGTAGATTTTGTCATAGTTTGATAAGAGTTTCTAAGACAACCAGAGTCTCTGCCTAGAGCCTCTTCCCTATTAGTTCTTTTTTGTTACATCCCTGTTTTATGTATGATTTTTTCCCTTTGTCCATCACGGAATTCTTATCTTCAAGGTCCAGGAACTTTGGCCCCTGGTTGGCAAGACCCCGAGAGACCACTCCCAGACCTATTCGGGATTTGTTAGTGTTTATGTAATCTAGCTGGCATGTATCGTTTTAATTGTTTTATTGGTTTAAACACTTTGTACACACCCCTTTGAATCGTTGTACAAAAACGCCCTGCAGGCCCAGGTCCAGTGTCTCTCGGAGGCACTTACCTGAGGCTGGGGGACCCCCTGACCCCCCCACCAAATAAAGCCTCTTTCCTCAAAGCTTCTGAGAGTCCCCTCTTTTGCCACAGCCATGTCAGCGTGAGCCAAACTGCCTGTGAGCCAAGACCCCACAAACGAATTTTGTTGATGCGTATCTAAAAGCTGCCGGGGGCCCAGTCTGAACACCGAGCTGGGCCAGAACCAGATACGCAACGTTGCAGCACCCAGCGCCGTGGGGCTGCGACACAACAGTGTGGCGCCCAAGGAACGTGGGGTTGCAGCCGCAGTTGGCACGCTGAGACGTGGGTCTGACGCAGGGGTCCCAGAGTGGACCCTGTGAGAGGTCCGCAGAGACCCTCAAATTCACGAGCCACCAAGGTGAAGCCCTGGTGGACGAAGAGAACAGCTCCTGCCCCAAAGGAGTCCTTTTCGGCTTGTGGTCGGCCCAGCATGGTCCCCCGCTGTCCCCTGGGTTTGGTGAGTATATTTCCTCAAAGAAGGAAGGGGAAAATACCCACCAGCAGGCTTGGAAAAGCCGCAGAATTTTAAGGTTGCGCAACCCCTGAGAGAGGGGAGAGGGAGGGCTGTGAGTCCTTTCTCGTGCAGAGGCACCCTCCTCAGGAAAGGAGAACCCGTGGAGAAGTGAGGGGGGGGGGGGGGCTGGGAAAAGTGGTGGAACAGATAACAGCTCAAAATGGGGAATGCAAAATCCATCACTCAAAAAGAGGTTTTTAAAAGTTTAATTGGGATTTTACTTGTAACTAAAGTAAAACATTCAAAGAAAGAATTGAAAAAATTTACCAAGTTTTTGTTTTTGCACTTTTCAAATGTTAATTCGAACCAAGTAAATTGCATTTCGTTTTGGGAAGAGGTTTTAAAAAAGTTACAAAAGTTAGCTCTGTCAGGAGACATTTTAGCTTCAAAATTCATGTTTTGGCCATGGCAGTTGATATCTGCCTTGAAAGAAATTGAAAAAATGCAAGAAAAAAATATTGCATCTTTGCAAATCAGTTTTTCAGCCTCTTCCCCTTTGTTCCCTTCTCCTGCTTTTTCTTCTTCCCCCTCCTCCCCTTCCTTTCCTTCTTCCACACCTCCCCCCACCCCCAAGGCACCCAAATCCCCAAAAAACCCTTTTAAAATTTCCAAAAATGCAAAGAGCACCACCGGAACCGAAAACCCTGTTCCTTTGTGCCAAAGCAGTCACGGCTGGACTGCTGGGGCTTCCCAAAGCCGTTCAGCAGGTCTGAGTGGCAAAACCCCCCCCCGCACCCCATCGGTTTCCCGAGAAAACAAACCCAGAGTTCGTTTTTCGTTTGCTGAGAACGAAGAGCCTTCAGCCCCTCCTGCCGAAGCAAAATACGAAAACAGCTCCAGGAATCCATGCAGCGCTGATCCTGAAGCTTTCCCCTCCTCGGAAAACAGAGGGGAGAGCCCCGGGAATGGCGGACGCCACGTGTGGCAGCCATTTGCCCTTTGTTCTTTGTCTCCTCAAACTTCTCCTTCCCAGGGAGCTTCGCTTCCCCCGCCCACTTCCCCCTCCTGCCCGTCTTTTCCTTTGTCCCCAAACTTGCCTCCGCCCTTTTCCCCGCCCACGCAGAGCCCAAGATGGGATGTGCCCATCCCCTGGACTCCAGGCGCCGCCCTGCCCCCGCCCCAAACCCCTCTCCTCCCGCCCCCGCCTCCAGAATGGTGTGGTTTGGAGCTGAGCCAAGGAAGCACAGCCCCGCCCCAACCCCTCCTGGAGCCAGCCCCGCTCCGCCCCTGTCCCGTCCTTGCACCGCTTTCAGCTTCTTTCCCCGCGCCGCCCCTCCCCGAGCCGCCACTTGCGGGAGCGGGAGTCGCAGAGGCACGCGGGGCGGACCCCAGAGCTGCGCAGCCGCTTCCGCCTTCGTCCGCGGGGGTCGCGGAGGCGGCGCCGCGGCTCGCCGACCCGCCACGGCTGGGGCCAGCGCCGCCGCCGCTTGTGGGAGCGGGAGTCGCGGAGGTGCGCGGGCCTGACCCCGGAGCGGCGCTGCCGCTTCCACCTTCGTCCGCGGGGGTCGCGGAAGCGGCGCCGCGGTGCGCCAAGCCCCCGCGGCGCCTGCCGGAGCCGCAGCGATCGGCGCCGGATTCGGCTCTCCCCCTCACGCCCAGCACTGCCCCAATCACACCCTCCTGCATTTCCCGGTGCCAGCTCGCGTTGCCGCTGCCGCCGCAGTGGGTGGAGTCGGAGGCAGCCCCAGGCAGCGTCTTTCCCAATCCACACAGCGTCAGTGGGGCACCGCCCCCAGCCTGTTGCCATAGTGACAGGCAAACACACTGTGAGCTTGCAGTTGCTGCAGTTCAAACTACAGCTACTGAGAGAAAAGTCCCAGATGAAGCAGAACAAATGCCAAACAGTGAAAAAGTGCCCAAAATTACACCAGTTACCTATCGTAGGACTCGTGGGCACGGAAATACCTTTGCTATGTGGAGAGCATTCCCTCAGTCACTCATCAAAGATTTGATGAAAGCTTTGAAGGAATATGGGCGAGAAAGCTCATATTTTGAAGACATGTTGTTTTCTTCTTTTGCTGGAATCACAGTTGTTCCCTCAGATTTAAAACAGCTTTTTAAGTGTTTGTCAAAAAAAGCTCAGTTTGAGCTTTGGGAAGGAACCTGGGCAAACATGTTGAAAGATGCACTCCCAACTTTGTTAGAAAACTCAGACACTGCAACAGATAACGCAGGCAACCCAATCACCCTCAACCATTTAATAGGCAAGGGAGATTGGAAACTAGCCACTGACCAGGCAAATGATATACCACAAAATGTTCTTGAGTTTGTAACTGAGCAAGCTTGCAAAGCCTTTTTAAAAATGCAACCCACGGGATCTTTTCAATGTTATTTAGAAATTTTTCAGGAACCACAAGAATCATACGTTGACTTTGTGGACCGCCTCTCGATGGCAGTTCAACAGCAAGTTGTAGCAGAAGAAGCCCAAAAGCAAGTGATTCAGCAGCTGGCATTCTCCCATGCAAATGAAGAGTGCACAGCTGCCATTACCTCATTCCAAGAGAACCAGGAACCATCCCTCAGCTCAGGCAGATGCTGCAAGCCGTGAGTGTCACAGTTCCAAGGTGCAAGAAACCAGCTCCCAAAGAAGCAAAGACACGTCCGAAAGTCACTGCTGCTGCTGTTGAAACTTCGAAAGCCCAGAAGACATCAGAGCCACAAAAGAAAAACAGTTCTGCACAACCAGAACGCCCCTGCTTCCTTTGTAGACAGAACGATCACTGGACAAACCGGTGTGCAATGAAAAAACAATTTGACAATTTTTTAAAAGAAAGGGGAAGTGGGGAGAATGGGAACACAGAGAACAACAGAGAGTCAAAAAACTGAGTGACGAGCGTGGGACAGCCCATCGTGTTGATCCAAATCGGGCTGCTTTAAACACCAAAAAAGAAAAAAAGTCATTTAAATCAGATTTGTCTCTTTTTTTCACAGGATTTGACAAAACCAGACAAACCGAGGCACATAATCTTGCCTGAACCAACAGGATCCTTGACAACGACAGACAGGTATGAGCCTTTCAGGCTCAAGCTGGCTGAGCCTCTTCACCTGCGGGACAGTCAATGGCACACAGCCGTGGTCTCAAAAGAACCAGGCACGTGGCATTTGATAGGTACCAAATGGGTTGTTGTCGGAGACTGTAAGTACACCCCCTCAGACATCAAGATTACTCCTGGGATTGTAAGAACAGACCCAGGGCGATTTGTAGTGTGGTTGGGCAGTGATAACCCACCCAGATTTTTACCAAAAGGGCAAATTATCGCCCAAGCCATTCCATCTCTCCAAGAGTTTGCAGTGAGAACAGATTCAGAGAACAGTGCCACAGAAGATGGCAAAGAAGAAAGCGACAGAGACACCATTGTCGCTGTGATAAAAAAGATAGGCTCTAACAGGCCAAAAGATTACTGTAAACTCTCCATGGGTGGCGAATCCAAACTCCTTAAAGGAGCCTGGGACACAGCTGCAGATGTCACAATTGTACCAGAAAAGGTGTGGCCGTCACACTGGGAATTGCAAGACTTTGTCAAACATGTAAATGGCATTGGAGGTTTGCAATTGGCCAAAGAGTCAAAGAAAGCAGTCACAATTGAGGGACCAAATGGGCAATTGGCAACTTTACGCCCTTTTGTGTTGGATTTTGACGAACCCCTGTGGGGAAGAGATTTGATGTCCCAATGGGGAGTCACAATCAACATTCCTGACCCTTCAAAGGTTTTTCAGGTTGCGGTCACTGAAGAGCGTCCTATCCAAAAACTGAATTGGCTGACAGATGAACCAGTTTGGGTAGAACAGTGGCCGCTCTCTAAGTACAAATTAAAGGCGCTCAATGAATTGGTAGAAGAGCAATTGAAAAAAGGCCACATTGAGGAGACCACTTCACCGTGGAACTCTCCAGTGTTTGTTATCCAAAAAGCAGACAAGACCAGGTGGAGGCTTCTTCACGACCTCCGCAAAATTAATGAGGTAGTTGAGGACATGGGATCACTGCAACCAGGGATGCCTTCCCCAACTATGCTCCCTAAGAATTGGAATTTGACTGTGATTGACATAAAAGATTTTTTTTTTCACATTCCTCTTCACCCTGATGATGCACCACGCTTTGCTTTCTCTGTGCCCACCTTGAACCAAGACGCACCGCGGAAGAGGTACCAGTGGAGAGTCCTTCCCCAAAGTCTAAAGGTCTCTCCCATGGTCTGCCAACGGTATGTTTCTTCCCTGCTCGAACCTGTGCGTGCAGCAGTGCCCCAAGCGATCATTTATCATTACATCGATGATGTTTTGATTTCCGCACCAACAGACGACTTGTTGAAGCATGCACTCGACCTCACAGTGTCTTCACTGGTTGATGCAGGTTTTGAGCTGCAAGAGTCCAAAATTCAACAGATGCCGCCCTGGAAATACCTAGGGCTCGAAATTGGAAAGAGGACCATTGTTCCTCAAAAATTGAAAATTAGAACCCAAATTCAGACCCTTGCAGATGTTCATCAACTGTGTGGAACTTTGAACTGGGTGAGACCTTGGCTAGGTCTTTCTACTGAAGATCTAGCCCCCCTTTTCGATTTGTTAAAAGGGGGAGAGGGGCTCAGTTCCCCCAGGACCCTCACCCCAGAAGCAAAAATTGCACTCGAAAACATTCAGCACGCAATGTCCACCAGACAGGCCAACAGGTGTAAGCCTGACCTGCCTTTTCGTTTTATTATTTTAGGAAAGCTGCCACATCTTCATGGAATGATTTTTCAATGGAACAAAAAAAAACCCCAGAAATCAAAGAAAGTCCAAGACAAAGAAGATCCTCTCTCTGTTATAGAGTGGGTTTTTCTGAGTCACCACAGGTCCAAAAGGATGACAAAGCCACAAGAATTGATGGCTGATTTGATTCGGAAAGCCAGAATTCGCCTTCGAGAACTGGCCGGCTGTGACTTTGAGTTCATTCACATGCCAATCAAATTGAAATCAGGCCAAATCACAAAAGCCATGCTGGAGCATTTGCTCCAGGAGAACGAAGCACTGCAGTTTGCTCTAGATAAC
This sequence comes from Phylloscopus collybita, assembly GCA_027886175.1. NCBI lineage: Eukaryota > Metazoa > Chordata > Aves > Passeriformes > Phylloscopidae > Phylloscopus > Phylloscopus collybita. The sequence continues at coordinate 5,485,349 of JAJNNQ010000057.1, forward strand.
TACCCCGGCCAAATTTCAGTTCATCGGCCTGCCCACAAACTGTTCAATGCTGATGTTCCATTTCAATTAGAGCTAGAAAGTATGCAGAGCATAGAGCCTCTTGACGCTCTGACCGTTTTTACAGACGCTTCTGGAAAGTCACACAAGTCAGTCATGACTTGGCAAGACCCTCTTTCCCAGCAGTGGGAATCAGATGTTGCGGAGGTAGAAGGATCGCCTCAAGTTGCTGAGTTGGCTGCAGTCGTTAGAGCGTTTGAGAAGTTCTCTGGACCTTTCAATTTGGTAACAGATTCAAGTTATGTTGCAGGGATAGTTTCTAGAGCAGAACATTCTGTGCTGCAGGAAGTTTCCAACATCACTCTTTTCCAGTTGCTTTCTAAGCTTGTGAAACTGATTTCTCACAGAGAACATCCCTTTTATGTGATGCACACCAGATCACACACAGAGCTCCCAGGATCCATTGCAGAGGGAAACAGGAGAGCTGATGCTCTCGCTGCCCCTGTTGAGGTGACCCCGCTGCCAAATCGTTTTGAGCAAGCAAGAATCAGTCACCAACTCCATCACCAAAACGCACCAGGTTTGGTCCGGCAGTTTAACTTAACCCGTGACCAAGCCAAAGCGATTGTAAATAGCTGTTCACAATGTCACAAAAGTGCCATTCCATCCATGCCCACAGGCGTGAATCCCCGTGGTTTGTCCAGCTGTGAAGTGTGGCAATCAGACGTCACGCACTTCGCCCCCTTTGGAAGGCAGAAGTACGTGCATGTCTCTGTCGACACGTTCTCGGGAGCTGTTTTTGCTTCTGCCCACACAGGAGAGAAAGCTGGAGATGCTATCAAGCATTTTATCCAGGCTTTCGCTGTTTTAGGCATCCCAAAGTCCTTGAAAACCGACAACGGACCAGCTTACAAATCCAAAGAATTCAGCAGCTTTCTGCAGCAATGGGAGGTGGAACACAAAACTGGGATTCCCCACTCTCCAACAGGTCAAGCAATTGTGGAGAGGACTCATCAGAATCTCAAACGAGTCCTCAGTCAGCAGCAACCGGTTCTCAAAATTGAACCACCATCTGTAAGATTGGCCCGTGCTTTGTTCACTTTAAATTTTCTTAATTGTTCTTTTGAGTCCATGAAGCCGCCGGTGAAAAGGCATTTTCAAGGGAGCTCACAGTTATAGCCCCATGAAAGGCCAAAAGTTCTTGTCAAAGATCCAGAAACTTTGAGGATACAGGGTCCTCATGATTTAGTCACCTGGGGGCGTGGGTACGCCTGCGTCTCCACTCCCACTGGCTTGCGGTAGATTCCCTCCCGATGCGTGAGACCCTATGTCCCCAAAACTTCAGAAACAAAAGTGCCCCAGGTCACTGTGGCCTCCTGGAGAAGGAGGAAAAAGGGAGGAGAAGAGAGAAGTTCAGAGGCAAGGCCTCCTTGCCCAGTTAGTCTTCCCTCCTGGATGTTTTGACATGAGGAAAAAGCAGAAGAGCTGTTTCCTCCAGCTGATTGTTTTCAGTGTTTGTTTAACTGAGTTTTTCTTTTAAGTTACAGAACCACAAGCCTGGTGGTCAGCATGGAAATTCGCAGCACGACAGTGTTTACCCTTGTGGTGCTGCTCAGTTTGCCATCAATAACCATCCCCTGGATCGTTCCACAGCCAAAAACCAATGTGTGGAAAACCCTCGCACGGAGTCTAGGCCAAGACCACATTTGCCTAGCCTCAGCAGCAGCCCAAGATCCCATATCCTCCTGCCTAGTAAGAATCCCTGTGAAAGAGTAAGAGTATCCATACTCACTCCTCCACTGGCAACAAAGATTTAATCGAAAGCCCAGCACAGTTCATCACTTTGAAGAAATGGGTGAACCCCCTTCGACTTTTGTCATGAATCCCCTTGCTTTTTGGAAAGAGTGGTCGCAAACTCTTTTGTGTGCCCACCAAGAGCCCCAAGAATTGGAACTTCTTGGGTCCTCTAAAGCTTCCTTTTGTGTTCAATTTCAGTATACTCCTCCCAAAGAACAAGTGAAGTCATTTTACAATTTGCTGCAAGTTAAGAGTCCATATATGGCAGCAAATTGGTGCACAAAAATTGTGCATGTTAAGGTTCCTTCTACTGACAACACTTTTTCCCGTTCCCTTCCTAAGGGTCTTTTTTTCATTTGTGGTGACAGAGCATTCACAGGCGTTCCTGCTCGACTGATTGGAGGCCCATGCACATTAGGCAAGTTAAGCCTGTTTACCCCAAACATGACTCAAATTTTCAATTGGCACAAGAGAAATTCCTCTCTTCAAGTTCAAAAAAGAGGCCTAGCAAGTCTCGATTCTGATTGTAATTCAGAAATTATTCATTGGTCCAGGGCAAAGACTACAGCCCTGACAGTTTTTTTACCATGGGTTTCAATTGCAAAATCTATGGGAGAATTGGGCCGTTTAGAATGCTGGGTGGCCAAGCAAGCAAATTTAACAACACAAGCTATAAGTGACCTCCTATCAGACGACAAAGTCACCAGGCAGGCAACCCTCCAGAACCGAGCTGCCATTGACTACCTGCTTTTATTGAATCAGCATTCATGCGAGGAGTTTGAAGGACTGTGTTGCTTCAATCTATCGTCCAAGGCAGAAGACGTCAAAAAATCTGTCCACCAGCTGCGAGAAATGGTCAATTCCATCAAGAAAGAAACAGGAGACTGGTTTGACAACATCTTTTCAGGTGTTGGACTTTCTAGCATTGCCAGCTCGTGGATCAAAACAGGACTGTTAGTTCTGTTCATTGTTTTAGTTGTAGCCATTGCTTTTAGTTTAGTGAAAAATTTAATTATGCATGCAATTTTTCCCGCTTCTACCCTCTCTGTGCACTCAGTAGTGCCAGCCATCGAATTTCCACCAGATGATGCCTCGAGCAGCGAAGACAGCTCAGAGATTCACACTCCAGAACAGTAACAAAATAAAAAAAAAGGGGGAAATGTAGCTGTGCAAGAAATGTTTTTTAAGTTTTAGTTATGAATGTAGTATTGTTTTTTATATTGTAAGTTTTAGTATAGTAGATACCTTGAAAGGGCCCCTTGTCTCAGAGTAGATTTTGTCATAGTTTGATAAGAGTTTCTAAGACAACCAGAGTCTCTGCCTAGAGCCTCTTCCCTATTAGCTCTTTTTTGTTACATCCCTGTTTTATGTATGATTTTTTCCCTTTGTCCATCACGGAATTCTTATCTTCAAGGTCCAGGAACTTTGGCCCCTGGTTGGCAAGACCCCGAGAGACCACTCCCAGACCTATTCGGGATTTGTTAGTGTTTATGTAATCTAGCTGGCATGTATCGTTTTAATTGTTTTATTGGTTTAAACACTTTGTACACACCCCTTTGAATCGTTGTACAAAAACGCCCTGCAGGCCCAGGTCCAGTGTCTCTCGGAGGCACTTACCTAAGGCTGGGGGACCCCCTGACCCCCCCACCAAATAAAGCCTCTTTCCTCAAAGCTTCTGAGAGTCCCCTCTTTTGCCACAGCCATGTCAGCGTGAGCCAAACTGCCTGTGAGCCAAGACCCCACAAACGAATTTTGTTGATGCGTATCTAAAAGCTGCCGGGGGCCCAGTCTGAACACCGAGCTGGGCCAGAACCAGATACGCAACGTTGCAGCACCGAGCGCCGTGGGGCTGCGACGCAACAATCTTTGATATCTAAAACAGCCAATTGCCAATCTCGAAGGAGCATTGTTGGAGAAGGCATCCCTGGTTGAAGTTGTCCCATGCCTGCTATCATTTTGTTTATTTCTCTGAGATCATGGAGCAACCTCCACTTGTCCTTTCCCAGTTTCTTTATTACAAAGACTGGGAAATTCCAAGGGCTTGTTGTTTCCTCTAGGTGGCCTTGAGCCACCTGTTCCTCCACAAGCTCCTCAAGCGCCTTGAGCTTTTCTTTGCTCAATGGCCACTGTGCTACCCATTTTGGGGTGTTATCTAACCATGTTAACTTGTGGGTAGGGCGCGTCACAGCGGCTATTTCTAAAAATCGTGGGGTGTCTTAGGAATGACCAACTGGACTCCCCACTGGGACATGGTGTCTCTCCCCCACAAGGAGGCTTTATAGTTTGCAACGAATGGACGGACACTTGCCAATTTTCTGTCAGGTCCCTCAATTTGCACGATGTTTTTTGAAATTTTTGCCAATGTGATTCCTCCTATGCCCTGAAGTTTGCCTGCTACAGGTTGCAATTCCCAGTGTGACAGCCACTTGCTCTCTGGCAAAACGGTGACGTCTGTGCCTGTATCTAAAACCCCTTCCACATGTAGGCGCTCTAGCCCATTTGCTAGATTGCATGCCAAGGAAGGTTTGTCCTCTCCCACCACCCCTGCCCAGTAGACTTCTGGTGATTTTCCATCTGCTACTATCTCTGCCGGAACGGGAATGGCCTGGGCAAGGATTTGCCCCTCTGTCAGTTAGAATGGTGGGTGTTTGCAGCGTGCCAACAGCATGAGGCATGTTATCTTTCCCTTAATGGTCATGGGAGCTACCTCAATCTCTTCTGGTGTGTGTGCTGTGTCCCCAATAACAAAATACTCACTGTCCAGTTCCATGTGGTTAACCCTCAGGTCCTGTGGGATGTTTGACAGGTCCACTGTAATTACTGTCCAATCAGTAGATCTGAAATGAAAACCTTTGGTAGTCACGAGCCTATATCGGCCACACAGCTGCCAGACCTTGTTAATTGAGCATTTGGCATTTTCATTTTCTTGCACCCCCACCCCCTCCCCCTTTTTTGTTAAGAGAGAGGTATCAACCAGTGAGGGACCCCGTATATTTATGTTTTCGGGCGTGACTGCATTAACGACGGGGACTCGCTGAGAATTTAGTTTTTTTGTTTGTTGGACTTCTTTTTCTGGTTGTGGTTCTGGTTCTGAGGGCAGGCTCTTGCAGAATGTCCAGGATTTTTACAGAGATGGTAGATGATATGCTGTAGGCGATCAGGTCATATCGGTTGTCTCCTTGGTTCTGGTCGCACAGGTGCTGCAGCCCTGGGGTGTGCCAGTCCTGGATTTCTCTCAGGTTCGCTGAACAGCTCTGCTTTCCTGGTACAGGCTTCAATCATCTGAGCTAAGGTTGGCTATGGGTCTAAGGGAAGGCTAAGGATAATTCTACCACAGGTCTCATTAGCATTCCTCTGAGCCATCTCCTTGATCAGCTCAGTCTGTATGGATGGTTCTTGCACTTGTCTTTCCACCTGTGTTCTCAGACGGTCGACAAACTGCAAAAAATTCTCTGAAGGAAACTGTTTAATATCCATGTAACTGCCCTTAATTTCAGTTGTTGGTAATTGGTAAAATGTCTTTTCTGCAGCAATACAGGGTATTCATGCCATCTGATGGGGCATAACTGGCTCAACTGCACAGAGGTGAGAAGCAGCTGTCATGTCTTAGAAGGTGTCATAAGCCATCAAAGACCCCCAAAGTGTGTCCAGACTCATTTCTGAGGCCTTTCACCACAGGACTTGTCTTGATTTGAGACAAGTTAGGAGGAAACGTCCTGAAATGAACGTCTCCTCTAAAGAAGGCAGGTTTTGGCACTCCCTCCCCGCCCCCCCCCCCCCCCCCTCAAATGGAAGGAATTTCTTGGAGGAAAGTGAAAAAATCATATTTATTTAACACACACAGAGTGCACGTAGGCACAGGAATAAAAGAATAATGTTAAATATTAAAACCTTCTCACTGTGGAGAAAGCAGGTAGATTCAGAGTTCTTTCTGTAGGTGTGGCTCAGCTCCTCCGAAGGTCTGGGGCCAGGATGTGGCATCCTGGGGCCTCCACACTGGCTCCTGGCTATGGTCTGTTCTCAGACCAGAGCAAAGCTGAACAGTTCCAGAAGAAGCCACAGAAGTCAATGGAGAAGCTATATGCAATCCAGGGAAAACAATTTGCCTCAGCTAACAAAAAAGAAGCTAGCTAAAAGCAAAGCAATTAACTCTCCATCTTTCTACTGAGAAAGAATGGGGGAGGATGTGTGTTTGAACGCAAATCTCTGAAAGATTTCTCCCAGCTTCCCCTCCCCTCCTGGACCTAGCTTAAAGTTACAGTACCCATGTCTGGGCATAAAGCAGATGATAGGGGATACAGTATCATAAAGTCACCCCAATACAGGACTGAAAGCTCCCAGCCCCCCAGGGAAAGTACCTGGGAGTTCCCACCTTGACTGAGCATATGTTAAGCCATTGTATTTTGTGTTTCATGGGCTTTTTTGTCCACACCGACAGATCAAGATGGTGGCTATCACTTGGTCAAGACTATGACCATCACTTCAACCAATGGACATATGAATTGCAACAATCAAGTCTCACTGGGAGATTGATTTATGGTGATATGTTTCTGCTCTTATCCTTTCTTTCTCTTTCTTTCTTTTCCCTTATACATTTTCTTAAGTGATATTTTTATGCTTTCATATTGCTATATTACTGTAGATAATAATAACCAAAATGGCTACATACTTGCTTTCCACTGCAACCAAATTGTTCTAAAATAAACCCTACATACATATATTTACAAACACCAATCATTCAGAGTAATTTTACTCTAATCCACCCCAAGGGATGTATTAACAAGAACCTGGGTTACTCTTGCCTTCTGGCGTGGGTCTAACACAAGTTTCTGAACACCCAAGGAACCTGATGGTACATAAGTCCATGGGACCTGATGAGATGCATCCCAAAATCCCAAGGGAATTAGCTGATGTAACTACCAAGCCACTCTCCATGATATTTGAAAAGTCATGGCTGTCAGGTGACATCCCTGGTGACTGGCAATAGGGAAATACCGTACCCATGTTTAAAAAGGGTAGAAAGAAGGACCCTGGGAACTACTGACCTGTCAGTCTCATTGGTATCACAGAATCACAGAATTTCTAGGCTGGAAGAGACCTTCAAGATCGAGTCCAACCCATGCCCTAACACCTCAACTAGATCATGGCATCAAGTGCCACATCCAGTCTTATTTTAAACACATCCAGGGATGGTGATTCCACCACCTCCCTGGGCAGGCCATTCCAGTACTTTATCACTCTTTCCATGAAAAACCTTTTCCTAATATCCAACTTATATTTCCCTTGGATGTGTCCTCTCATTCTGTCAGTTGCTGCTTGGAGTAAGAGACCAACCCCCACCTGGCTACAACCACCTTTCAGGAAGTCAGAGTGAGTGATAAGGTCACCTCTGAGTCTCCTTTTCTCCAGGCTAAACAACCCCAGCTCCCTTAGTCGTTGCTCATAGGGTGTGTGTTCCAAGCCCCTCACCAGCCTCGTTGCCCTCCTCTGGACGCAGTCAAGCATCTCAACGTCCTTCCTGAACTGAGGGGCCCAAAACTGGACACAATACTCAAGGTGCGACCTCACCACTGCCGAGTACAGGGGAAGAATGACCTCCCTGCTCCTGCTGGCCACACTTCCTGATACAGGCCAGGATGCCATTGCTTCTTGGCCACCAGGGCACACTGCTGGATCATGTTCAGTCAAGCTGTCGACCAGAACCCCTAGGTCCCTTTCCGCCTGGGTACTGTGCAGCCACACTGTCCCCAGCCTATAATGTTGCAGGGGGTTATTGTGGCCAAAATGCAGGACTCAGCACTTGGACTTATTAAACTGCATCTTGTTAGACTCTGCCCATCCAGCCAGCCATTCCAGGTCTCTCTGCAAAGCCCTCCATCCTTCCAACAGATCGACACATGCTCCCAGCTTAGTGTCATCTGCAGATTTACTAATGAAACACTCAATACCCTCATCCATGTCATCAATAAAAATATTGAACAGAACTGGCCCCAGCACAGACCCCTGAGGGACACCACTAGTGACTGGCCGCCAGCTGGATGCAGCACCATTCACCACCACTCTCTGGGCCTGGCCATCTAGCCAGTTCGTAACCCAGCAGACAGTGCTCCTGTCCAAGCCACGGACTGCCAGCTTATCTAGGAGTATGCAGTGGGAGACAGTGTCAAAGGCCTTCCTGAAGTCCAAATAGACAACATCCACAGCCTTCCCTGCATCCACCAGTCTGGTCACCTGGTCAAACATGACCTACCCCTCCTAAACCCATGCTGGCTGGGTCTGATACCCAGGCCATCCTGTAAATTCTGTGTGATGACACTCAATGTAAATTGTTCCATTATCTTGCCAGGTACTGAGGTCAGGCTGACTGGTCTATAATTGCTAGGATCCTCCTTCCCACCCTTTTTGTGAATGGGTGTCACATTGGCCAGCTTCCAGTCATCTGGAACCTCACCAGTGAGCCAGGACTGTTGGTAAATGACGGAGAGTGGCTTTGCAAGCTCATCTGCCAGCTCTCTTATCACCCTGGGATGGATCCCATCTGGTCCCATAGATTTATGAATATCCTAGCATTTCAGCAGTTCTCTGACTGCCTCCTCTTGGATAATGCAGGGACTATTCTGTTCCCTGACACCTTCGACTAAGCCAAGAGGACAGTTGTCTTGAAGGCAAGTCGTCTTCCCACTAAAAAATGAGGCAAAGTATGTGTTAATCATTTCTGCCTTCTCATCTGCAGTTACTAAGTTCCCTCCCTCATCCAGTAAAGAACAAAGGTTGGTCTTACCCTTCCTTTTGCCATTAATATATTTGTAAAAACATATTTTATTATCCTTTACAGCAGTGGCCATTTTAAGTTCAAACTGAGCTTTGGCCTCCCTATTTTTTTTCCTGCATGATCTAACAGTCCCCTTAAATACTTCCTGAGAGACCTGACCATCCTTCCAAAGATGATACATCCTCTTTTTATTCCTAAGTTCCTTCAAAACCTCCTTGCCCATCCAGGCTGGATGTTTGCCTCACTGACTCATCTTTCAGCACACAGGGACAGTCTGTTCCTGTGCCCTCAAGATCTCTGTTTTGAAGCACGTCCACCTTTCCTGGACTCCTTTGTTTTTAAGGGCTGCTTCCCAAGGAAATCTCTGAACAGGTCTCCTAAACAGGCCAAAGTCTGACCTCCGGAAGTCCAATGTAAAAGTCTTATTGATGTTCCTCCTGATTTCACCAAATATTGAACTCTATAATTTCATGAACACTATGCCCCAAGTGGCCTGCAACCACCACATCTCCCACCAGCCCATCTCTATTCCCAAAAAACAAATCTAACATAGTTCCTCCCCGGTGGGCTCACTCACCAGTTGCGACAAAAAGTTGTCCTCCATACACTCTAAAAATTTCCTGGACTGCCTCTTTTCTGCTGTATTAAGTTCCCAGCAGATGTCTGGCAGGTTGAAATCACCCACAAGAACAAGGGCTGGTGATCCTGAAACATTCTCCAGCTGCTTACAGAATAAGTTGTCCACCTCTTCTTCCTGGTTGGGTGGACAATAACAGACTCCCAATAGGATGTCAGCCTTGTTGGCCTTCCCCTTAATTCTTACCCACAGGCATTCAACTCCATCTTCCTTAGTTTCAATACCTACAGCATCAAAAGTCTCCTTAATATAAAGGGCCACCCCTCCACTTCTTCTCCTTTTCCTGTCTCTTCTGAAGAGCTTGTAGCCATCCAGTGCAGTGCTCCAGCTATGTGAGTCATCCCACCACGTTTCCATGATGGTGACTACATCATAGCTTTGCTGTTGCACCACGGCTTCTAGCTCTTCTTGTTTTTTACCCATGCTGTGCGCATTAGTATACATGCACCTCCCCTGGGCTACTGATTTCACTCCTGACTCTGGCTTACCACCCATGGGCTTGCTTCTGGAGAGCCCAATTGCATCCCCTTCCCCCTTGGAAGATAATGGAACAGATCCTCCTAGAAGCTCTGCTAAGGCACGTGGAAGACAGGGAGGTGATTTGAGACAGCCAGTACAGTTTCACCAAGGGCAAGTCTTGACTGAGCAACCCAGTGGCCTTCTATGATGAAGTGACTACATCAGTGAACAAGGAAAGGGCTACATATGTCATTTATCTGGGCTCCTGTAAAGCCTTTGACACTGTCCCCCACAACATCCTTCCCTTTAAATTGGAGAGACTGTGCAATGGATAAGGAATGGGTCAGATGGTTGATTCCAGAGAGTACTGGTCACTGGCTCAATCCTGATGGACATCTGTTTATATTGGGTTTGCATGGCTAGGTTTTGGTTGGGGGGGGGGTTACAGGGGTGGGTTCTGAGATAAGCTGCTAGAAGCTTCCTCCATGTCCAGCAGAGCCAATGCCAGCTAGCTCCAAGTCTGGGCCAATCAGAAATGGTGGTAATGCCTCTGTGATAACATATTTAAGAAGAAGGGGAAAAAAAGTTGTTGTGCAGATGTAATTGCAGCCAGAGGAAAGTGGGGTGAGAATATATGAGAGGAACAACTCTGCAGACACCAAGGCCAGTGGAGAAGGAGGGGGAGAAGGTGCTCCAGGTACCAGAGCTAGGATTCCTCTGCAGACCATGGTGAAGACCATGGTGAAGCGAGCTGTCCCTCTGCAGCCCATGGAAGACTACAGGGTTGCAGACACCCACCTGCAGTCCATGGAGGAGACCCACAATGGAGCAGGCGGATGCCTGAGAAGAGGCTGTGACCCTGTGGGAGGCCTGTGCTGGAACAGCCTGTACTTGAAGGATTGCAGACATGAAAAGTGACCCACGTTGCAGCAGTTTATGGAGAAATGTTACCCATGGGATGGACTCATTTTGGAGAAGTTTGTGGAAAACTGTCTCCTGTGGAAGGGACCCCACGCTGGAGCAGAGAAAGGACTCCTCTCCCTAAACAACAGCAGAAACAACATGTGATGAACTGATCGTAACCCCCGCTCTGTCTCCCTGCACCACTGAGGGGGAGGAGGTAGAGCTGCGAAGGAGGGAGGGATTGGGGGAAGGTGTTTTTAAGGTCTTATTTTACTTCTCATTGATCTGCTCTGATTTTGCTAGTAATAAATTCAATTAATAGCTCTAATTCCAGCCTATTTTGCCTGTAACAGTGTTTGTTGAATGATCTCTCTGTCCTTAACTCATGAACCCTTCATTATATATTCTCTCCCCTGTGAAGTACTAAGACCTGAACAACAAGCCCTGAGCCAAAGTTGACCTCTAGACGAACCTTCCAACAAATTTGTTATACGCATCCACTTATCAACAAAGTATTATTAGCAATACGATATATGTAACCATTTATTGGCAAAATATGTATTTACCTTTCAGTATTTAGAAACCGAACAAGGCCACATCTGGCCTTGTTTGAGGATGCAGGATCAAAGACAACTCCCTTGGTTTCTCCTTGAACCCTGGCCAGGCTATAGGAGAAACCCAACAGGAGAATAAAATCAGATGTTCCCACATTAGAAGTAATGGTAGGTTGTTTATGATAAAAGCTGGGCTACTCTCACAGAGAAGTCGGAAGCCTCATTGCCTGCAAAGGTGGATGCATTGCAGGATTTCCCAGTTACTGGGAGTGGTTCTCCAGTCCTTCGTTGTGATAGCTTCCCCCAGCTGATGATTGCAGATCTGGATGAAGGAGTAAAATATGACAGTCACTGGTGATGTATCTTTCTTAATCGCTATAGGTAATCTTTTGTACAAAGTTAAGGTGCATTGCTTAGGTGGTGCATCCCCCCACCCCCCCCCCACCCCCCCCCCTTTTCCAGGCTGCAGTGTGATCTGAAAAAATGCTTTTTTAGGCCTTGTCCTTGAAAACACCACCTGGGCTCAGCTCTTTCTGAGCTTATCAAAAACCAGTCTGCTTTCAGGAATTCCTAACAAGCTTCTGTTTTTCTCATGATCAGCCTTGGAAAATATTTATCTGGCCTGAATGGCGTAACTTTCCTATTCTCACACTTTCAAAGAAAGTGCCAACCCAAACTGTAGCCAGGATGAAACACTGTTATGACTAAAGCCCATTCTCTTGGAACCCTATAAACAGCGGTCCAAGATGGGGCCCGTTGAGCTCTCCTGGACCGCAGTGGGACTGTGACCAGCAATCTCCCTCTGAGTGGGACACCTCTCAGAGCCAGCAAATCCTCAGGTTTGCTATACCTGGAGGATCATCAAAACATGATGTCCTGGGTCGATACACTCACTCCTCAAGGCCTGATCCTTCACCCATTGGGAGATGCAAAAACATCTGAAGTGAATATTTTCATTGACCTCTGAGGGACATTTTTCCACAGGTACCTTACCTTGCAGTGACTATTTCTGCCTGTGTGCATACCCTTTGCATATATGCTATAGCAAATCTGGAAGTTAGGTTAAGTTATAGTTACAGCTTAGGCTAAATGCTGTTAAGTGTTATTTCTCTGTTAGATTGTTAAGGTTAAGCTATAAATGATGGTATAAGTTAAGTTACTGTTAAGTTCATGTGTTGTTAAACTTTAGGCTGCATTCCTTTTGATGTTTGTTTATGCTGTCTTTACACACACACACACACACACACACACCCCACCCTAGGTAGTTTTCAATTAATTTCTGTTTTGATTGACTGGATTTTGTTTGGTTTTGTTGTTGCTTGCTTTCCCTTGTTGTGCCTTAGTTGCCCTTTGTAAGTAGATTGAAAGTTATGCTTTGTAGTTTAATATTGAATCTGACTTTTGCTTATACCCTTGTTAGTTATTTTTGGGCGATCTCAAGCACACTCATCTGGGACAACTTAGCTTGTCCTTTTGCAATTCTTTACAGTTTTGCATCATAGTAAATTACACTATTCTTTAAGTTGGCGTCTGTGTCTTTGGTGTTGACCTTACCCACCAGCCAAACAAAATTGGTATAGTTGGCTGGATCAGAACAAAATGTCACTTTTTAAATCTAAATGTAAGAAATCTAAATTTAAGGAATCAGTCCTGTCTGAAATTCCTGGATGGAAAGATCTTCCCCATAGTTCACTGGCTCTCGAGTGGGCTAAGGTTGGAGGACCGTGTGATCAATGGGGAAGTCAGTTAAAAGAAGCTGAACCACTGAATGTATTGAAACATATCCAAAAAATGCATACTGAAAAGAAAAAGACCTTGTGGGTTTGGGAAAACAGGGATGGATTTTGTTAACAGCACATCAAAAAAACCAACAGAAGGAACAGTTGTTGTTGAAATGCTCTAACATGAAGCAACAGATGTCTGAGTTGCAGAATTAAATTGTAATGTTACAGTGTCAAAATAAGTTGCTTGCTGGTAAGTTGGACACTTACCAGGCTGTAGCCAAGCAGGTTGCAGTTCGAGTGGCTCATTATAAGAAAAGAAAGGGGCAAGTGAATCACAAGGAAGTGCATACAGTGATTGTAGAGGCAGGCATACAGTGGGATCCTGATAAATAGGATGGAGATATTTGGGATTCTATGGATTCTAATGAGGCTGGTTCCCCAGATGTATTTGTAGATGTGAGACCAGCATGGAGATGAAAGATAGAATTGGAGGCTAATGGCCAGCATGTTAGGAGGGATGTGATAGAGGATTATACTCAGCATGAAGTAAATGATATTACTGAACAGTTTAAGCAAAGCCTGGGGGAGCCTCTCCTCTCTTGGATGGTGCATTTGCACAACTAGGGAGCATTGGGGTAACCCTAGACTCAGGGGACTCTAAGAAATTTTTAGTTTTGAGGTCAGATTCTTTTGTGCAGGATGCATTTTGGAATACTGATTTGGTAGCTTTGTCTGCTCAAGGATGTAATTCTCAGTACCCTACAGAAAATGACTGGATAGGATCTGAACATCAGTGGTATACTTTGAGAGACTGTATAAAACAAATAAAGGAGGAAGGAATGACATCAGCTATCTTTATTGGAGATGCTGATTCTACGATGCAGAATGCTTTGTCTGTTACTGTGAGAAATAAACTGATTAGGACTGCTCCACATGCATATAAAAATGTAATTATGACTCTTGATTAAGGAGACAGGGAATCCCCTAGATGAAGTAATTGAGAAAATATAGCAGTTGGGTAACCTTGGCAAATGGGGCCTGAGGGGAAGTGCAGGAAACCGAGATACTTGAGATGGCTCTAAGGGGAGTGAAAACACAATCTCTCGTAAGGAAATGTTTGTGGCTTTATTAAAGGATAATATGCCTCTGAGAAACTTGATGGTGTTCTAACTCATCGTCTTGGTTTGGAAACACAGGTTTCTGCCAGGGAAACTGGGGTTCCCCTAGAATGGAGAATGTAAACCCCTCACACCCCGCCAAATTATAATTTTGCAATCAAGGGCTCTCAGGCAAAGATTTTGGGGATAGGAATAACAGTTCTTTACTAGGAATATTAACAATACAAATGTAATAGGAAACAAAACCACCCAACCAAACAAGCAAATAAACAAATTAACAACAATTTTGGAAAACTCTGACAGAGTCAGAGCTGCAACCTGACACCCTGAGTCAGGGTGTTGAAAGCAGTCCAAAAGTAAGTCCTTCTGAAGTGGCAGACATGATTCTGTTGGAGCAGAGATGATCCTGTAGAAAAGCGGGTCCAGGGGTGGTGAGGAGGGGGTCCAGTGATGGTGAGATGGAGGCTGGTGTTGGTGAGATGAGGTCCAGTCTTCCTCCCAGGAAATCGGGTGAAAAACTAGCCGCTCTCGTGTCTGTGAGTCTCCGTTTATCCAGACAGCAAAACTGCCTGCTCCCCCCACTGCCAGGGGGATGTGATGTATCTCACAATAGGATGATGGAAATGTAGATGCACTGCTCTAGGGGGGGAAGGTACAGGCTGGGAAGGTGCTAATGGCTCATTAGATAAGGCGTCAGGCCTCTCCCCCCTTGAGGTACCAGAGATAAAGAAAAACATCTCCCCAACTGCTTTTAAACAGATGAAAATAGAATATACAAACCCTGGCTCCACAACCCGGGACACTCATGAATTATGGCAGACCTATAAATGGAGAAGATTGAATAAACGTAGTAAAAAAGTGCAAAATTCTGTGGCAAACAATCCAGGAACAACTCAGCCTATGTCATCCCCACTGGAGCCTCAACAGGATTTTGCATCTGCTGGCAGAGGGCCCTCTGTGAGGGGATCAGTTATTCCAGGGGAGAAGGCAGATTGGGAACCATATTCTGATTTGTATCCTTGGAAAGAGACTAGGGAAACAGTTCAGAGTAAAAAACAAGACTGAGATAGTGGCCAAGCTGCAGTGCAATGGGCGCAGAAGGACCACCTGCTCCATGTGATTACAATTTTTTGGAAAAAACAGTTCTTGCAAACAGGAAGAGCCTTAATTGACACTGGAGATGTGTTGTCATGCTCATGCCTGCATGTTTTGGTTTTGAGAAATTCTATTCCCAGGCACGGTTTTCATACACAAGGACATGCAATGTAAACTATTGTGTGTTTTCTACATCTGTTCCCAGAGGAGAGACTTCTGTGGTGGTCTCTGGAACGGACCAATAGTTCCCAAGGGTCCCACCTCTGAGGTGGGCACATCTGAGAAAGTATAATAGGAATTAGAAAAATAAACCGGGGTCTCTCTTGCTTGGAGAGATCACGCAACCTCTTCTGATGCACTCCCTGTCTCGTTCCTGTGTGTCCCACAGCGACAGAGATGAGGCCTCTTTAATATATGGGAACCCCCAGAAATTTAAGGGACAGTCTGTAAGTACTACAGGTCTGGGAGGGAAACAAATTGAAGCCATATAAACACAAATAGAAATGAAAATAGGAAACCTCCCAAAACACTCATTTATGATTGTCCCTGTCCCTGAATATATAATAGGGATAGATATTCTAAAGGGATTAACCCTGAATCTTCTCGATGGTCAGTACCAATTTGGAATAAAGAATCATATTAATGTCTGGACAATTTTAGTAGGAGAGGTAAAAATGCCTCCTGTGCAGATTCTTGCTCCAACCAAATTAGTCACCATGAAGCGATGTAGGATTCCCAGAGAGAATGAAGAAATATCAGAGACAATTAAAGATTTGTTGGATACCATGTGGGAATTCCAGGCACAGAAAATTCTAAAAACCCTGTGCATGCAGGCCCAAATATCAAAATGAATATGGGGTTCGACTTGAGGCCTTGGAAAAGGCTTCCAGCTTTAGAGACCATAAGCAAGAATGTGGGTTTGTAATATAGATAGACACATATTAAGCTAGGTAGTGGAGAGTTTTAAGGTTTTAAAGTTTTGATATAGAAGTAGTTACAGAAATAGTGAAAAGTTTTAAGGTACAGCAAGTAGTTTGTGTGTCACTATATGATTGGATTAAAAAGCCCACATTGTGGCAGGACGTGTGATACAGTTTAATTAGCTGTTGGTGTGAAAGTATAAACAATATGTGTGTCAGTAGATTATTGGCTAATTAACCTTTAAAAACCCTTGTTACCTGTGGTCTTGTGATCACTGACCACAAACTCCTGGCATATGCAGTGAAGACGCTCTCACTCCTTGAGACTGAGGCAATAAATCATGTCTTAAGACGTCTCCCAGTGGTCCTGTGTCTCTTAATATCCTGACAATACTAGAGTTTTAAAATCAACTAGCACAATTTGGAATAATCTGTTATGGGTTGTCAAAAAGAGTGATGGGTCATGGAGAATGACTAGATTTTAGGGAATTAAACAAGCACACTCCACTTCTCACTGCAGCCATACCAGACGCTGTTACTGTAATTGAAAAAATTCAGAAGCATTTAGGAACTTGGTATGCTGTGATTGATTTGGTTAATGCAGTTTTTTACTATCCCAGTTGCAAAAGAACACTGGGATCAATTTGCCTTTACGTGGCAGGAACAGCAGTACACTTTCACTAGATTGCCTTGGGGATGGTTACATAGTCCTACAATCTGTCATCAAATAGTGGCTGAGCATTTGGATGAGATACAGCTGCCTCCTCATATGCAAGTAGTTCATTATATAGATGACATCCTAATTCAAGGAAATAATGAGGAAGAAATAAAACAGCTGCTGGAATCAGTTGTGGATCATACGAAACAGAAACTCTGGGAAATAAATCTCACTAAAATCCAAGGACTGTCCCAAACAGTGAAATTTCTAGGAATTCAGTGGCATTGTGGGCACAGGGAAATATTACCAAAGCTCGACAGAAAATTTTGGATTTTGCAACAACTTGTAATAAGAATGAGGCACAAAGGTTTATTGTACTGTGTGTCAGTTTTGCACAGACTGGTTCTTGGTACTGGGGGGAGCCACAGAGGTGGCTTCTGTGAGAAGCTGCTAGAAGCTTCCACCATGACCGGCAGAGCCAATCCCTGATGCCTCTCAAGATGGACATGCCACTGGCCAATGCTGGGCCAATGAGAGAGGTTGGTAAAGCCTCTGTGATAACATATTTAAGAAGAAAATCAAAACAAAGAGATGCACACACAGGTTTCTTTTCTAGCCAGAGAAGAGGAGGAGGTAAGAATATGTGAGGGAAACAACATAGAGACACCAAGGTCAGTGAAGAAGAAGGGGGAGGAGGTGCTCCTGGTGTCAGAACTGAGATTCCTCTGTAGTCCGTGGTGATCATCATGGTGAAGCAGGTTATCCCCTGGCAGCCCAGGGAGGTCCATGGTGGATGCAGAGATCCACTTGCAGCCCATGGGGGAGGTGCTCATGCTGGAGTGGGTGGATGCCTGGAGGAGGCTGTGATCTGGTGGGAGATTGTAGTCATGGTTCGTGCCTGTGATGTTTTGATTTCTCTGAAACCTTTCCCAGGCACTGTTCTGTCAACAAGGGACATGTTTTTCTAACAATATCCTGTGTTTTGCATTCCTTTCCCTAGGAGGGACTTCTCTTGATGTCCCTCTGACTTAACCAATGTAGTTGAAGGAGTTTGTCTTTCTTCCACCCCTTGGGTGGGTTCTTTGTAAAATAGTATAAAGGGAAGCAGTTCCCAAGCAATAAAGATAGATTAATTTTCAGCCTTCTGATCACAGAGTTCGTGTCTTCCTTTCGTGCCCTATTGCAACAGGAGATCCCATAGAGAGAGGAGGGCCCTTGCTTCCAGGCTGGAGCAGCCTGTTCTTGGAGGACTGCATCCTGTGGACAAGTGACCCGTGCCACAGCAGTTTTGGGGGGACTATGTGGGATGGGCTCACATTGCAGCAGTTTTGGCAGGACTGCTGCTCGTGAGATTTGGAGCCATACTGGAGAAGTTCACGGAGAACTGTCTCCCGTGGGAAGGGGACCCCACGGTGCAGGAGGGGAAGGACTCCTCTCTCTGAGCAGCAGAAGAAAACCTCAGGTGATGAACTGACAAAACCTCCACACCCTGTCTCCCTGCACTCAGTGGGAAGGAGGGAGGGCTTGGGGGAAGAAAAGGTGTTTTTAAGGGCTTATTTTACTTCTCATTATCCTCCTCTGACTCTCTTAGTAATAAATTCACTTTGTACCTCTAAGCCAAGCCTGTTTTGCCTTTGGAGTGTTTTCTGCTGGTCCTTAACTCATGAACCCGTGGCAGGGGAGAGAGAGTTAGTGGGTTTCCTGGGTGCCTGGTGTTTGGCCAGTGTCAAACCATGACAAGAGGCTATTCAAAGGGCTTTAGATTTATGGCCCATAAGAAAGGAGAAGTGGAATTGAATGTATCCATAAATGCGTCACATGCCAATTGGAGCCTGTGGCCAAAATAAGGAAAGAAAAAAGTTCCTTTGGGCTTTTGAGGAATATATCTGCCAGAGGCAGGAAACAATTATGCCCCTTTTGAGAAATAATTGTTAGCATGTTATTGGGCATTTGTGGAGACAGAACAACTTACAATAGGACATTAAGTAACTCTTCACCCTGAAATTCCCATCATGCAATGGGTTAAAAGTTTTCGGAAAATCCATCAAATTGTGCATGCTCAGGAATCAAGCATCATAAAGAGGAAATGGTATATTAAGGATAGAGCCAAGGTGGGGGTTGGCAGAGTAGCTGCTCTCCATGAGTGAGAGGCTACTGCCCCCATGTGGGATCAGGAAATAATTCCCAATTATTCAGTTGAACAGGAATTCCCAGTATGATGGGGAAAACCTTTAGATCAATTAGTGCCCTTTGAAATGGAACACACTTGGCTTACTGATGGTTCAGCTAAATATGTAGGAGGAAAGAGGTTTTGGAAAGTGGTATCTTATGATCCCCATTCTGAGAAATTTCTGGAAACAATGGGACAAGGGAAAGGCAGCCAATATGCTGAATTATATGCTGCTTATATGGATCTAAAAGAGGAAGATCTAGGAGAATGTCATTTGTAGACAGATTCTCGGTCAGTAGCTAATGCGTTATCTATTTGGCTACCAACTTGGGCAGGCAAAGATTGCAAAATACATTCTAAAGAAGTCTGGGGAAAGGAACTGTGGAAAGATATTTGGGAAATAGTACAAAGGACCGAGGTGACTGTGTTTCATGTTGATGCTCATAGTAAAGTGGACACTTTAGAATGACTTTATAACTCTGTTGCAGACAACAGAGCAAAGATTTCCCAAGCTGGATTGAAATTCCCTCAGAAGGAGGATCATGAAGGCTTGGCAAAATAAGCACACCAAAAGTGTGGGCATATTGGAAAAAAAGCCACTTACAGAGGGGCTCAAGAACATGGCATAACAATGTCACTTGATATGCTCAAAACCATAATTGCCCAGTATCCCAAGTGCCAACACACTGACAAATGCCCAGTGCCAAATAGTGTGAAAGGACAGTTGGGGAGAGGAAAATTGCCAGGACAAATCTGGCAAACAGATTCTATTGGACCTTTACCCCAGGACGGTGGGTGTAAATATGTCTACCACTATAGCTACATATTCTGGATATTTGATTGTCCATCCTTATAAGAAGGCTATACACCATAGTACCATCTGTATTATAGATGGAATAATTTTGTACTATGGAATTCCATTACAGATCCAAGTCAACAATGGGTCTCATTTTTGAAACAAATTTGTTCAACAATATGCTGAGCAGAAACACATTCAGTGGGTTTTTCATATACCATACTATCTACAAGCTGCAGGATGGATTGAATGGATGAACAAGCTGCATGGCCAGGCCCAGAGAGTGGTGGTGAACGGTATTACACTCAGCTGGCAGCCAGTCACTAGTGGTGTCCCTCAGGGGTCTGTGCTGGGGCCAGTTCTGTTGAATATTTTTATTGATGACATGGATGAGGGTATTGACTCTCATTAGTTAATTTGCAGATGACACTAAGCTGGGAACATGTGTCAATCTGTTGGAAGGACGGAGGGCTTTGCAGAGAGACCTGGAATGATTGGATGGATGGGCAGAGTCCAATAAGATGACATTTAAGAAGTTCGAGTGTCGAGTCCTGCATTTTGGCCACAATAACCCCCTGCAACATTATAGGCTGGGGACAGTGTGGCTAGACAGTGCCCAGGTGGAAAGGGATCTGGGGGTACTCATTGACAGCTGACTGAACATGAGCCAGCAGTGTGCCCTGGTGGCCAAGAAGGCCAATGGCATCCTGGCCTGCATCAGGAATAGTGTGCCAACAAGACCAGGGAGGTCATTCTTCCCCTGTACTCAGCATTGGTGAGGTCACACCTTGAGTACTGTGTCCAGTTCTGGGCCCCTCAGTTTAGGAAAGACATTGAGATGCTTGAGTGCATCCAGAGGAGGGCAACAAGGCTGCTGAGGGGCTTGGAACACAAGCCCTATGAGGAACGACTGAGGGGGCTGGGGTTGTTTAGCCTGGAGAAAAGGAGACTCAGAGGTGACCTTATCACTCTCTCTGACTTCCTGAAAGGTGGTTGTAGCCAGGTGGGGGTTGGTCTCTTTCTCCAGGCAGCAACTGACAGAACGAGACGACACAGTCTTAAGCTGCACCAAGGGAAATATAGGTTGGATATTAGGAAAAAGTTTTTTACATAAAGGGTGATAAAGTACTGGAATGGTTTGCCCAGGTAGGTGTTGGAGTCACCATCCCTGGCTGTGTTTAAAGAACAACTGGATGTGGCACTTGGTGCCATGGTCTAGTTGAGGTGTTAGGGCTGGGTTTGACTTGATGATCTTGAAGGTCTCTTCCAACCTAGTGGTTCTGTGAACAAGTTGTTAAAAAAACAGCTGAAAAAATTTGGAAATGGGAACCTGTCCTGATGGAGAATCTATCTCACAGATGCGCTACATATCCTTAACAATAGGCCCATTGGGGAAATGGAAACCCCCTTGATGTGCATGACTACACCCAATTTGCAAATACAACCATTAAGTAAGACTTTGACTTACTGGGAAATTGTTCCAGGTTTGATGGCCCCTTACAGGGCCACTCCAGAGGCTGAAGGGCAGGACCTTGATGCACTAGAATTAATTAGGAAAAATCAGAAGCAAATGAGAGTTATCAATACTGGAATATGAATTCAGATTCCTCCAGGACACTTTGGTTTGATAACTGCTTGCTCGAGCTTGGCCCTGAAAAGTGTTCATGTCATGGGAGGAATAATTATCAAGGAGAAATTAAAGTAATTTTGTTAAACAGTAGTGAACAAGACTTGACTATTCAACTCCATGACAGGGTAGCACAAATATTGATATTGCTAGTTTTAAAAACAATTGAGAAAAAAAGGACATCCACCTCAAGTCGCTACTATTCATGGAGATAAAGGGTTTAGATCCACCAGTGCTAATAATGGCGCCAAATGGCCCTACTGAACTAACTGAAGTAATAGTTATGGGGAAAGACAGTACTGTCTTAAATTAATCATGAAACCTGGGCAAGAAAGAGTGGAATGTGTCCCTGCAACCAAGTGTTATATGTGAGAATTACTAGATGTTATAGAATATTGTTTTACAGATCCAGTGTGACTAAATCTACTTGTTTACCACAATGGTCCATTTGGAAAATGCTATTGTCCACATGGCTCGATATGAAGACTGATGTGCACACTGAGTGACTTAGACACCAGCGCACAAATTCCAACCACGAGACTGGGTGTACCTCAAGGACTGAAATCCGTCAGCTCTCCAACCAAAGTGGAAAGGACCTTACCAAGTACTGTTAACCACATACACTGTGGTAAAGCTGAACAGCAAAGGACCTTGGATGCATTATTCTGGAATTAAGGTGTCAGCTCCATGGACAATGGAATTATTGTCCCCAACCTGAATATGATTAAGGAAAAAGAACGAATAACCTTGTCACTAAAGTATTACTTATGTCTGTAAGTTCTATCTTGATAGTCAACCAGAGTTTTTGTTCCCCAAAGACACCTCTAGAGTTTCACCAAGGGTTCAGTCATGAAAATTTTTATGAAAAATTAAAGATCAAAATAGCCAAAATACTAAATGCAACTAATTGCTGGGTATGTTCTCAAATAATATTGGGAGGAACGGGATTGCATTGGAGGGGCCACCCTACGGGGTGGCCAGAATTCTGTCAATGGACTATGACTTGTAATGGAGTCAGCAATGGGATACTTAAAGAAAACTGTACTGTGCAATAAAGGAATACAATTATCAGTTTTACAGGTTTCAATAAAATTTCCCTTCAGGAGAAACCTAACCCTATTATAGTTAGAGGTCACAATGTAAAAGGATTCATATGCTTTAACATTACTCAAAATGCGAATAGAACTTGGAGTGCTGGAACTAGTCAGTGCCAGTATTACACCACTCCCAGATGCAATGCCACTATGAAACTCCATTGGCCTAATGGC
Source organism: Phylloscopus collybita (assembly GCA_027886175.1). Taxonomy (NCBI): domain Eukaryota; kingdom Metazoa; phylum Chordata; class Aves; order Passeriformes; family Phylloscopidae; genus Phylloscopus; species Phylloscopus collybita. The sequence continues at coordinate 5,507,844 of JAJNNQ010000057.1, forward strand.
ACCAACGACAGAACAGCACATGTAGGAGTCCTAGATCCATCAGTAGCACAACAGTAGGAAATAGGAAATCAGACTTTTGGTACTGGGAATGGGACCTATTGGGTATGCGGAGACAATGCCGATAAATGGCTTCCTAAAGGATGTTTTGGTTCCTGTTTCCAAGCAATATTAATGCCTACCTTTAGGGTACTTTGGCAACAACCACGAGGAAGAGTTAGGGCTAAGAGAATATTTTCTACCCAAAGAGTGCCTTTGATTTCAGAAAGCAAAAGATTATGGTTCATCCTATGCCCCATGTGCACTGCCTCGTCCTATGGAGTTTACATTAACAAGCTAAATAGATTATTAGAATAAGTAGCAAATGATATGTCATGGGTTAACACAGTTTGGATTTTAGTTGAAGAAAAATATGGAATATTACCCTGTAAGGACCTTTGAATTTCTTTAGAAAGGACAGACCTATCAGGAGCCAGTTCTTGGCTATTGGCATGTGGTTTAACCACTGAGAAAACATAATGCAACTTTTGGTAATACCCATATAAAGCTGAGAATGTGTTGGAGCCTCTCCTTTTTCTCCCGGTGAGTCACCAGGTAACATCGTGCGGCAGCTGGGGCGGGCCCCGCCAGGCCCCGCTGCCCCCTAGGCGGCCGGGATGGGAGGCCCAGCCGGGCCTCCAGGAGCCGCTGCCCCCCCCACGGGGGAGCGGCCAGACTGGCTGAGCCCCCTTTTCCCCCGGCTGCCAGTGGGAGAGGGGAGGAAAAGCCCCGGCAGCTGCCTGCTCCCTGGCCAGGGCTGGGAGGAGATGTTCCCTCCCCCCTTACCGGGCCACTGGGAGCACCTCTGAGTTGAGCCACCCCAGATTTAGATCGAGGGTGGCAGGGGAAAGGCATCTGTCAGTCTACATAACTACTGAGATCCCAGCTGCCGTTTCTGAGCCTTCCCCCACCGGCATGCCTTTGAGATCTTTGTGGCTCCCGCCCGACAGGGATCACGTGACCACCGCAGGCCTGGGCAAGCTTTAACTCTTTCTTGCCAGCAGAGGGAACTTACAAAGCACTGGCCCTTCCCGGAGTGAGGACAAAGTGACGAAACCATAGAGACATAGCCTTAAACTGAAGTCAGTGAAGAGAGAGTGAAAAGACTTTTTGGGGCAAAGGAAGAGGAGTGGCCTAATTTGGCTGGACATTTCTAGTAAACTATGGAGAATGGACTATTTTTTTTCCCTGTAGCATATAGATGCTGTTTGAGGGGTATGTAAAGTTCTAGTTAAAAGTGATATGAAGCTCTTTGCTCCTAAGGAAAAGGAGATTTTTAGTTTTTTTGAGATGAAGATGATTTTGAAAATAGAAGAAGAGAATCTTTGTTTTATACTAGAAGAGGCATCTTTAAACAGTACCCCTAATAAGCAGATATGGCCCATGTGCAGTGTTGGGAAAAACTGCTATTGGGAAGGACTTCACAAGGCAGGCTCCTGGGTGGCTGCCTTTGTGAAAGTTAGGACCCACAAGAGAACTGTTCTTTGTTGTCAGTGGGAATTCTCTATGGAAATTTGTAAGAGAGACTCCTTTCCTAAAGGAACTGATGAAAGATTCTTTTTAAATGGTAAAAGTGACTGAAATTACAGGTTTTGTCTTTTTATGTTGTGTGTGGGAAAATGAACACTAGCAGGGGGAGGGAAGGATGTTTTGAAAGTTTCATTGGGTTTTTTTTTCTTTTCTTATTTTCATTCTTTTAGTGTGTCTGAATAAACGATCTTTGTAATTTTAAGGTGTAGTGGTTTAGGGCAAATTTGGGAGAAACCTCCTAAGGGGCCCTCCCTCCCCTCCCCCAACTGGTTTGGGAGAGACCTCCTCAGAGAGAAGTGGAAAGAAACCTGTTTATTAAACCAGCAAAGCATTCCCCAGCACAATAAATTGAACAATACCAAATGACAAGAACTTTGTGCCGCTCTGGAGACATGACAAATTAGAAAAGAAGTCACTCCTGTAGGTGGTTGCTCTGCTCTCAGTACCTCTGGCACTGGGAAAAGTTGCTGCGTAGGGTAGATCTTGGTGGGTCCCAGGTGCAAGGCCCCCCCAGCGCTCCCCCGGGTCCTCAGTCTGGGGAGGTTCGAACAGTTCCAAAGAAAGGCAAAAAAAGGGAAAAAAGAAAAAAAAGGAGGGGAAAAAAATGAAGCTTCTCTGCCTCAGCTAGCTACACTAACTAACTAAAAAGAAAAGGAAAAAACATCCTCTCCATCTCATGTCTGTGTGTTGTTGACTCCCACTCTCAAGGCCAGCCTGGAGGAGGAAGGTTTCTGAAAACAAAATGTGCGCTTCTCCCCCCGCTTTGCTCTCAGACCCAATATTAAAGGTTCAGAGTGTAATATCCAGCATAAATCCAACAGACGATTGGGGATACAAACATCGTAATGTCACCCTAGGACATAAGGTAAGCCTGTTTTGCTTTTTATATTCTCCTAGTCATATCTAAAAATAGCAAACACTGAAACCATCACATAATTGGTGCACTGGCCGGGAAAGGTAAAAATTGGCGAATGTGAAACCATTACATGATACTATTAATATATCAAATAGCCCATCCTATGAGCTCCAGCAAACAAGAATGGTGACTACAGAACTGCATGGCCTTAGATTATCTGCTTGCTTGGCAGGGAGGAACATGTGCTATTATGGGACAAGAATGTTGCACTTTTAGCAGTGATGGGTTTGAAGTCCAACAATCAAGAATCACCTCAATAGAAAGAGTGGTAGAAGAGTGGCAGAAAGAAGAAAATTCTTGGTTGGATTGGCTTGCTCCATGGCTACCAAATTGGAGGCTGCTGCAAAATGCATTCGTGGCAGTCATTGTAGTCACTGTAGTGTGTGTACTTGATTGTATTTTAATTCAATGTTATAATTGAAACATTTTGTGCTGGAAAAAAAGAGTATTGAGACTTGTCTAAAAGGAGATATAGTCTGAAGAAAAAAGGAGTATTTGATAAATAACATAGAGAATAGCAAATAATTAAACATGTTTTAAAAGGAATGCAAATCATAGCTCTGAGTAATGAACTTGAAAAGCACTTAATTGAAGAACAAGAGGCTATGCCTTTACACCTAATACCTAAAACTAAGATTCTATTATCAAAAGAATTGTTACGAAGGTTGTAGTTCATCTATAGGTCAAAGGACTGAAGTACTGACCTGAACAACAGGCCCTGAGCCAAAGTTGACCTCTAGATGAACCTTCCAACAAATTTGTTATACGCATCCACTTATCAACGAAGTATTATTAGGAATATGATATATGTAACATCTTCTTATTCTTTATTCTCTTGCAGTAATTTTTTTTTTTACATGCCCTGGTTTATTGCAGTAGCGGCAGATTATTTCTTCCTCTTGGGCACTGATCTTTTTGAATGCAGGGGTCTTTTCCCTCTTGATAGGCTTTTTCTCCTGTTCCTCGGAGTTTCGGGATTTTTCTTGTTTCTGGGCTTCCCTGACTGCTGAGACTAAAACCCTAGCCTGGGTTTTCTGTTGCTCCTCCTCCCGCCTCATGTATACTTTCTGTGCTTCCTTGAGTAGTTCTTGCAATCCCCTTTCCTGCTAATTTTCTAGTTTTTCCAATTTCTTTTTGATATCCGCCTATGATTTGGCTACGAACTGGGTCTTTAACAGTACTTCTTCTATTGGAGAATTGGGGTCTGTTCTGGAATATACTTGCAAACTCTTTCTTAATCTTTCTAACTGTTCTGAGGGGGTCTCATCCTTTTTTTGGCATTCTTCAAATACTTTACTAATGTTTTGTCCCCGAGGTACTGCCTCCCTGATTCCTTGTATCACTATGTTCTTTAAGTCTATAATGTTTTGCTTCCCTTCTCCAGTTTGAGCGTTCCACCCTGGGTTCTGATTCGGCCATTTTTGATCAGCCAGCATCCCCTGTGGGTTTTGCAGTTCCCACTCTCTCATCCCCGCTTGGCGAATCATTTCCCTCTCTTCGGTATTAAATAGAGATCTTAGAATCACCATGATGTCATTATAGGAGTATATACTAGTGCTCAAAAATTCATCTAGCCTGTCAGAGACCCCTAGGGGGTCATCCATTAATTTTCTTATCTTTTTTTTTGAAAGCCCTTACATCGGAAGTGTTGATCGGAACATTTACGTATCCGATCACTCCTGGGGCTGTCGGCACCTCTCGTAAAGGAAGAAAATTGTGCCTGTCTTCCTCATATTTACTGTCTTCTTTTACTAATTTCTTTAATTGGCGTTTCGTTCTCCTTGTCGGAGGAGTGGAGACTGCTTTTTGAGGGTTTTTGATAGTCTTAGGACACGGATCTAGAGGGGATACCGAGTCCTGTTCTAACACTACTTGGTCGGAGGTCGGGGTGACTCAAGCTGGAGGGAGAGTGGGGTTTGCTTGTGGTGTTAGGGGCCCCAGGGTAGGCTCTAGCGGGGGAGGCAACCCTGCCTGAGGGGTAAGCTGTTCTAACAAAGGTGCAGAGGGTTCCACTGGTGGGATTTGTCCTGTTGGTGGAGGCTGAGGAAGTGGTGGTGGCGCTGGTGCTGATGCTGGCAGGGGAAGGGGGTTTAGATATGGTGGAGGTAGGTTCTCCAGGGGTTCCTAAGGGTCTCCCTGGTTTGGGGCTAAAGTCCCGACCTTCATAGGATATATTCTGATATCTGACCTTTCCCATATCTAAGCGTATTCATACTCTTCTCTTTCCCACCCCAGCTTGTCTCCTACATAATCTACAAGAATTTTACAAATCCATTTTTCAAATGTGCCAAACATTGGCTACACCACTCATCTTCTTATCTACTGCCTTCTCCGAACTTCTACACAGAAATGAATCATCTTTTCTTTAGATTTCTTCTTCCTTGAAGGACATTTTCCCCAATTTTCTAACATTTTTTTCAGTGGGCTATCCCACGGGATTTCAGGAAGATTTACTTTTTTCCCTGATTTTCTCAAGGATTTCTCCTGACTTTTACAATTTTTTTGTCCCATCTTTAAAAGGTTGGGGTTTTTTGTTGTTGTGTGTTTCCAACAGTACCTGCCTGTTTTTGTTTTTTTTTTTCCTCACTTACTTGACTCTAAAACAAAAGGACTTCTTTCTTTTAGGTTCTAATTGGTACCTTTTTCCTGACTTTTTCTGAAATTTACCAGAATACTTACCCCTCTCGAGGATCGATTGACAGGGCTTTTCTTCTGGTACTTGTGCTCTTTCTTCTTGCTTTAAATTGGGCCACCCCGGGTCCTAAGTTACAAAGGCTTACCAGTTCTTGAACTTGAAAAGAACGTCTCCTTTCTTTTCTAACCTCTGTGATCTAATCTGAACCTCTCGTGGTCCGGATGTGTGTGAGCAGTGGAGGATCTTTACACTAGTCCTTTCTTAGGACCTTAGATTAGAGAAATTTACTTGTTCCCAATTTGGGAACAACCCTTTCTCCCTTTTTAATCTACCGTGTAGAGACAGTTACCTGATGATCTGGGTCTCAAACTAAGGTGGCTAACCAGTTCCTAATTCGGAATGATCCTTCCGTTAGTTCGATTTTCTTCTACTCGCTTCCCCTTTAACCGACTGTTTCCCTCGCGGGATAACGGAACTGCAGTCGCAGGGTCTGCACTTGCTTCGTGATAAAATCACGTCTCACTCACACACTCGATCACCACCACTTAACCACACAGTACTTATGGCTCCTTTTTCTTGCGTGGATTCTTCATGCACGATGAGTTTTAAGAGTGAAAAACTTATGCCATGGCTTCAAGAGATCCCACACCTGGATCTCTCCCCGAGTTCTGAGAGCTTCCGAGCTAGCTCCTCTCCCGTCTCGATGCTGGCTTGTTCTCGTCTTTTGTTCGTTTGGTTTGATTGGTCTCACAGGGCTACCTTATTCTGCTGGGCTGCTGAGACAGTGGGGAGCCTCCCGATGCAGGAATAGGGGTCCCCTGAGATCCAAATCAAATCATGTCGGGGTCACCAAGATTGTTATAAACGTGATCAGCCAAATTATCAATAAAAGAAATTTTATTGAAAGATTTGAGCGGAACAATCAAGAAATGCCACAATCGAGGTCCGTGTGCAAGCCTGGGGTCGCCACTGGGTGAACTTAAGCTACGTTCTCTATCGCACTGTAACCCCCACAGTTCACGCCATGGGTTCTGAGCGTCCCACTTTTATGCAGTGTTTCGCTACATGGTGTGTGGCTTCAGTCTGTTTTGCTGTCTCTGCTTAGAATACATATTCATGTAGTCCTGATTTTCGGCTGCCAGTCGACTGAATGGGTTTCCAAGGAACGGACAGTCCATGATTAGTTTTACGGGAACCTGGCATTGGGATTCGCTGTCTAGACAGCATGGATAAGATGCATATCTGTAGTTAAGCTGCAGGTCGTTGGTGGACCCATTGGAGCTGAGTGTCCATCTCCTCCAGGTGCACACGTCTTTCCCTTGTTAATTCCATTTCCTTGGGTGTTGACAGTGGTGGTGCATTCCTGGATGGTGGCCTCAGGCTTGGGTTGAGATATGTGGCTTCTGAGACAGTCGGGGGAGGTTTGATTTAAAGGTACATCGTGTATTTATTACATTATTACAAAAACATATATTTACAATAAAACCAAATTATATACAGCATTTATTACAATGATGATCACCACGGACTACAGAGGAATCTCAGCTCAGACACCAGGAGCACCTCCTCCCCCTCCTTCTTCACTGACCTTGGTGTCGCTATGTTGTTTCCCTCACATGTTCTCACCTCATCCTCTTCTTTGACTAGAAGCAAAACCCCGTGACTTTGTTTTGATTTCCTTCTTAAATATGTCATCACAGAGGCGTTACCAACCTCTCTCTTTGGCCCAGTTTTGGCCAGTGGCGTGTCTATCTTCAGAGCCATCAGCCATTGGCTCTGCCTGACATGGTGGAAAGCTTCCAGCAGCTTCTCACAGGAGCCATCTTTGTGACCCCCTTGCTGCCAAAAACCAGGCCATGTAAAACCAACACAAGAGGCCACCAAAATTATTAGAGGAATTGAGCACCTCTCCTATGAGGAAAGGATGAAAGAGTTGGGGTTGTTCAGTCTGGAAAAGAGAAGGCTCTGGTGTGACCTTTTTGCAGCCTTTTAGTACCCGAAGAGAGCAATCTCGGTTTGAAAGACAGGTATCTGCTAGGGAGGGGCAGGGCCTACTAGGAATGGAGAATTCAAATCCCCTCCCTCCAAATTATTATAATTTAGAAAATTAAAGGGGCTTTCAGGCAGAGGTATGGGGATAGGAATAACAGTTCTTTACTAGCATGTATAACAAGGCAAACAAACAACAACAACTAAAGCATTAATAATAAACAGAACCAGGAACCTCGAGGGGCTTTTTGAAACAAAGCCGGGGCAGTCTGATCTCTTGGGGCTCTGAGAGCACCAGGCTGGAACAGTGGAAAATCCCGGGCTGGTGTCTGGAACGGCAGGATGTTCCTGGCAGGCAGGGGCGGAATGTCCCAGCAGGGTAGGGCAGTGCGAGGCTACAGCGTAGCAAAAAAAGAGCAGTGCCGAAGAAGTTTCGATGGCGGGACAGGGCTGGCCCAGCTCCAGCAGAGCAGGTGGAGGAGCTCAGAATTCCTGGGTACACAAGCAGATGATGGTAGATTTCCCAGGACCAGACTTTCTGGTGACAGTGAACTACTTCCACAGCAAGCAACAGCCTGGCCTTCCTCTCTCCGATGCCAAGAGCAAGAGAGCGAAGATGCCCCTGCCCCCCCCCCCCCCCTTGTCCTTTACCTGCCACAAAACTCATGTTATCTCCCCCTCCCGACTTTTGGCCACCTCTTTGTTTCGGTCAAGCACCCATAAGCACCCAGTACTTAGTGTCCTAGCAACTTATGGGGAAAAATTCTATAAGTAAAAAAGGAACAAACCTAACCCCCAACAAGAGCCTACAAGAGAGATGGAGAGGGACTTTGGAGACAGGCATGTAGTGACAGGAAGAGGGAAAATGGCTTCAAACTGACACAGGGCAGATTTAGATTAGATATTAGAAAGAAATTCTTCATTGTGAGAATGGTGAGGCACTGACACAGGTTGCCCAGAGAAGCTGTGTATGCCCCATCCCTGGAAGTGTTCAAGACAGTGTTGGATGGGGCTTTGAGCAACCTGGTCTAATTGAAGGTGTCCCTGCCCATGGCAGGGGGATTGGAATGAGATGATCTTTAAGGTCCCTTCCAACACTAATCATTCTATGATTCTATGATTCTATGATTCTATGAGACAAAAGAGCAACAAAGATATTAAATAGCAAACATTCAAGTGAGTTCCTGATGCAACAGGTTGCATCCTAAAATTATTGCCCAAATTCAGCTCAGTACAGAACTTCTGACAAGCCCCTTTCTAAGCCATTGCCATGGTTATAGAGGAAAGGGAGTGGAGTTTTTAGTGCTGTCTGTTCAATATCATCCACATCATAGCTGAGGGCATGGTTTTCGGCAAGAAGAAGCTGGGGCCAGAAATGGAGAGTTTGCTGTTTTTTGCATGACTCTGGGGAGAAGGTATCAGGGTCAGTCTGGCAGACCTAGTTCCACTCTGTCACTGATGGTCCCTTTCCCATTCCTCTATGCTGCGGCTTTTGTGGCTTGGTGCTAAAGGATGGTGACAGTGAGCCTAAGATGCTGCTCTGAGAAAAAGAAAAGGGAGAGAGAGGCAGCAGTGCAGGGCAGAGCCCAGCCATGCCATGTGGAGCTCAAGCCCCAGCAAAGAGTAGCAGAGCAGTACTGGTGCTGGAGGCAACTGCATGGAATCAAGCCAGAAAAGCAGAGCGGTTCAAGGTGGAGGTGTGGAACAACACAGATGATCCAGCTTTCGAAAGGGCTTGTTTGCTCTAGTTATTCATTGTTTTTTTGGATGGGGGGGAGGGGGAGGGGAATGTTAAACCACAGAAGTTGTCATGGCCATATTGCTTTTGTTTTCCCAAATACCAAGTGGCCTGAGCACAGGGCATTTGTCTGGAAACTATGAAGGGCACTGTCTTTGGGAAGCATTTCTGTTTGTTCAGTGGTGAATACCCTTTTGTTGGTACAAAATTCTCTCTTTTGTATACTCTTTGTTATTAATATTATTATGTTTATTGCAATTTTCAGTAAATTTTTATTCCAACTGATAATCTCACCTAGTGTTCCTCCGTTATCAGAAGGGGTGGGGGAAAGGGAGAAACTTGAGTGGGTTTAGTTTTTCTAGCTGTGTTTTAAACAACCACAGCCCTGAAGCTAAGCATCTAGCAGTTACCTTCTGATGCTCGGCTTGAGATGTATTTGGATGTGGATGGAGACCCTTGGCACTGATACCTTCTAATCTGTGGCATAAGTAGATGTAGCACAAACTGTCCTACCCAGTTTCCCACACCTTCATGCATCAGCTCATCAGTGCTCTACTGGTGAGCACAGGCAGGTCAGATCCAGCACTAATCCCAGTATGGTGGTTTGACCTTGGCCAGATGCCAGATGCCCACCAAAGCTGCTCTATCACTCCCTTCCTCAACTGGGCAGGGAAAAGAACATATAATGAAAGACTAATGGATTAGGATAAGGACAGAGAGATCACTCACCAATTACCATCAGGGGAAAACCAGACCCAATGGAGGGAAATTAATCAAATTTATTACCAATCAAAATCAGAGTAGAATAATGAGAAGTAAACAAATCTTAAAAACATCTTCCCCCTACCGTCCCTCCTTCCCAGGCTTAACTATGTTCCTGATTTTCTACCTCCTCCCACCCAGTGACACAGGGAGATGGAAAATAGGGGTGACTTGGAGTGATTCATAATGATAATGTACCCCAAAAATCATCTGAGCCCAAAAATTGTTACTGTATCTTTAAGACCCCACAGCTGAGAACCTTGTGTGTGTGTGAGGGGATGGAAGGGGATTTTGCTTTGGCATGTGTGTTTTTTAAAATCTAACTGTCCAGGTGCTCTCTCACCTGGCTTAGGGCCGTATCAAAAATGGGTATCCTCCCCCATTTCGGGTCTCTCTTTGTTCCAGTGGGGTGGTGAGGTCTAGCAGTTTGATATCTAGCCATTATTTACTTATTTTCCTGCCTGTTTGCATCCTGTTTGTTAATAAACCATTGTTTTTTCACTTTCATATATTAGTATTCATTTTTTATGGGTGGAAAAGGGATTATTGGAACCCTAAAGGAAATAACTCAGAGGGTTCTCCTTTAAATTATCTTAAACCAAGAAAAGGGGTTATGGTCAGTTCATGCATCTGCTGCTTCTTCAGGGAGAAGAGTCCTTCCTCTGCTCCAGCTTGGGGTCCCTCCCACAGAAGACACTCCTCCACGAACTTCTGCAATGTGAGTCCTTCCCACAGGGTACAGTTCTTCCCAAACTTCTCCAGCGTGGGTCCTGTTTCACGGAGTGCAGTTCTTCAGGAACAGGCTGCTCCACCATGGGTCCCCCACAGGGTCACAAGTCCTGCCAGCAAACCTGCTCTAGCATGGGGTCTTCTCTCCATGGGTCCATAGGTCCTGCCAGGAATCTGCTCCAGCATGGGCTTCCCATGGGGTCACAGCCTTCTTTTGGGTATCTACCTGCTCCTGTGTGGGGCTCCTCCATGGACTGCAGGTGGATCTCTGATTCCTTGTGGACCTCCATGGGCTGCTGGGGGACAGCTGCTTGACCATGGTCTTTACCACGGCTGTAGGGAAATCTCAGCTCCAGTGCTTGGAGCACCTCCTACTCCCCTTCTCCACTGACCTTGGTGTCTGCAGAGTTGTTCCTCTCACATATTTTCACCCCTCTCTTCTCTGGCTACAATTACTTCTGCACAATAATTTTTCCCCTTCTTAAATTTGTTGTCACAGAGGCGTTACTACCATCACTGATTGGCTTGGCCTTGGCCAGCAGTGTGTCCGTCTTGGAGCTGGCTGGCATTGGCTCTGTCAGACATAGGGGAAGCTTCTAGTGGCTTTTCAAAGAAGCCACACCTGTAGCCCTCCTGCTGCTAAAACCTTTCCACACAAATCCAATACACCCAGCAATTAGGGGAAATGGCAACTATAGTTCAGGTGGTGCAGGAGGTCAGATGGGTACAAGCTTCTAGGCAGCAGTTGGATGCTCTCACCCAAACCTGCTCCTTGTAGACAATGTCCTTATGACCTCTGGAGACACTCCAAAAATCAGCTAGACTCCATAAAGATGGCACCAGGGGCAAAAAATAACACACCTTGTCATTAAGTCATGTGTCACTATGGTAATTTCAAGATGTCCTTTTGGTCTTTGTTGACCTGTCTTTATAACTGGTTTCTCTCTCAGCTCACAAGACAGGGAGCATGTCTGCTGCCCTGCACTGCAGGGTGTTTACTAAAATGCTCACTGCATGATACCAAGATTTAATAGCAAGACTCTACAAAAGCCAATTCTCAAGTTCAGTGACAAAAAAAATCCTAACAAACTGCAAGTTTTTAGGAAACAGTGACTTGCTGTCAATCTCCTCAGGACTGGAATTATAACCATAAGCAGTTTTAACGTGAAGCTCCCAATGACCCAAGCCTCAGCTTTAGATAATAATTTTCTTTGCAAAGGAGCTAGTAAAACAAAATTAATTAAGTCACTGGGAATGATGATTGAGATTCACAATTACAAGAATAACAGCAATACTCAGAGAGGTCAGAGGGCTGGTAAAGCAGATCCTACACACAGTATGGTTTAAATGCACATTCATAACATCTGTCTTCCAGCCCCTGTGAGCACACATCACCTCCATCCACCACTGCCCAACCCCTATAGCTGAGGAGGGATGGACCATACTACCAACCACATGGACTCTGACTGTTTACCCATGCATACAACAGCAAATTGCCCACAAAGTCTGCATTTGCATGCATGCAGCAACTTTTCAAAGCCTAGCTCAGTGTCCCCCCCTCAACATTCCTTATTATCATACTCCAGCAAAGCATTACAAATACAAAATTGTGGGAAGACAAAAGGAGATGCTGCTGAAGGCAGTCTTCCCCCTGATATGTTACAGCTGTGTTAATTATCCTAGAGTGGCAACAGCCTTGCCCTCACAGCCATGGGTGTGATAAAGAGTGAGTTAGCTGGTAAGGAGTCAGTAGGAGTCTGCTTGCAGTGATGTAAAGACCTAGGGACAGGAGGTCATGTAAGGGACAGAAAAGGTAAGATGCTGTACGTAGGACAGACAGGGTTAGGCAGCCGTGCTAGGGACAGGAAGGAGCGAGCCAGAACTGAAGAAGAGAGACGGGGACAGAGCCAGAGCTGTGTGGAGCTGCTCTTAGAAGATACAGAGAAAAGGTATGGGAGACTTTTAAATAACAAGGTGCTGATTCTTGAAGCCTTCTGATGATTTTGGTGAAGCACCTGAGTGCAGGGTCCATGTCGACTACCGCATCTCGACTACGACATCTGGTGACCCTGACGTGATGAGTGACATGATACAACAGCCTGAAGTACATACTTGGCCTGGATCCATATGGGGTCCCAGTGACTGGCAATGTAGACCCACTTGGGAATGGAGGGGGGCAGGCAGCGTTGGTGAAGCTGAGAATGGCGTGTGAAAGCCCCAGGGAGGTCTGGACCTGATTTTCTTTTACAAAGACACCTGGAAACAGGTGAGCCACCAACTAGCAATAATGGGACATAACTTCTCTAGGGAGATTGTGTTGTGACTACCTCAACAGTGACATTCATGTCAAGTTTTTATGCCAGAATGGAAGAAAATGGCCAGGATGTTAAATGAATTAATCAATGTAGTTTGGGGAGCTATCCTGGAATCTGACTGTTTCCCCAAAAATCAAACATGGCTCATCAATATTATAGCTACAATGGAGAAGCAGAGAGAGGAGAGAAAAGGACAAAAACCAAGGGAAAAAAAAAAGGGGGAAAAAATAAGAAAATAGAAAAAAAATTTTAAAAAAGAAAAATTTAAAAAATAGAAAAAAAAATGGAAAAAAGGAAATAGAAAAAAAAAAGAAAAAAGGAAAAAATTGGAAATAAACAGAAAAAATACAATTGGGAACAATGAAACTGATATTTATCCAGCAGTGTTATCTGTGCCTAATGCATCCACTTACAGAAAAAACTGAAGACAGTATTTGTATGTAGTATTTGAATGTTATAATGTCAATTTATCTAAGCATGTGTTTCTGGAAATGTTTAATTAAAAAAAGAAAGAGGGTATTGTGGGGAGACAAAAGGACATGCTGCTGAAGGCAGTCTTCCCCCTGATATGTTACAGCTGTGTTAATTATCCTAGAGTGGCAACAGCCTTGCCCTCACAGCCATGGGTGTGATAAAGAGTGAGTTAGCTGGTAAGGAGTCAGTAGGAGTCTGCTTGCAGTGCTGAGAAGACCTAGGGACAGGAGGTCATGCAAGGGACAGAAAAGGTAAGATGCTGTACGTAGGACAGACAGGGTTAGGCAGCCGTGCTAGGGACAGGAAGGAGTGAGCCAGAACTGAAGAAGAGAGACGGGGACAGAGCCAGAGCTGTGTGGAGCTGCTCTTAGAAGATACAGAGAAAAGGTATGGGAGACTTTTAAATAACAAGGTGCTGATTCTTGAAGCCTTCTGATGATTTTGGTGAAGCACCTGAGTGCAGGGTCCATGTCGACTACCACATCTCGACTGCAACACAAAATCATGTTCTTGGTTGCATGATTCCAACTTTGTTAGTTCATTTCTGTGCTTGGCATTGATGTAAAACAATACCAAGTGCTCAGCTCAATCTACAGTATAAATTCAGGAATTATTCTGTGTCATGTTTTACCTCAAGCATTTTTCAGTTCCAAGTTTGAGGAGCTTCACCCACCTTTCCTCCTTGTCAGCTGCTGTGAGAGACTGGAAGGATTGTTGGCTTGAAACATTTTGGATACATGTATGTGGAAAGGGGAAGGTTGAGTCTTGCCCTGGTGAGGGGATGCCCTGCTTTGCACGCTTCCCCACCCCGCTAGAGCCCAGCCACTGCAGTGGCCACCAATCACTGGCACATCCCTCCCCTAGAGCCCAAATCTTGCCCCAGAGTGGCCAGATGACTAGAAGTCTCACCTGGGGTAATGGCCCAGGAAAATCAAAGTATACTTAATCCAGAACATGAGGTAAGCATGCCATGACCCTATCTCCCTTGGACTTTATATTAGCTGAACACCACTACCAGGAGTGGTAGCTATATTTGTTCTTTTCTATATCTTTTCTCTCTTCCTCTCTTCCTCCTTCTAATTCCCTTGTCACGGGTTATGTAACCAAGAAAAAGAAGTTTATTTTTCCATCTGTTGAAACCAGTTGGGGAGATGTTTCCTTTCTCTCGTGTATAACCCATTCCTCATAACTCCAGGGGGGAGGGGGGTGGATGCCTTTTGATAATGGGCCACCTGTTAAAACCAGGTGGAGCAATGTTCCTTATTTCTTCCACAACCCATCCTCCCTGCAAGGGGATATCTTCTGCTAATGGGCCATTAAGGCCTATCACATGACTGAAAACATTACATCATCCCATTGTGGGTTGCTCCACCCAGTGGGGGAAGCCAACCGTTCCTACCTAGATAAAAACTGAGACTCAGGAACACCAGGTAGCCTGTTTTCCACTGGATTCCAGAGGAAGACCGGACCCATCTCACCACCACTGGACCCTTTTCTACAGGATCATCTCTACTCCAACAGAACCACAAGTGTTTCTCCAGGAGGATTTATTTGGACTGCTTCCAACACCCTGACCAACAGGGTGTCAGGTTGTATCCCTGACTCTGTCAAGGTTTATAGGATTTTTTGTTTGTTTGTTTGCTTGTTTTTTTGTACTACTACATTTGTATTTTTTAATATTCCTAGTAAAGAACTGTTATTCCTATTCCCAAATCTTTGCCTGAAAGCCCTTAATTGCAAAATTATAATTTGGAGGGAGGGAGTTTACATTCTCCATTCCAAGGGAAATGCCAGCTTTCCCTGGCAGACACGTCTTCCTAAACCTAGACATCCCTCTTTTTGGAGTTTTGAGTAACTTAAAATTGGATGGGCTTAGTGTTTTCTAAGTTGAATGGGCTGTTAATTCTTTGTGAAACATTTTATGGTGATTGAATGCTGCTCTAAACTTTTGCCAGTTCTCTAATTTTCTGAAGTTGCCAGTAAAGTTTTTTGTTGTTTTGACCTCTTGAGAATATCTTGTCACCATTTAACTTCATCTATGTGGTGTCCACTCATATAGCAACTTCTAATGAAGACTTAACAAAAAATAATTACAGACATCTCTTAATTTTTCAAAATTAAATTATTCCAAGACTTAAAAAAAAAAATTTCCTTTGCACTAAACCAGCTGACTAGGGACTGTAACATGTGGAAGGAGCTACCAGCGGGCCTGGCTAGCTAAAGAAAGCTGAGAGAAAAGAAGAAGCTGAGAAGTAAAAAGATAAGGAGCCTTTTTCAAGGCTGTTACTAAGGAGACTGAGAGAAGAAGAAAGATAAGAAGTTTTGCAGCTGGATGTATTTTTAGAAGTTGCTGTTAGGTCTCACCAATGGTGTTATGTTGATTCACTGTGGCCAATAGCTGGGATAGAAGAAGGGTAAACAACTGGAAAGTGTATAAAAGATCGGCCATCTTTGATAATAAACAGTTGCCACTTGAGACTGCTTTGAGGTCTCTTCATTGTGTCGTGACCGCCTCAACGACGACATCTGGTGACCACCGAGTGACATTACAGCCTGAGTAATATACTCGGGGTTGGACCCCTGCGAGGTCCTGCTAGTGGCAACGTGGACCCACTGGGAAGAGAGTGGGGGAGGCGGCGTTGGTGTAGCTGGGAGTGGCGTGTGGAAGCCACACGGAGGTCCGGACCTGATTTCCTGATTTTCTCCGATCAAGACACCTGAAAGGTGAGCCACCAACCAGAACTTAAAAAAAAAAAAAAAAAAAAAGGGGAGAGAGAAAGGAAAAGAAAATGGGAAATAATTTGTCTAAGGAAGAAGAGACTGTTGTAGAAACATGGAAAACTTTGTTAAGAAATAAGGGAATTAGTACTTCAGATTTTGCCCTTTGTAGTATGTTGCTGTGGGCTAAATCGCAGGACTTTGGGACTGATTCTACTACAGCATTCAGTGGTCGAGCATGGAAAAAGGTCGGGGACTGACTTTGGGAAGTTATCCGAGCGGGAGATAAAACAGTTGTTGATCTAGCGGTTACCTGGGGGTCGCTTTTTGAGGCATTGAAGGAGTGGAAAACGCAGCATGAGACAACAGTGTGGGAATGAAGTGGGCGAAATACGGACGAAGGGTCAGGCTCAGCAACGGATGTGGAGTCAGAAAAGGAGACGGACGGGGGGGTCGTGGCAGAGACAGACTCTGAGGGGGAAACTGCTCCAGGTGCAGTTGCTGTGGAAGTTTCTGGGAAAGCTGCCAAAGCTTTCGGGAGAGATACCAGAGCTTCTGGGCTGGCTGCCAAAGCTTCCGGGAAAGCTGCCAAAGCTTCTGGGACAGCCGCCAGAGCTTCCGGGAAAGCTGCCAAAGCTTCTGGGACAGCCGCCAGAGCTCCCGGGAAAACTGCCAAGGCTTCTGGGAAAGCTGCCAAGGCTTCCGGGCAGACTGCCAAAGTGTCTCTTTATCAGTTTCCCAAACCTCCTTATCCAACACCTGCGGAACAGCTCGCAATGGTACCTGTGTATACCACCCCCCAGCGTCAGCTGGCTGAAATGACTTTAGCAGAGAAAGAGACCCAGCCGTCTGCCCCTCCGCTTCCCTCTGAGCTGCATGAGCAATTTGTAAGGTCATATCCTCCATTGTCTGGCAGTGACAGCGAAATAGATGAAGAGTTACCCATAGTACTGTCTGAGTTGGGCCAGGGAGCTGTTGACAGTTCATCTTCTAATAGATCCAGCCCCTCCCCCAGGACTTTACCACCATGTCAAGTAACCGTGCTTCCTCGATGGCCTCAGGAGTTCTGGGAATTTGTTAGGAAGAAAGCAGCTGAAGAGAAGAATTGGGACATAATAGAGAGATTAGGTGCTCCAAAGGCATCTCGGGAGCCGAGTGTTGATGTAAATGTTGCCTGTGATAACCCTATGGCTTTTCCAGTTTTTAAAGCAGTTCCTGGAACAGGGCAGAATGACAGTCATCACGTTTTTGCCTGGAAGGTTGTGCAAGATCTTCAATCGAAAGTGGCTCAATTTGGTATTAATTCCCCAGAGGTAATGCAGTTAATATGTGTAATTAATGCTGATTTGCTTGCGCCTTATGATATTACACACCTTGCTACAGTCCTATTCCAACCAGTACAATATGGTGTATTTCAAGAAACTTGGAGGCGAGCGGCTGAACGCACGGCCTTAACGAATATGCAGTTGCCTCAGCATGACCCTCGTCATGCTGTGGGTGTGGATGCCTTATTGGGCACTGAACCTTTTGCTAATCCAGATTTGCAGGCAAGGTGGGATCCTTTAATTTTGACACAAGCTCAACAAATAGGTATGAGTGCCTTACTCAAGACAATGGAAATGGCAGCCCCAAAACAGAGATACGTCACTATACAGCAAGGAGTCAGAGAACCATTTTTGCAATTTGTAGAAAAGCTTGCCGCAGCTATTGAAAAACAGGTAGAAGATATGTCTTTGAGGGATAGATTGTGTATACAATTGGCTAAAGAAAATGCAAACTTGGACTGTAGAAAAATTATTGAAGCTTTACCTGGGGAGCCTACATTGTCTGAAATGGTTACTGCTTGTTCAAAAGTTGGTTCAGTAGAGCACAAGATGGCAGCTCTTGCTGTAGCCATAAGGCCTCCACCGAAATGCAGGCTTTGTGGGAAAGAAGGACATATGAAGGCACAATGTAATAAGCGGAGAACACCTCAGTTAAATGCAAGCAGTTAGATCAAGCAGTATTATACAACATTCAAGACAAACCATTATTTACTATGCTACTGAACTTATGGACTGTTATTTGTGCTCGGAAGCCTCCTTATTTCATCATGCACATTCGTAGCCACACCTCTTTACCTGGTTTTTTTGTTGAGGGAAATGCTTATGTGGACTCTTTGGTAGCTGCTGCTGTAGTCAAAACTGTACCTAATGTGTTACAGCAGGCAGTTTTGTCTCATCAATTTTTTCATCAAAGTGCTCAAGCTCTACGGCAGCAATTCAAACTGTCTTCTAATGAAGCAAAGTCGATTCTTTCTTCCTGTCCTGACTGTCATATGACTCACGTTTCTCCTTATTATGGTACCAACCCTAGGGGTTTATCCCCTTTGGAGGACTGGCAAACTGATGTTACAAAAATGCCAGAATTTGGTCGTTTTAAATATGTCCATGTTACAATTGATACCTTTTCTCACGCCATGGTTGCTTCAGCATTCACAGGAGAGAAATCTCGTGATGTCATTCGTCATTTTTGCCATGCTTTTTCCATTCTAGGTGTTCCACGACACGTAAAAACAGATAATGGCCCAGCATATGCTTCGCAGAAAGTGCAAGCATTTTTTCGTGCTTGGGGCATTGAACATTCTACAGGTATTCCCCATGTTCCTACGGGCCAGGCAATTATCAAAAGAGCTCATGGTCTTCTAAAATGTCAGGTGCAAAAACAAAAAGGGGGAATGCAGCAGGAGTCACCTCAAGTAAAGCTGTGTATGTGTTAAACTTTTTGCGTCCCCTACCTGACTCACAGTTATCTCCAATGTTTTACCATTTCTCTTCCTTGAATTCTAAACAACCGGATTTTCGCAGAAATGTTAAGGTATTGGTTAAGGATTTGATTACTGGTATGTGGTCTGGTCCAGTGGAGCTAGTCACCTGGGGAAGAGGCTATGCTTGTGTTTTAACAGATAACGGTCCTTGATGGGTTCCTGCTCGCTGTGTCAAACCAAATCTAGAGCGCGCAAGAAGAGATAAAACAAATGATTCCACAGCTGAAGCAGGATGTGTGGACGACACTGGCTAGTACCATATGAGGACATTTATTTCATCAGCTTTAATGTGTTCATAGTTATTAAAGGGTGTGTTTTGGGTTTGTAAGTAATTAGGACAAAGCAGAATATTGCTGCATTTGTTTTGAGCACTTGGGTGATTATTAGGTCACTTATGGATGACAAAAGCTGAGAATGTTTGTATTGTTAGGTGGATTAAGAATGGGATTGTCAATATTGTTGATGGTTGTGATTGTTGTTTTGTGTTTCCCCTATCTGCTTGGATTTTTGCAAAGGGCCCTGCAAAAATCCATAGCAGCTGTGTTTACAGGTCTAAAACAAAAAGGGGGAATTGTGGAAGGAGCTACCAGCGGGCCTGGCTAGCTAAAGAAAGCTGAGAGAAAAGAAGAATCTGAGAAGTAAGAAGATAAGGAGCCTTTTTCAAGGCTGTTACTAAGGAGACTGAGAGAAGAAGAAAGATAAGAAGTTTTGCAGCTGGATGTATTTTTAGAAGTTGCTGTGAGGTCTCACCAATGGTGTTATGTTGATTCACTGTGGCCAATAGCTGGGATAGAAGAAGGGTAAACAATTGGGAAGTGTATAAAAGATCGGCCATCTTTGATAATAAACAGTTGCCACTTGAGACTGCTTTGAGGTCTCTTCATTGTGTCGTGACCGCCTCAACGGCGACAGTAACATGAGGGTCGTGGGTCGGAGACAGATGCCCAACACAGACCTCTTCTGAGTCCTGAGCAACAGCCAGTAATTCACTTTATTGTTCCAAGCTTTTATAGCCAGTTTGAATTTTCTGGGCTTGGGAAGCCTATTGGTTGGGAATCTCTGCACCGCCCAGATCTCTGGCCAGTGGTGTGTCTGCATCCACAGCGTGGATGGGGATTGGCTGAGGTCTTTGTTCCCCTAGGGACTTCTAGAACAAGCCAGGTCAGCTGAATTTGGTCTGTTATATGATCAGACTCATTTTATCCAGCTGTAAACCAGCTGTATATTGCTACAAGGGACTTTCCCATTATTAAGGCACTCGGGACATCTCATCAGAGTTCTTAAGGTTGAAGGATAGTAACAGCCCTCAGCAGCCAGGTTATGCATTATGGAGCAATTAAGTAGGTCTTTAAGGCGTCCTTCATAATTGATGTGCACTCACACCTTATGTGTGACCCACACACAAAGCAAGTTGTTAGGAGGATACCTCCAATAAACAGCAAGCAAAGAACACCACTTCAGCATGTTGCTACCAGGTATACCTTGCTTGATTGCCTGAACTGGCTGCTTCTCTCATGGTTGCCAGACCTGGATCCAGACCCATGCCTGGAGCCTGACCCCAGACAGGATCCTGAGCTCCCACTGCTACTGTGATCCCACTCTTCCTGGAAACAACTAACAGCTAACTTTAGTCAAGGACAACAACGTCCCACACCAACAAAAACCACCAACCTGGTTAGCCAGGAGAGCTCTAGCTCCCAGATCACACGTGCAAACACTTACAAAACCATGTCCATGCCTAATGCCCTGATTTTGGGATTTTCTCAAGAGTCCTTTAACATGTTCTATTTACACTTTTCAAAGGGTATGGTAGTTTGGCCAAGAAGTGATTGTTCAGGAAGTTATAACTTGACAAACCAATTAGAAAGAAGTATGTCTACGTGAACATTCAAGTGTTAAATACCAGAGGTTCCCAGGGAGCTACCCTTTTTTTTTTCTTTCTTTCTGGGCAGTTGAACAGGTAACATCGGCTTGGGTCATTCCATTAGAACAGCCTGAGCCGGCCAGGGCTCCGCTCCTCTCCTCTCCTCTCCTCTCCTCTCCTTTCCTCGAGTCTGGGTCCACAGATAGGACCAGGGGGTAGGGAAAAGACAATTTATCAGCATTCTCGAGCATGTTTCTCTTCCTCCCCCCTCATCATCATCGGCCTTGAAATTTGACACCATTTTGAACAAGCAGCTGAGGGAGAGAGAGGACCTGGGCTGAATTTAACTCTTTCTTAACACAAGATGAAGCTTTCAGAACTTCAGTGTTTTCCCTGAGTGAGAGAGGAAGGACAGAGTGATTTAAAACATAAAGAGAGCATAGTACAGAGTCAGCGAAAGAACTGATAAAGATTATTGGAAGAAGAGATTGAGGAAGTAGACATTTTTGACTGGACTTCTCTAGATGTAAACCATGGAGACTAGACTAAATTATTCCTTTAAACCGTGGAAAGATATGCATTTGGGGAGGTGATTGTTTGAATTTATGTGTAGATTTTTGAGCAAAGGTATTTGTGATGGACTAAGTGAAATTGATTTTATGAGATGCTTGAACAGAGCTAGAGATGAAAAGCCTTCTGTGCGCAGTGAAGACGTGAGAAGATATCTCTGTTCCCTGAGATGAAGAATCCTTTGCCTTTGAAGTAGTTCACCTTTAAAAAGTGACACCGCAGTCTGCAGTGTGTTTGAGTACATGACCCATAAGCAGCTTGGGAAACTGCTAATGGGAGGAGTCACGGAAGCAGAGTTTACTGGGCGGCTGTTTTTGTGACAGTTAAAACCCACAAGAGAACTGTTTTAAGTTGTCAGTGGGATCCATGGGACACTAAGAGAGACTCCTCTCCTAAAGTGATGAAAGATTATGTTTAAATAGAAAAACTCACTGAAAATCACAAGTTGTCTCTTTATGTTGTTTGTAGAAAGTAAACATTAGTGGGGAAAGGAAGAGTGTTTTGAAGTTTCATTTTCATTTTTCTTTTTCTCCTTTTAGTGTGTGTAAATAAACTATAATTTTTAAGTTTTAAGCCTGTTTTGCTTTTTATTTCCTCCTAGTCATATCTCACAAAAAAGTAAATACTAAAACCATCACAAAGGGATAACATTGTGTGAGGCTTCAATGAAGATAATATTTGGCTCTAGTACTCTGCTTAGCCCACTGTTGGAGTCCAGGTATTAACATACCTTAAAACACTTGGAGTTCAGCAGGAGACACATTGCACAAATAACTATTTTTGCCTCTTAAGAAGCTGTGTCCAATGTTCTCTTTTATTCTCATACACTTATTCTGCTGTCAAGCAACCTGCAAGTTTCTTATTCAGCTGGCAGCCCTAAGAGCAAGATGAGTCATCTGAAAACCCAAATATCTCACCTGACCAGCCCCATCTACCCAAATATCCCACAAGGTGCTTGGGTGTATATTGTCAGGGTAATTGCTCCAAAAGGTTTGCTCAGAGGCTTGGTGTCAGCTTTGGAGACAAATTTCAGGAGAAAACACCCTGGGAAAACACTCTAAAAGGGAAAGCGCTTCAATAACTCCCTTTTCTTTTGCCCATGAGAGAAATTGATACCAGTGGGTGAAAGACCCCCTGTTTATTAACAACAACAACAAAAAAAAAAAGGTGCCTGCAAGGCACAGAAAAAGAGAGGAAAGAGGAAAAAAAAAAAAAAAAGAAAATTGAACCTTATACCCCATCCCACCCTGTTGCGTGGCTGAGAGGCAAAGATGGTGACTGCCTGTCTCCCTGTGTGGGGAGGAGAACAGAGTTCACAAAGTGTCTGGGAACCTGTTAGATGTCTGGTGTGGGTCTTCTCCTTGCAGCCAGCGAAGTTGGTGGAGTTTAATGTCCCTTCTTTCGCTGACTCAGTCTTTCTGGGGTTTGGACCGGCTGGAGCCACCCTGCAGGCTCCTTGGGCTGGAGAGAAAAAAAACAACAAAAAAACCTGCCAAAAAGATTTGCTGGTGAAAAGCCTCCAGGCCAGGGGAAGGGAAAAAAAACAACCAAAAACCCCCATAAGCTTCTTGCCTAAATTGGCAAAAATTAGTCCAAAAGAAAAAAAAGAGGCAAAGAAGTACCAATCCGTGTAGCTGCTGACCACACTGGAGAGCAAGAGATTAAACCGAGCCTGCGCAGGAGCCCAAGACTCCCCAACCCACCCCTCGGGTCCATCCTAAACCTACAGCACTTATTTTATGGGCATAAAGCGCAGAGAGAATAAATCATCATAAAATCACCCCAAGACACTTGGGAAAGACTTTTGAAGTGACCTAAAAATGACATGAAATCCCAGAGTGCAGAATATTCAACTGTTTCAAGCACTCTAAAAACCTGGGAAATACAAAGGGGAGCATTCATTTTAGGACTGGTGTGAGAGCTGACACAGAGGGCTTCTCTTGTCTCAGACATCCTTGCAGGACTACATGAGGTCCTGCAGACACTGCCATGGGCTAAGTCAAGGGCAGAGCAACCTTGGCCATCAAGAACCAAAAGGACTAAACACTCAAACTCCTCTTTGCACACAACAGCCAAGTCCAGGTCCCTAATTTGAGGGCACAGACCAGGTCCCAGCTCCACAACTGCCACCTAGGTTGGATAGGTCAGGGAGACAGTTCCGTAGCAGACCCTAAACTACCTAAGGTCATGCTACCCAGTGGTCCAGAACTGACCTTAGTGCACGAGAAACATGTAAGTATTTACCCAACATGAGGGACCAAAAGCAAAACACATCAGTGCTGGTTTCTGTATTGCTCCAGCTGCATGTTTTCCATCCTCAAATGGACCAAGTCCCAAGCAAGCTCAAATATATTATGGTTGCTATAGCCTAAAATCAGTACTGACTTGAAAAGAGGAGGTCAACTGTTTTTCAAGTTGTATAATGATGAAATTTGAGAGGCTGTGGTTATTCCCACCATGTTACAATAACAGTAGAAAGCACCTTCTTTCCCTCCTCATCACACCCTGACCCAAATCTCCAATGGCTGAGAAATACTGAGTGGCACAATGTTAAGAGAGCTATTAAATTGACACAGAGGGAAAACAAACTTGATCGATGCCACTTGTGAAACACAAGCAGGTGGCCACTTTAGGAAGCCTTGGGGAAGATCCAGCCTCGCAAGCATCCTGAGAAGTGAGAAATATCTCACTTGATGTGAGAAAGATGAGCAGTAACTGAAAAGGTGGTTGGGAGAAATGAACCTTCACCACCTAGATGTTCTAAGGATAAATTACCAGTTTATTGTATCCTACACATTGAACATTTTGTTCATCCATGTATGAAAAATTTCTGTGCCAAATGCTACCATGGGACCACATCAGCATCCACACCCTTCACTTTAAAACACACACTGAATAAAACATCACCATTCACTTATAGCCAGTGGACTCAACTTTTGGTTGTGGTTTTCTACAGGCAACCTACAAATTCCAGAAACATGACTAACCACAATAAAACACTTCTGAGAAATGGGGAGGTTGGTAGCACCACGCATCAACATCCAAACTCACCGAGACAAGCCAGTGGGTACAGCACAAACCAGTTAGATAAAAATCACATGTACCTGTTCACTAAATCAGCTTCTCTCCTAACTCTCTCATGCCCTGGGGTCTTTTCCCCATTCACGTTCCTCATCTTTATCACACCCTATTTATATATATATATATATTTAAAACCAAAATATTTTTAAAATAAAAAGTGTTAAACTAAAAATTGTTGAAACTTCTGTTGAAGCTGAAAGTCCATTCAAGTATGGCTTAAATATATTCATGTTCAAACTCACCGGCACAACCAAGCTCAATATTTCCCCAAAACTTCTGACTAATTGACAAAGATGAACAACTTTTTAATGCTACCTTATCAGTGGGGGTTCAAAACTCCATAACAAAAACATGTCCATCAGAAACTCTCCCAGACATTTCTGGTGGCTTTGTCTCCTCTAATAAAGCCTTTTTGTGCTCAAATGAATACTCCCTGCAGACCTCCTTTCTGCAGAAGCCAGGAAGCTCACACAAACCTCATGGGTGATGTTCCAGGACCAGGCAAGAGTATACAAGTAATGATTGATCCTTAAAAAAACAACAACCAAACAACTAAAGTCCTCCACCAGCAACATCACAAAACCCATTAAAACCCCATCCCAAACCCATACAGGCAGCTGGACTTCAGCAGAAAGCTGAAGCTCCATGGTAGTGAGATGTGGCACTGCTCACCCTCCATTCCGCAGCTTCCACTGCTTCCTCCTACCACCAGCTGGACTCCACCAGTGTTGGTGCTGCTGTCTTCCGAGCTGCTGGCGTGTTGGGAGAGGGCAGGGAGGGGGCAGGAAGAAATGGTCTCTCCACATCTACGCAAGGTGGCCCAGCCTTGGGACTGGTTCAAACTTTGTGCTACTGATAGGGTTTGCAAAATTCACCCCGAAAGAGTTTCTGATGGCAAAATGCAGTTTTTCTGAGTTGCTGCTGTTGCAAACCCGGAAAAACCCACCTGAGACAACCTCCAATGAAGTGGAGCTTCTTCCCCAAGCAAAAGCCACCAGGCAGAAAAGAACTTGGTTCAGGTACCCCAACTTTTTAAAGAGACTGACATCTCCTGATTTTGAGATTTCGTTTCTGGCTGTGCTGCCAGGACTTAAAGAGACAGTAACAACTTTTTGGAACAGATAGATATGAAGTAAATCAACATCTTGGGATACCGAGGACATTATCCTCCCCTTACTCCATATCATTTACCTCATGCTCAAATTAATACCTTTCAGATGTATACATATCTATAGATATACATATAACTGCATACAAATACAATTATTTCAGCAGCCACTGACCATCCCCCAGGACATGGATGGCATTCATTTGGTCCATGACTGATGTAACTGGAGCAGTCCATTCTCATTGTCCATAGTAGTTAAAACATGCAGTGGCAGTGCCATTCAGCAACCAGTGTTACATATGCATTCCAACATTACAGGCTGTTCTCACCCAAAGTCAAATGCCCAAGGTACACAACATGTTTCATTGTCCCTCTGCATTATGCACCAAGCGTAACCAGGTCCTTGAGCAAAAACAATCCCATGGATGGGTTTGTTTTTGCTCAAAGTGGGATTAATCCACACCATCTTTCCGAACATACGTCTCATATGCACCACAGGGACTTTATCTTCGTCAGCTGTATGCAGGGGTTTGGATTGAGCAAGGCCAGTTCAGTTAGTGGAACTTCTGAAGTTAACCAACCATATCGCCTTTGCTAAATGCAGATCCCACTGCTTGAAGGTCCCACTGCTCATTGCCTTCAGCATGGTTTTTAAGAGTCCATTGCACCATTTGACTTTCCTAGGGGCTGGTGCATTATAGGGAATATGATACACCCACTCAATAGCATGTTCTCTAGGCCAGGTGTCTATGAGGCTACTTTTGAAATTAGTCCCAATGTTCAACTCAATTCTTTCAGGGGTGCCATGTCACCAAAGGACTTGCTTTTCAAGGCCCAGGATGGTGTTCCATGCAGTGGTGTGAGGCACAGGGTATGTCTCCAGTCATCCAGTGGTTGCTTCTACCATTGTAAGTATGTAATGCTTGCCTTGCCAGGTTTGCAGCAGTGTGATATAATTGATCTGCCAGGAATCCCCATACTTAGATCCCTTACCTCCATACCACAGGGGCTTCACCCGCTTGGCCTGCTTGATTGCAGCACACTTTAGTGTCCATGGTTGTCTGCTCCTCAGTCATGAGCCCACTGGTATGTTGCATCTCTTCCCTGATGACCTGAGGTGTCATGGGCCCACCGAGCCAGAAATAACTCTCCGTTATGTTGCTAGTCCAGATCTACCTGTAACACTTGGATCTTGGTTGCCCAATCCACCTGTTTGTTGTTGTGGTGCTCCTCATTAGCCCAACTCTTAGGCATATGTGCATCTACATGACAGACTTTCATAATCAGCTTCTCTACCTGGGTAACGATGTCTTGCCACTCTTCAGCAGCCCATATGCATTTTCCTCTGCGCTGCCAACTGGCCTTTTTCCACCTTTCCAGCCACCCTCACAGAGTATTTGCTACCATCCATGAGTCAGTGTAGAGGTAGAGTGTTGGCCATTTCTCTCACTTGGTGATGTCCAAAGCCAGCTGGATGGCTTTCAGCTCTGTAATTGGACTCGATCCACCTTGTCCCTTAGTAGCTTCCACAACTCACTGCATAGGGCTCCCTACAGCTGCTTTCCATTTTCAATTGGTCCTGACAATATGGCAGGATCCATCAGTGAAGAGTGCATATTGCCTCTCACTTTCTGGTAGCTAGTTATGCTGTGAGGCCTCCTCAGCATGTCACCTGCTCATCTTCCTCTTCAGATGACAATCCAAAACTCTCACCTTTGGGCTAGTTCGTGATGACCTCCAAGATCCCAGGGCAATTCAAATTTCCTATTCGAGCTCACTATGTGATGAGAGTAATCCACTTACTCCATGTTGTATCAAGGGCATGATGTGCTGCAGACACTTTTCCTTTACACATCTAGTTCAGCACTGGTAGTCAGAGTGCAAGAAGCTGTGCTTTGGTATCAATCACTTCCGAGGCAGCTTGAACTCCTTCATAAGCTGCTAGGATTTCTTTTTCAGTTGGGGTGTAGCTGGCCTCAGATCCTCTGTATCCCTGACTCCAGAACCTGAGAGGTCATCCTCGAGTCTCTCAAGGTACCTTCTGCCTGAGGCTCCAAGGACCATTATTCCCTGGCTGCAGTGTAGAGCACATTCTTCACATCCTGTCCTCTCCTGACTGGGCCAAGGCCTACTGCATGGCCAATGTCCTGTTTGATCCGTTCCAAGGCTTGCTGTTTCTCAGAGCCCTACTTGAAGTCATCTTTCTTTCCTGTCACAAGGTAGAGAGGACTTACAATCTGGCTGTACTTGGGGATGTGCATCCTCCAAAAACCCATGGTGCCTAGTAAAGCTTGTGTTTCTTTCTTGATGGTCAGGGGGACATAGTGTCTTGTGGGTATATAGCTAGAGAACCAAACTGGTAGTACTGTTCAGCTCATGACAGGAGTAGATTTGCTAGACCTCAAGCCTTGGCAAAGGGAAGCAGGATTTTGAGAAAGGAATTCAGGAGATAACGATGTACCTGGTACAGAACATGCTTTGCTAGCAGATTTTAGTCATACCGGTGTTAATTGGTACAAGGCATATGTTAAGCAATATTATTTGGCAATATATTCTGTTATATAATGGAAGAGTATATAAACCAGCTAGGTGAACAATAAAATCGGTTTCATATGAGCAATCAGTGGAGTCCATGTCTCTTTGTCAATCACCATTAGCATCTGTCTTACTGATAACCTTGGTTGGAATCTGTGGGTATCCGTCTTGCCATTTTACTCCTAGGAACTTAATTTCCTGGTCAGGTCCCTTTACTTTGCTTGATGGCAAAACCAGCTTTCAGGAAAATCTGGATTATTTTCTCCCTTTTCTAAAAAACTTCTTCTGTTGTGTTGCCCCACACAATGATGTCATTGATATACTGCAAGTGTTCTGGAGCCTCACCCTTTACCAGTGCAGTCTGGATCAGTCCATGGCAAATGGTGGGACTGTGCTTCCACCCTCGGGACAGTTGGTTCCAGGTGTACTGCATGCTCATCCAGGTGGAAGCAAACTGTGGCCTGCACTCTGCTGCTAAAGGAATGGAGAAAAACACATTAGCAGTCTTGATGGTGGCAGGATTTTGCTGCCTTGGACTCTAGTTCATACTGAAGTTCCAGCATGTCCAGCATGTCCAGCATGGCAGCACTCAGTGATGGTGTGATTTCATTCAGGCCACAATAGTTGACTCAGTCTCCACTCTCCATTAGACTTACACACTGGCCATATAAGGCTATTGAAGGGTGAGTCTTGCTGACCATTCCGTGGCTCTCCAGTTCATGGATCATCTTATGGATGAGAATCACAGAGTCTCAGTTTGTGTGGTATTGCCAACAATGCAGTGTTGTGGTGGTGATCGGTGCCTGTTCTTCAACTGTCAGCAGTTTTACTACAGAAGGGTCCTCTGAAAGACCAGGCAAGGTGTTCAATTGTCTAATACCTTCTATCTCCACAGCAGCTATCCCAAAAGCCCACCAACGTCCTTTTGGGTCTTTGAAATCCTGAGATAATCTACATCAAGAATACAAGGGCCCTCTGGACCAGTCACAATGGGGCATTTCTTCCACTCCTTCCTGGTCAAGCTCACTTCAGTTTCCAACAGTCAGCTGCTGAGATTGCCCCTGTCACCCCAGCAATGGAAACAGGTTCTGCCTCCACATGTCCCGATGGTATTAGAGTACATTGTGTGCCAGTGTCAACCAAAGCTTTGTGTTTTTGTGGCTCCGATGTGCCAGGCCATTGGATCCACATAGCCCAAGAGACCAGATTTTCCCTGGCCTCTACCTGGCTAGAGGCAGGGCCCCTCTATTTCTGGCTATTGTTTCCTCCCTGTGCATACATTGTGGAGGTCCTTTCAAGGGGATCAGACATGTCATCCATCCTTCTGTTATGCCTGGGAGTGCAGTCATGGGAAACTGGAAATACATTCTTGTAGAACTCCCTCAGTAGTTTCCTCTTTTAGCTTACCCACCCATGCTGCCGGGACAGAAGTGGATTTTTCATCACATCTTCTCATGTCTTCCCCATGCTTACACAGGAAGAACCACAGGTCACCTCATGGGGTGTACCCATGCCAGGGGACATCTGCTGCTGATAGTAGGGGCTCTGGTCTGTACTGAAGAAACTTGGAAAAGGCTCTCTTTAGGCTTGTTTCTGAGATTCTGATGAGTCTCTTCAATCCTTCCAATTTCTGCATACACTTGATCAAGTCTGTTTTTACAGCCAAGTCTTGGGCTTGTGTAGGGGCATTGACAATATTTTTATATGTCCAGAACCTTCTTGTCATAGCGCCCACTCTCTAATTTTCTTCCTTCCACTGAAGTGATGCTAGGAATTGGGCATATGCATGGGTCCTGAGTCATGCCAGTTTGAGCCACATCAGTGTGGGACATTTCACCAGGTGCCTGGACTCTTAGTGGTTTGGTCATCATTTGAGAAAAGGATCTCTATCACAGCTAGTTCTCGCAAGTGTTGGATTCCTTGCTCCATGGTCTTCCAAGGGCCTTACTGCAGCTGGAGATCTTCTGGGCAAAAGTAGCTCTCCTTCACACTTGCTAAAAGTGGCATCCAGAGGCTGAGACATTCGGGCCTCCTCGCAATCCTCTGGTCGATACCCACATCACTCGACAGAGATCCCAAGTGCCTCACTTCAGTACTGTCCAAAACTATAGCATCACCTGCAGCATCCCAGACTCAGATCAACCAGCTCAATATAGACTCATCAGGTTGTCAGGTATGGCCTTTTCTCAGATTGTGGAGGCTTTGGAAGCATGAAGACTCAGTGATTATTTCTGGTTCTGATTTTTCTGCTGGCTGTAAGAGTCCTGTCTCCTCATCATCATCCACTGGGTGAATGGATTTGGTCTTATATTTCCTACTCTGGACAGGGGTGACTACTACAGGCTTAGGCTGTCCTGGTTCAACTGCAGCTGAGTGCTGTGGTATCTGTAGATTTGTTTTCCCTCCCCTCTGTCTGTAGCTGCTGCTGTACAGTAACAAGCAGTATGTGATAAGCATTAGCTGGGATCCAGTACAATGCAATGAGCTTCTTCTCTTTTGAGCTGCCCCTCCAATTTTCTTTCAGATATTTTCCTGCCTTAGCTGGGTTCTCAGTTTGTTCAGGGGGAAAATTCCAAACTATTGGGGCACAGTATTTCTTCAGGACCTGGCCTATGTCCTCCCATATCCCATGTCACTCAGGATTTTCCACCACTGGGGCAGATCTCTGGGAAATCTCCCTGGAAATCTCAGTCCTAATTCTAAATGTGTTTGTTTTGGTAGCGGAAGGGGGGGGGGGGGGGGGGCACAGAGGTGGCTTCTGTGAGAAGCTGCTAGAAGTTTCCACCATGTCCAGCATAGCAAATCCCTGATAGCTTTGAAGATGGACATGCCACTGGCCAAAGCTGGGCCAATCTGAGAGGTTGGTAACACCTCTGTGATAACATACTTAAGAAGAAATCAAAACAAAGCATGTGGCACAGTTTTAATTCCAGTGAGAGAAGAGCAGGGTGAGAATATGTGAGGGAAACAACTATGCAGACACCAAGGTCAATGAAGGAGGGGGAAGAGGTGCTCTAGGCACCAGAGCCAAGATTCCTCCACAGCCTGTGGTGAAGACCATGGTGAAGCACATTGTTCCCCTGCAGCCCATGGAGGTCCATGGGGATGCAGACACTCACCTGCAGCCCATGGAGGAGATCCACACTGGAGAGGTGGATGCCTAGAGGAAGCTGTGATTCTGTAGAAGGCCCATGGAGAGAGGGGCCCTGCTCCCAGGCTGGAGCAGCCTGTCCTTGGAGGATTGCACCAAGTGGAAGAATGACCCACGCTGCAGCAGTCTGAGGGGTACTGTTACCCGTGGGATGGACTCACGTTGCAGCAGTTCGCAGAAAGAGATGGAGCCACATCAGAGAAGTTCATGGAGAGCCATCTCCTGTGGGAGGGACACCATGGTGCAGCAGGGGAACAACTCCTCTCCCTGAGCACTGGGAGACACTGCAAGACAAGCTGTAACCAGAAGTATGTATTCTATCACCATCTGTTGAAACCAGGTGGAGCAGTGTTCTTTATCTCTTCCATGACCCATCCCTCATAACTCCAGGGGAGGATATCCTCTGTTAATGGGCCAGATGTTATAACCAGGTGGGGCAGTTTTCTTTATCTCTTCCATGACCCATCCTCCCTCTGGGGGATATCTTCTGTTAATGGGCCCTTGAGTCTCACTGTATGACTGATAAAATCACATCATCCCACTGTGAGATGCTCCACCCAGGGGGAGGAGCCAAGCATTCCTACCTGGATAAAAATCTGAGATTTGGAACACCACAGCAGCCTGTTTCCACTGGATTCCCAGAGTAAGACCAGACCCTTCTACACCACCACTGGACCTTCAGAGGAAAGCTACACCTGTCTACAGGATCATTGCTTCAACAGAACCACATCTGTCACTCCAGGAGACTGCAGCCACCATTTAATTGAACTGCTACCAACACCCTGACCAACAGGGTATCAGGTTGTATTCTGACTCTGTCAGTGGTTTTCTTTGTACTACTGCATTTTTATTTTAATTTTCCTGGTAAAGAACTGTTATTCCTATTCCCATATCTTTGCCTGAGAGCCCCTTAATTTCAAAATTATAATAATTTGGAGGGAGGGGGTTTACATTTTCCATTTCAAGGGAGGCTCCTCCCTTCCTTAGCAGACACCTGTCTTTTCAAACCGAGACATTATAGTATTAACCAATCCCTTTCTATAAATAAGGAAAAATTAAATATACATAGATAAAAGTGAAGAAAAGCCAGTTTATTGACAAGCAAAACTGCAACAGGCAAAAAAATAACAGTTAAATAATCACTACATAGAAAATTGTCAAGTCTCATGAACTCCACAGGAACAAAGAGAAACCCAAAATGGTGGAATACCCCTCCCTTCCAAGATGGCGGCCTTCACAGGCAACCACACAGTCTAGGAGAAAAAGGGAAAAGATGGTGGACCAAAAGAAACCCTCCCAGGAAGACAGGAGCTTACAAAGCAGTTCTAGTGGCAGGTGAGAATTGCTGGTGCATGTGGGGTCAGCACTGCTTCCTCCTGCTGCCTGCTGGACTCCACCAGTGTTGGTGCTGCTGTCCTCTGAGCTGCAGGTGTGTTGAGCTCTGGGACCAGCTCAAGCTTCATGATACTGACAAGGTTTGCAAAATTCACTCTGAAAGACTTTCTGATGGCGAAATGCAGTTTTTCTGAGTTGCTGCTGTTGCAAACCCAGAAAAACCCACCTGAAACAATCTCCAATAAAGCAGAGCCCCAAGTAAAAGCCATCAGACAAAAGAGGACTCAGCTTGGGTGCACCAACTTTTTAAAGGGACTGGTGCCTCCCAACCTCATGATTCCATTTCCAGCTGCACCACCAGGACTTGAAGAGATAGTAACAATTTCTGAACACAAATAGATATGGAATACAACAGCATTTTGGGTTACCCAGGACAGCCTACAAGACCTTTCTGGACTCTCCAGAAAGGGCCAAACCTATGTGGTTGTGTTCCTTCCAGACAACATTAAAAGAGATGTTAGCCAAGGATGTGCTAGACTGTTGCAGCAGCCCTCTTGTTAGAGGGTAGAAATTAACTGAGACACAGACTTCTTGTTTATCACAGCATGAAAAGAGTCCTGGTTTATTCCTCTTTACAGCTTAGCCATCCTGACTCCAACTATTCACTGACTCTGGCTGCAGCAAGTTCCTACTGTAGGTTTCCCTTGCAGCCTCTGACTGCTGGTTATTTCCTGCTAAACTATGACTGCATATATTAATTTGTAGACTCTGAATGCAGGCTTTTACCTAGCTGGACTATGACTGCAGGTTCCAACAACAGGCTCTAACTGCAGACCCAGACAGACCTCACAGCAGTGATTGTCTCTCCCCAGGATTCTTCTCCTTCATGAACCTTTTGTTCCCTCTTCCTCAAGGTTCCTCCTCCTTCATGATTCTCCATGATGATCCTTTCATCAGCTAACCCACTCCCTTTTATCACACATATCTTTATTAGATATAGCTGTGACTCATCAGGGGTGAAGCTGTATTGGGTAATTAACACAGCTGTTACTTATCACAGACAAGGTCACATGTATTGCCTTCTACACTAGATAGCTCATTTATGCTGGAGAATGAAGATGAGGAGCATTGAGAGCACTCAGAATGGCACAGAGAACTTCACACGTGCTATGGAAACACAGCAGCAAGCCCCTGCCCGAGCCTCAGAGGAAATGGCTCATGTCATCCCTTCCTTTCCAAGAGCTTTGACACTTGTTGATATAGTCAACCAACTCTGGAAGAAGAATGGAGACCTCAAAAGGAACTCAACTGCTGCAATTTTCACAAAAAATAGTGTCAGAAGCTCTCCTTTTATCAGGAAGACCAGCATCACCCTGTCCACTTCACACAAATGAAAACTGAGGGTGACAAGATGTCATCTCATGTGAGTCACTAGTGACAGCAGGCCTAGAAGATGCCTTCCTCCATCCTTGGTAAGCAACAATTTTCCTCAATCAGGCAGCAAAGCAGTGAAGCATTTCATTCCCAGATCTTCAGACACTCATGCAGGTGGCTGCTTCATGAGGCGAGGTGCTGCTTCATGAGATGTATTGCAAACAGAAGTCCCAAAGTTAAATCTATACATTAGCTAGAGGACCTGATTTCTTTTTCAGCAGTCCTCTCCAACTGTAACTGAACAGGACTGCATTCACTACACGGAGGTAGTGTCACCCAGCAATTACAGGCAGAAAACCATTAAGTGACTGGTTTTCTTAGAGCTGCTCTTTGATCGTGGGCAGGTCACCCCACCTAAAGATTTCATTTCTTCCTCTGTCAGGCAGGGCTACACCAACCTATATTCACTGGCAAAGCCTCAGAGTAACTCCCCGTCTTTTGCTTTCTCTTTTTCTTTTGGAAACAACAGCAACTGCAGCATCTGCCAGCACCCACTTGTCCCAACAGGTCTTCAGCATGGTGGCCAATCTCAATGAAATTCAGTGTACAAACTGGACTTGGACTATGATACAAGCAGGTCAATGCAATGGAGAACCTCAAAGTGCCCCCAGGATCATCCCTCACATTTTGCTCCAGATCTGAACCCAAGGATGGGCAACTAAAGCCAGACACAGGCTGTACCAGCATGGGGAAATGAACTACATCTTTTGTCAAGAGATCCTGCCAGCCTCTTCACAAGCAGTACTCACTCGCCCTGCAGAGCTGATCTGGTTAGTCAAGGATTTGGGGCATTACATGCTTCCTGCTGTTGTCAGCAGATTTGTCAGAAGACAACTTCACTGCTGACTTGAGAAGTTTCCATGACAGCAGTGCTGGTCGCAGGAGCCTCAGTCCAACTCTGGACCTAGTGATGTGACCCCTATCCAAGACCATGATTGCTTGCCACTTGCCTCTGCAGCATCCATAGAGGAGGATCTCCTGGTGTTTTATCCCAAGAAACACTGATGCCTGCAAAAAAATGTCTGGGATTTCAAGAGAAATCTGCACTGATCCTTTGGTTTTTCCACTTTCTATAAAATTAAGTTCTACTGTGCATTGAATGATCTTTAAGGTCCCTTTCAATCCAAGCCATTCTAGGATTCTATTAAAAATTTCATGAAAGGAAGTTGTTTGACCCTGAGGTTAGAGCATGGTGCTAATAACATCCAAGGTCATGTGTTCAATCCCTGCATTCACTTAAGAGTTGGACTTGATGATCCTTGTGGGACCCTTCCAACTAGGAATATTCTGTGATTCTGTGATATAGTTGGAAGCCAAGTGCTCATCATCAAAGGGGGTTTTGAGGTTTAGGCAAGACACATGGAAGACAGACCTGAAAGATTTAAGTGGATCTGCTCTGCTCTCACCGCACACACAGCAGTCAGAGATACCTCCTCAGATGCAGGCAGGTCAGATGTCCTCACATGACACAAAGCATGTCCTGCCTTGAAATGTTTTGGTACTAGCACAGCATTGCCCTTCTTTGAGTCACTGAGACACTTGAGATCCTTTCTTGCGATACATTTGAATTTGTATGAATTTCTTATGCTTTCCTTATCAGTAAGGCTTGGGCTTCAGTTCAGATATCCTTTGGCAGAACATGCCAGATTCAGTAACAGTGGTACACAGTACCTGCAAAGCCCTCTACATCTCCACACTACCAAACAGCATGGGACACTCAACATCTTAGAATAGTTTGGGTTGGAAGGGACCTTAAAGATCATCTAGTTCCAACCCTCTGCCACAGTCAAGTACACCTTCCAGTAGACCAGGTTGCTCAGAGCCCCATCCAACCTGGCCTTGAACACTACTGGGTATGGGGCAGCCACAGCTTCTCTGGGCAACCTGTGCCAGTGCCTTATCACCCTCACAGGAAAGAGAGTCTTCAGAATATCTAATCTAAACCTGCTCTCTGTCAGTTTGAAGCCATTCTCCCTTGTCCTGTCACTACATACCCTTATAAAAAGCTGTTAACTTGATAGCCCACCACCTCTGCCTGCCACAGGCATGCTGCTGTTTCTACTGGCTTAATGGGAAGGCAAGCCATCTCCTCTACCACCAGCTCCTTAGGGAGGACAGAAGGATGCTACAAGCAGGGTGTAGGATAATCCAGATGTGATCCACACACCCTCCTTCACTCCTCAGTAGATAGTCATCATGACCATCAACTGGAGAAACTTCTGATGTCCCCAGTCATACACCAAGTCCCTGCTGCACCTGGTGGGACATAGACACACATGCAAATAAGCAGTAAAATAAAGGCAGTCCTATTTACTGCCAACAACACAAGCTTTTGTTTGGTGATGATGGGTGACAGCCAGCCACCATGGGGGAAGGGATGGACTTGGCCAGGAAGTAGGATTTTTAGCTCTTGCCCTCCCATCACCTGGAGAAATGGGACAAACCCACAGAATTGCTGTTTTTTGTTGATGCCCTTTACATAAGGGAAGCCTGGGATAGAGCTGATGCCAGGCCTGTCATATACCAAGAGCTCTGCTGGCTGTCTAAATACATACCATACCAGAAGTCTTTTACTTAATTAATTGCTCTCCAAACTATATCAAAGAGCTTCCTACTTGCAACAGCCTCACAAGGGGAATGCAAATAAAGTATTATATAAAATCTTCCCAGTGGGTCTTTTTGGGAAAAAAATCCAAACATAAAAAGATTTTAAATTATTCCATTATATAAACTTTCCTCATTTACAGAGGTAATGTGGTGCTCAAATGGTATCTTGCATACCTCAATGGAGTAGTCTTCACCCCAGAGGCTCACATGGTGCTAGCAGACCTTCTGGTGAATATCGCTCAAACACAGCAGAGCTTAGCAGAGCACAGCCATGCCATGCAGCAAACAAAAGTGTTCACAGTAGGAAACAAGAATTATAGATGAGCTGAATGTAGTTGTGAGGCCAGGATTTTCTCAGAACACCAGTTCACAAAATGCATCTCATGAGATCCTCCATCAGCAGACCATCCTCTTGCAGTGACCTACTCAGAGAACCAGAAAGACCAGAGTAAAAGGCTTTTAGAGGGAATTTTCTCCATTTGTAAGCCACTGCTTTGTATGGGATGCACAAGTGTCTATCTCCCACAGCTGCTAATAGCAGATGTTTCACTAAGCAGTGAAAAATCAACAGCCAGAAATGATAATAAACTGCACCTAGTCCTCACCAGCAGCATTTCACTCATATATCAGCAACAGCAAGAGAAATGCTTGCCTAGATAGAACAATAGCTTGCAGCTCCTCTTTGGTGCCAAGGAAAATTTGTTACTCACTGTTAAAGGAAGCCAAACATGGAGAGAGATAATTACTAGCTCTGCTGCAGACTAGGAGAGAGCCCAAACAGGGAAAACAGCTTGGGCATCGGTGAATGGTATTTATATGTAGAAAGCAAGCTCCCTGTTTGAGAAGATCAAATAGGTTTAATTCAAAGGAAAAAAAACACAACAAAACACCACCCCCCAACATATGTTTGAACAAAAGAGTGCACAGCATCAGGCAGACGGAAGATGTTGGGGCTGTGTTGATTTGAGTCAAGTAAGCATCACTCATGTATGACTCGTGCATCCTCCTGTAGTACCCACCAGCTCAGCACATTAGATGAGCCTTTGGGTGAAGAGCAAGGGACCTTTTTCCCCAGGGTAAGCACCTGGTCCTGTTATCACCCTTAGCAACCCAAGGAGGCTCAATGGAAATGGCCAGCTTCCCAGCTGAATATCAAGCAGCTGGCTGGAACATGGATGAGGTTTTGATGATGAATATTTCTGAGCAGATCAAAACTATAATAAATTAGGTCCACAATTCCTTTTGGCACCTTCTGAGGTTCATCTGAAGCAGCATTTCCATGCAGCATGCACCTTCCTACACAACAAGATCTTGTCTTTGTTGGACACAGGTGTTGGTATAGATATTCCCAGCATCCTTGCATCCAGACCCATGGCAGGGAGGGGATGCACAAGCCCCCATCCCACAGCCAAGCAGCTTCCATCACAGCTCTGTGCAGGAAGAAATTGTACCCAAAATTAAAGTTGCAATAGGCACTGCTCCGACTGACACAGACTTGTACATCCTGCAAGAGGCTCCCAGGTTTCTTCTCATGGATCCCACATGTGGGACTGAAGCCTGGAGGACATCAAGCAAGGCAAGAGCAACAAAACCACCAGCCTGAAGCCCCTTCTCCAGGTGGCACATGCGTCAGCCACAGCTACTGCAAATGCCACTTCACCCTTTCCTCAGCTGCCTCAGTCTCATATCTCCTCAGGCAAACACTGTTTTTACAGAGTTGATGGCCTCGTGGTGGCACAGTAGCTCCTTAACCAGGTGGCAATGATCAGAGCCATTCCTCCACCCTACCCAACCTGCTTCTATGATAGTGCTCATGCAGAGGAGGGACAGCCATCTCCAGCAGCACTTGATAAATACTATTCACTGATGTTCACACCACGTACAACCACCCAAACCAACTTACACCTGGCTTCTGTCATTGCACACCAAACAGGTTCTTAGCACATGCAATTTTGCTTCTCCCAATTCACTCCCTCAGCTATTTAAACCTCTTCCCTACAACACCACCCTTGTGTTGTGACATAACCAAGAAGCCCAGCTACACAAAGATCCCTCATCCCAGCTACATCTCATACTTTCAAGTCAGCTTCGATGCTCCAAATAGGCTGCTTTCACAGATGGCCACAAGAAGGTCTTCAGCAATAAATGAGACACTCCATATTTTTTCCCCTTTATCACAGACCAATAAGCTCCTGGTCAAAGAATCCATCCTCACATTGGGATGTTGCCCATCTTCCATGGTTTGGGTGGGAATGAGCTTTCAGATGCCAAACAGAGGGACATGTCTCCCCTTCCATGGGAAAGGCAAAGTTGACAGCATGGGCAGGCTTCGCGTTGATGGATGAGACAGTACAAGAACAAAAGCAAAGATTTGGTGAGGAAGAGCTAAACATAACCCCTACCTGACTGTGTTCATGAGATGATGAGCTCTTCCCTTGGGATAGGGAACAGCTGCCATCAAGCTGCTCACTACAATCTGCTGTCCACTGTAACAGGGATAAAAAAATACATTGTGTAAAATAATAGCCAGGCTGGAGAAAATTGCTGTGTCAGTCCACAGCACACAGCAAATACCATCCAGCTGCAAGCATCACAGTACATGTGCAGCACTCCCTCATTTTTGAGGATGATCCCAAAGGCTTTGGCTTGGAAACACTCCACTTGCTGATGGCAAGCAGAGGGAAGATGCAGGAACAGTTACAGGAAGGCAACTGAAATGATGCTTTGCAATAAAATCCATCCTCAGTATTTCCTGGCAGACTCCATCAGTGTTTGGTATCTCAGGCATGTGGTATGCACCAAGGTGACTTGACTTGATAACTCTTTTCTATGGAGTCTTCCATGGAAAGTTGGGAAATTTCTGCTTTTTCCAACTCTGCTTCAGGGACAGATATGAGCCCTGAGTTGCTAGAAAAACTGGTTTTATTTTAAACAAAACAGAAAATGTGGCAACTGTGATGTGTCACTGGATGACAGCACTACTCTCACACTGGCTTTGCCCCATGGTGAAGGACGTGGCCATCAGGGGACTTCCCAGTCATAGGGGATCATGAGCCACTTAGGTCAGCTTTCCCCAAGGTGCCTCCACAAAAATAATTCAGTTTGGGGTAATTTGTTTTGTTGGGTTTTTTCCCTCAAAGAAAGGAAGGGCTGCATCATACTGAGGAAAACATAATATTTTTTAAAAAGCAATTTTCATTAAACAAATATAAAAGACTGATTAATCCTAAAGTCATTTTGTCACTCCTTCCAACAAAGCTGAGACTGAACCTCAGTGACCAGCCCCATTTCTGAGGTTTTTCATCCTAGAAGTGTTTGGCTGCTCCAGACTCACTGCTTGGATGTCATCACCAAGCCTGATGAGTTGAGAAAATAAAAAGTCAATTCCATATAAGCAGCAACCACCTGAGAGCTCCTTGACAGATATGGATGAGGCCACAAAATAAGAGGAAGAGCCACCAATAGAACTGATCCCTAAACATCTCTGCCCTTATTGGTTCTAGCTCACAGATGGAGGACTTCCGGCTCCTCTCATTAAAGAGCTGCTCATCACTTGCCACCTCTGCTGACCTACCTGGAGAAGCTCATAATACTATCATGCTTGAGAGACTTCTACTAGACCTATCCCTATGTCCTTTAACAATTTTGAGTGCAACCACATGCCTAATAAGGTCTCCCAAGGTACAGCTCAACTATTATTGTCTAGAGCCAAAAGAAAATTACATTTTCCCTCTGACTTTCTTTCCTGATGGGAGCAATGTTGGAGACATCCCCACCATAGGAACATCCACACCTTGGAATTTTCTAGACTGGTGATGGATTCAGCCCTGCTGTGAGTGCTATGGAGGATGAAGCAGCATACAATGTGCCTTCCCTTCCTTCCCCCAGCATGGAGAGCAGTTATCAGGGGATGTGGTACCATCTGAGCATCTCACACACATGGGTAAGTGGATTTATCCTCTCTCAGGCAGGAAAAACATTTTTACAGCCACAAGGAAAAGAACTGCAGAGAGATTAAGCAACTTGCCCAACATTAAAGATTAAGTTCCCAGCACAAACTCACAGTTAAAAACAATTTTCTTGGTCTCAGTCCAGTGCCCTCCCCCTAAACCCATTCTTTTTCCTCTGGTTCTCATTAAGAGGGAGCATGTCACCTTCAATCAGGCTGGCTTCCACCAGGGTTACTCCAGCAAGCTTCAGGATATATGAGTGTTTATTCCTTGCTTTGCTAAGAAGTGATCAGGAAGAGAAAACCAGAAATTAAAATTCCTGATTATTTCTTATCCAAATTTGGGATATGAGTTGGAAAAAAAAATCTTTGGGAGATGAGATAATTCCTTCTTAATGCATCCTTTAAGACAGTAAACTGTAGTGACTGCAGAGACTTCATGGTTGCATGAAGCATGTTGAGGACAATTGAGTCTGTAGGATGGTCTTCTTGTGTGAAGATTGGGTTTAACTTGGATCAATCATGTGGGTTTGCAAGAAATGTTTTATAAGCTTTAGTTATGAATATAGTATAGGTTTTTTTATATTGTAAGTTTAGTATAGTTTAAACACCTTGAAAGGGCCTCTCGTCCTAGAATGTATTCTTATCGTAGTTTGATAAGGGTTTCTAGGACAACTGGAGTCTCTGCCTAGAGACTCTTCTTTATTGGCTCCTTCTTGTTTCATCCTTGTGTTATGCATAATTTTCCCTTTGTCCATCATGGAATTCTTATCTTTAAGGTCCAAGAGCTTTGGCCACTAGTTGGCAAGACTTTCTTGAGACCACTCCCAAACCTGTATTGGATTTGTTAGAATTTAGGTAACTTAGTTGGCATGTAGTGTTTGGATTGTTTTATTGGTTTGTATAATTTTGTACCCACCTACCAGATTGTGTTGTACAAAACCGCCCTGCAGCCCAGGCTCGGGGTCTCTCTCGGAGGCACCCACCTGGGGCTGGGGGATTCCCTGACTCCCCAAATAAAGCCTCAGTTTCCTGAAAGCCTCTGGAGAGTCCCCTCTTTTACCACAGCCATGACAGTGTGAGCCAACTGCCTGTGAGCCAAGACCCCACAAAAGAGTATTGCTGTGGCGTATCGGAGCAGCCGGAAGCCCAAGCTGAACACCAAGCTGGGCCAGAACCAGGTACGCACTTCAGCACAATCAATCACTCAAGTACTTATGTCCTGAAAGACTTAATGTATTCATAGAATCACAGAATCCTAGAATGGCCTGGGTTGGAAGGAACCTTCAAAGCTCATCTAGTTCCAACCCCCTTGCCATGGGCAGGGACATCTTCAACTAGACCAGGTTGCTCAAAGCCCCATGCAACCTGACCTTGATCACTTCCAATGATGCACCTTGAGACCATAAAAACCAAAACCCAGTTGGCAGGAGACCTCTACCAGCTGATTAAAGACCTCATATATAGCTGTACAAGCATGCTGCCCCAAATCTTGTGTTTTACTACATCCTGCTTAAGCTGGACATGCATCCCCAATCCAGGCTGTAAGCCACCAGCATTCCCCAGCCCCTCTCCCACCCCACAATGTGCCCTTTGTCCACCTACCTGTGAGATGTGGGACTGTGTCTTCTCGCTCTCAGCATCCCCCTCCATTTTATCCATCAGCAGCCCCTGGACCTGGTACTCCAGGACATAGCTGTCAATGAAACGCTCCAGCTCCTCGATCTCCTGAGAGCAGCTGCTCCCTGCCTCTGAGGAGGCTGATGCCACTGACGAGTTCTCCATCCCTTCAGGAGAGATGTCAAGAACAGAGGGGGCCTGAGAAAGCAAAATAAAAAGGGGCAAGAAATTATTTCCCAATAATTATAAAAAGGTTAAAAAACAGCAGCTGAAGCCTATTGGTTTCCAGGGACAGGATATTTTTTGCTGTACATCTGCATTTCCAGTAATATTTATAATAATCCTAGGTGGTCATATTTAGAGTTTTCATGTGTGCAAAAAAAAAAAATCTAATTTCTGTAATATTCCTACATCTAAGGACAACAGACAGTATTCCTGTCCTTCTTAAAACCTAAACTA
The DNA here is from genome assembly GCA_027886175.1 of Phylloscopus collybita. NCBI lineage: Eukaryota > Metazoa > Chordata > Aves > Passeriformes > Phylloscopidae > Phylloscopus > Phylloscopus collybita. The sequence goes on from JAJNNQ010000057.1 coordinate 5,550,205, forward strand.
CTGAAAACCTCCAGACATGCACAACAGAAAAACAACATTAAAAAAACCACTTAATTTGAAAAGCCCACAGCATTAGCTGTGCTGGATAAGGGTGAGAAGCTGGGGATACTGGGAAAGGGTGTGAGGAAGAGGATGATAATTGAAAAGCTTCTCTAGGACAGCAGCAGTAAATGGTGTTGAGTCAATGATGTGACCGCAAATGGTCGAAAGAGGAGGTTTGCACATGGAGGTGAAACACATCCCACTAGAATTTATTTTTAAAACCTCTCTTTCTTCAGGGCAATGTCTCTATAGAAGATGTACAGGCTTTATGATGCTCTTCTCCTTCTTATTTCTCCATGGCTCAACAGATATGAGGCTCTGGAACTAGAAAGCCAGACAGCTGATGAGGTGGGTGAAGGTCCTTCTGGGATAGTGAGGCACCTTAAAACACCACCTCTACCCTGCATCAAGACCTCCTCTGTTAGGAGGGAAAAAAGAGTAATTGTAATAGAAGACTCCTTTTTAGGGGGAATGGATGGCCCAATATGCAGACCAGACACAACTCACAGAGAAGTCTGCTGTCTCCCAGGGGCTCAGATAAGGGACATCACTGGAAAACTCCCCAGTCTAGTAAGGCCTTCTGATTATTATCCACTGTTGGTTGTTCAAACTGGTAGTGATGAAATAACAAAGAGAAGTCCAAGGACAATCAAAAGAGACTTCAGGGCCCTGGGACAATTGGCAGAGGGATCAGGAGCACAGGTAGTGATTTCCTTGATTCTTCCAGTAACAACAAATAGTATTGATAGGAATAGGCAGATGCATCAGGACAATGCATAGCTCCAAGATTGGTGTCAGGGGAAAAAAAATTTGGTTTGTTGACTATGGGATGAACTACTCAAGACTTGGTCTACTGACACCTGATAGGATGCACCTATCTCAGAGGGGCAAAAGAGTTCTAGCACAAGAGCTAGTGGGGCTTGTTGACACAGTTTTAAACTAGCTTGGAAGGCGGAAAGGGATAAAACCAGGCTCGCTAATGATGAGCAATGGGATGGTGTGCCAAAACTTGAGGAAAGGAGCACTAATGGTGATGCCTCAAGTTTTGGGGTCTCGGTGCCTTGTTCTAATGGACAGGCTGCCTTGTTGTCACAGGGTGACGGGGGCAGGGTAGTTTGGGTTTCGGCGTGGGATTCACATCTTCAAGGACATTCTCCCTGAGCTCCAGGCCCCAAAGACAAACAACGTGGAAGGATGGAACATCGTCATTTGGAGTTGTTGATTGGACAACCAATGGGGCATATGCAATAGACTGGAACCTAGAAAAGGGGGGGGGGGTGGGGGGTTCGGTGACTCGGCCTCCTTTTGCTTGCATCTTGGAGTGACCTCAGGCAGCTGCTGCGGTGGTTGCCGGGGCTGGCCTTGAAGGCCTGAAATAAAATTCACTTCAGCCTTACTCTGACCGGCCTCTGCCTCTGTTGTCTTAGGCAACAGTTTTTTGGCGAGCCAGGCAGGAGGAGGGGGTTGAAGCTGCTGGGAACCCTAGAGACCTTTTTCGTCTTATCGGCGGAGGTCCCAGGTGCCAGCACAAAAACACTTTGAGATAGGGGCACGTGAGTGATTGGGTAAAGGGGTGGCTTGTTCAGCAACCGGGTTTGTTGCTGGGATCTTTGTAAGATCTGTTTTTGTTGCGGACCTAGGAAGAGCTTTTGGAGTCCCTAGCCTGGCCTGGGGGGAAGGGTTACCTCCCTATCAGGCTCCTGAGTGTCCTGAAGCCGAAGTGTGGCGCAGGAGATAACTATTTCGGCTATAGTTCTGAAGGTTGCGAGTTCTAATCCCAGCTCGGGTGTGATTGCTTTTGTTTGGGATATCGAAATGGGCTGTGTATACTCTAGTGAGGGTGGTAATAAAGCAATTCCCAGGGACAGTCCTCTGGGCTTAGTACTGAGAAACTGGATGAAGTGGGTTGGGGAGGAGTCCCCGCTTCTAAAGTCTAAATTGATTAGGCTTTCGGAGACCTTATGGCCAACATATATGTTAGATAGTGGAGAGGCATGGCCTCAATTCGGGAGTTTAGATAAAGGATTGATATCTAGTTTAATGTCGTGTTTGCGCGAGGATAGGTGCTTTGAGGAATTGGAATATGCCAGGTTGTTTATGGTCTTGGCTTGTGAACAAGCTCGGGATAGTAAAAAGGAAAATATTATGATTGTACGGGGAAAAAAGGAAAAGCCGCTTCTCTGCAGCGTGTGTAGTAAAGATCAACCAGAAGACTTAGTGGCCCCTGCCCTGAGAGCTGGGTCTAGCCAGGGTGCAGCCGCCCCCCTGCCGCCACCGCCCTACTCACAGTCATAGGGCCGGCCCGAGCCTCAAGGAGTGAAAAGGGAGGAGGAGGGGTTCCGGCAGTGCCGGAAACCGTCTCCATCCCCATCCACTTCACCCCCCTGAAAGGCGGGAAAAGGGGGGAGGGGAAGCCAGCGGCAGCAGCTTCTGGCCCCATCCCAAAAAGGGGGGGCCAAGGACAGAGAATCTCACAGGGAGGGCGTAGACTGTACGAGCTGTAGGGGGAGGGATCCCTTCCCCGATCCCGGGCCCGTCCGTTACCATAGAAACCCCGAATGCCAAGGAGCCGTCTCGGGGGATGATGTAATCAAAGACAGACAGGCAGCAGGTAAGGCCCATCGTCTCACTCGTAGCCTTACACAAATTGGGAGTAAAGCTAGGCTGCTAATTACAGCAGAATCTGAGAGCTCTTGCTCAAACAGCTCTCAGGACGAAGAAAGTGAAGAAGAAGAAACAGACGAAATTACAAACAGGCGTAGGAGGGGGAGGATAGCCAGGAAGGCTATCAGAGAATGAAGCCCAATTGCCCATCGTACTAGGAAAGGGAAAAAGGAAAGGGAGCCGGTTCTTCAAGCTCCATTAAGTCAGGCAGTTGGTAATCAGGGGCCAGTGTACGTGAAGGTTCCGTACTCCCTCACAGAATTAGAACAGTGGAAATCTACAGTAGGGAAGTACAAAGAAAACCCAGACAAGGTAGCCCAATTAGTGGAGAGGGCTATCAATTCCAAAAATCCTGATTGGGTTGACTTAAATTCCATGCTCAATACATTACTCGATCCCACGGAAAAACGAATGGTCAATAAAGCTATCACCACTTTTGTTGAAGGGGGCATAGCCAGTGGAATGCTTCAGGGTACTGTCACTCAAATCTTCCCCCTAGAAAACCCAGAGTGGGACCCCAATACACCCGAGCAGTTGGCACGATTAAAACGATATCAAAACCTCGTGGTGTATGGATTGAAGCATGGTGTCCCCAAGGCTATAAACTGGTCGAAACTCTATGAAGTTAGGCAAAATTATGATGAATTGCCTACTGATTTTTTGAACCGACTAAGAGAGACCGCTATCAAATACACGGATTTGGATCCTGAATCAGGTGATGGAAAAGCACATCTGGTTTTGCTGTTTATGGGCCAAGCTTCGAACGATATAAGAAGGAAACTGCAGAAGCTAGAAGGGGTCCGAGACATGGATAGGCTGTTGGAGGTGGCCTGGAAGGTGTTTCGGGTTGGGGTCCGACTGAAAGAGGCAAGTCTCAATCTGTTAGGAAGGCAGCACAGGAAGGGCCAGTTAGAAAGACTTCCCCTATAGAGAGGGATCCATGTACTCTCTGTAAGAATTTAGAGCATTGCAGAAGAACGTGCCCACTGTTGAAAGAAAAATCCTTGGTTCCCCAGCTCCCAGTGGTACGGACCTCGGGCGGCTCAGGGTCTGATTGATGGAGACCGAGGGCTACCCCTCCAGCAGAGCCCTCGGTTATAGCTAAGCTGGGGAAAGAAGATGTAGAATTTTTGGTAGATACGGGAGCAGCTTACTCTGTGTTGAATACCTTGGAAGGGAAACTGAGTCACGATACCGCACATGTTGTTGGGGCAACCGGGGTAAGTGAAACTCGACCTTTCTTTCAGCCCTTAGACTTCAAATTAGGGAAACATTGGGTGACTCACCAATTCCTTTATATGCCCAACTCCCCCAAACCATTGCTGGGCAGGGACTTATTAGAAAGATTGGAGGCAGAAATTAAGTTCAGAAGGGGGAAAGGTGTACAAATCATAATCCCTGAATCTAAATTTGTCCAAGTTGCTGCACTCTTTGTACAGGAAAAACACGATGAAATCCCTGCTGAAGTTGAGGATGTGATAAATCCAATAGTATGGGCTGGTGATGTCCCAGGAAGATCTAAACGAGCAGAACCGGTGAGGGTTACACTCAAACCAGGAGCTACACCAGTAAGACAAAAACAATATCCCTTAAAATTGGAAAGCCGTATGGGACTAGCACCTATTATTGAAAATTTCCTACAACATGGTTTGTTGGTGTCATGTGAATCCAAATTTAACACCCCCATTTTAGCTATTAAGAAAGCTGATGGCAAACGCTACCGATTAGTGCAAGATCTAAGGGCCATTAATAGAATCACAGAGGATATACACTCGGTGGTAGCTAATCCTTACACCCTTTTGACCACACTAACAGATGAATTGGGGTGGTTTACTGTAGTAGATTTGAAGGATGCCTTTTTTTGCATTCCCGTACACAAAGATAGCCAAGAGCTTTTTGCTTTCGAGTGGGAAAACCCTATAACAGGGAGGAAAAGCCAACTCACTTGGACGGTTTTACCGCAAGGGTTCAAATGCAGTGCAACTCTGGGAACCAGCTAGCAAAGGAACTGGAGGACTGGAGAGGACGAGAGCCGGAAGCAGTTATTCTTCAGTATGGTGATGACATCCTGATTGCAGCTGGGTCCAGGGAGGAGTGTATACAATTTACTGTAAGTTTGTTAAACTTTTTGGGATCTAATGGATATAAGGTTTCGAAAGACAAAATGCAGATTGCTAAAGAAGTAGTCTACTTGGGACTGGAGATCTTCCGTGGACACCGACAGCTTAGCAAGGAACGTAAGGAGGCCATCTGTCGGCTCCCCGGGCCCCACACTGTAAGAGAAATGCAAGCTTTCCTGGGAATGGTAGGCTGGTGTCGTTTGTGGATAGCCAATTATGGATTGTTGGTAAAACCCCTGTATGGAGCCTTAAAAGCCGCTGAGAGAGGGATTATTGAGTGGACTGAAGCATCCAGAGCAGCTTTCAAACAGCTGAAGCATTCTCTCATGTCAGCTCCTGCATTGGGACTGCCAAACTTAACTAAACCTTTTGAACTCTTCACGCATGAAAGGCTGAATATGGCCCTGGGGGTACTAGCACAACGCCTCGGGGATCAACGGAGGGCTGTAGCTTACTTTTCCAAACAGCTGGACAATGTAGCCCAAGGCTGGCCAGGGTGCCTGAAGGCCATGGCAGCAACGGTTATCCTGATCCAAGAAGCCCGAAAACTCACCCTTGGGCAACACATAGTGGTGTATGTACCCCGTGCTGTAGCCGCTGTACTGGAGCAGAAGGGGGAGCATTGGTTATCGGGTAATCGGATGCTTAAGTACCAAGCGCTATTGCTACAGCAGGATGACGTTACCTTGAAAACGACTTCTGTCATTAACCCAGCTATGTTCTTGTCATCCACCTTAATTGATGGAACGCCTGAACACGACTGCTTGCAAACAATTGAGGAAGTTCATTCCAGTCAACCGGACCTAAAGGATAGACCCCTGGAAGATCCAGACTGGGAACTTTTCACGGATGGCAGCAGTTTTATGAAGAGTGGTAAGAGAGTGACTGGCTATGCCGTGACCACGCTGGACAAGGTGATTGAGGCCAAGGCCCTACCAGCAGATGTGTCATCGCAGAAGGCTGAATTGATTGCCTTGACGAGGGCCTTAGACCTGAGTTAAGGAATGAAGGTAAATATATGGGCCGATTCTAAGTATGCATTTAGTGTCGTCCATGCCCACGAAGCTATTTGGAAGGAGAGAGGGCTTCTGAACACTCAAGACAATCAAATTAAACATGCTGAACAGATACTTGCTCTCTTAGAAAGCATCCAGAAACCCACAGAAGTGGCTATTATGCACTGCAAAGGCCACCAGAAAGGAAAAACCGTTCCAGAGTTGGGAAATCGCTTTGCTGATAAAGCAGCTAAGGGAATTGCAGAAAAGGGCATCCTAGCAGTAATTCCAACAAAAGAGATTGATTTGTCTGAGTTCACCCCAAAATATGATCAAGCAGATCATAAGCTAATTAAGTTCCTTAAGGCCGAAATCACAGAGAGTGGATGGGCTGTTACGCCCGCAGATCAAGTTGTGGTACCACCCCGATCTTGCGGGAAGTAGCCCAGAGAGAGCATGAGAACACGCATTTTGGGGCTGAAAATCTCTTAAAACATTTGAAAAAGGTGGTGGTAGGTAAAGGAATGGCTGGCATTGCACAATCGGTAGTGAGTAAATGTGAAGTGTGTTGTAAGAATAATCCCGACACGAGGAAAAGGGTGGTGTTGGGAGTGACAAAGGCAGGGGACCTCCTGGGAGATTATTGGCAAATAGATTTTGCAGAGTTACCGCGTAGAGGGATACCGGTATCTCCTGGTATTAGTTGATACTTTCAGTGGCTGGCCAGAAGCTTACCCCTGTCACACCAACACGGCTAAGGAAGTAGTAAAAGTCCTGCTTAACCACATAATTCTGAGATTTGGGGTTCCCTTGGGGATGTCAACAGATAGGGGGCCACACTTTGTCGCAATGGTGATTAAAGAAATCAGTCAAATCTTGGGAATCACTTCGGACTTACACACATCGTATAGGCCCCAAGCGAGTGGTAAGGTAGAATGCATGAATGGGACTCTTAAAACACAAATTAGTAAAATTTGTCAAGAGACATCTATGACATGGGTTCAAGCATTGCCTATAGCTTTACTGAGAATTCGCATCCAACCTAGGCGAAGGGATAACATTAGTCCCTACGAAATACTGTATGGGAGGGCCTATCAGATTCCACATATTCCTGGTGAAGTCCATATGAGGGGGAAACTTGATTTACAAAGGTATTTAATGGCCTTAAGTTCTACCTTGCAGAAGCTTCAAACCTACATTGTGTCATCTAGACCCATGGGATTGGATACGCCTGTACATCCGTTCCAACCTGGAGATTGGGTCTATGTTAAGTGGTGGGACAGTGACCCTTTGCGAGCCAAGTGGAATGGACCATTTCAAGTACTTTTGACGACTTTCACGGCAGTCAAGGTTGCTGGTAAAGGACCATGGATTCACTACTCCAGAGTCAAGAAAGCTTCTGCCCCCAATGATAGTAAATTTTAGAATGGCTCTTTTCTCGTATTTAATTGTTTTTTACGTAATGACTGACTATGGAAGCAACAAGTTGGGGAAAATCATTACTGTTGAGTTTGTATTTTTACCAAGTATAACTGGGCTATCAAATGCTCATCTAATATTCAGTATTGTTGTTGATAAGCGCTTATCTCTCACTAAATGTTATTGTTATTGTATTTGGGTAGAGACTAGACAAGGTAGAGGCCTTGTCAAGCCTCTAAAGGGGGGGACTGATGCCTCAAGTTTCGGGATCTCAGTGCCTTGTTCTAATGGACAGGCTGCCTTGTTGTCACAGGGTGATGGGGGCAGGGTAGTTTGGGTTTTGGCGCGGGATTCACATCTTCAAGGACATTCTCCCTGAGCTCCAGGCCCCAAAGACAAACAACGTGGAAGGATGGAACATCGTCATTTGGAGTTGTTGATTGGACAACAAATGGGGCATATGCAAATGGACTGGAACCTACAAAAGGGGGGGGGGGGGGGTTCGGTGACTCGGCCTCCTTTTGCTTGCATCTTGGAGCAACCTCAGGCAGCTGCTGCGGTGGCTGCCGGCGCTGGCCTTGAAGGCCTGAAATAAAATTCACTTCAGCCTTACCCTGACTGGCCTCTGCCTCTGCCTCTGTTGTCTTAGGCAACAATGGGATCCCTCAATCTACTTCACAAGGTGTTGGATACAATGTACCACACCTGAAATGTTTCTACACTAATGCATGCAGCATGAGGAACAAACAAGAGGAGCTGGGGGCTTTGGCCCAGTCCCAGAGATCTGACATCATTGGCGTAAGTGAAACCTGGTGGGATGAGTCCTGTGACTGGAGTGTCCTGCTGGATGGTTCCAGGCTATTCAAGAGGGATAAGCAGGACCGAAGAGGCAGACAGGTGGTACTGTATGTAATAGAAGGGTATGTATGGAGCTCACAGTTGGCAATAGCAGTTGAGAACTTCTGGGTAAGAATCAAGGGGCAAACAAATAATGTAGATGTCATTGTGGAAGTCTACTATAGATCTCCAAGCCAGGACAATGACACTGACAAATTATTCTTTGAGGAACTAAGGGATGCTTCCAAGTCAACTGCCCTTGTCCTTAGGGGGGACTTCAGCTTGCCAGAAATTAACTGGGAGCATCACACATCTGATACAACCTGGATGACAACTTTATGGAACAGGTCCTAAGGATGCCAACTCAGAAAGATGCCCCCCTTGATCTACTGATTGGCAACAGAGTGGAGATTGGAAGCTGTCTTGGCCACAGTGACCACGAAGCGATTGAGTTTAAAACCTCTGTTGACAGGAGGAAAAGTGCCAGCAAAACCTCACCCCTGGACATGAGGAGAGCACACTTCAGGCTGCTCAGGGAATTAGTAGGTAAAGTCCCCTGGGAAAATGATTTTGCAGGTGCTGGAGTCCATCAGTGCTGGTCACTTTTTAAACATCACCTCCTAAGGGCCCAGGATCAGGCAATTCCCAAATGTCAGAAGTCAAGCAGGCAAGGCAGAAGGCTGGCTTGGCTGAATAGGGTCCTTCTCTCAGAAATAAAACAAAAAAGGAAGGTGTATGCCCAGTGGAAGCAAGGTCAGGTGACATGGGAAGAATAGAGAGATACTGCTCGCTACTGTAGGGAAAAAATTTGTGTGGCCAAAACTCAACTAGAGTTGAAGGTGCAAGAACTGTAGGGGGCAATAAAAAGAGTTTTTTCAAATTAATTAATGGCAAAATGCAGTGTAAAAAAACATCGACTCATTACAGGATGAGGATGGTCACCTCACAAACAGGGACAGAGACAAGGCAGAGGTGTTTAATGCATTCTTTGCCTGTCTTCAACACAGATGATGGACCAAGGGGGTCTCAGTGCCCTGAGCTGGAGGACCATGACTGAAAGAATGGTCAACTCCCAGTCAACCCTGAAATTGTGTGGAATATGCTGCTCCAGCTGGATCCCTACAAATCTATGCGGCCTGATGGGATTCATCTGAGAATACTCAAAGAGCTGGCTGATGTCATTGCAAAACCTCTCTCAATTTTTGAGCGGTCTTGGGAATCTGGAAAGATCCCAGCTGACTGGATGCTGGTGAATGTTGTCCCGATTTTCAAGAAAGGCAAGAAGGAGGACCCCAGAAACTACAGGCCTGTCAGTCTCACTTCAGTGCCTGGTAAAGTTATGAAGAAGATTATACTGGGAGGTATTGAAAAACACCTGAAAGACAACACAGTCACCAGTTACAGCCAGCATCACTTCATGAGAGAGAAGTCCCTCTTAAAAACCTGATTTTCTTCTATGACAACATTACTCACCTAGTTGATCAAGGGAAGCCAGTTGATGTAATCTTTTTGGATTTCAGTAATGCTTTTGATACTGTCTCTCACAGTATCCTTCTGGATAAAACGTCCAGCACACAGCTGGATAAACACATAATGTGATGGGTGAGCAACTAGCTCATGGGTCAGGCACAAAGAATTACAGAGAATGGGGTGATGTCAGACTGGCGACCTGTCACTAGTAGGATTATTTAGGGCTCCATCTTGTGCTCTTCAACATTTTCATTAATGACTTGGATGCAGGACTTGAAGAAATACTAAGCAAGTTTGCAGAGGACAGAAAAGTGGGAGGAGCTGTTGACTCCCTCAAAGGCAGGGATGCCCTGCAGAGAGACATCGACAAATTAGAGGACGGGGTAATCACCAACCATATGAAGTTCAACAAGGGAAAGTGCCGGACTCTGCACCTGGGATGGGGCAACCCTGGAGGTACTGATAGATTAGAGAATGAGATGCTGGAAAGCAGTGATGCAGAAAGGGACCTAGGGGTCCCAGTTGATGGAAAGTTGAATAAAAGTCAGAAGTGCCCTGGCATCTGTGTCCTGGAGTGCATTAGGCAAAGCATCGCCAGCTGGTAAAGGGAGGTGATTGTCCTGCTGTACTTTTCACTGTGTGGCCTCGCCTTGAGTATTGTGTGCCGTTTTGGGCACCACAATGTAATAAAGTGTCATTACTTGACACTGGCCAAACGCCAGTCACCCACAAAAGTTGCTTGCTCACCCTCCCCTGCCACACCTGGGCAGAGGAGAGAAAAATTAATGAAGAGTTCACAAGTTGAGATAAGGACTGCAAGAAAACACTCCAAGGGCAAAACAGGCTCAGCTTAAAGGTACAAAGTGAATTTATTACTAACAAAATCAGAGGAGGATAATGAGAAGTAAAATAAGCCCTTAAAAACACCTTTTCTTCCCCCAGCCTCTTCCTCCTTCCCACCGACAACACAGGAAGACAGGGCATCGGGGTTTTGGTCAGTTTGTCACCCAAGGTTTTCTTCTGCTGCTTAGGGAGAGGAGTCCTTCCCCTGCTGCACCATGGAGTCACTTCCCACAGGAGACAGTTCTCCATGAACCTCTCCAGAGTGGACCCACTCTCACAAGCAGCAATCCCCCCAAAACTGCTGCAGCGTGGGTCATTTTTCCACGGGGTGCAGTCCTCCAAGGACAGGCTGCTACAGCCTGGAAGCAAGGACCCTCTCTCTCCACCAGGTCTTCCACTGGACCACAACCTCCTCCAGGCATCCACCTGCTCCAGCATGAGCACCTCCCCCACGGGCTGCGGGTGGATCTCTGCATCCCCCATGGACCTCCCTGGGCTCTAGGGGGACAGCCTGCTTCAGCATAGTCATCACCATGGCCTGCAGAGGAACCTTGGCTCTGGTGCCTGGAGCACCTCCTCCCCCTCCTTCTTCACTGACCTTGGTGTCTCCATGTTGTTTCCCTCATGTGTTCTCACCTCCTCCTCTGACTAGAAAAAAAAACAACTGTGCGTGCCCCACTTTGTTTTGATTTCCTCTTAAATATGTTATAGAGGCACTACCAACCTCTCTCATTGGCCCAGCTTTGGCCAGCGACATGTCCATCTTCAGAGCCATCAGGGATTGGCTATGCCAGACATGGTGGAAGCTACTAGCAGCTTCTCACAGAAGCTGCCTCTGTGGCCCCCCCCGCTACCAAAAACCAGTCCGTGCAAAACCAACACAGAAAGATATTAAACTCTTATAGTGTCTTAAGGAGGGCAATGAAGATGGTGAAGGGCCTTGAGGTGAAGCCGTATGAGGAGCTGTATTGGGTCTGGCTGAGAGAGTTCATTTACCCTAAGCAGCCCTCACAGTGCTGTGCTTTGCATTGAGATCTGGAAGAGTGTCAATAACACCAGTGTTTTAGCTACTGCTGAGCAGCACTGTCTCTCTAACATTCCTTCCCCCATTAAGGGGGCTGGGAGCAGGCAAGATCCTGGGAGGGACACAACCAGGCCAGCTGACCCAAATTAACCAAAGGGATATTGCATACCATATGACATCAGGTCAGATATAAAAGCTAAGGGAGAGAGGAGGAAGGGAGGGGGGATTCATTATACTACAATGCTCACCTTCCGGAGCAACTGCTACGTGTGCTAAAGCCCTGCTTCCTGGGAAGTGTCTGAACATCGCTCGTTGATAGGAAGTAGAGATTAACTTTTCCCCTTTGCTTATGTGTGCAAACTTTAACCTTTTTTTTTGCTTTAGTAAACTGCCTTATCTCAACCTACGAGTTGTTTTCCGTCTTATTTCCTCTCCCCTGTCCCACCTGAGAATAACTTGGAGTACCCACCCAAAGGATGCAGCAGTGCTCCAGGACAGAAGATGTAATTTAAAGTGCTGCTGTAATCCACATATATGTTAGAAAGTCATGGGAACCTCAGGGAAGGTCACGTATATATATATATAGATAGATATATATATAATTTTTTTTTTAGAGAGAAATCTTAGAGGTCTTTTCCAACCTAAATGATTCTGTGATTCTGTGAAATAAGGAAAATGGGAACCAACATTTTCCCAAAGAGAGGGGACACTGCTGCAGCCCCACTTCTAGAGGCAAGGGATGATATGGGGCACAACCCCACCGACAGCATTTTGGGCTTTATCATCCCAGTAATGCCTCTGCTTTGATTTATTCCCAGCTCCTCCACGGGCTGCTCTGCCCCAGGAGAAAATATTTACTCTCTGGGGATTATCAGGCATCACACAAGATAATACCCAGGGCTGCAAAAACTCCAGTGCAGATAAAGCCTTGCTGAGACTGATGCCTCACTACATCCTCTCCTGCTCCCTTTCAGGTCAAACTGGATCTTGTACATGACAAGGGGATAAAAACTCAAATGTTTTTGGGATAATGCTGCTGACTTGTTGTTGCGTATAGATAAAGCCTTACAAAAGAAGGACTTTGTTACCCTTGTAAAATCATGGCTCACACTAAGTAGAAAAGGACTATGGGAAAGTGACTCAGATGAATTAGAGGCAGAAAAACAAGTTCTATAACAATCACGTGTTCACATCGTGGTGTATGGTGGTTGGTTGGATTATATTTATGTTTTAAAACTATGTAACTGATAAAGGCCTAACTGCTTTAAAAGGCCTGTTTTTTGCAATAAAGGACTCTCTCTTGCACCTGCCTGGGCACTCTACGTTGCACGGCATCTTAACATCTGGCGCCTGAATGATGGGAGATAAGATTTCGGTGAGGAGGAGGACTGCGGCCAACAATGAAGCCCAGCGGACCCAGAACACTGGGAGACCAAATTGCAATGAAGAGATGGACTGCAACTCGGCAAGGCAGACCTTTACGACCCTCAGACTGCAAGCAGAGAGCAGAGCTCAGACCCTGCTACAATGACAGGTGACTTTCTTTGTGAACCACAATCTGACGAAGAGAAGGATGCCGGCACAGCTGAAAAGGTTAGGTCAGTGGTGTTTGCTGGATGACGAACCATGGAAGTGTGAGTATCCTGGGACTGGGGAGGAGTCCCAGTAGTGTTGGTGCAGCTTAAAGATATAGCAGCACATTCTCCACATTGGAGTAACTTTTATTATGGGTTAAAGGACCCTGTTATTCTTTCCTAAATGAGAGAGGCCTTGATGTTAAAAACTTCTGTGTGCAGCTGTGACAGGGAGTGCTAGAAAAGATACTGATAATGAACCTGGGCATGGATCCAGGGCACAGATCCAGGGAACAAATTGATCCTCAATTTAGTGCATGCTGTTGTGGGCATCAACGAAGACGCACTGGAGCTCCCTCCCTGGAGCATAACGCTGCCTCCGGAGTAGGCCGCCCCCCCCCCCCCCCCCCGCTGTGGCCGCTTTACAGGCCACTCTGAAGAATGCCTCCCATGCAAGCGGCTGCTCAGCTGCCAGCTCCCCTGGTAGGTCCCTCGCCAGCTGCTCCCCCGCAGCTGCTCTGCTAGCAGCAGCCCCCTCGGCCTCCTTTGACCCCCTCGGCACAGTCTCCCCCCCGGATCTTTGAAGCCTCCTGCCTATGGTTGGGTCCTCAGCCTCAGTTGGTCCCCTGGGCAGTTGCCCCCCAGACCCTCTGGGGCCCTTGGCTGAGCCACCAGCTTGCGGCATACCAGCTGACTCCGAGAGCTATTAGCCTTTGATAGCTACCCTGGCTCGGCCTACCCTCTCCAACCTGGAACCATAAATCACGGCTCATGGCGGATTTATGGCCTACACAGAGTGCTGAAGCTACGGCACATTGCTATCAGAATGCCAAGAAGACGCATTGAAACACAGAGATCTTAGGCTACTCTATTATCAGAAAATTGTGGAAATTGGTACAGGACAGTTTCTCGTTCAGTTAGCAGGTGACACTGCATATTCTAACCCCAGAATGCAGACTGGCTATTTGTGACATCATTACCAGAACTCTGTTAAAATGAACCTTGTATTTTCAGTGAGCTGTGTATTTTGACAGGACTGTTTATTGGAGAGATTAAAGGCTAGCTGTGTGAATGCAGAGTCTTCCTGCATACTAGTAACATAGCAAGGTCTAAATTCTTCAACAGAAATGCTGATATATTGCATGATTGGTAAAACTTGCCATGTGGGATGTATACTGCTTTTTCAGAAATTTTGATTTAAAAGTCTGACTGCACTGAATTAATACTGATTCTTTGCTCAGTTATAATGATGTTAGCTGTTACCACAAAAATTAGAAACTTGTATACCTGGAAAAATATTTGAAATTGGTATCCTGAGAGCACCATTTATCACTACGTGGATAACGTTTTAGTTTGTGGATAGGAAGATTCATGCTTGTAAGATATTGTGGCCCCTTAGAAAATTCCGTAGATCCCTCCTTGGAAATATTTCAGGTGGATATTAAGGGAACAAAATATTACACCACAGCAATTAACTTTCAAGCCTGATGTCAAAATATTACATGATTTACCTGCAGGAAGCAATTAGCTAGGGGAGGCCAATGCACTCATAAATCAAGCATTCCTTTGCTCACTTGAAGGCAAACCCTGAGCTTTATCTGCAGCAGCTATTCGAGAATAAGATATAATTAGCTCACGCCTCTCCACTGTAAAAGCAGACAGAATTGTGCCAGCTTTGCCTGTTTGTTTGCCTTTTTCACAGCTTTGATAAGGTAATTTTATTGTGAATCTATCACCATGAAGAAACATGTGACAGCATTTCAGATAGGTACAGCTACTTAGTGATTCAAGTGTAGTTATTCTTCCTTGCCATGTATAAACTGAAATTGCACTTGACATCAAAACAGTTTAAGTACATTGATAGACCACAAGTGCAGTAAACAGTAGCTCACTCCTTTAGAATCATCTGACACCATGACTTTGTAGCTGTTTATATACAAGTGTCAGTCTTACACACCTGTTGACCTAACCAAGTTACATGTGCAAAAATCATGGCACTATTATATAACTAGGTCCTTGCTGGTTTAGCTTTAAATATTTATATCCCATTACCTTTAATAGTCCAAGCTCAAATCTACTGTACAGGCAATCTCGAAAATCTGTCTTACCATCTGCGAACTGAGCAGGTTTGAAGTGCAATTTGCCAAGATATACACTGTTGTAATTTTTCTGAGTAAAGCTGCACTTTAAAACACCCTGGCAAAGTTATGCTTACACCAGAAAAGTCCTGACTATGAATGGGTATTTTCAATAATATTTGCACTTACCATGAGCTATTCCCAAAACTGAATTATGTAAAATCACAATGTATTTGCCACACCTTTATAATCTCTCCAGTAAATCCATGTTGCTGGTATTTCATTTACAAATCAGTTGTTTGCCTGCATATTGTTCATTGATGTTTAACTGTTGTATGACAAAATTTTGGTAGCTTTCTTGTAATGATGGAGTCAAAATGAGTTAAATTCTGTTGTATCTGCAACTTTTAAAGGAACACTCAACTCTGAATTCAGTTTTGTTAAATTTAAGTGATATTAATTTTCAGTTCTGTTATGTTTCAGTTCAGTTAAGTTTAAGTGTTGTTAAATTTAAGTGATGTTAGGTTTACATTCTGTTAATTTGAAGTTCTGTTCCATTTAAATTCTGCTAAGTTTAGGTTCTGGTAAATTTAAGTTCTGTTAAGGCCAAGTTCTGTAAAGTTTAATTTCTGTCAAGTTTAAGTGTTGATAACTTTAAGCAGAGCTAAGTTTGTTGTTCAGTTTAAGTTCTCTTAAGTTTAAGTTTTATTAATTTCTGTTCAGTTTCAGTAATGTTAACTAAGTTCTCTTAGGTGTGCTTTCTGTTCCACTTAAGTGACGTTAAGTTTCAGTGAAGTTAGCTTTAAGTTCTGTTGAAATATGCTCATTTAAATTACAAGATACAATTTTCTTGTTATAGAGATGAGTGACATTAAGTTTGAATGACGTTAAGTTTAAGTTATGTTGAAATCTGCTAATTTAAATTACAAGACAAAGTTCTTTTGTTACAGAGATATGATGGAACCGACTGAAATAATTATAATGAAGAACTGGTAAGTAACTGTTTAAGAATATAAGATAAGAAGTTGCGTAAAAATATGTGAAGATGCAGTTTATAAGATTTTTAATTTCATTGAAAATTCTATGGGTATAACTATTCTACATTGGTCAATTAATATAATTATTCATAAAAATCTTTGCTGTTTTATCTTCCATAGGTAGCACAGAAGAATGAGTAACAATTCCAAATTATGGCTGTTATTAATTGTAAGCTGTCTAGTGTTTTCTTTCTTGCTTTTAATTTGCTTTATTGTCATATATGCATGGATGTGTGGAAAAATCTTATCTCGACTTCGTAGTACAGTTACTGATGCTGTACTAATGATTCTGAATATGTTGTTAATGTCATAGCGTGAATTCACTGACTTTTCATAACAGGCATGTATTGGTTTGGCACAGCCTGGCTTTTGGTAGCAGGGTGAAAGGAAACAGCAAAGCCTGGCACTTCAGAAAATTCCTGGGAAGCACAAGAGAAAGTAGATTACACACTATCTGAGAACAGGAAAGGCATCCTGTTTCTTCGAAGCCTGCAAACCTTGAGGAAATTAACAAACTGTTGTTATAGATGAGTAATGAGATGGTTGGCTCTCACAATTAAGGGATGAATATTATGTGTATGTAAAGAGAAGTTTTATAGATGTACAGTTATTTTTGTGTGTTCTCCCCATAGTCCTCCTTCCCTTCCCCCTTGTACTGTTGTCACTGGTCAGGGCATTTGGGGGAGGGCAGGCTCGTTACTAGGAGGTGCAGCATGGCAACACCTGACCTCCAATCAAGTTCTAAGAAAGTGATCTCCACCAATAGACAGCAGAGAATAAGTTGACTAACAAGACTTTGGGAAGGGCCAAGGCTATAAAAAGCAGAACATCCATTTTGTAGACGAGCACGTGGCTGCTGGTCATGGAGACTCCCAGTGCTGCTCTTCCTTCTTATTCAGTCTCTTGTTGTATTTTGTTAAGGTTTAATAAACCTTTTAAATTTTAAAAGTGAGCGTCGAGTACTGTCTTAACTCTGTAATAAACAGATTCATTTTGCTCTCAGCTTGTGAGTCTTGTTTTCACACTCTACAAATGGCTCCTGATTCTACAGGGACTTCATCACTACTGACGTGATCCAGTCCGGTGGCGTACCCCGACCGAATTGTGTGTGTGTTCAGCTGATCACGAAGGAGCTCCTTTCATCACTGGCTGTAGAACAAGTCAGCCTTTTGCAAACAGTTGGGCAGCATTTTTTATAATGGGGCAAGGTGCAACGAAATCCCAAAAACTGCATAAAGACTGCCTGTTGCACACCACCAGGGGACAGAGTTATAAACTCCAACCCCAAAGCCTCATCCTATTACTTATATGGGTCAAACTATTTCATCCCTGGTACCCATCAGATGGTTCCTATGATCTTACTCACTGGCAAAAGGTTGGTGAAAGTTTACGAACCCTCCAAATTTCCCATCACAATGTCCACCCTGATTACATTATGTTGGCGTGTGGTATACTCGGCTTTGCAACAATTTAAAGAAGCAGATCACGTCCTTGCAGATGTTCCACCTGCATCGCCATCAGATTCTGTTATTTTTGTTAATGAAACATCGCCTGAGGATAATGATCCGGAGAAAAAGGATCCGTTTTATCCTGGTCCTATTGATTCTGGACAAGAACCAGATCTATATCTTCCTTTAGCCCCAGTACGTGCTATGGCAGCAGGTGCTCCCAGCGCAGAAGAAATACTACAAACAGCACGCAAAAAGGCTGCAGTAAATATTTCACAAATTCAACCACCGTGTTATACCTCATCCCATTCCTCTAGCGACTATGAAGAGAAAAGAATACCATCTATAGGACCTGAGCCAGAAAGG
This sequence comes from Phylloscopus collybita, assembly GCA_027886175.1. Lineage (NCBI taxonomy): Eukaryota > Metazoa > Chordata > Aves > Passeriformes > Phylloscopidae > Phylloscopus > Phylloscopus collybita. The sequence goes on from JAJNNQ010000057.1 coordinate 5,568,122, forward strand.
TTTATACAAAGATGCCAGAGACAAGCACTGGAGGAAGGTGATATTGAATTTTTTCAAGCAATGCCTGTTGTATATGGTACTCAAAAGCCACATCACGAACAATTGTCATATGAGATGGTAAAGGAACTGAGGTGATTGGTGAAAGAAAATGGTTTACATTCCTCCTTTACTATGAATTTATTGGATGCAATTGCAGAAGCACATACTATGTTACCAGTGGATTAGAAATCTTTTAACGACAATTTTGACAGGAGGACAATACTCTGTCAGGTGGATGGAATTTGTAGATTTGGCTGAAACTCAGGTATTGAACAATGGTAATCAACAACCACTCATTACCATCACTGTGTCACAGCTCTCTGGCACAGATGCACATGCTAGTGCTCAGGCTCAGTTAAGATTTCCCCCACAAGCGTGGGACCAGTCAACTGTTATTGCCATGCGGGCACTATGAAAGGTACCTGATACAAAAAAGGTAGAGTCTGATTTTGCTGCTGTGAGGCAGGGGCCTCGGGAACCATTTATTACCTTTATTGATCGATTACAATCCACCGTTAGATGACAAATTGACATGCAGGAAGCAGCTGATGCTGTTTTAAAATCTCTTGCTTATGAAAATGCTAACAGTGACTGTAAAAAAGCCCTGGACCCAATTCGTAATCATGCTGATGTTGAACTTTCTGATTATATCAAGACGTGCTGATATCGGCTCGGAACAATTCAAAGCAGAACTAATTGCTACTACGATAGCTCAACAGCTGGAAGTGGCCAGAGCCTGACAGGAAATTATCTGGCAGTCACACATCTCCCTATCGCTGCAGAAGGATTAGAGAATCTATTCAGGGATTCACTGTCATTTCAAATTGCTCTTGCAGATTATAATGGACAATTTTTTCACACAATGCCTCGAAATGCCCTTCAAGGAACTCCCCTTTCAACGACAACTGCAAATGAAAACTCCAATCTCTGATGCAAAGACTGTTTTCACTGATGGATCAGGAAAGACACACAAAGCTGTCACCCAGAGGAGAAATTATAAGGGACAGTGGGAACATTCGATAACCTTTCAACCTGGATCTACTCAGCTAGTCAAACTGGCAGCTGTGGTAGAAGCATTTCACCTTTTTTCACAGGAAACTATTAACATTGTGATTCTCTTTATGCTACAGGAATCATTGAGAGAATTGAGCACTCATTCCTGAACGAAGTCTCTGACAAAGATCTTTTTGTGTTATTAACCACTCTGTACAACTTTTTACTTCACAGGTCTCATGAATATTACATTCTGCACCTTAGGTCACACCACGCTGCCTGGACCTATAGTGGAAGGTAATGCAAGGGCAGATGCCCTCACCATGACAGTCACTATACCACAAAAGTTAGGGCAGGCAAAACTTTCTCATGCTTTCTACCATCAAAATGCCTGAGCACTGGGAAAACAATTTGATCTGACTTTGCCATAAACACGGGATGCAGTGAACATTTGCTCGCAATGTCAGCAAACTCCTTCTTTGTCACAAACATTAGGTACAAACCCACAAGGGTTGAAACCTAATGACATTTGGCAAACAGATGTAATACACATATCAAGCTTTGGGACTTTTAAATACATCCATGTTTCTATTGATACCTTTTCAGCATTCATAATAGCAACAGCACATAAAGGTGAGAAATCAAGAGATGCCACCTGACATTGGCTCTGAGCCTTCAGCATGATGGGTGTCCCTCAACAGATAAAAACAGATAACAGATCTGCATATACATCTCATAAAACACAAGAATTTTTCCACGCTTGGGGTATCAAACATGTCACAGGTATTGCCCATTCCCCAACAGGGCAAGCAATAGTCAAAACAGCATATTTCATATTGAAAAACATGCTACAAAAACAAAAGAGGGGGAATCCAATAGGCATGCTCCCTCAAGAGCAACTTGACAAAGCAACCTGTTTTAAATTTTGTGACTCTCCAGTAGAGATGACTTAACTGTACATAAAAGGCTTCTGGGTCAGACTGCTATTGGAGAAGGAGTTCACCCAGAAGTTACATACAAGGGTGTACATAGACGTCAGTGGAAAGGTCCAGTTCCACTCTTAGCTTGGGGAAGAGGCTATGGGTGTGTTTCTTTACCTACAGGACCATACTGGCTTCCAGTGAAATGCATCAAGCCCAGTCAAGGACAACAACAATGAACCTTGTCATCTTTCTTCTGCTGTACTGATATCAAATGGTGGAAGGGAGAATCTACTGGGCCCACATCATTCAACCTCCACTGTTTTGGCCTCTGACCTGGTGGGATCCAGAGCCTCCCCTCAGCAACAATGGAACAGAATGAGAAAGAGGAACTTGGCTTCCTCCCCTGAATCAGGATACTGAAGATACATATAGTATTAACACTGCTTTTGTTACTGGTTTACTGCCGATATACTTAACACGGAATCAAACAAGTACCTCTTTACCTTTACCTTGTGCTAACTTTTCTATGCAATTGCATTTAATATACCTACACTCGGAGAATGCAAGAAAATTGACTACTATTACATTGCTGGCCATTCTGTCTACCTCCAACAAATCTGTGGAGGCCACTCCACCTCATTTCCCCAAATGTCGTTTTACACTCATCTCCAATATACGGCGTTTGGAATGGACATGTGTAGGACAATGGCCACAACAACAATTCTTAGAGTATGGGAGGGTAATTGATTGGGGACCACATGGTATCTTTAAAGAAAGTGGGACCAATGCAACCATTCTCCCATCCCAAAAGGCAAACCACAGTATTGTTTGGCATTATGGTGGAATGGCTGGATCATTAATTCAATATTATTTAGGTAATAATCAGTCCTGTGTGCACAAACAGTTGTGGAAAATGTTGTTACCTGCTTTTGGCAATAGGATATATGTTGGAGTGTGAATCCCCTGGGCCAAATCCATACAGGCCCAGGAGTGCCCAGAAATGTGAGAATGGAATTAGAACTTTCAAAAAATCTAAAGTCCATAAATCCACACAGACATGAAGTAGAAATGCAAGTTTAGTTTTAAATAAATAGAGGATTTTAAGTGCCTGTATTAGCTAGTAAGAGAAGCCCTAAGATCTAGTTTAAAGTTTAGTGGCACTGCCTTCTGCAAAGATAGATAAACTCTAGATATAATGAAAATAATGTAACCTTGCTATGCATTCTTAGATAGAACAGATAGAGCTATATGTGTAGAATTGCTGTAAGATTTTGCGTTTGTCTTCGCACATCAATCTTAACTTAGAATTGGTCCAGCAAGGATGTAGAAAATTTGTGTATGTACCTAATTGGCCAAAATTAGAATAAAAATGTACTACTCTTGTCACAGTCAATATGTGGCAGTCGACATGGACACTGCACTTAAGGTGCTTCATTAAAATCATCAGAAGGCTTCAAGAATCAGCACCTTGTTATTCAAAACTCTCCCATACCTTTTCTCTGTATCCTCTAAGAGCAGCTCCACACAGCTCTGTCTCTGTCTGCCTTTCTGCTTCAGTTCTGGCTCGCTCCTTCCTGTCCCTAGCACAGCCACCTAACCCTGTCTGTCCTATGTACAGTATCTTACCTTTTCTGTCCCTTGCATGACCTCCTGTCCCTAGGTCTTTACAGCACAGCAAACAAACTCCAACCAACCTCTTCCTAGCTAACTCACTCTTTATCACGCCCATGGCTGTGAGGTCAAGGCTGTTGCCACTCTAGGATAATCAACACAGCTGTAACATATGAGGGGGGAGACTGCCTTCAGCAGCATCTCCTTTTGTCTCCCCACAACTCTAGGAACACACACATTCACAGGACTCACAAAAAAAACTGATGCCACTGTTGTTGCTACTGCTTTGACTGCTACTGATAAGATGCTCACAGGACACCGACTACTGAGGCCTCTGCTGCTGCTGTGGCTGCTGCTTCTGCTTGGGACTTAGAGACCTTATGTTACAAGGCTTCTGCGTACTGCTATGGACTCTAATAACTTTGCCTTCATGGGACTGATATAACAATGTAATAAAGGACTTCTTTTACAATTACCCAGCTTTTAGTCTTCAAAGAAGATGCACCGAAATCTCGGCAGATCTACCAAGTAAAATTAGATAAGAATGCTGCAATTGTTACTCTAACACTGCAAGAGGAATGATTACTAATGACCTGTACTTCACACCCATATGTTTTTTGCTTTAGCTAATGATTTTTCAATAGATTATAGAAATGGTGTGTATTTTTTATCCACTGATTCTATTGTTTTCAAATCCTGTATAACCTATGGAGACATGTGTAGCTATTCTGTCCTTCCATTTAAAAGAAGATCTGAAATTTGGGTACCTATAAACCTTACTCAAGTGTGGGAAGGACAGGATGGTCTCTCGCAATTGGCTCGAATAGTCCAAGAGGAAATCCAAAAGAGTAAGAAACAAGTTTGCAAATTTCTGGGTTGGTTAATCTTTGCTATTGTTTCTGCCATAATAATATTAACCACAGCCTCTGTGTCTGTTGCTGTCTTAACTCATTCCATTCAAACTCCCCATACCATGGGACAAGCTTTAACTAATATCACAAAATAATTACAAACACAATAAAACATTGATAAAGAAATAATGGCCAGATTAGATGCCTTGGAAAGTGCTCTTTTATGGGTAGCCGAGCGAGTTGAGGCCCAAAAAACTCATCTATCCCTGCACTGTGACTGGGAACATATCCATAATTCCTTATGTGTCACTCGCTTTCCATGGAATGACGCGGAACAGAATTGCGAGACAGTTAAAAACCACCTTCAAGGGGCCTTTGATAAATCCTTACAACAGAATATACAGTCACTTCACACTCAATTAAAAGATCAACTCAGAACTTTACAAACTCTGCAGGAAGAAAAGGTGTTGACAGATCTGAAAAATTATCTTCCTTGGCTAAATCGGAAAAATTGGTTTTTTGGGATAAATTTACGAGTTTGGGTTTTCATTGGACTGAGTTGTCTGGCAATGACATTCTTTTTAATCTTCTGTCTTGTCCTTTTTAACATAATCAGAGCTGTTAAAACCACGCAAAAAAAAAAAAATCATGGTTACCTTAGCCTTATCTATGACTCCTTTAAAAAGAAAAGGGCGAGATGAAAGGAAACAGCAAAGCCTGTCACTGCAGAAAATTCCTGGGTCTCATGAGAGAAAGTAGATTACACACTGAGAACAGGAAAGGCATTCTGTTTCTCTGAAGCCTGCAAACCTTGAGGAAACTAAGAAACTGTCAGGCCAATGGATTTATTACAAGCCTGCAACCAGGTTGCATGTGAAGGACTGAACAAAAATCCTCACACTAAGTGTATAAGTACTGTCTTAACTCTGCAATAAACAGATTCATTTTGCTCTCAGCTTGTGAGTCTCATTTTCATAAGCTACAGCAGGGGGGCCACAAAGATGGCTCTTGTGAGAAGTTGCTGGAAGCTTCCCACCATGTCCAGCAGAGCCAATGGCTGATGGCTCTGAAGATGGACATGTTGCTGGCCAAAACTGGGCCAATGAGAGAGGTTGGCAATGCTTCAGTGATGACATATTTAAGAAGAAAATCAAAACAAAGTCACAAGTTGGGCTTCTAGTGAGAGAGAAAGACAAGGTGAGAACATGTGAGGGAAAACAACAAGTCAGCATCAGTGAAAAAGGAGGGGGAGGAGGTGCTCCAGGCACCAGAGCCAAGATTCCTCAGGAGGCCATGGTGAGGACCATGGTGAAGCAGGCTGCCCCCTGCAGCCCATGGGTCCACAGGAAATCCAGAGATCTGCCCGCGGACCAGGGGGGAGGTGCCAATGCCAGAGTGTGTGGATGCCTGGAGGAGGTTTTGACCCAGAGGAAGACCTGGTGGAGAGAGAGGGCCCCTGCTTCCAGGCTGGAGCAGCCTGTCCTTGGAGGACTGCACCCATGGCAGAGTGACCCACACTGCAGCAGTTTTGGGAGGACTGTTTGCCTGTGGGAGGAATTCACGCTGCAGCAGGTGCAGTACGGTTGCTGCTCGTGAGAGTGGACCCACGCTGGGGAAGTTCACAGAGGTCTGTCTCCTGTGGGAAGGACCCCATGGCCTCACAGGGGAAAGACTCCTCTTCCAGAGCAGCGGAAGAATATCTCAGTGATGAACTGACCAAAACTCCCATGCCCTGTCTTCCTGCGCTGTCAATGAGAAGGAGGAAGGGGCTGGCAGGAAATGGTGTTTTAAGGGCTTATTTTACTTCTCATTATTCTCCTCTGATTCGGTTAATAATAAATTCACTTTTGCAACTAAAGTCGAGCCTGTTTTGCCCTTGAAATATCTTCTCCTGGTCCTTATTGCACTCATGAAACCTTCATTAACTTTTTCTTCCCTTTTCCCTCCTTTACCCGACTGTGGCGGGGGAGGGTGAGCGAGCAACTCGTGGGTGCCCGGCGTTGGGCTAGTGTCAAACCATGACAGGGCATTATCCATAAGATATTATTTGATAATACACATATGCATTGATTTGGTCATTTGCAGTTTGTTCACGGTACCATTGACTACTTAGCTAAAGATAAATGACAAAGCCAGCTGCTTTACAAACTTTCATATGCTGTTGTGTAGCTATCTGCAACACGTATAATTTTAAGAAACTTTCCCAACTGCTGTTAACAGAGGCTTTCTTGTAGGATATGGTAGGGTGACCCTTCCAGTTAAGGCCTTGGCTCTGGCCAAGCCCTGGCCCTAGCTGGTCAGAAGTATGCCAACAGACCCAGGTGTTTCTGCATTAAAACTGTACTCAAGTCACTTTGACTTGCCGATGTGGGCTTATAAAAGCTGAACCCCCTATCGAGGTAAACTTGGAAGCCATGCCCGGGAATGGTTCATCAGGTCCTCATTGTAAAACAGGGCTTGCCAGTTATTGCAGACTCTGGGTGATGGTACAGTATTTAGGCAATTAGTGGTGTATCATTCCAAGTCACTATCCTTTCTCTCATGTGCTACTGATTACGTGTATTACCTTGCTTATTTTTGCTTGGTGTGAGTTTATTGCTTTACCACATGTATTGTCTTACTTTTACGTTGTCTTCATGTTCATAGTGAGAGAGGCGCATGTTGTTGAAAAAACAAAGAAGGGGGAATATGGGTCCTTAGGAACATTTAGATAATGCAATGTTTACACTAAAATTTTTGAAAGCAGATCATCAATTTTGATCCCTGGCAGAGCAATACTGCTCTGAAAATTTGCATGTGCAGAACCAATTTCTAAAAGTTTTACGTAAGGATCCACAATTGGGTGTGCAATGGCAAGGCCTAGCTGATTTACTAACCTAGGAGAGAAGGTATGCATGTGTTTTATCACCAACAGGTCCAAAGTGGTTACCTGCTCGTCTGGACAAACATCAGTCACCTCTGAGGAGATGAGGCCCAGTGAGGGGAAAAATGACCTGATCACCATACAGCCCTCTTAGCCAAGGCAGGAGCAGGGGTAGGACTGCCAGGAACATGGCAGTGTCTGGAGGCTTATGGAGGCAGCCTGCCAACAGAGGCCTTGTGTCCCACTGCACCCACCATCATGTTATTGTGTTCAGGCTGACCTTCTTCAGTTATTCTCTGTTCCATGCTTCCAGAAAGACATCCAGTAATGTCAAAGACAGCATTTCTAGCTAATGGACTCTCTCCTGCCTAAACAGCACAGCTCCTGAGCGCCAGCGATACAAACTTTGGAACAGTAGCCGTTTACTTCCACTTCCTGGGGACATTTGACATTATCTTTTTGTTTTCCTATGCTGCAGGGCTCTCTATCAGTGGCATGGTTGTATTTGATGGGTTTTTATTGATTGTGATCTGTATTCCATGTATCTTATCCTGAGTCCAGCAGATGATCAGTAATAGTCTTAATAAGATATTGACCTTACAGGTGCAGACTGTTTTGGCATTAGGGTACATGAACCCTTCGCACAAAAAAAAAAAAAAAAGAAAGGGGGAGATGTTGCCCATAGGTAAAACCTTACTAAATAAGGGCTTTGTTACCCTTGTAAAATCATGGCTAAGGCCTGCTACTTCAGCTTAGAAGAGGACTATGGGAAAGTGACTCAGCTGAACTAGAGGTAGAAAAACAAGTTATATAACAATCACATGTTCACATTGTGGTGAAAGGTGGTTGGTTGGATGACGTTTGTTATGTTTTAAAACTGTGTAACTGATAAAGGCCTAACTGCTTTAAAAGGCCTGTTTTTTGCAATAAAGGACTCTCTTGCACCTGCCTGGGCACTCTGTGTTGCATGGCTTTGTAACAACTTGTTTTTCAAATCCTCTGCCAGCAAGCCTCCGGGATGCTGCTTACCTCTCTTGACCCCATCAGGTGGTTTAACTGGGAAGCTTACCAGTAAGCCCTATCCCTGCAAGGAGGCACCGTGTTCTACCAGGTTATTCTCTGGCTGACAGGGAATGCAGAGGCTTTCAGACAGCACAGGGATAAATCCCAAATAAATTTTTCAAGAAGAAACTTAAGTTTATGAATGGAGGGAACTCATATCAGGATGCAAGGCTTTGTTGTTGGGTTGGGTTTTGTGGTATTTTTCTCTTCTAAACTTCATTTTATTTATGTTGAAGTACCTGTTAAATCCTGTTAACATGCTGCAAATCTTTGTCTTGCTGAAAAAAAGAATTTGGCACCTTTAAAAAGTACTTGGCCTATATCTGTGGCCAAATAAACCCCTTGTGGACAGGGAAGGGAGCAGGTAAGTAAGGGATAATCCACAGCAGGGAAGGCAGGGCAGAAGGAAGAAAAAATAGGATAGGCAACAGAAAAGAAGGGTAGGGAACCATTTAAAAAAAAAAAAAAGGATGGGGAACAAAAAGCAGGATAGGGAACAACAACAAAAATAGGATGGGGAACAATAAAATTAAATAGGGGACAAAAAAATGGGATAGGCAACAACCCTGCATCCAAGAGCAGGGAAGAAAGTGGCAATGCACAATTTTCACCCATTAACTTCAGCAGCCAGATGATTTCCACAGTAAAGAGGATGCATGTGTATAGTCAGGGCAGGGGAAAGAGGAGGGAGTCACAATGAAGAGCAGGGCTGTAAGGAAAGGCATGCAGGGGGCTACCTGGAAGGTTTGGCAGGCTAAGGCCACCAAACCCAGTAAGATGTCCATCAGAGCACGAAGGGCAGTTCACAAGTATTACACTCTATCTTGCTACAAACCTTATTCTCTGACTTTATCCAGTCCAAACGAATGAATAATATTATTAAAAGACAGATGAGAGATCAAAACAGCAGGTTGGAGAAACCTGGGAAGCCTCCTGACAGCCAAGGAAACCTGCACTATCAAGGGAAGAGTGAGATTATAATAATTAGGTCAGTTGGCGGTAAGCCTTCTCAGTGCACACAGGCACGTGTGCACTGCTGCCTTGCTAGAAAGTGGCAACATTCCTGAGGAGCTGAGAAACCCAACAGTGATATCCCAGGGGCTTCTAAATCTCTTCTCATAGAATGTAACATCAAATGGGTTTAAACGTTGCTAATAGGGTGGGCTAAATCTATGCTGTAATATAACAGCAAATTAATCACTGCTATTTTGTGGAGTCTGTGTGGTTGCTGTGCTGGGAGAACGGCCTCGTGGTTTGTCCCAAAAGGATACTCTCCTTGCACTTTAACACAGGCACAGACCCCTCAGACAAGTCTAGGCTTGTTTCAGGCAGCGTAGGACCCGGGGTGCAGCGGCGAGATAAATGTAGCAAGATGAATCCTGCGTGACTCCTTCAGAGAGGCTGGACGAATCAGTGGAAAAAGGAAACGGATCTGCTTCAGGAGTCTTGTCCAGATTTATTCCAGTGCAGCAGCACTTTTGAACCGTGTGACTTCCCTGAGCAGAACCCTGACCATGTGCCTGTCCTGGCTTTTTACCTGGGAGAGGGGGAAGGGGGAGGGCATACAGCCTACCTATCAGAAAAGGGCAGGGCATGACCCGAGGGCTAAAGGGTAGCCTAAAGGTCAAATCACCTGTGAGGAGACGTGTGCCCTTTCTGCCTGGGCCAATTCCTTCAATGGCCAACCCCTGCAGAATCTCAGGTTGTTTGGTAAACCCTGTGTATTATAATCATTCCTTCAGGGTTGGCTGGGAAAAACCTACCCTGGGGGAGGGGAAAAACCCCTAAAAGAGGGCTCACCTTGAAAGCCTTAAAGGCACACCACAACACTGTAATAAGTGCTTTATGTTGTGCTAAATCTTTTGCCAAAGCTCTTTGATTGTCTATATTTTGCCAGTTAACTTTTGTGTAATTTTTACCTCATGAGAATATCTGGTTGGTATCTCTCCCTTGCAGAGATATCTTACCCAGAGCAAAGGAACTTTGGTTTACTCCCTTACATTTAAGTTTCTGGCGTGTTACACCACTCCACAAGTTTCCAGCTGCTGCCAGCACCTCACCACAGAATCACACACAGAATCACACAGAATCACTAGGTTGGAAGAGACCTTCAAGATCAAGTCCAACCCAGCCCTAACACCTCAACTAAACCATGGCACCGAGTGTCACATCCAGTCTTTTTTTAAACACATCCAGGGATGGTGACCATTCCAGTACTTTACCACCCTTTCTGTAAAAAACTTTTTCCTAATATACAACCTATATTTCCCTTGGCGCAGCTTAAGACTGTGTCCTCTCATTCTGTCAGTTGCTGCCTGGAGAGAGACCAACCCCCACCTGGCTACAACCACCTGTCAGGAAGTTGTAGAGAGTTATAAGGTCACCTCTGAGTCTCCTTTTCTCCAGGGGAAACAACCCCAGCTCCCTCAGTCGTTCCTCATAGGGCTTGTGTTCCAAGCCCCTCACCAGCCTTGTTGCCCTCCTCTGGACGCACTCAAGCATCTCAACGTCCTTCCTAAACTGAGGGGCCCAGAACTGGACACAGTACTCAAGGTGTGGCCTCACCAGTGCTGAGTACAGGGGAAGAATGACCTCCCTGGTCTTGCTGGCCACACTATTCCTGATGCAGGCCAGGATGCCATTGGCCTTCTTGGCCACCAGGGCACACTGCTGGCTCATGTTCAGCCGGCTGTCAACGAGTACCCCCAGATCCCTTTCCACCTGGGCACTGTCTAGCCACACTGTCCCCAGCCTATAACATTGCAGGGGGTTATTGTGGCCAAAATGCAGGACTCAGCACTTGGACTTATTAAACGTCTTCTTATTGGACTCTGCCCATCCATCCAACCATGCCAGGTCTCTATGCAGAGCCTTCCTACCTTCCAACAGATTGTCACACGCTCCCAGCTTAGTGTCATCTGCAAATTTACTAATGAAACACTCAATACCCTCATCCATGTCATCAATAAAAATATTGAACAGAAATGGCCCTAGCACAGATCCCTGAGGAACACCACTAGTGACTGGCCACCAACTGGATGCAGCACCATTCACCACCACTCTCTGGGCCCGGCCATCCATCCAGTTCGTAACCCAGCAAAGAGTACTCCTGTCCAAGCTGCCAGCTTTTGCAGGAGTATGCAGTGGGAGACAGTGTCAAAGGCCTTGCTGAAGTCCAGATAGACAACATCCACAGCCTTTCCTGCATCCACCAGGCTGGTCACCTGGTCATAAAAGGAGACCAGGTTGGTCAAACACAACCTACCCTGCCTAAATCCATGCTAGCTGGGTCTGATACCCTGGCCATCCTGTAAGTGCTGCATGATGACACTCAATATAAACTGCTCCATTACCTTACCAGGTACTGAGGTCAGGCTAACTAGGATATAATTACCAGGATCCTCCTTTGCACCTTTTTTGTGAATGTGAATCACATTGGCGAGCTTCTAGTCATCTGGAACCTCACCAGTGAGCCAGGACTGTTGGTAAATGATGGAGAGTGGCTTCACAAGCTCATCTGCCAGCTCTCTCATCACCCTGGGATGGATCCCATCTGATCCCATAGATTTATGAACATCCAAGCGGCTCAGCAGTTCTCTGATTGCCTCTTACCAGATAACAAGGGGACCATTCTGCTCCCTAATACCATCTACCAACCCAGGAGGACAGTTGTCCTGAGGACAAGCCATCTTTCCACTAAAGACTGAGGAAAAGAAGGTGTTAAGCAACTCCACCTTCTCCTCATCTTCAGTTACTAAGTTCCCTCCCGCATCCAGTAGAGAACAAAGGTTGGTCTTACCCTTCCTTTTACCATTAATATATTTGTAAAAACATATTTTATTATCCTTTACAAAAGTTGCCAAATTAAGTTCAAACTGAGGTTTGGCCTCCCTAATTTTTTTCCTACATGTCCTAGCAACCCCCTTAAATGCTTCCTGAGAAATCTGACCCTCCTTCCAAAGATGATACATCCTCTTTTTATTCCTAAGTTCCTTCAAAACCTCCTTGCCCATCCAGGCTGGATGTCTGCCTCATTGACTCATCTTTTGGCACACAGGGACAGTCTGTTCCTGTGCCCTCAAGATCTCTGTTTTGAAGCACGTCCACCTTTCCTGGACTCCTTTGTTTTTAAGGGCTGCTTCCCAAGGAAATCTCTGAACAGGTCTCCTAAACAGGCCAAAGTCTGACCTCCGGAAGTCCAATGTAAAAGTCTTATTGATGTTCCTCCTGATTTCACCAAATATTGAACTCTATAATTTCATGAACACTATGCCCCAAGTGGCCTGCAACCACCACATCTCCCACCAGCCCATCTCTATTCCCAAAAAACAGGTCTAACATAGTCCCTCCCCGGTGGGCTCACTCACCAGCTGTGACAAGAAGTTGTCCTCCATACACTCTAAAAACTTCCTGGACTGCCTCTTTTCTGCTATATTAAGTTCCCAGCAGATGTCTGGTAGGTTGAAATCACCCACAAGAACAAGGGCTGGTGATCCTGAAACATTCTCCAGCTGCTTACAGAATAAGTTGTCCACCTCTTCTTCCTGGTTGGGTGGACAATAACAGACTCCCAATAGGATGTCAGCCTTGTTGGCCTTCCCCTTAATTCCTACTCATAGGCATTCAACTTCATCATCATTAGTTTCAATACCCATGGCATCAAAAGCCTCCCTGATATAGAGGGCCACCCCTCCACCCTTTCTCCCTTTCCTGCCTCTTCTGAAGAGATTGTAGCAATCCAGTGCAGTGCTCCATCTATGTGAGTCATCCCACCACGTTTCCATGATGGTGACTACATCATAGCTTTGCTGTTGCACCACAGCTTCTAGCTCTTCTTGTTTTTTACCCATGCTGTGCACATTACTATACATGCACCTCAGCTGGGCTACTGATTTCACTCCTGACTCTGGCTTACCACCCTTGGGCTTGCTTCTGGAGAGCCCAATTGCATCGTCTTCCCCCTTCAAACCTAGTTTAAAGCCCTCTAAATGAGTTCCACCAGTTCATGAGCTAAAATCCTTCTGCCCTTAACAGAGAGATGGAGCCCATGCAGTTCCAGCAGGCCAAGTGCCAAAAACGTTGCCTCATGATCAAAGAACCCAAAATTCTGCTGTTAACACCAGCCCTTGAGCCACTTACTAATAATGTGGGCTCTCCTATTCCTTTCATCATTTTTCTCCACCACCAAAGGGATTGAGCAGAACACTACCTGTGCTCCTGCCCTATTAACCACTTGATCCAGTGCCCTAAAGTCTCTTTTTATTGCCCTGACACTCCTCTTTTCAATCTCATCACTGCCAATCTGGAGTATCAGCAGTGGATAATAATCAGAGGGCTGAATCAGCCCAGGGAGTCTCTAAGAAATATCCCATACCCAGGGAGGCAACAGACCTCCCTGTGAGATGGATCTGGTTGACATATAGGGGCCTCTGTTCCCCTCAGAAGGGAGTCACCCACTACGACTACCCTTCTTTTCTTTTTAATGTCAGAGGTGGCGATCTGTCTGACAGACCAAGTGTAATTGAGAGGCCCACCAGGCAGATCTGTGTCCTATCTTCTATGTCCTCTGGCTGACCCTCTAGATCTAGGGTCTCATACCTATTCTGAAGTGGCACCTGGATAGCTAATGGGGGTCTGGAGGAATTTTTATTACCTCCCCAAGTAGGGACCCATTTCCACTCCCCTTCATCCACCAGGCATCTGACAGTGGGAGGCATGGGAGTCCTCTGACTCCTGGTGGGCCTCCCTCAAGGATAAAAGGGCAGAACTCCACCAGTCTATTTCCCTTTCACTTTCCTTTTGTGTTGTGTCTTTATTCATATTATCCTAAAGTTTCCAGGGTGGTTTTCCTTTGGGTTTCCCCTCCCAGGTTAGAACTACTTCTGCCAATCCCAAGGGACATGATTTTAATATAAGGGGTCTCTCTGCCACCCCTGGAAAAATTCTAGGGAGGTTGTCGAAGGGATTGGCCAGAACAGAAATAGCCCCCCCCTCCCCAAAGGCGATTTGACCCTCAGGCTGCCATTCTGTCCTTGGGTCACTCCCCCTCACTCTTGGATTGGTGGGATCATTGCCCCTTCCCTTTCCCCCTCCCCCGGTTAAAACCAGCAGGCGGCCGTGTGGCTGGCTGTTCTGCCTGGAGGTTGCCTTGTTCAGAAGTCCCTGATGGGCTGAAATAAACCTCTGGATAAAACCCCCGTGCAGATCCGGTTTCTTTTCTTCACTGTTCATCCTGCCTTTCTGAGAGGGTCACGCAAGATTTATCCTGCTACAGCCAGTGCCGCAGCATCTCGGGTCCGACGCCACCTGGAGCCTCGGAACAAGCCCAGACTTGTCTCTGAGTGGTCTAGCCTCGCCGCTTACAGTGTTAAGGAAATTATCTCTGTGGGACAAACCACAGTAGCTGTTTTCCCGCACGGCCACCACGGGATATCCCTGTCCCCTGCTGCGATAACTGCAGCACTTTCCCTAATACTCCTTAGTCTTTCAACTTTCTCCCTAAGCTCGCCCACCAGCAAAAGAAGATCATTCACCTGTTCACATCATAGGCAGGCTTCTTCTGCAATGCCCCCTGTAACCACTTATAAGCTCAAACACTCTGCACAGGAATGGGTCTGGACAGACACATCCTTTTTGGAGGGTTCTACTTGGCTACATACACTTTTAGTAACTGCAGTTTTTGATTGTGTAAAAACCATTACTAACAAAAAAAACCCACCAAAACCAACCAACCAACAGAAACAACAAACTAAATTCCCCACCAGCAGGAAACCTGCAACCCTGCCTGCTTGCCCTGCCTGCGTGAACTGCCATGCAAATTGCCGTGCCGCGCCCTCAGAGACGTGCCACGCCCATTTGCCTGCTCCTGTTTGCCTGCTCCAGATTGCTGTGCTCCCTAGAGCCCTTTTTTAATCACCACGTCAGTCGCCAAAGGAAAGCCTCTCCCTGCACCTGCATGGCTAATGAGAACCACTGGCCCCAGTCCAGCCATGCAGTGCTGGGTGGGAGACAGCCTGCTCCATGAGTTCCAGCCACTGAGGGGGTCAGCCCTGCAACTGCCAGGAAGTTTCTTCCAGTGTTTTGGTAGCATTGACTCCTTCCAAACAAAAAATAATTTTTCCAGTTTTTGTTTTTGTTTTTTGAGGGGAAGGAAGTTCTGGAAGAGCAGAGACTCAACTGCTGTGTTGTTTTTCCTTTGTTCTCTCTCTCAGCGAGGTGATCCAGAGAAGGGGCTTCTCCCCCATCTTTTCTTTTTCTCCCCCATCTTTTCTTTCTCTTCTGGGCTACATGGACTGCCCCAGAAGCCACCATCTTGTTTTCTTTGTCCCTGGGGGGTCACGTGACTCAGCACCTTTGGATCTAGTGGTTATTGCTGTTTCTTTTTTAGTAAACTGTTATTTTTCCACTTATATCTTCTTGAATTTGTCTCTTGGAAACTAAGGTGAGGTAACTTATTTAGGAATCTATGCCCCGTAAATTGTCTTAATCCAAGACACTGATCCAAGTTAAACCCAATCTTCCCACAAAAACATCCTACAGACTCAACTGTACCTCTACATGCTTCATGGAACCATGAAGATCCTGAAGTCACTACAGTTCACTAGCAAAAAAATGGCAGTCCCCCTTAGATACACAAACATTTTTGCATACTCCTAGGAACTGCAGAAGACCTCATGCATGATGTTCACATTCAGCCTGCAAACTCCTCTCATTAGCTTCCCAACCAATGCTCTCATTTCATTGTGTTTCAACCTCCCTCCAGCACATTAAAAAACAATGGCTACAGTTTCTCATGTACTTTTAATCAAAGTTCACTGCTTTTGTTAAAATAATTGTCTAATCAAACCCATTGTTTCCAAGATGACATTCCTTCTAATGCTTTAATCAATAGACAGAGGTGCTCATAAGAGAACTAACATGGCCTCAGCTGTGTGTAGGTGCTGTGAGAACAAGGCTACAGCTTTTCATTCATGTCACTGGATGATGTGGAAGAGACATGAGAAGAGAGAAGCTGGAAGCACATGATGGATGTGTCTACTGTAATCAAGTGGATAAACAGACAGAATTACTGAAATAAGTGGGAAATTATATTCTTATGCTCATTATCTTATGAAGAGGAGATGAAGGCTTTACTGGCTTACACTTCCCATCAAGCTTAGTGTAACACTTGTAGATGTGTGGAAAAGGTCAGAAGCATTAAGGGATGGGGACAACTCACCAACAGATCTATCTCTTGACATCCAGTTAGAAGGATCCAAGAGTCACATCACTGGATGCTCTACAACCACCACACTGGTTAACTAACGGCCTCTGACAGGTTCAGGATTTGGTTGGATTTCTTAAAAGAAAAAAAAAAAAAAGAAGATGAACACGAGAAAGCCAAACCCAAGTTGGGTTACTGAAGCTTTTCTTGGTGAACTTCAGACTTCTCAGCACACCTTATTTCTTTATGCAAATATTCACCTTCACTGCTAAATTTCTAGAACTCCTCAATTACAAGCTTTCACCTCAACCACCACCTTATCATGACTTGAGTTTAAAGCACTTCCAATAAAACTTGACTGTAATGCCTGTATTGTCTCACAACAGCCAGAACTGAACAGAAAAGACATGATGTCCCCAGGCACCCATGCCCCACCTGCTGCAATGGGCTAGCCCAGGTCAAGGACCAAGGGACTCAAGGAAGGAGAAGAAATGTGATTTGACATAGCTATTACAAGAAACAATAGGCTTCATTTTCTGGGGTGAAACCTACCTCCTGCAAGGCTACCAAGCTGTCTCCAGAAACATCTGGGTGAATTGGATGGATCCGATTCAACAGATTCAACCCTCAAAGTTTCATTTGACAGGACTCACTTGTCTCTCTACAGATGTCCGTACTCATGGATGAGGAGCAGAGCAGGAGATGTGGTGTTGCCACAGGTCTGGCAGTGTCCTCCTTGCTGCATTGCTACCCTCCTGGCACAGGGAAAACTCATGCTGATGGCTCATTCTCCCCCACCATGCCCTCCCCTACTGAAATGTGCAGTGAGGAGGAAGACACACTTCCTCTGAATGAAGCAAGTGTAACGGGAGGTGCTCAAGGAAAACCTTAGCTAAGCTAGCAAGAGATTACTATGAAAACCAGAGCATGGGAAAGGCTATCACTTTCTCCCATGCAGCCCTAAAAAGAGAAGAGCATAAGGAAAATCATTCTCCAAGCTGACAAAAAAGGAAGATAATCCACAGTTAAAAAAAAAAAAAAAAAGAAAAAACAAAGTGCATATAGTGACAGTTGAAGGGGAAGGGATAGAAAAGACAGCCTTGTGCTGCAGCTGTAATGGGAAAGGCTGTCAGGAGCAGAGAAGGACAGAGCATCATCCCCAGCTTCTTTGGGAACTGGAGGTTCACCAAACACAGCAGTTCCAGCTTCAAGGCAAGTTCATGGACCATGGATGATGCTGAAAAGCCACTGCACTGCTTCCTCATCTCCTCCAGGTGATGCAGTCAGTCGAGACCTTGGTCTCAACAGGAAAGTGCAGCAAGCCTGGGCACAGCCTGGCCAAGCTTTTGAGGACAGATTTTATCCAGTCTTCGGTGTGCAAATACTCTATGTGAGCTAGGTGGTAGCACATGAAATGTCATTATTAAGAGCAGTAACAATATAATACCTGATTATCCATCCCAGCAGGTATGCAGCAAGGCTAAGCTCAAGGCTGGAAAAGCCTTTTGAACTTCAGGATACCATTACAGGCAGGAGACTCTGGAGAGAAATCAACCACTAGCTTTTCACTGCAAGTTTGTTTGTCATGCACAAGCACAAGGTCCTGGGACAACAATATGGCAGCATAGAACAGTTTGGGTTGGAAGGAACCTTTAAAAGTCATCTAGCATAATCTCATAACACCCTCCCTGGCAGCATCCCTGGGGCCAGCTCCTCTTCCCCATGTTCAAGTGTCTTGGTTTGGAAAGACAGGTATCTGCCAGGGAAACTGAGGTTCCCCTAGGATGGAGAATACCAACCCCTCACACCCCGACGAATTATAATTTTGCAATCAAGGGCTCTCAGGCAAAGATGTTGGGAATAGGAATAACAGTTCTTTACTAGGAGGTATTAACAATACAAATATGATAGGAAACAAAACCACCCAACCAAACAAACAAATAAACAAATAAACAATAATTTTAGAAGAAAACCCTGACAAAGTCAGAGTTTCAATCTGACCCTGTGATTCAGGATGTTGAGAAACAGTCCAAACGTAAACAGTCCAAACACTTCTGAAATGGCAGACGTGATCCTGTTGGAGCAGAGATGATTCTGCGAAGAAGCCGGTTCAGGGACGGCGAGGAGGGAGACAGGATGGCGAGCACAGGAGACGAAGATCTTGCCACCCCGCAGCGAAGGAAGCACCGAGCACCCAGCTCCTGCAGCAGGGCCGAACCGCCAACCCCCGGCCACCCCCCCTCCCCCCCACCCCCCACCGCCAGGGCATGAGATGTATAGAAATGCAAATGCACCGCACAGGCTGGGGAAGGTAACAATGGCCTATCAAGGTGGGTCATCAGGCCCCAAAACAGATGTAAATAGAATATACAAAACCCGGCTCCACAACCCAGAACATCAAGACAATTTAGGTTATTTCCTTAAAGAAAATGTAGTGATTTACTGAAGGTACTTCTGAGTCAACTGATCTGCTTGCACCCAGACAGATAATATTTAAGCTTGCAATTGTTGCAGACTCTCCTTGGAGGCAAGAAGAAATATGCATTTCACTTTTCCACCCTCTTTCTTACAGCCTGTAATTTCTTATCTTTGAGGCCTGCACTCCTTTCAAATTTGGCTGAAATCTTGTCCCTGGGTTAAAAAAGCTTCCAGAGGAATAGCAAGTGGCAGCCAGTCTGAGTTACATAAGCTTCATTTCTGTTCATTAAAAAAAAAAAAAACAAGCACAGAAACAGTAAATAAAATTTTCACCCAATGTAATGAAAATATATATTAAAAAAACCAACATGCAAATATCCTTTTTCAGAGCCAGTTCTGAGAAAGATGATGTGTGCTTCACAGATGCTCTGAAACTCAGGAGGGAGGGAGGGAGACCAGCACCCTGGGGTGAATCTGCATTAAAAGCATCCTGGCAGGGAGGGATGTTGCAGTTCTGCCACAACTCAGCACTCCACAGGGTTACAATGTCCTGCTCACCACTGATGCTGCTCTGAACACTTGCAAAGGCAAGAAAAAGCACTCCTCTACCTGCACCAGGCCAGCATGGGGATGGACAGAGCAGGGATGCAGAAAGGGATGGAAAACCCGCTGTTCACCAGAAGAGCTTTCCAGAAGTGTGCATTTCATTGCAGAGCTGCCATAAGGATGCAAGAATCTGCTGGTCTCAAAAGAAGGGGGAAAAACTGTCAATAAAGCTATTCATCACCTCATCACAGCCAGTTCCTTGAAGCTCTTCATCCCCATCCATGGCCTCCTCTTCCTTTACAAGCATCTGTAGCCATCACAGTGAGACCCCATGGACACTGAAAACTCCAAGTCACTCTCAATAATGAAATATGCATGTGGCAAGAAAAAGAAATCATTTCCAAAAGCACTCCCCGCCTTCATGTCCTGCTGTAAAACCTCCAGCTCTAAAAATTATTGCTGCAAATTTTGGACTCACCAGCCTGGCTTCCTGAGCTAGAGAAAAATGTAATCAAAGATGTTTCCAAGGCATTTGATTTGCCCAGCTGGGAATATGCCCTGATTTAAGGGAATAAATAAATGCAAAGCAAAGACCACCTTAAACATAAAACATTTGTCTGTTATTAAACTCCAGCTGATAACCACAGCACAACCACAATCCTTCCTGCTTTCTTTTCCTCTCTTGCCCAGGAATCCAACATGGTATTTTTGACAACACATTATTAAAATCCCCTCTGGCTTCATTGCAGTTGGACATGGCACCCAGGAGCCCTCCAGCCCAGGGGGTTTGCTTCTGGTTGGGTGGGTGGTGCAGGGAGATGCCAGCACCCAAAAGCAAATCAGCATTTGCAGACTACTACTTTGGGCTGGCTTGGTAGGACCTACACTATACCATAGTCCCACTTGGAGCACACACTTCTCTGCAGAACAAAATTTTTTTTAAAATACACCCCAGGATTATTCATACAAGATCCCCCATTAGCAAACACTAAGATGTGTTTTCACAGACACAAACACCCTTCAAAGTCCTCTACAGAAGATAGTGGCCCTAAAACAGTGCCTCCATGGACCCTGTAGCAGAAGGAGCAACTTGCAGTCACAGACATAGGTGAGCCCAGCTGTGCAAAACAGCTGCCCCAGCCCCGATCTCACCCAAGGTTATGTCATCTGTGACCAGCTCCAGGCCAGTTGGCAAAGCTTTGGCTTCACAAAGGAGATGCTCAATGCTTGGGATGGCCAAGACCCCTGAATTGTCTACAATGTAATTCTGTTCTAGCTCAAAAGCATTGTGCTTGCAAAGACAGACGTGTGAGACCTAATCAAACAATGCAAAACACTTGAGATTGTACATACTTATTTGCAGAAGACCTCAGTGCTAGCTTGGGGATGGACTGGGTGCGCTCCCCGCCACGTGGCACAGCACACTTGATGACAGAGACCTGGACTGTTGCAGCATGCTACACTGCTGTGTTGCAGTCTCTCAAGCCACACTTCCTACACCAACCCAACTGCTCACCTCCCATGCCAGCAATCACCCAACACAACCAGCAGCAGAGGGATGGCAACAGCTTGGTTGTGAACACCAACTTCTCCCAAGCTTCTCCCCAGGTCCCAGTGAACACAAGCCAAGCAACAAAGGTCCTCCAGGATTTTATGAGTTCAAAAGCATTTTTCAGAATTTATTATGAACCCCATTAATGGTTCCCCATCACAGGTGGCTGGGGAAGCTGGTAGCAGCTATGTGTCTCCCTATAGTTTCTGCTCCAGCATGGGGCAAGCTCCAGTGGTAAACCCTTCCCAGGTCAGCACAGGCTGTACAAACCAGTCCCAGTGTGCCAGGCCAACTCCAGAGGGAGGGGGAAAGTTGGTTGAGTTGTTTTCTTTTGCATTAAGGCAAATTAAAATTGCTGGTGAGAAATGAGAAGCTTGTGGAAGCCCACATGCATCCTCAGATCACCCAGGCATGACATGACGCCAAGGGATGAGGTGCACCACACAGCTGCCCAGCTCCGCTACCCATCTCAGGGACATCCCCATCATGGACATGTCATTCCATCCATAACCCTTTCCATCTTGCCACTTGAGAGATGCAGATGACTTCCACCACCACCCAGCAGCATGGCGGACACAATCACGCTAGGGAAGAAGATGAAGCTGAGCCAGTGCTGGTGGCCACAGAGGAGATGCCCCCAATAAATGGCTGCACATTATGAAAAACTCATGTGGCAGGCTCCTAGCCGACAGGTGTGGCAGGATTTGGTCCTGCAGAGATAGCAGAGGCAGAAGTTTAAATTGTATCACCACAGTTTCTCCTACCACCTAAGAAACCAGGTTTTTCTTCTCCTGTACCACAACTGTTACATGTCTGGAGGACAGAGGAGGCCAAGGATTGTCTCCATAGAAGAGGAGATGGGAGTAGTGACTTTTCTGAAGTAAGCACAAGACCACTCCTAGTCAAGTTGTGGTCCCTAAAGCCTCAGAGGTCCATGGACTGCCTCAAAGGAGTCTCCAAAACTAACTCAAAATAGCAAAGATCTCAAATCCATTCTTTTCCATAACAAATTTTTTGCAATCCACCCAAGACAGAGACACCATCCCCATTCCTGGCCACTGTTGAAGTACCTCTACATTGCAGAAGCCTGACCGTGGCACAACCCAAAGTAGATGTGGAAGAAACAAAACCTCTTTTCAGCAGGAAAGTTGATGGTTAAATACACAAAAGTTTTGAGAACATCCAATGTCATTCCCATTTCAGTCTGAACCAAGCAAGAAACATATTTTTCTTAGGATCACTAGCAAGGCATCTATGCTGTAAATGAATATATATATATATATATATGCACACACACACACATAAATAAATAAAAATAAAATAGCCAGGGCCTCAAACAGAAAATTATTGGTTAGCTACAGTAGTGCTTTATTTTGGATGACTCAGTAACGTGCTAATTATACTCAGGTAGTAGAACTGTACCTTCTCCAAGAAGTTTCAGAAGAACATCTCAAGGCTCATCCAGAAGCCTCGATGCTTCCAGATTTTCAAGATAGGAAGAGTTGTCTTTTTCCCAACCTGATGAAGACTATGTTACCCCAAAAAGTGCACCACACTGTTAACTTTGAAACTTAACAATGGCATGAGTTATGTAAATGTCTCGATACTTCTGCCAAACATAAAAACAGTGAAATAATTAATGATATTTAACTGCACCACTGAAATAGTCAAGCAATATGCTAAATGTGCCCCAAGGAGCTCCTGAAATAGCTCTTGTCTTTGGGTGATTTTATGATAATACTTTATTCCCTGATCATCTGCTCTATGCCCAGAAACGGTTGCTGTAGCTTTAATGTGAGTCCAGGGGGAGTGGGGGGAGCCTCGGGGCTTTTTGACCGGCTTTTTTCAAAGCTTCACTCCCCAGGCATCCATGGTGCTGTGTGGACTGCGAGGTTTTTTGCTTAGCTAGCTTGGGGTTTTGTTAGCTTAGGCAAGAAGTTTGGTTTTTTTCCCTTTCCCTGGCCTTGGAGACTGCGACAGCAATCCTTTGGCAGCTTTTTTCTTGAATTGGATAGTTTGGTTTTGGCCCAAGATCAGAGAGAACAATCGACGGGAGAAGAATCGGCTGGGGACCGGCAGGATGGCATGGGGCCGCTCCCTTTCGGCCCCAGACCTCGGATCAAATCCACCTGCTTCATCTCCTGTGAAGAGGGGACCAACACCAGAGATTCACCAGGTTCTCATCTGTTTGCCTGAGCTGCTGCATGAACCTTTTGTTTGTGTCTTTTCCCTTGAGACAGGAGCTGGCACCATTTTTTTTTCCATGCCATGTGAGCACTCTGTCAATAAATGGTTGGGGTTTTTCACTTTCATCCACTAGTATTCATCTCTTATTGGCAGAAATGGATTGTTGGAACCCTATTTTTTAGAGGAAACACTCATTCCAGAGTGTTTTTCTCCTAAACTTGTCTCTAAACCAAGACACTCATTTGCTGCCTCCAGCTTCCTTAGAAACCATAGGGTCTTGCTATATTTTTAGCTATAGCTCCTTACAAATACACAAGATGCCAAAGACTCACTTGAGCAGCAAGAACATTAAATTAAATAAGGTCCAGGAGGGTTTCCTTGTTGTTCTGCAGAGACCGGCAGACAAAAACTCAACCAGCAATAACTACCACAATTTCATACCACTCCTGCTGGGAAAAGACCAAGCAGCAGCAAGGATGAAAACAGGAAACAGGAGAAAGACCCAAAATTACATAGGAGAATCAGCACAGCAAAATTTGTCCTCACCAGGAGACCCCGGTAGAGTGAACTCAAGGGATCACTTCATCCCAAAGTGAGGATGCTGAGAGAACAAAAAAATTATTTTTCTCATTCAAGATCAAGTGCTGAAGGAGAGACATCTAAAGATAAAGCTCAGCACCTTGTCAACTCCCCTTCCACAGTTTGGATCAAGGGCTAACAAGTATCAAGTATGTTTTCATGCTTTGCACATTATTTTTCACACCTCTCAGGAACCCTGCATAGACCACTCCCATCCCATTTGTGGATGACGTTGACTCAGCTATGGAAATAAAGGTGTCAAAGCCAGCCAAGCCCCTCAGGAAGCTCACTCTTCTCCCAAATCCCATTGCAAAGGCAGAGCTGATTAATCCAACTCCAGTTTCTCCAGTCTCCTATCAGCAGGGGAGCTCCTGGGTGCTAGACTTAACCCTCCAGCTCATCAGAGACAAGTCACTTCCCCACATCACTTTCACCTTCAGCATCCAACCACTGCTTCTCTGCTTTCCTTTTAAAGCAACCTGAGATCTTCTAAATTGTTTTTAAAAATGCTTCCTAAGAACTGGACAAGTTCAACAAGACACTAACCACAACACCTCAAATTCACAGAGCCCTCTGGTACAGTATCCACATTGCAAGAAGGGCTCAGATAGAGCATTACATACAAGCACAGCCTGAACTTCCTCAAACAGACACCACTCATCTTGTTTCCAGATGATAAATTGTTAACACCCGGTGAGCTAACATAATGCTTGTTCTACCAAAACCACTGGCTTATGGAATTGCACAATGCTCATTGTACAAGAAGGAGAGCTGGAAGTTCACCAGCCTCAGTGTCCTGCCAACTCAACCAGGTTGACTGGAACATTGGGGTCCCCGACCACTAGGAACCAGCAGAGACCCCCAGAACAGAAGAATGCATGCGTAAAGGGGAGGGGAAATACATTAATGATTTTGGGGAAATGATTATCAAATGTATGTTTAGTCCAAGACAATAAATGAATATGTATGTAGAATACAGTATATAAACAGAAACTTCCCCATACTCAGCATGCACGACTTTGGGAGGAGTTATTCCCCCATGTATCTGGCCAAATAAAGAATGGCTGCTTCTTAATGCTACATTGGCGTTAAGGAGTTTCTTTCTTTTACTGAATTTTTGGTGACAATCTCTCTGCCAAAGATAACACATTAAAGCAGGGAAACCACAACCTAACCATTTTACCCAAGGCTTGAGAGAATAAAATCCAGTGCAAGGTTTTGCTCTGGGACCTCAGGATCATCAATGGCACAGCAAAGCCTTTACGGTACTTATGGGGAAACATAATGTGTATGAACACAATAAAATGGTTTTTTCCACTCACTGGAGACAGTGTGAATATTTGCTTGTCAGGGTCACATAAGCTGCAAGGGGAGTGGGATGCTTCCCTCTCCATCCCATGTGGCACTCCCCTGCCATCATCTGGATGCTCAGAGGATGGTCCACCATCAAAAAGCCTTTCTAGATTTTGGAGGGGAGTGACTATTAAATCTCCTGGCCTTATTTTGGTATCTTTTGTTGAGAGAAACAACCTGGAAGCTCAGTATATCTTCTGCTCCTTCACACCTTTTTATTTCTGTTAACAAGGCTGTGAGTTCAAGCTGTATCCCATACCTGCTTGAGTGATGGAGGAAGAATAATGGACTACTGAAGCAGGAATGAAAGTAACACAAATGGACATGTGGAAACAGCCTATTTCAGAGGAGCCATCAGGTCTCCAGAGAGGCCCAGGGCACTCCAGCCCTCCACATCATGCTGCACCTGCCCCTTCCCAATCTAATGGCATTGCTACCTCATCCAGTGTGGGGTCTTACTGGTGGGGGTCTCACCCCTTCAAGAGGAGCCTAACACATGAAACAGCCCCAGGAGATTAATCTTAGTCTCATTTCATGGAAAAACAACTCCAAGGACTGAGTTTTGAAGCATTGGCATGCCAGGGACAAAGAGCAAATGTGCCTCCAGCTGTTCAGCATTGCTGGGGGCAGCTGTGGCAAAAAAAAGTCTTGCAACTACTGACTGCTCCGCTGCCACAACATCTGTTTTCCCCTACTGTCACCCACGGCCCCCAAAGACCACGTGCAGCCAGAATGACTCTTCAGGAAAATGATAACCATAAAATAACAACAAAATTGAGTCCCTGCTGTGTCCTCGCTTGCTACACCCAAACCCAACCCTGCGCCAAAGACAAAGAAAGCACCTCCCAGAAGGTGGGAGATGCTCCCACCTCGGTACCACAAAGCAGCATTCCCACTGGGAATGTCCCCCCTGTGAAGATGCTCAGGGCTAAACCAGGTGGTACCACTGTGTCTGCAGATGCTGCTGTACAGGAACCTCTGCCGACTTTGCTGCGGCAGGGACCACGATAAACAGTAGTTATTGCGATGGGGACCCAATGGGTCTCCCTCTCCTTTTTGTCCGTGGGGGGCTCGCCGGAGGACCCGGAGAGATAAGCCAGCCCTGCCCTTTGGCAGGGTTAATGAAGCTGCCAGGAAGCTTCCAGAGGCCGGGAGCGTATCCAAATCCGGCCCTGGACCTTGCCGCCGCAGTTATTACTGCCCTGCCCGCCGCACACTTTCACCAGGAGAGGGAATATCACGGGGGGAGGGAGGGCTCCAAGTTCACGCACAGAATGTCAGCCAAGGGGGGGAACCCACCCGGGACGAGGCCACTCGGGTAGCACCATCTCCGGTACCAGATGAGAAACCGGTTCCACGTGCAAAACGACACCCTAGACCCACGGCAGCCCGGCGCGTAGGGGTTTGATTCGTTCCTAGGGAGACAAAGGCCGGACGTGCTCCCCTCCCCCTCCCCCCCGCTTCGCCGCTGCTGTGTCATGGGCCCCCGCCCCGGTCTTACCGTGCGGGGCGCCGGGCGCAATCAGACCCCCGCCGGGAGGTTCATGGACGCAGCGCTGAGGTGCGGGAAAATGCGGAGGGACGCCAGGAATGTCACCCACCCGAAAAGAGAATATGGCTCTGCAGAGAGACGGGCCGGGGCGGCCGGGGAGCGACGCGCCGTCCGGCCGGCCCCGCCCTCCGCCGGCCTTGCCGTCGGCCCTGTCGGGAGATGTAGTTCGGGCTTGGGCCCAGCCTGCCCGCCACGGCCGGATAACCCGGGCCCCGAAGCTCAGCCGAGGCCCTCGCGACCACTGAGAGGCCAGTCCAGCGGGGCGGCTGAGACCGATCAAGTCGAGGAGCAGCCTTTGTGGTGCTACTTACTTACCCCTACACACACACCCTTCCCTGCCCAAGCTGAACACTGTGATTCTCATGTTCTTACCCTCATCCTTTGGGATTCAGACCTAGAACTGCATCCTCTCCGGTCCAATCCCCCCTCCTCATGGCCAAGCAGCATCCATCAAGCTTTCACGAGGGTGATTTCAACTGAGCTTAAAAGAAGGAAACAGCAAGTGTTTCATAATCCTTGAAAGGTTTGGGTTGGAAGGAAACATAAAGATTATCTAGTTCCAACCCCCTGCCATGGGAAGGAACATCTTCCACTAGATCAAGTTGCTCAGAGCTCCATCCAACCCAGCCTTGAACACTTCCAGGGATGGGGAACCACAGCTTCTCTGGGCAACCTGTGCCAGTGCCTCACCACCCTCACAGTCAAGAGCTTCTTCCCAATATCTAATTTAAACATACCCTCTGTCAGTTTGAAGCCATTGCCCCTTGTCCTATCACTCCATGCCCTTGTCCAAAGTCCCTCTCCAGCTCTCTTTAGGTATTGGAAGGTGCTCTAAGGTCTCCTTGGCACCTTCTCTTCTCCAGGCTGAACAACCCCAACTCTCTCAGCTCGTCTCCATAGCAGAGGTGCTCCAGCCCTCTGAGCATTTTTGTGGCTGCCTCTAGGTTCACTCCAGCAGGTCCACATCCTTCTTATGTTGTGGGTTCCAGAGCTGGATGCAGTACCACAGGTGGAGTCTCACCAGAGCAGAGGGGCAGAATCCCCCCTCCATTGACCTGCCTTTGATGTAGCTCAGAACACAGTTGGCTTTCTGGACTGTGAGTGCACAGTATCAGGTCATGTTGAGCTTCTCATCCACAAATACCCCCAAGTCCTTCTCCTCAGAGCTGCCCTCCATCCATTTTCTGCCCAGCCTTTACTTGCGCTTAGGATTGCCCCAACTCAGATGCAGGACCTTGTACTTGGCCTTGTTGAACCTCATGTGGTTCACATGGGCCCACCTCTCAAGCCTGTATAGGTCCCTCTGGATAGCATATAATCAAAGTACTTCCATATAAATACACAAAACTGAGTTGAGAAATGTAAAAAAAAAAAAAATCAAACACCTTTTAAACACCCTTCTAGCTAACTGGATACATTTAGCCCCTTCAGACCTGCTCAAATGTCCCTACAAGGGATTTAAGCCTCTTTTTCTTTACCCCACCAGGCTCTCAAAAACACTGACCCAACAATCATTCCCCTTTTCTTATTTTTTGGGCAATATTCAAGAGGTTAACTTTATTTCTGACCATGGATTCTTTGTTGCTTTGTCTAGTTCTGCTGTAACATTAATCCAAATAAATGGATCATGTTAATGAACAACAGAAGAACCACAGCCATAAATTCACCAGAAGAACTGGCCTCTGAAGAAACCTTAATTCTACTCTGACAGCAAAATCAGATTCAAAAGATCTCTCTCCCTGCTGTGCCCAGGGCCGTATCAGTTTGCTGGGCAAGGTGCCATGACAACCCAATATTCACAGGAGGGTGGCTATAATTAGGAGAGTACATTGTTAATTTTGCTCCAGATTTTTTTTTGTTGTTGTTGTTGTTGCATTTTAAGCAAAGGGGAACTGCCTTGTTGCTTTTATCTTCTTTTTCTGCCAGTCAGGATTAAATGCTCAAGAGATGGTATTTTGTGTTCGAATTCAGATGTTTATTAATTCTTATCTATATTACAGTCTCACAAGCCGTGAGTTCTACAGCACTTCTAGCTAACTAACTAAAAATGGCTCTGTCTCCATCTCTTTACAAGGCCTTTTAAGGATAAGTTGTCCATTGAGAAATGACACCTAAATTATTTTTTCTTTTAACCCATTAACCAACCACCCGTGGTCCGCAATGAGGACTTTTCTTATCCAATTACAAAATACCACCCAGACCCATAAAGAAGAAGGTGAAAAAGAAGGACTAGCCTCCACCCTAAAACCTCCATCTTGCCATATATATTACTATACTCTAAAACCTTAAACTCTGTTTTCCACCATGTGATATTACACACTTCTATTCAAACTACACACCCATAATCCCAGTGCTTTCATTCAATTTTGGAAGCCTCTTCCAAGGCCTCAGGTCAAATGCAGTGTTTTCTTGAGGGTCAGTGCCTGTCAGCACAGAAAGTCTAAAATTCTCAGTGCCCAGGGTTTCAATATCTCCCCCTCTTGTTTGAACCATGAAGACTGATTTGACAGCTTTGTCAAACCTCTGTCAGATACACTGAAGTAGACAAGGCAGAAATACCATCATAACTATTATGACAATCAACACATACATGCCTATTTTTAGAAGTTCTCTCCACAATGGTGTAAGGTTCAACCAACCAAACAGATCATTTAACCATGATCCTTCTTCAATTCTGAGTTTGGTCATACCTTCCTGCAATTGTTGTATGCTCTTATGTATAGATACCGAATGGTTGGAAAGGTTCATGCAACACATTCCATCAATCTTTGCATCCATGTCCATGCACTACCAAAAGGAAATCAATTGCTGCTCTGTTTTGCAGAGTTGCATGTCTCACACCGTGAACATCAATTAACAAATTGCTCTGTGCGAGAGAAATGGCATGAGATTGCTTACTCAGCCAACAACCTAGTTGATTCAATTGTTTCAAGGCTGCCCCTAAAGCAGCTTGAGACAGAAGGAGAGCTGCTGTAAACATCCTTCCAAAATACCAGGTTCTAAAGTTATCACAGTCAGGTTTATAGTGATCGATGAACCTCTTCTCTCTACATTTATGTTCTTCTATCATTTTTACGTTAGGTGTCTGTGGAGTCCCTTGTACCATTAAAGGAATTTCCGACTGCCTTGCCCTGGAAAAACGACCCCCTCCAGATGTGGCAGGGGTTTCTCCCCCATAGTTCCCTGCAAACATTGTGTAATCTTCTCCCTGGGTTTTTCAAGCCCATCACCCCCCCATGGTATCCCCTTTCCCTATTTCCCCATTGGCTATGGGGGTCTGGTGTCCAGTTTCTGTCTTCCCTATGGTCAATTGCCCTCTGCCCTGCCCCCTGTACCACCCACGAACCTGAGACTCTATATAACTGAGAAAAACCACATGATCGCCCTCTTTGGTCTCCTGGATTCACCTTCAGCACATGGAATAAAAGCTTGCTGGAATTTATCTGGGGCTGGGAGCCTTCTTCCTCTCTTGCTGTGCTAGGCAGTAACGTGTGTGGATGTGTGAGCTTGATTGTTTGACTAAATCCTTCTCAAGCAGTTTCTCCACTGGAGAGGCTGACTGGGATCTAATTAGGCTGTGGCTGCACTACAAGAAAGACACACTGTTACAGGTGTCAGCAAAGTAAGTCTCCCAATGCTACATGGACCACCTTCGACATTTGCTGGAATGGCAGGCCAAACTCTATCTCCACAAATGAGAAAGATCCCTTGCAGTAACTGCAAAGGGATATGGTTGGGTGTTGTGAGCAAGACTGAGGTGAAATTGCACCAAGATGTTGCATTTTTGTACAAGGCATGATTTGGACTGACATCTGTAATTTTGTCTTTGTTTTGACCCAGGAAAATCAATTGTTATGCAAAACTCTGTTTTCACTGAGCCAAAGATTACCAGTTCTTGAAGTTCATAGGGTGCCTCAGGGAGGAATTTGGTCTAGACACCCTATCCCTCAGTGGGATTTGCAATGAATCATGAAAGATCTGGAGAGACATTTTTGGTATTGGCCAATCGTCTACTGGTAAGCGGACCAAGCAGGTTGAGAATGGCTTTTCTGGACTTGAACAAGTCACATAAATGGTATCCAAGCCTGATGCATTGGCCAAGGTCACCCAAACATTGGTTTTTGGTTGATTCAGGGGCAGGATCGTGTTACTTAAGGCAAACAATGAAGTAATAAGGCACGAGTATGATACCTGATTTAGTTTCATATTTCTCTTCAATTCTGTTCTGGGACAAACCAAATGTAAGGCACTAAGTTATTTCTTTTGCATTCAACTCCCCAAATTTGAACTTCTTTAGCTTAAAATTTTGATGGCCTTATACCTCGTATGAAATTCTGAATTGCAACACGATCCACACCACACTCTTGCCAACAAGGCTCTATGATACCAACCATTCCCACACTCTTGACATTGGAATAAAACCCAAAGTTCACAGCTTCTGCGTGTGGGACAAGAGATGTTTGCCAAGACTGCAGTTCACATCTGCGTGCTTGCTTCTCTGCTCTTAGGGTTGTCTGCACGTGTCTGCGGTCAATAGGGCTTCATGTTTTTCAAAGGAATCCACTTTGGACCAGAACCTGTGAAGACACAAGCATATCCTTTGCCCCAGGTTATTAGTGGGAATGGACCTTCAGTCTTTCCCATCTCTGGATTTCTGATCAAAATGAAAGGATTTTCCTTTAATTTTGCCTGTGTGGTGTTGGAAAAATGTCTGATGATTGGTGGATTTGGTTCTGCAAAAGAGCTGTTTAGAAAATTTAAGATACAGCGCTTTGTTCAAACACATTTGAGGCATAACCTTTGCCTCTCCAGTTTGTTTTTTATCCAAAAGGGATTTTAAAGTGCAGTGTGTTCTCTCAATGATTGCCTGACCTGTGGGAGAATGAGGGATGCCAAAGGTGTGATGCACACCCCAATTCATTAAGAATGTCTAAGGCTTTTCTGCTTGGTAGGCTGGGCCATTGTCTTTATTTCTTGAGGCACACCTAATGAAGTGAATGTTTGCAGAAAATGCTGACATGCATGTTTTGCTGTTTCTCCTGTATGCAAGGAGGCAAAGATTGCACCTGAAAAGGTGTCTACTGATACATGGACATTTTTGAGTCTCCTGAAAGATGGGTATTTTGCGATATCTGTTTGCCATAACTGCAGACTCTGCAATCCTCTCAGATTCACTGCTCCAGTAGACAGAGGAGGTTGCACGAGCTGACAATCAGGACAAACACGTATGATTGCTTTCACTTGATCTTTAGAAATATGAAATGTTTGCATAAGTGCTGGCAGGTTTTGATGAAAAAAATGCATGACTCAGTTTTGCCTGCTCAAAAATGTTTGGCAAGGTGTCTGTAATGGGCATCATTAATTTGTTTGCTTCTGCATTTCCTTCTACCAAGAATCCTGGAAGTGAAGAATGTGCTCTGATGTGAGAGATAAAGTATTTGTTTTTTCTGTGTTGTAAAACTTTTTGCATGCATGCAAGATAATGATACAGGTCTCCATTATCAGCATCCTTTAAGAGTGATCATTCTATTCTTTTAAGTACATTGGCTACATAAGCTGAATCTGTAATTAGATTGAGGAGTTCCTGAAATAATTGAAATGCTCTGACTACTGCTGCTAACTACAATTTGAGGACAACCTTCCACTGTTTGAATGTTTGATTCTCATGTTTTTGTTGTTGGGTTCTGCCATGTTATTAGTCATTTGTGTATCTTCCCTGAACCGTCAGTGAATAATGTTATTGCATCCAATGGTACTTCACTCAGCATGGGCTTTTGTCTAAAACTTAATCTTGCCTGCAACAGCTTGTGGCTTGGAAAATGAATCAGACACCTGAATAGTTTAGCAATGCAATTTGCAATTCTTCTGAATTTTGCAATGCCCAATCAAAACATTCTCTTTTCAGTGGCAAATAAATTGTTGCAAAATCTTTGTCTGCCATTGTCAGCAATCTTGCTCTGGCCCTGATTATGATCTGAGCTATCATTTCTAATGTTGTGAAGATTGTTTTTGGAGATCTGTAGGATAAGAAGATCCATTCAATTATCAGTAAAGGATCTCTCTTTGAGGTGTCTCATTGAAATATGAGGCCATACAATTTCATTTTTTCTCCCAACACTGCAAGAAGAAATGGTTGTGACATCTCGCAATGATGTGCTTGTCTTTGTTGAAGAGCTTCAGCAAGTTTCTCAAGGGCTTCTAGGGCCTCAGGTGTGAGGGTTCTGGGAGATTTGATGATGCAGTCTCCTCTCAATAAGTTGAAAAGTGGTGCAAGTTCATCGTTGGTGATCTCCAGGATTGGCCTGATCCAACTGATCTCTCCTAAAAGCTGCTGTAAATCCTGCAAAAGTTGACATTGGTTCTGAATTGCATCTTCTGTAGCCTAATTGATTGCTCTGTGATTCTCTATCCTAAATATTTCCATGGTGAAATTTCCTGTATTTTTGATGTGGAAATTTCCAATCCTGCTTTCTGAACCTCTGAGATCACGCAGTCATGAGTTTCTTGCATTTCTTTGTGCATTGGCACTGAAATGAGCAGATCATCCATATAATGTATGATCATTGCCTGCGGATGTCTCTCTCGAGCTGGAGCCAAGGCTCGTGCCACGAACCATTGACAAATTGTTGGAGAATTCTTGAGACCTTGAGGAAGAACAACCCAATAATACCTTTCCAAAGGTTCTTCTTTGTTGATGCTTGGGATGGAAAATGCAAACCGAGGAGTGTCTTCTGGATGAAGTGGAATGTTAAAAAATCTTTCAGATCTATAATTACAAGTAGCCATTCTCTTGGGATCATCGAGAGCGAAGGGAGTCATAGTTGAAATGTTCCCATTTCTTTGATGATCTCGTTGATTTTCCTGAGGTCATGGAGCAATCTCCATGAATTGGAAGTTTTTTTGTGGATGACAAACACTGAAGAAATCCAGGGACTATTTGTTGGCTTGATGTGGCCTTTCTGCAATTGTTCCTTTACTAATTTTTTGAGAGCACTCATTTTTTCTTGTTCCAGGGGCCACTGGTCCACCCAGACAGGGTTGTCTGTTTTCCAAGTTAGCTTCAAGGTGGTGAGTGCCTCAGTGACCCCTATTAAAAAAATCCTCTGCTATTCTTGTTCCCCATTGTGACAGGATGTCTCTTCCCCATACTGTAATGGGTTTCTGCACAACAAAGGGACGAATGACTGATGCCTTTCCTTCTGGTCTTGTAATGATGATTGAGTTTTCACTCTGCATGCATAATGTGGTTCCAATTCCTGAGAAAGATTTCAAAGGTGTAATCAAGTTCCACTCTCTGGGACAAAAGATCTAGGAAAAGATTGTTACATTTGCACCAGTGTCCAACATGCCTATGATTGTGATTGTTTTGTTATGTGTCAAGTTGCAGGTTATTTGTGGTTGATCATGGCCTGTTTGTTTTACCCAGAAGACATCAGTCTCCATGTCTTCACTTTCAGATGATGCCTGCTGACTCACTATTGGCATGACTCGTTGTTCTATTGCACTGGATGGTAAAGCAATGGCCTTGTCTATTGGAGTATTTTCTGGAATAATCAATGGAGATCGTAAGGCCTGAGCCAAAACTGTCAATTCCTAATTCTGGTTCACTGAAATGACTGATGGATAGATGATGAGCCCTAAAATGCTGCTTCTATCCTTACCGATAAATAAAAATTCTTGCCTTTTCCATGATGTTCCAGTGACTCCTGTGGATATCACTGCATGACTCTCATTCATGAAGTATGTTAATTTGGAAGCTGCCAATTCGCATAACGCCTTTTGGGGATAATAATTCTGGGTTACTGGGGAAGCGGCAGATGGTCCTGCATAGGGAGTGTGATTGGGGTTCCCCGCATATTGTGTGTCTTGAGGGGTCCCGGGCTGATGAGCCACTGCCATTACTTGTGTCATAGAGTGTTGGCGTACCACGCTCTTTTTGAAGTTTCCTGGCAGAGGTAGAGGTCTTCCATCTACATCCATTTTAGAACAACACTGGTTTGCAAAGTGTCTCCCTTTTCTGCATCTTGGGTAACAATTCACATTTTCCGCAGACTCTGGGCAATACTTTCTCATTTGTCCAAATCTTCCACTCTTGAAACATGGTATTTTGGCGAGTTTTGCTGCCATTACTTCTGCGGAGTTGTCTTCTTGAGGAGTTACATGGAGAGCTGCGAGGGTTTTTTTGAGTCTTTGATCTGCTACTTCTAGAAGTTTCCCAAATTCTTCCCCCAGGATGTTTGCTTGGATTGCTGCTACATGTTGAGGAGCATCTATCTTGCTGCAAGCCTCTATCATTTGAGGCAAGGTTGGCTGTGGACCAGGTAAGGCACTAATTATGTGTTTGCATTCTTCATTGGTGTTCGCAAAAGTCAAGCTTCCAAGCAGATGAGAATGTGTTACTTCATCACTGCATTTTGTCTCCACTGCTTGAGTAAGGTGATTTATGAAAGAGGTAAATGGCTCAGATATTCCTTGCTTTAATTCTGTATTAATGCCCTCTGGGGTTCCAGTAGGTTGGATCTGCAAAATAGCTTTCCGATCTGCTTCCTTGATATCTGAAATCACATCTCGAGGCAGACCCACAGTTTGATCCTCCGGTTTATCATAAGGAGCACCGCCTGCTATTTGGGCGATTGTAAGGGCTGCATTTGGACCTCTAGCATAAGACTCTATAAATTTGGTGACGGCTCTTCTCCATTTGACTTCCCATAGCATGTATTGTGAATCTGTTAAAATTGTGGTGGCAATATATCTGCAGTCATAAGGTATTAAATCATAATTATTGAAGGTGCCTTTCAATAGTTGCTTGAAGTAGGGAGAGCTTAAGCCATTCTCTTTAACTGCCTGTCTCAAGTCTTTAATTATGTCGTGTGTCAGTGGTATCCATCTGTGAAGTGCTACCCCCCTGCCCGCCCCCCTGGGCTGCTGTGCTAGCTCAGTTTCTGGGAAGCTTTGGGGGGAATACTTCAGGGGACAGGGTAAAAGATTCAAAAGAGGCTCTTACCTCAGGGCATTCCAAGGCTTTATTCTCGAAGAGGTCCCAAGGCAAAGAGAGAGTGAACAGGGAAGAGCATGGGTTTATCTAGACTCTCTGTCCCAGGGCAGATAGTTGGCAATGAGCCAATTGGTCAGAGATAGGGGAAAGGTAGGGTTAAACTAAAGGTTACAGTCTTTGGGGGGTTTCTGGGGAAAAACCATTTCCCCAGAGGAATACAACACATCCGGGATTTGCATTTTGTGTGCTATACTTTATTGGCATGGCCACTAACTGTGTTGATGCCATGTCAAAATCTCCTTCCTTTAATACCTTTCTTCTAATGTTTGCCCAATTGGTGAAATTTGGCATGCCTCTTGAAGGATCTTCTGCATTATTATTTGAGTTGACTCCTAGAACAGGAGGAAATGGGACTAATTGTTTGTATTCTGTGGGGTTTTGTCTTGCAAAGATGTTCTTTTTTCAGGCTTTGAGGCTAGGCTGTATTCATTCCTTCTCTTTCTGTGTAGAGAATTGGTGGTTGCATTTGCTGTATAAGTAATGGAGGATGCAATAATAGAAGAGGCCAGAGGTGGCGCTGCAGCAGGAGGTTGAATATCTTGATCACAAAATGGCGTCACCTCCCCTCCCTTTCCTTCCTCTACCCAGGATGGCACTTGCCGTGCTGCCCTGGATTCTGCCCCAACCCACAGTCCTACATCCCCTAGTCCTATTCCCCCATCCTACCCCATACTAAATGACATCCACCCTGAAAGAAATTGATAGCCCCAGGTTATGCACTCCTAAGTTGTACTGTTACACTGTTTTGCTGTAAAATTAAAGTTGCACTGTTACTTGCCTGTTTTAAACTGTTCATGTTGAATCTGTACCCTGAATTTCTGCTTGTTATGTCCAAGTTCTGTACCCTTTCTCCCTAAATTCTGGGCTTTCCCCTCTCCACCGGGTAAAAGCCCGCTGCCGCTTCCTGATTGTCCCCCCTGCCGCTTCCTGCTACCCCCCGCTGCTCCCTGCCGCCTGCCGTCGAGCTGCGGACACCGCCCAGTATGGAGATGAGGAAGCTCCCATGGTGCCTGGCTGCGGCCGGGAGTCCAGTTGGAGCTAGAAAAGCCCCTGGGACAGCGAGCCGACACAGAAACTGGACCTAAGAAGGACAAAGCTGTGCGAGGCACACATCCAGCTACCTGCAGGTAGCAGGTATTTTTTGTTACTTTCTCGCCATGACCTGAAAGGAACTGGAGAGAGGTGACGCCCCTGGACCACACGAGCCAAAGCGATTCTATGGGAACCCCCGTGAGGAAGGAATCCCGACTCTGCAGCAGCAGCAGCAGCAGCAGCAGATTCGACTGCACCTCCTCCTCCGTGGTGTCTACTGGAAGCAGCGGCGGCGTGCGCAGCCCCTCGAGCCCCCTACCAAGAGCTGATTTCTAATAAAGGCCTTTTCTATGGAGCTGGTCTCCTGGCCCATTTATAACAAATTGGGGGCTCGCCGGGACGTGACCACGCCTGAAGAGGACCGAGGACGGGACGGCCGACCGAACTTTGGATCTCCAGGACAGCTGGTCACACCGGACCCAAGGAAGACAGCCTGGGATCGGACAGCACGGAGGAGCACTGGTAAAGTATAGCTGGTGGCGGGAGTGGAGACGAGCGAATGGTGTGTGTGTGAGACGAAGACCGGCAGCTCGGATCTTCGAAGCGAGTGTGGGCCTCCTAGTACCGTGGTTCCAGTATCCCGCGAGGGAACTGGCCGGGAATGGAGGGAAGCGAAAGGAGAATGGTGTGAAAGAGGCATCTCCAGGGGCATAGGCGCCCCCCTCCGGGCATGCGGAGGTAATTTAGAGAGTGAGTGGCACGTCACAGGGTGTATGATTGTAGGATAGGCCCGCCTCCATTCTAGAATCTACGGAGGCAGGCTGCTCAGGCTGATCCAAGCGTGCGGATAGCCTAGAGCTGAGTGTGTAGCACGCACCACACTGGCTGAGGTTACGGCCCGGGGTGTCCACGGGTTGGGATACTGGCGGGGGTAGCTGACAGGGTGTGGGGAGTGAGAGAGGGTACTGGCCGAGTTACGGCCTGGGGTGTCCAGGCGAGGAAGGGGTGCTGGCTGACAGTCAGGGAAGTCTGAGCACTGGCTTGGGACACTGGCTGGGGTAGCCTGCCGGGGTACAGGAGTGGGCGCACTGGTCGGGGGTACCTAGAAGTGAGGGGTATGCGTTCCGAGTGCGGAGAGCCTACAGGGCCGGGGGTCTTTTGAGTATACCGCCTGGGTGTAGAATGAATGAAAGTTAGGGAAGTCCCAAGGTGCGAGGGATTTAACGATAGGGGGAGTGAGTGAGTCGCACACTGTACGTCCGAGTCCTGGCTGTAAGTGGTGACTGGAACTCTGGGCCCAGGTTGACCGGCCATTTATGGAAACTCGATAGATATACAGGAGAGGAAGAGGGGTGCTGGCTGGGGTAGTGACTGAATCTCTAAGGGCGGGATATCAGGCTACTGACAGGGCACTCTGAGCACTGGCAGGAGTGGTGGCCAGACCCTGAGAGCGGGTAACTGGAGCCACTGACGGGTGTTCGTAGAGTGAGTGAAGATTACCTAGTGAGAATGGGAGCATACATAAATAAGCAAAAACCGCCTGAGGAGGAAAAGGGGAGGATAAAGAACATTCCCCCAGATAGTCCACTAGGACAAATGTTGGAACTATGGGATACTGATGAGGCCACTAAAAATTTGAGCAAGGTTAAAATGATTCATTATTGTATAGAGGTTTGGCCCACTTTAAATTTACCTGGAGAATGGCCGTGGTGTGGAACTAAGGACCCCTGGATGTGCTCGCATTTAAACCAGTATCTGAAATCCCGAGGGGACTCAGATACTGAGCAGATCCTTTATGCTGCCTGCTGGCAGAGACACAGAACTGAAAGTGAAACAGCTAAGATTTGTAAGCTACAAGAGGGAAAGAAGAAAAATGAAAAACAGAAAAGGGAGGAAAACAGTCACCATTGGGACCCTCTTGATTATTTTCCCCCTCCTCCCGTTTACCCTGGGATACCCCAAACTGTCCCTGCTAACCCTCCAGCTTTACCTGTGAACCCCTCCCCATCTCTCCAAACCATGATCCCAATTCCTTCTTCAGCTTGCTCCCCAACAGGATTACCCCCTACAGTTCCACCCTCTCTACCACCTCAATCTAACCCCTTTTACTCTTCAGCTCTGTCCTCGACGTCTCCTAACACTGGCCTAGTCCACTCCCCTTCACCATCTACTGTTCCTGCACTCCCACACAACTGGGAGCTGGACTTGCCAGCCAATAATATAGAAACCCCAAAAGGACCCTACTGCGGCACCAGGTCAAGAACAAAGCTCTTCCCCCTAAGGAAAGTCCCGATAGGTGGGGCAGGTGGGGATGCACCTCTGACAGCTTCAGAAGTTGGGGGCTTTAAGAAAGAGCTGGGAGGCCTGGTTGGGGACCTGGTGGGGGGGGCTGGCTGGGTGGATCGGTTCCTGAATCCTAATGTTTGCACCTGGAGTGAGATGAACTCTATTTTGGGTGCCTTGTTCAGCCCCAAGGAGATGGCCATGGTCCATGTCGCGGGAATGCGAGTCTGGAAACAGGGGAGCAGGTTTGGGCCCCGGGCAGGGGACGGGCTCCCGCGGGCGGATCCAGGGTGGGATCCAGGTGGAAAAGGGGAAGGGCAGAATGTGGGAGACTGTGGAACCCTGGTGGTGAGGGGCATCGGAGGGTCTGTTCTCTGGGGTGGCAGCACCAGGCTAGCCTTTGATGGGACCCAGGGGGAATGGGACCCCAGCCACCTAGTTAAGCAGGTTGGAGGAGATTTTTGGTTACGTGGATCCCAACAGTCCCGAGGACCAGGTGCTGTTAAAGGTGCAGTTCCTTGCTGGATCCTGGCCTGATATTAGGAAAAAGCTAGAAATTAGTAACCCATGCTGCTGTCTGGACCCAAGAAAAAGAGTGGACTGATGTTTCCCGTGTAAAAGGACCAGTATCGCCTCCACCTAACTGTGGACAAAACCCAGAAAAATCCCCCACGAGTCTCCCCAAGTGGACTGCCATCCAAGATCCTGCCAGCTGACAAAAGAAGAGAACCAATATATGATGAACATGAGTTGAGAGAAATAAAGAGACTAGGGCTGCACCAAGGGAAGCAAGCGGAATGGTTAACCCCAGATAGACGAAAGTTTTTAAATAAAGCCCTAGCTTGAAAAATGCTAACAGAAATACACAGCCTGACCCACTGGGGCACCCAAGGGTTATGTGATAATTTTTATAAGAGAATATTTATGTATTGGGGTATATGGTCTGGCCAAAGCAGTAACTGAAGGAAGCCTTATATGCCAAAAGGTGAATCAGAAAGCGATGGGGGGGAGTGCCCCAGGAGGAAGACGGATGGCATTGGGACCCTTTCAAAATATACAGGTGGATTTTGCCGAGGTGCCTTCAGTACAGGGTTGCAGGTATCTACTTGTTATGGCTGATTGTTTGGCCCATTGGGTGGAAGCCTTTCCTGCTGGGGAGGAGACAGCACAAGTGGTAATAAAAATATTATTGGAACACATCATCCCCCGATATGGGCTGGTGAATAGTGTTGGTTCAGACCGACGCCCTCATTTTGTGGCCAAAATTCTACATGATGTCAATAAAGCCTTAAGAATCAGGTGGCGGTTGCATACACTCTGGCATCCCCAAAGTTCAGGGAGAGTTGAGAGGATGAATAAAACCCTCAAAAATGTATTAACTAAATTGATAACCAAAACAGGAATGAATTGGCTCAAGTGTCTGCCCCTGGCCCTTCTGCGAATCCGGGTCCGACCAAGATCTGACATAGGGGCTTCACCATATGAGATGATGTTTGGACTCCCCTTCTTACTGACCCCCTATAGCACTGAAGATTATTTAGAAGGAGAGGCCGCTACCCAGGAATATGTAAAAACAATTGGAAAGACATTGGCAGATCTTAAAAGAAGAGGGTATCTTCCTCAAACCTCTCCCTTGGACACTGACATGCACCAAATAAAACCAGGAGACTGGGTTTTAATTAAGTCCTGGAATACCACCCCACTAACCCCTAAATTCGAAGGCCCGTTCCAAGTTCTGCTCACTACCCATACTGCAGTGCGAACCCAGGAAAAGGGCTGGACCCACATCACTAGAGTGAAAGGACCATTACCACCCCCGAGTGATCCCTCTGACCCCAACAAGGGGTCAGATCCCTCTGACCCTGAAACCCCAACAAGAGTTCCCTCTGAGTGGACTGCCACTCGAGATCCAGACACCCTCAAAGTAACTCTCAGGAAACAACCAAAAACCAGTTAAAGCCAATAAGGGACAATAACAGTTATTACAAGCTGTCGTTACCATTGTTAAAAATCCACATTGTTATAAGAGGTTAAAAAGTGTTAATATAAAAGTGTAAAATGATGGTTAAATCCGATGTTATAAATTGTTATAATGAGCCACAATGTGTTAATGTAAAAGTAATAAGTAACAGTAATTCTTAATTTAAAAATTAAATCTCTCATAGGGCACACCCAAAGGGAGCTAACTAAAACTAAGAAAAAGGTGGAAGGTGGGAATAAACAAGGGAGAACTCCACAAATCCAGCCTAAGAACTCCCCGACCCAAGAGGCAAGACCAGGTGAGACCAAAGAGAACCCTCAGAGCGAGATGGGGGCAGGTTCATACTGGACTCTTGGAGGGACTAATAGTAGTCCTATTGATATGATGAGGAGAAAGAACCCCCCGACCCAAGAGGCAAGGCCAGGTGAGACCAAAGGATCCACAAATAGAATGGTTCATACTGGACTCTTGGAGGGACTGATAGTAGTCCTATTGATAAGCAAGTTTACAGATGGGGCTTGCTCCGAATGCTGTCATTCAGTTTGTGATGGGGAGAATCTACAATCCCTTATGAGAGTTCACACCCATGTGAATCCCACATGTTTTGACATGACCCAATTATCCACCTGTCAAAAAGAGGAAAAACAATATTGGATTGCAAAAAAAGCTGCCACATTTAAGCAGTGCCTGACTGGGGAGTGCCCTATCAGAGAGTGGTTCTGTTTTAAAGAGTTAAGAAATACAGAGGGAGTAGCAGATCTGATAAAAGAAAAACCACTGGTGGTAAAAAAGAATGAAATAGATGAACCCCTTGGGAAAAGTCTATTTGTCGATCTGGTAGAGGGAATCAGCCATAAACTAAATATAACAAATTGCTGGATATGTAAAAGCACACAGATGTGTGATATATGGCCCTGGGAAGGGACAAGCTTATCACCCCTAGACATCCTGAGATGGAAGTTAATAACGGGGAAAAAGTATAAAACCTTCCTAGGAAGAATGGCTTGTAAAAGGTACTCACTGATCAAAGGGTTAAAACAAAAAGGGATCCCCAGGGAACCTGAAAAATATTGGTCCATTGGGAAAAAAGAATCAGGGTGCATCTGTAATAAAAGTTATGGTCTACATGAGTGCACTAATAAAGGGACCAATCTTTTTTGGGGAATCAGAGAAATTTCAAAATATTGGGAACACCCCTATGACACACAAAACACATCCCGGAAAGCCCCAGAACCCCTCTTTTGGATTTGTGATGACAAAACCTACACCCATCTCCCAGGAGATTGGGCGGGTAGCTGCACCATAGGAATCAGCAAAGCAGCCTTCTCCCTCCTCCCACGAGAATCAAGAAACCATTTAGGCATACCCTTATATGAAAATTTGAAAAGAAAATACCGAAAGAGGAGGAGGGGCAGCACACAAACATGGAAGAGTAAAATATGGACACCAAAAGAAATAGTAAAAACATATAGGCCAGCAACTTGGACACAAGATAGATCATGGGGGT
The DNA here is from genome assembly GCA_027886175.1 of Phylloscopus collybita. Lineage (NCBI taxonomy): Eukaryota > Metazoa > Chordata > Aves > Passeriformes > Phylloscopidae > Phylloscopus > Phylloscopus collybita. Next base: position 5,610,712 of record JAJNNQ010000057.1, read on the forward strand.
GCCGAACTCCAATTTACATGTTGAATAAAATTATCAGATTACATGCAGTATTAGAAAGAATATCAAACAAAACAGCCCTTGCCCTTGATCATATCAGTAACCAATTGGCACAGACAAGAGCAGTAGTGTATCAAATCAAACTAGCAGTCGATTATGAAAGTAAGGTAATAAAAAATATTTCCAAAGAAATACAAAAAATTGCATATGTAAGTGCCCAGGAATGGAAGCCCTTAATTAATATGGACTGGTGGGACAACTTCTGGTCCTTTGAAGGGACCTGGTGGTAAAAAGTAGTGTTCATTGCAATAAGTGCTATTGTCAGTCTCCTACTTCTCCCCTGCATACTTCCCTGTCTAATTCGAACTATAGCCACTACTGTTCAAGCTAGTTTCCAAATCCCTAAAGTAAAGATTCAGAAACCTACAAATACACTTAGATTAGAACCCCAAGAAGAAGAACTAAGCACAGCAAAAAGAATTTATACCCAATACCAGGAATTAAAACAGATTTATTCCCTTGAATCAGACATGGCCAATTGATGCGGGCAAAAGCCCGATCAAAGAAATAGAGGGGGGATTGAAAGAAATTGATAGCCCCAGGTTATGCACTCCTAAGTTTTACTGTTACACTGTTTTGCTGTAAAATTAAAGTTGCACTGTTACTTGCCTGTTTTAAACTGTTCATGTTGAATCTGTACCCTGAATTTCTGCTTGTTATGTCCAAGTTCTGTACCCTTTCTCCCTAAATTCTGGGCTTTCCCCTCTCCACCGGGTAAAAGCCCGCTGCCGCTTCCTGATTGTCCCCCCTGCCGCTTCCTGCTACCCCCTGCTGCTCCCTGCTGCTCCCTGCCGCCTGCCGTCGAGCTGCGGACACCGCCCAGTATGGTGATGAGGAAGCTCCCATGGTGCCTGGCTGCGGCCGGGAGTCCAGTTGGAGCTAGAAAAGCCCCTGGGACAGCGAGCCGACACAGAAAATGGACCTAAGAAGGACAAAACTGTGCGAGGCACACATCCAGCTACCTGCAGGTAGCAGGTATTTTTTGTTACTTTCTCGCCATGACCTGAAAGGAACTGGAGAGAGGTGACGCCCCTGGACCACACGAGCCAAAGCGATTCTATGGAAACCCCCGTGAGGAAGGAATCCCGACTCTGCAGCAGCAGCAGCAGCAGATTCGACTGCACCTCCTCCTCCGTGGTGTCTACTGGAAGCAGCGGCGGCGTGCGCAGCCCCTCGAGCCCCCTACCCAGAGCTGATTTCTAATAAAGGCCTTTTCAAAGGAGCTGGTCTCCTGGCCCATTTATAACACACCCCGTGATGGGAACTGCCATTTTGAACTTGCTGCAGACTCTGGCCCCGCTCCTGCCGCCCTTCCCGCTTCCTGCCTTTTCTCCGGGTCCCTCCCCTACCTCGGACTCAGCTTACCCATCAAGTACTGCCCCCAAGTTGGCTTCCACCCCTTCCATTGGGAAGATCCCCCTTGCACTGGTCCCGCCTCCTCCAATTGTGAGAATGAGCCTGAGGACTTGTGGCAGAGGATGCAAAAGCAGACTGCAAAGGAGGGTGATTGAGAACTGGTGTCAAAAATACAAGCAGCACCAGTGCGGTACTGTAGGGGAGCCAATCCCCAGTGGGAATCCGTCCCCCACGGGGAAATGAAAGATCTCTGTAAGGCAGCAAAGGACTTTGTGAGGAATTCACTTTAACAATTTATTAAATGCTATCTTTAATGCCCATGTCATGGTGCCTCATGACCTGGGGCATTTTATGCAAATCCTACACTCTCCCACTGAATACATCTTGTGGGAGGGGGTATGGAAAAAGCTGCTGAGACAGTTACTAAGGGACTATGTCCAGGAAAACAGATGGGCACATTTAACTATTGACCATCTATCTGGGGAGGGAGATTTTACAAAGCCTGAAGACCAGGCTTATAGACCTTCCCCTCACTGTATTAGAGGACATAAAAGATGCAGCAAAGACTGCCCTTTTACAAACTCCAGATGGGTCAACACCAAACACTGATTTTACTGATGTCTGGCAAGGGCTAGAGGAGTCATTCATGAAGTTTGTTGACTGCCTTACACATCCAAAGGCCCATCAAGAGCTTCTTAGAAAGCTAGTTGTTTCTAATGCTAATTCCAACTGCCGGAAAGTTTTACATGCTCTTCCCCTTGACCCTGAGCTGACCATCACTCAGATGGTTGAAGCCTGCATGCATCAAGCAGGTTCCAACTGAGATGCCAACCTCATGAAGGCTGCCAGTCAGGATGCAGTGGAAGCACTGGTCACAGCTAAGGTAATTTCCCAAGAACATAGCAACATCTGAGGCAAGGGACAGTGCTATAACTGTGGGGAGAGGGGACATTACCAAAAGGACTGTTTTAACAAAGGCAATAACAGATCCTAATTTTCGGGATGCCTTCCATGCCACACACAGTCATCAGTACAAACAACACCAGCACACACACCATCATCCACGGGGTTACCAGCCTCTGGGAAACTCCCAGCTGAGGGCAGAGTGGCCTCGCGCAATGACACCAAATGCAAGGCCGTTCTGCCCCACTCTCCCAACCCTCATGGAGAACCAGCGTGTGGAGCTCCTTCAGTCCACCAGGACAGGACCATCACCATAGATGAGTTCAACCTACAACAGGTTCAACCTGGAACCCGGAGACAACTGATAAGCACACTCTCTATACAAATTGAGGATGATTTTGTGCACACTATTCCAACTGGCAAATATGGGCCTGGACATCTGCCCAGGGATGTTTTAATTACCTGTGACACTCGAGAGGGAATGGAAGGATTCACAATTTTGCCAGAAGTATTGACTGTAACATCACTACAAGAAATAACAGTTCAGATTTCATGCCTGAACCCTCCTCTCTTTATTCCCAAGGGCACTGTTAATGCCCAAGCATATTTACTACCTCACATGACTGAAACATCTGCTGACCCACTGGTAACGCTTCTGCCCCAACAACTACTGAGGCAGCTCAAACCCCCTATTAGGCTGCTAATATCTCTTTTTCAGTTGGAGTATAGTGGGCTTCTGATCCTTTATAACTCCAGCTCCAAAACCCTAATGGTTGAACTCAGGTTTCTCCTGAGGTCCTTTTCCAGAGATTCCAGGACAGACCCTGCTCCCCAGCTGCAGTGCAGAGTATATTTTGCATGGCTGGACCTGTCCTAACAGGCCCTAGAAGTACCGCACGAGTTATTTCCTGTTTGATCTGCTCAAAGGCCTGTTGTTACTCAAGGTCCCACTCGAAATGGTTCTTTTTCTGAATCACTTGATAAAGGGGGCCCACAAGCTGGTTATAATCAGGAATATGCATTCCCTGGAACCCCACAAGGCCTAGAAAAGCTCATGTTTCCTTCTTGTTAGCTGGTGGAGACATAGTTGCAATTTCATTAACCACCTCTGTAGACACAGGACCATGTCCACCCTGCCATTTTATTCCCAAGAACTGCATCTCCTGTCCAGGTCCCTTTACCTTACTTAGTTTTATGGCAAGACCAGCTTTCAGAAGAATTTGGATTATTTTCTTTCCTTTCTAAAAAACTTCTTCTGCTGTATTGCCCCACACAATGATATCATCAATATACTGGAGGTGTTCTGGAGCTCTGTTGGAACCCTGGATGCTGAAAATATCAGGCTTTCTGCTTTGACAGGTGGTGACCCTCAGGAGGGTACTGCCTTTGACCTGAGGCTGTGGGAATGGCTTCCAAAATTGAATGATAGCACTGGGAGTGTATGTGTGTAGTGGTATAGAGATGTGTGATGTCACAGGGTGAAATACTTAAAGTTTGGGAGTTTGGGACATAGAATATAGTAATATAAGTAAGAGACAATATGGAGAGATTTGGGTGTTGTCTGAGTTCTTCTTTGCTTTCTTCTTCCTCCTTCTTCTCGGGTTTGGGTGATCTTTTCTAATTGGTCAGTAGAGGCCCACAATGCGGACATTGAGTGATCTTTAATTGGGTTATAAATAAAAATAACTTAGGTGTCAGGTTTTGATTGGTTTTGCTTATTGTTTAAAAGTCTTTGAAACGAGTTAGAAGTAGACAGTTTCTTGCTTAACAAGAGAGAGCTCACACCATGTGAGACTGTAACTTAGATAATATGTAATAAACAACCAAGTCTGAACAAGATACCACCGTGTCTAGTGTCTTCTGTCCAGACCTGGCTAGAACTAACAAATCCACAGAGCTCCATCTTGTTCCAGGGCAATCTGGATCAGGCCATGGCAGATGGTGAGGCTATTTTCACCCCTGGGGCAGTCAGTTCCAGGTGTATTGCACACCCCTCCAGGTGAAAGCAAATTGTGTCCTGCACTCTGCTGCCAGAGGGACTGAGAAAAATGCATTAGCGATATCAGTTGTGGCAAACCATTTGGCTGCCTTTGACTCCAGTTTGTATTGAAGTTCCAACATATCTGGTATGGCAGCACTCAGAGGCTGCGTGACTTCATTCAGGCCCCAGTAGTCTGCTGTCAGCCTCCATTTCCCATTAGACTTTCACACTGGCCATATGGGGCTGTTAAAGGGTGAGGGGGTTCTGCTGATTACTCCTTGGCTCTCCAGTCGACAAATTAGTTCATGGATGGGAGTTACAGAGTCTCAGTTGGTGTGATATTGCTGCCGATGCACTGTCCTGGTAGCAATTGGTACTTGCTGTTCTTCAACCTGCAACAATCCTACAATGAAGGGATCTTCTGAGAGAACTGTCAGGGTGGATAACTGTTTGATCTTCTCTTTTCACTGTAGCTACACCAAAAGCCTATCGATACCCTTTCAGATCCTTGAAGTACCCTCTCCTGAGGTAGTCCATGCCAAGAACACAAGGGTGTGGAAGGGGCTTTAGCTGGTCTGTAAGCCTGAAGTGTAAGTTAGCTGAAGAAGGAACTGATAACAGCTGTGTTTACCCCTGAAAGGAATTTCACCAAGGTCGTTGGCATGGAAACTGAGGAGAGAAGAAGGAGAGGGAGATAAACAACCTGCAGCTGGAAGAAGTGTGCTTGGAAAAGTTTGGTGAATGTTGGTTGAAAATAGCAGTGGAGACTTTTTGTACCAATGAATGTTGTGTTGATTTTTTATGACCCATGAGTGGAATGTAAACTTTGTTGAGTGTATAAAAGACAGCATGCTCTTATAATAAATAGAAGAAGCCTTCTGAAGATTTTACTGTGTTACTTTGTGTGTCATGGCCATCCCAACAATGACACAAGGGACCTTTGGGCCAGTCACAATGGGTGCTTTTGCCATCTGTCCCCTCTTAAGCTCACCTCAGCCTCTAATTCAGACAACTCCTGGCATCCCCTGTCACTCCAGAGATCCAGATGGGTTCTGCACTCCTGTGCCTTGATGGCATCAGTGCACACTGTGCACCTGTATCTATTAAAGCTTTATACTTTGTGGATCTGATGTGCCAGGCTATCGAATCCAAACGGTCCAGTATGCCCGGTCATCTCTTTCTTCCTCCTGGTCAAAGGCAGGAACCATCTATTCCTGCTCTTGGTCAGAGTATTCACTACCTGATCTGTGCAATGCCAGATCAGAAGTCCCCTCACCAGGGTTTTAAATGAAGTGATTGTAGTTCTTTTATATCTGGGAGATCGCTGATTGCCTTCTGGCCTCTCTGTGGCACCTACACTGACAGTCTTCTTGGGTGACCCCTTCTTAACAGTTCTCTTCCCCCTCAGTTCATAGACATGGGCCTCAGGCATTGCTGTATTGCACTAAGTAGTTAGTTCATTTTGTTATTATATTGCACTGGGTGGTTTGTGATATTTGCACACAAAAGTAGTTTTATGATATTTTGCACGTGGTATGTTCTGTACCCCCCTCTGGGTTCTGGTGATGGTATCTTCTAGCTGGTCCCTCCCTACGCCCCTCCCCCAGGTTGCCCCCCATTGGTTGTGGTTCCTCCTCCTTCCCCACCCCCTTTTTCTGGGTATAAAATCCCCTGCGAGGAGGTATTAGGTCTCTTTCTCGCCTCCTGGAGCCTTGGTTCAGCATTAAAGCTGGAACCGTGTCCTGAGGAAGAAAAGAGCGCTTCTTGTCTTTTACTTTCAGTCCACTATCTGGTTTCCTCACCAGGGTCTGGAGCTAGCCAGGATTAGACCCTATTAGCAGAAAACTGAGATACAGCATAAAGGTGGGTTCACCATCCCACTTACTCATGTCCTCCCCCTGCTCACGCAGAAAAAAACAGAGTTCACTACATGGCCTGCACTTGGGGCCTCCCTTTCCTCTGACCAGGGCAGGAGACGAGTGATCTCTTGGGCTGCCCCTAAAAGCTGGGGTCCTGGCTCATAGGGATGAGGAAGTACCCAGAATTTCTTCTACATTTTGGAGCCAGGATGTTGGTATATCCATTTGTGGGTAACAGAATACCAAGCTTCTAGAATGTGATGCAGGGGGGCTTTGAACCACCTTCCTCCACATGGCTGGTGTGCAAGGGACATCCTCTGGATCTTTAGAGACACTGTAACCTTTTAGATTGCTAATTCCTTCAAGTACTGGATACCTTGGTCTGCAGTGGTCCACTTCCCTGTGGAGTTCACAAGATCTTCCTTAAATGGATATCTTGCTCTCACACTTGAAAGAAGCCGTCTCCAGAGGGTGCAAATTGCTCCTTCCTTGCCAATTCCTCTTTCAATTTCCTGATCTTTAGCAAGGCATCCCAGCTGCTGGGCTTCATGACATTCTAACTGCTGACTGCTGGCCCCATTATCCCAGCATCAAAGCAGCCAGGCAGAAATCCATTCACTTGGCTGGCAGCTGTAATATTTTTTCAAGTCTCGAAGTTCTGATGAGGTCAAGGACTGAATAACTTTGGTTAACTGCTTGACTGACCTCAGTCCTTTCAATTTCTTTGTTGAAGGGCCTACCTCTTGATCTCACCCCTCCTTTCCTACTATTATTTCCTCTCCTTCTTCCTCTTCTTCTTCTTCCCTGTCTTGAGGGGGTGGCTCATGGTGACGGGGTTATCCCATAGTCATTTTGTGCCCAGAATTGTCACTGTGTCCCCCCCTCCCTCCACCCACAGTTTGGGGAATATCACGATGGGTGAAGGCTCGGCCTAGGATCCGGAGGAGGTTGGGGTGGGTGGGGGCTGGCCCTTCCTTCCGGTGGGGAGATCAAGGCAGCAGCTGTATGGTTGGCATGGTGAGTGGATCTGACCTGAGATCCTATTGCCCTGTAGGGGATTTTTTTTGTTTGTTTTTGTTTTCTTTTGGCACTGTGTTGGAGAGGATGAAGCAGGAAGACCCTGCAGAGATCGTTTACTAGTGAAAGATTCTAAGAGTGTAAAACCTGCAAAAGAGATAGAGTTAAAAGCAAGATTTCAACTGTAGAATGCTAGGCAGGAAGATAGTGATTAGGCTAGCTGAAAGACAGGGCTGGGTGATTGAGCAACACCCCTTCCCAAGACAAAGGGATGAATAAGGGGTTGGGCCCTGATAGGTAGCAGGAAAAAAGGGTGGTTTCCCAGGTTTTTGGTATGTAGAGTAGTATGGTAATGTAGTAGTTCTCACAGGCTATATGTAGATTCTGTAGGTTTTGTACCCTGTGCTGGTTGGTTGATGCTGACCAGAATATTCAGCAGGGAAAAGGGTAAAAGGGAATGTAACAGGAAACTCGGCCTCTTGGACACCTTCTCTCTCTTGGATGCGCCCTCTCCCTTGGTCTCTCTCTCTCTGGGCTGCTCCCTGCCTCAGCCGGTTCTGATAAGGCTGCTACCCCCACGACCAATAAACACGTGTCCTAAGAGCACCTCAGTCTCCGGAAGTCTTTCATCGGACCCCACAGCAGCGCGTTCCCTATAGCACTGCAACCAGGGCCTGCCTGCTTGTTTCCCTGCTTCCCTGCCACTCGGGAGCTCAGAGCCAGTGTGTGTGGTTGGTGAAACCCAGGACCAGGACCACCTTCTGCCAGGCCCCTGCCCCTACGACTGCTCTTGTGTGTTAGGCTCTGAGATTATGGTCCGCCACCGTTTCTACATTGCAAGCCTGCTTGTCTTCTTCCTCTTTCCCAGCTATTTGGGGGTCCAGAACCAATGTGTGGAGTGCCGCTGGGACTGGGGCTGCCCCAGCCAGGCCACTTCTGTGCAGTAGCCCGACATCCTTCCATGCACCTTGCCACCCAGGAACTGGATGCCTCAGGGCAGATTTCAGTAGCTCCTCACCTAAAGTTTGTTTTCTCTTACACCAGGATGACAACAGAGTCCATGAACTCCATAGTGTACCAACAATATTAGCTAATATTATTAACAGTATTAAACAGCTTACATAAGGATGAGCAAAGACTGTGTGAGCCTGCATTATGAAATCATTCACACTGACCTCGAGCAGGGAGAAAGAGGTGTATTCCTTCATCATTGTTTTTGTCAACATGTTCCCAAAAACAGCAAAATAAAGAGCTAAGCAGTGCAGCTGACAAACACAGTGTGTTGCACACAAGCCTTCTGCTTGATAACTACTATTTACCATTTTATATAGCATGCAATATTTACATAACTGCCTCTATTTCACCCCACATTTGGGCACCAAAAAGGACTGTAGCAGGTTGACCTTATCTGGGCACCAGGTGCCCACCAAGCTGTTGCATATAGGTAAAACATTATAAAAGAAGGGCCTTGTTACCTTTGTAAAATCATGACTCAGGCCTACTACTTCGGCTAAGCAGAAAAGAACCATGGGAAAGCGACTCAGCTGAATTGGAGGTAGAAAAACAAGTTATATAACCATTACATGCTTGCATTGTGGTTTATGGTGGTTGGTTGAATTATATTTGTTATACTTAAATGGAATGTAACTGATAAAGGCCTAACTGCTTAAGAAGGCCTGGTTTTTGCAATAAAGGGGCTCTCCTTTGCACCTGCCTGGGGACTCTGCATCACTTTGCTTCATACACCAAGCCACTCCACTCCCCTTCTCAGCAGGACAAGGGAGAGAAAATAAGATGTAAAACAACTCGTAGGTTATAACAACGAATTAATCACTGCTATATTGTGGAGTCTGTGTGGTTGCTGTGCTGGGAGGACAGCCTCGTGGTTTGTCCCAAAAGGATACTCTCCTTGCACTGCTAACCCAGGCACAGACCCTTCAGGCAAGTCTGGGCTTGTTTCGAGACTCCAGGCAGTGTGGGACCCGGGGTGCGGCAGTGAGATAAGTGTAGCAAGATGAATCCAGCATGACCCCTTCAGAGAGGTGGGACGATCAGTGGAGACAGGAAACGGATCTGCTTAGGAGTCTTGTCCAGATTTCTTTTAGTTACAGCAGCATTTCTGAACAGTGTGACTTCCCAGAGCAGAACAAAAAACATGCTCCTGTCCTGGGTTTTTACCTGGGGGAGGGGGAAGGGGGGGGGCCTTGTGCCTACCTATCAGAAAAAGGCAGGGCATGACCCAAGGGCTAAAGGGCAGCCTAAAGGTCAAATCACCTGTGTTATAAATGAATATAGCCAATTATAATAAAATAGAATTTATTGCCAGATTGCCAGTGAAAAAGCCACAAGCGCAAAAATTGACAAAGCCAATACCAAAATTGACCTGAGTCAGCAGAGCGAGGAAATAGGCAGTGCGCACTGAGACCTCAGTGAAGTGTCCCGTGACACCACACCCCCAGGTCTCACAGGGGTCTGCGCCCCTGTCTGCCCGTCTTATACTCTTTGCTCACTGAACAAGTCTAAACATGTTAGGTAGCTCAGTGAACAAGTCCAAACAAGTCTGGTGGTCCCAGTATCGGAGGGCTTGGGAATGCCCGGAGCTGACGTCTCTGCCCAGTCCTGGATTTCTATAGTTTCTTTTGTCTTCTGATGATACTGGTGATACCATCAGTGGGTCTGAATGAGTTTTCCTGGTCATCCTCAAGTGTCCTTGATGTCTCGGCCAGGACCTATTCTTCTGAGATGGTCACATTGGGTTTTGGCGCTGCTCCTTCTTATTGACATGGTAATCCTTTTATCGTCTTCCCGGATCGGGTGGGGGGTGGGGGGATGACGGACGACGACTCTCTGAGCTGGGACAGTTTCTCTGACAAGAGCTATATAACTTTACCATCACCCACACCCGTGGATATTGCATGCAAAAATACAATTTGTGAACATAAACCAACATACACCAGGATAATGTAAAAGAGTTTCTTGTGAGGTTACCATTCAGTTCCTGCCTGAGCTGACAGCCTCCAAGACACATGTACTATAGGGAATGCACCTTCCCCCCCCTACCAATATCACCTAAATTAATTTATTATTATATTCCAGGAACATGAATTAATATATACTACAAGCTGTGAGGAGAGGTGGGCCTGTCCTGGGGTGACGTTACGATGTATCCCCAATCGTCTGTTGGGTTTATGTTGGATATTACACTCTGTACCTTTAATTTGGATCTGAGAGTAAAACGGGGAGAAAAGTGCACAGTTTGTTTTCAGAAACCTCTCGGACTGACCTTGAAGAGTGGGAGTCACCAGCACACAGACGGCGAGGTTTTTTTTCGGCACTCACTTTCACTTTGCTTTGCCTTGTAGCTAGTTAGTGTAGCTTAGTTAAGCCTGAGAAGCTTTTCCTTTTTTCCTTTTTTCCTTTTTTCCTTTTTTCCTTTTTTCCTTTTTTCCTTTTTTCCTTTTTTTCCCTTTTTTCTGCTTTTTTTTGGAACTGTTCAAACCTCCCCCAGACTGAGGACCCTGGGGGGGCGCCAGGGGAGCTTGCACCTGGGACCCACCAAGATCTACCCTGTGCAGCAACTTTCACCAGCGCTGGAAAGAACTGAGAGCAGAAACCATCTACAGGAGGGACTTTGTTTTCCTTAATTTGTCATCTGGTATTGTTCAATTTATTGTGCTGGGGGAGTGCTTTGCTGGTTTAGTAAACAGGTTTCTTTCCACTTTCTTGCTGAGGAGTTTTCTCCCGAACTGGTTGAGGGAGGGGAGGGAGGGTTTCCCTAGGAGTTCTCCTCCCAAATTGGCCTTAAACCATCACAGGGCCCTTTCTGCCGGGGCCAATTCCTTCTACGGCCTAGCCTCTGCAAAATTCCAGCGTGCTTGGTAAACCCTGTGTATTATAATCATTCCCTCAGGGTTGGCTGGGAAAAACCTACCCCAAAAGGGAGCTCATCTTGAAAACCTTAAAGGCACACTGCAACATCTCCCCCTGTTTTTGTTAAAAAGAAGAGGACTGGGTTTGGGAGGCAGAATGCTTGCTGAACCAAAACTGGTAAATGGGCTCTTCTTTTTCAGGCGCGGTAGTATTTTCAGCTGTTTTTCATTCCTTGAGGCAAAACTTTCCAGTGCTAGTGCCTCCTAGGGGCCTCTCAGTTAATGGTAGGAACCGAGAATGCATAACGCAGGGCATCGTCAGGGTGTAGGGGAATTTGGAAAAAACAATCTTTTATAGCAATTACTGCCAAATTCCAGTTTTGGGGGAGCATTGCTGGGGATGGCATTCCAGGTTGGAGAGATCCCATGTTTTCAATGACATTATTAATTTGTCAGAGATCGTGGAGGAGCCGCCATCTTCCCTTGTCAGCTTTTTGGATGACAAAAACTGGGGAGTTCCACGGAGACGTGGTCTCCACGATGTTACCTTTTGCTAACTGCTCATCCACTAACTCCTCAAGCGCCTTCAGCTTTTGTTTGCTAAGCAGCCACTGTTCTACCCACACTGGTGTACCTGTTTTCCAATTCAGTTTTTGGGTAGGGCACTGTTCAGTGACCGCCACCCGAAAATTCTGTGGAGAGTCTGGGATGTTAATGGTGACTCCCCACTGGGCCATCAGGTCTCTCCCCAACAAGGGCTCTGAGTAGTTCAAAACAAATGGACGGAGATTTTCCAATTGTCCATTTGGCCCCTCGATTTGGACGACACTCTTGGACTGTTTTGCCAATTGCATACCTCCTATACCTTGAACATGACCAGCTATGTTTTGTAAAGGCCAGTGTGATGACCAAATCTCTGCAGGGATAACCGTGCAATCTGCCCCTGTGTCTAAAAGGGCCTTAATGTGTTTTGACTCCCCACCCCCTTTGACATGACACCAGATTTTGGGTTTGTCCTTCCCGATGGTATGGACCCAAGCCACTGTGGGTCCTTGCTTCCCAGCACCTTGGGATGGTCTTCCTGTCGGGATAGCTTGAGCTATGATTTGTCCTTCGGGAAGGAACAGGGGTGGGTGAACACAGTGCAGGCAGAGATAGAAATGCTCGGTGTCTGATGACATGAGACCTGGAGCAATTTCAATCTCTCGTGGTGTGTATTTGGTCTCCCCACTGATGATGTACTCACTGTTAATTCGCTGCCAAGTACCCTGCTGTTGTGGGTCCACAGAGACAAAATGCCAATCGGTGTCACTTAGGTGGAATGGTTCTGTCAGCTGCAACCTGAAAGGCTCATACATAGAAGCAGTAGTTAGAATAGGTTTATGTTTACCCCTTCCCTATTCTTACCTTCTGTTCCACTTATTTTTGCACGCTGAACAGAGAAGCTCTGATCCTTTAGGTTTTTTTGTTGTTGACCCCCTGAATGTGTTTGCAGTTCCTTTCCCCTGTTTTTATTAAGATCTTCAAGTTGTTTTTTCATTGGACACTGGTTAACCCAGTGCCCAAAGGCCTTGCAAAGCAAGCACAGTTTCGTGGGGTCGACGCATGCCAGTCTCCGTTGCTGCCCAACATGCTGTGGTGTTGTTGGAACGGGGGCTGGGCTGGCAACGGCAATCCTTTGATGCGGTCTCATCAGCTGGTTTAGTCTGGTGTCTGCAGTCACAGTCATCAGAGGCACTTTCCTGTTACAAACTTGAAGCATATCTTGTAACGTGGGAGGAGGTTCTAGAGGCAAACTTAGAATGGCAGCTTTACATTGCTCATTTGCATTAGTAAATGCCACTACCTCTAAAACCTCCTCCCTTGCATTCTCTTTCTTGATCTGTAATTCAATAGCTCTGGTCAGTCTTTCTACAAATTTTAGGTGTAGCCACGGTTCGTGCCTGCCATGTGTTGGTTTTCGGAAATCCTGTTCCCAGGATAGAACTGGGAACACAAGGTCATGCTGTTTGTAAATTTAACATGTTTTTCCACATGCTTTCCCATGGGAGGGACTTTGCGTGAGGGTCTCTACGAGTGACCAATGGTTCCAGGGGTCCCACCTCTAAGGTGGGCACATTTGTAAAAGGTATAAAAGAGGTTTGGTAAATAAACCGGGCGGCTCCTCCTCTGAGGAGTCCATGTAGCCTTCTGAATTCACGAGTCCGTGTCTCCTCCTTTGTGTCCCACAGCAACATTTAGGAAAGGCTCTGATGGCTGTTGTCTAATATTAACATAGGGTTCAAGGGGACCATCCAGTTGCAGTGTATAGAAAGCCTTTTCAGCAGCCTCTTTGATCCTCTCAAGGACTGGCAGGGGGATCTCTGCTGCCTGTGTGGGAGCGAGAGCCCAGGGACCCTCCCCGCAGAGATGCTCTAAGGTAATTGGCAAACCATTCACATCTACTGCTGTTTGAGGATCTCTGAGAAGCTCTGGAAGGGCTTCTCTTAGCAGCTTTTTCCATGCTGCTTCCCAGAGTTTAAACTCTGTAGAAGACATGAGGCTTGCAAAGAGCTGTCGCATGTCAAATGGGAGTGCTACAGTTCCTGCTAGGTTGGTATTTAAAAGTCCACGGAAGTATGGACTGTCTCTTCCAAACTCTTTATGGATTTTACAGAGATCTTTTATGGTTTGCCAAGAGAAAGACTTTCAGTAAGCTTCTGCAGCTGCACCCCCTCTAGGTCGATGATATGTAACTGGGGCAAGTGAAATAATAGGACCTTGAGGTGTAGTTGGGGTTCCTATCTCCTTGTCTTCTAAATAGAGAGCAGTGGAAGCAGTTGCAGGGGTATGGGGAGCAGCAGTGGGTGTGTGCTGGCTGTGGGAGCTAGGCAGGGGCACGTGGGAAGCAGGGGGGTGGGGGGCAGGGGCAGGGGATGGAGGGGTGAAGGGGGTATGGGGGAAGGGGGTGGGGGCTGGGGAGGAGGGGGGCAGGAGGCTGGAGGGGGAGGGGGCAGGGGATTGAAGGGGCTTGGAGGCAGGAGGCTGGAGGGGGGCAGGGGGCTGGAGGGGGAAAGAGACAGGGGGCTGGAGGGGTGGGGGGCTATGGGGGAGAAGCCGCAGGGGGATATGTGGAGGGACTGTGGGAAAAGGGGACGGGGGGCCATGGGAACAAGGGGCGGGGCCCTCAGGAGGGGAGGGGGTGGGGACAGCATGGGAACGGGGGCGGGGGGGGTACCTGGGGCTGACAGGGGGCAGGCACATTCCTGTAGGTGGGTGACATCACATCTGTGGCCACTCCCAGGGAGGAGTAAAGGGGTGGTGCTGAGGGAGATGCCAGGAGGGTGGGGTAAGGGGGGGTGTCACATAGTTGGGGAGGGGTGAGAGCTGAGGAGGGATTTTTGGATTGCGAAATTGCCTCGTGGCAGGGGGAATACAAAGGAGGGCAAAGTGCCATGCGGCCACCACCATTTTCAGTGTTCTGGGGTTGTGAAACAAAGTTACAATCAGCATTTTCAGCAAGTTTAACACACACATGGGGATTTGGGGGTTGGGAAACAGGGGGTTGGGAAGGATCCCATGCAGTCTGGCCAAAAGCACGTGGGTGAGGGGATTTGGTCTCATTTTTTAAAGCACTGAGTTTCGGGGTAGTATTTTTAGGGTAAGGGTGAGGAGAGGCAGAAGGAACATGCAAAGTTTCATTTTGATTTGGCTTTTCTTTTTCCCCATTTTGTTTCATAAGGGCTGATCTTATTTGTAGTCCAAAACCTACTAATTTTGCATATGAACTACCTTGCTTCCCCAAATCTATGAATTTTTTTCCCACATCATCCCAGAAAGCGATATTATAAACATTTTCAGGGGAGGTGTTGGGGAAATTTGCAAAAGGCCAAAGCACAAACCGTTTTAATTTTTTCTTAAAAAACGAAACATTTCCTCTGTAATAAATGGCGAGAGCCAATTAAAATAAAATAGAATTTATTGCCAGATTGCCAGTGAAAATTCATGGATGTGAAAATGACTAAGCCAATATGATGGTGATTGACAAAGACACGTGGACTCCATTGATTACTCATATGAAGCCGTTTATTGATCCGCCTAGCCGAGCTTATATACCCTTGCATTATATAACAAGTAATATTGCCAAGTGATATTGCTTAACGTATGCCTTGCACTAACACAGGTATGCCTAAAATGCACTAAAACAGCATCTTTCTCAAAATCCCGCTTTCCTTTGCCAAGGCTTGAGGCCTAGCGAATCCACTTCTGTCATGAGCTGAACAATACTACCAGTTTGGCTCTCTAGCTGCAGGCCCTGCAGACCCACATCTCCCCCTTTCTGTTCTACCAAGAGGATCTTCTTGGTTGCCTTATCCATCAGTCTCTGCACACATTGCAAAATACATGGCAAACAAATCATCATAAGCAATAATATGCCTAAGATATAAACTCCTGTTTTAGCTACATGTTTGAGCCAGCCAGTAAGCCCCCATCCGCTAAGCAAGTGTCCAAGCCAGTCACTATCATCTACTACCCTTAATTTGGTCACGCTTTCTCAAAGAGCCTGTATGTTAGCATGAATAGACAAAGAGTTGTCAGAAAGGTTCATACAACATAAGCCTTCAAAATCTTCGCAACCGTGTCCATGGGCTAAAAGCAAAAAGTCAATCGTGGCCCTGTTTTGAAGCGTTGCATGTCTTACACTGTCAACGTCTGTTAGCAAGCCTGTTAAAGCAGAGCTAGTAGCATTAGTTTGTTTTGCAAGCCAGCAGCCAAGGTTATTCAAAGTCTTCAGTGCATGTGCCATGCCTATAGCTGGAATAATTGAGGCAAACACTCGGGCTCCAAGGTTCCAGGACTCCACATTATCATCACAGTCAGGGCTGTATGTGTGTGTGCTGCGTTTTACTCTTACTAAGCTGCGCAGCCATGGCAAGTTGTACCGGAAAGACTGAAACATGGTTAATCGCCCAAAGGTGCAAGGGCCTCCTATGGCCCTTCCTGGTATTCCCTTCCAAGCTCTGTTTCCACATATCAAAAACACATTGTCCATCAAGCCAATAGAAACAATCCCAGGTGTGATGGGCTGAGGCAGGGTATGATTGCACCAGGCAGAGCCATTGGTATAAATTCCCATGCCTGAAACATCAAGACCAAATTTTTTGTCAGCAAAAGGCCCAGTGGTATGGTTTAAATAAAAACATGCAAAGGCTCGCATGGATCCAAAAATGTCTAATTCCTGGGGTGGCAAGGAGAGGGTGAAAAAATCAGAAACTTTGTTCACCCCTAACCATCTATCATTGGCAAAATACCACCCCGCATGCCTATTATTCATTTTACGATATTTATCATTGCACCACAATTCGGCCACTTCCTCTTTGTAGAGAATCCCTAAGTATAAAAGGGTTAATATTTGAATTCTCCACATCTTGTCTTGACTATAGCTTGCCTATCCCACAATTCAACAATCAGGTTATCTCTTGTTTGATTATACACAGTAATAGCTAAAGCACATTGATCTACAGATTCTATTCTCTGCAAAATCCCTGTAAATCAAATTCCCAAAAATGTCTAGGACCAGAGAGGTGCTGTCGAAGCACTTCAGGCCCTAATTGATCCCTAATAAATACAAGTGGAGTAAATAATGTAGTAATTTTGCGAAAGCAAAAATAAAATGCTAGCAATATATGAAATTCTACGAGTAGTTTGCACCCTACACTGTAGACAAACAGCAGTCACAACAGGGCGACAGCTACACAATCGCATTTTCCACAATGCAGACAGGTGCGATATGGAATAGGATTATCGCTAAAACCTAGTGCACTTAATATCTGTCCCAAATCCACCTCGTCCCTCCAACGCAAGCGTCGTTGCAGAAGCTGTTCGAGTTGTTGGAGGGGGCTCTGTATTAGTAGTCGAAGACGGTGCAGGTGCCTCCGCCGTTCTTCGCTTGGCATAGGTAGTTGCAGGCTCTCAGCAGTTTCTGGATTCAGCTATCCGAGAAGGGTGGAGGCGAGGGTGAAGCAGGCGAGACCGCAGGCGGAGTGCCAGGTTGATTAGGATCCTCAGGAAAGGTCTGCAGAGGTTCCCTGAAAGGTCTCACATTCTTGGCCAGAAGCCATCTGGGGCCGATCTCTGTGGAGACACAAGCAAAACCTCTTCCCCATGTGACAAGGGGATAGGGTCCCATAATTTTACCTGTCTCAGGATGCTTTATTAAAACCGGGGCTTTTTGCTTTACTTCCAGCTTGGAGCTGCTGCCAAAATGCCTTACAATAGGTGGGTTAGGATCCATGACTGAGCAATTTAAAAAGTTAAACACATACAATGCTTTCTGCAATCGTTCTGCTGGGGTGGAATTCCCCATTCCCCCTTTCTGTTGCAGCAAAAGGCGTTTCAGTGAAGCATGAGCCCTTTCAATAATAGCTTGTCCTGTGGGAGAGTGAGGAATCCCCGTTTTGTGTGTTACTCCCCAGAGAGCAAAGAAATTCGAAACTCTCTGGGAAATGTATGCTGGGCCATTATCAGTTTTGATCTGCAAGGGGACTCCCAGGACTGCAAAGGCACTTGCAAAGTGACGGCAAACGTCCTTTGCTGATTCTCCTGTGTGACAGGAGGCAAACAAGGCACTTGAAAAGGTGTCAATAGAGGAGTGAATGTACTTAAGTCTCCCCAACTCAGAGAAATGAGTAACATCTGTATGCCAAATTTGGAGGCTTTCGAGCCCTCTAGGGTTAACCCCTCCCGCAAGGGTGGGGAAGGAGTGCCTCTGGCAATCTGGGCACACAGCCACAATACTAGCAGCTTGGTGTGTGGTCAAGTCAAAGGTGTGAGCAAGTGCAGCAGCATTTTGATGAAAAAATGAGCGACTAAGTTTAGCCTGATGAAAACGATCCGGTAAGTGAACAGTTAAGGTAAGTACGTCTGCCTGACGGTTTCCCTCTGCAATAAAACCGGGTAAAGTAGTGTGAGACCTAACATGCATAACAAAGTAGGGGTGCTGTCTGTTATCTAAAAGGAAAACAAGTTGTTGTAACCAGTGAAACAGATCTTTGTTGGGCACGTCCCTCAGAACAGCAGCTTCAGCCCTCTCCACAAGCCCTGCAACATAAGCAGAATCTGTTATTAAATTCAAAGGAGCAGCAAAACGTTGAAAGGCTCGAACAACAGCTGCCAATTCAGCAATCTGGGGAGAACCTGAAACTGTAGTGACATCCAAATCCCATTGGGCGAGATCGGTGTTCCACCACAGCAGCACTGACTTTTGGAAGCAGCCAGACCCATCTGTAAAAACAGTTAAAGCTTGTAGAGGGATCTCACTTCTCTTGGGTAGCATCAGGAGATTAAAAGTGGTGGCCACAAGTCTGTGCTTTGGGGGATGTGTAGAAAGCTGTCCAGAAAAGTCAGCAAGAGCTATTTGAAAAACTTCAGATTGTTGCAACAGCCACTGTAAATAAAACGTAGTAACAGGCAAACAGATAAAACAGAAATCCACACCTGCAAGTGTGGTGAGTCTCTGTCTCGCTTTAAAAATGAGCAAAGCAAACATTTCATGTTGTGTAGTTACAGTTTTAGACATCTGGTGCAGCAAAAAAATCCATTCAATAATCAGCAAGGGGTCAGGAGCTTTAGGATCCCACTGGAAAATCAAAGCATGGGGTTGTTTAGCTCGATTCAGGATTATCAACGAAAAGGGAAACTCAGGCGCCCATCGGGCTGCCTGCCGACTGGAGATAGTGTCAGCTACCAATTGCAGTGCTTGGCAGGCTTCTGGTGTGAGGTGCCGAGGTGAAAGGAAATCAGGCTCTCCCTTCAGCAGCTCAAACAGAGGGCCTAAATCAGTGTTTGAAATTCCTCATAAGGAACGAACCCAATTGATTTTTCCCAAAAGTTTCTGAGCATCATGCAAAGTGCAGATATCAGCATGAATCTGCAAAGGCTGAGGAGAAATACTCTGGGTCCTAATGCGACATCCCAAATATCTCCAAGGGGGTTGACGCTGAATTTTCTCTGGAGAAACACAAAGCCCTGCTTGGGTTACAGCAGCAGTAACAAGGGCTAGGGCTTCCTCCATGATTTCCTGTTTTTCTGCTGCAACAAGGATGTCATCCATGTAATGATATAACAAAGCAGCGGGCATTTGCTGACGAATGGGGTCAAGAACCCTTGCAACAAACCACTGGCATATCGTGGGTGAGCATTTTAACCCCTGCGGCAAAGAAAGCCAGTGATATCTCTGCAAGGGGGCTTGCGTATTAAGGCTTGGAACAGAAAAGGCAAATTTAGGAGCATCATCAGGATGCAAAGGGATATCAAAAAAGCAGTCTTTCAAATCAATGACTGTCAAATGCCAATTTCGGGGCATCATGGTTGGGGAAGGCAAACCAGGCTGAAGGGTCCCCATGTCCTCAATGACATCATTAACTTTACGGAGATCTTGGAGCAAGCGCCACTTGCCAGTTTGTTTCTTAACAACAAACACAGGTGAGTTCCAGGGACTGGTAGAGGGGACTATACATCCCTTTTGCAGCTGCTCTTGAACAAGGTCAGTGAGTGCGCGTAGTTTGGGCAATGGAAGGGGCCATTGATCCACCCAGACAGGTGTCTCAGTTTTCCAGGTTAATTTCAGGGTGTCAAGTGCCGCAATGGCCCCAATTAAAAATCTGACTGCATTTTAATTCCCTATTGGGAGAGCACATCTCGTCCCCACAACACCATGGGCACAGGCAGTACAAATGGCTTTACAGAGGCTATGGGACCGTCAGGTCCTGTCACCTGAATGAGATAGCAACTTTGATGACTGTAGTTGTTTCCCCCAGTTCCAGTGAGGGTTTGTGACACTTCGGTGAGGGGCCAAGTGGGGGGCCACTTGGCCTGAGAGATAATGCTTACATCCACGCCTGTGTCCAAAATTCCTGTGATTGTCACCTGCTGTCCTCCCAGTGACAGGGTACATGTATACACAGGACGTTTATTAGAAATTTCCTGCACCCATAATATTTCTGGGGTTCCTGTGGAGCCAAATCCTCCCTTTCTTGTGTCACACTCTGCTACAGGGGGTGTCAAATTGTGTGTAAAGGGAATCAATTGTGCAATGCATGCACGTTGTGGAACAGTACAGGGTGGAAATGGAGTCCAAGCAATGATTTTTATTTCCCCTACAGAGTCTGAGTCTATGACTCCTGGAAGGACAAATAGCCCTTGGAGGGTAGTTGAAGACCTGCCTACCAGCAAGGCATTCATCTGAGGTCCTGGTGAGCCAAAGATTCCTGTAGGGAGCAAATGAACAGTGGAATCAAGCAACATTACTGTGTCTGAGGTTGCCAGGTCCAGTCTGGAGCTGCCTGCCATTGCTGGGCGTAGACTTGAGATGGTCCTTGGCTGGGCATTATCAGTGGCTGCGCTTGCGGGGCTGGGGCTGGCGCTGGCATCTGCGGCAGGACCATCTGTGTTGGTGGCCGGGGGATTTGTATCGTCACACGGCACCGACCCTCCGTGTTCCTGTTCCAGTTTGCCTGGACCGGGCGACCTTCAGAATCATACTTAGAATGACATTGATTAGCATAATGATGACCCTTATGGCATCGAGGGCATATATCAGGAATCTTAGACTTAGCTCCTTTCTGAGCAACGCAGTCTTTTCTTAGATGGCCGGGCTTATTACACCCATAGCAAACTGCTGAAGCACCCTTGGCTGCTGCAAAAGCTGCAGCCGTGGCCTCATACTGATGTTCCAGAGTCCCAATACGATTGCATGCTTCAACCATTTCGACAAGGGTTGGTTCTTGGTTCAGCAGGGACTTTAGGAGTTTTTTACAGTCAGCATTTGCATTTTCAACAGCAAGCTTTAAAAGCAAAATTTCACGGGCATCTGCAATGTCAGTCTGGCATTCCAATGCTTGCTTAAGGCGATCAATGAACTGCATATATGGCTCCTGGGGCCCCTGGACAATGGTTGTAAATGCCTTCAGGGGTGTTTTTGCATCAGGGACCTTAAGAAAGGCTTGTCGAGCTGCATCACGAGCTCCATCAAGGTCTTACCGTGGGCAATCTCACGCCTGGGTAGCTGGGTCAGAGAATGGACCTGTTCCCATAAGCTGCCTAATAGTAAGAGCAGCCAGGGCTGGATTTGTATGGCCCATGTAAGTTAACAGAAGGCTTTGCAAGCCTTTTTCCCACTCCTTCTCCCATAAGCTGTATTGCACGGGAGTTAGCAGTATTCTGGAGAGGGTCTTTAAATCATACGGTGTCATGGTGTGGGCAGCAAACACAGAATCAAGCAAGCTTGTAAAATGCGGTGAGCCGATACCATCCTCTGTGGCTGCACACTATAACTCTTTAATTTCCGAAAAGGACAGCTGTTCCCAGTGGGCAGCCTGCTTTCTGGTCCCCGTATATATGTGCTGGTTTGAAAGCAAAACCAGTGAGACTCCCAGTCAGAGATACAATTTATTAGAAGAAGAGAGGAAAAAAAGGTGAAATAAATGGAATGATACAACCTAACACCCTGTTGGTCAGGGTGTTTGAAGCAGTCCGGAAATCCTCCTGGAGTGGCAGATGTGGTTCCGCTGGAGCAGAGATGATCCTAAGAGAGAAGGGTCCAGGGATGATGAGAAAGGTCCAGTCTTCCTCCAGGAATCCAGATGAGATGTTCTTGTCAAAGCAGTGATTCCTGTAGAAACCTCTGGTAGCTCTTGTCTCCTCTGAGAGTTCAGTGGATAGAAGCTGCTTGTGAGGTCTCAAACCCTGGATTATATCCAGGTGGGAATGCTTGGCTCCTTCCCCTGGGCGGAGCATCTCACAATGGGATGATTTCATCCTATGAGTCATGCAATGGGTCCTTGATGGCCCATTAAACAGAGATAGCTTCCTCCCTGAAGGCATTATTGGGCTCATTAACAGAAGATAAGGAAAACACTGTCCCACCTTGGCTCCAACGGCTCATGGGGATAGAATACATACCTTGGGCACAATTTTACATTGTAACCTAGGAGGGTATATTACTGGAGCCACAATTCTCTCTGCAACTTCAAGATCCCCCTCTCTTAATGCTTGTTGTTTTAAGCGGAGCCAGTTGTCGTGAGGGTCAGGGGGATATAAATTAGGCTCTTTGTCAAGATCAATAGGTCCAGGATCAAAGGGATCATCTTGGTTGCTGTCCTCACTGTACCTAGCAGCAAAAGCCTTTACAGAGAGCAGGGGGTGCAGGGGGCCCCCCTCCCTTTTCCCCTCAATACACGGAGCTGAAGCAGCAGGGTGTTTTCTGCAGCGGGGGGGGGGGGGGGGGGGGGAGGGTGGCAGTGAGGGAGATAAACACTGGAAAGCAGTTCCATCGGTATGTAAAGAATTCTGAGACTCCTCCGAACTGGAAGAGCTAGCAGCAGTCTGGTTTATAGCAGCAGTCTGGTTTTTAGCAGCAGTTTCTTCAAGTGTTAAGGTAGTCTGAGAATCTGCTTTAACAGCACAGGGTTTCCCTGCCTTTTGGGAATTTTCCTGAGCCTTCAAGGCTTCAAAGGTTACTCTCCAAGCGGGTAGCATTTGTGCGGCGGCTTTGTTTCCTCTCGTGGCCGAGTCCCATAACTTAACTCCTGCTTTATCCCACAGATCTGAGGTAAAGGTGGTGGATTCTGTGACTCCTGGGACTTCTGACGCTACCCAACGTAACAAAAGTTTTAAATCATGCGAGGGCAGAGTTTTATCATGCTGCCACAGTAGTTTAAGCATAAGTTCAAAAACATCCCTTTCTTGGCCAGATATTCCCTGACCCATAGTTCCCTGCAGCGCTAAACCCCAAACCCAGCAGGGGTAGCTCACCTCCTTCTCCTGGAGGAATAAACGCCGGCCAGCTTCCCGCTTCTTTCAGCGGCTCTTCGTTCTGAAGGGCTCGCCACCGGATCACTCAGCTAGGCGATGATCACCTCCTCACACGGGGCACCATTTGATGGTGATTGACAAAGAGACGTGGACTCCATTGATTGCTCATATGAAGCCGTTTATTGATCCACCTAGCCGAGCTTATATACCCATGCATTATATAACAAGTTATATTGCCAAGTGATATTGCTTAACATATGCCTCGCACTAACACAGGTATGCCTAAAATGCACTAACACAGCATCTTTCTCAAAATCCCGCTTTCCTTTGCCAAGGCTTGAGGCCTAGCGAATCCACTTCTGTCACGAGCTGAACAATACTACCAGTTTTGCCCTCTAGCTGCAGGCCCTGCAGGCCCACACCAATACAGAAATTGACCAGAGTCAGCGGAGCGAGGAAAGTGGTGCACAAGGTGAGACCTCCGTGAAGTGTTGCGCGACACTACACCCCCCCCCAGGTGTCACAGGGGTCTGAGTCCAGGTCTGCTATTCTTATACTCTTAGGTCAGTGAACAAGTCCAAACATGTCAGGTAGCTCAGTGAACAAGTCCGAACATGTCAGGTGGTCTCGGTATCGGGGGGAGCTTGAAACTTCCCATGGGTTGGTGCCACTGCCCAGTCCTGGATTTCTATAATTTCTTTTGTTTCTTGATGGTGCTGCTGATAGAATCACAGTAACGGTCAGCCGGCCTGGATGGGTTTTCCTGGGCATAGTGGGTGTTTCCAAGTATCTTTGATGACTTGGCCAGGACCTATTCTTCTGGGTTGATCACACCTGGTTTCGGCATTCCGCTCCCTCTACTGGTATTGTAATTCCTTTGTCTCCTTCCTAGATCCGGGGGAACACTGTGCTGGGAAAGTTTCTCTGACATTCTTAAGAATTGCATGTTACACCATTATCCACACCTATGCATGAATATAAAATATAACCCATAGACATAAACCAGCTGTCTTGTTTTGTTAAGACAGGTATCTGACAGGGAAACTGGGGTTTCCCTTAGAATGGAGAATGTAAGCCCCTCACACTCCGCCAAATTATAAATTTGCAATCAAGGGCTTTCAGGCAAAGAGTTTTGGAATAGGAATCACAGTTCTTTACTGGGAATATCAACAATACAAATGTAGCAGAAAAACAAAACCACCCAACCAAAACAAGCAAACAAACAAACAACTATTTTGGAGAACCCTGACAGAGTCAGGACTACAACCTGACACCCTGTGGGTCAGGGTGTTGGAAGCAGTCCCAAAGTGAGTCCTTCTTCAGTGGCAGATGTGGTTCTGGTGAGGTAAAGATGATCCTGTAGAAAAACAGGTCCAGTGATAGTGACAGGGGTCCACTGGTGATGGGAAGGGTCCAGTGGTGGTAAAAGGGGTCCAGTGGTGAAAAAGGGGGTCCTGGTGATGGGAAGAGTCCAGTGGTAAAAGAGGTCCAGTCTTCCTCCCAGAAAATCAGGTGAAGCTAGCAACCTTCCTGTCCTGTGTCTGAGTTTTTTTATCCAGGTAGAAACTGCCCAGCCCCCCCGCCCCCACTGCCAGGGGGGAATGTGATGCATCTCACAATAAGATGATGGAAATGCAAATGCACCACTCTGGGCGGGGGTATAGCCTGGGGAGGTGCTAATGGCCCATTATTCAAAGGCGTCAGGCCTCTTCCCCCTTGAGTTACCAGAGATAAAGAAAAGCATCTCCCCAACTGCTTTTTAACAAGATGAAAATAGAATATACAACCCCTGGCTCCACAACCCAGGACACCAGCATACACCAAGATTATGTATACAGGGTCTCTTGTGAAACTATTGGTTCACTGCCTGCCTGAACTAGTAGTGCCTTTAAAGCTTCATGAACAAACTTATCACAGAAAACCAAGCTTACCCTCCACCAATATCACTCTATTAGGAAAACATGAATTACTCTATCACTATACTTTGGGAACATGAATTAACAAATACTACAATCCCTCGCCTTTTATCTTATTATCCTTTAATTCATGTTCCTTCTCTGTATAATCCCATCACCAAAAATCCCTTTTTCTCTTTATCAAAATCTCCTCTTTATTCATAATCAAACTCAAAGCTAAGTTTTCCTAGGGGTAGGTATTCATCCTCAGCTTCAAATTTTGCTAATGCCTGGGCTGCTAAACTGTCTGGTTTTTTCTCATTGAACTGTAATATTTTTGGAATTTGTCCTTTCCCATTTAATGCTACATTGGGGTCCATAGGAAGAGCTGCTATTTGCATTCCCTGAACTACTGAATGGATTAGTCTGATTAAGCATGGTATTAGGCAAGGCAGGAATATTATGCCAGCTATTGAACACAATATAAAAAATCCTAGCTTTTTCCACCAAGCTCCTCCTAGTAACTGTTCCCACCAGTCAGCTTGTAGAATTGAGTTCCATTTCTGAACTGGAACGTGTGCCACCTTTTTAATTTCTGCTGCTAGTCCCTTTATTGTTTCCCCAAAATCATCAATCTCAATGCAACATTGAGTCTTATTAAACTTCCCACATACTCCTCCTTCTTCTCCTAATAGGTAATCTAAGGCTATTCTGTTCTGATATAAAAAGGCTCGCATCTGGGAATGTTGTCTTGCTAGCAATTCTAAAGCGTCGCTGGTGTGATTAAAAACTATTTCCACTACTGCCTGTAGTCTGATTAATCTGTTTAGTAGGTATATTGGGGTTCTGTAACCCCAACTATCATCTTGGGCCCAGGTAGCCGGCCCATAATATTCAATCATTCTTTCTGCCGGCCACTCTTCACTTCCCCACATCTGTTTTGCTCCAGCCCTGGGTAAGAGCTGCTTCAGATCTCTTTTCTCTCTATTGAGTGTTTCATATATAGGAGCTCCCAGCATGTTAGTTTCGGATTTTGGCAGTGTGAAAAATGAGGGCAGAATTATTCCCAGGGTACACGACCCCTTCCATCTTTTAGATAGGGTGCTGTATGCCTTTTTCCCACATATCCAATAAATTCCATCAGGGGCCTTCCAATTCTGCTGAATATCTCCTGGCTTTTCCCAATACTTCTTTAAGACTGGCAGAGAGTTATAAGGATTGGCACCTAGGTGTTTATACCAACATAAACCTACAGATTTTGCCCATTCACAATTTGATGCATTCTTTAGGTCCCAATACCCCGAAGGGGGCTCAGGTTGCCAAGTCACTGATTTGTTAAATGAGTTTACTGCCAGAGTGGTCACACATGGGGTATACCCCACCACTTCAGTGAACTCCCTTCCCTGCTAATGCAAATGGTGCCAATTACTTGTTTTTCTAATATCCATCCTTCTGGACGAGACATTACTTTAGAAATTTGAGTATCATCCCATTTCAGTAATTGTTCAGGAGTCAAACTCTCACCTCTCCAGGGCCATCTTTCTGCAGACTGCAAGCCACCACAAATCCAACAATTTGTCAGACCCAGTTCAGTAGCTACCTCTTGCATCAGTTCAATAAATAGGTTCTTATTTATTGCTCCAAATTCTCTCTCGCTGTACTGTTTTTCTAATTTTTCATAGTGGATGCTTAGGGTCTTTAATCTTTCCTGTTCTAGCTTCTTTTTCTTAGTTTCTAGTTCCTGTCTTTTCAACTCAAGGGATACCTGTTTGATTTTGCTCTCAGGATCTAATCCATCCTCATCTTTTGAAAAACAAAATACCTTTTCATATTTAAGGCACACTCTCTCATCATCATTTCCTAACAAATCCAATATGATAGGCTCAGTTTTTAGAGACAGCCTATCGAATTTTAGATTATTTCCTACCTAGTATGTCTTCCCATTCATCACACAGGTCTAATTTCTTTTTATCATTACACAGCCTGTTCACTTGGTAGTATGCTACAAAAGTGGACTCTCTCTGATTTCCTATCCACATGGATCGATTGCATTTTGTGCATGTAGGCAGTAGAGGGTTTTGACTAACAACTTCTCTCCTTGTCCTAGTTAACCTTTTTTCTTTTCTTTTATTTGACCGCCTCTTATGCCCTTTTCCTTGGATAAAGCAAGTAGTTTCCCCATCAATCTCACAAACCACATAATACTGTTTGTCCAATTTACAATGTTTTCTGGTTCCTGGATCACAATTAAATTTTGGGATTTTATAGTCACATTTCCGCCTCCCTGCTTCTGGTCGAAGCAGCGGGTACAGGTTAGGTCAGAGGCTCTCTCTCTTGCTGCCATTCCGTTAACACAACATGCGGCTATACTCAGGATAATCGGGGTACCCATCAGGGAGACTCTGCATCTGCTGATGCCCACTGTTTTGCATGCAGCGGCTCAGGAAGTTATCATCTTTGCAGCAAGGCTTTTCTTCTGGGGTCCCATATCTCTCACAAGCCACAAATCACCTCTTAAATACATTCCACTTAGAGAGCTTAACCGGTCCTGTCCCACAAGGAGTTTTATCAGTCCTTCTGTACTGAATTTCGAATACTTCAGTTTTTTTCCTAATTTTTTCCTTGATCCCCTTTTTATGCAACTAATGTTAAAGTGGGGAGCCTTACTCCAATATCCTTAGGTTCGCAAGGGCTAAGATTATGACGGTTAATTGTACCTTCCCCTAAAAACAACCCTTACGCAAGGCTTTAAGCCTTAATCTCACCTGCAATGTACCACCCAGACTTCACAACAACTTACACATTCAAAATGCACACATGGATAACAAGCACATCTTGGATTCATACAACTTATCGTTTTGTTTATCTATTTTTCCTTCCTCTTGTGTTTCAGGCTTTCCTCAGCCCCTGTACTCCTTTTCTGACTGGCTGTTATTTTCTCGACTTGTGTTCTTGCAAGCTTCCTCCTCCTTGTATCTATGCTCTGCTATGGTTCCTGTTGTTAAGGGGGAAAGAAACAGAGAAGGGCCTTTCCAATGAGAGTCGCTCAGGGCCATTCGTGAGAGGGGTACAGGCTTCTGTTAAAAAAAGGAAAAAACCCTCCCTTCTTTTCAGGCCCTGCTTTGTTTCAATCACTCTTCCTCTGTACTCCACCCAAGGCCCATCCTGACGCTTTCTTACCTTCTATTAAGTTGGTTGTCCTTTTTCAGGAGAGTTTCTCTGTACTTTAGGTGCTTACCTTTTGTGAGGTTTCTTCTAACCTTTGTAGAACTCATGTCCCTTTCCCCTTTTTTCTTTTTTTTCTAAAAACATTTGTTAATTCTCCTCTCTAGGAGGGTTTTAAGGTTACTTTATTTCCCTTTTCCTTGTTATCTTATATATTTTTTTTCTTTCTTTTTTCTCCCTTGTTTCTGTAATCTTACATCTCAGGTGCCATCTGGGCTGATCTTTTTACACTATGGTTGGTTCTCCTGAAAGGAGATCTATTTTCTGATTCATCTATTTATAGGAATATATTTCTATCTGCCCCGTTCCCCGGCATGAGAAACACTGTATTAATTCAGATTCTCCCGGCTTTCTTTCCCAGACCTTTGGATGGATTACTTCTTTATTTTCCCTCTCTTACCTTTTTTCTTCCGCTGTTCTCCTTTCCCAGAATCTCAGTCCTCCCCATAGGTCTTATCCGTGGGGTTGAATGGTCCCCACTTGTCCTGGTTTATATAGTCTGCCCATTGGGCTATTTTCCCCTGATTTCTTGTGCGCAGGGATTTTAAAATTCCTGCCACTTCAAAATCCATCCCAAAATATCCCTTCTGTCCTCCCTTTTTGAGATATCTGCCCTCCCAGGGAATGCTGAGCAGGTTTTCCTCGAGCATCCTTTTTCCTTCTGCGTCAATGGGTAATATAATTACATTTAGCAGATCAAAAGTTGGCAAATTTAATTCTTCTAAACTTTTAGATTTTCCCATCCAATATTCTTTCCACTCTCTCTCTATACATTTCTTAGAGTGAGTCGGGATGAACATATCATTCCCCTGTTTGGGAGTAACTTCATAGGGGATTTGTTTGTCTATGGGGTTTGAGGTGGCTCCTTCGAAGGAATTGCTTCCCCATAATGTCTGTGATGTTACTTGTGGTTTATTGAGCCAGATATCCTCATAGGGAGGTGTCTCATTTCCTGGTTCTTTATATTCGTAGGGGAGTGGGGGCACAGATGCCTTTGCAAAAGGAGACGGTATAACTTGGGTCTCAGATGTTCTTTGAACCCCAGCTTCGGTCATTTCAGGCAGTGCCATCGTAAAGATGGCTTGTCCCTTCTTTTTTCTCATGCCTCTAGTGCCCCCTATAAGTGGGTAGAGAGAGGTAGTCGACATGTCTCTCACTTCCCAGGGGATTATTATTCTCATATTACAGCTCAGCCATCCCCATTCTTCAGCATACCCATACTCTTCCCTAGCCTCTCCAAACTTGTCAAACACATGTTGTATTAGCATTTCACAGATTTGGGTATTATAGGACCCGAATATTGGCCAAACCACATTTTCTCTGATCTCTTTCCCTGCCCAGACTTTAATGCAATAATAGATCATTTTTTTCTTTACTTTTCCATGCAGTCCCCAAGGGGTATTCCCCCCAGTTCATGATCATTCTACCTAGAGGGCTATCACGGGGAATTTCAGGTGTTCTGTCTTTTTCATTCCCTCCCTTTATACTGCCTTTCTTTTGCTTCTGGTTCTTACTCTTACCTTGTCCCATCCCTCAGCGCCGGGTGTTTTTCGCACTGAAGGCTCCTGTTGGCCAGGGGTCCCCAAAAAACTTAGGTGCAAATCTTACCTTTTCCTCAACTCCGGATGTCTCTGGAGCGAAATTTCCTTGTCGACCAGGGGTCCTGAAAAACCTGTTTCCAATTCTTACCTTGCCTCAGTTCTCGGCTTAGGGTGCTTCTTGAGAGTGATGTCTCCTGTCCTGCAGGGGTCCTGAAAAGTCTGTTTACAATCAAGGTAACTTTTTCTTTTAAGAATCAGATGTTCTTTTGGTTCCTAGCCTGTCCTCCTGCCAGGAGCCGACCCGGAGTCTCCTCAGCTAGGAAACGAGCTCTCTACCTGTTTTGTTCCTTTTCTACCTATTTACAGAGGATTAAAATCGGCTTACAAATCTCCGAACTCCTAAGAGATGTATACCTTTCCCCTCTTAATTACCGAGTGACATTCTTAAGTGTATGCGTGTGCCCAAACTCCTGGCTAGCCAAATCGTTTTTACCACTCGCTTCCCTCGTCACTGACCATACCCCTCGCGGAGTAATGGAACTGCGGTTCGAAGGTCCCCACTCGCTTTGTGGTAATACCACGTCTCTTTCGCACACACACACACACCATCACTCCCACCCAACCGCAGGTTACTTACGGCTCTTTTTCCTCCCATGGATTCTTCCGTGCACGTAGATTTTTACGAGTGAATACAATACCGCGGTTGCAGCTTCCCCTACTGGGGTCTGCCCTGAGTTCCTTTGAGAGCTCAAGCTAGCTTCCTTCTTAACCTTTCCTTGGTCCGCGACCCTGATTGGCTTTTATGGGTTCGGGAGGACCCGATTCAGACCTCGATCGTACCCCTTTTTCTCCCATAGGCCTGCACAATAGGGCAGGGGCACCTCCCATTGAAGACAAAGAGGAATTCGAGGTTCGACCCTCCCCGTACGAGCCACCAGAATTGTAATAAATGGCGAGAGCCAATTAAAATAAAATAGAATTTATTGCCATATTGCCAGTGAAAAAATCACAGATGTGAAATTGACTAAGCCAATACAGAAATTGACCAGAGTCATGGAGCGAGGAAAGCGGTGCACCAGGTGAGACCTTGGTGAAGTGTCGCGCGACACTACATCCCCCAGGTGTCACAGGGGTCTGAGTCCAGGTCTGCCATTCTTATACTCTTAGCTCAGTGAACAAGTCCGAACATGTCAGGTGGTCTCGGTATTGGAGGGAGCTTGAAACTGCCCGGGGTTGGTGCCACTGCCCAGTCCTGGATTTCTATAAATTCTTTTGTTTCTTGATGGTGCTGCTGATAGAATCACAGTGACAGTCGGCCGGCCTGGATGGGTTTTCCTGGGCGTAGTGGGTGTGTCGCTGTGGGACACAATAAATGGAGAAGCGGAGTCGTGAGAAGGCTGCTGGACTCCTCAAGAGGAGGAGCCACAGGTTTATTTTTCAAGCTTCTTTTATACTTTTTACAAATGTGCCCACCTTAGAGGTGGGACCCCTGGGAACCATTGGTCACTCTCAGAGACTACCACGCGAAGCCTCTCCTCTGGGAACGCACTGGAAAAACAAGATAGCTTACAGTACGTGACCTTGTTTACCAGTAAAAGTGCCTGGGAACAGAATTTCCTAAAACCAAAACATGGCAGGCACAAATTGTGGCAACATCTCACCCTTTCTGTTTATATAAAAAGAAAAGGAAAAAAGAAAAATGCAGATTTTTTTTCTGCTTGTGGAGAAGTCTTTCAAGTGATCACTCGCAGATTTCTCCACTTGTCGGCTTTCATTCAGGTCACTGTTTCCAGAATGCTTGTTTAGGCCAATTTTGCAGGGACTTCCTTTTTTTTTTTTTTTTTTTTTTTTTCCTGCCACATGGGCAGAAGTCATGACCAGCTCGCCGATT
This sequence comes from Phylloscopus collybita, assembly GCA_027886175.1. Classification (NCBI taxonomy): domain Eukaryota; kingdom Metazoa; phylum Chordata; class Aves; order Passeriformes; family Phylloscopidae; genus Phylloscopus; species Phylloscopus collybita. The sequence goes on from JAJNNQ010000057.1 coordinate 5,642,099, forward strand.
CTCTGTCGGGTGAGGTGCTGTGCTGTGCCATTCAATGCATCGGCCCTCATTACAATTCATCCCGATTCACCTCCCAAAACCCTGCCAGGACATCCCGCCCCCAGAGGTTAACAACAGTTCCAGTGGCATGTGAGCAAACCACAGGCAAGAGTCCCTCTGAGTCCGTCTCTGGAGGGATGGCATAAGGGAGGTGCAGGAGACACAACTCGGGATGTTCACCAGGCCAGGACTGCCGTGCAGGGACTTGAGGTGCTCGGCAGGCATGAAGCAATCGTCTCACCGCCACCAGTTCTCAGTCCTGAAAACAGAGGGCTGCAAAGGCACGTGTTGCACAGTCAGAGTTCCCTTAGGGAAGTGTGACGGCGGGGGGGTGAGACCATCGCATACATGTTTCCCGTGAATCTGCATCACAGGACTGTATGCGGCTGCAGATGTCAGCATTGCAGGCTCGGTAAGCAAGCCCACATCTGCGTCGGGGCCTGGGAAAAACTTGGGGTTTGCACGCGTCTCCACTTCCCGTTCCTCGAACCCGAGAACAACTGACCAGCAAGTCTAGCTGTGCAGACATCTGCCATATGATTTGGCTTCATACATCAAGAGCAGAAAAACAAGGGAGCTTTTGCTTTTCACTTTCGCTTTCCCTGTCTTTTTTCAGGCTGTGCTCTCCCCAGCCTGTGTCGTCCCCTGTTCTGGGGCTTTCCAGGTAATTGAGAAGAGGCAACATCAGCCTGCTTTGTGAATACCACAGAAGCAGACAGAGAGAACTGTGTCGCATTCTGGGCACCTGCTATTCCTGAAAGAAATTGAGAGCCCCAGGTTATGCACTCCTGAGTTGTACTGTTATACTGTTTTGCTGTAAAATTAAAGTTGCACTGTTACTTGCCTGTTTTAAACTGTTCATGTTGAATCTGTACCCTGAATTTCTGCTTGTTATGTCCAAGTTCTGTACCCTTTCTCCCTGAATTCTGAGTTTTCCCCTCTCCATCGGGTCAAAAGCCCGCCGCTGCTTCCTGTTGTCCCCCCTGCTGCTTCCTGCTGCCTCCTGCTGCCTGCCGTCGAGCTGCGGACACCGCCCAGTATGGAGATAAGGGAACTCCCATGGTGCCTGGCTGCGGCCGGGGGTCCAGTTGGAGCTAGAAAAGCCCCTGGGACAGCGAGCCGACACAGAAACTGGACCTAAGAAGGACAAAGCTGTGCGAGGCACACGTCTAGCTACCTGCAGGTAGCAGGTATTTTTTTGTTACTTTCTCGCCATGACCTGAAAGGAACTGGAGAGAGGTGACCCCCCTGGACCACACGAGCCAAAGTGATTCTATGGAAACCCCCATGAGGAAGGAATCCCGACTCTGCAGCAGCAGCAGCCGCAGCAGCAGATTCGACTGCACCGCCTCCTCCGTGGTGTCTACTGGGAGCAGCGGCGGCATGCGCAGCCCCTCAGGCCCCCTACCCAGAGCTGATTTCTAATAAAGGCCTTTTCAAAGGAGCCGGTCTCCTGGCCCATTTATAACAAATTGGGGAATCGTCCGGGATGTGACCACGCCTGAAGAGGACCGAGGACGGGACGGCCGACTGCCCTTTGGATCTCCAGACAGCTGGTCACACCGGACCCAAGGAAGACAGCCTGGGATCGGACAGCACGGAGGAGCGCCGGTAAAGTATAGCCGGTGGCCGGAGTGGAGACGAGCGAGTGGTGTGTGCGTGAGATGAAGACCGGCAGCTCGGATCTTCGAAGCGAGTGTGGACCTCTTAATACCGCGGTTCCAGTCTCCCGCGAGGGACCTGGCCGGGAACGGAGGGAAGCGAAAGGAGAACGGTGTGAAAGAGGCGTCTCCAGGGGCATAGGCGCCCCCTCCGGGCAGGCGGAGGTAATGTACAGGGTGAGTGGCACATCACAGGGTGTATGATTGTAGGATAGGCCCGCCTCCATTCTAGAATCTACGGAGGCAGGCTGCTCAGGCTGATCCAAGCGTGCGGAAAGCCTAGAGCTGTGTGTGGAGCACGCACCACACTGGCTGAGGTTACGGCCCGGGGTGTCCACGGGTTGGGATACTGGCTGGGGTAGCTGGCGGGGTGTGGGGAGTGAGAGAGGGTACTGGCCGAGGTTACGGCCCGGGGTGTCCAGGCGAGGAAGGGGTGCTGGCTGACAGTCAGGGAACTCTGAGCACTGGCTTGGGATACTGGCTGGGGTAGCCTGCCGGGGTACAGGAGTGGGCTCACTGGTCGGGTGTACCTAGAAGTGAGAGGTATGCATTCCGGGTGCGGAGAGCCTACAGGGCCGGGGGTCTTTTGAGTATACCGCCTGGGTGTAGGATGAATGAAAGTTAGGGAAGTCCCAAAGTGCGAGGGATTTAACAATAGGGAGAGTGAGTGAGTCGCACACTGTACGTCCGAGTCCTGGCTGTAAGTGGTGACTGGAACTCTGGGCCCAGGTTGACCGGCCATTTATGGAAACTCGATAGATATACAGGAGAGGAAGAGGGGTGCTGGCTGGGGTAGTGACTGAATCTCTAAGGGCGAGATATCAGGTGTTGGGGAGGATGAAGTAGCTAGGCCCTGCAGAGATAATTTAATAGTAAAAGATTCTAAAAGTATGAAACCCACAAGAGGAATAGAATTAAAAGCAAAGTTTGAACTGTAAGCATGGACAGGAAGAAGGTGATTAAGCAGCTGAAAGGGTTTGGCTGGGTGAGTTAGTGACACCCCTGCTAAGACAAAAGTATGAATAAAAGGCTGGACCTTCTCAGGTATCAGGGATAGGGTGGGTTTCACAGGTTTTGGTATGTAGAGTAGTATTGTAATGTTGTAGCTCCCATAGGCTGTATGTAGATTCTGTAGGTTTTGTATCTTAAGGTGATTGGTTAATGCTCATTAGAATATTCACGATAGAAGGGGTTAAAATAGAATGTAACAAGGAGCTCGGCCTCTTTGCACTCTCTCTTTGCACCCTCTCTTTGCGTGCCTTCCCTTGGACCCTCTTGGACTTTGCACTGGATCCCTGGACCCTTCCCCAGTCAAGCTGCCTTCCCACGACCAATAAAGCACGTGTTCCAAAGAGTATCCTGATCTTCTGATCATCTCTCTCATCGGACAACCAACGTGTTTTCTAATAATCAGGCTACCGACAGGGCACTCTGAGCACTGGCAGGAGTGGTGGCCAGACCCTGAGAGCGGGTAACTGGAGCCACTGACGGGTGTTCGTAGAGTGAGTGAAGATTACCTAGTGAGAATGGGAGCATACATAAGTAAGCAAAAACCGCCTGAGGAGGAAAAGGGGAAGATAAAGAACATTCCCCCAGATAGTCTACTAGGACAAATGTTGGAACTATGGGATACTGATGAGGCCACTAAAAATTTGAGTAAAGTTAAAATGATTCATTATTGTATAGAGGTTTGGCCCACTTTAAATTTACCTGGAGAATGGCCATGGTGTGGAACTAAGGACCCCTGGATATGCTCGCAATTAAACCAGTATCTGAAATCTCGAGGGGACTCAGATACTGAGCAGATCCTTTATGCTGCCTGCTGGCAGAGACACAGAACTGAAAGTGAAACAGCTAAGATTTGTAAGCTACAAGAGGGAAAGAGGAAAAATGAAAAAGAGAAAAGGGAGGAAAGCAGTCACCATTGGGACCCTCTTGATTATTTTCCCCCTCCTCCCGTTTACCCTAGGATACCCCAAACTGTCCCTGCTAACCCTCCAGCTTTACCTGTGAACCCCTCCCCATCTCTCCAAACCCCTTCTTCAGCTTGCTCCCCAACAGGATTACCCCCTACAGCTCCACCCTCTCTACCCCCTCAGTCTAACCCGACTATCTCGAGTACTAACCCCTTCTACTCTTCAGCTCTATCCTCGACCTCTCCTAGCACTGGCCGAGGCCACTCCCCCTCACCATCTACTGTTCCTGCACCCCCAAACAACTGGGAGCTGGACTTGCCAGCCAATAATATAGAAACCCCAAAAGGACCCTACTGTGGCACCAGGTCAAGAACAAAGCTCTTCCCCCTAAGGAAAGTCCCGATAGGTGGGGCAGCTGGGGATGCACCTCTGACAGCTTCAGAAGTTGGGGGCTTTAAGAAAGAGCTGGGAGGCCTGGTTGGGGACCTGGTGGGGGTGGCTGGCTGGGTGGATCGGTTCCTGAATTCTAATGTTTGCACCCGGAGTGAGATGAACTCTATTTTGGGTGCCTTGTTCAGCCCCAAGGAGATGGCCATGGTCCATGTTGCGGGAATGCGAGTCTGGGAGCAGAAGAGCAGGTTTGGGCCCCGGGCAGGGGATGGGCTCCCGCGGGCAGATCCAGGGTGGGATCCAGGTGGAAAAGGGGAAGGGCAGAATGTGGGAGACTGTGGAACCCTGGTGGTGAGGGGCATCGGAGGGTCTGTTCCCCGGGGTGGCGGCACCAAGCTGGCCTTTGATGGGACCCAGGGGGAATGAGACCCCAGCCACCTAGTTAAGCAGGGGAGGAGCAAGATAAAGTAAGGGGAGCCAGCATTAAACTCCTGAATTTCCTAGGGGAAAAAGGCCTTAAAGTATCTAAAAACAAATTACAGTTTGTAGAAGTACAGGTAACATACCTTGGACACCTCATTGGGGAAGGGTATAAGAAACTAAGCCCTGAGAGAATCTCAGGTATACTGTCCATCTCGGCTCCAACCACAAAAAGAGATGTAAGAAAGCTATTGGGACTATTTGGCTATTGTAAATTATGGATAGAAAAATACTCACAAAGTGTCAAATTTCTATATGAAAAACTGGTCCAACCTGAGCCTGTAAAATGGACAGTTGAGAATGAAGAACAGTTAGAAAATTTTAAAGCCAAATTATCCTCAGCCCCAGTTCTTAGTCTTCCTGACCTTAAGAAGGGGTTTGACTTATTCATAAATGCAGAAGAGGGAATAGCCTATGGGGTGTTAACCCAAGAGTGGGGGGGACATAAAAAGCCTGTTGCATACCTTTCTAAGCTCCTGGACCCAGTCGCAAGGGGATGGCCAGCTTGTCTTCAAGCTGTGGCAGCCACAGCAGTCCTTGTAGAAGAAGCACAAAAGCTGACACTACAAGGAAAAATCATTGCACACACCCCCCATGATCTCAGAGCAGTGTTGAGCCAAAAAGCCCAACAATGGTTAACAGACTCAAGGATCCTAAAATATGAAGTGATTCTGACAAATGCTGAAAATCTAGAATTAATCACATCCAAAAGCTTAAATCCTGCACAATTCCTCTCAGGGGAGCCCATACCCGCTCTGGAACATAATTGCTTGGAAGTCATGGACCTGCAAACAAAAGTAAGGGAGGACCTTGAGGATATACCCCTGCCATATGGGAGGGTGTTTTTCATTGATGGATCATCTAGAATGGTGGAAGGAAAGAGGATATCAGGCTATGCAATAGTCGAGGGTATCAACAAACAGAGTTTAAAAGTTTTAGAGAAAGAAAAATTGCCCTCAAGCTGGTCCGCTCAGTGCTGTGAGGTCTATGCTCTTAAAAGGGGATTAGACCTGTTAGAACAAGATCAAGGTACAATTTACACTGACTCACGGTATGCCTTTGGAATTGTGCACACATTTGGAAAAATTTGGGAAGAAAGAGGCTACCTAAATTCCAAGGGAAAAGATTTGATACATAAAGAACTAATTAAGTTGGTATTAAAATCCCCCATGAAACCCAGGGAAATTGCAATAGTGCATGTCAAGGGACATCAAAAAGGGGATACCTTTGAAAGAAGAGGCAATCGAGCAGCTGACCAAGCTGCCAAGTTAGCAGCCCAAAACCCGGGGGAGCCAATAAAGATTTTGACTGTGACTGATTTGCCAGCTGACAAAGAAAAAGAACCAATATATGATGAACATGAGTTGAGAGAAATAAAGAGATTAGGGTTGTACCAAGGGAAGCAAGGGGAATGGTTAACCCCAGATAGATGAAAGTTTTTAAATAAAGCCCTAGCTTGAGAAAATGCTAACAGAAATACAGAGCCTGACCCACTGGGGCACCCAACGGTTATGTGATCATTTTTTTAAGAGAATATTTATGTATTGGGGTATATGGTCTAGCCAAAGCAGAAAAGGTAAATCAGAAAGCATTGGGGGGGGAGTGCCCCAGGAGGAAGACGGATGGCATTGGGACCCTTTCAAAATGTACAAATAGATTTTACTGAAATGCCTTCAGTACAAGGTTACAAGTATCTACTTGTTATAGTTGATCATTTAACCCATTGGGTGGAAGCTTTTCCTACAAAAAGGGAAACGGCACAAGTGGTAATAAAAATATTATTGGAACACATCATCCCCCGGTATGAGCTAGTGAATAATATTGATTCAGACCGAGGTCCTCATTTTGTAGCCAAAATTCTACATGACGTCATTAAAGCCTTAGGAATCAGGTGGCAGTTGCATACACCCTGGCATCCCCAAAGTTCAGGGAGAGTTGAGAGGATGAATAAAACCCTCAAAAATGTATTAACTAAATTGATAACCGAAACAGGAATGAATTGGCTCAAGTGTCTGCCCCTGGCCCTTCTGCGAATCCGGGTCCGACCAAGATCTGACATAGGGGCTTCACCATATGAGATGATGTTTGGACTCCCCTTCTTACTGACCCCCTATAGCACTGGGGATTATTTAGAAGGAGAGGCCGCTACCCAAGAATATGTAAAAACAATTGGAAAGACATTGGCAGATCTTAAAAGAAGAGGGTATCTTCCTCAAACCTCTCCCTTGGACACTGACATGCATCAAATAAAACCAGGAGACTGGGTTTTAATTAAATCCGGGAATACCACCCCACTAACCCCTAAATTCGAAGGCCCGTTCCAAGTTCTGCTCACTACTCATACTGCAGTGCGAACCCAGGAAAAGGGCTGGACCCACATCACTAGAGTGAAAGGACCATTACTACCCCCGAGTGATCCCTCTGACCCTGCAACCCCAACAAGGGTTCCCTCTGAGTGGACTGCCACTCGAGATCCAGACACCCTCAAAGTAACTCTCAGGAAACAACCAAAAACCAGTTAAAGCCAATAAGGGACAATAACAGTTATTACAAGCTGTCGTTACCATTGTTAAAAATCCACATTGTTATAAGAGGTTAAAAAGTGTTAATATAAAAGTGTAAAATAATGGTTAAATCCGATGTTATAACTTGTTATAATGAGCCACAATGTGTTAATGTAAAAGTAATAAGTAACAGTAATTCTTAATTTAAAAATTAAATCTCTCATAGGGCACACCCAAAGGGAGCTAACTAAAACTAAGAAAAAGGTGGAAGGTGGGAATAAACAAGGGAGAACTCCACAAATCCAGCCTAAGAACTCCCCGACCCAAGAGGCAAGACCAGGTGAGACCAAAGAGAACCCTCAGAGCAAGATGGGGGCAGGTTCATACTGGACTCTTGGAGGGACTAATAGTAGTCCTATTGATATGATGAGGAGAAAGAACCCCCTGACCCAAGAGGCAAGGCCAGGTGAGACCAAAGGATCCACAAATAGAATGGTTCATACTGGACTCTTGGAGGGACTGATAGTAGTCCTATTGATAAGCAAGTTTACAGATGGGGCTTGCTCCGAATGCTGTCATTCAGTTTGTGATGGGGAGAATCTACAATCCCTTATGAGAGTTCACACCCATGTGAATCCCACATGTTTTGACATGATCCAATTATCCACCTGTGAAAAAGAGGAAAAACAATATTGGATTGCAAAAAAAGCTGCCACATTTAAGCAGTGCCTGATTGGGGAGTGCCCTATCAGAGAGTGGTTCTGTTTTAAAAAGTTAAGAAATACAGAGGGAGTAGCAGACCTGATAAAAGAAAAACCACTGGTGAAAAAGAATGAAATTGATGAACCCCTTGGGAAAAGCCTATTTGTCGATCTGGTAGAGGGAATCAGCCATAAACTAAATATAACAAACTGTTGGATATGTAAAAGTACACAAATGTCTGATATATGGCCCTGGGAAGGGACAAGCTTATCACCCCTAGACATCCTGAGATGGAAGTTAATAACGGGGAAAAAGTATAAAACCTTCCTAGGAAGAATGGCTTGTAAAAGGTACTCACTGATCAAAGGGTTAAAACAAAAAGGGATCCCCAGGGAACCTGAAAAATATTGGTCTATTGGGAAAAAAGAATCAGGGTGCTTCTGTAATAAAAGTTATGGTCTACATGAGTGCACTAATAAAGGGACCAATCTTTTTTGGGGAATCAGAGAAATTTCAAAATATTGGGAACACCCCTATGACACACAAAACACATCCTGGAAAGCCCCAAAACACCTCTTTTGGATTTGTAGTGACAAAACCTACACCCATCTCCCAGGAGATTGGGCGGGTAGCTGCACCATAGGAATCATCAAACCAGCCTCCTCCCTCCTCCCACGAGAATCAAGAAACCATTTAGGCATACCCTTATATGAAAATTTAAAAAGAAAATACCAAAAGGGGAGGAGGGGCAGCACACAAACATGGAAAAGTAAAATACAGACACCAAAAAGAATAGTAAAAACATATAGGCCAGCAACTTGGACACAAGATAGATCATGGGGGTGCCGAACTCCAATTTACATGTTGAATAAAATTATCAGATTATCAAACAAAACAGCCCTTGCCCTTGATCATATCAGTAACCAATTGGCACAGACAAGAGCAGTAGTTTATCAAATCAAACTAGCAGTCGATTATGAAAGTAACGTAATAAAAAATATTTCCAAAGAAATACAAAAAATTGCATATGTCAGTACCCAAGAATGGAAGCCCTTAATTAATATAGACTGGTGGGACAACTTCTGGTCCTTTGAAGGGACCTGGTGGGAAAAAGTAGTGTTCATTGCAATAAGTGCCTTTGTCAGTCTCCTACTTCTCCCCTGCATACTTCCCTGTCTAATTCGAACTGTAGCCACTACTGTTCCAGCTAGTCTCCAAATCCCTAAAGTAAAGATTCAGAAACCTACAAATACAATTAGATTAGAACCCCAAGAAGAACTGAGCACAGCAAAAAGAATTTATGACCAATACCAAGAATTAAAACAGATTTATTCCCTTGAGTCAGACATGGCCAATTGATGCAGGCAAAAGCCCGATCAAAGAAATAGAGGGGGGATTGAAAGAAATTAGCCCCAGGTTATGCACTCCCGAGTTGTACTGTTACACTGTTTTGCTGTAAAATTAAAGTTGCACTGTTACTTGCCTGTTTTAAACCGTTCATGTTGAATCTGTACCCTAAATTTCTGCTCGTTATGTCCAAGTTCTGTACCCTTTCTCCCTAAATCCTGGGCTTTCCCCTCTCCATCGAAAGCCCGCACGCCGCTGCCTAGTAGTTCCTCCCTGCTGCTTCCTGCTGCTCCCTGCCGTCTGCCGTCGAGCTGTGGGCCCCGCCCAATATGAAGATCAAGGAACTCCCATGGTGCCTGCCTGCGACCGGGAGTCCAGTTGGAGCTAGAAAAGCCCCTGGGACAGCGAGCCGACACAGAAACTGGACCTAAGAAGGACAAAACTGTGCGAGGCACATGTCTAGCTACCTGCAGGCAGCAGGTATTCTTTTGTTACTTTCTCGCCATGACCTGAAAGGAACTGGAGAGAGGTGACCCCCCTGGACCACACGAGCCAAAGCGATTCTATGGGAACCCCCGTGAGGAAGGAATCCCGACTCTGCAGCAGCACCAGCAGCAGCAGTTTCGACTGCACCTCCTCCTCCGTGGTGTCTACTGGGAGCAGCGGCGGCGTGCGCAGCCCCTCGGGCCCCCTACCCAGAGCTGATTTCTAATAAAGGCTTTTTCAAAGGAGCTGGTCTCCTGGCCATTTATAACAAATTTGGTTAAGTTTATCTGCCCCGATTTTAGCTCATCACGCAAACAAAGTCCCAAAAGATACCACAATGGCTTAGACAGCGCTTTTTCAGCGCTTGGGAATAATCCCTGTAATTTTCCCCAAATATATAATTCTGCCAAACCTTCAGTGGGGATATCAACTCGCCAACGCTCAAGGAGCTTTCCCCACATCTCCAACACTAAACTGTCTTCAGGGTCTAGCAACGGGGTAATTTTTCTTAATTTCCTCTCGGTTTTACCTTGTTCCATGGCTGCCGATCACATCAGGAATCACCAGATGTCGCTGTGGGACACAATAAATGGAAAAGCGGAGTCGAGAGAAGGCTGCTGGACTCCTCAAGAGGAGGAGCCACAGGTTTATTTTTCAAGCTTCTTTTATACTTTTTACAAATGTGCCCACCTTAGAGGTGGGACCCCTGGGAGCCATTGGTCACTCTCAGAGACTACCACGCGAAGCCTCTCCTCTGGGAACACACTGGAAAAACAAGATAGCTTACAGTACGTGACCTTGTTTACCAGTAAAAGTGCCTGGGAACAGAATTTCCTAAAACCAAAACATGGCAGGCACAAATTGTGGCAACAGTGGGTGTTTCCAAGTATCCTTGATGACTTGGCCAGGACCTATTCTTCTGGGTTGATCACACCTGGTTTCAGCATTCCGCTCCCTCTACTGGTATTGTAATTCCTTTGTCTCCTTCCCGGATCCAGGGGAACTCTCTGTGCTGGGAAAGTTTCTCTGACATTCTTAAGAATTGTATGTTACACCATTACCCTCACCTTTGCATGTATATAAAATATAACCCATAGACATAAACCAGCATACACCAAGATTATGTATACAGGGTCTCTTGTAAAGCTACTAGTTCAGTGCCTGCCTGAACTAGTAGTGCCTTTAAAGCTTCATGAACAAACTTATCACAGAGAAACAAGCTTACTCTCTGTAATAAATTACCATCAGTAATTGTTCACTGAACCGTGCTACAGGAAAAACCTTGTTATCTCATCGAGACTATTTCTTCAGACATCCGGCAAAGTAAACAAGAAGATAAGCAGAAGTAAAGAAGCTGAACAACCAGTTTTCTGCAAGAGATCGAGTATGAGACCCCATCCCTGTTCTCACGACCACCAGGAAAACCCCCCCCGCAACACTTCACAAACACAAAAGAAACAGAAGCGCGTCATGGGAAGCTGCAAAGTATAAAGAGCAGAGACTTTCTGTGGTATGGTACGAGCCACAGTGGGGCAGGAGACCCCTTGGGCCGCCCAGCGCGCTGTATTGCTTACTGTTGCTTGCTTAATAAATTCCCATATTATTTTAATTGGGCTTGTGCCCAGTCAATTATTGGGACACACTTATAACAAATTTGGTGCCGTGACCTCGGATAGAGGCAACCTGGTGTGGGTCACCATACGGGGGAGGCGCCCCGCTGACAAGCGGCCTCTGTTTGTGTAGCACCCCATCCGATCCTCTAACGACCAACCCTAAATTCGACAGTAAGCAAAAGAAAGCTGGCAACCCCATAATCTTTGTGCACGAAGCCCGAACGAAGACGCAGGAGTGCGTAAGTATAGGCCGGTTATCCGTTCGGTTGGGGTTGGGTATCCCAGAGTGTGCCATTGTGAGACGTCCAGTGGAGGACGAAGCGAGTGTGGGCTCCTCAGTAGTGCGGTTCCCATATCCCGCGAGGGACTGGGCCACGAACAGGAGGTGAAGTGTGTGTGTGTGTGTGAAGGCACTCTGGAAGATGGGACAGAAGAAAAGCAAGCCCTCTGATCCCATGGGTGGGGGACCCCAAGTGAAGCTTCCCCAGATACCGCCAGATAGTCCTCTAGGACTGATAATTACACATTGGGATGATTACCCTTCCAGGCAGGGTAAGAGTAAAGTAAAAATGATTCACTATTGTATGGAGGTGTGGGGTGGAAAACAAATTAGAGCCGACAACTTATACTGGCCTGTGTTTGGTTCCTTTGAAGATTGGATTTGTCAGGCTTTGAACATTTATGTAAGTTCCAAGGAACCTTTTAGTTTAGAGGAGAGTGAATATGCTCATCTCTGGATCGGGTCAGAAACTAGGATAAATTTATACCCTCTAAAAGAAAAAGGGGGAGAGGGAAAAAAAGAAAACACAGAGGGAGGAAGAAGTACCCATTTCACCTCCTCCTTATATACCACCACCCCCTCCCCCGGCACCTCTTCCACCTGCACCACCTTCTGTGCCAAATTATCCTAATGATTCAGACTCCGCATCTGGTTCCCTCGAGGAACATCGGAGAGTAACAAGGAGTCAGACAAAAAGTAAACAACAGGAGAGCGGGTTATACCCACTCAGAGAAATTGCAATGGGGGGTCCACAAGCAGGTATGGGTTATGTAGCGGTCCCTTTGAATTCAGGGGATGTGCGGGAATTTAAGAAAGAAATGGGGAACCTGTTAGAGGATCCCTTAGGAGTTGCAGAAAGGGTGGATCAGTTTCTAGGGCCCAACATATACACTTGGGATGAAATCCAGTCTATACTGGGCATCCTATTCACAGCAGAAGAAAGGGGAATGATCAGAAGGGCTGGAATGAGAGTGTGGGACCAGCAACACCAACAGGGTCCCGTAGCAGATGTTAAATGGCCCCTCCAGAGACCAAACTGGAATAATCAGGATCTAGTAGATCGAGGCCATATGCAAGATCTAAGGACAATTATTGTCCAAGGAATAAGAGAATCAGTCCCTCGGGGGCAGAATATCAATAAAGTTTTTAATGAACAACAAAAGAAAGATGAAACTCCAACCGAATGGCTGGAAAGGTTACGAAAAAGTCTCCAGTTATATTCTGGGGTAGATCCTAATACCCCGGTGGGACAAGCCCTGCTGAAAACTCAGTTTGTGGCCAAATCATGGGCGGATATTAGAAAGAAACTAGAAAAGATAGAAGATTGGCAAGATCATGGATTAGATGAATTGTTGAGAGAGGCTCAGAAAGTTTATGTAAGACGGGAGGATGAGACTTATAAGAAACAAGCTAAAATGATGCTGGCAGCAGTCAGAGACGGGCAGAGAGCAGCAGACTCCAGAAAGGGATTTGAGGCTCGACACAAAGAATCTAGGGCAAAGAGACCCCCGGAGGAGGACAGAAGAGAATTGACATTTTTTTTTGTGGAAAGAGGGGGCACGTTAAAAAATTTTGCAGACAGAGGAAAATGGATGAACGAATGTTCAAGGAGGAATAGGGGTGTCAGGGGCTCTACTTATTGGGGACCCAAGAAAGAACTGAGCCCTTGATAAAATTAAAAGTGGGTCCCCAACAACAAGAAATTGAGTTCCTAGTGGACTCAGGGGCAGAAAGATCAACTGTCCAAAAATTACCTTGGGGGTATGAAATATCTTCAGAAAAAGTTCAAGTTATTGGAGCTAAAGGGGAACCGTTCAAGGTACTCGTAATTAAAGATGTATTGTTTGAAACAGACTCTAAACTCGGCATAGGGTCCTTGCTGCTAGTGCCTGAGGCCGACTATAATTTGTTAGGATGGGATTTGATGATTGAATTAGGAATTAACTTAGAAGTAGTAGAAAAGAAACTTGCCATTAAGCTGTGTCCCTTAAGGACTGAGGATGAAGAGAAAATAAATCCCAAAGTGTGGTATACTCCAGAGACAGTGGGAAGATTAAACATTGAACCCTTTACAGTAACTATAAAGAACCCAGAGATACCAGTTAAAGTTAAGCAATATCCAATACCTAAAGAGGGGAGACAAGGGTTAAAACCCGAAATAGAGAGATTAATTAAACAAGGGTTATTAGAACCATGTATGTCTCCATTCAACACACCTATTCTGCCTGTAAAGAAGGCAGATGGAAATTACCGATTAGTGCACGATTTACGAGAAATCAATAAAAGAACAGTTGCAAGATTTCCTGTAGTATCTAACCCCCACACCCTCTTGAGTCAATTAGGTCCTGAGGATCAATGGTATAGTGTAATAGACCTTAAAGATGCTTTCTGGGCTTGTCCACTAAGTGAAAAGAGTCGAGATTATTTTGCTTTTGAATGGCAAGATCCAGATACTCACAAGAAGCAACAGCTAAGGTGGGCGGTGCTTCCACAAGGTTATACTGAGTCCCCTAATTTGTTTGGCCAAGCATTAGAACAAATTCTAAGAGGGTATGAATTGACTACAGGAATTACTCTTGTCCAGTATGTAGATGACTTACTTTTGGCAGGAAGAAGTGAAAAAATTGTCAGAGAGGAAAGTATTAAGTTGCTGAATTTTCTAGGTTCAAAAGGCCTTAAAGTATCAAAGTCTAAATTACAGTTTGTTGAAAAAGAGGTGAAGTATTTAGGACATAGGTTAAGTAAGGGAACAAAGAGATTGGATGCTGAAAGGGTTAACGGTATCTTATCGCTGTCAGCTCCAAAAACTAAAAGACAAGTGCGACAGCTACTGGGCTGATTTGGGTACTGCAGACAATGGATTGAGAATTACAGTAAAAAGGTGAAGTTCCTTTATACTAAGCTTGTTAACGATAGCTCGGTAAAGTGGACCCAAGAAGATGAAAACCAACTGGAAAAATTAAAAGAAGAATTAGTAAACGCCCCGGTCCTAAGTTTACCAGACTTGAAAAAGCCATTTTTCCTATTTGTAAATACAGATGATGGAACAGCATTTGGAATACTTGCGCAAGAATGGGCAGGAAGTAAAAAACCAGTAGCATATATTTCCAAATTTCTTGACCCTGTAAGCCGCGGATGGCCCACTTGTTTGCAAGCAATAGTAGCAGCTGCACTCCTAGTAGAAGAAGCACATAAAGTAACTTTTGGAGGGGAGCTGAAGGTATTATCACCCCATAATATCAGGGGTGTGTTACAGCAGAAAGCAGATAAATGGATAACTGATGCTCGAGTAGTTAAATATGAGAGCATCCTCATCTCTTCTCCCAAATTAACCCTTGAAACCACAACACTGCAAAACCCCGCACAGTTCTTATATGGGGAACCTAGTGAAAATTTAACCCATGATTGTCTTCACAATATAGAGGAACAAACAAAAATTAGACCGGATTTAGAAGATGAGGAGCTTGAAACCGGTGAAAAACTGTTTGTGGATGGATCCTCCCGAGTAGTACAAGGAGAGAGGAAATCAGGATATGCAATAATTAATGGGAAAACCTTTACAGTGGTAGAATCGGGACCCCTAAGCCCCAGCTGGTCAGCCCAGGCTTGTGAATTATATGCAGTGCTAAAAGCTTTACAGCTCTTGGCGGGAAAGGTGGGGACTATATATACTGACTCAAAATATGCTTTTGGAGTAGTACATACCTTTGGGAAGATATGGGAAGAAAGGGGTTTAATCAATTCCCAAGGTAAAAAGTTAATACACCTTAGATTGATAACTCAAATCTTACAGGCCATCAGAGGGCCTAAACGAGTAGCAGTAGTACATCTAAAAGGTCACCAGAGGGGGCTGACCCCATTGATAAGGGGAAATAATTTAGCAGATCAAGAAGCTAAAAAGGCTGCATTAATGACTCTACAGGGATGCATAAGTGAAGCAAAAACCCAAGAAAAGTGTGAGATCTGTGGGGAACATGTGGATGAGTCCCCATGTTATGTTTGCTGGAAAGAATTTGGGCTAGAAGCAATAAAGTGCACATGTAATGATGAGAAATACACATGCTACCTCATACATGGTAAAAGTCACCACATTTTGAGTTTCACTATCCAAGAAAAAGACAAACTGAACCAAATGGGAATTAGGGAAAATAATGGGAAGTGGCAACTCCCAGATGGTCGGGAGGTTCTCCCAAAACCTCTGGCCCTGAGAATAATGCGGAAGTTTCATGAGCTAACTCATTGGGGAACTCAAGCATTAGTGGATCAGTTTGCCAATAAGTACATGTGCATTGGAATACATAATATTGCAAAACGAGTCGTAGGAGACTGTATGACTTGTCAGAGGGTCAATAAACATCAGCTAAGAGAAAGAATACATGGGGGAAGAGAATTAGCCCATAGGCCATTTGCAAAGATACAAATAGACTTCACTGAATTACCAAAAGTAGGGAGATACAAGTACCTACTAGTAATAGTAGATCATCTAACTCAATTTGTAGAAGCATTCCCAATAGCACGGGCCCCGGCTCAGACAGTAGTAAAAATACTATTAGAACAAATCATTCCCTGGTATGGGGCAATAGAGGTAATTGATTCTGATAGAGGCCCTCACTTTGTGTCTAAAGTGGCAAAGGAGACTCTCCAGTCTTTAGGCACTAAGTGGCAGTATCACACTCCGTGGCACACACAAAGTTCAGGAAAAGTTGAGCGGATGAATGGAGAAATAAAGAAACAGTTGACAAAGCTGATGTTGGAAACAAAAATGTCATGGGTTAAGTGCCTTCCCTTAGCATTATTGAACATAAGAACACAGCCCCGCACAGATGTCGGGGTTTCTCCTTTTGAAATGTTGTATGGTATGCAGTATGATCTAGAAATTCCACAAGATCATCCCCAATTAGAAGAATCACAAATTAAACCCTATATAATACAATTAATGACTAGAAGAGAAAAACTACGGGCCAAAGGTTTGGCGGTCCAGAGGCCACCTTTAGATGTGGCAATGCACAAAATCAAACCAGGAGACAAAGTATTGATTAAATCGTGGAAAGAGTCCTCTTTAACCCCCCGTTGGGAAGGACCCTATGTTGTTTTACTTACTACAGAAACTGCTATCCGGACAGCTGAAAGAGGGTGGACTCACGCAAGCCGAGTAAAAGGGCCTGTCCAAGACTCCTCTTCCTGGCAAGTTATCAGCATACCTGGAGATTCGAAGATCAAGCTTAAAAGGACACAAATGAACTGATTGGTAACAGGAGTACGCGTGAGCAATTATCATGAAGTAACTGAACCACATGTAGATAGTAGAGATATTAGAGCTAGACGTAAAAAATCCTGATTGTAACTGTTATCCTTTTGTATGCTTTATTTGTAAGGTGTGCCGAGAACGGTGGTGGTAACAGGGAATCCCTCCTTCTGGAGTGTGCAGCCCTTGTTGGAAAAAAGAGAAATCTCTAAATTTACCTTAGACTTTAAAGTATTATATGGAATTTGGCCTGAATATTACTGTTATCATTTCAACAAAACAATCCCATTCATAGCAGAAATTATAAAGGGGTGTTGCGGTAGAGCTCTGAAAACAGTCAGGTGCAATATACCTTTAGTAAATATAATAAAAATTGGGAGTCTTGTAAACAGAGGCAAGTGACAAAAACCAGCATTAATGCTCCTGAAGAATACTCTTGCTGCCAAGAAGGTGGTACTCCCCGTGGCTCGAAGCAACCGAGTCGACGGGCGAGGCAGAAGGGTAAGAAAGTGTGGAGAATGAAGTTCCATGAATGGGACTGTGCGGAAATGCTGGAAAAGCTGCCTCCCATCACTAGAAAAAGGCACCTATGACTCCACAGGCAGGAGCTCTAGCAAGCCCCTGAGACCAGAAGGAAATTTAAGAATAATATGTAGACAAAAGGACTCCCACCCTTCGCGGCATGCTTTAAGACTTATGTTATTTGTAATGCTCTGTGATTTAGTAATGACGGAAATTGATCAGTATGAACACCGACCATTTAAATGGTCTCTGGTTAGGGGAGAAGATCAGCAGGTGATTCAGACAATTACCACTCCCGGAGCCCCCAGTTTTACACCCACTCTGTGTCAAATAGTGCCCATAGAACCCTGTCCAAATCTGAAGGGATTCTACATCTGTCCAAGCTCAAATCCTGGGAAAGGATATTGCAATAGTCCAGGGCATTATTACTATGCATACTGGGGATGTGAAACTATTGCAGCAGACTGGAGCCCGGGAGCGGGCCCTGATAAGTTTCTCAAGGTAGGGTGGGGACCATGGGGATGTGATCCACCTGAAAAGGATTCATATGGTATTCAGCTAGGCCCCCGGCGCAGTATCCCACTAGGCAAAGTAAACTGTAAATTCATATATGTGAACATATCTAAGCCTATGGACCCCGGCTGGATAACTGGGAAAACATGGGGCATGAGGTTCTGGAGGTCCGGTACTAATAGAGGTGGGTTGTTCCTTATCAAGAAAGAAGTGGTAACACCTGAACCACAAACAGTTGGCCCCAACCCCGTTATTAGCCCTCTGAGAGACCCAGAAGTTCCGTATGTGACAAAGGCCCCAGTCTTGAATAACACCGACACAACAGAACTTAATCCAAGTTCAGGTATAAAAAATGACCCCTTGTGGAAACTCTTAAATACCACATATCAAGTTTTAAACTCTACTAACCCAAACTTTACCCAACATTGTTGGTTATGTTACGATGTTAAACCACCTTTTTATGAATCAGTAGGGGTCCGTTCGAGAATAAGACGAATTAATGGATCAAACCCATCCCAGTGCCTATGGAACGAGAAAAAACAAGGGATAACAATGCAGTACGTGTCTGGGAAAGGAAGGTGCATAGGTAACGTGCCCCCGGGTAGACAACACCTGTGCGGAGTAATAACCTCCCTGAAAGAAAAACCACCTGCAGACTGGCTAGTACCAGACAGTAATACCAAATGGATTTGTTCCAAAACAGGAGTCACTCCTTGCCTATCCCTTAAACTATTCAATGAAAATGAAGAATACTGCATACAAGTGACTATTATCCCTAGAATAATATACCATCCCGAAAATTTCATGTATGATCACTTAAGCTCCCATCATTTGCAGAAACGAGAACCTGTCACTCTCACTGCCCTAACGGTCGCTACCTTGATAGCTGTAGGAGCTGCAGGGGCAGGGACAGGAATAACTTCACTAGTTCAGCAAAATCAAAAATTCCAATCATTAAGAATGGCTGTAGATAAAGATTTAGCTCGGATAGAAGAATCAATTAGTGCCTTAAAGAAATCAGTCCGATCACTGTCAGAAGTAGTCCTGCAAAACCGAAGAGGGTTAGACCTCCTGTTTCTTCAACAGGGGGGGCTGTGTGCTGCCTTGGGAGAACAATGTTGTGTTTATGCAGATCATACCGGAGTAGTAAGAGATACCATGGCTAAACTCAGAGAAGGCCAAGAGAAAAGGAAACAAGAACGAGAAGCTCAACAGAGTTGGTATGAATCCTGGTTTAACCACTCCCCCTGGCTAACTACACTGCTATCAGCCATTGCAGGACCAGTAACCTTACTAGTTCTGGGATTAACATTTGGACCATGTATATTCAATAAAGTAATTGAAATAGTAAAAAGTAGATTAGAAGCAGCACACCTGATGCTCATCCAAGGCAAATATGAACCGATTGGAAATGAGCATATAGAGGCCGAAACTCTAATCCTGAGTCAGCAAGAGTTACAGCGGTTCAGTGAACAAAATAGAAGAGGGGGTAATTGTAATAAATTACCATCAGTAATTGTTCACTGAACCGTGCTACAGGAAAAACCTTGTTATCTCATCAAGACTATTTCTTCAGACATCCGGCAAAGTAAACAAGAAGATAAGCAGAAGTAAAGAAGCTGAACAACCAGTTTTCTGCAAGAGATCGAGTATGAGACCCCGTTCTCACGACCACCAGGAAAACCCCCCCCCGCAACACTTCACAAACACAAAAGAAACAGAAGCGCGTCACGGGAAGCTGCAAAGTATAAAGAGCAGAGACTTTCTGTGGTATGGTGCGAGCCACAGTGGGGCAGGAGACCCCTTGGGCCGCCCAGCGCGCTGTATTGCTTACTGTTGCTTGCTTAATAAATTCCCATATTATTTTAATTGGGCTTGTGTCCAGTCAATTATTGGGACACACTTATAACACTCTCCACCAATATCACTCTATTAGGAAAACATGAATTACTCTATCACTATATTTCAGGAACATGAATTAACAAATACTACACCTCCAATTAAAATTGCAAAAATATGATTATAGGTTTCCTTTTGTGCTGTGCTAAGCTTAGCTCCCATTTT
Source organism: Phylloscopus collybita (assembly GCA_027886175.1). NCBI lineage: Eukaryota > Metazoa > Chordata > Aves > Passeriformes > Phylloscopidae > Phylloscopus > Phylloscopus collybita. The sequence goes on from JAJNNQ010000057.1 coordinate 5,661,861, forward strand.
TGGATGTTAAAAGCACACCACAACCACACACAGACCGAGAAAAATAAAGCAAAACCAAACTCTGCACCCAGATAAAAAAAAACTGTGGTAGGAGAAACAAAAGCAGCCAGCTTTTCATGAATGCAGCAGCCAGCAGTCACGTGTGCCTGTCCGCAGGTTGCACACAGCTGCTGGATTATGGTGCCACTTTTAAATAAAAGACGCCCGCGTCATCAGAAGAGATGCCAGTCCGTCTCTCTACCCCATCTGATCGGCTGCACAGCCACCCGTGCCCTGGGCAGGGCAAAAAGAAAAAAACCCTGTGAGCCGCCCCCCAATGTGGCACCAGTCTGATGCAAAGCAGTGCTCGGTCTGTGGGAATCTCCACTGGAAACAGGACTTCTCTGGAGCTTAGAGAAGCTACCCTGCTCGTCCTGTTTGGACCCCAAGCTCACCAAAAAGGAGATGAACTCCAACAGGCACTGCACGTCCACGAAACTTATTTTCAGAGATAAATCTGAAAGTCTCTACTGGTGACCGATGAAACTGGGGTCTCCCAGCGGACGCGAAGCTGTCCAAACCTTCTCTGTGGTCACATGGGGTCCGGTGGCTGGGTCTTTTCTGCCCCATGCTTTGAGCGCCAGATATAACAGCTAATTAATCACTGCTATATTGTGGAGTCTGTGTGGTTGCTGTGCTGGGAGGACAGCCTTGTGGTTTGTCCCAAAAGGATACTCTCCTTGCACTGCTAACACAGGCACAGACCCTTCAGGCAAGTCTGGGCTTGTTTCGAGACTCCAGGCAGTGTGGGACCCGGGGTGCGGCAGCGAGATAAATGTAGCAAGATGAAACCAGCATGACCCCTTCAGAGAGGTTGGACGATCAGTGGAGATAGGAAATGGATCTGCTTAGGAGTCTTGTCCAGATTTATTCCAGTTACAGCAGCACTTCTGAACGGTGTAACTTCCCAGAGCAGAACAAAAACCATGTGCCTGTCCTGGGTTTTTACCTGGGGGAGGGGGAAGGGGGGGGGGGGGGCTTGAGCCTACCTATCAGAAAAGGGCAGGGCGTGACCCGAGGGCTAAAGGGCAGCCTAAAGGTCAAATCACCTGTGGGTGGGCCCTTTCTGCCGGGGCAAATTCCTTCTACGGCCTAGCCCCTGCAAAATTCCAGCGTGCTTGGTAAACCCTGTGTATTATAATCATTCCTTCAGGGTTGGCTGGGAAAAACCTACCCTGGGGGAGGGGAAGAACCCCAAAAGGGAGCTCACCTTGAAAACCTTAAAGGCACACGCAACAGTAGGTTGAGACAAGGCAGTTTGCTAAATCAAAGGGAAAAAACGAATGAAAATTTGTGCGCACATAAGCAAAGGGGAAAAGTTAGTCTCTATTTCCCTTCAGCAAGTGATGTTCAGATACTTCCCGGGAAGCAGGGCTTTAGGACATGTAGTGGTTGCTCTGTATTGTTCCTTTTTACTTAGGGAATTTTGTCCCATAAGTTGCTAGGAAGCACTAACCACTGGGTACTTAAGAAAAACAAAAGAAGTGGGCAAGCTCAGGGGAGGAGGGCATCTGGCTGCATGTCTCTTACCTGGGAGTTTCTCCAAGGGGCAGAGATATGACAGACTGATAAAAGCTGGGGCAGCTGCTAGCTGTAGCAGAATTTCTTAGAGAACGTGGGCATGATGTGTTTTTGGAATGAGGTTTGAGCTTCCCTAGATTGGGCCTCAGATTCAGGCCTGTGTGGAAGTTGCAAAGCCTGCGGCGCAGCTAAAAATTATGTTAAGGTGTAGGGCACGGGATTGTGGTATTTTTGGGTGTTAGGTAGTATAGTTATAGTGTGAACATGTAGCCACCTTAAGACTAAGATAAACAATGATTGTTTGCATTTTTCTTCATGCTGAATACCAGTGAGAGAACGTTTGTCACTGTAAACTATGTGGAACTGTATATAACATGCCATTTTTGGGACAATAAATGGAGAACATATGATTGACCACATTGGTTCTATTCTGTGTTGCTCTGTCCAGCTTTTCCGTGTTATAAGGGGTTCTCTGCTTTTAGCTAGTGCTCTCTGGCGCTCTCTCTGTCTCGTCTTTGGAAGAGGAAAACGGTCAGAGCTGCTGCTTGGGGAATTCCACCTACCTCACTAAAAGAGGGACCTATCACCATCTGCTTGGGTGCCCAGGATCCTGAGCTTGCCTCTCCCTGCCCCCGCTGCTTCTTCAGCACTGCTTCGAGCTTTTGCTACACTGTAGCCCCACACCCCCTGCCTGGTGAGATGTCCCGCCATCCCAGCTTTCTGCTTCAGAGAGTCCTGCTGGGGCACCAGGATTGACTGCCCCAGGGTGTTTGTGAAGCAAAGCCTCTCTTCCATCCCTTCCCATCTCGGTCGAGCCGCCATTACCACATGCTCCCCGAGCTCATGCCACAGTACCCCCTGCAGCTGCGAGGAAATTATCGCACCTGCCCTGCCCACCAGGAGCCACCAGCGCCCCTGCTGGCTGTGACCATCACTACACCAAAGGGGAAAGTGCCTGAGGCGGAGAAGGCTGTTGCTGGGTTCCTGGTTCTGTTTGTTGTAAATGCCACAGTTGTTGTTTGTTTGCTTTATATACTAGTAAAGAACTGTTATTCCTATTCTCATATCTGACTGAGAGCCCCTTAATTTCAAAATGATAATAATTCAGAGAAAAGGGGTTTACATTTTCCATTCCAAGGGAGGCTCCTGCCTTTCTTAGCAGACACCTGTCTTTTAAACCAAGACACTGGAACGCAAACATTGTAGAATCACAAACACCCCTCTTCCTCCTCTCTCCCATAGCTTTTATATCTCAGCTAATGTCAAATGGTATGGAATATCCCTTTGGTTAATTTGGGTCAGCTGGCCTGGTTGTGTCCCCTCCCAGGATCTTGCCCACTCCCGGCCCCCTTAATGGGGAGAGTTAGAGACAGCACTGCTCAGCAGTAGCCAAAACACTGGTGTGTTATCAACACCCTTCCAGCTCTCAATGCAAAGCATAGCACTGTGAGGGGTGCTAAGGAAAAAAATGAACTCTGTCTCAGTCAGACCCAATACAGGAGGAACATTAAGCCACGGGAGCTCTCCTTGCCATATTGCCTTTGCCTGGAGACCATGTGGGTGCTATCTTTGGGAAGTGGTTTTTTTTGTTCCTGGTGGTGAATACCCTTTTGTGGGTAAAACATCTTCTCTTTTGTATGCTTTTCCTATTAATACTGCTGTTGCTGTGCTTTTAGCAATTTGTTATTTCAGCTTATAATCTTTCATTTATTGTCCCTTCTTACTGAAAGGGGCAGGGGGAGGGGAATGGCTTATTTGGAGTTTATTTCCCTGCTGATGTTAAAATAAGTACATCGAAATGGCCCCCAATGTGAGGCTCAAAAGAAAACTTGAAATAACAATTTTGGTCAAAGCATTTCTGTACTAGGTAGAGAACTCCCTGGTTACAATGTCACTTGATTTGTTCATATGGGTGTGGTACCTAGCCCAGTATATATTCCTATATATGCTCCTTGTGATAATATTTGTCAAAGTAGGGATCAGGATTCTTCTGTTGATGTACTGTGTGACATCAGTTTATGACACTGTCATGGGTTAACACAGTTTGGTTCAGTTAGGACCTTTGAATTTCTTGGGAAAGGACAGACCTATCAGGAGCCAGTTCTTGGCTATTGGCATGTGGTTTAACCACTGAGAAAACAGAATGCGACTTTTGGTAATACCCATATGAAGCTGAGAATGTGTGGGAGCCTCTCTCTTTTCTCCGGGTGAGCAGCCAGGAAACATCCTGCCAGGCCCTGCTGCCTCTGGGTGGCCGGGCCAGGCCCGGCTGGGCCTCTGGGAGCCACTGCCCCGCAGGGGAGCAGCCCGGCCATGCCTGGGCCTGATAACAGCTAGCAGCGGGGGAGGAAAGGAAAAACCCCATCAGCTGCTCGTGTCGTCGGCCAGGTCTGGGGGGCATGTTCCCCCTGCCTCCTTCCTCAGGCCTCAGGGAGCAGCTCTGAGCAGCCCACGCCACAAGATCGAGGGTTGGAAGCCAAGGCACCCAGCAGCCTCTCCACTGGCATGGCCTTGAGATCTTTGCAGCTCCTGCCGGCAAGAGACCATGTGCCCACCACAGGCCTGGGCAAGCTTTAACTCTTTCTGCCAGCAAATGAACTTCCAGAGCACTGGCCCTTACTGGAGTGAGGACAGACAAAGTGATGGAACCATAGACACAGCATGAAACTGAAGTCAGTGAAGAGAGAGTGAAAAAACTATTTGGGGCAAAGGAGGAGGAGTGGCCTAATTTGGCTGGACATTTCTGGTAAACTATGGAGACTGAACTGTTTTTCCTGTAACATATGAATGCTTTTTGGGGGGGATGTAAAGTTCTAGCTAAAAGTGATGCGAAGCTCTTTGCTCCTAAGGAAAAGGAGATTTTTGGGTCTTGAGATGAAGACGATTTTGGAAATAGAAGAGAATCTTTATGTTATACTAGAGGAGGCATCCTTAAAACAGTACCCCTAATAAGCAGATATGGCCCATGTGCAGTGCTGGGAAAGCTGCTAATGGGTAGGATTTCACAGTTTGTAGAGGTTCTTTTCAGGTCCTTGCAGATGTGTGGCATGGGAGCCACCAGAGGACTGTTCCTCTTGTAACGATGTCTCTATAGAACCCAGAAAGACTCCTTTCCTAAAAGAACTGATGAAAGATTATTTTTAAATGGTAAAACTGACTGAAATTGCAAGTTTTGTCTTTTTATGTTGTGTGTGGGAAAGTGAACACTTGTAGAGGGAGGGAAGGATGTTTTGAAAGTTTCATTTTTTTTCTTTTCTTATTTTCATTCTTTTAGTGTGTGTAAATAAACTATCCTTGTAATTTTAAGGTAAACCTGTTTTGCTCTATGTGTTCTCCTAGTCATATAAGAAATAGCAAGTGATGACACCATCCCAGACATGATAACTTCAAGAGCAATGAGGGTCATTTGGGATGTATATTCATTGTTTGCCTGTCCTAGCCTTGGCTGCTACCTCTTGGAGTTGATTAATAATCATCCCCATCCTGTGGGAGGAACAGGAGAGGATGATTTTTCACAGCCTTTCCGCTGCTTCTTCTAGGTCTGCTACAACGATTTTTGAGAATTTTTTATTACCTTTGTGTAGCAAATTGATCTGAGCTATCCCAAACTGGGCCTCAGTTTCAGGCCTGGCTAGAAGTAGACAGACCTGTGGCACAGTTAGAAATTCACTTTAAGGTGTGTTTAAGCATTAGATAGCATAGTTATAGTGTGGTTACGGTGACTTCCTTAAGGGTGAAATTGTTTACATTTTTTCTTACACTGAATGCCAATTAGAAAACACCTGTAACTGTAAACTATCTGAAACTGTATTTAACCCCCGATACAGGAAGAATAAATGGAGAACGCATCTTTAACCAAATTGGTCGTATGTGCGTTGCTCGGTCCAGCTTCCCATTTTAATTAAGGGTTCCCTGGCTTCACCTTTGTATGTCAAAGAAAGCATGTTCTTGTTGCTAAGTCTGCCTTGTCTCAGTGCTGTCTACACCCTGTTTAGAGTCAAGACAGAGATTTCTCTGGAAGTTGTCCAGAGACCTGCCCTGGGGATGGGTAGTCCTTAGTGGCATGGAATGTGGGAAAAAAATGGGCCAGCTTTTGAAGGAGTATTCTGTTCCAATGATTTGGAAGTCCATCCCCAAACAAATACAGGACCCTGATAAAATGGCAGAATATTTGAAAAAAAATTGATGTGGCAGTTCTGGAGAGGTGCAAAGTTATGCATCGTGCTGGGCCCTGGCTACTTCTTATCACACACTACTCATTACTGTACAGCACCCTCAGGGGAAGGAGGAGGAAAGCAGAGCAACAGGCACTGTGGCCACTCAAACTGCAACTGAACCAGAGGAACAACCTATGCTGGTAGCAGCTGCCCCTACACAGAAGAAGAAATCCAAGACCAAATCAGTTCACTTAGTGATGGATAAAGAGGAAGCAGGGCCCTCAGAACAGGAAGAAGAGGCAGGGCCAGAGATAATCCCCCAATTCATATACCCAGGTGAGCTGCACAATATGCGGAAAGATTACAGCCACCAGCCAGGTGAGCCCCTATTGACCTGGCTGCTCCGATGCTGGAATGTCACAGCTGATGGTATGGCACTAGACTGTAATGAAACCAAGCAACTGGGATCCCTGTCCCAGGATACAGGCATTGATCAGGGAATCTGGAAAAGACCATAAACTCTCAGCCTCTGGAGGTGACTCCTGTCAAGTGTGAGGGAAAAATACCCTTGCAAAGTTGACCTTTCAGTGCACCAAGACAGGTGAAACACTGTGGAGCAAGGCATCTGGTGCCTGAGAGAATTAGCTGCACTGGAGATAATCTTCTCACAATGTATTGGTTTTGCATGGCCTGGTTTTTGGTAGCGGGGGTAGGCTACAAGGGTGGCTTCTGTAGAGAAGTTGCTAGAAGCTCCCTCAGTGTCTGGCAGAGCCAGTCCCTGGTGGCTCCAAAGATAGACATGTTGCTGGCCAAGGCTGGGCCAATTAGAAATGTTGGTAATACCTCTCTGTGATAACATATTTAAGAAGAAATCTAAACAAAAGTTATTATGCAATTCTAATTTTCCAGCCAGAGAAGAGCAGGAGTGAGAACACGAGGGAAACAACTATGCAGACACCAAGGTCAGTGAAGAAGGAGGGGGAGGAAGTGCTCCAGGTACTGGAGCCGAGATTCCTCTGCAGGCTGTAGTGAAGACCATGGTGAAGCATCTGTTCCCCTGCAGCCCATGGAGGTCCATGGGGATTCAGAGGTCCACCTGTAGCCTACAGAGCCCTGCGCTGAAGCAGATGCATTCCTGAGAGGAGGCTGTGACACTATGGGAGACCCACAGAGAGAGGCCTTGCTCCCATGCTGGAGCAGCCTGTCCTTGAAAGACTGCACCCCATGGAAGAGTGACCCCCTGCTGCAGCAGTTTTGGGAGGACTGTTGCCCATGGGATCAACTCAGTTGCAGCAGTTTGCACAGAGCTGTTGCTCGTGAGATGGACTCACAGAGGAGAAGTTCGCAGAGAATTGTCTCCTGTTGGAAGGACCCCATGGTACAGCAGGGGAACGACTCCTCTCCCTGAGCAGCGGGAGAAGCCTCGGGTGACGAACTGACCATAACCTCCATTCCTTGCCTCCTTGTACTGCTGGGGTAGGAGTGTTACAAAATGTTACAACATTAATAACGAGGCCGTAAATCCAAAGGTGTTAAAAAGGAATGGCCGATCGTTTATTGTTGCAAACTTGGCTACAGGAACAGGAGGCTGGGCTAGTCCCAGCCTCACACGGCAAGTCAGAGTAACAAAAAAAACGTGCGTACGGGCGCACGGGCCCCCCCCCCCCCCCCCCCGTCAGGACAGTCCAGTTCCTGCGAGAGAAGCCCCCCCCTGAGGGTGGTCAGTCCCTTTTAAAGCCTCTGTCCCCTCAGGGATTGGTCCGTTTTGGATCCTTTCCCGGATTGGTGTATTCTTCGGGCTCTCATTGGCTGTTAGCGGGGTGCTTTCCACACCAATCATTCCTTCCCGCCATGTTTTGATTGGGTGGTCATGTTCCAATGAAGGCTCTGGGTGGTGGTCTCAGTTTTGAGTTGTTTGGGGGAAGGGTAGAAGATCCCCCTGCGCTTTGGTGTTGTCCCTTTAACTAGATTCGGGAAGGCAGCTGCACAGAACTCTTACAAACTTCTTAACTAAACACTTGTAACAATATCTAACAACTAGTGAACAACATTACAACAGTGAATATCCCCAACAATTCAGAACTCGTTGCAAAATAAACAGTTACAAGTAGAAAATGAGACATACAGGTAGTCAATTTCAGTTTTCTTGTATCTATAACAACTCCCCCCTCTAAAACTTTGATCGGGCTGTAGGCCCGCATCAACTATTAAAACTTTTACAACTCTTCTCCATAAACTCTATATACTTTTCTAATGAATTGATACTTTTCATACATTTCTTTTGCAGTTTCTGGTTCACTCTCTTCTTGTTCTAATTTCATTATTTTAACATCTTCAACCTTTTTATTATCTAATATTTCAAGGACTGAGGTTTGCACTATGTTCTTTACTGTTCGGATTAAGCATGGGATTATACAAGGAAGAAAAACAATACTTACTAACGCACCTCCAAGCACAAATAATACTTTCTTCCACCATTCCCCTGAAAAGATACTGTCCCACCAGTCTTTTTTTTATTATCGTTGTCCATTTTTGGACAGGCACATGAGCTAGCTTCCTGATGTTATTAGTGATATTTTTGATTGTTTCACTGTGGTCATCAATTTCAACACAGCATTCTGATGAGTTAAATTTGGCACACACCCCTCCTTCTTCTGCTAACAGATAGTCAATTGCTAGTCGGTTTTGGTATATCATAGTACGCATTTGGCGGGACTGAGCGGATAATAGATCTAAGGCGAAACTTGTTTGATTAGTTATTATTTCTACTAAGGCCTGTAGACAGATGATTCTGTTTAACATATATATAGGTGTTCTATATCCCCACATTCCATCCTGTGCCCAGGTAGCAGGACCATAAGTCTCAATAATCCTTTCAGGGGGCCACTCGTCATCTTTCCATCTTTGAGTGCCTCCTATTTGTACATCTCTTTTTCTTCTTTTCAGTTCATCATATAATGGTATTCCTAATTGCTGACTTGCAACTCTGGGTAGGAGGAAAAAGGAGGGTCTTATAGCTCCAAGGGAACAACTTCCTGCCCAGTCTTTTGGTAACATCACATATGCCTTTCTATTACAGATCCAAAAAAGGCCTTTTGGAGCTTTCCAATATTTTGAAGAATTAATCTCCACTATTCCATCTTTGCTCCAAAACTTTGAAAGTTTCGCCTCGCCTTGGAAGGGGTTAGATTGTTGTGCCATACATTCATACAGACCTTCTGCTACAACCCAATTACAACTCTGCTGTGCAATACACTCATGTGAAAATTTTGTTTTTACCCATGTGCAGTTTTTTTCTGGGTGTCTAGTCCAATACTTTATAGGGGGGTCAGGTATCCACCACTGATGGGTTTCATTTGTCACATAATACCTCTTGCATGGTATTTCTCCCACATAACTCTTATACCTAGGTCCTTTTCTCCAAATACACTCTTCCCCAAACACTTCTGACCTTAATTCCCAAATTTCTTCTTCTGGTCTTTGATCTACCCTTGATGCTTCTCTTCCTACTATCTTTAACACATTGGGTGTGCTCAGAGGTATTCCTTCCCAGGGCCAAATTTCTGCCATATGGGTGTCCCCACATATCCAGCAATTAGTTATGTTAAGTTCTCTGCTTATCTTTTCTACTAGATCCAAAAACAAATTCTTTTCTCCTATTTGAGGCTCAGGTTTCTTTTGGGCTTTACTAGTTATTAACTTTTCTTTAATTGTATCTAATTTATAAACTCTTTTTACTTTTAGATCTACTGGTTTCTTTTCAGAACACATCCATTCTTCTGCATTAGGGCATTCCCCTACCAGTTTTTGCTTAAAACTCCCTACATTTTTAAAGAGCCAATATACTTTCCCATCTTCCTCACAAGTATATAACCAAGACAAGTTGATACAGTCTGGATTTGGGTTTGTATGAACCCTGAAGACAAATGTTCGGAGATTCCCTACATAAATTGGATAGCGACACTTATCACAGTTTCCTGCCTCTCCTGTGGTGACGATCATCAACAGGAGGACTACCCACGGGAGTCCGGTACCAAATGTCCCTTTATTCATGTGCTTTCCTGGGGACCAGCGTGGATCTTGGCCCGGGCTTGCCTCCCGCAACACTTCTGCAGGTCGCTGTTCTTTCATTGTAGGGTTCTCCTTCTTGTATCAACTTGTGCTTCTAATATCGTTTTTGGGCCGGATTGCTACAATGCAGGGGAATGCTCTAATCACAGAAGATTAACCTAGAACAAGAAACAGCAAAAGATTACAATTATTAGTACACAACTTTTAAAACTCTTTAATCATCAGGAAGTTTTAGCAAGGAGTTTGTGAACTTCATGTCCAGACTTAGCTTGTGGGTTTTTCTGTCGGTCTTTTCTTCAGCATTAACTTTGTATCAGTGGATTCCACTACAGCCCATTCATCTGGAGGCGAAACTGGTCCTTTAACTCGAGAGGCATGTGTCCATCCCTTCTCTTGTGTCCTTACTGCTGTCTCCGTGACCAGTAGGACTTGGAAGGGGCCTTCCCACTTCAGGACCAGTGGTTGCTCTTTCCAAGTTCTTATCAGTACCCAATCTCCAGGCTGAAACTTATGAATGACAAAATCAATAGGTGTTGATTGAGCAAGGTAACCTTTTTCTCTTAACTGTTTTAAAGTATTTGCAATGACTTGAACATACTTCTTTACATGCTGTTCCCCTTCTTCGTAAGTCCCTAAATTCTCGGAATTTGTTAAAAATGGGAGCCCAAACAACATTTCATATGGGGAGACACCAACATCTGCTCTGGGTTTTGTTCTTATCCTTAACAGTGCTAGAGGGAGGCATTTTAACCAATTCATTTTGGTTTCCTCGGTTAACTTAGTAAGGGTTGTTTTCAGAGTTTGGTTCATTCGCTCTACCCTTCCTGAGCTCTGAGGTCTCCATGGAGTGTGGAATTTCCATACAATGTTTAGGGCTTGGGTTATCTGTTGGATTATTTGGGCAGTGAAATGGGGGCCTCGATCTGAATCAATAGTGTTTATTAACCCATATCTAGGTATTATCTGCTCTAGTAAAATTTTTGCCACTGCATCTGCAGTGGCTCTTACAGTTGGGAATGCCTCAATCCAATGGGTTAGATGATCTACTATAACTAAAACATACTTGTATCTTTGTACTTGGGGAAGTTCTGTAAAGTCTATTTGTATATTTTGGAAGGGTCTTTTTGCTAACTCTCTTCCCCCTTGGGGCATCTTCCTCATTACCTTTTTGTCTATTCTTTGGCAAATCATACATTGTCTTGTTATTAGTCTTGCTATCTCAAACACCCCAATACACACATAACTTCTCATAAAATGGTCACAGAGGGCTTGTGTTCCCCAATGGGTTGAGGCATGGAGACTTTCTAAGATTTTTCTCATTAATGCTTTATTCAAGACTGGTCTCCCATCAGGCATTTTCCATCTGCCATTATCATCTTCAGTTGCCCCATGTTTCTGTATTTTTGCCCGCTCTCTTTCATTAAGAATTGGGACTTCCTCTTCATCTCTTTCATTTTTACTTGTAATATGTAGAATTTTTCCTTCATCTCCCTCAAGAGCTGCCTTCTTTGCTTCCTGATCAGCCAAATTATTCCCTTCTATTTCTCTGGAATTTCCCTTCTGATGCCCTCGAATATGTACCACTGCAATCTCTATAGGTCCTTTTAATGCTTCTAACACCTCCTTGATCAAACTTTCATGCGTTAAAGTCTTTCCTTTTGAATTTATAAATCCTCTTTCAACCCAAATCTTCCCAAATGTATGTACTACTCCATACGCATATTTGGAGTCTGTATAGATTGTTCCAGCTTTCTGATCCAACCATTTCAAACCTCTAAGCATGGCATAGACTTCGCAGCACTGTGCTGACCACTTTGTGGGAAGTTTCCCTCTTTCTATGACTGTCATTCTATTTCCATCCACAACTGCATAACCAGAGGCTCGCTTTCCTTCAATTACTCTGGAGGAACCATCCACAAAAAGAACTTCTCCTTCATCTAGAGGACACTCCAATAAATCCTCTCTGACTTTTGTTTGTAAGTGTACTAGTTCAAGACAGCAGTGTTCTAATTCATTATCTTGATCTGGCTTTCCATATAGAAATTGTGCTGGATTTTGGACTTTTGTAGTGGTCAACTCTAAGTTCTCACTATTGTTCAGAATAAGCTCATATTTCAAGATCCTACTGTCCGAAATCCACTGACTTACTCCCTTGCTCAACATTGCTCTCAAATCATGTGGAGTGTATACTTTTATTTTACTTCCAAAAGTTAATTTGTAGCATTCTTCAACTAGTGCTACTGTTGCTGCCACTGCCTGTAAACATGTAGGCCACCCTCTTACCACTGGATCTAACAATTTAGAGATATATGCAATGGGTTTCTTTACACTACACCACTCTTGCACCAACACACCATAAGCTATGCCTTCCTCAACGTTCACAAACAATTCAAATAACTGTTTTAAATCAGGTAAACTTAACACTGGAGCTGTCATAAGCCTCTTTTTTAGAATCTCGAAATTCTCTTCATCTTCCTTTGACCAATTTATAGGTTCATCCTGCACTAATTTTTCATAGAGGAATTTAACCAATTTTGTATGTCCATCTATCCACATTTTGCAGTAACCAATTAATCCTAATAATTTTCTTACATCCCTTTTGGTCTTTGGTGCTGTTAATGCCAATATTCCCTGTATGCGATTTGAATCTAATTTCTTGTAGCCTCTTCCAATTAAGTGTCCTAAGTATTTTACTTCAGATTCTACAAATTGCAATTTATTCTTAGATACTTTTAACCCTTTTTCTCCTAGGAAATTTAGTAATTTTACGGTTGTCTCTCGGACTTCTTCTTTCTGCTCACCTGATATTAACAAATCATCAACATACTGCAAGACTTGTACTTCTCCTATAGGGGTAAACTGCTTTATAATTTCTTCTAATACTTGGCCAAATAAACTGGGTGACTCCGTAAATCCCTGAGGCAATCTTGTCCACCTTAGCTGTTGCTTTCTTTCTGTTTGTCCATCCTGCCATTCAAAGGCAAACCAGTCTCTACTCTTTTCTTCTAAGGGGCAAGCCCAAAAGGCATCCTTCAAGTCTATTACCCTAAACCAGGCATGTTTCACAGATACTTTACTTAACAGAGTGTAGGGATTCGCTACCACGGGATATCGGGTAATCGTTTGTTTATTCACCTCCCTCAGGTCTTGAACGAGTCTGTATGTTCCATCTGGTTTCTTAACTGGCAACACGGGAGTATTATGTGGTGACATGCATGGTTCTAGGATCCCCGCTTCTATTAAATCTCTGATTACTGGTGTTAAACCTATTTTTCCTTCTGCTGATATCGGGTACTGTTTCACTCTAATTTGTGGTATCCCTGGTTTCATTCTAATTTCGATGGGTGGGATGTTCAGCAGCCCATGTTTACCCTTCTCTGCCCACACTCTGGGATGGATCTCTGCTTCATCTTCTTGTTTTAATACCATCATTTTGACTACCATGCGCCCTTCTTCTGGGACTATACCAATCCTTAGTTGTATTTGCAAATCTCTCCCCAGGAGATTATTAGTTAAATTTGGCATATACAATAAATCAGCACATCCTTCCCTAAAACTTCCTCTTACTTGCACTTGTTCAATCACTGATACACTGAAAGGATTACTTTCTGTTCCTGTTACTTTACATGTCCTGTCACTTAACTTACACCCACTAGGTAACTTCGAGATACTGGACCTGTCGGCCCCAGTGTCAACTAAAAACTCAAATTCTTCGCTCTGGGGGCCAACTTCTAAGTTTACCAAGGGCTCATTATGTTGTTTTATTATTTCCCCCAGAGCATAGAGCCCCTGACACCCCTAATCTTCTCCCTTGTCCCCTCGGAGGATCCTCTCAAGAGTGTCCTGTTCTCTAGCAATTGCTTCATCCATTTGCTTTTTCCTACAAAATCGTTGCGTGTGCCCTTTCTCTCAACAGTAATAACATACTAAATCAGCCCTCGGTGTCCTCCTTCCTTTATCTGGTTCTGTTTTATTTTCAACACTTCCTTTCGGTCTATCCTCTTTTGGTTCACCTCCTCCAGCTCCCACACTTTCTCTTGCTATTGCCACCATGATCTTTGCTTTTGTCTTTGTCTTCTCTTCTTCCCTCCTTAGATATACTTTCTGCGCTTCTCTCAACAACTCATTAAGAGTTTTCTCATTCCATTCCTCTATTTTCTCTAGTTTCCTCCTTATATCAGCCCAAGCTTTTGTTACAAATTGTACTTTAATTAATGTTTGGCCCTCTGGACTATCAGGGTCCACACTTGAATAAAGTCGAAAGTTTCTTTTTAATCTTTCTAGCCAGGCGCTAGGTGTCTCATCTTTTTCTTGCTGGCTGTCAAAAGCTAGTTTTGCATTTGTAGTCCTAGGAACAGCTTCCCTAATTCCTCTTATTATTAATGTTCTGTACTCCCTCATATTCCTTCTACCCATCTCATCATTTGGATCCCAGCCTGGTGAATATTGTGGCATCTTTTCTTCCCCTCTTGGGTCTGTCCTGTTCTCTCTCTCCCAAATTTTCATCCCCGCTGCTCTAATCAATTGTACTTCTTCTGTGGAAAAGAGGATACTCATGATGGAGTTCAGTTCATCCCATGTATAAACACTGGGACCCAGGAACTGGTCAAGCTGTTCCGATGTTCCAATCGGATCCTCTAGCAATCCTTTTATCTCTTTCTTAAAATTTCTAACCTCTGAAGCAGTTAACGGTGCGTCTACAAATCCTATTCCTCCTATTACCCCTCCCATAGGTACTTCTCTCAACGGAAATAACTTCCCTACTACTTCTGTTGGTTCTCTCTTTGCTTTTGATCGTGTATTATAATGATGACCTTCTATTCCTGGTTCTAAAATGTCTCCTGACACTTCCCCTACTTCCTTCCTTACTTTTTGTGCAGGTTGGTTTGGGGAGAGAGCTATGGGAGTATTTTGAAAAGTCGGTGCTAAAACTAGCTTTTGGACTCTCTGGGGAGTTAGATTGGGGTCTGTGATACCAGATACAATAGTATGGGGGGACTGTGATGTAATTGGTGTTGGACACAGTGTGGGTTGTTCTGAATAAAGTAAAGATTGAGCTTCAGGCCTGGTTGGAGGTAGTAAAGGTGGGGGTTGAGTTGTGCACACAGTGTTAGATGATGAGGGTGGAGATAAGGATTGTACTGGAGATTGAACTAAAGGAGGAGGAGATGGGATTTGAATGGTAGGTAAGGGAGGTGGAATAGGTTGGGTGAAGGTATTCTGAGGAATAGGTTGGTTCACAGTAGATGGTGAAGGTTGTGTTGGAAATGTGGGTTGTTGTACAGCAGAAGGAGATGGGGCTAAAGATTGGGAGAGCTCAAGAGGTGGCAGAGACTGGGTTAGGGATGATGACAGATTAAAGGGTGACAGAGACTGGGTTAGGGATGAGGACAGAATAGGAGGTGATGTAGATGGAACTGGCAGAGATGATAGTGGTGGCATGTGAGTTAGAGGTGGCAGATATGAACTAGGTGGTCGTGCAGCTGGTGGAGTTAAAGGAGGTGGTGGGGGAAGGTGGTCTAGTGGATCCCATTTGCTTTCCAATACTTTTTCCTTCTCCTTCTCAGGTTCATTTGACATTTTATAGACCTTTACTTTCTTATCCCATATATCATTTTCTAACCAACAAGACGCATATTTAACCTCTTCTTCATTTTGTAACTCTCGTAATCTAAGATGCCTATTCAATGCCACACACAGCCACTTTTCTTTAGTTCCATACCAGGGCCAGTAAACTGGTCCTTCCTCTATGCACTCATTTGGCCACTTCTCAACACAATACTTTATCATTTTAATCTTATCTAAGCTTTTCAAGTTATTGTCTTTATCCCAATTTTCCAGCATTTCTCCCAATGGACTGTTGGGAGGAATGTCCTTTATCTTTCTTGCCCTTTTTACACTTTTTGTACTATGACTAGTACACTGTCCCATCCTGTTACTTATAAATTATTATTATAAAAAATGTAGGCCTATGTAATTAAATTATGGAAAAAAAAATGTCTGGCTTAAAAGAAAATGGAGGCCTATGTAATTAAATTATGGGGAAAAAAAAATGGCTGCCTTAAAAGAAAATGGAGGCCAATGTAATTAAATTATGGGAAAAAAAATGGCTGCCCTAAAAGAAAATGGAGGCCTATGCAATTAAATTAGGAGAATAAAAAAATGGCTCCCCTAAAAAAAAATTGAGGCCTTTTTAATTAAATTATAATGATTAAACAACAAAATATGTATGATTAAATTATAACAATTAAACAACAGAAGAAATATATGTGCAATTGTAAGTACTACTAAAATAATAGAATTAAATGAACTGTGGCTCCGCCCTTAAGTGCCACCCACTGGCACCGCCCTCTCTAAGACACTCCACTGCCAAAATGGCGACCGTTCACTTTAAGCTCAGCTGTCTTCTAGTTCGGACCTCACTAACAGGTCCCCTCGGATCCCTGGATTCCCCTCTCCTGACGAGCTGTCTGGAGACTCTTGGATAGTCCTCACCCCAGCACCTCACTCGTCAGGCTCACCGCAATTACAACATATATTTTGGGCTTCAACTTAAATTTATGGTGCCTCTACCCGAACGGAATAGCAACTGACAGGCAACACAACTTTTAAACAACTTAAAACCGGCCCTTGTTTAACAAACACCAAAAAGACAAGAACTAAAACCACCAAACTCAAAATGTCGCCTTCACCTCACAAACCAAACAGAAAAACTTCCCTAACCAGGCAGGTTCTAAAACGCCCACCTCACTCCTAGTGAATGAGGGGTCCTCTCACTGCCGGCGGCCCCTCTAACCCAGCTGGTCGCCGGACTGTGAGGAAACTTGTCTTACCCCTCCCAACAAGTAATTCCCACACTCTGAACCACTCTGTTAGGAGGCTGTAAGACTCCCCCTCCCTACAAACCCCCCTGATGGGTTTCCAACTCGGGAAGGTCCTAGTTCTCCCCCTTATGTTGGGCACCTTCCTCCCCCCCTGCCAGAAGGAAGGCAATCTCCTCTCCGGTGGTTACTCTGACCTCGTAATCTCCGGAGGGGAGTATTTTTCCCAACCCTAAAGGTCCTAGTTCCCCACTTGAACCACCTCCCTTGTGGCCAAGTGCTAGGAACTTATCCCCTCCAGGTATCCCTGGTTCCCTCCCTGGTGGGTCCCACTCGTGCGTCAGTGTCCCACCCTGGGGAGACCCTACTCCAGGGCACCCCTAGGAGCCTCCTTCACTGGAGGAACGGGAGCCTACACGAGTAAGGGTGGCTAAAGGTATGGTACTTCCCCTTCACCGTCCTCCACAAGGTACTTTAGGGCGCACTCACACGGTTTGCGTGTCACTCTGACCTTCGCTGCAGTTCCTCACATGCCCGAGGAACTGAGGCTAGTCTTGCAGGTCAGTCACACCTCAGACAGTCTCCACCCGCCCGGAGACTCACACCCTCACTGATACACACACACACACATGCTCTCACCGGCAATCCTCTTTTACACTCCCACTCACTTCGCACCACGCAGTGCCAACCCTACCCACAGAACCAACCTGTGCTCTGCGGGCCTCGCTCCCTCTCAGAGGGTCTTCCAATCTGAGTTGCCGGGTTCCTGTTAGCCCTTCGGGAAACTCCCAGCTGTCCCGTCCACGGTCCAGAAGAATCCGGCTTTCTCAGGTGGAGAAAAAATCCTCCAGGCGCGCCGTCCCGAGGTCCGTCTTCTTCCGGATCGCTTCAGGGTGTGGGATCCCGGGCGAACCCCCAGAATTGTTACAAAATGTTACAACGTTAATAACGAGGCCGTAAATCCAAAGGTGTTAAAAAGGAATGGCCGATCGTTTATTGTTGCAAACTTGGCTACAGGAACAGGAGGCTGGGCTAGTCCCAGCCTCACACGGCAAGTCAGAGTAACAAAAAAAACGTGCGTACGGGCGCACGGGCCCCCCCCCCCCCGTCAGGACAGTCCAGTTCCTGCGAGAGAAGCCCCCCCCTGAGGGTGGTCAGTCCCTTTTAAAGCCTCTGTCCCCTCAGGGATTGGTCCGTTTTGGATCCTTTCCCGGATTGGTGTATTCTTCGGGCTCTCATTGGCTGTTAGCGGGGTGCTTTCCACACCAATCATTCCTTCCCGCCACGTTTTGATTGGGTGGTCATGTTCCAATGAAGGCTCTGGGTGGTGGTCTCAGTTTTGAGTTGTTTGGGGGAAGGGTAGAAGATCCCCCTGCGCTTTGGTGTTGTCCCTTTAACTAGATTCGGGAAGGCAGCTGCACAGAACTCTTACAAACTTCTTAACTAAACACTTGTAACAATATCTAACAACTAGTGAACAACATTACAACAGTGAATATCCCCAACAATTCAGAACTCGTTGCAAAATAAACAGTTACAAGTAGAAAATGAGACATACAGGTAGTCAATTTCAGTTTTCTTGTATCTATAACAGGAGGAAGAGCTGGGAAGGATGGAGGGGTAGGGGGAAAGTGTTTTTAAGGGCTTGTTTTACTTCTCATTATTCTGCTCTCATTTTGTTAGTAATAAATTCATTTCATATCTCTAATTTGAGCCTGTTTGGCCCATGATGGTATTTGATGAGTGATCTTTCCTGGTCCTTATCTCAACCCATGAACCCTTTGTTAAATTTTCTCTCCTCTGTCCAGCTGCGGAGGGGAGTGAGAGAGCTGCTATGGTAGGTGCCTCACATCTGGCCCGGGTCAACCCACTACACACATATTGAGTGATTCCCTAATAATTCAGACAGCGTCCAGTATACACAAAGCATGTGGTGGAAATTTGTACAGCATGCACCTGCACCATATGCCAACTCCTTGGGAGTGATGTCATTGAAGGAGGGAGAACAAAAATTGTACATTATTGCGGGAAACTCCCTTTCAGGAGTCCCCGCTTGTGTCCATTTCTTATCTCAAGTTCTGTGCACCGCCGAAACCTGGGTTAATGCACCAGAAGCACAGTGAAACACCCCCCTCCCCCCCCCCCCCGACAGCAGATCCCAAGATTCTTGAAGGTTTCTAACCCAATTAACTCCTAAAACATGCTATGTTTACAATCTTCTACCAATAATCAGTACCTATTCTAAACATGCAACTTCTGTGTCAAATCCATTCTAGCAATGTCTCTGTGCCACCGTCACAGCAGAAAATGGAGCAGAAGAAGAAGAAGATGAGACACCGCCCAAAATTCTCCATCTTGCTCTCATTTGTCTCCATACTAAAAACCCAAAACTACAAATTTTCACCCTGTGACAAACTAAACTACTATTTCTTTCCCACCTTTGTTTCTTTCAACTCATCTCTAAGTGTTTGAAGTTTTTCCAATGGACTAAGGTAAAAGGCAGTGCTTTCCTGGGGTCCCAGCCGGGGTCTTGGACCCCCAGGGCAGCACGAGGAGTTTTCCACGTGCCCTGGACTCCAACACATTATGGTTGACAAACTTCATAAATATGAAGAAACTATCTTTGCCCCTTTACAGGTCTATGTCTTGTCCATGGAAAGACTGACCAAGGATTGCCTGAATTTAAAACAGGAAATTAAGGAGGGCCACCAGAAACTTAAAGAGGAGATGAAAGAAGAAATTTTCCATGCCCCACCAGTACAGAGCAGAGTCACTGCTATTAGGAGCAGGTGCCTGTGAGAGACAAGGAGATTGCTGTCTTGAAACATTTTGGGCACATGTGTGGATAAAGGGGTGGGTTGGGTCTTACCCATGTGAGGTAATGCCCTGCTCCACACACCCCACCCCCCCTAGACCCCAGCCCCTACAGTGGCCACCAATCACTGGCATACTGGAGGCAATGCTCCACACACTGCCCCTGGAGCTCCAGTCTAGCCCCAGAGTAGCCAAATGACCAGAAGTCCCACCTGGGGGAAGGGCCAGGGAAAGTCAAATGGTACTTAAGTCAAAGCATGAGGACACCACGTCTTGTCCCTACCTCCTATTGGAATTTCTATCAACTGAACACCACTGGAACCAGGAGTGCCAGCGATATTTGTTCTTTCCCATATTTCTTAGGTCTTTCTCTGTTTCTCTTTCTTCTTCTAATTCCCTCCTCTTTAAGTTTGAGTAACTTAAATTCAGATGGGCTTGGGGTTTGTTAAGTTGAATGGGGTAAGTTAATGCTTTGTGGAATGTTTCATGTTGATTGAATGTTGTTCTAAACTTTTGCCAAAGTTCTCTGATTTTCTGAATTTTTCTGGTAAATTGTTGTTTTGAACTCTTGAGAATGCCTTGTCAATATTTCTCCCATGTGTCTAACTCAGGGTACATAAATAAAAAAATAAGCACTTTTAGGGTGCTCATTGAGCAAGTTCTGGGGCCTTACAGTGCCCCCCAGCTCGAGAGAGAGGGTACGCTCCGCAAGGTAATCTGTGGTTTTACCTGCATGAACATGGAGAAGACATGAGGAAGTGGGATGGAAAACCCACCTCTGCCCTAGCAGCACAGCTGCATGAGCTGAGAGAAGGTGGGACTACTGCAGGAAACTCTTCAAGGATAAATGCCACTCCAGTTTCCAGTGGGAAAGTCCCCAGGCGGAATATGTCTGATGTTACCTCTAATCCTCTTAAAGGGACCTCCAGTTCATATTTACAAGGAGTGATCAATGAGTACCATGACCAGAACTAGAGGGGCCCTGCCTCTCGACAGGTGGAGGAAAGGAATAATCTAATTTATTGGACTGTGTGGATCTGATGGCCTGGCACATCAGACCCACAAGAGTATAAGGCTTTAGTTGACAGCAGCGCACAATGTACCCTGATGCCATCAAGATATGTAGGGGAATAACCCATTTCTATTTCTGGGGTGATGGGGATCACAACAGCTGACCGTACTGGAAGCTGAAGTGAACCTGACCGGGAATGAGGAGCAGAAACACCCCATAGTGACTGGCCTGGGGGCCCTGTGCATCCTTGACATAGATTGCCTCAGGAGAGGGTGTTTCAAAGACTCAAAATGGCATTATTGTTTTTTTGGGATAGCTGTTGTGGAGATGGAGGAAATTAGACAACTGAATAACTTTCAGGTCTCTCAGAGGACCCTTCTGCTGTGGGACTGCTGAGGGTTAAAGAAAAACAGGTACAAACTGCTACCACAACAGTGCACCATCAACAATATCGCACCAACCAGGACTTGGTGATTCCCATCCATAAGATGATTCATGAACTGGAGAGCCAGGGAGTGATCATCAAGACTCGTTCACCCTTCAGTAGTCCTGTATGGCCTGTGTATAGGTCCAATGGAGAGTGGAGACTGACAGTGGACTATCACAGCCTGGCAGCTTATGAAGGGTTTTGACTGCTTCAGAAGTGATTGGCACTGAAGCACAGCTCTTCCTGGCAACCTGACTGCTGGTGCTGGGCTGCATGTTCAAAGGGAAAATCCCTTCCACAGATCATGCCACTGATGCTATATGGAGTAAGTGGGTTGAACTAATTACACAGTGAGCTCAAATATGAAATCCCAATTGCCCAGGGATCTTGGAAATCATCACAACTTGGCCTGAAGTTTAAAATTTTGGACTATCATCATCAGAAGAAGAGGAGCAGGTGATGTGCTGAGGTGGCCCCACCGTATAACCATCTACCTGAAAATGAAAAGGGATACACTCTCTTCACTGATGGTTCCTGCCATATCATAGGGACAAATAGAAAATGGAAAGCTGCCATATGGAGTTCTATGCAACAAGTGAGTCACAGAAGCTATTGAGGGACAAGGAAGATAAGTCAGGTTGCAGTGATAAGGGCAGTAGAACAGAACATTTACTCATATCAAGGACAACAGAACACAACAGCACAGCTTTGGAGAAATAAATAAAGGATGTAACTTAGGCAAACAGAAGTCATGCACAATGCAAGCAGGATGCCAGCTCAGCTCTGCAAGACTGACAAAGCAGAAGTTATGTGAAACAACAATATTGCACTTACTCAAAAGCGGAGGTCCAGGAACAGCTACCTAAAAAGCACACCAGACATTGAAGACAGACCCCAAAGAACCATATAAGAACTTCCAATAAGGGGTGTGATTATGTCAAATAAAGTCATAGGAAGTGAAGATAGCTAATGAGTATGTAATCAGTGTGTATGATAAAAACTGTTCACCCGACTCACGGCACACTCAAATGGAGGAAGGATCCCCCAGTGACCAACATGCTGTAATAAAGAATGCCTACATTCTAATACTCTGTTTTGGTTTGAGACCAATTAGGAGGAAACATCCTGAAATGAACATGTTCTCTAAAGAAAGGTAGGTTTCAGCAGCCCCTCCTCTCACAGGTTTGAAAGGAATGTCTTGGAGGAAAGTGAAAAAAACCCCTGTTTATTTAACAAGCAGAGTGCACTCAGACATGGAAAAGAAAATGAATAATGTTAGATAATAAACCTCCTCATTGTGGAGAAAACTGGTGGATTTTTAGAGTCCTGCTTGGCTTCTGGAGTCTGGAGCTGGGATGCGGTGTCCCTGCAGCTTCCCCCCACTGGGCCATGGCATGGGGCTCCCGGCGATGTTCAGGTGTTTCGGACCGAAGCAAAGCTGAACAGCTCCAGAAGAAGAAGCCACAGTCCTGGGAAAAACTTCTTGCCTCAGCTAACAAACAAGAAGCTAGCTAAAAGCAAAGAATGCAACTCTCCTTCCCTGCTACACACACAGAGCCAAAAGCTGGGAAAAACCAAGGGAGTTACCTGTATTTTTTGAACACAGGCTGCTGAAAGAATTCTACACCCCCCCCCCCCCCCCCCCTTCCGTCTTGGAGCTTAAAGTTACAGGACCCATGATTGGGCATAAAGCAGATGATAGGGGATACAGTATCATAACAACACCCCAGGACATACTGAAAACTGTGTAAGAAAGTTTCTATCTGGCTGGTTTCATTAACAACAAAGCTGAAAGGTATCCAGCAGGTTTTAGATATCGCTGAATGAGAGAAATGGTCAGTGTTCTACCTGATGACAGACTCATGGATGGTTGCAAATGCTCTGCAGGAGTGGCTAGACCAATGGAAAAAAGACCAATTAGCAGCACAGAGGTAAACCTATCTGGGCTGTAGAATCATGGCAAGACATTGCTGCCAAGGTAGAGAAGTTGTGTTAGGGATCGAGTGGGAGCTTCAGGCAAGCCCTGCCTTAGCCTCAGATTTTTGGCAGCAGCTTAAATGTAGGTGGTCCGCACCTAAAATTGCTCCAGGCTGCAAGTTCCAAGAATGGCAGATTAGGTCTATTTATAAAATGAGTTATTTATTGAATAGACAGGAGATAACGGCCAAAAAGTCTCAATCAGTTGTTGCCTGAAGTTTTGGGTTTTCAGTGTTTCATTCTAATGAGCAGGCTGTCTGCTCATCACCAGGTGTGGGAGCTGGGTAGTTTGGGTTTCGGCAGGATTCACAGCTTCAAGGACACTTTTCCTCAGCTCCGGGCCCCCAAAGACAAACAACGTAGAAGGATAGAACATCGTCATCGTCATCTGGAGTGATTGATTGGACAACGAATGGGGCGTGTGCAAAATAGACTGGAATCTAGAAAAAGGGGGGGTGTCGGGAACTCGGCCTCCTTTTGACTTGCATGTCGGAGCAACCCCAGGCAGCTGTGGCAGCTGCCGGGGCTGGCCTTGAAGGCCAGGAATAAAATTTATGGCTGCCTTACCCTAGCTCGGCGTCTGCCTCTGTTGTCTCCGGCAACAAGTCACTTACTACACAGTATAAAACTAAAACAACTACTAGTAGATATCAAGGTACCTATATTAAAGCTAACAAAAGAAGTACTATTGATTAGGTGTCAATGTAACTTACCACCAAAATGACAATAGTGTACACAGAGTCCTTTCACTCAACCTCTGAGGAATTAACCACAAAGCGGCATTCCAAAGTTTGTGGACAAAGCTCTCCACATGTCCAGGGAATGTGCAGAGGAATTCTGCTTTGTGAAAGTTTGGTGTACCTTTTATAGTTTGTAAAGTGAGGTGTCTGTCGATTACATTAGGGATCTTTGGTTGGAGACAGAAACAACAGAAACTCACTGAGGGTCCTCAATGAACAGCAATGAGTTTATTATGGTTGCCCTTTTTATAAGGGAGTGTCTTGGGTTGTGGAATCAAATATGTGTATTCTATTTTCATCTGTTAAAAAGCAGTTGAGGAGATGTTTTTCTTTATCTCTTGTAACTCAAGGAGAGAGAGGCCTGATGCCTTCTGATAATGGGCCATTAGCACCCCCCAAGGCTATACCCCCCCCCCCCCCCAAGAGGTGCATTGTTGCCATGCTTTCGTGCCTGCTTGTTTTGGTTTTGGGAATTTTATTCCCAGGCACAGTGTTGAGCACAAGGTCATGTTCAGTAAACTACCGAAGCTCCCACATCTGTTCCCAGAGGAGGGGCTTCAGTGATGGTCTCTGGAAAATGACCAGTGGTTCCCAAGGGTCCCACCTCTGGGGTGGGCAACTTCTAAAATGTACAAAAAGGAGTCAGAAATAAAGGTGTGGTCTCTTGCCTCTCTCTTGCCTGCAAGAGCACCATGCAGCCTTCACTGATGCCTCCCTGTCTCGTCTCCTCGGCGCCGTTATCAGTTATATATGGTGACCCCTGACGTGACCTGCAGCCGCGAGAACAAGGTAAAAAATACCTTGTCCCCTTTTTAAAGGAAAAGGGATTTTTATTTCTCTCCGCAGGGAGAAGAAATTTGAAAAAATGAACCGGCCTCTAGGACCGGAAGATAACTACGTGTTAACGATGTGGGGTTTGTATCTCGGAAGATGGGAAGTAGGTATAACCTCAGAACAGCTAACACAACTATACAGATGGGGGAAAAACCAGGGTTTTATCCCGTACCCCAAAAGAGCGCGGTATAGGTCATTTTGGTCTCTTTTGGGTCAAACTGTGAATGAAGAGTTAGATATGCTAATGAAATTATCACTGATATGGGAAAGATCCATGAAGGTTTTTGAGATGTCGGGAGAAGAATTTCTTTTCAGCTCCCTTCCCGATTCAGAGGAAGAGGATCGAAGTCTCCAGACTGCTGCTGACAGCTCGGAGAGTCTCCCGAAGCCGCCTTCAGAAGACCTGGGTTTGTCCTTTCCCCCCCCTTGTGAGCTTCCTTCTGGGAAGGAGGGGGGGAAAACCCCGGGCAAACGCGGAGGCGCCCAGCGCCGGTCTGCGAATCGACCGCCGCGAACGCGCCGTCCCCCAATCCCTCCGTGTCCTTCTCCTTCGCGAGCGGCCGCGCGCGGGAGGGGGGAGGGGGGAGGGGGTCCCGAGACGCCGTCGCGCCCCGCCCCGCGGCCACCGCGCCGCGCTTTCCCATGGAAAAAGCCCGTTGAGACCTTGGCGCCGCCCCGGGGACCTCACCCCGGCGGTCCGGGCTCGCATAAGCCCGGGAGGAAGAGGGGACGGGGGTCGCCCATCCCCCAGGCGCCTGCCCCTCCGAAAAAGAGACAGAAAGGAGTGCGGGGCGGTGCGGCTCTTTGCAGCCGCCGCAGGAGGGAGGGGGGGCTGCCCCCTCAGCCCCCCCGCACCTCAGCCCCCTCCGGCCCGACTCGGCCGGAGACTCCGCCCCCAAAATGCCGCGCGGCGCCCGGAGCCGCTCCGTCCCGGGGCCGCCGGGGGAGACGGGCGGGGGCTGCCCGCCCCCGCTCCGCGGGGCCCGCTGGGGCTGCCCAGCCGGCACCGCCGCTCCCCCCACGCCGCGCGGCCCGCGGAAGGCGGGCGGGGGTGGCGCGACTCCGCCCCCGCCCCGCGGGACCCGACGGGGCCGCTCGGCCGGGAATGCCGTCCGCCTGTGGGTGCGGGGGGGGCGCGCGGGGGGACCCTGCGCGGGGCCGGCCACGGCCCGCCCCTCCCCCGGCGGCGCGGTCGCGGAAGAAGCCCCGACCGAAAGCCGGCGGCTCCGCAATTCCACCGGCTGCCGCCCCGACGCTTGCCCCCCCGTCGGCGTCTTCGTTGCCTGGCAACGCTGCCGACCTTCCGCAAACTGCGGCTCCACCTGCGTCTGTCGTGGACCCCTGCTGTGTCACCGTGCGCTCCAGGCTGAGCCCTCCCTGGAGCGAAGTGCAACATGTAGCTGGGGGACTGGGACGCTGGGGTGTTGAGAACCGCTTTTTGGGAACCCCAATGACCTCCCTTGGCGCTGACATGGCACCAGCCCACCTGGCAGGTGCTCAGAGTGAGACCCGGTTTTCTCTGTCTGCTTCTGTGCTGTTCAGAAAGCGGGCTGAGAGGGATTCGTGGCTCTCTCTCAGATACCCAAGGGAATTCCAGGGATCGTGTAACCTGTGCTTTTGCAGACCCTTGTTTTCAGGACTGGGAACTGGCGCTGGGATGTTTGCCTCGCATCTGCCGAGCACCCTGACTCCCTGCACAGCACTCCTGGCCTGGTGAACGTCCCGAGTTGTGTATCCTGTACTTCCCTGACACCATCCCTCCAGAGACCTGCATGATGCATGGAGGGGAGACGGAGCACTGCTTCGACAGCTAGCATCCCATGATCGGACTCCGAGAGGGACTCTTCCCTGTGGTTTTTGCTTGCATTCCAGGGGGAGTGTTGTGGACCTCTGGGGGCGGGATTCTTGGCTGGGGTTTGGGGGGACAGGATTGGGATGAATTTTGTAATGAGGGTCATTGCACTGCATGGCACAGCATCTCATCCGACAAGGATTCGGCAACTGGTCACAGCATGTTTCAAAAAAAAAAAAAAAAAAAAAAAAAAAAAAAAAAAAGGGGGGGAAAAGCAGGGAACAGTCCCTGCAAATTAGCCGACAGGCAAATTGGAAACTGTGACCAGAATGAGAGCCGACAAGTGGAGAAATCTACGAGTCTTCAATCGAAGACCTCTCCACAAGCAGATATAAAAATCTGCATTTTTCTTTTTTCCTTTCTTTTTATATAAACTGAAAGGGTGAGATGTTGCCATGCTTTCGTGCCTGCTTGTTTTGGTTTTGGGAATTTTATTCCCAGGCACGGTGTTGAGCACAAGGTCATGTTCAGTAAACTACCGAAGCTCCCACATCTCTTCCCAGAGGAGGGGCTTCGGTGATGGTCTCTGGAAAATGACCAGTGGTTCCCAAGGGTCCCACCTCTGGGGTGGGCAACTTCTAAAATGTACAAAAAGGAGTCAGAAATAAAGGTGTGGTCTCTTGCCTCTCTCTTGCCTGCAAGAGCACCATGCAGCCTTCACTGATGCCTCCCTGTCTCGTCTCCTCGGCGCCGTTATCAGTTATAGTGCATCTGCATTTCCATCATCCTATTGTGAGATGCATCACATCCCCCTGGCAGTGGGGGTGGGGGCAGGCAGTTTTCTACCTGGATAAAACTCAGACACAGAGACACGAAAGCTGCTAGCTTCACCCGATTTTCTGGGAGGAAGACTGGACTCCTTCTCACCCACTGGACACTTCCCACCACTACTGGACTCTTCCTACCACCACTGGACCCCTTTTACCATCACTGGACCCGTTTTCTACAGGATCATCTTTACCTCACCAGAACCACATCTTCCACTTCAAAAGGACTTACTTTTGGAGGGCTTTCAACACCCTGACCTACAGGGTGTCAGGTTGTAGCCCTGACTCTGTCAGGGTTCTCCAAAATTGTTGTTTGTTTGTTTGCTTGTTTTGTTTGGGTGGCTTTGTTTTCTACTACATTTGTATTGTTAATATTCCTAGTAAAAAAACTGTTATTCCTATTCCGAAAATCTTTGCCTGAAAGCCCTTGATTGCAAATTTATAATTTGGCGGGGGGTGAGGGGTTTACATTCTCCATTCTAAGGGAAACCCCAGTTTCCCTGGCAGATACCTGTCTTTCCACACCAAGACAGGGGGTTTGAATTTCCCAGGTCTAGACAGCTGATTGATTGGGATCTCTCTCTGCCCAGATCTCTGGCCAGTGGTGTGTCTGGATCAAAGCTTGAACAGGGTTGGCTGAGGTCTCTGTTTGAGTCCTATCATTGTTCACCCAGGGCCTTGTTTATTGAACTAGGAGAGCTAAATTGGGTTTCCTATTATAGCCAGATTGATCTGTCCAGCTATAGCCTAGCTGTACTGTGACAATTCACCCTTTCGATTATATTAAAAATTGCAAAGTGTTCTTTGTTATCCTTCTTGCAGGTGCCTTGCAGACAGGATGACAGAAGACAGCATGGGCCTAACTTGAATGAGGTTTTCTACTCAATTTGATAAACTTAGCTCTTTTAGTTAGCGATGTATCTCATGTACCACTGGAGTTGCAGCACTCACTTCCAGGAGCTGTTAGGTGAGATCACAGTCTTTCAGGCTAACATGCCACAGGTTAACTACCTATAGTTACAAGTTACAACTTAACACTAAAAAACAAGAAACCATTTAACCCTTAGAACCATTAGAAAAAAACCCCAATTAAGAGAAAAAACAATTTATAAACAGAAAGAAAAGCAGTTTGTAAACAAATAAAATCCTTAAATGAGCTGTCAATTCATTACTTAGAAGTTACAACTGTACAAATAAATGCTACAAACAATAAACAATTCAACTCAAAACCTTTTCAATCAAAAACATACATCTTTCTACCACTGATGTCTTCCAAATATTTGAGTCTTGGAGCTTGAGCAGGGGGATGGGCAGATTGTCTTACTGTCTTGGTTTGGAAAGACAGATATCTGCCAGGGAAAGCTGGAGTTTCCCTTGGAATGGAGAATGTAAACCCCTCACCCCCTCCAAATTATTATAATTTTGCAATTAAGGGCTTTCAGGCAAAGATTTGGGAATAGGAATAACAGTTCTTAACTAGGAATATTAACAAATGTAGTAGTAAAACAAACAACAAGCAAACAAGCAAACAAACAACAATCCTAGAAACCCTGACAGAGTCAGAGCTACAACCTGACACCTTGTTGGTCAGGGTGTTGGAAGCAGTCCAAAAGTAAGTCTTCCTGGAGTGGCAGATGGGGTTCTGTTAGAGATGATCCTGTAGAAAAGGGTCCAGTGATGGTGAGAAGGGTCCAGTCTTTCTCCGGGAATCCGGTGAAGCCAGATACCTGTGTTCCTACCTCTCAGTTTTTATCCAGGTAGGAATCGTTGACTCCCCCCAATGGGTGGAGCATCTCACAATGGGATGATGGAATGTGGATGTATAGCTTGGGGATGACTGCTTGGGGATGTGTTAATGCCCCATTAGCAGAAAATATCCCCCTGGAGGGAGGATGGGTGGTGAAAGAGATAAGAAACACTGCCCCACCTGGTTTTAACAGTTGGCCCATTATCAGAAGGCACCTGCCCCCCCTCCTCCCAGAGTTACAAGAGATAAAGACAAAAAAAATCTCCCCAGCTGCTTTCAACAGATGAAATAGAATACACATTTTTGGTTCTATAACCCAAGACACTTACTATTGACAATCTTTTGCTTCTGACAAGCTGTTGGCTTGCTAAGTTATGTTGTGTATACAATTGAAAAACATGAGAAAAATATGAGAACATAAGAGCACTGAAGACTTTTGAGAGGGGTGTACATCCATTCCTCTTCTCCCCTTTTCTTTGTTTTAGCAACTATAATAGGAACAAAATATGTACTTTTGAACAAAATTAACAAGGTGAAACTTAAACTGCCTATATGCTTTACCATCATCTAGGGTCTGCCACCGCTGATGAACTTCCTTTTCACAATGATGACTTGAAGAGCCTCTTCCAGATGAGGCCTTTCATATTTATCTCAAAGGAAAAGGGGTTTAGCTTCTGTAAAGCCAAATCAGCTAGTCAAAGTGACTTGCTTTCACCTTTAGCACAGAAACACCTGGGCTTGATGGCACACCTCTCCCGCCAGTTAAGGCCACAGTTTGGCCAGTGTAGTAATGCACCCCCCCACCCCCGAGTGGGCATTTCTGTATAAGGAAAGAGTTGCAGTTTACCTTTAGACATTTTAGGAAGTTTAACTAGAACTTTCTGTGCCCTTCTCATTGTAATTGGCTCAGTGCCAGCACAGAGGAATTGACTGGGCTTGAAAAGTGTAGCTCAAAGCCTGTTGCCAATTTCATTGGGCAAGGGGCCAAATGGAACCCCCCTAGGTCATTCAGCACTTAAGGACGAGCACAGAGGTGCTCGGGGCTTTTTGGAGTGTTTTTAGCAAGGTGTCAGAGGTTTCTCTGACACTTGTGATTGGTTTTTCTTTTATTTCTGTAACGTTTATTATTTTTCATTTATTAAACCTTTTACTTTACATAACTCCTCTGAAGAGCAGTCTCGCTGATTGTTTTAAGCCAATCTGAAAGTGCAGGACACCTTCAGAGACTTGATATATCTTCACGTGTCGAATTCCACGCTGGACACGTCAAGCTGTATCAGGCCAGAGCTGAGACCCAGACTGGGCGGGCTTCTCTATCACATCCTTAAAAGAAGTCTTTCAGGAATGACTTGTGGAACAGCTGGCTTTGTTATCTATTCTTAACTAAATAACCAATGATATATAAATAACTTGTAAATAACTCTAACTATGCACACACATATATATCTCTTTTGAAAGCACCATTTACCTCTTTGTCACAAACAAATTCAAAATCATCAAAGGAAACATCTCTGTGTCTCAGCTAGGTAAGATATTTGCACAGTTTTAGATGACTGAGAAGAAAACTTAATTTGGATTCTGAAATCTAACTGAAATAGTAGGATTTTTGGAAGACGAAAGTAAATACCTTGATTTTTTTTCTTTGAAGGGTAAAAACAGCCTGGAAAATTATTGTGGGTTTTATATAGAAGAAAATTATTAAATTAAACTAAAACCCTTAAATATTACACAGTGTTATAAATTTTGAGAGCCAATTTTAGCAAAAACAATTTATTGCCAATGGGAATTTCGGATAAGAAATTGACAAAGCCAAACAAATCAATCGACAGAGCCAACGATACAAGGAAACGGTGCTGCACTGGGTGAAACCTCAGATGTGACCTCCGCAGCATCACATCCCTCCGAGGTTTCTCAAAGTGTGTCTTCAAGTTAGTTAGTTTTATACCCCTCCTGGCCTAGATTATGCATTCTTGAAATTGTACATGTCTTGTTCCTTGGGTCCTGGTGCCAGTGGGATGTTGAAACGTCTAGCGGCAGGTTTCGGTTTTGTTGTTTCAAAAGACTTCCTTGGTGTTATAAATGCATATTTTAGAGTTGGCTTTTCGCAAATATTGGAATGAATGTTGTGCATATAATGTAAGAAAGTTGTACTGTATTTCCTTTTATTTGTAGAATTGAAAAATGTAATGATAGTATATTTCTTAATGGTAACAACGTAGAGATGGTTTGTAGTTTTTAACAAGATAAAAACCAGAAGACCCATCCTGAATTCCTGTGAAAGATAAAGAACAATGAACTTCTATGGTTAAGAAGGATTTATGACACCTAACCCGGCTAGAAGGCGCCATGCACAGATAAAGGAACTGCAATTTTGGGGACCCTTGAAACAGATAAAGAAAACAGATGTTTAAATATGCATTAGTCTCTTTTTGAATATGTAACACCAAGACTGATAAATACCAAAGAATTTAGAATGGGGAGTGTGTTGCTTTACACCCTCAGCTGAGCAAAAGCTACCTTTTTGTCTCCTTAATTGTCTATTTTTATTCTATTTTATTTTATTTTTATTAAACTTATAAATTAATATAAAAAGGTGAAACGTCATTTTTCACACTGGTGAATGGGATCCCCGGCGATGTGGATGGTCTTGATAAGATACTATCTTGAAGTCATCAGGGGCGATCGCCTTCATCCTGGCCATTCTTCCCCCTTCTATTGGAATTGTAATTTTTTTGTCTTCTTCTCGGAGCTGGAGACTACTCTTGTGAAATTCTCCAGGTCCTTTTGTGGAAGGGGGTTTTCGGTTTTCTTACAACTATATTTCTACTATAACCACGGATATTATGAAAACATGAATTATTCCTTATTACACACAGTATTATATTGAAACTTCAATGCACATTTGAAAAGAAAATAATCCAGTCTATCATAGTAGGAAGGCTGAAGTTGTTAAAGGTATTACAGAAACTAACATTAGAATGGGTATCTGTTTCTATGGCAACTATTTGTTGTGTCCAATTATTGAAAACATTACCAAAGAGCTTTTAATTGTTGTTAATTCTGTGGTTAGTATTTTTTATTTTTTTTTTTTATGCTGGACACTTGGATTGTTACAGGTGAATGAGCTGTGGCAGGCTATGGTGGCTGCGGTGGCTGGGAGGCTGACCCCGCTGCCCACAGCCATCCTGCCTATGCCCTGCTCCCTCGGTCCCAGTGGGGGAGGGGGGGAGGGGCGCTGCTTGGGGACCCCCCTAGGATGGTGTGCTGCTGTGGGCTGCGCTGGGAGCAGCAGGAGCGGTGGGGGTTGGGGGTAGCACTGGGGCGGCTCATAGGGCTTCCCCAGCCCACAAGATGACGGCCGCACCTTACTAGGCAAAGGGAACACAGCGCCACCCCTGCCGGGGCCACCCCTGCTGGGGCCATGTGCTCAGTACTGTGCCCCCACGGCTCTACGTGTTCCCCCTCCTGCCGTCTCTGCAGCTGCCTCGCTCTGATAGTTTCTGGGGCCGCTCGCAGCCGGCATGATGTAATATCCCTCAGTCTCGCACCAGCCGAGTCTCCCAGTCTCTCGGGCGCTGACTGAGGCGCTGACTGCCTCGGTTTTTCCCAGGTTTTTCAAGTCCTGACTGTGGATGCGGCAGTATGCGGTAGCCTGCGGCCCCAGGCGCTGGCAGCTCCACGCATGGCCCGGGCGAACGCGGCGCCGGGATGGCTTTGGAGCTGCCAGCTTCTCTTCTGGCCTCTGACAACATGGGGCTCTGCCATCTTGAGTGGGCACTTCCCGCACCATGTAGGAAGCGCCATCTTGGGTAAGTGACTCTCGCTCCATGTGGGACTCGCCATGATGGGGTTTTTGGGCGGGCTGCCTCCGCAGCGCATTCTGAGGTGCGGAGCCTGAAAGAAATTAGCCCCAGGTTATGCACTCCCGAGTTGTACTGTTACACTGTTTTGCTGTAAAATTAAAGTTGCACTGTTACTTGCCTGTTTTAAACCGTTCATGTTGAATCTGTACCCTAAATTTCTGCTCGTTATGTCCAAGTTCTGTACCCTTTCTCCCTAAATCCTGGGCTTTCCCCTCTCCATCGAAAGCCCGCACGCCGCTGCCTAGTAGTCCCTCCCTGCTGCTTCCTGCTGCTTCCTGCTGCTCCCTGCTGCTTCCTGCTGCTCCCTGCCGTCTGCCGTCGAGCTGTGGGCCCCGCCCAATATGAAGATCAGGGAACTCCCTTGGTGCCTGGCTGCGACCGGGAGTCCAGTTGGAGCTAGAAAAGCCCCTGGGACAGCGAGCCGACACAGAAACTGGACCTAAGAAGGACAAAACTGTGCGAGGCACATGTCTAGCTACCTGCAGGCAGCAGGTATTCTTTTGTTACTTTCTCGCCATGACCTGAAAGGAACTAGAGAGAGGTGACCCCCCTGGACCACACGAGCCAAAGCGATTCTATGGGAACCCCCGTGAGGAAGGAATCCCGACTCTGCAGCAGCACCAGAAGCAGCAGATTCGACTGCACCTCCTCCTCCGTGGTGTCTACAGGGAGCAGTGGCGGCGTGCACAGCCCCTCGGGCCCCCTACCCAGAGCTGATTTCTAATAAAGGCCTTTTTAAAGGAGCTGGTCTCCTGGCCCATTTATAACAAATTGGGGAATCGTCCGGGATGTGACCACGCCTGAAGAGGACCGAGGACGGGACGGCCGACCGCCCTTTGGATCTCAGGACAGCTGGTCACACTGGACCCAAGAAGACAGCCTGGGATCGGACAGCGCGGAGGAGTGCCGGTAAAGTATAGCCGGTGGCGGGAGTGGAGACGAGCGAGTGGTGTGTGAGTGAGACAAAGACCGGTAGCTCGGATCTTTGGAGCGAGTGTGGACCTCTTAATACCGCGGTTCCAGTCTCCCGCGAGGGACCTGGCCGGGAACAGAGGGAAGTGAAAGGAGAACGGTGTGAAAGAGGCGTCTCCAGGGGCATAGGCGCCCCCCTCCGAGCGTGCGGAGGTAATTTAGAGAGTGAGTGGCACGTCACAGGGTGTATGATTGTAGGATAGGCCCGCCCCATTCTAGAATCTACGGAGGCAGGCTGCTCAGGCTGATCCAAGCGTGCGGAAAGCCTGGAGCCGTGGGTGTAGCACGCACCACACTGGCTGAGGTTACGGCCCGGGGTATCCACGGGTTGGGATACTGGCTGGGGTAGCTGGCAGAGTGTGGGGAGTGAGAGAGGGTACTGGCCGAGTTACGGCCCGGGGTGTCCAGGCGAGGAAGGGGTGCTGGCTGGGGTAGTGACTGAATCTCTAAGGGCGAGATATCAGGCTACCGACAGGGCACTCTGAGCACTGGCAGGAGTGGTGGCCAGACCCTGAGGGCGGGTAACTGCAACCACTACTGGCTTGGGACACCGGCTGGGGTAACTACCGGGGTACAGGAGTGGGCGCACTGGTTGGGGGTACCTAGAAGTGAGAGGTATGCGTTCCAGGTGCGGAGAGCCTACAGGGCCGGGAGTCTTTTGAGTATACCGCCTGGGTGTAGGATGAATGAAAGTTAGGGAAGTCCCAAGGTGTGAGGGATTTAACGATAGGGAGAGTGAGTGAGTCGCACACTGTATGTCCGGGTCCTGGCTGTAGGTGGTGACTGGAACTCTGGGCCCAGGTTGACCGGCCACTTATGGAAACTCGATAGATATACAGGAGAGGAAGAGGGGTGCTGGCTGGGGTAGTGACTGAATCTCTAAGGGCGGGATATCAGGCTACCGACAGGGCACTCTGAGCACTGGCAGGAGTGGTGGCCAGACCCTGAAGGCGGGTAACTGGAGCCACTAACGGGTGTTCGTGGAGTGAGTGAGAAAGGGGTGCTGGCTGGGGTAGTGACTGAATCTCTAAGGGCGAGATATCAGGCTACCGACAGGGCACTCTGAGCACTGGCAGGAGTGGTGCCACTGGGGCCACTGACAGGTGTTCGTAGAGTGAGTGAAGATTACCTAGTGAGAATGGGAGGATACATAAATAAGCAAAAACCACCTGAGGAGGAAAAGGGGAAGATAAAGAACATTCCCCCAGATAGTCCATTAGGACAAATGTTGGAACTATGGGATACTGATGAGGCCACTAAAAATTTGAGCAAGGTTAAAATGATTCATTATTGTATTGAGGTTTGGCCCACTTTAAATTTACCTGGAAAATGGCCATGGTGTGGAACTAAGGACCTCTGGATGTGCTCGCAATTAAACCAGTATCTGAAATCCCGAGGGGACTCAGATACTGAGCAGATCCTTTATGCTGCCTGCTGGCAGAGACACAGAACTGAAAGTGAAAAAGCTAAGATTTGTAAGCCACAAGAGGGAAAGAAGAAAAATGAAAAAGAGAAAAGGGAGGAAAGCAGTCACCATAGGGACCCTCTTGATTATTTGCCCCCTCCTTCCGTTTACCCTGGGATACCCCAAACTGTCCCTGCTAACCCTCCAGCTTTACCTGTGAACCCCTTCCCATATCTCCAAACCATGATCCCTATTCCTCCTTCAGCTTGCTCCCCAACAGGATTACCCCCTACAGCTCCACCCTCTCTACCACCTCAGTCTAACCCGACTATCTCGAGTACTAACCCCTTTTACTCTTCAGCTCTGTCCTCGATGTCTCCTAACACTGGCCTAGTCTACTCCCCTTCACCATCTACTGTTCCTGCACTCCCACACAACTGGGAGCTGGACTTGCCAGCCAATAATATAGAAACCCCAAAAGGACCCTACTGTGGCACCAGGTCAAGAACAAAGCTCTTCCCCCTAAGGAAAGTCCCGATAAGTGGGGCAGCTGGGGATGCACCTCTGACAGCTTCAGAAGTTGGGGGCTTTAAGAAAGAGCTGGGAGGCCTGGTTGGGGTCCTGGTGTGGGTGGCTGGCTGGGTGGATCGGTTCCTGAATCCTAATGTTTGCACCTGGAGTGAAATGAACTCTATTTTGGGTGCTTTGTTCAGCCCCAAGGAGATGGCCATGGTCCATGTCGCGGGGATGCAAGTCTGGGAACAGGGGAGCAGGTTTGGGCCCCGGGCAGGGGATGGGCTCCCGCGGGCGGATCCAGGGTGGGATCCAGGTGGAAAAGGGGAAGGGCAGAATGTGGGAGACTGTGGAACCCTGGTGGTGAGGGGCATTCGAGGGTCTGTTCCCCGGGGTGGCGGCACCAGGCTGGCCTTTGATGGGACCCAGGGGGAATGGGACCCCAGCCACCTAGTTAAGCAGGGGAGGAGATTTTGGGTTACGTGGATCCCGACAGTCCTGAGGGCCAAGTGCTGTTAGAGGTGCAGTTCCTTGCTGGATCCTGGCCTGATATCAGGAAAAAGCTAGAAATTAGTAACCCATGCTGCTGTTTGGACCCAAGAAAAAGAGTGGACTGACGTTTCCCGTGTAAAAGGACCAGTATCACCTCCTCCTAACTATGGACAAAACCCAGAAA
This sequence comes from Phylloscopus collybita, assembly GCA_027886175.1. Lineage (NCBI taxonomy): Eukaryota > Metazoa > Chordata > Aves > Passeriformes > Phylloscopidae > Phylloscopus > Phylloscopus collybita. The sequence goes on from JAJNNQ010000057.1 coordinate 5,698,069, forward strand.
AATCCCCCACGAGTCTCCCCAAGTGGACTGCCATCCAAGATCCTGCCAGCTGACAAAAGAAGAGAACCAATATATGATGAACATGAGTTGAGAGAAATAAAGAAGTTAGGGTTGTACCAAGGGAAGCAAGGGGAATGGTTAACCCCAGATAGATGAAAGTTTTTAAATAAAGCCCTAGCTTGAAAAAATGCTAACAGAAATACAGAGCCTGACCCACTGGGGCACCCAAGGGTTATGTGATCATTTTTTTAAGAGAATATTTATGTATTGGGGTATATGGTCTGGCCAAAGCAGTAACTGAAGGATGCCTTATATGCCAAAAGGTAAATCAGAAAGCGATGGGGGGGAGTGCCCCAGGAGGAAGATGGATGGCATTAGGACCCTTTCAAAATGTACAGATGGATTTTGCTGAGGTGCCTTCAGTACAGGGTTGCAGGTATCTACTTGTTATGGTTGATTGTTTGGCCCATTGGGTGGAAGCCTTTCGTGCTGGGGAGGAGACGGCACAAGTGGTAATAAAGGTATTATTAGAACACATCATCCCCCGGTATGGGCTAGTGAATAATATTGATTCAGACCGAGGTCCTCATTTTGTAGCCAAAATTCTACATGACGTCATTAAAGCCTTAGGAATCAGGTGGCAGTTGCATACACCCTGGCATCCCCAAAGTTCAGGGACAGTTGAGAGGATGAATAAAACCCTCAAAAACGTATTAACTAAATTGATAACCGAAACAGGAATGAATTGGCTCAAGTGTCTGCCCCTGGCCCTTCTGCGAATCCGGGTCCGACCAAGATCTGACATAGGGGCTTCACCATATGAGATGATGTTTGGACTCCCCTTCTTACTGACCCCCTATAGCACTGGGGATTATTTAGAAGGAGAGGCCGCTACCCAAGAATATGTAAAAACAATTGGAAAGACATTGGCAGATCTTAAAAGAAGAGGGTATCTTCCTCAAACCTCTCCCTTGGACACTGACATGCATCAAATAAAACCAGGAGACTGGGTTTTAATTAAATCCTGGAATACCACCCCACTAACCCCTAAATTCGAAGGCCCATTCCAAGTTCTGCTCACTACTCATACTGCAGTGCGAACCCAGGAAAAGGGCTGGACCCACATCACTAGAGTGAAAGGACCATTACTATCCCCGAGTGATCCCTCTGACCCTGCAACCCCAACAAGGGTTCCCTCTGAGTGGACTGCCACTCGAGATCCAGACACCCTCAAAGTAACTCTCAGGAAACAACCAAAAACCAGTTAAAGCCAATAAGGGACAATAACAGTTATTACAAGCTGTCCGTTACCATTGTTAAAAAATCCACATTGTTATAAGAGGTTAAAAAGTGTTAATATAAAAGTGTAAAATAATGGTTAAATCCGATGTTATAAATTGTTATAATGAGTCACAATGTGTTAATGTAAAAGTAATAAGTAACAGTAATTCTTAATTTAAAAATTAAATCTCTCATAGGGCACACCCAAAGGGAGCTAACTAAAACTAAGAAAAAGGTGGAAGGTGGGAATAAACAAGGGAGAACTCCACAAATCCAGCCTAAGAACTCCCCGACCCAAGAGGCAAGACCAGGTGAGACCAAAGAGAACCCTCAGAGCGAGATGGGGGCAGGTTCATACTGGACTCTTGGAGGGACTAATAGTAGTCCTATTGATATGATGAGGAGAAAGAACCCCCTGACCCAAGAGGCAAGGCCAGGTGAGACCAAAGGATCCACAAATAGAATGGTTCATACTGGACTCTTGGAGGGACTGATAGTAGTCCTATTGATAAGCAAGTTTACAGATGGGGCTTGCTCCGAATGCTGTCATTCAGTTTGTGATGGGGAGAATCTACAATCCCTTATGAGAGTTCACACCCATGTGAATCCCACATGTTTTGACATGATCCAATTATCCACCTGTAAAAAAGAGGAAAAACAATATTGGATTGCAAAAAATGCTGCCACATTTAAGCAGTGCCTGACTGGGGAGTGCCCTATCAGAGAGTGGTTCTGTTTTAAAAAGTTAAGAAATACAGAGGGAGTAGCAGACCTGATAAAAGAAAAACCACTGGTGAAAAAGAATGAAATAGATGAACCCCTTGGGAAAAGTCTATTTGTCGATCTGGTAGAGGGAATCAGCCATAAACTAAATATAACAAACTGTTGGATATGTAAAAGTACACAAATGTCTGATGTATGGCCCTGGGAAGGGACAAGCTTATCACCCCTAGACATCCTGAGATGGAAGTTAATAACGGGGAAAAAGTATAAAACCTTCCTAGGAAGAATGGCTTGTAAAAGGTACTCACTGATCAAAGGGTTAAAACAAAAAGGGATCCCCAGGGAACCTGAAAAATATTAGTCTATTGGGAAAAAAGAATCAGGGTGCATCTGTAATAAAAGTTATGGTCTACATGAGTGCACTAATAAAGGGACCAATCTTTTTTGGGGAATCAGAGAAATTTCAAAATATTGGGAACACCCCTATGACACACAAAACACATCCCGGAAAGCCCCAGAACCCCTCTTTTGGATTTGTGATGACAAAACCTACACCCATCTCCCAGGAGATTGGGCGGGTAGCTGCACCATAGGAATCATCAAACCAGCCTTCTCCCTCCTCCCACGAGACTCAAGAAACCATTTAGGCATACCCTTATATGAAAATTTAAAAAGAAAATACCAAAAGGGGAGGAGGGGCAGCACACAAACATGGAAAAGTAAAATACAGACACCAAAAAGAATAGTAAAAACATATAGGCCAGCAACTTAGACACAAGATAGATCATGGGGGTGCCGAACTCCAATTTACATGTTGAATAAAATTATCAGATTATCAAACAAAACAGCCCTTGCCCTTGATCATATCAGTAACCAATTGGCACAGACAAGAGCAGTAGTTTATCAAATCAAACTAGCAGTCGATTATGAAAGTAAAGTAATAAAAAATATTTCCAAAGAAATACAAAAAATTGCATATGTAAGTACCCAGGAATGGAAGCCCTTAATTAATATAGACTGGTGGGACAACTTCTGGTCCTTTGAAGGGACCTGGTGGGAAAAAGTAGTGTTCATTGCAATAAGTGCCTTTGTCAGTCTCCTACTTCTCCCCTGCATACTTCCCTGTCTAATTCGAACTGTAGCCACTACTGTTCCAGCTAGTCTCCAAATCCCTAAAGTAAAGATTCAGAAACCTACAAATACAATTAGATTAGAACCCCAAGAAGAACTGAGCACAGCAAAAAGAATTTATGACCAATACCAAGAATTAAAACAGATTTATTCCCTTGAGTCAGACATGGCCAATTGATGCAGGCAAAAGCCCGATCAAAGAAATAGAGGGGGGATTGAAAGAAATTAGCCCCAGGTTATGCACTCCCGAGTTGTACTGTTACACTGTTTTGCTGTAAAATTAAAGTTGCACTGTTACTTGCCTGTTTTAAACCGTTCATGTTGAATCTGTACCCTAAATTTCTGCTCGTTATGTCCAAGTTCTGTACCCTTTCTCCCTAAATCCTGGGCTTTCCCCTCTCCATCGAAAGCCCGCACGCCGCTGCCTAGTAGTCCCTCCCTGCTGCTTCCTGCTGCTTCCTGCTGCTCCCTGCTGCTTCCTGCTGCTCCCTGCCGTCTGCCGTCGAGCTGTGGGCCCCGCCCAATATGAAGATCAGGGAACTCCCTTGGTGCCTGGCTGCGACCGGGAGTCCAGTTGGAGCTAGAAAAGCCCCTGGGACAGCGAGCCGACACAGAAACTGGACCTAAGAAGGACAAAACTGTGCGAGGCACATGTCTAGCTACCTGCAGGCAGCAGGTATTCTTTTGTTACTTTCTCGCCATGACCTGAAAGGAACTAGAGAGAGGTGACCCCCCTGGACCACACGAGCCAAAGCGATTCTATGGGAACCCCCGTGAGGAAGGAATCCCGACTCTGCAGCAGCACCAGAAGCAGCAGATTCGACTGCACCTCCTCCTCCGTGGTGTCTACAGGGAGCAGCGGCGGCGTGCGCAGCCCCTCGGGCCCCCTACCCAGAGCTGATTTCTAATAAAGGCCTTTTTAAAGGAGCTGGTCTCCTGGCCCATTTATAACAGAGCCCAAAGACGGTCTCTGTAGCTGGGGCTTGGGGGGCCCCGGGCATTCCGAGGATGGACCCGGTGCCGGCAGAGGCGTGGGAGCTCTGGCGAATGACGGCCACTCCCGCCTCAGTTTTTCACTTGCCGCTCTGCTCCGCTCCGTGTCCTTGGCGGGCGTTTTGGCAGGCGGTGTCCGCGCATCTTTACTGCCCTCTCTGCATCCCACTCGGCTTCCAACCACCCCAGTGAGATATTAATTTTGAAGAACTAAGGATTTTAAGAAAATTAAGATTATAGTTGCTGAATTAGCTGAAGTAGGTAGATAAGCTTTGTTTGCAGTTAACAGAAGCCGGATCTTAGACAAGCCAACCTGGGACCTAGTAACTCATTGCTTGTCAACTTTATGTTTATGTAGCTGTGCTTGTAATGAAAAACAAAATGTGGTAAATAGATCTCAAGGACACAAGATAGTTGCAGACTTCCCATGTTTGAAGGACCCACTGAACACAGGAAACTATAAGTTCTACAAAGGATTCATTTATCAAGTATGCATTGAAAAGATAGAAAGGTCAGAACGAGGAAGACTCATTTTACTTCCTCATCTTCAGTGACCCCTCCCCAGAACAGACCCCTGACTCATTTCAGGGAACAAACTATGCATGCTTAATAGCTTTTTTTTTTTCCAATTAGCATACAAAGTGGAGAAGAGGAAGTGACAGGAGTATGAATATGCATTTGTATTTTGCATATTCAACACTTCTGTAAATAAAAGCTTTGTAATTACCTGTGATCTTTGCAGTGCACATTAGGGAACTATCTCACATGCTGCCCAGGGTCGCAATAAACATGCACTTTCTAACTTTAAACTGTTAGACAGTTTTTGTCCGTCATAATTGGATACCAATATTAGATTGATATTCATATTTTAATAATTCACCAGCAAGTCTGAAACAGTTTTCCAGGGCTTTATAACACTTAGCCCACGGTTCCCAGACCACACCAGCAAGGCTAGCAAAGCCTGCTGCATATACTTTACTCCCCATTTAGGTAAAAGGAGAATCAATACCTTGACAATAGGGTTTTCTTCTAGTGAAACCTATCCTTTCCTATTTCCTGTCACCGTTCTTCTATTTCTAACAGGTATTTACAAAGGGGAATCCAGATCTTTGTCAGCTCTTTATGCTGTTTTGGTCAGCTCTCCTCGCCATATTTTTATACAGCCTCATGGGCTGTTCTGTCTCCCTCCGTTCTGCTTGTGGGAAATGGCTGTCATCCTCGCATCAAGAATCACCAGATATTACGTTAGGGGTCCTTGGTTGGAGACAGAAATGACACAAACTCACTGAGGGTCCTCAATGAACATCAACAAGTTTATGATGGTTGCCCTTTTTATAGGGGGTTTGAATTTCCCAGGTCTAGACAGCTGATTGATTGGGATCTCTCTCTGCCTAGATCTCTGGCCAGTGGTGTGTCTGGATCAAAGCTTGAACAGGGTTGGCTGAGGTCTCTGTTTGAGTCCTATCATTGTTCACCCAGGGCCTTGTTTATCGAACTAGGAGAGCTAAATTGAGTTTCTTATTATAGCCAGATTGATCTGTCCAGCTACAGACTAGCTGTACTGTGACATCCGTCCATCAGAAATTCCATCTTATCTTTCCAGATGTCACTTCCACAGCAAGATGTTTATTATCAGGAGAGAGTGTTAGTGCCATGGTGCCAAAATAGCTCCCTAAAGACAAGCTGTCCTGATTGAGTTATTTCACCAATTAGCAAGCAACAGATAAGCTCTTGTGAGGGTGAGATGCCCTGCTACAAGTTTTCTGTAAAAGTACATTATAGATGCACACATACCCAAGATTCAGGCTACTGAATAGACATCGCAACAACTGAAACATGGATTGGGCTACCAAGATGTATTGGATTTGTGTGGAGGTTGGACTGGCAGGGACTGACAGTGAGTTGGCCCTAGTCAACAGTGAAGTCAACATCAATCTGAGGCCATGGGAAACGGGATGCTAGGACAGGAAACATCTGGTCAGGTTATAGAGAGTAGAATGGGATTATGGGTATAGTTATGTTAATGAAGTTGCACCATACAAGGTTATGTTCTGAGTTCGTGTATATGATTGGTTAACAGTGTTTTACATATATGGTAATGCAGTTGCTCATTGGTTTGCTATCCAGGATAGAGTCTATATATTGTTATGTTTGCCCCGTTGTTGGGTCTTTCAAAATTGCCCCATACTGTGTTCGGCTTACATTCTTTTGCTGGCTCAGGCTATTATTAAAGTTATTTTCCAGGCTTACTTGATTGTTCCCATCCCTATTTCAATTGCCACCCCAGCTGGTCCGGTTCGTGTTGTATCACTGGCAACAGGTTTGCATGGCCTGGTTTCGATAGCCCGGAGTCCTTAGGGGTGGCTTCTGTGAGAAGTTGCCAGAAGTTTCCTCCATGTTTAGCAGAGCCAATCCTTGGTGGCTCCAAAGACAGATATGCCGCAGGTCAAGGCTGGGGCAATTAGAAATGGTGGTAATACCTCTGTGGTAACATATTTAAGAAGGAAGAAAAAGAAGTTGTTGCACAGTTGCAATTACAGCCAGAGAAGAGTGGGTTGAGAACATGTGAGAGGAACAGCTCTGCAGACACCAAGGTCAGTGGAGAAGGAGGGGGAAGATGTGCTCCAGGTATCAGAACTGAGATTCTTCTGCAGCCTGTGGGGAAGACCATGGTGAAGCAGTCTGTCCCCCTGCAGCCCATGGAGATCCATGGGGATGCAGAGATCTACCTGCAGCCCATGGAGCAGCCCCACGCTAGAGCAGGTGGATGCCTGAGAATAGGCTGTGACCCTGTGGGAGGCCCGTGGAGAGAGGACCACATGCTGGAGCAGCCTGTCCTTGAAGGACTGCACCCTGTGGAAGAATGACCCACATTGCAGCAATTTGATGGGAACTGTTGCCCATGGGATGGACTCACATTGGAGATGTTTGTAGAGAGCTATCTCCTGTGGGAGGGACCCCATGGTGGAGCAGGGGAATGACTCTTCTCCCTGAGCAGAGGGAATGATGAATTGACCAAAACCCTCATTCCCTGTCTCCCTTTGCCACTTGGGTAGGAGGTAGAGCTGGGAAGATTGGAGGGGTGGGGGGAAGGGGTTTTTTAAGGATTTATTTTACTTCTCATTATCCTGCTCTGATTTTGTTAGTAACAAATTTAATTCATATCTCTAATTAGAGCCTGTTTTGCCCATGACAGTTCTTGTTCTTCATCTGCCATACTAAAACTTTCACCTTCGGGCCAGTTTGTAATTACCTCTAATATTCCAGGGCGATTCAGTCTCCCAACTCAGGCGCGTTGTGTAATGACGCCAATCCACTTGCTCCAGGTAGCATCGGTGGCGTGGTGGGTGGAGGGAACTTTTCCTTTAAACATCCATCCCAGCACCGGTAGTCGGGGTGCCAGGAGGAGTTGTGCTTCAGTGCCAATCACCTCCGAGGCGGCTTGAACTCCTTTGTAGGCGGCCAAGATCTCCTTCTCTGTGGGAGTGTAGTTGTCTTCGGACCCTCTGTAGATTCGGCTCCAGAATCCCAGTGGCCGGCCTCGAGTCTCACCAGGCACCTTCTGCCACAGGCTCCAGGACGGACCATGGCTCCCAGCTGCAGAGTAGAGGACATTCTTCACCTCTGGTCCTGTCCTGACTGGGCCAAGGGCTACTGCATGAGCGATCTCCTGCTTGATCTGGGCAAAGGCTTGCTGTTGTTCAGGGCCCCAGTGGAAATCATTCTTCTTGTGGGTAACCAGGTACAGAGGGCTCACAATCTGACTGTATTCAGGGATGTGCATCCTCCAGAAGCCGATGGCCCCTAGGAAAGCTTGTGTTTCCCTCTTGTTGGTAGGTGGGGACATGGCGGTGATCTTATTGATGACCTCAATGGGAATCTGACGCCGTCCATCTTGCCATTTCACTCCCAGGAACTGGATCTCCTGGGCAGGTCCTTTGACTTTACTCTTCTTGATGGCAAAACCAGCTTCCAGGAGAATCTGGATGATCTTCTCTCCCTTCTCAAAGACTTCCGCTGCCGTGTTCCCCCACACAATGATATCATCAATGTATTGTAGATGTTCCGGAGCCTCACCCTTTTCCAGTGCATCCTGGATCAGTCCATGGCAGATGGTGGGACTGTGCTTCTACCCCTGGGGCAGTCGATTCCAGGTGTACTGCACTCCCCTCCATGTGAAAGCAAACTGGGGTCTGCATTCTGCTGCCAAAGGAATGGAGAAAAATGCATTGGCAATGTCAATAGTGGCGTACCACCTCGCTGCCTTGGACTCCAGCTCGTACTGCAGGTCCAACATGTCTGGCACGGCAGCGCTCAGTGGTGGTGTCACTTCATTCAATGCACGATAGTCCACAGTTAATCTCCATTCTCCTTCAGATTTACGCACAGGCCAAATGGGACTGTTGAAGGGTTAGTGGGTTTTGCTAACCACCCCTTGGCTCTCCAGCTCACGGATCATCCTATGGATGGGGATCACGGCATCTCGAGTTGTTCCATACTGCCGGCGATGCACTACCGAAGTGGCAATTGGTACCTGTTGTTCTTCCCCCTTCAGGAGTCCTACTGTCAGTGGATCCTCGGACAGTCCAGGCACGGTACTCAATTGTTGGACGCCCTCTGTCACCACAGTTGCCACACCAAATGCCCACCTGAGTCCCTTCAGGTCTTTGAAATACCCCCTTTGGAGGTAATCTATGCCCAAAATGCATGGGGCCTCTGAGCCGGTCACAATGGGGTGTTTCTTCCATTCATTTCCAGTCAGGCTCACATCTGCCTCCACCAACGTATAGTCTTGGGATCCCCCAGTCACACCAGCGATGGAAACCGATTCTGCCCCTACATATCTCGATGGGACCAATGTACACTGCGAGCCAGTGTCAACCAAAGCCTTATAGTTTTGTGGCTTCAATGTGCCAGGCCAATGAACCCACACCGTCCAAAAAACACGATTTTCCCTAACCTCTACCTGGTTAGAGGCAGGGCCCCTCTAAGCCTGATTATCCTTCTTTCCTCGGGTATATGTCTTAGAGGTTCCCTCAAGGGGATCAGACAAGTCACCATCGACATCATACTTGGCATCCTGGCTGCGAACAACTGGAGCTGCTCTCTGTTTGGTGAGACTTCCTCTTTGAATCCTGCCTTCCTTCAAATTGCGCGCCCGTTGTGCCAGAGCAGCAGTGGGTTTTCCATCCCATTTCCTCATATTTTCTCCAGACTCACGCAGGAAGAACCACAACTCAGCTTGTGGGGTGTACTTTCTCTCCCCATCAAAGGGACGCCTGCGTTGGATACCCGGACCTCTAACTTGCACAGCCGAGATTTGGAGGAAGTCCTCCTTAATCTCTTCCCTGAGCTTCCTGTGATTCTCCTCTATTTTGTCTTCTAATTTCTGCAGTCGTGTTTCCACAGCTGCAATTCTGGCATGAGTTGGGCCATGTACAGCATCAGCATATGCTCGAAGCTTTTTTGCCATATCGAGCACAGTCTCATGTGTCTCCTCTCGCTTCATTATTGCCAGAGCAGAAGTGTATTCAGGTGGCCCAAGTCGCACAAGTTTCCTCCACATTACAGGTGTACATGGTAACAGGTCTGGATTCCTAGTTGTTACATCATCTGAAAAAATGAGCTCTGCTACTGCTATCTCTCTCAGACGTTGGATCCCCTGTTCTATGGTCCTCCACTGTGTCTGCTGCAGATAGAGGTCATCTGCACACAGATATCTTTGTGCTACACCATACAGAATCCGTTCCCAGAGGCTGTGAGGACTAGCCTCCCTCATCATGCCCTGGTCGATAACAGGATCAAGTGACAGCGATCCCAAATGTCTCGCCTCAGTGCCATCCAGGACTGTAGCCTCCCCTGCAGCATCCCAGAGGTGAACTAACCAGCTAATTATAGATTCATTGGGTTGTCGCCTGTAATCCTTTCTTAGGCCCCTAAGGTCCTTTAGAGAAAAGGAATCAATATTGGCTCCAGAATCTACACCCCTCGATGTGGTTTCTGATTTTGGTGAAGGTCCTTCTCCTGGATTATCATCATCATCATCCTCCACCTTGCAATCGGTCTTCCTTGCACACTTTCCACCTTTTGTATTAGCAGCAACAGCCCTTAGTTGAGGCCTGCTGTCTGATTTAACTACTGGTCTGGAGCCTGGAATATTAGCTGCAGCCTGAGTGACTGGGATGGTAACTAGTTTATCTCCCTGTTCCCTGTCTTCTATCTGTTGTCCTTCAGTATCTAGCAGAGTATGATAAACATATGCCAAGGCCCAGCTCACTGCAATAATCCTTTCCTCCTTAGTATTACCATGGCACTTCTCCTTCAAGTACCTTGCCACCTTAACTGGGTTCTGAATTTGTTCAGATGGGAGGTCCTAGATTATAGGATCAGAAAATTCCTTTAAAATTTGGCCCATATCTTCCCATTTCCCACTCCATTCAAGATTTCTCCTACTTGGCTTTGCCCCTGAATCAGAAGTCTCATTAGCCCCTTTGGAAATCACAGCTTTCATCTTATGTAAGCTGCAGACAGTATAGAGGACACTCACTGAATTAAATACCAGAAAGATGGACTCTTTAACACTCAGGGGAAACTGAACATTTTCTAATAGAGATATAAACAATTCATAGGAGAAGAGGGAAAACAGAGGCTGAAAAAACTCCTCCCCCGCTTCTCTCCTAACAAACTGAGTGCTCAACCATAATAACGAACCATCAAACATATTTACAGCCTTCCTGTAAATCATCACAAACAAGCCCAGCCCAATGAATATTCTGATTAGTGCCCCACGGCTACACGAACTACGTATTAGGAGCAATACCAGAGCTATTTCCGGGTAAGGAAATAGCCCTAGGTACCACAGAAATAGTAGAATCTCAAAAGACCCTAGGGACCAAAAATATTGGCAGGCTTTCACCCCAAATGACATTATGAGTCTAGAAAAAAACATCCCAATACACCCACAAAACAATTAGAATCACCAATATTATTATTATTAAGGTTTTTTCCACTTGCTTTGGTTCCGAGTTTCCCGGCCAACGCACCAAAAAGTGTGTTGGTTTAGGGCAAATTAGAAGACCCTCTGAGAGGAAATCCCCTAAGACAAACCTCCACCACCCCTCCCCGCCCCCAGCCCTGGGTTTGGGAAGGAAATTCTTTGGAGGAGACAAGTGGAAAAAAACTGATTTATTGACAAGAACTCTTTCCCCCACAAGAGAAAGGAAAAGGCTCAAGTTACTGTGGGGGGAGGACACAGAGCTTCTTCCGCGGGCTCGGAGATCCTCGGAGATCCTCAGGTCCAAAGCCGGTCCAAATCTTTGGGGGGGGGTGGGGGGGTGGGGAAGGGAAAAGGGAGAAAAAAAACCAGAAACAGCGCAAAAACAGGCAGCAGAAAGCAAAAGTGGCTAAGTTAGCAGCAAGCAGCAAGCAGCAAGCAGCCGGCCAGCAAAAAGCCAAAAGCCAAGCATTGGCTGTTAGACATAACAACACAGTCCAGATATGGGATATAAGGCACTGTCAACCCAGGACACATCACCAAAATCATCCTCATCTCAAAAATAATAAGAATCAGAATAAAACCTTCAGAACACTTCTCCTCCCCCCCACAACCTTCTTTTCTTTTGCACTGACAATGTATAGAGACAAAACCTGGGACTTAGGTCAGTTTATCACATCTAAAAATAATCTTTCATCAGTCCTCTTAGGGAGAAGAGTCTCTTTTGCCATGTCATGGAGACTTCTCCACAAGAAAACAGTTCTCTTGTGGCTTCAGTTCTCACGAATAGCAGCCGCCCGGAAATCTTCAGTCTTGAAGTCCCTCCCATCTCATGCAGCCTTCCCACAGCTGTGTTCATGGGCCATGTCCAACTTATGGGGTACTATTTTAAGGATGAGCTGTTCAAAAGCAAAGGTTCTCTTCATCTATCTCTGAGATCATCTTCATTTCTAGGAACAGAGGTCTTCTTCTTCTTTCCCTGGGGGCAAAGGGTCTTCACTCTCTTCTCTCTCTCTGTTCAAGCTTCTCATGAGATCACAGCAACTTCAACATTTACTTGCTTCAGCATGAATGCCTTTGCTCATGTCTGGAATTTGAACGCTCCATCCCCCCATACTTCTTTCATTAATTAAAGGGATATTTCTAGTGTATCACAGTCCATCACCATGGCCTTGCAAAAGATTTTCAGCCTAAAACTAAGGCATCTTCTCATTCTCCTCCCATCTAGGACTTGACTCCTTCTTCACTGACCTTGGTGTCTTCATATTGTTTCTCTATGTGTCTTCACTCTTTTTCTCTCACTCAAGAGAGGATCAATGTTCTGCAAGTTTCATCTATGCAATGAAAGAGTTAATATCTCTCCCAGGCCCTGCGGATGGTCATGCTGGCCGAAGCAGCAGTCACAGGGATAGATTCTGGCCATGCTGGGGCTGTGCCAGGATCTCATGGGGCCCAGCCAGAATGGTGGCAGCCGCTCTGGCCACATTGCTGGTCTCAGGCCTGTACTGAGTTTAATTCCAGCCAGGGGTCTGCCTGACTGCGCTGGGGGGGGGGGGGGGGGGGGTGGAGAACCTGCCCAGTGGCAAGATGTTAACAGTTGCTGGGGCCCAGCCTGGTCAGGACGGGGCCCATTGGGCTCCCCGGGAAGGGGTCCGGCCCCTCGCACAGAGGGGGCCGGGCTGGCCTATTACCTGTTCACAGGCTGTGTTCTGGGTTGACGGTGCCTCCTATCCCATATTGTGGACTGCATTGTTATGTCTGACAGCTGCTGCTTCCCTCGCTGCTGCTTTGCCGCTTTCTGTCTTCATTTTTTTTTTGTTTTTTTTTTTTTCTCTTTTCCCTTCCTTTTCCCTTTCTCCCGCCCCCCCCCCCCCCCCCCCGAAGATTTGGACTGGCTCCGGACCTGACCTGACCTGAGAAGTCTGAGAATCTCCAGGGCCCGCAGAAGAAGCTTTGCACCCTCCCCCCTCACAGTAACTTGAGCTTTTCCTTTTCCTTGTGGTGGGGAGCATTTGTTTTTTTTTTCATTTGTCAATAAAACCGTTTTTTTCTACTTTTCTCCTCCAAAGAATTTCCTTCCCAAACCCAAGGCTGGGGGGAGGGGTGGTGGAGGTTTGTTTTAGGGGACTCCCTTTTAGAGGTTCTCCCCTAATTTATCCTAAACCAACACAGGCTGGAAGAAAAAGAGGCTTTTCTCGGGGTTTGTTTGTTTTTAACATGTGTGTTCACAGAGGCGTGTTCAGCTTTCTAGTGGTTTACCAAGGTGTCAATATTCAAAACTAGTCACTGATTGGTTTTGTCAGGCACGGAGGACACTCTTAGCAGCTCCTCTTAGAAAAATCATTTCTGTGGGTGGCTTCTTCCCTGTTCACTAAATGTTAATCAATGCAAAACCAGCATGTATATGTATATGTATATGTATATGTATATGTATATGTATATGTATATGTATGTAGTTGAAAGGTATAAGATCTGGGCATGACATACATGTTATAGAACAAGGGGTGGATAATATCCTGGTTACAGAGAAAGAGGGTGGAGTTTTTAGCTCTGTGTGAGTATGACCACCCTGAGAGGGACCAATTTGATTTTTATTTATGACTCAACAAGTGTTACACATGGAGTGGCAAATTACTGTAGGGACTGTACATGTGCTGGGACCCCTGTCCTTGGGGAGACTTTGCCTGAAAGCAAATCAGGGGAGAGGAAGGTTCCGTGATCGGGCTGCAAGAGACCCCCTTTGCTGGTGGGGCAGATCCCCAGATGCCTGGGAAAAATGCCTGGGAAATTGGGCTGTGGGAGGAGCCTTAGCAGAAAAAATCAGTTAACTGCGACACAATGGGAGTAATTTTCTCTGGGTTTCTTGGATGGAGGATGGGCTTGCCTGGAGGATCAGCCTGGCTATCCCTCACTTCCCTTGAATTTTTCTCCCTGGTGTCTTGCTTCTTACCTGGCTGTCTTCTCTGTCCGCACCTGTCCTGCCCTCCTTTGCCACTTACCCAAGGCAGCCCATTGCCACAAAAACCTGGTGCTCAGCTGTTTCCCTGACAGAGCGGCTGCTACCACCACGCCCCAACCCTGACAGCCCACAGCTGCTCCATGAGTGCACCCGTAGCCACGACAGCCTGTTTGCCGACTGAAGAGACACACAGCCTACTGCTGTCTGGAAATTGCACTGAGCCACCACAGGAACCATGCAGACTCAGTGTGGCTTGCAGCACATTCCCCATCTGCCAAGCTGATGCCAACAGAGCGCCCTGGTGTTCTTGGGGTAACACTGTCCCTGTCTTCTGTTTCTCTCTCCACCTCTTTTCCCCTCTTTGATCCCTTTTCTATCCCCCTTCAGTAGGAACACTTAGGTTTCTTTATCAATAAACAGTTCTCAGATATAATATTGCCTTGCTTGTGCTTTATTTTTGTCAGAGAAATCTATCAAAAAGAATCCTCCCCAACTCCCCCCTTTTACAGTGAAATGGGACAGACCCACTTGCATCATCACTGGGGGCATGGTTTTGGCCAGAAAATCCAAGGACCGGTAGGGAAAGTGTGCCATCTTGCCTGGCTGTCTCCAGCAAGAAGGTGTCAGGATCAGCCCGGTGGACCCAGCCTCTCTCCGCCACCGCCAGTACTTTTCTATTCCTTTGAGACCAGCAGAGTGCGCATCCCTGGCACTGGCAGAGCAGAAGCAGCCACACAGATCTCAAAACCCCAGCCAAGCCGAGTGGAATGATGCTGGTGATGGAGGTGGCCAAGCAGGACCGAGAAAGTCAGGTGGACACTGCCAAACAGAGCCAAGCACAGTGGTCTGGGAAAAAAAAAGACAAAAAAAAAAAAAAAAAGGGGGGGGGGGTGCAATGTGGATGATCGGGCTTTCAAGATATTTGTTTTGTCCCAGTTCTTCACTGTTTTTGGACTGGGGAGGGGGAACATTAAGCCATGGGAGCTCTCCCTGCCATATTGCCTTTGTCTGGAGACCATGTGGTGCTATCTTCAGGAAGTGGTTTTCTTTGTTCCTGGTGGTGAATACACTTTTGTGGGTAAAGCACCTTTTCTTTTGTATCTTTTTGCTATTAATGCTGCTGTTGTTATTGTGCATTTAGTAAATTGTTATTTCAATTTATAATCTCTCATTTATTGTTCCTTCTTTACTGAAAGTGGCAGGGAAAGAGGAGTGACTTATTTTGAGTTTATTTCCCTGCTTGTGTTAAAAGTAGTACACCTCACTTCTCAGTTGTTTTTAGAAGGCCAATCAGGAAATATTCCAGTAAAGCAGAAATCTGTCTCTCTTCCTCTGGATGCAAATGGGATTTTCTTCTGATTTAGGGCAAATTTGGGAGGAAACCTCTGAAGGGGGTTCCTCTGGAAAGGAAACCCAAACGGCCCCCTCCCCCCAGCAGGTCTGGGAAAAGAACTTCAGAGAAAAGTGGAAAAAACTTTATTTAACAAACAAGATCCTCACAAGCACAAAGAATGAATAATATGAAACAATAAAACTTCTCGCTGCTCTGAAGAGAGATGGCAAAACTGAGAAAGTCTTTGCTGTGGGTGTAGCCCAGCTCACTCAGTTTCTTACCAGTCCCACTCCCTCCGGAGGTCCAGGCCCCGGTGGGCCACAGGTGCAAGCCCTTGGTGCTCTTTTGGGTTTTTCAGTCCAGAACAGATTTTAAAAAAACCCAAAAAACCAGTCCAGGGAACTTCTCTGCCTCAGCTAGCTAAAACTAACTAAAAGCACAGGAGATCTCTGTCTCACCACTGTCCATGCCTCAGATGAACCACTGGAGCAAGGATGTGTGGGAGTCAGGCAGTTTTCTCAAAACAAACTGCTTCTTTCTCCCCCTTCACTCCCAGAACCAGTTTTAAAGGTACAGAACTTAATACACAGCACAAACAGAACAGACGATTGGGGATACAAGCACCATAAAGTCACCCTAGGAGAGATTTTTTCCATAATCCCTTATTGTGGATATTGTGGACATCAGAGGATTGTGATGCTGCTTAGAGGGGTGCAGTAGGAGGGAATTTCTAATAGGTGGGGTGGGAGAAGAAACAGGGTAAATCTGCTGGGTGAGGGCTGTGGAAAATCCAGGGTGCTGGATGGAGGATGACAGCCAAGCACTCTTCCAGCTTGATTCTCTGGGGACACCTTATTGCAGCCTTTCAATACTTAAAGGAGGCTTAGAAGAAAGATGAGGACAGAGTTATTAGTAGACCCTGTTGTGATAGGCGAAGGGGCAATGGTTTTACACTAAAAGAGGTGAGATTCAGACTAGATACAAGGAAGAAATACTTTCTGATGAGGTTGGTGAGACACTGGTACAGGTTGTTGAGAGAGGTGGTAGATGCCCCATCCCTGGAAACATTCAAGGCCAGGTTGTATGGAGTGCTGAGCAGCCTGATATAGTAGATGGCTCTGCTCATTGCAAGGGGGTTGAAACTAGATGGTCTTTAAAGGTCCCTTCCAACCCAAACCATACTAGAATTCTTTGAGTCTATGACTTGGCAATTTCATAACTTGATATTATATTCCACACATGGAATTGTATTGGTACCATTGACTTTTAAGCAAGCTACCAGCACTGTCGTGTCACAGAGAGGTGGAAGTCTGTGCTGCCTCTGTTGTGGTGTCACAGACAGGTGGAAGCTGGTTCTGCCAGCGCTGTGGTGTCACAGAAAGGTGGAAGTTGCTGCTGCCAGCTCTTTGGTGTCACAAAGAGAGGAATGCTGGTGCTGCCACTGCTCTTGTGTCACAGAGAGGTGGAAGCCGGTGCTGCCAGCACTGTAGCAACACAAAAAGTGTAATGGTGGTTCTCCAGCTACTGTGTTGTCACAGAGAGGTGGAAGCTGCTGCAGCAACTGCTATAGTGTCACAGACAGCTGGAAGCTGGTGTTGCTGTCACTGTGGTGTCACACAGTGTTGGAAGCAGGTGCTGGCAGTACTGCAATGTCACAGAGTGATGAAAGCTGGTGTTACCAGTGCTGCGGTGTCACAGAGAGGTGGAAGCTGGTGCTGCCAGAACTGTGGTGTCACAGAGAGGTGGAAGCTGCTGCTGCCTGCACTGTGGTGTCAGATGGGGTGGAAGCTGGTTCTGCCATCACTGCGGTGTCAGAGAGGGAGAAGCTGCTGCTGCCAGCTCTGTGCAATCACCAAAAAGGCAATTCTGGTACAATAAGTAGTGCGGTGTAACAGAGAGGTGGAAATTGGAGCTGCCAGCACTGTTGTGTCACATAGGGTCGGAAGCTGCTTCTGCACCTGCTGTGGTGTCACAGAGAGGTGGAAGTGTCTGCTGCCAATGCTGTGGTGTCACAGAGAGGTGGGAGCGGGTGTTTCCACTGCTGTGGTGTTACAAAGAGGTTGAAACTGGTTCTGCAGGCACTGTGGTGACCCAGTGACTTTGTAGCTGGTGCTGCCAGGACTGTGGTGTCGCAGAGTGGTGGAAGCTGAAGCTGCCAACACCGTGGTGTCTCAG
The DNA here is from genome assembly GCA_027886175.1 of Phylloscopus collybita. Taxonomy (NCBI): domain Eukaryota; kingdom Metazoa; phylum Chordata; class Aves; order Passeriformes; family Phylloscopidae; genus Phylloscopus; species Phylloscopus collybita. The sequence goes on from JAJNNQ010000057.1 coordinate 5,715,658, forward strand.
ATAGATGGAATCTGGTGCTGCCAACACTGTGTTGTCACAGCGAGTTGGCAGCTGGTGCAGGCAGCACTGTCCTGTCATAGAGAGGTGGAAGCTGGTGTTGCAAATGCGGTGGTGTGACAGGGAGGTGGAAGCTGGTTCTGCCAGCGCTGTGGTGCCACAGAAAGGTGGAAGTTGCTGCTGCCAGCTCTGTGGTGTCACAAAGAGAGGAATGCTGGTGCTGCCACTGCTCTTGTGTACCAGAGAGGTGGAAGCTGGTGCTGCCAGCACTGTGGCAACTCAAAAAGGGTAATGGTGGTTCTCCAGCTACTGTGTTGTCACAGAAGGGTGGAAGCTGCTGCTGCGACTGCTATAGGGTCACAGACAGCTGGAAGCTGGTGTTGCCGTCACTGTGGTGTCACAGAATGTTGGAAGCAGGTTCTGGCAGCACTGCGGTGCCACAGAGTGATGGAAGCTGGTGTTACCCGCGCTGTGGTGTCACAGAGAGGTGGAAGCTGGTGCTGCGAATGCTGTGGTGTGGCAGGGAGTTGGAAGCTGCTGCTGCCTGCACTGTGGTGTCAGATGGGGTAGAAGCTGGTTCTGCCAGCAGTGTGGTGTCACAGACAGGGAGAAGCTGCTGCTGCCAGCTCTGTGGCATCACAAAAAAGGCAATTCTGGTACCCTAACTACTGCAGTGTAACAGACAGGTGGAAGTTGGAGCTGCCAGCACTGTTGTGTCACGTAGGGTTGGAAGCTGCTTCTGCACCTGCTGTGGTGTCACAGAGAGGTGGAATTGTGTGCTTCCAATGCTGTGGTGTCACAGAGAGGTGGGAGCTGGTGTTTCCACTGCTGTGGTGTCACAAAGAGGTTGAAACTGGTTCTGCAGGCACTGTGGTGTCCCAGTGACTTTGTAGCTTGTGCTGCCCGAACTGTGGAGCCGCAGAGTGCTGGAAGCTGAAGCGGCCAACACCGTGGTGTCATAGAGAGGTGGAAGCTGGTGCTGCAAATGCTGTGGTGTCACAGAGAGGTGGAAGTCTGTGCTGCCACGGCTGTGGTGTCACAGAGAGGTGGAAGCTGGTTCTGCAAGTGCTTTGCCGTCACAGAAAGGTAAAAGTTGCTGCTGCCAGCTCTGTGGTGTCACAAATAGAGGAATGCTGGTGCTGCCACTGCTCTTGTGTTGCAGAGAGATGGAAGCTCGGTCTGCCAGCACTGTGGCAACACAAAAAGGGTAATGGTGGTTCTCCAGCTACTGTGTTGTCACAGAGGGGTGGAAGCTGCTGCTCCAACTGCTATAGAGACACAGACAGCTGGAAGCTGGTGTTGCCGTCACGGTGGTGTCACAGAATGTTGGAAGCAGGTTCTGGTATCACTGCGGTGTCACAGAGTGATGGAAGCTGGTGTTACCAGCGCTGTGGTGTCACAGAGAGGTGGAAGCTGGTGCTGCCAGAGCTGTGGCGTCACAGAGAGGTGGAAGCTGCTGCTGCCTCCACTGTGGTGTCAGATGGGGTGGAAGCTGGTTCTGCCAGCACTCTGGTGTCACAGAGAGGGAGAAGCGGCTGCTGCCAGCTCTGTGCAATCACAGAAAAGGCAATTCAGGTACCCTAACTACTGCGGTGTAACAGAGAGGTGGAAGTTGGAGCTGCCAGCACTGTTGTTTCACATCGGGTTGGAACCTGCTTCTGCACCTGCTGTGGTGTCACAGAGGGTGGAAGTGTGTGTTGCCAATGCTGTGGTGTCACAGCGAGGTGGCAGCTGTTGCAGGCAGCACTGTGGCGCCATAGAGAGGTGGAAGCTGGTGCTGCAAATGCGGTGCTGTGACAGGGAGGTGGAAGCCGGTGCTGCCAGGACTGTGGTGTCACAGAGAGGTGGAAGTCTGTGTTGCCACTGCTGTGGTGTCACCGAGAGGTGGAAGCTGGTTCTGCCAGCACTGTGGTGTTACAGAAAATTGGAAGTTACTGCTGCCTTCCCTGTGGTGTCACAAGGAGTGGCATGCCGGTGCTGCCACTGCTCTTGTGTCGCCGAGAGGTGGAAGCTGGTGCTGCCAGCACTGTGGCAACTCAAAAAGGGTAATGGTGGTTCTCCAGCTACTGTGTTGTCACAGAAGGGTGGAAGCTGCTGCTGCGACTGCTATAGGGTCACAGACAGCTGGAAGCTGGTGTTGCCGTCACTGTGGTGTCACAGAGAGGTGGAAGCTGGTGCTGCCAGAACTGTGGTGTCACAGGGAGGTGGAAGCTGGTGCTGCCAGCTCTGTGGCATCACAGAGAGGTGGAAGCTGCTGCTGCCTGCACTGTGGTGTCAGATGGGGTGGAAGCTGGTTCTGCCAGCAGTGTGGTGTCACAGAGACGGAGAAGCGGCTGCTGCAAGCTCTGTGGCATCACAAAAAAGGCAATTCTGGTACCCTAACTTCTGCAGTGCAAAAGAGAGGTGGAAGTTGGAGCTGCCAGCACGGTTGCGTCACGTAGGGTTGGAAGTTGCTTCTGCACCTGCTGTGGTGTCACAGAGAGGTGGGAGCACGTGTTTCCACTGCTGTGGTGTCACAAAGAGGTGGAAAGTGGTTCTGCAGGCGCTGTGGTCTCTCAGAGACTTTGTAGCTGGTGGTGCCAGAACTGTGGTGTCGCAGAGTAGTGGAAACTGAAGCTGCCGAAACCGTGGTGTCCCAGAGAGGTGGAATCTGGTGCTGCCAGCACTGTCTTGTTACAGTGGCTTCACCTGACAGCTATACTAAGTGTAGGACGTTTCAGGAAGTCTCCTCTCGCCGTGTGCGTGCTATAGCTTTGTGTTTGCATGGTGCAGAGAAGCACTCCTGCTTGCTATTGTTTCCAGAAAGCCCAGATGCTGGTGCAATGATACTTCTGCCTTTGCCAGCACAAGTTCACTTTCTAGTTGAGGTTGAGTGTCCCCTGCGTTCAGCAGTACAAGCAGAAGCTCTGCTGTCTCTCTGCGGCTTGTGCATAGGAGAGCTGACCAGAACGAGAAGCTGCCTTTTTGCCGAGAGAGCAGCGTCTTGCAGCAGGGAAGCAGGCGTCCTCGGCCAAGCGGCAGGGTGTGCAGAGGAGAGAAAGGAAAGCGGGGAAGAATGTGGAAGGCAAGAAAATATCGCAGAGAGCAGGTTTTTGCAAGGACGTTGAGGCAGAAGACGGCAAAGCTGTTTTCTTCTGTGGGAGATTCGGGTCGACTTGTAGAAAGTCCCCCAGCACAGTGCAGAGTCCCTGTGGCTAGTTCCTCACTAATCATGTCTGGACTTCAGCTGACAGCTATACTTAGTGCAGGACGTGTCAGGCACTCTCCTCTCGCCCTGTGCGTGCTTCTGCTTTGTGTTTGCATGCTGCAGAGAAGCACTCATGCTTGCTTTTGTTTCCTACAAGCCAACACGCTTGTGCACTATTAGTGCAGCCTTTGCCAGCACAAAATCACTTTCTAGTCGAGTTGGAGTCGCCCCTGCATTCAGAAGCAAAAGGCGAAGCTCTGCTGTCTCTCTGAAACTTGTGAATAGCAGAGCTGCCCAGAACGAGAAGCTGCCTTTTTGCCGAGAGAGCCGCGTTGTGCAGTAGGGAAGCAGGCGTCCTTGGGCCAGCCGCAGGGTGTGCAAAGAAGTGAAAGGAAAGCGGGGAAGAACGTGGAAGGCAAGAAAATATCGCGGAGAGCAGGTGTTTGCAAGGACATTGAGGCAAAAGACGGCAAAGCTGTTTTCTTCTGTGGGAGCTTCGGGTCGACTTGTACAAAGTCCCCAAGCACAGGGCAGAGTCCTCGTGGCTCGTTCCTCACCATTCATGTCTGGGCTTCACCCGACAGCTATACTGAGTGCAGGATGTGCTAGTCAGTCTCCTCTCACCCTATGCGTGTTTCTGCTTTGTGTTTGCATGCTGCTAAGAAGCACTCGTGCTAGTTTTGTTTCCTGCAAGTCAACACACTTGTGCACTAATAATGCTGCCTTTGCCAGCACAAAATCACTTTCTAGTCGAGTTGGAGTCGCCCCTGCGTGCAGAAGCAAAAGGAGAAGCTCTGCTGTCTCTCTGAGGCTTGGGAATAGCAGAGCAGTCCAGAACGAGAAGCTGCCTTTTTGCCGAGAGAGCAGCGTTGTGCAGTTGGGAAGCAGGCCTCCTCGGGCAAACCGCCGGGCGTGCAGAGAATCGAAAGAAAAGCAGGGAAGAACATGGAAGGCAAGAAAATATCGCGGAGAGCATGTTTTTTCAAGGACGTTGAGGCAGAAGACGGCAAAGCTGTTTTCTTCTGTGGGAGCTTCGGGTCGACTTGTAGAAAGTCGCATAGGACAGTGCAGAGTCCCCGTTTCTAGTTCCTCACTAATCATGTCTGGGCTTCAGCTGACAGCTATACATAGTGCAGGATGTGTCAGGCACTCTCCTCTCGCCCTGTGCGTGCTTCTGCTTTGTGTTTGCATGCTGCAGAGAAGCACTCGTGCTTGCTTTTGTTTCCTGCAAGTCAACACGCTTGTGCACTAATAATGCTGCCTTTGCCAGCACAAAATCACTTTATAGTCGAGTTGGAGTCGCCCCTGCGTTCAGCAGCAAAAGGAGAAGCTCTGCTCTCTCTCTGAGGCTTGTGCACAGCAGAGCTGCCCAGAACGAGAAGCTGCCTTTTTACCGAGAGAGCAGTGTTTTGCAGCAGGGAAGCAGGCGTTCTCGGGGAAGCTGCAGGGTGTGCATAGAAGTGAAAGGAAAGCGGGGAAGAACGTGGAAGGCAAGAAAATATCGTGGAGAGCAGGTGTTTTCAAGGACGTTGAGGCAGAAGGCGGCAAAGCTGTTTTCTTCTGTGGGAGCTTCGAATTGACTTGTAGAAAGTCCCCCAGCACAGTGCAGAGTCCCCGTGCCTAGTTCCTCACTAATCATGTCTGGGCTTCACCCGACAGCTATACTGAGTGCAGGACGTGCCAGGCAGTCTCCTCTCGCCATGTGCGTGCTTCTGCTTTTTGTTTTCATGCTGCAGAGAAGCACTCCTGCTTGCTTTTGTTTCCAGGAAGCCAACACGCTTGTGCACTAATAGTACTTCCTTTGCCAGCACAAAATCACTTTCTAGTTCAGTTGGAGTGTCCCCTGCGTTCAACAGCGCAAGCAGAAGCCCTGCTGTCTCTGCGGCTTGTGCATAGCAGAACTGTCCAGAACGAGAAGCTGCCTTTTTTTCCGTGAGAGTAGTGTTTTACAGCAGGGAAACAGGCGTCCTCGGGGAAGCCGCAGGCTGTGCAGAGAAGCAAAAGGAAAGCAGGGAAGAACGTGGAAGACAAGAAAATATCGCGGAGAGCAGGTGTTTGCAAGGACGTTGAGGCAGAAGACGGCAAAGCTGTTTTCTTCTGTGGGAGATTCGGGTCGACTTGTACAAAGTCCCCAAGCACAGGGCAGAGTCCTCGTGGCTCGTTCCTCACCATTCATGTCTGGGCTTCACCCGACAGCTATACTGAGTGCAGGACGTGTCAGGCAGTCTCCTCTCACCGTGTGTGTGCTTCTGCTTTGTGTTTGCATGCCGCAGAGAAGCACTCGTGCTTGCTTTTCTTTCCTGCAAGCCAACACGCTTCTGCACTAATAGTGCTGCCTTTGCCTGCACAAAATCACTTGCTAGTTAAGTTGGAGTCGCCCCTGCGTTCAGCAGCGCAAGCAGAAGCCCTGCTGTCGCTCTGCGGCTTGTGCACAGCAGAGCTGTCCAGAACGAAAAGCTGCCTTTTAGCCAAGAGAGCAGCGTTTTGCAGCAGGGAAGCAGGCGTCCCTAGGCAAGCCGCAGGGTGTGTAGAGAAGTGAAAGGAAAGCAGGGAAGAATGTGGAAGGCAAGAAAATATCGCGGAGAGCAGGTGTTTGCAAGGACGTTGAGGCAGAAGACGGCAAAGCCGTTTTCTTCTGTGGGAGATTCGGGTCGACTCATAGAAAGTCCCCCAGCACAGTGCAGAGTCCCCGTGGCTAGTTCCTCACTAATCATGTCTGGGCTTCACCCGGCAGCTAAACTGAGTGCAGGACGTGTCAGGGAGTCTCCTCTCGCCCTGTGCGTGCTTCGGCTTTGTGTTTGCATGCTGCAGAGAAGCACTCGTGCTTGCTTTTGTTTCCAGAAAGCCAACACGCTTGTGCAGTAATAGTGCTGCCTTTGGCAGCTCAAAATCACTTTTTAGTTCAGTTGGAGTGTCCCGTGCGTTCAACAGCGCAAGTAGAATCCCTGCTGTCTCTGTGGCTTGTGCATAGCAGAGCTGTCCAGAACGAGAACCTGCCTTTTTGCCAAGAGAGCAGCGTTTTGCAGCAGGGAAGCAGGTGTCTTCGAGCAAGCCGCAGAGTGTGCAGAGAAGCGAAAGGAAAGCGGGGAAGAACGTGGAAGGCAAGAAAATATCGCGGAGAGCACGTGTTTGCAAGGACCTTGAGGCAGAAGACGGCAAAGCTGTTTTCTTCTGTGGGAGATTCGGGTCGACTTGTAGAAAGTCCCCAAGCACAGTGCCGAGTGCCCGTGGCTAGTTCCTCACTAATGATGCCTGGGCTTCACCCGACAGCTATACTGAGTGCAGGACGTGTCAGGCAGTCTCCTCTCGCCGTGTGCGTGCTTCTGCTTTGTGTTTGCATGCTGCAGAGAAGCACTCGTGCTTGCTTTGGTTTCCAGCAAGTCAACACGCTTGTGCACTAATAGTGCTGCCTTTGCCAGCACAAAATCACTTACTGGTTGAGTTGGAGTCGCCCCTGCGTTCAGCAGCAAAAGGAGAAGCTCTGCTGTCTCTCTGAAACTTGTGAATAGCAGAGCTGTCCAGAACGAGAAGCTGCCTTTTTGCCGAGAGAGACGCGTTTTGCAGCAGGGAAGCAGGCTTCCTCGGGCCAGCCGCAGGGTGTGCAGAGAAGCGAAAGGAAAGCAGGGAAGAATGTGGAAGGCAAGAAAATATCGCGGAGAGCAGGTGTTTGCAAGGACATTGAGGCAGAAGACGGCAAAGCTGTTTTCTTCTGTGGGAGCTTTGGGTCGACTTGTACAAAGTCCCCAAGCACAGTGCCGAGTGCCCGTGGCTAGTTCCTCACTAATGATGCCTGGGCTTCACCCGACAGCTATACTGAGTGCAGGACGTGTCAGGCAGTCTCCTCTCGCTGTGTGCGTGCTTCTGCTTTGTGTTTGCATGCTGCAGAGAAGCACTCGTGCTTGCTTTGGTTTCCAGCAAGTCAACACGCTTGTGCACTAATAGTGCTGCCTTTGCCAGCACAAAATCACTTGCTAGTTGAGTTGGAGTTTCCCCTGCGTTCAGCAGCAAAAAAAAAAAAAAGCTCTGCTGTCTCTCTGCGGCTTGTACATAGCAGAGCTGTTCAGAACGAGAGGCTGCCTTTTAGCCGAGAGAGCAGCGTTTTGCAGCAGGAAAGCAGGCGTTCTCGGGGAAGCCGCAGGGTGTGCAGAGAAGCAAAAGGAAAGCAGGGAAGAACGTGGAAGACAAGAAAATATCGCGGAGAGCAGGTGTTTGCAAGGACGTTAAAGGAGAAGACGGAAAAGCTGTTTTCTTCTGTGGGAGTTTGGGTCAACTTGTAGAAAATCCCCCAGCACGGCGCAGAGTCCCCGTGGCTAGTTCCTCATTAATCATGTCTGGGCGTCACCCGACAGCTATGCTGAGTGCAGGACGTGTCTTGCAGTCTCCTCTCGCTGTGTGCGTGCTTCTCCTTTGTGTTTGCATGCTGCAGAGAAGCACTCGTGCTTGCTTTTGTTTCCAGAAAGCCAACACGCTTGTGCAGTAATAGTGCTGCCTTTGGCAGCTCAAAATCACTTTTTAGTTCAGTTGGAGTGTCCCGTGCATTCAACAGCGCAAGCAGAATCCCTGCTGTCTCTGTGGCTTGTGCATAGCAGAGCTGTCCAGAACGAGAACCTGCCTTTTTGCCAAGAGAGCAGAGTTTTGCAGCAGGGAAGCAGGTGTCTTCGAGCAAGCCGCAGAGTGTGCAGAGAAGCGAAAGGAAAGCGGGGAAGAACGTGGAAGGCAAGAAAATATCGCGGAGAGCACGTGTTTGCAAGGACCTTGAGGCAGAAGACTGCAAAGCCGTTTTCTTCTGTGGGAGCTTCGGGTCAACTTGTAGAAAGTCCCCAAGCACAGTGCCGAGTGCCCGTGGCTAGTTCCTCACTAATGATGCCTGGGCTTCACCCGACAGCTATACTGAGTGCAGGACGTGTCAGGCAGTCTCCTTTCGCCGTGTGCGTGCTTCTGCTTTGTGTTTGCATGCTGCAGAGAAGCACTCCTGCTTGCTTTGGTTTCCAGCAAGTCAACACGCTTGTGCACTAATAGTGCTGCTTTTGCCAGCACAAAATCACTCGCTAGTTGAGTTGGAGTCGCCCCTGCGTTCAGCAGCAAAAGGAGAAGCTCTGCTGTCTCTCTGAAACTTGTGAATAGCAGAGCTGTCCAGAACGAGAAGCTGCCTTTTTGCCGAGAGAGCAGCGTTTTGCAGCAGGGAAGCAGGCGTCCTCGGCCAAGCGGCAGGGTGTGCAGAGGAGCGCAAGGAAAGCAAGGAAGAATGTGAAATGCAAGAAAGTATCGCGGAGTGTAGGTGTTTGCAAGGACGTTGAGGCAGAAGACGGAAAAGCCGTTTTCTTCTGTGGGAGCTTCGGGTCGACTTGTAGAAAGTCCCCCAGCACAGTGCAGAGTCCCCGTGGCTAGTTCCTCACTAATCATGTCTGGACTTCAGCTGACAGCTATACATAGTGCAGGACGTGTCAGGCACTCTCCTCTCGCCGTGTGCGTGCTTCTGCTTTGTGTTTGCATGCTTTAGAGAAGCACTCATGCTTACTTTTGTTTCCACCAAGCCAACACGCTTGTGCTCTAATAGTGCTGCCTTTGCCAGCACAAAATCACTACTTAGTTAAGTTGGAGTGTCCCCTGCGTTCAGCAGCAAAAGGAGAACCTCTGCTCTCTCTCTGCAGCTTGTGCATTGCGGAGCTGTCCAGAACGAGAAGCTGCCTTTTTTCCGAGAGAGCAGCGTTTTGCAGCAGGGAAGCAGGCGTTCTTGGGGAAGCCGCAGGGTGTGCAGAGAAACGAAAGGAAAGCGGGGAAGAACGTGGAAGGTTAGAAAATATACCAAAGAGCAGGTGTTTTCAAGGACGTTGAGGCAGAAGACGGCAAAGCTGTTTTCTTCTGTGGGAGCTTCGGGTCGACTTGCAGAAAGTCCCCCAGGGCAGCGCAGAGTCCCCATGGTTAGTTCCTCACTAATCATTTCTGGGCTTCACCCGACAGCTATACTGAGTGCAGGACTTTCCAGGCAGTCTCCTCTCGCCCTGTGCGTGCTTCTGCTTTGTGTTTGCATGCTGCAGAGAAGCACTCGTGCTTGCTTTTGTTTCCAGAAAGCCAACACGCTTGTGCACTAATAGTGCTGCCTTTGGCAGCTCAAAATCACTTTTTAGTTCAGTTGGAGTGTCCCGTGCGTTCAACAGCGCAAGCAGAATCCCTGCTGTCTCTGTGGCTTGTGCATAGCAGAACTGTCCAGAACGAGAAGCTGCCTTTTTGCCGAGAGAGTAGTGTTTTGCAGCAGGGAAGCAGGCATCCTCGGGGAAGCGGCAGGGTGTGCAGAGAAGCGAAAGGAAAGCGGGTAAGAACGTGGAAGGCTAGAAAATATACCAAAGAGCAGGTGTTATCAAGGACGTTGAGGCAGAAGACGGCAAAGCTGTTTTCTTCTTTGGGAGCTTCGGGTCAACTTGTACAAAGTCCCCCGGCGCAGCGCAGATTCCCCGTAGCTAGTTCCTCACTAATCATGTCTGGGCTTCAGCCGACGGCTATACTGAGTTCTGGATGTGTCAGGCAGTCTCCTGTCGCCCTGTGCGTGCTTCTGCTTTGTGTTTGCATGCTGCAGAGAAGCACTCCTGCTTGCTTTTGTTTCCAGCAACTCAATACGCTTGTGTACTAATAGTGCTGCCTTTGCCAGCACAAAAACACTTTCTAGTTCAGTTGGAGTGTCCCCTGCGTTCAGCAGCGCAAGCAGAAGCTCTGCTGTCTCTCTGCGGCTTGTGCATAAGGAGAGCTGTCCAGATCGAGAAGCTGCCTTTTTGCCGAGAGCAGCGTTTTGCAGCAGGGAAGCAGGTGTCCTCGAGCAAGCGGCGGGGTGTGCAGAGAAGCGAAAGGAAAGTGGGGAAGAACGTTGAAGGCAAGAAAATATCGCGGAGAGCAGGTGTTTGCAAGGATGTTGAGGCAGAAGACCGCAAAGCTGTTTTCTTCTGTGGGAGCTTCGGGTCGACTTGTAGAAAGTCCCCTAGCACGGCGCAGATTCACCGTGGCTAGTTCCTTACTAATCATGTCTGGGCTTCACCCGACAGCTATACTGAATGCAGGACGTGTCAGGCACTCTCCTCTCACCGTGTGCATGCTTCTGCTTTGTGTTTGCATGCTGTAGAGAAGCACTCGTGCTTACTTTTGTTTCCAGCAAGTCAACATGCTTGTGCACTAATAGTGCTGCCTTTGGTAGCAGAAAATCACTTTCTTGAGCAGTGTCTTTGGTTTCCCATGGAAATGGGCGACCTTTCGTGTCTAATGCTGTCTGCCTGCCACTGGGCTTCTGCATGCTAAAATTCCACTAAAATTCTTCTAATAATCCATACAAAAGAGGATTTCTCCCAGATGCAAGCTGCCACCCGTTGTAAGCGTGTCTTCCCTTGGAGTGCTAAAGGCCTCCTACAAGCCGACATCAGGAACCTGGGGAGGATGCTATTGGTTTCCAATGGAAAAGGGCTACCCTTTGTCTCTAATGCTGTCTTCCTGGCACTGAGCTTCTGCATGCTAAAATTCCACTAAAATTCCTCTAACACTCCATATAAAAGAGGATTTCTTCCAGATGCAAGCTGCCACCCGTTGTAAGGGTGTCTTCCCTTGGAGTGCTAAAGGCCTCCTACAAGCCGACATCAGGAACCTGGAGAGGTCCCTTTAGTTTCCCATGGAAAAAAGACCACAATTTGTTTCTAATTCTTCCTGCCTGCCACTGGGCTTCTGCCTGCTAAAATTCCGTTCATATTTTGAATTGATGAGGATTTCTCCTACATGCAAGCTGCCACTAACTGGAAGCCTGGCTGCCCTTGGCATGCTAAAGGCCTTCTACAAACTGACATCAGGAACCTGGGGATGTTGCTATGGGTTTCCAAAGGAAAAGGGCAACTGTTCGTTTCTAATGCTGTCAGCCTGCCACTGGGCTTCTGCCTACTAAATCTCCACTAAAATTCCACTGAAATCCCATAACAATGAGGATTTCTCCCAGATGCAAGCTGCCACAAGTTGGAAGCCTGGCTGCCCTGGGCATGCTAAAGGCCTCCTACAAACTGTCATCAGGAACCTAGAGAAGTGTCTTTGGTTTCCCATGGAAAAGGGCCACCTTTCGTGTCTAATGCTGTCTGCCTGCCGCTGGGCTTCTGCCTGCTAAAATTCCCCTGAAATCCCATACAAATGAGGATTTCTCCCAGATGCAAGCTGCCACCATGTCTTGGTTTGGAAAGACGGGTATCTGACCGGGAAAGCTCAAGTTTCCCTTAGAATGGGGAATGTAAACCCCTCACCCCCGCCAAGTTATAGTTTTACAATTAAGGGCTTTCAGGAAAAGGTTTTGGAATAGGAATAACAGTTCTTTACTAGGAATACTAACTGTGCAAATCAAGTAGAAAGGCAAAACCACCCAACCACACCAGCAAACAAACAACAATTTTGGAAAATCCTGACAGAGCCAGAGCTACAACCTGACACCCTGTTGGCCAGGGTGTTGGAAGCAGTCCAAAAGTGAGTCCTCCTGGAGTGGCAGATGTGGTTCTGGTAGAGTAGAGATGATCCTATAGAGCAAGAGTCCAGCGGTGGTGAGAGGGGGTCCCGTGGTGGTGAGAAAGGGGTCCAGTCTTCCTCCAGGAATCGGGTGAAGATGGATGCCTTCTCGTTCCTGTGGCTCAGTTTTATCCAGGTAGAAATGGTTTGCTCCCCCCACTGGGTGGAGCATCTCACAATAGGATGATGGAATGTGGAATGTACTGCTTTGGGGAGGGTATAGTTTGGGGATGTGTTAGTTTGGGGAGGTGTTAATGGCCCATTAGCAGACAAATACCCCCCTGGAGGAAAGACCAGTGGTGAAAAAGATAAGAAACAATGTCCTACAGTTGGCCCATTGACAAAAGTCACCCGCCCTACTCCTCCCAGAGTAAAGAAGAAGAGTGCTATCAGGAGATATAAATAGAATACATGCTTTTGTTTTCCAAAACCCAGGACACACCAACAGAAAGCCTGCCTGCCCTTGGAGTGCCAAAGGCCTCCTACAAACTGACATCAGGAACCTGGGGAGGTTGCTATTGGATTCCCATGGAAAAGGGCAACCGTTCATATCTAATGCTGCCTGCCTGCCGCTGTGATTTTCCCTGCTAAAATTCCATACAAATGAATTTATCTCCCAGATGGAATCTACCACCAGTTAGAAGTTTGTCTGCCCTTGTAGTGCCAAAGGCCTCCTACAAACTGACATCAGGAACGTGGGCTGGAGACTTTGGTTTCCCATGGAAAAGGGCCACCGTTCGTGTCTAATGCTGTCTGCTACTGGGCTTCTGCCCGATAAATTCCACTAAAATTCCATACAAAGGAGGATGTCCTCGAAATGGAATGTACCACCAGCTGGAAGTTCATCTGCCCTTGGTGTGCCAAAGGCCTCGTACAAACTGACATCAGGAACCTGGGCTGGAGACTTTGGTTTCCCATGGAGAAGGGCCACCGTTCGTGTCTAATTCTGTCTGCTTGACCCTGGGATTTTGCCTGCTAAAATTCCATACAAATGACTTTATCACCCAGATGGCATCTATCACCAGTTGGAAGTTTGTCTCCCCTTGTAGAAACAAAGGCCTCCTACACACTGACATCAGGAACCTGGTTGGAGACACTGGTTTCCCATAGAAAAGGGCCACCGTTCGTGTCTAATGCTCTGCCTGAGGCTGGGATTTTGCCTGCTAAAATTCCATACAAATGAGTTTATCACCCAGATGGAATCTACCACCAGTTGGAGGTTTGTCTGCCCTTGCAGTGCCAAAGGCCTCTTACACACTGACGTCAGGAACATGGGCTTGAGACTTTGGTTTCCCATGAAAAAGAACCACCGTTCGTGTCTAATACCGTCCGCCTGCCAATGAGATTTTGCTTGCAAATATTCCACTAAAATTCCAAACGAATGTGGATGTCCCCCAGATGGAATCTACCACCAGCTGGAAGTTTGTCTGCCCTTGCAGTACCAAAGGCCTCCTATAAACTGACTTCAGGAACGTGGGGTGGAGACTTTGGTTTCCCATGGAAAAGGGCCACCGTTCGTGTCTAATGCTGACTGCTTGCCTGTGGGATTTTGCCTGCTAAAATTCTACTTAAATTCCATAAGAATGAGGACGTCTCCCAGATGCAGTCTACCACCAGATGGAAATTTGTGTACCCTTTTAGTGCCAAAGGCCTCCTACAAACTGACATCAGGAAGGTGAGCTGGAGACTTTGGTTTCCTATGGAAAAGACCACCGCTGGTGTCTAATGCTTGCTGCCTGCCAATGGGATTTTGCCTGAAAATATACCACTCACATTCCATACGAATGAGGATGTCCCCCAGATGGAATCTACCACCAGCTGGAAGTTTGTCTGCCCTTGTAGTGTCAAAGGCCTTCTACAAACTGACATTAGGAACCTAGCCTGGACACTTTGGTTTCCCATGGAAAAGGGCCACGGTTCCTGTCTAATGCTCTCTGCTGGCTGCTAAGATATTGCCTTCTAAAATTCCGAACAAATGAGTTTATCACCCAGATGGAATCTACCACCAGTTGGAAGTTTGTCTGCCCTTGTAGTACCAAAGGCCTCCTACAAACTGACATCAGGAACGTGGGCTTGAAATTTTGGTTTCCCATGGAAAAGGGCCACTGTTCATGTCTAATTTTTTCTGCCTGCCACTGGGCATCTGTCTGCTAAAATTCCATACAAATGAGGATATCTCCCAGATGGAATCTACCACCAGTTGGAGGTTTGTCCGCCCTTGTAGTACCAAAGGCTTCTTACAAACGGACATCAGGAACGTAGGCTGGAGACTTTGGATTGCCATAGAAAAGGGCCACCGTTCGTGTCTAATGCTGTCTGCCTGGCGCTGGGATATTGCTTTCTAAAATTCCGTACAAATGAGGATATCTCCCAGATGGAATCTACCACCAGCTGGAAGTTTGTCTGCCCTTGTAGTGCCAAAGGCCTCTTTCAAACTGACATCAGGAAGCCGGGTGGAGACTTTGGTTTCCCATGGAAAAGGGCCACCGTTCGTGTCTAATGCTGTCTGCCTGCCTGTGGGATTTTGCCTGCTAAAATTCCAGTTAAATTCCATACGAATGAGGATGTCTCCCAGATACAATCTACCAACAGATGACAAATTGCTTACCCTTTTAGTTCCAAAGGCCTCCTTCAAACTGACATCAGGAACCTGGGTGGGAGTCTTCGGATTCCCATGGAAAAGTCCGCCGTTCATGTCTAATGCTCTCTTCCTGCCAATGGGATTCTGCCTGCAAATATACCTCTAAAATTCCATACAAATGAGGATGTCGCCCAGATGGAATCTACCACCAATTGGATGTTTGCCTGCCCTTGTAGTGTCGAAGGCCTTCTACAAACTGACATTAGGAACCTAGCCTGGACACTTTGGTTTCCCATGGAAAAGGGCCACGGTTCCTGTCTAATGCTCTCTGCCGGCTGCTAAGATATTGCCTTCTAAAATTCCGAACAAATGAGTTTATCACCCAGATGGAATCTACCACCAGTTGGAACTTTGTCTGCCCTTGTAGTACCAAAGGCCTCTTACAAACTGACATCAGGAACCTGGGCTTGAGATTTTGGTTTCCCATAGAAAAGGGCCACCGTTCATGTCTAATGCTGTCTGCCTGCCGCTGGGACTTTGCCTGCAAATATACTTCTTAAATTCCATACGAATGAGGATGTCCCCCAGATGGAATCGACTACCAGTTTGAAGTTTGTCTGCCCTTGTAGTACCAAAGGCCTCTTATAAACTGATATCAGGAACCTGGGCTGGAGTCTTTGGATTCCCATGGAAAAGGGCCACAGTGCGTGTCCAATGCTGTCTGCCTGCCAATGGGATTTTGCTTGCAAATATTCCACTAAAATTCCAAACGAATGTGGATGTCCCCCAGATTGAATTTATCACCAGTTGGACGTTTGTCTGCCCTAGTAGTACCAAAGGCCTCCTACACACTGACATCAGGAATTTGGGCTTGAGAATTTTGTTTCCCATGGAAAAGGGCCACCGTTCATGTCTAAGGCTGTCTGCCTGCCGCTGGGATATTGCCTTCTAAAATTCCGTATAAATGTGGATATCTCTAAGATGGAATCTTCCGCCACTTGGATGTTTTCCTGCCCTTGTTGTGCCAAAGGCCTCTTAAAAACTGACATCAGGAACCTGGGTTGGAGACTTTAGTTTCCCATGGAAAAGAGCCGCCGTTCCTGTCTAATGCTGTCTACATGCCACTGGACTTTTGCCTATTAAAATTCCATACGAAGGAGGATATCTCCCAGATGGAATCTACCAGCAGTTGGATGTTTGCCTGCCCTTGTAGTGCGAAAGGCCACCTACAAATAGACATCAGGAACCTGGGCTGGAGTCTTTGGATTCCCATGGAAAAGGACCACCGTTCGTGTCTAATGCTGTTTGCCTGCAGCTGGGATTTTGCCTGCTTAAATACCTCTAAAATTCCATACGAATGTTGGTATCCCGCAAATGGGATCTACCATCAGTTGGAGGTTTGTCTGCCCTTGAAGTGCCAAAGGCCTCCTACACACTGACATCAGGAACCTGGGGTGGAGACTTTGGTTTCCCATGGAAAAGGGCCACCGTTCGTGTCTTGTGCTGTCTGCCTGCCGCTGGGATTTTGCCAACTAAAGTTCCATACGAATGAGGATGTCTCCTAGATGATATCTACCACCAGCTGGAAGGTTGTCCGCCCTTTTAGTGCCAATGGCCTCCTCCAAAATGACATCAGGAACGTGGGCTGGAGACTTTGGTTACCCATGGAAAAGGGCCACGGTTCGTGTCTAATACTGGCTGCCTGCCAATGTGCTTCCGCCTGCTAAAATTTCACTAAATTTCCATACAAATGAAGATGTCCACCAGATGGAATCTACCACCAGTTGGACGTTTGTCTGCCCTTGTAGTTCCAAAGGCCTCCTACAAACTGACCTCAGGAACCTGGGGTGGAGACTTTGGATTCCAATGGAAAAGTGCCACCGTTCATGTCTAATGCTGTCTGCTAGCCCCTGGGTTTCTATCTGCTAAAATTCCTCTAAAATTCCATACGGAAATGAACTATTCAATAGATTTATTTTTTTCAGTGTTTTTTGAACTTAGACCAGAAGCTCTCCTCTCTCCTCTGACCACGTATCCCTGAGTTTTGATTTTACTCGTGAAGAATTCTCTGCCTATGCTGGAAAAAAGATTTCTCCGCACCGCGGGGAGCCGCAAGGTTCTGGTGCTGGGACGGGGGGCCCCCGCGCCCCAGCCGCTCGCAGTCAGCACGAGGAACTTGCCGCCACTATCCCGCCGTGCCCGAAGCCCGGGCAGGACTCCAGCGCAGCGCCGGCTGCAGGCGGAGCAGGAGGATCGGCCAAGCACCTGTCCTGGAGCGCCTCCTGCTGCCCGTGGCCATCCCAGTGCCGATCCCGGCCCCAACGCCGCCTGGGTCCCCCAGCTCTTAGACCCACAGCTCGCCACAGCAGCAGAGAGTAAGCAGAGCTTCTGCTTCAGTTGTTTAAAGCAGAATCAGCTCCAGCTCGACTCCACAGTGATCCTTTGCTGGAAAAGGCAGCACTATTAGTGCACAAGCGCCATGGCTTGCGGGAAACAGAAGAGAAGCACGAGTGCTTCTCTGCATCCTGCAAACACAAAGCACCTGCACGCACACGGCGAAACGAGACTGCATGACACCACCTGCAATCCCTGCAGCTCTCGACTGAAACCATGGCATGCTTTGAAAGGAACTAACCACGGGCACTGTGCACCGGGCTGGGGGACTTCCTACAAGTCGACCTGAAGCTCCCACAGATGAAAATAGCTTTGCCGTTTTCTGCCTCAACGTCCTTGCAAACACCTGCTCTCCGCGATATTTTCTGGCCGTCCACATTCTTCCCCGCTTTCCTTTCGCATCTCTGCACACCCTGCGGCTTCCCCGAGCACGCCCGCTTCCCTGCTGGAAAACGCTGATCTCTCGGCAAAAAGGCAGCTTCTCGTTCTGGACAACTCTGCTGTGCACAAGCCGCAGAGAGACAGCAGAGCTTCTGTTTGCGCTGCTTAATGCAGGGGCGACTCCAACTCAACTAGCAAGTGATTTTGTGCTGGCAAAGGCAGCACTATTAGTGCACACGCGTGTTGGCTTGCTGGAAACAGAAGCAAGCACGAGTGCTTCTCTGCAGCATGCAAACACAAAGCAGAAGCATGCACAGGGCGAGAGGAGACTGCCTGACACGTCCTGCACTCAGTATAGCTGTCGAGGGAAGCCCGGACATGATTAGTGAGGAACTAGCCACGAGGACTCTGCACTGTGCTGGGGGACTTCCTACGAGTCGACCCGAAGCTCCCACAGAAGAAAACAGCTTTGCCGTCTTCTGCCTCAACGTCCTTGAAAAAACATGCTCTCCGCGATATTTTCTTGCCTTCCACATTCTTCCCCGCTTTCCGTTCGCTTCTCTGCACACCTTGCGGCTTGCCCGAGGATGCCTGCTTCCATGCTGCCAAACGCTGCTCTCTCGGCTAAAAGGCAGCTTCTCGTTCTGGACAGCTCTGCTGTGCACAAGCCGCAGAGAGACAGCAGGGCTTCTGCTTGCGCTGCTGAACGCAGGGGCGACTCCAACTCAACTAGCAAGTGATTTTGTGCTGGCAAAGGCAGCACTATTAGTGCACAAGCGTGTTGGCTTGCTGGAAAGAAAAGCAAGCAGGAGTGCTTCTCTGCAGCACGCAAACACAAAGCCGAAGCACGCACAGGGCGAGAGGAGACTGCCGGAAACGTCCTGCACTCAGTATAGCTGTCAGGTGAACCCCGGACATGATTAGTGAGGAACTAGCCACGGGGACTCTGCACTGTGCTGGGGAACTTTCTACAAGTCGACCCTAGGCTCCCACAGAAGAAAACAGCTGTGCCGCCTTCTGCCTCAACGTCCTTGCAAACACCTGCTCTTTGCGATATTTTCTTTACTTCCACGTTCTTCCTTCCTTTCCTTTCACTTGTCTGCACACCCTGAGGCTTCCCCGAGCACGCCCTCTTCCCTGCTGCAAAACGCTACTCTCTCGGAAAAAAGGCAGCTTCTCGTTCTGGAATACTCTGCTGTGCACAAGCCGCAGAAAGACAGCAGGGTTTCTGCTTGCGCTGCTGAACGAAGGGGCGACTCCAACTCAACTAGCGAGTGATTTTGTGCTTGCAAAGGCAGCACTATAAGTGCACTAGCGTGTTGGCTTGCTGGAAACCGAAGCAAGCAGGTGTGCTTCTCTGCAGCATGCAAACACAAAGCAGAAGCACGCACAGGGCGAGAGGAGACTGCCTGACACGTCCTGCACTCAGTATAGCTGTCGAGGGAAGCCCGGACATGATTAGTGAGGAACTAGCCACGGGGACTCTGCACTGTGCTGAGAGGCTTTCTGCAAGTCGACCCAAAGCTCCCACAGAAGAAAACAGCTTTGCCATCTTCTGCCTCAACATCCTTGCAAACACCTGCTCTCTGCGATATTTTCTTGCCTTCCACATTCTTCCCCACTTTCCTTTCACTTCTCTGCACACCCTGCGGCTTGCCTGAGGACGCCTGCTTCTCTGCTGCAAAACGCTGCTCTCTCAGCTACAAGGCAGCTTCTCATTCTGGACAGCTCTGCTGTGCAGGAGCCGCAGAGAGACAGCAGGGCTTCTGCTTGCGCTGCTGAACGCAGGGGCGACTCCAACTCAACTAGCAAGTGATTTTGTGCTTGCAAAGGCAGCACTATTAGTGCACAAGCGTGTTGCCTTGCTGGAAACCGAAGCAAGCAGGAGTGCTTCTCTACAGTACGCAAACACAAAGCAGAAGCACGCACAGGGCGAGAGGAGACTGCCTGACCTTTCCTGCACCCAGTATAGTATTCGGGTGATGCCCGGACATGATTAGTGAGGAACTAGCCACAGGGACTCTGCACTGTGCTGGGGGACTTCCTACAAGTCTACCCGAAGCTCCCACAGAAGAAAACAGCTTTGCCGTCTTCTGCCTCAACATCCTTGCAAACACCTGCTCTTCGCGATATTTTCTTGACTTCCACATTCTTCCCCGCTTTCCTTTCGCTTCTCTGCACACCTTGCGGCTTGCCTGAGGACGCCTGTTTCCCTGCTGCCAAACGCGGCTCTCTCGGCTAAAAGGCAGCTTCTCGTTCTGGACAGCTCTGCTGTGCACAAGCCGCAGAGAGACAGCAGGGCTTCTGCTTGCGCTGCTGAATGCAGGGGCGACTCCAACTCAACTAGCAAGTGATTTTGTGCTGGCAAGGGCAGCACTATTAGTGCACAAGCGTGTTGGCTTGCTGGAAACAAAAGCAAGCACGAGTGCTTCTCTGCAGCATGCAAACACAAAGCAGAAGCACGCACAGGGCGAGAGGAGACTCCCTGAAACGTCCTGCACTCAGGAGAGCTGTCAGGTGAAGCCCGGACATGATTAGTGAGGTACTAGCCACGGGGACTCTGCACTGTGCTGGGGGACTTTGTACAAGTCGACCCGAAGCTCCCACAGGAGAAAACAGCTTTGCCGTCTTCTGCCTCAACGTCCTTGAAAACACCTGCTCTCCGCGATATTTTCTTGCCTTCCACATTCTTCCCTGCTTTCCTTTCGCTTCTCTGCACCCCTTGCGGCTTGCCCGAGGACGCCTGCTTCCATGCTGCCAAACGCTGCTCTCTCGGCTAAAAGGCAGCTTCTCGATCTGGACAACTCTGCTGTGCACAAGCTTCAGAGAGACAGCAGGGCTTCTGCTTGCGCTGCTGAACGCAGGGGTGACTCCAACTCAACTAGCGAGTGATTTTGTGCTGGCAAAGGCAGCACTATTAGTGCACACGCGTGTTGGCTCGCTGGAAAGAAAAGCAAGCAGGAGTGCTCCTCGGCAGCACGCATACACAAAGCCGAAGCACGCACAGGGCGAGAGGAGACTGCCTGACACGTCCTGCACTCAGTTTAGATGCCGGGTGAAGCCCAGACATGATTAGTGAGGAACTAGCCACGGGGACTCTGCACTGTGCTGGGGGACTTTCTATGAGTCGACCCGAATCTCCCACAGAAGAAAACGGCTTTGCCGTCTTCTGCCTCAACGTCCTTGCAAACACCTGCTCTCCGCGATATTTTCTTGCCTTCCACATTCTTCCCTGCTTTCCTTTCACTTCTCTACACACCCTGCGGCTTGCCTAGGGACGCCTGCTTCCCTGCTGCAAAACGCTGCTCTCTTGGCTAAAAGGCAGCTTCTCGTTCTGGACAGCTCTGCTGTGCACAAGCCGCAGAGCGACAGCAGGGCTTCTGCTTGCGCTGCTGAACGCAGGGGCGACTCCAACTTAACTAGCAAGTGATTTTGTGCTTGCAAAGGCAGCATTATTAGTGCACAAGCGTGTTGCCTTGCTGGAAACCGAAGCAAGCAGGAGTGCTTCTCTACAGCACGCAAACACAAATCAGAAGCACGCACAGGGCGACAGGAGACTGCCTGACCTGTCTTGCACTCAGTATAGTTTTCGGGTGATGCCCGGACATGATTAGTGAGGAACTAGCCACGGGGACTCTGCACTGTGCTGGGGGACTTTCTGAAAGTCGACCCAAAGCTCCCACAGAAGAAAACAGCTTTGCTGTCTTCTGCCTCAACGTCCTTGCAAACACCTGCTCTCCGCGATATTTTCTTGCCTTCCACGTTCTTCCCCACTTTCCTTTCGCTTCTCTGCACACCCTGAGGCTTGCCCGAGGGCGCCTGCTTTCCTGCTGCCAAACGCGGCTCTCTCGGCTAAAAGGCAGCTTCTCGTTCTGGACAGCTCTGCTGTGCACAAGCCGCAGAGAGACAGCAGGGCTTCTGCTTGCGCTGCTGAATGCAGGGGCGACTCCAACTCAACTAGCAAGTGATTTTGTGCTGGCAAGGGCAGCACTATTAGTGCACAAGCGTGTTGGCTTGCTGGAAACAGAAGCAAGCAGGAGTGCTTTGCTGCAGCACACAAACACAAAGCAGAAGCACGCACAGGGCGAGAGGAGACTCCCTGAAACGTCCTGCACTCAGAAGAGCTGTCAGGTGAAGCCCAGACATGATTAGTGAGGAACTAGCCACGGGGACTCTGCACTGTGCTGGGGGACTTTGTACAAGTCGACCCGAAGCTCCCACAGAAGAAAACAGCTTTGCCATCTTCTGCCTCAACGTCCTTGCAAACAACTGCTCTCTGCGATATTTTCTTGCCTTCCATGTTCTTCCCCACTTTCCTTTCGCTTCTCTGCACACCCTGCGGCTTCCCCGAGCACGCCCGCTTCCCTGCTGCAAAACGCTGCTCTCTCGGCAAAAAGGCAGCTTCTCGTTCTGGACAGCTCTGCTGTGCACAAGCTTCAGAGAGACAGCAGGGCTTCTGCTTGCGCTGCTGAACGCAGGGGAGACTCCAACTCAACTAGCAAGTGATTTTGTGCTGGCAAAGGCAGCACTATTAGTGCACAAGCGTGTTGGCTTTCTGGAAACAAAAGCATGCACGAGTGCTTCTCTGCAGCATGCAAACACAAAGCACCACCACACACAGGGCGAGAGGAGACTGCCTGACACATCCGGCACTCAGTATAGCTGTCGGGTGAAGCCCAGGCATGATTAGTTAGGACCTAGCCACGGGGACTCTGCACTGTGCTGGGGGACTTTCTACAAGTCAACCCGAAGCTCCCACAGAAGAAAACAGCTTTGCCGTCTTCTGCCTCAACGTCCTTGCAAACACCTGCTCTCCGTGATATTTTCTTGCCTTCCACATTCTTCCCCGCTTTTCTTTCGCTTCTCTGCACACCCTGCGGCTTCCCCGAGCATGCCTGCTTCCCTGCCAACCCTGTGTTGTCACAGCGAGGTGGCAGCTGGTGCAGGCAGCACTGTGGTGTCATAGCGAGGTGGAAGCTGGTGCTGCATATGCTGTGGTGTGTCAGGGAGTTGGAAGCTGGTGGTGCCAGGCATAAGCTGCGCTTGGATAGGTGTCATTGCTCACATGCACATATTTTTGGCCGCCAAAACGAGGAATATGTGTGATGTCTATCTGCCACTCTTCACAGTTTCCAAGCCCTCTGGGGTTAACCCCCATACCTAGCAATGGCATGTCATGGTGTTGACAGTTATGACATGTAGCCGCAATGGCAGACATCTGCCTGCGTGTTAGTTGGAATTGACGCTTTAGGCCTGGTACATTTTGATGGTACTGCTGGTGACTTAGCTTTGCCTGTTAGAAAACATCTGGAAGGCGTGCCAATTGTGCTGGGGCTGCAAGGGCATCTGCGTTGCGATTACCTTCTGCGATCTCGCCTGGCAGATCAGTATGCAATCTTATGTGCATCACATAAAATGGGTGCTCTCGATACGAAACTAAATAAATTAGTTTTCAGAGCAGCCTGAAGAGACGCTCATTCTCGATATCTTTGAGAACTGCCTGCTCTGCCCTAGACACTACCCCCACCATGTAGGCTGAATCGGTAACCAAATTAATTGGCTCCAAGAACCTCTCAAAAGCTCTCACTAATGCAGCCAGTTCAGCTACCTGAGGCAATCCCTCCACAGACTCCACATCCGCTGCCCAATGCTGAGTTTGGGGATTTCTCCAAGACTTGTGGGATGCCCCGGATGCATCAGTGCACACTGTGAGAGCCTTGAGTGGCCTACGACTCCTTTTCTCACAAGGAATGAGGTGGAATTCCTCATGAAACAGCTTGTGTGACAGGACGTGGACTGATATTTGTCCACTGTAGCTGTCCAGGGATATTTGGAGGTTGGCATTCCCCTGGAGCAGACACTCAAACATCTCTTTGGTCAGCCTCTTGGGAGCGTTCTTTCCCTCCCTGGAAAGTTTGACTAGGAGGTGAATACATGCAAAGTCACAACCAGACAGCTCACTCAGTCTCAGCCTGGCTTTTTGGATCAGCTGAGCTATCAGCTCTTGTGGCCTTTTGATAGTCTTGGATTGTTGGCAGGAGCGGAAGACCCACTCTATTATTAAGAGTGAATCTCTCTGCCCTTCGATCCATTAAAAAAATCAAACCATGTAACTGTGGCAGCCTTCCTAGAACAATGAATTTGAAAGGCAGCTCAGGCTGGTACCGGTGAGCCTGCCTCTCAGTGAAAGCCTTTTGTGCCTTTTGTATTGCAGGTTTTGTCTCTCAGGTCAGTTCTCTGGGAGGGAGCAGGTCTCTCTCCCCCCTCAATAAGTCGTTGAGGGGATCTAGGCCTTCGTTGGTGAGACCTAGCTAGGGCCTGACCCACTTCAAGGACCCACACAGAGATTGGAAATCCGCTAGGGTTTTGGGATCACTCTTGATTTCCAATTTTTGCAGAACAATGATCCGCGCAGTGATCTCCAAGCCCAGGTACCTCCAAGGTGGCATCTTTTGAACTTTGTCTTCCTGCAGTTGGAATCTGACAGAGGTTAAAACTTTAACCACTAGGTTAAGCATGTGTTGGAGTGTAGTGTCATCAGGGGCACACACAAGCACATCATCCACATAGTGTAGGGTAATGGTTTCCTTTCTTTTGGCACGCACCAGGGACAGTAATGAGGCTACGTACTGCTGGTAGATGGAGGGGCTGCATTTTAGGTCTTGCAGCAAAACTCCCCAGTGGTAGTGCTTCATTGGGGCTTCTTGATTAATGGTAGGAACCAAAAAGGCAAACCGTGCAGCATCTTCTGGGTGTAGTGGAATTTGGAAAAAACAGCCCTTGATATCTAGGACAACCAATTGCCAGTTTTGAGGGAGCATTGTCGGGGAAGGCATCCCTGGTTGGAGAGAGCCCATGTCCTGTACCACCTTGTTTATTTCGCAGAGGTCGTGGAGGACCCACCACTTGTTCTTCCCTGGCTTTTTTATTACAAAGACAGGGGAGTTCCAAGGACTGGTGGTTTCTTCTATGTGGCCCTTTGCTAATTGTCCCTCTACAAGCTCCTCGAGCATCCTAAGCTTTTCTTTACAGAGTGGCCACTGATTTATCCAAACCAGGGTGTCATCCAGTCACGTTAACTTTTGGGTAGGGCACTCCACAGCGGCCGCTTCTAAAAATCCTGGTGGGTTTTAGGGATAACTAATTTGACCCCCCACTGGGACATGGTGTCTCTCCCCCCCCAAGGGAGTCTTATAGTCGATGACAAATGGACGGACACTGCCAATTTTCTGTCCGGCCCCTCAATTTGCACCATTCTTTTTGAGATTCTTGCCAATTGGAGCCCTCCTATACCTTGAAGTCTGCCAGCCACGGGTTGTAAGTCCCAATGAGAAGGTGTGAAGGTTTATGGCCGCTTTGGGAGGAGAACTCCTAGGGAAACCCTCCCTCCCCTCCCCCAACCGGTTCAGGGGAAAACTACTCAGAGAGAAAGTGGAAAGAAACCTGTTTATTAAACCAGCAAAGCACTCCCCCAGCACAAATAAATTGAACAATACCAGATGACGAATTAAGGAAAACAAAGTGCCTCCTGTAGATGGTTTCTGCTCCCGGTTCTTTCCAGCGCTGGTGGAAGTTGCTGCGCAGGGTAGATCCCAGTGGGTCCAGGTGCAAGCTCCCCCGGCGCCCCCCCGGGTCCTCAGTCTGGGGGAGGTTTGAACAGTTCCAAAAAACAGGCAGAAAAAAGAAAAAAAAGAAAAAAAAAAAAGAAAAAAAAAGAAAAAAAAAAAAAAAGAAAAAAAAAGAAATGCAAAGCTTCTCAGGCTTAACTAAGCTACGCTAACTAGCTACAAAGCAAAGCAAAGCGAAAGTGAGTACCGAAAAAAAAAAAAAGCCTCGCCATCTGGGTGCCGGTGACTCCCACTCTTCAAGGCCAGTCCGAGAGGTTTCTGAAAACAAACTGTGCACTTTTCTCCCCGTTTTACTCTCAGATCCAAATTAAATCTACAGAGTGTAATATCCAACATAAACCAAACAGACGATTGGGGATACATCGTAACGTCACCCCAGGACAGAAGGCCACATTTTTTCTGGTACAACAGTAATGTCTGCACCAGAATCTAAGAGTCCATCTCTGTGGAGATGGTCTGTCCCATGGGTTAGATTGCACCCCATCATGGGTTTGTCCTCGCCCATCACTTCTGCCCAGTAGACATCAGGTGTTTTGCCATCTACTGGGACCCCTGCTGGAGTAGGAATGGCCTGGGTGATGATTTGCCTCTTGGCCAAATAGAAGGGTGGCTGAGGACAACGCGCCAGGAGAATGAGTTTAGGTATGCTCCCCTTAATGTTCATGGGAAAAATGTCATTGTCTGTGGGGGTGTGTGCCTTGTCTCCAATAACAAAAAAACTCACTGTCCAGTCCTGTGTGATCTACCGTCAAGTCTTGTGATTTCTGGGGCAACTCTACTTCAATGGATGTCCAGTGGGTAGATCTGAGAAGAAAAGCATCTTTAGTTACAAGCTTAAAACCCCCGCAAGGCTTCCAAGCCTTGTTAGACAAGCATTCCTCATTTTTTTCTTTCTGTTTCCCCACACCCAGCTTCATTTCTCCCCCCTTTTTTTGTTAAGAGAGAGTTCTTTTTTACAGTGGACCCCGCTGCATTTGTTTCTTGGTGCGTCACAGGTTTGTGCTGGAGTCTTAGTTTTTTCGATTTCTGGTTGTTCCATCTTTCTGAGTCTTTTCCTTCTTCTGCTGGTTTTGGGGGCAGTTTCTGGAGAAATGTCCAGGCCTTCTGCACAGGAAGCAGATGATGTGTTGAAGCCATCCAGGGGAAGTCTGTTGTCTATCCCCTTCTGGTGCTGCAGCTGCTACAGCCTTTGAGTTGGTGGATCCGGGCTTTTTTTCTGGTGCGCTGAACAGCTCTGCTACCCTTTCACAGGCTATTGCTATCTGTGTCGGGGTAGGGGGAGGGTAGATGGGCAGTCCTAGGATTACCCTGCGGTAGGCTTCGTTGTCATTCCTCTGGGCCATTTCCTTGATTTCTGCTTGTGCTACTGGGTCTGGAACTTGACGTTCTATTCCTGCTCGCCGGCAATCTACGAACTGCAAAAAACCTTCTGAATCATGCTGTTTAATATGGATATAACTACCCTGCGGTACGGTGGCAGGTAGCTGTTTAAATGTCTTCTCTGCCTGCTTACAAATTTTTTCTAGAATGTATTTTGATAGCACTCTAGCTTGGCTTTCTGGTATAGCCCACTGTCCCTCACCACACAGGTGCTCAAAGGTGATGTCTGTCCCCTCTAAATCTCTCGCACCTTGAGGGGTTTGCTTAAGTCTATTTAAAAGATCTTTTAAGTATTTTTTCCATGTTTCTTCCCAGAAATCAAATTCTGAGGGAGACAACAGGCATCTGAATATTTCTTTTAGATCTGCTGGTGTTAATTCGAGAGATGAAAAGGTAGTTCTCATCACACTTTGAAACACCTCGCTATTTTGACCAAATTCTCTTTCGACTTTGGATAAATCCATTCTACTTTTGAAAGAGAAGGGCTGGTAGCTTCTAGTTGCATTATCTCGACCAGAGTATACCACAGGGGCTGCTACTGGTATTACTTCACTTGTTTTGCCTTGATCTTTATGGCTTTCTTCCCGGGTTTTGTTTCTATGGGGACTGGCTGTGGGCTTGCCTCCCCCCTCCCCTCCTTCCCTTCACCCCAGGCCCTGGCCCCAGCTTCAGCAGCAGCCTCTGCCCTACCGGCCCCAGCTGGGCCCCACCCCCTTGGGGATTGGGTTCGGGGCTACCCAGTGTCTCGGGGTCTCCCTGGGCCCCTGCAGCCTCGGTTCCAGTGACCCCGGCCCCGGTGGCCCCGGTTCCACCTCCACCCCAGCAGGCCCCAGCAGCCCTGGCCTCCACCTAACCCCTGGCCGCCCTGGCCCTGCCTCCACCAATGGCCCACACGGCCTCGGCACCCCTGGCAGCTCCAGTATTCCCAGCAGCCCTGGCCCCACCCCCACCCCTGCAGGGGCTGGGTGGGTAGGCATGGGAACCAGCTGGGGGTGTGTGGGTGTCAGGTGGGGTTGGCGGGAACCAGGGGTTGGAAGGGGGAGGCGTGGGAACCAGGAAGTGGGAAGGGGGGTGGGTTGTCTGAAGGGGTGGGGTAACTGTGGGAACCACGATTGCAACATCGGGAGGCGGGGTTGCAGGATGATGTCATGCAGGGCGGGAACATGGGGAAGGGGGCGGGGGCATCTGGGGGGAGGAAGGGGTTGTAGGACTGGAAGGGCTTGGGGGAGGGGACATGTGGGCAAGAGGGATTGTGGGAAGAAGGATAGGGTGGAGGGCCACCTTTTTATATTAATTTATAAGTTTAATAAAAATAGAATAAAAATAGACAATAAGGAGAAGATAGCTTCTCAGCTGAGGGTGCAAAGCAACACACCGCCCATTCCAAATTTTTTGGTATTTAAAAGTCTTGGTGTTGCATATTTAAATAAGCTAATGCATGATTCAAATATTCATTTTGGTTTCAAGACCCCCCTTAAGTATACAGTTTATCTGTGGGATTCCACGCAGTCTGGATGTATGTTGTAAATCTGTCTTCCGAAGATTCAAACCCTCAAAGGCTCAATTGTTCTTTATCAGAAATCTTTAGTTCAAGACTTCCAAATGTCCCTTCTGTCTTCTATCTAGTTGAGGAGTTAAAAAAAAAACAACCCCCATCTCTACTTTGTTACAATCTGAAAATATACCTTCATTACATTTTTAAATTCCACAAATAAAAAGAAATACAGTACAACCTTCTTACATTATATGTATAACATTCATTTCAATATTTGCGAAAAGCCAACTCCAAAATATGCATTTATAACAAATTCCTCCTCTTCCTTTTTATCAATTATTTAGCTTGAGCAATACTTCATTAACTTTGTTTCTTTGGTACTGTTTTAGATGCAGTTATTTTAAGATTTATAGACATTCTTAACATTTGCTCATTTTGGATTAAAACAACAATTAGCCGAATAAAATAAAAAAATTAGTTTGGATAACACTTGGGTTACGACTTTGCCAATATTTTGAAAGACAAAAGAGTGAGTGATAGAATAGAGGTTTAAGTCTTAACTTATATTCCCACCTAACCAAAGCCTTATAGGAGTGCTGCCTATAAGCCAGTGTTATGATTCTTCTCGGTGGCAAAATAGAGGTTTTTGACCTTGCCCTCTTATTTTCTCATCACTTTCTTTTGTTAATTTTTAGGCAAATCATAACTATAGTGGTTTTTTGGGGTTTTTTGTTTGTTTGTTTTATATATATATTTCATACTTAATAGACAATAGCTTTATTCACAAGAATGCTTGATCTTTTAAAGTTTTAAAAATCAGTTGCAGAGCTTAAAATTAAAATAGCTGCATCTTCAATTTGATCAGTCAATGTACTGACTTCTTACATGATCATGGAAATTAGGGTGTCATTTTCTTTTTTTAGGAAATTTCTTTTAATACCATTTACACCTTTCAATGTCACAGCAACTTCTTACATTTTTTAAATTACAATCTAAATTGAGGGTTAGGTTTTACAAGAAATTTAAGAAGACATTTACTTAGTTACAGAGATAGCTTAACTACAAAGTATAAAAAGAAAAATTATTTTACCCTTTTATTTCTCATTTCTGGGACACAAAAAAACCCCCAAAACAATGAACTCTTGTAGTTCTTGAAAATTTTCTCTTATCACCTTAAAAAAAAAAACTTAGGAAAGTACATTATTTTTATTTAAGGCAACTTATTTTACCCAACTTGTCATATATTGACCTGAAAGATTAGAAACTTTTCAAAAACTTGATGAAAATTCTCTTTTGATATATATATATAAAATATATATAAAAAATCCTTAAACTAATACTCTTAAAAGTCTTTTCACTAAACACATAAAAATCCTACAAAAATCACTATTAATATAAAGTTATGCAATTTAATACTTTAAGATATTATGGATCTACTTACTTGGCTACTTACTTAAAAAAACCAAATCTTTATATCTACTTTTGAAACTCTTAAAAAAACTTGTTTTTTATTATTTGAAAATTTTACTTTTACTATAAACCTGACAGAGCTGGATTTCTGTCAGCATTTAATTGTACTTTTCTTGTAAGTATGATATTATCAGTATAACTAAAGGAAACATAAAAGAAAAAGAGGTTAATGTGCATTGTCTGTTTTGTAGGGTACAATAAATTAGCTAACATACCAGCCAACTCATGTGTGTCAACTTAGGAAAAAACCTTTAACACAAGTGAAAGAGAAAAAAACAAAAACCAAAGAACTTTGAGAATATAACTTTAGCTTTTTACATTTGTAAAAGAGAGTCACTTGGAAGTCCATTCTTTTTCAGCTGTGAATAAAAGTAGGAAGATCTGACAGATCAGACTGACTCTTAGGTGTTAGGCAGAGAGGTAAAACAGAGAAAGTTCTTTGTCCAGAAATCTTTGGATTATTTGAGTCTTTTCAGTTTATTATTGCTCAGTTCTGTTTTGAAATTGAACTTGGTATCACCTGATTCAGGTCTTCTCTGGGCTTGCTGATGCTGAATCAGACTTGCATCTTCATTGCAGTTGTCAGTCATAATGCAGCTTCAGTTGTTTGTGATACCTGGAAAAAGCATTCTTCTTGTTGTGGTTAAAGAACTGTTCTTTCTATGTTTTTGCAATTGTGATATCATACTTCTTTACCCCTAGTTCCTCTTTATTTCCTAAACAGCAGTTTTATAATTTAGACATTGTTTTCTAAGGTGTCACTCTTAACTTGGACTCAAAGCTAAAGAAACACATCTTACTTATGGCTTTTTGGGTATAAATTTTGCAAAAAAATCTACATTCCCTTTTCTTCTCCTTTATTACACCTTTTAAACATTCAACTCCTTTTTATTAAACACCAAAATCACTACAACTCTCTTAACTTCAATTTTGCTTTTCTAAACTATCTAGCTACTTCTCTTCTATTTCTCCTTCTTTAAATAATTTCCTCTTGGCATTTCATAGTCACTTCTAATGCCCTCAAAACCTCTGAACTTCCTAAGACTTCTAAAATTCAACACCAGCCTCCAAAAAACCTAAAGAGCCTCTAAAATTTTCAGAAATAAACCCTCCTTAATCTGCAAAATTGCATTAATTTTTCTCAAACAGTCTCCCCTTCTCATAAACTTCTCTAAAACTGCACACCATTTCTAAAGGTATGCACACTTCAACAAATACCACACTTCAACACTACTTTTTTTTGCAAAACTTTCTCACAAACCATCAACACATGCCTTTTCCTTCTTTCAAAAGACTCCTACTTTGTCACAAATTCTCTACAACTCTCATTAACATTCTTAAATCCTTCTCCAATCTCATTAAACACTAAAATCAGCATAATTCTTATGATTTTAAACCACCAAGCCATCTCTTCTTTATTTCTCAAACATATTTCCTTATGGTGTCTTACCTTAAAAGGTATGCACATATTTTGTATGTACTTTATATTCTTTCTCTATTAACAAAACAAATTCCAACATTGTCCCCTCTGCAAAATTTTCAAACAAACCATTAACATATACTCCTTCTAAAAAAAACCTTCACTACCTGACACAACCCCCATTTTCCAGCAATACCTCCAAAAATCTCTTTTTCCTCTTCAACACACCACAATCTAAATTTAAAATTAATAAAAAGTTAATTAATTTTTTTAATGTTTTGATTTTCTTGCTAATTATTATTTTTTTATGATAAAAACTTTAAACTTGACACTTTTTACTATAATTATTTAAAAAATATTTCTACTTATTTCACATTCCTGTGATTTCTTTGTAATACCAGATTTTTGTTTGTTTGCTTAAAAATTAAAATATCTTTTCTTTAGAGATTACTTTTAAAGTTATTTCAGGCACCAGATGCTATTTATTTCTTTAAAAAAATAATAGAGCTTTTGACCTCCTGTTCTTCTTCCTGGTTTATCTTTCAAAAGATTTTTAAATATTTTCTTTTGTTTTTCTGTAAGGACATCGACATTTGTAATGCCCCTCTAATGTGCATACAAAGCAAACTCTCTTAGGATGCTCTTGGGATTTTGTTTGTACTATAGCTTTGTTTTTCAAAATTTTAGCTGCCATTTTCTCTTTTTGTGGTATGACTCCTATTCCTAGTTTTGCTTGTGCATGTTTTCCTAGTAAGTTAAAGCCTACCTCAGGAATCAATAAAACATCTTCTATCCAAATTCTAGTTTCATTTTCAATTATTACATTTTTAATTACAGGAATTGTAAAACTTTTTTTTTTTTTTTTTTTTTTTCCCTGATACCTTTACAGTGTCTTTGCCTACACTATAACCTGTGGGAACATTTGATAAGCATGTTTTATC
Source organism: Phylloscopus collybita (assembly GCA_027886175.1). Lineage (NCBI taxonomy): Eukaryota > Metazoa > Chordata > Aves > Passeriformes > Phylloscopidae > Phylloscopus > Phylloscopus collybita. The sequence continues at coordinate 5,747,049 of JAJNNQ010000057.1, forward strand.
AGCACCTATATCTACGAAAAATCCTAGTTCCTCTTTTTGGGGACCTATTTTTAAAGTTATTTCAGATTTTGAATGGCATTAAGAGAAAACCTTTTGGCACAGCAGAAGGCGTCGTTACCAAGGAAACGGTTGCTAGGGCTGACAAAAGGGGAGGAGTGGGCGCAGCTGGAGCCAAGTCCTCCAAGAAAGGAGGGGGTATGCAGGGAGTGCTGGCGGAACCACTGACAGGACAGCTTCTCCCGGCGAAAACCCGACCGGGATTTTCTGCACCACCGAAGCCATGAGTCCAGAGTCAGGGCGTGCGCCGGCAGCCACGGATGGCCGGGCTGTCAGAGGCACCATGGCGGGGGTGGACACCACAGATGCACACAGGGGCACGGCTACCGATGCGGAGGCCAGGGTGGGCGAGGCGGCTACACATGCTGGGGCAGCCGGCAGGGGAACAGAATTGGACTGGACAGCCAGCAGGAGCAGGGAGGAAAACCATGGGGGTACTGGGGCAGACGGCTCGGCAGAAACCAACACGGGCAGGGGCTCCAGTGTTACAGGGGTTGGGACGGGCTGCGCGAACAGCGGCTGGGCTCTCACAAGGGCTGCGGCAGGGACCGGCAGGGCTGGGAGCAGCAGCTGGGGGGGGGGGGGGGGGGGGCAGGGAAAAGCGGCCATGTGGGCAGCGCGGCTCCCCCACTGGCCACAAACGGCGCCCAACCTCCCTCCCCCCCTCCCCCCTGCATGCTCTGTCTTCACTGTCTTTGTTACAAACGACCTTTCCTTAGTTTCTTCTCTCCACAAGACTGACTTTTCAGTCCTTTGTTTTACTTGCTTAGAATTCCGTTCTAATTTAGCTTTAGTTCTTCCTTTCTGCTGCCTAAATGAAAGAAATAGCCCCAGGTTATGCACTCCCAAGTTGTACTGTTATACTGTTTTGCTGTAAAATTAAAGTTGCACTGTTACTTGCCTGTTTTAAACTGTTCATGTTGAATCTGTACCCCTGAATTTCTGCTTGTTATGTCCAAGTTCTGTACCCTTTCTCCCTGAATTCTGGGTTTTCCCCTCTCCATCGGGTCAAAAGCCCGCCGCCGCTTCCTGTTGTCTCCCTGCTGCCACTTCCTGCCTGCCGTCGAGCTGTGGACACCGCCCAGTATGGAGATAAGGGAACTCCCATGGTGCCTGGCTACGGCTGGAGGTCCAGTTGGAGCTAGAAAAGACCCTAAGACAGCGAGCCGACACAGAAACTGGACCTAAGAAGGACAAAACTGTGCAAGGCACATGTCTAGCTACCTGCAGGTAGCAGGTATTTTTTGTTACTTTCTCGCCATGACCTGAAAAGAACTGGAGAGAGGTGACCCCCCTGGACCACACGAGCCAAAGTGATTCTATGGAAACCCCCGTGAGGAAGGAGTCCCGACTCTGCAGCAGCAGCAGCAGCAGCAGATTCGACTGCACCTCCTCCTCCGTGGTGTTCACTGGGAGCAGCGGCGGCGTGCGCAGCCCCTCGGGCCCCCTACCCAGAGCTGATTTCTAATAAAGGCCTTTTCAAAGGAGCCGGTCTCCTGGCCCATTTATAACACTAAACATCTTTCACCCCTCTTTTTCTAACACTTCAACAATCTACTTTTTTTAACACAAACCTCACAAGACAAACCCTTTTTTACACACACACACTTCACTTACCAAAAAAACAATACAAGAAAAAAAAACACAAAAAAAATTACAAAAAGACAACACACAAAAAAATGGTACCTTTTTTCTTTAACTTATCTTTCAATATTTACTCATGGGTATTTTTAAAATTTCAGATGTTGGCCTATACATATATATATTTGTTTTGTTTTGTTTTGTTTTAAACTTTTTTTCTTATATATATATATATATTTTTAAATACTTTCCAATTTTCCAGGTTTGTTAAATTTTTCAACTTTTAACTTGATAACAAATCTAGGTACTCTTAGTGAAAGAAATAGAGAGCCCCAGGTTATGCACTCCCAAGTTGTACTGTTATACTGTTTTGCTGTAAAATTAAAGTTGCACTGTTACTTACCTGTTTTAAACTGTTCATGTTGAATCTGTACCCCTGAATTTCTGCTTGTTATGTCCCGAGTTTTGTAATCTTTCTCCCTGGGTTCTGGGCTCCCCTCTCCCCGTTGAGTGAGCCCGCCGCTGCTTCCTGCTGCCTCCCTGCTGCTTCCTGCCTGCCTGCCCGTCAAGCTGTGGACAGCGCCCAGTATGGAGATCAGGGAACTCCCATGGTGCCTGGCTGCGGCCAGAGGTCCAGTTGGAGCTAGAAAAGCCCCTGGGACAGCGAGCCGACACAGAAACTGGACCTAAGAAGGACAATGCTGTGTGAGGCACACGTCCAGCTACCTGCAGGTAGCAGGTATTTTTGTTACCTTCTCGCCATGACTTGAAAGGAACTGGAGAGGGGTGACCCCCCTGGACCACACGAGCCAAGGTGATTCTTTGGTAACTCCCGTGAGAAGGGAATCCCGACTCTGGGGCATCAGCAGCAGATTCGACCTGCACCTCCTCCTCCGTGGTGTCCACTGGGAGCAGCGGCGGCGTGCGCAGCCCCTCGAGCCCCCTACCCAGAGCTGATTTCTAATAAAGGCCTTTTCAAAGGAGCCGGTCTCCTGGCCCATTTATAACACTTAGGTCTTTTACTTGACCTTCAACCTATTTAGGGCCCTTTTTTTTTTTTTTTTTTTTTTTTTCGTCTTTCTAGTGGATTGTTCTAGAAAAACCCTGGCTTCATTTCCCGAGAGATCCAATCTCTTACCCTGAGACCCAGTCTCAGCAACCCCCCGGGGACAGCTTCTTTCACTCCTTTAAACTTCCACTCCACCTCTGCACTGGCCACTTTTCTCGTGAAAAAAAGTAACCGCAGCTTAAGAGGCTACCACAATCGCTTCGTAGATCTGGGGTACCCAATCCACGTCTCACACACACACATCTCACGTCCCTGCTTTTCTCAGGCTGCCCCACACTTGTGTCTCAGCTCAGGGGCAGAGGGGATGGATGAAGGGGTAGGGAAACTGTTGGGAAGGGATGCTTGCAAATGGCTGTTCTTTCATCTGCCTTTTATTCACTTCTTTACGAATCGTAATGAACAGTGGGAGAAATTCTGAAGCTATTTTATCTCCTGATTCTACATGGTTTGTCAGTAATGTTCCAACCTTGTCCCAGCCAGAGACAGAATTTAGATTTTGCTGGTTAAAGTCAGGCAGATGAAAAGACAGCCAGCGAATGAACCGCTGTAATTTCCCCTTAGAGATTTTACTATCCCCACCATTTACAATTTCTAGGATTTGGGAATATGGGTCTTTTTCCTGTGCAGAGAGTTTTGACCCCATTTCAGATGTTAAAATGCAGCCTGCGCAGTTTTTCTACCCCTTTGCAGTGAAAAAACAAACTGAAAACACAACAAACCAAGTTTAGGAGAAGGACTCAGTTTTCGTGTCCCCTCCCTAGTGAGGTAAAATGGAGAAACCATGTGTGAGGGAAGTCCACGGCTTTTCAAGCTGCTGCTGCCAGCCACCCAGACACTGCTGCAGCACGTGGCTGCCGGAGCGAGGGAAAACACACAGAAACCACGGGTCCACGCGGTCTGGACTAGCAAAAACCCCCGTCCATGTTTGCCTGCGCCCCTTCTGCTGTGCCTGGAAGCTGCTGCCGCCCTCCCCCCCATGCTTACACCCCCCCACCCACGTGGGGTCCCCTCTTCCGTAAGGCTGAGGTTTTGTGTCCCGCCACCCCACACCTGGGGGTCATTCTGGGGTCCCAAAAATACTTACCTTTCCTCTTGGGACTTCAGCTGTTCGGGATTTGCTGCAAAGGGTCCTTTGTCCAGGTCCGATCCGTCTGGGTCTCGATGAACTGCCAGTCCCATCCCTGGCCAGAGCACCGTGCAAAAAACGGCACTTCTGGTTCGAGTGAATGACTGTCCAAAGCTTGTAAAATCCACTGTTTCTGAGTGGAAATCCAGCTAAACACATGGGGTCTCAGACCATATGGGAGCTCCCATGGTGGACACCACTCTAGCTCAATTCCCTCTCCCCTGAGGTTTAGCCCTGGCTAGCAGTATGCTCGAGGGGGAAACTGAGTCAAGGATGAAGGTAAAAGACAAAAGGCGTTCTTAATTCTTCAGGAACACAGTCCCACAGTTTAATGCAGAACCTGCTCCATGCAGCTTGGAGGAATGAAGAGAGGAATTAAGAGACCGATTCCCTGCCAGAGGGTAGTTTTATGCCCTCTGCCAAGGAGGGGGAGGGGGTCTACCAGCCAATGGGGGCTGACCTGGGGGAAGTGAAGCATAGGTGGTGTCAGGTAGAGGAGATTCAGTGCAGAGGCTCATGGGTAGGTACAACAAATACTTTGTGTGAATACATATAACAGAAACACCCAGTGCAATATCACAAAGTAAACAAACTACTTAGTGCAATACAACACCAGTCAACAGGGAAGATCCTCTGACCTTTATTCTGTGTGACTCCAATTATATAGTATTTACACACAGACCATGGATTGGAGAATGAGCTTGCCCCTTCTCCAGTCACATTGGTCAAACAAAAAGTCCATCAATTTTTCCCTCCTCAGAAGAGGAATGAAAAATATACTTGTATTTACCATAAACATTACTTTCATTTATAACACTCGCATGAGAAAGAATTCAGAAATTATGAAAACATCAGAAGGATGAAAAATCAGGAGACGTGTTTCCACCCCTGCGATTCTGGCATGTGTTGGGCCATGCATAGCATCTGCATATGCTTGGAGCTTCTTTGCCATATCAAGCAGTCTCCCCCGTGTCCTCCCGCTTCATTACTGCTCAAGCAGAAGCATATTCTAATGGCCCCAGTCGTATAAGTTTTCGCCACATCACAGATGTACATGGTACCAAGTCTGGGTTCCTAGTATTTATGTCATCTGAGAAGACCATCTCTGCCACTGCCATTTCCCTCAAGCGTTGAATCCCTTGTTCTATGGTCTTCCACAGGGTTTGCTGCTGTCTTGGGTTGTGGAACCAAAAATGTGTATTTTATTTCATCTGCTGAAAGCAGTTGGGGAGATGTTTTTCTTTATCTCTTGTAACTCTGGGAGGAGGGGGGGGGTGGTGGGAAGATGGCTGGATGCCTTCTGATTATGGGCCATTACCACCTCCCCGGACTATACCCTCCCCAGACGGTGCATCCGCATTCCATCATCATCCTATGGTGAGATGCATCACATCCCCCTTGGCAGTGGGCGGCGGGGGGGGGGGGGGGGGGGGGGCAGGCAGTTCCTGCCTGGATAAAACTGAGACACAGGAACACGAAAACATCTAGCTTCACCCAATTTTCTGGGAGGAAGACCGGACCCCACCTCACCACCCCTGGACCCTTTTGCTACAGGATCATCTCTACTTCAACAGAACCACATCTGCCACTCCAGGAGTACTCACTTTTGGACTGCTTCCAACACCCTGACCAACAGGGTGTCTGGTTGTAGCTCTGACTCTGTCAGGGTTTTCCAAAATTGTTGTTTGTTTGTTTGCTGGCTTGGTTGGGTGATTTTGTTTTTCTACTACATTTGTATTATTAATATTCCTAGTAAAGAACTGTTATTCCTATTCCCAAATCTTTGCCTGAAAGCCCTTGACTGCAAAATTATAATTTGGCGGGGGGTGAGGGGTTTACATTCTCCATTCTAAGGGAAACCCCAGTTTCCCTGGCAGATACCTGTCTTTCCAAACCAAGATAGCTGGATATAGAGATCATCTGCACACAGGTATCTTTCTGCCATACTTCCTAGGACCCAAACCCAGAGACTGCATGGATTAGCCTCTCTCATCATCTCTTGGTCGATGACTGGATCAAGTGACAGGGATCCCAAATGCCTCGCTTCAGTGCCATCCAGAACTGTAGCCTCGCCTGCAGCATCCCAAAGACGGACTAGCCAGCTAATTATAGATTCATCAGGTTGTCGCCTGTAATCCTTTCTTAGGCCCCGAAGGTCCTTCAGGGAAAAGGAATCAATGTTGGTTTCTGATCCTGTGCCAGATGCTTTGGCTTCTGATCTTGGTGAAGGTCCTTCTCCTGGGTCATCATTGTTCACCAGTCAATCAGTTTTGTGTGTATGCTTCTTTGCTGGAGCAACTGCCAGGGGCTTAGGCTTACTGTTTGGTTTAGCTGCCAACTCAGGCTCAGGTTCTAGCTTAGCTGCTGGCTTCACAACTGGGGTGCTGGCTGCAGACTGAGTGACTGAGGTAGCTGTTGATTTATATTCCTGCCCCCTTGCCTCTATCTGCTGCCCTACAGTATCTAGCAGTGTGAGATAAGCATATGCCAGGGCCCAGCTTACTGCAATGATCTTCTCCCCCTTAGAGTCATCATGGTACTTCTCTTTCAGGTATTTCCCCACCTTGGCTGGATTCTGAATTTGTTCATGCAGAAAGTCCCAGACTACAGGGTCAGAAAATTCCTTCAGGAGTTGGCCCATATCCTCCCATCCCCACACCACTCAGGATTTTCTACGCCTGGGTCAGGGGTTTCATCAGCCCCTCTAGAAATCTCAGCCCTCATTCTTGAAAAACTGCAGACTGTATAGAGGAAGCTTACCAGATTAAACACCAGGAAGATGGTCTCTTTAACACTTAGGGGAAACTGAACATTCTCCAACACTGGTGTAACAGATGTAGAGGAGAAGAAGGAAATGAAAGACTGCAACGCTTCATTCCCGGCCCCTCCTCCAACAAACAGGGTGAATAACCATAACCATAACCATAACCATAACCATAACCATGAACCATACATACCCAGAATAGATTCCAGCACTGTCTTGGTTTGGAAAGACAGGTATCTGACAGGGAAAGCTGGAGTTTCCCTTAGAATGGGGAATGTAAACCCCTCACCCCCGCCAAATTATAATTTTACAATTAAGGGCTTTTAGGCAAAGATTTGGGAATAGGAATAACAGTTCTTTACTAGGAATACTTACAATACAAATGTAGTAGGAAAAGAAACAAAACCACCCAACCAAACCAGCAAACAAACAACAATTTTGGAAAACCCTTGACAGAGTCAGAGCTTCAACCCGACACCCTGTTAGTCAAGGTGTTGGAAGCAGTCCAAAAGTGAGTCCTCCTGGAGTGGCAGAGGTGGTTCTGGTGGAGTAGACAATGGTCCTGTAGAACAAGGGTCCAGGTAGTGATGAGAAGGGGTCCAGTCGCGGTGAGAAGGGGTCCAGTCTTCCTCCAGGAATCGGGTGAAGCTGGATGCCTTCTCGTTCCTGTGGCTCAGTTTTATCCAGGTAGAAATGGTTGGCTCCCCCCACTGGGTGGAGCATCTCACAATAGGATGATGGAATGTGGAATGTACCGCTTTGGGGAGGGTATAGTTTAGGGATGTGTTAGTTTGAGGTGGTGTTAATGGCCCATTAGCAGACAACTTTCCCCCTGGAGAGAAGACTGGTGGTGAAATAGATAAGAAACAGTGCCCTACAGTTGGTCCATTGACAAAAGACACCCGCCCTACTCTTCCCAGAGTAAAGAAGAACAGTGCTTTCAGGAGATGAAAATAGAATACACATTTTTGTTTTCCATAACCCAGGACAAGCACCTTTATAAACTTCCTACAAATCATTATCACCAAGCCAAGGCCAATAGCTACTCTAATCTGTGCCTCTGCTGTAAAAACTATGTATTATTGTGAAAGGAGCTACACTAGGGAAGCTGAGAAACAAGAAGAAGCTGAGAAACAAGAAGATAAGGAGCCTTTTTCAAAGCTCTTACTAAGGAGACCAAGAGAAGAAGAGAACAGAAGAAAGATAAGAAGTTTGCATCTGGATGTATTTTCAGAAGTTACTGTTACGTTTTACCAATGGTGTTATGTTGATTTACTGTGGCCAATAGTTGGGGTAGAAGAAGTATAAAAAATTGGAAAGTGTATAAAAGATCAGCCATCTTTGCTAATAAACAGTTGCTGCTTGAGACTGCTTTGAGGTCTCTTCATTGTGTCGTGACTGCCTCGACAGCGACATATTAGGGACAATACTGGAGTTATTTCTATCAAAATAAACCTAGGTGTTGCATTGCACTAAGTAGTTTGTTCACTTTGTTATATTGCACTGGGTGTTTCTGTTATATGTATTCTCACAAAGTATTTGTTGTACCTTCCCATGAGCCTCTGCACTGAATCTCCTCTACCTGACACCACCTATGCTTCACTTCCCCCAGGTCAGCCCCCATTGGCTGGTAGACCCCCTCCCCTCCCCCTCCTTGGCAGAGGGCATAAAACTACCCTCTGGCAGGGAATCGGTCTCTTAATTCCTCCAAGCTGCAAAGAGTAGGTTCTGCATTAAACTATGGGACTGTGTTCCTGAAGAATTAAGAGTGCCTTTTTGTCTTTTACCTTCGTCCTTCCCTCAGTTTCCCCCCAAGCATACTGCTAGCCAGGGCTAAACCTCAGGGGCATGGGAATTGAGGCACCTAGGCACCACAAAGGTATTAAGACCTCAAAGAAGCCCAGGGACCCGAAACACATCAAGGCCCCCACCTCGAGAGACACGAATTCAAACAACATAGCTACTGACTGCTTTATACCAATACACAGTACTTCCAGCCAAAAATACAATCAGTACAGGGGTTTTTTTCCCCTCTGTCTCAGGCCCCTCGTTTGGGCGCCAGAATAAGGTTGTTGTGGTTTAGGGCACATTTGGGAGGAAACCTCCTAAGGTGCCCTCCCTCCCCTCCCCTCCCCCAACCGGTTCAGGAGAGACCCTCAGAGAGAAGTGGAAAGAAACTTGTTTATTAAACTGGCAAAGCTCTCCCCAGCACAATAAATTGATCAATACCAGATGACAAGAACTTCGTGCCCCTCTGGAGAGATGACAAATTTAGAAAAGAAGTCCCTCCTGTAGGTGGTGTCTCTGTTCTCAGTCCCTCTGGTGCTGGGAAAAGTTGCTGCGCAGAGTAGATCTTGGTGGGTCCCAGGTGCAAGTCCTCCTGGCGCTTCCCCGGGTCCTCAGTCCAGAGAGATTCGAACAGTTCCAAGGAAAGGCAAAAAAAAGGAAAAAAGAAAAATAAGAGGGAAAAAACCCCCAAAGCTAGCTACACTAACTAACTACAAAGAAAGGGAAAAAAAACCCCTCACCATCCCATCACCATGGACAGTTAACCCCTGATATGCAAATAGACCAAACATATCTGCCAAAAAAACTCATGACCGTTGTCCATCTTGGATGTAGCCTCTGCCAGACTTTTGCACTGCCCAAGGTGTATCTATTGAAGGCCTTTAATAAATATCCACTTTATTCTCTAACTCTGTCTAGCCTCTGTTCTAGGTAGCCTCTCCAGGCATCACCTCAGCCTTGTGTGTTTTTCCCTAGGCCTGAGATGATTGAACAATAGTGTTATCCAGGTGGCTTGATTTACAGTCCAAAGTTCCAGGCATATATCTTCAGGAAGGCTTCTTTGGTTGTAGCTTCTTGTCCTAGGGTGACGTTACGATGTTTGTATCCCCAATCGTCTGTTGGGTTTATGCTGGATATTACACTCTGTACCTTTAATATTGGCTCTGAGAGTAAAACCGGGGGAGAGAAGTGCACAGTTTGTTTTCAGAAACCTTCCTCCTCTGGGCTGGCCTTGAGAGTGGGAGTCAACAACACACAGACATGAGACGGAGAGGTTTTTTTTTTCTCTTTCGCTTTGCTTTGTAGTTAGTTAGCGTAGCTCAGCATAGGCTGAGAAGCTTAGGATTTCTCTTTTTTCCTCTTTTTTTTCTCTTTTTCCTTTTTTTCCCTTTTTTCGCCTTTCTTTGGAACTGTTCAAACCTCCCCAGACTGAGGACCCAGGGGGGCTCTGGGGGAGCTTGCACCTGGGACCCACCAAGATCTACCCTGCGCAGCAATTTTTCCCAGCGCCGGAAGACTGAGAGCAGAGAAACCACCTACCAGAGGGACTTCTTTCCTAATTTGTCATCTGTCCAGGGCAGCACGCAGTTCTTGTCATCTGGTATTGTTCAATTTACTGTGCTGGGGAGTGCTTTGCTGGTTTAATAAACAGGTTTATTTCCACTTCTCTCTGAGGAGTTTTCTCCCGAAGCAGTTGGGGGAAGGGAGGGAGGGTTTCCCTAGGAGGTTTCCTCCCAAATTTGCCTTAAACCACTACACTTCTTTATGCAGTTTTTTTTTATAATGGGAAAAACACTTGTATAACATTGTTTAAGGCACTAATCATTTCAGTCCCTGACACATCCCAAAATAAGGTCCCCTTGAGGTATGATTTGTGTCTCTTCATTCTTCTTCATGACCCAGCAGGTACAACCTGATCCCTGAGCAAAGACAACCCCATGGATGGGTTTGTCTTTTCTCAAGGCAGAATTAATCCAAACAGTCTTTCATAACATAACTTTCATATGTAGTACCGGAACCTTATCCCCATCCATTGTTCACAAGGGTTCAGATTGGGCAAGTCCAGCTCGGTTAGTGGAGCCTCTGTTGTTAACTAACCAGGAGGCCTTTGCTAAATGCAGCTCCCAGTTTTTCAAAGTCCTCTCACCCAGTGCCTTCAAGGTGGTTTTTAGCATTCCGTTGCACCCTTCAACTTCCCCAGCAGCTGGTGCATGATAAGGCATATGGTGCACCCATTAAATACTATGTTCCCTAGCCCAGGTATTTATGAGGCTGTTCTTGAAATGAGTCCCATTGTCTGACTCAATTCTCTCAGGGGTACCATGCCTCCAAAGGACTTGCTTTTCAAGGCCCAGGATGGTGTTCTGGGCAATAGCGTGCAGCACAGGGTAGGTCTCCAACCATCCAGTGGTGGCTTCTACCATTGTGAGCACATAACTCTTGCTTTGGCAGGTTTGAGGCAGTGTGATGTAATCAATCTGCCAGGCCTCCCCATATTTATATTAGGACCATCACCCACCATACCACAGGGACTTCACCTGCTTGGTCTGCTTAATTGCAGAGCATGTCTCACAGTCATGGATAACCTGGGTTAAACCTACCCCTCAGTCCCGTGCCCACTTATAGGTGGCATCTCTGCCTTGATGGCCTGAGGTATCATGGGCCCATTGAGCCAGAAACAACTTTCCCTTGTGTTGCCAGTCCAAATCTATCTGCAGCACCTCTATTTTTGCAGCCTGATGTACCTGTTCATTGTTTTGGTGCTCCTCATTAGCCCGACTCTTGGGCACATGGACATCTACATGATGGACTTTCACAGGCAGCTTCTCTACCTGAGTGGAGATGTCTTTCCACTCTTCAGCAGCCCAGATTGGTCTTCCTCTATGCTGTCAATTGGCCTTTTTCCACCTTTCCAGCCACCCCCACAGAGCATTGGCTACCATCCATGAATTGGAGTAAAGGTATAGCTTTGACCATCTCTCTCTTTCAGCAATGTCCAGGGACAACTAAATGGTGTTGAGTTCAGCAAGTTGGCTCAATTCACCTTCTCCTTCAGTAGCTTCTGCGACCTGTCTTGTGGGGCTCCATACGGCTGCTTTCCACTTCTGCTTCATCCCTATGATGTGACAGGAACCATCAGTGAAAAGAGTGTAGCATGTTTCTTCTGCTGGCAGTTGGTTGTATGTTGCCACAATTCGTGCCTGCCATGTTTTGGTTTTAGGGAATTCTGTTCCCAGGGACTGAAACTGGTAAACAAGGTCACACATTGTTTTCCACATGCTTTCCCAGAGGAGGGACTTCGCATAGTGGTCTCTGTGAATGACCAATGGTCCCAAGGGTCCCACCTCTAAGGTGGGCACATTTGTGAAAAGTATAAAAGAGGTTTGGAAAATAAACCTGGGGCTCCTCCTCAGGAGTCCAGCAGCCTTCTGAATCACGACTCTGCGTCTCCATTCATTGTGTCCCACAGCGACAGTTGTATGCTGGAGCTTCCTCAGCATGTCACCTGTTCCTGCTCCTCTTCATCAGTAAGATGAAAGCTTTCACCTTCAGGCCAATTTGTGATTATTTCCAAAATCCCAGGGCAATTTTGGTTTCAAATACAGGCACCCTGTGTTGAGGGCAATCCATTTGCTCCATGTGGCATCTGTGGCATGGTGGGTAGAGGGAACCTTTCCTTTGAACATCCACCCCAGCACTGGTAGTTGGGGTGCCAGAAGGAGTTGCGCTTCCATGCCTATTACCTCAGAGGTGGCTTGGACTCCTTCATAGGTGGTCAAGATTTCCTTCTTGGTCAGGGTGTAGCTGGCTTTGGACCCCCTGTAACTTTGGCTCCAGAATCCAAGGGGACAACTCCGAGTCTCCCCAGGCACCTTCTGCCAAAGGCTCCAGGAAAGGCCATTGCTCCCAGCTGCAGAGTAGAGCACATTCTTCACCTCTGGCCATGTCGTGACCGGGCCATGGGCTATTGCTTTGGGTTGCAATGCAAGATGTAACCAAAAGTATGTATTCTATTGCCATCTGTTGAAACTGGTTGGGGAGGTATTTTCTATGACCCATTCTTCATAACCCTTGGGGGGAGGGGGCGGGTGTCTTCTGTTAATGGGCCAGCTGTTAAAAGCAGGTGGGGCAGTGTTTCTTTTTCTCCTCCATAACCCATCGTTCCTCCAAAGCGATATCTTCTGTTAATGGGCCATTAAGGCTCACTGCATGACTGATAAAATTACATCATCCCATTGTGAGATGCTCCACCCAGCAGAAGGAACCAAGCATTCCTACCTGGATAAAACATAAGATTCAGAACACCAGGACAGCCTGTTTCCACTGGATCACCAGAGGAAGACCAGACCCATCTCACCACCACTGGACCTTCAGAGGAAAACTACACCCTTATACAGGATCATCTCTGCTCCAACAGAAAAACATCTGTCACTCCAAGAGGACTTAATTGGACTGCTACCAACACCCTGACCAACAGGGTGCCAGGTTGTATTCTTTGTCAGTGTTTTCTTTTTTTTTTTCGGTTTGCCTTTTTGTACTACTATGTTTTTATTTTTAATATTCCTAGTTTAAAACTGTTATTACTATTCCCATATCTTTGCCTGAAAGCCCCTTAATTTCAAAATTATAATAATTCGGAGGGAGGGGGTTTACATTCTCCATTCCAAGGGAGACTTCAGCTTTCCCTGGCAGATGCCTGTCTTTCCAAACCAAGACAGCTATCACATGAGCAATCTCCTGCTTGATCTGGGCAAAGGCTTGCTGCTGTTCAGGGCCCCAGTGGAAATCATTCTTCTTGCGGTTAACCAGGTAGAGAGGGCTCACAGTCTGACTGTACTCAGGAATGTGCATTCTCCAGAAACCTATGGCACCTAGGAAAGCTTGCATTTCCTTCTTGCTGGCCAGTGGAGACACTGCTGGGATCTTATCGATGACTTTGGTGGGTATGTGACGTAGTCCGTCTTGCCACTTCATTCCCAGGAACTGGATCCCTCTGGCAGGTCCCTTGACTTTACTCTTTTTGATGGCAAAACCGGCTTCCAGGACAATCTGGATGATCTTCTCGCCTTTCTCAAATACTTCCATTGCCATGTTCCCCCACACAGTGATATCATCGATGTACTGCAGATGTTCCAGAGCCTCACCCTTTTCCAGTGCAGTCTGGATCAGTCCATGGCAAATGGTGGGCCTGTGCTTCCACCCCTGGGGCAGTCGGTTCCAAGTATAATGCACGCCCCTCCAAGTGAAGGCAAACTGAGGCCTGCCCTCTGCTGTCAAAGGAATGGAGAAAAATGGATTAGCAATGCCAATAGTTGTGTACCACTTGGCTGTCTTGGACTCCAGCTCTTACTGGAGCTCCAGCATGTCCAGCACAGCAGTGCGCAGTGGTGGAGTCACTTCCTTCAAGCTATGATAGTCCAGTCAATCTCCATTTCTCATCAAACTTACGCACAGGCCAAATGGGGCTGTTGAAGGGTGAGTGGGCCTTGCTGACCACCCCTTAGATCTCCAGCTCATGGATCATCCTGTAGATGGGGATCACAGCATCCCAATTCATCTGATACTGCCAGTGGTGCACTGTCAAGGTGGCGATTGGTACTCGTCGTTCCTCAGCCTTCAGGAGTCCAACTGCAGAAGGATTCTCTGACAGTCCAGGCAAGGTGTTCAATTGCCTAATGCCCTCTGCCTCCACAGCAGCTATCCCAAAAGCCCACCTGAGTCCCTTAGGGTCTTTGAAATACCTGCTCTGGAGGAAATATATTCCCAGAATACATGGGGCCTCTGGACTAGTCACAATAGGCTGTTTCTGCCACTCCTTCCCAGTCAAGCTCACCTCAGCTTCCAAGAGGGTCAACTGCTGTGATCCCCATCACCCTAGCAATAGAAATGGGTTCTGCCCCCACATGTCCCAATGGCATTAGGGTACACTGTGCATCAGTATTTACCAATGCTTTGCATTTCTGTGACTCTGATGTGCCAGGCCGTTGGATCCACACAGTCCAAAAAACCCATTCTCTTGTGCCTCTAGTTGGCTACAGGCAGGGCCCCTCTGTCCCTGGTTTTCATTCCCTTCTTAGGCATAAATTCTAGAGGTTCCTTCAAGGAGATCCAACATATCATTGTCCCTTCTGTTATACCTAGCAGCTCAGTCACAGGAGGCTGGGGCTACCTTCACTTTTGCAAAACTCCCTTGGTTAGTGTTTCCCTCCATGAGTTCATGCATCCGTTCTGCCAGGACAGAATGGGGTTTTCCATCCCACCTTCTCACATTTTCCCCATGGTCACACAGCAAGAACCACAGGTCAGCTTGTGGGATGTACCCCCTCTCCCTAGCTGGGGGGCATCAGGCTCTGACATTGGGGGCTGTGACTCGCACTGGTGCCACATGGGAGCTGTTACTCCTCACCACCTCCATCACCTCCCTAATCTCCTCTTTGAGACTCTTAACTGTTAGGATGCAAAATCCCTCTGGGCCCAATCCGCACAGGCCCAGGGGTGCTCAAAGATGTGAGGGCTGAATTAAAACCTTCAGAGAAACTAAAATACATAAATCCACACAGATATGAGGTAGAAATGCAGGTTTAGTATTAAATAAATAGAGAATATTTTAAGTGCCTTAAACAAATAAGAGCCTGTATTAGTAAGAGAAGCCTTAAAGCCTAGTTTAAAGTTCAAGTAGCATTGCCTTTTGCAAAATTAACTAAGTTCTAGACATAATGAAAGCACACTGTAGCCTTGTTAGCATTCCTAGGTGGAACAGATAGAGTAATATACATAGAATTTGTATAAGAAATTATGACTACTTTTGTGCATCAGTGTTAGATTCGGATAGGTCCAACAAGGCAATAGTAGAACCGTGTTTGTAACTGACTGGTTAAAAATAGGATAAAAATACACTGCTTAGAGAATGCAAATCATCATCACCACCACCACCACGAATGGAACACGGATCACGGATGCTGTTGCTGCTGCTGCTTCTGCATGGGACTTGAGGACTATGCTAGAAGACTTTCTGCATGATGGCATGGACTGTACCAACTCTGCCTTCATGAGACTGATTTTAACCATGCAATAAAGGACCTTTACTTTTACAATTACCCAGTTTCTATAATCTTCAATGAAGATGCACCGAAAACTTGACACTTAACCACAGCAGAGACATCAGCATGCATCAGGCCATTGACCATACTCTCGTAATTCCTGAGCTTGTTTGCTATAGAACCCACTGTCTCTCAGTTGTCCTTGGCATTAATCATTGCAATGAAGGTGGTGTATTGGGATGGCCCTAGATTTGCCAGGTTCCGCAACATTTGCCCTGTGCACCTGACCTTGACAGGTTCGTTATCTTGCTGTCCTTCCCTTCCAAAGAGTACCTCTAGTACTGTCACTTCTCTCAGGTGTTGGATCCCTTCTTCAATGGTCTTCCAGGGAATTCTATGATGGTACTCCTGCATTCTGTCTCTGTGAACAAACCTCTCTCTTACACTTGTTAAAAGCCGCTCCCAGAGAGAAAGGGGCCCTGGCTCCCTCATGAACACCATATCAATACCTGCATCCTGGGTCAAAGACTCCAAATTCCTTGCTTTGCCACTGTCCAGTTGTGTGCCTGGGCCCATAAAGTCCTAAATCTGAAGTAACCAGGTCAATAAGCCTCATGGCCCCGTCACACAATGTCTTTTTGCAGATTATGGAGACTGTCATGAGACAGGGACTCAGTGATGATTTCAGACTCCAGCTCCCCTGCTGGTTGTGAGGGTCCTGGTTCCCCATCATCATTAACTGGGCATACTGATTTGGTTTTGTACTTCCTCCTCTGCACAGGGGCGACTGCTGCTGGCTATGTCTGCCCTTGTGGTTCAGCTGGAATTTGGACTGTTGTAACGTCTGAGGGTTCCAGAGTTGCACCATCAGACTCCCTCTTTGAGGCAGGGCAAGGGTTTCCCATCAGCTGGGGAAGCGTATTCCCTCAGTGTCTGGGGTATCTTCTTCATTACCCCCATCCAATGCAAGTGGTTCCTTTCTGAGGTGGGCTGTTGGGCAGTGTCAGGCTGTGAGGCAGTGTCAGGCTCTGGGGCAGCATCCCTAGTCTCTGAGGTAGATGTTAGAGTAGTTACCCAAGGCAATCTCACCTTATCTCTGAATGCTAAACATAATAGGCCTATCAGCAGCACCAGCCATTGTATGATATGGTTAGAGAATATTTGACCCCTTCGAAAGCGGGTGGGGTAGGCCCAAAGAACTGGGTGAAGAGTTGGGAGAAAACTTCCCCTGGTGTTACCTTTTCACAGTGGGTACAGTTAATAATGAAACCCCAAAAACATACACTTAGTGTGAGATAGCCATGTATCCATTTGCCACATTACACTGAGGCACCCGAGTAGGTGGTGAGGGTCCTTTCCAGTGATCTAACATGCTAGGCTGGGGTGAGCTGATGTATTCAAAAAATGTAAAGTATACAAGCCAAGCAACAGTAATAGAAAAGCGCTGTGATAATATAGGCACTAACATTGGAAAAATGAAGGTCAGAAGAAAAAAATTAATAAAAGCAAAACCCAGATATCAAACACTGAAAGCAGCAATGAAAGCAAGCAGTGGGTCTTGTAGGATTCTGGTGAATTGCCCCAGACAAATTATTTGGCACAAAAACCTTTGAGAAGTAACATGCACTTTGAACTATGTCAGAGAAAAGAATGAGAACTGTGTATCTGGCAGGATGTTGATGGGAAAGCATGAAGAACTGAGAGCCAAACAGGAACAATCTCTTCCAGAGGACTTCTTTCCTAGCAGGGGCAAGAAAGCTCACCACATGGCAAAGGCAGTGTTTACACCAAGGAGGAAGAGAGCAGGCAGGAAAAATATTTGTAGCCAGTGCATGACAAAATTTATTTCAAATTGTTTTTTAACAGGTAGAAATCTTGAGACAAACTTGTATTAAGGGATCCAAAGACAGCTCATCATTAATGGGAAGGGATACATGTGATCTGTAGCCACGGTTCGTGCCTGTCACGTTTTGGTTTCAGGAAATTCTGTTCCCAGGACAGAACTGGTAAACAAGGTCATGCTATTGTAAACTAAGATATTTTTCTACATGTTTTCACAAAGGAGGGACTTTGCTTGATGGCCTCTTCAAGTGGCCAATGGGTCGAGAGGTCCCCACCTCTAAGGTGGGTGCATTTGTAGAAAGGTATAAAATAGGTTTGGAAAATAAACCGGTGGCTCCTCCTGTGAGGAGTCTGCAGCCTTCTGAATGGACTTGCATCTTCTTTCGTGTCCAACAGCAACATGATCAGACAACACTGGACCAAGTGCCACAGGAGTTATGAGAAGAAATTATCAGGGCAGGGAAAAACCCATGGGGATGGGATTGAGGCTGTTCTACAGAAAACCAACATAAGCAGCATGACCACATTTTTCAGGAGGTATAAAATATGTATTATCCACAACTAAAACGCATGCTTTCCTATTTCTAACTGTATTTTTCTTGCTTCTTTGTAAGCAAGAATGAGCTGGAAAAGGACCACGAGAAACAGTGTAACCTTTTCATAGCATCTGCCTAATACTTAACACCTTCTTTGCCTCAGTTTACAACAGAAAGACGGGTTGTCCTCAGGACAACTGTCCTCCTGGACTGGTAGATGGTGTCAGGGAGCAGAATGGTCCCCCTGTTATCCAGGAGGAGGCAGTCAGAGACCTGCTGAGCCACATAGATGCTCATAAATCTATGGGACCAGATGGGATTCATCCTAGGGTGATGAGGGAGCTGGAAGATGAGCTTGCGAAGCCGCTCTCCATCATTTACCATCAGTCCTGCCTTACCAGGGAGGTCCCAGATGACTGGAAGCAAGCCAATGTGACGTCCATCCACAAGAAGGGCTGGAAGGAGGATCTGGGTAACTACAGGCCAGTCAGCCTGACTTCGGTGCCCAGCAAGATTATGGAACAGATCATCCTGAGTGCCATCACACAGCACCTATAGGATGGTTGGGGGATCAGACCCAGCCAGCATGGATTGAGCAGGGGCAGGTTGTGTTTGACCAACCTGATCTCCTTTTATGACCAGGTGACCTGCCTGGTGGATGTGGGAAAGGCTGTGGATGTTGTCTACCTGGACTTCAGCAAAGCCTTTGACACTGTCTCCCACAGCATACTCCTGGAAAAGCTGGCAGCCCACAGCTTGGACAGGTGCACTTTTCGCTGGGTTAAGAACTGGCTGGATGGCTGGGCCCAGAGAGTGGTGCTGAACAGTGCTGCATCCAGTTGGCATCCGGTCACTAGTGTTGTACCTCAGGGATCTGTGCTGCAGCCAGTCCTGTTTAGTATCTTAATCGATGATCTGGATCAGGGGATTGAGTACACTTTCAGTAAATTTGCAGATGACACCAAGCTGGGAGCATGTGTCAATCTGTTGGAAGGTAGGAGGATTCTGCAAAGGGACCTGGACAGGCTGGATAGATAGGCCAAGTCCAACAACATGAAATTTAACAAGTCCAAGTGCTGGGTCCTGCACTTTGGCCACAACAACCCCCTGCAGCACTACAGGCTGGGGAGAGAGTGGCTGGACAGTGTCCAGGCAGCAATGGACCTGGGGGTACTGGTCAACAACCAACTGAACATGAGCCAGCAGTGTACCCTGGTGGCCAAGAAGGCCAACGGCATCCTGGCCTGTATCAGGAATAGTGGGGCCAGCAGGACCAGAGAGGTCATTCTTCCCCTGTACTTGGCACTGGTGAGGCTGCACTTTGAGTACTGTGTCCAGTTCTGGGCCCCTCAATTTAGGAAGGATGTTGAGATGCTCAAACATGTCCAGAGGTGGGTGTAATACATGTTGTAAATAATTTGGTTTTATTGTAAATATATATAGTATAAAGTCATGTAAGCATCAGAAACCAAAGACACCCAGGAATTGTGAAACCTCTGCCAGCAGCCAGGAAAACAACATTAGCAAAAGAAAGAAGGGTGGCAGGGAGAGGAGATGGGCCTTTGCTGCAGATGGGTCTGCCAATGACCCAGTGCTTAACACCAGATATGAATCTTATCTGCATTGTCAAGGCTGTGCATCCCAATATGGGAGGGGTTCCCATAAATCCTATCACAGGCATCCTCCTTCTCTGAAATCTACTCAACAGACCTGGCAGGGAGGAAACCAGGATACATGAATATGTATCTAATACAAAGAAGACAAAACACTGAGGCAACTTACTGCACAGTTGGAAAAACTGTATAAAAACCGGCTGCACAAGGCGGACTTCGTGAACTGTGGGGGACTCTGTGATAGAGGCCGAATCTAAGGTTCACCCAGTGTCAACCCCGGGCTTGGCACTGACTTTTGCTTATGGCTTTCTGAGACTTTGATATTTCAATTTTTCAATAAGTCTTTTATTGATAAATTGACTGATGTAATTTATAACAGTGGGCAACAAGGATGGTGAATGGCCTGGAACACAAGCCCTATGAAGAACAGCTGAGGGAGCTGGGATTGTTTAGCCTGGAAAAAAGGAGGCTCAGGGGAGACCTTATCACTCTCTACAACTACCTGGAAGGTGGTTGTAGTAAGGTGAGGGTTAGTCTCTTCTTCCAGGCAACCACTGACAGAATGAGACAACACAGTCTTAAGCTGCACCAGGGAAAGTTTAGGTTAGACGTCAGAAAAAAATTCTTCACTGCAAGAGTGACTGGGCAATGGAATCGTCTGCCCAGGGAGGTGGTGGTCACCATCCCTGAACTTATTTAAAAAAAACCTGGACATGGCACTCAGTGCCATGGTTAAGTTGATGAGGACGTGTTATGTTAGGTCATAGGTTGGACTTGATGATCTCAAAGGTCTTTTCCAACCCAGTTCATTCTGTGATTCTGTAATACACTTACTGAAGAAAAGTTCAGGAAGGGACAGAATAAATCCTTATCACAACATTGAAACCCTGAAAAGAAAACAAAGCATCTGAGAAGACCCACAAGCTTCTTTGCCAAACTTGGAGAAGTGCTGAAACATCTTTGAGGAGGGTTGGAAGTAATAATCATGTATTTGAGTCATGGAAATTTTGTAGACTTATGAAAATTTAATCAACAGATTTAAAGGGGCTGAACTTGCAATATTACAACCTGCAAAACTTGGTAAAATCCACTCAAAACGCTACCAGATTATAACCGTGTTATTGTTCTGGCTGTGAGAATGAGATGCCTTTCTCGGGTGAGGGCAAAGGCCGCGGAGGGGAGGGTGAGCGGGAGCACGACCGGAGTTTGGTGCTCACCCCTCGGCCGGTCGGTCAGGGTCCGGGCCGGGAAGGGGTGGGCCGGACTGTGCCCATCGATGGGGGTGGCTGCTCTGCTCTCTGTCCTGCCTTTCGGCTCTCGATTAGTGAAACTGGCGACGTGGGACATCTGCCGGCTCAGCCCCTGCACCCTGCCCCGCTCGCCGAGGTAAAGCCGGGACTGGGAGCTGACCGCGCCGCAGCGCAGCAGAGCTCGGGGACCCAGCTGCAACGTCATGGCGGGCCAGATGCAGAGGGCCGCGGCCCTCTCCTGCACAGCCCTGCCGGCGTGGTGAGGTGAGGGGCGGCGGCGGGGAGCCCCCGGTAGGCGGTTGGGCAAGTGGGGCCATGGCGCTGCGAGCCCGGGCGCTGTACTACTTCAGATCGGAGAACCCGGGGGAAATCTCGTTGCGGGAGCATGAGGTGCTGAGCCTCTGCAGTGAGCAGTGAAAGAAATTGATAGCCCCAGATTATGCACTCCTAAGTTGTACTGTTACACCGTTTTGCTGTAAAATTAAAGTTGCACTGTTACTTGCCTGTTTTAAACTGTTCATGTTGAATCTGTACCCTGAATTTCTGCTTGTTATGTCCAAGTTCTGTACCCTTTCTCCCTAAATTCTGGGTTTTCCCCTCTCCATCGGGTCAAAAGCCCGCTGCCACTTCCTGTTGTCCCCCCTGCTGCTCCCTGCTGCCTCCTGCTGCTCCCTGCTGCCTGCCGTCGAGCTACGGACACCGCCCAGTATGGAGATGAAGAAGTTCCCATGGTGCCTGGCTGCGGCCGGGAGTCCAGTTGGAGCTAGAAAAGCCCCTGGGACAGCGAGCCGACACAGAAACTGGACATAAGAAGGACAAAACTGTGCGAGGCACACGTCTAGCTACCTGCAGGTAGCAGGTATTTTTTGTTACTTTCTCGCCATGACCTGAAAGGAACTGGAGAGAGGTGACCCCCCTGGACCACACGAGCCAAAGGGATTCTATGGAAACCCCCGTGAGGAAGGAATCCCGACTCTGCAGCAGCAGCAGCAGCAGCAGCAGATTCGATTGCACCTCCTCCTCCGTGGTGTCTACTGGGAGCAGCGGCGGCGTGCGCAGCCCCTCGAGCCCCCTACCCAGAGCTGATTTCTAATAAAGGCCTTTTCAAAGGAGCCGGTCTCCTGGCCCATTTATAACAAATTGGGGGCTTGCCGGGACATGGCCAAGCCTGAAGAGGACCGAGGACAGGACGGCCGACCGAACTTTGGATCTCCAGGACAGCGGGTCACACCGGACCCAAGGAAGACAGCCTGGGATCGGACAGCACGGAGGAGCACCGGTAAAGTATAGCCGGTGGCGGGAGTGGAGACGAGCGAGTGGTGTGTGTGTGTGAGACGAAGACCGGCAGCTCGGATCTTCAAAGCGAGTGTGGGCCTCTTAATACCGCGGTTCCAGTCTCCCGCGAGGGAACTGGCCGGGAACGGAGGGAAGCGAAAGGAGAACGGTGTGAAAGAGGCGTCTCCAGGGGCATAGGCGCCCCCCTCCGGGCGTGCGGAGGTAATTTACAGGGTGAGTGGCACGTCACAGGGTGTGTGATTGTAGGATAGGCCCGCCTCCATTCTAGAATCTACGGAGGCAGGCTGCTCAGGCTGATCCAAGCGTGCGGAAAGCCTAGAGCTGTGTGTGTAGCACGCACCACACTGGCTGAGGTTACGGCCCGGGGTGTCCACGGGTTGGGATACTGGCTGGGGTAGCTGGCAGGGTGTGGGGAGTGAGAGAGGGTACTGGCCGAGGTTACGGCCCGGGGTGTCCAGGCGAGGAAGGGGTGCTGGCTGACAGTCAGGGCAGTCTGAGCACTGGCTTGGGACATTGGCTGGGGTAGCCTGCCGGGGTACAGGAGTGGGCGCACTGGTCGGGGGTACCTAGAAGTGAGGGGTATGCGTTCCGAGTGCGGAGAGACTACAGGGCCGGGGGTCTTTTGAGTATACCGCCTGGGTGTAGGATGAATGAAAGTTAGGGAAGTCCCAAGGTGCGAGGGATTTAACGATAGGGGGAGTGAGTGAGTCGCACACTGTACGTCCGGGTCCTGGCTGTAAGTGGTGACTGGAACTCTGGGCCCAGGTTGACCGGCCACTTACGGAAACTCGATAGATATACAGGAGAGGAAGAGGGGTGCTGACTGGGGTAGTGACTGAATCTCTAAGGGCGAGATATCAGGCTACCGACAGGGCACTCTGAGCACTGGCAGGAGTGGTGGCCAGACCCTGAGAGCGGGTAACTGGATCCACTGACGGGTGTTTGTAGAGTGAGTGAAGATTACCTAGTGAGAATGGGAGCATACATAAGTAAGCAAAAACCGCCTGAGGAGGAAAAGGGGAAGATAAAGAACATTCCCCCAGATAGTCCATTAGGACAAATGTTGGAACTATGGGATACTGATGAGGCCACTAAAAATTTGAGCAAGGTTAAAATGATTCATTATTGTATTGAGGTTTGGCCCACTTTAAATTTACCTGGAAAATGGCCGTGGTGTGGAACTAAGGACCCCTGGATGTGCTCGCAATTAAACCAGTATCTGAAATCCCGAGGGGACTCAAATACTGAGCAGATCCTTTATGCTGCCTGCTGGCAGAAACACAGAACTGAAAGTGAAACAGCTAAGGAAGCTTGTAAGCTACAAGAGGGAAAGAGGAAAAATGAAAAAGAGAAAAGGGAGGAAAGCAGTCACCATTGGGACCCTCTTGATTATTTGCCTCCTCCTCCCGTTTACCCTGGGATACCCCAAACTGTCCCTGCTAACCCTCCAGCTTTACCTGTGAACCCCTCCCCATCTCTCCAAACCATGATCCCTATTCCTTCTTCAGCTTGCTCCCCAACAGGATTACCCCCTACAGCTCCACCCTCTCTACCACCTCAGTCTAACCCGACTGTCTCGAGTACTAACCCCTTCTACTCTTCAACTCTATCCTCGACCTCTCCTAACACTGGCCTAGGCCACTCCCCTTCACCATCTACTGTCCCTGCACCCCCACACAACTGGGAGCTGGACTTGCCAGCCAATACTACTGATTTTGTGGAAACCCCAAAAGGACCTTACTGTAGCACTAGGTCAAGAACAAAGCTCTTCCCCCTAAGGGAAGTCCCGATGGGTGGTGCAGCTGGGGGGGTAGGGTTTGTAAATGCACCTCTGACAGCTTCAGAAGTTAGGGGCTTTAAGAAAGAAATGGGGAATCTGGTTGAAGACCCTGTGGGGATTGCTAAGCAAATAGATCAGTTCCTGGGCCCAAACATTTATATGTGGAGTGAGTTAAATTCCATACTAAACATACTTTTTAATCCAGAAGAATTTCGGCTGATTAGAATGGCTGGCATACGGGTTTGGGAAAGGGAAAATCGGATGGGACTCCCAGGAGACCAGAAGTTGCCAGTGGCTGGCCCCGGGTGGAACCCAAACAGGGAGGAAGGTAGACGAAATATGGAAGATTACAGAAACTTGATGATAAAAGGCATCAAGGAATCAGTCCCCCAGAGTAATAACACAAAACTGGCCTTTGATGGAGCCCAGGAGAAAGATGAGACCCCAGCAGCCTGGTTAAACAGACTGAGAACGAACTTCCAGCAGTATTCTAACTTAGATCCAGATAGCCCAGAGGGACAAGTGCTTTTGAAATTACAGTTTGTTACCAAATCCTGGCCAGATATAAGGAGGAAACTAGAAAAAGTGGAAGACTGGCAGGAAAAGGGAATAAATGACTTGTTAAGAGAAGCTTTAAAAGTTTATCTGCGGAGAGAAGATGAGAAAGCAAAGACAAAGGCTAGGATTATGGTAGCTGTGGCCAAAGAAAGTGTAAGGGATAATAGAGACTCACAAGAGAGGGGAAATGCAAAGCCTCCATCAGGGAGAGGCAGAGGAAAACTTCTGTCGCCTTGGGGTACCCCTCCGAGGCTAGGAGAAACCCGAATATGCCACTATTGTGGTGAAGTGGGCCACATAAGGAGATATTGCAAAAAGGTATCCTTTGACAACGCTATTTTGAAGGAGCAAGAGGCATTGGAGAAGTTGTTAAAGGGGGAGGGTAATGAAGATTAGGGGTGTCATGGGCTCTATATGTTAGGGGACCCAATGAAACACCAAGAAGAGCCCATGGTAAAGTTTGAAGTAGGTCCCCATCATGAGGAATTTGAGTTTCTTGTGGACACCGGTGCGGACAAATCCAGCATTAATCAGCTTCCAATTGGGACTACAGTTGGGAAACTGACATGTGATATTTTAGGAGCAGAAGGGAAACCCTTCAAAGCTTCTGTCATAGAAAATGTAGAGATCAAAGGAAATTCAAGAAAATGTGTTACTAATCTCATATACTTGCCTAAGTTAGACAGTAATTTACTCGGAAGGGACTTACAAGTTCAGTTGGGGGTAGGGATTCTTCCTAAAGAGGGTAAAATGGTGGTCCAAATGATGAGAATGACTGTTGAAGACTTGAATGAAATAAATCCAGAGGTATGGGCTGAAGAGGGGAAGTATGGATACTTAAACATCCCACCTATAAGAATAGAGATGCAGGAAGGGATACCCCCTATAAGAGTGAAACAATATCCTATTTCTGTGGAAGGTAAAAAAGGGCTGACACCAATTATAAATCATCTACTAACTGAAGGAGTATTAGAACCCTGTATGTCCCCCCATAACACCCCCATTTTGGCAGTGAAAAAGACAGAAAATAAATTTAGGCTTGTGCAAGACTTAAGAGAAGTAAATAAAAGGACAATTACAAGGTACCCAGTGGTACCAAACCCCTACACCCTTCTAAGCAGAATCCCTAGAGAACACAGCTGGTTCACTGTGGTAGACCTGAAAGATGCTTTTTGGGCCTGCCCCTTAGCTAAGGAAAGCCGAAATTGGTTTGCCTTTGAGTGGGAGTGCCCTGAAAGTCAGAGAAAGCAGCAGCTAAGGTGGACCCGCCTTCCCCAAGGCTTTACTGAGAGCCCAAATCTATTTGGACAAGCTCTGGAAGAGCTGCTACGGCAATTCATCCCTGGAGATAACGTACAAATCCTACAGTACGTAGATGACCTCCTAATATCAGGGGAGGAGCAAGATAAAGTAAGGGGAGCCAGCATTAAACTCCTGAATTTCCTAGGGGAAAAAGGCCTTAAAGTATCTAAAAACAAATTACAGTTTGTAGAAGTACAGGTAACATACCTTGGACACCTCATTGGGGAAGGGTATAAGAAACTAAGCCCTGAGAGAATCTCAGGTATACTGTCCATCTCGGCTCCAACCACAAAAAGAGATGTAAGAAAGCTATTGGGACTATTTGGCTATTGTAAATTATGGATAGAAAAATACTCACAAAGTGTCAAATTTCTATATGAAAAACTGGTCCAACCTGAACCTGTAAAATGGACAGTTGAGAATGAAGAACAGTTAGAAAATTTAAAAGCCAAATTATCCTCAGCCCCAGTTCTTAGTCTTCCTGACCTTAAGAAGGGGTTTGACTTATTCATAAATGCAGAAGAGGGAATAGCCTATGGGGTGTTAACCCAAGAGTGGGGGGGACACAAAAAGCCTGTTGCATACCTTTCTAAGCTCCTGGACCCAGTCGCAAGGGGATGGCCAGCTTGTCTTCAAGCTGTGGCAGCCACAGCAGTCCTTGTAGAAGAAGCACAAAAGCTGACACTACAAGGAAAAATCATTGCACACACCCCCCATGATCTCAGAGCGGTGTTGAGTCAAAAAGCCCAACAATGGTTAACAGACTCAAGGATCCTAAAATATGAAGTGATTCTGACAAATGCTGAAAATCTAGAATTAATCACATCCAAAAGCTTGAATCCTGCACAATTCCTCTCAGGGGAGCCCATACCCGCTCTGGAACATAATTGCTTGGAAGTCATGGACCTGCAAACAAAAGTAAGGGAGGACCTTGAGGATATACCCCTGCCATATGGGAGGGTGTTTTTCATTGATGGATCATCTAAAATGGTGGAAGGAAAGAGGATATCAGGCTATGCAATAGTCGAGGGTATCAACAAACAGAGTTTAAAAGTTTTAGAAAAAAAAAAAATTGCCCTCGAGCTGGTCCGCTCAGTGCTGTGAGGTCTATGCTCTTAAAAGGGGATTAGACCTGTTAGAACAAGATCAAGGTACAATTTACACTGGGTCACGGTATGCCTTTGGAATTGTGCACACATTTGGAAAAATTTGGGAAGAAAGAGGCTACCTAAATTCCAAGGGAAAAGATTTGATACATAAAGAACTAATTAAGTTGGTATTAAAATCCCTTATGAAACCTCTCGGGGTCTCTGCTTGCCCGAGAATGAGGGATGGGCACTGCCCCTGGTCCTTCGGGAAGCCCCGAGATGCCCACAGAAAAGACGAGGAGTCTTCGGATGTTCTTTTTCTGAGTTTTCTTCTTTGTTTATTATATCTTATCTTTACAATTCACTCTGTGCTCTGCCAAGGTCTGGACAGCACGGGCAACAGGCGACGACTGTCCGCCTGCCCACAGGTCGTCATCTTATATACAGATAATTACGTGCACATTATTTACAATTGTGATCCAATACATACACTTAACACTAGACAGGTATTTTCTACTTTAACCCAATCCCTCTAAACCTACTTCATGTCGTCACCACTGTGCAAGATGGAGACAAAGAAGAAGGAGAAGACTCTAGGGTAACACCCAGAATCCTCCATCTTGTCTCTGGTCCTTCTTATCTTCAAACCCCTAACGTGAAAATATTATTACTTTCTACTACTTTCAAGGCCTTGCAATTCTTCCCATAGTGTTGGTAATCTTTGCCATGGACTATAATCGAGACCCCTGCCTGTCTGGGGTCCATGCCAGGGTCTGTAACCCCCCTGCACATATCTCCGACCCCCCTGTACAGGTTTTAAACCCCCCTGTACAGGTTTCTGCTTGTCCAGGGTTTCCAGAGGAATACCCTGGACTCCTACAAAACCCAGGGAAATTGCAATAGTGCATGTCAAGGGACATCAAAAAGGGGATACCTTTGAAAGAAGAGGCAATCAAGCAGCTGACCAAGCTGCCAAGTTAGCAGCCCAAAACCCAGGGGAGCCGATAAAGATTTTGACTGTGACTGATTTGCCAGCTGACAAAGAAAAAGAGCCAATATATGATGAACATGAGTTGAGAGAAATAAAGAGGTTAGGGCTGCACCAAGGGAAGCAAGGGGAATGGTTAACCCCAGATAGACGAAAGTTTTTAAATAAAGCCCTAGCTCGAAAAATGCTAACAGAAATACACAGTCTGACCCACTGGGGCACCCAAGGGTTATGTGATCATTTCTTAAGAGAATATTTATGTATTGGAGTATATAATCTGGCCAAAGCAGTTACTGAAGGATGCCTTATATGCCAAAAGGTGAATCAGAAAGCAATGAGGAAGAATACCTCAGGAGGAAGGCAAATAGCATTAAGACCCTTTCAAAATATACAAATAGATTTTACTGAAATGCCTTCAGTACAAGGTTACAAGCATCTACTTGTTATAGTTGATCATTTAACCCATTGGGTGGAAGCTTTTCCTACAAAAAGGGAAACGGCACAAGTGGTAATAAAAATATTATTGGAACACATTATCCCCCGGTATGGGCTAGTGAATAATATTGATTCAGACTGAGGTCCTCATTTTGTGGCCAAAATTCTACATGATGTCATTAAAGCCTTAGGAATCAGGTGGCGGTTGCATACACCCTGGCATCCCCAAAGTTCAGGGAGAGTTGAGAGGATGAATAAAACCCTCAAAAATGTATTAACTAAATTGATAACCGAAACAGGAATGAATTGGCTCAAGTGTCTGCCCCTGGCCCTTTTGCGAATCCGGGTCCGACCAAGATGTGACATAGGGGCTTCACCATATGAGATGATGTTTGGACTCCCCTTCTTACTGACCCCCTATAGCACTGGGGATTATTTAGAAGGAGAGGCCGCTACCCAGGAATATGTAAAAACAATTGGAAAGACATTGGCAGATCTTAAAAGAAGAGGGTATCTTCCTCAAACCTCTCCCTTGGACACTGACATGCACCAAATAAAACCAGGAGACTGGGTTTTAATTAAGTCCTGGAATACCACCCCACTAACCCCTAAATTCGAAGGCCCGTTCCAAGTTCTGCTCACTACCCATACTGCAGTGCGAACCCAGGAAAAGGGCTGGACCCACATCACTAGAGTGAAAGGACCATTACCACCCCCGAGTGATCCCTCTGACCACAACAAGGGGTCAGATCCCTCTGACCCTGCAACCCCAACAAGAGTTCCCTCTGAGTGGACTGCCACTCGAGATCCAGACACCCTCAAAGTAACTCTCAGGAAACAACCAAAAACCAGTTAAAGCCAATAAGGGACAATAACAGTTATTACAAGCTGTCGTTACCATTGTTAAAAATCCACATTGTTATAAGAGGTTAAAAAGAGTTAATATAAAAGTGTAAAATAATGGTTAAATCCGATGTTATAAATTGTTATAATGAGCCACAATGTGTTAATGTAAAAGTAATAAGTAACAGTAATTCTTAATTTAAAAATTAAATCTCTCATAGGGCACACCCAAAGGGAGCTAACTAAAACTAAGAAAAAGGTGGAAGGTGGGAATAAACAAGGGAAAACTCCACAAATCCAGCCTAAGAACTCCCCGACCCAAGAGGCAAGGCCAGGTGAGACCAAAGGACCCACAAATAGAATGGTTCATACTGGACTCTTGGAGGGACTGATAGTAGTCCTATTGATAAGCAAGTTTACAGATGGGGCTTGCTCCGAATGCTGTCATTCAGTTTGTGATGGGGAGAATCTACAATCCCTTATGAGAGTTCACACCCATGTGAATCCCACATGTTTTGACATGACCCAATTATCCACCTGTCAAAAAGAAGAAAAACAATATTGGATTGCAAAAAATGCTGCCACATTTAAGCAGTGCCTGACTGGGGAGTGCCCTATCAGAGAGTGGTTCTGTTTTAAAGAGTTAAGAAATACAGAGTGAGTAGCAGACCTGATAAAAGAAAAACCACTGGCGGTAAAAAAGAATGAAATAGATGAACCCCTTGGGAAAAGTCTATTTGTCGATCTGGTAGAGGGAATCAGCCATAAACTAAATATAACAAATTGCTGGATATGTAAAAGCACACAAATGTCTGATGTATGGCCCTGGGAAGGGACAAGCTTATCACCCCTAGACATCCTGAGATGGAAGTTAATAACGGGGGAAAAGTATAAAACCTTCCTAGGAAGAATGGCTTGTAAAAGGTACTCACTGATCAAAGAGTTAAAACAAAAAGGGATCCCCAGGGAACCTGAAAAATATTGGTCTATTGGGAAAAAAGAATCAGGGTGCGTCTGTAAGAAAAGTTATGGTCTACATGAGTGCACTAATAAAGGGACCAATCTTTTTTGGGGAATCAGAGAAATTTCAAAATATTGGGAACACCCCTATGACACACAAAACACATCCTGGAAAGCCCCAAAACACCTCTTTTGGATTTGTAGTAACAAAACCTACACCCATCTCCCAGGAGATTGGGCGGGTAGCTGCACCATAGGAATCATCAAACCAGTCTTCTTCCTCCTCCCACGAGAATCAAGAAACCATTTAGGCATACCCTTATATGAAAATGTAAAAAGAAAATACCGAAAGAGGAGGAGGGGCAGCACACAAACATGGAAAAGTAAAATACGGACACCAAAAGAAATAGTAAAAACATATAGGCCAGCAACTTGGACACAAGATAGATCATGGGGGTGCCGAACTCCAATTTACATGTTGAATAAAATTATCAGATTACATGCAGTATTAAAAAGAATATCAAACAAAACAGCCCTTGCCCTTGATCACATCAGTAACCAATTGACACAAACAAGAGCAGTAGTGTATCAAATCAAACTAGCAGTCGATTACAAAAGTAAGGTAATAAAAAATATTTCCAAAGAAATACAAAAAATTGCATATGTAAGTACCCAGGAATGGAAGCCCTTAATTAATATGGACTGGTGGGACAACTTCTGGTCCTTTGAAGGGACCTGGTGGGAAAAAGTAGTGTTCATTGCAATAAGTGCCTTTGCCAGTCTCCTACTTCTCCCCTGCATACTTCCCTGTCTAATTCGAACTATAGCCACTACTGTTCCAGCTAGTCTCCAAATCCCTAAAGTAAGGATTCAGAAACCTACAAATACAATTAGATTAGAACCCCAAGAAGAAGAACTAAGCACAGCAAAAAGAATTTATACCCAATACCAGGAATTAAAACAGATTTATTCCCTTGAATCAGACATGGCCAATTGATGCGGGCAAAAGCCAGATCAAAGAAATAGAGGGGGGATTGAAAGAAATTGATAGCCCCAGGTTATGCACTCCTAAGTTGTACTGTTACACTGTTTTGCTGTAAAATTAAAGTTGCACTGTTACTTGCCTGTTTTAAACTGTTCATGTTGAATCTGTACCCTGAATTTCTGCTTGTTATGTCCAAGTTCTGTACCCTTTCTCCCTAAATTCTGGGTTTTCCCCTCTCCATCGGGTCAAAAGCCTGCCGCCGCCGCTTGTCGTCCCCCCTGCCACTTCCTGCTACACCCTGCTGCTTCCTGCTGCCTCCTGCTGCTCCCTGCTGCCTGCCGTCGAGCTACGGACACCGCCCAGTATGGAGATGAAGAAGTTCCCATGGTGCCTGGCTGCGGCCGGGAGTCCAGTTGGAGCTAGAAAAGCCCCTGGGACAGCGAGCCGACACAGAAACTGGACCTAAGAAGGACAAAGCTGTGCGAGGCACACGTCTAGCTACCTGCAGGTAGCAGGTATTTTTTGTTACTTTCTCGCCATGACCTGAAAGGAACTGGAGAGAGGTGACCCCCCTGGACCACACGAGCCAAAGGGATTCTATGGAAACCCCCGTGAGGAAGGAATCCCGACTCTGCAGCAGCAGCAGCAGCAGCAGCAGATTTGATTGCACCTCCTCCTCCGTGGTGTCCACTGGGAGCAGCGGCGGCATGCGCAGCCCCTCGAGCCCCCTACCCAGAGCTGATTTCTAATAAAGGCCTTTTCAAAGGAGCTGGTCTCCTGGCCCATTTATAACAAGCAGGACATTGAGGGTTGGCTGGAGGGTATCAACAGCTACAGCGACCGCGATCTCTTCCCGGCCTCCTACGTGCAGGTGATCCGCGCCGTCGAGACGTCGCTGCCTGCCCGCTACGCCAACCTGCCCGCCGGCGGTTTCAAGCTGCTACTGCCCCCCACTGCCTTCAAGCCGGCGACACTAGAGGTCCCGCCGGCAGCGGCACCTGAGCCCTTCTCTCTGCCCCCCGCCGCCGCCGGGTACCCTTTCCTGCCACCACCCTACGGCGGCTCCTACCAGCTCAGCCAGGGCAGCGATGATGACTGGGACGAAAGCTCCACAGTGGCCAATGAGCCAGCTTCCTGAGAAGCTCCTACCCTGTCTACGAGGCGACGGGCAGACGGGCGTCTGGCCGCTACCGCCTGTCCATGCAGTCTGAGATGTCTCTGAGCTCCCGCAGTGGCCACCTGGCAGGCCAGCTCCACCCGCTCAGCAGCAGCACCAAGAGTTCAGCCACGGTAAGCCACAACCTCAACCACTTCTCAACCTTCGTCAAGTCCGGTGGGGAGACCTTTGTGCTGGGCGAGGTATCAGGCTTTGTGAAGGACAGGGACAAGCTCTGTGTGGTGCTGGGCCCCCGGGGCCCTGAGTGGCAGGAGAACCCCTGCCCCTTCCAGTGCTCCATTGAGGACCCCACCAAGCAGACTAAATTCAAGGGCATGAAGTTACATTGCCTACAAGCTGGTGTCCAGCCACACTGGGCAGCAGGTGCACCGCCACTACAAGCACTTTGGCTCTATGGGCACCTGGCTGAGAAGTTTCCCTGTCATCTCTGTGCCCCACTTGCCAGAGAAGCAGGCCACTGGCTGATTTGAGGAGGACTTCATCTCTAAATGTCGTAAAGGCCTGGCCTGGTGGATGGACCACATGTGCAGCCACCCCGTGCTGGCTCAGTGTGATGCCTTCCAGCACTTCCTCACCTGTCCCAGCACTGATGAAAAGACTTGGAAACAAGGCAAGCGCAAAGCTGAGAAGGATGAGATGTTGGGTGCCAACCTTTTCCTGACCATCAGTGTCTCTGCTGGCTCTGGGGCTGGTCTGGACTTGCATGAGGTAGAAAGTCAGGCAGATGGCTTCAAAGCTTTCACAAAGAAGATGGATGAAAGTGCCCTGCAGCTTAATCACACAGCCAATGAATTTGCTCGCAAACAAGTCACTGGTTTCAAGAAGGAATACCAGAAGGTGGGACACTCCTTTAAGTGTCTCAGTCAGGCATTTGAGCTGGACCAGGAGGCCTTTTCTGCTGGCCTCAACCAAGCCATAGCCTTCACTGCAGAAGCCTATGATGCCATTGGGGACCTCTTTGCAGATCAGCCCCAGCAGGACCTCAATGCTGTGATGGATTTGTTAGCACTGTATCAGGGGCATTTGGCCAACTTTCCAGATATCATCCATGTCCAGAAAGGTAACACCCTTACATGTTTTCTGAAACTATGAAGTTTTATGTTTCAGTGGTATGCACACAAATATGGAGACAAAGGCCTGAATTTGCTCTGCATCTGGCTTGCTGGCCTTGAGTTAAATCTTTCAGTGTTTACTCAGGTAAGCTGTTGCTAAAAATACAAAATAACACATCAGTGGCAATTTACATTCTGTGCCAAAGGTCTATACATTGTTGGGAATTTTATTGGTCAGAGGTTACTGTGTTTGGTTGTGTATCTGAAAGAAACTACATCTGCCTGTATTCTGATACGTTAAAGATTAATGAACTTGTTTACAAAGCCTGAAGATAAAGTGGTATGAAAACATCTATTACTCTTTGATGTATGTTAGTTATCTTAAATCTCTGATCTAGTAGATAATAAATATGAAGTAAACTGAAAATGGAGATAGTCTGATTGACTACTTTGAGGTGCACATGGTGGTGTGGGCATTTTTCAGTGTCAGACATTCAGATGAGATGTTTAAAGCTGCTGGGGTTTGTCAGTTCAGCCATACATGAAACTCTCTTGCTACCTTTGTAAGGATGATGGTCTGCCATGTTCTTAGTTGGAGTTGTTTATCCTTTGCCCTTATTACCACAAAAAGATGTTGCTCAACTGTTATCCTTTTATCATCTTTCTAGCTGAAACATGCTTCTGAGGTTCAGGTTGCTGTTTGCATGATACTTTGTGATCCACTGGAGAAAAAGGAACTCCAAATATGAAAAAATCATCTGCTATATAACTAGTGACACTTATTCAGACAAATCTAAGCTTATAGTATGATATGTGTGTAGATGATTTCCCAGCTGTGAAATTAATACTAATCATATATTCATCATTATGAAAAGACTAGCCCATCATTCATTCTTTTTGCTGTTATATATGATCAAGGATGTGTGGGGATTAGAGCTGTAAAAGAGACTGAGAAAACATCACATATTCAGTACAGAAATGGGTATGTGTAACAGTTATTCAATAAAATGTGCGAGTTCCTTTATTGAAAATTATTTTGGAGATTAAAAGGCCATGTTGTACTCCACAAGAGGCAGAGCTTGAATTGTCACCC
Organism: Phylloscopus collybita; assembly: GCA_027886175.1. Classification (NCBI taxonomy): domain Eukaryota; kingdom Metazoa; phylum Chordata; class Aves; order Passeriformes; family Phylloscopidae; genus Phylloscopus; species Phylloscopus collybita. The sequence goes on from JAJNNQ010000057.1 coordinate 5,781,272, forward strand.
ATGGTGAAGCAATCTTTTCTCCCCTTATGTGTCATTTCCAAGATTTTTGCATCTGAAACAGTACCTTGAATTTTATGGTAAAAAAGTTGGAAGAGTTTTTTCAATAGATCAAAAAGGCAGGCTTCCAGGAGGTGTGCATTATTGCTGGGAAAAACTGAGGAAGCAAAGTTTGTAAAAAGTGCACAAATTGTTATTTTTAAAAAGTAAGCTTTTCATTAAAATTACATGTATCAATGTCAGATTTCCAATCTTCTCTCAAATCTTGAAAATTATGAGTGGAAACTTAAACAATCAATATTGTTTTGAATAGAAAAGGGAAGTGTGTAATCTAATCTTAAAGGAGTTGTTCTGTTAGTTGCTGTGTCATGTTCTGATAACAGTTTTAAAATATTTTAAATTTGGAAAGAAGGATGACCTTGGTAATACCTCATGTTTGAGAATAGAGAATTTTGGAGTGAGTTGTCAAATAATAATAAGATTATTTGTAAGCTTCTGAAAAAAAAAAAAAACAGAGGGAAAGATTTTTAATTAGGTGGAATAACAACAGATGATATATACTATTTAAACACTGTATCCTCAAGATTTAAGTCTATATAAAGTTCTTCAATGTAATATTCTTGGAGACTTTACTCTGAGGATAGTGAATAAGTTACGTGCTTGACTCAACCCATATTTTCTTTTTCTTGCATAGGTTTGTTTCCTTTATAGTTCTGTTTAAATCTTCACTTATTGCTTAGGTTTACCAAGCTGAACCAGAGAAAGCTCATCTAACTGAACCTCCACTAGAGCAGTGCATGAGCATGATGTATGTAGAGCTGATTTTGTGCCAGAACACTGTCTTGGAACTGATTGGAGAAATGTACAGTCAGTCTGTGTGCAGGTGTTGATGCTCCAGCACCTCTTGTGTAAAACTGCCTTTAACACGATATTGTCCCTGGTACATATTTGCCTTTAGAAAATGGCATGCTCTGTTGGTTTTGCATGGCCTGGTTTTCAGTAGCGAGGGGGCCACAGAGGTGGCTTCTGTGAGAAACTGCAAGAAGCTTCTACCATGTCTGGCAGAGCCAATCCCCAATGGCTCTGAAGATGGACCTGCTGCTGGCTAAGGCTGGGCCAAGTAGAGATGATGGTAACGCATCTGTGATAACATATAAGAAAATCAAAACAAAGTTGGGGCAATTTTAATTCCAGCTAGAGAAGAGGAGGAGGTGAGAACATATGAGGCAAATAACATGGAGACACTAAGGTCAGTGGAGAAGGAGGGGGAGGAGGTGCTTTAGGCGCCAGAGTCAAGATTCCTCTGCAGGCTGTGGTGAAGACCATGGTGAAGCCGGCTGTCCCCCTGCAGCCCATGGAGGTCCATGGGGAATGCAGAGATCCACTTGCAGCCTGTGGGGGAGGTTCCCATGCTGGAGCAAGTGGATGCCTGGAGGAGGCTGTCATCCAGTGGGAGACCTGGTGGAGAGAGGGGGCCCCTGCTCCCAGGCTGGATGTCCTAGCTTACAATGTAAAATTGTGCCCAAGGTATGTATTCTATCCCCATGAGCCGTTGGAGCCAAGGTGGGGCAGTGTTTTCCTTATCTTCTGTTAACGAGCCTAACAATGCCTTGCCACATGACTCATAGATAACTTCCTCCGGGAGTTATCTCTGTTTAATGGGCCATCAAAGACCCACTGCATGACTCATAGAATGAGATCATCCCATTGTGAGATGCTCCACCCAGGGGGAGGAGCCAAGCATTCCCACCTGGATATAATCCAGGGTTTGAGACATCACAAGCAGCTTTTATCCACTGGACTCCCAGAGGAGACAAGAGCTACCAGATGGAATCACTGCTTTGACAAGAACATCTCATCTGGTTCCACTGGATTCCTGGAGGAAGACCGGACCCTTCTCACCATCACTGGACCCTTCTCTTTCAGGATCATCTCTACTCCAACAGAACCACATCTGCCACTCCAGGAGGACTTACTTTTGGACTGCTCCAAATACCCTGACCAACAGGGTGTCAGGTTGTATTGTTCCATTTATTTTTTTTTTTCCTCTCTTCTCCTATTAAATTGTATCTCTGGCTGGGAGTCTCACTGGTTTTGCTTTCAAACCAGCACATTCTTGAGTCTCACTGGTTTTGCTTTCAAACCAGCACACTGGAGTAGCCTGTCCTTGGAGGACTGCACCCTGTGGAAGAGTGACCTACGCCACCGCAGTTTTGGGAGGACTGCTGCTCGTGAGATTGGAACCATGCTGGAGAAGTTGGTGGAGAAGTGTCTCCCCTGGGAAGGGACCCCACGGAATAGTGGGGGAAGGACTCCTCTCCCTGAGCAGCGGAAGAAAACATCAGGTGTTGAACTGACCAGAACCCCCACCCCCTGTCTCTATGCACTGTTGGTGGGAAGGATGGAGGGGCTGGAGGGAAAAAGGTGGTTTTAAGGTCTTATTTTACTTCTCATTTTCATGCTGTGATCTTCTTAGTAATAAATGCACTTTATATCTCTAAGTCAAGCCTGTTTTGCCTTTGGAGTGTTTTCTCCCAGTCCTTATCTCAACTCATGACCTTTGTTTAAATTTTTCTTTCCTCATTGCAGCTGTGGCATGGGAGGGTGAGTGAACAGCTGTCATAGGTGCCTGGTGTTTGACCAGTGTCTAACCACGACACATGCGTTTGAGATAGTGGTCTTTTGAGTGTCCATGTTAATCATAGGAATAGGGTTAGAGCCAGGTTTAATGTTTGTTGTTGTTCCCTTTACAAAATAGGCAAACTGGAAGAAAACTGAGAGGAGGATATTTTTTACTCTCAGTATATTGCTTTTTTATTACTTTAAAAAGTTACTTGTAACAAGATATAACTTTTCAGACCAGATGAAAATATGAACTGTTTGGTGTTCCTGCAACATAAGAGCTTTCTTTTAAATTTACTAACTGTGGTAGTTGTCACTATTTGAGAATTGTCTGTCTAGACCAAGCAAAAATCTTTCAGTGTTTTCTTTTCTAGTGTGCAACTTCTTTGTGTGTGTCCTTAGAAGTGGTAGAAACAACAAGTTGTTTGATATATTGTTTACATGGCCATGACTTTAAAAAGATGGACTCTGAAGTCAGGAGTACTTTTCCATTTTTCTTCTACATAGTGCAAATGCATTGTCCACTTGGGGCAAAACTTGAACCATTTTCTAGACTCCATTTCTATATTGTCCTAGACCTGAGAAGGACCAAAAAATAAAGGCTGCTATGCTCAAAACATACCCATATCTGTGGGTAGAATATGACTCCCTTGTCCTGTTATAGATTTGCTCTACTGCAGATAGCTGAGCAGGTGCTTAATGTGATTTAGAAGTGTGTTTTGTGGTATGGACTGAGAAGTCTGCATGTCTGGGGTTTTTGAATAATTTCTGCAACTCTTCTGCAAAAAGAAGGTGTCCACCAGGGAAAGCTGGAGTTTCCCTTGAAATGGAGAATGTAAACCCCTCACCCCCTCCAAATTATTATAATTTTGCAATTAAGGGCTTTCAGGCAAAGACTTGGGAATAGGAATAAGTGTTCTTTACTAGGAATATTAACATTACAAATGTAGTAGTAAAAAATCAAACAAACAACCAAACAACATTCCTAGAAACCCTGACAGAGATACAACCTGACACCCTATTGGTCAGGGTGTTGGAAGCAGTCCACAGTAAGTCCTCCTGGAGTGGCAGATGTGGTTCTGTTGAGGTAGAGATGATCCTGAGAGAAAAGGGTCCAGTGATAGCGAGAAGGGTCTGGTCTTTCTCCGGGAATCCAGTCGAACTGGATACCTCGTGTTCCTATGTCCCAGTTTTTATCTAGGTAGGAACGGTTGGCTCCCCCCCAGTGGGTGGAGCATCTTACAATCAGATGATGAAATGTGTCATGTCATTGGTGAGCCTTAATGGCCCATTAGCAGAAAATATCCCCCAGAGGGTGGATGGGTGGTGAAAGAGGTAAGAAACACTGCCCCACCTGGTTTTAACAGCTGACCCATTATCAGAAGGCATCTTCCCCCCTCCCCCCAGAGTTACAAGAGATAAAGAAAAAAACATCTCCCCAACTGCTTTAAACAGATGAAATAGAATACACATTTTTGGTTCCATAACCCAAGACAGAAGGCCAGAGGATCTCTGAGCCAGAGACAAAACTTTCCCCCAATTCAGGCTTTATCTTTTCCCTTAGAATTATGAACCAAAGCCATGTAAGTCTCACTATTGCTTTGTGTATCAGCAGGAAAATGTGTTAACTATTGTGATCTTTTATTGTTTTGGGGTCCAGGTCTTTCTGCCTCCCATGTTGAGGATACCATACATGATCTGAAGTGTGCCAAAAAGGTTGTCATTTTGGTCACTTTTGTAAAATATGTGGACCACTGGACTGTGTGAATATTTTCAAGCTGTTTATTATCTTATTAGTATTGTAAGTATTTTATGAAATGTCAATAACTTCAATAGGAGGTTTTAAAAGATTCCTCACCTTCATCTTGTGCACCCAGTGTTTAAGGAATGTTCTGTGAGAAAAGAAAAAGTTGAACTTCCTGCTCTGGAAGAGACAGAGGAAAGATTTGAACTCCCATATGCCAGTTGAGGACCAACTTCTATTTTAGTAGGTTTATCATGACCCACTGGTAGGGGACATGATGTTTGTTGTAAGTTCTCATCAGACTGAACAAAGACACCAGACCAAGGGTCAGGGAACTCATAAGTTTTATTCTACAATCAACTCTAGCAACTAGCCCACTGCTTAGACTCAAAAGGTGTTGGCTAACAAGCCCTTAATTTACAGTACACTTCAATAAGCTCTCAACTCCTGCAACAAAGTTCTCAAAGGTGCTGGCTCAGAAGCCACAACACACTAATACAAGCTCCCCACGCCCTCAACAAACTTTTGTACAGAGTACAAGGTAAACTATGATAGCTGTGCTTTGCCCTGGCAAAGCAAGGGACAAGAGAAATAAAGGCAGAAAAGAGAGAGAAAAGAAAGATCACCAGTCCTTAGATCTCCCATTGGTACTGCTGCATGGATGGTCTGGAGCTGGTGAAGCAAAGAAAGCAAAAGAGCGGGAAAAGAGAAGAGGGAAAGCTATCAGTTTCCTTTTATAATTAATCTGGTGCATGCCTCATGTAAACTAGAGTTTTCATGCTGTTTTGTCTATGTGTGCACAGTCAGCCCTTTGAGCCCTCCTTTTGGAAGTGAGTTGGGGGGGAGGGAGAGTTGATGGGGGCATGAGTCTCAAGGCAGAGCAGGAAGTTGACTCAGAACAGTGCTGCCCCACCTCTGCAGGACCCTCTCTTCCAGTTGTCATAACAGAATGTTTGAGACAAAACCTGCTTACACCTGGTCCTCCACAGGCTTGAAAAATAAGTTGAACTTCTGTAATTTCTTTTGCAGAACTGGTGTATCTTTCAAGAAATGCTAGTTTTGGTAACTCTAATTTGGAGAAGAAAAGCAGCCTCTCATCTTCATTTGTAATGGATAACACCTTTTTTTTTTCTGTGTTTTTAAGGTCTACTATGATGGGTTTACCCTGGCTGGAGGCCTCTGTCACTTGCCTCCTCAACTAAACAAGAAAGAAAATATATATAATGAAAGGCTCACAAGGGAAGATAATGACAGGGAAAGATCACAGAATTCTGTCATGGGCAAAACAGACTTGACTTGGGGAAAATTTAAACAGATTTGAAAAAGTGGCCTAAATGTTTTCTAAGATGTAAGCAGCAATTCCATTTTGTCTGCAGGGCAAGATTTAAAAGAATTATTTTCAAAAATATCTGAATGACTCTTGCTTCTTGATCACCATTTGTTAAAGTAAAATAAGGCAAATGGTCTTATTTACCTAAAGCAATTTTAATTCTAAAAATGTCTAAAGGATATTTGAACAATATACTGGGAGTATTTTTAGAATATCTCACAAAATTATAGTCAAAAAAACCCATCCCATCTGGGAATACATCAAAATTTCAAGCATTGAAAAACCCCAAACAGCATTGAAACCTGGATTTTGATAAAAATTTTAGGGTTTTTTGAGTGAGGGTATGTGTGTTCATAAGTAAATCAGACTGGTCAAAATGCACACCTAAAATTTCATACCACAATTTAAAAACAGTTCTCTTGCTTGCTTTGTTGCCTCTTAAATTTGTTGTGCAGACATGTTTTTTCTGTCCCTATTTTTCCTTTATCCACTTTCCCCCCCTCCATCTCTCAGATACATAGTTTCCAGGGGATGTTGCCAAAGAACAAAAGGACAAAACCTTGCAACAAGTGTTGAAATGGTGAGATAAATAGCAGATCTTTAATGAAAGCTTTCCGGTGCACAAAACATGGGTATGTGCACAAGTGATAAAGAATTACTACAATTTTTATAAGGTTAATTAATTAGTATCTCTAGCTGATACATCCAATAGGAAATCAGTTACCCTAGTAACCCACCCTTGGGTCTGCCCCTTGGAATTGTTCCAGGGGCTTCTTTGCCTATTTCTTGTTATGTCTTCTCAGATTCTGGTTGAAAAGCAAAATGTCCTTGTTAAAGGTTCTTTTCCTGAGAATAAGACTAAACAGAATTTCAGGAATAGTTGAAGGGTTAGCTTATTATTCTAAAATATAAGAGAAAAGGTAGAAAAATACTAGGAGCTATATAACCATGTATTAACAGTCTACAAAGCTACAAATATATGAAAAATGTATAAAAAGCAAAAATCTTTAGGGATCAGAGGACCAACTTTATTGTCTGAAAGCGAAGCATATAAACCTAGCCAGATGACCCTCACAACAGGAAAAAAGAGTTGGGTATTTACATACCATCTGTTTAAGGATTTTTATGAAAAAGGTTGGATTGCTCTAGGATGACTTTATTTTCTTGCCCTCTTATTGGGATTGTGTGAGATGGGACCACAGGGAGACGTTGTAAAAGATAGTTTATTGCATTATCAGTCTCATGAGAGAGTGAGACATCAAGGCTGTTACATCCAATACCATCACATCAGAAGCCATAGTAAATCTAGTTACAATGCCTTATATAGGTTTATTAGCCAATAAACTACTGCCACAAAGTCAGTGTCTTCTACACCAATCATTAATTGCTTTGTGTCGCAGTCGATATGCGGTGGTCGTCATAGACACTGCACTTGCACTCGAGGTGCTTCATTAGAATCATCAGAAGGCTTCAAGTATCAGCATCTTGATATTCAAAAAAATCTCCCATACCTTTTCCCTGTATCTTCTAAGAGCAGCTCCACACAGCTCTGGCTCTGGCACAGCCACCTAACCCTGTCTGTCCTATGTACAGTATCTTACCTTTTCTGTCCCTTGCACGACCTCCTGTCCCTAGGTCTTCACAGCACAGCAAGCAGACTCCAACGGACTTCAACTCCAACTAACTTACTCTTTATCAGGCCCATAGCTGTGAGGGCAAGGCTGTTTCTACTCAAGGATGATTAACACAGCTGTAGGATATCAGAGGGGAGACTGCCTTCAGCAGCATCTCCTTTTGTCTCCCCACAGCTTTGTCTTATATGGTTCTACCGCTATGTGTCTTTTCTTTATCCAATCATATAGCGCCACACAGACCTACTTTGCTACAGCTTAATCTTTCTACTGACTCTATAACAAGTTCTATTGCTAAACTTTAAAACTTTTAAAACCTTCCACTATTTAGCTTAATGTGCTTTTTACACTTACATAAGGCATGTTTCTGCTTAAACCACAAATCCACATTCTTGCTTCAGGTCTCCAAATCTGGAAGCCTTCTCCAGGGTCCTAGATCAAACTGTATCCATTTTTATCTCTGGGTCTGTATGCACAAGATTTTGAGATTTTTCTGTGCCTCCATTTCCCACACCCTCTCAGGTTCCCCATTTCTATTACAGCAGTGACATAGTGTTGTCTGCTTGCTGCTAAATCACCCAATATTACCCCCCAGTAACCTGAAGGAAACTGAGACTTTTGCATGTCTAAAATATGAAAGAATCTAGAAACCATATAAAATTCTAGGTTCCCTGGTGTTTGTAAATCACACAGAAGACAATAATGAGCAGGGCTAAAACTGAGCAATGGCTTTATTTGAAGAAGATTAATCAGGGGAAAAAATTGACTTAATGTCCTGTCTACCAAAAATATGCATAGGTCTTCTTAAATATGTTTGTTTTTTCTCTTTTCCTCTCCCTCCCCCAATCTCTTTTACCTTACCTTACCTTACCTTACCTTACCTTACCTTACCTTACCTTACCTTACCTTACCTTACCTTACCTTACCTTTCTAAAACAGCAAGATTCACTTAGTCATGATGTGTTTCTCAATTCAGGTAGTCTGGAACCTATTATCATGCTTGTCTTGGTTTTGAAAGACAGGTATCTGCCAGGGAAAGCTGGAATTTCCTTTAGAATGGGGAATGTAAACCCCTCACCCCTGCCAAATTATAATTTTGCAATCAAGGGCTTTCAGGCAAAGATTTGGGTATGGGAATAGGAATAACAGTTCTTTACTAAGAATATTAACAATACAAATGTAGAAGAAAACAAAACCACCCAACCACACCAGCAAACAAACAACAATTTTGGAGAACCCTGACAGAGTCAGAGCTACAACCTGACACCCTGTTGGTCAGGGTGTTGGAAGCAGTCCCAAAGTGAGTCCTCCTGGAGTGGCAGATGTGGTTCTGGTGAAGTAGAGATGATCCTATAGAAAACGGGTCCAGTGATGGTGAGAAGGGTCCAGTGGGTGAGAAGGGGTCCAGTCTTCCTCCAGGAATCGGGCGAAGCTAGATGCCTTCTTGTTCCTGTGTCTCAGTTTTATCCAGGTAGGAATGGTTGGCTCCCCCCACTAGGTGGAGCATCTCACAATAGGATGATGGAATGTGGATGTTCTACTTTGGGGATGTGTGCTTTTAGGGGTGTCTTAATGCTCTATTTGCAGAAAATATTCCCCTGGAGGGAGGACAGGTGGTGAAAGAGATAAGAAACAATGCACCACCTGGTTTTAACAGTTGGCCCATTATCAGAAGGCATCCGCTGCTCTCCCCCCAGAGTTACAAGAGATAAAGAAAAACATCTCCCCAGCTGCTTTAAACAGATGAAATAGAATACACACCCCTGGCTCTACAACCCATGACAATGCTATATAAATTAGATGACAGATGTTTTATAGGTGATAAAACATTTTTTTAAAAAACAAGCTGATAGCAGAGGAAGAGTATAACTGTTCCTCCCATGGCAAAGACTATATGTATTGCTGCACATCAGAAAGTCTATCCAGATTGCCTATTTAGTTCCAACAGGGTGGAGTTTTGATTAGAGCTCACACACACAGATTTGACCAAAGACAATACATCATCGGCTCTCATCTTCTTATGGGTACTTGTTCACCGCAGACAGTAAGATCTTGTCTACTGGGAAAACCTTGTGGACAGCTAGAGAGTAACAGGAGAGTGTAGATATTGAAAAATTAAAAATTGTTTTGGAGAAAGAGGAAGTAATTTTATTTTAAAGACTATGTAATACCTTTTCAGCTTGAAGCTTATGAAGAATCTAGATAGTCAGATGGTTCTCTCTTGCAGCTGAGAGAAATCCAGGTCTTGCTAAAAGGATTTCCATCCAAACAGGGAAGACAAGAATTGGTAGACTAAAAACAGAAAGTAGCTCCCAGAACTTTTCCAAGTCTTTGTAAGCACATAATTAAAAACAAATGATCCGTCCAATTTTGCTATTTTGCAAGTCACCTTTGAAACAAAGTGTTCTGGTTTTGGCTGGAGTAGAATTAATTGTCTTCACAGTGGCCAGTATGGGGCTGCGTTTTGGATTTATGCTGAACCACAGGGTTGACAACAGAGAAATGGTTTTGTTATTGCTGAGCAGGGCTTGCGCAGAGCCAAGGTCTTTTCTGCTTTTCTTACTGCCATGCTGGCAAGGGGATTGGCGGTACATGGGAGGTTGGGAGGAGACACAACTGGGACAGGTAGCCCCAACTGACCAAAGGGATATTCCAGACCATATGGCATCATGCTCAGTATAGAAAGTGGAAGGAATAAGGAGGAAGGGGGAGGACATTTTTACTGATGGCATTTGTCTTCCCTAGTAACTGTGTCCTGGTTTAGGGCAAATTTGGGAGGAAACCTCTGAATGGGGTCCCTCTGGGAAGCAAACCCAAACAGCCCCTCCCCCAACTGGTCTGGGAAAGAATTTCCTTGGAGAAAAGTGTAAAAAACTATTTATTTAACAAAGTGCCTGCAAGCATAAAGAATGAATAATATGAAACAATAAAACCTCTCGCCATTCTGAAGAGAGATGGCAAAATTTAAAAAGTCCTTGCTGTGGGTGTAGCTCACATCTCCCAGTCTCTTATCAGTCCCTCCGGTGCTGGAAAATGCCGAGGTCCAGGCCCCGGTGGGCCGCAGGTGTGAGATCCAGGTGTCTCTCTGGGTTTTTCAGTCCAGGACAGTGTCAAGTTTCTGGGGTGTCCTCACTGAAGACAAAGGCAATGGGTAGTTGTAAAAGCAAGTCCTTTATTGAATCGTTACATCAGTCCCATGAAGGCAAAGTTGTTAGAGTCCATAGCAGTACACAGAAGCCTTGTAACATAAAGTCTCTAAGTCCCAAGCAAAACAGCAGCCACAGCAGCAGCAGAGGCCTCAGTAGTCTGTGTCCCATGAGCGTCATATCAGTAGCAGTCAAAGCAGTAGCAACAACAGCGGCATCGGTGTTTTTGTGAGTCCTGTGTGTGTGTGTTCTCAAAGTAGTGCATTTTTATTCTATTTTTAGCCAATTAGGTACATACACGAATTTTCTATATCCTTGCTGGACCAATCCTAAGTTAAGATTGATGTGTGTTAATTTTTGTAAATTCTTGCACAAATTCTACATATATAGTTCTATCTATTCCATCTAGGAATTTCTAGCAAGGCTACATTATTTTTATTATGACTAGAATTTAACTAACTTTGCAAAAGGCAATATCACTGAACTATAAACTAGATACTAGATCTCTTTCTTACTAACACAGGCTCTCATTTTAAGGCACTTAAAATCTTTTATTTATTTAAGGCTAGACTTCTATTTCTACTCCATGTCTGTGTGGATTTATGTATTTTAGATTTTCTGAAGGTTCTAATTCAATTCTCACATCTCTGGGCATTCCTGGGCCTGTATGGATTTGGCCCAGGGGGATTCATACTCCCACAGGACAGGTTTAAACAGTTCCAAGAAAAAGAAAAAAAAAAATCCAGGGAACTTCTCTGCCTCAGCTAGCTAAAAACTAACTAAAAGCAAAGGAAATCTCTGTCCCGCTGTCTCTTTGTGCTGCAGATGACACAGTCCAGGAGTGGAATGCGTGAGTGCAGTTTCTGCAAACAAACTGTGCGCTTCTTCTTTCTCCCCCTTTGCTCTCAGAACCAGTCTTAAAGGCGTAGAACTTAATATACAGCATAAACAGAACAGACAACTGGGGATACAAGCATCAGAAAGTCACCTCAGAACAAACTGTTACACCATGGGGCCCTGCTTCCTCTATTGAACTGTCATTATCTCAACCCATGAGTTTTCTAGCTTTTACCCTTCCAATTCTCTCCCTGATCCTATGGGTGGGGTGTGGGAAACTCCCTTTCAGGAGTCCCCGATTGGAGGTGATCTTTTTCCTCCAAAATTCCAGTACCAGGGTTAAGAAGATAAATGAGACTTGCAGCCTCGGTCTTCAGAGTTGTCCACTCCATTTCTTATCTCAAGTTCTGCGTGCTGCCGAAACCCGCCTTAATGCACCAGAAACAGAGTTGAACCCCCCCCCCCCCCCCAACAGAAGATTCCAAGGTTCTTAAAGGTTTCTAGTCCTATTAACTCTTAAAATGTGCTACGTTTATTGTTCTGTGCCAATAATCACTGCCTATTCTAAACACGCAACTTCTATGTCAAACCCATTCTACCAATGTCTCTGTGTCACCATCACAGCAGAAAATGGAGCAGAAGAGACACCGCCCAAAATTCTCCATCTTGCTCTCATCTATCTCCATAGTAAAAAACCCAAAACTACAAATTTTCACCCTGTGACAACCTAAACTACTATTTCTTTCAAACCTTTGTTGCTTTCAACTCATCTCTAAGTGTTGGAAGTTTTTTCCTTGGACTAAGGTCAAAAGCAGTGCCTTCCTGGGGTCCCAGCTGGGGTCTCGGACCCCCCAGGGCAGCACGAGGGATTTTCCACGTGCCCTGAGCTCCAACAGTGGGGGAAGTGAGCAAGAGGCTGCATGGTACTGGGGTGCCAGGTGGGGTGAAACCACAACACAAGGACACGTTTCAACCTTTGCAGCCTCTTTCAATGACTTCATTGTTAGACTTTATTTGAACAGGCAAAATGCCAAGTTAATGTGTGCAGACTGTATAAGCTCATCCAGCTGGTACATTATTTTAAATTGCCTGGTTCAAATAACTGGAAATTTTAATAAAAAAAAAATATGAAATCACATTTGGCTTAGCCTCCAAAACATTAGTTGTATTGGCAGACTAGAGCAAACAAATATCAAATGCTTTCTACACAATCTTGTTTCTCTCTTTCACAAAGGCCATGAGAATTTAAATTAAAAAAATTTAAAAAGTGAAAAGTCTGGTTTGGAGTGGTTGTCTCATGAAACTGGTGGCAAAATAGATACATTTAAAAATCTGTTTAGGTCTTGTCAGTGATTTTCAAGGGAAAACTATGGTTCGCTGCTTGCATGGCAGTGTGGTGTAACATGACCCAGTGAAGCATTCATACTGGTGGTGCTGCACACCAAAACTTGTAGATTTTTGGGGGGGACTCTAGAACTGAAATGCACATTGCTAATGGAATAATTTAAATATTTTCCAGTAGAATGAACATTTTGAAGATTCTGAACATGCACAGGTATGATTATAGTCCTTGTAGATCTGGATAAATAAATTGACCGTGTATGCTCTTCCTATGTCTGTGTACACCAATTTGCAGATGTATGCATGATGAGTCTAATCAGATCTTAAGTATGGCATTATTAAAAAAAAATAAACATTTATCATGTCCATTAACACTGGTAGCTTTTTAAAATTGAATGACATTTGACACTGCATTCTAACACCATCATTAATTGTTTATATATTAATTAAATCAATTTAAATTTTGAAAGCACCTGTTATGATCTGCTAATTATAGGAGAGCAAAGTGAGCTCTCTGTGGATTGCAGATAGAAACGTTAGGTTTGAATACTCCCCGAAATGAGATTAAAACCAAGCAAGGTTAACTGCTGATACAAAAAAACCCATATATTTTATATAACAGTAAATAAAAGAGGAAGAAAGAGAGAGAAAGAAAGAAATAGAAAAAGAGGTGGGGAGGGACAGGAAGAGTGACAGAGACAGATTAAGTAGAAATATATCACCCCTCCATGGGTTATGACAACATCTTGTTGTGAGTTGCAGAATAAGGACTTTACAATTCAAAATTGTAAAGTGGGTATGCTTTATTTCCAGCTGGGACGCATAGGGGATATTTCCACCAAATATGCGTACCTGGTTGAGACAGGTTCCAGGTTTAAATACACATAAATCCCACAAAACCACACCTCCCTGCCCACCCATTCTCCACCCATTCTCTGCCTTCTTGTGCTTCATATTATAATTAGTATTTTGTGATGGCACGCCTTCTTGTGGTCGAGGGCAGGGGTCTTCTGATGAAGTTAGAAATCTTCCTCGGTGTTCACTATTTGACTGCCATCTCTGAGCAGGTGCAGTGAAGGTTTGGCTAATTCCCAGGTCAGTTTGTCCTGGCCAAAACCAGGAGCCTGGTTCTTGCTGGTTTCTTAATCAACTGGTTCTGCTTTATTGGGTCTTCATAATACCCAAGTCCTGCTTTACTGAATTTTAACAATATATATCTTATCTCTATGGCCTTTACTGTAGTAATGCACCCCCCACCCCCGAGTGAGCACTTCTGTATAAGGAAAGGGTTTCAGTTTACCTTTAGACATTTTAGGAAGTTTAACTAGAAAGTTCTGTGTCTTTCTCAGTGTAATTGGCTCAATGCCAAGAGACAAGCATCTATTGGACCTTGTCACTGTTTGTCAAAACCTGTACCTCTTTCTATTTGCAGTTTTCCAATAGATCCATCCTCGATCATTAAGTAGAAAAAGGGACAGAACAAAGGTGCTCCTTGCATTCTCAAGGTGTTGTAGCAGGTGTGAGGGACCTGTCCTTACACTGTGTTCGACTTTGATCTTTTGTTTTTATTATTTTCTTTCTTTTATTAAACCTTTTTGATTTTTCAAGACATTTTTGACCATGCCGTCTTGCTACGTGATTTAAGCCATTTCTCTGCAAGGGCTGGACCCTCAGAGGTATTGGGTATTCTGATACTTGGTGCCAGGAACAGAGACTGTTCAGGGATTTTTTTGTTGTAAACATGCCCTCAGTTTACACAGGCCATTTTTCCTTTGGTCTAGTTTTTAAAGTGAGCTCGTGCGTGGTTTTTGGGTGTGACAAAACCATGCTGGGGGTCTGGAAGCCAGAGGGGGTTTTCAGACCAAACCCCCACCCAGTGGAAGAGGGTTGTTGCAGGGGACACCAATCCTGGAACGCTGAGTGGGAAAAGTCCCGAAGGACCAGGAGAGAACCTGCACAGGCTGGCAGAGCCAGAGCCAAGGCAGAAGACTGCTGCGTGTCCGTAGAGGATTGGGGATAGACCAAGGGAGCTGGGAAACCACAAAAAGCCAAATCGGTGAGTGAAATGGGAAACCAGCAACCTGTAGTACAGCGAGACACCTTTGCTCATTTTAATTGCAAGTTAACAATTCAAGAATTTAAGTTTGAGAAGAAACAGCTTTAAAAGCTTGTAAAATGGGTCTATAAAATTTTCGGACACTACTGCAGCTGAAATATTCACAGCAGAATTTTGGGACAGACTGGGATTGAAGTTGTATAATCTGGAGAAAAAGGAAAAATCTACTTTAAAATTATGACCCATCTTTAAGACTGTGTTAGACTTTGTAGTAGAAAGTGAAAGACTCAGCAGTGCAAACTCAAAAGTACCTGAAACTGCAGTGAGAGACACTGGGTGAAATGCTTTCAAGCATGATAGTAAAAAAGGAGCCAAAAAAGTAAGATCCGAAACGGCTTCAGCCCAACTTAAAAGTGAAGATAAAAATGCGTGTTCTGATTTTCCAAGTCCCAGAGAAGTCCGTTCAGATGAAACCCCAAGAGGCAGGCGCGGGGCAGCTCCAAACACCCCCCTGCATCCCCCTCCTTCCCCCAGAGTGCAATCTCAGCCAGCACTGGCCACACAGGCTAAGGTCCCACTCCGACTGCCCCCCCACCCCCTCAGTCTCCTTCTAAGTCCATATCCATGCATTTTGGGTGCACAAGTTTTAAACAAAGAGCCAAAAGCCCAGGCTCAGAGAATAAAGATGCACGTGGCAATTGCCATGTTCCTGAGGCAGGAACTGCAGCCCTTCATGGGCAGGTCCTGTCCAGCCCCACTCTGTGGCATGCCCAGTCAGACGTGTCATTCAGTTCCTCTCACTTCAGCGCGGGGAACACCCCCTCCATGGGCAGTCCCTCGTCCCAATCTCTGCCTCTAGTTGCCACCCACAGCCTGGAAAGACATGCCCTGGCTGTGACAAGCGTGAGAACCAGAAATGACATCCTGGAACTTGCCCCCCCTCCCCAAGATGGCAGCCCTCATGCCGGAAAAAAGTAAACAAACCCTGATGTTAAATCTGAGAATTTCCCATGCATCCTTCAGCTTCTCCAATGAATCGGAAGATGAAGTTCATTCATCAGGCAGTACAGATCCCTGGCACAAGATAAGGAAAGAAGCAGCAAGGGACAGGGAGTGGGAAATCCTTTCAAAACTAAAAGTTTTCCCAGTTCAATATAATAGAGCTGGATTAAATCCCCAGTGGGAACAAATAAGCTTCTCGGAAATAAAAGAACTCTGCAAAACTGTAAAGTTATATAGGAGGGATTCTATCTTTTTTAGAGGTCTATTACAAGCCACTTTTGCTGCTAATGTACTAACACCTCATGATCTAAAGCAAATAATTACATCTCTCCTGTCTCAATGGGGTCTGAAGATAGAAACAGATTTCTAATATGGGCTACAAGTGAGCATGACACCTTAAAGCTCATGTGGGCATCTGATAGACCAATTTGGGAGAACCAGTGGCCCTTACCAGCAGAGAAGCTCACTGTGCTAGAGCAGTTAGTCCAAGAACAATTAGATAAAGGTCACCTAGCCCCAACAACTAGTCTGTGGAATACTCCTGTTTTTGTCATCAGGAAACCTAACAGTGAAAAATGGAGATTATTGCATGACCTAAGAAAGATTAACAAAATTGTTGTTGAAATGGGATCATTGAGAGCAGGTTTACCCTCCCCAGTTATGATTCCTAAGGATTGGACTTTAACTGTTATTGATTTGAAGGACTGTTTTATTAATATTAGCCTACATCCTGATGATGCACAGCGGTTTATCTTCATATTCCATCTATTAATGAACAAGCCCCGTTAAAAAGATATCATTGGAAGGTACTTCCTCAAGGAATGAGAAACACCCCCAGCATCTGCCAATGGTATGTTGCAAAAATACTTTCTCCAGTTCATGCACAACATCCAAATTCCCTCATACTGCACTACATGGATGACATTTTAGTGGCAGTTGAGGAAGAAGCATCCATGAAAGCAACAGCAGACCATGTCATCTCAGCAGTGCAGGAAGCAGGATTCACAGTAGTCAGAGAAAAAATACAGCAGCTTCTACCTTGGAAGTATTTAGGCTACAGAATTACAAAACAAACCATAACACCACAGGGGCTTCAATTGAGAGATAACCCAAAAACGCTTAATGAGATGCAACGGCTTATAGGAACTATCAACTGGATCAGACCTCTACTAGGTATTACAAATCAAGACCTACACCCTTTATTTGACTTATTTAAAAGGAGACACACAACATTAAACTCTCCACAAGAACTCACCAAAGAAGCCCAAATTGCTTTAGATAAAGTGCTGCAAGCCATCCAGACACATCAAATGCATTGCTATAACCATGACCTGTCTTTTTTATTTGCAGTCCTAGGAGAAAGTCCACAGCTCCATGGTTTAATTTTCCAGTGGGATCTCAAGAAGAAAGACCACCTGATTGTGGGGGTGGACAAAGCTCCTGTGGCTCTGCCCTGGAGAGCAGCCTGAAAGGGATTGCACAATCTCTCTCCAGAGCTCTTAAGATAAGGGTAAGCTTTTGGTCACGGCGACCTTTTGGATAAACCCAGAAGCCCCTTCGAGATTTTATGCAGATCTGTCTTAAACGATTGGCTTTGTACCCTTTCCATCCCCTTTCGGTGTCCTATAAAACCCCTGGGTTTCCCTAGTCTGTCAAGGAGTGCTGTCGTCCTAGCTCCCTTCGCTAGACCCTCATAATAAAACTACCTTCTGCGGAATTTGCCCGACGAAGTCTCCCTCTCTCTCTCCCAGGCCGGTCAACAGAGAAGAAACCTCACAGGAGCAGGGCTGGAATCACTGAGCTAAATCACTGAGCTGAAATCACTGCCTGCTCTCTGCCGAGGCCTTCTCTCCAGCTGACGGGGCTGCGCTAACCCCCCAGGGTGTCTTTAACGAGATACTCTCGGGGTGCCTCAGAGCCCTCTGCGAACCCCAGCGCCAGCTGGCTTTACCTGATAATTTTAGAATGGTTCTTTCTATCTCGGCAATTAGGCAAAACTATAACAACATGCCCTGAAATTATGTCTCAATTAATTATGAAAGCCAGATCCAGAATTCTTTCCCTCGCAGGAAAAGATTTCTCAGAAATCTTTGCCAATCACATCAGTGTATTTGGAGTGTTTAGTCCAAAATTCAGAGGTCTTACAAATTGCTCTTGCAAATTTTTCAGGGAAAATTTCAGTTCATTATCCAAAACACAGGTTGTTAAATTCATCTCTAAAACTGATTCAAAAACCTCTAAGGAGTCATACACCCTTAGAGGCAATCACCTTTTTCACAGATGGCTCAGGGAAGTCCCAAAAGTCTGTAATCACCTGGCAAAATTCAGATACAAAACCATGGGAATCAGCTATCAAGAAAATAGAAGGCTCTCCTCAGATTGTAGAGCTGGCAGCTGTTGTGTGTGTTTTCTCCAAGTTCACTTTTCCTTTTAATCTTGTTACTGACTTTTTATGTTGCAGGTGTTGTGGAGAGAGCAGAAGCATCTCTCCTAAAAGAAGTTCCTAATGATCAGTTATATAAACTACTTAAAAAACTATTATTTCTTCTTTCTTCCCGACAGCAGTCTTATTTCATCACTCATATTAGGTCACACACAGCACTCCCAGACTTCATAGCAGAGGGGAATGCAATGGCAGACCTTCTAGCTATGACCATACAGAACACATTACCAAATATTATTGAGCAGGCCTGGATAAGTCATGCATTTTTCCATCAGAATGCACCTGCCCTTGTAAGATTATTCAATTTATCACAAAATCAAGCAAAATTAATTGTGCAAGCATGCCCAGACTGTCAAAAATTAGATATACCAGCCATAGCTACAGGAGTTAACCCTCAGGGTTTTAAACAGTCTACAGATATGGCAAACAGACGTAACACAATATCAATCATTTGGCAAATTCAAACACATACATTTATCTATAGACACATTTTCAGGAGCAATTTCTGCTTCAGCCCATGATGGTGAAAAGACCAAAGATACAATCAAACACTTCTTACAAGCATTTGCATACCTAGGTATCCCTCAAGAAATCAAAACAGACAATGGACCTGCTTACAAATCTCATAAATTACAGGAATTTTTCAATGCATGGGAAATCAAACACACTACAGGTATACCCCATTCACCTACAGATCAATCTATAGTAGAGAGAGCACACAGGTTACTAAAAACCCTATTAGAAAGACAAAAAGGGGGGGTAGAAGTACTGTCTACGATAGAGAGGCTGAACAAAGCAGTGTATGTCTAACTTTTTGAATAACTCTTATGGAGCAGGTGCCAGCTATTTTTAGGCATTTCAGTAGCACCACCCAAGCGAAGCTCAAAGAGAGACCACCAGTGTTCATCAAAGATCCTAAAACAGGACAAGTTTTGGGGCCTTGTCCCCTCATTACATGGAGAAGAGGCTTTGTGTGTGTTTCAACAAGTGCTGGCCTGTGATGGTTTTATTACTTACTATATTTTATGTGACTGGGAGAACATAAAGAGCAAAACAGGCCTATCAAATTATAAACATAGTTTTTTTATACACACTGAAAGTATAAAAATAGGGGGGAAAAAAGGAAAGAAAGAAAAACAAATGAAACTTTCAAAATATCTTTCTTTCTACAAGTTTTACTTTTCTACACTCAACATAAAAAGACAAAACCTGTAATTTCAGTTAGTTTTACCATTTAAAAATAATCTTTTATCAATTTTTTAGGAAGGGAGTCTCTCTTGGTTTTTCTGCAAAGACCTGAAAAGGAACTTCTGCAGAACTGTGAAATCTTACTTATTACACAGCTTTCCCAACACTGCACATAGGGCTATGTACTCAAACACTGCAAACTGGGGTGTTACTTTTTAAAGGTGTACTACTCCAGAGACAAAGGATTTTTTCAGTTCAACGAACAGAGATATCTTTTCACTTCTTCACTACACACAGAAGGCTTTTATCTTTCTGTTCAAGCATTTAATAAAATTAATTTTACTTAGTCTATTACGCATACTTTTGCTCAAAAATCTACATAAAAATTAAAACAATCACCTCCCCAAATGCATATTTTTTATGGTTTAAAGAAATAATTTAGTTTAGCTTTTATGTTACTAGAAAAGTCCAGCTTTTATTGGCATACTCTTCTTCCTCTGCTTTAAATAGTCTTTTCACTCTCTTTTTACTAACTTCAGTTCTATGCTGTGTCTCTTTATGGTTCAATCACTGTATCTGTCCTCACTCTAAGGAAAAGTTGGTGCTCGGAAAGTTTTATTTGCTGGCAAGAAAGAGTTAAAACTTGCCAGGCCTACAGGGCTTGCTCATGTGGTCTTGCCAAGAGCTGGAAAATCTCAAGGCCATGCCAGTAGAGCAGCGGTGGAGGGGCTGCTGGATTGCTTTCTTTTCTACTCCTCTGCTCAGAGCTGCTCCCTGAAGCCTGAAGAAGAAGGGGAGAAAGGGAAAGGGGAAACAGCGGCAGCAGGAGAACATCCCAGCCCCGGCCAGCAACACAGGCAGCTGCCGGGGCTTTTCCTCCCCTCCCCCGCTGCTGCTGTTCTTGGGCCCAGGCACGGCTGGCCTGCTCCCCCCACAGAGCAGCGGCTCTCAGAGGCCCAGCCAAGACCCGGCCGGGCCCGGGGGCAGCGAGGCCTGCCCCACCTGGCCCAGCTGCCACAGGATGTTACCTTAGTTGCTTGCCTAGAAAAAAGAGAACCCCTCCTAACACTCACAGCTTATATGAGTATTAAGAAAACTCACATTTTACTTCTCAGTAGTCAAACCACCTGCCAATTAAAAAACTGACTCCTGATAAGTCTGTCTTTTCTAAAAAAATCCAAACTATATTAACTCATGACATGGCCCTAAATGGGTCCCAGCAAAAAATGTCAAGCCACAATTGCAGCTGACTGGAGAACAGCAGAAAACACCAAATGTAGACCATGCAAAAAACATTGAGTGACAGCTGACCATGTTTCCAGAGAGACTGTACATCTTCACGCCAACCAGCAATGTGGACATTAAAACATTCTAAAAACAGAGACTGCATTATTACGAAGTTTGCACTAGTTAAAAGTTATTCAAATAAGTTTTTACACTAAAAAGTTTTATAAATAGTTGCTGTAATTATTGTTTTTGGTTTACAAATTCAATTAGCCCAAATCCGGTACAGAAAAAAAGGAAAATAGTTGACTTGAAAAAAATCTCCCTAAATAAAAGGTAAAGAAATATTCATAAGCAATTAGAAACTAAATTTTAATTTTAAACTATTAATAATCAAAATAATTAGCGGGAAAAGAAGAGAGGGTACCAAATTCAAAATTATTGAATTCATAGAACTACAGTTTGATCATGGAACCAAATTATTGAGCAGCCATGGGTTATTGGCATGATTGTAATTGTTAACAAAGGTAAGAATTGTTTCAAAGTAACCATTTATCTTCTTTTTTTTTTCTTTCTTTTTTGTAATAAGTTAGGGTGAGATGTAGTAATGCATCCCCCACCCCCGAGTGGGCATTTCTGTATAAGGAAAGGGTTTCAGTTTACCTTTAGACATTTTAGGAAGTTTAACTAGAAAGTTCTGTGTCTTTCTCAGTGTAATTGGCTCAATGCCAAGAGACAAGCACCTGTTGGACCTTGTCACTGTTTGTCAAAACCTGTACCTCTTTCTATTTGCAGTTTTCCAATAGATCCATCCTCAATCATTAAGTAGAAAAAGGGACAGAACAAAGGTGCTCCTTGCATTCTCGAGGTGTTGTAGCAGGTGTGAGGGACCTGTCCCTACACTGTGTTCGACTTTGATCTTTTATTTTTTATTATTTTCTTTCTTTTATTAAACCTTTTTGATTTTTCAAGACACTTTCAACCATGCTGTCTCGCTACATGATTTAAGCCATTTCTCTGCAAGGGCTGGACCCTCAGAGGTACTGGGTATCCCAATACTTTACCTAGCAACTAAATCCCTATGTGTTCTGTTAATTATTTCTACCTAGCAAGTTACACTCCTATGTGTTCTGTTACAAGTTGTTTCTCTACTTCTACAAAATTGCTAAAGAAGCTGCATATATTTCTGTTCTCCCCTTCACCTGTTTAAGCACATTATGTTTCTAAAATTCTGAATTTTCATATGCATATATGTTTTCTATATCAATTCCCCCCTTTTCTTCTAAGTGATGCAAATTCTTTTGCTTCCTACTGTACTTATCGTATTCTCTATGACTATCCTGAACTAGTTGATTAGATAACAGAATAGACATTATGACTATCCTTCTTGACAGTTTCAAATTCCAAAAAATCATAACCAAAAACAAAACAAAACTTAAGCCAACCAGAATCAATGAAACTACTATAGGATGACTCTCGGGGTCTCTGCTTGCCCGAGAATGAGGGTGGTCATTGACCTTGGTCCTTCAGAAAGCCCCGAGCCGCCCACAGAAAAAACAAGGAGTCTTCAGATGTTCTTTTTCAAGGTTTTCCTCCTTGTTTATTTTATCTTATCTCTACACTTTTCTCTGAGCTCTGCCAAGGTCTGGACAGCACGGGCAACAGGCGACGACTGCCCGCCTGCTCCCAGCTCGTCATCTTATATACAGATAATTGTGTGTACATTATTTACAACTGTGACCCAATGCATGCACTTGACACTAAACAGGTGTTTTCTGCTTTGACCCAATCCCTCTAAGTCTACTTCATGTCATCACCACTGCACAAAATGGAGACAAAGAAGAAGGAGAAGACTCTAGGGTACGCCCAGAATCCTCCATCTTGTCTCTGGTCCTTCTTATCTTAAAACCCCTAATGTGAAAATATTAATACTTTCTACTACCTTTGAGGGCTTGCAATTCCTCCCATAATGTTGGTAAATTTTCCCATGGATTATAATCGAGACCCTTGCCTGTCTGGGGTTCATGCCAGGGTCTGCAACCCCCCTGTACAAATCTCAGACCCCCCTGTACAGGTTTTAAATCCCCCTGTACAGGTTCCTGTTCATCCAGGGTTTCCAGAGGAACACCCTGGACTCCCACAGATTACATAGTTTGTTCAGAAACCCTGTTGCAGTAGACCATTTGAAAAGTACATCCCACCAGTGGTGAGATGTGTCTTCATTCTCCTAAAGACTCTCCTTATAGTCTCTGTGTCATGGTGTATTGTAATCAAGGTCTTTTTTCCTATGTCTTTGATTTCCTCAAAAATTTCTTTAAGACTTTCATGTTTTAATAACTGTTTGACCAAAGTGATATCCATCCCTATGGGCACAGGTAATATGTCCTGCACAGTGGTCAAATTTGCTTTTATGTATTGATGTGATACAACAGGTGCCTGATAGAAAAAGTCACATCCCTCAATTTTGACAAAATACACAAATTAGATTGTGTATCATTCACAGGGAGCCCATCTACCACTATGGTAGGACATTCTGTTCTGAGACATATGGAACCCTGACCTGTATACACAAGCAATGTTGTCTGGTTGATTGAGTAAATTTCAAAGTGACAAATGCTTAGTTCTGTGTCCAGGCAGATATCTTGGTCATCATTTACATTTCCCTCACATATAAGCCCTAGTCATTTTCTCATGGCACATGACTCTATATTAATAGTCCACCACCTCCCTTCAACTTCTCGTGCCCATGTTCTATGTTCAGAAGGATGTAGCACAGCTCCTTTGTGGTTTAGTCCTAAAGCGACTATTGGGTGAATCATACTAACTGATGAAATGTGTATAGTTAAAACAAAAGCAGTCATTACACTTGTTACAGGGTCATAGGTGAAACTAACCAAAACCCACCAGGACTGGAGTTCTTCTAAGTCAGAAGCATTATCCCAAATAATTTTGCAAATCTCAGTAGGGAAGGTGCCTTCTCCACCTTCCCTAATAATCGAGGCAGCCACTGATTGCATCCACAATTGTGCTTGTATGCAACCAAGGGCCAAAGAAATATTTTTACTAGCTGTTCCCAGAGTGTTGGTCATTAATTCATGATCTTGTTCTTCTATGTTTTCCCATTCTGGTAATATCTTGGACAATTTCCACTGGCTAGTACCTAAGGCTAGTAAAGATGACTGTAAGGGTTGTTGCAATTTGACTGTATCATTACCGGTCGCAGTCAATTTGTTCATTAATACCTCTGAATCCATCGTGTTCAAGACTCCCAGTCCTGTTCCCAATATCCCTGTAAGATCTCTTTTCTGTTTGATTGTATAAGGTGCTCGCTTTTGCAACCAAGTGGTCCATTCCATAAAGGAAGTTTTGAGGAATGGAGCACATTCTGACCAAATGGCAGAAGCATTTACCTGCATTGCCATCTCTACTCGCTTCAAGGACCACTCTGGATTGAGCAATAGCCTTTGGATCCATGTCTTTTTAATCGTATAAGGTCCTATTTTGGTGATTAAGGGCCCAATTGTTTCTTTTGGGGTTTGAATGGGTGTGGCCTGGCTAACTATGGTTTCTCCTTGTGTCGGGGTTTGTGGGTTTGTGGAGTTGTTCTAGTCTCTGTATTCCAAGGGTTATCATTTGATGTAATACAAATTTGAGTTATATTATAATCAATCCTGAATCCTACATGTTCGCATCCCGTTACTAAAATCCTGGGTTCAGAACAGTTGGATAAGCATTTGTCACAGCATTCAGTACCAATTTGAATGGGTTTTATTGGTTCTCAGTGTATTCCATCCTGAACAAACCTTAATTCACATTCTGGGACATTTCTTCCTGTCCAAACAGTTGAATTTGTAATCTTTAACACCTGCCACAGAAACCTATGACAAACATATATGCCAGTCACATTATATACAGTTGGTCTTGCATTGACCTCTCTTGTAGCCATGACTATGATCGTGAAAGCCACAGCTTTCCTGGTTGTGCCTGCTTGATTCTCCATGGTGACTGTGAAGCCTTTTTGATCCTAGTGTGATGTATCCATGCAGCTTGCTCTCTGCTCTTGATTGCAGCGAAGGAGGTGAGGAGCACTTCGTATAGTCCTTCCCACTGAGGTTCCAAAGTCTTTTCTGCAAGAGACTTTACATAGACATAATCTTCAGGTTGTACATTATGTACTGGCCCATCCAGTCTACTACACTGGGTTCCCAGTACGTGTTTCTTAATATTGTTGAGTTGTTTTCCCAGGGCTACCATATATTCTGTTACCGGTTCTTCCTCTACTTGTGATGATGTTCCCTTCTGCACCTCATAGAGTCACCCATGCAGGATCTCGAAGGGACTCAGTCCCTCCTTTGGGCTTGTCTTAGTTCATATGCGTAAGAGAGCTAAAGGAAGAAACTGAGGCCAAGGCAGGTTGGCCTCCTGTCCTAATTTCACAATTTGCTGCCTGATTAGGTGGTTCATCTTTTCCACTTGTCCACTTGATTGGGGACGATATGGGGTATCTAATTGCCAATCTATACCCAAAGTATTGCTAACCTGTTGTATGACCTTTGAAATAAAGTGGGGTCCTCTGTCTGAGGAAATGACAGCTGGAAACCCAAATCGTGGTACTATTTCTTTAATCAATACTTTGACCACCTCTCGAGCCTTAGCAGTTTTAGTGGGAAAATGTAGTCACTGTTTGCCATGTTTGGATTTTTCTTAAATTCTTTCTCAGAGATTTGAGACGGTAAACAAGGTCACTCTCTGTAAACTATCTTGTTTTTCACTTTTCCCTCTCCTAAGGAGGGACTTTGCTTGTTGACCCTTGATGTGGCCAATGAGTCCAAGGATCCCACCTCTTAGGTGGGCACATTTTAAAAAGTATAAAAATAGGTTTAGAGAATAAACCAGCCCCTTTTTCGGAGCATCAGCCTTCTGAATCACGAGTCCATGTCTCATTCATTGTGTCCCACAGCGACAGGAAAAACCTCAGGCCATCCTGAAAAGGTATCAGTTAATACCAATAAATAACAAAACACCCCTTTTCTTGGGAGTGCTGAAAAATCAATTTGCCATTGTTGGCCAGGTCCATTCCCTCTCCTAATTTGACCCATTTCTGGCTTTGGAGTGTTTTTGGGATTAGTCTGGAGGCAGAGATCACACTGTTGGGTTACTTGCCTTACTGTAGTGTATAACTTTCTAGCTCTGATGCCCCGAGTCAAGTACTTATGCAGGGCCTCTGCTCCCCAATGCCTCTTCCTATGCTCTTCCTTTACTACAGACTATATTAGATGACTAGGTATGATTATCTTTCCTTCTGGAGTGTAGGCCCCTCCTTCTTCACTGTATGTCCCCTCTAAATCTGTGATTAGTTTTAGATCCTCTTTGTCATAATTTGGCTTACCCTCAAGGGAAATTTTTCTGTCCGGAATTAAAGCTCCTTCCATTTTTACCTCTCTCTTTGATGCTTCTTTTGTATCTCTGTCTGCCAGTTCGTTTCCTTTTTCTAATGCTGAGTTTGCTTTTTGATGTGCTCTGATGTGCATGATTGCTGTTTTCTTTGGGAGCTGTACTGCCTTTAATAATCTCAGGATTTCTTCTGCATGTCTAATGTTCTTTCCTTGGGAGTTCAACAGCCCCCTTTCCTTCCAGATTGCTCCGTGGGCATGCACAACTCCAAAAGCATACTTGGAGTCCATATATATGTTTACATTCTTACTTTGGGCCAATTCCAAGGCCGGGGTCAAGGCAATTATCTCTGCCTTTTGCGCAGAGGTATTGATGGGCAATGGCTCTGACTCTGTTATCCCATGCCAAGTGGTGATGGCATATCCTGCATGTCTTCTGCCATTTAGGACATAGCTGCTTCTGTCCATGAACCAGTTCTCTGCATCTTCTATAGGAGCATCTTTCAGATCCAGGCAGCTTGAGTATGTTGCTTCAATGGTTTCCAAGCAGTCATGGTGTACTGGTTCCCCTGTGTTTCCACTGAGGAAAGAAGCTGGGTTGATGATATTACTGACCACAATTTCCACATCATCCTGTTCTACCATTACGGCTTGGTACCTCAGGAATGTCTGTGGAAAAAGCCAATGCCCACCTTTCACTTCTAATACTGCAGGCACTGTACGGGACACCAACACAGTAATTTTCTGTCCCAAGGTGAATTTCCGTGCTTCCTGGATGTTTAGCACCCCGACTGCTACCACATGCAAGTACCCTGGCCATCCTTTTGCAGCTGCATCTGATTGTTTAGAAATGTAGGGTACTGCCCTATGGTACGGACCCAGATCTTGTGCTAGTATTCCTAGGCCAATTCCCTGTTTCTCATGAGAAAACAAAAAGAAAGGCTTACTCACATCAGGGAGCCCCAGGGCTAGAGCTGACATTAGAGCTTTTTTCAGTTGTTCGAAGGCCCATGTAGCTTGTTTATCCCATTTGAGATGCTTCTGCTCAGTGTTGATTAGTGCATACAAGGGCTTAACAAGTAGTCCAATAATTATAGACCCAGAGGTGACACCACCCTGTCATTCCAAAAAAAGTTCTCAGCTCCTTTACAGTCTGTGTCTGGTGTTTGGCATATAGCCTCCTTCTGGTTTTGTCCTAAAGTCCTTTGCCTGGCACTAATCTCATAACCCAAGTAAATGACTTCTCACTGCATTACCTGGGCTTTCTTCTTAGACACTTGGTAGCCTGGGAGCCCTAAAAAGTTTAAGAGACTCACTGTCCAGGCCATGCAAGCATCTTCTGTTTCAGTGGCAATTAGGATGTCATCTACATATTGTAGCAATCTTCCCTTCCCAGGTGGGGTTTCCCAAGACTCGAGATCCTTGGCAAGGTGATTGCCAAATATGGTGGGAGAATTTCTGAATCCTTGAGGCAGTACCATCCAGGTGAGTTGAACTCTTAATTCACTTTTAGGATTTTCCCATTCAAAGGCAAATATCTTTTGGCTGGCTTGATGGAGAGGGAGGCAAAAGAAGGCATCTTTCAAATCTAAAAAAGTAAACCAAGTTAGTTCTGGTGTTAATACTGTTAACAAAGTGTATGGATTTGCTACTACTGGATATAAATCCTCTATTATTTTATTGACTGCTCTCAAATCCTGGACCACTCTATTTGTTCCATCAGGTTTCTGGACTGGTAATATGGGAGTGTTGAAATCAGATTCACATTCTCTTAACAGGTCCCATTGAAAAAAATTTTTCTATTGCTGGCTGGATTCCTTCCCTATCTTCTTTCTTTAAGGGATATTGTTTTATTCTTACTGGTCATTGTGCCTCAAGCTTTACCTCTACTGTTGATGCACTTTTAGATCTTCGTGGCTTCTTTCTCTGTGGCCTACACTCCAGGGTACACTTGGACTATGATGTCTTCACTGATTTCTCCTTCTATCGGAACATCAACTAAAAGTAAACTCATTATTTGAATGCATTGTTGAGCATCTATCTCCAGAGTAATTTCTCCTTTTTCAAATCTGATTACTGCACTTAATTGTTCAAGTAAATCCCTTCCCAGGAGTGTGTGTGGTGAATTGGGCATATATAAAAATTTGTGTATAGCTATTTGCTTTCCCAATTTATATTTTAGTGGTTCACAAAAATAAGCCTTTTCAACTCGGCTGGTGGCTCCTTTAACCATAATATAATCCTCTCCCACCGATGTTAAAGCTTTGTTTAAGACCGAATATGTTGCTCCCATATCAACTAAAATTCCTACTTGTTTTTGCTCCTCCCCCTCCCCTAGCTTCATTATAACCAGCGGATCCTCTAAGGAAGACCCCTGGTTCCTGTCAGTCTTCATTCATATTTGCCAACACCCATGCCCCTTTCTGGGCACTTGTTTTTTCCAGTGGCCTAATTTTTTACAGAGAGCACATTGGTTCCTTCCCAGGCAGGGAGGTGGGGGTCCCTTTTTAAAACTTTTGTCTTCTTTTTTAACTACTGCAATCACCTTTCTTTGTTTTTCTTTATTTCCTTCTTCATGGTTACTGAACACTCTCCAGGCCTCATCCAATAATATTGCTAAGTTTCTTCCTTCTGTGGGTCTCAATTTCCGAAGTTTACATCTTATATTACTGGTAGATTGCCCTAAAAACAAGGACACCAACTGCTGTACTCCTATGTCTGATTCTGGGTCCAAGTGTGTACTAGGACGCATTGTGTCTCTTAACCTATCCAAAAACTCAGATGGAGACTCAGAGGGACCTTGTTTGACAGCATACAAAGCTGACCAGTTAACGGATTTGGGGGTGGCCCTTTCTATTCCTTTTGCAATCCACTCCTGATAATCTTGCAATTTTTGCCTTTCTGCTGCTCTATTCACATCCCACTTTGGATCCTGGAGGGGAAAGAATTTTCACATCTACTCTCTGTGTCTTCTAGTGCTCCTTGGCCAAATTCCCTGCTACCTTTAAAATCAGCTGTTTCTCTGTTTCTGCCATTGCATGTAATAGTAACTGTATATCATTCCAATCATAATTATGTTGTTCTATTATTAGCCAGAAATATCCAGCTATACTTATAAGATCCTTTCAGTAGTCCTTTACATTCCTTTTCCATATTTCTAAACCATTGACATTGAGAGGAACCCTTAGTAACATCATTGTTCCATCTAGTCCTACTGCTTCTCTAAGGGGTGCTTGCAAGACTGCTGGTTGTTCCCTAGTTTTTGCCCTCATATGGGAGGACACTGGGCTTCCTGGAGGTGTCAGTGCTCGATCTGGTGCCCTCCCTGGGTTCCCACCCAACTCGTGATTGAGGAGAGGGTCTGTATAAATCATCCAAATCAGAATCTTCGTTCTTATATATCTTATCATTTCTAGTGCAACGCTGGCCAATACTACAGGCTGAGCAGCATCATTTTAATTTATGCATGACTCTTCTGTCCCTTTCCAATGCTAGAACTATGGGATTTTATGGTGGGTTAATACCACAATCCCTTTGCCATTCTGGATGATTTCGCAAGGTGAAAAATATATCTGCATATGATGCCTCATCCCATTTTCCTTCCCATCTCAAAAATAACATTAACTGCAACATGGTGTTATAATCTGTGGTACCATTTAATGGTCACTTTGCCCCATCTTCTAATTTATACAGAGGCTAGCACTGATTACAATATTTTATCAAAACCCTTTTACTCTCCGTTCCTCCTGTTCCCACAATTTCCTTCCAATGGGCTAGTATGCATCCTAGGGGACTTTTTTTGGGGACTTCCTTACTCTGCTGGCTTCCCATTGTCTGCTTCCTTATTTCTCTTTCTTTCTTTTTTAATTTCCACTCAAACCTTCACTTAAACTGATTTTTCACCTTTTCCCAATCATCTTCAAAAACGTCCCAAATTTCAGGGACCAAATGACTCTTTCCACAGATCAGGTTCACTATATCATTCCCCGTGAGCTATCTCCCAATTATAATATCACTGCTCCAGGGTACATCTGGAGCATGTAAGCTTTTGCCTGTGAAATATGCAATACCACTTCTTTTTACACTGTTTACACCAGAGGAGAACCCAGGCAGAATGCTACCCCAATTCCCTACAAAAAATTGTCAGTCCACACACAAAACAAGGAATTACTCTTCTATGTCCCAGTCTATTGGAATTTCTAAGCTCTCTCTCAACTGGAGGTAGCTCCCAGTCGAAAGCCAGACGATGACCCATACTCATAAAGTATAAGTAGGGCCGATCTGCTCTTCCATCCTCTCGCCTTATAAAGGTCTTCTCCCCCCCTTCACTCAGAAACTCGTCCAGTTCGAGCTGAAACCAACTAAAAAGAGCCTCCCTGGGCAGTCGGACTCTCCCAGCTGCTTGTGCTTGCACCTCAGCCACATTTAACTAAACTACTGACCCGTTGTAATTATGTCTTTTGACACAAGAGGGCAGTGTTACCACAAGAATGAATACTATGATTGCAAAAGGCTCTCAAGTTCTACTTAGATACGCTTTCAAAAGGCACTATAAAAACAATTACTGAGAACCAAAATTTCCACCACCAAAATTAAAGTGCAAGTGCAAGTACAAAACACCATATATCCCACCAACTGTTAATATAATTCCTAGAAAAAGCAATTTTTATAGCAGCAAGGATTATAGCAGCAAAATTATAGAAAATACTGATAATACCTTGGGTTCTGCTTGAGCTACCCCAAAGCTCGCTAGAGGCCACTCTGTGTGGTCAGCAGAAATCCCCTTTGGCTGGCTTCCCAATACCTTTTCCCAAAGGTCAGAGCTATATGTCAGATGTCTCTGATGCACTTAGCCAAGAGCGGGGTGTCCCCAGCATCTTACAGACCTACCTCGGGCCTCATTAACTCTAGTAAAACGTACCTTATCTGCCATATAGAAGGTTCTTGTTCACCTCTGCAGCGAGCGGCCAGGGAGTGGAGGTCCTCTGGAAAAAGACCTGGGCTGTGGCTAGGAGTGTCCACATCCTGGTCAGTCCTGAAGCCAGATGAAGAGAATCCAAGTCACGGCACCAAAACTGAGTTGCAGAATAAGGACTTTACAATTCAGAATTGTAAAGCAGGTATGTTTTATTTCCAGCTGGGACGCATGAGGGATTTTCCACCAAATATGCGTACCTGGTTGAGACAGGTTCCAGGTTTAAATACACATAAATCCCACAAAACCACACCTCCCTGCCCACCCATTCTCCACCCATTCTCTGCCTTCTTGTGCTTCATATTATAATTAGTATTTTGTGATGTCACGCCTTCTTGTGGTCGAGGGCAGGGGTCTTCTGATGAAGTTAGAAGTCTTCCTCGGTGTTCGCTATTTGACTGCCATCTCTGAGCAAGTGCAGTGAAGGTTTGGCTAATTCCCAGGTCAGTTTGTCCTGGCCAAAACCAGGAGCCTGGTTCTTGCTGGTTTCTTAATCAACTGGTTCTGCTTTATTGGGTCTTCATAATACCCAAGTCTTGCTTTACTGAGTTTTAACAATACACGTCTTATCTTTATGGCCTTTACCTAGCAACTAAATTCCTATGTATTCTGTAATTGATCCTACCTAACAAGTTACACTACAATGTGTTCTGGTACAAGTTGTTTCTCTACTTTTGTATCCCTACTTTAACAAAATTGCTAAATAAGCTGTATATATTTCTGTTCTCCCCCTCACCTGTTTAAGCATATTATATGCTTCTAAAATTCTGAATTTTCATATGCGCATATGTTTCCCATATCAGTTGCTTCCTTCCATCTGGTCATCTTGGTGGTGAGGGTCCTCTGCTGAAAGGCATAGAATTCAATGGATTAATACACATTTGGGCCAGGTGGGAACACCCAGGCACCTCTCCTGTAGGAGGGCAAGTTTGACACTCTTTCTTTCAAGACTCTGGATTGGTTGCATCATTTTGCATGATGTGCAGTGCTTTGGTACAAGGATTCAGGAATAAGTCTGGGGATCACTTTGGGGGACTTTGATGGATTATGACACCTCTTCAGCTGCCCCTCACATGAATGTCCTGTGGATGCAGCTTTCCCAGGGTAGGGGGGAGGTTTTTTCTACTGAGGCAGTTTCTGTAAGGGAGGATGGGTATTCACTGCCTCTGACCAGAGGTTTTGCCATACACCCAAAACCCTCCTTCTCCTCCTCCCTTGTTCGGGGAGGAGGAGTGTCACAATACGACATGAAAGAAACGACACTCACGCACTGAGATGTCCAAGGCAAAAAAAAAGGGGCAGTTTATTTACAGACATCAACATTTATGGAATTCCAACAGTGACCATGGATTGGAGGAAGAAAACTGTCCTCTCCAATCACACTGGTCAACCCAACAGTCCATCAACAGTCTCCTCCTTATGAGAAGAATGTAAACATGAAAGAACAGTTGCAATAACAATAGATTGTTTATGTGAAAATCCATGAGAAACTCCATTACAAAAAATAAATCATCAGAAGGCTGTAGGAACTTTAGAAAAACAGAGAAGAACAGGGCAACAGGGGAGTCTGTGCAAACTTGGCAGCAAGAGATAAGCTTGAGGGCTATGGCCTCCCCCAGCCCAAAGCCAGCAAGGGACGATTTTCATGACAGCTGCTGGGCTTGGCCCTCCCATGGATGCTCTCCCAGGTTTATCTATTTCTTCCCAGACCTGAGATGATTGAACAAAAGTGTCACTTTATCTTGTCTCAAGTTTTCTTAAGTGGTTTAACTCGCAGTTCAGGGTTTCAGTCAGGAGACACATTCAGGGTGAGGTGGGCTTTGTTGGTGAAGCTTCCTTGGTGTAGCTTCGTTTTACACTTTTGCCCTAATGGGGCAAAAGTCTTTTATGGCAATGTTTAAGCCATGACTTAAAACATTTCAGTCTCTGACACCACCAGATGAAAATTAATCAAGTTTCTGAAATCTCTAGGAAATACTTTTGTTTTTGTGTGATCTCTGAATTGTGTAGATTAGAATATGATTCACTTGCAAACTGAAGAATGTAGAGTAGTATAATTTACGGGTCTCGATTTATAGGATACTAATATTTTATTCTGGCCTTGGTTTTGGTTTTGTGGTTTTTTGGGGGTTTTTTGTTTGTTTTTTTGGGGGTTTTTTTTGGGGCAATGATCAATGAAATAAACTTCATTGATTTTAACTGTCGTTAGGTTACAGTTTCTAAAAGCATTAGAGCCATTTTCATGTATCTATATACACCCCCCCAATAGTAAAGTAATTAAAAAATTATATATTTTATTTTTATTTTTCTAACTTTCATTATGGAAAATAGAACTTTGTTAAAATAGTTTTCCACCATCAAGAAGCATATAATCTTTGAATTAGAAAGCCTTTTTTAAAAACAATTGTGTTGGCACTTACTGAAAAAAAAGTTACTTCGTTTTGCCTTTGATGCTAAAGGTGACTTGCTTTTTCCCATTTAAAATGGTAAAGCCAGATTTTAAAGTAGCAAGTCATTCCTACATTAGTTAATGTAATGCTACTTTCCCCCTGTGACATTTTTTTTTTATACAGTTAAAATTTTTACTGGAAAACTCTGTTTTTTAATATCAAGCATATTCCCATTATGCTGCTTTCCATTCTAAATCATGGTCAGAAAATGCAACGAATTTTCAAAATCTTTATGTAGGCTTCTCTTGATAATCTGTGTTCAAAGCATTCTTAAGCAAACAATCTGTCAATGTAGTAAAATCTTTATTCTACTACATACAATTTCAATGTTTCACTTTGAATTGAGGGAGTGAAGTTTGGGGACTTTTTTTAGAGTAAGATTTCATGCTGTATGTAATCTCACGTGGTGCTTCTGCAACTTCCCGTGTTGGAGTTAATGATTTGATTGTGTAGCTTTGAGCTAATTTGGATCAAATAGCTAAGCCATTGATAAAACGAAGCCACCGTCTCCCTTCCCTCCAAGCCAAATCCTTTTTAAAAATTGGATTAGTCATTTCAGTCATCCTATAATATCTTTGCTTGATCTCTTCTAAGTGGGACGGCCATGTAGACAGGATTGTTCTGGCATCAGTCTGCTGGATTAGAGATAATGTTGTTTCTTTCATAGTTGTTTCTTTCAGAAGGAGGGCAAATAAAAAAATGTGCTATAAGCACATGGCCTACCCAGGGCTTGCCTTTCAGATTTAGGCAAAGAGCTGTAGATAAATAAACTCATGATTAGGTTATACTGTTGCCTGAAGTTTTGGGTTTTCGGTGTTTCATTCTAATGAGCAGGCTGTCTGCTCATCACCGGGTGTGGAAGCTGGGTAGTTTGGGTTTCGGTGGGATTCGCAGCTTCAAGGACACTTTTCCTCAGCTCCGGGCCCCCAAAGACAAACAACGTAGAAGGATAGAACATTGTCATCGTCATCTGGAGTGATTGATTGGACAACGAATGGGGCATGTGCAAAATAGACTGGAATCTAGAAAAAGGGGGGGTGTCGGGAACTCGGCCTCCTTTTGACTTGCATGTCGGAGCAACCCCAGGCAGCTGTGGCAGCTGCCGGGGCTGGCCTTGAAGGCCAGGAATAAAATTTATGGCTGCCTTACCCTAGCTCGGCGGTGTCTGCCTCTGTTGTCTCCGGCAACAGTCTGGCGACCCAGATGGGATAAGGGGGGTCGAAGCTGCTGGGAGCCCTAGAGACCTTTTTTCGTCTTATCGGCGGAGGTCCCAGGTGCCGGCACAAGAACCCTTTGAGGCAGGGCGGGTGGGTGAGTCACGTGATCAGGGATATAGGGGCGGCTCGTTCCTTGTTCAGCGTCTGGGTTTATTGCTGAGATCTTTGTGAGATCTGGCGTGGATTTAAGGGGAGATTTTGGAGTCCCTAGTTTGGCCTGGGGAAGGGTTGCCTCCCTATCAGGCTGCTGAGAGTCCTGAAGCCGAAGTGTGGCGCAGGGGATAGCTTTCTGGACTGTAGTTCGGAAGGTTGTGAGTTCAAATCCCAGCTCAGGGGTGATTGCTTTTGTTTGGGGTATCGGAATGGGTTGTGCATACTCTAGTGACGATGGTAGTAATTTAATCCCTAGGGACAGCCCCCTGGGCTTAGTATTGAGAAACTGGACTAAATGGGTTGAGGAGGAGTCCCCACTTACAAAGCCTAAATTGATTAGGCTTTTGGAAACCATATGGCCAACATATACGTTGGGTAATGGAGAGGTGTGGCCTCAATTTGGGAGCTTAGACAAAGAATTGATATCTAGCTTAATGTCATGTTTGCGTGGGGATAGGTGCTTCGAGGAATTGGAATATGCCAGGTTGTTTATGGTGTTAACTTGCCAAAGAGCTCGGGATAGTAAGAAGGAGAATATCATGATAGTACGGGGAAAAAAGGAAAAGCCATTTCTCTGCAGCGCGTGTAACAAGGATCAGCCAGAGGACCTAGTGGCCCCTGCGCTGAGAGCTGGGTCTGGTCAGGGGGCGGCTGCCCCCCTGCTGCCGCCGCCCTATTCACAAACAAGGGGTCGGCCGGAGCCTCGGGCTGTGAGGAGGGAGGAGGAGGGGTTTCGGCACTGAACACCGTCTCCGTCCTCATCCACTTCGCCCCCCCCGAAGGGCTGGAAAAAAGGGGGGGGGGGGCAGCGGCATCAGCCTCTGGCCCCATCCCGAAAAAGGGGGGCCAAGGATAGAGAATATCCCAGGGACAGCACAGGCTGGACAAGTTGTAGGCGGAGGGAACACTCCCCCGATCCCGGGCCCGTTCCTTACCATAGCAACCCTGAAGGTCAAGGAGCTGTTTCTGGAGATGATGTAATCAGAAGCAAACAGACAACAGATAGAGCCTATCGTACCCATAGCCTGACATGGATGGGGAGCAGAGCTACGCTCTTAACAGAATCTGATAGCTCTTGCTCAAACAGTTCTGAAGACGAGAAAAGTGAGGAAGAAACAGACGAAATTGCAAACAGATGTAGGAAGGGGAAAATAGCGAAGAGAGCTATCAGAGAGCAAAGCCCAATTGCCAGGCGCACCAAGAAAGGGAAGTACAAGGAAAACCCAGACAAGGTAGCCCAATTAAGGGAGAGGGCAATTAATTCCCAAAATCCTGATTGGATTGACTTAAATCCCATGCTCGACACATTACTCGATCCCACGAAAAAACGAATGGTCCATAGAGCTATCACCACTTTTGTTGAAGGGGGCATAGCCAGTAGAATGCTTCAGGGTACTGTCACTCAAATCTTTCCCTCCAATTTTGTTGGGCGAGTTGCAGATGATGACCTCGGGACATTTCTGCCTCCGGAGCTGAATGATTTCACCCATAACTCATACCAAGAGAAAAGTTTAGTCAGTGCAAGCACTAGCAGCGGAGATAAGAGTGAGTTCTCCATTGAAGAGAGTAGCATCAGTCTGTTGGACAGCAGAGCAGAAAGAGACCAGGAAGAGCCCGTTAGTCACACAGCAGTGCCTTACCCAAGAAAACTGACTTTTATCAAGCAGCTTGCCAGAAGCATAATTGTAAGCTGGGAACCACCTCTTTTGCCAGCTGGCTGCCCAGAGATACAAAGCTACAACATCTATGTGGGTGAAGAGCTACGTCAGAATGTGAAGAGTGGCCTTCAGACCAAAGCAGTGATAGAGAAGCTGGATTTATACAGCAGGGCTTACCGCATGTCCATGCAGGCGGTGACAGAGCACGGCACCTCTGACAAGCTGTGCTGCACCTTCTTTGTGGGGCAGGATTTTGGCATGGCACCCACAATGCTGAAAGTCAGAAGTGTCACGGCCACTTTAACAGATGTCACGTGGCTTCCCTACAACAGCAACTACAGCCACGGCGTGTATATCAACAGGCAAGAGTGCGATGTCACCAGGCCGAGTGAGTACTGGTACACCTTCCGCAGCCTGCAGCCCAGCGCACAGTACGTGGCCAAGCTGCAGGCCCGACCCATGAAAACTCCTTGGGAAGAGGTGCCTGAGGGGCAGGAGCGGGGCTCAGCCGTGATACACTTCACTACCCCTCTAGCAGGCACACCTGATGCTCCTTTGGGTGTCCAGGTAAAAGCTGGTCCCTCTCCAGGTATCCTAGTTATCAGCTGGTTGCCTGTCACCATTGATGCAGAAGGATTTTCCAACGGGGTGTGGGTGACTGGATGTGTCGTGTATGCTGACGGTCAGAAGGTAATAGATGTTACTTCTCCAACAGCTAGGAGTGTCCTAGTGGACTTGTTCCAGCTTCAGATGTTCCAGGTCTGCCGTGAGGTTTCTGTGTGGAGGATGTCTCAGTACGGGGAGTCCGTAGATTCGGTTCCAGCCCAGAGTTCCTCGGTCCTGCTGCGACCCCCACCCTGCAGCTCCTCTGTGTGCAGCTCTGTCCCCTGCAGAGTGCCCCGGGGGGGCCCCAGGCCCTGGCTGCCTGGCCGCAGCCTGCAGCACACGCCCATGCTCCCCCTCCGACGGGAGACTCCTGCTGAGAGCTCAGATGCCAAATGGACTGATCCCTCCTCCAGCCCTGTGGGCTCAGCACGGCCCCTGACAGGGAAAACCTATTCCCCACCACACCTCCCATCTCCTAATGCTTCCTTGGTGCAGGCTCCGGGCACTTCCCCACAGGGGTCGGATGCTATGAGAGGCAAGAAATGCCTGAGTGGGCTTCCCCAGCAGGCTGGCACGGTGATCCCAGAGCAGGGCACAGAGCCCGGCCCCTCCCAAGAACTGGGATTGCAGCAGCCAGGTGAAAAGGCAGAGGTTCAGATGAAAGCAACAGGTTGGGAACAGTCTGTGCTGTTGGGTTTGTATTTGTACCAAGTTTTGCCAAGTATAACCGGGCTATCAAATGTAAGACTTGAGACAAGTTACATATGACAACTAGGAGGGGAAGAGTTAACATGATGAAAGGGTGACCTCCTCTTACATTGCCAAAGTGCCTGTCATCAAATAGGCCATCTCTGTGAGGAGGGGCTGGCTGTCAGCTTTCTTCTTTCAGTGAAGTCTGGAGTGGGAAGTCTTTTTTATTTTTTCCCTGCTATTAGTAAACATTTCTATCATAGATATATTATGTACACATAATGCTGAGGTAATGAGACATACCATCCAGATGTCAGGATTATTGGGAATCCATTATAATAATTTTGCAGTAAATTCACTAGTATGTGGTATTGTATGTATAGGCCTTATTTGACAGGTGACTTCATAAAACTGCACAGAAATGTCAATATGCATGTCCATGGTTTTTTTGATGTTTATAAAAGTGACATAGCCTTCATACCCAAAAGTGTGATACTGAATAACATGTGTATGACTAGCAATAGTCTTGATGGAAAGGAAGGTTATTTTAGTAATGAGAGAAAAAAAAAAAAAAAATCCCAGGAAAAGTGTAGTGAAAATCTCCGGAATGCACAGTTGTTTTGATTAATAGAAATTTCCAGTGCAAATACTGTTATTCTTACAATTTGGAATTAGATTTTTTTTTTAAAACTTCTGAATTGTCAAAGAAGGGAAACATTTTTGAAAAAAAAACCATGTAAATTAATCTCAAAGTCTTACATGTAACAAATGTTCATCGGATAGGCAGTATTGTTGTTGATAAGTACTTATCTATCATTAAGTGTTACTGTGTTATCTATCACTAAGTGTTACTGTTATTGTATTTGGGTAGAGACTGGACAAGGTAGAGGTCTTGTCAAGTCTCTAAAAGGGGGGACTGTTGCCTGGAGTTTTGGGGTTTCGGTGTTTCATTCTAATGAGCAGGCTGTCTGCTCATCACTGGGTGTGGGAGCTGGGTAGTTTGGGTTTCGGTGGGATTTGCAGCTTCAAGGACACTTTTCCTCAGCTCCGGGCCCCCAAAGACAAACAACGTAGAAGGATAGAACATCGTCATCGTCATCTGGAGTGATTGATTGGACAATGAATGGGGCATGTGCAAAATAGACTGGAATCTAGAAAAAGGGGGGGTGTCGGGAACTCGGCCTCCTTTTGACTTGCATGTCGGAGCAACCCCAGGCAGCTGTGGCAGCTGCCGGGGCTGGCCTTGAAGGCCAGGAATAAAATTTATGGCTGCCTTACCCTAGCTCGGCGGCGTCTGCCTCTGTTGTCTCCAGCAAGGACAAAGTAAAATTATTTCATTTTCTGCTTTTACATCCTTTTATGAAAGCCACTAAAAGCAACATGATGAATATATTGTTTTCTCCTTTCTTTTCTGAGATGGTGTGTCATATTAGAGACAGTGTCTTGTAATAAAAATAAAGCAAAAGGAGTTACACTCATTCAAAGCTCTGACTTCAATAGCAAGTAGTCTGCTTTGAAGAACACA
The DNA here is from genome assembly GCA_027886175.1 of Phylloscopus collybita. Taxonomy (NCBI): domain Eukaryota; kingdom Metazoa; phylum Chordata; class Aves; order Passeriformes; family Phylloscopidae; genus Phylloscopus; species Phylloscopus collybita. Next base: position 5,820,500 of record JAJNNQ010000057.1, read on the forward strand.
TCATGCCTACTGTTAGACCATTTAATATGATGGGCAGCTGAATGGTGTGGAAATGCAAGTTGTTTTACTTTCTAGTAAGTAATGTAGCAAATTTTATTTTTTAGCTTGCTGACAGTAGAAAGATTAAAAATTGTTTATTGCACAGGTCATTTTATTTGCACAAGATTTCTCAGGTACAACTGCTGAAAGATTTTCTTTGTCATGCTTGGAGTTTCTTGTAGGAGCACAATGTTTTTCTCACCATAGCTGTCTTTCCCCAGGAGGGAGCCATCTCTCAGAGCACCTTTGGACTTTGACAGAATGTCTTGGGGGAGGCTGTTGCACCAAAGCTTGCTGGCCAGGGGACTTTTCAAAGGCAGCAATCAGGAATCTGTCACTCTTTGGTTTTCCATCGTTACCACTGATGTCAAGACTGGAATGATCACTCTCCTCAGGTTTTTTTCCATTCTGACATTTTTATAGCTGCTGGTTTTCCAGTGTCATTTACAGTAGTGTTTACAAATAGTATTGATTTGGGCTTAAGTAGCTGGTAGCCAGTTGTGATGTTTCTATCCCTCAGAATGGTTACTGCTTCTCACCTGCAGCACGACTAGCAGTCTTGACAGTGTACTAGCCCACGCTTGTCCCCCTCCCAGAAGTGCTGAAGCCAGCTGGGGAAATGCAAAGAGCTGTCATGTGAGGAGCTGCACATATTGTTGGGCTGGCACCCAGCTCACTGCTTAACTCTCCTTCCTTACCTCAGCTCCACTAGAAATATATTTCAGAAAATAATGTTGTCTGTAATATATGAAGGAGAATCACAAGACTAACTTTTTTATCTTATGTGTCTTCTTTCATTCCCTTTGGAGTTGTTTTGCAATAATTCTTTAACTCAAGCTTTAGAGTAACAATGTCATGGTTTAACCCCAGCCAGCAGCCAAGCCCCACTCAACTGATCACTCACTTCCCTAACAGTGGGATCAGGTAGAGAATCAGAAGAGTAAAAGCCAGAAAACTCATGGATTGAGATAGTTTAATAGGGAAAGCAAAAGCCGCACATACAAGCAAAGCAAAACAAGGAATTAGGTCAGCTTACCATGGGCAGACAGGTGTTCAACCATCTCCAGGAGAGCAGGGCCCCATCATTCATAATGGTTACTTGAGAAGACAAACACCATTGTTGCATCATTCTTTCCTCCTTCTTCCCTCCACTTTTATACTGAGCATGATGTCATATGGTCTGGAATATCCCTTTGGTCAGCTGGGGTTATCTGTCCCAGTTGTGTCTCCTCCCAACTTCCCATGTACCACCAATGCCCTTGCCAGCATGGCAGTAGGAAAAGCAGTAAAGGCTTTGTTTGACTCTGTGCAAGCCCTGCTCAGCAATAACAAAACCATCTCTATATTACCAACCTTGTGTTCAGCGCAAATCCAAAACAGTCCCATACTGGCCACTGTGAAGACAATTAATTCTACCCCAGCCAAAACCAGTACAAACAAGAACATGGGTATTAGTGGAAAGAGTGTTGTATTAATAACTGACACACATGTAAACTGTTATCTCACTACTAGTGAAAGAAATCTATTTTCTCTGGTTTAGCCTAATTAATCACTAAAATGAAAGAAACATTTGAATAACTCTAGTGATAAAGGCATTGCAATTATACAGAATCTAAAAAATTAACCTGTTGGCAACTACAAGCTGGGTGAGGTTTTAAGTTCAGTATTTTGGACTGATACTAAAGACGTTGATATATTGGTGACTTAATAAATGATGCATGTTCCTGAGAGTGACTGTGAATTTTAGACCTCCCTGACTTCAATAGATACTCAGTGCTGTATTTAAGCAATGCTGAGCTAACGCTTCTGTTTCATCCCAAATGCAATATTACTGTATGCAGTTAAATCATTGTTGCTGCAGCAGTTTCTTAGATGTTTTTCAGTAAAGTGGTACAGTTATGAAGTGTATCGTTAATTATTCCTTGTGTTTTTTAAGAATTGAGCAAGCCCAACCATGGAACAGATGTCTACTGTACTAAGCATTCTGCAAATAAAAAGAAAAAAAGGGATCCTGACCTAAAGAATTCCTTTTCTGTAGACTTGTCTTTATTTGGACTAGTAACTAAAAACACAGCTAAAGTTTTGCTCCTGGCTCCTGTATACAACACTGGAAAGCTGATGTTCGGGTACTTTGGGCAGGTAGTAAGTACTCTTGCTCAGCTTCTGATTGCCCATGCTAGCAGATACAGGGAAGACCTATCTTCAATTCAGACAAAGGAGTTGAGTGAAGAGCAGTCTTGATTGCATTCTTGATCAGCTGAGCCCTGAAACGTCCCTTCTTGGTTACATTACAGGCAGCAACTTGGGCTTATGTCAGGTACACTAAACATGAAGAACCAGTGTAGAGCTGGCTGCTGGTAGGTTGGTCATACCATGCAGTTCGAGAGCTTGGAGACATGTGTCAGCATGGGTTTACATGTGTATATGCATCGGGGGGGGGGGGGGGGGGGAAGTAAGTACAAGCTCAAGTACATATTCAAACCTACCCTTAGTAGACTGTTCACACAATCTCAAAGTATTTGTTAGTGTAAAAAAGTGCAGATGATGGGAAAGTATATTGTTTGGTTCAAACCTGAGTACTCTCAGGTTCAGGATTTACTTTTTTATTATTTTCCTGAATGTATTTGTGTTTTCCCAACTCATTGAAACTTTATATTTGCATGTCCAGCTTACTGACTCAATGCACTTCTTTTTTTTTTTTCTCCTGATAACTTCTCAGCACCACTTTAAATTGCTTTTTATATTGTGTGTTGCACAACTTGGAAGTACTTCTTTCTATCAGGAATTTTGAATGCCCCGTCTTCTCAGCTGCTAGCATTTCAGGAAGAATTTCTTCACTGAAAGGGTGGCTAAGCATTGGAACGGGCTGCCCAGGGAAGTGGTGGAGTCACCATTCCTGGAGCTGTTCAAAAAACAAGTAAACATGGCAGTTTGTGATATGGTTTAGTAGCCATGGTGGTACTCAGTCAAAGGTTGGACTTGATGATCTTGGAGGTTGCCCTGGTTACAGGAGTAGGATGCCAGTTTAGCACTATGTGAGTGTAGCCAGAGTGTGTTCTACTCCCCTCTATGTTGTTTCTGACTAACTGTTAATAATGGATTGTTTGCAGTTGCTGCCCGGTGCACACCTGACATCTCAGGCTACAAGCTGGATGTAAAGGAGATAAGGAAGAAAAGGCAAGCCCTGGGAGGCAGGGTAGTGTTTCTTTTTCTTCACACAAATGACTCAGCTGTGTTAACTTTCCTCCGGGGAAGCACCAGCACAGTCACACCCAGCCTGAGGGGTCATCTCTTCAAATTGCCCATAATGGACTCAATGGCACTAGCAGAATAGGCACCTGCAATGACTTAGACTATCAAAGACTCCCAAAATATCCCATGACTCACAGTATTCATCCATTGTGAAACTCCCCGCCCTGGGGGAAGTACTGAGCATGCCCCACTCAAACCTGAGCATATATAATCTTTGGGTTTGGAGACATGGGGGGCCACCACTTGATAGATCTGGAGGAGAACCAGAACTTCAACAGGACAGCAACCATCACTGACCAACAGGGTGCCAGGTTTGTGAGTTAAAACCAATTTTCTCCGTATCATTGTATCTATTGAAATCTCTTCAGTAAATTGTAAGACCAACCTGTAATCTTTCTCAAGGTAGTTGAGTGGGGTTCATTTCTCCCGCTGATTTACTTTTAACCAACACATTTTTTGGTGCCCAATGTAGGGCATGAGAGAAGTCAGAATTACAATATTGTTCTAAGCATTTGTATGTTGGGGTAGAGAAACTTCCTGATCGTTGTTGCTCAGTGTATTTACGTTGATGTTGTACCAAACCCTGTATATATTTCTGCATATGGGGAACTATTTGCCCATCATGGTGCTCTTTTTAAGATCAGGGAGAGGAATCAAAATTGCTTTGTTCATATACTGTGTTTATGGCATGATAACATCAGAGACAATGAGTTTGATTTGGAATGTATATTCAGTTTTGTTCGCCTGTCCTGGTCTGGGCTGCTGTCTCTGGGGTCTAATTAATAATTGCACCCAGCTGTTGACATGAATGCAAGACTCACAAGCTGAGAGCAAAATGAATCTGTTCACTGCAGAGTTAAGACAGTACTTATACCCTTAGTGTGAGAATCTCTGTTCAGTCCTTCGCACACAACCCAGTTGCAGGCCTGTAATAAATCCATCGGCCTGACAGTCTGTTAGTTTTCTCAAGGTTTGCTGGCTTCGAAGAAACAGGACACCTGTTGGGGGTTAGATTTGTTTCTTTTTTACTTATAGAATTTTTCCCAATAAGTTGGTAGGAAACTAACTACTGAGTACTTATGGGTACTTGAGGAAAACAAAGAAGTGGCCAAAGGAGAGTGTAGCATTGGCTACACCTTTTTTTGGTCTCTGGGAGCTTTCTCTCTGAGGGAAAAAAGATACCGCAAGGTTTGGGGATAGGTAAAAGACAGGGCTGGGGGCAGCTTCTTGCTCTTGCTCTAGGCATCGGAGAGAATGCGGCCAGGCTGCTGCTTGCTGTGGGAGGAGTTCGCTGTCACCACCAAGTCCGGTCCTGAGAAAATCTACCATCATCTGCTCATGTGCCCTGGAACTCTGAGCTGCCTCCTCCTGCCCTGCTAGGCCAGCCCTGTCCCACTGCCACCATTTTCTTCGGCACTGCTTGGAGGCTTTTTGCTACTCTGTGGCCCCACACTGCCCTGCCCTGCCTGGACATCCCTGCCATTCCCCCGCACTGCCCTGCCCTGCCTGGACATCCCTGCCATTCCAGCTACCACCGGTGGAGCTTCTGATATATCTCATCCACCAGCCCAGGATTTTCCACGGTTCCAGCTTGGTGCTCTCGTAGTCCCAAGAGACCAGACTGCCTCGGGCTTTGTGAAGCAAAGCCCCTCGAGGTTCCTGGTTCTGTTTATTATTAATGCTGTAGTTGTTGTTTGTTTGCCTTGTAATACATACTAGTAAAGAACTGTTATTCCTATCCCTATACATCTGCCTGAAAGCCCCTTTAATTTTCTAAATTATAATTTGGAGGGAGGGGATTTGAATTCTCCATTCTGAGGGAGGCCCTGCCCCTCCCTAGCAGACACTTGTCTTTCAGACCAAGACAACACCTTTCCTGTTTTCAGATCGCGTATAATCTGCTTTATCCAGTACTTCCCAGGAATTTTTAGGCCTGCTGTTTCCTCACACCCAGACTGTGGGAGGAAGAGGAGAGAACTGGTTTTTCCAGCCCTTTCCCTTATTCTCCCCTGTTCAGGCCTGCTACAACAGTTTTTGAGAATGTTGAGTTTCCTCTAGATGTCAAGGACAGCATAATTTTGTTGCTAGTTCTCCTGTTTCCTCTGTATGGCTTTTACTGTCTACATCATGCTTACAGTCAGGACAGAGGCTTCTAGGGAAGTTGTTTGGAGCCCTGCCCTGGGAATGGATAATACTGAGTGCCACAGGATATGGAAGGAGATGGGCCAGTATTTGGAAAACTTCAGATTTACTAGGAATCTTACAATACAAATATAGTGGAAAACAAAACCAACCAACCAACCAAGCAAACAAACAAACAACAATCCTAGAAACCCTGACAGAGTCAGAGCTACAACCTGACACCCTGTTGGTCAGGGTGTTGGAAGCAGTCCAAAAGTAAGTCCTTCTGGAGTGGCAGATGTGGTTCTGTGGAGTAGAGATGATCCTGTAGAAAAGGGTCCAGTGATGGTGAGAAGGGTCCAGTCTTCCTCCGGGAATTGGGTGAAGCCAGATACCTTGTGTTCCTACGTCTCAGTTTTTATCCAGGTAGGAATGGTTGGCTCCCCCCACTGGGTGGAGTATCTCGCAATGGGACAACTTGTGACAAGCTTGGGAAGAACAGATTGGGGAGAACGCCTTGGGGAGTCTTAATGGCCCATTGTGAAAATTGTGAAAGAGATAAGGAACACTGCCCCACCTGGTTTTAACAATTGGCCCATTATCAGAAGGCATCCGCCACCCTCCCCCCAGAATAACAAGGAATAAAGAAAAAAAAAAAATCTCCCCAACTGCTTTCAGCAGATGAAATAGAATACACATTTTTGGTTTCCATAACCCAAGACATTATCCACCCCTTATTCTATTATCATCTGTATCATACCTAAATCAATAAACTCTACTACACAGAATGAACCCTCACACTCAGTTCTCACTTAGGATTAGGTTTTCCTGTGGTACACAACTGGTTTTTCCATCTTTCTGCATTACCCACCAAGTGTAACCAGATCCTTGAGCAAAAACAATCCCACAGGTGGGTTCACCTTTGCCTGAGGTGGGGTTTAATCCAAACAGTCTTTCCTAAGATACCTCTCATGTGTACCACAGGGACTTTGTCTCCATCCACTGTGTGCAAAGGGGTAGACTGGGCAGGACCAGCTCGATTGATAGAGCCTCGGGTGTTGACCATCCAGGTGGCCTTTGCTAAGTTCACTTCCCAATTTTTGAAGGTCCCCCCGCCAAGTGCCTTCAGGGTGGTCTTAAGTAGTCCGTTGCACCGTTCAACTTTCCCGGCAGCTGGTGCATGATAAGGGATGTGATATATCCATTCAATGCCGTGTTCCTTAGCCCAGGTGTTTATGAGGCTGTTCTTGAAATGAGTCCCGTTGTCCGACTCAATTCTCTCAGGGGTGCCATGTCTCCACAGGACTTGTTTTTCCAGGCCCAGGATGGTGTTCCGGGTGGTGGCATGAGGCACAGGATAGGTCTCCAGCCACCCAGTGGTGGCTTCCACCATGGTCAGCACGTAGCGCTTGCCTTGGCGGGTTTGGGGCAGTGTGATGTAATCAATCTGCCAGGCCTCCCCATACTTGTACTTGGACCACCGTCCACCGTACCAGAGGGGCTTCACCCGCTTGGCCTGCTTGATGGCAGCACACGTCTCACAGTCGTGGATAACCTGTGAAATACTGTTCATGGTTAGATCCACCCCTCGGTCTCGTGCCCACTTATAGGTGGCATCTCTGCCCTGATGACCTGAAGCATCATGGGCCCACCAAGCTAGGAACAACTCTCCCTTGTGTTGCCAATCCAAGTCTACCTTGGATACCTTTATCCTCGCAGCTTGATCTACTTGCTCGTTGTTCCGGTGCTCCTCATTAGCCCGACTCTTGGGGACATGGGTATCCACATGGCGGACTTTCACAGGTAGTTTCCCTACCCTGATGGCAATGTCCTTCCACTCATCAGCAGCCCAGATTGGTTTTCCCCTACGCTGCCAGTTGGCCTTTTTCCACCTTTCCAGCCAGCCCCACAGAGCATTAGCCACCATCCACGAATCAGTGTAGAGGTAGAGCTTCGGCCACTTCTCTCTTTCAGCAATGTCCAGGGCCAATTGAACAGCTTTGAGTTCAGCAAGCTGGCTTGACCCACCTTCTCCTTCAGTGGCATGTGCAACCTGTCGTGTGGGGCTCCATACGGCTGCTTTCCACTTCTGGTTCATCCCTACGATGCGACAGGAACCATCAGTGAAAAGAGCGTAGCGTGTTTCTTCTGCTGGCAGCTGGTTGTATGGTGGAGCTTCTTCAGCCCGGGTTACTTGCTCTTGTTCCTCTTCATCAGTGAGACTGAAGTTCTCGGCTTCTGGCCAGTTGGTGATTACTTCCAAAATCCCAGGGCGATTCGGGTTACCAATACGGGCGCGCTGAGTGATGAGGGCGATCCATTTGCTCCATGTGGCATCGGTGGCATGGTGGGTGGAGGGAACCTTTCCTTTAAACATCCACCCCAGCACCGGTAGTTGGGGTGCCAGTAGGAGTTGTGCTTCAGTGCCAATCACCTCTGAGGCAGCTTGAACTCCTTCGTAGGCGGCCAAGATCTCCTTCTCTGTGGGAGTGTAATTGGCTTCAGACCCTCTGTAGCTTCGGCTCCAGAATCCCACTGGCCGGCCTCGAGTCTCACCTGGCACCTTCTGCCACAGGCTCCAGGACAGACCATGGCTCCCGGCTGCAGAGTAGAGCACATTCTTCACCTCTGGTCCCGTCCTGACTGGGACAAGGGCTACCGCATGAGCGATCTCCTGCTTGATCTGGGCAAAGGCGTGTTGCTGTTCTGGGCCCCAGTGGAAATCGTTCTTCTTGCAGGTAACCAGGTAGAGAGGGCTCACAATCTGACTGTACTCAGGGATGTGCATCCTCCAAAAGCCAATGGCCCCTAGGAAAGCTTGTGTTTCCTTCTTGTTGGTCGGTGGGGACATGGCGGTGATCTTATTGATGACCTCAGTGGGAATCTGACGCCGTCCATCTTGCCACTTCACTCCCAGGAACTGGATCTCCTGGGCAGGTCCCTTGACTTTGCTCTTCTTGATGGCAAAACCGGCTTCCAGGAGAATCTGGAGGATCTTCTCTCCTTTCTCAAAGACTTCCATTGCCGTGTTCCCCCACACAATGATGTCATCTATGTACTGTAGATGGTCTGGAGCCTCACCCTTTTCCAGTGCATCCTGGATCAGTCCATGGCAGATGGTGGGACTGTGCTTCCACCCCTGGGGCAGTCGATTCTAGGTGTACTGCACACCCCTCCAGGTGAAACCAAACTGGGGTCTGCACTCTGCTGCCACAGGAATGGAGAAGAAGGCATTGGCAATGTCGATGGTCGCGTACCACTTTGCTGCCATGGACTCCAGCTCATACTGCAACTCCAACATGTCTGGCACGGCAGCACTCAGTGGTGGCGTGACCTCAATCAGACCACGGTAATCCACTGTCAGTCTCCATTCCCCACTGGGCTTACGCACAGGCCAGATGGGGCTGTGAAAAGGTGAATGAGCCTTGCTGACCACCCCTTGGCTCTCCAGTTTACGAATCATCTCATGGATCAGGGTCACAGAGTCTCTGTCAGTGCGGTATTGCCGACGGTGCACTGTTGCTGTGGCAATTGGTACCTGTTGTTCTTCAACTCTTAGCAGTCCCACAGCAGAAGGGTCATCTGAGAGACCAGGCAAGGTATTCAGTTGTTTGATCTCTTCCGTCTCTACAGCAGCTACTCCAAAAGCCCAACGATATCCTTTTGGGTCTTTGAAATATCCATTTCTGAGATAGTCTATGCCGAGGATGCACGGGGCCTCTGGGCCAGTCACAATGCGGTGTTTCTGCCACCCATTCCCAGTTAAACTCACTTCGGCTTCCACTACAGTCAGCTGCTGGGACCCTCCTGTCACCCCAGAAATAGAAATGGGTTCTGTTCCTACATACCCTGATGGCATCAGGGTACATTGGGCACCAGTGTCAAGCAAAGCCGTGTATTTTTGTGGGTCGGATGTGCCAGGCCATTGGATCCACACAGTCCAATAGATCCGATTATCCCTTTCCTCTACCTGGCTAGAGGCAGGGCCCCTCTAGCACTGGTTATCCCCTTCCTGAGCATACATACTAGAGGTTCCTTCAAGGGGATTCAACACAGCATTGGCAGCTTGGTTATAGGAGGCTGAGGCTACTTTCATTTTCGTAGATCCCCCTTGGCGATTGTTCCTCTCCTTGAGCTCACGCACCCGTGCTGCCAGGACAGAAGTGGGTTTCCCATCCCACATTCCCATGTCTTCCCCATGGTCACGCAGATAAAACCACAGGTCAGCTCTTGGGGTGTACCCTCTCTCTCGAGCTGGGAGTCGTTGGGCTCTAACTCTGGGGCCTGTGACTCGCACTGGTGCCACATTGGAACTGTTTGTCCTCATCTCCTCCCTCACCCCCCTTATCTCTTCTTTGAGTTCTTTAACCACGGCAGAGATATGAGCCTGCATCGGGCCATTGATCATACTTTCATAATTCCTAAGCTTATTGGCAACAGACCCCACTGTCTCTCGATTGTCCTCAGCATTAATTGTTGCAATAAAGGTGGTGTACTGAGGTGGCCCTAGATTTGCCAGATTCCACAACATCTGCCCTGTGCATTTAACCTTGTCAGGGTCATTATCATGCTGTCCACTCCTCCCAAAAAGTACCTCCAGCACCGCCACTTCCCTCAGCTGTTGGATCCCTTCCTCCAGAGTTTTCCAGCGCATTCTATGGTGGTGCTCCTGCATTCTTTCTTTGTGGATAAATCTCTCTCTCACACTCATTAAAAGCCGCTCCCAAAGGGAAAGGGGTCCTGGCTCTCTTACAAATACCTGATTTATACCTGAGTCCTGGGTCAAGGGTCCCAAATTCCTTGCCTCACCACTATCTAATTGCACCCCAGTACCCATGAGATCCCAGACCCGAAGTAGCCAGGCTGTGTAAGCCTCACGCCCCCACCGTACAATATCTTTTTGCAGGTTACGGAGACTTTCATACGACAGGGACTCGGTGATGATCTGAACATGTGATTCCCCTGCAGATTGTGAGGGCCCTCCTTTCTTATTATCTGGGTTTGCTGTTTTCACCTTAGATTTCTTTTTCTCCAGAGGGGCAACTGCTGCTGGCTGTGACTGCCCCTGTGGTTCAGCTGGGACCTGAGCAGTTGTGATCTCTGTGGGTTTCATTGCTGCACCATCAGACTCTCTTTTGTCAGGGCAGGGGGGGGATTTCCTACTAGCTGGGGAAATGTACTCCCTCAGCATCTGGCCCATCTTCTCCTGCATCTCCTTAATCAGAGCCCCCACCCAAACCGGGTGGTTTATCTCTGAGGCAGGCTGTGGGGCAGGGGCAGGCTCTTGGGCAGCATCCTTATTCTCTGGGGTACTTTTTAAGGTGCTTACCCAGGCCAATCTCCCCTTATCTCTGAATGCCAAACAGAAAAGGCATACCAGCAACACCAGCCACTGTATGATATCATTAGCACTCAGAGATTTCAACCCTTCAAAAACTGGTGGGGTGGACCCAAAAAGCTGTGTGAAGGGCTGGGAGAAAATTTCCCCCGGTGCCATTTCCTCACAATAGGTACCATTGTTAAAGTAACCCCAGAAGCACAGAGTTAGCGTATGATAGCTATGAATCCATGTGCTTGCTTTCCAGAGGAAGTTAAAAATCCATGAATTTCTCACCTTATTAATCCACAAAATAAACTGGATGCCAGCCACAGTAGCCTTAGTCATAGGACCCATATTTACATAAGGAGTAGCAAATGGCAGAAATACAGCCACCACCACGTGCCACCCAAACCAGGGAAAGCTAGACCACATTATTCTGGCCAGTGGGCTTTTATCTAATACCCAAGAACTGTTATTCCTCTCTCTCAATGCCCTCGTGCCCCACGTTGGGCGCAAAAATCTGTCTTGGTTTAGAAAGACAGGTATCTGCCAGGGAAACTGGGGTTCTCCTAGAATGGAGAATACCAACCCCTCACACCCCGACGAATTATAATTTTGCAATCAAGGGCTCTCAGGCAAAGATGTTGGGAATAGGAATAACAGTTCTTTACTAGGAAACATTAACAATACAAATGTGATAGGAAACAAAACCACCCAACCAAACAAACAAATAAACAAATAAACAACAATTTTGGAAGAAAACCCTGACAGAGTCAGAGCCTCAATCTGACCCTGTGATTCAGGATGTTGAAAGCAGTCCAAAGTAAAGTCCTTCTGAAGTGGCAGACGTGATTCTGTTGGAGCAGAGATGATTCTGTGAAAAAAAGCAGGTCCAAGAGTGGTGAGGAGGGGGGTCCGGGACTGGTGAGATGGAGTCTGGTGAGACGAAATCCGGTCTTCCTCCCGACAGAAAAATCGGGTGGAAAAACTGGCTGCTCTCCTGTCTTGTCAGGGAGGGATGAAGAGGACAATCCTCCTGAGAAGCCCTGGCTCTGGATTAGGGTAGAGAAGGGAAGCAGGATGGCTAGCACAGGAGGCGAAGAAGTTCTTGCCACACCGCAGGGGAGGAAACGCAGAGCACTGAGCTCTTGCAGCAGGGCAGCCCCAGCGCGGTCGAGCCTTCCCTCCGTGCTGCCTCCCCTCCCCCCACCCCCCGCTGCCAGGGCATGAGATGTATAGAAATGCAAATGCACCGCACAGGCTGGGGAAGGTGGCAATGGCCCTATCAAGATGGGACATCAGGCGCCCAAACAGATGGAAATAGAATACACAAAACCCGGCTCCACAACCCAGGACATGGCCTTTGCGAAGTTCACTTCCCAGTTCTTGAAGGGCCCCCCGCCAAGTGCCTTCAGGGTGGTCTTAAGTAGTCCATTGCACTGTTCCACTTTCCCGGCAGCTGGTGCATGATAAGGGATGTGATATATCCATTCAATGCTGTGTTCTTTAGCACAGGTGTTCAAATCTCCTCTGAATGATAATGATGTCACACAGTGGCTGGTGTTGCTTATAGGCCTATTCTATTTAGCATTCAGAGATAAGGGGAGATTGGCCGGGGTAAGCACCCTGAAAACAGGGAACCCAGATAATAAGGATAAGAAAGGAGGGCCCTCACAACCTACAGGGGAATCACACGTTCAGATCATCACCGAGTCCCTGTCGTATGAAAGTCTCCGTAATCTGCAAAAAGATATTGTACGGCGGGGGCGTGAGGCTTACACAGCCTGGCTACTTCGGGTCTGGGATCTCATGGGTACTGGGGTGCAATTAGATAGTGGTGAGGCAAGGAATTTGGGACCCTTGACCCAGGACTCAGGTATGAATCAGGTATTTGTAAGAGAGCCAGGACCCCTTTCCCTCTGGCAGCAGCTTTTAATGAGTGTGAGAGAGAGAGATTTGTCCACAGAGAAAGAATGCAGGAGCACCACCATAGAATGCGCTGGAAAACTCTGGAGGAAGGGATCCAACAGCTGAGGGAAGTGGCGGTGCTGGAGGTACTTTTTGGGAGGAGCGGACAGCATGATAATGACCCTGACAAGGTAAGATGCACAGGGCAGATGTTGTGGAATCTGGCAAATCTGGGGCCATCTCAGTACACCACCTTCATTGCAACAATTAATGCTGAGGACAATCGAGAGACAGTGGGGTCTGTTGCCAATAAGCTTAGGAATTATGAGTGTATTCTCAATGGCCTGATGCAGGCTCATATCTCTGCCGTGGTTAAAGAACTCAAAGAGGAAATGAGGGAGGTGAGGGAGGAGATGAGGAGGAACATTTCCAATGTGGCGCCGGTGCAAGTCACAAGTCCCAGAGTTAGAGCCCAACGACCCCCAGCTCGAGAGAGAGGGTACACCCCAAGAGCTGACCTTCGGTTTTATCTGCGTGACCGTGGGGAAGACATGGGAGTGTGGGATGGGAAACCCACTTCTGTCCTGGCAGCACGGGTGTGTGAGCTCAAGGAGAGGAACACTCACCAAGGGGGTTCCACTAAAATGAAAGTCGCCTCAACCTCCCATGACCAAGCTGCCAGGAGTCAGGATGCTGGAACCTCTATTATGCATGCTCAGGGAGGAAATAATCAGTGCTAGAGGAGCCCTGCCTCTAGCCAGGTAGAGGAAAGGGACAATCGGATGTACTGGACTGTGTGGATCCGATGGCCTGGCACATCTGACCCACAAAGATATACGGCTTTGGTTGACACTGGCTCCAATGTACCCTGATGCCATTGGGGTATGTAGGAGCAGAACCCATTTCTGTTTCTGGGGTGACAGGAGGGTCCCAGCAGCTGACTGTAGTGGAGGCCGAAGTGAGTTTAACTGGGAATGGGTGGCAGAAACACCCCATCGTGACTGGCCCAGAGGCCCTGTGCATCCTCAGCATAGACTATCTCAGAAATGGATATTTCAGAGACCCAAAAGGATATTGTTGGCATTTTGGAGTAGCTGATGTAAAGAAGGAAGACATCAGACAACTGAATGCCTTGCCTGGTCTCTCAGATGACCCCTCTGCTGTGGGACTGCTAAGATTCGAAATACAACGGGTACCAATCGCCACAGCAACAGTACACTGTCGGCAATACCGCACTGACAGAGACTGTGACTCTGATCCATATGATGATTCGTAAACTGGAGGGCCAATGGGTGGTCAGCAAGGCTCATTCACCTTTCAACAGCCCTATATGGCCAGTGTGTAAGCCCAGTGGAGAATGGAGACTGACAGTGGATTACCGTTGTCTGAATGAAGTCACGCCACCACTGAGCGCTGCCGTGCCAGACATGTTGGAGCTTCAGTATGAGCTGGAGTCCAAGGCAGCAAAGTGGTACGTGACCATCGATATTGCCAATGCCGCCTTCTCCATTCCTTTGGCAGCAGAGGGCAGGCCCCAGTTTGCTTTCACATGGAGGGGCGTGCAGTACACCTGGAACTGACTGCCCCAGGGGTGGAAGCACAGCCCCACCATCTGCCATGGACTGATCCAGGCTGCACTGGAAAAGGGTGAGGCTCCGAAACATCTACAATACATTGATGACATCATTGTGTGGGGGAACACGGCAATGGAAGTCCTTGAGAAAGGAGAGAAGATCCTCCAGATTCTCCTGGAAGCCGGTTTTGCCATCAAGAAGAGCAAAGTCAAGGGACCCGCCCGAGAGATCCAGTTCCTGGGAGTGAAGTGGCAAGATGGACGGCGTCAGATTCTCTCTGAGGTCATCAATAAGATCACCGCCATGGCTCCACCAACCAGCAAGAAGGAAATGCAAGCTTTCCTAGGTGCCATAGGCTATTGGAGGATGCACGTCCCTGAGTACAGTCAGATTGTGAGCCCTCTGTACCTGGTTACTCGCAAAAAGAATGATTTCCTCTGCGGCCCAGAACAGCAACACACCTTTGCCCAGATCAAGCAGGAAATCGCACATGCGGTAGCCCTTGGCCCAGTCAGGACAGGACCAGAGGTGAAGAATGTGCTCTACTCTGCAGCCGGGAGCCATGGTCTGTCCTGGAGTCTTTGGCAGAAAGTGTCTGGTGAGACTCAAGGCCGACCACTGGGATTCTGGAGCCAAAGCTACAGAGGGTCCAAAGCCAATTACACTCCCACGGAGAAGGAAATCTTGGCCACCTACGAAGGAGTTCAGGCCGCCTCAGAGGTGATTGGCTCCGAAGCACAACTCCTCCTGGCATCCCAACTACCAGTGCTGGGGTGGATGTTTAAAGGAAAGGTTCCCTCCACCCACCACGCCACCGAGGTCACATGGAGCAAATGGATCGCCCTGATCACTCAGTGCGCCAGTATTGGAAACCCGAATCGCCCTGGTGTTAGCTTTGGAAACACATAATCATGGAATGATCATATACAGGTGCTTTTATTGAGGAGCTCCGGGAGCCAGGGTACACAGACAAACCCAAATCTGACTCCAACAGTGATTCGCAACACACACGTTTTATACCCCTCTGCCACACAGCTACATATTGATTGGTTACCCTAGATTGTTCCTAAGCAAAATTTCTTGTAATTTAGCCAAACAGTAATCATATTCAATTCCCCCAAACAAAGTCATACTTGATTTAGTTAAAACAATGGCCTTAGCTACTGCAACTATAGCAAAGCTAATGTTCTATTCTCAAGGCCCTGTTGACTAGCAAGTCCGGGCCTTTCCCTTCCCAACCATTACCTTTCCTAACTACCAACACCCATAGTTACCCACTTGCAGTTCTACAGAAATCATTTTAACCCTATACTATCATTCCCCCCTTTGAAAGTATTTCACTTTAATGAACGAAGTGTAAATGCTTTCACTGGATACAGTCCATTTGGCCTCAAAGTCTACACTGGATGTTCATCTTCAAATCCGCGGTTGTCCTGGGCTCCGTTAGGGGTGTCATCACGGACCGGAGGTGCTGGATGTGTTGTCTTGTCTCGTGTCAAGGCCTTCATTATGGTTCTGTTCCAGGATGTCCTTTTTAGTATCTTTCCCCTTAGGATTCTGTAAACTAACCAGATTGCTAGAAATATGATTAACAAAGTCACCAAGCTCTCAAGGATAGATTTCACCCATAAACTTACATTCCATCCTAGCCCTTTAAAAATTTTGTCTAACCAGCTTGTTGCTAAATCCTTTTGCTATTCTTGTGCCTCATGCTCTATTTGCTTCAGCTAATTGGGGTTTCCATGGTGTGTGAAGTTACCAGGATATCCCTAGTAATTTGCTCACCTCCCGTACCACTGTGGCTACAAAATGTAGCCTGTTTGATGATATTCCTAGGGGCACCCCAAATCTGGGAATGATCTCTTGTAACAACCATTTAACTGTTTCTTTTGCCTGGTTTGTGCGACGGGGAAGAGCTTCTGGCCATCCAGAAAATGTGTCAACCACTACTAACAAATATTTGTATCCCTGAGTTCTTGGCAGTTCTACAAAATCTACTTGCCAATAGTCTCCTGGTTCTATTCTTACTCGAATTCTGCCTGTGTGTGCCGTCTAGCTACTGGGTTGTTTATCAGACAAACTTCACACTTGGACATTATTGACTTGGCCATTGTTTGCATCCATACTGAGACTAAGTGTCGTTTTAGCCATTTTACCAATGCCTCCGCACGCCAGTGACACTCATGTTTTACCTGTAAAATTTCTCTCATTACCAAAGGGGGTACCACTATTTGCCCTTGTGCGGTTACATACCACCCTTCCGTGTTCTTCTGTGCCTTCAGCAGATGTGCCAGCCTGTCATTTTCAATGGTATACTTTGGCTGAGGAGGCAAATTAAATTGAGAAACATTAAATTTTGACGGTATCAATGCCATTGCTGTCTGCACCTCTCGCGCCACTTGGCAGGCTGTCCAATCGGCTCTTTGATTTACCTCACAGACTTCGTAGTTGCCTAATTGATGTGCCTTGCAATGTATAATTGCTACCCATTCTGGTTTTTGTACCGCATTGATCAGTTGCAGGACTACATCTTGATGTTTGATATGCGTACCTTGGGAGGATAACAGTCCTCTTTCCTTCCACAGTGCTCTGTGCACATGCACTATTCCAAAGTCATATTTCGAGTCAGTCCATATGTTTACTGCTTTTCTCTCACTCAGCTCTAGCACCCTGGTTAATGCTATCAGTTCTGCCCTCTGTGCAGATGTGTTTGGTGGTAATGCTTTTGCCTCCACTACGGTGTCAATTGTGGTTACCGCATATCCGGCGTATCTGATTTCATTCTCTACAAAGCTGCTTCCATCTGTGAAAAGTTCCCATTCTGGTTGCTCCAGAGGGACATCTTTCAGGTCTGCTCTTGCTGCATAGGTGTACTCAATCACTTCCACGCAGTCATGTTCTAGTGGACCTTCCTTGGCTGTAGTACCTAAAAACAAAGCTGGATTCAAGAGGTTAGTTGTCTTTAATGCCACATCATCCTGCTCAGTTAGGGTTACCTGGAATTTCATCATCCGGCTGGGAGAGAGCCAGTGGCCCCCCTTTTGATCCAAGACAGTGGTTACCATGTGCAGCACATAGACATCCATGTGTCTTCCCATCGTGAGCTTCTTGGCTTCTTGTATCAGCAGCACAGTAGCTGCCACTGCTCGCAGGCATGAGGGCCACCTGGCACTTATGTTGTCGAGTTGTTTGGAAAAGTAACCCACCGGCCTTTTCCAACTTCCCAATTGTTGGGTCAGGACTCCCAATGCCAGTCGCTGCCTCTCATGCACATACAGCTGAAAGTCTTTAGACAGATCAGGTAACCCCAACGCTGGAGCGGTCATCAGAGCTTCTTTCAGTTTCAGAAAGGCCTCTTTCTGTGGTTTGCCCCAGGTGAACAGCTGCGTCTTCTGGGCCTCATACAGGGGTTTTGCGATCAGTCCATAGTTCATGATCCACAGGCGGCACCACCTGGTCATTCTAAGGAAGACTCGCAGCTCGTGGAGGTTCTGGGGCTCTGGAATAGCACAAATAGCTTGGATACGGTTAGTACCTAGTTTTCTTTGTCCTTGTGAGATTTTGCATTCCAGGTAAATCACAGTCTGTTGGGCAATTTGTGCCTTTTCTCTAGACACTTTATATCCTCCCATTCCCAGTGAATTTAAAATTTCAATTGTTACCTTTATGCATGTTGTCTTTTCTTCTGTCGCTATCAGTATATCATCAACATATTGCAACAAAAGGTATTGGTCTCTTGGTACCTGTCCTCCCCGGGTCCAGATTTCCAGCTCCTTTGCCAGTTGATTTCCAAATAGGGTGGGGGAGTTTTTGAACCCCATGGGTAACCTCGTCCAGGTGAGCTGGGTCTTCCTTCCATTTTCTGAATGTTCCCACTCAAAGGCAAATAGTTTCTTACTCTCTTGATCAAGGGGTATGCAGAAGAAAGCATCTTTTAGATCAATTACAGTAAACCACTTAGATATCTCCTTTATGGATGCTAACAATTTATAGGGATTGGCAACCACTGGGTGAATGTCTTTGGTTATTTCATTTATACCCCTTAAATCCTGTACAAGTCTATACTCACCATTGGGTTTCTTCACCGGAAATATTGGAGTATTATATTCTGATTCACATTCCTGTAAAATTTGATACTTTAAAAATTTATCAATGGTTTTTGCTATTCCCTGTCGTGCTTCTGGTTTTATAGGATACTGTTTAATCCGTACTGCCCTGGCCCCTTCTTTCAATTCTACATGTACCGGTTGTGCTAATTCAGATTTTCCAGGTATATCTGTCTCCCACACAGAGGGAATTGCCACATCTTCCACCTCCTTGGGAATGTTAGGAGTTTTTTTTTCTTTTATCATTACAATCTTTCCTGTTTTGGACTCAGGTACTCTCATTACAAGTTTGCTATTCTCAAAGGTAATTTCCACCTCTAGTGCTGCCAATAGATCACGCCCTAAAAGCGGAGTTGGACACCCAGGCATATATAAAAATTCGTGTGTTAAAACTTTGTTCCCAAAACTCAAATCCAGGGGTTGCAAGAATGGCCGTACTTCCTCCTTCCCTGTGGCTCCAATAATTACAGCTGACTTATTTCCAATTTGTCCCTCTGCATAGTTTAATACTGAATGCGTTGCTCCAGTGTCAATCAAAACCTTCACTCCCTTATGTCCTAACTGTAAAGTTACCAGAGGTTCCCAGGGCGTGGATTCTTTCTTCCCAGCATATAACATCATCACCTTGGGAGCGTCTCTGCTGGAACTGATTGCCCTGGTAAAACTGATTTGAACACTTTTCCTTTTTTTTTTTCTCTTTTTTTTTTCTTTTTTTTTTTCTTTGCTCCTTCTGCTTGCAATATGCACACTGATTGAAACCCAGTCTTGGTCCCCTTTCTGTTCCACCCATCAGGGTGTCTAAAATCACCTGAATATCTTCCCAATCAGGATTCTGAGTTTTCATCATCATCCTAACCACACGAGCTACCTTATCTGGATTATCTCTATACGATCCAGCTGACTGTTTCCATATGACCAAATCAGCAGGTGAAAAAGGTACCTTTACAAAAACTGGTCCCTCAGCTCCCACTCCCTGCCTCAACGGCACAATAATAGTTTTCTTCTGTTTGCCTGATTTCAATATACCTTTCCTTGCTTGGGGCCAGGTTGGGGCAAACCGTCCTCATGTACGGTGGGCTATTGGGGTGTCTGACTTAACACCCTCACTGTCACTACTTTCTGCCCTGTCTTCTCTGTACCCCCTCCCTTCCATCCCTGTCCCACAATCAAATCCTGATCGTCACTCGAAAGAGAAACAGTGGGTGATTCTGGCAGAGGAGGGTATAGGGAGACAGAGAGGACAGGAGTCGGTGAAGAAGGCGTAGGTGGGAGAGGAGGGTACCCCTGAGCAGGTGTCGGTGTGGGAATAAATCTCTGAGCAGGCGTTGGTGGGGGAGGAGGATGGCCCTGAACAGACACAAAGCTTTTTTCTTGAGCAGACCTAGGTAGAAAGGGAAGATTTCCCTGAGCAGGCAAAGGTGGAGGAGAGGTATATTGGGCAGGGGTAAGCAGAGGAGGGGCAAGAGAATCTGGTAGAATAAAACCGTGCGGAACAGAACTCTGGGCAGGGATACGCGAGGGAGGGGTAAGGGAATCTGGTGGGGTGAGGGCAAATGGAGTGGAACCCGATGCCGAGGAGGTGTTAGCAGGGGCGGTGGGTCCCACTAATAAATCAGCATCCAAATTGTCAACCCCCCTCCCAAGAGCCAAATGTTCTACACAGCGCTTATCCTGGACGCAAGCCAAGCAGTGCTTATCTTCAAGCATCAATGCCTTCAAACCACACTCTGCCAGCCAAACTGGTTTCCCTCGCAAGTAAAAAAACAAATCAGTATATGATATTTCATCAAGTTTCCCCTCTTGTTTACAAAATGACATAAGCAGTGAAATTATATCAGATTGCACAGACCTGTTTTCTGGCCACGTTTTCCCATTTTGCAAAGCATATTTTGGCCACCATACATTACAATAATCAATAAACTTATCCTTCCATAACTCTTGACCAAAATTCCCCTCTTTCCAATGTGCCAACAAACAACCCAAAGGAGAAGCACCCGGGATGGGGGCATTTCTGCCCAAAACCCCTTTTAATCCTTTTAGTTTCTCCGTATTACAGCTACGATTAGACCACCGATGCCGAACCTGCAACGCTTTCGCATTGACTGACGGACGGCGCCTGGGCACAAACCAGGAATTCCTTAGCCCAACCAAGCGTAGCTTTTGCCGCGTCTTACTGGCAGGCACCCAAATAAGAGTAAAAGCACCTTACCTTCCAGGGAACGTTGTGAGCGGCAGGGGGTGGCAGCGCTGATGGGCTCCCCGAGAATCCCTCGGTGCCGGCTGGAGCATGAGCGGGTCGCGGGGTCCTCAGCAGCGCTCACAAGGTCCCATCTGGATTGCCCTGGTGTTAGCCTTGGAAACACATAATCATGGAATGATTATATGCAGGTGCTTTTATTGAGGAGCTCCGGGAGCTGGGGTACACAGACAAACCCAAATCTGACTCCGACAGTGATTCGCAACACACACGTTTTATACCTCTCTGCCATGCAGCTACATATTGATTGGTTACCCTAGATTGTTCCTAAGCAAAATTTCTTGTAATTTAGCCAAACAGTGATCATATTCAATTCTCCCAAAGTCATACTTGATTTAGTTAAAACAATGGCCTTAGCTACTGCAACTATAGCAAAGCTAATGTCCTATTCTCAAGGCCCTGTTGACTAGCAAGTCCAGGCCTTTCCCTTCCCAACCATTACTTTTCCTAACTACCAACACCCATAGTTACCCACTTGCAGTTCTACAGAAATCATTTTCACCCTATACTATCACTGGGATTTTGGAAGTAATTGCCAACTGGCCGGAAGCTGAAAACTTCAGTTTCACTGATGAAGAGGAACAAGAGCAAGTGACCCGGGCTGAAGAAGCTCCACCGTATAACCAACTTCCAGCAGAAGAAACACGCTACGCTCTTTTCACTGATGGTTCCTGTCGCATCATGGGGATGAACCGGAAGTGGAAAGCAGCCGTATGGAGCCCCACAAGACAGGTTGCAAAAGCCACTGAAGGAGAAGGCGGGTCAAGCCAGCTTGCCGAACTCAAAGCTGTTCAATTGGCCCTGGACATTGCTGAAAGAGAGAAGTGGCCAAAGCTCTACCTCTACACTGATTCGTGGATGGTAGCTAATGCTCTGTGGGGCTGGCTGGAAAGGTGGAAAAAGGCCAACTGGCAGCGCAGGGGAAAACCAGTCTGGGCTGCTGATGAGTGGAAGGACATCGCCACCAGAGTAGGGAAACTACCTGTGAAAGTCCACCATGTAGGTGCCCATGTCCCCAAGAGTCAGGCTAATGAGGAGCACCGGAACAACGAGCAAATAGACCAAGCTGCGAGGATAGAGGTGTCCAAGATACACTTAGACTGGCAACACAAGGGAGAGTCGTTCCTAGCTCAATGGGCCCATGATGCCTCAGGTCATCAGGGCAGAGATGCCACCTATAAGTGGGCACAAGACCGAGGGGTGGATCTAACCATGGACAGTATTTCACAAGTCATCCACGACTGTGAGACGTGTGTTGCTATCAAGCAGGCCAAGCAGGTGAAGCCCCTCTGGTACGGTGGACAGTGGTCCAAATATAAGTACGGGGAGGCCTGGCAGATTGACTACATCACCCTGCCCCAAACCCACCAAGGCAAGCGCTACGTGCTGACTGAGACATGGACTTTAAAGAATTTTAGGGAAATTAAGATTTTAGTTAGAAATAAGCCTTATGGTTGTTGAAGTGAATTAAATGGTTTGTAGTTAGCTAAGGAAGACTAGGCTTGAGTTAACTTTTTCCAAATAACTGATTGCTTGTCAGCTTTATGTTTGCTTAGCTGTGCTTGCAACAATAAATAGGGAACCTGATAAATAGGTTTAGGGACACAGGACAATTGCAGAGACTCCCCAATCCTGAAACTTATTGAAAGTCGCTGTACCTAAGGAAATGGGAGTCCTACCAACACCCATTTGTCACCATTTGCATTGAAAAGGTAGAAAGTTCAGGGCGATGAAGAGTCATTTTACTTCCTCATTTTAAACCCACTCCTCTTTAATGAGACCACCGACACATTTCAAAGGACAAACTACGCATGCTTAATTGCTTTTTTGCTAATTACCGTATGAAGCGGGGAATGGGATGTACCAAGGTTATGAATATGCATTTGTATTTTGGATATTCAACAGTTTTGTAAATAAAATGGCTTTGTGATTTTCTGTAAGGTGCGGTATGTTTTCGGGGAGCTATCCCACGTGCTGCCCAGTGCTGAAATAAACATACACTTTCTAACTTTAAACTGTTAGAGAGTTTTTTGTCTGTCTCAGTTGGATATCGGTATTAGGTCGATATTCATATTTTTGATAAATCATACCATGGTGGATGCCACCACTGGGTGGCTGAAGACCTACCCTGTGCCTCATGCCACTGCCCGGAACACCATCCTGGGCCTGGAAAAACAAGTCCTGTGGAGACATGGCACCCCTGAGAGAATCGAGTCAGACAGTGGGACCCATTTCAAGAACAGCCTTATTATAAACACCCCGGCTAAAGAACATGGCACTGAATGGATATATCCCATCCATTATCACGCACCAGCTGCCGGGAAAGTTGAACCATGCAATGGACTACTTAAGACCACCCTGAAGGCACTTGGCGGGGGGACCTTCAAGAATTGGGAAGTGAACTTAGCAAAGGCCACCTGGATGGTCAACACCCAAGGCTCCATCAATCGAGCTGGTCCTGCCCAATCTGTCCCCTTGCACACAGTGGATGGAGATAAAGTCCCTGTGGTACACATGAAAGGGATTTTAGGAAAGACTGTTTGGATTAACCCCACCTCAGGCAAAGGCGAACCCACCCGTGGGATTGTTTTTGCTCAAGGACCTGGTTACACTTGGTGGGTAATGCTGAAAGATGGAAAAACCAGTTGTGTACCACAGGAAAACCTAATCCTAAGTGAGAACTGAGTGTAAGGGTTCCTTCTGTATAGTAGAGTTTATTGATTTAGGTATGATGCAGATGATAATAGAATAGGGGGTGGATAATGTCTTGGATTATAGAACCAAAAATGTGTATTTTATTTCATCTGCTGAAAGCAGTTGAGGAGATATTTTTCTTCATCTCTTGTAACTCTGGGGGGAGGGGGGAAGATGCCTTCTGATAATGGGCCAACTGTTAAACCCAGGTGGGGCAGTGTTTCTTATCTCTTTCACCAGCTGTCCTCCCTCCAGGGGGATATTTTTCCGCTAATGGGCCATTAACACATCCCTAAGCAGTCATCCCCAAACTATACATCCCCAAAGCAGTCATCCCCAAACTATACCTTCCCCAAAGCATACCATCCCATTTTGAGATGCTCCACCCAGTGAGGGGAACCAACCATTCCTACCTGGATAAAAACTGAGACATAGGAACACAAGTAACTAGCTTCACTGGAGTCCTGGAGGAAGACTGGACCCTTCTCACCATCACTGGACCCTTTTCTACAGGATCATCTCTACTCCACAGAACCACATCTGCCACTCCAGGAGAACTCACTTTTGGACTGCTTCCAACACCCTGACCAACAGGGTGTCAGGTTGTAGCTCTGACTCTGTCAGGGTTTTCTAGAATTGTTGTTTGGTTGGTTGGTTGGCTGGTTGGTTTTGTTTTTTACTACATTTGTATTGTTAATATTCCTAGTAAGGAATTGTTATTCCTATTCCCAAATATTTGCCTGAAAGCCCTTAATTGCAAACTTATAATTTGGAGGGGGTGAGAGGTTTACATTCTCCATTCTAAGGGAAACTCCAGCTTTCCCTGGCAGATACCTGTCTTTCCAAACCAATACACTTCCCTTCTCCAATGATCTGGAAGTTTACCCCTGAACAACTGTAGGACCCTGTTAAAGTAGCAGGATTTGTGAAGGGAAAATGCTCTGACAGCTCCAGAGATGGGCAACTTACTGCAACATGCTTGGCCCTGGTCACTGCCTACGAGACAGTGCTTGGGATGGTACAGCACCTTCAGGAGGTGGAGAAAGGAAACAAATCAACAGGCACCGTGTCCACTGTGTTGGTTTTGCATGGCTTGGTTTTTTGGTAGCAGGGGGGCACAGAAGTAGCTTCTGTGAGAAGCTGCTAGAAACTTCCACCATGTTTGGCAGAGCCAATCCCTAATAGCTCTGAGGATGGACGTGTGTCTTGGGGTGATTTATGATGATAGTCTATTCCCTGATCCTCTGCTTTATGCCCAAAAATGGTTGCTGTATCTTTAAGGTGGGTCTGGGGAAGGGGGGAGCCTTGGGCCCTTGGTGAGCTTTTTCAAAGCATCACTCCCCTGGCATCCCGGGGTGTGGTGTGGTCTGGGCTTTTTTGCTTGGCTAGCTTGGTTTTTGTTAATCCAGGCAAAAAGTTTTTTCCCTTCCCTGGCCTTGGAGAAGCTGCAGCAGCAATCCTTCTGCAACTTTTCAAGGTGAACTGGACAGTTTGTTTAGTCTGAGATCAGAGAAAATGGAACCTGCTGGTCAGGGGCAGCTCAGGATCCATGGGAGAGGGGCCACTCCATTATGGCCCTAAGCCTTGGGAAAATCAAGCTGAGGAGAGAGAGCACACCAAGCCCAGCTGCTTCATCTGCTGGTGGAGAGGATGTCGAATCCAGAGAGTCACCAGATTTTTCATCAGTTGCTCAAACTACTGCGTGAAGCTCCTGTTTGTTTGGTTTTTTTTTTCCCTAAGACTGAAGCTGGAGCCATCTTCAACTGTGTGGCGTGAGCCAGTATTTTTTCCCTGGCATTTTGGGGTTTTGTTCCGGTGTGTGAGATGGGGTAATGTCTGACAGTTTAATATCTAGCGTTTATTTACTTTTTTTTCCCCATGCCTTGGGGGCATTTTGTTAATAAACTGTTGGATTATTCTTTCACTTTCATCCACTAGTATTCATTTCCTATTGGTGAAAAGGGATTGTTGGAACCCTTTTTAGAGGAGACGACTCATTCCTGAGTGTTTTCTCCTATATTTGTCCCTGAGACAATGTGCCACTGGCCAAGACTGGGCCAATTAGAAATGGTAGTAACACCTCTGTGATAACATATTTAAGAAGAAAATCAAAACAATGGTTGGTGGCCCAGTTTTAATTCCAGAAGTCAGAGAAGAGAAGGAGGTGAGAACATGTGAGAGAAACAATATGCAGACACCAAGGTCAGTGAAGAAGGAGGGGGAGGAGGTGCTTTAGGCGCCAGAGTCAAGATTCCTCTGCAGGCCATGGTGAAGACCATGGTGAAACAGGCTGTCCCCCTGCAGCCCATGGAAGTCCACAGGGAATGCAGAGATCCACTCGCAGCCCCTGGGGGAGGTTCCCGTGCTGGAGCAAGTGGATGCCTGGAGGAGGCTGTCATCCAGTGGGAGACCTGGTGGAGAGAGGGGCCCCTGTCCCAGGGAGTAGCCTGTCCTTGGAGGACTGCACCCTGTGGAAGAGTGACCTATGCCACAGCAGTTTTGGGAGGACTGTCTGCCCATGGGAGGAAATCATGTTGCAGCAGTTTGGGGAGAACTGCTGCTTGTGAGATTGGACCCATGCTGGAGAAGTTCAAGGAGAACTGTTTCCTGTGGGAAGGGACCTCACGTCATAGCAGGGAAACAACTTCTTTCCCTGAGCAGCAGAACAAAACCTTGGGTGACCAACTGACCAAAACCCCTACCCTTTCCCTGCTCTGTCAATGGGAAGGAGGGAGGGGTTGGGGGGAAAGGAGTTTTTAAGGGCTTATTTTTTTTTTTCTCATTTTCATGCTGTGATCTTGTTAGTAATAAATGCACTTTCTATCTCTAAGTCGAGCCCGTTTTGCCCTTGGAGTGTTTTGTCCCGGTCCTTAACTCACAAACCCTTCACTAAATTTTCTCTCCTCTGCTCAGCTGCAGCAGGGGAGGGTGAGTGAGCATCTTTTATGGGTGCCTGGCATTTGACCAGTGTCAAACCACAATATCCACACAAACCAGAGCTGAGTCAGAAGGAGAAAAGGAAACAAATCAACAGGCACCGTGTCCACACAAACCAGTGCTGAGCCAGAAAGGACAGCCTAAGTTGATAGCAGTTGCTCTGTACAGAAAAGAAAATCCAAAACTAAATTGGTTTGCATAGCGAATGGTGAGGAAGAAGCAGGTCCTTTATACCCAGCAGTGGAGGCAGGTTTTTTCCACCTTAATGATTCTGTGATTCAATTCCTATAAATGACCTTTGTTAAATGTGTTATATCATCTTGTGTTGTCTAATCTCATATTTCAAAACAAGCCCTGAAACCTGTGAGTTTCTCTTAAGCCTTTAGTAGCATTCAATGAGCACCACTGCCTGTTTAACATCAGTCTTTGGGCAATGAAAAGCAGCATTCACATCTGCTTTTCACCACCTTTAAGAACAGAAATAGATATAGGGCAGCTTTTTGCAGTGTCTTTGATCTAGGCCCTCTTCACTGTTCAAAAACTAATCCTGATCACTGGAACATAATCTCCTGACCGAAAGTCTTTTCATCAGACCAGAAGCTTTAAATGTATGGGCAAGTCTTTACAGAATCTGTAGAGCTGGAGCTAAAAAAACAAAAAATAAATTATTCTAAATTTGTATCCAGCTAACACCAGCTAATATACATTAGGAAGTCACTTCTGTTTCTTTTTCCTGAAGTGTGTGCTAGCCTTTTCTTGGGCTGTCATAGTTCTGCTTTTGTTTTGAAATACATCTTGCTCACTGGATTGTCCAAATCAATGCTCAGTGTTCACATCTTTAAATTCAGAAACCAGGATATGTTTCTGCAGGTATACTTATAGCAGAGGGGGCTTGCTCAATCTCAACAGTCTGCAAGGGTGGCAGTGGGAGTTGGGAGGTGCTATGACTGATAGATTAGTGAGGATGGAATAGGGGGAAATGCTCGTGGTGTACAGCCTGGAGTGAGACCAGTTAGGAGTTGTGGGCTAGGAGACATTAGGAGTTACCACAGGTCCTGTCCTCCACTCAGGCATCTCTGAGCAAGACTCTTGTTTTCAAGCAGGGGTGCACATAAGGAGCTGCTCTCTTCTCCCCTGTTCCTTCATGCTGTCCTTCTCTTCCCTTTCACCATTAGAAACCTGTGTGGATTGGTACATCCTTGGCAGTAATCAATCTCTGCTCAGTGTTTTGCTCATGTAGATTCAAATACAAGAACTCTAAGCTATGGAGAAGTGTTCTGAGAAAATTTGAGATGAAATGTGGTATGTTATTGTTAGTAATGCTGTTTGCAAAGTTGTTTAAGCAACTTTTTTTTTCCTAGAAATCACTAAACTAAGTTGCAAACTTCAGTAGATACTAAACAAATTAAAAATGACATTTTAAAACAAATTATCAGTGTTTTTTAAAAAAGCATATTGGTTTTTTTATGTGTGGTTTGGGAAGGTTCTTTGATAGACTTAAAATAAGCTAAAATTTTTCTTCTATTAAGTTATTTTAAGGTTAATTGTGATTTGCAGAAAAAAGACTCCACAACTACTAAAAGTTAGTTGAAGAGTAGGTATGTATTTTTATCGGCTGGGCATGATGTGGGATAGTTCCCAAAGGCATGCGCAACCCCAAAGAGTCACCTTTCTCTACTTATTCTCTAAAATGTTACATATGCATTAAGTTGTCTACACATATTTATCACCTAACCCGGCCTATTCTCACTTTGTATTAAAATGAACTTGTCAGTCTTTTGCGCCTGTGCAGTGCCCTCTGGTGGTCGTCAGTGGTCTTCAGGATGGAGTAATACAAGTCTTCCTCTCGTTTGAACTTTTTACCCCGTCCTCTTGCGCATGCTCACTGGCTTCTTGGTCACAGTTCAAGCCACAAGGCTAGCCTTGGTCATAACAGTCTTTCTTATCACCACCTCAAGCAGACAGTCTCTTTCTTATCCGCTAGCCTCACATTCTTTTCATCTTGCTGTTGCAAGCAATGTCCTTGCCTGCTCTTGCAAGCCCATGAAATGTTGAGCGAGATACGTTGTTCAGACTATTACCCCAGTTAATCACCCTTTGACTTTTAGCCCCCTTTTTTCAAATTGTTTCACTAGTAATTCAACACTTCATTTAAGGCACTTCAAAAGCACAAGCAAATTTGTGCTTAAGTATATGTATAAGCTCTTGTTGTACATTGCTGATTTCCAGTTGTAGTCTGCCTAGGTTTTAAAGGAAATTCCGGTATAGGATCAGTATGAATCTATATGCATTAAGAGAGCAGTATTATTGGTTTCAAGTTTTCCCCTTGAATTCCTTTCAGTAATTATAAAATTTTCTATTTATTTTCTCTTTATATTTTCTTTTTATTTTTTAATGACAAAAAAATGCATAATGCATTTAGTGGTTAATGGTTTAGTGTTTGTATTGGGTGTGACTGAGATAGAGTTCGTTTTCCCTTAACAGCCCTCACAGTGCTGTGCTTTGCATTGGTAGCTGAAAAGGTACTGATAACACACCAGTGTGTTTTGGCTACTGATGAGGAGCACTGTCTCTCTAAGATTTCCCCCCCCCCCTCCCCCATCAAGGGGCTGGGAATGGGCAGGATCATAGGAAGAGACATAACTAAGCCAGCTGGCCTGAATGAACCAAAGGCATATTCCAAACCATATGATGTCTCAGCTCAGATATAAAACCAAAGGGAGGGAGGAGGAACAGGGTGGCATTTGTTATTTTATGTTTCCCTTCTGGAGCAACTGCTACACATGCTGAAGCCCTGCTTCCCGGGAACTGTCTGAACATTGTTCGCTGATAGGATGTAGAGATTAAATCTTTCCCCTCTGCTTATGTGTGTGCAAACTTTCACTTTTCCTTTTTTTCTTTAGTAAACTGCCTTATTTCAACTTACTAGTTGTTTTCCATCTTATTTTCTCCCCTGTCCCACTGGGAAAGGAAGTTATAAAGCAGCTTGGTGCGGACCTGGCATCCAGCCAAGATAAACCCACTAGTCTTTTTGGTGCCCAAGGTTGGGGCAGATAAAGGCAGTTTTTTATATATATATCACATGCTATAGTAAATACTAGTTATCAAGTAGCAAGCTCCTGTGTGAGACACGGAGTTTGTCAGCTGCACTGCTTATCTCTTTGTTTTGCTGAGTTTGGGAACATGTTAACACATACAATGGCTCTGTGCTTTGCCCTTGGGTTGGCAGCCTTGTTATGCTGGGGGAGCTATCCTCTGTGGACAATGAGGGAATACACCTCCTTCTCCCTGCCCAAGACTGATATGAATGCTTTTATAATGCAGTCTTCCATGGTCTTTGCTCATCCTTATGTAAGCTGTTTGATACTGTTAATAATATTAGCTAATAGTGTTGGTACACTATGGAATTCATGGAATCTGGTGTCATCCTGGTGTATGAGTAAACAAATTTTAGGTGAGAAGATATTGAAATCTGCCCTGAGGTGTCCAATTCCTGAGTAAAAGGGTGTGTGGAAGGATTTGGGCAGGTTTCTAGGGTAGTTATCACCTCCCATTACCTGAGACTACACCTCAGTAGGTAGTCAACCCTGACAAACTGACCCATCAACTGATAAAAGGGTGCCTTGCCTACCCCAGTGAAAACCTGCAGCTTTTTGCCCTTTACTGGGTCCTGGCCTGTGCCTACAGACCCACAGTTCAGTACTCTCAGAGGACTTTAGTTGAGGCAGGAGCCCAAACTACTTTTGACGACACTATGGCTAAGACAGGGACTAGAACCACAGCAACTGCAGTAATTGCCCAATAGTGAAAACAAAAAAAATGGACAAGGCGAGTTACAGGCCCATACCATCAATTAGTAAGGGATGAAGAAGTAGGAGATGAGGTGGGAGAGGAGGGGTTAGATCAAGAAGCAGGTCCTTCAACAAAGAAATCAAAAGGAGTGAGGCAAATCAAACAGGAAACTAAAGTTACTCAATCCCTGACCTCATCAGAACTTCAAGACTTGCAAAAAGATTACAGCCCTCAGCAAGGTGAGTGGATTTCTGCCTGGCTGCTTCAGTGCTGGGATAACAGGGACAATAGTCAGCCAGTTTGAAGGTCATTAAGCCAAACAGCTGGGATCTCTTACTAGAGATCAGGAAATTGAAAAAGGAATTGGAAAAGAAGTAGCAATTTGCAGTGCCTGGAGATGGCTCCTTTCAAGCATGAGGGCAAGATATCCATTAAAGGAAGACCTTGTGAACTCCCCAGGAAAGTGGACCACTGCAGATGAAGGCATCCAGTACTTGAGAGAATTAGCAGTGTTTGGAATCATCTATAGTGATCTAAAGAATGACACTGTCTCTAAAGATCCAGAGGATGCCTCTTGCACAATGGCCATGTGGAGGAAGGTGGTTCCAAGTGCCCCTGCATCATATTCCAGCAGCTTGGTATCATTGTATTACCCACAAATGGATTCACTAACTGTAGAGATTGCATCCTCCTGGCTTCAAAATGTAGAAGAAAGTCTGGGTACTTCCTCATCCCTACTAGCCAGCACACCAGCTTTTAGGGGCAACCCAAGAAATGGCTCAGAGGGAAGGGAAGCCCCAAGCACAGGCCATGTGGCAAACTCTGATTCTTTCTGCATGAACAGGGGGAGGACATGAGGAATTGAGATGGTGAATCTACCTTTAAGATGGAAGCCTGTGTCCATAAACTGAGACGGAAGAGAGCTGTTAAGAAGGGGCCATCCAAGAAGACTGTTAGTATAGTTGCCAGAGATACAAGAAGGCAATCAGTGATCTCCCAGACAGAAAAGAACTGAAATCACTTCTGTTAACCCTGGTGAGGGGACTTCTGGTGTGGCATCACAAAGAAAATGGAATAGAGGGTCCCTGCCCTTGGCCAGGAGGAGGAAAGGGATGACTGGGTGTCCTGGGGTGATGTTACAATGTATCCCCAGTCGTCTGTTGGGTTTATGCTGGATATTACACTCTGTACCTTTAATATTGGCTCTGAGAGTAAAACCGGGGGAGAGAAGTGCACAGTTTGTTTTCAGAAAACTCTCTCCCTTTCGGACTGACCTTGAAGAGAGTGGGAGTCAACAACACACAGACAGAGAGGTTTATTTTTTTTTCTTTCCTGGGCTGGCACTTTTGCTTTTGCTTTGTAGTTAGTTACCATAGGTTAAAGGCTGAGAAGCTTTGTAAATTTTTTTCCCCTCTTTTTTTCCTTTTTTCCCCTTTTTTTCCTTTTTTCACTTCTTTTTGGAACTGTTCAAACCTCCCCAGACGGAGGACCCGGGGGGGCTCCAGGGGAAGCTTGCACCTGGGACCCACCGGGATCTACTCTGCGCAGCAACTTTCACCAGCGTCGGAGGAACTGAGAGCAGAGCAACCACCTTACAGGAGAGACTTCTTTTCCTAATTTGTCATCTACCCAGAGCGGCACGAAGTTCTTGTCATCTGGTATTGTTCAATTCATTGTCCTGGGGAGTGCTTTGCCAGTTTAATAAACAGGTTTATTTCCACTTCTCTCTGAGGAGTTTTCTCCTGAACCGGTTGGGGGAGGGGAGGGTTTCCCTAGGAGTTCTCCCAAATTTGCCTTAAACCACTACACCGGGTATACTGGACTGTGTGTATTCAGTGGCCTGACACATCATATCCTCAGAAGTATAAAGCTTTAGTAGATACCGGTGCACAGTGTACACTGATGCCATCAAGGCACAAGAGTGCAGAACCCATCTGGATCTCTGGAGTGACAGGGGTATGCCAGGACTTGCCTGTATTAGAGGCTGAGGTGAGTTTAATAGGGGACAAGTGTGAAAAGCATCCCATTGTGACTGGCCCTGAGGCCCCTTGTATCCATGGCATTAACTACCTCAGGAGAGAATACTTCAAGGATCCAAAGGGGTATTGATGGGCTTTTGATGTAGCTACAGTGAATACAGAGAAAATCAAAGTTATCCACCCTGCCTGGCCTTTCAGAAGATCCTTTGTTTATGGGATTGCTGCAAGTTGAAAACCAGCAAGTGCCAATTGCCACCAGGACTGTGCATTGGTGGCAATATTGCACCAACCAAGACTCTGTAACTCCCATCCATGAACTAATTCATCTACTGGAGAGCCAAGGAGTGATCAGCAAGACTGGCTCACCCTTTAACAGCCCCATATGGCCAGTGTGAAAGTCTAATGGGGAATGGAGTCTGATAGCAGACTACCATGGCCTGAATGAAGTCACGGCGTCTCTGAGTGCTGCTGTACCAGCCATGTTGGAACTTCAATAAAAACTGGAGTCAAAGGCAGCCAAACGGTGCCACAATTGCTATTGCTAATGCATTTTTCTCAGTCCCTCTGGCAGCAGAGTGCAGGCCATAATTTACTTTCACCTGGAGAGTGTCCAGTATACCTGGAACTGAGTGCCCATGGGGTAGAAACATAGCCCCACTCTTTGCCATGGACTGATCCAGGCTGTGAGTCACCGAGACATGGACTCAGATCTGCAGGGAATCTGAATCATTTATTCAAAGAAATGAGCTTAACTGTGCCACCATGTGCTCCTTTGTGCTGCCATGTGCTTGTTAATAATTTCCCTGCCACAGTTCAAAAAAAAGGAAACTCTTCTCTACTGTCTTTCTGCAAGTGCGTCACACCAGAGGGGAATTTCTTATGCTCACAACTGAGAGTTCAGATCAGGGCTGCAGACAGGACATGCCACGAAGAGAGCAGTCTAACTGCAAATTAAGGACAAAAACATTATTTTAAGAGTAGAGAAATACTGAGAACAGAGAAAATATTTATGGCATATCTGTCGCAATACGACACGAATGAACCACACACACACTGAGATGTCCAAGGCAAAAAAAGGGGCAGTTTATTTACAGACCTTGACATTTATAGAATTCTAACAGTGACCATGGATTGGAGGATGAAAATTGTCCTCACCAACCACACTGGTCAACCCAACAGTCTATCAATTCTCTCCTCTTCCAGAAAGGAATGCAAAACAATCACTATTTACATGAAAAGCATGTGAGAAACTCAATCACAGAAAGTAAACATCAGAAGGCTTGGAAGAACTTTAGAAAAACAAAGCGACAGGATATCTGCTATTCAAAACACCCCCCAGCCAAGTTAACAAGTTGTTGTTATAAGTTGTACAGAGAAAGATCACACATGCATGTCGCAATATGACATGAAAAGAATGACACTCATGCACTGAGATGTCCAAGGCAAAAAAGAGCAGTTTATTTACAGACCTCGACATTTATAGAATTCCAACAGTGACCATGGATTGGAGGAAGAAAATTGTCCTCTCCAACCACACTGGTCAACCCAACAGTCCATCAAGTCTCTCCTCCTACAGAAAAGAATGCAAAACAATAATTATTTACATGAAAAGTGTGTGAGAAACTCCATTACAAAAATGGGAACACAGAAGGCTGAAATGAACTTTAGAAAAACTTTAGAAAAACAGAGAAGAACAGGGCGACACATGCGTCTCTGAATTTTAGAAATTACAGATTTTATTTATAATGCAAGACACAAGCCCCATTTCAAAAATGCAAAAAGCTCTTTTTCCCTAAGTCTGCCAAATCATGTGGTATTTTAACTTCCTGGTGGTTTAACCCCAGCCAGCAGCCAAGCCCCACGCAGCCTTTCGCTCACTCCCCCGCCACTGGGATCAGGGAGAGAATTTGAGGTGTAAAAGATAGAAAAGTCCTGGGTTGAGATAAAGACAGTTTAATAGGGAAAGCAAAAGCCACACACACAAGCAAAAGCAAAGCAAGGAATTCATTCCCAGCTTCCCATGGGCAGGCAGGTGTTCAGCCATGTGCAGGAGAGATGACTTGGGTAGACAAACACTGCAACTCTGAATATCCCGCTCTTCCTTCTTTTTCATTCAGCTTCATATACTGAGCATGATGTAGCCTGGAATATCCCTTTGGTCGGTTTGGGTCACCTGTCCAGGTTGCGTCTCTTCCCAAATTCCCATTGAAAAGAAGTTATATCTTATTTAGCTTGTAGTGTTGTGGTCCTCCGAATTTTGCAAGGAGCTGTGTTTTAGTTAACTAAGGAATTTGTGGTTTTTTGGACTTTATTATCTTAGCAGTTTTCAGTTTAAATCTGTGTTTCAGTAGAACAAGATAGAAACCCTGGGAAAATTAAGGAGCAGCATAACTGCACCTGCAGGAAATTACTCCATAGACCTATACACCCCAGAAAACTTAATCAATAGAGAATTGTTTAGCTAGAGGAGCAAATTCAATAAAGTATTGTTTAACTAAGAGGAGGTTTGTGTTATCTTTTAACTAAAGAGAAATGCACTGTCTTAGTGGTAATTAAAAGAAGAAAACTGGGACTCAGCAGAAGTGGAATGCACATGTGTGGTAAATTGCCAATCTGAAAGTCCATCTAAAGGATAAAGTAGTGAAGACGATAGCTGATGAAGAGCTGACAGCCTCCCAAAATGATATCAGGAAAAGGACACTAGTTGGCAGTCTTGCTCCACAAAAGAGCAGCAAGGGAAAATTTGAGGAGGCATCTATGATGCAAGAAGATGGGTAGACTTTGGGAGGGGGCTGTGGGGAGGTCTTGAATGATACAGTGCATTTAAACCCCTGGAAACAGTTGTTTTGTTGAACATGTCTATAGCAAGTAAATTCCCAGTATGTCCCCAGCCTGGCCATAGCTGCAGTAAAGGAACGCTCTAACAGAACTTTTCTGTTGGATCTAAGTTCTTTATTTCACCATGCGTCCCCAGCCTCCTTGCCAGCATGGCAGTATGAGAAGCAGAAAAGACTCTGTGCAAGCCCTGCTCAGCAATAACAAAAACATTATCAACCCTGTGCTCAGCACAAATCCAAAACAGCCCCATACCAGCCACTGGGAAGAAAGTTAACTCTACACCAGCCCAAATTAACACACTGTAGTAAGAGTATACCTTGACCTTCCATTCTACCTGACTGCCTGGTGAGTGGCTGGAGATGGGCAGGTGATGAACCACAGCAGGCAGGGGAATAAGAGAAGTGGGAACAAAAGAGACAGAACAGCAGCTGTGCTGCCCGATTCCCTCCCAAATCACTGCCCATAGAGAAAACTCAGACACTGCTGTGCACAATCTCATGTCCAAATCTGAATTGAAGAGATGTGTCGGGGCACTGGGGGAAGACTTATAAGAACTGGCTTGTTAAATGGACATGCAAAGGAAAGGAAGATAACATCACAGGTGATAAACTGCATTTTTACTGTTTAATGGTGTTTACTACATGTGTGGATTCCAGCTGACAAGACGAACCTGCTTCTGCAGCAGATAGCATGGAGAATGACCTCCTGAAAGATAGGCAGAGAACTTTCTCTGTTAGCTTGCTGGCTAGTGTCACTGTAGAAACCATAGGAAAACATTTCTTGGCAATGTATAGGGAGTCCTGTCTATGAATTGTAGCCACAGTATGGTGTATTGGGTTTACACAGACAGGGTTTGGGGCAGGGGGAGGGGGGCGGGGATGGGACAGGGTGGCTACAAACTTCCCTCATGTCTAGCAGAGCCAATGCCAGCCAGCTCCAGGACAGACCTGCCACTGGCCAAGGTCAAGCCAATTAGTGACAGTGGTAGCTTCCCTGGGATAACATATTTAAGAAGGGGAAAAAGAAAAATTGTGGTGAGAACCTGCAGCTGGAGAGAAGAGTGAGAATATGAAAGAAGCAGCACTGAAGACACCAAGGTCAGGGAAGAAGGAGAGGAGGAGGTGCTCCAGGTGCCAGAGCAGAGGTTCCCCTGCAGCCCATGGAGGACCCCATGCTGGAGCAGGTGGATGCCTGAAGGAGGCTGTGACCCTGTGGGAAGCCTGTGCTGGAGAAGTCTCCTAGATGGACCTGTGACCTGTTGCAATGGAGTTGGAGACAGGGATGCGACATACACACACTGAGGATCATGTGGCAACAGCCTCGTTTATTATTCGTCAGCTCCTTTTATAGGGTTTTGAAATTTCCCACGCTTACAGACATGATCGGTCAAGGGTCTTAACTCTGCCTGGCTAACTGGCCAATGATATGGGTGTATCTGTGCCTCACAGGGGTTGGCTGAGGTTCTCTGACTGGGTTTGAATCTGACCTATCCTTGATGTGTCTACTTCGAGCTAGGCTGGTTGAGCTGGTATCTGTTAAGCCAAATCATCTATGCAGATATAGTCTGGCTATATCTGTCATAGTGACCCTGTAGAGAGAAGCCCACATAGGAGCAGGTTTGTTGTCAGGACTCATGATCTCATGGGGGACCCCCTGCTGGAGCAGTTCTTGAAGAAGTTCCATGGGTTATATATGCTCAGGTCCAGGTGGGAATGCTCAGGTACCTCCCCTGGGGTGGGAAGTTTCAGACTGAATGATGCAATGCTGTAGATCATGTGACACTTTTTGAGTCTTTGATGGTTTATGACACCTCTGAAGATGCCACATCTGCCTCTCAGGTTAGCACAGTCGAGTCAATTATGGCCCATCAGAAGGGGTGATTACTTTCAGGTTCCATGTGAATGCCCTGGTGCTTTGCAGAGGGGAGTTTTCACAGCTGAGCCACTTGCATAAGGACTTTGGCATGATAAAAAGCATTATCCCACCTCAAAGAATCTCTCTTATCAGCCTCTTCCCTTATCTTATTCAACACCCAGCTGTAGCCTGAGGTGGCGGGTGTGCTCGCCCTCTGCACCTGGGTGGTTATTTTGCACATCCTTATCTTGCACCCTGATTGTTTAAGCCATTAACATTCCAGTCCCTCACAGGGAGAGGCAGAGGTGTTTTAAGTTTTGGGTTTATTGCTCATTATCCTGCTCTGATTTTTATTGGTAATAAATTCAATAATTTCCCCAAGTCTCTTTTGCCCATGACAGTAATCGATAGGTGATCTCTCCCTGTCTTTGTCTCCACCCAGGAGACTCTTGTTATAGTTTTTCTCCCCCGTCCAGCCGAGGAGGGGAGTGATAGGGCAGCTTTGGTGGGCATCTGGCATCCAGCCAGGGTCAACCCTCCATGTATGTTAAGAAATGTAATGTGAAAGGAGAAAATTTGTTAAGACATTACAAATAGTTGAAGGAACAAGTAACTTAAATGTGATCATAAAGGTTGCGAAAAATGCCATATTACTAACATTTTGTGAGAAGGTAAAAGCTTTATTGGTCTGACTAGTTTCAGTTATATGAATAAAACACGTATATAATATTTAAGGCAAAGAAGTTGCTCTTATGGGAAATTGAGACAAATAAATGTCTAAGACTCATCTTGGTATTATGTGTCACTAGATGAGTCTGCTTTACTGCTTTAGGCAAATCTGGTTTGGGTGATGTTTTGGTTTTGTAAGATGTGTATGCTTTAATTAGCTGTTTGGATGAGGAAGACTATCAGTTTTGCTCTGTGTTTCTTCTAGATCTTACAAGCTTGTGTTAGCTCTACCTGGATCTCTAAAAATTTGAAATAAACTTTTAGATTATCTAGTAATCTATAATTAATTTTGGGATATCTGCAGTATAAAAGCAAAATGTTGTATTACCAAGATTTTGTGTATTTAGGTCTCCTTTTTATATTTCACAAAAATTGTGAAATGTGATGTTCCACGAAGTTCCGTTTCTGAATGAGGCTATTTTTCTGGTATTTATGTAGGCTTAAATTGATCTGACTAGTTCTCTAGTGCTTTAATGTTTTTCCACTGCTGGTATACTCTATTAGGTTTGCATGGCCTGTTTTTTGGTGGGGGGGGCCACAGAGGTGGCTTCTGTGAGAAGCTGTTAGAAGCTTCCATCATGTCTGGCAGAGCCAATCCCCAATGGCTCTGAAGATGGATGTGCCACTGGCCAAAGCTGGGCCAATTAGAAATGGTGGTAAGGCCTCTGCAATAACATATTTAAGAAGAAAATCAAAACAGAGGTTGTGGTGTAGTTTTACTTTTCAGACAGAGAAGAGCAGAGTGAGAATATGTGAGACACACAACTATGCAGACACTAATGTCAGTGAAGAAGGAGGTGGAGGTGCTCCAGGCGCCAGAGCCAAGATGCCTCTGCAGGCCGTGGTGAAGACCTTGGTGAAGCAGGTGGATGATGCTGTTCAAGATTAACAATGACACGGACTCCTAGATCAGAAGACTGAAATTACTCCAATCAATCTTTATTGACCGGGAATTTCTTCCTTTTATGTTGTATCCCTCTGGGGATGGTTTACCCCAAAAGGAGCCCCAAAGCTGTAACTGTGTGATGTGACCCTACCTTCCCCTGTTATCTCTGACCAATTGGCTCAGTGCCAGATATCTATCCTCAGACAGAGGGTCTACATAAACCCCTGTTCTTCCTTGTTCGTCCTCTTTACCTCCTTGGCTCTCTCTCTTTGCCCCTGGAATCCCTTCAAGAATAAATCCTTGGAACAATCCTAGGTAAGGAGCCTCTTTTGGGTCTCTTCCCCTTTCCTGTTATGATCCTAGCCCAAAGCCCTCCAGAATGTGAGCTAGCAGTCGGGGCATAGGAGGAGGGCGGAGGGTCAGGGATTTAAAACACTTTTATACTATTTTACAAAGAACCCACCCAAGGGGTGGAAGAAAGACAAACGCCTTCGACTACATTGGTCAAGTCAGAGGGACATCAAGCAAAGGTCCCTCCTAGGTAAAGGAATGCAAAACACAGGATACAGTTAGGAAAACATGTCTCTTGTTGACAGAACAGTGCCTGGGAAAGAGTTTCAGAGAAATCAAAACATCACAGGCACGAACCATGACTACAGGTTGTCCCCCTGCAGCCCATGGGGATCCATGGGGAATGCAGAGATCCACCCGCAGCCCTTGGGAGAGGTTCCCATGCTGGATGGATTCCCAGGGTATGCCTGGGAAGAGGCTGTGATCCTGTGGGAGACCCGTGGAGAGAGGGGCCTTGCCCCTAGGCTGGAACAGCCTGTCCTTGAAGGATTGCACCCTGTGGAAGAGTGACCTACGCCACAGCAGTTTTGGGACGACTGTTTGCCCATGGGAGGGACTCACATTGCAGCAGGTCCCAGGGAGCTACTGCTCATGAGATGGGCTCATGCTGAAAAAGTTCATGGAGAACTGTCTCCTGTGGGAGGGACCCCATGGTGCAGCAGGGGAAGGACTCCTCTCCCTGAGCAGCAGAAGAAAATCTCAGGTGATGAACTGACTGTAGCCCCCATTCCCTGCCTCCATGCGCCACCGAGGTAGGTGGTAGAGCTAGGAAGGAGGGAGGCATGGGGGGAAGGTGTTTTTAAGGACTTATTTTGCTTCTCATTTTCCTTCTCTGATTTTGCTACTAATAAATTCACCTTATATCTCTAAGTGGAGCTGGTTTTGCCCATTATGGTATTTAATGAATGATCTCTCTCCCAGTCCGTAACTCATGAACCCTTCTTTAAAATTACTCTCCTCTGTCCGGCTGCAGAGGGGAGTGAGTGAGTGGCTTTTGTAGGTGCCTGGCATCTGGCCAGCATCAACCCACAGCATACATTTATCAGCTATTATCTGAAGTATACCATCAGATTCTTAAGATTGTGAAACAGGCAATTTTTACAAGCTAGCACCTTGAAGTATTTTTTTAACAAGATTCACTGTTCTCTGATTTTTGATCTGAAAAAGCTTTGATTTTATTCTTTTTAATTTCTATATATATATGCGCACATGAATACGTTTAGAATGAGCCTTCTATGAATCCTTGTTGTTGTTATTAAATCACTTGTTAAAGTACAGGAGTTGAGTCTACATTGTCCTCACAGTTCAACTATTTTGTTTTGTTCTTTACATAGGAGCCGTTACCAAAGTAGAGTAAGCGACATGTGGAAGAAGGGAAGATGGAACTCCCAAAAACTGAGGGCATTCAAGAACGCTGTAACATTATTTCTTTTGCAACCCTAGTGGAAATTAATCATTTTCACAAAATTCGTGTGAGGGACTTCAAATTACAGATGTGGCATTTCTTGCAACAGCAAATATTCTTTTTTCAAAAAGTCACACAAAAGCTAGAGGAAGCTCTTCACAAGTATGACAATGTTTAGTCTCTGATTTGTGGACTTTCCTCAGTATGAATGTGACTCAACAAGCAGAGCAAACATTGCTGCTGCTGAAAAACTGTTGCCAGTGGTAGATTGTGGTACAAGGGTGGTGTTGTATTCACCTGGAATCTTAATTTAATCTCTGATTATGTAGAAAGGAAACAGTTATAGGGCTATGTAGTAGAAACAGTACCACACATTGTAACCAAGTTATACTGTGTATGCCTATACTACCATTGTAACTTTTTTAAAATAATGAGTATACTATTTGCCTTATTGCTTTTTTGAAATATCATATCTTAGTGCATACTTCGTAGACCTCAAAACCATTTGAATCTTTAAGGAAGTTGGCTAGTTAAAAGCAGGCTTCAAATGCCTTTTTGCTTTCCTAGATTTGGATTTCTTATATTAAAGTGATTCTTTGTTTACAGATTCCTAGTAGAGTAGCCACATGATTCTGTGCCTTTAGACTCTATTTTTCCTTTTCTAATAAGTCACATTTTTATGATTGAATGACTGAAGGATTGATGCCCATAACAGGAACTGATTATGAAACTGATGACTGACTGGAAAAAAATTAGCTCCCATCCAGTTTTCACAGCAAGTACTGTCTTATGAACAATGTTATCTCAAAAAGGAGAACTTAAATGTATTCACACTTCCCCTGAAAATGGCAACTACTTGTTACATGGACTACTGTTGTCCTAAAACAGGTTCTATCACCTGGTGTGCAAGAAGCTAATCCACACACAGTTGAGGTATTTGATTTATTCACAGTTCTGTACAGAAAGGGGCACTGCATGGCAAATCCACAAAGCCAGCAGCATGACTATCAAATTTTTTCACTTTTATAGATTTTAGCATACAAAGGCACCAGTGTTCATTGGCAACAAGTTAAATAATTTTCTCATTAATTAGTATTCTACTTTCTATTGGTTAAATTATTCTCTCACTGCTTATGCTAATTAGTCCATATGCTCAATCTTCTTTTGAATTGGTGGGTTTCTTGGCTTGGTGGTTGTCAGTGGTCGCGATCTCCCCCTGCCAAAATTACTTTCTTCCCAAATTAGCACTTTATATTGATGGTTGGCCTTGTTTGTTCCTTCTTCTGGACGTGGTTGTTTCACCAAGTGTCCTTGGTTAGCTGGTTTCAGCATTCTGTTATGTCTGATTTCAACTGATATATTACTTCAAGTTTCTTTTTTTCTATTCTTTCTCTATAGCTGCAGCTACTGAAGCATATGCCTTGGGTTGTGGAGCCAGGGGTGTGTATTCTATTTCATTTGTTAAAAGCAGTTGGGGAGATGTTTTTTTTCTTTATCTCTTGTAACTCTGGGAGGAGGGGGGCGGGTGCCTTTTGATAATGGGCCAACTGTTAAAACCAGGAAGGGCATTGTTTCTTATCTCTTTCACCGCCTGTCCTCCCTCCAGGGGAATATTTTCCGCTAATGGACCATTAAGACACTCCTAAAAGCACACATCCCCAAAATTGACTATCCACATTACATCATCCTATTGTGAGATGCTCCACCCAGTGGGGGGAGCCAACCACTCCTACCTGGATAAAACTGAGACATAGGAACACAGAAAGTATCTAGCTTCACCCGATTCCTGGAGGAAGACTGGACCCCTTCTCACCACCACTGGACCCCTTCTCATCACTACTTGGACCCTTGTTCTACAGGATCATCTCCACTCCACCAGAACCACATCTGCCACTCCAGGAGGACTCATTTTTGGACTGCTTCCAACACCCTGACCAACAGGGTGTCAGGTTGTAGCTATGACTCTGTCAGGGTTTTCCAAAATTGTTGTTTGTTTGCTGGTGTGGTTGGGTGGTTTTGTTTTTCTACTACATTTGTATTGTTAGTATTCCAAGTAAAGAACTGTTATTCCTATTCCCAAATATTTGCCTAAAAGCCTTTAATTGTAAAACTATAATTTGGTGGGGGTGAGGGGTTTACATTCTCCATTCTAAGGGAAACCCCAGTTTCCCTGTCAGATACCTGTCTTTCCAAACCAAGACAGCGTATTAAAGCTGCAATTATAGAGTCATGTTAAACATAATTTATCTATTTCAAAGCCCAGCAGTACATCATTTGGAAGTTAAGCACATATACAAAAATACACAACTAAATCCCCTTTCCAAAATTAATATTACAGTGAGGTTGGTTTGGGGTTTGTTGTTTTGTTGGTTTTTTTATATAAAACATTACTGTGAGTGCAAATTTAAAGAGCTAACATAATAAAAATGAAATTTAAATTTATTAAGATGATATGAATACAAGCAATTATGGCTAGAACAATTTTTATT
The DNA here is from genome assembly GCA_027886175.1 of Phylloscopus collybita. Classification (NCBI taxonomy): domain Eukaryota; kingdom Metazoa; phylum Chordata; class Aves; order Passeriformes; family Phylloscopidae; genus Phylloscopus; species Phylloscopus collybita. Next base: position 5,863,031 of record JAJNNQ010000057.1, read on the forward strand.
TTTTAACTGTTCTGGTCCTTGTTGATTGCTGATTTAGTTTATCTTCAGACTCGCATCTCAATTTCCAGTTCTCTGATTTGAGACTCCACTGTGATCCATTAGTTTACTAATGAAATACAAATTTTCAGGGATGTTCAGTAATATAAATGATCCGAAATAAGTGTTGGCTGAACTGACTTGAAAACAGGTTACATTTTTATATTTATAACACTTGAGAATTAACAGTTGTCTGTTGCATCATGCAACAGCATGTCCCTGAGAGCGACCTGCATTTTTGGGGCCTAGAGCACTCTGCCAAGAAAGGCTGGCCATAAAGGCGAGGACACTGGTTCCCATTTGGAGATCTGAGTGCTGTTTTATTCCGGCACACACATACATAGAGAAACAACCTAGAATGTAGACCAGGGATGAGAACCAAAATGGGGTCAAGGATCCAGGGTTATATACCAGATAAAAGGGGTGTTTCTGAGGGTCAAGGTCTGTCCTGGGTTGTGAAGCCGGGTTTTGTGTATTCTATTTCCATCTGTTTGGGGGGGCCTGATGTCCCATCTTGATAGGCCATTGCCACCTTCCCCAGCCTGTGCGGTGCATCTGCATTTCTATACATCTCATGCCCTGGCGGTGGGGGGTGGGGGGAGGGGAGCAGGCAGTTTGTCTGGATTAAAACAAAGATGCACAGACAGGAGAGGAGCCAGTCTTTCACCCGATTTCTGTTGGGAGGAAGACTGGATTTCGTCTCACCAGATTCCATCTCACCATTCCCAGACCCCCCTCCTCACCACCCCTGGACCTGCTTTTTCACAGAATCATCTCTGCTCCAACAGAATCACGTCTGCCACTTCAGAAGGACTGTACTTTTGGACTGCTTTCAACATCCGGAATCACAGGGTCAGGTTGTGGCTCTGACTCTGTCAGGGTTTTTTCCAAAATTGTTGTTTGTTTGTTTATTTGTTTGTTTGGTTGGGTGGTTTTGTTTCCTATCACATTTGTATTGTTAATATTTCCTAGTAAAGAACTGTTATTCCTATCCCCAACATCTTTGCCTGAGAGCCCTTGATTGCAAAATTATAATTCGTCGGGGTGTGAGGGGTTGGCATTCTCCATTCTAGGGGAACCCCAGTTTCCCTGGCAGATACCTGTCTTTCTAAACCAAGACAAGGTCCAATAGGGATAGGGAAAAATGCTGCAAAGGGCTGGCTAGGAACCGGGGGGACTAATGGGATCACAGGAGTGGAACACTGTGTCAAAAATAACCCAATGGGGTTCAAGGGAAGGAAGAACATTCTAGGAAGGGTGCATATATTGTGAACGGGGGCTGAACGGGGTGACATAACTTGAGAAACCAATGAAACAACAAAACCTAAGAAATATTAACATGTGGCTGCAAAGGCCCATGGGAGGACGGTTTTTCTCATCCTAATCTAAAAGGGTATCTCTCCTAGTGGCAGGCCCCTGGGCCTCCACAGTTGTCTTAATTTTTGTATAAATTTTTCTGAAAAGCAGGGTGCATTTGTATATTTGTAAACATCTTTTAAAGAGTTTTCTAGATTATTTCCCTTGAATGAAGTCTGAAATCTGTGTTTATAAACTATTGGTTTCGTTCATATAGGTCAGTAGGAAAGAGGGTTTTTATTTATCCTACCTTTTTTCTCCTAAACAAAAATAACAAAACATTCCAATGAAGCAAAATGTTTACTTTTTTTTGCTTTAATTAATCAGAGTTATATTAAACAAGTGAAAGCCTGGAAAGGGAAGTTAAGCAATAGTTGCATTCAAGTGCAAACCATTCCTCACCTATGCAGCAGAAATGTACTGTTCTTTTGCTCAATCATGAGTTTCTGTAGCTTAACCTCACACCTCTGTTTTAGAGAAATAAATGTAGTAATGTAGTTTTGGTTTTAAGATTCATTCTCAGACGCTCGGCAATTGCTATTTTGATCACATTTTATTTGGCAGTGCTGCTATTATGTATTCAAAGAAGTAAAATACAGAATAACAGAGAGGAAAAAAGAACAGTATGTGTAAAAGAAAGGACTATCAGTGAGGAAAGACTCTATTTCCAGATTATTAAAAGTGTTGCAAACAAGGTTGACAATATAAGGACCATAGTCATAGGGCTGACTTGCTCTTTATCATCCACATGGTGTTTTCTTCTACATTCAGAACTCACCACTTCCCATGATACCTCTTCCCAGCAGTACTCCAACTTCCATTATGGTGTTCAATTACATGAGATAGTGATGAGCTACATTTGAGCTGAGTTTCATGGCTTGTATTTGCTTAAGCCAGATATTGTCTTATTAAATGCCTTTGCAGTAATTAGATCAAACTACAATCAAATTAATTCTACATGGAGGTATTAAGATCTGTTCAAAAACTGATCTTGTTCCAGTTGAAGTATTCTAGGAGGTTAGTGTTAATGACATATACATGTCCAGGAAAAATTAAGCTGTGATATGTATACATGCAACATTATCATATATGTACAGTTTTCCCAAATAAACTGTTGCAGCCTTAACTTTACTTTCTCATTTGTGAGTTTTTAGGGTGGGGGGGAGAGTGGGGGTGCTAATTGGTTAAACTTGATGTACAAAATACCTTGACTGGAATCCTGGATCTGAGTTATTGCAGACTTCAGAAAGGTTCAAATCTGCATCCATATTAGCATCTTCCTTTTTTCCTCACTCATTATACAGTTGACCTGACATAGGGAGCCTAAATTCCATTAATTCTCACTACACTATGCAAGAATGTTATGGTTTAGGAATGGTATTCCTAAATAAAGTGTTCTTACTGAAAGACTCCAAACCACACTCTGCCTGCTCACTCCCCCATCCCCCTGCCCCTTCAGCAGGCTGAAGAGGAGAATTGGAAGTACAAAAAGGTAAAGATCACCAGGTGAGATAAGAAAAACTTACTGGAAACAGCAATGAGAAAAGAAAAGAAACAGTAACAACAATACTAATAGCAGAGTGTTGTCCTGGGTTGACGGTGCCTCCTATCCCATATCGTGGACTGTGTTGTTATGTCTAACAGCCAATGCTTGGCTGGCTGTGGCTTCTGCTGCTCTGGCTGCTGCTTTTGGCTTTGGCTGGCTGCTGCTGCTGCTTGCTTCGCTTGCTGCTACTTTGGCCACTTTTGCTTTCTGCTGCCTGCTTTTTCGCTGTTTCTGGGGTTTTTTCCTTCCTTTTCCCCTTTCCCACCCCCGCCCCCCCCCCCCCCCCCACGAAGATTTGGACCGGCTCCAGACCTGACCTGACCTGAGAAGTCTGAGACTCTCCGAGCCCGCAGAAGAAGCTCTGCACCCTCCCCCCACAGTAACTTGAGCCTTTTCCTTTTTTCTTGTGGTGGGAAGAGTTCTTGTCATTTGTCAATAAATCGGTTTTTTCCACTTCTCCTCCAAAGAATTTCCTTCCCAAACCCAGGGCTGGGGGCGGGGAGGGGTGGTGGAGGTTTGTTTTAGGGGACTTCCTGTCGCAACCGACATAAAGAACTCACACCCACACCTTGCGATGTCTGAGGTGGAAAGAAGAAGAACTTTATTTACAGAACCAGCATTTATCGAATTCCAGCAGTGATCATGGATTGGAGGAAGAAAATCTTCTTCTCCAACCACACTGGACCATGCAGCAGTCCATCAACAGTCTCCTCCTTTATGAAAAGAATGTAAACATCTCTAGAGTTTACCATAACAAATGGCTTGTTTATATGAAAGTGTATCTGACTCCAAAGACACGGAAGGTTAAAAACAAGACTTTTACAAACTCCTTAAAGGAGACAGAGGAGAATGGCAAAAACCCAGACAACAGACTTCCTCTCAGAGGTTCTCCCCCTAATTTTCCCTAAACCAACACACTTTTTGGTGTGTTGGCAGGGAAAGGAACCAAAGCAAGTGGAAAAAACCTTAATAATAATAATATTGGTGATTCTAATTGTTTTGTGGGTGTATTGGGATGGTTTTTTCTAGACTCATAATGTCATTTGGGGTGAAAGCCTGCCAATATTTCTGGTCCCTAGGGTTTTTTGAGGTTCTACTATTTCTGTGGTACCTTGGGCTATTTCCTTACCCGGAAATAGCTCTGGTATTGCTCCTAATACGTAGTTCGTGTAGCCGTGGGGCACTAATCAGAATATTCATTGGGCTGGGCTTGTTTGTGATGATTTACAGAAAGGCTGTAAATATGCTTGACAGTTCGTTATTATGGTTGAGCACTCAGTTTGTTAGGGGAGAAGCAGGAGAAGAGTTTTTTCAGCCTCTGTTTTCCCTCTTCTCCTATGAATTGTTTATATCTCTATTAGAAAATGTTCAGTTTCCCCTGAGTGTTAAAGAGTCCATCTTTCTGGTATTTAATTTAGTAAGTGTCCTCCATACTGTCTGCAGTTTATATAAAATGAAAGCTGTGATTTCCAAAGGGGCTAATGAGACTTCTGATTCAGGGGCAAAGCCAAGTAGGAGAAATCTTGAATGGAGTGGGAAATGGGAAGATATGGGCCAAATTTTAAAGGAATTTTCTGATCCTATAATCTGGGACCTCCCATCTGAACAAATTCAGAACCCAGTTAAGGTGGCAAGGTACTTGAAGGAGAAGTGCCATGGTAATACTAAGGAGGAAAGGATTATTGCAGTGAGCTGGGCCTTGGCATATGTTTATCGTACTCTGCTAGATACTGAAGGACAGCAGATGGAAGACAGGGAACAGGGAGATAAACTAGTTACCATCCCAGTCACTCAGGCTGCAGCTAATATTCCAGGCTCCAGACCAGTAGTTAAAACAGACAGTAGGCCTCAACCAAGAGCTGTTGCTGCTAATACAAGAGGCGGAAAGTGTGCAAGGAAGACCGATCGCAAGGTGGAGGATGATGATGATGATAATCCAGGAGAAGGACCTTCACCAAAATCAGAAACCACATTGAGGGGTGTAGATTCTGGAGCCAATATTGATTCCTTTTCCCTAAAGGACCTTCGAGGCCTAAGAAAGGATTACAGGCGACAACCCAATGAATCTATAATTAGCTGGTTAGTTCACCTCTGGGATGCTGCAGGGGAGGCTACAGTCCTGGATGGCACTGAGGCGAGGCATTTGGGATCTCTGTCACTTGATCCTGTTATCGACCAGGGCATGATGAGGGAGGCTAGTCCTCACAGCCTCTGGGAACAGATTCTGTATGGTGTAGCACAAAGATATCTGTGTGCAGATGACCTCTATCTGCAGCAGACACAGTGGAGGACCATAGAACAGGGGATCCAATGTCTGAGAGAGATGGCAGTAGCAGAGCTCATTTTTTCAGATGATGTAACAACTAGGAATCCAGACCTGGTACCATGTACACCTGTAATGTGGAGGAAACTTGTGCGACTTGGGCCACCTGAATACGCTTCTGCTCTAGCAATAATGAAGCGAGAGGAGACACATGAGACTGTGCTCGATATGGCAAAAAAGCTTCGAGCATATGCTGATGCTGTACATGGCCCAACTCATGCCAGAATTGCAGCTGTGGAAACACGACTGCAGAAATTAGAAGACAAAATAGAGGAGAATCATAAGAAGCTCAGGGAAGAGATTAAGGAGGACTTCCTCCAAATCTCGGCTGTACAAATTAGAGGTCCTGGTATCCAACGCAGGCGTCCCTTTGATGGGGAGAGAAAGTACACCCCACGAGCTGAGTTGTGGTTCTTCTTGTGTGAGTCTGGAGAAAATATGAGGAAATGGGATGGGAAACCTACTGCTGCTCTGGCACAATGGGTGCGCAATTTGAAGGAAGGTAGGATTCAAAGAGGATGTCTCACTAAACAGAGAGCAGCTCCAGTTGTTCGCAGCCAGGATGTCAAGTATGATGGCGATGATGACTTGTCCGATCCCCTTGAGGGAACCTCTAAGACATATACCTGAGGAAAGAAGGATAATCAGGATTAGAGGGGCCCTGCCTCTAGCCAGGTAGAGGTTAGGGAAAATCGTGTTTTTTGGACGGTGTGGGTTCGTTGGCCTGGCACATTGAAGCCACAAGACTATAAGGCTTTGGTTGACACTGGCTCGCAGTGTACATTGGTCCCATCAAGATATGTAGGGGCAGAATCGGTTTCCATCGCTGGTGTGACTGGGGGATCCCAAGACTATACGTTGGTGGAGGCAGATGTGAGCCTGACTGGAAATGAATGGAAGAAACACCCCATTTTGACCGGCCCAGAGGCCCCATGCATTTTGGGCATAGATTACCTCTGAAGTGTGTATTTCAAAGACCCGAAGGGACTCAGGTGGGCATTTGGGGTGGCAGCTGTGGTGACAGAGAGCGTCCAACAATTGAGTACCATGCCTGCACTGTCCGAGGATCCACTGACAGTAGGACTCCTGAAGGGGGAAGAACAACAGGTACCAATTGCCACTTCAGTAGTGCATCGCTGGCAGTACAGAACAACTCGAGATGCTGTGATCCCCATCCATAGGATGATCCGTGAGCTGGAGAGCCAAGGGGTGGTCAGCAAAACCCACTCACCCTTTAACAGTCCCATTTGGCCTGTGCATAAGTCTGAAGGAGAATGGAGATTAACTGTGGACTATCGTGCATTGAATGAAGTGACACCACCACTGAGCGCTGCCGTGCCAGACATGTTGGAGCTCCAGTACGAGCTGGAGTCCAAGGCAGTGAGGTACACCACTATTGATATTGCCAATGCATTTTTCTCCATTCCTTTGGCAGCAGAATGCAGACCCCAGTTTGCTTTCACCTGGAGGGAGGTGCAGTACACCAGGAACCAATTGCCTCAGGGGTGGAAACACAGTCCCACCATCTGCCATGGACTGATCCAGGATTCACTGGAAAAGGGTGAGGCTCCGGATCATCTACAGTACATCGATGACATCATTGTGTGGGGGAACATGGCAGCGGAAGTCTTTGAGACGGGAGAGAAGATCATCCAGATTCTACTGGAACCCGTTTTTGCTATCAAGAAGAGTAAAGTCAAAGGACCTGCCCGAGAGATCCAGTTCCTGGGAGTGAAATGGCAAGACGGATGGCGTTAGATTCCCACTGAGGTCATCAATAAGATCACTGCCATGTCCCCACCGACCAACAAGAAGGAAACACAAGCTTTCCTAGGGGCCATAGGCTTTTGGAGGATGCACATCCCTGAATACAGTCAGATTGTGAGCCCTCTGTACCTGGTTACCCGCAAGAAGAATGATTTCCACTGGGGCCCAGAACAGCAACACGCCTTTGCCCAGATCAAGCAGGAGATCCCTCATGCGGTAGCCCTTGTCCCAGTCAGGACCGGACCAGAGGTAAAGAATGTGCTCTACTCTGCAGCTGGGATCCATGGTCCATCCTGGAGCCTGTGGCAGAAGGTGCCTGGTGAGACTCGCGGCCAGCTACTGGGATTCTGGAGCTGAAGCTACAGAGGGTCTGAAGCCAATTACACTCCCACAGAGAAGGAGATCTTGGCCTCCTACGAAGGAGTTCAAGCCGCCTCAGAGGTGATTGGTACAGAAGCACAACTCCTCCTGGCACCCCGACTACCGGTGCTGAGGTGGATGTTTAAAGGAAAAGTTCCCTCCACCCACCACGCCACCGATGCTACCTGGAGCAAGTGGATTGCCCTCATTACACAACGCGCCCGAGTTGGGAAATTGAATTGCCCTGGAATTTTAGAGGTAATTACAAACTGACCCAAAGGTGAAAGTTTCAGTGTCGCAGATGAAGAACAAGAACCAGTGACCCGGGTTGAGGAAGCTCCGCCATACAACCAGCTGCCAGCAGAGGAAGCGCATTACGCTTTATTCACCAACGGTTCCTTCCGTGTCGTAGGGATGAGTCGAAGGTGGAAAGCAGCTGTATGGAGCCCCACACGACAGGTCGCAGAGGCTACTGAAGGAGAGGGTGGATCCAGTCAATTTGCTGGACTCAAAGCTATTCAACTGGCCCTAGATATTGCAGAGAGGGAAAAGTGGCCAAGGCTCTATCTGTATACTGATTCTTGGATGGTAGCCAGCGCTCTGTGGGGATGGCTGAAGAAATGGAAAGAGGCGAACTGGCAGCGTAGAGGCAAACCAATTTGGGCTGCTGAAGACTGGAAAGATATTGCTGCCTGGTTAGAGAACCTACCTGTGAAGATTCGCCATGTAGATGCCCATGTCCCCAGAAGTAGAGCTAATGAGGAGCAGCAAAACAATCAGCAGGTAGATCAAGCTGCAAAAATAGGGGAGTTGAAGATAGATCTTGACTGGGAGCACAAGGGAGAGTTGTTCCTAGCACGATGGGCCCATGATGCCTCAGGTCACCAAGGTAGAGATGCCACCTATAACTAGGCACGAGACCGAGGGGTGGATCTAACCATGGACAGCATTTCTCAAGTTATCCGTGACTGTGAGATGTGCGCTGCCATTAAGCAAGCCAAGCGGATGAAGCCCCTCTGGTATGGAGGGCGGTGGTCTAAGTACAAGTATGGGGAGGCCTGGCAGATTGATTACATCACCCTGCCTCAAACCCGCCAAGGCAAGCGCCATGTGCTGACCATGGTAGAAGCCACCACGGGATGGTTGGAAACCTACCCTGTGTCTCATGCCACTGCCCGTAACACCATCCTGGGCCTTGAAAAGCAGGTCCTTTGGAGACATGGTACGCCTGAGAGAATTGAGTCAGACAATGGGACTCATTTTAAAAATAGTCTTATTAAAACCTGGGCTAGGGAACATGGTATTGAGTGGGTGTACCATATCCCCTACCATGCACCAGCTGCAGGTAAAGTGGAGAGGTACAATGGGTTGTTAAAACCACCCTGAAAGCATTGGGTGAGGGGTCCTTAAAAAACTGGGAGCAGCATTTAGCAAAGGCCACCTGGTTAAACACCCGAGGTTCTACCAACCGAGGGGGTCCTGCTCAGTCTCAGCTCCTTAATGTACTAGATGGAGATAAAGCCCCAGTGGCCCGTGTTAAAAGTTTGTTGGGAAAGACAGTATGGATCAACCCTACTTCGAGTACAGGCAAACCCATCCGTGGAATTGTCTCTGCTCAAGGACTGGGTTATACATGGTGGATAATGCAGAAAGATGGAACAACACGATGTGTACCTCAGGGGGATCTGAATGGGGGGTAAGACTCATATGTGAAGTGTCAAAGGTCTGAGCAAGTAAGACGGATGGAAACGTGTAAGTGTCGAAGGTCTGAGTGAGATGAAAGTTTTTATTGTGTGTCCACGATATGGGATAAGGGGTGGAATGTCCTGGGTTGACGGTGCCGCCTATCCCATATCGTGGACTGTGTTGTTATGTCTAACAGCCAATGCTTGGCTGGCTGTGGCTTCTGCTGCTCTGGCTGCTGCTTTTGGCTTTGGCTGGCTGCTGCTGCTGCTTGCTTCGCTTGCTGCTACTTTGGCCACTTTTGTTTTCTGCTGCCTGCTTTTTCGCTGTTTCTGGGTTTTTTTCCTTCCTTTTCCCCTTTCCCACCCCCACCCCCCCCCCCCCCACGAAGATTTGGACCGGCTCCGGACCTGACCTGACCTGAGAAGTCTGAGAATCTCTGAGCCCGCAAAAGAAGCTCTGCACCCTCCCCCCACAGTAACTTGAGCCTTTTCCTTTTTTCTTGTGGTGGGAAGAGTTCTTGTCATTTGTCAATAAATCGGTTTTTTCCACTTTTCTCCTCCGAAGAATTTCCTTCCCAAACCCAGGGCTGGGGGCGGGGAGGGGTGGTGGAGGTTTGTTTTAGGGGACTTCCTCTCAGAGGTTCTCCCCCTAATTTTCCCTAAACCAACACAGTGTACAAGATAGGCAAACAATTCACACAGGAGTGTTCACCACAGAAACTGGAAACTGGCAACACCCCCACTGCTCCAACCACACTACCCAACTAGAAAAGACTGTTATGGATCAAGTGAGGATTTTAGACAAGCCCCGCTTTAGGCTCAGATTTTTGGTAGCAGGTCTACTTAGGTGACCCACACCTAAATTGTTCTGGCTCGCAAGTTCTTAAGAATAGCCAGTTCGGTCTCTTATGAGTTATTTATTGAATAGAGAGAAGGTAACAGACAGAAGGCCTTAAACAGAGTTACTACACAGTATAAACCAAAAAACTACTAGTAGACTACATAAAACAGTGTATGACATTGTCTTGGTTTGGAAAGACAGGTATCTGACAGGGACAGCTGGAGTTTCCCTTAGAATGGGGAATGTAAACCCCTCACCCCCGCCAAATTATAATTTTGCAATTAAGGGCTTTCAGGCAAGAATTTGGGAATAGGAATAACAGTTCTTTATTTGGAATACTAACAGTACAAATGTAGTAGAAAGACAAAACCACCCAACCACACCAGCAAACAAACAACAATTTTGGAAAACCCTGACAGAGTCAGAGCTACAACCTGACACCCTGTTGGTCAGGGTGTTGGAAAGCAGTTCAAAAGAAAGTGAGTCCTCCTGGAGTGGCAGATGTGGTTCTGGTGGAGTGGAGATGATCCCGTAGAACAAGAGTCCAGTGCTGGTGAGATAGGGGTCCAGTCTTCCTCCAGGAATTGGGTGAAGCTGGATGCCTTCCCGTTCCTGTGGCTCAGTTTTATCCAGGTAGAAATGGTTGGCTCCCCCCACTGGGTGGAGCATCTCACAATAGGATGATGGAATGTGGAATGTACCGCTTTGGGGAGGGTATAGTTTGGGGATGTTTTAGTTTGGGGAGGTGTTAATGGCCCATTAGCAGACAACTATCCCCCTGGAGGGAAGACCGGTGGTGAAACAGATAAGAAACAATGCCTTACAGTTGGCCCATTGACAAAAGGCACCTGCCCTACTCCTCCCAGAGTAAAGAAGAACAGTGCTTTCAGGAGATGAAAATAGAATACACATTTTTGTTTTCCATAACCCAGGACAGACATAAAGTTACCTATATTATAGCTAGCAAAGAAATTGTATATATTAGGAGTCAATGTAAATTACCACCAAATTTAAGATAGTGTACACAGATTCCTTTCACTTAACCCCCAGGAGAGTAACTGTGACAAACAACACTCACTTTAAAATTTTAGAAGGTTTATTAAACCTTAACAAATACAACAAAGGACTGAAGAAGGAAAAATTACAGCACTGTGAGCATGAAACTAAATTGCCATATGCTCATCTAAAAAATTGATGCTCTGCCTTTTATACCCTTGGCCCCTCCCAAAGTCTTGTCAGTCAATTCCTTCTTTGCCATCCATTGGTGGAGATTACTTTCTTACAACTTGATTGGAGGTCAGGTGTTGCCGTGCCACGCCTCCTAGTAACAAGCCTGCCCTCCCCTCAAATGCAAAGGCAGTCCAGTGATGTAGGAGAAGGGAATACAGGTGTCCTTGCCCCTGATAAGTAACAGCTGTGTTAATTACCCAATTCAGCCTTGCCCTGATGAGTCACAGCTATATCCAATAAAGATAAGTGTGATAAAACGGAGTGGGTTAGCTAGTGAGGAGAGGATTGTGAATAGGAGGCTCATGAAGGAGGAGCATCATGAGGAGAATTACTGCTGTGAGGTCAGTCTGGGTGTGCAGTTAGAGCCTGTTGTTGGAACCTCCAGTCATAGTCTAGCTAGGTAAAAGCCTGCATTCAGATCCTGCAAACTAATATATGCAGTCATCATTTAGCAGGAAATAACCAGCAGTCAGAGGCTGCAAGGGAAACCTACAGTAGGAGTTTGCTGCAGCCAGAGTCAGTGAATAGTTGGAGTCAGGATGCCTAAGCTGTAAAGAGGGATAAAGCAGGACCCTTTTCATGCTCTGATAAACAAGAAATCTGTGTCTTGGTTCATTTCTACCCTGTAACAAGAGGGCTGCTGTAACACAGTGGCAACAATACAAGGGGGAGGGGAAAGAGGACTATGGGGATAACATACCACAATAACATAACTATACATCAGTAAAGCTTCTCTTAACATACACATAATATTCATCCCTTAATTGTGAGAGCCAATCATCACATTACCCATCTATGACAAACCCCTCTTTTCCTTGTCTATAAGTAATTTGGCTCGAACAATTAATTCTCATTTTCAATTTTGATGATCCACTCCTAATTCTCTTAAATTAAAATTTAATTTTGGATGGGTATAGGGGTTTTGGTTTGTTAATGTTTCGTTTCCTGGCCAATGCACTAAATACTATGGTGGGTTAAGCACTCACTAGAATTATTTATTTATTTGTTTTGTTGTGAGATAAGAATTAATAGGAGAACAAAGCAGGCTCAAAACTTTAAAGGTTATAAAGAACAATTCATTACAAAACTATAAGGAAAATAAAAAAAAAATAGTAAGAATTAAAATAAAACTTTCAAAACACTTCTCCCTCCCACAACTTGCTTTTCTTTCTCACTGACAACATACAGACAAAACTTTAGGACTTAGGTTTGTTGACTTCTTCTAAAATAGTCTTTTATCATTTCTCTTAGGGAGAGGAGGGTCTTTTGCTATGTCATGGAGATTTCTCTACAAGAAAAAAGTTTTCTCATGGCTTCAATTCACACTAATAGCAGCCACCCAGAAATCTGTATCTGTGAAGTCCCTCCTATCTCATGCAGCCTTCCCACAGCTGTATTTATGGGCTATGTCAAACTTATGGGGTACTATATTAAGGGTGAGCTGTTTAAAAGCAAAGGTTCTTTTCATCTATCTCTGAGATTATTTTCATCTTTAGGAACAGAGGTGTTCTTCTTCCCTGGGGGCAGAGGGTTTTTATTACTCTAATCTTTTTTTCTCTATTTAAGTTTTTTATGAGATCACAGCTATTTTAACATTTACTTGCTTCAGCACAAATGCCTTTGCTCATATCTGCAATTTGACCACTCCATCTCCCCATACTGTTCTCACAAAATAAAGGGATATTTTAGTGTATTACAGTCTATTATTATGGTCGTGTAAAATAATTTTAGCTTAAGACTAAGGCATCTTCTCATTCTCCTCCCATCTGGGACTTAACTCCTTTACTGACCTTGGTGTCTTCATGTTGTCTCTTTACGTGTCTTCACTCTGTCCCTTTCTCTCACTTGAGAGAGGATTAGTGCTTTGTAAGTTTCATTTGTCAATAAAAGAGTTAATATCTCACCCGGGGCCTGCATAGGTCATGATGGTTTCTGCCAGGTGGTGGCCGAAGCAGTCATGGTGATGGATTTCAGGCTGTACTGCAGCTGTGCCAGGATCTCAGAGGCCCGGGTCTCCAACCCCTGCTGTGTTCTATTCCAGCCGTGGGACTACTCCCTGCACAGGCTGCAGAGCCACCCCTGGTCTCAACCACATGATCTCTCACGGCGCTGGGACAGCTCCTCAGCAAGATGACTTGGTAGCGGCAACCAGAGCTGTTTACGGTGGAGGATTCTTTGGAGACTGTGCTGGGGGGAGGGAAGCAGCTAGGATTTTAGTGGCAGCACGCCACCCCTTCCCCTGCCTGGCAGCTGCTGGGGCCCAGCCCCGCCAGGCTGCATGGGCCATGGCAGAGCGGGACCTGGCCTGGCCCACAAGCAGGGGGCCAGGCCAACCTGTTACTTGTTCCTAGGCCAGAAGAAAAGAGAGCTTTCTCGGGGTTTGTTCAATTTTTAACATGTGTGTTCACAGAGGCATGTTCAGCTTTTTAGTGGGTTTAACAAGGTGTCAATATTCAAAACTAGTCACTGATTGGTTTTGTCAGGCACAGAGGAAGCTGTTAGCAGCTTCTCTTAGAAAATCATTTCCTTGAGTGGCTTCTTCCCTGCCCACTAAATGTCAATCAATGCAAAACCAACACATTGGGTCATAATAGCATCTGGTGATGTGGATGAGGACAGTGGGAACAGAAGAAAAAAAAATCTCAGGTTTTCCTTAAGCACAGTGGTTGGTGGAATTGGTGACATGAATTGGTTGGAGTAGACAAAAGGGAATCACAGAGGTCTGGTATGGCTTTTTACCCTCATCTACCATGCCCATGGGGTTGCTATACATAGCAGGTATATCTTGGTGGCAAGTACAAAGGCCAACTCAGTCTTGCCCTCTAGTCCTTGTTGTATTCAACTTGTCAATTGTACCCGTATTGAATTTTGGAGGGAAAAGACAATTGAGGAATGACAGAGGTCTGGTATGGCTTTTGCCCCCACTTTACTGTTCCTACAGGGATGCTGCCCACAGCAGGGCTATATAATCTTGGTGGCAAACACAGGGGCCAACCCGGTCTTGCCCTCTAGTTCCTGTCTTACTCTACTCATCAATTCCTAAGCAAACCACTCCAGCACCTCTCACTGTTCATGTACTTCTCTTTAACAGATACTTACAATTTCTATTAAAACAGGACAATTACATCAATAACTGATACGGTTCAAATTCTCTGCCCAGAGTTACTTAAAACAGTCTTTGAGCTGGTTGGTGGAAGTTTGACTACTTTTTGGACATTCTGGTGCTTCTCTGATTATCTCCTGGTCTCTGCTTAAGAGTCAGTCTTGTCTCACCCAGTCTGGATGTTATAGTCCATTCTTTGGGTTCTTTTAATGGGCTTTTAATTCTGTTGACCTGAGTCCATCCCCGCTCTGTGGTTCGCACAGCTGATTCAGTGGTGAGCAATACTTGAAAAGGACCTTCCCACTGAGGGGTTAGAGGCTGATTTCTCCATTACTTGATCATTACTTAATCTCCAGGATTAACATTATGAATTCTGAAATCTAGGGTAGTAGTTTGAGGAATCACCCTTTTATGCCTTAGCCCTTCTAAGGTCTGTGCTGTAGACATAACATTTTCTGGCATTGGCTTCCCCTTCCTTATAGGTGGCACCTCTCTGGGGCGAGGTCAAAAAGGGTAGTCTGAATATAATTTCATAGGGTGAGACTCCTAGATCTGACCAAGGTTGGGTTCTAATTCTTAACAGAGCTAAATGGTGACATTTTATCTGTGACTTTTGGGTTTCAGTCATCAGCTTAACTAGAGGTTTTTTAAGAGTTTGATTCATCCTTTCAACACGACCATAACTCTGTGGATGCCATGGAGTTTGTAACTCCCATTTTACCCCCAGGGCTTGAACAACTTGCTGTAAGATCTTAGATGTGAAATGAGTTCTTTGGTCTGAATCAATCCTATTCACCATCTCATACTGGGGAATGATTGATTCCAGGAGGATTTTAGTTATGATGCTGGCATTGGCTTTAACAGTGGGCACCACTTCTACCTAATGGGTTGATCTACTATCACTAGCAGAAATTTCTACCATTGTACTTGGGGAAGCTTAGTAAAGTCTATCTGGATGTTCTGAAAGGGTTGTAAGGCTAGTTTTCACCCTCCTCTGGGTGTTTTCCTCATGACTTTCTTATTCACTTGTTGACATATCACACACCGTTCAGTTACTTGGTTAGTTAGTCCAAAAATTCTTATGCAGCCCTAGTCCTTTAAGAACTGATCACTCAACGCTTGTGTACCCCAATGTGTTGTACTATGCATGCTTTCTAGCATTTTCCTGGCAAGTGGTTTATTTAACAATTATGTCCCATCTGGTAACCTCTACTTCTCTTCATTATCTTTCTTTGCTCCTATTCTGAGGAGTTCTCTCTCTTCTGTCTCAGTAAATACAGAGACTTCCTGCATTTCTCCCATGCGGGGTTAACATCATCATTAATTTTTCTGTCCCTGACTCGGCTGCATCTTTAGCTTCTAAATCCTCTAAATTGTTTCTCCATGCTTCCAGAGTCACCCCTTTTTGATGTCCTTTAACATATACTACTGCCACTTCTGGTAATTGTAAGGTTTCTAATACTTCCAAAACAAGTTTTTCATGAACCAGTCCCTTCCCCTTTGAATTTAGTAGCCTTATCTCTTCCAAAATCTTCTCAAAGGTATGCACCACCCCAAAAGCATATTTTGAATCTGTATACACTGTTCTCCTTTATTGTGTTAATATTTCCAGAGCTCGTTTTAGGGCATATAACTCACATGCTTGGGCTGACCAGTTGGAAGGTAACTTTCCCTTTAGTATGTCTACTAAACCTTCATCAGTTATAGTGTACCCTGACACCTGGTGCCCCTGGACTACCCTCAAAGACCCATCAACGTACAATCGCTTTCCCCCTTGGAGCGGTTGATCTGTTGAGTGTTCTCTTACCTTAGTTTGATAGTTAATAACTTCTAGGCAATCATACACTAATTCTTCCACTGGTTCTTTATACAAAAACTGGGCTGAATTGAGGTGGTTATCAACAATTAGCTCTAAATCATTATTTATTAAAATGGTTCATACCTTAACACTTGGGAATCGGTAAGCTATTTCTCAGCCTTTTGACTTAGGATACTCCTGACTGAGCGTAGGGTATATACTTTCAATTTTCCCCCAAAGGTTAATTTCCTGCTTTCCTCCACTAGTCAGGCAGTTGCTGCTACTGCCTGAATGCAGGTTGGCCACCCCCAGCTGACAGGGTCTAGCAGTTTTGATAAATAGGCCACTGGTTTCTTGGATCCTCCCCAGTCCTGGGCCAGTACTCCATGTGCTACCCCTTTTTCTACATCTACAAACAGATAGAAAGGTTTGTCTAAGGCAGGAAGACTCAACACCAGTGCACTGACTAATTTCTCTTTTAAATCTTCAAACTTTTGCTCATCTTCCTTTTCCCGCCTAATCTCCTCTTCTACTAACTTTTCATGCAAGAACTTGATGGCCTGAGTTTACCCCTTAATCCATAGTCTCCAATATCCCAACAAGCCTAAAAACCTTCTAACCTCCCTCTTAATTTTCGGCTGTGGAAGTGAGACTCTCTCTAATTCTTTTAGAGTTCAGTCACTGGCTCCCTTGACAAATTATATGTCCTAGGTATTTTACCTCACGCTCTACAAATGGAAGTTTCCCTTTTGATACCCTCAGTCCTTGGTTTCCTGGAAAATTTAATAATGCTGTGGTGGATTCCTGGACTTTCTTTTCCTCCTCTCCTGAGAGAAGCAAATCATCTACATATTGGATAAGTTTTATTTCAGGTGTGATGGAGAAAAGTTGTAGTACTAGTGCTTGACTGAATAAGTTGGGGGATTCAGAAAATCCTTGGGGTAACCTTGTCCACTGAAGCTGTTGCTTTCTTCCTGGATTGGGGTCTTGCCATTCAAAAGCAAATATATCCTTACTTTCCTCTGCTGATGGGCAAGCCCAAAAAGCATCTTTTAGGTCTATCACACTAAACCACTGGTGTAATGGGGGAATATTACTCAGTAGTGTATAAGGGTTGGGCACTACCAGGTATTAATTCACAGTTCTTTTATTCACTTCCCTCAAGTCTTGGACAAGCCAGTAAGTTCTGTCTGACTTCCATACTGGCAATATGGGTGTATTATGGGGAGACATACATGGTTCTACAGTTGACTCCAAGAGGTTTGGGCATCTTCATTCAAGACTAAAGCAATGGGTAAAAGAAGTCCTTTATTGCATCGTTACATCAGTCCCATGAAGGCAAAGTTATTAGTCCGTAGCAGTATGCAGAAGCCTTCTAACATAAAGTTTCTAAGTCCCAAGCAGAAGCAGCAGCCACAGCAGCAGTAAAGGCATCAGTAGTCTGTGTCCTGTGAGCGTCTTCTCAGTAGCAGTCACAGCAGTAGCAACAACGGCATTGGTGTTTTCATGAGTCCTGTGTGTGTGTTCTAACATTCTCAGTGCATTTTTATTCTATTTTTAGCCAATTAGGGACTTGCACGAATCTTCTTACCATGGTGTTGGACCTATCCTAAGCCAAAATTAATGTACGAAGGCAAACACAAATTCTTACACAAATTCTATATATATAGCTCTATCTGTTCTATCTAGCAAGGCTACATTATTTTTGTTATGACTAGAATTTAACTAACTTTGCAAAAGGCAATGTTACTTGAACTTTAAACTAGGCTTTAGGGCTTCTACTAGCTAATATAGGCACTTTAAATCCTCTATTTAAAACTAAACTTGCATTCTGTGGATTTATGTATTTTAGTTTTTCTGAAGGCTCTAATTCAATCCTCACATTTCTGGGCACTCCTGGGCCTGTATCGATTTGGCCCAGGGGGATTCATACTCCAACATACAGTCCCTTCTTCAAGCAGGTCCTGGACCACCAGCTGCAACCCTCGTCTCCCTTCCAGGGAGAGTGGGTATTGTCATACCCGAACTGGGCTGTTTTCATCAACTATTTTTACTACTATAGGATTCATGTTTAATTTACCTCAGTTTCCTGGTCATGCCCACACTATTTCATGAATCTTCTCCCCATCTTCCTCTCTTAATTGGAGAACCTTAACAACCATTTTCCCTTCTCCTGGGCGCACCCCGATGTTTAACTGCACTTGTAAATCTCGTCCTAACAAATTGCACCCTGCTTCTGGAACTAATAGAACATCTCCAATTCCTATTTTATTTGTCCCTTCAAACCTTGCTTGCTTTATAACTAATGTTTTAAACCCTTCCCCTTTCACGCCCACTACTTGCACAGTATCTTGACTCTTTTTACACCTCTTTGGAATTTTACAAACACAAGTTCTTTCAGCCCCCATGTCTACCAAAAATTCAAATTCTTCCTCTTGGGGACCTATTTTTAAGGTTATCAAGGACTCCTAATGTTATTCTGTCCCCAAGAGGTAGAGCCCCTGACACCCCTTGTCTTCCACCTTTCCTTTTTGCTTATTCTCATAAACCCTCAGGTCCCTTTCCTTTCGGGAGAAATTTCTCCTGATATGCACATTTTCCTTACAATAAAAGTGAATCAGTCCTAGGTTCTCCAGTTTCTCAATTTCCCCTTTTGCAATCCCCTCTTGACATACACCTTTTGTGTCTCCCTTAAGAGATTTTCTAATCCCCTTTCTTGCCAACTGTCCAGTCTCTAATTTTCTTTATATATCTGGCCAAGCATGGGTGAAGAAATTTATCTTTAGCAAGATTTTGCTGGCCACCATATCAGGATCAACCCCTGAATACTGCTTCATATTTTTCCTCAATCTTTCTAGCTACTCTGTTGGGGTTTCTTCCTTCTGCTGCTCATCTAATGCCTTACGAGCATTTTGGCTTCAAGGAGCAGCCTCTTTAATACTCTTTACAATTAATGTTCTGTACTCCTCTATGTTTTGTCTTCTCCTGGGATTGTTGTGGTCTCAATTAGGGCATACTGTGGGCATTTTCAGGTCTCCAGGAGGTCCTTGCATATGCTCCCTGTCCTGGGTTGTGGAGCTGGGTTTTGTATATTCTATTTACATCTGTTTTGGGGCCTGATGACCCACCTTGATAGGCCATTGTTACCTTCCCCAGCCTGTGCGGTGCATTTGCATTTCTATACATCTCATGCCCTGGCGGTGGGGGGTGGGGGGGAGGGGGGGTGGCCGGGGGTTGGCGGTTCGGCCCTGCTGCAGGAGCGGGGTGCTCGGCGCTTCCTTCGCTGCGGTGTGGGAAGAGCTTCTTCGTCTCCTGTGCTCGTCATTCTGTCTCCCTCCTCACCGTCCCTGAACCGGCTTCTTCGCAGAATCATCTCTGCTCCAACAGGATCACGTCTGCCATTTCAGAAGTGTTTGGACTGTTTACGTTTGGACTGTTATCAACATCCTGAATCACAGGGTCAGATTGAAACTCTGACTTTGTCAGGGTTTTCTTCAAAAATTATTGTTTATTTGTTTATTTGTTTGTTTGGTTGGGTGGTTTTGTTTCCTATCATATTTGTATTGTTAATATCTCCTAGTAAAGAACTGTTATTCCTATTCCCAACATCTTTGCCTGAGAGCCCTTGATTGCAAAATTATAATTCGTCGGGGTGTGAGGGGTTGGTATTCTCCATCCTAGGGGAACCTCAGTTTCCCTGGCAGATACCTGTCTTTCCAAACCAAGACAGATTTTGGCGCCCAAGGGTGGGGCACGAGGGCATTGAGAGAGAGGAATAACAGTTCTTGCGTATTAGATAAAAGCCCACTGGCCAGAATAATGTGGTCTAGCTTTCCCTGGTTTGGGTGGCACGTGGTGGTGGCTGTATTTCTGCCATTTGCTACTCCTTATGTAAATATGGGTCCTATGACTAAGGCTACTGTGGCTGGCATTCAGTTTATTTTGTGGATTAATAAGGTGAGAAATTCATAGATTTTTAACTTCCTCTGGAAAGCAAGCACGTGGATTCATAGCTATCATAGGCTAACTCTGTGCTTCTGGGGTTACTTTAACAATGGTACCTATTGTAAGGAAATGGCACCGGGGGAAATTTTCTCCCAGCCCTTCACACAGTTTTTTGGGTCCACCCCACCAGTTTTTGAAGGGTTGAAATCTCTGAGTGCTAATGATATCATACAGTGGCTGGTGTTGCTGGTATGCCTGTTCTGTTTGGCATTCAGAGATAAGGGGAGATTGGCCTGGGTAAGCACCTTAATAAGTACCCCAGAGAATAAGAATGCAGCCCAAGAGTCCGCTCCTGCCCCACAGCCTGCCTCAGAGATAAACCACCCGGTTTGGGTGGGGGCTCTGATGAAGGAGATGCAGGAGAAGATGGGCCAGATGCTGAGGGAGTACATTTCCCCAGCTAGTGGGAAATCCTTCCCCTGCCCTGACAAAAGAGAGCCTGATGGTGCAGCAATGAAACCCACAGAGATTACAACTGCTCAGGTCCCAGCTGAACCACAGGGGCAGTCACAGCCAGCGGCAGTTGCCCCTGTGGAAACAAAGAAATCTAAGGTGAAAAGAGCAAACCCAGACAATAACAAAGGAGGGCCCTCACAACCTGCAAGGGAATCACATGTTCAGATCATCACCGAGTCCCTGTCGTATGAAAGTCTCCGTAACCTGCAAAAAGATATTGTACGGCGGGGGCGTGAGGCTTACACAGCCTGGCTACTTCGGGTTTGGGACCTCATGGGTACTGGGGTGCAATTGGACAGTGGTGAGGCAAGGAATTTGGGACCCTTGACCCAGGACTCAGGTATAAATCAGGTATTTGTAAGAGAGCCAGGACCCCTTTCCCTTTGGGAGTGGCTTTTAATGAGTGTGAGAGAGAGATTTATCCACAAAGAAAGAATGCAGGAGCACCACCATAGAATGCGCTGGAAAACTCTGGAGGAAGGGATCCAACAGCTGAGGGAAGTGGCGGTGCTGGAGGTACTTTTTGGGAGGAGTGGACAGCATGATAATGACCCTGACAAGGTTAAATGCACAGGGCAGATGTTGTGGAATCTGTCAAATCTAGGGCCATCTCAGTACACCACCTTTATTGCAACAATTAATGCTGAGGACAATCGAGAGACAGTGGGGTCTGTTGCCAATAAGCTTAGGAATTATGAAAGTATGATCAATGGCCCGATGCAGGCTCATATCTCTGCCGTGGTTAAAGAACTCAAAGAAGAGATAAGGGGGGTGAGGGAGGAGATGAGGACAAACAGTTCCAATGTGGCACCAGTGCGAGTCACAGGCCCCAGAGTTAGAGCCCAACGACTCCCAGCTCGAGAGAGAGGGTACACCCCAAGAGCTGACCTGTGGTTTTATCTGCGTGACCATGGGAAAGACATGGGAGTGTGGGATAAGAAACCCACTTCTGTCCTGGCAGCACGGGTGCGTGAGCTCAAGGAGAGAAACACTCACCAAGGGGGTTCCACTAAAATGAAAGTAGCCTCAACCTCCCATGACCAAGCTGCCGGTAGTCAGGATGCTGGAACCTCTAGTATGTATGCTCAGGAAGGGGATAACCAGTGCTAGAGGGGCCCTGCCTCTAGCCAGGTAGAGGAAAGGGATAATCGGATCTATTGGACTGTGTGGATCCAATGGCCTGACACATCCGACCCACAAAAATACACGGCTTTGGTTGACACTGGTGCCCAATGTACCCTGATGCCATCAGGGTATGTAGGAACAGAACCCATTTCTATTTCTGGTGTGACAGGAGGGTCCCAGCAGCTGACTGTAGTGGAAGCCGAAGTGAGTTTAACTGGGAATGGGTGGCAGAAACACCGCATTGTGACTGGCCCAGAGGCCCCGTGCATCCTCGGCATAGACTATCTCAGAAATGGATATTTCAAAGACCCAAAAGGATATCGTTGGGCTTTTGGAGTAGCTGCTGTAGAGACGGAAGAGATCAAACAACTGAATACCTTGCCTGGTCTCTCAGATGACCCTTCTGCTGTGGGACTGCTAAGAGTTGAAGAACAACAGGTACCAATTGCCACAGCAACAGTGCACCGTCGGCAATACCGCACTGACAGAGACTCTGTGACCCTGATCCATGAGATGATTCGTAAACTGGAGAGCCAAGGGGTGGTCAGCAAGGCTCATTCACCTTTTAACAGCCCCATCTGGCCTGTGCGTAAGCCCAGTGGGGAATGGAGACTGACAGTGGATTACCGTGGCCTGAATGAGGTCACGCCACCACTGAGCGCTGCTGTGCCAGACATGTTGGAGTTGCAGTATGAGCTGGAGTCCAAGGCAGCAAAGTGGTACGTGACCATCGACATTGCCAATGCCTTCTTCTCCATTCCTGTGGCAGCAGAGTGCAGACCCCAGTTTGCTTTCACCTGGAGAGGTGTGCATTACACCTGGAATCGGCTGCCCCAGGGGTGGAAGCACAGTCCCACCATCTGCCATGGACTGATCCAGGATGCACTGGAAAAGGGTGAGGCTCCGGACCATCTACAGTACATAGATGACATCATTGTGTGGGGGAACACGGCAATGGAAGTCTTTGAGAAAGGAGAGAAGATCATTCAGATTCTCCTGGAAGCTGGTTTTGCCATCAAGAAGAGCAAAGTCAAGGGACCTGCCCAAGAGATCCAGTTCCTGGGAGTGAAGTGGCAAGATGGACGGTGTCAGATTCCCACTGAGGTCATCAATAAGATCACTGCCATGTCCCCACCGACCAACAAGAAGGAAACACAAGCTTTCCTAGGGGCCATTGGCTTTTGGAGGATGCACATCCCTGAGTACAGTCAGATTGTGAGCCCTCTCTACCTGGTTACCCGCAAGAAGAACGATTTCCACTGGGGCCCAGAACAGCAACACGCCTTTGCCCAGATCAAGCAGGAAATCGCACATGCAGTAGCCCTTGGCCCAGTCAGGACGGGACCAGAGGTAAAGAATGTACTCTACTCTGCAGCCGGGAGCCATGGTCTGTCCTGGAGCCTGTGGCAGAAGGTGCCAGGTGAGACTCGAGGCCAGCCATTGGGATTCTGGAGCCGAAGCTACAGAGGGTCTGAAGCCAATTACACTCCCACAGAGAAGGAGATCTTGGCCGCCTACGAAGGAGTTCAAGCTGCCTCAGAGGTGATTGGCACTGAAGCACAACTCCTCCTGGCACCCCGACTACCGGTGCTGGGGTGGATGTTTAAAGGAAAGGTTCCCTCCACCCACCATGCTACCGATGCCACATGGAGCAAATGGATCGCCCTCATCACTCAGCGCGCCCGTATTGGTAACCCGAATCGCCCTGGGATTTTGGAAGTAATCACCAACTGGCCAGAAGCTGAGAACTTCAGTCTCACTGACGAAGAAGAACAAGTAACCCGGGCTGAAGAAGCTCCACCATACAACCAACTGCCAGCAGAAGAAACACGCTACGCTCTTTTCACTGATGGTTCCTGTCGCATCGTAGGGATGAACCGGAAGTGGAAAGCAGCCGTATGGAGCCCCACACGACAAGTTGCACACGCCACTGAAGGAGAAGGTGGGTCAAGCCAGCTTGCTGAACTCAAAGCTGTTCAATTGGCCCTGGACATTGCTGAAAGAGAGAAGTGGCCGAAGCTCTACCTCTACACCGATTCGTGGATGGTGGCTAATGCTCTGTGGGGCTGGCTGGAAAGGTGGAAAAAAGCCAACTGGCAGCGTAGGGGAAAACCAATCTGGGCTGCTGATGAGTGGAAGGACATTGCCATCAGGGTAGGGAAACTACCTGTGAAAGTCCGTCATGTGGATGCCCATGTCCCCAAGAGTCGGGCTAATGAGTAGCACCGGAACAACGAGCAAGTAGATCAAGCTGCGAGGATAAAGGTATCCAAGGTAGACTTGGATTGGCAACACAAGGGAGAGTTGTTCCTAGCTCGGTGGGCCCATGATGCTTCAGGTCATCAGGGCAGAGATGCCACCTATAAGTGGGCACGAGACCGAGGGGTGGATCTAACCATGGACAGTATTTCACAGGTTATCCACGACTGTGAGACGTGTGCTGCCATCAAGCAGGCCAAGCGGGTGAAGCCCCTCTGGTACGGTGGACGATGGTCCAAGTACAAGTATGGGGAGGCCTGGCAGATTGATTACATCACACTGCCCCAAACCCGCCAAGGCAAGCGCTACATGCTGACCATGGTGGAAGCCACCACTGGGTGCCTGGAGACCTATCCTGTGCCTCATGCCACCACCCGGAACACCATCCTGGGCCTGGAAAAACAAGTCCTGTGGAGACATGGCACCCCTAAGAGAATTGAGTCGGACAACGGGACTCATTTCAAGAACAGCCTCATAAACACCTGGGCTAAGGAACACGGCATTGAATGGATATATCACATCCCTTATCATGCACCAGCTGCCGGGAAAGTTGAACGGTGCAATGGACTGCTTAAGACCACCCTGAAAGCACTTGGCGGGGGGACCTTGAAAAATTGGGAAGTGAACTTAGCAAAGGCCACCTGGATGGTCAACACCCGAGGGTCTATTAATCGAGCTGGTCCTGCCCAGTCTACCCCTTTGCACACAGTGGATGGAGACAAAGTCCCTGTAGTACATATGAGAGGTATCTTAGGAAAGACTGTTTGGGTAAACCCCACTTTGGGCAAAGGTGAACCCACCCGTGGGATTGTTTTTGCTCAAGGACCTGGTAACACTTGGTGGGTGATGCAGAAAGATGGGAAAACCAATTGTGTACCACAGGAAAACCTAATCCTAAGTGAGAACTGAGTGTGAGGGTTCATTCTGTATAGTGGAGTTTATTAATTTAGGTATGATACAGATGGTAATAGAATAAGGGGTGGATAATGTCCTGGGTTGTGGAGCTGGGTTTTGTGTATTCTATTTACATCTGTTTTGGGGCCTGATGACCCACCTTGATAGGCCATTGTTACCTTCCCCAGCCTGTGCGGTGCATTTGCATTTCTATACATCTCATGCCCTGGCGGTGGGGGGTGGGGGGGAGGGGGGGTGGCCAGGGGTTGGCGGTTCGGCCCTGCTGCAGGAGCGGGGTGCTCGGCGCTTCCTTCGCTGCGGTGTGGGAAGAGCTTCTTCGTCTCCTGTGCTCGTCATTCTGTCTCCCTCCTCACCGTCCCTGAACCTGGTTCTTCGCAGAATCATCTCTGCTACAAGAGGATCACGTCTGCCACTTCAGAAGTGTTTGGACTGTTTACGTTTGGACTGTTTTTTTCAACATCCTGAATCACAGGGTCAGATTGAAACTCTGACTTTGTCAGGGTTTTCTTCTAAAATTATTGTTTATTTGTTTATTTGTTTGTTTGGTTGGGTGGTTTTGTTTCCTATCATATTTGTATTGTTAATATCTCCTAGTAAAGAACTGTTATTCCTATTCCCAACATCTTTGCCTGAGAGCCCTTGATTGCAAAATTATAATTCGTCGGGGTGTGAGGGGTTGGTATTCTCCATCCTAGGGGAACCTCAGTTTCCCTGGCAGATACCTGTCTTTCCAAACCAAGACACTCCCTTTTTCATAACCATATCTCAGCCATCTGGATCATCTGTTTTTCTTCTGGTGTAAATAACATGGGCATTAGTGATTGCATTTCTTCCCATGCATAAATATTGGGCCCCAAAAATTGGTCTAACTGTTCTGCTAATCCAATGGGTCCTGTAGTAATTTTTTTAAAATTCTTTCTTGAACATCCTCACATCAGAGGAATTGAGTGGTACAGTCACAAATCCAATTCTCCTCTGCTCCCCACCCAGTGGTACTTCCCTCAGAGGATACATCTCACTTCCACAGCAAGATATTTATTGTCAGCTACAAGTGTCACTTCCACAGCGCAGGCTGTCTTTAGTGAGTTATTTCACCAAATAGCAAGCTTTTGTGAAGGATGAAATGCCTTGCATCAGCTAACAAACAACAGATAAGCTCTTGTGGCAAGGAGGTGTCCTGCTACAGGGACCCCTTTCCCCCATCCCCTGCATACAGTGAGGTGGTATAGAATAACCTCTGGGTCCTGGTCATGACCCTCCTGACTACTGCAAAAATTAACCCTGTCCTAGTGTAAGCCCCCCAGAAATGGCTCAATGAGCCTCTTAAAAGGGGTTACAGGTTTTTTATGTACTCTGAGTTAGATGCACAGGAGAAATACCAACAAGATAGTCTCAAGGGATCAAAACAACAAAAAACTTTACTGGCAACTTCAGAAAATCAGAGAAATTTGGTAAAAGTTTAGAGCAGCATTCAACCAACATAAAACATTTCACAAAGCATTAACTCAGGCCATCCAGCTTAGGAAACTCCAAGCCCATATGATTTTAATTTACTTAAAACTCTAAGGAGAGAGAATTAGAAGAAGAAGAAGAAAGAAAAAGAGAGAAGAGATATAGAAAAGAATGAATATAGCTACCACTCCTGGGTTCCAGTGGTGTTTAGTTGATAGAAATATTAAGAGAAGGTAGGGTCAAGACATGCTCGCCTCATGTCCTGGGTTAAGTGTCCTTTGGCTTTCCTGGGCCCTTCCCCCAGGTGGGACTTCTGGTTATCTGGCCACTCTGGGGTTAGATTTGGGTTCCAGGGATGGGGTGTGGAGCATTGCCTCCAGTGTGCCAATGACTGGTTGTGGGAACTCCCTTTCAGGAGTCCCTGACTGGAGGTTTTTCTTTTTCCTCTAAAATTCCTGTACCAGGGTTAAGAAGATAAACGAGACTTGCAGCTTTGGTTTTTAAAGATGTTTATTTTATTTCTTATTTTAAGTTCTGCACGCCGCCAAACCTGGCTTAATGCACTGAAAAACACAGCTTAACAAGTCCCCCAACAGAAGATTCCAAGGTTTTTTTAAAGTTTCTAGTCCAATTAACTCTTAAAACGTACTATGTTTACAGTTTTGTGCCAATAATCACTACCTAAACACGCAATTTCTGTATCAAACCCATTCTACCAATGTCTCTGTGCCACCATCACAGCAGAAAATGGAGCAGAAGAAGAAGAGACACCACCCAAAATTCTCCATCTTGCTCTCATCTATCTCCATAGTAAAAAAACCCCAAAACTACAAATTTTCACCCTGTGACAAACTAAACTACTATTTATTTCAAATCTTCATTGCTTTTAATTCATCTCTAAGTGTTGGAAGTTTTTTCCATGGACTAAGGTCAAAGGCAATGATTTCCTGGGGTCCCAGCTGGGGTCTCAGACCCCCCAGGGCAGCACGAGGAGTTTTCCACGTGCCCTGGACTCCAACATCTCCCCCTCCTGTTTGAACCAAAAACACTTCTTTGACAGCTTTGTCCATGGATTGTTGAATGCACCGAAGTAAACACGGCACAAGTAACAAAAGAACTACAATACCAATTAATATGTATACGGCTGTTCTCAAAATCCCCTTCCACATTGGTGAAAGGTCAAATGTTGCCATGCTCGTGCCTGCATGTTTTGGTTTTGGGAATTCCATTCCCAGGCACAGTCTTGATGCACAAGGTCATGTTCTGTAAACTACCGAAGTTCCCACATCTGTTCCCAGAGGAGGGGCTTCGGTGATGGTCTCTGGAAAACGACCAGTGGTTCCCAAGGGTCCCACCTCTCGGGTGGGCACATCTGTAAATGGACAAAAAGAGTCAGGAAAATAAAGGAGGGGTCTCTTGCTTGCAAGAGCTCCACGCAGCCTCTTTGATGCACTCCCTGCCTCGTTCCTGAGACCCCCACAGGGATATCTGGTGACCCCTGACGTGACCTGCAGCCGCAAGAACAAGGTAAAGAATACCTTGTCCCCTTTTTTAAAGAAAAAGGGAATTTTATTTCTCTCCAGTAGGGAGAAGGAATTTGAAAAAATGAACCGGCCGCTAGGCCCGGAAGATAACTTTGTGTTAACGATGTGGGGGATGTACCTCGCACGTTGGGAAGTAGGTATATCCTCGGAACATCTAACAGAACTATACAGATGGGGGAAAAACCAGGGTTTCATCCCGACCCCCAGAAGAGCGCAGTATAGGTCATTTTGGTCTCTCTTGGGACTTCTGGTGAATTCAGAGTTAGATATGCTAACAAAATTATCACTAATATGGGAAAGATCGATGAAGGTTTTTGAAAGGTCGGGAGAAGATTTTCTTTTCAGCTCATTCCCTGATTCAGTGGAAGAGGACCAAAGTCTCAAGACTGCAGCTGACAGCTTGGAGAGTCTCTCGAAGCCGTCTTCAGAAGACCTGGGTTTGTCCTTTCCCCCCCCTTGTGAGCTTCCTCCTGGGAAGGAGGGGGGGAAAACCCCGGGCACAAGCGGAGGCGCCCAATGGCGGTCTGCGAAACGAGCGCTGCGAATGCGCCGTCCCCCGATCCTCCCGTGCTCTCCCTCGCGAACGGCTGCGCGCGGGAGGGGGGAGGAGGTCGGGGGTCCCGAGACGCCGTCGCGCCCCGCCCCGCGGCCACCGAGCCGCGCTTTCCCATGCAAAAAGCCCATTGAGACCTTGGCGCCACCCCGGGGGCCCCACCCCGGCGGTCCGGGCTCGAAAAAGTCCGGGAGAAAGAGGGGACGGGAGTTGCCCATCCCCCAGGCGTCTGTCCCAGAAAAGAGGCAGAAGGGAGTGCCTGCGCGCTCTACACGCGCAACTTCGGGCAGGACAGTTGTTTCCAAATGCCTGACAAGCGGAGCGTGCGCGCGGTCTTCCTTTCGGGTGGAGAAGGACGGTTTTTCTGCGAACGCCTGAAACCGCGCGGCCACGGCCCCAGAGGGGGGGGCCGGGCAGAGCGACTCTTTGCAGCCGCCGTGGGAGGAAGGGGGGGCTGCCCCCTATGTCCCCCCGCCCTTCAGCCCCCCCCAGCTTGGCTCGGCCAGAGACTCGGCCCCCAACACGCCGCGCGACGCCCGTCCCGCCGCCGGGGCCGGCACGGCAGCCGCGGGGAGCCGCCCCGTCCCGAAGCTGCCGCGGGAGACGGGTGGGGGCGGCCTGGCCCCGCCCTGCGGGGCCCGCTGGCACTGCCCAGCCGGGAACGCCGCCCCCCCCACGCCGCGCGGCCTGCGGAAGACAGGCGGGGGTGGCGTGACCCCGCCCCCGCCCCGCGGGACCTGACGGGGCCGCTCGGCCGAGAACGCCGCCCGCCCGCGGGTGCGGGGGGGGGGACGCAGGGGGACCCTGCGCTGAGCCAACCACGGCTGGCCCCTCCCCCAGCGGAGCGGCCGCAGAAGAAGCCCCGCCGACCCCCTCCGGCAAAAGGAGCCGGCTACACCGCAATTCCACTGGTCACCACTCCGTCCCTTGCCCGCCCCTCGCATCTGTGTTGCCTGGCAACACTGCCGAGCTTCCGCAAACTGCGGTTCCACCTGCGTCTGTGGATCCCTGCCACGGAACCGTGCGCTCCAGGGGGCTGAGACCTGCCTGGAACGAAGTGCAACATATGGCTTGGGGACTGGGACGATGGGGTGTCGAGAACCGCTTGTTGGGAACCCCAAAGACTTCCCTTGGCCTTGCTGACATGGCACCAGCCCACATGGCAGGTGCCCAGAGTGAGACACGGTTTTCTCTGTCTGCTTCTGTGCTGTTCAGAAAGCGGGCTGAGAGGGATTCGTGGCTCTCTCTCAGATACCCAAGGGGATTCCAGAGATCATGTAACCTGTGCTTTTGCAGACCCTTGTTTTCAGGACTGGGAACTGGCGCTGGGATGTTTTCCTCATATCTGCCGAGCACCTTGACTCCCTGCACAGCACTCCTGGCCTGGTGAACGTCCCAAGTTGTGTATCCTGTACCTCCCTGATACCACCCCTCCAGAGATGGATGCCTGGAAGGGACGGAGCACTGCTTCGACAGCTAGCATCCTGTGATCGGACTCAGAGGGACTCTTCCCTGTGGTTTTGCTTGCATTCCAGGGGAATTGTTGTGGACCTCTGGGGGGCGGGATTCTTAGCTGGGGTTTGGGAGGACGGATCGGCGGATCGGGATGGATTTTGTAATGAGGGTCATTGCACTGCATGGCACAGCATCTCACCTGACAAGGACTCGGCAACTGGTCACAACATGTTAAAAAAAAAAAAAAAAAAAAAAAAAAAAAAAAAAAGGGAAAAAGCAGGGACAGTCCCTGCAAACTGGCCGACAGGCAAATTGGAAACTGTGACCAGAATGAGAGCCGACAAGTGGAGAAATCTACGAGTCTTCAATCGAAGACCTCTCCACAAGCAGATATAAAAATCTGCATTTTTCTTTTTTTCTTTTCTTTTTATGTAAACTGAAAGGGTGAGATGTTGCCATGCTCGTGCCTGCATGTTTTGGTTTTAGGAATTCCATTCCCAGGCACGGTCTTGATGCACAAGGTCATGTTCTGTAAACTACCGAAGTTCCCACATCTGTTCCCAGAGGAGGGACTTCGGTGATGGTCTCTGGAAAACGACCAGTGGTTCCCAAGGGTCCCACCTCTCGGGTGGGCACATCTGTAAATGGACAAAAAGAGTCAGGAAAATAAAGGAGGGGTCTCTTGCTTGCAAGAGCTCCACGCAGCCTCTTTGATGCACTCCCTGCCTCGTTCCTGAGACCCCCACAGCGATAGTCAAATAAATTGAATACACCATCCATCCAAAATCCAGTCTCTTCTCTGTCTTGGTTTAGAAAGACAGGTTTCTGCCAGGGAAACTGGGGTTCCCCTAGAATGGAGAATGCAAACCCCTCACACCCTGCCAAATTATAATTTTGCAATCAAGGGCTGTCAGGCAAAGATGTTGGGGATAGGAATAACAGTTCTTTACTAGGAATATTAACAATACAAATGTAATAGGAAACAAAACCACCCAACCAAACAAGCAAATAAACAAATAAACAACAATTTTGGAAAACCCTGACAGAGTCAGAGCCACAACTTGACCCTGTGATTCAGGGTGTTGAAAGCTGTCCAAAAGTAAGTCCTTCTGAAGTGGCAGACGTGATTCTGTTGGAGCAGAGATGATTCTGTGGAAAAGCAGATCCAGGGGTGGTGAGGAGGGGGTCTGGTGATGATGAGGAGGGGGTCCAGGAAGGATGAGATGGAATCTGGTGAGATGAAGTCCGGTCTTCCTCCTGGGAAAAATCGGATGAAAAACTAGCAGCTCTCCTGTCTGTGAGTCTCCGTTTATCCAGACAAACTGCCTGCTCCCCCCGACCGCCAGGGGATGAGATGTATCTCACAATAGGGTGATAGAAATGCAGATGCACAGCTCTGGAGGGGAAGGTACAGGCTGGGAAGGTGCTAATGGCCTATTAAGATGAGGCGTCAGGCCTTCAAATAGATGGAAATAGAATACACAAAACCCGGCTCCACAACCCAGGACATTCTCCAAGCTTGTTCATTCCATCCTCCAATTGCCTTATGCTCTCATGAATAGATTTTGAATGATCTGACAAATTCATGCAACACATTCCCTCAAATTCTTCACATCCATGTCCATGCACTAATAACAGATAATCAATTGCGGCTCTGTTTTGAAGAGTCGATTGTCTCACACTGTTAACACCAGTTAACAAATCAGTGCGAGAGAGGTAGCACGGGCGTGCTTACTCAACCAACACCCCATTTGATCCAATTGTTTCAAGGCCACTCCTGCTGCTGCCTGTGGCAAAAGCAGAGCTGTTATAAATCTCTGGCCTTTTTTTTTATGTACTAACATTATCATCACAATTGGGATCTTATTGAGTAACAGATCTTTTTCCTCTACATTTTTGTTCTTTTATCAGTGTCATGTTGGGCGTCAGCAAAGAAAGTCTCCCAGTGCTGCATGGACCACCTTTGACATTTGCAGGGATGGCAGGCCAAAGTCTGTCCCCACAAATGAAAAAGATCCCTCATGGCAATTGCAATGGAACCTGGTTGGATGGTATGACTGTCATCTTTGTGTAATTACACCAAGATGTTGCATTTTTATAAATAATATGATTTGGAGTAACATCTGTCATTTTGTTCTTACTCTTTTCTGACCCAGAAAAACCAAATATTATACAAAAATCCATTTCCACTGAGCCAAGGATTTCCAGTTCCTGAGGTTTGTAAAGAGCCTCAGGGAAAAATTTGGTCCAAACTCCATCCATCCCCTGGGTTTAAAATGAACCGCGAAAGTTTTGGAGGGATATTGTCTGGAATTGGCCATTTGTCCCCTGGCAAACCTACTAAACATGTTGAGAATGGCTTCTTTGGCCTTGAGTGTTTCAAACAAATGGTGTCCAAGCCTGACTCATTGGCCAGTTTCCCAAACATTTTCCCTTGGTTGACTCACGGGCAAAACTGCCGCATTGCTCAAGGCAATCGGTGAGATAACAAGGCACAAGTATAATACTTGATTGAACTTCATGTTCAATGGCCTTATTTCCCGTGGGAATCTCTGAAATGCAACACTACACCACATTTTCTCGCAGAAAAAAGAAACCCAAGCCTCAGAGTCTTTGGACATAGAACAAAGATATGACTGCAGTCTTGACACTGATTCACGTCTGCGTGCTCACTTCTCTGTTTCCGGGGTCAGTGTCTGCTTGCTTCTGGACTCAATAGGGCCTCATGTATTTTGCTGAAACCCACTTCAGTCCTGCTCCTGTGGAGACACAAGCATAACCCTTGCCCCAAGTTATTAATTGGAATGGTCCTTCAATCTGCCCTGTCTATGTGTTTCTGGTCAAAACGAAAGGATTTTCCTTCAATGTTGCCTGCGTGCTGTTCGAGGAATGCCTGATGATTGGTGGACTAGGTTCTCCAAAAGAGCCATTCAAAAAATTTAAAACATATAAAGCTTTGTTCAACCGCATCTGCCTCGCCCCTTTTCTGTCTATTCAAAAGGGATTTCAGAGTTTGGTGCATCTTCTTAATGATTGCTTGACTTGTGGGAGAATAGGGAATACTATAGGTGTGATTAATACCCCATTTTTTCAAAAATTTATCACGTATGCTTGCAAAAAATGTCGACAAGCATGTCGCGCTGTTTCACCTGTGTGCAGAGGCAAAAACTGCACCTGAAAAGGTGTTGTCCTAGGGTAACTTTATAATGCTTGTATCCCCAATCATCTGTTCTGTTTGTGTTGTATATTAAGTTCTGTACCTGTAAAACTAGTTCTAGGAGTGAAGGGGAAAAAGAAGCAGTGCGTAGTTTGTTTTGAGAAAACTGCCTAACACCCATATGTTCCTTCTTCCGGCAAGTTGGTCTGAAACCTGGACAGTGGTAAGGCAAAAATCTCCTGAGCTCTTAGTTAAACTAGCTGAGGCAAAAAGTTCCCTAGACTGGTTTTTTTTCTTTTTCTTAAAACTGTTTAAATCTGCTCTAGACTAAAAAACCCAAAAGAGAAGCAAAAGCTCACACCTGCGACCCACCGGGGCCTAGACCTCCAAAGAAAGTGGGACTGGTGCAAGACTAAGTCAGCTGAGCTACACCCACAGCAAGAACATTCTCAGTTTACCATCTCTCTTCGAAGCAGTGAGAAGTTTTATAGTTTTGTCCTGGGTTGTGGAGCCGGGTTTTGTGTATTCTAATTACATCTGTTTGGGGGCCTGATGACCCATCTTGATAGGCCATTGTTACCTTCCCCAGCCTGTGCGGTGCATTTGCATTTCTATACATCTCATGCCCTGGCAGTGGGGGGTGGGGGGAGGGGAGGCGGCCGGGAGAGAAGGCTGGGACGGCGCCGGTGCTGCCCTGCTGCAGGAGCTGGGTGCTCTGCGTTTTCTTCTCTGTGGCGTGGCAAGAATTCCTTCGTCTCCTGTGCTCGCCATCCTGTTTCCCTTCCCCACCCTAATCCAGAGCCAGGGCTTCTCAGGAGGATTGTCCTCTTCATCCCTCCCTGACAAGACCGGGGAGCAGCCAGTTTTTCACCTGATTTCTTGTGGGAGGAAGACCGGATTTCGTCTCACCAGATTCCATCTCACCATTCCCGGATTCCCCTCCTCACCACCCCTGAACTTGCTTCTACACAGAATCACCTCTGCTCCAACAGAATCACGTCTGCCACTTCAGAAGGACTTACTTTTGGACTGCTTTCAACATCCTGAATCACAGGGTCAGATTGAGGCTCTGACTCTGTCAGGGTTTTCTTCCAAAATTGTTGTTTATTTGTTTATTTGTTTGTTTGGTTGGGTGGTTTTGTTTCCTATCATATTTGTATTGTTAATATTTCCTAGTAAAGAACTGTTATTCCTATCCCCAACATCTTTGCCTGAGAGCCCTTGATTGCAAAATTATAATTTGTCGGGGTGTGAGAGGTTGGCATTCTCCATTCTAGGGGAACTCCAGTTTCCCTGGCAGATACCTGTCTTTCCAAACCAAGACAGATTTTGGTGCCCAACGTGAGGACCGAGGGCATTGAGAGAGAGGAATAACAGTTCTTGGGTATTAGATAAAAGCCCACTGGCCAGAATAATGTGGTCTAGCTTTCCCTGGTTTGGGTGGCACGTGGTGGTGGCTGTATTTCTGCCATTTGCTACTCCTTATGTAAATATGGGTCCTATGACTAAGGCTACTGGGGCTGGCATCCAGTTTATTTTGTGGATTAATAAGGTGAGAAATTCATGGATTTTTAACTTCCTCTGGAAAGCAAGCACATGGATTCATAGCTATCATAGGCTAACTCTGTGCTTCTGGGGTTACTTTAACAATGGTGCCTATTGTGAGGAAATGGCACCGGGGGAAATTTTCTCCCAGGCCTTCACACAGCTTTTTGGGTCCACCCCACCAGTTTTTGAAGGGTTGAAATCTCTGAGTGCTAATGATATCATACAGTGGCTGGTGTTGCTGGTATGCCTGTTCTGTTTGGCATTCAGAGATAAGGGGAGACTGGCCTGGGTGAGCACCTTAATAAGTACCCCAGAGAATAAGAATGCTGCCCAAGAGCCTGCCCCTGCCCCACAGCCTGCCTCAGAGATAAACCACCCGGTTTGGGTGGGGGCTCTGATTAAGGAGATGCAGGAGAAGATGGGCCAGATGCTGAGGGAGTACATTTCCCCAGCTAGTGGGAAATCCTCCCCCTGCCCTGACAAAAGAGAGTCTGATGGTGCAGCAATGAAACCCACAGAGATTACAACTGCTCAGGTCCCAGCTGAACCACAGGGGCAGCCACAGCCAGCAGCAGTTGCCCCTGTGGAGACAAAGAAATCTAAGGTGAAAACAGCAAACCCAGATAATAAGAAAGGAGGGCCCTCACAATCTGCAGGGGAATCACATGTTCAGATCATCACCGAGTCCCTGTCGTATGAAAGTCTCCGTAACCTGCAAAAAGATATTGTACGGTGGGGGCGTGAGGCTTACACAGCCTGGCTACTTCGGGTCTGGGATCTCATGGGTACTGGGGTGCAATTAGATAGTGGTGAGGCAAGGAATTTGGGACCCTTGACCCAGGACTCAGGTATAAATCAGGTATTTGTAAGAGAGCCAGGACCCCTTTCCCTTTGGGAGCGGCTTTTAATGAGTGTGAGAGAGATTTATCCACAAAGAAAGAATGCAGGAGCACCACCATAGAATGCGCTGGAAAACTCTGGAGGAAGGGATCCAACAGCTGAGGGAAGTGGCGGTGCTGGAGGTACTTTTTGGGAGGAGTGAACAGCATGATAATGACCCTGACAAGGTTAAATGCACAGGGCAGATGTTGTGGAATCTGGCAAATCTAGGGCCATCTCAGTACACCACCTTTATTGCAACAATTAATGCTGAGGACAATCGAGAGACAGTGGGGTCTGTTGCCAATAAGCTTAGGAATTATGAAAGTATGATCAATGGCCCGATGCAGGCTCATATCTCTGCCGTGGTTAAAGAACTCAAAGAAGAGATAAGGGGGGTGAGGGAGGAGATGAGGACAAACAGTTCCAATGTGGCACCAGTGCGAGTCACAGGCCCCAGAGTTAGAGCCCAACGACTCCCAGCTCGAGAGAGAGGGTACACCCCAAGAGCTGACCTGTGGTTTTATCTGCGTGACCATGGGGAAGACATGGGAATGTGGGATGGGAAACCCACTTCTGTCCTGGCAGCACGGGTGCGTGAGCTCAAGGAGAGGAACAATCGCCAAGGGGGATCTACGAAAATGAAAGTAGCCTCAGCCTCCTATAACCAAGCTGCCAATGCTGTGTTGAATCCCCTTGAAGGAACCTCTAGTATGTATGCTCCGGAAGGGGATAACCAGTGCTAGAGGGGCCCTGCCTCTAGCCAGGTAGAGGAAAGGGATAATCGGATCTATTGGACTGTGTGGATCCCATGGCCTGGCACATCTGACCCACAAAAATACACGGCTTTGCTTGACACTGGTGCCCAATGTACCCTGATGCCATCAGGGTATGTAGGAACAGAACCCATTTCTATTTCTGGTGTGACAGGAGGGTCCCAGCAGCTGACTGTAGTGGAAGCCGAAGTGAGTTTAACTGGGAATGGGTGGCAGAAACACCGCATTGTGACTGACCCAGAGGCCCCGTGCATCCTCGGCATAGACTATCTCAGAAATGGATATTTCAAAGACCCAAAAGGATATCGTTGGGCTTTTGGAGTAGCTGCTGTAGAGACAGAACAGATCAAACAACTGAATACCTTGCCTGGTCTCTCAGATGACCCTTCTGCTGTGGGACTACTAAGAGTTGAAGAACAACAGGTACCAATTGCCACAGCAACAGTGCACCGTCGGCAATACCGCACTGACAGAGACTCTGTGACCCCGATCCATGAGATGATTCGTAAACTGGAGAGCCAAGGGGTGGTCAGTAAGGCTCATTCACCTTTTAACAGCCCCATCTGGCCTGTGCATAAGCCCAGTGGGGAATGGAGACTGACAGTGGATTACGGTGGTCTGAATGAGGTCACGCCACCACTGAGCGCTGCTGTGCCAGACATGTTGGAGTTGCAGTATGAGCTGGAGTCCAAGGCAGCAAAGTGGTACGTGACCATCGACATTGCCAATGCCTTCTTCTCCATTCCTGTGGCAGCAGAGTGCAGACCCCAGTTTGCTTTCACCTGGAGAGGTGTGCAGTACACCTAGAATCGACTGCCCCAGGGGTGGAAGCACAGTCCCACCATCTGCCATGGACTGATCCAGGCAGCACTGGAATAGGGTGAGGCTCCGGACCATCTACAGTACATAGATGACATCATTGTGTGGGGGAACACGGCAATGGAAGTCTTTGAGAAAGGAGAGAAGATCATCCAAATTCTCCTGGAAGCCGGTTTTGCCATCAAGAAGAGCAAAGTCAAGGGACCTGCCCAAGAGATCCAGTTCCTGGGAGTGAAGTGGCAAGATGGACAGCGTCAGATTCCCACTGAGGTCATCAATAAGATCACCGCCATGTCCCCACCGACCAACAAGAAGGAAACACAAGCTTTCCTAGGGGCCATAGGCTTTTGGAGGATGCACATCCCTGAGTACAGGCAGATTGTGAGCCCTCTCTACCTGGTTACCCGCAAGAAGAACGATTTCCACTGGGGCCCAGAACAGCAACACGCCTTTGCCCAGATCAAGCAGGAGATCGCTCATGCGGTAGCCCTTGTCCCAGTCAGGACAGGACCAGAGGTAAAGAATGTGCTCTTCTCTGCAGCCGGGAGCCATAGTCTTTCCTGGAGCCTGTGGCAGAAGGTGCCAGGTGAGACTCGAGGCCGACTACTGGGATTCTGGTGCCGAAGCTACAGAGGGTCCAAAGCCAATTACACTCCCACAGAGAAGGAGATCTTGGCCACCTACGAAGGAGTTCAAGCTGCCTCAGAGGTGATTGGCACTGAAGCACAACTCCTCCTGGCACCCCGACTACCGGTGCTGGGGTGGATGTTTAAAGGAAAGGTTCCCTCCACCCACCATGCCACCGATGCCACATGGAGCAAATGGATCGCCCTCATCACTCAGCGCGCCCGTATTGGTAACCCAAATTGCCCTGGGATTTTGGAAGTAATTACCAACTGGCCAGAAGCTGAGAACTTCAGTCTCACTGACGAGGAAGAACAAGAGCAAGTAACCCGGGCTGAAGAAGCTCCACCATACAACCAACTGCCAGCAGAAGAAACACCCTACGCTCTTTTCACTGACGGTTCCTGTCGCATCGTAGGGATGAACCGGAAGTGGAAAGCAGCCGTATGGAGCCCCACACGACAGGTTGCACACGCCACTGAAGGAGAAGGTGGGTCAAGCCAGCTTGCTGAACTCAAAGCTGTTCAATTTGCCCTGGACATTGCTGAAAGAGAGAAGTGGCCGAAGCTCTACCTCTACACTGATTCGTGGATGGTGGCTAATGCTCTGTGGGGCTGGCTGGAAAGGTGGAAAAAAGCCAACTGGCAGCGTAGGGGAAAACCAGTCTGGGCTGCTGATGGGTGGAAGGACATCGCCACCAGAGTAGGGAAACTACCTGTGAAAGTCCGCCATGTGGATACCCATGTCCCCAAGAGTCAGGCTAATGAGGAGCACCGGAACAACGAGGAAGTAGATCAAGCTGCGAGGATAAAGGTATCCAAGGTAGACTTGGCTTGGCAACACAAGGGAGAGTTGTTCCTAGCTCGGTGGGCCCATGATGCTTCAGGTCATCAGGGCAGAGATGCCACCTATAAGTGGGCACGAGACCGAGGGGTGGATCTAACCATGGACAGTATTTCACAGGTCATCCACGACTGTGAGACGTGTGCTGCCATCAAGCAGGCCAAGCGGGTGAAGCCCCTCTGGTACGGTGGACGGTGGTCCAAGTATAAGTATGGGGAGGCCTGGCAGATTGATTACATCACACTGCCCCAAACCCGCCAAGGCAAGCGCTAGGTGCTGACCATGGTGGAAGCCACCACTGGGTGGCTGGAGACCTATCCTGTGCCTCATGCCACTGCCCGGAACACCATCCTGGGCCTGGAAAAACAAGTCCTGTGGAGACATGGCACCCCTAAGAGAATTGAGTCAGACAATGGGACTCATTTCAAGAACAGCTTCATAAACACCTGGGCTAAGGAACACGGCATTGAATGGATATATCACATCCCTTATCATGCACCAGCTGCCGGGAAAGTTGAACGGTGCAACGGACTACTTAAGACCACCCTGAAGGCACTTGGCGGGGGGACCTTCAAGAATTGGGAAGTGAACTTAGCAAAGGCCATCTGGATGGTACCACCCAAGGCTCTATCAATCGAGCTGGTCCTGCCCAGTCTACCCCTTTGCACACAGTGGATGGAGACAAAGTCCCTGTGGTACATATGAGAGGTATCTTAGGAAAGACTGTTTGGGTAAACCCCACCTTGGGCAAAGGTGAACCCACCCGTGGGATTGTTTTTGCTCAAGGACCTGGTAACACTTGGTGGGTAATGCAGAAAGATGGGAAAACCAGTTGTGTACCACAGGAAAAACTAATCCTAAGTGAGAACTGAGTGTGTGGGTTCATTCTGTATAGTGGAGTTTATTAATTTAGGTATGATACAGATGGTAATAGAATAAGGGGTGGATAATGTCCTGGGTTGTGGAGCCGGGTTTTGTGTATTCTATTTCCATCTGTTTGGGGGCCTGATGACCCATCTTGATAGGCCATTGTTACCTTCCCCAGCCTGTGCGGTGCATTTGCATTTCTATACATCTCATGCCCTGGCGGTGGGGGGTGAGGGGAGGGGAGGCAGCCGGGAGAGAAGGCTGGGACGGCGCCGGTGCTGCCCTGCTGCAAGAGCTGGGTGCTCTGCGTTTTCTTCTCTGCGGTGTGGCAAGAATTCCTTCATCTCCTGTGCTCACCATCCTGTTTCCCTTCCCCACCCTAATCCAGAGCCAGGGCTTCTCAGGAGGATTGTCCTCTTCATCCCTCCCTAACAAGACCGGGGAGCAGCCAGTTTTTCACCCGATTTCTTGTGGGAGGAAGACCGGATTTCGTCTCACCAGATTCCATCTCACCATTCCCGGGTTCCCCTCCTCACCACCCCTGAACTTGCTTCTTCACACAATCACCTCTGCTCCAACAGAATCACGTCTGCCACTTCAGAAGGACTTTACTTTTGGACTGCTTTCAACATCCTGAATCACAGGGTCAGATTGAGGCTCTGACTCTGTCAGGGTTTTCTTCCAAAATTGTTGTTTATTTGTTTATTTGTTTGTTTGGTTGGGTGGTTTTGTTTCCTATCATATTTGTATTGTTAATATTTCCTAGTAAAGAACTGTTATTCCTATCCCCAACATCTTTGCCTGAGAGCCCTTGATTGCAAAATTATAATTTGTCGGGGTGTGAGGGGTTGGCATTCTCCATTCTAGGGGAACTCCAGTTTCCCTGGCAGATACCTGTCTTTCCAAACGAAGACAAGTTTCATATTATTCATTCTTTGTGCTTATAGGCATCTTGTTTATCAAATAAACAGTTTTTTCCACTATTCTCTGAAAAAGTTCTTTTCCCAGACCAGCTAAAAAAAAAAAAAAAAAAAGCCATTTAAGTGTGCTTTCCAAAGGAACCCCTGTAGAGGTTTTCTCCCAAATTTGCCCTAAACCAAGACATATATTTTTGTTGGTGCCCAACGTGGGGCACAAAAGAGTAGAAAAAACTTGCATTGATTGCATTTTGGTTGTACTTTGTGTGGGTATAGAGTAGTCAATAACCATGTTGCTTCTTGAATTCTTAATGTCTCTTAGAATAGAGTCCTTTCTGTGTTTTTGTTCCCTAAGTTTTTTTTAAGTTTTAATACCTTTCTGGTCCCTAGGTTTGTTTTCATATTCAGAGATAGCTCCAATGTTGTCCCTAACACATAGCTTTTACACTAGAGGTGCACGAATTAGGATAGCTTTTCTCCTGAGCTTAGTGATTATAGTTTATTAAAAGCTTATACAGGTACTGGAGTTTGTGCCAAGTATGTTTAGTTTATAGCTTCTTCATCCTACCCTGCATCCTAGTTCCAGTAGCATGTTTTGGGGATTTATTAATAATTGCACCCAGTTTGTTAGAAAAAGAGTAGGGGATCTTTCCTTCTTCTCTTTTGAATCAGTTACATCACTTTTAGAAAATGTTCAGTGTCCCCTGAATGTAAGAGAAGCCATTTTCCTGGTATTTAATCTGGTAAGTTTCCTCTATATGTTTTGCAGCTTGTCTAAAATAAAGTCTGAGTTTTCCAGAGGGGCTGATGAAACTGCTGACCTAAAAGTAAATCCAGAAATAGACCCAAGTATAAAAAATCCCAAATAATGCAAAGAATGAGAAAAAATGAGCCGAACCTTAAAAAAATTTTCTAATCCCCCAGCTTGGGAATTTTCACGTAAACAAATTCAGAACCCAGATGAAGTAAAAAAAAAATCTAAAAAAAACCTGCCATAATGATTCTAAAGAAAAAAAGCTCATTGCAACAAGCTGAGCCCTGACATATGCTTATTGCACAGTGTTAAATACTGTAAAGCAGCAAATAAAAGCAAGGGGGCAGGGAGATAAATCAGCAGCTACCCCAGTCATTCAGTCTGCAGCCAATACCCTGGCTACTCAGACAGCAGCTAAACCAAATAGTAAGCCTACGTCAGCAGCTAAACCAGACAATAAGCCCAAGGCAGCAGCTAAACCAGACAGTGAACCTAAGACACTAGCAGTCGCCCCAGCAAAGAAGCGCACACACAAAACCAATCGACCAGTAAATAATAATCCAGGTGAAGGACCCTCAGTGCCTCCCGACACAAAATCAAATGCCCAACCAACTGACACACAATCAGAAGCTGAACCAATCGACACCCAATCAATTTCCCAAACACCCAAACAATTTCCACTAAAACCCTGAACAGCAACACGCCTTTGCCCAAATCAAGCAGGAGATTGCTCATGCAAAAAGCAGCAAGCAGAAGCGGCAAGAGCAGCAGCAGTAGCAGCAAGCAGCCGGCCAGCCAAAAGCCAAAGCCAAAAGCAGCAAGAGCAGCAGAAGCCACAGCCAGCCAAGCATTGGCTGTTAGACATAACAACAGTCCAGATATGGGATATAAGGCACCGTCAACCCAGGACAGTGGAGCATCTCACAATGGAATATGTCATGCCCTTGGTGAGCCTTAATGGCCCATTAGCAGAAAATATCCCCCTGGAGGGAGGATGGGTGGTGAAAGAGAGAAGAAACACTGCCCCACCTGCTTTTAACAGTTGGCCCATTATCAGAAGGCATCCACCCCCCTTCCCCTAGAGTTACAAGAGATAAAGAAAAACATCTCCCCAACTGCTTTTAACAAATGAAATAGAATACACATTTTTGGTTCCATAACCCAAGACACACCAACAGCAGTAAAACAAAAATCTCCTGTACTCTTAGTTTTAACTAACTGAAACAAAAAAAAATTCCCTAAACTGGTTCTTTTTTTCTTTTTCTTAAAACTGTTTAAATCTACTCTAAACTAAAAAACCCAAAAAACCCCAACAAAAGCTCACACCTGCAGCCCACCGGGGCCTGAACCTCCAAAAAAAATAAAACTAATAAAAAACTAAGTCAGCTAAACTACACCCACAGCAAAAACTTTCTCAGTTTACCATCTCTCTTCAAAACAGCAAAAAGTTTTATTGTTTCATATTATTCATTCTTTATGCTTGTAAGCATCTTGTTTATTAAATAATTTTTTCACTTTTCTCCAAAAAAGTTCTTTTCCCAGACCAGCTAAAAAAACCCCAAAAATATTTAAGTGTACTTTCCAAAAAAAACCCTTTAAAAGTTTCCTCCCAAATTTGCCCTGAACCAAAACAGGTGTCCACTGATACATGGACATTTTTGAGTCTCCCGAAAGATGGGCACTTTGTGACATCAGCTTGCCATAATTGCAGACTCTGCAATCTTCTTGGATTGACTGCCCCTGTGGAAGCAGGAGGTTGCACAAGCTGGCAGTCTGGACAAGCACTTATGATTTCCCTTGCTTGACTCTTAGAGATGTGAAAGGTTTCCATCAGTGCTTGTGCATTCTGATGAACGAATGCATGACTCAACTTTGCTTGTTCAAAGATGTTTGGCAGAGTGTTTGAGATTGGCATGGTCAATTCATCTGCATGCGCATTACCTTCTGCTAAAAATCCTGGAAGAGACGAGTGTCCTCAAATGTGAGAGACAAAGTATTCATGTTCTTTTCGCTGCAATGTTTGCATACAAACAAGATATGAATACAAATCCTCATTATCGACTTCTTTCAGAAGTGACCCTTCTATTTTTTTAACTACATTTGCCACATAAGATGAATCTGTGATTAGATTAAAAGGTTGTTGAAACTATTCAAATGCTCTGACCACTGCTGTTAATTCCACAATCTGAGGTGAACTTTGTACTATTTTTGTCTGAGTCCCATTCTTTTGTGATTGCATTTTGCCAAGTGATTACTGATTCATGTGTTTTTCCTGAACCATCAGTCAATACCGTTATTGCATCCAACGGTTTTTCACTTATTTTTGGCTTCTCTCTAAAACTTGACTTTGCTTGCAGCAATCTGTGACCTGGAAAATGAATTGTACAAACATCTGGATAATTTAACAATGCAATTCGCAAATCATCTGATTTTGGCAGAGCTCAATCGAAATATTCTTTTTTCAAAGTCAGGTAAATTGTTGCAAAATCTTTGCCTGCCATTGTCAACAATCTTCTCCTAGCTCTGATTATAATCTGAGCTGACATTTCCAAGTCTGTGAAAATTGTTTTTGAGGATCTATAAGGTAAATAGATCCATTCTATAATCAACAAAGGGTTTCTCTCTTGTTGGGGAGGATGAAGTAGCTAGGCCTTGTAGAGATAATTTAATAGTAAAAGATTCTAAAACTATGAAACCCACAAGAGAGATAGAATTAAAAGCAAAGTTTGAGCTTTAAGCATGGACAGGAAGAAGGTGATTAAGCAGCTGAAAGGCCTTGGCTGGGTGGGTCAGTGACACCCCTGACAAGACAAAAGGATGAATGAAAGGCTGCGCCTTCTCAGGTATCAGAGATAAGGTGGGTTTCACAGTTTTTGGTATGTAGAGTAGTATTATAATGTTGTAGCTCCCATAGGCTGTATGTAGATTCTGTAGGTTTTGTATCTATAGGTGATTGGTTAATGTTCATTAGCATATTCACGATAGAAGGGGTTAAAATAGAATGTAACAGAGAGTTCCCCCTCTTTGCGTGCCTTCCCTTGGACTCTGCACTGGATCCCTGGACCCTCTTCCCTAGTCAGGCTGCATTTCCACGACCAATAAACCACGTGTTCT
Source organism: Phylloscopus collybita (assembly GCA_027886175.1). Classification (NCBI taxonomy): domain Eukaryota; kingdom Metazoa; phylum Chordata; class Aves; order Passeriformes; family Phylloscopidae; genus Phylloscopus; species Phylloscopus collybita. Next base: position 5,907,138 of record JAJNNQ010000057.1, read on the forward strand.
AGAGGATCCTGATCTTCAGGTCATCTCTCTCGCCGGGCTACAAGCGTCTTTTCTAATATCTGGCGCCCAACGTGGAAACCGCCGGAGCAGCCTGACTCATCCTAGTCTATGGTAATCTGAAAACTGTTTCCTTACCTCGAGAGACTGTCCCGAGCGCATGTCCAGTGCTGAGAGCACCAGGACTTGAAGCGCTTAAATATTTTTAGCCCCAGGGACCCTTAAGCAAGGCTGTGGGTTTCCCTGAAACGGGCGAGCACAGGCAAGCTAAGGAAAAGCTCTGCCTGGAGCTCTTAAAATATTCGCAGACTGCGGTGGTGCCAGAAGCCGGTGAGTCGTTGCTGAAAGCAACATTCAGCCGAAGCTTTCAGGCACCTACAGCAGTTGGTGAGCCCCGCAAGGCTGTTACAAAGTAGCAGCTGCTTAGGAGCTCGTGGAAAAACTCCTGTAAGGATCCCCGACGACGAGGGATCTGTTGGTGTCCCTGAGAGGACACGTGGTGCCTGGCCAGCACCGTTTGTTGGAGTTGTTTTGGGACGTCTCTCTCTCTCTCCCTCCCTCCTCGACTGATTTCTGGTAAGTATAAACCTTTTGTAAAAATGGGTCACGGTTTTTCTGCCTCAGATATAGATTTTTACAAGCAGCTAAAGCATTTGTTAAAAGCTCATTCAATCTCTCTGCCCAAGCATGAGTTGAAGGGTCTTTTAACGTGGACTCTGAATAATTTTCCTAATGCTGATCGATCAACTGTTTTTACGAGTCACTTTTGGGAATCAGTGGGAAATAAGCTTTTTAATGAGATTTCCTATCGAAATATCGCTGTTGCAGAACATCTACCCGCGTGTAGAGCTTTAGTCCAGCTCTTTTCTGTACTTTCGCAGTGCACGGAGTCCATTCCCTCTGTTTCCCCAGGGCTTGCTGCCCCGTCCCCTCCCCCCCGCCACTCTCCAGAGCACGTGGCAGCTGTGGTGCCCTCCCAGCCCCCCTGCCACGTGGCCGCAGCCCCCCCCGCGGCCCCGAGCCCTGCCGTCCCTCCGGTCCACGTGCACGCTCCCTCCGCCCCGATCCCTGCAGCCCCCCGCTCGACCCCGGCTGCCGCGGCACTTTCCCTCGCTGTGCCCCCTTCTCCTCTCCCCGCAATGACTTCCCCCCCTCCAGGGGCCCCTGTCCCTGCTCCCCTTGTGCCGGTCCATGCTGTCTCTGCGAACGCCGCTTCCCCCCCAGCCCTGTCCCGCGCGTCGCATTCCCTCTCCGTTTCACCCCCCCTCCCGACCCCCGCTCTCGCGCCGCCATCTCCTCCCCCCGCGGTACCGGCGCCTCCCTTCCCTGCTCCTATGCCCCCCCCAACACAGGCACCCATGCCTGCGCACCCCCCCTCCCCCTGCTCTGCTCCGACTCTCCTAATCACCCATCCTGGCTTTCATTCATGTGCAAATACATCCAGCCTGTCCCCAGCTGCGACCCCTCCCCCCGCCCCCCTCACCCCCTCGACCCCGTCGCCTCCCTCGGTGCTGCCCCAGCCCCAAGCCGTCCCCTCCCCGCCCACTGCCGCCCCCCCACCCCTCACCGTGCCTCCCGCCCCTACATGCCCTGTGCCTGTCGCCCCACGACTGCCCATTGCCCCTCCTATGCCCACAACTTCCCCGGTACGGTTTCCATGCCCCTCCACCACTGCTCCTCCACCCCCTATGCCAGCCCCGCCCCTTACCCCGCCCCTAGCAACCCCTGCCCCGCTCTCCCGTCCCACCCCGCCCCTTACCCCGCCCCTAGCAACCCCTGCCCTGCTCTCCCGTCCCGCCCCGCCCCCTACCCCGCCCCTAGCAACCGCAACCCGACCCTCTCTGCACACTGCCCCAGCACCTCCGACCCTGCCGTGCCTGCCAGCTGCTGCCTCCCCCACCCCCTATGTCAGCCTGCACCCCCATCCAGCCCCTGCTAAGGCACAGCCCCACACCTCCCAATACCCTATCCCTTTTACAAACCCCACTACCCCCCCCATACCTGTACTATCCAACCCAATCCATCCCGAAGCCACATTCAGTCCCGTCCAGACCCCCTGCGACACCAATGTAGCACCAGACAAAAGATGGCTCCCTTCCCCTGCAGCAGCTACCTGGGCTTCTGTGCCTGGTGCAGCTGCTGCTGCTGCCCCTGCATCACCTTTATTTTTCCCTGAGACAACCTGCGTCTTGAAAAACGCGCCGAGTTCAGCAGCCACGCCTCCCTCGGTGCCGGGGAAGGCACCAGCCTGGCCTCATCACCCATGCCCACCTACACTACCGAACCTGACAATGCACCAGCCCTGCCTTCCCCGGAGTACTGTGCCTGCTGCCCCTGCTGCGCCCGTCTGGACCCCTGCACCACCCCTCGACCCCGCACCTGATTCCATCCCGGCAATGCACCATTCTTATGCCATGCAAGCAACCTGCTCAGCCCCAGTACCTGCCTCCAGCTATTCTGTCACCACTGCACAGCCACCAGCCAGCCCACCACCTGCCATGGCGCCCTTTCAGCATCTCCCCACTGCCCACTCGCCTACTGCAACACTGCCACAGCTGCCGACATCTGAGCAAATCTCAACATCACGACAACTGCCGTTGCCGCTTCCCCCACATCTCGTCCAGCCACCGGTGGAAGTCAAATCGCCTGCACCCCCTGTCCAGCCGACCACCATGGTGACACAACACAGTGTGCCACAAGTGCCGTTCCAGCTGCATCAATGCCCACCGCATCAGATGACAACAGCACAGCCTCCTGCAACAGTACCACAGCCCCTCCCTGCCTCCTCCCTGCTCTGCTATACTGCAGCGGGGGGAGATAGGGAAGGGCACCAAGCTCCAGCACCTCGAGCAGCACCGCTGCCACCTGCACACCTGACTACTACACCTGATCTGCCTTCGTCGCTGTGCCCACCTCCTCCAAGCATCTCTGCGTCACCGTCGCTTCTCCCAGCTGCCACCGTTCAGCCCCCACCTGCTGCTCCGCCTACCAGGACAGCCTTACAGCACCTTTCTGAAGCTGCATCCATCCTACAGCCTGTCGCAGCCCCTCCAGAGCAACCACCGCTGCCTTCACTCCAGCCAACTGCCATCAACTTGCCGCCGTATTCCCCAGCTTGCCCAGCTGCACCCCGAAGTCCTACTCCCCCGACACAAAACACCTTCCCCAGCAGCCCTACAGTCCCTCCAGCTCTCAGAACAGCTCCCACAGTTCAAAATGAGACACCACACCTTGAAATCATGCCAGCAGCAATCCCAAAATTTGACAACCCCCAGAACTGTTTTAACAATATTCAGGCAACAGACTGGCACGAGGTGAGACGCCAAATTTGCAAAGAGGAGAATCTAGATCCCCTAGTCATGCCTGTAATACTCAGTCAGCAGGCTGGGGGACCTACGACATGGGCACCTGTTCCTTCCCAAGAAATAAAAGAGTTGCGGAAGGCTATAAAGGACAGTGGAATTTGTTCCCCATATTTCAAACAGTTGCTGAGGAGTACGCTAGAAGGACATACGCTCACTCCAAATGACTGTAAAAACCTCGCCAGTATACTTCTCACAGACTCACAATACATGCTGTGGGAACTCAAATGGAAAAGACTGCTTACTGGCATATTGGCAACCTATAGGCAAAGCACCGATGCAGACCTTCGTACCCTTACCTTGTCCAAGCTATCCGGTGAGCCCCCCGATGATCACAATGATGATCAGGTAAAACTACCAAGAACAGCTCTAGAGGACATTAAAAAAATGGCCCGCAGAGCTTTTTTGCAGATCCAGCCAGCAGGGAGCTTTGAAAAAGCTTATAATCTAGTTACCCAAGAACTGTCTGAACCCTTTACCACATTTGTAGATCGTGTAATCCAAGCTGCAGAAAGGCAATGCAGCGATGACATAGCTCGTCCACTGATGGTAAGAGACATTATTGAAAATAATGCCAATCCTGAGTGTAAAAAAGTTATCAAAACCTTAGGAAAGGAGAGACCCACTGTGCCCGAAATGATTGATGCCTGTAACAAAATTGGAAGTCCACAACAAGTGGCTACCATCCAGGCAGCTGAACTTGGAAAGACGCTAGGAGAAAAAATTGAGAAAGCTCTCTCAGCCCAAACGGCACAAGCAGCTGCTCAAGCTGCGCAGGCAGAAGCTAGAGATCTGAAACTTACTGAGATCCTAGCTGCTCTGCACTTAAACTCCCAGCAACAAAGCAAAAACGTGGCTGTCATGCAAGCTGCTGTGGCCTCAGGACCTTGTTTTTTCTGCAGAAGACCAGGCCATGTGGTGAGGGATTGCCCGGAAAAGAAGACAGATGCACAAGCCCCAGGCCTCTGCTCTATTTGCAGGAGGGGAAAGCACCCCCCCTGGCAGTGTCGCGTCAGACATCAGGATGGTATAAACAATATTCCAAAAAACTCGTATGCCAGCGCGAAGCACCATCGCGTGAAGAAAATTATGGTGCCCCAAGCACCCCAAATAAAATCTGCGAATATCTCGGGACCTCAGCTTTCCACTCCATCACCAGCAGCACCCCAAGTAATAACCCAAGCCTGTTACCCCCTGGGTCCTGGTGCACTCTGGCATCCTCCAAGCCAACAACATTTTTAAAAGACAGTGGGTACAACTCTATTCCCACAGGGGTTACTGGGACTTCACAATATAAACAAGACTTTTTAGTTATTGGTAAAGAAAGGAATGGCATACTAGGACTGCTTGTTCTGCCTTGTGTAATATCTGCTAGCTGTAATGAAGAACTGTTTGTGCTAGCTAATGCCTGCTACCCTCCACTGCATATCCCACCCAACACCCCTATAGCCGTGGCCATAGCACTGCCTATGGAGACTGCAGAACAAATGCCACCGCACTGCTCTTCAGTCACTCAGAAAAATCCTGAGGTTCTATGGGTTCAGCACATAAGTAAACAAAGACCAATGCTAACCTGTGAATTATCAAATGGTGATATTCGAATTCATATAAAGGGGATGATTGACACGGGGGCCGATGTTTCCGTATTGTCTTATTATAGCTGGCCAAAAGATTGGAAATTAATGATTCCCTCAGGCTCTCTCACAGGTATCGGAGGTGTCACTCCATGCCTGCAAAGCGAATCTGTGATCAGTGTCACAGGACCGCATGGGAGAAAGGCATTGATCCGTCCCTACGTAGTACAGAAACCCATCACAGTGTGGGGAAGAGATGTCCTTTCTGAATGGGGAGCCAAAATTGAACTGGATTTTTCGTAGGGGCCACTGAAGCACTCAGCACCTTAAAACTGACCTGGAAAACAGACACCCCTGTCTGGGTCGATCAGTGGCCCCTGCCAGATAATAAGCTGAGTGCCCTAAGAAAACTAGTAGCTGAACAACTACAAAAAGGCCACATTACACCCTCTAACAGCCCTTGGAATTCACCGGTGTTTGTAATCCATAAGAAAACTTCTGACACCTGGCGATTGCTACAGGATCTCAGAAAAATTAATGAAGTGATTGAAGACATGGGTCCTCTCCAGCCTGGCCTGCCTAACCTTTCCATGATCCCAAGAAGCTGGCCACTTGTCATCATCGATCTAAAAGACTGTTTCTTCAGTATCCCATTGCATCCAGACGACGCACCTCGTTTTGCCTTTTCTGTTCCAAGTACAAACCTGCAAGAGCCACTTCAAAGGTATCATTGGCTTTATTTGCCTCAGGGTATGAAAAATTCACCTACTATTTGCCAGTATTTTGTAGCCTGTGCATTGTCCCCAGTCCGCAAGCAGTTCCCACAATCAGTTATTCTCCATTACATGGACGATCTCCTCATTGCGGCACCAACACAACAACAACTGAAAGAGACTCAAGACAGTGTTATCACTGAGATAAAAAAGGCTGGACTGGTGATCTCTGAATCAAAAATACAAGAGACTGCACCTTGGAAGTATCTAGGTTGGAAGCTAACTGAAGAATCTATTGTGCCTCAGAAAATACAAATCCGGACTAATGTTCACACTTTACATGACTTGCAGCAGCTCTTGGGGGAAATTAATTGGGTCAGACCTGTGTTAGGAATCACTGCAGATGAACTTGCTCCACTCTTTGATTTGTTAAGAGGGGACAGTAACATTAAATCCCCTAGATCTCTCACTCCTGAAGCTTGCAAAGCCTTAGAAAAAATTACTAATGCTTTGCAGAACAGGCAAGCACATCGCTGTATTCCTGACAAACCCTTTTTCCTTGCAGTTCTAGGAGAAAAACTGAGACTGTGTGGCCTCATTTTCCAATGGGATTCCTCTCAAAAAGATCCACTGTTAATAATTGAATGGGTTTTTCTCTCTTACAGGTCGCCAAAAACAATTCTCACACCTTTAGAAATGATGTCTCAAATTATCATCAAAGGCAGAGCAAGGCTCCTTTCAATAGCAGGTCGTGAATTTGCAATTATTTACCTACCCATGATTAAAACCTACTTTGATTGGGCAATGCAAAAATCAGAAGACTTGCTGTATGCCTTGCTTGGTTTCCCAGGCACCTGTTCTATTCATTATCCATCACACAAAATTATTAAAGCTCAATTAAGTTACAAAGAAAGACCCCTGATCAGTGAAGAACCTTTAGATGCAGTTACTATTTTCACTGATGGGTCAGGACGAACACACAATTCAGTAGTTACATGGCTAAACAGAGATACTAAGACCTGGGAACAAGATGTTCAAAAAGTTGAAGGTTCTCCTCAGATTGTTGAACTAGCAGCAGTGGTAAGAGCTTTTCAGCTCTTTCCAGAACCTTTCAACCTAATCACCGATTCGGCTTATGTTGCTAATATTATTAAGAGAATAGAAGGATCTGTTCTAAAGGATGTGAGCAATGACAAATTGTGTCTTTGGCTAACCTGTCTCTATCAAATCTTATCACACAGAGCTAATCCTTATTTTTTTTCCCACATTAGAGCTCACTCGGACCTTCCAGGATTTATGGCAGAAGGAAATGCACGAGCTGACACACTGGCATCAGCAACTGATAATCATCAGCATTCTGATGAGGAAGTTGTAGCAGGCATTGAGAATCCCACCTCGGTGCTTGCTGCAACTACCTTACCTAACACCATAGAACAAGCTAAATTGAGCCATGCATTTTTTCACCAGAATGCACAAGCAATCCGACGGGATTTTCACATTACCCTAGAGCAAGCACAAAATATTGTGCGGGCTTGCCCAGACTGCCAGCTTGTTCAGCCTCTCGCCTCTTCTGGAGCTACCAACCCACGAGGGTTGGAGAGCTTGCAAAAGTGGCAAACAGATATTACAAAGTACCCTTCTTTTGGGAAATTTAAAAACATTCATGTCTCTGTTGATACATTTTCAAATGCGGTTTTTGCATCTGTACATACAGGAGAAACAGCCAAACATGTTTGCCAACACTTTTCACAAGCATTCTCCTACTTAGGTATTCCCCAGGAAATCAAGACTGATAATGGTCCTTCATATGTCTCAAAAGAATTAGCTACATTTTTGAATGACTGGGGTGTTCGCCACACATTTGGCATTCCTTACTCTCCTACAAGTCAAGGGATGATAGAAAGAACACACCAGACCCTAAAACGCATCTTAGACCAACAAAAAGGGGGAGATGCCCAGGCTACACCTCAAAGAAGGTTAAACAAAGCCCTGTATGTTTACAATTTTTTGAACAGCTCTGCGGAAGAGCCTGATCCCCCTATTTACAGGCACTTCTTAAACAACAAAAGAGCAAAGCTAAAAGAAAACCCCCCAGTTTTAATTAAAAATTTAGAATCAGGGCAAATAGAAGGACCATACAGTCTTATAACATGGGGGAAAGGGTTTGCATGTGTTTCCACAGGTAAAGAACTCAAGTGGCTGCCAGCCAAGAATGTGAGACCATACCACGCCTCAAAGTCCACCGAAGCCCCCACACCAGTCAGCGACCCTGCAAGTAGAAGCCAAGAAACAAGCACCCAGACCTGAACGGCACAGAATCATCAGGACAAGATGGTCTGCCAAAAGAAGCTCAAAAAGCAAATGGACTGTTATTATTTATGCAAATGCATGTTGTTTTTACCCCTTTGTTTTTGTTTTTATAGCGAGGCTTTACCTGTAAGTCAACCAAAGACAAATGTCTGGGTTGCTTTAGCCAAGTCTGCTGGCTCCGACACAATCTGCTTATCTAACAGCAACCCTGAAAAACCCTTCTCAACCTGCCTAGTTGGTGTGCCCTTTCCAAAAGGCTTTGAAAACGTTACCTTAGACAAATACTGGCCATATGATTACTATCCCTCAAGTCCTACTACCAACATAAAACGCCAAAATAACATTCGCAATTTTAAAGCCAATAACTCAGACCTTCAAGAGTTGGAAATCCTAGGCTCATTAACTATGGACACCTGCTACTGGTTCCATTACAAAAGGAAAAATAGCTCTCTTTTAAATGTCACCCCAAATCACCCTGCATATAGCAATGCAACCTCTTGGTGTCATCAAATTCAGCGTATCCGTTATGATGAGTTTCACCCAGATGATTCTAACAAACTCCCTATCCGATTTCCTAAAGGAATTTGGCTTATCTGTGGAGACAGGGCCTGGCAAGGAATACCCTCAAAATTAAGTGGCGGGCCTTGTGCCATGGGGCAACTTACAATAATTGCTCCCAAGGTTAAAGAGGTGATGAAAAAGAAACACCGTGAGGCAAGATCAACAGGGGAATATCACTATGAAAGCGACTGTGATAGTAATTTTCACCCTTGGAACTCTGGTAGTTCAATTGTCTCGAGCATCTTTTTACCTCAGCTAAGCTCTGCAGTCGCATTAACACAACTAAATAAACTAGGATGCTGGCTCAGCAAAGAAGTAAATGCCACATCTACCATGATCAGTGATCTGTTGACAGATGAAATAGCAATCAGACAAGCTTCACTACAAAACAGAGCCGCTATTGACTACCTTTTGTTAGTCCATGGGCATGGATGTGAGGATTTTGAAGGGTTATGTTGCATGAACCTATCTGATCATTCTATTTCCATCCAAAAACAGTTACAAGACTTAAGAGATCTAGCCAACCAAATTACTAAAGATAGCCCATCATGGCTAGACAATTTCTTTGACAATTTGAGCTTTGCACCTTGGCTAAAGGAACTTTGTAAAATAGGTTTAATTATTCTAATAGTTATAGTTGTTATTTTATTAGCAGTTCCCTGTATACTTCATTGTGTGAAAAGAGTAATGAATAAGACAGTTTCCAGTATCTTAGTGATTCAACAGAACGGGGGAGATGTTGGGGAGGATGAAGTAGCTAGGCCTTGTAGAGATAATTTAATAGTAAAAGATTCTAAAACTATGAAACCCACAAGAGAGATAGAATTAAAAGCAAAGTTTGAGCTTTAAGCATGGACAGGAAGAAGGTGATTAAGCAGCTGAAAGGCCTTGGCTGGGTGGGTCAGTGACACCCCTGACAAGACAAAAGGATGAATGAAAGGCTGCGCCTTCTCAGGTATCAGAGATAAGGTGGGTTTCACAGTTTTTGGTATGTAGAGTAGTATTATAATGTTGTAGCTCCCATAGGCTGTATGTAGATTCTGTAGGTTTTGTATCTATAGGTGATTGGTTAATGTTCATTAGCATATTCACGATAGAAGGGGTTAAAATAGAATGTAACAGAGAGTTCCCCCTCTTTGCGTGCCTTCCCTTGGACTCTGCACTGGATCCCTGGACCCTCTTCCCTAGTCAGGCTGCATTTCCACGACCAATAAACCACGTGTTCTAGAGGATCCTGATCTTCAGGTCATCTCTCTCGCCGGGCTACAAGCGTCTTTTCTAATACTCTCTGAAGAGTCCCATTGAAAAATGAGACCATACAATTGTATTTTTTCTCCTAGCACCACAAGAAAGAATGGCAATGTCATCACAAAATGATGTGCTTGTCTTTGTTGAAGAACTTCAGCAATTTTCCCAAGGGCTTCTTGAGCTTCAGGTGTGAGGGTTCTGGGAGATCTGATGTTGCAGTCCTCTCTCAAGAGGCTGAACAGCGATGGAAGTTCATCGTTTGTGATCCTCAGAATTGGCCTCATTCAGTTGATCTCTCCCAAAAGCTGTTGCAGGTCTTGTAAATTGCTGATCTCAGTCCTGACCTGAATTTTCTGTGGTCTTACTGTTTGTTCTGTGATCTTCCACCCCAAATATTTCCATGGTGCAATCTCCTGAATTTTCGAGGTGGAGATTTCCAGTCCTGCATTTTGAACTTCTGCAATCATGCTGTCTCGAGCTTCTTGCAACTCTTGTTGCGTTTGTGCTGCGATGAGCAAATCATCCATATAATGAATGATCCTTGCCTCTGGATGTTTTTTCCATGCTGGAGACAAAGCTGGTGCCACGAACCACTGGCAGATAGTTGGAGAATTCTTGAGACCTTGTGGAAGAACCACCCAATTGTATCTTTGCAGAGATTCTTGCCTGTTGATGCTTGGGACAGAAAATGCAAATCGAGGAGCATCTTCTGGATGAAGCGGAATGTTGAAGAAACAGTCCTTGAGATTGATGATCACAAGTGGCCAATCTCTCTGAATTATTGAGAGAGATGGAAGCCCAAGCTGAAGTGGTCCCATTTTCTCAATGACCTCATTAATTTTCCTGAGGTCATGAAGCAATCTCTATGAACCAGAGGCTTTTTTGCGAATCACGAATACTGGAGAATTCACGTCCACGTGCCCTGGACTCCAACAACTGGTGGCCACTGTGGGGCTGGGATACAGGTCCTGGGGGTTAGGGTGTGTGGAGCAGGGCATTGCTTCACCAGAGTAAGGCCCGACCTGCCCCTTTCCCCTACACATGTGCCCAAAATGTTTCAAGTCAGCAGTCCTTCCAGTCTCTCACACCTGGCCAGAACCAGAAGAACAAACTACAGTTTTGATTTTATTTGAAACAAGTATTACATTGACTACTCATGATGAACAAACTACTGGATGGTGTAGTCTGAGATTCAAATGTACTCCACAATAAAGTGAATATATATTGTGTAGGACTGGAAGCATCTAAGGAAATCTATCAGAATCCTTTTAAATAAATGTTGAGGAAGGCAAATTAGCTCTACAGAATAATGTTAATTTTTTTTGGTTTATTCCATTCCTGTAATTTGTTTTTATTGCATCACAATTTTTGCATTGACAGTAATTAAGTATCTGGTATAATTGCTGGGGGTAACAGAGGTTCAAATGAAAGCTGTAAGAAGATCCACTGAGGTACTGATTTCTCTGAAACTGCTGAATCCAATGAAAACTGTGGAACAAACCTATAAGGGCCATATATCTACTTAGAGTGACCAGAAAGTAGAGTGTGAGTAAAGTTTCTATTTAAATTGTAGGTTTTAGATTTAGAAATTAACAACCTGCTAAAATTATTAGATCAGTGTGTTTCCTAGACATTTTGATGTCTGATACTTGCAGGGAAGACAATTGCCTGTGTTTGACTTGTGCATGTTTTCTAGATTCTCTCTACTCTCTTCAGGGTCCAATGGCATGGTACACTTTATTTAGAAGTGTTCCAACACCCAAAATAGAGAGATCACTAGAAAAATTATGTAGTGATGAGACATTCAAGACAAGCACTACCATAATCTGAAAAAAAAATTCAAAATGGAAGAATACATTGCATATAAAATTGATATGTTTTTAGAAAATGTTAATTTGCTGCCTACACTGAAAATACCAACATTATTTGGTGAGGCAAGGGTATCTTTTTGGTGAATTGCAAGATCTTTGCAGTTCATTCTTATTTTGCCAGGCCTTCTCTATTCCAGCTCACATCTTCCATGCTGGTTGTTTGTTCCAGCCTGACTTCTTCTAGGAAACAGAAATGAAAGTTGTTCAGCTATTTCTCAGAAGATCATAAAAAGAAAAAAAAAAAAATTCCACTGATTGCTTAAACAATTTTGGCTAGAAAACTTTAGGTTTTTTTATAATTTGGAACAAGAACTTGAAATGTGGCAGTCTTATTACCTTTTGCATCCTTAGATATGCCTCCTGCACTGCCTGTGAAATTTTGGCCAAATATTTTCAAGCTAAACTAAGATTTCTCCAGGCCCTACTGTGCTAAAGTTTGAAATAAATTTTCTGTAGCCCCCACTTGCTCCAAGCAATCTTGGTTCTAACCTTGGTCAGCAGTGACTAAGTGAGACTTTTTCTTTAATTGTAATGGAAGAGAGAGTTTTCAGATGTTGGTTTATTAAGGTTAAACCTTCCTAAGGAAATGCATACTCAGTTTTCTGGAGGTGTGAATATTATTTGGGAAATGAAGGATAGGGCCATGTGTAGAGTGGTTAGGTAAAATAAGCCTCTAGAGAAAGCTCACTAGAGTACTGGTCATTCAGTGAACCGAAAGCAAGAAAGACTTTAATAGAAAAATCATATTTGATCATGTCACTGGAGCCCGTTTTTGATGCATATTCACAAGAAGGCTGAATTAAACCACATGGGTTATCTTACTTCTGACATTTCCTAAGTTTTAAAGTACTACTTTTGTTACTTTAGAAATTTCTCAATATAACACAGTGCAGAACAGTACGTACATAAAAACATAAATTGTGTAATATATACAAGTACTGTAGTTTCAGTATACTTCAGACTCGTGCAGTTAACAGCAGAGCTCTGGCATGCCCTGAGTTAATTTCAATACATATGGCTTTTACATGCAGTAAAAACATGAGGAGCAGTGTCATGGTTTGACACTGGCCGAACTCCAGGCACCCACAAAAGACGCTCAGTCACCCCTCTCCCTGCTACAGCTGGACAGAGAAAAGAAAAATTTAATGAAGGGTTCATGAGTTGAGATAAAGACTGGGAGAAAACACTCCAAGGGCAAAACAGGCTCAACTTAAGGTTGCAAAGTGAAATTTATTACTAACAAAATCAGAGGAGGATAATGAGAAGTAAAATAAACCCTTAAGAACACCTTTCTCCCCCCAACCCCTCCCTCCTTCCCACCAACAGTGAAGGGAGACAGGGAATGGGGATTTTGGTCAGTTCATTGCTGTAGATGCTGAAAGCTGGTCGGAAGAGAAAGTCATAGACTTTCCCAGGCATTGCTCTGGGGGAGCTGGAAGAAGACATTCTAAACAATTTCTAATGTCTGCACCTGCTGCTTTTCCAACTTGTTTACTTGCAAGATGTTTATGAAAGAGTGTTGCCTTGAATGACCAATCATGTTCAGTGTGTCAGAACAGTGTATAAAAAGGATATGCCTTTTAATAAACATTGCTTTTATGCCCTCCAAGAAGATTGGAGTTATATCATTATTTCAATAATGATACAGCACCTGAGGTTTTCTTCCACTGTTCAGGGAGAGAAGTTGTTCCCCTGCGAGACTGTAGGGTCCCTTCCCACAGGAGACAGTTCTCTGTGAACTTCTCCAGTGTGGGTCCAATCTCACAAGCAGCAGTCCTACCAAAACTGCTGTGGCGTGTATCACTCTTCCATGGGGTACAGTCCTCCAAGGACAGGCTGCTCCAGCCTGGGAGCAGGGGCCCCTCTCTCCACCATGTCTCCCACTGGACGACTGCCTCCTCCAGGCATCCACTTGCTCCAGCACGGGAACCTCCCCCAGGGGCTGCGAGTGGATCTCTGCATTCCCTGTGGACTTCCATGGGCTGCAGGGGGACAGCCTGCTTCACCATGGTTATCACCATGGCCTGCAGAGGAATCTCGACTGGCGCTTAAAGCACCTCCTCCCCCTCCTTCTTCACTGACCTTGGTATCTGCATATTGTTTCTCTCACATGTTCTTACCTCCTTCTCTTCTCTGACTTCTAGAATTAAAACTGTGCCACCAACCATTGTTTTGATTTTCTTCTTAAATATGTTATCACAGAGGTGTTAGCATCATCTCTCATTAGCCCAGTTTTAGCCAGCAGCACATCCATCTTCAGAGCCATCAGGGATTGGCTCTGCTGAACATGGTGGAAGCTTCTAGCAGTTTCTCACAGAAGGCACCTCTGTGGCCCCCCCACTACCAAAAACCAGGTCATGCAAAACCAGCACAATACAGAAAAAAATCAAAGAGCTGGGTGAGAAAGTACAATATTTTATTTGTAGTGAGTTAAGGGGGCTGTGTTTCTCACAGCTGGTACTGATTCACCCCATGCTATTTTTAAAATATTTTTCTTTTGAAAAAATAAAGCAAGAGTAATTTCTTTCATTAAAAATTATAGTGAACTAATATAGGAACATCCCCCCTTTCCCTTTTTAATCACTAACTCTTACTTGAGAGTTGTAGGAGTGTCTTGGTTTGGAAAGACAGGTATCTGCCAGGGAAACTGAGGTTCCCCTAGGATGGAGAATACCAACCCCTCACACCCCGACGAATTATAATTTTGCAATCAAGGGCTCTCAGGCAAAGATGTTGGGAATAGGAATAACAGTTCTTTACTAGGAGATATTAACAATACAAATATGAAAGGAAACAAAACCACCCAACCAAACAAACAAATAAACAAATAAACAATAATTTTTGAAGAAAACCCTGACAGAGTCAGAGTTTCAATCTGACCCTGTGATTCAGGATGTTGAAAAAAACAGTCCAAACGTAAACAGTCCAAACACTTCTGAAGTGGCAGACGTGATCCTGTTGGAGCAGAGATGATTCTGCGAAGAAAAACCGGTTCAGGGGCGGCGAGGAGGGAGACAGGAATGGCGAGCACAGGAGACGAAGAAGCTCTTCCCACACCACAGCGAAGGAAGCGCAGAGCACCCAGCTCCTGCAGCCCAGCAGAACCGACGACTCCCGGCCACTCCCCTCCCCCCCACCCCCCACCGCCAGGGCATGAGATGTATAGAAATGCAAATGCACCGCACAGGCTGGGGAAGGTAACAATGGCCTATCAAGGTGGGTCATCAGGCCCCAAAACAGATGTAAATAGAATATACAAAACCCGGCTGCACAACTCAGGACAAGGAGATGCTCCGTTCCTTCTCTGACCTTAAAGAGTACTCAACTGTCTTTGTCTCTTTCAGGAGGGTACCATACCTATCACAACAGTTCACGTGCCTCTTCAGGTGACAAGGGGGAAGAGCCACAAGCACCAGTTGCAGTTTCTCAGGCAGTTTCTGGTGTAGTTGTGAACACACAAGCAATGCTGCAAAACTTTGCTTGCAAAATAAGTCAGACTCCTCCAGTGGCATCCTGGCAGAGTTCTGCCACATTCACTTGCTTTTATTTTGCTTTGCTCAGTGAAATGTTGCCAACAAAAAGAATACACTAATTGTTAAAATTAAGAAATTGAGGACCATGCTACTGATTCGATTGCTGCCATGTTGAGTCTGTGCCATTTTAATCTATCATGGGTAGATTTCACCTCATAGAATTGTAAGAAAAATACCAATGGTTGTTGAGAATTTATTAAGTGTTGAGAATGCAAGCAAACATTTTATTTAGTTGCAGCCTTGTTCAGGAGCACAGCACGCTCTATCACAGGAAAAGCCTCTGATGTCAGAGGGTTGTAAGAGTTCCATGTTGCATCTGTGTGTAGCTACAGTATAGAAACACAGTCCATCCACTACCAAGACTGAACATGGTAATGAACGATAGTAAAAAAAGTCTGCTTACCCAAGCTCAATTACCTTCTCCATCAGATTCTTTAATTTCAAAATTTTAGTGCATAGATTTTCTTTTGGGTTTTTTTGGTTGTTTTTTTTTTTCTATTTGCCTTCCTACTGTCTTCCTGAGACTCACTTGTGATAAAAGCATAGGCAGTTGCCCTCAGTTTGAACTGTTTCATAAGCAATATCCATTCACAAGCTGTGTGCTGAAATGCAGATGGATCTCTGTTTTGATTAAGGTAAACAATGTGTCAAGAGTGCCTTTAGGCTGAATTTTGAATGGCATGAAAGTCAGATGGAAAACTGAAGTTTAGATGGTACACATTAAACCCTGAATAAAAATGGGGCTGATGCATCATCCTGCAGTGGTGAGCAGCTGGAGCTGTTGTCCTTTCCTGCCTGTCTTTTCCTCCAGGCAAGCAATTGATGCCTTAAGTTTTAGCTTTCATGTTTTCCAGATTCTGTGCTGCCTAGGGATGTAGTTCTGATCCTCATATTAAGTGCTAGTAAGCTCTCTTCACAGAGTAGGTAGACAAAAATCCTTTTCCTGTTGAAGACCAAGGACAAAGAGTACAACCTTCGGGCCCAAAAGCATAAACAACGGTGGACTGAAGAGAAACAAGAAGGATGAGACCTCACAACCTGAGGCTGTGGTTGGACAATTGGGCCCCAATATGCAAATGGACCAAAACTTATAGAAGTGTGAGGCCTTGTGACCAGTCATCGATTTTTTGTGACCATTCTTAGTCCGCCTTGGGTATAGCCCTGGTCAGGCTCTTGTCCTGCCCAAGGTGTACCCTAAAGGCCTTTCAATAAATATTTACTTTATTCTCTAGCTCTGTCCAGTCTCTGTTTCAGGTCAGCCTTCCCAAGGCATCACAATGACACTTCAGTCTTGCAATGTCTCAAATAGGTAATTTTCCAAGCTTATCTATCCATGCCCCTGTAGTACATGCAGTGATGAAGCAGCGTGCTGTAGTTCAAGAGTTGATTGATCACACTTTGAACTAAAGTTGAAGAATGTGTTTCGCCAAAAGAGTTGAACATGCATGGGAGTGAGGGCAAAGGACACAACTGCTCACAGTAGTAACCAGATAAAGGGAAAAGCCTGCACCTTGGAGCACTGCTCAGTGTACCAATGTGTCAAGAAAAGCCTGGCTGGAACGTGATAGGGCAGGGAGATGGGAGAAAGAGGAAGAAATTTGCTCTTTCTTTGCAGTTCAAGTAGAGCATAGACTGGGGAGCTGTGTGGTGACAGCCAGAGAAGGGAGCTGGAAGATGCTGCCAGTTTCCCTCTGGACCACTCTTAGATCATGAGTACCCATCCAAAGGATGAAGCATCCTACAAAAGGCAGTTGTGTCCACTTTCCCTTTGTCTTGGTTTGAAAGACAGGTGTCTGCCAAGGAAGGCGGGAACCTCCCTTGGAATAAAAAATGTGACCCCCTTCTCTCCGAATTATTAAAACTTCAAAATTATGGGGCTTTCAAGCAAAGATATGGGAAAAGGAATAACAGTTCTTTACTAGTATATATATATATGTATATGTATATGTATATGTATATGTATATGTATATGTATATGTATATGTATATGTATATGTATATGTATATGTATAATAAGGCAAACAAGCAACAACCTCAGCAACAACAAACAAAACCAGAAACCCCATAACAGCCTTCCCTTGGCTGTCAAGCACTTTCCCCTTTGGTGTAGTTATAGTCACAGCCAGAAGGGGTGCTGTTGGCTCCTGGCAGGGCAGGGCAGGTGGGATGATTCCCTTGCGGATGCAGGGGGCTCTGTGGTGCGAGCTCAACCACCTCTCTCCACGCCATAATGGTGGGTGAGCCAGCAGGAGAGACAGAAAAGGGGCTTCCTTTACAAACCCACAGGGACAGCTGGTCTCAGTGCCCCTCCAGATGGTGAAATGGGCTGTAGCAGGAACCTCAGAGCAGCAAGCTGGAACGGCAGAGGCAGACACACCCGGGGTGACAAACAAAGTGTAGCAAAGACTCCAGGGCCATGCTGGAAACCACAGGATGTCTGGGTGCCAGATTAAAATGTAGCAAGAAGCCCTGAAGCAGCAGCAGAGAATAGTGGGGCTGGGTGGGGAATCTCTCCCCTGGATAGCTCAGCAGCAATGGCTGGTCTCGTTGTAGAGCTGCACAGATAGGGCAGCTGCAGTGGGGGACGGCAAAGTCCCAGCACAGTACACACTGGCTCTGGGCTCCCAAGCAGCAAAGCAGAGAAGCAAGCCAGCAAGCCCAGTAACAGTGCCTAAGTAGAAGAAAAAAAAGAAACAGGCAAAAACCACAAGGCAACAGGATCGCTACCCAGAGACATCTCACCGTATGGCTCCAGACATGAATCACCCCACCATAAGGAAGCAACCGCCCCTCACCCCCAACTCTCTCAAGAATCCTGGGCTGGCTCTCACCTACCATGATACTCCCGGAGCCGGAAGGACAGGTGTTACAAATGGATGTGGGGGTTTATATAAGTCCCTGCCTTTTGCCCAGGCCTCTGGCAGCAAGCAGTAGCTTTATTGAGATGGCCAGCACCCCAAAACCCACTCTCATTCACAAGTTCTTTAGTAATGGCTGATTTGGTCTATTATAGAATTAATTATTTATTTAATAGACATAAAACTAACAGACATAAGATTTAAAACAAAGTAATGCTACACAGGAATAAGGACAAAAAAAAGACTACTAGTAGATATATACAACGCAAGGTTAAAGGTACCTATTAATGTTACAGATAGCGAAGAAATAATATAACTTAGGATTGAATGTATCTTACCATCCAGTTGTTGATGGAGCACATATCGAAATCCTTTCCCTCAATCCCCATGGAAGTAACCACAGAATTTGCATCCAAACTCCAGGGAGAGGTCTCCCACACTTTCAGAGTGTGTGTAGAAGGCTTTTGCCTCTGTGATAACTTGTGTGTCCTTTAGTTTGTAAAACAGTGTCTCAGTCAAGAATATTTCTTTTATCTCTTCCCACATCTGCTCTCTAGACTAAGATGTTGATTCTTAGCTGAGGCCTGAACCCTTTTGGCACCAGAGATGACCCCTTGCTGGGCCTTTCAGTCTGGGTTATCTCTTTATGCACCAACTAGAGGGGGGGTGGGGGAGGGTAGACGTCCTGCTACGGCGGGAGGAAAGACCATCCCAGACACAAAACACAAACAAAACCAAAAATGGATATGGGATAAAAAAACCTTCCCCAAGACACCCTTTAAAATCCATTATTGCTTGGTGTAAAATACAGCCCTGGGAGGAGGAATCACTGGCAGTAAATGCTCAGAACAATGTGCCTCACAGTCATGATTTCATCTCACAACCTCCCTTGGTATTCTTCTGCAAATGGAGACAAGAGAAGGAGCTCTAACTCATGCTTTAATTGCAGATGCTTGTTCCTGCAATATGTGCGCCTGAAGAAGCTGTGATTCCCCTCCATGTGGATGAAGCTGCTTCCTTGCCAACCTGTGCAGTGTGCAGGAGGCAGTAGTGCTCTCACCAGCATCTGTCAGGGCTGAGCTTTATGCTGTTCTTCAAAAGGAAACACTGAAAGTGCCCAACTTCCTAAAGGGACTCCAGACTGTAGGTTCTGAGATTATAAAAACATTCATCTGAAGTGATGAAGGAAGAATGTAGGCTCCTGAAGGGTAAATGCTACCCATGGCATCTGTGCTCATTCCTTCACTGTCTGCTTCTAGACTTCCTTTTGCTTGTCTCTCTGGACTGTGTATGTGAGCTGTGCAGGGAGCCAAGTCACCAGTGCAGAGGTCCCCTCTGTGAGCCAAGCACCTTAAACTAAGCTTATAGGTTCTGCATTCTTTATAGGCTCTAGCCTTAAACTGTTGTCAACTTGGAGACTCAAAAAAAATTTGTCCAAATTAGATCTAGACTACCTAAACCATGTTAAAGCTTTGTGTTCATTTACTCATTCAGAATTCATGTTATTTCCATTTACCTTAATTTACTTGGCTAATGAATGAAAACAATATTCTAGGATTTATACACAATGTGAACACCTTTTCTCACTCTTAATTTTATTTGCAAACTGGCTAACATTGCTCTACTGAAGCTCAGTTTCCCAGTAGGAGCTGTAACTGCATATCTACAGGTTTTACTAAACCACAGAAGGTGGGGGAAGAAAAAAAATGTAGCTATCACTCAGTACATGCTCATCAAGCCTTCATGGTGCTGAGCATTGTCATGAATACAACAGTACCTTGTGTGTGAGGCATGACATGGGGTTTGCCCTTCTCACCAAACATGCCATATTTCTGCTAACAACCCTCTGCGGAACCGCATTCCCACAGAACAGTCACCATCCCCACTGCCTGGAGGAGGAACAAGAATAACTAAGAAATACAGGAAAAAAATGGGGTGGTAGAGTTAAACTGGCATGTAGGATCTGTGGTAACTCTATTTTTTATAAATTTATCATATATATATATATATATATATATATATATATATACTTTCTACATTTACTTTTTGCTCTAGTTTGGCAGGCTACATTCTTAGAACTTAAATGTTCGCTAAAACTTTTTCAAGATTTTACCTGTTGGATACTTTTCTGTCTCTTGTGAATAACTGTCACTGAGATATTGTTTCAGTGGTGAATTTGAACTCTTTCTTGGTTAATTTTTAATTCCTGATCAAAGGTTTGTAATTTGAAAGTAGTCTGACAATGTGCAGAACCTAATATCTATCAATAAGTGTTATCTGAGTTTTTTCTATTCTCTGTCTCCTTAAGAAGTTTTTCTAAAGTTCTATTTCAGCCTTCTGTGTTTACCTTTTGCAATGGAGTCTCTCACAATTTTCACATAAACAACCTACTTGTTATTGTAACAGTCTTTTTATGTTTACATTCTTCTCATAAAGAGGAGACTGTTGATGGACTGTTGGGTTGACCAGTGTGGTTGGAGAGGAAGATTTTCTTCCTCCAATCCATGGCCACTGTTGGAATTCTATAAATGTTGAGGTCTGTAAATAAACATGCCTTTTTTGCCTTGGACATTTCAGTGCGTGAGTGTCGTTTCTTTGTGTCATGCTGTGACAAATAAGAAAGGGGACAACCCAGTTAATTTTTGTCTGTATCTCAGGGTACAGCAGCCCAGAGAAGTGTCCCAGGTTGTAGAAGAGTGATGCAGTAAAGCTGATATAGTGAGCTGCAGAACAAGAATGTTTGGGACCGTTGTAATAAATCAGCCGAGACTGCATTTTCCTCATGCAGAAAAGACAAATCTTTATTGTACAGGTCATATTTTATCGGATTATCAGAAGGCACCGTGTTGAACTTAATTGGTTAGCAATACACTTAGTTCATTGGTTGGTACATGGTATTTTGCATATTTTTCAATCTTCTGTATTTTTAGTTAGTTTACATACTTTTTCTACTGATTCTCGTGGGACAAATCTTATTGCTTATACAGGTGCAGTCTGTTTTTCACACAGGAATAGTTTGTTATTAACTGACTTTCATTCCCAAGGTTGTTTCGACCAGGAACTTGCAAGCTATTGCTAGCTGCTTAGCTAAAGTAGCAGGGGCTAATCCATATTTTATAAGACCTTACTTTTATAACATCTTTTACCTGTCTGCAACAGGGAGTACATACAAGGAGGCACTTAGGCGCCCAAAATCATGTATTTAAAATACCTTCATAAGCCACTGCTCAGTCCTGGAAATGCCTAATTCCTTAGCCACCTACCTTTTCAGGTTTAAGTTTCTTAGGGTGCTGCAGGTCCATTTTGCACCTCCCTCCAGGTTGCTCAAGTCTTTTAGAGTCAAGCAGCTCATTGCCTAATGCGCATCTAAGATTCACCAACACAGCTTAATTAGGAAAAATCTCTGTCTGAGTTTCTTATAGTTGTGATGGTTGTGCTAGAGGCCATTGTCTTGGTTTTGAAAGACAGGTATCTGCCAGGGAAAACTGGAGTTTCCCTTGGAATGGAGAACGTAAACCCCTCACCGCCTCCAAATTATAAGTTTGCAATTAAGGGCTTTCAGGCAAAGATTTGGGAATGGGAATAACAGTTCTTTACTAGGAATATTAACAAATGTAGTAGTAAAACAAACAAACAAACAAACAAACAACAATCCTAGAAACCCTGACAGAGTCAGAGATACAACCTGACACCCTGTTGGTCAGGGTGTTGGAAGCAGTCCCAAAGTAAATCTTCCTGGAACGGCAGATGTAGTTCTGTTGGAGCAGAGATGATCCTGTAGAAAAAGAGTCTAGTGATAGTGAGAAGGGTCCAGTGATGGTGAGAAGGGTTCAGTCTTCCTCCAGGAATACAGTGGAACCAGATAACTTGTGTTCCTGCGTCTCAGTTTTTATCTAGGTAGGAATGGTAGGCTCCCCCCACTGGGTGGAGCATCTCACAATGGGGACGATAGAATATGTCGTGCCCTTAAATGAGCCTTAATAGCCCATCAGTGGAAAAATATCCCCTGGAGGGAGGACGGCTGGTGAAAGAGATAAGAAACACTGCCCCACCTGGGTTTAACAGTTGGCCCATTATCAGAAGGCATCTTCCCCCCTCCCCCCAGAGTTACAAGAGATAAAGAAAAATATCTCCTCAACTGCTTTCAGCAGATGAAATAAAATACACATTTTTGGTTCTATAATCCAAGACATTATCCACCCCCTATTCTATTATCATCTGCATCATACCTAAATCAATAAACTCTACTATACAGAAGGAACCCTTACACTCAGTTCTCACTTAGGTTTTCCTGTGGTACACAACTGGTTTTTCCATCTTTCAGCATTACCCACCAAGTGTAACCAGGTCCTTGAGCAAAAACAATCCCACGGGTGGGTTCGCCTTTGCCTGAGGTGGGGTTAATCCAAACAGTCTTTCCTAAAATCCCTTTCATGTGTACCACAGGGACTTTATCTCCATCCACTGTGTGCAAGGGGACAGATTGGGCAGGACCAGCTCGATTGATGGAGCCTTGGGTGTTGACCATCCAGGTGGCCGTTGCTAAGTTCACTTCCCAATTCTTGAAGGTCCCCCCGCCAAGTGCCTTCAGGGTGGTCTTAAGTAGTCCATTGCATGGTTCAACTTTCCCGGCAGCCTGTGCGTGATAATGGATGGGATATATCCATTCAGTGCCATGTTCTTTAGCCGGGGTGTTTATAATAAGGCTGTTCTTGAAATGGGTCCCACTGTCCGACTCGATTCTCTCAGGGGTGCCATGTCTCCACAGGACTTGTTTTTCCAGGCCCAGGATGGTGTTCCGGGCAGTGGCATGAGGCACAGGGTAGGTCTTCAGCCACCCAGTGGTGGCATCCACCATGGTCTGATTTATTAAAAATATGAACATCGACCTAATACCGATATCCAACTGAGACAGACAAAAAACTCTCTAACAGTTTAAAGTTAGAAAGTGTATGTTTATTTCAGCACTGGGCAGCACGTGGGATAGCTCCCCGAAAACATACCGCACCTTAGAGAAAATCACAAAGCCATTTTATTTACAAAACTGTTGAATATCCAAAATACAAATGCATATTCATAACCTTGGTACATCCCATTCCCCGCTTCATACGGTAATTAGCAAAAAAGCAATTAAGCATGCGTAGTTTGTCCTTTGAAATGGGTCGGTGGTCTCATTAAAGAGGAGTGGGTTTAAAATGAGGAAGTAAAATGACTCTTCATCGCCCTGAACTATCTACCTTTTCAATGCAAATGGTGACAAATGGGTGTTGGTAGGACTCCCATTTCCTTAGGTACAGTGACTTTCAATAAGTTTCAAGATTGGGGAGTCTCTGCAATTGTCCTGTGTCCCTAAACCTATTTATCAGGTTCTCTATTTATTGTTTCAAGCACAGCTAAGCAAACATAAGGTTGACAAGCAATCAGTTATTTGGAAAAAGTTAACTCAAGCCTAGTCTTCCTTAGCTAACTACAAACCATTTAATTCACTTCAACAACCATAAGGCTTATTTCTAACTAAAATCTTAATTTCCCTAAAATTCTTTAAAGTCCATGTCTCAGTCAGCACGTAGCGCTTGCCTTGGTGGGTTTGGGGCAGGGTGATGTAGTCAATCTGCCAGGCCTCCCCGTACTTATATTTGGACCACTGTCCACCGTACCAGAAGGGCTTCACCTGCTTGGCCTGCTTGATGGCAACACACGTCTCACAGTCGTGGATAACCTGTGAAATACTGTCCATGGTTAGATCCAGCCCTCGGTCTTGTGCCCACTTATAGGTGGCATCTCTGCCCTGATGACCTGAGGCATCATGGGCCCACTGAGCTAGGAACAACTCTCCCTTGTGTTGCCAAGCCAAGTCTATCTTGGACACCTCTATCTTCGCGGCTTGATCTACTTGCTCTTTCCGGTGCTCCTCATTAGCCTGACTCTTGGGGACATGGGCATCTACATGGTGGACTTTCACAGGTAGTTTCCCTACTCTGGTGGCGATGTCCTTCCACCCATCAGCAGCCCAGACTGGTTTTCCCCTACGCTGCCAGTTGGCCTTTTTCCACCTTTCCAGCCAGCCCCACAGAGCATTAGCTACCATTCAGGAATCAGTGTAGAGGTAGAGCTTTGGCCACTTCTCTCTTTCAGCAATGTCCAGGGCCAATTGAACAGCTTGGCAAGCTGGCTTGACCCATCTTCTCCTTCAGTGGCTTGTGCAACCTGTCTTGTGGGGCTCCATATGGCTGCTTTCCACTTCCAATTCATCCTTACGATGCAACAGGAACCGTCAGTGAAAAGAGCGTAGGGTGTTTCTTCTGCTGGCAGTTGGTTATATGGTGGAGCTTCTTCAGCCTGGGTCACTTGCTCTTGTTCCTCTTCATCAGTGAGACTGAAGTTCTCAGCTTCCAGCCAGTTGGTAATTACTTCCAAAATCCCAGGGCGATTTGGGTTTCCAATACGGGCGCGCTGAGTCATGAGGGCGATCCATTTGCTCCATGTGGTGCCGGTGGCGTGGTGGGTGGAGGGAACCTTTCCTTTAAACATCCACCTCAGCGCCGGTAGTCAGCGTACCAGGAGGAGTTGTGCTTCGGTGCCAATCACCTCTGAGGCAGCTTGAACTCCTTCATAGGAGGCCAAGATTTCCTTCTCCGTGGGAGTGTAATTGGCTTTGGACCCTCTGTAGCTTCGGCTCCAGAATCCCAGTGGTCGGCCTCGAGTCTCACCAGGCACCTTTTGCCAAAAGCTCCAGGACAGACCATGGCACCCGGCTGTGGAGTAGAGCACATTCTTCACCTCTGGTCCGGTCCTGACTGGGCCAAGGGCTACCGCATGAGTGAGCTCCTGCTTGATCTGAGCAAAGGTGTGTTGCTGTTCTGGGCCACAGAGGAAATCATTCTTTTTGCGAGTAACCAGGTACAGAGGGCTCACAATCTGACTGTACTCAGGGATATGCATCCTCCAAAGGCCTATAGCACCTAGGAAAGCTTGCGTTTCCTTCTTGCTGGTCGGTGGGGACATGGCGGTGATCTTATTGATGACCTCAGTGGGAATCTAACGCCGTCCATCTTGCCACTTCACTCCCAGGAACTGGATCTCTCGGGCAGGTCCTTTTACTTTGTTCTTTTTGATGGCAAAACCAGCTTCCAGGAGAATCTGGATGCTCTCCTTTCTCGAAGACTTCCATTGCCATGTTCCCCCACACACAATGATGTCATCAATGTATTGTAGATGATCCGGAGCCTCGCCCTTTTCCAGTGCTGCCTGGATCAGTCCATGGCAGATGGTGGGGCTCTGCTTCCACCCCTGGGGCAGTCGGTTCCAGGTGTACTGCACCCCCCTCCATGTGAAGGCAAACTGGGGTCTGCATTCTGCTGCCAAAGGAATGGAGAAAAATGCACTGGCAATGTCAATAGTGGTGTACTTCACTGCCTTGGACTCCAGCTCGTACTGCAGCTCCAACATGTCTGGCACGGCAGTGCTCAGTGGTGGCGTGACTTCAGGCCACAGTAATCCACTGTCAGTCTCCATTCTCTACCGGGCTTACGCACAGGCCATATAGGGCTGTTGAAAGGCGAATGAGCCTTGCTGACCACCCCTTGGGTCTCCAGTTTACAAATCATCTCATGGATCGGAGTCACAGAGTCTCTGTCAGTGCCATATTGCCAACGGTGTACTGTTGCTGTGGCGATTGGTACCTGTTGTTCTTCAACTCTCAGCAGTCCCACAGCAGAGGGATCATCTGAGAGACCAGGAAAGGCATTCAGTTGTCTGATGTCTTCCATCTCTATAGCAGCTACTCCAAAAGCCCAACAATATCCTTTTGGGTTTCTGAAATATCCATTTCTGAGATAGTCTATGCTGAGGATGCACAGGGCCTCTGGGCCAGTCACGATGGGGTGTTTCTGCCACCCATTCCCAGTTAAACTCACTTCGGCCTCCACTACAGTCAGCTGCTGGGACCCTCCTGTCACCCCAGAAACAGAAATGGGTTCTGCTCCTACATACCCCAATGGCATCAGGGTACATTGGGCACCAGTGTCAACCAAAGCCGTATATCTTTGTGGGTCGGATGTGCCAGGCCATCGGATCCATACAGTCCAATGGATCCGATTGTCCCTTTTCTCTACCTGGCTAGAGGCAGGGGCCCTCTAGCACTGATTATTTACTTCCTGAGCATACATACTAGAGGTTCCAGCATCCTGACTCCTGGCAGCTTGGTCATGGGAGGTTGAGGCTACTTTCATTTTAGTGGAACCCTCTTGGTGAGTGTTTTTTTTCTTTAAGCTCACGCACCCGTGCTGCCAGAAGAGAAGTGGGTTTCCCATCCCACACTACCATGTCTTCCCCACGGTCACGCAGATAAAACCGCAGGTCAGCTCCTTGGGTGTACACTCTCACTCTAGCTGGGGGTTGTTGGGCTCTAACTCTGGGGCCTGTGACTTGCACTGGTGCCACATGGGAACTGTTCCTCCTCATCTCCTCCCTCACCCCCCTCATTTCCTCTTTGAGTTCTTTAACCATGGCAGAGATATGAGCCTGCATCAGGCCATTGATCATTGGAGAGGATGAACTAGCAAGGCCCTGGAGAGATCGTTTACTGGTGAAAGATTCTAAGAGTATAAAACCTGCAAAAGAGATAGAGTTAAAAGCAAGATTTTAGCTGTAGAATGCTATGCAGGAAGATAGTGATTAATCTAGCTGAAGGACAGGACTAGGTGATTGAGCAACACCCCTTCCTAGACAAAGGGATGAAAAAGGGGTTGGGCCCTGCTAAGTAGCAGGGAAAAAGGGTGGTTTCCCAGGTTTTTGGTATGTAGAGTAGCATGGTAATGTAGTAGTTCTCATAGGCTATATGTAGATTCTGTAGGTTTTGTACCCTGTACTGGTTGGTTGATGCTGACCAGAATATTCAGCATGGAAAGGAGTAAAAGGTGGTGTAACAGGAAATTCTCTCTCTTGGACACGCCCTCTCCCTTGGACTCTCTCTCTCTGGGCTGCTCCCTGCCTCAGCTGGTGCTGATCAGGCTGCTACCCCCACGACCAATAAACACGTGTCCTAAGAGCACCCCAGTCTCCGGAAGTCTTTCATCGGGCGCCACTGCAGCACGTTTCCTATAACTGGCGTCCAGCATGGACAACGCCGAAGCAACCGCCGTAATACAGCCCGCCGAACTTGAACAGCTGTATGCCATACCCCACTCCCAGCCGGCACCTCTGTGGTCCCCCCCGCCCCGGCTGCTACCACTCCAGCGACCCACATGAGCCCACCCTCCCATCCAGCCCCGCCCCCTGCTGATACCCAGCCCCAGACCTCCCAAAACCCAATCCCCTCTACCAACCCAATACACCCCGAAAATCTGATAGTCCTGGTCCCATTCCCCTGCCTCAGTGAAGCGGCACCACCAGCGGCACCAGGACAACAAGGGCTCCCTCCCCTTTCAGCGGCTGCCTGGGTTACTGCGCTTGGCGCAGCCCCCAGTGCTGCCGCTGTATCACCTGTGCCTTTCCCCGAGACAACCTGCCCCCCCCCCCGGAGTCCCATCTCTGCTGCCCCTCCTGTGCCTGCCTGGATCCTCGTGCCGCCCCTCGACCCCGCATCTGATTCCATTCCGGCGATGCAACATCTCTACACAGCACAAACCGCTTCTCTAGCGCCAGTTCCTGGCTCCCATTACCCGACCACCACGGCACAGCCACCAGCCAGCCCACCACCTGCCATGGCACCCTTTCAGCATCTCTCCACCGCCCACGCGCCCCCTGCAACACTGCCACAAGCGCCGCTCCAGCTGCACCAAAGCTCACTGCACCAGCCACTGACACCGCAGCTTCCTGCAACGGCACTACAGCCCCCCCCCCCCCCGCCTCCTCCCTGCTCTGCAACACCGCAGAGGGGGAGACGGGGGGGCACCAAGCTCCAGCAGCACCACCGACACTGCTGCTGCCTGCACAACTGGCTACTGCGCCTGAGCCAGCTCTGTCGCTACATCCGCCTCCTCCAAGCATCGCTGGGTCACCATCGCTCCCCCCACCTGCTGCCGTGCTACTCCCACCTGTTGCTCCATACACCGCGAAAGCCCCACAGCTCCCGCCTGATGCTGCAACCATGCTACAGCCTGTCGCAGCCCCTCCGGTACAACCACCGCTGCCTCCACAGCTGTCAACCACCACCAGCCTGCCGTCGTATGCCCCAGCTTGCCCAGATGCATCCCCACCTCCTATTCTCCTAGCACCAAACAGAACTATTTCACATCAAGACTCCATAACCATGAACACTATACACAGAGGGGAAGAAAGGAATAATACATCTTCATCACCAAATACAGGGCAAAATGATAATTATCTTGCCCCTATGGACATTAACCCTTTGTTCCCAACACAAAACACTTTTCCCAGTAGCTCTACAGTCCTTCCAGCTCCCGGGACAGCCCCCACAGTTCAAGATGAGACACCACACCTTGAAATCACGCCAGCAGCAATCCCAAAATTTGACAACCCCCAGAACTGTTTTAATAATACTCAGGCAACAGACTGGCATGAAGTGAGACGCCAAATTTGCAAAGAAGAAAATCTAAACCCCCTAGCTATGCCTGTAATATTCAACCAGCAAGCTGGGGGACCCAGAACATGGGCACCTATCCCATCTCAAGAAATAAGAGTTGCGAAAAGCAATCAAAGACAGTGGAATCTGCTCCCCATATTTTAAACAACTGCTGAAAAGTACACTAGAAGGACATACACTCACACCAAATGACTGTAAAAACCTTGCTAGCATAATTCTCACAGATTCACAATATATGTTATGGGAACTTAAATGGAGAAGACTGCTTACAGGCATACTAGCAACTTACAGGCAAAGCACAGATGCAGACCTTCGCACACTTACCTTGTCTAAGTTAATTGGTGACTCTCCTGATGATCAGAATGATAATCAAATAAACTTACCAAGAATGGCATTAGAGGACATTAAGAAAATGGCTCGCAGAGCCTTTTTGCAAATTCAGCCAGCAGGAAGTTTTGGAAAAGCTTGTAATCTGGTCAGCCAAGAACTGTCTGAACCATTCACTACATTTGTAGACCGAGTAATCCAAGCTGCAGAAAGGCAATGCAGCGATGATATAGCTCGCCAGCTGATGGTAAGAGACATTATTGAAAACAATGCCAATCCAGAATGCAGAAAGGTTATCAAAGCCCTAGGAAAAGAAAGACCCACAGTGCCTGAAATGATTGATGCTTGTAACAAAATTGGAAGTCCACAACAAGTGGCTACTATCCAGGCAAATGAACTTGGAAAGACTCTGGGAGAAAAAATTGAGAGGGCTCTTACAGCCCAATCAGCACAAGCAGCCGCTCAAGCAGCACAGGCAGAAGCACAGGATCAAAAACTTACTGAGATCCTAGCTGCTTTGCATCTAAGCTCCCAGCAACAAAGTAAAAATGTGGCCGTCATGCAAGCTGCTGTGACTTCAGGACCTTGCTTCCTTTGCAGAAGACCCGGCCATGTAATGAGGCACTGTCCAGAAAGGAGAACGGATGCACAAGCTCCAGGTCTCTGCCCTACCTGCAGGAGGGGAAGACACTTCACCTGGCAGTGCCGCACCAGACGTTATGATGGTATAAACAATATTCCAAAAAACTTGCATGCGAAAGCAGAACGCCATCGCGTGAGGAAACAAGTAATGGCGCCCCAAGCACCCCAAGTAAAATCTGCAAATATCCCGAGGCCACAGCATTCTGCTTCATCACCAGCAGCACCCCAAGTAATGACCCAAGCCTGCTACCCCCAGGGTCCTGGTGCACTCTGGCATCCTCCAAGCCAGCAACCTTTTTAAAGGACAGCAGTTACAATTATATTTCCACAGGGGTTACTGGGACTTCACAAAATAAGCAAGACTTTTTAGTTATTGGTAAAGAAATGAATGGCATCCTAGGACTGCTTGTTTTGCCTTGCGTAATATCGGCTAATTGTAATGAAGAACTGCTTGTACTAGCCAATGCCCGCTATCCCCCACTGCATATTCCACCTAACACCCCTATAGCTGTTGCCATAGCACTGCCTGTAGAGACTGCAGATCAAATGCCACCACACTGTTTTTCAGTCACTCTGGAAAATCATGAGGTTCTATGGGTTCAACACATAAGTAAACAACGACCAATGTTAACTTGTGAGTTGTCAAATGGTGATACTCGAGTTAATATAAAAGGCCTGATTGACACAGGGGCCAATGTTTCTGTATTATCTTATTATAGCTGGCCAACAGATTGGAAATTAATAGCTCCCTCAGGCTCTCTGACAGGTATCGGAGGCATCACTCCATGCCTGCAAAGCGAATCTGTAATCAGTGTCACAGGACCACAAGGGAAAAAGGCATTGATCCGCCCCTATGTGGTGCAGAAACCCATCACAGTATGGGGAAGAGATGCCCTTTCTGAATGGGGAGCCAGAATTGAACTGAATTTTTTGTAGGGGCCACTGAAGCACTCAGCACCTTAAAACTGACCTGGAAAACTGACACCCCTATCTGGGTCGACCAGTGGCCCCTGCCAGATAATAAGCTGAGTGCCCTAAGAAAACTAATAGCTGAACAACTACAAAAAGGCCACATTACACCCTCTAACAGCCCTTGGAATTCACCTGTGTTTGTAATACATAAGAAAACTTCTGACACCTGGCGATTGCTACAGGATCTCAGAAGGATTAACAAAGTAATTGAAGACATGGGTCCTCTTCAGCCTGGCCTGCCTAACCTCTCCATGATCCCAAGAAGCTGGCCACTCGTCATCATCGATCTAAAAGACTGTTTCTTCAGTATCCCATTGCATCCAGACAATGCACCTCGTTTTGCCTTTTCTGTTCCAAGTACAAACCTGCAAGAGCCACTTCAAAGGTATCATTGGCTTTTTTGCCTCAGGGCATGAAAAACTCGCCAACTATTTGCCAGTATTTTGTAGCCCGTGCATTGTCCCCAGTCCGCAAGCAGTTCCCACAATCAGTTATTCTCCATTACATGGACGATCTCCTCATTGCGGCACCAACGCAACAACAAATGAAAGAGACTCAAGACAGTGTTATCACTGAGATAAAAAAGGCTGGACTGGTTATCTCTGAATCAAAAATACAAGAGACTGCACTGTGGAAGTATCTAGGTTGGAAGCTAACTGAACTATCTATTGTGCCTCAGAAAATACAAATCCGGACTGATGTTCGCACTTTACATGACTTGCAGCAACTCTTGGGGGAAATTAATTGGGTCAGACCTGTGTTAGGAATCACTGCAGATGAACTTGCTCCACTCTTTGATTTGTTGAGAGGGGACAGTAACATTAAATCTCCTAGATCTCTCACTCCTGAGGCTTGCAAAGCCTTAGAAAAAATTACTAATGCCTTGCAGAACAGGCAAGCACATCGCTGTATTCCTTTTTCCTTGCAGTTTTAGGAGAAAAACTGAGACTGTGTGGCCTCATTTTCCAATGGGACTCCTCTCAAAAAGATCCATTGTTAATAATTGAATGGGTTTTTCTCTCCTACAGGTCGCCAAAGACAATCCTAACACCTTTAGAAATGATGTCTCAAATTATCATCAAAGGCAGAGCAAGGCTTCTTTCAATAGCAGGTCGTGAATTCGCAATTATTTCTTTACCCATGATTAAAACTTACTTTGATTGGGCAATGCAAAAATCAGAAGACTTGCTGTACGCCTTGCTCGGTTTTCCAGGCACTTGCTCTATTCATTATCCATCACATAAAATGATTAAAGCTCAGTTATGTTACAAAGAAAAACCCCTGATCAGTGAAGAACCTTTAGATGCAGTCACTATTTTCACTGATGGGTCAGGACGAACACACAATTCAGTAGTTACATGGCAAAATAGAGATACTAAAGCCTGGGAACAAGATGTTCAAAAAGTTGAAGGCTCTCCTCAGATTGTCAAACTAGCAGCAGTTGTAAGAGCTTTTCAGCTTTTTCCAGAACCTTTCAACCTAATCACCGATTCGGCTTATGTCACTAATATTATTAAGAGAATTGAGGGATCCGTTCTAAAGGATGTGAACAATGACAAATTGTGTCTTTGGCTAACCTGTCTCTACCAAATTTTATCACACAGAGCTAATCCTTATTTTGTTTCCCACATTAGAGCTCACTCTGACCTTCCAGGATTCATGGCAGAAGGAAATGCACGAGCTGATGCATTGGCATCAGCAACACCTAATAGGGAGGTCGCAGCAGGCATTGAAAATCCCACATCGGTGCTTGCTGCAACTACCCTACTTAACACTATTGAACAAGCTAAGTTGAGCCACGCATTTTTTCACCAGAATGCACAAGCAATCAGACGAGATTTCCACATTACCTTAGAGCAAGCACAAAATATTGTGCGGGCTTGCCCAGATTGCCAGCTTGTTCAGCCTCTTGCCTCTTCAGGAGCCACCAACCCTCGAGGGTTGGAGAGCTTGCAAAAATGGCAAACAGATGTTACTAAATATCCTTCTTTCGGCAAATTTAAAAATATTCATGTCTCCGTCGATACATTTTCAAATGCAGTCTTTGCTTCTGTACATACAGGAGAAACAGCTAAGCATATTTGCCAACACTTTTCACAAGCATTCTCCTACTTAGGTATCCCCCAGGAAATCAAGACTGATAATGGTTCTTCATATGTCTCACAAGAATTAACCGCATTTTTAAATGACTGGGGTGTTTGCCATACATTTGGCATCCATTACTCTCCTACAAGTCAAGGGATGATAGAAAGAACACACCAGACTCTAAAACGCATTTTAGATCAACAGAAAGGGGGAGAAGCCCAGGCTACACCTCAGAGAAGGTTGAAAAAAGCCCTGTATGTTTACAATTTTTTTAACAGCTCTGCAGAAGAGCCTGATCCCCCCATTTACAGACATTTCTTGAACAATAAAAAAGCAAAACTAAAAGAAAATCCCCCAGTTTTAATTAAAAATTTAGAATCAGGACAAATAGAAGGACCATACAGTCTTATAACATGGGGGAAAGGGTTTGCGTCTGTTTCCACAGGTGGAGGACTCAAGTGGGTGCCAGCTAAGAACATGAAGCCGTACCATGCCTCAAAACCCGCAGACACCCCTACACCAGCCAGCAACCCTGTGAGTGAAGGCCAAGAGGCAAGCACCCAGACCTGAACTGCGCAGAATCATCAGGACAAGATGGTCTGCCAAAAGCAGCTCAAGAAGCGAATGAACTGTTATTATTTACGCGAATGCATGTTGTTTTTACCCTTTTGTTTTTGTTTCTATAGTGATGCATTACCTGTAAATCAACCAAAGACAAATGTCTGGGTTGCTTTAGCCAAGTCTGCAGGCTCTGATACTATCTGCTTATCTAACAGTAGCCCTGAAAAACCCTTTTCAACCTGCCTAGTCGGAATACGTTTTCCCAAAGGTTTTGAAAATGTTACTTTAGACAGATATTGGCCATATAATTACTATCCCGCAAGCCCAAATACCAATAGGAAAAGCCAAAATTATATTCGCAATTTTAAAGTCAATAACTCAGACCTTCAGGAGTTAGAAATCCTAGGCTCATTAACTATGGAAACCTGTTATTGGTTCCATTACAAAAGAAAAAATAGCTCTCTTTTAAATGTCACCCCAAATCACCCTGCATATAGCAATGTAACCTCTTGGTGTCATCAAATTCAGCGTATCCGTTATGATGAGTTTCACCCAGATGATGTTAACAAACTCCCTATTCAGTTTCCTAAGGGAATTTGGCTTATCTGTGGAGACAGGGCTTGGCAAGGTATGCCCTCAAAATTAAGTGGTGGCCCTTGTGCCATGGGACAACTTACAATAATCGCTCCCAGAGTTAAAGAAGTAATCAAAAGAAACACAGAAAGGTAAGATCAACCTGGGAACACCACTATGAAAGTGACTGTGATAGTAGTTTTCACCCTTGGAACTCTGGAAGTTCGATTGTCTCAAGCATTTTTTTACCTCAGTTAAGCTCTGCAGTCGCACTAACACAGCTAAACAAACTAGGATGCTGGCTCAGCAAAGAAGTAAATGCCACCTCTGCCATGATCAGCGACCTGCTGACCGATGAAGTGGCAGTCAGACACACCTCATTACAAAATAGAGCCACTATCGATTACCTTTTGTTAGCCCATGGGCATGGATGTGAAGAATTTGAAGGGTTATGTTGCATGAACTTATCTGATCATTCTGCTTCCATCCAAAAACAGTTGCAAGACTTAAAAGACCTAGCTAACCAAATCACTATAAATAATCCATCATGGCTAGACAATTTCTTTGACAAATTAAGCCTCGCACCCTGGCTAAAGGAACTTTGTAAAATAGGTTTAATTATTCTAATAGTAATAGTTGTAGTTTTATTAGCAGTACCCTGTATACTTCAGTGTGCACAAAGATTAATGAGTAAGACAGTTTCTAGCATTCTAATTGTTCAACAGAAGGGGAGAGATGTTGGAGAGGATGAAGTAGCAAGGCCCTGGAGAGATCGTTTACTGGTGAAAGATTCTAAGAGTATAAAACCTGCAAAAGAGATAGAGTTAAAAGCAAGATTTTAGCTGTAGAATGCTATGCAGGAAGATAGTGATTAATCTAGCTGAAGGACAGGACTAGGTGATTGAGCAACACCCCTTCCTAGACAAAGGGATGAAAAAGGGGTTGGGCCTTGCTAAGTAGCAGGGAAAAAGGGTGATTTCCCAGGTTTTTGGTATGTAGAGTAGCATGGTAATGTAGTAGTTCTCATAGGCTATATGTAGATTCTGTAGGTTTTGTACCCTGTACTGGTTGGTTGATGCTGACCAGAATATTCAGCATGGAAAGAAGTAAAAGGTGGTGTAACAGGAAACTCTCTCTCTTGGACGCGCCCTCTCCCTTGGACTCTCTCTCTCTGGGCTGCTCCCTGCCTCAGCCGGTGCTGATCAGGCTGCTACCCCCACGACCAATAAACACGTGTCCTAAGAGCACCCCAGTCTCCGGAAGTCTTTCATCGGACGCCACTGCAGCACGTTTCCTATAATCATACTCTCATAATTCCTAAGCTTATTGGCAACAGACCCCACTGTCTCTCGATTGTCCTCAGCATTAATTGTTGCAATGAAGGTGGTGTACTGAGATGGCCGTAGATTTGCCAGATTCCACAACATCTGCCCTGTGCATCTAACCTTGTCGGGGTCATTATCATGCTATCCACTCCTTCCAAAAAGTACCTCCAGCACTGCCACTTCCCTCAGCTGTTGGATTCCTTCCTCCAGAGTTTTCCAGCGCATTCTACGGTGGTGCTCTTGCATTCTTTCTCTGTGGACAAATCTCTCTCTCTCACACTCATTAAAAGCTGCTGCCAGAGGTAAAGGGGTCCTGGCTCCCTTACAAATACCTGATTTATACCTGAGTCCTGGGTCAAGGGTCCCAAATTCCTTGCCTCACCACTATCTAATTGCACACCAGTACCCATGAGATCCCAGACCCAAAGTAGCCAGGCTGTGTAAGCCTCACGTCCCCGTCATACAATATCTTTTTGCAGATTACAGAGACTCTCATACGACAGGGACTCGGTGCTGATCTGAACACGTGATTCCCCTGCAGGTTGTGAGGGTCCTCCTTTCTTATCCTTATTATCTGGGTTTGCTGTTTTCACCTTAGATTTCTTTTTTTCCACAGGGGCAACTGCTGCTGGCTGTGACTGCCCCTGTGGTTCAGCTGGGACCTGGACAGTTGTAATATCTGTGGGTTCCATTGCTGCACCATCAGACTCTCTTTTGTCAGGGCAGGGGGAGGGCTTACCACCAGCTGGGGAAATGTACTCCCTCAGCATATGGCCTATGTCACATATCTCCTTTACCCGATCTGGTTGGTTTATCTCTGAGGCAGGCTGTGGGGCAGGGGCGGGCTATTGGGCAGCATCCTTGTTCTCTGGGGTACGTATCAGGGTGTTTACCCAGGTTAATCTCCCCTTATCTCTGAATGCTAAACAGAACAGGCATACCAGCAACACTAGTCACTGTATGATGTCATTAGCATTCAGAGGAGATTTGAACCCTTCAAAAACTGGTGGGGTGGACCCAAAAAGCTGGGTGAAGGGTTGGGAGAAAAATCTCCCCCGGTGCCATTTCCTCACAGTATGTACCATTGTTAATGTAACCCCAGAAACACAGAGTAAGTGTATGATAGCCCTGAATCCATGTGCTTGCTTTCCAGAGGAAGTTAAAAAGCCATTAATTCCTCACCTTATTAACCCACAAAATAAACTGGATGTCAGCCAGAGTAGCCTTAGTTATAGGGCCCATATTTAGATAAGGGCCAGCAAATGGCAGAAATACAGCCACGACCATGTGCCACCCAAACCAGGGAAAGCTAGACCACATGATTCTGTCCAGTGGGCTTCTATCTAGTACACAAGAACTGTTATTCCTTTCTTTCAATGCCTTCGTGCCCCATGGTGGGCGCCAAAAATCTGTCTTGGTTTGGAAAGACAGGTATCTGCCAGGGAAAACTGGAGTTTCCCTTAGAATGGAGAATGTAAACCCCTCACCCCCACCAAATTATAATTTTGCAATTAAGGGCTTTCAGGCAAAGATTTGGGAATAGGAATAACAGTTCTTTACTAGGAATATTAACAAATGTAGTAGTAAAACAAACAAGCAAACAAACAACAATCCTAGAAACCCTGACAGAGTCAGAGCTACAACCTGACACCCTGTTGGTCAGGGTGTTGGAAGCAGTCCAAAAGTAAGTCCTCCTGGAGTGGCAGATATCCTTTGCTAAAATGAAAATGTCCCATTCATGTTGACAGCAGGATCTACCAGCTATGGTTTGTTTGATATTTATTACCCACACTGCCAGTAGGCACACTTCTATTACTGATGGTGCCCTGAAAAAAAAAGACAAAAATGCCTAATGGAAAAGTAGTATGCTGAAGTATCTCATTCATGTGGTATTGTGGTAACCCCTGAGGTTACCACAAGGGAGCTTGCCCTCCCAAGGAGAGAGCACAGCATATAAGCTGTATTTGCAATGGCAAAGCTCACCACAGGGAAGTCTCCTTGGGAGACTGTTTCTCAGGTCAGGGAGAGTAAAATGTTTCACCCCCATGAGCCCTTGAGGCTCTATGTTACCCTGCATTAGTTGTTTCCCCACTTCCTAGTTTTTCCCCTTCTCTGATTGGTCCATTTTGGATCCTCTCTCTGATTGGTCCATTTTGGATCCTCTCCCCGATTGGTTGTTTTCTCAGTTCTCCCTGTGATTGGCCCAAGTTGCTAGCCCCGCCTATCCCAAGCCCTATATAATCCCACACTCTGAGGTCCTAGGGCCTTCAGTTGCCGGTTCCTGCCTAATTAGGGATCTCTCAGACTGGACGCCTGCGTCCTGCTTCTGTTCCTGTGTCGCCTGAAGGAGCTGCCGGATCTAGCTGCTGCGAGCAGCTTTCACAAAAGAAATAGAACTGCCAGAGCTAGCTGCTGCAGGCAGCTTTCACAAAAGAGCTGATCACAGAAGTGCCTGTGCCCCTTGGAAGCCTGAGATGCCCATCCCGGGATGGTCTCACCAGGGAAGGTCGCAGCACCGAAGTGGCCACTAGCGAGGCCACCGGCGGTCGGCGGCATGGTATTTTCTTGTTTTAACTAGAATTATATATATCAGGCAACATGTCAGTACAGCTATGCTTATAGTTCCATGATGAATTTTCTGTGGCATCACAGCAGGCAGTGTTCTTCCAAAGTATTTTTCCCTGTTCTGTCCTCCCAAACTAAAACTGGAAATTAAGAGGTAAAGAGAAACAGACAGAGACACAGAACAGGTAGTTTGGCCATTCTCCAGTGAAGCTGGTGATGTGCATCACAGGGTACAGACCTCTTGCCTGGCCACCAGGCTCAGCCATTCCCAGGGCCCAGAGGGTTGGACTGGAAGGCAGTTTGGGCTTGGGGGGAGGGAAACTCCTGCAAAGGATGGGGCAGATGGGGCGATGTTGCAAATGAACCATGCTATTGTCCAGGCCCAGAGCTGGTGAATTTCTGGGAACTGGGCTGGCTCTGAGGACAGGGAATTTGTACTTTTGTTTATCCTTGCATGGTACAAACATTGTATGACAACAGCAGACTTTAGAAATGCAGACACAACCTGCAGTGCAAAGCTGTACAGGGATGGGGTGATAAGAGATGGGGCACAGGCTGGGCACTAGAGAGAGAAGCACAGAATCACAGAATGGTTAAGGTTGGAAGGGACCACAGTGGGCCATCTGGTCCAACCCTCCTGCTCAAGCAGGGTCATCCTAGAACACATGGCACACAATTAAGTCCAGACGGTTCTTGAATCTCTCTAATGAGGGAGACTCCACACCTTTTATGGGCAATGTATTCCAGTGCACACTCATTGCAGCGTGATGCAACAGTGATCATCATGTCCAGGGAGGTTACAGCCACCGGCAGGGAAACAGACAGGACGAGTCTCTTTTTTAAGCTGGAGAATCCATTTTTATTCCCCCCCAACCCCGGGCCGGGGAGGGGGTGAGAACCAAGAGGGAGAGCAGGGGCAGGGTCGTGGGTTTATTGGGTATTCAGGGGAGGAGTCTTAGGGTTTGGGTCAGGGAGGAGATAACACAAGGACAGTAAGATCAGATTTCAGCCTCCTCAAAATGGGAGGACTCCACACACAGTCACCTGCACAGGAAAGAAGTCCTTCCTTATCTTCAGGTGGAACTTCCTGTGCATCAGTTTCTGCCCATTGCCTCTTGTCCTATTGCTTGGCACCTCTGAGAAGAGCCTGACTCCATCCACTGACACCCTCCTCTCAGATACTTACTCCTATCTCAGTTGTCTCTTTTCAAGGTTGAACAGGCCCAACTCCCTCAGCTTGTCCTCATAAGAGAGATGCTCCAGTCCCCTAATCATCTTTGTCACCCTCTGCTGGACCTGCTCCAGGAGCTCCATGTTTCTCTTGTACTGAGGAGCCCAGAACTGGACACAGCACTCTAGAAGCACCTCGCCAGTAGAGGGGCAGGATCACCTCCCTCAACCTGCTGGCAATGGTCTTCCTAATGCACCCCAGGATCCCGTTTGCCTTCTTGGCCACAAGGACACACTGCTGGCTCATGGAGAGCTTACTGTCCACCAGGACCCCCAGGGCCAGCTTCTCAGAGTTGCTTTCCAGAAGGTCAGCCCCCAGCTTGTACTGGTATCTGGGGTTATTCCTCCCCAGGTATAGGATCCTGCCTTTGCCCGTGTTGAATTTCAGACAGTTCTTCTCCACCCATCTCTCCAATCTGTCAAAGTCTTTCTGAATGGCTACACAGCCCTCTGGGGTGTTGGTCACTCCTCCCAGCTTTGTATCATCAGCAAACTTGCTGAAGAGGCACCTACCCCTTCATCCAAGAAACTGATGAACAAGTTAAACAATACTGGGCTCAGTATGAACCTTGGGGGACACCACTACTGACAGGTCTCCAACTAGACTCTGTGTCACTGATTACGACCCTCTGGGATCTGTCATTCAGTCAGTTCTCAATGTACCTCACCGTCCACTCATCCAGTCCACATTTCCTGAGTTTGCCTATGAGGATGCTGTGAGAGACAGTTTCAAAAGCTTTGCTGAAGTTCAGGTAGACAATATCCACTGCTCTCCTCTCATCCATCCAGGCAGTTGCTTCATCATAGAAGGCAATCATATTGGTCAAGCATGATTTCCCTCTAGTGAATCCATGATGACTACTCTGGATCATCTTCTTGTCCTCCACATGGATAGAGATGGCCTCCAGAATGAGGCGCTCCATCACCTTTCCAGGGATTGAGGTGAAGCTGACTGGCTGGTAGTTCCCTGGGTACTCCTTCTTGCCCTTTTTGATGGCCAGGGTAACATTTGCTTTCTTCCAGTCCTCAGGCACCTCACCTGATCACCACGACCTTTCAAAGACGATCATGAGTGGCCTGGCTATGGCATCTGCCAGCCCTCTCAGTAATCATGGATACATCCCATCAGGGCCCATGATCTTGTGGATGTCAAGTTGGTTTAGGTGTTCTCTAACCCAATCCTCCTTGACAAAGGGAAAGTCTTCCTTCCAAGATTCCTTTACCCTGGTCTCCTGAGTCAGAGATCCCCTGAGGGCTGGTCTTATCAGTGAAGACCGATGCAAGGATGGTATTCAGTAATTCTGCCTTCTATGTCTTTTGTCACCAAGGTTCCCCCCTAGATTTAGTAACAGGTCCACATTATCTTTTGCTTTCCCTTTGTTATTGATTTATTATTTTGTTATTGAAGAAGCCCTTCTTGTTGTCCTTGACAACCTTGGCTAGATTTAATTGCAGACGGACCTTGGCCTTCCTTGTCTCATTTCTACTTACTCTGACAACCTCTATATTTACTCCAAGTAGCCTGACCCTGCTTCCATCTCCTGTGTGTTTCCTGCTTAGACTTGAGTAATGACAGGAGTTCCTTGTTCATCCATGCAGGTCTCTTGCCCCCTTTGCCCAATTTCTTGCTCATTGGGATGAATCATTCTTGAACCTGGAGGAAGTGATCCTTGAATATCAACCAGCTCTCTTGGACTCCTCTTCCCTGCAGGACCTGTGTTCCCACAGGATTCTTCCAGAAAGATCCCTGAAGAGACTAAAGGTAGCTCTCCTGAAGTCCAGGGTTGTAATCTTACTTGCTGTCCTGCTTCCTCCATGCAAGATACTGGACTCCACAAGGTCATGGTGACTGCAGCCAAGGCTGCCCCCTAAAGCTGTGAGTAATCACAGCTTGGGACAGGGATATTCTGTGGTAGCCGTGCTGGGAGAACAGCCCAGTGGTTGGTCCCACAGGGGTATTTCTCTTTGCACTGCTACCAGAGGCACAGATCACTCAGGCAAGTCCGGGCTTATCCCAAGGCTCCAGGCAGCATCGGACCTGGGGTGCAGCGGCGAGATGTGGCAGGATAAATCCTGCATGACCCTCTCAGAAAGGCAGGACGATCAGTGAAGATAGGAACCGGATCTGCATGGGGGTTTTATCCAGAGGTTTATTCCAGTACAGCAGGACATCTGCACAAGGCAACCTCCCAGGCAGAACAAAGACCATGTGGCTGTCCCCGGGTTTTTACCCAGGAGAGGGGGAAGTGCAGTGAACCTACCAATCCGAGAGGGAGGGGGAGTGACCCAAGGGCAGAAGGGCAGCCTAAGGGTCAAATCACCTTTGGGGAGGGGTGGGCTATTTCTGTTCTGGCCAATCCCTTCGACGGCCTCCCTGGAATTTTTCCAGGGGTGGCAAGGAGACCCCTTATATTAAAATCAAACCCCTTTGGATTGGCTGGGTAATTCTATCCTGGGGAGGGGGAAACCCCAAAGGGAACCCACCCTGGAAAACTTAGGATAATATTAAAGACACAATGCAAAAGCCCCCAACCTTCACATCTCCAACAAGGCCTGCCCTGTTTGTTAGTATGAGGTCAAGCAGCACACAATTCCTTGTGGAATCCTCCAGAACCTGTAACAAGAAGTTGTCATCAATGCATACCAGGAACCTCCTGGACTGTTTGTGCTTCACTGTGTTGCTTCTCCAGCAGATGTTAGGGCAGTTAAAGTCCCACACAAGAACCAGGGCCTGTACTGTAAGGCTGCTTCTAGCTGCCTGTAGAAGGCCTCATCCACTTCCTCTTCCTGCTCAGGCAGCCTGTAACAAACACCCACAACAGTACCACACTTACTAGTCTACCCTTTTATCCTAACCCATAAGCTCTCGACTTCCTTGTCATCTACCCCAAGACAGAGCTCAATACATTCCATGTGTTGCCTCACATAAAGTGCAACTCCACCAGCATGCCTTCCTGGTCTGTCTCTCCTAAAGAGCATGTAGCCCTGTCAGGACTTAGAGAAAGCAATAAATTGTCTCAAAGACTGACAAAAGAGGAAATTCTCACAAAATAAGCTACCACAATAAGCACAGATGGCAAACAGGAAGACATTAATTTCAGGCCTACATGGAGGTGAAACATTTGGAATTAGCACAGCGGACAAAATTCCACTGTGCAGACTGTAGGAAAAGTGCAGATGCAACAACAGAAAGATGCCAGGCCTGGTGAGGCAGATCTGTGTAACCTATCCAGATAAAAATTCCCATCATGGCAATCTGTGGGAAAGGAAGCAACTGCTTACACACATGCCATCCCAAGTTGTGGGAACAGCATGTACACCTCTGGATACCCAGGACTTGAACTGTATAAAAATGGCACCTCCAGAAGAACACTCCAGGGACCTCCACCACCTAGACAACCTAGAAAGGCCAGCAGAACACTGCAGGAACCCATGTGGTGTTGACATGACTATAATCTCTCCTTCTCCCTCCCATTCTTATTTCTAACTCTCTCACATTTACTGTTAAAATCTACACTATTGACTTTGGCATAGGGTCTCATTTGCACCTAATTTGGGCGGAGGCATCTTTTAATAACCGGACCCTAATATTATTTCAGGAGTGGGATCCTAACATTATTCCAGTGGATCATAAGAAGCCCGTCACAATGACATTCCAGTCATGCAGGCTATCCCACCATGTCTCCATAACTGCAATGAGATCAAAGCCCTGTGACTGCACACAGGTCTCTAGTTTCTCCTGTTTGTTCCCCATATTGCTCCACAGGCACTTTATAGAGGTATTTAAGTGTGTCAATATCCCAGTGGGGGTACAAGGGGATGCCCTATAGTCCTGTCTTGTAGATGCTTCTTTGGCTGCTTGTACTTGCTCAAAGTATCCCCACTTAAACCTTATTTGCTGCATGGGTGGCAACTATAACTTTCCCTTTCCCCCACCTTTCCTAGTTTAATGTTTTCCTTACCAGGTTGCCCATTTTATTGGCAAAGACTCATGTGCCCCCATTTTGTGAGGTGGATCCCATCTCTCCCAATCAGCTTCTGAGTAACAAATAGCATCCCATGGTTATAGAAACCAATCTCCTGTTGCCAACACTAGTGACGTAGCCAGTCATTTACTTGTTGAATCCATTTAGTTCTCCTCTTGCCCTTTTCCCTAACTGGCAGCATCAAGGAGAAGACTACCTGGGCCCCCAGACCCTTGACTGCCATCCCCAGAGCTCCTAAATTGTGTTTAATGGTTGTGAAGTTACCCTTGGCATCATTGATGCCCATGTGAAAGACCAGCAGGGGGTAATGGATATGTTGACAAGCCTTGGCATTCTTTCTGCGACACTTCTGATTTGAGCCCCTGGCAGAAAACAACCCTCTCGGGACAACTGGTCAGGTCAGTATATGGGTGCCCCTGTCCCCTGCAGCAGGGAGGCAAACACAACAATTGCTTGCTGCTTCCTACGGATTAACTTGTCTGGCACAGGGCCTAGCCACTCAGTTGCTTCATTTGAAGCCTTACCCAGATCATTCTCAGCTTGGAGGGCACTAAACCTGTTTGTTCATGGCAAATCTTCAGGAGGAACAAAAGCATTCCTCCTCATACCACGAGTGTCCACTTTCCAGCCTTCTTCTTGTATTAACACTGGATTTCTTGTGAGACATGGTGCAGAGCCCACATGCATCTCCAAAGTAGAGAGGG
The DNA here is from genome assembly GCA_027886175.1 of Phylloscopus collybita. Classification (NCBI taxonomy): domain Eukaryota; kingdom Metazoa; phylum Chordata; class Aves; order Passeriformes; family Phylloscopidae; genus Phylloscopus; species Phylloscopus collybita. Next base: position 5,950,681 of record JAJNNQ010000057.1, read on the forward strand.
GGTTGTCACGGTCCACTTTTTAAAGTTGTTAGAAATGCCTCTGCCCAAATTAAGGTGCAAACAAGACCATATGCCAAAGTCAATAGTATGGATTTTATTTGATAGTAAATGTGAGAGAGAGAAAAAGGAAGAAAGAGAAATGGAAAACAAGTGGGGACACAGAAGGATAGTGACAGAGACAGAATAAGGAAAATATCACCACTCTGAGGATCCCACCGGCACCCTGATGATTCTCTCCAGCTGGTCTTCTTGGTGGTGAAGGCCCCCCAAAAGCATAGAATCTGATGGATTCATATAGGCTCAGGCCAGGTGGGAATGCCCAGGTACCTCCCCCCCGAGGGGGGGCAGTTTGACATAGTCTCTTGCAGCAGAGTCTGGGTCTGTTGCATCACTTTTCATCACATGCAGTGCTGTGGTGCAAGGCCTCAGGAATGAGTCTGGGGAGCGCTTTGGGGAGTCTTTGATGAATTATGACACCCTCTCAGCTGCCTCTCACCTGAATGCCTTGTGGATGTGGCCTGTGGGGTTGGGGGTTTCACAGCTGGGCTGGATTGTGTAAGGGAGGATGGGTATTTAGTGCCTCTGACCAGAGGTTACACCATGCACCTGAAACCTCCTCTCCTTGCCCTCAGGTGGGGGGGGGGGGGGGGGGGGGAGAGTCTGTGTAAACCTGGCCTCAGTGGGCTGTGGTGTCCCCCACCCCAAACCCAGACAGAGATGATTCTCAGCACAGCTGCTGGGTTTGGCTTTCTTGTGGATGCATTCTTCTCCCTCAGCCTGAGATGACTGAACAATAGTGTCCCCTTTATCTTATCTAGGTGGCTTAACTCACAGTTCAAAGTTCCAGTCAGGCATCTTGAAGGAGTGGGCTTCTGTGGTTGTAGCTTCTTGATACAGTTTTCGCTATAATGGGCAAAACTCCTTCATAAAAATGTTTAAGGCATAAACCATTTCAGTCCCTGACAGGGCTGAGACTCCTGAGTCTGTAGGGTTTCTGAGAATATCCTATTTCTTTCTTTTCTTCACCAACACTGCTTTGTCTACTTACTTCCTCACGTAAGTCCCTGGCCTGGAGACATCGGTCCTCGACAAGGACACACCTTCTGCAGAGGAGATGACTACTACCCCCAGCTTCTCATCAGCCCCAGACAAGTCATCAGGGCTCACTTTTAGAAATATGGATCTGGAGCTAGACAAAACTGGTTTTAGGCAGAAAAAAGAGAACAAATAAATAATATCTGACATACATAAATGGTATCATATATAGTATATGTTTGTAACATGGAGCTGCAGATGATCAAAAAAGAAGAAAGGTGTAAAACCATTAGCAAACATAAAAAAGATGATCCCAAGTGCATGTCAGGGTAGGAAGAAGAATCCAGCACCATGAACATCACATTCCTCCCAGTGAAGAACTCTAGGGCCCAATGTTCAATGGTATTATCCTCTCCTGGTGTCCAAAGTTCCTGACTTAAAGGTCCAGATGAGCAGTGGAAGAGTGAGCATAACTCCATATAATAGGAAAGAAACTAATAAATATGTGTTACAATTTTACTGTTGCTATTATTGAGACCTTTTCTGTAAAGATGTTCTCTAGCTGCATTAGTCTCCATTTTCCTGCAGTAGTAAGATGTAGATTAATAATGATTCTTTAATTAGACTTTTAAGATTTACATTAAAATAAAAATACTTAGCTTCATTTATGTATATGGCATGCTTTCTCTTTGACCAAAAAGAAATTTCTAAGCATAATGAAGTGTTATTTCCCACACAGAAGTAAAGAAAATGTTTCTTGGCATCTTGGGAGTGCCTAAGCTAAGGCAGAAAAGTCCTCCAAGTTCATTGCCCCAGTACCAACACTAACTGCATGGCTACACTGAAGCTAGCACCCTTTAAAAGCAATTTGCGAGATCACATTTTTCTTTCATAGTTTCCTTTGCAGACACTGTTTCACAAAGAAGCAAGATGTTTCCAGTCATGAGTCACCCTGGAAAACCATGGCTATTGCTCATTTTGGGGGCTACAGAGGTTTTTCTTGTGATCTTTAACTACAGAAAGAGTAGAGATAACTGCTTCTTCTCACCTGGGAACCATAAATCAACTTTTGCAGTTTAGCACTAATACTTGCTCCGTTTACTCCGGTGATTTTAACTCTTTGCCATTCAGGTTGAACTCCCAGCTCCTCAACATTCTGTTTTGTTAATACTGAAATTTGTGCTCCCATATCTACTAGAAATTTTATTAACTGTTGACAGGGATCAACTGGGATCAAAATATGTGTGCTATTGTTATCTATCCATTGATAGCATTCCACTTGTTGGACTGATGGGCTATACAGGCAGTATTGGTTTTCTGAACTCTAATTTTGGGGACAAAAAGGATTATTACCCCCCTCAGAGGTGTCTGAGCGTTTGTGGTATTTTCTGTCCAATTGCCACCACTGTGCCTCAGAAACACATTAATTAGATTCTGAATAGTACTGGCAGACTGTGTCTGAATCACAGCTCTTGGAATACCTAATGCTAATGCTTGATTATATAGCTCTCTCCACTTTTGAGTCCTGGATTGATGATCAATGGGTTCTGGTTCTTGGGAACTATGGATGCCAAACTGATTTTTGCTATTATATATTCTTCATATATATTTGTAGCTCTGTAGCCTATTATTGTATAACTATATAGATTTGTAGCTAGTAAGTTTCCTATCCTGTTAGAAAGAGAAAATACATTCCTAAGGTCCTGTCTTCTGAAAACCAAGGTGGAGACACTTTCTCATAAAGTAGAGCTAGTAGTGAGGAAAGGGGGCTTCAGAAGAGGGTTGAACCAAGAGGGGAAATTACCTCATCACCTGTGTTTCTAATTGGGAGCTCTTGTCAATTATGCTAATTTGCTAAACTTATAAAACAGTACTTGCTCTATGTCATGTGTGTATCTTCAGCACATTTTTGGTGTGTATTGCAGTGTGTTGTGCACCTGAAGGGACCCTTTATAAAGGTAACCAGATTTTTATCACCTATGTCTGACTTATGATTTTAAGAGCCAAAAAGACAACACTATTGATTTGATGAACATTGCAATCTGTATTTCTGGTTTTGTTAGATAAATCCTGTCATCTCATCTCTCGCCCAAGATTTACAATGTCACACATAATTGTTGCCCAGGTGGGGATATCTGTGCATTAGAGGCTCTTCCTGACCCTCAGCAATTTCCCTGAAATCTAGAAGAGTGTTAAAGTCTGTGTCTCTCTTAATTTCGTCTCATTTTGCAAAGATAAGGCTCAAGTATAGAAGGGACCTGCTTAATTAGCATCTTTAGCATGTCATGGTTCACAACAGTTAAAATAGGAACATTAAGAGGTCTGTGCTCATGCATAGACTGGATATAGACAGCTTTTGTGACAGCTGTGGAAGGCATATTCAAAGATAGGTATTAATAGAAGCTCTCCTCTTTCCAGTTTATCTATTTTGCTATCCCAGTATGCCACTCAACTTGTTATCAAGTGCAGATCATCTGGGGGTTCAGGACCACAATTTTAAGACACCAGGACCCCAAAATCTGTTTGCTTTGTTGCCACTTAGCAAGTTTCTATCTCCTCCAGTTAGGCATAATCACCATAAATATTCAATTTCAGTCTCACCTAGCTTATGGCCATGGTGTTCTTGCAAATCAGCCATCTGAATAGGATCAAATGGGGTTGTTTTTCAGGTATGGTCTCCCGATTCACACCAAGGTCCAGTAGTTACCTCTGTTTTTATAATGGGTCTGGCTTCATACACAGTGGAATTGGAATATAAAGAGTAAACTTCCCTATGTTCATTATCCTGCGAGTCAACCCATATATTTCCATCCCATTCTTCAGGGGATACAATTAGTTTTTTAATCTGTACAATGTCAGGGGGATTGGAAGCCCACATAAGAATAATCTCTACCCTTTCTTCCAACTTTTGTCTTCTTCCTGTAATTCTTTTAGTAATTGTTCATTTCTCAGAGACAGTAATAACTCATCTGCTTTTCTGCCTTCTATTTCCTCTCAAATCTTGTTTCTCTCTATTGTTCTTTTTCCTGTTGTATCCCTCTGGGGAATGGTTTACCCCAAAAGGACCCCCAAAGCCTGTAACTATGTAGTTTGACCCTACCTTCCCCCCTATCTCTGACCAATTGGCTCAGTGCCAGCTATCTGTCCTGGGACAGAGGGTCTAGATAAACCCATGCTGTTCCTTGTTCGCTCTCTTTTGCCCTTGGGACCCCTTCAAGAATAAAGCCTTGGAACATCCTGAGGTAAGGAGCCTCTTTTGGGTCTCTTTTCCTTATCTTGAAGTCTTCCTTGCCCAAAGCCCCCCAGAATCTGAGCTAGCAGCCTGGCCAGGAGGGCAGAGGGAGGGCACACTTTGGTTGGCATCCAATTGTGGTCTACCAAAACTACGCAAGAAGCTGGAGTCTCATATTCCCAAGATCTCAAAAGCTTTTGGACTGTTCAACTACTTTTTCACCGATTTAGCCACTTTTTGTGCAGCTGGAGGTGTTGAAGGTGAATGGGGAGCCTGTTTTACTCATACAGGTCGGTTCAGATAAGGACCTTCTGTAGCGAAAAGAGCAAGGCAACCCCGTAAGCGCTAGACCCCCCCTGTACCTTGGTTGGGGGGAGGGTAATTTTGCCGCGATGGGAGAAAAGCCTTTGGCTGCAGGCGGACCCAGTGCGCGCGGTAAAGGTTGCAAAACCGCGGGTTTTTTCCTGGACGGCGCAGACGCCGCGCAAACCTTGGGAATCACGTGTTTTGGGGGGTTGCAGGCTTTGGGGAGGTCTCCGGACAGTGGAGGGACCCCCACACAGCCCCCGGAGCCGGGGAGGTTCAGCACGGCACCGTTTTGCCCCCCGCCCTAGTGCACCCCCGTCCCCTCCCGGGTCTCTGGAGAAAGCGGGAGGGAAAAGAAGTCCTGCTTGTCTGTTATATCTCTCTCAGAAGTTTAGAGATTGGACAGGATTGCAATCTAAAAACACCAGAAACATGGGATCCAAACCATCATGTCTGCAAAAGAGTTTATTAGAACAGCTTAAACCTGTTTTAAAAGATCTTAAAATTCCTAATAAGTTACTAAAGAATTTTACCTCTTGGTTGTCTGCTGAATTCCCAGATTCTAACCTGCACAATGTTAATTTGGTCTCATTTTGGGATAATATAGGGCAAATACTGACCTTGAAAGCAGAGAATAATGATAAAAAGGCTCTGAAATTCATTCCAATTTTCTTGAAAGCACGCAAGTATTTCCTAGAATCGGAACGCAGCAGCCAGCCTCAAAAAAACAACTTAAACAACCCCTTTCTACCCTCCCAGTCCTCTGTTTCCAACGGAGACACCACCCAGCCACCAGACTACACCACGCAGTGGGACAACAATGGCGGGCACCACGCGGCTGGGTCACCTTCTTCCCATAACCCATTTCTCTCCCAAAACCACGCCCCTCACTCTTACTCCTTCCCGTGCCTTCCCTCCGCCCCCTGTTACCCCAGCGACCATGAGCACAGCATGCCCCTCTACAGCCCAAACCTTGGCTTGGGTGGGGGGAAGGGAGGGGCGGCGCAGCCTCCGTGCGGCGTGGCGGCAGTGGGCACGTTCGGCGGTGGCTGCGGCTGCACCGCCGTGGCGGAGGCAGAAGCAGCAGCGGGTGCGCTTGGCGCCGGTGTGGGCGGCACGGCGGCAGTGCGGCCCCGTGTGGTGGTGCCGCCCCCCGACCCACCAGAGGCGGGGGGGCGGGGCCCTCGCCTCCTCCCGGCCGCGGCCGGATGGGCGGTTTCCTCACAGCTGCGGACCAAGAGCAATCTATATCGGCGCTTCAAGGAACGGGGAGGGAACTGCATGCTACTGGACCCTACGGGGGGGGGGGGGGGGGGGTGTGTACAATGCCCTCTCTTTCACAAACCCAAACTGAATCTGATGAAAACATTCCCTTTGTTGCTCCTGTGGTATATCTTGGTAGAAAAAATGGAAGGAAAGAATATAAGCCATTTTCTTATCAAGATAAGAAGGAAATATGCAAAATACAGAGAGAATTTGGGAGATCCAGTGAAATTTTTAAAAGCATGATAACTGCTACATTTAGTTCAAACTAATTGGTACCTACTGACATTAAGGATTTATTCAGATGTTTATTAACACCCTCAGAATATGAATTATGGGAATGCATGTGGAAAAAACTTTAAAAACAGTATTGCAGGAGATTCAAAAAACTCCTGAAGCAGCACAGGACAATGATGACAACGATATAACACTAGATCATCTGTGTGGTGAGGGTGAATTACATTGTCCTGAAAAGCAAACTCGATTACTATCAAAGCAAATTTTAGATAAAATTTGTAGTGCTGTAGAAAAAACTTTCTGTCAATTACCAACAACCGAAATTAAGGGCAGTTACACAGATATTAAACAATTTCCTTCGCAGAATTTTTTGCAGTTTGTCGACCGTCTGAGAACACAGGTGGAAAGACAAGTGCAACAGCCATCTATACAGACCGAGATGATTAAGGAGATGGCTCAGAGGAATGCTAATGAAACCTGTTGTAGGATTATCCTTAGTCTTCCCTTAGACCCATCGCCAACCCTAGCTCAGATGATTGACGCCTATACCAGGAAAGCAGAGCTGTTTAGCACACCTGAAAGAAATCCAGGACTGGCACACGCCAGGACTGCAGCACTTGTGCGACCTGAACCAAGGAGGCAACCAATATCACAAAATCGCCTACAGCATATCATCTGCCACCTCTGCAAACAGCCTGGACATTTTGCAAGAATGTGCCCTAAGAACCAGAAGCAAAACCAGAACCAGAAAAAGGAGTCCAACAAACAAAAAAACTAGCTTCTCAGCGCGTCCCCGTAGTCAATGCAATTACGCACGCAAACACAAATATACGGGGTCCCCCACCGGTTGATACCTCTCTCTTAACAAAAAAGGGGGAGGGGTTGGGGTGCAGGAAAATGAAAATGTCAAATGTTCAATTAACAAGGTTTGGCAGCCGCGTGGCCGACTTCGGCTTGTTACTACCAAAGGTTTTCATTTCAGATCTGCTGAGTGGACAGTCATTACAGTGGACCTGTCAAACATCCCACAGGACCTGACGGTTAACCACATGGAAATGGATAGCGAGTATTTTGTTATTGGGGATACTGCACACACACCAGAAGAGATTGAGGTATTTCCAATGACCATTAAGGGAAAGACAGCAAGCCTCATGCTGTTGGCACGCTGCAAACACCCACCATTCTACCTGGCAGAGGGGCAAATCCTTGCCCAGGCCATTCCCGATCCGGCGGAGATAGTAGCAGATGGAAAATCACCGGAAGTCTACTGGGCGGAGGTGGTGGGAGAGGACAAACCTTCCATGGCATGCAATATAGCAAATGGGTCAGAGCGCCTCCATGTGGATGGAATTTTAGATACAGGGGCAGACATCACGGTTTTACCAGAGAGCAAGTGGCCATCACACTGGGAATTGCAACCTGTGGCAGGCAAACTTCAGGGCATAGGAGGAATCACATTGGCAAAAATTTCAAAAAACATTGTACAAAATGAGGGACCTGACGGAAAACTGGCAAGTGTCCGTCCATTTGTTGCAAACTACAAAGCCCCCTTGTGGGGGAGAGACACCTTGTCCCAGTGGGGAGTCCAATTGGTCATTCCTAAGACACCCCAGGATTTTTAGAAATAGCTACTGTGACGCGCCCTACCCAAAAGTTAACATGGTTAGATAATACCCCAAAATGGGTAGCACAGTGGCCATTGAGCAAAGAAAAGCTCAAGGCGCTTGAGGAGCTTGTGGAGGAACAGGTGGCTCAAGGCCACCTAGAGGAAACAACAAGCCCTTGGAATTTCCCAGTATTTGTAATAAAGAAACTGGGAAAGGACAAGTGGAGGTTGCTCCATGATCTCAGGGAAATTAACAAAATGATAGAGGACATGGGACCACTCCAACCAGGGATGCCTTTTCCAACAATGCTCCCTCGAGATTGGAAATTGGCTGTTTTAGATATCAAAGATTGTTTCTTCCAAATTCCTCTACACCCAGAAGATGCCCCAAGGTTTGCATTCTCAGTTCCCACCCTAAATCACCAAGCCCCCATGAAAAGGTATCACTGGAAAGTTCTTCCTCAAGGTTTGAAATTGTCTCCTTTCATATGCCAACAGTACGTAGCATCATTACTGTCACCTGTACATGCCGAGAGACAGGACGCCATCATCCTTCACTACATGGATGATGTGCTTGTGTGTGCCCCCAATGACTCTATACTCCAACACACGCTTGACCTAGTGGTTAAGGTTTTAACCTCTCCTGGATTTCAATTACAGGAAGACAAAGTTCAAAGGATGCCACCTTGGAAGTACCTGGGCTTGCAAATTTCAGCGAGGACCGTTATTCCTCAGAAACTGGAAATCGAGTGCAATCCTAAAACCCTAGCAGATCTCCACTCCCTGTGTGGATCATTGAACTGGGTGAGACCTTGGATAGGCCTCACAAATGAGGACCTAGACCCTCTTTTCAATTTATTGAAAGGGGAGAGGGAGCTGGCCTCCCCCAGGGAACTGACCCCAGAGGCAAAGACAGCAATTGAAAAGGTACAGAAAGCCTTGTCAGAGAGACAAGCTCACAGGTATGAACCAAGCCTACCTTTCCATTTCATTGTGCTAGGAAAGCTGCCACACTTGTATGGTTTGATTTACCAATGGATTGAAGGGCAGAGAGATTCACTCTTAATCATAGAGTGGGTCTTCCTCTCTCACCAGAGATCCAAGACCATCACTGAGCCACAAGAGTTGATAGCTCAATTGATTCAGAAGGCCAGGATGAGGTTGTGTGAACTGGCTGGTTGTGACTTTGCATGTATTCACCTCCCGGTCAAACTTTCGGAGGAGGGAAAGAACTCTCCAAAGAAACTGACCAAAGAGATGTTTGAGCATTTGCTCCAGAGCAATGCCAGTCTCCAATTATCTCTGGACAGCTACAGGAGACAAATATCAGTCCATGCCCCATCCCACAAGCTGTTCAATGAGGAATTCCACCTCATTCCTCGTGAGAAAAGGAGTCGTAGGCCACTCAAGGCTCTCACAGTGTTCACGGATGCATCTGGGGCTTCCCACAAGTCGGTGATGACTTGGAGAAATCCTCAGACTCAGCATTGGGAAGCTGATGTTGAGTTTGTAGAGGGATCGCCCCAGGTAGCTGAACTGGCTGCAGTGGTGAGAGCTTTTGAGAAGTTCTCAGAGCAAATTAACTTGGTGACCAGCTCTGCATATGTGGCTGGGATAGTATCCAGAGTGGAGCAGGCTGTGCTCAAAGAAATCGAGAATGAGCATGTCTTCAGGTTCCTTTCAAAGCTGATTTATTTGGTTTCTCATTGAGAACATCCGTTCTTTGTGATGCGTGTAAGGTCACACACTGATTTACCAGGTGAAATTGCAGAGGGGAATCGTCGAGCAGACTCCCTTGCTGCACCAGTAGAAAAGGCACGTCTCCCTGACATTTTCCGACAAGCAAAACTGAGTCACCAACAGTATCATCAAAATGTGCCAGGTCTGATCAGTCAGTTCCAGCTAACACGAAGTCAGGCTCGAGCAATTGTGGCCACCTGTCCCAATTGCCAGCTCCAGGCCATGCCATCAATGGGTATGGGGGTTAATCCCCGAGGCCTTGGCAGTTGTGAGGTGTGGCAGACAGACATCACACACATTCCTAGTTTTGGTCGCCTCAAATATGTTCATGTAAGTATTGACAAACATTCAGGTGCAGTGTATGCCTCTGCCCATGCAGGAGAGAAAGCTGTGCATGCCAAACAACACTTAGTGCAAGCTTTTTCAGTGCTGGGGATTCTGAAAGAAATTAAAACTGACAATGGCCCAGCGTACGTGTCCAAGGAGTTCCTGGAATTTGTCCAGCAGTGGGGAGTGGAACGTAAAACTGGTATCCCCCACTCCCCCACAGGCTAAGCTGTGGTTGAGTGTGCACAACAGACGCTCAAGCAGGTCTTGACTAAACAGAGCAGCACAACTGTGGATGCCTCCACAACAGAAGCTCTGCAAAGCCCTGTTTACCATCAATTTTCTGAACTGTTCATTTGAAAACATGAGTCCACCTGTGGTTCGTCATTTTAACAGTGGCAATCAGTTCAAACTGTCCCAACGTCCACCGGTCTTGATTAGGGATCCAGAAACTTGGGAAACCAAGGGTCCCTATGAGCTCGTAACCTGGGGTCGTGGCTATGCGTGCGTAGCGATGCCCTCAGGCCCTCGGTGGATTCCCCAGAAGTGGGTGAAACCTTTTGTCCCCAAAAATCCAGCTCCAGCAGGGGATGGAAGGCAAGTAACCGCTGCCTCCAAGAGAAGACGCCATCGGATGGAGGAAAGAGAATCTTCCTAGGTGTTGACTCCTTCCGGAAGAAGCAGAAACTTTTAACATGTTTTAAAAATGTTTGTTTTTCCTTTTAGAAAAAACCTATCTCCCACTCTACCCTGTGATGAACCTCATCCAAATTGTCATCTTGTTAATGCTGAACAGTCTGGCAGCTGCATGGATCATCCCTCAGCCATGTCAAAATGTCTGGGTGACCCTGGCACAGACACTTCACCAGGAAAATATATGTTTGTCTACCGCTTCAGCAAAGAATCCTATGTCCACCTGTCTGGTAGGAATTCCATTGCAGGCTGGAGAGTTTCCTGCAGGATTGGACACTCATAGGTGCAATGAAATTTCAAAGTCATTTCCCCTGCAACCATACAAAAATAATCAGCAAGAAGTTGTGGTAACTGTGAACCCCTTAGTGGGGTGGTTGCCAAACTTGCCTGAGATGGCTCAGGAACCCCAAGAGTAAGAGCTATTGGGTTCCTCCCCTGCATCATACTGCGTACATTTTTCTGTCTATCCAAGACCTCCTAACACTGATGAGTACCACAATGTAAAACAATATTGTGGGGAGTTTACTGCAAAAAGGTGGTGTCATAACCTAAGCCACGTTGCAGCCGACAACCCATCTCACTCAAGCCCCAAAAGTCTCCCTAAGGGATTGTTTTTGATTTGTGGGGATCGAGCATGGGCAGGAATTCCGTCTCGGCTTTTAGGAGGGCCATGTACTGTAGGGCGGTTGTCCGTATTGACACCCAACAAAACTCTAATTGGAGAATGGACTCACAAAAACAATTCGGCAAACAAAATTCAAAAGAGAAGTGCTGACAAATTGGACTCAAATTGTAATTCAGACATTTTTCATTGGGCAAAGTCAAAAAGAGTTGCTGTGTCCCTGTTCCTTCCATGGGTCACAGCAGCCAAAGCTCATAGGTGAATTGGGCCACCTAGAGTGCTGGGTAGTCAAACAGGCAAATCTGACATCAACCGCCATCAGCGCCCTCCTAGAAGATGAGGAAATTACCCGACAGGCCAAGCTGCAAAACCGTGCAGTGATCGACTTTCTCCTGATACTTCATGGACATGAATGCCAGGAATTTGAAGGACTCTGCTGAGTCTATTCTCATAGACTTCACGGCAACAAACGTAAAATGGCAGAATACCCCTCCCTTCCAAGATGGTGGCCCCCACAGACCTCCACATGGCCTGAAAGACAAATGGGAAATGGAATCAGCTGTCTCCCCCCCCTTATATCTCCAGCAGCAGCAACTCTGTCAAGAAAGGCGGCTGGCACTCAGTCAAGGGCTAGAACTCACGGAGGGACTTCGCCTTTTCTTTGGCAGAAGAAGCAGGCAGTTGGCTGGGGCCACTCAGTGCCTTCTTGCTTTGGCCAGTGTGCAGGTTTGAAAGCAAAACCAGTGAGACTCCCAGTCAGAAATACAATTTAATAGAAGAAGAGAGGAAAAAAAGGTGAAATAAATGGAATGATACAACCTAACACCCTGTTGGTCAGGGTGTTTGAAGCAGTCCGGAAATCCTCCTGGAGCGGCAGATGTGGTTCCGCTGGAGCAGAGATGATCCTGAGAGAGAAAGGGTCCGGTGATGATGAGAAGGGTCCAGTCTTCCTCCAGGAATCCAGATGAGATGTTCTTGTCAAAGCAGTGATTCCTGTAGAAACGTCTGGTAGCTCGTCTCCTCTGAGAGTTCAGTGGATAGAAGCTGCTAGTGAGGTCTCAAACCCTGGATTATATCCAGGTGGGAATGCTTGGCTCCTCCCCCTGGGCAGAGCATCTCACAGTGGTATGATCTCATCCCATCAGTCATGCAAATGGGTCCTTGATGGTCCATTAAACAGAGATAACGTCTTCCGGGAAGGCATTGTTGGGCTCGTTATCAGAAGATAAGGAGAACACTGCCCCACCTTGGCTCCAACGGCTCATGGGGATAGAATACATCTTTGGGCACAATTTTACATTGTAACCTAGGACATAAACCACCCCTTATTCTATCACCATCTACATCATACACTCTCACAGATACATACATATACATACGTATATACACAGGATAAAACCCTACACGCTGATTTTAGTTCTCACTCAAAATTGTCTCCTTGTGGTACACAACGGGTTTCTCCATCTTTTTGCATTACCCACCAAGTGTAACCAGGTCCTTGAGCAAAAACAATCCCACGGATGGGTCTGCCTTTGCCTGAGGTGGGATTAATCCAAACAGTCTTTCCTAAAATCCCTTTCAGGTGTACCACAGGGACTTTATCTCCATCCACTGTGTGCAAGGGTTCAGACTGGGCCGGACCAGCTCGATTGATGGAGCCTCGGGTGTTTACCATCCAGGTGGCTTTGGCTAAGTTTATGTCCCAATTCTTGAAGGTTCCTCCGCCAAGTGCCTTCAGGGTGGTCTTTAATAGTCCATTGCACCGTTCAACTTTCCTGGCAGCTGGTGCATGATAAGGGATGTGGTATATCCATTCAATACCATGTTCTTTGGCCCAGGTGTTTATAAGGCCATTCTTGAAATGTGTCCCGTTGTCTGACTCGATCCTCTCCGGAGTGCCGTGTCTCCACAGGACTTGTTTTTCCAGTCCCAGGATGGTGTTCCGGGCAGTGGCATGAGGCACAGGATAGGTCTCCAGCCAACCTGTGGTTGCTTCTACCATGGCCAGCACGTAGCGCTTGCCTTGGTGGGTCTGGGGAAGGGTGATGTAGTCAATTTGCCAGGCTTCCCGATACCTGTACTTCAACCATCGTCCACCGTACCACAGAGGCTTCACCCGCTTGGCCTGTTTGATTGCAGCGCAGGTCTCACAGTCATGGATGACCTGTGAAATGCTGTCCATAGTAAGGTCCACCCCTCGGTCACGGGCCCATCGGTATGTTGCATCTCTTCCCTGATGACCAGAGGCATCATGGGCCCAACGAGCTAGGAATAATTCTCCCTTGTGCTGCCAGTCTAGATCCACCTGTGATACTTTCACCTTGGCAGCTTTGTCTACCTGCTCATTGTTGCGATGCTCCTCATTAGCCCGACTCTTGGGCACGTGCGCATCCACGTGTCGAACCTTCACGGTTAGCTTCTCTACTCAGGTAGCAATGTCCTGCCAAATCTCAGCAGCCCAGATGGGTTTCCCTCTGCGCTGCCAGTTGGCCTTTTTCCAGCGATTCAGCCATCCCCACAGGGCATGAGCTACCATCCATGAGTCGGTGTAGAGATAGAGCCTCGGCCACTTCTCCCGTTCAGCAATATCCAAAGCCAGCTGTACAGCTTTAAGCTCTGCCATCTGACTCGATCCACCTTGTCCCTCGGTAGCTTGTGCAACTCGTCGTGTGGGGCTCCATACTGCAGCTTTCCATTTCCTGTCAGTGCCTATAATTCGGCAGGAACCATCAGTGAAGAGGGCATATCGTTTTTCAGTCTCCGGTAGCTCATTATATGGTGGGGCCTCCTCAGCACGTGTCACTTGCTCCTCTTCTTCTTCAGAGGATAATCCAAAAGTCTCACCTTCAGGCCAGTTCGTTATAACTTCCAGAATCCCAGGGCGATTTGGGTTTCCAATATGGGCGCGCTGCGTAATGAGGGCAATCCATTTGCTCCAAGTAGTGTCGGTGGCATGATGCATGGAAGGAACATTTCCCTTGAACATCCACCCCAGCACCGGCAGTCGGGGTGCCAGAAGCAGCTGCGTTTCAGTGCCAATTACTTCTGAAGCAGCTTGAACTCCTTCATAGGCGGCCAAGATTTCCTTCTCCGTGGGAGTGTAGTTGGCTTCGGACCCTCTGTAGCTTCGACTCCAGAATCCCAGTGGTCGACCCCGAGTCTCACCAGGCACCTTCTGCCAAAGGCTCCAGGACAGGCCATTGTTCCCGGCTGCTGAGTAGAGCACATTCTTCACATCTGGTCCTGTCCTCACTGGGCCAAGGGCTATCGCATGAGCGATCTCCTGCTTGATCTGGGCAAAGGCTTCCTGCTGTTCAGGGCCCCAGTGGAAATCATTCTTCTTGCGGGTAACCAGGTAGAGAGGGCTCACAATCTGGCTATGCTCAGGAATGTGCATTCTCCAAAAGCCTATGGCACCTAGGAAAGCTTGTGTTTCCTTCTTGCTGGTTGGTGGAGACATTGCGGTGATCTTGTTGATTACTTCTGTGGATATCTGGCGACGTCCATCTTGCCACTTGACTCCCAGGAACTGGATTTCTCGAGCCGGTCCCTTAACCTTACTTTGCTTAATGGCAAAACCAGCTTTCAGTAGAATCTGGATAATCTTCTCTCCTTTCTTGAAAACTTCCACTTCTGTGTTCCCCGACACAATGATGTCATCAATATACTGGAGATGTTCAGGAGCCTCGCCTTTTTCCAGTGCAGTCTGGATTAGTCCATTGCAGATTGTGGGACTGTGCTTCCACCCCTGGGGCAGTCGGTTCCAGGTATACTGCACACCTCTCCAGGTGAAAGCAAACTGGGGCCTGCACTCTGCTGCCAAAGGAATGGAGAAGAAGGCATTGGCAATGTCGATGGTCGCGTACCACTTTGCTGCCTTGGACTCCAGCTCGTACTGAAGCTCCAACATGTCTGGCACAGCAGCACTCAGTGGTGGCGTGACCTCATTCAGACCACGATAATCTACAGTCAGTCTCCATTCTCCACTGGACTTACGCACAGGCCAGATGGGGCTGTTGAAGGGTGAACGAGCCTTGCTGACCACCCCTTGGCTCTCCAGTTTACGAATCATCTCATGGATTGGGGTCACTGAGTCTCTGTCGGTGCGGTACTGCCGACGGTGCACTGTTGCTGTGGCAATTGGTACCTGCTGTTCTTCAACTCTCAGCAGTCCCACAGCAAAGGGGTCATCTGAGAGACCAGGCAAGGTATTCAGTTGTTTGATGCCTTCTTTCTCTACAGCAGCTATCCCAAAAGCCCAGCGATATCCTTTTGGGTCTTTGAAATGTCCATTTCTGAGAAAATCTATGCCAAGGATGCATAGGGCTTCTGGGCCAGTCACAATGGGGTGTTTTTGCCACCCATTCCCAGTTAAACTCACTTCAGCCTCCACTACAGTCAGCTGCTGGGACCCTCCTGTCACTCCAGAAATAGAAACAGATTCTGTTCCTACGTACCTTGATGGCATCAGGGTACATTGAGAGCCAGTGTCAATCAAAGCCGTCTATCTTTGTGGGTCAGATGTGCCAGGCCATCGGATCCACACAGTCCAATAGATCCGATTGTCCCTTTCCTCTACCTGGCTAGAGGCAGGGCCCCTCTATTCCTGCTCACGATGCACGTTGCTATTTTCCTGTAAATACGTTCCTGAGGTCCCTTCGAGAGGATCAGTCACATCATCATTCCTATACTGTCTGGAGTTCCGTGCACGAGAGACTGGAGCAGCATTGACTCTAGATGAACTCCTCGTGGTAGGTGTCCCTCTCTTCAGTTCACGTACCCGGGCTGCTAAGGCGGAGGTGGGTTTTCCATCCCACTTCCTCATGTCTTCTCCATGCTCCCGAAGAAAAGACCAGAGGTTACCTCGTGGAGTGTATGTTCTCTCTCTGGCTGGGGGATGCCTGCTCCTAATGGCAGAGACTCTTGTTGGTTCTGGCGAGACGTGGTAAATTTCTTCCTTAAGTTCTTTTTTCAGTTTCTGATGGCCCTCTTCAATCAAGCTTCGGACTTGCTCAGCCAGCCTTGTTTCCACGGATGAGACATGGGTACGAAACGGGGCAGTGACAGTGTCCTCATAAATTCTTAGTTTGTTGACCAAGACGCCCACCCTGTCCTCACCTGCCCTCCATTGCAGCGTTGCCAGGTAACGGGAGTACATCTCTGGTCCAAGCCGTGCGAATCTCAACCACATCTGTGATGTGCACTGAACTTCATCTGGGCTTTTAGGAAATCTCTCGTCCTCTGTGTCCTAGATTACAATGTAAAATTGTGTCCAAGGTATGTATTCTATCCCCATGAGCCGTTGGAGCCAAGGTGGGGCAGGGATCTCCTTATCTTCTGTTAACGAGCCCAACAATGCCTTCCCGGAAAACGTTATCTCTGCTTAATGGGCCATCAAGGATCCATTTGCACGACTGATAAGATGAAATCATGCTATTGTGAGATGCTCTGCCCAGGGGGAGGAGCCAAGCTTTCCCACCTGGATATAATCCAGGGTTTGAGACCCCACTGGCAGCTTCTATCCACTGAACTCTCAGAGGAGACGAGCTACCAGACGTTTCTACAGGGATCACTGCTTTGGATCATCTCTGCTCCAGCGGAACCACATCTGCTGCTCCAGGAGGATTCCCAGACTGCTTCAAACACCCTGACCAACAGGGTGTTAGGTTGTATCATTCTATTTATTTCACCTTTTTTTCCCTTCTTCTTCTATTAAATTGTATCTCTGACTGGGAGTCTCACTGGTTTTGCTTTCAAACCAGCACACTCTGAGAAAATGATCTCCAGCACAGCCAATTCCCTCAGGCATCGGATACCTTGTTCCATTGTGCTCCACTTTCCTTGGTGCACCTGGAGATCTTCTTTACAAAGGTATCTGTCCCTCACACTTGTTAGCAGCCGTTGCCAGAGGCTGAGAGTTTCTTGGGTTCTCCCGATCCCCTGGTCAATGACCACATCCCGGGACAGCAACCCCAGTTGCCTGGCCTCACTTCCATCCAGAATGGTGTCATTGGCTGCAGCGTCCCAGATGCGGAGCAGCCAGGTCAGGACGGATTCATTTGTCTGGCGGGTGAATTCCCTACGCAGGTCACGCAGGTCACGCAGCTCACCCAGGGACAGAGAGCGAGTGATGATCTCTGGCTCTGTCTCTTCTGCGGGATGCGAAGGTCCTGCTGCATCCTCGTCAGTCACTATGCGGACTGATTTGCTCTTTGCTTTCTTCTTCTGAACAGGGGCAACTGCTACCGGTTTAGGCTGTTCCAGTTCAGTGATGGTTTGTGTGGAAATGCTGGAATTTTTGGCTTCTTTCTCCTCTGTGACAACCTGCACGGACACAGACGTTGTGGCTTTGATTGGTGCTTCTTTCTCTTCTGTGGCAGTCTGCGTAGACGTGGGCACTGTTGCCTTGATTTCGGTTCCTTTCTCCTCTGTGACAGTCTGTGTAGATGCGGACACTGTTGGCTTGCTTTTGGCTTCTGTTTCCTCTGCAACAGTCTGCATAGACTTGGACACTGTTGTCTGGTTTTTTGGCTTCTGTTTCCTCTGTGACCGTCTGCGTAGACTCGGACGCTGTTGCCTTCTTTTCTCTTCTGCCTCAAGAAGACGCTGCACTACATCATGTACATCATGTGGTGTTTTGTTTCTGAGCATGGTGCAGGCTGTGCAGAGAAAAGAAAGCAGCACTAACAACAACATTATGCTGTCCTTGGTATCTAGAGAGAATTCAATATTTTCAAAAACTGCTGTATCAGGCCTGAAAGACTGGAAAAAATTATTCTTTACCCCTCCCCACAGCGGCTGGGTGAGATTGTTGAGGCCCCAAACAAAACATCCTAGACCAGGACAAGCAAACAAAGTTGAGTACATACTCCAAATTATGCTCATTGCCTTGCAGGTTATCATGCAATAGACATAGTAGACCAATAAAGCAATTTTAGTGCTGTACCCTGGTTTACACCAAAGTATTAAGATCTGCAGATAGTGCCCCATGTGCGGAAAGATATAGAGAGCTAGGTACAAGACACACGTAAACATACTGAGCATCATAGCGAACAGGTGTTCTTTTCCCCAATACAAAATTGGAATTCTGACTTTTCTCAGTACCTCGTGCCCCACGTTGGGCGCCAAAAGATGTGCAGGTTTGAAAGCAAAACCAGTGAGACTCCCAGTCAGAAATACAATTTAATAGAAGAAGAGAGGAAAAAAAGGTGAAATAAATGGAATGATACAACCTAACACCCTGTTGGTCAGGGTGTTTGAAGCAGTCCGGAAATCCTCCTGGAGCGGCAGATGTGGTTCCGCTGGAGCAGAGATGATCCTGAGAGAGAAAGGGTCCGGTGATGATGAGAAGGGTCCAGTCTTCCTCCAGGAATCCAGATGAGATGTTCTTGTCAAAGCAGTGATTCCTGTAGAAACGTCTGGTAGCTCGTCTCCTCTGAGAGTTCAGTGGATAGAAGCTGCTAGTGAGGTCTCAAACCCTGGATTATATCCAGGTGGGAATGCTTGGCTCCTCCCCCTGGGCAGAGCATCTCACAGTGGTATGATCTCATCCCATCAGTCATGCAAATGGGTCCTTGATGGTCCATTAAACAGAGATAACGTCTTCCGGGAAGGCATTGTTGGGCTCGTTATCAGAAGATAAGGAGAACACTGCCCCACCTTGGCTCCAACGGCTCATGGGGATAGAATACATCTTTGGGCACAATTTTACATTGTAACCTAGGACAGCCAGGCATTTCTGGTGGGCTGGGGACTGCACGGAGTGGGTCTGCTCCACTCTGTGTGCGATGACTTTGGGCAGGTGATAGACAGAAGATTTTAGAACTAAAGACAAAGTGAGTTTTAAAGTAGGTATGTAGTTTATTCGGCAGCCAGGCGCATAGAGGATGTTCCCTCCAAAGGCATGCATGCCGGCACCACTTGCCCACTCACATCTTTTATCCTCCAGAATGTTACATATGCATCAAGTTTTGCAAAACACCTATACATATTCATTCCCTGGCTCTCCCCCTCCCTGCTTCTATGATAATTGTCTTATCAGTCCTTTGCGCCTGCGCAGTTGTTTCTGGTGGTCATCTTGGGGGTCTCGGGGGTCCCAAAGGATGAAGTAAAGTGGTCTTCCTCAGAGCTGACCTTCTCACCCCATTCCCTTGCGCATGCCTACTGATCCTTTGGCCACAGTCCAAGCCACGAGGCCAGTTTCATCTGATTCCAGGGGCCCAGGAGCCTCATTATCTCAGCATCCTTGGTAGTTTTGCATACTTGTGTCCTATTCTTGGTAAGCATCCTTCCCCTTATCAGGCATCCTTGCATTCCTTCTTGCTGTTCTTGCACATAGTCCTGTCCTTTTCCTTCTCAGGCAACTAATACAGTAAAAGACGCGGCAAATATTAAGCAATACACATTATCTAAATGCCTATTCTTATTCGATACCTTCTAATTTCTGTGATTTAATTGTTGCTGTCGGACACAATGGAGGAGACGTGGATTCATCAGAAGGCTGTGTGGACTCCTGAGGAGGAGCCACCAGGTTTATTTTCCAAGCTTATTTTACACCTTTTACAAATGTGCCCACCTTAGAGGTGGGACCCCTGGAACCATTGGTCACTCGCAAAGACCACCACGCGAAGTCCCTCCCATGGGAAAGCATGTGGAAAAACATCTTTGTTTACAAACAGCATGACCTTGTGTTCCCAGTTCTGTGCTGGGAACAGAATTTCCTAAAACCAAAACATGGCAGGCACGAACCGTGGCAACAATTAATATCCTCTAGTTTCTAACCCCATGTTTCAATCCTTCCTTCTTAATAAAGTAGTAAATTCTTTTACTTAGTACAAATCCCAGTCCTTACGATATCTCTCATTGCTTTGCCATGTACTTGGGATAGAGAGGTCAGTATTGCCATTCGTTGTAAGCTTCCAGTTCCAAATAAGTATTACAAAAGACAGTACTAAACTTATACCAACTAATATTAGTAGAAGAATGATGGAGTGACACAATGTATTTAGGATCCCAGTCACAGCGGGCGACCATCCAAAAAGTGAATCCCACCAATTGTGACTTGTATCTTGTTTCACTCTTTGCAGAACATTATTTATTTTGTGTCATGGTGGACAGTAATTAAAGTTTTCTCTACAGTTTCCTGAATATCTTTTAAAATTTTGACAAGGTCCTGATGCTTAATTAATTGTCTTACTAAAGTGAAGTTCATCCAAATAGGTGTGGGTGATAACCTGTGGTACATTGTATTGTCGGACTTAACTAGCTGGTGGCATACAACTGGTGCCAAATACAGAAAGTCACACCCTGAAATCTTAATAAAGTTACAAATATAGAGGTTAGAATGATTCTTGCCAAGCAAAGTTACATTATCCTTGTCTATTTCTATAAAAGCACATGCAGTTCTCAAACACACACAACCCTGACCAATATATACAAGTACAGTCCTTTGACTAGTGTTCAAATGCATTTCAAAGTGACAAACACCCTGTTCAGCATCAAGACTCATACCCCTGAGCATCAGCTGTCTTACTTTCACAAATGAACCCGTTGTTCCCGGGTAACACAAGATTCCAGATTCACAGTTTGCCATTTCTCATCCACTCTCCTTGCCCATGCTCTGTATTCTGAAGGGTAGAGCACTGATCTCTCATTATTCAGTCCAAATGCTATAATGGGGTGAATAACATAAACTGTGGCGTTGTGTATGGTGGGCACAAAAGCAGTAGCCATGTTAGCAATTGGATCATAGGTAAAGTTTACCAAAGTCCACTAAGATTGAAATTTCTTTTCAAAATCAGTAGCCTTGTCCCAGACAGCTTTTCGAATTTCGATTGGAAAAGCTCCTTCACTTCCTTCTCTTATAATTAAGGCAGCAGTTGATTGCAGCCACAATTGTGCCTGTATACAGCTAAATGCCAGACACATTACTCTGAGCCATAGCAAGTGCATCTATGATTAACCTATGGTCTTGGTCCTCCTTGGTCCTCCACCTTTTCCCTTTTCTTCTCATCTTGGTAACACTTTTGAAACCTGCCACTGACTGGTTCCCAATGCCAACAAAGATGAGTCTAAGGGTTGTTTTAATTTTGTTAGATCGCTTGTTGCAGTGGCCAATTTATTCATTAATATTTCTGAATCAATTCTGTTTAGGACTCCCAGCCCTGTCCCTAATATTCCAGTCAGATTCCTTCACATTCTACCCCTGGTGTATGCTTGCCTTTGCAACCACCTTGTCCAACCCTCAAAGGATGTCCTTAGGAAGGAAAAGCAGGCTGTTTGAACTTCAGAGATGTTAGTTTGCATTCGTAATTCAACATGCTTGAGAGACTATTATAAAACAATTGCTGTTGGCCCATGTTCCTCATTACATATGGGCTTGTTTCATAAATTATGGGTGCAAACCTAGGTGGCGTGATTTGGGTTTGGGCTGGAGTGCTGGTATAAGTTGTAATGGGCTCAGTTGTGGCATCTATTTTAAATTTGAAGGAGAGCCCAGTATTATCATGGGCCCAGAGACAAACCACCTGAACGGTCTGTACTAACTTAGTTATACCAACAGTCTAATTCACTTGAACGACTACAAACCTGGTGTTTGTCTGTGGGAGTGGTTGAAACACTAATTTGGATTGCTTTCTTATGATCGGTTCCATGAATCATCCTATTCTAATTTTCTCTCCCATAGTCCCTGGAAGTGACCATAGCCTTTGTTTTTGCCATTCTTGCCTTTCATATGCTTGGTTTTTGTGCATGACTACAGTTGATAGGTTTAAATCTTTTATATCAGAATATTCTCCCATGGATCCAGTGTACCAGGTAAAAGCCTGGGACCAAGGCCACTCAGCAATATTCTGGCTAGAGGTATTTTCCAATTCTTGGATTGTAATTATGATTACAAATGGAACAATTTTCTTTATTAAATTCCTGAAATCTAGATTATTAAACATTCCCGACTGCAATGTGCTTATTTTGTTTGAGTGAGTTTTAGTTTCAGTTCATTATCACCCGCTGTTGCTTTCCAAGGGGCCTCAGGTGCTTTCTTTACTTGAGAGTGGTGAATTCAGGCATTCTTCTATGGATCTTAATTGCAGCAAAAGTGGTGAAAAGCACTTGGAATGGTCCTTCCCACTGTGGCTCTAAGGTCTTTTCTATGAGAGACTTGACATAGACATAATCTCCAGGCTGTATGTCATGCACTGGCCCATCTAGCCCTCTGCTCTGAGTTCCAGCCACGTTTTTCAGTCTCTCTGAGTTGTTTACCTAAGACCACCATATAGGCGGTAAGTCTTTCTTCCCCTATTTGGGTGGATATCCCTTTCTGCACCCCATATGGTCTCCCATAAAGCATTTTTAAAAAGGGCTTAGCTTGTGTTTGGTTTTTGGTTTAGTCCGGATTCGTAGCAATGCTAGCGGGAGAGACTGGTGCCAGGGCAAATTAGCCTCTTGCCCTAGTCTTACAATTTGTTGTTTGATCAAATGATTCATTTTCTCAACCTGTCTACTTGACTGAGGGTGATATGGAGTGTGAAGTTCCCAGTCTGTGTCCAAATGCTTACTAATCTGCTGTACAATTTTAGAAATAAAATGTGGTCCTATATCTGAGGATATTGTGGCTGGTACTCCAAAGCAGGGTATTATCTCTTGCAGCAGCACCTTAGTTACCTCCCGAGCTTTGGCGGTCCTGGTGGGGAAAGCCTCTGGCCATCCTGAAAAGGTATCTGTTAGTACTAACAACTACTGATACCCCCCTTTTCTTGGTAATTCTGAAAAGTCAATTTGCCACTGTTGGCCAGGTCCATGGCCCTTCCCAATTTGACCAAGTTTTAGTTTGGGGGTATTCTTGGGGTTAGTCTAGAGGCAAAGGTCACACTGCCGGGCCACTTGAGTAACAGTGGCATATAAATTCCTGGCAGCAATCCTTTCAATTAAATAATTATACAAGGCGTCAATTCCCCAGTGTGTCTTCTGATGCTCTTCTCTTACTAATGACCATAGTAGGTGGGAGCAGACAATCAACTTTCTTTTTTTAGTAAAAGCCCATCCCTCCTGGTTGTATGTTCCCTTTTGGTCCCTAATTAACTTCCTATCCTTTTTATCATACATGGGCTTACCTTCTAGGAAAACTTGGGCATCAGGAATTAGGGCTCCCTCTACTGTCACCTCAAATTTTGCTGCTTCTTTTGCCTCTGTCTGCCATCTCATTTCCTTCCTCCAATTCTGAGCTCACCTTCTGATGTGCTTTAATATGCATGATTTCCACCTTCTCAGGCAATTGGACTGCTTCCAGTAGTTGTATTATTTCTTGCGTATGTTTGATGCTCTTCCCTCGTGAGTTTAACAGTCTCCTTTCTTTCCAGATGGCCCCATTAGCGTGCACCACCCCAAATGCATATCTTGAATCTGTGTAAATGTTTATTTTCTTTCCTTTTGATAACTCTAATGCATGGTTTCGGGCAATTATTTCTGCTTTCTGTGCGGAGGTACCTGCTGGTAATGGTCCTGATTCAATTAGGTCTCTGGATGTGGTAACTGCATACCCAGCATGTCGTTTTCCATTAATGACATAGCTGCTTCCATCAGTAAACCAGGTTTCTGCATCGTCTAAAGGGGT
Source organism: Phylloscopus collybita (assembly GCA_027886175.1). Lineage (NCBI taxonomy): Eukaryota > Metazoa > Chordata > Aves > Passeriformes > Phylloscopidae > Phylloscopus > Phylloscopus collybita. The sequence continues at coordinate 5,974,352 of JAJNNQ010000057.1, forward strand.
GTCCTTCAGGTCTGAGCAGCTGGATTAAGTGGCCTCAATGATCTCCAGGCAATCATGATGCATTTGCTCTCTTTGGTTTCCACTAAGGAAAGAAGCTGGGCTGACAATGTTAGTTACCACTATCTCTACATCGTCTTGTTCTACCATGAGAGCTTGGTATTTCAGGAACTGTTGTGGGGAAAGCCAATGGGTGCCCTTTGTTTCCAGTACTGAGGATACCATATGAGACACTAGCACAGTCATTTTCTGGCCCAGGGCGAACTTACAGGCTTCCTGGATGTTCAATACAACTTCGGCCACTGCTCTGAGGTAACCTGGCCATCCTTTAGCTGCTGCATCCAAATGCATAGAAAGATCAGCAACTGCCCTTCTATATGGGCCCAGGTCCTGTGCCAGTATTCCCAGGGCAGTTCCCTGTTTCTCATGAGAGAAGAGAAAGAATGGTTTCCTCACAGCTGGAAGTCCTAAAGCTGGAGCTGACATAAGGGCCTTTTTCAGCTGACCAAAGGCCTGTGTGGCTTCTTTTGTCCACTGGAGGTCTCTGCTCCCATTTACAATGAGCGCATACAGAGATTTCACGAGTAATCTATAGTTGTAAATCCATAATCTGCACCATCCCGTCATGCCCAGGAAGGTTCTCAGTTCTTTAACTGTCTAGGGTTTCAGGGTTTGGCATATGGATTCTATGTGCTCTTTCCCCAGAGTGCGTTGCCCCGCACCAACCTCATAACCCAGGTAGATCACCTTTTGTTTTACCACCTGAGCCTTGTTCTTTGATACTCTGTACCCCTGAAGCCCCAAAAAGTTTAGAAGGCTTACCGTCCAGGCCACGCACCCTTCTTCTGTCGGAGTAGCTATTAGGATGTCATCCACATACTGCTACAGTTTCCCTTCTCGTGGAGCTTCCCAGGATTCCAAATCCTTTGCAAGTTGATCTCCAAAGTAGGCAAGTTCTTAAAACCTTGAGGAAGAACTGCCCATGTGAGCTGAGCTTTACGTCCAATTTTGGGATTTTCCCATTTAAATGCAAAAATGTTCTGGCTGGTTTCATGGAGAGGGAGGCAAAAGAAGGCATCCTTCAAATCTAAAATGGTAAACCAAGTTAGCTCTGCTGTCAAACACATCGACAAGGTGTATGGGTTAGCTACCACGGGGCAGAGATCTTCAGTTATCTTATTAACAGCTTGTAAATCCTGTCCAAGTTGGTAGGACCCATCAGATTTGTGGACAGGCAGGATAGGAGTGTTAAAATCAGATTGACACTCCTTCAGCAACCCCAGCTGTAAGAAATTTTCCATTATCGGGCTAATTCCTTCTCTATCATCCTTTCTTAAGGGATACTGATTGATTCTGACTGGTTGTTTTCCTTCCTGAAGCTTAATTTGTATTGGAAATGCATTTTTCGCCCTTCCTGGTACATTGGAGGCCCATACTCCTGGAAACACTTGCTTCAGTATCTCCTTGCTAATTTCCTCTTTAGCCTCGGTTGCTGTTAGTATTAAACTCAATACTTCTATATATTTCTGATCATTCACCTCCAGAGTAATCTCTCAATTTTTAAATGAAATGGTTGCTTGTAATTTCTCCAATAGATCTCTCTCTAGGAGTGAATCTGGGGAGCTGGGCATGTATAGAAATTTATGGATGCCCCACTGTTTTCCATATTTGTATTTGAGTGGCTTGCAAAAATATGCTCTTTCATATTGGCCAGTTGCTCCCCTCACCCTAACATAATCGTTCCCCACCGGCACCAAAGATTTATTTAAAACTGAAAATGTTGCCCCCGTGTCCACCGTAAGTTCCACCTCATTCCCCTCTTTCCCCAGTTTCATTTTTATAACCAGTGGATCTCCTGAGGTACGATCCTCTGGTCCCCCTCAGTCCTTTTTTGTTTGAGCAACCACCACCTCCCTTCCTCAGTTCCCTTTCCCATTTCTTCTTTGTTCAGGACGCTCATTTTTCCAGTGTCCAAATTTTCTGCAAATTGCGCACTGATCTTTGCCCAGCTGGGGTGGTCCTTGCCTAGGTGATTCCTGTCCCCACCTTCCTTTCCCTTCCTTTTTTACTACTACCATTAACTTTCTCATCCCTTGCTTACATCCTTCTCGATTGCTGAAAACCCTCCATGCCTCATTTAACAAGGCCTCTCAATTCCTTCCCTCTGGTCCCTGGAGCTTCTGAAGTTTCCTCCTGATATCTACCATAGATTGCCCCAAAACCAAATTTATCAACTGCTGTATCTTTATGTCAGATCCCGGGTCTAATGGTGTATGACAGCACATCGTGTCCCTCAGGTGATCTAGAAACTCTGATGGGGTGTCGGAATGAGTCTGCTTAATTGTGTACAAAGCCGACCACTTTATAGTTTTGGGGATAGCCTGTTCTATCCCCTTTGCTATCCATTCTTAGTAGTTTTGTATTTTCGTCAAATGCCCTGGTTTGTTCGGATTCCAGTCTGGAACCTGGAGAGGGAAAACATCCTTAACATCCTCTTGTGTTGTTCTACAGGCGCTTTCTGCGAAGTCTCCTGCTGTTTTCAAAACTAACTGTTTTTCTGTCTCCGTTAATGCTTCTAGCAATAGTTGCAAATCTGATCAATCAGAGTTATGCTGCTTAATCATGTATCTTAGCCTTTTGGCTGTCCCTATCGAACCACTTCTATAGTTTTTAGCAACTCTTTCCCAACCCTCTAAGTCAATTGTAGAAAAAGGAATTTTGACTAGTACTCTGGCTCCCAGACCCCACTGTCTCTCGTAATGGGGCTTGTGTTACCTCTTTCACTTGTTTTCTAGTTCGGGATGCTATGGGAGTGCTCGCGATCATGGAAGGTTCTTCTTCATCACTATCACTATCAGGCAATGGGGGATACAATGTTGTATGTAATTCAGAGGTGAGTGGAGGGGCAGACGGTCCTGCCTGTCTCCCTTCCAAGGGAGCTGAATCCGCCCCTCCCCTTATTCCTCTTTGCTCCTCAGGGGGTGGCCCAAATAAGTCCAGTAATTCCTGTCTTTGTGTCTCTGCTTGATAGACCTCTTCCTGATGTGTGCAGCGTTGGTTGATTGAGCATGTGCTACAGCACCGTTTAGGTCTCCCTCTATTAGCTTTATTATCCTTTTCAAGAGCTAATACCAGGGGATTGGAAAGAGCTCTAATTCCACAACCCCTCTGCCATTCAGGATGATTTTGGAGGGAGAAAAACATATCCGCATATGATACTTCAGTCCATTTCCCCTCATGTCTGAGGAAAAAGCATAAGTTGCAATTGTAGGAGACCGACGAGGGAGGGAGGCGAGATCTCTGGAGTCCAGGGCAACTCTTGAAGCATGTGGTTTATTGCATAGGTCGTGGGTACAAGAGCTTTGCTTAAGCTGCCAGCCACACCTTGAAGCGTGCCCGAAAGAGGGCTAAGTTCTTGTTACAGTACATTATATCTTTTTCTGTGTTGAATCTTCTGATTTACAGTAACCAACCAGTACAAGATACAAATCCTACAGAATCTACATACAGCCTATAGGAACTACTACATTACCATACCGTGCTGCATACTAAACCTTAAAAGCTAATTTCTAGGCTCCTTTTCCCTGCCACATTGGCAGGGTCCCTCCCCCTTGGACCCTTGGCATCCCTTTGTCTGCTAAGGGTATTGCTCAATCGACAGGAATCTTGCCTTCAGCTGACTTAATCCTTGTCTTCCTGTTACACAGTAACTAGTGGCTTGGCATCCTATATCTCAAAGCTCGCTTTCATTTCTATTTCGCTTATAGGTTTTATACTCTTAGAATCTTTTGCCAGGCAATCATATTTGTAAGGCTTTCCTGTTTCATCTTCTCCAACAGCAATAAGGTATTATATTCTAAGGTTCCAGTAGGAGGCCATTTGGCTCCCCTTTCCAGCCAATATAAGGGCCACCAGTGGTTGTAGTACTTCACAAGGGTACATTTGGATTCTGTACCTCTTGAGCCTGCAATCTCCTTCCAGTGGCCTAAAATACAGCCCAGAGGGCTTGCCCTAGGGATTTCTTTACTCTCTCCTGATTCCATTATTTTCTTTTCTTGTTTTGTTTCCACCCAAATCTCTTCTCACACTCTCATACAGAATTTTCCCAATCTTTTCCTTTACACTCCAAATCTCTGGGACTAAATGTGATCTTCCACAAAAATACTCTAAAATTTCTGGCTCAGGGTCCCCCTGACCCTGCAACCCCCACTAAACACAAGCACTGTGTCTTCTTTCAGAGGAACAATACCAACTCTCCGCAGGACCTGCATTTAACCAACACCCACGCTAGATGTCACCCTTGCCTGCAGAGACAGAGGATTCCACTTCCGTTTGTCTGGATATTCAGATCTTTTGGTGCAGGCTGTTGCCAGTCTATCGCTACCACTTTTCCTGCTAAGGTCCTATATAATCCTTCTAAATAAACCCATCCATTTTCCCTTATCACCCAATTACTTTCAGGGGTTACGAACTCCCAAGGGTCGAGTCTGAACAACACTCACAGCAAAAGCATTAAAATAAACAGCACTAACCTAAAAGCAACACCCACAACAAGCAATCCCTATAGATATCACTTCACCAAAGTAAAGCACAAAACCCCAAAATTCCTCCTGGCAAACAATACTGAAGAGCTCTAAATATACCACATGGTATGCTAGCTATGCAAGCCCTAAAGATAGCACATGGCAAAACACAGAGTCCAAAGAGTTCCCTGAGCCCTAAAGATAGCACATGGTATGCAAGCTATGCAAGCCCTAAAGATAGCACATGGTAAGAGTAAAACACGAGTCCAAAGAATTCCCTCGCAACCCCCACTCTTCGCCGGTACCCATGAATTCTGCGGGACTGTCCGCTCACAGTAACAGAGAATATGCAAGGTAAAAACACAAAGGGTTCGCTTGCAACCCCTACTCCTTCCCAGTGCACACAGTATAAGGGAATATCTAGACTGCAGTTTGCTGCAATTATGACTTTTGACCAAGATGGCAGTATTACTTCAAAAATACACAACTCTCAAAACCACAGTCAACACAACCAAACACAACACACATCCGAACTTTTAAAACTCACACACACACAACCAAATAGCAGCACTGAAACAGGAATTTGCTCGATTCACCCCTAGAGCCTGCTAAATTGCGTACAAAGCTGACCAATTTGTAGTTTTGGGGATGGCCTGTTCCATCCCCTTTGCTACCCATTCTTGATAATTTTATGTTTTTACTAATTGCTCTTTATTATTTGGATTCCAATTTGGATCCTGGAGAGGAGAAACATTCTTAACATCCTCTTGTGTTGTTCTGCAAAAGTTTTCTGCTAAATCCCCTGCTGTTTTCAAAACTAGCTGTTTTTCAGTCTCCCTTAATGCCTCCAATAATAACTGCAAATCGGACCAGCCCAGTTTATGCTGCTTAATCATATATCTTAACCTTTTAGCAGTTCCTGTCGGGTCAGTCCTATAGTTTTTGCCAACTTTTTCCCAAACTTCTAAGTCAATTGTAGAGAAAGGGACTTTAACTAACATTGTTTCTCTCCCAGGTCCCACTGCTTTCCTTAAAGGGGCTTGTATTACTTACCTTGTTTGTTTTCTAGTCCAAGATGCTATGGGACCGCTTGCACTTGTGGAAGGTTCCTCATCATCACTATCACTGTCAGGCAATGGGGGGATACAATGTTGTTTGTAAATCAGAGGTGCATGGAGGAGCAGATTGTGATGATCTGGTCTGGTGGTGAAGGTGCACAGGCAGTCTCAGGCAGAGAATGATTCAGCTCTTTGTGCACCCTTAGGTGCAAAGTGATTTCGTTCTTTGGTGCACTGTTAAGTGCAAAGTGATTTGCTCTTTGAGGAGCTGCCTGAGCAGCAGAGCCGCATTTGCCACCCCCGGGCGACGCAGGAGTAAAAGCAGTGAGACGGGGTCTTTCCAATCTCCAGGAGAGCTTCTTAATTCCACAGGCCCAGGGCAGAAAAGAGCTGGAGAGCCCAAGGCACATGGGATTATATAGGGTAGCTAGGGGTAGGGTTTCACAACTTGGCCAATGGGGAGAGGAATTGGGAAAGGGACCAATCAGGGGAAGGATCCAAAATGGACCAATCGACTGGAGTAAAAAGAAGCAATGGGGTATAACTGATTAACACATTTCTTCACTATAACATAGAGAGCTGTTTGCCAGGGTTTCTCCTTTAAAGGGGTTGTGTTTATATTTTGTCTGGCCTAACTGCTCCCTTTCTAAGGGGACGTGTTTATGTTATTGTCTGGCTTCTCTCCAGGGGAGTGTTTGTATTAACATTGTCTGGCTCAACAGTCTCCACAGCAGATGGTCTAACTTGTCTCCCTTCCAAGGGAGCTGAATCTGCTCCCCTTCATCCCCCTTGCCCCTCAGGGGTGGCCCAAATAAATCCAGTAACTCTTGTGTTTGTGCCTCTGCTTGGTAAACCTTGTCATGTGTGCAAGGCTGGTTTGTTGAGCACATACTACAACATTGTTTAGGCTTCCTTCTATTAGCTTTGTTTTCCTTTTCAAGGGCTAATACCAGGGGATTGGAAGGGGCTCTGATCCCACAATCCCTCTGCCATTCAGGATGATTTCGGAGGGAGAAAAACATGTCCACATAGGAAACTTCAGACTATTTTCCCTCATGTCTGAGGAAAAGCATAAGCTGCAATAAGGTGTTATATTCTAAACTGCCATTTTGTGGCCACTTTGTTCCACCTTCCAGCTGATATAAGGGCCACCAGTGGGTGTAGTACTTCACAAGGGTACATTTGGATTCTGTACCTCCCGAGCCAGCAATCTCCTTCCAGTGAGCTAGAATACAACCCACGGGGCTTGCCCTAGGGACTTCCTTACTCTCTCTTGATCCCATTATTTTCTTTTCCTGTTTCGTTTCCACAAAAATCTCTTTTCACACTCTTGTACAGTCTTTTACCAATCTTTTCCTTTTACACTCCAAATCTCTGGAACTATATGTGATCTTAGACAAAAATACTCTAAAATCTCTAGTTCTGGGTCCTTTTCACCCTGTTACCCCACACTGAGTACAAGCACTGTTTTCTACTCAAGGAACAACACCACCGCTCTCCACAGGACCCACACTTAAACCAACACCCATGCTAGATGCCGCCATTGCCTGCAGAAACAGATGGTCCCACTCCTTCTGTTTGTCTGGGTATTCAGATTTTTTTGGTGCAGGCTGCTTCCAGTCTACTGTAACTACATTCCCTACAAAAGTCCTATATAGTCCTTCTAAATAAACCTGCTGGTGTCCTTATCACCCAATTGCTTTTGGGGGTTACAAACGCCTAAGGGTCAAGCCCAAACCACTAGGGGAGAGGGATTCCCAGTCATCTCACCATGGCTAGAATGATTGACACCAATGCACTATCCACGAAAAGGCACACGCAACAAAAAGCAATACTCACAGTAAAAACATTAAAACAAACAGCACTAACCCAGAACAGCATTTATCACATAAACCCTAAAAGCAATGCTCACAACAAAAGCATTAAAACAAACAACAGTAACTAAAACAAAACCAGCACTTTATTAAATAAACACTAAAGACAATACTCACAAAAAACAATCCCTATAGAAAGCACTCTATCAAAGTAGAACGCAAAAACCCTTAAGAACAGAAGTCCTGGCAAGCAACACTAAACAAACCCTAACACAACATGCGGTAAAAAGAAAATATGCAAGGTAAAACACAAAGAGTTCCCTCGTACACACGGTAAGAAAGGAATATATATAAGCAGTAGTTTGATGCAATTATGACTTTTAACATAAGATGGCAGTATTACCTCAAAAATACACCACAGGTCCCAAAACCACGGTCACCTCACACAAGTTCTTAGGCACACACACACAACCAAACACAACACACATCCGAACTTTTAAAACTCACACACACACAACCAAATAGCAGCAATAAAACAGGAATTCGCTCAATTAGCCCCCAGAACCACTAGCAGCCAATCCACAGTCAACGAACCCCTCTCCACTGCCTTTCCTTCGGTCAGCAGTTCCTACTGCTAGCCGCACATTCGGCCAACAGTTGCTTGCAAGCCCAAACCCACCAGGACACTTTCTGTGCACTCAGACATCTCTGTGCAGCTTATCGGTGGTTTCTACGGGGCCTCTTTTTTAAAGAAATACATACCATTTCTTTGCTGCTCAAGGACCATTGTCTGTCCCCACAGTGAGCGATCCCAGAAGCAGAATTCCTTCCAGGGAAAATTTGGTCCTACGGCTGGGCAGAGAACATCCCATCTGGGGTCCCAAAAATGACACATGGAAAGACTCTAAAACTCAGACACAAAGTGAGTTTTAAAGTAGGTATGTGATTTATTCAGTGCTGGGCACGATGCGGGATAGCTCCCAAAGGCATATGCAGCCCCTCGCTCACTCGTGTGTCACCCTGTCTTTCTCTGTTCTTCTCTGTTTTTCCAAAGTTCTATTTTGGTCTTCTGTGTTTACCTTTTGTGGTGGAGTTTCTTGAAAGAAATAGAAAGCCCCAGGTTATGCACTCCCAAGTTGTACTGTTATACTGTTTTGCTGTAAAATTAAAGTTGCACTGTTACTTGCCTGTTTTAAACTGTTTATGTTGAATTTGTACCCCTGAATTTTTGCTTGTTATGTTCCAAGTTTTGTACCCTTTCTCCCTGAATTCTGGGTTTTCCCCTCTCCATCGAGTAAAGCTGGACGCTGCTTCCTGTTGTCTCCCTGCTGCTACTTCCTGCTTGCCCGTCGAGCTGGGGACACCGCTTAGTATGGAGATAAGGGAACTCTTATGGTGCCTGGCTGCGGCCAGAGGTCCAGTTGGAGCTAGAAAAGACCCTGGGACAGCGAGCTGACACAGAAACTGGACCTAAGGACAAAACTGTGCGAGGCACACATCCAGCTACCTGCAGGTAGCAGGTATTTTTTGTTACTTTCTCGCTATGACTTGAAAGGAACTAGAGAGAGGTGACCGCCCTGGACCACACGAGCCAAAGTGATTCTATGGAAACCCCCGTGAGGAAGGAATCCCAACTCTGCAGCAGCAGCAGCAGCAGCAGATTCGACTGCACCTCCTCCTCCGTGGTGTCCACTGGGAGCAGCGGCGGCGTGCGCAGCCCCTCGAGCCCCCTACCCAGAGCTGATTTCTAATAAAGGCCTTTTCAAAGGAGCTGGTCTCCTGGCCCATTGATAACATTTCTCACACAATTTTCATGTAAACAATGATTGTTTTGCATTCCTTTCTGTAGGAGGAGAGACTTGATGGACTGTTGGGTTGACCAGTGTGGTTGGAGAGGACAATTTTCTTCCTCCAATCCATGGTCACTGTTGGAATTCTATAAATGTCGAGGTCTGTAAATAAACTGCCCTTTTTTTGCCTTGGACATCTCAGTGCGTGTCATTTCTTTTGTGTCATATTGCGACATCTGGTGACCGCCGTGTGTACGACACCGTGGGTGAGGTCTGGTGACTGCCTGTGTGAGACAGCCGTGGTGAGATTTTTATAGTTCTTACCCCCCCCCCCCCCCCCCCCCGCTTTGGCGCCGTAACTGTGAGCTGTTTGGCACTTTGCCTGCAGCTCTTGTGATAATGGCAACCTCTGATTTCTATCGAGGATTCCCTGGTCCTGGAGGTCTGGAAAGATCTCATGGAGCAGAAATGGGCTCCTGTTTCCCTGAGTCTTTTTGAGAGGTTGTTCCTGTGGGCCAGAGAGCAGGGTTTCTTTCCAGTCCCTGAGGAGGCCTTCTCCAAGGAGGCATGGTCTCTCTTGGGAGACCACCTCATGGAGGCTCTTTCTGTTGATTATAGTGTAGATATGGCACAATTGCTGCTACACTGGAAAAAGTTTAACAGGTTTTTGCAGGGACTTGAGTCCTTCAGCTCTCAGGATTCTGCGGATGCGCAGAGTTGCCAGGGAGACCCTTCCGTCTTGGGCACGGACGGGGAGGTTGAGGAGGACGCTGAGGTCCTTTCAGAAGCCGGTGTGTCGGGGGCCGAGGTGCATTTCGAGTTTCTGCGCGAAGCAGAGCCCTCCCCCCCCCTCCCCCATGACGCTGCGCTGGGAGACGTTTCCGCCTCGGATTGCAACTTTTGTTCCCCCGGGGGGAACTGGGCTGCTGGCCAGCTGGTTCCTCACGGCCAGCGAATGGGCGGAGCCCTGCAGGCTTCTGGGGGTGCTGTGGAGTTGGCTATGCCAATCCCGCCCCTCCCTGAGCCGCGTAGACGGCGGTGTGGAGGAGAACTGCCCTCCCTTCGTGCCTTCCCGGCGCTCGGGGGCTGCGGGGAGCCCCTAGCTCAGCTTCCATCTCTGCTTGAGCCTGAGCCGATGACAATACTCTGTCCGAATTGCGGCGTTTCCATGACATAACCCCTGGGCGCGGCGGGAGCGGAGCCGGCCGCCGGTCCCACTCCGCTCCGGGGGCGGGGGGGGGGGGGGGGGGGGGGTGCCTGCTGTGGGGATCCATGCCACAGGCGGGACCCTCCTGGGGGGGCTTCTGGATGCCCCTTTCCCCGCGCTGCCTCTGCCGGTGGCAGCGGGTGGTGCTGCGCTTGGGGCGGGGAATGGTCCGGGTTCGAGGGGCCCTGCGCGGCTTACCGCCCCGCCTCACCCGAGGTTCCTTCCCCGCCCGTGCCGCCCGAGCTGGCGCTGTCCGCCAGGGCGCAGGGCGGAGCCACGGCTTAGCGAGCCGCGCCTCTCTCTGCGCCCCGCCCCCCCACCCCCCCCCCCCACCCCGCGCTGGGGGAGGGTGGCCCCGCGATGGACCCGGTCCGACCCACAGTGGGTTTACGAGCCCTGCTGGGACCTGTGCCTGTCGTGGGATCCTCTGCCTGTGCTGCAGCGGCCAGCACTGCTGGGCTGACTATGGGCACGGGCTCTGCTGGGGCTGGAGGGGCCGCGGCAGCGGCTGGTCCGGCTCCGTCGTCCCTGCCTCCCACGGATGCTGGGGCTGCGGCAAGTGCGGGCGCTGCGGTGTTCACCTTTGGGGCAAATGGTGATGCGGCCGGCGGGCGAACGGCGGCCCCCATGGGCCGTGGGCCTCGGGCTGCTGGGTCTTCCTCAACAGCCTTGTGGACACCTCCCCCGTGTCAGGTGACAGTACCTCCGAAGGAACACGGACGACTCTGGCGAGAGGTCAAAGCGAAGGTCGAGGAAATGGTTCATACTGCCTTCGCAAATCGCCTCCTGGAGTGCGGAGATGGCTTCTCTGGCCCTGCTGATGCTGCAGGGGACGCGATATCGGGTGGTGACCTGACTCCCAGTCAGGCACCTGCCGCTGTCCCTGTGGGGTCCACGGGACGGGAATTAGCAGGTGCTGCCACCTTATCAGGGGGTTACCAGGCTTTCCCTGTGCTTAGGGGTGTTACTCATAACACCTATAACCCTTTGTCATGGAAAGCTATGCTGGAACTCCGTGATCAGGTTGGAAAATATGGTCTGGGACCTGTTGAGGTCATGCAGATGCTTTGAGTGATTGCTGCCGATTTGCTGACACCTTACAACATCCAAAGTCTGGCTCGTATTCTTTTTCAGCCTATAGAATATGACATTTTTGAGTCTAAATGGACTCAGTTGGCAGTCAGAGCAGTTGAGCAGAATACCATGCTGGGTCTGCAGGACCCTAGGTGTGTGATTGACACTGATGTGCTGCTGGGCATAGGCAATTATGTTGGTCCTAATGGGCAGGCTGGTTTTCATCCCCTTGTGCTTGATCAGTGCCAGACAACAGGCACAGCAGTGTTGGTTCAGACCACAGAAATGGCTGCCCCAAAACAGTCCTTTGTGGCTGTTATCCAGGGGGCTGATGAGTCTTTCCTACGATTTGCAGACAGGCTGACTGCCTCTGTGGAGAAGCAGGTGGCAGATCCTGAGGCAAGGAACCTTTTGCTTAAACACCTTGCGAGACATAACTGTAATGCCGATTGTAGGAGAATCATAGAGGCTCTTCCTGGTGATACTTCTGTCACCCAGATGGCAGAGGCCTGTGCAAAGATAGGTACCTAAGGTCATGCGATGGTTGCTTTGGCTCCTGCTGTACAGCTTGCCGTGTCTACCGCAGTGCAGCCTGTCATGGCTACTGCTGTGCAGCCGGTCTGGGTAGTGCCACAGGGCTGGCAGCGACAGCAGAGGAATGCTCAGGCCAGCAAGAAACAGGGAAAGAAGGTACAGAAGGTTGCGACTCCCAAGTTTTTGTATGGTTGGTGTGGAAGGCTGAGCCATACTTCATCTGCCTGTACGGCGACTGTTCATGCTAATGGCCAGGATTTGCCAGGCTCGGGAAATGGGAAGTGGAGTGCGAAGGGGAGACGTGCCAAGACACAAGCTTCTCTCCAAGCCCCACAGCTGATGTAGGTCTGCTTAGCTGGCTTGCAGCCGGCACCCGTGGCTCAGCAGGTGTTGATGTCTGCACAGCAGCAACAGTTGTCTTAGATTCCTGCAAAATACACAAAGTCCCTCTGGATGCCTTTGGTGCCTTGGGTGAGGGCATGAGTGCCCTCCTTATGGGGAGGTCTAGTGCCACCATTCAGGGTATCATTGTGCACATGGGATTCATTGATGCAGATTTCACAGGTCAGATTAGTGCCATGGTCTCCACACCCACCCCCCTGTCACTATCCTGGAAGGGACACGGATTGCTCAACTTGTGCCCTTTAAGTCTTCTGTTCGCAGTACAGTTGACCGGTTGTGAAGAGACGGCAGCTTCGGATCCACTGGGCCGCCTCAAGTTCACTGGACCACTGTCCTGACCAAAGAACGTCCCGAGATGCTGTGTACCCTGTACATCCCTGCCGCGACGCCGCCGGACATCCATCTCTGCGGGCTTCTTGACAGCGGCACGGTCACCACAATACTCTCCCTTGCCGCTTGGCCCCCGGAGTGTCTCCTGGATCCCATGGAGACGTCTGTCGCAGGATTGGGAGGAACTGCACAATGCTACATGAGCCAGCGGCCTGTGCTGATCATGAACCCGGAGGGACAGACGGCCATGATTTGGCCTCATGTTACTTCAGCTATTACTAACCTCTGGGGGAGGGATGTTCTCTCTGCACGGGGGATGTGCATTGGGACAGATTTTTGATGGGGGCCACTACGATGAAGGGCACAGAGTGTCCTACGCCTCCTGTACGGTGGCTGGTGGACAAACCCGTCTGGGACAACCAGTGGCCCCTCCCCCAAGATAAATTAGTCGCCCTTCGAAACTTGGTGCAGGAGCAGTTGGACCAGGGTCATCTGGAGCTTTCTAGCAGTCCTTGGAACACTCCTGTCTTCTGCATCAAGAAAAAATCTGGGAAATGGAGGTTGCTACAGGACCTCCGAAAGGTCAGTGCTGTGATGGAAAGCATGGGAACACTGCAAGTGGGCATGCTGTCACCTACCATGCTTCCCGCAGATTGGCCGGTCCTCATTGTGGATTTGAAGGATTGTTTTTTTACAATTCCTTTGCATCCCGATGACAGACCAAAATTTGCCTTCTCAGTGCCAGCAATTAACAATGCGGAGCCTGCACAGTGATATCAGTGGAGGGTTCTGCCCCAGGGATGTTGCAACTTGCCGGCCATATGCCAAGTGTATGTGGTCCGTGCCTTGTCTGGAGTTGGCAAGCAGTTTCCTGATGCTCATTTTTACCACTATATGGAGGACATTTTGGTGGCTGCATCCACCCAGGATGGGCTGCCAAGGATACAGCCTCGGTTGCTCGATGCCTTGCATTCTCATGGGCTGCAGGTGGCTCTAGAAAAGGTTCAACAGCCTCCTTGGAAGTATTTGGGGGTCAAAATTCTGGAATGACAATCTGACACCAGGATGTGCAATTTGTGCATTCGGTGAAGACACTGAATGATGCCCAGAAATTCGTAGGTGTCATCAGGTGGTTACGTCCGTACTTGGAATTGACCAACCACAACTGTCTCCTCTGTATGATTTGTTAAAGGGAGACTGATTTAAAGTCGCCTCGCACATTGACCCCTGAGGCATGTCAGGTGCTGGAGGAGGTTCAGCAAGCTGTTTCTGCTTGCCAGGTTTATCGCATTGATCCTTCTGTTGATGTCACTGTGTCACTGTGTTCATTACCACTCCAGGTTTGCATCCCACAGGCATCACTGGCCAATGGAGTGACAAATGGTCTGATTCCTTGCACATCTTGGAATGGGTCTTCCTGCCCCATCAGCCACAGATGACAGCAACCGCATTGTTTGAGCTAATTGCTCGCTTGATCATCAGATGCCGGCAACGGTGTTTGCAATTGATGGGTGTGTATCCCACAAAGATCATACTCCCAGTACAGTGGGAGGATTTTGACTGGAGCTTTGCAAACAGTGTGTCCCTGCAAAGTGCTCTGGAAAACTTTTCAGAGCAGATAGCTTATCATCTGCCCAGCCATGAGCTACTGAAGGTGGCAAAATGCACACAGATTTCTTTGCGGCCCAAACATAGCCAAGAACGAGTGCAAGGACCCACCATCTTCACTGACGGTTCAGGGAAAACAGGGAAGGCCATTGTTACTTGGAGGGATGGTTCTGAGTGGCAGGTCCTGGAACGTCATGGGTCAGCCCAATTGGTTGAATTGAGGGCTGCTGTCATGGCATTTGAGAAATTTTCCCAGGAACCTTTCAATTTGGTCACAGATTCTGCCTATGTGGCTGACATCACACAGCGGTTGGGTTATTCAGTTTTGAAGAACATCAGTAATCCTGCCTTGTTTCAGTTACTGAAGACCTTGTGGGGTGCCATTCAGGCCCGGGTTCATTCATACTACATTCTGCAGGTAAGGAGTCACACTGATTTGCCAGGGTTTGTAGCGGAAGGTAACGCGAGGGCTGACAAGTTGGCTAACCCAGAGTGGGTAGCACCTCAGCCTGATACACTCGCGCAGGCCAAGGCATCGCATGGGTTTTTCCATCAGAATGCACATACCTTGCAGAAGCAGTTTCATTTGATGCCAACTGAGGCTCATGACATTGTCGAGTCATGTGACGACTGTCACGCGCTTGCTGTGCCTTGACCGGCAGGGGTAAACCTGAGAGGCCTTAAGGCCTTGGAGCTTTGGCAGACTGATGTCACCCAGATTGCCAAGTTCGGCCGGCTCAAGTATGTGCATGTCATGGTGGACACATTCTCCTCTGCAATGTGGGCTTCTGCTCACACTGGAGAAAAGGCCCACAATGTCCTTGCCCACTGGAGGCAGGTCTTTGCCGTTCTAGGCGCAGCTTGTGCTGTGATAACCGACAATGGTCCTGCTTAGGCATTGCAGAAGGTGTGGCAGTTCCTGCAGTCATGGGGTGTGTCACACAAGCTTGGTATCCCTCATTCTCCAACTGGTCAAGCTATTGTAGAATGTGCTCATGGTATTTTGAAGCGGGTTCTTCAAAAAAAAAAATGGGGAATGCAGGGTGAAACCCCACACAGTCGGTTGGCAAAAGCTTTGTACACCATCAACTATCTTACGATGCCACAGAACTCAAATAATCCTGTCATTTTGAATCATTGCTTTTCGTTGCAGGCTTTGGACGAGACACATCAGCCTCGAGCAAAGGTTCAGGTGTGGAATTTAGTCACCAAACAGTGGGAAGGTCCCTGTGACCTTATCACTTCGGGGTGTGGGTATGTGTAAGTATCCACAGATACTGGGGTACACTGGGTACCTTCAAAGTGTGTTCGTCCTGACCTGCGACCACAGAGAAAGAATCCAGCCAACAAGCAAAATGGAAACTGTGACCAAACTGAAAGTCAAGTGGATGAATCATCAGGTAATGACTCAGATGCGGACGACGTGAGTGATCACTCCGATGATTCCTCCACGAGTGGACACTGAACACTGTTCATTTTTTCCCTTTTAACATTGTTTATTTTTCTTTTTTAAACAGAAAAAGGGTGAGATGCCGCCCTGTCTTTCTCTGTTCTTCTCTGTTTTTCTAAAGTTCTGTTTCAGCCTTCTGTGTTTACCTTTTGTGGTGGTTTCTCACACACTTTTCATGTAAACAATGATTGTTTTGCATTCCTTTCTGTAGGAGGAGAGACTTGATGGACTGTTGGGTTGGCCAGTGTGATTGGAGAGAACAATTTTCTTCCTCCAATCCATGGTCACTGTTGGAATTCTACAAATGTCGAGGTCTGTAAATAAACTGCCCTTTTTTTGCCTTGGACATCTCAGTGCGTGAGTGTCGTTTATTTTGTGTCGTATTGCGACACTCGTGTTTTCTTTTTACCTCTAGAATGTTACATATGCATCAAATTTCACAATACACCTATGTATATTCATTCCTTGGCTCCCCCCCTCTGCTTCATGTGCTAATCGTCTTATCAGTCCTTTGCGCCTGCGTAGTTGTCTCTGGTGGTTGTCTTGGGGGTCTCAGAGATGAAGAAAAATAGTCTTCCTTGGAGATGAACTTCTGACCCCGCTGCCTGGCGAATGCCCACTGATCCTCTGGTCATAGTCCAAGCTATAAGGCCAGTTTTATCTGGTTCTGGGGGCCCAAGGAGCCTCATTATCTCAATATCTCTGGTAATCTTGTATTCTTGTCTCCTGTTTTGGTAAGCATCCTACCCTTATCAGACATCCTTGCATGCCTCCTTGCTGTTCTCACAAGTAGTCCTGTCCCTTCCCTTCTCAAGCAACTAATACAGTACAAAGCGCAGCAAATATTAAGCAATGCACATCATCTGAATGCTTATTCTTTAATCAATATCTTCTAATTTCTATGATTAATATCCTCTAGTTTCCAATCCCATGTTTCACAGTTTAGCCCAGTGCAGCAGCTCCGTGGCATAGCGTGGGCATGAGGCATTCCAGCGTCGCACAGCATCCCTGCAGCGCAGACAACGGGGCATTCTTGGCGCGAGAGCACCTTTGCCGCTTACCGTGGTTCTGCCGTCTCCCTCCCTTTCGCTGTGCGCTGGGGCCCTGCCACATTCAGGGCGGCGCAGCCGCACAAGGTGGCCATTTCATCTGGCCGCCTCCTCTGCAGGCTTGGAAAGGTGCCCAACCCCCCTACTATCTCCTCTGGCGCCCAGTCCTTGCCATGTGCCCTAGTATTTAACAGTCTCATCAAATGTAAAATAAGTTTCCAGGGCTTTATAACTTTTATTGCACTTTTGTCACCTCTGGAAGCTTCTTGAATTATTAATTAGCCAGTTCACGCCCAAGTATTCCAATCAAGGGCAGCCTCTTTAGTTGTGTCCAATCCATGGTTCTTAGCCGTAGTATAGCTAATCACACCTCTTCTTCATAATTTATATCCCATTCCCGTAGAAAGATAGCCCATACCTTAATTGCTGGGTGTTCCTCCACAGAGTCAAATTCAGTCACATCTTTCAGTGGGATTTTTCTTCTATTTTTCAGCTTTATCCACTTTTCCAGCTCCACACTGTCGGTTTTTTAGCTTTCAGCTTGGTTTGTTTTTGTTTTTTGGTGGTTTTGTTTGTTTGTTTGGTTTTTTGTTTGTTTGGGGTTTTTTGCTGCCCTCTGTCTCCCTCCGCTCTGCTCGCAGGAAATGGCTGTTGCCTTCACATAGTGAATCACCAGATATTACATTAAGGGGCCGTTGGTTGGAGACAGAGACGACACAAACTCACCGAGCGTCCTCAACAAACAGCCATGAGTTTAATAGGGTTGCTCTTTTTATAGGGGGTTTGAATCTCCCGAGTTTAGATAGCTGATTGGTTGGGATCTTTCTCTGCCCAGATCTCTGGCCAGTGGTGTGTCTGTATCTAAGCTTGAACAGGGTTGGCTGAGGTCTCTGAGTTCATTGTTCATCCAGGGGTTTATTCTACCTCTTTTCTAGAATGAGCCAGGTTAGCCGAATTGGATTTGTTATGGCCAGATTTACCTTGTCCAGTTACAGACCAACTGTACTGACACCCATCAAACACCAAACTAGATCAGGAGGCCTAGAAAGTCAAAGGCAAAATCCAGAATGAATTTCGCACTTGCAGCTGCCAAGACATTAGTCAAAGGCAGCCTGTTGAAAGGTACACATCTGAAAGTGTGGCAAATTTAGTCCTGGTTCATCCTGGGCTGTAAATGTGCCATCCTTGGGTAAGACTATTCTGGTTTGGGGTCACATCTAAACAACTTTTTGACAATGCAACTCAGCAGCGGTCAAAACATTTCTGTGATCATGGCTTAAGCAATCAAACCTTTTTGAATTCTGGGTATAGGATGTCTGCAGGAATAACCTATTTGGTTGATCCTGTCATCTGTGCATTAATATAAGATACCGTCTTTTTCACATATAGACAGTGAGGAATACTGTGACTTTTTACTTTTATCTATTCTCTAGCAAGATCTTAATTGTTGCTTTCTACCATGAGAGACTAACATGAAAGCTTTTCTAGGCAAGTCTTTACCAATCTGATTAACATCTACTCTGAAGTATTTGGTAAAGAAGTCAGGGGATTCTTCATGCAGCATTTCTCTAACTATTCTCTAATTGGCCTCTGTGGGGTGTTATAGAGACATCCCACAGCTCATGAAAGGCTTGTGATGTGGCTTGAAGCCCAGGTATTTTGGGTTGCCGAGTTTACATACTACAGGCATGGTAAAAAAAGGAAACTACTGAGGAACTCTATCTCCTCCTAGACACTGAAGTCTATTACTCCATAGAACTCACCAGTACATAGTACAACACTAATCTATGAGATTAAAAGAGCCCCGTACTTAAATTTCTTCTTTTGGCTCTCCCATTAAATGTTTATATATTTAGTATCTCTTCAAAAGTTGAGTTTAGTGAGTCTTATGTCTTGACTTTGAGAGATGTTTTTGGTTTTTTTTCCATTCATATCTCTCAAAACACCTTTGTTCCTGGACCCCTTAATGCTGCTATTTTCCTTCAGTAGATTAATAACATATATTCATATTAAAAAAAAAACAAAAACAACAACTTAGCTGTTTCCCCATAATGTCCTGGAGCATCTACATTAGGAATTAGAACATTATTATTTCCTGTGGTGCCTTGTTGATGTGCCATATACTTCTGCTTTCTTGACTGTTGAATACACCATTCTTTTGAACAAACATTCCCTAAAGAGACTAAATATTGGGCAGATTTCCTTCACTGCCTGAAAATACATTGAATATGTGCTCTTTGTGATCATTGGCAATCAGGACAAATATTAATCCCATTTAGCCCAACCACTTATATTTATGATCTGTGATTTGTTTCCTGAATATGATACTAACTTAACATCTCTTCTCAACATACCATATTATTACTTAGACAGCACTGGGCATGTCTTTCAGGAGAGATTTTCCACTGGCACTTTAACAGCAACTTTTGTCATTATTCTGTCTTTCACATAATTTAGAAGACAATTTTCATGACTAACCATTTTAGTGGTCTTTTTCCATTTCTATCATGCTTCTGTGCAGCTAACAAACTTTGCTTCAAAAATGTATATTCTTTGAGGATTAAGATCTTTAGTTTCATCCTTTTTCAGAACTGAAAGGATGCTTGCTGAGCTCACACTGTTTCAGTACTACGGACTTTGGATCTGTTTTAT
This sequence comes from Phylloscopus collybita, assembly GCA_027886175.1. Classification (NCBI taxonomy): domain Eukaryota; kingdom Metazoa; phylum Chordata; class Aves; order Passeriformes; family Phylloscopidae; genus Phylloscopus; species Phylloscopus collybita. The sequence continues at coordinate 5,993,840 of JAJNNQ010000057.1, forward strand.
TTCTCACCAGAAGTTCTTCAGATACAAGTAAAAACAGTTTTAGGTTTATGTTTCCTATGATACAATTACACAAAAAGGACTGGAGAAAAGCCAATACTATTGTAACATTCTAAAATGCTTTTTCTCTCATGCAGTTTGCTTTAGGAAGGTCTGCTGTTCATTCCAGGAAATGTAACCAAATCTTACAGCCTCCCTTAAACAGTAGTTCTTTAATTGCTTCAGTTGATTCCTGATACAACTCAGTGATGTGGTTTTCAGCATAATTTGTCTTCAAAACCTCACATGAGGAATATGATATTATACCTCCAAGCCAGTGAATTTAGCAATGTATCTGCATAACTTGGAATACAAAGTGCTCCAGCCAAACTACCACCTGTAGGTATTTGTTCTTGTTATCAGAACCCTCAGGAATTTGTCAAGGTTACTGAGAAAAACAGGGCTAAAGTAAGAAAAGAAGAGCCTGAGAAATAGAATACCAGGAATGCAAGATCTAGATAAAGGAGGCCCACAGAGCGATAACCTGGGACCAATCATGTTTCCTGGAGGGTGCGTGCTGGACACATGGACAAGACAGAGGAACCAATCAAATAATGATGAACAGTTTCTGCTGAAATCATATTGATTCTGTTGTTCAGAAGTCCTGAGCTCCCGCAAGCTGGATGACCCACAACATGATGAATGCGTGATAGTGAAGCAGCCCGAGAACTCTTTGGACTCTGAGGGGGTTTGAAGAGGGTGCCGCGGAGTGAAAAAGCGGGGGAACCTGGTCCAAGACTGGCCACGGCGGGACCGCGGCTGGGGGAGGTCGGAGAATGGCTTCCACGCAGAGTCAGGAGCGAAAGAAACCTCCTGGAAAAAGCTCTGGATGGAAATACACTGCGCAGCAGGTACACCGAGAACAGGTGAGCAGCCAGGGCTGGAGGATGGGGAAAGGCACTGTCAAAAGGAAAACAGGCCAAGCTAAATGTCCCTTAGCTTATTCTCTCTGAGAGAGCAGTTAAATATGAACTGGAAGTCTTAAAAAGACTAATGAAGCTGAAACGGTGATCGCTAGATCAACACTGTTATAAATGGATATAAGTTATCCAATTAAAATGTAATGGAGGTCTGGGCAGAAGGGGGAAGGAGTAGTCTCCTTGATATTCCACCGATAAGAATAGAGATGCAAGCAGGAATTACTCCAATTCGAGTTAGGCAATATCCAATATCTCCAGAGGGGAAGAAGGGGCTGGCCCAAATAATTGAACAGCTGCTAAAGGAGGGCATATTAGAACCATGCATGTCCCCCCATAATACACCTATCTTAGCAGTGAAAAAAGCAGAAGGGAAATATCAACTAGTCCAAGATCTGAGGGAGATAAACAAAAGAACCATCACCAAACACCCCATGGTTCCTAACCCTTATACCCTTCTGAGTCAAATCCCCTGAGAGCACGCATGGTTTACTATCATAGACTTGAAAGATGCATTTTGGGCATGTCCCTCGGCAGAAGAATGTAGAAATTGGTTTGCATTTGAGTGGGACCACCCTGAGACAAGGAGGAAACAACAGCTGAGATGGACACGCCTTCCCCAAGGCTTCTGTGAATCGCCCAATCTATTCGGGCAGGCACTAGAAAAATTACTTGAGCAATTCACCCCTGAAAAACAGGTGCAGATTTTACAATATGTAGATGATCTGTTAATATCCGAGGAAGAACAAATTAGAGTAAGGGCCACTAGCATACAACTTCTAAATTTCCTAGGCGAAAAGGGACTAAAGGTGTCCCAAAAGAAATTACAATTTGTTGAACCAGAAGTAACATACTTGGGACACATAATTGGAAAAGGATATAAAAAGCTGAGTCCTGAAAGAATTACAGGGATATTATCAATACCAGCGCCAAAACCCAAAAAGGATGTAAGAAAACTCTTAGGCCTGTTCGGATATTACAGGTTGTGGCTGGACAAGTACACTCAGAGTGTAAGATTCCTTTACAACAAATTAACCAGCCCAGATCCCATAGAATGGACAGAGGAGAATGTACAACAACTAAAAGAATTAAAAGACAAACTGTCTTCAGCACCTGTTTTGAGTTTACCAGATCTTAAAAAGGAATTTGACCTATTTGTCAACACCGAAGAGGAGTTGCCTATGGAGTAGTAAGCCAGGAATGGGGAGGGTGAAGGAAACCTATAGCTTTTCTCTCCAAACTACTAGACCCAGTGGCCAGAGGGTGGCCCACTTGCCTGCAAGCCATTGCTGTACACTGCAACTTTAGTAGAAGAGACCCAAAAATTAACCTTACAGGGGAAAATACGAATCCACATGCCACACGATCTGAAAACAATTTTAAGCCAAAGGGCCCCAGAATGGATAACCGATTCCAGGATACTGAGGTACGAGATCACACTAATAAATACTGAGAATCTAGAATTGACCACCTCCAAAAATTTAAACCCAGCACAATTCCTCTCTGGCGAACCTTCTCCGGAGTTGGAACATGATTGTTTAGAACTTATGAATTTTCAAACAAAAGTGAGAGAGGACTTGGAAAGTGTACCTCTACCTTCTGGAAGAAGGTTGTTTACTGACGAGTCCTCGAGGGTGATAAAAGGGAAAAGAGTCTCTGGGTATGCAATTGTCGAAGGCCTAACCATAGAGGATATCAAAGTCATAGAAAAGGGGAAATTACCCTCTAACTGGTCAGCCCAGCTGTGTAAAATCTACGCATTAAAAAGGGGATTGGATTTGTTAGAACGGGACTGTGGGACCATTTATACTGATTCAAAGTATGTGTTCGGAACTGTACATACTTTTGGGAAAATTTGGGAAGAGCAGGGGTACTTGAACTCAAAAGGCAAAGTCCTGGTGCATAAAAAAATAATAAAACTAGTGCTCAATTCCCTGCTAAAGCCCATAGAGATAGCAGTGATGCACATAAAAGGACATCAAAAGGGGGATACCCTTGAGGGGAAGGGAAATCAATTAGCAGACCAAGCGGCAAAAGAAGCAGCATTGAGACTGGGAGACCCAGTTAAGGTTCTCAATCTAAAAGGAACCCAGAAAGAGGGAGAAGGAAATGTAGAACCCACATACAGTGATAAAGAGATGAAAGCAATTAAGGAATTAGAGCTGCATCAAGGAGAGGGGGGGAGGTGGCTGACTCCAGATGGGCAACAGTTTCTGAACCAACCTTTGGCCAGAAAGGTACTCACCAAGTTACATGGTTTAACTCATTGGGGTGTGCAAGGATTATGCGACCACTTCCTAAGAGAGAACCTATGTTTAGAAGTATATGGCTTAGCAAAGGCTATCACTAAGGGGTGTGTTATTTGTCAGAAAGTCAATCAGAAAGTTATGAGAAAGACAGAAACAGGGGGGAGAGAATTGGCTCAGAGACCATTCCAAAGTGTGCAAGTGGATTTTACAGAAATGCCCTTATTGCAAAGTTATAAACACCTCTTAGTCATAGTCGACCACCTAACCCACTGGGTGGAAGCCTTTCCTACAAGAAAGGAAACGGCCCAAGTGGTAGTCAAAATCCTGTTGGAAAATATCATCCCACGGTATGGATTGGTAAATTACATAGACTCAGACCGGGGTCCACATTTCACGGCTAAAGTGTTGCAGCAGGTCATGGAGGCATTAGGAATAAAGTGGGAAATACACACTCCTTGGCATCCCCAGAGCTCCGGTAGGGTATAGAGAATGAATAAAGCCTTAAAAAATGTACTGACCAAATTAATTGAAGAGACTCAAATGAACTGGCTTAAATGTTTACCACTTGCCCTCCTTCAAAGGTCAGGACGAACACACTTCGAAGGTACCCAGCGCGTCCCAGTATCTGTGATTACGCTTGCATACCCACGCCCCAAAGTGTGAAGGTCATAGGGCCCTTCCCACTCTTTGGTGACTAAATTCCGCACCTGAACCTTCGCTCAAGGCTGTTGCGTCGCATCCAAACCCTGCCACGAGAAACGATGATTTGAGATGACAGGATTATTTGAGTTCAGCGGCACCGTAAGGTAGTTGATGGTGAACAAAGCTTTTGCCAACCAACTGTGTGGAGTTTCACCCTGCATTCCCCATTTTTGTTTTTGTAGAACCTGCTTCAGAGTGCCATGAGCGCATTCCACAATAGCTTGACGAGTCGGAGAATGAGGGATACCAAACTTGTGTGACACACCCCATGACTGCAGGAACTGCCACACCTTCCGCGATGCGTAAGCAGGACCATTGTCGGTTTTCACAGTGGAAGGTACGCCTAGAACGGCAAAGGCCTGACTCCAGTGGGCAATGACATCGCGGGCCTTTTCTCCAGTGTGAGCAGAAGCCCACATCGCAGAGGAGAACGTGTCCACCGTGACATGCACATATTTGAGCCGGCCAAACTCGGCAATCTGGGTGACATCGGTCTGCCAAAGCTCCAAGGCCCTCAGGCCTCTGGGATTTACCCCTGCCGGCAAAGGCGCAGCAAGCGCGTGACAGTCATCACATGACTAGACAATGCCACGAGCCTCAGCTGGCGTCAAATGAAACTGCTTCTGCAGGGTACGTGCATTTTGGTGGAAAAACCCATGCGATGCTTTGGCCTGCGCGAGTATGTCAGGCTGAGGTGCTGCCCAGGCTGGGTTAGCCAATTTGTCAGCCCTCACGTTACCTTCCGCTACAAACCCTGGCAAATCAGTGTGACTCCTTACATGCAGAACATAGTATGGATGAACTCGGGCCTGGATCGCACCCCACAAGGTCTTCAGTAACTGAAACAAGGCAGGATTACTGATGTTCTTCAAAACTGAATAACCCAACCGCTGTGCGATGTCGGCCACATAGGCAGAATCCGTGACCAAATTGAAAGATTCCTGGGCAAATTTCTCGAATGCCATGACAGCCGCCCTCAATTCCACCAATTGGGCTGACCCATCCTAATGATGTTCCAGGACCTGCCACTCAGAACCATCCCTCCAAGTAACAATGGCCTTTCCCGTTTTCCCCGAACCGTCAGTGAAGATGGTGGGTCCCTGCACTGGTTCCTGGCTATATTTGGGCCGCAAAGAAATCTTTGTGCATTTTGCCACCTTCAGGAGCTCGTGGCTGGGCAGATGATAAGCAGTCTGCCCTGAAAAGTTTTCCAGAGCACTTTGCAGGGACACACTGTTTGCAAGGCTCCAGTCAAAATCTTCCCGCTGTACCGGGAGTATGATCTTTGCGGGATCTGCACCCATCAATTGCTAACACCGTTGCCGGCATTTGACTATTAATTGAGCAATTAGCTCAAACAGTGTGGTTGCCGTCTTCTGCGGCTGATGGGGCAGAAAGACCCATTCCAAGATGTGCAGGGAGTCAGACCATTGTTCGCCCCATTGGCCGATGATACCTGTAGGATGGAAATCTGGAGTGGTGATGAACACAGTGACATCAATGGAAGGATCAATGCAATGAACTTGGCAAGCAGAAACAGCTTGCTGAACCTCCTCCAGCACCTGACATGCCTCAGGGGTCAATGTGCGGGGTGATTTTAAATCAGAGTCTCCTTTCAACAAGCCATATAGAGGAGACAGCTGTGCGTTGGTCAGTCCCAAATACGGACATAACCACGTGATGACACCTACCAATTTCTGGACATCATTCAGTGTCTTCACAGAATGCACAAATTGCACCTCCTGGTGTCGGATTGTCCGTTCCAGAATTTTGACCCCCAAGTACTTCCAAGGAGGTTGCTGTTGAACCTTTTCTGGAGCTACCTGCAGCCCATAGGAATGCAATGCATCGAGCAACCGAGGCTGTATCCTCAGCAGCTCATCCTGAGTGGACGCAGCCACCAGGATGTCATCCAGGTAGTGATAAAGATGGGCGTCAGGAAAGTGCTCACGAACTCCAGACAAGGCACGGGCCACATACGCTTGGCATATGGCCAGAGAATTGCGACACCCTTGGGGCAGCACCTTCCATTGATATCGCTGTGTAGGCTCGGCATTGTTAATTGCTGGCACCGAGAAGGCAAATTTTGGTCTGTCATCAGGATGCAAAGGAATTGTAAAAAAACAATCCTTCAAATCCACAATGAGGACCGGCCAATCTGTGGGAAGCATGGTAGGTGACAGCATGCCCACTTGCAGTGTTCCCATGCTTTCCATCACAGCACTGACCTTTCGGAGGTCCTGTAGCAACCTCCATTTCCCAGATTTTTTCTTGATGCAGAAGACAGGAGTGTTCCAAGGGCTGGTAGAAGGTTCCAGATGACCCTGGTCCAACTGCTCCTGCACCAAGTTCCGAAGGGCGACTAATTTATCTTGAGGAAGGGGCCACTGGTTGACCCAGATGGGTTCGTCCACCAGCCACCGTAAAGGAGGCGTAGGACACTCTGTGCCCTTCATCGCAGTGGCCCCCATCAAAAATCCGTCCCGATGCGCACCCCCCACACGGACAGAACATCCCTCCCCCAGAGGTTAGTAATAGTTGAAGTAACATGAGGCCGAACCATGGCCATCTGTCCCTCTGGGTTTGTGATCAGCACAGGCCACTGGCTCACGTAGCATCGTGTATTTCCTCCCAGTCCTGCGACAGAAGTCTGCACAGAGTCCAGGGGCCACTCTGGCGGCCAAGCGGCAAGGGAAAGTATCGTAATGTCCGCGCCGCTGTCAAGAAGCCCACGGAGACGGATCTCCGGTGGTGTCGCGCCAGGGACAGACAGGGTACACCCCATCTCGGGACGTTCTTTGGTCAGGACAGCAGTCCAGTGAACTTGAGGCGGCCCAGTAGATCCGAAGCCACCGTCTCCCCGCGATCGGTCAGCTGTCCTGCGAACAGAAGACTTAAAGGGGACAAGTTGAGCAATCCGTGTCCCTTTTGGGATAGTGAGGGGGGGTGGGTGTGGAGACCATGGCAGAAATCTGTCCCGTAAAATCTGCGTCAATGAGCCCCATGTGCACAATGATGCCCTGGATGGTAGCACTCGACCGCCCCATAAGAAAGGCGCTCATGCCATCACCCAAGGGACCAAAGGCATCCAGAGGGACCTTGTGTATTTTGCAGGATTCTAAAACAACTGTTGCTGCTGTGCCGACATCAACACCTGCTGAGCCGCAGGTGCTGGCTGTGAGCTGGCTAAGCAGACCTCCATCGGCTGCGGGGCTTGGGGAAAGCTTTGGGTCTGCGCGCATTTCCCCTTGGCACTCTGCTTCCCGTTTCCCGAGCCTGGCAAAGCCTGACCATTAACATGAACAGTTGCCTTACAGACAGATCTTGTATGGTTTGGTCGTCCACACCGACCACACCAACACTCGGGGCCCGTGTCCTCCTGTACCTTCTTTTTCTGTTTCTTGCTGGCCTGAGCGTTCCTCTGCTGTTGCTGCCAGCCCTGCGGTACTACCCAGGCCGGCTGCACGGTGGGAGCCACAGCAGGCTGCATCGCAGGAACCAGAGCAGGCTGCATTGCAGCTGCCACAGTAGGCTGCACCATGGGAGCCAAGGTAGGCTGCACTGCGGGAGCCAAGGTAGGCTGCACCGTCTGGGCAACCATCGCGTGATCTGGGGTACCTATCCTGGCACAAGCCTCTGCCATCTGGGAAACAGAGGGATCACCGGGAAGGGCCTCTATGATCCTCCTACAGTCAGCATTGCAATTCAGTCTCACAAGCTGTTTAAGCAAAAGGTCCCTTGACCCAGGATCTGCCACCTGCTTCTCCACAGAGGCAGTCAGCCTGTCTGCAAATTGCAGGAAAGACTCATTGGCCCCCTGGATAACAACCGCAAAGGACTGTTTCGGAGCAGCCATTTCTATGGTCTGAACCAACGCTGCTATACCTGTCGTCCGGCACTGATCTAACACAAGGGGATCAAAACCGGCCTGCCCATCAGGACTGGCATAATTGCCCATGCCCAGCAGCACATCAGTGCCAATCGCACACCTGGGGTCCTGTGGACTCAGCGTGGTATTCTGTTTGACTGCCCTGATTGCCAACTGAGCCCATTTAGACTCAAAAATGTCATATTCCACAGGCTGAAAAAGAACACGAGCCAGACTGCATACGTCGTAAGGTGTCAGGGAGTCAGCGGCAATCACTCGGAGCATCTGCATGACTTCAACAGACCCCAGACCATGTTTTCCCCCCTGATCACGGAGTTCCAATATAGCTTTCCATGACAAAGGGTTATAAGTGTTATGAGTAACGCCCTTAAGCACAGGGAAAGCCCGGTAACCCCCCGAAGAGGTGGCTGCATCCGCTAAGTCTCGCCCTGTGGGTCCCACAGGGGCAGAGGCAGATGCCTGACTGGGAGTCTGGTCAACATCACCCGATACCACGCCCCCTACAGCATCATCAGAGCCAGAGAAGCCATCTCCACATTCCAGGAGACGATTTGCAAATGCACCATCAATTATTTCTTCGACCTTTTCTTTGACTTCTCGCCAAAATCGTCCGTGTTCCCTCGGACGTACGGTCACCTGGCACGGGGGAAGCGTCCACAAACCTGGGGAGGGGGAGCCAGCAGCCCGAGGCCCGCGGCTCCGGGCGATCACTGGTCTCCTGCCAGCCATATCACCATTCGCGCCCGACCCCACAATGTCCACCTCTGCCGCAGCCTTGGCAGAGCCCGTGTCTATCAGCCGTCCGGCCGCCGCAGCACGGGCAGCAGGCGCCGCGGCAGACACAGCCTCCGGCAAAGCTCGTGAGTCCAATGCAGACCGGAGTGGGACCGGCGCGGGGGCGGGACGGGGCGGGGAGAGCGGCTGCAGCCTTGCCCCGCCCCCGAGCCGGCAGTGTGGCGCGGAGGGGTCGGGTGGGGGGGAAGGCTCGGGCGGGGGAAGCAGCACGGCTCGGAGAGCCGCGGCTTTGTCCTGCCCCCGAGCCAGCGCTGTCGGCGCAGAGGGTTCAGGTGCGGGGGGGAGCCGAGCCAAACTGCCAGGGACATGGCCCAGACCAAAGGCAGCGCCACCCGTTGCGCTCAGCAGGGACTGCGCGGGGCAGGGAGGGTCTGGGATACCTCCCACAAGTGTGTCGCCCGGGGCACGGCCAATAGCTGGCCCCGCCTGTCCCGAGCGGAGCGGGGGCGCGGGGTCTGGGAAGCGATCCCTGACAGCTGCTGCCACCTGCGCTTGCCCAGTAGGCAGCGCAGAGGCAGAGGCAGCCGGGGCCCCCTCCTTCGGGGGGGTGGCGGCTGCGAGGCCGTCCCCTTCGCTCTCACAGCATCCTGACCCCTCGACATCGGCCCTCCGCAAGTTGGGCAGAGACCAGTCGTCGACTCTGGCGAGGACAGAGGCGAGGACCCAATCAGGGAGTCCTCGGAGCCCCCTAATGCCGGGAAGGCACGGAGGGAAGCCACATCCCCCTCCCCCCCTCGCCCGCCGCGAGGAGTCGGCGGGCTGGGAGCTGGGTCCACCCCGAGGGAACCAGAATCGCGATCCGAAACAGAAACACCCCCCAGCGTGCCGTCACCAGCAGAGGGAGAAACCTCTGTCTCGAACAGAGACTCAACATCCAACTCAAGTCCCTGCAGCTCGGCTTCCGAGAGAACCTCGGCGTCCTCCCCCAACTCCTCGTCCGTATGCAAGATGGGCGGTTCTCCCTGGGAGCTCTGGTCTTCCGCTGAAGCCTGAGAGCTGACGGAGTCCAGTCTATGCAGAAACCTATTAAACTGTTTCCAAGCTGCCGAAAGTTCCGCTCTCTCTCTAGTAAATTTAATAGAGAGAGCTTCTGCAATGTGCTTTCCCACACAAGCCCACATGGCCCCAAAGAACGCTTCTCCAGGGACCGAGAAAAATCCTTGATCTCTAGCCCACCAGAACAATCTCTCAAAGGCCACCGGGGCAAGGTCGACCAAGCCTCTCTCCTCCATGATATCCTTCCAAACCTCCAAGACTACAGAATGCTGGCTGGAAAGCACAGGGAGTGCCATTATCACAAAACTGTAGGCAAAGTGCCAAACAGCCCACGGTTACCGATTCAAAGCAAGGAGTGGGGGGGGAGGGGGGGGAAGAGCTATAAATCTCACCCACGGTTCACACACACGCTCGGCGGTCACCAAATGTCGCAACCGACATAAAGAACTCACACCCACACCTTGCGATGTCCGAGGTGGAAAGAAGGACTTTATTTACAGAACCAGCATTTATCGAATTCCAGCAGTGATCATGGATTGGAGGAAGAAAATCTTCTTCTCCAACCACACTGGACCATGCAGCAGTCCATCAACAGTCTCCTCCTTTATGAAAAGGATGTAAACATCTCTAGAGTTTACCATAACAAATGGCTTGTTTATGTGAAAGTGTATCTGACTCCCAAGACACAGAAGGCTAAAAACAAGACTTTTACAAACTCCTTAAAGGAGACAGAGGAGAACGGCAAAAACCCAGACAACAGCTACTTACCACTCACACCACGGTTCGAACACAGGAGAAAGGCTGGACACTTATCACCAGAGTAAAAGGACCAGTGTCACCCCCCAATAACTTACCAAGCCCAGATCATCCAAACAACCCTCCTGGGTGGACTGTTGTGTAACACCGGAACCCACTGAAAATAACCCTTAAGAAAAGACCAAGGGCCAGGTAAAAGGTTATACGAATGAACTGTAAGTTTAAGCACTGTTGTTAAAGAGTTTTGCATAAATTCTGGTTGCATGAGCTGTCAAGTTGTTGATATCACAGAAGCGAAATTATGATTGTTACAATTGTTATGATAAAATGTAACTATTACTGTTAAGAATTAGCATAACATTATTATAGAAAGGATATTTTACAGTTTAGATTTATAAGATTACTAATATTGAGTAATTATCAAAGAGGAGTTAAAACGTTAAGGTATTATAAATCTCTCATAGAACATCCCCCACGAAAGCTAACCAAAATTAACAACCAAGTGGGAACAAGCAGAAAAAAGAACTCTGAACACTAAATCTAAGAAGCTCCTAAACCCAAGAGGCAAGACCAGGTGAGACCAAAGAGAAACCCCAGAGCGAGATGGGGGTGGTTCATACTGGACACTTGGGAGGACTGATAGTAGTCCTAATGATGAGCGAACTTATAGAAGGAGCTTGTTCAAAGTGTTACTCCCCCATCTACAATGGAGAGAATTTACAGTCTCTGATAAGAGTTCATATCAGTGTAAATCCCACTTGCTTTGATGTCAACCAATTAGCTACCTGTCAGGAAAATGGAAAAAGGTATTGGATTGCAAGGAATGCTGCTACCTTTAAGCAGCGCTTGACTGGGGAGTGCCCTATAAGAGAATGGCTCTGCCTAGAGGAAATAACTAATTTGGAAGGAGTGGTAGACCTAGTAAAAGAAAAACCCTTAACCATAAGAAAAGCCAAAATAGATGAATCCTCCAACAAAAACCTATTTATTGATTTAATTGAGAAAATAAGTCATGAATTAAACCTCACTAGTTGTTTGATTTGTGGTAGCACCCAAATGTCAAACGTGTGGCCCTGGGAAGGAATCAGTCTAGCTCCTCTAGACATTTTAAGGTGGAAAATAATGAGACAAGAACCTCCAAATAACAAAGAAAGGAAGAAGGAGCAATGGGACCTAAAGTCTAAAATATTGGGGAGGAATGCATAAAAAGGACAGGAAAACGATATAAAACATCCATAGGAAAGACAGCGTGTAAGAGGTCCCTAATAATAAAGGAATACTGTCTTGGGTTGTGGAGCCAGGGGTGTGTATTCTATTTTCATCTATTAAAAGCAGTTGGGGAGATTTATTTTTTTTCTTTATCTCTTGTAACTCAAGGGAGAAGAGGGCCTGATGCCTTTTGATAATGGGCCAACTGTTAAAACCAGGTGGGGCAGTGTTTCTTATCTCTTTTCACAATGGGCCATTAAGACTCCCCAAAGCAATACATCCACATTCCATCATCCAATTGTGAGATGCACCACATCCCCCCTGGCAGTGAGGGGAGCCAACCATTCCTTCCTGGATAAAACTGGGACACAGGAACAGGAAGGCAGCTAGCTTCACCCGATTTTCTGGGAGGAAGACTAGACCCTTCTCACCCACTGGACCCTTCCCACCCACTGGACCCTTTTCACCACCACTGGACCCCTTTTACCATCACTGGACCCGTTTTCTACAAGATCATCTCTACTTCACCAGAACCACATCTGCCACTCCAAGAAGACTCACTTTTGGACTGCTTCCAACACCCTGACCAACAGGGTGTCAGGTTGTAGCCCTGACTCTGTCAGGGTTCTCCAAAATTGTTGTTTGTTTGTTTGCTTGTTTGGTTGAGTGTTTTTGTTTTCTACTACATTTGTATTATTAATATTCTTAGTAAAGAACTGTTATTCCTGTTCCCAAATCTTTGCCTGAAAGCCCTTGATTGCAAAATTATAATTTGGCGGGGGGTGAGGGGTTTACATTCCCCATTCTAAGGGAAACTCCGGCTTTCCCTGGCAGATACCTGTCTTTCCAAACCAAGACAAATACTTCACCCAAGAATGGATTCCCAGGGAACCCGACACCTATTGGGCAATTGGCAAAAAGGAAACTGAGTGCATTTACAATGAAGGTTATCAGTTACATCAATGCACTGGCAAGGGGATTAACCCCTTGTGGGGAATCAGAGAGATATCCAAATACTGGGAATGCCCTTTTGATACTCAGAACACCTCATGGAAAGCCCCAGAGCACTTATTTTGGATATGTGGAGACAAGGCCTACACAGTGCACCTCCCAGGGGGCTGGGCAGGTAGCTGCACTGTGGGAATCATAAAGCCTGCTTTCTTCCTACTACCACGTGAATCTAGAAACAACTTAAGGGTACCACTATATGACAACCTAAAGAAAAAGAACAGGCGAAAACGAATGGTAATTGATACAGGCAGCACTCAGACCTGGAAAGGTAAGATCTGGACACCAGAAGAAATAATAAAAACATATGGGCCAGCCACCTGGGTGCAGGATGAGTCATGGGGGTACCAAACCCCAATATATATGTTGAACAAGATTATTAGATTGCAAGCTGTGATATCAAATAAAACACCTCTGGCCCTAGATCATATCAGTCCCCAATTAGCCCAAACAAGAGGAGTAGTATATCAGAAAAGATTGGCCGTAGACTATTTATTAGCAAATGAAGGTGACATCTGTGGAAAATTTAACTCTTCAGAGTGCTGCCTTGAAATAGATGATAAGAGTAATATTTCCAAAGAAATAAGGAAAGTTGCATATATAGGCACCCAAGAATGGACAGACTGGTGGGAGAATTTTTGGTCCCTTAAAGGAGCTTGGTGGAAAAAGGTAGGGTTTATAGCCCTAAGTGCAGTAGCGAACCTCCTCTTAATCCCCTGTCTCATTCGCATTATAACTTCCACAGTACAAGCAAGTCTCCAAATATCACAAGGTAATACCAAAAACCCCACAAGCATCCTAAAATTAAAATCTAACCCAAAAGAACTTAGTACAGCTGAAAAAATCTATAACCAGTACCAAGAATTGCAAAACTTACACTCTCAAGAATAAAAAATTGATGCGGGCCAAGGCCCGATCAAAGAAAAAGAGGGGGGATTGATGTGGGTGGAACTTCAGGACTCCTAGTTGTATGTTGAATGTTCTGCAGATAGTTACTTTAAAAGTGTTAAAGACTCCTAATCATACATTGGATGTTCTATTGATGGTTATGCATATTGTTATCTTGAATGGTTTGTACCCAGTTTGTAACCCAAGTCCCAGTTTTGTATGCCCTTACCTGTTGCTGAGGTTTTGCTGCTCCCTGCCTGCTCTCTGTCTGCCTCTCTTCCTGCTTCCTGCTCCCTGCTGACCCCCTGTCTGCTCGTCAAGCCGAAACCAACGCCTATTATGGAGGTCGCAGAGACCCCCATGAAGCCTTGCCAGAACATTTAGTACAATTAAGTACAGTTAACACCAAAAACCCCTAGCAACAACGAGTCAGCGCAAAATCCAGACCCACAAAGCATGCCACCAGGCTGGCAGGACATCAAGCTATCTGTGGAGGCTTTTCAGCTCCTCACCATAACTTGAAAGGCATTCGGAAAGAAAGACACCCCTGGAATAAAACGAGCCCAGGGAGTTCCTGGGAACTTCTGTGAGGATGAACTCCTGGCTCTGCAGCGTGAGCAGCAGAATCGACTCAGGCCTCTTCCTCGGTGGTGCTTGAGGGAGCAGCAGTGGCGTAGGCAATCCCTCGATCTTTCCCCTTTTAATAAAGGCATTTAAGGAGTTAATAATCATCTCTTGCCCTGTTTATTCATAACACTCTAGAAACCCCAGAGCCTCGGGCACCGGTCGGTTTGCAGTTCCATACGGAACCCGCGAGCTCTGCAGACGGCAGGAATCGGACAACATTTCCTGCAACGCAGCTCCTTTCCGGAGCTGAAGGCTCCAATGCCATTCCCTCCTGGTCTCGCTGCGCGGGCTTTTCAACAGACCCGGCGGCTCTGCCAAGGCGGTTCCTGGATCAGCGGCCCCTCTCCGCAGAGCTCCGCGGAGGGAGGTGGGAGCTACAACAGCTTTGTGCCTTTTTAACCTTTTCTGTATTTGTTTTCGGTGTTTTTCCCACTCCGCTTTTCTGGCGCAGGTTTGGCGGGGGGCGGGATGCAGCAGCCCCGGGAAGGCTGTGGCGGGCCGAACCGAGCGAGCCGCGACAGGTCCGCATCGCTTCCACCGCTGCCTGGTCATTCCAAAGCTAAGAATCCAACCCCTACGTGATGTGAGTACAACACGGCAGCGTTTGTTTTTTCCTTTCTCCCGCAGCAGCTGCGAGATGGCAGTGGCCGTAGTTTGCGGGCAGTATAGCCCGCCCCGCTCCAGTGCGGAGTGGTTTCTGACTACCTCTGTTTAATGAAGCTTTACGTACTGTGTTTGTATGCCTTGAAAATGTGTCGGGATAGATTTTTTTAAGTTAATTTTGTTTTCTGACTGAATTCTAATTTTTTTTTTACAGTTTTACGGTTGCTGGAGAGATAAGAAAGCAGTAAATGGAGTGCCTTATTACTGTGAGAAATTAGATTGTGATTCGTGTCAGTCAAATAGCACCCACCTATGTGTGTCTGTGAGCAATGCGGACAGAGACCATGGGATTATTATAAAGAAGAGTTTTTAAAAATCAGCTAAGTAAGGCATGGAAGTGGGGTTTAACAAAGCAACTATATAACAGTAGGCTTTTAGCTAAGAGTTTGTTTTAACAATAAAATTGTAATTAATATAAGCTTTAAACTACTTTATAGTATAAGTTTCAAACTATTCTTTGTACAAGCTATAAAGTGTTTTTTTGAGTATGGAAGAATTTGTAATCACTTAACAAGGGGAAGTAGGACCAACATAAGCTGAGAGGCTCTACAAAGACATTTTGAAACACGCTGACTTTGAGTTTTGTAATAACTGAGAGAGGGGCCCTATGTAGACATTTATTGAGGCATGCTAACTTTAAGTTGTGTAATGACTGATAGGAGGCCTGCAAAATGTATGCTAACTAACAGAATATATATGCTTGCTTAAGCAAACTGTATAACCAAAAATAATGCTAGTGGAAAAAGATATTTTAAGAGAAGAATGGGAGGCTGGAGAGACATCAGAAGACCATCTTGGACCACCTCTCCAACAGATCTTCA
Source organism: Phylloscopus collybita (assembly GCA_027886175.1). Taxonomy (NCBI): domain Eukaryota; kingdom Metazoa; phylum Chordata; class Aves; order Passeriformes; family Phylloscopidae; genus Phylloscopus; species Phylloscopus collybita. The sequence continues at coordinate 6,009,396 of JAJNNQ010000057.1, forward strand.
CAAACCACAACTGCTGATTATGAAGAAAAGCAAGTAGAAAATAACTGAAAATTTGGGGAAGTGAAGTGCCTAGAATGGTATAAGAAACCACCGTTCGAGAGCTGAATTCGTGTGTTGCTTGAGGCAGAGACCCCCACGCACCCAGTGCTTCCAAATTGCTCACCCTTTTATTGAACAAATTAATAAATTGGCTATATTGCTTGATGTATTGGCAAGTCTAGCCTTTCATTTATGACATTACCTATCAAAGATTACACCAGTCTGATTTCTTTAACAAGAATGTTAACAAATTGCCAGATGAAGTTATGCAAAATACAATCGCAAGAAATTACTCAGCTGTTCAGCAGTCTGCCAAATTCCACGTTATTATTTTTTTCTCTTTTCAGTAACACTGCAATCTAAAAAGTCTTACTAAATTTCTGTTTCCATGAAATTTGCAGTTGCCATGGGTTTTTCTCATAACTAAATTACTTATAAGTTTAATATGCTTGTTGCGACTTTTATCCTTCCAGTACACGATCACATTGTTATTTTTCTTACAGATTGTTCACTTTTTCATTTTACTTTTGTGTTAATAACAGTAGAATAAGCTACATCTTGTATCTATAACTTTTAAAGGTACTAATTTGCAGTTATGTTTACTTAAGGTCCAATAATATAATGCTTCTGTCAAGTTGAGCAAGGGTAAATTTTATTAAGTTAATTTTGTAAATTTCATGTCTGCTAAGTTTCAGTATTAGTAAGTCTAGACAATGTTTTATTCCTGTTTTATATAGATCACAGTTGTATTCAGTATTAATGATTAACTTTGAGTTTTCTTAAGTGTACTTTCTGTTTTACTGAGGTAATAATTGGGCTATTAATTTGAAGTCCTTTTGGGGCAGAGTTCTGTTGAGTTCATTTTGTTAAGCTTTATTGCTGTCAAAATTCATTTATACCAGGTTTGAGTGTTGTTCAGTCTGAGTTATTATAGTTTTATTGGTGAGTTGTTCAGTGTTTTCTTTTTCATGCTTCCTGATACCCATGGGTTGTGGCCGTGCAGGCTGTGCAGGAGGCAGAGCTGTTTGGGCTTTTCTGTGTTTTCTAAGGGTTCTCTGGGCCTGTTGATGTTTTTGAACTTGAGCAGAAGGTAGAGGCTCTTGAGGACCTTATTATGGACGGTGGATGAACTCTCTAGCCTTATTTCTTTGTGGGATGTTGTTGTCCATCCTTGTGGGATGCTGTGTTTCTTAGCTTTAGATTGGGTTTGTCAGTGCAGTCTCTTTTTGCTTCCATCCTGTTTTTCAGATTCCAACTCATTTGGTGAAAGAGCTCATAATTTTACCTCCCTTTTTGTTTCATTTTATTGTTATAAATACATGAATGTTTGGAATATTATCTCAACTTTTTCAAATAGTTACAACTGATGTATTTTTAAGAGAAAAGGTTACAGATGACTTCACACCCAATAAGTCACAGCTGTGTTATGAGTGTTATAAAAGAATGGGATAGCTAGTCAGGAGAAGATCCTGAGGAAGAAGGAATTGAAAGTATTGAAATAATGGTTTGGGAAGACTGGAAGACTGACCAAATGGGAGAGACACTTACTGCTGTGAGGAATCTGCTGTGAGGTCAGTCTGGGTCTGTAGTTGGACCCTGAAGTAGGAGTTTGCAGTCATAGTCGAGCTAGGCGAAGGCTTATGGTCAGAGGCGGCAAAGAAATACTTGCAGTCGTATTCTAGTAGGAGATAATCAGCAGTCAGTCTGCAAAAGGAACCCTACGGTGGGAGTTTGCTGCAGTCACAAGTCAGTGAATAGTTAGGATCAGGATGGCTGAATTATAAGGAAGAATAAACCGAGACTTTTTCATGTTATTAGACAAGAGTCTGTAGCTTGACTCGTTTCTATCTCAAATGTGAGGTCTGAATATTAATTGCATGGTGTGAACTTACTGATATGATAACAGGCATTATTCATAAGTTGATATTATTGTGTTATAGCCGCTTCTTAGAAAACACATGTTGTTTCAAGATTATATTTATTTATTTTTAATTGCTTTAAGCATTTCATGACTGCTATTGTTAAGGACCTTGTTTTAAAAATGTGTTAATTTGTTCTCTAGCTGCTTATGCATCTCTTAAACCAGGCTACCTCTCTAGCTAGTCTCTGCACTGGCTCGGTGGTTTGATCTGGTGCTGTCTCATGATTTTTAAGTATTTTTCAGAGTTCCAAGAAAAGATATCTGAGCTTCATCAAAAGCCTCCTCTGAACTAATGATATTGTGACTTTTAGTTCTTGTTACAGAAGCACTCCAACAGTTTGCTGTATTTAAAGCATCCCTATCCTGAGGGAATTTCGGAGGAGACGAGCTATTAAATGGTTCAATTAGTCTTTCACCCTAAGATTAAGAGCCTTGTTTTAAAATATGTCTAGAGAATTCTCGTGTGTGTTGGTTTAGGGGCAAATTAGGGGGAGAACCTCTGAGAGGAAGTCCCCTAAGACAAACCTCCACCACCCCTCCCCGCCCCCAGCCCTGGGTTTGGGAAGGAAATTCTTTGGAGGAGAAAAGTGGAAAAAACCGATTTATTGACAAATGACAAGAACTCTTCCCACCACAAGAGAAAAGGAAAAGGCTCAAGTTACTGTGGGGGGAGGGCGCAGAGCTTCTTCCGCGGGCTCGGAGATCCTCAGCCTTCTCAGGTCAGGTCCGGAGTCGGTCCAAATCTTTGGGGGGGGGGGGGGGGGGGGTGGGAAGGGAAAAGGAAGGGAAAAAAAAAATACCAGAAACAGCGAAAAAGCAGGCAGCAGAAAGCAAAAGTGGCCAAGGTAGCAGCAAGCGAAGCAGCAGCAGCAGCAGCAGCAGCAGCCAGCCAGCAAAAGCCAAAAGCCAAGCATTGGCTGTTAGACATAACATCACAGTCCACGATATGGGATAGGAGGCACCGTCAACCCAGGACATCGTGGATGGGAAATTTGCCAACAGACCCAGGTGTTTTTTGCATCAAAACAATATTCAAGTCGCTTTGACTTGGCAATTTGACCCTATGGATATGACAGCTGGACCTGTCTTTGACAAGAGCTTGGAGAATCATCATCTGGACAATGATTGTCTGAATCGTCACTGATTTGTGGTTTATCAGCTGTCTGCAGACTCTGGGATGATGGCACAGTATTTCAGAGATTGCTAATTACCTGATTTCACATGTGTTAATGATTATGTGTATTATCTGAAATATTCCTAATGGTTGTACTTGACTTATTCCTGATTGCTGTCAGTTTCTTGTTTCACTACATATATTGTTTTGTTTTGTTATTCCCTTCATGTTCTTAGCAAGAGTCATGCATGCTGTTTTTAAAACAAGAACAAACAAACAAAAGCAAAAAGGGGGAATTTAGTGCCTTAAGAAGGTTGAATAATGCAAGATGTACATTAGAACTCTAGACAACAGATAATTTTGAATAATGTAATATTTATAATTTTGAATAATGTAATCTTTATATTAGAAATTTGGAAAAAGAGTTATCAAATCTAAATTTCAATTTTGAGCTCAGATCACATCTGCCAGAGGCTCTATGTGTTCAGATCTACCAAGTTTTTGGCTGTAATCCATATGCAATTAGAAAACAAGCAAGTGAAAAAACACTCTGTAACCTATCTGCATGAAGTTTCCCAAAAGAGTTTTCAGGCTTTTAAGGGAAAATCCACTTAATCAATATAGTAAATATTCTCAATTTTTTTTTTTCAGTTGATTCCTTAACTTAAAGAGAAGATATGCATGTGTTTTTTATCATGAACAGGTTAAAAGTAGTCATTATTAATTTGATCAGATATCAGTTGCCTCTGAGAAAATGAGGTTCAGTGAGAAGAGAAATTACTTCATCACCACCCAGCCTTCGTAATCAGAACAGGAGCAAAAGTAGGACTGCCAGAACATGTCTGTGTCTGGAGACTTACAGAGGAAACTTGTCAACAAAAGCCTTTTGTCATCATCATGGTATAGTGTTCCTACTAACTTTTTTCAGCTATTTCCTGTTCCAGGTTCTCAAAAAGACATTCAGTGATGTCAAGATCAAAATTTCCAGCTAATGGACTTTCTCCTGGGTCTCAACTATTTGAACTTTAAAATAATGATCATTTATCTCAATTTCCCCTAGAGACATTGGACATTATTTTTATTTTTCTCATGCTGCACAACCCTGTGTCAGTGACATGATTGGATTTAAGAAGTTTTGTTGATTGTAATCAGGTTTTTATGTAGCATCATTCCTTACTCCAGGTGTTGTTGCTGCTCAAGCTTTAGCTACGCTTAATAAGTTGGGATGCTAGACAGCCAAGTAATTAAATATAACTTTAGCTATTTTAAATCAGATGCTCACTGATGTAGATAGTATTAGACACAGCATACTACAAAATAGTGTTATTATAGATCCCATGGGCATGGATGTGAGGATTTTGAAGGAATGTGTTGTATGAACCTCTGACCATTCTACAGGAAACTCAAGCAACTACAAGATAACATGAAGAAGTTGACTGTTAATGACTGGGGTTTGGATGAGTGGTTTAAGGGATGGGGAATCTCTGGATGGTTGAAAGATATCACAAAGGGAGCTTTGTTATTACTAGTAGTCATTGTTTTATTGCTTTGCATTATTCCATGCATTATAAAATTAAAGACACACTTAGTAGAAAATGCAGTAAAGAAGGTTTGGCTGGTGCAAGAAAAAGAAGGGGGAAATGTAGCAATGTATCTGCATAACTTGGAATACAAAGTGCTCCAGCCAAACTACCACCTGTAGGTATTCATTACTGTTATCAGAACCCTCAGGAATTTGTCAAGGTTACTGAGAAAAACAGGGCTAAAATAAGAAAAGAAGAGCCTGAGAAATAGAATACCAGGAATGCAAGACCTAGATAAAGGAGGCCCACAGAGCGATAACCTGGGACCAATCATGTTTCCTGGAGGGTGCGTGCTGGATGCATGGACAAGATGGAGGAACCAATCAAATAATGACGAACACGTGAACAAGCAGCCTTAGAATCTATAACTGTAGCTTAATGTAAACGATAAATGGCTTCTGCTGAAATCGTATTGATTCTGTTGTTCAGAAGTCCTGAGCTCCCGCAAGTGAATCCTAGGCTGACTGCTGGGACTGCACTTTCTACAACTTTTATCTTGGAATAATCTTTCTGTGATTCATTTTCACTTCAGTGTTTCAGCCTATTAAAACATTTTGTATGTTTGTAATCATCAGTTTACCTTGTAATTCTGAAATCTTTCTTTTATATTGATGTCAGGCTGTGAATCTGAAGAACTGTATGGGGTTTGCGAGGCCAGGTTTTGGTAGCGAGGGGGCTACAGGGGTGCTTTCTGTGAGAAGCTGCTAGAAGCTTCCCCCATGTATGGCAGAGCCAATGCCAGCCGGCTCCAAGACAGACCCACCACTGGCCAAGGCCAAGCCAATCAGAGATGGTAATAGCACCTCTGGGACAACATATTTAAGAAAGGAAATAAGTTATTGCGCAAAAGCAATTGCAGCCAGAGAAGAGAGGACTGAGAATATGCAGGAGCAACAACCCTGTAGGCACCAAAGTCATTAGAGAAGGAGGGGGAGGAGGTGCTTCAGGCACCAGAGCTGAGATTCTCCTGCAGTGCGTGGTGAAGACCATGGTGAAGCAGCTATCTCCCTGCAGCCCATGGAGGTCCCTGGGGAAGCAGAGATCCGCTTGCAGCCTTTGGAAGACCCCAGGCTTAAGTAGATGGATGCACCTGAAGAAGGTTTTGACTCCATGGGAAGCCCATGCTGGAGCGGGCTCCTGGCAGGATCTGTGGACCTGTGGAGAGGAGGACCCCCACACTAGAGCAGGTTTGCTGGTAGGACTTGTCACCCTATGGGGGACCCACACTGGAGCAGCTCATGAAGAACTGGATCTAAAAGAAAAATCATGGATAACAGGACACGGTTTGAATTACATCACCAAGAGAGAAAATACAACATTTAAATATCTTCTAGGGAAAAAAAAAAGCCAAACCAAGGACAGATCCATTCATGGAAAAAAAAAAAAAACAAAACCAAAAACAAACGGCCAGGTGAGGCTGCAAGCAAGAGAATGTGGGGGAAGCAGGGAGGGAAGGGAGATAGGCCACACACCAAACAAGATCGCAAACAGAAACGAACACGCCCGAAGGGGGGGGGGGGGGGGAGGGGGGAGGAGAGGGGAAGAGGAGTGGACTTTACCTTGCACCCCAACTCAGCCACACAGATAAATTTACTTTGCCCAGCACAGCACGTTTACTGAAGTCCATCGCTCCCTACAAGTAGGGTAACCTCCACTCCCCATCTCATGCCTCTAACTCCTCCCACGGTGGTGGCTCCGCCTCTCTAGATTTCACTGCCTCATAGGGCGCACTCTCCTAGCTTAGGCAGTGGTTGAGCGGTGTGTCTGGCCACTCTTCCGGCCGCCATCTCGCGTGTTCTGCTCGGTCCTTATCCCGCTCCCACAACCCGCTCATCTCCCCCCGCTCTGGCACCGCTGCTTCCGCTCTAAGAAGGTACAAAGGAGACATTATGGAGGGACTAGGGTGGAATTTGTTGCTCGACCAAGGGCTGCGGGTTAGTGGGCTGCTGTGGTTGGGGCAAGGCAAGGCAGTTACGGGCAGGGCCTCAGGATAGCTGAGCTGAGCTGAGCTTCGGCGGCACTGTGTGGCAGACCGAGTGCCCCCTCCCGCCTCCTGCCCCGTTAGGGCTTGGACGTCTTCCAGTCGGGTGTGCGAGTGTAGTGAGGGGTAGCTGCGGAGCCCCTTGTGCCCACCTACCTTACTGCCGGGCTCAGGCTGTGGCCTGGGCCGCCGAGTGCTTCCTGACCTGTTTTGCATGGGTGCTCTTGTTGCTTCCACAGATGAAAGAAACGATCATGAACCAAGAAAAGCTTGCCAAGCTCCAGGCCCAAGTGCGCATTGGTGGCAAGGTAGGAATTGTCTCCCATCCCTGCCTTCAAGATTGTGTGTCACAGTCCATACACTGGGCCTCTGATGTGGCATCCTGAAAACTCGGGTGGGAAGCAGCCTTAATGACTCCTGCCTTGGCTGAACTGTCCTCTGGGGAAGCTGCACTGCTGCAGTGATCTCTAGTCAATTGAGTAGAAGTAGAGTGTAGGAGTTGAACCTCCAGCCTTTTCTGTTTGGATTTCTTATATTACAGCTGACTTGTAGCCTATATTCTTATATAGGCTATATTAAAAGGCATCTGGGATGGGGCAACCCTGTATGTATGTACAAACTAGGGAATGAAACAGAGCAGCACTGCAGAAAGGGACCTCGGGGTCCTGGTCAGTGGTAGGTTGGATATGAGTGAGCAGTGCCCTGGCAGCCAGGAGGGTCAACCATGTCCTGGGGTGCATCAGGCACAGTATCGCCAGCCAGTCAAGAGAGGTGATTTTCCTGCTCCGCTCTGCACTGGTGCAGCCTCACCTCGACTACTGTGTGCAGTTTGGGGCACCACAATATAAGAAAGCATTACGAACAACTGTTTGAGATCGCTTAAAAAATCAGCAGCAAGGGTATCGGTAAAAACCAGATTTAATGTTAAGCGACAGCATGACAGTTTGTTGGCAAGATTCACTCTACTACTTAGTAGACAGTTAAGGCACACCAAGGAAAACAAGCAGCAACAAAACCAAACAAAATCCAGGCAATCAAAACAGAAATGAACCGAGAACTATCTAGGGGGTGTGTGGGGGTGTGCATGTGTGTGCATGTGACAAAAGGATAGTGAGGGCAAGGATAAAAAGGAATATGGCCTAAAAGCTTAACAGCACTCAACAGTACTTTGACTTAATTTGTACCTTAAACCTAAGAATTTAACAAAGGAACAACACTTAACCTATACCTTAACCTTAACAACTTAACAGAGGAATAACACTTAGCAGCATTTAACCTAAGTTATAACTCCGAAGTTAAACTTAGCAAAAGAACAACACTTAGCAGCATTTAACTTAGCTTATAACTTATGACTTAATCTTACAGGCCTAATCTACTTAGATATCTAAGGTACTTAAACATCTAAGAAAGCAGTATTTCTCCCAGATTTCCTATAGCATATGTGTACCTGTATGCACACAGACATAAAGAGTCAGTGCAAGTTACCTGTGAAAAATTCCCCTTAAGGGTAAGTGAAATATTCATTTCAGATGGCTTTGCATCTCCCCAGCAGGTGAAGGGTCAGGCCTCGAGGAGTGGGGGTATTGTCCCAGGACTGTTGTTCAGCAATCCTCTGAGTACAGCAAACATGAGAGTTTACTGCCTCTGAGAGGCCCCACTCAGAGGGAGGTTGCTGGTCACAGCCTGCTGCAATCCAGGAGAGCTCAAAGGGTCTCATTTTGGAGTGCTGTTTATAGGGTCACTAGAGAATGGGCTTTAGTCATAACAGTGTTTCATCCTGGCCACAGTTTGGGTCGGCACTTTCTTTGAAAGTGTGAGAACGGGGATATTATGCCATTCAGGCAAGGAAAAGAGTTTCCAAGGCTGTTCATAAAGAAAACAGGAGCTCATTAGACAGCAGCAGTTCCTGGGAGCAGACAGTGTTTCTGATAAGCTCAAGAAGAGCTGAGCCCATGTGTTGTTTGTCAAGGCCAAGGCCTAACAAGCGTTTCTCAGATTGCAGTGCGACCTGGAAAAAGGGGAGGATGCACCACCACAGAAAGATATAAAGCTATTAGAGAGCATCCAGAGGAGGGCTACAAAGATGGTAAAGGGTCTAGAGGGGAAGCCATACGAGGAGTAGCTGAGGTCACTTGGCTTGTTCAGACTGGAGGAGACTGAGGGGAGACCTCAGTCTACAACTGTAGTTGTAGTCTACAGCTTCCTCATAAGGGGAAGCGAAGGGGCAAACACTGATCTCCTCTCTGGTGACCAGTGATAGGACCCGAGGGAATAGCATGAAGCTGTGTAAGGGGAGGTTTAGGTTGGATATTAGGAAAAGGTTTTTCACCCAGAGGGTGGTTGGGCACTGGAACAAGCTCCCCAGGGCAGTGATCACAGCCCCAAGCCTGTCTGAGTTCAAGAGGTGTTTGGACAATGCTCTCAGGCACCTGGTGTGAATCTTGGGGCTGTCCTGTGCAGAGTCAAGAGTTGGACTCTATGATCCTTGTGGGTCACTTCCAGCTCAGGATATTCTATGATTAAGATTTGAAGTAAGTAGATCTTACAGTAAATATCTTGAGTATCATTTTCGTAATAGACTAGAGGGCTATACTCCAAATTCTCATCACAAATCTTTAAGATGCCCGTGGCTGTTTTCTTGCTTTTTAGAACAAAGCTGGAGTTTCTGTATTTCTCATACTCTTATCATTGTAGAATAACATGTTTGGAAGACCTTTTTATTTTATTATAAAATCTAAATTTATATAGCTTTGTGATTACTTATAATCTAGAAATAAAAAAGTATGTTGAGTATAGTTGTATGCTAGTAAATTTTAATTACAGTTTCAGTTTTAAGGCAGGAATTTGTTAGCAATTTTTTGGTTTTTATACCTGAGAAATGTGCACACAATATTTAGAATACAAGCTATTCTAAAATAAGATAATGGGAGCAGTGGTAAGGGACTCTGGACTGCAGGTAGTTTTTTCATCAGTCTTCCTGATCAAAAGGAAGGAGTTTGAAAGTGTTAGTCAAATTTGGCAAATCAACAAATGGTTACAGTACTGGTGCCACAGCTGGGGGTTTGGCTACCTAGACTATAGGACTTGGTTTGAGAAACCTGGTCTGCTAGGGGCTGATGGGTCCATCTGTCAGAGAAGGGGAAGATCATCTTCAGTCATAGGCTTGCCAAGCTGATGAAGAGGGCTTTAAACCAAAATTGCCAAGAGGCTAAACTCAAGTCTATCCCATTCCTACTAGTTAGATGCCAGGGTCAGGGAGAGATGCCCAAAGCCTGGAGAGGGATCACAGGTCAGCAGGAGAGTATCTGAAGAGCAGCACCAAGGAATTCCAGGCAGTAAATCAGCTTCATCAGGGGCCCAATTTAAATGCCTCTATGCAAACACATGCAGCATGGGGAATAAACAGGATGCGCACATGCCTGCAGGGCTACGATCTTATTGGCAACACAGAGACATGGTAGGAGGCTCCTGTGATGAATGTTTGAATAGTACACAGGCCCTTTAGGAAGGACAGGCAGGGGAGACAAGGAGGTGGTATTGCCCTTTATGTCAATGAGCAGCTGGAGTGCATGGAGCTCCACCTGGGGATGGATGAGCAGCTGACAGAGTTTATGGGTCAGGATTAAAGGGAGGGCAGGGACAGGTGACATTATAGTGGGAGTCTGCTACAGGCCATCTGATCAGGAACTGAGTGGGTGAGGCCCTCTGCAGACAGATAGGAGCAGCCTCACATTCAGAAGCCCTGGTCCTCGTGGGGGACTTCAGCCACCCTGATACCTGTTGGAGGGACAACACATCAGAGCACAAGCAATCCAGGAGGTTCCTGGAATGGGTTGATGATTTCCTTCTCCAAGTGTTAGAGGAGCCAATGAGGAGAGGGGCTATGCTGGACCTTATTCTCACCAACAAGGAGGGGCTGGTGGGGAACATGAAGCAGCCTGGACTGCCCTGACCATAAAAAGGTGGAGTTAGAGATCCTTGGGGCAGCAAGGTGTGCACACAGCAATCTCACTGCCCTGGGCTTCAGGAGAGCAGACTTTGGTCAGTTCAAGGATCTGCTTGGTAGAGTGCCATGGGATAGGGCCCTGGAGAGAAGAGGGGCCCAAGAAAGCTGGTTGATATTCAAGGATCACCTCCTCCAAACTCAGAAGCAATGCATTCCAACAAAGAGGAAGTCAGGCAAAAATGCCAGGAGGCCTGTGTGGATGAACAAGGAGGTCCTGGACAAGCTCAAACAGAAAAAGGATGCCCACAGAGGGTATAAGCAAGGACAGGTAGCCTGGGAAGAATACAGAGAGATTGTCTGAGCAGCCAGAGATCAGGTTAGGAAAGCTAAAGCACTGATAGAATTAAATCTGGCCAGGGATGTCAAGGGTAACAAGAAAATCTTCTATAGGTATGTCCGTGATAAAAGGAAGACTAGGGAAAATGTGTGCCCTTTCTGGAGGGATATGGGAGACCTGGTTACCCAGGACATGGAGAAGGCTGAAGTACTCAGTGACTTTTTTGCTTCAGTTTTCACCAGCATACCACCTGAGTTGTAGAAGGTGAATGCAGGAATTGGGAGAATGAAGAATCACCCACTCTAGGAAAAGACCAGGTTTGAGACCATTTAAGGAACCTGAGGGTGCACAAGTCCCTGTGACCTGATGAGATGCATCCATGGGTCCTGAGGGACCTGGCAGAGGAAGCAGCTAAGCCAGTATCCATAATATTTGAGAAGTTGTGGCAGTCCAATGAAGTTCCTACTGACTGCAAAAGGGGAAATATAACCCATGTTTTTAGAAAGGAAAATGAGAAAGACACAGTTACAGGCCCATCAGTCTCACCTATCTGGTGCCCAGCAATATCATGGAACAGATCCTCCTGGTGACTATGCTAAAGCACATAGAAACTAAAGACATGATTTGTGACAGGCAATATGGCTTCACTAAAGGCAAATTGTGCCTGAGAAATTTGGTGGCCTTCTATGATGGGGTTACGGTGTTGATGGATGAAGGAAGAGTGACTGATGTCATCTACTTGGACTTGTGCAAAGCATTTGACACTGTTCCATGTGACATCCTTGTCTCTAAACTGGAGAGACATGGATTTGACAGATGGACCACTCAGTGGACAAGGAATCAGCTGGATGGTCATACTCAGAGTTGTGGTCAACGGCTCAGTGTCCAAGGGGACAGCAGTGACTAGTGGCATCCTCAGGGGTCAGTATTTAGACCAGCACTGTTTAACATCTTGGTTGGCGACATGGTCAGGGAGATTGAGTGCACCCTCAGCAAGTTTATTGACAACACCAAGCTGTGTGGTGCAGTCAACACACTGGAGGGAAGGGACGCCATCCAGAGGGACCTGGACAAACTTGAAAAATGGGTACCTGAGAACCTCATGAAGTTCAGCAAGGCCGAGTGTGAGGTCCTGCACCTGAGTCAGGGCAATCCCAAGCATGAGTACAGGCTGGGCAGAGAATGGATTGAGAGCAGCCCTGGGGAGAAAGACTTGGGGGTGATGGTTGATGAGAAGGTCAACACGACTTGGCAATGTGTGCTTGGTGCCCAGAAAGCCAACGTTATCCTTGGCTGCATCAAAAGAAGTGTGACAAGCAGGTTGAGGGAGGTGATTCTGCTCTACTCTTGTGAGATCCCACCTGAAGTACTGCATCCAGCTCTGGCGTCCCCAACATAAGAAGGACATAGACCTGTTGGAGTGAGTCCAGAGGAAGCCATGAAGATGCTCTGAGGGTTGGAGCACCTCTGCTGTGGTGACAGGCTGAGAGAGTTGGAGCTGTTAAACCTGGAGAAGAGAAGGCTTCAGGGAGATCTTAGAGCCCCTTACAGTACCTAAAAGGGCTTCAGGAGAGTTGGAGAGGGACTTTTTATAGAGGCATGGAGTAATGAGACAAGGGGGCAACAGTTTTAAACTGAAAGAAGGTAGATTTAGATTAGACTTAGGAAACTTTTCACTATGAGCGTGTTATGATTCGGTTTTAAAGTTATTTAGAAATTCCTCTGCCCAAATTAAGGTGCAAATGAGACCATATGCCAAAGACAATAGTATGAGTTTTATTTAATAGTAAATATGAGAGAGAGAGAGAGAGAGAGAGACAAAAGAAGAGAAAGAAATAGAAAATAGGTGGGGGGACAGAAAGAGAGTGACAGAAACAGAATAAGGAAAATATCACCATCTGTGGTTCCTAGTGATGTTCCATTGATCCTCTCCAGCTGGTCTTCTTGGTGGTGAGGATCCCCCCAAAAGCATAGAATCTGATGGGTTAATATACACTCAGGCCAGGTGGGAATGTCCAGGTACCTCCCCCCTGGGAGAGGGGGAGGCAGTCTCTTGCAGCAGACTGTGGGTCTGTTGCATCATTTTGCATCACATGCAGTCCTGTGGTGCAAGGCCTCTGGGGAGCGCTTTAGAGGGGTCTTTGATGGATTATGACACCCTCTCAGCTGCCTCTCAGGTGAATGTCCTGTGGATGTGGCCTGCGGGATTGGGGGTTTTACAGCTGAGCCAGTTTGTGTAAAGGAGGATGGATGTTCAGTGCCTCTGACCAGAGGTTACACCATGCACCTGAAACCTCCTCCCCCTGCCCTCAGTTGGGGCGGGGGAGAGTCTGTGTAAACCTGGCCTCTGGGGGCTGTGGTCTCCCCCACCCCAAACTCAGACAGATGATTCTCAGTGCAGCTGCTGGGTTTGGCTTTCTTGAGTATGCATTCCTTTCCCTCAGCCTTGTTTGTTTCTCCTTAGACCCGAGATGATTGAACTATAGTGTCCTGTTTATCTTATCTAGGTGGCTTAACTCACAGTCCAAAGTTCTTCAAGGAGGTTTCTGTGGCTGTAGCTTCTTTATACAGTTTTTGTTATAATGGGCAAAACTCCTTCATAACAGTGTTTAAGGCCTGAATCATTTCAGTCCCTGACAGAGGGTAGTGAGGCACTGGCACGGGTTGCCCCAAGAAGTTGTGTTTTCCCCATCCCTGGAAGTGTTCAAGGTCAGTTTGGATGGGACTTGGAATAACCTGGGCTAGTGGAAAGTGTCCCTGCCCACAGCAGGGGGTTGGAACTAAATGATCTTTGAGATCTCTTCCAACCCAAACTACTCTGTAATTCTATTCAGCAGAACTCTTGTTGACAGTTTCCAGTAGCGTTTATTCACATGTTGAAGCTTTTTGCCTTTAAATGGATATTTAGGCAGCCTTAAATCAGGATTAATCCAGTAATTAACTGGCTTGGTGATTTTGTGTATTCTTTATATGGATTACTAGTTAAGCAGAGGAGTGCTGTATTATGTTTATGACTGTGCATGTTACTAGCACGTGTATTGCCTGTAGAGGGCTTTAACCTTTATCACTACTGTTTTGGGGGTTTTTTTCTTCTTTCTTGTGAGAAAAGGTTGCACATTACCTCTGATGGAAGATTTTCATAACATTGCAGGCCTGCAGATCTTAAAAAGAAGATAAATATTACATTTAGGTGGAGGGCTATTGTAGTACATCATTATGTGGAATTTGACATTTTTGTGTTGGGTGTTGATACAGCTAAATGTCATATTGATTCTTACAAACCTTTTTCCTGGAGAAATCTAGAGCTCTGTGTCTGTAGGGGAACTTAACCTTTGCTTGCTTTGCTTTCTAAAAAGGAGTGGTCTGGAATATTATGTAGAAGTATTTTTAAAATATATATATTTCATAAAATCATTTATGTTTGAAAATACCTCTAAGATCATGTCCATAAAATATTTTGGGAAAATATGTGTTCTTCAAATTTTACACAAATATCTAAGTCCATCAGATGGAGATGTCTATTTGGAATAAAAAATAGTGGCTTGGGTTTTCTCATTTTCATTTGTTAATTATATTTTTGATAGCTTTATGGTCTCTGACTCTTTATTGTCAAAATTTGACTACAGCTTAAGATTGTCTAAGGAAAAAATAATGGACTTCAGAAATTACTGAAAGCTGTTCAGAAGTGTTTCCCCTGTGGCACCAGAGGCAAACTCTGACTTTTCAGTATCAGAATCAACTGTTCAACTTTATTCTTATTTGACTAAGAAACGACATTGTCCAAACTCTTACTCATGTCATGCACCAATTTTGGATTTTCAAAGCTCTTACATTGTTCCAGTAACCTTTAAGCAATCTTGAAGCTCATTTCTTTAAACCCTGATGTTGCTACCTAAGTCGCAGCCTCAAAAGACAGCTGTAAACTGTGGCCAGAACTGCTACTTATTTTTCACAACTGTTTCATAACTTCTTGGAACAAAAATGTCAGAAGTAGACCAACAATCAAAGTTCATCCCAATTCTAGGTAACTTGTTCCACCTAAACAGTTGGCATTCACAGCTCTAGGTAATCTCTAACATAAACTAGATGCAACTCCATATTGTTTGACACTGTAAAGAATAAGGGATAGAAAAAAAGATCATTTGTATTTACTGGGATGGTAGACTAAAATCTGTTGTGCATCCTTCAGTAGGAAGCTGATGGTTAGGGGCATTCCAGCAATGGTTTTCCTGACCATTGTGGACCTGTTTTCTCCCCCCCCGCCCCCTTTACAACAATGGTATAAGTTACTGGAGTGCTGACATGGCTTGTCACTACACTGATCATCATTAGTATTGCTGTAGCAGTTACACTTGCACACACCTGCTGTGCAGTTACACATACTTTCAGGAATTACACTGTTCGGTCTGGCAATGAATGTATAACCAGGTGAATTAAGAATTCAGTTACTCTGAACTTTAAAGATCAAAGATATTGTTAGGGGTTAGTCCTAGGAGTGATGTCTGAATAGAACTTTCTGTAGAGGTTGATTTGTCACTAAATTAAGCTAGCAACTCTTTAGGCATACAGGACTGTAGAGTATGTCAGTCTTCAGGAGATCGGTTTTAAATTTTATGCCTATGGTAACACACAAGGATACACTTGATTTTTTTCTTTCCTAAGTAGGATGTTGCAGAATTCCCACAAGACTCTAGGAAATAAAGCTTCTGTGGTGCATTGCATCCTAAAATCTCACACTTCTCACAAACATGCAAAGCTTGCTCTAGCAAGGAAAAGACTGCTGCAGTGCAATTGAAGGAGTGGGGTTGTGTGTACTGTAACACAGAAATAGAACTTTGCATACAAAGTTGATTTGTAGATGGCTGCAGAGTAGTTATATGGCTACAAAAATTAGTTTTCAAAGAACTAATTAAATATTAATTAATAACTTTTTTTTTTTTTTTGCCAAGGGTACTGCCCGCAGGAAGAAGAAGGTTGTCCATAGAACAGCTACAGCAGATGACAAGAAACTTCAGTTTTCTTTGAAGAAACTGGGTGTCAACAATATTTCTGGAATTGAAGAGGTAATTGCTTGAAAGGGGAAAATGCTTTTCTGTATAGAAATATAAAATGTATAAAACTTAATTTCCTTGTAAGTAACATCTTAAACTTGCCTGTAAATTATCTATAGGTGCTTAATTGAGCTTTAGGAACTCCAACTAGTTTTCTGTTAAATTGAAAAATCACGCTAAACTGCTTGAAATACTGGTTTTGGTTTTGTTTTTTTCCCTTGCAGGTAAATATGTTCACCAACCAAGGAACAGTCATTCACTTCAATAACCCTAAAGTTCAGGCATCCCTGGCTGCTAACACTTTCACTATCACTGGCCATGCTGAGACAAAGCAGCTGACAGAAATGCTTCCTAGCATCTTAAATCAGCTTGGAGCTGACAGTTTGACTAGCCTGAGGAGATTGGCAGAAGCCCTACCCAAGCAATGTAAGTTAAAACTTGAATGCATTTCCTGCTGGCAGCTATGGGGCTTATTTGTATAGCTGCAGTGAAATTCAGTGCACTCTGCAAGCATATTATAAAATGCTAAAGAAATGAGACACTTAAATCTTATTTATAGCTTAAATCCAACAATAAATATAACAGAATAAAGCTGAGGCACCTGCTCTCAGCATATCTTGCAGCTGGTCTAGGACTAGAAAGTTGTAGCCAGACTTGATTTCATGGTAGTTTACTACTTGCTGTGGCTACCATATTTTGGCATACCTAGTTCACTAAAGCTAGATAGAGTTACTCTGGGAAAGATAGGTTTTAAAAGAAGGTATGTCTGTTTTGACACTTTTAATGGAAACAAACAACAGGGAGAGGGACTTGAAGACAGACATCTTGCTACTGCTTTGTTCCCTCAGAGGTGTGGTGAAGGTATAATTTCTTGCATGGGCTTTTTGACAGCTAAGAGGCATTTATACAGCATTTGTAAGGAAATATATTATAATTTGCATGTGTAGAACAGTGTAGCGAACAGGACTGGCATGATCATTAAGCTAGATACACCAATTTCGTATTCTATCCTTAAATTAGTAAAAGAACCTGAACACTTTTTCTCCCTAAAACTATGTGAGAAAAGTAGAGGAGAGACCTAAGTATCTGGTGTTCGGAAAAGGTGCTGCTGCTGCTACAGGGTAAGAATTGGGAGCAGAAGACAGGCTTGTTGATACTGGGACTGATGCCTTAAGTTTTAGCGTTTATATTTTTCAGATCCTGTACTGCATTAGTGTATAACTCTGAACTCCATATAAAGTGTTAGTAAGCTCTCTTCATATTTTTGTCAGACAAAACAATCCTTTCCAGCCTGATAACCAAGGACAACCTCTGCCTCAGGCCCCGAAAAGTATAAACAGAAGTGAATTAGGGGGAAAGCAAACTGGGGGAATATGACTTCATTACCTAAAGCTATAATTGGAGAATTAACCTCTGATATGCAAATAGACCAAACTTATATCTGTCTGAAAAATTCATGACCATTATCCATCTTGGGTGTAGCCTCTTTGAGGCTTTTGCACTGCCCAAGGTGTATCTATTGAAGGCCTTTAATAAATACCTACTTTATTCTTTTAACTCTCTGTAGCCTCTGTTCTAGGTAGCCACTCCAAGGCATCAGGACCATATTTCATGTCCTGCATGTAGAGTTTTCCTACTTACTTTCTACTTCTTGTGGCAATTATAAACTTGATTGTTACGGTTTTTCTTTCTGTGCTTTGCTGCCAGCAAAGATAGACTCTATTCCTAAATCTGATGATACTTCTCTTCTTTCAACCTCCCACTGAAAAAATTCTGCTAGAAGTAGTGTTGAGGAGGTGAGGTAAACTCTTTTTCCAATGAAGCTCAGGTCCTTCCTTCCTAGTGTCAGCTGTGTGGCTTCCTTGTGGTACAAGTGGGCCTTGAAAGAAAGAAAACTTGAAGGATTTGAAACGAACCTTGTCTTGGTTTAGAAAGACAGGTATTTGCCAGGGAAAGCTGGAGTTTCCCTTAGAATGGAGAATATAAACCCCTCACCCCCACCAAATTATAAGTTTGCAATTAAAGGCTTTCAGGCAAAGATTTGGGAATAGGAATAACAGTTCTTTACTGGGAATATTAACAATACAAATGTAGTAGAAAACAAAACCACCCAACCAAACAAGCAAACAACAATTTTGGAAAAACCCTGACAGAGTCAGAGCTACAACCTGACACCCTGTTGGTCAGGGTGTTGGAAGCAGTCCCAAAGTAAGTCCTTCTGGAGTGGCAGATGTGGTTATGTTGAAGTAGAGATGATCCTGTAGAAAAAAAGGGGCCAAGGACGGTGAGAAGGGGTCCAGTCTTCCTCCCAGAAATCAGGTGAAGCTAGATGCCTTTGTGTTCCTGTGGCTCAGTTTTATCCAGGTAGGAATGGTTGGCTCCCCCCACTGGGTGGAGCATCTCACAATAGGATGATGGAATGTTGATATGTTAGTTTGGGAAGGTGTTAATGGCCCATTAGCAGAAAAATATCCCCCTGGAGGGAGGACTGGGGTGAAAGAGATAAGAAACACTGCCCCACCTGCTTTTAACAGTTGGCCCATTATCAGAAGGCATCCACCCCTCTCCCCCCAGAGTTACAAGAGAGAAAGAAAAACATCTCCCCAACTGCTTTTAAAAGATGAAATAGAATACACACCCCTGGCTCCACAACCCAAGACAAACCTGTTAAGATCTCTCTTATAAAAAGGTGAGACAACTATTTGTTTAAGGGAGGGACTATTTATCAGGGAATGTATAATAGGACAAGGGGTAAGAGTTTTAAACTGACCAAGGGCAAGTTTAGATTAGATATTAGGAAGAAATTCTTTATTCAGATGGTGGTGAGGCACTGGCATGGGTTGCCCAGAGAAGCTGTGGCTGCCCCATCCCTGGAAGTGTTCAAGGTGAGGTTGGACAGGGTTTGGAGCAGCCTCGTCTAGTGGAAGGTATCCCTGCCCATGTCAGGGGGGTGGAACATAAGGGTCTTTAAGGTCCATTCCAACCTAAATTATTCTGTTGTTTCTATGATTCATGTTAATTCCT
The DNA here is from genome assembly GCA_027886175.1 of Phylloscopus collybita. Taxonomy (NCBI): domain Eukaryota; kingdom Metazoa; phylum Chordata; class Aves; order Passeriformes; family Phylloscopidae; genus Phylloscopus; species Phylloscopus collybita. Next base: position 6,028,392 of record JAJNNQ010000057.1, read on the forward strand.
CCCTGTTGTTTTGGATGTCACCTGTCCCAGGGACAAACTCTTGTAACAGATGCCTCAAATTAATGTACCTGCCACTTTTCTGCTACAATTTTTCATTTTTTTCACTTCACATTTTTATATGTGGAATAATACTTTTCCCAATAATAGCTTTGCAATAGTTATGACAAAGTTGTACTTGTGTCTGGGAAAAGGTGGGGCTGTGTCTGACTTGACAAGCATGTTTGTCATGGTATAAGTCATTGTTGCTGGGAAAGAGTGGAGAAACTTGTTCAAGTCAACTCCTGTGGTTTGAATTAAGGCAGCAATCTGATATAAACATGACATACATATCTCCTAGCTCTTTTATCTCTGAGGGCAGTTTCCCAAGGAATTCCACTAAATAGTGCTCTAAATGGCTGAAAGTTTGCCTCTGAGGTTTAGGGTCCTGACTACTGTTTTACTCATCCAGTACCCCTCAAAACTGAGAATTCTATCCAGGCATGACTGCAGCACAGACTGCCTCCAATCTTGACCTCTCCAGTAAGTTAGAGAGACTTTAGAATCATGGAATCATCAAGGTTGGAAGAGACCTTTTAAAATCAAGTCCAACTGTCAACCCAGCACTACCCCTGTAACCCGTGAACCACTAAACCATATCACCCGGTGCCAGATCCAGATGCCTCTTAAACACCTCCAGGGATGGTGTCTCCACCACCTTCCTGGGCAACCTATTCCAATGCCTGATCACCCTAACAGTAATTTTTTTTTTCTAATATCTAATCTGAATCTCATGTCTCAGGTTAAGGCCATAAGTTCTTCTGCATTAGTGAGCAACAGGTCCAGCAGTGCCTCTCCTCTGGTTGGGCTCTCCATCACCTGTACTAGAAAATTGTCCTCAAAGCACTTGTATTGGGTCTGGCTGACAGGGAGTTAACTTTCCCCATAGCAGCCCTCACAGTGCTGTGTATTGGTAGCTAGAAAGGTGTTGATAACATACCAGTGCTTTGGCTTTGTCCTGGTTTAGGGCAAAATTGAGATGGAACCTCCGAAGGGGTTCCTCTGAAGAGCAAGCCCAAACGGCCCCTCCCCCCCAGCCGGTCCAGGAAAAGAACTTCCTTAGAGAAAAGTGGAAAAAACTATTTATTTAACAAACAAAATGACCACAAATGCAAAGAATTAATAATATGAAACAATAAAACCTCTGGCCGCTCTGCAGAGAGATGGCAAACAGAGACAGTCCTTGCCGTGGGTGCAGCTCAGCTCACTCAGTCTCTCACCAGCTCTACTCCCTCCGCAGCTCCAGGCCCGGCAGGCCGCAGGTGCCAGCCCTCGCTGCTCCTCTGGGTTTGTCGGTCCAGAGCAGATTTAAACAGTCCCAAGGAAAAAAAGGAAGGAAAAAAAAAAGGTCCAGGGAGTCTTCTCTGCCCTAGCTAGCTCAACTAACTAAAAGCACAGGAGATCTCTGTCCCACCGCTGTCCGTGGCTCAGACGAACGCCGGAGAGAGAGACGTGGGGGAGTCAGGCCGTTTCTCAAAACAAACTGCGCGCTGCTGCTTTCTCCCCCTTCGCTCCCAGAACAAGTTTTAAAGGTACAGAACTGAATATACAGCACAAACAGAGCAGACGATTGGGGATACGAGCAGCAAAAGTCACCCTACCACATTCCACCCCTTATCCCCATATCGTCAACTTACTACCAAAACTAAAATTCTAACTCTACACACACATACATTATACATATATATATATATACAGCTATATACAGAAAATGGTAGTAGCATCCAGACTGTGAGTAAATGATATTTACTCACAGTCTTCATCCAACAATCAGATCTCCCTGAGGTACACATCGTGTTGTTCCATCTTTCTGCATTATCCACCATGTGCAGCCTGGTCCCTGAGCAAAAACAATCCCACGAATGGGTTTGTCTGTATTTGAGGCAGATTTAATCCAAACTGTCTTCCCTAACAAACCTCTCACATGTACCACTGGGACTTTATCTCCGTCTACTGTAGATAGGAGCTCAGACTGGGCTGGGCCTGCTCTGTTGGTGGAACCTCGGGTGTTAACTAACCAGGTGGCCTTTGCTAAGTGTTGCTCCCAATTTTTGAAAGATCCTCCACCTAATGCCTTCAAGGTGGTTTTTAGCAGACCATTGCACCTCTCCACTTTGCCTGCAGCTGGTGCATGGTAGGGGATATGGTACACCCACTCAATGCCATGTTCCCTAGCCCAGGTGTTGATAAGGCTATTCTTGAAATGAGTCCCATTGTCTGACTCAATCCTCTCAGGTGTACCATGCCTCCAAAGAACTTGCTTTTCCAGGCCCAGGATGGTGTTCCGGGCTGTGGCATGAGGCACAGGATAGGTCTCCAGCCACCCAGTGGTGGCTTCCACCATGGTCAGCACGTAGCGCTTGCCTTGGTGGGTTTGGGGCAGGGTGATGTAATCAATCTGCCAGGCCTCCCCATACTTATACTTGGACCACCGTCCACCGTACCAGAGGGGCTTCACCCGCTTGGCCTGCTTGATGGCGGCACATGTCTCACAGTCATGGATAACTTGGGAAATACTGTCCATGGTTAGATCCACCCCTCGGTCCCGTGCCCACTTATAGGTGGCATCTCTGCCCTGATGACCTGAAGCATCATGGGCCCACCGAGCCAGGAACAACTCTCCCTTATGTTGCCAATCTAAGTCTATCTTCGATACTTCTATTTTCGCAGCTTGATCTACCTGCTCATTGTTTCGGTGTTCCTCCTTAGCCCGACTCTTGGGAACATGGGCGTCTACATGACGAACTTTTACAGATAGTTTCTCCATTCTGGTGGCAATGTCTTTCCACTCATCAGCAGCCCAGATTGGTTTTCCCCTACGTTGCCAGTTGGCTTTTTTCCACCTTTCCAGCCAGCCCCACAGAGCATTGGCTACCATCCACGAATCAGTGTAGAGGTAGACCTTTGGCCACTTCTCTTTTTCAGCAATGTCCAGGGCCAATTGAACAGCTTTGAGTTCAGCAAGCTGGCTTGACCCACCTTCTCCTTCAGTGGCTTGTGCAACTTGTCTTGTGGGGCTCCATACTGCTGCCTTCCACTTTCGTTTCATCCCTACAATGCGGCAGGAACCGTCAGTGAAAAGAGCGTAGCGTGTTTCTTCTGCTGGCAGTTGGTTATACGGTGGAGCTTCTTCAGCTCGGGTTACTTGCTCCTGTTCCTCTTCATCAATGAGACTAAAGTGTTCACCTTCAGGCCAGTTTGTAATTATTTCCAAAATCCCAGGACGATTCAGTTTTCCAATACGGGCGCGCTGTGTGATAAGAGCAATCCACTTACTCCATGTGGCATTGGTCGCGTGGTGGATAGCGGGAACCTTTGCTTTGAACATCCACCCCAGCACCGGTAGTCGGGGTGCCAAGAAGAGTTGTGCTTCAGTGCCTATTACCTCTGAGGCAGCTTGAATTCCTTCATAGGCTGCTAAAATTTCCTTTTCTGTTGGAGTGTAGTTGGCTTCCGCCCCTCGGTAGCTTCGACTCCAGAATCCCAATGGTCGGCCACGCGTCTCACCAGGCATCTTCTGCCAAAGGCTCCAGGACAGACCATGGCTCCCGGCTGCAGAGTAGAGCACATTCTTCACATCTGGTTCTGTCCTAACTGGGCCAAGGGCTACTGCATGAGCGATCTCCTGCTTGATCTGGGCAAAGGCGTGTTGCTGTTCCGGGCCCCAGTGGAAATTGTTCTTCTTACGAGTAACCAGGTAGAGAGGGCTCACAATCTGGCTATACTCAGGGATGTGCATCCTCCAAAAGCCTATGGCGCCTAGGAAAGCTTGTGTTTCCTTCTTGTTGGTCGGTGGAGACATTGCTGTGATCTTGTTAATGACATCGGTGGGAATCTGGCGCCGCCCATCTTCCCACTTTATTCCCAAGAACTGGATCTCTCGAGCAGGTCCCTTAACTTTGCTCTTCTTGATAGCAAAACCAGCTTTCAGGAGAATCTGGATGATCTTCTCTCCTTTCTCAAACACTTCAGCTGCAGTGTTTCCCCATACAATGATGTCATCAATGTACTGCAGATGTTCTGGAGCCTCACCCTTTTCTAATGCAGTCTGAATGAGTCCATGGCAGATGGTGGGGCTGTGCTTCCACCCCTGGGGCAGTCGGTTCCAGGTGTACTGCACTCCCCTCCATGTGAAGGCAAACTGAGGCCTGCATTCTGCAGCCAGAGGGATGGAGAAAAACGCATTGGCAATGTCAATAGTGGCGTACCACCTCGCTGCCTTGGACTCCAGCTCGTACTGGAGTTCCAGCATGTCCGGTACGGCAGCGCTCAGTGGTGGTGTCACTTCATTCAATGCACGATAGTCCACAGTCAATCTCCAATCTCCATCAGACTTGCGCACAGGCCAAATGGGGCTATTAAAGGGTGAGTGGGTTTTGCTGACCACCCCTTGGCTCTCCAGCTCACGGATCATCTTGTGGATGGGAATCACAGCATCTCGAGTGGTTCTGTACTGTCGGCGATGCACCGTTGAAGTGGCAATTGGCACTCGTTGCTCTTCCCCCTTCAGGAGTCCTACTGCAGATGGGTTCTCTGATAGCCCAGGCAAAGTGTTCAACTGCTTAACACCTTCTGTCTCTACAGCCGCTATCCCAAATGCCCACCTGAGTCCCTTTGGGTCTTTGAAATACCCATTTCGGAGGAAGTCTATGCCCAAAATGCATGGGGCCTCTGGGCCTGTCACAATAGGGTGTTTCTTCCACTCGTTTCTAGTCAGGCTCACATCGGCTTCCACCAAAGTAAAATCCTGTGATCCCCCTGTCACACCAGCAATAGAAACAGATTCTTCCCCCACATGTCTTGATGGGATTATTGTGCACTGCGCACCAGTGTCAACCAAGGCCTTATATTCTTGTGGTTCAGATGTGCCAGGCCAACGAATCCACACAGTCCAAAAAACACGGTTTTCCCTAGCCTCTACCTGGCTAGAGGCAGGGCCCCTCTAAGCCTGGTTATCCGTCTTCCCCTGGGAAACTGGAGCTACTTCCCTCTTGGTGGAACTACCTCTCTGAGTCTTGCCTTCCAACAATTCACGCAGCCGTTGTGCCAAATCGTCAGTAGATTTTCCATCCCATTTCCTCATGTCTTCCCCAGAATCACGCAGAAAGGACCACAGCTTAGTTCGTGGGATACTGCTTTTTTCCCTATCTGGAGAACGTCTGCGCTTGGTACCAGAACCTCTGACCTGTACTGCAGAGGTTTGGAGAATGTCCTCTCTGAGTTGTTTGTGGTTCTCCTCTATCTTATCTTCTAATGTCTGCATACGCGTTTCTAGAGCTGCAATTCTGGCATGTGTCGGGCCATGCACAGCATCTGCATATGCTCGGAGCTTCTTCGCCATATCCCTCACGGTCTCCCTCGTGTCATCTCGCTTCATTATTGCTAAAGCAGATGAGTATTCTTGTGGCCCAAGTCGTACAAGTTTTCGCCACATCACGGGTGTGCATGGTACCAGGTCTGGGTTCCTAGTGTTTAGGTCATCTGAGAAGATAATCTCTGCCACTGCCATTTCTCGTAAGCGTTGAATCCCTTGTTCTATGGTCTTCCACTGGGTTTGCTGCATATAGAGATCATCTGCACACAGATATCTTTGTTCCACACTTCCCAGGACCCGTTCCCAGAGACTGCGTGGATTAGCCTCTCTCATCATTCCTTGGTCAATAACTGGATCTTGTGACAGGGATCCCAGATGCCTTGCTTCGGTGCCGTCCAGAATTGTAGCCTCACCTGCAGCATCCCAAAGACGGACTAACCAACTGATTATAGATTCATCAGGTCGTCGAGTGTAATCCTTTCTTAGGCCCCGAAGGTCCTGCAGGGAAAAGGACTCAATAGTAGCTTCCGGTCTTCTGCCAGTTGGTTGGGCTTGTGATCTTCTGCCGGTTGGTTGGGTTTCCGATTTTACGTCAGTCTGTTCAGTTTCTGATTGTGTATCAGTTGGTTCAGCATCTGATTGGGTGTCAGTCGGTTGGGTGTTGGGAGGCACTGAGGGTCCTTCACCTGGATCATCATCCACTCGTCGATCAGTTTTGTATGTGCGCTTCTTTGCTGGGGCGACTGCCAGTGTCTTAGGTTCACTTTCTGGTTTAGCTGCTGTCTGAGTAGCTACGGTATTGGCTGCAGCCCGAGGGACTGGGGTAGCTGCTGATTTATCTCCCTGCACCCCTGCCTCTATCTGCTGCCCTACAGTACCTAGCAGTGTACGATAAGCATATGCCAGGGCCCAGCTTATCGCAATGAGCCTTTTCTCTTTAGAATTATCACGGCAGTTCTCCTCCAGATATTTCCCCACTTCGTCTGGGTTCTGAATTTGTTCATGTGAAAATTCCCAAGCTGGGGGATCAGAAAATTCCTTTAAGGTTTGGCCCATTCTCTCCCATTTTCCACACCATTCAGGATTTTTCACACCTGGGTCTACCTTTAGGTCAGCAGTCTCATCAGCCCCTCTGGAGAACTCAGACCTCATTCTAGACAAGCTGTAGAACATATAGAGGAAGCCTACTAGATTAAATACCAGAAAGGTGGTTTCTTTAATAGTCAGGGGACTTTGAACATTCTCTAAAAGTGATGTAACTGGTTCAAAAGAGAAGGAACAAAGAAATGACTGAAAAACTTCATCCCCTCTAACAAACTGAGTACAATTATTAATAAATTCCCAAAACATGCTACTGGAACTAGGATGCAGGGTAGGACGAAGAAGCCATAAACCAAACATACCAGGCACAAACTCCAGTACCTGTATAAGCTTCCTATAAATCATGATTGCTAAACCGAGGACAATAGCAACCCTAACTCGTGCACCTCTAGTATAAAAGCTACGTGTTAGAGACAACATTGGAGCTACTGCTGAATAAGAAAACAAACCTAGGGACCAGAGAGGTATTAAAATGTCAAAAAAGCCTAGGGAACAAAAACACAGAAAGGACTCCATCCCAAGAGACATTAGGAATTCAATGAGCAACATATCTACTCAATACTCTATCCCCACACAAAGTAAAACCAAAAAAGCAGTCAATGCAAGTTTTTTCCACTCTCTCTCGCCCCACGGATGGGCGCCAAATAAATATATGTCCTGGTTTAGGGCAAAATTGAGATGGAACCTCCGAAGGGGTTCCTCTGAAGAGCAAGCCCAAACGGCCCCTCCCCCCCAGCCGGTCCAGGAAAAGAACTTCCTTAGAGAAAAGTGGAAAAAACTATTTATTTAACAAACAAAATGACCACAAATGCAAAGAATTAATAATATGAAACAATAAAACCTCTGGCCGCTCTGCAGAGAGATGGCAAACAGAGACAGTCCTTGCCGTGGGTGCAGCTCAGCTCACTCAGTCTCTCACCAGCTCTACTCCCTCCGCAGCTCCAGGCCTGGCAGGCCGCAGGTGCCAGCCCTCGCTGCTCCTCTGGGTTTGTCGGTCCAGAGCAGATTTAAACAGTCCCAAGGAAAAAAAGGAAGGAAAAAAAAAAGGTCCAGGGAGTCTTCTCTGCCCTAGCTAGCTCAACTAACTAAAAGCACAGGAGATCTCTGTCCCACCGCTGTCCGTGGCTCAGACGAACGCCGGAGAGAGAGACGTGGGGGAGTCAGGCCGTTTCTCAAAACAAACTGCGCGCTGCTGCTTTCTCCCCCTTCGCTCCCAGAACAAGTTTTAAAGGTACAGAACTGAATATACAGCACAAACAGAGCAGACGATTGGGGATACGAGCAGCAAAAGTCACCCTACCACAGGCTTTGAGGCTGTCTCTCCAACAATACCCCCTCTTCACCCTCCAAGGACAGTAGGCTGGTGGTGGACAAATATCTTTGGAAGGGACATAGCCAGGACAGCTGATCCCAACTGACTAAAGGGATATTAACATCTGCTCAGCAATAAAAGTTAAGAGAAAGGAGGAGGAAGGAGGGGGCATTCATTATTAAGATATTTGTCTCCTGGAGCAACTGCTATACATACTGAAGCCCTTGTCCCAGGAAGTGGTCAGACATTGCATGTTGATGGGAAGTAGAGAATAAATCTTGTCTTCCTTTGCTTTTGCATGCAGCCTTTGCTTTATTAACCTGCCTTTATCTTGACCCATGAGTTTTGTTCCATCTTATTTCCTCCCCTCTCAGGTCCTGCTGAAGAGGGGAGTAATAGAGCAGCTTGGTGGGCACTTGGTGTCTGGCCACAGTCAACTCACTTCAGCACTCCACTAATTTCTTGGACTGCTTGCAATTCACTGTGTCATTTTTCCAGCAGATAGCTGGGTGGTTAAAGACCCTTATCAGGATCAGGGCATGCGAGCATAATGCTTCCTGCTATTGCCTTTTTCTCAACATGGAAATGAAACTCGAGATAATTTTAGTAAGGAGGTAATATAAAAGGGGATCTTTATTTGAAGGCTGTAGTTGAACCACAAAGTTTCCTTTCTTGATTTGGTCTCTAATTTTCACCCATAAGCTTTTGACCTGCATTTTGCTGTTCTTCAAAGATCGCTTCATGCAATCAATCCTGGTTTTGGCATAGACAGCAACTCCCCCACCTCTCCTTCCTTGTCTGTCCCTTCTGAATAGTTTATAGCCATCAATCATAACACTCTAATCATACAATTCATCCCACCAAATTTCTGTGATAGCAATCAAGTCGTGGTTTTCCATCTAGGCAGCTGTTTCCAGCTCCTCCTGTTTGTTTCCCATGCTGCATACACAGGTATAGAGGCACTTCAGCTGGGCTGTCAGCCACACCCCCTTTTTAGAGGAGCTCACCCTAATTCCCTTGAGGCAATTCACAGGTGTTTTCTGTTTATTCCTCATGCCTTGGTAGCCCCTAGCTCTTCTCAAGTGCCTAGAAAACTATCCTTCCCCCAATAAATCTAGTTTAAAGCTCTGTTTATAAGTCCAGCTGGCTTATTACTCAGGACACTCTTGCCCTGCTTGGTTACTTGAGCCCCGTGAAAATTAATTTATTCCCTTTCTGGCTGCCTTACACCTTTTAATGTTAGGCATCAGGAGATGGTGCAGTTCTTTCTGGTTTAGGGAAGTTTCTGAATAGTGTAAAACCATTATAGCTAGCTCATGTAGTCAGAGTTTGCCATTAGCATATGTTGGGGGTGGCATTTGGATAAACAATCCCCATGCACATCTGCAGCATTTCATCCTCCAGTAATTCCTACCAAAGAGTGATAGCCTTGAAGATGTTTTGTCTGTGGTTTTACTGTTGGTAGAAGCTGGAGTAGCCTACAGGTTCCAGGATTCACTGAGTCCTCTTCTTCCACCAGCATACAAAATTCAGACTTCCTTAGATGTGACCTCGTGCACATCTACACTGGTGTCTAGGTCGACCTCTGTCAGGAACTGTAGACTAGATGGATTATCATTCTGCTTTAGTGTGTCAGCCTGCTCATATTTGTAGAATATACCCTCTACTCCCATTATATTTGCTCCACATATAAAGCATTTAAATTATTTGTACCTTGTAAATTAGGCACTGATTTGCTTCAAAACATGGAATGGCTTTTACCTTTTCTTTTTCAGTTATGTCCCACTTCTGTAGCTCTCTATTCTCATTAAGAAATAGAGTATATTTGATAAACTGTGTTAGCAGACTGTAAGTTAAATTCCAAGGGGGACTTGTGGCTTAAAAATATATCTATTAATGCACCAAAATGCACCAGTATATTTTCTAGGAGGATGCACATCTACTTGAAACCTTGTCATTTTATGTAAGCAAAGAAGCATAAAACTTTTAAACAAAAGCCTTTTTGGATATAGTGGCAATGTTATTATGCCTGTTAATGATAGACATCATACCACAAATGCAGACTAGCTAGGCAAGCTGCTTTTGTGGTGCATTTTTGGAAGTAACTGTTCTTTGAGCCCTTTAGGTTATAATGCTTAAGATAAACTAGATGTATCTTAATGGCAACAAATGCAGTTGGAGGGATTTATAGGGTTTAGTCATAGCTTGTCCATTTTTCAACTGCCTGGCTAAATGCTGCCACATTAAGCTTGCCTGCAGATTGCTGTGGTGGGTTGACTTTGGCTGGTTGCCAGGTACCCACCAAGATGTACTCTCAATCCCATCCATCAGTAAGATGGGGAGAAGATACAATAAAAGACTGGTGGGTTGAGATAAGGACGGGAGAGATCACTCACCAATTGCCTTCATGGGCAAAACAGACTCAACTTGGGTAAATTAACTGAATGTATTACCAATCAAATTGGAGTAGGATAATGAGAAAAAAGAACAAATCTTAAAACCCCTTCCCCCCATCCTTCCCTTCTTCCCAGGCTTAACTTCATTCCCAACTCTTCTACCTTCTACCTCTGAGTGGCATAGGGGAACAGGGAATGGGGGTTGTGGTCAGTTCCTAATGCTGTCTACCACTTCTTCTCACTCTTCCCTTCTCCAGCGTGAGTCCCTTCCACAGGGTACAGTCCTTCAGGAACAGGCTTCTCCAGCATGGTTCCCCCATGGGGTCACAGGTCCTGCTAGCAAACCTGCTCCTGCATGGGATCCTCTCTTTGCAGATCCTGCCAGGAGCCTGCTCCAGCACAGGCTTTTCACAGGGTCACAGCCTCCTTCGGGCATTTACCTGCTTTGGTGTGGGGTCCTTCTCAGGCTGCAGGTGGATCTCTGCTCCACCACGAACCTTCATGGGTCACTGACAGTGGTGACCTTGTCCTTAAGCCCTTTCAGAACAAAGTTTATGCATTCATCTTTTTTTGTTCTCTAGAAATTGGGATACAGCAATTTCAGAAGTCTAGTATAAACCCATCTCTTTGCTCATACTTTTCTTGAAAACTGAGAAGAATTAATTAGGATTTAATGGAGGTCATGGGCTAAGCTCTCTCATATTCTCAAGGTAGTACAATTAAGTATAAGTAGTGGCATGGGCACCCAGGGACTTGAGATACCTATTCTTAGCATTATACTGCTTCAGTTTCACAGATGCTCATTGGTCTACTGCAATGGACAGGGTTAAGTCTCACTAGTGCTGGTAAATATAATGGGAATAGTTAAGAAATTACTGAGTCAGTAGAGATGTGGGCCAGGACATGTGGTTACCTTAACCACTGAAGTATAAATTTGTGTATCCAGTTCTGTATTCCTCTGGCTTTGCCAGGGAACAATATCTTTAATGGCCTCTAGTCGTGTCTACTTGCAGCTTCACAATTGCACCTTAGTTTTCTTGAAAGTCTAGGATCATAAGATCCTAAGATTTGCTCTATAGCTTGCTAGTATTGTAAAATATGTAAGCCTCAAGAACTACTGAGTAATCAATAAACCGAGCTGCTTTTAAGAGAAATTGGTAAAATCAGTCTCTGTGCTTTTAGCTGAAAATTATTACCATGCAAGGCACTCTATCTAGAACCAAGATGGTGACTAGTAAACTTGTTTGGCATGCATCTTCTCATTTTTCAGCTGGTCTGTTTGAGAATTATTAGTAACATATAATTACTTGTAGATTTTTATTCAGCAGGGGAACTGGATAGAGAATTGCAATTTAGCTCAGACTCTGATAATATTTTCCAAAAACAAAGCAAAGCACCTTTGTAATCAAGATGCTTATGGTGAGCTTGACTAATGCTTTTGAACTGCTTGCTCTTGCAGCCATGGATGGAAAAGCACCACTTGCTACTGGTGGTGATGATGATGACGATGATGAAGTTCCAGGTAAGAACAAGCATGAAGTGGAGGAAAGGGAAGTGAATTTTGCTGAGACATAATATATGCAATATAAGATTGGGCCAAGGACAGTAAGAGTATTGACTAGTCATTCCTTTCAGTACCTGAAGGGGGGCTGCAAATGAGCTGGAGAGGGACTTTTTACAAGGGCATGGAGTGACAGGATAAGGGGGAACGGCTTTAAACTGAAAGAGGGTAGATATGCATTAGATATTAATTACATAGTATTTAGATATTGTCCCTCCGTACTTGGCACTGGTGAGGCTGCACCTTGAATACTGTGTCCGGTTTTGGACCCCTCCAAGAAAGACACTGAGGTGCTGGAGCATGTCCAGAGAAGGGCAATGGAACTGGGGAAGAGTCTGAAACACAAGTCTTATAAGGAGTGGCTGAGGGAGCTGGGAAGGGCTCAGCCTGGTGAAAAGGAGGCTCAGGGGAGGCCTTATCACTCTCTACAACTACCTGAAAGGAGGTTGTAGCAAGGTGGGGATTGGCATCTTCTCCTGGGTAACAAGTGACAGGATGAGAGGAAACAGCCAAGCTGTGCCAAGGGAGGTTCAGGTTGTACATCAGAAAGAATTTCTTCACAGAAATAGTGGTTAAGCATTGAAATGGGCTGCCCATGGAAGTGATGGAGTCCCCATCCCTGGAAGTGTTCAAGAAATGACTGGATGTGGCACTTAGTGCTCTGGTCTAGTTGACAGTCAAAGATTGGACCCAATGATCTTGGAAGTCTTTTTCAACTTGAATTATTCTGTAATTCTGTGATTAGGAAGAAATTCTTTACTGTGAGGGTGGTGAGGCACTGGCACAGGTTGCCCAGAGAAGCTGTGGCTGCCCCATCCCTGGAAGTGTTCAAGGCCAAGTTGGAAGGGGCTTGGAGTAACTTGGTCTAGTAAAAGGTGTCCCTGCCCATGTCTGGGTTGGAATGAGATGATCTTTAAGGTCCCTTTCAACTCAGGCCATTCTGTGATTCTTTTATAGAATTTCTGTGGGCATTGTTTTCAGATACCATATGAGACTTAGATGGATCATTGGATTGAGCTAGCATTTTTTTCCCATGTAGGAATAATAGCTATGGCTAAGATAATTATTTAAAAGTCAATAAGAAGAGTGTTAAGAAACTGCCTTTTCAGTATCACTGCTCTGTTGTGGATATGGTGAAGTTAAATGGTCTTAGGATTGTGCTTTATGATTAACTATTCCAAACTTACTTGTTTGAACAAGAAGAATGAACCATGAAACTCTTAAATGTTGTTTGGTTTGTATTTTATAAGCTGATTTTATTTTTTTCCCATGTAACCACTTAATATGACCTGGAACACTTTTTTTTTTTTTTTTTTTTTTTTTTTTGGGGGGGGGGATGCAAGAGAATTGGCAAAGCTGAAGTAGGTCAGACTTGAATTTCAACGTTTTTCTTATTCTAGATCTTGTTGAAAACTTTGATGAAGCTTCAAGGAATGAGGCAAACTGAACTGACACTTTGTGAATAAAATTAAAACTTGAAAAAGCTACATGAAGCTGCTATTTTATATTGTGACTGCTTTTATTTGATTTTATTTTTATTTCGTGATGAGATCTCAAGATGTGTAATATTTGGAAACTCCTGAACCTGCAGCTCTTCTTCAGTTATTGCTTGTACACAATATTGTTATTGTGGCCTAGTTTAACAAACCTATGCTTTGAAATGTCAGATTGCTAAGGAATCTCTACCTAGACACAAATTTTGAGCAACTTGTATACAAGCAAAATCCCATCTTTAATGAACTTTGGCATACAATAAAGAATATAAAATGAACTTTTTGATGTGGCTTTTTGTCAGAAAAGCAAGAAAAATAAATTGACCATAACTATTAAGCAATCACAAAAGGTCTTGCTTTTTTTTCAGAGCATCTTCCTTTTTGCTCTGTTAGAAAACTGGCTTCTAAAAAAGTTTTCAGTGCATAATGGAGCATTTAAGACTTAATTGGTGAATTCCTAGTGTTTGTGGGTCAGAGCACATGCACTGTGTTCCTAAGACACTTTGTAATCTACTGAGTTTAAGAAAGAGACCTGTATTCTACAACTACTTTATGATTGTAGGGGGTTTATGTGGCAAGGTTGGGGGGGGCTGCAGGAGTGGCTTCTGTGAGAAGACACCAGAAGCTTCCCTTATGTCTGACAGAGCCAATGCCAGCTGGCTCCAACACAGACCTGGTGCTGGCCAAAGCCGAGCCAATCAGTGATGGTGGTAGCACCTCTGGGACAACAAATTTAAGAAGGGGAAAGAAGCTGGGCAACACCAGCCAGCAGCAAGGAGTGAGAATATGTGAGACAAACAACTGCAGACAGCAAGGTCAGGGAAGAAGGAGCGGGAGGAGGTGCTCCAGGCACTGGAGCAGATATTCCCCTGCAGCCCAGGGTGAGGCAGACTCTCCTCCCTGCAGTCCATTGAGGTCCATAGGGCAACAGAGATCCATCTGCAGCCCATGGAGGACCACATCCTGGAACAGATGCAATTGCCCAAAGGAGGCTGTGACCCCGTGGGAAGCCTGCACCGGAGCAGGTTTCTGGCAGGACCTGTGGAGAGAGAAGCCTGTGCTGAAGCAGGTTTGCTATCAGGACCTGTGATCCTTTGACTGAAGCCTGTCTGGATGTAAATGTGTAGATTTAAAGTTATGTTCCTTAAGGATTGCTTTAAAGACAGCATCTTTACTTCTGTTAATATTTGGTTTAAAATCTGTTTATGGTTCTTCACTGTTGTCTTTGTTGGTTCAGTTTTTATCTCAGCCATTGCCTAGCTGTGAGAAAGCAGAATTTGAGCAATTAGAAAGTGGATGCATAAAGTTTTGTTTTCTCCTTGGTTGAATTATTTCCCATGTATATTATTGCTCTCTATGAATAGAGATGCTCACTTCTGTAAATTTCATTTACCGTCATGACCGACTGTTGTGGTTTAACCCAGGCCAGCAACTAAGACCCATGCAGCCACTCACTCCTCCCCAGTGAGATGGGGGAGAAAATCAGAAGAGTAAAAGGGAGAAAACTTGAGGGTTGAGATAAAGATAGTTTAATAATAAGGAAAAGGAAAAAATAGCAGAAAGAGAAAAATAAAACCCAAGAAAGACAAGTGATGCAAATGAAAACAATGGCTCAACAACTGCCCCATGCCCAGCCAGTCCGTGAGCAGCAGTAGCCCCACCAACTTCCCCCCTAGTTTTATTGCTGAGCACAAGCCATGTGGTCTGAAATATCCCTTTTGATCAGTTGGGGTCAGCTGTCCCAGCTGTCCCACACAACTTCTTGTGCACCCCCAGCTTACTCACTGGTGATGCAGAGTTCATGACATCTGTGATTACATGCCGCACAGTCAATTTTGCAAAAATAAGTAATAATAAGTAAATCAGAAAAAGCAATTTGTGTGCTAAACTCTGAAGTACAGTATACTTCTGTTGAACTTTTGTTGATGAGTAAAAATATTTTATTAACACTCTTATAAGAAATTACATTGGTAAGTGCTTTTGTCAAACGGCTTGGAGAGAAGCAACTTGGAATTAGATTTTGATTGGAGAATTTTCGAATTCCTCAGGTCCTGTGGCATGCTGTGGCAAGAAAGCACTGTGCTGCCTTCAGATCCATGGGTATGGTTCAAAGGTAGCTCCTAAGTACCTTTATCTTCTCCCTGCCATCAGGCTAAGGAAATTGTTCACTCAAACAGAATCAGCAGGCTGACATTTTAGAACATTATGAAACCTGAATGAGGGGCTTTAAAATTTTTTATCTTTATAAACAAAAAAGTGTGTGATGTGAGGTTAGGGTCTTTTAATCCTAGAACTTTTATAATGATAACTATTTATACCAAGAGAAACAAAACTTTGTTGTGTTTCAAAGAAACACAAAGTATGTGAAGTATGCTGTTAATATTTCTTAATCATCGTCTGTGCTTTCTTGATGCTGATTTTTCCAGTGAGTAAAGCTTTTTCTTTGCAGATATTTCTCCCACTCTCCCCCCCCCTCCCCCCATGCTAGCTCTAAATTTTCCACAAGATGCCTCAATCATAGTTTAAGAAGTACTGCAGGCTGATCCCTGTAGGGCACTTATGCCTGGGTCTGCTTGGCAGGTTTAGGGGTTGGTTGTTTGATTTACTCTGGGCGGTGCACAGGAGAAACAACAACATTGTCAGAAGGTTCAATAAAAAAACTTTTACTTGCAAACTTTAGAACATTAAGATAGAATAAGGTACTTGGCAGATTTTAAAATGTAGCCATTTTGTTTAGAAATTCAATATAAAAGCATAAAAATAACACTTAAGAAAATGTATAAGGGAAAAGAAAGTATAAGATTAGAAAGATACATAATCACCACCTGTGGATCCAGTAACGAGACTTGATTGTTGCAATTTCGATGTTCATTGATCAAAGTGATGGTCACAGTCTTGACCCATTGGGGGTGAAGGAAAGCCCATGAAACACAAAGTCCTGTGGGTTAATATACAGTCAGGCTAGGCGATGTAATACTGTGGATCACAGGACACTTCTGGGAAACTTCAGACACCTTCAAAGACATTACAGCTGCCTTTTATGTCAGCACAGTTAAGTCAATTATGGCACATCAGAAGGGATGAATACCTTCAGGCTTACATGAGAATGTCTAGGTACTTCCCTGGAGGGGAGTTTTCACAGCTGAACAACTTGTGTAAGGACATTTGTTACCAAAAATGGCAAGAAAGTAAACTATCACTCTAATTTTAGTACTAGGGAGCAGGCATTCTTTACTGCAGTGCTGGATGCAAGGGGGATAGCTTCACAAGTTACAGTTAGAAATACATGTCTCTTGTTTACAGAAAATTCCCTGGGAAAAGAATTTCAGAAAACCAAATCATCTCTGGCACGAACCAGGGCTACACTGTCTTGCATGCTGAGTACAGAAAAAGCTCCTGTTTATATGCTAGATTTTACAAACATACTCATAAATTTTCCCAGAAGCAAGATACATATGATAACTATTTCCCCAAAGTTATTAGCATATATTTCCTCCAATCAGCACATGCATTCTCTTGTTCCAGGGGGTCCCTCCAGTGGTCTCTGGTGGTCAGTGACCCCGAAGTTATACTAGACTGCTCGATGAACTTGGTGCTACTTTTAAAATTAGGAGAAAAGTTGGCATAACTGTCCTAGTTCATTAATTTGAGTCCTTAGATCAGTGAAGTGTAGTTTCTTATTCCTTTCCTTAGTTAATGTTTATTGTAGATTTGATTGTGTAGTTCGATAGACTAATGATTTTGCAAAATGATCATTGTATTAACCCACCAGGTACAAGCATTTCTTTATCTGGCAACATATTGGCATGATAAAAAGCATCCCACCTCGAAGGATTTGCCTCTTTTTAGCCTCCCTTAGCTTGTTCAACACTCAGCTTGTAGACTCAGGTGGTGGTAGGTGTGCATCCCCTCTGCCCCTGGGGAGTTACTTTGCACATCATCAGCAAAGCTCTCTACTGCTTTTGGAAATGATGGATTGTTTGAGTCATTAAACATTAACATTCCAGTTTCTCACAAGCACTCAAGAACCATGGAAAACATCCATATTCATTGCTTTAGCAGCATAAGGTTATGCTATAAAAAGGGATTTTAATGCCAGAAAGGGCTGAAAGATGGCCATCTTCACCTTTGTACTAATTTTTGTGCGATGCATGGTGATGACTATCTGACAATTGCTTAATATTTTATAGCAAAAAGATAGAAGAAACCTTACATCTTGATGTCTTAATCTACGTCCCTCTATTTTTCCATCTTCACATATAACCTGAAAATGCATTTTTCAGGTAATATATAGGAAACAAATAGACTATTTCTTATCTATAAAACTCAACGCTGACTGAAGTTCAAGACAAAATATCAAGCAGATATTGAATGATCATCATTTAGAATAAGTACTTTCCTGTGACAAATAATACAGAAAAAAGAAATTTTGTTCCTTGTTGTCCTGGTTTAGGGCAAATTTGGGAGGAAACTTCCAAAGGGGTCCCCCTAGAAAGCAGATTCAAGCGGCCCCTCCCCCAACTGGTTTGGGAAAAGATTTCCTTGGAGAAAAATGGAAAAAACTGTTTATTTAACAAGCAAAGTATTCACAAGCATAAAAAATTGAATATTTAACAATAAAATCTCTCACTCTTCTGAAGAGATGGCAAATTCAGAACGTCCTTGTCATGGGGTGTAGCTCGGCTCACTCAATCTCTTATCAGTCTCTCCTGTGCTGGAAAATGCCACGTCCCGGGCCCTGGTGAGCCACAGGTATGAGCTCCCGGTGTTTTTCTGGGTTTTCAGTCCAGAGCAGGGCCGATCAGTTCCAAATAAAAGAAAAGCCACAGGCTGGGGAACTTCTCTGCCTCAGCTAGCTAAAAAAAATAACTAAAAAGCAAAGGAGAGCTCTCTCCCACTTCCGTGCTGCAGACAACACAGTCCATGAGAAGGAATGCAGGGGAGCAAGTGCAGTTTCTGAAAACAAACTGCGCACTTTTTCTTTCCTCCTTTTGCTCTCGGAACCAGTCTTAAAGGTGCAGAACTTAATATCCAGCATAAACAGAACAGACCATTGGGGATACAAGCATCAGAAAGTCACCCTAGGACACCTGTGCATGTTTATATAGCATGTTTTTGCATAGGATGTTTTAAAAATTAATCAGAAATGGCTCAGGTTATATTTTTTCAAGAAAACATAGTTTGCATTTTATATTTTCAACAAACTTGTAAGTTCAACAGCTATTTTTCCAAAGACCATTATATTTTGGTATTTCCAGTAGACAACTTTACAGGAATTGCCATTTCATATTATTTTATTTTAAAATTACTTATACTATGACATAGTTGTTTTTCTTCCCTTGATTTTGATTATGAAAGAATTTCCCTCTCTGCTTTCAAGGCATGTCACACTGTTTCTTTCATCTGATTCATTCATATCTAGAAACATGAGGCAATAAAACTGGAGTAAACTTGACATAAAAACAGGAAGTGTCAAAGCCTAGGAGACAAATAATAGGTACTTAAATGTAGCAAGGATTTCACCAACAACTGCAAGATCAATTACTTTTTTCCCCCTTTAACATGCCTTCCTTAAGATTTATTATGTTTAAGACTTCATCTTCCTGAAAGAAATGTATCTGCTGCCTGGCCCTCACATAAACCACCTTTCACAGGTTAATTCTTACCTGATTTACACCTTTCATACACCACAGAAGTTTCAGTACAAAGTCAGAGAGAAATTTGGCCACAAAGTCAGGTTTACTCTATGTAGGTTTGGATATTTTTTCCCCTATTGTATATTCAGTGACTTTGAAAGAACATAGTAAGCATTTTGAATTCGTTATGTGTCTGTCTCTGAACCAAAGAAATCATCTGGATTATTCCCAGCCTTCCAGTACTTTTGGTCAGGATCATAGCACACATACTTCAAGCAGTATTAATTTCCTTTGTGTATGAAATGATTTTCAAATAGGAAAACTAAATATTGTAGAGACACAATACTAGGAAGACCACTAGTAACTTACCTGTGTCAACTCTAGTGGACACAGTGGCTAAATGCTTAGGGAAACACATGTGAACACCACATGGAGGATCCATATGTACTGTCGGGAAGATCTTACCACTTATCCTATCTCTCAGTGTAGTTTTGATTAACTGCAGGAGTGCCTGGAAATCACTTAACATTGCCCAATTTTTCAACTATTTCAAAACAGTAACTGGTGTTATAACAGCTGCACTAGGACATCCAAAGGACCACACTTAGAAGGCTGGAATGCAGTAGGCTCTGGCTTCTCTTCCCACACTGCTGACGTCTGCTTTTTAGCCACTGCAGGAAGATATTCAGCAGCTAGGTATTCTGCACTTGGACTCCTTATACCAGAGAAATTTGTACTTAGGACACACTGGGCCTAGTTGTTTCAGGACTACAACAGGAAGGCAGAGACGTGGAAAGAAATCTGATAAGAATTAAGCTATCATCAAAGTCTTTTAATTTATCACTAACTTTTTAAATCAGACAAAGCCAAAAGCTGGCATGGTAATATTAACTGAAGATCTTGAAAGCAATCACACATGGTGCATGTTTTGGTACTATTATTAGCAAAAACATCTATCTTCTATGGTGATATACCTCAATATCTAAACAAATTCTTCAATGATGTGATCAAGTAGGACACTTGGCAGAGCATCACTCACTGTGAACATTTAGATGGTCAAAACTGGTTTTATTCACAAAGTTTTTCATGCATGACAACTGATTTCTAAAATTGCATAAAATGTATTTAAAAGGATAACACATACTTCTATGAACAAGAATGAAAGAAGAGGAAGCATATTAAAAAGCTTAACTAAAATCAGCATAGTTGAACTGAGGTGAAGTTACAAAACAAGGAACCCTTGTCACTGATTACAAGGCTAAAAAGCAGTCCAAATCTTCAAGCCAAGAGCTGATATCCGCAGAAGAACCAAACATTAATCCTTGATATTTTGAAATAGCCCTAAAAAAAAGAGAACTGAAAATGAAAAATGAAAAAAAGAAAAAAAAAAAAGAGAAAAAGTGAGAAATTAAAACCTGTTGAACTAAAGCAGAGAAACAATCAGGTCGCTCAGTGTTTTTTCAAGTCTTTAGGACTGTACTATTTTTTCTGGCTTGTCTTGCAGAATCATTTAATAAAACTGGACAGGAATAAATTCACTCTGGAAAGGCAGTTTGCATTCCTTCAGAAGATAAAAGCCTCATATAATGCAAAAACAATATACCCAATAAGGCAGATGGGTTTTGGAGGTGATCTGTTCTCTGGTTTGAATAGGCAGATAGAAAACAGAAAGCAAATTTTTAAGCCTATAAATGGAGAGTAGGCAAGAATGCTTATTAAGAACTACTTCTATGGAACATTTTGAAATTGAAATCATGAGGGAGTCTTACATCTAGATACCTGTGAAATTACTAGCTCTCCCATAAGCACAGAAGAAGCTACAGGAGATGCTACATGTGCAATGCTGGGCTTATGTTTGGATTCAGTTAATTTCTGGAACCAAAGACATTTCACAGCTTTCGAAATGAAGGCAGCACGAGTACAAAAAGAGTGAAGAGTCCCTTTCTTGCCTCTTGGTTTTCCAGTGCCAAATAAGATAGCCTAATTCATTGATCCTGGCTCTATTACTGTCTGCCTACAAGATGAACTAGAGTTAAAGCTAAAGCTAGTCTAACAGAGGAAGAAGGTTTTGTAAATTACATCACATCATGTCAATAAACAAGCACCAGGATGAAGGGTTCAGGTGGACCACAGGCCTCTTATCATTGTCCAGTGCAACATTCACTCCTTGCACAAGGCTGGGGAGCAGCTCAGCTCCCCTTGTCTGGATCATGGCTTCATCAGCCCTACACACCATTATTTGTGCCCACAGATGCAGACCTAGGTCAGTGACATTTTCTCATATGAGACCTGGCTTTCTGAACCAAGAAAGAAAACTCCTTCCCATTCTGGGCTGATACATTTAGGTGTAGAAGACTTTTAGGACAAATACCTTCTTACAGTTGCAAAAACTCTACTAGGACATTGTGACAGTCCACCCTTAAGGGAAAGGAAGCAACTGCATAAACAAGGAGCAGTAAAAATGAAAATCAAAGAATGGGTGATTTTAACTTCCCAGGCATTAACTGGGAACACCATACAGCAGACACAAACAGGTCCAGGAAATTTCTGAAGCACATTGAAAATAACTTCTTGGTGCAGGTACTAAGGGAACTGACTAAGATGCCCTCCTAGATTTGTTTGTAAAGAGAGAGGGACTCGGGCAAAGTGGTGATTGATGGCTGTCTTGGTCACAATGACCACAAAGTAGTTGAGTTTCAGACTGTTGACAATGATAGAAGAAAAACTGCCAGAGAAACTTGGACCCTGGATGTGGGGAGAGCAGATTTCAGGCTGCTAAAGGAGTCAGTTAGTAAGGTCTCCTGGGAATCTGCTTTTGAAGGTGTTGGGGTCCATCAGTGCTGGCCACTTTTTAAGAGCCATCTCTTAAGAGTTCAGGATCGGGCAATTTCAAAGTGTAGTGTGAGAAACTGTTGTGACAGGTAAAAGAATTATAAAAGAAAGGCCTTATAAAATCAGGCCTGCTCTGCTAAATTGCCTAAGTTAGCCTGTCACTTTTAAGTAATTTGCAAGTTCCCATGCGAAAACAATCCTGGTATGAAAACTCGTTAGCATAACAACCTATTCCTGGGTTGAAAAACAAATGCACCTGCAATAACAAGGGATCTGTTCCATGAGAACTCATAAAGGAAAAATGTAAACAACCTGTATCTTAGCACATACACATAAATCACCTTCTGACCAATAAATAAAGTAGTAAGAAAACTACCAGCTATTAGAAAAGACGCTTGTAGTCCAGCGAGAGAGATGACCTGAAGATCAGGATTCTCTAGAACACGTGCTTTATTGGTCGTGGGAATGCAGCCTGACTAGGGAAGGGTCCAGGGATCCAGTGCAAAGTCCAAGAGGGTCCAAGGGAAGGCAGGCAAAGAGAGGGAACTCTCTGTTACATTCCATTTTAACCCCTTCTATCGTGAATATGCTAATGAACATTAACCAATCACCTCTAGATACAAAACCTACAGAATCTACATACAGCCTATGGGAGCTACAACATTACAATACTACTCTACATACCAAAACCTGTGAAACCCACCTTATCTCTGATACCTGAGAAGGTGCAGCCCTTCATTCATCCTTTTGTCTTGGCAGGGGTGTCACTGACCCACCCAGCCAAGGCCTTTCAGCTGCTTAATCACCTTCTTCCTGTCCATGCTTACAGTTCAAACTTTGCTTTTAATTCTATTCCTCTTGTGGGTTTCATAGTTTTAGAATCTTTTACTATTAAATTATCTCTACAAGGCCTAGCTACTTCATCCTCCCCAACAACCAGCCAATAGGTGTTGCACACGAGGTCTGTGAAAACTGTATAAAATGAGTTATGTGAATAAAGAATGGGCTTTTCCCGCATGAGAAAATGGAGTCTCGGCTAACTTATTGCAATTAGAAACAGGAAAGGCCTTGATGCTCTGGAAAGCACTACTCACCAATAACTAAAACATACCTGTGTTATCAACACTGTTTCCAGCACAAATCCAAAACACAGCCCCAGATCAACAACTATGAAGAAAATTAACTCTATTCTAGCCCAAATCAGCACAATACTTTACCTTTAAAGCTAATTATACATCAGTGTGAATCCATGCACATTTTTTGTACTTTTAACTGTTAAGACATATAACTTATTTGCAAACATGTCTTGCAGCCAAGGTATGTATTGCAATATATATTTACCTTTCCGTCTTATTAACCTGATGTCATGGTTTGACGCTGGCCAGATGCCAGGCACCAATGAAAGCCTCTTGCTCATTCCCCTCCACAGCTGGACACAAGAGAGAAAATTTTTAACAAAGGGTTCATGGGTTGAGATAAGGATTGGGAGAGAGATCACTCATTAAATACCATCAAGGGCAAAACAGGCTCCACTTAGAGATATAAGGTAAATTTATTGCTAACAAAATCAGAGCACAATAATGAGAAGTAAAATAAGCCCTTAAAAACACCTTCCCCCTACCCCTCCCTTCTTCCCAGCTCTACCACCTACTGCAGTGGCACATGGAGGCAGGGAATGGGGGTTTTCTTACACTGCTCAGGGAGAGGAGTCCTTCCCCTGTGAGACCATGGGATGCCTCCCACAGGAGACAGTTCTCCATTAACTTCTCCAGCATGAGTCCATCTTGTGAGCAGCAGCTCCCTGCTACCTGCTGCAACATGAGTCCCTCCCATGGGCAACAGCCCTCCTCAAACTGCTGCAGCATGGGTCAGTTTTCCACGGGGTGCAGTCCTTCAATGACAGGCTGCTCCAGACTGGGAACAGGGCCCCTCTTTCCATGGGTCTCCCACAGGATCACAGCCTCCTATAGGCATTGACCTGTTCCAGTGTGGGCTTTTCCTCCATGGGCTGTGGGTGGATCTCTGCATCCCCTGTGGTCCTCCATGGGCTGCAGGGGGACAGCCTGCTTCACCATGGTCATCACCACGGCCTGCAGAGGAATCTCAGCTCGGGCGCCTGGAGCACCTCCTCCTCCTCCTTCTTCACTGACCTTGGTGTCTGCATGTTGTTTTCCTCTCACGTATTCTCACACTGCTCTTTTCTGGCTGGAAAATCACAACTGTGCCACAACCATTGTTTTGATTTTCTTCTTAAATATGTTATCACAGTGGTGTTACCATCATTTCTAATTGGCCCAGCCTTGGCCAGTGGCACATCCATCTTCAGAGCCATCAGGGACATGGTGGAAGCTTTTAGCAGCTTCTCAGAGAAGCCACTTCTGTGGCCCCTCTACTACGAAAAACCAGGTCATGCAAAACCAATACACCTGGGTAAGATTTGCATGTGTCATTTGTGGGAAACCTTTGAATAAACATTCATTTTTCTGAATCTCTGAACTGGCCTTTGCAGTCTCAGTAAAGTAAATGTTCTTCATTTAATATAGTTTAACTATCTGAAACCCATATTAGTATTCACCTTTAAAAGCACCCACATTTTGTGTATCTGCTGTTACTTTTTGTGCCCAAGGTGTGCAGGTGAAATATGGCCTCCTTGCAAGGTTGCTTTTTGGCTTGGTTTGGTTTTTTGTATCTTCCAATTGCTGAGTTTAGTTACAATCTGTTGTCTCTGAGACATTAGAAATATGAGCTGGTCTGAAATGACAGTGGTCTGTTTTCTTCCTCCTACCTGTATTTCCTAGGTTTCCTCAAGCTTTATGATGACAATGCATAAGCTTAAGTATCACACTAACTGTGTAGTTATTTTTCATTCAGTGCTCACAACATTAAAGTTCATAATTGTTGTAAGATAATGCTTTGTTTTCACATTTTTTAAATATTTCTCACCATCAATTAAATCATTAAAGGGCAGCCAGATACAATAAAATCCATAGATTTACTTTGAGAAATTATCAATAGATCTTCCACTCAAAATTTTAAAGCAAATTCCTAGTAAGTACTACTGAAGTCAGATAGTCACTACATCTTCCTTCAATTTCTTGTGTCCTTGCCCTCTTTTCATCTTTTTTGTTTAAAGATAATCCTTTCATGTCTCTTGTGTATCTTTTGTTGTCACTGTCAAGGCGGTCACGACACAAAGCAGAGACCACAAGCAGTCTCAAGTGGCAACTGTTTATTATTGAACATGGCCGACCTTTTATACACTTTCCAGTTGTTTATGCTTCTTCTACACCAACTGTTGGCTACAATAAATCAACATAACACTATTGGTGAAAAAATAACAGTGACTTCTAAAAATACTTCATCCAGCTGCAAACTTCTCTCCTTATCTTTCTTCTCTTCTTCTCTTGGTCTCCTTGGTAACAGCCTTGAGAAAGGCTCCTTATCTTCTTGCTTCTCAGCTTATTTAGCTAACCAGGCCCGCTGGTAGCTCCTTCCACATTTTGTTAGAATCTTTTTGTTGTTACAGGGGAGGTAATGACTAAGAAGCTCACTGGTAGTCTGAAGAAATCTTTGTTTAAATATTTAATTTCCTTAAATGATTTAATAGAAGTTGGAGCAATGAAATTCCTGTAAAGTATTTTACAATAAGGCATTAATGAAAAGGTTTTAATCATTACTCTTCTGTAAAGGTATGTGAAGATTTACAGTACAACTTTCTACAAAGTCTTCCACAGCTTTAACTGTGCAACACCTATCCTAGGGGTTGTAAATTGTCAGTAAGTACATTAGAAATCTTTCTAGGTAAGGTGCCAGAGGAAGTTTAGGTTAGATATTAGGAAAAGGTTTTTCACCCAGAGGATGACTGGGCATTGGAACAGGCTCTGCAGGAAAGTGGTCACAGCACCAAGCCTGACAGAGTTCAAGAAGCATTTGGAAAATACGCTTGGGCATATGATGTGACTCCTGGGGCTAGTGCTGTGCAGGGCCAGGACTTGGACTCAATGATCCTTGTGGGTCTCTTCCAACTCAGTATATTTTTTGATTCTGTAATTACTGATACATTTTAAGGAACTAAAGTAAATAATTTTTGCTTTCATTGCTATTAGGTGTTTCAGAAGAGTGTTGTACAAAATAGGATCACTGAATATATTCCTTCTGAGCAAAAGTTGCATTAAGATATTTTAAACATTATACATTCAGATACCAGATGTTACCTGATTAGATCTGTACAAAACTGTGTGTTTATTATGGAAAGTATGGAGTTTAGAAGGGAAGTATGTTGTGGGTCGACCTTAGCTGGATGCTAGGTGCCCACTAGGCTGCTCTATCACTCCCCCTCCCCAACTGGACAAGGAAGAGAAAATATAACAAAAGGCCCATGGGTCAATGAGAACGGCCGTGGGGGGTCTGTAGTCTGACCCGGAATGCTGCAATCTTCCCAGAGAGAGAGGTTTCACAAGAGACAACCTTCCAGGGTCTCGGGCAGTCCTCTGGACATCGGGTAGCCTCAGCAAGGTGCAGCCTGTGGCTGCAAGTGATCAGCTCTTAGCAGTGATTTCAGCTCTGCCTTGCGAGGTAATCCCAGGCCGACACAGAGGCAGAGACAGGAGAGTCATGTGGCAGTTCCACATGGTAGCCTTTATTGTCCAGCACCCTGCAAAGGGGGCCAGGGACGACAACTCCCTGCTGAACTGGGCAGAAGCTGGGGTATTTATGGGGGAAAACAAGGGTGGTACCAAAGAGGGAAAACCAATGGGTTAGAAAGAATCCACATGGGTATATCAAAGCATTATGGGTATTGCCATGACCAGGGAGAACAGCCTCATCTAAGGGTTATCTCTCCTGGGGAGGGTTGAGATGAGCTTATCACATTCCATTCAAGGGACATCCCTCCAGGGCAGAGGCTTGTCAGGCTCATCTGCCTCCACAGGTCAAGATAAGGGCAGGGAGATATCACTCACCAATTACTGTCACAGGCAAAACAGACTCAAACAGGGGAAATTAATTGAATTTATTGCCAATCAAAACCAGAATTAAGATACCAAAAAATAAAAATATAATCTTAAAACATATTTTTCCCAACCTTCTCTCCTACCTGGGTGCAACTTTAATCCGGACTCTTCTACTTCCTCCCCCTCAAGCAGGGGGACAGGGAATGGAGGATGCAGTCAGTTCAGCACATGTGCTTGCTGCTCCTTCCTCCTCACTCTCTTCCCTACCCGGGGAGGTAATAAAAATTCCTGCTGACCCCCATCACTTACCCAGGTGCCACTTCAGAATAGATATGAGGCCCTGGATCTAGAGGGTCAGCCAGAGGACGTAGATTAAGAAAACTGTAGAATATAGAGTTATAATTGTTAAAGTCATTAAAGCTTATGTTTACCAGAAAGCCCTGTGTTGTATTCCTCTGGGGAAATGGTTTTTCCCCAGAGACCCCCTGAAGCTGTAACCTTCTTAGTTTAAGCCTACCTTTACCTTATCTCTGACCAATGGCTCTGTGTCAGCTATCCATCCCGAGACAGAGACTAGATAAAAAATCCTGCTCTTCCTTGTTCGCTCTCTTTGCCCTGGAATCTCCTTCAAGAATAAAGCCTTGGAACATTCTCCCTGAGGTAGGAGCCTCTTTTGAATCTTTTACCCTATCCTTGAAGCATATTCCCCCAAAGCTCCCTAGAAACTGAGCTAGCATAGCAGCCAGAGGGGCGGGCAGGGGGGTAGTGCTTCAGTTGGCGCTCCAATCGTGGTCATACCAAACCCACGCAATGAGCTGGAGTCCTTATTAAAGGAACCTCAAAGGCTTTCGGAGCTGTTCAACTACTTCTCCACTGATTCAGCCGTTTTTTGCGCGGTTGGGGGTGTTGGGAGACAGATCGGTAGCTTGTTTCACGCCAAAGCAGGTCAGTCTACGATAGGGGCTTCTGACGCAGCAAGCACGGCACCCCGAAAATCACGGGATCCTCCTCGTTTGCTACCTAGTTAGGGGAGGGGTGCGCCAGTGAGTTGGGAAAAAAACTCTGCCGCGGAGGGTGAACTTAGGACTCAGCACTGCCGATCCAACGCGGCGCGGCAGGAGTTGCGCAATCGCGGCTTTTCCCCGGAAGGCAATGGCGCCACGCGTTCCCGGAGAACCCGCGCTTTGGGGGGTTGCAGGCTTTGGGGAGACCTCCAGACAGCAGAGGGACCCCCCCCCCCCCCCCCCCAGCCCCCGGAGCCGGGGAAGAGCGGCAGAGTGCCGTCTCCCCAGCCCCGGGTGCACCCCCCCCCCCCCCCCCGTCCCGGGTCTCTGGAGAAAGCGGGACGGGAAAGACGTGTGTGTGTTTTCCTCGCGTAGAAGGTAGATTTTGAACAGATTGCACTCTAAAACTAATGACGATGAAGTTGAATGCCTATGGGTAAGAATTAAGGGGAAGGCCAATGTCCTGGTTTAGGACAAATTTGGGAGGAAACCTCCGAAGGGGGTTCCTCTGGAAAGCAAACCCAAATGGCCCCTCCTCCCAGCTGGTCCAGGAAAAAAACTTCTTCAGAGAAAAGTGGAAAAAACTATTTATTTAACAAACAAAATGCTCACAAGCATAAAGAATGAATAATATGAAACAATAAAACTTCTCACCGCTCCAAAGAGATGGCAAACTGAGAAAGTCCTTGCCGTGGGTGTAGCTCAGCTCACTCAGTCTCTTATCAGTCCCAGTCCCTCCAGAGGTTCAGGCCCCGGTGGGCTGCAGGTGCAAGCCCTCGCTGCTCCTCTGGGTTTTTTTAGTCCAGAGCAGATTTAAACAGTCCCAAGAAAAAGGAGAATAAAAACAGTCCAGGGAACTTCTCTGTCTCAGCTAGTTAAAACTAACTAAAAGCACAGGAGATCTCTGTCCCACTGCTGTCTGTGCCTCAGACAAACAACCACGGAGCAAGAATGCGTAGGAGTCAGGCAGTTTTCTCAAAACAAACTGCATGCTGCTTCTTTCTCTCCCTTCGCTCCTAGAACCAGTTTTAAAGGTACAGAACTTAATATACAGCACAAACAGAACAGATGACTGGGGATACAAGCATCATAAAGTCACCCCAGGACAGTCAACAAGGCTGACATCCTAATGGGAGTCTGTTATCGTCCACCCAACCAGGAAGAAGAGGTGGACAACTTATTCTATTAGCAGCTGGACAATGTTTCAGGATCACCAGCCCCTGTTTTTGTAGGCAATTTTAACCTGCCATACATCTGCTGGGAACTTAATACAGCAGAAAAGAGGCAGTCCAGGAAGTTTTTAGAGTGTGTGGAGGACAACTTTTTGTCGCAGCTGGTGAGTGAGCCAACCATGGGAGGGACTATGTTAGACCTGTTGTTTGCAAATAGAGATGGGCTGGTGGGAGATATGATGGTTGGAGGCTGCTTAGGGCATAGTGATCATGAAATTATAGAGTTCTTGATATTGTGTGAAATCAGGAGGAACATTAGTAAGACTTTGACATTGGACTTTCGGAGAGCAGACTTTGGCTTATTTAGGAGACTTATTGAGAGATTTCCTTGGGAAGCAGCCCTTAAAAACAAAGGAGTCCAGGAAAGGTGGGCGTGCTTCAAAACAGATCTTGAGGGCACAGGAACAGACTGGCCCTGTGTGCCAAAAGATGAGTCGATGAAGCAAATGCCCAGCCTGGATGGGCAAGGAGGTTTTGAAGGAACTTAGGAATAAAAAGAGGATGTATCATCTTTGGAAGGAGGGTCAGGTCTCTCAGGAAGTATTTAAGGGGGTTGCTAGGGCATGTAGGAAAAAAATTAGGCAGGCCAAAGCTCAGTTTGAACTTAATTTGGCAACTTTTGTAAAGGATAATAAAAAAAATGCTTTTACAAATATATTACAGGTAAAAGGAAGGGTAAGACCAACCTTTGTTCTCTATTGGATGCAGGAGGGAACTTATTAACTGCAGATGAGGAGGTGGAAATGTTTAACGCCTTCTTTGCCTCAGTCTTTAGTAGGAAGACAGCTTGTCCTCAGGACAACTGTCCTCCTGGATTGATAGATGGTGTCAGGAAGCAGAATGGTCCCCTTGTTGTCCAAGAGGATAGAGTCAGAGAACTGCTGAGATGCTTGGATGTTCATAAATCTATGGGCCCAGCTGGGATCCATGCCAGGGTAATGAGGGAGCTGGCAGATGAGCTTGCAGAGACGCTCTCCATCATTTACCAACAGTCCTGGCTCTCTGGTGAGGTTCCAGATGACTGGAAGCTGGCCAATGTGACACCAATTCACAATAAGGGTAGGAAGGAGGATCCTGGTAATTATAGGCCAGTTAGCCTGACCTCAGTACCAGGTAAGATAATAGAACAGTTTATACTGAGTATCATCACACAACACTTACAGGACGGCCAAGGTATCACACTCAGCTGGCATGGGTTTAGAAGGGGTAGGTCGTGTTTGACCAACCTGATCTACTTTTATGACCAGGTGACCCACCTGGTAGATGTGGGAAAGGCTGTGGATGTTGTCTGTTTGGACTTGAGCAAGGCCTTTGACACTGTCTCCCACAGCATACTCCAAGAAAAGCTGGCAGCCCACGGCTTGGATAGGAGCACTCTTTGTTGGGTTAAGAACCGGCTGGATGGCCAGGCCCAGAGAGTGGTGGTGAATAGTGCTACATCCAGCTGGTGGCCAGTCACTAGTGGTGTCCCTCAGGGGTCTGTGATGGGGCCAGTTCTGTTCAATATTTTTATTGATGACATGGATGAGGGTATTGAGTCTTTTATTAGTAAATTTGCAGACGACACTAAGCTGGGAGCATGTGTCGACCTGTTGGAAGGTAAGAGGGCTCTGCAAAGAGACCTGGAACAGTTGAATGGATGGGCGGAATCCAATAAGATGAAGTTTAAGAAGTCCAAGTGCAGGGTCCTGCATTTTTACCACAATAACCCCCTGCAATATTATAGGCTGGGGACGGTGTGGCTGGACAGTGCCCAGGCGTAAAGGGACCTGGTAGTACTGGTCAACAGATGACTGAACATGAGCCAGCAGTGTTGCCTGGTGGTCAAGAAGGCCAATGGCATCCTGGCCTGTATCAAGAATAGTGTGGCCAGCAGGACCAGTGTTCTAGGGTGACTTTATGATGCTTGTATCCCCAATCATCTGTTTTGCTTATGCTGGATATTGAGTTTTGTGCCTTTAAGGCTGGTTCTGAGAGCAAAGGCAGGGAGAAGAAGCATGCAGTTTGTTTGCAGAAATTGCACTTGCTCCCCTGCATTCCTTATGTCCAAGCGTGTTGTCTGCAGTGTGGACAGGGAGCAGGAGAGAACTCTCTTTTGCTTTTAGATAGTTTTTTAGCTAGCTGAGGCAGAGAAGTTCCCCGGCCTGTGGCTTTTCTTTTTCTTGGAACTGTTCAGCCCTGCTTTGGACTGAAAACCCAGAAAAACACCGAGAGCTCATGCCTGTAGCCCACTGGGGCCTGGGACACAGCATTTTCCATCACAGTAGGGACTGATAAGAGACTGAGTGAGCCGAGCTACACTCCACAAAAAGGACTCTCTGAATTTGCCATCTTTTTAGAACAACTAGAAGTTCCATTGTTTAATAATATTCATTTTTTCATGTTTATGCATACTTTGCTTGTTAAATAAACAGGTTTTTTCCACTTTTCTCCAAGGAAATCTTTCCCAAACTGGTGTGGGGAGGGGCTCCTTGAATTTTCTTTGTGGAGGGACCCCATTCGGAGGTTTCCTCCCAAATTTGCCCTAAACCAGGACAACCAGGGATGTCATTCTCCCCCTGTACTTGGCACTAGTGAGGCTGCACCTGCAGTGCTGTGTCCAGTTCTGAGCCCCTCAGTTTAGGAAAGATGTTGAGATGCTTGAGAACCTCGAGGGGAGGGCAACAAGGCTAGTGAGTGGCTTGGAACACAAGCCCTATGAGGAATGGCTGAGGGAGCTGGGGTTGTTTAGCGTGGGGAAAAGAAGACTCAGAGGCGACCTTATCACTCTCTACAACTACCTGAAAGGTGGTTGTTGTCAGGTGGGGGTTGGTCTCTTTCTCCAGGCAGCAACTGACAGAATGAGAGGACACAGTCTCAAGCTGCACCAAGGGAATTATAGGTTGGATATTAGGAAAAAGTTTTTCACGGACAGAATAATAAAGTACTGTAATGATCTGCCTGGGGAGGTGGTGGAGTCACCATCCCTGGATGTGTTTAAAAAAAGACTGGATGTGGCACTTGGTGCCATGGTTTAGTTGAGATGTTAAGGCCTGGGTTGGACTTGATGATCTTGAAGGTCTCTTCCAACCTAGTCATTCTTTGATTCTGTGATTCCCCTGCTTCAGTGTGGGGTCACACCCATTGGACACAGTCCTCCATGAATTTCTCCCATGTTGGTCTTTCCCACAGGCTGCAGTTCTTCACAAACTCCTCCAGCATGGGTCCCTTTCCACAGGGTGCAGTCCTTCAGTGTGGCTCCCCCACGAAGCCACAGGTCCTGCCAGAAAACCTGTCTGTGTGGGCTACTCTCCACAGGGTCACAGCTTCCCTCAAGGCACATCCATCTGCTGTGGCATGGTGTCCTTCTTGTCTTATTGTCTTGAAAACAGAAAACAAAGACAGTCTGAAACATTTGAGTTCTAATGGACAAGTGACCTGCTGGCCAAAATTTGGATGCCAACACCATTTTTTAAAACAATGCTGTCATGATGTAGTCACGCTGTTATGTAGCCTTCTGTTGTAGGAATTATGCAGATGCCACCCCAAAAGTGCTTATTCCTAGATTCCACTTTAATAAAAGAACCTAACAGGGTTCCTTCTTCTACCATGTTTAATATGCAATA
Source organism: Phylloscopus collybita (assembly GCA_027886175.1). NCBI lineage: Eukaryota > Metazoa > Chordata > Aves > Passeriformes > Phylloscopidae > Phylloscopus > Phylloscopus collybita. Next base: position 6,060,866 of record JAJNNQ010000057.1, read on the forward strand.
ATAGTTACAGCTCACGCTGGGTGCCTCCAAAGAGGTACCCTGCCTGTCAACTGTTACAGGAATTTATAGTCTCTATAGGTGTCCTAGGGTGACTTTATGATGCTTGTATCCCCAGCTATCTGTTCTGTTTGTGTTGAGTATTGTGTTCTGTACCTTTAAGACTGGTTCAGAGAGTGAAGGCGGGGGGAAGAAGAAGTATGCAGCTTGTTTTGAGAAACTGCATTCACTCCTCCACATTCCAGCTCCTGGACTGTGTTCATCTGAAGCATGGACAGACAGCGGGACAGATCTTTTTTGCTTTTAGTTAGTTTAGCTAGCTGAGGCAGAGAAGTTCCCTGGACTGTTTTTTTTTCCTTTTTCTTGGAACTGTTTAAGCCTGCTCTGGACTGAAAAACCCAGAAGATCACCGGGAGCTCATACCTGCGGCCCACTGGGGCCCAGGACAGCATTTTCCAGCGCCAGAGGAACTGATAAGAGACTGAGCGAGCTGAGCTAACCCATGGCAAGGACTTTCTCAATTTGCCATCTCACTTCAAAACAAGAGGTTTTATTGTTTCGTATTATTCATTCTTTATGCTTGTGGGCACTTTGTTAAATAAATAGTTTTTTCCACTTTTCTCTGAGGAGATTTTCTCCCAGACTGGTTGGGGGAGGGGCCATTTTGGTTTGCTTCCCAGAGGGACCCTATTTGGAGGTTTCCTCTCAAATTTGCCCTAAACCAGGACAATAGGTCACCTGATTTCCCCAAGGCACTTCTGTTCATTCAGTCCTGTTTGTAGAGTCGGTGGTCTTCTGATTCACTCTCTTGGCCTCCAGGCACCCTTTTTGTCTGTATGTGTAGAATATGAGCCAAATCCAAACCTCTTGGAAACCCATAGAATTATCATCTTGCTATATCTTATGCAATGATCTTATTTGTTCCCAAACATCATTCATATCTGTTGAAATTCATCGTGACTGTCGTGGTTTGACACTGGCCAAAGCCAGGCACCCAACAAAAAAAACCCATTCACTCATTCTCCTCTGCTATATTTGAGCAGAGGAGGGGGAAAGAAAAACTGAAGGGCTCATGAATTGGGATAAGGATTAGGAGAAAAACACTCTAAGGGCAAAACAGGTTCAAACTTAAACAGTATAAAGAAAATATATTATTAACAGAATTAAAAGTTATGAGAACTAAAAGAAACCATTAGAACACTTTTCTTCTCAGTCCCTCCCACTTTACCACTGACAGCGCAGGGAGACAAAACATGGGGTCTTTAATAATTTTGTCAATTCTAAAAATCTTTCTTCACTTCGCTTAGGGAAAGGAGTTTCTTTTTCCTGTTCTGCTGTGGGGTCCTTCCCATGGGAGACAGTTCTCCGTGAACTTTTCCAGTGTGGTTTTAATTTTCACAAGTAGCAATCCTGCTTGACCTGCTGAGTCCCTTCCATGGGCAGTCTTCCCACAATTGTTTTGTGTGGATCATTAGCTTATGGGGTGTTGTCTTTTCAGGATGAGCTGTTCTAGTTGGGAAGCAAGGGTCCTCTATCTTCTCTCTCTGAGTTTCCCACTAGATTACAGCTTTTCAGCATCCACTCCTTTCAGTGTGAGCACCTTTTCTCATGGGCTGTGAGTGGATGTCTGGAGCCCACCATGCATTTCATAACCTACAGGGAAAACTGTTGTATTAAAGTCCTCATCATGGCTTGCAGAAGACTCTCAGCTCCAACATTTGGAGCATCTCCTCCCTCCCCTTCCTTCTACTGACCTTAGTGTCTGTAAGAGACAGTCCAAAGATCCCTCATCTGCCTCACGGCCAAGGACAGAGACTGAAACCCTATGTCTTGGGTTGTGGAACCAAAAATGTGTATTCTATTTCATCTGCTGAAAGCAGTTGGGGAGATGTTTTTCTTTATCTCTTGTAACTCTGGGAGGAGGGGGGGCGGATGCCTTTTGATAATGGGCCAACTGTTAAAACCAGGTAGGGCATTGTTTCTTGTCTCTTTCACTGCCTGTCCTCCCTCCAGGGGGATATTTTTCTGCTAATGGACCATTAAGACACCCCTAAAAGCACACAATCCCCAAAATAGACTATCCATATTACATCATCCTATTGTGAGATGCTCCACCCAGTGGGGGAAGCCAACCATTCCTACCTGGATAAAACTGAGCCACAGGAACACAAGGTATCTAGCTTCACCCGATTTCTGGGAGGAAGACTGAACCCCATCTCACCATCAGCAGACCCCATCTCACCACCCCTGGACCCTTTTGCTACAGGACCATCTCTACTTCATCAGAACCACATCTGCCACTCCAGGAGGACTCACTTTTGGACTGCTTCCAACACCCTGACCAACAGGATGTCAGGTTGTAGCCCTGACTTTGTCAGGGTTTTCCAAAATTGTTGTTTGTTTGTTTGCTTGTTTGGTTGGGTGGCATTGTTTTCTACTACATTTGTATTATTAATATTCCTAGTAAAGAACTGTTATTCCTATTCCCAAATCTTTGCCTGAAAGCCCTTAATTGCAAAATTATAATTTGGCGGGGGTGAGGGGTTTACATTCTCCATTCTAAGGGAAACCCCAGTTTTCCCTGGCAGATACCTGTCTTTCCAAACCAAGAGATTTTAGCTCCCAATGTGGGGCACGAGGGCATTGAGAGAAAGGGATAACAGTTCTTGTGTAGTAGATAGAAGCCCACTGGACAGAATCATGTGGTCTAGCTTTCCCTGGTTTGGGTGGCACATGGTCGTGGCTGTATTTCTGCCATTTGCTGACCCTTATCTAAATATGGGCCCTATAACTAAGGCTACTGTAGCTGGCATCCAGTTTGTTTTGTGGGTTAATAAGGTGAGGAATTCATGGATTTTTAACTTCCTCTGGAAGGCAAGCACATGGATTCAGGGCTATCATACACTAACTCTGTGTTTCAGGGGTTACTTTAACAATGGTACCTATTGTGAGGAAATGGCACCGGGGGAAATTTTCTCCCAACCCTTCACCCAGCTCTTTGGGTTGACCCCACCAATTTTTTAAAGGTTCAAACCTCCTCTGAATGCTAATGATATCATACAGTGGCTGGTGTTGCTGGTATGTCTGTTCTGTTTAGCATTCAGAGATAAAGGGAGATTGGCCTGAGTAAGCACCTTGATAAGTACCCCAGAGAATAAGGATGCTGCCCAATAGCCCGTCCCTGCCCCACAGCCTGCCTCAGAGATAAACCACCCGGTTTTGGTGGGGGCTCTGGTGAAGGAGATACGTGAGATAGGTCAGATGCTGAGGGAGTACATTTCCCCAGCTGGTGGGAAACCCTCCCCCTGCCCTGACAAAAGAGAGCCTGATATGGAACCCACAGACATTACAACTGTCCAGGTTCCAGCTGAACCACAGGGGCAGTCACAGCCAGCAGCAGTTGCCCCTGTGGAAAAAAAGAAATCTAAGGTGAAAACAGCAAACCCAGATAATAAGGATAAGAAAGGAGGACCCTCACAACCTGCAGGGGAATCACATGTTCAGATCACCACCGAGTCCCTGTCATATGAGAGTCTCTGTAATCTGCAAAAAGATATTGTACGACGGGGACGTGAGGCTTACACAGCCTGGCTACTTCGGGTCTGGGACCTTATGGGTACTGGTGTGCAACTAGATAGTGGTGAGGCAAGGAATTTGGGACCCTTGACCCAGGACTCAGGTATAAATCAGGTATTTGTAAGGGAGCCAGGACCCCTTTCCCTTTGGGAGCTGCTTTTAATGAGTGTGAGAGAGAGATTTATCCACAGAGAAAGAATGCAAGAGCACCACCATAGAATGTGCTGGAAAACTCTGGAGGAAGGAATCCAACAGCTGAGGGAAGTGGCAGTGCTGGAGGTACTTTTTGGGAGGAGCGGACAGCATGATAATGACCCTGACAAGGTTAGGTGCACAGGGCAGATGTTGTGGAATCTGGCAAATCTACGGCCATCTCAGTACACCACCTTCATTGCAACAATTAATGCTGAGGACAACCGAGAAACAGTGGGTTCTGTTGCTAAGAAGCTTAGGAATTATGAGAGCATGATCAACGGCCCGATGCAGGCTCATATCTCTGCTGTGGTTAAAGAACTCAAAGAGGAGATAAGGGGGGTGAGGGAGGAGATGAGGACGAACAGTTCCAGTGTGGCACCAGTACGAGTCACAGGCCCCAGAGTTAGAGCCCAACGACCCCCAGCTAGAGAGAGAGGGTACACCCCAAGAGCTGACCTGTGGTTTTATCTGCGTGACCATGGGAAAGACATGGGAGTGTGGGATAAGAAACCCACTTCTGTCCTGGCAGCACGGGTGCGTGAGCTCAAGGAGAGAAACACTCACCAAGGGGGTTCCACTAAAATGAAAGTAGCCTCAACCTCCCATGACCAAGCTGCCGGTAGTCAGGATGCTGGAACCTCTAGTATGTATGCTCAGGGAGGGAAAACCCAGTGCTAGAGGGGCCCTGCCTCTAGCCAGGTAGAGGAAAGGGATAATCGGATCTATTGGACTGTGTGGATCTGATGGCCTGGCACATCTGACCCACAAAGATAGACGGCTTTGGTTGACACTGGTTCCCAATGTACCCTGATACCATCAGGGTATGTGGGAGCAGAACCCATTTCTATTTCTGGGGTGACAGGAGGGTCCCAGCAGCTGACTGTATTGGAGGCCAAAGTGAGTTTAACTGGGAATGGGTGGAAGAAACACCCCATCATGACTGGCCCAGAATCCCCATGCATCCTCGGCATAGACTATCTCAGAAATGGATATTTCAGAGACCCAAAAGGATATTGTTGGGCTTTTGGAGTAGCTGCTGTAGAGATGGAAGACATCAATCAACTGAATGCTTTGTCTGGTCTCTCAGATGACCCCTCTGCTGTGGGACTGCTGAGAGTTGCAGAACTGGTACCAATCGCCACAGCAACAGTGCACCGTTGGCAATACCGCACTGACAGAGACTCTGTGACTCCGATCCATGAGATGATTCGTAAACTGGAGAGCCAAGGGGTGGTCAGCAAGGCTCATTCGCCTTTCAACAGCCCCATCTGGCCTGTGCGTAAGCCCAGTGGGGAATGGAGACTGACAGTGGATTACCGTGGCCTGAATGAGGTCACGCCACCACTGAGCGCTGCTGTGCCAGACATGTTGGAGTTGCAGTATGAGCTGGAGTCCAAGGCAGCAAAGTGGTACGTGACCATCGACATTGCCAATGCCTTCTTCTCCATTCCTGTGGCAGCAGAGTGCAGGCCCCAGTTTGCTTTCACCTGGAGAGGCGTGCGGTACACCTGGAGCCGACTGCCCCAGGGGTGGAAGCACAGCCCCACCATCTGCCATGAACTGATCCAGGATGCACTGGAAAAGGGCGAGGCTCCGGATCATCTACAATACATTGATGACATCATTGTGTGGGGAAACACGGCAATGGAAGTCTTTGAGAAAGGAGAGAAGATCATCCAGATTCTCCTGGAAGCCGGTTTTGCCATCAAGAAGAGCAAAGTCAAAGGACCTGCCCGAGAGATCCAGTTCCTGGGAGTGAAACGGCAAGATGGACGGCGTCAGATTCCCACTGAGGTCATTAATAAGATCAGCACCATGTCCCCACCTACCAACAAGAAGGAAACGCAAGCTTTCCTAGGGGCCATAGGCTTTTGGAGAATGCACATCCCTGAGTACAGTCAGATTGTGAGCCCTCTCTACCTGGTTACCCCCAAGAAGAACGATTTCCACTGGGGTCCAGAACAGCAACACGCCTTTGCCCAGATCAAGCAGGAGATCGCTCATGCGGTAGCCCTTGGCCCAGTCAGGACAGGACCAGACGTGAAGAACGTGCTCTACTCCGCAGCCGAGAGCCATAGTCTGTCCTGGAGCCTTTGGCAGAAGGTGCCTAGTGAGACTCGAGGCTGGCCACTGAGATTCTGCAGCCGAAGCTACAGAGGGTCCGAAGCCAATTACACTCCCACGGAGAAGGAAATCTTGGCCACCTACGAAGGAGTTCAAGCCACCTCAGAGGTGATTGGCACGGAAGCACAACTCCTCCTTGCACCCCGACTACCGGTGCTGGGGTGGATGTTTAAAGGAAAGGTTCCCTCCACCCACCACACCACCGATGCCACATGGAACAAATGGATCGCCCTCATCACTCAGTGCGCCCGTATTGGAAACCCGAATCGCCCTGGGATTTTGGAAGTAATTACCAACTGGCTGGAAGGTGAAAACTTCAGTCTCACTGACGGAGAAGAACAAGAGCAAGTAACCCGGGCTGAAGAAGCTCCATTCTAAGGGAAACCCCAGTTTTCTTTGGCAGATACCTGTCTTTCCAAACCAAGGCACCCTAAAACCCCAACACAGGAGTTCTGGCCTGGCTGAGGTGGGATGTCTGCCAAGTGTTGCCTGCCTGCAGATGTGTTCGCTGGACCAATGCATTCCCATGGGAACCCATGCAGGAACAATGGGCAGTTCACGGTGGACTGGTTGTGCTTGCTGTCAAACTGGCCTGTCCTGTACCTGTTCCCTCAACGGAGCAATCTCCCCACCTTTTGGCCAACTGCCTGTTGCTTTGGAAAGACTATAAATAGACTCCCTAAGTTAACCAAAATCTAGATTTCCCCACAGGAGAAGACAGATCTATTGGCGGACGGCCACGAGGACTTTTTCTCTTCTGTTGGTGGCTATTCTTCTTCCTCCCCCCCCCCCCCCTTTCTATTCTTTGTTTCTCTCTCACCCTCTCTTTTTCCTCTATTGCATTACCGTGTTGTGGGCACTCAAGAAAGGTGCGTTGTCTTGATTAAAACTGTAATTCCCTTGTGTCTTTTGCACTCTGAGATCAATAAACAAACCATCACGACCCCCGCTTGTATTAGCGGATCGTGACAGTGTCGCCATGTTGTTCTCCTCACGTGTCTTCGCTTTTTCCTTTTCTCTGATTTAGAAGAAAATGGTTGTGTGTAAGTTTGTTCTCAAGTTCTATCAACTGAAATGTTCTTATAGGGTTTCGCAGGGCTTAAAGGTTGATGTTGATTGGGCTCCATATCAGGGAGTTGCTCTCCATGTGCCTTACTGTCTGCCACATGGTCCCCACCACACGGGCCATGCAGGCTGTCGTGGAGCAGGCTTTATTTAGCACCTCTCTTCATGTGGGGGGGCTGAAAAGGAGAAGCTGCTAATGCTGCTTCTGCCCTTCTGCTCTCTGCATGGCTGGCTAAAAGTGGCTAAACAGGCAAAGTTCGCTGCGAGCCATGCCGAGATGGTGGCGGCCACATGGCCCCTCCTGGCCCTGGTTGAGTGGCCCCGGCCACTACTGGCGCTGACTGCAAGGCCGCTCCCAGCTCCAGGGAGGGTCCTTGCCCTGGTGTCTCCCCACCCCTCATAAGAAGAAACCATGTGCAGTTTTTTTCTTTCTTAAAAATGTCTCCACAGAGGCTTTACCAACTTCCCTAATTGGGCCAGCAACATGTCCATTGTCAGAGCCTTCAGGGGTTGGTTCTGCTGGACATAGTAGAAGTTTCAAGGAGCTTCTCTCATAAGCCGCCTGACTTAGTTTACAATCTAAGATGTAACCAAAAGTATGTATTCTATTACCATCTGTTAAAACCAGATGGGGCAGTGTTCTTTATCTCTTCCACGACCCATCCTCCCTCTGGGGGATATCTTCTGCTAATGGGCCAATCGAGTCTCACTGTATGACTGATAAAATTACATCATCCCACTGTGAGATGTGCTGTCCAGAGGCAGGAGCCAAGCATTCCTATCTGGATATAATCTGAGGTTTGGAACACCACAGGCGGCCTTTTTCCACTGTATTCCCAGAGGAAGACCAGACCCTTCTACAGGATCACTGCTTCAACAGAACCACATCTATCACTCCAAGAGGACTGCAGCCACCATTTAACCAAACTGCTGCAAACACCCTGACTGACAGGATGTCTGTCAGGCTGTATTCTGACTCTGTCAGTGTTTTTGTACTATTGCATTTTTAAAATTGTCCTATTAAATTTTAGTTCTGACTTGGAGTCTCTCACTGGTTTGCTTTCAAACTAGTACACTGCTTCTGTGACTTTCCCTACCCCCACCAAAAAGTCAGGCTGTGTTAAACCAACACAGCAACTTATCTGCACAAATGCAACAATTAGTATTTATGAGGGCACATACTCCTCCCTGGAAAGCTAGTATACATCCAAAGTCATATGGTTCTGAAGAGCTACACCAGATAACTGTTATTTCTTCCTGGATTGCAGGGGTTGCATCAGCTGTTTTATTTGTCATCCTCTCTATTGTAGCTGAAATATTAACTATCTCCTTCTCTAATTCACTTACTCTTAGCCATGGTATAATGCATCATGTAAAAGAATGAAACGCAGTTGATCAGTTAATTTAAGGTTTATCTACATTTCTTTCCAAGTGATGTAAAAAAGTTCTGAGCCATGAACTAGAGGAAAATTGTATGGCCAGTACTCCTGATCCTAACATGCATTTTTCCAACATACGTGCCCCCTTGCTCCCCCATGTTTTCTTTTAACCTCTAGAATGTTATATATGCATCAAGTTTCACAATACACCTATGCATATTCATTCTTTGGCTCCCCCTCTCTCCACTTTGTATGCTAATCATCTTATCAGTCCTTTGTGCAGGTGTCTCTTGTGGTTGATTTGGGGGTCTCAAAGATGAAGAAAAATAGTCTTCCTTGGAGATGAACTTCTGAGCCCGCTGCCTGGCACATGCCCACTGATCTTCTGGTCATAGTCCAAGCTATAAGGCCAGTTTTATCTAGTTCTGGGAACCCAAGGAGCCTCATTATCTCAGTGTTATAAATGTATGTTATAGACTTGGCTTTTCGCAAATATTAAGATGAATGCTATATGAATATAGTTTTTATTTCTGCTATTAGTAAAAGATAGCTGATATACAGTTATGCTTGTAACTGGACGGCCTGTTTGGTTGTGATAACATCCAGTGAACATATGATGAGGACCCTGCTGCTGACATGCAAATTATCAACACAACCATCTGTAGAAAGTATGGACCAAGGCCCAAGCTGGAGGTGATAAAGAAGACACAGCCAAGACACATGCATGCTCCAAAAAGGCAGACCCAAGGAGGGACCATGCTAAATAGTTCCTGGAATATGGAAACGAGTTTGTACAAAGGTTTGAATATTCAACAGACTGATGCAATAGAAAGGGTATTTAAAGAAGGTCTTTGAAACAGCAGGTGTGCACTTGGCTGAATGCTAAGTCACCTGGCCGTCAATCCTTTGCTTGATTTTCTGTCTCCTAATTGTCCTATTTTTTATTAAACCTATTTCTTAAAATTTACCTAGAAAGTGAACCTCGTTTTTCACAATTTGGGGGCTCTTTGCCAGTATATATACCTCATCTCCAAAACCCCAGGGGATCCAGAGCAGGAGGGAGCCCCCACCTAATTTTTGGTGGCCTTGTTCTGCTTCTTCTGGTGTGGATTGGAGATTGCAGGTCAAACACCCAAAGAGACAAGAAAGGAGACATAAAAGCAAAGGGAAGGGGAAAAGCATCCTAAAACCATGGTATTTTTTGCTCCATAAAAATCTTGTGCACAAAGACCTGAGAAATAAGAAGGATTGTAAGTATTTTTTGTGGGGAGCAGGTATGGGGGGGAGGAGGGGGGAGTTTTTGAGGTGTGTGAAAGAGACACTGGCTGGCGATTCCCAGACTGGTGATGTGAGTGGGAGTCTCTAGTACTGCGTTTCTGTTCTTTTGTGAGAAAAACGGCCAGGAAACAGACAAAGCAAAAGATTAAAGGAGTGAGAGAGACCCCCCTGGGGTGGCTGGGATGGGGTCCCAGGGGAAAGGGGTTGGAGCCCTTTTAAGGAAGAGAGCTAAGTGTTCCCCAGTACAATCCACTGAGAAATGGGATAAAAAGAAAGGGAGGCCTCTAGGATTTTTTTTTTTTTGCCAGGTTGAGGATTTGAAAACCCAAGAAATTTGGGCTTAAAACTTGCTAGGTTGAGAGTTTGAACAATCCAAGAGCATCTGGGGTTGGCCAAATACCTACAGATAAATATTAAAAAGAGAAGGGTACCATTTTCTTGTGTTGTCTGGTTGTCTTGCAGGGGGAGAGTGAGAAAAGCATATTGAAGAAATAAAATTGAGTAAGTGGGGATGAATGAATGTATATGTTGTTGAATTTTTAAATTAAGGAGGTGTATAGTATTGTATTGTAATGTATTGTATTGTTGAGAGAAAAGTGTTTTTCTGTGTCTTTTGGGGGAAAGGGAGAAAGTGGTGTTCAAGTTGTTAGGGAAAGTGGGAAACAGACCAGGGACAAATAGATAAAATCCTGAAAAATGGGACAAAAAATCAGTAAAAACCAGGGACCAGGGAAAAAAGGGAATAAAAAGGTGCCAGCAAAAATACCCCAAGATAGCCCTTTGGGGCTTATGTTAGCAAATTGGGGAATAGACCCTTGTACAAGAAAAAAGGACAAAGTAAAGATGATCCATTATTGTATGATAGAATGGACAAAAAAGGAAATAAGATCTGACCATGTTTATTTGGGCTAAATATGGCTCTTCTGAAGTGTGGATTTGTCTTGGTTTGGAAAGACAGGTTTCTGCCAGGGAAACTGGGGTTCTCCTAGAATGGAGAATGCAAACCCCTCACACCCCGCCAAATTATAATTTTGCAATCAAGGGCTCTCAGGCAAAGATTTTGGGGATAGGAATAACAGTTCTTTACTAGGAATATTAACAATACCAATGTAATAGGAAACAAAACCACCCAACCAAACAAGCAAATAAACAAATAAACAACAATTTTGGAAAACCCTGACAGAGTCAGAGCCACAACCTGACCCTGTGATTCAGGGTGTTGAAAGCTGTCCAAAAGTGAAGTGCCACTTCTGAAGTGGCAGACGTGATTCTGTTGGAGCAGAGATGATTCTGTGGAAAAGCAGATCCAGGGGTGGTGAGGAGGGGGTCTGGTGATGATGAGGAGGGGGTCCAGGAAGGATGAGATGGAATCTGGTGAGATGAAGTCCGGTCTTCCTCCCGGGAAAAATCGGGTGAAAGACTAGCAGCTCTCCTGTCTGTGAGTCTCCGTTTATCCAGACAAACTGCCTGCTCCTCCCCCCCCAGCCCGGGGATGAGATGTATCTCACAATAGGGTGATAGAAATGCAGATGCACCGCCCTGGGGGGGAGGTACAGGCTGGGAAGGTGCTAATGGCCTATTAAGATGAGGCATCAGGCCTTCAAACAAATGAAAATAGAATACACAAAACCCGGCTCCACAACCCAGGACAGGATTCTTCAGGCTTTAAACATATTTGTAAATTCAAGAGAACTGTTTAATCCGGAGGAAAAAGAATATGCTGCATGCTGGATAAGAAACACAGACTTGATGAGGGTAAGAATTTTTAAAATATCAGGAACTCCAGACACAGAGCAAGGAGAGAAAAAGAAAGAAAAGGGCTGGGATCCCCTAAAAATATTGCCTCCCTGGCTCCTGCCAGATTCCCCGCTCTCCCCAGCCCCCATGCCGGCCCCTGCTCCGCCGTTCGCGGCAGCCCCTTGTCATGGTCCGCTAATACCAGTGGGGGTCGTGATTGTTTATTGATCTCAGAGTGCAAAAGACACAAGGGAATTACAGTTTTAATCAAGACAATGCACCTTTATTGACTTTATTGAGTGCCCACAACATAGTAATGCGATAGAGGAGAAAGAGAGGGTGAGAGAGAAACAAAGAATAGAAAGGGGGGGGGGGGGTGAGGAAGAAGAATAGCCACCAACAGAAGAGAAAAAGTCCTCGTGGCCGTCCGCCAATAGATCTGTCTTCTCCTGTGGGGAAATCTCAGTTTTGGTTAACTTAGGGAGTCTATTTATAGTCTTTCCAAAGCAACAGGCAGCTGGCTAAAAGGTGGGGAGATTGCTCCGTTGAGGGAACAGGTACAGGACAGGCCAGTTTGACAGCAAGCACAACCAGTCCACCGTGAACTGCCCATTGTTCCTGCATGGGTTCCCATGGGAATGCATTGGTCCAGTGAACACATCTGCAGGCAGGCAACACTTGGCAGACATCCCACCTCAGCCAGGCCAGAACTCCTGTGTTGGGGTTTTAGGGTTTCAGTCTCTGTCCTTGGCCGTGAGGCAGATGAGGGATCTTTAGACTGTCTCTTACACCCTGCTGACTCCAGCCCCCGTGCCGGCTGTTATAGGTGTGTCCCGATAATTGGCTGGACACAAGCCCAATTAAAATAATATTGGAATTTATTAAGCAAGCAACAGTAAGCAAAACAGCACTGGGGGGCCAAGGGGTCTCCTGCCCCACCGTGGCTCACGCCATACCACCAAGAGTCTCTTCTCTTTATACTTTGCAGCTTCCTGTGACACGTTTCTGTTTCTTTTGTGTTTGCGAACTGTTGCGGGGGGGTCTTCCCGGTGGTCATGGGAATGGGGTCCTGTAGTCAATCCCTGCAAAAACTGGTTGCTCAGCTTCTACTTCTGCTTATCTTTTGTTTACTTTGCCAGAACAAGGTTTTTTCCTGTAGCATGGTTTAGTGAACAATTACTGATGGTAATTTATTACACCCCCCCTTTTCATTTTGTTCACTGAACTGCTGCTTCTAATCTACTTTTTACTATTTCAATTAGTTTATTGAATATACATGGTCTAAATGTTAATCTCAGAACTAGCAAGATTATTGGTAGCCACAATACGTGGTATTGTGTTGACTCTTGTTATGGCTAAGGTAATTACTACAATAGTTACAGCTTTCTACGTAATGTTCATAATAACTATTAGTCTATTTATTCGTGGTTCCGAGTGAGCTTCAGCCTTAGTTCGTTATCGCCTGGCATGACTTTCCAAATTCTCTCTGGGGCTTTCTTCACTCGGGAGTGATGGATCCAGGCCTTCTGTTCTTTGATCTTGATTGCAGTGAAGGTAGTGAGGAGAACCTGGAATGGTCTTTCTCACTGCAGTTCTAAGGTCTTTTCTGCAAAAGACTTAACGTACACATAATCTCCAGGTTGTACATCATGTACGGGGCCATCTAGTTCTCTGTTTTGAACTCCAGCCACATATTTCTCGATTTCTCTAAGTTGTTCATTTAGGGCCACCATATATCTATGTAGGGTTTCTTCTCCTACTTGAATAGGTGTTGTTCTCTCTTGAACTGCATATGGCTTTCTATACAATATTCTAGAAGGGCTTAGCTTCTTTTTTGCCCTTGGTTTTGTTCGAATTCGCAATAATGCCAATGGAAGAGCCTGGGGCCAGGGCAAATTTGCTTCTTGCCCCAGTCTCACAATTTGTTGTTTATGCAATTCCCAGTCTATTTTTAGGTGGTGACTTATTTGTTGTACAATTTTTGAAATAAAGTGTGACCCCCTATCTGAGGATATGGTGGCTGGAACTCCAAATCGTGGTATTATTCCTTACAACAGTGCTTTGGTCACCTCTCTAGTCTTAGCTGTCCTAGCAGGAAAGGCTTCTGGCCATCTTGAAAAGTTATCAGTTAATACCAATAGGTAACAGTACCCCGCCCCCCTTCCTGGGCAGTTCTGTAAAGTCAATTTGCCATTATTGCCCAGGTCCACAGCCTTTCCCAATTTGTCCCACTCTAGGCTTTGGGGTATTTTTAGGGTTAGTTCGGAGGCAAAAGCTACACTGACGAGTTACTTGTATCACTGTGCCCTGCAATTTCTTGGCCATGATTCTTTCTTTGAAATGGTTATACAGGGCATCTATTCCCCAGTGTGTTTTCTCATGTTCTCTCTGTACTAATGACCACAACAAATAGGAGGGTACTACAAGTTTCCCTTTGTCTGTTACAGCTCATCTCTCCTGGTTATAACTTGCCTTCTCTACCTTGACAAGTTTCTTATCCTTTTTATTGTATAGTAGCTTACCTTCAATAGAAATTTTTTTCTATCTGGAATCAATGCTGCCTCAACTGTCGCATCAGGTATCTCACTTTTTGCTACTTCTTTTGCCTCCCTATTCACCAGCATATTCTTTCTTCCAATTCAGAGCTCACTTTTTGGTGCGCTTTGATGTGCATGATGGCTCCGTGTGCATGAACTACACCAAATGCATACCTTGAGTCTGTGTAGATGTTAAGTTTCTTTCCTTCTGCCAGCTCTAGGGCTCGAATTAAGACAATTATTTCAGCTTTCTGTGTAGAGGTATTTGTTGGTAATGGTCCAGACTCTATTACCTCTCTGCTTGTGGTAACTGCATACCCAGCATGCCTCTTTCCACTGATGACATAGCTACTCCCGTCAGTGAACCAGGTCTCAGCATCCTCAAGCGGGGTGTCCTTCAGATCTGGGCGGCTGGAGTAGGTGGCTTCATGGTCTCCAGGCAATCATGGATCACAGGTGCTCTCATACTTCCGCTGAGGAAGGAAGCTGGGTTCACAATGTTAGTTACCACAATCTCAACATCATCTTGTTCTACCAGTACAGCCTGGTGCTTCAGGAATCTCTGTGGGGAGAGCCAATGCCCCCCTTTCACTTCCAGAACTGTAGACACTGTGTGGGACACTAGCACAGTCATTTTCTGGCCCAGGGTGAACTTACGTGCCTCTTGGATGTTCACTGCCACTGCTGCAACAGCTCTGAGACACCCTGGCCACTCCTTAGCTGCTGTATCCAGCTGTTTGGAGAGGTAGGCCACTGCCCTTCGGTACGGGCCAAGATTTTGTGCTGCTATTCCTAAAGCAATTCCTTGCTTATCGTGAGAAAACAAAAAGAACAGCTTACTCACATCTGGAAGTCCCAGGGCTGGTGCTGACATGAGGGCCTTCTTCAGCTGGTCAAAGGCTCGAGTTGCTTAAATCCACAGTCTGCACCACCCTGTCATGCCTAAAAATGTTCTTAGTTTTTTCACTGTCTGAGGCTTTGGGGTCTGGCATATTGTCTCCTTGCGATCTTGCCTTAAGTTTTTGTCCAGCACTCACTTCATAGCCCAGGTAAATGACTGTCTGTTTTACCATCTGAACTTTCTTTTGGAATACTCTTGCAGGCTCAGAAAGTTTAGCAGGCTTACCGTCCAATCCACGCATGTTTCCTGGGTCTGGGTGGCTATTAAGAGGTCATCCACATACTGGAGGAGCTGTCCTTCTCCTGGAGGAGGTTCCCAGGACTCCAAATCTTTTTCAAGCTGCCCTTCATATATAATACGCACCATGTGAGCTGAGTTTTCAAAAATTTCTTGGCTGGCTTCATGGATAGATAGGCAAAAGAAAGCATCCTCCAGATCTAAAACAGTAAACTAGGTTAATTCAGGTGTTAAACAAGTTAACAGGGTGTAGAGATTGGCTAATACTGGATACAAGTCCTCAGTTACTTTATTAACAGCCCTTAAATCTTGTACTAACCTGTATGACCCGTCAGGCCTTTTCAATGGCAAAATAGGAGTGTTGAAATCAGACTGACACTCTCTCAGTAGTCTTGTCTGTCGCAACCGACATAAAGAACTCACACCCACACCTTGCGATGTCCGAGGTGGAAAGAAGAAGGACTTTATTTACAGAATCAGCATTTATCGAATTCCAGCAGTGATCATGGATTGGAGAAAGAAAATCTTCTCCAACCACACTGGACCATGCAGCAGTCCATCAATAGTCTCCTCCTTTATGAAAAGAATGTAAACATCTCTAGAGTTTACCATAACAAATGGCTTGATTATATGAAAGTGTATCTGACTCCAAAGACACAGAAGGCTAAAAACAAGACTTTTACAAACTCCTTAAAGGAGACAGAGGAGAACGGCAAAAACCCAGACAACATCTCACCCTTTTTCCTTTTAAAAAGAAAGGAAAAAGAAAAATGAACACTGTTAAAAAGGAAAAAATATGAACAATATTCAGTGCCCACTCGTGGAAGAATCATCGGAGTGATCACTCACGTTGTCTGCATCAGAGTCATCACCCGATGATTCACCCACATGACTTTCAGTTTGGTCACGGCTTCCATTTTTCCTGTTGGCCAGATTCTGTCTCTGTGGTCGCAGGTCAGGACGAACACACTTCGAAGGTACCCAGCACGTCCCAGTATCTGTGATTACGCTTGCATACCCACGCCCCAAAGTGTGAAGGTCATAGGGCCCTTCCCACTCTTTGGTGACTAAATTCCGCACCTGAACCTTCGCTCAAGGCTGTTGCGTCGCATCCAAACCCTGCCACGAGAAACGATGATTTGAGATGACAGGATTATTTGAGTTCAGTGGCACCGTAAGGTGGTTGATGGTGAACAAAGCTTTTGCCAACCAACTGTGCAGGGTTTCACCCTGCATTCCCCGTTTTTGTTTTTGTAGAACCCACTTCAGAGTGCCATGAGCGCGTTCCACAATAGCTTGACCAGTCGGAGAATGAGGGATACCAAACTTGTGTGACACACCCCACGACTACAGGAACTGCCGCACCTTCCGCGATGCGTAAGCAGGACCATTGTCGGTTTTCACAGTGGAAGGTACGCCTAGAATGGCAAAGGCCTGACTCCAGTGGGCAATGACATCGTGGGCCTTTTCTCCAGTGTGAGCAGAAGCCCACATCGCAGAGGAGAACGTGTCCACCGTGACATGCACATATTTGAGCCGGCCAAACTCGGCAATCTGGGTGACATCGGTCTGCCAAAGCTCCAAGGCCCTCAGGCCTCTGGGGTTTGCCCCTGCCGGCAAAGGCGCAGCAAGCGCGTGACAGTCATCACATGACTCGACAATGCCACGAGCCTCAGCTGGCGTCAAATGAAACTGCTTCTGCAGGGTACGTGCATTTTGGTGGGAAAACCCATGCGATGCTTTGGCCTGCGCGAGTATGTCAGGCTGAGGTGCTGCCCAGGCTGGGTTAGCCAATTTGTCAGCCGTTGCGTTACCTTCCGCTACAAACCCTGGCAAATCAGTGTGACTCCTTACATGCAGAACATAGTATGGATGAACTCGGGCCTGGATCGCACCCCACAAGGCTTTCAGTAACTGAAACAAGGCAGGATTACTGATGTTCTTCAAAACTGAATAACCCAACTGCTGTGCGATGTCGGCCACATAGGCAGAATCCGTGACCAAATTGAAAGGTTCCTGGGCAAATTTCTCGAATGCCATGACAGCCGCCCTCAATTCAACCAATTGGGCTGACCCATCCTCATGATGTTCCAGGACCTGCCACTCAGAACCATCCCTCCAAGTAACAATGGCCTTTCCCGTTTTCCCCGAACCGTCAGTGAAGACGGTGGGTCCCTGCACTGGTTCCTGGCTATATTTGGGCCGCAAAGAAATCTTTGTGCATTTTGCCACCTTCAGGAGCTCGTGGCTGGGCAGATGATAAGCAGTCTGCCCTGAAAAGTTTTCCAGAGCACTTTGCAGGGACACACTGTTTGCAAGGCTCCAGTCAAAATCTTCCCGCTGTACCGGGAGTATGATCTTTGCGGGATCTGTACCCATCAATTGCTAACACTGTTGCCGGCATTTGACTATTAATTGAGCAATTAGCTCAAACAGTGTGGTTGCCGTCTTCTGCGGCTGATAGGGCAGAAAGACCCATTCCAAGATGTGCAGGGAGTCAGACCATTGTTCGCACCATTGGCCGATGATACCTGTAGGATGGAAATCTGGAGTGGTGATGAACACAGTGACATCAACGGCAGGATCAATGCGATGAACTTGGCAAGCAGAAACAGCTTGCTGAACCTCCTCCAGCACCTGACATGCCTCAGGGGTCAATGTGCAGGGTGATTTTAAATCAGAGTCTCCTTTCAACAAGCCATATAGAGGAGACAGCTGTGCGTTGGTCAGTCCCAAATACGGACATAACCACGTGATGACACCTACCAATTTCTGGACATCATTCAGTGTCTTCACAGAATGCACAAATTGCACCTCCTGGTGTCGGATTGTCCGTTCCAGAATTTTGACCCCCAAGTACTTCCAAGGAGGTTGCTGTTGAACCTTTTCTGGAGCTACCTGCAGCCCATAGGAATGCAATGCATCGAGCAACCGAGGCTGTATCCTCAGCAGCTCATCCTGAGTGGACGCAGCCACCAGGATGTCGTCCATGTAGCGATAAAGATGGGCGTCAGGAAAGTGCTCACGAACTCCAGACAAGGCACGGGCCACATACGCTTGGCATATGGCCAGAGAATTGCGACACCCTTGGGGCAGCACCTTCCATTGATATCGCTGTGTAGGCTCGGCATTGTTAATTGCTGGCACCGAGAAGGTGAATTTTGGTCTGTCATCAGGATGCAAAGGAATTGTAAAAAAACAATCCTTCAAATCCGCAATGAGGACCGGCCAATCTGCGGGAAGCATGGTAGGTGACAGCATGCCCACTTGCAGTGTTCCCATGCTTTCCATCACAGCACTGACCTTTCGGAGGTCCTGTAGCAACCTCCATTTCCCAGATTTTTTCTTGATGCAGAAGACAGGAGTGTTCCAAGGGCTGGTAGAAGGTTCCAGATGACCCTGGTCCAACTGCTCCTGCACCAAGTTCCGAAGGGCGACTAATTTATCTTGAGGAAGGGGCCACTGGTTGACCCAGATGGGTTCGTCCACCAGCCACCGTAAAGGAGGCGTAGGACACTCTGCGCCCTTCATCGCAGTGGCCCCCATCAAAAATCCGTCCCGATGCGCACCCCCCACGCGGACAGAACATCCCTCCCCCAGAGGTTAGTAATAGTTGAAGTAACATGAGGCCGAACCATGGCCGTCTGTCCCTCTGGGTTTGTGATCAGCACAGGCCGCTGGCTCACGTAGCATCGTGTATTTCCTCCCAGTCCTGCGACAGAAGTCTGCACAGGGTCCAGGGGCCACTCTGGAGGCCAAGCGGCAAGGGAAAGTATCGTAATGTCCGCGCCGCTGTCAAGAAGCCCACGGAGACGGATCTTCGGTGGTGTCGCACCAGGGATGGACAGGGTACACCCCATCTCGGGATGTTCTTTGGTCAGGACAACGGTCCAGTGAACTTGAGGTGGCCCAGTAGATCCGAAGCCACCGTCTCCCCGCGATCGGTCAGCTGTCCTGCGAACAGAAGACTTAAAGGGGACAAGTTGAGCAATCCGTGTCCCTTTTGGGATAGTGAGGGGGGGGGGGGTGGGTGTGGAGACCATGGCAGAAATCTGTCCCGTAAAATCTGCGTCAATGAGCCCCATGTGCACAATGATGCCCTGGATGGTAGCACTCGACCGCCCCATAAGAAAGGCGCTCATGCCATCACCCAAGGGACCAAAGGCATCCAGAGGGACCTTGTGTATTTTGCAGGATTCTAAAACAACTGTTGCTGCTGTGCCGACATCAACACCTGCTGAGCCGCAGGTGCTGGCTGTGAGCTGGCTAAGCAGACCTCCATCGGCTGCGGGGCTTGGGGAAAGCTTTGGGTCTGCGCGCATTTCCCCTTGGCGCTCTGCTTCCCGTTTCCCGAGCCTGGCAAAGCCTGACCATTAACATGAACAGTTGCCTTACAGACAGATCTTGTATGGTTTGGTCGTCCACACCGACCACACCAACACTCGGGGCCCGTGTCCTCCTGTACCTTCTTTTTCTGTTTCTTGCTGGCCTGAGCGTTCCTCTGCTGTTGCTGCCAGCCCTGCGGTACTACCCAGGCCGGCTGCACGGTGGGAGCCACAGCAGGCTGCATCGCAGGAACCAGAGCAGGCTGCATTGCAGCTGCCACAGTAGGCTGCACCATGGGAGCCAAGGTAGGCTGCACTGCGGGAGCCAAGGTAGGCTGCACCGTCTGGGCAACCATCGCGTGATCTGGGGTACCTATCCTGGCACAAGCCTCTGCCATCTGGGAAACAGAGGGATCACCGGGAAGGGCCTCTATGATCCTCCTACAGTCAGCATTGCAATTCAGTCTCACAAGCTGTTTAAGCAAAAGGTCCCTTGACCCAGGATCTGCCACCTGCTTCTCCACAGAGGCAGTCAGCCTGTCTGCAAATTGCAGGAAAGACTCATTGGGCCCCTGGATAACAACCGCAAAGGACTGTTTCGGAGCAGCCATTTCTATGGTCTGAACCAACGCTGCTATACCTGTCGTCCGGCACTGATCTAACACAAGGGGATCAAAACCGGCCTGCCCATCAGGACTGGCATAATTGCCCATGCCCAGCAGCACATCAGTGCCAATCGCACACCTGGGGTCCTGTGGACTCAGCGTGGTATTCTGTTTGACTGCCCTGATTGCCAACTGAGCCCATTTAGATTCAAAAATGTCGTATTCCACAGGCTGAAAAAGAACACGAGCCAGACTGCATATGTCGTAAGGTGTCAGGGAGTCAGCGGCAATCACTCGGAGCATCTGCATGACTTCAACAGACCCCAGACCATGTTTTCCCGCCTGATCACGGAGTTCCAATATAGCTTTCCACGACAAAGGGTTATAAGTGTTATGAGTAACGCCCTTAAGCACAGGGAAAGCCCGGTAACCCCCCGAAGAGGTGGCTGCATCCGCTAAGTCTCGCCCTGTGGGTCCCACAGGGGCAGAGGCAGATGCCTGACTGGGAGTCTGGTCAACATCACCCGATACCACGCCCCCTACAGCATCATCAGAGCCAGAGAAGCCATCTCCACATTCCAGGAGACGATTTGCAAATGCACCATCAATTATTTCTTCGACCTTTTCTTTGACTTCTCGCCAAAATCGTCCGTGTTCCCTCGGACGTACGGTCACCTGGCACGGGGGAAGCGTCCACAAACCTGGGGAGGGGGAGCCAGCAGCCCGAGGCCCGCGGCTCCGGGCGATCACTGGTCTCCTGCCAGCCATATCACCATTCGCGCCCGACCCCACAATGTCCACCTCTGCCGCAGCCTTGGCATAGCCCGTGTCTATCAGCCGTCCGGCCGCCGCAGCACGGGCAGCAGGCGCCGCGGCAGACACAGCCTCCGGCAAAGCTCGTGAGTCCAATGCAGACCGGAGTGGGACCGGCGCGGGGGCGGGACGGGGCGGGGAGAGTGGCGCCGCTCGGGCAGCTGCAGCCTTGCCCCGCCCCCAAGCCGGCAGTGTGGCGCGGAGGGGTCGGGTGGGGGGGAAGGCTCGGGCGGGGGAAGCAGCACGGCTCGGAGAGCCGCGGCTTTGTCCTGCCCCCGAGCCAGCGCTGTCGGCGCAGAGGGTTCAGGTGCGGGGGGGAGCTGCGCCAAACTGCCAGGGACATGGCCCAGACCAAAGGCAGCGCCACCCGTTGCGCTCAGCAGGGACTGCGCGGGGCAGGGAGGGTCTGGGATACCTCCCACAAGTGTGTCGCCCGGGGCACGGCCAATAGCTGGCCCCGCCTGTCCCGAGCGGAGCGGGGGCGCGGGGTCTGGGAAGCGATCCCTGACAGCTGCTGCCACCTGCGCTTGCCCAGTAGGCAGCGCAGAGGCAGAGGCAGCCGGGGCCCCCTCCTTCGGGGGGGTGGCGGCTGCGAGGCCGTCCCCTTCGCTCTCACAGCATCCTGACCCCTCGACATCGGCCCTCCGCAAGTTGGGCAGAGACCAGTCGTCGACTCTGGCGAGGACAGAGGCGAGGACCCAATCAGGGAGTCCTCGGAGCCCCCTAATGCCGGGAAGGCACGGAGGGAAGCCACATCCCCCTCCCCCCCTCGCCCGCCGCGAGGAGTCGGCGGGCTGGGAGCTGGGTCCACCCCGAGGGAACCAGAATCGCGATCCGAAACAGAAACACCCCCCAGCGTGCCGTCACCAGCAGAGGGAGAAACCTCTGTCTCGAACAGAGACTCAACATCCAACTCAAGTCCCTGCAGCTCGGCTTCCGAGAGAACCTCGGCGTCCTCCCCCAACTCCTCGTCCGTATGCAAGATGGGCGGTTCTCCCTGGGAGCTCTGGTCTTCCGCTGAAGCCTGAGAGCTGACGGAGTCCAGTCTATGCAGAAACCTATTAAACTGTTTCCAAGCTGCCGAAAGTTCCGCTCTCTCTCTAGTAAATTTAATAGAGAGAGCTTCTGCAATGTGCTTTCCCACACAAGCCCACATGGCCCCAAAGAACGCTTCTCCAGGGACCGAGAAAAATCCTTGATCTCTAGCCCACCAGAACAATCTCTCAAAGGCCACCGGGGCAAGGTCGACCAAGCCTCTCTCCTCCATGATATCCTTCCAAACCTCCAAGACTACAGAATGCTGGCTGGAAAGCACAGGGAGTGCCA
Source organism: Phylloscopus collybita (assembly GCA_027886175.1). Lineage (NCBI taxonomy): Eukaryota > Metazoa > Chordata > Aves > Passeriformes > Phylloscopidae > Phylloscopus > Phylloscopus collybita. The sequence goes on from JAJNNQ010000057.1 coordinate 6,082,961, forward strand.
TTATCACAAAACTGTAGGCAAAGTGCCAAACAGCCCACGGTTACCGATTCAAAGAAAGGAGTGGGGGGGGAGGGGGGGGAAGAGCTATAAATCTCACCCACGGTTCACACACACGCTCGGCGGTCACCAAATGTCGCAACCGACATAAAGAACTCACACCCACACCTTGCGATGTCCGAGGTGGAAAGAAGAAGGACTTTATTTACAGAACCAGCATTTATCGAATTCCAGCAGTGATCATGGATTGGAGGAAGAAAATCTTCTCCAACCACACTGGACCATGCAGCAGTCCATCAACAGTCTCCTCCTTTATGAAAAGAATGTAAACATCTCTAGAGTTTACCATAACAAATGGCTTGTTTATATGAAAGTGTATTTGACTCCAAAGACACGGAAGGCTAAAAACAAGACTTTTACAAACTCCTTAAAGGAGACAGAGGAGAACAGCAAAAGCCCAGACAACACTTGTCTTCAAAAAGTTTTCAATAATTTGACTAATCCTTTCTCTATCTTCTTTCTTTAGGGGGTATTGTTTAACCCTTACTGACTGTCTTCTTTCTTTGAGCTTAATTTGTACTGGTAAGGCATTCTTGGTATATCAGAAGCCTATACCTCAGGAAATACTTGGTTCATTATTTTCTTAAAGTTTTCTTTTTCATTTGCAACTTCAATTTCTTTGGTTATTAGCATTAAACTTAGCAGTTCTACATATTGTCAGTCTTTTACCTCCAAACTAATTTCCCCATTTTTGAATATTATTTATGCTCCAGCAGATCTCTGCCCAAAAGTGCAGATGGAGCATTAGGCATACATAAAAATTGATGAATTCCCCACTGTTTCCCCAATTTATACTTTTTAGTGGTTCGCAAAACAAGCTCTTTCAGATTGACCAGTTGCCCCCTTTACCATCATATTACAAAAAAAAATATCTCCAGGCCTCATCTAGTAAAGCTTCTAAATTCCGGCTGTTTGGACCCCGGATATTCTGGAGTTTCCTCCTGATGTCTCCTGTAGACCCTCCTAAAAATAAATTTATTACTTGCTGCATCTCTTCATCAGATCCAGGAGCCAGGGGGGTGTGTCAGCGCATTACGTCTCGCAGGTGATCTGGAAATTCAGAAGGGGGGCCTGTTCTAGAGGGGCCCTGTTTGATGGCATGTAAGGCTGGCTGGTTTGGGGACTGCTCTTTCCAGGCCTTTTTACTATCAGTTCTCGGTATCTCTTTAACTGTCCCAGTCCCTCATCATTATTAGGATCTCAACCTGGGTCTTGAAGGGGAAACACTTCTTTAACATCTTCTCTTTACTATCTTCTTTAATCATAAACTTTATCTTCTTAGCAACCCCTATTGGGTCACTTCAATAGCCCTTAGCACTCTTTTCTCAAATCTCAAAAATAATCGAGGAAAAGGAAACCTTATGTCTTCCGTCTCTTGTTCCAGAGCCTCTGCTTGGTACACCTTATTGGGATGTGTGCACCTCTGATTTATTGGGCAGGTACTACAACACTATTTGGGCTTCCCTTTAGTGACTTTATTGTCTTTTTCAAGGGCCAATTATAAAGGATCAGATGGTGGCCTCATTCCACAATAATGTCTGATAGTCTAGTGTACCACTTACTGGGCTACTTTACATTTTCATCAAGCTTATATAGAGGCCACCACTTAACCAGCTCTCCCTTGGTTTTTGTATCACCATAACTCACCAATTCTTTCTAATGTGTTAAAATACATCCCAGAGGACTGCTTACAGGAATCCCCTGACTTTCACCTGCTTTCATCTTTAAAATTCCTCTGGTACAACAATATACTGGGTACTCTTGTTCTACTCTAAAGATTTCCACTGGCTTCCCTATGCCTTCTTCCCCTGGGCATATACTTTTTACTAAACCACTAAAACAACCCAGGGTTTACACACACCACTGGAGGGGAAAATGCTAACTGGGTCTCGGCCAGATATTAACAACCCCAAACACACTCAACTAAAGGTTTTAATAAAATGTTGCTATGCATCAAAGAACTCAAATGGGGATACAGCACAGATCCTTCTGCAAGAGGGAAGCGGGGCCACCCCGGCCCCACGCCGTCCCGGCACTCTCCTTGCGACCAGAGATCACCAGTTCTTAATTAAAATACTACTTCACACACTGGCAATCTCAAGATCTCACAAACAATTAAGTGTGTTTCTCTACAGTAGAGACAAGCCCCCCCTCTACAATCAGAACTTTTTGGGATGGTCGTAGCGGGCTGGAAAAAAAACCAACAGAACAAACTGGGACTACAAAACCTGAATCCTTCCGCCGGGCGTAATTTCAAACCTTCTACACTACTCGTCGTTTTACACACAAAATAAACAGCTTATTTATCCACAGCTGTTTTTACTTAACAGTACAGTGGTTAAAATTCTGCTGCCAGGCACACGAACAAAACTCACACACAGCACTCCTCTTGGCACACACTGCAAACACGGTACAAACACTCCAAATCCTGCCGCTTTCCCAAACACACAGATATCCCTCCACTGATCAGGCGGGGGTTTTAAAATTCTTTCACAGCTTAAACAGGCACACACCCAAAAACACTTGCTACACATTACTGACATGCACTAAAAGCACACAAATCAAGACGCTTATAATGCAAATCCACACAGACCACAACACATACAGCACACCAATAATTTTACTGCTTGAACATACGATTGCAGCCAATGTGCCGGACTCCAATCGCTGTTTCCTGCGACTCGGTCTGGGACCGCCCGTGACCCAGAATTCACAAACCACAATCCCCGAGCCGCTTTTAAACCACAACCAAACTGGAGCCTCAATTGCTCTTGAACAATGACAATAGCTAGATCTACGGCTCTGCTGAGGCTTCTGCCCCACCTCAGGACATTTAAAGCTGGTGCCATTACCAGCTCTTACCTAAAACACAAAGAACCATCAATACCAGACTCCGCGGAGCTTACCAAACCTAATCAGGCCTCTGTTTTGCATAAGACGTCTCTTTATGACTTATAAGCTGCCTGTATTCAAAGGTACCTTTTTCAAATATTTATTAAACATACCTTTTTTGTCCGTAGCTTTGGCATGTCCTGCTCTCTCCCTGGGGTGTCAGCAGGGACACAGGAGCCCTCTTCTCAGAAAATTCTGGGTGGGTGCCCAGAGGGGTCCCAGACCCCGATGGCCCCTCAGCCAGAGAGAGCAGTTTCTTGCCTGGCTCGCCAGGTGATTTATTAAAATATGAATATCGATCGAATACCGATACCCAACTGTGATGGACAAAAGACTCTCTAACAGTTAAGTTAGAAAGTGTATGTTTATTGACAGCCCTGCAGCTGCGTGGGATAGCTCCACAATATGCACTGCAAAGACCACAGGTAATTACAAAGCCTTTTATCTACAAAAGTGTCGAATACACAAAATACAAATGCATATTTGTTGCGTCGCAACCCCACGGCGTTGGGTGCTACAACGTTGCGTATCTGGTTCTGGCCCAGCTTGGTGTTCAGTTTGTGCCTCCGGCAGCTTTAGATACGCATCAACAAAATTCGTTTGTGGGGTCTTGGCTCACAGGCAGTTTGGCTCACACTGTCATGGCTGTGGCAAAAGAGGGGACTCTCAGAGGCTTTGAGGAAAGAGGCTTTATTTGGTGGGGGGGTCAGGGGGTCCCCCAGCCTCAGGTAGGTGCCTCCGAGAGACCCCGAACCTGGGGCTGCAGGGCGTTTTTGTACAACGATTCAAAGGGGTGGGTACAAAGTGTCTAAACCAATAAAACAATTAAAACGATACATGCCAGCTAGATTACCTAAACACTAACAAATCCCAAATAGGTCTGGGAGTGGTCTCTCGGGGTCTTGCCAACCAGGGGCCAAAGCTCCTGGACCTTGAAGATAAGAATTCCGTAATGGACAAAGGGAAAAAATCATACATGAAACAGGGATGTAACAAGAAAAGACCAATAGGGAAGAGTCTCCAGGCAGCGACTCTAGTTGTCTTAGAAACCCTTATCAAACTATGATAAGAATCCACTCTGAGACAAGGGGCCCTTTCAAGGTATCTACTATACTAAAACTTACAATATAAAAAACTATACTACATTCATAACTAAAACTTAAAAAACATTTCTTGCACAGCCACACTTCCCCCCTTTTTTTTTTTATTTTGTTACTGTTCTGGAGTGTGAATCTCCGAGCTGTCTTCGCTGCTCGAGGCATCATCTGGTGGAAATTCGATGGCTGGCACCACTGAGTGCACAGAGGGGGTAGAAGTGGGGAAAATTGCATGCATAATTAAATTTTTCACTAAACTAAAAGCAATGGCTACAACTAAAACAATGAACAGAACTAACAGTCCTGTTTTGATCCACGAGCTGGCAATGCTAGAAAGTCCAACACTTGAAAAGATGTTGTCAAACCAGTCTCCTGTTTCTTTCTTGATGGAATTGACCATTTCTCGCAGCTGGTGGACAGATTTTTTGACGTCTTCTGCCTTGGACGATAGATTGAAGCAACACAGTCCTTCAAACTCCTCGCATGAATGCTGATTCAATAAAAGCAGGTAGTCAATGGCAGCTCGGTTTTGGAGGGTTGCCTGCCTGGTAACTTGCTCGTCTGATAGGAGGTCACTTATAGCTTGTGTTGTTAAATTTGCTTGCTTGGCCACCCAGCATTCTAAACGGCCTAATTCTCCCATAGATTTTGCAATTTAAACCCATGGTAAAAAAACTGTCAGGGCTGTAGTCTTTGCCCTGGACCAATGAATAATTTCTGAATTACAATCAGAATCGAGACTTGTTAGGTCTCTTTTCTGAACTTGAAGAGAGGAATTTTTCTTGTGCCAATTGAAAATTTGAGTCATGTTTGGGGTAAACAGGCTTAACTTGCCTAATGTGCATGGGCCTCCAATCAGTCGACCAGAAACGCCTGTGAATGCTCTGTCACCACAAATGAAAAAAAGACCCTTAGGAAGGGAACGGGAAAAAGTGTTGTCAGTAGAAGGAACCTTAACATGCACAATTTTTGTGCACCAATTTGCTGCCATATATGGACTCTTAACTTGCAGCAAATTGTAAAATTACCTCACTTGTTCTTTGGGAGGAGTATACTGAAAATGAACACAAAAGGGAGCTTTAGAGGACCCAAGAAGTTCCAATTCTTGGGGCTCTTGGTGGGCACGCAAAAGAGTTTGCGACCACTCTTTCCAAAAAGCAAGGGGATTCATGACAAAAGTCGAAGGGGGTTCACCCATTTCTTTAAAGTGATGAACTGTGCTGGGCTTTCGATTAAATCTTTGTTGCCAGTGGAGGAGTGAGTATGGATACTCTTCCTCTTTCACAGGGATTCCTACCAGGCAGGAGGATATGGGATCTTGGGCTGCTGCTGAGGCTAGGCAAATGTGGTCTTGGCCTAGACTCCGTGCGAGGGTTTTCCACACATTGGTTTTTGGCTGTGGAACGATCCAGGGGATGGTTATTGATGGCAAACTGAGCAGCACCACAAGGGTAAACACTGTCGTGCTGCGAATTTCCATGCTGACCACCAGGCCTGTGGTTCTGTAACTCAAAAGAAAAATTCAGTTAAACAAACACTGAAAACAATCAGCTGGAGGAAACAGCTCTTCTGCTTTTTCCTCCTGCCAAAACATCCAGGAGGGAAGAGTAACTGGGCAAGGAGGCCTTGCCTCTGAACTTCTCTCTTCTCCCTTTTTCCTCCTTCTCCAGGAGGCCACAGTGACCTGGGGCACTTTTGTTTCTGAAGTTTTGGGGACATAGGGTCTCACGCATCGGGAGGGAATCCACCGCAAGCCAGTGGGAGTGGAGACGCAGGTGTACCCACGCCCCCAGGTGACTAAATCATGAGGACCCTGTATCCTCAAAGTTTCTGGATCTTTGACAAGAACTTTTGGCCTTTCATGGGGCTCTAACTGTGAGCTCCCTTGAAAATGCCTGTTCACCGGCGGCTTCATGGACTCAAAAGAACAATTAAGAAAATTTAAAGTGAACAAAGCACGGGCCAATCTTACAGATGGTGGTTCAATTTTGAGAACCGGTTGCTGCTGACTGAGGACTCTTTTGAGATTCTGATGAGTCCTCTCCACAATTGCTTGACTTGTCGGAGAGTGGGGAATCCCAGTTTTGTGTTCCACTCCCCATTGCTGCAGAAAGCTGCTGAATTCTTTGGATTTGTACGCTGGTCCGTTGTCGGTTTTCAAGGACCTTGGGATGCCCAAAACAGCGAAAGCCTGGATAAAATGCTTGATAGCATCTCCAGCTTTCTCTCCGGTGTGGGCAGAAGCAAAAACAGCTCCCGAGAACGTGTCGACAGAGATATGCACATACTTCTGCCTTCCAAAGGGGGCGAAGTGCGTGACGTCTGATTGCCACACTTCACAGCTGGACAAACCACGGGGATTCACGCCTGTGGGCATGGATGAAATGGCACTTTTGTGACATTGTGAACAGCCATTTACAACCGCTTTGGCTTGGTCACGGGTTAAGTTAAACTGCCGGACCAAACCTGGTGCGTTTTGGTGATGGAGTTGGTGACTGATTCTTGCTTGCTCAAAACGATTTGGCAGCGGGGTCACCTCAACAGGGGCAGTGAGAGCATCAGCTCTCCTGTTTCCCTCTGCAATGGATCCTGGGAGCTCTGTGTGTGATGTGGTGTGCATCACATAAAAGGGATGTTCTCTGTGAGAAATCAGTTTCACAAGCTTAGAAAGCAACTGAAAAAGAGTGATGTTGGAAACTTCCTGCAGCACAGAATGTTCTGCTCTAGAAACTATCCCTGCAACATAACTTGAATCTGTTACCAAATTGAAAGGTCCAGAGAACTTCTCAAACGCTCTAACGACTGCAGCCAACTCAGCAACTTGAGGCGATCCTTCCACCTCCGCAACATCTGATTCCCACTGCTGGGAAAGAGGGTCTTGCCAAGTCATGACTGACTTGTGGGACTTTCCAGAAGCGTCTGTAAAAACGGTCAGAGCGTCAAGAGGCTCTTTGCTCTGGATACTTTCTAGCTCTAATTGAAATGGAACATCAGCATTGAACAGTTTGTGGGCAGGCCGATGAACTGAAATTTGGCTGGGGTAGTTATCTAGAGCAAACTGCAGTGCTTCGTTCTCCTGGAGCAAATGCTCCAGCATGGCTTTTGTGATTTGGCCTGATTTCAATTTGATTGGCATGTGAATGAACTCAAAATCACAGCCAGCCAGTTCTCGAAGGCGGATTCTGGCTTTCCGAATCAAGTCAGCCATCAATTCTTGTGGCTTTGTCATCCTTTTGGACCTGTGGTGACTCAGAAAGACCCACTCTATAATAGAGAGAGGATCTTCTTTGTCTTGGACTTTCTTTGATTTCTGGGGTTTTTTTTTTGTCCCATTGAAAAATCATTCCATGAAGATGTGGCAGCTTTCCTAAAATAATAAAACGAAAAGGCAGGTCAGGCTTACACCTGTTGGCCTGTCTGGTGGACATTGCGTGCTGAATGTTTTCGAGCGCAATTTTTGCTTCTGGGGTGAGGGTCCTGGGGGAACTGAGCCCCTCTCCCCCTTTTAACAAATCGAAAAGGGGGGCTAGATCTTCAGTAGAAAGACCTAGCCAAGGTCTCACCCAGTTCAAAGTTCCACACAGTTGATGAACATCTGCAAGGGTCTGAATTTGGGTTCTAATTTTCAATTTTTGAGGAACAATGGTTCTCTTTCCAATTTCAAGCCCTAGGTATTTCCAGGGCGGCATCTGTTGAATTTTGGACTCTTGCAGCTCAAAACCTGCATCAACCAGTGAAGACACTGTGAGGTCGAGTGCATGCTCCAACAAGTCGTCTGTTGGTGCGGAAATCAAAACATCATCGATGTAATGATAAATGATCGCTTGGGGCACTGCTGCATGCACAGGTTCGAGCAGGGAAGAAACGTACCGTTGGCAGACCATGGGAGAGACCTTTAGATCTTGCGGAAGGACTTTCCACTGGTACCTCTTCCGCGGTGCTTCTTGGTTCAAGGTGGGCACAGAGAAAGCAAAGCGTGGTGCATCATCAGGGTGAAGAGGAATGTGAAAAAACCAATCTTTTATGTCAATCACAGTCAAATTCCAATTTTCAGGGAGCATAGTTGGGGAAGGCATCCCTGGTTGCAGTGATCCCATGTCCTCAACTACCTCATTAATTTTGCGGAGGTCGTGAAGAAGCCTCCACCTGGTCTTGTCTGCTTTTTGGATAACAAACACTGGAGAGTTCCACGGTGAAGTGGTCTCTTCAATGTGGCCTTTTTTCAATTGCTCTTCTACCAATTCATTGAGCGCCTTTAATTTCTGCTTAGAGTGCGGCCACTGTTCTACCCAAACTGGTTCATCTGTCAGCCAATTCAGTTTTTGGATAGGACGCTCTTCAGTGACCGCAACCTGAAAAACCTTTGAAAGGTCAGGAATGTTGATTGTGACTCCCCATTGGGACATCAAATCTCTTCCCCACAGGGGTTCGTCAAAATCCAACACAAAAGGGCGTAAAGTTGCCAATTGCCCATTTGGTCCCTCAATTGTGACTGCTTTCTTTGACTGTTTGGCCAATTGCAAACCTCCAATGCCATTTACATGTTTGACAAAGTCTTGCAATTCCCAGTGTGACCGCCACACCTTTTCTGGTATAATTGTGACATCTGCAGCTGTGTCCCAGGCTCCTTTAAGGAGTTTGGATTCGCCACCCATGGAGAGTTTACAGTAATCTTTTGGCCTGTTAGAGCCTATCTTTCTTATCACAGCGACAGTGGTGTCTCTGTCGCTTTCTTCTTTGCCATCTTCTGTGGCACTGTTCTCTGAACCTGTTCTCACTGCAAACTCTTGGAGAAATGGAATGGCTTGGGCGATAATTTGCCCTTTTGGTAAAAATGTGGGTGGGTTATCACTGCCCAACCACACTACAAATCGCTCTGGGTCTGTTCTTACAATCCCAGGAGCAATCTTGATGTCTGAGGGCGTGTACTTACAGTCTCTGACAACAACCCATTTGGTACGTATCAAATGCCACGTGCCTGGTTCCTTTGAGACCACGGCTGTGTGCCATTGATTGTCCCGCAGGTGAAGAGGCTCAGCCAGCTTGAGCCTGAAAGGCTCATACCTGTCTGTCGTTGTCAAGGATCCTGTTGGTTCAGGCAAGATTATGTGCCTCGGTTTGTCTGGTTTTGTCAAATCCTGTTAAAAAAAGGACAAATCTGATTTAAATAACTTTTTTTCTTTTTTGGTGTTTAAAGCAGCCCGATTTGGATCAACACGCTGGGCTGTCCCATGCTCGTCACTCAGTTTTTTGACTCTTTGTTATTCTCTGTGTTCCTATCTTCCCCACTTCCCCTTTCTTTTAAAAAATTGTCAAATTGTTTTTTCCTTGGACACTGGTTTGTCCAGTGATTGTTCTGTCCACAAAGGAAGCAGGGGCGTTCTGGTTGTGCAGAACTGTTTTTCTTTTGTGGCTCTGATGTCTTCTGGGCTTTCGAAGTTTCAACAGCAGCAGCAGTGACTTTCTGGCGTGTCTTTGCTTCTTTGGGAGCTGGTTTCTTGCACCTTGGAACTGTGACACTCACGGCTTGCAGCATCTGCCTGAGCTGAGGGATGGTCCCTGGTTCTCTTGGAATGAGGTTGATGGCAGCTGTGCACTCTTCGTTTGCATGGGAGAATGCCAGCTGCTGGATCACCTGCTTTTGGGCTTCTCCTGCCACAACTTGCTGTTCAACTGCCATCGAGAGGCGGTCTACAAAGTCAACGTATGATTCTTGTGGTTCCTGAAAAATTTCTAAATAACATTGAAAAGATCCCGCTGGTTGCATTTTTAAAAAGGCTTTGCAAGCTTGCTCAGTTACAAACTCAAGAACATTTTGTGGTATATTATTTGCCTGGTCAGTGGCTAGTTTCCAATCTCCCTCGCCTATTAAATGGTTGAGGGTGATTGGATTGCCTGCATTATCTGTTGCAGTGTCTGGGTTTTCTAACAAAGTTGGGAGTGCATCTTTCAACATGTTTGCCCAGGTCCCTTCCCAAAGCTCAAACTGAGCTTTCTTTGACAAACACTTAAAAAGCTGTTTTAAATCTGAGGGAACAACTGTGATTGCAGCAAAAGAAGAAAACAACATGCCTTCGAAATATGAGCTTTCTCGCCCATATTCTTTCAAAGCTTTCATCAAATCTTAGATGAGTGACTGAGGGAAGGCTCTCCACATAGCAAAGGTATTTCCATGCCCACGGGTCCTACGATAGGTAACCGGTGTAATTTTGGGCACTTTTTCACTGTTTGGCATTTGTTCTGCTTCATCTGGGACTTCTGCCTCAGTAGCTGTGGTTTGAACTGAAGCAACTGCAAGCTCACAGTGTGTTTGCCTGTCACTATGGCAACAGGCTGGGGGCGGTGCCCCACTGACGCTGTGTGGATTGGGAGAGACGCTGCCTGGGGCTGCCTCCGACTCCGCCCACTGCGGCGGCAGCAGCGGCACGGGCTGGCACCGGGAAATGCAGGAGGGTGGGATTGGGGCAGCGCCGTGCGTGGGGGGGGGGCCGAGTCTGGCCCCAAGTGCCACGACTCCGGCGGGCACCGCGTCGGCTCGGTGAGCCGCGGCGCGGCTTCCGCGGCTCCCGCGGGCGAAGGCGGAAGCGGCGGCGCCGCTCCGGGGTTTGCTCCCCGCGCCTCCGCGGTCCCAGCTCCCGCAAGCGGTGGCGGCGGGCGCGGAGCCCGCGCGGGCGGCCCCAGCCGCGGCGGCTCGGCGAGCCGCGCTGCAGCTTCCGCGACCCCCGCGGGCGAAGGTGGAAGCGGCGGCAGCAGCGGCTTGGGGAGGGGCGGGACCGCCTCTGTCCGCGGAAAAAGCGGCGGCGCAGCGCGAAGCGGCTCCCGCTGTGACCGCGGTCGCAGGAGGGACGACCCCGCTGGTTTCGGACCCCGGGGGTGCGGGGGCTCTGAGGGCACTTGTTCCCACCGCAGCCGAGGGTCTCCTGGGTGCGGGGGGGGTGCGGGAAGAGAAGCTGAAAGCGGTGCAAGGACGGGACAGGGGCGGAGCGGGGCTGGCTCCAGGAGGGGTTGGGGCGGGGCCGTGCTTCCTTGGCTCAGCTCCAAACCACACCATTCTGGAGGCGGGGACGGGAGGAGAGGGGTTTGGGGCGGGGGCAGGGCGGTGCTTGGAGTCCACGGGATGGGTACATCCCATCCCGGGCTCTGCGTGGGCAGGGAAAAGGGCAGAGGCAAGTTTGGGGACAAAGGGAAAGATGAGCAGGGGGGGGAAGTGGGCAGGGAAAGCGAAGTTCCCTGGGGAGGAAAAGTTTGAGAAGACAAAGAACAAAGAGCAAATGGCTGCCACACGTGGCGTCCGCCATTCCCGGGGCTCTCCCCTCTGTTCTCTGAGGAGGGGGAAGCTTCAGGATCACCGCTGCGTGGATTTTTGGAGCTGTTTTCGTATTTTGCTTCGGCAGGAGGGGCTGAAGGCTCCTCGTCCTCAGCAAACGAAAAACAAACTCTGGGTTTGTTTTCTCGGGAAATCGAGGGGGTGTGGGGGGGTTTTTTGCCACTCAGACCTGCTGAACGGCTCTGGGAGGCCCCAGCAGTCCGGCCGTGACTGCTTTGGCACAAAGGAACAGGATTTTCGGTTCCCGAGGTGCTCTTTGCATTTTTGAAAATTTTAAAAGGGTTTTTTGGGGATTTGGGTGCCTTGGGGGTAGAAGGGAGTGTGGAAGAAGGAAAAGAAGGGGAGGAGGGGGAAGAAGCAAAAGCAGGAGAAGGGCACAAAGGGGAAGAGGCTGAAAAACTGCTTTGCAAAGATGCAATATTTTTTTCTTGCATTTTTTCAATTTCTTTCAAGGCAGATATTAACTGCCATGGCCAAAACATGAATTTTGAAGCCAAAATGTCTCCCGACCGAGCTAACTTTTGTAACTTTTTTAAAACCTCTTCCCAAAACTAAATGCAATTTACTTGGTCCGAATTAACATTCGAAAAGTGCAAAAACAAAAACTTGGTAAATTTTTTCAATTCTTTCTTTGAATGCTTTACTTTAGCAACAAGTAAAATCCCAATTAAACTTTTAAAAACCTCTTTTTGAGTGATGGATTTTGCATTCCCCATTTTGAAACAGCTGTTATCTGTTCCACCACTCCTCCCAGCCCCCCCTTCACTTCTCCACGGGTTCTCCTTTCCTGAGGAGGGTGCCTCTGCACGAGAAAGGACTCACAGCCCTCCCTCTCCCCTCCCTCAGGGGTTGCGCAACCTTAAAATTCTGCGGCTTTTCCAAGCCTGCTGGTGGGTATTTTCCCCTTCCTTCTTTGAGGAAATATACTCACCAAACCCAGGGGACAGCGGGGGGATGATGCTGGGCCGACCACAAGCCGAAGAGGACTCCTTTGGGGCAGGAGCTGTTCTCTTCGTCCACCAGGGCTTCACCTTGGTGGCTCGTGAATTCGAGGGTCTCTGCGGACCTCTCACAGGGTCCACTCTGGGGCCACTGTGTCAGACCCACGTCTCAGCGTGCCAAACTGCGGCTGCAGCCCCACATTCGTTGGGCACCACACTGTTGCGTCACAACCCCACGGCGTTGGGTGCTACAACGTTGCGTATCTGGTTCTGGCCCAGCTTGGTGTTCAGTTTGGGCCTCCGGCAGCTTTAGATACGCATCAACAAAATTCGTTTGTGGGGTCTTGGCTCACAGGCAGTTTGGCTCACACTGTCATGGCTGTGGCAAAAGAGGGGACTCTCAGAGGCTTTGAGGAAAGAGGCTTTATTTGGTGGGGGGGTCAGGGGGTCCCCCAGCCTCAGGTAGGTGCCTCCGAGAGACCCCGAACCTGGGGCTGCAGGGCGTTTTTGTACAACGATTCAAAGGGGTGGGTACAAAGTGTCTAAACCAATAAAACAATTAAAACGATACATGCCAGCTAGATTACCTAAACACTAACAAATCCCAAATAGGTCTGGGAGTGGTCTCTCGGGGTCTTGCCAACCAGGGGCCAAAGCTCCTGGACCTTGAAGATAAGAATTCCGTAATGGACAAAGGGAAAAAATCATACATGAAACAGGGATGTAACAAGAAAAGACCAATAGGGAAGAGTCTCCAGGCAGAGACTCTAGTTGTCTTAGAAACCCTTATCAAACTATGATAAGAATCCACTCTGAGACAAGGGGCCCTTTCAAGGTATCTACTATACTAAAACTTACAATATAAAAAACTATACTATATTCATAACTAAAACTTAAAAAACATTTCTTGCACAGCCACACATATTCATACTCTTGTCACCTGTTCTAAACTAAAAGGTTCCCTGGAACTTACATAAATGTTCAAAGCCTGACAAATCCAATCCTCAAAGGAACCAAACACAGGCCAGTATAGGTGGTTGGCTCTAATTTGCTTTCCACCCCACACCTCCATACAATAGTGAATCATTTTTACTTTACTCTTACCCTGCCTAGAAGGGGTAATTATTCCAATACGTAATCATCAGTCCTTGAGGTCTATCTGGCGGTATCTGGGGGAGCTTCACTTGGGGTCCCCCACCCATGGGATCAGAGGGCTTGCTTTTCCTCTGTCCCATCTTCCAGAGTGCCTTCATACACACACACACACTTCACCTCCTGTTCGTGGCCCAGTCCCTCGCGGGATGTGGGAACCACACTACTGAGGAGTCCACACTCGCTTCGTCCTCCCCTGGACGTCTCACAATGACACACTCTGGGATACCCAACCCCAACTGAACGGATAACCGGCCTATACTTACGCACTCCTGCGTCTTCGTTCGGGCTTCGTGCACAAAGATTATGGGGTTGCCAGCTTTCTTTTGCTTACTTTCGAATTTAGGGTTGGTCGGTAGAGGATCGGATGGGGTGTTACTCAAACAGGGGCCGCTTGTCAGCGGGGCGCCTCCCCTGTATGGTGACCCACACCAGGTTGCCTCTATCAAGTCACAGCACCAAATTTGTTATAGGTGTGTCCCGATAATTGACTGGACACAAGCCCAATTAAAATAATATTGGAATTTATTAAGCAAGCAACAGTAAGCAAAACAGCGCTGGGGGGCCAAGGGGTCTCCTGCCCCACCGTGGCTCGCGCCATACCACCAAGAGTCTCTGCTCTTTATACTTTGCAGCTTCCTGTGACACGTTTCTGTTTCTTTTGTGTTTGCGAACAGTTGCGGGGGGGTCTTCCCAGTGGTCATGGGAATGGGGTCCCGTAGTCGATCCCTGCAAAAATTGGTTGCTCAGCTTCTACTTCTGCTTATCTTTTGTTTACTTTGCCGGAACAAGGTTTTTCCTGTAGCATGGTTTAGTGAACAATTACTGATGGTAATTTATTACACTGGCCCCTGCTACGCTGTTAAATGGCAGCCCTGCTCGCTCCAGCTCCTGTGCTTTCCCTGCCCCACCTGCTTTGTCTGCGCCGGCCGTGCTGGGGGCTACCAATCCGGCCGCCATGGACCATGTGTGGGCTATCCACACCCCGATTTGGTTTCCGCCTGTAGTAGGGTGACTTTATGTTGCTCGTATCCCCAATCGTCTGCTCTGTTTGTGCTGTATATTCAGTTCTGTACCTTTAAAACTTGTTCTGGGAGCGAAGGGCTCGGAGAAAGCAGCAGCGCGCAGTTTGTTTTGAGAAACGGCCTGACTCCCCCACGGCTAGCTCTCCGGCGTTCGTCTGAGGCACGGACAGCGGTGAGACAGAGATCTCCTGTGCTTTTAGTTAGTTTAGCTAGCTAGGGCAGAGAAGACTCCCTGGACTGGGTTTTTTTCCTCTTTTTTTCTTGGGACTGTTTAAATCTGCTCAAGACTGAAAACCCAGAAGAGCAGTGAGGGCTGGCACCTGCGGCCCGCCGGGCCTGGAGCTGCGGAGGAAGTGGAGCTGGTGAGAGACTGAGGGAGCTGAGCTGCAACCACGGCAAGGACTGTCTCTGTTTGCCATCTCTCTTCAGAGCGGCGAGAAGTTTTATTGTTTCATACTATTAATTCTTTGCATTTGTAGGCATTTTGTTTGTTAAATAAATAGTTTTTTCCACTTTTCTCTGAAGAAGTTCTTTTCCTAGACCAGCTGGGGAGAGGAGCTGTTTGAGTTTGCTTTTCAGAGGAACCCCTTCAGAGGTTCCCTCTCAATTTTGCCCTAAACCAGGACATATATTTATTTGGCGCCCAGTGTGGGGCTTGAGAGAGTAGAAAAAACTTACATTGACTGCATTTTTAGTTTTACTTTGTGTAAAGATAGAGTATTCAGTAGCTATGTTGCTCATTAAATTCCTAATGTCTCTTAAGATGAAGTCCTTTCTGTGTTTCTGTTCCCTAAGCTTTTTTGAAGTTTTAATACCTCTCTAGTCCCTAAGTTTGTTTTCTTATTCAGCAATAGCTCCAATGTTTTCTCTAACACGTAGCTTTTACACTAGAAGTGCACGAGTTAAGATTGCTATTGTCCTGAGTTTAGCGATCATGATTTATAAGAAGCTTATACAAGTACTAAAATTTGTGCCTAGTATGTTTAGTTTATAGCTTCTTCATCCTACCCTGCATCCTAATTCCAGTAGCATGTTTTAAGAATTTATTAATAATTGCACCCAGTTTGTTAGAGAAGATGAAGCTTTTCAGTCATCTCTTTATTCCTTCTCTTTTGAACCAGTTACATCACTTTTAGAGAATGTTCAATGTCCCCTGACTGTTAAAGAAACCACCTTTCTAGTATTTAATCTAGTAAGCTTCCTCTATATGTTCTACAGCTTGTCTAAAATGAAGTCTGAGTTCTCCAGAGGAGCTGATGAGACTACTAACCTAGAAGTAAACCCAGGTGTGAAAAATCCTAAATAGTGTAGAAAATGGGAGAGAATAAGCCAAACCTTAAAGAAATTTTCTAATCCCCCAGCTTGAGAATTTTCACACGAACAAATTCAGAACCCAGACGAAGTGGGGAAATATCTGGAGGAGAACTGCCGTGATAATTCTAAAGAGAAAAGGCTCATTGCGATAAGCTGGGCCCTGGCATATGCTTATCGTACACTGCTAGGTACTGTAGGGCAGCAGATAAAAACAGGGGGGCAGGGAGATAAATCAGCAGCTACCCCAGTCACTCGGGCTGCAGCCAATACCGTAGCTACTCAGACAGCAGCTAAACCAGAAAGTGAACCTAAGACACTGACAGTCGCCCCAGCAAAGAAGCGCACATACAAAACTGATCAACCAGTAGATGATGATCCAAGTAAAAGACCCTCAGTGCCTCCCAACACCCAACTGACTGACACCCAATCAGACACTGAACCAACTGATACACAATCAGAAACTGAACAAACTAACATAAAAAGCAGCAGTATAAAGCCCCACAAAACAAGTTGCAGAAACCACTAAAAAAAAAAGTGAGTCAAGCCAGCTTGCCGAACTCAAAGCTGTTCAATTAGCCCTAGACATTACTAAAAAAAAAAAAATAGCCAAAGCTCTACCTCTACACTGATTCATAAATAATAGCCAATGCTCTGTAAAGCTAGCTAAAAAAATTTTTAAAAGCCAACTAGCAGTGTAAAAAAACACAATCTAAGCTGCTGATAAGTAAAAAAACATTGCCACCAAAATAAAAAAACTACCTGTAAAAGTTCGTCATGTAGACGCCCATGTTCCCAAGAGTAAAGCTAAAAAAACCCACCAAAACAACAAACAAATAAATCAAACTGCAAAAATAAAAGTATCAAAAATAAACTTAAATTAGCAACATAAAAAAAGTTGTTCCTAGCTCAGTAAGCTCATGATGCCTCAAGTCATCAGAGCAGAGATGCCACCCATAAGTAAGCACGAGACCGAAAAGTAAATCTAACCATAAATAGTATTTCTCAAGTTATCCATAACTGTGAGACGTGTGCTGCCATCAAGCAAGCCAAGTGAGTCAAGCCCCTCTAGTACAGTAGACAGTAGTCCAAATATAAGTATAAAAAAGCCTGGCAGATTGACTACATCACTCTGCCCCAAACCCGCCAAAGTAAGCACTACGTGCTGACCATAGTAAAAGCCACCACTAAGTGGCTGGAGACCTATCCTGTGCCTCATGCCACAGCCCAAAACACCATCCTGAGCCTAGAAAAGAAAGTTCTTTAAAAGCATAGTACCCCTAAAAAATTAAGTCAGACAATAAAACTCATTTCAAAAATAGCCTTATCAACACCTAAGCTAAAAAACATAGCATTAAGTAAGTGTACAATATCCCCTACCATACACCAGCTGCAAGCAAAGTAAAAAAGTGCAATAAACTGTTAAAAACCACCTTAAAAGCATTAAGTAGAAAATCTTTCAAAAATTAAAAGCAACACTTAGCAAAAGCCACCTAGTTAGTTAACACCCAAAGTTCGACCAACAAAGCAAACTTAGCCCCGTCTAAGCTCCTATCTACAGTAGACAGAGATAAAGTCCCAATAGTACATGTAAAAAGTTTGTTAAAAAAGACAGTTCAGATTAAATCTGCCTCAAGTACAGACAAACCCATCCGTGAAATTATTTTTGCTCAAAGACCAAGTTACACGTAGTAAATAATGCAAAAAAATAAAACAACACAATGTGTACCTCAAAAAAAATCTAATTGTTGAGTGAAGACTATGAGTAAATATCATTTACTCACAGTCTGGATGTTACTACCATTTTCTGTATATAGCTGTATATATATATATGTATAAAGTATGTGTGTGTAGAGTTAGAATTTTAGTTTTAGTAGTAAGTTAACGATATGAAGATAAAGAGTAGAATGTAGTAGGGTGACTTTATGCTGCTCGTATCCCCAATCGTCTGCTCTGTTTGTGCTGTATATTCAGTTCTGTACCTTTAAAACTTGTTCTGGGAGCGAAGGGCTCGGAGAAAGCAGCAGCGCGCAGTTTGTTTTGAGAAAACTGCCTGACTCCCCCACGGTTAGCTCTCCGGCGTTCGTCTGAGGCACGGACAGCGGTGAGACAGAGATCTCCTGTGCTTTTAGTTAGTTTAGCTAGCTAGGGCAGAGAAGACTCCCTGGACTGGTTTTTTTTCCTCTTTTTTTCTTGGGACTGTTTAAATCTGCTCAAGACTGAAAACCCAGAAGAGCAGTGAGGGCTGGCACCTGCGGCCCGCCGGGCCTGGAGCTGCGGAGGAAGTGGAGCTGGTGAGAGACTGAGGGAGCTGAGCTGCAACCACGGCAAGGACTGTCTCTATTTGCCATCTCTCTTCAGAGCGGCGAGAAGTTTTATTGTTTCATACTATTAATTCTTTGCATTTGTAGGCATTTTGTTTGTTAAATAAATAGTTTTTTCCACTTTTCTCTGAAGAAGTTCTTTTCCTAGACCAGCTGGGGAGAGGAGCCGTTTGAGTTTGCTTTTCAGAGGAACCCCTTCAGAGGTTCCCTCTCAATTTTGCCCTAAACCAAGACACCGCCGAAAGACCCCGCTCCTTAGGCAGTTCCAGCAGCGGTCCCCGCCTATGCCCTCCCTGCCTTGGACGACCTAGCTTCGGCACCGACCCCTGCTCCCACCCCTCTTCCTCCAACAATCCCATCAGCCCCAGCTCTGGGTCCCGTTCCCTTGGTAACGACAGCACCTGCTGTTCAAGAGAACTTTCTTCTTAAAAAAAAAGCACCCTACCAAAATGCCAGAAGCTCAGTTAAAAAACAGCCCTCCCCTGACCTTTCCTCAAAACAAGGGAAGAAGGTTATAAAGGATAAAGAACAAGGAGGGTGGGATGAAGAGATTAGTTCATTCCCACTAGGGGGGAAGACGGGGTTTGTCAACAACCCTTTGACTTCTTCAGAAATCAGAATTTTTAAAAAGGAGATCAAAGGATTATCAGAAGATCCCATAGGTACAGCTGAGCAGTTAGACCAGTTCTTAGGTCTGAATATTTTTACTTGGGAAGAGATGCAATCCATACTCAGAATAATTTTTTCGCAAGAAGAACAGCACATGATTAGGGCTGCTAGGATAAAAATTTGGGAAAAGGAAAACCAGCAGGGGCCCCCAGGGGATCAGAAAATGCCAATAGCACTTCCTAATTGGAAACAAAATGAAGAGGGAGAGTGGAAACACATGAATGATTACTGTAATTTGATAATTAAAGGAATAAAAGAGGCAGTACCTTGAGGGCATAATGTTAGAAAGGCTTTTGAAGGGCACCAAGAAAAAGAAGAGACACCAACAGAATAGTTAGAAAGACTTAAGAAAAATATGAAACAATATTCTGGAAGAGATCCTGAAACAACTGCTGGACAGGCTTTATTAAGAATCAATTTTGTTACTCATGCTTGGCCAGATACTAGAAAAAAAATAGAAAAAATGGAAGATTGGCAAGATTGGTCATTAAATGATTTATTAAAGGAGGCCCAAAAAGTCTATGCCAGAAGAGATGAAAAAAAAGCCAAAGTGCAAGCAAAGATTATGGTAGCCACTATGCGAGAAGGTAACTTCCAAAGAAACCCAAAACTCCCAGGTACCACTCCTAGACATTCAGGTCTTAGAGACAGGGAAAAGGAGAGAAACAGAGCTCCAGTATGAACAAAATCCCAGGAGTGCTCTAAGAGTGCCTGTTTCTTTTGCAGGAAGGCGGCACATTACAAGCATGAGTGCCCTCACCTAAAAAAGGACCTGAAAATCTTCCGAGATAGACCAAGAAGAATAGGGAAGTCATAAGCCCTATTTTTTGGGGGACTAATACCATCTGGAGCCTGTGATAACCTTAAAAGTGGGCCTCCAAGAGGAGGAATTAGAATTTGTAGTAGACAGAGGAGCAGAAAGAACATGCTTATTAAATATTCCAAAAGGTTATAGTGTAAGTAAAGACACTGTAAAGGTAACAGGGGCAAAAGGAGAGTTTTACAGTTGCTGTCATTAAAAATGTGGTGATTGAAGGTAAAACTAGAATTTGGATGGGAGATGTCTTATTGGTTCCTGGGGCAAGTAGCAACTTAGTAGGGAGAGACTTGCAGATGAAGCTGGGGATAAGGGTCATACCACAAGAAGGGAAAATGACAGCTAAAATTTTAAAATTTGGCCAAGAAGATGAAGATAGAATTAACAAAGAAGTTTGGACTGGGGAATGGAATAGGAGAGGACTGGACATTGGCCCTATAAGTCACGATTAAGAGAGAGGAATGTCCCATACGTGTACGTCAGTCCCCTATATCCTTAGAAGGACAAGAAAGTTTGAAGCCGGTAACAGAAGGACTAATAAAGGATGGAACATTAGAACCTTGAATGTCTCCACATAATACCCCTATTCTGCCAGTAAAAAAAGCCTGATAGGAGTTATAGATAAGTACAAGACTTACAGGAGGTTAACAAAAGAACTCAGACCCATTACCCAGTGGTACCCAATGCTTACACTCCTTTAAGTAAGGTCCCACCCCAACATCAGTGGTTTAGTGTAGTGGATCTAAAAGATGCTTTTTCGGCTTGTCCATTAGCCAAGGAAA
The DNA here is from genome assembly GCA_027886175.1 of Phylloscopus collybita. Classification (NCBI taxonomy): domain Eukaryota; kingdom Metazoa; phylum Chordata; class Aves; order Passeriformes; family Phylloscopidae; genus Phylloscopus; species Phylloscopus collybita. The sequence goes on from JAJNNQ010000057.1 coordinate 6,103,355, forward strand.
GCCGAAATATCTTTGCCTTTGAATGGGAAGACCCAAATACTGTGAGAAAGCAGCAACTAAGATGGACAAAATTGCCACAGGGGTTCACTGAATCTCCAAACCTATTTGGGTAAGCTTTAGAAACAATACTACAAACTTTCCCCACTCCTCCTGGAATATAAATTATCCAATATGTAGATGATCTCTTATTATCAGGGGAAGCTGAAGTTGAAGTTAGGGAGGCTACTATAAAACTTTTGAATTTTCTCAGAGAAAAAGGATTAAGAGTATAAAAAGGGAAACAGCAATTTGTAGAACCAGAAGTAAAATATCTCGGACACTTAATAACCAAAGGCAGCCGAAAGCTAAACCCTGAGAGGATTGCAGGAATTTTATCTCTCCCCCCTCCCTCATCAAAGAAGGAAATTAGAAAGCTATTCAGATTATTGGGATATTGTAGATTATGGATTGAAGGGTATACACAGGCAGTAAAATTTTTATATGGAAAATTGACAGAGGGAGATAATATAAAGTGGACCAAAGAAGATGGTTATAAATTAGAAGAATTTAGGTCAAAACTAGCCTCAGTGCTGACTTTGAGCTTACCCTCATTAGAAAAACCTTTTCATCTATATGTAAATGTAGAAAATGGAGTAGCTCATGGAGTTCTGGTTCAGGAGTGGAGAGGAGTGAAGAGACCAATAGCTTATTTATCAAAGATGTTGGACCCAGTGAGCCAGTGTGTATTCAAGCTATAGCAGCTACTGCAATTCTAGAAGAGAGCCGTAAGCTTACCTTTGGAAGTAAACTAATTGTGTGTAGACCTCACGCAGTCCAAAATGTTTTAAACCAGAAGGCTGAAAAATGTTTAACAGACTCTAGGATGCTAAAATATGAAGCAATCCTGATAGACAGTAATGACTTGACACTAGAAGTAAACCAGAGTTTAAATCCAGCTCAATTTTTTATATGGAGAACCATAAAGTAACCTAACACATAATTGTTCAGAAATTATCCAATACCAAACTAAAGTATGAGAAGACCTCGAGGAGCAAGTCCTTGCAGAAGGGGAAACAATATATATAGATGGTTCTTCCAGGTGTTTACAAGGAAAAAGAACGTCAGAGTATGCTTTGGTTGATGGAAAAAACATACAAACCATTGAAAAAGGAAATTTACCTTCAAACTAGTCAGCTCAAACGTGTGAATAATATGCTCTAAAAAGAACATTGGAATATTTAGCATACAGAAAAGGAACTATATATACTGACTCAAAGTATGCCTTTGGTGTAGTACACATTTCTGGAAAAATTAGGGAAGAAAGGGGGTTACACAATTCAAGAGGAAAGGGGTTAATACATGAGGGTCTTATTTTGGAGGTCTTAGAAGCATTAAAATTGCCTGAGGAGATAGCTGTAGTGCATGTCAAAGGACATCAAAAGGGAATGACCTTGGAAATAAGGGGAAATAATTTGGCAGATCAAGAAGCTAAAGATGCAGCAGAGAATGGGATCCAAAGGGTTATGTTAATTTTGACTTCAAATAAGGAAGAATTAGAAACTCCAAAGTTCAGTGAAGCAGAAGAAAAAGAATTAAATAAGATAGGAAGAAAGCCAGATGAATCTGGGAAATGGAAAATTCCTGATGGGAGACAGTTACTTAACAAGCCTCTCACTAAGAAAATATTAGAAAACATACATCAAAAAACTCATTAGGGTACTCAAGCTTTGTGTAATCACTTTCTAAGGGATTATGGGTGTATTAGGATTTTTGGGTTGGCAAAACAAGTAACTGAAAAATGTATAATTTGCCAAAAGGTAAATAAAAAAGTAATGAGAAAAACAACATTAGAAGGTCGGGAGTTAGCTCTCCGGCCATTTCAAAGTATCCAAGTGGATTTTACTGAACTTCCTCAAGTACAAAGATGGAGGTTTTTATTAGTGATAACGGACCATCTGACTCATTGGGTAGAAGCTACTCCCACTGTCAGAGCCACAGCCAATGTAGTATGTAAAACCCTTTTGGAACAAATTATTCCCAGATATGAAATGGTTAATATGATAGACTTGGACAGAGGAACACATTTTACATCAAAAGTCTTACAGCAAATAACTCAAGCCTTGGGAATAAAGTGAGAATTACATACCCCATGGCATCCACAAAGTTCAGGCCAGGTAGAGAGGATGAACCAGACTTTAAAGAAAACCTTAACAAAATTAATAATTGAAACCCAAATGTTGTGGGTAAAATGCCTACCTTTGGCTTTATTGAGGGTTCGAACACAACCCAGGTCAGACCTGAGAGTGTCACCTTGTGAGATGATGTTTGGGTTACCCTTTCTGACCATCCAACATGAAACAGCCACCTATGATGTAGGAGAAACGAGTGTTAAAAAATATGTCAACACAGTTGCAAAAACTCTTGAAAATCTGCGGTTAAAAAGAATAATCCCTCAAACTGCACCTTTACACTTTAAAATCTACAATAATCATCCAGGGAAGTGGGTACTAGTGAAAACATGGAAAGAACAATCTTTAACTTCACAATGAGAAAGTCCTTTTCAGGTATTGCTGACAACCAAGGCTGCAATCTGGACCAGAGAATGAGGGTGGATCCATGCCAGCAGGATCAAAGGACCCATGGAAGAACTAAAGAAGTGGACTATAACACCTAAACCATGTGATACCAAATTGACTCTTAAGCAGGGACTGGGTGGTAATGAACTGGGAGAACCCAAATGATCCCAGAAATGTACAAAGAATCACACCTAATTGGGAAATAAGGCCAAGCTTATATAATTGGTTTCAAGTGCTGCCTGGACAAGTTTTGAGATGCCTCCGATACCCTCCTTGGGGAGGAATACTTCCACTTCAAACAGGAGGATCAGGACTGTTTCAGTCAGAGTTCTCATATTCTGGCCTTAGCTTGTGATATATACAAAGGAGGAGTTACGACCTCCATCAGAGTTATACTATATACGCTGTATGATTCATCCCAATACTTGACATGCTAGCTGGGTTAAATGTAAATGTTTAAATTGTGGAAAAAATTGGTATTGTAGTTCACTAAAGTGACGGTCTCATTGTATGAAGTGTCGAGTGACAAATCTATTCCCCATCCCAGTAGAACTAAGAACAGCTGAAATAGTAACTTTGCTGTATGGATGGGAATTACTAGTGCCTGTTGAGTAGGAAATACCTGAGGAACAGTGGGGAAACTACAGTTAAGAAGTGTCAAAGACGATTTGCCTGGAAATTAACAGAGGAAGTGACAAGGAAATAGAGGGCAAGACCAATAGAGGGCCACTGTACTTGCCACCAAGAAGATCATATACACCTGCTGTGGGTTGCAACCCCATAGGCATGGGAGGTGGAGGTATAAGCCATACCAGACCTCTGTTGTTCCTTTTTCTGTCACTCATTTTCTGTCTTTTCCCTTATGGGATACCGGCAAAGTCATGTCACAGGTGTTAACGAAAGCCGTATATGGAAATGTAGGAGTCCAGGGTATTCCTCTGGAAACCCTGGACAAGCAGAAACCTGTACAGGGGGGTTTAAAACCTGTGCAGGGGGGTCTGAGATATGTGCAGGGGGGTTACAGACCCTGGCATGGACCCCAGACAGGCAGGGGTCTCGATTATAGCCCATGGGAAAAATTACCAACACTATGGGAAGAATTGCAAGGCCTTGAAAGTAGTAGAAAGTATTAATATTTTCACATTAGGGGTTTCAAGATAAGAAGGACTAGAGACAAGATGGAGGATTCTGGGCATTACCCTAGAGTCTTCTCCTTCTTCTTTGTCTCCATTTTGCACAGTGGTGATGACATGAAGTAGATTTAGAGGGATTGGGTCAAAGAAGAAAACACCTGTTTAGTGTCAAGTGCATGCATTGGGTCACAATTGTAAATAATGCACACGCAATTATCTGTATATAAGATGACGAGCTGTGGGCAGGCGGGCAGTCGTCGCCTGTTGCCCGTGCTGTCCAGACCTTGGCAGAGCTCAGAGAAAATTGTAGAGATAAGATAAAATAAACAAGGAGGAAAACCCAGAAAAAGAACATCTGAAGACTCCTCGTCTTTTCTGTGGGCGGCTCGGGACTTCCTGAAGGACCAGGGGCAGTTCCCATCCATCATTCTCGGGCAAGCAGAGACCCCGAGACCTGGCGTCCCTGGGGTGAGCACTGAGACCATCGCCCAAGGAAGTCCTTTGCCCAGAAAAACCCTCGGAAGCCAGCAAGAAGAATCCTCGGAAGCCAGCAAGAAGCCCCCAGAAGCCGAGGAGCCGAATTGCCATCATCTGAGCAGAAGACCAGAGAAGGAAGAAAAGGACCAGAGCAGCTGATCTCAGGTTCGTCTCAGACAGACCGATTTCCAAGGGCCCTGGAGTTCGTCGTCCTGACAACTGCTGGTCGGTGATCAGGAAGCTCCGAGCTGAACCGGAGGACACCTGCACTTTGGTTCTTTCAGTGGTAAGACCAGTTGAGATATAAGATCACACCATGGGGGGAATTATGTCCCTGTCCCAGGAGCAGCTCAATATGCTGTCTGCCTTGCAAGGGGTTGTTTCAGCTCACCCTGCGGGCCTCACAGAAAAAGAGCTCCATTCGTTACTGCTCTGGGTGAGATGTAATTATCCTTTCTGTGAAACAACAGTGTTATCTGAACCAGGGTTCTGGCAAGAGGCAAACAGAGAATTATATCATAGGGCAACTCAAAAAGATAAGACAGCTTTGAAACTCCTGTCGGCTGCAAGAGTTATGTTAGAAGCAGTCACAGGGAAAGAGAAGGGGATTCCTTTCTCTCACCTACCGCGGGGGCGGGGGGAGGAATCACGTGACCCCTCTGCTAGTGAGTTGCTAGCGGAGACAGATGCCGGTCATCAGCCGGCGGTTAAAGGGTCTCCTACTGGAGACGGATTAGAGACGAGCCATCAGCTTGTCTCGGGGGCAGCGGGAGGTCAGCAGCTTTCCGCACAAGGGAACAAAGGCAGTCAGTTAGACAATTTCCCAAAATTTGTCCCGGGAAAATTAAAACTTGTAATACATCCCAGTGAGGAAGAGGATCAAGACATGCTTTCTTTTGAGGCATGCCCTGCTGACGCGGAAGACACACCGCAGGTGGGGGGATGGGAGAGTCGAGAATCTAGTCCACCAAGAAGTCCCTTCACGCCCCCCCACACGCCGCGCGGAGGCAGTCCGCCGGCACTTCCCCTTTCCGCGGAGACTGCGGGGTGGGGGAGGGGAATGGCAAGCTGCTGACTGAGGACGCACAGGGCGGTGGAGGAAGGCGGGGTTGCGCCGAAACCGCGTGGGCAAGAACGCGTTCGGGATGGCTTGGGGTACGCGCCGAGCCGGGGCTCAGCGGAGCATGCAGAACCCAGGACAGAGACGGCGGGGTCAGCGTCAGTGGCTCGTCGCGCGGGAATGACGCAAACTACGGGAGGCAGCGCGGGTCAGGGTGCCTCTGCTTCGCCGAACGCGGGCTCGGGTCCATTGGGGCGGAGTCCGAGCAGAGATGACATGAGAGACGGGGGGGCTCCAGGGGCGGTGGCTCTGGGAGCGGAGGCTCCGGGGGGAGGAACGGCAGGGGCCGCCCACCTGGGGACTGAGGCAGCACAGGCGGGGCTGGGGCGTGGCCAGGGCAGAGCGATCCATCCAGGATCCGCCCTCACAGATAACGATCTGCGGGAGCTGGCGGAACAGGCAGCCAGCCTTGCCGTGACTTTCAAAAGTATCGGCCACCGTGCTCGCAGCGTTGCTGCTGCCTCTGAAAGCCTGGGTGCAAAACCAAAAATAAAGGTTCAAAAGGAAGAAAAGATACAAAAGGAATTAGAAACAGAAAGTGCTTTGGAATTGTTAGCGGGAATGTTGGGGTCGAACACAGAGGGTCTGCTGCATGAGGCAACAGCACCATCTGGTGGCTGGAGCGAAGAACTACAGCAGCCATCACGACAGTCGCCAGCGTCCAGTGGAGCGACAGCGCCACCTCGTGGCAGGACTCAAACATTACATCACTTTTTTCCAATTTCCTATAAAAAACAAGCTTCATCTCCAAAGCAACAGCTTCAAAGAAAATTACTGGAACAACTACTATCCTTGGAAGAAAGTGAAACAGCTCAACCACCGGAACAAGCAGCAGATCCAGATGAAGGCATGATTCACATCACTGCCTCGCAAGGTGTTCCTACCAGTTCTTCAAGCCAAGCTCTCTCAACCTCGAAATCAAAGGATTTGATGAAGCAATTTCTTCTGCACATCAGAGACATGGCTTTGGAAATTTTTCCCAATTTATCAATGATATTCCCCAAACTCCTTGCACTTTCAAAAAGTGGTCAAGATTCCCTTCAACCTTCAGGACATGCTTCTCCAATTATTTTTCAACTACCTGAAGGATCTTCTTTCTCTTTAGGCGGTACCTCACCTGGATTTCAGATTTCTACTCCTCAGCAAGAAGGAGGGACAATGTTAACCACATCAATGCATGATGTGGCAAGGTTGAAAAAACAAAAGGATTTGTATGTACAAGGTTCTTCTAGCCCACAAGGTGCAATGGGTTGGACTGACGAGGTGAGACAATCACTGAAAACCTCAGGTTCCCCAGCTTCTGCAGATTCTACAGGTGCAGCGGCTGTAGCTTTGCCTGTGACTTATGATGCTCAGGGACAGAACCCAAGATAGGAACGATTGGACCACGGAGTGATCAGGGATTTAGCACAAGCCGTCCGTGACAGTGGCTTGGGTTCATCGTATTTTAAACAAATGTTAAAAGGGACATTTAATATATACCATTTAACACCGTTTGATATAAAATTAATTGTTTCAATGATTCTTACAGACTCTCAATTAATGATATGGAGAGCAAAATGGAGAAGAGCTTTACAAGAGCTCAGAGATGGATACCAAGGAGGGCCAAATGCAAACATCACAGTTGCACAAATGGCAGGCAATCCACCGCATGATAATCCGACTCAGCAAGCGCAAAATTTGCCGAGAAGTGTTCTCGAAGACATCAAAGACGCAGCTTGAAGAGTAATCTTACAGATTCCACCAGAGGGAATTCAAGACAGCATTTATACAGATATTAGACAAGGAGCAACAGAACCTTACAGTGATCTCATAGATCGTCTCCAGCAAGCAATCGACAGACAAATCGACGATGAGAGGGTGAGACCACTGATTCTCAAAACTCTAGTGTTTGCAAATGCAAATGTCGAGTGCAAGCGTGTTCTCAACCCAATGCCAAATGATACTACAGTGGCACAAATGATAGAAGCCTGCAGCAAAGTTGGAACACCACAACACGTTGCAAGCATTTTGGGAGATCAAATGGAAAAAATGTTCAAGGTTCAAAATGATAATATCAGAGAAACGCTCTCCGCGCTTCAACGAAACGATACCACAACGGCAATGGCTGCGGGACTTGTCGGAGGTCAGTGTTACAGGTGTAGAAAGCCAGGGCACTTCAGAAAGCATTGCCCAGAACTTGCAAGGATTGCAACTTTGCCAGATGTTTGTCCAAGATGCCGGAGAGGAAGACATCCCGCAAGTGAATGTCACTCAAAGATGGATGTGGACGGGAAACCTCTACCTCTGCCGGGAAATTCCAAAAAGACCGCGGAACGCCAACACGGAACGACACAAATCTTGGCGGTCAACCAAGGCCAAGTTCCACAAGTGGGACAGTTATCGGGGAACGTCAGTCCGATGCCCTCAGCAGGACAATCTGTACCCTCCCCAGCGACCCAGACCTTCTGCCACCAGGGGCACAGTGCAGTTTGGCAGCTTCAAAAGTAACATGCTTCCTGAATGATGATCATGCAGTGATTCATACAGGGATCACTGTAACCTCATATAAAAGACAAGATTTTTTAATAATAGGACAAGACAGGAGTGGCGTCCTCCTACTGATCGTCTTTCCTTCACTCATTTCAGCAGACAGAAATGAGGAATTGACAGTTACAGCAAAAGCGATCAGGCCACCATTGACGGTTCCTGAAAACACGGTCATCGCCAAGGCGATTGCCTTGCCATCTCATGCTCAAGAACTGATCATGCCAGTGTTCTTTCAACAAGGCTTTTCATCAAGAGAACACATGGAAGTTCACGCCACATGGGTGAAACACCTTGGGCGGGACAGGCCACTCATTGAGTGCAAATTAACATGTGATGAGAAGACGATCACCCTGGAAGGGATGCTTGATTCAGGAGCTGATGTCACTGTGATCTCATGCGTTTTTTGGCCCCAAGAATGGCCATTGAACACGCCAGTGAGCTCTCTCTTGGGCATAGGGGGAAATTCCTTATGTCCGCAAAGTGTCCATCCAGTGGTTGTCACAGAACCAGGAGGAAAGCTGGCAATCATACGTCCATTCATTGGGCAAAAACCCATCACAGTATGGGGGAGAGACATCTTGGCACAATGGGGCGTGAGGATGGAGGTGGATTTCTGATTGGGGTCACTGCGGCACTCACCACTCTGAAACTGACATGCAAAACAGACAATCCTGTCTGGGTGGATCAGTGGCCCCTTGAACGGAAAAGGTTGAGTGCACTCAGAGAACTGGTAAAAGAACAATTAGAAAAAGGACACATCAAACCAACAAATAGCCCTTGGAATTCTCCAGTGTTTGTCATCCGCAAGAAAGCTTCTGGCACATGGAGGTTGCTTCATGATCTCAGAAAGATCAATGAGGTCATTGAAGAAATGGGACCACTTCAACTGGGACTTCCATCTCTCTCAATGATTCCGAGAGATTGGCCTCTTGTGGACATTGACCTCAAGGACTGTTTTTTTCATATTCCGCTGCATCCAGAAGATGCGCCTCGATTTGCATTCTCTGTTCCGAGCATCAACAAACATATACCCCTGCAAAGATTCCATTGGCTTGTTCTTCCACAAGGCCTCAAAAACTCACCCACCATCTGCCAATGGTTCATGGCACGAGCTCTGTCTTCAGCGTGAGAGAAACATCCTGAAGCAAGGATCATTCATTACATGGATGATCTGCTCATTGCAGCGCCGACTCAGAAAGAGTTGTGAAAAGCTCGTGACAGCGTGATTGCAGGAGTGCAAGGTGCAGGATTGGAAATTTCCACTTCAAAAATACAAGAAGTTGCACCTTGGAGATACCTGGGATGGAAGATTTCGGAACAAACAATAAAGCCGCAAAAGATTCAAATCAAGGCAGAGATCAAAAATCTGCAAGATCTGCAGCGGCTTTTGGGAGAGATCAACTGGGTGAGACCAACCTTGGGAATCACAAATGATGTGCTTGCATCATTGTTCAACCTTTTGAGAGGGGACACAGACATCCAATCTCCCAGGGTCCTCACACCAGAAGCTCGAAAAGCACTTGAAAGGGTCACTGAGGCTCTCAAAAAGAGACAAGCGCACAATTTTGTAGAGTCTCTACCCTTTCTTCTTGCGGTGTTGGGAGAAAAGGAACAACTATATGGACTGATTTTTCAATGGGATTCCTCACAGAAGGATCCGTTGTTGATTTTGGAGTGGATCTTTTTATCTTACAGATCTCTGAAGACGATTCTCACGAGTCTGGAAATGGCGGCACAGATCATCATAAAAGCTAGATCTAGGTTGCTAGCAATGGCAGGCAAAGATTTTACAACAATATACCTGCCTTTGAAAAAATAATATTTTGATTGGGCACTGCAGAAATCAGAGGATCTGCAGATTGCATTGTTAGATTACCCAGGCACTTGCACAATTCACTTCCCAAGCCACAGATTGCTGACGGCAAAGATAAGCTTGCGAGAAATGCCAAAATTAAGTGAGGTGCCGTTGGATGCGATAACGATATTTACCGACGGCTCAGGCAAAACTCACAAGTCAGTAATCACATGGCAGAATGCAACTACAGGGGAGTGGGAATCAGATATAGAGACGGTGCAAGGGTCTCCACAAATAGTGGACCTGGCAGCTGTAGTTCGAGATTTCAAGTTGTTTCCACAATCTTTCAATCTGATCACAGACTCAGCTTACGTAGCAGGTGTGATCAAAAGACTTGAAGGATCGCTTTTGAGAGAGGTTGACAACGAAATCTTATACTCCTATCTATTGTGCGTGAAAACATTGATTCAGGACAGGAAACATGAATATTTTGTTTCTCACATAAGGGCACATTCCTCACTTACAGGATTTTTAGCAGAAGGCAACGCCCTTGCTGACAGACTGACCATGCCAATTTCAAATACCCTGCCAAACATCTTTGAGCAGGCAAAATTGAGTCATGCATTTTTTCATCAGAATGCTCAAGCGCTGATGGAGAATTTTCACATTTCAAAAAGTCAAGCAAAGGAAATCATCAGTGCTTGTCCAGACTGTCAGCTTGTGCAGCCTCCTGCATCCATGGGAGCAGCCAATCCGAGAGGATTGCACAGTCTGCAATTGTGGCAGACAGACGTCACCAAGTACCCTTCTTTTGGGAAACTCAAAAATATCCATGTTTCAATTGACACGTTTTCAGGAGCAGTCTTTGCATCGTTGCACACGGGTGAAACCTTGCAACGTGCAATCAGACACTTCTTGCAAGCATTTGTGACACTGGGTGTGCCGCAAGAAATCAAAACAGATAATGGACCAACATACACGGGGAAAGCGCTTGACAAATTTTTGCAAAGATGGGGTATTCGCCACACTTTTGGCATCCCACACTCTCCAACAGGTCAAGCAATTGTAGAAAGAGCACATCGCACATTAAAAGCGATTCTGGACAGGCAAAAGAGCGGGGACACGGATGCCACACCATACATGCGAATGAATAAAGCATTGTATGTGTTGAATTTTTTAAATGGCTCCGCCTCGGATCCCACTCCACCAGTTATTAGACATTTCTCGGACAATCCAAAAACCAGACTGACAGATGGTCCTTTGGTTCTGGTCAGGAATCCAGACTCAGGACGAATTGAAGGACCATTCAAATTAGTAACTTGGGGCAAGGGTTCTGCTTGTGTCTCCACAGGGCTTGGACACAGATGGGTGGCAGCGAGGAACGTGAAACCTTATCGAGTCCAAGAGCAAGCGAACGCGAACCTCGAGACTGGCAACAAAGAAGCAAGCACGCAAACATGAAAGAACTACAGGACAGCGAACATCGTAGTGTCCAGCGTGCAAAAGAGACTTTGGGAATCGACTTCCTTTTGGGGCTTGGGTGGTGTCGCGGTTTGGGGATCCCTGCAGGGGGGAAGACACTCGCAATGTGCGTGTGTCTTGTCCTCTTGCAGGTTGCCTTGAGCAACGCGATGGATCTACCTGTGGCGCAACCAAAAGGAAATGTGTGGGAAACATTGGCCAATGCATCAGGGTTGGACACAATTTGCATGATGCATTCAAGGCCAAAGAAACCATTATCGACATGCTTAATTGGAAGACCCATTGACAACTGGCCGATCCCAACAAACATCCCTCCAACAGTTGCAAAATTTATCAAAGATACCAATAATCTGGTTGATAAGTGGGGTGTTTGGACAAAATTCCTTCCTACGGCTCATTTTGAGCCTCAGGAATTGGAAATTTTGGGATCGCTCAGGATGAATTATTGTGTAAAATTCAAATATCAAGGAGTGTCGAAAAATAAAACCATAGACGTCACTCCAAATTCTGCAATTTTCAGAAATAAATCCTCTTGGTGTAATTACACTAAGATGTTGGACAAGCCATCCAACCGTGTTCCGACGCAATTGCCAAAAGGAATCTTTTTCATTTGTGGGGACAGAATTTGGCCAGGTATCCCTGCAAATGTCAAAGGTGGTCCATGCAGCCTTGGAAAGCTATCAATCATAACACCAAGCATCCCGTTGTCAAAAAGTCAAACACGTAGGGAGGAGAGATCGCTCAACGACTACAGCACTGACTGTGATTCTAATATATACACTTGGTCGCAAGGCAAAAGATTTATATCAGCTCTGCTTCTGCCTCAAGCAGCAGCAGGAGCGGCCTTGAAACAAGTTGATGAGATAGGCTGTTGGTTGAGCAAGCATTCTCGAGATGTTTCGGACACCCTGAGTGAAATGATGACAGACATAAGTGCTGTCAGAAAAGCCACTCTTCAAAACCGAGCGGCCATCGATTACCTTTTATTGGTACATGGCCATGGGTGTCAAGAATTCGAAGGGATGTGCTGCATGAATCTGTCGGATCATTCCCAGTCCATTCAGGAACACATCAAGCAATTGCAGGAAAGTGTGAATGAAATCAAAGTAGAAACGGGATCATGGATGGATGGTGCATTTGACTTTCTTAATATTTCACCAATGTGGAAGGAAATTTTAAAGTTTGTTGTATATTTCTTGATAGGACTTGCAATTCTTCTCCTGATTCTTCTGTGCGTGCTTCAGTGCATGCGACGGGCCATGGACAAAGCAGCCAAGGGAGTTTTCTTAGTGCAAACAGGAGGGGGAGATGTAGGAGTCCAGGGTATTCCTCTGGAAACCCTGGACAAGCAGAAACCTGTACAGGGGGGTTTAAAACCTGTACAGGGGGGTCTGAGATATGTGCAGGGGGGTTACAGACCCTGGCATGGACCCCAGACAGGCAGGGGTCTCGATTATAGCCCATGGGAAAAATTACCAACACTATGGGAAGAATTGCAAGGCCTTGAAAGTAGTAGAAAGTATTAATATTTTCACATTAGGGGTTTCAAGATAAGAAGGACTAGAGACAAGATGGAGGATTCTGGGCGTTACCCTAGAGTCTTCTCCTTCTTCTTTGTCTCCATTTTGCACAGTGGTGATGACATGAAGTAGATTTAGAGGGATTGGGTCAAAGTAGAAAACACCTGTTTAGTGTCAAGTGCATGCATTGGGTCACAATTGTAAATAATGCACACGCAATTATCTGTATATAAGATGACGAGCTGTGGGCAGGCAGGCAGTCGTCGCCTGTTGCCCGTGCTGTCCAGACCTTGGCAGAGCTCAGAGAAAATTGTAGAGATAAGATAAAATAAACAAGGAGGAAAACCCAGAAAAAGAACATCTGAAGACTCCTCGTCTTTTCTGTGGGCGGCTTGGGGCTTCCTGAAGGACCAGGGGCAGTGCCCATCCCTCATTCTCGGGCAAGCAGAGACCCCGAGATGGAAAGACACTGAGGTTCCTTTTTTATTACACACACCCATATCAACAGTCACTGTTATAACCCATCCAAATTAGGTAATTGTATACACAATGGGAAGAAATACTGTATATACGGAAAACTAAGGAACAAGTGGTAACAGGTTGGGAAGTAAATGTCCAAAAGGGGAGACATGGATTTGTTTCACATATGCTATTGGGAATAAAATCCCAGACATAGTAAAAGAACAACTGGTAAGCAAAAAGACAAAGCCAGCACAGCAACCTAACTTTGGGCCAATTTCACTTGGGAAAAAAATCTGTTTGCGGAATTGGGAGAAAGGATAAGTAAGGAACTCAACATAACCAACTCTTGGGTCTGTGGAGGTGCTTTGATGTCAGAAGAATGGCCATGGAAAGGCAGTAGCTTAGGCCCAGTTGAACTCCTTATGTGGAATCAGACCAACCAGAAGGGTGGATTATAAGCTCAGTAGTGATAGGGGAAGAATGTCTCTGCCACACTGGGAAACATTTTCTTAATGAAGTAGGAGATACTCCCTGTAAAAGATATAAAGTTAGCAATGGAACTTTTACATGGTGGATCCCAAAGAACCAACTCGGTACTGGACTCAAAGAAAAACAAAAGTGGGAAATTGTAAATATAATAACGAAATTGGACTTTTTCAATGTAACAATACAGGCAAAAATCCTTACTATAGGATCCCAGAAATATCCAAATTTTGGGACAATATATATCAACTGAAAAATGATTATTAGAAAGCATCAGATAGCTTATTTTGGATATGTGGAAAGAGAGCATACCCAAGACTTCGCTCTAGGCGGAAAGGAAGTTGCACTTTGGGAATTATACAGCCAGGATTCTTTCTTTTACCAGGACCAAATGGACATCAATTAGGAGAACAAGTTTATGAGGACTTAAAAAGAAATAAAAGGGATTTGATTGGAGGAATCCAAAAACGGGGGGATGAAGAATGGCCCCAAATGCATATTGGAAACATATGGGCCAGCCACCCGGGCACAGGATGGACGTTGGGGATATCAGACTCCAATTTATATGCTGAATTGCATTATAAGACTCCAGGCTGTTGTAGAAATAATAAAAAACAAAACTGGTCAGGCATTGGAATTAATATCAAGTCAACAATGCCAAACAAGGGCTGCACTATATGAAAATAGGTTAGCTTTAGATTATTTACTAGCTGTAGAAGGGGGTATTTGTGGATGTGCTGGTTTGAAAGCAAAACCAGTGAGAGATTCCAAGTCGGAAAAACAATTTAATAAGAGGGGGGAAAAAAGTAAAATAAAATAAAAGCAATAGTACAAAAGATCACTGACAGAGTCAGAATACAACCTGACACCCTGTTAGTTAGGGTGGTGGTAGCAGTCCAGATGAAGTGGTCTTGTTCAAGCAGTGATCCCGTAGAAAGGTCTGGTAGCTCTTGTCCTCTGGGAATATGTAGGAATACAGCTAGAGAGCCAAGCTGGGAGCACTGTTCAGCTCATGACAGAAGTGGATATGTTATCACTAGTAGGCCACAAGCCTTGGCAACAGAAAGCAGCAGTTTGAGAAAGGAATGCAGAGGATAGAGATGTGCTTGGTACGATACATGCTTAGCAATCAGAACTTAGATAAGACAGAATGTACCTGTATTAGTACGAGGCATGGCTTAAACAATATTACTTGGCAATATTAATTGTTATATAATGGAAAGGTATATAAACTCAGCTGGGAGTATCAATAAACGGTTTCATGTGTGCAATCCATGGAGTCCATCATCATCAAGAATCCAGTGGGTAAGGGCTCCCTGTGCTGTCCCAAATCCTGGATTATATCCAGGTGAGAATGCTTGGCTCCTCCCCCTGGGCCCAGCATCTCACAATGGGCTGATATCATTCCACCAGTCATGCAGTGGGTCCTTGATTGCCCATTAAACAGAGACAGCTCCTAGAGGGAGTTACCTATGAGTCATGCGCCAAGGCATTGATGGCCCATTAACAGAAGAAAGTCCGGAGGAAGGAGGCAAGGTAAACACTGACCCACCTGGTTTCAACAGCACATGAAGATGGTAATAGAATACATATTTGGGCACATCTTACATTGTAACCTCAAACAGTAGATCAAGCCAACTTGATGAAATCAAAGTTGGCCCTGCACACTGCTGAATGAGAGAAGTGGACAAAGCTCTACCTGTTCACTGACTTGTGGATGGTAGCCAGTGCTCTGTGGGTGTGGCTGAAAAGGTGGCAAAAGGCCAATTGGCAGCATAGAGGAAGACCAATCCAGGCTGCTGAAGAATGGCAAGACATTGCCACTCAGGTAGAGAAGCCACCTGTGAAAGTCCTTCAACTGGATGCCCATGTGCCTAATGAAGAACACCACAACAATGAACAGGTGGATCGAGCTGCCAAAATCGATGTGTCACAGATAGATTTGGATTGGCAACACGAGGGAGAGTTGTTTCTAGCTCAATTGGTCCATGATGCCTCAGGACACCAGGACAGAGATGCTACCTATAAGTGGGCACAAGATTGAGGGGTGGATTTAACAATCGACAGTACCCCCTAGGTTATCCATGATTGTGAGACGTGTGCTGCAATCAAGCAGGTCAAGCAGGTGAAGTCCCTGTGGTATAGTGGGCAGTGGTCCAAATATAACTATGGGGAGGCCTGGCAGATTGATTACATCACACTGCCTCAAACCTGTCAAGGCAAGTGTTATGTGCTCACAATGGTAGAAGCCACCAGTTGATGGCTGGAGACCTACCCCTTGCCTCACACTACCGGCCAGAACACCATCCTAGGCCTTGAAAAGCAAGTCCTTCGGAGGCATGGTACCCCCAAGAGAACTGAGTCAGAAAACAGGACTCATTTCAAGAACAGCCTTATAAACACTTGGGCTAGGGGACATGGTATATAGTGGGTGCACCACACTCATTTCCATGTACCAGTTGATGGGAAAGTTGAAAGCAACTTTTTAGAACAAAAAGTAGAACTCAGCCCGTCTGCTTATCTGGTCCCTGCACTTGCAACAAATGCACAGACTGCCATAGAATTTTTATTCATCCTACCCTCGTGTTGAGGGTTAGGTTTGTTCCTTTTTACTCAGAGAATTTTTCCCCATGAAGTTGCTAGGAGACTAACTACTGGGTGCTTATGGGTGCTTGACCAAAACAAAGAGGTCTCCAAAAGTCGAGAGGGGGAGATAATGAGAGTTTTGGGGCAGGTAAAGGGCAGGGCTGGGGGCAGCTGCTCCCTTTTGCTCTTGTGCTTGCTGCGGGAGGAGTTCATTGTCCCGCCAGTCTTGAGGAATATACCACCATCTGTTTGTGTGCTCCGGAACTCTGAGCTCACCTCCTCCCGCCCTGCTGGGCCAGCCCCATCCCTCCGCAGCCATTTCTTCAGCACTGCTTGGAGGCTTCTTGCTACACTGTATCCCTGCACTGCCTGCCCTGCAGGGACATGCCTGCCATTCCTGCTACCACCACAGAGCTTCTGATCTCACCCACCAGCCTGGGATTTTCCACCCCTCCAGCTTGTGCACTCAGAGTCCAAGAGATCAGACCCACCCCCCCTGGACTTTGTAAAACAAAGCCCCTTGAGGTTTCCTGGTTCTGTTTATTATTAATGCTGTAGTTGTTGTTTGTTTGCCTTGTTATATATACTAGTAAAGAACTGTTATTCCTATCCCCATACCTCTGCCTGAAAGCCCCTTTAATTTTCTAAATTATAATAATTTGGAGGGAGGGAATTTGAATTCTCCATTTCCTAGGAAGGTCTTGCCCTTCGTTAGCAGATACCTGTCTTTCAAACCAAGACACCCCGCTATAGATGTGTGTCAGCCTTTGGGGCTATTCTTGAGGCCCATCTCGCTCAGCTATAATAGAACCCGTGTCTACAAGCCCAGTAAGTGATTTTCCTCTAATCCGAACAGTTAGCCCAGGTTGATCTTTAGCAAAATCAGCAGTCCAGTAAATAATTTCTTTGGTAATACCAAACCCTCCATGTCCCCCTGTGTTTGTTTAGTAATTAGGCACCCAGTAAGGTACAAATAATATTTGTGTAATCCTTTGTCCCTTTGCAATCACAGGATAACCAGTTAAAATTGTAACCATCACTTTAATTTCTCCCTGATAATCTGAATCAATCACTTTTGGTAATATGAACATACCTTGTTTCAAGAAACTAAATCTCCCCAAAATGAGTCCTACCATAACTTTTAGCAAAGGTCCCCAAATTCCAGTATCAACATGCACTATTTCACAAGCATTTTTAAGGATTACTTCTGAGGCGATTACCATGTCCAAGCCTGTGCTGCCTGCTGTTGTGGGGCATAAATCAGTGACTCAGCTTGCTGCCAGCTTTGTTTCTGAGGTCCTATCACTGGGAGAGAGGCCCTGGAGATTTGAGGGGAGCCGGGCCTCACACTCCCCTGGACATTTCCCCTCAAGGGTGTTTTCTCCGGGGGATATCTGCTGTTAATGGGCCATTAAGGCTATGTTGGTTTAGCACATATGGTAAAAATCAATTAGCGACTGACTTTTAAGACTGATGTCCAGACTGCCCAATTAAATACAGGTATACACCTCTGGGTCACACAGGCTTTAAATGATCCTGGGAAGCCCAGTGAGTTCCTTTTCCTTCCGGCCAGAAGAGCAGGTAACAACTGGCCCCAGCAGCTGCTCCAAGGAGTGGCTCAGGCTGGCTAAGCTCCTGCCGCTTCCCCCTCCTGGGTGGGGGAGTTGGCTAAGGGCCTGGCTGGGCTCCATCAGCTTCTGGCAGGGGAGGCCACAGCTTAACATCAGCTAGTTTTAAAGCTTACCCTGGAGGTCTGGAGCTGGCTGAGCCAGGAAGGAATGTCTGCCAGACCCCTTGGTAACAGCTGTAGGCCCGGTTGAGCGGAGCCTGCCCCAATTATCACCCAGGGGTAGGCAGGACTCCTCCCTCCCCCCCCTCCCGTGACTGCCGGGAGGAGAGAAAAGGAATGAGGAAAGCTCAGTGGCTCTGAGATCCCAGGCTGGAGAGGCTGCTGCCTGGCAGAGATCACATGACCATCGCAAGCCTGGGCAGATTTAATCCTTTCCCTGTAAAATGAAGCTTCCAAGGCTTAACCCTCTCCTGAGAGAGAGAAGAAAGGGACAAAGTCAACTTAGAGAAGACACAGCATGAAGTCAGTGGAGCAAGAGTGAAAGAACTGATAAAGGCTATTGGAAGAAGGGATTGAGGAAGTGGACATATTTAGCTGGACTTCTCTGGTGTAAACCATGGAGAAATGGACTATTTCTTGTAATATCTTAATGCTGTGTCTTGGGTTGTGGAACCAAATATGTGTATTCTATTTTCATCTGTTAACAGCAGTTGAGAAGATGTTTTTCTTTATCTCTTGTAACTCAAGGGGGAGAGAGGCCTGACGCCTTCTGATAATGGGCCATTAGCACCTCCCCAGGCTATACCTTCCCCCCCAGAGTGGTGCATCTGCATTTCCATCATCCTATTGTGAGATGCATCACATCCCCCTGGCAGTGGGGGGGGGGGGGGGGGGGGGAAGGCAGTTTTCTGTCTGGATAAACTGAGACACAGGGACACGAAAGCTGCTAGCTTCACCCGATTTTCTGGGAGGAAGACTGGACCCCTTCTCATCCACTGGACCCTTCCCACCACCACTGGACCTTTCCTACCACCACTGGACTCCTTTTACCACCACTGGACCCGTTTAACCATCACTGGACCTGTTTTCTACAGGATCATCTTTACTTCAACAGAACCACATCTGCCACTTCAGAAGGACTTACTTTTGGACTGCTTTCAACACCCTGACCAGAAGGGTGTCAGGTTGTAGCTCTGACTCTGTCAGGGTTTTTCCAAGATTGTTGTTTGTTTGTTTGCTTGGTTGGTTGGGTGGTTTTGTTTTTCTACTGCATTTGCATTATTAATATTCCTAGTAAAGAACTGTTATTCCTATTCCCAAACTCTTTGCCTGAAAGCCCTTGATTGCAAACTTATAATTTGGCAGGGGGTGAGGGGTTTACATTCTCTATTCTAAGGGAAACTCCAGCTTTCCCTGGCAGATACCTGTCTTTCCAAACCAAGACATGCTGTTTGGGGGAATGCTGGTTCTAGTCAAAAGTTGTGGATTGATATAACTGAGATTTAACTGAGAATTTTTAACAGAGTAAACCCCTTGCTCCTGGGGTAAAAGGACGTCTCAGCCTTTGAGACAATGATTTTAGAGAGAAAGTGATTTGAGACCTTTTGCTCCTAGGGTAAAAAGGAGGTCTCTATTTTTGTTGAGATAGAGATGATTTTAGAGATAGAAGAAGATAATCCTTGTTTTATACTAGAAGAAGCATTCTTAAACGGTACCCCAAATATGCTGAGAGGCCCATGAGTAGCCAGAGGAAAGGCTGCTAATGGATGGGACTGCACAATCTGCAAAAATTCGGGGCGGTTGCAGATTTGTAACATTGGGAGCCACCAGACTGTTTTTTTTTTTCTTGTGGTGAATGTCTCCATGGGGGTCTAGAGAGAGTCCTCTCCCAAAGTGATGAAAGATTATGTTTAAATAGTGAAACTGACTGAAAATCACAGGTTGTGTCTCTCTGTGTTGTTTGTGAGAAAGTAAACAGTTTGTGGGAGAAGTGTTTTAAAGGTTTCTTTTTTTATTTTCTTTTCTTCTTTTTGTGTGTGTTAATAAAACTATTTGTTTATCTTTAAGTTTGGGCCTGCTTTGCTTCTCCTGATCCTATCTCACAGAAAGAAAAGAGAGTAAACACTCAAACCACTACACTAAATTTAGCAAATAGAAACAAGTGAACGTGAAACCACTACAAAGGCTCACCGCATGACTGATAAAATTACATCATCCCACTGTGAGATGCTCCACCCAGTGGGAGGAGCAAAGCATTCCTACCTGGTTTAAAGCTGAGATTCAGAACAGCAGGACAGCCTGTTTTCCACTGTACTCCCAGAGGAAGACCAGACCCATGTCACCACCACTGGACCCTTCTATAGGATCATCTCTACTCCAACAGAACCACATCTGTCACTACAGGAGGACTTAATTGGACTGCTATCAACACCCTGACCAACAGGGTGTCACGCTGTATTCTCTGCCAGTGTTTTTCTTTTTTGCTCATTTGCTTTTTTGTACTACTACATTTTTAATAGTCCTAGTAAAGAACTGGTATTCCTATTCCCATGTCTTTGCCTGAAAGCCCCTTAATTTCAAAATTATAATGATTCAGAGGGAGGTGGTGTTTACATTTTCCATTCCAAGGGAAACTCTGGTTTTTCCCTGGCAAACACCTGTCTTTCCAAACTAAGACAGGTGTTAAGAACTGGTTTAACACAGAAGACCAAAAGAAACTAAGCCTTTGTGAATAAAACAGATCAAACCCAGAAAGGTTCGAAATATACTCAAAAAATATGATTGAAACCAAACGAGGTTAGATCCTGGTGCCAAAAAACTTGATATATTTTATTTAATAATAAAAGAGTCAAAGAGAAAGAGAGAAAGAGAGAGAGAGAGAGAGAGAGAGAGAGAGAGAAAGAAAGAAAGAAAGAAAGAAAGAAAGAAAGAAAGAAAAGAAAGAGAAAGAAAGAAAGAAAGAAAGAAAGAAAGAAAGAAAGAAAGAAAGAAAGAAAGAAAGAAAGAAAGAAAGAAAGAAAGAAAAAGAAAGATGGTGTGCATGGGGGATGGGGGGATGGGGGAGACTGTGGGGATTAGGTAGAAACATATCACCCTTCTTTTATAACTATGTAGTTGTTGGCATTCGCTATTATGTATTAGCTTTTGCAAATTATTAATCACAACGATTTTGATGTAATACAGTTTGTAATCACTTTTAACTGTTTTTGATACAGTATAATTTGTCAGCTTTTGTGTCCAATGCCCTGGCCGTGTGAAGCTTATATATATATTAGTGTGATAAATATATATTATAGTTTAAGTTTTCACAAAATATTAAAATAGAGACTATGTATTGTGCATTGCCATATTAACTTTTATAAAATACTTTTTTTTATAACTAACAGACAATAGTGAAAATAACTCAAATAAGTTTGTAGAAATAGCTAAAACTGTCTGTATGATTAGATAACATTGAAGGAACCACACAGATAACATCAAAAGAAAGGATTTGAAGAGGACTTCCACCACTGACCCTGCAACTATCAATAACTTCCCATTTGTCATTGTGAGGAAAAGGCATACACGTTGTGAGGAAATGACATACACAACTCCCAAATATCAGATCTACACTGTTATACAATGGGTCAGGGGTAAAACCAAGCTAAAGAATTCCCTGAACATATAAAAGAACTCAAAGGAATGTTTAAATACTTATAATCTTCATGAATATGCATTTGATCAATGCAATGAAAAGTATATAAAGAAAGTTGTTATAGCTAACTGATGTGCCTCTGGCAGTTGCCAAGCACCCAGCACTGTTATTATTTTGTCCCTTTTATCCCTTATTAAACTTTTAATTTTCAAAAAAGTAAGTCTTGTTTCTCACAATTGGAGGTTTCACAGAGATTAACATCTCATATCTGTAACTCCGGGAGATTCCGAGTGAAGGGTCTGCCTGGCTGAGTTCAGCGGCTTGACCGGGTTTTCCTAATATCTTTGGCTTCCACAAGTCTAACACTCAGCAGATTAAAAGGACTCATAAAGCAGAAAAAAAAAAGAAAAAAAAAAGTTCCCCCAAGAAACCGCAGTACCTGAGACAGAGATTTGAAAATTCTAGCTGATCCTTTAAAGTAGACTTAAGAACATACACTGTATATCAGAATGTATTTCAAATAGTGCTTTAGAACATACATTAAATTGCATTTTAGAAGGCATTTAGTGAATACCGAATGCTGTGGCTGTTAACCTTTTGCATATTTTAAAGCACTACAAGCATCTGGGGCCCCTCGGTGATAATGAGAGGAACTAACCTAAACACCCTGGGATAACAAGGCTAAGAATGCAGATAAAGAGAAGAACACAGACTCTTAGCCAGCAATAAACTGAGCATCTCCTTGAAAAAGTGCCAAAAGGGGCCATAGCGCACACGAGAGAGATAAAGGTGAAGAGTTCATTGAAGTCCTTCATCCTTTGGAGACCCCCAGAGACCACCATGATGAACTGAGCATGCCCAGAAGGGTGGGGAGTTAATTACCATACGAGGCGAGGATGGGCGGGGGCAGGGAATGAATATGTATGAGGCAGGTTGTGCAATGTCATACATGTGTAAGACCTCAGGGAATAATAAGGGGGAAGACTGTCAGGTGGGTATGTGTGTCTTTGGTGAAATTATTCTCCAGGCATCTTGATGTCGAATAAATACATACTGCTCTAATAACTATTATTAGTTATGGAGTTCTTTCCACCCTCATTTCACTATCAGCCCCTAAATTGTGCACAAAAACCTAAAGAAGTAAGTATTGTGCAGAGGCCAAAAAAATAAATAGTATGTGTGTGTGTTGTTATAAACGTGATCAGCCAAATTATCAATAAAAGAATTTTTATTGAACAATTTGAGCGAAACAATCCAGAAATGCCACAATCGAGGTCAGTGTGCGAGCCCGGGGTCACCACTGGGTGAACTTAAGGTACGGCCTCTTTCGCACCGTAACCCCCACAGTTTACACCATATGTTCTGAGCGTCCTACTTTTATACAGTGTTTCGCTACATGGTGCGTGGCTTCAGTCTGTCTTGCTGTCTCTGCTTAGAATACATATTCATGTAGTATTGATTTTTGGCTGCCGGTTGGCTGAATAGATTTCTGAGAAATGAACAGTTCATGATTAGTTTTATGGGAACCTGGCATTGGGATTCACCGTCTAGATAGCATGGATAAGACGCATATCTGTAGTTAAACTGCAGGTCAGTTGGTGGACCCATCGGAGCTGAGCGTCCATCTCCTTCCAGGTGCACACTTCTTTCTCTTGTTAATTCCATTTCTTTGGGTGTTGACAGTGGTGGTGCATTCCTGGATGGTGGCTTCAGGCTCGGTTTGGGGTATGTGGCTTCTGAGACAGTTGCGGGGGAGTTTTTTGATTTAAAGGTAGAGCGCGTATTTATTACATTATTACAGAAACATATATTTACAATAAAACCGAATTATATACAGCATTTAATACAGTGTGAAATGCAGACTAAACAGTCCAGATCTGCGAAACGAGAGCGGAATCCTTTTAACTGTGTTTCTGTCTCCCTGCAAGGGGATCAGCTGGTGAAAAAACAGAGCAAAAGGGGGAGATCAAGTGAGTCCCAAAATAATTGTAAGAAATAACTATAGCTCAATTCCGCATGTAAGAACAGCAGCTCCAATTAAGTACTGCACCGGGCCCAGAACCTAATACACATTGAAGCTTAATTCTAATACTGTATGTCCGTGCTTAAGTACACAGCCAGGTAAATCACTAGATTAATTAAAAATGATTATGTATAAAACAATAGAACAGCAGGCTACAAAGAGCAGAACACAAAAAGATTCTAATCCTTATCAGGGAGTAGTACTGTTACGATGAATTAATTCATGTTTTCCTAATAAGGTGATATTGGTGAAGGGTAAAATATGTTCTTCGTAATAGTTGTGTTATAAGAATAAAGGTTCATAAAGCTTAGAGGCACTGCAGGCTCAGGCGGGCGCTGAGCTGGCAGTTTTGCAAGAAACCTCTCATATCATTGTAGTATATGTTAATTCATGTTCTTAGACTATATTTTATATAAACGTAATTCTTACTGGTGTGGGTGATAGTAAAACATGTAATCTTAAAGAATGTCAGGGAAAACCCTCTCAGCACAGAGAAACTCTCCAGCTCCGGGAAGGGGACAATGAAATTACAATACCAATGAAAAGAGTGGAGGCACGGAAACCAGGAGCAGTCAGCATCTGATAAGAGCTGATGACCCAGAAGAATACATCCTGCCTGGGACATCAAGAGTACTCAGGATACACCCTGCACACCCAGGAAATCCATTCATGCT
Organism: Phylloscopus collybita; assembly: GCA_027886175.1. Classification (NCBI taxonomy): domain Eukaryota; kingdom Metazoa; phylum Chordata; class Aves; order Passeriformes; family Phylloscopidae; genus Phylloscopus; species Phylloscopus collybita. Next base: position 6,127,398 of record JAJNNQ010000057.1, read on the forward strand.
GGCCGGGTAGAAACTGTGATTTCATCAGCAGCACCATCAGGAAACAAAAACTATAGAAATCCTGGACTGAGCAGTGGCGTAAACCCCTAGAAGTTTCAAGCTCCCCTCGATACCAAGACCACCAAACTTGCCCGGACTTGCCCGCCAAGTTAAGAGTATAAGAATAGCCGACCTGGACTGGGACCCTCATGAGACCTAGGGGGTGATGTGTTGCGGGACACTTCATGAGGCTCACCCAGTGCGCGCATTGTTTGTTTCCTTGCTCCACTGACTGTCAGTTTCTGTATTGGCATTGTCTATTTCGCGTCCGTGATTTTTCACTGGCAATAAATTCTATTTTATTTTAAATTGCCTTTCGCTATTTATATCAATACCAACAAAAAAAAATATTAACACCTAACTCAACAACAAAATTACCTTAACATCGTGTAAATATGTAAATGAAGAATTAAAAGAATATAAAATATATGTATATATCCCACATCTTATATAATTAATAAGTACTAAGTAAATAAGATGTACTTCAGTACAAAAAGAGTGAGGAGCTTTGATCTGCATTTCCACTTTTCAGGTGACTGAAGCGGCCAGAGAAAAGTAAAACATTTGTTGTCTATATAAATAAAATTTTTATTAACTTTTTTTTGTTATTTATATGAGTAAAATTTTATATTTAAGTTATAGACTCAAATGTAACCCTTAAGTATTGTGTAAATATAAAATTTGTCATAAAAATAATATTACACTTCTACACAAAAAAGTGCCTAGTGAAAGAAATTAGCCCCAGGTTATGCACTCCCGAGTTGTACTGTTACACTGTTTTGCTGTAAAATTAAAGTTGCACTGTTACTTGCTTGTTTTAAACCGTTCATGTTGAATCTGTACCCTAAATTTCTGCTCGTTATGTCCAAGTTCTGTACCCTTTCTCCCTAAATCCTGGGCTTTCCCCTCTCCATTGAAAGCCCGCACGCCGCTGCCTAGTAGTCCCTCCCTGCTGCTTCCTGCTGCTTCCTGCCATCGGCCGTCGAGCTGTGGGCTCCGCCCAATATGGAGATCAAGGAACTCCCATGGTGCCTGGCCGCGACCGGGAGTCCAGTTGGAGCTAGAAAAGCCCCTGAGACAGCGAGCCAACACAGAAACTAGACCTAAGAAAGACAAAACTGTGCGAGGCACATGTCTAGCTACCTGCAGGCAGCAGGTATTCTTTTGTTACTTTCTCGCCATGACCTGAAAGGAACTGGAGAGAGGTGACCCCCCTGGACCACACGAGCCAAAGTGATTCTATTGGAACCCCCGTGAGGAAGGAATCCCGACTCTGCAGCAGCACCAGCAGCAGCAGATTCGACTGCACCTCCTCCTCCGTGGTGTCTACAGGGAGCAGCGGCGGCGTGCGCGGCCCCCGGGCCCCCTACCCAGAGCTGATTTCTAATAAAGGCCTTTTTTAAAGGAGCTGGTCTCCTGGCCCATTTATAACAAATTGGGGGATCGTCCGGGATGTGACCACGCCTGAAGAGGACCAGGGACGGGACGGCCGACCGCCCTTTGGATCCCTAGGACAGCTGGTCACACCGGACCCAAGAAGACAGCCTGGGATCGGACAGCGCGGAGGAGCGCCGGTAAAGTATAACCGGTGGCGGGAGTGGAGACAAGCGAGTGGTGTGTGTGTGAGACAAAGACCGGCAGCTCGGATCTTTGGAGCGAGTGTGGGCCTTCTAGTACCGCGTTTTCAGTCTCCCGCGAGGGACCTGGCCGGGAACGGAGGGAAGCGAAAGGAGAACGGTGTGAAAGAGGCATCTCCAGGGGCATAGGCGCCCCCCTCCGGGCGTGCGGAGGTAATTTAGAGGGTGAGTGGCACGTCACAGGGTGTATGATTGTAGGATAGGCCCGCCCCATTCTAGAATCTACGGAGGCAGGCTGCTCAGGCTGATCCAAGCGTGCGGAAAGCCTAGAGCTGTGTGTGTAGCACGCACCACACTGGCTGAGGTTACGGCCCGGGGTATCCACGGGTTGGGATACTGGCTGGGGTAGCTGGCGGGGTGTGGGGAGTGAGAGAGGGTACTGGCCGAGTTACAGCCCGGGGTGTCCAGGCGAAGAGGGGTGCTGGCTGGGGTGGTGACTGAATCTCTAAGGGCGAGATATCAGGCTACCGACAGGGCACTCTGAGCACTGGCAGGAGTGGTGGTCAGACCCTGAGGGCGGGTAACTGCAACCACTACTGGCTTGGGACACCGGCTGGGGTAACTACCGGGGTACAGGAGTGGGCGCACTGGTTGGGGGTACCTAGAAGTGAGAGGTATGCGTTCCAGGTGCGGAGAGCCTACAGGGCCGGGGGTCTTTTGAGTATACCGCCTGGGTGTAGGATGAATGAAAGTTAGGGAAGTCCCAAGGTGTGAGGGATTTAACGATAGGGAGAGTGAGTGAGTCGCACACTGTATGTCCGAGTCCTGGCTGTAGGTGGTGACTGGAACTCTGGGCCCAGGTTGACCGGCCACTTATGGAAACTCGATAGATATACAGGAGAGGAAGAGGGGTGCTGGCTGGGGTAGTGACTGAATCTCTAAGGGCGGGATATCAGGCTACCGACAGGGCACTCTGAGCACTGGCAGAAGTGGTGGCCAGTCCCTGAGGGCGGGTAACTGGAGCCACTAACGGGTGTTCGTGGAGTGAGTGAGAAAGGGGTGCTGGCTGGGGTAGTGACTGAATCTCTAAGGGCGAGATATCAGGCTACCGACAGGGCACTCTGAGCACTGGCAGGAGTGGTGCCACTGGGGCCACTGACAGGTGTTCGTAGAGTGAGTGAAGATTACCTAGTGAGAATGGGAGGATACATAAGTAAGCAAAAATCACCTGAAGAGGAAAAGGGGAAGATAAAGAACATTCCCCCAGATAGTCCATTAGGACAAATGTTGGAACTATGGGATACTGATGAGGCCACTAAAAATTTAAGCAAGGTTAAAACGATTCATTATTGTATTGAGGTTTGGCCCACTTTAAATTTACCTGGAAAATGGCCATGGTGTGGAACTAAGGACCCCTGGATGTGCTTGCAATTAAACCAGTATCTGAAATCCCGAGGGGACTCAGATACTGAGCAGATCCTTTATGCTGCCTGCTGGCAGAGACACAGAACTGAAAGTGAAACAGTTAAGATTTGTAAGCTACAAGAGGGAAAGAGGAAAAATGAAAAAGAGAAAAAGGAGGAAAGCAGTCACCATTGGGACCCTCTTGATTATTTGCCTGCTCCTCCTGTTTACCCTGGGATACCCCAAACTGTCCCTGCTAACCCTGCAGCTTTACCTGTGAACCCCTCCCCATCTCTCCAAACCATGATCCCTATTCCTTCTTCAGCTTGCTCCCCAACCGGATTAACCCCTACAGCTCCACCCTCTCTACCACCTCAGTCTAACCCGACTGTCTCGAGTACTAACCCCTTCTACTCTTCAACTCTATCCTCGACTTCTCCTAGCACTGGCCGAGGCCACTCCCCCTCACCATCTACTGTTCCTGCACTCCCACACAACTGGGAGCTGGACTTGCCAACCAATAATATAGAAACCCCAAAAGGACCCTACTGTGGCACCAGGCCAAGAACAAAGCTCTTCCCCCTAAGGAAAGTCCCGATAAGTGGGGCAGCTGGGGATGCACCTCTGACAGCTTCAGAAGTTGGGGGCTTTAAGAAAGAGCTGGGAGGCCTGGTTGGGGACCTGGTGGGGGTGGCTGGCTGGGTGGATTGGTTCCTGAATCCTAATGTTTGCACCTGGAGTGAGATGAACTCTATTTTGGGTGCCTTGTTCAGCCCCAAGGAGATGGCCATGGTCCATGTCGCGGGAATGCGAGTCTGGGAACAGGGGAGCAGGTTTGGGCCCCGGGCAGGGGACGGGCTCCCGCGGGCGGATCCAGGGTGGGATCCAGGTGGAAAAGGGGAAGGGCAGAATGTGGGAGACTGTGGAACCCTGGTGGTGAGGGGCATTGGAGGGTCTGTTCCCCGGGGTGGCAGCACCAGGCTGGCCTTTGATGGGACCCAGGGGGAATGGGACCCCAGCCACCTAGTTAAGCAGGGGAGGAGATTTTTGGTTACGTGGATCCCGACAGTCCTGAGGGCCAAGTGCTGTTAGAGGTGCAGTTCCTTGCTGGATCCTGGCCTGATATCAGGAAAAAGCTAGAAATTAGTAACCCATGCTGCTGTTTGGACCCAAGAAAAAGAGTGGACTGACGTTTCCCGTGTAAAAGGACCAGTATCGCCTCCTCCTAACTATGGACAAAACCCAGAAAAATCCCCCATGAGTCTCCCCAAGTGGACTGCCATCCAAGATCCTGCCAGCTGACAAAAGAAGAGAACCAATATATGATTAACATGAGTTGAGAGAAATAAAAAAGTTAGGGTTGTACCAAGGGAAGCAAGGGGAATGGTTAACCCCAGATAGATGAAAGTTTTAAATAAAGCCCTAGCTTGAAAAATGCTAACAGAAATACAGAGCCTGACCCACTGGGGCACCCAAGGGTTATGTGATAATTTTTTTTAAGAGAATATTTATGTATTGGGGTATATGGTCGGGCCAAAGCAGTAACTGAAGGATGCCGTATATGCCAAAAGGTAAATCAGAAAGCCATGGGGGGGAGTGCCCCAGGAGGAAGACGGATGGCATTGGGACCCTTTCAAAATGTACAGGTGGATTTTGCCGAGGTGCCTTCAGTACAGGGTTGCAGGTATCTACTTGTTATGGTTGATTGTTTGGCCCATTGGGTGGAAGCCTTTCCTGCTGGGGAGGAGACTGCACAAGTGGTAATAAAGGTATTATTAGAACACATCATCCCCCGGTATGGGCTGGTGAATAGTGTTGGTTCAGACTGAGGCCCTCATTTTGTAGCCAAAATTCTACATGATGTCATTAAAGCCTTAGGAATCAGGTGGCAGTTGCATACACCCTGGCATCCCCAAAGTTCAGGGAGAGTTGAGAGGATGAATAAAACCCTCAAAAATGTATTAACTAAATTGATAACCGAAACAGGAATGAATTGGCTCAAGTGTCTGCCCCTGGCCCTTCTGCAAATCCGGGTCCGACCAAGATCTGACATAGGGGCTTCACCATATGAGATGATGTTTGGACTCCCCTTCTTACTGACCCCCTATAGCACTGGGGATTATTTAGAAGGAGAGGCCGCTACCCAAGAATATGTAAAAACAATTGGAAAGACATTGGCAGATCTTAAAAGAAGAGGGTATCTTCCTCAAACCTCTCCCTTGGACACTGACATGCATCAAATAAAACCAGGAGACTGGGTTTTAATTAAATCCTGGAATACCACCCCACTAACCCCTAAATTCGAAGGCCCGTTCCAAGTTCTGCTCACTACCCATACTGCAGTGCGAACCCAGGAAAAGGGCTGGACCCACATCACTAGAGTGAAAGGACCATTACCACCCCCGAGTGATCCCTCTGACCACAACAAGGGGTCAGATCCCTCTGACCCTGCAACCCCAACAAGGGTTCCCTCTGAGTGGACTGCCACTCGAAATCCAGACACCCTCAAAGTAACTCTCAGGAAACAACCAAAAACCAGTTAAAGCCAATAAAGGGACAATAACAGTTATTACAAGCTGTCCGTTACCATTGTTAAAAATCCACATTGTTATAAGAGGTTAAAAAGGTGTTAATATAAAAGTGTAAAATAATGGTTAAATCCGATGTTATAACTTGTTATAATGAGTCACAATGTGTTAATGTAAAAGTAATAAGTAACAGTAATTCTTAATTTAAAAATTAAATCTCTCATAGGGCACACCCAAAGGGAGCTAACTAAAACTAAGAAAAAGGTGGAAGGTGGGAATAAACAAGGGAGAACTCCACAAATCCAGCCTAAGAACTCCCTGACCCAAGAGGCAAGACCAGGTGAGACCAAAGAGAACCCTCAGAGCGAGATGGGGGCAAGTTCATACTGGACTCTTGGAGGGACTAATAGTAGTCCTATTGATATGATGAGGAGAAAGAACCCCCTGACCCAAGAGGCAAGGCCAGGTGAGACCAAAGGATCCACAAATAGAATGGTTCATACTGGACTCTTGGAGGGACTGATAGTGGTCCTATTGATAAGCAAGTTTACAGATGGGGCTTGCTCCGAATGCTGTCATTCAGTTTGTGATGGGGAGAATCTACAATCCCTTATGAGAGTTCACACCCATGTGAATCCCACATGTTTTGACATGATCCAATTATCCACCTGTCAAAAAGAGGAAAAACAATATTGGATTGCAAAAAAAAGCTGCCACATTTAAGCAGTGCCTGACTGGGGAGTGCCCTATCAGAGAGTGGTTCTGTTTTAAAAAGTTAAGAAATACATAGGGAGTAGCAGACCTGATAAAAAGAAAATACCAAAAGGGGAGGAGGGGCAGCACACAAACATGGAAAAGTAAAATACAGACACCAAAAAGAATAGTGAAAACATATAGGCCAGCAACTTGGACACAAGATAGATCATGGAGGTGCCGAACTCCAATTTACATGTTGAATAAAATTATCAGATTATCAAACAAAACAGCCCTAGCCCTTGATCATATCAGTAACCAATTGGCACAGACAAGAGCAGTAGTTTATCAAATCAAATTAGCAGTCGATTATGAAAGTAAGGTAATAAAAAATATTTCCAAAGAAATACAAAAAATTGCATATGTAAGTAGCCAAGAATGGAAGCCCTTAATTAATATAGACTGGTGGGACAACTTCTGGTCCTTTGAAGGGACCTGGTGGGAAAAAGTAGTGTTCATTGCAATAAGTGCCTTTGTCAGTCTCCTACTTCTCCCCTGCATACTTCCCTGTCTAATTCGAACTGTAGCCACTACTGTTCCAGCTAGTCTCCAAATCCCTAAAGTAAAGATTCAGAAACCTACAAATACAATTAGATTAGAACCCCAAGAAGAAGAACTGAGCACAGCAAAAAGAATTTATGACCAATACCAAGAATTAAAACAGATTTATTCCCTTGAATCAGACATGGCCAACTGATGCGGGCTAAAGCCCGATCAAAGAAATAGAGGGGGGATTGAAAGAAATTAGCCCCAGGTTATGCACTCCCGAGTTGTACTGTTACACTGTTTTGCTGTAAAATTAAAGTTGCACTGTTACTTGCTTGTTTTAAACCGTTCATGTTGAATCTGTACCCTAAATTTCTGCTCGTTATGTCCAAGTTCTGTACCCTTTCTCCCTAAATCCTGGGCTTTCCCCTCTCCATTGAAAGCCCGCACGCCGCTGCCTAGTAGTCCCTCCCTGCTGCTTCCTGCTGCTTCCTGCCATCGGCCGTCAAGCTGTGGGCTCCGCCCAATATGGAGATCAAGGAACTCCCATGGTGCCTGGCCGCGACCGGGAGTCCAGTTGGAGCTAGAAAAGCCCCTGAGACAGCGAGCCAACACAGAAACTAGACCTAAGAAAGACAAAACTGTGCGAGGCACATGTCTAGCTACCTGCAGGCAGCAGGTATTCTTTTGTTACTTTCTCGCCATGACCTGAAAGGAACTGGAGAGAGGTGACCCCCCTGGACCACACGAGCCAAAGTGATTCTATTGGAACCCCCGTGAGGAAGGAATCCCGACTCTGCAGCAGCACCAGCAGCAGCAGATTCGACTGCACCTCCTCCTCCGTGGTGTCTACAGGGAGCAGCGGCGGCGTGCGCGGCCCCCGGGCCCCCTACCCAGAGCTGATTTCTAATAAAGGCCTTTTTTAAAGGAGCTGGTCTCCTGGCCCATTTATAACACCTAGTACCAAGAGTGTAAAAGAGCAAAATTAAGAACCAAAAAATCTCTTAATTTCTATAAAACACAAAAAAGTAGACAATCCAAAGATAAAAAGTGCATAGCGAGAAGCAGTAATCAATTCACAAAAGGCAGCAATAATTAAAATAGTGTGTAAGAAACAGCATTTAGTCCCTGAAGCCTAAACAATACCTGAAAAAAACTGAGAAAATACATATAAAAAGTGCACAGTCAGATTTGCTTAGAAGTTAAGGGAAAAAAGAGTGTACAAACAGTACCAAGAGAAGCTGAGGAAATAAGACACAAAGCAAGCAAAAAAACCCCAAAAAAACCCAAGAAAAAGGCAAGCAAGAAAACATCAATAAATATACCTCCAGATAATCCCCTAAAGATAAAATTAGCACAGTAAAAACATAACCCTAACATGAAGAATAAAAATAAAATTAAAATGATACATTATTATATAATAAACTAAAAAATAAATAAGATCTGAAAATTTATACTAGCCAAAACATGAGTCCTTTAAACAGTAAATATGCCAAGCTTTAAATATTCATGTAAATACTTAGGAGCCATTTAGTAAAAAGAAAAGTTATTATACTACCTGTTAGAAAGGCAAAGCTTCCCTAAAGAAAGTAAATACATTTAAATTAAAAGAAACAAAAAACTAAGAGCCCTTAGATTATCCACCCCCTCCATATCCCCCAACACCTAATATATCCCCTACAACCCTGATGGACCTAGTCAAAATACCAAAAAAATGCAGTCCAAGAAGTTTAATTGAAAAATAAAAGCCAAGCAGTAAGACTATACCCCCTTCAAGAAATATCATTGGGAGGGGCACACAAAGAAATTGAGTTTGTAACTGCCCACTTAGTTCCTCCTAAGTGACAACGTTTAAAAAAGAATTAAAAGATCTTCTAGAAAACCCTATTAGATTAGCTGAACAAGTAAACCAATTTTTGAAACTCAGTATTTATACCTAAAAGGAAATACAATCTATAATAAACCTTTTGTTTACATCCAAAATAACCCAAATGATCCAAGCAGCAAATATGCAAATATAAGAAAAGGAACATGTACACAGACTCCCTGGAGATTAGAAAATGCCCTTACAACAACCTAATAAGGATCACAATAACCCCAAGAGAAGACAAAACATAAAAGATTATAAAACATTAATTATCAAAGAAATTTAAAAAAATTACTCCACAGACTCAGAATGCCCATAAGGCATTTACTAAAAAAACCCAAAAAATAAAAAAGAAAAAATCCCAACTAAGTAGTTAAAAAGATTTTAAAAAATGGAATATTCATGTATAAACCCTGATAGAGTAGCTAAACAAGCATTATTAAAAGTAACTTTTGTCACTCATGCTTAGCCAGATATTTAAAAAAGCTAGAAAACACTAAAAAATAACAAAACAAAGGATTCAATAACCTGTTAAAAAGTGCAAAATATATATATACAAAAAAAAAAAAAAAAAACAAAGGCAAAAGCTAAAATAATAACAGCTGCTTTTGCCAAAAAAACCCAGCGTGTGAAGACCCACACCCATAAAGAAGTGAGACCCCAGTCAAAACAAGGAAGCAAGGCAAGTGGAACTAAAATAAAGATAAAAAAGTCCCTAAAACGAAGAAAAAGAGCCTAACAACAAAAGCCCAATCTGACACTATTACAAAGAAAGTGGGAACTTAAAAGAGAACTGCCCAAAAACAGAAAGAGACCTAAAATTTTTTAAGAAAGCTCAAAAACAGATAAATAAGGAAGTCAAGGGCTCTATCTCCTAAAGTCAAAATATCAACAGGAGCTCTTGATAACTTTAAAACTAAGCCCCCAAAAAGAAAAAATTAAATTTTTAATAAATACAGAGGCTTAGAAAACATGTGTTTATAAAATTCCAAAAAGAAATAAACAAACCAAAATACAATTCAAGTAGTAAGGGAAAAAAAAGAAAGATTTAAAACACCAGTTATAAAACATGTAATATTAAAAAAAAAAAACCAAACAAAATAAATATAAAAGATATTTTATTAGTACCAGGAGCAATATGTAATTTGCTGGGGAGGGATTTACAAGTGCAATTAAGAATCAGAGTGCTTCCAGAGAAAAAGAAAATAGTACTCAAACTCCTCTAATTAAAAGAAAAAGATAAAAAAAAAATTAAACAAATAGTTTAGGCCAAGACTAAAAATAAGACCAAGTTACACATAACCCCTATAATAATTAAAATAACTAACAAAAATTACCCAATTCGAGTACAGCAATACCCTCTCTCTTTAAAAAAAAAAAAAAGGTTAGACAGTAATTCAAAAATTAAGTAAAATGAAAGTTTAAAACCATGTATGTCTCCCCACAATGCACCTATATTACCAGTAAAAAAATCAAATTGAATCTACCTACTCATCCAAGGCCTAAGAAAAGTAAGTTAAAAACTATAAATCAGTACCCACTAATACCCAATCCCTACACACTATTTAAAAAAAAATCCCTCGAATGCATCAGTAGTTTAGTGTAATAAACCTCAAAGATGCATTTTAGGCTTGGCTCCTAGCAAAAATAAATAGAAATATGTTTGCTTTCCAATGAGAAAATCCCAATACAAAAAAAAAAAAAACCAACTCAAACCAAATTACCTCAAAGATTTACCAAATCCTCTAAGTTATTTAGACAAACCTTAAAAAAATACTGCAACTTTTCCCTATAGTACCTGAAGTAAAACTTACCCAATATGTTAATGATTTGCTTCTCTCAAGAGAAGATAAAGTCCAAAAATTTACCATAAAGTTACTAAATTTTTTAGACAACCAAATGATGACTTGGGAAGGCTGACCTAGAACAGAGACTGGAAAGAGCTAGAGAATAGTTATTTATTGAAAGGCCTTTAAGGATACACCTTGAGGAGTACAAGAGCCTGGCCAGGGCTACACCCAAGATGGACCCAAAATGGTTACAAAATGGACAACCAGTCATGAGGTCTTACACTTCTATAGGTGTCTTGGGTTGTGGATCCAGGGGTGTGTATTCTATTTCATCTGTTAAAAGCAGTTGGGGAGATGTTTTTCTTTATCTCTTGTAACTCTGGGAGGAGGGGGGCAGATGCCTTCTGATAACGGGCCAACTGTTAAAACCAGGTAGGGCAGTGTTTCTTATCTCTTTCACCGCCCATCTTCCCTCCAGGGGAATATTTTCTGCTAATGGGCCATTAAGACACTCCTAAAAGCACACATCCCCAAAAAAGACTATCCACATTACATCATCCTATTGTGAGATGCTCCACCCAGTGAGGGGAGCCAACCATTCCTACCTGGATAAAACTGAGACACAGGAACACGAGGTATCTAGCTTCACCCGATTCCTGGAGGAAGACTGGACCCCATCTCACCATCACTGGACCCTTGTTCTAGAAGATCATCTCTACTCCACCAGAACCACATCTGCCACTCCAGGAGGACTCACTTTTGGACTGTTTCCAACACCCTGACCAACAGGGTGTCAGGTTGTAGCTCTGACTCTGTCAGGGTTTTCCAAAATTGTTGTTGGTTTGCTGGTTTGGTTGGGTGGTTTTGTTTTTCTACTACATTTGTATTGTAAGTATTCCTAGTAAAGAACTGTTATTCCTATTCCCAAATCTTTGCCTGAAAGCCCTTAATTGCAAAATTATAATTTAGCAGGGGTGAGGGGTTTACATTCTCCATTCTAAGGGAAACTCCAGCTTTCCCTGTCAGATACCTGTCTTTCCAAACCAAGACAATAGGTTTTGGTCTATTTGCATATTGGGGTTTAATTGTTCAGTTACAGCTTCAGATTGTGAAGTCCCATCCTTCTTGTTTTCTCTCTTCAGTCTGCCATTGTTTATGCTTTCGGTCCTGAAAACTTTTAACCATTGTCTTTGGTTTTCAACAGGAAAATGATTTCTTTTTGTCTACCTACTCTGTGAAGAGAGCTTACTAACACTTAATATGAGGCTCAGAACTACACCCCTAGGCAGCACAGAATCTGAAAAACATGAAAGCTAAAACTTAAAGCATCACAAAGACTCAAAGTATCAAAAAAGAAACTTCAAATTGTAGAAAAAAACGTAAAATACTTGACATATAATTAACCAAAACCTCCAGCAATTAAATTACAAAAAGATTACAAGAATAACCTCACTCCCCCAGCCAAAAACAAACAAAAAAATCAAAAAGCTTTTAGGCTTTTAAAGATATTTTAACTTATAAATAAAAAATATATTCAAACTAATAAATTCCTATATAAAAAATTAGTAAAAAATAACATTGTGTAGAAAAAAAAGATGAGCAAAAACTTAAAAATTTAAATCAAAAATTAATAAGTGCACATACTTTAAGTCTTCCTGCTTTAAAAAAACAACTTTTAACCTGTTTATAAATGTAAAAAATGGGGTAGCCCATGGTCTTAGCCCAAAAATAGAGTCCAAGAAACCAGTAACTTGTCAAACTTGTTAAACCCTGTTTATAAGAAGTAACCAACCTATATCCAGTCAGTAGCCACCACTGCCTTACTAATATAAAACCCCAGAAAATTACCTTTTAAAAAAAGGTTAAAAGTACACATCCCACATGCAGTTTATTGTAGTTTCTGCTCTCTGGGGTCAGATCTTGGCTAGCTCCAGACCCGAGTGCATGAACCCGATAATAGACAGAAGGTAAAAGACAGAGGCACTCTTTTTCTTCCTTGGGACCACTGTCCCACAGCTTTATTGTAGAACCCAAACTCCAGGAGGAGAGAAAGAAGACAGAGGCCTCATGGTGGGGAATTTTAAACCCAGGGAAAAAGGGGAGGGGAACGGGGGGAACCACATCCAATGGGAAGCAAGCTGGGGGAGGGGTGTAGGAAGGGACCAACTAAAGGATACCAACACCAGAACCGAGAGGGGGGTACAGAATATACCATGTGCAAAATATAATAAAACTATTTTTTTATGTGCAAATATGACAAACCACCCAGTGCAATATAATAACAAAATGAACTATTTAGTGCACTACAACATCTCACCCTTTTTTGTTAAAATAAAGTTAAAAGAAAGGCGTTGGGCCTATTTTGCTTCAGAATATGGATCTGTCCATCAGTTGTGATCTGCAGGCAAGTTAGGCTGCATGGTTGACTTCTAAGGTAGTAGGGATTAAACTGTTGAGGGCTTTTAAAATTAGGCAACGTAGAACTCTGAACACTAACACAATTAAGAACAAAACAACAAAAAACTACAGAATTGTTTTAACTATTGAAGTCCACCACCCCGAGAGTCCCCAGCCTTTGAACAGTCCACTGAACCAGTCTTTGGATTCTTGTTTTACGTGTACAACCAAGCTTTTCAGTTCTTTGAGGGCGGTGTGGACATTGGGTGCTTTTGATGTTAAATTCAGGCAACAGAGTCCTTCAAATTCTTGGCACTCGTGTCCATGCAGCAGCAGGAGGAAGTCTATGGCTGCACGATTTTGAAGCATGGCCTGCCTGGTAATTTTATCATCCTCTAGGAGGGAGCTGATGGCTGTGGATGTCAAGTTTTCCTGTTTGACCACCCAGCACTCTAGATGGCCCAATTCACCTAGAGATTTGGCTGCTGCGACCCATGGAAGGAAGAGCGACACAGCAATTCTTTTTGATTTGGCCCAATGAAAAATTTCTGAATCACAATTTGGGTTCAAATTGTTAACGCTTCTCTTATGAATTTTGTTGGCTGAATTGTTTTTCGAGTCCATTTGCCAATTAAGGTTTGGTTGGGTGCCAACAGGGAGAATTGCCCAAGGGTACAAGGCCCTCCTAAAAGCCGGGATGGGATGCCTGCCCATGCCCGATCTCTGCAAATTAGGAACAGACCCTTGGGGAGGTTTTTGGGATGTGACTGGTATGGATTGTCTGCTGTAACGTGGCTCAGAATATTACACCACCTTTTGGCAGTGAACTCTTCTCGATATTGTTGTATGTTGTTAAAGGCTTTAGTGTTAGATAATGGGGTGAAGATAAAGTGAATGCAGTATGGTGCTGGAGAAGAACCCAACAGCTCTAATTCTTGGGGTTCGTGGGCTGCTCTGGGCAACTATGGTAGCCACTCTTCTATGGGATTCTTAATCATTACAGCCTGCCAATGACGGATTTCATTTGGCTGTGTGTTGTGCGATTTGGGACTTGAGTTAGGTATACGTGTGTCAAAACTGGCTCGATACTTTCCAGCTTGCAGGGGAATCCCTACCAGGCAGATAGACATTGGGTCTCTTGCAGCTGCAGTAGACAGACATATGTTTTCTTGTTGGAGTGTCTGTGCCAGGGTAACCCAGATGTTTTGGTGTGGCTGAGGGACGATCCACGCAGTTGTCAGACTGCTCAGTGCGAACAGGATGACAACTTGGACAGGGCTCATCGCGAGGTTGTGTGTGAGGTAGGTTTTCCTCTAAAAGGAAAACAAACATGTTAAAAGCATATTAGAAATCAGAGATCTGTTGGAATTAACCAGGTCTGAGGAAGGTTTTGTCTCCCTTTTCTGGCAGCATCTTCTTTCTGAAGCAACAGCTGCTTGCTTCTCATAGTCTTCTGCTGGTGTTGGATTTTTTGGGATAAAAGGTTTTACCCACTTTTAGGGTATCCAATGTGGGCCTGAGGGTGTGGATATGCACACATATCCATGCCCCCAGGTCACGAGCTCATAGGGACCCTTGATCTCCCAGGTTATTAGAAAACACGCTTGTTGTCCCGAGAGAGATGACCTGAAGATCAGGATACTTTGGAACACGTGCTTTATTGGTCGTGGGAAGGCAGCCTGACTGAGGAAGGGTCCAGGGATCCAGTGCAAAGTCCAAAAGGGTCCAAGGGAAGGCATGCAAAGAGGGGGAACTCCTTGTTACATTCCATTTTAACCCCTTCTATCGTGAATATGCTAATGAACATTAACCAATCACCTCTAGATACAAAACCTACAGAATCTACATACAGCCTATGGGAGCTACAACATTACAATACTACTCTACGTACCAAAACCTGTGAAACCCACCTTATCCCTGATACCTGAGAAGGTGCAGCCTTTCATTCATCCTTTTGTCTTGGCAGGGGTGTCACTGACCCACCCAGCTAAGGCCTTTCAGCTGCTTAATCACCTTCTTCCTGTCCATGCTTACAGTTCAAACTTTGCTTTTAATTCTATTCCTCTTGTGGGTTTCATAGTTTTAGAATCTTTTACTATTAAATTATCTCTGCAGGGCCTAGCTACTTCATCCTCCCCAACACCAAGTTTCTGGGTCCCTAATTAGAACTGGTGGACACTTTGACAACTTAAACAGATTCCCGCTGTTCAAGTGACGTACCACAGGAGGATTCATATTTTCAAATGAACAATTCAGGAAGTTAATGGTAAACATGGCTTTGCAGAGTTTTTGTTGTGGTGACATCCACTCTGTGGAACTGTTCTGCCTAGCCAGGACCTGTTTGAGCATCTGGTGGGCACACTCAACCACAGATTGACCTGTGGGGGAGTAGGGGATGCCTCTTGTATGCTCTACTCCCCACTGCTGGACAAACTCTCAGAATTCCTTGCTTTTTTATGCTGGGCCATTGTCAGTTTTGATTTTCCTAGGGATCCCCAGTACTGAAAAGGCTTGCACAAGATGCCGTTTAGCCTGTGCAGCCGTTTCCCCTGCGTAAGCAGAGGCAGAAACCGGGATTGAATAAGTGTCAATGCTTACATGCACATATTTTTGGCAGCTGAAACTGGGAATGTGTGTGATGTCTGTCTACCACTCTTCACAGCTCTCATGGCCTCGGGGGTTAACCCCCATACCTAGTTATGGCATGGCTTGGACCTGGCAATTAGGGAAAGTGGCCACAATGGCCTGAGCCTGACCCCGTGTTAGCTGGAACTGACGCATAAGGCCTGCTGCATTTTGATGGTACTGCTGGTGACTTAGCTTTGCCTGTTGGAAAACATCTGTAAGGTGTGCCATTTCTGCTGGGGCTGCAAGGGCATCTGCCTTGCGATTACCCTCTGCGATCTCGCCTGGCAAATTGGTATGTGACCTTAGGTGCATCACATAAAATGGGTGCTCTCGATGCAAAACTAAATAAATTAGTTTTGAGAGTAGCCTGAAGAGACGCTCGTCCTCAATGTCTTTGAGAACTGTCTGCTCTGCCCTGGACACTACCCACGCCATGTAGGCTGAATCGGTAACCAAATTAATTGGCTCCGAGAATTTCTCAAAAGCTCTCACGACTGAGGACAGTTCAGTGACTTGGGGCAATCCCTCCACAAACTCCATATCAGCTTCCCAATGCTGAGTTTGGGGATTTCTCCAAGTCATCACCGACTTGTGGGATGCCCCGGACGCGTCAGTGAACACTGTGAGAGCTTTGAGCGGCCTACAACTCCTTTTCTCATGAGGAATGAGGTGGAATTCCTCGTTAAACAGTTTGTGTGATGCGGCGTGGACTGATATTTGCCCACTGTAGCTGTCCAGGGATATCTGGAGGTTGGCATTCCCCTGGAGCAGACACTCGAACATCTCTTTGGTCAGCCTCTCGGAAGAGTTCGTTCCCTCCCCAGAAAACTTGACTGGGAGGTGAATACACACAAAGTCACAACCAGCCAGCTCATGCAGTCTCAATCTGGCTTTCTGGATCAGCTGAGCTATCAGCTCTTGTGGCCTTGTGATGGTCTTGGATCATTGGCGGGAGTGGAAAACCCACTCTTTTAAGAGTGAATCTCTCTGCCCTTTGATCCATTGGAATATTAAACCATGCAGGTGTGGCAACACTCCCAGAACAATGAATTTGAAGGGCAGCTCAGGCTGATAATGGGGAGCCTGCCTCTCGGCTAGAGCTCTTTGCGCTTTTTTGATTGTGGTTTTTGCCTCTGGGGTCAGTTCTCTGGGAGAGAACAGGTCTCTCTCCCCCCTCAATAAATTGTTGAGGGGATCTAGGTCTTCATTGGTGAGACCTAGCCTGGGCCTGACCCAGTTCAAGGACCCACACAGGGACTGGAGATCTGCTAGGGTTTTGGGATCACTTTTGATTTCCAATTTTTTGTGGAACAACGGTCTGCGCAGTGATCTCCAAGCCCAGATACTTCCAAGGTGGCACCCTTTGAACTTTGTCTTCCTGCAGTTGGAATATGACAGAGGTTAAAACTTTAACCACTAGGTCAAGTGTGTTGGAGTATAGTGTCATTGGGAGCACACACAAGCACATCATCCATATAGTGTAGGATAACGGCTTCCTTTCTTTTGGCGCGCACCAGGGACAGTAATGAGGCTACGTACTGCTGGCAGATGGAGGGGCTGCATTTTAGGTCTTGCGGCAAAACTTTCCAGTGGTAGCGCTTCATTGGGGCTTCTCAATTAATGGTAGGAACCGAGAAGGCAAACCATGGGGCATCTTCTGGGTGTAGTGGAATTTGGAAGAAACAGTACTTGATGTCCAGGACAACTAATTGCCAGTTTTGAGGAAGCATTGTTGGGGAAGGCATCCCTGGTTGGAGAAAACCCATGTCCTGTACCACCTTGTTTATTTCTCAGAGGTCGTGGAGGAGCCTCCACTTGTTCTTCCCTGGCTTTTTTATTACAAAGACCAGGGAATTCCAAGGACAGGTGGTTTCTTCTATGTGGCCCTTTGCCAATTGTTCCTCTACAAGCTCCTCGAGCGCCCTAAGCTTTTCCTTACTGAGTGGCCACTGGTTTATCCAGACTGGGGTGTCATCCAGCCACATTAACTTTTGGGTAGGGCACTCCACAGTAACTGCTTCTAAAAATCCTGGAGGGTTTTAGGGATAACTAATTTGACCCCCCACTGGGACATGGTGTCTCTCCCCCCCAAAGGGAGTCTTATAGTCGATGACAAACGGACGGACACTGGCCAATTCTCCATCCGGCCCCTCAATCTGTAACATGCTTTTTGAGATTTTTGCCAATTGGAGCTCTCCAATACCTTGAAGTCTGCCAGCCACGGGTTGCAAATCCCAATGAGAAGGCCGCATCTTTTCTGGTATAATAGTAATGTCCGTGCCGGAGCCTAAGAGTCCATTTATGTGGAGATGGTCTGTCCCATGGGTTAGATTGCACCCCATCATGGGTTTGTCCTCGCCCACCACTTCTGCCCAGTAGACATCAGGTGTTTTGCCATCTACTGGGACCCCTGCTGGAGTGGGAATGGCCTGGGCGATGATCTGCCCCTTGAGAAAATAGAAGGATGGCTGAGGACAACGCTCCAGGAGAATGAGTTTCGGTATGCGCCCCTTAATGATCATGGGAACAATCTCAAATTCTAATGGTGTTTGCCGTGTCCCTGAGAACAAAAAACTCACTGTCCAGTCCTGTGTGATCTACCATCAAGCCTTGTGATTTCTGGGGCAACTCTACTTCAGTGGTTGTCCAGTGGGTAGATCTGAGAAGAAAAGCATCTTTAGTTACAAGCTTAAAACACCCGCAAGGCTTCCAAGCCTTGTTAGACAAGAATTCCTCATTTTTTTCTTTTTTTCTTTCTGTTTCCCCACACCCAGCTTCCTTTCCCCCTTTTTTTTTTTTGTTAAGAGAGAGTCCTTTTCTACAGTGGAACCCACTGCATTTGTTTCTTGGTGTGTCACGGGTTCGCGCTTGAGTCTTAGTTTTTTTGATTGCTGGTTGTTCCATCTCTCTGAGTCTTTTCCTTCTTCTGCTGGTTTTGGGGACAGTTTCTGGAGAAATGTCCAGGCCTTCCGCACAGGAAGCAGACGATGTGTTGAAGCCATCCAGGTGAAGTCTGTTGTCTGTCCCCTTCTGGTGTTGAAGCTGCTACAGTCTTTGGGTTGGTGGATCTGGGCTTCTGGTGCACTGAACAGCTCTGCTACCCTTTCACAGGCTATTGCTATCTGTGTCAGGGTAGGGGGAGGGTCGATGGGCAGTCCTAGGATTACCCTGCGGTAGGCTTTGTTGTCATTCCTCTGGGCCATTTCCTTGATTATTTCTGCTTGTGCTACTGGGTCTGGAACTTGACGTTCTATTCCTGCTCGCCGGCGATCTACGAACTGCAAAAAACCTTCTGAATCATGCTGTTTAATATGGATATAACTACCTTGCGGTACGGTGGCAGGTAGCTGTTTAAACGCCTTCTCTGCATGCTTACAAATTTTTTCTAGAATGTATTTTGATAGCACTCTAGCTTGGCTCTCTGGTATAGCCCACTGTCCCTCACCACACAGGTGCTCAAAGGTGATGTCTGTCCCCTCTAAATCTCTCGCACCTTGAGGGGTTTGCTTAAGTCTATTTAAAAGATCTTTTAAGTATTTTTTCCATGTTTCTTCCCAGAAATCAAATTCTGAGGGAGACAACAGGCATCTGAATATTTCTTTTAGATCTGCTGGTGTTAATTCGAGAGATAAAAAGGTAGTTCTCATCACACTTTTAAACATCTCGCTATTTCAGCCAAGTTCTCCTTCGACTTTGGATAAATCCATTCTACTTTTGAAAGCGAAAGGCTGGTAGTTTCTGGTTGCATTATCTTGACCAGAGAACACTACAGGGGTTCCTACTGGAATTGTTTCACTTGTTTCTATAGGGAATGGCTGTGGGCTCCCCGGGCCCCTGCAGCCTTGGTTCCGGTGACCCTGGTTCCACTTCCACCTCAGCAGACCCCGGCCCTGCCCCCACCCCTGCGGGGGCTGGGTGGGTAGGCATGGGAACCGGCTGGGGGTGTGTGGGTGTCAGGTGGGGGAGCCGGGAACCAGGTGTTGGAAGGGGGAGGCATGGGAACCAGGAAGTGGGAAGGGGGGTGGGTTGTCTGAAGGGGCAGGGTAACTGTGGGAACCACAATTGCAACATCAGGAGGGGGGGTTGCAGGATGATGTCATGCAGGGCAAGAACATGGGGGAAGGGGTGGGGGCATCTGGGGGGAGGAAGGCGTTGTAGGACCGGAAGGGGTTGGGGGAGGGGATGTGTGGGTGAAAGGGATTATGGGAAGAAGGATAGGGTGGAGGGCCAGCCATGTGCTTGGCCATGTGCTCTTGGCCATTTTTCAAGTTTGTTACAAGTTCAGGCTTGTCTCGTAACCCTGCCATGTGGTCTGGCCAGTCTACGGGGTAATGGCGATGCTTTTCAGGGCTAGTAAAACACTAATTTTTTGGTATAGCAACCGGGAAAGCGGGATACAGGGAAAGTTTCCTGTCAGCCTGCTCACAGCTGTCAGAGATAGGGTGCTGAGGAGGTGAAGGGACAGGGAGACCATGGTCCTGCCAGGCTCCCTGTTTTTCTCAGGCTGCCCCACACTTGTGTCTCAGCTCAGGGGCAGAGGGGATGGACGAAGGGGTAGGGAAACAGGTGGGAAGGGAAGCTTGCAGGGGCTGTTCTTTCATCTGCCTTTTATTCACTTCTTTACAAATCAAAATGATCAGTGTGAGAAATTTTGAAGCTGTTTTATCTCCTGATTCTACACGGTTTGTCAGTAATGTTCCAACCTTGTCCCAGTCAGAGACAGACTTCAGATTTTGCTGGTTAAAGTCAGACAGATGAAAAGACAGCCAGCAAATTAACTGCTGTAATTTTCCCTTAGAGATTTTGCTATCCTCAGCATTTAGAACTTCTAGGATTTGGGAATATGGGCCTTTTTCCCGTGCAGAGAGTTTTGGCCCCATTTCAGATCTTACAATGCAGCCTGTGCAGTTTTTCTACCCCTTTGCAGTGAAAAAACACAAACCAACCGAAAATACAACAACCAAGCTTAGGAGAAGGGCTCAGTTTTCCTCTCCCCTCACCAGTGAGGTAAGATGGAGAAACCACGTGAGAGGGAAGCCCGCGGCTTTTAAAGCTGCCGCTGCCAGCCACCCAGACACTGCTGCAGCACGTGGCTGCTGGAGCCAGGGAAAAAACTCAGAAACTGCGGGTCAACGCCGTCCGGACCGGCAAAAAATCCCGTCCATGTTTGCCTGCGCCCCTTCTGCTGTGTCTGGAAGCTGCTGCCCCCCCCCACGCTTACACCCCCCCCACCCACGTGGGGTCCCCTCTTCTCTAAGGCCGAGGTTTTGTGTCCCGCCACCCCACACCCGGGGGTCACTCTGGGGGTCCCAAAAATCCTCACCTTACTCACCTTTCCTCTTGGGACTTCAGCTGGTCGGAATTTGCTGCAAAGCGTCCTTCGTCCAGGTCCGATCCATCTGGGTCTCGATGAACTGCCAGTCCCATCCCTGACCAGAGCACTGTGCAAAAAACAGCACTTCTGGTTTGAGTGAATGACTGTCCAGAGCTTGTAAAATCCACTGGTTCCGAGTGGAAATCCAGCTAAACACATGGGGTCTCAGACCATATGGGAGCTCCCATGGTGGACACCACTCTGGCTCAATTCCCTCTCGCCCCTGAGCTTTAGCCCTGGCTAGCAGTATCTTCAGGGAGGAAACTGAGTCAAGGACAAAGATAAAAGACAGAAGGCGCTCTTAATTCTTTGGGAACACAGTCCCACAGTTTAATGCAGAACCTACTCCATGCGGCTTGGGGGAGTTAAGAGAGGAATTAAGAGACCGATTCCCTGCCAGAGGGCAGTTTTATGCCCTTTGCCAAGGAGGGGGAGGGGAGAGGAGGGGAGAGGAGGGGAGAGGAGGGGAGGGGAGGGGAGGACGTCTACCAGCCAATGGGGGCTGACCTGGGGGAAGTGAGGCATAGGTGGTGTCAGGTAGCGGGGATCAGTGCAGAGGCTCATGGGAAGGTATAGCAAATGCTTTGTGTGAATACATATAACAGAAACACCCAGTGCAATATAACAAAGTGAACAAACTACTTAGTGCAATACAAGAACTGATTAATTAAAGAACAGTAAAAAACCACAATATAGAAAAAGCAAGTAACATAAATAATTTTGTGATAAAGAGATAGAAAGCAAAACCAAATTAACCACTATACTCACCACCGAAAAGATCATACATACTTGCTGTGGACAGCAATCCCATAAGGCACGGGAGGTAGGAGTACATGTCATACTAAACATCTATTACTCCTTGTTAATCTTTTCTCTCTTAGGAATCTAAACAATCTGTGAAAAATGAGGTTCACTTTCCTGGTAAAATTTAAAAAGTTTAATAAAAATAATGTAGGAGACAGAAATAAAGCAAAGGGTTAAAACAGCCAGGTGCTTGGCATTCAGCCAAGAGCATGATGTTGTCTTTGGAGATACCCCTTAAATACCTTTTCCATTACATCAGCCTGTTGCGTATTCATAGACCCTTATGCATATTCATACTTTCCCATAAACTACTTTAGTATTCTAGAAACTATTTTGCATGGCCCCTCCTTTGGTCCACCTTTTTAGAGCATGCTGTTTCTTGGCTGTGGCTTTGTCTGCTCTTTTTATCACTTCCAGTTTGGGCCTTGGTCTATACTTTCTTCAGATGGCAGATGCTGATAGTTAGCATATCAATGCTCATCACATGTTCACTGGATGTTATCCCAGCTAAACACAGTTCACTCATAACTATATCAGCTATCACTACTACCATGTCTAAGTTTTTGTTAATAGCAGAAATAAAAGCAAAGTTATTTTAACATTATACATATAGCATTCATCTTAATATTTGCAAAAAGCCAACATTATAATATGTATTTATTACAAATCCATGTCACAAGTACTGCAAAACACTGTACCACAAAAAACCTCAAAGTTCTTATTTTTAAGCTCATACCTTTCTCAGCCAACACTATTATAATTCATCTCAGTTAAACACCTGCCTACAAAATAAACAAAAGATCTAAATAACAAAAATTCTAAAATCAAACAAAGGAGAAAAATGGGTTTGTTTTTCCATAAGTCAGACCCAAAAATAAAAAAGAGAGGAAAATTTAATACAAAATTAAGTACAAGAACAAATAATAAATGAGCAAAAAAGCAAATACAACAGTCCAACCCAGAGCCAACTCCACATAAAAATTTATATACAAAACTCAAACAATACATAAAAAAAATCCCAAAGTTTTTTAAAAAATTAAGTATAAATTTTAAAAAAACCCAACTAAATATTGCCAACTACTAAGTATGTAAAAAAGTTTTAATAACCAAAAAATAGCCATAAAAAAGTAGTAACCTAAACCCAGTTTAACTTCTCAAATAAAACAAAACCAACATTAAAAAAGCCAAAAAAGTAAATATTAAGTTCAAAAATAATAAGAAAAAAGTACCTGCAATGTATAAAAAATTTCTTAAATAAAATAAAACAAATCCTCTATAAAAGATATAAAATCTTTAATAAAACTTACATACAGTAAATCCCTAAAAAATGAACACAATATTAAACAAAAAAGTGAATATAAAAAAGAAATGAAACTTTTCTTATATTACACTAAGAAAACCCCTTATTATAAGATTCCCTAAATATGTAAGTTTTAGAAAAACATAAATACCAAAATAAAAAATTAAAAAGCATCATAGAGCTTATTCTAAATATATAAAAAAAAACCTTATCCAAAACTCCCTCCTCAGGAAAAAGAAGTTCTACTCTAAAAATTATATGACCAAGATTTTTTCTATTAGCAAGCCAAAACAAAGATAATTTTAAAATGCCGGTCTACAATGCCTTGAAAAAACAACAGAAAATAATAAAAAATTAAAGAATATAAAAAATAAAGTAATAAAAAGTAACCTCCTAAACAAATAATACAAACATATAGACCAACCACCTAAGCACAAAATAAAAATTAAAGACATTATACCCCAATTTATATGTTAAATCATATAATAAAACTCCAAGCAATTATAAAAACCATAACTAATAAGACATCTCAAACCTTAAAATTAATAACTAGCCAGCAAAAGCAAACCAAAGCTACAGTATATCAAAATCAATTAGCACTAAACTATTTATTAGCCAAAAGTGTCTATAAAAACTTTAATATATTTAATTGTTGTCTACAAATTAATAATAATAAAAATACAGTTTTAAATATAGTCAAAAACATCCAAAACTAGCCCATATACCAGTCCAAAAGTAAAAAATTGTAATAAGTAAATAATAAGAAAAATATTTTTAAATAGCTTAGTAAAAAGAAAAAATATTTATAGTGTTATAGAAAATAACAAGTTTAATTTTTCTTCCATGTTTAATTCCACATCTTGTCCGCTTAATTACTCATATAGTTCAAAACATACAAGCAATAAAAATACTCACCAATCCCAAGTCAGCAACCCCAAAAACCCCACAAAAAGTCCTAATATTAAAAGGAACCAAACAGTAATAAAAACCTAAAAAAACCCACTTATAATCTACAAAAAATATCAGTGCGCCACAAATACAGAAGGTTAAAACTATAGCTCAAGCCAAATACAATTTAAAAAAAAAAAATTGTTCCATGTCGTTGTTAGCATTCACTATTATATATTAGCTTTTGCAAATTATTATTAATCACACATATTTTGATATAATACAGTTTGTAATCACTTTTAACTGTTTTGGATAAAGTATAATTTATCGGCTTTTGTGGCCAATGCCCTGGCCATGTATAGCGTGTATATATATATATGTGTAATAAACATATATTATAGTTTAAGATTTCACAAAGTATTAGAGACTGTGTTGTGCATTATAATATTAACTTTTACAAAATACTTTTTTTATAACTAACTGGCAATAGTGAAAATAACTCAAATAAGTTTGTAGAAATAGCTAAAACTGTCTATATAATTAGATAACATTAAAAGAACCACACAGATAATATCAATAAAAAGATGTAAAGAGGACTTCTGCCACTGACCCTGCAGCTATCAATAACTCCCCATTTGTTTTTATGAAGAAATGGCATACATGTTGTAAAGAAATGGCATATATGTTGTAAAAAAATAACATACACAACTCCCAAGAATCAAATCTACACTATTACACAATGGATCAGGGATCAAACCAAGCTAAAGAATTCCCAGAACTTATAAAAGAACTCAAAGGAATGTTTAAATATGTATAATCTTCATGAATATGCATTTGATTAGTGCAATGAAAAGTATATAAAGAAAGTTGTTATAGCTGACGTGCCTCTGACAGTTGCCAAGCACCCACCACTGTTACTAATTTGTCTCTTTTATCCCTTATTAACCTTTTGAATTTTAAAAAGGTAAGTCTTGATTCTCACACTTCTCAGGGTCCCAATGACATCTCGTCGTTCCCTTCCATCTGGTCTTCCTCGTGGTGAGGATCCCCCGCCACCTGCTGCCACCGAAAAGTATGGAATCCAATGGATTAATCTACGTTTGGGCCACGTGGGAACGCCCATGTGCCTCCCGTAGGAAAGGCAAGTTTGACACTGTACCTTGCAACACTGGATCTGATGCATCATGTTGCAGTGCTCTGATGCAGTGTTTGGGGACCCTTTGGAGGTGGCCTTTGATGGGCCATGACACCCCCTCTGCTTCCTTCATGTGGATGTGGCTTTTCCTGGGGTGAAGAGACCCCTGCAGTTGGGCTCCTCTGCACAGCGGAGGATGGGCATTTACTGCCTCGGACCAGAGGCTTTTTTTTTTGCCACACACCAAAAATGTCTCTTCCCACCCCCCCTTTGGTGTGAGGGTCAGTTTGAGCCTGGCAGCTGATAGCCCCAGGGCTGTGGTCTCCACAAGTACTAAGCTTGATCCCTCTGTGAATGTGTTCTTCTTACCTCAGCTCAGACCCGAGTCAGTTTATCTTATCTAGTCCAGGGCCTTAGGGCATGCTAGTCTTCTCTGCAGCTTTCATAGAGTTTTGCTATAATAGGCAAAAGTCCTTCACGAAGGTGTTTAAGGCATAAATTATAACATTCCAGTCTCCGACAAAGGGTTGCCCACCTTTGTCAAATTTTGATTTGCAGTGATTGCTCCAATGATAACCTTTGTGACATCGAGGGCACAGTGTCAATGAAGGTTTGTCTTTTCTTTTTTGTCTTTTTTCTGGGCAATTTTTACTAATGTGTGTAGCAATGGGGAACAAAGGCATGGACCCCCTTGTGCATGCGAAGGGAATCAATTTATTGTAGAAGTTGCCCCTCTTTTATACCTTTTATCTCAACCAGACAAAACCAAAACATAACAGGAGAAGAGCACCCATTGGCTGGCTCAGCTGCAGTTTTCTGTCCACGAGTCATAACTATCTCTCACCCTCCAACTGACCTCCAACTGTCCAGCCTGCAGCTGTGCCTTCCTACAGGGCTTTCCGGTAAACATGAGCCTTAACAGCTTTAACAATTATAAGCCCATATCCTACATCTCCCCCTTCTTTTTTAATAACAGTAACAACAATAATAACCATAGCAACTTTTCAAAAACTGTATAACATATGCCTGTAACATAGCAACTACATCAGGATGGTGTGACAAAAGGTTGCACACACTGTGATGGAACCCACTCCACATGGTGGCCTGTGGAGGCACAGGCATAACCTCTTCCCCATGTTAATAAGTCCAGGGGTCCTTTCCATTGTCCAGTTTTTAAAAAATTGAGGACATATAGGGATTTAGCTAGTTTGTCATGAGGTCACCCTAACTCCCCCTCTTTTTGTTTTTAAGTAAAATGGCAGTGCCTGTCATCCTTTCTGCAGGGCCCCTTGCAGTTAGGATGGGAAACACAGCACAATGTATAGAATAATTATGGTGACACAAATAATAGCTTGCTTTGTGGGAGAGTGGGGAATGCTGGTATTCTGAGACACACCCCATTGCTGCAAGGAGTTACGAACTCGCTCTGAGGTGTCCAGGTCCCTTGTCTGTTTTGATGGTGTTGGGAAGGCCTGAGCCAATGCCAGACAGTATCACGGGCCTTCTTTCCAGTGTGAGTAGTTGCCATTAGACATGAGCATATTTTAAATTACCAAACCCTGAGACATTGTCTTGGTTTGGAAAGACAGGTATCTGCCAGGGAAACTGAGGTTCCCCTAGGATGGAGAATACCAACCCCTCACACCCCGACGAATTACAATTTTGCAATCAAGGGCTCTCAGGCAAAGATGTTGGGAATAGGAATAACAGTTCTTTACTAGGAGATATTAACAATACAAATATGATAGGAAACAAAACCACCCAACCAAACAAACAAATAAACAAATAAACAATAATTTTAGAAGAAAACCCTGACAGAGTCAGAGTTTCAATCTGACCCTGTGATTCAGGATGTTGAAAACAGTCCAAACGTAAACAGTCCAAACACTTCTGGAGTGGCAGATGTGATCCTGTTGGAGCAGAGATGATTCTGCGAAGAAAACCGGTTCAGGGGCGGCGAGGAGGGAGGCAGGAATGGCGAGCACAGGAGACGAAGAAGATCTTGCCACACCGCAGCGAAGGAAGCGCCGAGCACCTCGCTCCTGCAGCAGGGCAGAACCGCCAACCCCCGGCCACCCCCCCTCCCCCCCACCCCCCACCGCCAGGGCATGAGATGTATAGAAATGCAAATGCACCGCACAGGCTGGGGAAGGTAACAATGGCCTATCAAGGTGGGTCATCAGGCCCCAAAACAGATGTAAATAGAATATACAAAACCCGGCTCCACAACCCAGAACAGACATGGGTAACATCAGTCTGCTAAATAAGTTGCCATTAGAATGAGAACTCACCTCTGTTTTCAGCCTTAACAACTACAAACTTGAACATAGTTTAACCTATTAAATTCAGATAACATGCACTTATCTTACTATGAACACTAAAACAATACATTCAATAAAACAATAAATGATTTACCTTCACCCAGAGTCTGTCATAGCTGTGAAGCATGGATGGCAAGGACAAAATGCCTTTCAACTGATTTAGTTAAAAGGGGATGTTTATTTCAGCGCTAGGCTCACGCAGGATAGCTCCCAAAGTTGTGAGCACCCCTCTACAGCTTCAGCCTTCTATTTATTCACAAAAGTCATGCATATTCCAAAAACACCTATACATATTCATCACCTGTCTCCACCCATTCCCTGCTTGGTATTAAAATTAGTTGCATACTTATTGCGGCTGCATAGTCCTCCTCCTTTTTGGGTCTGTGGTTGTTAAAATGAGTTGGAGGGCAATGGGAGGAAGTAAGGAACGTCTCCCTCGCTTACTAAACTTTTCACCTTCGTCCCGTTGCTATGACTACTTGACCTACTGATCCCTCCATTCTGGTCTTTATTAGTTTTAGTGTCAAAATTCATGATGTATGGGTCTCTCTTGACTGGCTTTGAGTGTTATCTGATGTATATAAATTTTGCTTAAATATTTCCATATGTGCATTGGTCCCACTTTGGCTGGCTCTGAATATTATCATATGTAAACCATCAATCTTGGTCAACTTTTAATTCTTCTACATTCCTAACTTCTAGCTTCTAAGCCCATAGTTTATTTTCTAAGTATCTATTTATTTAAGCTTAACAGAATACCATGATTCAGCTGGACTTGGATAGCCTTTTCTGGAACAAGGCTCCCAAGTTTACCTTGAAAAGAGGGTTCAGCTTTTATAAGACCAAATTTACAAGTCAGAGTGACTTGGTTTCATTTTTTAGGACAAAAACACCTGGGATTTATGGCACACTTCTCTAGTCAGCCAGAGCTATGGCTTGATCAGGGCCTGAAGCTCCGACTGAGAAGGTTTCCTCAATATATCTTAAAAAGAAACCTTTAATAACATTTAATCAAAGAAATACACACAAGAAACATAAAATAATATCTTGTGGCTGGATCCTTGTGTGTACCTTGGCCTGTGAAAAAGTATTTTGTACCACGCTTGTAGAACAATACTGTAGGAAATTAGAGAATTACATGTTCAGCAATTTATAGAAACATTTAAGGAGCCATGTGTCCTAACTTCTTGAAACAGCAAAAAATGAAACTTGTAATCTATAGGAAATTACTTTTAGTCCTAAAGAAAAAAAAAAAAAATTAATCAAACAAGACAGATTATTAAAAACCCAATTACGGCTCTTTTAGTTACAAATCAAAATACCACTAAAGCTTTAAGAGAAAGCAAAATCCTAAAGGTAAGAATAACCATTTTAACACATGTAAAGGATCTTTATTATCAACTGAAACTTTATCATCTTTGTCATCACTGAAACTGAACAACAAAAGGTTGAAACCTGCTAGCAACCATGGCAAGGCACCAGAATCCCACCTACAACGCTGTCTCTGGAGGAAAGGTCTAGCTCTATAGCAAGGCTTTGCATACAAGGGAAAGTTATTCCTTTCTGTCCTCTTGTCGAGGATATTCCCTTTTAAAACAACTCCCCGCCCCCGTGTCCGAAACTCAGAGGTCTTGGCGGCTAGAAGCAGCAGCTTCTTTAGCCGCGGCAGTGACACTTCTGCCACCCCGCCCGGATTGCCCAATGTGAGGCTGTAACCCTCTATCTAATTAGATTAAGAGTCTCATGCTTTACTGACTGAGCTAGCTGGGCTCTCACCGCCCCGGTGTTGTAGAAGGCTTGCTTGATCGGCTTCTCCTGGTAACGGCCGTGGGCAGCCAGGATCTCGCCCAGGCGGTTGCAGGCAGCCGCTTGCTCTGAGGCATTCCCGAGACGCTGGGACTTTTCCCTTGCTTTCTTAGAGCTCAGCTCGCCCGCCTTTCCCGCCGCTCCATTTGGGCTGCCCAATGACAGTGGCGACATGGCTGCTCCCGCCCTAGGGGAGCCGCCTGCCTTTCCCGCCTCTTCGCTGGGGCCGACCAGCGACATCCATGCCACCAGCATCAAAAGCACCTGCACGGCAGCCGGGATCGCTCACGCTGCCCCGCCCGGGCCCCCCAACAGCATGGTTGTGGCCGTGCCGGGGAAGGATGAGGTAGCCCAGGCGCTCCTCAGCACAGGCAGAAAGACAGTCAAGCTGTATGGAAGGGTCAGCCCCAGACACAGGCGGGGGCTGGCCCGGAGGATCTCCACGGCCCCTTCCCGCCGCCCTGTGTAATGAATCGCTCACCGTAATCTGCGCCGGGCGCTGCCCGTGGCCCATTTCTCTCTCACTGCTCTTTGATCCCGCTCTCCACAGCCTGGGGCACTCCAGGGTGTGCGCGGGGGGGCCACCTGCCTGCCGCTCCCGCGCTGGTGAGCCCATAGGGTCCACGGGGGGACTCACGTCGGGAGCCGCGGGCTCTGCGCTGTCAGGCTGCGGCCGCGGCCACCCCTCGTTCACTGCCTGCCGCCCAGCGCTGCCATCTTCAGCCATCACGGGCACGGGCACGGCCACCGCTGGCGGGCGCGCTCCAAGGCTGAAGTGGTGACTGATGTGGGTGGAACTCCACGACTCCTAGTTGTTTGTTGAATGTTCTGCAGATGGTTACTTTAAGAGTGTTAAAGACTCCTAATCATACATTGGATGTTCTGTTGATGGTTATGCATATTGTTATCTTGAATGGTTTGTACCCAGTGTGAAAAAAGACGTTTCACCTTTTTATATTAATATATAAGTTTAATAAAAATAAAATAAAATAGAATAAAAATAGACAATAAGGAGACAAAAAAAGGTAGCTTCTCAGCTGAGAGTGCAAAGCAACACACACCCTATTCCAGATTTCTTGGTATTTAAGAATCTTGGTGTTACATATTCAAAAAGAGACTAATGCATATTTAAACATCTGTTTGGTTTTATCAGTTTCAAGGGTGCCCAAGTATTGTAGCTTCTTTATCTGTTCCTGGCATCTGGGTGTCCAGTAGAAGTCATAAATCTTTCGTGGCCATAAAGGTTCATTGTTCTTTATCTTTCACAGGAATGCCAGGGGACTCTTCTGGCTTCTGTCTTGTTAGAGGTTACAAAAAAACCACAACCCCCATCTCTACGTTGTTACTGTTATAAATTGGGCCAGGAGACCAGCTCCTTTGAAAAAGCCTTTATTAGAAATCAGCTCTGGGTAGGGGGCCCGAGGGGCTGCGCATGCCGCCGCTGCTCCCAGTAGACACCACGGAGGAGGAGGTGCAGTCGAATCTGCTGCTGCTGCTGCAGAGTCGGGATTCCTTCCTCACGGGGGTTCCCATCGAATCACTTTGGCTCGTGTGGTCCAGGGGGGTCACCTCTCTCCAGTTCCTTTCAGGTCATGGCGAGAAAGTAACAAAAGAATACCTGCTGCCTGCAGGTAGCTAGACATGTGCCTCGCACAGTTTTGTCCTTCTTAGGTCCAGTTTCTGTGTCGGCTCGCTGTCCCAGGGGCTTTTCTAGCTCCAACTGGACTCCTGGTCGAAACCAGGCACCATGGGAGCTCTCTCATCTCCATACTGGGCGGGGTCCACAGCTCGACGGCAGGCGGCAGGGAGCAGCAGGAAGCAGCAGGGGGCAGCAGGAAGTGGCAGGGGGGAACGACAAGGCGGCGGCGTGCAGGCTTTAGTCGATGGAGAGGGGAAAGCCCAGGATTTAGGGAGAAAGGGTACAGAACTTGGACATAACGAGCAGAAATTTAGGGTACAGATTCAACATGAACGGTTTAAAACAGGCAAGTAACAGTGCAACTTTAATTTTACAGCAAAACAGTATAACAGTACAACTTAGGAGTGCATAACCTGGGGCTAATTTCTTTCAATCCCCCCTCTATTTCTTTGATCGGGCTTTTGCCCGCATCAATTGGCCATGTCTGATTCAAGGGAATAAATCTGTTTTAATTCTTGGTATTGGTTATAAATTCTTTTTGCTGTGCTCAGTTCTTCTTCTTGGGGTTCTAATCTAATTGTATTTGTAGGTTTCTGAATCTTTACTTTAGGGATTTGGAGACTAGCTGGAACAGTAGTGGCTATAGATCGAATTAGACAGGGAAGTATGCAGGGGAGAAGTAGGAGACTGGCAAAGGCACTTATTGCAATGAACACTACTTTTTCCCACCAGGTCCCTTCAAAGGACCAGAAGTTGTCCCACCAGTCTATATTAATTAAGGGCTTCCATTCTTGGGTACTTACATATGCAATTTTTTGTATTTCTTTGGAAATATTTTTTATTACCTTACTTTCATAATCGACTGCTAGTTTGATTTGATAAACTACTGCTCTTGTCTGCGCCAATTGGTTACTGATATGATCAAGGGCAAGGGCTGTTTTGTTTGATATTCTTTTTAATACTGTATGTAATCTGATAATTTTATTCAACATGTAAATTGGAGTTCGGCACCTCCATGATCTATCTTGTGTCCAAGTTGCTGGCCTATATGTTTTTACTATTTCTTTTGGTGTCTGTATTTTACTTTTCCATGTTTGTGTGCTGCCCCTCCTCCTCTTTTGGTATTTTCTTTTTAAATTTCTCTATAAGGGTATGCCTAAATGGTTTTTTGATTCTTGTGGGAGGAGGGAGAAGACTGCTTTGATGATTCCTATGGTGCAGCTACCCGCCCAATCTCCTGGGAGATGGGTGTAGGTTTTGTCACTACAAATCCAAAAGAGGTGTTTTGGGGCTTTCCAGGATGTGTTTTGTGTGTCATATGGGTGTTCCCAATATTTTGAAATTTTTCTGATTCCCCAAAAAAGATTGGTCCCTTTATTAGTGCACTCATGTAGACCATAACTTTTATTACAGACGCACCCTGATTCTTTTTTCCCAATAGACCAATATTTTTCATGTTCCCTGGGGATCCATTTTTGTTTTAACTCTTTGATCAGTAGGTACCTTTTACAAACCATTCTTCCTAGGAAGGTTTTATACTTTTTCCCCGTTATTAACTTCCATCTCAGGATGTCTAGGGGTGATAAGCTTGTCCCTTCCCAGGGCCATACATCACACATTTGTGTGCTTTTACATATCTAGCAGTTTGTTACATTTAGTTTATGGCTGATTCCCTCTACCAGACCGACAAATAGACTTTTCCCAAGGGGTTCATCTATTTCATTCTTTTTCACCACCAGTGGTTTTTCTTTTTATCAGGTCTGCTACTCCCTCTGTATTTCTTAACTTTTTAAAACAGAACCACTCTCTGATAGGGCACTCCCCAGTCAGGCACTGCTTAAATGTGGCAGCATTTTTTGCAATCCAATATTGTTTTTCCTCTTTTTGACAGGTGGATAATTGGATCATGTCAAAACATGTGGGATTCACATGGGTGTGAACTCTCATAAGGGATTGTAGATTCTCCCCATCACAAACTGAATGACAGCATTCGGAGCAAGCCCCATCTGTAAACTTGCTTATCAATAGGACCACTATCAGTCCCTCCAAGAGTCCAGTATGAACCATTCTATTTGTGGATCTTTTGGTCTCACCTGGCCTTGCCTCTTGGATCAGGGGGTTCTTTCTCCTCATCATATCAATAGG
The DNA here is from genome assembly GCA_027886175.1 of Phylloscopus collybita. Lineage (NCBI taxonomy): Eukaryota > Metazoa > Chordata > Aves > Passeriformes > Phylloscopidae > Phylloscopus > Phylloscopus collybita. Next base: position 6,160,279 of record JAJNNQ010000057.1, read on the forward strand.
ACTACTATTAGTCCCTCCAAGAGTCCAGTATGAACCTGCCCCCATCTCACTCTGAGGGTTCTCTTTGGTCTCACCTGGTCTTGCCTCTTGGGTCAGGGAGTTCCTAGGCTGGATTTGTGGAGTTCTCCCTTGTTTATTCCCACCTTCCACCTTTTTCTTAGTTTTAGTTAGCTCCCTTTGGGTGTGCCCTATGAGAGATTTAATTTTTAAATTAAGAATTACTGTTACTTATTACTTTTACATTAACACATTGTGACTCATTATAACAATTTATAACATCAGATTTAACCATTATTTTACACTTTTATATTAACACTTTTTAACCTCTTATAACAATGTGGATTTTTAACAATGGTAACGGACAGCTTGTAATAACTGTTATTGTCCCTTATTGGCTTTAACTGGTTTTTGGTTGTTTCCTGAGAGTTACTTTGAGGGTGTCTGGATCTCGAGTGGCAGTCCACTCAGAGGGAACTCTTGTTGGGGTTGCAGGGTCAGAGGGATCTGACCCCTTGTTGTGGTCAGAGGGATCACTCGGGGGTGGTAATGGTCCTTTCACTCTAGTGATGTGGGTCCAGCCCTTTTCCTGGGTTCGCACTGCAGTATGGGTAGTGAGCAGAACTTGGAACGGGCCTTCGAATTTAGGGGTTAGTGGGGTGGTATTCCAGGACTTAATTAAAACCCAGTCTCCTGGTTTTATTTGGTGCATGTCAGTGTCCAAGGGAGAGGTTTGAGGAAGATACCCTCTTCTTTTAAGATCTGCCAATGTCTTTCCAATTGTTTTTACATATTCCTGGGTAGCGGCCTCTCCTTCTAAATAATCCCCAGTGCTATAGGGGGTCAGTAAGAAGGGGAGTCCAAACATCATCTCATATGGTGAAGCCCCTATGTCAGATCTAGGTCGGACCCGGATTCGCAGAAGGGCCAGGGACAGACACTTGAGCCAATTCATTCCTGTTTCAGTTATCAATTTAGTTAATACATTTTTGAGGGTTTTATTCATCCTCTCAACTCTCCCTGAACTTTGGGGATGCCAGAGTGTATGCAACCGCCACCTGATTCTTAAGGCTTTATTGACATCATGTAGAATTTTGGCCACAAAATGAGTGCCTCGGTCTGAACCAACACTATTCACCAGCCCATACCGGGGGATGATGTGTTCCAATAATATTTTTATTACCACTTGTGCCGTCTCCTCCCCAGCAGGAAAGGCTTCCACCCAATGGGCCAAACAATCAACCATAACAAGTAGATACCTGCAACCCTGTACTGAAGGCACCTCGGCAAAATCCACCTGTATATTTTGAAAGGGTCCCAATGCCATCCGTCTTCCTCCTGGGGCACTCCCCCCCATCGCTTTCTGATTTACCTTTTGGCATATAAGGCATCCTTCAGTTACTGCTTTGGCCAGACCCTATACCCCAATACATAAATATTCTCTTAAAAAAATTATCACATAACCCTTGGGTGCCCCAGTGGGTCAGTCTCTGTATTTCTGTTAGCATTTTTCAAGTTAGGGCTTTATTTAAAAACTTTCGTCTATCTGGGGTTAACCATTCCCCTTGCTTCCCTTGGTGCAGCCCTAACCTCTTTATTTCTCTCAACTCATGTTCATCATATATTGGTTTTTTTTTTCTTTGTCAGCTGGCAGGATCTTGGATGGCAGTCCACTTGGGGAGACTCGTGGGGGATTTTTCTGGGTTTTGTCCACAGTTAGGAGGAGGTGATACTGGTCCTTTTACATGGGAAACTTCAGTCCACTCTTTTTCTTGGGTCCGGACAGCAGCATGGGTTACTAATTTCTAGCTTTTTCCTGATATCAGGCCAGGATCCAGCAAGGAACTGCACCTTTAACAGCACCTGGTCCTCGGGACTGTCGGGATCCACGTAACCAAAAATCTCCTCCAACCTGCTTAACTAGGTGGCTGGGGTCCCATTCCCCCTGGGTCCAATCAAAGGCTAGCCTGGTGCCACCACCCCGGGGAACAGACCCTCCGATGCCCCTCACCACCAGGGCTCCAGAGTCTCCCACATTCTGCCCTTCCCCTTTTCCACCTGGATCCCACCCTGGATCCGCCCGCGAGAGCCTATCCCCTGCCCGGGGCCCAAACCTGCTCCCCTGTTCCCAGACTCGCATCCCCGCGACATGGACCATGGCCATCTCCTTGGGGCTGAACAAGGCACCCAAAATAGAGTTCATCTCACTCCAGGCGAAAACATTAGGATTCAGGAACCAATCCACCCACCCAGCCACCCCCACCAGGTCCCCAACCAGGCCTCCCAGCTCTTTCTTAAAGCCCCCAACTTCTGAAGCTGTCAGAGGTGCATCCCCAGCTGCCCCACTTATCGGGACTTTCCTTAGGGGGAAGAGCTTTGTTCTTGACCTGGTGCCACAGTAGGGTCCTTTTGGGGTTTCTATATTATTGGCTGGCAAGTCCAGCTCCCAGTTGTGTGGGAGTGCAGGAACAGTAGATGGTGAAGGGGAGTGGACTAGGCCAGTGTTAGGAGAGGTGGAGGATAGAGTTGAAGAGCAGAAGGGGTTAGATTGAGGTGGTAGAGAGGGTGGAACTGTAGGGGGTAATCCTGTTGGGGAGCAAGCTGAAGAAGGAATAGGGATCATGGTTTGGAGAGATGGGGAGGGGTTCACAGGTAAAGCTGGAGGGTTAGCAGGGACAGTTTGGGGTATCCCAGGGTAAACGGGAGGAGGGGGCAAATAATCAAGAGGGTCCCAATGGTGACTGCTTTCCTCCCTTTTCTCTTTTTCATTTTTCCTCTTTCCCTCTTGTAGCTTACAAATCTTAGCTGTTTCACTTTCAGTTCTGTGTCTCTGCCAGCAGGCAGCATAAAGGATCTGCTCAGTATCTGAGTCCCCTCAGGATTTCAGATACTGGTTTAATTGCGAGCACATCCAGGGGTCCTTAGTTCTACACCACGGCCATTTTCCAGGTAAATTTAAAGTGGGCCAAACCTCAATACAATAATGAATCATTTTAACCTTGCTCAAATTTTTAGTGGCCTCATCAGTATCCCATAGTTCCAACATTTGTCCTAATGGACTATCTGGGGGAATGTTCTTTATCTTCCCCTTTTCCTCTTCAGGTGGTTTTTGCTTACTTATGTATGCTCCCATTCTCACTAGGTAATCTTCACTCACTCTACGAACACTCGTCAGTGGCCCCAGTGGCACCACTCCTGCCAGTGCTCAGTGTGCCCTGTCGGTAGCCTGATATCTCGCCCTTAGAGATTCAGTCACTACCCCAGCCAGCACCCCTTCCTCACTCACTCCACGAACACCCGTTAGTGGTTGCAGTTACCCGCCCTCAGGGTCTGGTCCACCACTCCTGCCAGTGCTCAGAGTGCCCTGTCAGTAGCCTGATATCCCGCCGTTAGAGATTCAATCATTACCCCAGCCAGCACCCCTTCCTCGCCTGGACACCCCAGGCCGTAACTCGGCCAGTACCCTCTCTCACTCCCCACACCCTGTCAGCTACCCCAGCCAGTATCCCAACCCGTGGACACCCCGAGCCGTAACCTCAGCCAGTGTGGTGCATGCTACACACAGCTTTAGGCTTTCCGCACGCTTGGATCAGCCTGAGCAGCCTGCCTCCGTAGATTCTAGAATGGAGGCGGGCCTATCCTACAATCACACACCCTGTGACGTGCCACTCACTCTCTAAATTACCTTCGCACGCCCGGAGGGGGGCGCCTATGCCCCTGGAGACAGCTCTTTCCCACTGTTCTCCTTTCGCTTCCCTTCATTCCCAGCCAGGTCCCTCGCGGGAGACCGGAAACGCGGTACTAGAAGGTCCACACTTGCTTTGAAGATCCGAGCTGCCGGTCTTTGTCTCACACACACACCACTCGCTCATCTCCACTCCCGCCACCGGCTATACTTTACCGGTGCTCCTCCGCGCTGTCCGATCCCAGGCTGTCTTCCTTGGGTCCGGTGTGATCAGCTGTCCTGGAGATCCAAAGGGCAGTCGGCCGTCCCGTCCTCGGTCCTCTTCAGGCGTGGTCACGTCCCGGCGAGCCCCCAATTTGTTATAAATTGGGCCAGGAGACCAGCTCCTTTGAAAAAGCCTTTATTAGAAATCAGCTCTGGGTAGGGGGCCCGAGGGGCTGCGCATGCCGCCGCTGCTCCCAGTAGACACCACGGAGGAGGAGGTGCAGTCGAATCTGCTGCTGCTGCTGCAGAGTCGGGATTCCTTCCTCACGGGGGTTCCCATCGAATCGCTTTGGCTCGTGTGGTCCAGGGGGGTCACCTCTCTCCAGTTCCTTTCAGGTCATGGCGAGAAAGTAACAAAAGAATACCTGCTGCCTGCAGGTAGCTAGACATGTGCCTCGCACAGTTTTGTCCTTCTTAGGTCCAGTTTCTGTGTCGGCTCGCTGTCCCAGGGGCTTTTCTAGCTCCAACTGGACTCCTGGTCGAAACCAGGCACCATGGGAGCTCTCTCATCTCCATACTGGGCGGGGTCCACAGCTCGACGGCAGGCGGCAGGGAGCAGCAGGAAGCAGCAGGGGGCAGCAGGAAGTGGCAGGGGGGAACGACAAGGCGGCGGCGTGCGGGCTTTAGTCGATGGAGAGGGGAAAGCCCAGGATTTAGGGAGAAAGGGTACAGAACTTGGACATAACAAGCAGAAATTCAGGGTACAGATTCAACATGAACGGTTTAAAACAGGCAAGTAACAGTGCAACTTTAATTTTACAGCAAAACAGTGTAACAGTACAACTTAGGAGTGCATAACCTGGGGCTAATTTCTTTCAGTTACCATTAGGAAATATACCTTCATTACAATTTTAAATTCCACAAATAAAAGGAAATACAGTACAACCTTCTTACATTATATGTATAACATTCATTTCAATATTTGCGAAAAGCCAACTCTAAAATATGCATTTATAACACCAGTTTGTAACCCAAGTCTCAGTTTTGTATGCCCCTGCCTGTTGCTGAGGTTTTGCTGCTCCCTGCCTGCTCCCTGATCTTCCTGCTTCCTGCTTCCTGCCGACTCCTTACTCGCTCGTCAAGCCGAAACCAATGCCTATTATGGAAATTGCAGGGACTCCCATGAGGCCTTGCCAGAACCAAAAGTACAATTAACACCAAAAACCCCTAGCAACAACGAGTCAGCGCGAAATCCAGACCCACCCGGCTGGCAGGACATCAAGCTATCTGTGGAGGCTTTTCACCTCCTCACCAGAACTTGAAAGGCACTTGGAAAGAAAGACACCCCTGGACTAAAACAAGCCCAACAAGTTCCTGGGAACTTCTGTGAGGATGAACTCCCGGCTCTGCAGTGTGAGCAGCAGAATCAACCCAGGCCTCCTCCTCGGTGGTGCTTGAGGGAGCAGCAGCAGCAGCGGTGGCGGCAGTAGCAGTGGCGGCCGGGCCTTAGGCAATCCCTCAAGCTTTCCCCTTTTAATAAAGGCATTTAAGGAGTCAATAATCATCTCTTGCCCTGTTTATTCATAACAGTGACAAACTGGAACCTGTCCTTGTCCTGCTGGCTGCATACCCACGCATTACAGCTTGGCTGGCGTTTGGGCACCCCTGCTGCTAGGGCACCTACATGGCCAATGCCCTGCTACACAGCTGTCCTGCTGTCCCTGGGCTTCATCACCTACGCAGAGCATGCCCTGAGGCAGAGCTTGGCCATTTTTGATGCCTGCGTGGGGGTGCAGACTGGGGCCAGAGCTGCAGGGGTGGCCGGCCTGAGGGCCCCACAGAGGCCCCGGACTGCAACTATAGTCCAGTTCTCCATAAACCAGGCACTGGCTTGGCACATATACAACTGGACAGGCAGCAACGACCACCAGGTCGCCCTCCTACATTGCGGCTTTTTTGCATTTCTGGCAACGCTGCATTACAATGCCTCCATTTTGGGCAGGAAGTGAGTCTGCCGCTTGTTCGTAGGGCAGGAAATCCGTGCCGAGTGGATCAAACGCACAGGGATTTCCATCAGGGTAAGGCAATTCTGTGGGGCTTGGATTAATCTTGGGGTCTGGTGGCGCTGAGGGCTCAGGGGAATTATCTTCTGATGATGCATAATGTCCAACATTCGCACCATTTTCTTTAATAGCTGCCATGATTGTCCCCGACTTGGCAAGATGCTAGCAAGCTTTAGCATTACTGTCCCTGGCGCTATTAAAGTCTTTTCCCTACCGCCTGCCAGGCTTTTGCTTGAAGGGGTCCCTTAAAGAGAAAGTCTCTAATGTGATTAGACACCCAGTCCAGCAGGCTTCTGAGTTTAGCATCAGCCATATTAATCGATTGCTGATGTAGGAGCTGCTGTACCGGGCCCAAGCTCCTCCTTTGTTCCAGCGGTATTTCACCTCCCATATTTGCTCCCACTTATCTACTCACTTAATACGTGAGGTGCGCACACTTCTGGTCTCTGAGTTTCTTCCTGAATTCTTCCTGGATCCTTCCGTGGTACCTTCCCAGCCTTTTCCCAGGTCCTTTCTGACCAGCTGATTCCTTGACTTCAGTGGGAGTTCCTACCGGAGTGGTATTTGTCCTTTATCACCTTAAGTCCTGATACAGGCCTCCATTTGTAGCAATGGGCAACAAAGTCATGGACCCCCTTGTTATAAATGCATATTTTGGAGTTGGCTTTTCGCAAATATTGAAATGAATGTTATACATATAATGTAAGAAGGTTGTATTGTATGTTCTTTTATTAATAGAATTTGAAAAAAAATGCGATAAATGAATATTTTTAGATTGTAACAAAGTAGAGATGGGGGTTGTTCTTTTTTGTAACTTCTTAACTAGACAGAATACAGAAGGGACTTCTGGCATTCCTGAACTGAAGATTTCTGATAAAGAACAATTGAGCCTTTGAGGGTTTGAATCTTTGGAAGACAAATTTACGACATCTATCCAAACTACATGGAGTCCCACAGATAAATTGTATACTTAGGGGGGTTTTGAAACCAAAATGAATATTTAAATCATGCATTAGCTTATTTTAAATATGTAACACAGAGATTCTTAAATACCAAAAAATCTGGAATAGGGGTTGTGTTGGTTTACACCCTCAGCTGAGTAGCTACCTTCTTCTGTCTCCTAATTGTCTATTTTTATTTTTATTTTATTTTTATTAAACTTATAAATTAATAAAAAAGGGTGAAACATCGTTTTTCACACTCTTGTGCATGCGAAGGGAATCACTTTATTGTAGAAGTTACCCCTCTTTTATACCTTTTATCTCAACCAGACAAAACCAAAGCATAACAGGAGAAGAGCACCCATTGGCTGGCTCAGCTGCAGTTTTCTGTCCACGAGTCATAACTATCTCTCACCCTCCAACTGACCTCCAACTGTCCAGCCTGCAGCTGTGCCTTCCTACAGGGCTTTCTGGTAAACATGAGCCTTAACAGCTTTAACAATTATAAGCCCATATCCGACAATGTGTCTTTTCTTACCACAATTAAAACACTTCAGAGGTTCCTTTGAGAATTATATCTGTGAAAGAGCAGCAGCAAGGGCCAATGCATGGTGAGATTCAGGGCCAATGTTTTGACAGACTTTTGTGAGCAATGACACTCACTTTTAAAATTTTAAAGATTTGTTAAACCTTAACAAAATACAACAAGATACTGAATAAGGAGAAAGAGCAGTGCTGGGAACATAAGACTAAACTGCCATGTGCTCATCTACAAAATGGGTGCTTTGCCTTTTATACCCCTAGTCCCTCCCAAAGTCTTGTCAGTCAACTCCTTCTTTGCCATCCATTGGTGGAGATCACTTTCTTACATCTTGATTGGAGGTCAGGTGTTGCCATGTCACGCCTCCTAGTAACAAGCTGGCCCTCCCCAAATGCTCCAACTACCAAGGCCATCACATGATAACAATACAAGGGGGTGGGGAAAGAGGACTATGGGAGGGCATATTACAATTACATAACTATAGATCTACAAAACTCTTAACATACACATAATATTCATCCCTTAATTGTGAGAGCCAACCATCGCATTACTCATCTATAACACTGATATATTCAGCAATGCCAGTGGCTTTTCCCTTTATTGGCAAAAGACCTGCCTGACAGTCACTATTAGCATTCTCAAATGCTAACTGCATAATTAATGTGCCTGCTGCCTCGGGATTATCAATTTGTCTTTGAAGAGCACCCTGTAATTTATCAATGAAGGAAACATATGGTTCCTGTGGCCCCTGTCTAATTAATGCAAACAAGACAGCTCTTTTTCCTGCCTCTGAAATGCTTTTCCAGGCAGGTACAGCTAACCGAGAGGCTTGATCAAAAAACTGTTCTGTGTCCCTTGTGTTTGTGCTGTGATATATTGCCCTATTCCAAATAGCATATCTAATCCAATAGCCACTTCATTTGAGATATTTTCCATAGCTTGGGCAGCAGCTAACTCTTGATGTTCTAGTTTCCATACAGCATACTGAGATGGCGTTAATAGTCTTTAACAGAGTAAACCAATCCCAGGGAGTCATTAAATAAGTTACTTGCTACCTCAACAACTCCAACAGTAAATGAGCTCGGAAGCCCATTCTCCTATATTAATTTTCATAGTTCCTTAAAAACTTTATAAGGAAGACCCTCATGAATTGGGTCGGGGAGGTCAATATATCATGGGAAAAGCAGATTTTACATCACCCTCCAATAATGCTTCCCTTTTACAGCGTTTCAATGCTGTAAACACTTGCAATTGTGGAGCATTGCCAGTGAGAGATGGATCCTTTTCTGAGATAGCAGAGGGGGTACATAAGGTGCAAATGGTTTTTCCCTAAGTACTGGAGTGGGGGGTCAGGGGGTTCTAAGGGGTGTTTCAAGGGAGGATACAGTGCTGGTTCCTTTTCAGGATTAACAGGAGCTGACACCAATATGTCCTAATCTGGTTCATTATCAGTATCCTTTTCATCATGTCCTGCCTCTGTTATGTGTAGGGACTCTAAGGCACTCATGAGAAATCTCCATGTTATTATTACCAAATCAGGAATTGAAAAACCTAAGGCCTTACTGAGAGGTTTGAAAATTCTATCTGATCCTTTACAGTAGACTTAAGAACATACACTGTATATCAGAATGTATTTCAAATAGTGCTTTAGAAAATTAAATTTTAGAAGCCATTTAGTGAATATCAAGTAGTGTGCCTGTTACTTTTTACATATTTTAAGGCAGTACAAGCATCTGGGGCCCCTCGGTGATAAGAAGGACTAACCTAAACACAACAGGATAACAAGGCTAGGAATGCAGATAAAGAGAAAAACACACTCTTAGCCAGCAGAAACTGACTTCTTGCCTTGAAAAAGTGCCAAAAGGGCCAAAGCACACGCGAGAGAGATAAAGGTGAAGAGTTCACTGAGGAAGACTCCGTTTCCTTCATCTTCTGGAGACCCTCTGAGACCACCACGATGAACTGAGCATGCCCAGAGGGGCATGGAGTTAATTACCATACGAGGTGAGGACAGGTGGGGCCAGGGAATGAATATGTATGATGCGGATTGTGCAATGTCATGCATATGTAAGACCTCAGGGAATAATAGGGGGGACAAGCTCTCTGGTGTTCATGCATGTCTTTGGTGAAGTTATTCCCCACGCATGTCAATGTCGATTAAAAATACATACCGCTCTAACAACTATTATTAGTTGTGGAGTTCTTTTCCTCCTCGTTTCATTACATATTAGGAAATGCTGCTCAACACAGTCCCATAACTTAACATCAAAGTTCCCCTCATTTGGAAACCAATTATAGTGTTTTTTAACCAATAATAAAAGTTGCTCTAATTCCTTGTCATAGATTTTATGTTCTGCAGTGTGGATAAGTGTTGTAACACTTTTAAGTAGAGCAAATGCCCCTGGGAAACCCCATCCCATGATAGTTGTTATAAATGTAAAGAGCCAATTCCAATAAAATATAATTTATTGCCAGCGAAAATCACAGACAAGAAATTTACAAAGCCAATAAAGAAATTAACAAAGTCTTCGAAGCAAGGAAATGGTCAGTGCGCACTGGGTGAGCCTCCTGACATGTCCTGTGACACACCACCCCTGCGGTCTCACAAAAGCACAAGTCCAGGTCTGCCAGTCTTATACCCTTCTCGAGTTTAGATTCCGTGTACATGTCTGGACTTGTCTCCGAGGTCCTGGAATCGAGGGGGACTTGAAACTTCCAGGGCTGGACCTGCTGCTCAGTGCAGAATTTCTTTAGGTTTCTTTGTTTCCTGATGGTGCATCTGATAGAATCAGGGGAGTCATGGTCGGGCCTGAAAAGATTTCCTGGGTGTACAGGATGTGTTCTGAGTACCCTTAATGTTCCAGATGGGATGTATTCTCTGGGCCATCAGTCCTTATCAGATGTCAATTGCCCCTCCTCTCTGTGGCTCTCCACCTCCTATTGGCATTGTAATTCCATTGTCTCTTTCCTGGAGCTGGAGATGTTCCTCTGTGTCAGGGGAGTTTTCTCTGAAGTTCCTAAAACTACATATTTACTATCACCCATAAGAGCAAGCAATATGATTACATGAAATATATTATGAGAACATGAATTAGCATTTATTACAATAGTAGACTACACAGTCCAGTGATTCTTCGTCCAGCGAATTCCACTGTCCTAATTTTATAGGATGTGCTAGCAACTTACCCCCTCGTCAGATTGTGGTTCACTGAAAAGTCCTCCGTTGTCAGTATCACAGCTGTGATCTATTCGCACATCAGGGCTCACCAAATGTTGGGGATGAGACCAAATGCAAAGAAAAATCTAAATGTAAAAAGTAAATATGCTGGTGATGGGAAAAAAGACACAGTGATACAGTGTTATAGTGATGCCTTTTTCAACCTAGAAATGAAACAACACACACTTTCTAGATATTAGTATAGGAGGTAATATAAAAGCTGGTCTTTATTTGGAAGCCTGCAGGGGCGGATACGGAAAATGTCCACAAAAGCCCACCCCCCACAGGGATGAATACAGTTTTATAGGTTTAATAAATTAGCATATTTGACAAGAATTCCCAATTAGAAACAGAGGTAGGATGGTTTTATTACTTACTATATTTTATGTGACTAGGAGAACACAAAGAGTAAAACACGTTTATTTTAAAATTACAAGGATAGTTTTTTTTATACACACTAAAAGAATGAAAATAAGAAAAAAGGAAAGAAAAAACAAATGAAACTTTTAAAACATCTATTTTTCTTTTTACAAGTGTTTACTTTTTTATACTTAATATAAAAAGACAAAACTTGTAATTTTAGTCAGTTTTATTATTTAAAGATAATTTTTTATCAGTTTTTAGGAAAGGAGGTTTTTTTGGTTCTATAGAGACATCATTTGTAAGGACTTGAAAGGATCTTTTGCAAACTGTGAAATTTTATTTATTAGCAGCTTTTTTAATATTGCACATGGGCTATATTTGCTTATTATGGGGTACTGTTTAAGGATGCTTCTTTTAGTATAATACAAAGGGTTTTTTTATTATTTTTTAAATTGTTTCTATTTTATAAGAAATGGAGACCTCCTTTTAACCCTAGGAGCACAGGGCCTCATATCCCTTATATTACTTTTTAAAATTATATTTGTTTTAAAGGCTGAGACTTTTTTTTACCCCGGGGGGGGGCTTACTTTATTTAAAATTTTTAATTAAATCTTAATTATATTTTTTTACAACTTTTGACTAGAAGCAACATTTTTTTCGAACAGCATTTATATGTTACAGGAAAAAAAAACAGTTCCGTTTTTATAGTTTACTAGAAATGTTTAGGTTAATTAGGCTGTTTTATTGTTGTTGTTTTAAATAGTTTTTATACTCTTTCTTTACTGACATCAGTTTTATGTTGTGTTTTTTTATGGTTTAATTACTTTGTCTGCCCTCACTCCGGGAAGGGTCGGGGTTTTCCGAAAGTTTATTTGCTGGCAGGAAAGAGTTAAAGCTTTCCCAGGCCTATGGTGCTTGCTCACTGGTCCCTGCAGGCGGGAACTGGAAAAATCTCAAGGCCATGCTCCTGGAGAGGCTGCTGGATGTTTTTTTTTTCCACCCCTCCATCTCGTGGTGTGGGCTGCTTAGAGCTGCTCCCTGAGGCTTGAGGAAGGGGGGGGGGGAGCGGTGACGGGGTGTCCAGCCCCCCCAGCTCTGGCCAGCGACCTGGGAAGCTGCTGGGGTTTTTCCTCCCCTCCCTCACTGCTGCTGTTCTCGGGCCCAGGCATGACTGGGCTGCTCCCCTGGGGGGAGGGGGGGGCGGGCAGCAGTTCCCGGAGGCCAGGCTGGGCCCGGCCCGGCCGCCCAGGGGTGGTGGGGCCTGGCCCAGCCTGGCTTGGCTGCCGCAGGATGTTACCTGGCCGCTTACCTGGAGAAAAGAGGGAGGCTCCCACACATTCTCAGCTTTATATGGGTATTACCAAAAGTCACATTCTGTTTTCTCAGTGGTTAAGCCACATGCCAGTAACCAAGAACTGACTCCTGATAGGTTTGTCTTTTCTAACAAAATCCAAACTATGTTAACCCATGACAATAGGTGATGAGATAATTTCCCCTTCTGGTTCAACCCTTTTCTGGAGCCCTCCCCCCTTGATACTAGCTGTACTTTGTTTATGAAAATGTGTCTCAAAGAGCTGTTTTCAACCTTGGTAGCCAGGGAGAACCAAGATAGGATAGGGGCCCTTGGAATATGTTTTGTCTTTCTACCTAGAGAAAGGGCATGGAAAACTACTGGGAAAACTAGCCACTAATACATTAATAGTCTACAAAGCTCTGTGATAAATATGGTATATAATTCGGTTTTATTGTATATATGTTTTTTTAATGTTGTAATAAAACACACAATATGCCTTTAAACCAACCCCCCCCCCCCCCCCCCCGACCCTCTCAAAAGCCACAGACCTCAAACCAAGCCCGAGGCTACTGTCCAAGAATGCACCCCTCACCAACAACACTCACAACAGGAAATTTACAAAATAAAGATGAGTGCACCTGGCAGAGATGAACACTCAAGCCTTGGTGATCTCACCAACAACCCAGGACTTAACAACAGATACGTATCTTATCCATGTTCTCTATATGAATATGGACTCAAAAAGGTTCAATGCCCAGTTCCCGTAAATCTCATCATGGACCAGGAGTTTCCCAGAAACTTTTTCAGCCAACTGCAGCTGGGCATCAAGTCTGCATGAATATGCATCTTACATCCCCAGTACCAAGTTCCTGTAGGACCGATCTCGGACTACGGACTGCCCGGAAACCTTTTCAGCCAGCTGGCAGTTGAAAATCAGGACTTTATGAATATGTATTCCAAGCAAAAGACAGCAACCAAAATCTCATGTAGCGAAACACAGTATAAAAGTAAGACGCCTGCTGCACACGGTGTGGACAGGGAGTTGTGATGCGATAAAAATTGCAACTAAGGTTCACCCAGTGTCCATCCCGGGCTCAACACTGACCTTGATTGTGGCTTGTCTCGATTGTTCTGCTCAAAATTTTCAATAAAATTATTTTTATTGATAATTCAGCTGATCACGTTTATAACAGCTCCAAATATATCTGTAAAGAATACAGAGAATATATAAAAGGAAAAAAGGCAAAAAATCAATAGGTATCAATATTTTTTGTCTCACCAGATGTTGTTTTTTTTCCTTTTTCTTTCCTTTCCCATGTGAGCTCCCTTTTATTTTAATTTCATTACAGACAAACTGCTGCCTTCTGATTGGTCCTTGGGGCCTCTGCTAGTTTTGTAACACACAAACATGTCTCAAGCATTCCATGCATGTGATTGTTTTCAACCATTGTTACAAATGGATGTGGGGGTTTAGATAAGTCCCTGCCTTTTGCCCAGGCCTCCGGCAGCAGGCAGTAGCTTTATTGAGGTGGCCAACACCTCAAAACCCACTCTTGTTTGCAAGCTCTTTAATAATGGTTGATTCAGTCTATTATAGAATGAATTATTTATCTAATAGACACGAAACTAACAGACATAAGACATAACAAACTGTATACTACACAGGAATAAGGACAAGAAAAAATTACTAGTAGGTATATACAGTGTGAAGTTAAAGATACCTATTAATGTTACAGCTAGCAAAGAAATAATATAACTTAGGATTAAATGTATCTTACCATCCAATTGTTGGTGGAGCACACATTGAGATCCTTTCCCTCAATTCCCAGAAAAGTAATCATGGAATCTGCATCCAAACTCCAGGGAGAAGTCTAAGAACACTTTCAGGGTGTGTGTGTAGAAGGGTTCAGCCTCTGTGATAACTCGTGTCTCTTATAGTTTGTACAACAACAGTGTCCCTTAGTCAAGAATATTTCTTTTCTCTCTTCCCACATCTCCTGTCCAGACTAAGATGTTGATTCTTAGCTGAGGTCTGAGCCCTTTTGGCACCAGAGATGACCCCTTTGGGCCTTTTACCTGGCTGGGTTATCCCTTCCATATGCACCAACCATCTGTGGTGGAGGAGGAGGACACATCCTGCCACAGGGGTAAACTTCAGACCATCCACTAAAGGTGTCAACTAACACCAATACATACCTGCTTCCTTCTTTGCTTGGTAACTCAGCAGAATCTAGAATATTTCTTTTCTCTCTTCCCACATTTGCTCTCCAGACTAAGATGTTGATTCTTAGCTAAGTCTGAGCCCTTTTGGTGCCAGAGATGACCCCTTTCTGGGCCTTTCAGCCCCTGGGTTGTCTCTTCCATATCTGCACCATCTATCTGTGGTAGAGAGAGGGAGAACATGTCCTGCCACATTCTACACCTGTGACTAGAGGCACTGGTTTTACCTCATGGAGTGATAGTGCAGGTATCTCTTACCTCCATGCTATAAAAGCACCCACTTTCATATATGTGTGAACCATCATTGAGTATTTTGATACATATTGTTTTCCCAAGTGCTATTATTTCTTTAAAAGATGTTGAACATGTTATTGATATTGATATATGCATATATTTGGAAAGAAAAAAGAAAAATTATTAGCGACAAACAAAAATATTATAAGATACAGCACTGATTTGGTAATTGGGGACAAGTCAGCAAGTCATTTTATGTGTTGTTATCAGTCTGTATGGGTGTACTGGTTTTGCACGGAAGGGATTTTTCCAAGAAAGTTATAGCAGAACCAATCAGTGACTGCGTTTGAATACTGACATCTGGTGAAGCCACTAGAAAGATGTCATGCCTCTGTGAGCACACAAGTTAAAATCAGAGAAATCCCGGGAAAAGTTCTCTTTCCTTCCAGCCTGAGAGGAGGTAACAAGTGGCCCTGGCCCCCTCCTTGCTGCAGGGGGCTGGGCAGGGCAGGCCCCTTCCTGGGAAGCCTGCCGGGCCCCATCCCGGGCCAGAGCTGGGCCCAGCCCCTATCGGGTAGGGGCAGGGGAGGAGACAATGCCCTGTCCCAACCGGATCGGGCCTCCAGCAGCTGTTAACATCTTGCCATTAAGCAGTCCTCCCCATCACGGCCTGTTCAGCCTGGCCAGGCTGAGCCCTCCCCCCAGTGCTCTCCAGCCACTGCTACCAAGACCCCTTGCCAAGGGAGGGGCCCAGCTGTGCGAGAGATCATGCAGCTGAGACCAAGGGCGGCTCTGCAGCTGTGCAGGTGGCTCAGCAGCTGAAAACTGAATGCAGCCAGAACCCCATAGATCCTGGCCCAGCCCCAGTGTGGCCTGAATTTGCCACCTTCAGTCACTGCCCAGGAAAAAACCATCATGACCCTCAGCAGGCTTGGGTGAGAATGTTAACTCTTTGCACTGATGAAACTTGAAAAACACGAATCCTTTTTAAGTAAGAGAAAGGGACAGAGTGGAGACATGTAGAGAGGCAATATGAAGACATCAAAGTCAGTGAAGGAAAAGTTGGGTCTTAGATGGAAGGAGAATGAAAAGATGCCTAGTCCTAGGCTGAAATTCTTTTGTAAAACCATAAAGATGGACTATGATAAACTAGAATATCCTGTTAAATTGTGAAAAATATGCATTGGGGAGATGAGAGTGTTCAGATTGCAGATATAAGCAAAGGCATTTGTGGTGGACTAAGTAAATACTGAAGTAGTTGTGATTTTATGAGAAGTTTGAACAGAGAGAGAAAGATGATGAAGATCTGCTCCCAGGAAAAGAAGAGGAAGATCTCTGTTCCTAAAGACGAGGATGATTTTTAAAATAGATGAAGAGAACCTCTGCTTTTGAACCACTCATCTTTAAAATGGCACCCCCATGAGTTTACATGGTCCATAATGCAGCTGTGTGATATGGGAGGGACTTCACAAATGCAAATTTCCAGGCAGCTGCTTTTGTGAGAATTAAAAGCCATGAGACAATTGTTCTTTCTTGTAGGAAAGTTTTCATGGCAGATCAAAAGAGACTTCTCTCTCTCTAAATGAACTGATGAAAGACTATTTTATAAGTGGTAAACTGACCTAGAGCTCCAAGTTTTGTCTCTGCATATTGTCAGAGAGAGAGAAAAGAGTTTGTGGGGAAGAGGGGAAGTGTTTTGAAGGTTTTATTCTGATTCTCATTGATTTCTTTTCCTCTCTTGTAGTTTTGTTAATAAACTTGTCTTTATACCCTTTTAAGTTTTGAGCCTGCTTTGCTTCTCTCCTAATCCTATCTTACAGCAGAAAAAGAGTAAATAATTCTAGTAGGCACTCAAACCACTACACATAATTCGGGAAACAGAAATAGGCAAACTTGAAACCACTACAATGGTATAGGTTGTTTCTCACCCCTTGAGTCTTAAGATCATAGGAGGATGAAATGCAAATCAGGAACAAAGAAGAATTAATGGGGGTAGTTCTTGAGTTGTAGCGACTGGAGTTCAATGGATGGTTGATGACTTCATTTCTCGTTATGCTTTTTGGTTCAGTCTTCTGTGAAGTTCAGTTTTGCTTAATGTAGTAAGTGTTAGACAGTTCTACAATAATCTAAATAAATATACGTATGTTATACAATAGTTTGATGTCTCAGGGGAATCAATGATGTCATGAAATTCAATTGTTTTTACTTACTTATGTTTTAACCTGAAGAGTCTATAATCATATGAAAATCCAAGTCATGTTTAGGGTGAAATCTTTCTTACCCACAGTGACAATGAGAGTGAAGATACAAGCATTCTAAAGTAATGCTTCTAGAAATTACAAAGCATGTACAAATGTCAATCAAATTTACTAGTTATTAAATTATGTGATATTTTAATAGTACTAAATAAAGTTTTAATGTTATGTGAATAGAGTTAAATTTATTTTCTTGAGATTTTTAGAGAAAATTGTTATTGCCAGATGTACACATTTGTTAAATCCAATTTTGTAAATCTGAAATATAATCTATGCATCAAATATAAATGTTAGGATGTGTTAATTATACAAATTATTTTTTATGGTCATATTTAAATTTTGAATTCATGAGATCATTCCATTGAATACATTTTCTTGATTCTTTTGCATTTCATGAAATATTCTAGTGGGTTTTTAACTTCTTTCAGATCAGTGTATTTTCAGAGTCTGTTCTATGTATACACAGCAATTGTTGGTAATTGTGGAAGCCAAAAGCAAATCCAAAGCTATTTGATTTTGTTCAATTATCTCTGAAAGGTTGGTAAATTTTGGGTTTTAAGGCACTGATTGTATCATCAGGCCTTGTTGATATATGGTCTTGGGTTGTCTCTCCATCTGAGAAAACTCGTGACTGTCGTCCATCTTGGGTGTAGCCTCTGCTAGGCTTTTGCACTGCCCAAGGTGCATCCTTTGAAGGCCTTTTAATAAATACTTACTTTACCGTCTAACTCCGTCTCGCCTCTGTTCTAGGTAGCCTCTCCAGGCATCAGTCAGGCATCGATATCCTTTTTAATCTTCTGTCTTGTCCTTTTTAACATAATCAGAGCTATTAAAAGCATGCAAAACAAGTCATGGTTACCTTAGCTTTTTCTATGACCCCAAACAAAAAAGTAAAAAGGGGGTGATGTGAGAGAAAAGCAGTCCATTTGCCTGAGTGACATGAAAATTCCCAGGAAGCATGGGAGAAAGCAGATTACACACGATCAGAGAACAGGAAAGGCATCCTGTTTCTTTGAAGCCTGCAAACCTTGAGAAAACTAACAGTCAGGCCGACATATATTACAGGCCTGAAACTGAGTTGCTTGCAAAGGACTGAACACTAAGTGTATAAGTACTGTCTTAACTCTGCAATAAACAGATTCATTTTGCTCTCAGCTTATGAGTCTCACATTCATATGCCAACACTTTTCCTCACACTTGATAGGAGTCACCTCCAGAGGCTAAGGACTTGCATCTTTTTTCCCATTGCTTTGTCAATGTCTGGTTCCTTAGCAAGTGATCCCAGCTGCTTGGCTTCCTTACCTCCTCATTTCAAACTGTTAGCCCCATTGTCATTAGTCCCATTGTCCTGGCATTGGTGAAACCAGGTGGTAATATGCTCACCTGGATGATGACTCAAGTCTTCATATCTCCTGCAGCTCACTAAGGGATAGGGATCAAATGGTGGCTGTCTCTTCTGTCTCCTCTTCTGGTTCCTGTGATGGCCTTGATAATAGCACTGAAAATCACCCTTGTGATGGCCCTATTTCTTCATCTTCTCACCCCTCTCTCAACTCCTTGTCCTCCTTGACTGTCTTTGCTGAAGCTTTTTCAAGGTGAGTTTCATGTACATATCTGCTTGTGTACAGGAGAAACTGACGCTGGCAAATGTTGATTCTCTGGTTCAGTGTCAGTGCCTGTTGCCAGCATTAGAGTAGCCACAGTGTCTGTCACAGCGGTTGGAGGAGCTGCAGGGCCTGTTGTTGTCAAATTGTCAGATCCAGAGACCACCTTTCCCCCCTGAGAGTACTGAGTAGTGCTGAACATGGCTCAATAGGCCTGGGCCAGGCCCCAACACATCACAGTGATTTGTGTTTCTCTGGAATTGCCAGGGTGCCAGCACAGTTTTTAAATATTTTACTTGTTTGGGGGTAAGGTGCAAACACATTGGAGGTGCCCATTGCCCTAGCTACTTGCCCATACAATTCCCCACACCCCACCACTCTGATCTATCCAGCTTTTGGGCAGATCTCTGGGTGTGTAGTAAAGCACCCCACACTTGAGCCGGTGTTTCCATATAGGGAAAGGTTTAAGACTCACCCCAAAACCTTTTAAGGGAAGAACACTAGAAATTTCTTTGTTCTTACCCACAGAGGTATTGAACCCCCGCAGAGCTTGTTACACCTGGCTCTTTGAGAAATTCAGTATGGGTGGTATTCTTAATTAACTGGCCTGGTTTAAATTGCCTGGCCTGCATTAAATTGACTTTTGGTAAAGAGGAAAAAAATCAGCCACAGAAGTGATTCTCTGAAGGAAGCTGTTAACAGCCTCCTCTCTGCTTGGAAAAACCAATAGCTGGCTGGCTCTGAGAATAGGCACACTGCTAAGCCAATTAGAAAAGCTGAAAAGGCCTCTATAATAACATATTTAAGAATGAAAAACTGTGGGAAGTTCTCTTTTTTTGCCTCCTTTTGGAGAGGTGGCCGGTGGGGGGGCTGCCGAGATCCTGCCATCTGGGGGCCATCCTGCCACCACCAAGCCATGCAGCCACTGTCATCTTGATATAGCCAGCGATAGGCTTTGCATTCCTGTCTGCTTCTAATCTGCTGTGCTGCAAGTGAAAGGACAAAAAACAACTGCAGCTTTTCTTTTTTCGGCATCTTGCATGAAGAAAAGCCAGAGTGGAGCTGACAGCCTGTGTGGTTTGTGCAGTGCCACGGAGATCACATGACCAACAGAGAGAAAAGCATAATGAGGGTTTCCCCGATTTACAATGCATGGATAAGATCAACCTTTCAGCACTGCAGAACTCCACTTGAGAACAGATGAACCTACAGAAACCAGTCTTCTCCTGATGCCTCAAGTTTCTCAAGTTTTGGGTTTTCGGTTTCAGTGTATTGTTCTAATGAGCAGGCTGCTTGCTCGTCACAGGGTGTGGGAGCAGGATAGTTTGGGTTTCGGCGGCTTTCACATCTTCAAGGACACTCTTCCTCAGCTCCGGGCCCCAAAGGCAAACAGCGTGGAAGGATGGGACATCGTCATCGTCATCTGGAGTGATTGATTGGACAACGAATGGGGCATATGCAAATAGACTGGAATCTAGAAAAAGGGGGGGTGTCGGGAACTCGGCCTCCTTTTGACTTGCATGTCGGAGCGACCCCAGGCAGCTGTGGCAGCTGCCGGGGCTGGCCTTGAAGGCCAGGAATAAAATTTATTGCTGCCTTACCCTAACTTGGCGTCTGCCCCTGTTGTCTCAGGCAACACTCCCATGTCAGAGAAAAGGGAAAGTGAGGACATGTGAGGAGAACAACATGGCAGTGCCAAGGTCAGTTATAAAGAGGGGAAGGGAGAAGGAGGTGCCTTGAGCGTCGGAGCCAAATATCTTCTGCAAGCCATGATGAGGACTATAATAAAACTGTTTCCCTGTAATTCATAAAGCGTGTGGGGGGAATGTAGCCTTTACCCACAGCCCATGAAAACTGGTAAATGTAGATGTCGAAAACCTGTGATCTGACTTGAATAGAGAGACAGAGAGAACTTTTGCTTTCAGAGGTAGAGTCTTGGCTTTTATACTAGAACAGCTCATCCTTAAATTTGCACCCCATAAGCCAATGGCCCATGGAAAAAGTAGCTGTGGGAAGACTGCCAAAACGCAAGAGAGATTTCACATTGCAAACAGGTTTTTAGCTTTGAAAATCAAAACCATGTCTGGAAAAGTTCATAAAGAACTGTTTCCTGATGAGAAGGACTCCCTTGGCATAGTAAAAGAGACTCCTCTCCCGAAGTGAACTGAAGAAGATTTTTTAGAAGTCATAAACTGACTAAAAATCCCCGGTTTTGTCTCTTTACATTGTCAGTGGGATGGAAAGAGGGGCTAGGGGGAGGAAAGGTGTCCTAAAGGTTTATTTTAGTACTTATAATTCTTCTTTTAATTAATTTAATAAAGTTTTCTTTATACCTTTTAAAGTTTTGAGCCTGTGTTGCCCTTAAAGTATCCTTATCTCACCCCATAAGCTCTATTTTAATTGATCATTTTGCCTCCTCTGCTCAATTATAGCAGAAGCGAATGTGTGGATAATTTTTGTGGGTGCACTGGAGTTTTACCAACCTTAACTCCACTACATTGTCTAACCTTAAGACCTGAACCATGTGCAGCAATATTCTGGCACCTAGCAAACAGACCAGTTTGATTTCAAGGGTAAAGGATATTCAAAATCTTTAAAATTCTCAAATGCTACTGTAATCAGCCTGGAGGAAAAGAAAGGAAAGAAGGAGGGAAGAAAGATGTAGGAAGGTCTCTCCTCCATAGGTTGTTCTTCTGATGAGAAAAAGCCAACAGCATGATTATTATTCATTCCCAGTAGTTGACTCCCAAAGCACGGAGGTGCCACAATACTGAATATATGCATCAGATTGGTTTTCCAACCAGCAACACTGTCATATCATAAGCCCATCCTACAGAAATACCCCACAGGGAACATGTACTGCAAGTAAGGTATTACTGGTATAATAGAGACAGAAGGCCACAAATACGAGAGCAAAGAAGTCCATGCTGTAACTAGCAACTGTTAAACCAATAAAATGAATGTTTATAACAATTTTCTTTTAACATACTCTGGTCAGATCTGTTGTTATCTCGATCCCTCTTGCCCCATGTTGGGTGCTAAAAAGGACTGTCATGGTTTAAGCCCAGCTGGCAACTAAGCACCACCTAGCCACTCACTCAAACCCCCTCTCTCCCCTTCACCCCTCCCCAGTAGAATGGGGAGGAGAATTGTCCTGATTATAGGAGTAGAGTGCCAGTTTAGCACTGTGGGTGTAACAAAACTGTGTGTTCTATATTGTCTTGGTTTAGAAAGACAGGTTTCTGCCAGGGAAACTGGGGTTCCCCTAGAATGGAGAATGCAAACCCCTCACACCCCGCCAAATTATAATTTTGCAATCAAGGGCTCTCAGGCAAAGATGTTGGGGATAGGAATAACAGTTCTTTACTAGGAATATTAACAATACCAATGTAATAGGAAACAAAACCACCCAACCAAACAAGCAAATAAACAAATAAACAAATAAACAAATAAACAAATAAACAAATAAACAACAATTTTGGAAAACCTTGACAGAGTCAGAGCCACAACCTGACCCTGTGATTCAGGGTGTTGAAAGCTGTCCAAAAGTAAGTCCTTCTGAAGTGGCAGACGTGATTCTGTTGGAGCAGAGATGATTCTGTGGAAAAGCAGATCCAGGGGTGGTGAGGAGGGGGTCTGGTGATGATGAGGAGGGGGTCCGGGAAGGATGAGATGGAATCTGGTGAGATGAAGTCCGGTCTTCCTCCCAGGAAAAATCGGGTGAAAGACTAGCAGCTCTCCTGTCTGTGAGTCTCCGTTTATCCAGACAAACTGCCTGCTCTCCCCTCCCCCCCCACTGCCAGGGGATGAGATGTATCTCACAATAGGGTGATAGAAATGCAGATGCACCGCTCTGGGGGGGAGGTACAGGCTGGGAAGGTGCTAATGGCCTATTAAGATGAGGTGTCAGGCCTTAAAACAGATGGAAATAGAATACACAAAACCCGGCTCCACAACCCAGGACATACACCCCTCTGTGTCATTTCTGATGAACTGTTAACGATGGATCCTTTGCAGTACCTGCACAGTGCACACCTGACACAGGCTACAAGCTGGGTGTAAAGGAGATAAGGAAGAAGAGAAACACTGCCCCTGCCCCTGCCCCTGCCCCTGCCCCTGGGAGGCAGGGTAGTGTTTCTTTTTCTTCACATAAATGGCTCAGGTGTGATAACTTCCTTTCAGGGAAACACCAGCACAGTCACACCCAGCCTGAGGGGTCATCTCTGCTAATGGGCCATAATGGACTCAATGGCACTAGCAGAATAGGCATCTGAAAGACTTGAACTATCAAAGACTCACAAAATATCCCATGACTCAGAGTATTACATCATCCACTGTGAAACTCTCCATCCTGAGGGAGGTACTGAGCATGCCCCACCCAAACTTGAGCATATGAAATCTTTGGGCTTGGGGACTGTGACCACCACTTGACAGATCTGGAGGAGGATCAGAACTTCAACAGGACGGTGACCACTGCTTTTGACAAGACTGACCACCACTGACCAACAATGTGCCAGGTTATACTCTGTGAGTTAAAACCTGTTTTCTCTGTATTGTTGTATTTATTATAAAGTCTAGTAAATTGTAACTCCGACCTACAATGTCTCATGAGGTAGTTGAGTGGGGTTCATTTCTCCCACCAGTTTACTTTTAAATAGGCTAAAGGATCAATAGTAAAACTTCTAAGTTGAGATAAGAACAGTTTAATAATTGAAAACAAAGTAAAATATAATATTAATAATAAAAAGGGAAAGGGAAAAAAACAACAAATAAGTGATGCACAATTCAATTGCACCAGCTACTGAGAAGAAATTAATGCTATCCCAGCTGAAACCAGGACAAAAGTAAATATTTGTATGAAGTGATCTCAGAAACCACTACTTCTAGGCTAATCTGAAATGGCATGCATGAATTCTCATAACCACGTGAGAACAAAGAGGGGAAATTTTAACTAAAATGAGCAAATGACACCGCAACAGCAGATATTGTGACTTACAAAAGAGGAATAAAGTGATTAGCTGCATATATTTTGTGAGCATCTGCAGAACTGCAAGGTATTAGCAGAATCAGAGTTGAGAGGGCAACAGCATTCATGCAAGAGTCATGCAGGTTGGAAGAGGAGCACTCTATATGCACTGCTGCCTATATAATTCAGCACACATGAGTAATTTCATTCATGCCCAGGGAGCTGTCTTTCATAAAACCAAAGTTGCTAGTGACTACCTGGTCATTGTCAACAGGCATGAAGGTGTTTCATATTGTAATTCTTTAGCCAAAATGGTTCCTTTACCACACACTTTTCAGATACATCTCTGTTTTGGTTTGAAAGACAGATGTCTGCCAAGGAAGAGGGGAACCTCCCCTGGACTAGAAAATGTGAGCCCCATCCCTCCAAATTATTTAACTCCAAATTTACAGGGCTTTCAGGGAAAGAAATGGGAAAAGGAAAATAATTCTTTACTAGTATATATATATATATATATGTATGTATAACAAGGTAAACAAATAACTACAACAGCAGTAACAACAAACAAAACTAGAAACTCAATAGCAGCCTTCTCTCTTGGCTGTTGAGCACTTTTCCCTCTGGTGTAGTTATGGCCACAGCCAACAGGGGCGCTGTTGGCTCCTGGCTGGGCAGGGCAGGTGTGATGATTCTCCCTTGGCTGCAGGGGGCACTGTGACACGAGCTTAATAGCCTTTCTGCCCATGGGTAATGGCAGGCAGGTCAGCGGCAGAGATAGAAAAGGGGTTTTCTTTACAAACTCCCAGAGACAGCTGGTCTCAGTGTCCCTCTGGATGGCGAAATGAGCTGTAGCAGGAATTTTGGAGAGGCAGATGGAATGGCAGAGGCGGGTAGACCCTGGGCTGGCAAACAAAATGTAATAGAAAACTCTGCAGCCTTAGTAGGAGACATGGGAGTCAGGCGAATACAGGGTATTGGGTTAGAGTGGTATGAAAAAGTCTGAGGCAGTAGCAGAAAACAGCAGGGCTTGGCAGCGGCAGCTGGGCTTCTCCGTAAGAGCTGCTGCATTTAGCCAGGGGGGCGAGCCTTTCAGGAAGGGGACGGGGGTCAGGGTCCTAGTTTTTCCCTGAGGCACCTGAGTAGATGATGAGGGTCATTTTCAGTCAGATCGGGTGTTAATAAGGTCCCAGTTTACTGGCTGCTCTTACAAGCAGAGGTTCACCCAAAGTAAGGAATCACAGAATCACAGAACCACTAGGTTGGAAGAGACCTTCAAGATCATCAAGTCCAACCCATGCCCTAACACCTCAACTAAACCATGGCACTGAGTGCCACATCCAGTCTTTCTTTAAACACATCCTGGGATGGTGACTCCACCACCTCTCTGGGCAGACAGTTCCAGTACTTTATCACTCCTTCCGTAAAAAACTTTTTCCTAACATCCAACCTATATTTCTCTTGGCGCAGCTTAAGACTGTGTCCTCTCCTTCTGTCAGTTGCTGCCTGGAAAAGAGAACAACCTCCACCTGTCTATAATCACCTTTCAGGAAGTTGTAGAGAGTGATAAGGTCACCTCTGAGTCTCCTTTTCTCCAGGCTAAACAACCCCAGCTCCCTCAGCCTTTCCTCATAGGGCTTGTGTTGCAAGCCCTTCACCAGCCTCGTTGCCCTCCTCTGGACACGCTCAAGTGTCTCAACATCCTTCCTAAACTGAGGGGCCCAGAACTGGGCACAGTACTCAAGGTGTGGCCTCACCAGTGCCAGTACAGGGGAAGAATGACCTCCCTGCTCCTGTGTAGTGGTTTCAAGTTTGCCAATTTCTGTTTCCCAAAATTAGTATAGTAGTCTGATTGTCTACCAGAATCATTTACTCTCTTTCTGCTGTGAGATAGGATTAGGCAAAAAGCAAAGCAGGCTCAAACTTAAAAGGTATAAAGATAAGTTTATTAACACAAATACATAAGAGAAAAAAATTAATAAGCATCAGAATAAAACTTTAAAAACACTTTTCTTCTCCTCCAACAACTTTTTTCTTTCTCACAGACAACATATAAAGACAAAACTTGGAACTCTAGGTCAGTACCACTTATAAAATAGTGTTTAATCAGTCCATTTAGAGAGAGAAGTTTCTTTTGGTCTGTTATGGTAACTTTCCACAAGAAAGAAGTCAGCTTGTGGCTTTTTACTCTCACAAAAACAGCCTCCTGGGGAAATCTGCAATTGTGAGACCCCTCCCATATCATGCAGCCTTTCCTGTGGCTGCATATGGGCCCTGAAGTTCATTGGGGTATCATTTTAAAGATGAATGGTTCCAAATGCAAAGGTTTTTCTTAATCTGTCTCTAAAATCATCTCCATCTCAAGAAACAGAAATCTTCTTTTTCCCTGGAGGGCAGAGGGCTTCATATCACCTTCTCTTTATCTTACTCTGTTCAAGCTTCTCATAAGATCACAGCTTTTTCAATATATACTTAGTCCATCAAAAACACCTTTGCTCAAATCTACAATCTGAATACTCTCATCATCTCCCCAATGTATATTTTTTTCAAAAAGGGATATTCCAGCATATTAGTCTGTTACCACAGCTCACAAAAGACTTTCAGCCTAAAAACCAAGACATCTTCTCCATCTCCTCATCAAAGATGCCACTTTTCTTCAACTGACCCCGATATCTTCACAGTGCCTCTTTACATGTCTCTCACTCTGGCTTTTCTCTCACTCAGAGAACGGTCAGTGCTTTGCAAGCTTCATCTGTGCAGTGAAAGAGTTAAATTCTTGCCTAGGTCTCTCCCTCTTAGGCTGCAGCTCACAATGCTAGATTTCAAAGCCACGCTGATGGCGGGGGGTGGGGGGGGGGGGGACCTCAGGAATGGCAGCCAGGATCCCAGTAGCCAGGTAGGCTGATGGATGCCTCCCCCCACCCCTCGGTCTCATCAGGGTGGGCCTGGCCCAGTCCGGGCTAGGAGCTGCTCCCGCAGGTCCTGGGGGCACCTCCCTCTGTTGCCATGCTTTCGTGCCTGCTTGTTTTGGTTTTGGGAACTCTATTCTCAGGCACGGTTTTGGAGCACAAGGTCATGTTCAGTAAACAACCGAAGCTCCCACATCTCTTCCCAGAGGAGGGGCTTCGGTGATGGTCTCTGGAAAATGACCAGTGGTTCCCAAGGGTCCCACCTCTGGGGTGGGCAACTTGTAAAATGTACAAAAAGGAGTCAGAAATAAAGGTGTGGTCTCTTGCCCGGGCTCTGGCCTGCAAGAGCACCATGCAGCCTTCACTGATGCCTCCCTGTCTCGTTCCCTCGGCGCCGTCATCAGTTATATCCCTCAGCCCAGCCAGTGATGAGGCAGTCCTTAAGGTCATCTGGATATTAGTAACTGTGGCCTCCCCTTCCCTTGCGTGGCAGCTGCCAGGCCCAGGAGTCACCTGGCCCAGCAGGCTTCCTGGGAAAGGCCTGGCCCAGGCAGGGCCTGACCAGCCCGGTGCCCCCCCCCATGGAAAGGAGGGAGATGGGACCAGCTTACCTCTTACAAGGCAGGATGAAAAAAGGAACTTTTCCCAGTATTCTCTGATTTTAACATGTATTCCCAGAGGCATGTCTACTTTCTACTGGTTTAACCAGATATCAATATTCAACCTTAGTTACTGATTGGGTTTTGCTATAACTTCCTAGAAGCCACTTCCTGGCAAAATCACCATATCCTGCTGGCCACAATATGCCTGATACAGGGCAGGATGCGGTTGGCCTTCTTGGCCACCAGGGCACACTGCTGGCTCATGTTCAGTTGGCTGTTGAAAAGTATCCCTAGGTCCCTTTACACCTGGGACCTGTCCAGCCACACCGTTCCCAGCCTATAATGTTGCAGGGGGTTATTGTGGCCAAAATGCAGGACTCGGCACTTGGACTTATTAAATCTCATCCTATTGGACACTGCCCATCTATCCAACTGTTCCAGGTCTCTCTGAAGAGCCCTCCTACCTTCCATCAGATCAACAAAAGCTCCCAGCTTAGTGTTATCCACAAATTTACTAATGAAAGACTCAATACCCTCATCCATGTCATCAATAAAAATACTGAACAGAACTGGCCCCAACACAGACCCCTGAGGTACACCACTAGTGACTGGCTGCCAGCTGGATGTAGCACTGTTCACCACCACTCTCTGGGCTCAGCCATCCAGCCAGTTCATAACCCAGCAAAGAGTGTTCCTGTCCAAGTTGTGGGCTGCCAGCTTTTCCAGGCATTTACTGTGGGAGACAGTGTCAAAGGCCTTGCTGAAGTCCAAATAGACAACATCCACAGCCTTTCCCACATCCACCAGGCGGGTCACCTGGTCATAAAAGATCAGG
The DNA here is from genome assembly GCA_027886175.1 of Phylloscopus collybita. Classification (NCBI taxonomy): domain Eukaryota; kingdom Metazoa; phylum Chordata; class Aves; order Passeriformes; family Phylloscopidae; genus Phylloscopus; species Phylloscopus collybita. The sequence continues at coordinate 6,188,206 of JAJNNQ010000057.1, forward strand.
TTGGTCAAACATGACTTACCCCTCCTAGACCCATGCCAGCTAGGTCAGTCGCTCATATGTAAAGAGTTCAAAAGGCTTAGTAAAATCCGGCAGCCCCAGAGCTGGGGCTGACATCAAGGCACGTTTCAACTGTTTAAATGCAACTCTTGTACTCTCTATCCACATGATGGTTCCCTTTTCAGCTGCTTTAAGGGCTCCATACGAAGGTTTTACCAGTAGTCCATAATTTGGTTTCCATATGCAACACCAACCTATCATTCCCCAGAAGGCTTTCATCTCTCTCATGGTGTGGGGCTCTGGGAGACAGCAGATGGCTTCTTTCCATTCTCTGCTGAGTTTTCGATGTCCATGGAAAATTTCTAGCTCCAAGTAGACCACTGTTTCCCTGGCAACCTGTGCCTTCTCTTTTCAGACTCTATACCCACTTAGTCACAAAAAGTTCAACAGACAGTGAGCTGGATGTAGTCATCTTGCATTTTAGCTGCAATCAAGATATCACTATATTGAAAAATAACCCCTCCTGGTTCTTGTCTTCTCCAGTCCTCCAGTTCCTTTGCTAGCTGGTTTCCAAATATTGTTGGCGGGTTTTGGATCCCTGGGGTAGAACTGTCCAGGTGAGTTGGGTTTTCCTCCCTGTCTCAGGATTTTCCCACTCTAAAGCAGAGTTCTTGGCTATTCTTATGCACAGGAATACAGAAAAAGGCATCCCTGAGATCTAAAAAAGTGAAATGCTAAGTCATCTGTCAGCTTGGTCAAAAGAGCGTAGGGGTTGGCTACAACTGGGTGTATATCTTCTGTTATTTTCTTAATTTCCCTTAAATCCTTCACTAACTGATAACTCTTACCATCAGCCTTCTTTACTGGCAGGATAGGTGTGTTGTATCTAGATTCACATTCCACTCATAACCCAAATTTAAGGATCTTCTCAATTATAGGTGCCAATCCCCTACGGCCTTCTAACTTCAAAGCGTATTGTTTCTGCCTTACGACTGCAGCCCCTAATGTGAGTGTAACACTCACAGGCTCAGCTCCTTTGGATCTCCCAGGAAAATCATTGGCCCACACTATTGGAATGACAGCATCTTCAATTTCTTTGGGAATTTCTCCATAATTCTCCTGTATGAAAAGGGCAGCTACTTTGGCAAATTTAGTTTCAGGAATTACAACTTTCAGTCCCTCTTCTTTGGGAAATTTGATTTCTGCTTCTAATTGCTCCAATAAATCCCTACCCAATGATGGCTTTGGGGAGTTTGGCATATAGAGGAATTAGTGAGTCATCCAGTGTTTTTCCAACTTAAATTTTAAAGGTTGGAAGAAAGGCCTTGTCTCACTTACCCCTGTGGCACCAATCACATTTAAAGCATCTTGACTGAGTGTGGGAACCAGGGAGGACGGTGATGAGAGATCTCTGAAGTCAAGGATGGTCTTGAAGCATGTGGTTTATTGCATAGGGCGTGGGTGAAAGGGCCCTGCTTAAGAGCTGCCAGCTGCAGCTCAGAGCAGAGCCGGGAGAGAGAGAAGAGCAAGAGCGAGAGACTGAAGAGAAGTAAGAGTAGTAAGAGCAGTGAGAGTAGTAAGAGAGCAAAGTCCCCGTTACAATACATTAAATCTTCTTCTATACTGAATATTCTAACCAATCTAATACAAGATACAAATCCTATAGCATTTACATACAGCCTATAAGAATCATTACATTACCATGCTGTGTTATATTTTAAACCCTAAAAACTATTCTTTGGACCCCTTCTGCCAAGCTGGTAGGGTCTGCTCTGACCCTTGGACTTTCAGTGAGGAGAAGGGCATTGTTTAATCAAAAGGGGATTACCTGCAGCCAGCCACACTATTGTTCTCCAGTTGTCCAGTAACTAAAGCTCTAAACATCGAAACTTGCTTTCAATTCTATTTCACTTATAGGTTTCATATTCTCATAACCTAAGCAGTCATATTTATAAGGTTTTCCTTTTTCATCTTCCCCAACATCTGAGTTTCTCTTTTAAAGTATTTATACAGAATATGTTTCCCCCATATCCACCAAAAATTCAGCATTGTCTTTCCCCATCTTGGCTACAACCAAAGGGTCAGCCAGGGATTGGTCCTTTGGTGCCCATCAATCCCAACTCACAGCTAATTCAGGAGCTGGGGGTGTCCTTTTCACCTGCATTGGACACTTGCTCTTTCAGTGTCCCTTTTTCTTGCAAAGAGCACATTGATCTTTGTCTAGAGGAGAAGTACTCCTTTTCAGCGCATTAGATGACTTTTCTTGATCACCCCTCCTATTCTGCTGGCATCTATCCCCATCTGTTGAATCCCTATTTTGATATACTTTCCAGGCTGCATTCAACTATTTACCTGTCATGCGTCTTGTTGCATTGTGTCTTTAAGGTTTCCAGGGTGGGTTCCCTTTGGGGGTTTTCTCTCTCCCCAGGGTAGGGTTTCTTGGCCAATCCTAAGGGGTTGATTTTAATATACAGGGTCTCCCTGCCACCCCAGAATTTCTGCAGGGGTGACCGTCGAAAGGATTGGCCAGAGCAGAAAGGTCCCACCCTTCCCCAAAGGTGATTTGACCTTTACGCTGCCCTTTAGCCCTTGGGTCATGCCCCATCCCTTTCTGACTGGTAGGCTCAATGCCCCTCCCCCTTCCCCCTCTCCCAGGTAAAAACCCAGGACAACCACATGGTCCCTTGTTCTGCTCTGGAAGTCACACTGTTCAGAAGTGCTGCTGTAACTGGAATAAATCTCTGGACGAGACTTCCACGCAGATCCATTTCCTTTCTTCACTGATAGTCCAGCCTCTCTGAAAGGGTCACGCAGGATTTATTCTGCTACATTTTGCCGTTTCAACACTGGTCCAATGCTGCCTGGAGCCTTGGAACAAGCCCAGACTCGCTCAAGGGGTCTGTGCCTGTGCTAGTAGTGCAAGGAGAGTATCCTTTTGGGACAGACCACGAGGCTGTTCTCCCAGCACGGCTCCCACATGATATTCCTCAATATAGCAGTGATTATTCTCTGTTATAGCATATCATCTATATTTTGCAGCTTTTTCCTTGCGTCACTTGCAGATTGGCCTTTAAACAAATAAGCTAGGTGGCGTCGCATAGGACACGAAAAGAAGACACGGACTCTGTTCCAGTCGACAGGGCAAGACCTTCTGACCTTTATTCTGTGTGACTCCAATTATATAGTATTTACACTCAGACCATGGATTGGAGAATGAGATTGTCAGCTCTCCAATCACATTGGTCAAACCAAAAGTCCATCAATTGTTCCCTCCTCAGAAGAGGAATGAAAAACATACTCGTATTTACCGTAAACATTACTTCTATTTATAACACTCGCACAAGAAAGAATTCAGAAACTATGAAACATCAGAAGCCTGAAAAATCAGGGCAACAAGGTGGGAGTTCTCTTCAGGTGCCTCGAGGTCCATATTTGTGTATTTTCATGAAGCCTCTTTAAACCTATTCAAGAAGTCTGTAGGAGTTTAATTTCTGTCTTGTCTAATTTCATATAATATGGACCATTCACTGCTTTAGGAATGGCACATTTTATACCAAATTCCTCTCAAGTGTGATAATGTTTTAACCTTGCTATTTGTTCTGTCACATTATGGTCCCACCCTGGCTCATTTGAAGGGAAAGTATCATTAACTGGCCCTTGAAGAGTTCCAGCTGCTATTTGAGCCCCTGTAGCAGTTATAACAGTCCTACTAACCATGTCTTCTTCTGTTTCATTAAATAATGTGTCTCTCATTGCATTTAGATCACCCCAGTCTGGGTTTTGTGTCTTAATAGCCCTATCTACAAGATTAGCCACCTTTTCTGGATTGTGTCTATACAGTCCAATTGAGGCTTTCCACTGCTTCAGTTCTACGAGGGGAAAATGGCATTTTTATGTAAATTAACCCTTGATTGCCAACAGCCTGCCTTAAAGGGGCTTGTAGGGCAGGCTCTTCCCTTTCTGGTTCTTCCTTGTTAGATCTGGTACACTTAGCTACTGGACTGGATGCTTCTATGATATGGGAAACATATATGTACATGAATGTTGGGGAGGATGAAGTAGCTAGGCCCTGCAGAGATAATTTAATAGTAAAAGATTCTAAAACTATGAAACCCACAAGAGGAATAGAATTAAAAGCAAAGTTTGAACTGTAAGCATGGACAGGAAGAAGGTGATTAAGCAGCTGAAAGGCCTTGGCTGGGTGGGTCAGTGACACCCCTGCCAAGACAAAAGGATGAATGAAAGGCTGCACCTTCTCAGGTATCAGGGATAAGGTGGGTTTCACAGGTTTTGGTATGTAGAGTAGTATTGTAATGTTGTAGCTCCCATAGGCTGTATGTAGATTCTGTAGGTTTTGTATCTTAAGGTGATTGGTTAATGTTCATTAGCATATTCACGATAGAAAGGGTTAAAATGGAATGTAACAGAGAGTTCGCCCTCTCTTTGCCTGCCTTCCCTTGGACCCTCTTGGACTTTGCACTGGATCCCTGGACCCTTCCCTAGTCAGGCTGCCATCCCACGACCAATAAAGCACGTGTTCCAGAGATCCTGATCTTCAGGTCATCTCTCTCGACGGACTACAAGCGTTTTTTCTAATATCTGACGCCCAACGTGGAAACCGCCGGAGCAGCCTGACTCATCCTCGTCTATGGTAATCTGAAAAACTGTTTCCTTACCTCGAGAGACTGTCCCGAGCGCATGTCCAGTGCTAAAAGCACCGGGACTTGAAGCGCTTAAAATATTTTAGCCCTAGGGACCCTCAAGCCCAGCTGTGGGGTTCCCTGATACGGGCGAGCACAGGCAAGCTAAGAAAAAGCTCTGCCTGGAGCTCTTAAAATATTCGCAGACTGCGGTGGTGCCAGAAGCCGGTGGGACGTTGCTAAAAAGCAACATTCAGCCGAAGCTTTCAGGCACCTACAGCAGTTGGTGAGCCCCGCAAGGCTGTTACACAGTAGCAGCCGCTTCGGGAGCTTGTGGAAAAACTCCTGTTAAGATCCTCGATGATGAGAGATCTGTTGGTGTCCCTGAGAGGACACGTGGTGCCTGGCCAGCACCGTTAGTTGGAGTTGTTTTGGGACGTCTCTCTCTCTCTCCCTCCCTCCTTGACTGACTTCTGGTAAGTATAAACCTTTTGTAAAAATGGGTCAGGGATTCTCTACCTCAGATACAGATTTTTACAAGCAGCTAAAGCAGTTGTTAAAAACTCATTCAATTTATCTGCCTAAGCAGGAGTTGAAGGGCCTTTTAACATGGACTCTGAATAATTTTCCAAATGCTGATCGATCAACTGTCTTTACTAGTCACTTTTGGGAATTAGTGGGAAATAAGCTTTTTAATGAGATTTCCTATCGAAATTTCGCTGTTGGAGAACATCTGCCCACGTGTAGAGCTTTAGTCCAGCTCTTTTCTGTACTTTCGCAGTGCACAGAGTCCACTCAGTCTGTTTCCCCAGTGCATGCTGTTCCTTCCCCTTCCCCCCCCCCCCCTCCCCGGAGCACGTGGCAGCTGCGGCACCCTCCCAGCCCCCCTACCACGTGGCGGCGGCCCCCCCCGCGGCCTCAAGCCCCGCCGTCCCTCCGGTCCACGTGCACGCTCTCTCCACCCCGATCCCCGCAGCCCCCCGCCCGACCCCGGCTGCCGCGGCACTTTCCCTCGCTGTGCCCCCTTCTCCTATCCCCGCAATGACTTCCCCCCTCCAGCGGCCCCTGTCCCTGCTCCCCTTGTGCCGGTCCATGCTGTCTCTGTGAACGCCGCTTCCCCCCCAGCCCTGTCCCGCGCGTCGCATTCCCTCTCTGCCGCACCCCCCCTCCCGACCCCCGCTCTCGCGCCGCCATCTCCTCCCCCCGCGGTACCGGCGTCTCCCTTCCCCGCTCCTATCCCCCCCCAACACAGGCACGTGCGCCTGCCGCCTCCCCCGCGCTGGCTCGCGTGGTCCTGGCCCCACCCACTCCCGACCACGTGGCACGGCTTTCCCCCCACACCCCGGCACGCGTGCCCGCCGCCCCCCCCGCGATCCTGGCCCCTCCCACCACCGACTACACACCGCAGCCGCCCCCCCTCACTGCGGTCCCGGTCCCACCGCTTTCCCCGGTGCCCGCGCACCCCCCCTCCCCCTGCTCTGCTCCGACTCTCTTAATCACCCATCCTGTCTCTCATTCAAGTGCAAATACACCCAGCCTGTCCCTAGCTGCGACCCCTCCCTCCACCCCCCTCACCCCCACTGGCCCGACGCCTCCCTCGGTGCCGCCCCAGCAACAAGCCGTCCCCTCCCTGCCCACCGCCGCCCCCCCACCCCTCACCGTGCCCCCCGCCCCTACATGCCCTGTGCCTGTTGCCCCACAACTGCCCATTGCCCCTCCTATGCCCACAACTTCTCCGGTACGGTTTCCATGCCCCTCCACCACTGCTCCTACAGCCCCTATGCCAGCCTTGCCCCCTGCTGATACCTGGCCCCTAGCAACCCCCGCCCTGCTCTCCCGTCCCGCCCCACCCCCTACCCTGCCCCTAGCAACCCCCGCCCCGCTCTCCCATCCCACCCTGCCCCCTACCCCGCCCCTAGCAACCGCAACCCGACCCTCTCTGCACACTGCCCTAGCAGCTCCGACCCTGCCCTGCCTGCCAGCTGCTGCCTCCCCCACCACCTACGTCAGCCTGCACCCCCATCCAGCCCCTGCTAAGGCACAGCCCCACACCTCCCAATACCCTATCCCTTTTACAAACCCCACTACCCCCCCATACCTGTACTATCCAACCCAATCCATCCCGAAGCCACATTCAGTCCCATCCAGACCCCCTGCTACGCCAATGTAGCAATGCTAGCAGCACCAGACCGAGGATGGCTCCCTCCCCCTACAGCAGGTGCCTGGGCTTCTGCGCCTGGTGCGGCTGCCGCTGCTGCCCCTGCACCACCTGTGTTTTTCCCTGAGACAACCTGCGTCTTGAAAAACGCGCCGAGTTCAGCAGCCACGCCTCCCTCGGTGCCGGGGAAGGCACCAGCCTGGCCTCACCACCCATGCCCACCTACACTACCGAACCTGACAATGCACCAGCCCTGCCTTCCCCGGAGTACCATGTCTGCTGCCCCTGCTGCGCCCGTCTGGACCCCTGCACCACCCCTCGACCCCGCACCTGATTCCATCCCGGCAATACACCATCCTTATGCCATGCAAGCAACCTGCTCAGCCCCAGTTCCTGCCTCCAGCTATTCCGTCACCACTGCACAGCCACCAGCCAGCCCACCACCTGCCATGGCACCCTTTCAGCATCTCCCCACCGCCCATGTGCCCGCTGCAACGCTGCCGCCATCTGAGCAAATCTCAACATCACGAAAACTGCCGTTGCCGCTTCCCCCACATCTCGTCCAGCCACCGGTGGAAGTCAACCCGCCTGCACCCCCTGTCCAGCCGACCACCATGGTGACACAACCCACGCATCACAGTGTGCCACAAGTGCCGTTCCAGCTGCATCAATGCCCACCGCATCAGATGACAACAGCACAGCCTCCTGCAACAGTACTACAGCCCCTCCCTGCCTCCTCCCTGCTCTGCTATACTGCAGCGGGGGGAGATAGGGAAGGGCACCAAGCTCCAGCACCTCGAGCAGCACCGCTGCCACCTGCACACCTGGCTACTACAGCTGATCTGCCTTCGTTGCTGTGTCCACCTCCTCCAAGCATCTCTGCGTCACCGTCGCTTCTCCCAGCTGCCACCATTCAGCCCCCACCTGCTGCTCCATCTACCGGGACAGCCTTACAGCACCTTTCTGAAGCTGCATCCATCCTACAGCCTGTCGCAGCCCCTCCAGAGCAACCACCGCTGCCTTCACTCCAGCCAACTGCCATCAACTCGCTGCCGTATCCCCCAGCTCGCCCAGCTGCACCCCAAAGTCCTACTCTCCCAGCACAAAACGAGACTATTATACAAAACTCCATGACCATTAATGCGATACACAGAGGGGGAGAAGGGAATAATACATCTTCATTAACAAGTAAAGGGCAAAATGATAATTACCCTGCCCCTATAAACACTAACCCACTATTCCCAACACAAAACACCTTCCCCAGCAGCCCTACAGTCCCTCCAGCTCTCAGAACAGCTCCCACAGTTCAAAATGAGACACCACACCTTGAAATCATGCCAGCAGCAATCCCAAAATTTGAGAACCCCCAGAACTGTTTTAACAATATTCAGGCAACAGACTGGCATGAGGTGAGACGCCAAATTTGCAAAGAGGAGAATCTAGATCCCCTAGTCATGCCTGTAATATTCAGTCAGCAGGCTGGGGGACCTACGACATGGGCACCTGTTCCTTCCCAAGAAATAAAAGAGTTGCGAAAGGCAATAAAGGACAGTGGAATTTGTTCCCCATATTTTAAACAGTTGCTGAGGAGTACGCTAGAAGGACATACGTTCACTCCAAATGACTGTAAAAACCTCGCCAGTATACTTCTCACAGACTCACAATACATGCTGTGGGAACTCAAATGGAAAAGACTGCTTACTGGCATATTAGCAACCTATAGGCAAAGCACCGATGCAGACCTTCGCACCCTTACCTTGTCCAAGCTATCTGGTGAGCCCCCCGATGATCACAATGATGATCAGGTAAAACTACCAAGAATAGCTCTAGAGGACATTAAAAAAATGGCCCGCAGAGCTTTTTTGCAGATCCAGCCAGCAGGGAGCTTTGAAAAAGCTTATAATCTAGTTACCCAAGAACTGTCTGAACCCTTTACCACGTTTGTAGACCGTGTAATCCAAGCTGCAGAAAGGCAATGCAGCGATGACATAGCTCGTCCACTGATGGTAAGAGACATTATTGAAAATAATGCCAATCCTGAGTGTAAAAAAGTTATCAAAACCTTAGGAAAGGAGAGACCCACTGTGCCTGAAATGATTGATGCCTGTAACAAAATTGGAAGTCCACAACAAGTGGCTACCATCCAGGCAGCTGAACTTGGAAAGACTCTAGGAGAAAAAATTGAGAAAGCTCTCACAGCCCAAACGGCACAAGCAGCTGCTCAAGCTGCGCAGGCAGAAGCTAGAGATCAGAAAATTACTGAGATCCTAGCTGCTCTACATTTAAACTCCCAACAACAAAGCAAAAACGTGGCCGTCATGCAAGCTGGTGTGGCCTCAGGACCTTGTTTTTTCTGCAAAAGACCAGGCCACGTGGTGAAGAACTGCCCAAAAAAGAAAACAGATGCACAAGCTCCAAGTCTCTGCCCTACCTCCAAAGGAGAACGATACTTCACCTGGCAGTGCCGCACCAGAAGTTATAATAGTATAAACAACCACCCTAGCTGAAGGAACTTTGTAAAATAGGTTTAATTATTCTAATAGTTATAGTTGTTATTTTATTAGCAGTTCCCTGTATACTTCATTGTGTGAAAAGAGTTATGAATAAGACAGTTTCCAGTATCTTAGTGATTCAACAGAACGGGGGAGATGTTGGGGAGGATGAAGTAGCTAGGCCCTGCAGAGATAATTTAATAGTAAAAGATTCTAAAACTATGAAACCCACAAGAGGAATAGAATTAAAAGCAAAGTTTGAACTGTAAGCATGGACAGGAAGAAGGTGATTAAGCAGCTGAAAGGCCTTGGCTGGGTGGGTCAGTGACACCCCTGCCAAGACAAAAGGATGAATGAAAGGCTGCACCTTCTCAGGTATCAGGGATAAGGTGGGTTTCACAGGTTTTGGTATGTAGAGTAGTATTGTAATGTTGTAGCTCCCATAGGCTGTATGTAGATTCTGTAGGTTTTGTATCTTAAGGTGATTGGTTAATGTTCATTAGCATATTCACGATAGAAAGGGTTAAAATGGAATGTAACAGAGAGTTCGCCCTCTCTTTGCCTGCCTTCCCTTGGACCCTCTTGGACTTTGCACTGGATCCCTGGACCCTTCCCTAGTCAGGCTGCCATCCCACGACCAATAAAGCACGTGTTCCAGAGATCCTGATCTTCAGGTCATCTCTCTCGATGGACTACAAGCGTGTTTTCTAATACATGAAAATTCAGAATTTTAGAAGCATATAATGTGCTTAAGCAGGTGGAGAGGAAACAGAAATATATAGCTTGTTTAGCAATTTTGTAAAAGGTAGAAACAACTTGTAACAGAACACATAAGAATTTAGTTGCTAGGTAAAGGCCATAAAGATAAGATTTATATTGTTAAAACTCAGTAAAGCAGGACTTAGGTATTGTGAAAACATGATAAAGCAGAACCAGTTGATTAAGAAACCAGCAGGAACCAGGCTCCTGGTTTTGGCCAGGACAAAGTGACCTGGGAATTAGCCAAACCTCCACTGCACCTGCCCAGAGACGGAGGTCAAACAGCAAACACCTGAGGAAGACTTCTTACTTCATCAGAAGACCCCTGCCCGTGACCACCAGGAGATGTGGCACTACAAAAGACTAATTATAATATGAAGCGCAAGGAGGCAGAGAGTGGGCAGGGAACGGGTGGGCAGGGAGGTGTGGTTTTTTGGGATCTATGTGTATTTAAACCTGGAATCTGTCTTGACCAGGTACGCATGTATGGTGGAAAATCCCCCATGCGTCCCAGCTGGAAATAAAACATACCTGCTTTACAATTTTTAATTGTAAAGTCCTTATTCCACAACTCATCTATACCTTTCCATGCTGTTTTTCCCCTTTATGTCCCTCCTTCAGTAGCTGCAGCTGCTTTGTCCTCGGTTTCCTCTTCTGGGGAACGATCTGTATCTGAGCCATCCTGCTCACTTTTAATCGGAGCTGTTCCGCTGGTACTGGGTGTTGCATCAGCCTAGTGCCTGTCAGGAGGTGCCTCCCTTGCTCTCGCACCAGCTGCGCAACAGTGGGGGGGGCGGCAGGGCTGCCTGCACCTCCACTGGGGGTGGAGGCGAGAAGCCCTTCCCTGTTCCCTCCCCACCAGTGAGGGGGCAGTGGGGGCGGCAATGGGGCCCCTGGGGCACCCTCCCCCCCCCGCCCCGAGTCCCGCATAGTGGGCACTACCATATCCACATCAGCCATGTCTGACTTAGTAACACAGACCCGGCTAGCAAGAGGCTCCTCCTTTCTGTCCCTTCTCTTCTTTTATAAATATGTAGTTGTTGGGTTTTGTTATTATGTATTGGCTTTTGCAAATTATTATTAATCACCAGGATTTTGATATAGCACAGTTTGCAATCACTTTCAACTGCTTTTGATATAATATAATTTGTCAGGTTTTTGTCGCCAATGCCCTGGTCCCTGTGTAGCTTGTATCCTCAGAACATCATTTATGGATGATATTTTAGTTTGTGGACAGTGTGATAAACCTATATTATAGTTTTGACTTTCACAAAATATTGAAGTGGATGCTATGTGTTGTGCATTATAATATTAACTTTTGCAAAAGTAGCTAATGCTTTTTATTTTTGTAAGTAACTGACAATAATGAGAATAACTCAGATATATTTGTGAAATAGCTAATGTTTATTACGTGATGGTCATAGGTCGGAGACAGAAATTATGACTCGAGTCCTCTTGATCATAAGACAAAACACCTGTTTTGTTGTTCGGAACTATGTTATACAGAGAGTTCAAAACTCCCAGATCTAGACAACAGATTGGTCTGTCTTAGCCCCACCCAGCTCCTTGACAAGTGATATGTCTGCTTTCTGGACTGACTGTGACTGGCTGAGGTCTCTGTATGAGTTCTATTATTCACCTAGGGACTTGTTTCTAGAACGGGCCAGGTTAGCCAAATTGGATTTGTTACGACCAGATTCATCTTGTCTAGCTAATAGATTAGCTGGGACAAATGTTGATTTAAAGTACTTGTGGAAATTGCTAAAACTGTCTGCAGGGCCAGATAACATTTAAGGAATGGATGTAATGAGGACGCCTGCTACTGACCCTTTGATTATCGATAACGGCTGAAACCATGGAATGGGGCCATTGTGAGTAAGTGACACACGACCCTCAAAATTATATCCACATTATTGCACGTACTCTAAGAAGACAGGTCAGGGGTCGAACCAAGCTAAAGAATTCCTGGAACATGTAAATGAGTTTAAAGAAATGTTTGAATATGTATAATTTTTATGAATATGTACTTGACCAATGCAATAGAAATATATGTGTGAAGAATATAGAGAATATATAAAAGAAATAAAAGGCAAAAATCAATTCAGCATCAGGGCCAGTCAGCACTTTGTCTGGGAAACCATACCAGGCACTGTTTTTGGGAAGCATTTTTGTTTGATGATGAATATTCTTTTGTGGGTAGAACACCCCGTCTCTTTTGTACCCTCTTTTTTTTTTTTTTTTTTTAACACTGTTGCGGTTATTGTGATTTTTCAATAAATTGTGATTCCAACTTATAATCTCTCCTTCTGTTCCTCCATTATTTGAAGATGAAAGGAATGAGGAGGTGTCCTTACAAACTGTAGGTCTGCTGGTAGATAAAACCAGATACTGAGAGGTGAAAGAATCAATGGGGGTGTCCTGGTTTAAGGCAAATTTGGGAGGAAACTTTCAAGGGGGTCCCTCTAGAAAGCAGATCCAAGCAGCCCCTCCCCCAACTGGTTCAGGAAAAGATTTCCTTGGAGAAAAGTGGAAAAAACTATTTAACAAGCAAAGTATTCACAAGCACAAAAAAATAATAATATTAAACAATAAAACCTCTCGCTGTTCTGAAGAGATGGCAAATTCAAAAAGTTCTTTTTGTGGGGTGTAGCTAGGATTGCTCAGACTCTTATCAGTCCCTCCTGCACTGGAAAATGCTGCATCCCAGGCCCTGGTGGGCCACAGGTGGGAGCTCACGGTGATTTTTTGCGTTTTCAGTTCAGAGCAGGTCGATCAGTTCCAAGAAGAAGAAAAGCCACAGTCCAGGGAACTTCTCTGCCTCAGCTAGCTAAAAAAAAACAACTAACTAAAAAGCAAAGGAGAGCTCTCTCCCATTGTCCATGCTGCAGACAACACAGTCCATGAAAAGGAATGTGGAGGAGTAAGTGCCATTTCTGAAAACAAACTGAGCACTTTTTCTTTCCTGCATTTGCTCTCAGAACCAGTCTGAAAGGTACAGAACTTAATATCCAGCATAAGCAGAACAGACCATTGGGGATACAAGCATCATATAGTCACCCTAGGACGAGGGGAACCATAAATTCCATAGGAATTCCACTAATTGACACAAATGGCTACTTATCAAAGGCTCTGCTAAATCTCCAGATTTAGATAAAAAGAGCAGAGACACAAGGAAATGAAAAGGGGGGGGGGTACACATTAGAAAGGGGGTCTGTATTAGGCTATTCAGGAAGTCTGTACCTCTCAAGTACCTCAGCCAATGGGGAAAGAGAGATGGAAATGCAGCTGGAAAAAGCTGCATCCTCTAACAATTTGAGAGACCCCATGGGAAATGCCCCATGGCCTCTCCCTTTATTCAAATAAAGTTACAGTACTCTGTCTCCTTTTTGGACATAAATCTCTTGTGTTTGTGGATTAATTTTCCTGATAATTTGGGGGCTCTTGTCCTGGATATTTCCACTGTCCTGGGGCGGTGGGCAGCGAGCGGAGCTGAAGGCGCACCTCACCCAGTTTTGGTGGTCAGCTCACCTTGGTGGTAGCCAGCACCGGGTGATTGATTGGGTTCCTGAGACTATCCAGGAGACACATGTGATTTATTAAAAATATGAATATCGGTCTAATACCGATATGCAACTGAGACGGACAAAAACTCTCTAACAGTTTGAAGTTAGAAAGTGTATGTTTATTGCAGCGCTGGGCAGCATGTGGGATAGCTCCCCAAAAGCACACCGCGCCTTACAGAAAATCACAAAGCTATTTTATTTACAAAACTGTTGAATATCCAAAGTACAAATGCATATTCATAACCTTGGTACATCCCATTCCCCGCTTTGTATGGTAATTAGCAAAAAAACAATTAAGCATGCGTAGTTTGTCCTTTGAAATGGGTCGGTGGTCTCATTTAAGAGGAGTGGGTTTAAAATGAGGAAGTAAAATGACTCTTCATCGCTCTGAACTTTCTACCTTTTCAATGCAAATGGTGACAAATGGGTGTTGGTAGAATTCCCATTTCCTTAGGTACAGTGACTTTCAATAAGTTTCAGGATTGGGGAGTCTCTGTAATTGTCCTGTGTCCCTAAACCTATTTATCAGGTTCTCTATTTATTGTTTCAAGCACAGCTAAGCAAACATAAGGTTGACAAGCAATCAGTTATTTGGAAAAAGTTAACTCAAGCCCAGTCTTCCTTAGCTAACTACAAAGCTCTTAATTAACTTCGACAACCATAAGGCTTATTTCTAACTAAAATCTTAATTTCTTTAAAATCCTATATTCTTTAAAATCTATGTCTCATTCCCCACTTCTTCTATGAGATGAGTAAATTCTTTTACTCAATATGTGGATTCTTCTTCATCTACCCAAGACATATGTCTAGTATCTCTCAAGACTAAACTATATGCCTTCGACAGTGAGGCTAAAGCTGCTACTCGTCGCAGCATCTTCCAATTCCAAACAAGTATTGCAATAGACAAAATCAGACTTATACTAACTAAAATGAGCAGTACAACAATGGGATGAACTAGAGCATTAAAAATACCAGTTGCTGTGGGTGACCATCCAAAAAGCACATCTCACCAATGATGAGACAGGTGTCCTTCAAACCGCTTAAAGACTTCCTTAATGGTGTCTGAGTTATGGTGTATTGTGATCAAAGTTTTTCTTCTTGCATCTCTAACTTTTCTCAAAATTTGTTTCAATTCATGATGCTCTAATAATTGGGCTACTAAAGTCAAATTCATTCCTATTGGCACAGGCACAATTTCTTGTACAGTAGCTAGATTGGCCTTTATATATTGATGTGATATTACAGGTGCCCGAGAGAAAAAATTACATTCTTCAATCTTAACAAAATTACAAACGCACAAATTGTATTGGGTCTCGTTCACCATTAAGTTGTCTATCATTATGGTGGGGCATGCGGTTCTGAGACAAGCACACCCTTGTCTTACATATACAAGCAGGGTTGTCTGATTGTCTGAATGCATTTCAAAGTGGCAAATGCTCTGGTCCGTATCCAAACATGTGTCTTTATCCCCTTCTAGTGTCCCTCCACAGATGTACCCTAATTGTTTTTTCATTGAACAAGGTTCTAGGTTAATTGTTTGCCACTTTCTTTCAACCTTTCGTGCCCACATCTTGTGTCCCGAAGGGTACAATACGGTCCCCTCATGGTTTAGTCTTAAAGGTACTATTGGGTGAATTAAGCTTATGGATGCATTGTGTATGGTTAAAACAAAAGCTGTTACTATGCTAGTCATGGGGTTGTAGGTGAAGTTAACTAAGACTCACCACGACTGGAGTTCTTTTTCTATGTCAGATGCATTATCTTAAACAATTTTGCGAATTTCAGCAGGAAATGTTTCTTCACCTTCTCGTATGACTGCAGCAGCTACTGACTGCATTCATAGTTGTGCTTGAGTGCATCTAAGAGCTAATGAGATGTTTTCACTGGCTGTGCCAAGTGCATTAATTACCACCTCATGATCCCATTCTTCTGTGCTCTCTCATTCTGGTAGTACTTTAGACAACTTCCAATGACTATTACCTAAAGCTAGTAAGGAGGATTGTAACGGCTGTTGTAATTTAACTAAATCACTTCTTACAGTAGTCAACTTATTCATTAACACTTCTGAATTTATTGTGTTCAATACTCCTAGCCTTGTCTCAAGTAACCTAGTAAAATCTCTCTTTCTCTTAAGGTTGGAGGGCATATGTTTTTGAAGCTAAGTAGTCTAATCTATAAAAGGATTTCTGAGAAATGGGGCACACTCTGGCCGAATGTCAGAGGCATTTACTTGCATTCCCATTTCTACTCGCTTCAAAGACCATTCTGGGTTAACCAATAGCTTTTGTATTCTTGTTTTCTTAATGGCATAAGGCCCAATTTTGGTAATTACAGGAACAATGGGTTTCTCTTCTACTTCTGGGATAACTGGCTTCTCAGTGGGCATAACCCTCTTTGGCACCCTTGGTGTAGTTTTAACTTTGTCTTCATGGTACTCAGTACACACTTGAGTAATGTTAAAATCAAGATCATACTCTTTGATTGCACACCTTTCTATTTTGAGCTTAAACTCAGGACACTGAATCAAGCATTTGTCACAGCATTCAGAATTAATCTGGATGAGTTTCATGGGAGGATAGTAGGCTTCATGAAATTCATCCTGCACAAATGCATAGCTGCATCTCTAAACGTTTCTTTCTTCTCATAGTTTTACATTCATGACTTGTAATAGCAAGTTCAAGGCTCTGCGAGAATGGGGGTCATTGGTTGTTCTTTGGCACCGGTATATCTTAGTTACATTATACTTGCGTGGTACTGCGTTGGCTTTTGCTATGATTACAACAATAACTACAACACTTACAACTTTTTCTAACATATTTATAACTATTATTAGTCTATTTATTCACTGTTCCGAGTAAGTTTCAGCTTCAGTTCACTGTCGCCTGGTGCAGCTTTCCAGACTCCTTCAGGGGCTTTCTTCACTCTGGAATGATGAATCCAGGCTTTTTGTTTCTTGATCTTGATTGCAGTGAAGGTAGTAAGGAGCACTTGGAATGGCCCTTCCCACTGTGGTTCCAGGGTCTTTTCTGCAAAAGACTTAACATATACATAATCTCCAGGTTGTACATCATGTACTGGTCCATCCAATTCTCTGTTTTGAGCTTCAGCCACACATTTTTCAATCTCTTTCAGTTGTTTGTCTAGAGCTACCATATACCTGCATAGGGTCTCTTTTCCTACTTGGGCAGGTGTTGCTCTCTCTTGAACTGCATAGGGCCTTCCATATAAAATTTCAAAAGGGCTTAATTTTTTTTTTGTCTTTGGCTTTGTCTGAATTCTCAATAATGCTAATGGAAGAGCCTGAGGCCAAGGCAGATTTGCTTCTTGTCCCAATCTTACAAATTGTTGTTTAATCAAATAATTCATCTTTTCTACTTGGCCACTAGATTGAGGATGATATGGGGTATGCAGTTCCCAATCTATCCCCAGGTGGTGGCTAATTTGCTGTACAATTTTTGAAATGAAGTGAGGTCCCCTGTCAGAGGACATAGTGGCTGGAACTTCAAAACAGGGTATTATTTCTTGCAATAGAGCTTTGGTTACCTCTTGTGCTTTAGCTGTTTTAGTAGGGAAAGCCTCTGGCCATCTTGAAAAGGTATCAGTTAATACCAGTAGGTAACAATAACCCCCTTTTCTGGGTAATTCTGTGAAATCAATTTGCTACTGTTGCCTAGGCCTGCAGCCTTTTCTAATTTGACTAAGTTTTGGTTTTGGAGTGTTTTTAGGGTTAGTTCGGAGGCAAAGGCTACACTGACGAGTCACTTGTATCACTGTACTTTGCAACTTTCTGGCCATAATTCTTTCAAATAGTTATACAGGGCATCTATTCCCTAATGTGTTTTCTCATGTTCTTTTTGCACCAATGGCCAAAACAAATAGGAAGGTACTACAAGTTTTCCTTCCTCTGTCACAGCCCACCCTTCTTGATTATACTTTGCTTTCTCTGCTCTAATAAGTTTCCTGTCTTTCTTATTGTACACCGGCTTACTTTCAATTGAAATTTTTCTATCTGGAATCAGTGTCGCTTCAACTATTTCACTGGGTACCTCACCTTTGGCTGCCTCTTTTGCCTCTCTGTCCGCCAGCATATTTCCTTCTTCTAATTCAGAGCTCACCTTTTGATGTGCCTTGATGTGCATGATTGCTACCTTCTCGGGTAGCTGCACAGCATCCAGCAGTCTCAGAATCTCCTGTGAATGTTTGATACTTTTTTTTTTGTGAGTTTAACAGTCCCCTCTCCTTCCATATGGCTCCATGTGCATGGACTACTCTAAACGCATACCTTGAATCTGTATAGATATTAATCTCTTTCCCTTTTGCCAGCTCTAAGGCTCGGATTAAAGCGATTATCTCAGCTTTCTGGGCAGAGGTGTTGGTTGGCAATGGTCTAGACTCTATTACCTGTCTGCTTGTGGTAATTGCATACCCAGCATGTCTCTTTCCACTGATGACATAGCTGCTTCTATCAGTGAACCAGGTCTCAGCATCCTCAATCGGAGCATCTTTTAAGTCCGGGCGACTGGAGTAGGTGGCTTCGATGGTCTCCAAGCAGTCATGAGTTACCGGTTCTCCCGTACTCCCGCTGAGGAAGGAAGCTGGGTTTACAATGTTAGTTACTACAATTTCAACATCATCTTGTTCCACTAGTATAGCCTGGTACTTTAGGAATCTCTGTGGGGAGAGCCAATGCCCCCCTTTCGCCTCAAGGACTGCAGACACTGCGTGGGACACTAGCACAGTCATTTTCTGGCCCAAGGTAAATTTGCGTGCTTCTTGAATATTTACTGCCACTGCTGCCACAGCTCGGAGGCATCCTGGCCATCCTTTGGCAGCTGTATCTAGTTGTTTGGAAAGGTAGGCCACTGCCCTTCAATATGGGCCCAGGTTTTGTGCTAGTATTCCCAAAGCAATCCCTTGCTTCTCATGGGAAAACAAAAAGAATGGTTTACTCACGTCTGGAAGTCCTAGGGCTGGAGCTGACATGAGGGCCTTCTTTAGCTGGTCGAAGGCCCGGGTAGCTTCTTTTGTCCACTGTAGTTCTCTGAACCCATCCGTGATCAAGGCATATAAGGGTTTAACAAGCAATCCGTAATTATAAATCCACAGTCTACACTACCTTGTCATGCCTAAAAAGGTTCTCAGTTCTTTTATGGTTTGAGGCTTTGGGGTTTGGCATATTGCTTCTTTGCGATCCTGCCCCAAAGTTCTTTGTCCAGCCCTCACCTCATAACCCAGATAAATGACTGTTTGCCTCACTAGCTGGGCTTTCTTCTGGGATACTCGGTACCCCTGCAAACCTAAGAAGTTCAGGAGGCTCACCGTCCAGTCTACACAAGTCTCTTGGGTTCAGGTGGCTACTAGGAGGTCATCTACATATTGGAGCAGTTGTCCTTCTCCTGGTGGGGGTTCCCAAGACTCCAAATCCTTGGCAAGCTGCTCCCCAAATATAGTGGGTGAGCTTTTGAACCCTTGTGGCAAAACACACTATGTGAGCTGTGTTTTTCGTCCAGTTTTGGGATTTTCCCACTCAAATGCAAAGATTTTCTGGCTGGCTTCATGGAGAGGGAGGCAAAAGAAAGCATCTTTCAAATCTAAAACAGTAAACCAGGTTAATTCAGGTGTTAAGCGAGTTAGTAATGTATAAGGGTTGGCAACTACTGGATACATATCTTCAGTAACTTTGTTAACAGCTCTCAAATCCTGTACTAATCTATAGGACCCATCAGGTTTCTTAACTGGCAAAATAGGAGTGTTAAAGTTAGATTGACATTCTTTCAACAGCCCTATTTGTAAAAAGTTCTCTATAATTGGACTGATCCCTTCTCTATCTTCTTTCTTTAGGGGATACTGTTTAACTCTCACTGCCTGTTCTCCTTCCTTAAGCTTGATTTCTACAGGTGACGCATTCTTTGCCCTACCTGGTATATTAGAAGCCCATACCCCAGGGAATACTTGATCCATTATTTTCTTAAAATTTTCTTCCTCATTTTCAGCTTCAATTTCTTTGGTTATTAACATTAAACTTAGCAACTCTACATACTGATGATCTTTTACCTCCAAACTATTTTTCCCATTTTTAAATATTATTTTTGCTTCCAGCTGCTCTAGCAGATCCCTGACCAAAAGTGCAGATGGAGCATTTGGCATATACAAAAATCGGTGAATTCCTCATTGTTTTCCTAATTTGTATTTTAAGGGTTTACAAAAGTAAGCCCTTTCAGATTGGCCAGTTGCTCCTTTTACCATAGCATAGTCACTTGTTACAGGTATAAGGGCTTCATTCAACACCGAAAAGGTTGCTCTCGTGTCTATTATAAATTCTACTTCCTTATCTTGGTTCCCTAGTTTGACTATAACTAGAGGGTCCTCTAGGGTAGGGCCCTCCGGTCTTCTTCAATCCTCCTTTACATGGGCAATCACCCCTTCTTTCTGATCGCTCTTTCTTTGTTCATTACCCTTCCTATTTTCTGGGCATTGGTTCTTCCAATGCCCAAATTTCTTGCAAAAGGCACATTGATCCTTTCCCAGCCGGGGTGGTCCTTGCCTTGGAGGACCTTGTCCATGCCTTTCTTGTTTTATTCTTTCTCCCTCTTGTACTACTGCTACCAGCTTTTTCATTTCCTGTTTGTATCTTTCTTCTCTGTTGCTAAAAACTCTCCATGCTTCATCCAACAGAGTCTCTAAGTCCCGGCTGTTTGGGCCTCGGATCTTTTGGAGCTTCTGCCTGATATCCCCTGTGGATTGCCCTAAAAATAAGTTTATTAGTTGTTGTATTCCTTCATCCGATCCGGGGTCTAGGGTAGTGTGACGCCACATAGCATCCTGCAATTGATCTAAAAATTCAGAAGGTGTTTGAGAAGGACCCTGTTTGATAGCATATAAAGCTGACTAATTTATAGTTTTAGGAATTGCCCGTTTTACTCCTTTCACTATTAAATCCTGATACCTCTTAAGCTGTGCTAATTCATCGGGTTCATTAGGATCCCACCATGGATTTTGAAGGGGAAATACATCTTTAACATCTTCTTGTGTTGTTCTACAATCATCTTCAGCTAAGTCTCTCGCTGTTTTTAAAACTAGCCGTTTCTCTGTTTCTGTTAGGGCATCTAGTAATAATTGGAGATCCTCCCAGTCTGGGACATGCTGCTTGACTAAAAACTGCAGCCTTTTAGCAACCCCTATTGGGTCACTTTGATAGGTTTTAGCAGTCTTTTCCCAGGATTCTAAATCTATTGAGAAAAAGGGGACCTTAATTAGTCTTGTTTCTCCATCGGCATTTATAGCCTGCCTTAGGGGTGCTTGTATAACTTCTTTAGTTTGTTTCCTGGTTCTTGGTGGGAGGACCTTGGGACTTGGTGGGGGACCCCCAAGTTTAGTTTGCCTCCTGGTCCTTGTTGCTACTGGACTCGGTGGGAGAGGCTTAGAATCTGATAAAGGGGGCTCAGGCTCATCCCATTCACTATCACTACTGGGTAATGGTGGGTATAACTTTGATGGTTCCCTTGGGTCAGGAGTTAGTAGGGGAACGTTTACCTCAGTTAATGAGGGTTCTTATTTTGTTTCATCATCTTCTCCTTCTACTGCCACCCTCTTTCTGTTCTGTTTCCTAGAAGGTGGAAGGAGTTTTTCTACTGTGTCTGCCTCCAAAATCTCTGCCTGATATACTTTGTTTGGGTGTGAACATCTTTGATTTATTGAGCATGTACTGCAGCACCTTTTGGGTTTCCCTTTGTTAGCTTTGTAATCCTTTTCAAGAGCCAGTACCAGGGGGTCAGATGGTGGTCTAATCCCACAATCCCTTTGCTACTCAGGGTGGTTTTGCAGAGTGAAAAACATGTCAGCATAAGCTACTTCTGACTACTTTTGTTCACGCCGGAGGAAAAGCATCAACTGTAGTAAGATCTCATAGTCCAGTGTGCCATTTACTGGCCACTTTACACCCTCATCTAGCCTGTAGAGGGGCCACCACTGCGTGCAAAATTTAACAAGCTCTCTCTTAGTTTCTGTACCACCATAACCTACCAAATCTTTCCAATGTGTTAAAATGCACCCCAAAGAGCTCCCTTTAGGAATCTCTTTGCTCTCATTTGCCCCCATGCCTACCACTACCGTGTGTCACCCAACCAGTTATTAACAAAATATGTATCTTGGGTAGCCTTTTTCCCTTTAAACGGCAAGATTCACAAGTCCTTTTCGGTGCTCTCCACCTGACCTGTTTAATCCACGGCTCCCGACAAGCTACACAACAAAACACAATTCACAGGTTACAACAAATGACCCCCCTCAGGCAGGGGAATCCTTCCACACCAGGCTCTCGATTCCTGCGCCTCCTATTCCTAAGCATACAATTTTGTTAACAAGCAAAGGAATAAAAGCAAGGTGTTAGCGAAAAAGTTAATGTTATTTCTAGGGTGTAGCTATACCTGTTGGTAAACAAAAACATGTAGTTATAGGTTAGGCTGCAATGTTCACTACACAAAAAAAACAGGGGGAAGCTCCTTCAACTCCTTCTGCCAGTGCTGTGTCTCTGAGCACTAGCAACTTTCAAACTAACAAAAACAGTGCTGTGTCTCTGAGCACCAGCAACTTTCAAACTAACAAAAACAAAAAGGTCCAAAATACTTCAAACACACTTGATCAAAAGTTTTAAAACAGCCTCTCCAAAAGTCTTTATGTTTTTCAATCAAAACACAACACAGATCTCTCGTTAACTTGAGACTGTAAAATCTGATTTCCCTAACTAGTTGCTAGGGAGACAAAAACAAATTGCTACCCCCATCACAAGCCCTTCTCGCACAGCTTGCCTTTTCACACACAAAATAAACAACTTAAACACACAATCCCTTCCTTTGCACAAAAAAGCCAGTCAAAACTCTGTTGCTAACATGCTCCTTTTCAAACGCACACATTCATACACTACTTAATTATTTCACAATGCAAGCACTTTAAAATCTTCCGCTTTTCCGGGAAGGTATTCTGTCCCTTCTGTCTCTCAGCCAGTCAGGCAGGGATTTCAAAAATCCCCTGACAACTTTTAACACACCAAGCCTCTAGCTTTGTTCACAAAGTATAACTAACACACTCCAAAAACAAATAAACCAAGCACCTACGCACAAACCCTCACAAACCCACAATACATACGGTGCACCACTAATTCTCCACAAATTAAACAAAAACTAATAAAACTACAAAACCACAATACACACACACCCCGTGCGCACGCGCGATTCCAGTTTCTACGGCTGACCCCACAAATTACAATTGGAGCCACTACGCTCCAAACTAGAACGGTACAGGCAGCTTTCGCTGCAGGCACAGCCCCTTTCACTTTGGGGCACAACTTACCAAACCAGTAAACCAGTAATACCAGGTTCCGCGGAACAAACCAGACAGGCACACGTTATGCACAGGGTGTCCCCTGCGTCTTACTAACTGCCCGTATCACAGGTACCTCTTTTTGATTATAAACATACCTTTTGTCTGTAGTTCCAGCAGGCTCTGGTCTATCCCCGGGTGGACAGCAGGACCGCAGGAGTCCTCTCCCAGAAAATTCCGGGTGGGCCCAGAGGAGTCCCGTGGACCCCACTGGCCCCACGGCCAGAAAGAGCAGAGGTCCTGCCGTGGTCGCCAAAATGATTTATTAAAAATATGAATATCGGTCTAATACCGATATGCAACTGAGACAGACAAAAACTCTCTAACAGTTTGAAGTTAGAAAGTGTATGTTTATTGCAGCGCTGGGCAGCATGTGGGATAGCTCCCCAAAAGCACACCGCGCCTTACAGAAAATCACAAAGCTATTTTATTTACAAAACTGTTGAATATCCAAAGTACAAATGCATATTCATAACCTTGGTACATCCCATTCCCCGCTTTGTATGGTAATTAGCAAAAAAACAATTAAGCATGCGTAGTTTGTCCTTTGAAATGGGTCGGTGGTCTCATTTAAGAGGAGTGGGTTTAAAATGAGGAAGTAAAATGACTCTTCATCGCTCTGAACTTTCTACCTTTTCAATGCAAATGGTGACAAATGGGTGTTGGTAGAATTCCCATTTCCTTAGGTACAGTGACTTTCAATAAGTTTCAGGATTGGGGAGTCTCTGTAATTGTCCTGTGTCCCTAAACCTATTTATCAAGTTCTCTATTTATTGTTTCAAGCACAGCTAAGCAAACATAAGATTGACAAGCAATCAGTTATTTGGAAAAAGTTAACTCAAGCCTAGTCTTCCTTAGCTAACTACAAAGCTCTTAATTAACTTCGACAACCATAAGGCTTATTTCTAACTAAAATCTTAATTTCTTTAAAATCCTATATTCTTTAAAATCTATGTCTCACATGAGTGGCAGACCAGGGGGATCTGTGAAGAGTCCACAGGGAAGGACCACTGAAAAATCTCACCAGTGAGCAAAATGGGATCTTCAGGGAGTAAACCTGAGAGGGCACCCATGGAGGGTTGCAAAAGTAAAGCCAGAAGTGGCCCTGGCAAAAGGGATGACGATCCCATAATACCCGTGGAGAGTCCCTTGGGGAGAATGCTGATGCTTTGGGACAGATTATGCATTCTCCTGGAGGTGACTAAGGAGATAATGGTAGAATATCGTTACTTTGTGTGGCCAAAGTATGATTTGCCAAAGGGGCTTAAATGGCCACCTTATGGAACAGATAGACCTCATTTGTGTTGAAGTATGTGGTTGTATTTAGATGAGAATTGGAAAGGACTGATTGAAAGGGAATGTGGATTGATATGGTTGAAACAAGCAACAAGAGATGTTTATGCATTGAGAAAGAAGGAAGAAGAGAAAAAAGGTGAGGATTGGGATGTTTTTCAGCACCTTCCCCTGTCTTGTCCGCCAATTTTGCCAGCTGACCCAGGGCCAGCTGCAGGTCCCCTATATCCTCAACCTCCCAAGCAAAGGGATCAGGGAAATGCTGTTCCTATGGCCCCACCTGAGGATAATGATAGTGAAAGGGGAGGAGGGCAGCATATTGTATCACCCCCTAGAACTAGAAGGGGAACTCAGTATAGGACATTAGGTGCCCTCTGGCCCCAAGATACAGGGGTCCACCAGATGCCACTATGCCAAGTTCCCCTGGGGAGTCAAGGGGGAGTGTTTGGGTTTGTAATCGTACCATTTACTACACAGGATATAAGAGGGTTGAAAAAAGGTTTTCCCCCATATTTGGATGATCCCATAGGGGTGGGGGAAACCATAGAGGAATGTTAGGGACATGTGGATTATACATGGAAGGACTGTTTTTCTTTTCGGGATTTTGTTTGGGTCATCAGAGAAACAAATGATTTTGCAGAGAGATAGGCAGCTATGGGAGGTGTTGCAGTGTGCCTTTAAGGCTCTCAAGGTGAGCCCTCTTTTGGGGTTTTTTCTCCTCCCCCAGGGTAGGTTTTTCCCAGCCAACCCTGAAGGAATGATTATAATACACAGGGTTTACCAAGCAACCTGAGATTCTGCAGGGGCTGGCCATCGAAGGAATTGGCCAAGGCAGAAAGGGCACACCCCTTCTCACAGGTGATTTGACCTTTAGGCTGCCCTTTAGCCCTCGGGTCACGCCCTGCCCTTTTCTGATAGGTAGGCTGTATGCCCTCCCCCTTCCCCCTCTCCCAGGTAAAAACCCAGGACAGGCACATGGTCGGGGTTCTGCTCAGGGAAGTCACACGGTTCAGAAGTGCTGCTGCACTGGAATAAAATCTCCGGACAAAACTCCTGAAGCAGATCTGTTTCCTTCTTCCACTGATTCGTCCAACCTCTCTGAAGGAGTCACGCAGGATTCATCTTGCTACATTTATCATGCCGCTGCACCCCGGGTCCTATGCTGCCTGAAACAAGCCTAGTCTGAGGGGTCTGTGCCTGTGTTAAAGTGCAAGTGAAAGAAATTAGCCCCAGGTTATGCACTCCCGAGTTGTACTGTTACATTGTTTTGCTGTAAAATTAAAGTTGCACTGTTACTTGCTTGTTTCAAACCGTTCATGTTGAATCTGTACCCTGAATTTCTGTTCGTTATGTCCAAGTTCTGTACCCTTTCTCCCTAAATCCTCGGCTCTCCCCTCTCCCGACGAAACGCACGCCGCCGCCTTGCCGCTCCGCCCCCCGCTGCTTCCTGCTGCTCCCTGCCGCCTGCCGTCGAGCTGTGGGCTCCGCCCAATATGAAGATGAGGGAACTCCCATGGTGCCTGGCTGCGGCCGGAGGTCCAGTTGGAGCTAAAAAAGCCCCTAGGACAGCGAGCCGACACAGAAACTGGACCTAAGAAGGACGGGACTGTGCGAGGCACATGTCTAGCTACCTGCAGGCGGCAGGCATTCTTTTGTTACTTTGTCGCCATGGCCTGAAAGAAACTGGAGAAAGGTAACGCCCCTGGACCACACGAGCCAACGTGATTCTATTGGAACCCCCGTGAGGACGGAATCCCGACTCTGCAGCAGCAGCAGCAGCAGCAGATTCGACTGCACCTCCTCCTCCGTGGTGTCTTCAGGGAGCAGCGGCGGCGTGCGCAGCCCCTCGAGCCCCCTACCCAGAGCTGATTTCCTAATAAAGGCTTTTTCAAAGGAGCTGGTCTCCTGGCCAATTTATAACACAAGGAGAGTATCCTTTTGGGACAAACCACAAGGCTGCTCTCCCAGCACAGCTACCACACAGACCCCACAAAATAGCAGTGATTAATTTGCTGTTATATCTGGTGCCCAATGTGGGGCAGAAAAGACCCAGCCACCGGACAGCCACGTGGCCACAGAGAAGGTTTGGACAGCTTTGCGTCCGCTGGGAGACCTCGGTTTCATCGGTCACCAGTAGAGACTTTCAGATTTATCTCTGAAAATAAGTTTCGTGGACGTGAAGTGCCTGTTGGAGTTCATCTCCTTTTTGGTGAGCTTGGGGTCCAAACAGGACGAGCAGGGTAGCTTCTCCAGCTCCAGAGAAGTCCTGTTTCCAGTGGAGATTCCCACAGACCGAGCACTGCTTTGCACCGGACTGGTGAGTAGCTCTCTCCACAACAGGCGGGGAGGGGGCTCTCAGGTTTTTTTCTTTTTGCCCTGCGCAGCCGATCGGACAGGGTAGAGAGAGAAGGACCGGCATCTCTCCTGATCACGCGGGCATCTTTTATTTAAAAGCAGCACCATAATCCAGGCAGCTGCGTGCAGCCTGTGGCGAGGCACATGTGACTCCTGGCTGCTGTGTTCAGGAAAAGCTGGCTGCTTTCATTTCTCCTACCTCAGGTTTTTTTCTGGGTGCAGTTTGGTTTTGCTTTCTTTTTCTCGGTGTGTGTGTGGTTGTGGTGTGCCTTTAACATCTAAAAATGGGAGCTAAGCTTAGCACAGCACAAAAGGAAACCTATAATCATATTTTTGCAATTTTAATTGGAGGAAATGTTTCATTTTCTAAGAAAAAGTTAAAACGGTTTGTGCTTTGGCTTTTTGCAAATTTCCCCAACACCTCTCCTGAAAATGTTTATAATATCGCTTTCTGGGATAATGTGGGGAAAAAATTCATCGATTTGGGAAAGCAAGGCAGTTCATATGCAAAATTAGTAGTTTTTGGACTACAGATTAGATCAGCCTTGATGAAATGAAATGAGAAAAAAGCCAAATCACAATGAAACTTTGCCTGTTTCTTCTGCTTCCCCTCACCCTGACCCTAAAAATACTACCCCGAAACTCAGTGCTTTAAAAAATGAGACCCAGTCCCCTCACCCACGTGGTTCTGGTGAGACTGCATGGAATCCTTCCCAACCCCAAAATCCCCATGTGTGTTTTAAACTTGCTGAAAATGCTGATTGTAACTTTGTTTCACAACCCCAGAACACTGAAAATGGTGGCGGCCACATGGCGCTTTGTCCTTCTTTGTCTTCCCCCTGCCACGAGGCAATTTCGCAATCCAAAAATCCCTCCTCAGCTCTCACCCCTCCCCAGCCTCGTGACACCCTCCCTTCCCTCACCCTCCTGGCATCTCCCTCAGCACCGCCCCTTTACTCCTCACTGGGAGTGGCCACAGATGTGATGTCACCCACCCACAGGAATGTGCCTGCCCCCTGCCAGGCCCAGGTACCCACCCCCTGTTCCCACGGTCCCTCCACATGCATCCCTGCTGCTTCTACCCCAAATCCCCCTTCTGCTTCTACCCCATACCCTCCTTCCCCTCCAGCCTCCTGCCTCCAAGCCCCTTCAACCCTCTGCCCCACTCCCCCTCCAGCCCCCTGCCTTCAAGCCCCTCCAGTCCCCTGCCTCCCATCCCCCCACACCCCCATCCCTCATACCCCCTTCACCCCTCCATCCCCTGCCCCCGCCCCCAACCCCCCTGTTTCCCACGCGCCCCTGCCTAGCTCCCACAGCCAGCACACACCCACTGCTGGTCCCCACACCCCTGCAGCTGCTTTCTATTTAAAAGATGGGGAGCTAGGAACCCCAACTACACCTCAAGATCCTACTATTTCACTTGCCCCAGTTACATATCATCGAATTAGAGGGGATGTAGCTGCAGAAGCTAACTGGAAGCCTTTCTCTTGGCAAACAATAAAAGATCTCTGCAAAATCCATAAAGAGCATGGAAGAGACAGTCCATACTTGTCGCTGTGGGACACGATCAATGAAACACGGAGTCGTGATCTAGAAGGCTGATGCTCCAAAAAGGGCTGGTTTATTCTCAGAACCTATTTTTATACCTTTTTACAATGTGCCCACCTAAGAGGTGGGATCCCTGGACCCATTGGCCACACCAAGGGTCAACAAGCAAAGTCCCTCCTCAGAAGAGGGAAAAGTGAAAAACAAGATAGTTTACATAGAGTGACCTTGTTTACTGCTTCGATCCCTGGGAAAGAGTTTAAGAAGAATGCAAACATGAGAAACAGTGACTACACATACTTCCATGGACTTTTAAATGCTGATCTAGCAGGAACTGTAGCACTCCTATTTGACATGCGACAGCTCTTTGCAAGCCTCATGTCTTCTACAGAGTTTAAACTCTGGGAAGCAGCATGGAAAAAGCTGCTAAGAGAGGCCCTTCCAGAGCTTCTCAGAGATGCTCAAACAGCAGTAGATGTAAATGGTTTGCCAATTACCTTAGAGCATCTCTGCGGGGAGGGTCCCTGGGCTCTCGTTCCAACACAGGCAGTAGAGATCCCCCTGCCAGCCCTTGAGAGGATCAAAGAGGCTGCTGAAAAGGCTTTCTATACCCTGGAACCAGATGGTCCCCTTGAACCATATGTTAACATTAGGCAACAGCCATCAGAGCCTTTCCTAAAATTTGTAGAAAGGCTGACCAGAGCCATTGAATTACAGGTCAAGAAAGAGAATGCAAGGGAAGAGGTTTTAGAGGTAGTGGCATTTACTAATGCAAATGAGCAATGTAAAGCTGCCATTTTAAGTTTACCTCTATAACCTCCTCCTATGTTACAAGATATGCTTCAAGTTTGTAATAGGAAAGTGCCTCTGATGACTGTGACTGCAGACACCGGACCAAAAGAGCTGCTGAGACCACATCAAAGGATCGCCGTTGCCAGCCCAGCCCCCCTTCCAACAACACCACAGCACATTGGGCAGCAGCGGAGACCGGCACGCATCGACCCCACTAAACTGTGCTTGTTTTGCAAGGCCTTTGGGCACTGGGTTAACCAGTGTCCAATGAAAAAACAACTTGAGGATCTTAATAAAAACAGGGGAAAGGAACTGCAGGCACATTCGGGGGGTCAGCAACAAAAAAACTAAAAGATCAGCGCTTCTCTGTTCAGCATGCAAAAATAAGTGGAACAGAGGATAAGAATAAGGAAGGGGAAAACATAAACAAACCTAATGTCCTGGGGTGACGTTACGATGTATCCCCAATCGTCTGTTGGGTTTATGTTGGATATTACACTCTACCTTTAATTTGGATCTGAGAGTAAACGGGGAGAAAAGTGCACAGTTTGTTTTCAGAAACCTCTCGGACTGGCCTTGAAGAGTGGGAGTCACCGGCACCCAGACGGCGAGGCTTTTTTTTTTCAGCACTTACTTTTGCTTTGCTTTGCTTTGTAGCTAGTTAGCGTAGCTTAGATAAGCCTGAGAAGCTTTGCACTTACTTTTTTCTTTTTTTTTTCCTTTTTTTCTTTTTTCCCTTATTTCCGCCTGTTTTTTGGAACTGTTCAAACCTCCCCCAGACTGAGGACCCAGGGAGCTTGCACCTGGACCCACCGGGATCTACCCTGTGCAGCAACTTCCACCAGCGCTGGAAAGAACCGAGAGCAGAAACCATCTACGGGAGGGACTTTGTTTTCCTTAATTCGTCATCTGATATTGTTCAATTTACTGTGCTGGGGAGTGCTTTGCTGGTTTAATAAACAGGTTTCTTTCCACTTTCTCTCTGAGGAGTTTTCTCCTGAACTGGTTGGGGGAGGGGAGGGAGGGTTTCCCTAGGAGTTCTCCTCCCAAAGTGGCCTTAAACCATTCACACCTATTCTAACCACTAATTCTATGTATGAGTCTTTCAGGTTGCAGCTGACAGAACCACTCCACCTAAGTGACACTGATTGGCATTTTGTCTCAGTGGATCCACAACAGCAGGGTAATTGGCAGCGAATTAACAGTGAGTACATCATCACTGGGGACACCAAATACACACCACGAGAAATTGAAATCGCACCAGGTCTCATGTCATCAGACACCGAGTGTTTCTATCTCTGCCTGCACTGTGTTCACCCACCCCTGTTCCTTCCCAAAGGACAAATCATAGCTCAAGCTATCCCGACAGGAATACCATCCCAAAGGTCCGGGAAGCAGGGACCCACAGTGGCCCGGGTCCATGCCATTGGGAAGGACAAACCCAAAATCTGGTGTCATGTCAAAGGGGTGGGGAGTCTAAACACATTAAGGCCCTTTTGGACACAGGAGCAGGTTGCACGGTTATCCCTACAGAGATTGGGCCATCACACTGGCCTTTGCAAAATGTAGCTGCTCATGTTCAAGGTATAGGAGGTATGCAAATGGCAAAACAGTCCAAGAGTGTCATCCAAGTCAAGGGGCCAAACGGACAATTGGCAAATCTCCGTCCGTTTGTTTTAAACTTCTCAGAGCCCTTGTTGGGGAGAGACCTGATGGCCCAGTAGGGAGTCACCATTAACATCCCAGACTCTCCACAGAATTTTTGGGCAGCGGTCACTGAACAGCACCCTACCCAAAAACTGAATTGGAAAACAGACACACCAGTCTGGGTAGAACAGTGGCCGCTTAGCAAACAAAAGCTGAAGGCGCTTGAAGAGTTAGTGGATGAGCAGTTGGCAAAAGGTAACATCGTGGAGACCATGTCTCCGTGGAACTCCCTGGTTTTTGTCATCCAAAAAGCTGACAAGGGAAGATGGTGGATCCTCCACGATCTCCAACAAATTAATAATGTCATTAAAAACATGGGATCTCTCCAACCTGGAATGCCATCCCCAGCGATGCTCCCCCAAAATTGGATTTTGGCAGTAATTGATATCAAAGATTGTTTTTTCAAAATTCCCCTACACCCTGATGATGCCCCGCATTTTGCATTCTCGGTTCCCACCATTAACTGAGAGGCCCCTAGGAGGCGCTACCACTGGAAAGTCTTGCCTCAGGGGATGAAAAACAGCCCTGTAATATGCCAGTGGTACGTCTCCTCCTTGCTGTCCCCAATGCGTGCAGCAGCAGAGAAAGCCATCATTTATCACTACTTGGATGACGTCTTGGTGTGTGCCCCCAATGAGGATCTACTCACCTATGCACTTGACCCAACAATAAATGCATTGGTTGTTGCAGGGTTCGAGCTCCAGGAAACGAAAATTCAAAAGATGCCACCTTGGAAATATTTGGGCTTAGAAATTGGAAAGAGGGCCATTGTTCCTCAAAAATTGGAGATCAAAAACAAGATAAAGACCCTTGCAGACGTCCATCACTTGTGTGGGTCTTTGAATTGGGCAAGGCCCTGGCTAGGTTTGACCACTGAAGACCTGGCCCCCCTTTTTGATTTATTGAAGGGGGGAGAGGAGCTGAGTTCTAGAGTTATTACCCCAGAGGCACGGAAAGCTCTAGAAAAGGTTCAGACAGTCATGTCCACAAGACAGGCCAACATCAGGAAGGATGAACATTCACAAGCAGCAGGGGAGGGACTGGACCCAATGCACCTATGGTGGATGATGCAATGCCCCAGGTGGAACTCCAGTGGGACCCAAATATTCAGGCCAGTCTGGCTCGCCTCTGAGATTACCATGCTTATTTGATTAGAGCAATCAAATTGGCAGCTCCCAGAACTAACAACATAGCCAAGGCTATGTTGTTAGAACAGGAAAAGCATGAAATCCCCTCGTTGTCTGGAGAGGATTAGAGATGCCTTGTGGAAGCACAGGGAGGATGGATCCTGAGGGACCCACCTTTGACACACTGCTCAATGTACAATTTGTTACGAAATCCTGGCCTGATATAAGGAAAGGAGTACAGAAAGATGAAGAGTGGCAGAATAAGCCTCTGGAGGAATTGGTTAGGAAAACACAGCAGATATATGTAGGAAGGGATGAGGAAAAGGCAAAGGCATAGGCAAAGATGATGGCAGTTTTTACAGCCCTGGAGGAATAAACCACAGGGTCCAAGGGGTCCCCCAGGACAGAGGGGATGGGGTCAGCCACAAGGATGTGGCAGAGGCATTCCCTCCTCAGCAGGGGAGAGCAAACCCAAATAGCGGTTGGGAAAGAATCAGTGTGCTATCTGCAGGGCAGAGGGACACTGGAAATGGGACTGGATTCTCAGGAGGAGGAAGTCGAGCAGTTAATGGAGATGGGTTGTAAGGGGTGTCAGGGGCTCCCATTATACCAGGGACTGACCACACTGGAGCCCTTGCTAACTTTTAAGGTGGGTCTGGATCGAGAGGAGGTATGTCTCCTGGTAGCCACAGAGGCCTCTTGATCCACTTTGAATTTTATCCCTAAGGGGTGAAAATTGTCAAAAAGATCTTTGATTATTCAAGGGGTGAGTGGAAAGGATAAGCGGGTGCTTTTTATTCAACCACTATAAGTAGATGTTTGGGGTAGGTTTGAAATTAATGAGTTCCTGTTTGTTCCTAATTGTGATTGTAATTGACTGAGAAGGGATTTGATGGCTAAAGTGGGAATGCAAATTAATATTGTGAAAAATTATACAGAAGCTAACACTGTGGTAACCTTGTGTAAAATGTCTGAGAAGGCTTCTGCTGAAATAAACCTAGAAGTGTGGGAAATACAGAAACTTAGCTATAGAGCCTCTCCAAATTACTCTGAGGCAACCAGGGCAAGTGGTGTCTAAAAAGCAATACCCTATTTCAAGGGAAGGCAGGAAGGCAGGAAGGAAAGAAGGAAGGAAGGAAGGGGTAACAGCCTGTCATTGAGTCCCTGCAAAAGGCAGGTCTTTTAGAGTCATGTATGTCTCCCTGTAACACTCCTGTCCTGCCAGTTAAGAAACCAGCTGGAACCTACAGAATGGTGCAAGATCTAGAAATAATAAATGAAATTGTCCAACCAAGGCATCCAACAGTTCCAGATCCCTATAAAATCTGGAATCAAATCCATTCTTCATATCAGTATTATTCAGTACTGGATTTGAAGGATGATTTTACTGATGACATGGACAAGGGTATTTTCTTTCATTAGTAAATTTGTGGATGACACTAAGCTGGGAGCGTGTGTCAACTTGTTGGAAGGTAGGAGGGCTCTGCAGAGAGACCTGGAATGGTTGGAGAGATGGGCAGAGTCCAATAAGATGAAGTTTAATCAGTCCAAGTGCCGAGTCCTGCATTTTGGCCACAGTAACCCCCTGCAATGTTATAGGCTGGGGACAGTGTGGCTGGACGGTGCCCAGGCAGAAAGGGACCTGGGGGTACTTGTTGGCAGCTGACTGAGCGTGAGCCAGCTGTGTGCCCTGGTGGCCAAGAATACCAGCGGCATCCTGGCCTGTATCAGGAATACTGTGACCAGCAGGAGCAGGGAGGTCATTCTTCGCCTGTATTTGGCACTCATGAGGCCACACCTTGAGCACTGTCTCCAATTCCGGGCCCCTCATTTTGGGAAGAATGTTGAGATGCCTGAACACTTCCAAAGGAGGGCAACAAGGCTGGTGAGGGGGTTGGAACAGAAGCCCTAGGAGGAACGGTTGGGGGAGCTGGGCTTGTTTAGCCTGGAGAAAAAGAGACTCAGAGGTGACCTTATCACTCTCTACAACTACTTGAAGGGTGGTTGTAGTCAGGTGGGGGTTGATCTCTTTCTCCAGGCAGCAACTGACAGAATGAGAAGTCACAGTCTTAAACTGCACCAAGAGAAATTTAGGTTGGATGTTAGGAAAAGTTTTTTACGGAAGGAGTGATAAAGTACTGGAACTGTCTGCCCAGGGAGGTGGTGGAGTCACCATCCCAGGATGTGTTTAAAAAAAGATTGGATGTGGCACTCAGTGCCATGGTTTAGTTGAGATGTTAGGGCATGGGTTGGACTTGATGATCTTGAAGGTCTCATCCAATCTAGTGATTCTGTGATTCTGTGATTCTGAGGGTGTCCAATTACAGAGAGCAATAAACAGTATTTTGCCTTTTAGTGGGAACAGGAAGAAGGAGGGAAAATGGTAAAACAGTTGACATGGACAGTCCTCCTGCAGGGATATACAGTCACTGGTTTTGTTTGGGCAAGCCTTGCAGAAAATATTAAGACAGTTTACTCCACCCTCGGGAGTTAGGTTGTCACAGTACATGGATGACTTGCTTTTATCAGGGGAACAGGAAAAGGTGGTTGAAAAAGCTACTGTGAAGCTGCTTAATTTTCTTGCTAAAAAGGGGCTTAGAGTGTCTGAAAAGAAGGTGCAGTTGGTAGAGAAAAAGGTTAAATATTTGGGACAAATTTTGACTGGAGGGTTACGGTGTATTGATCCAGAAAGAACACAAGGCATTTTACAAGTACCAGTACCCCAGACAAAAAAGGAGTTTTGGCAATTTTTAGGATTGGTTAGGCAATGCAGAGCATGGATTGAGGATTTTTCTGTTTTAGCCAGACCTTTATATGACTTTTTAACCCAAGACAGTCCTAGTGTTGTGGTATGGACACCAGAAGGAGAGCTAAGCTTTAGGAAATTAAAAGACAAATTGGTTAATGCCCCAGTCTTAGCTCTTCCAGACTCGGAAAAGGAATTTGAGCTATATGTGGATGTTAAACAGGGCCATGTTGAAGGAATTTTGGTACAAGAGCATGAGGGAACAGGGTGGCCTCTTGCTTATTTTTCTGAGCTGTTAGACTCAGTAGCCAGAGGCTGGCCGCATTGTCTGCAGAACTGTGCAGCCACGGCTTTGATGGTAACTGAGGCCTGAAAAATGACAATAGGAGGATATCTGATTGTTGAAGTTTCACATCAGGTTAAAGCTTTGTTAACCAAAAGAGCCTCTAAGTGGATGAGCAGTGCTCAGTTATTACAGTATGAATCTTGTTTAATGGAACAGGGGGATTTAGAATTGAAAAGTGGGGAAGGGTTTAACCCAGCCTTCTGTCTCAATGGCCATGAAGAGGGTGGCCAAGAAGAAACCCATGACTGCATTCAAGTGATACATCTCCAGACCTGGACTAGGGAAGATTTACGAGACATTCCCTGGCCCGAGGGAGATAATGTGTTTATTGATGGGTCTTCAAGGGTGGTAGAAGGGAAGCGATTTACAGGATATGCTATCATTAGTGGAAGGGAATTAAAGGAAAGGGGAAGAGGCTGCCACCCACATGGTCAGCTCAGATAACAGAGCTGTATGTGCTTGTGAGAGCCTGTGAATTATATTGGGACAAGATAGTGAATATCTTTACTGATTCTAAATATGCATATGGGGGGGATACATTAATTTGAGAAATTATGGGAAGAAAGACATTTATTAACCTGCAGGGGAAAAACGTTAGCTCATGAGAGCCTAATTTCTCACCTATTGGAGGTGGTGAATTTACCAAAAGGGGTAGCAATAATTCATGTTAGGGAACACCAGGTGGGGTGTTCAGAAGAGGCAATAGGTAACTGACTGGCTGATAAAGAGGCTTGGAAAGCTGCATTGTTGCCAGAAATCTCTTAAGATCCTCCCCTTGCTCCCAGTAACCCCACCACTGCCAGAGAAACTGTCTTTTCCACCAGAGGAGCTTGAGATAATTAAAGAGTGGGGCAGAAGAAGGGATAATTGGTTTACAAGGGATGGTAAGCAGTGGATACCAAAAGCTCTGGCCTTAAAAATGTTAAAACAACTTCATGAAGGGAGTCATTGGGGACTCCTGAGGACTGGCAGAAGCCTTCCTCAAAATGTATGTTGCTGAGGGCCTTTTTACTTTGGCAAAGCAAACTATTGAGGGTTGTTTGCTTTGTGCTAAAACAAATAACAGGGTTCTAAAGAAAATTGCCCAAGGAGAGAGGCCTTGGGTTGTACATCCCTTCCAAAGATGCCAGGTGGATTTTACCAAAATGCCCTGAGTGGCAAGGTTTAAATATCTTCAGGTAATAGTATGTCAGCTAACAGGGTGGCCAGAAGCTTTTCCAACTCTTTCAGCAACTACAGGATCAGTTATTAAAGTATTTTGGAACAAATAATTACAAGATATGGGATTGTGGAAACAATAGATAGGGGAACTCATTTTACAGGAAAATATTCTTCAAGGGGTTATGACTGTTTTAGGAATACAGTAGAACCTCCATACTCCCTGGCACGCCCAGAGCTTTTGCCGGGTTGAAAGAATGAATGGAGAAATAAGGAAACACCTTCTGAAGCTGGTGATAGAAACTAAGATGCTATGGGTATGGCTTTTGGCAGTGGCTTTAGCAAGAATAAGGGCCAGACCCAGAGGAGATATTCAATTATCCCCCTTTTAATTGATGTTTGGAATTCCTTACCCTTGTAATTCTCAACCTAGTTGGGAGGGTGGAAATAAGTGATGTATATTTAAAACAATATATGACCAGGATACTGTCTCTTGTGAAATCTCTTTGACAGGAAATTGGGCTGGCACAGACCCTGCCTTTGAACTTTGCTGTTCGTAACATCCAACCAGGAGACTGGGTCGTAGCTAAGGAGTGGAAAGAAGCACCACTGGTGGCAAAGTGGCATGGACCTTTCCAGGTGTTACTGACCACAGATACAGCTGTGAAGACAGCTGAACACGGGTGGACCCATCACACTTGGGTCAAGGTCTCTGAGGGCCCAGAGATTTGGACATCTCAGCTGGAGGAGAAGGACAAGACCAAGACTGACACTCCAGACCAGAGCAGTAGCCAGTGCATTGACATTGGGGTGATGCCCTTTTCAGGCTTACCTAGAAATAAAGGCCTGAAAAAGTTAGAAGAATAAAAGTGTATATATATGATGGGCCTTCAGGTACATTAAGGGGAAACAAAGCCTCCCCAAGGGGCTACACCCAAAATGGATGATGGTCACGAGTTTTTTTCAGACTTATAAGTTTGGTCCATTTACATATCAGGGGTTAATTCTCCAATTACAGCTTCAGGTAATGAAGTCCTATTCCCCCAGTTTGCTCCTCCCCATTCACTTTTGTTTATACTTTTCAGGGCCTGAGGCTATAGGGTGTCCTTGGATCTCAGGCCTACAAGGATTGTTTAGTCTGACCAAAATGTAAAGCCAGTTAACTAGCACTTCATATGGAGCTGAGTTATGCACTAATGCAGCACAGGATTTGAAAAATATAAAGGCTAAAATCTTAAGGCATCAGGGGGAAGCCTCATGTTCCTACCCACAGACTGTCTGCTGAAATAGTCTGTATGGGCATCCCTCCTTTCGGACCTCCAGTCATTGGGGGGCTAATACTTGCTGTCATTGTTTTCTTTATGTTAAGTGGTTTCTGTGCCTTCACTCACCACAGGTAGTGTGGAAGGCAACGTGAGAATTAGATTAGGAGATTAGATTACACCATTAGAATGTTTTTCTTAATAATTTTACCTTTTCATTGTCAGTTAGGTTTGGGCCAGAGGTGAGAGGATCGTTTTTTAGTCCTAGGAGAAGTAGCAAACCCCTGTAACTTCAGCAATTGCTGGGTCTGCAGAGGGCCAGGAGGATCTGAAGACTGGCCATGGGTAGCCAGCTCAGTCAGACCTCAATGGTGAGCCAGCACCCTGAGTGAGGCCCATATTGGAACGGGATTTTGGGATGAGGAAGAAAGTACATGGCAACTTCATGTAGCAGTGTGTTTTTTAGATGGTGGAGCTGCTACCTATATCCCAATAAGCATCTCCTGTGGAAAAGCCGCTTGGGGAGGATTCAGGCAAAGCAGTCAAGCCTACACATCACACACACCACGGCTAGGCTCAGCAGAGGCAAGAAGGGCCTTTGTATGATCAGTTCCAGTGAGGTTTATTTCTGTCACCAAAGGGAAATCAGGAACAAAGACCTTGTTATGTGCTGTGCACAGGCCTAAATAGGGGTCAGGAACCAATGGTCTGAGGGCAGGGGGGCAGTACAAAGGGCAGGGCAAAGGTCAGTGACCTATAAGGAAGAAGACGGGGCTGGCCACCAGGGATACCACAACCAATGGGGAATCGGGGAAAGAAGAAACCACGGGAGCCAGGGGCATTGGGAGAGAAGAGACTGGGGCAGACCACACAGTGTGCAAGGCACCACGGGGGAGGACTTTCAGCCTAGGCAGGGATGACTCTATGGTAGATCCTTCCAGGGCAGGACTCTGGGAATTCCCCCAAGAGGTTCGAGGGACTCTACAACTTCATTCTTCTGAAAGAAGCATTTACTGTCTAAATAGAACAGGAGGCATATAAGTGGGGAAAAGTGTTTGTGACTGGGTTTTATCTTTGGGTTTAGATTGTTGGACCCCCAAATGCCCTCCTTACAATTGTTCCAAATATTGAGGCTAATGGAATCAAACGCATGTTAAGCTCACTAATGGTAGCTGGGTAAGGTGTTCCTACCATAATTACTGAAGGGATTTTGAAGGCTGTAAATCAGGGGGAAGGACAGGTTTTTTTGACCACTTATTTTTAAGCTGCCTCCAAGATAATTCCACAAGTAGGACACATGTCCGTGACTATTAGTGGAAGTGGCAACTCAAACCCTTTTTAATGAGTTCTGCTCCAGATCTAACAAAACAGATCTGGGATGTAACTGCAGGTGGAAATCTCATGTGGGAGCTTGGAAATGCAAATATTGTGATTCTTATGGTGGGAAAAGTAGTGTTGGAGGACAGTTAAGCTCAGGAAGCAAGCTGTATTTTGACCCACCAACTGATGATAAAAATTGGGAAGGCCCCTTTGCCAACGGGACCTGGGCTTTGAAAGGGCATTACTGAATATGTGGTCAACATGCTTATCACAGGTTACCTCCAAACTGGTCAGGGATATGTTATGTAGGGTATATTAGACCATTGTTCTTTTTGCTACCACAAATTCAGGGAAATCAGTTAGAATTAAGGTATATGATGATCTAATTAAAAAAAATGGTCAATTGATGCATCCCTGGCTGGAAGGAGCACCCAAAACTGGGCAAAAGAGGAATAGCCATCAGAGAGAATCATACAAAACTATGGCCCAGCCGCTTGGAATCCTAATGAATTAATATCAGGTGCCAGAGAATCTATCTATAATTAGGTTACAAGCTGTCTTTGAAATAATAACCAAGCAGACAGCTACAACTCTTGACCTTCTTGCTGGCCAATCCACTCAGATGAGGAATGCAATATTTCAACATTGGATGGTGTTAAATTATCTATTAGCAGAAGAAGGGGGAGTGTGTGGAAAATTAATTAGCTCTAAATGCTGTATGCAAATACATGACAATGGAAAAGTGGTGAAACAAATAAGAAAGGGAATAAGAAAGTTAGCTCATGTACCGGTCCAAATGTGGAAAGGATGGGAATGAGACATGTTTTTGTGGCTACCTGGTGGATTGCGTGTTAAATGAATGCTTTTTTTCCTCTTATGTGCTATAGCAACTCTAATCTTTTTACCATGCATGATGCCTTGCTTAGTGCAACTTATTCAACATGTGATCAAAGGGATGCAAGTAGTAGCCTGTGGGGAGACAAAAGGAAATGCTGCTGAAGGCAGTCTCCCTCCTGATATCTTACAGCTGTGTTAATCATCCTTGAGTAGAAACAGCCTTGCCCTCACAGCTATGGGCCTGATAAAGAGTGAGTTAGTTGGAGTTGAAGTCTGTTGGAGTCTGCTTGCTGTGCTGTGAAGACCTAGGGACAGGAGGTCGTGCAAGGGCCAGAAAAGGTAAGATACTGTACATAGGACAGACAGGGTTAGGCGGCCGTGCCAGGGTCAGGAAGGAGTGAGCCAGAACAGGACAGACAGAGCCAGTGCTGTGTGGAGCTGCTCTGAGAAGATACAGAGAAGATACAGAGGAAAGGTGTCGGAGACTTTTCGAATATCAAGATACTGATACTTTAAGCCTTCTGATGATTCTAAAGAAGCACCTCAAGTGCGAGTGCAGTGTCCATGTCGACTACCACATACATCGACTGCGACAGTAGCCATTCCTGCAAATCCAGAAATGGCTACAAAAGGACAGAAAATGATGTCACTGCAAATAATTGCAAAACCAGAAAAGACCCACGAACAGAAAATTAAGTCAATGATAACTAAAGTTTGTAAAGACAATTATTGAGAAAATAAGAAGAGGATGGATTGAAAGGAATGAGGAAGTGTCTTTACAAACAAACTGTGGGTCTGCTGGTAGATAAAGTCAGATACTGAGAGGTGAAAGAAGCAATGGGGGGAACCATAAATTCCATAGGAATTCCACTAATTGACACAAACAGCTACTCATCAAAGGCTTTGCTAAATCCCTCGATGTAGAGAAAAAGAACAGAGACACAAGGAAATGAAAAGGGGAGGGGTACACATTAGAAAGGGGGTCTGTATTAAGCGATTCAGGAAGTCTACCTCTCAAGTACCTCAGCCAATGGGGAAAGATAGAGGGAAATACAGCTGGGAAATTAGGATAAAAAGGAGGCTGCGTTCTCTAACAATGTGAGACCCCATGGGAAATGCCTCACGGCCTCTCCCTTTATTCAAATAAAGTTACAGTACTCTGTCTCCTTTTTGGACATAAATCCCTGGTGTTTGTGGATTAATTTTCCTGACAGGAGCCTCGGATCCCCAGCTTGGAACCTTTTGGAATGTGTTTTGTCTTTCTGCCTATTGGGTAGGGCAAGGAAAAGTACTGGAGCTAGCTAGAATACAATAACAGAGCTACAAATATATGTGTAAAGAATACAGAGAATATATAAAAAAGGCAAAAAATCAATTCAGCATCAGGGTTAGCATTTGAACTGAAGGACCACACACTGCCATCCAGCAGACGCCAGATTTGATTATTCAGATCATCGAAACCCAAAATGTTTTCATTATGATCTTTAATTACAAAGTGAGTAGCTGACATCCACTTCTTACCCAGGAGCCATAAACTAACCTTAGTAGCTTAGCAGAGAACACTTGCTCCATTTATTCCAGTGATTTTAACTCTTCGCCACCTGGGTCATACACCCAACTTCTTGGTATCCAGCTATGTTGACACTGAAGGTTGTGCTCCCATATATATTAGAAATTTTATTAATTGTTGATGAGAACCACCTGGAACCTAAACTTCTGGGCCATTATTATGTCTGCATTGATAGGATTCTACTTGCACGCCTGGCTTGTGGCCATAAAGCTCTTGCAAATTAATTGTCTGAATTGGATTGAATGGGGTTGTCAAAAAAATCAGGAAATAAACTTTCCTACCAGTTTGCTAGGTTAGAAAGCTGACATTCCTTTATTTAGTGCTAGGTTGCTCCACCTAATATGCATGCAGAGCAGCCTAACAGACCAGATTATATCCGTGAAACTAATACATATTCAATTCATTTCCTGAATACATGCATATGTACTAATTATGTTCTATACTCACAAATCATCCCTAATATTTATATCAACTAAATAGTTTAAAGCGTGTTAGTTGTTTTCAGGAATTCCAAAGCAGAAACCTGTTCCTTAATGTAAAAACAAAACTTTAAAATTGCAAGATTAGAAGGAATGATGAAGCCACAGCTAAGGACACATGCTAGACATGGCATCACATGGACCCAGGCTAGCAGCAGGGTCTCAGAAAGGAGCCAAAACTGAAGAAATGCCAGGTCATATCCTCTAAGGCACCTCAGGTTCCCTGCCTGAGAGAAGGCACAACGTTGCAAACAATGGAAGGGAACCAGTGGATGTGGGAAAGTTTTTGGCGTGTTTGACCCTACTTTAGAAGGAGAGAAGGTGACACTAATGCAACATTTAATGTCTCCCAAGCAGGGGACTGACAGTCCTAGCAGGAGATTCAGCCTATGGAAGAAGGGCAGTCACATCAGAGGGGGGAAACAGTTGCTGTGTCAAATTTTTGTAATTACTAAGATGGAGGATGGGGAAGTGTGGGCCTGTCAGAAGAAAGAGCAAAAAATTGGAGGGGAGGGAGCTGAGGCAGAACTGGAAACTGCATTACCAGGCAACCCTTAATATTTTTCTAATACAAGCCAAA
Source organism: Phylloscopus collybita (assembly GCA_027886175.1). Classification (NCBI taxonomy): domain Eukaryota; kingdom Metazoa; phylum Chordata; class Aves; order Passeriformes; family Phylloscopidae; genus Phylloscopus; species Phylloscopus collybita. The sequence goes on from JAJNNQ010000057.1 coordinate 6,230,307, forward strand.
ATATAATTTTGTTCCATACACATGGGGGAACTCTGAAACAACTAAGAGGTTGCCACATACACAAACATCTATATAGATATCTATGGAAACCGAATTACCTGGGATAGATCAAAGCTTAGCCCAAATTCCCTACACGGAGGGAATAAATCTGAGACCCTGGGAGGTGAGATGTTAAGAAGATGTTAATGGAGTAAGCCCCATTGGTTCAAGACCTTAGACTTATAAGGTCAAGCCCCTGCCCTGTAACCACGATGGGACACCTGCCCAGGTAAAACCCTATAAAATGCCAGGTTGACCACGCCCCCTGGTTTTTGGATGCAGCCTACGGTCTGATGATTTAAGGGTATCTCTGGACTATCCATCTTACGCATCTCGTTTATTAGCCACGTGCAACCCAGCCAAATTGGGACTGGGGTCCTCCCGCTGCGACATGTGGTGGTGCCTTGAACTGGGACCCCTCATTGAGGAGACCTGCAAGGTTCTCGGTTTGCTGGGTTAGCAAAACTGAGTAGGACCTTTCTGCAGTGGATTAAATTCATCGGGCCCAATGTAAACGAGAGCAGCATTTGGAGGAAGCCCAGCCATCTTGGACTCCTGCGGGAAGGCAGGTGAGCAGAGAGAGAGGAAAGACCTCCATCGTCCCTACCCTAACTGGGCAGGCTCTCCTGCCCAATCCCCCCAGTTTTTCTGGGGTATGAGATGGGACAGACGCTTTCCAATTTAGAATGGGATGTATATGGACATTTTTAAAAACTTCTGGTAGACCACAGGAAGGAGTTCAAGAAACGGGAGCTAAAAACCCTAATAAAATGGGTATTGTGAAATTCTCCGTCTCCTAGAAATCTAGGTGGTGTCCTTCCAGCTCCTGCAGGCATCAGCTCAGGTGATCATATTTTTTCCTTGGGTTTTTGAGATCATGTGGGGATGAAGTTATATGATTTAACCACCAGGAGAGACTTGATTGCTCCCCAATTGTTGCCAACTTTTTGGGTGATCTTAGAAGCCCTAAAAGCTGAAGAAAAACAGCAGCAACTGCAGCCTCATACCACCCCACCCAAGGGAACTGGGATTGCATCACACCCCCCCCCCCCCCCCCCCAAGAGCCTGTTCCCCTTCACCTGGGACTGCAATTAACCCTCTTCCTGGGAAGAAGACACGCAGGCGAAACCTGTCACATACGCAGGAATATGGCTTATCGGCTACTCCTGTCTCTTTGTGTCCCCTTCCTTCTCGCCTGTTATAAATGAAATCTGCCAATTTTATCAATAAAAGAATTTATTGAGAAATTGAAAAAGAACAATTGAGAAAAGCCTCAAGCAAAGTCAGTGCCGAGCCCGGGATCGACACTGGGTGAATCACAGACACGGTCTCTATCGCACCAAGTCTCCCACAGTTCACGAAGTGTGCACTGAGCAGCCGATTTTTATACAGTGTTTCAGCTGCCCAGTACGTGATCTCAGTCCTTTGTCCCTGTTGTTGGAGATACATATTCATGTATCTTCATTTTCCTGCTGCCAGGCTGTTGAGTGGATTTCTGAGAAGGAGGATGCCCATGAGTGTATTTACGGAACCCAGCATTGGCATGCACCATCTTGACGATACTGATAAGATTCATATCAGTCGTTAATCACTGGGTTGTTGTTAGACCCATCAACGGTGAGAGCCCATCTCCTCCTAGCTGCACCCTTCTTTCTTCTGCTAATGTTGTTTCCCTGGGTGCTGGCAGCGATGTCACAATCTTTAAGAGTGGCTTCGGGCATTGTCCTGGGTTGACGTTACACTGTATCCCCAATCGTCTGTTTGGTTTATGTTGGATCTGAGAGTAAACGGGGAGAAAGTGCACAGTTTGTTTTCAGGAATCTCGCAGACTGGCCTTGAGAACATGAGTCACTGGCACTGAGATGCAGTTCTTTTTCCTTGCAGCACTCATTTTCGCTTTGCTTTGCCTGTAGCTAGTTTAGCTTAGTTAGGGCTGAAAAGCTTTGCATTTTTTTTTCTTTTCTTTTTTTCCCTTTTTTCCGCCTGTTTTTTGGAACAGTTCAAACCTCCCCCCATACGGAGGACCTGGGGGAGCTGACACTTGGACCCACTAGAAGCTACCCTTCGCAGCAACATCCATCACTGCTGAAAAGAACCGAGAGCAGAGACCATCTACAAGAGGGACTTTGCTTTCCATAATTCATCATCTGGTATTGTTTGATCTATTGTGCTGGGGGAGTGTTTTGCTGGTTTAATAAACAGGTTTCTTTCCACTTTCTCTCTCTGACAAGTTTTCTCCCGAACCGGCTGGGAGAGGGGAGGGGGAGAGGATTTCCCTCAGAGTTCTCCTCCCAAATTGGCCTTAAACCATCACAGGCATGATTTGAAGGGCATGGCTTTCAAGGCGCTTGTAAGTTTGGTTTTTAAGGTTACAGTTATGTTTTGACATACATGATTTTACAAAACATATTTACAATAAAACTGAATTATTTACAACATTTACCACACCGCCCTTCTGATTTTCCTGGAATAGAACACAAAACAGAGACTGTCTCTGTGCACAGAAGCTATGTTAGTTATCCCACTGCTTTGTCTTCTATCCCACCAGTTTTACCGGACTTACAAGATGGCACTGGCCACATTTTCTCGCAACCCCAGCACTCCTTCCCCCCTCCCTCTCTTCCAGCTCCTCTAATCACCCATCCTCCCTCCAATTCACTTTCTGATGAGGCTGCTCTTGCCTCACAATCCAAACTGGACAAACCTGCTGAACTGGTTTGGTTGTCTCAAGTTCCCTCACCCCGGCCCATTCCTGCCCCCTCTCCGCCCCTGCCTGCTGCCTCTGCCCTGCCCCCGACCGCCCTGCCCCTCCTCCCTGGGGCGGGGAGCGCGGTGCTCGCTCCCAACCCCACACCGCCTCTGTCCCTCCCCTCTGGGGCAGGGAGTGAGGGGCCCATTCCCACCCCCGGTCCGCCCCTGCTCACTGCTTCTGCTCTGCCCCAGGCCCCTCCCTCTCTGTTCCACTCCTGCCCTCCCCTTGAGCCTCAGGCCATGCCCCTCCTGTGGGACCAAAACCATGCCCACCGTTGTCCTGGAAACTCCAGATTCCAACATGGTGGCGCCCATGCTGAAGCTGATACTGAAGCCAGTTAAATGCTACTCTGCTAACAACAAAGCTGTTCTTGTTTCAAGTTATTCCTCTTCAGAAGAAGATGACCTAAGTCCTCCTGGATTCAGTAAACCTCCACCTAACTCCATAGCCTTGGCAAACACACAGACAGCAACAACTAAGGACAGAGACTGGGAAGTAACATCAAAACTTGTAGTACCTCTGGCTCACTATAGAAAGGGGGGAGGGAATCCGAGATGGAAACAACTATTATATGAAGAATCACTTTAACAACTTAGTTAATGCTACCTTCACTGCTTATGTTTTAACACCCCGTGATTTCAAAGTGAAGAAATGAAAACTAGAGGTTCTCCCTAGAAAAAGAAATAATCCAGTAGTGGAGAAGACAGCAATGCCTCTGAGACTCAATAATTCTGACTCCATATTTTCAAAACAACACTCTGTTAAATACTGTTCCTTTTATGCCTGCTGTAGGCTGTTTTTCACTGCATTTATTTTTAGGTTAAATGATTATTTTGCCAAAAACCTTTTGTTTATATATGTGTAGATATGTATGTATACATACATGTGTATACATGCATGTGCACACACCCTTTAAAAATATGCCTTATTTTATTTCCTTCCCCAATGCCTAATTATGCAGCTTTTGCCCTGTTACAGCATCCTGATAAACACTTCCATCCTTCTAGATCTTTCTCTCACTAGTTTTAGATATAAAGCAAGACCTGCACTTTCCAACAAGACATGATAGTGTGCTGGTTTGAAAGCAAAACCAGTGAGACTCAAAGTCAGAAATACAATTTAATAGAAGAAAAGAGAAAAAAAGTAAAATAAAATAAATGGAATAATACAACCTGACACCCTGTTGATTAGGGTGGTGGTAGCAGTCCAGATGAAGTGGTCTTGTTCAAGCACTGATCCTGTAGAAAGGTCTGGTAGCTCTTGTCCTCTGGGAATCCAGTGGGTAAAGACTGCTGTGCTGTACCAAATCCCAGATTATATCCAGGTGGGAATGCTTGGCTCCTCCCTCTGGGTGGAGCATCTCACAATGGGCTGATATCATTCTATGAGTCATGTAATGGGTCCTTGATTGCTCATTAAACAGACATAGCTCCCGGAGGGAGTTACCTGTGAGTCATGTGCCAAGGCCTTGATGGCCCATTAACAGAAGATAGCCCAGAGGGAGGGGGCAAGGGAAACTGCCCCACCGTGGTTTCAACAGCTCATGAAGATGGTGATAGAATACATACTTTGGGCACATCTTACATTGTAACCTAGGACAATAGCAATATAGTAAAAGAACAACTGTGTTTAGAGTACAGTCTGCATTTATGCAGTTTGAGCTCTGCTCGCTGTTTCTAGAAAAGAAAAACAACAATAATGCCTAAACACAATGTTCTATATGTGTGTTTCATGTAGAGATACATACCAATGTTCAGTGGCTCAAACACACGCAAGTCATCTGGGGGAAAAAAAGCAGCAAAGTAGAGCTTCTTTTATAGCTATTTTGTGTGAGTTTTTAAGGATGCTTTCAGTTTTCAAAATTTTGTGTTATTTTCTAACAGCACAACTGTGCCTCCCTTTTTATAAGGTTAGTTGTATGATCCAAGTAATTTTGTCTTCTTGAGAATGAGTCTAAAGCCATTGAGAAGCAGAGATGTAAAAGCCTCTAACAGCCTTACTAAAAGGACGTGCAGCACTTGTTTAACTAAATACAATTTTGTTTCTCTATGTACTTTTTGACGTAACAAATCTGTGAAACCGACATTTTGATTTTGTGTGTTACGACTATTTTGTTTAGTATTATCTCAAATTTTATTACTCAAAGTTGCGCATTTTTTATTAGGGTCCTCATGCATAAGCCTGTAGTGTTCCAGCAAGTGTTTAGCTGGCAATTCCTAGGACAAAATTTAGACCCTTTGTAGATTATTGAGTTCTGTAGCCTTATTTTACAAGTATGTTGCAAGTATTGTTAGCAAAAGCTGAAAATTTACCTAGGCAACTGACGGACGAAGCAAGGGATGCCTTGAGAAAAGTTTCCCAAGCCATTCAAACCTGTCAAGCACACAGATTAAATCCAAATTTATAATTTCTTTTAGGTATTCTAGGGAAGGGACCTCAACTCCATGCTTTGATTTTTCAGTGGGACCCTGAGTCATCTGACCCTTTATTGATTTTATAATGGATTTTCCTGACCCATCAGCTAGGGAAAATCATAACAGAGATGATGGCTCAAATTATTATCAGAGCCAGATCACACTTATTTTCCCTTGCCAAGAAAGATTTCTCTACTGTATACTTGCCCACGACTACTGAACATTTTGATTGGTTATTGCAGCAAACAGAATGTCTGCAAGTAGCTCTTGAAAACTATGCTGGACAAATTTCAATACATTACCCTAAACATAGGCTTTTGCACTCTGACTTTAACATAATCTCAAAACCACTGAGAAGTGATGTTCCATTGGATGTAATCACTGTCTTTACAGATGGCTCAGGGAAGTCCCATAAATCAGTCATAACATGTGTCTTGGGTTGTGGAGCCAGGGGTGTGTATTCTATTTTCATCTGTTAAAAGCAGTTGGGGAGATGTTGTTTTTTTGGTTTTTTTTTTCCTTTATCTCTTGTAACTCAAGGGGGAGGAGGGCTGGATGCCTTCTGATAACGGGCCATTAACTGTCACAGTCGATACGTGGTAGTAGACATGGACACTGCACTCGCACTTGAGGTGCTTCTTTAGAATCATCAGAAGGCTTCAACTATAGGCATCTTGTTATTCAAAAAGTCTCCCATACCTTTCCTCTGTATCTTCTCAGAGCAGCTCCACACAGCTCTGGCTCTGTCTGTCCTTCTGTTCTGGCTCTGTCCTTCCTGACCCGGGCACGGCCACCTAACCCTGTCTGTCCTACGTACAGTATCCTACCTTTTCTGGCCCTTGCACGACCTCCTGTCCCTAGGTCTTCACAGCACAGCGAGCAGACTCCAACGGACTTCAACTCCAACTAACTCACTCTTTATCAGGCCCATAGCTGTGAGGGCAAGGCTGTTTCTACTCAAGGATAATTAACACAGCTGTAAGACATCAGGAGGGAGACTGCCTTCAGCAGCATCTCCTTTTGTCTCCCCACAATTCCCCATTTCTTCTTATAATTAAACATTTCAGAAACACATGCTTAGGTAAATTGACCTTATAACATTCAAATACTACATACAAATACTGTCTCCAATTTCTTCTGTAAGTGGATGCGTTAGGCACAGATAACACTGCTTGATAAATTTCAGTTTCATTTTCCCTAATTGTATTTTTCCTCTTTTGTATTTTTTCTATTTATTTCCAGTTTTTCTTTTTTTAATCTATTTTCTTTTTTTTTATTTTCTTCTTCTTTTTTCCATTTTTTCTATGCTTTTTAAATTTTCCCTTTTTTCTCTTTTTTAAATGTTTTCTATTTTTCTATTTTTTTTCTGTTTTTCCTGTTTTTTGTCCTTTTCTCTCCTCTTTCTGCTTCTCCATTGTAGCTATAATATTGATGAGCCATGTTTGATTTTTTGAGGAAACACTTTGATTCTAGGATACCCCTTCAAACTACATTGATTAATCCACTTAACATCTTGGCCATTTTCTTCCATTCTGGCATAAAAACTTGACACAAATGTCACTGTTGAGGCAGTCACAACACAACCTCCCTAGAGAAGCTATGTCCCATTATTGCTAGTTGGTGGCTCACCTGTTTCCAGGTGTCTCTATAATATAAAATCAGGTCCACACCTCCCTGTGGCTTCCACTGCCACTCTCAGCTTCACCAATGCTGCCTCCCCCACTCCATTCCCAAGTGGGTCTATATTGCCAGTCACTGGGACCTCACACAGGTCCAGGCCAAGTATGCAGTTCAGGCTGTTGTATCAGTATATAGTTTTTGTTGTATCAGTATATAGTTATCACGTCACTCATCACATCGGTCACTCATCACGTCAGGGTCACCAGATGTCGCAGTCGATGTATGTGGTGGTACTCGACATAGACACTGCACTCGCACTCGAGGTGCTTCATCAGAAGGCTTAAAGTATCAGTATCTTGATATTCAAAAAGTCTCCCACACCTTTTCCTCTGTATCTTCTCTGTATCTTCTCAGAGCAGCTCCACACAGCTCTGGCTCTGTCTGTCCTTCTGTTCTGGCTCTGTCCTTCCTGACCCTGGCATGGCCAATTATTTGCAGTGACATCATTTTCTGTCCTTTTGTAGCCATTTCTGGATTTGCAGGAATGGCTACTGTCGCAGTCGATGTATGTGGTAGTCGACATGGACACTGCACTCGCACTTGAGGTGCTTCTTTAGAATCATCAGAAGGCTTAAAGTATCAGTATCTTGATATTCGAAAAGTCTCCGACACCTTTCCTCTGTATCTTCTCTGTATCTTCTCAGAGCAGCTCCACACAGCACTGGCTCTGTCTGTCCTGTTCTGGCTCACTCCTTCCTGACCCTGCCATGGCCACCTAACCCTGTCTGTCCTACGTACAGTATCCTACCTTTTCTGGCCCTTGCACGACCTCCTGTCCCTAGGTCTTCACAGCACAGCGAGCAGACTCCAACGGACTTCAACTCCAACTAACTCACTCTTTATCAGGCCCATAGCTGTGAGGGCAAGGCTGTTTCTACTCAAGGATGATTAACACAGCTGTAAGATATCAGGAGGGAGACTGCCTTCAGCAGCATTTCCTTTTGTCTCCCCACAATTAACACCCCCCCCTCCCCCCCCAGGACTATACCCTCCCCAGAAGTGCATCCACATTCCATCATCCTATTGAGATGCATCACATCCCCCCTGGCAGTTGGGGGGGGGGGGGCAGGCATTCCTATCTGGATAAAATGGAGACACAGGGACATGAAAGCTGCTAGCTTCACCCGATTTTCTGGGAGGAAGACTGGACTCCTTCTCACCCACTGGACCCTTCTCACCCACTGGACCCTTCTCACTCACTGGACCCTTCCCACCATCACTGGACCCCTTTAACCATCACTGGACCCGTTTTCTACAGGATCATCTCTACTTCACCAGAACCACATCTGCCACTCCAGGAGGACTCACTTTTGGACTGCTTCCAACACCCTGACCAACAGGGTGTCAGGTTGTAGCCCTGACTCTGTCAGGGTTCTCCAAAATTGTTGTTTGTTTGCTTCCTTGTTTGGTTGGGTGGTTTTGTTTTCTACTACATTTGTATTGTTAATATTCTTAGTAAAGAACTGTTATTCCTATTCCCAAATCTTTGCCTGAAAGCCCTTGATTGCAAAATTACAATTTGGCGGGGGAGGAGGGGTTTACATTCCCCATTCTAAGGGAAACTCCAGCTTTCCCTGGCAGATACCTGTCTCTCCAAACCAAGACAACATGGCAAAACGCTGTAACACATACATGGGAATCTGACATCCAAATAATAGAAGGGTCACCACAAATAGTTTAACTAGCTGCAGTTGTTAGAGCATTTTCTATGTTTGTATGTCCTTTTAACTTGGTTACTGACTTGGTTTACGTTGCCCGCATCATTGAGAAAGCTGAAAATTCATTTCTAAAGTCAATTACTAATGACCAGTTATACTCCTTGCTTAAAAAAAAAAATCTAATTTTTATTCTTTATCAGAGACAGAAACCCTACTTTGTCTTGCACATCTGTTCTCAGACGTCATTGCCTGGACCTCTGACAGAAAGTAATGAGCAAGCTGATACACTAGCCATGACAACACAGGTAACACCACCTAACATTTTTGAGCAGGCAAAACTCAGCCACTCATTCGTTTACCAGAATGCTCCTGCCTTACATCATATGTTTGAAATCACTAAAGATAAAGCAAAAGACATTGTTACAACATGCCCTGACTGCCAAAAGTTTTCCCTACCATCCATAGGAGCAGGAGTAAACTTCACAGGGCTTCACAGTTTAGAAATCTGGCAAAGTTATGCAACCCACTATGCATCTTTTGGCAAATTCAAACATTTACATGTATCAATTGACACTTTTTCAGGGGCAATCTTTGCCTCTGCTCATGTAGGTGAAGCAACTAAAGATGCTATTGCTTCCTCCAGGCATTTGCAACATGAGGCATTCCACAGGAAATAGATAATGGGCCAGCCTACATCTATCACAAATCACAACAATTCTTTAATATGTGGGGAATAAAACATACTAAAGGCATTGCCCATTCCCCTACAGGACAATCAATTGTAGAAGGAGCTCATGGGTCTCTCAAAAGAATTCTAGAACAACAGAAAGGAGGAGTAGAGACCCTGTCTACTGTAGAAAGGCTCAGTAAAGCTACACCTGTTTTTAAGTTTTTTAATAACTTATTTATGGATTTGAACCCCCCAATCACAAGACATTTTTCAAACACCACACAAGCACAGTTAAAAGAGAGACCACCTGTTCTAATAAAAGATCTAGAATCCAGTCAAATTTCAGGGCCTTTCCCAATTATTACATGGGGGAGGGGATATGCTTGTGTCTTTACAGATAAAGGACCTCGCTGGATTCTGGCAAAAAAAAAAAAAAAAAAATCAAACCATATCTACAGGCTCTACAGGAACACAAAGAAGCTCCACAGGAAAAACCACAAAAGGAATCTGAGGAAAAGATGTCCTGAGAACTACACCAACCTGCTGCAGAATTCCTTTGCACTTCCCTAACTTTCTTAGCTTTCCCATAGGTTATTCAATTAAACATGACCCCCAAGGGACTCCTGCTCGCTACAGCCATCCTAATCAACTCCATGCTCCTCGCAAAGTCCTGGATAGTCCCACAGCCAAAACAAAGCGCATGGGTGTCGCAACCGACACAAGAACTCACACTCACACCTTGCGATGTCCGAGGTGGAAAGAAGAAGGACTTTATTTACAGAATCAGTATTTATCGAATTCCAGCAGTGATCATGGATTGGAGGAAGAAAATCTTCTCCCTCCACACTGGACCATGCAGCAGTCCGTCAACAGTCTCTTCCTTTATGAAAAGAATGTAAACATCTCTAGATTTCACCATAACAAATGGCTTATTTATATGAAAGTGTATCTGACTCTAAAGACACAGAAAGCTAAAAACAAGACTTTTACAAACTCCTTAAAGGAGACAGAGGAGAACGGCAAAAACCCAGACAACATATGGGTAACTCTGGTGAAAGCCATAAAACAAAATACCCTGTGCTTGTCTGTTACTAGCCCTGATGACCCCTTTTCCACCTGCTTAGTCGGGCTACCTACAGATATGTGGCCAATAACCAATAATGCCACCCATAATATAAAATATAATAATCCTAATAGCATGTGGAAACACAACCCTGTTGATGCCTGGGATTACTGGACCCAGAAGCTCCCACATGCACCACTTGATCCCCAGGAGATAGAAATTCTCGGCTCTGTAGAAATGGATTTTTGTGTAAAGTTTTTTTATCGACCAAGGTGGGAAAAAACTGAGAAACCCACTATCGCAAAAGAAAGAGAAATTATTAGGAATGATGTTTCCCCATGTCACCCAGCTTACAAAAATCAGAGCTGATGGTGTAATTACACCTCCATCAATTCTCAGTCCAGTAGTCACCCACCCCAGCTACCACAGGGTGCGTTTCTTATTTGCAGGGACAGAGAATGGCCTGGTATTCTAGCACATATTAAGGGCAGGCTGCGTACCTTGGCAAGGCTTACTCTGCTGGCACCCAACATAAAAATGATTCATAGCCAGAGAAAGAGAGCAAAAAGATCTATGCATTACTTTGAATCTGATTGTAATGATGAAGATACATTTTCGAGTAAAAACAAGAGAATAGCCACATCCGTATTACTGCCTTGGATGGCTGCTGAAAAAGCTTTAGGACAATTAGACCATCTCGGGTGCCTCCTGAGTAAGCAAACCAATGCAACCTCCCTCGCATTAAACAGCTTGCTCTCAGATGTAGATGCTATCAGGCACGCCACCTTGCAGAATCGAGCAGCAATAGACTTTCTACTCTTAGCACATGGGCACAGCTGCGAGGATTTCAAAGGCGTGTTGTATGACTCTTTCTGATCATAGTGAGTCCATTCATGGCAGTATTCAAATTCTCAAGGAGAGATTCAAGAAATTGCAAAAAGAAGATGACAGCGACTGGTTTAATGGATTATTCAAGAATTGGAACTTATCTAGCTAGACTTTAATCAAAACAGGTTTACAAATTTTTGTAGTTGTTGTTATGCTTATGTTGTCACCCTGTTTTTTATATTTTATGTTAAGAGTTTTTCAAAAATCTTTACCAAAGCCCTTTGCAATACTCAGACAAGGGGCAGATGTGGAAACTTAATTACCTGGGACAGATCAAAGCTTAGCCCAAATTCCCTACATGGAGGGAATAAGTCTGAGACCCTGGGAGGTGGGATGTTAGGAAGATGCTAATAGAGTAAGCCCCGTTGGTTCAAGACCTTAGACTTATAAGGTCAAGCCCCTGCCCTGCAACCATGATTGGACACCTGCCCAGGTAAAACCCTATAAAATGCCAGGTTGACCACGCCCCCATGTCTTTGGATGCAGCCTATGGTCTGATGGTTGAAGGTTATTTCTGGGCTATCCATTGTACCCATCTTGTTTATTAGCCATGTGCAACCCAGCCGAACCAGGACTGGGGTCGCGGGGTCCCCCCCTCGCAACAGATATGAAAAAAAATATTGAAAAAGACCCAAAGTAACTGTCCTAAAATAACATATTTTGTCAAGATTTGGGAGGAGTGTGACAACAAGCAGTGGTTTGTTTTAGGACTTGGCAACACTTGATCTTTTTCAAAACTGCCCTCATACCCCTGCTACTCCCAAGGGTGGGATTTTTTCTATCATGCTTTTGAGGGCTGCAGCCTATACCCCAGGTCCAGCTCCTATGACATTGCCTTGGAAACCTAATTCAAACCTCCTTTTGCATGTCTTCCATGAAAGCAGGATTCTGCAGCCAGTTTCAGGAGCCCTTGTCTAACTCCCCACAGCTGCTCTGCTCCCCGTGAGGCCCAGCATGTCATTCGCTATGCTTGGCTCTCCACTACCTGGCTGCAGGTTGGACTCTTGCTTTCCAATTCCCTGCTGTCTGGCTTCATGAAGGAGTGGAAGGAGCATGCATTGTAATCTAGTTACGTCCTCCCTATGAGGAAAGGAGAAGACATGAGAGGCACATGAAATGATAGGTTGAGCAACCACCTGCAGAAAGAGGGAATTTCATGAGGAAATGCTGAATTTGGAGGCACCCTTATGAAAAACCAAATTATGTAGCCACTGCCTTGCTAAGTGTAGATGCCCTGAACCTGGGGTACCAGGATTAAGATTAATTGGATAAATTCATATAAGTTAAAGGTACTGCTTCAGATTCTCATTGGAGATGAGCACATGACAGCACAGTGGATTACAACATGTATTTTTGAAATTTTTCTTCAAAACTAAAAGGATGGTGTTTGTTCACCCCTCCAAACAAAATTATAAACTCCATTACGATGAAATCTATGAAGCTCTTTTAGCAAACTGTTGCTGCTGAATAAACTATTGCCACTCTTTTAATGGATTGTTGGTGATGCAGCATAACACATTTAATTAGGCTGCAAAAGAGTTGGGAGTGGGTTTTTTTTTCTCTGTAAAAGGTTCAGGTTTGAATTTGCCATTTCTCCCCCTCCACCGCCTGGAAAGCAGTTTTTGATATTCAAAAGCCAAGGCAGTTCTCTGTATTCCTCCTGCCCAATATGCAATCTTGCTGGTTATTGAATGGGGTTTCTCAGGAGGGTCTATTCCAAGGTGCAAAAGGGTATTCACACCCCAGAACCCAAAACTTTTCACACCATCCAATAATATCTCATTTTCTCCAGTGAAACAAATTCTCAACAGATATTCAGTTTCTGTCTCCCCCTGCTTTTTGCCCATATTTTTCTTGAAGGTTTGCCAATAGCAGGGAATCTCAGGAAAAAAGTTTTGACCTTATTCATCTTCTGATAATCCTGGGATCCTTCAGAGAGTTCAGTCTTAACTATGGATTTAATTATAAATTCTGTAATTTCTCCCTCTTTAAGAGAGTTCTGTGCTTTTGTCAGAATCTAATTCAACATATTCATCACCAATTTCATCAGAGTTTTTTCTGCATATTAGCATCCCCATCTTCGGGTGGTGTTACCAACTCTGGAATTTCTTTAACATCCAAGGATTTGGGGGGTTTTAATGACATCAGTTCTAATTTTCCTTCCAAGCTTTTTGTTTTTTCCTTGGATTCTTTTAGCTCTTGTTTCAATTTGTCATTTTCTCTTACCATTTGTTCCTGCCATTGGCAAGCAGATTTTAAACATAATGCAAGTGCATGAGAAATTATATTTTCTCCATATTTATCATTCAGCAATTCCACCTGTTAATTTATTTTCTCTTTAGTTTTTTCCCCACTCAGACCAGTTATGTACCAGCCAAGGGTTATTAACACGGTGCTTCTGTAAATAATCTGCTAAACCTTTGGTCTATTTTTCTAAATCAGTTGGCATACACCTTGCTCGCTGTGCCAATTTGTTACAAAAGAAGAAAGAGCTTAGATAAGTCCCACCTTTGACTCAGATTTCTGGCAATAGCTCTATTTGAGGCAGCCTGCACCCCAAATGGCTCTCACTCAGTGGTTCTTAAGAATGGCTGATTAGGTTTATTATAAAATGAATTATTTATTGATAGACACAAGATTAACAGACAAAAGACTTTAAACAGACTTAGTTACTACACAGGATAAAACAAAAAGAACTACTAGTAGATAAAAATACAGTGCACGATAAAAGGTACCTATATTACAGCTAGCAAAGAAATAGTATAGATTAGGAGTCAATGTAACTTACCACCAAATTGATGATGGAGTACACATAAAGTCTTTTCCCTCAGTTCCCAGGGAAAGTAACCATGAGTTTGCATTCAAACTTTGGGGAGAAGCCCCACACATTTCCAGGGTGTGTGCAGGATACTTCTGAGTTTGTGAAAGTTTGTATGTAGCTTTTAAAGTTTGTAAAGTGAAGTGTTTGTCAGTCAGAAATTCTAGCAGTTTCTCCCCTACATCCTGCTCTCAAGCCAAGATGTTAATTGTCAGCTGGGAATTCCACCTCCATGGCACCAGAGTTAACTCACTACTGCACATCTGTCTGGCCTGGGTTATCTCACCAGTTCGTGTGAGGGAGAAGATGCCTGGAGATATCACACCAGCTGATGGACAGAACAGATAAGCACTTCTGTGGTAGGGGGGAATGTCCTGCCACACTGCCTTAGCAGCATGGGGACATGAGTTGATGGCCTGGTTTTGCATTAATTGAATTTTTGGTGAAGAAGAGTAAATCAACTATGGAAGTAATTCTCTGGGAGAATCTGCTTAACAGCTTCCTCTGTGCCTGGCAAAAGCCAATTGCTGGCTAACTCTGAGAACTGACACACTGCTAAGCCAATTAGAAAAGCTGGACATGCCTCTATGAATCATATTTAAGAACAAAAAAAAGTGGGTGTAGCAGGGCATTTCCACACCCAAGCAAATTATTCTATTTGAGGAAAAAAGTTTCAGTTTACCTCTGGACATATAAGGAAGCCAAGTTAGAAAGTTGTGTGCCCTTCTCATTGGCATTGGCTCAGTGCCAGCACAGGGACACTGGTTGGTCTTTGGAGGTGTTTCTCGGGACCTGTGGTTGTTTCTTTTGGCAGCGAGCCAGATTGTCCCTCCTTGATCGTTGTGTACTTAAGGAGCACAGAGGTGCTTAAGTGCTTTTTGAGGTGTCTTAGGTGTCAGATGCTTCTCTGGCACCTGCACACGGCTTTTGCTCCTTTGTTTCTGTATTGTTTGTTATTTTTTCTTTTATTAAAACCTTTGCTTTACAAAACACACCCAAGGAGCCATCTTGCAATATTATTAAGCCACTCTGGGAGGTTGCAGGTCAACCCTCAGACTTGATACATCTTCATGGGGCTGATT
The DNA here is from genome assembly GCA_027886175.1 of Phylloscopus collybita. NCBI lineage: Eukaryota > Metazoa > Chordata > Aves > Passeriformes > Phylloscopidae > Phylloscopus > Phylloscopus collybita. Next base: position 6,245,371 of record JAJNNQ010000057.1, read on the forward strand.
ACACTCTGGCCACGTGTAAGACTGTATCACGCGGGAAGTACCTTTTTTCCTGCCTTGGAGGTGTGGCCCTGGGCCAGGCCCCCACTGGGCCCCAGGAGCAGCCCGACAGGGATCACGTGACCAACAGTGAGAGGCAATTCCCTGACACAGTTTGGACGAGTTTAACCCTTTCAGTGCTGCAGAACTATATAAAGTCTTTTCAATTAACAGAGATTGAAAACAGATGAACCTACAGACACTAATTCTCTCCCAAATCAGAGAAAAGAAAAAAGTGAAGACACATGAGGAGAACAACATGGAAGCGCCAAGGTCAGTGGAGAGGGAGGAGGAAGAGGAGATGCTCTGGGCCTCAGCGCTGAAATTCTTCTGCAAACCATGGTGAAGACTATAGTACACCAGACTATTTCCCTGTAATTCATAAAGCGTATGGGGGGATGCAGCGTTCACCCGCAGCCCGTGAGAACTGGAGAATGTAGATGCTGAAACAGCTGTGATCTGACTTGAACAGAGAGAGAGAACTTTTGATTTCAGAGGTAGAAGATGAGGACTCTTTGCTTCTGTATTAGAACAGCTCATCCTTAAAAATTGTACCCCATAATCCAAAATGGCCACAAATGGTAGTTGTGGGAAGACTACCATATCATGAGAGGGATTCCACATTCAAGCAGGTGCCAGGCAGACTCTTAAGCCAGGTAAATAAAACCATGAGAAACTGTTTCCTGTGGCATGGCAGGAGAGACTCATCTCCCTAAGTGAACTGAAGAAAGATTTATTTTCAGAAGTAGTAAGCTGACTCAAAATTTCAAGTTTTTCTTGTTATGTTGTTAGTGGGAAGAGGGGCTGGGGGGAGGAAAGCTGTTCTAAAGGTTTATTTTATTATTTCTTATTTATTTCTTATCATTCTTCTTTTAATTCTTTTAATAAAGTTTTCTTTATACCTTTTAAAGTTTTGAGCCTGGTTTGCCCCTAAAAGATCCCTATCTCACCCCCATGAGCTTTATTTTTGTTATAAATTCAAAGAGCCGATTCCATTGAAAACGATTTATTGCCAGAAATTTTGGACAGTGAAATTGACAAAGCCCACAATCAAGAAAGCAGTGATGATCCTGGGATTTCGTCACTGGGTGAAATTGTGAACACAGCCTCTATCGCACTTCGTTCCCCAAGTTTCACAAAGTCTGAGTCCTTGCCAGCCGTTTTTATACCCTTTTGGCTGGGCTACGTGAGCCACCAAGATGCTATAAGTTCTTTTGTTTCTTTTGATTGAGGCAGATGGTTTCTTGATTTCATTCCGGTGGTTGATGCGATTTCCGAACTCCTGTCTGGTTTTTCTGAAAGGATTTCCTGGGATGGGGGAGCTCCTGATTAGTCCAAATGGTCCTGATAAGATACCATCATCTGTTGATCACCGGGTCATCAGTCTTATCAGGCATTGAGTGTCTCCATTCAGGTTTCGCCCTCCACCTTCTATTAGTATTTTAATGTTTTTGTCTTGGCTCCAGGGAGGAGGGTGGCAGCCTTTGTGAAAGCTACACACACACCCCCTCTGCCTGTGCTAGAGGCTTTTTAGGAACATTTTACTATTCTACAGATGCACTTTAATTTCTACCCACTAATATGTTTTGTATCACACAAACATTATGAAACATGAATTACCATCTATTAAAATTTTAATCGATCTTTCTGCCTCCTCTGCTCAATTATAACAGAGGAAGATGAGTAAATGATTTTCGTGGGTACACTGGCATTTGGCCAGCCTCAACCCACTACAGTTGAAAGGAAGGACAACCACTGCTGGAAATTCTTCAAGGATAAATGCCACTCCAGTTTCCAGTGGGCAAGTCCTCAGACAGAATAGGACTAATGTTACTTCCAATCCTCTTGAAGTGACCTCCAGGTCATATTTACAAGAAGTGAGCAGTGAGTACTATGACCAGAACTAGAGGGGGCTCTGCATCCAGCCAAGTGGAGAACAGGGACAATCTGGTCTATTGGACTGTGGGGATCTGATGGCCTGGCACATCAGACCCACAAGAGTATAAGGCTTTAGTTGACACTGGCACACAATGAACGCTGATGCCATCGAGATAGGTAGGGGCAAAATCCATCTATATTTCTTGGGTGACAGGGGGATCCCAACAGCTGACTGTACTGTGTTGGGGGTTAGGTTTGTTCTTTTTTTACTTAGAGAATTTTTCCCCATAAAGTTGCTAGGAGACTAACTACTGGGTGCTTATGGGTGCTTAACCGAAACAAAGAGGTGGCCGAAAGTCGGGAGGGGGAGATAACTGTGAGTTTTTTTGGCAGGTAAAGGACAGGGCTGGGGGGAGCTTTTTTCTCTCTCTCTTGCTCTCAGCATTGGAGAGAGGACAGCCAGGTTCACTGTGACCACCGGGTCTGGTCCTGAGAAAATCTACCATCATCTGCTCGTGTGCCCCAGAACTCTGAGCTGCCTCCTCCTGCCCTGCTGGGTCGGCCCTGTCCCGCTGATGCCTCAAGTTTCTCAAGTTTTGGGTTTTCAGTTTCAGTGTATCTAATGAGCAGGCTGCTTGCTCGTCACCGGGTGTGGGAGCAGGATAGTTTGGGTTTCGGCGGCTTTCACATCTTCAAGGACACTCTTCCTCAGCTCCGGGCCCCAAAGGCAAACAGCGTGGAAGGATGGGACATCGTCATCGTCATTTGGAGTGATTGATTGGACAACGAATGGGGCATGTGCAAAATAGACTGGAATCTAGAAAAAGGGGGGGTGTCGGGAACTCGGCCTCCTTTTTGACTTGCATGTCGGAGCGACCCCAGGCAGCTGCTGGGGCTGGCCTTGAAGGCCAGGAATAAAATTTATTGCTGCCTTACCCTAGCTCAGCATCTGCCCTGTTGTCTCCGGCAACACCGCTGCCTCCGTTTCTTCAGCACTGCTTGGAGGCTTTTTGCTACGCTGTATCCCTGCACCTCCCTGTTCCACCAGGACATCCCTGCTGTTCCAACTACCACCAACTGAGCTTCTGATCTCACCCACCAGCCCGGGATTTTTCCACCGTTTCAGCCTGCTGCTATCGAGAGATCAGACTGCCCTGGGCCTTCTGAAACAAAGCCCCTCGAGGTTTTTCCTGGTTCTGTTTATTATTAATGCTGTAGTTGTTGCTGTTTGTCTTGTTATACATACTAGTAAAGAACTGTTATTCCTCTCCCCATACCTCTGCCTGAAAGCCCCTTTAATTTTCTAAATTATAATAATTTGGAGGGGGGGGATTTGAATTCTCCATTTCCTAGGGAGGTCTTGCCCCTCCTTAGCAGATACCTGTCTTTCAAACCAAGATACTGGAAGCTGAAGTGAGCCTGACTGGAAATGAATGGCAAAAACACCCCATTGTTACTTATTAAAGAAGCCCTGCCACTAAGTCATGAGGTGCTGAGAAGACCCCCTTACCTTCTAAACTTCTCAGAGAGAGGAGTCTAGGGGTGGCTGGACATAGAAATGCACACCCACACCCAAGCAGATGTTTCCAAATAAGGAATAAGGGGTTTCAAGTACACCCCATACTTTTAAAAAGAAGCACCAGAAAATTCTGTTTGTGATAAATATGGTATATAATTTGGTTTTATTGTATATATGTTCTTTCAAATGTTGTAATAAAAAACCACGTCATACACCTTTAAATCAAACCCCCGGACTGTCTTGGAAGTCACAAACCTCACACCAAGCCTGAGGCTAGTGTCCAGGAATGCATCCTTCAACAAAGACTCTCACCACACAGAATTAACAAAATAAAGACAACTGCACCTGGCAGAGATGGACGCTCAAGCCTCGGTGATCTCATCAACAACTCAGGACTCAGTAACAGATATGTATCTGATCCATGTTCTCCACATGAATACAGACTCAAAAGATACCAAGCCCAGTTCCTGTAAATCTCATCATGGATCTGGAGTTTCTCGGAAACCTCCTCAGTCAACCGGCAGCTGGGCATCAGGACCACATGAATATGTATCTTACATCTTCAGCACCAAGTTCCTGTAGACCAAACTATAGACTGCCCAGAAACCCTTTCAGACAGCCAGCAGTCGAAAATCAGGACTTTATGAATATGTATTTCTAGCAAAAGACAGCAACATGTAGCAAAATACACTATAAAAGTAGGACGCCCGATGCACACGGTGTGGGCAGGGAGTTGGGGTGTGGATTGCAACCGAGGTTCACCCAGTGGCGACACCTGGGCCCGCTCACTGCATTCAATTGTGGCTTGTCTCGATTGTTCTGATCCAATTTTTCAATAAAATTATTTTTATTGACAATTTGGCCAATCACATTTATAACACTGTTCTTCCCTTATTGCAGTTGGCCCAGTGCCAGCACAGGGGCACTGGTTGGGCTTTAGAAATGTTTCTCAAAGCCTGTAGCTGCTTCTGTTGGCAGCAAGCCAAATTGTCCCTCCTCGATCATTGTATACCTAAGAAGGAGCATAGAGGTGCTCAAGTGCATTTTCAGGGTGTTGTAGCAGGTGTATGGGACCCGTCCCTACACTGTGCGCGGCTTTGTTCTTTGGTTTTGTATTATTTTCTTCTTTTATTAAAACCTTTTTGCTTTTTCAAGACACACTTGATAATGCCATCTCACAATATTATTAAGCCACTCTGGAGGGTTGCAGGTCAACCCTCAGACTTGATACATCTTCACAGGGTTCATTACACTCTGGCCATGTGTAAGACTGTATCAAATGGTGTCCTTGGAACAGGGACTCTCATATTGAGGGGACTTCTTGGGGTTCTGTTAGCTAGCCCTCAGTTAATTAAGTTCTTTTTCCCTTGTTTTTTGTTTTTCAAAGCAAGCTCATGGTGGTTTTTGGTTGTGAAAAAATCACATTTGTGGGTCTAAAAGCCGAAGAGGGGCTTTTTAGACCAAATCCTCATTGCCAATGGGAGAGAGTCTTAGCCGGAACACCGATCCTGGAATGCAGAGCGGAGTCTCAAGGACAAGGTTTCTCCACGGAGGAGAGAAATTGCATGGACTGGCAGAGCCGGAGTCTGCAGGCAGAGAAATGTTGTGTATCCAAAAAGGAGTTGGAAATTAAACCAAGGGACCTGGGTTACCACGGCAAGTCATTCCAGTGAGTGAAAGATGTACCCAGTTTTGCAGTAGTCAGTGTGGTGATTGGTTAATTCATGTTTTTATGATAATGTTTTGGTGAAGGGTAAATTATGTTTTTATAATAACAGTGTTGTAATGAGTAAAGAATAACATTTACAGTTCCCAAGAAGCCAAAAGCCCCCCCCCAGACGGGTGCAGGGCTAGAGAATTTCGCAAGAGATTTCCCTCACCTCCGGAGAAGGAATCAAAGAATTACAATACCAATGAGAGGTGGAGAGCAACCGCAACCGGGGCGAGGGATGATCAGCATCTGATAAAGACTGATGGCCCGGAGATGATATCTTATCTGGGACATTAAGGATACTCGATGAACCTCCCGCACCCAGGAAATCCTTTCAGGCACGACTTCTGTTTTCCAAATCCTATCAACCACGACGCCGAAGGACAAAAGAACTTATAAAAATTCTAAACTGAACAGCAAGTCCAGTCACTGGAAGTTTCAACATCCACCGGCATCAGAGTCTGAGAGACAAGTCAGGACATGTATAATTTCAGGACTATGTAATCCAAGCCAGGAGGGGTATAAAACTGACTGAGGATCGGACTTTCGTGAAACCTCGGAGGGACGTGACGCGGCAGAGGTCAAGTCTGGGATTTCACCCGTTGCGCGCACTGTTTCCTTGACTTGTTTGGCTCTGTCAATTTCTTGTCTGAAATTTTCGTTGGCAATAAATTGTTTTTGTTGAAATTGGCTCTCAAAATTTATAACAGTCAGTGTTATAAATGGGCCAGGAGACCAGCTCCTTTTAAAAGGCCTTTATTAGAAATCAGCTCTGGGTAGGGGGCTCGAGGGGCTGCGCACGCCACCACTGGTCCCAGTGGACACCACGGAGGAGGAGGTGCAAATCGAATCTGCTGCTGATGCTGCAGAGTCGGGATTCCGTCCTCGTGGGAGTTACCAAAGAATCACCTTGGCTCGTGTCGTCCGGGGGGGTCACCTCTCTCCAGTTCTTTTCAGGTTATGGCGAGAAGGTAACAAAAAATACCTGCTACCTGCAGGTAGCTAGACGTGTGCCTCGCACAGCATTGTCCTTCTTAGGTCCAGTTTCTGTGTCGGCTCGCTGTCTCAGGGTCTTTTCTAGCTCCAACTGGACCTCTGGCCGCAGCCAGGCACCATGGGAGTTCCCTGATCTCCATACTGGGCGGTGTCCACAGCTCGATGGGCAGGCAGGAAGTGGCAGCAGGGAGGCAACAGGAAGCGGCGGCGGGCTTTACCCGATGGAGAGGGGAACCCAAAACTCAGGGAAGAAGGGTACAAAACTCGGAACATAACAAGCAGAAATTCAGGGGTACAGATTCAACATGAACAGTTTAAAACAGGTAAGTAACAGTGCAACTTTAATTTTACAGCAAAACAGTATAACTACAACCTGGGAGTGCATAACCTGGGGCTCTCTATTTCTTTCAGTCAGCGAGACATTTATTATTTTGATTATAATTTTGGATTTTAAGACTTTCATTTGAGAAGAAACAGTTCAAAAGACTTGTTAAAATCAGTCTATAAAAAGCCTGAGAACACTACATTAGCAGAAAAATGTATACGGAACTATTAAGACAGTGGGGTGAAAGATGTGCAGTCTGGAGAAAAAAGAGAAGTCTACTTTGAGACTTTGCTACATCAGAAAGTGAAAAGGCTCGCAGGACGAGTTAAGACATACCTGAAACTGCAAAGAAAAAAATGCAATCATCGCGTGTCCAAACGCCGAGGAAAAAATGGAGGAAAGCAAGTTAAAAAGCAAAGACAGCTCCAGCCAAAGTTGAAGTAAATTTTAAAAGCATGCTTTAGTTCTGTAATCCTAAAAAGCAGTTGTTCCTCATGCCAGCCCTGAAGGGCAGGGAGCGGACTGACCCGGGTGGTTCCAATCTGCCCCCCTCCTTCCCCCCGCGCGGAGAGTAAGTAAGCACTGGCCAAGCGAGTGAGCTTTCCGCCTCCTTTATCCGTCTGTCCTTCGCATTCCTGGTACCCTCCTTCTAGTAGTAGTCCCCAGAAAACCAAGTTGGTGAAGTTGCTGGGTGAAATTTTAAAAAGACCACGCTGTAAAATGATTCCTTTGTGAACAAAGGAAGACCGCGTGGCCGGAGCCATTGCTGCAGCATGGGATTTTACCTTTTCTGGGCAGATACCATCTAGCCCGACCTAGCAGCACTCCCACTCCGACACAGAGTCCCTCCTATCAGCCTCGGGACACACCCCTTTTGTGGGCTGTACCTGGTCCCAGTTCCAGCCTTCGTCACAGCCCCCAGCAAGGGGAGGCACGTCCCCAGCTCAGATGACCGTGGGAACCAGGGCTGGCATCTCGGACGCTGCACCCCCCAACATGGCGGCGCTCGGGTGTAAACAAATGCCAGTATTGAAACAAAGTGTTTCCCACAAATACTGTAGCCTCTCTGATACATCGGAGAACGAGAGGCAATCTGCAGTCAGTAAGAATCACTGGCAGAGAGAAAGGGGAGAGGCAGTGCAGAGCTGCACGCTCCCAAAAGTGGCAGAGTGGAGCTGAGCAGCATCAGCAGTGCTGCTCCCGGTGTGGGAGGGGCTCCCCCCCCACCCCGGCCTCCTGTGCCCGGCGAGAGGCAGACACCAGCCCGTGTGAGGAGCAATGCCTGCAACAGAACCCGGTGGGAGCAAACAGTGAAACAGCACTGAGGTGGCGGCGGCGAGAAGCAGCAGGCACCCTGGGGCCAGCCTCAGCCTCGGTTCCAGTGAGGGGGCAGGGCGAAGCCAAGGCAACAGTGATTTCTCATCCCCTTGGGCTCTCCGAGAGAACAAAAACGACAGCAGCTAGGGGAGAGAAGTAAAACCTCCCTAATGACAGAGAACATTTGGAAAGAGGAAGAAAATTTGCAAAGCAGAAACAGCCATCCATGCCATCTCAGCAGCACCAGATACAAGATTTACAGTAAAGACATAACATTAAAATCACCAAAGAAGCTCAAGATACCTTGAAAATACTACAAACCCTAACCTATTCCTTTTATTTACAGATTTAGAAGAAAACCCACAACCTTTATAAGCTAATTTTCAAGTAAAAATTCAAGAAAAAAATCTAATAATTGTAAAATAAGTTTTCTCTTTTTTCAATTGAGTAAAATTATAACTGCCAAGAAAAATTATATCACAAGCTAATTATAAAAGCTAATTCCCAAATGTTTTTCCTTTACAAGAAAAGATTTTGCAAATTACCGTTATAAATTTTAAAAGAAAAATCTCTAATTATTAAATTAATTTTAGAGATTAATTTAAAAATCTTTTAAAGGTCACACACCCCTAAAAACAATTTTTACAATAAGCAAGGAAATTTCAGAACCCTATAGCCATATAGAAAAATTCAGACAGCAAAAAATCAAAATCAGATTATAAGAAAGTCTAAAAGTGATATCTCAAAATTATGAAGCTAGCAGCTGTCTACATGTTTTTCTAAGTTAATATTTGCTTTCAATCAATTATTTTTATATTACAGGTTTAGTAGAAAAAGCAAAGAATCTCTGCTTAAGAAAAAGTTCTAGTCAGTTGTAAAATTTACTTAAAAATTAATCTTTTTCTTTTTTTTCAGCAGCAAAATTACTTCATTACTGTAGTGGTTTCACCTTCACCTCTAATTCTGTTGGCTAAATTTAGTGTAGTGGTCTAAATGTTTTCTGCTGTGAAAAAGGATTAAGGAGAAAAGGCAAAACAGGCCTAACTTAAAAGTTACAAAGATAGTTTATTTACACACACTAAAGAATGAAAAGAAAAAAAATATACCTTTAAAACACTTCTCCTCCTCCCACAAACTGTTCACTTTCTCACAAACATAAAGAGACAACCTGTGATTTTCAGTCAGTTTTACCATTAGAAGAGAGTCTTTCATCAGTTCTTTAGGAGGGGAGTCTCTCTTACAATCATGGATCCCACTGACAACCTAGAACAGTTCTCTTATGGGTTTTAACTGTCACAAAAACAGCCACCTGGGAAAACTTGCTTCTGTGACTCTTCCCATTAGCAGTTTCCCAAGCTGCTTATGGGCCATGGACTCAAACACACTGGGGTGTCACCTTTTAAAGATTATTAACTCTAAAGGCAAAGGATTCTTCATCTCAGGGAACAGAGATATCTTCTCACTTCTTCATTGGAGCAGGGGCTTCTCATCTCTCTCTGTTCAAGCATCTCATAAGATCAATATCACTAGTACATCACAAACATCTTCGCTCAAAATCCATACACACAAATTTGAACATCTCTCCAAATGCATATCTTTCCCAGGGTTTAAAGGATAATCTACATATAAAGTTCATTTTCATGTCTCAATGAGAGAAATTTAGCTTAAAATAGCAATCTCCTCAAACCCTCCTCCCAAAAGTCTTTTTACTCTCTCTCCCCCTTGACTTCATGCTCTGTCTTCTTTACGTTCACTCAGTCTCTTTTCTTCTTACTCAAAAGGAGGATTAGGGTTTTAAAAAAAGTCCCATCTGTGTCAGGAAAGAGTTAAATCTGGCCCAGGTCCTCTCTGTGCTGCTAGCTCATGGTGTCAAATTTCAAGGCTGGGAAAAAGTAGATGGCTCCTGCCCACCCCTGACAAATTCATCTTCTGAAAATAAGCATGTGACTAAATACACAGTGATAAAAGCACTTATATTATTTCCATAAATTCCCCTGAAAGGCATTTGAATGCAAATTGATCCAAAAGAAACCTTGTTTAAATGAATTAAGGAAATGCTGTGGGATGTGGGATGAGGTGAGAAATGGGACTGAACGCAGACATAGTAGATAAAAACTCTTAAAAATAGTTGGTTCTTATTGAGTATAATTTAAGGTGTTTTTAACACCATCATTTGGGGTCAGAGGCCTCTTTAGTTTGTTTATACAGCCTGAGTGCATTGATAGAGTCAAGACAGTGAAGCATACTTCATTAGCTCAGTTGGTTAGAGCATGGTGCTCATAACACCAAGGTTGTGGGTTCAATTCCTATATAGGCCGTTCATTTAAGAGTTGGACTTGATTGAAAGAAATAGCCCCAGGTTATGCACTCCTAAGTTGTACTGTTATACTGTTTTGCTGTAAAATTAAAGTTGCACTGTTACTTGCCTGTTTTAAACTGTTCATGTTGAATCTGTACCCTGAATTTCTGCTTGTTATGTCCAAGTTCTGTACCCTTTCTCCCTAAATTCTGGGTTTTCCCCTCTCCATCGGGTAAAAAGCCCGCCGCCGCCTCCTGTTGTCCCCCCCTGCTGCTCCCTGCTGCTTCCTGCTGCCTCCTGCTGCCTGCCGTCGAGCTGTGGACACCGCCCAGTATGGAGATGAGGAAGCTCCCATGGTGCCTGGCTGCGGCCGGGGGTCCAGTTGGAGCTAGAAAAGCCCCTGGGACAGCGAGCCGACACAGAAACTGGACCTAAGAAGGACAAAGCTGTGCGAGGCACACGTCCAGCTACCTGCAGGTAGCAGGTATTTTTTGTTACTTTCTCGCCATGACCTGAAAGGAACTGGAGAGAGGTGACCCCCCTGGACCACACGAGCCAAAGGGATTCTATGGAAACCCCCGTGAGGAAGGAATCCCGACTCTGCAGCAGCAGCAGCAGCAGCAGATTCGACTGCACCTCCTCCTCCGTGGTGTCTACTGGGAGCAGCGGCGGCATGCGCAGCCCCTCGAGCCCCCTACCCAGAGCTGATTTCTAATAAAGGCCTTTTCAAAGGAGCTGGTCTCCTGGCCCATTTATAACGATGATCCTTGTGGGTGCCTTGAAACTCAATATTCTGTGATCTCTGTGATCTATTTCAATACTGCAAACCAGAGACTGCCTGTTATGTGCTAGCTTTCTTTGGTTTTGTCTCCATAAAAAAAAAAAAAAAAAAAAAGCAAAAAAAGCAGCAATCTCTTAACTGAAGTGAGAATAGCAGAAAATTGAAATGATACAGCACAAAAGTTGTGTCATGTTTAGAACCTGCAGCAAACATATCTCCTTTTGGTGAGGCCAAGTTATTGTGCTTGCTGCCCTGGTGCATGCAGGCTGTAGAAAAAGATGTCTGTTAGAAGATTTACAATAAAGCTACATTTAATCAATCAGTTTATTTTGGCCTGAAAACTGTGAACTAAGACAAAAGTTTATAGTATGCAAGTGTGGTAGATTATTTAGTTTGGGTTCTGAGAAAGGGATACACTGCTCAATGTAAACTTTGCTTCCCAATACTTGTCATGGGGAGAGCGGGAGCTTCAGAGTGATACCAAGATTGGCCAGATAAAAAGTTTCTAAGACAGTTTTGAGTTCTAGAAAGCAAGCATCTTGTATTGCAGGGCACCAGTCACTCGGAGGATCCTTCCTCTAGTCAAGTGCTCTAATCGAGCATTGGGTAAACAGAGTTTTATCATACACACTGATTACATATTCATTGGCTATCCCCACTTACTTCATGCATATGTATTGCTTCATTTTACATAGCCACATCCCTTATTGGAAGTCCTTACATGGTTCTTTGGAGGTCTTCTTTGGTGGTCTTCAACATCCAGTGTCCTTTTTAGGTGGCTGTTCCTGAACCTCCGCTTTTGAGCAAGCACTATATCATTGTTTTGCATAACTTCTGCTTTTTCAGCCTTGCAGAGCCAAGCTGGCATCCTGCTTGTGTTTTGTATGACTTCTGTTTGCTTAAGTTACATCCTTTATCTATTTCTCTGAGGCTGTGCTGTTCTGTTCTACTGTCCTTATCAAGTCCTCCCTTTTCTTAAGACTAAGTTCCTTATGGGAAGTAGTCTTTTAATATGTATATTTCATTTTATAGCAGAAGGCATTACAACAGCTATAACAATGAATCATGATGCAAGCTAAAATACATGCATCAATCATTATGCCGACAATTACAAACAGATGTTTTAACCAAGTGTCCCACTTTGAGACAAATTTGGAAGGAAACTTCCCAAAAGGATATCTCCTCTAAAGGGCAGATTCCAGCAGCCCCTCCCCCAAACCATTTCAGGAGATAATCTCCTTGGAGAAAAGTGGGAAAAAACTGTTTATTTCACAAGCAAAGTAATCTCAAACTTTAAAAATGAAAATTAATAAACCATAAAACTTCTCATTGCTCTGAAGAGATGGAAAATTCAGTGTGTCCTTCTGTGGTTCAGAAAGAGTCCTGTGGGTGTGTCTTGGTCTCCCTCAGTCTCTCTCAGTCCCTCTGGTGCTGGAATGCAGCATCCTGGAACCCGGTAGGCCACAGGCCTGAACTCCAGGAGTTATTCTGGGTTTTTGGTCTGGAGCAGAGCGAAACAGTCCCAAGAAAAAGAAGTCACAGTCCAGGAAAATTTCTGCCTCAGTTAACTAGAAAAAAAACTAACTAAAAGCAAAGGAAAGCTCTCTCCCGCTGTTTGTGTTAGGCAGCACAGCCTGTGAGAGAGGAATTCCGGGGGGAAGAAGTGAAGCTTCTTGTATTGGTTTAGGGCAAATTAGAAGACCCTCTGAGAGGAAATCCTCTAGGACAAACCTCCACCACCCCTCCCCGCCCCCAGCCCTGGGTTTGGGAAGGAAATTCTTTGGAGGAGACAAGTGGAAAAAAACTGATTTATTGACAAGAACTCTTCCCCCCACAAGAGAAAAGGAAAAGGCTCAAGTTACTGTGGGGGGAGGGCACAGAGCTTCTTCCGCGGGCTCGGAGATCCTTGGAGATCCTCAGGTCAGGTCCTCAGGTCCGGAGCCGGTCCAAATCTTCGGGGGGGGGGGGGAGGGGGGGGGAAAAGGAAAAAGGGGGAAAAGAAAAAAACCAGAAACAGCGCAAAAACAGGCAGCAGAAAGCAAAAGTGGCTAAGTTAGCAAGCAGGAGCAAGCAGCAAGCAAGCAAGCAAGCAGCCAGCCAGCAAAAAGCCAAAAGCAGCAAGAGCAGCAGAAGCCACAGCCAGCAAAGCATTGGCTGTTAGACATAACAACACAGTCCAGATATGGGATATAAGGCTCCGTCAACCCAGGACATTCCACCCCTTATCCCATATCGTGGATACACAAAAAGAACTTCCATCTCACTTACTCAGACCTTCGACACTTACACGTTTCCATCTGTCTTACTTGCTCGGACCTTTGACACTTCACATATGCATCCTACCCCACATTCAGATCCCCCTGAGGTATACATCGTACTGTTCCATCTTTCTGCATTATCCACCATGTACAACCCGGTCCTTGAGCAGAGACAATTCCACGGATGGGTTTGCCTGTACTCGAGGTAGGGTTGATCCATACTGTCTTTCCCAACAAACTTTTAACACAGGCCACTGGGGCTTTATCTCCATCTACTACATTAAGGAGCTGAGACTGAGCAGGACCCCCTCGGTTAGTAGAACCTCGGGTGTTAACTAACCAGGTGGCCTTTGCTAAATGCTGCTCCCAATTTTTTAAGGACCCCCCACCCAATGCTTTCAGGGTGGTTTTTAACAACCCATTGTACCTCTCCACCTTACCTGCAGCTGGTGCATGGTAGGGGATATGGTACACCCACTCAATACCATGTTCCCTAGCCCAGTTTTTAATAAGACTATTTTTAAAATGAGTCCCATTGTCTGACTCAATTCTCTCGGGTGTACCGTGTCTCCAAAGGACCTGCTTTTCAAGGCCCAGGATGGTGTTACGGGCTGTAGCATGGGACACAGGGTAGGTTTCCAACCATCCTGTGGTGGCTTCTACCATGGTCAACACATGGCGCTTGCCTTGGTGGGTTTGAGGCAGTGTGATGTAATCAATCTGCCAGGCCTCCCCATACTTGTACTTAGACCACCGCCCTCCATACCAGAGGGGCTTCATTCGCTTGGCTTGCTTGATGGCAGCGCACGTCTCACAGTCACGGATAACTTGAGAAATGCTGTCCATGGTTAGATCCACCCCTCGGTCTCATGCCCACTTATAGGTGGCATCTCTACCTTGGTGACCTGAGGCATCATGGGCCCATCGTGCTAGGAACAACTCTCCCTTGTGCTCCCAGTCAAGATCTATTTTCAACTCCCCTATCTTTGCAGCTTGATCTACCTGCTGATTGTTTTGCTGCTCCTCATTAGCTCTGCTTCTGGGGACATGGGCATCTACATGGCGAATCTTCACAGGTAGGTTCTCTAACCGGGCAGCAATATCTTTCCATTCTTCAGCAGCCCAAATTGGTTTGCCTCTACGTTGCCAGTTCGCCTCTTTCCATTTCTTCAGCCATCCCCACAGAGCATTGGCTACCATCCAAGAATCAGTATACAAATAGAGCCTTGGCCACTTTTCCCTCTCTGCAATATCTAGGGCCAGTTGAATGGCCTTGAGTTCAGCATATTGACTGGATCCACCCTCTCCTTCAGTGGCCTCTGCGACCTGTCGTGCGGGGCTCCATACAGCTGCTTTCCACCTCTGCCTCATCCCTATGACACAGCAGGAACAGTCGGTGAATAAAGCGTAACGTGCTTCCTCTGCTGGCAGCTGGTTGTATGGCGGAGCTTCCTCAACCCGGGTCACTGGTTCTTGTTCTTCATCTGCCACACTGAAACTTTCACCTTCGGGCCAGTTTGTAATTACCTCTAAAATTCCAGGGCAATTCAGTCTCCCAACTCGGGCGGGTTGTGTAATGACACCAATCCACTTGCTCCAGGTAGCATCGGTGGCATGGTGGGTGGAGGGAACTTTTCCTTTAAACATCCATCCCAGCACCGGTAGTCGGGGTGCCAGGAGGAGTTGTGCTTCCATGCCAATCACCTCCGAGGCAGCTTGAACTCCTTCGTAGGCAGCCAAGATCTCCTTCTCTGTGGGAGTGTAGTTGTCTTCGGACCCTCTGTAGCTTCAGCTCCAGAATCCCAGTGGCCGGCCTCGAGTCTCACCTGGCACCTTCTGCCACAGACTCCAGGACGGACCATGGCTACCAGCTGCAGAGTAGAGGACATTCTTCACCTCTGGTCCTGTCCTGACTGGGCCAAGGGCTACCGCATGAGTGATCTCCTGCTTGATCTGGGCAAAGGCTTGCTGCTGTTCAGGGCCCCAGTGGAAATCATTCTTCTTGCGGGTAACCAGGTACAGAGGGCTCACAATCTGACTGTATTCGGGGATGTGCATCCTCCAAAAGCTGATGGCCCCTAGGAAAGCTTGTGTTTCCCTCTTGCTGGTAGGTGGGGACATGGCGGTGATCTTATTGATGACCTCAAGGGGAATCTGATGCCGTCCATCTTGCCATTTCACTCCCAGGAACTGGATCTCCCGGGCAGGTTCTTTGACCTTACTCTTCTTGATGGCAAAACCGGCTTCCAGGAGAATCTGGATGATCTTCTCTCCCTTCTCAAAGACTTCCGCTGCTGTGTTCCCCCACACAATGATGTCATCAATGTATTGTAGATGTTCCGGAGCCTCACCCTTTTCCAGTGCATCCTGGATCAGTCCATGGCAGATGGTGGGACTGTGCTTCCACGCCTGGGGCAGTCGATTCCAGGTGTACTGCACTCCCCTCCAGGTTAAAGCAAACTGGGGTCTGCATTCTGCTGCCAAAGGAATGGAGAAAAATGCACTGGCAATATCAATAGTGGCGTACCACCTCGCTGCCTTGGACTCCAGCTCGTACTGGAGCTCCAACATGTCTGGCACGGCAGCGCTCAGTGGTGGTGTCACTTCATTCAATGCACGATAGTCCACAGTTAATCTCCATTCTCCTTCAGATTTACGCACAGGCCAAATGGGGCTGTTGAAGGGTGAGTGGGTTTTGCTGACCACCCCTTGGCTCTCCAGCTCACGGATCATCCTATGGATGGGGATCACGGCATCTCGAGTTGTTCTATACTGCCGGCGATGCACTACCGAAGTGGCAATTGGTACCTGTTGTTCATCCCCCTTCAGGAGTCCTACTGTCAGTGGATCCTCGGACAGTCCAGGCACGGTACTCAATTGTTGGATGCCCTCTGTCACCACAGTTGCCACACCAAATGCCCACCTGAGTCCCTTCGGGTCTTTGAAATACCCCCTTTGGAGGTAATCTATGCCCAAAATGCATGGGGCCTCTGGGCCAGTCACAATGGGGTGTTTCTTCCATTCATTTCCAGTCAGGCTCACATCTGCCTCCACCAACGTATAGTCTTGTGATCCCCCAGTCACACCAGCGATGGAAACCGATTCTGCCCCTACATATCTCGATGGGACCAATGTACACTGCGAGCCAGTGTCAACCAAAGCCTTATAGTTTTGTGGCTTCAATGTGCCAGGCCAACGAACCCACACCGTCCAAAAAACACGATTTTCCCTAACCTCTACCTGGCTAGAGGTAGGGCCCCTCTAAGCCTGATTATCCTTCTTTCCTCAGGTATATGTCTTAGAGGTTCCCTCAAGGGGATCGGACAAGTCACCATCGACATCATACTTGACATCCTGGCTGCGAACAACTGGAGCTGCTCTCTGTTTGGTGAGACTTCCTCTGTGAATCCTGCCTTCCTTCAAATTGCGCACCCGTTGTGCCAGAGCAGCAGTAGGTTTCCCATCCCATTTCCTCATATTTTCTCCAGACTCACGCAGGAAGAACCACAACTCAGCTCGTGGGGTGTACTTTCTCTCCCCATCAAAGGGACGCCTGCGTTGGACACCAGGACCTCTAACTTGCACAGCCGAGATTTGGAGGAAGTCCTCTTTAATCTCTTCCCCGAGCTTCTTGTGATTCTCCTCTAGTTTGTCTTCTAATTTCTGCAGTCGTGTTTCCACAGCTGCAATTCTGGCATGAGTTGGGCCATGTACAGCATCAGCATATGCTCGAAGCTTTTTTGCCATATCGAGCACAGTCTCATGTGTCTCCTCTCGCTTCATTATTGCCAGAGCAGAAGCGTATTCAGGTGGCCCAAGTCACACAAGTTTCCTCCACATTACAGGTGTACATGGTACCAGGTCTGGATTCCTAGTTGTTACATCATCTGAAAAAATGAGCTCTGCTACTGCCATCTCTCTCAGATGTTGGATCCCCTGTTCTATGGTCCTCCACTGTGTCTGCTGCAAATAGAGGTCATCTGCACACAGATATCTTTGTGCTACACCATACAGAATCCGTTCCCAGAGGCTGTGAGGACTAGCTTCCCTCATCATGCCCTGGTCGATAACAGGATCAAGTGACAGCGATCCCAAATGCCTCGCCTCAGTGCCATCCAGGACTGTAGCCTCCCCTGCAGCATCCCAGAGGCGAACTAACCAACTAATTATAGATTCATTGGGTTGTCGCCTGTAATCCTTTCTTAGGCCCCTAAGGTCCTTTAGAGAAAAGGAATCAATATTGGCTCCAGAATCTACACCCCTCAATGTGGTTTCTGATTTTGGTGAAGGTCCTTCTCCTGGATTATCATCATCATCATCCTCCACCTTGCGATCGGTCTTCCTTGCACACTTTCCACCTTTTGTATTAGCAGCAACAGCCCTTAGTTGGGGCCTGCTGTCTGATTTAACTACTGGTCTGGAGCCTGGAATATTAGCTGCAGCCTGAGTGACTGGGATGGTAACTAGTTTATCTCCCTGTTCCCTGTCTTCTATCTGCTGTCGTTCAGTATCTAGCAGAGTACGATAAACATATGCCAAGGCCCAGCTCACTGCAATAATCCTTTCCTCCTTAGTATTACCATGGCACTTCTCCTTCAAGTACCTTGCCACCTTAACTGGGTTCTGAATTTGTTCAGACGGGAGGTCCTAGATTATAGGATCAGAAAATTCCTTTAAAATTTGGCCTATATCTTCCCATTTCCCACTCCATTCAAGATTTCTCCTACTTGGTTTTGCCCCTGAATCAGAAGTCTCATTAGCCCCCTTGGAAATCACATCTTTCATCTTATGTAAGCTGCAGACAGTATAGAGGACACTCACTAAATTGAATACCAGAAAGATGGACTCTTTAACACTCAGGGGAAACTGAACATTTTCTAATAGAGATATAAACAATTCATAGGAGAAGAGGGAAAACAGAGGCTGAAAAAACTCCTCCCCCGCTTCTCCCCTAACAAACTGAGTGCTCAAGCATAATAACGAACCATCAAACATATTTACAGCCTTTCTGTAAATCATCACAAACAAGCCCAGCCCAATGAATATTTTGATTAGTGCCCCACGGCTACACGAACTACGTATTAGGAGCAATACCAGAGCTATTTCCGGGTAAGGAAATAGCCCAAGGTACCACAGAAATAGTAGAATCTCAAAAGACCCTAGGGACCAAAAATATTGGCAGGCTTTCACCCCAAATGACATTATGAGTCTAGAAAAAACCATCCCAATGCACCCACAAACAATTAGAATCACCAATATTATTATTATTAAGGGTTTTTTTTTCCACTTGCTTTGGTTCCTGTTTCCCGGCCAACGCACCAAAAAGGTGTATTGGTTTAGGGCAAATTAGAAGACCCTCTGAGAGGAAATCCTCTAGGACAAACCTCTACCACCCCTCCCCGCCCCCAGCCCTGGGTTTGGGAAGGAAATTCTTTGGAGGAGACAAGTGGAAAAAAACTGATTTATTGACAAGAACTCTTCCCCCCACAAGAGAAAAGGAAAATGCTCAAGTTACTGTGGGGGGAGGGCACAGAGCTTCTTCTGCGGGCTCGGAGATCCTTGGAGATCCTCAGGTCAGGTCCTCAGGTCCGGAGCCGGTCCAAATCTTCGGGGGGGGGGGGGGGAGGGGGGGGGAAAGGAAAAAGGGGGAAAAGAAAAAAACCAGAAACAGCGCAAAAACAGGCAGCAGAAAGCAAAAGTGGCTAAGTTAGCAAGCAGGAGCAAGCAGCAAGCAAGCAGCAAACAAGCAAGCAAGCAAGCAGCCAGCCAGCAAAAAGCCAAAAGCAGCAAGAGCAGCAGAAGCCACAGCCAGCAAAGCATTGGCTGTTAGACATAACAACACAGTCCAGATATGGGATATAAGGCTCCGTCAACCCAGGACACTTCTGCAGATAAAACTGCATGCCGCTTCTCCCTGCCTTTGCTCTCGGATCTAGTCCAAAAGTCACAGAACTCAATATCTGGCAGTAAAGCAGAACAGACAATGGGGATACAAGGATAAAACATTGTAAAGTCACCCTAGGACACCAAGTCCAGCTGGGTTGCCATGAAGTAACTTTGATCCAGATTTCTTCAAATCCCCAGGGAGTATTGTCTTGAGCTGTGCATTGTAAAATTTGTGTTTGTTTCCAGATTTCCTGGACATCTGTAGGCACTCTACCACTCCGATAGCAAAACCAGACTTAAGCATCTTGGTGCTTCTCAGACAACTGTCTGATTACCTGAGGGCCTTCAGCACTTTTACTTCTGGAATAATGTATCCACGATTTTACTCTGTCCAGTTTCAACGCAGTAAAAGTTGTCAATAGTACTTGGAAAGGTCCCTTCTGTGTTGGCTGGAGTGGAGTGGTTCCCCAGTCTTTCAAGCGGACACAATCTTCTGGTTGGAACTCGTGCGCTGGTGTGTCCAATCCCATTAGCCCAAAGATAACCACTGCTTGCTGCAAATCCTGTAATGTCGCTGTGGGACACAATAAATGAGACACGGACTCACGATTCAGAAGGCTGATGCTCCAAAAAGGGGCTGGTTTATTCTCAGAACCTATTTTTATACCTTTTTACAATGTGCCCACCTAAGAGGTGGGATCCTTGGACTCATTGGCCACATCAAGGGTCAACAAGCAAAGTCCCTCCTCAGAAGAGGGAAAAGTAAAAAACAAGATAGTTTACATAGAGTGACCTTGTTTACAGTCTCGAATCCCTGGGAAAGAGTTTAAGAAAAATGCAAACATGGGAAACAGTGACTACATTTCACCCTTTTTGTTTTAAAAAAAAAAGAAAAAGAAAAGAAAAATGTAAATTTCAGTGTCTGCTTGTGGAGGGGCCATCCGAGTGACTATCCGCATCATCTGCATCTGAGTCATCACTCAAAGGCTCCTCCACTTGCCGACTTTCACTCTGGTCACGGTCTCCAGGTGGCCTGTTGGCCCGATTCTGCCTTTGCGATTGCAGATCAGGACGAACACACTTTGCAGGTACCCATTGTTCCCCAGTATCTGTGACAACACATGCGTACCCACGACCCAACAGCTTAAGCTCAAATGGACCTTCCCACTGATTGGTGATCAGGTTCTTCACCCGAACCTTTGCTCAAAGCTGATGCATCCTGTCCGGACCTAGTATCAAAAGGTCATGATTCAAGATGACTGGATTATTTGAGTTCTGCGGTACCCTAAGGCGATTGATGGTGTACAAGGCCTTTGCCAACCGACTCTGCGAGGGTTCACCCTGCATTCCCCGTTTTTGTTTTTGGAGAATCTGCTTCAAAGTACGATGAGCACGTTCTACGATGGCTTGACCAGTTGGGGAATGTGGGATGCCAAACTTGTGTGACACACCCCACGCTCGTAGGAACTGCTGCACCTTCTGCGAGGCATAAGCAGGACCATTGTCGGTCTTCACAGTAGAAGGTGTACCTAAAAAGAGAAAAGCCTGCCTCCAGTGGGCAATGACATCGCAAGCCTTCTCTCCAGTGTGAGCGGATGCCCACATAGCAGAGGAGAAGGTGTCAACAGACACGTGCACATACTTGAGCCGGCCAAATTCGGCAATACGGGTGACATCGGTCTGCCAAATCTGCAAGGCCTTCAGGCCTCTGGGGTTAACCCCTGCCGGCAAGGGCGCAGCCAGCGCGTGACAGTCGTCACAGGAATTGACAATGTCACGAGCCTCAGTGGGTGTCAAGTGGAACTGCTTCTCCAAAGTATGCGCATTCTGATGAAAAAACTCATGCGATGCCTTGGCTTGTGCGAGTATGTCAGGCTGAGGCCCTACCCACGCGGGGTTAGCCAACTTGTCAGCCCTCGCGTTGCCTTCCGCTATGAAACCTGGCAAATTGGTATGACTCCTTACATGTACCACAAAATAAGGATGGACTCGGGCCTGAATAGCACACCACAAGGCTTTCAGTAATTGAAACAAAGCAGGGTTGCTGACTTCTTTCAAGACTGAATAACCTAGTCGTTCAGCTATATCTGCCACGTAGGCGGAGTCCGTGACCAGATTGAAAGGAACCTGGGAAAATCGCTGAAACCCCATGACAGCAGCCTTCAATTCAACCAATTGGGCTGAGCCTGCCTCATGACCTCTCAGCTCCTGCCACTCAGATCCATCCCGCCAAGTGACAATGGCCTTTCCTGTTTTTCCCGAACCATCAGTGAAGACGGTGGGTCCTTGCACTGGCTCCGAACTATTTTTGGGCTGCAAAGAGAGTTCAGCCAATTTTGCCACTTTTAGCAGCTCATGGCTGGGCAGATGATAAGTGATCTGCCCTGAAAAATTTTCCAGAGCACTCTGCAGGGATACATCGTTTGCGAGGCTCCAGTCAAAAGTCTCCCGCTTTATGGGGATCACTATCTGTGCGGGATCTGCTCCCATCAATTGCAAACACCGTAGCCGGCATTTGACTATCAGGCGAGCAATCAATTCAAATAGTGAAGTCGCCGTCTTGTGCGGCTGGTGGGGCAAAAAGACCCATTCCAAAATGTGCAAGGAATCAGACCATTTGTCACTCCATTGGCCAATAATACCTGTGGGATGTAGATCTGGAATGGTAATGAACACAGTGACATCAACGGACGGATCAATACGATGGACTTGGCGAGCAGAAACAGCTCACTGAACCTCCTCCAAGGCCTTTTTTGCTCCAGGGGTCAAGGTGCGTGGTGATCTTAAATCTGGGTCTCCTTTTAACAGATCAAACAATGGAGACAATTGTGTCTTGGTTAGTCCCAAATACGGACGTAACCACATGATGACACCTACCAATTTTTGTGCATCATTCAATGTCTTAATCGAATGCACAAATTGCACCTCTTGATGTCGAACTGTCCCTTCCAAAATTTTGACCCCCAAATATTTCAGAGGAGGTTCCTGTTGAACCTTTTCTGGAGCCACCTGAAGCCCGTGAGAATGCAAGGCAGCGAGCAGCTGAGGGTGTATCCTCAGCAGCCCCTCCTGAGTGGGCGCTGCCACCAGGATATCGTCCATATAGTGATAGAAATGGGCATCAGGGAACTGCTTACGAACTCCAGATAAGGCACGGGCCACATACCATTGGCATATGACCAGGATGTTGCGCATTCCTTGCGGCAAAACCGTCCATTGATATCCTCGTCTCGGTCTCTGAGCGGAAGCGAGGAGAGCGGGCGTTGCCCCCCGGCTCAGCACCATTAGAGCCCTCCAGTTCTTCCTCAGACGATAGCTCAGCTATAGCTCCGTCGCCAGTCTCAGACGCGGCAGAACTGGGAACTGAACTAAAGAGAGAACCCTCCCCGGAACCTTCCAGGAGAGTAACAAATTTCTCCCAAGTCATTGCTAACTCTTCTAACTTTTTCTGCCCTGAATTCAATTTTTTATAGATGCGCTCTCCCAAAATGAGCCACAATGGGTCCAACAGTGCGTCATAAGCACTTGGAAATATTCCAATCATTTTTCCCCAAATATACAAGCTTGTGAAATCTTCCATGGGTATCTCAATTTGGGAGTGCTCAAAATGCTTCTCCCACATCTCCAAGACCAACAGGTCTTCACTATCTAGCATAAAGGTTATCTTTTCGAATTTCATCTCCTTGTTACAGAGAGAAACTCTATGGCACAGCACACGGGTCGGTTTCTCACCGAAAACCCTTTTTTCTTAAAAGGCCAAGGTACAGTTTACCTGTCCCCGCGGCTGCAAATCACGTCGGGGTCAACCAGATGTCGCTGTGGGACACAATAAATGAGACACGGACTCACGATTCAGAAGGCTGATGCTCCAAAAAGGGGCTGGTTTATTCTCAGAACCTATTTTTATACCTTTTTACAATGTGCCCACCTAAGAGGTGGGATCCTTGGACTCATTGGCCACATCAAGGGTCAACAAGCAAAGTCCCTCCTCAGAAGAGGGAAAAGTAAAAAACAAGATAGTTTACATAGAGTGACCTTGTTTACAGTCTCGAATCCCTGGGAAAGAGTTTAAGAAAAATGCAAACATGGGAAACAGTGACTACACTGTAAAGTTCTACTAAGAAAAATGAGGAAAATATTCAAATCAAACCCTTCTTTTACATGTGTGTTTTCTGGAATGTGTGGTACTTGGTAGGGTCAACCATATAGCAATCGTGCTGTGGGGTTCCTTCTATTTGTGGGGCAGATAAGAACATAGCAGGGTTAATGATAGAAGTTGTTTTGAGTGTCACATTGTCTTGCTCCAGCAAGACAACCAGGTATTTTAGCATCCGGCTAGGACATAGCCAGTGGCCGCCTTTTTGCTTGAGGGATTGATGCCAAATTGATTCTTGCCTTTTTCTTTTATATATTCTCTGTATTCTTTACACATATATTTGTAGCCTATTGCTGTATTTTAGCTAGTTTTCACAGTACTTTTCCCTGCCCTGATAGGCAGAAAGACAAAACACATCCCAAGGCCGCTATCCTGTCTTGGTTCTCGCTATGAACCAAGGTTGAGACCAGCTCTTTGAGACATATTTTCATGAACAAAGCTTAGTTTCCATCTGAGGGGGGAGGGTTTAGAGAGGGTTGAACCGGGGGAAATTGCATCACCACTTGTGCTCCTGATTGGTGATTTTTGTCAATTACACTAATTTGCTAAACTTATAAAACTGTATTCACCCTGGGAAAGGGGGGTGGGGTGGCTGGGGGGCACTTTGTGAACATTTTTCCTCTCTGCACCTGGAGGCCTCCAATAAAAGACCAGTCTTTATACTATATCCTATAATATTATTATCTCAAAAGTGTGTTGTTTTATTTCTAGGTTCTTTAAGGCATTACTGACTGTACCATATGTGGTACATAAATGACAGTGCTTTGTCCCAAAGCCAGTTTTCGAGCTTCCTGGATCAAGAGAACAGTAGCTGCTACTGCCCTGAGACACCTAGGCCAGCCTTGGCTGACATTATCTAGCTGCTTTGAAAAGTAGGCCATGGTCCTCCTCTGATCCCCCAGTATACTGGTTTGAAAGCAAAACCAGTGAGACTCCAAGTCAGAGATAGAATTTAATAGAAGAGGAGGAAAAAAAAAGGTAAAATAAAATAAATGGAATAATACAACCTAACACCCTGTTGGTTAAGGTGGTGGTAGCAGTCTGAAAGTAAGTCCTCCTGGAGTGGTAGATGTGGTTCTGTTGGAGCAGAGATGATCCTGTAGGAAAGGGTCCAGTGATGGTGAGAAGGGTCCAGTCTTCCTTCGGGAATCTGGTGGAACCAGCAACCTCGTGTTGCTATGTCTCATTTTTTATCTAGGTAGGAATGGTTGGCTCCCCCCCGCTGGGTGAAGCATCTCTGTCTTGCTTTGGAAAGACAGGTATCTGCCAGGGAAAGCTGGAGTTTCCCTTGGAATGGAGAATGTATACCCCTCACCCCCTTCAAATTATAATTTTACAATTAAGGGCTTTCAGGCAAAGATTTGGGAATAGGAATAACAGTTCTTTACTAGGAATATTAACAATACAAATGCAGTAGAAAAAAAAACAAATCAAAACAAACAAGCAAACAAACAACAATGCTAGAAAACCCTGACAGAGTCAGAGCTACAAGCTGACACCCTGTTGGTCAGGGTGTTGGAAGCAGTCCCAAAGTGAGTCCTCCTGGAGTGGCAGATGTGGTTCTGTTGGGGCAGAGATGATCCTGTAGAAAACAGGTCCAGTGATGGTGAGAAGGGTCCAGTCTTCGTCCGGGAATCCGGTGGAGCCAGATACCTTGCTATGTCTCAGTTTTTATTTAGGTAGGAATGGTTGGCTCCCCCCTACCAGGTGGAGCATCTCACAATGGGATGATGGAATGTGTCGTGCCCTTAAGGGAGCCTTAATGGCCCATTAGCAGAAAATATCCCCCTGGAGGGAGGACAGGTGGTGAAAGAGATAAGAAACAATGCCGCACCTGGTTTTAACAGTTGGCCCATTATCAGAAGGCATCCACCCCCCTCCCCCTGGAGTTGCAAGAGATAAAGAAAAACATCTCCCAACTGCTTTCAGCAGATGAAATAGAATACACATTTTTGGTTCCCTAACCCAAGACACCCAGGAACTGTTGTATTGCACTAAGTAGTTAGTTCATTTTGTTATATCGCACTGGGTGTCCTGTTATATGTATTCACGCAAAGTATTTGCTGTACCTTCCCATGAGCTACTGCACTGCATTCCCTCTACCCAACACCACCTATGCCTCACTTCCCCCCCGGTCAGTCCCCATTGTCTGGTAGACATCCTCCCTTCCCCCTCCTTGGCAGAGGGCATAAAACTACCCTCTGGCAGGGAATCGGTCTCTTAATTCCTCCAAGCTGCATGGAGTAGGTTCTGCATTAAACTGTGGAACTGTGTTCCCAAAGAATTAAGTGTGCCTTTTTGTCTTTTATCTTTGTCCTTGCCTCAGTTTCCCCCTGAGGATACTGCTAGCCAGGGCTAAAGCTCAAGCACGTGGGAATTGAGGCAGAGTGGCATCCACCTTGGGAGCTCCTATATGGTCTGAGACCCCACGTGTTTAGCTGGATTTCCACTCGGAACCAGTGAATTTTACAAGCTTTGGACAGACATTCACTTGAACCAGAAGTGCTGTTTTTTGCACAGTGCTCTGGCCAGGGACGGGACCAGCAGTTCGTCTAGACCCAGACGGATCGGACCTGGACGAAGGACCCTTTGCAGCAAATTCTGACCAGCCAGAGTCCCAAGAGGAAAGTAAGTACTTTTGGGATGCCCCAAAGTGACCCTTGGGTGTGGGGTGGTGAGACACAAAACCTCGGCCTTAGAGAAGAGGAGACCCCACGTGGGTGGGGGGGGTGTAAGCGACGGGGGAGGGGGGGGCAGCAGCTTCCAAACACAGCAGAAGGGGCGCAGGCAAACATGGACGGGTTTTTTTGCCGGTCTGGACAGCGTTGACCCACGGTTTCTGCATTTTTTCCCTGGCTCCGGCAGCCACGTGCTGCAGCAGTGTCTGGGTGGCTGGCAGCAGCAGCTTTAAAAGCCGTGGGCTTCCCTCACACGTGGTTTCTCCATCTTACCTCACTGGTGAGGGGAGAGGAAAACTGAGTCCTTCTCCTAAGCTTGATTGTTGTGTTTTCGGTTTGTTTGTTTGCTTTTCCACTGCAAAGGGGTAGAAAAACTGCGCAGGCTGCATTTTAACATCTGAAACGGGGTCAAAACTCTCTGCGCGGGGAAAAAGGCCCATATTCCTAAATCCTAGAAGTTCTAAATGGTGGGGATAGTAAAATCTCTAAGGCGAAATTACAACAGTTTGTTCGCTGGCTGTCTTCTCATCTGCCTGACTTTAATCAGCAAAATGTTGATTTATTAAAATATGAATATCGATCTCATATGGATACTCAACTGGGACGGACAAAAGACTCTCTAACAGTTAAGTTAGAAAGTGTATGTTTATTGACGGCTGGGCAGCTGTGTGGGATAGCTCTCCAATACCACTCCAAAGATCACAGGTAATTACAAAGCTTTTTATCTACAAAAGTGTTGAATACACAAAATACAAATGCATATTCATGTCACCTCATCTTCTCCACTTCGTATGCTAATTGTGAAAAATGATGTTTCACCTTTTTATATTAATTTATAAGTTTAATAAAAATAAAATAAAATAGAATAAAAAAAGACAATTAAGGAGACAAATAAGCTAGCTCTCAGCTGAGGGTGTAAAGCAACACACCGCCCATTCTAAATTCTTTGGTATTTAAAAGTCTTGGTGTTACATATTTAAATAAGCTAATGCATGATTCAAATATTCATTTTTGGTTTCAAGACTCCCCCTAATTAAACAGTTTATCTATGGGGCCCCGCTGAGTCTAGATAGAGGTGGTAAATCTCTCTTCTTCAACAAGGCTCAATTGTTCCTTATCTTCAGGAATTCCAGATGGCCCTCCTGTCTTCTATCTATTTGAGGAATTAAAAAAAACAACAATCCCATCTCTACTTTGTTACAATCTAAGAATATTTATCTATCACATTTTTCAAATTCTATTAATAAAAAAAAATGCAATATAACCTTTCCATACTATACATAAAGCAATCTGCTTGTTATATGCAAAAAGCCAACTCCAAAATATGCATTCATAACATAATTGACAAAAAGGCTATTAAGCATGCGTAGTTTGTTCTTTGAAATGGGTTGGGGGTCTTATGTGGGGAGTGGTCACCAAAAAGAGGAAGTAAAACTAGTCTTCCTTGTTCTAAACTTTAACTTTTCGATGCATACGTGACAAATGACTCTTTGGTGAAACTTAGAGTTTTTCTGTTCTCAGGCCTGTTTCTGGAGATAGAGAGTTTACAATCAAATTGTGGTTTTGGGGTCTGTTGATTAATTTTCTTGTTTTTCGTTACAAGCCCAGCTTTCACAAACATAAACTTGACAGGCAATGAGTTATTAGATCCAGGATAGCTTATCTAAAATTCGGTCTCTCTTAACCATCTTCTGAATTTTAACGGATTTCAGCAAAGCTTATTTTCCTCAGCTAAATCAGCAATATAACCTTAGTTTATTAAAGTCTTCAAAATTAGCGTCTCACCACTGTTCGTTTTGATTCGTAAAGAAGTGAATAAAAGGCAGATGAAAGAACAGCCACTGCAAGCTTCCCTTCCCACCAGTTTCCCTACCCCTTCGTCCATCCACTCTGCCCCTGAGCTGAGAGAGAAGTGTGGGACAGCCCAAGAGACACAGGGAGTCTGGCAAGACCATAGTCTCCCTGGCCCTTCACCTCCTTCTCAGTAACCTGGCTCTAGCAGCTGTGCGCAGGCTAAAAGAGATTATTCCCTGTATCTCTTTTTCCCAGATGCTACACCAAAAAAAATCATGTTTTACTAGCCCTGAAAAGCATTGCCGTTACCCCGTAGACGGGCCAGACCATGTGGCAGGTGTTATAAATTGGCCAGGAGACCAGCTCCTTTGAAAAGGCCTTTATTAGAAATCAGCTCTGGGTAGGGGGCCCGGGGGCCGCGCACGCCGCCGCTGCTCCCTGAAGACACCACGGAGGAGGAGGTGCAGGTCGAATCTGCTGCTGCTGCTGCTGCTGCTGCTGCTGCAGAGTCGGGATTCCGTCCTCACGGGGGTTCCAATAGAATCACGTTGGCTCGTGTGGTCCAGGGGCGTTACCTTTCTCCAGTTTCTTTCAGGCCATGGCGACAAAGTAACAAAAGAATGCCTGCCGCCTGCAGGTAGCTAGACATGTGCCTCGCACAGTCCCGTCCTTCTTAGGTCCAGTTTCTGTGTTGGCTCGCTGTATCAGGGGCTTTTTAGCTCTAACTGGACTCTCGGTCGCGGCCAGGCACGATGGGAGTTCCTTTCATCTCCATATTGGGCGGAGCCCACAGCTCGACGGCCGAGGCAGGCAGGGAGCAGCAGGAAGCGGCGGGGGGGGCGGAGCGGCAAGGCGGCGGCATGCGGGCTTTTCGTCGGGAGAGGGGAAAGCCCAGGATTTAGGGAGAAAGGGTACAGAACTTGGACATAACGAACAGAAATTCAGGGTACAGATTCAACATGCACAGTTTAAAACAGGCAAGTAACAGTGCAACTTTAATTTTACAGCAAAACAGTATAACAGTACAACTCGGGAGTGCATAGCCTGGGGCTAATTTCTTTCAATCCCCCCTCTATTTCTTTGATCGGGCTTTAGCCCGCATCAATTGGTCATGTCTGACTCAAAGGAATAAATCTGTTTTAATTTTTGGTATTGGTCATAAATTCTTTTTGCTGTGCTCAGTTCTTCTTGGGGTTCCAATCTAATTGTATTTGTAGGTTTCTGAATCTTTACTTTAGGGATTTGGAGACTAGCTGGAACAGTAGTGGCTACAGTTCGAATTAGACAGGGAAGTATGCAGGGGAGAAGTAGGAGACTGACAAAGGCACTTATTGCAATGAACACTACTTTTCTCCACCAGGTCCCTTCAAAGGACCAAAAGTTGTCCCACCAGTCTATATTAATTAAGGGCTTCCATTCCTGGGTACTTACATATGCAATTTTTTGTATTTCTTTGGAAATATTTTTTATTACCTTACTTTCATAATCGACTGCTAGTTTGATTTGATAAACTACTGCTCTTGTCTGTGCCAATTGGTTACTGATATGATCAAGGGCAAGGGCTGTTTTGGTTGATAATCTGATAATTTTATTCAACATGTAAATTGGAGTTCGGCACCTCCATGATCTATCTTGTGTCCAAGTTGCTGGCTTATATGTTTTTACTATTCTTTTTGGTGTCTGTATTTTACTTTTCCATGTTTGTGTGCTGCCCCTCCTCCCCTTTTGGTATTTTCTTTTTATCAGGTCTGCTACTCCCTCTGTATTTCTTAACTTTTTAAAACAGAACCACTCTCTGATAGGGCACTCCCCAGTCAGGCACTGCTTAAATGTGGCAGCTTTTTTTGTAATCCAATATTGTTTTTTCTCTTTTTGACAGGTGGATAATTGGATCATGTCAAAACATGTGGGATTCACATGGGTGTGAACTCTCATAAGGGATTGTAGATTCTCCCCATCACAAACTGAATGACAGCATTCGGAGTAAGCCCCATCTGTAAACTTGCTTATCAATAGGACTACTATCAGTCCCTCCAAGAGTCCAGTATGAACCATTCTATTTGTGGATCCTTTGGTCTCACCTGGCCTTGCCTCTTGGGTCAGGGGGTTCTTTCTCCTCATCATATCAGTAGGACTACTATTAGTCCCTCCAAGAGTCCAGTATGAACCTGCCCCCATCTCGCTCTGAGGGTTCTCTTTGGTCTCACCTGGTCTTGCCTCTTGGGTCGGGGAGTTCTTAGGCTGGATTTGTGGAGTTCTCCCTTGCTTATTCCCACTTTCCACCTTTTTCTTAGTTTTAGTTAGCTCCCTTTGGGTGTGCCCTATGAGAGATTTAATTTTTAAATTAAGAATTACTGTTACTTATTACTTTTACATTAACACATTGTGACTCATTATAACAAGTTATAACATCAGATTTAACCATTATTTTACACTTTTATATTAACACCTTTTTAACCTCTTATAACAATGTGGATTTTTAACAATGGTAACGGACAGCTTGTAATAACTGTTATTGTCCCTTTATTGGACTTTGAGGGTGTCTGGATCTCGAGTGGCAGTCCACTCAGAGGGAACTCTTGTTGGGGTTGCAGGGTCAGAGGGATCTGACCCCTTGTTGCGGTCAGAGGGATCACTCGGGGGTGGTAATGGTCCTTTTACTCTAGTGATGTGGGTCCAGCCCTTTTCCTGGGTTTGCACTGCAGTATGAGTAGTGAGCAGAACTTGGAACGGGCCTTCGAATTTAGGGGTTAGTGGGGTGGTATTCCAGGACTTAATTAAAACCCAGTCTCCTGGTTTTATTTGGTGCATGTCAGTGTCCAAGGGAGAGGTTTGAGGAAGATACCCTCTTCTTTTAAGATCTGCCAATGTCTTTCCAATTGTTTTTACATATTCTTGGATAGCGGCCTCTCCTTCTAAATGATCCCCAGTGCTATAGGGGGTCAGTAAGAAGGGGAGTCCAAACATCATCTCATATGGTGAAGCCCCTATGTCAGATCTTGGTCGGACCCGGATTCGCAGAAGGGCCAGGGGCAGACACTTGAGCCAATTCATTCCTGTTTCGGTTATCAATTTAGTTAATACATTTTTGAGGGTTTTATTCATCCTCTCAACTCTCCCTGAACTTTGGGGATGCCAGGGTGTATGCAACCGCCACCTGATTCTTAAGGCTTTAATGACATCATGTAGAATTTTGGCTACAAAATGAGGGCCTCGGTCTGAACCAGCCCTATTCACTAGCTCATACCGGGGGATGATGTGTTCTAATAATACCTTTATTACCACTTGTGCAGTCTCCTCCCCAGCAGGAAAGGCTTCCACCCAATGGGCCAAACAATCAACCATAACAAGTAGATACCTGCAACCCTGTACTGAAGGCACCTCGGCAAAATCCACCTGTACATTTTGAAAGGGTCCCAATGCCATCCGTCTTCCTCCTGGGGCACTCCCCCCGCATCGCTTTCTGATTTACCTTTTGGCATATACGGCATCCTTCAGTTACTGCTTTGGCCAGACCATATACCCCAATACATAAATATTCTCTTAAAAAAAATGATCACATAATCCTTGGGTGCCCCAGTGGGTCAGGCTCTGTATTTCTGTTAGCATTTTTTTCAAGCTAGGGCTTTATTTAAAAACTTTCATCTATCTGGGGTTAACCATTCCCCTTGCTTCCCTTGGTACAACCCTAACCTCTTTATTTCTCTCAACTCATGTTCATCATACATTGGTTCTCTTCTTTTGTCAGCTGGCAGGATGTTGGATGGCAGTCCACTTGGGGAGACTCGTGGGGGATTTTTCTGGGGTTTGTCCATAGTTAGGAGGAGGTGATACTGGTCCTTTTACACGGGAAACGTCAGTCCACTCTTTTTCTTGGGTCCAAACAGCAGCATGGGTTACTAATTCCTAGCTTTTTCCTGATATCAGGCCAGGATCCAGCAAGGAACTGCATCTCTAACAGCACTTGGCCCTCAGGACTGTCAGGATCCACGTAACCAAAAATCTCCTCCCCTGCTTAACTAGGTGGCTGGGGTCCCATTCTCCCTGGGTCCCATCAAAGGCCAGCCTGGTGCTGCCACCCCGGGGAACAGACCCTCCAATGCCCCTCACCACCAGGGTTCCACAGTCTCCCACATTCTGCCCTTCCCCTTTTCCACCTGGATCCCACCCTGGATCCGCCCGCTGGAGCCCGTCCCCTGCCCGGGGCCCAAACCTGCTCCCCTGTTCCCAGACTTGCATCCCCGCGACATGGACCATGGCCATCTCCTTGGGGCTGAACAAGGCACCCAAAATAGAGTTCATCTCACTCCATGTGCAAACATTAGGATTCAGGAACCAAACCACCCAGCCAGCCACCCCCACCAGGTCCCCAACCAGGCCCCTCAGCTCTTTCTTAAAGCCCCCAACTTCTGAAGCTGTCAGAGGTGCATCCCCAGCTGCCCCACTAATTGGGACTTTCCTTAGGGGGAAGAGCTTTGTTCTTGGCCTGGTGCCACAGTAGGGTCCTTTTGGGGTTTCTATATTATTGGCTGGCAAGTCCAGCTCCCAGTTGTGTGGGAGTGCAGGAACAGTAGATGGTGAAGGGGAGTAGACTAGGCCAGTGTTAGGAGAGGGCGAGGATAGAGTTGAAGAGTAGAAGGGGTTAGTACTCGAGATAGTCGGGTTAGATTGAGGTGGTAGAGAGGGTGGAGCTGTAGGGGGTAATCCTGTTGGGGAGCAAGCTGAAGAAGGAATAGGGATCATGGTTTGGAGAGATGGGGAGGGGTTCGCAGGTAAAGCTGGAGGGTTAGCAGGGACAGTTTGGGGCATCCCAGGGTAAACAGGAGGAGGGGGCAAATAATCAAGAGGGTCCCAATGGTGACTGCTTTCCTCCTTTTTCTCTTTTTCATTTTTCCTCTTTCCCTCTTGTAGCTTACAAATCTTAACTGTTTCACTTTCAGTTCTGTGTCTCTGCCAGCAGGCAGCATAAAGGATCTGCTCAGTATCTGAGTCCCCTCGGGATTTCAGATACTGGTTTAATTGCGAGCACATCCAGGGGTCCTTAGTTCCACACCACGGCCATCCTCCAGGCAAATTCAAAGTGGGCCAAACCTCAATACAATAATGGATCATTTTAACCTTGCTCAAATTTTTAGTGGCCTCTTCAATATCCCATAGTTCCAACATTTGTCCTAATGGACTATCTGGGGGAATGTTCTTTATCTTCCCCTTTTCCTCCTCAGGTGGTTTTTGCTTATTTATATATCCTCCCATTCTCACTAGGTAATCTTCACTCACTCTACGAACACTCGTCAGTGGTCCCAGTGGCACCACTCCTGCCAGTGCTCAGAGTGCTCTGTCGGTAGCCTGATATCTCGCCCTTAGAGATTCAGCCACTACCCCAGCCAGCACCCCTTTCTCACTCACTCCACGAACACCCGTTAGTGGCCCCAGTTACCCGCCCTTAGGGTCTGGCCACTCCTGCCAGTGCTCAGAGTGCCCTGTCGGTAGTCTGATATCTCGCCCTTAGAGATTCAGTCACTACCCCAGCCAGCACCCCTCTTCCTCTCCTGTATATCTATCGAGTTTCCATAAGTGGCCGGTCAACCTGGGCCCAGAGTTCCAGTCACCACTTACAGCCAGGACCCGGACGTACAGTGTGCGACTCACTCACTCTCCCTATCGTTAAATACCTCGCACCTTGGGACTTCCCTAACTTTCATTCATCCTACACCCAGGCGGTATACTCAAAAGACCCCCGGCCCTGTAGGCTCTCCGCACCTGGAACGCATACCTCTCACTTCTAGGTACCCCCAACCAGTGCGCCCACTCCTGTACCCCGGTAGTTACCCCAGCCGGTGTCCCAAGCCAGTAGTGGTTGCAGTTACCCGCCCTCAGGGTCTGACCACCACTCCTGCCAGTGCTCAGAGTGCTCTGTCGGTAGCCTGATATCTCGCCCTTAGAGATTCAGTCACCACCCCAGCCAGCACCCCTTCCTCGCCTGGACACCCCGGGCCGTAACTCGGCCAGTACCCTCTCTCACTCCCCACACCCCGTCAGCTACCCCAGCCAGTATCCCAACCCGTGGATACCCCGGGCCATAACCTCAGCCAGTGTGGTGCGTGCTACACACACAGCTCCAGGCTTTCCGCACGCTTGGATCAGCCTGAGCAGCCTGCCTCCGTAGATTCTAGAATGGAGGCGGGCCTATCCTACAATCATACACCCTGTGACGTGCCACTCACCCTCTAAATTACCTCCGCACGCCCGGAGGGGGGCGCCTATGCCCCTGGAGACGCCTCTTTCACACCGTTCTCCTTTCGCTTCCCTCCTTTCCCAGCCAGGTCCCTCGCGGGAGACTGGAAACGCGGTACTGGGAGGCCCACACTCGCTCCAAAGATCCGAACTACCGGTCTTTGTCTCACTCACACACCATTCGCTCGTCTCCACTCCCGCCACCGGCTATACTTTACCGGCGCTCCTCCGCGCTGTCCAATCCCAGGCTGTCTTCCTTGGTCCGGTGTGACCAGCTGTCCTAGGGGTCCAAAGAGCGGTCGGCCGTCCCGTCCTCGGTCCTCTTCAGGCGTGGTCACATCCCGGACGAGCCCCCAATTTGTTATAAATTGGCCAGGAGACCAGCTCCTTTGAAAAGGCCTTTATTAGAAATCAGCTCTGGGTAGGGGGCCCGGGGGCCGCGCACGCCGCCGCTGCTCCCTGAAGACACCACGGAGGAGGAGGTGCAGGTCGAATCTGCTGCTGCTGCTGCTGCTGCTGCTGCTGCAGAGTCGGGATTCCGTCCTCACGGGGGTTCCAATAGAATCACGTTGGCTCGTGTGGTCCAGGGGCGTTACCTTTCTCCAGTTTCTTTCAGGCCATGGCGACAAAGTAACAAAAGAATGCCTGCCGCCTGCAGGTAGCTAGACATGTGCCTCGCACAGTCCCGTCCTTCTTAGGTCCAGTTTCTGTGTTGGCTCGCTGTATCAGGGGCTTTTTAGCTCTAACTGGACTCTCGGTCGCGGCCAGGCACGATGGGAGTTCCTTTCATCTCCATATTGGGCGGAGCCCACAGCTCGACGGCCGAGGCAGGCAGGGAGCAGCAGGAAGCGGCGGGGGGGGCGGAGTGGCAAGGCGGCGGCATGCGGGCTTTTCGTCGGGAGAGGGGAAAGCCCAGGATTTAGGGAGAAAGGGTACAGAACTTGGACATAACGAACAGAAATTCAGGGTACAGATTCAACATGCACAGTTTAAAACAGGCAAGTAACAGTGCAACTTTAATTTTACAGCAAAACAGTATAACAGTACAACTCGGGAGTGCATAGCCTGGGGCTAATTTCTTTCAGCAGGGTCACGAGTCAAGCCCAAACTTGTAACAAACTTGCAAAATGGCTGAAAGCACACAGCCGAGCACGTGGCTGGCCCTCCACCCTATCCTTCTTCCCACAATCCCTTTTGCCCACATGTCCCCGCCCCCAACCCCTTCCAGTCCTACAACCCCTTTCTCCCCCCAGATGCCCCCACCCCCTCCCCCATGTTCTTGCCCTGCATAACATCATCCTGCAACCCCCCCTCCTGATGTTGCAATCGTGGTTCCCACAGTTACCCTGCCCCTTCAGACAACCCACCCCCCTTCCCACTTCCTGGTTCCCACGCCTCCCCCTTCCAACCCCTGGCTCCCACCCCTCCTGCCTGACACCCACACACCCCCAGCCGGTTCCCATGCCTACCCACCCAGCCCCCGCAGGCGTAGGGCCAGGGCTGCCGGGGATACCGGAGCTGCCAGGGGTGCCGAGGCCGCGTGGGCCGGGGGTGGGGGCAGGGGCCGGGGCGGCCGGGGGTCGAGTGGGGGCCCGGGCTGCTGGGGCCTGCCGGGGTGGAGGTGGAGCCGGGGCCACCGGGGCCGGGGTCACCGGACCCGAGGCTGCAGGGGCCCGGGAAGCCCCTGGGACATGGGGTAGCCCCGAACCCAATCCCCACGGGCATGGGACCCAGCTGGGGCCCGGGGCCGTAGGTGGGGCCGAGGCCCGGGGTGAGGGGGAGGAGGGGAGGGGGGAGGCAAGCCCACAGCCAGTCTCCATAGAAACAAAACCGGGGAAGAAAGCCATAAAGATCAAGGCAAAACAAGTGAAGTAATACCAGTAGCAGCCCCTGTGGTATACTCTGGTCGAGATAATGCAACTAGAAGCTACCAGCCTTTCTCTTTCAAAAATAGAATGGATTTATGCAAAGTCAAAAGAGAATTTGGCTGAAATAGCGAGATATTTAAAAGCGTGTGAAAAACGACGCTCACTTTTTATAGAAATTTATAAGTTTAATAAAAATAAAATAAAAATAGACAATTAGGAGACAGAAGAACAAAGCTACTCAGCTGAGGGGGTAAACCAACACACCGCCCATTTCAGATCCTTGGTATTTAAGAATCTCTGTGTTACATATTTAAAAGAGACTAATGCATTTTCAAACATATGTTTTCTTTGTCCGTTTCAAGAGTTTCCCAAGTATGCCGTTTCTTTATCTGTGCATGGCTCCTTTTGGTCTGTTAGGTATCATAAATCCTTCTTGGCCATTAAATGTTCAATTGTTCTTTATCAGCAATCTTCTCTTGCAGGAATGCAGGATGATCTTCCTCTGCATTCTGGCTTGGTCAATTTAGATATTACAAAGAAAAAACCTTAGTCTTTTGTTTTTACACTATGCTACAATTAGAAAATATACCTTCATCACATTTTTAAATTCCATAAATACAGTACAACCTTCTTACATTATATGTGTAACATTCATCTCAATATTTGCGAAAAGCCAACTCCAAAATATGCATCTATAACAAGTGTGATGAGAAATATTCAGATGCCTGTTGTCTCCCTCAGAATTTGATTTCTGCGAAGAAACATGGAAAAAATACTTAAAAGATCTTTTAAATGAGCTCAGACTTACCCCTCTAGGTGCGAGAGATTTAGAGGGGACAGACATCACCTATGAGCACCTGTGTGGTGAGGGACAGTGGGCTATCCCAGAGAGCCAAGCTAGAGTGTTATCAAAATTCATTATAGAAAAAATTGGTAAGAAGGCAAGGAACTGTGACCGCACTCTCAGTGCCATATTTTGTCTTTCATAGGTAAATAGTTCAAATGAGCGCATGGGATCTCGGAACCCCAAGGCAGGGGCTCCCATGAGGGCTTGCTTGAGTTGTGAAAAGGCAGCCCATGAATCACTAGTCCAGGCTATAAAGCCCTTTTGAGCTCTCTTCAAGACCTCATACAGTGGCTTTAGCAGCAGCCCATAATTGCTGATCCACAGGCGACACCATCCCACCACCCCACGTGCCCTGGTTTAGGGCAAATTTGGGGGGAAACCTCCGAAGAGGTTCCTCTGGAAAGCACACCCAAACGGCCCCTCCCCCCAGCCGGTCTGGGAAAAAGAACTTCCTCGGAGAAAAGTGGAAAAAACTATTTATTTAACAAACAAGATGCCCACAAGCACAAAGAATGAATAATATGAAACAATAAAACCTCTCACCGCTCCAAAGAGATGGCAAAACTGAGAAAGTCCTTGCCGTGGGTGTAGCTCAGCTCACTCAGTCTCTCACCAGTCCCACTCCCTACAGAGGTCCAGGCCCTGGCAGGCCACAGGTGGGAGCCCTTGGTGCTCTTCTGGGTTTTTCAGTCCAGAGCAGATTTAAACAGTCCCAAGAAAAAGGAAAAAAAAAAAAAAACAAAACGGTCCAGGGAACTTCTCTGCCTCAGCTAGCTAAAACTAAAAGAACAGGAGATCCCTGTCCCACCGCTGTCTGTGCTGGAGCAAGGACGTGTGGGAGTCAGGCAGTTTCTCAAAACAAACTGCGCGATGCTTCTTTTTCCCCCTTTGCTCCCAGAACCAGTTTTAAAGGTACAGAACTTAATATACAGCACAAACAGAACAGACGACTGGGGATACAAGCATCATAAAGTCACCGTAGAACACCATGGAATGCACACAACTCTCTCGTGGCTGTGGGAGTTGGCAAATAGCTCCTTTCCATTCCTGTCCCAGCCTCATTTGTCCTTGGAGGATTTCAAATTCCAAGTAGGTTGCTGTGGTCTGGACTATTTATGCTTTGTCTTTGGATACTCTGTATCCACTTAGTCCCAGAAAATTCAACAATACCACAGTCTGATCCAAACATTCCTGTTGAGTTTCAGTGGCTATCAGAAGGGTTGTTGGTTAGGTAATAATTCCTGGGGTCCTGCCCCACTGGAAGGGGTCCAGGGGCTTTTTTTGCCCCACTTTTGTTATATCTGTCCAGATTCTGGTTGGAAAACAGAACATCCTTGTAGTTGGCTCTCTTCTTGGAATAAGACTAAACAATATTCTAGGACTGTTAGAAGATTAGCTTTTTCTTCCTAAATGTAGGGGAAAAGGATAGGAAAATACTGGGGGCTACAACCATTTGTTTTTCATATATTTGTAGCAATCTACGAAGCTACAAATATATGAAAAACAAATGTTTTTAGGAGTGGAGCTGAAGCCTAGACCCCAATAAGCCTCTCCAGTGGAAAGGCCACTTGGGGAAACTCAGGCAAAGCAGTCAAGCTCACACATCCACACATGCCACGTGGCTAGCTGAGCAAGGAGAGGCAAGAAGGCCTTTGCACTAGATCAATTCCAGCCAGGTTTATTTCCAGGAGCTAAAGGGGAATCCAGAGCAGAAGGGCTGAACATGTGCCAGTCTCAAGCTTAAATATGAGCTTCAGCAGCCAATGACCTTGAGGCACAGGGGTGGTGCAAAGGGCAGGGCAGGTAAGGTCAGTGTGCTATAGAGAAAACAGGGCCCGTCACCGGGGTCCCGAAACCAAAGGGCCAGGGGCATCAGGGAGGGTGGAATCCGGGGCAAACCATCGTGTACAGAGCACCTTTGGAAAGTTCTCTCTCTCAGGCTGGGCAGGTGATTCTATGATCTGTCCTGCCAAGGCCAGACCCTAGGTATTATGTCAAGGGGCTGCAGGGACTCCACAAACAAAAAAGCTAAAAATCTTAGGCAT
Organism: Phylloscopus collybita; assembly: GCA_027886175.1. Classification (NCBI taxonomy): domain Eukaryota; kingdom Metazoa; phylum Chordata; class Aves; order Passeriformes; family Phylloscopidae; genus Phylloscopus; species Phylloscopus collybita. Next base: position 6,283,999 of record JAJNNQ010000057.1, read on the forward strand.
CAATCTATATACTGTAACAAGACTCCAACAAGGTTCTTATTTTTCCATTCCTCCAGTTCTTTTGCCAATTCATTTCTGAATATGGTGGGGCTATTTTTAGTCCCTGCGGTAGAACCTGCCAAGTCAGTTGGGTTCTTCTCCCTGTGTTTGGATTTACTCATTCAGAAGCAAAAAGCTTTTGACTTACAGTACTCAGAGGGTGTGGGGAAGATGTGAATTGGAAAGGGACAGGCGCTCGGAAGAAAAGTCGGGTTTGTCACGGGAAGGGCAAGGCACATTCCACCCCCGAGATAACCTCTATCTCAAGGACACAAACCCCCCTCCACAGACATACCAGTATTTTTCCGTTACCCCCAGGAAGTGTAGTAAGACCCCTATGACGTAGCAAAGACCCAGATAGTATTTAAACTCCATGCTTTAGGTAATAAACGCTTTTTGACGATCCACCACATTGGTGTCAGCTGTGTCATTAGCCCAAGCTCCACACAAAGCTTTTGGAAGCCGTGCCGTCTATCCAAAACCAGGCCGCCACGGTCGTGGCAGAAAAAGCGACAACAAGAGGGGTACAGCAAAAGGCATCTTTCAAATCTAATACTGAAAACCACTTAATTTTTTTAACTCAAGCTTGTTAGTAAGGTATAAGGATTTCCTACTACCGAGTGTATATCTTCTACTATCTTATTTATGGCTCTAAGGTCCTGTACCAGCCAGTAATCCTTTACGTTTGCTTTCTTAAGTGCCAAAATAGGAGTATTAAATCTGGATTCACATTCCTTCAATAGGCCATATTTTATAAATTTTTCCACAAGGGGTAATAACCCCTTACAACTTTCTATTTTCAAAGGGTATTGCTTGTGCCTTACTGGTCCCACTCCAGGTTTCAACTTAATTCTTACAGGCTCTGCTCTTTTGGGTTGCCTGGGCAGGTCTCCAGCCCAGACTATCAGAATCACTGCATCATCAAGTGATACTGGCAAATGGATCCCATCCAGTTTTGGGGACTGTAGCGCAAAAACAGAGGATTACACATAATTCAGTTCTGGAATAATAAAAACCCTGTATTTTGCCATTTTTAAATTTGATTTCGGCATTTAGTTTTTTCCGATAAATCTTTCCCAAGGAGAGGCTTTGGCAAATTGGGTAGATACAAAAAACTGTTGAGTCATCCATTGTGAGGTGAGGGTCCGTAGTGGGGCAGAGTCCCCAGGCAGGTGCAAAGGAGAGCCACTTTATTAGAAAAACCTGGCCTTTTTAAGCAGTTAGTCGGTTATCAGTTACATAGTTTTAAATCATAACAAACATAATTCAACCAACCATCATATACCACGATGTGAACATGCAATGGTTATATAATGTTTTTCTACCCCTAATTCAGCTGAGTCTGTTTCCCACAGTCCTTTCCTACTTAGCCGAAATAATGGGCCTGAGCCATGATTTTGCAAGGCCTCTCTTTTATCAAGCCTTACTTATCAGTAACAATCCGTTGTTTTTCTAATTTAAAATCAATGAGCTTGAAAAATGGTTGAGGGTCATTCCCCATCTTAGCAGTTGTTCTGTTCTACTTTCCTTATCAAGAATAATGGAAAATGTCCTGGTTCTGGCCAGGACATGGTTAATTTTTACAGTAGCCAGGAGCGGGCATGGCTAGGACACAGCTTATTCTATACCACCCCACATCATTTTTTGGTGACGGGGAAGGGCTTACTTCTGGGTCAGGCAATGTGGCAGAGGGAGCGATTGGGTATTGTTGAGGGTTTCTGTGGAGTGAGCAGTACTGTAGGAATGTTTGCCTGTTTTCTTGTACCCTCTGTCATTGGGATTGTTGTTACTGTTAGTTGTCTTACTTCATTGCTCTTTCCAGTACATTGTTCTTATCTCAAGCTGTGATCTTTACCTTTTGTGCCTCCAATTCTCTTTTCCAGTCTGCAGCAGGGGAAGGGGCGGGGGGGGGGGGGGGGGGGGGGGGGGCGCGCAGAGTGAGCGAGTGGCACCTGCTTTAGGTTTAGGGCAAATTTGGGAGGAAACCTCTGAATGGGGTCCCTCTAGAAAGCAAAATCAAGCGGCCCCTCTCCCAACTGGTTCAGGAAAAGATTTCCTTGGAGAAAAGTGGACAAAACTGTTTATTTAACAAGCAAAGTATTCACAAGCATTAAAAAAGATGAATAATAGTAAACAATAAAACCTGTCGCTGTTCTGAAGAGATGGCAAATTCAGGAAGTCCTTTTCGTGGGTTGTAGCTTGGCTCGCTCAGTCACTTATCAGTCCCTCCTGTGCTGGAAAGTGCTGTGTCCTGGGCCCTGGTGGGCCACAGGTATGAGCTCACAGTGTTTTTCTGGGTTTTCAGTCCAGAGCAGGCTGATCAGTTCCAAGAAAAAGAAAAGCCACAGTCCCGGGAACTTCTCTGCCTCAGCTAGCTAAAAAAAAAATAACTAAAAGCGAAGGAGAGCTCTCTCCCACTGTCCGTGCTGCAGGCAACACTGTCTGTGAGAAGGAAAACTCTTATCTCTATGTTTTCGAATACAACCGCCTCAGACATTCCATCGCTTCTCCTTCTCCCCCCCTGCACTCTCAGATCTAGTTTTAAAGGCGCAAAACTTATTTCTAGGCTAAACGGACGAATGGGGATACAATTCAGCATCATAAAGTCACCCCAGGACAGAGGGTTTCAGTGGAATACTAAATTGGTGAATACCATTCTTAAACAATGACATTACTTCAGTGCTACAGAGGGCTAACTCTAGAAAACAAACACACACACATTGTAAAATTTCCAGCAGACATCATGCAGGGGAAAGTTAAGATAAAACATACAAAAATCTTCTACTCTTATGCCATAATAAAGAAAAAATATGATGTGAGAGAGGAAAAGAGAGATAAAGATGTATATATTTCATTGTACTGGAGCAAATGTACACAGTAATATAATTAATATAATGGAATCACATTAAATATACCTTGTAAGTAAAATAAAATTATGGAATGGTGGAAGATCCACACAAAAAACCCCCCATGTAATTGTTTGCAAAACAGATGCATATTTATGGTAAATCCACTTGGTAGTTGGGTAATTTTTGGATAGAATAAAAGGTAGGCAATTAAAACAAGTAGAACAGGGAACGCCTTACAAAGCCAAACTAGAAAGCAATGTGAATAACTGCCTATGTAAATCTCTGGGACCAAAAACTGGGGCAGAGTACTTTGAGCTAGTGAAGGATAACATTCCTAGTTCAATGGTCTAGATGGCTGAAGGCCATTCTAGACTTGAGCCAATTAAGTTATGAGACATAGCATGCAAAGATTAAAGTTAATTTTGAGAAGGAAGTGATGAAGCAGATTGTATAGACAGAACTTCTTCACTGTGTTTCATCTACTGAGTCTCAAAGTGTGGTTGTTGCTTCTGGCAAACCATTCTGTGGTTATTTTGCTTAAATTGCACATCTAGTTTGGTCTGCCACCTGAAGGATAACAGGCTGCCTGTCTCAGCTGTTTGGAGAGCAGCTACTACATTGAAGGTGTGATGCAGATGTGTGCTATTGAGTATCTCAATACCTCTGAGGGTGTCCAGCATCTCACAGAAAATGGCTTAAATCAATAGCGAGACAGCATGGTCGAGTATGTCCTGAAAAAGCAAAAAGGTTTTAATAAAAGAAGAAAATAATACAAAGAACAAAGCCAAATATAGTGTAGGGACAGGTCCATACACCTGTTACAACACCCCAAGAATGCACTGAGAAGCCTCGTGCTCTCCCTTAAGTATTGAACGATTTAGGTGTGTGTCTTGGTTTAGAAAGACAGGTATCTGCCAGGGAAACTGAGGTTCCCCTAGGATGGAGAATACCAACCCCTCACACCCCGACGAATTATAATTTTGCAATCAAGGGCTCTCAGGCAAAGATTTGGGAATAGGAATAACAGTTCTTTACTAGGAAATATTAACAATACAAATGTGATAGGAAACAAAACCACCCAACCAAACAAACAAACAAATAAACAAATAAACAACAATTTTGGAAGAAAACCCTGACAGAGTCAGAGCCTCAATCTGACCCTGTGATTCAGGATGTTGAAAGCAGTCCAAAAGTAAAGTCCTTCTGAAGTGGCAGACGTGATTCTGTTGGAGCAAAGATGATTCTGTGAAGAAGCAGGTTCAGGGGTGGTGAGGAGGGAAGCAGGATGGCGAGCACAGGAGGCGAAGAAGTTCTTGCCACCACGGCAGGGGCGAAAACGCAGAGCACCCAGCTCTTGCAGCAGGGCAGCACCGGCGCGGTCCCAGCCTTCTCTCCCGGCCGCCTCCCCTCCCCCCACCCCCCACCGCCAGGGCATGAGATGTATAGAAATGCAAATGCACCGCACAGGCTGGGGAAAGGTGGCAATGGCCTATCAAGGTGGGACATCAGGCCCCCAAACAGATGTAAATAGAATACACAAAACCTGGCTCCACAACCCAGGACAGTGTGGGGTTTTTTTTGCAAACAGTCCAATAGAGAATAGCTACTTATCTGAGGAACAGGTAAAGAGACCTATCTGTGTTTTTTTCTTGGCACTGAGCCAATTACTGTCAGGAGAGCAAAGAAACTTCTGGTGTTCTTCCCTTAAAAGGTTTTCGGGTGAGTCTCAAACCTTTCCCTATATGGAGACACCTGCTTGGGTGTGGGGTGCTTTACTACATTTCACCTTTTATTACAAAAAAAAAAAAATTACTTTGAAAAAGTCTTCATTCCTTTTGATGATTATAACTGTGCTAATAACTTAAATTGTGTTGAATTTTTTACTCTTTCTTCTTTTTTAGCCAATTATTTCAATTATTCATTTTTTAAGATTAAAATTTAGTCTCTAATTGCTTATGAATTTTATTTTACCTTTTGTTTGGGGAGATTTTTTCAAGTGAATTTTATTTTCTTTTCTACACAGGATTTGGGCTAATGAAACTTGTAAACTTTTTTAACATACAGTTCAAGAACAAGATAATAACATTAACATTACAGTAACAACTTACAAAACTTTTCAGTGTAAAAAATACTCATTTGAGTAACTTCTAACTAGTGCAAACTTTATAATAATGCAGTCTCTGTTTTTGGAATGTTTTAATGTCCATATTGCTGGTCTGTGTGAAGATGTAGAGTCTCTCTGGAAACACAGTCAGCTGTCACAGTGTTTTTCGTGTGGTCTTCATCGGGCGTTTTCTGCTGTTCTCCAATTGGCTGCAATTGTGGCTTGACATTTTTTGCTGGGGCCCATTTAGGGCCAGCCCCTGTTGAATCGCACGCAAAGCCTCTTCCCTACGTAATGAGGGGATAAGGCCCCAAAACTTGTCCTGTTTCAGGATCTTTGATGAACACTGGTGGTCTCTCCCTGAGTTTCGCTTGTGTGGTGTTACTGAAATGCCTAAAAATAGCTGGTACCTGCTCCGTGAAAGAGTTATTTAAAAAATTAAAGATATAGACTGCCTTGTTCAGCCTCTCTACTGTAGACAGCACTTCTACCCCCCCCCTTTTTGTTTTTCCAATAGGGTTTTTAGTGACCTGTGTGCTCTCTCTACTATAGATTGACTTGTAGATGAATGAGGTATTTCTGTAGTGTTTGATTCCCCATGCACTGAAAAATCCCTGTAATTTATGAGATTTGTAAGCAGGCCCATTGTCTGTTTTGATTTCTTGAGGGATGCCTAGGGATGCAAATGCTTGTAAGAAGTGTTTGATTGTATCTTTGGTCTTTTCACCATCATGTGCTGAAGCAGAAATTGCTCCTGAAAATGTGTCTATAGATAAATGTATGTGTTTGAATTTGCCAAATGATTGATATTGTGTTACGTCTGTTTGCCATATCTGTAGACTGTTTAAACCTCGGAGGTTAACCCCTGTAGCTATGGATGGTATAGCTAATTTTTGACAGTCTGGGCATGCTTGTACAATTGCTTTTGCCTGATTTTGAGGTAGATTGAATAATCTTACGAGGTTGGGTGCATTCTGATGAAAAAATGCATGGCTTATCCGGGCCTGCTCAATAGCATTTGGCAATGTGTTTTGTATGGGCATAGCCAGAAGGTCTGCCATTGCATTCCCCTCTGCTATGAAACCTGGGAGCGCTGTGTGTGAGTAATGTGAGTGATGAAATAAGACTGCTGTCAGGAGGAAAGAAGAAACATTAATTTTTAAAGTAGTTTATATAACTGATCATTAGGAACTTCTTTCAGGAGAGATACTTCTGCTCTCTCTACAAAACCTGCAACATAAAAGGAATCAGTAACAAGCTTAAAGGGAAACGTGAACTTGGAGAAAACCTGCACAACAGCTGCCAGCTCTACAATCTGAGGAGAGCCTTCTACTTTCTCGATATCTGATTCCCATTGTTTTGTATCTGGATTCTGCCAAGTAATTACAGACTTTTGAGAGTTTCCTGAGCCATCTGTGAAAAAGGTGATTGCCTCTAAGGGTGTATGACTCCTTAGAGGTTTCTGAATCAGTTTTAGGGATGAATTTAATAACCTGCGTTTTGGATAATGAATAGAAATTTTCCCTGAAAAATTTGCAAAAGCAATTTGTAAAACCTCTGAATTTTGGAGCAACCACTCTAAATATGTTGATGTGACTGGCAAAAAGATTTCTGAGAAATCTTTTCCTGCGAGGGAAAGAATTAGGAATCTGGCCTTCTGTCTTGGGTTATGGAACCAAAAATGTATTCCATTTTCATCTGTTAAAAGCAGTTGAGGACATGTTTTTCTTTATCTCTTGTAACTCCAGGGGGAAGAGGCCGGATGCCTTCTGATAATGGGCCATTAACACCTCCCCAGGCTATACCCCGGCATTCCATCATCCTATTGTGAGATGCATGATATCCCCCCTGGCAGTGGGGGGGCAGGCAGTTTTCTGTCTGGATAAAACTGAGACACAGGGACACGAAAGCTGCTAGCTTCACCCGATTTTCTGGGAGGAAGACTGGACCCCTTCTCACCCACTGGACCCTTCCCACCACCACTGGACCCCTTTTACCACCACTGGACCCTTCCCACCACCACTGGACCCCTTTTACCATCACTGGACCTGTTTTCTACAGGATCATCTTTACCTCACCAGAACCACATCTGCCACTCCAGGAGGACTCACTTTGGGACTGCTTCCAACACCCTGACCCACAGGGTGTCAGGTTGTAGCCCTGACTCTGTCAGGGTTCTCCAAAATTGTTGTTTGTTTGCTTGTTTTGGTTGGGTGGTTTTGTTTTTCTACTACATTTGTATTGTTAATATTCCTAGTAAAGAACTGTTATTCCGATTTCCAAACTCTTTGCCTGAAAGCCCTTGATTGAAAATTTATAATTTGGCAGGGGGGTGAGGGGTGTACATTCTCCATTCTAAGGGAAACCCCAGTTTCCCTGGCAGATACCTGTCTTTCCAAACCAAGACACCTTCCTAATTAGTTGAGACATAATTTCAGGCCATGTTGTTATAATTTTGCCCAATTGCCAAGATAGAAAGACCCATTCTAGAATTATCAGGTGGTCTTTCTTCTCGAGAACCCTCTGGAAAATTAAACCATGGAGCTGTGGGTTTTCTTCTAGGACTGCAAATAAAAAAAGACAGGTTTGGGTTATACCGTTGCGCCTGACGTGTTTGGATGGCTTGCAGCACTTTATCTAAAGCATTTTGGGCTTCTTTGGTGAGTTCTCGTGGAGAGTTTAATGTTGTGCCTCCTTTTAATAAGTCAAATAAAGGGTCCTGATTTGTAATTCCTAGTAGAGGTCTGATCCAATTGATAGTTCCTATGAGTTGTTGCATTTCATTAAGTGTTTTTGGATTGTCTCTCAGTTGAAGCCTTTTCTGGTGTTATGGCCTGTTCTGTAATCCTATATCCTAAATACTTCCAAGAAGGAAGCTGCTGTATTTTTTCTTTGGCTACAGTGAATCCTGCCTCCTGCACTGCTGAGATGACATGGTCTGCTGTTTCCTGCACGGATGCTTTTTCTTCAGCTGCTATTAAAATGTCATCCACGTAGTGCAGTATGAGGGAATTTGGATGTTGTGCACAAACTGGAGAAAGTATTTTTGCAATATACCATTGGCAAATACTTGGTGAGTTCTGCATTTCTTTGGGGAAGAACTCTCCAATGATATCTTTTTAATGGGGCTTGCTGGTTAACAGATGGAATAGAGAAGGCAAACCACTGTGCATCATCAGGATGTAGGCTAATATTGAAGAAACAGTTCTTCAAATCAATAACAGTTAAAGTCCAATCTTTGGGATTCATAACTGGTGAAGGTAAGCCTGTTTGCAATGACCCCATTTCAACAATAATTTTGTTAATCTTTCTGAGATCATGCAATAACCTCCATTTTTCACTGCCGGGTTTTCTGATGACAAAACCAGGAGTGTTCCACAGGCTAGTTGTTGGGGCTAGGTGACCTTTACCTAATTGTTCTTGGACTAACTGCTCTAGTGCTGTGAGCTTCTCTGCTGGTAAGGGCCGTTGGTTTTCCCAAATTGGTGTATTAGATGTCCACATGAGCTTTAAGGTGTTACGCTCACTTGTAGCCCATATCAGAAATCTGTTTCTATCTTCAGACTCCATTGTGACAGGATGTCTCTTCCCCACAGGACTAAATCTGCTCCTACAATGAATGGTTCAGTGGTTGCAACGCCACCCTCGGGGCCCTCAAATGCGACTGAGTGCAAGCTGCGAAAGCTGTCACAGTGACCTCCAATACCTGCTAGTTGGCCCAGCGTAGGTACGATGGTCCAGTCTTGCAGCCAGAGATTTCTCGATATCAGAGTGACGTCTGCTCCAGTATTGATCAGGCCTGTGAGGGTGATGGTCTTCCCGAGATGCTTGAGGATGCAGGCAAGATGCAGCCGCCTGCGGCTGATGTGCCTCGTCCAAGCGATGAAGGATGTGTCGCTGCGAGATTCTGGCAGGACAAAAGCTTGTGCTATGGTTAGTCCCTTCGGTAAAAAACATGGGGGATCAGGACATATTGCTAAAACAGTGATCTCTTGTGAAGATGTTACAGACAGCACTGTGGGGAGAACATAGAAGCCTTCAGCATTGTGTCTGCTCACTCCCATTATTAAGAATTCGCAGGGTTGGGGTTCAGGGCCTAGCTGTCCTGTTGAAATTGTATGGTGAATGCAATTTGTCAGCATTACTGGTTGGGCTGTGCACAGCTCCAAACGGGTACCTGAGGGTACTGTGGCTAGTAACTAGGATATGAGCTGCTGCAGTTGTGGACTTGCTGGTCTGAGTTGTTTTCTGGCATGTGCGACAGGGTTTCTTGTGTCTGAGCTCTCCACTGCCCCGCGCTCCTCTACCCGTTTCCCAAATTCTGCCATCTGAAATCCTGTGCTGGACGAGAACTGTTAACATTTTGAAAATTATTCTTACAATCACAGTGTTTTAAGGGTGGCTTCCTTGGAAGCTTTGGACAATTCCTTTTAAAATGTCTTCTTTTACCACAAAATGGCAAGTATCTTTTTGGCTCTGATGATTTTCTATGACTCCTTTAAATGCAGTAAGGGCCTCTGCCAGGGTGTCCTGGGTTATAGAACCAAAAATGTGTATTCTATTTCATCTGTTAAACACAGTTGGGGAGATGTTTTTCTTTATCTCTTGTAACTCTGGGGGGAGGGCGGCGGATGCCTTCTGATAATGGGCCAACTGTTAAAATCAGGTGCGGCATTGTTTCTTATCTCTTTCACCACCTGTCCTCCCTCCAGGGGGATATTTTCTGCTGATGGGCCATTAAGGCTCACTAAGGGCATGACATATTCCATTGTGAGATACTCCACCCAGTGGGAGGAGCCAACCATTCCTACCTAGATAAAAACTGAAACTCAGGAAAACAAGGTATCTGGTTCCACTAGATTGCTGGAGGAAGACTGGACCCTTCTCACCATCACTGGACCCTTCTCTCTCAGGATCATCTCTGCTCCAGCGGAACCACATCTGCCGCTCCAGGAGGACTTCTGGACTGCTTCAAACACCCTAACCAACAGGGTGTTAGGTTGTATTATTCCATTTATTTTACCTTTTTTTTTTTCTGTCTTCTTCTATTAAATTGTATCTCTGACTGGGAGTCTCACTGATAGTATAGGGTTAAAATGATTTCTGTAGAACTGCAAGCGGGTAACTAAGGGGAGTGGTGGTTAGGAAAGGTAACGGTTGGGAAGGGAAAGGCCCAGGCTTGCTGGTCAACAAGGCCTTGAGAATAGAACGTTAGCTTTGCTATAGTTGCAGTAGCTAAGGCCATTGTTTTAACTAAATCAAGTATGACTTTGTTTGGGAGAATTGAATATGATCACTGTTTGGCTAAATTACAAGAAATTTTGCTTAGGAACAGTTCAGGGTAACCAATCAATATGTAGCTGTGTGGCAGAGGGGTATAAAACGTGTGTGTTGCGAATCACTGTCGGAGTCAGATTTGGGTCTGCCTGTGTACCCCGGCTCCCGGAGCTCCTCAATAAAAGCACCTGCATATAATCATTCCATGATTATGTGTTTCCAACGCTAACATCACTGGTTTTGCTTTCAAACCAGTACACAGGGTCTGTGCCTGAATTTCTACAGCTTTCTCTTGCTGTTTTAAGGTGTTTTCCTGTGCTGTTGTGATAGCATTGGCTAGTACTTCCGCTTGGAGGGCTGCTGCATGTTCAGGAGTATTTAAACGGTTACAAGCTTCCACTAGCTGAGCTATAGTCGGCTCTGGATCTTGGGGTAACGTGCGCAACATCTTTTTGCAGCTTGCATTAGCATTAGGAATTGCCAAGCGTTTTATTAACTCCTCTTGTGCCTGCTCCAAAGCCACTTGCTTGTCCAAAGCCAATTTTAAGCGGTCCAGAAACTTGATATATGGTTCATCAGGACCTTGCTTTACTTCAGAGAAATCCAAATCATGCTTATTGCCATCAGGTACCTGTAACAAGGCTGTCTTTGCCATTTCTTTGATATCATTTAGAACTGTCCTTGTAAGGGTTTGCACTTGCCTTTGTTGATCTATATTCGCTCCCTCTCCTGCAAGCTGCACAAGTGTTAAGGCTGCAGTAGCTGGGTTTGCTGCATAGTCTCTTATAAGCTGATTTAAAGCACGCTTCCATGCCAATTCCCACAGAGAATATTCAGTAGGAGACAGGAGAGATGTGATTATTTGCTTTAGATCGTGAGGTGTTAGTACATTGGCAGCAAAGGTGGCTTGCAACAAACCCCTAAAAAAGGCAGACTCTCTCCCATATAACTTTGCAGTTTTGCAGAGTTCTTTTATTTCTGAGGAGCTTATTTGCTCCCACTGGGGATTTATTCCGGCTCTATTGTATCAAACTGGAAAGGCTTGAAGGTTTGAAAGTATTTCCCACTCCCCGTCCTTATCTTTTGCCAGGGATCTGTGCTGACTGATGAATGAAACTTATCCTCCGAATCATCGGAGGGGTTGCAGGATGCGTGGGAAATATTGCGATTTGATATTGGGGTTTGTTTATTTTTCTCCGGCATGGGCGCCGCCATCTTGGGGGGAGCAGCTTCTGGGATGTCAGTTCAGGTTCTCAGACGTCACAGTGTGGGCGTGCTGTTCTGGGCTGGGGGCAGTGACAAAGAGTGGGGGACCGGGATCGGGTACCGCCCACTGCAGGGGAGTGTCTCGGGCTGGAGTGGGAGGAACTGAGTGATGTGTCTGAGTGGGCGTGCCGCAGTGTCAGGGTGGACAGAGCCCACCCATGAAGAGCTGCAGCCCCTGCCTCAGCAACTTGGCGATGGCCACGTGAGTCTGTGTCCTGGTTTAGGGCAAATTTGGAAGGAAATCTCCGAAGAGGTTCCTATGGAAAGCACACCCAAAACGGCCCCTCCCCCCAGCCAGTCCAGGAAGAAACTTCCTCAGAGAAAAGTGGGAAAAACTATTTATTTAACAAACAAGATGCCCACAAGCACAAAAAAAAAAAAAAAAAAAGAAAGAATAATATGAAACAATAAAACCTCTCACCACTCTGAAGAGAGATGGCAAATTGAGAAAGTCCTTGCCGTGGGTGTAGCTCAGCTCACTCAGTCTCTCACCAGTCCCACTCCCTCCGGAGGTCCAGGCCCGGCAGGCCGCAGGTGGGAGCCCTCACTGGTCCTCTGAGTTTTTCAGTCCAGAGCAGATTTAAACAGTCCCAAGAAAAAAAAAAAAAAAAAAAAAAAAAAAAAAAAAAGAAAAAAAAACACACCAAAAAACAGTCCAGGGAACTTCTCTGCCTCAGCTAGCTAAAACTAACTAAAAGCACAGGAGATCTCTGTCCCACCGCTGTCTGTGCCTCAGACGAGCTGCTGGAGCACGGACGTGTGGGTGTCAGGCAGTTTTCTCAAAACAAACTGCACGCTGCTTCTTTCTCCCCCTTCGCTCCCAGAACCATTTTAAAGATACAGAGCTTAATATACAGCACATACAGAACAGACGATTGGGGATACAAGCATCATAAAGTCACCCTAGGACAGTCTGTTCTCTGAGACTGTGGTTTTGGCACGGTGTTTAAAACTCGTGCGCCCAAAGTTTAGAGACTTAGATCGCCTGAATCCACCACCAGGAGACCAAGGGGATGGGAGGGGTGGGAGGGATGGGACCTTAGCTTGCGTGGCCAGTGGTGGCTGGGTTCCCGTGCCTGGAGAAGGAGGGGCACTTGGAGCCACCCTGCGCCTGCCTCTCAGGGTTTCATCGGAACGGATTTCTTTGGGACTTGGAGGATCAGAATACTCATTTTCATCTTCGCTTCTAACCCAGGCTGGAGCCATTTTGAAACTAATTTTCCTGCCTCCTTTTTTTTACTGCCGCTCTTAGAAGGGCTGTGCCTGGTGTGTGTCTCTGCAGTTCGAGGTATGTTTAAATTTGCACTGCTGAGTCTTTCACTCTCTGATGTTACAATGTCTAAAACAGTCTTAAAGATGGGTCATAATTTTAAGGTGGATTTTTCGTTTTTCTCCAGATTATATACCTTCAACCCCACTCTGTCCCAAAATTCTGCTGTGAATGTTTCAGCTGCTGTAGTGTTTGGAAACTTTTTATAGACCCATTTTACAAGCTTTTTAAGCTGTTTCATATCAAACTTAAAGTCTTGAATTGCTAATTTATAATTAAAATAAAAAATGGTGTCTCGCTCGGCTACTGACAGCTGGGTCCCCATTTCTCTCACCGAATTTGGCTTTCCATGGTATCCCAGCTTCTTTGGTTTGTCCCTGATTCCCTGTGGACACGCGGTGCTTCTCTGCCGGCATACTCCGGCTCTGCCAGTCTCAGTAGTTCTCTCCTCTGTGGAGAAATTTGGTCCGTCCTTGGGACTCAGTTCTGCGTTCCAGAATCGGTGTTCTGGCTAAGATCCTCTCTCACCAGCATGAGGCTTTGGTCTAAAAACTCCCTCTTTAGCTTTTAGACCCACAATGTGTTTTTTTCATGACCAAAATCCACCACGAGCTTGCTTTAAAAATGAAAACCAAGGGCAAAAAAGGCCTAGTTAGCTGAGGGCTAGCTAACAGAATCCCAACAGGCCCACTTAATATAAGTGTCCCTGTTCTGGGACACCACATATTGAGTATCTCAATACCTCTGAGGGTGTCCAGCATCTCACAGAAAATGGCTTAAATCAATAGCGAGACAGCATGGTCGAGTATGTCCTGAAAAAGCAAAAAGGTTTTAATAAAAGAAGAAAATAAAGAACAAAGCCAAATACAGTGTAGGGACAGGTCCATACACCTGCTACAACACCCCGAGAATGCACTGAGAAGCCTCGTGCTCTCCCGTAAGTATTGAACGATTCAGGTGGGGTTTTTTTGCAAACAGTCCAATAGAGAATAGCTACTTATCTGAGGAACAGGTAAAGAGTCCTGTGGGGTTTTTTTCTTGGCACTGAGCCAATTACTGTCAGGAGAGCAAAGAAACTTCTGGTGTTCTTCCCTTAAAAGGTTTTCGGGTGAGTCTCAAACCTTTCCCTATATGGAGACACCTGCTTGGGTGTGGGGTGCTTTACTACAGTGTGCATGCTAGTTAGCAATGTGCAGAGTAAAACCCAGCCTTGAACAGCTAGTTTGTTTATTATTCTACAAAGCACAGGATTGTTTCTCTTTAGGAAAATCTGCAAGGTATCTTTTCAACAGTTTTGCTAACTCTCAGGTGAGGCATCTGGTTTTTTTAATTGATACAGAAGCAATATATTCGGTATTGAATACCTGCAGAAGAAATCTTAGCCTCGAACCTCTAAGTGTTGTGGGTGTGACAGGGAGGAAAGATAACAGGCCTTTTTATAGCAACCATTATCATTACCATTTAAATTAAAAAAACACTGGGGGGCAGCAATTTTTGTATGTGCCTGAATGCCCAATCCCCTTGTTGGGGAGAGATTTACTGGGAAAATTGGATGCTCAAATAAGTTTCTGAGATGGGAAAATGCAAATTCAAATACCCAAATGAAAAGCCAATGAAGCAAAGATTTTTATGTTACAGGAATCAAGTGAGGTGGAAGAAATCCCAGAGGAAGTAGAGAATGCTGTAACCCTGTTGGTATGGGCAACTGAGATGCCTGGATGACCAAAGGTGGCCAAACCGGTAAGGATTACTCTCAAACCTGAAGCTAGACTGGTCAAGCAAAACCAATAGCCTCTTAAGTGGGAGACAAAGAAAAAGTTGGAGAAGCTTATTGTGGAAGAGGCTGACAGCTGGCCTGTGAGACTGAAGTGTAAGGAAGCTAAAGAAGAAGCTGATAAGATCTGTGTGTACCCCTGAAAAGAATTTCTACCAAGGCCGTTGACATGAAGACTGAGAAAAAGGAAGAGATAAGCAGAAGGCACCTGCAGCTGGAAAAGTATTTTTAGAAAAAGTTTTGTGAATGCTATCTGGAAACAGTGGTGGAGGTGCTCTGTACCAATGAACACCCTATTGATTTATTGTAACCAATGAATAAGTATAAACTATGTTGAGGAATGTATAAAAGGCAGTGTGCCGCCATAATAAACAGAAGCCTTCTGAACTTTCACTGTGTCCCTCTGTGTGTCGTGGCCACCTCTACAGCGACATCTGGTGATGCCGGACGTGAACTGCAACTGCATTGACCCACCGGGACAGGTGCGGCGGGTGGGGGGGACGGGGACGGGGACGGGGACGGGACGGGACGACGACGACAGAGCCTGACAGGACTTCTGACAGCAGTGGGGAAGCTGCCCGGTCCAGACCTGATTCAATTTGGCACTTGGAGCACGGATGAGCCGTCGGGGACATAATGGGAAATAATTTATCAAAGCAAGAACAGACTGTTTTATCCCCATGGAAAGCTTTGCTGAAAAGAAAAGGTGTTAAGACCTCCGACTATGTCCTTTGTAGTGTTTTATTGTGGGCACAGTCACAAGATTTTGAGACTGATGCGAGTACTGCCTTTAGTGTTAGAGCATGGAAGGAAGCGGGGGAAAGACTATGGGATGTGATATCCAAGGGGGACAAGGCAGCTGCAGATTTGGCTGCCACCTGGAGGCTGCTCTACGAGACCTTAAATGAATGGAAAACAGAGCAGGATAAGAGGGAGCAGGAGGTGAAGGAAGAATCAAAGCAAGAAACTGAAGTTAATGGGGAACATCGGGAAAACGAGTCTCAGCCTGAGAACGTGCCTGTTCCTGAAGCAGAGCCTGCTGGAGCTGCTTCCGCAGAGGTTTCTCCCCGGTCTCCTGTTGTGGGAAACAAACGACAAACTGATAATGTGTCTTGGTTTGGAAAGACAGGTATCTGACAGGGAAAGCTGGTGTTTTCCTTAGAATGGAGAATGGAAACCCCTCACTCCCGCCAAATTATAATTTTGCAATCAAGGGCTTTCAGGCAAAGATTTGGGAATAGGAATAACAGTTCTTTACTAGGAATACTAACAACACAAATGTAGTAGAAAAACAAAACCACCCAACCACACCAGCAAACAAACAACAATTTTGGAGAACCCTGACAGAGTCAGAGCCACAACCTGACACCCTGTTGGTCAGGGTGTTGGAAGCAGTCCAAAAGTGAGTCCTCTTGGAGTGGCAGATGTGGTTCTGGTGGAGTAGAGATGATCTTGTAGAACAAGAGTCCAGTGGTGATGAGAAGGTGTCTAGTCTTCCTCCAGGAATCGGGTGAAGCTGGATACCTTCTGGGTTCCTGTGTCTCAGTTTTATCCAGGTAGGAATGGTTGCCCCCCCCCCCCCCCACTGGGTGGAGCATCTCACAATAGGATGATGTAATGTGGATAGTCTATTTTGGGGATGTGTTAATGGTCCATTAGCAGAAAATATCCCCCTGGAGGGAGGACCGGTGGTGACAGAGATAAGAAACAATGCACTACCGAGTTTTGACAGTTGGCCTATTATCAGAAGGCATCCACCCACCTCCTCCCAGAGTAAAGAAGAACAATTCTCCAACTGCTTTCAGCAGATGAAACAGAATACACATTTTTGGTTCCACAACCCAAGACAAATGCCTCTTCGTATCTGTCCCCAAAAGAATATGTTAAACCTGTGTACCCCTCTCCTGCTCAGCAGTTAGCTGAATTATGAGCCAAGTCAAAATATGCTACTCCTGCACAGCAGTTAACTGAAATGGCTTTACAGGAGGAACAAGTCGAAGATCAAGTCGAGCCGTCTGCCTCCCACTTCCCCCTGAACTGTGTAAACAAATGAAATCACTAACACCGTATCCTCCACTGCCTAGCAGTGATAGTGAGGATGAAGTGCCGGAGACAAATCAGAAATGGTGCATGGATCTGTTTGGGATAAACCTCGTAATAAAATCTAAACCTGCTGCTCCTTGGACTTTACCTCCCTGCCAAGTGACTGTGATCGCTCAACAGCCTTTGCAATTTTGGGAGCACGTTAAAAAGAAGGCAGTTGAAGTGGGGGATTGGGATTTATTACAGAAAATAGGTCCACCAAAAATGTCAGATATGTCGAGTGCTGATATGTATGTTGCTTGCAATGAGCCTGTTGGAGTCCAGGGCATCCCTTTGGTCACCCTGGAAGGTCAGGGACCTGAGCAGGAGAGTCTGGGATCTGTACAGGGGGATTGCAGACCCTGGCACAGAGCCCAGGAAGACGCTGGCTTTGATTTCAGCCCATGGGAAAAGCTTTCAACACTGAGAGAGGAATTGCAAGTCACAAAGGTGTGAAAGACAGTAGTGTAGTTTATCACAGGGTGGAAAATTTTGTAGGTTTGGGTTTTTGGAGTGGAGGTGAATGGGGACAAGATGGAGGATTCTGGGCGGTGCCCTGAGTTGTTGTTGTTGTTCTTCTTCGTCTCCATCTTCTCCTGTGACAGTGTCACAAAGTAGTTCAAGGAGATTGGGTCAGAGTAGAAATTACCTGTTTAGTATAGACGATAGATATTGGTAATTGTAAATAATAGATACGTAATAATTGGTATAAGAGGTGACAAGCCTCCATTGGAGGAGGAGTTGCCTGTTGCCCGAGCTTCTGTGAGGACCTTGGCCGGGCACAGAGCAAATTGAAAGAAAAGAAATAATAAACAGAGCAAGAAACCTTGAAAAACAAGAATCTGAAGACTCTGCTTTGTTCTTGCGTCTGGCTCGGGGCCTTTCAGAGGGCAAAAAACTCTCAACCACTCAAATCTTGGGAAATAAAAAAACCCAAGATGAGCCTATGGCTTTTCCTGTTTTTAAAGCACTTCCTAATTCAGGACAAGCTGATAGCCATCACGTTTTTTCATGGAAAGTTGTGCAAGATCTTCAGTCAAGGGTGGCTAAATATGGTATTAATTCTCAAGAAGTAATGCAATTAATTTGGGTTATTAATGCTGATGTACTTGCTCCCTATGTTATTGTGCACCTTGCTACAATTTTATTTCAACCAGTGCAGTATGGTGTATTTCAGAATACCTGGAGACGATTAACAGAGTGAGCAGTTTTGAATAACCGGCAGTTACATCCTCAGGACCCTCGTCATGCTGTAGGGGTTGATGCCTTGTTAGGCAACAGACCCTTTTCTAACCCGGATTTACAGGCACAGTGGGATCCTCTAATTTTGGCAGAGGCTCAACAATTAGGTATGAGTGCTTTAATTAAAACAATGGAAATGGCAGCTCCAAACAGATATGTTACTATACAACAAGGAACAAAGGAACCTTTTTTTGCAATTTGTGGAAAAGGTTGCTGCAGCAATTGAAAAACAAGTAGATGATGAAAATTTGAGACAAATTTAATGTAAACAATTGGCTAGAGACAATGCAAATGAGGACTGCAGAAAAATCATTGAGTCTTTGCCAGGAGATCCCTCAGTAGCTGATATGGTAACTGCTTGTTCAAAAGTCAGATCAGTTGAGCACAAAATGGGTGCTCTTGCTGCTGTCCTAAATCAAGTTAATTCAGTTTAAGATATTTTTTCTGTCAAATTTCATCCATATCGAGTTTAAGTATTGTTTTATTTTAAATTATTTTAAGTTTTGTTAAAAGATGCTTGTTTAAATCTCAAAGTATAGTTATTTTCTTTTAGAGGTAAGACGACTCCAACTGAAACAGCTGTGATGAACCACTGATAAACACCTGTTTGTGAATGGAAGATCATGTGGCTTGTTGCGCTTTCGCAGATAGCGCAGAGGGGTCGGTGGTGGACCGAAAAGGAGTTCAATTTACTCTAAAATTAGAAAGTGTTCAGAGCAGGAGACCTTTGAAAGCTCTAACCATCTTTACAGACGCATCCGGGAGATCCCACAAGTCCGTTGTGACTTGGAAGGATCCTCAAACTCAGCAGTGGGAGACAGATATTGCTGAAGTAGAGGGTTCACCCCAGGTCGCTGAGTTGGCTGCAGTTGTTAGGGCCTTTGAGAGGTTTCCTGAACCATTTAATTTGGTCACAGATTCGGCCTATGTAGCAGGAGTAGTGTCCAGAGCAGATCAGGCCATACTGCAGGAGGTGTCTAACATTGCACTTTTTGAGTTGCTCTCAAAACTGGTAAAGTTAGTCTCCCACCGAGAGCAACCATTTAATGTGATGCACATCAGGTCACACACCGATTTGCCAGGGTTCATAGCCGAGGGTAACAGAAGGCCAGATGCTCTTGCTGCACCTGCAGAGATGGCCCCACTCCCAAATGTTTTTGAACAAGCAAAAATCAGTCACCAGCTTTCCCATCAAAATGCACCTGGCCTAGTTTGCCAGTTTCACATCACTCGAGATCAGGCCAGAGCAATCGTGACCACGTGCTCCTCTTGCCAACAGCATGCACTCCCTACGTTAAGCGCGGGAGCAAACCCGAGGGGGTTGAACAGTTGCGAAGTGTGGTAGACAGATGTAACACACATACCATCATTCAGATGGCAGAAATTTGTCCATGTCTCTGTGGATACCTTTTCTGGAGCAGTCTATGCCTCTGTCCACATGGGAGAGTCATCTTTTGATGCCATCAAGCATCTCCTACAGGCTTTCTCCTTCATGGGCATCCCCAAGGTATTGAAAACTGATAATGGGCCCAGTTATAGATCCAAGGAGTTCCGGAGCTTCCTGCAGCAATGGGGAGTAGAGCACAAAAAGGGCATCCCCTACTCCCTGACTGGTCAAGCTGTGGTGGAAAGGACTCACCGTGAGATTAAAAGAGTCCTTGACCAACAACATCAGGTCCTAAAGGTAGAACCGCCCCAAATTCAGTTGTCCAGAGCACTTTTCACTATGAATTTTCTCAACTGTTCTTTTGACAACCTGAACCCACCAATTGTAGGACACTTTGGGGGGAGCAGTCAGCTGTCATTAAAAGAAAGACCTCCCATCATGGTAAAGGACCCTGAGACTTGGAAAATGCAGGGACCTTACAAATTGGTTGCATGTGGACGTGGATACGCCTGCGTGTCCATCCCCTCTGGATTAAAATGGATTCCATCAAAATGGGTAAAGCCTTACATTCCTAAGGTCTCAGGGAAATCTGCAGAAGTGCCCCAAGTTGCCAATGCCGCTTGGAGGAGAAAGAAACGCTGCGTGCGTTCCCTGGAAGAAATTCCATTAATACCTCCTATCTGGAACAGTCTGTAATATTTTCTCTGTTTTAAGTTTTCTTTTACTGGTTTAGATCCTGCTGTCCATGTGCAGTTTCACAGCACCATGAGACCGAGTCTGCTCCTCGCCCTGCTTGTGATCATTCAACCAGCGAGTCTCTGGATAGTCCCTCAGCCAAAAGCAAATGTGTGGACAACTTTGACCAAAGCCCTTGGGCAAGATCATATCTGTCTCTCCACAGCTTCAGCCTCTGACCCCTTGTCCACTTGCCTGGTGGGAGTTCCTTTTAAATCCTCAGTTACCAAAAGAAATGTGGCATGCTTTAAATTCAGCCAACTCACTTGCGCCTCCTCCTGGTCACTACCCCAACAACAATCCTTTAATGTTCTGGCAGGAGTGGGCTAGACATTTGCTGGTACCAAAAAATGAGCCACAAGAATTCCATCTCTTAGGCTCCATGAATGCCACCTTTTGTATCCAGTTTAAATTTAATCCCTGGCTTCCATACTATGAAACTGAATTAAACACCTATCCACACCCTAACAATCCACAATACACACATAAAAACTGGTGCAAAAATTCGGTTATAGTCATGCATGCGTTAAGTGAAGATTATAAGCCCTGTGAGCTCCCAAAAGGAGTGTTTTTGATATGTGGAGACAGAGCATGGGCAGGTCTCCCCCCACGCTTGATCGGAGGTCCTTGCACTTTCAGCAGGCTGAGCCTGTTTACCCCAAATCGCACAAATTTAATGCATTGGTGAATGAAAAACAATACAAATAAATTTGCCATCCAAAAAAGAGATTTAAGACAATTGGATCCAGACTGTGATTCGGAGATTGTTCACTGGTCCAGATTTAAGGCCACCGCAATTACAGTCCTTCTGCCGTGGATATCGGCAGCAGAAAGCATGGGAGAATTAGGCCGATTAGAATGCTGGGTTGCAAAACAGGCAAACCTCACTTCTGCTGCCCTAAGTGACCTCCTATCAGACGAGGAAGTTACCAGGTGGGCCACAATTCAGAACAGAGCTGCTATCGACTACTTGCTCCTTCTGCATAACCATCGCTGTGAAGAATTTGAAGGTCTTTGTTGCCTCAACCTGTCATTGAGAGCAGAGAACATCCATGCCACGATCGACAAGATGAAAGACATGGTGAATGACATCAAGAGAGAGACAGACGACTGGCTGAGTGGACTATTCAAGGGCTGGGTACTCTCGGGCTGGGTGGGATCTGTGCTGAAAACTGTGTTCATTGTATTGCTTATACTTGTTATAATTGTTGTTAGTATTGCTTGTGGGTTGATTAAGCGTATGGTTTATAAGTTAGTTTCAAGCTCACCTTCCCCTCCTGAAATCTACCATTTAGAAGCCCTCAGTGCTCCAATGGAAAACCTGGAAACCTCGCCTGAAAATACTAGCATGCCTGAAAAAGAGGAGCCCATTTACCAGTCTTGGTTTGGAGAGCATTCTGCCCCCCAAACCCAGTCCTCTTCTTTTTAACAAAAACAGAGGGAGATGTTGCGTTGTGTCTTTATTCATATTATCCTAAAGTTTCCAGGGTGGTTTTCCTTTGGGTCCCCCCTCCCAGGTTAGAATTACTCTGCCAATCCCAAGGGACTTGATTTTAATATAAGGGGTCTCTCTGCCACCCCTGGAAAAGACATAGTTATTATGTCTGGAAACTACAGAGGCAATTTGACAACAAAAGCCCTATGCCAACATCATGGTATTGTGTTCCTACTAATCTTCTTCAGTTATTCCCTGTTTCAGGATCCAGGAGGACATTCAGTGATGTCAAAGATCAACATCTTCAGTTGATGGACTTTTTCCTGAGTTTCAATTATTTGGACTTTAAAGCAATGATCATTTATTTCAGTTTCCCTAAGAGACATTAGACATATATAGAAATGCGAGCTTATGGTGTAATTATACCTCGTGCAATATCTCACGTGCCTTTAATGTGCCTCTGCAGTTAACAAAGGGTGTGGTTTTAATTTGTGGTGACTGGGATAATGCAGAATTTTGGGGATCTCGTTCTATTATGTTTGCATCCTTTTTAGCACCTGGGGCGATTGCAGCTTAAGCTTTAATTACACTGAATAAACTTAGTTGTTGGTTGGCCAAACAAGCCAATGACACATTTGTAGCTTTAAGTGGGTTATTAGTAGATGTAGTTGATTATTATTGGCGCGTGGTCGTGGATGTCAGGACTTTGAGGGTATGTGTTGTATGAATTTGTCAGATCATAGTGAATCAATTCACAGGAACATTCTAAATTTGAAAGAGTTAATCATTTGCAGGTGGATGAAGGATGGGAATGGTTTAATAATCTTCTTACAAGTTGGGGTATTCCTGGATGGCTTAAGGCATTGTTAAAAACTGGACTGGTAATTTTGCTGGTGACTGTAGTCATTGCTTTGTGTTTCCCCTGCCTGCTTGGATTTTTGCAAAGGGCCCTGCAGAAATCTTTAGCAGCTGTGTTTGTGGCTCAAATACAAAAAGGGGGAATTGTGGAAGGGGCTGACAGCTGGCCTGTGAGCCTGAAGTGTAGGGTAGCTAAAGAAGAAGCTGATAAGAAACCAAGAAACCAAGGCCGTTGACATGGAGACCGAGAAAAAGGAAGAGATAAGCAGAAGGCACCTGCAGCTGGAAAAGTATTTTTAGGAAAAGTTTTGTGAATGCTATCTGGAAACAGTGGTGGAGGTGCTCTGTACCAATGAACACACTGTTGATTTATTGTAACCAATGAATAAGTATAAACTATGTTGAGGAATGTATAAAAGGCAGTGTGCTGCCATAATAAACAGAAGCCTTCTGAACTTTCACTGTGTCCCTCTGTGTGTTGTGGCCACCTCTACAGCGACAGCTTATAGAAAAAATCTTAGAATATGGGTTATGGAAAGAATGTGAATCAGAATATAACACACTGATATTACCAGTTAAATAGCAAAATGGGGAATATAGGCTAGTACAAGATTTAAGGGGCATTTATAAAATAGTACCAGATATTCATCCAGTAGTAGCTAATCCATACACACTCTTGACAGCACTGAAAGGGGAATACAAATGATTCACAGTGCTAGATCTTAAGGATGCCTTTTTCTGTAATACCTCTTGATCCAGATAGTTAGAAATTGTTTGCTTTTGAGTGGGAGAATCCAAACACTGGGTAGAAGGTGCAGCTAACATGGACTGTGCTACCCCAGGGCTTCAAAATAGCCCCACTATATTTGACAATCAGTTGGCAGAAGAAATTGGAAAGCTGGAAAAAGAAAATCCGGGCAGAACTTTACTACAATGTGTAGATAATATTCTGCGAGCAACCAAGACTGAAAGGAAGTGCCTCAATGCTACTGTCTGTTAAATTTCTTGGGACAATCTGGATACAGTGTCAAATAAAATGACACAAATAGCCAAAGCAGCAATAATATATCTTGGTTCTGAGATCTCGAAGGGGAAAAGAAGCTTGGGAAGCAGCCAAAAAGAAGCTCTTTGCCAGACTCTACAGCCAATGACTAAAAGAGATCTACGAGCCTTTTTAGGTATGGCCGGATGGTGTCGGTTATGCAGAGCTTTTAATCCAGAAAGCACAAAAGCTGATATGTACTCCACATGGTAATAGCTAGTTTGGAACAAAAAAGAGGACATTGGATATTAACAGCAGGATGCTGAAATACCAAGTTGCCCTACTGGAGCAGGATGATGTTGAACTTCAGGTAAGTACTACTTTGAACCCATCCCTGTTTCTCCAGGCTTCAGAAGAAGCCCAGAAACCTTTGTACCATGACTGCTTAGTAACCACAGAACAAGTGTGTTCTGACAGACCAGATCTCAAGAATGATCCTATCCAGGACCTGGAACTGGAGCTATACACCGGTGGGAGCAGCATGGTATGAAATGGAAGGTGGGCAGCTGGGTATGCAGTGGTAACCTCAACTCAGGTAACAGGAGCCCAGGCTTTACCTATTAACACATCAGCACAAAAAGCAAAATTAATGGCTTTACACTGAGTGCTAGAAGTTGCTGAAGGAAAAAGGATAAATATATGGACAAATTTAAAACAGTGGGAAGGTTCCTATTTTATTTATTTATTGTGGCGGGAATTTGTATAATGAAACTTCTGGGGGTCTGAGCCCAGAGGATCAGACCCCTCTGAGTTTCCTTGGGACTCTGCCCCGATGGTGACTTGATAGAAAGAGGCAGCCTTGATCCAATTGTCCAGAAACAGAATTTTAATAATGCAAAAATAACAAACAAGAAGGTGTACACTATATTTGGAATGAACTGGAAAAAGGCAGTAACAAGTAGCAAAAAGCAAAAGGCGGAGTCCAGGGTCAGACAGGGGTATTTATGCCTCCCAGTGTGGGGAGGAGTTAAGGTGGGGTCTGAGGGAAGGGTCCAATAGGGGAGAACAATTAGGAATATTAAAATTCCTGCACCAAAAATCAACCTATAATAACACAAAGAACTAGGAACTTTCCAGCAACAATTTGCATATTCAAACAAAGGGAGCATGTGAGTAAGCCTCTTGCTTAGAATGGAGTATCCCAGGGTGCCCCAGTTCCCGCACCTCTGAGTGTCCTGCCAGGCTAGCACTGAATCCTCAGAGGGGAAACTGAGGCGAGGACGAAGACAAAAGACAAAAGGTGCTCTTAGTCCCTCAGGGATAGTCCTACAGTTTAATGCAGAACCTACACCATGGAGTTCTGATGAGAGCAAAAGACCAAGCACGTGGCTCAGAGTGGTTTTGTGCCCTTTCGGAAGGAGAGGGGGAGGAGAGGGGTCAACCGGCCAATGGGGACTGACCCAGGGGGAGGTGAGACATAGGTGGTGTCAGGTGAAGGGGCACAGGGATTCGTGGGAAAGGTAGTGTAATACAACATTTTGTGTGGATATATATATAACCAAAACACCCATTGCAAATATAACAATACTACTTAGTGCAATACAACACCAGGGCATTCGTCCAGGTTTTTCCTCTTCCCCAGGGAAACCACTCTCTACATCTCCCCCCTTTTATATTTCTAAAGAGAAAACTCTTTTTTTCTAAGGTTTTGAACATGAGTTTAAACATACAAAAGGAAACTATTATTATAACTACTAAGAAAATCAACAGTTCCATTTTAGCTATGGAGAGTACATATGAGGATAGGTTCCAGCCCCTAAAAAGTTCATTAAACCAGTCCTTTTCATCTTCTTTTTGAAGTTTGGTGACTCCCTCTTTCAAGATCTGGATGCTGCGATGAATAGATTCACTATGGTCGGAGAGATGAAAGCAGCACATGCCCTCAAAATCTTCGCAGCCATGCCCCTGGGCTAGCAATAGGAAATCTATTGCTGCTCTGTTCTGAAGTGTGGCATGTCTAATAGAATCAACATCAGTTAACAGACCGCTTAATGCAAGGGAAATTGCATTTGATTGTTTACTTAACCAACACCCAAGTCTATCTAACATTTTTAACTTTGGGCAATACCTCCCTATGGAAATAATGATGATATGAAAACTCTTTTTCCTTTACTCTAAAAATCAATTTTGTCTTTACAATCTTCTTCAAATTGGTGGGCAAATCATTTGGTTTGAGCCAGCTGATGTTTTTTGTAATTAATTAATATCGAGACATTGGGTGTTAGTAAAGTAAGTCTTCCCAGACTGCATGGTCCACCCTTGATTTTTGAGGGAATGGCGGGCCATCCTCTGTCCGCACAAATAAGAAAGGTTCCTGATGGTAATTGAAGGGGGAAGTTACTGGACCAAGAGAGTATGCGTGAGGTGAAATTGCACCATAGACTTTCATTTTTATAAGTGGTTTGAGAATGAGAAACATCCATAAAGGAATTCAGTTCGTCTCTTAATTTTTGTACATCTAAAACATGTTCTCTAACTACCCTTCATCAGTGTACTAAAATTTCACACAGAAATCCATTTTTACTGACCCCAGTATCTCCAGTTCCTGGGGTTCAAGTGGTGCATGTGGAAGTTTCCTGGCCCAGTTGTTTGCTGGGTTGTGAACCCACTTATTTTGGGGAAGTGTTAAGCGTGTGGCATCTTCAGTTATTGGCCACGTGTCTACTGGTAACCCTTCTAAACAGGTGGAAAAAGGGTTATTTGGAGTGGCTACTAATAGGAACATGTTGTCTTGTTTAACAGCTTTAGCTAATGTTATCCATACATTTTGCTTAGGCTGCAGAAATTCCCAAGTTTTAACAGGAACTATAAAACCGACTAAGATGATAATGGTGAACAGAAGTCTTCTAAGGGCCTGGTTGAGGGGGCTGATGATCTGAGGAGTCATTTTCAAGTTCCTTCATCTGGGGTTCTTGTACCGGCTGCAAATGTGATTTAACGTTCTTGGCAGGGATCCACCTGGGTCCGGCACCTGTGGACACACAAGCGTACCCCCTGCCCCAGGTTATTAGTGGGAAGGATCCAGAGATTTATGAGGTCTCAGGATCCTTTATTAGCACTGGTGGTGTCTCCTTTAACTTTGCCGGGGTAGTATTACTAAAGTGCCTAAAAATTGGTGGTAGGGGTTCCATAAATGAATTGTTAAGAAAATTAAAAACATATACTGCCTTGGACAATCTTTCCACTGTTGATAGGGTGTCCATTCCCCCCTTCTGTCTTTCTAAAATATCCTTTAGAGGTCTATGTGTTCTTTCAATTATGGATTGGCCTGTGGGCGAATGGGGAATCCCAGTAGTGTGTTTTACCCCCTATAAATTAAAGAATTCTTTTCTTTTTCATTATATATACCCACACTCATTATCTGTCTTTATTTTTTGGGGAATTCCAAGGGATGAAAAGGCTTGTAAAAAGTGTTTAATGATGTCTCGAGCCTTTTCTCTGGTATGCACAGTAGCAAATATGGCTCCTGAGAATGTATCTATAGAGACATGTATGTATTTAAATCTACCGAAGGATTGATAGTGGGTTACATCTGATTGCCGGATCTGTAAACTATTTAACCCTCTAGGGTTAACTCCACTCCCCACTGAAGGGATCGATTGAAGCTGGCAATCAGGACAGGAGCTAACAATCATCTGCGCTTGATCTTTAGTTAAATTGAATGTTCTCATTAAGGATGGAGCATTTTGATGAAAAAAGGAATGACTTAAACAGGCTTGATCAAAAAGATTAGGGAGAGTGGTTTGAATGGGCATTGTAAGGTGGTCTACATGGGCATTACCTTCGGCCATAAATCCAGGTAGACTGGTGTGTGACTGAATGTGTGTGACAAAATAAGGCTGTTTTCTTAAGGAGAGAAAAAAGATTAGTTGTTTAAGTAACTTACAGAGACAAATTTTAAGAGGGAACCCTCTACCCGTTCCACGACATCTGCAACATAAAATGAATCTGTAATTAAATTAAATGGAATAGGAAATTTTGAGAAAGCACAAACAACAGCAGCAAGTTCCAGAATCTGTGGTGATCCTTCCACAATCTTGATGTCAGACTCCCAGTTACCATTGTCAGGGTTTTTCCATGTAATTACAGATTTGTGTGACTTTCCGGAACCATCTGTAAAAATAGTAAGAGCATTAAGAAGGGTGTGCCTTTTAAAGGGTTTTTGGATTAGAGTAAAAGAAAGGTGCAACAGTTTATGTTTCGGGAAATGAACTGAAATTTGTCCTGTGAAACCTGTCAATGCGATTTGAAACACTTCAGACTGCTGAATAAACCATTCTGAGTAAAGGGAAGTAACGGGTATAAACATAAGAGAAAAATCTTTCCCTGAAAGGGATAGAATCTGGGATCTTGCCTTCATTACTAATTGTGATAGACTCTCCGGACCAGTGGTTATAGTTTTAGACATCTGATAAGATTAAAAAACCATTCTAAAATTAATAAAGGATCCGACAGGTTTTGATTCCATTGAAAAATTAGACCATAAAGATGTGGATTCTCTCTTAATACTGCAAATTGAAAAGGTAACTTCAGGTCACATTTGTGGGCTTGACAAGTTTGTAGAGCTGTAGATACTTTATTTAACGCGGTCTTTGCCTCCTGGCTCAGTTCTCTAGGGGAATTTATGTCCATATCCCCTTTTAATAAATCAAACAGAGGAGCTAAGTCCTGGTTGGTAATTCCTAAGAGAGTCCAAACCCAATTAATGGATCCAATAAGTTTCTGAAGATCGTGTAATGTTGCTGGATCCTCCTGCAGTTGCAGAGCCTGTGGTGTGACTTTGCGTTCTGTGAGTCTATACCCCAAGTATTTCCAAGGAGGAGACTGTTGTATTTTGTCTTCTGCCACTTGAAATTCTTCTTGACGTAGACTGCTAATTACATTGTCAACAGATTTTAAAATTGCATCGTCTTTGGTGGCAATTAAAATATCATCCATGTAGTGGAGCATCATAGATTGAGGAAATTTTTCATGAACAGGTGACAAGATTTTTGCTACGTACCACTGGCATATTGTTGGTGAGTTACGCATCCCTTGGGGAAGTACGATCCAGTGGAATCTTTTTAAGGGTGACTGCCTGTTGATTGAGGGAACCGAGAAGGCAAACCTCAGGGCATCATCTTGATGTAGGGGAATGCTGAAAAAACAATCTTTTAAATCAATAATCATTAATGCCAAATCCATAGGGATCATAATCAGTGATGGTAATCCAGGTTGTAAAGGTCCCATTTCCTCAATATTTTCATTTACTTGTCTCAGATCTTGAAGTAGTTTCCGCTTATCGCTATGGGGTTTTTTGATGACAAATATAGGATCGTTCCAGGGGCTGTTTGTGGGGACAATATGTCCTTTAGTTAATTGTTCATTTACTAACGTCTCTAGCGCAGCCAGTTTTTCAGCGGGGAGGGGTCACTGATCAATCCAAACAGGTTTGTCTGATAACCAGGTAAGTTTTATTGCACCGCACTCATCAGTGGCCCTCATTAAAAATGTGTTTCTAGCCTCAACTCCCATTGGGCTAAAATGTCTCTTCCCCAGACAAGGACTTTCTTTTTTTAAATGATAAATGGTTTGGTGGTTGCCACACGGCCTTCAGGTCCTTTAAAGGAAACTGGGTGTAAACTTCTCAAGGTTTTGCTGTGTCCCCCAATCCCTTCTAAAGTGTCCAAGGATGGGACAAGTGTCCATTCCAATGGCCAGTATTCCTGTGAAATGACTGTAACATATGCACCTGTGTCAATGAGTCCAGTAAGGGTAATAGTCATACCCAGACATGTAACAGCACAGGTAATTTTGAGTTTCCTCCAGCCAATTTGTCTAGTCCAGGCAATGCAGTGTTCATTAGGAACAGCATGGTCTTTCTCAGCATCATCTGTCACAGGTAACAAGAAGGCTTGAGCAAAAACAAGATCGTTAGGTAGGAAACAAGGAGGGTTAGGACACCAAGCTAAAACAGTAATTTCTTGGCTGGAAGTGACTATCAGTACTGTGGGCAAAACATAAAACCCTTCTGCATTATGCCTGTCTAGTCCAACTATCAAGAAGTCTCTTGGCCGTGGCTCTGGTTCCAAACAACCTGTTGAGATGGCATGATGGATAAAGTCTGTAATCATTACTGACTGGGCAGTTGACAACTCCATTCGGGTGTTTGCTGGTACTGGGGTGGGAAGGTCTCTGATGTGATGTTGCAGTTCCTGACCTGACGGTCTCCAATGCTGTGTATGGCGAGGGACAGGGATTCTTGTGTCATTGTGTGTTGCTGTCTCGCACTCAGCTTGAAGTTTCCTGACTGACAACAGCAATGAGCCTGTACTTGATAAGACTGGTTAGTACCTTGTCCACTTTTCCCACAGTTACATTTTTCTTGGAAAGTTTTTTTCTTTGGCTTATTACAGTTCTTCGCCCAATGTCTCCTTTGGCCACAATTATAACAATGTCCAGGTTTTTGGTTTTGCTGTTTTTGTGAATTCTTTTGAAATTTGTTTAGAACATTGGCTAATACTTGTGCTTGGATGGTGGCAGTATGCTCTAGAGTGGCCAGTTTATTACATGCTTCCACCATCTGAAGAATGGTGGGATCTCGTTCTGAAGGCTGGGCACACAAGACCTCTTTACATTCTGGGTTTGCATTAACCACTGCCAATTGTTTAAATAGTCTTTCTTGCACCTGATCCTCAGTGACTTGTTTATCAATGGTCATTTTTAATCGGTCTAAAAAAGTCATGTAGGGTTCAGTGGGACCTTGCCTGATGTCTGCAAAATCTAATTGTGGTTGGTTTGCTTCAGGAATTTGTGTCAGGGCTTTTCTGGCTGCTTCTTTGATATCATTAAGAACCGGTCTTGGTAGGTTTTTAGCTTGTTGGTCTGGATCTATAAAAGCCCCTTCTGCCAGTTGATCCATAGTCAGTGCAGCCCTAGCCTGATCTCTGGCATAACCTTGCAGCAGCTTAGTCAGCAGTCGCTTCCACCCTAACTCCCATAGTGAATATTCAGTGGGAGTTAACAGTGATGTCATAAGGTATCGCACATCATGTGGGGTTAGGGTGTGAGCAGAGAAGGTGGCGGAAATTAGATTAGAAAAATATGGGTGCTCTCTAGCTGCTTTACTTAATTCTTTAATTTCATTGAAAGCCAGAGTGTCCCAAATAGGATTGCCCCTTCTATTGTACCAGACTGGCATTATATCCAATTTACTTGCTATTTCCAAGTCACCCCTTTTTGCTGCTTTTCTTTTTATCTTTTCCCAATTGGTTTTCCTAGACTCTGGCCAGCAGAGATCTTCCTCAGATGACGAGGAGGAGGATGAGTTAGATGAGGAGGAGTAGTCTCTAGCTGGGAAGACCTTTTTTTATTTTTGGTTCCTCTTGGCTCTGGGTTCTAGACCTCCAGGTTCTAGATTGGGCCGCAGTGACCTGGGTGCCGCCATCTTGGAGGTGGGCCCTTCTGGAACTACTGCTGATGTACTTCCAGTAGGGACTGGAAGTGACGACTTTTCTGGATTGTGGGAGTGCCGCAGGAGAGTGTAGGCAGGGTCATGGGCAGGGCTGAAGGCGGAGACTTGCAATGGACAGGGGCATCAACCAAAGTTGTTAGTGGATTTTTCAAAATGGCCAACATTTTCAAAATGGCGGTGGTCGATGATTACAGAACGGGACCGTGTGATGGTAGTGAGGTTGGAGGGCTGAGGAGAACACAAGAGAACTGGCGGGATGGAGTAGGGGGGGGGGGGGGTCCAACATGGCTTGCGCATTGCCATTGTGGATCCCAGGTGGAGGTTCTGGTGCCGATGGACACAGGGCGGCGGGGTCACAGGCTAAGCCGCATTTCTCCCTGGGCCAGCCATGGGCACAGGCATCTGCCATCTCAGCCCTGTGTCTGTCTGCCAGAATGGATGGGGGAAAAACTTTTAAGGAGGAGGAGGGGGGGTTGGCATTCCCAGTTTTTTTCAAGTCACTGGGATTTTTGTCCTCTCCGAATAAATTTCTTTCCTTCTCTTCTAATTGTATCATGTTGTATACTTTTTGAAATACTGGTGTTAACTTCTGGCCGGAGCGATTTCGATTAACAGCCGAATTATAAAGTCTTTTTCCTACCAAGTCCCAAAATTTAGTCAACTGCAGCTTGGGCTCTGTGATCTCCAGAGCATTTTTATACACCCACAGAATTAATTCTTGGAGCTCCTTTTTCTCGAATATCTTTCCCCAGTTAGCCAATTTTAACTTAAAATCCTTGTAAGTGCCTCTTTCAGCTACAGACATCCATGCTCCCATTATTAAGCAAATTTTTGAAGGGGGGTGATAGAAAATGGGGCAAATGTTGCCCTTGTCCTACCTTCCTCCAAAGGTAGTTGCTAGGGCAGCCTCCTTCTGGCTTCCTATCCATCGAAGAGTCCCTCCTTCAACCCAATGCCGGCAATCCAGTGAGAAGGGCAGTGTCCTACGCTCAGCTCCCGAAGGATGGGGCTGAGTCCTGAAAAGTCCCCTGGATACCAGGGGTGTCTTGTTCGGGCAGCAGGTGAAACTTCTGGGGGTCCGAGCCCCAACAATCATACCCCTTTGAGTTTCCTCAGGACTCTGCCCCAATGGTGACTTGATAGAGAGAGGCAGCCTTGATCCAATTGTCCAGAAACAGAATTTTAATAATGCAAAAATAACAAACAAGAAGGTGTACACTATATTTGGAATGAACTGGAAAAAGGCAGTAACAAGTAGCAAAAAGCAAAAGGCGGAGTCCAGGGTCAGACAGGGGTATTTATGCCTCCCAGTGTGGGGAGGAGTTAAGGTGGGGTCTGAGGGAAGGGTCCAATAGGGGAGAACAATTAGGAATATTAAAATTCCTGCACCAAAAATCAGCCTATAGTAACACAAAGAACTAGGAACTTTCCAGCAACAATTTGCATATTCGAACAAAGGGAGCATGTGAGTAAGCCTCCTGCTTAGAATGAGGTTTCCCAGGGCATTAGTTCAGGGTTTTCCTCTTCCCCGGGGAAACCATTCTCTACAGTATTAGTTGGGGTTTTTTTTGCTTAGAGTTCTATAACAGCTTGCTTACCAATACCAACCTCGGCAGAAAATCCAGTTCCATAGTCTTGGTAATTTAACAAAAATATGGGAACACGTGGGAAGGAAATAACACCTATGCAAATTGGACAGGAATAGAAGGAAATTATTCCTTATGATCAACACATGGACAAATGAAAACTTTAGCTAATGCAACTCAATTAGTATTTGTTAAAATAATTGAACAACTGCAAGCTACAGCTAAGATGACCCTACAAAACAGACTGGCTTTAGATTTATTGTTGTTTCATAAACATGGAGTATGTGCTTACTTAAAGCTAAACAATACTTGTTGTATACATATTCCAAATGTAACTTCTAAATTGGCTAATCAGAGAGGATAAAATCTGTTGCTGCATCTAGCAGGGAATTAAGTGCACAGTTAGAAAGTAATTGGTTAAATAAAATATTTAAAGGACTTGCATTTTCTCTGGCTGGTAGGCCTGACTTTTGCAAAGTATAATTGTGATCATAATAATAATTGTGATTATGATACTTACTGTAAGCTGCATAAAAATCATGATTGTTAATACAACACAAAGAACTTATGTAATGTTAATAAAGCAGCAAAGTGTGGCTTGAAGACAAAAGCTTCACAAGCCTCAAAGGGGGGAAATGTTGCCAGATGAAGAATTGTTTGCAGCTGGTGGGTTAATACAATGCTTATTCTTCAAAAACCACTGGCCTATGGCACTGCAGAATGCTTATTCTGTAAGATCATGTTAAATATTGACTAAGAAGAAATGGAAAGTAATCATCCCAGTTATGCCAACTTTTCACCAGTTTACCAGGCAGTCAAGTATGACTTTGGGGTCACCAACCACCAGGGACCACTAAAGAGACCCCCAGGACAGAAAAATGCACGAGCCGATGGGAGGGAACGTTTGCTAATGACCTCAGGGAAATGATTATCATATGTCTGTTTCTTCTGGGAAAACCTCTGAATATGTATGCAAAATATAATATAGAAGCAAGAGCTCTTTCTGTAATCAGCATGCACAGTATTTCGGAGGAGATATCCCCTCATGCATCCAGACAAATAAGGAATGCCTGCTTCTTAATGCTACATTGGTGTTAAGTAGTTTTGTTTTTACTGATTTTTGGTAACAGTACTGTAGCAGGGCATCTTACCCCCATAAAAGCTAATCTACTGTTTGTTAACTAGTCAGATAACTCAAACAAGACAAGCTGTCTTGTAATGAGTTATAGTGGTGCCATGGGGTTAACACTGCTCTGGCATCTCCCAGCTGACAGTAAACATCTTACTGTTGAAGTGAGATCTGACAAGATGAGCTGAATTTCTGACTGACAGACATTCACTTTACAACTATAAAAGCCACACCAAACTTCCACAAAGCAGAAATCTTCTACACATTTTCCTGGAAATGTGTGGAGTGTCTCCCGAAGTGAGGATGCCTGTGGGCCTGATATTTCTAAGTCTATGAGATTTTAACCTGCTAGCAGCTGCTAACTTTTCCCAAGGAAAAGTTTCTCAAGAAAGCTTCTTCTCAAACAATCTTGGTAAACAACTATCCTTTCTCAAAACAATCTTTCTCCAGGTGGTGTTTTGCTGTTTCTCTAGTTTAATCAATGGGATTAGAGAGGTGTCGTTCCTATTCACCAACCATGTTAAGTCTGTATCTGAACACCTTATAAAAGGTAGTAAAAATTAGAAAATAAAGCCTTTTTTCTATGCTCTTTGCCTTCTGAAATATTTGGAGTTCTCTCATCTTTCTTTCGTGTCCAACAGTGACAGATGCTTATTTCACGGTTACTTCCCAGGGATTAAGTGAAAGAATCTGTGTACATTATCGTTGTTTTGGTGGTAAGTTACAGTCAACTCCTAATCAATACTATTTCTTTTGCAAGCTTCAAGATAGGTGCCTTGATATAGTGCACTGTTTTATGTTATGCTATAATCTACTAGTACTTCTTTTAGTTTTATAATGTGTAGTAAGTAATTCTGATTAAGATTTTCTGTTATCTTGTGTCTGTTGATTTGTCTTTATAAATAATTAATTTATATGTATGCTTTGCCATCACTAGAAATTGCAGGACAAATTATTCAATTCTACCTCTATAACTTTCTTAAATTTAGACTGTTGCCAAAATCTGAGGCTAAGGAAGGATTTACCTTCATTTAAACCCCTTTCTGTGAAGGAGTCCTTTCTGTCCCTCAGACTCAAAGACAGGGCTTCTTTAGAAAACTTTGTCTCGATAAGGACAGTCGAACAGAGCTGCACAGCCTTGGATAAATAGATAAAGGATGTAACTTAGGCAAACAGAAGTCATGCAAAATGCAAGCCCGATGCCAGCTTAGCTCTGCAAGGCTGACAAAGCAGAAGTTATATAAAACAGTGATATTGCACTTATTTAAAAGCGAGGGTGGAGGAACAGCCACCTAAAAAGGACATTGGACGTTGAAGACAGATCCCAAAGAACCATGTAAGGACTTCTGATAAGGGGTGCGACTATGTATGATAAAGTAATATATATACATCAAGTAAGTGGGGATAACTAATGAATATATAATCAGCATGTATGATAAAAACTCTGTTTACCCTGTGCTCAGGACACTCGATTAGAAGAAGGATCCCCTGAGTGACCAGCATGCTGCAATAAAGGATGTCTGCCTTCTAATACTTGAAACTCTATTAGAAACTTTCTATCTGGCTGATTTCAGTATCATTTTTGGTGACTCCAGATGGGACACTGCCTGATCTCCTGTGGATCTGAGGAGTCTCCGGATCTTCATGCCAGCATCAGGACTTCCCTGGAGAAGACCACAGGCCCTCATACCAGTCTGGGACACAGGTAAGATCCCATTCAGTAATAAGGCCTTCTGTCGTGAGATAGGGGTCTGTACGGAAGCTCACGAGATGTACGGGCAGTTAGGGACCCCGCCTCTCCACCTGTTATATGCGTTATGATTATAGCGCAGTCTCTGCAGCTGTGACGTCAGCACGCTGCATGCATATAAGAGCTGTGCGCGCGATTAATAAATGCATTTCACCGTCCACTATATTAGCGTATGTGAGTGATTTGCCCAGCAGGTCTTGTGTAGCAAGTGAGTAGACCGCCGTGTTCCTTCCGGACTGGGTCCTGCTGCACCCCGAACCGCAACAGCCTTCTTTTAGGAATTCTGCCCATATAAGATGTGTGGATCTTACAGTGCAGTGGGTGGGTGTCAGAGACTGGAAAGATTGATGTCTCAAGACATTTTGAAATACATCTATGTGGTGGAAGGTCAGGTCGGGCCTTGGCAAAGCAGTGTGCTGCCCCACCCCCCACCCTCCCTAGAGCCAGTATCCCAGCCTGGCAGAGCTGCTAGTAATTGGTACACTGGAGGAAATGCCCCACACTCCACCCCTGGACCCCTAACCCACCTCCTAAGTGGCCAAATGACCAGAAGTCAGGAAGTCTCACCTGGGGGAAGGACCCAGGAAGGCCAAGGGGTATTTAAGGTTGAACACAAGGCCATCATGTTTGTCTGGACACTACCTTCCTCTTGGAGTTTCTATCTGAACACCTCTGGAACTCAGGAGTTGGTAGTTATATGTGTGCTTTTCTATATCTTTTCTTTCTCTTTTTTCTTCTTCTAATTCCCTCTTCCTGGAATATTTTGAGTAACTTAACATTGAACAGGCTTAACATTTGCTAAGTTTAATGGGCCAAGTTAATGCTTTGAGAAGTGTTTTACGCTGGTTGGATGTTGTAGTAAACCTTTTGCCAAAGTTCCTTGAGTTTTCTAAAGTTTGCCAGTAAAGTCTTTTTTGTTGTTTTGACCTCTTGAGAATGTTGGTATTTCTCATATACATTTAATTCAGAGTACATGAATCTCTTGGTTTGGAAAAACAGGTATCTGCCAGGGAAAGTTGGAGTTTCCCTTGTAATGGAGAATGAAAACCCCTCACCCCCTCCAAATTATAATTTTGCAATTAAAGGCTTTCAGGCAAAGATTTGGGAATAGGAATAACAGTTCTTTACTAGGAATATTAACAATACAAATGTAGTAGTAAAAAATCCCCAAACAAACAAACAACAATCCTAGAAACCCTGGCAGAGTCAGGGCTACAACCTGACACCCTGTTGGTCAGGGTGTTGGAAGCAGTCCAAAAGTAAGTCCTCCTGGAGTGGCAGATGTGGTTCTGTTGGAGCAGAGATGATCCTGAGAGAAAAGGGTCCAGTGATGGTGAGAAGGGTCTGGTCCTCCTCTGGGAATCCAGTGGAACCAGATACCTTGTGTTCCTATGTCTCAGTTTTTATCTAGGTAGGAATGGTTGGCTCACCCCTACCGGGTGGTGCATCTCACAATGGGATGATGGAATGTGTCATGTCATTGGTGAGCCTTAATGGCCCATTAGCAGAAGATATCCCCCGGAGGGAGGGCGGGTGGTGAAAGAGATAAGAAACAATGCACTACCGAGTTTTGACAGTTGGCCTATTATCAAAAGGCATCCACCCACCTCCTCCCAGAGTAAAGAAGAACAATTCTCCAACTGCTTTCAGCAGATGAAATAGAATACACATTTTTGGTTCCATTACCCAAGACAATGAACCATTGTAAACCCTTTCAGAAGTCTCATTGAGTGTGTTGATTGGGGCCTTGCAGTGGGGTATACTCCCAGCGCTGTCCCTCTTTCCTTTTTCCGTCCTTTGTCGTGTTTGTTAAGGTTTAATAAACCTTTAAAATTTTAAAGTGAGCGGTCATTTCTCACAATTTCTGACATAGTATCTCGATCTTCCAGTCTGGATCCTGAATTTTAACCATAATTTAAAATGCTGTTTTCATTCTGTCTGTGTCATTTCATTAGCTCCCAGCCGTCGCCTTCCAATTATTACTATTATTGTTGTTACTGACAATGGAACTTTAACTGTGACTGAACCATCCATACCTACCCTGTGACGGAGGGCAGCTACTATCACGTCTGCATTTAGTTCTAGTTCTCTCTGCAATAGGACTTGGGTTTGCATGGCCAAGCTTTGGCAGGGGCGGGGGGAGGTGCTACAGAGGTGACTTCTGTGAGAAGCTGCTAGAAGCTTCCTCCATGCCCAACAAAGCCAATCCCTGGTGGCTCCAAAGATGGATGTGTCTCTGGCCAAGGCTGGGCCAATTAGAAATAGTGGTAACACCTCTGTGATAACATATTTAAGAAGAAAACAAAACAAAAAGTTGTGGAGCCATTTTAATTGTGGCCAGAGAAGAGCAGAGTGAGAGCAAGTGAGAAGAACAACTATGCAGATGTCAAGGTCAGTGAAGAAGGAGGGGGAAGAGGTGGTCCAGTCCCTAGATCGGAGATACCTCTGCAGCCTGTGGTGAAGACCATGGTGAAGCAGCTGTCCCTCTGCAGCCTATGGAGGTCTACAGGGATGCAGAGATATACCTACAGCCTGTGGAGGAGCTCCATGCCGGAGCAAGTGGATGCCTGAGAGGAAGCTATGACCCTGTGGGACACGCATGGAGAGAGGCTGTAAGAGCCTGATAATAAGAGAAAGGCTTCAAAAAGTGCTTCATCATTATGTCTGCTTATCATAATCACTCTTGAACACCTGAAAACTACGTGCAGGATGGACTGTGAGTAGCCTGGCTTGAAGCCCATAAAAAGGAAGGCAAAACTGGTGCAAAATGTGGAGGGGAAAGCAAGGGGCAGAATCCCTGACCTTTGTCTTTTCCCCCACCACAAACATCGCCTGCTGCAAGATGCCCTGAAGCCGCCTCCAGGAGCCAATGCCGCCCGCTTGAGGGAAACCCCCCTGATCCTGCATCCTTGGACTGAAATCACAAGTTAGTTGTGGAACACCCTACCCCCTGCTCCTGCATTCTGTGATGAGAGCACCGCGAGTGGACCGAGGTTCAGCTGCAGCGATCTATTTGATTCTCAATTTCAAGAGCCGTGATAAAAGGGTCTGAGGGGGCTGGATTCAAGCCACTATCTATCTGCCATTCTGGATGATTCTTCCAAGTGAAAAGCATATCAGCATACATAATCTCATACCATTTCTCTTCCTGTCTTAAAAACAACATTAACTGTAACAATGTGTTATAAATCAAGATTCCATTCTGTGGCCATTTTTCTCCAGAGTCTAGTTTGTACAGTGGCCACCACTGATTACAATACTTAATAAAATTCTCCCTGGTAGCTGTTTCCAGTCTTTCTCCAGTGTGGCAAAATGCAACCAAGCAGGTTTTTTTTCCAGAATGTCCACTTTAGCTTGTCCACTACCCATTTCCAAATAGTAGATCCAAAATGTTACAGTACAGATACAAATACAAAACTGTAGCTGTGCAAAGAAATGTTTTTTAAGTTTTAGTTATGAATGTAGTATAGTTTTTTTATATTGTAAGTTTTAGTATAGTAGATACCTTAAAAGAGCCCCTTTGTCTCAAGGTAGCTGATAAAGTTTCTAAGACAACCAGAGTCTCTGCACAGAGTCTATTCCCTATTGGTTCCCTTTTTGTTATATCCCTGTCTCACGTATGATTCTTTCTCTTGTCCATCACAAAATTCTTATCTTCAAGGTCCAGGAGCTCGGCCCCTGGTTGGCAAAACCCCGAAAGACCACCCCCAGACCTATTTAGGATTTGTTAGTGTTTATGTAATCTAGCTGGCATGTATCGTTTTAATTGTTTTATTGGTTTAAACGCGTTGTATCCACCCCTCTGAATGTTGTACAAAAACGCCCTGCAGCCCAGGTCCAG
Source organism: Phylloscopus collybita (assembly GCA_027886175.1). Lineage (NCBI taxonomy): Eukaryota > Metazoa > Chordata > Aves > Passeriformes > Phylloscopidae > Phylloscopus > Phylloscopus collybita. The sequence goes on from JAJNNQ010000057.1 coordinate 6,323,118, forward strand.
GGTCTTTTGGAGGCACTGGCCTGAGGCTGGGAGACCCCTGACCCCCCCACCAAATAAAGCCTCTTTTTTCAAAGCCTCTAAAAGTCCCCTCTTTTGCCACCGCCATGTCAGCGTGAGCTGAGCTGCCTGCAAGCCAAAAACCCCACCAACGAACTTTGCTGAAGCGTATCCAAAAAGCAGCCGGGGGCCCAGCCTGAATACCGAGCTGGGCCAAAACCAGATACGCGCCGTCGCAGCACCCAGCGCCCTGGGGCTGAGACGCAACACACTGGCGCCCAGAACGTGGGGCTGCAGCCGCAGTTTAGCATGCTGAGTCGTGTGTTTGACGCAGTGGCCCAGAGTGGACCCTGTGAGAGGTCTGCAGAGACTCTCCAATTCACGAGCCACCAGGGTGAAGCCCTGGTCGACGAAGAGAACAGCTCCTGCCCCAAAGGAGTTCTCTTCGGCGTGTGGTCGTATCAGCATCCTCCCCCCGCTGTCCCCTGGGTTTTGGTGAGTATAATTCCCCAAAGAAGGGGGGGAAAATACCCACAGTGCAGGCTTGAAAGAGCCGCAGAATCTTAAGGTTGCGCAACCCCTGAGGGTAGGGAAAGGGGGGGCTGTGAGTCCTTCTCGTGCGAAAGGCTCCCTCCTCAGGAAAGGAAATCCTGTGGAAAAGTGAGGGGGGTGCTGAAAGAGTGGTGGAACAAGTAACAGCTAAAAAATGGGAAATACAAAATCCATCACTCAAAAAGAGGTTTTCAAAAGTTTAATTGGGATTTTACTTGTTGCTAAAGTAAAGCATTCAAAGAAAGAATTGAAAAAATTTATTAAGTTTTTGTTTTTGCACTTTTCAAATGTTAATTCAAACCAAGTAAATTGTATTTTGTTTTGGGAAGAAGTTTTAAAAAAGTTACAAAAGCTAGCTCAGTCAGGAGATGTTTTAGCTTCAAAATTCATGTTTTGGCCTTGGCAGCTGATATCTGCCTTGAAAGAAATTGAAAAAATGCAAGAAAAAAATATTGCATCTTTGCAAAAATGTTCTTTAGCTTCTTCCCCTTTGTTTCCTCCTAATGCTTCTTCTTTTTTCCCCCCCCCGCTTTCTCTCCTTTTCCCACCCCACCCTCCATACCCAAAGTTCCCAAATCCCCAAAAGACCCTTTTAAAATTTTTAAAAATGCAAAAACCATTTCCAAAACCGAAAACCTTGCTCCTTTAAGCCAAGGCAGTCACGGCCGAACTGCCGCGGCATCCCAGAGCCGTTTAGCAGGTCTAAACGGCAAACCCCCCCCCCCCTTCGGTTTCCCGAGAAAACAAACCCAGAGTTCATTTTTTGTTTGCGGAGAACAAAACTCCTTCAGCCCCTCCTGCCGATGAAGACAGCCCCAGTAACCCATGCAGCCCCAATCCTGAAACTTTTCCCCCCCCCGGAGAACAAAGAAAAGTGCCCCAAAGATGGCGGATGCCACGTGGAAAAGCCATCTGCTCTTTGTTCTTTGTCTCCTCCAGTTTCTTTCTCCCAGAGAGCTCCGCTTCCCCCACCCTTTTCCCCTCCCTGCTCGTCTTTTCCTTTGTCCCCAAACTTGCCTCCGCCCTTTTCCCCGCCTACTCAAAGCCCAGAATGGGATTTGCTTTCCCCCTGGCCCCCAAGCGCCGCCCTGTCCCCGCTCCAAACCCCACTGCTCCCCCCCCCGCCTCCAGAATGGTGTGGTTTGCAGCTAAGCCAAACCGCCCCAGCCCCGGCGCCGGTCCCCGCCACGGCTCCGGTCCCGGTCCCCGCTCCGGTCCCGGTCCCCGTCCCAGCCCCGGCGCCGGTCCCCGCTCCGGTCCCCGCCCCCGTCCCCGTCCTGGCTCCGGTCCCAGCCGCGGCTCCGGCCCCGGTCCCGGGTCCGCCGTGCCGCGCGGGTCAGCTCCAACCTCTCCTCGAGCCAGCCCCGCTCCCTCCCTGTCCCGTTCCCGTACCATTTTCAGCTGCCTTTTCTGCGCCGCCATTTTCCGACGCCGCGTGGCTGCAAGCGCCCCCCCCCCCCCCACTCGCGGCTGCCGGAATGGCGGCGGAGCGCGGAGCAGGCGGCGGCGCGCACTCGCCGCTCGCTGCGGCCGAAACCGCCGAAGCGCGTGACGCAAGCGGCGAACCGCCGCCGCCGCCGCCGCTTTGGCTCCAAACCCCCCAAGACCCGGCAAATGCCGCGGGAGCCGCCCCCCGGCAGGCGCTGCTGGCGTTTCCAATCCCCGAACCCGAACACACGGCAAAAAAAAGACCCCGTGCAGTTCGTGTTCCCGGAGCCGATCCGAGCCGACGCGCGTTCCTTTCCGTTTGCCGAAAGTCAGCCCACGCTGGCCCCCTCGCAGCAATCAAAATGCACGGCGAGAGAGCCAGCCCCGAGAGGTGTTTTTCCTCATTTTTGCTACAGGTCCGAGTTACTGTTTCAGCCCTCGCCGCCATTGCAGAGAAGAGGGGCGGAGCCGGGAGCCGTCCCAAGCAGCCTCCTTCCCCCTCCCCGCAGTGTCAACGCGGCACCGCCCCCAGCCTGTTGCCATAGTGACAGGCAAACACACTGTGAGCTCGCAGTTCCTGCAATACTAACTGCAGCCACTGAGAGAAAAATCCCAGATGAAGCAGATCAAATGCAAAACAGGGAAAAGGTGCCCACAATTACACCAGTTACCTATCGTAGGACTCGTGGGCACGGGAATACCTTTGCAATGTGGCGAGCCTTTCCTCAGTCACTCATTAAAGATTTAATGAAAGCTTTAAAAGAATTTGGCCGAGAAAGCTCATATTTTGAAGGAATGTTGTTTTCTTCTTTTGCTGGAATCACAGTTGTCCCCTCAGATTTAAAACAGCTTTTCAAATGTTTGTCAAAAAAGGCTCAGTTTGAGCTTTGGGAGGGCACCTGGGCAAACATGTTGAAAGATGCACTCCCAGCTTTGTTAGAAAACCCAGACACCGCAACAGATAACGCAGGCAACCCAATCACCCTCAACCATTTAATAGGCGAGGGAGATTGGAAACTAGCCACTGACCAAGCAAATAATATCCCACAAAATGTTTTAGAATTTGTAACTGAGCTAGCTTGCAAAGCCTTTTTAAAAATGCAACCTGCTGGATCTGTTCAATGTTATTTAGAAATTTTTCAGGAACCACAAGAATCATACGTTGACTTTGTAGACCGCCTCTCGATGGCTGTCCAGCAGCAAGTTGTAGCAGAAGAAGCCCAGAAACAAGTGATCCAGCAGCTGGCATTTTCCCATGCAAACGAAGAGTGCACAGCTGCCATCAACCTCATTCCAAGAGAACCAGGGACCATCCCTCAGCTCAGGCAGATGCTGCAAGCCGTGAGTGTCACAGTTCCAAGGAGCAAGAAACCAGCTCCCAAAGAAGCAAAAACACGTCCAAAAGTCACTGCTGCTGCTGCTGAAACTTCGAAAGCCCAGAAGACATCAGAGCCACAAAAGAAAAACAGTTCTGCACAACCAGAACGCCCCTGCTTCCTCTGTGGTCAGAACAATCACTGGACAAACCGGTGTCCAATGAAAAAACAATTTGACAATTTTTTAAAAGAAAGGGGAAGTGGGGAGAATGGGAACACAGAGAACAACAAAGAGTCAAAAAACTGAGTGATGAGCGTGGGACAGCCCAGCGTGTTGATCCAAATCGGGCTGCTGTAAACACCAAAAAAGGAAAAAAGTCATTTAAATCAAATTTGTCTTTTTTTTCCACAGGATTTGACAAAACCAGACAAACCGAGGCACATAATCTTGCCTGAACCAACAGGATCCTTGACAACGACAGACAGGTATGAGCCTTTCAGGCTCAAGCTGGCTGAGCCTCTTCACCTGCGGGACAGTCAATGGCACACAGCCGTGGTCTCAAAAGAACCAGGCACGTGGCATTTGATAGGTACCAAATGGGTTGTTGTCGGAGACTGTAAGTACACCCCCAAAGACATAAAGATTGCTCCTGGGATTGTAAGAACAGACCCAGGGCAATTTGTAGTGTGGTTGGGCAGTGATAACCCACCCACATTTTTACCAAAAGGGCAAATCATCGCCCAAGCCATTCCATCTCTCCAAGAGTTTGCAGTGAGAACAGGTTCAGAGAACACTGCCACAGAAGATGACAAAGAAGAAAGCGACACAGACACCACAGTCGCTGTGATAAAAAAGATAAGCTCTGACAGGCCAAAAGATTACTGTAAACTCTCCATGGGTGGCGAATCCAGACTCCTTGAAGGAGCCTGGGACACAGCTGCAGATGTCACAATTGTACCAGAAAAGGTGTGGCCGTCACACTGGGAATTACAAGACTATGTCAAACATGTAAATGGCATTGGAGGTTTGCAATTGGCCAAACAGTCAAAGAAAGCAGTCACTTTTGAGGGACCAGATGGGCAATTGGCAACTTTACGCCCTTTTGTGTTGGATTTTGACGAACCCCTGTGTGGAAGAGATTTGATGTCCCAATGGGGAGTCACAATCAACATTCCTGACCCTTCAAAGGTTTTTCAAGTTGCGGTCACTGAGGAGCGCCCTATCCAAAAACTGAATTGGCTGACAGATGAACCAGTTTGGGTAGAACAGTGGCCGCTCTCTAAGCACAAATTAAAGGCGCTCAATGAATTGGTAGAAGAGCAATTGAAAAAAGGCCACATTGAAGAGACCACTTCACCGTGGAACTCTCCAGTGTTTGTCATTCAAAAAGCAGACAAGACCAGATGGAGGCTTCTCCACGATCTTCGCAAAATTAACGAGGTAGTTGAGGACATGGGATCACTGCAACCAGGGATGCCTTCCCCAACTATGCTCCCTGAAAATTGGAATTTGACTGTGATTGACATAAAAGATTGTTTTTTTCACATTCCTCTTCACCCTGATGATGCACCACGCTTTGCTTTCTCTGTGCCCACCTTGAATCAAGACGCCCCACGGAAGAGGTACCAGTGGAGAGTTCTTCCCCAAGGTCTCAAAGTATCTCCCATGGTCTGCCAACGGTATGTTTCCTCCCTACTCGAACCCGTGCGTGCAGCAGTGCCCCAAGCGATCATTTATCATTACATCGATGATGTTTTGATTTCCGCGCCAACAGACGACCTGTTGAAACATGCACTCGACCTCACAGTGTCTTCACTGGTTGATGCAGGTTTTGAGCTGCAAGAGTCCAAAATTCAACAGATGCCGCCCTGGAAATACCTAGGGCTTGAAATCGGAAAGAGGACCATTGTTCCTCAAAAATTGAAAATTAGAACCCAAATTCAGACCCTTGCAGATGTTCATCAACTGTGTGGAACTTTGAACTGGGTGAGACCTTGGCTAGGTCTTTCTACTGAAGATCTAGCCCCCCTTTTCGATTTGTTAAAAGGGGGAGAGGGGCTCAGTTCCCCCAGGACCCTCACCCCAGAAGCAAAAATTGCGCTCGAAAACATTCAGCACGCAATGTCCACCAGACAGGCCAACAGGTGTAAGCCTGACCTGCCTTTTCGATTTATCATTTTAGGAAAGCTGCCACATCTTCATGGAATGATTTTTCAATGGGACAAAAAAACCATCCAGAAATCAAAGAAAGTCCAAGACAATGAAGATCCTCTCTCTATTATAGAGTGGGTCTTTCTGAGTCACCACAGGTCCAAAAGAATGACAAAGCCACAAGAATTGATGGCTGATTTGATTCGGAAAGCCAGAATTCGCCTTCGAGAACTGGCTGGCTGTGACTTTGAGTTCATTCACATGCCAATCAAATTGAAATCAGGCCAAATCACAAAAGCCATGCTGGAGCATTTGCTCCAGGAGAACGAAGCACTGCAGTTTGCTCTAGATAGCTACCCCGGCCAAATTTCAGTTCATCGGCCTGCCCACAAACTGTTCAATGCCGATGCTCCATTTCAATTAGAGCTAGAAAGTATCCAGAGCAAAGAGCCTCTTGACGCTCTGACTGTTTTTACAGACGCTTCAGGAAAGTCACACAAGTCAGTCATGACTTGGCAAGACCCTCTTTCCCAGCAGTGGGAATCAGATGTTGCAGAGGTAGAAGGATCGCCTCAAGTTGCTGAATTGGCTGCAGTCGTTAGAGCGTTTGAGAAGTTCTCTGGACCTTTCAATTTAGTAACCGATTCAAGTTATGTTGCAGGGATAGTTTCTAGAGCAGAACATTCTGTGCTGCAGGAAGTTTCCAACATCACTCTTTTTCAATTGCTTTCTAAGCTTGTGAAACTGATTTCTCACAGAGAACACCCCTTTTACGTGATGCACACCAGATCACACACAGAGCTCCCAGGATCCATTGCAGAAGGAAACAGGAGAGCTGATGCTCTCGCTGCCCCTGTTGAGGTGACCCCGCTGCCAAATCGTTTTGAGCAGGCAAGAATCAGTCACCAACTCCATCACCAAAACGCACCAGGTTTGGTCCGGCAGTTTAACTTAACCCGTGACCAAGCCAAAGCAATTGTAAATAGCTGTTCACAATGTCACAAAAGTGCCATTCCATCCATGCCCACAGGCGTGAATCCCCGTGGTTTGTCCAGCTGTGAAGTGTGGCAATCAGACGTCACGCACTTCGCCCCCTTTGGAAAGCAGAAGTACGTGATTGTCTCTGTCGACACGTTCTCGGGAGCTGTTTTTGCTTCTGCCCACACCGGAGAGAAAGCTGGAGATGCTATCAAGCATTTTATCCAGGCTTTCGCTGTTTTAGGCATCCCAAAGTCTTTGAAAACCGACAACGGACCAGCTTACAAATCCAAAGAATTCAGCAGCTTTTTACAGCAATGGGGAGTGGAACACAAAACTGGGATTCCCCACTCTCCGACAGGTCAAGCAATTGTGGAGAGGACTCATCAAAATCTCAAAAGAGTCCTCAGTCAGCAGCAACCGGTTCTCAAAATTGAACCACCATCTGTAAGATTGGCCCATGCTTTGTTCACTTTAAATTTTCTTAATTGTTCTTTTGAGTCCATGAAGCCACCGGTGAAAAGGCATTTTCAGGGGAGCTCACAGTTAGAGCCCCATGAAAGGCCAAAAGTTCTTGTCAAAGATCCAGAAACTTTGAGGATACAGGGTCCTCATGATTTGGTCACCTGGGGGCATGGGTACGCCTGCGTCTCCACTCCCACTGGCTTGCGGTGGATTCCCTCCCGATGCGTGAGACCCTATGTCCCAAAAACTTCAGAAACAAAAGTGCCCCAGGCCACTGTGGCCTCCTGGAGAAGGAGGAAAAAGGGAAGAGAAGAGAAGAGAAGAGAAGAGAAGAGAAGAGAAGAGAAGAGAAGAGAAGAGAAGAGAAGAGAAGAGAAGAGAAGAGAAGAGAAGAGAAGAGAAGAGAAGAGAAGAGAAAAATTCAGAGGCAAGGCCTCCTTGCCCAGTTACTCTTCCCTCCTGGATGTTTTGGCAAGAGGAAGAAGCAGAAGAGCTGTTTCCTCCAGATGACTGTGTTCAATGTTTGTTTAACTGAATTTTCTTTTGAGTTACAGAAACACAAGCCTGGTGTTCAGCATGAAAATCCGCAGCACGACAGTGTTTACCCTTGTAGTGCTGCTCAGCTTGCCATCAATAACCATCCCCTGGATCGTTCCACAGCCAAAAACCAATGTGTGGAAAACCCTCGCACGGAGTCTAGGCCAAGACCACATTTGCCTAGCCTCAGCAGCAGCCCAAGATCCCATATCCTCCTGCCTGGTAGGAATCCCTGTGAAAGAAGAAGAGTATCCATACTCACTCCTCCAATGGCAACAAAGATTTAATCGAAAGCCCAGCACAGTTCATCATTTTGAAGAAATAGGTGAACCCCCGTCGACTTTTGTCATGAATCCCCTTGCTTTTTGGAAAGAGTGGTCACAAACTCTTCTGCGTGCCCACCAAGAGCCCCAAGAATTAGAACTCCTTGGGTCCTCTAAAGCTCCCTTTTGTGTTCAATTTCTGTATACTCCTTCCAAAAAACAAGAGAAGTCAATCTACAATTTGCTGCAAGTTAAAGGTTCATATATGGCAGCAAATTGGTGCACAAAACTTGTGCATGTTAAAGTTCCTTCTACTGACAACACTTTTCCCCGTTCCCTTCCTAAGGGTCTTTTTTTCATTTGTGGTGACAGAGCATTCACAGGCGTTCCTGCTCGACTGATTGGAGGCCCATGCACATTAGGCAAGTTAAGCCTGTTCACCCCAAACATGACTCAAATTTTCAATTGGCACAAGAGAAATTCCTCTCTTCAAATTCAGAAAAGAGACCTATCAAGTCTCGATCCTGATTGTAATTCAGAAATTATTCATTGGTCCAGAGCAAAAACTACAGCCCTGACAGTTTTTTTACCATGGGTTTCAATTGCAAAATCTATGGGAGAACTGAGCCGTTTAGAATGCTGGGTGGCCAAGCAAGCAAATTTAACAACACAAGCTATAAGTGACCTCTTTTCAGACGACGAAGTCACCAGGCAGGCAACCCTCCAGAACAGAGCTGCCATTGACTACCTGCTTTTGTTAAATCAGCATTCATGCGAGGAGTTTGAAGGACTGTGTTGCTTCAATCTATCGTCCAAAGCAGAAGACGTCAAAAAATCTGTCCACCAGCTGCAAGAAATGGTCAACTCCATCAAGAAAGAAACAGGAGACTGGTTTGACAACATCTTTTCAGGTGTTGGACTTGCTAGCATTGCCAGCTCGTGGATCAAAACAGGACTGTTAGTTTTGTTCATTGTTTTAGTTGTAGCCGTTGCTTTTAGTTTAGTGAAAAATTTAATTATGCATGCAATTTTTCCCACTTCCATCCCCTCTGTGCACTCAGTAGTGCCAGCCATCGAATTTCCACCAGATGATGCCTCGAGCAGCGAAGACAGCTCAGAAATTTACACTCCAGAACAGTAACAAAATTTAAAAAAAGGGGGAAATGTAGCTGTGCAAAGAAATGTTTTTTAAGTTTTAGTTATGAATGTAGTATAGTTTTTTTATATTCTAAGTTTTAGTATAGTAGATACCTTAAAAGAGCCCCTTTGTCTCAAGGTAGCTGATAAAGTTTCTAAGACAACCAGAGTCTCTGCACAGAGTCTCTTCCCTATTGGTTCCCTTTTTGTTATATCCCTGTCTCACGTATGATTCTTTCTCTTGTCCATCACAAAATTCTTATCTTCAAGGTCCAGGAGCTCGGCCCCTGGTTGGCAAAACCCCGAAAGACCACCCCCAGACCTATTTAGGATTTGTTAGTGTTTATGTAATCTAGCTGGCATGTATCGTTTTAATTGTTTTATTGGTTTAAACGCGTTGTATCCACCCCTCTGAATGTTGTACAAAAACGCCCTGCAGCCCAGGTCCAGGGTCTTTTGGAGGCACTGGCCTGAGGCTGGGAGACCCCTGACCCCCCCACCAAATAAAGCCTCTTTTTTCAAAGCCTCTAAAAGTCCCCTCTTTTGCCACCGCCATGTCAGCATGAGCTGAGCTGCCTGCAAGCCAAAAACCCCACCAACGAACTTTGCTGAAGCGTATCCAAAAAGCAGCCGGGGGCCCAGCCTGAATACCGAGCTGGGCCAAAACCAGATACGCGCCGTCGCAGCACCCAGCGCCCTGGGGCTGAGACGCAACACAAAACCATTATCAATTGATAAAACCAAGTCAAACAGAAGTCTCATTGAGTGTGTTGATTGGGGCCTTGCAGTGGGGTATTTGGTGTTTGACTTGGTTTTATCAATTGATAATGGTTTTGTATTTGTATCTGTACTGTAACATTTTGGATCTACTATTTGGAAATGGGTAGTGGACAAGCTAAAGTGGACATTCTGGAAAAAAAACCTGCTTGGTTGCATTTTGCCACACTGGAGAAAGACTGGAAACAGCTACCAGGGAGAATTTTATTAAGTATTGTAATCAGTGGTGGCCACTGTACAAACTAGACTCTGGAGAAAAATGGCCACAGAATGGAATCTTGATTTATAACACATTGTTACAGTTAATGTTGTTTTTAAGACAGGAAGAGAAATGGTATGAGATTATGTATGCTGATATGCTTTTCACTTGGAAGAATCATCCAGAATGGCAGATAGATAGTGGCTTGAATCCAGCCCCCTCAGACCCTTTTATCACGGCTCTTGAAATTGAGAATCAAATAGATCGCTGCAGCTGAACCTCGGTCCACTCGCGGTGCTCTCATCACAGAATGCAGGAGCAGGGGGTAGGGTGTTCCACAACTAACTTGTGATTTCAGTCCAAGGATGCAGGATCAGGGGGGTTTCCCTCAAGCGGGCGGCATTGGCTCCTGGAGGCGGCTTCAGGGCATCTTGCAGCAGGCGATGTTTGTGGTGGGGGAAAAGACAAAGGTCAGGGATTCTGCCCCTTGCTTTCCCCTCCACATTTTGCACCAGTTTTGCCTTCCTTTTTATGGGCTTCAAGCCAGGCTACTCACAGTCCATCCTGCACGTAGTTTTCAGGTGTTCAAGAGTGATTATGATAAGCAGACATAATGATGAAGCACTTTTTGAAGCCTTTCTCTTATTATCAGGCTCTTACAGCCTCTCTCCATGCGTGTCCCACAGGGTCATAGCTTCCTCTCAGGCATCCACTTGCTCCAGCATGGAGCTCCTCCACAGGCTGTAGGTATATCTCTGCATCCCTGTAGACCTCCATAGGCTGCAGAGGGACAGCTGCTTCACCATGGTCTTCACCACAGGCTGCAGAGGTATCTCCGATCTAGGGACTGGACCACCTCTTCCCCCTCCTTCTTCACTGACCTTGACATCTGCATAGTTGTTCTTCTCACTTGCTCTCACTCTGCTCTTCTCTGGCCACAATTAAAATGGCTCCACAACTTTTTGTTTTGTTTTCTTCTTAAATATGTTATCACAGAGGTGTTACCACTATTTCTAATTGGCCCAGCCTTGGCCAGAGACACATCCATCTTTGGAGCCACCAGGGATTGGCTTTGTTGGGCATGGAGGAAGCTTCTAGCAGCTTCTCACAGAAGTCACCTCTGTAGCACCTCCCCCCGCCCCTGCCAAAGCTTGGCCATGCAAACCCAAGTCCTATTGCAGAGAGAACTAGAACTAAATGCAGACGTGATAGTAGCTGCCCTCCGTCACAGGGTAGGTATGGATGGTTCAGTCACAGTTAAAGTTCCATTGTCAGTAACAACAATAATAGTAATAATTGGAAGGCGACGGCTGGGAGCTAATGAAATGACACAGACAGAATGAAAACAGCATTTTAAATTATGGTTAAAATTCAGGATCCAGACTGGAAGATCGAGATACTATGTCAGAAATTGTGAGAAATGACCGCTCACTTTAAAATTTTAAAGGTTTATTAAACCTTAACAAACACGACAAAGGACGGAAAAAGGAAAGAGGGACAGCGCTGGGAGTATACCCCACTGCAAGGCCCCAATCAACACACTCAATGAGACTTCTGAAAGGGTTTACAATGGTTCATTGTCTTGGGTAATGGAACCAAAAATGTGTATTCTATTTCATCTGCTGAAAGCAGTTGGAGAATTGTTCTTCTTTACTCTGGGAGGAGGTGGGTGGATGCCTTTTGATAATAGGCCAACTGTCAAAACTCGGTAGTGCATTGTTTCTTATCTCTTTCACCACCCGCCCTCCCTCCGGGGGATATCTTCTGCTAATGGGCCATTAAGGCTCACCAATGACATGACACATTCCATCATCCCATTGTGAGATGCACCACCCGGTAGGGGTGAGCCAACCATTCCTACCTAGATAAAAACTGAGACATAGGAACACAAGGTATCTGGTTCCACTGGATTCCCAGAGGAGGACCAGACCCTTCTCACCATCACTGGACCCTTTTCTCTCAGGATCATCTCTGCTCCAACAGAACCACATCTGCCACTCCAGGAGGACTTACTTTTGGACTGCTTCCAACACCCTGACCAACAGGGTGTCAGGTTGTAGCCCTGACTCTGCCAGGGTTTCTAGGATTGTTGTTTGTTTGTTTGGGGATTTTTTACTACTACATTTGTATTGTTAATATTCCTAGTAAAGAACTGTTATTCCTATTCCCAAATCTTTGCCTGAAAGCCTTTAATTGCAAAATTATAATTTGGAGGGGGTGAGGGGTTTTCATTCTCCATTACAAGGGAAACTCCAACTTTCCCTGGCAGATACCTGTTTTTCCAAACCAAGAGATTCATGTACTCTGAATTAAATGTATATGAGAAATACCAACATTCTCAAGAGGTCAAAACAACAAAAAAGACTTTACTGGCAAACTTTAGAAAACTCAAGGAACTTTGGCAAAAGGTTTACTACAACATCCAACCAGCGTAAAACACTTCTCAAAGCATTAACTTGGCCCATTAAACTTAGCAAATGTTAAGCCTGTTCAATGTTAAGTTACTCAAAATATTCCAGGAAGAGGGAATTAGAAGAAGAAAAAAGAGAAAGAAAAGATATAGAAAAGCACACATATAACTACCAACTCCTGAGTTCCAGAGGTGTTCAGATAGAAACTCCAAGAGGAAGGTAGTGTCCAGACAAACATGATGGCCTTGTGTTCAACCTTAAATACCCCTTGGCCTTCCTGGGTCCTTCCCCCAGGTGAGACTTCCTGACTTCTGGTCATTTGGCCACTTAGGAGGTGGGTTAGGGGTCCAGGGGTGGAGTGTGGGGCATTTCCTCCAGTGTACCAATTACTAGCAGCTCTGCCAGGCTGGGATACTGGCTCTAGGGAGGGTGGGGGGTGGGGCAGCACACTGCTTTGCCAAGGCCCGACCTGACCTTCCACCACATAGATGTATTTCAAAATGTCTTGAGACATCAATCTTTCCAGTCTCTGACACCCACCCACTGCACTGTAAGATCCACACATCTTATATGGGCAGAATTCCTAAAAGAAGGCTGTTGCGGTTCGGGGTGCAGCAGGACCCAGTCCGGAAGGAACACGGCGGTCTACTCACTTGCTACACAAGACCTGCTGGGCAAATCACTCACATACGCTAATATAGTGGACGGTGAAATGCATTTATTAATCGCGCGCACAGCTCTTATATGCATGCAGCGTGCTGACGTCACAGCTGCAGAGACTGCGCTATAATCATAACGCATATAACAGGTGGAGAGGCGGGGTCCCTAACTGCCCGTACATCTCGTGAGCTTCCGTACAGACCCCTATCTCACGACAGAAGGCCTTATTACTGAATGGGATCTTACCTGTGTCCCAGACTGGTATGAGGGCCTGTGGTCTTCTCCAGGGAAGTCCTGATGCTGGCATGAAGATCCGGAGACTCCTCAGATCCACAGGAGATCAGGCAGTGTCCCATCTGGAGTCACCAAAAATGATACTGAAATCAGCCAGATAGAAAGTTTCTAATAGAGTTTCAAGTATTAGAAGGCAGACATCCTTTATTGCAGCATGCTGGTCACTCAGGGGATCCTTCTTCTAATCGAGTGTCCTGAGCACAGGGTAAACAGAGTTTTTATCATACATGCTGATTATATATTCATTAGTTATCCCCACTTACTTGATGTATATATATTACTTTATCATACATAGTCGCACCCCTTATCAGAAGTCCTTACATGGTTCTTTGGGATCTGTCTTCAACGTCCAATGTCCTTTTTAGGTGGCTGTTCCTCCACCCTCGCTTTTAAATAAGTGCAATATCACTGTTTTATATAACTTCTGCTTTGTCAGCCTTGCAGAGCTAAGCTGGCATCGGGCTTGCATTTTGCATGACTTCTGTTTGCCTAAGTTACATCCTTTATCTATTTATCCAAGGCTGTGCAGCTCTGTTCGACTGTCCTTATCGAGACAAAGTTTTCTAAAGAAGCCCTGTCTTTGAGTCTGAGGGACAGAAAGGATTCCTTCACAGAAAGGGGTTTAAATGAAGGTAAATCCTTCCTTAGCCTCAGATTTTGGCAACAGTCTAAATTTAAGAAAGTTATAGAGGTAGAATTGAATAATTTGTCCTGCAATTTCTAGTGATGGCAAAGCATACATATAAATTAATTATTTATAAAGACAAATCAACAGACACAAGATAACAGAAAATCTTAATCAGAATTACTTACTACACATTATAAAACTAAAAGAAGTACTAGTAGATTATAGCATAACATAAAACAGTGCACTATATCAAGGCACCTATCTTGAAGCTTGCAAAAGAAATAGTATTGATTAGGAGTTGACTGTAACTTACCACCAAAACAACGATAATGTACACAGATTCTTTCACTTAATCCCTGGGAAGTAACCGTGAAATAAGCATCTGTCACTGTTGGACACGAAAGAAAGATGAGAGAACTCCAAATATTTCAGAAGGCAAAGAGCATAGAAAAAAGGCTTTATTTTCTAATTTTTACTACCTTTTATAAGGTGTTCAGATACAGACTTAACATGGTTGGTGAATAGGAACGACACCTCTCTAATCCCATTGATTAAACTAGAGAAACAGCAAAACACCACCTGGAGAAAGATTGTTTTGAGAAAGGATAGTTGTTTACCAAGATTGTTTGAGAAGAAGCTTTCTTGAGAAACTTTTCCTTGGGAAAAGTTAGCAGCTGCTAGCAGGTTAAAATCTCATAGACTTAGAAATATCAGGCCCACAGGCATCCTCACTTCGGGAGACACTCCACACATTTCCAGGAAAATGTGTAGAAGATTTCTGCTTTGTGGAAGTTTGGTGTGGCTTTTATAGTTGTAAAGTGAATGTCTGTCAGTCAGAAATTCAGCTCATCTTGTCAGATCTCACTTCAACAGTAAGATGTTTACTGTCAGCTGGGAGATGCCAGAGCAGTGTTAACCCCATGGCACCACTATAACTCATTACAAGACAGCTTGTCTTGTTTGAGTTATCTGACTAGTTAACAAACAGTAGATTAGCTTTTATGGGGGTAAGATGCCCTGCTACAGTACTGTTACCAAAAATCAGTAAAAACAAAACTACTTAACACCAATGTAGCATTAAGAAGCAGGCATTCCTTATTTGTCTGGATGCATGAGGGGATATCTCCTCCGAAATACTGTGCATGCTGATTACAGAAAGAGCTCTTGCTTCTATATTATATTTTGCATACATATTCAGAGGTTTTCCCAGAAGAAACAGACATATGATAATCATTTCCCTGAGGTCATTAGCAAACGTTCCCTCCCATCGGCTCGTGCATTTTTCTGTCCTGGGGGTCTCTTTAGTGGTCCCTGGTGGTTGGTGACCCCAAAGTCATACTTGACTGCCTGGTAAACTGGTGAAAAGTTGGCATAACTGGGATGATTACTTTCCATTTCTTCTTAGTCAATATTTAACATGATCTTACAGAATAAGCATTCTGCAGTGCCATAGGCCAGTGGTTTTTGAAGAATAAGCATTGTATTAACCCACCAGCTGCAAACAATTCTTCATCTGGCAACATTTCCCCCCTTTGAGGCTTGTGAAGCTTTTGTCTTCAAGCCACACTTTGCTGCTTTATTAACATTACATAAGTTCTTTGTGTTGTATTAACAATCATGATTTTTATGCAGCTTACAGTAAGTATCATAATCACAATTATTATTATGATCACAATTATACTTTGCAAAAGTCAGGCCTACCAGCCAGAGAAAATGCAAGTCCTTTAAATATTTTATTTAACCAAATACTTTCTAACCGTGCACTTAATTCCCTGCTAGATGCAGCAACAGATTTTATCCTCTCTGATTAGCCAATTTAGAAGTTACATTTGGAATATGTATACAACAAGTATTGTTTAGCTTTAAGTAAGCACATACTCCATGTTTATGAAACAACAATAAATCTAAAGCCAGTCTGTTTTGTAGGGTCATCTTAGCTGTAGCTTGCAGTTGTTCAATTATTTTAACAAATACTAATTGAGTTGCATTAGCTAAAGTTTTCATTTGTCCATGTGTTGATCATAAGGAATAATTTCCTTCTATTCCTGTCCAATTTGCATAGGTGTTATTTCCTTCCCACGTGTTCCCATATTTTTGTTAAATTACCAAGACTATGGAACTGGATTTTCTGCCGAGGTTGGTATTGGTAAGCAAGCTGTTATAGAACTCTAAGCAAAAAAAACCCCAACTAATACTGTAGAGAATGGTTTCCCCGGGGAAGAGGAAAACCCTGAACTAATGCCCTGGGAAACCTCATTCTAAGCAGGAGGCTTACTCACATGCTCCCTTTGTTCGAATATGCAAATTGTTGCTGGAAAGTTCCTAGTTCTTTGTGTTACTATAGGCTGATTTTTGGTGCAGGAATTTTAATATTCCTAATTGTTCTCCCCTATTGGACCCTTCCCTCAGACCCCACCTTAACTCCTCCCCACACTGGGAGGCATAAATACCCCTGTCTGACCCTGGACTCCGCCTTTTGCTTTTTGCTACTTGTTACTGCCTTTTTCCAGTTCATTCCAAATATAGTGTACACCTTCTTGTTTGTTATTTTTGCATTATTAAAATTCTGTTTCTGGACAATTGGATCAAGGCTGCCTCTCTCTATCAAGTCACCATTGGGGCAGAGTCCTGAGGAAACTCAAAGGGGTATGATTGTTGGGGCTCGGACCCCCAGAAGTTTCACCTGCTGCCCGAACAAGACACCCCTGGTATCCAGGGGACTTTTCAGGACTCAGCCCCATCCTTCGGGAGCTGAGCGTAGGACACTGCCCTTCTCACTGGATTGCCGGCATTGGGTTGAAGGAGGGACTCTTCGATGGATAGGAAGCCAGAAGGAGGCTGCCCTAGCAACTACCTTTGGAGGAAGGTAGGACAAGGGCAACATTTGCCCCATTTTCTATCACCCCCCTTCAAAAATTTGCTTAATAATGGGAGCATGGATGTCTGTAGCTGAAAGAGGCACTTACAAGGATTTTAAGTTAAAATTGGCTAACTGGGGAAAGATATTCGAGAAAAAGGAGCTCCAAGAATTAATTCTGTGGGTGTATAAAAATGCTCTGGAGATCACAGAGCCCAAGCTGCAGTTGACTAAATTTTGGGACTTGGTAGGAAAAAGACTTTATAATTCGGCTGTTAATCGAAATCGCTCCGGCCAGAAGTTAACACCAGTATTTCAAAAAGTATACAACATGATACAATTAGAAGAGAAGGAAAGAAATTTATTCGGAGAGGACAAAAATCCCAGTGACTTGAAAAAAACTGGGAATGCCAACCCCCCCTCCTCCTCCTTAAAAGTTTTTCCCCCATCCATTCTGGCAGACAGACACAGGGCTGAGATGGCAGATGCCTGTGCCCATGGCTGGCCCAGGGAGAAATGCGGCTTAGCCTGTGACCCCGCCGCCCTGTGTCCATCGGCACCAGAACCTCCACCTGGGATCCACAATGGCAATGCGCAAGCCATGTTGGACCCCCCCCCCCCTACTCCATCCCGCCAGTTCTCTTGTGTTCTCCTCAGCCCTCCAACCTCACTACCATCACACGGTCCCGTTCTGTAATCATCGACCACCGCCATTTTGAAAATGTTGGCCATTTTGAAAAATCCACTAACAACTTTGGTTGATGCCCCTGTCCATTGCAAGTCTCCGCCTTCAGCCCTGCCCATGACCCTGCCTACACTCTCCTGCGGCACTCCCACAATCCAGAAAAGTCGTCACTTCCAGTCCCTACTGGAAGTACATCAGCAGTAGTTCCAGAAGGGCCCACCTCCAAGATGGCGGCACCCAGGTCACTGCGGCCCAATCTAGAACCTGGAGGTCTAGAACCCAGAGCCAAGAGGAACCAAAAATAAAAAAAGGTCTTCCCAGCTAGAGACTACTCCTCCTCATCTAACTCATCCTCCTCCTCGTCATCTGAGGAAGATCTCTGCTGGCCAGAGTCTAGGAAAACCAATTGGGAAAAGATAAAAAGAAAAGCAGCAAAAAGGGGTGACTTGGAAATAGCAAGTAAATTGGATATAATGCCAGTCTGGTACAATAGAAGGGGCAATCCTATTTGGGACACTCTGGCTTTCAATGAAATTAAAGAATTAAGTAAAGCAGCTAGAGAGCACCCATATTTTTCTAATCTAATTTCCGCCACCTTCTCTGCTCACACCCTAACCCCACATGATGTGCGATACCTTATGACATCACTGTTAACTCCCACTGAATATTCACTATGGGAGTTAGGGTGGAAGCGACTGCTGACTAAGCTGCTGCAAGGTTATGCCAGAGATCAGGCTAGGGCTGCACTGACTATGGATCAACTGGCAGAAGGGGCTTTTATAGATCCAGACCAACAAGCTAAAAACCTACCAAGACCGGTTCTTAATGATATCAAAGAAGCAGCCAGAAAAGCCCTGACACAAATTCCTGAAGCAAACCAACCACAATTAGATTTTGCAGACATCAGGCAAGGTCCCACTGAACCCTACATGACTTTTTTAGACCGATTAAAAATGACCATTGATAAACAAGTCACTGAGGATCAGGTGCAAGAAAGACTATTTAAACAATTGGCAGTGGTTAATGCAAACCCAGAATGTAAAGAGGTCTTGTGTGCCCAGCCTTCAGAACGAGATCCCACCATTCTTCAGATGGTGGAAGCATGTAATAAACTGGCCACTCTAGAGCATACTGCCACCATCCAAGCACAAGTATTAGCCAATGTTCTAAACAAATTTCAAAAGAATTCACAAAAACAGCAAAACCAAAAACCTGGACATTGTTATAATTGTGGCCAAAGGAGACATTGGGCGAAGAACTGTAATAAGCCAAAGAAAAAAACTTTCCAAGAAAAATGTAACTGTGGGAAAAGTGGACAAGGTACTAACCAGTCTTATCAAGTACAGGCTCATTGCTGTTGTCAGTCAGGAAACTTCAAGCTGAGTGCGAGACAGCAACACACAATGACACAAGAATCCCTGTCCCTCGCCATACACAGCATTGGAGACCGTCAGGTCAGGAACTGCAACATCACATCAGAGACCTTCCCACCCCAGTACCAGCAAACACCCGAATGGAGTTGTCAACTGCCCAGTCAGTAATGATTACAGACTTTATCCATCATGCCATCTCAACAGGTTGTTTGGAACCAGAGCCACGGCCAAGAGACTTCTTGATAGTTGGACTAGACAGGCATAATGCAGAAGGGTTTTATGTTTTGCCCACAGTACTGATAGTCACTTCCAGCCAAGAAATTACTGTTTTAGCTTGGTGTCCTAACCCTCCTTGTTTCCTACCTAACGATCTTGTTTTTGCTCAAGCCTTCTTGTTACCTGTGACAGATGATGCTGAGAAAGACCATGCTGTTCCTAATGAACACTGCATTGCCTGGACTAGACAAATTGGCTGGAGGAAACTCAAAATTACCTGTGCTGTTACATGTCTGGGTATGACTATTACCCTTACTGGACTCATTGACACAGGTGCATATGTTACAGTCATTTCACAGGAATACTGGCCATTGGAATGGACACTTGTCCCATCCTTGGACACTTTAGAAGGGATTGGGGGACACAGCAAAACCTTGAGAAGTTTACACCCAGTTTCCTTTAAAGGACCTGAAGGCCGTGTGGCAACCACCAAACCATTTATCATTTAAAAAAAGAAAGTCCTTGTCTGGGGAAGAGACATTTTAGCCCAATGGGAGTTGAGGCTAGAAACACATTTTTAATGAGGGCCACTGATGAGTGCGGTGCAATAAAACTTACCTGGTTATCAGACAAACCTGTTTGGATTGATCAGTGACCCCTCCCCGCTGAAAAACTGGCTGCGCTAGAGACGTTAGTAAATGAACAATTAACTAAAGGACATATTGTCCCCACAAACAGCCCCTGGAACGATCCTATATTTGTCATCAAAAAAACCCATAGCGATAAGCGGAAACTACTTCAAGATCTGAGACAAGTAAATGAAAATATTGAGGAAATGGGACCTTTACAACCTGGATTACCATCACTGATTATGATCCCTATGGATTTGGCATTAATGATTATTGATTTAAAAGATTGTTTTTTCAGCATTCCCCTACATCAAGATGATGCCCTGAGGTTTGCCTTCTCGGTTCCCTCAATCAACAGGCAGTCACCCTTAAAAAGATTCCACTGGATCGTACTTCCCCAAGGGATGCGTAACTCACCAACAATATGCCAGTGGTACGTAGCAAAAATCTTGTCACCTGTTCATGAAAAATTTCCTCAATCTATGATGCTCCACTACATGGATGATATTTTAATTGCCACCAAAGACGATGCAATTTTAAAATCTGTTGACAATGTAATTAGCAGTCTACGTCAAGAAGAATTTCAAGTGGCAGAAGACAAAATACAACAGTCTCCTCCTTGGAAATACTTGGGGTATAGACTCACAGAACGCAAAGTCACACCACAGGCTCTGCAACTGCAGGAGGATCCAGCAACATTACACGATCTTCAGAAACTTATTGGATCCATTAATTGGGTTTGGACTCTCTTAGGAATTACCAACCAGGACTTAGCTCCTCTGTTTGATTTATTAAAAGGGGATATGGACATAAATTCCCCTAGAGAACTGAGCCAGGAGGCAAAGACCGCGTTAAATAAAGTATCTACAGCTCTACAAACTTGTCAAGCCCACAAATGTGACCTGAAGTTACCTTTTCAATTTGCAGTATTAAGAGAGAATCCACATCTTTATGGTCTAATTTTTCAATGGAATCAAAACCTGTCGGATCCTTTATTAATTTTAGAATGGTTTTTTAATCTTATCAGATGTCTAAAACTATAACCACTGGTCCGGAGAGTCTATCACAATTAGTAATGAAGGCAAGATCCCAGATTCTATCCCTTTCAGGGAAAGATTTTTCTCTTATGTTTATACCCGTTACTTCCCTTTACTCAGAATGGTTTATTCAGCAGTCTGAAGTGTTTCAAATCGCATTGACAGGTTTCACAGGACAAATTTCAGTTCATTTCCCGAAACATAAACTGTTGCACCTTTCTTTTACTCTAATCCAAAAACCCTTTAAAAGGCACACCCTTCTTAATGCTCTTACTATTTTTACAGATGGTTCCGGAAAGTCACACAAATCTGTAATTACATGGAAAAACCCTGACAATGGTAACTGGGAGTCTGACATCAAGATTGTGGAAGGATCACCACAGATTCTGGAACTTGCTGCTGTTGTTTGTGCTTTCTCAAAATTTCCTATTCCATTTAATTTAATTACAGATTCATTTTATGTTGCAGATGTCGTGGAACGGGTAGAGGGTTCCCTCTTAAAATTTGTCTCTGTAAGTTACTTAAACAACTAATCTTTTTTCTCTCCTTAAGAAAACAGCCTTATTTTGTCACACACATTCAGTCACACACCAGTCTACCTGGATTTATGGCCGAAGGTAATGCCCATGTAGACCACCTTACAATGCCCATTCAAACCACTCTCCCTAATCTTTTTGATCAAGCCTGTTTAAGTCATTCCTTTTTTCATCAAAATGCTCCATCCTTAATGAGAACATTCAATTTAACTAAAGATCAAGCGCAGATGATTGTTAGCTCCTGTCCTGATTGCCAGCTTCAATCGATCCCTTCAGTGGGGAGTGGAGTTAACCCTAGAGGGTTAAATAGTTTACAGATCCGGCAATCAGATGTAACCCACTATCAATCCTTCGGTAGATTTAAATACATACATGTCTCTATAGATACATTCTCAGGAGCCATATTTGCTACTGTGCATACCAGAGAAAAGGCTCGAGACATCATTAAACACTTTTTACAAGCCTTTTCATCCCTTGGAATTCCCCAAAAAATAAAGACAGATAATGAGTGTGGGTATATATAATGAAAAAGAAAAGAATTCTTTAATTTATAGGGGGTAAAACACACTACTGGGATTCCCCATTCGCCCACAGGCCAATCCATAATTGAAAGAACACATAGACCTCTAAAGGATATTTTAGAAAGACAGAAGGGGGGAATGGACACCCTATCAACAGTGGAAAGATTGTCCAAGGCAGTATATGTTTTTAATTTTCTTAACAATTCATTTATGGAACCCCTACCACCAATTTTTAGGCACTTTAGTAATACTACCCCGGCAAAGTTAAAGGAGACACCACCAGTGCTAATAAAGGATCCTGAGACCTCATAAATCTCTGGATCCTTCCCACTAATAACCTGGGGCAGGGGGTACGCTTGTGTGTCCACAGGTGCCGGACCCAGGTGGATCCCTGCCAAGAACGTTAAATCACATTTGCAGCCGGTACAAGAACCCCAGATGAAGGAACTTGAAAATGACTCCTCAGATCATCAGCCCCCTCAACCAGGCCCTTAGAAGACTTCTGTTCACCATTATCATCTTAGTCGGTTTTATAGTTCCTGTTAAAACTTGGGAATTTCTGCAGCCTAAGCAAAATGTATGGATAACATTAGCTAAAGCTGTTAAACAAGACAACATGTTCCTATTAGTAGCCACTCCAAATAACCCTTTTTCCACCTGTTTAGAAGGGTTACCAGTAGACACGTGGCCAATAACTGAAGATGCCACACGCTTAACACTTCCCCAAAATAAGTGGGTTCACAACCCAGCAAACAACTGGGCCAGGAAACTTCCACATGCACCACTTGAACCCCAGGAACTGGAGATACTGGGGTCAGTAAAAATGGATTTCTGTGTGAAATTTTAGTACACTGATGAAGGGTAGTTAGAGAACATGTTTTAGATGTACAAAAATTAAGAGACGAACTGAATTCCTTTATGGATGTTTCTCATTCTCAAACCACTTATAAAAATGAAAGTCTATGGTGCAATTTCACCTCACGCATACTCTCTTGGTCCAGTAACTTCCCCCTTCAATTACCATCAGGAACCTTTCTTATTTGTGCGGACAGAGGATGGCCCGCCATTCCCTCAAAAATCAAGGGTGGACCATGCAGTCTGGGAAGACTTACTTTACTAACACCCAATGTCTCGATATTAATTAATTACAAAAAACATCAGCTGGCTCAAACCAAATGATTTGCCCACCAATTTGAAGAAGATTGTAAAGACAAAATTGATTTTTAGAGTAAAGGAAAAAGAGTTTTCATATCATCATTATTTCCATAGGGAGGTATTGCCCAAAGTTAAAAATGTTAGATAGACTTGGGTGTTGGTTAAGTAAACAATCAAATGCAATTTCCCTTGCATTAAGCGGTCTGTTAACTGATGTTGATTCTATTAGACATGCCACACTTCAGAACAGAGCAGCAATAGATTTCCTATTGCTAGCCCAGGGGCATGGCTGCGAAGATTTTGAGGGCATGTGCTGCTTTCATCTCTCCGACCATAGTGAATCTATTCATCGCAGCATCCAGATCTTGAAAGAGGGAGTCACCAAACTTCAAAAAGAAGATGAAAAGGACTGGTTTAATGAACTTTTTAGGGGCTGGAACCTATCCTCATATGTACTCTCCATAGCTAAAATGGAACTGTTGATTTTCTTAGTAGTTATAATAATAGTTTCCTTTTGTATGTTTAAACTCATGTTCAAAACCTTAGAAAAAAAGAGTTTTCTCTTTAGAAATATAAAAGGGGGGAGATGTAGAGAGTGGTTTCCCTGGGGAAGAGGAAAAACCTGGACGAATGCCCTGGTGTTGTATTGCACTAAGTAGTATTGTTATATTTGCAATGGGTGTTTTGGTTATATATATATCCACACAAAATGTTGTATTACACTACCTTTCCCACGAATCCCTGTGCCCCTTCACCTGACACCACCTATGTCTCACCTCCCCCTGGGTCAGTCCCCATTGGCCGGTTGACCCCTCTCCTCCCCCTCTCCTTCCGAAAGGGCACAAAACCACTCTGAGCCACGTGCTTGGTCTTTTGCTCTCATCAGAACTCCATGGTGTAGGTTCTGCATTAAACTGTAGGACTATCCCTGAGGGACTAAGAGCACCTTTTGTCTTTTGTCTTCGTCCTCGCCTCAGTTTCCCCTCTGAGGATTCAGTGCTAGCCTGGCAGGACACTCAGAGGTGCGGGAACTGGGGCACCCTGGGATACTCCATTCTAAGCAAGAGGCTTACTCACATGCTCCCTTTGTTTGAATATGCAAATTGTTGCTGGAAAGTTCCTAGTTCTTTGTGTTATTATAGGTTGATTTTTGGTGCAGGAATTTTAATATTCCTAATTGTTCTCCCCTATTGGACCCTTCCCTCAGACCCCACCTTAACTCCTCCCCACACTGGGAGGCATAAATACCCCTGTCTGACCCTGGACTCCGCCTTTTGCTTTTTGCTACTTGTTACTGCCTTTTTCCAGTTCATTCCAAATATAGTGTACACCTTCTTGTTTGTTATTTTTGCATTATTAAAATTCTGTTTCTGGACAATTGGATCAAGGCTGCCTCTTTCTATCAAGTCACCATCGGGGCAGAGTCCCAAGGAAACTCAGAGGGGTCTGATCCTCTGGGCTCAGACCCCCAGAAGTTTCATTATACAAATTCCCGCCACAATAAATAAATAAAATAGGAACCTTCCCACTGTTTTAAATTTGTCCATATATTTATCCTTTTTCCTTCAGCAACTTCTAGCACTCAGTGTAAAGCCATTAATTTTGCTTTTTGTGCTGATGTGTTAATAGGTAAAGCCTGGGCTCCTGTTACCTGAGTTGAGGTTACCACTGCATACCCAGCTGCCCACCTTCCATTTCATACCATGCTGCTCCCACCGGTGTATAGCTCCAGTTCCAGGTCCTGGATAGGATCATTCTTGAGATCTGGTCTGTCAGAACACACTTGTTCTGTGGTTACTAAGCAGTCATGGTACAAAGGTTTCTGGGCTTCTTCTGAAGCCTGGAGAAACAGGGATGGGTTCAAAGTAGTACTTACCTGAAGTTCAACATCATCCTGCTCCAGTAGGGCAACTTGGTATTTCAGCATCCTGCTGTTAATATCCAATGTCCTCTTTTTTGTTCCAAACTAGCTATTACCATGTGGAGTACATATCAGCTTTTGTGCTTTCTGGATTAAAAGCTCTGCATAACCGACACCATCCGGCCATACCTAAAAAGGCTCGTAGATCTCTTTTAGTCATTGGCTGTAGAGTCTGGCAAAGAGCTTCTTTTTGGCTGCTTCCCAAGCTTCTTTTCCCCTTCGAGATCTCAGAACCAAGATATATTATTGCTGCTTTGGCTATTTGTGTCATTTTATTTGACACTGTATCCAGATTTTCCCAAGAAATTTAACAGACAGTAGCATTGAGGCACTTCCTTTCAGTCTTGGTTGCTCGCAGAATATTATCTACACATTGTAGTAAAGTTCTGCCCGGATTTTCTTTTTCCAGCTTTCCAATTTCTTCTGCCAACTGATTGTCAAATATAGTGGGGCTATTTTGAAGCCCTGGGGTAGCACAGTCCATGTTAGCTGCACCTTCTACCCAGTGTTTGGATTCTCCCACTCAAAAGCAAACAATTTCTAACTATCTGGATCAAGAGGTATTACAGAAAAAGGCATCCTTAAGATCTAGCACTGTGAATCATTTGTATTCCCCTTTCAGTGCTGTCAAGAGTGTGTATGGATTAGCTACTACTGGATGAATATCTGGTACTATTTTATAAATGCCCCTTAAATCTTGTACTAGCCTATATTCCCCATTTTGCTATTTAACTGGTAATATCAGTGTGTTATATTCTGATTCACATTCTTTCCATAACCCATATTCTAAGATTTTTTCTATAAGCTGTCGCTGTAGAGGTGGCCACAACACACAGAGGGACACAGTGAAAGTTCAGAAGGCTTCTGTTTATTATGGCAGCACACTGCCTTTTATACATTCCTCAACATAGTTTATACTTATTCATTGGTTACAATAAATCAACAGTGTGTTCATTGGTACAGAGCACCTCCACCACTGTTTCCAGATAGCATTCACAAAACTTTTCCTAAAAATACTTTTCCAGCTGCAGGTGCCTTCTGCTTATCTCTTCCTTTTTCTCGGTCTCCATGTCAACGGCCTTGGTTTCTTGGTTTCTTATCAGCTTCTTCTTTAGCTACCCTACACTTCAGGCTCACAGGCCAGCTGTCAGCCCCTTCCACAATTCCCCCTTTTTGTATTTGAGCCACAAACACAGCTGCTAAAGATTTCTGCAGGGCCCTTTGCAAAAATCCAAGCAGGCAGGGGAAACACAAAGCAATGACTACAGTCACCAGCAAAATTACCAGTCCAGTTTTTAACAATGCCTTAAGCCATCCAGGAATACCCCAACTTGTAAGAAGATTATTAAACCATTCCCATCCTTCATCCACCTGCAAATGATTAACTCTTTCAAATTTAGAATGTTCCTGTGAATTGATTCACTATGATCTGACAAATTCATACAACACATACCCTCAAAGTCCTGACATCCACGACCACGCGCCAATAATAATCAACTACATCTACTAATAACCCACTTAAAGCTACAAATGTGTCATTGGCTTGTTTGGCCAACCAACAACTAAGTTTATTCAGTGTAATTAAAGCTTAAGCTGCAATCGCCCCAGGTGCTAAAAAGGATGCAAACATAATAGAACGAGATCCCCAAAATTCTGCATTATCCCAGTCACCACAAATTAAAACCACACCCTTTGTTAACTGCAGAGGCACATTAAAGGCACGTGAGATATTGCACGAGGTATAATTACACCATAAGCTCGCATTTCTATATATGTCTAATGTCTCTTAGGGAAACTGAAATAAATGATCATTGCTTTAAAGTCCAAATAATTGAAACTCAGGAAAAAGTCCATCAACTGAAGATGTTGATCTTTGACATCACTGAATGTCCTCCTGGATCCTGAAACAGGGAATAACTGAAGAAGATTAGTAGGAACACAATACCATGATGTTGGCATAGGGCTTTTGTTGTCAAATTGCCTCTGTAGTTTCCAGACATAATAACTATGTCTTTTCCAGGGGTGGCAGAGAGACCCCTTATATTAAAATCAAGTCCCTTGGGATTGGCAGAGTAATTCTAACCTGGGAGGGGGGACCCAAAGGAAAACCACCCTGGAAACTTTAGGATAATATGAATAAAGACACAACGCAACATCTCCCTCTGTTTTTGTTAAAAAGAAGAGGACTGGGTTTGGGGGGCAGAATGCTCTCCAAACCAAGACTGGTAAATGGGCTCCTCTTTTTCAGGCATGCTAGTATTTTCAGGCGAGGTTTCCAGGTTTTCCATTGGAGCACTGAGGGCTTCTAAATGGTAGATTTCAGGAGGGGAAGGTGAGCTTGAAACTAACTTATAAACCATACGCTTAATCAACCCACAAGCAATACTAACAACAATTATAACAAGTATAAGCAATACAATGAACACAGTTTTCAGCACAGATCCCACCCAGCCCGAGAGTACCCAGCCCTTGAATAGTCCACTCAGCCAGTCGTCTGTCTCTCTCTTGATGTCATTCACCATGTCTTTCATCTTGTCGATCGTGGCATGGATGTTCTCTGCTCTCAATGACAGGTTGAGGCAACAAAGACCTTCAAATTCTTCACAGCGATGGTTATGCAGAAGGAGCAAGTAGTCGATAGCAGCTCTGTTCTGAATTGTGGCCCACCTGGTAACTTCCTCGTCTGATAGGAGGTCACTTAGGGCAGCAGAAGTGAGGTTTGCCTGTTTTGCAACCCAGCATTCTAATCGGCCTAATTCTCCCATGCTTTCTGCTGCCGATATCCACGGCAGAAGGACTGTAATTGCGGTGGCCTTAAATCTGGACCAGTGAACAATCTCCGAATCACAGTCTGGATCCAATTGTCTTAAATCTCTTTTTTGGATGGCAAATTTATTTGTATTGTTTTTCATTCACCAATGCATTAAATTTGTGCGATTTGGGGTAAACAGGCTCAGCCTGCTGAAAGTGCAAGGACCTCCGATCAAGCGTGGGGGGAGACCTGCCCATGCTCTGTCTCCACATATCAAAAACACTCCTTTTGGGAGCTCACAGGGCTTATAATCTTCACTTAACGCATGCATGACTATAACCGAATTTTTGCACCAGTTTTTATGTGTGTATTGTGGATTGTTAGGGTGTGGATAGGTGTTTAATTCAGTTTCATAGTATGGAAGCCAGGGATTAAATTTAAACTGGATACAAAAGGTGGCATTCATGGAGCCTAAGAGATGGAATTCTTGTGGCTCATTTTTTGGTACCAGCAAATGTCTAGCCCACTCCTGCCAGAACATTAAAGGATTGTTGTTGGGGTAGTGACCAGGAGGAGGCGCAAGTGAGTTGGCTGAATTTAAAGCATGCCACATTTCTTTTGGTAACTGAGGATTTAAAAGGAACTCCCACCAGGCAAGTGGACAAGGGGTCAGAGGCTGAAGCTGTGGAGAGACAGATATGATCTTGCCCAAGGGCTTTGGTCAAAGTTGTCCACACATTTGCTTTTGGCTGAGGGACTATCCAGAGACTCGCTGGTTGAATGATCACAAGCAGGGCGAGGAGCAGACTCGGTCTCATGGTGCTGTGAAACTGCACATGGACAGCAGGATCTAAACCAGTAAAAGAAAACTTAAAACAGAGAAAATATTACAGACTGTTCCAGATAGGAGGTATTAATGGAATTTCTTCCAGGGAACGCACGCAGCGTTTCTTTCTCCTCCAAGCGGCATTGGCAACTTGGGGCACTTCTGCAGATTTCCCTGAGACCTTAGGAATGTAAGGCTTTACCCATTTTGATGGAATCCATTTTAATCCAGAGGGGATGGACACGCAGGCGTATCCACATCCACATGCAACCAATTTGTAAGGTCCCTGCATTTTCCAAGTCTCAGGGTCCTTTACCATGATGGGAGGTCTTTCTTTTAATGACAGCTGACTGCTCCCCCCAAAGTGTCCTACAATTGGTGGGTTCAGGTTGTCAAAAGAACAGTTGAGAAAATTCATAGTGAAAAGTGCTCTGGACAACTGAATTTGGGGCGGTTCTACCTTTAGGACCTGATGTTGTTGGTCAAGGACTCTTTTAATCTCACGGTGAGTCCTTTCCACCACAGCTTGACCAGTCAGGGAGTAGGGGATGCCCTTTTTGTGCTCTACTCCCCATTGCTGCAGGAAGCTCCGGAACTCCTTGGATCTATAACTGGGCCCATTATCAGTTTTCAATACCTTGGGGATGCCCATGAAGGAGAAAGCCTGTAGGAGATGCTTGATGGCATCAAAAGATGACTCTCCCATGTGGACAGAGGCATAGACCGCTCCAGAAAAGGTATCCACAGAGACATGGACAAATTTCTGCCATCCGAATGATGGTATGTGTGTTACATCTGTCTACCACACTTCGCAACTGTTCAACCCCCTCGGGTTTGCTCCCGCGCTTAACGTAGGGAGTGCATGCTGTTGGCAAGAGGAGCACGTGGTCACGATTGCTCTGGCCTGATCTCGAGTGATGTGAAACTGGCAAACTAGGCCAGGTGCATTTTGATGGGAAAGCTGGTGACTGATTTTTGCTTGTTCAAAAACATTTGGGAGTGGGGCCATCTCTGCAGGTGCAGCAAGAGCATCTGGCCTTCTGTTACCCTCGGCTATGAACCCTGGCAAATCGGTGTGTGACCTGACATGCATCACATTAAATGGTTGCTCTCGGTGGGAGACTAACTTTACCAGTTTTGAGAGCAACTCAAAAAGTGCAATGTTAGACACCTCCTGCAGTATGGCCTGATCTGCTCTGGACACTACTCCTGCTACATAGGCCGAATCTGTGACCAAATTAAATGGTTCAGGAAACCTCTCAAAGGCCCTAACAACTGCAGCCAACTCAGCGACCTGGGGTGAACCCTCTACTTCAGCAATATCTGTCTCCCACTGCTGAGTTTGAGGATCCTTCCAAGTCACAACGGACTTGTGGGATCTCCCGGATGCATCTGTAAAGATGGTTAGTGCTTTCAAAGGTCTCCTGCTCTGAACACTTTCTAATTTTAGAGTAAATTGAACTCCTTTTCGGTCCACCACCGACCCCTCTGCGCTATCTGCGAAAGCGCAACAAGCCACATGATCTTCCATTCACAAACAGGTGTTTATCAGTGGTTCATCACAGCTGTTTCAGTTGGAGTCGTCTTACCTCTAAAAGAAAATAACTATACTTTGAGATTTAAACAAGCATCTTTTAACAAAACTTAAAATAATTTAAAATAAAACAATACTTAAACTCGATATGGATGAAATTTGACAGAAAAAATATCTTAAACTGAATTAACTTGATTTAGGACAGCAGCAAGAGCACCCATTTTGTGCTCAACTGATCTGACTTTTGAACAAGCAGTTACCATATCAGCTACTGAGGGATCTCCTGGCAAAGACTCAATGATTTTTCTGCAGTCCTCATTTGCATTGTCTCTAGCCAATTGTTTACATTAAATTTGTCTCAAATTTTCATCATCTACTTGTTTTTCAATTGCTGCAGCAACCTTTTCCACAAATTGCAAAAAAAGGTTCCTTTGTTCCTTGTTGTATAGTAACATATCTGTTTGGAGCTGCCATTTCCATTGTTTTAATTAAAGCACTCATACCTAATTGTTGAGCCTCTGCCAAAATTAGAGGATCCCACTGTGCCTGTAAATCCGGGTTAGAAAAGGGTCTGTTGCCTAACAAGGCATCAACCCCTACAGCATGACGAGGGTCCTGAGGATGTAACTGCCGGTTATTCAAAACTGCTCACTCTGTTAATCGTCTCCAGGTATTCTGAAATACACCATACTGCACTGGTTGAAATAAAATTGTAGCAAGGTGCACAATAACATAGGGAGCAAGTACATCAGCATTAATAACCCAAATTAATTGCATTACTTCTTGAGAATTAATACCATATTTAGCCACCCTTGACTGAAGATCTTGCACAACTTTCCATGAAAAAACGTGATGGCTATCAGCTTGTCCTGAATTAGGAAGTGCTTTAAAAACAGGAAAAGCCATAGGCTCATCTTGGGTTTTTTTATTTCCCAAGATTTGAGTGGTTGAGAGTTTTTTGCCCTCTGAAAGGCCCCGAGCCAGACGCAAGAACAAAGCAGAGTCTTCAGATTCTTGTTTTTCAAGGTTTCTTGCTCTGTTTATTATTTCTTTTCTTTCAATTTGCTCTGTGCCCGGCCAAGGTCCTCACAGAAGCTCGGGCAACAGGCAACTCCTCCTCCAATGGAGGCTTGTCACCTCTTATACCAATTATTACGTATCTATTATTTACAATTACCAATATCTATCGTCTATACTAAACAGGTAATTTCTACTCTGACCCAATCTCCTTGAACTACTTTGTGACACTGTCACAGGAGAAGATGGAGACGAAGAAGAACAACAACAACAACTCAGGGCACCGCCCAGAATCCTCCATCTTGTCCCCATTCACCTCCACTCCAAAAACCCAAACCTACAAAATTTTCCACCCTGTGATAAACTACACTACTGTCTTTCACACCTTTGTGACTTGCAATTCCTCTCTCAGTGTTGAAAGCTTTTCCCATGGGCTGAAATCAAAGCCAGCGTCTTCCTGGGCTCTGTGCCAGGGTCTGCAATCCCCCTGTACAGATCCCAGACTCTCCTGCTCAGGTCCCTGACCTTCCAGGGTGACCAAAGGGATGCCCTGGACTCCAACAGGCTCATTGCAAGCAACATACATATCAGCACTCGACATATCTGACATTTTTGGTGGACCTATTTTCTGTAATAAATCCCAATCCCCCACTTCAACTGCCTTCTTTTTAACGTGCTCCCAAAATTGCAAAGGCTGTTGAGCGATCACAGTCACTTGGCAGGGAGGTAAAGTCCAAGGAGCAGCAGGTTTAGATTTTATTACGAGGTTTATCCCAAACAGATCCATGCACCATTTCTGATTTGTCTCCGGCACTTCATCCTCACTATCACTGCTAGGCAGTGGAGGATACGGTGTTAGTGATTTCATTTGTTTACACAGTTCAGGGGGAAGTGGGAGGCAGACGGCTCGACTTGATCTTCGACTTGTTCCTCCTGTAAAGCCATTTCAGTTAACTGCTGTGCAGGAGTAGCATATTTTGACTTGGCTCATAATTCAGCTAACTGCTGAGCAGGAGAGGGGTACACAGGTTTAACATATTCTTTTGGGGACAGATACGAAGAGGCATTTGTCTTGGGTTGTGGAACCAAAAATGTGTATTCTGTTTCATCTGCTGAAAGCAGTTGGAGAATTGTTCTTCTTTACTCTGGGAGGAGGTGGGTGGATGCCTTCTGATAATAGGCCAACTGTCAAAACTCGGTAGTGCATTGTTTCTTATCTCTGTCACCACCGGTCCTCCCTCCAGGGGGATATTTTCTGCTAATGGACCATTAACACATCCCCAAAATAGACTATCCACATTACATCATCCTATTGTGAGATGCTCCACCCAGTGGGGGGGGGGGGCAACCATTCCTACCTGGATAAAACTGAGACACAGGAACCCAGAAGGTATCCAGCTTCACCCGATTCCTGGAGGAAGACTAGACACCTTCTCATCACCACTGGACTCTTGTTCTACAAGATCATCTCTACTCCACCAGAACCACATCTGCCACTCCAAGAGGACTCACTTTTGGACTGCTTCCAACACCCTGACCAACAGGGTGTCAGGTTGTGGCTCTGACTCTGTCAGGGTTCTCCAAAATTGTTGTTTGTTTGCTGGTGTGGTTGGGTGGTTTTGTTTTTCTACTACATTTGTGTTGTTAGTATTCCTAGTAAAGAACTGTTATTCCTATTCCCAAATCTTTGCCTGAAAGCCCTTGATTGCAAAATTATAATTTGGCGGGAGTGAGGGGTTTCCATTCTCCATTCTAAGGAAAACACCAGCTTTCCCTGTCAGATACCTGTCTTTCCAAACCAAGACACATTATCAGTTTGTCGTTTGTTTCCCACAACAGGAGACCGGGGAGAAACCTCTGCGGAAGCAGCTCCAGCAGGCTCTGCTTCAGGAACAGGCACGTTCTCAGGCTGAGACTCGTTTTCCCGATGTTCCCCATTAACTTCAGTTTCTTGCTTTGATTCTTCCTTCACCTCCTGCTCCCTCTTATCCTGCTCTGTTTTCCATTCATTTAAGGTCTCGTAGAGCAGCCTCCAGGTGGCAGCCAAATCTGCAGCTGCCTTGTCCCCCTTGGATATCACATCCCATAGTCTTTCCCCCGCTTCCTTCCATGCTCTAACACTAAAGGCAGTACTCGCATCAGTCTCAAAATCTTGTGACTGTGCCCACAATAAAACACTACAAAGGACATAGTCGGAGGTCTTAACACCTTTTCTTTTCAGCAAAGCTTTCCATGGGGATAAAACAGTCTGTTCTTGCTTTGATAAATTATTTCCCATTATGTCCCCGACGGCTCATCCGTGCTCCAAGTGCCAAATTGAATCAGGTCTGGACCGGGCAGCTTCCCCACTGCTGTCAGAAGTCCTGTCAGGCTCTGTCGTCGTCGTCCCGTCCCGTCCCCGTCCCCGTCCCCGTCCCCGTCCCCGTCCCCGTTCCCCCCACCCGCCGCACCTGTCCCGGTGGGTCAATGCAGTTGCAGTTCACGTCCGGCATCACCAGATGTCGCTGTAGAGGTGGCCACGACACACAGAGGGACACAGTGAAAGTTCAGAAGGCTTCTGTTTATTATGGCGGCACACTGCCTTTTATACATTCCTCAACATAGTTTATACTTATTCATTGGTTACAATAAATCAATAGGGTGTTCATTGGTACAGAGCACCTCCACCACTGTTTCCAGATAGCATTCACAAAACTTTTTCTAAAAATACTTTTCCAGCTGCAGGTGCCTTCTGCTTATCTCTTCCTTTTTCTCAGTCTTCATGTCAACAGCCTTGGTAGAAATTCTTTTCAGGGGTACACACAGATCTTATCAGCTTCTTCTTTAGCTTCCTTACACTTCAGTCTCACAGGCCAGCTGTCAGCCCCTTCCACAATAAGCTTCTCCAACTTTTTCTTTGTCTCCCACTTAAGAGGCTATTGGTTTTGCTTGACCAGTCTAGCTTCAGGTTTGAGAGTAATCCTTACCGGTTTGGCCACCTTTGGTCATCCAGGCATCTCAGTTGCCCATACCAACAGGGTTACAGCATTCTCTACTTCCTCTGGGATTTCTTCCACCTCACTTGATTCCTGTAACATAAAAATCTTTGCTTCATTGGCTTTTCATTTGGGTATTTGAATTTGCATTTTCCCATCTCAGAAACTTATTTGAGCATCCAATTTTCCCAGTAAATCTCTCCCCAACAAGGGGATTGGGCATTCAGGCACATACAAAAATTGCTGCCCCCCAGTGTTTTTTTAATTTAAATGGTAATGATAATGGTTGCTATAAAAAGGCCTGTTATCTTTCCTCCCTGTCACACCCACAACACTTAGAGGTTCGAGGCTAAGATTTCTTCTGCAGGTATTCAATACCGAATATATTGCTTCTGTATCAATTAAAAAAACCAGATGCCTCACCTGAGAGTTAGCAAAACTGTTGAAAAGATACCTTGCAGATTTTCCTAAAGAGAAACAATCCTGTGCTTTGTAGAATAATAAACAAACTAGCTGTTCAAGGCTGGGTTTTACTCTGCACATTGCTAACTAGCATGCACACTGTAGTAAAGCACCCCACACCCAAGCAGGTGTCTCCATATAGGGAAAGGTTTGAGACTCACCCGAAAACCTTTTAAGGGAAGAACACCAGAAGTTTCTTTGCTCTCCTGACAGTAATTGGCTCAGTGCCAAGAAAAAAACCCCACAGGACTCTTTACCTGTTCCTCAGATAAGTAGCTATTCTCTATTGGACTGTTTGCAAAAAAACCCCACCTGAATCGTTCAATACTTACGGGAGAGCACGAGGCTTCTCAGTGCATTCTCGGGGTGTTGTAGCAGGTGTATGGACCTGTCCCTACACTGTATTTGGCTTTGTTCTTTATTTTCTTCTTTTATTAAAACCTTTTTGCTTTTTCAGGACATACTCGACCATGCTGTCTCGCTATTGATTTAAGCCATTTTCTGTGAGATGCTGGACACCCTCAGAGGTATTGAGATACTCAATATGTGGTGTCCCAGAACAGGGACACTTATATTAAGTGGGCCTGTTGGGATTCTGTTAGCTAGCCCTCAGCTAACTAGGCCTTTTTTGCCCTTGGTTTTCATTTTTAAAGCAAGCTCGTGGTGGATTTTGGTCATGAAAAAAACACATTGTGGGTCTAAAAGCTAAAGAGGGAGTTTTTAGACCAAAGCCTCATGCTGGTGAGAGAGGATCTTAGCCAGAACACCGATTCTGGAACGCAGAACTGAGTCCCAAGGACGGACCAAATTTCTCCACAGAGGAGAGAACTACTGAGACTGGCAGAGCCGGAGTATGCCGGCAGAGAAGCACCGCGTGTCCACAGGGAATCAGGGACAAACCAAAGAAGCTGGGATACCATGGTGTCCTGGTTTAGGGCAAAATTGAGAGGGAACCTCCGAAGGGGTTCCTCTGAAGAGCAAGCCCAAACGGCCCCTCCCCCCAGCCGGTCCAGGAAAAGAACTTCCTTAGAGAAAAGTGGAAAAAACTATTTATTTAACAAACAAAATGACCACAAATGCAAAGAATTAATAATATGAAACAATAAAACCTCTGGCCGCTCTGCAGAGAGATGGCAAACAGAGACAGTTCTTGCCGTGGGTGTAGCTCAGCTCAGTCTCTCACCAGCTCCACTCCCTCCGCAGCTCCAGGCCTGGCAGGCCGCAGGTGCCAGCCCTCGCTGCTCCTCTGGGTTTGTCGGTCCAGAGCAGATTTAAACAGTCCCAAGGAAAAAAAGGAAGAGAAAAAAAAAAGGTCCAGGAAGTCTTCTCTGCCCTAGCTAGCTAAACTAACTAAAAGCACAGGAGATCTCTGTCCCACCGCTGTCCGTGCCTCAGAACGAACGCCGGAGAGAGAGAGACGTGGGGGAGTCAGGCCGTTTCTCAAAACAAACTGCGCGCTGCTGCTTTCTCCCCCTTCGCTCCCAGAACAAGTTTTAAAGGTACAGAACTGAATATACAGCACAAACAGAGCAGACGATTGGGGATACGAGCAGCAAAAGTCACCCTACCACATTCCACCCCTTATCCCCATATCGTCAACTTACTACCAAAACTAAAATTCTAACTCTACACACACATACATTATACATATATATATATATACAGCTATATACAGAAAATGGTAGTAGCATCCAGACTGTGAGTAAATGATATTTACTCACAGTCTTCACCCAACAATCAGATCTCCCTGAGGTACACATCGTGTTGTTCCATCTTTCTGCATTATCCACCATGTGCAGCCTGGTCCCTGAGCAAAAACAATCCCACGAATGGGTTTGTCTGTATTTGAGGCAGATTTAATCCAAACTGTCTTCCCTAACAAACCTCTCACATGTACCACTGGGACTTTATCTCCGTCTACTGTAGATAGGAGCTCAGACTGGGCTGGGCCTGCTCTGTTGGTGGAACCTCGGGTGTTAACTAACCAGGTGGCCTTTGCTAAGTGTTGCTCCCAATTTTTGAAAGATCCTCCACCTAATGCCTTCAAGGTGGTTTTTAACAGTCCATTGCACCTCTCCACTTTGCCTGCAGCTGGTGCATGGTAGGGGATATGGTACACCCACTCAATGCCATGTTCCCTAGCCCAGGTGTTGATAAGGCTATTCTTGAAATGAGTCCCATTGTCTGACTCAATCCTCTCAGGTGTACCATGCCTCCAAAGAACTTGCTTTTCCAGGCCCAGGATGGTGTTCCGGGCTGTGGCATGAGGCACAGGATAGGTCTCCAGCCACCCAGTGGTGGCTTCCACCATGGTCAGCACGTAGCGCTTGCCTTGGCGGGTTTGGGGCAGTGTGATGTAATCAATCTGCCAGGCCTCCCCATACTTATACTTGGACCACCGTCCACCGTACCAGAGGGGCTTCACCCGCTTGGCCTGCTTGATGGCGGCACATGTCTCACAGTCATGGATAACTTGGGAAATACTGTCCATGGTTAGATCCACCCCTCGGTCCCGTGCCCACTTATAGGTGGCATCTCTGCCCTGATGACCTGAAGCATCATGGGCCCACCGAGCTAGGAACAACTCTCCCTTATGTTGCCAATCTAAGTCTATCTTCGATACTTCTATTTTCGCAGCTTGATCTACCTGCTCATTGTTTCGGTGTTCCTCCTTAGCCCGACTCTTGGGAACATGGGCGTCTACATGACGAACTTTTACAGATAGTTTCTCCATTCTGGTGGCAATGTCTTTCCACTCATCAGCAGCCCAGATTGGTTTTCCCCTACGTTGCCAGTTGGCTTTTTTCCACCTTTCCAGCCAGCCCCACAGAGCATTGGCTACCATCCACGAATCAGTGTAGAGGTAGACCTTTGGCCACTTCTCTTTTTCAGCAATGTCCAGGGCCAATTGAACAGCTTTGAGTTCAGCAAGCTGGCTTGACCCACCTTCTCCTTCAGTGGCTTGTGCAACTTGTCTTGTGGGGCTCCATACTGCTGCCTTCCACTTTCGTTTCATCCCTACAATGCGGCAGGAACCGTCAGTGAAAAGAGCGTAGCGTGTTTCTTCTGCTGGCAGTTGGTTATACGGTGGAGCTTCTTCAGCTCGGGTTACTTGCTCCTGTTCCTCTTCATCAATGAGACTAAAGTGTTCACCTTCAGGCCAGTTTGTAATTATTTCCAAAATCCCAGGACGATTCAGTTTTCCAATACGGGCGCGCTGTGTGATAAGAGCAATCCACTTACTCCATGTGGCATTGGTCGCGTGGTGGATAGCGGGAACCTCTGCTTTGAACATCCACCCCAGCACCGGTAGTCGGGGTGCCAAGAAGAGTTGTGCTTCAGTGCCTATTACCTCTGAGGCAGCTTGAATTCCTTCATAGGCTGCTAAAATTTCCTTTTCTGTTGGGGTGTAGTTGGCTTCCGCCCCTCGGTAGCTTCGACTCCAGAATCCCAATGGTCGGCCACGCGTCTCACCAGGCATCTTCTGCCAAAGGCTCCAGGACAGACCATGGCTCCCGGCTGCAGAGTAGAGCACATTCTTCACATCTGGTTCTGTCCTAACTGGGCCAAGGGCTACTGCATGAGCGATCTCCTGCTTGATCTGGGCAAAGGCGTGTTGCTGTTCCGGGCCCCAGTGGAAATTGTTCTTCTTACGAGTAACCAGGTAGAGAGGGCTCACAATCTGGCTATACTCAGGGATGTGCATCCTCCAAAAGCCTATGGCGCCTAGGAAAGCTTGTGTTTCCTTCTTGTTGGTCGGTGGAGACATTGCTGTGATCTTGTTAATG
Source organism: Phylloscopus collybita (assembly GCA_027886175.1). Classification (NCBI taxonomy): domain Eukaryota; kingdom Metazoa; phylum Chordata; class Aves; order Passeriformes; family Phylloscopidae; genus Phylloscopus; species Phylloscopus collybita. The sequence goes on from JAJNNQ010000057.1 coordinate 6,361,196, forward strand.
ACATCGGTGGGAATCTGGCGCCGCCCATCTTCCCACTTTATTCCCAAGAACTGGATCTCTCGAGCAGGTCCCTTAACTTTGCTCTTCTTGATAGCAAAACCAGCTTTCAGGAGAATCTGGATGATCTTCTCTCCTTTCTCAAACACTTCAGCTGCAGTGTTTCCCCATACAATGATGTCATCAATGTACTGCAGATGTTCTGGAGCCTCACCCTTTTCTAATGCAGTCTGAATGAGTCCATGGCAGATGGTGGGGCTGTGCTTCCACCCCTGGGGCAGTCGGTTCCAGGTGTACTGCACTCCCCTCCATGTGAAGGCAAACTGAGGCCTGCATTCTGCAGCCAGAGGGATGGAGAAAAACGCATTGGCAATGTCAATAGTGGCGTACCACCTCGCTGCCTTGGACTCCAGCTCGTACTGGAGTTCCAGCATGTCCGGTACGGCAGCGCTCAGCGGCGGAGTCACTTCATTCAATGCACGATAGTCCACAGTCAATCTCCAATCTCCATCAGACTTGCGCACAGGCCAAATGGGGCTATTAAAGGGTGAGTGGGTTTTGCTGACCACCCCTTGGCTCTCCAGCTCACGGATCATCTTGTGGATGGGAATCACAGCATCTCGAGTGGTTCTGTACTGTCGGCGATGCACCGTTGAAGTGGCAATTGGCACTCGTTGCTCTTCCCCCTTCAGGAGTCCTACTGCAGATGGGTTCTCTGATAGCCCAGGCAAAGTGTTCAACTGCTTAACACCTTCTGTCTCTACAGCCGCTATCCCAAATGCCCACCTGAGTCCCTTTGGGTCTTTGAAATACCCATTTCGGAGGAAGTCTATGCCCAAAATGCATGGGGCCTCTGGGCCTGTCACAATAGGGTGTTTCTTCCACTCGTTTCTAGTCAGGCTCACATCGGCTTCCACCAAAGTAAAATCCTGTGATCCCCCTGTCACACCAACAATAGAAACAGATTCTTCCCCCACATGTCTTGATGGGATTATTGTGCACTGCGCACCAGTGTCAACCAAGGCCTTATATTCTTGTGGTTCAGATGTGCCAGGCCAACGAATCCACACAGTCCAAAAAACACGGTTTTCCCTAGCCTCTACCTGGCTAGAGGCAGGGCCCCTCTAAGCCTGGTTATCCGTCTTCCCCTGGGAAACTGGAGCTACTTCCCTCTTGGTGGAACTACCTCTCTGAGTCTTGCCTTCCAACAATTCACGCAGCCGTTGTGCCAAATCGTCAGTAGATTTTCCATCCCATTTCCTCATGTCTTCCCCAGAATCACGCAGAAAGGACCACAGCTTAGTTCGTGGGATACTGCTTTTTTCCCTATCTGGAGAACGTCTGCGCTTGGTACCAGAACCTCTGACCTGTACTGCAGAGGTTTGGAGAATGTCCTCTCTGAGTTGTTTGTGGTTCTCCTCTATCTTATCTTCTAATGTCTGCATACGCGTTTCTAGAGCTGCAATTCTGGCATGTGTCGGGCCATGCACAGCATCTGCATATGCTCGGAGCTTCTTCGCCATATCCCTCACGGTCTCCCTTGTGTCATCTCGCTTCATTATTGCTAAAGCAGATGAGTATTCTTGTGGCCCAAGTCGTACAAGTTTTCGCCACATCACGGGTGTGCATGGTACCAGGTCTGGGTTCCTAGTGTTTAGGTCATCTGAGAAGATAATCTCTGCCACTGCCATTTCTCGTAAGCGTTGAATCCCTTGTTCTATGGTCTTCCACTGGGTTTGCTGCATATAGAGATCGTCTGCACACAGATATCTTTGTTCCACACTTCCCAGGACCCGTTCCCAGAGACTGCGTGGATTAGCCTCTCTCATCATTCCTTGGTCAATAACTGGATCTTGTGACAGGGATCCCAGATGCCTTGCTTCGGTGCCGTCCAGAATTGTAGCCTCACCTGCAGCATCCCAAAGACGGACTAACCAACTGATTATAGATTCATCAGGTCGTCGAGTGTAATCCTTTCTTAGGCCCCGAAGGTCCTTCAGGGAAAAGGACTCAATAGTAGCTTCCGGTCTTCTGCCAGTTGGTTGGGCTTGTGATCTTCTGCCGGTTGGTTGGGTTTCCGATTTTACGTCAGTCTGTTCAGTTTCTGATTGTGTATCAGTTGGTTCAGCATCTGATTGGGTGTCAGTTGGTTGGGTGTTGGGAGGCACTGACGGTCCTTCACCTGGATCATCATCCACTCGTCGATCAGTTTTGTATGTGCGCTTCTTTGCTGGGGCGACTGCCAGTGTCTTAGGTTCACTTTCTGGTTTAGCTGCTGTCTGAGTAGCTACGGTATTGGCTGCAGCCCGAGTAACTGGGGTAGCTGCTGATTTATCTCCCTGCACCCCTGCCTCTATCTGCTGCCCTACAGTATCTAGCAGTGTACGATAAGCATATGCCAGGGCCCAGCTTATCGCAATGAGCCTTTTCTCTTTAGAATTATCATGGCAGTTCTCCTCCAGATATTTCCCCACTTCGTCTGGGTTCTGAATTTGTTCGCGTGAAAATTCCCAAGCTGGGGGATCAGAAAATTCCTTTAAGGTTTGGCCCATTCTCTCCCATTTTCCACACCATTCAGGATTTTTCACACCTGGGTCTACCTTTAGGTCAGCAGTCTCATCAGCCCCTCTGGAGAACTCAGACCTCATTCTAGACAAGCTGTAGAACATATAGAGGAAGCCTACTAGATTAAATACCAGAAAGGTGGTTTCTTTAATAGTCAGGGGACTTTGAACATTCTCTAAAAGTGATGTAACTGGTTCAAAAGAGAAGGAACAAAGAAATGACTGAAAAGCTTCATCCCCTCTAACAAACTGAGTGCAATTATTAATAAATTCCCAAAACATGCTACTGGAACTAGGATGCAGGGTAGGACGAAGAAGCCATAAACCAAACATACCAGGCACAAACTCCAGTACCTGTATAAGCTTCCTATAAATCATGATTGCTAAACCGAGGACAATAGCAACCCTAACTCGTGCACCTCTAGTGTAAAAGCTACGTGTTAGAGACAACATTGGAGCTATTGCTGAATACGAAAACAAACCTAGGGACCAGAGAGGTATTAAAATCTCAAAAAAGCCCAGGGAACAGAAACACAGAAAGGACTCCATCCCAAGAGACATTAGGAATTCAATGAGCAACATATCTACTCAATACTCTATCCCCACACAAAGTAAAACCAAAAAAGCAGTCAATGTAAGTTTTTTCCACTCTCTCAAGCCCCACGGATGGGCGCCAAATAAATCTATGTCCTGGTTTAGGGCAAAATTGAGAGGGAACCTCCGAAGGGGTTCCTCTGAAGAGCAAGCCCAAACGGCCCCTCCCCCCAGCCGGTCCAGGAAAAGAACTTCCTTAGAGAAAAGTGGAAAAAACTATTTATTTAACAAACAAAATGACCACAAATGCAAAGAATTAATAATATGAAACAATAAAACCTCTGGCCGCTCTGCAGAGAGATGGCAAACAGAGACAGTTCTTGCCGTGGGTGTAGCTCAGCTCAGTCTCTCACCAGCTCCACTCCCTCCGCAGCTCCAGGCCTGGCAGGCCGCAGGTGCCAGCCCTCGCTGCTCCTCTGGGTTTGTCGGTCCAGAGCAGATTTAAACAGTCCCAAGGAAAAAAAGGAAGAGAAAAAAAAAAGGTCCAGGAAGTCTTCTCTGCCCTAGCTAGCTAAACTAACTAAAAGCACAGGAGATCTCTGTCCCACCGCTGTCCGTGCCTCAGAACGAACGCCGGAGAGAGAGAGACGTGGGGGAGTCAGGCCGTTTCTCAAAACAAACTGCGCGCTGCTGCTTTCTCCCCCTTCGCTCCCAGAACAAGTTTTAAAGGTACAGAACTGAATATACAGCACAAACAGAGCAGACGATTGGGGATACGAGCAGCAAAAGTCACCCTACCACACATGGAAAGCCAAATTCGGTGAGAGAAATGGGGACCCAGCTGTCAGTAGCCGAGCGAGACACCATTTTTTATTTTAATTATAAATTAGCAATTCAAGACTTTAAGTTTGATATGAAACAGCTTAAAAAGCTTGTAAAATGGGTCTATAAAAAGTTTCCAAACACTACAGCAGCTGAAACATTCACAGCAGAATTTTGGGACAGAGTGGGGTTGAAGGTATATAATCTGGAGAAAAACGAAAAATCCACCTTAAAATTATGACCCATCTTTAAGACTGTTTTAGACATTGTAACATCAGAGAGTGAAAGACTCAGCAGTGCAAATTTAAACATACCTCGAACTGCAGAGACACACACCAGGCACAGCCCTTCTAAGAGCGGCAGTAAAAAAAAGGAGGCAGGAAAATTAGTTTCAAAATGGCTCCAGCCTGGGTTAGAAGCGAAGATGAAAATGAGTATTCTGATCCTCCAAGTCCCAAAGAAATCCGTTCCGATGAAACCCTGAGAGGCAGGCGCAGGGTGGCTCCAAGTGCCCCTCCTTCTCCAGGCACGGGAACCCAGCCACCACTGGCCACGCAAGCTAAGGTCCCATCCCTCCCACCCCTCCCATCCCCTTGGTCTCCTGGTGGTGGATTCAGGCGATCTAAGTCTCTAAACTTTGGGCGCACGAGTTTTAAACACCGTGCCAAAACCACAGTCTCAGAGAACAGACTGTCCTAGGGTGACTTTATGATGCTTGTATCCCCAATCGTCTGTTCTGTATGTGCTGTATATTAAGCTCTGTATCTTTAAAATGGTTCTGGGAGCGTAGGGGGAGAAAGAAGCAGCGTGCAGTTTGTTTTGAGAAAACTGCCTGACACCCACACGTCCGTGCTCCAGCAGCTCGTCTGAGGCACAGACAGCGGTGGGACAGAGATCTCCTGTGCTTTTAGTTAGTTTTAGCTAGCTGAGGCAGAGAAGTTCCCTGGACTGTTTTTTGGTGTGTTTTTTTTTCTTTCTTTTTTTTTTTTTTTTTTTTTTTTTTTTCTTGGGACTGTTTAAATCTGCTCTGGACTGAAAAACTCAGAGGACCAGTGAGGGCTCCCACCTGCGGCCTGCCGGGCCTGGACCTCCGGAGGGAGTGGGACTGGTGAGAGACTGAGTGAGCTGAGCTACACCCACGGCAAGGACTTTCTCAATTTGCCATCTCTCTTCAGAGTGGTGAGAGGTTTTATTGTTTCATATTATTCTTTTTTTTTTTTTTTTTTTTTTTTTTTTTTTTTTTTTTTTTTTTTTTGGTGCTTGTGGGCATCTTGTTTGTTAAATAAATAGTTTTTCCCACTTTTCTCTGAGGAAGTTTCTTCCTGGACTGGCTGGGGGGAGGGGCCGTTTTGGGTGTGCTTTCCATAGGAACCTCTTCGGAGATTTCCTTCCAAATTTGCCCTAAACCAGGACACAGACTCACGTGGCCATCGCCAAGTTGCTGAGGCAGGGGCTGCAGCTCTTCATGGGTGGGCTCTGTCCACCCTGACACTGCGGCACGCCCACTCAGACACATCACTCAGTTCCTCCCACTCCAGCCCGAGACACTCCCCTGCAGTGGGCGGTACCCGATCCCGGTCCCCCACTCTTTGTCACTGCCCCCAGCCCAGAACAGCACGCCCACACTGTGACGTCTGAGAACCTGAACTGACATCCCAGAAGCTGCTCCCCCCAAGATGGCGGCGCCCATGCCGGAGAAAAATAAACAAACCCCAATATCAAATCGCAATATTTCCCACGCATCCTGCAACCCCTCCGATGATTCGGAGGATAAGTTTCATTCATCAGTCAGCACAGATCCCTGGCAAAAGATAAGGACGGGGAGTGGGAAATACTTTCAAACCTTCAAGCCTTTCCAGTTTGATACAATAGAGCCGGAATAAATCCCCAGTGGGAGCAAATAAGCTCCTCAGAAATAAAAGAACTCTGCAAAACTGCAAAGTTATATGGGAGAGAGTCTGCCTTTTTTAGGGGTTTGTTGCAAGCCACCTTTGCTGCCAATGTACTAACACCTCACGATCTAAAGCAAATAATCACATCTCTCCTGTCTCCTACTGAATATTCTCTGTGGGAATTGGCATGGAAGCGTGCTTTAAATCAGCTTATAAGAGACTATGCAGCAAACCCAGCTACTGCAGCCTTAACACTTGTGCAGCTTGCAGGAGAGGGAGCGAATATAGATCAACAAAGGCAAGTGCAAACCCTTACAAGGACAGTTCTAAATGATATCAAAGAAATGGCAAAGACAGCCTTGTTACAGGTACCTGATGGCAATAAGCATGATTTGGATTTCTCTGAAGTAAAGCAAGGTCCTGATGAACCATATATCAAGTTTCTGGACCGCTTAAAATTGGCTTTGGACAAGCAAGTGGCTTTGGAGCAGGCACAAGAGGAGTTAATAAAACGCTTGGCAATTCCTAATGCTAATGCAAGCTGCAAAAAGATGTTGCGCACGTTACCCCAAGATCCAGAGCCGACTATAGCTCAGCTAGTGGAAGCTTGTAACCGTTTAAATACTCCTGAACATGCAGCAGCCCTCCAAGCGGAAGTACTAGCCAATGCTATCACAACAGCACAGGAAAACACCTTAAAACAGCAAGAGAAAGCTGTAGAAATTCAGGCACAGACCCTGTGTACTGGTTTGAAAGCAAAACCAGTGATGTTAGCGTTGGAAACACATAATCATGGAATGATTATATGCAGGTGCTTTTATTGAGGAGCTCCGGGAGCCGGGGTACACAGGCAGACCCAAATCTGACTCCGACAGTGATTCGCAACACACACGTTTTATACCCCTCCGCCACACAGCTACATATTGATTGGTTACCCTGAACTGTTCCTAAGCAAAATTTCTTGTAATTTAGCCAAACAGTGATCATATTCAATTCTCCCAAACAAAGTCATACTTGATTTAGTTAAAACAATGGCCTTAGCTACTGCAACTATAGCAAAGCTAACGTTCTATTCTCAAGGCCTTGTTGACCAGCAAGCCTGGGCCTTTCCCTTCCCAACCGTTACCTTTCCTAACCACCACTCCCCTTAGTTACCCGCTTGCAGTTCTACAGAAATCATTTTAACCCTATACTATCAGTGAGACTCCCAGTCAGAGATACAATTTAATAGAAGAAGACAGAAAAAAAAAAAAAGGGTAAAATAAATGGAATAATACAACCTAACACCCTGTTGGTTAGGGTGTTTGAAGCAGTCCAGAAGTCCTCCTGGAGCGGCAGATGTGGTTCCGCTGGAGCAGAGGCGATCCTGAGAGAGAAGTGTCCAGTGATGGTGAGAAGGGTCCAGTCTTCCTCCAGCAATCTAGTGGAACCAGATACCTTGTTTTCCTGAGTTTCAGTTTTTATCTAGGTAGGAATGGTTGGCTCCTCCCACTGGGTGGAGCATCTCACAATGGAATATGTCATGCCCTTAGTGAGCCTTAATGGCCCATCAGCAGAAAATATCCCCCTGGAGGGAGGACAGGTGGTGAAAGAGATAAGAAACAATGCCGCACCTGATTTTAACAGTTGGCCCATTATCAGAAGGCATCTGCCCCCCTCCCCCCAGAGTTACAAGAGATAAAGAAAAACATCTCCCCAACTGTGTTTAACAGATGAAATAGAATACACATTTTTGGTTCTATAACCCAGGACACCCTGGCAGAGGCCCTTACTGCATTTAAAGGAGTCATAGAAAATCATCAGAGCCAAAAAGATACTTGCCATTTTGTGGTAAAAGAAGACATTTTAAAAGGAATTGTCCAAAGCTTCCAAGGAAGCCACCCTTAAAACACTGTGATTGTAAGAATAATTTTCAAAATGTTAACAGTTCTCGTCCAGCACAGGATTTCAGATGGCAGAATTTGGGAAACGGGTAGAGGAGCGCGGGGCAGTGGAGAGCTCAGACACAAGAAACCCTGTCGCACATGCCAGAAAACAACTCAGACCAGCAAGTCCACAACTGCAGCAGCTCATATCCTAGTTACTAGCCACAGTACCCTCAGGTACCCAATTGGAGCTGTGCACAGCCCAACCAGTAATGCTGACAAATTGCGTTCACCATACAATTTCAACAGGACAGCTAGGCCCTGAACCCCAACCCTGCGAATTCTTAATAATGGGAGTGAGCAGACACAATGCTGAAGGCTTCTATGTTCTCCCCACAGTGCTGTCTGTAACATCTTCACAAGAGATCACTGTTTTAGCAATATGTCCTGATCCCCCATGTTTTTTACCGAAGGGACTAACCATAGCACAAGCTTTTGTCCTGCCAGAATCTCGCAGCGACACATCCTTCATCGCTTGGACGAGGCACATCAGCCGCAGGCGGCTGCATCTTGCCTGCATCCTCAAGCATCTCGGGAAGACCATCACCCTCACAGGCCTGATCAATACTGGAGCAGACGTCACTCTGATATCGAGAAATCTCTGGCTGCAAGACTGGACCATCGTACCTACGCTGGGCCAACTAGCAGGTATTGGAGGTCACTGTGACAGCTTTCGCAGCTTGCACTCAGTCGCATTTGAGGGCCCCGAGGGTGGCGTTGCAACCACTGAACCATTCATTGTAGGAGCAGATTTAGTCCTGTGGGGAAGAGACATCCTGTCACAATGGAGTCTGAAGATAGAAACAGATTTCTGATATGGGCTACAAGTGAGCGTAACACCTTAAAGCTCATGTGGACATCTAATACACCAATTTGGGAAAACCAACGGCCCTTACCAGCAGAGAAGCTCACAGCACTAGAGCAGTTAGTCCAAGAACAATTAGGTAAAGGTCACCTAGCCCCAACAACTAGCCTGTGGAACACTCCTGGTTTTGTCATCAGAAAACCCGGCAGTGAAAAATGGAGGTTATTGCATGATCTCAGAAAGATTAACAAAATTATTGTTGAAATGGGGTCATTGCAAACAGGCTTACCTTCACCAGTTATGATTCCCAAAGATTGGACTTTAACTGTTATTGATTTGAAGAACTGTTTCTTCAATATTAGCCTACATCCTGATGATGCAAAGTGGTTTGCCTTCTCTATTCCATCTGTTAACCAGCAAGCCCCATTAAAAAGATATCATTGGAGAGTTCTTCCCCAAAGAAATGCAGAACTCACCAAGTATTTGCCAATGGTATATTGCAAAAATACTTTCTCCAGTTTGTGCACAACATCCAAATTCCCTCATACTGCACTACGTGGATGACATTTTAATAGCAGCTGAAGAAAAAGCATCCGTGCAGGAAACAGCAGACCATGTCATCTCAGCAGTGCAGGAGGCAGGATTCACTGTAGCCAAAGAAAAAATACAGCAGCTTCCTTCTTGGAAGTATTTAGGATATAGGATTACAGAACAGGCCATAACACCAGAAAAGGCTTCAACTGAGAGACAATCCAAAAACACTTAATGAAATGCAACAACTCATAGGAACTATCAATTGGATCAGACCTCTACTAGGAATTACAAATCAGGACCCTTTATTTGACTTATTAAAAGGAGGCACAACATTAAACTCTCCACGAGAACTCACCAAAGAAGCCCAAAATGCTTTAGATAAAGTGCTGCAAGCCATCCAAACACGTCAGGCGCAACGGTATAACCCAAACCTGTCTTTTTTTATTTGCAGTCCTAGAAGAAAACCCACAGCTCCATGGTTTAATTTTCCAGAGGGTTCTCGAGAAGAAAGACCACCTGATAATTCTAGAATGGGTCTTTCTATCTTGGCAATTGGGCAAAATTATAACAACATGGCCTGAAATTATGTCTCAACTAATTAGGAAGGTGTCTTGGTTTGGAAAGACAGGTATCTGCCAGGGAAACTGGGGTTTCCCTTAGAATGGAGAATGTACACCCCTCACCCCCCTGCCAAATTATAAATTTTCAATCAAGGGCTTTCAGGCAAAGAGTTTGGAAATCAGAATAACAGTTCTTTACTAGGAATATTAACAATACAAATGTAGTAGAAAAACAAAACCACCCAACCAAAACAAGCAAACAAACAACAATTTTGGAGAACCCTGACAGAGTCAGGGCTACAACCTGACACCCTGTGGGTCAGGGTGTTGGAAGCAGTCCCAAAGTGAGTCCTCCTGGAGTGGCAGATGTGGTTCTGGTGAGGTAAAGATGATCGTGTAGAAAACAAGTCCAGTGATGGTAAAAGGGGTCCAGTGGTGGTGGGAAGGGTCCAGTGGTGGTAAAAGGGGTCCAGTGGTGGTGGGAAGGGTCCAGTGGGTGAGAAGGGGTCCAGTCTTCCTCCCAGAAAATCGGGTGAAGCTAGCAGCTTTCGTGTCCCTGTGTCTCAGTTTTATCCAGACAGAAAACTGCCTGCCCCCCCACTGCCAGGGGGGATATCATGCATCTCACAATAGGATGATGGAATGCCGGGGTATAGCCTGGGGAGGTGTTAATGGCCCATTATCAGAAGGCATCCGGCCTCTTCCCCCTGGAGTTACAAGAGATAAAGAAAAACATGTCCTCAACTGCTTTTAACAGATGAAAATGGAATACATTTTTGGTTCCATAACCCAAGACAGAAGGCCAGATTCCTAATTCTTTCCCTCGCAGGAAAAGATTTCTCAGAAATCTTTTTGCCAGTCACATCAACATATTTAGAGTGGTTGCTCCAAAATTCAGAGGTTTTACAAATTGCTTTTGCAAATTTTTCAGGGAAAATTTCTATTCATTATCCAAAACGCAGGTTATTAAATTCATCCCTAAAACTGATTCAGAAACCTCTAAGGAGTCATACACCCTTAGAGGCAATCACCTTTTTCACAGATGGCTCAGGAAACTCTCAAAAGTCTGTAATTACTTGGCAGAATCCAGATACAAAACAATGGGAATCAGATATCGAGAAAGTAGAAGGCTCTCCTCAGATTGTAGAGCTGGCAGCTGTTGTGCAGGTTTTCTCCAAGTTCACGTTTCCCTTTAAGCTTGTTACTGATTCCTTTTATGTTGCAGGTTTTGTAGAGAGAGCAGAAGTATCTCTCCTGAAAGAAGTTCCTAATGATCAGTTATATAAACTACTTTAAAAATTAATGTTTCTTCTTTCCTCCTGACAGCAGTCTTATTTCATCACTCACATTACTCACACACAGCGCTCCCAGGTTTCATAGCAGAGGGGAATGCAATGGCAGACCTTCTGGCTATGCCCATACAAAACACATTGCCAAATGCTATTGAGCAGGCCCGGATAAGCCATGCATTTTTTCATCAGAATGCACCCACCCTCGTAAGATTATTCAATCTACCTCAAAATCAGGCAAAAGCAATTGTACAAGCATGCCCAGACTGTCAAAAATTAGCTATACCATCCATAGCTACAGGGGTTAACCTCTGAGGTTTAAACAGTCTACAGATATGGCAAACAGACGTAACACAATATCAATCATTTGGCAAATTCAAACACATACATTTATCTATAGACACATTTTCAGGAGCAATTTCTGCTTCAGCACATGATGGTGAAAAGACCAAAGATACAATCAAACACTTCTTACAAGCATTTGCATCCCTAGGCATCCCTCAAGAAATCAAAACAGACAATGGGCCTGCTTACAAATCTCATAAATTACAGGGATTTTTCAATGCATGGGGAATCAAACACTACAGAAATACCTCATTCATCTACAAGTCAATCTATAGTAGAGAGAGCACACAGGTCACTAAAAACCCTATTGGAAAAACAAAAAGGGGGGGTAGAAGTGCTGTCTACAGTAGAGAGGCTGAACAAGGCAGTCTATATCTTTAATTTTTTAAATAACTCTTTCACGGAGCAGGTACCAGCTATTTTTAGGCATTTCAGTAACACCACACAAGCGAAACTCAGGGAGAGACCACCAGTGTTCATCAAAGATCCTGAAACAGGACAAGTTTTGGGGCCTTATCCCCTCATTACGTAGGGAAGAGGCTTTGCGTGCGATTCAACAGGGGCTGGCCCTAAATGGGTCCCAGCAAAAAATGTCAAGCCACAATTGCAGCCAATTGGAGAACAGCAGAAAACGCCCGATGAAGACCACACGAAAAACACTGTGACAGCTGACTGTGTTTCCAGAGAGACTCTACATCTTCACACAGACCAGCAATATGGACATTAAAACATTCCAAAAACAGAGACTGCATTATTATAAAGTTTGCACTAGTTAGAAGTTACTCAAATGAGTATTTTTTACACTGAAAAGTTTTGTAAGTTGTTACTGTAATGTTAATGTTATTATCTTGTTCTTGAACTGTATGTTAAAAAAGTTTACAAGTTTCATTAGCCCAAATCCTGTGTAGAAAAGAAAATAAAATTCACTTGAAAAAATCTCCCCAAAACAAAAGGTAAAATAAAATTCATAAGCAATTAGAGACTAAATTTTAATCTTAAAAAATGAATAATTGAAATAATTGGCTAAAAAAGAAGAAAGAGTAAAAAATTCAACACAATTTAAGTTATTAGCACAGTTATAATCATCAAAAGGAATGAAGACTTTTTCAAAGTAATTTTTTTTTTTTTGTAATAAAAGGTGAAATGTAGTAAAGCACCCCACACCCAAGCAGGTGTCTCCATATAGGGAAAGGTTTGAGACTCACCCGAAAACCTTTTAAGGGAAGAACACCAGAAGTTTCTTTGCTCTCCTGACAGTAATTGGCTCAGTGCCAAGAAAAAAACACAGATAGGTCTCTTTACCTGTTCCTCAGATAAGTAGCTATTCTCTATTGGACTGTTTGCAAAAAAAACCCCACACTGTCCTGGGTTGTGGAGCCAGGTTTTGTGTATTCTATTTACATCTGTTTGGGGGCCTGATGTCCCACCTTGATAGGCCATTGCCACCTTTCCCCAGCCTGTGCGGTGCATTTGCATTTCTATACATCTCATGCCCTGGCGGTGGGGGGTGGGGGGAGGGGAGGCGGCCGGGAGAGAAGGCTGGGACCGCGCCGGTGCTGCCCTGCTGCAAGAGCTGGGTGCTCTGCGTTTTCGCCCCTGCCGTGGTGGCAAGAACTTCTTCGCCTCCTGTGCTCGCCATCCTGCTTCCCTCCTCACCACCCCTGAACCTGCTTCTTCACAGAATCATCTTTGCTCCAACAGAATCACGTCTGCCACTTCAGAAGGACTTTACTTTTGGACTGCTTTCAACATCCTGAATCACAGGGTCAGATTGAGGCTCTGACTCTGTCAGGGTTTTCTTCCAAAATTGTTGCTTATTTGTTTGTTTGTTTGGTTGGGTGGTTTTGTTTCCTATCACATTTGTATTGTTAATATTTCCTAGTAAAGAACTGTTATTCCTATTCCCAAATCTTTGCCTGAGAGCCCTTGATTGCAAAATTATAATTCGTCGGGGTGTGAGGGGTTGGTATTCTCCATCCTAGGGGAACCTCAGTTTCCCTGGCAGATACCTGTCTTTCTAAACCAAGACACACACCTAAATCGTTCAATACTTAAGGGAGAGCACGAGGCTTCTCAGTGCATTCTAGGGGTGTTGTAACAGGTGTATGGACCTGTCCCTACACTATATTTGGCTTTGTTCTTTGTATTATTTTCTTCTTTTATTAAAACCTTTTTGCTTTTTCAGGACATACTCGACCATGCTGTCTCGCTATTGATTTAAGCCATTTTCTGTGAGATGCTGGACACCCTCAGAGGTATTGAGATACTCAATAGCACACATCTGCATCACACCTTCAATGTAGTAGCTGCTCTCCAAACAGCTGAGACAGGCAGCCTGTTATCCTTCAGGTGGCAGACCAAACTAGATGTGCAATTTAAGCAAAATAACCACAGAATGGTTTGCCAGAAGCAACAACCACACTTTGAGACTCAGTAGATGAAACACAGTGAAGAAGTTCTGTCTATACAATCTGCTTCATCACTTCCTTCTCAAAATTAACTTTAATCTTTGCATGCTATGTCTCATAACTTAATTGGCTCAAGTCTAGAATGGCCTTCAGCCATCTAGACCATTGAACTAGGAATGTTATCCTTCACTAGCTCAAAGTACTCTGCCCCAGTTTTTGGTCCCAGAGATTTACATAGGCAGTTATTCACATTGCTTTCTAGTTTGGCTTTGTAAGGCATTCCCTGTTCTACTTGTTTTAATTGCCTACCTTTTATTCTATCCAAAAATTACCCAACTACCAAGTGGATTTACCATAAATATGCATCTGTTTTGCAAACAATTACATGGGGGTTTTTTTGTGTGGATCTTCCACCATTCCATAATTTTATTTTACTTACAAGGTATATTTAATGTGATTCCATTATATTAATTATATTACTGTGTACATTTGCTCCAGTACAATGAAATATATACATCTTTATCTCTCTTTTCCTCTCTCACATCATATTTTTTCTTTATTATGGCATAAGAGTAGAAGATTTTTGTATGTTTTATCTTAACTTTCCCCTGCATGATGTCTGCTGGAAATTTTACAATGTGTGTGTGTTTGTTTTCTAGAGTTAGCCCTCTGTAGCACTGAAGTAATGTCATTGTTTAAGAATGGTATTCACCAATTTAGTATTCCACTGAAACCCTCTGTCCTGGGGTGACTTTATGATGCTGAATTGTATCCCCATTCGTCCGTTTAGCCTAGAAATAAGTTTTGCGCCTTTAAAACTAGATCTGAGAGTGCAGGGGGGGAGAAGGAGAAGCGATGGAATGTCTGAGGCGGTTGTATTCGAAAACATAGAGATAAGAGTTTTCCTTCTCACAGACAGTGTTGCCTGCAGCACGGACAGTGGGAGAGAGCTCTCCTTCGTTTTTAGTTATTTTTTTTTTTAGCTAGCTGAGGCAGAGAAGTTCCCGGGACTGTGGCTTTTCTTTTTCTTGGAACTGATCAGCCTGCTCTGGACTGAAAACCCAGAAAAACACTGTGAGCTCATACCTGTGGCCCACCAGGGCCCAGGACACAGCACTTTCCAGCACAGGAGGGACTGATAAGTGACTGAGCGAGCCAAGCTACAACCCACGAAAAGGACTTCCTGAATTTGCCATCTCTTCAGAACAGCGACAGGTTTTATTGTTTACTATTATTCATCTTTTTTAATGCTTGTGAATACTTTGCTTGTTAAATAAACAGTTTTGTCCACTTTTCTCCAAGGAAATCTTTTCCTGAACCAGTTGGGAGAGGGGCCGCTTGATTTTGCTTTTGCTTTCTAGAGGGACCCCATTCAGAGGTTTCCTCCCAAATTTGCCCTAAACCTAAAGCAGGTGCCACTCGCTCACTCCGCGCCCCCCCCCCCCCCCCCCCCCCCCCCCGCCCCTTCCCCTGCTGCAGACTGGAAAAGAGAATTGGAGGCACAAAAGGTAAAGATCACAGCTTGAGATAAGAACAATGTACTGGAAAGAGCAATGAAGTAAGACAACTAACAGTAACAACAATCCCAATGACAGAGGGTACAAGAAAACAGGCAAACATTCCTACAGTACTGCTCACTCCACAGAAACCCTCAACAATACCCAATCGCTCCCTCTGCCACATTGCCTGACCCAGAAGTAAGCCCTTCCCCGTCACCAAAAAATGATGTGGGGTGGTATAGAATAAGCTGTGTCCTAGCCATGCCCGCTCCTGGCTACTGTAAAAATTAACCATGTCCTGGCCAGAACCAGGACATTTTCCATTATTCTTGATAAGGAAAGTAGAACAGAACAACTGCTAAGATGGGGAATGACCCTCAACCATTTTTCAAGCTCATTGATTTTAAATTAGAAAAACAACGGATTGTTACTGATAAGTAAGGCTTGATAAAAGAGAGGCCTTGCAAAATCATGGCTCAGGCCCATTATTTCGGCTAAGTAGGAAAGGACTGTGGGAAACAGACTCAGCTGAATTAGGGGTAGAAAAACATTATATAACCATTGCATGTTCACATCGTGGTATATGATGGTTGGTTGAATTATGTTTGTTATGATTTAAAACTATGTAACTGATAACCGACTAACTGCTTAAAAAGGCCAGGTTTTTCTAATAAAGTGGCTCTCCTTTGCACCTGCCTGGGGACTCTGCCCCACTACGGACCCTCACCTCACAATGGATGACTCAACAGTTTTTTGTATCTACCCAATTTGCCAAAGCCTCTCCTTGGGAAAGATTTATCGGAAAAAACTAAATGCCGAAATCAAATTTAAAAATGGCAAAATACAGGGTTTTTATTATTCCAGAACTGAATTATGTGTAATCCTCTGTTTTTGCGCTACAGTCCCCAAAACTGGATGGGATCCATTTGCCAGTATCACTTGATGATGCAGTGATTCTGATAGTCTGGGCTGGAGACCTGCCCAGGCAACCCAAAAGAGCAGAGCCTGTAAGAATTAAGTTGAAACCTGGAGTGGGACCAGTAAGGCACAAGCAATACCCTTTGAAAATAGAAAGTTGTAAGGGGTTATTACCCCTTGTGGAAAAATTTATAAAATATGGCCTATTGAAGGAATGTGAATCCAGATTTAATACTCCTATTTTGGCACTTAAGAAAGCAAACGTAAAGGATTACTGGCTGGTACAGGACCTTAGAGCCATAAATAAGATAGTAGAAGATATACACTCGGTAGTAGGATATCCTTATACCTTACTAACAAGCTTGAGTTAAAAAAATTAAGTGGTTTTCAGTATTAGATTTGAAAGATGCCTTTTGCTGTACCCCTCTGAGTACTGTAAGTCAAAAGCTTTATGCTTCTGAATGAGTAAATCCAAACACAGGGAGAAGAACCCAACTGACTTGGCAGGTTCTACCGCAGGGACTAAAAATAGCCCCACCATATTCAGAAATGAATTGGCAAAAGAACTGGAGGAATGGAAAAATAAGAACCTTGTTGGAGTCTTGTTACAGTATATAGATTGATGCCTAAGATTTTTAGCTTTTTTGTTTGTGGAGTCCCTGCAGCCCCTTGACATAATACCTAGGGTCTGGCCTTGGCAGGACAGATCATAGAATCACCTGCCCAGCCTGAGAGAGAGAACTTTCCAAAGGTGCTCTGTACACGATGGTTTGCCCCGGATTCCACCCTCCCTGATGCCCCTGGCACTTTGGTTTCGGGACCCCGGTGACGGGCCCTGTTTTCTCTATAGCACACTGACCTTACCTGCCCTGCCCTTTGCACCGCCCCTGTGCCTCAAGGTCATTGGCTGCTGAAGCTCATATTTAAGCTTGAGACTGGCACATGTTCAGCCCTTCTGCTCTGGATTCCCCTTTAGCTCCTGGAAATAAACCTGGCTGGAATTGATCTAGTGCAAAGGCCTTCTTGCCTCTCCTTGCTCAGCTAGCCACGTGGCATGTGTGGATGTGTGAGCTTGACTGCTTTGCCTGAGTTTCCCCAAGTGGCCTTTCCACTGGAGAGGCTTATTGGGGTCTAGGCTTCAGCTCCACTCCTAAAAACATTTGTTTTTCATATATTTGTAGCTTCGTAGATTGCTACAAATATATGAAAAACAAATGGTTGTAGCCCCCAGTATTTTCCTATCCTTTTCCCCTACATTTAGGAAGAAAAAGCTAATCTTCTAACAGTCCTAGAATATTGTTTAGTCTTATTCCAAGAAGAGAGCCAACTACAAGGATGTTCTGTTTTCCAACCAGAATCTGGACAGATATAACAAAAGTGGGGCAAAAAAAGCCCCTGGACCCCTTCCAGTGGGGCAGGACCCCAGGAATTATTACCTAACCAACAACCCTTCTGATAGCCACTGAAACTCAACAGGAATGTTTGGATCAGACTGTGGTATTGTTGAATTTTCTGGGACTAAGTGGATACAGAGTATCCAAAGACAAAGCATAAATAGTCCAGACCACAGCAACCTACTTGGAATTTGAAATCCTCCAAGGACAAATGAGGCTGGGACAGGAATGGAAAGGAGCTATTTGCCAACTCCCACAGCCACGAGAGAGTTGTGTGCATTCCATGGTGTTCTACGGTGACTTTATGATGCTTGTATCCCCAGTCGTCTGTTCTGTTTGTGCTGTATATTAAGTTCTGTACCTTTAAAACTGGTTCTGGGAGCAAAGGGGGAAAAAGAAGCATCGCGCAGTTTGTTTTGAGAAACTGCCTGACTCCCACGCGTCCTTGCTCCAGCACAGACAGCGGTGGGACAGGGATCTCCTGTGCTTTTAGTTTTAGCTAGCTGAGGCAGAGAAGTTCCCTGGACCGTTTTGTTTTTTTTTTTTTTTTCCTTTTTCTTGGGACTGTTTAAATCTGCTCTGGACTGAAAAACCCAGAAGAGCACCAAGGGCTCCCACCTGTGGCCTGCCAGGGCCTGGACCTCTGTAGGGAGTGGGACTGGTGAGAGACTGAGTGAGCTGAGCTACACCCACGGCAAGGACTTTCTCAGTTTTGCCATCTCTTTGGAGCGGTGAGAGGTTTTATTGTTTCATATTATTCATTCTTTGTGCTTGTGGGCATCTTGTTTGTTAAATAAATAGTTTTTTCCACTTTTCTCCGAGGAAGTTCTTTTTCCCAGACCGGCTGGGGGGAGGGGCCGTTTGGGTGTGCTTTCCAGAGGAACCTCTTCGGAGGTTTCCCCCCAAATTTGCCCTAAACCAGGGCACGTGGGGTGGTGGGATGGTGTCGCCTGTGGATCAGCAATTATGGGCTGCTGCTAAAGGAAGGGGTTGTAGGACTGGAAGGGGTTGGGGGCGGGGACATGTGGGCAAAAGGGATTGTGGGAAGAAGGATAGGATGGAGGGCCAGCCACATGCTCGGCCATGTGCTTTCAGCCATTTTGCAAGTTTGTTACAAGTTTGGGCTTGACTCGTGACCCTGCCACATGGTCTGGCCCGTCTACGGGGTAACGGCAATGCTTTTCAGGGCTAGTAAAACATGAATTTTTTTGGTGTAGCATCTGGGAAAAAGAGATACAGGGAATAATCTCTTTTAGCCTGCGCACAGCTGCTAGAGCCAGGTTACTGAGAAGGAGATGAAGGGCCAGGGGGACTATGGTCTTGCCAGACTCCCTGTGTCTCTTGGGCTGTCCCACACTTCTCTCTCAGCTCAGGGGCAGAGGGGATGGACGAAGGGGTAGGGAAACTGGTGGGAAGGGAAGCTTGCAGTGGCTGTTCTTTCATCTGCCTTTTATTCACTTCTTTACTTTAGTATATATTAATTCATGTTCCTGGAATATAATAATAAATTAATGTTTACCTAATGAGGTGGTATTGGTGGAGGGGGGGAGAAGATATGTTCCCTATAAAAAATGTGTTTCAGAGGCTGCCAGCTCAGGCAGGAACTGAGTGGTAACCTCACAAGAAACCCTTTTTACATTATCCTGGTGTATGTTAGTTTATTTTCACAAATTGTATTTTATGCATGTAATATCCACAGGTGCAGGTGATGGTGAATTATACAGTTCTTAAGAATGTCAGAGGAACTGTCCCAGCTCAGAGAGTCCCCCTTGGATCTGGGAAGGGGATTAAAGGATTAAAATATCAATAGAAGGAGCAGCACCAAAACCCCATGTGATCATCTCAGAAGAATAGGCCCTGGCCGAGCCATCAAGGACGCTTGAGGACATCATCTACACCCAGGAAAAACTCATTCAGACCGGCAGATGGTATCAGCAGCACCATCAGGAGACAAAAGAAACTATAGAAATCCAGGACTGGGCAGAGATGGCCAACCCCGGGCATTCCCAAGCCCTCTGATACTGAGACCATCAGACTTGTTCGGACTTGTTCACTGAGCTACCTAACATGTTTAGACTTGTTCAGTGAGCAAAGGGTATAACACTGGCAGGCAGGGGTGCAGACCCCTGTGAGACCCGGGAGGTGTGGTACTGCGTAGTACTTCACAGAGGTCTCACCCAGTGCGCACTGCTTATTTCCTCCCTCTGCTGACTTTGGTCAATTTCAGTATTGGCTTAGTCAATT
Source organism: Phylloscopus collybita (assembly GCA_027886175.1). NCBI lineage: Eukaryota > Metazoa > Chordata > Aves > Passeriformes > Phylloscopidae > Phylloscopus > Phylloscopus collybita. Next base: position 6,380,926 of record JAJNNQ010000057.1, read on the forward strand.
TCGCGCTTGTGACTTTTTCACTGGCAATCTGGCAATAAATTCTATTTTATTATAATTGGTGTTATTCATTTATAACATTTACGAATCAAAATGAACAGTGGGAGAAATTTTGAAGCTGTTTTATCACCTGATTCTACACAGTTTGTCAGTGATGTTCCAACCTTGTCCCAGCCAGAGACAGACTTTACATTTTGCTGATTAAAGTCAGGCAGATGAGAAGACAGCCAGCGAACAAACTGTTGCAATTTCCCCTTAGAGATTTTACTATCCCCACCATTTAGAACTTCTAGGATTTGGGAATATGGGCCTTTTTCCCGCGCAAAGAGTTTTGACCCCGTTTCAGATGTTAAAATGCAGCCTGCACAGTTTTTCTACCCCTTTGCAGTGAAAAAACAAACAAACCGAAAACACAACAACCAAGCTTAGGAGAAGGACTCAGTTTTCCCCTCCCCTCACCAGTGAGGTGTGAAAAACACAATTCACTTATTATGTAAAATTTATAAGTTTAATAAAAGTAAAATAAAATAGACAATAAGGAGAAAAAAAACCCAAAGCTCTTTTTGGCCGAGGTGCTGATACCAACAAGATCAGCACGTCGTCTCTTTTCAGATCCTTTATTTTAAGGAATTCTGTGTTACATATTTAAATGAGCTAATACATGATTCAAATATTCATTTTGGTTTCAAGACCCCCCTTAAGTATACAGTTTATCTATGGGGCCCCGCTGAGTCTAGATAGAGGTGGTAAATCAGTCTTCTTCAACAAGGCTCAATTGTTCCTTATCTTCAGGAATTCCAGATGCCCCTCCTGTCTTCTATCTATTTGAGGAGTTACAACAATCCCATCTCTACTTTGTTACAATCTAAGAATATTCATCTATCACATTTTTCAAGTTCTATTAATAAAAGAACATGCAATACAACCTTCCCATATTATACATAAAGCAATCAGCTTGTTATATGCGAAAACCCAACTCCAAAACATGCATTTATAACAAATTCCTCCCTTTTCCTTTTTATAATTCATTTGGCTTGAGCCATATTCCTTGTTTTCTACCCTCCATTATTCACTCATTTCTTTCATAGATCAACTTTGCTTCTGCAAAGGAGTCTTCTATATTATTTTGTTTCTTTAGTACCATGATTTTTTGTGTCATACTGGAGGTAGCAAATTTTGGGTCTACAGGCATTGTTACTACTTGCATATTTTGAACTACGCTTGTGATTAATCTAATAAAACAAGGAATTAAACAGGGAAGAAATATCAGGCCAGCAGTAGCACATAAAAGAAAAATCCTAGCTTTTTCCACCATTCTATTCCCAGTAAGTTATCTCACCAGCTAGCTTTTAGTATTGATTCCCACCTTTGAACCGGTACATGGGCTATTTTCCTTATGTTATTGACTATATCCAGAACGGCATCCCCATTGTCATCTATTTTCAAACAGCAATCCGATGTGTTAAATTTTCCACAAACACCCCCTTCTTCAGCTAGTAAATAATCTAAAGCCAACCTATTTTGATATACTGCCGCTCTTGTTTGACGTTGACTTGATATTAATTCCAATGCTTGACCAGTTTTGTTTGTTATTATTTCTACAACTGCCTGGAGTCTTATAATGCGGTTCAGCATATAAATTGGAGTCCAATATCCCCATCTCCCATCCTGTGCCCAGGTGGCTGGCCTGTATGTCTCCAATATACGCTCAGGGGGCCACTCTTCATCCCCCCATCTTTGAAACCCTCCAATTGAATCCCTTTTATTTCTTTTTAAGTCCTCATAAACTGGTATCCCTAATTGATCTCCATTTGGTCCTGGTAAAAGAAAGAATCCTGGCTGTATAATTCCCAAAGTGCAGCTCCCTTTCCACCTAGAGGGCAGTTTTGGGTATGCTCTTTTTCCACATATCCAAAATAAACCATCTGGTGCTTTCCAATAATCATCTTCTTGTTGATTTATATTCTCCCAGAATTTGGATATTTCTGGGATTCCAAAATAAGGATTTTTTCTGTATCATTACACTGAAAAAGTCCAACTTTGTTATTATATGTACAATTCCCTTCTTTCATTTTTCTTTTCTTTTGTGTCCAGTACCAAGTTGGTTCCTCAGGGATCCACCATGTAAAAGTTCCATTGGTTACCTTATACCATTTACAGGGAGTTTTTCCCACTTCATTAAGGAAATTTCTCCCATTGCGCCAGAGACATTTTTCTCCTATTACTGTTGAGCTTAAAATCCACCCTTCTGGTCGATTTTCCCCTTTCATATTTGTCTGGTTCTATTTAAGGAGTTCCACCAGGCCTAAGCTACTGCCTTTCCATGGCCACTCCTCTGACATCAAAGCCCCTCCACAGACCCAACAGTTGGTTATATTGAGTTCCTTACTTATTCTTTCCCCCAATTCCACTAACAGATTTTTTTTCCCAGTCTCGAGATATCTTTTTCTTTTTCTAATTGCTGGTCCAATTTTGTATACAAGTCTTGAAGTGAAATTGGTACAGGTTTTAATTGCTGTACTGGCTGTGCCTTTTTGTTTACCAGTTGTTCTTTTACTAAATCTTGGACCTTAACCCCCACAGCATCTGTGAAACAAATCCACCTTTCTCCTTTTGGGCATTTACTTCCCAACCTATCACCATTGGTTCCCAAATTTTCAGTAATCCAATATTTTTTCCCATTGTGAATGCAACTATCCAATTTGGATGGGTTATAACAGTGGCTGCTGATATGGGTGTGTGTAATAAGGAAGAAACCCCGGTGTCTTTCCATATAAGTTTCGGTAACATCTGTGGCATGACCTTGCCGTTATCCCATAAGGGAAAAGACAAAGAATGAGTGACAGAAAAAGGAAAAACAGAAGTCTGATATGGCTTATATCTCCACCTTCCATGCCTATGGGGTGGCAACTCACAGCAGGTGTATATGGTCTTCTTGGTGGCAAATACAGTGGCCAACCCAGTCTTGCCCTCTATTTCCTTGTCACTTTCTTTTTGTTAATTTCCAGGCAAATCGTCTTTGACACTTCTTAATTGTAGTTTCCCACTGTTCCTCAAATATCTCCCATTCAACAGGCACTAATAACTCCCATCCACAAAGTAGAGTTACTATTTCAGCTGTTCTTAGTTCTACTGGAATGGGGGATGGATTTGTCACTCGACACTTCATACAGTGTGAACATCGCTTTTGTGAACTACAGTGCTAATTCTTCCCACAATTTAAACATTTACACTTAACCCAACTAGCATGTCTATTATTGGGATGAGTCAGGCAGGGTATAGAGTATAATTCTGATGGAGGTGTTATTTCCTCTTCTCCTGTGTATAAATCAAAAGCTAGAGCGAGAATATGAGACCCTTCTGACCGAAACAGTCCTGATCCACCTGTCTGAGGTGGAAGTATTCCTCCCCAAGGGGGATATCGGAGGCATCTCAGAACTCTTCCAGGCTGAACTTGAAACCACTGATATAAGCTTGGTGTTATATCCCAATTAGGTGTGATTCTTGGTATGTTTCTTAGGTCATTTGGGTTCTCCCAGTTCATTACCACCCAGTCCTCGTTTAAGAGTCACTTTAGTATCACCCGGTTTAGATGTTACAGTCCATTCCTTTGGTTCTTCCACGGGTCCTTTGATTCTGCTGGCGTGAATCCACCCTCGTTCCCTGGTCCGGATCGCAGCCTCAGTCGTCAGTAACACCTGAAAAGGACCTTCCCATTGTGGAGCTAAAGATTGTTCTCTCCACGTTTTAACAAGTACTCACTCCCCTGGATGTATATTATGGATTTTTAAGTCCAAAGGTGCGGTTTGAGGGATTATCCCTTTCAACTGATGGTTTTCAAGGTTTTTTGCAATTATGTTAACATATTTCTTAATGCTAATATCCCCTACATCGTAAGTGGCTGTTTCATGTTGGGTGGTTAGAAAAGGTAATCCAAACATCATCTCACAAGGTGACACTCCCAGGTCTGACCTGGGTTGTGTTCGAACCCTCAATAAGGCCAAAGGTAGACATTTTACCCATGACATTTGAGTTTCAATTATTAATTTTGTTAAGGTCCTTTTTAAAGTCTGGTTCATCCTCTCTACTCTCCCTGAACTCTGTGGATGCCATGGGGTATGTAGTTCCCACTTTATCCCCAAGGCTTCAGCTATTTGCTGTAATACTTTTGATGTGAAATGTGTTCCTCTGTCTGAATCTATCCTATTAACCATTCCATGCCGGGGAATAATTTGTTCTAAGAGGGTTTTACATACCACATTGGCTGTGGCTCTGACAGTAGGGATAGCTTCTACCCAATGAGTCAGGTGGTCTGTTATTACTAATAAAAACCTCCATCTTTGTACTTGAGGAAGTTCGGTAAAATCCACTTGAATACTTTGAAATGGTCGGAGAGCTAGCTCCTGACCTCCTAATGTTGTTTTCCTCATTACCTTTTTATTTACCTTCTGGCAAATTATACATCTTTCTGTCACTTGTTTTGCCAATCCAAAAATCCCAATACACCCATAATTCCTTAGAAAATGATCACACAAAGCTTGCGTACCCCAGTGTGTTTTTTGATGCATGTCTTCTAATATTTTTCTAGTGAGTGGCTTGTTAAGTAATTGTCTCCCATCAGGAAGTTTTCATCTCCCTCTCTCATCTGGTTTTCCCCCTATCTTACTTAGTTCTTCTTCTTCTGTTTTACTGAATTTTGGAGTTTCTAATTCTTCCTTATTTGAAGTCAGGATTAACATAACCCTTTGAATCCCATTCTCTGCTGCATCCTTAGCTTCTTGGTCTGCCAGGTTATTTCCCCTTATTTCCAAGGTCATTCCCTTTTGATGTCCTTTGACATGTACTACAGCTATTTCCTCAGGCAATTTTAATGCTTCCAGGATCTCCAAAATAAGACCCTCATGTATTAATCCCTTTCCTCTTGAATTGAGTAATCCTCTTCCCAAATTTTTCCAAAAGTATGTACTATCCCAAAGGCATATTTTGAATCAGTATATATAGTTCCCTTCTTGTATGCTAAATGTTCCAATGCTCTTTTCAGAGCATATAATTCACAGGTTTGAGCTGACCAGTTTGAAGGTAATTTTCCTTTTTCAATGGTTTGCATATTTTTCCCATCAACCAAAGCATATCCTGACATTCTTTTTCCTTGTAGGCACCTGGAAAAACCATCTATATATATTGTTTCCCCTTTGGCAAGGGTTTGCTCCTCGAGGTCTTCCTGTACTTTAGTTTGGTATTGGATAATTTCCAAACAATTATGTGTTAGGTCACCTTTTGGTTCCCCATATAAAAATTGAGCTGGATTTAAACTCTTGTTCACTTCTAATGTCAGGTCATCACCATCTATCAGGATTGCTTCATATTTTAGCATCCTAGAATCTGTTAACCACTTCTCTGCCTTTTGGTTTAACACATTTCGGACTGCATGAGGTGTACACACAATTAGTTTACTTCCAAAAGTAAGCTTACGGCTTTCTTCTATCAGAATTGCAGTGGCTGCTATAGCTTGAATACACACTGGCCAGCCAGGGCTTACTGGGTCCAACATTTTTGACAAATAAGCTATTGGTCTTTTTACTCCTCCCCACTCTTGGACCAAAACCCCATGTGCTACTCCACTTTCCACATTCACATACAGATAAAAGGGTTTTTCTAATGAGGGTAGGCTCAAAGCTGGCACTGAGGCTAGTTTTGACTTCAGTTCTTCTAATTTATCATCATCTTCTTTGGTCCACCTTATATTATCTCCCTCTGTCAATTTTCCATATAGAAATTTTACTGACGGTGTATATCCTTCAATCCACAACCTACAATATCCCAATAATCCGAGTAGCTTTCTAATTTTCTTTTTTGAAGAGGGCGGGGGGAGGGACAAAATCCCTGCAATTCTCTCAGGGTTTAGCTTTCGGCAACCTTTGCTTATTAAGTGTCCAAGATATCTCACTTCAGATTCTACAAATTGCAGTTTCCTTTTTGATACTCTTAGTCCTTTTTCTCCAAGAAAATTCAAGAGTTTTATGGTAGCTTCCCCGACTTCAGCTTTAGCTTCCCCTAATAATAAGAGATCATCTACATATTGTATAATTTGTATTCCAGGGGGAGTGGGAAAAGTTTGCAATATTGTTTCTAAAGCTTGTCCAAATAGGTTTGGCGACTCAGTAAAACCCTGCGGTAATTTCGTCTATCTTAATTGCTTCTTTCTCCCAGTATTTGGATCCTCCCACTCAAAGGCAAAGATATTTCGGCTCTCCTCAGCTAATGGACAAGCCCAAAAAGCATCTTTTAGATCTACCACACTAAACCACTGATGCTGGGGTGGAACCTTACTTAGAAGAGTATAGGGGTTGGGTACCACTGGGTAACGGGTCTGTGTTCTCTTGTTAACCTCCCGTAGGTCTTGTACTAATCTATAACTCCCATCAGGCTTCCTTACTGGCAGGATAGGGGTATTATGAGGGGACATACAAGGTTCTAAGGTCCCATCCTTTATTAGCCCTTCTATTACTGGCTTCAAACCCTCTCGTCTTTCTAAAGATATAGGGTACTGACGTACACATATAGGACACTCTTCTTTTTCAATTGTGACCCTTATGGGGTCGATGTTCAGTCCCCCCCTATTTCCTTCTCCAGCCCAAACTTCTTTGTTAATTTTATCCTCATCCTCTTGGTCAAGTTTCAAAATTTTAGCTGTCATTTACCCTTCTTGTGGTATGACCCCTATCCCTAATTTCACTTGTAAGTCTCTCCCTAACAGATTACTACCTGCCCCAGGGACCAATAATACATCTCCCATCCAAATTCTAATTTCACCTTCAATCACCACATTTTTAATGACAGGAACAGTAAAAGTTTCCCCTTTTGCACCTGATACCTTTGCAGTTTCTTTACTTACATTATAACCTGTGGGGATATTCAATAAGCAAGTTGTCTGCGCCCTTGTGTCCACAAGAAATTCTAGTTCCTCTCCCTGGGGACCTACTTTTAAAGTTATCATAGGCTCTAGATGGTATTTGTCCCCTAAATAATAGAGCCTATGACTTCTCTAGTCTTCGTCCTGATTCATTTCCTGGAAAATTTTCAGATCTTTTTTTCTTTGGGGACACTCACGTTTGAAATGCCCCTCCCTTCCACAAAGGAAGCAGGCATTCCGAGGGTGCTCTGGAGATTTCATTTGCACCAGGGTTCTGTTTCTCTCCTTTTCTCTATCTCTCAAACCTGAAGGTCTATGAGTAGTACTTGAGGGTTTTGGTTTTCTTTGGAAATTACTCTCTCGCATCATGGCTACCATGATTTTCGCCTCTACTTTGGCTTTTTCTTCATCTCTTCTAACATAAACTTTCTGGGCCTCTTTTAATAAATCATTTAGTGATTTCTTGTGCCAGTCTTCCATTTTTTCCAGTTTTTTTCTGATATCTGGCCAGGCATGAGTAACAAAATTAACTCTTAATAAAGCCTGTCCAGCAGTTGTCTCAGGATCTATTCCAGAATATTGTTTCATATTCCTCTTGAGCCTTTCTAGCCATTCTGTTGGTGTCTCTTCTTTTCCCTGCTGTCTCTCAAAGGCTTTCCTGACATTTTGCCCTCGGGGTACGGCCTCTTTTATTCCTTTTATTATTAAATTACAAAAATCATTCATAGACCTCCGTCTTGCTTTATCATTATGTTTCCAACTTGGAGATGTTATTGGCATTTTTTGGTCTCCCTGTTCTCCCTGCGGGTTCTCCCTTTCCCAAATTCTTATTCCAGCAGCTCTAATCATCTGCCTTTCCTCTTGAGAAAAAATAATCTTCATAATTGATTGCAATTCCTCCCAAGTAAAAATGTTTGGTCCTAAAAATTGGTCAATTTGCTCAGATGTGCCTATAGGATCCTCCAATAATCTTTTAATTTCTTTTTTAAAATTTCTGACTTCTGAAGAAGCCAAAGGGTCATTAACAAAGCCAGTGTTTCCCCCTCTTATAGGAACTTCTCGTAATGGGAATAAATTAATCCCCTTATCCTAACTTTCTTGGTTTTTATCTTTAATTGAGTTATCTGTATGTTGGTATGGCATTTCCCCTTTTAGAGGCGAACTCTCCTGGGCAGCAGAAGCTGTCATTACCAAGGGAACAGCACCATAGGCAGGGGCTGCTGGGATTGGCAGAGAGGGAGGGGTGGGAACTGGAATTTGCCCTGATGTTGAATCCTCCAAGAAGGGGAGGGGGTAGGCAGGGGCGACGGCCGGAACTGCCGTCGACTGGGCAGAGTCTTCTGGCGGGAACCAAACCGGAGCATGGACTTTCCGCCCAGCCGGATCCGACACTGGACCTGCCGCTGGGGCTGGGACCATCGGAATGCTCTCGGGACATGCGGCTGAGGGATGGGTAGCTGATGCAGCCGTGGCTGGTGTTATAAATGGGCCAGGAGACCTGCTCCTTTTAAAAGGCCTTTATTAGAAATCAGCTCTGGGTAGGGGGCTCGAGGGGCTGCGCACGCCGCCGCTGCTCCCAGTGGACACCACGGAAGAGGAGGTGCAATCGAATCTGCTGCTGCTGCTGCTGCAGAGTCGGGATTCCTTCCTCACGGGGGTTTCCATAGAATCGCTTTGGCTCCTGTGGTCCAGGGGGGTCACCTCTCTCCAGTTCCTTTCAGGTCATGGCGAGAAAGTAACAAAAAATACCTGCTACCTGCAGGTAGCTAGACGTGTGCCTCGCACAGCTTTGTCCTTCTTAGGTCCAGTTTCTGTGTCGGCTCGCTGTCCCAGGGGCTTTTCTAGCTCCAACTGGACCTCTGGCCGCAGCCAGGCACCATGGGAGTTCTCTTATCTCCATACTGGGCGGTGTCCCCAGCTCGACAGGCAGGCAGGAAGTGGCAGGAGGGAGACAACAGGAAGCGGCGGCGGGCTTTACTCGATGGAGAGGGGAAAACCCAGAATTCAGGGAGAAAGGGTACAGAACTTGGGACATAACGAGCAGAAATTCAGGGGTACAGATTCAACATGAACAGTTTAAAACAGGCAAGTAACAGTGCAACTTTAATTTTACAGCAAAACAGTATAACAGTACAACTTGGGAGTGCATAACCTGGGGCTTTCTATTTCTTCCAGCTGGAACAAGCGGAGCCCCCGGCGGGGCCAGAGTCACAAGAGCGGCACCCCTGGATGGCGGGGCCGAGGTGGGCAGGGTGGCCGTGCACGCAGAGGCGGCCGGCGGGACAGCAGGGCTCAGTGAAATAACTGGGGGCAGGGCAGCTGGTGAGGGGGGGAGGTGAGGTGGCAGGGGAGCTGCGGCAGGCGGAACCGGCGGGAGTGAGGGAGAGAGCAGCGGGAGAGGTGGGGACAGCGGGGGAACCGAGACAAGCGGGGCCTGTGGCCGGAAGGGGGGAAAGAGAAGGGGGGGAGGTGGAGGCAGCAAAGGGACCAGGACTAGTGGGGCCGGCGGCTGGGGCGGGGCGGGCAGCAGCGGGAGAGGCAGGGACGGCGGAGGAGCCGGGACTGGCGGGAGCGGGGGGGGACAATAATTTTAGGAGATCCCGGCTTTTTTCTCTTTTTTTCTCTTCTTGTCCGATCTCTGGTGTTTGTGATATTTTAAAAATTCTTATCCCCATGGGGTCTATTTCTCCTGTCCAACACGCAGCATAATCTTTTTCCTCTGGATTAACCGGTTCCTTTGAATTTACAAATATGTTTAAAGCCTGACAAATCCACCCCTCAAAAGAACCATATCTAGGCCAGTAAACGTGGTCTGACCGTATCTCCTCTTTTGTCCATTCTATCATACAGTATTGAATCATCTTTACTTTGTTTTTTCTTCTTGTACTAGGATCTATGTCCCAATTTGCTAACACAATCCCCAAAGGACTATCTTGAGGTATTTCTGTTGGCATCCCCTTTTTTTCTTTTTTTCCTGATCTCTGGTTTTTACTGTTTTTCTGTCCCATTTTTCAGGATTTTATCTACTTGTCTCTGGTCTTTATTCCTCACCTTCCTAAAAGCTTAAATACTACCTTCCTCCAAGGCACAGAAAAAAATTCAACAACTCAATCCCATATGCATCTTTCCCCCACAAAAGGTTTTAAATCAACAATCTATATTACAGATACACTCATTCCTCCTCACTCATTCAACTTTATTTCTCTTATAAGTCTTTCTCACTCACACACACCACCATTCATCAAACAAAAATCCACAACGACAAACAAAAACAGCACAAAAAACCCAAATACAACTAGACAACAAAAAAGGTACCTTTTCTTTCAAATTACTTGTCAGTATTCACTCATGGGTGTTTTTAGGATTTCAAATGTTCTTGGCCAAATTTTATGATTGTATGAGATCTGTCACCTAAGAGCAAGCTCCAGTGTTCTTAAGCCTTTTACGACTTTCAACCGGACTGCAAGGCTCTGGTGCTTTCAGATCTTTATTACCGGCAATTTTAGGGCCCTCCTTTTTTCCTTCTTTCCCGTTTTCCTGGTGGATTGTCCCAAGAAAACCCTGGCTCCCTTCCTGAGGGTCTACCCCTCTCCTTGAGACTCAGTCCCAGCCACCCCGGGGGTCTCTGTCACTCTGTAATCTTTTGCTTCATTTCCGTACTGGCTGCCTTTCTTGCGAAAGAACGGAACCGCAGCTTAGGAAACCACCACACTCGCTTTGTAGATCTGGGTGTATCCCAGTCCATGTCTTATTCATACATCTCGCAAACCCCCCCTAATCCCGCCCAAACTAAGGCTGACTTACCAATCCTCTTTCTTCCTTAGATCTTCTAGTGCACTGAAATTTTACAGGGCAAAAAATACTGCAGCTTTCCGGGAGCCTTTCCCTTTTCCTTGCTTGCTTTTTTCCCTCCTTTTTGTCTCTTTGGGAGTTTTACCTGCTATCTCCCAATTCCCTCAAGAAACAAGACTTGGGCTGCCAAAAAGGGATTGGCGGGGGCCCTCCCTTGCCTTATATCTCTCAGGTTTTAGGGATGAGGTATCTCCCGGGTGAGCTCCCCAATTGTGAAAAACACGATTCACTTATTATGTAAAATTTATAAGTTTAATAAAAGTAAAATAAAATAGACAATAAGGAGAAAAAAACCCCAAAGCTCTTTTTGGCCGAGGTGCTGATACCAACAAGATCAGCACGTCGTCTCTTTTCAGATCCTTTGTTTTAAGGACTTCTGTGATACATATTTAAATGAGCTAATACATTATTCAAATATTCATTTTGGTTTCAAGACCCTCCCTTAAGTATACAGTTTATTTATGGGGCTCCGAAGAGTCTGGATGGAGGTGGTAAAACAGTCTTCTTCAACAAGGCTCAATTGTTCCTTATCTTCAGGAATTCCAGATGCCCCTCCTGTCTTCTATCTATTTGAGGAGTTACAACAATCCCATCTCTACTTTGTTACAATCTAAGAATATTCATCTATCACATTTTTCAAGTTCTATTAATAAAAGAACATGCAATACAACCTTCCCATATTATACATAAAGCAATCAGCTTGTTATATGTGAAAAGCCAACTCCAAAACATGCATTTATAACATTAAGGATTGGGAGTTATTGTTTCCTAGCTACACATGGGAGAAAATTCCATGAGGGAAAGAAACAAAAAGAAAAATCCTAACCCCCAACATTAGCTGAAATTTCTACCCTCCTTATATACAGCTCAATCTTCTCCTTACATATAGCATAATCTATGTCGAGACCTGAGCAATATAATCATATATGTGGTAGCATGTCCTTCAGTAAGACTATTGCCATAAACAGGGGTGTGCATTTTAATACTTAAATGACCCTTAATAAGGCAAAGGTTACATTTTTGGCCTTAGTGTCCTTCAAAGTTCCGGTCATATGACCTTGTTCTGTTCTGTGCCGTTCATCAGAGCCAAAAGAAGACTATCCTACTTGCCCAGAAACTCCTCCTTCAGGCAACTTGTCTTTTCTAGATGTCAGCTATGCAGTTCTCTATTCATAAAACTAACAGAGGGCACACGGTGTAGGCTGTAGATAGTAAGCCTTAGCCCTTTCCTGGCTCCATGGTCATCATCCCACACAAGCCAACAAAGGAAACCTTGTGCTTCATATCGATTATAGGCCACCAGATTAAGAAGATGAGGTCAACATAAAAAATCAGGCAAGTTAGGTAGGAGATGAGCATTGCTGAGTAAGGGCCTTCTCTTCTGGTTGAGCTGAAGCATAAAGTGGAAATGCATAAGTAGTGGAAGCAGGGACACGCATTCTGGGAAGAATCTAAAGATGAAACCCAGGTCTGTAGGGATGGGTGTGGTGATTCATTTTTCCTAAATGATTCTGTTCTCCCCCAAAATGTATAGTTCATTACTAAGTTTTTGTAAACCACCCCCTAAGTTGCCATTCACTGTAACCCAACTGTTAACCAACCCCTCCTACCCTCAGTATCCCACTGGTCTGAGCCTTGGGTCGGCCCCCTCGCTGGAAAGCCCTTTTAAGCTGAGATACACGAGGCAGAGGCCTCTTGCTTGCCCTCTTGCCCTTGGGCCTCTTGCTCTCGCCCCCTCTCCCCCTTGCTCCCTCCCTCCCCCCCTCTCCCTTTTTCCCCCCTCTCTCCCTCCCCCTCTCTCCTGTGGGAGCCATGTCGCTTCCCCCCGGTGTGGGACCCCCAAATAAACCCTGTCTAATCAACACCCTTGGAAGCCGTGTCGTGTCTTGCCTGCCTGTATGCTGCCATTAGCTGCTACATGCTGCCAAGAGAATTCTCCCTGAAAGCTCTGGTAAGGTTCCTGTACCTCACCTCCCTTCCTGGACCCAAAGAGACTTGTTGCCAGTTCTCCTGCAGCTGCTAGCCGGGCAGGAGGAAAAGCAGAAGAAAACAACAGATAGGATCAGAAAAAGCTAAGGCAAAGCTGGAGCTGAATTTGGCAGGGGATGTAAAGAATCATAAGATGGGCTTCCACAGCTGCGTTGGTCAGAAAATAAGACTAAATAATGCGTAACCGCTCTCCTCCCTTGCTGATAAATAAGCCAGGAGGTCCAGTGGCCAGCAACATGGAGAAGGCTGTGGCACTCGGCGAGTCATTTTCCTCTGTTTTCACTGGCACGGTTACCAAACCTCTTGAGACACTGAACCTGAAGGCAGGCAGGGACTTGGGGAACAAAGTCCCTTCCCATCGTAGGAAACGATCTGTTTGGAGACCACCCGAGGAACCTGTGCATACACAAGTCCTGCACCTGGGGAGGCACAACCCCATGCACCACTACATGCTGGAGACCGATCGGCTGGAAAGCAGCTTTGCAAAGTAGGACAATGTGCCCTTGCCGCAAAGGCGGCCAAGGATATCCTTAGCCCGATATAGAGGAAAGCAGGGTTTATATGTTACAAGACAGTTGTGTGGACCATTCAAGGTGCTCACTGTCCCCGGGGCTGCAGGGCACCACAGACCACCCTTGGGCAGCTTTGAGGGCACTGCCTATTTTTCTAAAAGCCTCCTATCCAGCTTAACGCAAATCCTACTATCTTGAGCCCTCAAGCCAGCAGTGCCGAACGCACGCTTTGTATTTTATTTGCTTCCGGGAGACGTGCAGCTTAGAAACGTCTGCAATGGAAGTGGGGCTTTCAGCAAACAGTGTAGAGCAACTTCTGTTGGTTTTTCAAAATGTCCTGGGAAGTTAAGGCCAGGCCTGCCCTGCCCTGGCCAAAGCAGTCATTTGACTGGAGGGAGCAGCACCAAAAAGGCACAGGCACCTTTGGAGTGGACTTGATGCGGTAACAAGCAACAAGAAATAGTACCTGTAGCTGCTACAGCCTCTTCTGCGACCTCGTAGCCCGCCCTCAGGGTCGCAGCACTACACGGGGCAGATCCCTCCGCGCCCCGCGGGCACCAGGTCGACGAGGGCGGACCCGCCAAGGGGGCGGGGGAAAGCGAAAAAGACAGGCGAGACAGCAAATCGAGACGCGGGCCACGATCCGTCGGCCCAATGGCCGCCGCGGAGGGCCGGGCTTAGTGGAGGAAGTGTCGGGGCGGACACGGGCGTTGTCCTTGGCTGACGAGAGTATCGGGGTGCTGGCCTCTCGCCCTGGTGGCGCCGCTACTGTCTTCGGAAAGTTCATCGGCAAGGCGTTTCCCTGGTATTGTCAGCGAAGAGGACGAGGAGGTAGCCGCGGCTTTGTTCTCTGTGCGCGGTTCCTCTTCCCTTCTCCCCCCTCCCCCTCCTCCCGCGCTTGCGGGCATCTGAGCCGAGGACAGCTGGTGCGCGGTGCCCGGGCGCGCGGCAGGGCGTGCGGCGGCGCTGCTGCTGTGGGTGGGGTGGGTGCAGGGACGCGGAGCGGACGGGGCCTCTCTGGGTTGTGGCGCTCTCTACTGCACCATCCCCTAAGCTTGTTCTGTGCCTCAACCCCACCCCTCCGGCTGCCGCGGGCGTACTGGGTGGCTGGTGTTGTCCCGACTCGCCGCGCATCCCACCCCCACCGTGTCGTGTGCGCGCGCAGAGAAGGACCTCCGACGGTAACTTGGTCTCAATGTGTCTCCTAACAGCATCGATGAGGTTTCGCAGCTTGGCTGTGCTAGGCTTTGGTTCTGAACCCGCAAACTGGATTATGGGGGCATGGAATTACGTCTTTCTCTGGTTTAAAAAAAAAAAAAAAAAATTACAAGGTGGTCATCCTGCAGGCTGCAATAGCTTTCCAGCACTTGTTTCTGTGGGAAAGTAAGACCGTGATAACAGTATGTTTGCAAGGGTCGCGAGTGTTGGTACTGGAAACTAGTGTGAGCTGCTTAGACCAAAAGAAAACAATGCAGCTGTTGCCTATGCGATGTTAACTTTAAGGTAATATCTCATATGATGTAGTTATTAAATTGCTGAAAGTTGGCAGTTAGGGATTCCTTCTGCTTTTGAAAGTAGGGTTTGCATGCAGAATGGAAGACAGACTCGTCCTATGCGCTTGCAGGCTTCCTGTCATTATGCGTGTGTTTGATACTTGAGCTCCCTGTCCTGTGGGAAATGAATGGCCTCTGCTCTTCCACTTCACTAAACTCTTTGCTGATCCAGTTAAGCCATTTGTCTTCAGTCTCTGCTTGGGCCACATCCAATAGAAAAACGGCTTAGGAAAGAATCAGCCCGAGCTAAAACGTACTGGGGGTAGTTATTCACAAGTAGTGGCCTGTCTCCTTCTCCCATGGTCTTCTTGCATGAGGAATCCCACTTCTGGACGGGGCTTTATAAATATACTGTATTTTGTTTATAGAAAGCATAATAATCATGTAAGAAAAAATCAATGTTCTGGCTTGTGTTTGAGGTGTCTGGGAATCTGCTTCTGGAGTTCAACGGGGCAGATGGGTTTGCATAAGCTATTACCTTTCTCTGAAGCCGGTTATGTTTTAACAGTTTACTCTTCTTCCAGTGCCGTGCGTTCCATGATCGTTGCCCCCTAGACGCGACGCTTTTCCTAGTCATGCCTAAGGAGCCAATTATCGAGTTGTCTGAAGCAGGAGAGTCTGGTGAATCTGTAAGTACTGTGGGAGTTTTCTGTATGCTAAACTTTACCTGTAGATAGTTCCTCATTTACTAGACTCTTTCCCATCCCCCCTTTCCCCCTTGATAGGGCACAGTAGGGTGCTTTGGGTTTTCTGGCGCTATAATCTCTTGCCTCTAGCTTGTAATGGAGTTGAGCTTTTTGACTCAAAGCAGTGCTATAAAGCAGTGCTGGTCCCTGGGTACGTACTTCTGGTGCAAAATGCAGTGTTGTTTTGGAGTGCCGTCTGGTGCCTATTGTCGTGGTTTAGAGTCAGAGTAGTAGTACTTCTAACATGGAGAAGAGGGCTTGGGGTTTTTGGCAGGTCAGGGGCAAGGAAGGGCAAAGCTGGGTTGAGAGGTGCTGGATGTTTTGCTTTAAGCTGTGAAAGCTATGTTCAAAGACTGTGTAAACCTATGCAAAAGGCAGCCAAAAGTTTATTTTCCAGCAGGATTGGTTATGTTGCCTGAAGACACAATGGGGGCTTTAACCCGGAGACAGTGTCAGCTTCTGTGGCTGTTTTGTAGTCTTTTGCTGTCTAGCTTAAGAAAAATTGCCTAGCTCTCTTTTGCCCCTATAGCGTGCATAATTGGTCTTTGTAGCTTTGCTTGGAAAGCTTTGGTTGCCGGTGGTCGGACGGACATTAATTTGACATGCAATGGCCGAACTGCTAGGAATTGGCTACCTGCTTTCTCTGGGTGTTTCTCTGCTCTTGTTCCTTCCCTTCCTGCCCTCTCCTCTCTTTATGTGTTCCTTTATTCTTTTTATTTTGCTTATTTATGGGTTTGTACTTCCTTCTCCAGCTTCTTGGGCATGTAATGATTGTTGGCGAGATGTGTGTTGCTCACCTGGGCCTGACCAATGGATTCCGGATGGTTGTGGATGAAGGGCCCGAGGGTGGGCAATCTGTGTATCGCATACATCTACCCATTCTGGGTGGCCGTCAGTTGGACTGGCCGCCTGGCTAAGATTTTGGCACCGCAAGAGTTGCTGCTCGTGTACAAATCGCCACTGAATGGATTTTGTCTGTTGCCCATCAATCTCGGCGCTTTTGATGTGTAATTTTTTTTTGCCGTGTGTCTGTGGAAGGTAATAAAAGCTTTGAGCAGCTGTTGCACAATAAAGTTTTGTCATGGGGATATCACCTCTGTCTTGCGTGTCTTACTGAGGGGAAGTAGTTCTGCAAGTTCAAACGGTGTCTCCCCGAAGTGCAAGTATGTGGAAGGTTTCAGCCAGGTAACAGCATTTCAGAGATAGACGGTGATTTACCTGTTCTTTTGAAGCGTGAAGCTGGAAGCGCTCAGCAGTCTCGCGTCTTGTAGGAAGCAAAGTCTTGGCTCTTTGGCAGCAGTACGCCAACGTACAGAAAGCCCATGTAGGCTGCTGCTAAAACTGTAGAGGATACTGTGTGTGAGGCTACATGCGTGCTTTCCAAGGGTGGATTCACCATGGTGCACTGTGTTGGTAGCATCCACCTCCTGTTGGACCTGGGTGTCCTGGTTACAGGAGTAGGGTGCCAGTTTAGCACTATGTGCATGTAAGCAAACTGTATTGTACCCCCCTCTGTGTCATTCCTGATGAACTGCTAAGGATGGATCGATTGCAGTAGCTGCCCAGCACACACCCGACATCTCAGGCTACAAGATGGGTGTTAAATGAGATAAGGAAAAAGAGGCAAACCCTGCCAATGCAGGATGGTGTTTCCTCACACAAATGACTCAGCCATGATAACTCCCTTCTGGGGAAGCACCCGCACATTCCCACCCAGCCTGAGGGGTCATCTCTGCTAATGGGCCATAATGGACTCAATGGCACTAGGATCAGAGGCAGCTGCAGTGACTTAGACCATCAGAGACTCCCAAAAGTATCCCCTGACTCACAGTATTCCATTCCTCCACTGTGAAACTCCCTGTCCTGGGGGAGGTACTGAGCATTCCCATCTGAACCTGAGCGCATATACAGTCTTTGGGTTTGGGGACTTTGGGCACTACCGTTTGATGGATCCAGAGGAAGACCAGAATTTCAACAGTACTGTGACCCTCACCTTACGAACAGTATGCCAATTTATACTCTGACTTTGTTGGTTAAAACCAGTTTTCTCTGTATCATTGTATTTTTTGTAATCTCTAGTAAATTGTAACTCCGACTTGTAATCTCTCTTGAGGTAGTTGAATGGGACTCATTTCTCCTGCCGGTTTACTTTTAAACCAGCACATCTTTTGGCGCCCAATGTGAGGCTCGAGAGAGGTCGGAATTACTGTTTTGTTCTAAAGCATTTGTGTATTGGGGTATAGAAACTTTCCTGATCATCATGTTTCTTGGTGTATTCACGTGCATGTTGTACCCTGTACATATTTCTGCGTAGGGGCAAGTATTTGCCCATCATGATGCTCTCTTTACGCTCAGGAGAGGAATCAGAATTGCTTTGCTGATTTACTGTGTTTATGGCATGATAACATCAGAGGCAATGAGTTTCATTTGGAATGTATATTGTCTTGTTTGCCTGTCGTCTGGGCTGCTACTTCTGGGGCTCCATCAATAATCGCACCCAGCCTGATGCCTTGGAGTGCCTACCTGAAACAGAGGCTAGACAAGGTTAAGAGAATAAAAGTAGGTATTTATTAAAGGCCTTCAGAAGGTAGACCTTGGGCAGTCAGAAGCCTCAGAGGCTACCGCCAAGATGGATGGATGGTCACGAGTTTTTCAGACAGGTATAAGTTTGGTCCATTTACATATCAGGCGTTAATCCTCCAGTTACAGCTTCAGGTAATGAAGTCATATGCCCTCAGTTTGCTTCCCCCCCCCCCCCCCCCCCAATCCGCTTTTCTTTATACTTTTTGGGGGTGTGAGGCAGTAGGGTGTCCTTGGATCTCAAGCCGAGAGGGATTGTTTTGTCTGACCAAAATGTGAAGACAGTTAGCTAACACTTTATATGGAGTTTAGCGTTATGCACTAATGCAGTACAGGATTTGAAAAATAGAAGGCATCAAGGCTGTTGGGATGAAGAGGAGAGAATGTTTTTTCCCAGCCCTTCAGGCCTGCTACAACAGTTTTTGGGCATGTTGAGTTCCCTCTCGGTGTTAAGCACAGCATAATCTTCTTGTTAGTTCTGCTAAGTTTTGTCTATACGGCTTGCACTGTCTACACCATGCTTAGAGTCAGGACAGAGGCTTCTAGAGAATTTGTCTGGAATTTGCCCTGGGAGTAGATAATCCTGAGTGGCAGGGAATGTCACAGGAGATGGGCCAGTATTTGTAAAACTTCTCTCCTCCCATGATCTGGAAGTTCACCTCTGAACAACTGCAGGACCCTGTTAAAATAATAAGTTATGTGAAGGGAAAAGGCTCTGACCGCTCCAGAGATGGACAACTCACAGCGACATGCTGGGCCCTGGCCATTGCTTACCAGACGCTGCTTGATATGGTACAACACTTTCAGGAGGAGGAGAAAAGAAACACATCAGCAGGAACCATGTCCACACAAACCACGTCTGAGCCAGAGGGAAAAGGAAACAAATCAACAGGCACCGTGTGCACGCAAACCACTGCTGAACAAGAAGGACAGCCTAAGCTGGTAGCAGTCGCCCTTGTTCAGAAAAGAAAATCTGCATAGCGAATGACAAGGAAGAGGCAGGACCTCCACATCCAGCCGAAGAGCCAAAGGCAGAAAACATCACTCGATCCCTTTCCCCGCGCAAGCTGCATGAGGTGCATAGCAAGTTCACGTGTGATTGATGGTAATTCATGTTTTCATAATATTGGTGTTATATAAGATATGTTAGTAAGTAGAAATAAAGCATGCTTATGGAACAGCAAACTGTACCCTAAGAAGCCTCTCACACAGGCAGAGGGGTGTGTGTAGCTTTCACAAAGAGCTTTCACCCACCTCCCTGAGACAAGACAAAAACATTAAAATACAAATAGAAGGTGGAGAGCAAGGCAAGAACGGAGACACTCAACGCCTGATAAGTCTGATGCCTCAGCGATGAGCAGATGATGATATCAGGACCATTTGGACTATTCAGGAGCTCCTCCACCCAGGAAATCCTTTCAGGAGAACCAAACCCGATTTCAGAAATTGCATCAACCACCGAAACAAAGTCAAAAGGAACAAAAGAACTTGTAGAATCTCGGGGACTCACGTAGCCCAGCCAGAAAGGGTATAAAAATGACTGGCATGGGCTCAGACCTTTGTGGAACTCATGTAATGCAGTGCAATAGAGGCTGTATTCGTGATTTCACCCAGTGACGAATTCCTGGGATCGCCACTGTTTCCTTGATTGTGGGCTTTGTCAATTTCGCTGTCCAAAATTTCTGGCAAAATAAATCGTTTTCGATGGAATTGGCTCTTTGAATTTACTACAATTTGGTGGCCCGTACGGGGAGTCCAATTGACTTTGGTCCCCTCTTTCCGAGCGGGAGGCGCCCCCGCCCTATCGTGCGGTCCGGCGGAGAAAGGGGGTGTCACCGAGGACCAACCAGGACTCCAAACTGAAAGGCGATAAAAAGCCACAATTCAAGGAAATCTGAGGCAAAAAGCTAGCTAAAGGAGCTCTCAGGAACTCATCAGAGACCTGGTTACAGGGGGTCCTCCGGGCTGCGGCTTCATCTTTATTACTAATAAAAATCTACGTGCACGAAGAATCCACATGGGAAAATGAGCCGTAAGTAACACGTGGTTGAGTAGGGGTGACTGAGTGTGTGTGTGAAAGAGACATGATTTTATCACGAAGCGAGAGCGGACCCCAGAGCCGCAGTTCCGTTCGTACCGCGAGGTGCACGGTCAGTGACGGGGGAAGTGTGTGTTGGGGAGGAAAGGGGGAAATTAAAACCCATTCCACATACAGGAAACACACAGGGTCACCAAGGGCTAAGAGGAAAGGTTACGTCATGTGAAGTTCAGGGACTGGTAAGCCTCATAGTCAGAAGGAAAAAGAAGGGAAAGGGAGAGCTCGTTATCGGTCGAAACCCCTCAGGTTGGTTCCCTGCAGGGAAATAGACTGATAAATCTAGGAAAGCCTCGTCAGTCACAGTAAGGACCATTGAAATAAAATCTCTGAGAAACCTCCTGGCAAAAAGGGGAACAGACTTCAACAACTGAACCCTCTGAAGAAAGAAGATGGGACAAGGTAAGAGTAAGACCCAGAAAAACGGCAAAAACGGAAAAGTCAAAGGGGAGGGTATACCCTAAATTCCCCAAGAAAGTCCTTTAGGGTGGATGTTGAGCAATTGGAAGGAGTGTCCCATGAGAAAAAGGAAATCAAAGGAAAAGATGATTCAGTACTGCATAGAGATATGGGGAGAGAAGGAGTTAAAGGAAAATGTGACATGGCCGGTGTTTGGAACTTTCGATAACTGGATTTGTGAAATGTTGGTAGAATTTGTGTTTGCAAAGTCAGCAGCGGATGAGGAGGAATATGAGTACGTCTTATTATGGGGAAGACTAAATATTAAACTATATCCGATCAGCACCAAAACGGAAAGGGGAGAGGAGAGGGACCCACTGGACAATCTTCCCCCTCCATATATACTGCCAAATGTCCAAGCTCCTGTAGCTGGGAGCTCGGGAATGCTCCCCTCTCCAAGACAGCAGCCTTCTGCGGAAGGACCACAGCTCCCAGGGACATCGCAGCCCCGGGACCCTCCTTCTCCCACAAAGGCATCTGTGCCTTTGCCTCCCCCAGAATTGCAGTCCTCTAAAAAGGGACCGCAGCCCCCAGTGGCTTCCCAGCCTCAAGATCCCCACATTACCCCCAGACTCACTGCAGGAGGAAGCTCCCAATCTCTGCCATCCCTGGACCTTCCTTCCCCCAAATATCCCCTCCCAGCACCAGGGTCTGTGTCCCTTCCCGACGAAACCCTCCCGAGACAGAGAGCTGCCTCTACTTCTCAGACCCGTCAGAGGAGACGAATTACTAAAAAGGTGACTAGGGAAGACAGTTATGCGGAGGAAGAAAGACCTGGACTTTAGCCCCTAAGGGAAGTGCCCATGGCTCTGGGTGTTATAGAGTTTGTAAATGTACCCCTTAACACAGGGGATGTTCGGGCTTTTAAAAAGGAAATGGGAAGTTTGATGGATGACCCTCTAGGTGTCGTGGACAGGTTGGATGAGTTCTTAGGAACCAGTATTTACACCTATGATGACATAGCTGCGATTCTGAGATCACTTTTCAACAGTGAGGAGAGGGACATGGTTAGGCAGGCATCTATAAGGGACTGGGACAGGCGTTTTCCACACAGCATGGCAGGGGACGTCAAATGGCTGAATCCAGGTTGGACCACGCAGAATGAGGAAGGAAGGAAAAACATGACAGACCTGAGGGCAATGATAATCCAAGGTATAAGGGAGGCAGTGCCAAGGGGTCAGAACATTAGCAAGGTTTTTTGCAAATGTCAGGGGAACAGCGAGACCCCAACTGAATGGTTAGAGAGATTAAGGAAGAGTCTGAGAATGTATTCAGGGACGGATCCAGATTCCCCAGTGGGGAAGTCCTACTAAAAACCCAGTTTGTGGCCAAATCCTGGGAAGACATAAGGAAGAAATTAGAAAAGATCGAGAATTGGCAGGAGAAGGAATTACAAGAATTACTAAGAGAAGCCCAAAAGGTGTATATGAGGAGGGATAATGAAAAACAGAAGGAACAGGCTAAGATTCTAATGGTGGTGATCAAAGAAGCTAACAAATTGGATCGTAGTCAAGGAAAGGGGTCTTCACAAAAATGGGGAGGACAGAAGGGATGGGTTCCCCCAAAAAGGGAGCAGGGTAAACGGGGGGGGGGGGGGGGGGGGGCACCCCTAGTTTGTTTTTACTGCAAGGGACAGGGTCACATGAAGAAAAATTGCAAACGGAAATTAAAGGATGAGATGATGTTCCAAGAAAATTAGGGGTATTGGGGGCTTTTCATTTTGGGGCCAAAGGTAACAACAGAGCCCCTGGTAAAGTTAAAAATTGGCCCACAGAAGGAAGTATGGGACTTTCTTATTGACACTGGTGCTGAGAGGAGTACTTTTAGGCAACTGCCAGTAGGGTGTGCCAAAGGAAAAGATTCAATAATTGTGGTGGGAGCCAAAGGAGAACCCTTTATAGTACGTGTGATCAAAAATGTAGAAATAGAATCAGAAAACAAAACCTGTGTAGGGGATATGCTGCTGGTTGAGGAGGCTGACTATAATTTACTGGGCAGGGATTTGATTGTAGCTCTAGGAATAAACTTAATAGTAAAGGATTCACAATTAGTGGTGAGTTTGTGTAAGCTGACAACCCGGGACAAAGAACAGATTGACCCTAAGGTGTGGCACAGCCAAGATGAGGCAGGCAGACTAGAAATGGAACTGATTAAGATAGAAATTGAAAGGCCAGAAGATCCCATTCGAATAAAACAGTATCCTATTTCCATGGAAGGGAGAAAGGGACTGAGACCAGTGATAGAGGACCTCCTGAGGAAGGGAACCTTGGAGCCATGCATGTCCAGACATAACACTCCTATCCTTGCAGTAAGGAAAACAGATACAAGTTATAGACTGGTTCAGGACTTGAGGGCGGTGAATGAAAGAACCCGAACGAAATTCCCTGTTGTTGCCAACCCGTATACCCTTTTAAATAGGGTATCCCCGAGGATGTGTGGTATAGCGTAATTGACTTAAAGGATGTGTTCTATGCCTGCCTGTTGGACGAAGCTAGCCGAGACTACTTTGCATTTCAATGGGAAGACCCGGTAACCGGGGGACACCAACAATTCAGGTGGACGTCCCTCCCCCAAGGATTTGTGGACTCCCCAAACCTGTTTGGCCAGGCATTAGAACAATTACTTAGCCAATTCACTCCACACAAAGGGACCAAAATTCTGCAATATGTGGATGATCTGTTGATAGCGGGACCCAGGGAAGAGGACGTGAGGGAATGTACTATAGGGCTGCTGAACTTTCTGGGAGATAAGGGATTGAAGGTCTCCAAGTCTAAACTACAATTTACCGAGCCTGAAGTAAAATACTTAGGGCATTGGATCACAAAAGGTAAAAAGAAGTTTGATCCAGAAAGGGTGGCAGGCATCATAGAGCTCCCTCCTCCTCGAACAAAGAGAGAGATAAGACAGATTCTGGGACTGGTGGGTTATTGCAGACAGTGGATAGAGGGATACAGTGAAAAGGTGAAATTCCTCTATGAAAAGCTGACCATGGACAGGTTAAAATGGTTGGAAGAAGATGAAAGAAGGTATAAGGAATTAAAAGAAATGTTGATGGCAGCCCTGGTTTTGAGTCTCCCAGATGTAAAAAAGCAATTTCAGTTGTTTGTGGATGTGGGCAATCATACCACTCACGGAGTTTTAACACAGGATTGGGCAGGGGTACGGAAGCCAGTGGGATATGTGTCCAAACTTTTGGACCCAGTAAGCAGGGGTTGGCCCACGTGCTTGCAAGCAATAGTGGCTGTGGCATTGTTAGTAGAAGAAGCAAGGAAAAGCATGTTCGGGGCCCCCTTGATAGTATATACTCCCCACAATGTGAGAAACATTCTCCAGCAAAAAACAGACAAATGGCTTACCGACGCGCAGCTTCTAAAATATGAGGCAATCCTTATCCATTCATCAAATCTAGAGTTAAGGACTACCTCAGCAAGAAACCCCGCACAATTTTTGTTTGGGGAAGCAACCGGAGAACTAACCCATGATTGCGCAGAGATAAGAAGTCTGCAAACAAAAATAAGACCAGACCTCGAGGAGGAGGAACTGGAAGGTGGAGAAAAATGGTTTGTGGATGGGTCAGCTCAAGTCGTAGAGGGAAAAAAGAGATCAGGGTACGCCATAATGGGAAAACAAGTGAGATAGTAGAGTCAGGCCCTCTGAGCCCGAGCTGGTCAGCACAGGCATGTGAATTGTATGCTGTTTTAAGGGGACTAATTCGGTTAAAGGGGAAAAGGGGCACGATTTTTACAGATTCAAAGTATGCATTTGGTGTGGTACATACCATTGGGAAAATTTGGGAAGAGAGAGGATTAGTTAGTACAAAAGGAAAAAGTTTGTTTCATGAAGAATTAATAAAGCAGATCTTGAATGCTATAAGGGGTCCCGAAGCAATCTCGGTCGTGCATGTAAAAGGGCACCAGGTGGGAATGCAGTTCAGGACCAGGGGAAACAATTTGGCAGACCAAGAAGAAGAGGGCAGCCCTGCTAATGGTAAGTACCCCAGAAATTGGACAAAATGAGGTACCAGAATATCCCATGTGCCCCTCACAAAAGGAGGTGGAAGAGTTTAAAAAGATAGGAGGAACGTTGCTAGAAGGTAAGTGGAAATTACCAGATGGAAGGGAATTGATAACAAAAGAATACACCAGGAAAATACTTAAAAGGCTACATAAGCAAACACATTGGGGAGCTCAGGCACTGGCCGAGCATTTTCTAAAGTTTTTTGGATGTAAGGGAATTTATGAATTGGCAAAACAGGAGGAATTGCGATGCATAGTGTGTCAAAGAATAAACCAAAACAGAACTAGACAAATTCTCATGGGGGGTTGCCCCCTTGCATATCGACCATTTGCCAGAGTGCAAGTAGACTTCACAGAATTACCAAAGGTGGGAAGATATAGGTACTTGCTAGTAATAGTCGACCAATTAACACATTGGGTGGAGGCATTTCCAAATGCAAGGGCTACTGCTAGAGTAGTCACCAAGGTATTGTTAGAAGAAATTATACCCTGATATGGAATAATGGATTGCATTGACTCAGACCAAGGGACACACTTTACCTCCAAAATAATAAAACAATTAGCAGATGCGTTGGGATTCCGATGGGAATACCATGCCCCTTGGCACCCACAGAGCTCGGGAAGAGTGGAGAGAATGAATCAGACCCTTAAGGCACAGCTTGCAAAATTAATGCTAGAAACTAAAATGACCTGGGTCAAGTGTTTGCCCCTAGCCTTACTGAATATCAGAACTAAGCCCCATGCAAAAACTGGACTGTCACCCTTTGAACTGTTATATGGGATGCCATATGAACATGGGATGCCAGTGGGACACCCCAGAGTTGAAGATATTAAAATACAACCGTATTTGATATCTTCAACAAGAATTTGCAGGAGTTGCGAAAACAGGGACTGATCACTCAAAGTACACCTCTAGGATTCACCATCCATAAGGTACAGCCAGGAGACAAAGTCCTGGTAAAAAAATCTGGAAGGAAATCCCGCTCACCCCTCACAGGGAAGGGCCTTTTCTTGTCCTCCTAACAACAGACACTGCGGTGTGCACTGCGGAGAAAGGGTGGACTAATGCTTTTTGAGTGAAGAAAGTCGATCATCAGAGTGACAACCCCGAGTGGAAGGTGACATCCACACCAGGGAACCTGAAGATACAACTCCGATGAACAGATAAATGACTGACATGATAAGTTGCATAAATCCAGGATGTTCATGTTATCCATGCGTGCATTTCAAATGTGTATGCTGTCGGGAAATTTGGGTTGTACACTGCAGAAGGGGGGTTAGATCTAGGGCTTTGTGTACTAGGCGTCTGGAAGAAGAAGTGGAATTGACTGAGAAATTCTTAGTGCTCGCCACGAACCTGCGGATATTGGAACTTGATTCCCCTCTCTGGTATTCGGTTTATCAAAAAGGGATAAGGGGAAAATTGGATAAAAAGGCACAAATATTGGCAATTGAGTGCCGGAGGAGAAACAAAACCCCTTGCAAAGCAAGTCCGGTTAAGCTCTCTAGGTGGGGCGCCTTTAAGAGGTGATTCGCGGCTCATGAGAGGTATGGGATCCCAGAGGACAGGCCTTGCTGCAGATAAGATGGCCTCCCGCGCTGCTGGTGGCACCCCAGTGGGCGTCGGCAATTGCAGAGGGACTTGCCAGTGGGAAATCCTGATTATCCTGAGCCTAGTCTCGTGCTACGTGGCAGGAATACCACTAGAGAAGCAAACCATTGACCAGGCATGTATGC
Organism: Phylloscopus collybita; assembly: GCA_027886175.1. Lineage (NCBI taxonomy): Eukaryota > Metazoa > Chordata > Aves > Passeriformes > Phylloscopidae > Phylloscopus > Phylloscopus collybita. Next base: position 6,407,315 of record JAJNNQ010000057.1, read on the forward strand.
AATGTTTGAGAGCTGCCCAGGGACAGGAAAATACGAACAGAACAGTCACAGCCCTGGATCCAGGGCATTGTGACAAGGCAACAGAGAGGTACTGTGAGTCCGATGGCACGCGCTACAAAATTTGTGAAATAAAAGGGGAAGCAATTTGTTTTATCCCAGGGGCAAGACCTAAGATTGAATCTCACAAAAAGAAAACAAAAGATCTCATAGAGGGGAAAAGAGATGTTGTTAAAGGGGTACCTATGTTACCTATGTGTAATAAATGTAACCGCACCATGTGGGTGGGAGACAAGAAGGAGTCCGCGTTTGTGGCCTACTTTCAAGTAAATAAGCTATGTTATGAGAAAGGGACACTGGAAATGTGTGTAATGAATGGAAAGACGTATTGGGTAGGAAGAAACCTAAAGTATGATAGACTATCCTTAAAAACAGAACTGATCATTCTGGACTTGTTTGGGAGAGAATGATGAAAGAGTATGTCTAAAGTATGAAAGGGTTTTCTGTTTTTCTAAGGATGAGGAAGGATTGGACCCAGAAAGCAAAATTAAACAGGTATCATTGGAACTAAAGAAACAGGAATTAGAAGCAAAAAGAAAGAAATTGGAGCAAGAGAGATTGAGAACTCTAAGCATAGAGTATGAACAGTTGGAGAAACAGTATAATGATAGAGATCTTGGGCCCCAAAATAAAAACCTGTTCATAGAATTAATGCAAGAAGTGACAACTGAACTAGGATTGACTAATTGCTGGGTTTGTGGGGGCTTACAGTCTGCTGAAAAATGGCCCTGGAAAGGTGAGAGTTTAACCCCAGAGCAACTGTTAAAATGGGATGACACACAAATTTCTAAAGTAATGTCTCGTCCAGAAGGATGGGTACTGCAAAAAAGGATAATTGGTACCACGTGCATCAGTAGAGAAGGCAAAGAGTACACTGAAGTTGTGGGGTACACTCCTTGTGTGTCCACTTTGACAGTGAACTCTTTCCATAAAATGGTAATTTGGCAACCTGAACCCCCTACGGGATATTGGGGCCTGAGGAACAATTCAAACTGTGATTGGATAAAGTCAGTGGGTTTATGCTGGCATGAGCGCTTGGGGGCTAACCCTTACCAGTCAATACTAGAACTGAGAAAATACTGGGAAAAACCGGGAGATATTCAGCAGAACTGGAAAGCCCCAAACGGAATATATTGGATATGTGGTAAAAAGGCATACAGCATGTTACCCAGGAACTGGAAAGAATCTTGCACACTAGGAATGATTTTACCTTCATTCTTCACATTGCCAAAGTCTGAGAGCTCCCTGTTAGGGGCCCCTATGTATGAGACCCTTAGCAGAGAGAAAAGAGAAATAAAATGAATGTTACCTCAAGCAGGGGGAAGTCAGACTTCAAATAATGAAGAATGGCCCGCAGAAAGGATAACTGAATATTATGGCCCTGCTACTTGGGCTCAAGATGGTAGTTGAGGTTACCGAACTCCAATATACCTGCTGAACAGGTTGATTAGACTGCAAGCGGTGGTAGAAGTTGTATCTAATCATACCTCAGATGCTCTTGAGCTATTAGCAAAGCAACACTCCCAGATGAGGGCATTTGTTTACCAAAACAGAATTGCCCTAGATTACCTTCTGGCCGAGGAAGGAGGAGTATGTGGAAAATTTAATGAGACACAGTACTGCAGTGAGATTGATGATTTTGGTGAAACAATAAGAGGATTGGCAGCAGAAATAAAGAAGGTAGCTCATGTCCCTGTACAGAAATGGAATTCAATTTTGCTGGCTGATTGGTTGGAGCAACTTCTTGAGGGAGCTTGGTGGAAGAAGCTAGGTTTCTTCATATTATGCTCAGTAGCAGGCATAATGTTCCTACCATGTTTGATCCCTTGTCTAATCAGGTTGATCCATTGTGTATTACAGGGAATGGAGATGGCAGCTCTACCCACAGATCCAGATATGGCAAAAGGAAAGAGAGGACAAATACCGAAAATATTGGAATTGAATGAAAGAAAACAAGAGAATCTTGCAGCAAAAGCATTGGCCAAATTCGAAGCCAAGGAGGAATATAAACCTCCGGAAACAATTCAATATGAATTAGGTGATGAATAAGCAAGATCCAATTGCTGTTTTGTTATGCTATTCTCAATTTTTATCTTTTTTTGGGTGATGGGACAAAAACATGAATTAATGTGTACATGTAAAAAGGGGAGGGTTTGTCATAGATGGTAATTCATGTTTTCATAATATTGGTGTTATATAAGATATGTTAGTAAGTAGAAATAAAGCATGCTTATGGAACAGCAAACTGTACCCTAAGAAGCCTCTCACACAGGCAGAGGGATGTGTGTAGCTTTCACAAAGAGCTTTCACCCACCTCCCTGAGACAAGACAAAAACATTAAAATACAAATAGAAGGTGGAGAGCAAGGCAAGAACGGAGACACTCAACGCCTGATAAGTCTGATGCCTCAGCGATGAGCAGATGATGATATCAGGACCATTTGGACTATTCAGGAGCTCCTCCACCCAGGAAATCCTTTCAGGAGAACCAAACCCGATTTCAGAAATTGCATCAACCACCGAAACAAAGTCAAAAGGGACAAAAGAACTTGTAGAATCTCGGGGACTCACGTAGCCCAGCCAGAAAGGGTATAAAAATGACTGGCATGGGCTCAGACCTTTGTGGAACTCATGTAATGCAGTGCAATAGAGGCTGTATTCATGATTTCACCCAGTGACGAATTCCTGGGATCGCCACTGTTTCCTTGATTGTGGGCTTTGTCAATTTCGCTGTCCAAAATTTCTGGCAAAATAAATCGTTTTCGATGGAATTGGCTCTTTGAATTTACTACAACATGCGAGGCAAATGAGTCCCTATTGACCTGGCTGCTCTGAATCTGGGATGCCATGGCTAATGATACAGTTCTAGATGGTAGTGAAGCCAGGCAACTGGGATCCCTGTCCCGGGGTATGGTTATTGACGAGGGGATCGGGAAAAGGCAGGAAACACACAGCCTCTGGCAACGACTGCTGTCAAGTGTGAGGGAAAGACACCTTTGTAAGGAGGACCTGCATGTGCAGCACGGACAGTGAAACATGATGGAGCAAGGTATCCGGTGCCTGAGGGAATTAGCTGTGCTGGAGATAATTTTTTCACAGGACAAGGGATTCCCTAAAAGTCCAGACAGTGTCCAGTACGCGTCACAAATGTGGCTGAAATTCGCTCAGCTTGGGTCATAAATGTATTCCTGTTACTTAGCGACGCTGCAATGGAGGGAGGGAGAAGATAAGGTGGGTGCATTGGTTAGTAAACTCAGCATTTATGAAGACACTGTCGGCGCCCCGTTATGGGCCCCCGTCTCGCCTGTGGAAGCGAAACTGGCTGAACATGTCTGGAGCCTGGGAGAGGTAATTGAAGCGGGCTATCAGAAACTAAGAGAGGAGCTTAAGGAGGGAATCTTCCATATCTCGCCAGGACAGACGAGAGTCTCTGCTATTAGGAGCAGGCTTCCCCCAGCTTAGGAGAGAGGATACACTCCACGAGGGTATACTCCCGGCAGTATAGGAGTGTTGATGTTATGTCCAATCCTCTTGAAGGGACCTCCAGGTCATATATACAGGAAGGGAACAATAAGTACCATGACCAGAACTAGAGGGGCCCTGCCTCTAGGCAGGTAGAGGAGAGAATCTATTGGACTGTGTTGATCCGATGGCCTGGCACATCAGACCCAAAATGTGTAAAGTAAGGCTTTAGTTGATGCTGGCACACAATGTACTTTAATGCCATTGAGAAATGTGGGGGCAGAATCAATCTCCATTCCTGGGGTGACAGGGGGATCCCAACAGCTGACTGTACTGGAAGCTGGAGTGAACTTGACCAGGAAGGAGTGGCACAAACACCCCATTGTGACTGGTCCAGAGGCCCTGTGTATCCTCGGCATAGATTACCTCAGGAGTGGGTATTTCAAAGACCCAAAAGGACATCGCAAGGAGAGGCAAGGCAAAAGCTGCAGTAACTGATTCGCAGCTGGCAGGGGCCGCTCTGATGCGAGCTTGAAACCTCCCCAGGTGGCCTGGGCTGGCACTGAGATGAGAGAGGAAAAAGGGGTGCTTCCCCTTTCAGAAAGGTTCCTGCAAACTCACGCGGGTGGCAGCTTGTCTCAGTGCTAGTAGTGGTCGAGGTGCGGGCGGCAGACGGCTGGCGGTTGGAATCTTCTCACAGGCAGCGGGCACAGGTGGGGAAGGTAGGCAGAACTCAATCGTAGTGCTGAGTTGAAGCGCAGCAAAGTTCCGGGCCAGAGCGCACAACATCCCACGGCACCATGCGACAGTTTGCAGATCCCCTGAGTGGAAGAGCCCACCGCCCCCCGCAGCTAAAACTCCCCAACCTCCTATTCCTCTCCCCTCCCCAAAACGATTGTGTTGGTGTCCCAGGGCTATTAGCTACTCCTTTTGTGTCTCGATTGCTGTCTATTCATCTAGGAGTTATCCCTTTCCCCTCCCAGCACCTCCACAGTGATAATGGAAAGTAATTCACCGAGTAGCCTAAGCCCATAACACCAGTGCATTTTTCTCCATTCCTTTGTCAGCAGAGTGCAGGCCACAGTTTGCTTCCACCTGGAGGGGTTTGCAGTGCACCTGGAACCCACTGCCCCAGGGGTGGAAACACAGTCCCACCATTTGCCATGGACTGATCCAGACTGCACTGGAAAAGGGCGAGGCTCCGAAACATCTACAGTATATAGATGACATCATCGTATGGGGGAGCACAGCAGGGGAAGTCTTTGAGAAAGGAGAGAAGATCATGCAGATTCTCCTGAAAGCTGATTTTTCCATTAAACCAAGTAAGGTTAAGGGACCTGCTCGGGAAATTCAGTTTCTAGGAGTCAAGTGGCAAGATGGATGTTGCCAGATTCCAGTGGAAGTGATTAACAAAATACCAGCTGTGTCCCCACTGACCAGCAAAAAGGAAACACAGGCTTTCCTAGGCGCTGTGGGCTTTTGGAGGATGCATATCCCTGAGTACAGTCAGAATGTAAGCCCTCTCTACCTCGTGACATGGAAGAAAAACGATTTCCAGTGGGGCCCTGAACAACAATACGTCTTTGAACAGATCAAACAGGAGACTGCCCATGCAGTAGCCCTTGGGCCAGTCAGGACAGGACAGGATATGAAGAGCGTGCTCTACAGGGCAGCCAGCCAGGGAGAATGGTCCTTCCTGGAGCCTCTGGCAGAAAGTACCCAGGGAGACCCGAGGACAACCGCTGGGGTTCTGGAGTCGGGGATACAAAGGATCTGAGGCCAGCTATACCCCAACTGAGAAAGAGATTGTGGCAGCTTATGAAGGGGTTTGAGCCGCTTCAGAAGTGATTGGCACCAAAGCACAGCTGCTTCTAGCACCCCAACTACCCATGCTAGGCTGGATGTTCAAAGGAAAGGTTCCTTCTACACATCATGCCACCAATGCTACATGGAGTAAGTGGATTGCTCTGATCACACAGTGAGCCTGGATAGGAGATCCTAATCACCCTGGGATTTTGGAAATCATCACAAACTGCCCTGATGGTGAGAGTTTTGGGCTATCTTCTGAAGAAGAAGAGGAGCAGGTGACACATACTGAGGAGGCCCCACCATATAACCAACTACCAGAAAATGAAAACCAATATGCCCTCTTCACTAATGGTCCCTGCCATATTGTAGGGACAAACCAGAAATGGAAAGCAGCCGTATGGAGACCCACATGGTGAGTTGCAGAAACTACCGAGGAACAAGTTGGATCAAGTCAGGTTGCAGAGTTCAAAGCCGTCCAGCTGGCTTTGGATATTGCTGAATAAGAAAAGCGGCCAAGACTCCACATCTCCACTGACTCATGGTTGGTAGCAAATGCTCTGTGGGGATGGCTAGATCAATGGAGAAAGGTCAAGTGGCAGCACAGAGGGAACCCCATCTGGACCGCTGAGATGTGGCAAGACATCACTGCCCGGGTAGAGAAGCTGACTGCGAAGGCCCATCGCATAGATGCACGTGTACCCAAGAGTCGGGCTAATGAAGAGCATCGTAAAAACAAGCAGGTGGATCAAGCTGCCAAGGTTAAAGTACCTGAGTTAGATCTGGACTGGCAGCACCACGGAGAGTTATTTCTAGCTCGGTGGGCCTGTGATGCCTCCAGCCATCGGGGAGAGATGCGACATGCTGATGGGCTTGTGACCGAGGGGTGAACTTAATTGCGGACTGTATCTCACAGGTTATCCATGACTGTGAGGCGTGTGCTGCAATCACGCAGGCCAAGTGGGTAAAGCTTCTATGGTATGGTGGATGGTGGTCAAAATATAGGTATGGGGAAGCCTGGCAAGTTGATGTCTTGGTTTGAAAAGATAGGTATCTGCCAGGGAAAGCTGGAGTTTCCTTTAGAATGGAGAATGCAAACCCCTCACCCCCGCCAAATTATAATTTTGCAATTAAGGGCTTTCAGGCAAAGATTTGGGAATAGGAATAACAGTTCTTTACTAGGAATACTAACAATACAAATATAGTAGAAAACAAAACCACCCAACTAACCAACCAAGCAACCAAGCAACCAAACAAACAAACAATAATTCTGGAAAAACCCTGACAGAGTCAGAGCTACAACCTGACGCCCTGTTTGGTCAGGGTGTTGGAAGCAGTCCAAAAGTAAGTCTTTTTGGAGTGGCAGATGTGGTTCTGTTGGAGTAGAGATGATCCTGTAGGAAAGGGTCCGGTGATGGTGAGAAAGGGTCTGGTGATGGTGAGAAGGGTCCGGTCTTCCTCCGGGAATCGGGTGAAGCTAGATGCCTTGTGTTCCTACGTCTCAGTTTTTATCCAGGTAGGAATGGTTGGCTCCCCCTACTGGGTGGAGCATCTCACAATGGGATGATGGAATGTGGATGTACTGCTTTGTGGATGTACTGCTTTGGGGAGGAGAACAGCTTGGGGAGTCTTAATGGCCCATCGTGAAAAGAGATAAGAAACACTGCCCCGCCTGGTTTTAACAGTTGGCCCATTATCAAAAGGCACCCGCCCCCCTCCTCTCAGAGTTACAAGAGATAAAGAAGAAGATCTCCCCAACTGCTTTCAGCAGATGAAATAGAATACATATTTTTGGTTCCATACCCCAAGACATTACCCACCCCTTATTCTATTATCATCTGCATCATACCTAAATCAATAAACTCTACTATACAGAATGAACTCTTACACTCAGTTCTTACTTAGGATTAGGTTTTCCTGTGTACACAACTGGTTTTTCCATCTTTCTGCATTACCCACCAAATGTAACCAGGTCCTTGAGCAAAAACAATCTCACGGATGGGTTCGCCTTTGCCTGGGGTGGGATTTATCCAAACAGTCTTTTCTAAAATACTTCTCATGTGTACCACAGGGACTTTATCTCCATCCACTGTGTGCAAGGAGCAGACTGGGCAGGACCAGCTCGATTGATGGAGCCTTGGGTATTGACTATCCAGGTGGCCTTCGCTAAGTTTACTTTCCAATTCTTGAAGGTCTTCTTACTAAGTGCCTTCAGGGTGGTCTTAAGTAGTCCGTTGCACCGTTCAACTTTCCCGGCAACTGGTGCATGATAAGGGATGTGATATATCCATTTAATGCCGTGTTCTTTAGCCGAGGTGTTTATAAGGCTGTTCTTGAAATGGGTCCTGTTGTCCGACTTAATTTTTTCGGGGGTGCCATGTCTCCACAGGACTTGCTTTTCTAGGCCCAGGATGGTGTTCTGGGCAGTGGCATGAGGCACAGGGTAGGTCTCCAGCCACCCAGTGGTGGCCTCCCCCATGGTCACCACGTAGCGCTTGCCTTGGCGGGTTTGGGGCAGGGTGATGTAGTCAATTTGCCAGGCCTCCTCATACTTATATTTGGACCACTGTCCACCGCACCATAGGGGCTTCACCTGCTTGGCCTGCTTGATGGCAGCACACGTTTCACAGTCATGGATAACCTGTGAAATACTGTCCATGGTTAGATCTATCCTTCGGTCTCGTGCCCACTTATAGGTGGCATCTCTGCCCTGATGACCTGAGGCATCATGGGCCTACCGAGTTAGGAACATCTTTCCTTTGTGTTGCTAGTCTAAGTCTATTTTAGACACCTCTATTTTTGTGGCGTGATCTACTTGCTCGTTGTTCCGGTGCTCCTCATTAGCCTGACTCTTGGGGACATGGGCATTCACATGACGGACTTTCACAGGTAGTTTTTTTACTCTGGTGGCGATGTCTTTCTACTCATCAGCAGCCCAGACTGGTTTTCCCCTACGCTGCTAGTTGGCTTTTTTTCACTTTTCCAGCCAGCCCCACAGAGCATTAGCTACTATTCACGAATTAGTGTAGAGGTAGAGCTTTGGCCACTTCTCTCTTTCAGCAATGTCTAGGGCCAATTGAACAGCTTTGAGTTCGGCAAGCTGGCTTGACCCACCTTCTCCTTCAGTGGCTTGTGCAATCTGTCTTGTGGGGCTCCATACGGCTGCTTTCTACTTCCAGTTCATCCTTAGGATGCGACAGGAACCGTCAGTGAAAAGAGCGTAGCGTGTTTCTTCTGCTGGCAGTTGGTTATACGGCGGAGCTTCTTCAGCCCGGGTTACTTGCTCTTGTTCTTCTTTGTCAGTGAGACTGAAGTTTTCAGCTTCCAGCCAGTTGGTGATTACCTCCAACATCCCAGGGCGATTTGGGTTTCCAATATGGGCGCGCTGAGTGATGAGGGCGATCCATTTGCTCCATGTGGCGTCGGTGGCGTGGTGGGAACTTTTTCTTTAAACATCTACCTCAGTACCGGTAGTCAGGGTGCCAGGAGGAGTTGTGCTTTAGTGCAGATCACCTCTGAGGCGGCTTGAACTCCTTCGTAGGCGGCCAAGATTTCCTTCTCCGTGGGAGTGTAATTGGCTTCGGACCCTCTGTAGCTTCGGCTCCAGAATCTCAGTGGCCAGCCTCGAGTCTCACTAGGCACTTTCTGCCAAACGTTCCAGGACAGACCATGGCTCTCGGCTGCGGAGTAGAGCACGTTCTTCACCTCTGGTCCCGTCCTGACTGGGCCAAGGGCTACCGCATGAGCGATCTCCTGCTTGATCTGGGCAAAGGCGTGTTGCTGTTCTGGGCCCCAGTGGAAATCGTTCTTCTTGCGAGTAACCAGGTAGAGAGGGCTCACAATCTGACTGTACTCAGGGATGTGCATCTTCCAAAAGCCTATGGCGCTTAGGAAAGCTTGCGTTTCCTTTTTGCTGGTCGGTGGAGACATCGCGTTGATCTTATTGATGACCTCAGCGGGGATCTGACTCCGTCTGTCTTGCCACTTTACTCTCAGGAACTGGATTTCTCGGGCGGGTCCCTTGACTTTGCTCTTCTTGATGGCAAAACCGGTTTTCAGGAGAATCTGGATGATCTTCTTTCTTTTCTCAAAGACTTCTATTGCCGTGTTCCCTCACACAATGATGTCATCGATGTATTGTAGATGTTTCGGAGCTTCACCCTTTTTTAGTGCAGCCTGGATCAGTTCATGGCAGATGATGGGGCTGTGCTTCCACCCCTGGGGCAGTCGGTTCCAGGTGTGCTGCACACCCCTCCAGGTGAAAGCAAACTGGGGCCTGCACTCTGCTGCCAAAGGAATGGACGAGGCGGCATTGGCAATATCGATGGTCGCGTACCACTTTGCTGCCTTGGACTCCAGTTCGTACTGAAGCTCTAACATGTCTGGCACGGCAGCACTCAGTGGTGGCGTGACTTCATTCAGGCCACGGTAATCCACTGTCAGTCTCCCTTCCCCACTGGGCTTACGCACAGGCCAGATGGGGCTGTTGAAAGGCAAATGAGCCTTGCTGACCACCCCTTGGCTCTCCAGTTTACGAATCATCTCATGGATCGGAGTCACAGAGTCTCTGTCAGTGCCATATTGCCAACGGTGTACTGTTGCTGTGGCGATTGGTACCCGTTGTTCTTCAACTCTCAGCAGTCCCACAGCAGAGGGGTCGTCTGAGAGACCAGGCAAGGTATTCAGTTGTCTGATGTCTTCCATCTCTACAGCAGCTACTCCAAAAGCCCAACGATATCCTTTTGGGTCTCTGAAATATCCATTTCTGAGACAGTCTATGCCGAGGATGCATGGGGCTTCTGGGCCAGTCACGATGGGGTGTTTCTGCCACCCATTCCTAGTTAAACTCACTTTGGCTTCCAATACAGTCAGCTGCTGGGACCCTCCTGTCACCCCAGAAATAGAAATGGGTTCTGCTCCCACATACTCCGATGGCATCAGGGTACATTGGGAACCAGTGTCAACCAAAGCCATATATCTTTGTGGGTCGGATGTGCCAGGCCATCGGATCCACACAGTCCAATAGATCCGATTGTCCCTTTCCTCTACCTGGCTAGAGGCAGGGCCCCTCTAGCACTGGTTATTCCCTCTCTGAGCATACATACTAGAGGTTCCTTCAACAGCATTCTGGCTTCTGGCAGATTGGTCGTGGGAGGTTGAGGCTACTTTTATTTTAGTGGAACCCCCTTGGTTCCTCTCCTTGAGCTCATGCACCCGTGCTGCCAGGAGAGAAGTGGGTTTCTTATCCCACACTCCCATGTCTTCTCCATGGTCATGCAGATAAAACCACAGGTCAGCTCTTGGGGTGTACCCTCTGTCTCTAGCTGGGGGTCGTTGGGCTCTAACTCTGGGACTTGTGACTTGCACCGGTGCCACATTGGAAATGTTCCTCCTCATCTCCTCCCTCACCTCCCTCATTTCCTCTTTGAGTTCTTTAACCACGGCAGAGATATGAGCCTGCATCGGGCCATTGATCATACTCTCATAATTTCTAAGTTTATTGGCAACAGACCCCACTGTCTCTCGATTGTCTTCAGCATTAATTGTTGCAATGAAAGAAGTGTACTGAGATGGCCCTAGATTTGCCAGATTCCACAACATCTGCCCTGTGCATCTAACTTTGTCAGGGTCATTATCATGCTGTCCGCTCCTCCCAGAAAGTACCTCCAATACTGCCACTTCCCTCAGCTGTTGGATTCTTTCCTCCAGAGTTTTCCAGCGCATTCTATGGTGGTGCTCCTGCATTCTTTCTCTGTGGACAAATCTCTCACACTCATTAAAAGCAGCTCCCAAAGGAAAAGAGGCCCTGGCTCTCTTACAAATGCCTGATTTATACCCGAGTCCTGGGTCAAGGGTCCCAAATTTCTTGCCTCACCGCTATCTAGTTGCACACCAGTACCCATAAGGTCCCAGACCCGAAGTAGCCAGGCTGTGTAAGCCTCACATCCCTGTCGTACAATATCTTTTTGTAGATTACGGAGACTTTCATACGACAGGGACTCAGTGATGATCTGAACGTGTGATTCCCCTGCAGGTTGTGAGGGCGCTCCTTTCTTATCCTTATTGTCTGGGTTCGCTGTTTTCACCTTAGATTTCTTTGTTTCCACAGGGGCAGCTGCTGCTGGCTGTGACTGCCCCTGTGGTTCAGCTGGAACCTGGACAGTTGTAATGCCTGTGGGTTCCATTGCTGCACCATCAGACTCTCTTTTGTCAGGGCAGGGGGAGGGTTTCCCACCAGATGGGGAAATGTACTCTTTCAGCATCTGGCCTATCTCTTTTACCAGAGCCCCCACCCAAACTGGATGGTTTATCTCTGAGGCAGGCTGTGGGGCAGGGGCGGGCTCTTGGGCAGCATCCTTATTCTCTGGGGTACTTATCAAGGTGCTTACCTAGGCTAATCTCCCTTTATCTCTGAATGCTAAATAGAATAGGCCTATAAGCAACACCAGCCGCTGTATGATATCATTAGCATTCAGAGGAGATGTGAACCCTTCAAAAACTAGAGGGGTAGACTCAAAGACCTGGGTGAAGGGTTGGGAGAAAATTTCCCCTGGTGCCATTTCCTCACAATAGGTACCATTGTTAAAGTAACCCCAAAACCACAGAGTTAGTGTATGATAGCCCTGAATCCATGTGCTTGCTTTCCAGAGGAAGTTAAAAATCTATGAATTCTTCAGCTTGTTAACCCACAAAATAAACTGGATGCCAGCCACAGTAGCCTTAGTTATAGGGCCCATGTTTAGATAAGGGTCAGCAAATGGCAGAAATACAGCCATGACCACGTGCCACCCAAACCAGGGAAAGCTAGACCACATGATTCTGACCAGTGGGCTTCTATCTACTACACAAGAACCGTTATTCCTTTCCCTCAATGCCCTACAGCCCCACGTTGGGCGCCAAAATATGTCTTGGTTTGGAAAGATAGGTATCTGCCAGGGAAAGCTGGAGTTTTCTTTAGAATGGAGAATGTAAACCCCTCACCCCCGCCAAATTATAATTTTGCAATTAAGGGCTTTCAGGCAAAGATTTGGGAATAGGAATAACAGTTCTTTACTAGGAATACTAACAATACAAATATAGTAGAAAACAAAACCACCCAACTAACCAACCAAGCAACCAAGCAACCAAACAAACAAACAATAATTCTGGAAAAACCCTGACAGAGTCAGAGCTACAACCTGACGCCCTGTTTGGTCAGGGTGTTGGAAGCAGTCCAAAAGTAAGTCTTTTTGGAGTGGCAGATGTGGTTCTGTTGGAGTAGAGATGATCCTGTAGGAAAGGGTCCGGTGATGGTGAGAAAGGGTCTGGTGATGGTGAGAAGGGTCCGGTCTTCCTCCGGGAATCGGGTGAAGCTAGATGCCTTGTGTTCCTACGTCTCAGTTTTTATCCAGGTAGGAATGGTTGGCTCCCCCTACTGGGTGGAGCATCTCACAATGGGATGATGGAATGTGGATGTACTGCTTTGGGGATGTACTGCTTTGGGGAGGAGAACAGCTCGGGGAGGAGAACAGCTTGGGGAGTCTTAATGGCCCATTGTGAAAAGAGATAAGAAACACTGCCCCGCCTGGTTTTAACAGTTGGCCCATTATCAAAAGGCACCCGCCCCCCTCCTCTCAGAGTTACAAGAGATAAAGAAGAAGAACATCTCCCCAACTGCTTTCAGCAGATGAAATAGAATACACATTTTTGGTTCCATAACCCAAGACTGTTGATTACATCACACTTCCCCAAACTTGCCAAGAAAAGCTCTATGTGCTGACCAAGGTAGAAGCAACCACTGGGTGGCTGTAGACATACCCCGTGCCTCACGCCATTGCTCGGAACACCATCCTGGGCCTGGAAAAGCAAGTTTTGTGGTGACGTGGCACCCCAGAGAGAACTGGGTCTTAAAATGGGACGCATTTCAAAAAGAGCCTCATAGACACCTGGGCCAGATAGCCGTAGTTTTAAGTGGGTATATCCTATTCCCTATCATGCGCCAGTTGCTGGGAAACTTGAACGATGCAATGGACTGCTACAAACCACCTTGAACGCACTGGGCAGGGAAACCTTCAGACAACTGGGAGCTGCATTCATTGAAGGACACCTTTTTGGTCAATACCTGGGGCTCTATCAATTGAGCTGGTCCTACCCAATCAGAACACTTGCATACTGTAGATGGAGATAAAGTCCCTGTGGTACATATAAGAGGTATGTTAGGAATGGCAGTTTGGATTAGTCACACCTCAAACAAAGGCAAACCCAAACGTGGGATAGTTTTTGCTCAAGGACCTGGTTACATTTGGTAGGTAACGCGGAAAGATGGGGAAACACATTGTGTACCTCAAGGGGACCTAATTTTGAGTGAGAACTGTCTGTAATGTTTCATTGTGTGTATATATATGTATAGGTATATAGTTGAAGAATAGGTATTAATTTTGGCACGACGTACGTGATATATATAGGGGTGGATAATGTCCTGGTTAAAGGAGTAAGGTGCAAGTTTAACCCGTGGTGGGTATAACCAAACTGTGTATTCTACCCCCCTCTGGGTCATTCCTGATGAACTTTTATTGATGGACCGCTTGCAGTAGCTGCCCAGCACACACCCGACATCTCAGGCTACAAGATGGGTGTTAAATGAGATAAGGAAAAAGAGGCAAACCCTGCCGATGCGGGATAGTGTTTCCTCACACAAATGACTCAGCCGTGATAACTCCCCTCTGGGGAAGCACCAGCACATTCCCACCCAGCCTGAGGGGTCATCTCTGCTAATGGGCCATAATGGACTCAATGGCACTAGGATCAGAGGCAGCTGCAGTGACTTAGACCATCAGAGACTCCCAAAAGTATCCCCTGACTCACAGTATTACATTCCTCCACTGTGAAACTCCCTGTCCTGGGGGAGGTACTGAGCATTCCCATCTGAACCTGAGCACATATACAGTCTTTGGGTTTGGGGACTTTGGGCACCACCACTTGACAGATCTGAAGGAGGACCAAAACTTCAACAGGACTGCGACTTTTACTTCAACAGGACCGTGACCACCTCTTGATAGGACTGTGACCATCACTCTGACCAGCAGGGTGCCAGTTTATATTGTGACTCTGTGGGTTAAAACCAGTTCTCTCTGTATCATTGTCTTTATTGTAAACTGTTTAGTAAATTGTAACTCCGACCTGTAATCTCTCTTGAGGCAGATGTGCGGGGTTCATTTCTCCTGACGGTTTACATTTAAACCAGCATGCGGGGTGATTGCCATAGGTTTTAGAAGTGTCTGGCACCTGGTGGAATTTTATGTCTTGCCTCGCAGGCAAGGTTGTGGATACTTAGCTCCAAACCAAAGAGAGCCAAGGGTTATGAAACCCAGATCCGCTGGAGAATTGTAGGATCTTAGACCAGCCCAGATGTGATGGGACCTCGCAAGATCATCTGGTGCAGCCTTTTGTGGGAAAGGGAGCCTAGATGAGATTAGTTAGCGCCCTGTCCAATCGCATGTTGAAAACCTCCAGCAATGGGGACTGGTGCAACTTGTGCCCGTTGTCCCTTGTCTTCTCCATGTGGCTCCCTTGAAGTACTAGAATACTGTGAGGAGGTTCCCCCTGAGCCTAGGCAGGTGCCTAACATTTTGCAACTAATTCCTTTGTCATTGCTAGCCTTCATGCAGCCCCTAGCTGCTTTTAGATGTTCCTCCACAGCTTTTGGATCGTGCTGAGCCCATTTGTCCGAGTATTTAGGACTTAGGCTTATTCCCTGCTTGTGTAAGTATTCAGTGATATCTCTTGCCATCCCTCCGACTATGCCAATTGGTGCAAGTGGGTGTTTTAGGTCGCTTAAAGAATTGCCGGAAAAGGTATCAGCAAAAGCAGGTTCTCCAGCCCTTTGAGCATCTTCATGGCCCTCCTTGGGACCCTCTCCAGAGTCTGTCCGCCTCTTTCTATTGAATTCTGGGGACCAGACCTGGACACAGAGTGTGGCCTGCAGGCATGGCCTGTGTGAGAAGGGGCCAGGGTCTGCTCTGCGCTAGACACAGCTAGTTTTCACCAGCTAGGCACCAGACTCCCTGAGAGCCAAAGCTGAGCAACTCAGCAAAGCTGGTGGCACCCCCGTGTAAGCATATTTAAGAAAGGGTAAAGCGCTGTCTGGGGCAGGTATTTCCCTGCTGCCCTTAGATCTGGCGGGTGGCTATGTCCTGAAGGAACTTTTTCATCTTATTTTCTCCTCCTGTCCTATTGAGGAGGGGTGGTGAGAGAACAGCTGGTTGGGCCCCTGGCAGCCAGCCAAGGTCTGACATCATAAAGCCTAAAAGGCATATTCTTCCATGTAGAAGGGGGTTGGTGGCTTAGAGATTTTAGGAACAGGAAAATTAATTAGGGGCTGAATGTTGATTTGAGTGAAGGGCAGGTACCAATCCGTCTTCTATAACTGCAATTTCAGCAGCAGAGGACAGCTGAGAATCAGGCCCCAATGATGCTGGTTTGGGTGTTGCTAAGATGGAGTTCATTTCCCCATAGCAGCTCTCACAGTGCCGTGTGTCACGTGAAAAAGGGAGGCTTCCTCGACCCTTAGTGTGGGGAGATGTACTCAGTCGTTAGCGTTTAATTTGTGTTTCAGGAAAGTCGAGACCGTTGTGCCCGACCAGTCTGTCAGCATCCCGTTGGGGGGATCCTTCACTGAGCAGTCCTACTGGATCAGAGGGTGGTTCGACTGACTTAGGGAAACACACCAACAGTGTAAGGGAGACCCCTCAGCAGGTCTTCCCCTTTACCCATTGTGTTACCTGCTGCTGGCGACTGGTAGCGTCCGCCAAGGATTCACACTAACAGTTCATGGAATAACACTCTTTATTAATATAAATTGTGACAGGTTAAGGTTTGAAGATTGTCGGTGATAGTGTCTGACTGCAAAAATATATTTGAAGGAATATACAGACAAGCTCTAATCCCCAATAAAATGTTCAGCATGCATAGAGTATGATTCTTATCCAGTAGGCATCTCTATGGGGGTGAAGACAGGTTCAGCCCCATCAACTGATCCCAGCAGCTACGATGGAGTCTTCCCTAACTTTTCCCCATTCTCGACTTATTTTTATACTATTTCTGTGTGTTTAGGTGGAGCTTGAGTGACTCTAGTCATACATACCTTTGTTACTGATTGGGGTAAAATTCTCTTGCTTTGTTTCTAAAGATACAGTCAAAAAGAATATAGAGCGCATGCCCAGTGAGGGGTGGTTGCACTTTGGAGGTGGGTAACTTTGGGATGGAGGTGTGCGTTAATATTATTATTGGGCTTTAATGAAGCAAGTTCATCTAAGGAGAGAGATTTCACCACAGTTGCTGGCTCAGCAGTAAGACATCTTCCCTTATCTTCCCTGGTTGACAGGTGGTATGCGGTTTATCGGCTGCAAAGTACCATCAAGTTCCCTTCCCTGCAAGGATTTCTGCAGAGCCAGGCCTTTGCTCCGCTCCACCCTCTATTCCATCCCCCTTAGCAGGTGCGTGTGTATGGGGGAATCATCAAGGAATAGGTTTCAAGTCATGCCAACTGCATTCCATCCAGGGAGCAGCAACTGTGATTTACCCTATAATTCCCGTACTGTAATAACTCCTGTCAGGATGTTAATATAACTCCTAAGTTTCCTCTGATTGAATCCCCAGTTACCGGTCCACAGGGTCCCCAGTCATTTTCCCGCACCGTGCTTTGCATTGATAGCTAGAAAGGTGTTGATAACACACCGGTGTTTTGGCTACTGCTGAGCAGTGTTGGCACAGCATCAGTGCTGTCTCTCCAACGTTCTGCCCCAGCATCAGCAGGCTGGGGGTGGGCAAGATCCTAGGAGGAGACACAACCAGGACAGCTGACCCAAACTGGCCAGAGGGATATTCCATGCCATATGATGTCAGCTCAGAAATAAAAGCAAAGTAAAGGAGGAGGAAAGGGGGGCAGTGTTTGCCTTCCGGAGAAAGTGCCACGTGTGCGGAAGCCCTGCTTCCTGGGAAGTGGCTAGACAGTGCTTGCTGATCGAAACTAGACAATAAATTTGGGTTTTTCCCCTCTCCTTGTTCATGCACAAACTTTCACTTTTGCTTTAGTAAACTGCCTTATCTCAATCTGCAAGTTGTTTTTCATCTCTCCTGTCCAGCTGGGAAGGGGGAGTGATAGAGTTGTTTGGTGAACACCTGGCGTCTAGCCAAGATAAACCCACACCAGTCCTTTTTGGTTCCTAACGTGGGCTGAGACAATGGCAGTTATATATCTTGCATGGTATAGTAATAGCAGTTACTGAGTAGCAAGCTCCTGTGCGGGACATGGAGTTTGTCAGGTGCGCTGCTTATCTCTTTGTTTTGTTGAGTTTGGGAACATGTTAACACAAACAGTGGCTCTGTGCTTTGCTGTGACATTGATGGCTTTGTTGTGCTGGGGGTGTCGCTGTTGGACACGAAAGAAAGACACGGACTCGTAATTCAGAAGGTTGATGCTCCAAAAAAGGGGCTGGTTTATTCTCAGAACTTAATTTTATACCTTTTTACAATGTGCCCACCTAAGAGGCGGGATCCTTTGAACCATTGGTCATACCAAGGGTCAACAAGCAAAGTCTCTCCTTAGGAGAGAAATGTGAATAACAAGATAGTTTAAAAAGTATGACCTTGTTTACCAGTTTTGGTCCCTGGGAAAGAACTTCAGAAAACTCAAACATGACAAGCAGTGACTACACTGGGGGAGCTATTTTCTGGGGACAATGAGGGAATGAATCCCTCTCCCTCTCCATATCTGGGATTGATATAGGTTGTTTTAGAATGCAGGCTGCCACATTACTTGTTCATCCTTATGTAAGCTGTTGAATGCTATTAATACTATTAACTAATACTGTTGGCACACTATGGGGTTTGTGGAATCTGGTGTCATCCTGCTGTAAGACAAAACAAACTGTAGGTGAGGAGATACTGAAATGTGCTCTGAAGCAGCTGGTCGCGGGATGGCAGTGTGTGTGGAAGGATTTGGGCAGGTTCCTAGAGTGGAACAACAACTACAGTAATTGCCCTCAGAAGTGATAAAGAAAAGGTGGATAAGGAGAGCCAAGGAGCGATCAGCAAGACTCACTCACCTTTTAGTAGTCCCATGTGGCCAGTGCAAATGTCTGAAGGAGGGTGGAGGGATAACAGTAGACCATCGTGGCCTGCATGAAGTAACGCCCCCACTGAGTGCTGCTGTACCGGACACGTTAGAGCTCCGATATGAACTGGAGTCGAAGGCAGCCAGGTGATATGCTGCACTTGGCATTGTCAATGCATTCTTCTCAATTCCTTTGGCAGCAGAGTGCAGACCACAGTTTGCTTTCATGTGGCGGGGTGTCCAATACACCTGGAATCGACTGTCCCGGGGGTGGAAACACAGCCCTACCGTCTCTCATGGACTGATCCAAAGCGTACTGGAAAGGGGTGATGCCCCTGAACATCTACAATACGTTCATGACATCGTTGTGTGGGGCAGTGAGGCAGAAGAAGTGTTTGAGAAGGGAAAAAGAATAGTTCAGAATGTTCAGAAAGCTGGGTTTGCCACAAAGAAAAGCAAGGTCAAGGGACCTGCACGGGACATCCAGCTCTTGGGCATCAAATGGCAGGATGGCTGTGGTCATGTGCCTACGGATGTGGTTAACAAGACAGCAACTGTCTTCACCAGCTAAGAAGACGGAAACACAGGCTTTCGTAGGCCGCCTGGGGTTTTGGAGAATGCCTATTCCATGTTATAGTCAGCTTGTGAGGCCCCTCTATCGAGTGACCCAGAAGAAGAGCCATTTTGAATGGCGCCTTGAGCAACAACAGGCCTTTGAGCACATCAAAGAGGAAATAGCTCTGTGTCTCTATACTGACTCCTGCATGGTGGCTAATGCCCTATGAAGGTGGCTACAGCAATGGAAGAAGACCAATTGGCAATGCAGGGGTAAACCCATCTGGGCTGCTGCGTTGTGGCAGGACACCACTGCATGGATAGAAAACATGGCTCTGAAGGAACGTCACATAGATGCTTACATACCCAAAAGCCACGCCACTGAGGAACACCACAACAATGAACAGCCGGATAAGGCTGCCAAAACGGAAATAGCTCAGATAGACTTGGACTGGGAGCAGAAGTGTGAACTCTCTACAGCCCGATGGGCCCATGAAACATCAGGGCATCTAGGAAAAGATGCAACCTACAGATGAGCTTGTGAACGAGGGGTCGGCCTGACCACGGAGGCTATCACACAGGTCACCCATGAATGTGAAATGTGCTGCAATCAAGTGAGCCACATGAGTAAAATCTCCTTGGAATAGATGGAATAGATGGAATACCCTGTAAGCCATGCTATTGCTCGAAAAACTCTCTTAGGCCTTGAGAGACACATTTTGTGGTGACATGGTACCCCAGAAAGAATGGAATCAGTGAGTCTCATTTATGAAATAGCCTCATAAACTCTTAGGCAAAGAAACATGCATTGAGTGGATATATCACATCCCTTATCACCCACAAGCCTCTGGAAAGATTGAGAGGTACGATGGACTGCTGATGACTATGTCAAGAGGGTTAGGCAATCGGGCATGGAAGCATTGGGAAGCAAATTTAGCAGAAAGCCACTTGGCTGGTTAACACCAGAAGATCTGCTAACCGCACTGGTCCTGCCCAAAGAAAACCACTACATACTGTGGGAGGAGATAAGGTCCCCATACTACACACAAGGAAGTGGCTGGGGAAGTTGGTGTGGATTTCTCCTCCCATGGGAAAGGGCAAACCTATTAATGGGATTGTCTTTGCTCAAGGACATGGGTGTACTTGGTGGGTAGTGCAGAAGGATGGGGAGACCCGGTGTGTGCCTCAAGGAGATTTAACCTTGGGGGAAAAATAATGAGTGCAAATTGTATGTTGCAGGAAGTAAAGCAGCAGGACTGACATGAACCAACGATGAGTGAATTTTACGAGGAGCGAGGAGAGTGCGACGATAGCCCAGGCAGGGCCAGTGTCGGTGCCGAACGATCGAGTGTGTCGCTTCTGTCCCGAGCACCCATCTTGATGGATTGGAGCCCAAGTCACGGCCTGTTTTTTAAACATCTGGAGGGGTGGAGGAAACCCATGAAATGGGAAACTACTATCTGTCTTTGAAAGGAAGGGGGACGGTAGTTAATGAAAATGTATACGGGTGTTGGGCATAAAGATGGTTTAAGCATGGAGTTTAAGTCGTAAGCGTTGGTAAGAAGGGATTTCAGTCATGACAAATAAATACAATGGAATTATTAGAAGACACATATATATATATACACACACACACATAAAAAAAAAATTCTGTGGGATCTGAGTATGATGTAAATGGTGTGAAGTAAGGGGTGGAGATTGCACTGGGTGTGGCTGAGATGGAGTTCATTTTCCCCATAGCAGCCATCAGTGCCATGCTTTGCATTTGTATCTAGAAAGGTGTTGATAACACATCAGTGTTTTGGCTACTGCTGGGCAGTGTTGGCACAACACCAGCGCTGTCTCTCCAACATCCTGCCCCCCATCAGTAGGCTGGGGGTGGGCAAGATCCTGGGAGAAGACACCACTAGACCAGGTGACCCAAGCTGGCCGGAGGGCTACTCTGTACCATATGACTTCAGCTCAGAAATAAAAGCTAAGTTAAGGAGGGGGAAGGGGGCACATTTGTTATTTTCAGCGTTTGCCTTTCGGAGCAACCCCTACGCGTGCTGAAGCCCTGCTTCTCGGAAAGCGGTCGGACAGTGCTTGCTGATGGGAACCAGAGGATATAATATTTGTTTTACCTGTTTGCTTTTTTGTGCAAAAACTTTCTCTTTTCCTTTAGTAAACTGCCTTATCTCACCCTGTGAGTAGTTTTCCAACTTATTTTCTCTCTGTGTCAAGCTGAGAAGAGGGAGTGACAGAGCGGCTCTATAGGCACCTGGCATCCAGCCAAGGTCAACCCACCACAGATGCTTTTGATGCCGTCCAGGTGTTGTAGGATAAGAGCACGGATAACGCGGGTAAATAACTGGCTGCTGAGCTGGTGCTTGCAACAGCGTTCAGGGTTCTATGAGCATGGAACCCTGTTTTTGGATCAGCATCTGCTTGGGAGAGTGGGTCTCCACCTCACTAAGCGGGGCAAAGCTATGTTTGCCAGTAGGATAGCTGACCTCATTAGGAGGGCTTTAAACTAAAAGTGAGGGTGCGAGGAGGGAGACGGAGAGAATAATCAGCAGCCCTGTGCGGGAGTGATCGACAGGGTCAATGAGCAAAGAGCAGGGCAAGAGTTCCAGTACCTGGAAGTCCCCCTTAGAACCCAAAGGCAGCGGTGGATGTCATAGCTGCGAGCGTGCCCAGCAGAAAGATCTCCTTGGACAAGAAAGTTTTAAAAGAGGAGTTCAACAGAAAGCACGGAATCCGAGTACACAGACAGGAGTTCGATGCCAGGTATTGTACGCTGTCCCAGGCTGAGCGACGGCCTGCCTTCAGAGTGCACAAAAGGAAGGTAAGCCAGAATGTAACCTCAGGGTGACTGACATAAGTAACTCCTGAGATGAAGGAGACCGGATGCATTTCTGTGCTCAGGGTAGAAGGAAGAACCCTTCCCCATCTCCTGAAGTGCCCCTACATAACAGACAGGATGCTCCTGGTTTGGAGACTGATGAGCACATGAGTAACGGACAGGACTCAGGACAACGTCAACCATGCAAAGCTGACCTAACCACCTGCCCACGTTAGAACCAGTGCAACCAGAGAAGCACATAAAGGTATTAGTAATTGGAGATTTCCTGCTGAGAAACACCGAGACAGCCATTTCCCACCCAGACGGTTTCTCTAGAGAACTCTGCTGCCTACCAGGAGCTCGCATTCATGGTGTCACTGAGAGGCTGCCGAGGCTGGTGGACCCTACAGATCATCATCTGCTCCTACTCCTACTCTTCTCTGTAGGGTCTGATGAGGCAACTTAGAACCCTCCCAGGAGTCTATTAAGTCTGTAGGAGCGATGTTAAAAGGATGGGGAGCACAGGTGATGGTCTCCTCTTTTGGTGTCTGGTCTGAGGAAGGGGTCCAGGAAGGAGGAGACGGACTGGGCAGCTGAATGCCGGGCTGCGTAGCTGGTGCCATACTCAAGGTTTTGGCTTCTATGGTCATGGATCTACCTTTAAGAAGCCAGGTCTGTTGGGAGCTGATGGATGGGATTCACGCAACCACGTGGGGCAAGATTGTCTTCTCCAGTTAGCTGGTTAGACTTACAAGGAGGGCTTTAAATGAGACTCAGCGGGAAAAGACGCTGGAGTTTTGAGCAACAGAGAAGAGCCAGGGGCTGGTGATGTGTCGGGAACCAAGAGGGGAATACTTGAGAAATGCTGCAAAGGAATTGGGGCTTGATCCTTGTTCAAAAAAGTGACGCAGTCAACAGCCCAATGGAAGTGCCTCTGTACCAATGCATGCAGTATGCATAAGAAAGAGGAGCTGGAAACCACTGTGCAACCAGAAAGCTAACAATGTAATCACTATAGTATAAATGTGCTGGGACAACTCAATGACTGGAGCTCCGCAATCAATGGCTTATAAAGTGGTCAGAAGGAAGGAGAGGTGGAGGTGACCCTCTATGTAAACCAAAAATAAGAGGGATTTCCTGTACAGAGCTGTCTTTGAAAGACAGCGATGAACAGGTTGAGAGCTTATGGGTGAAAATCAGAAGCCGAGCTCTTGCGTCGAGAGTAAGAAATTTGGCAGAAAATAAAGCCCCTTGCGTTCCAGCTGGTCCTCAGAGATCAGAGGGACTGGGTGGGGTTAGGCTTAATTTCCGATTACAACCAATTCAGCACTGTGAATCTGGTTGCGTTCTCGAAGAACCTTTGCGAGGCGCAGATTCGGGAATAGAATGGTTTTCTGAAGTTACAGAAATAGAGATTTGGAACTGCCATTGAGAATTGCACTAGCTGTGGTAGAACTCTAATAACATCATGCTAAGCTATGCAATACTAATAATAGCAATGGTATGCAGAAGCTTCCCAAGAGGGCGTCCCCACTTTGGAGGAGGGAGAAGAGAACAGACCGGCAACTGTCTCCGACGTCTCTTGGGAATTCCTGCTACCTAGCTGAAATTTCTACCCTCCTTATATACAGCCCAGTCTTCTCCTCCTTACGTATAGCATGATCGAATTGGAGAACTGAGTAATATAATCATATATGTGGTAGCATGTACTTCAGTAAGCTTATTAGCATATGCATGACTGTGCGCTTTAGTACTTAAATGACCCTTAATCAGGCAAACGTTACTTTTTTGGCCTTGGTGTCCTTCAAAGTTTTGCTCTTAAGACTTCTTTCCATTTCATGCCATTCATCAGAGCCAAAAGAGGACTATCCTAGCTGCCCACGAACTCCTCCTTCGACCACATTGTCCTTTCTTGATGTCAGCTATATGGATCTCCATCAGAAAAGATAACGTGGAGGGTACACGGTTTAGGTCATATATAGTAAGCCTTAGCCCGTTCCTGGCTCCATGGTCATCATCCCACACAAGCCAACAAAGGAAACCTTGTGCTTGGTATCTATTATAGGCCACCAGATTAAGAAGATGAGGTCGACATAAGAAATCAGGCAAGTTAGGCAGGAGATGAGCGTTGCTGAGTAAGGGCCTTCTCTTCTGGTTGAGCTGAAGCATAAAGTGGAAATGCATAAGTAGTGGAAGCAGGGACACGCATTCTGGGAAGAATCTAAAGATGAAACCCAGGTCTGTAGGGATGGGTGTGGTGATTCATTTTTCCTAAATGATTCTGTTCTCCCCCAAAATGTATAGTTCATTACTAAGTTTTTGTAAACCACCCCCTAAGTTGCCATTCACTGTAACCCAACTGTTAACCAACCCCTCCTACCCTCAGTATCCCACTGGTCCGAGCCTTGGGTCGGCCCCCTCGCTGGAAAGCCCTTTTAAGCTGAGATACACGAGGCAGAGGCCTCTTGCTTGCCCTCTTGCCCTTGGGCCTCTTGCTCTCGCCCCCTCTCCCCCTTGCTCCCTCCCTCCCCCCCTCTCCCTTTTTCCCCCCTCTCTCCCTCCCCCTCTCTCCTGTGGGAGCCATGTCGCTTCCCCCCGGTGTGGGACCCCCAAATAAACCCTGTCTAATCAACACCCTTGGAAGCCGTGTCGTGTCTTGCCTGCCTGTATGCTGCCATTAGCTGCTACATGCTGCCAAGAGAATTCTCCCTGAAAGCTCTGGTAAGGTTCCTGTACCTCACCTCCCTTCCTGGACCCAAAGAGACTTGTTGCCAGTTCTCCTGCAGCTGCTAGCCGGGCAGGAGGAAAAGCAGAAGAAAACAACAGATAGGATCAGAAAAAGCTAAGGCAAAGCTGGAGCTGAATTTGGCAGGGGATGTAAAGAATCATAAGATGGGCTTCCACAGCTGCGTTGGTCAGAAAATAAGACTAAATAATGCGTAACCGCTCTCCTCCCTTGCTGATAAATAAGCCAGGAGGTCCAGTGGCCAGCAACATGGAGAAGGCTGTGGCACTCGGCGAGTCATTTTCCTCTGTTTTCACTGGCACGGTTACCAAACCTCTTGAGACACTGAACCTGAAGGCAGGCAGGGACTTGGGGAACAAAGTCCCTTCCCATCGTAGGAAACGATCTGTTTGGAGACCACCCGAGGAACCTGTGCATACACAAGTCCTGCACCTGGGGAGGCACAACCCCATGCACCACTACATGCTGGAGACCGATCGGCTGGAAAGCAGCTTTGCAAAGTAGGACAATGTGCCCTTGCCGCAAAGGCGGCCAAGGATATCCTTAGCCCGATATAGAGGAAAGCAGGGTTTATATGTTACAAGACAGTTGTGTGGACCATTCAAGGTGCTCACTGTCCCCGGGGCCGCAGGGCACCACAGACCACCCTTGGGCAGCTTTGAGGGCACTGCCTATTTTTCTAAAAGCCTCCTATCCAGCTTAACGCAAATCCTACTATCTTGAGCCCTCAAGCCAGCAGTGCCGAACGCACGCTTTGTATTTTATTTGCTTCCGGGAGACGTGCAGCTTAGAAACGTCTGCAATGGAAGTGGGGCTTTCAGCAAACAGTGTAGAGCAACTTCTGTTGGTTTTTCAAAATGTCCTGAGAAGTTAAGGCCAGGCCTGCCCTGCCCTGGCCAAAGCAGTCATTTGACTGGAGGGAGCAGCACCAAAAAGGCACAGGCACCTTTGGAGTGGACTTGATGCGGTAACAAGCAACAAGAAATAGTACCTGTAGCTGCTACAGCCTCTTCTGCGACCTCGTAGCCCGCCCTCAGGGTCGCAGCACTACACGGGGCAGATCCCTCCGCGCCCCGCGGGCACCAGGTCGACGAGGGCGGACCCGCCAAGGGGGCGGGGGAAAGCGAAAAAGACAGGCGAGACAGCAAATCGAGACGCGGGCCACGATCCGTCGGCCCAATGGCCGCCGCGGAGGGCCGGGCTTAGTGGAGGAAGTGTCGGGGCGGACACGGGCGTTGTCCTTGGCTGACGAGAGTATCGGGGTGCTGGCCTCTCGCCCTGGTGGCGCCGCTACTGTCTTCGGAAAGTTCATCGGCAAGGCGTTTCCCTGGTATTGTCAGCGAAGAGGACGAGGAGGTAGCCGCGGCTTTGTTCTCTGTGCGCGGTTCCTCTTCCCTTCTCCCCCCTCCCCCTCCTCCCGCGCTTGCGGGCATCTGAGCCGAGGACAGCTGGTGCGCGGTGCCCGGGCG
Source organism: Phylloscopus collybita (assembly GCA_027886175.1). Lineage (NCBI taxonomy): Eukaryota > Metazoa > Chordata > Aves > Passeriformes > Phylloscopidae > Phylloscopus > Phylloscopus collybita. The sequence continues at coordinate 6,433,326 of JAJNNQ010000057.1, forward strand.
CGCGGCAGGGCGTGCGGCGGCGCTGCTGCTGTGGGTGGGGTGGGTGCAGGGACGCGGAACGGACGGGGCCTCTCTGGGTTGTGGCGCTCTCTACTGCACCATCCCCTAAGCTTGTTCTGTGCCTCAACCCCACCCCTCCGGCTGCCGCGGGCGTACTGGGTGGCTGGTGTTGTCCCGACTCGCCGCGCATCCCACCCCCACCGTGTCGTGTGCGCGCGCAGAGAAGGACCTCCGACGGTAACTTGGTCTCAGTGTGTCTCCTAACAGCATCGATGAGGTTTCGCAGCTTGGCTGTGCTAGGCTTTGGTTCTGAACCCGCAAACTGGATTATGGGGGCATGGAATTACGTCTTTCTCTGGTTTAAAAAAAAAAAAATAAATTACAAGGTGGTCATCCTGCAGGCTGCAATAGCTTTCCAGCACTTGTTTCTGTGGGAAAGTAAGACCGTGATAACAGTATGTTTGCAAGGGTCACGAGTGTTGGTACTGGAAACTAGTGTGAGCTGCTTAGACCAAAAGAAAACAATGCAGCTGTTGCCTATGCGATGTTAACTTTAAGGTAATATCTCATATGATGTAGTTATTAAATTGCTGAAAGTTGGCAGTTAGGGATTCCTTCTGCTTTTGAAAGTAGGGTTTGCATGCAGAATGGAAGACAGACTCGTCCTATGCGCTTGCAGGCTTCCTGTCATTATGCGTGTGTTTGATACTTGAGCTCCCTGTCCTGTGGGAAATGAATGGCCTCTGCTCTTCCACTTCACTAAACTCTTTGCTGATCCAGTTAAGCCATTTGTCTTCAGTCTCTGCTTGGGCCACATCCAATAGAAAAACGGCTTAGGAAAGAATCAGCCCGAGCTAAAACGTACTGGGGGTAGTTATTCACAAGTAGTGGCCTGTCTCCTTCTCCCATGGTCTTCTTGCATGAGGAATCCCACTTCTGGACGGGGCTTTATAAATATACTGTATTTTGTTTATAGAAAGCATAATAATCATGTAAGAAAAAATCAATGTTCTGGCTTGTGTTTGAGGTGTCTGGGAATCTGCTTCTGGAGTTCAACGGGGCAGATGGGTTTGCATAAGCTATTACCTTTCTCTGAAGCCGGTTATGTTTTAACAGTTTACTCTTCTTCCAGTGCCGTGCGTTCCATGATCGTTGCCCCCTAGACGCGACGCTTTTCCTAGTCATGCCTAAGGAGCCAATTATCGAGTTGTCTGAAGCAGGAGAGTCTGGTGAATCTGTAAGTACTGTGGGAGTTTTCTGTATGCTAAACTTTACCTGTAGATAGTTCCTCATTTACTAGACTCTTTCCCATCCCCCCTTTCCCCCTTGATAGGGCACAGTAGGGTGCTTTGGGTTTTCTGGCGCTATAATCTCTTGCCTCTAGCTTGTAATGGAGTTGAGCTTTTTGACTCAAAGCAGTGCTATAAAGCAGTGCTGGTCCCTGGGTACGTACTTCTGGTGCAAAATGCAGTGTTGTTTTGGAGTGCAGTCTGGTGCCTATTGTCGTGGTTTAGAGTCAGAGTAGTAGTACTTCTAACATGGAGAAGAGGGCTTGGGGTTTTTGGCAGGTCAGGGGCAAGGAAGGGCAAAGCTGGGTTGAGAGGTGCTGGATGTTTTGCTTTAAGCTGTGAAAGCTATGTTCAAAGACTGTGTAAACCTATGCAAAAGGCAGCCAAAAGTTTATTTTCCAGCAGGATTGGTTATGTTGCCTGAAGACACAATGGGGGCTTTAACCCGGAGACAGTGTCAGCTTCTGTGGCTGTTTTCTAGTCTTTTGCTGTCTAGCTTAAGAAAAATTGCCTAGCTCTCTTTTGCCCCTATAGCGTGCATAATTGGTCTTTGTAGCTTTGCTTGGAAAGCTTTGGTTGCCGGTGGTCGGACGGACATTAATTTGACATGCAATGGCCGAACTGCTAGGAATTGGCTACCTGCTTTCTCTGGGTGTTTCTCTGCTCTTGTTCCTTCCCTTCCTGCCCTCTCCTCTCTTTATGTGTTCCTTTATTCTTTTTATTTTGCTTATTTATGGGTTTGTACTTCCTTCTCCAGCTTCTTGGGCATGTAATGATTGTTGGCGAGATGTGTGTTGCTCACCTGGGCCTGACCAATGGATTCCGGATGGTTGTGGATGAAGGGCCCGAGGGTGGGCAATCTGTGTATCGCATACATCTACCCGTTCTGGGTGGCCGTCAGTTGGACTGGCCGCCTGGCTAAGATTTTGGCACCGCAAGAGTTGCTGCTCGTGTACAAATCGCCACTGAATGGATTTTGTCTGTTGCCTATCAATCTCGGCGCTTTTGATGTGTAATTTTTTTTTGCCGTGTGTCTGTGGAAGGTAATAAAAGCTTTGAGCAGCTGTTGCACAATAAAGTTTTGTCATGGGGATATCACCTCTGTCTTGCGTGTCTTACTGAGGGGAAGTAGTTCTGCAAGTTCAAACGGTGTCTCCCCGAAGTGCAAGTATGTGGAAGGTTTCAGCCAGGTAACAGCATTTCAGAGATAGACGGTGATTTACCTGTTCTTTTGAAGCGTGAAGCTGGAAGCGCTCAGCAGTCTCGCGTCTTGTAGGAAGCAAAGTCTTGGCTCTTTGGCAGCAGTACGCCAACGTACAGAAAGCCCATGTAGGCTGCTGCTAAAACTGTAGAGGATACTGTGTGTGAGGCTACATGCGTGCTTTCCAAGGGTGGATTCACCATGGTGCACTGTGTTGGTAGCATCCACCTCCTGTTGGACCTGGGTGTCCTGGTTACAGGAGTAGGGTGCCAGTTTAGCACTATGTGCATGTAAGCAAACTGTATTGTACCCCCCTCTGTGTCATTCCTGATGAACTGCTAAGGATGGATCGATTGCAGTAGCTGCCCAGCACACACCCGACATCTCAGGCTACAAGATGGGTGTTAAATGAGATAAGGAAAAAGAGGCAAACCCTGCCGATGCAGGATGGTGTTTCCTCACACAAATGACTCAGCCATGATAACTCCCCTCTGGGGAAGCACCAGCACATTCCCACCCAGCCTGAGGGGTCATCTCTGCTAATGGGCCATAATGGACTCAATGGCACTAGGATCAGAGGCAGCTGCAGTGACTTAGACCATCAGAGACTTCCAAAAGTATCCCCTGACTCACAGTATTACATTCCTCCACTGTGAAACTCCCTGTCCTGGGGGAGGTACTGAGCATTCCCATCTGAACCTGAGCGCATATACAGTCTTTGGGTTTGGGGACTTTGGGCACTACCGTTTGATGGATCCAGAGGAAGACCAGAATTTCAACAGTACTGTGACCCTCACCTTACGAACAGTATGCCAATTTATACTCTGACTTTGTTGGTTAAAACCAGTTTTCTCTGTATCATTGTATTTTTTGTAATCTCTAGTAAATTGTAACTCCGACTTGTAATCTCTCTTGAGGTAGTTGAATGGGACTCATTTCTCCTGCCGGTTTACTTTTAAACCAGCACATCTTTTGGCGCCCAATGTGAGGCTCGAGAGAGGTCGGAATTACTGTTTTGTTCTAAAGCATTTGTGTATTGGGGTATAGAAACTTTCCTGATCATCATGTTTCTTGGTGTATTCGCGTGCATGTTGTACCCTGTACATATTTCTGCGTAGGGGCAAGTATTTGCCCATCACGATGCTCTCTTTACGCTCAGGAGAAGAATCAGAATTGCTTTGCTGATTTACTGTGTTTATGGCATGATAACATCAGAGGCAATGAGTTTCATTTGGAATGTATATTGTCTTGTTTGCCTGTCGTCTGGGCTGCTACCTCTGGGGCTCCATCAATAATCGCACCCAGCCTGATGCCTTGGAGTGCCTACCTGAAACAGAGGCTAGACAAGGTTAAGAGAATAAAAGTAGGTATTTATTAAAGGCCTTCAGAAGGTAGACCTTGGGCAGTCAGAAGCCTCAGAGGCTACCGCCAAGATGGATGGATGGTCACTAGTTTTTCAGACAGGTATAAGTTTGGTCCATTTACATATCAGGCGTTAATCCTCCAGTTACAGCTTCAGGTAATGAAGTCATATGCCCTCAGTTTGCTTCCCCCCCCCCCCCCCCCAATCCGCTTTTCTTTATACTTTTTGGGGGTGTGAGGCAGTAGGGTGTCCTTGGATCTCAAGCCGAGAGGGATTGTTTTGTCTGACCAAAATGTGAAGACAGTTAGCTAACACTTTATATGGAGTTTAGCGTTATGCACTAATGCAGTACAGGATTTGAAAAATAGAAGGCATCAAGGCTGTTGGGATGAAGAGGAGAGAATGTTTTTTCCCAGCCCTTCAGGCCTGCTACAACAGTTTTTGGGCATGTTGAGTTCCCTCTAGGTGTTAAGCACAGCATAATCTTCTTGTTAGTTCTGCTAAGTTTTGTCTATACGGCTTGCACTGTCTACACCATGCTTAGAGTCAGGACAGAGGCTTCTAGGGAATTTGTCTGGAATTTGCCCTGGGAGTAGATAATCCTGAGTGGCAAGGAATGTCACAGGAGATGGGCCAGTATTTGTAAAACTTCTCTCCTCCAATGATCTGGAAGTTCACCTCTGAACAACTGCAGGACCCTGTTAAAATAATAAGTTATGTGAAGGGAAAAGGCTCTGACTGCTCCAGAGATGGACAACTCACAGCGACACGCTGGGCCCTGGCCATTGCTTACCAGACGCTGCTTGGTATGGTACAACACTTTCAGGAGGAGGAGAAAAGAAACACATCCGCAGGAACCATGTCCACACAAACCACGTCTGAGCCAGAGGGAAAAGGAAACAAATCAACAGGCACCGTGTGCACGCAAACCACTGCTGAACAAGAAGGACAGCCTAAGCTGGTAGCAGTCGCCCTTGTTCAGAAAAGAAAATCTGCATAGCGAATGACTAGGAAGAGGCAGGACCTCCACATCCAGCCGAAGAGCCAAAGGCAGAAAACATCACTCGATCCCTGTCCCTGGGCAAGCTGTGTGAGCTGCATAGAGAGTTCACATGCGAGGCAAATGAGTCCCTATTGACCTGGCTGCTCTGAATCTGGGATGCCATGGCTAATGATACAGTTCTAGATGGTAGTGAAGCCAGGCAACTGGGATCCCTGTCCCGGGGTATGGTTATTGACAAGGGGATCGGGAAAAGGCAGGAAACACACAGCCTCTGGCAACGACTGCTGTCAAGTGTGAGGGAAAGACACCTTTGTAAGGAGGACCTGCATGTGCAGCACGGACAGTGAAACATGATGGAGCAAGGTATCCGGTGCCTGAGGGAATTAGCTGTGCTGGAGATAATTTTTTCACAGGACAAGGGATTCCCTAAAAGTCCAGACAGTGTCCAGTACGCGTCACAAATGTGGCTGAAATTCGCTCAGCTTGGGTCATAAATGTATTCCTGTTACTTAGCGACGCTGCAATGGAGGGAGGGAGAAGATAAGGTGGGTGCATTGGTTAGTAAACTCAGCATTTATGAAGACACTGTCGGCGCCCCGTTATGGGCCCCTGTCTCGCCTGTGGAAGCGAAACTGGCTGAACATGTCTGGAGCCTGGGAGAGGTAATTGAAGCGGGCTATCAGAAACTAAGAGAGGAGCTTAAGGAGGGAATCTTCCATATCTCGCCAGGACAGACGAGAGTCTCTGCTATTAGGAGCAGGCGTCCCCCAGCTTAGGAGAGAGGATACACTCCACGAGGGTATACTCCCGGCAGTATAGGAGTGTTGATGTTATGTCCAATCCTCTTGAAGGGACCTCCAGGTCATATATACAGGAAGGGAACAATAAGTACCATGACCAGAACTAGAGGGGCCCTGCCTCTAGGCAGGTAGAGGAGAGAATCTATTGGACTGTGTTGATCCGATGGCCTGGCACATCAGACCCAAAATGTGTAAAGTAAGGCTTTAGTTGATGCTGGCACACAATGTACTTTAATGCCATTGAGAAATGTGGGGGCAGAATCAATCTCCATTCCTGGGGTGACAGGGGGATCCCAACAGCTGACTGTACTGGAAGCTGGAGTGAACTTGACCAGGAAGGAGTGGCACAAACACCCCATTGTGACTGGTCCAGAGGCCCTGTGTATCCTCGGCATAGATTACCTCAGGAGTGGGTATTTCAAAGACCCAAAAGGACATCGCAAGGAGAGGCAAGGCAAAAGCTGCAGTAACTGATTCGCAGCTGGCAGGGGCCGCTCTGATGCGAGCTTGAAACCTCCCCAGGTGGCCTGGGCTGGCACTGAGATGAGAGAGGAAAAAGGGGTGCTTCCCCTTTCAGAAAGGTTCCTGCAAACTCACGCGGGTGGCAGCTTGTCTCAGTGCTAGTAGTGGTCGAGGTGCGGGCGGCAGACGGCTGGCGGTTGGAATCTTCTCACAGGCAGCGGGCACAGGTGGGGAAGGTAGGCAGAACTCAATCGTAGTGCTGAGTTGAAGCGCAGCAAAGTTCCGGGCCAGAGCGCACAACATCCCACGGCACCATGCGACAGTTTGCAGATCCCCTGAGTGGAAGAGCCCACCGCCCCCCGCAGCTAAAACTCCCCAACCTCCTATTCCTCTCCCCTCCCCAAAACGATTGTGTTGGTGTCCCAGGGCTATTAGCTACTCCTTTTGTGTCTCGATTGCTGTCTATTCATCTAGGAGTTATCCCTTTCCCCTCCCAGCACCTCCACAGTGATAATGGAAAGTAATTCACCGAGTAGCCTAAGCCCATAACACCAGTGCATTTTTCTCCATTCCTTTGTCAGCAGAGTGCAGGCCACAGTTTGCTTCCACCTGGAGGGGTTTGCAGTGCACCTGGAACCCACTGCCCCAGGGGTGGAAACACAGTCCCACCATTTGCCATGGACTGATCCAGACTGCACTGGAAAAGGGCGAGGCTCCGAAACATCTACAGTATATAGATGACATCATCGTATGGGGGAGCACAGCAGGGGAAGTCTTTGAGAAAGAAGATCATGCAGATTCTCCTGAAAGCTGATTTTTCCATTAAACCAAGTAAGGTTAAGGGACCTGCTCGGGAAATTCAGTTTCTAGGAGTCAAGTGGCAAGATGGATGTTGCCAGATTCCAGTGGAAGTGATTAACAAAATACCAGCTGTGTCCCCACTGACCAGCAAAAAGGAAACACAGGCTTTCCTAGGCGCTGTGGGCTTTTGGAGGATGCATATCCCTGAGTACAGTCAGAATGTAAGCCCTCTCTACCTCGTGACATGGAAGAAAAACGATTTCCAGTGGGGCCCTGAACAACAATACGTCTTTGAACAGATCAAACAGGAGACTGCCCATGCAGTAGCCCTTGGGCCAGTCAGGACAGGACAGGATATGAAGAGCGTGCTCTACAGGGCAGCCAGCCAGGGAGAATGGTCCTTCCTGGAGCCTCTGGCAGAAAGTACCCAGGGAGACCCGAGGACAACCGCTGGGGTTCTGGAGTCGGGGATACAAAGGATCTGAGGCCAGCTATACCCCAACTGAGAAAGAGATTGTGGCAGCTTATGAAGGGGTTTGAGCCGCTTCAGAAGTGATTGGCACCAAAGCACAGCTGCTTCTAGCACCCCAACTACCCATGCTAGGCTGGATGTTCAAAGGAAAGGTTCCTTCTACACATCATGCCACCAATGCTACATGGAGTAAGTGGATTGCTCTGATCACACAGTGAGCCTGGATAGGAGATCCTAATCACCCTGGGATTTTGGAAATCATCACAAACTGCCCTGATGGTGAGAGTTTTGGGCTATCTTCTGAAGAAGAAGAGGAGCAGGTGACACATACTGAGGAGGCCCCACCATATAACCAACTACCAGAAAATGAAAACCAATATGCCCTCTTCACTAATGGTCCCTGCCATATTGTAGGGACAAACCAGAAATGGAAAGCAGCCGTATGGAGACCCACATGGTGAGTTGCAGAAACTACCGAGGAACAAGTTGGATCAAGTCAGGTTGCAGAGTTCAAAGCCGTCCAGCTGGCTTTGGATATTGCTGAATAAGAAAAGCGGCCAAGACTCCACATCTCCACTGACTCATGGTTGGTAGCAAATGCTCTGTGGGGATGGCTAGATCAATGGAGAAAGGTCAAGTGGCAGCACAGAGGGAACCCCATCTGGACCGCTGAGATGTGGCAAGACATCACTGCCCGGGTAGAGAAGCTGACTGCGAAGGCCCATCGCATAGATGCACGTGTACCCAAGAGTCGGGCTAATGAAGAGCATCGTAAAAACAAGCAGGTGGATCAAGCTGCCAAGGTTAAAGTACCTGAGTTAGATCTGGACTGGCAGCACCACGGAGAGTTATTTCTAGCTCGGTGGGCCTGTGATGCCTCCAGCCATCGGGGAGAGATGCGACATGCTGATGGGCTTGTGACCGAGGGGTGAACTTAATTGCGGACTGTATCTCACAGGTTATCCATGACTGTGAGGCGTGTGCTGCAATCACGCAGGCCAAGTGGGTAAAGCTTCTATGGTATGGTGGACGGTGGTCAAAATATAGGTATGGGGAAGCCTGGCAAGTTGATGTCTTGGTTTGAAAAGATAGGTATCTGCCAGGGAAAGCTGGAGTTTCCTTTAGAATGGAGAATGCAAACCCCTCACCCCCGCCAAATTATAATTTTGCAATTAAGGGCTTTCAGGCAAAGATTTGGGAATAGGAATAACAGTTCTTTACTAGGAATACTAACAATACAAATATAGTAGAAAACAAAACCACCCAACTAACCAACCAAGCAACCAAGCAACCAAGCAACCAACCAACCGAACAAGAATTCTGGAAAAACCCTGACAGAGTCAGAGCTACAACCTGACGCCCTGTTTGGTCAGGGTGTTGGAAGCAGTCCAAAAGTAAGTCTTTTTGGAGTGGCAGATGTGGTTCTGTTGGAGTAGAGATGATCCTGTAGGAAAGGGTCCGGTGATGGTGAGAAAGGGTCTGGTGATGGTGAGAAGGGTCCGGTCTTCCTCCGGGAATCGGGTGAAGCTAGATGCCTTGTGTTCCTACGTCTCAGTTTTTATCCAGGTAGGAATGGTTGGCTCCCCCTACTGGGTGGAGCATCTCACAATGGGATGATGGAATGTGGATGTACTGCTTTGGGGAGGAGAACAGCTTGGGGAGTCTTAATGGCCCATTGTGAAAAGAGATAAGAAACACTGCCCCGCCTGGTTTTAACAGTTGGCCCATTATCAAAAGGCACCCGCCCCCCTCCTCTCAGAGTTACAAGAGATAAAGAAGAAGAACATCTCCCCAACTGCTTTCAGCAGATGAAATAGAATACATATTTTTGGTTCCATAACCCAAGACATTACCCACCCCTTATTCTATTATCATCTGCATCATACCTAAATCAATAAACTCTACTATACAGAATGAACTCTTACACTCAGTTCTTACTTAGGATTAGGTTTTCCTGTGTACACAACTGGTTTTTCCATCTTTCTGCATTACCCACCAAATGTAACCAGGTCCTTGAGCAAAAACAATGTCACGGATGGGTTCGCCTTTGCCTGAGGTGGGATTTATCCAAACAGTCTTTTCTAAAATACTTCTCATGTGTACCACAGGGACTTTATCTCCATCCACTGTGTGCAAGGGGGCAGACTGGGCAGGACCAGCTCGATTGATGGAGCCTTGGGTATTGACTATCCAGGTGGCCTTCGCTAAGTTTACTTTCCAATTCTTGAAGGTCTTCTTACTAAGTGCCTTCAGGGTGGTCTTAAGTAGTCCGTTGCACCGTTCAACTTTCCCGGCAACTGGTGCATGATAAGGTATGTGATATATCCATTTAATGCCGTGTTCTTTAGCCGAGGTGTTTATAAGGCTGTTCTTGAAATGGGTCCTGTTGTCCGACTTAATTTTTTCGGGGGTGCCATGTCTCCACAGGACTTGCTTTTCTAGGCCCAGGATGGTGTTCTGGGCAGTGGCATGAGGCACAGGGTAGGTCTCCAGCCACCCAGTGGTGGCCTCCCCCATGGTCAGCACGTAGCGCTTGCCTTGGCGGGTTTGGGGCAGGGTGATGTAGTCAATTTGCCAGGCCTCCTCATACTTATATTTGGACCACTGTGCACCGTACCATAGGGGCTTCACCTGCCTGGCCTGCTTGATGGCAGCACACGTTTCACAGTCATGGATAACCTGTGAAATACTGTCCATGGTTAGATCTATCCTTCGGTCTCATGCCCACTTATAGGTGGCATCTCTGCCCTGATGACCTGAGGCATCATGGGCCTACCGAGTTAGGAACATCTTTCCTTTGTGTTGCTAGTCTAAGTCTATTTTAGACACCTCTATTTTTGTGGCTTGATCTACTTGCTCGTTGTTCCGGTGCTCCTCATTAGCCTGACTCTTGGGGACATGGGCATTCACATGACGGACTTTCACAGGTAGTTTTCTTACTCTGGTGGCGATGTCTTTCTACTCATCAGCAGCCCAGACTGGTTTTCCCCTACGCTGCCAGTTGGCTTTTTTTCACTTTTCCAGCCAGCCCCACAGAGCATTAGCTACTATTCACGAATTAGTGTAGAGGTAGAGCTTTGGCCACTTCTCTCTTTCAGCAATGTCTAGGGCCAATTGAACAGCTTTGAGTTCGGCAAGCTGGCTTGATTTACCTTCTCCTTCAGTGGCTTGTGCAATCTGTCTTGTGGGGCTCCATACGGCTGCTTTCTACTTCCAGTTCATCCTTAGGATGCGACAGGAACCGTCAGTGAAAAGAGCGTAGCGTGTTTCTTCTGTTGGCAGTTGGTTATACGGCGGAGCTTCTTCAGCCCGGGTTACTTGCTCCTGTTCTTCTTTGTCAGTGAGACTGAAGTTTTCAGCTTCCGGCCAGTTGGTGATTACTTCCAACATCCCAGGGCGATTTGGGTTTCCAATATGGGCGCGCTGAGTGATGAGGGCGATCCATTTGCTCCATGTGGCGTCGGTGGCGTGGTGGGAACTTTTTCTTTAAACATCTACCTCAGTACCGGTAGTCGGGGTGCCAGGAGGAGTTGTGCTTTAGTGCAGATCACCTCTGAGGCGGCTTGAACTCCTTCGTAGGTGGCCAAGATTTCCTTCTCCGTGGGAGTGTAATTGGCTTCGGACCCTCTGTAGCTTCGGCTCCAGAATCTCAGTGGCCAGCCTCGAGTCTCACTAGGCACTTTCTGCCAAACGTTCCAGGACAGACCATGGCTCTCGGCTGCGGAGTAGAGCACGTTCTTCACCTCTGGTCCCGTCCTGACTGGGCCAAGGGCTACCGCATGAGCGATCTCCTGCTTGATCTGGGCAAAGGCGTGTTGCTGTTCTGGGCCCCAGTGGAAATCGTTCTTCTTGCGAGTAACCAGGTAGAGAGGGCTCACAATCTGACTGTACTCAGGGATGTGCATCTTCCAAAAGCCTATGGCGCTTAGGAAAGCTTGCGTTTCCTTTTTGCTGGTCGGTGGAGACATCGCGTTGATCTTATTGATGACCTCAGCGGGGATCTGACGCCGTCTGTCTTGCCACTTTACTCTCAGGAACTGGATTTCTCGGGCGGGTCCCTTGACTTTGCTCTTCTTGATGGCAAAACCGGTTTTCAGGAGAATCTGGATGATCTTCTTTCTTTTCTCAAAGACTTCTATTGCCGTGTTCCCTCACACAATGATGTCATCGATGTATTGTAGATGTTTCGGAGCTTCACCCTTTTTTAGTGCAGCCTGGATCAGTTCATGGCAGATGATGGGGCTGTGCTTCCACCCTTGGGGCAGTCGGTTCCAGGTGTGCTGCACACCCCTCCAGGTGAAAGCAAACTGGGGCCTGCACTCTGCTGCCAAAGGAATGGACGAGGCGGTATTGGCAATATCGATGGTCGTGTACCACTTTGCTGCCTTGGACTCTAGTTCGTACTGCAGCTCCAACATGTCTGGCACGGCAGCACTCAGTGGTGGCGTGACTTCATTCAGGCCACGGTAATCCACTGTCAGTCTCCCTTCCCCACTGGGCTTACGCACAGGCCAGATGGGGCTGTTGAAAGGCAAATGAGCCTTGCTGACCACCCCTTGGCTCTCCAGTTTACGAATCATCTCATGGATCGGAGTCACAGTCTCTGTCAGTGCCATATTGCCAACGGTGTACTGTTGCTGTGGCGATTGGTACCCGTTGTTCTTCAACTCTCAGCAGTCCCACAGCAGAGGGGTCGTCTGAGAGACCAGGCAAGGTATTCAGTTGTCTGATGTCTTCCGTCTCTACAGCAGCTACTCCAAAAGCCCAACGATATCCTTTTGGGTCTCTGAAATATCCATTTCTGAGACAGTCTATGCCGAGGATGCATGGGGCTTCTGGGCCAGTCACGATGGGGTGTTTCTGCCACCCATTCCTAGTTAAACTCACTTTGGCTTCCAATACAGTCAGCTGCTGGGACCCTCCTGTCACCCCAGAAATAGAAATGGGTTCTGCTCCCACATACCCCGATGGCATCAGGGTACATTGGGAACCAGTGTCAACCAAAGCCGTATATCTTTGTGGGTCGGATGTGCCAGGCCATCGGATCCACACAGTCCAATAGATCCGATTGTCCCTTTCCTCTACCTGGCTAGAGGCAGGGCCCCTCTAGCACTGGTTATTCCCTCTCTGAGCATACATACTAGAGGTTCCTTCAACAGCATTCTGGCTTCTGGCAGATTGGTCGTGGGAGGTTGAGGCTACTTTTATTTTAGTGGAACCCCCTTGGTTCCTCTCCTTGAGCTCATGCACCCGTGCTGCCAGGAGAGAAGTGGGTTTCTTATCCCATACTCCCATGTCTTCTCCATGGTCATGCAGATAAAACCACAGGTCAGCTCTTGGGGTGTACCCTCTCTCTCTAGCTGGGGGTCGTTGGGCTCTAACTCTGGGACTTGTGACTTGCACCGGTGCCACATTGGAAATGTTCCTCCTCATCTCCTCCCTCACCTCCCTCATTTCCTCTTTGAGTTCTTTAACCACGGCAGAGATATGAGCCTGCATCGGGCCATTGATCATACTCTCATAATTTCTAAGTTTATTGGCAACAGACCCCACCGTCTCTCGATTGTCTTCAGCATTAATTGTTGCAATGAAAGAAGTGTACTGAGATGGCCCTAGATTTGCCAGATTCCACAACATCTGCCCTGTGCATCTAACTTTGTCAGGGTCATTATCATGCTGTCCGCTCCTCCCAGAAAGTACCTCCAATACTGCCACTTCCCTCAGCTGTTGGATTCTTTCCTCCAGAGTTTTCCAGCGCATTCTATGGTGGTGCTCCTGCATTCTTTCTCTGTGGACAAATCTCTCTCTCACACTCATTAAAAGCAGCTCCCAAAGGAAAAGAGGCCCTGGCTCTCTTACAAATGCCTGATTTATACCCGAGTCCTGGGTCAAGGGTCCCAAATTTCTTGCCTCACCGCTATCTAGTTGCACACCAGTACCCATAAGGTCCCAGACCCGAAGTAGCCAGGCTGTGTAAGCCTCACATCCCTGTCGTACAATATCTTTTTGTAGATTACGGAGACTTTCATACGACAGGGACTCAGTGATGATCTGAACGTGTGATTCCCCTGCAGGTTGTGAGGGCGCTCCTTTCTTATCCTTATTGTCTGGGTTCGCTGTTTTCACCTTAGATTTCTTTGTTTCCACAGGGGCAGCTGCTGCTGGCTGTGACTGCCCCTGTGGTTCAGCTGGAACCTGGACAGTTGTAATGTCTGTGGGTTCCATATCAGGCTCTCTTTTGTCAGGGCAGGGGGAGGGTTTCCCACCAGATGGGGAAATGTACTCTTTCAGCATCCGGCCTATCTCTTTTACCAGAGCCCCCACCCAAACTGGATGGTTTATCTCTGAGGCAGGCTGTGGGGCAGGGGCGGGCTCTTGGGCAGCATCCTTATTCTCTGGGGTACATATCAGGGTGCTTACCTAGGCTAATCTCCCTTTATCTCTGAATACTAAATAGAATAGGCCTATAAGCAACACCAGCCGCTGTATGATATCATTAGCATTCAGAGGAGATGTGAACCCTTCAAAAACTAGAGGGGTAGACTCAAAGACCTGGGTGAAGGGTTGGGAGAAAATTTCCCCTGGTGCCATTTCCTCACAATAGGTACCATTGTTAAAGTAACCCCAAAACCACAGAGTTAGTGTATGATAGCCCTGAATCCATGTGCTTGCTTTCCAGAGGAAGTTAAAAATCTATGAATTCCTCAGCTTGTTAACCCACAAAATAAACTGGATGCCAGCCACAGTAGCCTTAGTTATAGGGCCCATGTTTAGATAAGGGTCAGCAAATGGCAGAAATACAGCCATGACCACGTGCCACCCAAACCAGGGAAAGCTAGACCACATGATTCTGACCAGTGGGCTTCTATCTACTACACAAGAACCGTTATTCCTTTCCCTCAATGCCCTACAGCCCCACGTTGGGCGCCAAAATATGTCTTGGTTTGGAAAGATAGGTATCTGCCAGGGAAAGCTGGAGTTTCCTTTAGAATGGAGAATGTAAACCCCTCACCCCCGCCAAATTATAATTTTGCAATTAAGGGCTTTCAGGCAAAGATTTGGGAATAGGAATAACAGTTCTTTACTAGGAATACTAACAATACAAATATAGTAGAAAACAAAACCACCCAACTAACCAACCGAGCAACCAAGCAACCAAACAACAATTCTGGAAAAACCCTGACAGAGTCAGAGCTACAACCTGACGCCCTGTTTGGTCAGGGTGTTGGAAGCAGTCCAAAAGTAAGTCTTTTTGGAGTGGCAGATGTGGTTCTGTTGGAGTAGAGATGATCCTGTAGGAAAGGGTCCGGTGATGGTGAGAAAGGGTCTGGTGATGGTGAGAAGGGTCCGGTCTTCCTCCGGGAATCGGGTGAAGCTAGATGCCTTGTGTTCCTACGTCTCAGTTTTTATCCAGGTAGGAATGGTTGGCTCCCCCTACTGGGTGGAGCATCTCACAATGGGATGATGGAATGTGGATGTACTGCTTTGTGGATGTACTGCTTTGGGGAGGAGAACAGCTCGGGGAGGAGAACAGCTTGGGGAGTCTTAATGGCCCATTGTGAAAAGAGATAAGAAACACTGCCCCACCTGGTTTTAACAGTCGGCCCATTATCAAAAGGCACCCGCCCCCCTCCTCTCAGAGTTACAAGAGATAAAGAAGAAGAACATCTCCCCAACTGCTTTCAGCAGATGAAATAGAATACACATTTTTGGTTCCATAACCCAAGACTGTTGATTACATCACACTTCCCCAAACTTGCCAAGAAAAGCTCTATGTGCTGACCAAGGTAGAAGCAACCACTGGGTGGCTGTAGACATACCCCGTGCCTCACGCCATTGCTCGGAACACCATCCTGGGCCTGGAAAAGCAAGTTTTGTGGTGACGTGGCACCCCAGAGAGAACTGGGTCTTAAAATGGGACGCATTTCAAAAAGAGCCTCATAGACACCTGGGCCAGATAGCCGTGGCTTTAAGTGGGTATATCCTATTCCCTATCATGCGCCAGTTGCTGGGAAACTTGAACGATGCAATGGACTGCTACAAACCACCTTGAACGCACTGGGCAGGGAAACCTTCAGACAACTGGGAGCTGCATTCATTGAAGGACACCTTTTTGGTCAATACCTGGGGCTCTATCAATTGAGCTGGTCCTACCCAATCAGAACACTTGCATACTGTAGATGGAGATAAAGTCCCTGTGGTACATATAAGAGGTATGTTAGGAATGGCAGTTTGGATTAGTCACACCTCAAACAAAGGCAAACCCAAACGTGGGATAGTTTTTGCTCAAGGACCTGGTTACATTTGGTAGGTAACGCGGAAAGATGGGGAAACACATTGTGTACCTCAAGGGGACCTAATTTTGAGTGAGAACTGTCTGTAATGTTTCATTGTGTGTATATATATGTATAGGTATATAGTTGAAGAATAGGTATTAATTTTGGCACGACGTACGTGATATATATAGGGGTGGATAATGTCCTGGTTAAAGGAGTAAGGTGCAAGTTTAACCCGTGGTGGGTATAACCAAACTGTGTATTCTACCCCCCTCTGGGTCATTCCTGATGAACTTTTATTGATGGACCGCTTGCAGTAGCTGCCCAGCACACACCCGACATCTCAGGCTACAAGATGGGTGTTAAATGAGATAAGGAAAAAGAGGCAAACCCTGCCGATGCGGGATAGTGTTTCCTCACACAAATGACTCAGCCGTGATAACTCCCCTCTGGGGAAGCACCAGCACATTCCCACCCAGCCTGAGGGGTCATCTCTGCTAATGGGCCATAATGGACTCAATGGCACTAGGATCAGAGGCAGCTGCAGTGACTTAGACCATCAGAGACTCCCAAAAGTATCCCCTGACTCACAGTATTACATTCCTCCACTGTGAAACTCCCTGTCCTGGGGGAGGTACTGAGCATTCCCATCTGAACCTGAGCACATATACAGTCTTTGGGTTTGGGGACTTTGGGCACCACCACTTGACAGATCTGAAGGAGGACCAAAACTTCAACAGGACTGCGACTTTTACTTCAACAGGACTGTGACCACCTCTTGATAGGACTGTGACCATCACTCTGACCAGCAGGGTGCCAGTTTATATTGTGACTCTGTGGGTTAAAACCAGTTCTCTCTGTATCATTGTCTTTATTGTAAACTGTTTAGTAAATTGTAACTCCGACCTGTAATCTCTCTTGAGGCAGATGTGCGGGGTTCATTTCTCCTGACGGTTTACATTTAAACCAGCATGCGGGGTGATTGCCATAGGTTTTAGAAATGTCTGGCACCTGGTGGAATTTTATGTCTTGCCTCGCAGGCAAGGTTGTGGATACTTAGCTCCAAACCAAAGAGAGCCAACGGTTATGAAACCCAGATCCGCTGGAGAATTGTAGGATCCTAGACCAGCCCAGGTGTGATGGGACCTCGCAAGATCATCTGGTGCAGCCTTTTGTGGGAAAGGGAGCCTAGATGAGATTAGTTAGCGCCCTGTCCAATCGCATGTTGAAAACCTCCAGCAATGGGGACTGGTGCAACTTGTGCCCGTTGTCCCTTGTCTTCTCCATGTGGCTCCCTTGAAGTACTAGAATACTGTGAGGAGGTTCCCCCTGAGCCTAGGCAGGTGCCTAACATTTTGCAACTAATTCCTTTGTCATTGCTAGCCTTCATGCAGCCCCTAGCTGCTTTTAGATGTTCCTCCACAGCTTTTGGATCGTGCTGAGTCCATTTGTCCTAGTATTTAGGACTTAGGCTTATTCCCTGCTTGTGTAAGTATTCAGTGATATCTCTTGCCATCCCTCCGACTATGCCAATTGGTGCAAGTGGGTGTTTTAGGTCGCTTAAAGAATTGCCGGAAAAGGTATCAGCAAAAGCAGGTTCTCCAGCCCTTTGAGCATCTTCATGGCCCTCCTTGGGACCCTCTCCAGAGTCTGTCCGCCTCATTCTATTGAATTCTAGGGACCAGACCTGGACACAGAGTGTGGCCTGCAGGCATGGCCTGTGTGAGAAGGGGCCAGGGTCTGCTCTGCGCTAGACACAGCTAGTTTTCACCAGCTAGGCACCAGACTCCCTGAGAGCCAAAGCTGAGCAACTCAGCAAAGCTGGTGGCACCCCCGTGTAAGCATATTTAAGAAAGGGTAAAGCGCTGTCTGGGGCAGGTATTTCCCTGCTGCCCTTAGATCTGGCGGGTGGCTATGTCCTGAAGGAACTTTTTCATCTTATTTTCTCCTCCTGTCCTATTGAGGAGGGGTGGTGAGAGAACAGCTGGTTGGGCCCCTGGCAGCCAGCCAAGGTCTGACATCATAAAGCCTAAAAGGCATATTCTTCCATGTAGAAGGGGGTTGGTGGCTTAGAGATTTTAGGAACAGGAAAATTAATTAGGGGCTGAATGTTGATTTGAGTGAAGGGCAGGTACCAATCCGTCTTCTATAACTGCAATTTCAGCAGCAGAGGACAGCTGAGAATCAGGCCCCAATGATGCTGGTTTGGGTGTTGCTAAGATGGAGTTCATTTCCCCATAGCAGCTCTCACAGTGCCGTGTGTCACGTGAAAAAGGGAGGCTTCCTCGACCCTTAGTGTGGGGAGATGTACTCAGTCGTTAGCGTTTAATTTGTGTTTCAGGAAAGTCGAGACCGTTGTGCCCGACCAGTCTGTCAGCATCCCGTTGGGGGGATCCTTCACTGAGCAGTCCTACTGGATCAGAGGGTGGTTCGACTGACTTAGGGAAACACACCAACAGTGTAAGGGAGACCCCTCAGCAGGTCTTCCCCTTTACCCATTGTGTTACCTGCTGCTGGCGACTGGTAGCGTCCGCCAAGGATTCACACTAACAGTTCATGGAATAACACTCTTTATTAATATAAATTGTGACAGGTTAAGGTTTGAAGATTGTCGGTGATAGTGTCTGACTGCAAAAATATATTTGAAGGAATATACAGACAAGCTCTAATCCCCAATAAAATGTTCAGCATGCATAGAGTATGATTCTTATCCAGTAGGCATCTCTATGGGGGTGAAGACAGGTTCAGCCCCATCAACTGATCCCAGCAGCTACGATGGAGTCTTCCCTAACTTTTCCCCATTCTCGACTTATTTTTATACTATTTCTGTGTGTTTAGGTGGAGCTTGAGTGACTCTAGTCATACATACCTTTGTTACTGATTGGGGTAAAATTCTCTTGCTTTGTTTCTAAAGATACAGTCAAAAAGAATATAGAGCGCATGCCCAGTGAGGGGTGGTTGCACTTTGGAGGTGGGTAACTTTGGGATGGAGGTGTGCGTTAATATTATTATTGGGCTTTAATGAAGCAAGTTCATCTAAGGAGAGAGATTTCACCACAGTTGCTGGCTCAGCAGTAAGACATCTTCCCTTATCTTCCCTGGTTGACAGGTGGTATGCGGTTTATGGGCTGCAAAGTACCATCAAGTTCCCTTCCCTGCAAGGATTTCTGCAGAGCCAGGCCTTTGCTCCGCTCCACCCTCTATTCCATCCCCCTTAGCAGGTGCGTGTGTATGGGGGAATCATCAGGGAATAGGTTTCAAGTCATGCCAACTGCATTCCATCCAGGGAGCAGCAACTGTGATTTACCCTATAATTCCCGTACTGTAATAACTCCTGTCAGGATGTTAATATAACTCCTAAGTTTCCTCTGATTGAATCCCCAGTTACCGGTCCACAGGGTCCCCAGTCATTTTCCCGCACCGTGCTTTGCATTGGTAGCTAGAAAGGTGTTGATAACACACCGGTGTTTTGGCTACTGCTGAGCAGTGTTGGCACAGCATCAGTGCTGTCTCTCCAACGTTCTGCCCCAGCATCAGCAGGCTGGGGATGGGCAAGATCCTAGGAGGAGACACAACCAGGACAGCTGACCCAAACTGGCCAGAGGGATATTCCATGCCATATGATGTCAGCTCAGAAATAAAAGCAAAGTAAAGGAGGAGGAAAGGGGGGCAGTGTTTGCCTTCCGGAGAAAGTGCCACGTGTGCGGAAGCCCTGCTTCCTGGGAAGTGGCTAGACAGTGCTTGCTGATCGAAACTAGACAATAAATTTGGGTTTTTCCCCTCTCCTTGTTCATGCACAAACTTTCACTTTTGCTTTAGTAAACTGCCTTATCTCAATCTGCAAGTTGTTTTTCATCTCTCCTGTCCAGCTGGGAAGGGGGAGTGATAGAGTTGTTTGGTGAACACCTGGCGTCTAGCCAAGATAAACCCACACCAGTCCTTTTTGGTTCCTAACGTGGGCTGAGACAATGGCAGTTATATATCTTGCATGGTATAGTAATAGCAGTTACTGAGTAGCAAGCTCCTGTGCGGGACATGGAGTTTGTCAGGTGCGCTGCTTATCTCTTTGTTTTGTTGAGTTTGGGAACATGTTAACACAAACAGTGGCTCTGTGCTTTGCTGTGACATTGATGGCTTTGTTGTGCTGGGGGTGTCGCTGTTGGACACGAAAGAAAGACACGGACTCGTAATTCAGAAGGCTGATGCTCCAAAAAAGGGGCTGGTTTATTCTCAGAACTTAATTTTATACCTTTTTACAATGTGCCCACCTAAGAGGCGGGATCCTTTGAACCATTGGTCATACCAAGGGTCAACAAGCAAAGTCTCTCCTTAGGAGAGAAATGTGAATAACAAGATAGTTTAAAAAGTATGACCTTGTTTACCAGTTTTGGTCCCTGGGAAAGAACTTCAGAAAACTCAAACATGACAAGCAGTGACTACACTGGGGGAGCTATTTTCTGGGGACAATGAGGGAATGAATCCCTCTCCCTCTCCATATCTGGGATTGATATAGGTTGTTTTAGAATGCAGGCTGCCACATTACTTGTTCATCCTTATGTAAGCTGTTGAATGCTATTAATACTATTAACTAATACTGTTGGCACACTATGGGGTTTGTGGAATCTGGTGTCATCCTGCTGTAAGACAAAACAAACTGTAGGTGAGGAGATACTGAAATGTGCTCTGAAGCAGCTGGTCGCTGGATGGCAGTGTGTGTGGAAGGATTTGGGCAGGTTCCTAGAGTGGCTATCACCTCCCATTGCCTGGGACTCTACACCTAAACAGGTAGTGAACCCTGGCAAACTGACGTGTCACCTGATGGAAGGGTGCCTTACCTACCCCGATGAAACCCAGCAGCTTCTCGCCCTGTACGGGGGCCTGGCCTGTGCCTCTGGAGCCACAGTTCAGTACTGTCAGAAGAGCGTGGCTGAGGCAGGGACCCAAACTGCATTTGAGGACACTATGGCTGAGATAGGGACCCAAACAACAACTACAGTAATTGCCCTCAGAAGTGATAAAGAAAAGGTGGATAAGGAGAGCCAAGGAGCGATCAGCAAGACTCACTCACCTTTTAGTAGTCCCATGTGGCCAGTGCAAATGTCTGAAGGAGGGTGGAGGGAAAACAGTAGACCATCGTGGCCTGCATGAAGTAACGCCCCCACTGAGTGCTGCTGTACCGGACACGTTAGAGCTCCGATATGAACTGGAGTCGAAGGCAGCCAGGTGATATGCTGCACTTGGCATTGTCAATGCATTCTTCTCAATTCCTTTGGAAGCAGAGTGCAGACCACAGTTTGCTTTCATGTGGCGGGGTGTCCAATACACCTGGAATCGACTGTCCCGGGGGTGGAAACACAGCCCTACCGTCTCTCATGGACTGATCCAAAGCGTACTGGAAAGGGGTGATGCCCCTGAACATCTACAATACGTTCATGACATCGTTGTGTGGGGCAGTGAGGCAGAAGAAGTGTTTGAGAAGGGAAAAAGAATAGTTCAGAATGTTCAGAAAGCTGGGTTTGCCACAAAGAAAAGCAAGGTCAAGGGACCTGCACGGGACATCCAGCTCTTGGGCATCAAATGGCAGGATGGCTGTGGTCATGTGCCTACGGATGTGGTTAACAAGACAGCAACTGTCTTCACCAGCTAAGAAGACGGAAACACAGGCTTTCGTAGGCCGCCTGGGGTTTTGGAGAATGCCTATTCCATGTTATAGTCAGCTTGTGAGGCCCCTCTATCGAGTGACCCAGAAGAAGAGCCATTTTGAATGGCGCCTTGAGCAACAACAGGCCTTTGAGCACATCAAAGAGGAAATAGCTCTGTGTCTCTATACTGACTCCTGCATGGTGGCTAATGCCCTATGAAGGTGGCTACAGCAATGGAAGAAGACCAATTGGCAATGCAGGGGTAAACCCATCTGGGCTGCTGCGTTGTGGCAGGACACCACTGCATGGATAGAAAACATGGCTCTGAAGGAACGTCACATAGATGCTTACATACCCAAAAGCCACGCCACTGAGGAACACCACAACAATGAACAGCCGGATAAGGCTGCCAAAACGGAAATAGCTCAGATAGACTTGGACTGGGAGCAGAAGTGTGAACTCTCTACAGCCCGATGGGCCCAAGAAACATGAGGGCATCTAGGAAAAGATGCAACCTACAGATGAGCTTGTGAACGAGGGGTCGGCCTGACCACGGAGGCTATCACACAGGTCACCCATGAATGTGAAATGTGCTGCAATCAAGTGAGCCACATGAGTAAAATCTCCTTGGAATAGATGGAATACCCTGTAAGCCATGCTATTGCTCGAAACACTCTCTTAGGCCTTGAGAGACACATTTTGTGGTAACATGGTACCCCAGAAAGAATGGAATCAGTGAGTCTCATTTATGAAATAGCCTCATAAACTCTTAGGCAAAGAAACATGCATTGAGTGGATATATCACATCCCTTATCACCCACAAGCCTCTGGAAAGATTGAGAGGTACGATGGACTGCTGATGACTATGTCAAGAGGGTTAGGCAATCGGGCATGGAAGCATTGGGAAGCAAATTTAGCAGAAAGCCACTTGGCTGGTTAACACCAGAAGATCTGCTAACCGCACTGGTCCTGCCCAAAGAAAACCACTACATACTGTGGGAGGAGATAAGGTCCCCATACTACACACAAGGAAGTGGCTGGGGAAGTTGGTGTGGATTTCTCCTCCCATGGGAAAGGGCAAACCTATTAATGGGATTGTCTTTGCTCAAGGACATGGGTGTACTTGGTGGGTAGTGCAGAAGGATGGGGAGACCCGGTGTGTGCCTCAAGGAGATTTAACCTTGGGGGAAAAATAATGAGTGCAAATTGTATGTTGCAGGAAGTAAAGCAGCAGGACTGACATGAACCAACGATGAGTGAATTTTACGAGGAGCGAGGAGAGTGCGACGATAGCCCAGGCAGGGCCAGTGTCGGTGCCGAACGATCGAGTGTGTCGCTTCTGTCCCGAGCACCCATCTTGATGGATTGGAGCCCAAGTCACGGCCTGTTTTTTAAACATCTGGAGGGGTGGAGGAAACCCATGAAATGGGAAACTACTATCTGTCTTTGAAAGGAAGGGGGACGGTAGTTAATGAAAATGTATACGGGTGTTGGGCATAAAGATGGTTTAAGCATGGAGTTTAAGTCGTAAGCGTTGGTAAGAAGGGATTTCAGTCATGACAAATAAATACAATGGAATTATTAGAAGACACATATATATATATACACACACACACATAAAAAAAAATTCTGTGGGATCTGAGTATGATGTAAATGGTGTGAAGTAAGGGGTGGAGATTGCACTGGGTGTGGCTGAGATGGAGTTCATTTTCCCCATAGCAGCCATCAGTGCCATGCTTTGCATTTGTATCTAGAAAGGTGTTGATAACACATCAGTGTTTTGGCTACTGCTGGGCAGTGTTGGCACAACACCAGCGCTGTCTCTCCAACATCCTGCCCCCCATCAGTAGGCTGGGGGTGGGCCAGATCCTGGGAGAAGACACCACTAGACCAGGTGACCCAAGCTGGCCGGAGGGCTATTCTGTACCATATGACTTCAGCTCAGAAATAAAAGCTAAGTTAAGGAGGGGGAAGGGGGCACATTTGTTATTTTCAGCGTTTGCCTTTCGGAGCAACCCCTACGCGTGCTGAAGCCCTGCTTCTCGGAAAGCGGTCGGACAGTGCTTGCTGATGGGAACCAGAGGATATAATATTTGTTTTACCTGTTTGCTTTTTTGTGCAAAAACTTTCTCTTTTCCTTTAGTAAACTGCCTTATCTCACCCTGTGAGTAGTTTTCCAACTTATTTTCTCTCTGTGTCAAGCTGAGAAGAGGGAGTGACAGAGCGGCTCTATAGGCACCTGGCATCCAGCCAAGGTCAACCCACCACAGATGCTTTTGATGCCGTCCAGGTGTTGTAGGATAAGAGCACGGATAACGCGGGTAAATAACTGGCTGCTGAGCTGGTGCTTGCAACAGCGTTCAGGGTTCTATGAGCATGGAACCCTGTTTTTGGATCAGCATCTGCTTGGGAGAGTGGGTCTCCACCTCACTAAGCGGGGCAAAGCTATGTTTGCCAGTAGGATAGCTGACCTCATTAGGAGGGCTTCAAACTAAAAGTGAGGGTGCGAGGAGGGAGACGGAGAGAATAATCAGCAGCCCTGTGCGGGAGTGATCGACAGGGTCAATGAGCAAAGAGCAGGGCAAGAGTTCCAGTACCTGGAAGTCCCCCTTAGAACCCAAAGGCAGCGGTGGATGTCATAGCTGCGAGCGTGCCCAGCAGAAAGATCTCCTTGGACAAGAAAGTTTTAAAAGAGGAGTTCAACAGAAAGCACGGAATCCGAGTACACAGACAGGAGTTCGATGCCAGGTATTGTACGCTGTCCCAGGCTGAGCGACGGCCTGCCTTCAGAGTGCACAAAAGGAAGGTAAGCCAGAATGTAACCTCAGGGTGACTGACATAAGTAACTCCTGAGATGAAGGAGACCGGATGCATTTCTGTGCTCAGGGTAGAAGGAAGAACCCTTCCCCATCTCCTGAAGTGCCCCTACATAACAGACAGGATGCTCCTGGTTTGGAGACTGATGAGCACATGAGTAACGGACAGGACTCAGGACAACGTCAACCATGCAAAGCTGACCTAACCACCTGCCCACGTTAGAACCAGTGCAACCAGAGAAGCACATAAAGGTATTAGTAATTGGAGATTTCCTGCTGAGAAACACCGAGACAGCCATTTCCCACCCAGACGGTTTCTCTAGAGAACTCTGCTGCCTACCAGGAGCTCGCATTCATGGTGTCACTGAGAGGCTGCCGAGGCTGGTGGACCCTACAGATCATCATCTGCTCCTACTCCTACTCTTCTCTGTAGGGTCTGATGAGGCAACTTAGAACCCTCCCAGGAGTCTATTAAGTCTGTAGGAGCGATGTTAAAAGGATGGGGAGCACAGGTGATGGTCTCCTCTTTTGGTGTCT
This sequence comes from Phylloscopus collybita, assembly GCA_027886175.1. Taxonomy (NCBI): domain Eukaryota; kingdom Metazoa; phylum Chordata; class Aves; order Passeriformes; family Phylloscopidae; genus Phylloscopus; species Phylloscopus collybita. The sequence continues at coordinate 6,457,988 of JAJNNQ010000057.1, forward strand.
GGTCTGAGGAAGGGGTCCAGGAAGGAGGAGACGGACTGGGCAGCTGAATGCCGGGCTGCGTAGCTGGTGCCATACTCAAGGTTTTGGCTTCTATGGTCATGGATCTACCTTTAAGAAGCCAGGTCTGTTGGGAGCTGATGGATGGGATTCACGCGACCACGTGGGGCAAGATTGTCTTCTCCAGTTAGCTGGTTAGACTTACAAGGAGGGCTTTAAATGAGACTCAGCGGGAAAAGACGCTGGAGTTTTGAGCAACAGAGAAGAGCCAGGGGCTGGTGATGTGTCGGGAACCAAGAGGGGAATACTTGAGAAATGCTGCAAAGGAATTGGGGCTTGATCCTTGTTCAAAAAAGTGACGCAGTCAACAGCCCAACGGAAGTGCCTCTGTACCAATGCATGCAGTATGCATAAGAAAGAGGAGCTGGAAACCACTGTGCAACCAGAAAGCTAACAATGTAATCACTATAGTAAAAATGTGCTGGGACAACTCAATGACTGGAGCTCCGCAATCAATGGCTTATAAAGTGGTCAGAAGGAAGGAGAGGTGGAGGTGACCCTCTATGTATACCAAAAATAAGAGGGATTTCCTGTACAGAGCTGTCTTTGAAAGACAGCGATGAACAGGTTGAGAGCTTATGGGTGAAAATCAGAAGCCGAGCTCTTGCGTCGAGAGTAAGAAATTTGGCAGAAAATAAAGCCCCTTGCGTTCCAGCTGGTCCTCAGAGATCAGAGGGACTGGGTGGGGTTAGGCTTAATTTCCGATTACAACCAATTCAGCACTGTGAATCTGGTTGCGTTCTCGAAGAACCTTTGCGAGGCGCAGATTCGGGAATAGAATGGTTTTCTGAAGTTACAGAAATAGAGATTTGGAACTGCCATTGAGAATTGCACTAGCTGTGGTAGAACTCTAATAACATCGTGCTAAGCCATGCAATACTAATAATAGCAATGGTATGCAGAAGCTTCCCAAGAGGGCGTCCCCACTTTGGAGGAGGGAGAAGAGAACAGACCGGCAACTGTCTCCGACGTCTCTTGGGAATTCCTGCTACCTAGCTGAAATTTCTACCCTCCTTATATACAGCCCAGTCTTCTCCTCCTTACGTATAGCATGATCGAATTGGAGAACTGAGTAATATAATCATATATGTGGTAGCATGTACTTCAGTAAGCTTATTAGCATATGCATGACTATGCGCTTTAGTACTTAAATGACCCTTAATCAGGCAAACGTTACTTTTTTGGCCTTGGTGTCCTTCAAAGTTTTGCTCTTAAGACTTCTTTCCATTTCATGCCATTCATCAGAGCCAAAAGAGGACTATCCTAGCTGCCCACGAACTCCTCCTTCGACCACATTGTCCTTTCTTGATGTCAGCTATATGGATCTCCATCAGAAAAGATAACGTGGGGGGTACACGGTTTAGGCCATATATAGTAAGCCTTAGCCCGTTCCTGGCTCCATGGTCATCATCCCACACAAGCCAACAAAGGAAACCTTGTGCTTGGTATCTATTATAGGCCACCAGATTAAGAAGATGAGGTCGACATAAGAAATCAGGCAAGTTAGGCAGGAGATGAGCGTTGCTGAGTAAGGGCCTTCTCTTCTGGTTGAGCTGAAGCATAAAGTGGAAATGCATAAGTAGTGGAAGCAGGGACACGCATTCTGGGAAGAATCTAAAGATGAAACCCAGGTCTGTAGGGATGGGTGTGGTGATTCATTTTTCCTAAATGATTCTGTTCTCCCCCAAAATGTATAGTTCATTACTAAGTTTTTGTAAACCACCCCCTAAGTTGCCATTCACTGTAACCCAACTGTTAACCAACCCCTCCTACCCTCAGTATCCCACTGGTCCGAGCCTTGGGTCGGCCCCCTCGCTGGAAAGCCCTTTTAAGCTGAGATACACGAGGCAGAGGCCTCTTGCTTGCCCTCTTGCCCTTGGGCCTCTTGCTCTCGCCCCCTCTCCCCCTTGCTCCCTCCCTCCCCCCCTCTCCCTTTTTCCCCCCTCTCTCCCTCCCCCTCTCTCCTGTGGGAGCCATGTCGCTTCCCCCCGGTGTGGGACCCCCAAATAAACCCTGTCTAATCAACACCCTTGGAAGCCGTGTCGTGTCTTGCCTGCCTGTATGCTGCCATTAGCTGCTACATGCTGCCAAGAGAATTCTCCCTGAAAGCTCTGGTAAGGTTCCTGTACCTCACCTCCCTTCCTGGACCCAAAGAGACTTGTTGCCAGTTCTCCTGCAGCTGCTAGCCGGGCAGGAGGAAAAGCAGAAGAAAACAACAGATAGGATCAGAAAAAGCTAAGGCAAAGCTGGAGCTGAATTTGGCAGGGGATGTAAAGAATCATAAGATGGGCTTCCACAGCTGCGTTGGTCAGAAAATAAGACTAAATAATGCGTAACCGCTCTCCTCCCTTGCTGATAAATAAGCCAGGAGGTCCAGTGGCCAGCAACATGGAGAAGGCTGTGGCACTCGGCGAGTCATTTTCCTCTGTTTTCACTGGCACGGTTACCAAACCTCTTGAGACACTGAACCTGAAGGCAGGCAGGGACTTGGGGAACAAAGTCCCTTCCCATCGTAGGAAACGATCTGTTTGGAGACCACCCGAGGAACCTGTGCATACACAAGTCCTGCACCTGGGGAGGCACAACCCCATGCACCACTACATGCTGGAGACCGATCGGCTGGAAAGCAGCTTTGCAAAGTAGGACAATGTGCCCTTGCCGCAAAGGCGGCCAAGGATATCCTTAGCCCGATATAGAGGAAAGCAGGGTTTATATGTTACAAGACAGTTGTGTGGACCATTCAAGGTGCTCACTGTCCCCGGGGCTGCAGGGCACCACAGACCACCCTTGGGCAGCTTTGAGGGCACTGCCTATTTTTCTAAAAGCCTCCTATCCAGCTTAACGCAAATCCTACTATCTTGAGCCCTCAAGCCAGCAGTGCCGAACGCACGCTTTGTATTTTATTTGCTTCCGGGAGACGTGCAGCTTAGAAACGTCTGCAATGGAAGTGGGGCTTTCAGCAAACAGTGTAGAGCAACTTCTGTTGGTTTTTCAAAATGTCCTGAGAAGTTAAGGCCAGGCCTGCCCTGCCCTGGCCAAAGCAGTCATTTGACTGGAGGGAGCAGCACCAAAAAGGCACAGGCACCTTTGGAGTGGACTTGATGCGGTAACAAGCAACAAGAAATAGTACCTGTAGCTGCTACAGCCTCTTCTGCGACCTCGTAGCCCGCCCTCAGGGTCGCAGCACTACACGGGGCAGATCCCTCCGCGCCCCGCGGGCACCAGGTCGACGAGGGCGGACCCGCCAAGGGGGCGGGGGAAAGCGAAAAAGACAGGCGAGACAGCAAATCGAGACGCGGGCCACGATCCGTCGGCCCAATGGCCGCCGCGGAGGGCCGGGCTTAGTGGAGGAAGTGTCGGGGCGGACACGGGCGTTGTCCTTGGCTGACGAGAGTATCGGGGTGCTGGCCTCTCGCCCTGGTGGCGCCGCTACTGTCTTCGGAAAGTTCATCGGCAAGGCGTTTCCCTGGTATTGTCAGCGAAGAGGACGAGGAGGTAGCCGCGGCTTTGTTCTCTGTGCGCGGTTCCTCTTCCCTTCTCCCCCCTCCCCCTCCTCCCGCGCTTGCGGGCATCTGAGCCGAGGACAGCTGGTGCGCGGTGCCCGGGCGCGCGGCAGGGCGTGCGGCGGCGCTGCTGCTGTGGGTGGGGTGGGTGCAGGGACGCGGAACGGACGGGGCCTCTCTGGGTTGTGGCGCTCTCTACTGCACCATCCCCTAAGCTTGTTCTGTGCCTCAACCCCACCCCTCCGGCTGCCGCGGGCGTACTGGGTGGCTGGTGTTGTCCCGACTCGCCGCGCATCCCACCCCCACCGTGTCGTGTGCGCGCGCAGAGAAGGACCTCCGACGGTAACTTGGTCTCAGTGTGTCTCCTAACAGCATCGATGAGGTTTCGCAGCTTGGCTGTGCTAGGCTTTGGTTCTGAACCCGCAAACTGGATTATGGGGGCATGGAATTACGTCTTTCTCTGGTTTTAAAAAAAAAAAAAAAATTACAAGGTGGTCATCCTGCAGGCTGCAATAGCTTTCCAGCACTTGTTTCTGTGGGAAAGTAAGACCGTGATAACAGTATGTTTGCAAGGGGTCACGAGTGTTGGTACTGGAAACTAGTGTGAGCTGCTTAGACCAAAAGAAAACAATGCAGCTGTTGCCTATGCGATGTTAACTTTAAGGTAATATCTCATATGATGTAGTTATTAAATTGCTGAAAGTTGGCAGTTAGGGATTCCTTCTGCTTTTGAAAGTAGGGTTTGCATGCAGAATGGAAGACAGACTCGTCCTATGCGCTTGCAGGCTTCCTGTCATTATGCGTGTGTTTGATACTTGAGCTCCCTGTCCTGTGGGAAATGAATGGCCTCTGCTCTTCCACTTCACTAAACTCTTTGCTGATCCAGTTAAGCCATTTGTCTTCAGTCTCTGCTTGGGCCACATCCAATAGAAAAACGGCTTAGGAAAGAATCAGCTCGAGCTAAAACGTACTGGGGGTAGTTATTCACAAGTAGTGGCCTGTCTCCTTCTCCCATGGTCTTCTTGCATGAGGAATCCCACTTCTGGACGGGGCTTTATAAATATACTGTATTTTGTTTATAGAAAGCATAATAATCATGTAAGAAAAAATCAATGTTCTGGCTTGTGTTTGAGGTGTCTGGGAATCTGCTTCTGGAGTTCAACGGGGCAGATGGGTTTGCATAAGCTATTACCTTTCTCTGAAGCCGGTTATGTTTTAACAGTTTACTCTTCTTCCAGTGCCGTGCGTTCCATGATCGTTGCCCCCTAGACGCGACGCTTTTCCTAGTCATGCCTAAGGAGCCAATTATCGAGTTGTCTGAAGCAGGAGAGTCTGGTGAATCTGTAAGTACTGTGGGAGTTTTCTGTATGCTAAACTGTACCTGTAGATAGTTCCTCATTTACTAGACTCTTTCCCATCCCCCTTTCCCCCTTGATAGGGCACAGTAGGGTGCTTTGGGTTTTCTGGCGCTATAATCTCTTGCCTCTAGCTTGTAATGGAGCTGAGTTTTTTTTGACTCAAAGCAGTGCTATAAAGCAGTGCTGGTCCCTGGGTACGTACTTCTGGTGCAAAATGCAGTGTTGTTTTGGAGTGCCGTCTGGTGCCTATTGTCGTGGTTTAGAGTCAGAGTAGTAGTACTTCTAACATGGAGAAGAGGGCTTGGGGTTTTTGGCAGGTCAGGGGCAAGGAAGGGCAAAGCTGGGTTGAGAGGTGCTGGATGTTTTGCTTTAAGCTGTGAAAGCTATGTTCAAAGACTGTGTAAACCTATGCAAAAGGCAGCCAAAAGTTTATTTTCCAGCAGGATTGGTTATGTTGCCTGAAGACACAATGGGGGCTTTAACCCGGAGACAGTGTCAGCTTCTGTGGCTGTTTTGTAGTCTTTTGCTGTCTAGCTTAAGAAAAATTGCCTAGCTCTCTTTTGCCCCTATAGCGTGCATAATTGGTCTTTGTAGCTTTGCTTGGAAAGCTTTGGTTGCCGGTGGTCGGACGGACATTAATTTGACATGCAATGGCCGAACTGCTAGGAATTGGCTACCTGCTTTCTCTGGGTGTTTCTCTGCTCTTGTTCCTTCCCTTCCTGCCCTCTCCTCTCTTTATGTGTTCCTTTATTCTTTTTATTTTGCTTATTTATGGGTTTGTACTTCCTTCTCCAGCTTCTTGGGCATGTAATGATTGTTGGCGAGATGTGTGTTGCTCACCTGGGCCTGACCAATGGATTCCGGATGGTTGTGGATGAAGGGCCCGAGGGTGGGCAATCTGTGTATCGCATACATCTACCCGTTCTGGGTGGCCGTCAGTTGGACTGGCCGCCTGGCTAAGATTTTGGCACCGCAAGAGTTGCTGCACGTGTACAAATCGCCACTGAATGGATTTTGTCTGTTGCCTATCAATCTTGGCGCTTTTGATGTGTAATTTTTTTTTGCCGTGTGTCTGTGGAAGGTAATAAAAGCTTTGAGCAGCTGTTGCACAATAAAGTTTTGTCATGGGGATATCACCTCTGTCTTGCGTGTCTTACTGAGGGGAAGTAGTTCTGCAAGTTCAAACGGTGTCTCCCCGAAGTGCAAGTATGTGGAAGGTTTCAGCCAGGTAACAGCATTTCAGAGATAGACGGTGATTTACCTGTTCTTTTGAAGCGTGAAGCTGGAAGCGCTCAGCAGTCTCGCGTCTTGTAGGAAGCAAAGTCTTGGCTCTTTGGCAGCAGTACGCCAACGTACAGAAAGCCCATGTAGGCTGCTGCTAAAACTGTAGAGGATACTGTGTGTGAGGCTACATGCGTGCTTTCCAAGGGTGGATTCACCATGGTGCACTGTGTTGGTAGCATCCACCTCCTGTTGGACCTGGGTGTCCTGGTTACAGGAGTAGGGTGCCAGTTTAGCACTATGTGCATGTAAGCAAACTGTATTGTACCCCCCTCTGTGTCATTCCTGATGAACTGCTAAGGATGGATCGATTGCAGTAGCTGCCCAGCACACACCCGACATCTCAGGCTACAAGATGGGTGTTAAATGAGATAAGGAAAAAGAGGCAAACCCTGCCGATGCAGGATAGTGTTTCCTCACACAAATGACTCAGCCGTGATAACTCCCCTCTGGGGAAGCACCAGCACATTCCCACCCAGCCTGAGGGGTCATCTCTGCTCATGGGCCATAATGGACTCAATGGCACTAGGATCAGAGGCAGCTGCAGTGACTTAGACCATCAGAGACTCCCAAAAGTATCCCCTGACTCACAGTATTACATTCCTCCACTGTGAAACTCCCTGTCCTGGGGGAGGTACTGAGCATTCCCATCTGAACCTGAGCGCATATACAGTCTTTGGGTTTGGGGACTTTGGGCACTACCGTTTGATGGATCCAGAGGAAGACCAGAATTTCAACAGTACTGTGACCCTCACCTTATGAACAGTATGCCAATTTATACTCTGACTTTGTTGGTTAAAACTAGTTTTCTCTGTATCATTGTATTTTTTGTAATCTCTAGTAAATTGTAACTCCGACTTGTAATCTCTCTTGAGGTAGTTGAATGGGACTCATTTCTCCTGCCGGTTTACTTTTAAACCAGCACATCTTTTGGCGCCCAATGTGAGGCTCGAGAGAGGTCGGAATTACTGTTTTGTTCTAAAGCATTTGTGTATTGGGGTATAGAAACTTTCCTGATCATCATGTTTCTTGGTGTATTCACGTGCATGTTGTACCCTGTACATATTTCTGCGTAGGGGCAAGTATTTGCCCATCATGATGCTCTCTTTACGCTCAGGAGAGGAATCAGAATTGCTTTGCTGATTTACTGTGTTTATGGCATGATAACATCAGAGGCAATGAGTTTCATTTGGAATGTATATTGTCTTGTTTGCCTGTCGTCTGGGCTGCTACCTCTGGGGCTCCATCAATAATCGCACCCAGCCTGATGCCTTGGAGTGCCTACCTGAAACAGAGGCTAGACAAGGTTAAGAGAATAAAAGTAGGTATTTATTAAAGGCCTTCAGAAGGTAGACCTTGGGCAGTCAGAAGCCTCAGAGGCTACCGCCAAGATGGATGGATGGTCACGAGTTTTTCAGACAGGTATAAGTTTGGTCCATTTACATATCAGGCGTTAATCCTCCAGTTACAGCTTCAGGTAATGAAGTCATATGCCCTCAGTTTGCTTCCCCCCCCCCCCCCCCCAATCCGCTTTTCTTTATACTTTTTGGGGGTGTGAGGCAGTAGGGTGTCCTTGGATCTCAAGCCGAGAGGGATTGTTTTGTCTGACCAAAATGTGAAGACAGTTAGCTAACACTTTATATGGAGTTTAGCGTTATGCAGTAATGCAGTACAGGATTTGAAAAATAGAAGGCATCAAGGCTGTTGGGATGAAGAGGAGAGAATGTTTTTTCCCAGCCCTTCAGGCCTGCTACAACAGTTTTTGGGCATGTTGAGTTCCCTCTCGGTGTTAAGCACAGCATAATCTTCTTGTTAGTTCTGCTAAGTTTTGTCTATACGGCTTGCACTGTCTACACCATGCTTAGAGTCAGGACAGAGGCTTCTAGGGAATTTGTCTGGAATTTGCCCTGGGAGTAGATAATCCTGAGTGGCAAGGAATGTCACAGGAGATGGGCCAGTATTTGTAAAACTTCTCTCCTCCAATGATCTGGAAGTTCACCTCTGAACAACTGCAGGACCCTGTTAAAATAATAAGTTATGTGAAGGGAAAAGGCTCTGACAGCTCCAGAGATGGACAACTCACAGCGACACGCTGGGCCCTGGCCATTGCTTACCAGACGCTGCTTGGTATGGTACAACACTTTCAGGAGGAGGAGAAAAGAAACACATCAGCAGGAACCATGTCCACACAAACCACGTCTGAGCCAGAGGGAAAAGGAAACAAATCAACAGGCACCGTGTGCACGCAAACCACTGCTGAACAAGAAGGACAGCCTAAGCTGGTAGCAGTCGCCCTTGTTCAGAAAAGAAAATCTGCATAGCGAATGACTAGGAAGAGGCAGGACCTCCACATCCAGCCGAAGAGCCAAAGGCAGAAAACATCACTCGATCCCTGTCCCTGGGCAAGCTGTGTGAGCTGCATAGAGAGTTCACATGCGAGGCAAATGAGTCCCTATTGACCTGGCTGCTCTGAATCTGGGATGCCATGGCTAATGATACAGTTCTAGATGGTAGTGAAGCCAGGCAACTGGGATCCCTGTCCCGGGGTATGGTTATTGACGAGGGGATCGGGAAAAGGCAGGAAACACACAGCCTCTGGCAACGACTGCTGTCAAGTGTGAGGGAAAGACACCTTTGTAAGGAGGACCTGCATGTGCAGCACGGACAGTGAAACATGATGGAGCAAGGTATCCGGTGCCTGAGGGAATTAGCTGTGCTGGAGATAATTTTTTCACAGGACAAGGGATTCCCTAAAAGTCCAGACAGTGTCCAGTACGCGTCACAAATGTGGCTGAAATTCGCTCAGCTTGGGTCATAAATGTATTCCTGTTACTTAGCGACGCTGCAATGGAGGGAGGGAGAAGATAAGGTGGGTGCATTGGTTAGTAAACTCAGCATTTATGAAGACACTGTCGGCGCCCCGTTATGGGCCCCCGTCTCGCCTGTGGAAGCGAAACTGGCTGAACATGTCTGGAGCCTGGGAGAGGTAATTGAAGCGGGCTATCAGAAACTAAGAGAGGAGCTTAAGGAGGGAATCTTCCATATCTCGCCAGGACAGACGATAGTCTCTGCTATTAGGAGCAGGCGTCCCCCAGCTTAGGAGAGAGGATACACTCCACGAGGGTATACTCCTGGCAGTATAGGAGTGTTGATGTTATGTCCAATCCTCTTGAAGGGACCTCCAGGTCATATATACAGGAAGGGAACAATAAGTACCATGACCAGAACTAGAGGGGCCCTGCCTCTAGGCAGGTAGAGGAGAGGATCTATTGGACTGTGTTGATCCGATGGCCTGGCACATCAGACCCAAAATGTGTAAAGTAAGGCTTTAGTTGATGCTGGCACACAATGTACTTTAATGCCATTGAGAAATGTGGGGGCAGAATCAATCTCCATTCCTGGGGTGACAGGGGGATCCCAACAGCTGACTGTACTGGAAGCTGGAGTGAACTTGACCAGGAAGGAGTGGCACAAACACCCCATTGTGACTGGTCCAGAGGCCCTGTGTATCCTCGGCATAGATTACCTCAGGAGTGGGTATTTCAAAGACCCAAAAGGACATCGCAAGGAGAGGCAAGGCAAAAGCTGCAGTAACTGATTCGCAGCTGGCAGGGGCCGCTCTGATGCGAGCTTGAAACCTCCCCAGGTGGCCTGGGCTGGCACTGAGATGAGAGAGGAAAAAGGGGTGCTTCCCCTTTCAGAAAGGTTCCTGCAAACTCACGCGGGTGGCAGCTTGTCTCAGTGCTAGTAGTGGTCGAGGTGCGGGCGGCAGACGGCTGGCGGTTGGAATCTTCTCACAGGCAGCGGGCACAGGTGGGGAAGGTAGGCAGAACTCAATCGTAGTGCTGAGTTGAAGCGCAGCAAAGTTCCGGGTCAGAGCGCACAACATCCCACGGCACCATGCGACAGTTTGCAGATCCCCTGAGTGGAAGAGCCCACCGCCCCCCGCAGCTAAAACTCCCCAACCTCCTATTCCTCTCCCCTCCCCAAAACGATTGTGTTGGTGTCCCAGGGCTATTAGCTACTCCTTTTGTGTCTCGATTGCTGTCTATTCATCTAGGAGTTATCCCTTTCCCCTCCCAGCACCTCCACAGTGATAATGGAAAGTAATTCACCGAGTAGCCTAAGCCCATAACACCAGTGCATTTTTCTCCATTCCTTTGTCAGCAGAGTGCAGGCCACAGTTTGCTTCCACCTGGAGGGGTTTGCAGTGCACCTGGAACCCACTGCCCCAGGGGTGGAAACACAGTCCCACCATTTGCCATGGACTGATCCAGACTGCACTGGAAAAGGGCGAGGCTCCGAAACATCTACAGTATATAGATGACATCAACGTATGGGGGAGCACAGCAGGGGAAGTCTTTGAGAAAGGAGAGAAGATCATGCAGATTCTCCTGAAAGCTGATTTTTCCATTAAACCAAGTAAGGTTAAGGGACCTGCTCGGGAAATTCAGTTTCTAGGAGTCAAGTGGCAAGATGGATGTTGCCAGATTCCAGTGGAAGTGATTAACAAAATACCAGCTGTGTCCCCACTGACCAGCAAAAAGGAAACACAGGCTTTCCTAGGCGCTGTGGGCTTTTGGAGGATGCATATCCCTGAGTACAGTCAGAATGTAAGCCCTCTCTACCTCGTGACATGGAAGAAAAACGATTTCCAGTGGGGCCCTGAACAACAATACGTCTTTGAACAGATCAAACAGGAGACTGCCCATGCAGTAGCCCTTGGGCCAGTCAGGACAGGACGGGATATGAAGAGCGTGCTCTACAGGGCAGCCAGCCAGGGAGAATGGTCCTTCCTGGAGCCTCTGGCAGAAAGTACCCAGGGAGACCCGAGGACAACCGCTGGGGTTCTGGAGTCGGGGATACAAAGGATCTGAGGCCAGCTATACCCCAACTGAGAAAGAGATTGTGGCAGCTTATGAAGGGGTTTGAGCCGCTTCAGAAGTGATTGGCACCAAAGCACAGCTGCTTCTAGCACCCCAACTACCCATGCTAGGCTGGATGTTCAAAGGAAAGGTTCCTTCTACACATCATGCCACCAATGCTACATGGAGTAAGTGGATTGCTCTGATCACACAGTGAGCCTGGATAGGAGATCCTAATCACCCTGGGATTTTGGAAATCATCACAAACTGCCCTGATGGTGAGAGTTTTGGGCTATCTTCTGAAGAAGAAGAGGAGCAGGTGACACATACTGAGGAGGCCCCACCATATAACCAACTACCAGAAAATGAAAACCAATATGCCCTCTTCACTAATGGTCCCTGCCATATTGTAGGGACAAACCAGAAATGGAAAGCAGCCGTATGGAGACCCACATGGTGAGTTGCAGAAACTACCGAGGAACAAGTTGGATCAAGTCAGGTTGCAGAGTTCAAAGCCGTCCAGCTGGCTTTGGATATTGCTGAATAAGAAAAGCGGCCAAGACTCCACATCTCCACTGACTCATGGTTGGTAGCAAATGCTCTGTGGGGATGGCTAGATCAATGGAGAAAGGTCAAGTGGCAGCACAGAGGGAACCCCATCTGGACCGCTGAGATGTGGCAAGACATCACTGCCCGGGTAGAGAAGCTGACTGCGAAGGCCCATCGCATAGATGCACGTGTACCCAAGAGTCGGGCTAATGAAGAGCATCGTAAAAACAAGCAGGTGGATCAAGCTGCCAAGGTTAAAGTACCTGAGTTAGATCTGGACTGGCAGCACCACGGAGAGTTATTTCTAGCTCGGTGGGCCTGTGATGCCTCCAGCCATCGGGGAGAGATGCGACATGCTGATGGGCTTGTGACCGAGGGGTGAACTTAATTGCGGACTGTATCTCACAGGTTATCCATGACTGTGAGGCATGTGCTGCAATCACGCAGGCCAAGTGGGTAAAGCTTCTATGGTATGGTGGACGGTGGTCAAAATATAGGTATGGGGAAGCCTGGCAAGTTGATGTCTTGGTTTGAAAAGATAGGTATCTGCCAGGGAAAGCTGGAGTTTCCTTTAGAATGGAGAATGCAAACCCCTCACCCCCGCCAAATTATAATTTTGCAATTAAGGGCTTTCAGGCAAAGATTTGGGAATAGGAATAACAGTTCTTTACTAGGAATACTAACAATACAAATATAGTAGAAAACAAAACCACCCAACTAACCAACCAACCAACCAACCGAACAACAATTCTGGAAAAACCCTGACAGAGTCAGAGCTACAACCTGACACCCTGTTTGGTCAGGGTGTTGGAAGCAGTCCAAAAGTAAGTCTTTTTGGAGTGGCAGATGTGGTTCTGTTGGAGTAGAGATGATCCTGTAGTAAAGGGTCCGGTGATGGTGAGAAAGGGTCTGGTGATGGTGAGAAGGGTCCGGTCTTCCTCCGGGAATCGGGTGAAGCTAGATGCCTTGTGTTCCTACGTCTCAGTTTTTATCCAGGTAGGAATGGTTGGCTCCCCCTACTGGGTGGAGCATCTCACAATGGGATGATGGAATGTGGATGTACTGCTTTGTGGATGTACTGCTTTGGGGAGGAGAACAGCTCGGGGAGGAGAACAGCTTGGGGAGTCTTAATGGCCCATTGTGAAAAGAGATAAGAAACACTGCCCCGCCTGGTTTTAACAGTTGGCCCATTATCAAAAGGCACCCGCCCCCCTCCTCTCAGAGTTACAAGAGATAAAGAAGAAGAACATCTCCCCAACTGCTTTCAGCAGATGAAGTAGAATACATATTTTTGGTTCCATAACCCAAGACATTATCCACCCCTTATTCTATTATCATCTGCATCATACCTAAATCAATAAACTCTACTATACAGAATGAACTCTTACACTCAGTTCTTACTTAGGATTAGGTTTTCCTGTGTACACAACTGGTTTTTCCATCTTTCTGCATTACCCACCAAATGTAACCAGGTCCTTGAGCAAAAACAATCTCACGGATGAGTTTGCCTTTGCCTGAGGTGGGATTTATCCAAACAGTCTTTTCTAAAATACTTCTCATGTGTACCACAGGGACTTTATCTCCATCCACTGTGTGCAAGGGGGCAGACTGGGCAGGACCAACTCGATTGATGGAGCCTTGGGTATTGACTATCCAGGTGGCCTTTGCTAAGTTTACTTTCCAATTCTTGAAGGTCTTCTTACTAAGTGCCTTCAGGGTGGTCTTACGTAGTCCGTTGCACCGTTCAACTTTCCCGGCAGCTGGTGCATGATAAGGTATGTGATATATCCATTTAATGCTGTGTTCTTTAGCCGAGGTGTTTATAAGGCTGTTCTTGAAATGGGTCCTGTTGTCCGACTTAATTTTTTCGGGGGTGCCATGTCTCCACAGGACTTGCTTTTCTAGGCCCAGGATGGTGTTCTGGGCAGTGGCATGAGGCACAGGGTAGGTCTCCAGCCACCCAGTGGTGGCCTCCCCCATGGTCAGCACGTAGCGCTTGCCTTGGCGGGTTTGGGGCAGGGTGATGTAGTCAATTTGCCAGGCCTCCTCATACTTATATTTGGACCACTGTCCACTGTACCATAGGGGCTTCACCTGCTTGGCCTGCTTGATGGCAGCACACGTTTCACAGTCATGGATAACCTGTGAAATACTGTCCATGGTTAGATCTATCCTTCGGTCTCGTGCCCACTTATAGGTGGCATCTCTGCCCTGATGACCTGAGGCATCATGGGCCTACCGAGTTAGGAACATCTTTCCTTTGTGTTGCTAGTCTAAGTCTATTTTAGACACCTCTATTTTTGTGGCTTGATCTACTTGCTCGTTGTTCCGGTGCTCCTCATTAGCCTGACTCTTGGGGACATGGGCATTCACATGACGGACTTTCACAGGTAGTTTTCTTACTGTGGTGGCGATGTCTTTCTACTCATCAGCAGCCCAGACTGGTTTTCCCCTACGCTGCTAGTTGGCCTTTTTTCACTTTTCCAGCCAGCCCCACAGAGCATTAGCTACTATTCACAAATTAGTGTAGAGATAGAGCTTTGGCCACTTCTCTCTTTCAGCAATGTCTAGGGCCAATTGAACAGCTTTGAGTTCGGCAAGCTGGCTTGATTCACCTTCTCCTTCAGTGGCTTGTGCAGTCTGTCTTGTGGGGCTCCATACGGCTGCTTTCTACTTCCAGTTCATCCTTACGATGCGACAGGAACTGTCAGTGAAAAGAGCGTTGCGTGTTTCTTCTGCTGGCAGTTGGTTATACGGTGGAGCTTCTTCAGCCCGGGTTACTTGCTCTTGTTCTTCTTTGTCAGTGAGACTGAAGTTTTCAGCCTCCGGCCAGTTGGTGATTACTTCCAACATCCCAGGGCGATTTGGGTTTCCAATATGGGCACGCTGAGTGATGAGGGCGATCCATTTGCTCCATGTGGCGTCGGTGGCGTGGTGGGAACTTTTTCTTTAAACATCTACCTCAGTACCGGTAGTCAGGGTGCCAGGAGGAGTTGTGCTTTAGTGCAGATCACCTCTGAGGCGGCTTGAACTCCTTCGTAGGTGGCCAAGATTTCCTTCTCCGTGGGAGTGTAATTGGCTTCGGACCCTCTGTAGCTTCGGCTCCAGAATCTCAGTGGCCGGCCTCGAGTCTCACTAGGCACCTTCTGCCAAAGGTTCCGGGACAGACTATGGCTCTCGGCTGCAGAGTAGAGCACGTTCTTCACGTCTGGTTCTGTCCTGACTGGGCCAAGGGCTACCGCATGAGTGATCTCCTGCTTGATCTGGGAAAAGGCGTGTTGCTATTCTGGGCCCCAGTGGAAATCGTTCTTCTTGCGAGTAACTAGGTAGAGAGGGCTCACAATCTGACTGTACTCAGGGATGTGCATCTTCCAAAAGCCTATGGCTCTTAGGAAAGCTTGCGTTTCCTTTTTGCTGGTCGGTGGAGACATCGTGTTGATCTTATTGATGACCTCAGCGGGGATCTGACGCCGTCTATCTTGCCACTTTACTCTCAGGAACTGGATTTCTCGGGCGGGTCCCTTGACTTTGCTCTTCTTGATGGCAAAACCGGTTTTCAGGAGAATCTGGATGATCTTCTTTCTTTTCTCAAAGACTTCTATTGCCGTGTTCCCTCACACAATGATGTCATCGATGTATTGTAGATGTTTCGGAGCTTCACCCTTTTTTAGTGCAGCCTGGATCAGTTCATGGCAGATGGTGGGGCTGTGCTTCCACCCCTGGGGCAGTCGGTTCCAGGTGTGCTGCACACCCCTCCAGGTGAAAGCAAACTGGGGCCTGCACTCTGCTGCCAAAGGAATGGACGAGGCGGCATTGGCAATATCGATGGTCGCGTACCACTTTGCTGCCTTGGACTCTAGTTCGTACTGAAGCTCTAACATGTCTGGCACGGCAGCACTCAGTGGTGGCGTGACTTCATTCAGGCCACGGTAATCCACTGTCAGTCTCCCTTCCCCACTGGGCTTACGCACAGGCCAGATGGGGCTGTTGAAAGGCGAATGAGCCTTGCTGACCACCCCTTGGCTCTCCAGTTTACGAATCATCTCATGGATCGGAGTCACAGAGTCTCTGTCAGTGCCATATTGCCAACGGTGTACTGTTGCAATGGCGATTGGTACCTGTTGTTCTTCAACTCTCAGCAGTCCCACAGCAGAGGGGTCGTCTGAGAGACCAGGCAAGGTATTCAGTTGTCTGATGTCTTCCGTCTCTACAGCAGCTACTCCAAAAGCCCAACGATATCCTTTTGGGTCTCTGAAATATCCATTTCTGAGACAGTCTATGCCGAGGATGCATGGGGCTTCTGGGCCAGTCACGATGGGGTGTTTCTGCCACCCATTCCTAGTTAAACTCACTTTGGCTTCCAATACAGTCAGCTGCTGGGACCCTCCTGTCACCCCAGAAATAGAAATGGGTTCTGCTCCCACATACTCCGATGGCATCAGGGTACATTGGGAACCAGTGTCAACCAAAGCCATATATCTTTGTGGGTCGGATGTGCCAGGCCATCGGATCCACACAGTCCAATAGATCCGATTGTCCCTTTCCTCTACCTGGCTAGAGGCAGGGCCCCTCTAGCACTGGTTATTCCCTCTCTGAGCATACATACTAGAGGTTCCTTCAACAGCATTCTGGCTTCTGGCAGATTGGTCGTGGGAGGTTGAGGCTACTTTTATTTTAGTGGAACCCCCTTGGTTCCTCTCCTTGAGCTCATGCACCCGTGCTGCCAGGAGAGAAGTGGGTTTCTTATCCCACACTCCCATGTCTTCTCCATGGTCATGCAGATAAAACCACAGGTCAGCTCTTGGGGTGTACCCTCTCTCTCTAGCTGGGGGTCGTTGGGCTCTAACTCTGGGACTTGTGACTTGCACCGGTGCCACATTGGAAATGTTCCTCCTCATCTCCTCCCTCACCTCCCTCATTTCCTCTTTGAGTTCTTTAACCACGGCAGAGATATGAGCCTGCATCGGGCCATTGATCATACTCTCATAATTTCTAAGTTTATTGGCAACAGACCCCACTGTCTCTCGATTGTCTTCAGCATTAATTGTTGCAATGAAAGAAGTGTACTGAGATGGCCTTAGATTTTCCAGATTCCACAACATCTGCCCTGTGCATCTAACTTTGTCAGGGTCATTATCATGCTGTCCGCTCCTCCCAGAAAGTACCTCCAATACTGCCACTTCCCTCAGCTGTTGGATTCTTTCCTCCAGAGTTTTCCAGCGCATTCTATGGTGGTGCTCCTGCATTCTTTCTCTGTGGACAAATCTCTCTCTCACACTCATTAAAAGCAGCTCCCAAAGGAAAAGAGGCCCTGGCTCTCTTACAAATGCCTGATTTATACCCGAGTCCTGGGTCAAGGGTCCCAAATTTCTTGCCTCACCACTATCTAGTTGCACACCAGTACCCATAAGGTCCCAGACCCGAAGTAGCCAGGCTGTGTAAGCCTCACATCCCTGTCGTACAATATCTTTTTGTAGATTACGGAGACTTTCATACGACAGGGACTCAGTGATGATCTGAACGTGTGATTCCCCTGCAGGTTGTGAGGGCGCTCCTTTCTTATCCTTATTGTCTGGGTTCGCTGTTTTCACCTTAGATTTCTTTGTTTCCACAGGGGCAGCTGCTGCTGGCTGTGACTGCCCCTGTGGTTCAGCTGGAACCTGGACAGTTGTAATGTCTGTGGGTTCCATTGCTGCATCATCAAACTCTCTTTTGTCAGGGCAGGGGGAGGGTTTCCCACCAGATGGGGAAATGTACTCTTTCAGCATCCGGCCTATCTCTTTTACCAGAGCCCCCACCCAAACTGGATGGTTTATCTCTGAGGCAGGCTGTGGGGCAGGGGCGGGCTCTTGGGCAGCATCCTTATTCTCTGGGGTACATATCAGGGTGCTTACCTAGGCTAATCTCCCTTTATCTCTGAATGCTAAATAGAATAGGCCTATAAGCAACACCAGCCGCTGTATGATATCATTAGCATTCAGAGGAGATGTGAACACTTCAAAAACTAGAGGGGTAGACTCAAAGAGCTGGGTGAAGGGTTGGGAGAAAATTTCCCCTGGTGCCATTTCCTCACAATAGGTACCATTGTTAAAGTAACCCCAAAACCACAGAGTTAGTGTATGATAGCCCTGAATCCATGTGCTTGCTTTCCAGAGGAAGTTAAAAATCTATGAATTCCTCAGCTTGTTAACCCACAAAATAAACTGGATGCCAGCCACAGTAGCCTTAGTTATAGGGCCCATGTTTAGATAAGGGTCAGCAAATGGCAGAAATACAGCCATGACCACGTGCCACCCAAACCAGGGAAAGCTAGACCACATGATTCTGACCAGTGGGCTTCTATCTACTACACAAGAACCGTTATTCCTTTCCCTCAATGCCCTACAGCCCCACGTTGGGCGCCAAAATATGTCTTGGTTTGGAAAGATAGGTATCTGCCAGGGAAAGCTGGAGTTTTCTTTAGAATGGAGAATGTAAACCCCTCACCCCCGCCAAATTATAATTTTGCAATTAAGGGCTTTCAGGCAAAGATTTGGGAATAGGAATAACAGTTCTTTACTAGGAATACTAACAATACAAATATAGTAGAAAACAAAACCACCCAACTAACCAACCAACCAACCAAGCAACCAAACAAACAAACAATAATTCTGGAAAAACCCTGACAGAGTCAGAGCTACAACCTGACGCCCTGTTTGGTCAGGGTGTTGGAAGCAGTCCAAAAGTAAGTCTTTTTGGAGTGGCAGATGTGGTTCTGTTGGAGTAGAGATGATCCTGTAGGAAAGGGTCCGGTGATGGTGAGAAAGGGTCTGGTGATGGTGAGAAGGGTCCGGTCTTCCTCCGGGAATCGGGTGAAGCTAGATGCCTTGTGTTCCTACGTCTCAGTTTTTATCCAGGTAGGAATGGTTGGCTCCCCCTACTGGGTGGAGCATCTCACAATGGGATGATGGAATGTGGATGTACTGCTTTGTGGATGTACTGCTTTGGGGAGGAGAACAGCTCGGGGAGGAGAACAGCTTGGGGAGTCTTAATGGCCCATTGTGAAAAGAGATAAGAAACACTGCCCCACCTGGTTTTAACAGTTGGCCCATTATCAAAAGACACCCGCCCCCCTCCTCTCAGAGTTACAAGAGATAAAGAAGAAGAACATCTCCCCAACTGCTTTCAGCAGATGAAATAGAATACACATTTTTGGTTCCATAACCCAAGACTGTTGATTACATCACACTTCCCCAAACTTGCCAAGAAAAGCGCTATGTGCTGACCAAGGTAGAAGCAACCACTGGGTGGCTGTAGACATACCCCGTGCCTCACGCCATTGCTCGGAACACCATCCTGGGCCTGGAAAAGCAAGTTTTGTGGTGACGTGGCACCCCAGAGAGAACTGAGTCTTAAAATGGGACGCATTTCAAAAAGAGCCTCATAGACACCTGGGCCAGATAGCCGTGGCTTTAAGTGGGTATATCCTATTCCCTATCATGCACCAGTTGCTGGGAAACTTGAACGATGCAATGGACTGCTACAAACCACCTTGAACGCACTGGGCAGGGAAACCTTCAGACAACTGGGAGCTGCATTCAGTGAAGGACACCTGTTTGGTCAATACCTGGGGCTCTATCAATTGAGCTGGTCCTACCCAATCAGAACACTTGCATACTGTAGATGGAGATAAAGTCCCTGTGGTACATATAAGAGGTATGTTAGGAATGGCAGTTTGGATTAGTCACACCTCAAACAAAGGCAAACCCAAACGTGGGATAGTTTTTGCTCAAGGACCTGGTTACATTTGGTAGGTAACGCGGAAAGATGGGGAAACACATTGTGTACCTCAAGGGGACCTAATTTTGAGTGAGAACTGTCTGTAATGTTTCATTGTGTGTATATATATGTATAGGTATATAGTTGAAGAATAGGTATTAATTTTGGCACGACGTACGTGATATATATAGGGGTGGATAATGTCCTGGTTAAAGGAGTAAGGTGCAAGTTTAACCCGTGGTGGGTATAACCAAACTGTGTATTCTACCCCCCTCTGGGTCATTCCTGATGAACTTTTATTGATGGACCGCTTGCAGTAGCTGCCCAGCACACACCCGACATCTCAGGCTACAAGATGGGTGTTAAATGAGATAAGGAAAAAGAGGCAAACCCTGCCGATGCGGGATAGTGTTTCCTCACACAAATGACTCAGCCGTGATAACTCCCCTCTGGGGAAGCACCAGCACATTCCCACCCAGCCTGAGGGGTCATCTCTGCTAATGGGCCATAATGGACTCAATGGCACTAGGATCAGAGGCAGCTGCAGTGACTTAGACCATCAGAGACTCCCAAAAGTATCCCCTGACTCACAGTATTACATTCCTCCACTGTGAAACTCCCTGTCCTGGGGGAGGTACTGAGCATTCCCATCTGAACCTGAGCACATATACAGTCTTTGGGTTTGGGGACTTTGGGCACCACCACTTGACAGATCTGAAGGAGGACCAAAACTTCAACAGGACTGCGACTTTTACTTCAACAGGACCGTGACCACCTCTTGATAGGACTGTGACCATCACTCTGACCAGCAGGGTGCCAGTTTATATTGTGACTCTGTGGGTTAAAACCAGTTCTCTCTGTATCATTGTCTTTATTGTAAACTGTTTAGTAAATTGTAACTCCGACCTGTAATCTCTCTTGAGGCAGATGTGCGGGGTTCATTTCTCCTGACGGTTTACATTTAAACCAGCATGCGGGGTGATTGCCATAGGTTTTAGAAATGTCTGGCACCTGGTGGAATTTTATGTCTTGCCTCGCAGGCAAGGTTGTGGATACTTAGCTCCAAACCAAAGAGAGCCAACGGTTATGAAACCCAGATCCGCTGGAGAATTGTAGGATCCTAGACCAGCCCAGGTGTGATGGGACCTCGCAAGATCATCTGGTGCAGCCTTTTGTGGGAAAGGGAGCCTAGATGAGATTAGTTAGCGCCCTGTCCAATCGCATGTTGAAAACCTCCAGCAATGGGGACTGGTGCAACTTGTGCCCGTTGTCCCTTGTCTTCTCCATGTGGCTCCCTTGAAGTACTAGAATACTGTGAGGAGGTTCCCCCTGAGCCTAGGCAGGTGCCTAACATTTTGCAACTAATTCCTTTGTCATTGCTAGCCTTCATGCAGCCCCTAGCTGCTTTTAGATGTTCCTCCACAGCTTTTGGATCGTGCTGAGCCCATTTGTCCGAGTATTTAGGACTTAGGCTTATTCCCTGCTTGTGTAAGTATTCAGTGATATCTCTTGCCATCCCTCCGACTATGCCAATTGGTGCAAGTGGGTGTTTTAGGTCGCTTAAAGAATTGCCGGAAAAGGTATCAGCAAAAGCAGGTTCTCCAGCCCTTTGAGCATCTTCATGGCCCTCCTTGGGACCCTCTCCAGAGTCTGTCCGCCTCTTTCTATTGAATTCTGGGGACCAGACCTGGACACAGAGTGTGGCCTGCAGGCATGGCCTGTGTGAGAAGGGGCCAGGGTCTGCTCTGCGCTAGACACAGCTAGTTTTCACCAGCTAGGCACCAGACTCCCTGAGAGCCAAAGCTGAGCAACTCAGCAAAGCTGGTGGCACCCCCGTGTAAGCATATTTAAGAAAGGGTAAAGCGCTGTCTGGGGCAGGTATTTCCCTGCTGCCCTTAGATCTGGCGGGTGGCTATGTCCTGAAGGAACTTTTTCATCTTATTTTCTCCTCCTGTCCTATTGAGGAGGGGTGGTGAGAGAACAGCTGGTTGGGCCCCTGGCAGCCAGCCAAGGTCTGACATCATAAAGCCTAAAAGGCATATTCTTCCATGTAGAAGGGGGTTGGTGGCTTAGAGATTTTAGGAACAGGAAAATTAATTAGGGGCTGAATGTTGATTTGAGTGAAGGGCAGGTACCAATCCGTCTTCTATAACTGCAATTTCAGCAGCAGAGGACAGCTGAGAATCAGGCCCCAATGATGCTGGTTTGGGTGTTGCTAAGATGGAGTTCATTTCCCCATAGCAGCTCTCACAGTGCCGTGTGTCACGTGAAAAAGGGAGGCTTCCTCGACCCTTAGTGTGGGGAGATGTACTCAGTCGTTAGCGTTTAATTTGTGTTTCAGGAAAGTCGAGACCGTTGTGCCCGACCAGTCTGTCAGCATCCCGTTGGGGGGATCCTTCACTGAGCAGTCCTACTGGATCAGAGGGTGGTTCGACTGACTTAGGGAAACACACCAACAGTGTAAGGGAGACCCCTCAGCAGGTCTTCCCCTTTACCCATTGTGTTACCTGCTGCTGGCGACTGGTAGCGTCCGCCAAGGATTCACACTAACAGTTCATGGAATAACACTCTTTATTAATATAAATTGTGACAGGTTAAGGTTTGAAGATTGTCGGTGATAGTGTCTGACTGCAAAAATATATTTGAAGGAATATACAGACAAGCTCTAATCCCCAATAAAATGTTCAGCATGCATAGAGTATGATTCTTATCCAGTAGGCATCTCTATGGGGGTGAAGACAGGTTCAGCCCCATCAACTGATCCCAGCAGCTACGATGGAGTCTTCCCTAACTTTTCCCCATTCTCGACTTATTTTTATACTATTTCTGTGTGTTTAGGTGGAGCTTGAGTGACTCTAGTCATACATACCTTTGTTACTGATTGGGGTAAAATTCTCTTGCTTTGTTTCTAAAGATACAGTCAAAAAGAATATAGAGCGCATGCCCAGTGAGGGGTGGTTGCACTTTGGAGGTGGGTAACTTTGGGATGGAGGTGTGCGTTAATATTATTATTGGGCTTTAATGAAGCAAGTTCATCTAAGGAGAGAGATTTCACCACAGTTGCTGGCTCAGCAGTAAGACATCTTCCCTTATCTTCCCTGGTTGACAGGTGGTATGCGGTTTATGGGCTGCAAAGTACCATCAAGTTCCCTTCCCTGCAAGGATTTCTGCAGAGCCAGGCCTTTGCTCCGCTCCACCCTCTATTCCATCCCCCTTAGCAGGTGCGTGTGTATGGGGGAATCATCAAGGAATAGGTTTCAAGTCATGCCAACTGCATTCCATCCAGGGAGCAGCAACTGTGATTTACCCTATAATTCCCGTACTGTAATAACTCCTGTCAGGATGTTAATATAACTCCTAAGTTTCCTCTGATTGAATCCCCAGTTACCGGTCCACAGGGTCCCCAGTCATTTTCCCGCACCGTGCTTTGCATTGGTAGCTAGAAAGGTGTTGATAACACACCGGTGTTTTGGCTACTGCTGAGCAGTGTTGGCACAGCATCAGTGCTGTCTCTCCAACGTTCTGCCCCAGCATCAGCAGGCTGGGGGTGGGCAAGATCCTAGGAGGAGACACAACCAGGACAGCTGACCCAAACTGGCCAGAGGGATATTCCATGCCATATGATGTCAGCTCAGAAATAAAAGCAAAGTAAAGGAGGAGGAAAGGGGGGCAGTGTTTGCCTTCCGGAGAAAGTGCCACGTGTGCGGAAGCCCTGCTTCCTGGGAAGTGGCTAGACAGTGCTTGCTGATCGAAACTAGACAATAAATTTGGGTTTTTCCCCTCTCCTTGTTCATGCACAAACTTTCACTTTTGCTTTAGTAAACTGCCTTATCTCAATCTGCAAGTTGTTTTTCATCTCTCCTGTCCAGCTGGGAAGGGGGAGTGATAGAGTTGTTTGGTGAACACCTGGCGTCTAGCCAAGATAAACCCACACCAGTCCTTTTTGGTTCCTAACGTGGGCTGAGACAATGGCAGTTATATATCTTGCATGGTATAGTAATAGCAGTTACTGAGTAGCAAGCTCCTGTGCGGGACATGGAGTTTGTCAGGTGCGCTGCTTATCTCTTTGTTTTGTTGAGTTTGGGAACATGTTAACACAAACAGTGGCTCTGTGCTTTGCTGTGACATTGATGGCTTTGTTGTGCTGGGGGTGTCGCTGTTGGACACGAAAGAAAGACACGGACTCGTAATTCAGAAGGCTGATGCTCCAAAAAAGGGGCTGGTTTATTCTCAGAACTTAATTTTATACCTTTTTACAATGTGCCCACCTAAGAGGCGGGATCCTTTGAACCATTGGTCATACCAAGGGTCAACAAGCAAAGTCTCTCCTTAGGAGAGAAATGTGAATAACAAGATAGTTTAAAAAGTATGACCTTGTTTACCAGTTTTGGTCCCTGGGAAAGAACTTCAGAAAACTCAAACATGACAAGCAGTGACTACACTGGGGGAGCTATTTTCTGGGGACAATGAGGGAATGAATCCCTCTCCCTCTCCATATCTGGGATTGATATAGGTTGTTTTAGAATGCAGGCTGCCACATTACTTGTTCATCCTTATGTAAGCTGTTGAATGCTATTAATACTATTAACTAATACTGTTGGCACACTATGGGGTTTGTGGAATCTGGTGTCATCCTGCTGTAAGACAAAACAAACTGTAGGTGAGGAGATACTGAAATGTGCTCTGAAGCAGCTGGTCGCGGGATGGCAGTGTGTGTGGAAGGATTTGGGCAGGTTCCTAGAGTGGAACAACAACTACAGTAATTGCCCTCAGAAGTGATAAAGAAAAGGTGGATAAGGAGAGCCAAGGAGCGATCAGCAAGACTCACTCACCTTTTAGTAGTCCCATGTGGCCAGTGCAAATGTCTGAAGGAGGGTGGAGGGAAAACAGTAGACCATCGTGGCCTGCATGAAGTAACGCCCCCACTGAGTGCTGCTGTACCGGACACGTTAGAGGTCCGATATGAACTGGAGTCGAACGCAGCCAGGTGATATGCTGCACTTGGCAT
This sequence comes from Phylloscopus collybita, assembly GCA_027886175.1. Classification (NCBI taxonomy): domain Eukaryota; kingdom Metazoa; phylum Chordata; class Aves; order Passeriformes; family Phylloscopidae; genus Phylloscopus; species Phylloscopus collybita. Next base: position 6,482,367 of record JAJNNQ010000057.1, read on the forward strand.
TGTCAATGCATTCTTCTCAATTCCTTTGGCAGCAGAGTGCAGACCACAGTTTGCTTTCATGTGGCGGGGTGTCCAATACACCTGGAATCGACTGTCCCGGGGGTGAAACACAGCCCTACCGTCTCTCATGGACTGATCCAAAGCGTACTGGAAAGGGGTGATGCCCCTGAACATCTACAATACGTTCATGACATCGTTGTGTGGGGCAGTGAGGCAGAAGAAGTGTTTGAGAAGGGAAAACGAATAGTTCAGAATGTTCAGAAAGCTGGGTTTGCCACAAAGAAAAGCAAGGTCAAGGGACCTGCACGGGACATCCAGCTCTTGGGCATCAAATGGCAGGATGGCTGTGGTCATGTGCCTACGGATGTGGTTAACAAGACAGCAACTGTCTTCACCAGCTAAGAAGACGGAAACACAGGCTTTCGTAGGCCGCCTGGGGTTTTGGAGAATGCCTATTCCATGTTATAGTCAGCTTGTGAGGCCCCTCTATCGAGTGACCCAGAAGAAGAGCCATTTTGAATGGCGCCTTGAGCAACAACAGGCCTTTGAGCACATCAAAGAGGAAATAGCTCTGTGTCTCTATACTGACTCCTGCATGGTGGCTAATGCCCTATGAAGGTGGCTACAGCAATGGAAGAAGACCAATTGGCAATGCAGGGGTAAACCCATCTGGGCTGCTGCGTTGTGGCAGGACACCACTGCATGGATAGAAAACATGGCTCTGAAGGAACGTCACATAGATGCTTACATACCCAAAAGCCACGCCACTGAGGAACACCACAACAATGAACAGCCGGATAAGGCTGCCAAAACGAAAATAGCTCAGATAGACTTGGACTGGGAGCAGAAGTGTGAACTCTCTACAGCCCGATGGGCCCATGAAACATCAGGGCATCTAGGAAAAGATGCAACCTACAGATGAGCTTGTGAACGAGGGGTCGGCCTGACCACGGAGGCTATCACACAGGTCACCCATGAATGTGAAATGTGCTGCAATCAAGTGAGCCACATGAGTAAAATCTCCTTGGAATAGATGGAATAGATGGAATACCCTGTAAGCCATGCTATTGCTCGAAACACTCTCTTAGGCCTTGAGAGACACATTTTGTGGTGACATGGTACCCCAGAAAGAATGGAATCAGTGAGTCTCATTTATGAAATAGCCTCATAAACTCTTAGGCAAAGAAACATGCATTGAGTGGATATACCACATCCCTTATCACCCACAAGCCTCTGGAAAGATTGAGAGGTACGATGGACTGCTGATGACTATGTCAAGAGGGTTAGGCAATCGGGCATGGAAGCATTGGGAAGCAAATTTAGCAGAAAGCCACTTGGCTGGTTAACACCAGAAGATCTGCTAACCGCACTGGTCCTGCCCAAAGAAAACCACTACATACTGTGGGAGGAGATAAGGTCCCCATACTACACACAAGGAAGTGGCTGGGGAAGTTGGTGTGGATTTCTCCTCCCATGGGAAAGGGCAAACCTATTAATGGGATTGTCTTTGCTCAAGGACATGGGTGTACTTGGTGGGTAGTGCAGAAGGATGGGGAGACCCGGTGTGTGCCTCAAGGAGATTTAACCTTGGGGGAAAAATAATGAGTGCAAATTGTATGTTGCAGGAAGTAAAGCAGCAGGACTGACATGAACCAACGATGAGTGAATTTTACGAGGAGCGAGGAGAGTGCGACGATAGCCCAGGCAGGGCCAGTGTCGGTGCCGAACGATCGAGTGTGTCGCTTCTGTCCCGAGCACCCATCTTGATGGATTGGAGCCCAAGTCACGGCCTGTTTTTTAAACATCTGGAGGGGTGGAGGAAACCCATGAAATGGGAAACTACTATCTGTCTTTGAAAGGAAGGGGGACGGTAGTTAATGAAAATGTATACGGGTGTTGGGCATAAAGATGGTTTAAGCATGGAGTTTAAGTCATAAGCGTTGGTAAGAAGGGATTTCAGTCATGACAAATAAATACAATGGAATTATTAGAAGACACATATATATATATACACACACACACATAAAAAAAAAATTCTGTGGGATCTGAGTATGATGTAAATGGTGTGAAGTAAGGGGTGGAGATTGCACTGGGTGTGGCTGAGATGGAGTTCATTTTCCCCATAGCAGCCATCAGTGCCACGCTTTGCATTTGTATCTAGAAAGGTGTTGATAACACATCAGTGTTTTGGCTACTGCTGGGCAGTGTTGGCACAACACCAGCGCTGTCTCTCCAACATCCTGCCCCCCATCAGTAGGCTGGGGGTGGGCAAGATCCTGGGAGAAGACACCACTAGACCAGGTGACCCAAGCTGGCCGGAGGGCTATTCTGTACCATATGACTTCAGCTCAGAAATAAAAGCTAAGTTAAGGAGGGGGAAGGGGGCACATTTGTTATTTTCAGCGTTTGCCTTTCGGAGCAACCCCTACACGTGCTGAAGCCCTGCTTCTCGGAAAGCGGTCGGACAGTGCTTGCTGATGGGAACCAGAGGATATAATATTTGTTTTACCTGTTTGCTTTTTTGTGCAAAAACTTTCTCTTTTCCTTTAGTAAACTGCCTTATCTCACCCTGTGAGTAGTTTTCCAACTTATTTTCTCTCTGTGTCAAGCTGAGAAGAGGGAGTGACAGAGCGGCTCTATAGGCACCTGGCATCCAGCCAAGGTCAACCCACCACAGATGCTTTTGATGCCGTCCAGGTGTTGTAGGATAAGGGCACGGATAACGCGGGTAAATAACTGGCTGCTGAGCTGGTGCTTGCAACAGCGTTCAGGGTTCTATGAGCATGGAACCCTGTTTTTGGATCAGCATCTGCTTGGGAGAGTGGGTCTCCACCTCACTAAGCGGGGCAAAGCTATGTTTGCCAGTAGGATAGCTGACCTCATTAGGAGGGCTTTAAACTAAAAGTGAGGGTGCGAGGAGGGAGACGGAGAGAATAATCAGCAGCCCTGTGCGGGAGTGATCGACAGGGTCAATGAGCAAAGAGCAGGGCAAGAGTTCCAGTACTTGGAAGTCCCCCTTAGAACCCAAAGGCAGCGGTGGATGTCATAGCTGCGAGCGTGCCCAGCAGAAAGATCTCCTTGGACAAGAAAGTTTTAAAAGAGGAGTTCGACAGAAAGCACGGAATCCGAGTACACAGACAGGAGTTCGATGCCAGGTATTGTACGCTGTCCCAGGCTGAGCGACGGCCTGCCTTCAGAGTGCACAAAAGGAAGGTAAGCCAGAATGTAACCTCAGGGTGACTGACATAAGTAACTCCTGAGATGAAGGAGACTGGATGCATTTCTGTGCTCAGGGTAGAAGGAAGAACCCTTCCCCATCTCCTGAAGTGCCCCTACATAACAGACAGGATGCTCCTGGTTTGGAGACTGATGAGCACATGAGTAACGGACAGGACTCAGGACAACGTCAACCATGCAAAGCTGACCTAACCACCTGCCCACGTTAGAACCAGTGCAACCAGAGAAGCACATAAAGGTATTAGTAATTGGAGATTTCCTGCTGAGAAACACCGAGACAGCCATTTCCCACCCAGACGGTTTCTCTAGAGAACTCTGCTGCCTACCAGGAGCTCGCATTCATGGTGTCACTGAGAGGCTGCCGAGGCTGGTGGACCCTACAGATCATCATCTGCTCCTACTCCTACTCTTCTCTGTAGGGTCTGATGAGGCAACTTAGAACCCTCCCAGGAGTCTATTAAGTCTGTAGGAGCGATGTTAAAAGGATGGGGAGCACAGGTGATGGTCTCCTCTTTTGGTGTCTGGTCTGAGGAAGGGGTCCAGGAAGGAGGAGACGGACTGGGCAGCTGAATGCCGGGCTGCGTAGCTGGTGCCATACTCAAGGTTTTGGCTTCTATGGTCATGGATCTACCTTTAAGAAGCCAGGTCTGTTGGGAGCTGATGGATGGGATTCACGCGACCACGTGGGGCAAGATCGTCTTCGCCAGTTAGCTGGTTAGACTTACAAGGAGGGCTTTAAATGAGACTCAGCGGGAAAAGACGCTGGAGTTTTGAGCAACAGAGAAGAGCCAGGGGCTGGTGATGTGTCAGGAACCAAGAGGGGAATACTTGAGAAATGCTGCAAAGGAATTGGGGCTTGATCCTTGTTCAAAAAAGTGACGCAGTCAACAGCCCAACGGAAGTGCCTCTGTACCAATGCATGCAGTATGCATAAGAAAGAGGAGCTGGAAACCACTGTGCAACCAGAAAGCTAACAATGTAATCACTATAGTATAAATGTGCTGGGACAACTCAATGACTGGAGCTCCGCAATCAATGGCTTATAAAGTGGTCAGAAGGAAGGAGAGGCGGAGGTGACCCTCTATGTAAACCAAAAATAAGAGGGATTTCCTGTACAGGGCTGTCTTTGAAAGACAGCGATGAACAGGTTGAGAGCTTATGGGTGAAAATCAGAAGCCGAGCTCTTGCGTCGAGAGTAAGAAATTTGGCAGAAAATAAAGCCCCTTGCGTTCCAGCTGGTCCTCAGAGATCAGAGGGACTGGGTGGGGTTAGGCTTAATTTCCGATTACAACCAATTCAGCACTGTGAATCTGGTTGCGTTCTCGAAGAACCTTTGCGAGGCGCAGATTCGGGAATAGAATGGTTTTCTGAAGTTACAGAAATAGAGATTTGGAACTGCCATTGAGAATTGCACTAGCTGTGGTAGAACTCTAATAACATCATGCTAAGCCATGCAATACTAATAATAGCAATGGTATGCAGAAGCTTCCCAAGAGGGCGTCCCCACTTTGGAGGAGGGAGAAGAGAACAGACCGGCAACTGTCTCCGACGTCTCTTGGGAATTCCTGCTACCTAGCTGAAATTTCTACCCTCCTTATATACAGCCCAGTCTTCTCCTCCTTACGTATAGCATGATCGAATTGGAGAACTGAGTAATATAATCATATATGTGGTAGCATGTACTTCAGTAAGCTTATTAGCATATGCATGACTGTGCGCTTTAGTACTTAAATGACCCTTAATCAGGCAAACGTTACTTTTTTGGCCTTGGTGTCCTTCAAAGTTTTGCTCTTAAGACTTCTTTCCATTTCATGCCATTCTTCAGAGCCAAAAGAGGACTATCCTAGCTGCCCACGAACTCCTCCTTCGACCACATTGTCCTTTCTTGATGTCAGCTATATGGATCTCCATCAGAAAAGATAACGTGGGGGGTACACGGTTTAGGCCATATATAGTAAGCCTTAGCCCGTTCCTGGCTCCATGGTCATCATCCCACACAAGCCAACAAAGGAAACCTTGTGCTTGGTATCTATTATAGGCCACCAGATTAAGAAGATGAGGTCGACATAAGAAATCAGGCAAGTTAGGCAGGAGATGAGCGTTGCTGAGTAAGGGCCTTCTCTTCTGGTTGAGCTGAAGCATAAAGTGGAAATGCATAAGTAGTGGAAGCAGGGACACGCATTCTGGGAAGAATCTAAAGATGAAACCCAGGTCTGTAGGGATGGGTGTGGTGATTCATTTTTCCTAAATGATTCTGTTCTCCCCCAAAATGTATAGTTCATTACTAAGTTTTTGTAAACCACCCCCTAAGTTGCCATTCACTGTAACCCAACTGTTAACCAACCCCTCCTACCCTCAGTATCCCACTGGTCCGAGCCTTGGGTCGGCCCCCTCGCTGGAAAGCCCTTTTAAGCTGAGATACACGAGGCAGAGGCCTCTTGCTTGCCCTCTTGCCCTTGGGCCTCTTGCTCTCGCCCCCTCTCCCCCTTGCTCCCTCCCTCCCCCCCTCTCCCTTTTTCCCCCCTCTCTCCCTCCCCCTCTCTCCTGTGGGAGCCATGTCGCTTCCCCCCGGTGTGGGACCCCCAAATAAACCCTGTCTAATCAACACCCTTGGAAGCCGTGTCGTGTCTTGCCTGCCTGTATGCTGCCATTAGCTGCTACATGCTGCCAAGAGAATTCTCCCTGAAAGCTCTGGTAAGGTTCCTGTACCTCACCTCCCTTCCTGGACCCAAAGAGACTTGTTGCCAGTTCTCCTGCAGCTGCTAGCCGGGCAGGAGGAAAAGCAGAAGAAAACAACAGATAGGATCAGAAAAAGCTAAGGCAAAGCTGGAGCTGAATTTGGCAGGGGATGTAAAGAATCATAAGATGGGCTTCCACAGCTGCGTTGGTCAGAAAATAAGACTAAATAATGCGTAACCGCTCTCCTCCCTTGCTGATAAATAAGCCAGGAGGTCCAGTGGCCAGCAACATGGAGAAGGCTGTGGCACTCGGCGAGTCATTTTCCTCTGTTTTCACTGGCACGGTTACCAAACCTCTTGAGACACTGAACCTGAAGGCAGGCAGAGACCTGGGGAACAAAGTCCCTTCCCATCGTAGGAAACGATCTGTTTGGAGACCACCCGAGGAACCTGTGCATACACAAGTCCTGCACCTGGGGAGGCACAACCCCATGCACCACTACATGCTGGAGACCGATCGGCTGGAAAGCAGCTTTGCAAAGTAGGACAATGTGCCCTTGCCGCAAAGGCGGCCAAGGATATCCTTAGCCCGATATAGAGGAAAGCAGGGTTTATATGTTACAAGACAGTTGTGTGGACCATTCAAGGTGCTCACTGTCCCCGGGGCTGCAGGGCACCACAGACCACCCTTGGGCAGCTTTGAGGGCACTGCCTATTTTTCTAAAAGCCTCCTATCCAGCTTAACGCAAATCCTACTATCTTGAGCCCTCAAGCCAGCAGTGCCGAACGCACGCTTTGTATTTTATTTGCTTCCGGGAGACGTGCAGCTTAGAAACGTCTGCAATGGAAGTGGGGCTTTCAGCAAACAGTGTAGAGCAACTTCTGTTGGTTTTTCAAAATGTCCTGGGAAGTTAAGGCCAGGCCTGCCCTGCCCTGGCCAAAGCAGTCATTTGACTGGAGGGAGCAGCACCAAAAAGGCACAGGCACCTTTGGAGTGGACTTGATGCGGTAACAAGCAACAAGAAATAGTACCTGTAGCTGCTACAGCCTCTTCTGCGACCTCGTAGCCCGCCCTCAGGGTCGCAGCACTACACGGGGCAGATCCCTCCGCGCCCCGCGGGCACCAGGTCGACGAGGGCGGACCCGCCAAGGGGGCGGGGGAAAGCGAAAAAGACAGGCGAGACAGCAAATCGAGACGCGGGCCACGATCCGTCGGCCCAATGGCCGCCGCGGAGGGCCGGGCTTAGTGGAGGAAGTGTCGGGGCGGACACGGGCGTTGTCCTTGGCTGACGAGAGTATCGGGGTGCTGGCCTCTCGCCCTGGTGGCGCCGCTACTGTCTTCGGAAAGTTCATCGGCAAGGCGTTTCCCTGGTATTGTCAGCGAAGAGGACGAGGAGGTAGCCGCGGCTTTGTTCTCTGTGCGCGGTTCCTCTTCCCTTCTCCCCCCTCCCCCTCCTCCCGCGCTTGCGGGCATCTGAGCCGAGGACAGCTGGTGCGCGGTGCCCGGGCGCGCGGCAGGGCGTGCGGCGGCGCTGCTGCTGTGGGTGGGGTGGGTGCAGGGACGCGGAACGGACGGGGCCTCTCTGGGTTGTGGCGCTCTCTACTGCACCATCCCCTAAGCTTGTTCTGTGCCTCAACCCCACCCCTCCGGCTGCCGCGGGCGTACTGGGTGGCTGGTGTTGTCCCGACTCGCCGCGCATCCCACCCCCACCGTGTCGTGTGCGCGCGCAGAGAAGGACCTCCGACGGTAACTTGGTCTCAATGTGTCTCCTAACAGCATCGATGAGGTTTCGCAGCTTGGCTGTGCTAGGCTTTGGTTCTGAACCCGCAAACTGGATTATGGGGGCATGGAATTACGTCTTTCTCTGGTTTAAAAAAAAAAAAATAAATTACAAGGTGGTCATCCTGCAGGCTGCAATAGCTTTCCAGCACTTGTTTCTGTGGGAAAGTAAGACCGTGATAACAGTATGTTTGCAAGGGTCACGAGTGTTGGTACTGGAAACTAGTGTGAGCTGCTTAGACCAAAAGAAAACAATGCAGCTGTTGCCTATGCGATGTTAACTTTAAGGTAATATCTCATATGATGTAGTTATTAAATTGCTGAAAGTTGGCAGTTAGGGATTCCTTCTGCTTTTGGAAGTAGGGTTTGCATGCAGAATGGAAGACAGACTCATCCTATGCGCTTGCAGGCTTCCTGTCATTATGCGTGTGTTTGATACTTGAGCTCCCTGTCCTGTGGGAAATGAATGGCCTCTGCTCTTCCACTTCACTAAACTCTTTGCTGATCCAGTTAAGCCATTTGTCTTCAGTCTCTGCTTGGGCCACATCCAATAGAAAAATGGCTTAGGAAAGAATCAGCCCGAGCTAAAACGTACTGGGGGTAGTTATTCACAAGTAGTGGCCTGTCTCCTTCTCCCATGGTCTTCTTGCATGAGGAATCCCACTTCTGGACGGGGCTTTATAAATATACTGTATTTTGTTTATAGAAAGCATAATAATCATGTAAGAAAAAATCAATGTTCTGGCTTGTGTTTGAGGTGTCTGGGAATCTGCTTCTGTAGGAGTTCAACGGGGCAGAAGGGTTTGCATAAGCTATTACCTTTCTCTGAAGCCGGTTATGTTTTAACAGTTTACTCTTCTTCCAGTGCCGTGCGTTTCATTATCGTTGCCCCCTAGACGCGACGCTTTTCCTAGTCATGCCTAGGGAGCCAATTATCGAGTTGTCTGAAGCAGGAGAGTCTGGTGAATCTGTAAGTACTGTGGGAGTTTTCTGTATGCTAAACTGTACCTGTAGATAGTTCCTCATTTACTAGACTCTTTCCCATCCCCCCTTTCCCCCTTGATAGGGCACAGTAGGGTGCTTTGGGTTTTCTGGCGCTATAATCTCTTGCCTCTAGCTTGTAATGGAGTTGAGCTTTTTGACTCAAAGCAGTGCTATAAAGCAGTGCTGGTCCCTGGGTATGTACTTCTGGTGCAAAATGCAGTGTTGTTTTGGAGTGCAGTCTGGTGCCTATTGTCGTGGTTTAGAGTCAGAGTAGTAGTACTTCTAACATGGAGAAGAGGGCTTGGGGTTTTTGGCAGGTCAGGGGCAAGGAAGGGCAAAGCTGGGTTGAGAGGTGCTGGATGTTTTGCTTTAAGCTGTGAAAGCTATGTTCAAAGACTGTGTAAACCTATGCAAAAGGCAGCCAAAAGTTTATTTTCCAGCAGGATTGGTTATGTTGCCTGAAGACACAATGGGGGCTTTAACCCGGAGACAGTGTCAGCTTCTGTGGCTGTTTTGTAGTCTTTTGCTGTCTAGCTTAAGAAAAATTGCCTAGCTCTCTTTTGCCCCTATAGCGTGCATAATTGGTCTTTGTACCTTTGCTTGGAAAGCTTTGGTTGTTGGTGGTCGGACGGACATTAATTTGACATGCAATGGCTGAACTGCTAGGAATTGGCTACCTGCTTTCTCTGGGTGTTTCTCTGCTCTTGTTCCTTCCCTTCCTGCCCTCTCCTCTCTTTATGTGTTCCTTTATTCTTTTTATTTTGCTTATTTATGGGTTTGTACTTCCTTCTCCAGCTTCTTGGGCATGTAATGATTGTTGGCGAGATGTGTGTTGCTCACCTGGGCCTGACCAATGGATTCCGGATGGTTGTGGATGAAGGGCCCGAGGGTGGGCAATCTGTGTATCGCATACATCTACCCGTTCTGGGTGGCCGTCAGTTGGACTGGCCGCCTGGCTAAGATTTTGGCACCGCAAGAGTTGCTGCTCGTGTACAAATCGCCACTGAATGGATTTTGTCTGTTGCCCATCAATCTTGGCGCTTTTGATGTGTAATTTTTTTTTGCCGTGTGTCTGTGGAAGGTAATAAAAGCTTTGAGCAGCTGTTGCACAATAAAGTTTTGTCATGGGGATATCACCTCTGTCTTGCGTGTCTTACTGAGGGGAAGTAGTTCTGCAAGTTCAAACGGTGTCTCCCCGAAGTGCAAGTATGTGGAAGGTTTCAGCCAGGTAACAGCATTTCAGAGATAGACGGTGATTTACCTGTTCTTTTGAAGCGTGAAGCTGGAAGCGCTCAGCAGTCTCGCGTCTTGTAGGAAGCAAAGTCTTGGCTCTTTGGCAGCAGTACGCCAACGTACAGAAAGCCCATGTAGGCTGCTGCTAAAACTGTAGAGGATACTGTGTGTGAGGCTACATGCGTGCTTTCCAAGGGTGGATTCACCATGGTGCACTGTGTTGGTAGCATCCACCTCCTGTTGGACCTGGGTGTCCTGGTTACAGGAGTAGGGTGCCAGTTTAGCACTATGTGCATGTAAGCAAACTGTATTGTACCCCCCTCTGTGTCATTCCTGATGAACTGCTAAGGATGGATCGATTGCAGTAGCTGCCCAGCACACACCCGACATCTCAGGCTACAAGATGGGTGTTAAATGAGATAAGGAAAAAGAGGCAAACCCTGCCGATGCAGGATAGTGTTTCCTCACACAAATGACTCAGCCGTGATAACTCCCCTCTGGGGAAGCACCAGCACATTCCCACCCAGCCTGAGGGGTCATCTCTGCTCATGGGCCATAATGGACTCAATGGCACTAGGATCAGAGGCAGCTGCAGTGACTTAGACCATCAGAGACTCCCAAAAGTATCCCCTGACTCACAGTATTACATTCCTCCACTGTGAAACTCCCTGTCCTGGGGGAGGTACTGAGCATTCCCATCTGAACCTGAGCGCATATACAGTCTTTGGGTTTGGGGACTTTGGGCACTACCGTTTGATGGATCCAGAGGAAGACCAGAATTTCAACAGTACTGTGACCCTCACCTTACGAACAGTATGCCAATTTATACTCTGACTTTGTTGGTTAAAACCAGTTTTCTCTGTATCATTGTATTTTTTGTAATCTCTAGTAAATTGTAACTCCGACTTGTAATCTCTCTTGAGGTAGTTGAATGGGACTCATTTCTCCTGCCGGTTTACTTTTAAACCAGCACATCTTTTGGCGCCCAATGTGAGGCTCGAGAGAGGTCGGAATTACTGTTTTGTTCTAAAGCATTTGTGTATTGGGGTATAGAAACTTTCCTGATCATCATGTTTCTTGGTGTATTCACGTGCATGTTGTACCCTGTACATATTTCTGCGTAGGGGCAAGTATTTGCCCATCATGATGCTCTCTTTACGCTCAGGAGAGGAATCAGAATTGCTTTGCTGATTTACTGTGTTTATGGCATGATAACATCAGAGGCAATGAGTTTCATTTGGAATGTATATTGTCTTGTTTGCCTGTCGTCTGGGCTGCTACCTCTGGGGCTCCATCAATAATCGCACCCAGCCTGATGCCTTGGAGTGCCTACCTGAAACAGAGGCTAGACAAGGTTAAGAGAATAAAAGTAGGTATTTATTAAAGGCCTTCAGAAGGTAGACCTTGGGCAGTCAGAAGCCTCAGAGGCTACCGCCAAGATGGATGGATGGTCACGAGTTTTTCAGACAGGTATAAGTTTGGTCCATTTACATATCAGGCGTTAATCCTCCAGTTACAGCTTCAGGTAATGAAGTCATATGCCCTCAGTTTGCTTCCCCCCCCCCCAATCCGCTTTTCTTTATACTTTTTGGGGGTGTGAGGCAGTAGGGTGTCCTTGGATCTCAAGCCGAGAGGGATTGTTTTGTCTGACCAAAATGTGAAGACAGTTAGCTAACACTTTATATGGAGTTTAGCGTTATGCACTAATGCAGTACAGGATTTGAAAAATAGAAGGCATCAAGGCTGTTGGGATGAAGAGGAGAGAATGTTTTTTCCCAGCCCTTCAGGCCTGCTACAACAGTTTTTGGGCATGTTGAGTTCCCTCTCGGTGTTAAGCACAGCATAATCTTCTTGTTAGTTCTGCTAAGTTTTGTCTATACGGCTTGCACTGTCTACACCATGCTTAGAGTCAGGACAGAGGCTTCTAGGGAATTTGTCTGGAATTTGCCCTGGGAGTAGATAATCCTGAGTGGCAAGGAATGTCACAGGAGATGGGCCAGTATTTGTAAAACTTCTCTCCTCCCATGATCTGGAAGTTCACCTCTGAACAACTGCAGGACCCTGTTAAAATAATAAGTTATGTGAAGGGAAAAGGCTCTGACAGCTCCAGAGATGGACAACTCACAGCGACACGCTGGGCCCTGGCCATTGCTTACCAGACGCTGCTTGGTATGGTACAACACTTTCAGGAGGAGGAGAAAAGAAACACATCAGCAGGAACCATGTCCACACAAACCACGTCTGAGCCAGAGGGAAAAGGAAACAAATCAACAGGCACCGTGTGCACGCAAACCACTGCTGAACAAGAAGGACAGCCTAAGCTGGTAGCAGTCGCCCTTGTTCAGAAAAGAAAATCTGCATAGCGAATGACTAGGAAGAGGCAGGACCTCCACATCCAGCCGAAGAGCCAAAGGCAGAAAACATCACTCGATCCCTGTCCCTGGGCAAGCTGTGTGAGCTGCATAGAGAGTTCACATGCGAGGCAAATGAGTCCCTATTGACCTGGCTGCTCTGAATCTGGGATGCCATGGCTAATGATACAGTTCTAGATGGTAGTGAAGCCAGGCAACTGGGATCCCTTTCCCGGGGTATGGTTATTGACGAGGGGATCGGGAAAAGGCAGGAAACACACAGCCTCTGGCAACGACTGCTGTCAAGTGTGAGGGAAAGACACCTTTGTAAGGAGGACCTGCATGTGCAGCACGGACAGTGAAACATGATGGAGCAAGGTATCCGGTGCCTGAGGGAATTAGCTGTGCTGGAGATAATTTTTTCACAGGACAAGGGATTCCCTAAAAGTCCAGACAGTGTCCAGTACGCGTCACAAATGTGGCTGAAATTCGCTCAGCTTGGGTCATAAATGTATTCCTGTTACTTAGCGACGCTGCAATGGAGGGAGGGAGAAGATAAGGTGGGTGCATTGGTTAGTAAACTCAGCATTTATGAAGACACTGTCGGCGCCCCGTTATGGGCCCCCGTCTCGCCTGTGGAAGCGAAACTGGCTGAACATGTCTGGAGCCTGGGAGAGGTAATTGAAGCGGGCTATCAGAAACTAAGAGAGGAGCTTAAGGAGGGAATCTTCCATATCTCGCCAGGACAGACGAGAGTCTCTGCTATTAGGAGCAGGCTTTCCCCAGCTTAGGAGAGAGGATACACTCCACGAGGGTATACTCCCGGCAGTATAGGAGTGTTGATGTTATGTCCAATCCTCTTGAAGGGACCTCCAGGTCATATATACAGGAAGGGAACAATAAGTACCATGACCAGAACTAGAGGGGCCCTGCCTCTAGGCAGGTAGAGGAGAGAATCTATTGGACTGTGTTGATCCGATGGCCTGGCACATCAGACCCAAAATGTGTAAAGTAAGGCTTTAGTTGATGCTGGCACACAATGTACTTTAATGCCATTGAGAAATGTGGGGGCAGAATCAATCTCCATTCCTGGGGTGACAGGGGGATCCCAACAGCTGACTGTACTGGAAGCTGGAGTGAACTTGACCAGGAAGGAGTGGCACAAACACCCCATTGTGACTGGTCCAGAGGCCCTGTGTATCCTCGGCATAGATTACCTCAGGAGTAGGTATTTCAAAGACCCAAAAGGACATCGCAAGGAGAGGCAAGGCAAAAGCTGCAGTAACTGATTCGCAGCTGGCAGGGGCCGCTCTGATGCGAGCTTGAAACCTCCCCAGGTGGCCTGGGCTGGCACTGAGATGAGAGAGGAAAAAGGGGTGCTTCCCCTTTCAGAAAGGTTCCTGCAAACTCACGCGGGTGGCAGCTTGTCTCAGTGCTAGTAGTGGTCGAGGTGCAGGCGGCAGACGGCTGGCGGTTGGAATCTTCTCACAGGCAGCGGGCACAGGTGGGGAAGGTAGGCAGAACTCAATCGTAGTGCTGAGTTGAAGCGCAGCAAAGTTCCGGGCCAGAGCGCACAACATCCCACGGCACCATGCGACAGTTTGCAGATCCCCTGAGTGGAAGAGCCCACCGCCCCCCGCAGCTAAAACTCCCCAACCTCCTATTCCTCTCCCCTCCCCAAAACGATTGTGTTGGTGTCCCAGGGCTATTAGCTACTCCTTTTGTGTCTCGATTGCTGTCTATTCATCTAGGAGATATCCCTTTCCCCTCCCAGCACCTCCACAGTGATAATGGAAAGTAATTCACCGAGTAGCCTAAGCCCATAACACCAGTGCATTTTTCTCCATTCCTTTGTCAGCAGAGTGCAGGCCACAGTTTGCTTCCACCTGGAGGGGTTTGCAGTGCACCTGGAACCCACTGCCCCAGGGGTGGAAACACAGTCCCACCATTTGCCATGGACTGATCCAGACTGCACTGGAAAAGGGCGAGGCTCCGAAACATCTACAGTATATAGATGACATCATCGTATGGGGGAGCACAGCAGGGGAAGTCTTTGAGAAAGGAGAGAAGATCATGCAGATTCTCCTGAAAGCTGATTTTTCCATTAAACCAAGTAAGGTTAAGGGACCTGCTCGGGAAATTCAGTTTCTAGGAGTCAAGTGGCAAGATGGATGTTGCCAGATTCCAGTGGAAGTGATTAACAAAATACCAGCTGTGTCCCCACTGACCGGCAAAAAGGAAACACAGGCTTTCCTAGGCGCTGTGGGCTTTTGGAGGATGCATATCCCTGAGTACAGTCAGAATGTAAGCCCTCTCTACCTCGTGACATGGAAGAAAAACGATTTCCAGTGGGGCCCTGAACAACAATACGTCTTTGAACAGATCAAACAGGAGACTGCCCATGCAGTAGCCCTTGGGCCAGTCAGGACAGGACAGGATATGAAGAGCGTGCTCTACAGGGCAGCCAGCCAGGGAGAATGGTCCTTCCTGGAGCCTCTGGCAGAAAGTACCCAGGGAGACCCGAGGACAACCGCTGGGGTTCTGGAGTCGGGGATACAAAGGATCTGAGGCCAGCTATACCCCAACTGAGAAAGAGATTGTGGCAGCTTATGAAGGGGTTTGAGCCGCTTCAGAAGTGATTGGCACCAAAGCACAGCTGCTTCTAGCACCCCAACTACCCATGCTAGGCTGGATGTTCAAAGGAAAGGTTCCTTCTACACATCATGCCACCAATGCTACATGGAGTAAGTGGATTGCTCTGATCACACAGTGAGCCTGGATAGGAGATCCTAATCACCCTGGGATTTTGGAAATCATCACAAACTGCCCTGATGGTGAGAGTTTTGGACTATCTTCTGAAGAAGAAGAGGAGCAGGTGACACATACTGAGGAGGCCCCACCATATAACCAACTACCAGAAAATGAAAACCAATATGCCCTCTTCACTAATGGTCCCTGCCATATTGTAGGGACAAACCAGAAATGGAAAGCAGCCGTATGGAGACCCACATGGTGAGTTGCAGAAACTACCGAGGAACAAGTTGGATCAAGTCAGGTTGCAGAGTTCAAAGCCGTCCAGCTGGCTTTGGATATTGCTGAATAAGAAAAGCGGCCAAGACTCCACATCTCCACTGACTCATGGTTGGTAGCAAATGCTCTGTGGGGATGGCTAGATCAATGGAGAAAGGTCAAGTGGCAGCACAGAGGGAACCCCATCTGGACCGCTGAGATGTGGCAAGACATCACTGCCCGGGTAGAGAAGCTGACTGCGAAGGCCCATCGCATAGATGCATGTGTACCCAAGAGTCGGGCTAATGAAGAGCATCGTAAAAACAAGCAGGTGGATCAAGCTGCCAAGGTTAAAGTACCTGAGTTAGATCTGGACTGGCAGCACCACGGAGAGTTATTTCTAGCTCGGTGGGCCTGTGATGCCTCCAGCCATCGGGGAGAGATGCGACATGCTGATGGGCTTGTGACCGAGGGGTGAACTTAATTGCGGACTGTATCTCACAGGTTATCCATGACTGTGAGGCATGTGCTGCAATCACGCAGGCCAAGTGGGTAAAGCTTCTATGGTATGGTGGACGGTGGTCAAAATATAGGTATGGGGAAGCCTGGCAAGTTGATGTCTTGGTTTGAAAAGATAGGTATCTGCCAGGGAAAGCTGGAGTTTCCTTTAGAATGGAGAATGCAAACCCCTCACCCCCGCCAAATTATAATTTTGCAATTAAGGGCTTTCAGGCAAAGATTTGGGAATAGGAATAACAGTTCTTTACTAGGAATACTAACAATACAAATATAGTAGAAAACAAAACCACCCAACTAACCAACCAACCAACCAACCAACCGAACAACAATTCTGGAAAAACCCTGACAGAGTCAGAGCTACAACCTGACACCCTGTTTGGTCAGGGTGTTGGAAGCAGTCCAAAAGTAAGTCTTTTTGGAGTGGCAGATGTGGTTCTGTTGGAGTAGAGATGATCCTGTAGGAAAGGGTCCGGTGATGGTGAGAAAGGGTCTGGTGATGGTGAGAAGGGTCCGGTCTTCCTCCGGGAATCGGGTGAAGCTAGATGCCTTGTGTTCCTACGTCTCAGTTTTTATCCAGGTAGGAATGGTTGGCTCCCCCTACTGGGTGGAGCATCTCACAATGGGATGATGGAATGTGGATGTACTGCTTTGGGGATGTACTGCTTTGGGGAGGAGAACAGCTCGGGGAGGAGAACAGCTTGGGGAGTCTTAATGGCCCATTGTGAAAAGAGATAAGAAACACTGCCCCGCCTGGTTTTAACAGTTGGCCCATTATCAAAAGGCACCCGCCCCCCTCCTCTCAGAGTTACAAGAGATAAAGAAGAAGAACATCTCCCCAACTGCTTTCAGCAGATGAAATAGAATACATATTTTTGGTTCCATAACCCAAGACATTATCCACCCCTTATTCTATTATCATCTGCATCATACCTAAATCAATAAACTCTACTATACAGAATGAACTCTTACACTCAGTTCTTACTTAGGATTAGGTTTTCCTGTGTACACAACTGGTTTTTCCATCTTTCAGCATTACCCACCAAATGTAACCAGGTCCTTGAGCAAAAACAATCTCACGGATGAGTTTGCCTTTGCCTGAGGTGGGATTTATCCAAACAGTCTTTTCTAAAATACTTCTCATGTGTACCACAGGGACTTTATCTCCATCCACTGTGTGCAAGGGGGCAGACTGGGCAGGACCAACTCGATTGATGGAGCCTTGGGTATTGACTATCCAGGTGGCCTTTGCTAAGTTTACTTTCCAATTCTTGAAGGTCTTCTTACTAAGTGCCTTCAGGGTGGTCTTACGTAGTCCGTTGCACCGTTCAACTTTCCCGGCAGCTGGTGCATGATAAGGTATGTGATATATCCATTTAATGCTGTGTTCTTTAGCCGAGGTGTTTATAAGGCTGTTCTTGAAATGGGTCCTGTTGTCCGACTTAATTTTTTCGGGGGTGCCATGTCTCCACAGGACTTGCTTTTCTAGGCCCAGGATGGTGTTCTGGGCAGTGGCATGAGGCACAGGGTAGGTCTCCAGCCACCCAGTGGTGGCCTCCCCCATGGTCAGCACGTAGCGCTTGCCTTGGCGGGTTTGGGGCAGGGTGATTGTCTTGGGTTGTGGAGCTGGGTTTTGTGTATTCTATTTGCATCTGTTTTGGGGCCTGATGACCCACCTTGATAGGCCATTGTTACCTTCCCCAGCCTGTGCGGTGCATTTGCATTTCTATACATCTCATGCCCTGGCGGTGGGGGGTGGGGGGGAGGGGGGGTGGCCGGTCGTTGGAGGTTCGGCCCTGCTGCAGGAGCGGGGTGCTCGGCGCTTCCTTCGCGGCGGTGTGGGAAGAGCTTCTTCGTCTCCTGTGCTGGTCATCCTGTCTCCCTCCTGGCCGTCCCTGAACCGGTTTCTTCGCAGAATCATCTCTGCTCCAACAGGATCACGTCTGCCACTCCAGAAGTGTTTGGACTGTTTACGTTTGGACTGTTATCAACATCCTGAATCACAGGGTCAGATTGAAACTCTGACTTTGTCAGGGTTTTCTTCTAAAATTATTGTTTATTTGTTTATTTGTTTGTTTGGTTGGGTGGTTTTGTTTCCTATCATATTTGTATTGTTAAACCTCCTAGTAAAGAACTGTTATTCCTATTCCCAACATCTTCGCCTGAGAGCCCTTGATTGCAAAATTATAATTCGTCGGGGTGCGAGGGGTTGGTATTCTCCATCCTAGGGGAACCTCAGTTTCCCTGGCAGATACCTGTCTTTCCAAACCAAGACAGATTTTGGCGCCCAACGTGGGGCACGAGGGCATTGAGAGAGAGGAATAACAGTTCTTGGGTATTAGATAAAAGCCCACTGGCCAGAATAATGTGGTCTAGCTTTCCCTGGTTTGGGTGGCACGTGGTGGTGGCTGTATTTCTGCCATTTGCTACTCCTTATGTTAATATGGGTCCTATGACTAAGGCTACTGTGGCGGGCATTCAGTTTGTTTTGTGGATTAATAAGGTGAGAAATTCATGGATTTTTAACTTCCTCTGGAAAGCAAGCACATGGATTCATAGCTATCATAGGCTAACTCTGTGCTTCTGGGGTTACTTTAACAATGGTACCTATTGTAAGGAAATGGCACCGGGGGAAATTTTCTCCCAGCCCTTCACACAGTTTTTTGGGTCCACCCCACCAGTTTTTGAAGGGTTGAAATCTCTGAGTGCTAATGATATCATACAGTGGCTGGTGTTGCTGGTATGCCTGTTCTGTTTGGCATTCAGAGATAAGGGGAAATTGGCCTGGGTAAGCACCTTAATAAGTACCCCAGAGAATAAGAATGCAGCCCAAGAGTCCGCTCCTGCCCCACAGCCTGCCTCAGAGATAAACCACCCGGTTTGGGTGGGGGCTCTGATTAAGGAGATGCAAGAAAAGATGAGCCAGATGCTGAGGGAGTACATCTCCCCAGCTAGTGGGAAATCCTTCCCCTGCCCTGACAAAAGAGAGCCTGATGGTGCAGCAATGAAACCCACAGAGATTACAACTGCTCAGGTCCCAGCTGAACCACAGGGGCAGTCACAGCCAGCGGCAGTTGCCCCTGTGGAAACAAAGAAATCTAAGGTGAAAACAGCAAACCCAGACAATAAGAAAGGAGGGCCCTCACAACCTGCAGGGGAATCACATGTTCAGATCATCACCGAGTCCCTGTCGTACGAAAGTCTCCGTAACCTGCAAAAAGATATCGTACGGCGGGGGCGTGAGGCTTACACAGCCTGGCTACTTCGGGTTTGGGACCTCATGGGTACTGGTGTGCAATTGGACAGTGGTGAGGCAAGGAATTTGGGACCCTTGACCCAGGACTCGGGTATAAATCAGGTATTTGTAAGAGAGCCAGGACCCCTTTCCCTTTGGGAGCGGCTTTTAATGAGTGTGAGAGAGAGATTTATCCACAAAGAAAGAATGCAGGAGCACCACCATAGAATGCGCTGGAAAACTCTGGAGGAAGGGATCCAACAGCTGAGGGAAGTGGCGGTGCTGGAGGTACTTTTTGGGAGGAGTGGACAGCATGATAATGACCCTGACAAGGTTAAATGCACAGGGCAGATGTTGTGGAATCTGGCAAATCTAGGGCCATCTCAGTACACCACCTTTATTGCAACAATTAATGCTGAGGACAATCGAGAGACAGTGGGGTCTGTTGCCAATAAGCTTAGGAACTATGAAAGTATGATCAATGGCCCGATGCAGGCTCATATCTCTGCCGTGGTTAAAGAACTCAAAGAAGAGATAAGGGGGGTGAGGGAGGAGATGAGGACAAACAGTTCCAATGTGGCACCAGTGCGAGTCACAGGCCCCAGAGTTAGAGCCCAACGACCCCCAGCTCGAGAGAGAGGGTACACCCCAAGAGCTGACCTGTGGTTTTATCTGCGTGACCATGGGGAAGACATGGGAATGTGGGATGGGAAACCCACTTCTGTCCTGGCAGCACGGGTGCGTGAGCTCAAGGAGAGGAACAATCACCAAGGGGGATCTATGAAAATGAAAGTAGCCTCAGCCTCCTATAACCAAGTTGCCAATGCTGTGTTGAATCCCCTTGAAGGAACCTCTAGTATGTATGCTCAGGGAGGGGATAACCAGTGCTAGAGGGGCCCTGCCTCTAGCCAGGTAGAGGAAAGGGATAATCGGATCTATTGGACTGTGTGGATCCGATGGCCTGGCACATCTGACCCACAAAAATACACGGCTTTGGTTGACACTGGTGCCCAATGTACCCTGATGCCATCAGGGTATGTAGGAACAGAACCCATTTCTATTTCTGGGGTGACAGGAGGGTCCCAGCAGCTGACTGTAGTGGAAGCCGAAGTGAGTTTAACTGGGAATGGGTGGCAGAAACACCCCATTGTGACTGGCCCAGAGGCCCCGTGCATCCTCGGCATAGACTATCTCAGAAATGGATATTTCAAAGACCCAAAAGGATATCGTTGGGCTTTTGGAGTAGCTGCTGTAGAGACGGAAGAGATCAAACAACTGAATACCTTGCCTGGTCTCTCAGATGACCCTTCTGCTGTGGGACTGCTAAGAGTTGAAGAACAACAGGTACCAATTGCCACAGCAACAGTGCACCGTCGGCAATACCGCACTGACAGAGACTCTGTGACCCCGATCCATGAGATGATTCGTAAACTGGAGAGCCAAGGGGTGGTCAGTAAGGCTCATTCACCTTTTAACAGCCCCATTTGGCCTGTGCGCAAGCCCAGTGGGGAATGGAGACTGACAGTGGATTACCGTGGTCTGAATGAGGTCACGCCACCACTGAGCGCTGCTGTGCCAGACATGTTGGAGTTGCAGTATGAGCTGGAGTCCAAGGCAGCAAAGTGGTACGCGACCATTGACATTGCCAATGCCTTCTTCTCCATTCCTGTGGCAGCAGAGTGCAGACCCCAGTTTGCTTTCACCTGGAGGGGTGTGCAGTACACCTGGAATCGGCTGCCCCAGGGGTGGAAGCACAGTCCCACCATCTGCCATGGACTGATCCAGGATGCACTGGAAAAGGGTGAGGCTCCGGACCATCTACAGTACATAGATGACATCATTGTGTGGGGGAACACGGCAATGGAAGTCTTTGAGAAAGGAGAGAAGATCATCCAAATTCTCCTGGAAGCCGGTTTTGCCATCAAGAAGAGCAAAGTCAAGGGACCTGCCCAAGAGATCCAGTTCCTGGGAGTGAAGTGGCAAGATGGACGGCGTCAGATTCCCACTGAGGTCATCAATAAGATCACTGCCATGTCCCCACCAACCAACAAGAAGGAAACACAAGCTTTCCTAGGGGCCATTGGCTTTTGGAGGATGCACATCCCTGAGTACAGTCAGATTGTGAGCCCTCTCTACCTGGTTACCCGCAAGAAGAACGATTTCCACTGGGGCCCTGAACAGCAACACGCCTTTGCCCAGATCAAGCAGGAAATCGCACATGCGGTAGCCCTTGGCCCAGTCAGGACGGGACCAGAGGTAAAGAACGTGCTCTATTCTGCAGCCGGGAGCCATGGTCTGTCCTGGAGCCTGTGGCAGAAGGTGCCAGGTGAGACTCGAGGCCGGCCACTGGGATTCTGGAGCCGAAGCTACAGAGGGTCTGAAGCCAACTACACTCCCACAGAGAAGGAGATCTTGGCCGCCTACGAAGGAGTTCAAGCTGCCTCAGAGGTGATTGGCACTGAAGCACAACTCCTCTTGGCACCCCGACTACCGGTGCTGGGGTGGATGTTTAAAGGAAAGGTTCCCTCCACCCACCATGCCACCGATGCTACATGGAGCAAATGGATCGCCCTCATCACTCAGCGCGCCCGTATTGGTAACCCGAATCGCCCTGGGATTTTGGAAGTAATCACCAACTGGCCAGAAGCTGAGAACTTCAGTCTCACTGACGAAGAAGAACAAGTAACCCGGGCTGAAGAAGCTCCACCATACAACCAACTGCCAGCAGAAGAAACACGCTACGCTCTTTTCACTGATGGTTCCTGTCGCATCGTAGGGATGAACCGGAAGTGGAAAGCAGCAGTATGGAGCCCCACACGACAAGTTGCACACGCCACTGAAGGAGAAGGTGGGTCAAGCCAGCTTGCTGAACTCAAAGCTGTTCAATTGGCCCTGGACATTGCTGAAAGAGAGAAGTGGCCGAAGCTCTACCTCTACACTGATTCGTGGATGGTGGCTAATGCTCTGTGGGGCTGGCTGGAAAGGTGGAAAAAAGCCAACTGGCAGCGTAGGGGAAAACCAATCTGGGCTGCTGATGAGTGGAAGGACATTGCCATCAGGGTAGGGAAACTACCTGTGAAAGTCCGTCATGTGGATGCCCATGTCCCCAAGAGTCGGGCTAATGAGGAGCACCGGAACAACGAGCAAGTAGATCAAGCTGCGAGGATAAAGGTATCCAAGGTAGACTTGGATTGGCAACACAAGGGAGAGTTGTTCCTAGCTCGGTGGGCCCATGATGCTTCAGGTCATCAGGGCAGAGATGCCACCTATAAGTGGGCACGAGACCGAGGGGTGGATCTAACCATGAACAGTATTTCACAGGTTATCCACGACTGTGAGACGTGTGCTGCCATCAAGCAGGCCAAGCGGGTGAAGCCCCTCTGGTACGGTGGACGGTGGTCCAAGTACAAGTATGGGGAGGCCTGGCAGATTGATTACATCACCCTGCCCCAAACCCGCCAAGGCAAGCGCTACGTGCTGACCATGGTGGAAGCCACCACTGGGTGGCTGGAGACCTATCCTGTGCCTCATGCCACCGCCCGGAACACCATCCGGGGCCTGGAAAAACAAGTCCTGTGGAGACATGGCACCCCTGAGAGAATTGAGTCGGACAACGGGACTCATTTCAAGAACAGCCTCAAACACCTGGGCTAAGGAACACGGCATTGAATGGATATATCACATCCCTTATCAAAAGGCACCAGCTGCCGGGAAAGTTGAACGGTGCAATGGACTGCTTAAGACCACCCTGAAAGCACTTGGCGGGGGGACCTTCAGAAATTGGGAAGTGAACTTAGCAAAGGCCACCTGGATGGTCAACACCCGAGGGTCTATTAATCGAGCTGGTCCTGCCCAGTCTACCCCTTTGCACACAGTGGATGGAGACAAAGTCCCTGTGGTACATATGAGAGGTATCTTAGGAAAGACTGTTTGGGTAAACCCCACCTTGGGCAAAGGTGAACCCACCCGTGGGATTGTTTTTGCTCAAGGACCTGGTAACACTTGGTGGGTGATGCAGAAAGATGGGAAAACCAGTTGTGTACCACAGGAAAACCTAATCCTGAGTGAGAACTGAGTGTGAGGGTTCATTCTGTATAGTGGGGTTTAATTATTTAGGTATGATACAGATGGTAATAGAATAAGGGGTGGAACGTTGTCTTGGGTTGTGGAGCTGGGTTTTGTGTATTCTATTTGCATCTGTTTTGGGGCCTGATGACCCACCTTGATAGGCCATTGTTACCTTCCCCAGCCTGTGCGGTGCATTTGCATTTCTATACATCTCATGCCCTGGCGGTGGGGGGTGGGGGGGAGGGGGGGTGGCCGGGGGTTGGAGGTTCGGCCCTGCTGCAGGAGCGGGGTGCTCGGCGCTTCCTTCGCGGCGGTGTGGGAAGAGCTTCTTCGTCTCCTGTGCTGGTCATCCTGTCTCCCTCCTGGCCGTCCCTGAACCGGTTTCTTCGCAGAATCATCTCTGCTCCAACAGGATCACGTCTGCCACTCCAGAAGTGTTTGGACTGTTTACGTTTGGACTGTTATCAACATCCTGAATCACAGGGTCAGATTGAAACTCTGACTTTGTCAGGGTTTTCTTCTAAAATTATTGTTTATTTGTTTATTTGTTTGTTTGGTTGGGTGGTTTTGTTTCCTATCATATTTGTATTGTTAAACCTCCTAGTAAAGAACTGTTATTCCTATTCCCAACATCTTCGCCTGAGAGCCCTTGATTGCAAAATTATAATTCGTCGGGGTGCGAGGGGTTGGTATTCTCCATCCTAGGGGAACCTCAGTTTCCCTGGCAGATACCTGTCTTTCCAAACCAAGACAGTGATGTAGTCAATTTGCCAGGCCTCCTCATACTTATATTTGGACCACTGTCCACCGTACCATAGGGGCTTCACCTGCTTGGCCTGCTTGATGGCAGCACACGTTTCACAGTCATGGATAACCTGTGAAATACTGTCCATGGTTAGATCTATCCTTCGGTCTCGTGCCCACTTATAGGTGGCATCTCTGCCCTGATGACCTGAGGCATCATGGGCCTACCGAGTTAGGAACATCTTTCCTTTGTGTTGCTAGTCTAAGTCTATTTTAGACACCTCTATTTTTGTGGCTTGATCTACTTGCTCGTTGTTCCGGTGCTCCTCATTAGCCTGACTCTTGGGGACATGGGCATTCACATGACGGACTTTCACAGGTAGTTTTCTTACTGTGGTGGCGATGTCTTTCTACTCATCAGCAGCCCAGACTGGTTTTCCCCTACGCTGCTAGTTGGCCTTTTTTCACTTTTCCAGCCAGCCCCACAGAGCATTAGCTACTATTCACGAATTAGTGTAGAGATAGAGCTTTGGCCACTTCTCTCTTTCAGCAATGTCTAGGGCCAATTGAACAGCTTTGAGTTCGGCAAGCTGGCTTGATTCACCTTCTCCTTCAGTGGCTTGTGCAGTCTGTCTTGTGGGGCTCCATACGGCTGCTTTCTACTTCCAGTTCATCCTTACGATGCGACAGGAACTGTCAGTGAAAAGAGCGTTGCGTGTTTCTTCTGCTGGCAGTTGGTTATACGGTGGAGCTTCTTCAGCCTGGGTTACTTGCTCTTGTTCTTCTTTGTCAGTGAGACTGAAGTTTTCAGCCTCCGGCCAGTTGGTGATTACTTCCAACATCCCAGGGCGATTTGGGTTTCCAATATGGGCACGCTGAGTGATGAGGGCGATCCATTTGCTCCATGTGGCGTCGGTGGCGTGGTGGGAACTTTTTCTTTAAACATCTACCTCAGTACCGGTAGTCAGGGTGCCAGGAGGAGTTGTGCTTTAGTGCAGATCACCTCTGAGGCGGCTTGAACTCCTTCGTAGGTGGCCAAGATTTCCTTCTCCGTGGGAGTGTAATTGGCTTCGGACCCTCTGTAGCTTCGGCTCCAGAATCTCAGTGGCCGGCCTCGAGTCTCACTAGGCACCTTCTGCCAAAGGTTCCGGGACAGACTATGGCTCTCGGCTGCAGAGTAGAGCACGTTCTTCACGTCTGGTCCTGTCCTGACTGGGCCAAGGGCTACCGCATGAGTGATCTCCTGCTTGATCTGGGAAAAGGCGTGTTGCTGTTCTGGGCCCCAGTGGAAATCGTTCTTCTTGCGAGTAACTAGGTAGAGAGGGCTCACAATCTGACTGTACTCAGGGATGTGCATCTTCCAAAAGCCTATGGCTCTTAGGAAAGCTTGCGTTTCCTTTTTGCTGGTCGGTGGAGACATCGTGTTGATCTTATTGATGACCTCAGCGGGGATCTGACGCCGTCTATCTTGCCACTTTACTCTCAGGAACTGGATTTCTCGGGCGGGTCCCTTGACTTTGCTCTTCTTGATGGCAAAACCGGTTTTCAGGAGAATCTGGATGATCTTCTTTCTTTTCTCAAAGACTTCTATTGCCGTGTTCCCTCACACAATGATGTCATCGATGTATTGTAGATGTTTCGGAGCTTCACCCTTTTTTAGTGCAGCCTGGATCAGTTCATGGCAGATGGTGGGGCTGTGCTTCCACCCCTGGGGCAGTCGGTTCCAGGTGTGCTGCACACCCCTCCAGGTGAAAGCAAACTGGGGCCTGCACTCTGCTGCCAAAGGAATGGACGAGGCGGCATTGGCAATATCGATGGTCGCGTACCACTTTGCTGCCTTGGACTCTAGTTCGTACTGAAGCTCTAACATGTCTGGCACGGCAGCACTCAGTGGTGGCGTGACTTCATTCAGGCCACGGTAATCCACTGTCAGTCTCCATTCCCCACTGGGCTTACGCACAGGCCAGATGGGGCTGTTGAAAGGCGAATGAGCCTTGCTGACCACCCCTTGGCTCTCCAGTTTACGAATCATCTCATGGATCGGAGTCACAGTCTCTGTCAGTGCCATATTGCCAACGGTGTACTGTTGCTGTGGCGATTGGTACCTGTTGTTCTTCAACTCTCAGCAGTCCCACAGCAGAGGGGTCGTCTGAGAGACCAGGCAAGGTATTCAGTTGTCTGATGTCTTCCGTCTGTACAGCAGCTACTCCAAAAGCCCAACGATATCCTTTTGGGTCTCTGAAATATCCATTTCTGAGACAGTCTATGCCGAGGATGCATGGGGCTTCTGGGCCAGTCACGATGGGGTGTTTCTGCCACCCATTCCTAGTTAAACTCACTTTGGCTTCCAATACAGTCAGCTGCTGGGACCCTCCTGTCACCACAGAAATAGAAATGGGTTCTGCTCCCACATACTCCGATGGCATCAGGGTACATTGGGAACCAGTGTCAACCAAAGCCATATATCTTTGTGGGTCAGATGTGCCAGGCCATCGGATCCACACAGTCCAATAGATCCGATTGTCCCTTTCCTCTACCTGGCTAGAGGCAGGGCCCCTCTAGCACTGGTTATTCCCTCTCTGAGCATACATACTAGAGGTTCCTTCAACAGCATTCTGGCTTCTGGCAGATTGGTCGTGGGAGGTTGAGGCTACTTTTATTTTAGTGGAACCCCCTTGGTTCCTCTCCTTGAGCTCATGCACCCGTGCTGCCAGGAGAGAAGTGGGTTTCTTATCCCACACTCCCATGTCTTCTCCATGGTCATGCAGATAAAACCACAGGTCAGCTCTTGGGGTGTACCCTCTCTCTCTAGCTGGGGGTCGTTGGGCTCTAACTCTGGGACTTGTGACTTGCACCGGTGCCACATTGGAAATGTTCCTCCTCATCTCCTCCCTCACCTCCCTCATTTCCTCTTTGAGTTCTTTAACCACGGCAGAGATATGAGCCTGCATCGGGCCATTGATCATACTCTCATAATTTCTAAGTTTATTGGCAACAGACCCCACTGTCTCTCGATTGTCTTCAGCATTAATTGTTGCAATGAAAGAAGTGTACTGAGATGGCCCTAGATTTGCCAGATTCCACAACATCTGCCCTGTGCATCTAACTTTGTCAGGGTCATTATCATGCTGTCCGCTCCTCCCAGAAAGTACCTCCAATACTGCCACTTCCCTCAGCTGTTGGATTCTTTCCTCCAGAGTTTTCCAGCGCATTCTATGGTGGTGCTCCTGCATTCTTTCTCTGTGGACAAATCTCTCTCTCACACTCATTAAAAGCAGCTCCCAAAGGAAAAGAGGCCCTGGCTCTCTTACAAATGCCTGATTTATACCCGAGTCCTGGGTCAAGGGTCCCAAATTTCTTGCCTCACCGCTATCTAGTTGCACACCAGTACCCATAAGGTCCCAGACCCGAAGTAGCCAGGCTGTGTAAGCCTCACATCCCTGTTGTACAATATCTTTTTGTAGATTACGGAGACTTTCATACGACAGGGACTCAGTGATGATCTGAACGTGTGATTCCCCTGCAGGTTGTGAGGGCGCTCCTTTCTTATCCTTATTGTCTGGGTTCGCTGTTTTCACCTTAGATTTCTTTGTTTCCACAGGGGCAGCTGCTGCTGGCTGTGACTGCCCCTGTGGTTCAGCTGGAACCTGGACAGTTGTAATGTCTGTGGGTTCCATATCAGGCTCTCTTTTGTCAGGGCAGGGGGAGGGTTTCCCACCAGATGGGGAAATGTACTCTTTCAGCATCTGGCCTATCTCTTTTACCAGAGCCCCCACCCAAACTGGATGGTTTATCTCTGAGGCAGGCTGTGGGGCAGGGGCGGGCTCTTGGGCAGCATCCTTATTCTCTGGGGTACATATCAGGGTGCTTACCTAGGCTAATCTCCCTTTATCTCTGAATGCTAAATAGAATAGGCCTATAAGCAACACCAGCCGCTGTATGATATCATTAGCATTCAGAGGAGATGTGAACCCTTCAAAAACTAGAGGGGTAGACTCAAAGAGCTGGGTGAAGGGTTGGGAGAAAATTTCCCCTGGTGCCATTTCCTCACAATAGGTACCATTGTTAAAGTAACCCCAAAACCACAGAGTTAGTGTATGATAGCCCTGAATCCATGTGCTTGCTTTCCAGAGGAAGTTAAAAATCTATGAATTCCTCAGCTTGTTAACCCACAAAATAAACTGGATGCCAGCCACAGTAGCCTTAGTTATAGGGCCCATGTTTAGATAAGGGTCAGCAAATGGCAGAAATACAGCCATGACCACGTGCCACCCAAACCAGGGAAAGCTAGACCACATGATTCTGACCCGTGGGCTTCTATCTACTACACAAGAACCGTTATTCCTTTCCCTCAATGCCCTACAGCCCCACGTTGGGCGCCAAAATATGTCTTGGTTTGGAAAGATAGGTATCTGCCAGGGAAAGCTGGAGTTTCCTTTAGAATGGAGAATGCAAACCCCTCACCCCCGCCAAATTATAATTTTGCAATTAAGGGCTTTCAGGCAAAGATTTGGGAATAGGAATAACAGTTCTTTACTAGGAATACTAACAATACAAATATAGTAGAAAACAAAACCACCCAAGTAACCAACCAAGCAACCAACCAACCAACCAACCGAACAACAATTCTGGAAAAACCCTGACAGAGTCAGAGCTACAACCTGACGCCCTGTTTGGTCAGGGTGTTGGAAGCAGTCCAAAAGTAAGTCTTTTTGGAGTGGCAGATGTGGTTCTGTTGGAGTAGAGATGATCCTGTAGGAAAGGGTCCGGTGATGGTGAGAAAGGGTCTGGTGATGGTGAGAAGGGTCTGGTCTTCCTCCGGGAATCGGGTGAAGCTAGATGCCTTGTGTTCCTACGTCTCAGTTTTTATCCAGGTAGGAATGGTTGGCTCCCCCTACTGGGTGGAGCATCTCACAATGGGATGATGGAATGTGGATGTACTGCTTTGTGGATGTACTGCTTTGGGGAGGAGAACAGCTTGGGGAGTCTTAATGGCCCATTGTGAAAAGAGATAAGAAACACTGCCCCGCCTGGTTTTAACAGGCACCCGCCCCCCTCCTCTCAGAGTTACAAGAGATAAAGAAGAAGAACATCTCCCCAACTGCTTTCAGCAGATGAAATAGAATACACATTTTTGGTTCCATAACCCAAGACTGTTGATTACATCACACTTCCCCAAACTTGCCAAGAAAAGCGCTATGTGCTGACCAAGGTAGAAGCAACCACTGGGTGGCTGTAGACATACCCCGTGCCTCACGCCATTGCTCGGAACACCATCCTGGGCCTGGAAAAGCAAGTTT
Source organism: Phylloscopus collybita (assembly GCA_027886175.1). Taxonomy (NCBI): domain Eukaryota; kingdom Metazoa; phylum Chordata; class Aves; order Passeriformes; family Phylloscopidae; genus Phylloscopus; species Phylloscopus collybita. Next base: position 6,511,502 of record JAJNNQ010000057.1, read on the forward strand.
TGTGGTGACGTGGCACCCCAGAGAGAACTGAGTCTTAAAATGGGACGCATTTCAAAAAGAGCCTCATAGACACCTGGGCCAGATAGCCGTGGTTTTAAGTGGGTATATCCTATTCCCTATCATGCGCCAGTTGCTGGGAAACTTGAACGATGCAATGGACTGCTACAAACCACCTTGAACGCACTGGGCAGGGAAACCTTCAGACAACTGGGAGCTGCATTCAGTGAAGGACACCTGTTTGGTCGATACCTGGGGCTCTATCAATTGAGCTGGTCCTACCCAATCAGAACACTTGCATACTGTAGATGGAGATAAAGTCCCTGTGGTACATATAAGAGGTATGTTAGGAATGGCAGTTTGGATTAGTCACACCTCAAACAAAGGCAAACCCAAACGTGGGATAGTTTTTGCTCAAGGACCTGGTTACATTTGGTAGGTAGCGCGGAAAGATGGGGAAACACATTGTGTACCTCAAGGGGACCTAATTTTGAGTGAGAACTGTCTGTAATGTTTCATTGTGTGTATATATATGTATAGGTATATAGTTGAAGAAAAGGTATTAATTTTGGCACGACGTACGTGATATATATAGGGGTGGATAATGTCCTGGTTAAAGGAGTAAGGTGCAAGTTTAACCCGTGGTGGGTATAACCAAACTGTGTATTCTACCCCCCTCTGGGTCATTCCTGATGAACTTTTATTGATGGACCGCTTGCAGTAGCTGCCCAGCACACACCCGACATCTCAGGCTACAAGATGGGTGTTAAATGAGATAAGGAAAAAGAGGCAAACCCTGCCGATGCAGGATAGTGTTTCCTCACACAAATGACTCAGCCGTGATAACTCCCCTCTGGGGAAGCACCAGCACATTCCCACCCAGCCTGAGGGGTCATCTCTGCTAATGGGCCATAATGGACTCAATGGCACTAGGATCAGAGGCAGCTGCAGTGACTTAGACCATCAGAGACTCCCAAAAGTATCCCCTGACTCACAGTATTACATTCCTCCACTGTGAAACTCCCTGTCCTGGGGGAGGTACTGAGCATTCCCATCTGAACCTGAGCACATATACAGTCTTTGGGTTTGGGGACTTTGGGCACCACCACTTGACAGATCTGAAGGAGGACCAAAACTTCAACAGGACTGCGACTTTTACTTCAACAGGACCGTGACCACCACTTGATAGGACTGTGACCATCACTCTGACCAGCAGGGTGCCAGTTTATATTGTGACTCTGTGGGTTAAAACCAGTTCTCTCTGTATCATTGTCTTTATTGTAAACTGTTTAGTAAATTGTAACTCCGACCTGTAATCTCTCTTGAGGCAGATGTGCGGGGTTCATTTCTCCTGACGGTTTACATTTAAACCAGCATGCGGGGTGATTGCCATAGGTTTTAGAAGTGTCTGGCACCTGGTGGAATTTTATGTCTTGCCTCGCAGGCAAGGTTGTGGATACTTAGCTCCAAACCAAAGAGAGCCAAGGGTTATGAAACCCAGATCCGCTGGAGAGTTGTAGGATCCTAGACCAGCCCAGGTGTGATGGGACCTCGCAAGATCATCTGGTGCAGCCTTTTGTGGGAAAGGGAGCCTAGATGAGATTAGTTAGCGCCCTGTCCAATCGCATGTTGAAAACCTCCAGCAATGGGGACTGGTGCAACTTGTGCCCGTTGTCCCTTGTCTTCTCCATGTGGCTCCCTTGAAGTACTAGAATACTGTGAGGAGGTTCCCCCTGAGCCTAGGCAGGTGCCTAACATTTTGCAACTAATTCCTTTGTCATTGCTAGCCTTCATGCAGCCCCTAGCTGCTTTTAGATGTTCCTCCACAGCTTTTGGATCGTGCTGAGCCCATTTGTCCGAGTATTTAGGACTTAGGCTTATTCCCTGCTTGTGTAAGTATTCAGTGATATCTCTTGCCATCCCTCCGACTATGCCAATTGGTGCAAGTGGGTGTTTTAGGTCGCTTAAAGAATTGCCGGAAAAGGTATCAGCAAAAGCAGGTTCTCCAGCCCTTTGAGCATCTTCATGGCCCTCCTTGGGACCCTCTCCAGAGTCTGTCCGCCTCTTTCTATTGAATTCTGGGGACCAGACCTGGACACAGAGTGTGGCCTGCAGGCATGGCCTGTGTGAGAAGGGGCCAGGGTCTGCTCTGCGCTAGACACAGCTAGTTTTCACCAGCTAGGCACCAGACTCCCTGAGAGCCAAAGCTGAGCAACTCAGCAAAGCTGGTGGCACCCCCGTGTAAGCATATTTAAGAAAGGGTAAAGCGCTGTCTGGGGCAGGTATTTCCCTGCTGCCCTTAGATCTGGCGGGTGGCTATGTCCTGAAGGAACTTTTTCATCTTATTTTCTCCTCCTGTCCTATTGAGGAGGGGTGGTGAGAGAACAGCTGGTTGGGCCCCTGGCAGCCAGCCAAGGTCTGACATCATAAAGCCTAAAAGGCATATTCTTCCATGTAGAAGGGGGTTGGTGGCTTAGAGATTTTAGGAACAGGAAAATTAATTAGGGGCTGAATGTTGATTTGAGTGAAGGGCAGGTACCAATCCGTCTTCTATAACTGCAATTTCAGCAGCAGAGGACAGCTGAGAATCAGGCCCCAATGATGCTGGTTTGGGTGTTGCTAAGATGGAGTTCATTTCCCCATAGCAGCTCTCACAGTGCCGTGTGTCACGTGAAAAAGGGAGGCTTCCTCGACCCTTAGTGTGGGGAGATGTACTCAGTCGTTAGCGTTTAATTTGTGTTTCAGGAAAGTCGAGACCGTTGTGCCCGACCAGTCTGTCAGCATCCCGTTGGGGGGATCCTTCACTGAGCAGTCCTACTGGATCAGAGGGTGGTTCGACTGACTTAGGGAAACACACCAACAGTGTAAGGGAGACCCCTCAGCAGGTCTTCCCCTTTACCCATTGTGTTACCTGCTGCTGGCGACTGGTAGCGTCCGCCAAGGATTCACACTAACAGTTCATGGAATAACACTCTTTATTAATATAAATTGTGACAGGTTAAGGTTTGAAGATTGTCGGTGATAGTGTCTGACTGCAAAAATATATTTGAAGGAATATACAGACAAGCTCTAATCCCCAATAAAATGTTCAGCATGCATAGAGTATGATTCTTATCCAGTAGGCATCTCTATGGGGGTGAAGACAGGTTCAGCCCCATCAACTGATCCCAGCAGCTACGATGGAGTCTTCCCTAACTTTTCCCCATTCTCGACTTATTTTTATACTATTTCTGTGTGTTTAGGTGGAGCTTGAGTGACTCTAGTCATACATACCTTTGTTACTGATTGGGGTAAAATTCTCTTGCTTTGTTTCTAAAGATACAGTCAAAAAGAATATAGAGCGCATGCCCAGTGAGGGGTGGTTGCACTTTGGAGGTGGGTAACTTTGGGATGGAGGTGTGCGTTAATATTATTATTGGGCTTTAATGAAGCAAGTTCATCTAAGGAGAGAGATTTCACCACAGTTGCTGGCTCAGCAGTAAGACATCTTCCCTTATCTTCCCTGGTTGACAGGTGGTATGCGGTTTATGGGCTGCAAAGTACCATCAAGTTCCCTTCCCTGCAAGGATTTCTGCAGAGCCAGGCCTTTGCTCCGCTCCACCCTCTATTCCATCCCCCTTAGCAGGTGCGTGTGTATGGGGGAATCATCAGGGAATAGGTTTCAAGTCATGCCAACTGCATTCCATCCAGGGAGCAGCAACTGTGATTTACCCTATAATTCCCGTACTGTAATAACTCCTGTCAGGATGTTAATATAACTCCTAAGTTTCCTCTGATTGAATCCCCAGTTACCGGTCCACAGGGTCCCCAGTCATTTTCCCGCACCGTGCTTTGCATTGGTAGCTAGAAAGGTGTTGATAACACACCGGTGTTTTGGCTACTGCTGAGCAGTGTTGGCACAGCATCAGTGCTGTCTCTCCAACGTTCTGCCCCAGCATCAGCAGGCTGGGGATGGGCAAGATCCTAGGAGGAGACACAACCAGGACAGCTGACCCAAACTGGCCAGAGGGATATTCCATGCCATATGATGTCAGCTCAGAAATAAAAGCAAAGTAAAGGAGGAGGAAAGGGGGGCAGTGTTTGCCTTCCGGAGAAAGTGCCACGTGTGCGGAAGCCCTGCTTCCTGGGAAGTGGCTAGACAGTGCTTGCTGATCGAAACTAGACAATAAATTTGGGTTTTTCCCCTCTCCTTGTTCATGCACAAACTTTCACTTTTGCTTTAGTAAACTGCCTTATCTCAATCTGCAAGTTGTTTTTCATCTCTCCTGTCCAGCTGGGAAGGGGGAGTGATAGAGTTGTTTGGTGAACACCTGGCGTCTAGCCAAGATAAACCCACACCAGTTCTTTTTGGTTCCTAACGTGGGCTGAGACAATGGCAGTTATATATCTTGCATGGTATAGTAATAGCAGTTACTGAGTAGCAAGCTCCTGTGCGGGACATGGAGTTTGTCAGGTGCGCTGCTTATCTCTTTGTTTTGTTGAGTTTGGGAACATGTTAACACAAACAGTGGCTCTGTGCTTTGCTGTGACATTGATGGCTTTGTTGTGCTGGGGGTGTCGCTGTTGGACACGAAAGAAAGACACGGACTCGTAATTCAGAAGGCTGATGCTCCAAAAAAGGGGCTGGTTTATTCTCAGAACTTAATTTTATACCTTTTTACAATGTGCCCACCTAAGAGGCGGGATCCTTTGAACCATTGGTCATACCAAGGGTCAACAAGCAAAGTCTCTCCTTAGGAGAGAAATGTGAATAACAAGATAGTTTAAAAAGTATGACCTTGTTTACCAGTTTTGGTCCCTGGGAAAGAACTTCAGAAAACTCAAACATGACAAGCAGTGACTACACTGGGGGAGCTATTTTCTGGGGACAATGAGGGAATGAATCCCTCTCCCTCTCCATATCTGGGATTGATATAGGTTGTTTTAGAATGCAGGCTGCCACATTACTTGTTCATCCTTATGTAAGCTGTTGAATGCTATTAATACTATTAACTAATACTGTTGGCACACTATGGGGTTTGTGGAATCTGGTGTCATCCTGCTGTAAGACAAAACAAACTGTAGGTGAGGAGATACTGAAATGTGCTCTGAAGCAGCTGGTCGCTGGATGGCAGTGTGTGTGGAAGGATTTGGGCAGGTTCCTAGAGTGGTTATCACCTCCCATTGCCTGGGACTCTACACCTAAACAGGTAGTGAACCCTGGCAAACTGACGTGTCACCTGATAGAAGGGTGCCTTACCTACCCCGATGAAACCCAGCAGCTTCTCGCCCTGTACGGGGGCCTGGCCTGTGCCTCTGGAGCCACAGTTCAGTACTGTCAGAAGAGCGTGGCTGAGGCAGGGACCCAAACTGCATTTGAGGACACTATGGCTGAGATAGGGACCCAAACAACAACTACAGTAATTGCCCTCAGAAGTGATAAAGAAAAGGTGGATAAGGAGAGCCAAGGAGCGACCAGCAAGACTCACTCACCTTTTAGTAGTCCCATGTGGCCAGTGCAAATGTCTGAAGGAGGGTGGAGGGATAACAGTAGACCATCGTGGCCTGCATGAAGTAACACCCCCACTGAGTGCTGCTGTACCGGACATGTTAGAGCTCTGATATGAACTGGAGTCAAAGGCAGCCGGGTGATATGCTGCACTTGACATTGTCAATGCATTCTTCTCAATTCCTTTGGCAGCAGAGTGCAGACCACAGTTTGCTTTCATGTGGCAGGGTGTCCAATACACCTGGAATCGACTGCCCCGGGGGTGGAAACACAGCCCTACCGTCTCTCATGGACTGATCCAAAGCGTACTGGAAAGGGGTGATGCCCCTGAACATCTACAATACGTTCATGACATCGTTGTGTGGGGCAGTGAGGCAGAAGAAGTGTTTGAGAAGGGAAAAAGAATAGTTCAGAATGTTCAGAAAGCTGGGTTTGCCACAAAGAAAAGCAAGGTCAAGGGACCTGCACGGGACATCCAGCTCTTGGGCATCAAATGGCAGGATGGCTGTGATCATGTGCCTACGGATGTGGTTAACAAGACAGCAACTGTCTTCACCAGCTAAGAAGACGGAAACACAGGCTTTCGTAGGCCGCCTGGGGTTTTGGAGAATGCCTATTCCATGTTATAGTCAGCTTGTGAGGCCCCTCTATCGAGTGACCCAGAAGAAGAGCCATTTTGAATGGCGCCTTGAGCAACAACAGGCCTTTGAGCACATCAAAGAGGAAATAGCTCTGTGTCTCTATACTGACTCCTGCATGGTGGCTAATGCCCTATGAAGGTGGCTACAGCAATGGAAGAAGACCAATTGGCAATGCAGGGGTAAACCCATCTGGGCTGCTGCGTTGTGGCAGGACACCACTGCATGGATAGAAAACATGGCTCTGAAGGAACGTCACATAGATGCTTACATACCCAAAAGCCACGCCACTGAGGAACACCACAACAATGAACAGCCGGATAAGGCTGCCAAAACGGAAATAGCTCAGATAGACTTGGACTGGGAGCAGAAGTGTGAACTCTCTACAGCCCGATGGGCCCAAGAAACATCAGGGCATCTAGGAAAAGATGCAACCTACAGATGAGCTTGTGAACGAGGGGTCGGCCTGACCACGGAGGCTATCACACAGGTCACCCATGAATGTGAAATGTGCTGCAATCAAGTGAGCCACATGAGTAAAATCTCCTTGGAATAGATGGAATAGATGGAATACCCTGTAAGCCATGCTATTGCTCGAAACACTCTCTTAGGCCTTGAGAGACACATTTTGTGGTGACATGGTACCCCAGAAAGAATGGAATCAGTGAGTCTCATTTATGAAATAACCTCATAAACTCTTAGGCAAAGAAACATGCATTGAGTGGATATACCACATCCCTTATCACCCACAAGCCTCTGGAAAGATTGAGAGGTACGATGGACTGCTGATGACTATGTCAAGAGGGTTAGGCAATCGGGCATGGAAGCATTGGGAAGCAAATTTAGCAGAAAGCCACTTGGCTGGTTAACACCAGAAGATCTGCTAACCGCACTGGTCCTGCCCAAAGAAAACCACTACATACTGTGGGAGGAGATAAGGTCCCCATACTACACACAAGGAAGTGGCTGGGGAAGTTGGTGTGGATTTCTCCTCCCATGGGAAAGGGCAAACCTATTAATGGGATTGTCTTTGCTCAAGGACATGGGTGTACTTGGTGGGTAGTGCAGAAGGATGGGGAGACCCGGTGTGTGCCTCAAGGAGATTTAACCTTGGGGGAAAAATAATGAGTGCAAATTGTATGTTGCAGGAAGTAAAGCAGCAGGACTGACATGAACCGACGATGAGTGAATTTTACGAGGAGCGAGGAGAGTGCGACGATAGCCCAGGCAGGGCCAGTGTCGGTGCCGAACGATCGAGTGTGTCGCTTCTGTCCCGAGCACCCATCTTGATGGATTGGAGCCCAAGTCACGGCCTGTTTTTTAAACATCTGGAGGGGTGGAGGAAACCCATGAAATGGGAAACTACTATCTGTCTTTGAAAGGAAGGGGGACGGTAGTTAATGAAAATGTATACGGGTGTTGGGCATAAAGATGGTTTAAGCATGGAGTTTAAGTCATAAGCGTTGGTAAGAAGGGATTTCAGTCATGACAAATAAATACAATGGAATTATTAGAAGACACATATATATATATACACACACACACATAAAAAAAAAATTCTGTGGGATCTGAGTATGATGTAAATGGTGTGAAGTAAGGGGTGGAGATTGCACTGGGTGTGGCTGAGATGGAGTTCATTTTCCCCATAGCAGCCATCAGTGCCACGCTTTGCATTTGTATCTAGAAAGGTGTTGATAACACATCAGTGTTTTGGCTACTGCTGGGCAGTGTTGGCACAACACCAGCGCTGTCTCTCCAACATCCTGCCCCCCATCAGTAGGCTGGGGGTGGGCAAGATCCTGGGAGAAGACACCACTAGACCAGGTGACCCAAGCTGGCCGGAGGGCTATTCTGTACCATATGACTTCAGCTCAGAAATAAAAGCTAAGTTAAGGAGGGGGAAGGGGGCACATTTGTTATTTTCAGCGTTTGCCTTTCGGAGCAACCCCTACGCGTGCTGAAGCCCTGCTTCTCGGAAAGCGGTCGGACAGTGCTTGCTGATGGGAACCAGAGGATATAATATTTGTTTTACCTGTTTGCTTTTTTGTGCAAAAACTTTCTCTTTTCCTTTAGTAAACTGCCTTATCTCACCCTGTGAGTAGTTTTCCAACTTATTTTCTCTCTGAGTCAAGCTGAGAAGAGGGAGTGACAGAGCGGCTCTATAGGCACCTGGCATCCAGCCAAGGTCAACCCACCACAGATGCTTTTGATGCCGTCCAGGTGTTGTAGGATAAGGGCACGGATAACGCGGGTAAATAACTGGCTGCTGAGCTGGTGCTTGCAACAGCGTTCAGGGTTCTATGAGCATGGAACCCTGTTTTTGGATCAGCATCTGCTTGGGAGAGTGGGTCTCCACCTCACTAAGCGGGGCAAAGCTATGTTTGCCAGTAGGATAGCTGACCTCATTAGGAGGGCTTTAAACTAAAAGTGAGGGTGCGAGGAGGGAGACGGAGAGAATAATCAGCAGCCCTGTGCGGGAGTGATCGACAGGGTCAATGAGCAAAGAGCAGGGCAAGAGTTCCAGTACTTGGAAGTCCCCCTTAGAACCCAAAGGCAGCGGTGGATGTCATAGCTGCGAGCGTGCCCAGCAGAAAGATCTCCTTGGACAAGAAAGTTTTAAAAGAGGAGTTCGACAGAAAGCACGGAATCCGAGTACACAGACAGGAGTTCGATGCCAGGTATTGTACGCTGTCCCAGGCTGAGCGACGGCCTGCCTTCAGAGTGCACAAAAAGAAGGTAAGCCAGAATGTAACCTCAGGGTGACTGACATAAGTAACTCCTGAGATGAAGGAGACCGGATGCATTTCTGTGCTCAGGGTAGAAGGAAGAACCCTTCCCCATCTCCTGAAGTGCCCCTACATAACAGACAGGATGCTCCTGGTTTGGAGACTGATGAGCACATGAGTAACGGACAGGACTCAGGACAACGTCAACCATGCAAAGCTGACCTAACCACCTGCCCACGTTAGAACCAGTGCAACCAGAGAAGCACATAAAGGTATTAGTAATTGGAGATTTCCTGCTGAGAAACACCGAGACAGCCATTTCCCACCCAGACGGTTTCTCTAGAGAACTCTGCTGCCTACCAGGAGCTCGCATTCATGGTGTCACTGAGAGGCTGCCGAGGCTGGTGGACCCTACAGATCATCATCTGCTCCTACTCCTACTCTTCTCTGTAGGGTCTGATGAGGCAACTTAGAACCCTCCCAGGAGTCTATTAAGTCTGTAGGAGCGATGTTAAAAGGATGGGGAGCACAGGTGATGGTCTCCTCTTTTGGTGTCTGGTCTGAGGAAGGGGTCCAGGAAGGAGGAGACGGACTGAGCAGCTGAATGCCGGGCTGCGTAGCTGGTGCCATACTCAAGGTTTTGGCTTCTATGGTCATGGATCTACCTTTAAGAAGCCAGGTCTGTTGGGAGCTGATGGATGGGATTCACGCAACCACGTGGGGCAAGATCGTCTTCGCCAGTTAGCTGGTTAGACTTACAAGGAGGGCTTTAAACGAGACTCAGCGGGAAAAGACGCTGGAGTTTTGAGCAACAGAGAAGAGCCAGGGGCTGGTGATGTGTCGGGAACCAAGAGGGGAATACTTGAGAAATGCTGCAAAGGAATTGGGGCTTGATCCTTGTTCAAAAAAGTGACGCAGTCAACAGCCCAACGGAAGTGCCTCTGTACCAATGCATGCAGTATGCATAAGAAAGAGGAGCTGGAAACCACTGTGCAACCAGAAAGCTAACAATGTAATCACTATAGTAAAAATGTGCTGGGACAACTCAATGACTGGAGCTCCGCAATCAATGGCTTATAAAGTGGTCAGAAGGAAGGAGAGGCGGAGGTGACCCTCTATGTAAACCAAAAATAAGAGGGATTTCCTGTACAGAGCTGTCTTTGAAAGACAGCGATGAACAGGTTGAGAGCTTATGGGTGAAAATCAGAGGCCAATCTGTTGCGTCGAGAGTAAGAAATTTGGCAGAAAATAAAGCTGCTTGCGTTCCAGCTGGTCCTCAGAGATCAGAGGGACTGGGTGGGGTTAGGCTTAATTTCCGATTACAACCAATTCAGCACTGTGAATTTGGTTGCGTTCTCTAAGAACCTTTGCGAGGCGCAGATTCGGGAATAGAATGGTTTTCTGAAGTTACAGAAATAGAGATTTGGAACTGCCATTGAGAATTGCACTAGCTGTGGTAGAACTCTAATAACATCGTGCTAAGCCATGCAATACTAATAATAGCAATGGTATGCAGAAGCTTCCCAAGAGGGCGTCCCCACTTTGGAGGAGGGAGAAGAGAACAGACCGGCAACTGTCTCCGACGTCTCTTGGGAATTCCTGCTACCTAGCTGAAATTTCTACCCTCCTTATATACAGCCCAGTCTTCTCCTCCTTACGTATAGCATGATCGAATTGGAGAACTGAGTAATATAATCATATATGTGGTAGCATGTACTTCAGTAAGCTTATTAGCATATGCATGACTGTGCGCTTTAGTACTTAAATGACCCTTAATCAGGCAAACGTTACTTTTTTGGCCTTGGTGTCCTTCAAAGTTTTGCTCTTAAGACTTCTTTCCATTTCATGCCATTCATCAGAGCCAAAAGAGGACTATCCTAGCTGCCCACGAACTCCTCCTTCGACCACATTGTCCTTTCTTGATGTCAGCTATATGGATCTCCATCAGAAAAGATAACGTGGGGGGTACACGGTTTAGGCCATATATAGTAAGCCTTAGCCCGTTCCTGGCTCCATGGTCATCATCCCACACAAGCCAACAAAGGAAACCTTGTGCTTGGTATCTATTATAGGCCACCAGATTAAGAAGATGAGGTCGACATAAGAAATCAGGCAAGTTAGGCAGGAGATGAGCGTTGCTGAGTAAGGGCCTTCTCTTCTGGTTGAGCTGAAGCATAAAGTGGAAATGCATAAGTAGTGGAAGCAGGGACACGCATTCTGGGAAGAATCTAAAGATGAAACCCAGGTCTGTAGGGATGGGTGTGGTGATTCATTTTTCCTAAATGATTCTGTTCTCCCCCAAAATGTATAGTTCATTACTAAGTTTTTGTAAACCACCCCCTAAGTTGCCATTCACTGTAACCCAACTGTTAACCAACCCCTCCTACCCTCAGTATCCCACTGGTCCGAGCCTTGGGTCGGCCCCCTCGCTGGAAAGCCCTTTTAAGCTGAGATACACGAGGCAGAGGCCTCTTGCTTGCCCTCTTGCCCTTGGGCCTCTTGCTCTCGCCCCCTCTCCCCCTTGCTCCCTCCCTCCCCCCCTCTCCCTTTTTCCCCCCTCTCTCCCTCCCCCTCTCTCCTGTGGGAGCCATGTCGCTTCCCCCCGGTGTGGGACCCCCAAATAAACCCTGTCTAATCAACACCCTTGGAAGCCGTGTCGTGTCTTGCCTGCCTGTATGCTGCCATTAGCTGCTACATGCTGCCAAGAGAATTCTCCCTGAAAGCTCTGGTAAGGTTCCTGTACCTCACCTCCCTTCCTGGACCCAAAGAGACTTGTTGCCAGTTCTCCTGCAGCTGCTAGCCGGGCAGGAGGAAAAGCAGAAGAAAACAACAGATAGGATCAGAAAAAGCTAAGGCAAAGCTGGAGCTGAATTTGGCAGGGGATGTAAAGAATCATAAGATGGGCTTCCACAGCTGCGTTGGTCAGAAAATAAGACTAAATAATGCGTAACCGCTCTCCTCCCTTGCTGATAAATAAGCCAGGAGGTCCAGTGGCCAGCAACATGGAGAAGGCTGTGGCACTCGGCGAGTCATTTTCCTCTGTTTTCACTGGCACGGTTACCAAACCTCTTGAGACACTGAACCTGAAGGCAGGCAGAGACCTGGGGAACAAAGTCCCTTCCCATCGTAGGAAACGATCTGTTTGGAGACCACCCGAGGAACCTGTGCATACACAAGTCCTGCACCTGGGGAGGCACAACCCCATGCACCACTACATGCTGGAGACCGATCGGCTGGAAAGCAGCTTTGCAAAGTAGGACAATGTGCCCTTGCCGCAAAGGCGGCCAAGGATATCCTTAGCCCGATATAGAGGAAAGCAGGGTTTATATGTTACAAGACAGTTGTGTGGACCATTCAAGGTGCTCACTGTCCCCGGGGCTGCAGGGCACCACAGACCACCCTTGGGCAGCTTTGAGGGCACTGCCTATTTTTCTAAAAGCCTCCTATCCAGCTTAACGCAAATCCTACTATCTTGAGCCCTCAAGCCAGCAGTGCCGAACGCACGCTTTGTATTTTATTTGCTTCCGGGAGACGTGCAGCTTAGAAACGTCTGCAATGGAAGTGGGGCTTTCAGCAAACAGTGTAGAGCAACTTCTGTTGGTTTTTCAAAATGTCCTGAGAAGTTAAGGCCAGGCCTGCCTTGTCCTGGCCAAAGCAGTCATTTGACTGGAGGGAGCAGCACCAAAAAGGCACAGGCACCTTTGGAGTGGACTTGATGCGGTAACAAGCAACAAGAAATAGTACCTGTAGCTGCTACAGCCTCTTCTGCGACCTCGTAGCCCGCCCTCAGGGTCGCAGCACTACACGGGGCAGATCCCTCCGCGCCCCGCGGGCACCAGGTCGACGAGGGCGGACCCGCCAAGGGGGCGGGGGAAAGCGAAAAAGACAGGCGAGACAGCAAATCGAGACGCGGGCCACGATCCGTCGGCCCAATGGCCGCCGCGGAGGGCCGGGCTTAGTGGAGGAAGTGTCGGGGCGGACACGGGCGTTGTCCTTGGCTGACGAGAGTATCGGGGTGCTGGCCTCTCGCCCTGGTGGCGCCGCTACTGTCTTCGGAAAGTTCATCGGCAAGGCGTTTCCCTGGTATTGTCAGCGAAGAGGACGAGGAGGTAGCCGCGGCTTTGTTCTCTGTGCGCGGTTCCTCTTCCCTTCTCCCCCCTCCCCCTCCTCCCGCGCTTGCGGGCATCTGAGCCGAGGACAGCTGGTGCGCGGTGCCCGGGCGCGCGGCAGGGCGTGCGGCGGCGCTGCTGCTGTGGGTGGGGTGGGTGCAGGGACGCGGAACGGACGGGGCCTCTCTGGGTTGTGGCGCTCTCTACTGCACCATCCCCTAAGCTTGTTCTGTGCCTCAACCCCACCCCTCCGGCTGCCGCGGGCGTACTGGGTGGCTGGTGTTGTCCCGACTCGCCGCGCATCCCACCCCCACCGTGTCGTGTGCGCGCGCAGAGAAGGACCTCCGACGGTAACTTGGTCTCAATGTGTCTCCTAACAGCATCGATGAGGTTTCGCAGCTTGGCTGTGCTAGGCTTTGGTTCTGAACCCGCAAACTGGATTATGGGGGCATGGAATTACGTCTTTCTCTGGTTTAAAAAAAAAAAAAAAAAATTACAAGGTGGTCATCCTGCAGGCTGCAATAGCTTTCCAGCACTTGTTTCTGTGGGAAAGTAAGACCGTGATAACAGTATGTTTGCAAGGGTCGCGAGTGTTGGTACTGGAAACTAGTGTGAGCTGCTTAGACCAAAAGAAAACAATGCAGCTGTTGCCTATGCGATGTTAACTTTAAGGTAATATCTCATATGATGTAGTTATTAAATTGCTGAAAGTTGGCAGTTAGGGATTCCTTCTGCTTTTGAAAGTAGGGTTTGCATGCAGAATGGAAGACAGACTCATCCTATGCGCTTGCAGGCTTCCTGTCATTATGCGTGTGTTTGATACTTGAGTTCTCCTTCCTGTGGGAAATGAATGGCCGCTGCTCTTCCACTTCACTAAACTCTTTGCTGATCCAGTTAAGCCATTTGTCTTCAGTCTCTGCTTGGGCCACATCCAATAGCAAAACTGCTTAGGAAAGAATCAGCCCGAGCTAAAACGTACTGGGGGTAGTTATTCACAAGTAGTGGCCTGTCTCCTTCTCCCATGGTCTTCTTGCCTGAGGAATCCCACTTCTGGACGGGGCTTTATAAATATACTGTATTTTGTTTATAGAAAGCATAATAATCATGTAAGAAAAAATCAATGTTCTGGCTTGTGTTTGGGGTATCTGGTAATCTGCTTCTGTAGGAGTTCAACGGGGCAGATGGGTTTGCATAAGCTATTACCTTTCTCTGAAGCCGGTTATGTTTTAACAGTTTACTCTTCCTCCGGTGCCGTGCGTTTCATTATCGTTGCCCCCTAGACGCGACGCTTTTCCTAGTCATGCCTAAGGAGCCAATTATCGAGTTGTCTGAAGCAGGAGAGTCTGGTGAATCTGTAAGTACTGTGGGAGTTTTCTGTATGCTAAACTGTACCTGTAGATAGTTCCTCATTTACTAGCCTCTTTCCCATCCCCCCTTTCCCCCTTGATAGGGCACAGTAGGGTGCTTTGGGTTTTCTGGCGCTATAATCTCTTGCCTCTAGCTTGTAATGGAGCTGAGCTTTTTTTGACTCAAAGCAGTGCTATAAAGCAGTGCTGGTCCCTGGGTATGTACTTCTGGTGCAAAATGCAGTGTTGTTTTGGAGTGCCGTCTGGTGCCTATTGTCGTGGTTTAGAGTCAGAGTAGTAGTACTTCTAAGATGGAGAAGAGGGCTTGGGGTTTTTGGCAGGTCAGGGGCAAGGAAGGGCAAAGCTGGGTTGAGAGGTGCTGGATGTTTTGCTTTAAGCTGTGAAAGCTATGTTCAAAGACTGTGTAAACCTATGCAAAAGGCAGCCAAAAGTTTATTTTCCAGCAGGATTGGTTATGTTGCCTGAAGACACAATGGGGGCTTTAACCCGGAGACAGTGTCAGCTTCTGTGGCTGTTTTGTAGTCTTTTGCTGTCTAGCTTAAGAAAAATTGCCTAGCTCTCTTTTGCCCCTATAGCGTGCATAATTGGTCTTTGTACCTTTGCTTGGAAAGCTTTGGTTGTTGGTGGTCGGACGGACATTAATTTGACATGCAATGGCTGAACTGCTAGGAATTGGCTACCTGCTTTCTCTGGGTGTTTCTCTGCTCTTGTTCCTTCCCTTCCTGCCCTCTCCTCTCTTTATGTGTTCCTTTATTCTTTTTATTTTGCTTATTTATGGGTTTGTACTTCCTTCTCCAGCTTCTTGGGCATGTAATGATTGTTGGCGAGATGTGTGTTGCTCACCTGGGCCTGACCAATGGATTCCGGATGGTTGTGGATGAAGGGCCCGAGGGTGGGCAATCTGTGTATCGCATACATCTACCCGTTCTGGGTGGCCGTCAGTTGGACTGGCCGCCTGGCTAAGATTTTGGCACCGCAAGAGTTGCTGCTCGTGTACAAATCGCCACTGAATGGATTTTGTCTGTTGCCCATCAATCTTGGCGCTTTTGATGTGTAATTTTTTTTTGCCGTGTGTCTGTGGAAGGTAATAAAAGCTTTGAGCAGCTGTTGCACAATAAAGTTTTGTCATGGGGATATCACCTCTGTCTTGCGTGTCTTACTGAGGGGAAGTAGTTCTGCAAGTTCAAACGGTGTCTCCCCGAAGTGCAAGTATGTGGAAGGTTTCAGCCAGGTAACAGCATTTCAGAGATAGACGGTGATTTACCTGTTCTTTTGAAGCGTGAAGCTGGAAGTGCTCAGCAGTCTCGCGTCTTGTAGGAAGCAAAGTCTTGGCTCTTTGGCAGCAGTACGCCAACGTACAGAAAGCCCATGTAGGCTGCTGCTAAAACTGTAGAGGATACTGTGTGTGAGGCTACATGCGTGCTTTCCAAGGGTGGATTCACCATGGTGCACTGTGTTGGTAGCATCCACCTCCTGTTGGACCTGGGTGTCCTGGTTACAGGAGTAGGGTGCCAGTTTAGCACTATGTGCATGTAAGCAAACTGTATTGTACCCCCCTCTGTGTCATTCCTGATGAACTGCTAAGGATGGATCGATTGCAGTAGCTGCCCAGCACACACCCGACATCTCAGGCTACAAGATGGGTGTTAAATGAGATAAGGAAAAAGAGGCAAACCCTGCCGATGCAGGATAGTGTTTCCTCACACAAATGACTCAGCCGTGATAACTCCCCTCTGGGGAAGCACCAGCACATTCCCACCCAGCCTGAGGGGTCATCTCTGCTCATGGGCCATAATGGACTCAATGGCACTAGGATCAGAGGCAGCTGCAGTGACTTAGACCATCAGAGACTCCCAAAAGTATCCCCTGACTCACAGTATTACATTCCTCCACTGTGAAACTCCCTGTCCTGGGGGAGGTACTGAGCATTCCCATCTGAACCTGAGCGCATATACAGTCTTTGGGTTTGGGGACTTTGGGCACTACCGTTTGATGGATCCAGAGGAAGACCAGAATTTCAACAGTACTGTGACCCTCACCTTACGAACAGTATGCCAATTTATACTCTGACTTTGTTGGTTAAAACCAGTTTTCTCTGTATCATTGTATTTTTTGTAATCTCTAGTAAATTGTAACTCCGACTTGTAATCTCTCTTGAGGTAGTTGAATGGGACTCATTTCTCCTGCCGGTTTACTTTTAAACCAGCACATCTTTTGGCGCCCAATGTGAGGCTCGAGAGAGGTCGGAATTACTGTTTTGTTCTAAAGCATTTGTGTATTGGGGTATAGAAACTTTCCTGATCATCATGTTTCTTGGTGTATTCACGTGCATGTTGTACCCTGTACATATTTCTGCGTAGGGGCAAGTATTTGCCCATCATGATGCTCTCTTTACGCTCAGGAGAGGAATCAGAATTGCTTTGCTGATTTACTGTGTTTATGGCATGATAACATCAGAGGCAATGAGTTTCATTTGGAATGTATATTGTCTTGTTTGCCTGTCGTCTGGGCTGCTACCTCTGGGGCTCCATCAATAATCGCACCCAGCCTGATGCCTTGGAGTGCCTACCTGAAACAGAGGCTAGACAAGGTTAAGAGAATAAAAGTAGGTATTTATTAAAGGCCTTCAGAAGGTAGACCTTGGGCAGTCAGAAGCCTCAGAGGCTACCGCCAAGATGGATGGATGGTCACGAGTTTTTCAGACAGGTATAAGTTTGGTCCATTTACATATCAGGCGTTAATCCTCCAGTTACAGCTTCAGGTAATGAAGTCATATGCCCTCAGTTTGCTTCCCCCCCCCCCCAATCCGCTTTTCTTTATACTTTTTGGGGGTGTGAGGCAGTAGGGTGTCCTTGGATCTCAAGCCGAGAGGGATTGTTTTGTCTGACCAAAATGTGAAGACAGTTAGCTAACACTTTATATGGAGTTTAGCGTTATGCAGTAATGCAGTACAGGATTTGAAAAATAGAAGGCATCAAGGCTGTTGGGATGAAGAGGAGAGAATGTTTTTTCCCAGCCCTTCAGGCCTGCTACAACAGTTTTTGGGCATGTTGAGTTCCCTCTCGGTGTTAAGCACAGCATAATCTTCTTGTTAGTTCTGCTAAGTTTTGTCTATACGGCTTGCACTGTCTACACCATGCTTAGAGTCAGGACAGAGGCTTCTAGGGAATTTGTCTGGAATTTGCCCTGGGAGTAGATAATCCTGAGTGGCAAGGAATGTCACAGGAGATGGGCCAGTATTTGTAAAACTTCTCTCCTCCCATGATCTGGAAGTTCACCTCTGAACAACTGCAGGACCCTGTTAAAATAATAAGTTATGTGAAGGGAAAAGGCTCTGACAGCTCCAGAGATGGACAACTCACAGCGACACGCTGGGCCCTGGCCATTGCTTACCAGACGCTGCTTGGTATGGTACAACACTTTCAGGAGGAGGAGAAAAGAAACACATCAGCAGGAACCATGTCCACACAAACCACGTCTGAGCCAGAGGGAAAAGGAAACAAATCAACAGGCACCGTGTGCACGCAAACCACTGCTGAACAAGAAGGACAGCCTAAGCTGGTAGCAGTCGCCCTTGTTCAGAAAAGAAAATCTGCATAGCGAATGACTAGGAAGAGGCAGGACCTCCACATCCAGCCGAAGAGCCAAAGGCAGAAAACATCACTCGATCCCTGTCCCTGGGCAAGCTGTGTGAGCTGCATAGAGAGTTCACATGCGAGGCAAATGAGTCCCTATTGACCTGGCTGCTCTGAATCTGGGATGCCATGGCTAATGATACAGTTCTAGATGGTAGTGAAGCCAGGCAACTGGGATCCCTGTCCCGGGGTATGGTTATTGACGAGGGGATCGGGAAAAGGCAGGAAACACACAGCCTCTGGCAACGACTGCTGTCAAGTGTGAGGGAAAGACACCTTTGTAAGGAGGACCTGCATGTGCAGCACGGACAGTGAAACATGATGGAGCAAGGTATCCGGTGCCTGAGGGAATTAGCTGTGCTGGAGATAATTTTTTCACAGGACAAGGGATTCCCTAAAAGTCCAGACAGTGTCCAGTACGCGTCACAAATGTGGCTGAAATTCGCTCAGCTTGGGTCATAAATGTATTCCTGTTACTTAGCGACGCTGCAATGGAGGGAGGGAGAAGATAAGGTGGGTGCATTGGTTAGTAAACTCAGCATTTATGAAGACACTGTCGGCGCCCCGTTATGGGCCCCCGTCTCGCCTGTGGAAGCGAAACTGGCTGAACATGTCTGGAGCCTGGGAGAGGTAATTGAAGCGGGCTATCAGAAACTAAGAGAGGAGCTTAAGGAGGGAATCTTCCATATCTCGCCAGGACAGACGAGAGTCTCTGCTATTAGGAGCAGGCGTCCCCCAGCTTAGGAGAGAGGATACACTCCACGAGGGTATACTCCCGGCAGTATAGGAGTGTTGATGTTATGTCCAATCCTCTTGAAGGGACCTCCAGGTCATATATACAGGAAGGGAACAATAAGTACCATGACCAGAACTAGAGGGGCCCTGCCTCTAGGCAGGTAGAGGAGAGAATCTATTGGACTGTGTTGATCCGATGGCCTGGCACATCAGACCCAAAATGTGTAAAGTAAGGCTTTAGTTGATGCTGGCACACAATGTACTTTAATGCCATTGAGAAATGTGGGGGCAGAATCAATCTCCATTCCTGGGGTGACAGGGGGATCCCAACAGCTGACTGTACTGGAAGCTGGAGTGAACTTGACCAGGAAGGAGTGGCACAAACACCCCATTGTGACTGGTCCAGAGGCCCTGTGTATCCTCGGCATAGATTACCTCAGGAGTGGGTATTTCAAAGACCCAAAAGGACATCGCAAGGAGAGGCAAGGCAAAAGCTGCAGTAACTGATTCGCAGCTGGCAGGGGCCGCTCTGATGCGAGCTTGAAACCTCCCCAGGTGGCCTGGGCTGGCACTGAGATGAGAGAGGAAAAAGGGGTGCTTCCCCTTTCAGAAAGGTTCCTGCAAACTCACGCGGGTGGCAGCTTGTCTCAGTGCTAGTAGTGGTCGAGGTGCGGGCGGCAGACGGCTGGCGGTTGGAATCTTCTCACAGGCAGCGGGCACAGGTGGGGAAGGTAGGCAGAACTCAATCGTAGTGCTGAGTTGAAGCGCAGCAAAGTTCCGGGCCAGAGCGCACAACATCCCACGGCACCATGCGACAGTTTGCAGATCCCCTGAGTGGAAGAGCCCACCGCCCCCCGCAGCTAAAACTCCCCAACCTCCTATTCCTCTCCCCTCCCCAAAACGATTGTGTTGGTGTCCCAGGGCTATTAGCTACTCCTTTTGTGTCTCGATTGCTGTCTATTCATCTAGGAGTTATCCCTTTCCCCTCCCAGCACCTCCACAGTGATAATGGAAAGTAATTCACCGAGTAGCCTAAGCCCATAACACCAGTGCATTTTTCTCCATTCCTTTGTCAGCAGAGTGCAGGCCACAGTTTGCTTCCACCTGGAGGGGTTTGCAGTGCACCTGGAACCCACTGCCCCAGGGGTGGAAACACAGTCCCACCATTTGCCATGGACTGATCCAGACTGCACTGGAAAAGGGCGAGGCTCCGAAACATCTACAGTATATAGATGACATCATCGTATGGGGGAGCACAGCAGGGGAAGTCTTTGAGAAAGGAGAGAAGATCATGCAGATTCTCCTGAAAGCTGATTTTTCCATTAAACCAAGTAAGGTTAAGGGACCTGCTCGGGAAATTCAGTTTCTAGGAGTCAAGTGGCAAGATGGATGTTGCCAGATTCCAGTGGAAGTGATTAACAAAATACCAGCTGTGTCCCCACTGACCAGCAAAAAGGAAACACAGGCTTTCCTAGGCGCTGTGGGCTTTTGGAGGATGCATATCCCTGAGTACAGTCAGAATGTAAGCCCTCTCTACCTCGTGACATGGAAGAAAAACGATTTCCAGTGGGGCCCTGAACAACAATACGTCTTTGAACAGATCAAACAGGAGACTGCCCATGCAGTAGCCCTTGGGCCAGTCAGGACAGGACAGGATATGAAGAGCGTGCTCTACAGGGCAGCCAGCCAGGGAGAATGGTCCTTCCTGGAGCCTCTGGCAGAAAGTACCCAGGGAGACCCAAGGACAACCGCTGGGGTTCTGGAGTCGGGGATACAAAGGATCTGAGGCCAGCTATACCCCAACTGAGAAAGAGATTGTGGCAGCTTATGAAGGGGTTTGAGCCGCTTCAGAAGTGATTGGCACCAAAGCACAGCTGCTTCTAGCACCCCAACTACCCATGCTAGGCTGGATGTTCAAAGGAAAGGTTCCTTCTACACATCATGCCACCAATGCTACATGGAGTAAGTGGATTGCTCTGATCACACAGTGAGCCTGGATAGGAGATCCTAATCACCCTGGGATTTTGGAAATCATCACAAACTGCCCTGATGGTGAGAGTTTTGGACTATCTTCTGAAGAAGAAGAGGAGCAGGTGACACATACTGAGGAGGCCCCACCATATAACCAACTACCAGAAAATGAAAACCAATATGCCCTCTTCACTAATGGTCCCTGCCATATTGTAGGGACAAACCAGAAATGGAAAGCAGCCGTATGGAGACCCACATGGTGAGTTGCAGAAACTACCGAGGAACAAGTTGGATCAAGTCAGGTTGCAGAGTTCAAAGCCGTCCAGCTGGCTTTGGATATTGCTGAATAAGAAAAGCGGCCAAGACTCCACATCTCCACTGACTCATGGTTGGTAGCAAATGCTCTGTGGGGATGGCTAGATCAATGGAGAAAGGTCAAGTGGCAGCACAGAGGGAACCCCATCTGGACCGCTGAGATGTGGCAAGACATCACTGCCCGGGTAGAGAAGCTGACTGCGAAGGCCCATCGCATAGATGCATGTGTACCCAAGAGTCGGGCTAATGAAGAGCATCGTAAAAACAAGCAGGTGGATCAAGCTGCCAAGGTTAAAGTACCTGAGTTAGATCTGGACTGGCAGCACCACGGAGAGTTATTTCTAGCTCGGTGGGCCTGTGATGCCTCCAGCCATCGGGGAGAGATGCGACATGCTGATGGGCTTGTGACCGAGGGGTGAACTTAATTGCGGACTGTATCTCACAGGTTATCCATGACTGTGAGGCATGTGCTGCAATCACGCAGGCCAAGTGGGTAAAGCTTCTATGGTATGGTGGACGGTGGTCAAAATATAGGTATGGGGAAGCCTGGCAAGTTGATGTCTTGGTTTGAAAAGATAGGTATCTGCCAGGGAAAGCTGGAGTTTCCTTTAGAATGGAGAATGCAAACCCCTCACCCCCGCCAAATTATAATTTTGCAATTAAGGGCTTTCAGGCAAAGATTTGGGAATAGGAATAACAGTTCTTTACTAGGAATACTAACAATACAAATATAGTAGAAAACAAAACCACCCAACTAACCAACCAACCAACCAACCGAACAACAATTCTGGAAAAACCCTGACAGAGTCAGAGCTACAACCTGACACCCTGTTTGGTCAGGGTGTTGGAAGCAGTCCAAAAGTAAGTCTTTTTGGAGTGGCAGATGTGGTTCTGTTGGAGTAGAGATGATCCTGTAGTAAAGGGTCCGGTGATGGTGAGAAAGGGTCTGGTGATGGTGAGAAGGGTCCGGTCTTCCTCCGGGAATCGGGTGAAGCTAGATGCCTTGTGTTCCTACGTCTCAGTTTTTATCCAGGTAGGAATGGTTGGCTCCCCCTACTGGGTGGAGCATCTCACAATGGGATGATGGAATGTGGATGTACTGCTTTGGGGATGTACTGCTTTGGGGAGGAGAACAGCTCGGGGAGGAGAACAGCTTGGGGAGTCTTAATGGCCCATTGTGAAAAGAGATAAGAAACACTGCCCCGCCTGGTTTTAACAGTTGGCCCATTATCAAAAGGCACCCGCCCCCCTCCTCTCAGAGTTACAAGAGATAAAGAAGAAGAACATCTACCCAACTGCTTTCAGCAGATGAAATAGAATACATATTTTTGGTTCCATAACCCAAGACATTATCCACCCCTTATTCTATTATCATCTGCATCATACCTAAATCAATAAACTCTACTATACAGAATGAACTCTTACACTCAGTTCTTACTTAGGATTAGGTTTTCCTGTGTACACAACTGGTTTTTCCATCTTTCTGCATTACCCACCAAATGTAACCAGGTCCTTGAGCAAAAACAATCTCACGGATGAGTTTGCCTTTGCCTGAGGTGGGATTTATCCAAACAGTCTTTTCTAAAATACTTCTTATGTGTACCACAGGGACTTTATCTCCATCCACTGTGTGCAAGGGGGCAGACCGGGCAGGACCAACTCGATTGATGGAGCCTTGGGTATTGACTATCCAGGTGGCCTTTGCTAAGTTTACTTTCCAATTCTTGAAGGTCTTCTTACTAAGTGCCTTCAGGGTGGTCTTACGTAGTCCGTTGCACCGTTCAACTTTCCCGGCAGCTGGTGCATGATAAGGTATGTGATATATCCATTTAATGCTGTGTTCTTTAGCCGAGGTGTTTATAAGGCTGTTCTTGAAATGGGTCCTGTTGTCCGACTTAATTTTTTCGGGGGTGCCATGTCTCCACAGGACTTGCTTTTCTAGGCCCAGGATGGTGTTCTGGGCAGTGGCATGAGGCACAGGGTAGGTCTCCAGCCACCCAGTGGTGGCCTCCCCCATGGTCAGCACGTAGCGCTTGCCTTGGCGGGTTTGGGGCAGGGTGATGTAGTCAATTTGCCAGGCCTCCTCATACTTATATTTGGACCACTGTCCACCGTACCATAGGGGCTTCACCTGCTTGGCCTGCTTGATGGCAGCACACGTTTCACAGTCATGGATAACCTGTGAAATACTGTCCATGGTTAGATCTATCCTTCGGTCTCGTGCCCACTTATAGGTGGCATCTCTGCCCTGATGACCTGAGGCATCATGGGCCTACCGAGTTAGGAACATCTTTCCTTTGTGTTGCTAGTGTAAGTCTATTTTAGACACCTCTATTTTTGTGGCTTGATCTACTTGCTCGTTGTTCCGGTGCTCCTCATTAGCCTGACTCTTGGGGACATGGGCATTCACATGACGGACTTTCACAGGTAGTTTTCTTACTCTGGTGGCGATGTCTTTCTACTCATCAGCAGCCCAGACTGGTTTTCCCCTACGCTGCTAGTTGGCCTTTTTTCACTTTTCCAGCCAGCCCCACAGAGCATTAGCTACTATTCACGAATTAGTGTAGAGATAGAGCTTTGGCCACTTCTCTCTTTCAGCAATGTCTAGGGCCAATTGAACAGCTTTGAGTTCGGCATGCTGGCTTGATTCAGCTTCTCCTTCAGTGGCTTGTGCAGTCTGTCTTGTGGGGCTCCATACGGCTGCTTTCTACTTCCAGTTCATCCTTATGATGCGACAGGAACTGTCAGTGAAAAGAGCGTTGCGTGTTTCTTCTGCTGGCAGTTGGTTATACGGTGGAGCTTCTTCAGCCTGGGTTACTTGCTCTTGTTCTTCTTTGTCAGTGAGACTGAAGTTTTCAGCCTCCGGCCAGTTGGTGATTACTTCCAACATCCCAGGGCGATTTGGGTTTCCAATATGGGCACGCTGAGTGATGAGGGCGATCCATTTGCTCCATGTGGCGTCGGTGGCGTGGTGGGAACTTTTTCTTTAAACATCTACCTCAGTACCGGTAGTCAGGGTGCCAGGAGGAGTTGTGCTTTAGTGCAGATCACCTCTGAGGCGGCTTGAACTCCTTCGTAGGTGGCCAAGATTTCCTTCTCCGTGGGAGTGTAATTGGCTTCGGACCCTCTGTAGCTTCGGCTCCAGAATCTCAGTGGCCGGCCTCGAGTCTCACTAGGCACCTTCTGCCAAAGATTCCGGGACAGACTATGGCTCTCGGCTGCAGAGTAGAGCACGTTCTTCACGTCTGGTCCTGTCCTGACTGGGCCAAGGGCTACCGCATGAGTGATCTCCTGCTTGATCTGGGAAAAGGCGTGTTGCTGTTCTGGGCCCCAGTGGAAATCGTTCTTCTTGCGAGTAACTAGGTAGAGAGGGCTCACAATCTGACTGTACTCAGGGATGTGCATCTTCCAAAAGCCTATGGCTCTTAGGAAAGCTTGCGTTTCCTTTTTGCTGGTCGGTGGAGACATCGTGTTGATCTTATTGATGACCTCAGCGGGGATCTGACGCCGTCTATCTTGCCACTTTACTCTCAGGAACTGGATTTCTCGGGCGGGTCCCTTGACTTTGCTCTTCTTGATGGCAAAACCGGTTTTCAGGAGAATCTGGATGATCTTCTTTCTTTTCTCAAAGACTTCTATTGCCGTGTTCCCTCACACAATGATGTCATCGATGTATTGTAGATGTTTCGGAGCTTCACCCTTTTTTAGTGCAGCCTGGATCAGTTCATGGCAGATGGTGGGGCTGTGCTTCCACCCCTGGGGCAGTCGGTTCCAGGTGTGCTGCACACCCCTCCAGGTGAAAGCAAACTGGGGCCTGCACTCTGCTGCCAAAGGAATGGACGAGGCGGCATTGGCAATATCGATGGTCGCGTACCACTTTGCTGCCTTGGACTCTAGTTCGTACTGAAGCTCTAACATGTCTGGCACGGCAGCACTCAGTGGTGGCGTGACTTCATTCAGGCCACGGTAATCCACTGTCAGTCTCCATTCCCCACTGGGCTTACGCACAGGCCAGATGGGGCTGTTGAAAGGCGAATGAGCCTTGCTGACCACCCCTTGGCTCTCCAGTTTACGAATCATCTCATGGATCGGGGTCACAGAGTCTCTGTCAGTGCCATATTGCCAACGGTGTACTGTTGCTGTGGCGATTGGTACCTGTTGTTCTTCAACTCTCAGCAGTCCCACAGCAGAGGGGTCGTCTGAGAGACCAGGCAAGGTATTCAGTTGTCTGATGTCTTCCGTCTGTACAGCAGCTACTCCAAAAGCCCAACGATATCCTTTTGGGTCTCTGAAATATCCATTTCTGAGACAGTCTATGCCGAGGATGCATGGGGCTTCTGGGCCAGTCACGATGGGGTGTTTCTGCCACCCATTCCTAGTTAAACTCACTTTGGCTTCCAATACAGTCAGCTGCTGGGACCCTCCTGTCACCACAGAAATAGAAATGGGTTCTGCTCCCACATACTCCGATGGCATCAGGGTACATTGGGAACCAGTGTCAACCAAAGCCATATATCTTTGTGGGTCAGATGTGCCAGGCCATCGGATCCACACAGTCCAATAGATCCGATTGTCCCTTTCCTCTACCTGGCTAGAGGCAGGGCCCCTCTAGCACTGGTTATTCCCTCTCTGAGCATACATACTAGAGGTTCCTTCAACAGCATTCTGGCTTCTGGCAGATTGGTCGTGGGAGGTTGAGGCTACTTTTATTTTAGTGGAACCCCCTTGGTTCCTCTCCTTGAGCTCATGCACCCGTGCTGCCAGGAGAGAAGTGGGTTTCTTATCCCACACTCCCATGTCTTCTCCATGGTCATGCAGATAAAACCACAGGTCAGCTCTTGGGGTGTACCCTCTGTCTCTAGCTGGGGGTCGTTGGGCTCTAACTCTGGGACTTGTGACTTGCACCGGTGCCACATTGGAAATGTTCCTCCTCATCTCCTCCCTCACCTCCCTCATTTCCTCTTTGAGTTCTTTAACCACGGCAGAGATATGAGCCTGCATCGGGCCATTGATCATACTCTCATAATTTCTAAGTTTATTGGCAACAGACCCCACTGTCTCTCGATTGTCTTCAGCATTAATTGTTGCAATGAAAGAAGTGTACTGAGATGGCCCTAGATTTGCCAGATTCCACAACATCTGCCCTGTGCATCTAACTTTGTCAGGGTCATTATCATGCTGTCCGCTCCTCCCAGAAAGTACCTCCAATACTGCCACTTCCCTCAGCTGTTGGATTCTTTCCTCCAGAGTTTTCCAGCGCATTCTATGGTGGTGCTCCTGCATTCTTTCTCTGTGGACAAATCTCTCTCTCACACTCATTAAAAGCAGCTCCCAAAGGAAAAGAGGCCCTGGCTCTCTTACAAATGCCTGATTTATACCCAAGTCCTGGGTCAAGGGTCCCAAATTTCTTGCCTCACCGCTATCTAGTTGCACACCAGTACCCATAAGGTCCCAGACCCGAAGTAGCCAGGCTGTGTAAGCCTCACATCCCTGTCGTACAATATCTTTTTGTAGATTACGGAGACTTTCATACGACAGGGACTCAGTGATGATCTGAACGTGTGATTCCCCTGCAGGTTGTGAGGGCGCTCCTTTCTTATCCTTATTGTCTGGGTTCGCTGTTTTCACCTTAGATTTCTTTGTTTCCACAGGGGCAGCTGCTGCTGGCTGTGACTGCCCCTGTGGTTCAGCTGGAACCTGGACAGTTGTAATGTCTGTGGGTTCCATTGCTGCACCATCAGACTCTCTTTTGTCAGGGCAGGGGGAAGGTTTCCCACCAGATGGGGAAATGTACTCTTTCAGCATCTGGCCTATCTCTTTTA
The DNA here is from genome assembly GCA_027886175.1 of Phylloscopus collybita. Classification (NCBI taxonomy): domain Eukaryota; kingdom Metazoa; phylum Chordata; class Aves; order Passeriformes; family Phylloscopidae; genus Phylloscopus; species Phylloscopus collybita. The sequence continues at coordinate 6,538,305 of JAJNNQ010000057.1, forward strand.
CCAGAGCCCCCACCCAAACTGGATGGTTTATCTCTGAGGCAGGCTGTGGGGCAGGGGCGGGCTCTTGGGCAGCATCCTTATTCTCTGGGGTACATATCAGGGTGCTTACCTAGGCTAATCTCCCTTTATCTCTGAATGCTAAATAGAATAGGCCTATAAGCAACACCAGCCGCTGTATGATATCATTAGCATTCAGAGGAGATGTGAACCCTTCAAAAACTAGAGGGGTAGACTCAAAGAGCTGGGTGAAGGGTTGGGAGAAAATTTCCCCTGGTGCCATTTCCTCACAATAGGTACCATTGTTAAAGTAACCCCAAAACCACAGAGTTAGTGTATGATAGCCCTGAATCCATGTGCTTGCTTTCCAGAGGAAGTTAAAAATCTATGAATTCCTCAGCTTGTTAACCCACAAAATAAACTGGATGCCAGCCACAGTAGCCTTAGTTATAGGGCCCATGTTTAGATAAGGGTCAGCAAATGGCAGAAATACAGCCATGACCACGTGCCACCCAAACCAGGGAAAGCTAGACCACATGATTCTGACCAGTGGGCTTCTATCTACTACACAAGAACCGTTATTCCTTTCCCTCAATGCCCTACAGCCCCACGTTGGGCGCCAAAATATGTCTTGGTTTGGAAAGATAGGTATCTGCCAGGGAAAGCTGGAGTTTCCTTTAGAATGGAGAATGTAAACCCCTCACCCCCGCCAAATTATAATTTTGCAATTAAGGGCTTTCAGGCAAAGATTTGGGAATAGGAATAACAGTTCTTTACTAGGAATACTAACAATACAAATATAGTAGAAAACAAAACCACCCAACTAACCAACCAAGCAACCAACCAACCAACCAACCGAACAACAATTCTGGAAAAACCCTGACAGAGTCAGAGCTACAACCTGATGCCCTGTTTGGTCAGGGTGTTGGAAGCAGTCCAAAAGTAAGTCTTTTTGGAGTGGCAGATGTGGTTCTGTTGGAGTAGAGATGATCCTGTAGGAAAGGGTCCGGTGATGGTGAGAAAGGGTCTGGTGATGGTGAGAAGGGTCTGGTCTTCCTCCGGGAATCGGGTGAAGCTAGATGCCTTGTGTTCCTACGTCTCAGTTTTTATCCAGGTAGGAATGGTTGGCTCCCCCTACTGGGTGGAGCATCTCACAATGGGATGATGGAATGTGGATGTACTGCTTTGTGGATGTACTGCTTTGGGGAGGAGAACAGCTTGGGGAGTCTTAATGGCCCATTGTGAAAAGAGATAAGAAACACTGCCCCGCCTGGTTTTAACAGGCACCCGCCCCCCTCCTCTCAGAGTTACAAGAGATAAAGAAGAAGAACATCTCCCCAACTGCTTTCAGCAGATGAAATAGAATACACATTTTTGGTTCCATAACCCAAGACTGTTGATTACATCACACTTCCCCAAACTTGCCAAGAAAAGCGCTATGTGCTGACCAAGGTAGAAGCAACCACTGGGTGGCTGTAGACATACCCCGTGCCTCACGCCATTGCTTGGAACACCATCCTGGGCCTGGAAAAGCAAGTTTTGTGGTGACGTGGCACCCCAGAGAGAACTGAGTCTTAAAATGGGACGCATTTCAAAAAGAGCCTCATAGACACCTGGGCCAGATAGCCGTGGCTTTAAGTGGGTATATCCTATTCCCTATCATGCGCCAGTTGCTGGGAAACTTGAACGATGCAATGGACTGCTACAAACCACCTTGAACGCACTGGGCAGGGAAACCTTCAGACAACTGGGAGCTGCATTCAGTGAAGGACACCTGTTTGGTCGATACCTGGGGCTCTATCAATTGAGCTGGTCCTACCCAATCAGAACACTTGCATACTGTAGATGGAGATAAAGTCCCTGTGGTACATATAAGAGGTATGTTAGGAATGGCAGTTTGGATTAGTCACACCTCAAACAAAGGCAAACCCAAACGTGGGATAGTTTTTGCTCAAGGACCTGGTTACATTTGGTAGGTAACGCGGAAAGATGGGGAAACACATTGTGTACCTCAAGGGGACCTAATTTTGAGTGAGAACTGTCTGTAATGTTTCATTGTGTGTATATATATGTATAGGTATATAGTTGAAGAAAAGGTATTAATTTTGGCACGACGTACGTGATATATATAGGGGTGGATAATGTCCTGGTTAAAGGAGTAAGGTGCAAGTTTAACCCGTGGTGGGTATAACCAAACTGTGTATTCTACCCCCCTCTGGGTCATTCCTGATGAACTTTTATTGATGGACCGCTTGCAGTAGCTGCCCAGCACACACCCGACATCTCAGGCTACAAGATGGGTGTTAAATGAGATAAGGAAAAAGAGGCAAACCCTGCCGATGCAGGATAGTGTTTCCTCACACAAATGACTCAGCCGTGATAACTCCCCTCTGGGGAAGCACCAGCACATTCCCACCCAGCCTGAGGGGTCATCTCTGCTAATGGGCCATAATGGACTCAATGGCACTAGGATCAGAGGCAGCTGCAGTGACTTAGACCATCAGAGACTCCCAAAAGTATCCCCTGACTCACAGTATTACATTCCTCCACTGTGAAACTCCCTGTCCTGGGGGAGGTACTGAGCATTCCCATCTGAACCTGAGCACATATACAGTCTTTGGGTTTGGGGACTTTGGGCACCACCACTTGACAGATCTGAAGGAGGACCAAAACTTCAACAGGACTGCGACTTTTACTTCAACAGGACCGTGACCACCACTTGATAGGACTGTGACCATCACTCTGACCAGCAGGGTGCCAGTTTATATTGTGACTCTGTGGGTTAAAACCAGTTCTCTCTGTATCATTGTCTTTATTGTAAACTGTTTAGTAAATTGTAACTCCGACCTGTAATCTCTCTTGAGGCAGATGTGCGGGGTTCATTTCTCCTGACGGTTTACATTTAAACCAGCATGCGGGGTGATTGCCATAGGTTTTAGAAGTGTCTGGCACCTGGTGGAATTTTATGTCTTGCCTCGCAGGCAAGGTTGTGGATACTTAGCTCCAAACCAAAGAGAGCCAAGGGTTATGAAACCCAGATCCGCTGGAGAGTTGTAGGATCCTAGACCAGCCCAGGTGTGATGGGACCTCGCAAGATCATCTGGTGCAGCCTTTTGTGGGAAAGGGAGCCTAGATGAGATTAGTTAGCGCCCTGTCCAATCGCATGTTGAAAACCTCCAGCAATGGGGACTGGTGCAACTTGTGCCCGTTGTCCCTTGTCTTCTCCATGTGGCTCCCTTGAAGTACTAGAATACTGTGAGGAGGTTCCCCCTGAGCCTAGGCAGGTGCCTAACATTTTGCAACTAATTCCTTTGTCATTGCTAGCCTTCATGCAGCCCCTAGCTGCTTTTAGATGTTCCTCCACAGCTTTTGGATCGTGCTGAGCCCATTTGTCCGAGTATTTAGGACTTAGGCTTATTCCCTGCTTGTGTAAGTATTCAGTGATATCTCTTGCCATCCCTCCGACTATGCCAATTGGTGCAAGTGGGTGTTTTAGGTCGCTTAAAGAATTGCCGGAAAAGGTATCAGCAAAAGCAGGTTCTCCAGCCCTTTGAGCATCTTCATGGCCCTCCTTGGGACCCTCTCCAGAGTCTGTCCGCCTCTTTCTATTGAATTCTGGGGACCAGACCTGGACACAGAGTGTGGCCTGCAGGCATGGCCTGTGTGAGAAGGGGCCAGGGTCTGCTCTGCGCTAGACACAGCTAGTTTTCACCAGCTAGGCACCAGACTCCCTGAGAGCCAAAGCTGAGCAACTCAGCAAAGCTGGTGGCACCCCCGTGTAAGCATATTTAAGAAAGGGTAAAGCGCTGTCTGGGGCAGGTATTTCCCTGCTGCCCTTAGATCTGGCGGGTGGCTATGTCCTGAAGGAACTTTTTCATCTTATTTTCTCCTCCTGTCCTATTGAGGAGGGGTGGTGAGAGAACAGCTGGTTGGGCCCCTGGCAGCCAGCCAAGGTCTGACATCATAAAGCCTAAAAGGCATATTCTTCCATGTAGAAGGGGGTTGGTGGCTTAGAGATTTTAGGAACAGGAAAATTAATTAGGGGCTGAATGTTGATTTGAGTGAAGGGCAGGTACCAATCCGTCTTCTATAACTGCAATTTCAGCAGCAGAGGACAGCTGAGAATCAGGCCCCAATGATGCTGGTTTGGGTGTTGCTAAGATGGAGTTCATTTCCCCATAGCAGCTCTCACAGTGCCGTGTGTCACGTGAAAAAGGGAGGCTTCCTCGACCCTTAGTGTGGGGAGATGTACTCAGTCGTTAGCGTTTAATTTGTGTTTCAGGAAAGTCGAGACCGTTGTGCCCGACCAGTCTGTCAGCATCCCGTTGGGGGGATCCTTCACTGAGCAGTCCTACTGGATCAGAGGGTGGTTCGACTGACTTAGGGAAACACACCAACAGTGTAAGGGAGACCCCTCAGCAGGTCTTCCCCTTTACCCATTGTGTTACCTGCTGCTGGCGACTGGTAGCGTCCGCCAAGGATTCACACTAACAGTTCATGGAATAACACTCTTTATTAATATAAATTGTGACAGGTTAAGGTTTGAAGATTGTCGGTGATAGTGTCTGACTGCAAAAATATATTTGAAGGAATATACAGACAAGCTCTAATCCCCAATAAAATGTTCAGCATGCATAGAGTATGATTCTTATCCAGTAGGCATCTCTATGGGGGTGAAGACAGGTTCAGCCCCATCAACTGATCCCAGCAGCTACGATGGAGTCTTCCCTAACTTTTCCCCATTCTCGACTTATTTTTATACTATTTCTGTGTGTTTAGGTGGAGCTTGAGTGACTCTAGTCATACATACCTTTGTTACTGATTGGGGTAAAATTCTCTTGCTTTGTTTCTAAAGATACAGTCAAAAAGAATATAGAGCGCATGCCCAGTGAGGGGTGGTTGCACTTTGGAGGTGGGTAACTTTGGGATGGAGGTGTGCGTTAATATTATTATTGGGCTTTAATGAAGCAAGTTCATCTAAGGAGAGAGATTTCACCACAGTTGCTGGCTCAGCAGTAAGACATCTTCCCTTATCTTCCCTGGTTGACAGGTGGTATGCGGTTTATCGGCTGCAAAGTACCATCAAGTTCCCTTCCCTGCAAGGATTTCTGCAGAGCCAGGCCTTTGCTCCGCTCCACCCTCTATTCCATCCCCCTTAGCAGGTGCGTGTGTATGGGGGAATCATCAAGGAATAGGTTTCAAGTCATGCCAACTGCATTCCATCCAGGGAGCAGCAACTGTGATTTACCCTATAATTCCCGTACTGTAATAACTCCTGTCAGGATGTTAATATAACTCCTAAGTTTCCTCTGATTGAATCCCCAGTTACCGGTCCACAGGGTCCCCAGTCATTTTCCCGCACCGTGCTTTGCATTGGTAGCTAGAAAGGTGTTGATAACACACCGGTGTTTTGGCTACTGCTGAGCAGTGTTGGCACAGCATCAGTGCTGTCTCTCCAACGTTCTGCCCCAGCATCAGCAGGCTGGGGGTGGGCAAGATCCTAGGAGGAGACACAACCAGGACAGCTGACCCAAACTGGCCAGAGGGATATTCCATGCCATATGATGTCAGCTCAGAAATAAAAGCAAAGTAAAGGAGGAGGAAAGGGGGGCAGTGTTTGCCTTCCGGAGAAAGTGCCACGTGTGCGGAAGCCCTGCTTCCTGGGAAGTGGCTAGACAGTGCTTGCTGATCGAAACTAGACAATAAATTTGGGTTTTTCCCCTCTCCTTGTTCATGCACAAACTTTCACTTTTGCTTTAGTAAACTGCCTTATCTCAATCTGCAAGTTGTTTTTCATCTCTCCTGTCCAGCTGGGAAGGGGGAGTGATAGAGTTGTTTGGTGAACACCTGGCGTCTAGCCAAGATAAACCCACACCAGTCCTTTTTGGTTCCTAACGTGGGCTGAGACAATGGCAGTTATATATCTTGCATGGTATAGTAATAGCAGTTACTGAGTAGCAAGCTCCTGTGCGGGACATGGAGTTTGTCAGGTGCGCTGCTTATCTCTTTGTTTTGTTGAGTTTGGGAACATGTTAACACAAACAGTGGCTCTGTGCTTTGCTGTGACATTGATGGCTTTGTTGTGCTGGGGGTGTCGCTGTTGGACACGAAAGAAAGACACGGACTCGTAATTCAGAAGGCTGATGCTCCAAAAAAGGGGCTGGTTTATTCTCAGAACTTAATTTTATACCTTTTTACAATGTGCCCACCTAAGAGGCGGGATCCTTTGAACCATTGGTCATACCAAGGGTCAACAAGCAAAGTCTCTCCTTAGGAGAGAAATGTGAATAACAAGATAGTTTAAAAAGTATGACCTTGTTTACCAGTTTTGGTCCCTGGGAAAGAACTTCAGAAAACTCAAACATGACAAGCAGTGACTACACTGGGGGAGCTATTTTCTGGGGACAATGAGGGAATGAATCCCTCTCCCTCTCCATATCTGGGATTGATATAGGTTGTTTTAGAATGCAGGCTGCCACATTACTTGTTCATCCTTATGTAAGCTGTTGAATGCTATTAATACTATTAACTAATACTGTTGGCACACTATGGGGTTTGTGGAATCTGGTGTCATCCTGCTGTAAGACAAAACAAACTGTAGGTGAGGAGATACTGAAATGTGCTCTGAAGCAGCTGGTCGCTGGATGGCAGTGTGTGTGGAAGGATTTGGGCAGGTTCCTAGAGTGGTTATCACCTCCCATTGCCTGGGACTCTACACCTAAACAGGTAGTGAACCCTGGCAAACTGACGTGTCACCTGATAGAAGGGTGCCTTACCTACCCCGATGAAACCCAGCAGCTTCTCGCCCTGTACGGGGGCCTGGCCTGTGCCTCTGGAGCCACAGTTCAGTACTGTCAGAAGAGCGTGGCTGAGGCAGGGACCCAAACTGCATTTGAGGACACTATGGCTGAGATAGGGACCCAAACAACAACTACAGTAATTGCCCTCAGAAGTGATAAAGAAAAGGTGGATAAGGAGAGCCAAGGAGCGATCAGCAAGACTCACTCACCTTTTAGTAGTCCCATGTGGCCAGTGCAAATGTCTGAAGGAGGGTGGAGGGATAACAGTAGACCATCGTGGCCTGCATGAAGTAACACCCCCACTGAGTGCTGCTGTACCGGACATGTTAGAGCTCTGATATGAACTGGAGTCAAAGGCAGCCGGGTGATATGCTGCACTTGACATTGTCAATGCATTCTTCTCAATTCCTTTGGCAGCAGAGTGCAGACCACAGTTTGCTTTCATGTGGCAGGGTGTCCAATACACCTGGAATCGACTGCCCCGGGGGTGGAAACACAGCCCTACCGTCTCTCATGGACTGATCCAAAGCGTACTGGAAAGGGGTGATGCCCCTGAACATCTACAATACGTTCATGACATCGTTGTGTGGGGCAGTGAGGCAGAAGAAGTGTTTGAGAAGGGAAAAAGAATAGTTCAGAATGTTCAGAAAGCTGGGTTTGCCACAAAGAAAAGCAAGGTCAAGGGACCTGCACGGGATATCCAGCTCTTGGGCATCAAATGGCAGGATGGCTGTGATCATGTGCCTACGGATGTGGTTAACAAGACAGCAACTGTCTTCACCAGCTAAGAAGACGGAAACACAGGCTTTCGTAGGCCGCCTGGGGTTTTGGAGAATGCCTATTCCATGTTATAGTCAGCTTGTGAGGCCCCTCTATCGAGTGACCCAGAAGAAGAGCCATTTTGAATGGCGCCTTGAGCAACAACAGGCCTTTGAGCACATCAAAGAGGAAATAGCTCTGTGTCTCTATACTGACTCCTGCATGGTGGCTAATGCCCTATGAAGGTGGCTACAGCAATGGAAGAAGACCAATTGGCAATGCAGGGGTAAACCCATCTGGGCTGCTGCGTTGTGGCAGGACACCACTGCATGGATAGAAAACATGGCTCTGAAGGAACGTCACATAGATGCTTACATACCCAAAAGCCACGCCACTGAGGAACACCACAACAATGAACAGCCGGATAAGGCTGCCAAAACGGAAATAGCTCAGATAGACTTGGACTGGGAGCAGAAGTGTGAACTCTCTACAGCCCGATGGGCCCAAGAAACATCAGGGCATCTAGGAAAAGATGCAACCTACAGATGAGCTTGTGAACGAGGGGTCGGCCTGACCACGGAGGCTATCACACAGGTCACCCATGAATGTGAAATGTGCTGCAATCAAGTGAGCCACATGAGTAAAATCTCCTTGGAATAGATGGAATAGATGGAATACCCTGTAAGCCATGCTATTGCTCGAAACACTCTCTTAGGCCTTGAGAGACACATTTTGTGGTGACATGGTACCCCAGAAAGAATGGAATCAGTGAGTCTCATTTATGAAATAACCTCATAAACTCTTAGGCAAAGAAACATGCATTGAGTGGATATACCACATCCCTTATCACCCACAAGCCTCTGGAAAGATTGAGAGGTACGATGGACTGCTGATGACTATGTCAAGAGGGTTACGCAATCGGGCATGGAAGCATTGGGAAGCAAATTTAGCAGAAAGCCACTTGGCTGGTTAACACCAGAAGATCTGCTAACCGCACTGGTCCTGCCCAAAGAAAACCACTACATACTGTGGGAGGAGATAAGGTCCCCATACTACACACAAGGAAGTGGCTGGGGAAGTTGGTGTGGATTTCTCCTCCCATGGGAAAGGGCAAACCTATTAATGGGATTGTCTTTGCTCAAGGACATGGGTGTACTTGGTGGGTAGTGCAGAAGGATGGGGAGACCCGGTGTGTGCCTCAAGGAGATTTAACCTTGGGGGAAAAATAATGAGTGCAAATTGTATGTTGCAGGAAGTAAAGCAGCAGGACTGACATGAACCGACGATGAGTGAATTTTACGAGGAGCGAGGAGAGTGCGACGATAGCCCAGGCAGGGCCAGTGTCGGTGCCGAACGATCGAGTGTGTCGCTTCTGTCCCGAGCACCCATCTTGATGGATTGGAGCCCAAGTCACGGCCTGTTTTTTAAACATCTGGAGGGGTGGAGGAAACCCATGAAATGGGAAACTACTATCTGTCTTTGAAAGGAAGGGGGACGGTAGTTAATGAAAATGTATACGGGTGTTGGGCATAAAGATGGTTTAAGCATGGAGTTTAAGTCGTAAGCGTTGGTAAGAAGGGATTTCAGTCATGACAAATAAATACAATGGAATTATTAGAAGACACATATATATATATACACACACACACATAAAAAAAATTTTGTGGGATCTGAGTATGATGTAAATGGTGTGAAGTAAGGGGTGGAGATTGCACTGGGTGTGGCTGAGATGGAGTTCATTTTCCCCATAGCAGCCATCAGTGCCACGCTTTGCATTTGTATCTAGAAAGGTGTTGATAACACATCAGTGTTTTGGCTACTGCTGGGCAGTGTTGGCACAACACCAGCGCTGTCTCTCCAACATCCTGCCCCCCATCAGTAGGCTGGGGGTGGGCAAGATCCTGGGAGAAGACACCACTAGACCAGGTGACCCAAGCTGGCCGGAGGGCTATTCTGTACCATATGACTTCAGCTCAGAAATAAAAGCTAAGTTAAGGAGGGGGAAGGGGGCACATTTGTTATTTTCAGCGTTTGCCTTTCGGAGCAACCCCTACGCGTGCTGAAGCCCTGCTTCTCGGAAAGCGGTCGGACAGTGCTTGCTGATGGGAACCAGAGGATATAATATTTGTTTTACCTGTTTGCTTTTTTGTGCAAAAACTTTCTCTTTTCCTTTAGTAAACTGCCTTATCTCACCCTGTGAGTAGTTTTCCAACTTATTTTCTCTCTGTGTCAAGCTGAGAAGAGGGAGTGACAGAGCGGCTCTATAGGCACCTGGCATCCAGCCAAGGTCAACCCACCACAGATGCTTTTGATGCCGTCCAGGTGTTGTAGGATAAGGGCACGGATAACGCGGGTAAATAACTGGCTGCTGAGCTGGTGCTTGCAACAGCGTTCAGGGTTCTATGAGCATGGAACCCTGTTTTTGGATCAGCATCTGCTTGGGAGAGTGGGTCTCCACCTCACTAAGCGGGGCAAAGCTATGTTTGCCAGTAGGATAGCTGACCTCATTAGGAGGGCTTTAAACTAAAAGTGAGGGTGCGAGGAGGGAGACGGAGAGAATAATCAGCAGCCCTGTGCGGGAGTGATCGACAGGGTCAATGAGCAAAGAGCAGGGCAAGAGTTCCAGTACTTGGAAGTCCCCCTTAGAACCCAAAGGCAGCGGTGGATGTCATAGCTGCGAGCGTGCCCAGCAGAAAGATCTCCTTGGACAAGAAAGTTTTAAAAGAGGAGTTCGACAGAAAGCACGGAATCCGAGTACACAGACAGGAGTTCGATGCCAGGTATTGTACGCTGTCCCAGGCTGAGCGACGGCCTGCCTTCAGAGTGCACAAAAAGAAGGTAAGCCAGAATGTAACCTCAGGGTGACTGACATAAGTAACTCCTGAGATGAAGGAGACTGGATGCATTTCTGTGCTCAGGGTAGAAGGAAGAACCCTTCCCCATCTCCTGAAGTGCCCCTACATAACAGACAGGATGCTCCTGGTTTGGAGACTGATGAGCACATGAGTAACGGACAGGACTCAGGACAACGTCAACCATGCAAAGCTGACCTAACCACCTGCCCACGTTAGAACCAGTGCAACCAGAGAAGCACATAAAGGTATTAGTAATTGGAGATTTCCTGCTGAGAAACACCGAGACAGCCATTTCCCACCCAGACGGTTTCTCTAGAGAACTCTGCTGCCTACCAGGAGCTCGCATTCATGGTGTCACTGAGAGGCTGCCGAGGCTGGTGGACCCTACAGATCATCATCTGCTCCTACTCCTACTCTTCTCTGTAGGGTCTGATGAGGCAACTTAGAACCCTCCCAGGAGTCTATTAAGTCTGTAGGAGCGATGTTAAAAGGATGGGGAGCACAGGTGATGGTCTCCTCTTTTGGTGTCTGGTCTGAGGAAGGGGTCCAGGAAGGAGGAGACGGACTGAGCAGCTGAATGCCGGGCTGCGTAGCTGGTGCCATACTCAAGGTTTTGGCTTCTATGGTCATGGATCTACCTTTAAGAAGCCAGGTCTGTTGGGAGCTGATGGATGGGATTCACGCAACCACGTGGGGCAAGATCGTCTTCGCCAGTTAGCTGGTTAGACTTACAAGGAGGGCTTTAAACGAGACTCAGCGGGAAAAGACGCTGGAGTTTTGAGCAACAGAGAAGAGCCAGGGGCTGGTGATGTGTCGGGAACCAAGAGGGGAATACTTGAGAAATGCTGCAAAGGAATTGGGGCTTGATCCTTGTTCAAAAAAGTGACGCAGTCAACAGCCCAACGGAAGTGCCTCTGTACCAATGCATGCAGTATGCATAAGAAAGAGGAGCTGGAAACCACTGTGCAACCAGAAAGCTAACAATGTAATCACTATAGTAAAAATGTGCTGGGACAACTCAATGACTGGAGCTCCGCAATCAATGGCTTATAAAGTGGTCAGAAGGAAGGAGAGGCGGAGGTGACCCTCTATGTAAACCAAAAATAAGAGGGATTTCCTGTACAGAGCTGTCTTTGAAAGACAGCGATGAACAGGTTGAGAGCTTATGGGTGAAAATCAGAGGCCAATCTGTTGCGTCGAGAGTAAGAAATTTGGCAGAAAATAAAGCTGCTTGCGTTCCAGCTGGTCCTCAGAGATCAGAGGGACTGGGTGGGGTTAGGCTTAATTTCCGATTACAACCAATTCAGCACTGTGAATTTGGTTGCGTTCTCTAAGAACCTTTGCGAGGCGCAGATTCGGGAATAGAATGGTTTTCTGAAGTTACAGAAATAGAGATTTGGAACTGCCATTGAGAATTGCACTAGCTGTGGTAGAACTCTAATAACATCGTGCTAAGCCATGCAATACTAATAATAGCAATGGTATGCAGAAGCTTCCCAAGAGGGCGTCCCCACTTTGGAGGAGGGAGAAGAGAACAGACCGGCAACTGTCTCCGACGTCTCTTGGGAATTCCTGCTACCTAGCTGAAATTTCTACCCTCCTTATATACAGCCCAGTCTTCTCCTCCTTACGTATAGCATGATCGAATTGGAGAACTGAGTAATATAATCATATATGTGGTAGCATGTACTTCAGTAAGCTTATTAGCATATGCATGACTGTGCGCTTTAGTACTTAAATGACCCTTAATCAGGCAAACGTTACTTTTTTGGCCTTGGTGTCCTTCAAAGTTTTGCTCTTAAGACTTCTTTCCATTTCATGCCATTCATCAGAGCCAAAAGAGGACTATCCTAGCTGCCCACGAACTCCTCCTTCGACCACATTGTCCTTTCTTGATGTCAGCTATATGGATCTCCATCAGAAAAGATAACGTGGGGGGTACACGGTTTAGGCCATATATAGTAAGCCTTAGCCCGTTCCTGGCTCCATGGTCATCATCCCACACAAGCCAACAAAGGAAACCTTGTGCTTGGTATCTATTATAGGCCACCAGATTAAGAAGATGAGGTCGACATAAGAAATCAGGCAAGTTAGGCAGGAGATGAGCGTTGCTGAGTAAGGGCCTTCTCTTCTGGTTGAGCTGAAGCATAAAGTGGAAATGCATAAGTAGTGGAAGCAGGGACACGCATTCTGGGAAGAATCTAAAGATGAAACCCAGGTCTGTAGGGATGGGTGTGGTGATTCATTTTTCCTAAATGATTCTGTTCTCCCCCAAAATGTATAGTTCATTACTAAGTTTTTGTAAACCACCCCCTAAGTTGCCATTCACTGTAACCCAACTGTTAACCAACCCCTCCTACCCTCAGTATCCCACTGGTCCGAGCCTTGGGTCGGCCCCCTCGCTGGAAAGCCCTTTTAAGCTGAGATACACGAGGCAGAGGCCTCTTGCTTGCCCTCTTGCCCTTGGGCCTCTTGCTCTCGCCCCCTCTCCCCCTTGCTCCCTCCCTCCCCCCCTCTCCCTTTTTCCCCCCTCTCTCCCTCCCCCTCTCTCCTGTGGGAGCCATGTCGCTTCCCCCCGGTGTGGGACCCCCAAATAAACCCTGTCTAATCAACACCCTTGGAAGCCGTGTCGTGTCTTGCCTGCCTGTATGCTGCCATTAGCTGCTACATGCTGCCAAGAGAATTCTCCCTGAAAGCTCTGGTAAGGTTCCTGTACCTCACCTCCCTTCCTGGACCCAAAGAGACTTGTTGCCAGTTCTCCTGCAGCTGCTAGCCGGGCAGGAGGAAAAGCAGAAGAAAACAACAGATAGGATCAGAAAAAGCTAAGGCAAAGCTGGAGCTGAATTTGGCAGGGGATGTAAAGAATCATAAGATGGGCTTCCACAGCTGCGTTGGTCAGAAAATAAGACTAAATAATGCGTAACCGCTCTCCTCCCTTGCTGATAAATAAGCCAGGAGGTCCAGTGGCCAGCAACATGGAGAAGGCTGTGGCACTCGGCGAGTCATTTTCCTCTGTTTTCACTGGCACGGTTACCAAACCTCTTGAGACACTGAACCTCAAAGCAGGCAGAGACCTGGGGAACAAAGTCCCTTCCCATCGTAGGAAACGATCTGTTTGGAGACCACCCGAGGAACCTGTGCATACACAAGTCCTGCACCTGGGGAGGCACAACCCCATGCACCACTACATGCTGGAGACCGATCGGCTGGAAAGCAGCTTTGCAAAGTAGGACAATGTGCCCTTGCCGCAAAGGCGGCCAAGGATATCCTTAGCCCGATATAGAGGAAAGCAGGGTTTATATGTTACAAGACAGTTGTGTGGACCATTCAAGGTGCTCACTGTCCCCGGGGCTGCAGGGCACCACAGACCACCCTTGGGCAGCTTTGAGGGCACTGCCTATTTTTCTAAAAGCCTCCTATCCAGCTTAACGCAAATCCTACTATCTTGAGCCCTCAAGCCAGCAGTGCCGAACGCACGCTTTGTATTTTATTTGCTTCCGGGAGACGTGCAGCTTAGAAACGTCTGCAATGGAAGTGGGGCTTTCAGCAAACAGTGTAGAGCAACTTCTGTTGGTTTTTCAAAATGTCCTGGGAAGTTAAGGCCAGGCCTGCCCTGCCCTGGCCAAAGCAGTCATTTGACTGGAGGGAGCAGCACCAAAAAGGCACAGGCACCTTTGGAGTGGACTTGATGCGGTAACAAGCAACAAGAAATAGTACCTGTAGCTGCTACAGCCTCTTCTGCGACCTCGTAGCCCGCCCTCAGGGTCGCAGCACTACACGGGGCAGATCCCTCCGCGCCCCGCGGGCACCAGGTCGACGAGGGCGGACCCGCCAAGGGGGCGGGGGAAAGCGAAAAAGACAGGCGAGACAGCAAATCGAGACGCGGGCCACGATCCGTCGGCCCAATGGCCGCCGCGGAGGGCCGGGCTTAGTGGAGGAAGTGTCGGGGCGGACACGGGCGTTGTCCTTGGCTGACGAGAGTATCGGGGTGCTGGCCTCTCGCCCTGGTGGCGCCGCTACTGTCTTCGGAAAGTTCATCGGCAAGGCGTTTCCCTGGTATTGTCAGCGAAGAGGACGAGGAGGTAGCCGCGGCTTTGTTCTCTGTGCGCGGTTCCTCTTCCCTTCTCCCCCCTCCCCCTCCTCCCGCGCTTGCGGGCATCTGAGCCGAGGACAGCTGGTGCGCGGTGCCCGGGCGCGCGGCAGGGCGTGCGGCGGCGCTGCTGCTGTGGGTGGGGTGGGTGCAGGTACGCGGAACGGACGGGGCCTCTCTGGGTTGTGGCGCTCTCTACTGCACCATCCCCTAAGCTTGTTCTGTGCCTCAACCCCACCCCTCCGGCTGCCGCGGGCGTACTGGGTGGCTGGTGTTGTCCCGACTCGCCGCGCATCCCACCCCCACCGTGTCGTGTGCGCGCGCAGAGAAGGACCTCCGACGGTAACTTGGTCTCAATGTGTCTCCTAACAGCATCGATGAGGTTTCGCAGCTTGGCTGTGCTAGGCTTTGGTTCTGAACCCGCAAACTGGATTATGGGGGCATGGAATTACGTCTTTCTCTGGTTTAAAAAAAAAAAAAAAAAATTACAAGGTGGTCATCCTGCAGGCTGCAATAGCTTTCCAGCACTTGTTTCTGTGGGAAAGTAAGACCGTGATAACAGTATGTTTGCAAGGGTCGCGAGTGTTGGTACTGGAAACTAGTGTGAGCTGCTTAGACCAAAAGAAAACAATGCAGCTGTTGCCTATGCGATGTTAACTTTAAGGTAATATCTCATATGATGTAGTTATTAAATTGCTGAAAGTTGGCAGTTAGGGATTCCTTCTGCTTTTGAAAGTAGGGTTTGCATGCAGAATGGAAGACAGACTCATCCTATGCGCTTGCAGGCTTCCTGTCATTATGCGTGTGTTTGATACTTGAGTTCTCCTTCCTGTGGGAAATGAATGGCCGCTGCTCTTCCACTTCACTAAACTCTTTGCTGATCCAGTTAAGCCATTTGTCTTCAGTCTCTGCTTGGGCCACATCCAATAGCAAAACTGCTTAGGAAAGAATCAGCCCGAGCTAAAACGTACTGGGGGTAGTTATTCACAAGTAGTGGCCTGTCTCCTTCTCCCATGGTCTTCTTGCCTGAGGAATCCCACTTCTGGACGGGGCTTTATAAATATACTGTATTTTGTTTATAGAAAGCATAATAATCATGTAAGAAAAAATCAATGTTCTGGCTTGTGTTTGGGGTATCTGGTAATCTGCTTCTGTAGGAGTTCAACGGGGCAGATGGGTTTGCATAAGCTATTACCTTTCTCTGAAGCCGGTTATGTTTTAACAGTTTACTCTTCCTCCGGTGCCGTGCGTTCCATGATCGTTGCCCCCTAGACGCGACGCTTTTCCTAGTCATGCCTAAGGAGCCAATTATCGAGTTGTCTGAAGCAGGAGAGTCTGGTGAATCTGTAAGTACTGTGGGAGTTTTCTGTATGCTAAACTGTACCTGTAGATAGTTCCTCATTTACTAGCCTCTTTCCCATCCCCCCTTTCCCCCTTGATAGGGCACAGTAGGGTGCTTTGGGTTTTCTGGCGCTATAATCTCTTGCCTCTAGCTTGTAATGGAGCTGAGCTTTTTTTGACTCAAAGCAGTGCTATAAAGCAGTGCTGGTCCCTGGGTATGTACTTCTGGTGCAAAATGCAGTGTTGTTTTGGAGTGCCGTCTGGTGCCTATTGTCGTGGTTTAGAGTCAGAGTAGTAGTACTTCTAAGATGGAGAAGAGGGCTTGGGGTTTTTGGCAGGTCAGGGGCAAGGAAGGGCAAAGCTGGGTTGAGAGGTGCTGGATGTTTTGCTTTAAGCTGTGAAAGCTATGTTCAAAGACTGTGTAAACCTATGCAAAAGGCAGCCAAAAGTTTATTTTCCAGCAGGATTGGTTATGTTGCCTGAAGACACAATGGGGGCTTTAACCCGGAGACAGTGTCAGCTTCTGTGGCTGTTTTGTAGTCTTTTGCTGTCTAGCTTAAGAAAAATTGCCTAGCTCTCTTTTGCCCCTATAGCGTGCATAATTGGTCTTTGTACCTTTGCTTGGAAAGCTTTGGTTGTTGGTGGTCGGACGGACATTAATTTGACATGCAATGGCTGAACTGCTAGGAATTGGCTACCTGCTTTCTCTGGGTGTTTCTCTGCTCTTGTTCCTTCCCTTCCTGCCCTCTCCTCTCTTTATGTGTTCCTTTATTCTTTTTATTTTGCTTATTTATGGGTTTGTACTTCCTTCTCCAGCTTCTTGGGCATGTAATGATTGTTGGCGAGATGTGTGTTGCTCACCTGGGCCTGACCAATGGATTCCGGATGGTTGTGGATGAAGGGCCCGAGGGTGGGCAATCTGTGTATCGCATACATCTACCCGTTCTGGGTGGCCGTCAGTTGGACTGGCCGCCTGGCTAAGATTTTGGCACCGCAAGAGTTGCTGCTCGTGTACAAATCGCCACTGAATGGATTTTGTCTGTTGCCCATCAATCTTGGCGCTTTTGATGTGTAATTTTTTTTTGCCGTGTGTCTGTGGAAGGTAATAAAAGCTTTGAGCAGCTGTTGCACAATAAAGTTTTGTCATGGGGATATCACCTCTGTCTTGCGTGTCTTACTGAGGGGAAGTAGTTCTGCAAGTTCAAACGGTGTCTCCCCGAAGTGCAAGTATGTGGAAGGTTTCAGCCAGGTAACAGCATTTCAGAGATAGACGGTGATTTACCTGTTCTTTTGAAGCGTGAAGCTGGAAGCGCTCAGCAGTCTCGCGTCTTGTAGGAAGCAAAGTCTTGGCTCTTTGGCAGCAGTACGCCAACGTACAGAAAGCCCATGTAGGCTGCTGCTAAAACTGTAGAGGATACTGTGTGTGAGGCTACATGCGTGCTTTCCAAGGGTGGATTCACCATGGTGCACTGTGTTGGTAGCATCCACCTCCTGTTGGACCTGGGTGTCCTGGTTACAGGAGTAGGGTGCCAGTTTAGCACTATGTGCATGTAAGCAAACTGTATTGTACCCCCCTCTGTGTCATTCCTGATGAACTGCTAAGGATGGATCGATTGCAGTAGCTGCCCAGCACACACCCGACATCTCAGGCTACAAGATGGGTGTTAAATGAGATAAGGAAAAAGAGGCAAACCCTGCCGATGCAGGATAGTGTTTCCTCACACAAATGACTCAGCCGTGATAACTCCCCTCTGGGGAAGCACCAGCACATTCCCACCCAGCCTGAGGGGTCATCTCTGCTCATGGGCCATAATGGACTCAATGGCACTAGGATCAGAGGCAGCTGCAGTGACTTAGACCATCAGAGACTCCCAAAAGTATCCCCTGACTCACAGTATTACATTCCTCCACTGTGAAACTCCCTGTCCTGGGGGAGGTACTGAGCATTCCCATCTGAACCTGAGCGCATATACAGTCTTTGGGTTTGGGGACTTTGGGCACTACCGTTTGATGGATCCAGAGGAAGACCAGAATTTCAACAGTACTGTGACCCTCACCTTACGAACAGTATGCCAATTTATACTCTGACTTTGTTGGTTAAAACCAGTTTTCTCTGTATCATTGTATTTTTTGTAATCTCTAGTAAATTGTAACTCCGACTTGTAATCTCTCTTGAGGTAGTTGAATGGGACTCATTTCTCCTGCCGGTTTACTTTTAAACCAGCACATCTTTTGGCGCCCAATGTGAGGCTCGAGAGAGGTCGGAATTACTGTTTTGTTCTAAAGCATTTGTGTATTGGGGTATAGAAACTTTCCTGATCATCATGTTTCTTGGTGTATTCACGTGCATGTTGTACCCTGTACATATTTCTGCGTAGGGGCAAGTATTTGCCCATCATGATGCTCTCTTTACGCTCAGGAGAGGAATCAGAATTGCTTTGCTGATTTACTGTGTTTATGGCATGATAACATCAGAGGCAATGAGTTTCATTTGGAATGTATATTGTCTTGTTTGCCTGTCGTCTGGGCTGCTACCTCTGGGGCTCCATCAATAATCGCACCCAGCCTGATGCCTTGGAGTGCCTACCTGAAACAGAGGCTAGACAAGGTTAAGAGAATAAAAGTAGGTATTTATTAAAGGCCTTCAGAAGGTAGACCTTGGGCAGTCAGAAGCCTCAGAGGCTACCGCCAAGATGGATGGATGGTCACGAGTTTTTCAGACAGGTATAAGTTTGGTCCATTTACATATCAGGCGTTAATCCTCCAGTTACAGCTTCAGGTAATGAAGTCATATGCCCTCAGTTTGCTTCCCCCCCCCCAATCCGCTTTTCTTTATACTTTTTGGGGGTGTGAGGCAGTAGGGTGTCCTTGGATCTCAAGCCGAGAGGGATTGTTTTGTCTGACCAAAATGTGAAGACAGTTAGCTAACACTTTATATGGAGTTTAGCGTTATGCACTAATGCAGTACAGGATTTGAAAAATAGAAGGCATCAAGGCTGTTGGGATGAAGAGGAGAGAATGTTTTTTCCCAGCCCTTCAGGCCTGCTACAACAGTTTTTGGGCATGTTGAGTTCCCTCTCGGTGTTAAGCACAGCATAATCTTCTTGTTAGTTCTGCTAAGTTTTGTCTATACGGCTTGCACTGTCTACACCATGCTTAGAGTCAGGACAGAGGCTTCTAGGGAATTTGTCTGGAATTTGCCCTGGGAGTAGATAATCCTGAGTGGCAAGGAATGTCACAGGAGATGGGCCAGTATTTGTAAAACTTCTCTCCTCCCATGATCTGGAAGTTCACCTCTGAACAACTGCAGGACCCTGTTAAAATAATAAGTTATGTGAAGGGAAAAGGCTCTGACAGCTCCAGAGATGGACAACTCACAGCGACACGCTGGGCCCTGGCCATTGCTTACCAGACGCTGCTTGGTATGGTACAACACTTTCAGGAGGAGGAGAAAAGAAACACATCAGCAGGAACCATGTCCACACAAACCACGTCTGAGCCAGAGGGAAAAGGAAACAAATCAACAGGCACCGTGTGCACGCAAACCACTGCTGAACAAGAAGGACAGCCTAAGCTGGTAGCAGTCGCCCTTGTTCAGAAAAGAAAATCTGCATAGCGAATGACTAGGAAGAGGCAGGACCTCCACATCCAGCCGAAGAGCCAAAGGCAGAAAACATCACTCGATCCCTGTCCCTGGGCAAGCTGTGTGAGCTGCATAGAGAGTTCACATGCGAGGCAAATGAGTCCCTATTGACCTGGCTGCTCTGAATCTGGGATGCCATGGCTAATGATACAGTTCTAGATGGTAGTGAAGCCAGGCAACTGGGATCCCTGTCCCGGGGTATGGTTATTGACGAGGGGATCGGGAAAAGGCAGGAAACACACAGCCTCTGGCAACGACTGCTGTCAAGTGTGAGGGAAAGACACCTTTGTAAGGAGGACCTGCATGTGCAGCACGGACAGTGAAACATGATGGAGCAAGGTATCCGGTGCCTGAGGGAATTAGCTGTGCTGGAGATAATTTTTTCACAGGACAAGGGATTCCCTAAAAGTCCAGACAGTGTCCAGTACGCGTCACAAATGTGGCTGAAATTCGCTCAGCTTGGGTCATAAATGTATTCCTGTTACTTAGCGACGCTGCAATGGAGGGAGGGAGAAGATAAGGTGGGTGCATTGGTTAGTAAACTCAGCATTTATGAAGACACTGTCGGCGCCCCGTTATGGGCCCCCGTCTCGCCTGTGGAAGCGAAACTGGCTGAACATGTCTGGAGCCTGGGAGAGGTAATTGAAGCGGGCTATCAGAAACTAAGAGAGGAGCTTAAGGAGGGAATCTTCCATATCTCGCCAGGACAGACGAGAGTCTCTGCTATTAGGAGCAGGCTTCCCCCAGCTTAGGAGAGAGGATACACTCCACGAGGGTATACTCCCGGCAGTATAGGAGTGTTGATGTTATGTCCAATCCTCTTGAAGGGACCTCCAGGTCATATATACAGGAAGGGAACAATAAGTACCATGACCAGAACTAGAGGGGCCCTGCCTCTAGGCAGGTAGAGGAGAGGATCTATTGGACTGTGTTGATCCGATGGCCTGGCACATCAGACCCAAAATGTGTAAGGCTTTAGTTGATGCTGGCACACAATGTACTTTAATGCCATTGAGAAATGTGGGGGCAGAATCAATCTCCATTCCTGGGGTGACAGGGGGATCCCAACAGCTGACTGTACTGGAAGCTGGAGTGAACTTGACCAGGAAGGAGTGGCACAAACACCCCATTGTGACTGGTCCAGAGGCCCTGTGTATCCTCGGCATAGATTACCTCAGGAGTGGGTATTTCAAAGACCCAAAAGGACATCGCAAGGAGAGGCAAGGCAAAAGCTGCAGTAACTGATTCGCAGCTGGCAGGGGCCGCTCTGATGCGAGCTTGAAACCTCCCCAGGTGGCCTGGGCTGGCACTGAGATGAGAGAGGAAAAAGGGGTGCTTCCCCTTTCAGAAAGGTTCCTGCAAACTCACGCGGGTGGCAGCTTGTCTCAGTGCTAGTAGTGGTCGAGGTGCAGGCGGCAGACGGCTGGCGGTTGGAATCTTCTCACAGGCAGCGGGCACAGGTGGGGAAGGTAGGCAGAACTCAATCGTAGTGCTGAGTTGAAGCGCAGCAAAGTTCCGGGCCAGAGCGCACAACATCCCACGGCACCATGCGACAGTTTGCAGATCCCCTGAGTGGAAGAGCCCACCGCCCCCCGCAGCTAAAACTCCCCAACCTCCTATTCCTCTCCCCTCCCCAAAACGATTGTGTTGGTGTCCCAGGGCTATTAGCTACTCCTTTTGTGTCTCGATTGCTGTCTATTCATCTAGGAGTTATCCCTTTCCCCTCCCAGCACCTCCACAGTGATAATGGAAAGTAATTCACCGAGTAGCCTAAGCCCATAACACCAGTGCATTTTTCTCCATTCCTTTGTCAGCAGAGTGCAGGCCACAGTTTGCTTCCACCTGGAGGGGTTTGCAGTGCACCTGGAACCCACTGCCCCAGGGGTGGAAACACAGTCCCACCATTTGCCATGGACTGATCCAGACTGCACTGGAAAAGGGCGAGGCTCCGAAACATCTACAGTATATAGATGACATCATCGTATGGGGGAGCACAGCAGGGGAAGTCTTTGAGAAAGGAGAGAAGATCATGCAGATTCTCCTGAAAGCTGATTTTTCCATTAAACCAAGTAAGGTTAAGGGACCTGCTCGGGAAATTCAGTTTCTAGGAGTCAAGTGGCAAGATGGATGTTGCCAGATTCCAGTGGAAGTGATTAACAAAATACCAGCTGTGTCCCCACTGACCAGCAAAAAGGAAACACAGGCTTTCCTAGGCGCTGTGGGCTTTTGGAGGATGCATATCCCTGAGTACAGTCAGAATGTAAGCCCTCTCTACCTCGTGACATGGAAGAAAAACGATTTCCAGTGGGGCCCTGAACAACAATACGTCTTTGAACAGATCAAACAGGAGACTGCCCATGCAGTAGCCCTTGGGCCAGTCAGGACAGGACAGGATATGAAGAGCGTGCTCTACAGGGCAGCCAGCCAGGGAGAATGGTCCTTCCTGGAGCCTCTGGCAGAAAGTACCCAGGGAGACCCGAGGACAACCGCTGGGGTTCTGGAGTCGGGGATACAAAGGATCTGAGGCCAGCTATACCCCAACTGAGAAAGAGATTGTGGCAGCTTATGAAGGGGTTTGAGCCGCTTCAGAAGTGATTGGCACCAAAGCACAGCTGCTTCTAGCACCCCAACTACCCATGCTAGGCTGGATGTTCAAAGGAAAGGTTCCTTCTACACATCATGCCACCAATGCTACATGGAGTAAGTGGATTGCTCTGATCACACAGTGAGCCTGGATAGGAGATCCTAATCACCCTGGGATTTTGGAAATCATCACAAACTGCCCTGATGGTGAGAGTTTTGGACTATCTTCTGAAGAAGAAGAGGAGCAGGTGACACATACTGAGGAGGCCCCACCATATAACCAACTACCAGAAAATGAAAACCAATATGCCCTCTTCACTAATGGTCCCTGCCATATTGTAGGGACAAACCAGAAATGGAAAGCAGCCGTATGGAGACCCACATGGTGAGTTGCAGAAACTACCGAGGAACAAGTTGGATCAAGTCAGGTTGCAGAGTTCAAAGCCGTCCAGCTGGCTTTGGATATTGCTGAATAAGAAAAGCGGCCAAGACTCCACATCTCCACTGACTCATGGTTGGTAGCAAATGCTCTGTGGGGATGGCTAGATCAATGGAGAAAGGTCAAGTGGCAGCACAGAGGGAACCCCATCTGGACCGCTGAGATGTGGCAAGACATCACTGCCCGGGTAGAGAAGCTGACTGCGAAGGCCCATCGCATAGATGCACGTGTACCCAAGAGTCGGGCTAATGAAGAGCATCGTAAAAACAAGCAGGTGGATCAAGCTGCCAAGGTTAAAGTACCTGAGTTAGATCTGGACTGGCAGCACCACGGAGAGTTATTTCTAGCTCGGTGGGCCTGTGATGCCTCCAGCCATCGGGGAGAGATGCGACATGCTGATGGGCTTGTGACCGAGGGGTGAACTTAATTGCGGACTGTATCTCACAGGTTATCCATGACTGTGAGGCATGTGCTGCAATCACGCAGGCCAAGTGGGTAAAGCTTCTATGGTATGGTGGACGGTGGTCAAAATATAGGTATGGGGAAGCCTGGCAAGTTGATGTCTTGGTTTGAAAAGATAGGTATCTGCCAGGGAAAGCTGGAGTTTCCTTTAGAATGGAGAATGCAAACCCCTCACCCCCGCCAAATTATAATTTTGCAATTAAGGGCTTTCAGGCAAAGATTTGGGAATAGGAATAACAGTTCTTTACTAGGAATACTAACAATACAAATATAGTAGAAAACAAAACCACCCAACTAACCAACCAACCAACCAACCGAACAACAATTCTGGAAAAACCCTGACAGAGTCAGAGCTACAACCTGACACCCTGTTTGGTCAGGGTGTTGGAAGCAGTCCAAAAGTAAGTCTTTTTGGAGTGGCAGATGTGGTTCTGTTGGAGTAGAGATGATCCTGTAGGAAAGGGTCCGGTGATGGTGAGAAAGGGTCTGGTGATGGAGAGAAGGGTCCGGTCTTCCTCCGGGAATCGGGTGAAGCTAGATGCCTTGTGTTCCTACGTCTCAGTTTTTATCCAGGTAGGAATGGTTGGCTCCCCCTACTGGGTGGAGCATCTCACAATGGGATGATGGAATGTGGATGTACTGCTTTGTGGATGTACTGCTTTGGGGAGGAGAACAGCTCGGGGAGGAGAACAGCTTGGGGAGTCTTAATGGCCCATTGTGAAAAGAGATAAGAAACACTGCCCCGCCTGGTTTTAACAGTTGGCCCATTATCAAAAGGCACCCGCCCCCCTCCTCTCAGAGTTACAAGAGATAAAGAAGAAGAACATCTCCCCAACTGCTTTCAGCAGATGAAATAGAATACACATTTTTGGTTCCATAACCCAAGACTGTTGATTACATCACACTTCCCCAAACTTGCCAAGAAAAGCTCTATGTGCTGACCAAGGTAGAAGCAACCACTGGGTGGCTGTAGACATACCCCGTGCCTCACGCCATTGCTTGGAACACCATCCTGGGCCTGGAAAAGCAAGTTTTGTGGTGACGTGGCACCCCAGAGAGAACTGGGTCTTAAAATGGGACGCATTTCAAAAAGAGCCTCATAGACACCTGGGCCAGATAGCCGTGGTTTTAAGTGGGTATATCGTATTCCCTATCATGCGCCAGTTGCTGGGAAACTTGAACGATGCAATGGACTGCTACAAACCACCTTGAACGCACTGGGCAGGGAAACCTTCAGACAACTGGGAGCTGCATTCATTGAAGGACACCTGTTTGGTCGATACCTGGGGCTCTATCAATTGAGCTGGTCCTACCCAATCAGAACACTTGCATACTGTAGATGGAGATAAAGTCCCTGTGGTACATATAAGAGGTATGTTAGGAATGGCAGTTTGGATTAGTCACACCTCAAACAAAGGCAAACCCAAACGTGGGATAGTTTTTGCTCAAGGACCTGGTTACATTTGGTAGGTAACGCGGAAAGATGGGGAAACACATTGTGTACCTCAAGGGGACCTAATTTTGAGTGAGAACTGTCTGTAATGTTTCATTGTGTGTATATATATGTATAGGTATATAGTTGAAGAAAAGGTATTAATTTTGGCACGACGTACGTGATATATATAGGGGTGGATAATGTCCTGGTTAAAGGAGTAAGGTGCAAGTTTAACCCGTGGTGGGTATAACCAAACTGTGTATTCTACCCCCCTCTGGGTCATTCCTGATGAACTTTTATTGATGGACCGCTTGCAGTAGCTGCCCAGCACACACCCGACATCTCAGGCTACAAGATGGGTGTTAAATGAGATAAGGAAAAAGAGGCAAACCCTGCCGATGCAGGATAGTGTTTCCTCACACAAATGACTCAGCCGTGATAACTCCCCTCTGGGGAAGCACCAGCACATTCCCACCCAGCCTGAGGGGTCATCTCTGCTAATGGGCCATAATGGACTCAATGGCACTAGGATCAGAGGCAGCTGCAGTGACTTAGACCATCAGAGACTCCCAAAAGTATCCCCTGACTCACAGTATTACATTCCTCCACTGTGAAACTCCCTGTCCTGGGGGAGGTACTGAGCATTCCCATCTGAACCTGAGCACATATACAGTCTTTGGGTTTGGGGACTTTGGGCACCACCACTTGACAGATCTGAAGGAGGACCAAAACTTCAACAGGACTGCGACTTTTACTTCAACAGGACCGTGACCACCACTTGATAGGACTGTGACCATCACTCTGACCAGCAGGGTGCCAGTTTATATTGTGACTCTGTGGGTTAAAACCAGTTCTCTCTGTATCATTGTCTTTATTGTAAACTGTTTAGTAAATTGTAACTCCGACCTGTAATCTCTCTTGAGGCAGATGTGCGGGGTTCATTTCTCCTGACGGTTTACATTTAAACCAGCATGCGGGGTGATTGCCATAGGTTTTAGAAGTGTCTGGCACCTGGTGGAATTTTATGTCTTGCCTCGCAGGCAAGGTTGTGGATACTTAGCTCCAAACCAAAGAGAGCCAAGGGTTATGAAACCCAGATCCGCTGGAGAGTTGTAGGATCCTAGACCAGCCCAGGTGTGATGGGACCTCGCAAGATCATCTGGTGCAGCCTTTTGTGGGAAAGGGAGCCTAGATGAGATTAGTTAGCGCCCTGTCCAATCGCATGTTGAAAACCTCCAGCAATGGGGACTGGTGCAACTTGTGCCCGTTGTCCCTTGTCTTCTCCATGTGGCTCCCTTGAAGTACTAGAATACTGTGAGGAGGTTCCCCCTGAGCCTAGGCAGGTGCCTAACATTTTGCAACTAATTCCTTTGTCATTGCTAGCCTTCATGCAGCCCCTAGCTGCTTTTAGATGTTCCTCCACAGCTTTTGGATCGTGCTGAGCCCATTTGTCCGAGTATTTAGGACTTAGGCTTATTCCCTGCTTGTGTAAGTATTCAGTGATATCTCTTGCCATCCCTCCGACTATGCCAATTGGTGCAAGTGGGTGTTTTAGGTCGCTTAAAGAATTGCCGGAAAAGGTATCAGCAAAAGCAGGTTCTCCAGCCCTTTGAGCATCTTCATGGCCCTCCTTGGGACCCTCTCCAGAGTCTGTCCGCCTCTTTCTATTGAATTCTGGGGACCAGACCTGGACACAGAGTGTGGCCTGCAGGCATGGCCTGTGTGAGAAGGGGCCAGGGTCTGCTCTGCGCTAGACACAGCTAGTTTTCACCAGCTAGGCACCAGACTCCCTGAGAGCCAAAGCTGAGCAACTCAGCAAAGCTGGTGGCACCCCCGTGTAAGCATATTTAAGAAAGGGTAAAGCGCTGTCTGGGGCAGGTATTTCCCTGCTGCCCTTAGATCTGGCGGGTGGCTATGTCCTGAAGGAACTTTTTCATCTTATTTTCTCCTCCTGTCCTATTGAGGAGGGGTGGTGAGAGAACAGCTGGTTGGGCCCCTGGCAGCCAGCCAAGGTCTGACATCATAAAGCCTAAAAGGCATATTCTTCCATGTAGAAGGGGGTTGGTGGCTTAGAGATTTTAGGAACAGGAAAATTAATTAGGGGCTGAATGTTGATTTGAGTGAAGGGCAGGTACCAATCCGTCTTCTATAACTGCAATTTCAGCAGCAGAGGACAGCTGAGAATCAGGCCCCAATGATGCTGGTTTGGGTGTTGCTAAGATGGAGTTCATTTCCCCATAGCAGCTCTCACAGTGCCGTGTGTCACGTGAAAAAGGGAGGCTTCCTCGACCCTTAGTGTGGGGAGATGTACTCAGTCGTTAGCGTTTAATTTGTGTTTCAGGAAAGTCGAGACCGTTGTGCCCGACCAGTCTGTCAGCATCCCGTTGGGGGGATCCTTCACTGAGCAGTCCTACTGGATCAGAGGGTGGTTCGACTGACTTAGGGAAACACACCAACAGTGTAAGGGAGACCCCTCAGCAGGTCTTCCCCTTTACCCATTGTGTTACCTGCTGCTGGCGACTGGTAGCGTCCGCCAAGGATTCACACTAACAGTTCATGGAATAACACTCTTTATTAATATAAATTGTGACAGGTTAAGGTTTGAAGATTGTCGGTGATAGTGTCTGACTGCAAAAATATATTTGAAGGAATATACAGACAAGCTCTAATCCCCAATAAAATGTTCAGCATGCATAGAGTATGATTCTTATCCAGTAGGCATCTCTATGGGGGTGAAGACAGGTTCAGCCCCATCAACTGATCCCAGCAGCTACGATGGAGTCTTCCCTAACTTTTCCCCATTCTCGACTTATTTTTATACTATTTCTGTGTGTTTAGGTGGAGCTTGAGTGACTCTAGTCATACATACCTTTGTTACTGATTGGGGTAAAATTCTCTTGCTTTGTTTCTAAAGATACAGTCAAAAAGAATATAGAGCGCATGCCCAGTGAGGGGTGGTTGCACTTTGGAGGTGGGTAACTTTGGGATGGAGGTGTGCGTTAATATTATTATTGGGCTTTAATGAAGCAAGTTCATCTAAGGAGAGAGATTTCACCACAGTTGCTGGCTCAGCAGTAAGACATCTTCCCTTATCTTCCCTGGTTGACAGGTGGTATGCGGTTTATCGGCTGCAAAGTACCATCAAGTTCCCTTCCCTGCAAGGATTTCTGCAGAGCCAGGCCTTTGCTCCGCTCCACCCTCTATTCCATCCCCCTTAGCAGGTGCGTGTGTATGGGGGAATCATCAAGGAATAGGTTTCAAGTCATGCCAACTGCATTCCATCCAGGGAGCAGCAACTGTGATTTACCCTATAATTCCCGTACTGTAATAACTCCTGTCAGGATGTTAATATAACTCCTAAGTTTCCTCTGATTGAATCCCCAGTTACCGGTCCACAGGGTCCCCAGTCATTTTCCCGCACCGTGCTTTGCATTGGTAGCTAGAAAGGTGTTGATAACACACCGGTGTTTTGGCTACTGCTGAGCAGTGTTGGCACAGCATCAGTGCTGTCTCTCCAACGTTCTGCCCCAGCATCAGCAGGCTGGGGGTGGGCAAGATCCTAGGAGGAGACACAACCAGGACAGCTGACCCAAACTGGCCAGAGGGATATTCCATGCCATATGATGTCAGCTCAGAAATAAAAGCAAAGTAAAGGAGGAGGAAAGGGGGGCAGTGTTTGCCTTCCGGAGAAAGTGCCACGTGTGCGGAAGCCCTGCTTCCTGGGAAGTGGCTAGACAGTGCTTGCTGATCGAAACTAGACAATAAATTTGGGTTTTTCCCCTCTCCTTGTTCATGCACAAACTTTCACTTTTGCTTTAGTAAACTGCCTTATCTCAATCTGCAAGTTGTTTTTCATCTCTCCTGTCCAGCTGGGAAGGGGGAGTGATAGAGTTGTTTGGTGAACACCTGGCGTCTAGCCAAGATAAACCCACACCAGTCCTTTTTGGTTCCTAACGTGGGCTGAGACAATGGCAGTTATATATCTTGCATGGTATAGTAATAGCAGTTACTGAGTAGCAAGCTCCTGTGCGGGACATGGAGTTTGTCAGGTGCGCTGCTTATCTCTTTGTTTTGTTGAGTTTGGGAACATGTTAACACAAACAGTGGCTCTGTGCTTTGCTGTGACATTGATGGCTTTGTTGTGCTGGGGGTGTCGCTGTTGGACACGAAAGAAAGACACGGACTCGTAATTCAGAAGGCTGATGCTCCAAAAAAGGGGCTGGTTTATTCTCAGAACTTAATTTTATACCTTTTTACAATGTGCCCACCTAAGAGGCGGGATCCTTTGAACCATTGGTCATACCAAGGGTCAACAAGCAAAGTCTCTCCTTAGGAGAGAAATGTGAATAACAAGATAGTTTAAAAAGTATGACCTTGTTTACCAGTTTTGGTCCCTGGGAAAGAACTTCAGAAAACTCAAACATGACAAGCAGTGACTACACTGGGGGAGCTATTTTCTGGGGACAATGAGGGAATGAATCCCTCTCCCTCTCCATATCTGGGATTGATATAGGTTGTTTTAGAATGCAGGCTGCCACATTACTTGTTCATCCTTATGTAAGCTGTTGAATGCTATTAATACTATTAACTAATACTGTTGGCACACTATGGGGTTTGTGGAATCTGGTGTCATCCTGCTGTAAGACAAAACAAACTGTAGGTGAGGAGATACTGAAATGTGCTCTGAAGCAGCTGGTCGCTGGATGGCAGTGTGTGTGGAAGGATTTGGGCAGGTTCCTAGAGTGGTTATCACCTCCCATTGCCTGGGACTCTACACCTAAACAGGTAGTGAACCCTGGCAAACTGACGTGTCACCTGATAGAAGGGTGCCTTACCTACCCCGATGAAACCCAGCAGCTTCTCGCCCTGTACGGGGGCCTGGCCTGTGCCTCTGGAGCCACAGTTCAGTACTGTCAGAAGAGCGTGGCTGAGGCAGGGACCCAAACTGCATTTGAGGACACTATGGCTGAGATAGGGACTGTGATGGTTTAAGGCCAATTTGGGAGGAGAATTCCGAGGGAAAACCCTTCCCCCCACCCCCCTCCCCTCTCCCAGCCGGTTCGGGAGAAAACTCGTTGGAGAGAGAAAGTGGAAAGAAACCTGTTTATTAAACCAGCAAAACACTCCCCCAGTGCAATAGATCAAACAATACCAGGTGATGAATTACGGAAAGCAAAGTCCCTTTTATAGATGGTTTCTCCTCTTGGTTCTTTTCAGCAGTGGTGGACGTTGCTGCGAAGGGTAGCTCCCAGTGGATCCAGGTGTTGGCTCCCCCAGCGGCCCCCGCCGGGTCCTCGGTGTGGGGGAGGTTTGAACCGTTCCAAAAAAAACAGGTGGAAAAAGGGAAAAAAGAAAAGGAGGGGAAAAAAGGAAGGAAAAAAAAGTTGCGAAGCTTTTCAGCCCTAACTAAGCTAAGCTAACTACAGCAAAAGCAAAGCAAAAAGCGAGTGCCTCCAGGGAAAAGAAAAAAAAAAACAAAAACTGCATCTCCGCGCCGGTGACTCATATTCTCAAGGCCAGTCTGTGCAATTCCTGAAAACAAACTTTGCACTTTCTCCCCGTTACTCTCAGATCCAATATAGACCAAACAGACGATTGGGGATACAGTGTAGCATCAACCCAGGACATTTCCACCCCTTATCCCCTTGTCGTCAGCATATGACCAAAGCCAGTATACATTCTGCATCACACATTTATAAAATGTCCATTCATTCTCCTCACAAAGTGCAATACCCATCATATCCCTGTTACATCCCACACCAAGCCACTGAATCCAGGCCCCAGGCAGAGCTACAGGATTCTCCATTCTCTTATTTTGCTCACCCAAAACTCCCTCTTCCACTTACTCATACCTTCAATACCACTTACTCATACCTCCAGCACTTGCTCGTACCTTCAGCACTTGCTCATACCCTCTCACGTATACATTTCCTTCTATTTCATATTTGCATGGTTTAAGTTACAGATCATGGCAGTGACATCCAGCAAACAGTGATGGTTACATATGATTCTCACCTAACAACCAGATCTTCCTGAGGCAGGCACCGTGTTGTCCCATCTCTTTGCATTATCCACGAGGTACAACCTGGTCCCTGGGCAAAGACAACTCCACGAATGGGTTTGTCTGTACGTGTGGCAGACTTAATCCACACTGTTTTTCCTAACAAACCCCGAACGTGCACCACTGGGACTTTATCTCCATCTACTGTATGCAGAGGTTCAGCCTGAGCAGGGCCTGCTCGGTTGGTGGAGCCTCGGGTGTTGACCAACCAGGTGGCCTTTGCCAAATGCTGCTCCCAATTTTTGAAAGACCCCC
The DNA here is from genome assembly GCA_027886175.1 of Phylloscopus collybita. Classification (NCBI taxonomy): domain Eukaryota; kingdom Metazoa; phylum Chordata; class Aves; order Passeriformes; family Phylloscopidae; genus Phylloscopus; species Phylloscopus collybita. The sequence goes on from JAJNNQ010000057.1 coordinate 6,569,025, forward strand.
CACCCAATGCTTTCAGCTGGGTCTTTAACAATGCATTGTGCCTCTCCACTTTGCCTGCTGCTGGTGCATGGTAGGGGATATGGTAGACCCACTCAATACCATGTTCCCTAGCCCAGGTGGTGATGAGGTTGTTCTTGAAATGAGTCCCATTGTCTGACTCAATTCTCTCAGGTGTACCATGCCTCCACAGGACTTGCTTTTCTAGGCCCCGGATGGTGTTCCGGGCAGTGGCATGAGGCACAGGATAGGTCTCCAGCCACCCAGTGGTGGCTTCCACCATGGTCAGCACGTAGCGCTTGCCTTGGCGGGTTTGGGGCAGAGTGATGTAATCAATCTGCCAGGCCTCCCCATACTTGTACTTAGACCACCGCCCTCCATACCAGAGGGGCTTCACCCGCTTGGCCTGCTTGATGGCAGCACACGTCTCACAGTCGTGGATAACCTGAGAAATACTATCCATGGTTAAATCCACCCCTCGGTCCCGTGCCCACTTATAGGTGGCATCTCTGCCCTGATGACCTGAAGCATCATGGGCCCACCGAGCTAGGAACAACTCTCCCTTGTGTCGCCAATCTAAGTCTATCTTAGACACTTCTATCTTTGCAGCCTGATCTACCTGCTTGTTATTCTGGTGTTCTTCATTAGCCCGACTCTTGGGAACATGGGCATCCACATGACGGACTTTCACAGGTAGTTTCCCTACCCTGGTGGCGATGTCCTTCCACTCATCAGCAGCCCAGAATGGTTTTCCCCTACGCTGCCAGTTGGCCTTTTTCCACCTTTCCAGCCAGCCCCACAGAGCATTAGCTACCATCCACGAATCCGTGTAGAGGTAGAGCCTTGGCCACTTCTCTCGTTCAGCAAGGTCCAGGGCCAATTGAACAGCTTTGAGTTCAGCAAGCTGGCTTGACCCGCCTTCTCCTTCAGTGGCGTGTGCAACTTGTCTTGTGGGGTTCCATACGGCTGCTTTCCACTTCCGGTTCATCCCTACGATGCGACAGGAACCATCAGTGAAAAGAGCGTAACGTGTTTCTTCTGCTGGAAGTTGGTTATACGGTGGAGCTTCTTCAGCCCGGGTTACTTTCTCTTGTTCCTCCTCGTCAGTGAGACTGAAGCTTTCTGCTTCCGGCCAGTTGGTGATCACTTCCAAAATTCCTGGGCGATTTGGGTTTCCAATATGGGCACGCTGAGTGATAAGGGCAATCCATTTGCTCCATGTAGCATCGGTGGCATGGTGGGTGGAGGGAACCTTTCCTTTAAACATCCATCCCAGCACTGGTAGTCGGGGTGCCAGGAGGAGTTGTGCCTCAGTGCCAACCACCTCTGAAGCGGCTTGAACTCCTTCGTAAGCGGCCAAGATTTCCTTTTCTGTGGGAGTGTAATTGGCTTCGGCCCCCCTGTAACTTCGGCTCCAGAATCCCAGTGGCCGGCCTCGAGTCTCACCCGGCACCTTCTGCCAAAGGCTCCAGGACAGACCATGGCTCCCGGCTGCAGAGTAGAGCACGTTCTTTACCTCTGGTCCTGTCCTGACTGGGCCAAGGGCTACCGCATGAGCGATCTCCTGCTTGATCTGGTCAAAGGCTTGCTGCTGTTCCAGGCCCCAGTGGAAATTGTTCTTCTTGCGAGTAACCAGGTACAGAGGGCTCACAATTTGACTGTATGCGGGGATGTGCATCCTCCAAAAGCCAATGGCCCCTAGGAAAGCTTGTGTTTCCTTCTTGTTGGTCGGTGGGGACATGGCAGTGATCTTATTGATGACCTCTGTGGGAATCTGACGCCGTCCATCTTGCCATTTCACTCCCAGGAACTGAATCTCTCGGGCAGGTCCTTTGACTTTGCTTTTCTTGATGGCAAAACCAGCTTCCAGGAGAATCTGGATGATCTTCTCTCCTTTCTCAAAGACTTCAACTGCTGTGTTTCCCCACACAATGATGTCATCGATGTACTGTAGATGATCTGGAGCCTCACCCTTTTCCAGTGCACTCTGGATCAGCCCATGGCAGATGGTGGGGCTATGCTTCCACCCCTGGGGCAGTCGGTTCCAGGTGTACTGCACACCCCTCCAGGTGAAAGCAAACTGGGGTCTGCATTCTGCTGCCAAAGGAATGGAGAAAAATGCATTGGCAATATCAATAGTGGCGTACCACCTCGCTGCCTTGGACTCCAGCTCGTACTGGAGCTCCAACATGTCTGGCACGGCAGCGCTCAGCGGTGGAGTCACTTCATTCAAGCCACGAAATTCCACAGTCAATCTCCATTCTCCTTCAGATTTACGCACAGGCCAAATGGGACTGTTGAAGGGTGAGTGGGTTTTGCTGACCACCCCTTGGCTCTCCAGCTCACGGATCATCTTATGGATGGGGATCACGGCATCTCGAGTTGTTCTGTACTGCCGGCGATGCACTACTGAAGTAGCAATTGGCACCTGTTGATCTTCCCCCTTCAGAAGTCCTACTGTCAGTGGATCCTCAGACAGTCCAGGCAAAGTATTCAATTGTTGGACACCCTCTGTCACTACAGCTGCCACCCCAAATGCCCACCTGAGTCCCTTTGGGTCTTTGAAATACCCACTTCGGAGGTAATCTATGCCCAAAATACATGGGGCCTCTGGGCCGGTCACAATGGGGTGCTTCTTCCATTCATTTCCAGTCAGGCTCACCTCTGCTTCCACTACAGTGAAGTCTTGCGATCCCCCTGTCACACCAGCGATAGAGACAGACTCTGCCCCTACATGTCTTGATGGAAGTAATGTACATTGGGCACCTGTATCAACCAAAGCTTCATATTCCTGTGGGTCAGATGTGCCAGGCCAACGAATCCACACAGTCCAATAAATACGATTTTCCCTAGCCTCTACCTGGCTAGAGGCAGGGCCCCTCTAAGCCTGGTTATCCTTCTTTCCTTGGGCATATGTCTTAGAAGTTCCTTCAAGGGGTTCGGACATGTCATCATCACACTTGGCAGTTCGGCGACGAGCAACTGGAGCTGCTTCCCTTCTAGTGGAACTTCCTCTCTGAATCTTGCCTTCCTTCAATTCACGCACCCGTTGTGCCAAAGCAGCAGTAGATTTTCCGTCCCATCTCCTCATGTTTTCTCCGTGATCTCGCAAAAAGAACCACAACTCAGCTCGTGGGGTGTACCCTCTCTCCCTGTCTGGGGAACGTCTGCGTTGGGTACCAGAACCTCTAATCTGTACTGCTGAGATTTGGAGAAGATCCTCTCTAATCTCCTCCCTAAGTTTCTTGTGATTCTCCTCTAACCTATCTTCTAGTTTCTGGAGACGGGTTTCCACAGCTGCTATTCTGGCATGTGTCGGGCCATGCACAGCATCTGCATATGCTCAAAGCTTCTTTGCCATATCAAGCACAGTCTCCCCTGTGTCTTCTCGCTTCATTACTGCTAAAGCAGAAGCATATTCTAATGGCCCCAGTCGTATAAGTTTTCGCCACATTACAGATGTGCACGGTACCAAGTCTGGGTTTCTAATATTTATGTCATCTGAGAAGATCATCTCAACCACTGCCATTTCCCTCAAGCGTTGAATCCCTTGTTCTATGGTCTTCCATGGGGTTTGCTGCATATAAAGATCATCAGCACAAAGGTATCTTTCTGCCACACTTCCTAACACCCGTACCCAGAGACTGCGTGGATTAGCCTCTCTCATCATCTCTTGATCGATGACTGGATCAAGTGACAGGGATCCCAAATGCCTCGCTTCAGTGCCATCCAGAATTGTAGCCTCGCCTGCAGCATCCCAAAGACGGACCAGCCAACTAATTATAGATTCACCAGGTTGGCGCCTGTAATCCTTTCTTAGGCCCCGAAGGTCTTTCAGAGAAAAGGAATCAATGTTGGCCTCTGATCCTGTGCCAGATGCTTTGGCCTCTGATCTTGGTGAAGGTCCTTCTCCTAGGTCATCATCATCCACTGGTCGATCAGTTTTGTGGGTGTGCTTCTTTGCTGGAGCAACTGCCAGGGGCTTGGGCTTACTGTCTGGTTTAGGTGCCACCTCAGGCTCAGGTTCCAGCTTAGCTGCTGGCTTCATAACTGGGGGGCTGGCTACAGACTGAGTGACTGGGGTAGCTGTTGATTTGTGTTCCTGCCCCCCTGCCTCTATCTGCTGCCCTACAGTATCCAGCAGCGTGCGATAGGCATACGCCAGGGCCCAGCTTACTGCAATGATCTTTTCCCTCTTAGAGTCATTATGATACTTCTCTTTCAGGTATTTCCCCACCTCAGCTGGATTCCGAATTTGTTCACGTGGGAAGTCCCAGACTATGGGGTCAGAAAATTCCTTCAGGAGCTGGCCCATATCCTCCCATTCCCCACACCACTCAAACTTTTCTACGCCTGGGTCAGGGGTTTCCTCAGCCCCTCTAGAAATCTCAGCCCTCATTCTGGAGAAACTGCAGACTGTATAGAGGAAGCTAACCAGATTAAACAACAGAAAGATGGTTTCTTTAACACTTAGGGGAAACTGAGCATTCTGCAACACTGAGGTAACAGATGTAGAGGAGAAGAAGGAAATGAGAGATTCCAACACTTCATCCCCTGCCTCTCTTCCAACAAACAGGGTAAATAACCACAACCATGAACTATATATACCTGGAGTAGATTCCAGCACCTTTATAAACCTCCTACAAATCATTATCATCAAGCCAAGGCCAATAGCTACTCTAGTTCGTGTCCCTCTGTGGTAAAAACTACATATTAGGGACAATATCGGGGCTATTTCTGGATATGAGAATAAACCTAGGGACCACAAAGGTATTAGGACCTCAAAGAAGCCCAGGGATCCAAAACACATCAAGGCCCCCACCCCGACAGACAGGAATTCAAACAACATAGCTACTAATTGCTCTATACCGGTACAAAGTACTTGCAACAAGAAATACAACCAGTGCAGGGTTTTTTCCACTCTCTCTCTGTCGGCCCTCCCCCCGTACGGGCCACCAAGAAAGCTGTGATGGTTTAAGGCCAATTTGGGAGGAGAATTCCGAGGGAAAACCCTTCCCCCCACCCCCCTCCCCTCTCCCAGCCGGTTCGGGAGAAAACTCGTTGGAGAGAGAAAGTGGAAAGAAACCTGTTTATTAAACCAGCAAAACACTCCCCCAGTGCAATAGATCAAACAATACCAGGTGATGAATTACGGAAAGCAAAGTCCCTTTTATAGATGGTTTCTCCTCTTGGTTCTTTTCAGCAGTGGTGGACGTTGCTGCGAAGGGTAGCTCCCAGTGGATCCAGGTGTTGGCTCCCCCGGCGGCCCCCGCCGGGTCCTCGGTGTGGGGGAGGTTTGAACCGTTCCAAAAAAAACAGGTGGAAAAAGGGAAAAAAGAAAAGGAGGGGAAAAAAGGAAGGAAAAAAAAGTTGCGAAGCTTTTCAGCCCTAACTAAGCTAAGCTAACTACAGCAAAAGCAAAGCAAAAAGCGAGTGCCTCCAGGGAAAAGAAAAAAAAAAACAAAAACTGCATCTCCGCGCCGGTGACTCATATTCTCAAGGCCAGTCTGTGCAATTCCTGAAAACAAACTTTGCACTTTCTCCCCGTTACTCTCAGATCCAATATAGACCAAACAGACGATTGGGGATACAGTGTAGCATCAACCCAGGACAGGGACCCAAACAACAACTACAGTAATTGCCCTCAGAAGTGACAAAGAAAAGGTGGATAAGGAGAGCCAAGGAGCGATCAGCAAGACTCACTCACCTTTTAGTAGTCCCATGTGGCCAGTGCAAATGTCTGAAGGAGGGTGGAGGGATAACAGTAGACCATCGTGGCCTGCATGAAGTAACACCCCCACTGAGTGCTGCTGTACCGGACATGTTAGAGCTCTGATATGAACTAGAGTCAAAGGCAGCCAGGTGATATGCTGCACTTGACATTGTCAATGCATTCTTCTCAATTCCTTTGGCAGCAGAGTGCAGACCACAGTTTGCTTTCATGTGGCGGGGTGTCCAATACACCTGGAATCGACTGCCCCGGGGGTGGAAACACAGCCCTACCGTCTCTCATGGACTGATCCAAAGCATACTGGAAAGGGGTGATGCCCCTGAACATCTACAATACGTTCATGACATCGTTGTGTGGGGCAGTGAGGCAGAAGAAGTGTTTGAGAAGGGAAAAAGAATAGTTCAGAATGTTCAGAAAGCTGGGTTTGCCACAAAGAAAAGCAAGGTCAAGGGACCTGCACGGGACATCCAGCTCTTGGGCATCAAATGGCAGGATGGCTGTGGTCATGTGCCTACGGATGTGGTTAACAAGACAGCAACTGTCTTCACCAGCTAAGAAGACGGAAACACAGGCTTTCGTAGGCCGCCTGGGGTTTTGGAGAATGCCTATTCCATGTTATAGTCAGCTTGTGAGGCCCCTCTATCGAGTGACCCAGAAGAAGAGCCATTTTGAATGGCGCCTTGAGCAACAACAGGCCTTTGAGCACATCAAAGAGGAAATAGCTCTGTGTCTCTATACTGACTCCTGCATGGTGGCTAATGCCCTATGAAGGTGGCTACAGCAATGGAAGAAGACCAATTGGCAATGCAGGGGTAAACCCATCTGGGCTGCTGCGTTGTGGCAGGACACCACTGCATGGATAGAAAACATGGCTCTGAAGGAACGTCACATAGATGCTTACATACCCAAAAGCCACGCCACTGAGGAACACCACAACAATGAACAGCCGGATAAGGCTGCCAAAACGGAAATAGCTCAGATAGACTTGGACTGGGAGCAGAAGTGTGAACTCTCTACAGCCCGATGGGCCCAAGAAACATCAGGGCATCTAGGAAAAGATGCAACCTACAGATGAGCTTGTGAACGAGGGGTCGGCCTGACCACGGAGGCTATCACACAGGTCACCCATGAATGTGAAATGTGCTGCAATCAAGTGAGCCACATGAGTAAAATCTCCTTGGAATAGATGGAATAGATGGAATACCCTGTAAGCCATGCTATTGCTCGAAACACTCTCTTAGGCCTTGAGAGACACATTTTGTGGTGACATGGTACCCCAGAAAGAATGGAATCAGTGAGTCTCATTTATGAAATAGCCTCATAAACTCTTAGGCAAAGAAACATGCATTGAGTGGATATACCACATCCCTTATCACCCACAAGCCTCTGGAAAGATTGAGAGGTACGATGGACTGCTGATGACTATGTCAAGAGGGTTAGGCAATCGGGCATGGAAGCATTGGGAAGCAAATTTAGCAGAAAGCCACTTGGCTGGTTAACACCAGAAGATCTGCTAACCGCACTGGTCCTGCCCAAAGAAAACCACTACATACTGTGGGAGGAGATAAGGTCCCCATACTACACACAAGGAAGTGGCTGGGGAAGTTGGTGTGGATTTCTCCTCCCATGGGAAAGGGCAAACCTATTAATGGGATTGTCTTTGCTCAAGGACATGGGTGTACTTGGTGGGTAGTGCAGAAGGATGGGGAGACCCGGTGTGTGCCTCAAGGAGATTTAACCTTGGGGGAAAAATAATGAGTGCAAATTGTATGTTGCAGGAAGTAAAGCAGCAGGACTGACATGAACCAACGATGAGTGAATTTTACGAGGAGCGAGGAGAGTGCGACGATAGCCCAGGCAGGGCCAGTGTCGGTGCCGAACGATCGAGTGTGTCGCTTCTGTCCCGAGCACCCATCTTGATGGATTGGAGCCCAAGTCACGGCCTGTTTTTTAAACATCTGGAGGGGTGGAGGAAACCCATGAAATGGGAAACTACTATCTGTCTTTGAAAGGAAGGGGGACGGTAGTTAATGAAAATGTATACGGGTGTTGGGCATAAAGATGGTTTAAGCATGGAGTTTAAGTCGTAAGCGTTGGTAAGAAGGGATTTCAGTCATGACAAATAAATACAATGGAATTATTAGAAGACACATATATATATATACACACACACACATAAAAAAAATTTTGTGGGATCTGAGTATGATGTAAATGGTGTGAAGTAAGGGGTGGAGATTGCACTGGGTGTGGCTGAGATGGAGTTCATTTTCCCCATAGCAGCCATCAGTGCCATGCTTTGCATTTGTATCTAGAAAGGTGTTGATAACACATCAGTGTTTTGGCTACTGCTGGGCAGTGTTGGCACAACACCAGCGCTGTCTCTCCAACATCCTGCCCCCCATCAGTAGGCTGGGGGTGGGCAAGATCCTGGGAGAAGACACCACTAGACCAGGTGACCCAAGCTGGCCGGAGGGCTATTCTGTACCATATGACTTCAGCTCAGAAATAAAAGCTAAGTTAAGGAGGGGGAAGGGGGCACATTTGTTATTTTCAGCGTTTGCCTTTCGGAGCAACCCCTACGCGTGCTGAAGCCCTGCTTCTCGGAAAGCGGTCGGACAGTGCTTGCTGATGGGAACCAGAGGATATAATATTTGTTTTACCTGTTTGCTTTTTTGTGCAAAAACTTTCTCTTTTCCTTTAGTAAACTGCCTTATCTCACCCTGTGAGTAGTTTTCCAACTTATTTTCTCTCTGTGTCAAGCTGAGAAGAGGGAGTGACAGAGCGGCTCTATAGGCACCTGGCATCCAGCCAAGGTCAACCCACCACAGATGCTTTTGATGCCGTCCAGGTGTTGTAGGATAAGGGCACGGATAACGCGGGTAAATAACTGGCTGCTGAGCTGGTGCTTGCAACAGCGTTCAGGGTTCTATGAGCATGGAACCCTGTTTTTGGATCAGCATCTGCTTGGGAGAGTGGGTCTCCACCTCACTAAGCGGGGCAAAGCTATGTTTGCCAGTAGGATAGCTGACCTCATTAGGAGGGCTTTAAACTAAAAGTGAGGGTGCGAGGAGGGAGACGGAGAGAATAATCAGCAGCCCTGTGCGGGAGTGATCGACAGGGTCAATGAGCAAAGAGCAGGGCAAGAGTTCCAGTACTTGGAAGTCCCCCTTAGAACCCAAAGGCAGCGGTGGATGTCATAGCTGCGAGCGTGCCCAGCAGAAAGACCTCCTTGGACAAGAAAGTTTTAAAAGAGGAGTTCGACAGAAAGCACGGAATCCGAGTACACAGACAGGAGTTCGATGCCAGGTATTGTACGCTGTCCCAGGCTGAGCGATGGCCTGCCTTCAGAGTGCACAAAAGGAAGGTAAGCCAGAATGTAACCTCAGGGTGACTGACATAAGTAACTCCTGAGATGAAGGAGACCGGATGCATTTCTGTGCTCAGGGTAGAAGGAAGAACCCTTCCCCATCTCCTGAAGTGCCCCTACATAACAGACAGGATGCTCCTGGTTTGGAGACTGATGAGCACATGAGTAACGGACAGGACTCAGGACAACGTCAACCATGCAAAGCTGACCTAACCACCTGCCCACGTTAGAACCAGTGCAACCAGAGAAGCACATAAAGGTATTAGTAATTGGAGATTTCCTGCTGAGAAACACCGAGACAGCCATTTCCCACCCAGACGGTTTCTCTAGAGAACTCTGCTGCCTACCAGGAGCTCGCATTCATGGTGTCACTGAGAGGCTGCCGAGGCTGGTGGACCCTACAGATCATCATCTGCTCCTACTCCTACTCTTCTCTGTAGGGTCTGATGAGGCAACTTAGAACCCTCCCAGGAGTCTATTAAGTCTGTAGGAGCGATGTTAAAAGGATGGGGAGCACAGGTGATGGTCTCCTCTTTTGGTGTCTGGTCTGAGGAAGGGGTCCAGGAAGGAGGAGACGGACTGAGCAGCTGAATGCCGGGCTGCGTAGCTGGTGCCATACTCAAGGTTTTGGCTTCTATGGTCATGGATCTACCTTTAAGAAGCCAGGTCTGTTGGGAGCTGATGGATGGGATTCACGCAACCACGTGGGGCAAGATCGTCTTCGCCAGTTAGCTGGTTAGACTTACAAGGAGGGCTTTAAACGAGACTCAGCGGGAAAAGACGCTGGAGTTTTGAGCAACAGAGAAGAGCCAGGGGCTGGTGATGTGTCGGGAACCAAGAGGGGAATACTTGAGAAATGCTGCAAAGGAATTGGGGCTTGATCCTTGTTCAAAAAAGTGACGCAGTCAACAGCCCAACGGAAGTGCCTCTGTACCAATGCATGCAGTATGCATAAGAAAGAGGAGCTGGAAACCACTGTGCAACCAGAAAGCTAACAATGTAATCACTATAGTAAAAATGTGCTGGGACAACTCAATGACTGGAGCTCCGCAATCAATGGCTTATAAAGTGGTCAGAAGGAAGGAGAGGTGGAGGTGACCCTCTATGTAAACCAAAAATAAGAGGGATTTCCTGTACAGAGCTGTCTTTGAAAGACAGCGATGAACAGGTTGAGAGCTTATGGGTGAAAATCAGAGGCCAATCTGTTGCGTCGAGACTAAGAAATTTGGCAGAAAATAAAGCTGCTTGCGTTCCAGCTGGTCCTCAGAGATCAGAGGGACTGGGTGGGGTTAGGCTTAATTTCCGATTACAACCAATTCAGCACTGTGAATCTGGTTGCGTTCTCTAAGAACCTTTGCGAGGCGCAGATTCGGGAATAGAATGGTTTTCTGAAGTTACAGAAATAGAGATTTGGAACTGCCATTGAGAATTGCACTAGCTGTGGTAGAACTCTAATAACATCGTGTTAAGCCATGCAATACTAATAATAGCAATGGTATGCAGAAGCTTCCCAAGAGGGCGTCCCCACTTTGGAGGAGGGAGAAGAGAACAGACCGGCAACTGTCTCCGACATCTCTTGGGAATTCCTGCTACCTAGCTGAAATTTCTACCCTCCTTATATACAGCCCAGTCTTCTCCTCCTTACGTATAGCATGATCGAATTGGAGAACTGAGTAATATAATCATATATGTGGTAGCATGTACTTCAGTAAGCTTATTAGCATATGCATGACTGTGCGCTTTAGTACTTAAATGACCCTTAATCAGGCAAACGTTACTTTTTTAGCCTTGGTGTCCTTCAAAGTTTTGCTCTTAAGACTTCTTTCCATTCCATGCCATTCATCAGAGCCAAAAGAGGACTATCCTAGCTGCCCACAAACTCCTCCTTCGACCACATTGTCCTTTCTTGATGTCAGCTATATGGATCTCCATCAGAAAAGATAACGTGGGGGGTACACGGTTTAGGCCATATATAGTAAGCCTTAGCCCGTTCCTGGCTCCATGGTCATCATCCCACACAAGCCAACAAAGGAAACCTTGTGCTTGGTATCTATTATAGGCCACTAGATTAAGAAGATGAGGTCGACATAAGAAATCAGGCAAGTTAGGCAGGAGATGAGCGTTGCTGAGTAAGGGCCTTCTCTTCTGGTTGAGCTGAAGCATAAAGTGGAAATGCATAAGTAGTGGAAGCAGGGACACGCATTCTGGGAAGAATCTAAAGATGAAACCCAGGTCTGTAGGGATGGGTGTGGTGATTCATTTTTCCTAAATGATTCTGTTCTCCCCCAAAATGTATAGTTCATTACTAAGTTTTTGTAAACCACCCCCTAAGTTGCCATTCACTGTAACCCAACTGTTAACCAACCCCTCCTACCCTCAGTATCCCACTGGTCCGAGCCTTGGGTCGGCCCCCTCGCTGGAAAGCCCTTTTAAGCTGAGATACACGAGGCAGAGGCCTCTTGCTTGCCCTCTTGCCCTTGGGCCTCTTGCTCTCGCCCCCTCTCCCCCTTGCTCCCTCCCTCCCCCCCTCTCCCTTTTTCCCCCCTCTCTCCCTCCCCCTCTCTCCTGTGGGAGCCATGTCGCTTCCCCCCGGTGTGGGACCCCCAAATAAACCCTGTCTAATCAACACCCTTGGAAGCCGTGTCGTGTCTTGCCTGCCTGTATGCTGCCATTAGCTGCTACATGCTGCCAAGAGAATTCTCCCTGAAAGCTCTGGTAAGGTTCCTGTACCTCACCTCCCTTCCTGGACCCAAAGAGACTTGTTGCCAGTTCTCCTGCAGCTGCTAGCCAGGCAGGAGGAAAAGCAGAAGAAAACAACAGATAGGATCAGAAAAAGCTAAGGCAAAGCTGGAGCTGAATTTGGCAGGGGATGTAAAGAATCATAAGATGGGCTTCCACAGCTGCGTTGGTCAGAAAATAAGACTAAATAATGCGTAACCGCTCTCCTCCCTTGCTGATAAATAAGCCAGGAGGTCCAGTGGCCAGCAACATGGAGAAGGCTGTGGCACTCGGCGAGTCATTTTCCTCTGTTTTCACTGGCACGGTTACCAAACCTCTTGAGACACTGAACCTGAAGGCAGGCAGAGACCTGGGGAACAAAGTCCCTTCCCATCGTAGGAAACGATCTGTTTGGAGACCACCCGAGGAACCTGTGCATACACAAGTCCTGCACCTGGGGAGGCACAACCCCATGCACCACTACATGCTGGAGACCGATCGGCTGGAAAGCAGCTTTGCAAAGTAGGACAATGTGCCCTTGCCGCAAAGGCGGCCAAGGATATCCTTAGCCCGATATAGAGGAAAGCAGGGTTTATATGTTACAAGACAGTTGTGTGGACCATTCAAGGTGCTCACTGTCCCCGGGGCTGCAGGGCACCACAGACCACCCTTGGGCAGCTTTGAGGGCACTGCCTATTTTTCTAAAAGCCTCCTATCCAGCTTAACGCAAATCCTACTATCTTGAGCCCTCAAGCCAGCAGTGCCGAACGCACGCTTTGTATTTTATTTGCTTCCGGGAGACGTGCAGCTTAGAAACGTCTGCAATGGAAGTGGGGCTTTCAGCAAACAGTGTAGAGCAACTTCTGTTGGTTTTTCAAAATGTCCTGGGAAGTTAAGGCCAGGCCTGCCCTGCCCTGGCCAAAGCAGTCATTTGACTGGAGGGAGCAGCACCAAAAAGGCACAGGCACCTTTGGAGTGGACTTGATGCGGTAACAAGCAACAAGAAATAGTACCTGTAGCTGCTACAGCCTCTTCTGCGACCTCGTAGCCCGCCCTCAGGGTCGCAGCACTACACGGGGCAGATCCCTCCGCGCCCCGCGGGCACCAGGTCGACGAGGGCGGACCCGCCAAGGGGGCGGGGGAAAGCGAAAAAGACAGGCGAGACAGCAAATCGAGACGCGGGCCACGATCCGTCGGCCCAATGGCCGCCGCGGAGGGCCGGGCTTAGTGGAGGAAGTGTCGGGGCGGACACGGGCGTTGTCCTTGGCTGACGAGAGTATCGGGGTGCTGGCCTCTCGCCCTGGTGGCGCCGCTACTGTCTTCGGAAAGTTCATCGGCAAGGCGTTTCCCTGGTATTGTCAGCGAAGAGGACGAGGAGGTAGCCGCGGCTTTGTTCTCTGTGCGCGGTTCCTCTTCCCTTCTCCCCCCTCCCCCTCCTCCCGCGCTTGCGGGCATCTGAGCCGAGGACAGCTGGTGCGCGGTGCCCGGGCGCGCGGCAGGGCGTGCGGCGGCGCTGCTGCTGTGGGTGGGGTGGGTGCAGGGACGCGGAACGGACGGGGCCTCTCTGGGTTGTGGCGCTCTCTACTGCACCATCCCCTAAGCTTGTTCTGTGCCTCAACCCCACCCCTCCGGCTGCCGCGGGCGTACTGGGTGGCTGGTGTTGTCCCGACTCGCCGCGCATCCCACCCCCACCGTGTCGTGTGCGCGCGCAGAGAAGGACCTCCGACGGTAACTTGGTCTCAATGTGTCTCCTAACAGCATCGATGAGGTTTCGCAGCTTGGCTGTGCTAGGCTTTGGTTCTGAACCCGCAAACTGGATTATGGGGGCATGGAATTACGTCTTTCTCTGGTTTAAAAAAAAAAAATAAAAAAATTACAAGGTGGTCATCCTGCAGGCTGCAATAGCTTTCCAGCACTTGTTTCTGTGGGAAAGTAAGACCGTGATAACAGCATGCTTGCACGGGTCACGGATGCTGGTGCTGGGAACTAGAGTGAGCTGCTTAGACCGGGGGGCGGGCGGGGGAGGGAAACAATGCAGCCGTTGCCTATGCGATGTTAACTTTAGGTAATATCCCCTATGATTCAGTTATTAAAATGTTGAAATTTAGCAGTTAGGGATTCCTTCTGCTTTTGAAGGTAGGGTGTGCATGCAGAATGGAAGAGAGACTCGTCCTATGCGCTTGCAGGCTTCCTGTCATTATGCGTGTGTTTGATACTTGAGCTCCCTGTCCTGTGGGAAATGAATGGCCTCTGCTCTTCCACTTCACTAAACTCTTTGCTGATCCAGTTAAGCCATTTGTCTCCAGTCTCTGCGTGGGCCACATCCAATAGCAAAACGGCTTAGGAAAGAATCAGCCCGAACTAAAACATGCTGGAGGCTGTTAATTGCAAGTAGTGGCTCGACTCCTTCCCCCATGGTCTTCTTGCATGAGGAATCCCACTTCTGGAGGGGATCTATGTAAATATACTGTATTTTGGGTATAGAAAGCGTAATAATCACGCAAGAAAAATCAGTGTTCTGGCTTGTGTTTGGGGTATCTGGTAATCTGCTTCTGTAGGAGTTCAACGGGGCAGATGGGTTTGCATAAGCTATTACCTTTCTCTGAAGCCGGTTATGTTTTAACAGTTTACTCTTCCTCCGGTGCCGTGCGTTCCATGATCGTTGCCCCCTAGACGCGACGCTTTTCCTAGTCATGCCTAAGGAGCCAATTATCGAGTTGTCTGAAGCAGGAGAGTCTGGTGAATCTGTAAGTACTGTGGGAGTTTTCTGTATGCTAAACTGTACCTGTAGATAGTTCCTCATTTACTAGCCTCTTTCCCATCCCCCCTTTCCCCCTTGATAGGGCACAGTAGGGTGCTTTGGGTTTTCTGGCGCTATAATCTCTTGCCTCTAGCTTGTAATGGAGCTGAGCTTTTTTTGACTCAAAGCAGTGCTATAAAGCAGTGCTGGTCCCTGGGTATGTACTCCGGGTCCAAAATGCAGTGTTGTTTTGGAGTGCAGTCTGGTTCTTATTGTCATGGTTTAGAGTAGTATTAGTTCTTCTAACACGGGGAAGAGGGCTTGGGGTTTTTGGCAGGTCAGGGGCAAGGAAGGACAAAGCTGGTTGACAGGTGCTGGATGCTTTGCTTTTAGCTATGAAAGTCAAGTTCAAAGGCTTCATAAACCTATGCAAAAGGCAGCCTAAAGTTTCTTTTTCAGCAGGATTGTTTAAGTTTCCTGAAGACGCAACGGGGGCTTTAACCTGGAGACAAAGTCAGCTTCTGTGGCCGTTTTGTAGTCCTTTGCTGTCTATCTTGAGAAAAGTTGCCTAGCTCTCTTTTGCCCCTGTAGTGTACAGAATATGACTTTGTAGCTTTGCTTGAAAAGCACCAGTTGCGAGCAGGTGGACACCCCGTAATTTAAAGCGCAGTGGCTGAATTGATAGCAATTGTCTAGCTTCTTTCTCTGGGTGGTTCTCTGCTCTCGTTCCTTCCCTTCCTGCCCTCTCCTTTCTTTGTTCTTTTTTTTTTTTCCACTTATTTTTTGGGTTTGTACTTCCTTCTCCAGCTTCTTGGGCATGTAATGATTGTTGGCGAGATGTGTGTTGCTCACCTGGGCCTGACCAATGGATTCCGGATGGTTGTGGATGAAGGGCCCGAGGGTGGGCAGTCTGTCTGTCGTATACATCTACCGGTTTTGGGTGGCCGTCAGTTCGACTGGCCAGCTGGCTAAGGCTTTTGCACCACAAGAGTTGCTGCACGTGTACAAATAGCCACTGAATGGATTTCGTCTCTTGCCTGTCAATCTAGGCGCTTTTAACGTGAATTTTTTTTTTGCCACGTGTCTGTGGAAGGTAATAAAAGCTTTGAGCAGCAGTTGCACAATAAAGATTTGTCATGGGGATATCACCTCTGTCTTGCGCGTCTTACTGAGGGGAAGTAGTTCTGCAAGTTCAAACGGTGTCTCCCTGGACTGCAGGTATGTGGAAGGTTTCAGCCTGATCACAGTATTCCATAAACAGTGATTTGCCCGTTCATTTGAAGCGTGACGCTGGAAGTGCTTAGCAGTCTCACGCATCTTGTGGGAAGCAAAGTCTTAGCTCTTTGGCCGTGGTACGCCAATGTACAGAAAGCCCATGTAGGCTGCTGCTAAAACTCTAGAATATACTGCATGTGAGGCTACAGGCATGCTGTCCAAGGGTGATTTTGGCACACTGCAATGTGTTGGGTGCATCCACCTCCTGTTGGAGCACTTTTTCAGTGGCTGTGTAATAAGGCCCCGTTGATATCCATTTTCTGGTGAGGAGGGCTATGGTAGGAGAAAACAATGGGTCTGACTGGCAGCTGTGGTTCTTCCACAGCACAGTGGAATCTCTTTTGTCGGTTCGAGTCAGCTGTCCTGGCTCTGTCCCTTCCCAAGCTCTTGCCCACCCCCAGCTTTCTAGACAGTGGGGTTGGTTTCAGTGCCAGCCTCCACACAGTGGGAGCAGTGCTCCGCAGTAGCTGAAACACTGGTGCGTTATCAACACCTTTCTATCTACAGCTGCAAAGCAGAGCACTATGAGGGCTGCAATGGGGAAAGTTACCTCCATCACAGCCGGACCCAAACCAAAACTGCACTGCAGTGAAGCAGCAAACTTCATCTTGCTTTAACAGCTATTAAAAAAGGTAGACGGGTGCCATAAAGCTGGGCAGTCCTTCATTGCCCTTGAACCCTATGTTACTGAAACAATGTGAGGCCCCCACTGAAAGGCATCTTCATCTCTCCACTAGTCCATAGGGATTGGGGAAGTTTGGTGACGCGGGTGTGCAAGTAACCCGAGGACTTCACCTTTATTCAGTCATCCTGGGGAAGAGATGGAAATGATTTACCTGATGTAGATGGAAAATGCACTGGTGGAGTGTTTGCTTACTGAATGATTGAGGTGAGCAATGTCTGTTGTTCTGTCTATATAAACTCACTAAGGTATCTAGAAAGTCTTCCTGCTTTCGGGGGGGCGGGGGAATTTTGGAGAAGCTGGTTATGGCTTAATACATTTCAAGAGTGGGTGATTGCCATTGGCTTTAGAAGTCTGTTGCCTTGGGGTATTCTATATCTTGCCTCGCAAGCAGGGTTTCTGATACTTAGCTCCAGACCGGAGAGAGCCAAGGGTTATGAAACCAAGATCCACTGGAGAATTGTAGGATCCTAGACCAGCCCAGGTGTGAAGGGACCTCGCAAGATCACCTGGTGCAGCCTTTTGTGGGAAAGGGAGCCTAGACGACGCTATCTAGCACCCTGTCCAATCGCCTCTTGAAAAACTCCGGCAGTGGGGACTGGCGCAACTTGTGCCCGTTGTCCCTTGTCTTTTCCGTGTGGTTCCTTGTGAAGAGAGAGTCTCTGTCCTCTTTGCACCCTCCTGTGAAGTACTGGAATACTGTGATGAGGTTCCCCCTGAGCCTAGGCAGGGGCCTCCCCTATTGCAACTAATTCCTTTCTCACTGCTAGCCATCATTCAGCCCCTAGCTGCTTTCAGATGTTCCTCCACAGCTTTTGGATCCCTGCCAAGCCCATTTGTCCCAGAACCTAGGACTTGGACTTATTCCATGCTTCTGTAAGTATTCGCTGATATCACTTGCCATCCTGCCGACTACGCCAATGTCAGAGACTGAAATTTTTATGGTTTATGGCTTAAAGATTTTTTATGAAGGATTTAGTCCATTAAAACTGTATAATGAAGCTGCACCACTGAAGCCCACCCTGAGTGGGGCCTTCTGACTTGAACCCTGAACTACGAGTTAAACCGCCTAAGGGATAGAGATAAGAAAAGTGACACTATTGTTCAAAGCATCTGGGAAGTAATGGTGTCTTGGTTTGGAAAGACAGGTATCAGCCAGGCAAAGCCAGAGGTTCCCTTAGAATGGGGAATGTAAACCCCTCACCCCCGCCAAATTATAATTTTGCAATTAAGGGCCTTCAGGCAAAGATTTGGGAATAGGAATATTAACAATACAAATGTAGTAGAAAAAAACAAAACCACCCAACCAAACCAGCAAACAAACACCAATTTTGGAAAACCCTGACAGAGTCAGAGCTACAACCCGACACCCTGTTGGTCAGGGTGTTGGAAGCAGTCCAGAAGTGAGTCCTCCTGGAGTGGCAGATGTGGTTCAGGTGGAGTAGAGATGATCCTGTAGAACAAGGGTCCAGTGGTGGTGAGAAGGGGTCCAGTCTTCCTCCAGGAATCGGGTGAAGCTAGGTAGATACCTTGTGTTCCTGTATCTCAGTTTTATCCAGGTAGGAATGGTTGGCTCCCCCCATTGGGTGGAGCATCTCACAATAGGATGATGTAATGTGGATAGTCTATTTTGGGGATGTGTGCTTTTAGGGGTGTCTTAATGGTCCATTAGCAGAAAATGTTCCCCTGGAGGGAGGATGGGCGGTGAAAGAGACAGGAAACAATGCCCTACCTGATTTTAACAGTTGGCCCATTATCAAAGGGCATCTGCCCCCCCTCCTCCCAGAGTTACAAGAGATAATGAAAAACATCTTCCCAACTGCTTTCAGCAGATGAAATAGAATACACATTTTTGGTTCCACAACGCAAGACAAATGGATAAGACTGGAAGAGCATCCAGGGCAGGGCCCAGCCTAGCAGCTTCAGGGTGGAGGCCACAGCCCCGGGTTTATCTACTGCCAGGTTTGCACAGACACCACCCCCCAACCCAGGAAGGAGGAGGAGAGGTCTTGGGTATATGGCAAAAAGCCTCTGGTCAGAGGCAGTGAGCGCCCATCCTCCGCTACACAAACTGGTCCAGTTGCAGGGCCCCTCACCCTGGGAAAGCCTCCTCTATGGGACATTCTCATGAGGGGCAGCTGAGGGGGTCTCATAGTCCATCAAAGGCCCCCCCAAGGGGTCCCCACACCCTGTACCAGAGCACTGCACATGATGCAAAATGATGCAACTGATCCACAGTCTTGCAAGGGACTGTGTCAAACTACCTCCCCTCAGGGGAGGCTCCTGGGTGTCCCCACCTTGCCCAAACGTATATTAATCCATTGGATTCTATGCTTTTTGGTGGGGGACCCTCACCACCAAGAAGACCAGATGGAGAGGACCAATGAGATGTCGTTGAGACCCACGTAGTGGTGATATGTTTCTACTTAATCTGTCTCTCTCACTCTCCCTGTCCCCCTCCACACACCTCTTTTTCTCCTTCTTTCTCTTTTTTTCTCTTTCTTTCTCTTTGCCTCTTTTGCTGTTAAATAAAATAGATCAAATTTTTTGTATCAACATTTGACCTCGTTTGGTTTTAATCACGTTTTGGGGAATATTTTGAACCTCAGGATTCTATCCATAACCCACAGAAAGCTCACTTTGCTCCTTCGTGATTAGAGCGGATTGCAACAGCCAGTTAGTGCAAATGAGTGTTTTAGGTCGCTTAAAGGACCACTGGCAAAGGTATCGGCAAAATCAGGTTCAATATAAAAGTGAAAGCACGACCAAGTTCTTTGGCGAGGTTGACTCTACTACTTACTCGATAGTGTTTTCATTGGTAACTAAAAACCAGTGTTTTGG
This sequence comes from Phylloscopus collybita, assembly GCA_027886175.1. Lineage (NCBI taxonomy): Eukaryota > Metazoa > Chordata > Aves > Passeriformes > Phylloscopidae > Phylloscopus > Phylloscopus collybita. Next base: position 6,588,376 of record JAJNNQ010000057.1, read on the forward strand.
CTACTGCTGAGAAATGTTGGCACAGAGAGCATCAGTGCTGTCTCTCCAACATTCTGCCCCTCCCATCAGTAGGCTGGGGATGGGCAAGATCCTGGAAGGGGACACAACTAGGCCACCTGATCCAAATTGGCCAGTGGGCTGTTCTGTACACTGTGACATCAGCTCAGATATAAAAGCTAAGTACAGAGGAAGGAAGGAGGCTCATCGCTACACATGCTGAAGCCCTGCTTCCTGGAAAGGGGCCAGAAAGCACTTGCTGACAGGAACTAGAGGATAGAATTATTTTCTTTTTCCTCTTTGCTTGTTAGCCTGCCAAATTTTATCTTTTGCTTTAGCAACCTGCTTTACTGCAACATGCAAGTTGTTTTCCATCTTATTTTCTCTCTGTGTCAAGCTGAGAAACAGGAGTGATAGAGCAGTCTGGTGGGCACCTGGCACCCAGGCAAGCTCAGTCCACCACAGTCCTTTTTGGTGCCCAATGTGGGCCGAAAACATGGCAGTTTTATATCTTGCGTGCCATAGTAGTAGTAGTTGTTGAGTAGCAAGCTCATGTGCGGGACATGGAGTTTGTCAGGTGCGCTGCTTATCTCTTTGTTTTGTTGAGTTTGGGAATGTGTTAATACAAACAGTGGCTCTGTGCTTTGCTGTGACACAGATGGCTTTGTTGTGCTGGGGGCGCTATTTTCTGGGGACAGTGAGGGACTCCCTCTCCCTACCTGGGATTGATGTGTATTGTTTTAGAATGCAGGCTGCCGCATTCCTTGTTCATCCTTATGTGAAGCTGTTGAATACTATTAATACTAATAACTAATACAGTTGGCACACTATGGGGTTTGTGGAATCTGCTGTCATCCTGCTGTAAGACAAAACAAACCGTAGGTGAGGAGATATTGAAATGTGCCCTGAAGCGGTTGGTCACTGGATGGCAGTGTGTGGAAGGATTTGGGCAGGTTCCTAGAGTGGCTATCACCTCCCATTGCGGGGGACTTTACAGCTGAACAGGCAATGAACCCTGGCAAACTGACACGTCACCTGATAGAAGGGTGCCTTGCCTAACCCAATGAAACCCAGCAGCTTCTCGCCCTGTATGGGGGCCTGGCCTGTGCCTCTGGAGCCACAGTTCAGTACTGTTAGAGGAGTGTGGCTGAGGCAGGGACCCAAACTGCATTTGAGGACACTATAGCTTAGATAAAGTCCTAAACAACAACAACAACTACAGTAATTGCCCCCAATAGTAATGAAGAAAAGGTGGATAAGGAGAGCCAAGGAGCCATCAGCAAGACTTCTTTTAATAGTCCCATGTGGCCAATGCAAATGTCTGAAGGAGGGTGGAGGGATAACAGTAGACCCTCGTGGCCTGCATGAAGTAACGCCCCCACTGAGTGCTGCTGTACCGGACACGTTAGAGCTCCGATATGAGCTGGAGTCGAAGGCAGCCAGGTGATATGCTGGACTTGGCATTGTCAATGCATTCTTCTCAATTCCTTTGGCAGCAGAGTGCAGACCACAGTTTGCTTTCATGTGGCAGGGTGTCCAATACACCTGGAATCGACTGCCCCGGGGGTGGAAACACAGCCCTACCGTCTCTCATGGACTGATCCAAAGCGTACTGGAAAGGGTTGATGCCCCTGAACATCTACAATACGTTCATGACATCGTTGTGTGGGGCAGTGAGGCAGAAGAAGTGTTTGAGAAGGGAAAAAGAATAGTTCAGAATGTTCAGAAAGCTGGGTTTGCCACAAAGAAAAGCAAGGTCAAGGGACCTGCACGGGACATCCAGCTCTTGGGCGTCAAATGGTAGGGGGGCCGCCATCATGTGCCTATGCGATGTGGTTAACAAGACAGCAACTATGTCTTCACCAGCTAAGAAGACGGAAACACAGGCTTTCATAGGCCGCCTGGGGTTTTGGAGAATGCCTATTCCACGTTATAGTCAGCTTGTGAGGCCCCTCTATCGAGTGACCCAGAAGAAGAGCCATTTTGAATGGGGCCTTGAGCAACAACAGGCTTTTGAGCCCATCAAAGAGGAAATAGCTTGCGTGGTAGCTCTTGGGTCTGTTCAGACTGGACCAGCCCTGCAAAATATACTCTACACTGTAGCTGGGTATCATGGTCTCACTTGGCGCTTCTGGCAAAGAACATCAAGAGAAACCCGCGGTTGACCATTAGGGTTTTGGAGCCGGGGTTATCGAGGACCAGAAGGCCCACTGCACTCCAGCTGAAAAAGAAATATTAGGAGCATATGACGGGCTTCGAGCGTCCTCAGAAGTTGATGGGAAAGAAGCATGTCTCCTCTTGGCACTGCAATTTCCTGTGCTACACTAGATGTTCAAAGGAAGCATCCCTTCGACACATCGTGCAAGCAGTGCTACATGAAGGAAGTGGGTAGGTAGCACTGTTCACACAACGAGCTCAACTGAGGAAACCCAATTGCCCAAGAATCCATGAAAGCAGGCAGAGATTTTGGAGCATTGATTTGGAAGGTGACCCCTGCTCGAGAAGCACCACCATATAATGAGTTCTCAGAAGATGAAAGAGGCCACGCTCTCTTTTCTGATGGATCCTGCCTTGTGGTAGGAAACCATCAGAGGTGGAAAGCTGCTGTGTGGAGTCCCACATAACGAGTCGTTGTGGCCGCTGAAGGAGAAGAAAAGTGGCCTGTACTGTGTCTCTATTCTGACTCCTGGATGATGGCTAATGCCCTATGAAGGTGGCTACAGCAATGGAAGAAGACCACTTGGCAACGCACGGGTAAACCCACCTGGGCTGCTGCGTTGTGGCAGGACATCACTGCATGGATAGCAAACATGGCTCTGAAGGGACGTCACGTAGATGTCCACGTGCCCAAAAGCCACGTCACTGAGAAACATCACAACAATGAACAGCCAGATAAGGCTGCCAAAATTGAAATAGCTCAGGTAGACTTAGACTGGGAGCAGAAGTGTGAACTCTTTACAGTCCAGTGGGCCCATGAAACATCAGGGCATCTAGGAAAAGATGCAACCTACAGATGAGCTTGTGATCAAGGGCTGGATCTGATCACGGAGGCTTTCACACAGGTCACCCATGAATGCGAAACATGTGCTGCAATCAAGTGAGCCACGCAAGTAAAATCTCCTTGGAATAGATGGCCAGACTGGGTTTTAAATATGGTGAGGCCTGGCCAAGTGACTGTATTGGACCACTGCCGTGAACACACCAAGGCAGGAGTTTGCATACTCATCATGGTAGAGGCAACTACTGGTTGGCTGGAAAAATACCCTGTAAGCCATGCTGTTCTTCGAAACATCATCTTAGGCTTTGAGAGACACGCTTTGTCGTGACATGGTACCCCAGAAAGAATGGAACCTATGAGTCTCATTTATGAATCAGAATCAGAATCATTAGGTTGGAAGAGACCTCCAGGATCATCAAATCCAACCCAACCCTAACCTCAACTAAACCATGGCACCAAGTGCCACATCTAGTCTTTCCTTAAACACGTCCAGAGATGGTGAATTCACTACCTCCCCAGGTAGACTGTTCCAGTACTTTATTTCCCTTTCTGTAAAAAACGTTTTCCTAATATCTAGCCTATATTTCCCTTGGCGCAGCTTGGGACTGTGTCCTCTCGTTCTCTTAGTTGCTACCTGAAGAAAGAGACCAATTCCCACCTGACTACAACCACCTGTCAGGAAGCTGTAGAGAGTGATAAGGTCACCTCTGAGTCTCCTTTTCTCCAGGCTAAACAACTCCAGCTCCCTCAGTTGTTCCTCATAGGGCTTGTGCTCCAAGCCCCTCACCAACCTTGTTGCCCTCCTCTGGACGCAGTCAAGCATCTCAACATCCTTCCTAAACTGAGGGGCCCAGAACTGGACACAATACTCAAGGTGCGACCTCACCACTGCCGAGTACAGGGGAAGAAAGACCTCCCTGGTCCTGCTGGACACACTATTCCTGATACAGGCCAGGATGCCGTTGGCCTTCTTGGCCACCAGGGCACACTGCTGGCTCATGTTCAGTCAGTTTTCGACCAAAACCCCCGAGTCCCTTTCCACCTGGGCACTGTCCAGCCACACTGTCCCCAGCCTATAACGTTGCAGGGGGTTATTGTGGCCAAAATGCAGGACTCGGCACTTGGACTTATTCAACCTCATCCTATTGGATTCCGCCCATCCATCCAATTGTTCCAGGTCTCTCTGCAGAACCCTCCTACCTGCCAACAGATCGACACACGCTCCCAGCTTAGTGTCATCTGCAAATTTACTGATGAAAGATTCAATACCCTCATCCATGTCATCAATAAAAATATTAAACAGAACTGTCCCCAACACAGACCCCCTGAGGTACACCACTAGTGACTGGCTGCCAGCTGGATGCAGCACCGTTCACCACCACTCTCTGGGCTCGGCCATCCAGCCAGTTCATAACCCAGCAAAGAGTGCTCCTGTCTAAGCCGCGGGCTGCCAACTTTTCCAGGAGTATACTGTGGGAGACAGTGTCAAAGGCCTTGCTGAAGTCCAAATAGAAAACATCCACAGCCTTCCCTGCATCCACCAGGCGGGTCACCTGGTCATAAAAGGAGACCAGGTTGGTCAAACATGCCCTACCCTTCCTAAACCCATGCTGGCTGGGTCTGATACTCTGGCTGTCTTGTAAGTGCTGCATAATGGCTCTCAGTATAAACTGCTCCATTATCTTACCTGGTACTGAGGTCAGGCTAGCTGGCCTATAATTACCAGGATCCTCCTTTCTACCCTTTTTATGAATGGGAATCACATTGGCCAGCTTCCAGTCATCTGGAACCTCACCAGTGAGCCAAGTTTGTTGGTAAATGATGGAGAGCGGCTTCGCAAGTTCGTCTGCCAGCTCCCTCATCACCCTGGGATGGATCCCATCTGGGCCCATAGATTTATGGACATTCAAACAGCTCAACATTTCTCTGACTGCCTCCTCCTGGATAACAGGGGGACCATTCTGTTCCCTGGCGCCATCCACCAACCCAGTATGACAAATATCCTGAGGACAAGCCATCTTCCCACTAAAGACTGAAGCAAACAAGGCATTAAGCACTTCTGCCTTCTCCTCATCTGCAGTTGCCAAGTTCCCTCTTGCATCCAATAGATAACAAAGGTTGGTCTCATCCTTCCTTTTACCATTAACATATTTGTAAAAAGCTTTTTTATTATCCTCGACAGAAGTTGCCAAATTAAGTTCAAATTGAACTTTGGCCTCGCTAATTTTCTTCCTACATACCCTAGCAAGCCCCCTAAATGCTCCCTGAGAGACCTGACCCTCGTTCCAGAGATGGTACATCCTTTTTTTATTCTTAATTCTTTCAAAATCTCATTACCAACCAGGCTGGACGTTTGCCTTGTCGACTCGTCGTTCGGCACACAGGGACAATCTGTTCCTGTGCCCTCAAGATCTCTGTTTTGAAGCATGCCCATCTTTCCTGGACTCCTCATAAACTCTTAGGCAAAGAAACATGCATTGAGTGGATATACCACATCCCTTATCACCCACAAGCCTCTGGAAAGATTGAGAGGTACGATGGACTGCTGATGACTATGTCAAGAGGGTTAGGCAATCGGGCATGGAAGCATTGGGAAGCAAATTTAGCAGAAAGCCACTTGGCTGGTTAACACCAGAAGATCTGCTAACCGCACTGGTCCTGCCCAGACAAAGCCCCTACATACTGTGGGAGGAGATAAGGTCCCCATACTACACACAGGGAAGTGGCTGGGGAAGTTGGTGTGGATTTCTCCTCCCATGGGAGAAGGCAAACCTATTAATGAGATTGTCTTTGCTCAGGGACCTGGGTGTAACTTGGTGGGTAATGCAGAAGGCTGGGGAGACCCAGTGTGTTCTTCAAGGAGATTTAACCTTGGGTGAAAAATAATCTGTGTGTAAATTGTATGTTGCAGGAAGTAACTTGCCGGAGTGACATGAACCGACGAAGAGACAATTTTGAGAGGAGCAAGGAGAGTGTGGCAATGACCCAGGCAGGGCCAGTGTCGGTGCCGAACAATCGAACGTGCTGCTTCTCCTGTCCTGAGCACCCATCTTGATGGCATGGAGCCCAAGTCGCGGCCTGTTTTTAAACGTCTGGAGGGATGGAGGAAGCCCATGAAATGGGAAATAAATATCTGTCTGTGAAATGACGGGGGACAGTAGTTAATGAAAATGTATGCATCTATGTCTTAGGCATAAAGATGGTTTAAGCATGGAGTTTAAATTGTAAGCATTGGTAGGAAGGGATTGCAGTAATGACAAATAAATACAATGGAATAATTAGAAGATAGATATAGATCTATATATATAATTCTGTGGGATCTGAGCATGATGCAAATGGTATGGAGTAAGGAGTGGAGATTGTATTGGGTGTTACTGAGATGGAGTTCATTTTCCCCACAGCGGCCCTCACAGTGCCGTGCTTTCCATTGGAAGCTGGAAAGGTGTTGATAACACCCCGGTGTTTTGGTCACTGCTGAGCAGTGTTGGCACAGCATCAGTGCTGTCTCTCCAACATTCTGCCCCCATCGATAGATCCTGGAAGGGGACACAACTATGCCCACTGACCCAAACTGGCCAGAGGGATATTCTGTACCATATGACCTGAGCTCAGATATAAAAGCTAAGTTAAGGAGGGGCAAGGAGGCACATTCGTTATTTACAACGTTTGCCTTTTGGAGCAACCGCTATGCGTGCTGAAGCCCTGCTTCCCAGAAGGTGGCTGAGCAGCACTTGCTGATGGGAACTAGAGGACAGAATTATTTTATTTTTCCTCTTTACTTGTTCGCACGCAAACGTTCTCTTTTCCTTTAGTAAACTGCCTTGTCTCACCTCTCACCTTGTTAGTTGTTTTCCATCCTATTTTCTCTTCTCTTTTTCCTGTCCAGCTGAGAAGGGAGAGTGATAGTGCAGCTCTGTGGGTACCTGCCATCCAGCCGAGGTCAACCCACCACAAATTCTTTTGATGCCATCCAGGTGGGTCAGGAGAAGAGTCAGAGAACACTCGGAGAGATCTGATCTCTGATTAGTTTATTGAGTTCTAGTTGGTAAATTTACGTACGTAAAATCTTTAATAAGTACATATGGGTTTGTGGTAAATAGTAATCTCTTTACTACACCTAATTTTAGTATGGGATACAAAGATTATCGCATAAGCTTACTATGCTTGTGAAAAGAATGTCACTTAGCATCCCACCCCATCGATGTCTGGTGTCAGGTAAGGGATCTCTCAGCCTCGAGGGGTAACTTTGAGAGGTGTCCCTACTCGAGGGGAGATCACTGCTGTGCAGCCAGTTGCTATGGAGGGAGAGCTCAACCGGCCCTGATGGCTGCACACATTGATATCATCAAGTGGTTGACTCTTGTTGTGGCAACAGCTGGTCTGTAGCTGGACAAAATAAATCTGATCATAACAAATCCAATTCGGCTAACCTGGCTTGTTCTAAAAACAAGTCCCTAGGTGAACAACGGAACTCTCAAACAGAGACCTCAGCCAACCCCATCCAAGCCCTGGATGCAGACACATCACTGGCCAGACATCTGGGCGGTGCAGAGATTTCCCAACCAATTGGCTATCCAAGCCCAGGAAATTCAAACCCCCTATAAAAAGAAGCTCTGAACAATAAAACAGGCTGTTTGCTGATGACCCTCGGTGTGTACTGTCTCGTGTGTCTGTCTCCATCCCATGGCCATCACGTAACAGACTCTTAGTCAGATTTTCTGCTGTGTTCATGCAGTTTTGGCTGCTTATTAGCCCAGCCTCCAGGCAAACCAGGTTGTTTGCTTTGGTGCTGGTTTCTTGCCAATAGCCTCACGCAGTAGGATTTCCTTTAGATAATCCTACTTTTTGATCATCTGCCTGGACCAAAGTTCATATCGTTCAAACAGAAGGAGGAAATCCATTACACCAGGTTTTCCCTAGCAACGACCCCAGAGCACTGAGGGCAGTAGTCAAAGGCATATTGGCCCAGGGGTTTTTGTCCTCAGTCCTGAAGCTGGTTGGAAATGGCAGGAGGAGTGGGTACTGATAATTCAGATCAGTAATTGGCTGCAGACCTGGTGCTTGCAACAGGGTTTTGGGTTCTATGAGCAGGAGAACCTGTTTGTGGATCAGCATCTGCTTGGCAGAGAGGGGCTCCACCTCCCTCAGTGAGGCAAAGGTATCCAGCCTTGTGCTGACTGACAAGTAAATCCCGATACGAAGGACTCTAGATGCTCTTCTGCGTTCAGGGTAGAAGGAAGAACCCTCCCCCATCTCCTGAAGTGCCCCTACATAACAGACAGGATGCTCCTGGTTTGGATACCGAAGAGCACGAGTAAAGGACAGGACCCAGGACAAGCCAACCATGCAAAGCTGACCGAACCACCTGCCCGCTGTCCTGGGTTTGCCTTAATTGAATTTTTTGGTAAGGAAGAAAAGAGTCAGCCATGGAAGTGACTTTGCCATTGAAAAACATTACAGCCACCAGTAAAGCACATAAAGGTATTAGTAATTGGAGATTCCCTACTGAGAAGCACCAATGTGGCCCTGCAGGGCCTGGAACTAGAGAGCCGAACAAGTAGTATGGCTGCACTCATGTCAAGAGTGGATGAGCTAGGCCTCAAGCCTTGGCAAGGCAAAGCGTGATTTTAGGAAACTTGCTGTGTTAGTACATTTTAGACATGCCTGTGTTAGTTAGTACGAGGCTTATGTTAAGCAATATCACTTGGCATGTATTACTTGTTATATAATGCATGGGTATATAAGCTCAGCTAGGTGGATCAATAAACGGCTTCATATGAGCAATCAATGGAGTCCACGTCTCTTTGTCAATCGCCATCACACCAAGGCACCCATTTGCCACCCAGATAATTTCTCTAGAGAAGTCTGCTGCCTACGAGGAGCTTGCATTTGTGGCGTCACTGAGAGGCTGCCGAGGCTGGGGAACCCTACAGATCATCATCTGCTCCTACTCTTCTCTGTGGCGTCTGATGAGGCAACTTAGAACGCTCCCAGGAGAGTAATACATATGGCATCTCGATTTTAAAAGGATCGGGAGCATGGGTGGTAGTCTCCTGTATCAGTGTCCAGTCTGAGGAAAGGGTCCAGGAAGGAGGGGATGATCTGAACAGCTGAATGCCTGGCTGCGTAGCTGGTGCCATACGCAAAGTTTTGGCTTCTATGGTCATGGTTCTACCTTTAAGAAGCCGGGTCTGTTGGGAGCTGATGGAATTTATGCAACCAAGCAGGGCAAGAGGGTCTTCACCAGCAAACCGGCCAGACTTACAAGGAGGGCTTTAAATAAGACTCAGCGGGGAAAGGGGATGGAGTTTTGAGCAATAGAGAAGAGCCAGGGGCTTTTGAGGCATCTGGAACTGTGAGGGGAATACCTGAAAAAGGCCGCAAAGCAACTGGGGCTTGATCATCCAAAAAAGTGACACAGCCAACAGCCCAACAGAAGTGCCTCTGTACCAGTGCACGCAGTATGGGTAACAACGAGGAGGAGCTGGAAACCGCTGTGCAACCAGAAAGCTAACGATGTAATCACCACGGCAGAAATGTGGTGGACTCAGCTGACTAGAGCTCTGCAGTCAACGGCTATAAACTGGTCAGAAGTAAGGAGAGGAGGAGGTGACCCGCTACGTAAACCAAAAATAAGAGGGATTTCCTGTACAGGGCTGTCTTTGAAGGACAGCGATGAACAGGTTGAGAGCTTATGGGTGAAAATCAGAAGCCGAGCTGTTGTGTCGAGAGTAAGAAATTTGGCAGAAAATAAAGCCGCTTGCGTTCCAGCTGGTCCTCAGAGATCAGAGGGACTGGGTGGGGTTAGGCTTAATTTCCGATTACAACCAATTCAGCACTATGAGTCTGGTTGCGTTCTCTAAGAACCTTTGTGAGCACAGGTTCAGGAATAGAGTGGTTTTCTGAAGTTACAGAAATAGAGATTTAGAACTGCCATTGAGAAATGCACTAGCTGTGGTAGAGCTCTAATAACATCGTGCTAAGCCATGCAATACTAATAACAATGGTATGCAGAAGCTTCCTAAGAAGTTGTCCCCCCTTGGAAGGAGGGAGAAGAGAATAGCCCAGCAATTGTCTCCAAGGTCTTTTGGGAATTCCTCGTAACTAGGTGAAATTACTACCCTCCTTTTATACAGCCCAATCTTCTCCTCCTTATGTATAGCATGATCTAATTGGAGAGCCGAGTAATATAATCATATATGTGGTAGCATTTTTTGGCCGCAGTGTCCTTGAAAGTTCCGGTCATATGACTTTGTTCCATGCTGTGCCATTTGTCAGAGACAAAAGAGGCCAATCCTCACTGCCAATGAACTCCTCCTTCGGCCAACTCGTCCTTTCTAGACATCATCTATGCGGATCTCCATCCATAAAGATAATGTTGAGCAAACATGGTGAAGGCCATAAAAATTACACCTTAGGCCTTGATTGGCTCTGTGGTCATCATCCCACCCAAGTTAACAAAGCACATGTCGTGGTTGCTGTCTACTATAGGCTGCTGGATCAAGAGCATGAGGTCAATGTAAGAAATCAGGCAAGCAAGGCAGGAGATGAGCGTGGCTGAGTAAGGGCCTTGTCTTCTGGTCGAGCTGAAGTGCAAGGAGGATATGCATAGGTAGTGGAAGCAGGGACACGCATTCTGGAAGAATCTAAAGATGCCGCTCGGGTCTGCAGGGATGGGATCAGAAAAGCAAAGCTGGAGCTGAATTTGGCAGGGGATGTAAAGAATCATAAGATGGGCTTCCACAGCTGCGTTGGTCAGAAAATAAGACTAAATAATGCGTAACCGCTCTCCTCCCTTGCTGATAAATAAGCCAGGAGGTCCAGTGGCCAGCAACATGGAGAAGGCTGTGGCACTCGGCGAGTCATTTTCCTCTGTTTTCACTGGCACGGTTACCAAACCTCTTGAGACACTGAACCTCAAGGCAGGCAGAGACCTGGGGAACAAAGTCCCTTCCCATCGTAGGAAACGATCTGTTTGGAGACCACCCGAGGAACCTGTGCATACACAAGTCCTGCACCTGGGGAGGCACAACCCCATGCACCACTACATGCTGGAGACCGATCGGCTGGAAAGCAGCTTTGCAAAGTAGGACAATGTGCCCTTGCCGCAAAGGCGGCCAAGGATATCCTTAGCCCGATATAGAGGAAAGCAGGGTTTATATGTTACAAGACAGTTGTGTGGACCATTCAAGGTGCTCACTGTCCCCGGGGCTGCAGGGCACCACAGACCACCCTTGGGCAGCTTTGAGGGCACTGCCTATTTTTCTAAAAGCCTCCTATCCAGCTTAACGCAAATCCTACTATCTTGAGCCCTCAAGCCAGCAGTGCCGAACGCACGCTTTGTATTTTATTTGCTTCCGGGAGACGTGCAGCTTAGAAACGTCTGCAATGGAAGTGGGGCTTTCAGCAAACAGTGTAGAGCAACTTCTGTTGGTTTTTCAAAATGTCCTGGGAAGTTAAGGCCAGGCCTGCCCTGCCCTGGCCAAAGCAGTCATTTGACTGGAGGGAGCAGCACCAAAAAGGCACAGGCACCTTTGGAGTGGACTTGATGCGGTAACAAGCAACAAGAAATAGTACCTGTAGCTGCTACAGCCTCTTCTGCGACCTCGTAGCCCGCCCTCAGGGTCGCAGCACTACACGGGGCAGATCCCTCCGCGCCCCGCGGGCACCAGGTCGACGAGGGCGGACCCGCCAAGGGGGCGGGGGAAAGCGAAAAAGACAGGCGAGACAGCAAATCGAGACGCGGGCCACGATCCGTCGGCCCAATGGCCGCCGCGGAGGGCCGGGCTTAGTGGAGGAAGTGTCGGGGCGGACACGGGCGTTGTCCTTGGCTGACGAGAGTATCGGGGTGCTGGCCTCTCGCCCTGGTGGCGCCGCTACTGTCTTCGGAAAGTTCATCGGCAAGGCGTTTCCCTGGTATTGTCAGCGAAGAGGACGAGGAGGTAGCCGCGGCTTTGTTCTCTGTGCGCGGTTCCTCTTCCCTTCTCCCCCCTCCCCCTCCTCCCGCGCTTGCGGGCATCTGAGCCGAGGACAGCTGGTGCGCGGTGCCCGGGCGCGCGGCAGGGCGTGCGGCGGCGCTGCTGCTGTGGGTGGGGTGGGTGCAGGGACGCGGAACGGACGGGGCCTCTCTGGGTTGTGGCGCTCTCTACTGCACCATCCCCTAAGCTTGTTCTGTGCCTCAACCCCACCCCTCCGGCTGCCGCGGGCGTACTGGGTGGCTGGTGTTGTCCCGACTCGCCGCGCATCCCACCCCCACCGTGTCGTGTGCGCGCGCAGAGAAGGACCTCCGACGGTAACTTGGTCTCAATGTGTCTCCTAACAGCATCGATGAGGTTTCGCAGCTTGGCTGTGCTAGGCTTTGGTTCTGAACCCGCAAACTGGATTATGGGGGCATGGAATTACGTCTTTCTCTGGTTTAAAAAAAAAAAATAAAAAAATTACAAGGTGGTCATCCTGCAGGCTGCAATAGCTTTCCAGCACTTGTTTCTGTGGGAAAGTAAGACCGTGATAACAGCATGCTTGCACGGGTCACGGATGCTGGTGCTGGGAACTAGAGTGAGCTGCTTAGACCGGGGGGCGGGCGGGGGAGGGAAACAATGCAGCCGTTGCCTATGCGATGTTAACTTTAGGTAATATCCCCTATGATTCAGTTATTAAAATGTTGAAATTTAGCAGTTAGGGATTCCTTCTGCTTTTGAAGGTAGGGTGTGCATGCAGAATGGAAGAGAGACTCGTCCTATGCGCTTGCAGGCTTCCTGTCATTATGCGTGTGTTTGATACTTGAGCTCCCTGTCCTGTGGGAAATGAATGGCCTCTGCTCTTCCACTTCACTAAACTCTTTGCTGATCCAGTTAAGCCATTTGTCTCCAGTCTCTGCGTGGGCCACATCCAATAGCAAAACTGCTTAGGAAAGAATCAGCCCGAACTAAAACATGCTGGAGGCTGTTAATTGCAAGTAGTGGCTCGACTCCTTCCCCCATGGTCTTCTTGCATGAGGAATCCCACTTCTGGAGGGGATCTATGTAAATATACTGTATTTTGGGTATAGAAAGCGTAATAATCACGCAAGAAAAATCAGTGTTCTGGCTTGTGTTTGGGGTATCTGGTAATCTGCTTCTGTAGGAGTTCAACGGGGCAGATGGGTTTGCATAAGCTATTACCTTTCTCTGAAGCCGGTTATGTTTTAACAGTTTACTCTTCCTCCAGTGCCGTGCGTTCCATGATCGTTGCCCCCTAGACGCGACGCTTTTCCTAGTCATGCCTAAGGAGCCAATTATCGAGTTGTCTGAAGCAGGAGAGTCTGGTGAATCTGTAAGTACTGTGGGAGTTTTCTGTATGCTAAACTGTACCTGTAGATAGTTCCTCATTTACTAGCCTCTTTCCCATCCCCCCTTTCCCCCTTGATAGGGCACAGTAGGGTGCTTTGGGTTTTCTGGCGCTATAATCTCTTGCCTCTAGCTTGTAATGGAGCTGAGCTTTTTTTGACTCAAAGCAGTGCTATAAAGCAGTGCTGGTCCCTGGGTATGTACTCCGGGTCCAAAATGCAGTGTTGTTTTGGAGTGCAGTCTGGTTCTTATTGTCATGGTTTAGAGTAGTATTAGTTCTTCTAACACGGGGAAGAGGGCTTGGGGTTTTTGGCATGTCAGGGGCAAGGAAGGACAGAGCTGGTTGACAGGTGCTGGATGCTTTGCTTTTAGCTATGAAAGTCAAGTTCAAAGGCTTCATAAACCTATGCAAAAGGCAGCCTAAAGTTTCTTTTTCAGCAGGATTGTTTAAGTTGCCTGAAGACGCAACGGGGGCTTTAACCTGGAGACAAAGTCAGCTTCTGTGGCCGTTTTGTAGTCCTTTGCTGTCTATCTTGAGAAAAGTTGCCTAGCTCTCTTTTGCCCCTGTAGTGTACAGAATATGACTTTGTAGCTTTGCTTGAAAAGCACCAGTTGCGAGCAGGTGGACACCCCGTAATTTAAAGCGCAGTGGCTGAATTGATAGCAATTGTCTAGCTTCTTTCTCTGGGTGGTTCTCTGCTCTCGTTCCTTCCCTTCCTGCCCTCTCCTTTCTTTGTTCTTTTTTTTTTTTCCACTTATTTTTTGGGTTTGTACTTCCTTCTCCAGCTTCTTGGGCATGTAATGATTGTTGGCGAGAAGTGTGTTGCTCACCTGGGCCTGACCAATGGATTCCGGATGGTTGTGGATGAAGGGCCCGAGGGTGGGCAGTCTGTCTGTCGTATACATCTACCGGTTTTGGGTGGCCGTCAGTTCGACTGGCCAGCTGGCTAAGGCTTTTGCACCACAAGAGTTGCTGCACGTGTACAAATAGCCACTGAATGGATTTCGTCTCTTGCCTGTCAATCTAGGCGCTTTTAACGTGAATTTTTTTTTTGCCACGTGTCTGTGGAAGGTAATAAAAGCTTTGAGCAGCAGTTGCACAATAAAGATTTGTCATGGGGATATCACCTCTGTCTTGCGCGTCTTACTGAGGGGAAGTAGTTCTGCAAGTTCAAACGGTGTCTCCCTGGACTGCAGGTATGTGGAAGGTTTCAGCCTGATCACAGTATTCCATAAACAGTGATTTGCCCGTTCATTTGAAGCGTGACGCTGGAAGTGCTTAGCAGTCTCACGCATCTTGTGGGAAGCAAAGTCTTAGCTCTTTGGCCGTGGTACGCCAATGTACAGAAAGCCCATGTAGGCTGCTGCTAAAACTCTAGAATATACTGCATGTGAGGCTACAGGCATGCTGTCCAAGGGTGATTTTGGCACACTGCAATGTGTTGGGTGCATCCACCTCCTGTTGGAGCACTTTTTCAGTGGCTGTGTAATAAGGCCCCGTTGATATCCATTTTCTGGTGAGGAGGGCTATGGTAGGAGAAAACAATGGGTCTGACTGGCAGCTGTGGTTCTTCCACAGCACAGTGGAATCTCTTTTGTCGGTTCGAGTCAGCTGTCCTGGCTCTGTCCCTTCCCAAGCTCTTGCCCACCCCCAGCTTTCCAGACAGTGGGGTTGGTTTCAGTGCCAGCCTCCACACAGTGGGAGCAGTGCTCCGCAGTAGCTGAAACACTGGTGCGTTATCAACACCTTTCTATCTACAGCTGCAAAGCAGAGCACTATGAGGGCTGCAATGGGGAAAGTTACCTCCATCACAGCCGGACCCAAACCAAAACTGCACTGCAGTGAAGCAGCAAACTTCATCTTGCTTTAACAGCTATTAAAAAAGGTAGACGGGTGCCATAAAGCTGGGCAGTCCTTCATTGCCCTTGAACCCTATGTTACTGAAACAATGTGAGGCCCCCACTGAAAGGCATCTTCATCTCTCCACTAGTCCATAGGGATTGGGGAAGTTTGGTGACGCGGGTGTGCAAGTAACCCGAGGACTTCACCTTTATTCAGTCATCCTGGGGAAGAGATGGAAATGATTTACCTGATGTAGATGGAAAATGCACTGGTGGAGTGTTTGCTTACTGAATGATTGAGGTGGGCAATGTCTGTTGTTCTGTCTATATAAACTCACTAAGGTATCTAGAAAGTCTTCCTGCTTTCGGGGGGGCGGGGGAATTTTGGAGAAGCTGGTTATGGCTTAATACATTTCAAGAGTGGGTGATTGCCATTGGCTTTAGAAGTCTGTTGCCTTGGGGTATTCTATATCTTGCCTCGCAAGCAGGGTTTCTGATACTTAGCTCCAGACCGGAGAGAGCCAAGGGTTATGAAACCAAGATCCACTGGAGAATTGTAGGATCCTAGACCAGCCCAGGTGTGAAGGGACCTCGCAAGATCACCTGGTGCAGCCTTTTGTGGGAAAGGGAGCCTAGACGACGCTATCTAGCACCCTGTCCAATCGCCTCTTGAAAAACTCCGGCAGTGGGGACTGGCGCAACTTGTGCCCGTTGTCCCTTGTCTTTTCCGTGTGGTTCCTTGTGAAGAGAGAGTCTCTGTCCTCTTTGCACCCTCCCGTGAAGTACTGGAATACTGTGATGAGGTTCCCCCTGAGCCTAGGCAGGGGCCTCCCCTATTGCAACTAATTCCTTTCTCACTGCTAGCCATCATTCAGCCCCTAGCTGCTTTCAGATGTTCCTCCACAGCTTTTGGATCCCTGCCAAGCCCATTTGTCCCAGAACCTAGGACTTGGACTTATTCCATGCTTCTGTAAGTATTCGCTGATATCACTTGCCATCCTGCCGACTACGCCAATGTCAGAGACTGAAATTTTTATGGTTTATGGCTTAAAGATTTTTTATGAAGGATTTAGTCCATTAAAACTGTATAATGAAGCTGCACCACTGAAGCCCACCCTGAGTGGGGCCTTCTGACTTGAACCCTGAACTACGAGTTAAACCGCCTAAGGGATAGAGATAAGAAAAGTGACACTATTGTTCAAAGCATCTGGGAAGTAATGGTGTCTTGGTTTGGAAAGACAGGTGTCAGCCAGGCAAAGCCAGAGGTTCCCTTAGAATGGGGAATGTAAACCCCTCACCCCCGCCAAATTATAATTTTGCAATTAAGGGCTTTCAGGCAAAGATTTGGGAATAGGAATATTAACAATACAAATGTAGTAGAAAAAACAAAACCACCCAACCAAACCAGCAAACAAACACCAATTTTGGAAAACCCTGACAGAGTCAGAGCTACAACCCGACACCCTGTTGGTCAGGGTGTTGGAAGCAGTCCAGAAGTGAGTCCTCCTGGAGTGGCAGATGTGGTTCAGGTGGAGTAGAGATGATCCTGTAGAACAAGGGTCCAGTGGTGGTGAGAAGGGGTCCAGTCTTCCTCCAGGAATCGGGTGAAGCTAGGTAGATACCTTGTGTTCCTGTATCTCAGTTTTATCCAGGTAGGAATGGTTGGCTCCCCCCATTGGGTGGAGCATCTCACAATAGGATGATGTAATGTGGATAGTCTATTTTGGGGATGTGTGCTTTTAGGGGTGTCTTAATGGTCCATTAGCAGAAAATGTTCCCCTGGAGGGAGGATGGGCGGTGAAAGAGACAGGAAACAATGCCCTACCTGATTTTAACAGTTGGCCCATTATCAAAGGGCATCTGCCCCCCCTCCTCCCAGAGTTACAAGAGATAATGAAAAACATCTTCCCAACTGCTTTCAGCAAATGAAATAGAATACACATTTTTGGTTCCACAACGCAAGACAAATGGATAAGACTGGAAGAGCATCCAGGGCAGGGCCCAGCCTAGCAGCTTCAGGGTGGAGGCCACAGCCCCGGGTTTATCTACTGCCAGGTTTGCACAGACACCACCCCCCAACCCAGGAAGGAGGAGGAGAGGTCTTGGGTATATGGCAAAAAGCCTCTGGTCAGAGGCAGTGAGCGCCCATCCTCCGCTACACAAACTGGTCCAGTTGCAGGGCCCCTCACCCTGGGAAAGCCTCCTCTATGGGACATTCTCATGAGGGGCAGCTGAGGGGGTCTCATAGTCCATCAAAGGCCCCCCCAAGGGGTCCCCACACCCTGTACCAGAGCACTGCACATGATGCAAAATGATGCAACTGATCCACAGTCTTGCAAGGGACTGTGTCAAACTACCTCCCCTCAGGGGAGGCTCCTGGGTGTCCCCACCTTGCCCAAACGTATATTAATCCATTGGATTCTATGCTTTTTGGTGGGGGACCCTCACCACCAAGAAGACCAGATGGAGAGGACCAATGAGATGTCGTTGAGACCCACGTAGTGGTGATATGTTTCTACTTAATCTGTCTCTCTCACTCTCCCTGTCCCCCTCCACACACCTCTTTTTCTCCTTCTTTCTCTTTTTTTCTCTTTCTTTCTCTTTGCCTCTTTTGCTGTTAAATAAAATAGATCAAATTTTTTGTATCAACATTTGACCTCGTTTGGTTTTAATCACGTTTTGGGGAATATTTTGAACCTCAGGATTCTATCCATAACCCACAGAAAGCTCACTTTGCTCCTTCGTGATTAGAGCGGATTGCAACAGCCAGTTAGTGCAAATGAGTGTTTTAGGTCGCTTAAAGGACCACTGGCAAAGGTATCGGCAAAATCAGGTTCAATATAAAAGTGAAAGCACGACCAAGTTCTTTGGCGAGGTTTACTCTACTACTTACTCGATAGTGTTTTCATTGGTAACTAAAAACCAGTGTTTTGGCTACTGCTGAGAAATGTTGGCACAGAGAGCATCAGTGCTGTCTCTCCAACATTCTGCCCCTCCCATCAGTAGGCTGGGGATGGGCAAGATCCTGGAAGGGGACACAACTAGGCCACCTGATCCAAATTGGCCAGTGGGCTGTTCTGTACACTGTGACATCAGCTCAGATATAAAAGCTAAGTACAGAGGAAGGAAGGAGGCTCATCGCTACACATGCTGAAGCCCTGCTTCCTGGAAAGGGGCCAGAAAGCACTTGCTGACAGGAACTAGAGGATAGAATTATTTTCTTTTTCCTCTTTGCTTGTTAGCCTGCCAAATTTTATCTTTTGCTTTAGCAACCTGCTTTACTGCAACATGCAAGTTGTTTTCCATCTTATTTTCTCTCTGTGTCAAGCTGAGAAACAGGAGTGATAGAGCAGTCTGGTGGGCACCTGGCACCCAGGCAAGCTCAGTCCACCACAGTCCTTTTTGGTGCCCAATGTGGGCCGAAAACATGGCAGTTTTATATCTTGCGTGCCATAGTAGTAGTAGTTGTTGAGTAGCAAGCTCATGTGCGGGACATGGAGTTTGTCAGGTGCGCTGCTTATCTCTTTGTTTTGTTGAGTTTGGGAATGTGTTAATACAAACAGTGGCTCTGTGCTTTGCTGTGACACAGATGGCTTTGTTGTGCTGGGGGCGCTATTTTCTGGGGACAGTGAGGGACTCCCTCTCCCTACCTGGGATTGATGTGTATTGTTTTAGAATGCAGGCTGCCGCATTCCTTGTTCATCCTTATGTGAAGCTGTTGAATACTATTAATACTAATAACTAATACAGTTGGCACACTATGGGGTTTGTGGAATCTGCTGTCATCCTGCTGTAAGACAAAACAAACCGTAGGTGAGGAGATATTGAAATGTGCCCTGAAGCGGTTGGTCACTGGATGGCAGTGTGTGGAAGGATTTGGGCAGGTTCCTAGAGTGGCTATCACCTCCCATTGCGGGGGACTTTACAGCTGAACAGGCAATGAACCCTGGCAAACTGACACGTCACCTGATAGAAGGGTGCCTTGCCTAACCCAATGAAACCCAGCAGCTTCTCGCCCTGTATGGGGGCCTGGCCTGTGCCTCTGGAGCCACAGTTCAGTACTGTTAGAGGAGTGTGGCTGAGGCAGGGACCCAAACTGCATTTGAGGACACTATAGCTTAGATAAAGTCCCAAACAACAACAACAACTACAGTAATTGCCCCCAATAGTAATGAAGAAAAGGTGGATAAGGAGAGCCAAGGAGCCATCAGCAAGACTTCTTTTAATAGTCCCATGTGGCCAATGCAAATGTCTGAAGGAGGGTGGAGGGATAACAGTAGACCCTCGTGGCCTGCATGAAGTAACGCCCCCACTGAGTGCTGCTGTACCGGACACGTTAGAGCTCCGATATGAGCTGGAGTCGAAGGCAGCCAGGTGATATGCTGGACTTGGCATTGTCAATGCATTCTTCTCAATTCCTTTGGCAGCAGAGTGCAGACCACAGTTTGCTTTCATGTGGCAGGGTGTCCAATACACCTGGAATCGACTGCCCCGGGGGTGGAAACACAGCCCTACCGTCTCTCATGGACTGATCCAAAGCGTACTGGAAAGGGTTGATGCCCCTGAACATCTACAATACGTTCATGACATCGTTGTGTGGGGCAGTGAGGCAGAAGAAGTGTTTGAGAAGGGAAAAAGAATAGTTCAGAATGTTCAGAAAGCTGGGTTTGCCACAAAGAAAAGCAAGGTCAAGGGACCTGCACGGGACATCCAGCTCTTGGGCGTCAAATGGTAGGGGGGCCGCCATCATGTGCCTATGCGATGTGGTTAACAAGACAGCAACTATGTCTTCACCAGCTAAGAAGACGGAAACACAGGCTTTCGTAGGCCGCCTGGGGTTTTGGAGAATGCCTATTCCACGTTATAGTCAGCTTGTGAGGCCCCTCTATCGAGTGACCCAGAAGAAGAGCCATTTTGAATGGGGCCTTGAGCAACAACAGGCCTTTGAGCCCATCAAAGAGGAAATAGCTTGCGTGGTAGCTCTTGGGTCTGTTCAGACTGGACCAGCCCTGCAAAATATACTCTACACTCTAGCTGGGTAGCATGGTCTCACTTGGCGCTTCTGGCAAAGAACATCAAGAGAAACCCGCGGTTGACCATTAGGGTTTTGGAGCCGGGGTTATCGAGGACCAGAAGGCCCACTGCACTCCAGCTGAAAAAGAAATATTAGGAGCATATGACGGGCTTCGAGCATCCTCAGAAGTTGATGGGAAAGAAGCATGTCTCCTCTTGGCACTGCAATTTCCTGTGCTACACTAGATGTTTAAAGGAAGCATCCCTTCGACACATCGTGCAAGCAGTGCTACATGAAGGAAGTGGGTAGGTAGCACTGTTCACACAACGAGCTCAACTGAGGAAACCCAATTGCCCAAGAATCCATGAAAGCAGGCAGAGATTTTGGAGCATTGATTTGGAAGGTGACCCCTGCTCGAGAAGCACCACCATATAATGAGTTCTCAGAAGATGAAAGAGGCTGAAAGAAATTAGCCCCAGGCTATGCACTCCCGGGTTGTGCTGTTACACTGTTTTGCTGTAAAATTAAAGTTGCACTGTTACTTGCCTGTTTTAAACTGTTCATGTTGAATCTGTACCCTGAATTTCTGTTCGTTATGTCCAAGTTCTGTACCCTTTCTCCCTAAATCCTGAGCTTTCCCCTCCCCCGAGGAAAGCACGCCGCCGCCGCCTTGTAGCTCCCCCTGCCACTTCCTGTTGCCCCCTGCTGCTTCTTGCTGCTCCCTGCCTGCCTGCCCGTCGAGCTGTGGGCTCCGCCCAATATGGAGATCACCTCCCATGGTGCCTGGCTGCAGCCGAGAGTCCAGTTGGAGCTAGAAAAACCCCTGGGACAGCGAGCCGACACCGAAACTGGACCTAAGAAGGACAAAACTGTGCGAGGCACATGTCTAGCTACCTGCAGGCAGCAGGCATTCTTTTGTTACTTTGTCGCCATGGCCTGAAAGGAACTGGAGAAAGGTAACGCCCCTGGACCACACGAGCCAAAGTGATTCTATTGGAACCCCCGTGAGGAAGGAATCCCGACTCTGCAGCAGCACCAGCAGCAGCAGATTCGACCTGCACCTCCTCCTCCGTGGTGTCTACTGGGGGCAGCGGCGGCGTGCGCAGCCCCTCGAGCCCCCTACCCAGAGCTGATTTCTAATAAAGGCTTTTTCAAAGGAGCTGGTCTCCTGGCCCATTTATAACAAATTGGGGGATCGTCCGGGATGTAACCACGCCTGAAGAGGACCGAGGACGGGACGGCCGACCGCCCTTTTGGATCCCTATGACAGCTGGTTACACCGGACCAAGGAAGACAGCCTGGGATTGGACAGCACGGAGGAGCGCCAGTAAAGTATAGCCGGTGGCGGGAGTGGAGACGAGCGAGTGGTGTGTGAGTGAGACAAAGACCGGTAGCTCGGATCTTTGAAGCGAGTGTGGGCCTCCCAGTACCGCGTTTTCAGTCTCCCGCGAGGGAACTGGCCGGGAAAGGAGGGAAGCGAAAGGAGAACGGAGTGAAAGAGGCGTCTCCAGGGGCATAGGCGCCCCCCTCCGGGCGTGCGGAGGTAATTTAGAGGGTGAGTGGCACGTCACAGGGTGTGTGATTGTAGGATAGGCCCGCCTCCATTCTAGAAGCTACGGAGGCAGGCTGCTCAGGCTGATCCAAGCGTGCGGAAAGCCTAGAGCTGTGTGTGTAGCACGCACCACACTGGCTGAGGTTACGGCCCGGGGTATCCACGGGTTGGGATACTGGCTGGGGTAGCTAACAGGGTGTGGGGAGTGAGAGAGGGTACTGGCCGAGTTACGGCCTGGGGTGTCCAGCAGCAGTGGTGGTCAGACCCTGAGGGTGGGTAACTGCAACCACTACTGGCTTGGGACACCGGCTGGGGTAACTACCGGGGTACAGGAGTGGGCGCACTGGTTGGGGGTACCTAGAAGTGAGAGGTATGCGTTCCAGGTGCGGAGAGCCTACAGGGCCGGGGGTCTTTTGAGTATACCGCCTGGGTGTAGGATGAATGAAAGTTAGGGAAGTCCCAAGGTGCGAGGGATTTAACGATAGGGAGAGTGAGTGAGTCGCACACTGTATGTCCGAGTCCTGGCTGTAGGTGGTGACTGGAACTCTGGGCCCAGGTTGACCGGCCACTTATGGAAACTCGATAGATATACAGGAGAGGAAGAGGGGTGCTGGCTGGGGTAGTGACTGAATCTCTAAGGGCGAGATATCAGACTACCGACAGGGCACTCTGAGCACTGGCAGGAGTGGCCAGACCCTGAGGGCGGGTAACTGGGGCCACTAACGGGTGTTCGTGGAGTGAGTGAGAAAGGGGTGCTGGCTGGGGTAGTGGCTGAATCTCTAAGGGCGAGATATCAGGCTACCGACAGAGCACTCTGAGCACTGGCAGGAGTGGTGCCACTGGGACCACTGACGAGTGTTCGTAGAGTGAGTGAAGATTACCTAGTGAGAATGGGAGGATATATAAATAAGCAAAAACCACCTGAGGAGGAAAAGGGGAAGATAAAGAACATTCCCCCAGATAGTCCATTAGGACAAATGTTGGAACTATGGGATACTGAAGAGGCCACTAAAAATTTGAGCAAGGTTAAAATGATCCATTATTGTATTGAGGTTTGGCCCACTTTGAATTTGCCTGGAGGATGGCCGTGGTGTGGAACTAAGGACCCCTGGATGTGCTCGCAATTAAACCAGTATCTGAAATCCCGAGGGGACTCAGATACTGAACAGATCCTTTATGCTGCCTGCTGGCAGAGACACAGAACTGAAAGTGAAACAGTTAAGATTTGTAAGCTACAAGAGGGAAAGAGGAGAAATGAAAAAGAGAAAAAGGAGGAAAGCAGTCACCATTGGGACCCTCTTGATTATTTGCCTGCTCCTCCTGTTTACCCTGGGATACCCCAAACTGTCCCTGCTAACCCTCCAGCTTTACCTGTGAACTCCTTCCCATATCTCCAAACCATGATCCCTATTCCTTCTTCAGCTTGCTCCCCAACAGGATTACCCCCTACAGCTCCACCCTCAACTCTATCCTCGACCTCTCCTAGCACTGGCCGAGGCCACTCCCCCTCACCAACTACTGTTCCTGCACTCCCACACAACTGGGAGCTGGACTTGCCAGCCAATAATATAGAAACCCCAAAAGGACCCTACTGTGGCACCAGGTCAAGAACAAAGCTCTTCCCCCTAAGGAAAGTCCCGATAAGTGGGGCAGCTGGGGATGCACCTCTGACAGCTTCAGAAGTTGGGGGCTTTAAGAAAGAGCTGGGAGGCCTGGTTGGGGACCTGGTGGGGGTGGCTGGCTGGGTGGATCGGTTCCTGAATCCTAATGTTTGCACCTGGAGTGAGATGAACTCTATTTTGGGTGCCTTGTTCAGCCCCAAGGAGATGGCCATGGTCCATGTCGCGGGGATGCAAGTCTGGGAACAGGGGAGCAGGTTTGGGCCCCGGGCAGGGGACGGGCTCCCGCGGGCGGATCCAGGGTGGGATCCAGGTGGAAAAGGGGAAGGGCAGAATGTGGGAGACTGTGGAACCCTGGTGGTGAGGGGCATTGGAGGGTCTGTTCCCAGGGGTGGCAGCACCAGGCTGGCCTTTGATGGGACCCAGGGGGAATGGGACCCCAGCCACCTAGTTAAGCAGGGGAGGAGATTTTTGGTTACGTGGATCCTGACAGTCCTGAGGGTCAAGTGCTGTTAGAGATGCAGTTCCTTGCTGGATCCTGGCCTGATATCAGGAAAAAGCTAGAAATTAGTAACCCATGCTGCTGTTTGGACCCAAGAAAAAGAGTGGACTGACGTTTCCCGTGTAAAAGGACCAGTATCGCCTCCTCCTAACTATGGACAAACCCCAGAAAAATCCCCCACGAGTCTCCCCAAGTGGACTGCCATCCAAGATCCTGCCAGCTGACAAAAGAAGAGAACCTATATATGATTAACATGAGTTGAGAGAAATAAAAAGTTAGGGTTGTACCAAGGGAAGCAAGGGGAATGGTTAACCCCAGATAGATGAAAGTTTTTAAATAAAGCCCTAGCTTGAAAAAATGCTAACAGAAATACAGAGCCTGACCCACTGGGGCACCCAAGGGTTATGTGATCATTTTTTTAAGAGAATATTTATGTATTGGGGTATATGGTCTGGCCAAAGCAGTAACTGAAGGATGCCTTATATGCCAAAAGGTAAATCAGAAAGCGATGGGGGGAGTGCCCCAGGAGGAAGACGGATGGCATTGGGACCCTTTCAAAATGTACAGGTGGATTTTGCCGAGGTGCCTTCAGTACAGGGTTGCAGGTATCTACTTGTTATGGTTGATTGTTTGGCCCATTGGGTGGAAGCCTTTCCTGCCGGGGAGGAGACGGCACAAGTGGTAATAAAGGTATTATTAGAACACATCATCCCCCAGTATGGGCTGGTGAATAATGCTGGTTCAGACCGAGGTCCTCATTTTGTAGCCAGAATTCTACATGATGTCATTAAGACCTTAGGAATCAGGTGGCGGTTGCATATACTCTAGCATCCCCAAAGTTCAGGGAGAGTTGAGAGGATGAATAAAACCCTCAAAAATGTATTAACTAAATTGATAACCAAAACAGGAATGAATTGGCTCAAGTGTCTGCCCCTGGCCCTTCTGCGAATCCGGGTCCGACCAAGATCTGACATAGGGGCTTCACCATATGAGATGTTGTTTGGACTCCCCTTCTTACTGACCCCCTATAGCACTGGGGATTATTTAGAAGGAGAGGCCGCTACCCAAGAATATGTAAAAACAATTGGAAAGACATTGGCAGATCTTAAAAGAAGAGGGTATCTTCCTCAAACCTCTCCCTTGGACACTGACATGCACCAAATAAAACCAGGAGACTGGGTTTTAATTAAGTCCTGGAATACCACCCCACTAACCCCTAAATTCGAAGGCCCGTTCCAAGTTCTGCTCACTACTCATACTGCAGTGCGAACCCAGGAAAAGGGCTGGACTCACATCACCAGAGTGAAAGGACCATTACCACCCCCGAGTGATCCCTCTGACCCCAACAAGGGGTCAGATCCCTCTGACCCTGCAACCCCAACAAGAGTTCCCTCTGAGTGGACTGCCACTCGAGATCCAGACACCCTCAAAGTAACTCTCAGGAAACAAGCAAAAACCAGTTAAAGCCAATAAAAGGACAATAACAGTTATTACAAGCTGTCCGTTACCATTGTTAAAAATCCACATTGTTATAAGAGGTTAAAAAGTGTTAATATAAAAGTGTAAAATAATGGTTAAATCTGATGTTATAACTTGTTATAATGAGTCACAATGTGTTAATGTAAAAGTAATAAGTAACAGTAATTCTTAATTTAAAAATTAAATCTCTCATAGGGCACACCCAAAGGGAGCTAACTAAAACTAAGAAAAAGGTGGAAAGTGGGAATAAGCAAGGGAGAACCCCACAAATCCAGCCTAAGAACTCCCCGACCCAAGAGGCAAGACCAGGTGAGACCAAAGAGAACCCTCAGAGCGAGATGGGGGCAGGTTCATACTGGACTCTTGGAGGGACTAATAGTAGTCCTACTGATATGATGAGGAGAAAGAACCCCCTGACCCAAGAGGCAAGGCCAGGTGAGACCAAAGGATCCACAAATAGAATGGTTCATACTGGACTCTTGGAGGGACTGATAGTAGTCCTATTGATAAGCAAGTTTACAGATGGGGCTTACTCCAAATGCTGTCATTCAGTTTGTGATGGGGAGAATCTACAATCCCTTATGAGAGTTCACACCCATGTGAATCCCACATGTTTTGACATGATCCAATTATCCACCTGTCAAAAAGAGAAAAAACAATATTGGATTGCAAAAAATGCTGCCACATTTAAGCAGTGCCTGACTGGGGAGTGCCCTATCAGAGAGTGGTTCTGTTTTAAAAAGTTAAGAAATACAGAGGGAGTAGCAGACCTGATAAAAAGAAAATACCAAAAGGGGAGGAGGGGCAGCACACAAACATGGAAAAGTAAAATACAGACACCAAAAGGAATAGTAAAAACATATAAGCCAGCAACTTGGACACAAGATAAATCATGGAGGTGCCAAACTCCAATTTGCATGTTGAATAAAATTATCAGATTATCAAACAAAACAGCCCTTGCCCTTGATCATATCAGTAACCAATTGGCGCAGACAAGAGCAGTAGTTCATCAAATCAAACTAGCAGTCGATTATGAAAGTAAGGTAATAAAAAATATTTCCAAAGAAATACAAAAAATTGCATATGTAAGTACCCAAGAATGGAAGCCCTTAATTAATATAGACTGGTGGGACAACTTCTGGTCCTTTGAAGGGACCTGGTGGAAAAAAGTAGTGTTCATTGCAATAAGTGCCTTTGTCAGTCTCCTACTTCTCCCCTGCATACTTCCCTGTCTAATTCAAACTGTAGCCACTACTGTTCCAGCTAGTCTCCAAATCCCTAAAGTAAAGATTCAGAAACCTACAAATACAATTAGATTACAACCCCAAGAAGAACTGAGCACAGCAAAAAGAATTTATGACCGATACCAAAAATTAAAACAAATTTATTCCCTTGAATCAGACATGGCTAATTGATGCGGGCTAAAGCCCGATCAAAGAAATAGAGGGGGGATTGAAAGAAATCAGCCCCAGGCTATGCACTCCCGAATTGTGCTGTTACACTGTTTTGCTGTAAAATTAAAGTTGCACTGTTACTTGCCTGTTTTAAACTGTTCATGTTGAATCTGTACCCTGAATTTCTGTTCGTTATGTCCAAGTTCTGTACCCTTTCTCCCTAAATCCTGAGCTTTCCCCTCCCCCGAGGAAAGCACGCCGCCGCCGCCTTGTAGCTCCCCCTGCCACTTCCTGTTGCCCCCTGCTGCTTCTTGCTGCTCCCTGCCTGCCTGCCCGTCGAGCTGTGGGCTCCGCCCAATATGGAGATCACCTCCCATGGTGCCTGGCTGCAGCCGAGAGTCCAGTTGGAGCTAGAAAAACCCCTGGGACAGCGAGCCGACACAGAAACTGGACCTAAGAAGGACAAAACTGTGCGAGGCACATGTCTAGCTACCTGCAGGCAGCAGGCATTCTTTTGTTACTTTGTCGCCATGGCCTGAAAGGAACTGGAGAAAGGTAACGCCCCTGGACCACACGAGCCAAAGTGATTCTATTGGAACCCCCGTGAGGAAGGAATCCCGACTCTGCAGCAGCACCAGCAGCAGCAGATTCGACCTGCACCTCCTCCTCCGTGGTGTCTACTGGGAGCAGCGGCGGCGTGCGCAGCCCCTCGAGCCCCCTACCCAGAGCTGATTTCTAATAAAGGCTTTTTCAAAGGAGCTGGTCTCCTGGCCCATTTATAACAGAGGCCACGCTCTCTTTTCTGATGGATCCTGCCTTGTGGTAGGAAACCATCAGAGGTGGAAAGCTGCTGTGTGGAGTCCCACATAATGAGTCGTTGTGGCCGCTGAAGGAGAAGAAAAGTGGCCTGTACTGTGTCTCTATACTGACTCCTGGATGATGGCTAATGCCCTATGAAGGTGGCTACAGCAATGGAAGAAGACCACTTGGCAATGCACGGGTAAACCCACCTGGGCTGCTGCGTTGTGGCAGGACATCACTGCATGGATAGCAAACATGGCTCTGAAGGGACGTCACGTAGATGTCCACGTGCCCAAAAGCCATGTCACTGAGAAACATCACAACAATGAACAGCCAGATAAGGCTGCCAAAATTGAAATAGCTCAGGTAGACTTAGACTGGGAGCAGAAGTGTGAACTCTTTACAGTCCAGTGGGCCCATGAAACATCAGGGCATCTAGGAAAAGATGCAACCTACAGATGAGCTTGTGATCAAGGGCTGGATCTGATCACGGAGGCTTTCACACAGGTCACCCATGAATGCGAAACATGTGCTGCAATCAAGTGAGCCACGCAAGTAAAATCTCCTTGGAATAGATGGCCAGACTGGGTTTTAAATATGGTGAGGCCTGGCCAAGTGACTGTATTGGACCACTGCCGTGAACACACCAAGGCAAGAGCTTGCATACTCATCATGGTAGAGGCAACTACTGGTTGGCTGGAAAAATACCCTGTAAGCCATGCTGTTCTTCGAAACATCATCTTAGGCTTTGAGAGACACGCTTTGTCGTGACATGGTACCCCAGAAAGAATGGAACCTATGAGTCTCATTCATGAATCAGAATCAGAATCATTAGGTTGGAAGAGACCTCCAGGATCATCAAATCCAACCCAACCCTAACCTCAACTAAACCATGGCACCAAGTGCCACATCTAGTCTTTCCTTAAACACGTCCAGAGATGGTGAATTCACTACCTCCCCAGGTAGACCGTTCTAGTACTTTATTTCCCTTTCTGTAAAAAACGTTGTCCTGGGTTGTGGAGCTGGGTTTTGTATATTCTATTTACATCTCTTTTGGGGCCTGATGACCCACCTTGATAGGCCATTGTTACCTTCCCCAGCCTGTGCGGTGCATTTGCATTTCTATACATCTCATGCCCTGGCGGTGGGGGGTGGGGGGGAGGGGGGGTGGCCGGGGGTTGGCGGTGCTGCCCTGCTGCAGGAGCGGGGTGCTCGGCGCTTCCTTGGCTGCGGTGTGGCAAGAGCTTCTTCGTCTCCTGTGCTCGCCATTCCTGCCTCCCTCCTCGCGGCCCCTGAACCGGTTTTCTTCGCAGAATCATCTCTGCTCCAACAGGATCACGTCTGCCACTCCAGAAGTGTTTGGACTGTTTACGTTTGGACTGTTTTCAACATCCTGAATCACAGGGTCAGATTGAAACTCTGACTTTGTCAGGGTTTTCTTCTAAAATTATTGTTTATTTGTTTATTAGTTTGTTTGGTTGGGTGGTTTTGTTTCCTATCATATTTGTATTGTTAATATCTCCTAGTAAAGAACTGTTATTCCTATTCCCAACATCTTTGCCTGAGAGCCCTTGATTGCAAAATTATAATTCGTCGGGGTGTGAGGGGTTGGCATTCTCCATCCTAGGGGAACCTCAGTTTCCCTGGCAGATACCTGTCTTTCCAAACCAAGACAGATTTTGGCGCCCAAGGGTGGGGCACGAGGGCATTGAGAGAGAGGAATAACAGTTCTTGCGTATTAGATAAAAGCCCACTGGCCAGAATAATGTGGTCTAGCTTTCCCTGGTTTGGGTGGCACGTGGTGGTGGCTGTATTTCTGCCATTTGCTACTCCTTATGTAAATATGGGTCCTATGACTAAGGCTACTGTGGCTGGCATTCAGTTTATTTTGTGGATTAATAAGGTGAGAAATTCATGGATTTTTAACTTCCTCTGGAAAGCAAGCACATGGATTCATAGCTATCATAGGCTAACTCTGTGCTTCTGGGGTTACTTTAACAATGGTGCCTATTGTAAGGAAATGGCACCGGGGGAAATTTTCTCCCAGCCCTTCACACAGTTTTTTGGGTCCACCCCACCAGTTTTTGAAGGGTTGAAATCTCTGAGTGCTAATGATATCATACAGTGGCTTGTGTTGCTGGTATGCCTGTTCTGTTTGGCATTCAGAGATAAGGGGAAATTGGCCTGGGTAAGCACCTTAATAAGTACCCCAGAGAATAAGAATGCAGCCCAAGAGCCTGCTCCTGCCCCACAGCCTGCCTCAGAGATAAACCACCCGGTTTGGGTGGGGGCTCTGATTAAGGAGATGCAGGAGAAGATGGGCCAGATGCTGAGGGAGTACATTTCCCCAGCTAGTGGGAAATCCTTCCCCTGCCCTGACAAAACAGAGCCTGATGGTGCAGCAATGAAACCCACAGAGATTACAACTGCTCAGGTCCCAGTTGAACCACAGGGGCAGTCACAGCCAGCAGCAGCTGCCCCTGTGGAAACAAAGAAATCTAAGGTGAAAACAGCAAACCCAGACAATAAGAAAGGAGGGCCCTCACAACCTGCAGGGGAATCACATGTTCAGATCATCACCGAGTCCCTGTCGTATGAAAGTCTCCGTAACCTGCAAAAAGATATTGTACGGCGGGGGCGTGAGGCTTACACAGCCTGGCTACTTCGGGTTTGGGACCTCATGGGTACTGGGGTGCAATTGGACAGTGGTGAGGCAAGGAATTTGGAACCCTTGACCCAGGACTCAGGTATAAATCAGGTATTTGTAAGAGAGCCAGGGCCCCTTTCCCTTTGGGAGCGGCTTTTAATGAGTGTGAGAGAGAGATTTATCCACAAAGAAAGAATGCAGGAGCACCACCATAGAATGCGCTGGAAAACTCTGGAGGAAGGGATCCAACAGCTGAGGGAAGTGGCGGTGCTGGAGGTACTTTTTGGGAGGAGTGGACAGCATGATAATGACCCTGACAAGGTTAAATGCACAGGGCAGATGTTGTGGAATCTGGCAAATCTAGGGCCATCTCAGTACACTACCTTTATTGCAACAATTAATGCTGAGGACAATCGAGAGACAGTGGGGTCTGTTGCCAATAAGCTTAGGAATTATGAACGTATGATCAATGGCCCGATGCAGGCTCATATCTCTGCTGTGGTTAAAGAACTCAAAGAAGAGATAAGGGGGGTGAGGGAGGAGATGAGGACAAACAGTTCCAATGTGGCACCAGTGCGAATCACAGGCCCCAGAGTTAGAGCCCAACGACCCCCAGCTCGAGAGAGAGGGTACACCCCAAGAGCTGACCTGTGGTTTTATCTGCGTGACCATGGGGAAGACATGGGAATGTGGGATGGGAAACCCACTTCTCTCCTGGCAGCACGGGTGCGTGAGCTCAAGGAGAGGAACAATTGCCAAGGGGGATCTATGAAAATGAAAGTAGCCTCAGCCTCCTAAAACCAAGCTGCCAATGGTGTGTTGAATCCCCTTGAAAGAACCTCTAGTATGTATGCTCAGGAAGGGGATAACCAGTGCTAGAGGGGCCCTGCCTCTAGCCAGGTAGAGGAAAGGGACAATCGGATCTATTGGACTGTGTGGATCCGATGGCCTGGCACATCTGACCCACAAAAATACACGGCTTTGGTTGACACTGGTGCCCAATGTACCCTGATGCCATCAGGGTATGTAGGAACAGAACCCATTTCTATTTCTGGGGTGACAGGAGGGTCCCAGCAGCTGACTGTAGTGGAAGCCGAAGTGAGTTTAACTGGGAATGGGTGGCAGAAACACCCCATTGTGACTGGCCCAGAGGCCCCGTGCATCCTCGGCATAGACTATCTCAGAAATGGATATTTCAAAGACCCAAAAGGATATCGTTGGGCTTTTGGAGTAGCTGCTGTAGAGACGGAAGAGATCAAACAACTGAATACCTTGCCTGGTCTCTCAGATGACCCTTCTGCTGTGGGACTGCTAAGAGTTGAAGAACAACAGGTACCAATTGCCACAGCAACAGTACACCGTCGGCAATACCGCACTGACAGAGACTCTGTGACCCCAATCCATGAGATGATTCGTAAACTGGAGTGCCAAGGGGTGGTCAGTAAGGCTCATTCACCTTTTAACAGCCCCATCTGGCCTGTGCGTAAGCCCAGTGGGGAATGGAGACTGACAGTGGATTACCGTGGTCTGAATGAGGTCACGCCACCACTGAGCGCTGCTGTGTCAGACATGTTGGAGTTGCAGTATGAGCTGGAGTCCAAGGCAGCAAAGTGGTACGCGACCATCGACATTGCCAATGCCTTCTTCTCCATTCCTGTGGCAGCAGAGTGCAGACCCCAGTTTGCTTTCACCTGGAGGGGTGTGCAGTACACCTGGAATCGGCTGCCCCAGGGGTGGAAGCACAGTCTCACCATCTGCCATGGACTGATCCAGGATGCACTGGAAAAGGGTGAGGCTCCGGACCATCTACAGTACATTGATGACATCATTGTGTGGGGGAACACGGCAATGGAAGTCTTTGAGAAAGGAGAGAAGATCATCCAAATTCACCTGGAAGCCGGTTTTGCCATCAAGAAGAGCAAAGTCAAGGGACCTGCCCAAGAGATCCAGTTCCTGGGAGTGAAGTGGCAAGATGGACGGCGTCAGATTCCCACTGAGGTCATCAATAAGATCACCGCCATGTCCCCACCGACCAACAAGAAGGAAACACAAGCTTTCCTAGGGGCCATTGGCTTTTGGAGGATGCACATCCCTGAGTACAGTCAGATTGTGAGCCCTCTCTACCTGGTTACCCGCAAGAAGAACGATTTCCACTGGGGCCCAGAACAGCAACACGCCTTTGCCCAGATCAAGCAGGAAATCGCACATGCAGTAGCCCTTGGCCCAGTCAGGACGGGACCAGAGGTAAAGAATGCGCTCTACTCTGCAGCCGGGAGCCATGGTCTGTCCTGGAGCCTGTGGCAGAAGGTGCCAGGTGAGACTCGAGGCCGGCCACTGGGATTCTGGAGCCGAAGCTACAGAGGGTCTGAAGCCAATTACACTCCCACAGAGAAGGAGATCTTGGCCGCCTACGAAGGAGTTCAAGCTGCCTCAGAGGTGATTGGCACTGAAGCACAACTCCTCCTGGCACCCCGACTACCGGTGCTGGGGTGGATGTTCAAAGGAAAGGTTCCCTCCACCCACCATGCCACCGATGCCACATGGAGCAAATGGATCGCCCTCATCACTCAGCGCGCCCGTATTGGTAACCCGAATCGCCCTGGGATTTTGGAAGTAATCACCAACTGGCCAGAAGCTGAGAACTTCAGTCTCACTGAGGAAGAAGAACAAGAGCAAGTAACCCAGGCTGAAGAAGCTCCACCATACAGCCAACTGCCAGCAGAAGAAACACGCTATGCTCTTTTCACTGATGGTTCCTGTCGCATCGTAGGGATGAACCGGAAGTGGAAAGCAGCCATATGGAGCCCCACACGACAAGTTGCACATGCCACTGAAGGAGAAGGTGGGTCAAGCCAGCTTGCTGAACTCAAAGCTGTTCAATTGGCCCTGGACATTGCTGAAAGAGAGAAGTGGCCGAAGCTCTACCTCTACACTGATTCGTGGATGGTGGCTAATGCTCTGTGGGGCTGGCTGGAAAGGTGGAAAAAAGCCAACTGGCAGCGTAGGGGAAAACCAATCTGGGCTGCTGATGAGTGGAAGGACATTGCCATCAGGGTAGGGAAACTACCTGTGAAAGTCCGCCATGTGGATGCCCATGTCCCCAAGAGTCGGGCTAATGAGGAGCACCGGAACAACGAGCAAGTAGATCAAGCTGCGAGGATAAAGGTATCCAAGGTAGACTTGGATTGGCAACACAAGGGAGAGTTGTTCCTAGCTCGGTGGGCCCATGATGCTTCAGGTCATCAGGGCAGAGATGCCACCTATAAGTGGGCACGAGACCAAGGGGTGGATCTAACCATGGACAGTATTTCACAGGTCATCCATGACTGTGAGACGTGTGCTGCCATCAAGCAGGCCAAGCGGGTGAAGCCCCTCTGGTACGGTGGACGGTGGTCCAAGTACAAGTATGGGGAGGCCTGGCAGATTGATTACATCACACTGCCCCAAACCCGCCAAGGCAAGCGCTACGTGCTGACCATGGGGGAGGCCACCACTGGGTGGCTGGAGACCTATCCTGTGCCTCATGCCACCGCCCGGAACACCATCCTGGGCCTGGAAAAACAAGTTCTGTGGAGACATGGCACCCCTGAGAGAATTGAGTCGGACAACGGGACTCATTTCAAGAACAGCCTCATAAACACCTGGGCTAAGGAACACGGCATTGAATGGATATATCACATCCCTTATCATGCACCAGCTGCCGGGAAAGTTGAACGGTGCAATGGACTGCTTAAGACCACCCTGAAAGCACTTGGCGGGGGAACCTTCAAAAATTGGGAAGTGAACTTAGCAAAGGCCACCTGGATGGTCAACACCCGAGGGTCTATTAATCGAGCTGGTCCTGCCCAGTCTACCCCTTTGCACACAGTGGATGGAGACAAAGTCCCTGTGGTACATATGAGAGGTATCTTAGGAAAGACTGTTTGGGTAAACCCCACCTTGGGCAAAGGTGAACACACCCGTGGGATTGTTTTTGCTCAAGGACCTGGTAATACTTGGTGGGTAATGCAGAAAGATGGGAAAACCAGTTGTGTACGACAGGAAAACCTAATCCTAAGTGAGAACTGAGTGTGAGGGTTCATTCTGTATAGTGGAGTTTATTAATTTAGGTATGATACAGATGGTAATAGAATAAGGGGTGGATAATGTCCTGGGTTGTGGAGCTGGGTTTTGTATATTCTATTTACATCTGTTTTGGGGCCTGATGACCCACCTTGATAGGCCATTGTTACCTTCCCCAGCCTGTGCGGTGCATTTGCATTTCTATACATCTCATGCCCTGGCGGTGGGGGGTGGGGGGGAGGGGGGGTGGCCGGGGGTTGGCGGTGCTGCCCTGCTGCAGGAGCGGGGTGCTCGGCGCTTCCTTCCCTGCAGTGGGGCAAGAGCTTCTTCGTCTCCTGTGCTCGCCATTCCTGCCTCCCTCCTCGCGGCCCCTGAACCGGTTTTCTTCGCAGAATCATCTCTGCTCCAACAGGATCACGTCTGCCACTCCAGAAGTGTTTGGACTGTTTACGTTTGGACTGTTTTCAACATCCTGAATCACAGGGTCAGATTGAAACTCTGACTTTGTCAGGGTTTTCTTCTAAAATTATTGTTTATTTGTTTATTTGTTTGGTTGGGTGGTTTTGTTTCCTATCATATTTGTATTGTTAATATCTCCTAGTAAAGAACTGTTATTCCTATTCCCAACATCTTTGCCTGAGAGCCCTTGATTGCAAAATTATAATTCGTCGGGGTGTGAGGGGTTGGCATTCTCCATCCTAGGGGAACCTCAGTTTCCCTGGCAGATACCTGTCTTTCCAAACCAAGACAAACGTTTTCCTAATATCTAGCCTATATTTCCCTTGGCGCATCTTGGGACTGTGTCCTCTCGTTCTCTTAGTTGCTACCTGAAGAAAGAGACCAATTCCCACCTGACTACAACCACCTGTCAGGAAGCTGTAGAGAGTGATAAAGTCACCTCTGAGTCTCCTTTTCTCCAGGCTAAACAACTCCAGCTCCCTCAGTTGTTCCTCATAGGGCTTGTGCTCCAAGCCCCTCACCAACCTTGTTGCCCTCCTCTGGACGCAGTCAAGCATCTCAACGTCCTTCCTAAACTGAGGGGCCCAGAACTGGACACAATACTCAAGGTGCGACCTCACCACTGCCGAGTACAGGGGAAGAAAGACCTCCCTGGTCCTGCTGGACACACTATTCCTGATACAGGCCAGGATGCCGTTGGCCTTCTTGGCCACCAGGGCACACTGCTGGCTCATGTTCAGTCAGTTTTCGACCAAAACCCCCGAGTCCCTTTCCACCTGGGCACTGTCCAGCCACACTGTCCCCAGCCTATAACGTTGCAGGGGGTTATTGTGGCCAAAATGCAGGACCCGGCACTTGGACTTATTCAACCTCATCCTATTGGATTCCGCCCATCCATCCAATTGTTCCAGGTCTCTCTGCAGAACCCTCCTACCTGCCAACAGATCGACACACGCTCCCAGCTTAGTGTCATCTGCAAATTTACTGATGAAAGATTCAATACCCTCATCCATGTCATCAATAAAAATATTAAACAGAACTGTCCCCAACACAGACCCCCTGAGGTACACCACTAGTGACTGGCTGCCAGCTGGATGCAGCACCGTTCACCACCACTCTCTGGGCTCGGCCATCCAGCCAGTTCATAACCCAGCAAAGAGTGCTCCTGTCTAAGCCGCGGGCTGCCAACTTTTCCAGGAGTATACTGTGGGAGACAGTGTCAAAGGCCTTGCTGAAGTCCAAATAGAAAACATCCACAGCCTTCCCTGCATCCACCAGGCGGGTCACCTGGTCATAAAAGGAGACCAGGTTGGTCAAACATGCCCTACCCTTCCTAAACCCATGCTGGCTGGGTCTGATACTCTGGCTGTCTTGTAAGTGCTGCATAATGGCTCTCAGTATAAACTGCTCCATTATCTTACCTGGTACTGAGGTCAGGCTAGCTGGCCTATAATTACCAGGATCCTCCTTTCTACCCTTTTTATGAATGGGAATCACATTGGCCAGCTTCCAGTCATCTGGAACCTCACCAGTGAGCCAAGTTTGTTGGTAAATGATGGAGAGCGGCTTCGCAAGTTCGTCTGCCAGCTCCCTCATCACCCTGGGATGGATCCCATCTGGGCCCATAGATTTATGGACATTCAAACAGCTCAACATTTCTCTGACTGCCTCCTCCTGGATAACAGGGGGACCATTCTGTTCCCTGGCGCCATCCACCAACCCAGTATGACAAATATCCTGAGGACAAGCCATCTTCCCACTAAAGACTGAAGCAAACAAGGCATTAAGCACTTCTGCCTTCTCCTCATCTGCAGTTGCCAAGTTCCCTCTTGCATCCAATAGATAACAAAGGTTGGTCTCATCCTTCCTTTTACCATTAACATATTTGTAAAAAGCTTTTTTATTATCCTCGACAGAAGTTGCCAAATTAAGTTCAAATTGAACTTTGGCCTCGCTAATTTTCTTCCTACATACCCTAGCAAGCCCCCTAAATGCTCCCTGAGAGACCTGACCCTCGTTCCAGAGATGGTACATCCTTTTTTTATTCTTAATTCTTTCAAAATCTCATTAACCAACCAGGCTGGACGTTTGCCTTGTCGACTCGTCGTTCGGCACACAGGGACAATCTGTTCCTGTGCCCTCAAGATCTCTGTTTTGAAGCATGCCCATCTTTCCTGGACTCCTCATAAACTCTTAGGCAAAGAAACATGCATTGAGTGGATATACCACATCCCTTATCACCCACAAGCCTCTGGAAAGATTGAGAGGTACGATGGAC
The DNA here is from genome assembly GCA_027886175.1 of Phylloscopus collybita. Classification (NCBI taxonomy): domain Eukaryota; kingdom Metazoa; phylum Chordata; class Aves; order Passeriformes; family Phylloscopidae; genus Phylloscopus; species Phylloscopus collybita. Next base: position 6,625,345 of record JAJNNQ010000057.1, read on the forward strand.
TGCTGATGACTATGTCAAGAGGGTTAGGCAATCGGGCATGGAAGCATTGGGAAGCAAATTTAGCAGAAAGCCACTTGGCTGGTTAACACCAGAAGATCTGCTAACCGCACTGGTCCTGCCCAGACAAAGCCCCTACATACTGTGGGAGGAGATAAGGTCCCCATACTACACACAGGGAAGTGGCTGGGGAAGTTGGTGTGGATTTCTCCTCCCATGGGAGAAGGCAAACCTATTAATGAGATTCTCTTTGCTCAGGGACCTGGGTGTAACTTGGTGGGTAATGCAGAAGGCTGGGGAGACCCAGTGTGTTCTTCAAGGAGATTTAACCTTGGGTGAAAAATAATCTGTGTGTAAATTGTATGTTGCAGGAAGTAACTTGCCGGAGTGACATGAACCGACGAAGAGACAATTTTGAGAGGAGCAAGGAGAGTGTGGCAATGACCCAGGCAGGGCCAGTGTCGGTGCCGAACAATCGAACGTGCTGCTTCTCCTGTCCTGAGCACCCATCTTGATGGCATGGAGCCCAAGTCGCGGCCTGTTTTTAAACGTCTGGAGGGATGGAGGAAGCCCATGAAATGGGAAATAAATATCTGTCTGTGAAATGACGGGGGACAGTAGTTAATGAAAATGTATGCATCTATGTCTTAGGCATAAAGATGGTTTAAGCATGGAGTTTAAATTGTAAGCATTGGTAGGAAGGGATTGCAGTAATGACAAATAAATACAATGGAATAATTAGAAGATAGATATAGATCTATATATATAATTCTGTGGGATCTGAGCATGATGCAAATGGTATGGAGTAAGGAGTGGAGATTGTATTGGGTGTTACTGAGATGGAGTTCATTTTCCCCACAGCGGCCCTCACAGTGCCGTGCTTTCCATTGGAAGCTGGAAAGGTGTTGATAACACCCCGGTGTTTTGGTCACTGCTGAGCAGTGTTGGCACAGCATCAGTGCTGTCTCTCCAACATTCTGCCCCCATCGATAGATCCTGGAAGGGGACACAACTATGCCCACTGACCCAAACTGGCCAGAGGGATATTCTGTACCATATGACCTGAGCTCAGATATAAAAGCTAAGTTAAGGAGGGGCAAGGAGGCACATTCGTTATTTACAACGTTTGCCTTTTGGAGCAACCGCTATGCGTGCTGAAGCCCTGCTTCCCAGAAGGTGGCTGAGCAGCACTTGCTGATGGGAACTAGAGGACAGAATTATTTTATTTTTCCTCTTTACTTGTTCGCACGCAAACGTTCTCTTTTCCTTTAGTAAACTGCCTTGTCTCACCTCTCACCTTGTTAGTTGTTTTCCATCCTATTTTCTCTTCTCTTTTTCCTGTCCAGCTGAGAAGGGAGAGTGATAGTGCAGCTCTGTGGGTACCTGCCATCCAGCCGAGGTCAACCCACCACAAATTCTTTTGATGCCATCCAGGTGGGTCAGGAGAAGAGTCAGAGAACACTCGGAGAGATCTGATCTCTGATTAGTTTATTGAGTTCTAGTTGGTAAATTTACGTACGTAAAATCTTTAATAAGTACATATGGGTTTGTGGTAAATAGTAATCTCTTTACTACACCTAATTTTAGTATGGGATACAAAGATTATCGCATAAGCTTACTATGCTTGTGAAAAGAATGTCACTTAGCATCCCACCCCATCGATGTCTGGTGTCAGGTAAGGGATCTCTCAGCCTCGAGGGGTAACTTTGAGAGGTGTCCCTACTCGAGGGGAGATCACTGCCGTGCAGCCAGTTGCTATGGAGGGAGAGCTCAACCGGCCCTGATGGCTGCACACATTGATATCATCAAGTGGTTGACTCTTGTTGCGGCAACAGCTGGTCTGTAGCTGGACAAAATAAATCTGATCATAACAAATCCAATTCGGCTAACCTGGCTTGTTCTAAAAACAAGTCCCTAGGTGAACAACGGAACTCTCAAACAGAGACCTCAGCCAACCCCATCCAAGCCCTGGATGCAGACACATCACTGGCCAGACATCTGGGCGGTGCAGAGATTTCCCAACCAATTGGCTATCCAAGCCCAGGAAATTCAAACCCCCTATAAAAAGAAGCTCTGAACAATAAAACAGGCTGTTTGCTGATGACCCTCGGTGTGTACTGTCTCGTGTGTCTGTCTCCATCCCATGGCCATCACGTAACAGACTCTTAGTCAGATTTTCTGCTGTGTTCATGCAGTTTTGGCTGCTTATTAGCCCAGCCTCCAGGCAAACCAGGTTGTTTGCTTTGGTGCTGGTTTCTTGCCAATAGCCTCACGCAGTAGGATTTCCTTTAGATAATCCTACTTTTTGATCATCTGCCTGGACCAAAGTTCATATCGTTCAAACAGAAGGAGGAAATCCATTACACCAGGTTTTCCCTAGCAACGACCCCAGAGCACTGAGGGCAGTAGTCAAAGGCATATTGGCCCAGGGGTTTTTGTCCTCGGTCCTGAAGCTGGTTGGAAATGGCAGGAGGAGTGGGTACTGATAATTCAGATCAGTAATTGGCTGCAGACCTGGTGCTTGCAACAGGGTTTTGGGTTCTATGAGCAGGAGAACCTGTTTGTGGATCAGCATCTGCTTGGCAGAGAGGGGCTCCACCTCCCTCAGTGAGGCAAAGGTATCCAGCCTTGTGCTGACTGACAAGTAAATCCCGATACGAAGGACTCTAGATGCTCTTCTGCGTTCAGGGTAGAAGGAAGAACCCTCCCCCATCTCCTGAAGTGCCCCTACATAACAGACAGGATGCTCCTGGTTTGGATACCGAAGAGCACGAGTAAAGGACAGGACCCAGGACAAGCCAACCATGCAAAGCTGACCGAACCACCTGCCCGCTGTCCTGGGTTTGCCTTAATTGAATTTTTTGGTAAGGAAGAAAAGAGTCAGCCATGGAAGTGACTTTGCCATTGAAAAACATTACAGCCACCAGTAAAGCACATAAAGGTATTAGTAATTGGAGATTCCCTACTGAGAAGCACCAATGTGGCCCTGCAGGGCCTGGAACTAGAGAGCCGAACAAGTAGTATGGCTGCACTCATGTCAAGAGTGGATGAGCTAGGCCTCAAGCCTTGGCAAGGCAAAGCGTGATTTTAGGAAACTTGCTGTGTTAGTACATTTTAGACATGCCTGTGTTAGTTAGTACGAGGCTTATGTTAAGCAATATCACTTGGCATGTATTACTTGTTATATAATGCGTGGGTATATAAGCTCAGCTAGGTGGATCAATAAACGGCTTCATATGAGCAATCAATGGAGTCCACGTCTCTTTGTCAATCGCCATCACACCAAGGCACCCATTTGCCACCCAGATAATTTCTCTAGAGAAGTCTGCTGCCTACGAGGAGCTTGCATTTGTGGCGTCACTGAGAGGCTGCCGAGGCTGGGGAACCCTACAGATCATCATCTGCTCCTACTCTTCTCTGTAGCGTCTGATGAGGCAACTTAGAACGCTCCCAGGAGAGTAATACATATGGCATCTCGATTTTAAAAGGATCGGGAGCATGGGTGGTAGTCTCCTGTATCAGTGTCCAGTCTGAGGAAAGGGTCCAGGAAGGAGGGGATGATCTGAACAGCTGAATGCCTGGCTGCGTAGCTGGTGCCATACGCAAAGTTTTGGCTTCTATGATCATGGTTCTACCTTTAAGAAGCCGGGTCTGTTGGGAGCTGATGGAATTTATGCAACCAAGCAGGGCAAGAGGGTCTTCACCAGCAAACCGGCCAGACTTACAAGGAGGGCTTTAAATAAGACTCAGCGGGGAAAGGGGATGGAGTTTTGAGCAATAGAGAAGAGCCAGGGGCTTTTGAGGCATCTGGAACTGTGAGGGGAATACCTGAAAAAGGCCGCAAAGCAACTGGGGCTTGATCATCCAAAAAAGTGACACAGCCAACAGCCCAACAGAAGTGCCTCTGTACCAGTGCACGCAGTATGGGTAACAACGAGGAGGAGCTGGAAACCGCTGTGCAACCAGAAAGCTAACGATGTAATCACCACGGCAGAAATGTGGTGGACTCAGCTGACTAGAGCTCTGCAGTCAACGACTATAAACTGGTCAGAAGTAAGGAGAGGAGGAGGTGACCCGCTACGTAAACCAAAAATAAGAGGGATTTCCTGTACAGGGCTGTCTTTGAAGGACAGCGATGAACAGGTTGAGAGCTTATGGGTGAAAATCAGAAGCCGAGCTGTTGTGTCGAGAGTAAGAAATTTGGCAGAAAATAAAGCCGCTTGCGTTCCAGCTGGTCCTCAGAGATCAGAGGGACTGGGTGGGGTTAGGCTTAATTTCCGATTACAACCAATTCAGCACTATGAGTCTGGTTGCGTTCTCTAAGAACCTTTGTGAGCACAGGTTCAGGAATAGAGTGGTTTTCTGAAGTTACAGAAATAGAGATTTAGAACTGCCATTGAGAAATGCACTAGCTGTGGTAGAGCTCTAATAACATCGTGCTAAGCCATGCAATACTAATAACAATGGTATGCAGAAGCTTCCTAAGAAGTTGTCCCCCCTTGGAAGGAGGGAGAAGAGAATAGCCCAGCAATTGTCTCCAAGGTCTTTTGGGAATTCCTCGTAACTAGGTGAAATTACTACCCTCCTTTTATACAGCCCAATCTTCTCCTCCTTATGTATAGCATGATCTAATTGGAGAGCCGAGTAATATAATCATATATGTGGTAGCATTTTTTGGCCGCAGTGTCCTTGAAAGTTCCGGTCATATGACTTTGTTCCATGCTGTGCCATTTGTCAGAGACAAAAGAGGCCAATCCTCACTGCCAATGAACTCCTCCTTCGGCCAACTCGTCCTTTCTAGACATCATCTATGCGGATCTCCATCCATAAAGATAATGTTGAGCAAACATGGTGAAGGCCATAAAAATTACACCTTAGGCCTTGATTGGCTCTGTGGTCATCATCCCACCCAAGTTAACAAAGCACATGTCGTGGTTGCTGTCTACTATAGGCTGCTGGATCAAGAGCATGAGGTCAATGTAAGAAATCAGGCAAGCAAGGCAGGAGATGAGCGTGGCTGAGTAAGGGCCTTGTCTTCTGGTCGAGCTGAAGTGCAAGGAGGATATGCATAGGTAGTGGAAGCAGGGACACGCATTCTGGAAGAATCTAAAGATGCCGCTCGGGTCTGCAGGGATGGGATCAGAAAAGCAAAGCTGGAGCTGAATTTGGCAGGGGATGTAAAGAATCATAAGATGGGCTTCCACAGCTGCGTTGGTCAGAAAATAAGACTAAATAATGCGTAACCGCTCTCCTCCCTTGCTGATAAATAAGCCAGGAGGTCCAGTGGCCAGCAACATGGAGAAGGCTGTGGCACTCGGCGAGTCATTTTCCTCTGTTTTCACTGGCACGGTTACCAAACCTCTTGAGACACTGAACCTCAAGGCAGGCAGAGACCTGGGGAACAAAGTCCCTTCCCATCGTAGGAAACGATCTGTTTGGAGACCACCCGAGGAACCTGTGCATACACAAGTCCTGCACCTGGGGAGGCACAACCCCATGCACCACTACATGCTGGAGACCGATCGGCTGGAAAGCAGCTTTGCAAAGTAGGACAATGTGCCCTTGCCGCAAAGGCGGCCAAGGATATCCTTAGCCCGATATAGAGGAAAGCAGGGTTTATATGTTACAAGACAGTTGTGTGGACCATTCAAGGTGCTCACTGTCCCCGGGGCTGCAGGGCACCACAGACCACCCTTGGGCAGCTTTGAGGGCACTGCCTATTTTTCTAAAAGCCTCCTATCCAGCTTAACGCAAATCCTACTATCTTGAGCCCTCAAGCCAGCAGTGCCGAACGCACGCTTTGTATTTTATTTGCTTCCGGGAGACGTGCAGCTTAGAAACGTCTGCAATGGAAGTGGGGCTTTCAGCAAACAGTGTAGAGCAACTTCTGTTGGTTTTTCAAAATGTCCTGGGAAGTTAAGGCCAGGCCTGCCCTGCCCTGGCCAAAGCAGTCATTTGACTGGAGGGAGCAGCACCAAAAAGGCACAGGCACCTTTGGAGTGGACTTGATGCGGTAACAAGCAACAAGAAATAGTACCTGTAGCTGCTACAGCCTCTTCTGCGACCTCGTAGCCCGCCCTCAGGGTCGCAGCACTACACGGGGCAGATCCCTCCGCGCCCCGCGGGCACCAGGTCGACGAGGGCGGACCCGCCAAGGGGGCGGGGGAAAGCGAAAAAGACAGGCGAGACAGCAAATCGAGACGCGGGCCACGATCCGTCGGCCCAATGGCCGCCGCGGAGGGCCGGGCTTAGTGGAGGAAGTGTCGGGGCGGACACGGGCGTTGTCCTTGGCTGACGAGAGTATCGGGGTGCTGGCCTCTCGCCCTGGTGGCGCCGCTACTGTCTTCGGAAAGTTCATCGGCAAGGCGTTTCCCTGGTATTGTCAGCGAAGAGGACGAGGAGGTAGCCGCGGCTTTGTTCTCTGTGCGCGGTTCCTCTTCCCTTCTCCCCCCTCCCCCTCCTCCCGCGCTTGCGGGCATCTGAGCCGAGGACAGCTGGTGCGCGGTGCCCGGGCGCGCGGCAGGGCGTGCGGCGGCGCTGCTGCTGTGGGTGGGGTGGGTGCAGGGACGCGGAACGGACGGGGCCTCTCTGGGTTGTGGCGCTCTCTACTGCACCATCCCCTAAGCTTGTTCTGTGCCTCAACCCCACCCCTCCGGCTGCCGCGGGCGTACTGGGTGGCTGGTGTTGTCCCGACTCGCCGCGCATCCCACCCCCACCGTGTCGTGTGCGCGCGCAGAGAAGGACCTCCGACGGTAACTTGGTCTCAATGTGTCTCCTAACAGCATCGATGAGGTTTCGCAGCTTGGCTGTGCTAGGCTTTGGTTCTGAACCCGCAAACTGGATTATGGGGGCATGGAATTACGTCTTTCTCTGGTTTAAAAAAAAAAAAATAAAAAAATTACAAGGTGGTCATCCTGCAGGCTGCAATAGCTTTCCAGCACTTGTTTCTGTGGGAAAGTAAGACCGTGATAACAGCATGCTTGCACGGGTCACGGATGCTGGTGCTGGGAACTAGAGTGAGCTGCTTAGACCGGGGGGCGGGCGGGGGAGGGAAACAATGCAGCCGTTGCCTATGCGATGTTAACTTTAGGTAATATCCCCTATGATTCAGTTATTAAAATGTTGAAATTTAGCAGTTAGGGATTCCTTCTGCTTTTGAAGGTAGGGTGTGCATGCAGAATGGAAGAGAGACTCGTCCTATGCGCTTGCAGGCTTCCTGTCATTATGCGTGTGTTTGATACTTGAGCTCCCTGTCCTGTGGGAAATGAATGGCCTCTGCTCTTCCACTTCACTAAACTCTTTGCTGATCCAGTTAAGCCATTTGTCTCCAGTCTCTGCGTGGGCCACATCCAATAGCAAAACTGCTTAGGAAAGAATCAGCCCGAACTAAAACATGCTGGAGGCTGTTAATTGCAAGTAGTGGCTCGACTCCTTCCCCCATGGTCTTCTTGCATGAGGAATCCCACTTCTGGAGGGGATCTATGTAAATATACTGTATTTTGGGTATAGAAAGCGTAATAATCACGCAAGAAAAATCAGTGTTCTGGCTTGTGTTTGGGGTATCTGGTAATCTGCTTCTGTAGGAGTTCAACGGGGCAGATGGGTTTGCATAAGCTATTACCTTTCTCTGAAGCCGGTTATGTTTTAACAGTTTACTCTTCCTCCGGTGCCGTGCGTTCCATGATCGTTGCCCCCTAGACGCGACGCTTTTCCTAGTCATGCCTAAGGAGCCAATTATCGAGTTGTCTGAAGCAGGAGAGTCTGGTGAATCTGTAAGTACTGTGGGAGTTTTCTGTATGCTAAACTGTACCTGTAGATAGTTCCTCATTTACTAGCCTCTTTCCCATCCCCCCTTTCCCCCTTGATAGGGCACAGTAGGGTGCTTTGGGTTTTCTGGCGCTATAATCTCTTGCCTCTAGCTTGTAATGGAGCTGAGCTTTTTTTGACTCAAAGCAGTGCTATAAAGCAGTGCTGGTCCCTGGGTATGTACTCCGGGTCCAAAATGCAGTGTTGTTTTGGAGTGCAGTCTGGTTCTTATTGTCATGGTTTAGAGTAGTATTAGTTCTTCTAACACGGGGAAGAGGGCTTGGGGTTTTTGGCAGGTCAGGGGCAAGGAAGGACAGAGCTGGTTGACAGGTGCTGGATGCTTTGCTTTTAGCTATGAAAGTCAAGTTCAAAGGCTTCATAAACCTATGCAAAAGGCAGCCTAAAGTTTCTTTTTCAGCAGGATTGTTTAAGTTTCCTGAAGACGCAACGGGGGCTTTAACCTGGAGACAAAGTCAGCTTCTGTGGCCGTTTTGTAGTCCTTTGCTGTCTATCTTGAGAAAAGTTGCCTAGCTCTCTTTTGCCCCTGTAGTGTACAGAATATGACTTTGTAGCTTTGCTTGAAAAGCACCAGTTGCGAGCAGGTGGACACCCCGTAATTTAAAGTGCAGTGGCTGAATTGATAGCAATTGTCTAGCTTCTTTCTCTGGGTGGTTCTCTGCTCTCGTTCCTTCCCTTCCTGCCCTCTCCTTTCTTTGTTCTTTTTTTTTTTTCCACTTATTTTTTGGGTTTGTACTTCCTTCTCCAGCTTCTTGGGCATGTAATGATTGTTGGCGAGAAGTGTGTTGCTCACCTGGGCCTGACCAATGGATTCCGGATGGTTGTGGATGAAGGGCCCGAGGGTGGGCAGTCTGTCTGTCGTATACATCTACCGGTTTTGGGTGGCCGTCAGTTCGACTGGCCAGCTGGCTAAGGCTTTTGCACCACAAGAGTTGCTGCACGTGTACAAATAGCCACTGAATGGATTTCGTCTCTTGCCTGTCAATCTAGGCGCTTTTAACGTGAATTTTTTTTTTGCCACGTGTCTGTGGAAGGTAATAAAAGCTTTGAGCAGCAGTTGCACAATAAAGATTTGTCATGGGGATATCACCTCTGTCTTGCGCGTCTTACTGAGGGGAAGTAGTTCTGCAAGTTCAAACGGTGTCTCCCTGGACTGCAGGTATGTGGAAGGTTTCAGCCTGATCACAGTATTCCATAAACAGTGATTTGCCCGTTCATTTGAAGCGTGACGCTGGAAGTGCTTAGCAGTCTCACGCATCTTGTGGGAAGCAAAGTCTTAGCTCTTTGGCCGTGGTACGCCAATGTACAGAAAGCCCATGTAGGCTGCTGCTAAAACTCTAGAATATACTGCATGTGAGGCTACAGGCATGCTGTCCAAGGGTGATTTTGGCACACTGCAATGTGTTGGGTGCATCCACCTCCTGTTGGAGCACTTTTTCAGTGGCTGTGTAATAAGGCCCCGTTGATATCCATTTTCTGGTGAGGAGGGCTATGGTAGGAGAAAACAATGGGTCTGACTGGCAGCTGTGGTTCTTCCACAGCACAGTGGAATCTCTTTTGTCGGTTCGAGTCAGCTGTCCTGGCTCTGTCCCTTCCCAAGCTCTTGCCCACCCCCAGCTTTCCAGACAGTGGGGTTGGTTTCAGTGCCAGCCTCCACACAGTGGGAGCAGTGCTCCGCAGTAGCTGAAACACTGGTGCGTTATCAACACCTTTCTATCTACAGCTGCAAAGCAGAGCACTATGAGGGCTGCAATGGGGAAAGTTACCTCCATCACAGCCGGACCCAAACCAAAACTGCACTGCAGTGAAGCAGCAAACTTCATCTTGCTTTAACAGCTATTAAAAAAGGTAGACGGGTGCCATAAAGCTGGGCAGTCCTTCATTGCCCTTGAACCCTATGTTACTGAAACAATGTGAGGCCCCCACTGAAAGGCATCTTCATCTCTCCACTAGTCCATAGGGATTGGGGAAGTTTGGTGACGCGGGTGTGCAAGTAACCCGAGGACTTCACCTTTATTCAGTCATCCTGGGGAAGAGATGGAAATGATTTACCTGATGTAGATGGAAAATGCACTGGTGGAGTGTTTGCTTACTGAATGATTGAGGTGGGCAATGTCTGTTGTTCTGTCTATATAAACTCACTAAGGTATCTAGAAAGTCTTCCTGCTTTCGGGGGGGCGGGGGAATTTTGGAGAAGCTGGTTATGGCTTAATACATTTCAAGAGTGGGTGATTGCCATTGGCTTTAGAAGTCTGTTGCCTTGGGGTATTCTATATCTTGCCTCGCAAGCAGGGTTTCTGATACTTAGCTCCAGACCGGAGAGAGCCAAGGGTTATGAAACCAAGATCCACTGGAGAATTGTAGGATCCTAGACCAGCCCAGGTGTGAAGGGACCTCGCAAGATCACCTGGTGCAGCCTTTTGTGGGAAAGGGAGCCTAGACGACGCTATCTAGCACCCTGTCCAATCGCCTCTTGAAAAACTCCGGCAGTGGGGACTGGCGCAACTTGTGCCCGTTGTCCCTTGTCTTTTCCGTGTGGTTCCTTGTGAAGAGAGAGTCTCTGTCCTCTTTGCACCCTCCCGTGAAGTACTGGAATACTGTGATGAGGTTCCCCCTGAGCCTAGGCAGGGGCCTCCCCTATTGCAACTAATTCCTTTCTCACTGCTAGCCATCATTCAGCCCCTAGCTGCTTTCAGATGTTCCTCCACAGCTTTTGGATCCCTGCCAAGCCCATTTGTCCCAGAACCTAGGACTTGGACTTATTCCATGCTTCTGTAAGTATTCGCTGATATCACTTGCCATCCTGCCGACTACGCCAATGTCAGAGACTGAAATTTTTATGGTTTATGGCTTAAAGATTTTTTATGAAGGATTTAGTCCATTAAAACTGTATAATGAAGCTGCACCACTGAAGCCCACCCTGAGTGGGGCCTTCTGACTTGAACCCTGAACTACGAGTTAAACCGCCTAAGGGATAGAGATAAGAAAAGTGACACTATTGTTCAAAGCATCTGGGAAGTAATGGTGTCTTGGTTTGGAAAGACAAGTGTCAGCCAGGCAAAGCCAGAGGTTCCCTTAGAATGGGGAATGTAAACCCCTCACCCCCGCCAAATTATAATTTTGCAATTAAGGGCCTTCAGGCAAAGATTTGGGAATAGGAATATTAACAATACAAATGTAGTAGAAAAAACAAAACCACCCAACCAAACCAGCAAACAAACACCAATTTTGGAAAACCCTGACAGAGTCAGAGCTACAACCCGACACCCTGTTGGTCAGGGTGTTGGAAGCAGTCCAGAAGTGAGTCCTCCTGGAGTGGCAGATGTGGTTCAGGTGGAGTAGAGATGATCCTGTAGAACAAGGGTCCAGTGGTGGTGAGAAGGGGTCCAGTCTTCCTCCAGGAATCGGGTGAAGCTAGGTAGATACCTTGTGTTCCTGTATCTCAGTTTTATCCAGGTAGGAATGGTTGGCTCCCCCCATTGGGTGGAGCATCTCACAATAGGATGATGTAATGTGGATAGTCTATTTTGGGGATGTGTGCTTTTAGGGGTGTCTTAATGGTCCATTAGCAGAAAATGTTCCCCTGGAGGGAGGATGGGCGGTGAAAGAGACAGGAAACAATGCCCTACCTGATTTTAACAGTTGGCCCATTATCAAAGGGCATCTGCCCCCCCTCCTCCCAGAGTTACAAGAGATAATGAAAAACATCTTCCCAACTGCTTTCAGCAAATGAAATAGAATACACATTTTTGGTTCCACAACGCAAGACAAATGGATAAGACTGGAAGAGCATCCAGGGCAGGGCCCAGCCTAGCAGCTTCAGGGTGGAGGCCACAGCCCCGGGTTTATCTACTGCCAGGTTTGCACAGACACCACCCCCCAACCCAGGAAGGAGGAGGAGAGGTCTTGGGTATATGGCAAAAAGCCTCTGGTCAGAGGCAGTGAGCGCCCATCCTCCGCTACACAAACTGGTCCAGTTGCAGGGCCCCTCACCCTGGGAAAGCCTCCTCTATGGGACATTCTCATGAGGGGCAGCTGAGGGGGTCTCATAGTCCATCAAAGGCCCCCCCAAGGGGTCCCCACACCCTGTACCAGAGCACTGCACATGATGCAAAATGATGCAACTGATCCACAGTCTTGCAAGGGACTGTGTCAAACTACCTCCCCTCAGGGGAGGCTCCTGGGTGTCCCCACCTTGCCCAAACGTATATTAATCCATTGGATTCTATGCTTTTTGGTGGGGGACCCTCACCACCAAGAAGACCAGATGGAGAGGACCAATGAGATGTCGTTGAGACCCACGTAGTGGTGATATGTTTCTACTTAATCTGTCTCTCTCACTCTCCCTGTCCCCCTCCACACACCTCTTTTTCTCCTTCTTTCTCTTTTTTTCTCTTTCTTTCTCTTTGCCTCTTTTGCTGTTAAATAAAATAGATCAAATTTTTTGTATCAACATTTGACCTCGTTTGGTTTTAATCACGTTTTGGGGAATATTTTGAACCTCAGGATTCTATCCATAACCCACAGAAAGCTCACTTTGCTCCTTCGTGATTAGAGCGGATTGCAACAGCCAGTTAGTGCAAATGAGTGTTTTAGGTCGCTTAAAGGACCACTGGCAAAGGTATCGGCAAAATCAGGTTCAATATAAAAGTGAAAGCACGACCAAGTTCTTTGGCGAGGTTTACTCTACTACTTACTCGATAGTGTTTTCATTGGTAACTAAAAACCAGTGTTTTGGCTACTGCTGAGAAATGTTGGCACAGAGAGCATCAGTGCTGTCTCTCCAACATTCTGCCCCTCCCATCAGTAGGCTGGGGATGGGCAAGATCCTGGAAGGGGACACAACTAGGCCACCTGATCCAAATTGGCCAGTGGGCTGTTCTGTACACTGTGACATCAGCTCAGATATAAAAGCTAAGTACAGAGGAAGGAAGGAGGCTCATCGCTACACATGCTGAAGCCCTGCTTCCTGGAAAGGGGCCAGAAAGCACTTGCTGACAGGAACTAGAGGATAGAATTATTTTCTTTTTCCTCTTTGCTTGTTAGCCTGCCAAATTTTATCTTTTGCTTTAGCAACCTGCTTTACTGCAACATGCAAGTTGTTTTCCATCTTATTTTCTCTCTGTGTCAAGCTGAGAAACAGGAGTGATAGAGCAGTCTGGTGGGCACCTGGCACCCAGGCAAGCTCAGTCCACCACAGTCCTTTTTGGTGCCCAATGTGGGCCGAAAACATGGCAGTTTTATATCTTGCGTGCCATAGTAGTAGTAGTTGTTGAGTAGCAAGCTCATGTGCGGGACATGGAGTTTGTCAGGTGCGCTGCTTATCTCTTTGTTTTGTTGAGTTTGGGAATGTGTTAATACAAACAGTGGCTCTGTGCTTTGCTGTGACACAGATGGCTTTGTTGTGCTGGGGGCGCTATTTTCTGGGGACAGTGAGGGACTCCCTCTCCCTACCTGGGATTGATGTGTATTGTTTTAGAATGCAGGCTGCCGCATTCCTTGTTCATCCTTATGTGAAGCTGTTGAATACTATTAATACTAATAACTAATACAGTTGGCACACTATGGGGTTTGTGGAATCTGCTGTCATCCTGCTGTAAGACAAAACAAACCGTAGGTGAGGAGATATTGAAATGTGCCCTGAAGCGGTTGGTCACTGGATGGCAGTGTGTGGAAGGATTTGGGCAGGTTCCTAGAGTGGCTATCACCTCCCATTGCGGGGGACTTTACAGCTGAACAGGCAATGAACCCTGGCAAACTGACACGTCACCTGATAGAAGGGTGCCTTGCCTAACCCAATGAAACCCAGCAGCTTCTCGCCCTGTATGGGGGCCTGGCCTGTGCCTCTGGAGCCACAGTTCAGTACTGTTAGAGGAGTGTGGCTGAGGCAGGGACCCAAACTGCATTTGAGGACACTATAGCTTAGATAAAGTCCCAAACAACAACAACTACAGTAATTGCCCCCAATAGTAATGAAGAAAAGGTGGATAAGGAGAGCCAAGGAGCCATCAGCAAGACTTCTTTTAATAGTCCCATGTGGCCAATGCAAATGTCTGAAGGAGGGTGGAGGGATAACAGTAGACCCTCGTGGCCTGCATGAAGTAACGCCCCCACTGAGTGCTGCTGTACCGGACACGTTAGAGCTCCGATATGAGCTGGAGTCGAAGGCAGCCAGGTGATATGCTGGACTTGGCATTGTCAATGCATTCTTCTCAATTCCTTTGGCAGCAGAGTGCAGACCACAGTTTGCTTTCATGTGGCAGGGTGTCCAATACACCTGGAATCGACTGCCCCGGGGGTGGAAACACAGCCCTACCGTCTCTCATGGACTGATCCAAAGCGTACTGGAAAGGGTTGATGCCCCTGAACATCTACAATACGTTCATGACATCGTTGTGTGGGGCAGTGAGGCAGAAGAAGTGTTTGAGAAGGGAAAAAGAATAGTTCAGAATGTTCAGAAAGCTGGGTTTGCCACAAAGAAAAGCAAGGTCAAGGGACCTGCACGGGACATCCAGCTCTTGGGCGTCAAATGGTAGGGGGGCCGCCATCATGTGCCTATGCGATGTGGTTAACAAGACAGCAACTATGTCTTCACCAGCTAAGAAGACGGAAACACAGGCTTTCGTAGGCCGCCTGGGGTTTTGGAGAATGCCTATTCCACGTTATAGTCAGCTTGTGAGGCCCCTCTATCGAGTGACCCAGAAGAAGAGCCATTTTGAATGGGGCCTTGAGCAACAACAGGCCTTTGAGCCCATCAAAGAGGAAATAGCTTGCGTGGTAGCTCTTGGGTCTGTTCAGACTGGACCAGCCCTGCAAAATATACTCTACACTCTAGCTGGGTAGCATGGTCTCACTTGGCGCTTCTGGCAAAGAACATCAAGAGAAACCCGCGGTTGACCATTAGGGTTTTGGAGCCGGGGTTATCGAGGACCAGAAGGCCCACTGCACTCCAGCTGAAAAAGAAATATTAACAGCATATGACGGGCTTCGAGCATCCTCAGAAGTTGATGGGAAAGAAGCATGTCTCCTCTTGGCACTGCAATTTCCTGTGCTACACTAGATGTTCAAAGGAAGCATCCCTTCGACACATCGTGCAAGCAGTGCTACATGAAGGAAGTGGGTAGGTAGCACTGTTCACACAACGAGCTCAACTGAGGAAACCCAATTGCCCAAGAATCCATGAAAGCAGGCAGAGATTTTGGAGCATTGATTTGGAAGGTGACCCCTGCTCGAGAAGCACCACCATATAATGAGTTCTCAGAAGATGAAAGAGGCCACGCTCTCTTTTCTGATGGATCCTGCCTTGTGGTAGGAAACCATCAGAGGTGGAAAGCTGCTGTGTGGAGTCCCACATAACGAGTCGTTGTGGCCGCTGAAGGAGAAGAAAAGTGGCCTGTACTGTGTCTCTATTCTGACTCCTGGATGATGGCTAATGCCCTATGAAGGTGGCTACAGCAATGGAAGAAGACCACTTGGCAACGCACGGGTAAACCCACCTGGGCTGCTGCGTTGTGGCAGGACATCACTGCATGGATAGCAAACATGGCTCTGAAGGGACGTCACGTAGATGTCCACGTGCCCAAAAGCCATGTCACTGAGAAACATCACAACAATGAACAGCCAGATAAGGCTGCCAAAATTGAAATAGCTCAGGTAGACTTAGACTGGGAGCAGAAGTGTGAACTCTTTACAGTCCAGTGGGCCCATGAAACATCAGGGCATCTAGGAAAAGATGCAACCTACAGATGAGCTTGTGATCAAGGGCTGGATCTGATCACGGAGGCTTTCACACAGGTCACCCATGAATGCGAAACATGTGCTGCAATCAAGTGAGCCACGCAAGTAAAATCTCCTTGGAATAGATGGCCAGACTGGGTTTTAAATATGGTGAGGCCTGGCCAAGTGACTGTATTGGACCACTGCCGTGAACACACCAAGGCAAGAGCTTGCATACTCATCATGGTAGAGGCAACTACTGGTTGGCTGGAAAAATACCCTGTAAGCCATGCTGTTCCTCGAAACATCATCTTAGGCTTTGAGAGACACGCTTTGTCGTGACATGGTACCCCAGAAAGAATGGAACCTATGAGTCTCATTTATGAATCAGAATCAGAATCATTAGGTTGGAAGAGACCTCCAGGATCATCAAATCCAACCCAACCCTAACCTCAACTAAACCATGGCACCAAGTGCCACATCTAGTCTTTCCTTAAACACGTCCAGAGATGGTGAATTCACTACCTCCCCAGGTAGACCGTTCCAGTACTTTATTTCCCTTTCTGTAAAAAATGTTTTCCTAATATCTAGCCTATATTTCCCTTGGCGCAGCTTGGGACTGTGTCCTCTCGTTCTCTTAGTTGCTACCTGAAGAAAGAGACCAATTCCCACCTGACTACAACCACCTGTCAGGAAGCTGTAGAGAGTGATAAAGTCACCTCTGAGTCTCCTTTTCTCCAGGCTAAACAACTCCAGCTCCCTCAGTTGTTCCTCATAGGGCTTGTGCTCCAAGCCCCTCACCAACCTTGTTGCCCTCCTCTGGACGCAGTCAAGCATCTCAACGTCCTTCCTAAACTGAGGGGCCCAGAACTGGACACAATACTCAAGGTGCGACCTCACCACTGCCGAGTACAGGGGAAGAAAGACCTCCCTGGTCCTGCTGGACACACTATTCCTGATACAGGCCAGGATGCCGTTGGCCTTCTTGGCCACCAGGGCACACTGCTGGCTCATGTTCAGTCAGTTTTCGACCAAAACCCCCGAGTCCCTTTCCACCTGGGCACTGTCCAGCCACACTGTCCCCAGCCTATAACGTTGCAGGGGGTTATTGTGGCCAAAATGCAGGACCCGGCACTTGGACTTATTCAACCTCATCCTATTGGATTCCGCCCATCCATCCAATTGTTCCAGGTCTCTCTGCAGAACCCTCCTACCTGCCAACAGATCGACACACGCTCCCAGCTTAGTGTCATCTGCAAATTTACTGATGAAAGATTCAATACCCTCATCCATGTCATCAATAAAAATATTAAACAGAACTGTCCCCAACACAGACCCCCTGAGGTACACCACTAGTGACTGGCTGCCAGCTGGATGCAGCACCGTTCACCACCACTCTCTGGGCTCGGCCATCCAGCCAGTTCATAACCCAGCAAAGAGTGCTCCTGTCTAAGCCGCGGGCTGCCAACTTTTCCAGGAGTATACTGTGGGAGACAGTGTCAAAGGCCTTGCTGAAGTCCAAATAGAAAACATCCACAGCCTTCCCTGCATCCACCAGGCGGGTCACCTGGTCATAAAAGGAGACCAGGTTGGTCAAACATGCCCTACCCTTCCTAAACCCATGCTGGCTGGGTCTGATACTCTGGCTGTCTTGTAAGTGCTGCATAATGGCTCTCAGTATAAACTGCTCCATTATCTTACCTGGTACTGAGGTCAGGCTAGCTGGCCTATAATTACCAGGATCCTCCTTTCTACCCTTTTTATGAATGGGAATCACATTGGCCAGCTTCCAGTCATCTGGAACCTCACCAGTGAGCCAAGTTTGTTGGTAAATGATGGAGAGCGGCTTCGCAAGTTCGTCTGCCAGCTCCCTCATCACCCTGGGATGGATCCCATCTGGGCCCATAGATTTATGGACATTCAAACAGCTCAACATTTCTCTGACTGCCTCCTCCTGGATAACAGGGGGACCATTCTGTTCCCTGGCGCCATCCACCAACCCAGTATGACAAATATCCTGAGGACAAGCCATCTTCCCACTAAAGACTGAAGCAAACAAGGCATTAAGCACTTCTGCCTTCTCCTCATCTGCAGTTGCCAAGTTCCCTCTTGCATCCAATAGATAACAAAGGTTGGTCTCATCCTTCCTTTTACCATTAACATATTTGTAAAAAGCTTTTTTATTATCCTCGACAGAAGTTGCCAAATTAAGTTCAAATTGAACTTTGGCCTCGCTAATTTTCTTCCTACATACCCTAGCAAGCCCCCTAAATGCTCCCTGAGAGACCTGACCCTCGTTCCAGAGATGGTACATCCTTTTTTTATTCTTAATTCTTTCAAAATCTCATTAACCAACCAGGCTGGACGTTTGCCTTGTCGACTCGTCGTTCGGCACACAGGGACAATCTGTTCCTGTGCCCTCAAGATCTCTGTTTTGAAGCATGCCCATCTTTCCTGGACTCCTCATAAACTCTTAGGCAAAGAAACATGCATTGAGTGGATATACCACATCCCTTATCACCCACAAGCCTCTGGAAAGATTGAGAGGTACGATGGACTGCTGATGACTATGTCAAGAGGGTTAGGCAATCGGGCATGGAAGCATTGGGAAGCAAATTTAGCAGAAAGCCACTTGGCTGGTTAACACCAGAAGATCTGCTAACCGCACTGGTCCTGCCCAGACAAAGCCCCTACATACTGTGGGAGGAGATAAGGTCCCCATACTACACACAGGGAAGTGGCTGGGGAAGTTGGTGTGGATTTCTCCTCCCATGGGAGAAGGCAAACCTATTAATGAGATTGTCTTTGCTCAGGGACCTGGGTGTAACTTGGTGGGTAATGCAGAAGGCTGGGGAGACCCAGTGTGTTCTTCAAGGAGATTTAACCTTGGGTGAAAAATAATCTGTGTGTAAATTGTATGTTGCAGGAAGTAACTTGCCGGAGTGACATGAACCGACGAAGAGACAATTTTGAGAGGAGCAAGGAGAGTGTGGCAATGACCCAGGCAGGGCCAGTGTCGGTGCCGAACAATCGAACGTGCTGCTTCTCCTGTCCTGAGCACCCATCTTGATGGCATGGAGCCCAAGTCGCGGCCTGTTTTTAAACGTCTGGAGGGATGGAGGAAGCCCATGAAATGGGAAATAAATATCTGTCTGTGAAATGACGGGGGACAGTAGTTAATGAAAATGTATGCATCTATGTCTTAGGCATAAAGATGGTTTAAGCATGGAGTTTAAATTGTAAGCATTGGTAGGAAGGGATTGCAGTAATGACAAATAAATACAATGGAATAATTAGAAGATAGATATAGATCTATATATATAATTCTGTGGGATCTGAGCATGATGCAAATGGTATGGAGTAAGGAGTGGAGATTGTATTGGGTGTTACTGAGATGGAGTTCATTTTCCCCACAGCGGCCCTCACAGTGCCGTGCTTTCCATTGGAAGCTGGAAAGGTGTTGATAACACCCCGGTGTTTTGGTCACTGCTGAGCAGTGTTGGCACAGCATCAGTGCTGTCTCTCCAACATTCTGCCCCCATCGATAGATCCTGGAAGGGGACACAACTATGCCCACTGACCCAAACTGGCCAGAGGGATATTCTGTACCATATGACCTGAGCTCAGATATAAAAGCTAAGTTAAGGAGGGGCAAGGAGGCACATTCGTTATTTACAACGTTTGCCTTTTGGAGCAACCGCTATGCGTGCTGAAGCCCTGCTTCCCAGAAGGTGGCTGAGCAGCACTTGCTGATGGGAACTAGAGGACAGAATTATTTTATTTTTCCTCTTTACTTGTTCGCACGCAAACGTTCTCTTTTCCTTTAGTAAACTGCCTTGTCTCACCTCTCACCTTGTTAGTTGTTTTCCATCCTATTTTCTCTTCTCTTTTTCCTGTCCAGCTGAGAAGGGAGAGTGATAGTGCAGCTCTGTGGGTACCTGCCATCCAGCCGAGGTCAACCCACCACAAATTCTTTTGATGCCATCCAGGTGGGTCAGGAGAAGAGTCAGAGAACACTCGGAGAGATCTGATCTCTGATTAGTTTATTGAGTTCTAGTTGGTAAATTTACGTACGTAAAATCTTTAATAAGTACATATGGGTTTGTGGTAAATAGTAATCTCTTTACTACACCTAATTTTAGTATGGGATACAAAGATTATCGCATAAGCTTACTATGCTTGTGAAAAGAATGTCACTTAGCATCCCACCCCATCGATGTCTGGTGTCAGGTAAGGGATCTCTCAGCCTCGAGGGGTAACTTTGAGAGGTGTCCCTACTCGAGGGGAGATCACTGCCGTGCAGCCAGTTGCTATGGAGGGAGAGCTCAACCGGCCCTGATGGCTGCACACATTGATATCATCAAGTGGTTGACTCTTGTTGCGGCAACAGCTGGTCTGTAGCTGGACAAAATAAATCTGATCATAACAAATCCAATTCGGCTAACCTGGCTTGTTCTAAAAACAAGTCCCTAGGTGAACAACGGAACTCTCAAACAGAGACCTCAGCCAACCCCATCCAAGCCCTGGATGCAGACACATCACTGGCCAGACATCTGGGCGGTGCAGAGATTTCCCAACCAATTGGCTATCCAAGCCCAGGAAATTCAAACCCCCTATAAAAAGAAGCTCTGAACAATAAAACAGGCTGTTTGCTGATGACCCTCGGTGTGTACTGTCTCGTGTGTCTGTCTCCATCCCATGGCCATCACGTAACAGACTCTTAGTCAGATTTTCTGCTGTGTTCATGCAGTTTTGGCTGCTTATTAGCCCAGCCTCCAGGCAAACCAGGTTGTTTGCTTTGGTGCTGGTTTCTTGCCAATAGCCTCACGCAGTAGGATTTCCTTTAGATAATCCTACTTTTTGATCATCTGCCTGGACCAAAGTTCATATCGTTCAAACAGAAGGAGGAAATCCATTACACCAGGTTTTCCCTAGCAACGACCCCAGAGCACTGAGGGCAGTAGTCAAAGGCATATTGGCCCAGGGGTTTTTGTCCTCGGTCCTGAAGCTGGTTGGAAATGGCAGGAGGAGTGGGTACTGATAATTCAGATCAGTAATTGGCTGCAGACCTGGTGCTTGCAACAGGGTTTTGGGTTCTATGAGCAGGAGAACCTGTTTGTGGATCAGCATCTGCTTGGCAGAGAGGGGCTCCACCTCCCTCAGTGAGGCAAAGGTATCCAGCCTTGTGCTGACTGACAAGTAAATCCCGATACGAAGGACTCTAGATGCTCTTCTGCGTTCAGGGTAGAAGGAAGAACCCTCCCCCATCTCCTGAAGTGCCCCTACATAACAGACAGGATGCTCCTGGGTTGGATACCGAAGAGCACGAGTAAAGGACAGGACCCAGGACAAGCCAACCATGCAAAGCTGACCGAACCACCTGCCCGCTGTCCTGGGTTTGCCTTAATTGAATTTTTTGGTAAGGAAGAAAAGAGTCAGCCATGGAAGTGACTTTGCCATTGAAAAACATTACAGCCACCAGTAAAGCACATAAAGGTATTAGTAATTGGAGATTCCTTACTGAGAAGCACCAATGTGGCCCTGCAGGGCCTGGAACTAGAGAGCCGAACAAGTAGTATGGCTGCACTCATGTCAAGAGTGGATGAGCTAGGCCTCAAGCCTTGGCAAGGCAAAGCGTGATTTTAGGAAACTTGCTGTGTTAGTACATTTTAGACATGCCTGTGTTAGTTAGTACGAGGCTTATGTTAAGCAATATCACTTGGCATGTATTACTTGTTATATAATGCGTGGGTATATAAGCTCAGCTAGGTGGATCAATAAATGGCTTCATATGAGCAATCAATGGAGTCCACGTCTCTTTGTCAATCGCCATCACACCAAGGCACCCATTTGCCACCCAGATAATTTCTCTAGAGAAGTCTGCTGCCTACGAGGAGCTTGCATTTGTGGCGTCACTGAGAGGCTGCCGAGGCTGGGGAACCCTACAGATCATCATCTGCTCCTACTCTTCTCTGTAGCGTCTGATGAGGCAACTTAGAACGCTCCCAGGAGAGTAATACATATGGCATCTCGATTTTAAAAGGATCAGGAGCATGGGTGGTAGTCTCCTGTATCAGTGTCCAGTCTGAGGAAAGGGTCCAGGAAGGAGGGGATGATCTGAACAGCTGAATGCCTGGCTGCGTAGCTGGTGCCATACGCAAAGTTTTGGCTTCTATGATCATGGTTCTACCTTTAAGAAGCCGGGTCTGTTGGGAGCTGATGGAATTTATGCAACCAAGCAGGGCAAGAGGGTCTTCACCAGCAAACCGGCCAGACTTACAAGGAGGGCTTTAAATAAGACTCAGCGGGGAAAGGGGATGGAGTTTTGAGCAATAGAGAAGAGCCAGGGGCTTTTGAGGCATCTGGAACTGTGAGGGGAATACCTGAAAAAGGCCGCAAAGCAACTGGGGCTTGATCATCCAAAAAAGTGACACAGCCAACAGCCCAACAGAAGTGCCTCTGTACCAGTGCACGCAGTATGGGTAACAACGAGGAGGAGCTGGAAACCGCTGTGCAACCAGAAAGCTAACGATGTAATCACCACGGCAGAAATGTGGTGGACTCAGCTGACTAGAGCTCTGCAGTCAACGGCTATAAACTGGTCAGAAGTAAGGAGAGGAGGAGGTGACCCTCTACGTAAACCAAAAATAAGAGGGATTTCCTGTACAGGGCTGTCTTTGAAAGACAGCGATGAACAGGTTGAGAGCTTATGGGTGAAAATCAGAAGCCGAGCTGTTGTGTCGAGAGTAAGAAATTTGGCAGAAAATAAAGCCGCTTGCGTTCCAGCTGGTCCTCAGAGATCAGAGGGACTGGGTGGGGTTAGGCTTAATTTCCGATTACAACCAATTCAGCACTATGAGTCTGGTTGCGTTCTCTAAGAACCTTTGTGAGCACAGGTTCAGGAATAGAGTGGTTTTCTGAAGTTACAGAAATAGAGATTTAGAACTGCCATTGAGAAATGCACTAGCTGTGGTAGAGCTCTAATAACATCGTGCTAAGCCATGCAATACTAATAACAATGGTATGCAGAAGCTTCCTAAGAAGTTGTCCCCCCTTGGAAGGAGGGAGAAGAGAATAGCCCAGCAATTGTCTCCAAGGTCTTTTGGGAATTCCTCGTAACTAGGTGAAATTACTACCCTCCTTTTATACAGCCCAATCTTCTCCTCCTTATGTATAGCATGATCTAATTGGAGAGCCGAGTAATATAATCATATATGTGGTAGCATTTTTTGGCCGCAGTGTCCTTGAAAGTTCCGGTCATATGACTTTGTTCCATGCTGTGCCATTTGTCAGAGACAAAAGAGGCCAATCCTCACTGCCAATGAACTCCTCCTTCGGCCAACTCGTCCTTTCTAGACATCATCTATGCGGATCTCCATCCATAAAGATAATGTTGAGCAAACATGGTGAAGGCCATAAAAATTACACCTTAGGCCTTGATTGGCTCTGTGGTCATCATCCCACCCAAGTTAACAAAGCACATGTCGTGGTTGCTGTCTACTATAGGCTGCTGGATCAAGAGCATGAGGTCAATGTAAGAAATCAGGCAAGCAAGGCAGGAGATGAGCGTGGCTGAGTAAGGGCCTTGTCTTCTGGTCGAGCTGAAGTGCAAGGAGGATATGCATAGGTAGTGGAAGCAGGGACACGCATTCTGGAAGAATCTAAAGATGCCGCTCGGGTCTGCAGGGATGGGATCAGAAAAGCAAAGCTGGAGCTGAATTTGGCAGGGGATGTAAAGAATCATAAGATGGGCTTCCACAGCTGCGTTGGTCAGAAAATAAGACTAAATAATGCGTAACCGCTCTCCTCCCTTGCTGATAAATAAGCCAGGAGGTCCAGTGGCCAGCAACATGGAGAAGGCTGTGGCACTCGGCGAGTCATTTTCCTCTGTTTTCACTGGCACGGTTACCAAACCTCTTGAGACACTGAACCTCAAGGCAGGCAGAGACCTGGGGAACAAAGTCCCTTCCCATCGTAGGAAACGATCTGTTTGGAGACCACCCGAGGAACCTGTGCATACACAAGTCCTGCACCTGGGGAGGCACAACCCCATGCACCACTACATGCTGGAGACCGATCGGCTGGAAAGCAGCTTTGCAAAGTAGGACAATGTGCCCTTGCCGCAAAGGCGGCCAAGGATATCCTTAGCCCGATATAGAGGAAAGCAGGGTTTATATGTTACAAGACAGTTGTGTGGACCATTCAAGGTGCTCACTGTCCCCGGGGCTGCAGGGCACCACAGACCACCCTTGGGCAGCTTTGAGGGCACTGCCTATTTTTCTAAAAGCCTCCTATCCAGCTTAACGCAAATCCTACTATCTTGAGCCCTCAAGCCAGCAGTGCCGAACGCACGCTTTGTATTTTATTTGCTTCCGGGAGACGTGCAGCTTAGAAACGTCTGCAATGGAAGTGGGGCTTTCAGCAAACAGTGTAGAGCAACTTCTGTTGGTTTTTCAAAATGTCCTGGGAAGTTAAGGCCAGGCCTGCCCTGCCCTGGCCAAAGCAGTCATTTGACTGGAGGGAGCAGCACCAAAAAGGCACAGGCACCTTTGGAGTGGACTTGATGCGGTAACAAGCAACAAGAAATAGTACCTGTAGCTGCTACAGCCTCTTCTGCGACCTCGTAGCCCGCCCTCAGGGTCGCAGCACTACACGGGGCAGATCCCTCCGCGCCCCGCGGGCACCAGGTCGACGAGGGCGGACCCGCCAAGGGGGCGGGGGAAAGCGAAAAAGACAGGCGAGACAGCAAATCGAGACGCGGGCCACGATCCGTCGGCCCAATGGCCGCCGCGGAGGGCCGGGCTTAGTGGAGGAAGTGTCGGGGCGGACACGGGCGTTGTCCTTGGCTGACGAGAGTATCGGGGTGCTGGCCTCTCGCCCTGGTGGCGCCGCTACTGTCTTCGGAAAGTTCATCGGCAAGGCGTTTCCCTGGTATTGTCAGCGAAGAGGACGAGGAGGTAGCCGCGGCTTTGTTCTCTGTGCGCGGTTCCTCTTCCCTTCTCCCCCCTCCCCCTCCTCCCGCGCTTGCGGGCATCTGAGCCGAGGACAGCTGGTGCGCGGTGCCCGGGCGCGCGGCAGGGCGTGCGGCGGCGCTGCTGCTGTGGGTGGGGTGGGTGCAGGGACGCGGAACGGACGGGGCCTCTCTGGGTTGTGGCGCTCTCTACTGCACCATCCCCTAAGCTTGTTCTGTGCCTCAACCCCACCCCTCCGGCTGCCGCGGGCGTACTGGGTGGCTGGTGTTGTCCCGACTCGCCGCGCATCCCACCCCCACCGTGTCGTGTGCGCGCGCAGAGAAGGACCTCCGACGGTAACTTGGTCTCAATGTGTCTCCTAACAGCATCGATGAGGTTTCGCAGCTTGGCTGTGCTAGGCTTTGGTTCTGAACCCGCAAACTGGATTATGGGGGCATGGAATTACGTCTTTCTCTGGTTAAAAAAAAAAAAATAAAAAAATTACAAGGTGGTCATCCTGCAGGCTGCAATAGCTTTCCAGCACTTGTTTCTGTGGGAAAGTAAGACCGTGATAACAGCATGCTTGCACGGGTCACGGATGCTGGTGCTGGGAACTAGAGTGAGCTGCTTAGACCGGGGGGCGGGCGGGGGAGGGAAACAATGCAGCCGTTGCCTATGCGATGTTAACTTTAGGTAATATCCCCTATGATTCAGTTATTAAAATGTTGAAATTTAGCAGTTAGGGATTCCTTCTGCTTTTGAAGGTAGGGTGTGCATGCAGAATGGAAGACAGACTCGTCCTATGCGCTTGCAGGCTTCCTGTCATTATGCGTGTGTTTGATACTTGAGCTCCCTGTCCTGTGGGAAATGAATGGCCTCTGCTCTTCCACTTCACTAAACTCTTTGCTGATCCAGTTAAGCCATTTGTCTCCAGTCTCTGCGTGGGCCACATCCAATAGCAAAACTGCTTAGGAAAGAATCAGCCCGAACTAAAACATGCTGGAGGCTGTTAATTGCAAGTAGTGGCTCGACTCCTTCCCCCATGGTCTTCTTGCATGAGGAATCCCACTTCTGGAGGGGATCTATGTAAATATACTGTATTTTGGGTATAGAAAGCGTAATAATCACGCAAGAAAAATCAGTGTTCTGGCTTGTGTTTGGGGTATCTGGTAATCTGCTTCTGTAGGAGTTCAACGGGGCAGATGGGTTTGCATAAGCTATTACCTTTCTCTGAAGCCGGTTATGTTTTAACAGTTTACTCTTCCTCCGGTGCCGTGCGTTCCATGATCGTTGCCCCCTAGACGCGACGCTTTTCCTAGTCATGCCTAAGGAGCCAATTATCGAGTTGTCTGAAGCAGGAGAGTCTGGTGAATCTGTAAGTACTGTGGGAGTTTTCTGTATGCTAAACTGTACCTGTAGATAGTTCCTCATTTACTAGCCTCTTTCCCATCCCCCCTTTCCCCCTTGATAGGGCACAGTAGGGTGCTTTGGGTTTTCTGGCGCTATAATCTCTTGCCTCTAGCTTGTAATGGAGCTGAGCTTTTTTTGACTCAAAGCAGTGCTATAAAGCAGTGCTGGTCCCTGGGTATGTACTCCGGGTCCAAAATGCAGTGTTGTTTTGGAGTGCAGTCTGGTTCTTATTGTCATGGTTTAGAGTAGTATTAGTTCTTCTAACACGGGGAAGAGGGCTTGGGGTTTTTGGCAGGTCAGGGGCAAGGAAGGACAAAGCTGGTTGACAGGTGCTGGATGCTTTGCTTTTAGCTATGAAAGTCAAGTTCAAAGGCTTCATAAACCTATGCAAAAGGCAGCCTAAAGTTTCTTTTTCAGCAGGATTGTTTAAGTTTCCTGAAGACGCAACGGGGGCTTTAACCTGGAGACAAAGTCAGCTTCTGTGGCCGTTTTGTAGTCCTTTGCTGTCTATCTTGAGAAAAGTTGCCTAGCTCTCTTTTGCCCCTGTAGTGTACAGAATATGACTTTGTAGCTTTGCTTGAAAAGCACCAGTTGCGAGCAGGTGGACACCCCGTAATTTAAAGCGCAGTGGCTGAATTGATAGCAATTGTCTAGCTTCTTTCTCTGGGTGGTTCTCTGCTCTCGTTCCTTCCCTTCCTGCCCTCTCCTTTCTTTGTTCTTTTTTTTTTTTTTCCACTTATTTTTTGGGTTTGTACTTCCTTCTCCAGCTTCTTGGGCATGTAATGATTGTTGGCGAGAAGTGTGTTGCTCACCTGGGCCTGACCAATGGATTCCGGATGGTTGTGGATGAAGGGCCCGAGGGTGGGCAGTCTGTCTGTCGTATACATCTACCGGTTTTGGGTGGCCGTCAGTTCGACTGGCCAGCTGGCTAAGGCTTTTGCACCACAAGAGTTGCTGCACGTGTACAAATAGCCACTGAATGGATTTCGTCTCTTGCCTGTCAATCTAGGCGCTTTTAACGTGAATTTTTTTTTTGCCACGTGTCTGTGGAAGGTAATAAAAGCTTTGAGCAGCAGTTGCACAATAAAGATTTGTCATGGGGATATCACCTCTGTCTTGCGCGTCTTACTGAGGGGAAGTAGTTCTGCAAGTTCAAACGGTGTCTCCCTGGACTGCAGGTATGTGGAAGGTTTCAGCCTGATCACAGTATTCCATAAACAGTGATTTGCCCGTTCATTTGAAGCGTGACGCTGGAAGTGCTTAGCAGTCTCACGCATCTTGTGGGAAGCAAAGTCTTAGCTCTTTGGCCGTGGTACGCCAATGTACAGAAAGCCCATGTAGGCTGCTGCTAAAACTCTAGAATATACTGCATGTGAGGCTACAGGCATGCTGTCCAAGGGTGATTTTGGCACACTGCAATGTGTTGGGTGCATCCACCTCCTGTTGGAGCACTTTTTCAGTGGCTGTGTAATAAGGCCCCGTTGATATCCATTTTCTGGTGAGGAGGGCTATGGTAGGAGAAAACAATGGGTCTGACTGGCAGCTGTGGTTCTTCCACAGCACAGTGGAATCTCTTTTGTCGGTTCGAGTCAGCTGTCCTGGCTCTGTCCCTTCCCAAGCTCTTGCCCACCCCCAGCTTTCTAGACAGTGGGGTTGGTTTCAGTGCCAGCCTCCACACAGTGGGAGCAGTGCTCCGCAGTAGCTGAAACACTGGTGCGTTATCAACACCTTTCTATCTACAGCTGCAAAGCAGAGCACTATGAGGGCTGCAATGGGGAAAGTTACCTCCATCACAGCCGGACCCAAACCAAAACTGCACTGCAGTGAAGCAGCAAACTTCATCTTGCTTTAACAGCTATTAAAAAAGGTAGACGGGTGCCATAAAGCTGGGCAGTCCTTCATTGCCCTTGAACCCTATGTTACTGAAACAATGTGAGGCCCCCACTGAAAGGCATCTTCATCTCTCCACTAGTCCATAGGGATTGGGGAAGTTTGGTGACGCGGGTGTGCAAGTAACCCGAGGACTTCACCTTTATTCAGTCATCCTGGGGAAGAGATGGAAATGATTTACCTGATGTAGATGGAAAATGCACTGGTGGAGTGTTTGCTTACTGAATGATTGAGGTGGGCAATGTCTGTTGTTCTGTCTATATAAACTCACTAAGGTATCTAGAAAGTCTTCCTGCTTTCGGGGGGGCGGGGGAATTTTGGAGAAGCTGGTTATGGCTTAATACATTTCAAGAGTGGGTGATTGCCATTGGCTTTAGAAGTCTGTTGCCTTGGGGTATTCTATATCTTGCCTCGCAAGCAGGGTTTCTGATACTTAGCTCCAGACCGGAGAGAGCCAAGGGTTATGAAACCAAGATCCACTGGAGAATTGTAGGATCCTAGACCAGCCCAGGTGTGAAGGGACCTCGCAAGATCACCTGGTGCAGCCTTTTGTGGGAAAGGGAGCCTAGACGACGCTATCTAGCACCCTGTCCAATCGCCTCTTGAAAAACTCCGGCAGTGGGGACTGGCGCAACTTGTGCCCGTTGTCCCTTGTCTTTTCCGTGTGGTTCCTTGTGAAGAGAGAGTCTCTGTCCTCTTTGCACCCTCCCGTGAAGTACTGGAATACTGTGATGAGGTTCCCCCTGAGCCTAGGCAGGGGCCTCCCCTATTGCAACTAATTCCTTTCTCACTGCTAGCCATCATTCAGCCCCTAGCTGCTTTCAGATGTTCCTCCACAGCTTTTGGATCCCTGCCAAGCCCATTTGTCCCAGAACCTAGGACTTGGACTTATTCCATGCTTCTGTAAGTATTCGCTGATATCACTTGCCATCCTGCCGACTACGCCAATGTCAGAGACTGAAATTTTTATGGTTTATGGCTTAAAGATTTTTTATGAAGGATTTAGTCCATTAAAACTGTATAATGAAGCTGCACCACTGAAGCCCACCCTGAGTGGGGCCTTCTGACTTGAACCCTGAACTACGAGTTAAACCGCCTAAGGGATAGAGATAAGAAAAGTGACACTATTGTTCAAAGCATCTGGGAAGTAATGGTGTCTTGGTTTGGAAAGACAGGTATCAGCCAGGCAAAGCCAGAGGTTCCCTTAGAATGGGGAATGTAAACCCCTCACCCCCGCCAAATTATAATTTTGCAATTAAGGGCCTTCAGGCAAAGATTTGGGAATAGGAATATTAACAATACAAATGTAGTAGAAAAAAACAAAACCACCCAACCAAACCAGCAAACAAACACCAATTTTGGAAAACCCTGACAGAGTCAGAGCTACAACCCGACACCCTGTTGGTCAGGGTGTTGGAAGCAGTCCAGAAGTGAGTCCTCCTGGAGTGGCAGATGTGGTTCAGGTGGAGTAGAGATGATCCTGTAGAACAAGGGTCCAGTGGTGGTGAGAAGGGGTCCAGTCTTCCTCCAGGAATCGGGTGAAGCTAGGTAGATACCTTGTGTTCCTGTATCTCAGTTTTATCCAGGTAGGAATGGTTGGCTCCCCCCATTGGGTGGAGCATCTCACAATAGGATGATGTAATGTGGATAGTCTATTTTGGGGATGTGTGCTTTTAGGGGTGTCTTAATGGTCCATTAGCAGAAAATGTTCCCCTGGAGGGAGGATGGGCGGTGAAAGAGACAGGAAACAATGCCCTACCTGATTTTAACAGTTGGCCCATTATCAAAGGGCATCTGCCCCCCCTCCTCCCAGAGTTACAAGAGATAATGAAAAACATCTTCCCAACTGCTTTCAGCAGATGAAATAGAATACACATTTTTGGTTCCACAACGCAAGACAAATGGATAAGACTGGAAGAGCATCCAGGGCAGGGCCCAGCCTAGCAGCTTCAGGGTGGAGGCCACAGCCCCGGGTTTATCTACTGCCAGGTTTGCACAGACACCACCCCCCAACCCAGGAAGGAGGAGGAGAGGTCTTGGGTATATGGCAAAAAGCCTCTGGTCAGAGGCAGTGAGCGCCCATCCTCCGCTACACAAACTGGTCCAGTTGCAGGGCCCCTCACCCTGGGAAAGCCTCCTCTATGGGACATTCTCATGAGGGGCAGCTGAGGGGGTCTCATAGTCCATCAAAGGCCCCCCCAAGGGGTCCCCACACCCTGTACCAGAGCACTGCACATGATGCAAAATGATGCAACTGATCCACAGTCTTGCAAGGGACTGTGTCAAACTACCTCCCCTCAGGGGAGGCTCCTGGGTGTCCCCACCTTGCCCAAACGTATATTAATCCATTGGATTCTATGCTTTTTGGTGGGGGACCCTCACCACCAAGAAGACCAGATGGAGAGGACCAATGAGATGTCGTTGAGACCCACGTAGTGGTGATATGTTTCTACTTAATCTGTCTCTCTCACTCTCCCTGTCCCCCTCCACACACCTCTTTTTCTCCTTCTTTCTCTTTTTTTCTCTTTCTTTCTCTTTGCCTCTTTTGCTGTTAAATAAAATAGATCAAATTTTTTGTATCAACATTTGACCTCGTTTGGTTTTAATCACGTTTTGGGGAATATTTTGAACCTCAGGATTCTATCCATAACCCACAGAAAGCTCACTTTGCTCCTTCGTGATTAGAGCGGATTGCAACAGCCAGTTAGTGCAAATGAGTGTTTTAGGTCGCTTAAAGGACCACTGGCAAAGGTATCGGCAAAATCAGGTTCAATATAAAAGTGAAAGCACGACCAAGTTCTTTGGCAAGGTTTACTCTACTACTTACTCGATAGTGTTTTCATTGGTAACTAAAAACCAGTGTTTTGGCTACTGCTGAGAAATGTTGGCACAGAGAGCATCAGTGCTGTCTCTCCAACATTCTGCCCCCCCATCAGTAGGCTGGGGATGGGCAAGATCCTGGAAGGGGACACAACTAGGCCACCTGATCCAAATTGGCCAGCGGGCTGTTCTGTACACTGTGACGTCAGCTCAGATATAAAAGCTAAGTACAGAGGAAGGAAGGAGGCGCATCGCTACACATGCTGAAGTCCTGCTTCCTGGAAAGGGGCCAGAAAGCACTTGCTGACGGGAACTAGAGGATAGAATTATTTTCTTTTTCCTCTTTGCTTGTTAGCCTGCCAAATTTTATCTTTTGCTTTAGCAACCTGCTTTACTGCAACATGCAAGTTGTTTTCCATCTTATTTTCTCTCTGTGTCAAGCTGAGAAACGGGAGTGATAGAGCAGTCTGGTGGGCACCTGGCACCCAGCCAAGCTCAGTCCACCACAGTCCTTTTTGGTGCCCAATGTGGGCTGAAAACATGGCAGTTTTATATCTTGCGTGCCATAGTAGTAGTAGTTGTTGAGTAGCAAGCTCATGTGCGGGACATGGAGTTTGTCAGGTGCGCTGCTTATCTCTGTTTTGTTGAGTTTGGGAATGTGTTAATACAAACAGTGGCTCTGTGCTTTGCTGTGACACAGATGGCTTTGTTGTGCTGGGGGCGCTATTTTCTGGGGACAGTGAGGGACTCCCTCTCCCTACCTGGGATTGATGTGTATTGTTTTAGAATGCAGGCTGCCGCATTCCTTGTTCATCCTTATGTGAAGCTGTTGAATACTATTAATACTAATAACTAATACAGTTGGCACACTATGGGGTTTGTGGAATCTGCTGTCATCCTGCTGTAAGACAAAACAAACCGTAGGTGAGGAGATATTGAAATGTGCCCTGAAGCGGTTGGTCACTGGATGGCAGTGTGTGGAAGGATTTGGGCAGGTTCCTAGAGTGGCTATCACCTCCCATTGCGGGGGACTTTACAGCTGAACAGGCAATGAACCCTGGCAAACTGACACGTCACCTGATAGAAGGGTGCCTTGCCTAACCCAATGAAACCCAGCAGCTTCTCGCCCTGTATGGAGGCCTGGCCTGTGCCTCTGGAGCCACAGTTCAGTACTGTTAGAGGAGTGTGGCTGAGGCAGGGACCCAAACTGCATTTGAGGACACTATAGCTTAGATAAAGTCCCAAACAACAACAACTACAGTAATTGCCCCCAATAGTAATGAAGAAAAGGTGGATAAGGAGAGCCAAGGAGCCATCAGCAAGACTTCTTTTAATAGTCCCATGTGGCCAATGCAAATGTCTGAAGGAGGGTGGAGGGATAACAGTAGACCCTCGTGGCCTGCATGAAGTAACGCCCCCACTGAGTGCTGCTGTACCGGACACGTTAGAGCTCCGATATGAACTGGAGTCGAAGGCAGCCAGGTGATATGCTGCACTTGGCATTGTCAATGCATTCTTCTCAATTCCTTTGGCAGCAGAGTGCAGACCACAGTTTGCTTTCATGTGGCAGGGTGTCCAATACACCTGGAATCGACTGCCCCGGGGGTGGAAACACAGCCCTACCGTCTCTCATGGACTGATCCACAGCGTACTGGAAAGGGTTGATGCCCCTGAACATCTACAATACGTTCATGACATCGTTGTGTGGGGCAGTGAGGCAGAAGAAGTGTTTGAGAAGGGAAAAAGAATAGTTCAGAATGTTCAGAAAGCTGGGTTTGCCACAAAGAAAAGCAAGGTCAAGGGACCTGCACGGGACATCCAGCTCTTGGGCGTCAAATGGTAGGGGGGCCGCCATCATGTGCCTATGCGATGTGGTTAACAAGACAGCAACTATGTCTTCACCAGCTAAGAAGACGGAAACACAGGCTTTCGTAGGCCGCCTGGGGTTTTGGAGAATGCCTATTCCACGTTATAGTCAGCTTGTGAGGCCCCTCTATCGAGTGACCCAGAAGAAGAGCCATTTTGAATGGGGCCTTGAGCAACAACAGGCCTTTGAGCACATCAAAGAGGAAATAGCTTGCGTGGTAGCTCTTGGGTCTGTTCAGACTGGACCAGCCCTGCAAAATATACTCTACACTGTAGCTGGGTATCATGGTCTCACTTGGCGCTTCTGGCAAAGAACATCAAGAGAAACCCGCGGTTGACCATTAGGGTTTTGGAGCCGGGGTTATCGAGGACCAGAAGGCCCACTGCACTCCAGCTGAAAAAGAAATATTAACAGCATATGACGGGCTTCGAGCATCCTCAGAAGTTGATGGGAAAGAAGCATGTCTCCTCTTGGCACTGCAATTTCCTGTGCTACACTAGATGTTCAAAGGAAGCATCCCTTCGACACATCGTGCAAGCAGTGCTACATGAAGGAAGTGGGTAGGTAGCACTGTTCACACAACGAGCTCAACTGAGGAAACCCAATTGCCCAAGAATCCATGAAAGCAGGCAGAGATTTTGGAGCATTGATTTGGAAGGTGACCCCTGCTCGAGAAGCACCACCATATAATGAGTTCTCAGAAGATGAAAGAGGCCACGCTCTCTTTTCTGATGGATCCTGCCTTGTGGTAGGAAACCATCAGAGGTGGAAAGCTGCTGTGTGGAGTCCCACATAACGAGTCGTTGTGGCCGCTGAAGGAGAAGAAAAGTGGCCTGTACTGTGTCTCTATTCTGACTCCTGGATGATGGCTAATGCCCTATGAAGGTGGCTACAGCAATGGAAGAAGACCACTTGGCAACGCACGGGTAAACCCACCTGGGCTGCTGCGTTGTGGCAGGACATCACTGCATGGATAGCAAACATGGCTCTGAAGGGACGTCACGTAGATGTCCACGTGCCCAAAAGCCATGTCACTGAGAAACATCACAACAATGAACAGCCAGATAAGGCTGCCAAAATTGAAATAGCTCAGGTAGACTTAGACTGGGAGCAGAAGTGTGAACTCTTTACAGTCCAGTGGGCCCATGAAACATCAGGGCATCTAGGAAAAGATGCAACCTACAGATGAGCTTGTGATCAAGGGCTGGATCTGATCACGGAGGCTTTCACACAGGTCACCCATGAATGCGAAACATGTGCTGCAATCAAGTGAGCCACGCAAGTAAAATCTCCTTGGAATAGATGGCCAGACTGGGTTTTAAATATGGTGAGGCCTGGCCAAGTGACTGTATTGGACCACTGCCGTGAACACACCAAGGCAAGAGCTTGCATACTCATCATGGTAGAGGCAACTACTGGTTGGCTGGAAAAATACCCTGTAAGCCATGCTGTTCCTCGAAACATCATCTTAGGCTTTGAGAGACACGCTTTGTCGTGACATGGTACCCCAGAAAGAATGGAACCTATGAGTCTCATTTATGAATCAGAATCAGAATCATTAGGTTGGAAGAGACCTCCAGGATCATCAAATCCAACCCAACCCTAACCTCAACTAAACCATGGCACCAAGTGCCACATCTAGTCTTTCCTTAAACACGTCCAGAGATGGTGAATTCACTACCTCCCCAGGTAGACCGTTCCAGTACTTTATTTCCCTTTCTGTAAAAAATGTTTTCCTAATATCTAGCCTATATTTCCCTTGGCGCAGCTTGGGACTGTGTCCTCTCGTTCTCTTAGTTGCTACCTGAAGAAAGAGACCAATTCCCACCTGACTACAACCACCTGTCAGGAAGCTGTAGAGAGTGATAAAGTCACCTCTGAGTCTCCTTTTCTCCAGGCTAAACAACTCCAGCTCCCTCAGTTGTTCCTCATAGGGCTTGTGCTCCAAGCCCCTCACCAACCTTGTTGCCCTCCTCTGGACGCAGTCAAGCATCTCAACGTCCTTCCTAAACTGAGGGGCCCAGAACTGGACACAATACTCAAGGTGCGACCTCACCACTGCCGAGTACAGGGGAAGAAAGACCTCCCTGGTCCTGCTGGACACACTATTCCTGATACAGGCCAGGATGCCGTTGGCCTTCTTGGCCTCCAGGGCACACTGCTGGCTCATGTTCAGTCAGTTTTCGACCAAAACCCCCGAGTCCCTTTCCACCTGGGCACTGTCCAGCCACACTGTCCCCAGCCTATAACGTTGCAGGGGGTTATTGTGGCCAAAATGCAGGACTCGGCACTTGGACTTATTCAACCTCATCCTATTGGATTCCGCCCATCCATCCAATTGTTCCAGGTCTCTCTGCAGAACCCTCCTACCTGCCAACAGATCGACACACGCTCCCAGCTTAGTGTCATCTGCAAATTTACTGATGAAAGATTCAATACCCTCATCTATGTCATCAATAAAAATATTAAACAGAACTGTCCCCAACACAGACCCCCTGAGGTACACCACTAGTGACTGGCTGCCAGCTGGATGCAGCACCGTTCACCACCACTCTCTGGGCTCGGCCATCCAGCCAGTTCATAACCCAGCAAAGAGTGCTCCTGTCTAAGCCGCGGGCTGCCAACTTTTCCAGGAGTATACTGTGGGAGACAGTGTCAAAGGCCTTGCTGAAGTCCAAATAGAAAACATCCACAGCCTTCCCTGCATCCACCAGGCGGGTCACCTGGTCATAAAAGGAGACCAGGTTGGTCAAACATGCCCTACCCTTCCTAAACCCATGCTGGCTGGGTCTGATACTCTGGCTGTCTTGTAAGTGCTGCATAATGGCTCTCAGTATAAACTGCTCCATTATCTTACCTGGTACTGAGGTCAGGCTAACTGGCCTATAATTACCAGGATCCTCCTTTCTACCCTTTTTATGAATGGGAATCACATTGGCCAGCTTCCAGTCATCTGGAACCTCACCAGTGAGCCAAGTTTGTTGGTAAATGATGGAGAGCGGCTTCGCAAGTTCGTCTGCCAGCTCCCTCATCACCCTGGGATGGATCCCATCTGGGCCCATAGATTTATGGACATTCAAACAGCTCAACATTTCTCTGACTGCCTCCTCCTGGATAACAGGGGGACCATTCTGTTCCCTGGCGCCATCCACCAACCCAGTATGACAAATATCCTGAGGACAAGCCATCTTCCCACTAAAGACTGAAGCAAACAAGGCATTAAGCACTTCTGCCTTCTCCTCATCTGCAGTTGCCAAGTTCCCTCTTGCATCCAATAGATAACAAAGGTTGGTCTCATCCTTCCTTTTACCATTAACATATTTGTAAAAAGCTTTTTTATTATCCTCGACAGAAGTTGCCAAATTAAGTTCAAATTGAACTTTGGCCTCGCTAATTTTCTTCCTACATACCCTAGCAAGCCCCCTAAATGCTCCCTGAGAGACCTGACCCTCGTTCCAGAGATGGTACATCCTTTTTTTATTCTTAATTCTTTCAAAATCTCATTAACCAACCAGGCTGGACGTTTGCCTTGTCGACTCGTCGTTCGGCACACAGGGACAATCTGTTCCTGTGCCCTCAAGATCTCTGTTTTGAAGCATGCCCATCTTTCCTGGACTCCTCATAAACTCTTAGGCAAAGAAACATGCATTGAGTGGATATACCACATCCCTTATCACCCACAAGCCTCTGGAAAGATTGAGAGGTACGATGGACTGCTGATGACTATGTCAAGAGGGTTAGGCAATCGGGCATGGAAGCATTGGGAAGCAAATTTAGCAGAAAGCCACTTGGCTGGTTAACACCAGAAGATCTGCTAACCGCACTGGTCCTGCCCAGACAAAGCCCCTACATACTGTGGGAGGAGATAAGGTCCCCATACTACACACAGGGAAGTGGCTGGGGAAGTTGGTGTGGATTTCTCCTCCCATGGGAGAAGGCAAACCTATTAATGAGATTGTCTTTGCTCAGGGACCTGGGTGTAACTTGGTGGGTAATGCAGAAGGCTGGGGAGACCCAGTGTGTTCTTCAAGGAGATTTAACCTTGGGTGAAAAATAATCTGTGTGTAAATTGTATGTTGCAGGAAGTAACTTGCCGGAGTGACATGAACCGACGAAGAGACAATTTTGAGAGGAGCAAGGAGAGTGTGGCAATGACCCAGGCAGGGCCAGTGTCGGTGCCGAACAATCGAACGTGCTGCTTCTCCTGTCCTGAGCACCCATCTTGATGGCATGGAGCCCAAGTCGCGGCCTGTTTTTAAACGTCTGGAGGGATGGAGGAAGCCCATGAAATGGGAAATAAATATCTGTCTGTGAAATGATGGGGGACAGTAGTTAATGAAAATGTATGCATCTATGTCTTAGGCATAAAGATGGTTTAAGCATGGAGTTTAAATTGTAAGCATTGGTAGGAAGGGATTGCAGTAATGACAAATAAATACAATGGAATAATTAGAAGATAGATATAGATCTATATATATAATTCTGTGGGATCTGAGCATGATGCAAATGGTATGGAGTAAGGAGTGGAGATTGTATTGGGTGTTACTGAGATGGAGTTCATTTTCCCCACAGCGGCCCTCACAGTGCCGTGCTTTCCATTGGAAGCTGGAAAGGTGTTGATAACACCCCGGTGTTTTGGTCACTGCTGAGCAGTGTTGGCACAGCATCAGTGCTGTCTCTCCAACATTCTGCCCCCATCGATAGATCCTGGAAGGGGACACAACTATGCCCACTGACCCAAACTGGCCAGAGGGATATTCTGTACCATATGACCTGAGCTCAGATATAAAAGCTAAGTTAAGGAGGGGCAAGGAGGCACATTCGTTATTTACAACGTTTGCCTTTTGGAGCAACCGCTATGCGTGCTGAAGCCCTGCTTCCCAGAAGGTGGCTGAGCAGCACTTGCTGATGGGAACTAGAGGACAGAATTATTTTATTTTTCCTCTTTACTTGTTCGCACGCAAACGTTCTCTTTTCCTTTAGTAAACTGCCTTGTCTCACCTCTCACCTTGTTAGTTGTTTTCCATCCTATTTTCTCTTCTCTTTTTCCTGTCCAGCTGAGAAGGGAGAGTGATAGTGCAGCTCTGTGGGTACCTGCCATCCAGCCGAGGTCAACCCACCACAAATTCTTTTGATGCCATCCAGGTGGGTCAGGAGAAGAGTCAGAGAACACTCGGAGAGATCTGATCTCTGATTAGTTTATTGAGTTCTAGTTGGTAAATTTA
Organism: Phylloscopus collybita; assembly: GCA_027886175.1. NCBI lineage: Eukaryota > Metazoa > Chordata > Aves > Passeriformes > Phylloscopidae > Phylloscopus > Phylloscopus collybita. Next base: position 6,663,045 of record JAJNNQ010000057.1, read on the forward strand.
CGTACGTAAAATCTTTAATAAGTACATATGGGTTTGTGGTAAATAGTAATCTCTTTACTACACCTAATTTTAGTATGGGATACAAAGATTATCGCATAAGCTTACTATGCTTGTGAAAAGAATGTCACTTAGCATCCCACCCCATCGATGTCTGGTGTCAGGTAAGGGATCTCTCAGCCTCGAGGGGTAACTTTGAGAGGTGTCCCTACTCGAGGGGAGATCACTGCCGTGCAGCCAGTTGCTATGGAGGGAGAGCTCAACCGGCCCTGATGGCTGCACACATTGATATCATCAAGTGGTTGACTCTTGTTGCGGCAACAGCTGGTCTGTAGCTGGACAAAATAAATCTGATCATAACAAATCCAATTCGGCTAACCTGGCTTGTTCTAAAAACAAGTCCCTAGGTGAACAACGGAACTCTCAAACAGAGACCTCAGCCAACCCCATCCAAGCCCTGGATGCAGACACATCACTGGCCAGACATCTGGGCGGTGCAGAGATTTCCCAACCAATTGGCTATCCAAGCCCAGGAAATTCAAACCCCCTATAAAAAGAAGCTCTGAACAATAAAACAGGCTGTTTGCTGATGACCCTCGGTGTGTACTGTCTCGTGTGTCTGTCTCCATCCCATGGCCATCACGTAACAGACTCTTAGTCAGATTTTCTGCTGTGTTCATGCAGTTTTGGCTGCTTATTAGCCCAGCCTCCAGGCAAACCAGGTTGTTTGCTTTGGTGCTGGTTTCTTGCCAATAGCCTCACGCAGTAGGATTTCCTTTAGATAATCCTACTTTTTGATCATCTGCCTGGACCAAAGTTCATATCGTTCAAACAGAAGGAGGAAATCCATTACACCAGGTTTTCCCTAGCAACGACCCCAGAGCACTGAGGGCAGTAGTCAAAGGCATATTGGCCCAGGGGTTTTTGTCCTCGGTCCTGAAGCTGGTTGGAAATGGCAGGAGGAGTGGGTACTGATAATTCAGATCAGTAATTGGCTGCAGACCTGGTGCTTGCAACAGGGTTTTGGGTTCTATGAGCAGGAGAACCTGTTTGTGGATCAGCATCTGCTTGGCAGAGAGGGGCTCCACCTCCCTCAGTGAGGCAAAGGTATCCAGCCTTGTGCTGACTGACAAGTAAATCCCGATACGAAGGACTCTAGATGCTCTTCTGCGTTCAGGGTAGAAGGAAGAACCCTCCCCCATCTCCTGAAGTGCCCCTACATAACAGACAGGATGCTCCTGGTTTGGATACCGAAGAGCACGAGTAAAGGACAGGACCCAGGACAAGCCAACCATGCAAAGCTGACCGAACCACCTGCCCGCTGTCCTGGGTTTGCCTTAATTGAATTTTTTGGTAAGGAAGAAAAGAGTCAGCCATGGAAGTGACTTTGCCATTGAAAAACATTACAGCCACCAGTAAAGCACATAAAGGTATTAGTAATTGGAGATTCCCTACTGAGAAGCACCAATGTGGCCCTGCAGGGCCTGGAACTAGAGAGCCGAACAAGTAGTATGGCTGCACTCATGTCAAGAGTGGATGAGCTAGGCCTCAAGCCTTGGCAAGGCAAAGCGTGATTTTAGGAAACTTGCTGTGTTAGTACATTTTAGACATGCCTGTGTTAGTTAGTACGAGGCTTATGTTAAGCAATATCACTTGGCATGTATTACTTGTTATATAATGCGTGGGTATATAAGCTCAGCTAGGTGGATCAATAAATGGCTTCATATGAGCAATCAATGGAGTCCACGTCTCTTTGTCAATCGCCATCACACCAAGGCACCCATTTGCCACCCAGATAATTTCTCTAGAGAAGTCTGCTGCCTACGAGGAGCTTGCATTTGTGGCGTCACTGAGAGGCTGCCGAGGCTGGGGAACCCTACAGATCATCATCTGCTCCTACTCTTCTCTGTAGCGTCTGATGAGGCAACTTAGAACGCTCCCAGGAGAGTAATACATATGGCATCTCGATTTTAAAAGGATCGGGAGCATGGGTGGTAGTCTCCTGTATCAGTGTCCAGTCTGAGGAAAGGGTCCAGGAAGGAGGGGATGATCTGAACAGCTGAATGCCTGGCTGCGTAGCTGGTGCCATACGCAAAGTTTTGGCTTCTATGATCATGGTTCTACCTTTAAGAAGCCGGGTCTGTTGGGAGCTGATGGAATTTATGCAACCAAGCAGGGCAAGAGGGTCTTCACCAGCAAACCGGCCAGACTTACAAGGAGGGCTTTAAATAAGACTCAGCGGGGAAAGGGGATGGAGTTTTGAGCAATAGAGAAGAGCCAGGGGCTTTTGAGGCATCTGGAACTGTGAGGGGAATACCTGAAAAAGGCCGCAAAGCAACTGGGGCTTGATCATCCAAAAAAGTGACACAGCCAACAGCCCAACAGAAGTGCCTCTGTACCAGTGCACGCAGTATGGGTAACAACGAGGAGGAGCTGGAAACCGCTGTGCAACCAGAAAGCTAACGATGTAATCACCACGGCAGAAATGTGGTGGACTCAGCTGACTAGAGCTCTGCAGTCAACGACTATAAACTGGTCAGAAGTAAGGAGAGGAGGAGGTGACCCGCTACGTAAACCAAAAATAAGAGGGATTTCCTGTACAGGGCTGTCTTTGAAGGACAGCGATGAACAGGTTGAGAGCTTATGGGTGAAAATCAGAAGCCGAGCTGTTGTGTCGAGAGTAAGAAATTTGGCAGAAAATAAAGCCGCTTGCGTTCCAGCTGGTCCTCAGAGATCAGAGGGACTGGGTGGGGTTAGGCTTAATTTCCGATTACAACCAATTCAGCACTATGAGTCTGGTTGCGTTCTCTAAGAACCTTTGTGAGCACAGGTTCAGGAATAGAGTGGTTTTCTGAAGTTACAGAAATAGAGATTTAGAACTGCCATTGAGAAATGCACTAGCTGTGGTAGAGCTCTAATAACATCGTGCTAAGCCATGCAATACTAATAACAATGGTATGCAGAAGCTTCCTAAGAAGTTGTCCCCCCTTGGAAGGAGGGAGAAGAGAATAGCCCAGCAATTGTCTCCAAGGTCTTTTGGGAATTCCTCGTAACTAGGTGAAATTACTACCCTCCTTTTATACAGCCCAATCTTCTCCTCCTTATGTATAGCATGATCTAATTGGAGAGCCGAGTAATATAATCATATATGTGGTAGCATTTTTTGGCCACAGTGTCCTTGAAAGTTCCGGTCATATGACTTTGTTCCATGCTGTGCCATTTGTCAGAGACAAAAGAGGCCAATCCTCACTGCCAATGAACTCCTCCTTCGGCCAACTCGTCCTTTCTAGACATCATCTATGCGGATCTCCATCCATAAAGATAATGTTGAGCAAACATGGTGAAGGCCATAAAAATTACACCTTAGGCCTTGATTGGCTCTGTGGTCATCATCCCACCCAAGTTAACAAAGCACATGTCGTGGTTGCTGTCTACTATAGGCTGCTGGATCAAGAGCATGAGGTCAATGTAAGAAATCAGGCAAGCAAGGCAGGAGATGAGCGTGGCTGAGTAAGGGCCTTGTCTTCTGGTCGAGCTGAAGTGCAAGGAGGATATGCATAGGTAGTGGAAGCAGGGACACGCATTCTGGAAGAATCTAAAGATGCCGCTCGGGTCTGCAGGGATGGGATCAGAAAAGCAAAGCTGGAGCTGAATTTGGCAGGGGATGTAAAGAATCATAAGATGGGCTTCCACAGCTGCGTTGGTCAGAAAATAAGACTAAATAATGCGTAACCGCTCTCCTCCCTTGCTGATAAATAAGCCAGGAGGTCCAGTGGCCAGCAACATGGAGAAGGCTGTGGCACTCGGCGAGTCATTTTCCTCTGTTTTCACTGGCACGGTTACCAAACCTCTTGAGACACTGAACCTCAAAGCAGGCAGAGACCTGGGGAACAAAGTCCCTTCCCATCGTAGGAAACGATCTGTTTGGAGACCACCCGAGGAACCTGTGCATACACAAGTCCTGCACCTGGGGAGGCACAACCCCATGCACCACTACATGCTGGAGACCGATCGGCTGGAAAGCAGCTTTGCAAAGTAGGACAATGTGCCCTTGCCGCAAAGGCGGCCAAGGATATCCTTAGCCCGATATAGAGGAAAGCAGGGTTTATATGTTACAAGACAGTTGTGTGGACCATTCAAGGTGCTCACTGTCCCCGGGGCTGCAGGGCACCACAGACCACCCTTGGGCAGCTTTGAGGGCACTGCCTATTTTTCTAAAAGCCTCCTATCCAGCTTAACGCAAATCCTACTATCTTGAGCCCTCAAGCCAGCAGTGCCGAACGCACACTTTGTATTTTATTTGCTTCCGGGAGACGTGCAGCTTAGAAACGTCTGCAATGGAAGTGGGGCTTTCAGCAAACAGTGTAGAGCAACTTCTGTTGGTTTTTCAAAATGTCCTGGGAAGTTAAGGCCAGGCCTGCCCTGCCCTGGCCAAAGCAGTCATTTGACTGGAGGGAGCAGCACCAAAAAGGCACAGGCACCTTTGGAGTGGACTTGATGCGGTAACAAGCAACAAGAAATAGTACCTGTAGCTGCTACAGCCTCTTCTGCGACCTCGTAGCCCGCCCTCAGGGTCGCAGCACTACACGGGGCAGATCCCTCCGCGCCCCGCGGGCACCAGGTCGACGAGGGCGGACCCGCCAAGGGGGCGGGGGAAAGCGAAAAAGACAGGCGAGACAGCAAATCGAGACGCGGGCCACGATCCGTCGGCCCAATGGCCGCCGCGGAGGGCCGGGCTTAGTGGAGGAAGTGTCGGGGCGGACACGGGCGTTGTCCTTGGCTGACGAGAGTATCGGGGTGCTGGCCTCTCGCCCTGGTGGCGCCGCTACTGTCTTCGGAAAGTTCATCGGCAAGGCGTTTCCCTGGTATTGTCAGCGAAGAGGACGAGGAGGTAGCCGCGGCTTTGTTCTCTGTGCGCGGTTCCTCTTCCCTTCTCCCCCCTCCCCCTCCTCCCGCGCTTGCGGGCATCTGAGCCGAGGACAGCTGGTGCGCGGTGCCCGGGCGCGCGGCAGGGCGTGCGGCGGCGCTGCTGCTGTGGGTGGGGTGGGTGCAGGGACGCGGAACGGACGGGGCCTCTCTGGGTTGTGGCGCTCTCTACTGCACCATCCCCTAAGCTTGTTCTGTGCCTCAACCCCACCCCTCCGGCTGCCGCGGGCGTACTGGGTGGCTGGTGTTGTCCCGACTCGCCGCGCATCCCACCCCCACCGTGTCGTGTGCGCGCGCAGAGAAGGACCTCCGACGGTAACTTGGTCTCAATGTGTCTCCTAACAGCATCGATGAGGTTTCGCAGCTTGGCTGTGCTAGGCTTTGGTTCTGAACCCGCAAACTGGATTATGGGGGCATGGAATTACGTCTTTCTCTGGTTTAAAAAAAAAAATAAAAAAATTACAAGGTGGTCATCCTGCAGGCTGCAATAGCTTTCCAGCACTTGTTTCTGTGGGAAAGTAAGACCGTGATAACAGCATGCTTGCACGGGTCACGGATGCTGGTGCTGGGAACTAGAGTGAGCTGCTTAGACCGGGGGGCGGGCGGGGGAGGGAAACAATGCAGCCGTTGCCTATGCGATGTTAACTTTAGGTAATATCCCCTATGATTCAGTTATTAAAATGTTGAAATTTAGCAGTTAGGGATTCCTTCTGCTTTTGAAGGTAGGGTGTGCATGCAGAATGGAAGAGAGACTCGTCCTATGCGCTTGCAGGCTTCCTGTCATTATGCGTGTGTTTGATACTTGAGCTCCCTGTCCTGTGGGAAATGAATGGCCTCTGCTCTTCCACTTCACTAAACTCTTTGCTGATCCAGTTAAGCCATTTGTCTCCAGTCTCTGCGTGGGCCACATCCAATAGCAAAACTGCTTAGGAAAGAATCAGCCCGAACTAAAACATGCTGGAGGCTGTTAATTGCAAGTAGTGGCTCGACTCCTTCCCCCATGGTCTTCTTGCATGAGGAATCCCACTTCTGGAGGGGATCTATGTAAATATACTGTATTTTGGGTATAGAAAGCGTAATAATCACGCAAGAAAAATCAGTGTTCTGGCTTGTGTTTGGGGTATCTGGTAATCTGCTTCTGTAGGAGTTCAACGGGGCAGATGGGTTTGCATAAGCTATTACCTTTCTCTGAAGCCGGTTATGTTTTAACAGTTTACTCTTCCTCCGGTGCCGTGCGTTCCATGATCGTTGCCCCCTAGACGCGACGCTTTTCCTAGTCATGCCTAAGGAGCCAATTATCGAGTTGTCTGAAGCAGGAGAGTCTGGTGAATCTGTAAGTACTGTGGGAGTTTTCTGTATGCTAAACTGTACCTGTAGATAGTTCCTCATTTACTAGCCTCTTTCCCATCCCCCCTTTCCCCCTTGATAGGGCACAGTAGGGTGCTTTGGGTTTTCTGGCGCTATAATCTCTTGCCTCTAGCTTGTAATGGAGCTGAGCTTTTTTTGACTCAAAGCAGTGCTATAAAGCAGTGCTGGTCCCTGGGTATGTACTCCGGGTCCAAAATGCAGTGTTGTTTTGGAGTGCAGTCTGGTTCTTATTGTCATGGTTTAGAGTAGTATTAGTTCTTCTAACACGGGGAAGAGGGCTTGGGGTTTTTGGCAGGTCAGGGGCAAGGAAGGACAAAGCTGGTTGACAGGTGCTGGATGCTTTGCTTTTAGCTATGAAAGTCAAGTTCAAAGGCTTCATAAACCTATGCAAAAGGCAGCCTAAAGTTTCTTTTTCAGCAGGATTGTTTAAGTTTCCTGAAGACGCAACGGGGGCTTTAACCTGGAGACAAAGTCAGCTTCTGTGGCCGTTTTGTAGTCCTTTGCTGTCTATCTTGAGAAAAGTTGCCTAGCTCTCTTTTGCCCCTGTAGTGTACAGAATATGACTTTGTAGCTTTGCTTGAAAAGCACCAGTTGCGAGCAGGTGGACACCCCGTAATTTAAAGCGCAGTGGCTGAATTGATAGCAATTGTCTAGCTTCTTTCTCTGGGTGGTTCTCTGCTCTCGTTCCTTCCCTTCCTGCCCTCTCCTTTCTTTGTTCTTTTTTTTTTTTCCACTTATTTTTTGGGTTTGTACTTCCTTCTCCAGCTTCTTGGGCATGTAATGATTGTTGGCGAGAAGTGTGTTGCTCACCTGGGCCTGACCAATGGATTCCGGATGGTTGTGGATGAAGGGCCCGAGGGTGGGCAGTCTGTCTGTCGTATACATCTACCGGTTTTGGGTGGCCGTCAGTTCGACTGGCCAGCTGGCTAAGGCTTTTGCACCACAAGAGTTGCTGCACGTGTACAAATAGCCACTGAATGGATTTCGTCTCTTGCCTGTCAATCTAGGCGCTTTTAACGTGAATTTTTTTTTTGCCACGTGTCTGTGGAAGGTAATAAAAGCTTTGAGCAGCAGTTGCACAATAAAGATTTGTCATGGGGATATCACCTCTGTCTTGCGCGTCTTACTGAGGGGAAGTAGTTCTGCAAGTTCAAACGGTGTCTCCCTGGACTGCAGGTATGTGGAAGGTTTCAGCCTGATCACAGTATTCCATAAACAGTGATTTGCCCGTTCATTTGAAGCGTGACGCTGGAAGTGCTTAGCAGTCTCACGCATCTTGTGGGAAGCAAAGTCTTAGCTCTTTGGCCGTGGTACGCCAATGTACAGAAAGCCCATGTAGGCTGCTGCTAAAACTCTAGAATATACTGCATGTGAGGCTACAGGCATGCTGTCCAAGGGTGATTTTGGCACACTGCAATGTGTTGGGTGCATCCACCTCCTGTTGGAGCACTTTTTCAGTGGCTGTGTAATAAGGCCCCGTTGATATCCATTTTCTGGTGAGGAGGGCTATGGTAGGAGAAAACAATGGGTCTGACTGGCAGCTGTGGTTCTTCCACAGCACAGTGGAATCTCTTTTGTCGGTTCGAGTCAGCTGTCCTGGCTCTGTCCCTTCCCAAGCTCTTGCCCACCCCCAGCTTTCTAGACAGTGGGGTTGGTTTCAGTGCCAGCCTCCACACAGTGGGAGCAGTGCTCCGCAGTAGCTGAAACACTGGTGCGTTATCAACACCTTTCTATCTACAGCTGCAAAGCAGAGCACTATGAGGGCTGCAATGGGGAAAGTTACCTCCATCACAGCCGGACCCAAACCAAAACTGCACTGCAGTGAAGCAGCAAACTTCATCTTGCTTTAACAGCTATTAAAAAAGGTAGACGGGTGCCATAAAGCTGGGCAGTCCTTCATTGCCCTTGAACCCTATGTTACTGAAACAATGTGAGGCCCCCACTGAAAGGCATCTTCATCTCTCCACTAGTCCATAGGGATTGGGGAAGTTTGGTGACGCGGGTGTGCAAGTAACCCGAGGACTTCACCTTTATTCAGTCATCCTGGGGAAGAGATGGAAATGATTTACCTGATGTAGATGGAAAATGCACTGGTGGAGTGTTTGCTTACTGAATGATTGAGGTGAGCAATGTCTGTTGTTCTGTCTATATAAACTCACTAAGGTATCTAGAAAGTCTTCCTGCTTTCGGGGGGGCGGGGGAATTTTGGAGAAGCTGGTTATGGCTTAATACATTTCAAGAGTGGGTGATTGCCATTGGCTTTAGAAGTCTGTTGCCTTGGGGTATTCTATATCTTGCCTCGCAAGCAGGGTTTCTGATACTTAGCTCCAGACCGGAGAGAGCCAAGGGTTATGAAACCAAGATCCACTGGAGAATTGTAGGATCCTAGACCAGCCCAGGTGTGAAGGGACCTCGCAAGATCACCTGGTGCAGCCTTTTGTGGGAAAGGGAGCCTAGACGACGCTATCTAGCACCCTGTCCAATCGCCTCTTGAAAAACTCCGGCAGTGGGGACTGGCGCAACTTGTGCCCGTTGTCCCTTGTCTTTTCCGTGTGGTTCCTTGTGAAGAGAGAGTCTCTGTCCTCTTTGCACCCTCCCGTGAAGTACTGGAATACTGTGATGAGGTTCCCCCTGAGCCTAGGCAGGGGCCTCCCCTATTGCAACTAATTCCTTTCTCACTGCTAGCCATCATTCAGCCCCTAGCTGCTTTCAGATGTTCCTCCACAGCTTTTGGATCCCTGCCAAGCCCATTTGTCCCAGAACCTAGGACTTGGACTTATTCCATGCTTCTGTAAGTATTCGCTGATATCACTTGCCATCCTGCCGACTACGCCAATGTCAGAGACTGAAATTTTTATGGTTTATGGCTTAAAGATTTTTTATGAAGGATTTAGTCCATTAAAACTGTATAATGAAGCTGCACCACTGAAGCCCACCCTGAGTGGGGCCTTCTGACTTGAACCCTGAACTACGAGTTAAACCGCCTAAGGGATAGAGATAAGAAAAGTGACACTATTGTTCAAAGCATCTGGGAAGTAATGGTGTCTTGGTTTGGAAAGACAGGTATCAGCCAGGCAAAGCCAGAGGTTCCCTTAGAATGGGGAATGTAAACCCCTCACCCCCGCCAAATTATAATTTTGCAATTAAGGGCCTTCAGGCAAAGATTTGGGAATAGGAATATTAACAATACAAATGTAGTAGAAAAAAACAAAACCACCCAACCAAACCAGCAAACAAACACCAATTTTGGAAAACCCTGACAGAGTCAGAGCTACAACCCGACACCCTGTTGGTCAGGGTGTTGGAAGCAGTCCAGAAGTGAGTCCTCCTGGAGTGGCAGATGTGGTTCAGGTGGAGTAGAGATGATCCTGTAGAACAAGGGTCCAGTGGTGGTGAGAAGGGGTCCAGTCTTCCTCCAGGAATCGGGTGAAGCTAGGTAGATACCTTGTGTTCCTGTATCTCAGTTTTATCCAGGTAGGAATGGTTGGCTCCCCCCATTGGGTGGAGCATCTCACAATAGGATGATGTAATGTGGATAGTCTATTTTGGGGATGTGTGCTTTTAGGGGTGTCTTAATGGTCCATTAGCAGAAAATGTTCCCCTGGAGGGAGGATGGGCGGTGAAAGAGACAGGAAACAATGCCCTACCTGATTTTAACAGTTGGCCCATTATCAAAGGGCATCTGCCCCCCCTCCTCCCAGAGTTACAAGAGATAATGAAAAACATCTTCCCAACTGCTTTCAGCAGATGAAATAGAATACACATTTTTGGTTCCACAACGCAAGACAAATGGATAAGACTGGAAGAGCATCCAGGGCAGGGCCCAGCCTAGCAGCTTCAGGGTGGAGGCCACAGCCCCGGGTTTATCTACTGCCAGGTTTGCACAGACACCACCCCCCAACCCAGGAAGGAGGAGGAGAGGTCTTGGGTATATGGCAAAAAGCCTCTGGTCAGAGGCAGTGAGCGCCCATCCTCCGCTACACAAACTGGTCCAGTTGCAGGGCCCCTCACCCTGGGAAAGCCTCCTCTATGGGACATTCTCATGAGGGGCAGCTGAGGGGGTCTCATAGTCCATCAAAGGCCCCCCCAAGGGGTCCCCACACCCTGTACCAGAGCACTGCACATGATGCAAAATGATGCAACTGATCCACAGTCTTGCAAGGGACTGTGTCAAACTACCTCCCCTCAGGGGAGGCTCCTGGGTGTCCCCACCTTGCCCAAACGTATATTAATCCATTGGATTCTATGCTTTTTGGTGGGGGACCCTCACCACCAAGAAGACCAGATGGAGAGGACCAATGAGATGTCGTTGAGACCCACGTAGTGGTGATATGTTTCTACTTAATCTGTCTCTCTCACTCTCCCTGTCCCCCTCCACACACCTCTTTTTCTCCTTCTTTCTCTTTTTTTCTCTTTCTTTCTCTTTGCCTCTTTTGCTGTTAAATAAAATAGATCAATTTTTTTGTATCAACATTTGACCTCGTTTGGTTTTAATCACGTTTTGGGGAATATTTTGAACCTCAGGATTCTATCCATAACCCACAGAAAGCTCACTTTGCTCCTTCGTGATTAGAGCGGATTGCAACAGCCAGTTAGTGCAAATGAGTGTTTTAGGTCGCTTAAAGGACCACTGGCAAAGGTATCGGCAAAATCAGGTTCAATATAAAAGTGAAAGCACGACCAAGTTCTTTGGCAAGGTTGACTCTACTACTTACTCGATAGTGTTTTCATTGGTAACTAAAAACCAGTGTTTTGGCTACTGCTGAGAAATGTTGGCACAGAGAGCATCAGTGCTGTCTCTCCAACATTCTGCCCCGCCCATCAGTAGGCTGGGGATGGGCAAGATCCTGGAAGGGGACACAACTAGGCCACCTGATCCAAATTGGCCAGCGGGCTGTTCTGTACACTGTGACGTCAGCTCAGATATAAAAGCTAAGTACAGAGGAAGGAAGGAGGCGCATCGCTACACATGCTGAAGCCCTGCTTCCTGGAAAGGGGCCAGAAAGCACTTGCTGACAGGAACTAGAGGATAGAATTATTTTCTTTTTCCTCTTTGCTTGTTAGCCTGCCAAATTTTATCTTTTGCTTTAGCAACCTGCTTTACTGCAACATGCAAGTTGTTTTCCATCTTATTTTCTCTCTGTGTCAAGCTGAGAAACGGGAGTGATAGAGCAGTCTGGTGGGCACCTGGCACCCAGCCAAGCTCAGTCCACCACAGTCCTTTTTGGTGCCCAATGTGGGCTGAAAACATGGCAGTTTTATATCTTGCGTGCCATAGTAGTAGTAGTTGTTGAGTAGCAAGCTCATGTGCGGGACATGGAGTTTGTCAGGTGCGCTGCTTATCTCTTTGTTTTGTTGAGTTTGGGAATGTGTTAATACAAACAGTGGCTCTGTGCTTTGCTGTGACACAGATGGCTTTGTTGTGCTGGGGGCGCTATTTTCTGGGGACAGTGAGGGACTCCCTCTCCCTACCTGGGATTGATGTGTATTGTTTTAGAATGCAGGCTGCCGCATTCCTTGTTCATCCTTATGTGAAGCTGTTGAATACTATTAATACTAATAACTAATACAGTTGGCACACTATGGGGTTTGTGGAATCTGCTGTCATCCTGCTGTAAGACAAAACAAACCGTAGGTGAGGAGATATTGAAATGTGCCCTGAAGCGGTTGGTCACTGGATGGCAGTGTGTGGAAGGATTTGGGCAGGTTCCTAGAGTGGCTATCACCTCCCATTGCGGGGGACTTTACAGCTGAACAGGCAATGAACCCTGGCAAACTGACACGTCACCTGATAGAAGGGTGCCTTGCCTAACCCAATGAAACCCAGCAGCTTCTCGCCCTGTATGGGGGCCTGGCCTGTGCCTCTGGAGCCACAGTTCAGTACTGTTAGAGGAGTGTGGCTGAGGCAGGGACCCAAACTGCATTTGAGGACACTATAGCTTAGATAAAGTCCCAAACAACAACAACAACTACAGTAATTGCCCCCAATAGTAATGAAGAAAAGGTGGATAAGGAGAGCCAAGGAGCCATCAGCAAGACTTCTTTTAATAGTCCCATGTGGCCAATGCAAATGTCTGAAGGAGGGTGGAGGGATAACAGTAGACCCTCGTGGCCTGCATGAAGTAACGCCCCCACTGAGTGCTGCTGTACCGGACACGTTAGAGCTCCGATATGAGCTGGAGTCGAAGGCAGCCAGGTGATATGCTGGACTTGGCATTGTCAATGCATTCTTCTCAATTCCTTTGGCAGCAGAGTGCAGACCACAGTTTGCTTTCATGTGGCAGGGTGTCCAATACACCTGGAATCGACTGCCCCGGGGGTGGAAACACAGCCCTACCGTCTCTCATGGACTGATCCAAAGCGTACTGGAAAGGGTTGATGCCCCTGAACATCTACAATACGTTCATGACATCGTTGTGTGGGGCAGTGAGGCAGAAGAAGTGTTTGAGAAGGGAAAAAGAATAGTTCAGAATGTTCAGAAAGCTGGGTTTGCCACAAAGAAAAGCAAGGTCAAGGGACCTGCACGGGACATCCAGCTCTTGGGCGTCAAATGGTAGGGGGGCCGCCATCATGTGCCTATGCGATGTGGTTAACAAGACAGCAACTATGTCTTCACCAGCTAAGAAGACGGAAACACAGGCTTTCATAGGCCGCCTGGGGTTTTGGAGAATGCCTATTCCACGTTATAGTCAGCTTGTGAGGCCCCTCTATCGAGTGACCCAGAAGAAGAGCCATTTTGAATGGGGCCTTGAGCAACAACAGGCCTTTGAGCACATCAAAGAGGAAATAGCTTGCGTGGTAGCTCTTGGGTCTGTTCAGACTGGACCAGCCCTGCAAAATATACTCTACACTGTAGCTGGGTATCATGGTCTCACTTGGCGCTTCTGGCAAAGAACATCAAGAGAAACCCGCGGTTGACCATTAGGGTTTTGGAGCCGGGGTTATCGAGGACCAGAAGGCCCACTGCACTCCAGCTGAAAAAGAAATATTAACAGCATATGACGGGCTTCGAGCATCCTCAGAAGTTGATGGGAAAGAAGCATGTCTCCTCTTGGCACTGCAATTTCCTGTGCTACACTAGATGTTCAAAGGAAGCATCCCTTCGACACATCGTGCAAGCAGTGCTACATGAAGGAAGTGGGTAGGTAGCACTGTTCACACAACGAGCTCAACTGAGGAAACCCAATTGCCCAAGAATCCATGAAAGCAGGCAGAGATTTTGGAGCATTGATTTGGAAGGTGACCCCTGCTCGAGAAGCACCACCATATAATGAGTTCTCAGAAGATGAAAGAGGCCACGCTCTCTTTTCTGATGGATCCTGCCTTGTGGTAGGAAACCATCAGAGGTGGAAAGCTGCTGTGTGGAGTCCCACATAACGAGTCGTTGTGGCCGCTGAAGGAGAAGAAAAGTGGCCTGTACTGTGTCTCTATTCTGACTCCTGGATGATGGCTAATGCCCTATGAAGGTGGCTACAGCAATGGAAGAAGACCACTTGGCAACGCACGGGTAAACCCACCTGGGCTGCTGCGTTGTGGCAGGACATCACTGCATGGATAGCAAACATGGCTCTGAAGGGACGTCACGTAGATGTCCACGTGCCCAAAAGCCATGTCACTGAGAAACATCACAACAATGAACAGCCAGATAAGGCTGCCAAAATTGAAATAGCTCAGGTAGACTTAGACTGGGAGCAGAAGTGTGAACTCTTTACAGTCCAGTGGGCCCATGAAACATCAGGGCATCTAGGAAAAGATGCAACCTACAGATGAGCTTGTGATCAAGGGCTGGATCTGATCACGGAGGCTTTCACACAGGTCACCCATGAATGCGAAACATGTGCTGCAATCAAGTGAGCCACGCAAGTAAAATCTCCTTGGAATAGATGGCCAGACTGGGTTTTAAATATGGTGAGGCCTGGCCAAGTGACTGTATTGGACCACTGCCGTGAACACACCAAGGCAAGAGCTTGCATACTCATCATGGTAGAGGCAACTACTGGTTGGCTGGAAAAATACCCTGTAAGCCATGCTGTTCCTCGAAACATCATCTTAGGCTTTGAGAGACACGCTTTGTCGTGACATGGTACCCCAGAAAGAATGGAACCTATGAGTCTCATTTATGAATCAGAATCAGAATCATTAGGTTGGAAGAGACCTCCAGGATCATCAAATCCAACCCAACCCTAACCTCAACTAAACCATGGCACCAAGTGCCACATCTAGTCTTTCCTTAAACACGTCCAGAGATGGTGAATTCACTACCTCCCCAGGTAGACCGTTCCAGTACTTTATTTCCCTTTCTGTAAAAAATGTTTTCCTAATATCTAGCCTATATTTCCCTTGGCGCAGCTTGGGACTGTGTCCTCTCGTTCTCTTAGTTGCTACCTGAAGAAAGAGACCAATTCCCACCTGACTACAACCACCTGTCAGGAAGCTGTAGAGAGTGATAAAGTCACCTCTGAGTCTCCTTTTCTCCAGGCTAAACAACTCCAGCTCCCTCAGTTGTTCCTCATAGGGCTTGTGCTCCAAGCCCCTCACCAACCTTGTTGCCCTCCTCTGGACGCAGTCAAGCATCTCAACGTCCTTCCTAAACTGAGGGGCCCAGAACTGGACACAATACTCAAGGTGCGACCTCACCACTGCCGAGTACAGGGGAAGAAAGACCTCCCTGGTCCTGCTGGACACACTATTCCTGATACAGGCCAGGATGCCGTTGGCCTTCTTGGCCTCCAGGGCACACTGCTGGCTCATGTTCAGTCAGTTTTCGACCAAAACCCCCGAGTCCCTTTCCACCTGGGCACTGTCCAGCCACACTGTCCCCAGCCTATAACGTTGCAGGGGGTTATTGTGGCCAAAATGCAGGACTCGGCACTTGGACTTATTCAACCTCATCCTATTGGATTCCGCCCATCCATCCAATTGTTCCAGGTCTCTCTGCAGAACCCTCCTACCTGCCAACAGATCGACACACGCTCCCAGCTTAGTGTCATCTGCAAATTTACTGATGAAAGATTCAATACCCTCATCTATGTCATCAATAAAAATATTAAACAGAACTGTCCCCAACACAGACCCCCTGAGGTACACCACTAGTGACTGGCTGCCAGCTGGATGCAGCACCGTTCACCACCACTCTCTGGGCTCGGCCATCCAGCCAGTTCATAACCCAGCAAAGAGTGCTCCTGTCTAAGCCGCGGGCTGCCAACTTTTCCAGGAGTATACTGTGGGAGACAGTGTCAAAGGCCTTGCTGAAGTCCAAATAGAAAACATCCACAGCCTTCCCTGCATCCACCAGGCGGGTCACCTGGTCATAAAAGGAGACCAGGTTGGTCAAACATGCCCTACCCTTCCTAAACCCATGCTGGCTGGGTCTGATACTCTGGCTGTCTTGTAAGTGCTGCATAATGGCTCTCAGTATAAACTGCTCCATTATCTTACCTGGTACTGAGGTCAGGCTAACTGGCCTATAATTACCAGGATCCTCCTTTCTACCCTTTTTATGAATGGGAATCACATTGGCCAGCTTCCAGTCATCTGGAACCTCACCAGTGAGCCAAGTTTGTTGGTAAATGATGGAGAGCGGCTTCGCAAGTTCGTCTGCCAGCTCCCTCATCACCCTGGGATGGATCCCATCTGGGCCCATAGATTTATGGACATTCAAACAGCTCAACATTTCTCTGACTGCCTCCTCCTGGATAACAGGGGGACCATTCTGTTCCCTGGCGCCATCCACCAACCCAGTATGACAAATATCCTGAGGACAAGCCATCTTCCCACTAAAGACTGAAGCAAACAAGGCATTAAGCACTTCTGCCTTCTCCTCATCTGCAGTTGCCAAGTTCCCTCTTGCATCCAATAGATAACAAAGGTTGGTCTCATCCTTCCTTTTACCATTAACATATTTGTAAAAAGCTTTTTTATTATCCTCGACAGAAGTTGCCAAATTAAGTTCAAATTGAACTTTGGCCTCGCTAATTTTCTTCCTACATACCCTAGCAAGCCCCCTAAATGCTCCCTGAGAGACCTGACCCTCGTTCCAGAGATGGTACATCCTTTTTTTATTCTTAATTCTTTCAAAATCTCATTAACCAACCAGGCTGGACGTTTGCCTTGTCGACTCGTCGTTCGGCACACAGGGACAATCTGTTCCTGTGCCCTCAAGATCTCTGTTTTGAAGCATGCCCATCTTTCCTGGACTCCTCATAAACTCTTAGGCAAAGAAACATGCATTGAGTGGATATACCACATCCCTTATCACCCACAAGCCTCTGGAAAGATTGAGAGGTACGATGGACTGCTGATGACTATGTCAAGAGGGTTAGGCAATCGGGCATGGAAGCATTGGGAAGCAAATTTAGCAGAAAGCCACTTGGCTGGTTAACACCAGAAGATCTGCTAACCGCACTGGTCCTGCCCAGACAAAGCCCCTACATACTGTGGGAGGAGATAAGGTCCCCATACTACACACAGGGAAGTGGCTGGGGAAGTTGGTGTGGATTTCTCCTCCCATGGGAGAAGGCAAACCTATTAATGAGATTGTCTTTGCTCAGGGACCTGGGTGTAACTTGGTGGGTAATGCAGAAGGCTGGGGAGACCCAGTGTGTTCTTCAAGGAGATTTAACCTTGGGTGAAAAATAATCTGTGTGTAAATTGTATGTTGCAGGAAGTAACTTGCCGGAGTGACATGAACCGACGAAGAGACAATTTTGAGAGGAGCAAGGAGAGTGTGGCAATGACCCAGGCAGGGCCAGTGTCGGTGCCGAACAATCGAACGTGCTGCTTCTCCTGTCCTGAGCACCCATCTTGATGGCATGGAGCCCAAGTCGCGGCCTGTTTTTAAACGTCTGGAGGGATGGAGGAAGCCCATGAAATGGGAAATAAATATCTGTCTGTGAAATGATGGGGGACAGTAGTTAATGAAAATGTATGCATCTATGTCTTAGGCATAAAGATGGTTTAAGCATGGAGTTTAAATTGTAAGCATTGGTAGGAAGGGATTGCAGTAATGACAAATAAATACAATGGAATAATTAGAAGATAGATATAGATCTATATATATAATTCTGTGGGATCTGAGCATGATGCAAATGGTATGGAGTAAGGAGTGGAGATTGTATTGGGTGTTACTGAGATGGAGTTCATTTTCCCCACAGCGGCCCTCACAGTGCCGTGCTTTCCATTGGAAGCTGGAAAGGTGTTGATAACACCCCGGTGTTTTGGTCACTGCTGAGCAGTGTTGGCACAGCATCAGTGCTGTCTCTCCAACATTCTGCCCCCATCGATAGATCCTGGAAGGGGACACAACTATGCCCACTGACCCAAACTGGCCAGAGGGATATTCTGTACCATATGACCTGAGCTCAGATATAAAAGCTAAGTTAAGGAGGGGCAAGGAGGCACATTCGTTATTTACAACGTTTGCCTTTTGGAGCAACCGCTATGCGTGCTGAAGCCCTGCTTCCCAGAAGGTGGCTGAGCAGCACTTGCTGATGGGAACTAGAGGACAGAATTATTTTATTTTTCCTCTTTACTTGTTCGCACGCAAATGTTCTCTTTTCCTTTAGTAAACTGCCTTGTCTCACCTCTCACCTTGTTAGTTGTTTTCCATCCTATTTTCTCTTCTCTTTTTCCTGTCCAGCTGAGAAGGGAGAGTGATAGTGCAGCTCTGTGGGTACCTGCCATCCAGCCGAGGTCAACCCACCACAAATTCTTTTGATGCCATCCAGGTGGGTCAGGAGAAGAGTCAGAGAACACTCGGAGAGATCTGATCTCTGATTAGTTTATTGAGTTCTAGTTGGTAAATTTACGTACGTAAAATCTTTAATAAGTACATATGGGTTTGTGGTAAATAGTAATCTCTTTACTACACCTAATTTTAGTATGGGATACAAAGATTATCGCATAAGCTTACTATGCTTGTGAAAAGAATGTCACTTAGCATCCCACCCCATCGATGTCTGGTGTCAGGTAAGGGATCTCTCAGCCTCGAGGGGTAACTTTGAGAGGTGTCCCTACTCGAGGGGAGATCACTGCCGTGCAGCCAGTTGCTATGGAGGGAGAGCTCAACCGGCCCTGATGGCTGCACACATTGATATCATCAAGTGGTTGACTCTTGTTGCGGCAACAGCTGGTCTGTAGCTGGACAAAATAAATCTGATCATAACAAATCCAATTCGGCTAACCTGGCTTGTTCTAAAAACAAGTCCCTAGGTGAACAACGGAACTCTCAAACAGAGACCTCAGCCAACCCCATCCAAGCCCTGGATGCAGACACGTCACTGGCCAGACATCTGGGCGGTGCAGAGATTTCCCAACCAATTGGCTATCCAAGCCCAGGAAATTCAAACCCCCTATAAAAAGAAGCTCTGAACAATAAAACAGGCTGTTTGCTGATGACCCTCGGTGTGTACTGTGTCGTGTGTCTGTCTCCATCCCATGGCCATCACGTAACAGACTCTTAGTCAGATTTTCTGCTGTGTTCATGCAGTTTTGGCTGCTTATTAGCCCAGCCTCCAGGCAAACCAGGTTGTTTGCTTTGGTGCTGGTTTCTTGCCAATAGCCTCACGCAGTAGGATTTCCTTTAGATAATCCTACTTTTTGATCATCTGCCTGGACCAAAGTTCATATCGTTCAAACAGAAGGAGGAAATCCATTACACCAGGTTTTCCCTAGCAACGACCCCAGAGCACTGAGGGCAGTAGTCAAAGGCATATTGGCCCAGGGGTTTTTGTCCTCGGTCCTGAAGCTGGTTGGAAATGGCAGGAGGAGTGGGTACTGATAATTCAGATCAGTAATTGGCTGCAGACCTGGTGCTTGCAACAGGGTTTTGGGTTCTATGAGCAGGAGAACCTGTTTGTGGATCAGCATCTGCTTGGCAGAGAGGGGCTCCACCTCCCTCAGTGAGGCAAAGGTATCCAGCCTTGTGCTGACTGACAAGTAAATCCCGATACGAAGGACTCTAGATGCTCTTCTGCGTTCAGGGTAGAAGGAAGAACCCTCCCCCATCTCCTGAAGTGCCCCTACATAACAGACAGGATGCTCCTGGGTTGGATACCGAAGAGCACGAGTAAAGGACAGGACCCAGGACAAGCCAACCATGCAAAGCTGACCGAACCACCTGCCCGCTGTCCTGGGTTTGCCTTAATTGAATTTTTTGGTAAGGAAGAAAAGAGTCAGCCATGGAAGTGACTTTGCCATTGAAAAACATTACAGCCACCAGTAAAGCACATAAAGGTATTAGTAATTGGAGATTCCTTACTGAGAAGCACCAATGTGGCCCTGCAGGGCCTGGAACTAGAGAGCCGAACAAGTAGTATGGCTGCACTCATGTCAAGAGTGGATGAGCTAGGCCTCAAGCCTTGGCAAGGCAAAGCGTGATTTTAGGAAACTTGCTGTGTTAGTACATTTTAGACATGCCTGTGTTAGTTAGTACGAGGCTTATGTTAAGCAATATCACTTGGCATGTATTACTTGTTATATAATGCGTGGGTATATAAGCTCAGCTAGGTGGATCAATAAACGGCTTCATATGAGCAATCAATGGAGTCCACGTCTCTTTGTCAATCGCCATCACACCAAGGCACCCATTTGCCACCCAGATAATTTCTCTAGAGAAGTCTGCTGCCTACGAGGAGCTTGCATTTGTGGCGTCACTGAGAGGCTGCCGAGGCTGGGGAACCCTACAGATCATCATCTGCTCCTACTCTTCTCTGTAGCGTCTGATGAGGCAACTTAGAACGCTCCCAGGAGAGTAATACATATGGCATCTCGATTTTAAAAGGATCGGGAGCATGGGTGGTAGTCTCCTGTATCAGTGTCCAGTCTGAGGAAAGGGTCCAGGAAGGAGGGGATGATCTGAACAGCTGAATGCCTGGCTGCGTAGCTGGTGCCATACGCAAAGTTTTGGCTTCTATGATCATGGTTCTACCTTTAAGAAGCCGGGTCTGTTGGGAGCTGATGGAATTTATGCAACCAAGCAGGGCAAGAGGGTCTTCACCAGCAAACCGGCCAGACTTACAAGGAGGGCTTTAAATAAGACTCAGCGGGGAAAGGGGATGGAGTTTTGAGCAATAGAGAAGAGCCAGGGGCTTTTGAGGCATCTGGAACTGTGAGGGGAATACCTGAAAAAGGCCGCAAAGCAACTGGGGCTTGATCATCCAAAAAAGTGACACAGCCAACAGCCCAACAGAAGTGCCTCTGTACCAGTGCACGCAGTATGGGTAACAACGAGGAGGAGCTGGAAACCGCTGTGCAACCAGAAAGCTAACGATGTAATCACCACGGCAGAAATGTGGTGGACTCAGCTGACTAGAGCTCTGCAGTCAACGACTATAAACTGGTCAGAAGTAAGGAGAGGAGGAGGTGACCCGCTACGTAAACCAAAAATAAGAGGGATTTCCTGTACAGGGCTGTCTTTGAAGGACAGCGATGAACAGGTTGAGAGCTTATGGGTGAAAATCAGAAGCCGAGCTGTTGTGTCGAGAGTAAGAAATTTGGCAGAAAATAAAGCCGCTTGCGTTCCAGCTGGTCCTCAGAGATCAGAGGGACTGGGTGGGGTTAGGCTTAATTTCCGATTACAACCAATTCAGCACTATGAGTCTGGTTGCGTTCTCTAAGAACCTTTGTGAGCACAGGTTCAGGAATAGAGTGGTTTTCTGAAGTTACAGAAATAGAGATTTAGAACTGCCATTGAGAAATGCACTAGCTGTGGTAGAGCTCTAATAACATCGTGCTAAGCCATGCAATACTAATAACAATGGTATGCAGAAGCTTCCTAAGAAGTTGTCCCCCCTTGGAAGGAGGGAGAAGAGAATAGCCCAGCAATTGTCTCCAAGGTCTTTTGGGAATTCCTCGTAACTAGGTGAAATTACTACCCTCCTTTTATACAGCCCAATCTTCTCCTCCTTATGTATAGCATGATCTAATTGGAGAGCCGAGTAATATAATCATATATGTGGTAGCATTTTTTGGCCACAGTGTCCTTGAAAGTTCCGGTCATATGACTTTGTTCCATGCTGTGCCATTTGTCAGAGACAAAAGAGGCCAATCCTCACTGCCAATGAACTCCTCCTTCGGCCAACTCGTCCTTTCTAGACATCATCTATGCGGATCTCCATCCATAAAGATAATGTTGAGCAAACATGGTGAAGGCCATAAAAATTACACCTTAGGCCTTGATTGGCTCTGTGGTCATCATCCCACCCAAGTTAACAAAGCACATGTCGTGGTTGCTGTCTACTATAGGCTGCTGGATCAAGAGCATGAGGTCAATGTAAGAAATCAGGCAAGCAAGGCAGGAGATGAGCGTGGCTGAGTAAGGGCCTTGTCTTCTGGTCGAGCTGAAGTGCAAGGAGGATATGCATAGGTAGTGGAAGCAGGGACACGCATTCTGGAAGAATCTAAAGATGCCGCTCGGGTCTGCAGGGATGGGATCAGAAAAGCAAAGCTGGAGCTGAATTTGGCAGGGGATGTAAAGAATCATAAGATGGGCTTCCACAGCTGCGTTGGTCAGAAAATAAGACTAAATAATGCGTAACCGCTCTCCTCCCTTGCTGATAAATAAGCCAGGAGGTCCAGTGGCCAGCAACATGGAGAAGGCTGTGGCACTCGGCGAGTCATTTTCCTCTGTTTTCACTGGCACGGTTACCAAACCTCTTGAGACACTGAACCTCAAGGCAGGCAGAGACCTGGGGAACAAAGTCCCTTCCCATCGTAGGAAACGATCTGTTTGGAGACCACCCGAGGAACCTGTGCATACACAAGTCCTGCACCTGGGGAGGCACAACCCCATGCACCACTACATGCTGGAGACCGATCGGCTGGAAAGCAGCTTTGCAAAGTAGGACAATGTGCCCTTGCCGCAAAGGCGGCCAAGGATATCCTTAGCCCGATATAGAGGAAAGCAGGGTTTATATGTTACAAGACAGTTGTGTGGACCATTCAAGGTGCTCACTGTCCCCGGGGCTGCAGGGCACCACAGACCACCCTTGGGCAGCTTTGAGGGCACTGCCTATTTTTCTAAAAGCCTCCTATCCAGCTTAACGCAAATCCTACTATCTTGAGCCCTCAAGCCAGCAGTGCCGAACGCACGCTTTGTATTTTATTTGCTTCCGGGAGACGTGCAGCTTAGAAACGTCTGCAATGGAAGTGGGGCTTTCAGCAAACAGTGTAGAGCAACTTCTGTTGGTTTTTCAAAATGTCCTGAGAAGTTAAAGCAGTCATTTGACTGGAGGGAGCAGCACCAAAAAGGCACAGGCACCTTTGGAGTGGACTTGATGCGGTAACAAGCAACAAGAAATAGTACCTGTAGCTGCTACAGCCTCTTCTGCGACCTCGTAGCCCGCCCTCAGGGTCGCAGCACTACACGGGGCAGATCCCTCCGCGCCCCGCGGGCACCAGGTCGACGAGGGCGGACCCGCCAAGGGGGCGGGGGAAAGCGAAAAAGACAGGCGAGACAGCAAATCGAGACGCGGGCCACGATCCGTCGGCCCAATGGCCGCCGCGGAGGGCCGGGCTTAGTGGAGGAAGTGTCGGGGCGGACACGGGCGTTGTCCTTGGCTGACGAGAGTATCGGGGTGCTGGCCTCTCGCCCTGGTGGCGCCGCTACTGTCTTCGGAAAGTTCATCGGCAAGGCGTTTCCCTGGTATTGTCAGCGAAGAGGACGAGGAGGTAGCCGCGGCTTTGTTCTCTGTGCGCGGTTCCTCTTCCCTTCTCCCCCCTCCCCCTCCTCCCGCGCTTGCGGGCATCTGAGCCGAGGACAGCTGGTGCGCGGTGCCCGGGCGCGCGGCAGGGCGTGCGGCGGCGCTGCTGCTGTGGGTGGGGTGGGTGCAGGGACGCGGAACGGACGGGGCCTCTCTGGGTTGTGGCGCTCTCTACTGCACCATCCCCTAAGCTTGTTCTGTGCCTCAACCCCACCCCTCCGGCTGCCGCGGGCGTACTGGGTGGCTGGTGTTGTCCCGACTCGCCGCGCATCCCACCCCCACCGTGTCGTGTGCGCGCGCAGAGAAGGACCTCCGACGGTAACTTGGTCTCAATGTGTCTCCTAACAGCATCGATGAGGTTTCGCAGCTTGGCTGTGCTAGGCTTTGGTTCTGAACCCGCAAACTGGATTATGGGGGCATGGAATTACGTCTTTCTCTGGTTTAAAAAAAAAAAAATAAAAAAATTACAAGGTGGTCATCCTGCAGGCTGCAATAGCTTTCCAGCACTTGTTTCTGTGGGAAAGTAAGACCGTGATAACAGCATGCTTGCACGGGTCACGGATGCTGGTGCTGGGAACTAGAGTGAGCTGCTTAGACCGGGGGGCGGGCGGGGGAGGGAAACAATGCAGCCGTTGCCTATGCGATGTTAACTTTAGGTAATATCCCCTATGATTCAGTTATTAAAATGTTGAAATTTAGCAGTTAGGGATTCCTTCTGCTTTTGAAGGTAGGGTGTGCATGCAGAATGGAAGACAGACTCGTCCTATGCGCTTGCAGGCTTCCTGTCATTATGCGTGTGTTTGATACTTGAGCTCCCTGTCCTGTGGGAAATGAATGGCCTCTGCTCTTCCACTTCACTAAACTCTTTGCTGATCCAGTTAAGCCATTTGTCTCCAGTCTCTGCGTGGGCCACATCCAATAGCAAAACTGCTTAGGAAAGAATCAGCCCGAACTAAAACATGCTGGAGGCTGTTAATTGCAAGTAGTGGCTCGACTCCTTCCCCCATGGTCTTCTTGCATGAGGAATCCCACTTCTGGAGGGGATCTATGTAAATATACTGTATTTTGGGTATAGAAAGCGTAATAATCACGCAAGAAAAATCAGTGTTCTGGCTTGTGTTTGGGGTATCTGGTAATCTGCTTCTGTAGGAGTTCAACGGGGCAGATGGGTTTGCATAAGCTATTACCTTTCTCTGAAGCCGGTTATGTTTTAACAGTTTACTCTTCCTCCGGTGCCGTGCGTTCCATGATCGTTGCCCCCTAGACGCGACGCTTTTCCTAGTCATGCCTAAGGAGCCAATTATCGAGTTGTCTGAAGCAGGAGAGTCTGGTGAATCTGTAAGTACTGTGGGAGTTTTCTGTATGCTAAACTGTACCTGTAGATAGTTCCTCATTTACTAGCCTCTTTCCCATCCCCCCTTTCCCCCTTGATAGGGCACAGTAGGGTGCTTTGGGTTTTCTGGCGCTATAATCTCTTGCCTCTAGCTTGTAATGGAGCTGAGCTTTTTTTGACTCAAAGCAGTGCTATAAAGCAGTGCTGGTCCCTGGGTATGTACTCCGGGTCCAAAATGCAGTGTTGTTTTGGAGTGCAGTCTGGTTCTTATTGTCATGGTTTAGAGTAGTATTAGTTCTTCTAACACGGGGAAGAGGGCTTGGGGTTTTTGGCAGGTCAGGGGCAAGGAAGGACAAAGCTGGTTGACAGGTGCTGGATGCTTTGCTTTTAGCTATGAAAGTCAAGTTCAAAGGCTTCATAAACCTATGCAAAAGGCAGCCTAAAGTTTCTTTTTCAGCAGGATTGTTTAAGTTTCCTGAAGACGCAACGGGGGCTTTAACCTGGAGACAAAGTCAGCTTCTGTGGCCGTTTTGTAGTCCTTTGCTGTCTATCTTGAGAAAAGTTGCCTAGCTCTCTTTTGCCCCTGTAGTGTACAGAATATGACTTTGTAGCTTTGCTTGAAAAGCACCAGTTGCGAGCAGGTGGACACCCCGTAATTTAAAGCGCAGTGGCTGAATTGATAGCAATTGTCTAGCTTCTTTCTCTGGGTGGTTCTCTGCTCTCGTTCCTTCCCTTCCTGCCCTCTCCTTTCTTTGTTCTTTTTTTTTTTTCCACTTATTTTTTGGGTTTGTACTTCCTTCTCCAGCTTCTTGGGCATGTAATGATTGTTGGCGAGAAGTGTGTTGCTCACCTGGGCCTGACCAATGGATTCCGGATGGTTGTGGATGAAGGGCCCGAGGGTGGGCAGTCTGTCTGTCGTATACATCTACCGGTTTTGGGTGGCCGTCAGTTCGACTGGCCAGCTGGCTAAGGCTTTTGCACCACAAGAGTTGCTGCACGTGTACAAATAGCCACTGAATGGATTTCGTCTCTTGCCTGTCAATCTAGGCGCTTTTAACGTGAATTTTTTTTGCCATGTGTCTGTGGAAGGTAATAAAAGCTTTGAGCAGCAGTTGCACAATAAAGATTTGTCATGGGGATATCACCTCTGTCTTGCGCGTCTTACTGAGGGGAAGTAGTTCTGCAAGTTCAAACGGTGTCTCCCTGGACTGCAGGTATGTGGAAGGTTTCAGCCTGATCACAGTATTCCATAAACAGTGATTTGCCCGTTCATTTGAAGCGTGACGCTGGAAGTGCTTAGCAGTCTCACGCATCTTGTGGGAAGCAAAGTCTTAGCTCTTTGGCCGTGGTACGCCAATGTACAGAAAGCCCATGTAGGCTGCTGCTAAAACTCTAGAATATACTGCATGTGAGGCTACAGGCATGCTGTCCAAGGGTGATTTTGGCACACTGCAATGTGTTGGGTGCATCCACCTCCTGTTGGAGCACTTTTTCAGTGGCTGTGTAATAAGGCCCCGTTGATATCCATTTTCTGGTGAGGAGGGCTATGGTAGGAGAAAACAATGGGTCTGACTGGCAGCTGTGGTTCTTCCACAGCACAGTGGAATCTCTTTTGTCGGTTCGAGTCAGCTGTCCTGGCTCTGTCCCTTCCCAAGCTCTTGCCCACCCCCAGCTTTCTAGACAGTGGGGTTGGTTTCAGTGCCAGCCTCCACACAGTGGGAACAGTGCTCCGCAGTAGCTGAAACACTGGTGCGTTATCAACACCTTTCTATCTACAGCTGCAAAGCAGAGCACTTTGAGGGCTGCAATGGGGAAAATTACTTCCATCACAGCTGGACCCAAACCAAAACTGCACTGCAGTGAAGCAGCAAACTTCATCTTGCTTTAACAGCTATTAAAAAAGGGAGACGGGTGCCATAAAGCTGGGCAGTCCTTCATTGCCCTTGAACCCTATGTTACTGAAACAATGTGAGGCCCCCACTGAAAGGCATCTTCATCTCTCCACTAGTCCATAGGGATTGGGGAAGTTTGGTGACGCGGGTGTGCAAGTAACCCGAGGACTTCACCTTTATTCAGTCATCCTGGGGAAGAGATGGAAATGATTTACCTGATGTAGATGGAAAATGCACTGGTGGAGTGTTTGCTTACTGAATGATTGAGGTGGGCAATGTCTGTTGTTCTGTCTATATAAACTCACTAAGGTATCTAGAAAGTCTTCCTGCTTTCGGGGGGGCGGGGGAATTTTGGAGAAGCTGGTTATGGCTTAATACATTTCAAGAGTGGGTGATTGCCATTGGCTTTAGAAGTCTGTTGCCTTGGGGTATTCTATGTCTTGCCTCGCAAGCAGGGTTTCTGATACTTAGCTCCAGACCGGAGAGAGCCAAGGGTTATGAAACCAAGATCCACTGGAGAATTGTAGGATCCTAGACCAGCCCAGGTGTGAAGGGACCTCGCAAGATCACCTGGTGCAGCCTTTTGTGGGAAAGGGAGCCTAGACGACGCTATCTAGCACCCTGTCCAATCGCCTCTTGAAAAACTCCGGCAGTGGGGACTGGCGCAACTTGTGCCCGTTGTCCCTTGTCTTTTCCGTGTGGTTCCTTGTGAAGAGAGAGTCTCTGTCCTCTTTGCACCCTCCCGTGAAGTACTGGAATACTGTGATGAGGTTCCCCCTGAGCCTAGGCAGGGGCCTCCCCTATTGCAACTAATTCCTTTCTCACTGCTAGCCATCATTCAGCCCCTAGCTGCTTTCAGATGTTCCTCCACAGCTTTTGGATCCCTGCCAAGCCCATTTGTCCCAGAACCTAGGACTTGGACTTATTCCATGCTTCTGTAAGTATTCGCTGATATCACTTGCCATCCTGCCGACTACGCCAATGTCAGAGACTGAAATTTTTATGGTTTATGGCTTAAAGATTTTTTATGAAGGATTTAGTCCATTAAAACTGTATAATGAAGCTGCACCACTGAAGCCCACCCTGAGTGGGGCCTTCTGACTTGAACCCTGAACTACGAGTTAAACCGCCTAAGGGATAGAGATAAGAAAAGTGACACTATTGTTCAAAGCATCTGGGAAGTAATGGTGTCTTGGTTTGGAAAGACAGGTATCAGCCAGGCAAAGCCAGAGGTTCCCTTAGAATGGGGAATGTAAACCCCTCACCCCCGCCAAATTATAATTTTGCAATTAAGGGCTTTCAGGCAAAGATTTGGGAATAGGAATATTAACAATACAAATGTAGTAGAAAAAACAAAACCACCCAACCAAACCAGCAAACAAACACCAATTTTGGAAAACCCTGACAGAGTCAGAGCTACAACCCGACACCCTGTTGGTCAGGGTGTTGGAAGCAGTCCAGAAGTGAGTCCTCCTGGAGTGGCAGATGTGGTTCAGGTGGAGTAGAGATGATCCTGTAGAACAAGGGTCCAGTGGTGGTGAGAAGGGGTCCAGTCTTCCTCCAGGAATCGGGTGAAGCTAGGTAGATACCTTGTGTTCCTGTATCTCAGTTTTATCCAGGTAGGAATGGTTGGCTCCCCCCATTGGGTGGAGCATCTCACAATAGGATGATGTAATGTGGATAGTCTATTTTGGGGATGTGTGCTTTTAGGGGTGTCTTAATGGTCCATTAGCAGAAAATGTTCCCCTGGAGGGAGGATGGGCGGTGAAAGAGACAGGAAACAATGCCCTACCTGATTTTAACAGTTGGCCCATTATCAAAGGGCATCTGCCCCCCCTCCTCCCAGAGTTACAAGAGATAATGAAAAACATCTTCCCAACTGCTTTCAGCAGATGAAATAGAATACACATTTTTGGTTCCACAACGCAAGACAAATGGATAAGACTGGAAGAGCATCCAGGGCAGGGCCCAGCCTAGCAGCTTCAGGGTGGAGGCCACAGCCCCGGGTTTATCTACTGCCAGGTTTGCACAGACACCACCCCCCAACCCAGGAAGGAGGAGGAGAGGTCTTGGGTATATGGCAAAAAGCCTCTGGTCAGAGGCAGTGAGCGCCCATCCTCCGCTACACAAACTGGTCCAGTTGCAGGGCCCCTCACCCTGGGAAAGCCTCCTCTATGGGACATTCTCATGAGGGGCAGCTGAGGGGGTCTCATAGTCCATCAAAGGCCCCCCCAAGGGGTCCCCACACCCTGTACCAGAGCACTGCACATGATGCAAAATGATGCAACTGATCCACAGTCTTGCAAGGGACTGTGTCAAACTACCTCCCCTCAGGGGAGGCTCCTGGGTGTCCCCACCTTGCCCAAACGTATATTAATCCATTGGATTCTATGCTTTTTGGTGGGGGACCCTCACCACCAAGAAGACCAGATGGAGAGGACCAATGAGATGTCGTTGAGACCCACGTAGTGGTGATATGTTTCTACTTAATCTGTCTCTCTCACTCTCCCTGTCCCCCTCCACACACCTCTTTTTCTCCTTCTTTCTCTTTTTTTCTCTTTCTTTCTCTTTGCCTCTTTTGCTGTTAAATAAAATAGATCAATTTTTTTGTATCAACATTTGACCTCGTTTGGTTTTAATCACGTTTTGGGGAATATTTTGAACCTCAGGATTCTATCCATAACCCACAGAAAGCTCACTTTGCTCCTTCGTGATTAGAGCGGATTGCAACAGCCAGTTAGTGCAAATGAGTGTTTTAGGTCGCTTAAAGGACCACTGGCAAAGGTATCGGCAAAATCAGGTTCAATATAAAAGTGAAAGCACGACCAAGTTCTTTGGCAAGGTTGACTCTACTACTTACTCGATAGTGTTTTCATTGGTAACTAAAAACCAGTGTTTTGGCTACTGCTGAGAAATGTTGGCACAGAGAGCATCAGTGCTGTCTCTCCAACATTCTGCCCCGCCCATCAGTAGGCTGGGGATGGGCAAGATCCTGGAAGGGGACACAACTAGGCCACCTGATCCAAATTGGCCAGCGGGCTGTTCTGTACACTGTGACGTCAGCTCAGATATAAAAGCTAAGTACAGAGGAAGGAAGGAGGCGCATCGCTACACATGCTGAAGCCCTGCTTCCTGGAAAGGGGCCAGAAAGCACTTGCTGACAGGAACTAGAGGATAGAATTATTTTCTTTTTCCTCTTTGCTTGTTAGCCTGCCAAATTTTATCTTTTGCTTTAGCAACCTGCTTTACTGCAACATGCAAGTTGTTTTCCATCTTATTTTCTCTCTGTGTCAAGCTGAGAAACAGGAGTGATAGAGCAGTCTGGTGGGCACCTGGCACCCAGGCAAGCTCAGTCCACCACAGTCCTTTTTGGTGCCCAATGTGGGCCGAAAACATGGCAGTTTTATATCTTGCGTGCCATAGTAGTAGTAGTTGTTGAGTAGCAAGCTCATGTGCGGGACATGGAGTTTGTCAGGTGCGCTGCTTATCTCTTTGTTTTGTTGAGTTTGGGAATGTGTTAATACAAACAGTGGCTCTGTGCTTTGCTGTGACACAGATGGCTTTGTTGTGCTGGGGGCGCTATTTTCTGGGGACAGTGAGGGACTCCCTCTCCCTACCTGGGATTGATGTGTATTGTTTTAGAATGCAGGCTGCCGCATTCCTTGTTCATCCTTATGTGAAGCTGTTGAATACTATTAATACTAATAACTAATACAGTTGGCACACTATGGGGTTTGTGGAATCTGCTGTCATCCTGCTGTAAGACAAAACAAACCGTAGGTGAGGAGATATTGAAATGTGCCCTGAAGCGGTTGGTCACTGGATGGCAGTGTGTGGAAGGATTTGGGCAGGTTCCTAGAGTGGCTATCACCTCCCATTGCGGGGGACTTTACAGCTGAACAGGCAATGAACCCTGGCAAACTGACACGTCACCTGATAGAAGGGTGCCTTGCCTAACCCAATGAAACCCAGCAGCTTCTCGCCCTGTATGGAGGCCTGGCCTGTGCCTCTGGAGCCACAGTTCAGTACTGTTAGAGGAGTGTGGCTGAGGCAGGGACCCAAAATGCATTTGAGGACACTATAGCTTAGATAAAGTCCCAAACAACAACAACAACTACAGTAATTGCCCCCAATAGTAATGAAGAAAAGGTGGATAAGGAGAGCCAAGGAGCCATCAGCAAGACTTCTTTTAATAGTCCCATGTGGCCAATGCAAATGTCTGAAGGAGGGTGGAGGGATAACAGTAGACCCTCGTGGCCTGCATGAAGTAACGCCCCCACTGAGTGCTGCTGTACCGGACACGTTAGAGCTCCGATATGAACTGGAGTCGAAGGCAGCCAGGTGATATGCTGCACTTGGCATTGTCAATGCATTCTTCTCAATTCCTTTGGCAGCAGAGTGCAGACCACAGTTTGCTTTCATGTGGCAGGGTGTCCAATACACCTGGAATCGACTGCCCCGGGGGTGGAAACACAGCCCTACCGTCTCTCATGGACTGATCCACAGCGTACTGGAAAGGGTTGATGCCCCTGAACATCTACAATACGTTCATGACATCGTTGTGTGGGGCAGTGAGGCAGAAGAAGTGTTTGAGAAGGGAAAAAGAATAGTTCAGAATGTTCAGAAAGCTGGGTTTGCCACAAAGAAAAGCAAGGTCAAGGGACCTGCACGGGACATCCAGCTCTTGGGCGTCAAATGGTAGGGGGGCCGCCATCATGTGCCTATGCGATGTGGTTAACAAGACAGCAACTATGTCTTCACCAGCTAAGAAGACGGAAACACAGGCTTTCGTAGGCCGCCTGGGGTTTTGGAGAATGCCTATTCCACGTTATAGTCAGCTTGTGAGGCCCCTCTATCGAGTGACCCAGAAGAAGAGCCATTTTGAATGGGGCCTTGAGCAACAACAGGCCTTTGAGCACATCAAAGAGGAAATAGCTTGCGTGGTAGCTCTTGGGTCTGTTCAGACTGGACCAGCCCTGCAAAATATACTCTACACTGTAGCTGGGTATCATGGTCTCACTTGGCGCTTCTGGCAAAGAACATCAAGAGAAACCCGCGGTTGACCATTAGGGTTTTGGAGCCGGGGTTATCGAGGACCAGAAGGCCCACTGCACTCCAGCTGAAAAAGAAATATTAACAGCATATGACGGGCTTCGAGCATCCTCAGAAGTTGATGGGAAAGAAGCATGTCTCCTCTTGGCACTGCAATTTCCTGTGCTACACTAGATGTTCAAAGGAAGCATCCCTTCGACACATCGTGCAAGCAGTGCTACATGAAGGAAGTGGGTAGGTAGCACTGTTCACACAACGAGCTCAACTGAGGAAACCCAATTGCCCAAGAATCCATGAAAGCAGGCAGAGATTTTGGAGCATTGATTTGGAAGGTGACCCCTGCTCGAGAAGCACCACCATATAATGAGTTCTCAGAAGATGAAAGAGGCCACGCTCTCTTTTCTGATGGATCCTGCCTTGTGGTAGGAAACCATCAGAGGTGGAAAGCTGCTGTGTGGAGTCCCACATAACGAGTCGTTGTGGCCGCTGAAGGAGAAGAAAAGTGGCCTGTACTGTGTCTCTATTCTGACTCCTGGATGATGGCTAATGCCCTATGAAGGTGGCTACAGCAATGGAAGAAGACCACTTGGCAACGCACGGGTAAACCCACCTGGGCTGCTGCGTTGTGGCAGGACATCACTGCATGGATAGCAAACATGGCTCTGAAGGGACGTCACGTAGATGTCCACGTGCCCAAAAGCCATGTCACTGAGAAACATCACAACAATGAACAGCCAGATAAGGCTGCCAAAATTGAAATAGCTCAGGTAGACTTAGACTGGGAGCAGAAGTGTGAACTCTTTACAGTCCAGTGGGCCCATGAAACATCAGGGCATCTAGGAAAAGATGCAACCTACAGATGAGCTTGTGATCAAGGGCTGGATCTGATCACGGAGGCTTTCACACAGGTCACCCATGAATGCGAAACATGTGCTGCAATCAAGTGAGCCACGCAAGTAAAATCTCCTTGGAATAGATGGCCAGACTGGGTTTTAAATATGGTGAGGCCTGGCCAAGTGACTGTATTGGACCACTGCCGTGAACACACCAAGGCAAGAGCTTGCATACTCATCATGGTAGAGGCAACTACTGGTTGGCTGGAAAAATACCCTGTAAGCCATGCTGTTCCTCGAAACATCATCTTAGGCTTTGAGAGACACGCTTTGTCGTGACATGGTACCCCAGAAAGAATGGAACCTATGAGTCTCATTTATGAATCAGAATCAGAATCATTAGGTTGGAAGAGACCTCCAGGATCATCAAATCCAACCCAACCCTAACCTCAACTAAACCATGGCACCAAGTGCCACATCTAGTCTTTCCTTAAACACGTCCAGAGATGGTGAATTCACTACCTCCCCAGGTAGACCGTTCCAGTACTTTATTTCCCTTTCTGTAAAAAATGTTTTCCTAATATCTAGCCTATATTTCCCTTGGCGCAGCTTGGGACTGTGTCCTCTCGTTCTCTTAGTTGCTACCTGAAGAAAGAGACCAATTCCCACCTGACTACAACCACCTGTCAGGAAGCTGTAGAGAGTGATAAGGTCACCTCTGAGTCTCCTTTTCTCCAGGCTAAACAACTCCAGCTCCCTCAGTTGTTCCTCATAGGGCTTGTGCTCCAAGCCCCTCACCAACCTTGTTGCCCTCCTCTGGACGCAGTCAAGCATCTCAACGTCCTTCCTAAACTGAGGGGCCCAGAACTGGACACAATACTCAAGGTGCGACCTCACCACT
Source organism: Phylloscopus collybita (assembly GCA_027886175.1). Taxonomy (NCBI): domain Eukaryota; kingdom Metazoa; phylum Chordata; class Aves; order Passeriformes; family Phylloscopidae; genus Phylloscopus; species Phylloscopus collybita. The sequence goes on from JAJNNQ010000057.1 coordinate 6,696,047, forward strand.
GCCGAGTACAGGGGAAGAAAGACCTCCCTGGTCCTGCTGGACACACTATTCCTGATACAGGCCAGGATGCCGTTGGCCTTCTTGGCCACCAGGGCACACTGCTGGCTCATGTTCAGTCAGTTTTCGACCAAAACCCCCGAGTCCCTTTCCACCTGGGCACTGTCCAGCCACACTGTCCCCAGCCTATAACGTTGCAGGGGGTTATTGTGGCCAAAATGCAGGACTCGGCACTTGGACTTATTCAACCTCATCCTATTGGATTCCGCCCATCCATCCAATTGTTCCAGGTCTCTCTGCAGAACCCTCCTACCTGCCAACAGATCGACACACGCTCCCAGCTTAGTGTCATCTGCAAATTTACTGATGAAAGATTCAATACCCTCATCCATGTCATCAATAAAAATATTAAACAGAACTGTCCCCAACACAGACCCCCTGAGGTACACCACTAGTGACTGGCTGCCAGCTGGATGCAGCACCGTTCACCACCACTCTCTGGGCTCGGCCATCCAGCCAGTTCATAACCCAGCAAAGAGTGCTCCTGTCTAAGCCGCGGGCTGCCAACTTTTCCAGGAGTATACTGTGGGAGACAGTGTCAAAGGCCTTGCTGAAGTCCAAATAGAAAACATCCACAGCCTTCCCTGCATCCACCAGGCGGGTCACCTGGTCATAAAAGGAGACCAGGTTGGTCAAACATGCCCTACCCTTCCTAAACCCATGCTGGCTGGGTCTGATACTCTGGCTGTCTTGTAAGTGCTGCATAATGGCTCTCAGTATAAACTGCTCCATTATCTTACCTGGTACTGAGGTCAGGCTAGCTGGCCTATAATTACCAGGATCCTCCTTTCTACCCTTTTTATGAATGGGAATCACATTGGCCAGCTTCCAGTCATCTGGAACCTCACCAGTGAGCCAAGTTTGTTGGTAAATGATGGAGAGCGGCTTCGCAAGTTCGTCTGCCAGCTCCCTCATCACCCTGGGATGGATCCCATCTGGGCCCATAGATTTATGGACATTCAAACAGCTCAACATTTCTCTGACTGCCTCCTCCTGGATAACAGGGGGACCATTCTGTTCCCTGGCGCCATCCACCAACCCAGTATGACCAATATCCTGAGGACAAGCCATCTTCCCACTAAAGACTGAAGCAAACAAGGCATTAAGCACTTCTGCCTTCTCCTCATCTGCAGTTGCCAAGTTCCCTCTTGCATCCAATAGATAACAAAGGTTGGTCTCATCCTTCCTTTTACCATTAACATATTTGTAAAAAGCTTTTTTATTATCCTCGACAGAAGTTGCCAAATTAAGTTCAAATTGAACTTTGGCCTCGCTAATTTTCTTCCTACATACCCTAGCAAGCCCCCTAAATGCTCCCTGAGAGACCTGACCCTCGTTCCAGAGATGGTACATCCTTTTTTTATTCTTAATTCTTTCAAAATCTCATTAACCAACCAGGCTGGACGTTTGCCTTGTCGACTCGTCGTTCGGCACACAGGGACAATCTGTTCCTGTGCCCTCAAGATCTCTGTTTTGAAGCATGCCCATCTTTCCTGGACTCCTCATAAACTCTTAGGCAAAGAAACATGCATTGAGTGGATATACCACATCCCTTATCACCCACAAGCCTCTGGAAAGATTGAGAGGTACGATGGACTGCTGATGACTATGTCAAGAGGGTTAGGCAATCGGGCATGGAAGCATTGGGAAGCAAATTTAGCAGAAAGCCACTTGGCTGGTTAACACCAGAAGATCTGCTAACCGCACTGGTCCTGCCCAGACAAAGCCCCTACATACTGTGGGAGGAGATAAGGTCCCCATACTACACACAGGGAAGTGGCTGGGGAAGTTGGTGTGGATTTCTCCTCCCATGGGAGAAGGCAAACCTATTAATGAGATTGTCTTTGCTCAGGGACCTGGGTGTAACTTGGTGGGTAATGCAGAAGGCTGGGGAGACCCAGTGTGTTCTTCAAGGAGATTTAACCTTGGGTGAAAAATAATCTGTGTGTAAATTGTATGTTGCAGGAAGTAACTTGCCGGAGTGACATGAACCGACGAAGAGACAATTTTGAGAGGAGCAAGGAGAGTGTGGCAATGACCCAGGCAGGGCCAGTGTCGGTGCCGAACAATCGAACGTGCTGCTTCTCCTGTCCTGAGCACCCATCTTGATGGCATGGAGCCCAAGTCGCGGCCTGTTTTTAAACGTCTGGAGGGATGGAGGAAGCCCATGAAATGGGAAATAAATATCTGTCTGTGAAATGACGGGGGACAGTAGTTAATGAAAATGTATGCATCTATGTCTTAGGCATAAAGATGGTTTAAGCATGGAGTTTAAATTGTAAGCATTGGTAGGAAGGGATTGCAGTAATGACAAATAAATACAATGGAATAATTAGAAGATAGATATAGATCTATATATATAATTCTGTGGGATCTGAGCATGATGCAAATGGTATGGAGTAAGGAGTGGAGATTGTATTGGGTGTTACTGAGATGGAGTTCATTTTCCCCACAGCGGCCCTCACAGTGCCGTGCTTTCCATTGGAAGCTGGAAAGGTGTTGATAACACCCCGGTGTTTTGGTCACTGCTGAGCAGTGTTGGCACAGCATCAGTGCTGTCTCTCCAACATTCTGCCCCCATCGATAGATCCTGGAAGGGGACACAACTATGCCCACTGACCCAAACTGGCCAGAGGGATATTCTGTACCATATGACCTGAGCTCAGATATAAAAGCTAAGTTAAGGAGGGGCAAGGAGGCACATTCGTTATTTACAACGTTTGCCTTTTGGAGCAACCGCTATGCGTGCTGAAGCCCTGCTTCCCAGAAGGTGGCTGAGCAGCACTTGCTGATGGGAACTAGAGGACAGAATTATTTTATTTTTCCTCTTTACTTGTTCGCACGCAAACGTTCTCTTTTCCTTTAGTAAACTGCCTTGTCTCACCTCTCACCTTGTTAGTTGTTTTCCATCCTATTTTCTCTTCTCTTTTTCCTGTCCAGCTGAGAAGGGAGAGTGATAGTGCAGCTCTGTGGGTACCTGCCATCCAGCCGAGGTCAACCCACCACAAATTCTTTTGATGCCATCCAGGTGGGTCAGGAGAAGAGTCAGAGAACACTCGGAGAGATCTGATCTCTGATTAGTTTATTGAGTTCTAGTTGGTAAATTTACGTACGTAAAATCTTTAATAAGTACATATGGGTTTGTGGTAAATAGTAATCTCTTTACTACACCTAATTTTAGTATGGGATACAAAGATTATCGCATAAGCTTACTATGCTTGTGAAAAGAATGTCACTTAGCATCCCACCCCATCGATGTCTGGTGTCAGGTAAGGGATCTCTCAGCCTCGAGGGGTAACTTTGAGAGGTGTCCCTACTCGAGGGGAGATCACTGCCGTGCAGCCAGTTGCTATGGAGGGAGAGCTCAACCGGCCCTGATGGCTGCACACATTGATATCATCAAGTGGTTGACTCTTGTTGCGGCAACAGCTGGTCTGTAGCTGGACAAAATAAATCCATAACAAATCCAATTCGGCTAACCTGGCTTGTTCTAAAAACAAGTCCCTAGGTGAACAACGGAACTCTCAAACAGAGACCTCAGCCAACCCCATCCAAGCCCTGGATGCAGACACGTCACTGGCCAGACATCTGGGCGGTGCAGAGATTTCCCAACCAATTGGCTATCCAAGCCCAGGAAATTCAAACCCCCTATAAAAAGAAGCTCTGAACAATAAAACAGGCTGTTTGCTGATGACCCTCGGTGTGTACTGTCTCGTGTGTCTGTCTCCATCCCATGGCCATCACGTAACAGACTCTTAGTCAGATTTTCTGCTGTGTTCATGCAGTTTTGGCTGCTTATTAGCCCAGCCTCCAGGCAAACCAGGTTGTTTGCTTTGGTGCTGGTTTCTTGCCAATAGCCTCACGCAGTAGGATTTCCTTTAGATAATCCTACTTTTTGATCATCTGCCTGGACCAAAGTTCATATCGTTCAAACAGAAGGAGGAAATCCATTACACCAGGTTTTCCCTAGCAACGACCCCAGAGCACTGAGGGCAGTAGTCAAAGGCATATTGGCCCAGGGGTTTTTGTCCTCGGTCCTGAAGCTGGTTGGAAATGGCAGGAGGAGTGGGTACTGATAATTCAGATCAGTAATTGGCTGCAGACCTGGTGCTTGCAACAGGGTTTTGGGTTCTATGAGCAGGAGAACCTGTTTGTGGATCAGCATCTGCTTGGCAGAGAGGGGCTCCACCTCCCTCAGTGAGGCAAAGGTATCCAGCCTTGTGCTGACTGACAAGTAAATCCCGATACGAAGGACTCTAGATGCTCTTCTGCGTTCAGGGTAGAAGGAAGAACCCTCCCCCATCTCCTGAAGTGCCCCTACATAACAGACAGGATGCTCCTGGTTTGGATACCGAAGAGCACGAGTAAAGGACAGGACCCAGGACAAGCCAACCATGCAAAGCTGACCGAACCACCTGCCCGCTGTCCTGGGTTTGCCTTAATTGAATGTTTTGGTAAGGAAGAAAAGAGTCAGCCATGGAAGTGACTTTGCCATTGAAAAACATTACAGCCACCAGTAAAGCACATAAAGGTATTAGTAATTGGAGATTCCCTACTGAGAAGCACCAATGTGGCCCTGCAGGGCCTGGAACTAGAGAGCCGAACAAGTAGTATGGCTGCACTCATGTCAAGAGTGGATGAGCTAGGCCTCAAGCCTTGGCAAGGCAAAGCGTGATTTTAGGAAACTTGCTGTGTTAGTACATTTTAGACATGCCTGTGTTAGTTAGTACGAGGCTTATCTTAAGCAATATCACTTGGCATGTATTACTTGTTATATAATGCGTGGGTATATAAGCTCAGCTAGGTGGATCAATAAACGGCTTCATATGAGCAATCAATGGAGTCCACGTCTCTTTGTCAATTGCCATCAAATGGTGCCCCATGTGAGGGGCGACAAATCGCCTAGCTGAGCGTCCGGGTGGCGAGCCCTGCGGAACGAAGTACCGCTGAAAGGAAGCGGAAGGCCGGCCGGCATCTATTCCTCCGGGAAAAGGAGAAATTCGCCCCAGATGGCTTTCGGCCAAGAATGTGAGACCATTCAGAGAAGCACTTAAGACCTCTCCTGAGTATCCTGATCCACCTGGCACTCCACCTGCAGTTTTGCCTGCTTCACCCTCGCCTCCATCCCTCTCAGCTGAATCCGGAAACTGCTGAGAGCCTGCAACCACCTATGCCAAGCGAAGAACGGCGGAGGCACCTACACTGTCTTCGACTGCTGACACAGAGCCCCCTCTAACAAGTCGAACAGCTTCTGCAACGATGGTTGCGTTGGCGGGACGAGGAGGATTTGGGACAGATATTAAGTGTATTTGGTTGTAGCGATAATCCTATTCCATATCGCACCTGTCTGCATTTTGGAAAACACGATTGTGCTGCCTGGATAAAAATCTGTTGTGGGGGCTGTGGCCATAAGGTGTGAGTATTTCAGCACCATTGGAGAAATTATCTCCTATGTGGGTCTTGTTATCGTGATTGGAGTAGAGATACTTGGTCTAAGGCTATAAGTGAGTACACTGGACTGCCTTGGTACAAAGGGTTAAACTTGATTGAAGATCTAGCAGCCCGAGAGAGATTACATTTGGCTTGGCGCTTACATCTCCTTGTAAGTCGGTTAACAGCAGAAAAGGGTACTCGAATATTGGAACATAGGTGTAAGGTGGGCCTAAAGATCCCACAAATTTGGCAGATAGAGGATAGTCAGTGGGAAGCTACATGCCGGAGGCATGCTGTCATACCTACTGATTTGCAAGCTAGAAGACCCAGAAGCAGTCGAAAGACACGTTCAAAGAACTCGCAGAGTGCTTAGTTTGTTGTTGCAGAAACAAAGTGATGGTGATGTTTATGATTTAACACAGGAATTGCTTTATGCTCGGGTTCGTGCAGAGGGACGTGTAGAAAGGGAGGCATGGTGCCGGTCACATAATTTTAGTTGTCACCTTGTTGTGACTGCTGTTTGTCTACAGTGTGGGGTACGAACTACTCGTAGAATTCCATATATTGCTAGCATTTTATGTTTCTTTTGCTTTCGCGAAATTAATACAACAATTACTCCACTTGCATTTTTTAGGGATCAGTTAGGGCCTGAAATGCTTCGGCAGCACCTCTCTGGTCCTAGACATTTCCCGCGATTTAATTTACAGAGATTTTTGCAGAGAATGGAGTCTGTAGATCAACGTGCTTTAGCTATTACTGTGTATAATCATACAAGAGATAACCTGATTGTTAAGTTGTGGGATAAACAAACTATAATCAAAACAAGATGTGGAAAATTCAAATGTTAACTTTTTTATACTTAGGAACTTTTTACAAAGAGGCAGTGGCTGCTATGCCACCCCTTCCTGAACGCAATGTATGGCTTACACTTGCTGAAGCTTTGAATGAGTCTACACTGTGCCTGTCCATGACCGCTCCTGGTGATCCTTTCCAGACTTGTCTAATAGCTATACCTTTGGGGAAAACTGAATGGGATACCCTATACAATGAAACAATGCACAGGGATTGTACTGCCCCAGGCCGAATTGAGCCACTGTGGTGGTGCAATGATAAACATCGTAAACAAAATAATAGAGATGTGGGGTGGTACTTTGCTAATGATAGAGGGTTAGGGGTGAACAAGGTTTCTGATTTTTTCCCCCTTTCCTTGCCACCCCAGGAATTGGACATTTTTGGATCCATGCAGGCTTTTGCATGTTTTTACTTAAACCACACCACTGGGCCTTATCAAGAAGTTTCGGGCATGGGAATTTATGCCAATGCCTCTGCCTGGTGCAATCATACCCTGCTGCAGCCCATTACACCTGGGACTGCTTCTATTGGCTTGATGGATAATGTGTTTTTGATATGTGGAAACAGAGCTTGGAAGGGAATACCAGGAAGGTCCGTAGGAGGCCCTTGTACCTTTGGGTGATTAACCATGTTTCACTATTTCCGGGACAACTTGCCATCACTGCGCAGCTTAGTTAGAGCAAAACACAGGACACACACATACAGCCCTGACTGTGATGATAGTGTGGAGTCCTGGAACCTTGGAGCCCGAGTGTTTGCCTCAATCATTCCAGCTATTGGTACAGCACATGTGCTGAAGACTTTGAATAACCTTGGCTGCTGGCTTGCAAAACAAACTAGTGCTACTAGCTCTGCTTTAACAGGCTAGCTAACAGATGTTGACAGTATTAGACATGCGACCCTTCAAAACAGGGCCGCGATTGATTTTTTGCTTTTAGCCCATGGACACGGTTCCGAAGATTTTGAAGGCTTATGTTGTATGAACCTTTCTGACAACTCTTTGTCTATTCATGCAAACATACAGGCTCTTCGAGACAGCGTGACCAAATTAAGAGTAGTAGATGATAGTGACTGGCTTGGACACTTGCTTAGCGGATGGGGACTTACTGGCTGGCTTAAAAATTTAGCTAAAACAGGAATTTATATCTTAGCCATATTATTGCTTATGATGATTTGTTTGCCATGTATTTTGCAATGTGTGCAGAGACTGATTGATAAGACTACCAAGAAGATCCTCTTGGTAGAACAGAAAGGGGGAGATGTGGCCCTGCAGGGCCTGGAACTAGAGAGCCGAACAAGTAGTATGGCTGCACTCATGTCAAGAGTGGATGAGCTAGGCCTCAAGCCTTGGCAAGGCAAAGCGTGATTTTAGGAAACTTGCTGTGTTAGTACATTTTAGACATGCCTGTGTTAGTTAGTACGAGGCTTATGTTAAGCAATATCACTTGGCATGTATTACTTGTTATATAATGCGTGGGTATATAAGCTCAGCTAGGTGGATCAATAAACGGCTTCATATGAGCAATCAATGGAGTCCACGTCTCTTTGTCAATCGCCATCACACCAAGGCACCCATTTGCCACCCAGATAATTTCTCTAGAGAAGTCTGCTGCCTACGAGGAGCTTGCATTTGTGGCGTCACTGAGAGGCTGCCGAGGCTGGGGAACCCTACAGATCATCATCTGCTCCTACTCTTCTCTGTAGCGTCTGATGAGGCAACTTAGAACGCTCCCAGGAGAGTAATACATATGGCATCTCGATTTTAAAAGGATCGGGAGCATGGGTGGTAGTCTCCTGTATCAGTGTCCAGTCTGAGGAAAGGGTCCAGGAAGGAGGGGATGATCTGAACAGCTGAATGCCTGGCTGCGTAGCTGGTGCCATACGCAAAGTTTTGGCTTCTATGATCATGGTTCTACCTTTAAGAAGCCGGGTCTGTTGGGAGCTGATGGAATTTATGCAACCAAGCAGGGCAAGAGGGTCTTCACCAGCAAACCGGCCAGACTTACAAGGAGGGCTTTAAATGAGACTCAGCGGGGAAAGGAGACGGAGTTTTGAGCAATAGAGAAGAGCCAGGGGCTTTTGAGGCATCTGGAACTGTGAGGGGAATACCTGAAAAAGGCCGCAAAGCAACTGGGGCTTGATCATCCAAAAAAGTGACACAGCCAACAGCCCAACAGAAGTGCCTCTGTACCAGTGCACGCAGTATGGGTAACAACAAGGAGGAGCTGGAAACCGCTGTGCAACTGTTACAAATGTTACAACGTTAATAACGAGGCCGTAAATCCAAAGGTGTTAAAAAGGAATGGCCGATCGTTTATTGTTGCAAACTTGGCTACAGGAACAGGAGGCTGGGCTAGTCCCAGCCTCACACGGCAAGTCAGAGTAACAAAAAAAACGTGCGCATGGGCCCCCCGCCCCGTCAGGACAGTCCGGTTCCTGAGAGAGAAGCGCCCCCTGAGGGTGGTCAGTCCCTTTTAAAGCCTCTGTCCCCTCAGGGATTGGTCCGTTTTGGATCCTTTCCCGGATTGGTGTATTCTTCGGGCTCTCATTGGCTGTTAGCGGGGTGCTTTCCACACCAATCATTCCTTCCCGCCATGTTTTGATTGGGTGGTCATGTTCCAATGAAGGCTCTGGGTGGTGGTCTCAGTTTTGAGTTGTTTGGGGGAAGGGTAGAAGATCCCCCTGCGCTTTGGTGTTGTCCCTTTAACTAGATTCGGGAAGGCAGCTGCACAGAACTCTTACAAACTTCTTAACTAAACACTTGTAACAATATCTAACAACTAGTGAACAACATTACAACAGTGAATATCCCCAACAATTCAGAACTCGTTGCAAAATAAACAGTTACAAGTAGAAAATGAAGCATACAGGTAGTCAATTTCAGTTTTCTTGTATCTATAACAACTCCCCCCTCTAAAACTTTGATCGGGCTGTAGGCCCGCATCAACTATTAAAACTTTTACAACTCTTCTTCATAAACTCTATATACTTTTCTAATGAATTGATACTTTTCATACATTTCTTTTGCAGTTTCTGGTTCACTCTCTTCTTGTTCTAATTTCATTATTTTAACATCTTCAACCTTTTTATTATCTAATATTTCAAGGACTGAGGTTTGCACTATGTTCTTTACTGTTCGGATTAAGCATGGGATTATACAAGGAAGAAAAACAATACTTACTAATGCACCTCCAAGCACAAATAATACTTTCTTCCACCATTCCCCTGAAAAGATACTGTCCCACCAGTCTTTTTTCATTATCGTTGTCCATTTTTGGACAGGCACATGAGCTAGCTTCCTGATGTTATTAGTGATATTTTTGATTGTTTCACTGTGGTCATCAATTTCAACACAGCATTCTGATGAGTTAAATTTGGCACACACCCCTCCTTCTTCTGCTAACAGATAGTCAATTGCTAGTCGGTTTTGGTATATCATAGTGCGCATTTGGCGGGACTGAGCGGATAATAGATCTAAGGCGAAACTTGTTTGATTAGTTATTATTTCTACTAAGGCCTGTAGACGGATGATTCTGTTTAACATATATATAGGTGTTCTATATCCCCACATTCCATCCTGTGCCCAGGTAGCAGGACCATAAGTCTCAATAATCCTTTCAGGGGGCTACTCGTCATCTTTCCATCTTTGAGTGCCTCCTATTTGTACATCTCTTTTTCTTCTTTTCAGTTCATCATATAATGGTATTCCTAATTGTTGACTTGCAACTCTGGGTAGGAGGAAAAAGGAGGGTCTTATAGCTCCAAGGGAACAACTTCCTGCCCAGTCTTTTGGTAACATCACATATGCCTTTCTATTACAGATCCAAAAAAGGCCTTTTGGAGCTTTCCAATATTTTGAAGAATTAATCTCCACTATTCCATCTTTGCTCCAAAACTTTGAAAGTTTCGCCTCGCCTTGGAAGGGGTTAGATTGTTGTGCCATACATTCATACAGACCTTCTGCTACAACCCAATTACAACTCTGCTGTGCAATACACTCATGTGAAAATTTTGTTTTTACCCATGTGCAGTTTTTTTCTGGGTGTCTAGTCCAATACTTTATAGGGGGGTCAGGTATCCACCACTGATGGGTTTCATTTGTCACATAATACCTCTTGCATGGTATTTCTCCCACATAACTCTTATACCTAGGTCCTTTTCTCCAAATACACTCTTCCCCAAACACTTCTGACCTTAATTCCCAAATTTCTTCTTCTGGTCTTTGATCTACCCTTGATGCTTCTCTTCCTACTATCTTTAACACATTGGGTGTGCTCAGAGGTATTCCTTCCCAGGGCCAAATTTCTGCCATATGGGTGTCCCCACATATCCAGCAATTAGTTATGTTAAGTTCTCTGCTTATCTTTTCTACTAGATCCAAAAACAAATTCTTTTCTCCTATTTGAGGCTCAGGTTTCTTTTGGGCTTTACTAGTTATTAACTTTTCTTTAATTGTATCTAACTTATAAACTCTTTTTACTTTTAGATCTACTGGTTTCTTTTCAGAACACATCCATTCTTCTGCATTAGGGCATTCCCCTACCAGTTTTTGCTTAAAACTCCCTACATTTTTAAAGAGCCAATATACTTTCCCATCTTCCTCACAAGTATATAACCAAGACAAGTTGATACAGTCTGGATTTGGGTTTGTATGAACCCTGAAGACAAATGTTCGGAGATTCCCTACATAAATTGGATAGCGACACTTATCACAGTTTCCTGCCTCTCCTGTGGTGACGATCATCAACAGGAGGACTACCCACGGGAGTCCGGTACCAAATGTCCCTTTATTCATGTGCTTTCCTGGGGACCAGCGTGGATCTTGGCCCGGGCTTGCCTCCCGCAACACTTCTGCAGGTCGCTGTTCCTTCATTGTAGGGTTCTCCTTCTTGTATCAACTTGTGCTTCCAATATCGTTTTGGGCCGGATTGCTACAATGCAGGGGAATGCTCTAATCACAGAAGATTAACCTAGAACAAGAAACAGCAAAAGATTACAATTATTAGTACACAACTTTTAAAACTCTTTAATCATCAGGAAGTTTTAGCAAGGAGTTTGTGAACTTCATGTCCAGACTTAGCTTGTGGGTTTTTCTGTCGGTCTTTTCTTCAGCATTAACTTTGTATCAGTGGATTCCACTACAGCCCATTCATCTGGAGGCGAAACTGGTCCTTTAACTCGAGAGGCATGTGTCCATCCCTTCTCTTGTGTCCTTACTGCTGTCTCCGTGACCAGTAGGACTTGGAAGGGGCCTTCCCACTTCGGGACCAGTGGTTGCTCTTTCCAAGTTCTTATCAGTACCCAATCTCCAGGCTGAAACTTATGAATGACAAAATCAATAGGTGTTGATTGAGCAAGGTAACCTTTTTCTCTTAACTGTTTTAAAGTATTTGCAATGACTTGAACATACTTCTTTACATGCTGTTCCCCTTCTTCGTAAGTCCCTAAATTCTCGGAATTTGTTAAAAATGGGAGCCCAAACAACATTTCATATGGGGAGACACCAACATCTGCTCTGGGTTTTGTTCTTATCCTTAACAGTGCTAGAGGGAGGCATTTTAAGCAATTCATTTTGGTTTCCTCGGTTAACTTAGTAAGGGTTGTTTTCAGAGTTTGGTTCATTCGCTCTACCCTCCCTGAGCTCTGAGGTCTCCATGGAGTGTGGAATTTCCATACAATGTTTAGGGCTTGGGTTATCTGTTGGATTATTTGGGCAGTGAAATGGGGGCCTCGATCTGAATCAATAGTGTTTATTAACCCATATCTAGGTATTATCTGCTCTAGTAAAATTTTTGCCACTGCATCTGCAGTGGCTCTTACAGTTGGGAATGCCTCAATCCAATGGGTTAGATGATCTACTATAACTAAAACATATTTGTATCTTTGTACTTGGGGAAGTTCTGTAAAGTCTATTTGTATATTTTGGAAGGGTCTTTTTGCTAACTCTCTTCCCCCTTGGGGCATCTTCCTCATTACCTTTTTGTCTATTCTTTGGCAAATCATACATTGTCTTGTTATTAGTCTTGCTATCTCAAACACCCCAATACACACATAACTTCTCATAAAATGGTCACAGAGGGCTTGTGTTCCCCAATGGGTTGAGGCATGGAGACTTTCTAAGATTTTTCTCATTAATGCTTTATTCAAGACTGGTCTCCCATCAGGCATTTTCCATCTGCCGTTATCATCTTCAGTTGCCCCATGTTTCTGTATTTCTGCCCGCTCTCTTTCATTAAGAATTGGGACTTCCTCTTCATCTCTTTCATTTTTACTTGTAATATGTAGAATTTTTCCTTCATCTCCCTCAAGAGCTGCCTTCTTTGCTTCCTGATCAGCCAAATTATTCCCTTCTATTTCTCTGGAATTTCCCTTCTGATGCCCTCGAATATGTACCACTGCAATCTCTATAGGTCCTTTAATGCTTCTAACACCTCCTTGATCAAACTTTCATGCGTTAAAGTCTTTCCTTTTGAATTTATAAATCCTCTTTCAACCCAAATCTTCCCAAATGTATGTACTACTCCATACGCATATTTGGAGTCTGTATAGATTGTTCCAGCTTTCTGATCCAACCATTTCAAACCTCTAAGCATGGCATAGACTTCGCAACACTGTGCTGACCACTTTGTGGGAAGTTTCCCTCTTTCTATGACTGTCATTCTATTTCCATCCACAACTGCATAACCAGAGGCTCACTTTCCTTCAATTACTCTGGAGGAACCATCCACAAAAAGAACTTCTCCTTCATCTAGAGGACACTCCAATAAATCCTCTCTGACTTTTGTTTGTAAGTGTACTAGTTCAAGACAGCAGTGTTCTAATTCATTATCTTGATCTGGCTTTCCATATAGAAATTGTGCTGGATTTTGGACTTTTGTAGTGGTCAACTCTAAGTTCTCACTATTGTTCAGAATAAGCTCATATTTCAAGATCCTACTGTCCGAAATCCACTGACTTACTCCCTTGCTCAACATTGCTCTCAAATCATGTGGAGTGTATACTTTTATTTTACTTCCAAAAGTTAATTTGTAGCATTCTTCAACTAGTGCTACTGTTGCTGCCACTGCCTGTAAACATGTAGGCCACCCTCTTACCACTGGATCTAACAATTTAGAGATATATGCAATGGGTTTCTTTACACTACACCACTCTTGCACCAACACACCATAAGCTATGCCTTCCTCAACGTTCACAAACAATTCAAATAACTGTTTTAAATCAGGTAAACTTAACACTGGAGCTGTCATAAGCCTCTTTTTTAGAATCTCGAAATTCTCTTCATCTTCCTTTGACCAATTTATAGGTTCATCCTGCACTAATTTTTCATAGAGGAATTTAACCAATTTTGTATGTCCATCTATCCACATTTTGCAGTAACCAATTAATCCTAATAATTTTCTTACATCCCTTTTGGTCTTTGGTGCTGTTAATGCCAATATTCCCTGTATGCGATTTGAATCTAATTTCTTGTAGCCTCTTCCAATTAAGTGTCCTAAGTATTTTACTTCAGATTCTACAAATTGCAATTTATTCTTAGATACTTTTAACCCTTTTTCTCCTAGGAAATTTAGTAATTTTACGGTTGTCTCTCGGACTTCTTCTTTCTGCTCACCTGATATTAACAAATCATCAACATACTGCAAGACTTGTACTTCTCCTATAGGGGTAAACTGCTTTATAATTTCTTCTAATACTTGGCCAAATAAACTGGGTGACTCCGTAAATCCCTGAGGCAATCTTGTCCACCTTAGCTGTTGCTTTCTTTCTGTTTGTCCACCCTGCCATTCAAAGGCAAACCAGTCTCTACTCTTTTCTTCTAAGGGGCAAGCCCAAAAGGCATCCTTCAAGTCTATTACACTAAACCAGGCATGTTTCACAGATACTTTACTTAACAGAGTGTAGGGATTCGCTACCATGGGATATCGGGTAATCGTTTGTTTATTCACCTCCCTCAGGTCTTGAACGAGTCTGTATGTTCCATCTGGTTTCTTAACTGGCAGCACGGGAGTATTATGTGGTGACATGCATGGTTCTAGGATCCCCGCTTCTATTAAATCTCTGATTACTGGTGTTAAACCTATTTTTCCTTCTGCTGACATCGGGTACTGTTTCACTCTAATTGGTGGTATCCCTGGTTTCATTCTGATTTCGATGGGTGGGATGTTCAGCAGCCCATGTTTACCCTTCTCTGCCCACACTCTGGGATGGATCTCTGCTTCATCTTCTTGTTTTAATACCATCATTTTGACTACCATGCGCCCTTCTTCTGGGACTATACCAATCCTTAGTTGTATTTGCAAATCTCTCCCCAGGAGATTATTAGTTAAATTTGGCATATACAATAAATCAGCACATCCTTCCCTAAAACTTCCTCTTACTTGCACTTGTTCAATCACTGATACACTGAAAGGATTACTTTCTGCTCCTGTTACTTTACATGTCCTGTCACTTAACTTACACCCACTAGGTAACTTCGAGATACTGGACCTGTCGGCCCCAGTGTCAACTAAAAACTCAAATTCTTCGCTCTGGGGGCCAACTTCTAAGTTTACCAAGGGCTCATTATGTTGTTTTATTATTTCCCCCAGAGCATAGAGCCCCTGACACCCCTAATCTTCTCCCTTGTCCCCTTGGAGGATCCTCTCAAGGGTGTCCTGTTCTCTAGCAATTGCTTCATCCATTTGCTTTTTCCTACAAAATCATTGTGTGTGCCCTTTCTCTCGACAGTAATAACATACTAAATCAGCCCTCGGTGTCCTCCTTCCTTTATCTGGTTCTGTTTTCTTTTCAACACTTCCTTTCGGTCTATCCTCTTTTGGTTCACCTCCTCCAGCTCCCACACTTTCTCTTGCTATTGCCACCATGATCTTTGCTTTTGTCTTTGTCTTCTCTTCTTCCCTCCTTAGATATACTTTCTGCGCTTCTCTCAACAACTCATTAAAAGTTTTCTCATTCCATTCCTCTATTTTCTCTAGTTTCCTCCTTATATCAGCCCAAGCTTTTGTTACAAATTGTACTTTAATTAATGTTTGGCCCTCTGGACTATCAGGGTCCACACTTGAATAAAGTCGAAAGTTTCTTTTTAATCTTTCTAGCCAGGCGCTAGGTGTCTCATCTTTTTCTTGCTGGCTGTCAAAAGCTAGTTTTGCATTTGTAGTCCTAGGAACAGCTTCCCAAATTCCTCTTATTATTAATGTTCTGTACTCCCTCATATTCCTTCTACCCATCTCATCATTTGGATCCCAGCCTGGTGAATATTGTGGCATCTTTTCTTCCCCTCTTGGGCCTGTCCTGTTCTCTCTCTCCCAAATTTTCATCCCCGCTGCTCTAATCAATTGTACTTCTTCTGTGGAAAAGAGGATACTCATGATGGAGTTCAGTTCATCCCATGTATAAACACTGAGACCCAGGAACTGGTCAAGCTGTTCCGATGTTCCAATCGGATCCTCTAGCAATCCTTTTATCTCTTTCTTAAAATTTCTAACCTCTGAAGCAGTTAACGGTGCGTCTACAAATCCTATTCCTCCTATTACCCCTCCCATAGGTACTTCTCTCAATGGAAATAACTTCCCTACTACTTCTGTTGGTTCTCTCTTTGCTTTTGATCGTGTATTATAATGATGACCTTCTATTCCTGGTTCTAAAATGTCTCCTGACACTTCCCCTACTTCCTTCCTTACTTTTTGTGCAGGTTGGTTTGGGGAGAGAGCTATGGGAGTATTTTGAAAAGTCGGTGCTAAAACTAGCTTTTGGACTCTCTGGGGAGTTAGATTGGGGTCTGTGATACCAGATACAATAGTATGGGGGGACTGTGATGTAATTGGTGTTGGACACAGTGTGGGTTGTTCTGAATAAAGTAAAGATTGAGCTTCAGGCCTGGTTGGAGGTAGTAAAGGTGGGGGTTGAGTTGTGCACACAGTGTTAGATGATGAGGGTAGAGATAAGGATTGTACTGGAGATTGAACTAAAGGAGGAGGAGATGGGATTTGAATGGTAGGTAAGGGAGGTGGAATAGGTTGGGTGAAGGTATTCTGAGGAATAGGTTGGTTCACAGTAGATGGTGAAGGTTGTGTTGGAAATGTGGGTTGTTGTACAGCAGAAGGAGATGGGGCTAAAGATTGGGAGAGCTCAAGAGGTGGCAGAGACTGGGTTAGGGATGATGACAGATTAAAGGGTGACAGAGACTGGGTTAGGGATGAGGACAGAATAGGAGGTGATGTAGATGGAACTGGCAGAGATGATATTGGTGGCATGTGAGTTAGAGGTGGCAGATATGAACTAGGTGGTCGTGCAGCTGGTGGAGTTAAAGGAGGTGGTGGGGGAAGGTGGTCTAGTGGATCCCATTTGCTTTCCAATACTTTTTCCTTCTCCTTCTCAGGTTCATTTGACATTTTATAGACCTTTACTTTCTTATCCCATATATCATTTTCTAACCAACAAGACACATATTTAACCTCTTCTTCATTTTGTAACTCTCGTAATCTAAGATGCCTATTCAATGCCACACACAGCCACTTTTCTTTAGTTCCATACCAGGGCCAGTAAACTGGTCCTTCCTCTATGCACTCATTTGGCCACTTCTCAACACAATACTTTATCATTTTAATGTTATCTAAGCTTTTCAAGTTATTGTCTTTATCCCAATTTTCCAGCATTTCTCCCAATGGACTGTTGGGAGGAATGTCCTTTATCTTTCTTGCCCTTTTTACACTTTTTGTACTATGACTAGTACACTGTCCCATCCTGTTACTTATAAATTATTATTATAAAAATGTAGGCCTATGTAATTAAAATATGGGGGAAAAAAAATGGCTGGCTTAAAAGAAAATGGAGGCCTATGTAATTAAATTATGGGAAAAAAATGGCTGCCTTAAAAGAAAATGGAGGCCAATGTAATTAAATTATGGGGAAAAAAATGGCTGGCTTAAAAGAAAATGGAGGCCTATGCAATTAAATTATGGGAAAAAAAATGGCTGCCTTAAAAGAAAATGGAGGCCTATGCAATTAAATTATGGGAAAAAAAAATGGCTCCCCTAAAAAAAACTGAGGCCTTTTTAATTAAATTATAATGATTAAACAACAAAATATGTATGATTAAATTATAACAATTAAACAACAGAAGAAATATATGTGCAATTGTAAGTACTACTAAAATAATAGAATTAAATGAACTGTGGCTCCGCCCTTAAGTGCCACCCACTGGCACCGCCCTCTCTAAGACACTCCACTGCCAAAATGGCGACCGTTCACTTTAAGCTCAGCTGTCTTCTAGTTCGGACCTCACTAACAGGTCCCCTCGGATCCCTGGATTCCCCTCTCCTGACGAGCTGTCTGGGGACCCTTGGATAGTCCTCACCCCAGCACCTCACTCGTCAGGCTCACCGCAATTACAACATATATTTTGGGCTTCAACTTAAATTTACGGTGCCTCTACCCAAACGGAATAGCAACTGACAGGCAACACAACTTTTAAACAACTTAAAACTGGCCCTTGTTTAACAAACACCAAAAAGACAAGAACTAAAACCACCAAACTCAAAATGTCTCCTTCACCTCACAAACCAAACAGAAAAACTTCCCTAACCAGGCAGGTTCTAAAACGCCCACCTCACTCCTAGTGAATGAGGGGTCCTCTCACTGCCGGCGGCCCCTCTAACCCAGCTGGTCGCTGGACTGTGAGGAAACTTGTCTTACCCCTCCCAACAAGTAATTCCCACACTCTGAACTACTCTGTTAGGAGGCTGTAAGACTCCCCCTCCCTACAAACCCCCCTGATGGGTTTCCAACTCGGGAAGGTCCTAGTTCTCCCCCTTATGTTGGGCACCTTCCTCCCCCCCTGCCAGAAGGAAGGCAATCTCCTCTCCGGTGGTTACTCTGACCTCGTAATCTCTGGAGGGGAGTATTTTTCCCAACCCTAAGGGTCCTAGTTCCCCACTTGAACCACCACCCTTGTGGCCAAGTGCTAGGAACCCATCCCCTCCAGGTATCCCTGGTTCCCTCCCTGGTGGGTCCCACTCGTGCGTCAGTGTCCCACCCTGGGGAGAGCCTACTCCAGGGCACCCCTAGGAGCCTCCTTCACTGGAGGATCGGGAGCCTACACGAGTAAGGGTGGCTAAAGGTATGGTACTTCCCCTTCACTGTCCTCCACAAGGTACTTCAGGGCGCACTCACACGGTTTGCGTGTCACTCCGACCTTCGCTGCAGTTCCTCACACGCCCGAGGAACTGAGGCTAGTCTTGCAGGTCAGTCACACCTCAGACAGTCTCCACCCGCCCGGAGACTCACACCCTCACTGACACACACACACAGACATGCTCTCACTGGCAATCCTCTTTTACACTCCCACTCACTTCGCACCATGCAGTGCAAACCCTACCCACAGAACCGACCTGTGCTCTGCGGGCCTCGCTCCCTCTCAGAGGGTCTTCCAATCTGAGTTGCCGGGTTCCTGTTAGCCCTTCGGGAAACTCCCAGCTGTCCCGTCCACGGTCCAGAAGAATCCGACGTTCTCAGGTGGAGAAAAAATCCTCCAGGCGCGCTGTCCCGAGGTCCGTCTTCTTCCGGATCGCTTCAGGGTGTGGGCTCCCAGGCGAGCCCCCAGAATTGTTACAAATGTTACAACGTTAATAACGAGGCCGTAAATCCAAAGGTGTTAAAAAGGAATGGCCGATCGTTTATTGTTGCAAACTTGGCTACAGGAACAGGAGGCTGGGCTAGTCCCAGCCTCACACGGCAAGTCAGAGTAACAAAAAAAAACGTGCGCACGGGCGCACGGGCCCCCCCCCCCATCAGGACAGTCCGGTTCCTGAGAGAGAAGCGCCCCCTGAGGGTGGTCAGTCCCTTTTAAAGCCTCTGTCCCCTCAGGGATTGGTCCGTTTTGGATCCTTTCCCGGATTGGTGTATTCTTCGGGCTCTCATTGGCTGTTAGCGGGGTGCTTTCCACACCAATCATTCCTTCCCGCCATGTTTTGATTGGGTGGTCATGTTCCAATGAAGGCTCTGGGTGGTGGTCTCAGTTTTGAGTTGTTTGGGGGAAGGGTAGAAGATCCCCCTGCGCTTTGGTGTTGTCCCTTTAACTAGATTCGGGAAGGCAGCTGCACAGAACTCTTACAAACTTCTTAACTAAACACTTGTAACAATATCTAACAACTAGTGAACAACATTACAACAGTGAATATCCCCAACAATTCAGAACTCGTTGCAAAATAAACAGTTACAAGTAGAAAATGAAGCATACAGGTAGTCAATTTCAGTTTTCTTGTATCTATAACACAACCAGAAAGCTAACGATGTAATCACCACGGCAGAAATGTGGTGGACTCAGCTGACTAGAGCTCTGCAGTCAACGGCTATAAACTGGTCAGAAGTAAGGAGAGGAGGAGGTGACCCTCTACGTAAACCAAAAATAAGAGGGATTTCCTGTACAGAGCTGTCTTTGAAAGACAGCGATGAACAGGTTGAGAGCTTATGGGTGAAAATCAGAAGCCGATCTGTTGCGTCGAGAGTAAGAAATTTGGCAGAAAATAAAGCCGCTTGCGTTCCAGCTGGTCCTCAGAGATCAGAGGGACTGGGTGGGGTTAGGCTTAATTTCCGATTACAACCAATTCAGCACTATGAGTCTGGTTGCGTTCTCTAAGAACCTTTGTGAGCACAGATTCAGGAATAGAGTGGTTTTCTGAAGTTACAGAAATAGAGATTTAGAACTGCCATTGAGAAATGCACTAGCTGTGGTAGTTCCTACATCTCACCCTTTTGTTTTTTAAGGCTGAAGGCAGCGTTTGTAATCTCATGCAGGTGCCTTGCAGCAATGAGAACTAACACAACACAAGAAGTCCCTTTTTCTAACTTAGCAGTTATGAGCTAGAACCTCAATCGGACACTGATTCAGAATGGTCAGGGAGATTCTCTGGTACCTGCTATTGAATTCCCCCCAATCACATCCATGCACCAACACCAAGTCTTGCTGTTCATCCTTGCTAGGAGTCGATTACTAACTCTACTACAGTAAACCAAACATCATCAGTCTGCTCAAAAATGGCAGTCTAAGTTGTCAATACTCACTACTCTAGAAACAAAAGAAGAGATAGAATACTCATTCTCTACTTATAGAAAAATTGTCTGAATGACAATCAGCATCCTGATCATCATTCAAATGTTGCCTGACGGCCACATTTTGCTTTTTGTGTCACAGGTCAGGGCGAACACACCTTGCAGGTATCCACTGTACCCCAGTATCTGTGCAGATGGAGGCATACCTACAACCCCAAGTGATAAGCTCACACGGGCCCTTCCACTTATAGTGGTTAGATCCTGTACCCAGACTTTCACTCGAGGCAGGTGCATCTCACTTGATGACTGCAACAAAAAGGAGTGAAGCCACGGGGGCTCCGGGGGGCGGCTTCTCCCGCCTGCTTTGGCTGGCCCATGCTGCTGCCGCTCTAATCCTGCCAGGTCCTGCCCTGTACACAGGCGACCCGGGAAAATCCTGTGGGTCTCCTTAGCAGCAGCAAGGTGACTATGGCGAAGGAATGATGAAAGGAGGACTTTGCGGGGGTTTATCAATGAGGTTTATTGGAACCCCCAAGCGGGGGGGACAACTTCACCCCAGAGGGTCTCCACAGGCAAAGCGATGATTGCCCAGTGACTGTTGCTTTAATACTTTAATACCGGGGGAGGGGGGGGGGGGGGGGGGGAAGAACAGGGGAAAGGGACCAATCAGGGAGTCGCTCCAGGCATGAGAGACAGGATAGGGAACGAATCCCCTGGGGAGGCAGGGGAGACCCCCAACATCCCGGCCAATCACTCGACGCTCTCCCCAGAACTTTCCAGAGGCAGGGGGGAGACTGCATCAGGATTGACAGGGTCCCAGGGGCAGGGGGAACAGAGACTGACATATAACAGAACAGGGGATACAGCTGTGGGATAAACCAAACTGGGAATTAAACTGGGGTACATAGAACAAACCATTAAAAATTAAAAGGCAAATAAACATCGCCCATTTTCTTTTTATTAAAAAGAGGAGACCTGGGTTTGGGGAGGAAGGTACTCTGAATTGGGGTACAAGTCCCCAAACCAATCTTGGCTGGTAGGCCACTCATCAGGAGTGGGATACCCTACTCTGGGTCTTCCTCGGGTGCAGTAGGGATGGTGATTTATTTCGGGGAGAGTGGTGGATCTTGAAATTAACTTATAAATCATATACCGAATCAAACCAAAACCAATTGAAATAATAATAATAAACAAAATTAAAAGTCCAGTCCTAAGCAGTGACCCTGCCCACCCTGAGAGTCCCCATTTTTGGAACAGCCCACTCAGCCAGTCCTCAGTTTCTTTTTTGATTTCACCGACCATGTTCTTCATTCTATCAATAGTCTTGTGGACATCCTCATCCTTAGATGATAAATTCAGGCAACACAGCCCTTCGAACTCCTCACATCTGTGATTGTGTAAGAAGAGCAGATAATCTATCATTGCCTGATTTTGCAACGTCACCTGCCTTGTTATTTCCTCGTCTGATAGGAGGTCAGCCAATGTGCTGGAGGTCAAATTCACCTGCTTCGCCACGCAGCGTTCCAATCAGCCCAATTCACCTAAACTTTTGGCCACTGAGACCCAGGGCAGAAACACAGTAACTGCAGTCACCTTGGCCCTGGACTAGTGGATAATTTCTAAATTACAATCTGGGTCGAGATCTTTCAGAACTCTCTTTTGGATAGCTGAATTTTTAGTAACATTCTTTTGTCTCCAATCCATAATTTGTGTTTTGTTGAATGTGAAGAGGCCCAACCGGCCTAAGGTACAAGGACCTCCAAACAGGTGAGAGGGGATACCTGGCCACGCCCGGTCACCACAAATAAGAAAAATACCTTTCGGGAGGGCAAGGGGTATATAATTTAAAGTAGAAGCCATCTCCACGTGAGCGATCAGGTAGCAACACACTCCAGCAGTGTAAGCATCTTTAATTTGTAGAACGAGGAAAAATAATTTCTCTTGCCCTATTGGGGGGGTTGAAAACAAACTGAACACAAAAGGACACCTCAGAGGAGCCAAGGATCTCTAGCTCCTGTGGCTCCTCGGGCCTTTGGGGTAACTTAGAGACCCAATCCCTCCACAACAAAAGAGGGTTTAACACAGGGAGAGGGATCTGGTGTTCTACAGTGTGCTCCAAGAATGAATGGATCACATGACTGGGGGCCTTGTTATTAGCATCACTTTTCAGCAGGTGAAGAGATGGTGGAAATTCCTTCGGCTTTAACGGGATCCCCGCAAGGCAGGTAGACATTGGGTTGTTGGTGGAGGCCAATGAGAGACAAATGTGGTCCTGTCCCATGGATTGGGCAAGGGCGACCCACACATTTGCCTTAGGCTGAGGAAAAATCCACTCGGCGGTCAGCGTCAGGAGGCTGGCAAGCAGGAACAGCTGTACGAGTTGGGCAGCCAATGGGGTCTCCATTGCAGGCAGGGTAACCTTGGGCCTTCCTAAAAGAAACTTAAGACAAAAATAAATTCACACTGGAGCCTGTGGGGAAACTCTTCCCAGGACCTCCCTTTCTTTCTCCTCTTGCGCCAGGAGGCCACCACGACCTGCTGCACCTCTTTTCTGGAGACCTTCGGGACATAGGGCTTTACCCACTTTCCTGGAATCCAGCGTAGGCCTGTGGGGGTGGATACGCAGGCATATCCACGTCCCCACGTAACCAAATCATGGGGTCCCTCTGTCCTTCTCGTCTCCAGGTCCTTAATCAGGATTGGCGGTTTGGCCTTCAGAGCCAGTTGGTCACCTCCCCCAAAGTGGCGGATGATTTGAGGGTTCAAATTTTCAAAGGAACAGTTCAGGAAATTTAGGGTAAATAAGGCCTTGACCAGGCGGATTGAGGGTGACTCTACTTTCAGCACCTTTTGTTGTTGGTCGAGGACCCTCTTCAGTTCACCGTGGGTCCTCTCTATCACTGCTTGCCCTATGGGGGAGTGGGGGATGCCCTTCTTGTGTTCCATCCCCCATTGCTGAAGGAAGCTGAGGAACTCCCTGGATCGGTAGGTAGGCCCGTTATCGGTTTTCAGGGCCTTTGGGATACCCATATAGGAGAAAGCCTGGATTAGATATTTAATCATCTCCCATGACTTCTCCCCCGTGTGGGCAGAAGCATACAGAGCACCAGAAAAGGTGTCCACAGAAACATGGACGTACTTCATCTTCCTGAACTGCGGGACATGAGTGACGTCCGTCTGCCACACCTCACAGCTGCTCAGACCCCGAGGGTTCGCTCCTGCACTCAGGGTGGGGTAGTGCATTCTGTTGACAGTTGGGACACATGGCCACGATCACCCTGGCCTGTTCCCGGGTGATGTGGAACCGGTGAACCAGACCTGGCGTGTTCTGGTGGAACAGCTGATGGCTGATCTTGGCCTGTTAAACACATTAGGCAGCAGGGCCATTTCCACAGGGGCAGCAAGAGCATCTGCTCTCCTGTTTCCTTCAGCAATGAATCCCGGCAGATCCGTGTGTGATCTTGTGTGCACCACATAAAAGGGTTGCTCCTGGTGGGAGACTAGCTTGACAAGCCTCGAGAGTAACTGAAACAAGGCATTGTTGGACACCTCCTGCAGGACAGCCTGTTCTGCTCTGGACACTACTCCAGCAACATAAGCCGAATCGGTTACTAAATTGAATGGTTCAGAGAACCTTTCGAAGGCCCTGACGACTGCAGCCAGCTCAGCAACCTGAGGTGATCCTTCCACCTCAGTGATGTCTGCCTCCCACTGCTGAGTCTGAGGATCTCTCCAAGTCAGAACTGACTTGTGAGACCTTCCAGACGCGTCTGTGAAAACTGTCAAGGCTTTCAAAGGTGTCTTACTCTGAACACTTACCAGCGCCAAAGAGAATTGGGCTTCTGAATTAAAGATTTTGTGGGCAGGCCGATGAATTGAAATTTGGCCTGAGTAGGAGTCCAAAGCAAATTGCAAGGCTTCATTCCCTGAAGCAAATGTTCCAACATTCCCTTAGTGATTTGGCCTGATTTTAGCCTAATTGGAATGTGAATGCACCCAAAATCACATCCGGCTAATACCCTAATCCAGGTCCTAGCCTTCCGGATCAGATCAGCCACCAGTTCTTGTGGCCTTGTCATTCCTTTGGATATCTGATGGCTGAGAAAGACCCACTCTCTTATCAAGAGAGGATCTCTCCTGCCCTGGTCCTTTCCAGAGATGGAGATGGTTTTGTCCCACTGAAAGATGACTCCATGTAGGTGTGGCAAATTTCCAAGAACAATGAAGTTGAAAGGCAGGTCAGGATTGCACCTGTTAGCCTGCCTGGTGGACATAAGATTTTGCACCTTCTCCAGCGCTTTCTGTGCCTCTGGGGTGAGTGTCCTTGGAGAACTAAGCTCCTCTCCCCCTTTCAATAAATCAAAAAGGGGGGCTAGGACTCTGGTGGTCAGACCCAGCCAAGGCCTCACCCAGTTCAAAGCCCCACACAGTTGATGGGCATCTGCGAGGGTCCTGATTTTAGTTTTAATTGCCAATTTCTGCAGCACAATGGTCTGCTTACCTCTCTTGAGGCCTAGGTACCGCCAAGGTGGCATCCTTTGAATTTTAGTTTCTTGCAGCTCAAACCCTGCAGCAACCAGTGCATTGACTGTCAGGTCAAGCACATGGGAAAGTAGGTCTTCATTGGGGGCACACACAAGGACATCATCCATGTAATGGTGGATGATGGCCTTTTCCGCAGCTGCACGGACCGGGGACAGCAAGGAAGAGACATACCATGGACATATCACCAGGCTGTTTTTCAATCCTTGGGGTAGCGATTTCCAATGGTATCTCTTCCTTGGAGCCTCTCAGTTGATGGTGGGTACCGAGAATGCAAAACATAGGGTATCGTCGGGGTGTAGGGGAATTTGAAAGAAACAATCTTTGATGCCAATGACTGCCAATTGCCAATTTTGGGGGAGCATCGTAGGGGACGGCATCCCAGGCTGGAGAGATCCCATCTCTTCAATCACATTATTAATTTGCCTGAGGTCATGGAGAAGCCACCATCTGGTCTTGTCAGCCTTCTGGATGACAAAAACCGGGGAGTTCCACGGTGACGTGGTCTCCTAGGTGTTTCCCTTTTTCAGCTGCTCTTCCACAACCTCATTGAGCGCCTTCAATTTTTGTTTAGAAAGTGGCCACTGTTCTACGCAGACTGGTACATCAGTTTTCCAACTCAGTTTCTGGGCAGGGCACTGCTCAGTGACCGCTGCCCAAAAATCCTGCGAGGGGTCTTGAATGTCAATTGTGACCCTCCACTGGGCCATCAGGTTTCTCCCCAGCAAGGGCTCTGTGTAGTCTAAAACAAATGGGCGGAGGTTCGCCAATTGCCCATTCAGCCTCTGAATTTGTACGATGCTCTTTGTTTGGCCAATTGCACCCCAACTACACCTTGAATGTCCGTCTACGTTTTGCAAGGCTCTATGTGATGGCCAATCCCATGAGGGTATGATCGTCACGTCCACCCCCCTGTATAAGAGTCCCTTAATGTTCATTGTCTCTCCACCCAACCAAACATCGCAGTTGATTTTCGGTTTTTTCTTTCCTATTCTCTCAACCGTGTTGACAGTCAGGAGGGGCTCAGACAGATTCCCAATGGGAATCATCTGTGCTATTACCTGCCCCTTAAGAAGGAAGGATGGAGGGTGAGTGCAGTGCCGCCAGAGAATGAAGTGCTCAGCGTAGGATGTAACGACCCCTGGGGCAACTTCTATCTCCTGCGGTGTGTGCTTGCGGTCTCTAATCACCACACACTTGCTGTCAATCCGTGGCCAAGTACCCTGTCTCGCTAGGTCAACGGAGACACAATGCCAATCACCATCACTAAGGTGAAGCAGCTCTGTCAACTGAACTCTGAAGGGCTCGTACCGCGATTCTGTGGTGCAAACTGGTAAAGTCTGGTCCGGTGTTAAGTTCCCAGAGGAAACTTGTCAATTCTGGTGATGGGCTCCTGGAAGGAGCCTCTGTCAGGTCCTGTTCATTGATAGAGACGAGAATGTTATTATCTCTTTTCGTTCTCCCGCTCCCTCCCCTCCTGGCTTGGGCCACCCAATTGTTTTCATCACGCTGGGTGGGCCCACGCTCGCCCTCTAGTTTTTTGTCTTTTAATTTACCCCCAGTCAGCTTGTTTTGGTTCCCCCCTTTCTGCTCATTAAACTCATCAAACTCCCTTTTAACCGGGCACTGTTGGCACCAATGCCCAGTTTTGCCGCAGAGGAGACACGGTCGGTTGGGATCTCCTCGGAAGGGGTGTCTGCGCGGTGTCATCTGAGTCCGGTGAGCAAGTGGATCAGGTGTTGAAATGGCATCTGTGGCTGCAGCCCTCACGGCAAGGTGTGGCGTTTGCTTCACATCGCCGTGATGACTCAGTGGTGGACCCATCAATGGAACCTTTCTCTCGCAAACCTGCAGCATTTCTTGGAGCGTGGGAGGGGGGTCTAAAGGCAAGCTCAAGATGGCAGCACGACACTGCTCATTGGCATTCCTGAATGCCATCTCCTCCAGCACCTCATCCCGTGCATGCTCCTTTCTCACCTGAAGCTCTATGGCTTGGGTGAGCTTCTCCACAAACTGCACAAAAGGTTCCGAGGGGCCCTGCTTAATTTGAGAATAGGGTGGCATTGGGTCATGTGGCTGCATGGTGAAAAAAGCCTTTTCTGCCATTTCCTTGATTGCTTCTAAAGCCAGGATAGGGATGTCCGAGGCTTGAACTGGGGCTAGGGCCCACTGGCCTTCACCACAGAAATGCTCTATTGTTACTGTATTCCCTTTCTCATCAGTCACTGTGTCAGGATCTCTTAAAAGGCTTGGAAGGGCATCCCTCAGCAGACCTTTCCATGCCGCCTCCCAGAGCTTGTATTCTGTTCGGTTTGTAAGAAATGTGAAAAGTTGCTTTAATTCAAATGGGACGACTACCATTCCAGCAAGGTTGGCATTTAAAAGGCCTCTGAAGTACGGACTGTGACATCCATATTCCTTGTACACCTTTCAAAGATCCTTAATCACATGCTGTGAGAAGGATTGCCAGGATGTGTGTGTAACATGTCCACCCCTTGACCTGCGATAGGTCACTGGAGCAAGAGATGGAACCTGGCTTTGGCCTGGACTCTGTGGTATTGGCTCATCTTCCTTTGATTCCCAATTGTGGGAACCTGAAGTCTGAGCATGGGAACCAAAAGTCAAACATGGCTTCTGACATGCTGGGGGTGTGGTCTGGGAACCAGCTGACATCATCCAGGGGATGTGCCTTGGGGCAGAGCGAGAAAAAGGGGTTTCAGGAGAAGGCCGGGGAAAAGGGAGGAGTTTGGTACAGGAAGGAGTTGGAGGGATGGTAAAAGGGATTATGGGAAGAAGAAAGGGTTGACCATGAGGACTGTGCCATGTGGTCACCTCCATTTTGAATTTGAGGGGTAGGGAGGCCATTTTGTGGAAACTGTCCTTCACCCAAACTGAACCGAACTCGGGGTTTATGAACCGGGTAAAATGGGGATGGGGAAGGTTCCCGAGCAGTCTGGCCAAGACTGCCCGGGTGGGGGGACTTGGGCACCTGTGGGGAGGCAGGGCTGGCAGGCAATTGCTTCCCCATTGCTCCCTTCAGAATGCCTGCTTTCGGGGTAGAGGATTTGGGACTGGGGTGAGGGGAAACCAGGGAAGGCTGTTCACACCTTTGCTCTTTCTTCACTCCCCTTGTTTCAAAAAGAGCAGAGCAAACCTGCAAAAGCCAGTAACTCAATTGTACTACTGTCAGGTCTCCCGATTTGGCCAAATCAATAAATTTTGCATTTACAGCATTCCAAAAGGGAATACTGTTCACAAGATCAGGAGACGTCTGAGGAAAGTGGAGAAAAAGCAGGCAAACAAACCTCTTTAACTGAGCCTTAGAGAATTTAACTTTTGCAACAGTGAGAACATTTACAACTTGGTAAAAAACTCCTTTCTGTGCTGTGGAGAGCCTTGCACCCATGTCGGCTCGCTGGAAAAGTTCCACAGCAAAATCCCAAACAGCCGGACAACGAAAAATCCAAACGAAATTACAAACGCCCGAGCGCCTAAAAACCGAAGTGGAAACCCAGAATCTGCGCCCTCGGGGTGCTGTCTCAACTTAGGAAGACCGGTAGCAAAACTGGACCCATGCTGGGTGTTATAAATTGGCCAGGAGACCAGCTCCTTTGAAAAAGCCTTTATTAGAAATCAGCTCTGGGTAGGGAGCCCGGGGGCTGCGCACGCCGCCGCTGCTCCCTGAAGACACCACGGAGGAGGAGGTGCAGGTCGAATCTGCTGCTGCTGGTGCTGCTGCAGAGTCGGGATTCCGTCCTCACGGGGGTTCCAATAGAATCGCGTTGGCTCGTGTGGTCCAGGGGCGTTACCTTTCTCTAGTTCTTTTCAGGCCATGGCGACAAAGTAACAAAAGAATGCCTGCCGCCTGCAGGTAGCTAGACATGTGCCTCGCACAGTTTTGTCTTTCTTAGGTCCAGTTTCTGTGTTGGCTCGCTGTATCAGGGGCTTTTTTAGCTCTAACTGGACTTTCGGCCGCAGCCAGGCACCATGGGAGGTGATCTCCATATTGGGCGGAGCCCACAGCTCGACGGGCCGTCGGCAGGGAGCAGCAGGAAGCGTGCGGGGGGGGGGGGGGCGGAGCGGCAAGGCGGCGGCGTGCGGGCTTTTCGTCGGGAGAGGGGAAAGCCCAGGACCCAGGGAGAAAGGGTACAGAACTTGGACATAACGAACAGAAATTCAGGGTACAGATTCAACATGAACGGTTTGAAACAAGCAAGTAACAGTGCAACTTTAATTTTACAGCAAAACAATGTAACAGTACAACTCGGGAGTGCATAGCCTGGGGCTAATTTCTTTCAATCCCCCCTCTATTTCTTTGATCGGGCTTTAGCCCGCATCAATTGGTCATGTCTGACTCAAGGGAATAAATCTGTTTTAATTCTTGGTATTGGTCATAAATTCTTTTTGCTGTGCTCAGTTCTTCTTGGGGTTCTAATCTCTTTACTTTAGGGATTTGGAGACTAGCTGGAACAGTAGTGGCTACAGTTCGAATTAGACAGGGAAGTATGCAGGGGAGAAGTAGGAGACTGGCAAAGGCACTTATTGCAATGAACACTACTCTTTCCCACCAGGTCCCTTCAAAGGACCAGAAGTTGTCCCACCAGTCTATATTAATGAAGGGCTTCCATTCCTGGGTACTTACATATGCAATTTTTTGTATTTCTTTGGAAATATTTTTTATTACCTTACTTTCATAATCGACTGCTAGTTTGATTTGATAAACTACTGCTCTTGTCTGTGCCAATTGGTTACTGATATGATCAAGGGCAAGGGCTGTTTTGTTTGATAATCTGATAATTTTATTCAACATGTAAATTGGAGTTCGGCACCTCCATGATTTATCTTGTGTCCAAGTTGCTGGCTTATATGTTTTTACTATTCCTTTTAGTGTCTGTATTTTACTTTTCTATGTTTGTGTGCTGCCTCTCCTCCCCTTTTGGTATTTTCTTTTTATCAGGTCTGCTACTCCCTCTGTATTTCTTAACTTTTTAAAACAGAACCACTCTCTGATAGGGCACTCCCCAGTCAGGCACTGCTTAAATGTGGCAGCTTTTTTGTAATCCAATATTGTTTTTTTCTCTTTTTGACAGGTGGATAATTGGATCATGTCAAAACATGTGGGATTCACATGGGTGTGAACTCTCATAAGGGATTGTAGATTCTCCCCATCACAAACTGAATGACAGCATTCGGAGTAAGCCCCATCTGTAAACTTGCTTATCAATAGGACTACTATCAGTCCCTCCAAGAGTCCAGTATGAACCATTCTATTTGTGGATCCTTTGGTCTCACCTGGCCTTGCCTCTTGGGTCAGGGGGTTCTTTCTCCTCATCATATCAGTAGGACTACTATTAGTCCCTCCAAGAGTCCAGTATGAACCTGCCCCCATCTCGCTCTGAGGGTTCCCTTTGGTCTCACCTGGTCTTGCCTCTTGGGTCGGGGAGTTCTTAGGCTGGATTTGTGGAGTTCTCCCTTGCTTATTCCCACTTTCCACCTTTTTCTTAGTTTTAGTTAGCTCCCTTTGGGTGTGCCCTATGAGAGATTTAATTTTTAAATTAAGAATTACTGTTACTTATTACTTTTACATTAACACATTGTGACTCATTATAACAAGTTATAACATCAGATTTACACTTTTATATTAACACCTTTTTAACCTCTTATAACAATGTGGATTTTTAACAATGGTAACGGACAGCTTGTAATAACTGTTATTGTCCCTTATTGGCTTTAACTGGTTTTTGCTTGTTTCCTGAGAGTTACTTTAAGGGTGTCTGGATCTCGAGTGGCAGTCCACTCAGAGGGAACCCTTGTTGGGGTTACAGGGTCAGAGGGATCACTCGGGGGTGGTAATGGTCCTTTCACTCTAGTGATGTGGGTCCAGCCCTTTTCCTGGGTTCGCACTGCAGTATGAGTAGTGAGCAGAACTTGGAACGGGCCTTCGAATTTAGGGGTTAGTGGGGTGGTATTCCAGGACTTAATTAAAACCCAGTCTCCTGGTTTTATTTGATGCATGTCAGTGTCCAAGGGAGAGGTTTGAGGAAGATACCCTCTTCTTTTAAGATCTGCCAATGTCTTTCCAATTGTTTTTACATATTCTTGGGTAGCGGCCTCTCCTTCTAAATAATCCCCAGTGCTATAGGGGGTCAGTAAGAAGGGGAGTCCAAACATCATCTCATATGGTGAAGCCCCTATGTCAGATCTAGGTCAGACCCGGATTCGCAGAAGGGCCAGGGGCAGACACTTGAGCCAATTCATTCCTGTTTCGGTTATCAATTTAGTTAATACATTTTTGAGGGTTTTATTCATCCTCTCAACTCTCCCTGAACTTTGGGGATGCCAGGGTGTATGCAACCACCACCCGATTCCTAAGGCTTTATTGACATCATGTAGAATTTTGGCTACAAAATGAGGACCTCGGTCTGAACTAGCACCATTCACTAGCCCATACCGGGGGATGATGTGTTCTAATAATACCTTTATTACCACTTGTGCCGTCTCCTCTCCAGCAGGAAAGGCTTCTACCCAATGGGCCAAACAATCAACCATAACAAGTAGATACCTGCAACCCTGTACTGAAGGCACCTCGGCAAAATTCACCTGTACATTTTGAAAGGGTCCCAATGCCATCCGTCTTCCTCCTGGGGCACTCCCCCCACATCGCTTTCTGATTTACCTTTTGGCATATAAGGCATCCTTCAGTTACTGCTTTGGCTAGACCATACACCCCAATACATAAATATTCTCTTAAAAAAATGATCACATAACCCTTGGGTGCCCCAGTGGGTCAGGCTCTATATTTCTATTAGCATTTTTTTAAGCTAGGGCTTTATTTAAAAACTTTCATCTATCTGGGGTTAACCATTCCCCTTGCTTCCCTTGGTACAACCCTAACCTCTTTATTTCTCTCAACTCATGTTCATCATATATTGGTTCTCTTCTTTTGTCAGCTGGCAGGATCTTGGATGGCAGTCCACTTGGGGAGACTCGTGGGGGATTTTTTTGGGTTTTGTCCATAGTTAGGAGGAGGTGATACTGGTCCTTTTACACGGGAAACGTCAGTCCACTCTTTTTCTTGGGTCCAAACAGCAGCATGGGTTACTAATTCCTAGCTTTTTCCTGATATCAGGCCAGGATCCAGCAAGGAACTGCATCCCTAACAGCACTTGGCCCTCAGGACTGTCAGGATCCACGTAACCAAAAATCTCCTCCCCTGCTTAACTAGGTGGCTGGGGTCCCATTCCCCCTGGGTCCCATCAAAGGCCAGCCTGGTGCTGCCACCCCGGGGAACAGACCCTCCAATGCCCCTCACCACCAGGGTTCCACAGTCTCCCACATTCTGCCCTTCCCCTTTTCCACCTGGATCCCACCCTGGATCCGCCCGCGGGAGCCCGTCCCCTGCCCGGGGCCCAAACCTGCTCCCCTGTTCCCAGACTCGCATCCCCGTGACATGGACCATGGCCATCTCCTTGGGGCTGAACAAGGCACCCAAAATAGAGTTCATCTCACTCCAGGTGCAAACATTAGGGTTCAGGAACCGATCCACCCAGCCAGCCACCCCCACCAGGTCCCCAACCAGGCCTCCCAGCTCTTTCTTAAAGCCCCCAACTTCTGAAGCTGTCAGAGGTGCATCCCCAGCTGCCCCACTTATCGGGACTTTCCTTAGGGGGAAGAGCTTTGTTCTTGACCTGGTGCCACAGTAGGGTCCTTTTGGGGTTTCTATATTATTGGCTGGCAAGTCCAGGTCCCAGTTGTTTGGGGGTGCAGGGACAGTAGATGGTGAGGGGGAGTGGCCTCGGCCAGTGCTAGGAGAGGTCGAGGATAGAGTTGAAGAATAGAAGGGGTTAGTACTCGGGATAGTCGGGTTAGACTGAGGTGGTAGAGAGGGTGGAGCTGTAGGGGTTAATCCGGTTGGGGAGCAAGCTGAAGAAGGAATAGGGATCATGGTTTGGAGAGATGGGGAGGAGTTCACAGGTAAAGCTGGAGGGTTAGCAGGGACAGTTTGGGGTATCCCAGGGTAAACAGGAGGAGGGGGCAAATAATCAAGAGGGTCCCAATGGTGACTGCTTTCCTCCTTTTTCTCTTTTTCATTTCTCCTCTTTCCCTCTTGTAGCTTACAAATCTTAACTGTTTCACTTTCAGTTCTGTGTCTCTGCCAGCAGGCAGCATAAAGGATCTGCTCAGTATCTGAGTCCCCTCGGGATTTCAGATACTGGTTTAATTGCGAGCACATCCAGGGGTCCTTAGTTCCACACCATGGCCATTTTCCAGGTAAATTCAAAGTGGGCCAAACCTCAATACAATAATGAATCATTTTAACCTTGCTCAAATTTTTAGTGGCCTCATCAGTATCCCATAGTTCCAACATTTGTCCTAATGGACTATCTGGGGGAATGTTCTTTATCTTCCCCTTTTCCTCCTCAGGTGGTTTTTGCTTATTTATATATCCTCCCATTCTCACTAGGTAATCTTCACTCACTCTACGAACACTCGTCAGTGGCCCCAGTGGCACCACTCCTGCCAGTGCTCAGAGTGCTCTGTCGGTAGCCTGATATCTCGCCCTTAGAGATTCAGCCACTACCCCAGCCAGCACCCCTTTCTCACTCACTCCACGAACACCCGTTAGTGGCCCCAGTTACCCGCCCTTAGGGTCTGGCCACTCCTGCCAGTGCTCAGAGTGCCCTGTCGATAGTCTGATATCTCGCCCTTAGAGATTCAGTCACTATCCCAGCCAGCACCCCTCTTCCTCTCCTGTATATCTATCGAGTTTCCATAAGTGGCCGGTCAACCTGGGCCCAGAGTTCCAGTCACCACCTACAGCCAGGACCCGGACATACAGTGTGCGACTCACTCACTCTCCCTATCGTTAAATCCCTCGCACCTTGGGACTTCCCTAACTTTCATTCATCCTACACCCAGGCGGTATACTCAAAAGACCCCCGGCCCTGTAGGCTCTCCGCACCTGGAACGCATACCTCTCACTTTTAGGTACCCCCAACCAGTGCGCCCACTCCTGTACCCCGGTAGTTACCCCAGCCGGTGTCCCAAGCCAGTAGTGGTTGCAGTTACCCGCCCTCAGGGTCTGACCACCACTCCTGCCAGTGCTCAGAGTGCTCTGTCGGTAGCCTGATATCTCGCCCTTAGAGATTCAGTCACTACCCCAGCCAGCACCCCTCTTCGCCTGGACACCCCGGGCCGTAACTCGGCCAGTACCCTCTCTCACTCCCCACACCCCGCCAGCTACCCCAGCCAGTATCCCAACCCGTGGACACCCCGGGCCGTAACCTCAGCCAGTGTGGTGCGTGCTACACACACAGCTCTAGGCTTTCCGCACGCTTGGATCAGCCTGAGCAGCCTGCCTCCGTAGATTCTAGAATGGGGCGGGCCTATCCTACAATCACACACCCTGTGACGTGCCACTCACCCTCTAAATTACCTCCGCACGCCCGGAGGGGGGCGCCTATGCCCCTGGAGACGCCTCTTTCACTCCGTTCTCCTTTCGCTTCCCTCCTTTCCCGGCCAGTTCCCTCGCGGGAGACTGAAAACGCGGTACTGGGAGGCCCACACTCGCTTCAAAGATCCGAACTACCGGTCTTTGTCTCACTCACACACCACTCGCTCGTCTCCACTCCCGCCACCGGCTATACTTTACCGGCGCTCCTCCGCGCTGTCCAATCCCAGGCTGTCTTCCTTGGTCCGGTGTGACCAGCTGTCCTAGGGATCCAAAGGGCGGTCGGCCGTCCCGTCCTCGGTCCTCTTCAGGCGTGGTCACGTCCCGGCGAGCCCCCAATTTGTTATAAATTGGCCAGGAGACCAGCTCCTTTGAAAAAGCCTTTATTAGAAATCAGCTCTGGGTAGGGGGCCCGGGGGCTGCGCACGCCGCCGCTGCTCCCTGAAGACACCACGGAGGAGGAGGTGCAGGTCGAATCTGCTGCTGCTGGTGCTGCTGCAGAGTCGGGATTCCGTCCTCACGGGGGTTCCAATAGAATCGCGTTGGCTCGTGTGGTCCAGGGGCGTTACCTTTCTCTAGTTCTTTTCAGGCCATGGCGACAAAGTAACAAAAGAATGCCTGCCGCCTGCAGGTAGCTAGACATGTGCCTCGCACAGTTTTGTCTTTCTTAGGTCCAGTTTCTGTGTTGGCTCGCTGTATCAGGGGCTTTTTTAGCTCTAACTGGACTTTCGGCCGCAGCCAGGCACCATGGGAGGTGATCTCCATATTGGGCGGAGCCCACAGCTCGACGGGCCGTCGGCAGGGAGCAGCAGGAAGCGTGCGGGGGGGGGGGGCGGAGCGGCAAGGCGGCGGCGTGCGGGCTTTTCGTCGGGAGAGGGGAAAGCCCAGGACCCAGGGAGAAAGGGTACAGAACTTGGACATAACGAACAGAAATTCAGGGTACAGATTCAACATGAACGGTTTGAAACAAGCAAGTAACAGTGCAACTTTAATTTTACAGCAAAACAATGTAACAGTACAACTCGGGAGTGCATAGCCTGGGGCTAATTTCTTTCACTGGGGGCTACTGATCAAAACTTAAATAGTAAAAACCGAGAAAAACTAAAGACGGAGTCGTGACCAGGAAATCTGCCGAGGCGGGGGCAAACGGCACCTCCCTCGGGGCTGCGCAGCCTGCTTCTTAAGAGAAGCCCACAAAGGAAATTGCTCCGGCAGGAGCAGAAATCACTTACCTTTTCCTGGCGCTGTAGCTTAAGGTCTGGCTGTGGGGGGGTAAGTCCTTGCCTGGGTAAGACTTCCCAGGGTGCAGAGAAGCTGCCTTCCCCTCCTGTTCGGAGCGTACCCTCGAAAGAGCCGCTCTACGAACAGGCACGAGACGCGCCGAGGGGTCCCACGCCACTCCGGTATGGATAAATCCTACGGATTGGGGGACCTGATCCCCGGGGTCCGGTGGTGGACTTTGGCTAGCCCGCGTCGGGACGCCTCGCTGTCACTTATCTTGCTGCTGTACGGTGAGCGCCGGGCTGAAGCCGCCGTCGCGGGCAGCACGTCCTGTGGCACGGCGGTGCAGGCAGGCAGTGCGGGCTCGGCGCGCGGCGGCGGCAGAGTGCGGCACGGGGTCTGCACGCGGTCTCCCGGCAGGGCAGGGCTGAGAGCGTGGCGGCTTCTCCCACGTGGCCGACTCGTGGCGGCTCGGCGCTGTCCCGGCTGAAGCCGCGGCTTCTCAGTCCGTTTGGGCTCCGATTGCCCCACGGGTGGGCGCCAGACTGAAGCCGCGGGGGCTCCGGGGGACGTCTTCTCCCACCCGCTTCGGCTAGCCCATGGCACCACAGCTCCGTGCCTGCCGGGTTCTGCCCTGTATGCTGGCGACCTGGGAAAATCCTGTGGGTCTCCTTAGCAGCAGCAAGGTGACTATGGCGAAGGAATGATGAAAAGAGGACTTTGCGGGGGTTTATCAATGAGGTTTATTGGAACCCCCAAGCGGGGGGGACAACTTCACCCCAGAGGGTCTCCACAGGCAAAGTGATGATTGCCCAGTGACTGTTGCTTTAATACTTTAATACCGGCGGGGGGGGGGGGGGGGGGGGGGAGAACAGGGGAAAGGGACCAATCAGGGAGCCGCTCCAGGCATGAGAGACAGGATAGGGAACGAATCCCCTGGGGAGGCAGGGGAGACCCCCAACATCCCGGCCAATCACTCGACGCTCTCCCCAGAACTTTCCAGAGGCAGGGGGGAGACTGCATCAGGATTGACAGGGTCCCAGGGGCAGGGGGAACAGAGATTGACATATAACAGAACAGGGGATACAGCTGTGGGATAAACCAAACTGGGAATTAAACTGGGGTACATAGAACAAACCATTAACAATTAAAAGGCAAATAAAATAATGCACCACTAAAAAGGAGTACTTAAAAGTGACAAGATTGGGGTTTTTTTGGCACTGCAAGGTGATCAACTGCATTTAGAACCTTTTCCAATTGACTGTGCGGAGTTTCTCCAGGCATTCCCCTTTTTTTTGTTTTGACAGAACACGCTTTAGGATGCCATGAGTGCGTTCAACAAATGACCAAATTCAGGGGTACCTGAAGAAATTGTTGGAATGCCATGGCAACAGCCCTCAATTCAATCATTTTTTGGGCCAGGCCTGATTTGTGACTTTCTAGCATTTGCCAGTCAGATTCATCCTTCCAGGTAACAATGGCTTTTCCTGTTTTTCTGAACCATCAGTAAAAGACGGTGGTCTTTGCACCGCCACCCGCAATGACAAACTGGTTGGTTTTAGCAATCTGCCCTGAAAATTTGTAGCACATTTTACAAAGGAGCACTGTTCGCTGTTAGCAAAGCTCCACTAAAAGTCTTCCTGCTATATTGAAAGAACAATTTTTGAAGGATCAGCTGCCATTAATTGCAAACACTGTTAGTTATCAAATGAACAATCAATTCAGACAACATGGATGCTGGGTTGTTTTGGGGGGTTTGTTTGTTTTGATGCAAAAGCATGTGAAGATGTGTGCCAGGGCCGAAATGACAGCCCATGGTCATGCTATGGATAAGAAAACTGTTCAGGCAGCAGCTGACGAGATGACCTATTTCCCCAAGGAGCAGAAGGTCTACTTCAATAAAGACTCTAAGACTGTACAAACCAAGTCTTGCATTTGTACTTTCAATCTCCAAAGCACTTTCAGAGCTTTTGGAAATCTGTGTATTTGCACTCACACTTTCTTACTGTTGCAGGAAGTGTGGTGAAAATACCAGAGTGAGCTGTATCAGCTTTGTAGCTAGTATATATTTTGATGAGGCAGAGAAACCCATTGCAGGATCGGACCACTGTTCACCCAATTGGTTGATGATACCTGTAGGATGTAAACCTGAATTACTAATGAAAACAGCAATATCTGTGGAGAAATTTGCTTGATGGACCTGATTCCCAAAGATCTACATGATCCCAATCACCACAAAGTAAAACCACAGCATTTGGTAGCTGCAAGGCACACCAGACATGTGATATTACATGAGGTACAATTACATCCTTTTAGGAAGATTAAGATAAATAATTTTTGCTTTAGAGTCCAAATAATTGAAACTCAGGGAAAAGTCCCACAGTGCCAAGATGTTGATCTTTGGCATCACTGGATGTCTTCTTGAATCCTGAAGCAGGGAATAACTTGAAGAAGATTAGTGGAAACACAGTACCATGATGCTGAC
Source organism: Phylloscopus collybita (assembly GCA_027886175.1). NCBI lineage: Eukaryota > Metazoa > Chordata > Aves > Passeriformes > Phylloscopidae > Phylloscopus > Phylloscopus collybita. Next base: position 6,734,137 of record JAJNNQ010000057.1, read on the forward strand.
ACAGGGCTTTTGTTGTCAAATTGTCTGTATAATTTCCAGACACGATTGTCTCTTTTGCAGTCACTCTTCTGTTATTCTAGCCACAAAGACTATGCAATGTGTCCCATTGCACTCCTTGAAGGCGATGGGTGTCTCATGTGACTGCTTGAACCTGCTGATGAGAAAACACAGGCATATCTTCTCCTTAAGTTAATAAACTTGTCAGACTTTACAGTTGTCAGTAAATCAAAATTTCTGATTTGATAATTCATTTCCCAAATTTCTAATATAGATGTTACATTGTTCAAATTTATGTGTTGTCCATAAATTCCATGAGCCCAAAAGCTGCAAACAGCGAACAGTTTTTTTTCCAGTGAAGACCTGGACATCTCTCCTGGGCGAGGGTCCCAGGTTCACTCAAAAAATCGGTTCAGCTGTTATATTTATAGGTCAAATTGCCAAGTCAAATAACTCCTATGTTGTAGCCATGGTTCGTGCCTGCAATGTTTTCATTTCTCTAACACTGTTCCCAGACACAATTCTGTAAACAAGGAATGTGTTATTGTACACTATCCTGTTTTTTTCATTCTTTCTCAGAGGAGGGAATTTACTTGATGTCCCTCTAACGCAACCAATGTGGTCCAAGGATTCCACCCCTTGGGTGGGTTCTTTGTAAAAAGGGATAAGGGGAAGTGGCTTGAGAATAAACACAGATTGGAGTCATCACCAGCCTTCTGATCATGAGTTCGTGTCCTTATTTCGTGTCCTATTGCGACAGTATGTAATTTTGCTGCAGAAACATCTGGGCATGTTAGCAAATTCTTTTCATCCAGGAAGAGCTTAAGGCGTGGCCAAGGCGTGAAGCCCTGCCTATAAGAGAAAAAAAGTTCCTAAGAATCTTGGGGTAATATTAATCAAACTCTCTAATAGCTGTTTCCCTCTGAAATTCTGTCAGAATAAGGATGCATTAGATTCAGCAAACCGCTGGCATGGTTCTGTGACCGGAACTGAGAACTGCATCCCAATTCTTCAGAGCAGAGGTGTTCTACAAAACTCAGATAACATTTCTTGGAAATCTGAAAAATACTTAAAAATCATGAGACACACTAAATCAAACCGGCAAGCCAGTGCAAAATTAGCATAAACAGCTAGAAAACAAGGGAAGGATCCTTGAGTGACACGTGTCTGCTATGGATGAGTATACATAAAGAGATAGCAAAATATATGGGAAGAAGCTGGCTATTAAACAGTAACTTATCAACAATATCATATCAGTAAATTCGCATTATGTAATCACTATATCAGTAGCAGCTATCTTATCAAGCTGAGATAAGAAACTCGGGAAAGCAGTGAAAACATACAACCAATAACAACTACAATATTGAATTATTACTAATTCTTCTGTTGTTATCTGCGAAAGATGTAAGCTTCGCATCCCTGCAGTTACAAACAGGCATTTAGAGATGCCCTAAGAAGAAAAGGAGAAGAGGGGTGGGGGGAAAAACCAAGGGAGGATCAAGCCGCCCTCCCCCTCTGAAAACTTTTTAACAAAACAGACTTCTTGAAAGGAGGAGGAGCGACGTGGGCGCAAGGGGAGAACCCAGTGGTTCCACCCAGTGCCGCACTGCCACTGTCTGTCCTTCTGCGTTTGTAACTAGGACAGACTGTGGGCATACAAGGTCAGCATTCTGCCTCCCATTCCTGACATGCCTGGTCCCACAGCCAAGGGCCAGGTGGTGGGCCACGCAGAGAAAGAAAGAGTTGTTATGAAACAGCCGGGATCAGCCAAGCCAACAAGCTGGATCTGAGGCGGATCGGCATCCAGAAGACTCAAGGTACACACCATCTGTGGTGGCTGATGAAGCAGAAATCATTCCGCAGACGTTTGCAATGCGGAGAAAGGAGGAGGGGCAGAGCCAAGGCAACCCGAGCTGCTTGCCTGCTCTTCCGAGGGAAAACTGAAGCACACTGGAGCTATTCAGGGTCCCATGTCTTCAGAGGTCCAGGCGAGCTGGGAGCACCGAGGCGGGGGAGGGCAGCAACGATGAACGTTGCGGGCGATGACGAGCCCGACTGGACACACTACGAGCACCGTCCCCGTTCCTCTGACTGCACAGATGGAAACGGAGGAGCCAGGGGAGGCGAAGGGAGCTGTTGGCAGCGGAGAATTCCAGCTGTCGACCGAAGCCTTAACAGAAGGCACAATCTGTCCTCTCTAAAGGACTGATTCCTCAGCGGAACCTCGGTTTCCCATTTTTGGAGAAACCTGTGCCCTGACGGCCCGTGTTATGCAGAGTTGCAGTTACACAGTGGTCTGTCCCGGGATCCAGACTCTAGCTTCGTCAGGGCTGCCATCCCAGACTCTCGGGGTCTCTGGTGCCCGAGAATGAGGGATGGGCACTGCCCCTGGTCCTTCAGGAAGCCCCAAGCCGCCCACAGAAAAGACGAAGAGTCTTCAGATGTTCTTTTTCTGGGTTTTCCTCCTTGTTTATTTTATCTTATCTCTACACTTTTCTCTGAGCTCTGCCAAGGTCTGGACAGCACGGGCAACAGGCGAAGACTGCCCGCCTGCCCACAGCTCGTCATCTTATATACAGATAATTGCGTGTACATTATTTACAATTGTGACCCAATGCATGCACTTGACACTAAACAGGTGTTTTCTACTTTGACCCAGTCCCTCTAAATCTACTTCATGTCATCACCACTGTGCAAAATGGAGACAAAGAAGAAGGAGAAGACTCCAGGTTAACGCCCAGAATCCTCCATCTTGTCTCTGGTCCTTCTTATCTTAAAACCCCTAATGTGAACATATTAATACTTTCTACTACCTTTGAGGGCTTGCAATTCCTCCCATAGTGTTGGTAATTTTTCCCATGGGCTATAATCGAGACCCCTGCCTGTCTGGGGTCCATGCCAGGGTCTACAACCCCCCTGTACATATCTCAGACCCCCCTGTAGAGGTTTTAAACCCCCCTGTACAGTTTTCTGTTCGTCCAGGGTTTCCAGAGGAACACCCTGGACTCCTACATCTCCCCCTCCTGTTTGCACCAAGAAAACTCCCTTGGCTGCTTTGTCCATGGCCCGCCGCATGCACTGAAGCACGCACGGAAGGATCAGGAGAAGAATTGCAAGTCCTATCAAAAAATATACAACAAATTTTAAAATTTCCTTCCATATTGGTGAAATGTTAAGAAAGTCAAATGCGCCATCCATCCATGATCCTGTTTCTACTTTGATTTCATTCACACTTTCCCGCAATTGCTTGATATGTTCCTGAATGGACTGGGAATGATCCGACAGATTCATGTAGCACATTCCTTCGAATTCTTGACACCCATGGCCATGTACCAATAAAAGGTAATCGATGGCTGCTCGGTTTTGAAGAGTGGCTTTTCTGACAGCACTTATGTCTGTCATCATTTCACTCAGGGTGTCCGAAACGTCTCGAGAATGCTTGCTCAACCAACAGCCTATCTCATCAACTTGTTTCAAGGCCGCTCCTGCTGCTGCTTGAGGCAGAAGCAGAGCTGATATAAATCTTTTGCCTTGCGACCAAGTGTATATATTAGAATCACAGTCAGTGCTGTAGTCGTTGAGCGATCTCTCCTCCCTACGTGTCTGACTTTTTGACAACGGGATGCTTGGTGTTATGATTGATAGTTTTCCAAGGCTGCATGGACCACCTTTGACATTTGCAGGGATACCTGGCCAAATTCTGTCCCCACAAATGAAAAAGATTCCTTTTGGCAATTGCGTCGGAACATGGTTGGATGGCTTGTCCAACATCTTAGTGTAATTACACCAAGATGATTCGTTTCTGAAAATTGCAGAATTTGGAGTGACGTCTATGGTTTTATTTTTCGACACTCCTTGATATTTGAATTTTACACAAAAATTCATCCTGAGTGATCCCAAAATTTCCAATTCCTGAGGTTCAAAATGAGCCGTAGGAAGGAATTTTGTCCAAACACCCCACTTATCAACCAGATTATCAGTATCTTTGATAAATTTCAAAACTGTTGAAGGGATGTTTGTTGGGATCGGCCAGTTGTCAATGGGTCTTCCAATCAAGCATGTCGATAACGGTTTCTTTGGCCTTGAATGCATCATGCAAATTGTGTCCAACCCTGATGCATTGGCCAATGTTTCCCACACATTTCCTTTTGGTTGCGCCACAGGTAGATCCATCGCGTTGCTCAAGGCAACCTGCAAGAGGACAAGACACAATGCACACTGCGAACGTCTTCCCCCCTGCAGGGATCCCCAAACCGCGACACCACCCAAGCCCCAAAAGGAAGTTGAGTCCCAAAGTCTCTTTTGCACGCTGGACACTACGATGTTCGCTGTCCTGTAGTTCTTTCATGTTTGCGTGCTTGCTTCTTTGTTGCCAGTCTCGAGGCTCGCGTTCGCTTGCTCTTGGACTCGATAAGGTTTCACGTTCCTCGCTGCCACCCATCTGTGTCCAAGCCCTGTGGAGACACAAGCATAACCCTTGCCCCAAGTTACTAATTTGAATGGTCCTTCAATTCGTCCTGAGTCTGGATTCCTGACCAGAACCAAAGGACCATCTGTCAGTCTGGTTTTTGAACTGTCTGAGAAATTTCAAATAATTGGTGGAGTGGGATCCGAGGCGGAGCCATTTAAAAAATTCAACACATACAATGCTTTATTCATTCGCATGTATGGTGTGGCATCCGTCTCCCCACTCTTTTGCCTGTCCAAAATCGCTTTTAATGTGCGATGTGCTCTTTCTACAATTGCTTGACCTGTTGGAGAGTGTGGGATGCCAAAAGTGTGGTGAATACCCCATCTTTGCAAAAATTTGTCAAGCGCTTTCCCCGTGTATGTTGGTCCATTATCTGTTTTGATTTCTTGCGGCACACCCAGTGTCACAAATGCTTGCAAGAAGTGTCTGATTGCATGTTGTGCTGTTTCACCCGTGTGCAACGATGCAAAGACTGCTCCTGAAAACGTGTCAACTGAAACATGAATATTTTTGAGTTTCCCAAAAGAACGGTACTTGGTGACGTCTGTCTGCCACAATTGCAGACTGTGCAATCCTCTCGGATTGACTGCTCCCATGGATGCAGGAGGCTGCACAAGCTGACAGTCTGGACAAGCACTGATGATTTCCTTTGCTTGATTTTTTGAAATGCGAAAATTCTCCGTCAGCGCTTGAGCATTCTGATGAAAAAATGCATGACTCAATTTCGCCTGCTCAAAGATGTTTGGCAGGGTATTCGAAATTGGCATGGCCAGTCTGTCAGCAAGGGCGTTGCCTTCTGCTAAAAATCCTGTAAGTGAGGAATGTGCCCTTATGTGAGAAACAAAATATTAATGTTTCCTGTCCTGAATCAATGTTTTCACACATAATAGATAGGAGTATAAGATTTCATTGTCGACTTCTCTCAAAAGCGATCCTTCAAGTCTTCTGATCACACCTGCTATGTAAGCTGAGTCTGTGATCAGATTGAAAGGTTGTGGAAACAACTTGAAAGCTCGAACTACAGTTGCCAACTCCACTATTTGTGGAGACCCTTGCACCGTCTCTATATCTGATTCCCACTCCCCTGTAGTTGCATTCTGCCATGTGATTACTGACTTGTGAGTTTTGCCTGAGCCGTCGGTAAATATCGTTATCGCATCCAACGGCACCTCACTTAATTTTGGCATTTCTCTCAAGCTTATCTTTGCCATCAGCAATCTGTGGCTTGGGAAGTGAATCGTGCAAGTGCCTGGGTAATCTAACAATGCAATCTGCAGATCCTCTGATTTCTGCAGTGCCCAATCAAAATATTCTTTTTTCAAAGGCAGGTATATTGATGTAAAATCTTTGCCTGCCATTGCTAGCAACCTAGACCTAGCTTTTATGATGATCTGTGCCGCCATTTCCAGGCTCGTGAGAATCGTCTTTGGAGATCTGTAAGATAAAAAGACCCACTCCAAAATCAACAACGGATCCTTCTGTGAGGAATCCCATTGAAAAATCAGTCTATATAATTGTACATTTTCTCCCAACACCGCAAGAAGAAAGGGTAGAGACTCTACAAAACAATGCGCTTGTCTCTTTTCGAGAGCCTCAGCGACCCTTTCAAGTGCTTTTCGGGCTTCTGGTGTGAGGACCCTGGGAGACTGAATGTCTGTGTCCCCTCTCAAAAGGTTGAACAATGATGCCATCTCATCATTTGTGATTCCCAAGATTGGTCTCATCCAGTTGATCTGTCCCAAAAGCCGCTGCAGATCTTGTAGATTTTTGATTTCCGCCTTGATTTGAATCTTTTGCGGCTTTATTGTTTGTTCCGAAATCTTCCATCCCAGGTATCTCCAAGGTGCAACTTCTTGTATTTTTGAAGTGGAAATTTCCAATCCTGCACCTTGCACTCCTGCAATCACGCTGTCACGAGCTTTGCACAACTCTTTCTGAGTCGGCGCTGCAATGAGCAGATCATCCATGTAATGAATGATCCTTGCTTCAGGATGTTTCTCTCACGCTGAAGACAGAGCTCATGCCACGAACCATTGGCAGATGGTGGGTGAGTTTTTGAGGCCTTGTGGAAGGACAACCCAATGGTATCTTTGCAGGGGTATATGTTTGTTGTTGCTCGGAACAGAGAATGCAAATCGAGGAGCATCATCTGGATGCAGCGGAATATGAAAAAAGCAGTCCTTGAGGTCAATGACCTCAAGAGGCCAATCTCTTGGAATCATTGAGAGAGATGGAAGTCCCAGTTGAAGTGGTCCCATTTCTCCAATGACCTCATTGATCTTCCTGAGATCATGAAGCAACCTCCATGTGCCAGAAGCTTTCTTGCGGATGACAAACACCGGAGAATTCCAAGGGCTATTTGTTGGTTTGATGTGCCCTTTTTGTAATTGTTCTTTCACCAATTCTCTGAGTGCACTCAACTTTTTCCGTTCAAGGGGCCACTGATCCACCCAGACAGGATTGTCTGTTTTCCAGGTCAGTTTCAGAGTGGTGAGTGCCGCAGTGACCCCAATCAGAAATCCACCTCCATTCTCACGCCCCATTGTGCCAAGATGTCTCTTCCCCATACTGTGATGGGTTTTTGCACAATGAATGGAGGTATGATTGCCAGCTTTCCTCCTGGTCCTGTGACAACCACTGGATGGACACTTTACGGACATAAGGAATTTCCCCCTATGCCCGAGAGAGAGCTCACTGGCGTGTTCAATGGCCATTCTTGGGGCCAAAAAATGCATGAGATTACAGTGACATCAGCTCCTGTATCAAGCATCCCTTCCAGGGTGATCGTCTTCTCATCACACGTTAACTTGCACTCAACGATCGGCCTGTCCCGTCCAAGGAATTTCACCCATGTGGCGTGAACTTCCATGTGTTCTCTCGAGGAAAAGCCTTGTTGAAAGAACACTGGCATGACCAGTTCCTGAGCATGAGATGGCAAGGCAATTGCCTTGGCGATGACCGTGTTTTCAGGAACCGTCAATGGTGGCCTGATCGCTTTTGCCGTAACTGTCAATTCCTCATTTCTGTCTGCTGAAATGAGTGAAGGAAAGACGATCAGTCCCAGGATGCCACTCCTGTCTTTACCTATTATCAAAAAATCTTGTCTCTTATATGAGGTTCCAGTGATCCCTGTATGAATCACTGCATGATCATCGTTCAGGAAACATGCTACTTTTCAAGCTGCCAAACTGCACTGTGCTCCTGGTGGCAGAAGGTCTGGGTCGCTGGGGAGGGTACAGATTGTCCTGCTGAGGGCATCGGACTGACGTTCCCCGATAACTGTCCCACTTGTGGAACTTGGCCTTGGTTCACCGCCAAGATTTGTGTCGTTCCGTGTTGGCGTTCCGCGGTCTTTTTGGAGTTTCCCGGCAGAGGTAGAGGTCTCCCGTCCACATCCGTCTTTGAACGACATTCACTTGCGGGATGCCTTCCTCTCTGGCATCTGGGACAAACATCTGGTAAAGTTGCAATCCTTGCAAGTTCCGGGCAATGCTTTCTGAAGTGCCCTGGCTTTCCACACCTGTAACACTGACCTCCGACAAGTCCCGCTGCCATTGCCATTGTGGTATCATTTCGTTGAAGCGTGGAGAGCGTTTCTCTGATGTTGTCATTTTGAACCTTGAACATTCTTTCCATTTGATCTCCCAAGATGCTTGCAACGTGTTGTGGTGTTCCAACTTTGCTGCAGGCTTCTATCATTTGTGCCACTGTAGTATCATTTGGCATTGGGCTGAGAACACGCTTGCACTCAACATTTGCATTTGCAAACGCAAGAGTTTTGAGAATCAGTGGCCTCACCCTCTCATCGTCGACTTGTCTGTCGATTGCTTGCTTGAGACGATCTATGAAATCACTGTAAGGTTCTGTTGCTCCTTGTCTAATATCTGTATAAATGCTGTCTTGAACTCCTGCTGGTGGAATCTGCAAGATTGCTCTTCGAGCTGCGTCTTTGATGTCTTCGAGAACATTTCTCGGCAAAGTTTGCGCTTGCTGAGTCGGATTATCATGCGGTGGATCACCTGCCATTTGTGCGACTGTGATGTTTGCATTTGGCCCTCCTTGGTATCCATCTCTGAGCTCCTGTAGAGCTCTTCTCCATTTTGCTCTCCATATAATTAATTGTGAGTCTGTAAGAATCATTGAAACAATTGACTTTATATCAAACGGTGTCAGATCATATATATTAAATGTCCCCTTTAACATTTGTTTAAAATATGATGAACCCAATTCGCTGTCACGGACGGCTTGTGCTAAATCTCTGATCACTCCGTGGTCCAATCGTTCCCATCTTGGATTCTGTCCTTGAGCATCATAAGTCACAGGTAGAGCTACAGCTGCTGCACCTGTAGAATCTGCAGAACCTGGGGAACTTGAGGTTTTCAGTGATTGTCTCACCTCGTCAGTCCAACCCATTGCACCTTGTGGGCTAGAAGATCCTTGTACATCCAAATCCTTTTGTTTTTGCAATCTTGCCACATCATGCACTGATGTGGTTGACATTGTCCCTCTTTCATGCTGAGGAGTAGAAATCCGAAGTTCAGGCGAGGTACCGCCTAAAGAGAAAGAAGATCCTTCAGGTAGTTGAAAAATAATTGGAGAAGCATGTCCTGAAGGTTGAAAGGAAACTTAACCACTTTTTGAAAGTGCAAGGAGTTCGGGGAATATCGTTGATAAATTGGGAAAAATCTCCAGAGCCGTGTCTCTGATGTGCAGAAGAAATTGTTTCATCAAATCCTTTGATTTCGAGGTTGAGAGAGCTTGGCTTGAAGAACTGGTGGGAACACCTTGTGAAGCAGTGATGTGAGTCATGCCTTCATCTGGATCTGCTGCTTGTTCCGGTGGTTGAGCTGTTTCACTTTCTTCCAAGGATAGTAGTTGTTCCAATAATTTTCTTTGAAGCTGTTGCTTTGGAGATGAAGCTTGCTTTTTGTAAGAAATTGGAAAAAAGTGAGGTAATGTTTGAGTCCCTCCACGAGGTGGCGTTGTCGCTCCACTGGTCACTGGCGACTTTCGTTGTGGTTTCTGTAGTTTCTCACTCTAACCACGAGATGGCGCAGTCGCCCCACTGATCAGTGGAAACTGCCGTGATGGCTGCTGTAGTTTTTCCCTCCAGCCACCAGATGGCGCCGTTGCCTCATGCGGCAGACCCTCTGTGCCTGTCCTCAACATTCCTGTTAACAATTCCAAAGCACTTTCTGTCTCTAATTTCTTTTGTATCTTTTCTTCCTCTTGAACCTTTATTTTTGGTTTTGCACCCAGGCTTTCAGAGGCAGCAACAACGCTGCAAGCACGGTGGCCTATACTTTTGAAAGCCGCGGCCAAGCTGGCTGCCTGTTCTGCCAGTGTCCACAGATCCCCATCTGTGAGGGCGGATCCTGGATGAATCGCTCCGCCCTGGCCACACCCCGGCCCCGCCTGTGCCGCCTCAGCCCCCGGGGGGGCGGCCCCTGCCGCTCCTCCCCCTGGAGCCTCCGCTCCCGAAGCCACTGCCCCCGGAGCCGCCCTGACTCGTACGTCATCTCTGCCTGGACTTCGCCCCAATGGACCCGAGCCCACGTTTGGGGAAGCAGACGCACCCTGACCCTCGCTGCTCCCTGTAGCTTGCGTCATTCCCACGCGATGAGCTGCTGACGCCGACCCTGCCGCCTTTGTCCCGGTTTCCGCAAGCTCCGCTGAGCCCCGGCTCGGCGCGCCCCCCGAGCCGTCCCAAAGGTGTTCCTGCCCGCGCGGTTTTGGCACAACCCTGCCTTCCTCCAGCGCCCCGCACGTCCCCAGCCCGCCGCTTGCCATTTCCCTCCCCCGCCCCGCAGTCTCCGTGGAAAGGGGAAGCACCGGAGGGCTGTCGCACGGCGTTGAAGGGGGGGTGAACGGACTCCTTGGTGGGCTAGATTCCCTACTCTCCCATCCCCCCTCCTGGGGTGCATCTCCCGCGTCTGCAGGGCACGCCTTGAAAGAGAGCATGTCCTGATCTTCCTCCTCACGGGGGTGTATTACAAGCTTTAACTTCCCCGGGACAAATTTTGGGAAATCGTCTAACTCAATGCCTTTGTTCCCTTGTGCGGAAAGCTGCTGACTTCCCGCTGCCCCCGAGACAAGCTGATGGCTCGTCTCTAATCCGTCTCCCGCAGGAGACCCTTTAACCGCTGGCTGATGGCCAGCATCTGTCTCCGCTAGCAACCCATTAGCAGAGGGGTCACCTGGTTCCTCTCCCTGCCCCCGCGGTAGGTGAGGGAAAGGAATCCCATTATCTTTCCCTGTGACTGCCTCTAACATAACTCTCGCAGCCGACAGGAGTTTCAAAGCTGTCTTGTCCTTTTGAGTCGCCCAATGATATAATTCCCTATTTGCCTCTTGCCAGAACCCCGGTTCAAATAGCACTGTTGTTTCACAGAAAGGATAATTACATCTCACCCAGAGCAGTAATGAATGGAGCTCTTTTTCTGTGAGACCTGCAGGGTGAGCTGAAACAACCCCCTGCAAGGCAGACAGCATATTGAGCTGCCCCTGGGACAGGGACATAATTCCCCCCATGATGTGATCTTATATCTCAACTGGTCTTACCACTGAAAGAACCAAAGTGCAGGTGCTTTCCGGTTCCGCTCGGAGGTTCCTGACCACCGACCAGCAGTTGACAGGACGAAGAACTCCAGGGCCCTTGGAAATCCGTCTGTCTGAGACGAACCTGAGATCAGCTGCTCTGGTCCTTTTCTTCCTTCTCTGGTCTTCAGCTCAGATGATGGCAATTCGGCTCCTCGGCTTCTGGGGGCTTCTTGCTGGCTTCTGAGGACTCTTCTGGGTGAGGGACTTCCCTGGGCGACGGTCTCAGTGCCCACCCCAGGGACGCCAACTCTCGGGGTCTCTGCTTGCCCGAGAATGAGGGTGGTCGTTGCCCTTGGTCCTTCGGAAAGCCCCAAGCCGCCCACAGAAAAGACGAGGAGTCTTCAGATGTTCTTTTTCTGGGTTTTCCTCCTTGTTTATTTTATCTTATCTCTACACTTTTCTTTGAGCTCTGCCAAGGTCTGGACAGCACGGGCAACAGGCGACGACTGCCCACCTGCCCACAGCTCGTCATCTTATATACAGATAATTGCGTGTACATTATTTACAATTGTGACCCAATGCATGCACTTGACACTAAACAGGTGTTTTCTACTTTGACCCAGTCCCTCTAAATCTACTTCATGTCATCACCACTACACAAAATGGAGACAAAGAAGAAGGAGAAGACTCTAGGGTAACGCCCAGAATCCTCCATCTTGTCTCTGGTCCTTCTTATCTTAAAACCCCTAATGTGAACATATTAATACTTTCTACTACCTTTGAGGGCTTGCAATTCCTCCCATAGTGTTGGTAATTTTTACCATGGACTATAATCAAGACCCTTGCCTGTCTGGGGTCCATGCCAGGGTCTGCAACCCCCCTGCACATATCTCAGACCCCCCTGTAGAGGTTTTAAACCCCCCTGTACAGGTTTCTGTTCATCCAGGGTTTCCAGAGGAACACCCTGGACTCCCACAGCTACCTCTTCAGGTAATTGTACTGCATCCAATAGTCTCAGTATTTCTTGGGCATGCTTAATATTTTTCCCTTGTGAGTTCAACAGTCCTCTCTCCTTCCAAATGGCTCCATGTGCATGAACTACACCAAATGCATACCTTGACTGAGTGTAGATGTTAATTTTCTTTCCTTCCGCCAGCTCTAGGGCTCGAATTAAGGCAATTATTTCAGCCTTCTGTGCAGAGATATTTGTTGGTAATGGTCCAGACTCTACTACCTCTCTGCTTGTGGTAACAGCATGCCCAGCATGCCTCTTTCCACTGATGACATAGCTGCTCCCGTCAGTGAACCAGGTCTCAGCATCCTCAAGTGGGGTATCTTTCAGATCCAGGCAGCTGGAGTAGGTGGCTTCGATGGCTTCCAGGCAATCATGGATCACAGGTTCTCTCATACTTCTGCTGAGGAAGGAAGCTGGGTTCACAATGTTAGTTACCACAATCTCAACATCATCTTGTTCTACCAGTACAGCCTGGTACTTGAGGCATCTCTGTGGGGAAAGCCAATGTCCCCCTTTTGCTTCCAGAACTATAGACACTGTGTGGGACACTAGCAGTCATCTTCTGGCCCAGGGTGAACTTGCGTGCCTTTTGGATGTTCACTGCCACTGCTACAACAGCTCTGAGACACCCTGGCCACTCCTTAGCTGCTGTATCCAGCTGTTTGGAGAGGTAGGCAACTACCCTTCAGTATGGGCCCAGATTTTGTGCTGGTACTGCTAAAGCAATTCTTTGCTTCTTGTGGGAAAACAAAAAGAACGGCTTACTCACGTCTGGAAGTCCCAGGGCTGGTGCTGAAGTGAGGGCCTTCTTTAGCTGGTCAAAGGCTTGAGTTGCTTCTTTTGTCCATTGAAGATCCCTGCTCCCTTCCGTGATCAAGGCATACAGAGGTTTAACAAGCAATCAATCCACAGTCTGCACCACCCTGTCATGCCTAGAAAGGTTCTCAGTTCTTTCACTGTCTGAGGCTTTGGGGTCTGGCATATTGACTCCTTGCGATCTTGCCCTAAGGTTCTTTGTCCAGCACTCACTTCATAGCCCAGGTAAATGTCTGTTTGCTTTACCATCTGAGCCTTTTTTTGGGATACTCTTGCAGGCCCAGAAAGTTTAGCAGGCTTACCGTCCAATCTACGCATGTTTCCTGGGTCTGGGTGGCTATTAAGAGGTCATCCACATACTGGAGGAGCTTTCCTTCTCCTGGAGGAGGTTCCCAGGACTCCAAATCCTTTTCAAGCTGCTCCCCAGATATAATACGCACCATGTGAGCTGAGTTTTCAAAAATTTTCTGGCTGGCTTCATGGATAGATAGGCAAAAGAATGCATCCTCCAGATCTAAAACAGTAAACCAGGTTAATTCAGGTGTTAAACGAGTTAACAGGGTGTAAAGATTGGCAACTACCGGATACAAGTCCTCAGTTACCTTATTAACAGCCCTTAAATCTTGTACCAACCTGTATGACCCGTCAGGCCTTTTCACTGGCAAAATAGGAGTGTTGAAATCAGACTGACACTCTCTCAGTAGTCCTGTCTTCAAAAATTTTTCAATAATTGGACTAATCTTTTCTCTATCTTCTTTCTTTAGGGGGTATTGTTTAACCCTTACTGACTGTCCTCCTTCTTTGAGCCTAATTTGTACTGGTAATGCATTCTTAGCTCTTCCTGGTATATCAGAAGCCCATACCCCAGGAGATACCTGATCCATTATTTTCTTAAAGTTTTCTTTTTCATTTGCAACTTCAATTTCTTTGGTTATTAGCATTAAACTTAGCAGTTCTACATATTGTCAGTCTTTTACCTCCAAACTAATTTCCCCATTTTTGAATATTATTCTTGCTCCAGCAGATCCCTGCCAAAAAGTGCAGATGGAGCATTAGGCATCTATAAAAATTGATGAATTCCCCACTGTTTCCCCAATTTATACTTTAGTGGTTCACAAAAATAAGCTCTTTCAGATTGACCAGTTGCTCCCTTTACTATAATATTACAAAAAAACTCTCCAGGCCTCATCCAGTAAAGCTTCTAAATTCCGGCTGTTTGGACCCCGGATATTCTGGAGTTTCCGCCTGATGTCTTCTGTAGACTGTCCTCAAAATAAATTTATTAATTGCTGCATCCTTTCATCAGATCCAGGAGCCAGGGGGGTGTGTCGGCGCATTGCGTCTCGCAGGTGATCTAGAAATTCAGAAGGTGTTTAAGAGGGGCCCTGTTTGATAGCATGTAAAGCTGGCCAGTTTGGGGACTGCTCTTTCTAGGCCCTTTTACTATCAATTCCTGGTATCTCCTTAACTGTCCCAACCCCTCATCATTATTAGGATCCTGTGTTGGTTTAGGTTAAATTGGGGGAGAACCTCTAAACAAACCTCCACCACCCCTCCCCCCAGCCCTGGGTTTGGGAAGGAAATTCTTTGGAGGAGAAAAGTGGAAAAAAACGGTTTTATTGACAAATGGGAAAAAAACCACTCCCCCACCACAAGGGAAAGGAAAAGCTCAAGTTACTGTGAGGGGGGAGGGCGCAAAGCTTCTTCCGCGGCCCGGAGATTCTCTGACTTCTCAGGTCAGGTCAGGTCCGAAGCAGCAGCCAGCAAAGCAGCAGCCAGTGAAGCAGCTCAGCCAGAGCCGCCAAGTCGCCGCGAGTCAAGCAGCACCTGCTAGACATAACAATGCAGTCCACGATATGGGATAGGAGGCACTGTCAACCCAGAACAGATCCCAACCTGGGTCTTGAAGGGGAAATATCTCTTTAACATCTTCTCCTTAACATCTTCTCTAATCATAAACTTCATCTTCTTAGCAACCCCTATTGGGTCACTTCAATGGCCCTTAGCACTCTTTTCCCAAATCTCAAAATCAATCGAGGAAAAGGGAACCTTATGTCTTCTGTCTCTTGTTCCAGAGACTCTGCTTGGTACACCTTATCCGGATGTGTGCACCTCTGATTTATTGAGCAGGTACTACAACACTATTTGGGCTTCCCTTTAGTAACTTCGTTGTCTTTTTCAAGGGCCAATACTAAAGGATCAGATGGTGGCCTCATTCCACAATTCTTTTGCCACTCAGGGTGATCCCTAAGAGTAAAAAAACCATATCAGCATAAGCTACTCCCTGCCACTTCTACTCACGGTGTAGGAAGAGCATTAGCTGTAGTAATGTCTGATAGTCCAGTGTACCATACTTACTGGGCCACCTTACATCCTCGTCAAGCTTATACAGAGGCCACCACTTAACCAGCTCTCTCTTGGTTTCTGTACCACTATAGCCCACCAATTCTTTCCAATGTGTTAAAATACATCCTAGAGGACTGCTTTTAGGAATCTCCTGACTTTTACCTGAAAGAAATAGCCCCAGGTTATGCACTCCTAAGTTGTACTGTTATACTGTTTTGCTGTAAAATTAAAGTTGCACTGTTACTTGCCTGTTTTAAACTGTTCATGTTGAATCTGTACCCTGAATTTCTGCTTGTTATGTCCTGAGTTTTGTAATCTTTCTCCCTGAATTCGGGGTTTTCCCCTCTCCATGGAGTAAAGCCCGCCGCCACTTCCTGCTACCCCCCTGCTGCTTTCTGCCTGCCTGCCGTCGAGCTAGAGACACCACCCAGTATGGAGATAAGGGAACTCCCATGGTGCCTGGCTGCGGCCGGAGGTCCAGTTGGAGCTAGAAAAGACCCTGGGACAGCGAGCCGATACAGAAACTGGACCTAAGAAGGACAATGCTGTGCGAGGCACACGTCTAGCTACCTGCAGGTAGCAGGTATTTTTTGTTACTTTCTCGCCATGACCTGAAAGGAACTGGAGAGAGGTGACCCCCCTGGACCACACAAGCCAAAGGGATTCTATGGAAACCCCCGTGAGGAAGGAGTCCCGACTCTGCAGCGTCGGCAGCAGATTCGATTGGACCTCCTCCTCCGTGGTGTTCACTGGGAGCAGCGGCGGCGTGCGCAGCCCCTCGAGCCCCCTACCCAGAGCTGATTTCTAATAAAGGCCTTTTAAAAGGAGCCGGTCTCCTGGCCCATTTATAACACACCTGCTCCCATCTTTAATATTTCTCTGGTACAACAATATATTGGATACTCTTGCTCTACCCTAAAGATTTCCACTGGCTTCCCTATGCCTTCTTCTCCTGGGCATATACTTTTTACTAAAACAACCCAGGGTTTACACACACACCACTGGAGGGGAAAACCTTTTTCCTTTTTTTTTTTTTTTTTTTTTTAATAATAACCCAGTCAAAGAAATTGACAACACACACTTGTCCCCTCTTCGTTGTTTAAATTGCTGATTAGAAATCGTTATCAAACAAAAGCCCCCTGTTATACCCTGTACTGGTTATTGCAGCTAAAATGTGCTCAGAAATTGCAAGCAGTCTCACACACTGCAGCAATTGTACAGTTAAAACCCAACGCAATTCCTGTCTACAGGTGGGGACTCCGCAAAATACTAACCGGGTCTCGGCCAGATATTAACAACCCCAAACACACTCAACTAAAGTTTTTAATAAAATGTTGCCATACATCAAAGGACTCAAATGGGGATACAGCACAGATCCCTCTGCAAGAGAGAAGCGGGGCCACCCCGGCCCCACACCGTCCACACTCCCCTGCTACCAGGTATCACCAGTTCCTAATTAAAATACAACTTTACACACTGGCAATCTCAAGACTTCACAAACAATTAAGTGTGTTCCTTCACAGTCGAGACAAGCCCCCCATCCTCTACAATCAAAACCTTTTGGGAGGGTCGGGGAGGAAAAAAACAAAAACAAAACTCCACAGTCTGGGACTACAAAACCTGAATCCTTCTGCCATTACCAAGGCGATACCAGGCGTAATTTCAAACCTTCCACACCACTTGTCCTTTTACACACAAAATAAACAGCTTATTTATCCACAGCTGTTTTTACTTAACATTACACTGGTTAAAATTCCGCTGCCAGGCACATGAACAAAACCCACACATAGCACTCCTGCTGGCACACACTGCAAAACACGGTGCAAGCACTCTAAATCTTGCCCTTTGTCCAAACACACAGATATCCCTCCACTGATCAGGCGGAGGTTTTAAAATTCTTTCACAGCTTTAAAGAGACACAAACTCAAAACACTTATCAGACACTACTGACACACATCAAAAGCACACAAATCAAGGCGCCTACAATGCAAATCCACACAGACCACAACACATACGGCCCACCAATAGTACTTCTTGAACATACGATTGCAGCCGACGTGCCAGGACCCCAATCACTGTTTCCTGCGACCCGGTCTGGGACTGCTCGTGACCCAGAATTCACAAACCACAATCCCCAAGCCACTTTTAAACCACAACCAAACTGGATCCTCAATTGCTCCTGAACAACAATAATAACTAAACTTGCGGCTCTGCTGTCGCTTCTGCCCCACCTCTGGACACTTAAAGCTGGTGCCGTTACCAGCTCTTACCTAAAACACAAATAACCATCAATACCAGACTCTGCGGAGCTTACCAAACCCAATCAGGCCTCTGCTTTGCATAAGACGTCTCTTTATGACTTATCAGCTGCCTGTATTCAAAGGTACCTTTTTCAAATATTTATTAAACATACCTTTTTTGTCCGTAGCTTTGGCTGATCCTGGTCTCTCCCTGGGGTGTCAACGGGGATGCAGGAGCCCTCTTCCCAGAAAATTCTGGGTGGGCGCCCAGAGAGGTCCCAGACCCTGATGGCCCCTCAGCCAGAGAGAGCAGTCTCCTGCCTGGCTCTCCAGATGATTTATTAAAATATGAATATCGATCTAATACCGATACCCAACTGTGACGGACAAAAGACTCTCTAACAGTTAAGTTAGAGAGTGTATGTTTACTGATGGCCCGCTGGGGCTGGGCAGCTGGGTGGGATAGCTCTCCAATACGCACTGCAAAGATCACAGGTAATTACAAAGCTTTTTATCTACAGAAGTGTTGAATACACAAAATACAAATGCATATTCATACCCTTGTCACCTCCTCTTCTCTGCTTCGTATGCTAATTGACAAAAAGGCTATTAAGCATGCGTAGTTTGTTCTTTGAAATGGGTTGGGGGTCTTATGTGGGGAGTGGTCACCAAAAGGAGGAAGTAAAACTAGTCTTCCTCGTTCTAAACTTTCAACCTTTCGATGCATACGTGACAAATGACTCCTTGGTGGAACCTATAGTTTTCCTGTTCTCAGGCCTGTTTTTGGAGATAGAGAGTTTACAATCATCTTGTGTTTTGGGGGTCTGTTGATCAATTTCCTTGTTTTTCGTTACAAGCCCAGCTTACACAAACATAAAGTTGACAGGCAATGAGTTATTAGATCTGGGATAGCTTATCTAAAATCCGGTCTCTCTTAACCATCCTCTGAATTTTAACTGATTTCAGCAACGCTTATTTTTCCCAGCTAAACTAGCAATATAACTTCAGGTTTTTTTGGTTTTTTTTTTTTTTTTTTTTTTTGTTTGTTTGTTTTTGTTTTTTTGTTTGTTTTTTTTTTGTTTTTTTTTTTTTTTTTTTAAGTCTTCAAAATTAGTGTCTCAAGAGGACAAAGCAAAACTTCTTGTAAAGTAAGTCCGGCTAAAGCTCTCTAAATGGGATGCCTTTAAGAGGCAGTTCGCGGCTCCTACAGGGTAGGGGACCTCGGAGGCATGGGCTTTGCTTCAGAGAAGATAATTTACCACACCATTAGTTGCACCCCAGTGGGCATCAGCAATTGCAGAGAGACCTGCCAGTGGGAAACCCTAATTCCCCTAGACAGCCGAGGTGGCACGTGAAGAAAACCCCAAAAAGAGAAGCAAACTGATGACCAAACATAGAAAGGGGGGGCTTAGAAACAGAAGGGGATAAAAAGTCCAATGGCATATGTGAAAAACAACGTTTCACCTTTTCATATTAATTTATAAGTTTAATAAAAATAAAATAAAATAAAATAGAATAAAAATAGACAATTAAGGAGACAAATAAGGCAGCAACTCAGCTGAGGGTGTAGAGCAACACCCACCCCATTCTAAATTCTTTGGTATTTATCAGTCTTGGTGTTACATATTCAAAAAGAAACTAATGCATATTTAAACATCAGTTTTCTTTATCTGTTTCAAGGGTCCCCAAAACTGCAGTTCCTTTATCCATGCATGGCGCCTTCTAGCCGGGTTAGGTGTCATAAATCCTTCTTAACTATAGAAGTTCATTGTTCTTTATCTTTCACAGGAATGCAGGATGGGTCCTCTGGTTTTTAGCTTGTTAAAAACTACAAACCATTTCTACGTTGTTACCATTAAGAAATATACTGTCATTACATTTTTAAATTCTACAAATAAAAGGAAATACAGTACAACTTTCTTACATTATATGTATAACATTCATTCCAATATTTGCGAAAAGCCAACTCTAAAATAGGCATTTATAACAAATTTCCTCCTCTTCCTTTTTATCAATTATTTGGCTTGAGCAATACTTCATTAACTTTGTTTCTTTGGTACTGTTTTAGATGCAGTTATTTTAAGATTTATAGACATTCTTAATATTTGCTCATTTCGGATTATAACAACAATTAGCTGAATAAAAATTAGTTTGGATAATACTTGGGTTATGACTTTGCCAATATTTTGAAAACAAAAGAGTGAGTGATAGAAAAAGGAATAATAGAGGTCTGGTATGGCTTACACCTCCAACTCCCATGCCTATGGGGGTGCAACCCACAGCAGGTGTATTTTTTTTTTTGTGGCAGGTATAGTGGTCAACCCAGTCTTGCCCTCTATTTCCTTGTTCCTTTCTTTTGTTAATTTCTAGGCAAATCCTAACTGTAGTTTTTCACTGTTTTTCAAATATTTCTTACCTAATAGGCACTAGTAATTTCTATCTACAAGAATATTTAATCTTTTAAAGTTTTAAAGATCAGTTGCAGAGCTTAAAATTAAAATAGCTGCATCTTCAACTTGATCAGTCAATGTACTGACTTTTTGTACAATCATGGAAATTAGGGTATTATTCTTTTCTCTAAGAAATTCTTTTTAATACCATTTACACTTTTTAATGTAACAACACCTTTTTACCTTTTTGAGTTACAATTTGGATTGAGGGTTAGGTTTACAAGAAATCTAAAAAGAAATTTACTTAGTTACAAAGATAGCTTAACTACAAAATATATGACAGTCACAGGCTGTGTTAATACAAGTGGGGGAAATAGAGAACTTCAGAGGCTGTCAACTATTGGGGTATCACTGAGCATGTCTGAAAGCAGATCATGATGGAGCTGACTTTGCTGTGGTTAACCTCAGGAGTATTAACAGACTGCGAGAGGGTGAAGTATAGGGAAAAACCTAGAATCAGCTTTAATTCCACTAGAGAGGATGGTGTCCATTATATTTTGGGGTCCTCTTGTTTTTGTCTTATATCAGCTATTCTGCTAAATCAGGTAAAGCACTGGGCTTCTCTCATATGGAGGTTTTACTCATCTATTCAGCGTGAGCCCCCCCAGAAACAGAAGTCTCCTTCTCTGGGTCAAAGGGGCTGAGTCACTGCCCTTTTCTCTATCACAAGTGACCACAAATGCCCAGGCCAAGCAAGTACATTCAGTGCTTTGTGATGGGATGGGGAGCAGGTGTAAAGGACTGAGTGAGGAGGTGACAGCCAGAGAAAAATTTGTGGGCTGTGAGCCTGAAACCTATGTCCTTTTGGTCAGGGAAAGGTACAGAGAGGAATCTGGTGACAAGAAGACATAAAACTTTAAATATGAGGAGGAAAAACTGATGTCTGATTTTGGTCCCCTTGCTTAGTAGGGGATGTAACACTAGCATCATCAGCCTGCCAAAACCAAGAGGCTGGGTAGCTCTCTAGGTGACAGTCGGGCTAGGGCTGCCCACAACCAAGGCACCTTATCTTCAGCATGAGCACACAGTGCCACAGGCCAAGCTACTCCCAGGCTACATCTTTTTCCCATGTAGAAAAACCACCTTCTAGGAGGATTTGGCTTTTGCAGAGCACCAGAAGCATCATTAGCTAACCTTGGGGCAACTTCTGCCAAACTTGGTCACCTTTCAGTCTCCTCAGAAAGCACCATACTCAGCACTGGACAGATACCAACAGTGTAGCTGTGAATTTAGTGTGATGGACATGTCCTGAGTGCACCTTGACATGTTGGATGTAAGGATCCTTTACAAAGTAATACAGATGACATCAACAAATTTAGATTCATTATCTTACTGAATTTGTAGCTGTCAAAAGAGAAGCTGGGCCGTGATCTTTTCTTAAAAATAAATTGTAGCAGCTTCATCATAAAGACATTTAGGAAATAATCCAATTGTTGAAGATATTCTATAGAAATGTAAGTTACTTGAACATAAATTCTTTTCCCCCACTCATAGCAAAGCCTAAATTGGGAGGTGGAGGAACGAGTAATTTTCTGAGCTTTTGTACAAAGCTGCCTGGAACAGCCATGCTCTACGTTTTAACTTCATCATTTGCAATAGTCATTCACATTGTTGTAAAAGAAGCAACATGCTACAAAACTAGAGTCTTTAACACTTTTAAAGTAACCATTTACATAACATTCAACATACAACTAGGAGCCATGGAGCTCTACCCACATCACTCTGGATGTGGTAACCGCATACCCAGCATGTCATTTTCCATTGATGACGTAGCTGCTTCCATCTGTGAACCAGGTTTCTGCATCATCCAAAGGGGTATCTTTCAGATCAGGGCAGCTGGAGTAAGTGGCTTCAGTTGTTTCCAGGCAGTCATGATGTACCGGCTCTCCTTGATTTCCACTATGGAAAGAAGCTGGGTTGACAGTGTTAGTTACCACTATCTCTACATCATCTTGCTCAACCATGATAGCTTGATATTTTAGGAACTGTTGTGGGGAAAGCCAATGGCCTCCCTTTGTTTCCAGTACTGCAGATATTGTATGGGACACTAGCACAGTCATTTTCTGGCCCAGGGTGAACTTGTGGGCTTCCTGAATGCTCACTACAACTGTGGCCACTACTCTGAGGCAGCCTGGCCATCCTTTAGCTGCTGCATCCAGCTGCTTAGAAAGATAAGTAACTGCCCTTCTATATTGGCCCAGGTCCTGTGCTGATAAAATCTTGCACGTGGCCAGAATGGAATAAGCTACATGAAGATTTATCAAGTCTCTGAGGGTGTCCTGCACTTCTCAGAATGGTTTAATAATAGCGAGACAACATTTCTGGACATGCTTTGTAAAATAAAAGTTTTTAAAAATGACAAAAATAATAAACATCATAGAACAAAGAAATATAAGTTGAACACAGTGTAGAGAGCACTCTGACACTGGTAAGGCAGTCCAAAAAAGGCAATTGAGCTCTTTGTGCACCTTCTTAAGTATACAACGATTAAGGAGGAATAATTTGGCTTGCTGCCAATAGAAGCAGCTACAGGCTTTGAGAGACATTTCTAAAGCCCACTAGGTGCTCTCATGCTGGCACTGGGGCCAAGCTTGATGAAAAGGCCACAGAACTTTCTAGTTTGGCTTCCTTATATGTTTAAAGGTAAGCTGAAACTCTTTCCCTTTTATAGAAACACCTGCTTGGGTGTAGAAATGCATGCCAACACTGTGCCGATATCCCCAGGGCAATTCCCTGTTTCTCATGAGAGAAGAGAAAGAATGGTTTACTCACATCTGGAAGTCCTAAAGCTGGAGCTGACATGAGGGCCTTTTTCAGTTGACCAAAGGCCTGTGTGGCTTCCTTTGTCCACTGGAGGTCTCTGCTCCTGTTTGCAATGAGTGAATACAGAGGTTTCACGAGTAATCTGTAGTTGTAAATCCATAATCTGCACCATCCTGTCATGCCCAGAAAGGTTCTCAGTTCTTTTATTGTCTGGGGTTTCAAGGTTTGGCATACTGATTCTATGTGCTCTTTCCCCAAAGTCCATTGCCCAGCACTGACCTCATAACAAAGGTAGATCACCTTTTGCTTTACCACCTGAGCCTTGTTCTTTGATACTCTGTACCCCTGAAGCCCCAAAAAGTTCATAAGGCTTACCGTCCAGGCCATGCACCCTTCTGTCGGGGTAGCTATTAGGATGCCATCCAAACACTGCAACAGTTTTGCTTCTCCTGATGGAGCTTCCCAGGATTCCAAGCCCTTTGCAAGTTGTTTCCCAGAGTGGGTGAGTTTTTGCACACTTGTGGAAGAACTGCCCATGTGAGCTTAGCTTTATGTCCACTTCTGGGATTTTCCCATTCAAATGCAAAAATCTTCTGTCTGGCTTTGTGGAGAGGGAGGCAAAAGAAGGCATCCTTCAAATATAAAACTGTAGACCAAGTTAGCTCTGGTGTTAAACATGTTAACAAGGTGTACGAGTTAGCCACCACGGGGTAGAGATCCTCAGTTATGTTGTTAACAGCCTGTAAATCCTGTCCAACTCGGTATGACCCATCAGGTTTCCGGACAGGCAGGATAGGAGTGTTGAAATCAGATTGGCACTCCTTCAATAACCCCAGCTATAAGAAATTTTCAGTTATCGGGCTGATTCTTTCTCTATCTTCCTTCATTAAAGGATACTGCTTAATTCTAACTGGTTGTTTTCGTTAAGTTTAATTTGTATTGGTGGTGCATTTTTTTGCTCTCCCTGGTACATTGGAAACCCATACTCCCAGAAACACTTGGTTCAGTATCTCCTTGTGAATTTCCTCTTTAACTTCAATAGCTGTCAATATTAAACTCAACACTTCTACATATTTTTGCTCATTCACCTCCAGAGTAACTTCCCCATTTTTGAACGAAATGGTTGCCTGTAATTTCTCCAGTAAATGTCTCCCTGAGAGTGACTCCAGAGAACTGGGCATATATAGGACTCTATGGATGCCCCATTGTTTTCCATATTTATACCTCAGTGGCTTGCAAAAAATATGCTATTTCAGATTGGCCAGTTGCTGCCCTTACCCTAACATAGTTATTTCCC
Organism: Phylloscopus collybita; assembly: GCA_027886175.1. Classification (NCBI taxonomy): domain Eukaryota; kingdom Metazoa; phylum Chordata; class Aves; order Passeriformes; family Phylloscopidae; genus Phylloscopus; species Phylloscopus collybita. The sequence goes on from JAJNNQ010000057.1 coordinate 6,758,072, forward strand.
ACTGGTACCAAAGCTTTATTTAAAACTGAAAATGTTGTTCCCGTGTCCACCATAAGTTCTACCTCCTTCCCCTCCTTCTCCAGTTTCATTTTTATAACCAGTGAGTCTCCTGAGGTAAGATCCTTCGGTCCCCCTCAGTCATTTTTCACGAGTGACCACCACCTCCCTTTCCCCCTTCCCTTTCCATTTCTTCTCTGTTCAGGGCATTCATTCTTCCAGTGTCCAAATTTTCTGCAAATCACACATTGATCCTTGCCCAGTCAAGGCGGTCCCTGCTTAGATGGCTCCTGTCCGCATTTTCCTTTTCCTTTTTCTTTTACTACTGCTACTTTCGCATCCCTTGCTCATATCCTTCTTCTCAGTTGCTAAAAACCCTCTATGCCTCATCTAACAAGGCCTCTAAATTCCTTCTTTCTGGTCCCCAGAGTTTCTGGAGTTTCCTTCTGATGTTTCCCTTAGACTGCCCTAAAATAAACTTACTAGCTGCTGTATCCCTATCTCGGATCCAGGATCTAATGGTGTATGGTGGCACATGGCATCTCTGAGGCGATCTAAAAACTCAGAAGGAGTTTCGGAGGGGGGCTGCTTAATTGCATACAAAGCTGACCAATTTATAGTTTTGGGGATGGCCTGTTCCATCTCCTTTGCTACCCATTCTTGATAGTTCTGTATTTTTACCAATTGCCCTGGTTCATTTGGATTCCAATTTGGATCCTGGAGAGGGAAAACATCCTTAACATCCTCTTGTGTTGTTCTACAAAAGTTCTTCTCTAAGTCTCCCACTGTTTTCAGAACTAACTGTTTTTCTGTCTCTGTTAATGCTTCCAACAATAACTGGAGATCAGACCAGTCAGGTTTATGTTGCTTAATCATATATCTTAACCTTCTGGCTGTTCCTATCGTATCACTTCTATAGTTCTTGGCAATTCTTTCCCAGCCCTCTAAGTCAGTTGTAGAAAAAGGTATTTTAACTAATATCCTTCGGCTCCCAGATCCTACTGCGTCTCATAAAGGGGCTTGTATTATTTCCTTTGTTTGTTTTCTAGTCCGGGATGCTATGGGACTGCTCCTGCTCGTGGAAGGTTCCTCATCATCATTATCACTGTCAAGCAATGGGGGATACAACTTTTTTTGTAATTCGGAAGTGGAGAAGCAGACGGTCCAGCTTGTCTCCCTTCCAAGGGAGCTGAATCTGCTCCTCCCCTTAGTCCCCCTTGCTCCTCAGGGGGTGGCCCAAATAGGTCCAGTTACTCTTGCTTTTATGTCTCTGCTTGATAAACTTTGTCATGATGCGTGCAGCGCTGGTTGATTGTGCACGTACTGCAGCATTGCTTAGATTTCCCTCTATTAGCTTTGTTCTCCTTTTCAAGGGCTAATACCAGGGGATTGGAGGGAGCTCTAATTCCATAATCCCTCTGCCATTCAGGGTGATTTCGGAGGGAGAAAACATGTCCTCATGTGAAACCTCATTCCATTTGCCCTCATGTCTGAGGAAAAGCATAAGCTGCAACAAGGTGTTATATTCTAAGGTCCCAGTCAGTGGCCATTTTGCTCTGCTTTCCAGTCGGTATAAGAGCCACCACTGGGTGCAGTACTTCACAAGGGTGCGTTTGGATTCTGTGCCTCCCGGGCCTGCAATTTCCTTCTAGTAGGTTAAAATACAGCCCAGGAGACTTGCCCTAGGGATTTCTTTACTCTCTCCTGATCCCATTATTTTCTCCTCCTTGTTCTGTTTCACTTCCACCCAAATCTCTTCTCACACTCTCGCACAGTCTTTTTCCAATCTTCTTCCTTTACACTCCAAATCTCCAGGACTAAATGGGATCTTCCACGGAAATACTGTAAAATTTCTGGTTCAGGGTCCCCCTGACCCTGCAGCCCACATTGAGCACAAGCACTGTCTTCTACCAAAGGAACAATACCAATGCTCTCCATAGGACCTGCACTTAACCAACACCCATGCTAGATGTTGCCCTTGTCTGCAGAAACAGATGATTCCACTTCTCCTGTTCATCTGGACATTCAAATCCTTTGGTGCTGGCTTCTCCCAATCTAGTGCTACCAATCTTCCTGCAGAAGTCCTACATAGTCCCTCTAAATAAAACCACTCATTTCCCCTTCTCACCCAATTACTCTTGGGAGTTACGGATTCCCAGGAATTGAGTCCAAACCACTGGGGGAGAGGGACTCCTTCCACCCGTTTCACCATGGTCAGGACAACCACACTTCTACAACTCTCTCATACACCTCTGCTCCTCCTTAAAATACACCTCATGGCAAACCCTAAAGGCAATACTCACAACAAGCAAAGCCAAACAATCCCTATAGACAGCACTTCTTCAAAGTAAAATGCAAAAACCCTTGAAAAAACAGTACTCCTGGCAAGCAACACTAAAAAAGCCCTAAAGACAGCACATGGTAAAAGAGAATATGCAAAGTAAAACACAAAGGGTTCCAAGAGTTCACTCAACCGCCACTCCTTGCCAGAGCCCATGAGTTCTGTGGACAGGGCAGTCAGGTCATGGTAACAAAGAACATGCAAGGTAAAAACACAAAGGGTTCACTTGCAACCCCCACTCCTTGCCAGGGCACACAGTAAAAGGGAATATCTAGATGGCAGTTTGCTGCAAATATGACTTTTGACACAAGATGGCAGTATTACCTCAAAAATACACCACAGCTTCCAAAACCATAGTCACCCTCACACACGCTAACTCCACAGCTTCATTTTGCACCAAAGGTGCATCTCAGGCATGCACACAACCAAACACAACACATGTCCGAACTTTTAAAACTCACACACAACCAAAATAGCAGCAATAAAACAGGAATTTGCTCAGTCCACCCCTAGAACTGCTAGCAGCCGCCCCACCTGTCAGTGAACTTCCCCCCCCCCCCCCTCTAGTCGCACGTCCAACCAACAGTTGGCAAGCCCAAACCGACGAGAACCCTTTCTGTGCGCTCAGACGTCTCTGAGCAGCTTATCAGTGGTCTCTACGGGGGCCCCCTTTTTAAAAGAAACATATACTGTTTCTCCCCTGCTCAGAAGGTAGCTGTCTGTCCCTGCAGTGAGCGATCTGAGAAGTGAAGTCCATTCCAGAGAAAATCCAGGGGCCTGCCTTAGGAAGTCTGCCGCTCAGTCAATCCTACGGCTGTGCAGAGAACATCCCTTTGTGGTTGCCAAAATGATATGCAAAAAGACTAAAACTCAAAGTGAGTGATAAAGTAGGTATGTAGTTTATTTGGCCAGGTGCATGTGGGATAGTTCTGCAAAGGCATGTACATCTATTCACTGTCAGTGTTCCTTTTTGTCCTCTAAAATGTTACATATACATTAGGTTTTGCAATACATCTATACATATTCATTGCCTGGCTCCACCTTGTCCTGCTTTTTATGCTAATTCACTTATCAGTCCCTTGAGCCTACGTATGCCTGCGTACTTGTCCCTGGTGGTCATCTTGGGGGTTGCAAGGGATGAAGTAAGTGGTCTTCATCAAAGTTGACCTTCTCACCCTATCTCCTTGCGCATGCTTACTGATCCTTTGGTCACAATCCAAACCATGAGGCTGGTCTAATCTGGTTTCGGGAGTCAAAGGAGCCTTGTTATCTCGGTAGCCTTGTAAGTTTAGTGTACTTTGTCCTGTTTTGGTGAACATCATCCTTCCCTTATCACACATCCTTGCATTCTTACGTATAGCATGAATTAAGCAGACATCTGAGTAATATAATCATATATGAGGTAGCACGTACTTCATTAATCTTATTAGCATATGTGGGGGTGTGCATTTGTCCTGGGTTACAATCTGGAGTGTAACCAAATGATGTATTCTACACCCATCTATGTCATCCTGATGAACTGTTAATGATGGGTCATTCACAGTAGCTGCTTAAAGCATACCTAATCCCTCAAGCAACAAGCAGTGTTAAATGAAGAGAGGCAAACCCTGTGAGGCAGAGTAGTGTTTATTTATCTTCACCATTGCTCAGCCAGGATAACTCTCTCCAGGGAAGCAGCAGTACCACCCATCCTGAGAGGGTCATCTCTGCTATTGAGCCATAATGGCACCAGCAGAAGAGGCAGCTGGAATGACCATCAAGAACTCCAAGAATATCCTATGATTCATAGGACTACATCATAACATTGTGAAACTCCCCACCCTGGGGGAGGTACCACCTGAACCTGATTGCATATGATCTTGAGGTTTGGGAGCTTGGGAAACCACCACTGCTCTACAGACCCAGAGGAGGACCAGACCTTCAACAGGACCACCACTTTTGACAATACTGCAACCATCACTTCAACAGGACAGCAACCACTGTTTAATTGGACTGCTCCCACCACCCTGACCAAGAGGGTGCCAAGTTGTACTCTGACTTTTGTGGGTTTAAGCTAGTTATTTCTGTATCACTGCATTTATTGTAATCTTTCTATTAAATTGTAACTCTAAACTGAAATCTCTCACAAGGTATTTATGTGGGGTTCATTTCTCCTACTGGTTTACTTTAAAACTAGTACAGCATTTAAATACTTTAATGACCTTTACTGAGGGAAAAGGTTTTTCTCTTGGCCATGCTGTCCTTCAAAGTTCTGCTCATATGAGTTCCTTCCTTTCCATGCCATCTGTCAGAGCTAAAACAGGACTGTCCTAGCTGCCCTGGACCTCATCCTTTACCTCACTCGTCCTTTCTTGATGTCAGCAATGTGGATCTCCATCCGCAAAGATAATATGGAGAGTACACGGTGTAGGCCATAGATAGTACGCCTTAGCCCTTTCCTGGCTCTGTGATCATCATCCCACACAAGTCAACAAAGGAAACCTTGCAGTTGGTGTCTACTATAGACCACACGATAAAGAGGAAGTGGTTGGCATAAGAAATCAGGCAAGGAGCCTGATTGGGCAGGAGCCCAACATAGCTTCAAAACGGTCGCGTCTTCTGGTTGAGCTGAAGCAAAAGGAGCAAATGCATAGGTAGTGGAATCAGGCATGCACATCCTGGTAAGAATCTAAAGATGCCGCCCAGGTCTGTAGGGATGATATCAGAAAAGCTGATGCACAGCTGGAGCTGAATTTGGAAAGGGATGTAAAGAATCATAAGATAGGCTTCCAGAGGTGCATTTGTCAGAAAAGAAAGACTAAAGACGCCACCCCCCTCCCCCTCCCTTCCCCCGCTGATAAATAAGCCAGGATGTCTAGTGGCCAGCAACATGGAGAGGGCTGTTTTACTCCATTTTAACTAGCATGGTTACCAAACCTCTCGAAACCCTGAACTTCAAGGCAGGGACATGGAGAACAAAGTCCCTTCCAACATAGGAAACAATCTGTTTTGAGACCACTCGAGGAATCTGAACATACACAAGTCCTGTACCCTGGGGAGGCGCAACCCCATGCACCAGTACATGCTGGAGACCGATTGGCTGGAAAGCAGCTTTGCAAAGTAGGACAATGTGCCCTTGCTGCAAAGGCGGCCAAGGATATCCTTAGCCCGATATAGAGGAAAGCAGGGTTTATATGTTACAAGACAGTTGTGTGGACCATTCAAGGTGCTCACTGTCCCCGGGGCTGCAGGGCACCACAGACCACCCTTGGGCAGCTTTGAGGGCACTGCCTATTTTTCTAAAAGCCTCCTATCCAGCTTAATGCAAATCCTACTATCTTGAGCCCTCAAGCCAGCAGTGCCGAACGCACGCTTTGTATTTTATTTGCTTCCGGGAGACGTGCAGCTTAGAAACGTCTGCAATGGAAGTGGGGCTTTCAGCAAACAGTGTAGAGCAATTTCTGTTGGTTTTTCAAAATGTCCTGAGAAGTTAAGGCCAGGCCTGCCCTGCCCTGCCCTGGCCAAAGCAGTCATTTGACTGGAGGGAGCAGCACCAAAAAGGCACAGGCACCTTTGGAGTGGACTTGATGCGGTAACAAACAACAAGAAATAGTACCTGTAGCTGCTACAGCCTCTTCTGCAACCTCGTAGCCCGCCCTCAGGGTCGCAGCACTACACGGGGCAGATCCCTCCGCGCCCTGCGGGCACCAGGTCGACGAGGGCGGACCCGCCAAGGGGGTGGGGGAAAGCGAAAAAGACAGGCGAGACAGCAAATCGAGACGCGGGCCACGATCCGTCGGCCCAATGGCCGCCGCGGAGAGCCGGGCTTAGTGGAGGAAGTGTCGGGGCGGACACGGGCGTTGTCCTTTGCTGACGAGAGTATCGGGGTGCTGGCCTCTCGCCCTGGTGGCTCCACTACAGTCTTCGGAAAGATCATTGGCAAGGCATTTCCTTGGTATCGTCAGTGAAGAGGATGAGGAATTAGCCGCAGCTTTGTTCTCTGTGCATGGTTCTTCTTCCCTTCTCCCCCCTCCCTTCCTCCTCCCGCGCTCATGGGTATCTGAGCCGAGGACACGTGGTGCACGTCGCCCGGGATTGTGGAAGGGTGGGTGGTGGCAGTGCTGCTGTGGGTGGGTGCAGGGACACGGAGCGGACGGGGCCTCTCTGGGTTGTGGCGCTCTCTACTGCACCATCCCCTAAGCTTGTTCTGTGCCTCAACCCCACCCCTCCGGCTGCCGCGGGCGTACTGGGTGGCTGGTGTTGTCCCGACTCGCCACACATCCCACCCCCACCATGTCGTGTGTGCGCGCAGAGAAGGACCTCCGACGGTAACTTGGTCTCAATGTGTCTCCTAACAGCATCGATGAGGTTTCGCAGCTTGGCTGTGCTAGGCTTTGGTTCTGAACCCCCAAAACTGGATTACTAGGAAAAGAAATTACAGCTTTCTCTAGTTGTTTTTTTTTTTTTTAAGAAAAAAATTACAAGGTGGTCATCCTGCAGGCTGCAATAGCTTTCCAGCACTTGTTTCTGTGGGAAAGTAAGACCGTGATAACAGCATGCTTGCAAGGACCACGAGTGTTGGTACTGTAATCTAGAGTGAGCTGCTTAGACCGGGGGGGGAAAAACAACACAACTGTTGCCTATGCAGCGTTAACTTAAGGGTAATATCCCATATGATGTAGTTATTAAAATGCTGAAAGTCAGCAGTTAGGGATTCCTTCTGCTTTTGAAGGTAGGGTTTGCATGCAGTATGGAAGACAGACTCGTCCTATGCGCTTGCAGGCTTCCTGTCATTATGTGTGTGTTTGATACTTGAGCTCTCTGTCTTGTGGGAAATGAATGGCCGCTGCTCTTACACTTCACTAAACTCTTTGCTGATTCAGTTAAGCCATTTGTATTCAGCCTCTGTGTTATAAATGTGATCAGCCAAATTGTCAATAGAAATAATTTTTATTGAAAAATTGAGTGGAAGAATCGAGAAATGCCACAATCAAGGTCAGTACCGAGCCCGGGGTTGGCACTGGGTGAACCACAGACACGGCCTCTATTGCACCATGCCCCCCACAGTTCACACCATGTGCATCTGGCATCTTACTTTTATACTGTGTTTTGCTACGTGCTGCTGTTTTTCCTAAAGTTACATATTCATAAAGTCCTGATTCTCCTCTGCTGGTAGTCTGAAAGAGTTTCTGGACTATCCATAGTTCAAAGTCCAGTATCCAGGAACTCTGCGCTGAAGATGTATGATACATATTCATGTGGTCTTGGTGCCTAGTATTGGTTGTCTGATGAGATTTCCTGAGAAGTCCCAGATCCAGGATGAGATTTACAGGAACCAGGCTTTGTGTCTTTTGAGTCTGTATTCATGTGGAGAACATGGATCAGATGCATATCTGTTTACTGAGTCCTGAGTTGATGAGATCACCGAGGCTTGAGTGTCCATCTCCTCCAGGTGCAGGATCTTTATGTTGCTAATCTTGTGTGGTAAGAGTCTTTGTTGAAGGATGCATTCTTTGGACAGTAGCCTCAGGCCGGTGTGAGGTTTGTGGCTTCCAAGACAGTCCAGGGGTTTTGGTTTAAAGCTACACTATATGATTTTTATTACAACATTAAAAGGAACATATCTACAATAAAAACCGAATTATATACCACATTTATCACACTGCATAGACCACATCCAATAGAAAAATTGCTTAGGAAAGAATCAGCTCTAACTAAAACATGCTGGAGGTTGTTAATTCCAAGTAGTGGCCTGACTCCTTCCCCCATGGTCTTCTTGCATGACGAATCCCACTTCTGGAGGGGGCTCTGTAAATATGTTGTGTTTTGGGTAGAGAAAGCATAATAAACATGCAGGAAAAATCATTGTTCTGGCTTGTGTTTGGGGTATCTGGTAATCTGCTTCTGTAGGAGTTTAGTATGGTGGATGGGTTTGCTTAAGCTGTTGCCTTTCTCTGAAGCTGGTTATGTCTAGCTGTTTACTCTTCCTCCAGTGCCATGAGTTCCATGATCTTTCACACCATGCTGGGATGCTTTTTCCAGTCATGCTTAAGAAGCCAATTATTGGGTTGTCTGAAGCAGGAGATTCTGGTGAATCTGTAAGTACTGAGGGAGTTTTCTGCATGATAAACTGTACCTGTAATTACTTTCTTATGTACTAGACTGTTTCCCTTCCCTTTCACTCTTTACTGGACACAGTAGGCTACTTTGGGTTTTCTGGCACTCTAATCTTTTGCCTCTAGCTTGTAATGGAGTTGAGCTTTTTGACTAAAAGCAGTGATATAAAGCAGTGCTCATCCCTGGGTATGTACTTCTGATGCAAAATGCAGTGTTGTTTTGGAGTGCAGTCTTGTTCTTACTGTCATGGTTTAGAGTGAGACTAGTAGTTCTTTTAACATGCAGAAGAGGGCTTGGGGTTTTTGGCATGTGAGGGGCAAGGAAGGGCGAAGCTGGTTGACAGGTGCTGGATGCTTTGCTTTTAGCTATGAAAGTTGTTATAAATGGAGAGAGCCAATCAAAAATAAAATAGAATTTATTGCCAGCGAAAAATCACGGACAAGAAATTTACAAAGCCAATAAAGAAATTGACAGAGTCTGTGAAGCAAGGAAATGGTCAGTGCCCACTGGGTGAGCCTCCTGATGTGTCCCACGACACGCCACCCCTGAGGTCTCACGAAGGCACAAGTCCAGGTCTGCCAGTCTTATACCCTAAACTCCGTGTACATGTCTGGACTTGTCTCCGAAGTCCTGGTATCAAGGGGGACTTGAAACTTCCAGGGCTGGACTCACTGCTCAGTGCAGAATTTCTTTAGGTTTCTTTGTTTCCTGATGGTGCAGCTGATAGAATCAGGAGAGTGATGGCTGGGCTTGAAAGGATTTCCTGGGTGTACAGGATGTGTTCTGAGTACTCTTAATGTTCCAGGTGGGATGTATTCTCTGGGCTATCAGTCCTTATCAGATGTCAATTGCTCCTTGTCTCCATGGCTTTCCACCTCCTATTGGCATTGTAATTCCATTGTCTCTTTCCTGGAACTGGAGATGTTCCTCTGTGGCAGGGGAGTTTTCTCTGACATTCCTAAAACTACATGCTTACTATCACCCATAACAGCAAGCATTATGATAATATGAAATATATTTTGAGAACATGAATTAGCATTTATTACAAAAGTCAAGTTCAAAGACTTCATAAACCTATGCAAACGGCAGCCTAATGTTTCTTTTTCAGCAGGATTGTTTAAGTTTCCTGAAGACGCAACGGGGGCTTTAACCTGGAGACAAAGTCAGCTTCTGTGGCCGTTTTGTAGTCCTTTGCTGTCTATCTTGAGAAAAATTGCCTAGCTCTCTTTTGCCCCTGTAGTGTACAGAATATGACTGTGTAGCTTTGCTTGAAAAGCTTTGGTTGCCGGTGGTCGGACGGACATTAATTTGACATGCAATGGCTGAACTGCTAGGAATTGGCTACCTGCTTTCTCTGGGTGTTTCTCTGCTCTCGTTCCTTCCCTTCCTGCCCTCTCCCGTCTTTATGTGTTCCTTTATACTTTTTATCTTGCTTATTTATGGGTTTGTACTTCCTTCTCCAGCTTCTTGGGCATGTAATGATTGTTGGCGAGATGTGTGTTGCTCACCTGGGCCTGACCAATGGATTCCGGATGGTTGTGGGTGAAGGGCCTGAGGGTGGGCAGTCTGTCTGTCGTATACATCTACCGGTTTTGGGTGACCATCAGTTCGACTGGCCAGCTGGCTAAGGCTTTTGCATCACAAGAGTTGCTGCACGTGTACAAATCGCCACTGAATGGATTTCGTCTCTTGCCTGTCAATCTAGGTGCTTTTAATGTGTAATTTTTTTGCCATGTGTTTGTGGAAGGTAATAAAAGCTTTGAGCAGCAGTTGCACAATAAAGATTTGTCATGGGGATATCACCTCTGTCTTGAGCATCTTACTGAGGGGGAGTAGTTCTGCAAGTTCAAACGGTGTCTCCCTGGAATACATGTGGAATGTTTCATCCTGTTAAGAGCATTCCATAGATAGTGATTTGCCCATTCATTTGAAGCATGATGCTGGAAGCACTTAGCAGTCTCCCGCATCTTCTGGGAAGCAAAGTCAGCTTTTTGACTGTGGTACCCCAATGTACGGAAAGCCCATGTAGTCTGCTGCTAAAATTCTAAAATATAGTGTATGTGAGGCTACAAGGCATGCTTTCCAAGGGTGGTTTCGGCACAATAAAATGTGTTGGAAACACCTCCTACTTTATGAATAGCTCTGTGATAAGGCCCTGTTGATATCCATTTTCTGGTGAGGAGGGCTATGGTAAGAGAAAACAATGTGTCTGACTGGCAGCTGTGGTTCTTCCATAGCACAGTGGAATCTCTCTTGTCAATTTGGGTCAGCTTTTCTGGCTCAGTCCCCTCCCAACCTCTTGCCCACCCCCAGCTTACTGGACTGTGTGGGTGGGGGTGGTTGGAGCGACAGCCTCCATGCTGTTGTAGCAGTGCTCCGCAGTAGCTAAAACAGTGATGTGTTATCAACACCTTTCTATCTACAGCTGCAAAGCAAAGCACTATGAGGGCTGCTCTGAGGAAAGTTACCTCTATCCCAAGCCAGACCCAAACCAAAACTACATTGCAGTGAGACAGCAAACTTCAGCTTGCTTTAACAGCTGTTGAAAAAGGGAGGTGGACGTGGGAAAGCTGGGCAGTCCTTCATTGCCCTTGAACCCTATGTTACTGAAACAATGTGAGGCCCCCACTGAAAGGCATCTTCATCTCTCCAGTAGTCCATAGGGATTGGGGAAGTTTGGTGACGGGGGTGTGTAAGTAACCCGAGGACTTCACCTTTATTTAATAATCCTGGGGAAGAGATGGAAATGTTTAACCTGAAGTAGATTGAAAGTGCACTGGTGCAGTGTTTCCTTACTGAATGACTGAGGCAGGTAACATCTATGGTTCTGTCTGTGTAAACTTCCTAAGGTATCTAGAAGACGGTCCTACTTCAAGGGGGTGGGGAAATTTTGCAGAAGCCTCGTATTGCTTATACATTCTGAGAGACTGGGTGATTGCCATAGGTTTTAGAAGTCTCTGGTGCCTGGTGGAATTCTATATCTTGCCTCATAGGCAAGGTTTCCAATACTTAGCTCCAAACCAGAGAGAGACAAGGGTTATGAAACCAAGATCCACTGGAGACTCATAGGATCCTAGAGCAGCCCATGTGTGAAGGGACCTCAAAAGATCAGCTGGTGCAGGCTTTTGTGGGAAAGGGAGCCTAGATTAGATTATTTAGTGCCCTGTCCAATCACATTTTGAAAGCCTCCAGCAATGGGAACTGGTGCAACTTGTGCCCATTGTCCCTTGTCTTCTCCATGTGGCTCCTTGAGAAGAGAGTTGTTCTCTTTAAGTACTGGAATACTGTGATTAGGTCCCCCCTAAGCCTAGGCAGTTTCCTAACATTTTGCACTTAATTCCTTTGTATTTTCTAGTCTTCATGCAGCCCCTCGCTGCTTTTAGATGTTCCTCCACAGCTTTCCAATCGTGGCAGTTTTCCCAAGCACTGACAACTTGGGACTTGGACTTATTCCCTGCTTCTGTAAGTAGTCAGTGCTATTGCTTGACATCCTGCTGACTGAACCATTTTGCTGCGCATGAGTGTTTTAGGTCGCTTAAAGAATCACAAAGTATTGGCAAAAACAGGTTTAATATAAAAGTGAAAGCGTAACAAAATTCGTTGGCAAGGTTTACCTACTACTTACCAGATGGTTAAAGCACTCAGAGAAAAAGCAAACTAAAATCTAAAATCAATCAATCTAAAAAATTGTCTGTGTTGAGACTTGGTGGAGGGGATGGAAGGATATGGATAAAAAGAAATAAGGATGACCCTTTGGTTGAGTCTCCTCCATGTTGCTCCTTGTGAAGAAGAGAGCCTCTGTCCTCCTTGTAGTTGCCTTTTGAGACCCAGAATACTGTCATGATGTTTCTCCTGAGCCACCTCTTTTCTAAGGGAGAAAAGATCCAACTCCTTCAGCCTTTCCTCACATTCTCCAGCCTTTTGATCATCTACCTTGCCCTCCTTGGGACCTTCTCCTATCTGTCTGCATCTTTTTGTTGAATTCTGGGGACCAGAACTGGACATAGCTCTCCAGGTTCTGCCTGCAGGCATGGCCTCTGTGAGAAGAGGCCAGGGTCTGCCCGATGCTGGACACAGCTAGTTTCTGCCAACTAGGCATCAGACTCCTTGAGGGCCAAAACTGAGCAACTCAGTAAAGCTGGTGGCACCCCTGTGTAAGCATATTTAAGAAAAAGTAAAATGTTGTCTAGGGCAGGTACTACTTCCCTGCTGTCCTTGGATCTGGCAGGTGGCTATGTCCTGAAGTAACTTTTTCTCCCTATTTTCTCCCCCTGTCCTCTTAGGAGGGGCAGTGAGAAAACAGCTGGTTGCACCCCTGGCAGCCAGCCAAGATCTGGCATCAGAAAGCCTAAAAGGTAGGTTCGTCCATGTAGAGATAGAAGGGGGTTGGTGGTTTAGAGACTGATAGTGACCAGGGTAGGAAAAGAATGTTTTGGAAGTAGCAAATTCCATTAATATCTGGGCATCCAGTCACTTTAAGAGGGGGAAGTTTCAATGGTAAAAGTCTTCTTTCTGAACAATAAGAGGTTCTTGTGAAAAAATGGACCTAGTCTCCATTTTTTTTTCACTTGGTAATACAAGTGGCAAAGACCTGGGACTCCTGCATGCAAAGGGATGAAACTGTTATAAATGAAATCAGCCAATTTATCAATAAAAGAATTTATTGAGAAATTGCAAAGAACAATCGAGAAAAGCCACAAGCAAAGTCAGTGTCAAGCCCGGGGATCGACACTGGGTGAACCACAGACACCATCTCTATCCCACCGTGCCCCCCCACAGTTCACAAAGTGTGCCCTGTGCTGCTGATTTTTATACAGTTTTGTTGTCCAATATGTGATTTCAGTCCTGTCCAAGATACATATTCATGTATCTTCGCTTCCCTGCTGCTGGTCTTGAATAGATTTCCTTTCCAAGCAGGGAGATGCCCCTGAGTAGATTTACTGGAACTGGGCATTGGTATTCACCATCTTGATGATACTGATAAGAAACCTATCCGTCCTTAATCGCTGGGTCGGGTCGTTGGTAGACTCATCAACACTCATCAACGGTGAAGGTCCATCTCCTCCCATCTGCACCCTCCTTTCTTCTGCTAATGTGGTTTCCTCAGGTGTTGGCAGCGATGTCATAATCTTTAAAGGGTATAGTTTGCAGAACATGTATTTCAAGGCATTTGTGATTTTGGCTTTAAGGTTACAGTGTAGACTTTTATAAAACATATTTACAATAAAACCAAATGATATACAGCATTTATCACAAAACCATGCAGAGCCCATTGGGTGCTGTTTGAGGTGCTGTTTGTTGCTGTTTAAAGAGGTCATGGAGGCGATGTGAGGTTGGTCTAGCTAACCTTGAATAGGACAGGGCATTACAGAAGGCAATGCCTTGAGGATGTGAAGGGTAAAAGAATAATAAATAAGGCTGGTTGGTGATGTTGTTCCCGACTCTTTTGTTTGGAAGTGTTAGCGTTGGAAACACATAATCACAGAATGATTATATGCAGGTGCTTTTATTGAGGAGCTCCGGGAGCCGGGGTACAGACAGACAGACCCAAATCTGACTCCGACAGTGATTCGCAACACACACGTTTTTATACCCCTCTGCCACACAGCTACATATTGATTGGTTACCCTAAATTGTTCCTAAGCAAAATTTCTTGTAATTTAGCCAAGCAGTGATCATATTCAATTCTCCCAAACAAAGTCATACTTGATTTAGTTAAAACAATGGCCTTAGCTACGGCAACTATAGCAAAGCTAACGTTCTATTCTCAAGGCCCTGTTGACCAGCAAGCCCGGGCCTTTCCCTTCCCAACCGTTACCTTTCCTAACCACCACTGCCCTTAGTTACCCGCTTGCAGTTCTACACAAATCATTTTAACCCTATACTATCAGAAGGATTGGGACTGAATGTTGATTTGAGTGAAGGGCAGGTATCTTCTATAACTGAAATTTCAGCAGCAAAGTGTGAAAAACGAGGTTCACTTTCCTGGTAAAATTTAAAAAGTTTAATAAAAGACAGTAGGAGACAGAGATAAAGTAAAGGGTTAACAGCTGTGTGCTTGACATTCATCCAAGAGCACACTTACTATCTTTGGAGACTCTCCTTAAATACCTTTTCTATTACATCAGCCTGTTGCATGTTCATAAACCATTATGCATATCCATACTTTCCCACAAACTAGTTTACATATTCCAGGAACTGTTTAGCATGGCCTCTCCCTGGCTCCACCTGTTTAGAGCATGTGTGTTTCTTGGCGGTGGGTTTTAGTCCCGCTTCTTTGTCACCTCCAGTTTGGGCCTTGGTCCATACTCTCCACAGATGGTAAGCGTTGATACTTGGCATGTCAGCAGCAGGGTCCCTATCATATGTTCACTGGATGTTATCCCAACCAAGCAGACAGTTCAAGCATACTATATCAGCTGTCACTACTATGCCTAATTTTGCTAATAGCAGAAATAAAAACTATATCCATACAGCAAAGCCATTTTAACATTATACATATAGCATTTATTTTAATACTTGTGAAAAGCCAACAATACAATATGTATTTATAACAAAAGGATACCCAAAGCTTAGTATCAGTCTCCAATAATGCTCTTTTGTGTCAGGCTCAGCTAGAGTTCATTTCTTCACAGCAGTTCTCACAGTGCTGTGCTTTGCATTGGTAGCTAGAAAGGTGTTGATAACACACCAGTGTTTTGGCTACTGCTGAGCAGCGTTGGCACAGCATCAGTGCTGTCTCTCCAACATTCCAGCCCCGATTAGTAGGCTGGGGTTGGGCAAGATCTTGGGAGGGGACGGCAACCAGGAAAGCTAACCCAAATTAGCCAGAGGGATATTCCATACTGTATGACATCAGTTGAGATATAAAAACTGTAGTGGATATTAATTCATGTTCCTGGAATATAATAATAATTCAAGTAATATTGGTGATATTGGTGAAGTGTAAGAATATGTTCTTTGTAATAAGTTTGTCTATAAAGCCTCAGAAGGAACTACTATCTCAGGTGGGCACTGAACTAGTAGCTTTACAAGGAAATCTGTACACATAATCTTGATGTATACTGGCTTATGTCTATGAGTTATATTTTATATACATGTATCTTGTGGGTGATGGTGTAATATACAGTTCTTAGGAGTGTCAGAGACACTCCTCAGCACAGAGAGTCTGTCCGCCCTCCCGGGGAGCCAGGAAGGAGACAAGAGCATTGACATACCAATACAGCAGAACCCAGGTGCAGCTGAGATCTGATAAGAACTGATAGCCCAAGAGAATGGATCCAGCCAAGCCATCAGGAGATTCTTGGAAGCACCTAAACTCATCACTACTGGCTGAGCACCCTGCAATTCTATCAGCAAGAACCATCTAGGGACAAAGAAGCTATGGAAATTCAGAAGAGGCAGTGGCACCAGCCTGGGGAGATTCCATGCTCCCCTCCATACCTGGACTTTGTAACATGCTCGGACTTGTATCTAGACTCTTTAACATGTTCAGACTTGTACACTGAGCTAAAAGGTATAAAACCAGCGGGCCTGGAGGCAGACCCCTGTGAGACCTGGGAGGGTGCTGTGTCGCGGGACACACACAGGGTCTCACCCAGTGCGCACTGCCTATTTCCTCGCTCTGTGACTCTGGTCAATTTAGGTATTGGCTTATTCAGTTTGTGGCTTTTTCGCTGGCAATCGGATAATAAATTATATTTTATTATGATTGGTTTATCTCATTTATAACAAAAACTAAGTAAAGGAGGAAGAAGTGAGGGCATTTTGTTATTTACATTTGCCTTTTGGAGCAACCAATACACGTGCTGAAATCCTGTTTCATGAGGAGTGGCAGGAGAGCTCTTCCTGATGGGAAACAGACAATGAATTTGTATGGGGATTTTTTTCCCCTCTGTTTTCATGAAACTTGCTTTTGATTTATTAAACTGCCTTATGTCAACCTGTGATGGAGTGTTGAGGGTTATGTTCTTTCCTTTTGTTTCTTTTTACTTAGGGAGTTTTGTCCCATAAGTTGCTAGGAAACACTAAGGACTGGTTACTTAAGAAAAACAAAAGAAGAGGCCAAGCTCAGGGGAGGAGGGCAACTGGCTGCACTTATCTGAGGGTTTCTCTCAAGAGGGGTAGAGATACTAAGAATTGGGCTGGTAAAAGGAGGGGCTGGGGCAGCTGCTAGCTCTCTCTCTGCTTAGGAGGATGATGGTCAGACCTGCTGCTTGGGGGAGGGAATTTGCTGCTGCCATCATAGTCCTGCCCAGTCCTGTTCCTTCTGCTGTGGGATGAGCCTCTGCTCGTGAGAGCAGCCACTGAACTGGGACCTTATTAACACCTACCTCACTGAAAGAGGGACATTTCACCATCTGCTCGGGTGCCTGGGATCCCAAGTCCACATCTCCCTGCTGTGTTCGCAGCTGGGCCTCTGCTGCCCTGCCCCTGCTGCTTCTTTGGCACTGCTCCAAGTTTTCCCTATTCTGTAGCCCCTCACCTGCCACCTGCTGAGACACCCTGTGGTTCCAGCTACAGCTGCGGAGCTTCTGATACATCTCGTCCCCTACCCTGGGATTTTTACTCATTCCTGCCATTCCAGCTTGCCACTTCCAAGAGTCCTGCTGGGGCACCAGGATTGGCTTTCTTAGGGGGTTTGTGAAGCAAGCTTTTTCTTCCATCCTGTTATAAACGGAATCAGCCAAATTATCAATAAAATAATTTTTATTGAAAAATTTGAGCTGAACAATCAAGAAATGCCACAATCAAGTTCAGTGTCGAGCCCGGGGCCACCACTGGGTGAGCATAAGATACGGCCTCTATCGCACCATACCACCCTCCATTCACAACCTGAACACTGAGCATCCCACTTTTATACAGTGTTTCGCTGCATGGTACATGATCTCAGTCTGTTTTTGCTGCTCCTCATAGAATACATAGTCATGTATTTTTGATTTTCGGCTGCCGGTAGGCTGAATGGATTTCTGAGAAGAGAACTGTCCATAAGTAGATTTACTGGAACCAGATATTGGGATTCATAGTCTAGGTAGTATGGATGAGATGCATGCCAGTAGTTAAGTAGTGGGTCATTGGTAGGCCCATCAGAGCTGAACGTTCATCTCTCTGTCCAGGTGCACCCTCTTTCTCTTGTTAATTTCCTTTCCTTGTGTGCTGGCAGTGATGATAAGATCTTAGACTGTGGCTTTCCAGGCATGACTTGAGGTATGTGGCTTCTGAGACAGGTGCGGGGGGGGGGGGGGGGGGGGTTGGTTCAAAGGCACGGTGTGGATTTATTACATTATTCCATAAACATATTTACAATAAAACCGAATTATATACAGTATTTATTACAATCCCTTCCCATCTCAATCCAGTCGCCATTACCACGTGCTCCCTGAACTTGCACCGGAGTGCACCCTGCAACCTTGGGGAAATCATCACACCTGCCCTGCCCACCGGGAGCCACCAGTGCCCCTGCCGGCTGTGAGCATCACTACACCAAAGGGGAAAGTGCCTGCGGCTGAGAAGGCTCTCACTGAGTTTTTGGTTGTTTGTTGGTAATGCCATAGTTACTGTTGTTTGTTTGCCTTGTTATACATACTAATAAAGAACTGTTATTCCTATTCTGATATCTTTGCCTGAGAGCCCCTTAATTTCAAAATTATAGGAATTCAAAAGGAAGGGGTTTACATTTTCCATTCCAAAGGAGGCTCCTGCCTTCCTTAGCTTGTCTTTCAAACCAAGACAGGGAGTGATAGAGTGGCTTGGTTGGCAACTGACATCTAGCCAAGGTAAACCCATCACAGTCCTTTCTGGTGCCCATCATTGGCCGGAACAATAGCAGGTATAGATGTTGCGTGCCATAGTAACAGTAGTTACTGAGTAGCAAGATCCTGTGCTGGACATGGATTTTGTCAGGTGCACTGCTTATCTCTTTGTTTTGTTGAGTTTGGGAACGTGTTAATACAAACAGTGGCTCTGTGCTTTGCTGTGACACAGATGGCTTTGTTGTGCTTGGGGGAGCTATTTTCTGGGGAGAATGAGGGAAGACATCTTCCTCTCCCTACCTGGGATTGCTGTGAATGGTTTTAGAATGCAGGCTGCAGCATTCTATGTTCATCCTTATGTAAGCTGTTGAATACTACTAATACTATTAACTAGTACTGTTGGCACACTACGGGGTTTGTGGAATCTGGTGTCATCCTGCTGTAAGACAAAACAAACTTATAAATTCAAAGAGCCAATTCCATCGAAAACGATTTATTGCCAGAAATTTTGGGCAACAAAATTGACAAAGCCCACAATCAAGGAAACACTGGGGGTCCTGGGATTTCGCCACTGGGTGAAATCATGAACACAGTCTCTACCGCATTGCATTCCCCGAGTTTCACAAAGTCTGAGTCCCTGCCAGCCGTTTTTATACCCTTTTGGCTGCGCTACGTGAGCCACCGAGATTCCATAAGTTCTTTTGTTTCTTTTGATTGAGGCAGATGGTTTCTTGATTCTATTCCGGTGGATGATGCGATTTCCGAACTCATATCTGGTTTTTTTGAAAGGAATTCCTGGGATGGAGGAGCTCCTGAATAGTCCAAATGGTCCTGATAAGATACCATCATCTGTTGATCACCGGGCCATCAGTCTTATCAGGCATTGAGTGTCTCCGTTCAGGTTTCGCCCTTGTCTTGGGTTATGGAACCAAAAATGTGTATTCTATTTCATCTGTTGAAAGCAGTTGGAGAGATGTTTTTCTTCATCTCTTGTAACTCTGGGAGGAGGGGGGCAGATGCCTTCTGAATATGGGCCAACTGTTAAAACCAGGTGGGGCAGTGTTTCTTATCTCTTTCACCACCCATCCTCCCTCCAGGGGGATATTTTCTGCTAATGGGCTATTAAGGCTCCACAAGCAGACATCCACATGCCATCATCCTATTGTGAGATGCTCCACCCAGTGGGGGGAGCCAACCATTCCTACCTGAATAAAAACTGAGACCTAGGAACACAAAGTATCTGGCTTCACCAGATTCCCGGAGGAAGACTGGACCCTTCTCACCATCACTGGACCCTTTTTTCTACAGGATCATCTCTACTCCAACAGAACCACATCTACCACTCCAGGAGGACTTACTTCTGGACTGCTTCCAACACCCTGACCAACAGGGTGTCAGGTTGTAGCTCTGACTGTCAGGGTTTTCTAGGATTGTTGTTTGCTTGTTTGTAGTTTGGTTTGCTTTTTCTACTACATTTGTATTATTAATATTCCTAGTAAAGAACTGTTATTCCTATTCCCAAATCTTTGCCTGAAAGCCCTTGATTGCACAATTATAATTTGGTGGGGGGGTGAGGGGTTTACATTCCCCGTTCTAAGGGAAACTCCAGCTTTCCCTGGCAGATACCTGTCTTTCCAAACCAAGTCAGTCCTCCACCTTCTCTTAGTATTTTAATGTTTTTGTCTTGGCTCCAGGGGGGAGGGTGGCAGCTTTTGTGAAAGCTACACACACACCCCCTCTGCCTGTGCGAGAGGCTTTTTAGGAACATTTTACTATTCTATAGATACACTTTTATTTCTACTCACTAATATGTTTTATATCACACAAACATTATGAAACATGAATTACCATCTATTACAGCTGTGTAACCAAGTGTGTTAAAAACAGATTATCCTTTGCCATACAAAAACAGGACCTTGCTCATTTGTTTAAGACTGATAAGTAGAAACCAGTGCTCAAAACCTGGAAAAAACTAGATTTGTAGTTTAGACTACGCCCAGGAGCCCTAGAGGAAAGCAAGAGACCAAGAGGGCCTGCGCAAAGACCAGGTTCATCCAGAGTACACCTGAGGAAGACTATTTTACTTCATCCAGTGACCCCCTGCCCTAGACCATCAGGAGACAATGCACAAGCACAGACCGACAAAAGCTGATTAACATACAAAGTGAGAATAGGTGGGATGTCGCTGTTGGACACAAAGGAACGAGGCAGGGAGTGATTGAGGCTGCGTGGCGCCCTTGCAAGCAAGGGACCCACCCTTTGTTTTCCTGACTCCTTTTGTACATTTACAGATGTGCCCACCTTAGAGGTGGGACCTTTGGGAACCATTGGTCAGTTTCCAGAGACCATCACCGAAGCCCTTCCTCTGGGAACAGATGTGGGAATGTCGGTAGTTTACATTGTGTGTCCTTGTGTATCGAGACCGTGCCTGGGAATGGAATTTCCCAAAACCAAAACAGGCAGGCACGAAGCATGGCAACAGTGGGGATATGTTCTGAATATGTATAGGCGATGTTGAAACTTTCACAAATATGTATGAGTTTAAGTGTATTTGAACAGAGCCCTGCTCTGTCCAATATGCACGTTTTTGGTGGAGTTATCCAGGCGCCAAGTAAAGTGTACCTACTTTATAACCTTTGGTTATGGAGTCTTTGTTCCACTTCAGAAGAACCCTACCCCATCTCCTGAAGTGCCCCTGCATAACAGACCGGATGCTCCTGGTTTGGAAACTGAAGAGCATGTGAGTAAAAGACAGGACCCAGGACAAGCCAACCATTCAAAAGTGACCTAAACACCCAACTACGTTTGAACCA
The DNA here is from genome assembly GCA_027886175.1 of Phylloscopus collybita. Lineage (NCBI taxonomy): Eukaryota > Metazoa > Chordata > Aves > Passeriformes > Phylloscopidae > Phylloscopus > Phylloscopus collybita. The sequence goes on from JAJNNQ010000057.1 coordinate 6,779,071, forward strand.
GTGCCACCAGAAAAGCATGTAAAGTTATGTGAAAAACAGTATTCATTTTCCTGGTAAAATTTAATATTTTAATAAAAAGACAATAGGAGACAGAGATAAGGCAAAGGGTTAAATGGCCGGGTGCTTGGCATTCAGCCAAGAGCACACTTACTATCTTTGGACGCATTCCTTAAATACCTTTTCCATTACATCAGCCTGTTGCATATTCATAGACCATTATGCATATTCATACTTTTCCACAAACTAATTTCCATATTCCAGAAACTGTTTAGCACAGCCACTCCTTGGGTCTGCCTTTTTAGAGCATGTGTATTTTTTGGCTATGGTTTCAGTCTGCTCTCTTTATCGCTTCCAGTTTGGGCCATGGTCCATATTTTCTTCAGAGGGCAGATGCTGATAACTGGCATATTAGTAGCAGGGTCCTCATCATATGTTTACTGGATGTTATCCTGACCAAACAGACAGTTCATGCATAATTATATCAGCTACCATAACTACCATGTCTAAGTTTTGTTAATAGCAGAAATAAAAACAAAGTTGTTATAATGGATTAATTAATGTTTTCCTAATAAGGTGATTGTCTTGGTTTGGAAAGACGGGTTTCTGCCAGGGAAACTGGGGTTTCCCTTAGAATGGAGAATGTAAACCCCTCACCCCCGCCAAGTTATAATTTTGTAATCAAGGGCTCTCAGGCAAAGATTTTGGGGAATAGGAATAACAGTTCTTTACTAAGAATATTAACAATAAAAATGTAATAGGAAACAAAACCACCCAACCAAACGAGCAAACAAACAAACAACAATTTTGGAAAACCCTGACTGAGTCAGAGCTACAACCTGACACCCTGTGGGTCAGGGTGTTGAAAGCAGTCCAAAAGTAAGTCCTTCTGAATTGGCAGACGTGATTCTGTTGGAGTAGAGATGATCCTGTAGAAGAACGGGTCCAGTGATGGTAAAAGGGATCCAGTGGTGGGGAGGGGGAAAGGGTCCAGTGGTGGCAAAAGGAATCCAGTGGTGGTAGGAAAGGGTCCAGTGGTGGCGGGAAGGGTCCAGTGGATGAGAAGGGGTCCAGTCTTCCTCCCAGAGAATCAGGTGAAGCTAGAAGCTTTCCTGTCTCTGTGTCTCAGTTTATCCAGATAGCAAAACTGCCTGCCCCCCCCCACTGCCAGGGGGATGTGATGTATCTCACAATAGGATGATGGAAATGCAGATGCACTGCTCTGGGAGGGGGTATAGCCTGGGGAGGTGCTAATGGCCCATTATCCAAAGGCATCAGGCCTCTTCCCCCTTGAGTTACCAGAGATAAAGAAAAGCATCTCCCCAACTGCTTTTTAACAGATGAAAATAGAATATACCACCCCTGGCTCCACAACCCAGGACAGTGATATTGTTGCCCGATCCGAAGAAAACACAAACAGCCGAAGTCGTTTATGCCGTGCTTTATTGAGGGCCCGGGAGCCTGTGGACTAACGTCCAAAGACAGAGCCCCCTTCCACAGAAAAATCACAGGGTTTTTATATGTTTCTTTACATGATTTCTTCATCATAACAAATTCTTACTTCATTTCTCCTACCTGGTACAATAATCTCTCTGACATTTAAGTTTTTGCCAAAAGGTACCCTCCTTAAGATAAGTATACATTCCTAACGATAAGTGATTGTCTCTTAGCTACACTGCTTACATTACAAAATCTGCTATAACAGTTCATCTGCAGGTTACATGCGGCCTACCAAGCCTTAGCATGACTACTACTAATGTCAACTAATGTTAACTATTAACGTTTGCTGCTATCTTAATACAGTTTATTAAATCAAATGGCAACAATTCCCCCCTTTTGAGCATTCAGTCTTCTGCAAGGATGCTCAACTCTCAGTTATCATTGGTTCTTTCAAATGCTGGATTTTCTTGCCCAATGGCATCTTCATACTTCGGAGGAGACAGGCGCATCTCGTCGGCTCTTGTCAAGGCTTTCATCACTCTCCTGGTACGTTTTGTTTCGTTTTCAATGACTCCTAGAACACACTTATACACTAACCAGATAATTAAGAATAGAACTGCAAACAACAGAATATACTGTATTACTGACGAAACCCATCCAGAAACCTGAAGTCCCAGAGACTCAAATATGGCTCTGATCCAATTATGTTGTGCTTCTTTTTCAATTTCTTTTGTTTTGGATTCAATTGTTTCTAATTGGGAAATATCTTTTTCTACTTCAATGGTCATATTTGGGATATGGATGCAGCAATGGTCAATTTTCTTTTTTAGGTACTGACACACACCATGCTCTTTTAACAATAGCATATCCAGCGCCATCCTATTCTGCAAAGTCATTCGGGATGTGGCTTGAAATTGCAAATTTATATCCTTAAATCCTTTCTTGGTGGCCGCTGCTAATCTCTCAGTCTGTCCCAACAATTTGTACAGCATTTCTCTGTTCCTATAGGAGGCTATAGGTGCAAATAGTGATTCCAAAGCTCACCCAAATTTAACTCCGCCATCAGGCTCGTGCCATTCATTTTCTAGCTCCGTGAATTCATCTACTTCTCTTTTCTTTTGGTTTGATTTTAATTTTGATTGTTTCCACAGGGGGCAGAGGGTGGGGACTCCTAGAGTGATTTGTGTCACAGGCCCATCTATAGTAATATGTGTAGTCCATTGTCCATGTCCCATTACCCAAACTAAATTTCCTGGACTTCTAATTGTAGTATCTTTACAACTTACGGCTCTTTTAATTCCATTGCTCCTGCTCAGTGCAAATATTTTTCCTGTAATTGTATGATTAAATTTCCTACATTCACATCCCCACTTAAGTAACACTCTAAGAGGAGCTAGACTAATCTGACCTTCAGGGGTGTCACATGTAATCACTTTAGTACAATTCCAGCTCTCCCTAGTTGCTTTAATTTCTCTTGTAGAGGTTTCTGTCTTATAGACTTCCACCAGGGTTTGATTTTTACTTCCTGTCCATTGTATACACCAGTTCACTGTTCCAATGTAACTATAGTGTTCCAGTAAGCTCGGACCCCATACAGCTTTCCAATCATCCCAAATCACATGCTGCTGGCTTATATTTTGACACTTAACTTCTTGGTAAGGTTGCTTTGTTTTAACTTCTTCTTCCTTAGCAGCATACAGTGCGGCATGCCATACCTTTTTAACAGTCACTGTTTCTTTTTCTTTCATTTCTATTTGACATACGGTAGATGTGTTTTCTACTGCCTCAGGTGGTAATGGAATGGGAATTATTCCCCATGGAATTGGTTCTCCTGCTGCTTGTGGGAGTGGCAAGCATGCTGTAATTCGGGATACATTTTGCACCATCCCAAAATCTCTAATCAATCCTACCACCAAATTCTCTTGTCCATGACTTTGATGTACAGCTACCTCTGTATCTCTCAGCTCTCTATGCTTCTTTTCTATTAGGGATACTGTGTAAGTGAGCCCGATTCCTTGTCCTTGACGCAGCTTAGCTTCTACCATCCTTATTCCATAATCAGCATCAAGTTCACATATCACTAAACACAAGTATTTTCCTTCAGAAGAGCCAATTTGAGGGTTACTAATATTCAACCATCCTATACCTTTTCCAAACTTCTCCCACCAGCTAATTCCTTGGTCCATTCTATCCCAGAGCTTCTGATTGTTTTCTTTCCACCATTTAACTTGCAATGTCTGATTACATTCTTGTTTTAACACAAATGAACAGTTTACCTGTAAAGAAGGTCCCTCCCACATATCTTGTGCAGCCCAGGTAGGTTTCACCTCTACGGATTCCTGGGATGGAGTTCCATTCCTCAATTTCCAGGGCACTACTCTCAATTTAATTTGCTTATAATCAAAGCTTTCTCGGGATTTTACAATGCACATGTATACTTCCATATCTTCTTGCCTGACTTGCTTCAGTTGTAATGTGGTATTTCCTTTCTGTGCATCCTTATCCCAAACTGTGACAATATTTGCTTTTGGATAGTCAGCACCTTTCTTCCAGGTTGCCTGTACATTCCAGAGTTCAGTTTTCTGGTCATTCGTTATAAAACAGGTCAGGTTCACATCCATTCCATCCATAACACCAACCACTGATTCGGTAACTGCAACTACAACAGAACAATTAACAAGAATTGGTTTCGTTATTACCAGTAACAATATAATTAAAAATGCTACTTTCCGTGAAAAATCATCCGTGTTGGAGAGACTAACTGAGTCTCCCATTGTGCAGGGACTTTCTTGACCCAAGTGTAATGGATCCATGAGTCGATTCCTTCAACTTTTACTGCGGTGTAGGTTGTCAGGATCACTTGACGTGGCCCGTCCCATGCCTCCTTCAAGGGGTGGGTGGACCAATTCTTCACATACACTCGGTCTCCTGGTTGAATGTCATGCACCGGATTTTCCAGTGGCATAGGTCGGTTCCACTGCAGGGCTCCCCTTAAAGCATTAAGAGTTTTGTTTAATGACATGACATAACCAAATATTGTCTGATCACCGTGCACGTGCAAATCCCCTTTTAATATATTAGCATGGTATGGTTTCCCATATAGGATTTCATATGGGCTAACTCCCAATCGCTCCCTGGGTTTGATTCTGATTCTGAGCAATGCTAATGGCAGTGCCTGTGGCCACTGTATTTTTGCCTCTTGGCAAATCTTCTTAATTTGTCCCTTAATTGTTTGATTCATGTGCTCTACCTGACCACTTGATTGAGGTCGCCAAGGGGTGTGTAAATCCCAAGATATATCTAACATCCTGGCCACTTCTTGTACTATTCCTGCTATAAAGTGTGGGCCTCTATCTGATGACAATCCCAACGGTACCCCAAATCTTGGAATGATTTCCTTCAACAGAGTTTTGACTACTTCCTTTGCTTGATTTGTTCGACAAGGAAAGGCTTCAGGCCAGCCTGAAAAAGTGCATACATACACTAGAAGATACTTAAAGTTCTGTGCTTTTGGTAATTCTGAAAAATCTACTTGCCAGTAATCTCCCGGTTCTGGTCCCACTTGTAATTTTCCTAACTGGATCTGTCTCCTAACTATTGGGTTGTTTTTCAAACAAGTTGGACACATGGCATTCACCCGTTTTGCCAATGTTAACATCTGGTTAGAAATTACTTCTCTTTTTAGAAATTTTACCAATGCCTCTGCTCCCCAATGGCATTTATTATGTTCAGTCTCTAAGATGGCTCTCGTAATTCGGGTGGGAACTACAACTTGTCCCATGGCTGTTACATACCATCCGGTTGCATTCTTTTGCGCTTTCAGCAGTACTGCTAGTTTTTCATCATCCAGCGAATACTTCGGTTCCTGAATCAAATGTGGAGTTACCGGACTCACCTTGGTGGGCATCAAGGCCATTTGGGTCCACACTTCTTTGGCCACTTCTCGTGCTGTGACATCAGCCAACCTGTTTCCTCGATATATTTTTCCTTCTTCCTTCTGGTGACCTCTCACATGCATTACTGCAACCTTTTCGGGTTGGTGTACTGCATCTAGCAAGGCTAGAATTTCAGTTCTATATTTGATAGTAGTTCCTTGAGAGTTCAGCAACCCCCGTTCTTTCCACAAGGCGCCATGAATGTGCACAACCCCAAAAGCATATTTAGAATCAGTCCATATATTCACTTTCTTCCCTGAACTCAACATTAGGGCTCTAGTGAGTCCAATGATTTCAGCTCGCTGAGCTGATATTCCAGGGGCCAAGGCCTTTGCTTCCACTATAGTTGTAACTGTTACCACTGCATATCCCGCATACCTGGTACCATTTTCTACAAAGCTGGACCCGTCGGTAAACAGTTCCCAGTCCGGGTTTTCCATTGGGACATCTTTCAAATCAATTCAGCTGGCATACACTTGTTCAATCACCTCCATGCAGTCATGTGCCAATTCTCCTTCTTCCTGCTCACTGCGGAGAAATTCTGCTGGGTTAACATGATTAGTCATTTTCAGATCCACATCATCTTGTTCTCTCAGAATTGCTTGGTATTGTAGCATTCTGCTGGATGAAAGCCAGTGACCCCCCTTTTGTTCTAAAACTGCCAGTACCATGTGAGGCACAAATACCTCTATTTTCCTTCCCAAAGTCAATTTCCTGGCCTCCTGGATGAGGATCACTGTGGCCGTAACTGCCCGCAAGCATGACGGACAACCAGCACTTACTGCATCTAGTTGCTTTGAAAAATACCCTACCGGGCGTTTCCATGAACCAAGTCTCTGGGCTAGCACTCCCAGTGCCAATTTCTGTCTCTCATTCACATATAACTGAAAATCTTTATTTAAATCTGGAAGGCCTAATGCCGGAGCTTCCCTCAAGGCCTGTTTCAAGTCTTCAAAGGCCTCTTTCCTCTGTCGATCCCAGTTCAACTGTGGTTCTTTCAAAGCTTCGTATAATGGTTTAGCTAGGAGTCCAAAATTCAGAATCCACAGCCTGCACCATCCCACCATTCCCAGAAAAGACCTTAATTCCTGATGGTTCCTGGGAAGGGGAATAGCACAAATAGCTTCCACTCGATTGACTCCCAACCGTCTCTGGCCTTGGGTGATTTCACATCCCAAATATATGACACTTTCTTTTATTAGTTGTGCTTTTTCTTTTGACACTCGGTAGCCAGCCTGACCCAGCATATTCAACAGAGCAATAGTTAATTTCAGACACATTCCTTTTTCTTCTGTTGCTAGAAAGATATCATCCACATACTGGAGAATGACATAAGAAAAAAGGTGACTCTCTTACCTCAGCAGTCTTCCACTCTTCTAATTCTTTTGCCAATTGATTTCCAAATATTGTGGGACTGTTTTTGAAACCTTGCGGCAGTCGAGACCAGGTGAGCTGTCTCTTTCTTCCAGTGTCAGGACTCTCCCATTTGAATGCAAAATATTTCCTACTTTCCAATGCTAGAGGGATGCAGAAGAAAGCATCTTTTAAATCAACAACTGAAAACCATTTAAATTTTTCTGACACAGATGTTAATAAAGTATACGGATTGGCAACCACTGGGTGAATGTCTTTAACAATATTATTAATTGCCCTTAAATCCTGCACTAGCTCATACTTACCATTTGGTTTTCTAACTGGAAAAATAGGAGTGTTAAAGTCCGATTCACATTCCTGCAAAATCCCTTGTGCTAAAAACTGAGTTATCAAAGGAGCAACACCCTTTTTAGCTTCTAATTTAATTGGGTATTGTTTTATTCTAACTGGCTGAGTTCCTTCTTTTAATTCTACTACCACTGGCTGAGCAGCTTTTGATTTTCCCGGGTTCCCCGTCTCCCATACCCAAGGTACTACAGCTTGATCTACTTCAATAGGAATAGGAGAGGGATCAATTTCCTTTATCACAAACAATTTAGCAATTTCTTCTCCCGGAACTTCTAATTTCACCCTTCCATTCTCAAATATAATTTTGACATTTAATAATGACAATAAGTCTCTGATAAGCAATGGCTCGGGACAATTAGGCATATACAAGAACTGGTGGTCTAATTCTTTCCCTCCAAATTTCAAATTTAATGGTTGCAAAAAGGGTCTTTCTTCCAATTGTCCTGTTGCCCCTACTACCTGTATGGTAGTATTGCTAATAGGTCCCAACCTCTTATTCAAAACCGAATGCGCTGCCCCCGTATCCACAGTAAATTCTTGTTCTTCCTCATCAATATCAATTCTAACCTTCAAGTCCCGTTCTAGTCAGCTTTGATTCTGATAATTTCCCAACACCAATGCTTGAGCGACACATTCTGGATTCATGGGGTAACCTGCTGATGTGTTCACTGGCACTCCTGACACTCCTCCTGGCACTCCTCCCAGTCCGGCTTTCACTGGACACTCATTTTTCCAGCGTCCTATCTGACGACAAAACGCGCACTGATTGGGAGCGATCCCTCCTTGCTGGGGACTGGGAGGGGCCATCCCCCGTCCTCCAAATCCAACATTCTGGAATCCTGCCCTACCACGTCCGAAGCCACGACCGCGCCCAAAACCACCTCTGCCTCTTCCTCTGTTGCTAGCCTGCTGCATTATAGCTAAGATATTTGCCTGCTGTTTCTTGACCGCTTCTTTTTCTCTGTTATTATAAACTTTCCAAGCCAATTCTAACATTTTATCCAAATCCCGAGTATCATGTCCTTCTAGTTTCTGCAGTTTTCTACGTATATCTTCCTGTGTCTGACCCAAAAAGATTAAAGCAAGCTGCAATTTTCCTGCTTCACTGTCGACCTCCAAATCAGTGAAGCGTCTAGCTGTTTCCTTGAGTCGTTCTGAAAACGCCGAAAGAGATTCATTCTTATCCTGCCTAACTGAATACAATTTTGACCAATTTAGTGTTTTAGGCATCCCAGTCCTGATTCCCTCTACCAACAAATCCTGATACCCCTTAATAGATTCCATCCCTCCAACCCTGTTCGGATCCCATCCCGGATCATCACTCGGAACCAAGTCATTCACAGTCCCCCTAGCTAGATGCATTCTAATCATTTCCCAAGCACGCTCTTTCATTGCCCGCAACCCCATCTCTTTCTCAGTGGAATCCATTAAGGTATCTAACAAAACCTGCATGTCATTCCAATCTGGATTCTGGGTTTTAATTATCATTTTGACCACCCGTGCCACTCTTTCAGGATTCTCACGGTAACTACCTGCTGACTGCTTCCAAATCACCAAATCTCCTGGGGAGAAGGGCACTTTCACAAGCACTTTATCTCCTTGGGGTCCCATAGCTTCCCTTAAAGGGGCAATGAGCTGGGGTTCCCCATGATTCTTACGTCCCTGTCTAGTTCGTGCCGCGAGCGGAGTATTTCATCGATTTTGGGAAGAAACAGGGGAAGGGGTTGGAGGACACATAACAAGCTTTTTAGCATTCCCTGGTACCACTGTTATGTTTGCCACCTCCTCATCCTCTTCCTCCTCCTCCTCCTCAGCACTGCTTTCAGGTAACGGTGGATACAACGAGGAATGGAGTGAGGCAGAGGGGAGGGGTGAGGGGTGAGACGGTAGAGGGGGTGAGACAGAAGGCGCACCTGGTGACACCATTAAAGACAAATCCTCTTCTGGTCGAGAGGTTAAGGCTAAGCACTGAACACATTTAGATTTCTCTTTACAACCCCCGCACTCAGATTCTTTCATTTCCAATACCATTATTCCACACTCAGTCTGCCATTCCTTTTTACGGCGCAGTAAATGAAACAAGTCTAAATACTGTATTTAATCCCATTTTTCCTTTTCTTCCAAATAGTGCATCAATGAATTTATAGTATCATAATCCACAGTACCATTCTTTGGCCATGACGGCCCTTCTCGCTCATATTCTGGCCACCAATGATTACAATAATCAATCATCTTATCCTTACTCATCTCCTGGAAAAACCCTTCACTTTTCCACCTCTTCAGTAAACATCCCAACGGAGTATTTTCGGGTATACCCTTATTGAACTGAACCATAGACTTAAGTGCCCTGAATGGCATTTTGAACCTATTTCACTTACAACGGTACAACAACTCGACAACCGATCGCAACAACCAATATGCAGCAACGTTCAAAACAATAATAACCACTACCAATATTGACAGTTTAACAGAATCAATCATACCACATACTCACACAACAAAAATAAATAAATACCAGACCGATACCAGACCAATCCAACTTGCCGCTTCTCGACGCCGCAAGGGGCAAGTGCCGGACCTGCGCAGCTTTCGTCGCGTCTGACAGCAGGCGCCTAGGCTTACCAGACCAACCAGACGTCTTAGCCCAACCCTGCGAGGATCGCCGCCTCGTCTTATGAGCAGGCACCCAAACCAGAACCAGAAAATAAAGCACCTTCGGGCTTACCTCTCGCAGTCGTCCGCCAGGCGCAGGGGTCGGGCACGAACCGATGACTCCCCGACAATCACTCGGTGCCGGCGTGGAGTGGATCAGAACGCGAACCACCCCAGCCACCTTCGGAGTCCTGCCGCGGTCGCCAGAAAACTGTTGCCCGATCCGAAGAAAACACAAACAGCCGAAGTCGTTTATGCCGTGCTTTATTGAGGGCCCGGGAGCCTGTGGACTAACGTCCAAAGACAGAGCCCCCTTCCACAGAAAAATCACAGGGTTTTTATATGTTTCTTTACATGATTTCTTCATCATAACAAATTCTTACTTCATTTCTCCTACCTGGTACAATAATCTCTCTGACATTTAAGTTTTTGCCAAAAGGTACCCTCCTTAAGATAAGTATACATTCCTAACGATAAGTGATTGTCTCTTAGCTACACTGCTTACATTACAAAATCTGCTATAACAGTTCATCTGCAGGTTACATGCGGCCTACCAAGCCTTAGCATGACTACTACTAATGTCAACTAATGTTAACTATTAACGTTTGCTGCTATCTTAATACAGTTTATTAAATCAAATGGCAACAATATTGGTTGTAATAAATGCTAATTCATGTTCCTATACTATATTTTATATAATTATAATGCTAACTGTTATGGGTGATGGTAAAACATGTAGTCTTAGGAATGTCAGAGAAAACTCACTTAGCACAGGAGAATACCCCAGCTCCGGGAAGAGGGCAATGGAATTATAATGCCAATAGGAGGTGGAAAGGCACAGAGAGGAGAAACAATCGACATCTGATAAGGATTAATGGCCCAGAGGATGTGTCCCACCTGGACCATTAACCACATCCTGCACACCCAGGAAATCCATTCACGCCAGCCTCCGATACCCTGATTCTATCAGCAGCACCATCGAGAAACAAAGAAGTCTAAAGAAATTCTGGACTGGGCAGTGGCACCAACCCCGGGAAGTTTCAAGTTCCCCTCGATACCAGGACCACGAAGACATGTCCAAACATGTTCACTGAGTTAAGGGTATAAGACTGGCAGACCTGGACTCAGACCTTCGTGAGACCTCAGGGGTGATGTGTCGCAGTAGAGGGCACGTCAGGAGGATCACCCGGTGCCCACCGCCTTTCCTTGCTTCCCTGACTCTGTCAATTTCTGTATCGGCTTTGTAAATTTCTTGTGCGTGCTTTTTCGCTGGCAATAAATTCTATTTTATTTTAGAGTGGCTCTCGCTATTTATAACAAAGTTATTTTAACATTATACATACAAGCATTCATCTTAATATTTGCGAAAAGCCAACTTTACAATATGTATTTATAACAGTTATAAGTAATTGCAGATTCCCTCCTGAGGGGCACTGAAGCACCCATTTGCTAGCCTGACAATTTCTCTAGAGATGTCTGCTGCCTACCAGGAGCTCGCATCTGTGTCATCACTAAAAGGCTGCCCAGGCTGGTGAAATTCACAGATTATCATGCCCTCCTACTCTTCCGGGTAGGGTTTGATGAGGAAACTTAGAACTCACCCAGGAGATGAACTGAACAGCTGAATGTCTGACTACATAGCTGGTGCCATACTCAAGGTTTTGGCTTCTATGATCATGGATCATGGATCTACCATTATGAAGCTGGAACTGGCGGGAACTGATGGGATTCACAGGACCAAGCAGGACAAGAAGGTCTTCCTCAGTGTTGGAGGTTAGGATTGCTCCTTTTGTTTTATTTTTCTCAGGGAATTTTCTCCCCTGTGTTGCTAAGAAACAATAACATTTGATACTTAAGAGAGACAAAAGAAGTTGCCATGGTTCAAGAGAAGGGTGGCTGCTCTTTTAGCTGAAGGGGTTTCTCTTGGAAGGGCAGAGATACCACGAGATTTGGGCTAGGGGAAGGGGCTGGGTGTAGCTCCTAGCTCTCTTGCTCTTGGCATCGGAGGGGAAACAGGCTGCAGTCACCACCACTATCAAGCTCTGTCTCCTGCTGCCTTCTACTGATGCCTTAGGTTTTAGCTTTCACGTTTTTTTAGATTCTGTGCTGCTTAGGTGTAGTTCTGAGCCTCATACGAGTACTAGTAAGCACTCTTCACAGAGCAGGTAGACAAAAGAAATCCTTTCCTTCTGAGAACCAAGGACAGCTTTCAGGCCCAAAAGTATAAACAACAGTAGACTGAAGGGAGGAACAAGAAGGATGGGATCTCACCACCTGAAGCTGTAATTCGACAATTAAACCCCAATATGCAAATGGACCAAAACTTATAAAAATGTAAAATCTCGTGACCGGTGAGCCATTTTTGTGAGCATTCACATGTTGGGACCCTGAGTGCAGCCTCAGTCAGGCTCCTGTCCTGCCCAAGGTGGATCTTGGAGGTCTTTCAATAAATACCTACTTTATTGTCTCTCTCTGTCCAGTCTCTGTTTCAGGTCAGCCTTCCAAGGCATCAGTTTCTGGCAACCCAGATGGGACAGTGAGGCATCTGGAAACCCCCCTGGACCAGAGGAACACCCAGCTCCTGCCCCCACTCCTGTCGGCACTCCACGGGGGGCAGGGGGCACAACCCCAGCTGTGGCCCAGGAGTTATCAGAGCCCAAGAATACAAAGCTCAGTGAACCTGAGAGAGGCTTGTGAGTAATTGAATAAAAAGGTATTCTGTTTAGCACCTGAGCTAGGCGCTGGTGAAAAGGCCTGAGGGTCAGGCAGAGTGCTCTCTGTCTCCCCGCTGGTAGTGACAGTATGGTCTCTGAAAAACAGGGTTAGATTGCAGTACTGTTGGTGTGAAGCCTGCAGTGGCGCAGGGAGTGAGTCCCTGCCTTGTGGCTCTGAAGGGCAGGAGTTTGAATCCCATCCTGGCTTGCTTTTTTCTATCTCTGTCCAATTACTTTCTTACTCATAATTGTTGAAATATGAGGTGTACATTTTCTTCCCAAAATTGTAATAATAATATTCCTAGAGATAGTCTTCTGGGGTTAGTATTGAAAAATTAGGGTTGCTTGATTGGGGAACATTCCTTATTCTTTAAATCTAAACTTATTAGACTCTCAGAAAACATCTGGCCAACTTATGAGCTAGATAATGACCAGAAGTGGCCTGAATTCAGGAGTCTTGATAAGAAGTTAATATCAAGTTTAATCTCCCGCATATGTGAAGACCGATATTTTAACAAGTTAGAATATGCTAGGCTCTTTATGGTGATGGCTTGTCCCAAGAGCCAGAGAAAAAGGAACATATATTGGTCTTAAAGAAAAAACAGAGGAAGAGTAAGAAAGATGATGAGTTGATATGGACTAGTGAATGTAAAAGCAAAGAGGAGGCGGAGTTTGATCTCATAGACCCTGATCTGAGGGGGGGGCCCGAGTCCCAGGATTGGGTGGAACAGCGTAATGCTTCGTGAGCCAGCAGCCTGTGATGATCACAAACTCAGAGGGACAGTCGGCTATGGTTCGACCTTATGTCACTAGAGCTATTGCTAACCTCTGGGGGCAGGATGTACTGGCGGCTTGGGGAGTACGAATCGGGACGGATTTTTGATGGGGGCCACTGTGTCGAAGGGCACACCGTGTCTCACACCTCCTTTACGGTGGCTGATAGACAAACCCATCTGGGAAAACCAGTGGCCCCTTCTGGAAGAAAAATTGGTTGCCCTTCAGGAATTGGTCCAGGAACAATTGGACCAGGGTCATCCCTCGGGTTGGCTGGTTTCCTGAGATTTGGGTGGTTTAGAGTCCTTTGCCCTCTGAAAAGCCCCAAGCCAGAGCCAGGAACAAATCGGAGTCTTCAGATGTTCGGTTTTCAAGGTTGTTCGTGTTGTTTATTATTTCTTTTCTTTTGCTCTGAGTCCGGCCAAGGTCTTTGCAGTTTGGGCATCAGGCGAAGACTCCTCCTCCGATGGAGGCTCATCATCGCTTATACCAATTATTACGTACCTATTATTTACAATTACACACCAATATCTACAATCTGTACTGAACAGGTAATTTCTACACTGACCCAATCCCTCTGAAGCTACTTTGTGCCACCGTCACAGCAGAAGATGGAGATGAAGAAGAAGAAGAAGAACCCAGGGCACCGCCCAGAATCCTCCATCTTGTCCCCATTCACCCCTATTCTAAAAACCCAAATGTGACAAACTACACTATTCTCTATCACACTTTTGTGGCTTGTAATACCTCTCTGTGTGTTGGAAGTTTTTCCCATGGACTAAAGTCAAAGCCAGTGCCTTCCTGGGCTCTGTGCCAGGATCTCCAACCCCCCTGTACAGATCCCAGACCTGCCCATAAAGATTTCAAGCCTCCCTGTACAGGTTTCAAACCCCATTGTTCAGGTCTCTGACTGTCCAGGGCATCCAAAGGAATGCCCTGGATTCCCACAGTCATCTTGAGTTTTCTATCAGTCCCTGGAACGTTCCTGTCTTTTGTATCAAAAAGAAATCTGGGAAATGGAGGTTGTTACAAGACCTCCAGAAAGTTAATGCCGTGATGGAAAGCATGGGGACGCTGCAACCTGGTGTGCCATCGCCCACCATGCTTCCCGCAGATTGGCCAGTTCTCATCATCGATCTGAAGGATTGTTTCTTTACGATTCCTTTGCATCCTGTTGACAAACCGAAATTTGCCTTCACGGTGCCAGCAACTAACAATGCTGAGCCTGCAAAGAGATATCAATGGACGGTTTTGCCGCAAGGCATGCAAAAATCACCTGTCATATGCCAATGGTATGTGGCCCATGCCTTGTCTGGAGTTGGCAGACAATTTCCTGCTGCCCATTTCTATCATTACATGGATGATATCCTGGTGGCAGCATCCACTCAGGATGAGCTGCCGAGGATACACCCTCAGCTGCTCAGTGCTTTGCATTCTCATGGGCTCCAGGTGGCTCCAGAAATGGTTCAACAGGAACCTCCTCTGAAATATTTGGGGGTCAAAATTTTGGAATGAACGATCCAACACCAAGAGGTACGATTTGTGCATTCAGTTAAGACACTGAATGATGCACAAAAATTGGTAGGTGTCATCATGTGGTTACGTCCATATTTGGGACTGACCAAGGCACAATTGTCTCCACTGTTTGATTTGTTAAAGGGAGACTCTGATCTGAGATCACCTTGCACATTGACCCCTGAAGCGCAAAAAGCGCTGGAGGAGGTTCAGCGAGCTGTTTCTGCTTGCCAAGTTTATCGCATTGATCCTTCCGTTGATGTAACTGTTTTCATTACCACTCCAGACTTACATCCCACAGGTATCATCGGCCAATGGACTGACAAATGGTCTGATTCCTTGCACATTTTGGAATGGGTCTTTTTGCCCCATCAGCCACAAAAGACAGCAACCACACTATTTGAATTGATCGCTCGCCTAATAATCAAATGCCAGCAACGGTGTTTGCAATTGACGGGAACGGATCCAGCAAAGATCATAGTCCCGGTAGAGCAGGAAAACTTTGACTGGAGCTTTGCAAACAGTGTGTCCCTGCAGAGTGCTCTGGAAAACTTTTCAGGGCAGATCACTTATCATCTGCCCAGCCACGAGCTACTGAAAGTGGCAAAATTAACTGAACTTTCTTTGCGGCCCAAAAATAGTCCGGAGCTGGTGCAAGGACCCACCGTCTTCACTGACAGTTCAGGAAGAACAGGAATATCCATTGTTACTTGGCAGGATGGATCTGAGTGGCAGGAGCTGAAAGGTCATGAGGCTGGCTCAGCCCAGTTGGTTCAATTGAGAGCTGCTGTCGTGGCATTTCAGTAATTTTCCCAGGTTCCTTTCAATTTGGTGACGGATTCTGCCTATGTGGCAGAGGTAGTTCAACGATTAGGTTATTCAGTTTTGAAAGAAGTCAGCAACGCTGCTTTGTTTCATTTGCTGAAAACCTTGTGGTGTGCTATTCAGGCCCGAGTTCATCCATGTTACGTTCTGCATGTTAGAAGTCATACCAATTTGCCAGGTTTCATAGCGGAAGGCAACACGAGGGCTGACAAGTTGGCTAACCCCTCGTGGGTAGCACCTCAGCCTGACATACTCGCTCAAGCCAAGACATCACACAAATTCTTTCACCAGAATGCGCATACTTTGCAGAAGCAGTTTCATTTGACGCCTACTGAGGCTCGTGACATTGTCAATTCTTGTGACGACTGTCACGCGCTTGCTGCACCTTTACCAGGAGGGGCAAACCCCAGAAGCCTCAAGGCCTTGCAGTTTTGACAGACAGATGTCACTAAAATTGCTGAATTTGGCTGGCTCAAGTATGTGCACGTGTCTGTTGATACCTTTTCTTCTGCTATGTGGGCTTCTGCTCACACTGGAGAAAAAGCTCGCGATGTTATTGCCCATTGGAGACAGGCTTTTGCCATTTTAGGCATCCCTTCTACTGTGAAGACTGACAATGGTCCTGCTTACGCCTAGCAGAAGGTGAGGCAGTTCCTACGAGCATGGGGTGTGTCACACAAGTTTAGCATTCCACATTCCCCAACCGGTCAAGCTATTGTAGAAAGCACTCATGGTACTCTGAAGCAGATTCTTCAAAAACAAAAGCAGGGAATGCAGGGTGAAACCCCGCACAGTCGGTTGGCAAAAGCTTTGTACACCATCAATCGCCTTACGGTGCCGCAGAACTCAAATAACCCTGTTATTTTGAACCATCACCTTTCGTTGCAGGGTTTGGACGGGACACATCAGCCTCGAGTGAAGGTTCGGGTGCAGAATTTGACCACTTATCACTGGGAAGACCCATTCGAGCTTATCGCTTCGGGTCATGGGTATGCATGTGTATCCACAGATACTGGGGAACACTGGGTACCTGAGAAGTGTGTTCGTCCTGACCTGCAATGGCAAAGGCAGAATCGGGCCAACAGGCAACCTGAAAACCGTGACCAGAATGAAAGTCATCAAGCAGAGGAATCTTCAAGTGATGACAGACTCAGATGATGTGAGTGATCACTCAGATGGCCCCTCCACTAGCAGACACTGAACACTTTGCATTTTTCTTTTCTTTTCCTTTTTTTTTTTAAACAGAAAAGGGTGAGATGTAGCCCTGGTTCATGCCTGTGATGTTTTGGTCTTCTGAAACTCTTTCCCAGAGAGTTTTCTGTCAACAAGAGACATGTTTTCCTAACTGTAACCTTATGTTTACATTCCTTTCCCTAGGATGGACTTCTTCTTGATGTCCCTCTGACTTGACCAATGTGATTGAAGAAGTTTGTCCTTTTTTTCACCAAGTGGGTTGTTCTTTGTAGAATAGTATAAAGGGAAGAAATAACCGGAAATAAAGGGAGTCATTGTCAGCCTTCTGAGTCGGGGTCTGTGTCGTTGTGATCTTTAACAGCATCAGATCATTGTCTTGCTACTTAACATAGACCCAATCTTCAGGTTGGAAGGGATATGAAGGTGTGTTCAGTCCTGTGGGTCTGGATAGTACGATGTAAGCTTGGAGCTTCTGCAAAGTAGAACGTAAAGCCATTCGATATCTCTGTAAATCAAGGGTTTTTTTAATGTGAATTTTACTTGGAATATGTGGGGTCTGATATGGTTTGCCATGTCGTATTTCATAGGCACTGATGTTATTTCTTTGCCTTGGTTGTATATGAATTTTCAGTAAAGCTATAGGCAAGGCCTGAACTCATGTCATAGAGGTTTCTTGACAAATTTTGCTAATTTGTGTTTTGAGTGTTCTATTTATACGTTCAACTTTACTACTTGCTTGGGGTCTATAAGGTGTGTGTAGATTTTAAGTAATTTTCAAAATTTGGCTAACTTCTTTAACTACTGTTGCAACAAAGTGTGGTCCCCTATCTGATGATATTCTTAAGGGAACTCTGAATCTTGGAATTATATGGTTGAGCAAAACTTTTACTACTTCTTTGGCTGTATTAGTGCGACAGGGGTAAGTCTCTGGCTATCTACTGAAGGTGTCAACTAACACCAGTATGTACTGATATTTTTCTTTGCATGGTAACTGCAAAATCTACTTGCCAGTAATTTTCAGGAAGATCTTTTGCTTTTGTTACTCCTAATACAACTCTTTTCTTTGTGTCAGGGATGTTTTTGCAGCAGATTTCGCATTTGCTTACTACTGATTGTATAATGTTAGTCCTTTTTTTTCTATTACTACCTTTTTTAGATGTTTCAGAAGGTTTTCAACTTTAAAATGTGTGTTTTTGTGTTCTCTTTGAGCTAGCTCTCGCAGGATTAGGGGTGGTGCTACAATCTGATTTGCTGGTGTAATGGCTCACTTTCTGTGATTTCAGCTTTAAGAAATCTGATTAGTTTGTGGTCTGCTTGATTATATTTTGGGTTGAACTCTTACAAATCAATCTCTTTTTGTGGAACTACTGTGAGGATGCCTTTTTTTGGCAACTCCTCTTACTGCTTTATCAGCAAGGCGGTTTTTTGATTCTGGAGTGTTTTTTTTTTTATTATTATTATTTTTACAATGCATGATAGCTACTTCTGTAGGTTTCTTAATGCTCTTTAAGAGGGCAAGTATTTGTCCAGCATGTTTGATTTGATTACCTTGAGCATTCAGAAGTCTTTGTTCTTTTCAGATGGCTCCATGGGCATGGACAACACTAAATCCATACTTAAGAGTCTGTCTATATATTTACTTTTTTTCCTTCACTCATGTCTAGGGCTTCCGTTAATGCAATCAGTTCAGCTTTCTGTGATGACACATCTGTGGGCAGGGCCTTTGCCTCGATCACCTTATCCTGCATGGTTACTGCATAGCCTGTCATCCTTTTGCCATTTTTTATAAAGCTGCTTCTATCTGTAAAAAGTTCTTAATCTGTATTTTCCAGGGGTATGTCTTTCAGGTCAGGTCAGCTGGAGTAGACTTTTTCAATAGTCTGTAGACAGTTATGGTCAGGCTCATTATCAATCAAAGTGGAAGACAGAAACATAGCAGGGTTAACAACAGAAGCTGTTTTCAGGGTAACATCATCCTGTTCTAATAACAGTGCTTGATATTTAAGCATTTGGTTACTGGATAGCCAATGTCTCCCCTTTTCTTCTAGTACGGCTGCTATGGCATGGGTTACATATACTACGATATGTCGCCCAAGGGTGAGTTTTTGAGCTTCCTGGATCAGGAGGGCTGTGGCAGCCACAGCCTTCAGGCATCCTGGCCAACCCTGGGCTACACTGTCAAGCTGTTTGGAAAAGTAGGCTACAGCCTTTTGTTGGTTTTCGAGGTGCTGTGCTAGTACTTCTAAAGCTATACTGAGTCTCTCATATGTAAAAAGTTCAAAAGGCTTAGTTAGGTCTGGCAGCCCCAGTGCCAGGGCTGACATTATAACATGTTTAAACTGTTTAAATGCAGCTCTAGTACTTTCAGTTTATATGATAATTATTTTTTCAGCTGCTTTTAATGCCCCATACAGGGGTTTTATTAGCAGTCTATAATTAGCTATCTACAAACTACACTAAATATTTTCAGGAAAGCTTGCATCTCTTTTACAGTATGGGGCTCTGGGAGTTGACAGCTTCTTTCTGTTCTTTGTTGAGCTGCCGGTGTCTACGGAAAATTTCAAGCTTTAGGTAATGTCGCTGTGGGACACAATGAACGAGGCAGGGAGTGATTCAGTGAGGCTGTGTGGCCCCTTGCAGGGAAGGGACGCACGGTTTATTTCTCTACTACTTTTATGCTTTTTCAAATGTGCCCACCTTAGAGGTGGGACCTTTGGGAACCATTGGTCAGTTCCAGAGACCACCACACTAAGTCCCTCCTCTGGGAACAGAATGTGGAAACACACGGTAGTTTACATTGTGTGACCTTGTGTCCCAAAAGAGTGCCTGGGAATGGAATTTCCCAAAACCAAAACATGGTAGGCACGAAGCATGGCAACAAGGTAAACTACTGCTTCTTTAGCAATCTGTGCTTTGTCTTTGGAAACTTTATACCCACTCAGTCCTAAGAAGTTTTATAAACTTACGGTAAGTCGTATGCAATAATTTTTAGTTCTCGCTGCAATCAGGATGTTGTCTACATATTGGAGAACAACTTTTTCTGGCTCTTGTTCTTTCTAATTTTTTAATTCTTTCGCTAGCTGGTTTTCAAATATTGTTGGGCTGTTGTGAAACCTTTGGGGTAAAACCGTCTAAGTGAGCTGAGGGTTTTTTTTGTCTCGGGATGTTTTTACTTAAAAGCAAAGAGCTCTTGACTGTTTTTGAGCACAGGAATGCAGAAAATGCATCTTTTTGGTTTACAACAGTAAACTACTCTAATTCGTCTGTTAGTGTGGTTAAAAGGGTGTAGGGATTGGCAACCACAGGGTAAATGCCTTCAGTAATTTTGTTAATTGCTCTTAAATTTTGTACTAATAGATAACTGTCTTGGGTTATGGAACCAAAAATGTGTATTCTATTTCATCTGCTGAAAGCAGTTGGAGACTTGTTCTTTACTCTGGGAGGAGGGGGCCTGTTGCCATGCTCGTGCCTGCCTGTTTTGGTTTTGGGAAAATTCATTCCCAGGCACGGTTTTGGTAAACAAGGTCACGTTCTGTAAACAACCAAGTGTTCCCACATTCTGTTCCCAGAGGAGGGACTTCTGTGATGGTCTCTGGGTCTGACCAATGGTTCCCAAGGGTCCCACCTCTGAGGTGGGCACATCTGAGAAAGTATAATAGGAATGAGAAAAATAAACTGGGGTCTCTCTCTTGCATGGAGAGATCACGCAGCCTTCAGAATGCACTCTCTGCCTCGTTCCTGTGTGTCCCACAGTGACAGGGGCCGGTGCCTTTTGTTAATGGGCCAACTGTTAAAACCAGGTAGGACATTGTTTCTTATCTCTTTCACCGCCCGGGGAATATTTTCTGCTAATGGACCATTAAGACACCCCTAATAGCACACATCACCAAAGTAAAACATCCACATTCCAACATCCTGTTGTGAGAAGCTCCACCCAGAGGGGGGAGCCAACCATTCCTACCTGGATAAAACTGAGACACAGGAACACAGAAAATATCCAGCTTCACCCGATTCCTGGAGGAAGACTGGACCCCTTTATCTCGGAACACCTTCTAGGCAACCTCTAACAGTTTATCTATGTCTCGAGTACTTTCTGTCTTTTGCAGCTTTTTTCTTATATTATTTGAAGCTTGACTTATGAACAAAAGCACTAGATGTGCTTTGCCTTCAGCTGATTCTGGGTCTAAATCTGTATGTTTGATGGCAGTTTCTCTTAGCCTGTTTAAAAAATCAATGGGTGACTCATCATAATTTTGCCTTGCTTCATAAATCTTTGACCAATTTGTAGCTTTAGGGACACCGTGTTCTAACCCATATACCACAAGGCTTTGATATGGTTTTAACCTCGCCAATTGTTCTGGTGTATTTGGATCCCATCCTGGATCTTTAAGGGGAAATATCTGTCGGACAGTGCCTTGGAGTGATCTATTTGCAATACTAGCATCGACTAAGGCAATGACAGCTTTGTTTACTATTCTTTTTTCTATAGGGTCAAGTAACATATCTAACATAGTGTTTAAATCAGCCTAATCAGGGTTTTGTGAGTTAATTGCCCGTTCTACTAACTTTGCTACTTTATCTGGGGTTTTTTTATATTTCTCTACAGTAGTTTTCTACTGTTCTAACTCCATAAGGGAGTATGGCACTTTTGCAAACATTGGTCCTTGGTTGCCAGCAGCTTGCCTCAATGGGGCTTATAGGAACGGTTCTTGTCTTTTTGCCCTGGTACGTTTAGCAATCAGGGCCCCTCCCGGACCCAGGCTTGGACTTGCCCTCAGATCAGGGACTATGAGGTCGAATTCTGCCTTGTCCTTGGTTTTCCATTCACTATTCGATATCAACTCATATCTTTTTTACTTTTCTCCTGTTTCTTCTTTAAGACTAATATATGCTCTTTTTCTTCTGGCTCTTGGCAACAAGCCATCACTATAAAGAACTTAGCATATTCTAACTCACTGAAATATTTGTCTTCACGTATGCCGGAGATTAAACTTAATAATAATTCCTTATCTAAAGTCCCGAATTCAGGCCACTTCTGGTCATTATCTAGTTTATAAGTTGGCCAGATGTTCTCTGAGAGTCTAATAAGTTTAGATTTAAAGAATAAGGAGTCCTTTGCAGTCAAACTGTTCCAATTTCTCAGTACTAATCCCAGAGGACTATCTCTGGGGATGCCATTGTTGCAACATTCCTAAGAAAATGCCCACCCCATACCTCAGCAGTTATAACTAAGGGAGTAATGGGGGGGAGAAAGAAAGCAGGCAAGGACGGGATTGGAACTCTCAGCCTTCCAAGCTGCAGCACAGGGAATCACTCCCTGTCTCACCGTTTGCTCCGTGCCAACAGTGCTGCGATTTAACCCAGGACAGGGAATCACTCTCTGTCTCAATGCTGGCTCCACGTGAACAGTCTTACAATCTAATCCAAATTTTCAAAGAGCATCTTCTCTACTGGGGGAGAGGAGAGCACTCCACCTGAACCTCCGGCCCTTTCACTAACACAACTCAAGTGCTAAACAGAATACATTCTTATTCAATTATGCACCTCTGTCAGGTCTACAGATCTTTGGATTCTTGGGCTCTGATTCCTCTTGGGCCACACTTCAGGCCATCTCCTTCTTGGAGTGCTGGCAGGAACTGGGTGTTCCTCTGGTCCAAGAGGGGTTTTCAGATGCCTCACTGTCCCATCTGGGGTGCCAGAAACTGATGCCTTACGAAGGCTGACTTGAAACAGAGGCTGGACAGAGCTAGGAATAAAGATATTTATTAAAAGGCTTCCAGGACCCACCCTGGGCATTACAGGAGCCTGACCAAGGCTGCACCCAGGGTGGGTTAGGAATGGCCACACAAAATGGCTACCCGATCACAAGATTTTACATTTTTATAAGTTTTGGTCCATTTGCATATTGGGGTTTAATTGTCCGATTACAGCTTCAGGTTGTGAGGTCCCATCCTTCTTGTTCCTCCCTTCAGTCCACCATTATTTATGCTTTTTGGGCTGAAAGTTGTCCTTGGTCCTCAGCAGGAAAGGATTTGTTTTGTTTACTTGTTCTGTGAAGAGAGCTTACTAGCACTTAACATGAGGCTCAAAACTACATCCTTAGGCAGCACAGAATCTGAAACTATGAAAGCTAAAATCTAAGGCACCACCTGTGATCCTCCCGTCACCCCGGCAATGGAAATAGGTTCTGCCCCCACATGTCCCTGTAGCATTAGAATACACTGCACACCAGTATCAACCAAAGCTTCCTATTTCTGCGGCTCTGATGTGCCAGGCCATCGAATCAACGCAGTCCAAAAGACCCGGTTTTCCCATGCCTCTTCCTAGCTAGAGGCAGGGCCCCTCTAGCACTGGTTATTATTCCCTTCCTGGGCATACAT
Organism: Phylloscopus collybita; assembly: GCA_027886175.1. Taxonomy (NCBI): domain Eukaryota; kingdom Metazoa; phylum Chordata; class Aves; order Passeriformes; family Phylloscopidae; genus Phylloscopus; species Phylloscopus collybita. The sequence continues at coordinate 6,802,219 of JAJNNQ010000057.1, forward strand.
AGTAGAGGTTCCTTCAAGGGGATTCAACACAGCATCCTGACTTCTGGCAGCTTGGTCATGGGAGGCTGAGGCTACTTTCATTTTAGTGGAACCCCCTTGGTGAGTGTTCCTCTCCTTGAGCTCACGCACCCGTGCTGCCAGGACAGAAGTGGGTTTCCCATCCCACACTCCCATGCCTTCCCCATGGTCACGCAGATAAAACCACAGGTCAGCTCTTGGAGTGTACCCTCTCTCTCTAGCTGGGGGTTGTTGGGCCCTAACTCTAGGGCCTGTGACTCGCGCTGGTGCCACATGGGAACTGTTCCTCCTCATCTCCTCCCTCACCTCCCTTTGAGTTCTTTAACCAGAGCAGAGATATGAGCCTGCATCAGGTCATTGATCATACTCTCATAATTCCTAAGCTTATTGGCAACAGAACCCACTGTCTCTTGATTGTCCTCAGCATTAACTGTTGGAATGAAGGTAGTGTACTGAGATGGCCCTAGCTTTGCCAGATTCCACAACATCTGCCCTGTGCATCTAACCTTGTCGAGGTAATTATCATGCTGTCCGCTCCTCCCAAAAAGTACCTCCAGTACTGCTGTCTTAGTTTGGAAAAACAGGTATCTGCCAGGGAGAGCTGGAGTTTCCCTTAGAATGGGGAATGTAAGCCCCTCACCCCTGCCAAATTATAATTTTGCAATTAGGGCTTTCAGGCAAAAGTTTGGAAATAGGAATAACAGTTCTTTACTAGGAATATTAACAATACAAATGTAGTAGAAAAACAAAACCACCCAAGCAAACAACAATTTTGGAAAACCCTGACAGAGTCAGAACTACAACCTGACACCCTGTTGGTCAGGGTGTTGGAAGCAGTCCAAAAGTGAGTCCTCCTGGAGTGGCAGAGGTGGTTCTGTTGGAGTAGAGATGATCATGTACAACAAGGGTCCAGGTAGTGATGAGAAGGGGTCCAGTGGTGGTGGGAAAGGGGTCCAGTCTTCCTCCAGGATCCGGGTGAAGCTGGATATTTTCTGTGTTCCTGTATCTCAGTTTTATCCAGGTAAGAATGGTTGGCTCCCCCCACTGGGTGGAGCATCTCACAATAGGATGATGGAATGTGGATGTACTGCTTTGGGGAGGGTGTAGTTTGGGGATGTGTTAATGGCCCATTAGCAGAAAAATATCCCCCTGGAGGGAAGACCAATGGTGGAAGAGATAAGAAACAATGCCCTACAGTTGGCCCATTAACAAAAGGCACCCGCCCTCCTCCTCCCAGAGTAAAGAAGAACAATGCTTTCAGAAGATGAAAATAGAATACACATTTTTGTTTTCCATAACCCAAGACAACCGCCACTTCCCTCAGCTGTTGGATTCCTTCCTCAAGAGTCTTACAGCGCATTCTATGGTGATGCTCCTGCATTCTTTCTCTGTGGACAAATCTCCCTCTCACACTCATTAAAAGCAGCTCCCAAAGGGAAAGGGGTCCTGGCTCTCTTACAAATACCTGATTTATTCCCAAGTCCTGGGTCAAGGGTTCCAAATTCCTTTCCTCACCACTATCTAGTTGCACACCTGTACCCATAAGGTCCCAGACCCAAAGCAGCCAGCCTGTGTAAGCCTCACGTCCCTGTCGCACAGTATCTTTTTGTAGATTACAGTCTTTTATACCACAGGGACTCAGTGATGATCTGAACTTGTGATTCCCCTGTGGGTTGTGACGGCCCTCCTTTCTTATCCTTATTATTTGGGTTCGCTGTTTTCACCTTAGATTTCTTTGTTTCCACAGGGGCCACTGCTGCTGGCTGTGACTGCCCATGTGGTTCAGCTGCAACCTGGACAGTTGTAATATCTGTGGGTTCCATTGTTGCACCATCAGACTCCCTTTTGTCAGGGCAGGGGGAGGGTTTCCCACCAGCTGGGGCTAATGAGGCTACCACGGGAAATGTACTCCCTCAGCATCTGGCCCATCTCACATATCTCCTTCGCCCAATCCGGGTGGTCTATCTCTGAGGCAGGCATTGGGGCAGGGGCGGGCTCTTGGGCAGCATCCTTATTCTCTGGGGTAGGTATAAGGGTGTTTACCCAGGTCAATCTCCCCTTATCTCTGAATGCTAAATAGAGTAGACCTATAAGCAACACCAGCCACTGTATGATATCATTAGCATTCAGAGGAGATTTGAACCCTTCAAAAACTGGTGGGGTATACTCAAAGAGCTGGGTGAAAGGTTGGGAAAAATTTCCCCCGGTGCCATTTCCTCACTGTAGGTACCATTGTTAAAGTAACCCCAAAACCACACACTTAGTGTGTGATAGATCTGAATCCATGTGCCTGCCTTCCAGAGGAAGTTAAAGATCTATGAATTCCTCACCTTATTAACCCATAAAACAAACTGGATGCCAGCCACAGTCGCCTTAGTTATAGGGCCCATGTTTAGATGAGGGCCTGCAAATGGCATAAATAAAGCCACGACCACATGCCACCCAAACCAGGGAAAGCTAGACCATATGATTCTGACCAGTGGGCTTCTAATACACAAGAACTGTTATTCCTTTCTCTCAATGCCCTCGTGCCCCACACTTGGGCGCCAAAGTCTGTCTTGGTTTGGAAAGACAGGTATTAGCCAGGGAAAGCTGGAGTTTCCCTTGGAATGGGGAATGTAAACCCCTCATCCCCTCCAAATTACTATAATTTTGCAATTAAGGGCATTCAGGCAAAGATTTGGAAATAGGAATAACAGTTCTTTACTAGGAATATTAAAACCACAAATGTAGTAGTAAAAACAAACAAGCAAGAAAACAAACAACAATCCTAGAAACCCTGACAGAGTCAGGGCTACAACCTGACACCCTGTTGGTCAGGGTGTTGGAAGCAGTCCAAAATTAAGTCCTCCTGGAGTGGCAGATGTGGTTCTGTTGGAGCAGAGATGATCCTGAGAGAAAAGGGTCTAGTGATGGTGAGAAGGGTCTGGTCATCCTCCGGGAATCCAGTGGAACCCAATACCTCATGTTCCTACGTCTCAGTTTTTATCTAGGTAGGAATGGTTGGCTCCCCCTCCACTGGGTGGAGCATCTCACAATGGGATGATGTAGTGTGTTATGTCATTGGTGAGCCTTAATGGCCCATTAGCAGAAGATATTCCCCTGGAGGGAGGATGGGTGGTGAAAGAGATTAGAAACACTGCCCCACCTGGTTTTAACAGCTTTCCCATTATCAGAAGTCATCCCTCCCCCTCCCCCCAGAGTTACAAGAGATAAAGAAAAACATCTCCCCAGCTGCTTTCAACAGATGATATACAATACACATTTTTGGTTCCATAACCCAAGACGGTTCACCAACTACCAGTGGTCCAAAACTCAAGTGACTCAGGTTCTGAGTGATGGGGACCAAAGGCTTCTTCCCCAGCAGAAACTTTGGTTGTAGCTAAGCTGGGGAAAGAGGACGTTGAATTTCTGGTAGATACTGGAGTTTCTTGTTCTGTGTTAAATACATTAGAAGGAGAACTAGGTCATGATACTGTACATGTTGTTTGGGCTACCAAGGTAACCAAAACATGGCCTATCTTCCAACCTTTAAAATTTAATCTGGGAAAGCACTGGGTATCCCATCAATTCCTTTATATGCCTAACTCCCCTCAACCATTGCTGGGGAGGAACTTGCTAGAGTAATTGGAAGCAGAAATTAAATTTTAAAAGGGGAAGGGTGTACAAGTTGTAATTCCTGAATCTAAATTTGTCCAAGTTGTTGCACTTTTTATACAGGAAAAATGTGGTGAAATCCCTGCTGAAGTTGGAAATGTGGTAAATCCAATACTATGAGACAGTGATATCCCAAGAAGATCCAAATGAGCAGAATAAGTGAGTATTGCACTCAAACCAGGACCCACACAGGTAAGGCAAAAACAATATCCTTTGAAATTAGAGAACCGCAAGGGATTGGCACCTGTAATTGAAAAATTCCTGCAATATAGGTTATTAGTGCAATGTGAGTCCAAATTCAGTACCCCAATTTTAGCTGTTAAGGAAGCAGATGGTGTTATTGATTAGTACAAGATTTAAGAGCAATTAAAATTACAGAGGACATACACCCAGTGGTAGCCTATCCCTGCACCCTTTTGACCACACGGGCAGATGAATTAGGTTGGTTTACTGTTGCAGACCTGAAGGATGCCTTTTTCTGCATTCCTGTGCAGAAAAACAGCCAGGAGCTCTTTGCTTTTGAGTGGGAAAATCCCAAGACAGGAACGAAAACTCAGCTCACGTGGTCAGTTTTACGGCAAGGTTACAAGAACAGCACCACAATATTTGGAAACCAGTTAGCAAAGGAACTAGAAGACTGGAGAAAACAAGAGCCAGAAGGAGTTATTCTTCAATATGTAGATGACATCCTGATTGCAACCAAAACTAGAGATGACTGCATACAACTTACCGTAAGTTTAATAAACTTCATGGGACTGAGTGGTTACAGAGTTTCTAAAGACAAAGCACAGATTGCCAAAGCAGTAGTTTACTTGGGGCTTGAGATCTTCCATGGACACTGACAGCTCAGCAAAGAACAGAAAGAAGCCATCTGTCGTCTCCCAGAGCCCCATACTGTGAGAGAGATGCAAGCTTTCCTACGAATGGTAGGTTGGTGTAGTTTGTAGATAGCTAATTATAGACTGCTGGTAAAACCCCTATATGGGGCAGTAAAGGCAGCTAAAAAAGGAATTATCATATGGACTGAAAACACTAGAGCAGTATTTAAGCAACTGAAACACTCTCTAATGTCAGCTACAGCACTGGGGCTATCATCCTTAACTAAACCTTTTGAACTTTTTACATATGAGAAACTGAATATGGCTTTGGGAGTACTAGCACAGTGCCTGGGGAATCAACAGAGGGCTGTGGCCTACTTTTCCAAACAGCTAGACAGTGGTTCTCAGGGCTGGCCAAGATGCCTGAAGGCTGTGGCAGTCAACGTCCTCCTGATCCAGGAAGCCTGAAAATTCACCCTTGGGTGACACATTGTAGTATATGTACCCCATGCTGTAGCAGCTGTACTGGAACAAAAGGGGGGCATTGGCTATCTGGTAACTGGATGCTTAAATATCAAGCACTGTTATTAGAACAAGATGATGTAACCCTGGAAACAAATTGTGTTCTTAACCCTGCCATGTTTTTTTCTTCCACCTTAATGGACAATGAGCCTGAACATAACTGTTTACAGACAATTAAAGTTGGCTACTCCAGCTGACCTGACCTGAAAGATGTGCCCCTGGAAAATCCAGATTGGGAGCTTTTTATGAATGAGACCAGCTTTATAAAAATGGCAAAAGGATGACAGGCTATGCAGTAAACATGCAGGATAAGGTGATCGAGGCAAAGGCCCTGCCAGCAGATGTGTTATCACAGAAAGCTGAACTGATTGCACTGATGAGAACCCTAGACCTGAGTGAAGGAAAGAAGGTAAACATATGGAATGACTCTAAATATGTGTTTAGTGTTGTCCATGCCCATGGAGCCATCTGGAAATAAAGAGGACTTCTGAATGCTCAAGGTAACCAAATCAAACATGCTGAACAAACACTTGCCCACTTAGCATTAAAAAACCTACAGAAGTAGCCATCATGCATTGTAGAGGTCACCAAAAAGGGAAAACCACTCCAGAATTGGGAAACTGCTTTGCTGATAAAGCAGCAAGGGGGGTTGCAGAAAAAGGAATTCTTGCAGTAATTCCACAAAAGGAGATTGATTTGTCAGGGTTCACCCCAAAATATGACCAAGCAGACCACAAACTAATCAAGTTTCTTAAGGCTGAAATCACAGAAAGTGGGTGGGCTGTTACACCAGCAAATCAGGTTGTAGTCCCACCCCTGGTCTTGTGAGAGCTAGCTCAAAGAGAACACAACCCCCCACATTTCGGGGATGAAAACCTTCTGAAACATCTAAAAAAGGTAATAATAAGAAAAGGAATGACTGACATTATACAATCACTAGTGAGCAAATGTGAAATCTGCTGTAAAAACAACCCTGACACAAGGAAAAGAGTTGTATTAGGAGTAACAAAAACAGGGGATCTTCCTGGAGATTACTGGCAAATAGATTTTGCAGAGTTACAATGCAAGGAGGGATACCGGTACATCCTGGTGTTAGTTGACACCTTCAGTGGATGGCCAGAGGCTTACCCGTGTCACACTAATACAGCCAAAGAAGTACTAAAACTTTTGCTCAATCATATAATTCCAAGGCTTGGGGTTTCCTTGGAGATGTCATCAGATAGGGGACCACACTTTGTTGCAACAGTGGTTAAAGAAGTTCGCTAGATTTTGGGAATTACTTGGGATCTGCATACACCTTATAGACCCCAAGCATGTGGCAAAGTTGAACGTATGAATGGGACTCTCAAAACACAAATTAGGAAAATTTGTCAGGAAACATCCATGACATGAGTTCAGGCCTTGCCTATAGCTTTACTGAGAATTCGCATACAACCAAGGCAGAGGGATTACATCAGTCTTTATGAAATTCTATATGGCAGACCATATCAGATCCCACATGTTCCATGTGAAATTCACATGAAGGGGAGACTTGATTTACAGAGATATCTAATGGCTTTTGGTTCCACTTTGCAGAAGCTCCAGACTTACATTGTGCTATCTAGACCCATAGGACTGGACACACCTGCACATCCCTTCCAACCTGGAGACTGGGTCTATGTTAAGTGGTGGGACAGTGATCTTCTACAAGCCAGGTGGAGAGGACCATTCCAAGTTCTGCTGACCACCCTCACCTCACTCAGAATTGCTGGCAAAGGACCCTGGATTCACTATTCCAGAATTAAGAAATCTTCTACTCCTGAAACAACTGTAAAAACAGAGACTGATGCAGATGAAAACATGCTTTAAATGATTCCTCCTCTGTACTTAAAGAAACTGCTCACACTATGAGTGAAGCTCTGCTTGTGGGACTGGCGATTGCACTGGGACCTTATTAACACCCTACCTCACTAAAAATGGGCCCTTCACCATCTGCTTGGGTGACTCAGGGGAAACCCCAGGACCCTGAGCCCCTTCCCCTTCCAAGACAGCCTCTCCCAGCCCTGTTTGGGAGCCATGCTGCCTCTGTCCAGCCCTGCCATTTCTCTGCCACTGCTCCCAGTTTTTTGCTACACTGTAGCCCTGTCTGCCAGAATACCCCATGGTTTCTGCCACAGCTGCCAAGTTTCTGCTACCTCTTGCTTGCTACCCCAGGTGAGCCTGCCCAGCCTTTCTTGCTGCTGCTCCAAGGTTCCTGCTGCAGCCCATTTTTGCTGTCCAGCCTGTCCACCATTACCATGTGATTGAGATGACTGAACTTGCGTCACAGAGCCCCCTGCAGCTGTGAGGGAATCATTGCACCTGCCCTTCCCACCAGGAGCCTGCCAACACCCCTGCCAGCTGTGACCGTAACTATACCAAGGAGGAAATTGCTTAAAGAGTGGGAAGAGACTGTTTATTGGGTTTTCTGTTCTTGTTTGTTGTTATTACCATTGTTGTTCTTTGTTTGCCTTGTTATACATACACATACTAGTAGAGAACTGTTATTCCTTTTCCCATATCTTTGCCTGAAAGCCCCTTATTTCAAAGTTTTAATAATTTGGAGGGAAGGGGGTCATATTCTCCATTCCAAGGGAGGTTCCCACCTTCCTTGGCAGACACCTGCCTTTCAAACCAAGACACAGATGAAAGACCTTGCAGGCCCCTTTCTGACACTGATACATTAAGGAGGTGTATCTGATGTTGCTCAGGGTTTTCCATCCTACATGGAGACCATAAAATATGCACCCAAGGTGAGAGGGCTTTATGTTCACATATGGGAATATTATTTGAGCTGTAGTGGTGTTTATAGGGTTATGTGATGTGTTAACTCTTGGAATTTCAATTGCTTGTTAGGTTGTTCTCTTGCCAGTATGATTTTTTATCAAATGTGTGTGCAGTGTGAAAGGTGTGCAAGAGCTATCATTGCGAGTAGTTAAGCACGGGATAGGAATATGCTACAAAAGTTTGATTTCCTTCAACTGATAGCCAATCTGTCCCATTAATTAATGACCCAGACGGAGGGAGCCATTGCCCTCTTAGCATTTTAGTGTTGTTATTAGAAACGTGAGTTTCTGAGTCCCATCAGGTTACTGGATGAAACACTGGAGGGTCATAAACATGAACCCAGTAGATTTGCACATTGACACCCATAACACAAGAGCTAAATAGTAAAACAAAGCAAAGGTCTTACTTTTGAGTTAGCTGATACAATGGCCATGTAGGCCAAGAAGGTATTTGCGGCATTGGGTTCTGCCCCCACACTGCATCATTCTAGATGCCTTAGCATCCAGAGCATGTTATGTTTTCATTTCCTCTTCCTCTTCGTCCCTGTTGAGGGGTTGGCTGACTTCAACTTGATCGTCTCCTGTACAGGATTCTGTTGGGCATCCTTTGAGCTCATGGGGTGGTTTGACAGCTTTACCTGGTACCCACAATGGACCTGTAGGGGATAGAACACAAGCATATCCCCAGCCCCATATTAATAAATCAGCAGGTCCATGCAAGATGGTTGTATCAGGAAGCTGTCTATGTAACACCTTAGGATGTTGCAACCTATCTTTGGGGCTTTTAAAATGACATTCTGCAGCTGTAAGAGCAAAAGGGTTATTGCCTTTTTCCCAACCTGGAAATGAAACTCAAGATAACTTTAGTAAGGAGGTAATATAGAAGTGGCTCTTTATTTTAAGACCTTCAGGGGCAGTTATGGAAAGATGTCCACAAAAGCTCACCCACACGGGGTGAATAGTTTTTATAAGTTCACCAAATCAGCATAAATGACAGAAAAGCACCAATTAGGAGGAGAAGTGGTGATGCAATTCCCCCCCCCAGATCAAGCCCCTTCTCTGGAGCCTCCTTTCCCCCCCCCCCCTCCCCCCCCAGCAGTAGCTGTACTTTGTTCATTAAAATGTATCTCGAAGACTTGTTCTCAACCTTGGCAGCCCGGAAGAACCAAGATAGCATTGGGCCCTTGTACCCTTCGGGACTCAGAGCTCTGGAATTTGTTTTGTCTTTCTGCCTCGAGAAAGGCCATGGAAAATTACTGGAAAAACTAGCCACTAATAAAATAGGCTACAGAGCTACAAATATATGTGCAAACAATACAGAGAACATATAAAAGAAAAAAAGGCAAAACCCAAAACAGCATCAGGGTCATTAGAACGATTTAAAAAATTTAAAGTAAAACAAGCAAAATCCAGTTCATCCTGTGGTGCCACTCCAGGGTTTCCTCTTTTCTGTATGGCAAGGAGATTTTTGAGTGTGCGATTCATCCATTCCACAACTCCCTGAGAGGAGGGGTTGTGGGCAATTTCAAAGGAGTGGTGAACACCCCGGGGCTGTAAAAAGATAGCAACAGAATTGGACTGGTAAGCAGGGCCATTACCATTGTGGATTTCCTGTGGCTGACCCATTGCCACAAATACACAGAGGACCTGGCGACAAACATCTTTTGCAGATTCACCTGTATGTGCCATGTCGACTAAAAAGCCTAAAACTAAGTCTATAGAACAATGACCAAATTTCTGCTGGCCAAAGGACAAAATGTGTGTAACATCAGTTTGCCATAACTGGCAGGTTGCAAGCCCTCTGTGCACTACCCCAGTGGGCACATTAGGAGTAGAAAAATGCTGGCAGTCAAGGCAAGTGTTAACAATCATGTGTGCCTGGGTCATTGAAATACCGTAATCTTTAGATAAAGCAGCAGTGTTTTGATGAAAGAGGGCATGAGATTCTGAAGCAGCTGTAAATGTCTGATTAGATATGACTGCCATCATCAAGCTGTCAGCACAAGCATTCCCTTCCATTAGGCGACCTGGTAAGTTAGTATGGGAGTGAATATGTATGACAAAAAATGGTGTACAACGAGAACAAATGAGACATATTGAATCAACAAGTACCACGGTTATATCAGTAGTATTTACAAAGTGCACACAAACATCAGGCATTTGCAGAAGTATTCCAGTAACATATGCACTATGAGATTAAAAGGTGAGTTAGGAAAAAGACAAAACACCTGCACTGCAGCTCTAAATTCAACTTGTGCAGAGCGGATTTGTATAACAACATGATCCTTCCACTCGACTCCATCATACCAAGTCATCACAGCTTTGTGAGATTTTTCTGATCCATCTATAAACACAGTTACAGTATTTGGAATTGGGGCTGAGGTGACAAAGGAGTTTATGCTTAGTGGAAGAGAGTTAAAACCTGAAGGAGTTTGTGAGATGGCAAATGAAATGAGATGAGATTTTCCCTAAGAAATCAGCAAAAGAAACAGCACAAGCTATCGAATCTCACAGTAAAGAATCGAATTCATGCCTCTGTAAAGGAATGACAAGGATTTCAGGATCTCACCCTAATATTTGACTGGCTCATTGTCTACCTCTGGTACCAGCATTGAGGCACATTTTTAAACGAGTGGTTATTCACTTAGACATATGGGGGAGGAATACCCATTCTAAAACAAATATCTTTGCCATCTGGACACTTGACCAAGGATGGCAAAAGGCTGAAAAGTGTTAATAATTACAAAAAGAGTCATAGGTAAATCCCCAACATAACAGGCTGCATTATAGAAGCTAATTTCGTCAGCAATTATCTCAAGGGTGAGATGTGCCTCCTTTGTAAGTGTTGTTGCAGACAACAAATCAGTGTCATCTTTCAGCAATTTGAACAAAGGGCTCATTTCTTCTTTTGTGATGCTGAGCATTGGCCTAACCCAATTTATTGTGCCCAACAATTTTTGCAAATCATGTAACGTTTTTACAGAAGGCACCAATTTAAGGGATTGTGGGCAGACAGATTTCTCACTTACAAACCATCCAAGGTATTTCCAAGGTGCCATTCTTTCTATTTTTTCAGAAGCTATTTGTAAGCCACAAGATTTCAGCCTCAGAATCATATATGAAAGGATGATGTCAAGTTCAGCTTGATGCTGTGAAGCAATTAAAATATCATCCATATAGTGGTATATCAAACCATTGCAAAATTTTTGTCTAACCAGTTCCAAGGCATTAGCTACAAAAAGCTAGCAAATTGTTGGACTATTTTTCATACCTTGTGGTAAAACAACCCAATGGTACTTCTTCATAGGTGCCTCTCAATTTACACTGGGTAAAGAGAATGCAAAGCGATAACAATTCTCTGGATGCAATGCAATTCTAAAAAAGCAATGCTTAAGATCAATCACAACAATTGGCCAATCCAGGGAAATCATTGGAGTGGGTAAGCCTGGTTGCAAGGCACCCATAGGTTCCATCACTCGATTTACTGCTCTGAGGTCTTGCAGTAGTTGCCACCTCCCTGATTTTTTCAATATCACAAATATGGGGGTGTTCCATGGAGACGTGGATGGTACAATATGTCCCAATTTCAATTGTTCATCAACAAGCTTTTCAGCTTGGTTCAATTTTTCCCCTTTCAAGGGCCACTGATCAACCCAAACAGGTGCATCTGTTTTCCACCTGAATTTGAGCATCAGTGACCCATTTGTTAAATTTGCTGCCTTCACTGCAAGAGTACTGTTCCGTTGAGAACGTAAATCATGACCCCACAGAGAAGGCAAAACAAACGGTTGTAAAGTTGCTCAGCGTCCATTTGGCCCTATGACTGTAAGAATAAGTGCACTTTGTTTAGGGGCTTGATGCCCCCCAATGCCTTCCACTAAGAGATCTGCTATTTTAAGAGGCCACTGTGGGGGTCATGAAGATTCCAAAATGATAGAAACATCTGCACCAGAGTCAAGTAAACCTGTAAAAAATTTGTCATTTAATTGTAAAGTTAGTAAGGGCTTTTCACTCATAATTTGTTGGAGCCAGTGAACGTGGATGACATTGGTGCTGCTGAACCCATCAGTTCCTTGGACAGCGCATTTTGCTGCCAAAACAAAAAAAAAAAAGGGAGCAATAGCAACTGTACCATTTTTTTGCTTTTTGAGATAAAACAAGGTGGGGTGTTAGTTGAAACCATCACTTTAATTTCCCCTAAATAGTCTTAATCAATCACACCAACATGTATTATTGTGGCAGATGATCTACCAATTAAAAGTCCAAACAATCCTTCCAGTAAAGGTCCATGAACTCCTGTATTTAGCATGTGAATAGTTGAGTCTGGGATTAGGGAATACAAACCTGCGCTCCCGTGGGTAATGGTGAGGAGGAAATTGAGACTCCTGGGTTAGGACTGCAAAGACCCTGTTATGTTGAGGGGCACTAGGTCTCATGTCTGTCTTCCTGTTTCCCTGCTGAGGGTCGAGAGGATTACTGTCTTTATCAAATTTTGACATACGTGCTTCACTGCAGTGGTAACCTTTTCTACATCACGGACACAGAGAGAGGGATGGGGGGGCGGGGGGCATCTTTCCTTTCCTTTGAGTGGGACACTTTCTCTGGAAATGCCCTTCTTGTTGGCAATTAAAATGTGTATTAGAGGCTTGCTGTAAGGCAGCAGCCAAAACAGACACATGGTGTTCCTCTGTCCCCACATTCTGACAGGCTTTAATGTAGGGGGGTAAATTAGCATGCTCATTCCTTACAGAGAGCAGTGCTTTCTGACAGTCCACGTTAGCATTTTCAAAGGCTAGTTGTAATGACAATATAATAGCTGCTTCATCATTTTCTATTTGCCTACTTATGGCTGTCTGCAATCTATCAATGAATGTTACATATGATTCTCGAGGGCCTTGCCAAATAGATACAAAGGAAAATTCCTTTTGTCCAGACTCTGGGACTCTTTAAAAGCCTTCGTGGCTAGTTTGGAGATTTGCTGTAGTGCTGTGTGAGCTAAATTAGCTTGGGCAGCAGGGGTAGCATATGCACCTTGCCCCAGCAGTTCATCAAGACCGCCTGCTTCTAAATTTTCAGTATTGTCCATAGTTTGTACAGTAGCAAGATCTTCCCATTCCACCACTCACACTGTATATTGTGATGATGTTAGTATAAATTTAAAAAGCATTCACCAATCATTAGGAGCCATAGTGTACCCTTGGTTAATAGATTTGGTCAATCCTACAGAATATTGTGTTTGCAGTTCATCTCAGACGGTGTTATAAACTCCTTTTATTAATTCAGAGACTGTACATACTGAGGGGGTTTCTTAGGCTGATAATTGACCCACATGGCAAATAATATGGAAATATCTCCATTTTTAGGGCTTATTCCCTGAATTTCTCTATTAATGTCAGAGGTGAATGAGATTGCAGTGGTAATTTGGGTGAAGGAGCTGTAGGCGGAGGATGAAAAGAATTAGCTAACACTTGAGCTTTAGTGGGAAATGCAGCAGTCACCAGCCATTCCTGTAAACACAGGAGTTAAAGGAGGATAAAAATCAGGGCCCTTCTCAATAGGATCAATAGGACCAGAATCAAAAGGATAGCCAGGCTCCTGAGGGTCTTCATTTCCTAATTCTGTTGGTACTTGTGCATAGACATGGCTAACATTCGAATCTGTCTCCTAATTTAAAATATCTGTGACAGGGCGCTCACAGACTTTCTCAGCAGGCTGCAAAGCTTTTAAGGCAGTGTACACATTTTTCCATGTAACCAACACATCATCAGTGACTGGCTGTCCTTGTTTTTTCTGTGCTTCTAATTCAGCTCCTACCTTTTCCCACACTTTAGCATTGTAGGAACCATGGGGAGGGGGGGAATACATTAGAATTATTATTCAGCCATACTAACAAAGCAGCTAACTGATGGTGTTTTAAATCCCTGTTCTTCAAAAATTCTTTGCAGAAATTCTAAATAGAGCTTATGCTTGTGGGACAAAGACTGTCCCATAGTTCCACCTTCGCAGTCTCAACTGTCCATCAGGTAGAGATGAAGGTCAGCAATCCCCTTTTTACACAACTCAGTTTGAACACGGTGTCGCTACCTGCGGTTCATGATTCAAGTCCCTGATCAGGTGCCATTTGTAACAAGTAGAGCACTGTGATGGCTGACAGTAGGCCTGTATAGACCTTACAGTCTGAATCCTGAGTTAGACCAACATAGCCATAAGAAAGCTAACAGCACTTAATGAAAACAGGAGCCTGCAATGGCAAAAAAACTTGCTTTCCAGCAAATGAATTCTACAGATTAAGACTGTTTTCTTGCACCTGTTTCAACAATCCCAACCATCTCAGCAAAGAATGAAACCAATACCTCACAAACAACCCTTTCTTGCACGTAGACACCTTGTCCAAGACTGACCAATTACCACGGGAAGACAGCTTGTCGTGGACCAAAAGAGGATAGATATGGGAGGATTTATAAAACTCTATATAAAGGGATGTATACAATAAACAAAAACTTTTTTCACTCCTTGAAAGAGTGTGTCTTGTCTCTGAAATTAGGTCAACAGCGACAAAGCATGGACCCCATTATGGTGCAACAGAATCACTTTATTAAGCACATGTGAGCTTTTTTTTATGTTTTTTCTGTTTATAATCCAGTGGAGCAGGAGACAAACCAACATGCAAACAAATAGCAGAGCAGGATGTTTCTTGCTCTTTTCGCAAACACTCTCACACATCCCTTTCACCTCCATGTTCAGAGTTGCTAATTAAAGCATTCTCACATAAGTATTTATGGCTGGTCGTGGTCCTTTGGTATGCACTTTCTCATGCAGATGTTAAGGTCAAACAGCGGTCAAATCTACAGATCTCTACCTAGTGGTTGCAAATCCATATACCTTACTAACCAAATTGAAAGATGAGTATATGTGGCTTACCATTTTAGATCTCAAAGTTGCTTTCTTCTGTGTACCCCTGAATCCTGGCCACCAAAATCTGTTTGCATTTGAATGGGAAAATCCAGAAACTGGAAGGAGGACTCAACTTACTTGGACTATATTACCATAAGGATTCAAGAATCGTCCAGCCATATTTGGAAAACAATTGACTAAAGATCTTGAAAGCTGGATAAGTTCCTTTCCAAATGAAATTTTGTTACAGTATGTGGATGATCTACTTATAACCACTGAAACCAAAGAGGACTGTATAGAATGGACCATAAGCCTATTAAATTACCTGGGACTAAGTGGATACAAAGTATCCAGAAATAAAGCTCAAATTATCAAAAAGGAGGTCACTTACCTAGGATATGAGATACCCCAAGGGAAGCGAGGATTAAGGCAGGAATGCAAAGAGGTTATACATCGAACCCCACTCCCTACTAACACCAAAGAATTGAGAACCTTTCTAGGAATGACTGGATGGTGCGGACTCTGGATTGTTAACTACAGACTACTGGTAAAACCACTATACCAACTGTTGAAGGACAATCCCAGAGACCTGGAATGGGCATCTGAAGGCAAGAAAGCCTTTCAAAAGCTGAAGGAAGAAGTGAAAAGAGCTCCTGCTCTGGGCTTGCCATGATGCCTTTTTCTCTGGCCCTAAAAATATGAGTCAGATACAGTTAAGGCAATAAAAGGATACCTTTATGTTGCAATATGACACAAAGGAAACTACACTCATACACTGAGATGTCCAAGGCAAAAAAAGGGCAGTTTATTTACAGACCTTGATATTTATAGAATTCCAACAGTGACCATGGATTGGAGGAAGAAAATCTTCCTCTCCAACCACACTGGTCAACCCAACAGTCCATCAACAGTCTCCTCCTTATGAGAAGAATGTAAACATGAAAGGACAGTTATGATAACAATAGCTTGTTATGTGAGAGACTCCACTACAAAAGGTAAATACAGAAGGATGAAATAGAATTCTAGAAAGACTTTAAAAAAACAGAGAAGAACAGAGAAAAACCTGGGCAACACCTTTATATGAGGATTATCATGTGCACAAATTCGTCAGGTAGAAATGGCCAAAGATGTACACAACCCCACGTAACTCATGTACAATTTTTAGAGATTCTGCAAATTAGCATATCTGACAAGAACCCCCCAGTTAAAGACCCGCCTGGAGAAGTAATTCCCCCAGTTCTAGAGAACCTTCTAGATTCTCCTCCCTTAGGATGAGATCCAGGCCCTGTTTACAAAAGTATGTTGTGGAAAGCCGGTTTCAACCTTGGTTTCTAAGGAGAACCAAGATAGCATAGGGATACTGGAATTTGTTTTGTCTTTCTGCCTAGGAAAATGTTTAAACTAAGCTACAGTATGAAGCTACAAAGCTACAAGTATATGTGTAAAGCATACAGAGACTATATAAAAGAAAAAAAAAAGGGTAAAAACCAAACCAGCATCATTCCCCCATTTTTTAGAGACTAACAAGACTTTACCTTGTCTAGTCTCTACTTCCACATTTAACCCCACTACTGGTTTACACAACAGGCTATCCCCCTGGCTATAGCACAGATGTCAACTAAAATTATACCATTACAAATGCTTCTTTTATCCAGGCCCAGTTTAGCAACCATGAGGTGAGGGTGTGGAGGATAGGGCTGAAGTTCAAGGTGTTATTCCTGGAAGCTACTTCATGAAACATTTGAGTCCCTCTTCAAATTTCAGTTAAATCCTTCCTAATTCTTCCACTCTGGTCTACATAAGAACAACAAGTGGTATTAATAATAGTACATATACCTCCATGTGAGGCAAACAGGAAATTGAGAGCTATTCTGTTCTGCATAACCAAGAGACAGACGATGGACTTTCTCCTGTAAGGCCTAAACTGCATGTGCAGTATGCTGTTCAATATGTTCAATAATGGCTGAGATGTTTACAATTGCCCTCTGTTGGGGGTTAGGTTCATTCCTTTTTACTTAGTGAATTTTTCCCCATTAAGTTGCTAGGAGACTACTGGGTGCTTATGGGTGCTTGACCAAAACAAAGAGGCGGCCAAAAGGCAGGAGAGGGAAGATCAGGAGAGTTTTTGGGGTAGGTAAAGGATGGGGGTGAGGGCAGCTCCTCTCTCTTGCTCTGGGCAACATCAATGCAGAGAGGATGGGAGGCTGCTGCTTGCTGCGGGAGGAGTTCATTGTCCCACCGGGTCCGGTCCTGAGGAATCTACCACCATCTGCTTGTGTGTCCTGGAACTCTGAGCTGCTTCCTCGTGCCCTGCTGGAGCTGGGCTGGCCCTGTCCTGCTGCCACCGTTTTCTTCAGCACTGCTTGGAGGCTTTTTTGCTACGTTGTATCCCTGCACTGCTCTGCGTTCCAGCTACCACTGGCAGAGCTTCTGACCTCATCCACCAGCCCCGGATTTTTCCACCATTCGAGCCTGGTGCTCTCGAGAGATCAGACTGCCTCGGGCTCTGTCAAACAAAGCCCCTCGAGGTTTTTTTCCTGGTTCTGTTTATTATTAATGCTATAGCTGTTTTTGTTTGTTTGTCTTGTTATACATACTAGTAAAGAACTGTTATTCCTATCCCCATACCTTTGCCTGAAAGCCCTTAATTGCAAAATTATAATTTGGAGGGAGGGGCTTTACATTCTCCATTCCAAGAGAAACTCCGGCTTTCCCTGGCAGATACCTGTCTTTCAAACCAAGACACCCTCTCTAGCTCAACTACTCCAAAAGAGGGAAGGAAAGCTCTGACTATACTATGGGAAAGTGTGGGTGGTGCAACAAGTGGATTAATAGATCTTTTGCTCCTCCCATTTGGATTTTCAATATGATCAAATATTGTTGTATTTGGAATTACAGCCCCAAGGACACAACCCTGATTTCTATCTATGGGCAGGACTTTCCAGGTCTTATTGTCACATATCCAATGCCACCCTGTCCCAAGTGGTAGAACCAGTCTCCATGATGTCAGTTCCATCTTCCTCACAATTCTTGGGCTTATTCTTTCCCTGAATCTGGTCTTATGTCAGTATTAAGGAAGAATGGCCCTTCTTGTAGCATTTATGAGTACACAGGGAACTGTATAATTCCCTTGATCTATTAGGTTGCTCAGGGGTATAGGAGGCAGAAGGGTATTATCAATTTGTTCCCACCTTTTGTTATGGTTCACTTTCATCATAACACAAATCAGTGGCCAGTTGCTACTCCCATCTAAAGGTGGCACTTGGGTACAAATCCAGCAATTGTTCTTATGAAGAGCTTTGGATATATTTTGAACTAAGGTCCCATGCAAATCATGGGGCCAACCCTGAGTCGTGGTTATCAGTTGGGCAGATAGCAGACACAAAGAACAGTTTAAACCACATCATCCTGATTTGTATCAATCTCTGTTTTCCCAATGGTTTCAGGAGCAGAAGCCTTCTTAACTCTAGAGCAGTGGATCTACAGTCCTTTGCCAGCAACCTTGACTGCATTAAGTGCAGTCAACAAAACTTGGAATGCTCCTTTCCATTTAGCTTGCAAGGGGTCACTGTCCCACCATTTAATATAGATCCAGTCTCCAGGCTGGAACAGATGAGCAGGTGTCCAGTCCTACTGGTCTAGATAACACAATGAATCTCTGGAGCTTCTGCAAAGTGGAACTTAAAACCATTAAGTACTTCTGTAAATCAGTTCCACCCTTCATATTAATTTCTCCTGGGATATGTGGAACATGATATGGCCTGCCATGTAATATTTCATAGGGACTTATGTTATCTCTCCATCTTGATTGTATGCGGACGTCAGGGGTTAAGTTTCTTTCCTTTTGTTCCTTTTTGCTTATAGAATATTTTCCATAAGTTGCTAGGAAACACTAACTACTGAGCACTTAAGAAAACAAAGAAGTGGCCAAGCTCAGGGGAGGAGAGCATCTGGTTGCACTTCTGTAACAGATATAGCTGGACTATATCTGCACAGATGATTTGGCTTAACAGATACCAGCTCGACCAGCCAAGCTCAAAGTAAACAAGTCCCCGGACACAATTACAATAGGTCGGATTCAAACCCAGACAGAGGACCTCAGCCAACCACTTTGAAGCACGGATACACCCATATCATTGGCCAGTGAGCTAGGCAGAGTTAAGACCCTTGACCAATCATGTCTATAAGGGTGGGAAATTTGAAAGCCCTATAAAAGGAGCTGCCAGAGAATAAACAGAGCTGTTACTGCATGATCTCAAAGTGTTAATGTCCCATCCCTGTCTTTGACTCCACAGTGACACACTTCTCTTATCTAGAGGTTTCTATCTGAGGGGCAGAAATACAGTAAAAATTGGGCAAATAAAGAGGCAGAGGCAGCTGCTAGTCTCTCCCTCACTTGGCTTCAGAAGAGGTCAATCAGAGCTGGTGTTTGGGGAAAGACAATTGCTACAGCCACTGGAGCCCAGCTCAGTCCTGCTTTCTTCTGCCATGAGGTGAGCCTTTGCTTGTAAAAGAGCAGCCACTAAACTGAAACTTTATTAATACCTACCTCACTAAAAGAGGGACCTATCACCATCTGCTCAGGTGCCACGAGATCTTGAGCTTGCCCCTCTCTGCCCTGCTGAGAGCCAGTCTGCCGCTGTCCTACCCCCACTGCTTCTTCAGCACTGCTTCGAGCTTTTGCTGCACTTTAGCCCCGCACCCCCTGCCTGTCAAGACGTCCTGCAGTTCCAGCCACAGCTCCAGAGCTTCTGATACATCTCATCTACCACCCCCAGGAGTTTTGCTCATTCCTGCTGGCCCAGCTTGCTGTTTCCAAGAGTCCTGCTGGGGCACCGGGATCAACTGCCCCAGGGGGTTTGTAAAGCAAAATTTCTCTTCCATTCCTTCCCATCTCAGCCAAGCTGCCATTACCACCTACTCCCCAAGCTCACGCCACAGCACCCCCTGCAGCTGCCCGGGAATCATCACACCTACCCTGCCCACTAGGAGCCATCAGTGCCTCTGCCGGCTGTGACCATAACTACACCAAAAAAAAAGTGCCTGAGACCAAAAAAACTATCACTAAATTCCTGGTTCTATTTGTTATTAATGCTGTAATTGTTTTTATTTATTTGCTTTATTATACATACCAGTAAAGAACTGTTATTCCTATTCTCATATCTTTGCCTGAGACCCCCTTAATTTCAAAATTATAATAATTCAAAAAAACAAGGGGTTTACATTTTCCATTCTAAAGAAGGCTCCTGCCTTCCTTAGCAGACACCTGTCTTTCAAACCAAGACAGCAGATTCTCAGCAAGGCTATATATCTGACAACAACCCTCCAATTAAAGACCTGCGTGGTGAAGTAATTCCCCCAGTTCTAATACCTTCTAGATTCTCCCCCCTTAGGCTGAGATCCAGGCCTGCTTTACAAAAGTATGTAATAGAAAGCTGGTTTCAGCCTTGGTTTCTAAGGAGAACCAAGACAGCATAGGGATCCTGGAATTTGTTTTGTGTTTCTACCTAGGAAAATGTTTAAACTAAGCTACAGTATGAAGCTACAAAGCTACAAGTATATGTGTAAAGCATACAGAGACTATATAAAAGAAGAAAAAAGATAAAAACCAAAACAGCATCAGCCAACTGTCTCAAAACCATTCCAGCTTTTCTCTTATGAGAGGCAAGCAATGGCATTAGGAGTATTGGCTCAAACAGTTGGTCCATGTAAGAAAGCAGTAGCATACTTTTCAAAACAACTGGATGAAGTAAGTAGGGGATGGCCCTGTTGTCTGCAAGCAGTTGCTGCTGTTGGTTTAAACATCCAAGAAGCTCAAAAATTCACTTTAGGTCAACAAAAAACTATATTCTTCTCACATTCAGTGGCAGCAGTTCTTGAGCAAAAGGGTGGGCATTGGCGCTCATCCTCCAGGTTTCTCAAGTTCCAAGCTATCCTAGTTGAACAAGATGACATTACTATACTAACCTCTTCTCTAGTTCACCCTGCAGCATTTCTGGCAACATGCCAGATGAACAATGAGCCTTTACAGCACAAGTGTATTGAAACTGTGGAGTCTACCTATTCTAGTCGTCCTGATTTCAAGGAAACTCCAGTTCTGGAGGCAAAATCCTGGTACACCAACGGGAGCAGTTTTCTAAGAGCTGGACAACATAGGTCGGGATATGCAATTACCACTGAGACGGTCACGGGTTTGCTGGTTTCCTGAGATTCGGGTGATTTAGAGTCTTTTGCCCTCTGAAAGGCCCCGAGCCAGATGCAAGAACAGAACGGAGTCTTCAGAGTCTCGGTTTTCAAGGTTGCTCATTTTGTTTATTATTTCTTATCTTTTCATTAGCTCTGTGCCCAGCCAAGGTGTTTGCAGCTTGGGCATCAGGCGAAGACTCCTCCTCTGATGGCGGCTCATCATCTCTTATACCAATTATTATGTATCTATTATTTACAATTATATACCAATATCTACAATCTATACTAAACAGGTCATTTCTACTCTGACCCAATCTCCTTGAAGCTACTTTGTGCCACCGTCACAGCAGAAGATGGAGACGAAGAAGAAGAACCCAGGGCACCGCCCAGAATCCTCCATCTTGTCCCTATTCACCCCTATTCTAAAGACACAAATGTGACAAACTATTCTCTATCACACTTTTGTGGCTTGTAATTCCTCTCTCAGTGTTGGAAGCTTTTCCCATGGACTAAAGTCAAAGCCAGTGTCTTCCTGGGCTCTGTGCCAGGATCTCCAACCCCTCTGTACAGATCCCAGAGCCCCCTGCACAGCTTTCAAACCCCCCTGTACAGGTTTCAAACCCTGTTGTTCAGGTCTCTGACTGTCCAGGGCATCCAAAGGAATGCCCTGGATTCCAACATCTCCCCCTCCTGTTTGAACCAAAAACACCTCTTTGGCAGCTTTGTCCATGGCTTGCCGTATGCATTGAAGCAAGCACGGCACAATCAGCAGAAGAATTACAAGTCTCAATAAAATATATATACCTATTCTTAAAATTTCCTTCCACAATGGTGAAAGGCTAAAAAAATCGAACACGCCATCCATCCATTACCCAGTTACCTCTCTGAGTTTGTTCACGCTTTCTTGCAATTGCTTGATGTGCTCTTGAATGGATTTGGAATGATCTGACAAGTTCATGCAGCACATTCCCTTAAACTCTTCACATCCGTGTCCCTGCACCAACAACAGATAATCAATCGTGGCTCTATTTTGAAGAGTTGCTCGTCTCACACTGTCAACATCAGTTAACAAATCACTCAGTGTGAGAGAGATATCACAGGAGTGCTTACTCAACCAACAACCCATCTGATCCAATTGTTTCAAGGCCGCTCCTGCTGCTGCCTGTGGCAAAAGCAGAGCTGTTATAAATCTTCAGCCTCTTTTCCAAGTATCAATCTTATAATCACATTTAGGATCGTATTGAGTGACGAACCTTTTTTCTCTATGTTTTTGCCCTTTTATCAGTGTCATGTTGGGTGTCAGTAAAGAAAGCCTCCCAATGCTGCATGGACCACCTTTGACATTTGTAGGGATTGCAGGCCAAATTCTGTCCCCACAAATGAAAAAGATTCCTCTTGGCAATTGCGCTGGAACACGGTTGAATGGCCCATTCAACATCTTAGTGTAATTACACCAAGATGATGCACTTCTATAAATGACAAAATTTGGAGTGACATCCGTTGTTTTGTTTTCTGCCACCCCAGAACGACTGAATTTCACACAGAAATTCATTCTGACAGATCCAAGAATTTCCAGTTCCTGAGTTTCAAAAGGAGCCACAGGAAGGAACTTTGTCCAAACATCCCATTTGTCAACTGGATTGTCAACTGAATTTGAAATGAATTTTGAAATCATTGGAGGGATGTCTTCTGGAATCGGCCATTTGTTCACTGACAGTCCCACTAAACATGTTGAAAAGGGCTTCCCTGGCCTTGAATGCATCAAATAAATGGTGTCCAGCCCTGATGCGTTGGCCAGAGTCTCCCAAACATTCTTTTTTGGTTGGGCCATAGGTAGATCTGCCGCACTGCTCAAGGCAACCAACAAAAAGACGAGGCAATGCATATTGTGAAAGGCCTCCTTCTTGTAGGAATCCCTGAAATGCAACACCATCCCAGAGCCAAAGAAAATCCAAGTCCCAAAGTCTCTTTTGCAGGCTGAACGAAGGGATGTCTGTTGTCTTGACCCTCGCTCACGTCTGCGTGCTCACATCTTTGTTCTCAGTCCTGGGGTCCACGTCTGCTTGCGTTTGGACTCTATAGGGCTTCACGTTCTTGGCTGCCACCCATCTCAGTCCAGCTCCTGTGGAGACACAAGCATAACCCTTGCCCCAAGTTATTAATTTGAATGGTCCTTCAATTTGTCCTGTGTCTGGGTTCCTGACTAAAAACAAAGGATTCTCCTTTAGTTTTGCTTTTGTACTATCTGAGAAATGTCTGATAATTGGTGGAGTGGGCTCTGTAAAAGAGCCATTTAGAAAATTCAACACATACAAAGCTTTGTTCAAGCTGCCAACTCCACTATCTGTGGTGAACCTTGCACTGTTTCTATGTTTGATTTCCACTCTCCTGTTGTTACATTTTGCCACATAATTACTGATTTGTGAGTCTTTCCTGAGCCGCCAGTAAATACTGTTATTCCGTCCAACGGCACCTCACTTAATTTTGGCTTTTCTCTGAAACTTATTTTTGCTGTTAACAATCTGTGGCTTGGAAAGTGAATCGTGCAAGTACCAGAGTAATCTGACAACGCAATTTGCAAATCCTCCGATTTTTGCAATGCCCAATCAAAATATTCTTTTTTCAAAGGCAGGTAAATTGTTGTGAAATCTTTGCCTGCCATTGTCAACAACCTGGATCTAGCTTTGATGATGATTCGAGCTGTCATCTCCAAGTTTGTGAGTATCGTCCTTGGAGATCTGTAAGATAAAAAAATTCCACTCTAAAATCAACAATGGGTCCTTTTGTGAGGAATCCCACTGAAAAATCAGACCATACAACTGTATTTTTTCTCCCAACACTGCTAGAAAGAATGGCTGTGATGCCACAAAGCGAGGTTCTGATTCACTGTCATCACTTGTGTCATCGTGCGTTGACGATACGCTCTCTTGGAGTTTCCTGACAGAGGTAAAGGTCTTCCGTCCACGTCCGTTTTAGAATGGCAATGGCTTGCCTGATGTTTTCCTCTTTGGCACCTTGGACAAACATCTGGTGAGTTTGCAGCCTTTGCAAGTTCTGGGCAGTTTTTCTTGAAGTGCCCTTTTTTTCCACACTTGTAGCATTGTCCTCCTACAAGTCTCGCTGCCATTGCTGTTGTGGTATTATTTTGTTGAAGAGTTGTGAGAGCCTCTCTAAAGTTCTCATTTTGGGCTTTGATGATTTTTTCCATTTGTTCTCCCCAAATACTTGCTTGAACTAATGAAACATGCTGTGGTGTCCATACTTTGCTGCATGCGTCTATAATTTCTGCCAGAGAAGGTTGACCAGGCATCGTGCTGAGGATGCGTTTACATTCTGTGTTGACATTCACGAATGCAAGACTTGGAAGCAGATGTGACTTGACTCTCTCATCACTGACTTGTCTGTCTATTGCTTGTGTAAGAGGATCAATGAAGTTGTTGTAAGGTTCTGAAGAATCTTGCCTTATCTCTGTGTAGATGCTTTCTGGAGCTCCTGCTGGTGGAATCCGCATAATCGCTCTTTGCGCTGCATCCTTGATATCTGTTAACCCATTTCTTGGTAAATTTCTGGCTTGTTGAGCTGGATCATCATGTGGTGGATCGCCTGCCATTTGTGCCACAGTGATGGCTGCGTTTGGCCCTCCTTGATATCTGTTCCTGAGCTCCTCAAGAGCTCTTCTCCAATTCACATCCCAGATGATGATCTGTGAATCTGTGAGAATCATTGAAGCAATGGATCTGAGATCAAATGGTGTCAAGTCATAAATACTGAATGTTCCCTTTAAAAGCTGTTTAAAATATGGTGATCCCAATCCGTTATCATGGATTGCTTTTGCCAGATCTTTGATCACACCATGATCCAATCGCTCCCATCTTGGGTTTTGGCCTTGTGCATCATAAGTCACCGGCAATGCTAATGTTGTTGTGCCTGTGGAACTGAAGTCTTTTGATGCTTTTTTCTTTGTTTCAGTCCAATCCATTGCACTGGATACCTGTGCACCGGATGCCTGTGACTCCTCAAACATTGGAGTCAATTGCTGTGCTTGCAACGCTGATGCTGCTTCTCCCATTCCAGGATCTGCCTGCATTTGTGGCTTCTCCACACCTTGCAACAGTGTGCTGTCTTCATCCTTGAAGGCTATTTTCCTTCTTGACATTTTTCCACCTCCTGGTTGAGGAGTAGGAATCTGAAACTCTGGTGCAGCACATGATTCTTGTGCGGTACTGCCAAAGGAAAAGGAGGATCCATCAGGTAGCTGAAAGGTAAATGGGTTCAAGGGAAACCTTGCTACCTTTTGATGAAGTGAGAAACTGAGGAAATTGAGCTGATAAATTTGGGCAGAACTCCAAATCTGTTTCTTCAAACTGTAAAACAAATTGTTTCATAAAATCTTTGGACATCAAAAATGAATGAGCTTGGCCGGAAAGACCAGCAGTTGTTGTTGCTGTTGACCAAACAGGAACGCCTTGTGAAACAGTGACATGAATCATGCCTTCATCAGTATTTGATGCTTGTTGTTGTGCTTGAGATGCTCCATGGTCTTCCGAAATCGACAAAGGCTCCATTTGTTTTTGCTGAAGTGGTTGTTTTGGAGAATGAATCTGCCTTTTATATGAAACTGGAAAAAAGTGATGCATTGTAGGGGTTTCGCCACTAGATGGCGCTGACATCGCAGCCAGTTGTGGGTCCTGCTGGTTCATGCCCGCCTTGTCTGGAATCTCGTCCAACATTTCCAACAAAAGATGTTGTGCTTGTAAAATATTTTCTGTTTCTGGATCTTTTTGCACCGCTGTGTGAATTTTTGGGCGAGCACCCATGCATTCAAAAGCAGCAGCTTGTTCTGAATCACTGAGAACATGCTGTGTTGGTATCAAAATGCTGCCTGTGGGTGGAGACGGGCTCCGTGGCATTTGCCCTGAGGGGGTGGCTCCTTGGAGAAACTCTCTGCCTTGGTCATGCCCCGTCCCTGCTTGCGCCGCTTCAGCACCTCCCGGGAGGGTGTCCCCTCTCGACCCACCCCCCGGGGCCTCCCTGTCTCTCCCGCCATTGGGGTGCGCCCCGTCCAAAACGAGCCCACGGCTCGGGCTCCGTCCCGCTCGCTACGCACCTGTGCCAATGCCAACCACGAGTGTTTCTGGGATTTGCAGTGCATAGCTCTGCGCCTGCACTGCCTGCCCCGGCTCCTCGCCTACGTTTTGCGATGTGGGCACAGCCTGGCCCAAGCCGCTTCCCATAGCTTGCGTCATGGCCGTGCACCGAGTTGTCGGCACAAGTTCTGCCTCCCCCATCGACCCAGTTCCGGCCGCGAACCCCTCTCCCCCGTCATCTGCCCCATCCTGACTCGGTACACTTCCTGGCCGCCCCCGGACACAATTGCCTCCGCGCGCAAGCGCCGTAGTCCCGTCTCCCACCTCCAATTTGGTCGGAACCCGTGTTCCCTGCCCTCCCCCCATTCCCCCTCCCTCCCGCCCCATCTACTCCGGTGCAGAAGGAGGGAATGGCGATGGACAGCTTTCGCACGGTGTCTGGGGTGTGTGTGTGTGTGTGTGTGTGTGTGAAGGGACTCCTAGGTGGACTGTGTCCCAAATCCTCCCATCCCCTCCGCTGGGGTGAATGCAGTGTGCCCAGGGGACATGCCTCAAAATGAAGCATGTCCATCTCCTCTTGATCACTGGGACAGATTGAAAGTTTTAGTTTTCCCAGGACTGGCCTCAGGGATTCAGGTTCTGGGGTTTGTGGCGAGCTTGGGGAAAGCTGCTGATTTTCCTGTGCCTCACTTGGGGTGAGCTGCTGACTCGCCCCTCACCTCCGGTAGGAGGTCTGGAGACTGCTGGCTGATGACTAGCATCGGGAACCGCTGGCTGCTGACCAGTAGATAAAATGTTACTTTGTTCCTCCCCTCTACTCTGTGGCTGCACGAAGAGGGGAATTCCTTGCCATTTCGTGAAACGGCTTCTAACATGACTCTAGCTGTGGACAAAAGCTTAGTAGCTGCTTTGTCCTTCTTTGTTGCTCTGTGATACAACTCTCTGTTTGCTTCCTGACAAAATCCTGGCTCAAATAGAACATGTGTTTCACAATGTGGGTAATTATATCTCATCCAGAGAAGCAGAGCTTGGAGCTCCTTGTCAGAAAGACCTACAGGGTGTGCAGAAACCACGCCCTGTAGGGCGGATAGGGTACTAAGTTGTTCCTGGGAGAGAGACATAAGCCCTCCCATGTTCTAAATCTCAACTGGTCTTACCAAAACTGAAGAATGGGGCGCAGATGTCAAATTCGGTCCAGAGATGTCCTGATCGCTGACCAGCAGTTTTCAGGATGACGAATTCCAGGGCCCTTGGAGATCTATCGGTCCAAGACGAACTTGAGATCAGCTGCTCTGGCCAGAAATGTTCCCCTTATCTTCTCAGGTGCTGATGATCTGGCTTCTTGCCTTCAGAGGGCTTGCTGTGTTTGTGCGTGCCCACCCAGGGATGCCAATTCTCGGGTTTGTTTGTTTCCCGAGATTCGGGTGGTTTAGAGTCTTTTGCCCTCTGAAAGGCCCCGAGCCAGATGCAAGAGCAGAACGGAGTCAGTCAAAGGAATGCCCTGGATTCCCACAAGATGGAAGTAATAGAGGCTCAGCCTCTGCCACCTGGAACTTTGTCTCAGAAGGTGGAAATAATTGCATTAACCTGACCCCTTCAGCTAGCTCAAGACAAGAGAATATATGGACCGATTCAAGGTATGCTTTTGTGCTGGTACATGCCCATGGAGTGGTTTGGAGAGAAAGAGGGTTATTAACAACCCAAGGGAAACAAACATTCTGAAGAAATCCTAAAGCTACTGGAGGCAGTGTTGTTACCCAGGGAAGCCACAATTATGCACTGCAAGGGACACCAGAAAGTATAAACGGACCATGAAGGAGGTAACAAGTTGGCCAACCAAGCTGCAAAAAGGGTAGCAGAACAAAACAATGCTGAATTTCAGGCATTAATTCCTGAGGATAAGGTGCAATATGACAGTAATATATCATATACTCAGAAAGACCTAGAATTAGCAAAAGACTTGTGAGCAGAACTAAAAGGTGATGTCTATGTAACTCCTCGAGGACAAATAGTAATACCTGAAAGAGCATTATGGAAGTTAAAGACAAACATAACTTTGTACACTGGGGAGGAGATGCCTTACATAATTATTTGATAAGGACAATAGTGGAATGTAACCTGTACTCTACCATAAAGCAGGTAACCCAAGGATGAGAGATGTCTTAGAACCAATCCACAAACTTATAATAGAGTTGAGTTTTGCGAAATAGCCAAGGGACATTATCCTGGACAACACTGGTGTCCTGGGGTGACTTTATGATGCTGGTATCCCCATCATCTGTATTTTTGCTCAGAAATGGGTCTTGTAGCTTTAAGCTAGGCCCAGAGAGAGAGAGGGGCAGAGTTTTTCTTTATTTTTTTCACTGGTTTTCCTCATTAGCTATTGCAAGAAAGGTTTTCCCTGGACTGTGCCTCCTTATTCTGGGACTGTACAGCTTCTCTCCCGTCCAGGACATCAGAAGAATCACCCAGGGGCCCCCCAAGCTGCACGCCAGGCCTGGCATGCTGGGCCCGAGCTCCGGAGACACTGAAAGACTGAGCCACAACCACAAAAGGACTCATTCTGAATTTGTTGTCTCTTCAGAACAGTGAGAGGTTTTATTGTTTAATATTACTAATTTTTTTCATGTTTGTGAGTACTTTGCTTGTTAAATAACCAGTTTTTTCCACTTCTCTCCAACTAGATTTTCCTCCTGAACCAGTTGGGGGAGGGGTTGCTGAAATTTTCTTTCTAGAGAAGACCCCTTCGGAGGTTTCCTCCCAAAATTTGCCCTAAACCTGGACAACTGGAAAATTGACTTTTCTGAACTCCCAAGAAAAGGGGGGTATAAATATCTTTTCATATCGACAGATACCTTCTCAGTGTGGCCTGAGGCATTTCCAACTCAAACAAATCAAGCTGAAGAGGTTGTGAAACTTTTGTTAAATATTATAATACCTTGATTTAGAGTACCTTTAGACATTTCCTCTGACCGAGGGCCACATTTCATAGTAAAGACAGTACAGCAACTTTGCAATGCCCTCCAAATCAACTGGCACTTACACAGGCTGTATCGGCCCCAGGCCACCAGCCAGGTAGAAAAAATGAATAATTTGATACAACAACAGATATTCAAATTGGACAAGAGACCAGCATGTCTTGGCCCCAGGCCCTACCTTTGGCTTTATTATGAATTCAAGTAAAACCAAGAACAAAAGAAAAACTGAGTTACTTTGAAATATTGTATGAGAGACCATATAAACATAACTATCAAGGGGAAGATATTGTACCACTTGGGGAAGGGTATCTCCAAGACTGTTATCCAGCTAATGCAACAATTGCAGAGAATAAATCAACACATTTCAAGCACAAGAGGATTAGATGCTCCTCTCCACAATATCCAACCTGGAGACCAAGTGTATGTAAAATCAGTTGAGGTAAATCCCCTTAACCAAAGTGGAAAGGACCCTATTTGGTACTTTTATCCACTTATACAGCTGTTAAGCTTAAAGGGTTAACCTCTTGGTATTCCAGAATTAAAAAACTTCTGCAAGAGACAAGTGAAATCCAAAAAATTACCTCAGAAAGAACAGGAGAAACCAAAATGTGTTTCACACTATTATCATCTTCTTGATACTTTTAATCAAAATCCAAGCCATGGTAAATGACTGCCACTACCACCAAAATCTCCTTGGTCTGCAGGATCCTGGTAGATGGAACACTCAAGCACACTCAGGACCTAATGGGGTAAAAGGCACTAAAAAGGTAAAAACTATTTACACCATTTTAAGAATTAATGACCAAATGGTCAAAGATTGGGGAAGACCTAATTTCATGCCCACCTTTTTTGCCTCGCCTGAAAGTAAGATCTCTATGGCTTGCAAATTTGAAACTCATAAACCTCTTGTAGACAAGATTTCTACAGCGACCATGAGTATCTATGACCCTCTTAATGAGCAGTGTGTGAATTCATTTTCATGTGATCTCTATCAGGATTTTTGTGTTATACTGATGCCTTAAGTTTTAGCTTTCATGTTTTTCAGATTCTGCGCTTCCTAGGAGTGTAGTTCTGAGCCTAATATTAAGTGCCAGTAAGCTCTTTTCACAGAGTAGGTAGACAAAACAAATTCTTTTCCTGCTGAAGATCAAGGACAACTTTCAGGCCCAACAGCATAAACAACGGTGGACTGAAGGGAGGAACAAGAAGGATGAGACCTCACAACCTGAAGCTGTAATTGGACAATTAAACCCCAATATGCAAATGGACCAAAACTTATAAAAAACATAAGGTCTCATGACCGGTCAGCCATTTTGTGACCATTCTTAGTGCACCTTGGGTGTAGCTCTGGTCAGGCCCTGTCCTGCCCAAGGTGTACCCTTAAAGGCCTTTCAATAAACACCTACTTTATTCTTTAGCTCTGTACAGTCTCTGTTTCAGGTCAGCCTTCCCAAGGCATCAATACAAATTGACCTAACACAAAATAGCCCCCTCCTGCGATGCATAGGTTGGGTAGGTGCACGAGCATCATACAGCAATGTAATAATTGAGTCCGACTGTCCTGACAGGTAAAAGAATTATAAAAGAAAGGCCTCATAAAATCAGGCCTGCTCTGCTAAATTGCCAAAGTTAGCCTGTCACTTCTTCTAAGTAATTTGCAAGTTCCCATGCCAGAACAATCTTGGTATGAAAAGTTGTTAGCACAACAACCTATTCCTGGGTTGAAAAACAAATGCGCCTGCAATAACAAGGGATTTGTCCTATTAGAATCAGTAAAGAAAATATGTAAACAATTCGAGAGAGATTTGATGGACAGGTAGAATACCTTTTACTAGCCAATAGAGTAATTGGCAAGAAAGCTATTAACCAATTAAAGTTGCACACGAGGTCTGTAAAAACTGTATAAAATGAGTTGTGATAATAAAGATTTGTATTTTCCTGGATGAAGATAATGGAGTCTCGACTAACTTATTACAATATCCGATGATAATCTGATCCAAACAATATTACTTCCAGTAGCTAACTGTCCTGTAACTAGATTAACAGATTATACTGGTTGCATGCTTAGTGAAAATGCAGTGATTGAAAACAACGATCTGTGTCTGGACGCTGAAGACAATACTTGTGTTTTTGAAATGACCCCAGTAACCCATGCACAATCACAGGTATATTATGTGGGAAAAGGATGTGCCTGTGTGAGAACTGCTTGCACAACTATTATAATACATTCTCATAATGAAACTACTAATGGTGCTATGTGGGAATACACAAGACAGAGAGTAAAACAGACTTAATTAGCATAGCTGATTTGATTACAAAGATGCCATGGCAGGAACAAACAGAACTCTGAAGATTATAGAAGATGGGATTAAACCTGTTTACGGGAAGAGAAGAGATTCAATCAAACTCTGCAAGCAAAAGATGTTGTAAAATGTATAAGTTGTCTGTATGATCTTTAACCTGACTATTGTAGTGGAAAATTATTAACCTTCCTGAAATGGTATATAAAGTTTTGGAAAATCTGAGTAAAATCAAATTCTGATCACTGAATCAGTCTTCCCATATCTCTATCAATCGTCAATAATTGGTTCTCTGTGTGACCGGAGAAGGACTGGCTAGCTGACTGCAATTGACGATGCCCCTGGAACTGATCGT
The DNA here is from genome assembly GCA_027886175.1 of Phylloscopus collybita. NCBI lineage: Eukaryota > Metazoa > Chordata > Aves > Passeriformes > Phylloscopidae > Phylloscopus > Phylloscopus collybita. The sequence continues at coordinate 6,833,838 of JAJNNQ010000057.1, forward strand.
GATGGTGAGAGAACCACGTTTGGGCCCACAACACCTGCACGCTGCGATGTGACAGGTGAGCCAGGGGAACTAAAAGTATGGTGTCACAACTGACATAAAGAACTCACACCCACACCTTGCGATGTCCGAGGTGGAAAGAAGAAGGACTTTATTTACAGAACCAGAATTTATTGAATTCCAGCAGTGATCATGGATTGGAGGAAGGAAATCTTCTTCTCCCACCACACTGAACCATGCAGCAGTCCATCAACAGTCTCCTCCTTTATGAAAAGAATGTAAACATCTCTAGAGTTTACCATAACAAATGGCTTGTTTATATGAAAGTGTATCTGACTCCAAAGACACAGAAGGCTAAAAACAAGATTTTTACAAACTCCTTAAAGGAGACAGAGGAGAACGGCAAAAACCCAGACAACATCTCACCCTTTTTCTGTTTAAAAGAAAGGAAAAAGAAAAATGAACAATGTTAAAAAGGAAAAAATATTAACAATATTCAGTGCCCACTCGTGGAAGAATCATCGGAGTGATCACTCGCATTGTCTGCATCAGAGTCATCACCCGATGATTCACCCACATGACTTTCAGTTTGGTCACGGCTTCCATTTTTCCTGTTGGCCAGATTCTGTCTCTGTGGTCGCAGGTCAGGACGAACACACTTCGAAGGTACCCAGCGCGTCCCAGTATCTGTGATTACGCTTGCATACCCACGCCCCAAAGTGTGAAGGTCATAGGGCCCTTCCCACTCTTTGGTGACTAAATTCCGCACCTGAACCTTCGCTCGAGGCTGTTGCATCTCGTCCAAACCCTGCCACGAGAAACGATGATTTGAGATGACAGGATTATTTGAGTTCAGCGGCACCGTAAGGTGGTTGATGGTGAACAAAGCTTTTGCCAACCAACTGTGCGGGGTTTCACCCTGCATTCCCCGTTTTTGTTTTTGTAGAACCCGCTTCAGAGTGCCATGAGCGCGTTCCACAATAGCTTGACCAGTCGGAGAATGAGGGATACCAAACTTGTGTGACACACCCCACGACTGCAGGAACTGCCGCACCTTCCGCGATGCGTAAGCAGGACCATTGTCGGTTTTCACAGTGGAAGGTATGCCTAGAATGGCAAAGGCCTGACTCCAGTGGGCAATGACATCACGGGCCTTTTCTCCAGTGTGAGCAGAAGCCCACATCGCAGAGGAGAACGTGTCCACCTTGACATGCACATATTTGAGCCAGCCGAACTTGGCAATCTGGGTGACATTGGTCTGCCAAAGCTCCAAGGCCCTCAGGCCTCTGGGGTTTACCCCTGCCAGCAAAGGCGCAGCAAGCGTGTGACAGTCATCACATGACTCGACAATGCCACGAGCCTCAGCTGGCGTCAAATGAAACTGCTTCTGCAGGGTACGTGCATTTTGGTGGAAAAACCCATGCGATGCTTTGGCCTGCGCGAGTATGTCAGGCTGAGGTGCTGCCCAGGCTGGGTTAGCCAATTTGTCAGCCCTCGCGTTACCTTCTGCTACAAACCCTAGCAAATCAGTGTGACTCCTTACATGCAGAACATAGTATGGATGAACTCGGGCCTGGATTGCACCCCACAAGGCTTTCAGTAACTGAAACAAGGCAGGATTACTGACGTTCTTCAAAACTGAATAACCCAACCGCTGTGCGATGTCGGCCACATAGGCAGAATCCGTGACCAAATTGAAAGGTTCCTGGGGAAAATTTCTCAAATGCCATGATAGCCACCCTCAATTCCACCATTTTGTTTTTTTTAAAGTGGAAAAAACTATTTATTTAACAAACAAAATGCCCACAAATGCAAAGAATTAATAGAATGAAACAATAAAACCTCTCGCCACTCTGAAGAGAGATGGCAAACAGAGACAGTCCTTGCCGTGGGTGTAGCTCAGCTCACTCAGTCTCTCACCAGCTCCACTTCCTCTGCAGCTCCAGGCCCGGCGGGCCGCAGGTGCCAGCCCTCGCTGCTCCTCTGGCTTTTCAGTCCTGAGCAGATTTAAACAGTCCCAGGAGGAAAAAAAGAGGAAAAAAAAAAAACAGTCCAGGGAGTCTTCTCTGCCCTAGCTAGCTAAACTAACTAAAAGCACAGGAGATCTCTGTCCCACCGCTGTCCGTGGCTCAGACGAACGCCAGAGAGCAGACGTGGGGGAGTCAGGCAGTTTCTCAAAACAAACTGCGCGCTGCTGCTTTCTCCCCCTTCGCTCCCAGAACAAGTTTTAAAGGTACAGAACTGAATATACAGCACAAACAGAACAGACGATTGGGGATACGAGCGGCATAAAGTCACCCTACCACATTGTCCACCCCTTATCCCCATATCGTCAACTTACTACTAAAACTAAAATTCTAACTCTACACACACATACCTTATACATATATATATATATACAGCTATATACAGAAAATGGTAGTAACATCCAGATTGTGAGTAAATGATATTTACTCATAGTCTTCACCCAACAATCAGATCTCCCTGAGGTACACATCGTGTTGTTCCATCTTTCTGCATTATCCACCACGTGCAACCTGGTCCCTGAGCAAAAACAATCCCACGGATGGGTTTGTCTGTACTTGAGGCAGATTTAATCCAAACTGTCTTCCCTAACAAACCTCTCACATGTACCACTGGGACTTTATCTCCATCTACTGTAGATAGGAGCTCAGACTGGGCTGGGCCTGCTGTGTTGGTGGAACCTCGGGTGTTAACTAACCAGGAGGCCTTTGCTAAGTGTTGCTCCCAATTTTTGAAAGATCCTCCACCTAATGCCTTCAAGGTGGTTTTTAACAGTCCATTGCACCTCTCCACTTTGCCTGCAGCTGGTGCATGGTAGGGGATATGGTACACCCACTCAATGCCATGTTCCCTAGCCCAGGTGTTGATAAGGCTATTCTTGAAATGAGTCCCATTGTCTGACTCAATCCTCTCAGGGGTACCATGCTTCCAAAGAACTTGCTTTTCCAGGCCCAGGATGGTGTTCTGGGCTGTGGCATGAGGCACAGGATAGGTCTCCAGCCACCCAGTGGTGGCTTCCACCATGGTCAGCACGTAGCGCTTGCCTTGGCGGGTTTGGGGCAGTGTGATGTAGTCAATCTGCCAGGCCTCTCCATACTTATATTTGGACCACCGTCCACCGTACCAGAGGGGCTTGACCCGCTTGGCCTGCTTGATGGCAGCACATGTCTCACAGTCATGGATAACCTGAGAAATACTATCCATGGTTAGATCCACCCCTCGGTCCCGTGCCCACTTATAGGTGGCATCTCTGCCCTGATGACCTGAGGCATCATGGGCCCACCGAGCCAGGAACAACTCTCCCTTATGTTGCCAATCTAAGTCTATCTTTGATACTTCTATTTTTGCAGCCTGATCTACCTGCTCATTGTTTCAGTGTTCCTCCTTAGCCCGACTCTTTGGAACATGGGCGTCTACATGACGAACTTTTACAGGTAGTTTCTCTATTCTGGTGGCAATGTCTTTCCACTCATCAGCAGCCCAGATTGGTTTTCCCCTACGCTGCCAGTTGGCTTTTTTCCACTTTTCTCTGAGGAAGTTCTTTTCCTGGACCAGCTGGGGGGAGGGGCCGTTTGGGTTTGCTTTTCAAAGGAACCCCTTCGGAGGTTCCCTCTCAATTTTGCCCTAAACCAGGACAACCTTCCAGGACCTGCCACTCAGAACCATCCCTCCAAGTAACAATGGCCTTTCCCATTTTCCCCGAACCGTCAGTGAAGACGGTGGGTCCCTGCACTGGTTCCTGGCTATATTTGGGCCTCAAAGAAATCTTTGTGCATTTTGCCACCTTCAGGAGCTCGTGGCTGGGCAGATGATAAGCAGTCTGCCCTGAAAAGTTTTCCAGAGCACTTTGCAGGGACACACTGTTTGCAAGGCTCCAGTCAAAATCTTCCCGCTGTACCGGGAGTATGATCTTTGCGGGATCCGCACCCATCAACTGCAAACACCGTTGCTGGCATTTGACTATTAATCGAGAAATTAGCTCAAACAGTGTGGTTGCCGTCTTCTGCGGCTGATGGGGCAGAAAGACCCATTCCAAGATGTGCAGGGAGTCAGACCATTTTTCGCTCCATTGGCCGATGATACCTGTAGGATGGAAATCCGGAGTGGTGATGAACACAGTGACATCAATGGAAGGATCAATGCAATGAACTTGGCAAGCAGAAACAGCTTGCTGAACCTCCTCCAGCACCTGACATGCCTCAGGGGTCAATGTGCAGGGTGATTTTAAATCAGAGTCTCCTTTCAACAAGTCATATAGAGGAGACAGCTGTGCGTTGGTCAGTCCCAAATACGGACATAACCACGTGATGACACCTACCAATTTCTGGACATCATTCAGTGCCTTCACAGAATGCACAAATTGCACCTCCTGGTGTCGGATTGTCCGTTCCAGAATTTTGACCCCCAAGTACTTCCAAGGAGGTTGTTGTTGAACCTTTTCTGGAGCTTCCTGCAGCCCATAGGAATGCAAGGCATCAAGCAACCGAGGCTGTATCCTCAGCAGCTCATCCTGAGTGGACGCAGCCACCAGGATGTCATCCAGGTAGTGATAAAGATGGGCGTCAGGAAACTGCTCACGAACTCCAGACAAGGCACAGGCCACATACGCTTGGCATATGGCCGGAGAATTGCGACACCCTTGGGGCAGCACCTTCCATTGATATCGCTGTGTAGGCTCGGCATTGTTAATTGCTGGCACCGAGAAGGTGAATTTTGGTCTGTCATCGGGATGCAAAGGAATTGTAAACAAACAATCCTTCAAATCCACGATGAGGACTGGCCAATCTGCGGGAAGCATGGTAGGCGATGGCATGCCCACTTGTAGTGTTCCCATGCTTTCCATCACAGCACTGACCTTTCGGAGGTCCTGTAGCAACCTCCATTTCCCAGATTTTTTCTTGATGCAAAAGACAGGAGTGTTCCAAGGCCTGGTAGAAGGTTCCAGATGACCCTGGTCCAACTGCTCCTGCACCAAGTTCCGAAGGGCAACTAATTTATCTTGAGGAAGGGGCCACTGGTTGACCCAGATGGGTTCGTCCACCAGCCACCGTAAAGGAGGTGTAGGACACTCTGCGCCCTTCATCGCAGTGGCCCCCATCAAAAATCTGTCCCTATGTGCACCCCCCACGCGGACAGAACATCCCTCCCCCAGAGGTTAGTAATAGTTGAAGTAACATGAGGCCGAACCATGGCCGTCTGTCCCTCTGGGTTTGTGATCAGCACAGGCCGCTGGCTCACGTAGCATCGTGTATTTCCTCCCAGTCCTGTGACAGAAGTCTGCACAGGGTCCAGGGTCCACTCTGGGGGCCAAGCGGCAAGGGAAAGTATCGTAATATCCGCGCCGCTGTCAAGAAGCCCACGGAGACGGATCTTCGGTGGTGTCGCACCAGGGATGGACAGGGTACACCCCATCTCGGGACGTTCTTTGGTCAGGACAGCGGTCCAGTGAACTTGAAGCGGCCCAGTAGATCCGAAGCCACCGTCTCCCCGCGATCGGTCAGCTGTCCTGCGAACAGAAGACTTAAAGAGGACAAGTTGAGCAATCCATGTCCCTTTTGGGATAGTGAGAGGGGGGGCGGGTGTGGAGACCATGGCAGAAATCTGTCCCGTAAAATCCACGTCAATGAGCCCCATGTGCACAATGATGCCCTGGATGGTAGCACTCAACCGCCCCATAAGAAAGGCGCTCATGCCATCACCCAAGGGACCAAAGGCATCCAGAGGGACCTTGTGTATTTTGCAGGATTCTAAAACAACTGTTGCTGCTGTGCCGACATCAACACCTGCTGAGCCGCAGGTGCTGGCTGTGAGCTGGCTAAGCAGACCTCCATCGGCTGCGGGGGTTGGGGAAAGCTTTGGGTCTGCGCGCGTTTCCCCTTGGCGCTCTGCTTCCCGTTTCCCAAGCCTGGCAAAGCCTGACCATTAACATGAACAGTTGCCTTACAGACAGATCTTGTATGGTTTGGTCATCCACACCGACCACACCAACACTCAGGACCTGTGTCCTCCTGTACCTTCTTTTTCTGTTTCTTGCTGGCCTGAGCGTTCCTCTGCTGTTGCTGCCAGCCCTGCGGTACTACCCAGGCCGGCTGCACGGTGGGAGCCACAGCAGGCTGCATCACAGGAACCAGAGCAGGCTGCATTGCAGCTGCCACAGTAGGCTGCACCATGGGAGCCAAGGTAGGCTGCACTGCGGGAGCCAAGGTAGGCTGCACCGTCTGGGCAACCATCGCGTGATCTGGGGTACCTATCCTGGCACAAGCCTCTGCCATCTGGGAAACAGAGGGATCACCGGGAAGGGCCTCTATGATCCTCCTACAGTCAGCATTGCAATTCAGTCTCACAAGCTGTTTAAGCAAAAGGTCCCTTGACCCAGGATCTGCCACCTGCTTCTCCACAGAGGCAGTCTGATGGCGATGACAAAGAGACGTGGACTCCATACATTGCCCATATGAAGCCGTTTATTGATCCACCTAGCTGTGCTTTTATACCCACGCATTATATAACAAGTAATACATGCCAAGTGATATTGCTTAACATAAGCCTTGCACTAACTAACACAGGTATGCCTAAAATGCACTAACACAGCAAGTTTCTCAAAATCCCGCTTTGCCATGCCAAGGCTTGAGGCCTAGCTCTTCTGCTCTTGACATGAGTGCAGCCATACTTCCACTTCGGCTCTCTAGCTCCAGGCCCTGCAGGCCCACATCTCCCCCTTTCTGTTCTACCAAGAGGATCTTCTTGGTGGTCTTGTCAATCAGTCTCTGCACACATTGCAAGATACATGGCAAGCAAATCATCATCAGCAACAATATGGCTAAGATATAAATTCCTGTTTTAGCTAAATGTTTAAGCCAGCCAGTGAGTCCCCATCCGCCAAGCAAGTGTCCAAGCCAGTCACTATCATCCACTACTCTTAATTTGGTCACGCTATCCCGAAGAGCCTGTATGTTAGCATGAATAGACAAAGAGTTGTCCGAAAGGTTCATACAGCATAAGCCTTCAAAATCTTCGCAACCGTGTCCATGGGCTAAAAGCAAAAAATCAATCGCAGCCCTGTTCTGAAGGGTTGCATGCCTAATACTGTCAACATCTGTTAGCAAGCCTGTTAAAGCAGAGCTAGTAGCATTAGTTTGTTTTGCAAGCCAGCAGCCAAGATTATTCAAAGTCTTCAATGCATGTGCTGTACCTATGGCCGGAATGATAGAGGCAAAGATTCGGGCTCCAAGGTTCCAGGACTCCACATTATCATTACAGTCAGGGCTGTATGTGTGTGTGCTGCATTTTGCTCTTACTAAGCTGCGCAGCATTGGCAAGTTATCCCGAAAAGAGTGAAACATGGTTAGCCTTCCAAAGGTACAAGGTCCTCCTACGGACCTTCCTGGTATTCCCTTCCAAGCTCTGTTTCCACATATCATAAATATATTATCCATCAAGCCAATAGAAGCAGTCCCAGGTGTAATGGGCTGAGGCAGGGTATGATTGCACCAGGCAGAGGCATTGGCATAAATCCCCATGCCTGAAACTTCCTGAAAAGGCCCAGCAGTGTAGTTTAAGTAAAAACATGCAAAAGCTTGCATGGATCCAAAAATGTCCAATTCCTGGGGTGGCAAGGAAAGGGGGGGAAAATCAGAAACCTTGTTCACCCCCAACCCTTTATCATTAACAAAGTACCAACCAGCATTTCTATTATTTTGTTTTCAATATCTATCATAACACCACCACAACGGCTCAATTCGGCCTGGGGCAGTACAATCCCTGTGCATTGTTTCATTATATAGGGTATCCCATTCGGTTTTCCCCAAAGGTATAGCTATCAGGCAAGTCTGGAAAGGATCACCAGGAGAAGTCATGGACATGCACAGTGTAGACTCATTCAAAGCTTCAGCAAGCGTAAGCCATACATTGCGTTCAGGAAGGGGTGGCATGGCAGTCACTTCCTCTATATAAAAAATCCTTAAGTATAAAAGAGTTAATATATAAATTTTCCACATTTTGTTTTGATTATAGTTTGCTTATCCCACAATTCAACAATCAGGTTATCTCTTGTTTGATTATACACAGTAATAGCTAAAGCACGTTGATCTAATGATTCTATTCTCTGCAAAAATCTCTGTAAATTAAAGCGTGAAAATTGTCTAGGACCAGAGAGGTGCTGCCGAAGCACTTCAGGCCCTAATTGATCCTTAATAAATGCAAGTGGAGTAAATGTTGTATTAATATCACGAAAGCAAAAGAAACATAAAATGCTAGCAATATATGAAATTCTACGAGTAGTTCGTACACCACACTGTAGACAAACAGCAGTCACAACAGGGTAACAGCTAAAATTATGTGACCGACACCGTGCTTCCCTTTCTACACGTCTTTCTGCACGAACTTGAGCATAAAGCAATTCATGTATTATATCATCAACATTACCATCACTATGTTTCTGCAATAGCGAACTAAGCACTCTGCGAGTTCTTTGAATGTGTCTTTCGACTGCTTCTGGGTCTTCCAGTTTGCAGATCAGCAGGTATCACAGCATGCCTGCGGCATGTAGCTTCCCACTCACTATCCTCTATCTGCCAAATTTGTGGAATCTTTAAGCCTACCTTACACCTATGTTCTAATATTTGAGTATTCTTTTCTGCTGTTAACCGATTCACAAGGTGATCTAGGCGCCAAGCCAAATGCAATCTCTCTCGGGCCGCTAGGTCTTCAATCAAGCTTAACCCTTTATACCAAGGCAATCCAGTGTACTTACTTATAGCATTGTACCAAGTATCTCGGCTCCAATTATGAAAACAAGTCCCACAAAGGAGGTAATTTCTCCAATGGTTCTGAAACACCCACACCTTATGGCCACAACCCCCACAATAGATTTTTATCCAAGCAGCACAATCGCGTTTCCCGCAATGCAAACAGGTGTGATATGGGATAGGATTATCACCACAAGTAAATACAGTTATTATCTGTCCCAAATCTTCCTCATTTGTCCAACGCAAGCGTCGTTGCAAAAGCTGTTCGAGTTGTTGTAGGGGTTTCTGTGTCAGCAGTCGAAGACGATGTAGGTGCCTTCGTCGTTCTTCGCTTGGCATAGGTGGGTGATGGCTCTCAGCAGTCTCTGGATTCAGCTATCTGAGAGGGGAGGAGGCGAGGGTGAAGCAGGCGAAACTGCAGGCGGAGTGCCAGGTTGATTAGGATCCTCAGGGAAGGTCTGCAGAGGTTCTCTGCAAGGTCTCACATTCTTGGCTGGAAGCCATCTAGGGCCGATCTCTGTGGAGACACAAGCAAAACCTCTTCCCCATGTGACAAGGGGATAGGGTCCCATAATTTTACCTGTCTCAGGATCCTTAATTAAAACCGGGGCTTTCTGCTTTACTTCCAGCTTGGGGCTGCTGCCAAAATGCCTTACAATCGGTGGGTTCGGATCCATGAGTGAGCAATTTAAAAAGTTAAACACATACAATGCTTTCTGCAATCGTTCTGCTGGGGTGGAATTCCCCATTCCCCGTTTCTGTTGCAACAAAAGGCGTTTAAGGGAAGCATGAGCCCTTTCAATAATAGCTTGTCCTGTGGGAGAGTGAGGAATCCCCTTCTTGTGTGTTACTCCCCAGAGAGCAAAAAAGTTCGCAACTCTCTGGGAAATGTATGCTGGCCCATTATCAGTTTTAACCTGTAAGGGAACACCAAGAACTGCAAAGGCATTTGAAAAGTGACGGCACATGTCCTTTGCTGATTCTCCTGTGTGGCATGAGGCAAATAAAGCACCTGAAAAGGTATCAATAGAGGAGTGAATGTACTTGAGTCTCCCAAACTCAGGGAAGTGAGTTACATCTGTTTGCCAAATCTGGAGGCTTTCGAGTCCTCTAGGGTTAACACCTCCAGCAAGGGCAGGGAAGGCGTGCCTCTGGCAATCTGGGCACACAGCCACAATACTAGCAGCTTGGCGTGTAGTCAAATCAAAGGTGCGAGCAAGTGCAGCAGCGTTCTGATGGAAGAAAGAGTGGCTGAGTTTAGCCTGAGAAAAGTGATCTGGTAAATGAACAAAGTAAGCAAGTCTGCCTGGCGGTTTCCCTCTGCAATAAAACCAGGCAAAGTAGTGTGAGACCTAACATGCATGACAAAATAGGGGTGCTGTCTGTTATCTAGAAGGTAAACAAGTTGTTGCAACCAGTAAAACAAATCCTTGTTAGGCACATCTTTTAAAACAGCAGCTTCAGCTCTCTCCACAAGGCCTGCAACATAAGCAGAATCTGTTATTAAGTTTAAAGGAGCAACAAAACGTTGAAAGGCTCGAACAACAGCTGCTAATTCAGCAATCTGGGGGGAACCCGAAACTGTAGCGACATCTGAGTCCCAACGGGCGAGATCGGTGTTCCACCACAGCAGTACTGACTTCTGAGTGCGTCCGGAACCATCTGTAAAAACAGTTAAAGCTTGTAAAGGGATCTCACTTCTTTTAGGACGCATCAGGAGGTTAAAACTGGTGGCTACAAGTCTGTGCTTTGGGGGATGTGTAGAAAGCTGTCCAGAAAAGTCTGCAAGGGCAATTTGAAAAACTTCAGATTGTTGCAACAGCCACTGTAAATAAAAAGTAGTAACAGGCAAACAAATATAACAGAAATCCACACCTGCAAGTGTGGTAAGTCTCTGTCTTGCTTTAACAATAAGCATAGCAAACATTTCATGTTGTGTAGTTACCGTTTTAGACATCTGATGTGGCAAAAATATCCATTCAATAATCAGCAAGGGGTCGGGCGCTTTAGGATCCCACTGAAAAATTAAAGCATGGGGTTGTTTACCTGGATTCAGAATTATCAGTGAAAAAGGCAACTCAGGGGCACATCGGGCTGCTTGCTGACTGGAAATAGCATCAGCTACCAATTGCAGTGCTTGGCAGGCCTCTGGTGAGAGGTGCCGGGGTGAAAGGAGATCAGACTCCCCCTTCAGCAACTCAAACAGAGGGGCTAATTCAGTGTTTGAAATTCCCAATAAGGAACGAACCCAATTTATCTTTCCCAGAAGTTTCTGGGCATCATGCAAAGTACGAATGTCAGCATGAATTTGCAAAGGCTGAGAAGAAATACTCTGGGTCCTAATGCGCCATCCCAAATATTTCCAGGGGGGCTGATGCTGGATTTTTTCAGGAGAAACACAAAGTCCTGCTTGGGTTACAGCAGCAGTGACAAGGGCTAGGGCTTCCTCCATGGTTTCCTGTTGTTCTGCTGCAACAAGAATGTCATCCATATAATGATATATCAAAGCAGCGGGCATTTGCTTACGAATGGGGGCTAGGACCCCCGCAACAAACCACATACATATTGTAGGAGAGTTTTTCATTCCTTGGGGAAGAAAACGCCAATGGTACCTTTGCAAGGGGGCTTGCAAATTAAGGCTAGGAACAGAAAAGGCAAATTTAGGAGCATCATCAGGGTGCAAAGGAATATCAAAAAAGCAGTCCTTTAAATCTATTACTGTGAGATGCCAATCACGGGGAATCATGGTAGGGGAAGGTAAACCAGGCTGAAGGGTCCCCATGTCCTCAATAACATCATTAACTTTACGGAGATCTTGGAGCAAGCGCCACTTGCCACTTTGTTTTTTAACAACAAACACAGGTGAGTTCCAGGGACTGGTAGAGGGGACTATACGTCCCTTCTCCAGCTGCTCCTGGACAAGGTCAGTGAGTGCGCGTAATTTGGGCAAGGGAAGGGGCCACTGATCCACCCAGACAGGTGTCTCAGTTTTCCAGGTTAATTTCAGGGTGCTACGCGCCGCAATGGCCCCAATTAAAAATCTGACTGCATTTTTATTCCCCATTGAGAGAGCACATCCCGTCCCCACAACACCATAGGCACAGGTAACACAAATGGCCTAACAGAGGCTATGCGACCATCAGGTCCTGTCACCTGTATGGGACAGAGACTTTGATGACTGTTGCTATGTCCCCCAATCCCAGTGAGGGTTTGTGATACCTCGGTGAGGGGCCAAGTGGGGGGCCACTTGGCCTGAGAGACTATACTCACGTCCGCACCCGTATCCAGAATCCCGGTGACTGTCACCTGCTGTCCCCGCAGTGTCAAGGTACATGTATACACAGGGCGTTTATTAGAAATTTCCTGCACCCACAATATTTCCGGGGTACCTGTAGAGCCAAACCCTCCCTCTCTTGTGTTACACTCTGGTACAGGGGGTGTTAAACTGTGTGTAAAGGGGATCAATTGTGCAATACATGCCCCTCGTGGAACAGTACAAGGTGGAAAAGGAGTCCAAGCCATTATTTTTATTTCCCCTACAGAGTCCGAGTCTATGACTCCTGGCAAAACAAAAAGTCCTTGGATGGTAGTTGAGGACCTGCCCACGAGCAAGGCACTCGTCTGGGGTCCTGGTGGACCAAAAATTCCTGTAGGGAGTAAATGAACAGTAGAATCAAGCAACGTTACTGTGTCTGAGGTTGCCAGGTCCATGGCGAAGCTGCCTGGGGTTGCTGGACGTAGGCTTGAGATGGTCCTTGGCTGGGCTGTGGCTGCGGGGCCGGCGGAGCCGGCGCTGGCGTCTGTGGTCGGACGTACTGTGCCGGGGACCGGGGGGGGATTTGTATCGTCACGCGTCTCCGGCCATCCACGCTCCTGTTCCAGTTTCCCTGGACCGGGCGACCTTCAGAATCATACTTAGAATGACATTCATTAGGAAAATGACGACCCTTACGACACCGAGGGCATATATCAGGGATCTTAGATTTGGCTCCTTCCCGAGCAACGCAGTGTTTTTTCAGGTGACCGGGCTTATGACATTTATAGCAAACAGGTGACGTACCCTTAGCTGCTGCGAAAGCGGCAGCCATAGCCTCATACTGATGTTCCAGAGTCCCAATACGATTACATGCCTCAACCATTTCGACAATGGTCGGTTCCTGGTTCGGCAGGGACTTTAGGAGTTTTTTACAGTCAGCATTTGCATTTTCAACAGCAAGTTTTAAAAGCAAGATCTCGCGAGCATCTGCATTATCAATCTGACGTTCCAGTGCCTGCTTGAGGCGATCAATAAATTGCATATATGGCTCCTGGGGTCCCTGGACAATAGTTGTAAATGCCTTCAGGGGTGTTTTTGCATCAGGGACCTTAAGGAAAGCCTGGCGCGCCGCATCACGAGCCCCATCTAGAGCCTCCCGCGGGCATTCACGCGCCTGGGTAGCAGGGTCAGAAAATGGACCTGTTCCCATTAGCTGCCTGATAGTAAGAGCAGCCAGGGCTGGATTTGCATGGCCCATATAAGTTAACAGCAGGCTTTGCAAGCCCTTTTCCCACTCCTTTTCCCATAAGCTGTATTGTACGGGAGTTAACAGTATTCTGGAGAGGGTTTTTAAATCATACGGGGTCATAGTGTGGGCAGCAAATACGGAATCAAGCAAACTTGTAAAATGCGGTGACCCAATACCATGATCTGTAGCTGCTCGCCGCAACTCTTTAATCTCAGAGAAAGAAAGCTGTTCCCAGTGCGCTGAACGTTTCCTAGTACCAGTGTAGATCACCGGAGCCACAATCCTCCCAGCAACCTCAAAATCCCCCTCTCTTAATGCCTGTTGTTTTAAGCAGAGCCAGTAGTCATGGGGGTCAGGGGGAAACAAATTAGGCTCCTTGTCAGGGTCTATGAGTCCAGGGTCGAAGGGATCCTCCTCCGGACCACTGTCTTCATCGTCATAGTTAGCAGCAAAAGCCTTTACAGGTCGGCGCGAGGGACTCCCCTCCCTCTTTCCCTCAACACACAACGCAGAAGCAGCAGGGGATTTGTGCGGCGGGAGGGGGGGTGAGGTAGACAAGCACTGGGATGCAGTTTCCTCGGAATTCAAGGAATTCGGGGAGTCTTCCGAGATAGCAGCAGTTTTAGAGATAGCAGCGTTCTGGTTTTTAGCAGCAGTCTCTTCGAGTTTTAAGGTAGACTGAGAATCAGCAGTAGCAGTACAAGGTTTCTCTGCCTTTTGGGAATTTCTCTGAGCCTTCAAGGCTTCAAAAATCACCCTCCAAGAGGGCAGCATTTGTGCAACGGCTTTGTTTCCTTTCGTGGCAGAGTCCCATAACTTAACTCCCGCCTCATCCCACAGATCTAAGGTAAAGATCGTGGATTCCGTTGCTCCCGGGACTTCTGCCGCTACCCAGCGTAATAAAAGTTTTAAATCATGCGAAGGCAGAGTTTTATCATGTTGCTGTAAGAGCTTAAGCATACGTTCATAAACGTCTCTTTCCGGACCAGAAATTCCCTGACCCATCGTTCCCTGCAGCGCTACCCCAACCCAGCAGGGGTTAGCTCACCTCCTTTTCCCGGAGGAATTGATTGCCGGCTGGCCTCCGCTTCCTTTCAGCGGTCTCGTCCTGCAGGGCGGATCGCCACCCGGTCGCACAGCTAGGCGATTATCGCTCCTCACACGAGGGCACCATTTGATGGCGATGACAAAGAGACGTGGACTCCATACATTGCCCATATGAAGCCGTTTATTGATCCACCTAGCTGTGCTTTTATACCCACGCATTATATAACAAGTAATACATGCCAAGTGATATTGCTTAACATATGCCTCGTACTAACTAACACAGGTATGCCTAAAATGCACTAACACAGCAAGTTTCTCAAAATCCCGCTTTGCCATGACAAGGCTTGAGGCCTAGCTCTTCTGCTCTTGACATGAGTGCAGCCATACTTCCACTTTGGCTCTCTAGCTCCAGGCCCTGCAGGCCCACAGCAGTCAGCCTGTCTGCAAATTGCAGGAAAGACTCATTGGCCCCCTGGATAACAACCGCAAAGGACTGTTTCGGAGCAGCCATTTCTATGGTCTGAACCAACGCTGCTATACCTGTCGTCCGGCACTGATCTAACACAAGGGGATCAAAACCGGCCTGCCCATCAAGACTGGCATAATTGCCCATGCCCAGCAGCACATCAGTGCCAATCGCACGCCTGGGGTCCTGTGGACTCAGCATGGTATTCTGTTCGACTGCCCTGATTGCCAACTGAGCCCATTTAGACTCAAAAATGTCGTATTCCACAGGCTGAAAAAGAACACGAGCCAGACTGCATACGTCGTAAGGTGTCAGGGAGTCAGCGGCAATCACTCGGAGCATCTGCATGACTTCAACAGACCCCAGACCATGTTTTCCCACCTGATCACGGAGTTCCAATATAGCTTTCCATGACAAAGGGTTATAAGTGTTATGAGTAACGCCCTCAAGCACAGGGAAAGCCTGGTAACCCCCCAAAGAGGTGGCTGCATCCGCTAAGTCTCGCCCTGTGGGTCCCACAGGGGCAGAGGCAGATGCCTGACTGGGAGTCTGGTCAACATCACCCGATACCACGCCCCCTACAGCATCATCAGAGCCAGAGAAGCCATCTCCACATTCCAGGAGACGATTTGCAAATGCACCATCAATTATTTCTTCAACCTTTTCTTTGACTTCTCGCCAAATCGTCTATGTTCCCTCGGACGTACGGTCACCTGGCAGGGGGGAAGCGTCCACAAAGCCGGGGAGGGGGAGCCAGCAGCCCGAGGCCCGCGGCTCCGGGCGATCACTGGTCTCCTGCCAGCCGTATCACCATTCGCGCCCGACCCCACAATGTCCACCTCTGCCACAGCCTTGGCAGAGCCCGTGTCTATCAGCCGTCCAGCTGCCGCAGCACGGGCAGCAGGCGCCGCGGCAGACACAGCCTCCGGCAAAGCTCGTGAGTCCAATGCAGACCGGAGTGGGACCGGCGCGGGGGCGGGACGGGGCGGGGAGAGTGGCGCCGCTCGGGCAGCCACAGCCTTGCCCCGCCCCCAAGCCGGTGGTGCCGGCGCGGAGGGTTCAGGTGGGGGGGAAGGCTCGGGCGGGATAAGCGGCGTGGCTCGGAGAGCCGCGGCTTTGTCCTGCCCCCGAGCCAGCGCCGTCGGTGCAGAGGGTTCAGGTGCGGGGGGGAGCCACGCCAAACTGCCAGGGACATGGCCCAGACCAAAGGCAGCGCCACCCGTTGCGCTCAGCAGGGGCTGCGCGGGGCGGGAAGGGTCTGGGATACCTCCTAAAAGTGTGTCGCCCGGGGCACGGCCAATAGCTGGCCCCGCCTGTCCCGAGCGGAGCGGGGGCGTGGAGTCTGGGAAGCAATCCCTGACAGCTGCTGCCACCTGCGCTTGCCCAGTAGGCAGCGCAGAGGCAGAGGCAGCCGGGGCCCCCTCCTTCGCGGGGGGGTGGCGGCGGCGAGGCCGCCCCCTTTCGCTCTCACAGCATCCTGACCCCTCGACATCGGCCCTCCGCAAGTCGGGCAGAGACCAGTCGTCGACTCTGGCGAGGACAGAGGCGAGGACCCAATCAGGGAGTCCTCGGAGCCCCCTAATGCCCGGAAGGCACGGAGGGAAGCCACATCCCCCTCCACCCCTCGCCCACCGCGAGGAGTCGGCTGGCTGGGAGCTGGATCCACCCCGAGGGAACCAGAACCGAAACAGAAACACCCCCCAGCGCACCGTCACCAGCAGAGGGAGAAACCTCTGTCTCGAACAGAGACTCAACATCCAACTCAAGTCCCTGCAGCTCGGCTTCCGAGAGAACCTCGGCGTCCTCCCCCAACTCCTCGTCCGTATGCAAGATGGGCGGTTCTCCCTGGGAGCTCTGGTCTTCCGCCAAAGCCTGAGAGCTGACGGAGTCCAGTCTATGCAGAAACCTATTAAACTGTTTCCAAGCTGCCGAAAGTTCCGCTATCTCTCTAGTAATTTTAATAGAGAGAGCTTCTGCAATGTGCTTTCCCACACAAGCCCACATGGCCCCAAAGAACGCTTCTCCAGGGACCGAGAAAAATCCTTGATCTCTAGCCCACCAGAACAATCTCTCAAAGGCCACCGGGGCAAGGTCGACCAAGCCTCTCTCCTCCATGATATCCTTCCAAACCTCCAAGACTACAGAATGCTGGCTGGAAAGCACAGGGAGTGCCATTATCACAAAACTGTAGGCAAAGTGCCAAACAGCCCACGGTTACCGATTCAAAGCAAGGAGTGGGGGGGGGGGGGGAAGAGCTATAAATCTCACCCACGGTTCACACACACGCTCGGCGGTCACCAAATGTCGCAACCGACATAAAGAACTCACACCCACACCTTGCGATGTCCGAGGTGGAAAGAAGAAGGACTTTATTTACAGAACCAGCATTTATCGAATTCCAGCAGTGATCATGGATTGGAGGAAGGAAATCTTCTTCTCCAACCACACTGGACCATGCAGCAGTCCATCAACAGTCTCCTCCTTTATGAAAAGGATGTAAACATCTCTAGAGTTTACCATAACAAATGGCTTGTTTATATGAAAGTGTATCTGACTCCAAAGACACAGAAGGCTAAAAACAAGACTTTTACAAACTCCTTAAAGGAGACAGAGGAGAACGGCAAAAACCCAGACAACAGTATGGGACAGGGAATGTCCGACAAGAGAGACATATATGAAACCATGCTACACGTCCTGAGCAAGCATGGATCCCCCATCCTTAAGCAGGACCTTAAGTCGCTCCTACGATGGGTGTCACACATGTTCCCCAATACCACCCCTTCTTCTATTTTTACTCTCCGCTGCTGGGACAAGGTCGGTGTAAAACTCTATGACCTGGCCATGCTGCCTGGCCATGAGCCAGAGATATGTTTGCTTCCTGCTTGGAGGGCAGTCATGGATGTGATTAAAAAACGGGGGGGGGGGGAGCGAGGCCATGCTAAACCAAGATCTGCCCAGGTCCCACTCCTCGTCTCTTGTCCGCACCCCTCCCCAAAGCACGCCAGGGATAGAGCTCAGTCGCCACCTGTAGCCCAACCGCTATCTCACCAGCGATCCCAGAGCCACCGAACGCTAATTGTTTATGCGGACACTGACTCTAGCAGTGATGGAGAGTCTTTTGACCCCAGCCCGAAAAAGATCTGGACTTATTCCCTTCAAATATGCATAACAATTGGTTACAGATAAAAAAAGAAAGCCCTTAAGGACAGAGACCTTGATACTGTGGCAGAAATTTTTGTTGACCCCATGCAACTCAGCCCCAGGGGGGGGGGGAATCCATGATGGGAACCCTTAGGACACTCAGAAATTAAGGAACTGCACATACCGTGGCAGAATATGGTCTGGGGTCCCCTTACTTCAGTAATTTATTAAGGGCAACTTTCACTACTCACCTCATGACTCCTCATAATGTTAAATCCTTGGGAAACCTTTTGCTCAGCCCAATGCAATATGCAATATTCATGGCACAATGGAAAAAAAGACTGGAGAACTTAATTGTAACATATGCAGGGCACACAAACCAAGCCCTGGTTGCCTTAACTATTGACCACTTAGCGGGGGAAGGGGTGCATACCAATCCTAATGGGCAAGCCGCCTTACTGAGAGAAGCCCTGGAGGGGATCACAGAGGCAGCTCGTTTTGCATTTCTTAAAGTTCCTGATGCCAAAACCCCCAACAGTCTTTCATAAATTTTTCTCTCTTGACTATTAGCACTTGCCACTGTTGTAAGAGATCGTCCCCACAAATTGGTAGGCATTTTTAGAACAAAAGGTTGAATACAGCCCATCTGTTTATCCAGTCCCTGTGCTTGCAACAAATGCAGACTCTTCCAAGGAATTTGTATTCATCCTACCCCTGCTATAGATTTGTCTGTCAGTCTTAAGGGCCATTCCTGAGGCCAGTCTCCCTCAGCTAAAATAGAAACTTCTGTGCCTGTATCCACAAGCCCAGTAAATGATTTTCCTTTAATCTCAAGTTAGTAGAGGTTGATCCTTAGTAATATCAGCAGTCCAGTAAATCATTCTGTTGGTACTACCAAATCCTCCATGTCCTGGGGTGTTTGTTTGACAACTAAGCACCCAGTAATGTAAAAAGTAATATTTGTGCAATCCTTTATCCCTTTGCAATCACAGCATAACCAGTTAAAATTGTAACATCACTTTAATTTCTCTCTGATAATCTTATCAATCACCCCCAGTAATATGAATATACCTTCCTCCAAGAAACTAGATCTCCCCAAAATTAGTCCTACCATCTCTTCTGGTAAAGGTCCCCAAATTCCAGTCTCAATAAGCACTATTCCATTAGCATTTTTCAGAATTATTTCTGAGGCAGCTGTCAAGTCCAGTTTGGTGCTGCCTGCCATTGTGGGGCATAAATCAGTGACTCTGAATTGGCCTGTTGCCAGCTTAGTTCCTGAGGTCTCGTCGTCGGGTGAGAGGACCTGCAGATTTGAGGGGCACTGGGTACGCCCCCCTACAGGCAGCAGATCTTCCTGCAACCATGAGCCAGCACCATGCCAAGCCGTAGGGCTGCATAGCTGCCAGGCGCCCTGCTGGGGCTCCAGACAGAGCTTCTGCAGTGGGAAGAGGAGGTGGGGGAACACACCAAGAACTGCACCCACTGAGGGCACATGAAGCAGGGAAGCAGCGGCGCTGATGCAACCACACCCCTCCACTGGGTAGTCTGGGGAAATGGGGCTGGCATTAATACAGTCTTTCATAGGAAAAGCAAAAGATGTTACATCACCGTCCAATAATGCTTCCTTTTTACAGTGTTCCAGTGCTGTAAACACTTGCAATTGTGGAGCATTACTAGGGAGAGACTGGTCCTTTTCCAAGATGGGTGGAGGGGCAGGGGCGTTACATAAGGTGGAATTGGTTCTTTGCTAAATACCAGAGCGGGGGTATCGGGGTTCTAAGGGTTGTTTTAAGGGAGGATAGAGTGCTGGCTCCTTTTCAGGATTAACAGGAGCTGATGGTAATATGTCCTCATCTGGTTCATTATCAGTATCCTTTTCTCCTGCCTCTGTTGCATGTAGGGGCTCTAAGGCAGTCATGAGAAATCTCCACATTATTATTACAAATCAGGAATTGAAAAACCTCAGTCTTTACATTTTCGTAAATGTTTTCCCATACACCCCCATGTTTAAGATAAAAGCTTCCCTCATTTGGAAACCAATTACAGTGCTCTTTAACCAGTAATAAAAGTTGATCTAATTGCTTGTCAGAGATTTTATGTCCTGCAGTGCAGAGAATTTGTTGTAACACTTAAGTAGAGTTGATGCTCCTGGGATGCCCCTTGAAACATGATATTAGTGTACAGAATCCCATGGTTCTTCATCCAGCAAATACCACTGTAGGAGAAGGGATTACAGGCAACCTCGCCCCTGATGGGTCACAGCTATATCCAATAAGGATGAGTGTGATAAAAAGGTGGGTTGGCTGGTCAGGGGAGGAATAAGGGAGGATCCTGAGGAACTGAAGGAATGAGGAAGGAACCACACGAGGAACAATCCAGAGGAGGACTGAGAGGAGAGGAGAGGAAGGATGGACCAAATGGGGACTGACCAAATGGGAAAGAAAATTGCTTCTGTGAGGGGTCTGATGTGAGGTCAGTTTGAGTCTGCAGTTGGAGCCTGCTGTTGGAGCCTGCATTCAGAGTCTGCAAGGGAAGCCTACAGTGGGCACTTGCTGTAGTCAGTGCTGGAGTTGGAGTCAGGATGGTCGAGTTGTGAGGAAGAATAAACTGGGATCTTTTCACACTGCTGAACAAGAGTGTGTGTCTCGGCTCATTTCTATGCTTAACGTGAGGTCTGCTGCAACATACCACTGTCATGATTTTATAGGATGTGCCAGCAACTCGCTGCCCCTTGGACAGTGGTTCTCTGAAAAGTCCTCCATCACTGGTACCGTCTCTTCAATCTATTTGCGTGTAATCCATATCACGTCTTTGATATGTTCACACATCAGGGCTCACCAAATTTTGGGGATGAAGTCAAATGCAAATTAAAAATATAAATGTAGAAAATCAAGATGTCTGTGATGCCATGATGATTTTTTGTCTTTTTATATACCTTTCATGTATTCTCAGTATTCTTAGCTGTCTTGGTTTGAAAGACAGGTGTCTGCTAAGGAAGGCAGGAGCCTCCCTTGGAATGAAAAATATGAACCCCCTTCCCACTGAATTGTTATAATTTTCAAAATTAAGGGGCTTTCAGGCAAAGATATGGGAAAAAGAATAACAGTTCTTTACTAGTATGCATAACAAGGCAAACAAACAACAATGATGGCAGCAACAACAAACTAAACCAGAAACCCAATAAGAGCCTTCTCGGCTGCAGGCACTTCCCCTTTGGTGTAGTTATGGTCACAGCTGACAGGCTCCTGGTGGGCAGGGCAGGCGCGATGATTCCCCCACAGCTGCAGGGGGCGCTCTGGGGAGAGTTTGGAGACCATACTGTAATGGTGGCTTGACCAAGATGGGAAGAAATGCAAAAAGGATTTGCTTTACAAACCCCCCAGGGGCAGCCAATCCCAGCGCCCCAGCAGAACTCTCAGAAGCACCAAGCTGGAATGGCAGGGATAAGCAAAAAATCCCGGGGTGATGGACAAGATGTATCAGAAGGTCCGCAGCTGTAGCTGGAACCACAGTGTGTCCTGGCAGGGCAGGGTGTGCAGAGCTACAATGTAGCAAAAACTCGGAGCAATAGCAAAAGAATGGTGGGGGTGGGGCCAGGTCAGCCAAGCCCCCAGGCAGCTGGTAAAAATTCTTTTTTTTTTTTAATGAGGTAGGGTGTTAATAAGGTCCCAGTTCAGTGGCTGCTCTCCCAAGTGTCTTGGTTTGGAAAGACAGGTATCTGCCAGGGAAACTGAGGTTCCCCTAGGATGGAGAATACCAACCCCTCACACCCCGACGAATTATAATTTTGCAATCAAGGGCTCTCAGGCAAAGATGTTGGGAATAAGAATAACAGTTCTTTACTAGGAAATATTAACAATACAAATGTGATAGGAAACAAAACCACCCAACCAACCAAACAAACAAACAAATAAACAACAATTTTGGAAGAAAACCCTGACAGAGTCAGAGCCTCAATCTGACCCTGTGATTCAGGATGTTGAAAGCAGTCCAAAAGTAAAGTCCTTCTGAAGTGGCAGACGTGATTCTGTTGGAGCAGAGATGATTCTGCGAAGAAGCCGGTTCAGGGGCGGCGAGGAGGGAAACAGGATGGCGAGCACAGCAGGCGAAGAAACCTCTTGCCACCACGGCAGGGGAGCAAACGCAGAGCTCTCAGCTCCTGCAGCAGCGCAGCGCCGGCGCGCTCCCACCCTTCCCTCCCGGCCGCCTCCCCTCCCCCCACCCCCCACCGCCAGGGCATGAGATGTATAGAAATGCAAATGCACCGCACAGGCTGGGGAAGGTGGCAATGGCCCTATCAAGATGGGTCATCAGGCTCCCAAACAGTCTTTCCTAAGATACCTCTCATATGTACCACAGGGACTTTGTCTCCATCCACTGTGTGCAAAGGGGTAGACTGGGCAGGACCAGCTCGATTGATAGAGCCTCGGGTGTTTACCATCCAGGTGGCCTTTGCTAAATTCACTTCCCAATTCTTGAAGGTCCCCCCGCCAAGTGCCTTCAGGGTGGTCTTAAGTAGTCCGTTGCACCGTTCAACTTTCCCGGCAGCTGGTGCATGATAAGGGATGTGATATATCCATTCAATGCCGTGTTCCTTAGCCCAGGTGTTTATGAGGCTGTTCTTGAAATGAGTCCCGTTGTCCGACTCAATTCTCTCAGGGGTGCCATGTCTCCACAGGACTTCTTTTTCCAGGCCCAGGATGGTGTTCCGGGCGGTGGCATGAGGCACAGGATAGGTCTCCAGCCACCCAGTGGTGGCTTCCACCATGGTCAGCACGTAGCGCTTGCCTTGGCGGGTTTGGGGCAGGGTGATGTAATCAATCTGCCAGGCCTCCCCATACTTATACTTGGACCACCGCCCACCGTACCATAGGGGCTTCACCCGCTTGGCCTGCTTGATGGCAGCACACGTATCACAGTCGTGGATAACCTGTGAAATACTGTCCATGGTTAGATCCACCCCTCGGTCTCGTGCCCACTTATAGGTGGCATCTCTGCCCTGGTGACCTGAAGCATCATGGGCCCACCGAGCTAGGAACAACTCCCCTTTGTGTTGCCAATCCAAGTCTACCTTGGATACCTTTATCCTCGCAGCTTGATCTACTTGCTCGTTGTTCCGGTGCTCCTCATTAGCCCGACTCTTGGGGACAAGGGCATCCACATGGCGGACTTTCACAGGTAGTTTCCCTACCCTGATGGCAATGTCCTTCCACTCATCAGCAGCCCAGATTGGTTTTCCCCTATGCTGCCAGTTGGCTTTTTTCCACCTTTCCAGCCAGCCCCACAGAGCATTAGCTACCATCCACGAATCAGTGTAGAGGTAGAGCTTCGGCCACTTCTCTCTTTCAGCAATGTCCAGGGCCAATTGAACAGCTTTGAGTTCAGCAAGCTGGCTTGACCCACCTTCTCCTTCAGTGGCGTGTGCAACCTGTCGTGTGGGGCTCCATACGGCTGCTTTCCACTTCCGGTTCATCCCTACGATGCGACAGGAACCGTCAGTGAAAAGAGCGTAGCGTGTTTCTTGTGCTGGCAGTTGGTTGTATGGTGGAGCTTCTTCAGCCTGGGTTACTTGCTCTTGTTCTTCCTCCTCAGTGAGACTGAAGTTCTCAGCTTCTGGCCAGTTGGTGATTACTTCCAAAATCCCAGGGCGATTCGGGTTACCAATACGGGCGCGCTGAGTGATGAGGGCGATCCATTTGCTCCATGTAGCATCGGTGGCATGGTGGGTGGAGGGAACCTTTCCTTTAAACATCCACCCCAGCACCGGTAGTCGGGGTGCCAGGAGGAGTTGTGCTTCAGTGCCAATCACCTCTGAGGCAGCTTGAACTCCTTCGTAGGCGGCCAAGATCTTCTTCTCTGTGGGAGTGTAATTGGCTTCAGACCCTCTGTAGCTTCGGCTCCAGAATCCCAGTGGCCGGCCTCGAGTCTCACCTGGCACCTTCTGCCAAAGTCTCCAGGACAGACCATGGCTACCGGCTGCAGAGTAGAGCACATTCTTCACCTCTGGTCCCGTCCAGACTGGGCCAAGGGCTACTGCATGTGCGATTTCCTGCTTGATCTGGGCAAAGGCGTGTTGCTGTTCTGGGCCCCAGTGGAAATCGTTCTTCTTGCGGGTAACCAGGTAGAGAGGGCTCACAATCTGACTGTACTCAGGGATGTGAATCCTCCAAAAGCCAATGGCCCCTAGGAAAGCTTGTGTTTCCTTCTTGCTGGTCGGTGGGGACATGGCGGTGATCTTATTGATGACCTCAGTGGGAATCTGACGCCGTCCATCTTGCCACTTCACTCCCAGGAACTGGATCTCTTGCGCAGGTCCCTTGACTTTGCTCTTCTTGATGGCAAAACCGGCTTCCAGGAGAATTTGGATGATCTTCTCTCCTTTCTCAAAGACTTCCATTGCCGTGTTCCCCCACACAATGATGTCATCTATGTACTGTAGATGGTCCGGAGCCTCACCCTTTTCCAGTGCATCCCGGATCAGTCCATGGCAGATGGTGGGACTGTGCTTCCACCCCTGGGGCAGTCGATTCCAGGTGTACTGCACACCCCTCCAGGTGAAAGCAAACTGGGGTCTGCACTCTGCTGCCACAGGAATGGAGAAGAAAGCATTGGCAATGTCGATGGTCGCGTACCACTTTGCTGCCTTGGACTCCAGCTCATACTGCAACTCCAACATGTCTGGCACAGCAGCGCTCAGTGGTGGCGTGACCTCATTCAGACCACCGTAATCCACTGTCAGTCTCCATTCCCCACTGGGCTTACACACAGGCCAGATGGGGCTGTTAAAAGGTGAATGAGCCTTACTGACCACCCCTTGGCTCTCCAGTTTACGAATCATCTCATGGATCGGGGTCACAGAGTCTCTGTCAGTGCGGTATTGCCGACGGTGCACTGTTGCTGTGGCAATTGGTACCTGTTGTTCTTCAACTCTCAGCAGTCCCACAGCAGAAGGGTCATCTGAGAGACCAGGCAAGGTATTCAGTTGTTTGATCTCTTCCGTCTCTACAGCAGCTACTCCAAAAGCCCAACGATATCCTTTTGGGTCTTTGAAATATCCATTTCTGAGACAGTCTATGCCAAGGATGCACGGGGCCTCTGGGCCAGTCACAATGGGGTGTTTCTGCCACCCATTCCCAGTTAAACTCACTTCGGCTTCCACTACAGTCAGCTGCTGGGACCCTCCTGTCACCCCAGAAATAGAAATGGGTTCTGTTCCTACATACCGTGATGGCATCAGGGTACATTGGGCACCAGTGTCAACCAAAGCCATGTATTTTTGTGGGTCAGATGTGCCAGGCCATTGGATCCACACAGTCCAATAGATCCGATTATCCCTTTCCTCTACCTGGCTAGAGGCAGGGCCCCTCTAGCACTGGTTATCCCCTTCCTGAGCATACATACTAGAGGTTCCTTCAAGGGGATTCAACACAGCATTGGCAGCTTGGTTATAGGAGGCTGAGGCTACTTTCATTTTCGTAGATCCCCCTTGGCGATTGTTCCTCTCCTTGAGCTCACGCACCCGTGCTGCCAGGACAGAAGTGGGTTTCCCATCCCACATTCCCATGTCTTCCCCATGGTCACGCAGATAAAACCACAGGTCAGCTCTTGGAGTGTACCCTCTCTCTCGAGCTGGGGGTCGTTGGGCTCTAACTCTGGGGCCTGTGACTCGCACTGGTGCCACATTGGAACTGTTTGTCCTCATCTCCTCCCTCACCCCCCTTATCTCTTCTTTGAGTTCTTTAACCACGGCAGAGATATGAGCCTGCATCGGGCCATTGATCATACTTTCATAATTCCTAAGCTTATTGGCAACAGACCCCACTGTCTCTCGATTGTCCTCAGCATTAATTGTTGCAATAAAGGTGGTGTACTGAGATGGCCCTAGATTTGCCAGATTCCACAACATCTGCCCTGTGCATTTAACCTTGTCAGGGTCATTATCATGCTTTTCACTCCTCCCAAAAAGTACCTCCAGCACCGCCACTTCCCTCAGCTGTTGGATCCCTTCCTCCAGAGTTTTCCAGCACATTCTATGGTGGTGCTCCTGCATTCTTTCTTTGTGGATAAATCTCTCTCTCACACTCATTAAAAGCCGCTCCCAAAGGGAAAGGGGTCCTGGCTCTCTTACAAATACCTGATTTATACCTGAGTCCTGGGTCAAGGGTCCCAAATTCCTTGCCTCACCACTATCTAATTGCACCCCAGTACCCATGAGATCCCAGACCCGAAGTAGCCAGGCTGTGTAAGCTTCACGCCCCCGCCGTACAATATCTTTTTGCAGGTTACGGAGACTTTTATACGACAGGGACTCGGTGATGATCTGAACATGTGATTCCCCTGCAGATTGTGAGGGCCCTCCTTTCTTTTTTTCTGGGTTTGCTGTTTTCACCTTAGATTTCTTTGTTTCCACAGGGGCAACTGCTGCTGGCTGTGACTGCCCCTGTGGTTCAGCTGGGACCTGAGCAGTTGTAATCTCTGTGGGTTTCATTGCTGCACCATCAGACTCTCTTTTGTCAGGGCAGGGGGAGGATTTCCCACTAGCTGGGGAAATGTACTCCCTCAGCATCTGGCCCATCTTCTCCTGCATCTCCTTAATCAGAGCCCCCACCCAAACCGGGTGGTTTATCTCTAAGGCAGGCTGTGGGGCAGGGGCGGGCTCTTGGGCAGCATCCTTATTCTCTGGGGTACTTATTAAGGTGCTCACCCAGGCCAATCTCCCCTTATCTCTGAATGCCAAACAGAACAGGCATACCAGCAACACCAGCCACTGTATGATATCATTAGCACTCAGAGATTTGAACCCTTCAAAAACTGGTGGGGTGGACCCAAAAAACTGTGTGAAGGGCTGGGAGAAAATTTCCCCCGGTGCCATTTCCTCACAATAGGTACCATTGTTAAAGTAACCCCAGAAGCACAGAGTTAGCGTATGATAGCTATGAATCCATGTGCTTGCTTTCCAGAGGAAGTTAAAAATCCATGAATTTCTCACCTTATTAATCCACAAAATAAACTGGATGCCAGCCACAGTAGCCTTAGTCATAGGACCCATATTTACATAAGGAGTAGCAAATGGCAGAAATACAGCCACCACCACGTGCCACCCAAACCAGGGAAAGCTAGACCACATTATTCTGGCCAGTGGGCTTTTATCTAATACCCAAAAACTGTTATTCCTCTCTCTCAATGCCCTCATGCCCCACTCTTGGGCGCCAAAATCTGTCTTGGTTTGGAAAGACAGGTATCTGCCAGGGAAACTGAGGTTCCCCTAGGATGGAGAATACCAACCCCTCACACCCTGACGAATTATAATTTTGCAATCAAGGGCTCTCAGGCAAAGATGTTGGGAATAGGAATAACAGTTCTTTACTAGAAAATATTAACAATACAAATGTGATAGGAAACAAAACCACCCAACCAAACAAACAAACAAACAAATAAACAACAATTTTGGAAGAAAACCCTGACAGAGTCAGAGCCTCAATCTGACCCTGTGATTCAGGATGTTGAAAGCAGTCCAAAAGTAAAGTCCTTCTGAAGTGGCAGACGTGATTCTGTTGGAGCAGAGATGATTCTGCAAAGAAGCCGGTTCAGGGGCGGCGAGGAGGGAAACAGGATGGCGAGCACAGCAGGCGAAGAAAACTCTTGCCACCACGGCAGGGGAGCAAACGCAGAGCTCTCAGCTCCTGCAGCAGCGCAGCGCCGGCGCGCTCCCACCCTTCCCTCCCGGCCGCCTCCCCTCCCCCCACCCCCCACCGCCAGGGCATGAGATGTATAGAAATGCAAATGCACCGCACAGGCTGGGGAAGGTGGCAATGGCCCTATCAAGATGGGTCATCAGGCGCCCAAACAGGTGGAAATAGAATACACAAAACCCGGCTCCACAACCCAGGACACCAAGCAAAAGGCTCACCCCACAGTAGAAGAAGCAGGACCGAGCTGGGCTCCGGCAGCAGCAGTGGATTCCCTCCCCCAAGCAGCAGTTCTGACTGTCCTCCTCGGAACCTTAGAGACAGCTAACAGCTTCCCCAGCCCCTTCTTTTACCAGCCCAAATCTCCTGGTATCTCTGCCTCTCCAAGAGATACTTCAGATAAGAGAAGTGCAGCCAGATGCCCTCCTCCCCTGACCATGGTCACTTCTTTTGTCTCTCTTAAGTACCCAGTCATTATTGTTTCTGTCAGTAAAATTAATCTACAAACACCAGAGGTTTATGTCCAAAAGGGAGACAGAGGAGTCCTGTAACGCTATTCAAATAAAGGGAGATGTGAAAAACACGATTCACTTTTATGTAAAATTTATAAGTTTAATAAAAATAAAATAAAATAGACAATTAGGAGACAGGAAAACAAAGCTTTTTCAGCCGAGGTGCTGATACCAGCAAGATCAGCGCACCGCCTCTTTTCAGATCCTTTGTTTTAAGGACTTCTGTGTTACATATTTAAATAAGCTAATACATGATTCAAATATTCATTTTGGTTTCAAGACCCCCCTTAAGTATGCAGTTTATCTGTGGGATTCCATGCAGTCTGGAAGGACGTTGTAAATCTGTCTTCCGAAGATTAAACCCTCAAAAGGCTCAATTGTTCTTTATCAGAAATCTTTAGTTCAGGAATTCCAGACGTCCCTTCTGTCTTTTATCTAGTTGAGGAGTTACAAAAAAAAAAAAAAAAAAAAAAAAAAAAAAAGGTATAACCCCCATGTCTACTTTGTTACAATCTAAGAATATTCATTTATCACATTTTTCAAATTTTTTAATAAAAGAACATACAATACAACCTTCCCATATTATACATAAAGCAATCATCTTACTATATGCGAAAAGCCAACTCCAAAACATGCATTTATAACAGGAGAGGTCATGGGGCATTTCCCATGGGGTCTCTCAAAGTGTTAGAGGATGCAGCCTCCTTTTTATCCTAATTTCCAGCTCCATTTCCCTCTCTTTCCTCATTGGCTGAGGTACTTAAGAGGTACAGACTTCCTGAATCGCCTAATACAAACTCCTAATGTGCAGCCTCCTTTTTCTTTTTCCTTGTGTCTGTTCTTTTTCTCTGAGTCCAGGGATTTAGCACAGCCTTGGGTGAGTAACAGTTTTTGTCAATTAGTGGAATTCTTATGGAATTTATGGTTTCCCCCATTGCTTCTTTCACCTCTCAATATCTGGCTTTATCTACCAGCAGACCCACAGTTTGTTTGTAAAGACACCTCCTTCTCATTCCTTTCAATACCTCCTCTTCTTATTTTCTCAATAATTGTCTTTACAAACTTCAGTTATTGACTTAATTTTTCTGTTCCTGGGTCTTTTTTGGTTTTGCTATTATTTGCAGTGACATCATTTTCTGTCCTTCTGTAGCCATTTCTGGATCAGTAGGCATGTCTACTACCTGCATTTCCTTGATCACCTGCTGAATGAGCTGCGCTCAGCAAGGTATCATACACGGTAAAAAGATAAGAGTTGCTATAGCACATAAGAGGAAAAAAGCATTAATTTAACCCATGGTGTGCCAGGTAACCACAAAAACATGTCCCATTCCCATCCTTTCCATGTTTGGACCGGTACATGTGCTAACTTTCTTTTTCCCTTTGTTATCTGCTTCACCGTAAAGCGTAAAATAAGGATTTTACAATTAGAAATTGTAAAGCAGGTATGTTTTATTTCCAGCTGGGACACATGGGGGGATATCTCCTCCAAACCGTGTATACCTGGTCAAGACAAGGTCCAGGTTTAAATACACATTGATCTCAAACCCACACCTCCTCACCTGCTCATTCCCCTCCTTCTCTCGCTTCATATTCTAATTAGCTGTCACGCCTCCTAGTGGTCGTGAGTTGGGGTCTTGGGAGGAAGGCAGATGTCTTCCTCAGGTTGATCCTTGCTTCTGGGCAGGCGCAGTGGAGGTTTGGCTATTTTTCAGGTCACTTTGCTCTTGCCAAAGATTAGGAGCTTGATTTTGCTGGATTCAAGCCACAAAGTTCTGCTTTATTGATTTTTGACAAATATCTAGGTCTTGCTTTTCTGAGTTTCAACATTTTACATCTTACCTATATGACTTCTACTTAGTAACAACCTAACAACCAAGCTTAATAGCTAATCTTCTATGTGTTCTCAGTACAAGCTGTTTCTTTGCTTTTACAAAATCACCAAAAGCTCCTTCTAAAATCCTGCATTTTTATATTCATAAACATCCTACATATCAACACTTTTCCATTGCCATCTATTTGCAAACAGCAGTTTGAGTAATTTAATTTTCCATACACTCCCCCTTTTTCTGCTGATAGATAACTTGATACCATCCGAAGTTGAAATATTGCATTCCTCATTTGAGTGGACTGGTCAGCAAGAAGGTCAAGAGCTGTAGCTGTCTGGTTGGTTATTAGTTCAAGGACAGCATGTAACCTAATTATCCGATTTAAATCATAAATGGGTTCTTTGACACTTGATATTAATTCATTTGGATTCCAACTGGCTGGTCCATAGTGTTGTATGATTCTCTCAAGTGGCCATTCATCTTTTCTCCATTTTTGGGTGCTCCCTCCAGCCAAGGATTGTGGAATCCCTGCAGCCCCTTGACATAATACCTAGGATCTGGCCTTGGCAGGACAGATTATAGTGTCACCTTCCCAGCCTGATAGAGAGAACTCCCCAATGGCACGCTGTACTCAATGGTTTGCCCTGCTTCCCCCCTCCCTAATGCCCTGGCCCCTTGGTGTCTCCTTTGTGTCTCCATTGGTTTCGGGCCCCCGGTGACCAGCCCTGTCTCCCTATAGGTCGTTGACCTTACCTGCCCCTTGTTCCACCGCTGTGCCTCAAGGTCATTGGCTGCTGTATCCCATACCTAATCTTGGAACTGGCAGACCCTCACCCCTTTTGCTTCTGGATTTCCCTTCGGCTCCTGGAAATAAACCTGGCTGAAACTGATCTAGTGAGAGGGCCTTCTTGCCTCTCCTTGCTGAGCTAGCCATGTGGCGCGTGTGGATGTGTGAGCTTGACTGCTTTGCCTGAGTTTCCCCAAGTGGCCTTTCCACCAGAGAGGCTTATTGGGTCTAGGCTTCAGCTCCACTCCTAAAACACATGTTGCAACAAAGGATGCATCAATTGACTGCTTTTCCCAAATTAGATCATCATATACCTTAATTCCTAACTGATTTCCCTGAAGTTGTGGTAGTAAAAACCAACAGTCTTATATACCCTACATAACACATCCCTGACCAGTATGGAGGTAACCTGAGATAAGAATGTTGGCCACAAATCCAATGATACCCTTTCAAAGTCCAGGTCTCGTTGGCAAAGGGGCCTTCCCAATTTTCATCATCAATTGGTGGGTCCAAATACAGCTTGTTTCCTGGGCCTAACGGTCCTCCAACAATAGTTGCCCCACCATAAGGATCACAATATTTGCATTTCCAAGCTCCCACATGAGGTTTCTACTTACAGTTACATCCTTGATCTGTTTTGTTAGATCTGGATCAGAACTTATTAAAAAGGGTTTGAAGTCTATTCCAGTGTTGCCACTTCCACTGATAGTCCGTTGCCTTTTTCCCCAACCTGGAAATGAAACTCAAGATAATTTTAGTAAGGAGGTAATATAAAAGGGGATCTTTATTTGAAGGCTTTCAGGGGCAGTTATGGAAAGCTGTCCACAAAAGCCAATCCCCCCAGGGGTGAGTACATTTTATAGGTTTTAGGAAATTAACATAATTGATAAAAAGCATCATTTCGGAGGACAAGTGGTGATGCAATTCCCCTCCAGGTCAAGCCCCTTTCTCTGGAGCCCCCCTTTCGGCACTAGTTGTACTTTGTCCATGAGAATGTATCTCAAAGAGTTGTTCTACACCTTGGAATCCAGGAAGAACTAAAATAGCACTGGGGCCTTGTACCCCCCAGGGCTTGAAGCTCTGGAATTTGTTTTGTCTTTCTGCCTAGGGAAAGGCCATGGAAAATTACTGGGAAAACTAGCTACTAATACAATAGGCTACAAATATATGTGCGAAGAATACAGAGAATATATAAAAGAAAAAAATGGCAAAACCCAAAACTACATCAGTCACAGACAACAGGTGTCCTACTTGTGGAATTATCTCAGGTGCAGCTTAAAAATAAGTGGTCAAAAACCCTTTCCCTCCCCACTGCTCTATAGCCTTCAAAATCCCTATGGTGACTATAGTAGGAACACCTTACCCACCTACTATTAGTGAGCTTAACATGCGCTTGTGTCTTGGGTTCAGTGCAACATGTATTCTATTTCCCATCTGTTGAAACCAGTTGGGCAGGTGTTTCTTTCTTCATGGTTCTGGGGAGAGGGGGGGAGTATCTTCTGTTAATGGGCCAGCTGTTAAAACCAGGTGGGGCAATGTTTTTTATCTCCTCCATGAGCCATCCTCCCTCCGTGGGATATCTGCTGTTAATGGGCCAGTGAGGGTCACCACATGACTTATAAAATTAAATCATCCCATTGTGAGATGCTCCACCCAAGGGGAGGAGCTAGGCAATCCTACCTGGATAAAAACTGAGAGTCAGAACACCAGGACAGCCTGTTTTCCACTGGATTCCCAGAGGAAGACCAGACCCATCTGGCTACCACTAGAACCTTCTACAGGATCATCTCTACTCCAACAGAACCACACCTGCCACTCCAGGAGGACTTATTTTGGACTGCTCCCAACACCCTGACCAACAGGGTGTCAGGTCGCATTCTGACTCTGTCAGTGTTTCTAGGATTTTTTTTGTTTGCTTGGGGTTTTTTTTGTACTACTACGTTTGTATTTTTTAATATTCCTAGTAAAGAACTGTTATTCCTATTCCCATATCTTTGCCTGAAAGCCCCTTAATTGCAAAATTATAATTTTTTGGAGGGAGGGGCTTAACATTCTCCATTCCAAGGGAAGCTCCAGCTTTCCCTGGAAGATACCTGTCTTTCCAAACCAAGGCAGTTTGATTCTATCTGCCTCAATATTTAGAACAATCATAAGGAGGGCAGTTTGGGGTCCAACAGTTGAAACCCAAAGATAAAGTCCAGTCACTGTTTTCCCACATATACACCTCCTGTTCTATTTTTACAATAAATGTCTTTCAGAAGAATGAAGCCACCATGGACTTCCTTATCCCAAAATCCCATTCCATTATGGACCTCACTCAGGGTGCTGACCCACCATTTAAGTTCAACAGGGCTGGCCACCCATGGCCAGTCTTTAGATCCTCCTGGCCCTCTGCAGACCCAGCAATTGCTATGGTTTAAAGGTTTTCGCTACTTCTTCTCCTAAGACTAAAAAACTGTTCTCCCACCTCTGGCCCAAACCTAACCAACAATATAAAGGTAAGATTATTAAGAAAAACATTCTAATGGTGTAATCTAATCACCTGATCTAATTCTCATGATGTCTTCCACACCACCTGTGGTGAGTGAAGGCACAGAAGCAACTTAACATCAAGAAAACAATGACAGCAAGGGTTAGCCCCACAGTGACTGGAGATTCTTAAGGAGGGATGCCCATACAGACTATTTCAAAAGACTGTCTCTGGGTTGGCACACGAGGCTTCCCTTGATGTCAACGCACTGGCTACTGGTCCGGTGCACTAATGCAGAGCGTCAGTCATGGCCTGCCGTCCTTCACTTCCAGCTGAGATGTCCAAATCTCCAGGGCGTCAGAGACCTTGACACGTGTGATGGGTCCAACCCTGTTCATCTGTCTTTATGGCTGTTTCTGTAACACTTGAAAAGGTCCATGCCATTTTGCCACCAGTGGTGCTTCTTTCCACTCCTTAACTAGGACCCAGTCTCCTGGTTGGATGTTATGAACAGCAAAGTCCAAAGGCAGTGTCTGTGCCAGCCGAGCTTCCTGTCAAAGAGATTTCACAAGAGACAGTATCCTGGTCATATATTGTTTTAAATATACATCACTTATTTCCACCCCGCCCTCCCCCTCCGAGGCTGAGAATTACAAGGGTAAGGAATTCCAAACATCAATTCAAAGGGTGATAATTGAATATCTCCTCTGCGTCTGGCCCTTATTCATGCTAAAGCCGGTGGCAAGAGCTGTACCCATGGCATCTTAGTTTCTATCACCAGCTTCAGAAGGTGTTTCGTTATTTCCCCATTCATCCTTTAAGCTGGCCTGAGCTCTGGGGGTGCCAGGGGGTATGGAGTTTCCATTGTATTCCTAAAGCAGTCATAACCCCTTGAAGAATTTTTCCTGTATAATGAGTTCCCTCATCTGAATCTTGTTTCCACAGTCCCATATCTTGGGATTATTTGTTCCAAAAATGCTTTAATAACTGATCCTGTAGTTGCTGAAACAGTTGGAAATGCTTCTGTCCACCCTGTTAGCTGACATACCATTACCAGAAGATATTTAAACTTTGCCACTTGGGACATTTCAGTAAAATCCACCTGGCATCTTTGGAAAGGATGTACAGCCCTAGGCGTCCCTTCCCTGGCAATTTTCTTTGTAACCCTGTTATTGGTTTTAGCAAACAACTCTTGTCTTGGTTTGGAAAGACAGGTATCTGCCAGGGAAACTGGGGTTTCCCTTAGAATGGAGAATGTAAACCCCTCACCTCTGCCAAATTATAATTTTGCAATCAAGAGCTTTCAGGCAAAAAATTTGGCAATAGGAATAACAGTTCTTTACTAGGAATATTGATAATACAAATGTAGTAGAAAAACAAAACCACCTAACCAGGCCAGCAAACAAAGAAACAACAATTTTGGAAAACCCTGACAGAGTCAGAGCTACAACCTGACACCCTGTTGGTCAGGGTGTTGGAAGCAGTCCAAAAGTAAGTCATCCTGGAGTGGAAGATGTGGTTTTGTTGAAGTAGAAATGATCCTGTAGCAAAAGGGTCCAGGGGTGGTGAGAAGGGGTCTGGTGATGGTGAGATGAGGTCCGGTCTTCCTCTCAGAAAATTGGGTGAAGCTAGATGTTTTCGTGTTCCTGTGTCTCAGTTTTACCCAGCCAGGAATGCCTGACCCCCCCCCACTTCCAGGGGGGATATGATGCATCTCACCATAGGAGGATGGAATGCGGCTGCACCACTCTCCGGAGGGTATAGTCCGGGGAGGTGTTAATGGCCCATAGTCAGAAGGCATCCTCTGCTCTCCCCCCAGAGTTACAAGAGATAAAGAAAAACATGTCCCCAACTGCTTTCAACAGATGAAATAGAATATACATTTTTGGTTCCATAACCCAAGACAGTTACCTATTGCTTCTCCTGAGTACCCTGCCTAGTTTTCCCTAACTTGTTCTATTGCCATCCCTTTTAGTAAATTCACCACCTCCAGTAGGTGAGAAATTAGACTCTCATGAGTTAATGTTTTTCCCCTGCAGGTTAATAAACCTCTTTCTTCCCATAATTTCCCAAATACATGTATCACCCCATATGGCTATTTAGAATCAGTAAAAATATTCACTATCTTGTTCTAATTCAAAGGCTCTTACAAATGCATACAGCTCTGCTGTCTGAGCTGACCCTGTAACTCACTTCCTTTCTATCACCCTTGAAGACGCATCAATAAACTCATTTTCTCCCTCAGGCCAGGGAGTTTTTTCCTAATATTCTCTAGCTGGGGTCTGGAGATCTATCACTTGAATGCAGCCATGGTGTGTTTCCTGTCCCCCCTCTTCAGGGCTGTTAAGACAGGAGATTGGGTTAAACCTTTCTCTGTTTCTCAATTCTAAGTCCTTCTGTTCCATTAAACAAGTTTTATACTGTAATAACCAAGTGCTGGTCATTCACTTAGAGGCTCTTTCAGTTAATAAAGGTTTAACTTGATGTGAAACTTTAGCAATCAGATATCCTCTTATTGCCAATTTTTGGGCCTAACTTACCATTAAATTTGTGGCTGCACAGTTCTGCAGACAATGAGGCCAGCCTCTGACCACTGGGTCTAACAGCTTAGAAAAATAAGCAACAGGCTGCTGTGTCCCCCCATGCTCTTGTACTAAAATTCCTTTAGCATGGCCCTGTTTAACATACACATATAATTCAAATTCCTAAGACTGGAGCATTAACCAATTTGTCTTTTCATTTTCTAAAGCTTTGCTCTCCTTCTGGTGTCCATGGCACAACATTAAAACTGTTTTGGGTTAAAAAGTTGGATAAAGGTCTGGCCAAAACAGAAAAATCCTCAATCCATGCTCTGCAGTACCCCACCAACCCTGAAAAACTGTGATAACTTTTTTTTTTTTTTTTTAGTCTGGGGTAATGGTACTTGTAAAATTCCTTGTTTTCTTTCTGGATCAATACACCGTAGACCTCCAGTCAAAATGTGTCGCAAATATTTAATTTTCTTTTTTTTCCCAGCTACGCTTTCTTTTCAAACACTGTAAGTCCCTTTTTAGCAAGAAAATTAGGCAACTTCACAGTAGCCTCTTCAACCACCTTTTCCTGTTCCCCTGATGAAAGCAAATCATCCACGTACTGCAACAATCTAACTCCCGAGGTGTTACGTGACAGTTGTGGGTTGGAGACAGGTACATGACACAGTACACACCGAGGGTCATCAGCAAACAGCCTGTTTTATTGTTCAGAGCTTCTTTTTATAGGGCGTTTGAATTTCCCGAGCTTGGATAGCCGATTGGTTGGGAATCTCTGCACCGCCCAGATCTCTGGCCAGTGATGTGTCTGCATCCAGGGCTTGGATGGGGTTGGCTGAGCTCTCTGTTTGAGTTCCATTGTTCACCTAGGGACTTGTTTCTAGAACAAGCCAGGTTAGCCGAATTGGATTTATGATAAGATTTATTTTGTCCAGCTACAGACCAGCTGTTGTCCCGACACCTAGAGTAAACTCTCTTGATATTTTCTGCAAGGCCTGCCCAAACAAAACTGGTGACTGTATATTGTTGCAGGAGGACTGTCCATGTCAGTCATTGTTTTACCATTTTCCCTTTCTCCTATTCCCACTAAAAGGCAAAATACTGTATTGTCCTCTGTAATCGGACACCCCCAGAAAGCGTCTTTCAAATCCAGTACTGAATAATACTGATGTGAAGAAGGGATTTGATTCAGGACGGTATAGGGATCCGGAACTGTGGGATGCCTTGGTTTGACAACTTCATTTATTTTTCTTAAATCCTGCAGCATTCTGTGGGTTCTATCTGGTTTCTTAACTGGCAAGAGAGGAGTGTTATAGGGAGACATACCTGGCTCCAAAAGACCTGCCTTTAGCAGGGACTCAATGACAGGCTATAACCCCTTCCTTCCCTCCCTTGAAATAGGGTATTGCCTTTTAGACATCACTTGTCCTGGTTGCTTTAAAGTAATTTGGAGAGGCTCTATGTCTAATTTTCTGTATTTCCCTGGGGCTGCCCAAACATCTGGGTTTATTTCAGCATAAGCCTTCTCAGACATTTTACACAAAGTTACTATAGTGTTAGCCTCTGTATCCTTTTTCACAATACTAATTTGCATTTCCACTTTAGCCATCAAATCCCTTCCCAGCTGACTCGGTTGCCGGAGAAATCTCCTGAGCTAGCTCTCACTCCCCGGTCCACGCCGAGTGGCTGCCCCTGGGCCAGATCGGACTTGGGTGGCAGTAGAGCAGGGTTGCTGATTCTAGCACCAGCAGGGCTGCTCTCAGTGGCAGCCGGTGGTACAGCATCTAAGATTGGGGTGAAGAACAGGGAGGAGCCTTTTGTGTGCTTCTCAAAGGAGTTTATTCCCTGAGGGGGGCAATCACAAAAAGCCGAAAATCAGCATTGTGCACAGTCTTTTAAACGAGGGAGGTACAGGTGGAGGGTACAATTCTTCAACCAATCAGGGGTACAGCTGGGAGGAGATTAGGGAGGGGCTGGCAATATGACAACCAATAGGAAAGACAATGGGAGTGGAAAGGGTCACATGGACCAATGGGGCTTCATGGAATAGGGGAATTCCTGGGAGGAGTTTAAACGGGGGGTTGAGAAAACAAGGACTGACAGGGAACTTTCTAGAACAAAGGGTAGGGATTAGGGAGGAATGACATTTATGTAAATGGGGTAAAAGCCAGGCCTAGGGAGTGAATGATAGCTGGGTGAGGAAGGAGATAACCTGGGTGATATCAAACATATCAGGGGGGAAACAGGGATGATCCCTTGGGAAAATAATTTCACAACAACTTAACAAAAACACACCACCAAACCCAGTAAATTACAACCACAATTAGGAACAAACAGGAATTCCTGCATTTCAAACCTATCCCCCACATCTACTAATAGTGGCTGAATAAAATGCACCTGCTCATCCTTTCCACTCACTCTTTGAATAATCAAAGATCTTTTTGACAAATTTTCCCCCTTTGGGAAAAAATTCAAAGTGGATCGAGAGGCCCTTGTGTCTACCAAGAAACACACCTCCTCTGGATCCAGACCCACCTTAAAATTTAGCAAGGGCTCCAGTGTGGTAGCTCCCTGGTATAATGGGAGCCCCTGACACCCCTAGCAATCCATCTCCACTATCTTCTGGCCTTCCTCTTCTTGTGGGTCCAGCTGTTTCTGCGGACATTCCTGCTTCCAGTGTCCCTCTGCTTTGCAGATAGCACACTGATTCTTTCCCAATTGCTGTTTGGGTTGGCTCTCCCTTGCTGTGGAAGGAATGCTTTTGCCACTTCCTTGTAGCCCACCCTGTCCCGTCCCTTCTATCCTGGGGGACCCCTTGCTGTGTATCCCTTTGTGGACATAAAAACTCTGCTATCACCTTTGCCTTCGTCTTCACCTTTTCCTCATCCCTTCTTACATTCACTTGCTGCATCTTTCTAACCAGTTCATCCAAGGACTTATTCTGCCCTTCCTCTAGCCCCCCCCCTCCCACTGCCTGTGAGTACCCATTGTCCCACAGCACAAAATCATTTGTTTCTCCAGTGAACCAAACAAAATCCTTAAAAGAAAATCCTAATCCTTCCACGTACAATCTGCATTTCACAGATATTCCTCCTCCTCCTTGTGCTCACTCTCTTTATCACACACCGTATACCAGAGCAGGTCTCTGTCCTGCTGCAGTGTCCAAACAGGTCCGTCCCACGTGTCCCCCATCCCCCCCCCCCGCCCCAGTGCTCCCAGCAGGCATTGCGGGCAGCACCACAGGTGGCAAGGATGTCCTGCAGCCTCATGGGAGCCAGGGGCCTCTGTTGCCCCTCCCCAGGAGATGGCGTGGTAATATGAATATCGACCTAATACCGATATCCAACTGAGACGGACAAAAAAACTCTCTAACAGTTTAAAGTTAGAAAGTGTATGTTTATTGCAGTGCTAGGCAGCATGTGAGATAGCTCTCCGAAAACATACTGTGCCTTACAGAAAATCACAAAGCCATTTTATTTACAAAACTGTTGAATATCCAAAATACAAATGCATATTCATAACCTTGGTACATCCCATTCCCCTCTTTGTGTGGTAATTAGAAAAAAAGCAATTAAGCATGCATAGTTTGTCCTTTGAAATGGGTCGGTGGTCTCATTAAGGAGGAGTGGGTTTAAAATGAGGAAGTAAAATGACTCTTCATCGCCCTGAACTTTCTACCCTTTCAATGCAAATGGTGACAAATGGGTGTTGGTAGGACTCCCATTTCCTTAGGTACAGTGACTTTCAATAAGTTTCAGGATTGGGGAGTCTCTGCAATTGTCCTGTGTCCCTAAACCTATTTATCAGGTTCCCTATTTATTGTTGCAAGCACAGTTAAGCAAACATAAAATTGACAAGCAATCAGTTATTTGGAAAAAGTTAACTCAAGCCCAGTCTTCCTTAGCTAACTACAAAGCTTTTAATTCACTTCAACAACCATAAGGCTTATTTCTAACTAAAATCCTAATTTTATAAAATTCTTTAAAGTCTATGTCTCACAGGAACCAGCCAGCTCTTAGCCCCGGCTGCCCCACAGCTCCCCACAGGCCCCCAGCCTGTCCTCCCAGTCCCGCACATCTGTGCCCGGTCCTGCCACTCCTTGCCTCAACCATATTTGTTTCCCAACATACCAACACGATTCATCCATCTCCTGTTATCAAGACTCCTTCTTGAATCCCCTTATTGCTCTCCCAGGCATGGATTTTTGAAATCCTTTCTTGACTTCCCCTTACTGCCCCCTCTGAGCACAATCGAGACCCTTTCTCGACTTTTCCTTACTGCCCCCTTTGGGAATCCATGTCCTCAGTTATCTCTGGGAGAATGTGCAAACCCACTCAACATTCTTCCAAGGGACTTTTCGGAGATATTTTGGGATCATCATCCCTTTTGCCAGGGACCCTTCACAGCTTTACCTTGGCTACCCTCCATGGGTGCTCTGTTTTACCTGTGCTACCATCCATGGATGCCCTCTCAGGTTTACTCCCCGAAAATCCCATTTTACTCACCAGTGAGATCTTTAGTGGTTGTTATAGACGGGTAATATGATGGTTGGCTCTCGCAATTAAGAGATGAATATTATGTGTATGTTAAGAGAAGTTTAAGAGATGTATAGTTATGTTATTTTGGCATGTTCTCCCCATAGTTCTCTTTCCCTTCCCCCCTGTATTGTTGTCACTGATCAGGGCATTTAGGGGAGGGCAGGCTTGTTACTAGGAGGCATGGCATGGCAACACCTGACCTCCAATCAAGTTGTAAGAAAGTGATCTCCACCAATAGACAGCAGAGAAGGAGTTCACTGACAAGACTTTGGGAAGGGCCAAGGGTATAAAAAGCAGAGCAGCCATTTTGTAGAGGAGCACGTGGCTGCTGGTCACAGAGACTCTCAGCACTGTAATTTTTCCTTATTCAGTCCTTTGTTGTATTTTCTTAAGGTTTAATAAACTTTTGAAATTTTAGAAGTGAGCATTTCCTTCAGCTCCCTTCGCTGCCCGCCACCCCCAGACAGTGGAAGTATCCCAGAAAAGAGCCCCCATTTTGTCAGGAAAATTAATCCACAAACACCAGAGGTTTTTCGTCCAAAACGGAGACAGAGGAGTCCTGCAACTTTATTTGAATAAAGGAAGAGGCCATGGGGCATTTCCCATGGGGTCTCTCAAATTGTTAGAGGACCTAACCTCCTTTTTATCCTAATTTCCTGGCCCCATTTCCCTCTCTCTTTCCCCATTGGCTGAGGTACTTGAGAGGTACAGACTTCCCGAATAGCCTAATACAGACCCCTTTTCTAATGTGTACCACTCCCTTTTCTTTTTCCTTGTGCCTCTGTTCTTTTTCTCCGAGTCCAGGGATTTAGCACAGCCTTGGGTGAGTAACAGTTTGTGTCAATTAGTGGAATTCTTATGGAATTTATGGTTTCCCCCATTGCTTCTTTCACCCCCAGTATCTGGCTTTATCTACCAGCAGACTCACTGTTTGTAAAGACACCTCCTTCTCATTCCTTTAATTTCCTAGCAACTTATGGGACAAAATCCTGTCAGGGAACCAAACAAAAGGAAAGATCCTAACCCCCAACATTAGCATACATAGTTGTAATATTTTTGTTTGATAGCTTAGTCCTGGTATTGTGCTAGGCAAGAAGACCAAACAGCCTAAAGGCCTCACAGTAGAGGCTGGAATGCCTTATGCTCTCTTTAGAAACCAAGGCTTCAACCTTCTCTCTAGGACATATTTTCTAAGCTAGGTTCAAGCCCCATCTGGGGGGGGGGGGGGAATACTTTAGAATAGGGAGATATCATGCTGTAATGGTTTAAGGCAAATTTGTGAGGAGAATTCCGAGGGAAAAACCCTTCCCCCCACCCCCCTCCCCTCTCCCAGCC
Source organism: Phylloscopus collybita (assembly GCA_027886175.1). Taxonomy (NCBI): domain Eukaryota; kingdom Metazoa; phylum Chordata; class Aves; order Passeriformes; family Phylloscopidae; genus Phylloscopus; species Phylloscopus collybita. Next base: position 6,875,447 of record JAJNNQ010000057.1, read on the forward strand.
GGTTCGGGAGAAAACTCGTCGGAGAGAGAAAGTGGAAAGAAACCTGTTTATTAAACCAGCAAAACACTCCCCCAGCACAATAGATCGAACAATACCAGATGATGAATTATGGAAAGCAAAGTCCCTTTTGTAGATGGTTTCTCCTCTTGGTTCTTTTCAGCAGTGGTGGATGTTGCTGCGAAGGGTAGCTCCCAGTGGGTCCAGGTGTCGGCTCCCCCGGCGGCCCCCCCCTCCCGGGTCCTCGGTGTGGGGGAGGTTTGAACCGTTCCAAAAAAACAGGTGGAAAAAAAAAGGAAAAAAAAAAGAAAAGGAGGGAAAAAAAGAAAGAAAAAATTGCAAAGCTTTTCAGCCCTAACTAAGCTAAACTAGCTACAGCAAAGCAAAGCGAAAAGTGAGAGCTGCAAGAAAAAAAAAACAACAAAAACTGCATCTCCGCGCCAGTGACTCACATTCTCAAGGCCAGTCTGTGCAATTCCTGAAAACAAACTTTGCACTTTCTCCCCGTTACTCTCAGATCCAACATAAACCAAACAGACGATTGGGGATACAGTGTAGCATCAACCCAGGACACATGCCATGCGTTTAGGCTTCTCGTTGGGGAATCTTTGTCAGATATGCTAATTTGCAAGGTCTATAAAAATTGTATACACGGTATAGTGGGTGTGTGCATTTTGGTGTATTCCACCTTGATGAACTGTTGCACCATAAAGATCCTTATTATGAAAAACCGAGGTTAAAACCCCTTTTATCACTTAAATGTGTCTGGCTCATACTTCTAAGACCCAAGAAAAAGGCATCAGTTTCTGGCGATCCCCACACGGGACAGGAAGGACTCCTGAAACTTCAGTCCTTGGATTGAGAAACAGAGAAACATCCCCACCTCAACCCCTCTGCTGGCATGCTACAGGGGCTGCTGAGGCAGGGGTCCAGGACTGGGAGATCGGGGAGCTCCAGGATCTAACACGGAAGCACAGAAGGGAGGTGAGTGTCGCTGTGGGACACAGGAACGAGGCAGGGAGTGCATCAGAGAGGCTGCGTGATCTCTCCAAGCAAGAGACACCCCGGTTTATTTTTCTCATTCCTATTATACTTTCTCAGATGTGCCCACCTCAGAGGTGGGACCCTTGGGAACCATTGGTCAGACCCAGAGACCATCACAGAAGTCCCTCCTCTGGGAACAGAATGTGGGAACACTTGGTTGTTTACAGAACGTGACCTTGTTTACCAAAACCGTGCCTGGGAATGAATTTTCCCAAAACCAAAACAGGCAGGCATGAGCATGGCAACAGGTGAGCTAAGAGGGAACAGTATTGTTGCTAGCATTTAGGGTAGATCTCTAAGGGGCAGGGCGGGAGTGTGGCCAGTGAGGCCCATAAAAGGGGAGGATTTAATCCCTGTTCCCGCAAGGAAGCTGTGGAAAGGGGAGGGTGCCATCCGTTCAATTCAGAGCCTGGAGGTTACAGCTGAATAGCTGCAGCCTGCATCTCAGAGGCTTAAGGCGCTGATTGAATTGCTGAGAGGTCAGCGGGTCGATGCCTGGTGAGGGAAGACGTTTTGGTGCGTACTCTTTTGCTTTCTTTATAGTCTAATTTTACGCCAGTAGTTTTATTCAAGTGCTGTAGCTTGTAGCTTAGGTACTTCGTTTGGGAAGTAGGGATGTTATAAATGAAATCCGTCAATTTATCAATAAAAAGAATTTATTGAAAAATTGAAAAAGAACAATCGAGAAAAGCCACAAGGAAAGTCAGTGCCGAGCCCAGGATCGACACTGGGTGAACCACAGACATGGTCTCTATCGCACCGAGTCCCCCACAGTCCACAAAATGTGCACTGTGCAGCCAGTTTTTATACAGTTTTTTGGCTGTCCAGTATGTGATCTCAGTCCTTTGTCCCTCTTGTCCAAGATACATATTCATGTATCTTCGTTTTCCTGCTGCCGTCTGTTGAATGGATTTCCAAGAAGGAGGATGCCCGTATTGGGATGCACAACCTTGATGATACTGATAAGATTCATATCAGTTGTTAATCGCTGGGTCGTTGGTAGACCCATCAACGGTGGGACCCCATCTCCTCTCGGCTGCACCCTTCTTTTTTCTGATAATGTTGTTTTCCTGGATGCTGGCAGCAATGTCACAATCTTTAAGGGTGGCTTCGGGTATGACTTTAAGGGCATGACTTTCAAGATGCTTGTGAGTTTGATTTTAAGGTTGCAGTTGAATTTTGACATACGTGATTTTACAAAACATATTTGCAATAAAACCGAATTATTTACAACATTTATCACAATCCCTCCCCTTCTATATCACCATATTAATTTCGTGTTTTATTGTTGATTGGCCATATCAGAATCTTTATATCCTAGTGTTTTCACTTTTGATTTTCTATCAGTCTTTAGAGTCACTGGAGTGGTCCTTTCTGTTTCTCAAATCAGACTTCAGTGTCATTCTCCTTCTCTGAGATGATAGCACTATACCTACTATAAGTATTTTTCTCCTTTTTCACTTTTGCTTCAAATTTTGCTAGAACCCCTGCTGCTTTGCTCCCTTCTTTTTCTTCCTCTAACTTCATTATTTTTGGAATGTTGCCCATCTTTCCTGTAGCCATTTCCGGATCAGTTGGTAGAGCAGCTATTTGCATTCCTTGCACTACTGAATGTATCAAACGGATGAAGCATGGGATGAAGCATGGTAAAAACATCATCCCTGCTACAGAGCATAGTACAAGGAAACCCAACTTCTTCCACCAAGCCCCATCAAATAATTGATGCCACCATGAGGCTTTCAGATTGGAGTTCCATTTTTGTAGGGGAACATGCGCTACCTTTTTAATTTCAGCGGCTAAATCTCTTATGGTCTCCCCATAATCATCAATCTCAACGCAGCATTCAGATTCATTAAAACTTCCACAAACTCCCCCCTCTTCAGCTAACAAGTAGTCCAGGGAAATTCTGTTCTGACAGACAAAGGCCCTCATTTGGGAGTGCTGTTTTGCTAACAATTCCAGGGCATCTGAGGTGTGGTTTGATACTATCTCAACCACAGCCTGTAATCTGATTAGTCTATTTAGTAGGTATATTGGGGTCCTATATCCCCAACTCCCATCCTGAACCCATGTAGCAGAGCCATAATATTGGATTATTCTCTCTGCCGGCCATTCCTCATTTCCCCATTGCTGGTTTCCCCCTGCACTTGGGAGAATTTTCTTTATTTCTCTTTTCTCTCTGTTTAAAGTTTCATATAGAGGTGCCCCTAATAGCCTGCTTTGTGACCTAGGTAGAGTGACGAAGGAGGGCCTAATCATTCCTAGGGTGCAAGAACCTTGCCACCTTCTTGGTAATTCACTATAAGCCTTTTTACCATATATCAAATAGATTCCAGTGGGGGCTTCCCATTTAATATTAACATTCTCTGATACTTTCCAATATTCTTTTAGATTTTCCAAGGATTGATAGGGGTTAGGTCCAGAGTCTTTGTGCCAGCACAGTCCAGTCGGTTCAATCCATTCACAATTTTCATTCCTCACTCTGCTCCAATATCCAGCAGGAGGTTCTGGCTGCCAAACTTTAGTTTTGTTATCAGAGTTCACCGCTAAGGTGGATATACAAGGAGTATATCCCACAACTTCGGTATACTCTTTCCCTTCTGTACTAATACATAGAGATCCAATTATTCTTTGGTCTAGAATCCAACCTTCAGGTTGTGCCATAATATTGGATATCTGTGTATCATTCCATTTTAGGAGCTGCTCTGGAGTTAAGCCCTCACCTTTCCAAGGCCATTTTTCAGCTGATTTCAGACCCCCACAAATCCAGCAATTAGGTAATCCTAACTCAGTAGCTATCTCCTGCATTAGGTCTATAAATAAATTTTTATCTGAGACTGGCAAACCCAAATCACTGTATTGTTTTTTGAATTGCTCATAGTAATTACTCAGAGTTTTTAGTCTCTCTTGCTCCAGTCTCCTTTTCCTAGCTTCTGATTCCTTTTTCTTTATCTCTTGAGCTACCTGTTTTAGTTTGTTCTCTGGATCCAATCCCTCACTATTTTTTGAAAAACAAAAGGTAATTTCAAACTTCAAACATACCGGTTCATCATCATCTTCTAAAAGATCTAAAATGACAGGTTCATTGCTAAAAGATACCTTTTCATACTTTAAGTTTCTTCCAACCCAATATGTTTTTCCATTCATCACGCACATTTCCAACTGGGTGTTATCATAACATAGCTTATTTACTTGAAAATAAGCTACAAAGGTAGATTCTTTTCTATTAGAAAGCACGCTGGTTGTGTCCGACGAGAGAGATGATCTGAAGACCAGGATACTCTTTGGGACACGTGCTTTATTAGTCGTGGGGAGGCAGACTAACTGGGGAAGAGTCCAGGGATCCAGTGCAAAGAGTCCAAGAGGGCAAGAGGCAAGAGGGTCCAAGAGAAGGTGCGCAAAAAGGCCGAGCTCCTTGTTACATTCCATTTTAACCCTTTCTATCGTGAATATTCTAATGAGCATTAACCAATCACCTTAAGATACAAAACCTACAGAATCTACATATAGCCTATGGGAACTACAACATTACAATACTACTCTACATACCAAAACCTGTGAAACCCACCTTATCCCTGATACCTGAGAAGGTCCGACCTTTTATTCATCCTTTTGTCTTGGCAGGGGTGTCACTGACTCACCCAGCCAAGTCTTTTCAGCTGTCTAATCACCTTCTTCCTGTCCAGCAACTTACAGTTCAAACTTTGCTTTTAATTCTATTCCTCTTGTGGGTTTCATACTTTTAGAATCTTTTACTAATAAATCATCTCTGCAGGGCCTAGCTACTTCATCCTCTCCAACATCTCCCCCGTTCTGTTGAATCACTAAGATACTGGAAACTGTCTTATTCATTACTCCTTTCACACAATGAAGTATACAGGGAATTGCTAATAAAATAACAACTATAACTATTAGAATAATTAAACCTATTTTACAAAGTTCCTTTAGCCAAGGTGCGAAGCGCAAATTGTCAAAGAAATTGTCTAGCCATGATGGGCTCTCTTTAGTGATTTGGTTGGCTAGATCTCTTAAGTCTTGTAACTGTTTTTGGATGGAAATAGAATGATCAGATAGGTTCATGCAACATAACCCTTCAAAATCCTCACATCCATGCCCATGGACTAACAAAAGGTAGTCAATAGCGGCTCTGTTTTGTAGTGAAGCTTGTCTGATTGCTATTTCATCTGTCAACAGATCACTGATCATGGCAGAGGTGGCATTTACTTCTTTGCTGAGCCAGCATCCTAGTTTATTTAGTTGTGTTAATGCGACTGCAGAGCTTAGCTGAGGTAAAAAGATGCTCGAGACAATTGAACTACCAGAGTTCCAAGGGTGAAAATTACTATCACAGTCGCTTTCATAGTGATAGTCCCCTGTTGATCTTGCCTCTCGGTGTTTCTTTTTCATCACCTCTTTAACCTTGGGAGCAATTATTGTAAGTTGCCCCATGGCACAAGGCCCGCCACTTAATTTTGAGGGTATACCTTGCCAGGCCCTGTCTCCACAGATAAGCCAAATTCCTTTAGGAAATCGGATAGGGAGTTTGTTAAAATCATCTGGGTGAAACTCATCATAACGGATACGCTGAATTTGATGACACCAAGAGGTTGCATTGCTATATGCAGGGTGATTTGGGGTGACATTTAAAAGAGAGCTATTTTTCCTTTTGTAATGGAACCAGTAGCAGGTGTCCATAGTTAATGAGCCTAGGATTTCCAACTCTTGAAGGTCTGAGTTATTGGCTTTAAAATTGCGAATGTTATTTTGGCGTTTTATGTTGGTAGTAGGACCTGAGGGATGGTAATCATATGGCCAGTATTTGTCTAAGGTAACGTTTTCAAAGCCTTTTGGAAAGGGCACACCAACTAGGCAGGTTGAAAAGGGTTTTTCAGGGTTGCTGTTAGATAAGCAGATTGTGTCAGAGCCAGCAGACTTGGCTAAAGCAACCCAGACATTTGTCTTTGGTTGACTTACAGGTAAAGCCTCGCTATAAAAACAAAAACAAAGGGGTAAAAACAACATGCATTTGCATAAATAATAACAGTTCATTTGCTTCTTGAGCTTCTTTTGGCAGACCATATTGTCCTGATGATTCTGCGCAGTTCAGGTCTGGGTGCTTGTTTCTTGGCTTCTACTCGCACGGTTGCTGACTGGTGTGGGGGCTTCGGCGGACTTTGAGGCGTGGTATGGTCTCACGTTCTTGGCTGGCAGCCACTTGAGTTCTTTACCTGTGGAAACACACGCAAACCCTTTCCCCCATGTTATAAGACTGTATGGTCCTTCTATTTGCCCTGATTCTAAGTTTTTAATTAAAACTGGGGGGTTTTCTTTTAGCTTTGCTCTTTTGTTGTTTAAGAAGTGCCTGTAAATAGGGGGATCAGGCTCTTCCGCAGAGCTGTTCAAAAAATTGTAAACATACATGGCTTTGTTTAACCTTCTTTGAGGTGTAGCCTGGTCATCTCCCCCTTTCTGTTGGTCTAAGATGCGTTTTAGGGTCTGGTGTGTTCTTTCTATCATCCCTTGACTTGTAGGAGAGTAAGGAATGCCAAATGTGTGGCGAACACCCCAGTCATTCAAAAATGTAGCTAATTCTTTTGAGACATATGAAGGACCATTATCAGTCTTGATTTCCTGGGGGATACCTAAGTAGGAGAATGCTTGTGAAAAGTGTTGGCAAACATGCTTAGCTGTTTCTCCTGTATGTACAGACGCAAAAACCGCATTTGAAAATGTATCAACAGAGACATGAATGTTTTTAAAATTCCCAAAGGAAGGGTACTTTGTAATATCTGTTTGCCACTTTTGCAAGCTCTCTAACCCTCGTGGGTTGGTAGCTCCTGAAGAGGCGAGAGGCTGAACAAGCTGGCAGTCCGGGCAAGCCCGCACAATATTTTGTGCTTGATCTAGGGTAATGTGAAAATCCCGTCGGATTGCTTGTGCATTCTGGTGAAAAAATGCATGGCTCAATTTAGCTTGTTCTATGGTGTTAGGTAAGGTAGCTGCAGCAAGCACCGAAGTGGGATTCTCAATGTCTGCTGCAACTTCCTCATCAGAATGCTGATGATTATCAGTTGCTGATGCCAGTGTGTCAGCTTGTGCATTTCCTTCTGCCATGAATCCTGGAAGGTCAGAGTGAGCTCTAATGTGGGAAACAAAATAAGGATTAGCTCTGTGTGATAAGATTTGATAGAGACAGGTTAGCCAAAGACACAATTTGTCATTGCTCACATCCTTTAGAACAGATCCTTCTATTCTCTTAATAATATTAGCAACATAAGCCGAATCGGTGATTAGGTTGAAAGGTTCTGGAAAGAGCTGAAAAGCTCTTACGACTGCTGCTAGTTTGACAATCTGAGGAGAGCCTTCAACTTTTTGAACATCTTGTTCCCAGGTCTTAGTATCTCTGTTTAGCCACGTAACTACCGAATTGTGTGTTCGTCCTGACCCATCAGTGCATCTAAAGGTTCTTCACTGATCAGGGGTCTTTCTTTGTAACTTAATTGAGCTTTAATAATTTTGTGTGATGGATAATGAATAGAACAGGTGCCTGGGAAACCAAGCAAGGCATACAGCAAGTCTTCTGATTTTTGCATTGCCCAATCAAAGTAGGTTTTAATCATGGGTAGGTAAATAATTGCAAATTCACGACCTGCTATTGAAAGGAGCCTTGCTCTGCCTTTGATGATAATTTGAGACATCATTTCTAAAGGTGTGAGAATTGTTTTTGGCGACCTGTAAGAGAGAAAAACCCATTCAATTATTAACAGTGGATCTTTTTGAGAGGAATCCCATTGGAAAATGAGGCCACACAGTCTCAGTTTTTCTCCTAAAACTGCAAGGAAAAAGGGTTTGTCAGGAATACAGCGATGTGCTTGCCTGTTCTGCAAAGCATTAGTAATTTTTTCTAAGGCTTTGCAAGCTTCGGGAGTGAGAGATCTAGGGGATTTAATGTTACTGTCCCCTCTCAACAAATCAAAGAGTGGAGCAAGTTCATCTGCAGTGATTCCTAACACAGGTCTGACCCAATTAATTTCCCCCAAGAGTTGCTGCAAGTCATGTAAAGTGCGAACATTAGTCCGGATTTGTATTTTCTGAGGCACAATAGATTGTTCAGTTAGCTTCCAACCTAGATACTTCCAAGGTGCAGTCTCTTGTATTTTTGATTCAGAGATCACCAGTCCAGCCTTTTTTATCTCAGTGATAACACTGTCTTGAGTCTCTTTCAGTTGTTGTTGCGTTGGTGCCGCAATGAGGAGATCGTCCATGTAATGGAGAATAACTGATTGTGGGAACTGCTTGCGGACTGGGGACAATGCACGGGCTAGAAAATACTGGCAAATAGTCGGCGAATTTTTCATGCCCTGAGGCAGATAAAGCCAATGATACCTTTGAAGTGGCCTTTGCAGGTTTGTACTTGGAACAGAAAAGGCAAAACGAGGTGCGTCGTCTGGGTGCAATGGGATACTGAAGAAACAGTCTTTTAGATCGATGATGACAAGTGGCCAGCTTCTTGGGATCATGGAAAGGTTAGGCAGGCCCGGCTGGAGAGGACCCATGTCTTCAATTACTTCATTAATCTTTCTGAGATCCTGTAGCAATCGCCAGGTGTCAGAAGTTTTCTTATGGATTACAAACACCGGTGAATTCCAAGGACTGTTAGAGGGTGTAATGTGGCCTTTTTGTAGTTGTTCAGCTACTAATTTTCTTAGGGCACTCAGCTTATTATCTGGCAGGGGCCACTGATCGACCCAGACAGGGGTGTCTGTTTTCCAGGTCAGTTTTAAGGTGCTGAGTGCTTCAGTGGCCCCTACGAAAAATCCAGTTCAATTTTGGCTCCCCATTCAGAAAGGACATCTCTTCCCCACACTGTGATGGGTTTTTGTACTACATAGGGGCGAATCAATGCTTTTCTCCCCTGCGGTCCTGTGACACTGATCACAGATTCGCTTTGCAGGCATGGAGTGACACCTCCGATACCTGTGAGAGAGCCTGAGGGAATTATTAATCTCCAATCTTTTGGCCAGCTATAATAAGACAATACAGAAACATCGGCCCCCGTGTCAATCATCCCCTTTATATGAATTCGAATATCACCATTTGATAATTCACAGGTTAGCATTGGTCTTTGTTTACTTATGTGCTGAACCCATAGAACCTCAGGATTTTTCTGAGTGACTGAAGAGCAGTGCGGTGGCATTTGGTCTGCAGTCTCCATAGGCAGTGCTATGGCCACGGCTATAGGGGTGTTAGGTGGAATATGCAGTGGAGGGTAGCGGGCATTAGCTAGCACAAACAGTTCTCCATTACAGCTAGCAGATATTACACAAGGCAGAACAAGCAGTCCTAGTATGCCATTCCTTTCTTTACCAATAACTAAAAAGTCTTGTTTATATTGTGAAGTCCCAGTAACCCCTGTGGGAATAGAGTTGTACCCACTGTCTTTTAAAAATGTTGTTGGCTTGAAGGATGCCAGAGTGCACCAGGACCCAGGGGGTAGCAGGCTTGGGTTATTACTTGGGGTGCTGCTGGTGATGGAGTGGAAAGCTGAGGTCCCGAGATATTTGCAGATTTTATTTGGGGTGCTTGGGGCACCATAATTTTTTTCACGCGATGGTGCTTCGCGCTGGCATACAAGTTTTTTGAATATTGTTTATACCATCCTGATGTCTGACGCGACACTGCCAGGGGGGTGCTTTCCCCTCCTGCAAATAGAGCAGAGGCCTGGAGCTTGTGCATCTGTCTTCTTTTCCGGGCAATCCCTCACCACGTGGCCTGGTCTTCTGCAGAAAAAACAAGGTCCTGAGGCCACAGCAGCTTGCATGACAGCCACGTTTTTGCTTTGCTGTTGGGAGTTTAGATGTAGAGCAGCTAGAATCTCAGTAAGTTTTTGATCTCTAGCTTCTGCCTGTGCAGCTTGAGCAGCTGCCTGTGCTGTTTGAGCTGTGAGAGCTTTCTCAATTTTTTCTCCCAGAGTCTTTCCAAGTTCAGCTGCCTGGATGGTAGCCACTTGTTGTGGACTTCCAATTTTGTTACAGGTGTCAATCATTTCAGGCACAGTGGGTCTCTCCTTTCTTAGGGCTTTGATAACTTTTTTACATTCAGGATTGGCATTGTTTTCAATAATGTCTCTTACCATCAGGGAACGAGCTACGTCATCGCTGCATTGCCTTTCTGCAGCTTGGATTACGCGGTCTACAAATGTGGTAAAGGGTTCAGACAGTTCTTGGGTAACTAGATTATAAGCTTTTTTAAAGCTCCCTGCTGGCTGGATCTGCAAAAAAGCTCTGCGGGCCATTTTTTTAATGTCCTCTAGAGCCATTCTTGGTAATTTTACCTGATCATCATTGTGGTCATCGGGGGACTCACCAGATAATTTGGACAAGGTAAGGGTGCGAAGGTCTGCATCGGTGCTTTGCCTATAGGTTGCTAATATGCCAGTAAGCAGTCTTTTCCATTTGAGTTCCCATAGCATGTATTGTGAGTCTGTGAGAAGTATACTGGCAAGGTTTTTACAGTCACTTGGAGTGAACGTATGTCCTTCTAGCGTACTCCTCAGCAGCTGTTTAAAATATGGGGAACAAATTCCACTGTCCTTTATTGCCTTTCGCAACTCTTTTATTTCTTGGGAAGGAACAGGTGCCCATGTCGTAGGTCCCCCAGCTTGCTGACTGAATATTACAGGCATGACTAGGGGATCTAGATTCTCCTCTTTGCAAATTTGGCATCTCACCTTGTGCCAGTCTGTTGCCTGAATATTGTTAAAACAGTTCTGGGGGTTGTTAAATTTTGGGATTGCTGCTGGCGTGATTTCAAGGTGTGGTGTCTCATTTCAAACTGTGGGAGCTGTTCCGAGAGCTGGAGGGACTGTAGGGCTGCTGGGAAAGGTGTTTTGTGTTGGGAAGAAGGGGTTAGTGTCTATAGGAGCAGGATAATTATCGTTTTGCCCTTTATTTGTTAATGAAGATGTATTATTCCCTTCTCCCCCTCTGTGTATAGCATTAATGGTCATGGAGTCTTGTGTAATAGTCTCATTTTGTGCTGGGAGAGTAGGACTTTGGGGTGCAGCTGGGCGAGCTGGGGGATACGGCGGCAAGTTGATGGCAGTTGACTGGAGTGAAGGCAGCGGTGGTTGCTCTGGAGGGGCTGCGACAGGCTGTAGGATGGATGCAGCTTCAGACGGGCGCTGTGAGGCTGTCGTGGTAGATGGAGCAGCAGGCGGGGGCTGAACGGTGGCAGCTGGGAGAAGCGACAGTGATGCAGCGATGCTTGCAGGAGGTGGGCACAGCAACGAAGGCAGATCAGGTGTGGTAGCCAGGTGTGCAGGTGGCAGCGGTGCTGCTGGAGGTGCTGGAGCTTGGTGCCCTTCCCTATCTCCCCCCACTGCAGGGTAGTAGAGCAGGGAGGAGGCAGGGAGGGGCTGTAGTAATGTTGCAGGAGGATGTGCTGTCGTCGTCTGATGCGGTGGGCATTGATGCAGCTGGAACGGCACTTGTGGCACACTGTGATGCGTGGGTTGTGTCACTATGGTGGTCAGCTGGACAGAGGGTGCAAGCGGGTTGACTTCCACCGGTGGCTGGACGAGATGTGGGGGAAGCGGCAACAGCAGTTGTCGTGATGCTGAGATTTGCCAGGATGTCATGCATGGGTGGTGGGGAGATGCTGAAAGGGCCCCATGGCAAGTGGTGGGCTGGCTGGTGGCTGTGCAGTGGTGATGGGGTAGCTGGAGGCAGGAACTGGGGCTGAGCAGGTTGCTTGCATGGCGTAAGGATGGTGCATCGCCGGGATGGAATCAGGTGCGGGGTCGAGGGGTGATGCAGGGGTCCAGACAGGCACAGGAGGGGCAGCAGACACGGGACTCCGGGGCAGGGAGGGCTGGTGCATGGTCGTCTGTGGTAGTGTAGGTGGGCATGGGTGGTGAGGCCAGGCTGGTGCTTTCGCCGGCACAGAGGGAGGCGTGGCTGCTGAACTCGGCGCGTTTTTCAAGACGCAGGTTGTCTCAGGGAAAAACACAGGTGATGCAGGGGCAGCACTGGCAGCCGTGCCAGGTGCAGAAGCCCAGGCAGCTGCTGCAGGGGGAGGGAGCCATCCTTGGTCTGGTGCTTCTAGCATTGCTGCATTGGTGTAGCAGGGGGTCTGGATGGGACTGAATGTGGCTTCGGGATGGATTGGGTTGGGTAGTACAGGTGTGGGAGGGGTAGCGGGGTTTGTAAAAGGGATAGGGTATTGGGAGGTGTGGGGCTGTGCCTTAGCAGGGGCTGGATAGGGGTGCAGGCTGACGTAGGTGGTGGGGGGGGGCGGCAGCTGGCAGGCAGGGCAAGGTCGGAGCTCCTGGGGCAGTGTGCAGAGAAGGGTGGGGTTGCGGTTGCTAGGGGCGAGGTAGGGGGTGGGGCGGGGTGGGGGAGCGAGGCGGGGGTTGCTAGGGGCCGGGTATCAGCAGGGAGCGGGGCTGGATGGGAGGGTGGACTCACGTGGGTTGCTGGAGGGGTAACAGCTGTTAGGGGGGGCCACAGGGGTGCCGGCTGGGGGTGGGGTATGGCATGCAGCTGGTCAGGGTCGGTGGGCTGTATTATGGAGGTGGCAGGGGGCCGGGCTGGCATAGGGGCTGTAGGAGCAGTGGTGGAAGGGCATGGAAATCGTACCGGGGCAGTTGCGGGCATAGGAGGGGCAATGGGCAGTCGTGGGGCCAAGGGGCTAGTGGGGCTAGAGGGCTGCGGCGCTGTGGGCGCGCTGGAGGGAGCAGCAGCAGGGAATGGGCTGACGGGAGAGGTGGAGTGGGACGGGGAAGCAGGGACCGGGATCGGGGGGGATGGGGCCATGCCCAATATTGGAGGGGAGGCAGCGAGGGCGACAGGCACAGGGCATGTAGGGGCGGGGGGCACAGTGAGGGGGGGCGGTGCCGCGGCGAGTGGTGGGGGGGTGGGGACGACTTGGGGCTGGGGCGGCACCGAGGGAGGCAGCGGGGCAGCAGGGGTGAGGGGGGCGGGGGGAGGGTTCGCAGCTAGGGACAGGCTGGGTGTATTTGCACTTGAATGAGAGGCAGGATGGGCGATCAGGAGAGTCGGAGCAGAGCAGGGGGATGGGGGGGTGCGCGGGCACGGGGGAAAGCAGTGGGACCGGGGCCGCGCGGGCCGGGACGGGGGGGCCGGGGCCGCGCGGGCCGGTGCGGGGGGGGAAAGCCTCGCCACGCGGTCGGGAGTGGGCGGAGCCAGGACCACCCGAGCCGGAGTGGGGGGGGGGGCGGGCGCGGGTGCCGGGGGGGGGGGCAATCGGAGCGGGGGAGGGTGCCGCGGGGTAGAGAGATGGGATGGCAGGAGGCAGCGGGAACACGGGGCCGGGGCAAGCTGGGCTAGGGGCGGGGGGAGGAGGCTAGGAGGGCAGAGCCGATGGCGGGAATCCGGGCGGAGAGAGCGTCCATGTGGACCGGAGGGACAACGGAGCTCGGGGCCATGGGGGGGGGCCACTGACACGTGGTATGGGGACTGGGAGGACGCCTTGGACGCCACGTGGTTCGGGGAGTGGGGGGGGGGAAGGGGACGGGACAGCATGCACTGGGGAAACAGACGGAATGGGCTCCGTGCACTGCGAAAGTACAGAAAACAGCCCAACTAAAGCCCTACAGGCGGGCACATGTTCTCCAACAGCGATATTTTGACGGGAAATCTCATTAAAAAGCTTATTTCCCACTAATTCCCAAAAGTGACTTGTAAAAACAGTTGATTGGTCAGTATTTGGAAAATTATTAAGAGTCTACGTTAAAAGACCTTTCAACTCCTGCTTAGGCAGATAGATTGAATGAGTTTTTAATAAATGCTTTAGCTGCTTGTTAAAATCTGTATCTGAGGTTGAGAATCCCTGACCCATTTTTAGAAAAGGTTTATACTTACCAGTAGTCGGTCGAGGAGGGAGGGAGAGAGAGAGACACGTCCCAAAACAACTCCAACTAACGGTGCTGGCCAGGCACCACGTGTCCTCTCAGGGACACCAACAGATCCCTCGTCGTCGTCGAGGATCTTTACAGGAGTTTTTCCACGAGCCCCGGAGCAGCCGCTACTGTGTAACAGCCTTGCAGGGCTCACCACGCGGCTACAGGTGCCTAAAAGCTTCTGGTACCACCGCAGTCTGCGAATATTTTAAGAGCTCCAGGCAGAGCTTTCACTCAGCCTGCCCGTGCTCGCCCATATCAGGGAACCCCACAGCTGGGCTTAAGGGTCCCTAGGGCTAAAATATTTTAAGAGCTTCAAGTCCTGGTGCTTTAGCACTGGACCTGCGCTCGGGACAGTCTCTCGAGGTAAGGAATCAGTTTTTCAAGTTACCATAGATGGAAATGAGTGGTGCAAAGGTCAGGCTGCTCCGGCGTTGTCCACGTTGGGCGCCAGATATTAGAAAGCACGCTGGTTGTGTCCGACGAGAGAGATGATCTGAAGATCAGGATACTCTTTGGAACACGTGCTTTATTGGTCTTGGGGAGGCAGCCTAACTGGGGAAGAGTCCAGGGATCCAGTGCAAAGAGTCCAAGAGGGCAAGAGGCAAGAAGGTCCAAGAGAAGGCGCGCAAAGAGGCCGAGCTCCTTGTTACATTCCATTTTAACCCTTTCTATCATGAATATTCTAATGAGCATTAACCAATCACCTTAAGATACAAAACCTACAGAATCTACTGTTTGGGTTAACCCCACCTCAGGCAAAGGCGAACCCACCCATGGGATTGTTTTTGCTCAAGGACCTGGTTACACTTGGTGGGTAATGCAGAAAGATGGAAGAACCAGTTGTGTACCACAGGAAAACCTAATCATAAGTGAGAATTGAGTGTAAGGCTTCATTATGTAGAGTTTATTGATTTAGATATGATGCAGATGATAATAGAATAAGGGGTGGATTATGTCTCGGGTTATAGAACCAAAAATGTGTATTCTATTTCATCTGTTAAACGCAGTTGAGGAGATGTTCTTCTTTATCTCTTGCAACTCTGGGGGGAGCGGGGCGGATGCCTTCTTGTAATGGGCCAACTGTTAAAACCAAGTGAGGCATTGTTTCTTATCTCTTTCACCACCTGTCCTCCCTCCAGGGGGATATTTTCTGCTGATGGGCCATTAAGGCTCACTAAGGGCATGACATATTCCATTGTGAGATGCTCCACCCAGTGGGAGGGAGGAGCCAACCATTCCTACCTAGATAAAAACTGAGATGCAGGAGCACAAGATATCTGGTTCCACCAGATTCCTGGAGGAAGACTGGACCCTTCTCACCATCACTGGACCCTTCTCTCTCAGGATCATCTCTGCTCCAGCGGAACCACATCTGCCACTTGAGGAGGACTTCTGGACTGCTTCAAAGACCCTTACCAACAGGTGTTAGGTTGTATTATTCTATTTTTTTTTACCTTTTTTTTTCTCTCTTCTTCTATTAAATTGTATCTCTGACTGGGAGTCTCACTGGTTTTGCTTTCAAACCAGCACACAGAGTTAGGCCTATGTTACTCTTTAGCGTTCCCATGATGTCCATCTTATTTTATTAAAACAAAGTTAACCATTGATTAAAACTAAAACCAGCTAAAATAACAAAATTATGAAAAAGTCACAAAAACATAGATTTCTATCCAAGGGTGACGTTATGATGTTTGTATCCCCAGTCGTCTGTTGGGTTTATGCTGGATATTACACTCTGTACCTGTAATATTGGGTCTGAGAGCAAAGGGGAGGGAGAAGCGCGCAGTTTGTTTTTAGAATGCTTCCTCCTCCGGGCTGGCCTTGAGAGTTGGGATCAACAACACACGGATGTGAGACGGAGGGGTTTTTTTTCCTTTCTTTTTAGTTAGTGTAGCTAGCTGAGGCAGAGAAGCTTCGTGGGTTTTTTCCTCCTTTTTTCTTTTTTTCATTTTTTTTTTGCCTTTCCTTGGAACTGTTCGAATCTCTCTGGACTGAGGATGTGGGGGAGCGCTGGGGGAGGGCTTGCACCTGGGACCCACCAAGATCTACCCTGCGCAGCAACTTTTCCCAGCACCAGAGGGACTGAGAGCAGAGCAACCACCTACAGGAGGGACTTCTTTTCTAAATTTGTCATCTCTCCAGAGCGGCACGAACCTCTTGTCATCTGGTATTGTTCAATTTATTGTGCTGGGGAATGCTTTGCCGGTTTAATAAACAGGTTTCTTTTCACTTCTCTCTGAGGAGGTCTCTCCCAAACCCGTTGGGGGAGGGGAGGGAGGGGAGGGTGATGCCTTAGGTTTTGGGTTTTTTCTGTCTTGTTCTGGTGGGTAGTTTTGCTTTTGTATTAAGTGATTCTGGGATTTAATCACAGGGCGATGGGGGAAGGGCATCTCTAGTTCTAGCAGGGAAGTCGCGGCTTCAAGGACACTCTCTGAGCTCCAGGCCACAAAGATAAACAACGTAGAAGGCAGGAGGCAAGCAGGAAGGACGGAACACCGAGATTTGGAATTGTTCATTGGACAATGGATGGGGCATATGCAAATAGACCGAAACTTGTAAAAGGGGGGGAATCTCGTGACTTCCTCCTTTTGCTTCCATCTTGGAGCCATCCAGGCAGAGCTACTGCTGTGGCTGCCGGGCTGTGGCCTTGAAGGCCTTAATAAATGTTCACCCTTCTTTTTATAACTCCATCTGGCCTCTGTCTCAGCCTTTAAGGCAACAGTTTCTGGCGACCCAGGTGGGATGGGGGAGGCTTGAGGCAGCTGGAAACCCTTTTGGACCAAAGCACTTTTCTTCTTACCAGCAGAGGTCCAGAGGTATCAGCTCCAAGATTTCCTCCCAGATTTGCTCTAAACCACTACAATTTCTTAACTAATTTCAATACAGCTCCTTACAAAATTCAAAATCACTGAATTTCTTAACTAAATTTAATATATCTCTCTTTCACTTGACAGGTGGGCCTGTGCAAACCTCATGAAGTTCAACAAGGCCAAGTGCAAGGTCCCGTACCTGTGTCATGCCAATCCCAAGGACAAGTATAGGCTGGGTGGAGAATGGATTGTGAACCACCCTGGGAAGAAGGACTTGGAGGTGTTGGTGGGCAAGAAACTCAACATGTCTCAGCAATGTGTGCTTGCAGCCCGGAAAGCCAACCATAGGCTGGGCTTCATCAAAAGAGGCATGACCAGAAGGTTGAGGGAGGTGCTTCTTCCCCTCTACTCTGCTCTTGTGAGACCCCTACCTGGAGTGCTGCATCCAGCTCTGGGGCCCCCAACAGAAGAAAGACATTGCCCTGTAGGAACGAGCCCAGAGGAGGACCACCAAGATGATCACAGGACTGGAGCATCTCTCTTATGAAGACAGGCCAAGAGCTTGGACAGTCCAGCCTGGTGAAAAGGCTCCAGGAAGACTTTATAGCAGGCTTCCAGTACCCAAAGGGGCCTACAAGAAAGGTGGAGAGGGGCTTTTTACAAGGGCATGTAGCAATACGACAAGGGGGAACAGCTTCAAACTGAAAGATGGTAGGTTTAGATTAGATATTAGGAAGAAATTCTTTACTCAGAGGGTGGTGAGGCACTGGCACAGGTTTCCCAGAGACGACACAGATCCCCCATTGTCCTGAATGAGTGTTTTAAGGTTGCTTAAGGAATCATCAATAAAGGTATTGGTAAAAACAGGTTTAATATAAAAGCAAAAGGATGACAAAGCTTGTTGGCAAGGTTCACTCTACTACTTACTAGACTGTTAAAGCATACAGAGGAAAAGCAAACAAAAATCCAAAATCAGTCAAACCAAACTGCAATAAACCCAAAATTATGTACGTGGAGGCAGGGAGGGGGAAGAGAATAGGACAGGAAAGGGTAAAGTTAAAAAGGAATACAGAAGACACTCCTGTTGAGTCACAAGGTTCAGGGTAGACCCTCAGTGCTAAACTGAGCCCGGACTTTACCAACAGTTTATGCGTGAAGGCCCAACAGCACTTAGCTTAATTTAAAGTTAACTTAATTTAAACTTAACAGCACTTAACAACACTTAGACTTAACAGTATTTAATTGATAACTTAAGATAAACAATTTAGCAAAGGATTCCTATGGAATTTACTGTATTACAACAATAATTCACATACAGGTCTGACTTACTATGTGTCCTGGGTTGTGGAGCCGGGTTTTTGTGTATTCTATTTCCATCTGTTTGGGCGCCTGATGACCCATCTTGATAGGGCCATTGCCACCTTTCCCCAGCCTGTGCGGTGCATTTGCATTTCTATACATCTCATGCCCTGGGGGTGGGGGGTGGGGGGAGGGGAGGCGGCCGGGAGGGAAGGGTGGGAGCGGGCCGGTGCTGCGCTGCTGGAGGACATGGGTGCTCTGCACTTCCTTCCCTGCGATGTGGCAAGATCTTCTTCGCCTCCTGTGCTAGCCTGGGAGGAAGACCGGATTTTTCGTCTCACCAGATTCCATCTCACCATTCCTGGATCCCCCTCCTCACCACCCCTGAACCGGCTTCTTCGCAGAATCATCTCTGCTCCAACAGAATCACGACTGCCACTTCAGAAGGACTTTACTTTTGGACTGCTTTCAACATCCTGAATCACAGGGTCAGATTGAAACTCTGACTCTGTCAGGGTTTTCTTCCAAAATTGTTGTTTATTTGTTTATTTGTTTGTTTGGTTGGGTGGTTTTGTTTCCTATCATATTTGTATTGTTAATATCTCCTAGTAAAGAACTGTTATTCCTATCCCCAACATCTTTGCCTGAGAGCCCTTGATTGCAAAATTATAATTCGTCGGGGTGTGAGGGGTTGGCATTCTCCATTCTAGGGGAACTCCAGTTTCCATGGCAGATACCTGTCTTTCCAAACCAAGACACTATGAATTTTAAATACTTAGGGATCCAGGAGATGTTCCTCTTTGGTGGAAGGTGGAGCGCCTGATTCAGGTTTTGCAAAGAATGCTCGGCTCACAGGGCTCCCGGTGGGCCCATAAGGATTATTTAGTTGCTGAAGTGATGCCTAAAGATTTTTTGCTTTTTTATATTCTTATCTTTGTAGACTATTATTGCATAGTTATACAGCTCCTAGTATTTTTCCTACTGTTACGAATGGATGTGGGGGTTTAGATAAGTCTCTACCTTTTGCCCAGGCCTCTGGCAGCAGGCTGTAGCTTTACTGAGGGGGCCAGTACCCCAAAACCCGCTCTCCTTCACAAGTTCTTTAGTAATGGAAAATTCAGTCTATTATAGAATGAATTATTTATTTGTCCTAAAACTAACAGACATAAGACTTAAACTATATACAGCACAGGAATAAAGACAAAAAGAAACTACTAGTAGATTTACACAGCGCGAGGGTAAAGGTACCTATTACTGTTACAGCTAGCAAAGAAATAATATAACTTAAGATTCAATGTATTTTACCATCCAATTGTTGGCAGAGCACACATCGAGATCCTTTCCCCCAGTCCCCAGGAAAGTAACCATGGGACCTGTGTTCAAACTCCGGGGAGTGATCTCCCACACTTTCAGGGTGTGTGTGTAGAAGGCCTCTGCCTCTGTGATAATTTGTGTGTCTTTTACAGTTTGTAAAACAGTGTCTCTTAGTCAAGAGTATTTCCTTTATCTCTTCCCACATCTGCTGTCCAGACTAAGATGTTGATTCTTAGCTGAGGTCTGAGCCCTTTTGGTGCCAGAGATGACACCTAAGCTCAATGAGAAACTGCCGGAAACTGCCGATACTGATCAAAGATCCAGAGACCCAACAAATATCAGGACCTTTTGAATTAATCACCTGGGGGAGAGGGTATGCCTGTGTCTGAACGCCATCCGGCCCCAGATGGCTCCCAGGGAAAAACATAAAACCCTGCTTAGGCCCTGCAAACACTGCTTCCACAAACAATAACCAAAGTAAGTGTGAGACAAATACAAGTCAACCAAAGAATCAAAGAAGCACTGCCTGGAGATGAAGGTGACGTTGACCCCAACAACAGCATAAATTGAACTGTCCTGTCACCAGGTCACAGACAAAGAACAGCTCCGAACATGACTCAACCTAAAACAAGCCTTCTTCAAGTTTAGCAAGTTGTTCCTAGCAAAAGATTTCCCCCAAAACCCTACCTACCCTCATATCCCAGTTCCTTCTTCCTTTCCCTAACTCAAACTTCCCTAAACCCTCTCTCCCACCCCCTTCCACAGTTTTTAATTAATAAAGAAGGGGAAAATAGAATGGGAAGAGGGAAGGCAAAAAAACCCTCTTTACAAGTTAACATTTGTGGTTTGTATTTCTATAACAGAAGCATCCCACCACCGGAATGACCAACACCTCTTCCAGCATGGTCTTCCTAATTCTATGGATACTTGCAAGGTCACCGACAGCGATTGCGTGGCTGTCATCACAACCCAAAGAAAATGTATGGGTCACCTTAGCCAAAGCAGCAAAACAAGACACCATGTGCCTGTCTGTCGCCAGCCCTGATGACCCATTTTCCACCTGTTTAGTAGGGCTGCCTGCGGATGTGTGGCAAATAACTGAGGACACTATCCATAGTATGCAGGGTGATCTCCCGAAAGACAAATGGAAATGTAACCCTGTTGACCGCTGGGATCGCTGGACCCCAAAATTACCGCATGCACCACAAGAGCCACAAGAAATAGAAATCCTTGGCTCTGTTAAAATGGATTATTGTGTCAAGTTTTTTTATAGGTCCAGATGGAAAACCTGGTAAACAAGAACATGGATTGAAGTTGAGAATAGTAGGAAGGTTGTCAGAAAATATGTCCCTCCCTATCACCCGGTATACAAAAATCAGACTCAGTGATGCAATTACACTTCATCCAAAACCTCGTGGTCCAGTGAACACCCACTCCAACTGCCCCAGGGTACATTTCTTATTTGTGGAGATAGAGCGTGGTCAGGTATCCCCTCCCATATTAAAGGTGGGCCTTGTAGCATTGGTAGGCTTACTTTGTTGGCACGAAATATCAAATTAGTACACAAAAGAAAAAGTAAAGCAAAAAGACCTATTCTTTATTTTGAAGTGTATTGCAAAGACGACATCACTTACTGGAATCAAAGTAAAAGGATAGCAGCTTCAGTGTTACTTCCTTGGGTAGCTGCCGCAAAAGCATTAGGCCAATTAGACCGTCTTGGGTGCCTCTTAAGTAAACAAACCAATGCTACTTAGTGGCCTACTTTCCGATGTTGAGACCATCAGACACGCCACCCTAAAAAACAGAGCAGCTATAGACTTTTTACTTCTGGCACATGGGCATGGCTGCAAAGACTTTGAGGGCATGGTGCTGCATGAACCTCTCCAGCCACAGTGACTCCATCCATAAAAGTATCCAAGTGCTGAGAGAAGGATTTCAGAAACTTCAGAAGGAAGACAAAGACTGGTTCCAAGAACTCTTCAAGGGATGGGGACTTAAAGGATAGATTGCTTCTGTAGTGAAAAACATCTTATGGGTTCTTTTGATTATTTTTGTAGTTTTATGTTTGTTTAGCTGTTTGAAACGTTGCATGTTACAGTCATTGGGAGAAGCATTTTAATTAATAAAGAAGAGGGAATTGTGGAAGCCAATAGGCCAAACTATAAGTTAACCACGCTCCCCTGGAGAGGACAGCCGTTAGGCTCAAGTGTGCCACACTCCCCTTGAGGGAGTAACCCACACTGATAGCCTCCTAAGTTATGGCGAGCAAAAGTGATACTCCCAGTGTGCTTTGCTGTTCCTATGTTAATCCGTTGTACCTCATAGGCCCTTCCCCCTTGCTCCACCCCTGAGCACTCAGTTGATTGGCCCTGATGTTCTACCCTGCCCCCTGCCTTTCCCATATAAACCCCTGCTCCCTCTGACTCTCCGACTCTTTGTCCCTGGACTCCTCCAAAGAAGAAGCTGAATAAAGCCTCCTGCGGAACTCCATACGAAGGCTCCATGTCTTCCTTCAGCATCGCCCCAAAGAGCTGATTTCACTGAAGAGCTCGAAATCACTCAGCGGCAGCGGACGTGCCTGTGCCTCTGCCTCCAGGACGTCCTTCTAAGAATGCTTCTCCAGGAAAGTCACGGCATTCTGACCGCCACTGTCCACCATGACATGGAACAAGGGCTGACCCAAGGGGAAGTTGCTGGGGCAACTGATCTCCTATTGGTTGTACCTGCTAGATATAATTATTAACCTTATAAAAATTGTACAAATCTGATTTCATGCATGCGCAAAAGCTGTAATTGGGCACCTGAAAGCTTTCATTAAAGATCTGCTTTTTATCTTACCATTTTAACACTGTTGCAAGGTTTCTTCTTTTTGTTTATAGGCAACAGAATTACTCCAGGAAGTCGAACATCACACCCAGTCATGTGTGGCTTATGACTCTTTTTCAATAAGCCATTAGTTCTTTCCATTATTCCATTTGACTGGGAGTTACATGGGTTTGTGGAACACCAATTGAATTCCTTCCTCTTTGGACCATTCTTGTACCTCCTTTTGTGAGGAATGTGAGCCATTATCACTTTGGACGGTATCAGGAGTAGGCAGACTTGAGAACCAAGGTGTTAATCCCCCTACTGTGTTCTGATCATTGGCCTTTCTGCATTTAGCTGCCACAAGTAGGCCTGAGACGACTTCTACACCTGTGAGGCTGGATGAGTATCCCGCAGAGGGTCTGAGTGGCTGAATGTAGTCAGTTTGCCATGTAGACCATAAAGCTTTTCCTTTACTGATGTGTAGGGGTGGTGCTTTAGCAGGGTGATCTAATTGTAATTTTAATCTACACTGAGGACATCTGTAAGAATAGGTTTACAAGTTTTCCTGTTCTGGGGCCGACCTTTGCTCTGTGCAACAAAATAAAGTGCATCTTTACCAGTGTGACCTAATTTCTGATATAGCCATTCTCCCAATCAATACCATCCTTATTTAAAGAGTCTTTGGTCTTTATCTCCCTGGTTTTAGTTAATTCATCCACTCTTTGATTGCATATTGTGCCTGGTTTGTTATTATGAGAGACTAGAATGCTAATGCCTAATGACGCAAACAACCGACCATTTGCAAAAGCAGCAGGGTGCTTTGATGATGATGTGCCAAGTAACTGCCCAGGTGCAGAGGGGGTGCACACCCATCACCTGAGGCTACAAGCTGGGTGTTGAACAAAAAAGGGAAGAGGCTGATAAGAGGCAAATCCTTCCAGGTGGGATAATGCTTTTAATCATGCCAAAGTCTGTACACAAGTGGTTCAGCTGTGAAAACCCCCCTCCAGAGAAGTACAGGGACGTTCTCACATAAGTCTGAAGGTGTTCATCCCTTCTGATGGGTCATAATTGACACCACTGTGCTGAAGTAAGAGGCAGCTGTAATACCTTAGAAGGTGTCAAAGATTCCCAACCTGTCCTATGATCCACAATATCACATCATCCAGTGTAAAACTCCTTGCCCCAGGGGAGGCACCTGGGCATTCCCACCTAGCCTGAGCATTTATTAACCCATCTATTCCCATCTAGCCTGAGAGTACATGAACACCCTGGACTTCATGTTTCATGGGTTTCCCACACCCCCGACGGATCAATACCGCCAACTATCACATTGGCCAATGGACATGGAAGTTGCAACAGTCAAGTATGTGACAGGATCCACGAGTGGACTATATACCTCTTTCTTTCTTTCTTTCTCTTTCTTTCTTTCTTTCTTTCTTTCTTTCTTTCTTTCTTTCTTTCTTTCTTTCTTTCTTTCTCTCTCTCTCTCTCTTTTCTTTTCTTTTCTTTTCTTTTCTTTTCTTTTCTTTTCTTTTCTTTTCTTTTCTTTTCTTTTCTTTTCTTTTCTTTTCTTTTCTTTTCTTTTCTTTTCTTTTCTTTTCTTTTCTTTTCTTTCTCCATACAAGTTTTCTTAAGTGTTTTTTGTTGTTTTTTTGCTTTTATATTGTGGCATTTCTAAACAAAATGGCTACAGTTTGAAATTTGCCAAGTACTTTATTCTACCTTAATGTTCAAAAGTGTGCAAGTAAAAGTTTGTTGAGAATTTTTTTGTCTCTCCCATGCACCATTCAGAGTAAATCAAATCCCTTCCCCTAAACCAGCAAAGCGGACTGGAGCTGTCATGACTGGAGACGAGAGCGTTTCTATGTGAGGCAGCTTGCATCCCAAATTGATCTCACTCACTGATTCTTAAGAATGGCTGATTAGGTCTATTATAAAATGAATTATTCCTTGAATAGACGCAAGATTAACAGACAGAAGACTTTAAAGAGACTTACTTACTACACAGGATAAACAAAAGAACTACTAGTAGAAACAAATACAGTGCACGATAAAAAGTACTTATATTACAGCTAGCAAAGAAATAGTATAGATTTGGAGTCAATGTAACTTACCACCTAATTAATGATGGAGTACACATAGTGTCCCTTTCACTGAATTCCCGGAAAAGTAACTCAGGACAGATGTCTCTGTTTTGAGGAGAGATCTCCAAACATTTGCAGGGGATGTGCAGAGGACTTCTGCTTTTTGTGAAAGTTTGTGTGCAGCTTTTATACTTTGTAAGATGAAGTGTCTGTCAGTCAGAAATTCCACCTTATCTTCCTACATCTTGCTCTCAAGGCGAGATGTTTATTGTCAACTGGGAATACCACCTCTCTGGCGCCAGAGATAACTCACTGCCAGACAGATGTCTGGCCTGGGTTATCTCACCAATTCCTGTGAGGGGGAGAATTGTCGTCGTTGAGGCGGTCACGACACAATGAAGAGACCTCAAAGCAGTCTCAAGTGGCAACTGTTTATTATCAAAGATGGCTGATCTTTTATACACTTCCCAATTGTTTACCCTTCTTCTATCCCAGCTATTGGCCACAGTGAATCAACATAACACCATTGGTGAGACCTAACAGCAACTTCTAAAAATATATCCATCTGCAAAACTTCTTATCTTTCTTCTTCTCTCAGTCTCCTTAGTAACAGCCTTGAAAAAAGCTCCTTATCTTCTTACTTCTCAGCTTCTTCTTTTCTCTCAGCTTTCTTTAGCTAGCCAGGCCCGCTGGTAGCTCCTTCCACAATTCCCCCTTTTTGTTTTAGACCTGTAAACACAGCTGCTATGGATTTTTGCAGGGCCCTTTGCAAAAATCCAAGCAGATAGGGGAAACACAAAACAACAATCACAACCATCAACAATATTGACAATCCCATTCTTAATCCACCTAGCAATACAAACATTCTCAGTTTTTGTCATCCATAAGTGACCTAATAATCAACCAAGTGCTCAAAACAAATGCAGCAATAATCTGCATTGTCCTAATTACTTACAAACCCAAACCACACCTTTTAATAACCATGAAAAAACCCAAAACACACCCTTTAATAACTAGGAGAACACAATAAAGCTGATGAAATAAATGTCCTCATATGGTACTAGCCAGTGTCATCCACACATCCTGCTTCAGCTGTGGAATCATTTGTTGTATCTCTTCTTGCGCGCTCTAGATATGGTTTGACACAGCGAGCAGGAACCCATCGAGGACCGTTATCTGTTAAAACACAAGCATAGCCCCTCCCCCAGGTGACTAGCTCCACTGGACCAGACCACATACCAGTAATCAAATCCTTAACCAATACCTTAACATTTCTGCGAAAATCCGGTTGTTTAGAATTCAAGGAAGAGAAATGGTAACACATGGGAGATAACTGTGAGTCAGGTAGGGGATGCAAAAAGTTTAACACATGCACAGCTTTATCCAATCTTACTTGAGGTGACTCCTGCTGCATTCCCCCTTTTTGTTTTTGAACCTGACATTTTAGAAGACCATGAGCTCTTTCGATAATTGCCTGGCCCGTAGGAACGTGGGGAATACCTGTAGAATGTTCAACGCCCCAAGCACGAAAAAATGCTTGCACTTTCTGCGAAGCATATGCTGGGCCATTATCAGTTTTTACGCGACGTGGAACACCTAGAATGGAAAAAGCATGGCAAAAATGACGAATGACATCACAAGATTTCTCTCCTGTGAATGCTGAAGCAACCATGGCGTGAGAAAAGGTATCAAT
Organism: Phylloscopus collybita; assembly: GCA_027886175.1. NCBI lineage: Eukaryota > Metazoa > Chordata > Aves > Passeriformes > Phylloscopidae > Phylloscopus > Phylloscopus collybita. The sequence goes on from JAJNNQ010000057.1 coordinate 6,901,424, forward strand.
TGTAACATGGACATATTTAAAACGACCAAATTCTGGCATTTTTGTAACATCAGTTTGCCAGTCCTCCAAAGGGGATAAACCCCTAGGGTTGGTACCATAATAAGGAGAAACGTGAGTCATATGACAATCAGGACAGGAAGAAAGAATCGACTTTGCTTCATTAGAAGACAGTTTGAATTGCTGCCGTAGAGCTTGAGCACTTTGATGAAAAAATTGATGAGACAAAACTGCCTGCTGCAACACATTAGGTACAGTTTTGACTACAGCAGCAGCTACCAAAGAGTCCACATAAGCATTTCCCTCAACAAAAAAAACCGGTAAAGAGGTGTGGCTACGAATGTGCATGATGAAATAAGGATGCTTCCGAGCACAAATAACAGTCCATAAGTTCAGTAGCATAGTAAATAATGGTTTGTCTTGAATGTTGTATAATACTGCTTGATCTAACTGCTTAACCAAATTAGCGACATAAATAGAATCAGTCACTATATTTAAAAAACCAGGAAATAAAGTAAAGGCTAAAAGAACTGCACAAAGTTCAACCAGTTGAGGAGACCCTTGCTGAATTATTGTCTCATATTCCCAATGATCGTCGTTTTTCCAAGCTACAGCTGCTTTTCCGGTTTTTCCTGAGCCATCTGTAAAAACTGTCATGCCGTCTACTGGAACAGGAGAACAAATTTGCTTTCCTTCAAAAGGAATCTCTCTGGCCAATTTTAAAATAGGATGAGAAGGCAGATGGTATTTTATCTGGCCTGTGAAGTAAGATAAGGCAGATTGTAATTCATGATTATTTTGAAAGCACCATTCAAAATACCACTTTTGTACAGGTATCACAATGGTCACAGGGTCACGTCCCAAAATTTCGTGACAACGCCTGCGGCCCTTGATGATAATATCTGCAAAGAGCTCATAAAGTCCTGGTGCTGTTTTCCGAGATCTGAAAGACAAAAAGATCCATTCCAAAATATGCAGATGGTCTTCCCATTTATCGCTCCATTGACACAATATTCCACATGGTATTTTATGATCTTTCAAAATGAACAATTGAACAGCAACAGAGGTATCTATCCTGTTAACAAATTTGTGTGCTAAAGCCACTTCAATTTCCTCCAAGGTCTGTTTTGCTGCTGGGGTCAATTGCCTCTCATCGGTAGAGGAAGTGATCCCTGACAGCAAATCATACAGTGGCCGCATCTGATGATTGGTTATGCCCAAATACGGTCGAATCCAGCCTATTGAACCAGCCAATTTCTGTACATCAGTAACATTTTTGACATCAATGTTTAATTTTACAGGTTGGGGCATAACTTGAGTGTTAGTCACCAACATACCCAAATATTTCCATGGCATGTGTTCTTGCACTTTCTCTGGAGCAATGATTAAACCAAAGGCTGTCAGGTGCGTCACAGCGCATTGTTTAAGAGCTGACAACTGTTGTTTGTTGTCAGATGCCAACAAGATATCATCCATGTAATGGTAGCAATAACAGTTATTGAATTGCTCCCGCACTTTGGACAAGGCCTGTGCCACAAACCATTGACAGATAGTCGGTGAATTTTTCATGCCTTGGGGAAGTACCTTCCATTGATATCTCTTACTGGGTTCAACATGATTTGTGGAAGGCACAGTAAAAGCAAATTTGTCTCGGTCTTGTTCAGCCAATGGAATAGTGAAAAAACAATCTTTTAGATCAATGACAACTATTTTCCACCCTTGTGGAATCATTGTAGGTGTAGGAAGACCTGGTTGCAAGGCTCCCATAGTTGCCATTACAGCATTTATATGTCACAAGTCATGTAAAAGTCTCCATTTTCCTGATTTTTTCCTTATTACAAAAACAGGGGTATTCCAGGGGCTGAATGACTCCTCAATATGTCCAGCTTGCAATTGTTGTGTGATCAGTTCTTGCAGGGCAATAAGTTTTTTAGTAGTGAGGGGCCACTGGTCAATCCAGACAGGTTTATCTGTCAGCCATGTTAAGGCTACAACTGGATGTTTGTCGCCCTGCATCACAGTGGCTCCCATCAAAAATCCGTGGTAATTTTGACACCCCATTGAGATAGACAATCTCGTCCCCACAAACTCTGAAGAGTATCGGAAACATAGGGTTTGATGTTAGCTTGTTGGCCATCAGGGTGTTTCACATTAATTACCATAACAGACTGGCCACCTGTTGTTGTACCACCCAACCCCAGAAGTCCAAAACTTGCATTAGTAAGAGGCCACGATTGAGGCCAACGGTCTAGCGAAAGTATCGTGACATCCGCTCCAGTATCAATTAAACCTTCTATGGATATGGTTTCCGGTTGACATCCTCGGGCAGTAAGGAGACATATCTTCTTCGGACCTTCTTCTGTCACTTTTTCAGTCCAGAACACTTGGGGCTCGCCCGTTGATCCAAAACTTCCTGTATCACGAATCCGGGGCACTGTATTTGGAACAGAACTCAAAAAAGGTACAAGTTGAGCAATGCATGTTCCTTTCAGAATAGTTACAGGAGGGTTTTTAACTGACACCATAGCATGAAGTTGTCCTAAAGAGTCAGAATCAACAAGACCTAAATGTACATGAACACCTTTAAGCGTGCTACTTGATCTTCCCATCAAAAGGGCACTCAACCCCCATCCTATTGGACCATAGGCATCGAGGGGTACTTTGCATATTTCTTTTGTTAAAATGGTTACTGTGTTGGCGGTGGGTAGATCAATCCCTGCGGAGCCACTTGTTGCTCCTGAGTGTTGTTCACAAATGGGTAGTGTTGCAATGCTGGAAAGGCTCGTACTGGCTGCTGTGGCTGTCGTGATTGCTGGGGTATTTGTGTCCCCACGCGCCCCCTCGCGCTTTTCTTCCCGTTTCCCTGTAACAACTGACCATTAGCATGATATTTAGATCTGCATTGTTTAGCGAAATGCCCAAACTTAGCACAACGATTACACATAACATCACTGCTTTCATTTAACTGAGGTGTTCTCCACTTATTACATTGTGCCTTCATATGTCCTTCTTTCCCAGAAAGCCTGCATTTCGGTGGAGGCCTTATGGCTGCAGCAAGAGCTGCCATCTTGTGCTCTACTGAACCAAATTTTGAACAAGCAGTAACCATTTTAGACAATGTAGGCTCCCCAGGTAAAGCTTCAATAATTTTCCTACAGTCCAAGTTTGCATTTTCTTTAGCCAATTGTATACACAATCTATCCCTCAAAGATGTATCTTCTACCTGTTTTTCAATAGCTGCGGCAAGCTTTTCTACAAACTGCAAAAATGGTTCTCTGACTCCTTGCTGTATAGTGACGTATCTCTGTTTTGGGGCTGCCATTTCCATTGTCTTAAGTAAGGTGCTCATACCTATTTGTTGAGCTTGTGTCAAAATTAAAGGATCCCACCTTGCCTGTAAATCTGGATTAGCAAAAGGTCCAGTGCCCAATAAGGCATCCACACCCACAGCATGACGAGGGTCATGCTGAGGCAACTGCATATTCGTTAAGGCCGTGCGTTCAACCGCTCGCCTACAAGTTTCTTGAAATACACCATATTGTACTGGTTGGAATAGGACTGTAGCAAGGTGTGTAATGTCATAAGGCGCAAGCAAATCAGCATTAATTACACGTATTAACTGCATTACCTCCGGGGAATTAATACCAAATTGAGCCACTTTCGATTGAAGATCTTGCACAATCTTCCAGGCAAAAACGTGATGACTGTCATTCTGCCCTGTTCCAGGAACTGCTTTAAAAACTGGAAAAGCCATAGGGTTATCACAGACAACATTTACATCAACACTCTGCTCCCGAGATGCCTTTGGAGCACCTAATCTTTCTATTATGTCCCAATTCTTCTCTTCAGCTGCTTTCTTCCTAACAAATTCCCAGAACTCCTGAGGCCATCGAGGAAGCACGGTTACTTGGCATGGTGGTAAAGTCCAGGGGATAACAGGGCTGGATCTATTAGAAGATGAACTGTCAACAGCTCCCTGGCCCAACTCAGGCAGTACTATGGGTAACTCTTCATCTATTTCGCTGTCACTGTCAGACAATGGAGGATATGACCTTACAAATTGCTCATGCAGCTCAGAGGGAAGCAGAGGGGCAGACGGCTGGGTCTCTCTGCTAAAGTCATTTCAGCCAGCTGACGCTGGGGGGTGGTATACACAGGTACCATTGCGAGCTGTTCCGCAGGTGTTGGATAAGGAGGTTTGGGAAACTGATAAAGAGACACTTTGGCAGTCTGCCCGGAAGCCTTGGCAGCTTTCCCAGAAGCCTTGGCAGTTTTCCCGGGAGCTTAGGCGGCTGTCCCAGAAGCTTTGGCAGCTGTCCCAGAAGCTTTGGCAGCTTTCCCGGAAGCTTTGGCAGCCAGCCCAGAAGCTCTGGTATCTCTCCCGGAAGCTTTGGCAGCTTTCCCAGAAACTTCCACAGCAACTGCACCTGGAGCAGTTTCCCCCTCAGAGTCTGTCTCTGCCTCGACCCCCCCGTCCGTCTCCTTTTCTGACTCCACGTCCGTTGCTGAGCCTGACCCTTCGTCCATATTTTGCCCACTTCGTTCCCACACTGTTGTCTCATGCTGCGTTTTCCACTCCTTCAATGCCTCAAAAAGCGACCCCCAGGTAACCGCTAGATCAACAACTGTTTTATCTCCCGCTCGGATAACTTCCCAAAGTCTGTCCCCGACCTTTTTCCATGCTCGAACACTGAATGCTGTAGTAGAATCAGTCCCAAAGTCCTGCGATTTAGCCCACAGCAACATACTACGAAGGGCAAAATCTGAAGTATTAATTCCCTTATTTCTTAACAAAGTTTTCCATGTTTCTACAACAGTCTCTTCTTCCTTAGACAAATTATTTCCCATTTTCTTTTCTTTTCCTTTCTCTCTCCCTTTTTTTTTTTTTTTTTTCCAAGTTCTGGTTGGTGGCTCACCTTTCAGGTGTCTTGATCGGAGAAAAGCAGGTCCGGACCTCCTTGTGGCTTCCACACGCCACTCTCAGCTGCACCAACGCTGCCTCCCCCACTCTCTTCCCAGTGGGTCCACGTTGCCACTCAGCAGGACCTCACAGGGGTCCAACCCCGAGTATATTACTCAGGCTGTAATGTCACTCGGTGGTCACCAGATGTCGTCGTTGAGGTGGTCACGACACAATGAAGAGACCTCAAAGCAGTCTCAAGTGGCAACTGTTTATTATCAAAGATGGCCGATCTTTTATACACTTCCCAATTGTTTACCCTTCTTCTATCCCAGCTATTGGCCACAGTGAATCAAAATAACACCATTGGTGAGACCTAACAGCAACTTCTAAAAATATATCCAACTGCAAAACTTCTTATCTTTCTTCTTCTCTCAGTCTCCTTAGTAACAGCCTTGAAAAAGGCTCCTTATCTTCTTACTTCTCAGCTTCTTCTTTTCTCTCAGCTTTCTTTAGCTAGCCAGGCCCGCTGGTAGCTCCTTCCACAGAGAATGCCTGCAGCTATCAAACCAGCTGATTGACAGAACAGATAAGCTCTTCTGTGGTAGGGAGAAACGTCCTGCCACAGGGCATAACAGATATCCTTGGCCTGGGCTTTTACCTGTCCTGTCTTGAAAGGTGTTTCTTTGGCTATATTTAATAATAATTGCCAATCTCGAGATCTCCAAATGGGACATCTATTTACTTCCCAATTTAATGATTCCCATTGACAGGTCCATTGTGTGGCACCAGCCCAAACAGCGTAGGTGTCTACATAGATTATTTTTGCTCTATTTTGAGCTGCTCGAACACCTGCTCTTAACTTTCCTACTTGTGCACTACCTTCATCTTCTTCTGTTATTTGTTTGTGTTGATGTTTAATGCAACACCCTTGATTTGCCATTTACCCTTTTTGCTGAGGCATTGGAACAAAGACCCTTCTGCTGTAAGTAAAGATCAGGTTCATGACCACCTGAAGAACCTGAATGTATATATGTCTATGGTACCTGAAGAGATGCATCCCAGAGCCCTGAGGGAACTGGGTGATGTAATTGCCAAGCCACTCTCCATGATATTTAAAAAGGCCTGGCAGTCAGGTGAAGTCCCAGGTGACTGGAAGAAGAAAAACATTGTTCCTATCTTTAAAAAGGGTAGAAAGGTGTTGTGATGTGTTTTTATGTTAAATGGGTTGTTTTGTTTTCCCCTATATTAATAACTTAGTCCTAAGTTGTACCCTTCTCCCTTCTCTGTACAGTTAGTATTGTCTAGATTGCATTTGCCTGTGTAGCTGTCAATCCTTTTCTTCCAGACTGTTCCCTATCAATTTCCCAATCTTTGATGCCTTATTAGTTGTTTAGATTGTTATGCTTCTTTATTGGTTTCAGTATTGTAATCCCCACCTTGTTTCCCTCTCCCTATTGAATCCTTACCCTGAACCCGGCCCCCAAAAGAGTCCCTTAAAACCCACTGTCCTGCCCTGAGGGACAGACTTTTTGCTTTCCTTTTCTCTTTTAGTTAGACCTTTTGCTTTCACTTTTCATTTAGACATCTTAGGTCCTAGCCTCTATGTCTTTGAGTTAGTTGCGTTTTATGTTATGCTTTTATATTAAACGCATCTCAGAGCTGCAAGCTAGGCCCATCTTGCATCTTTTACACCGATCTGCCGGTGACTGCCTGGGACACACAGGGCCCCGGGAGAACGTCTTGCACCCCCATAAAGAAGAGTACCAGGACAGAAAGTAAGACCCTGTGTAGCAATTGAAGGCACGGCCCCCTGTTATGAGTTAACAGTTTGTCTGAAGGCAAAGAAAAAGAAAATCTGTCCCACCAAATTTGTCAATGCTACATGAAAAATATCTGAATTTTGTAACAAATACTCATAATTTTCAAGAGACGGTGGTAAATGAATAACCTTCGGATCATATCCCATCAATTGCACAATGTGGTTTCTGCCCTTCATAATTAAAGACACAGAGCTCTATCATGGTGGTGATAGTTTTTTAGGTGTATTTGGTAAAAAAACCAATTCTAAGTAGATCGTTCTGTCACTATTAAATTATCTTATTAAAGCTGTGGGGTAAGATGCAGAAGGGAATAAAAAAGCAAACTGGCAAAGCTGACAATTTTGTCTGCTTTTGCAGTGGAGATTCATGAGCTAATTATATCTAGTTCTCAAAAATAGCCTCTTCAGATAACATTGGTGGGGAAGTCAGGGTCTTCTTTCAAGTGAGCAAACAAATGCTTTAATTGATGAGTGGCTAAATCTAGCATGGGTCTTACCCAGTGTCTCGGTTTGAGACAAAATTTGGAAGGAAACTTCCCAAACGGGTCTCCTCTAAAAAAGCAGATTGTGGCAGCCCCTCCCCCAACCCATTCAGGAGATAATCTCCTTAGAGAAAAGTGGAAAAATATTATGTGGGGTTGGAGACAGAAATTACAACTCGAGTCCTTTTGATCATAAGACAAACAGCATGTTTTATTGTTTGGAACCTTTTTATATAGTGGGTTCCAAACTCCTGGGTCCAGACAACTGATTGGTCTGGGTTTTAACACCACCCAGCTCCTTGATGAGTGATATGTCTGCTATCTGGATTGAACATGATTGGCGGAGGTCCCTGCTTGGGTCTTGTCTTGGTTTGGAAAGACAGGTATCTGCCAGGGAAACCTGGAGTTTCCCTTAGAATGGAGAATGTAAACCCCTCACCCCCGCCAAATTATCCATGCCGACCCTCGGGCTCGCCGATGCTCCTGCAACCGCTCGCGCCTATTGCGCAATTGGCTGCCGCCAGTGGAGTCTGGCGGAGCCCCCGCCGGCCACTCGCTGTGGTTTGTCGGAGGGAGCGCCGGCGGGCGTGGTCTCTATCGACTTGCTGTTAGACCCAGCCCCCGTGGAGGACCGGCTCGCTCCTCCCCGCCCAGTGCGGGCCGCGCCTCCAGTGCGCCCCTGCGCCACACCTCCCCCTGCACCGTATCTCCTCGCGGCATCGGGTGCGGGCGGTTTCGAGTCTTCGCCCACCCCGCCCCACCCCGCGCCGGGTCTGGATGCGCTGCTTGGGTCCATGGCTGCCGTGGGGTCTGCCGTACAGGCATCTCTAGCTCTGTACCCCAGGCGTCTGCAAACCCCACCATGCTTAGCCCAGTTCCTGCGGCTGCTGCCGCGGCCCCGCACCCCCCCACCCCCCTGTGGTCCCGGGACTGCCATGTCTGCAGTCCCTTCAGTATTCACCTTTGGGTCGGGCGGTGACACAGCCGTCCTGGGGCAGGCGTTTAGTCGGAGCAGAGGACCCCGAACCGGTGATCCCTCTTTGAGCAGTCATTGGACACTTGTTGCGTCTCAGCCCCAGGGCGCTGGGTGCTGCGACAGTGCGTATCTGGTTTTGGCCCAGCTCGATATTCAGGCTGGGCCCCCGGCTGCTTTTTGGATACGCTTCAGTAAAGTTCGTTGGTGGGGTTTTTGGCTTGCAGGCAGCTCAGCTCACGCTGACATGGAGGTGGCAAAAGAGGGGACTTTTAGAGGCTTTGAAAAAAGAGGCTTTATTTGGTGGGGGGGGTCAGGGGTCCCCCCAGCCTCAGGCCAGTGCCTCTAAAAGACCCCGGACCTGGGCTGCAGGGCGTTTTTGTATAAACAATCCAAGGGGTGGGTACAACGTGTTTAAACCAATAAAACAATTAAAACGATACATGCCAGCTAGATTACATAAACACTAACAAATCCTAAATAGGTCTGGGGGTGGTCTTTCGGGGTTTTGCCAACCAGGGGCGAGCTCCTGGACATTGAAGATAAAAATTTTGTGATAGACAAGAAAAAAGGATCATACGTAAAACAGGGATATAACAAAAAGGGAACCAATAGGGAAGAGACTGTGCAGAGACTCTGGTTGTCTTAGAAACTTTATCAGCTACCTTGAAACAAAGGGGCTCTTTCAGGGTATCTACTATACTAAAACTTACAATATAAAAAAACTATACTACATTCATAACTAAAACTTAAAAAACATTTTTGCACAGCCACACTTCCCCCTTTTTTTTATTTTGTTACTGTTCTGGAGTGTAAATTTCTGAGCTGTCTTCGCTGCTCGAGGCATCATCTGGTGGAAATTCGATGGCTGGCACTACTGAGTGCACAGAGGGGGTAGAAGTGGGGAAAATTGCATGCATAATTAAATTTTTCACTAAACTAAAAGCAATGGCTACAACTAAAACAATGAACAAAACTAACAGTCCTGTTTTGATCCACGAGCTGGCAATGCTAGAAAGTCCAACACCTGAAAAGATGTTGTCAAACCAGTCTCCTGTTTCTTTTTTGATGGAGTTGACTATTTCTCGCAGTTGGTGGACAGATTTTTTGACGTCTTCTGCTTTGGACGATAGATTGAAGCAACACAGTCCTTCAAACTCCTCGCATGAATGCTGATTTAACAAAAGCAGGTAGTCAATGGCAGCTCTGTTTTGGAGGGGTGCCTGCCTGGTGACTTCGTCGTCTGAAAGGAGGTCACTTATAGCTTGTGTTGTCAAATTTGCTTTCTTGGCTACCCAGCATTCTAAACGGCCTAATTCTCCCATAGATTTTGCAATTGAAACCCATGGTAAAAAAACTGTCAGGGCTGTAGTTTTTGCTCTGGACCAATGAATAATTTCTGAATTACAATCAGGATCGAGACTTGTTAGGTCTCTTTTCTGAATTTGAAGAGAGGAATTTTTCTTGTGCCAATTGAGAATTTGAGTCATGTTTGGGGTGAACAGGCTTAACTTGCCTAATGTGCATGGGCCTCCAATCAGTCGAGCAGGAACGCCTGTGAATGCTCTGTCACCACAAATGAAAAAAAGACCCTTAGGAAGGGAACGGGGAAAAGTGTTGTCAGTAGAAGGAACTTTAACATGCACAATTTTTGTGCACCAATTTGCTGCCATATATGAACTTTTGACTTGCAGCAAATTGTAGAATGACTTCTCTTGTTTTTTGGAAGGAGTATACAAAAATTGAACACAAAAGGGAGCTTTAGAGGACCCAAGGAGTTCCAATTCTTGGGGCTCTTGGTGGGCACGCAAAAGAGTTTGTGACCACTCTTTCCAAAAAGCAAGGGGATTCATGACAAAAGTCGACGGGGGTTCACCTATTTCTTCAAAATGATGAACTGTGCTGGGCTTTCGATTAAATCTTTGTTGCCATTGGAGGAGTGAGTATGGATACTCTTCTTCTTTCACAGGGATTCCCACCAGGCAGGAGGATATGGGATCTTGGGCTGCTGCTGAGGCTAGGCAAATGTGGTCTTGGCCTAGACTCCGTGCGAGGGTTTTCCACACATTGGTTTTTGGCTGTGGAACGATCCAGGGGATGGTTATTGATGGCAAACTGAGCAACACCACAAGGGTAAACACTGTCGTGCTGCGAATTTTCATGTTGAACACCAGGCTTGTGGTTCTGTAACTCAAAAGAAAATTCAGTTAAACAAACATTGAACACAATCATCTGGAGGAAACAGCTCTTCTGCTTCTTCCTCTTGCCAAAACATCCAGGAGGGAAGAGTAACTGGGCAAGGAGGCTTTGCCTCTGAATTTTTCTCTTCTCCTCCCTTTTTTTTCCTTCTCCAGGAGGCCACAGTGGCCTGGGGCACTTTTGTTTCTGAAGATTTTGGGACATAGGGTCTCACGCATCGGGAGGGAATCCACCGCAAGCCAGTGGGAGTGGAGACGCAGGCGTACCCACGCCCCCAGGTGACCAAATCGTGAGGACCCTGTATCTTCAAAGTTTCTGGATCTTTGACAAGAACTTTTGGCCTTTCATGGGGCTCTAACTGTGAGCTCCCCTGAAAATGCCTTTTCACCGGCGGCTTCATGGACTCAAAAGAGCAATTAAGAAAATTTGAAGTGAACAAAGCACGGGCCAATCTTACAGATGGTGGTTCAATTTTGAGAACTGGTTGCTGCTGACTGAGGACTCTTTTGAGATTCTGATGAGTCCTCTCTACAATTGCTTGACCTGTCGGAGAGTGGGGAATCCCAGTTTTGTGTTCCACTCCCCATTGCTGTAAAAAGCTGCGGAACTCTTTGGATTTGTAAGCTGGTCCGTTGTCGGTTTTCAAAGACTTTGGGATGCCTAAAACAGCGAAAGCTTGGATAAAATGCTTGATAGCATCTCCAGCTTTCTCTCCTGTGTGGGCAGAAGCAAAAACAGCTCCCGAGAACGTGTCGACAGAGACATGCACGTACTTCTGCTTTCCAAAGGGGGCAAAGTGCGTGACGTCTGATTGCCACACTTCACAGCTGGACAAACCACGGGGATTCACGCCTGTGGGCATGGATGGAATGGCACTTTTGTGACATTGTGAACAGCTATTTACAATCGCTTTGGCTTGGTCACGGGTTAAGTTAAACTGCCGGACCAAACCTGGTGCGTTTTGGTGATGGAGTTGGTGACTGATTCTTGCCTGCTCAAAACGATTTGGCAGCGGGGTCACCTCAACAGGGGCAGCGAGAGCATCAGCTCTCCTGTTTCCTTCTGCAATGGATCCTGGGAGCTCTGTGTGTGATCTGGTGTGCATCACGTAAAAGGGATGTTCTCTGTGAGAAATTAGTTTCACAAGCTTAGAAAGCAACTGAAAAAGAGTGATGTTGGAAACTTCTTGCAGCACAGAATGTTCTGCTCTAGAAACTATCCCTGCAACATAACTTGAATCGGTTACTAAATTGAAAGGTCCAGAGAACTTCTCAAACGCTCTAACGACTGCAGCCAACTCAGCAACTTGAGGCGATCCTTCCACCTCTGCAACATCTGATTCCCACTGCTGGGAAAGAGGGTCTTGCCAAGTCATGACTGACTTGTGTGACTTTCCTGAAGCGTCTGTAAAAACAGAGCGTCAAGAGGCTCTTTGCTCTGGATACTTTCTAGCTCTAATTGAAATGGAGCATCGGCATTGAACAGTTTGTGGGCAGGCCGATGAACTGAAATTTGGCCGGGGTAGCTATCTAGAGCAAACTGCAGTGCTTCGTTCTCCTGGAGCAAATGCTCCAGCATGGCTTTTGTGATTTGGCCTGATTTCAATTTGATTGGCATGTGAATGAACTCAAAGTCACAGCCAGCCAGTTCCCGAAGGCGAATTCTGGCTTTCCGAATCAAATCAGCCATCAATTCTTGTGGCTTTGTCATTCTTTTGGACCTGTGGTGACTCAGAAAGACCCACTCTATAATAGAGAGAGGATCTTCATTATCTTGGACTTTCTTTGATTTCTGGATGGTTTTTTTGTCTCATTGAAAAATTATTCTATGAAGATGTGGCAGCTTTCCTAAAATGATGAATCGAAAAGGCAGGTCAGGCTTACACCTGTTGGCCTGTCTGGTGGACATTGCGTGCTGAATGTTTTCGAGCGCAATTTTTGCTTCTGGGGTGAGGGTCCTGGGGGAACTGAGCCCCTCTCCCCCTTTTAACAAATCAAAAAGGGGGGCTAGATCTTCAGTAGAAAGACCAAGCCAAGGTCTCACCCAGTTCAAAGTTCCACACAGTTGATGAATATCTGCAAGGGTCTGAATTTGGGTTCTAATTTTCAATTTTTGAGGAACAATGGTCCTCTTTCCGATTTCAAGCCCTAGATATTTCCAGGGCGGCATTTGTTGAATTTTGGACTCTTGCAGCTCAAAACCTGCATCAACCAGTGAAGACACTGTGAGGTCGAGTGCATGTTTCAACAGGTCGTCTGTTGGCGCGGAAATCAAAACATCATCGATGTAATGATAAATGATCGCTTGGGGCACTGCTGCACGCACGGGTTCGAGCAGGGAGGAAACATACCGTTGGCAGACCATGGGAGAGACCTGCAGGCCTTGGGGAAGGACTCTCCACTGGTACCTCTTCCGCGGTGCATCTTGATTCAGGGTGGGCACAGAGAAAGCAAAGCGTGGTGCATCATCAGGGTGAAGAGGAATGTGAAAAAAACAATCTTTTATGTCAATCACAGTCAAATTCCAATTTTCAGGGAGCATAGTTGGGGAAGGCATCCCTGGTTGCAGTGATCCCATGTCCTCAACTACCTCGTTAATTTTGTGAAGATCGTGGAGAAGCCTCCATCTGGTCTTGTCTGCTTTTTGAATGACAAACACTGGAGAGTTCCACGGTGAAGTGGTCTCTTCAATGTGGCCTTTTTTCAATTGCTCTTCTACCAATTCATTGAGCGCCTTTAATTTGTGCTTAGAAAGCGGCCACTGCTCTACCCAAACTGGTTCATCTGTCAGCCAATTCAGTTTTTGGATAGGGCGCTCCTCAGTGACCGCAACTTGAAAAACCTTTGAAGGGTCAGGAATGTTGATTGTGACTCCCCATTGGGACATCAAATCTCTTCCCCACAGGGGTTCGTCAAAATCCAACACAAAAGGGCGTAAAGTTGCCAATTGCCCATCTGGTCCCTCAAATGTGATTGCTTTCTTTGACTGTTTGGCCAATTGCAAACCTCCAATGCCATTTACATGTTTGACATAGTCTTGTAATTCCCAGTGTGACGGCCACACCTTTTCTGGTACAATTGTGACATCTGCAGCTGTGTCCCAGGCTCCTTCAAGGAGTCTGGATTCGCCACCCATGGAGAGTTTACAGTAATCTTTTGGCCTGTCAGAGCCTATCTTTTTTATCACAGTGACTGTGGTGTCTGTGTCGCTTTCTTCTTTGTCATCTTCTGTGGCAGTGTTCTCTAAATCTGTTCTCACTGCAAGCTCTTGGAGAGATGGAATGGCTTGGGCGATGATTTGCCCTTTTGGTAAAAATGTGGGTGGGTTATCACTGCCCAACCACACTACAAATCGCCCTGGGTCTGTTCTTACAATCCCAGGAGCAATCTTTATGTCTTTGGGGGTGTACTTACAGTCTCCGACAACAACCCATTTGGTACCTATCAAATGCCACGTGCCTGGTTCTTTTGAGACCACGGCTGTGTGCCATTGACTGTCCCGCAGGTGAAGAGGCTCAGCCAGCTTGAGCCTGAAAGGCTCATACCTGTCTGTCGTTGTCAAGGATCCTGTTGGTTCAGGCAAGACTATGTGCCTCGGTTTGTCTGGTTTTGTCAAATCCTGTGAAAAGAAAGACAAATTTGATTTAAATGACTTTTTTCCTTTTTTGGTGTTTAAAGCAGCCCGATTTGGATCAACACGATGGGCTGTCCCACGCTTGTCACTCAGTTTTTTGACTCTTTGTTGTTCTCTGTGTTCGCATTCTCCCCACTTCCCCTTTCTTTTAAGAAATTGTCAAATTGTTTTTTAATTGGACACCGGTTTGTCCAGTGATTGTTTTGACCACAGAGGAAGCAGGGGCGTTCTGGTTGTGCAGAACTGTTTTTCTTTTGTGGCTCTGATGTCTTCTGGGCTTTCGAAGTTTCAGCAGCAGCAGCAGTGACTTTTGGACGTGTCTTTGCTTCTTTGGGAGCTGGCTTCTTGTTCCTTGGAACTGTGACACTCACGGCTTGCAGCATCTGCCTGAGCTGAGGGATGGTCCCTGGTTCTCTTGGAATGAGGTTGATGGCAGCTGTGCACTCTTTGTTTGCATGGGAAAATGCCAGCTGCTGGATCACTTGTTTCTGGGCTTCTTCTGCTACAACTTGCTGCTGGACAGCCATCGAGAGGCGGTCTACAAAGTCAACGTATGATTCTTGTGGTTCCTGAAAAATTTCTAAATAACATTGAACAGATCCAGCAGGTTGCATTTTTAAAAAGGCTTTGCAAGCTTGCTCAGTTACAAATTCTAAAACATTTTGTGGGATATTATTTGCTTGGTCAGTGGCTAGTTTCCAATCTCCCTTGCCTATTAAATGGTTGAGGGTGATTGGGTTGCCTGCGTTATCTGTTGCGGTGTCTGGGTTTTCTAACAAAGCTGGGAGTGCATCTTTCAACATGTTTGCCCAGGTGCCTTCCCAAAGCTCAAACTGAGCCTTTTTTGACAAACATTTGAAAAGCTGTTTTAAATCTGAGGGAACAACTGTGATTCCAGCAAAAGAAGAAAACAACATTCCTTCAAAATATGAGCTTTCTCGGCCAAATTCTTTTAAAGCTTTCATTAAATCTTTAATGAGTGACTGAGGAAAGGCTCGCCACATTGCAAAGGTGTTTCCGTGCCCACGAGTCCTACGATAGGTAACTGGTGTAATTGTGGGCACTTTTTCTTTGTTTTGCATTTGATCTGCTTCATCTGGGACTTTTCTCTCAGTGGCTGCTGTCATGATTGCAGGAACTCCGAGCTCACAGTGTGTTTGCCTGTTACTATGGCAACAGGCTGGGGGCGGTGCCGCGCTGACGCTGCGGGGAGGGGGAAGGAGGCTGCCCGGGACGGCTCCCGGCTTTGCCCCTCTTCTTAGCAATGGCGGCGAGGGTTGAAACAGCAACTCGGACCTGCAGCAAAAATGAGGAAAAACACTTCCCGGGGCTGGCTCCCCCGCTGTGCATTTTGATTGCGGCGTGGGGGCCAGGGTGGGCTGATTTTCGGCAAACGGAAAGGAATGCGCGTCGGCTTGAATTGGCTGCGGGGACACGAACTGCACGGGGTCTTTTTTTGCTGCGTGTTCGGGTTCGGGGATTGGAAACGCCAGCAGCGCCTGCCGGGGGGCGGCTCTCGCGGCATTTGCTGGGTCTTGGGGGGTTTGAAACCAAAGCGGCGGCGGCGGCGGCGGCGGCGGTGGCGGCGTTTCGCCGCTTGCTCCGTGCTCCGCCGCCATTTCGGCAGCTGCGAGTGGGGGGGGCGGCCCCGAGCACTGTGCCAGCCGCGGCCCCTCGGCGGCGGCGGCGGCGGTGGCCGCGGCGGTGGGGGGTGCCGCGGCGGCGGCGGGAGCCGCGGCGGTGGGGGGTGCCGCGGCGGTGGGGGGTGCCGTGGCGGGGGCCGCGGCGGCGGCGGGGGCCGTGGCGGGGGAGGGGAACGGGGTCCAGGGGAAGGGCCAATCCCATTTTTGGCTTTGAGTAGGCAGGGAAAAGGGCGGTGGCAAGTTCGGGGACAAAGAGAAAGACGAGCAGGGAGGGAAAAAGGGTGGGGGCAAGTTCGGGGACAAAGAGAAAGACGAGCAGGGAGGGGAAAAGGGTGGGGGGAGCGGAGCTCTCTGGGAAAAAGAAACTGGAGGAGACAAAGAACAAAGAGCAGATGGCCCCGGCACGTGGCATTCGCCATCTTTGGGGCACTTTTCTTTGTTCTCTGGGGAGGGAAAAGTTTCAGGATTGGGGGTGCATGGGTTACCGGAGCTGTCTTCATCGGCAGGAGGGGCTGAAGGAGTTTCGTTCTCCGCAAACGAAAAACGAACTCTGGGTTTGTTTTTTCGGGAAACCGAAGGGGGGGGGGGGGATTTCCGTTTAGACCTGCTAAACGGCTTTGGGGTGCCGCGGCAGCTTGGCCGTTACTGCCTTGGCTTATAGGAGCAAGGTTTTCGGTTTTGGAAATGGTTTTTGCATTTTTAAAAATTTTAAAAGGGTCTTTTGGGGATTTGGGAACTTTGGGTATGGAGGGAGGGGTGGGAGAAGGAGAAAACGCAGGGGGGGGGGGAAAAGAAGAAGCATTAGGAGGAAACAAAGGGGAAGAAGCTGAAGAACATTTTTGCAAAGATGCAATATTTTTTTCTTGCATTTTTTCAATTTCTTTCAAGGCAGATATCAGCTGCCAAGGCCAAAACATGAATTTTGAAGCTAAAACATCTCCTGACTGTGCTAGCTTTTGTAACTTTTTTAAAACTTCTTCCCAAAACAAAATACAATTTACTTGGTTTGAATTAACATTTGAAAAGTGCAAAAACAAAAACTTAATAAATTTTTTCAATTCTTTCTTTGAATGCTTTACTTTAGCAACAAGTAAAATCCCAATTAAACTTTTAAGAACCTCTTTTTGAGTGATGGATTTTGTATTTCCCATTTTTTAGCTGTTAGTTGTTCCACCACTTTTTCAGCACCCCCCTCACTTTTCCACAGGATTTCCTTTCCTGAGGAGGGAGCCTTCCGCACGAGAAGGACTCACAGCCTCAGGGGTTGCGCAACCTTAAGATTGTGCGGCTCTTTCAAGCCTGCACTGTGGGTATTTCCCCCCCCTTCTTTGAGGAAAATATACTCACCAAACCCAGGGGACAGCGGGGGGAGGATGCTGATACGACCACACGCCGAAGAGAACTCCTTTGGGGCAGGAGCTGTTCTCTTCGTCCACCAGGGCTTCACCCTGGTGGCTCGTGAATTTGAGAGTCTCTGCAGACCTCTCACAGGGTCCACTCTGGCCCGCTGTGTCAAACACACGACTCAGCATGCTAAACTGCGGCTGCAGCCCCACGTTCTGGGCGCCAGTTTGTTGCGTCTCAGCCCCAGGGCGCTGGGTGCTGCGACAGTGCGTATCTGGTTTTGGCCCAGCTCGATATTCAGGCTGGGCCCCCGGCTGCTTTTTGGATACGCTTCAGTAAAGTTCGTTGGTGGGGTTTTTGGCTTGCAGGCAGCTCAGCTCACGCTGACATGGCGGTGGCAAAAGAGGGGTCTTTTAGAGGCACTGGCCTGAGGCTGGGGGGACCCCTGACCCCCCCACCAAATAAAGCCTCTTTTTTCAAAGCCTCTAAAAGTCCCCTCTTTTGCCACCGCCATGTCAGCGTGAGCTGAGCTGCCTGCAAGCCAAAAACCCCACCAACGAACTTTACTGAAGCGTATCCAAAAAGCAGCCGGGGGCGCAGCCTGAATATCGAGCTGGGCCAAAACCAGATACGCACTGTCGCAGCACCCAGCGCCCTGGGGCTGAGACGCAACAGACACTTCCTCTGTGCCAGATTACGGTTCGTCCCAGGGACCCCAGGCGTTTTTGGGATTAAGTGAAAGCCAAAGCTTTGCAAATGGGGGACTGGGACATGGTAGACCATCTCATGGGGTCTGGATGTGGTCTTCCTGGTTTTGCAGGTGCCGGAGGGGACATGGTATCTGGTGCTATGGATGTGGACCCCAGCCAGATGTCTGTCCCTGCTCCTGTGACATCTATGGAGCTGGACCAAAGAGATAATGTCACCTTGCAAGGAAGTATCCAGGCTTTTCCTGTTCTTAAGGTTAATCCTAGTTTGGGACAGCCTGACATTCACCATGTCACATCGTGGAAAGCTGTGATGGACCTTCAAGATAAGGTGGCTAAATATGGTCTGGATTCTTCTGAGGTAATGCAGATAATTAGAGTCATCAATGCTGACCTGTTAGCACCATATGATATCAGACACCTGGCTCAGGTGTTGTTTCAACCTGTCCAGCTTGAAGTTTTCGAAGCTAACTGGAGACAGCTGGCTATAAGGGTAGCGGCACAGAATAGTCAATTGTTTCCACGGGACCCCAGGCATGGTGTTGGAATTGATCAGTTGACAGGCGTAGGCAATTTTGCTAACCCTGATTATCAGGCTACCTGGAACCTTCATGTGCTGGACCAGTGCCAGAAAACAGGCATGTCAGCACTGGTAAACACCATAGAATTGGCTGCTCCAAAACAGAGACTTGTAACTATAGTCCAAGGGTCAAAAGAGCCTTTTTTGCAGTTTGTTGAAAAACTTTCTGCATCTTTGGAGAAGCAGGTGGAAGATGAAAATTTGAGAGCACTCTTGCTCAAACAGCTTGCAGAAAGCAACTCCAATGCAGATTGCAGGAAACTTATTGAGGCCCTCCCTGGGGATCCTTCTTTACCAGACATGGTCCAAGCTTGTGCTAATGTAGGCACCATAGATTATAAGATGGCTGCCTTGGCTACTGCTTTACAGTCATCCTGGAAGGGGCCAAGGGGCAGACAGCAGAAACAGGTGAATGTACAAGCCAGCAAAAAACAGGTAAAACAAAAACAGAAAGGAAAAACTCCCTCATTTCTGTCGGTGTGGGAAGCCAAACCACTATGCAGAGGCTTGTATGGCAAAACTCCATGCCAATGGTCAGCCTTTGCCAAGTTTGGGAAACGGGAAGCCAAGTGCTCAGGGGAAACGCGCACAGACACAAACACTTTCCCAGGTCCTGATGCTGATGCAGGCCTGCTTAGCCAGCTTGCAGCCAGCACCCATGGCTCAGCCAGAGTTGATGTCTGCATGGCAGCAACAGTCATCTTAGACTCTTGCAAGGTACACAAAGTTCCCCTGGATGCCTTTGGACTCCTGGGTGAGGGCAAAAGTGCCTTCCTCTGATGCCTTAGATTTTAGCTTTCATAGTTTCAGATTCTGTGCCGCCTAAGTATGTAGTTTTGAGCCTCATATTAAGTTCCAGTAAGCTCTCTTCACAAAACAAGTAGACAAAACAAATCCTTTCCTGCTGAGGACCAAGGACAACCTACAGCCCAAAAAGCATAAACAACTGTGGACTGAAGGGAGGAACAAGAAAGATAAGACCTCACAACCTGAAGCTGTAATTAGACAATTAAACCCTAATATGCAAATGCACCAAAACTTATAAAAATGTAAAATCTCGTGATCGGGTAGCCATTTTGTGTGGCCATTCCTAACCCACCCTGGGTGCAGCCTTGGTCAGGCTCCTGTAATGCCCAGGGTGGGTCCTGGAAGCCTTTTAATAAATATCTACTTTATTCTCTAGCTCTGTCCAGCCTCTGTTTCAGGTCAGCCTTCCTAAGGCATCACCTCATAGGGAGGTCTAGTGCCACCCTTCAGGGTATCATTGTGCATCTAGGACTTATTGATGCAGATTTTACGGGACAAATTTGTGCCATGGTTTCCACACCCACCCCTGCCCCGTTACTATCCCCAAAAAAACTTGCATTGCTCAACTTATGCCTTTTAAAGTCTTCTGTTTCTAGGACAGAGGATCAGTGTCAAGGGGACGGCTGCTTCGGATCTACTGGGCCGCCTCAAGTCCATTGGACTGCAATCCTGTCTGACAGACTGTTGCTGTCGAGATGGTCACGACACAAAGCAGAGACCACAAGCAGTCTCAAGCGGCACCTGTTTATTATTGAACATGGCCGACTTTTTATACACTTTCCAGTTGTTTATGCTTCTTCTAAATCAACATAACACTATTGGTGAAAAGTAACAGTGACTTCTAAAAATACTTCATCCAGCTTCAAACTTCTCTCCTTACCTTTCTTCTGTTCTCTTCTTGTCTTGGTCTCCTTGGTAACAGCCTTGAGGAAGGCTCCTTATCTTCTTGCTTCTCAGCTTCTTTAGCTAACCAGGCCCTCTGGTAGCTCCTTCCACAATTCCCCCTTTTTGTTTTTGAACTGCAAACACAGCTGCTATGGATTTTTGCAGGGCTCAAGCAGACGGGAAACACAAAACAACAATCACAACTGTCAACAGAATTAAAATTCCCATTATTAACAATACCTTAAACCACCCAATAATACAATCATTCCCAGCCTTCGTCCATCTATAAGTGATCTAATAACCACCCCAAGTGCTCAAAAAGAGATGCAGGAATAATAGAACCAAGGTTCCAAAAATCTGCATTGCCCTAATCACTACAAACCCCAAACACACCCTTTAATAACTATAAAGGCACATTAAAACTGATGAGATACATGTCCTGATATGTGGCCTTAGCCAGTGTCATCCACATGTTCTGCTTCAGCTGTGGAACCATCCATCCTGTCCCTTCTTGTGCACTCCAGATAAGGCTTAACACAGTGAGCAGGAACCCATCGAGGACCATTATCTGTCAAAACACAAGTATAGCCCCTCCCCCAGGTGACTAGCTCCACTGGACCAGACCACATACCAGTAATTAAATCCTTGACCCATACCTTAACATTTCTACGGAAATCTGGTTGTTTAGAATTCAAAGAAGAAAAGTGGTAAAAAATTGGAGATAACTGTGAGTCAGGTAAGGGATGCAAAAAGTTTAACACAAACAGCTTTATCTAATCTCACTTGAGGTGACTCCTGTCACATTCCCCCTTTTTGTTTTTGAATCTGACGTTTAAGAAGACCATGAGCCCTTTTAATGATTGCTTGGCCCGTAGGAACATGTGGAATACCCGAGGAATGCTCAATGCCCCAAGCACGAAGAAATGCTTGCACTTTCTGCGAAGCACATGCTGGGCCGTTATCCATTTTTAAGTGTCATGAAGCACCTAGAATGGAAAAGGCATGATAAAAATGACAAATGACATCATGAGTTTTTTCTCCTGTAAATGCTGAAGCAACCATCACACGAGAAAAGGTATCAACTGTAACATGAACATACTTAAAGCGAGCAAATTCTGGCATTTTGGTGACATCAGTTTGCCATTCCTCTAAAGGGGATAAACCCCTAGGGTTGGTACCATAATAAGGAGAAACATGAGTCATGTGACAGTCATGACAAGAAGAAATAATTGATTTTGCTTCACCAGGAGACAATTTGAATTGCTGCTGTAAAGCTTGAGCACTCTAATGAAAAAACTGATGAGGCAAAACTGCCTGCTGCAACACATTAGGTACAGTTTTGACTGCAGCAGCAGCTACTAGGGAATCCACACGGGCATTGCCCTCAACAGAAAAAACAGGTAATGATGTGTGGCTACAAATGTGCATGATAAAATAAGGATGTTTTCAAGCACAAATAAGAGTCCATAATTTCACTAACATAGTAAATAGTGGTTTCTCTTGAATATTGTACAACACTGCTTGATCTAAATGCTTGACCAAATTAGGCACATAAATGGAATCAGTGACTATATTTAGAGAACCAGGAAATAAAATAAAAGCCAAAAGAACTGCACAAAGTTCAACC
The DNA here is from genome assembly GCA_027886175.1 of Phylloscopus collybita. Lineage (NCBI taxonomy): Eukaryota > Metazoa > Chordata > Aves > Passeriformes > Phylloscopidae > Phylloscopus > Phylloscopus collybita. Next base: position 6,923,023 of record JAJNNQ010000057.1, read on the forward strand.
AGTTGAGGAGACCCTTGCTTAATCATCATCTCATACTCCCAGTAATCATCCTTTTTCCAGGCCACAGCTGCTTTTCCAGTTTTCCCTGATCCATCTGTAAAAACTGTTATACCTTCCACTGGGACAAGACAGCAAATTTGCTTCCCTTCAAAAGGGATCTCTGGCCAGTTTTAAAATAGGATGAGAAGGCAAATGGTATTTTATTTGGTCTGCAAAAAAAGATAAGCAGATTGCAATTCATGATTATTTTGAAAGCACCATTCAAAATACCACTATTGTACAGGTATCACAATGGTCACAGGGTCGTGTCCCAAAATTTCATGACAACGCCTGGGGCCTTTGATGATAATATCTGCAAAGAGCTCATAAAGTCCTGGAGCTGTTTTCTGAGATTTGAAAGACAAAAAGATCCATTCTAAAATATGCCGGTGGTCTTCCCACTTATTGCTCCATTGACACAGTATTCCACATGGTATTTCATGATCCTTCAAAATGAACAATTGAACAGCAACAGAGGTATCTATTCTGTTAACAAATTTGTGTGCTAAGGTCACTTCTATTTCTTGCAGGGTCTTTTTTGCTGCCGGGGTCAATTGCCTCTCATCAGTAGAGGAAGTGATCCTTGACAGCAAATCATACAATGGTTGCATTTGATGATTGGTTATGCCCAAATATGGCCGAATCCAGCCTATTGAACCAGCCAACTTCTGTACATCAGTAACATTTTTGACATCAATGTCTAATTTCACAGGTTGAGGCATAACTTGAGTATTAGTCACCAACATACCCAGATATTTCCAAGGCATGTGTTCCTGCACTTTCTTTGGGGCAATGATTAGACCAAAGGCTTTCAGGTTTGTCACAGCACATTGTTTACGAGCTGATAACTGTTGCTTGTTGTCAGATACCAACAAGATATCATCCATATAATGGTAGCAATAGCAGTTATGAAATTGCTCCCGCACTTTTGACAAGGCCTGTGCCACAAACCATTGACAGATAGTCGGTGAATTTTTCATCCTTTAGGGAAGTACCTTCCATTGATATCTTTTGTTGGGTTCAGCATGATTTGTGGAAGGCACAGTAAAAGCAAATTTTTCTTTGTCTTGCTCAGCCAATAGAATAGTAAAAAAACAATCTTTCAGATCAATGGCAACTATTTGCCATCCCTGTGGGATCATTGTGGGTGTAGGAAGGCCTGGTTGCAAGGCTCCCATGGTTGCCATTACAGCATTTATCTGTTGCAAATCATGTAAAAGTCTCCATTTTCCTGATTTCTTTTTTTTATTACAAAAACAGGGGTATTCCAGGGGCTGAATGATTCTTCAATATGTCCAGCTTGCAATTGTTGTGTGACCAGTTCTTGGAGGGCAATAAGCTTTTCAGTAATGAGGGGCCACTGGTCAACCCAGACAGGTTTGTCTGTCAACCATGTCAAGGCTACAACTGGACGTTCATTGCCCTGCATCACAGTGGCCCCTATTAAAAATCTGTGGTAACTCTGACACCCCATTGAGATAAACAATCTCGTCCCCACAAACTGAGGAGCATCAGCAACATAGGGTCTGATGTTAGCTTGTTGGCTATCAGGATGTTTCACATTAATTACCATGGCTGACAGGCCACCTGTTGTAGCACCACCCAACCCCATAAGTCCAAAACTGGCATGAGTGAGAGGCCACGATTGAGGCCAACAATGTCGCTAGAGTATCGTGACATCTGCTTTGGTGTCAATCAAACCTTTTACTGATATGGTTCCTGGCTGCCATCCACTGGCAGTGAGGATACATGTCTTTTCCAGACATTTCTCCATTACTTTCTTGGTCCAGAACACTTGAGGTACTCCCATTGATCCAAAACTTCCTGTACTGCAACTTCAGTGCACTGTATTTGGAACAGAACTCACAAAAGGTACAAGTTGAGCGATGCAAGTTCCTTTCTGAATAATTACAGGAGAATCATCAATTGATACCAGAAACCAGAGAACCCCTTATTATATGGGAAGCTGGACTGAGCAATGCAGAAAACAACCAATATGGTTAGATCATGTGTTCTCCCTTTATTATCTCGAAATGGCAGGTTAAATACAGTTCCAAATAGTTTACAGTTACAAGTATTTTCTAATTGGCATTCAGTGTGAAGAAAAATGCAAACAATTTCACCCTTAAGGTAGCTACCGTGATCACACTATAACTAACCTATCTAATGCCTAAGCACACCTTAACCTGAATTTTTACTGCGCCACAGGCCTGTCCACTTCCAGACAGGCCTGAAACTGAGGCCCAGTCTGGGACAGTTCAGATCTCATCCCAGAAGACATCATGCCCACTTTCCCTAAGAAATTCTGCTACAATTCCCCCTTTCTCTTTTTGGGCTACCCAAACTGATTCAAAGGCACGGCTGTTTATTTTTCACATGCACTGCAGCAAACAAGGCACAAAAACTAAAATAACTACAATAACAACAAAAATCACAAAACAAAAATGGATCAGGTCTTTGATCCACCCAGTGAAACCCCATGAATCGAGCCATTTGTCAAACGGAGTGTCAACAACTACAAGTTTTCCCATGTTGCTCTTCAGCTGTGAAAGCTGATTGTAGATCATTTGAGAATGGTCTGAAAAATTCATGCAGCACATGCCCTCAAACTCCTCACATCCATGCCCTTGAGCGAGAAGGAGGAAGTCAATCGTGGCTCTGTTTTGAAAAACTGCATGATGGATGTTGTTAACATCCGCTGCAAGCTCACTTAACATATTAGATGTAATGTTAATTTGTTTTCCTGTCCAGCAGGCCAAGGTTTTCAACTGTGTGAGAGCTTGCGCTGAAGCAACTCCTGGGAAAAAAACTGATGCTGATATTACAGCTGGATGGTTCCATAGTATTACCTGATCTTTACAATTGGGGCCTAGTTGAAGCGCACTGCGTTTGGCTCGTCAGGTCTTCTGAGACAATCCAAAAACCTGATGAATGCTGGGAGCAAACAGTGTCAATTTGCCAAAGTAACATGGACCTCCTACAGCTTTTTAAGGAACTGCAGACCAGGTTCTATCTCCACAAATGAGTAAGATTCCTGGTGGCAATTTTCTTACAGTACCTTTTAACGGTGTCATGGATTCAGTCTAATTATTACAATATACAGAATAATTGTAATACAATGGGAACCTGGGAGACAGCCAAGTGTTTCCATTTTTTGGTTGCTTTTCTTTCACAATCAACAAACTTGAATTTATAACACTGTCCAAAAACTAAACAATAGTTGTCTGGCACAGAACCCAAAAGGTCGAGTTCTTGGGGCTCAGTACCAGTGACTCTAAGATTTTGTGCAACGGCAACTGCTTGTGCTCCCAAAGCATTCTTTGGATTAATTCTGTCTTGAGTCCAAGTTTGGAACTCTGCCATGGAATTCACCGGGACTCCAATCAAACAGGTATGGAATGGATTGGATGGTGTAGTTAAAGACAAACAAAATGAATCTTGCCCAGTTCAATTGGTCCAAGTGACCCACATATTTTGCCTTGGGTCAATGTCAAGCACTCCTGATACCTTTTTCACCAAAACAATAATTGAAACAAACATTCCAACTCCCAGCATTCTGCCCATCTTTTTGGTTATCTCAGTTCTACTACAAAGAAAAACAATAACTGGTTATTACTTAACTCTAAATACCTCTTACAACTTATCACTAAACTTAATCTTATAACTATAACTATAAAACTATTTTTCTGTACTCTATAAAGTCAGTTTTCAACAGTTTCAGGGTCTTCACAAGGTGCTCCAGGTAAGTTGCTGTTGTTGCCGTTGTTATCACTGTTAGCTGTTATCTCTGATTGGGGACATGCACGGGTAAATCGACTCGGCACCCAAACAGGTCCTGCTTCTCCTGCAGAAACACACATATAACCGCGACCATTAAACAGCACAGGACTCGGTCCCTGCCATTCACCCGTTTGCATGTTCTTGTGATAAACATAAAGTTCTGGGATCGCCTGTGGTCTTCCCTCCTTCACTGCATGGTGATGTATCATGACTGCAGGTTCTTCTATTCCTTCTGCTAAACACAAATAGTTTAAAATGAACAATACCTTAGACAACTGACTAGCTACATCAGTCTCATCATTCTGCTTTTGCTTCGCTAAATATTCTTTCAGGGTACTATTGGTTCTTTCCACAATAGCTTGACCTGTAGGAGAATGAGGGATTCCAGTGGTATGTTTCACCCCCCACTTCTGCATACATTTAGCAATTTGCTGACGGACATAAGCTGGACCATTGTCAGTCTTGATTTCTACAGGCACACCCATCACTGCAAAACTGACAGATAGGTGTCTTTCAACATGCAAGGCTCTTTCCCCTGGTTCTGCTGTGGCCCAAATAAATTTGGAATAGGTATCTACAGTGACATGGACATATTTCAATCTCCCAAATTCTGGAACGTGAGTTACATCCATCTGCCACAATTCCAAAGCTTTCATCCCCCTTGGTTTTGTGCCCAGGCCAAGGCCAGGCCCATGATGACTACATTGAGGGCAGGCACGCACAATCCCTTGTGCATCATTCAGGGGAATCTGCAATTGTCAGTACAGGGCCCTAGCATTTTGATGAAATGTTTTGTGACTTTTGTGAGCCCTCACAAATTTGCTTTGTGGACATGGACAACGTAACTAACTGCAGCATCTGCTCGTGCATTGTCCTCCCCTAAACCGCTGTTGCATTGATGGGTCCGGATGTGCATGACGCAAAAAGCATGCTGACGCTGCTTCAGCACACTTCGCAATTGCAGGAACAGTTCTCCAAGATATTGATTCTGGGTTTTTCTGATGAGTGCATCCTCGATTCTCTGCACAACTCCAACTACATATAAAGAGTCTGAAACAACATTGAGTGGTTCTTTGTTCCAGGTTTGCAAAGCCCAACACACTGCTCTCAATTCAAGGGTTTGCAGGCTGTCTCCTGCTTCACTCTTAATTAAATGTTGAAACCATTCTCCTTGCTGTTGCCAAACACACACAGCCTTTTTTGTTTTTTGACCGGCATCAGTAAAAACTGTTCTCCCTTCAACTGGTTTCAAGGAACACAAAGGTCTTTCCAACCACTGGTAACGCGTGACCAGATGCCACATCGGGCCTTTTGGTTTCTGGTTGTGAACCACGCCTGTGAACCCCAACGCCGCTTCTTGCATTGCAACAAAATGTCTCAGCTTCCATTCTAAATCTTCATTTTTCACAGGAACACTGATGTCTGCTGGTTCCTTTCCATCTATTTCTACAATTCTGTCTCTGCCCTTTCTTATCAATGCAGCAAAAGCATCTGTTCTGGTCATAACATGACTCTTTGGTTGCACAGGTAAAAACACTCATTCAAGCAAACTTGCTGTTGAGCCAAACTTAGACTGGTGTTCCCCCTTTTTCTTTTGCCACTGAAAAACAATGGCAAGTGGACAGGCATCAGCATTGGAAAGGAAGAGTGACAACTGAAGATACTCAATACGGCAAGCACTCCAACCAGGTTGCAGCTTTTCTGATACCTGAACCAAAGCCCTTTGCTGTTCGGGGGTACAATCTCGAGGGCTGTTGGCATCACCACCATGAAGCCATGGCAAAAATGGTTGTAAATCATCATTGGTGATTCCCACAATGGTGCGAACCCATTGCAGGTCTGCAAAGAGTCTCTGAGCATCATGCAAGGTGGAAATGTTGGCATGTAAAGTGATTTTCTGTGGGCGAATCTGCGCATCTGTGATCAGCCAGCCTAAGTATTTCCAAGGAGCTGATCGCTGTATTTTTTCTGGAGCTACAGTCAGTCCATGATGTTTCAATTGTGAAAACAACCATTTCAAATCTGTTTCTGCCAATGGCTCTTTGGTGGCAATGAGAATGTCATCCATGTAGTGATAGATCATCGCGTTGGAAAAATGCTGGCAAATCGGTCGCAGGGCCCAATCAACAAACAATTGACACATCGTGGGCGAGTTTCTCATGCCTTAAGGAAGAACGGCCCATTCATACCGTTTTGTTGGAGCTGCTCTGTTGATGGATGGCATGGTGAAGGCAAAGTGTTGAGTATCATGTGGATGAAGCGGAATGGTGAAGAAACAGTCCTTTAAATTGATGACAACAATGTTCCACCTTTGAGGTATCATAGTTGACACTGGCAGGCCAGGTTGCAAAGCACCCATTGCCTGCATTTGTTCATTGACCTTTCGCAGGTACTGCAACAGTCTCCATTTTCCTGACTTCTTCGGGATAACAAAAAATTGGTGTGTTCCATGGACTCACAGAGGGCCGAATGTGTCCAGCATCAAGTTGCTCTTGTACTAGTTGTTCAGTGATTTGCAGCCTTTCTTTAGTCATTGGCCACTGCTCAACCCAAACAGGGGTGTCAGTCAACCAGGTAATCTTCAGGATGGGTGGATGCACTGCAGTGGTCATCAAGGAAAATGCTGGTCAGAGGTTAAAACCACGTCAAGTTGAGACAGCACATCTCTGCCTATCAGTCCTGGAAGCAATCTGGGCAGAGACATGACATAGGGTTCAGTCACCATAACTTGATTGTCCTCAAAGATGATGCTGATGGGATCTTTGCTTATGGAAGGAATTTTCATTCTGCCCACTCCCACAATGTGGGTACTTGGAGCTTGCAAAGGCCAATACATTTGAATGATGATAGAACTGTCCTCTCCTGTGTACACCATTGGTTCCAGGTTGATGCCGTGGGAACCACACTGCAATTGCACCTTTTCGTGTGGGCAATTTTTCATGTCTATTGTGAAAAAGACATCATGGCCCATTGACCCAAAGCCTCTGTCTTCTCTTTGCTTTTCAGTTGATTCTTTTGGTCGTTGACGATGTGATAGAATATTTTCAAATGCTATAATTTGAGCAATCTTGCTTCCTTTTGGAATTGTCACAGGTAGTTGCAGGGCATAAGCCATTATTTTCACCTGTCTGGTGTAATCTGCATCAATGACTCCTGGAATCACGATTACACCTTGTTTGCTTGTGGAGGATCTTCCAAGCAAAAAACCTCCAACTAATGAAATTGTGCTGTACATTGGACCACATACATCAGTTGGAATCAGGGTCACTTCTTTATCTTGCAAGTTGACCTCTACTGTTGCTGCCACATCCACTCCGAGGCTTCCCCATGTGGTGGGCTTGTTTTTGACCAAGAAGCCGTTCTCGGGGTCTTTTGGGTCGAGGCATTGATTTCTGTCCTTGCACAGTACCTCAACGTGCTGTTCTTGTAGTTTCCCAACTTGCAACAAGCATCAGTGGCATGGGTGTCTAGATTGCATTTGTGACACCATACAGTCTTTTGACAGGCCCTTCTGAAATGACCTGTTTTGCCACACCAAAAACGAAGAATGCCAGATGGTGGTTTCTTGTTGTTGCTGGGACGGTTGATGTTGCCTCCTGACAAAGCAGCTGCGATGATGTGTCCCTGTTGCTGCATCGTGTTTTGCATAGCAGCTGTGAACGCTGCTGTCTGGTTATTTTGTTCAGCTCTGGTAGCTCGCCCCAGCATTTCATCGACTGCACAGCCTTGAGGGAGAGAGGCTAAGATGGTTCTGGTACGTGAGTTGGCATTTTCAAAGGCCAGGGACGGAAACAGATGATCTTGCACCTCTCTGGTTAGGTCTTGTGCATCCTTTAAAGCAGCTGACAGTCTATCAATGAATTGTCCATATGGTTCTGTGGCCCCCTGCCTGATGGTGGCATATGGTGCAGGTTTCTTCTTGTCAGGAACCAGAAGCAAAGCTTTGTGGGCCAATGCTTGAGACATCTGATGGATCTCAATGGGATAGGTGAGCTGAACGTTGGTTGTAGCATACGGTCCTTGTCCTGTTAGCATATCAGGCTGGAGTCCATAAAAAGGATCTCCTACCACTTGGTGTCTGTTTGCCTCTTCAATTGCCAAACGCCTCCACTCTCTTTCAAAAATGAGGAACTGAGGGTGTTAACAGCAGAGATGCAATGCTGGAACAGTCAGCAGGGCAAAGTACATCTGCTGTGAAGATGTACTGAATTATATTTCTGGCTGTTTCTGATCCTATTCCATAGGTAATAACTGTTTGCTTTGCTGAACTTAACACCTTCCACTCATGGGGCTCCCATCAAGCCTGGGCATTTTCTATAATGACTGGACAAGCAAGAGCTGGCCACTTTCAAATATCCTTCCCTTAACACTCCAGCCCAGCACCTTTCAATAGGATTTTGTTGGACGGCTGGCAGCTCCATCTGCTGTGCAGAAGGCGGAAATGATGGAGCAGAGTGTGCAGACGGCAAAGCTGTGAAATTTTGCATTTTTTGTGGAGAAAATTGGGAAACCGCAGTTGTCTGCTTTTCTAATTGACTTTGACAGCTCAGCAAGCTTGACTATTATTTCCTGCAGTTCATTTGCATGCTGTGATTTTTTCTGTGGCTGCAGCTTGCCATGAAAATTGGGGTCGGGGCTTTTGCCATCTGAATAGCAGTCAGCGGGCAAAGGACATTGTGCCGCTGTGGCTTGTGAATGCACTGCTGGCTGTGCTGTGGCTGGCTGTGGCACCGCTGCTGTGTGAGTCATGGCAGTCTCTGGCCTTGCCGCTGCTGCGGCTGGGGGAGCAGCGGCAGCGGGGGATGCCATTGTTATTTTGCTGGCTCAGGCCAGCCACGCCTGCATCACCTCTTTGTGTTCCTATGGGGGGAGGAAGCTGCGCTGCCTCGCTCTCGTCACTGCCGCGATCTCCACCCTGATCTCCACCCCTCTGTTTCATCTTTTGTGCCAGCCGTGCTCTGCCCTCGGCCCCGCCTGCCTCCTCATCTTCCACCATGCCCCCAGAGTCTGGCAACTGCTGCACTTCCTGTTCTGTCTCAGTCTGTCGGGACGCCAGCAGAGGAACTTCTGGTGTCCAAACCGTGCCGTCCATCATAGAATCTACCACATCCTGCAGAGTGGGGCAAATTGGGGCTGAGTTTCCCGTTACCAGGTGCGTATTACTAATACTGAAAAACCTTGCAACCTTAGAGGATCTCTGTATTTCTTTTGTTTCATCCACTACCCCCTCGAGAGCTTGGATCGCAGCCTGGGCGGCTTTTCAATCGGCTAAAAATGTCTGCAAGGTATTTAAAACTTTTTTCCAAACCGCGCCATGTTCTTGGGCAAGCTTTCCTTCTTTTCCCCCCGTGATGGGTAAGTCCCACAACATATCACCTACGTATCTCCATTCTGCTTCACTAAACAAGAGCGATGGTTTGCTTAGCTTTCCTCTTTTTCTGGCCCACAGGGCCAACTGATCTAGTTCACTTTCTTTAATTTTTTTGCCTCTCATAGAGATAATACTTGCGAGAAGTCGTGTCACTGCCTGAAATTCTTTCTCCATTTTACTTTCGATTCCTTTGTTTCCACACTGCGGCTTACCTCTCTTCTTCCACTGCCTGCCTCTGTTTCTGTCCGGATGAAACAGAACAAGTCACGCTACCAGCTTCCCAGCTCCGTCAGCTCGCCGCCGGTCCCGTCCGCGGTTCAGCAAAAAACTCGGTTCCGACCTCAGTCCACAGTTCAGAGACAAGCGCAGAGACTTTCACCGCGTTTAGGCAAAGATTCAAATCCGCATTCAAGCGCAAATACAAAACCACATTCAAGTGCAAAAATGAAATCAAAATTATATCAAAGCCGCATCTAAGCGAGATTATTAATCACTGCATTTAAGCAAAAAAATGCATTTAAGCTAACAGGTCCCTGGTAGGGCGCCAGAAGAAACTAGAGAACCCCTTATTATATGGGAAGCTGGACCGAGCAATGCAGAAAACGACCAGTATGGTTAGATCATGCGTTCTCCCTTTATTATCTCGAAATGTCGGGTTAAATACAGTACCAAATAGTTTACAGTTACAAGTGTTTTCTCATTGGCATTCGGTGTGAAGAAAAATGCAAACAATTTCACCCTTAAGGTAGCTACCGTGATCACACTATAACTAACCTATCTAATGCCTAAGCACACCTTAACCTGAATTTTTACTGCGCCACAGGCCTGTCCACGTCCAGACAGGCCTGAAACTGAGGCCCAGTGTGGGATAGCTCAGATTTCATCCCAAAACACATCATGCCCACTTTCCCTAAGAAATTCTGCTACAGATATCATGGCATGAATTTGTCCTAAATAATCAGCATCAATAAGACCTAAGTGTACACAAATACCTTTAAGTGTGATACTTGATCTCCCCATCAAAAAGGCCCTCAATCCCCATCCTATTGGACCATAGGCATCGAGGGGCACTTTGCATATTTCTTTCGTCAAAATAGTTACTGTGTCGGTGGTGGGTATATCAATCCCTGCGGAACCACTTGTTGCCCGAGTATTGTTCGCAAATGCCTAGCTTTGCAGTGCTGGGAAGGCCCATACTTGCTGCTGTAGTTGTTGGGGTAATTGTGTCCCAACGCGCCCCTTCACACTCTTCTTCCTGTTTCATGCAACAGCTGACCGTTGGTATGATATTTAGACCTGCACTGTTTAGCATGGTGCCCAAACTTAGCACAGTGATTACATATGACATTACTGCTTGCATTTAACTGAGGTGTTGTTTTCCACTTGTTACACTGTGCCCTTACCTGCCCTTGCTGCCCACAAAGATTACATTTTGGTGGAGGCCTTATGGCTGCAGCAAGAGCTGCCATTTTATGCTCTACTGAACCAACTTTTGAAGAAGCAGTAACCATTTCAGGCAATGTGGGTTCCCCAGGTAAGGTTTCAAAAATTTTCCTACAGTCCGGGTTTGCATTTTCTTTAGCCACTTGTATACACAATCTGTCCAGCAAAGATACATCTTTTACCTGTTTTTCAATAGCTGCAGAAAGCTTTTCCACAAATTGCAAAAACGGTTCTCTCATTCTTTGCTATATAGTGACGTATCTCTGTCTTGGAGCTGCCATTTCCATTGTTTTCAGTAAAGCACCCATGCCTATTTGTTGAGCTTGTGTCAAAATTACAGGATCCCACCTTGCCTGTAAATCTGGATTAGCAAAAGGTCCAGTGCCCAGTAAGGCATCAACACCCACAGTATGACGAGGGTCATGTTGAGGCAACTGCATATTTGTTAAAGCTGTGCGCTCAGCGGCTTGCCTCCAAGTTTCTTGAAATACACCATATTGTACTGGTTGGAATAGGACTGTAGCAAGGTGTGTAATGTCATAAGGCGCAAGCAAATCAGCATTAATTACACGTATTAACTGCATTACCTCTGGGGAATTAATACCAAACTGAGCCACTTTCGATTGCAGATCTTGCACAACCTTCCAGGCAAAGACATGATGACTCTCATTCTGCCCTGCTCCAGGAACTGCTTTAAAAACTGGAAAAGCCATAAGGTTATCACAGGCAACATTTACATCAGCACTCTGCTCCTGAGGTACCTTTGGGGCACCTAATCTCTATATTATGTCCCAATTCTTCTCTTCAGCTGCTTTCTTCCTAACAAATTCCCAGAACTTCTGAGGCTGTCGAGGAAGCACGGTTACTTGGCATGCAGGCAAAGTCCATGGGGCAGTAGGGCTAGATCTATTAGAAGATGAACTATCAACAGTTCCCTGCCCCAACTCAGGCATTACTGTGGGTGACTCTTCACTTGTTTCACTGTCACTGTCAGGCAGTGGAGGATATGACCTTGTAAATTGCTCATGCAGCTCAGAGGGAAGCGGGGCTTTGGCAGCTTTCCCAGAAACTTCCATAACAACTGCACCTGAAACAGTTTCCCCCTCGGATTCTGTCTCTGTCTCAGCCCCCTTGTCCGTCTCCGTTATCAACTTTGACTCCATTACTGAGCCCGACCCTTCATCCGTGTCTCACTCCCTTTGTTCCCACTCTGTTTTCTCACGCTCTGCTTTCCACTCCTTCAATGCCTCAAAAAGCGATCCCCAGGTAACAGCTAGATCAACAACCGTTTTCTCTCCCACTCGGATAACTTCCCAAAGTCTGTCCCTGACTTTTTTCCACGCCTTAACACTGAATGCTGTATTAGGATCAGTGCCAAAATCCTGAGATTTAGCCCACAGTAATATGCTATGAAGGGCATAATTGGAAGAATTAATTCCCTTATTTCTCAACAAAGCTTTCCATGTAGCTAAAACAGTCTCTTCCTCCTTAGATAAATTGTCTCCCATTTTTTTCTTTCTTTTTTCTCTTTTTTCTCTTTTTTTTTTTTTTTTTTTTTTTTCCCTAGTTGGTGGCTCACCTTCCAGGTGTCTTGATAGGAGAAAATCAGGTCCAGACCTCCCTGTGCCTTCCACATGCCACTCTCAGCTTCACCAACACCGTCTCCCCCACTCTCTTCCCAGTGGATCAATGTTGCCAGTCACTAGGACCTCGTATGGGTCCAAACTGAGTATGTTGTTCAGGCTGTTGTATCACTCGGTGGTCACCAGATGTCGCTGTTGAGGTGGTCACGACACAAAGCAGAGACAACAAACAGTCTCAAACGGCAACTGTTTATTATTGAACATGGCCGACCTTTTATACACTTTCCAGTTGTTTATGCTTCTTCTACACCAACTATTGGCTAAAATAAATTAACATAAAACTGTTGGTGAAAAGTAACAGTGACTTCTAAAAATACTACATCCAGCTGCAAACTTGTCTCCTTATCTTTCTTCTGTTCTCTTCTTGTCTTGGTCTCCTTGGTAACAGCCTTGAGGAAGGCTCCTTATCTTCTTGCTTCTCAGCTTCTTTAGCTAACCAGGCCCGCTGGTAGCTCCTTCCACAACAGACGTCCCTTTATGCTGTGTACTCTGTGCCTCTCCAGTGCCACCCCAACAGAAATTCACCTTGGAGGCCTGATTAACACTGTGTTAAGGATGTGACCATCCTCTCCTTTTCTGCATGGCCTCCACAGTGGCCTGTGGATGCTGTGGAGTCACCCGTCGCAGGATTGGGTGGAGCGGCACAATGCTTCGTGAGCTGGCAGCCTGTGCTAATCACAAACTCAGAGGGACAGACAGCTATGGTTCGGCTTTATGTCACTAGAGCTATTGCTTACCTCTGGGGACGGGATGTACTGGCAGCTTTGCGGGTACAGATTGGGACGGATCTTTGATGGGGGCCACTGAGACAAAGGGCACACAGTGTACTACGCTTCTGTCTTGGTTCTGAAAGACAGGTATCTGCCAGGGAAAGCTGGAGTTTCCCTTGGAATGGAGAATGTAGACCCCTCACCCCCACCAAATTATAATTTTGCAATTAAGGGCTTTCAGGCAAAGATTTGGGAATAGGAATAACAGTTCTTTACTAGGAATATTAATAATACAAATGTAGTAGTAAAACAAACAAACAAACAACAATCCTAGACACCCTGAGAGAGTCAGAGCTACAACCTGACACCCTTTTGGTCAGGGTGTTGGAAGCAGTCCAAAAGTAAGTCCTCTTGGAGTAACAGATGTGGTTCTGTTGGAGTAGAGATGATCCTGAGAGAAAAGGGTCCAGTGATGGTGAGAAGGGTCCAGTCTTCCTCCAGGAATCTGGTGGAACCAGATACTTTGTGTTCCTGCATCTCAGTTTTTATCTAGGTAGGAATGGGTGGCTCCTCCCCCCCACTGGGTGGAGCATCTCACAATGGGATGATGTAGCGTGTTATGTCATTGGTGAACCTTAATGGCCCATTAGCAGAAAATATCCCCCTGGAGGGAGGACGGGTGGTGAAAGAGATAAGAAACACTGCCCCACATGGTTTTAACAGTTGGCCCATTATCAGAAGGCATTGGCCGCCCCCCCCCCCCCCCCGCCCCGAAATACAAAAGAGAAAGAATAAACATCTCCCCAACTGCTTTCAACAGATGAAAAAGAATGCACATTTTTGGTTTCATAACCCAAGACAGCCTCCCCTATGGCAGCTGGGGGACAAACCCATCTGGGAGAACCAGTGGTCCATCCTTGAAGAAAAACTAGTCGCCCTTTGAGAATTGGTTCAGGAGCAATTGGACCAGGGTCATCTTGAATTTTCTACCAGTCCTTGGAGCACTCCTGTCTTTTGCATCAAAAAGAAATCTGGGAAATGGAGGCTGTTACAAGACCTCCGGAAAGTCAGTGCCGTGATGGAAAGCATGGGGATGTTGCAACCTGGTATGCTGTCTCCCATCATGCTTCCTGCAGATTGGCCAGTTCTTATCATTGATCTGAAGGATTGTTTCTTTATGATTCCTTTGCATCCTGATGATAAACCGAAATTTGCCTTTACAGTGCCAGCAACTAACAATGCTGAACCTGCACAGAGATATCAATGGAGAGTCTTGCTGCAAGGCATGCAAAATTCTCCAGCCATTTGCCAATGGTATGTGGCCCTGGCGTTGTCTAGAGTTCGTAAGCAATTTCCTGATGCCCATTTCTATCCTTATATGGATATAAGGCAGCATCCACTCAGGATGGGCTGCTGAGGATACAGCCTCAGTTGTTCAATGCTTTGCATTCTTATGGGCTGCAGGTGGCTCCAGAGAAAGTTCAACAGCAACCTCATTGGAAGTATTTGGGAGTCAAAATTTTGGAACAAACAAACCAAGAGGTGCTATTTGTGCATTTGGTTAAGACACTGAATGATGCACAGAAATTGGTAGGTGTCATCATGTGTTTATGTCCATATTTGGGACTGACCAGGGCACAGCTGTCTCCGCTGTTTGATCTATTAAAGGACAACTCTGATTTGAAGTCACCTTGCACATTGACCCCTGAGGCGGGACGAGTGCTGGAGGAAGTTCAGCAGGCTGTTTCTGCTTGCCAAGTTTATTGAATTGACCCCTCTGTTGATGTCACTGTTTTCATTACCACTCCAGACTTACATCCTACAGGCATCATTGGCCAATGGAGTGACAAATGGTCTGGTTCTTTGCACATTTTGGAATGGGTCTTTTTGCCCCATCAGTCACAAAAGATGGCATCCACATTATTTGAATTAATTGCTCGCCTGATAATCAAGTGCTGGCAACAGTGTTTGCAACCGATGGGAGCGGATCCTGCAAATATCGTAGTCCCAGTAGAGGGGGAAAACTGTGACTAGAGCTTTGCAAACAGTGTTTTTCTGCAAAGTTCTCTAGAAAACTTTCCAGGGCAGATCACTTATCATCTGCCCAGCCACAAGCTACTGCAGGTGGTGAAATCAACTAATTTCTCTTTGCGGCCCAAAAATAGTTGGGAGCAGGTGCAAGGACCCATGGTCTTTACTGATGGATTGGGAAGAACAGGAAAAGCCATTGTTACTTGGCAGGATGGATCTGAGTGGCAGGAGCTGGAAGGTCATGAGACTGGCTCAGCCCAATCGCTTGAATTGAGGGCTGCTGTCATGAAATTTGAGCGATTTTCCCAGGAACCTTTCAATTTGGTCACGAATTCTGCCTATGTGGCAGACATAGCTCAACGACTCGGTTAAACACTTTTGAAAAAAGTCAGCAATGCTACTTTGTTTCATTTGCTGAAAACTTTGTGGTGTGGCATTCAGGCCCGAGTTCATCCCTACTACATTCTGCACATTAGAAGCCATACCAGTCTTCCAGGCTTCATAGCAGAAGGTAATGCCAGGGCTGACAAGTTGGCTAACCCCGCATGGGTAGCACCTCAGCCTGATAAACTTGCGCAAGCCAAGGCATCGCATGAATTCTTTCATCACAATGCACATACTTTGCAAAAGCAGTTTCAGTTGACCCCAACTGAGGCTCATGACATTGTCAATTCTTGCGATGACTGTCACGCTCTTGCTGCACCTTTACCGGCAGGGGTAAACCCCAGAAGCCTCAAGGCCTTGCAGATTTGGCAGACAGATGTCACCCATATTGCTGAATTTGGTCAACTCACATATGTGCACTTGTCTATTGACACTTTCTCTGGGCCTCTGCTCATACTGGAGAAAAAAACCTCACAATGTCATTGCCCATTGGAAGCAGGCTTTTCCCATTTTAGGCATACCTTCTACTGTGAAGACTGACAATGGTCCTGCTTACACCTCACAGAAGGCAGCAGTTCATGCAGTTGTGGGGTGTTTCACACAAATTTGGTATTCTGCATTCTTCAACTGGTGAAGCTATCGTTGAACACACTCATGGTACTTTAAAGCGGGTTCTTGAAAAACAAAAGCGGGTGTGCTGGTTTCAAAGCAAAACCAGTGAGACTCCCAGTCAGAGATACAATTTAATAGGAGAAGAGAGGAAAAAAAGGTAAAATAAAATAAATGGAACAATACAACCTGACACCCTGTTGGTCAGGGTGTTTGAAGCAGTCCAAAAGTATGTCCTCCTGGGGTGGCAGATGTGGTTCTGTTGGAGTAGAGATGATCCTGAGAGAGAAGGATCCAGTGATGGTGAGAAGGGTCTAGTCTTCCTCCAGGAATCCAGTGGAACTAGATGAGATGTTCTTGTCAAAGCAGTGATTCTGTCTGGTAGCTCTTGTCTCCTCTGGGAGTCTAGTGGATAAAAGCTGCTTGTGATGTCTCAAACCCTGGATTATATCCAGGTGGGAATGCTTGGCTCCTTCCCCTGGGCGGAGCATCTCAAAATGGGATGATCTCATTCTATGAGTCATGCAGTGGGTCCTTGATGGCCCATTAAACAGAGATAATTACCTGAGGAAGCTATCTATGAGTTATGTGGCAAGGCATTGTTAGGCTCGTTAACAGAAGATAAGGAAAACACTGCCCCACCTTGTCTCCAACGGCTGATGGGGATAGAATACATACCTTGGGCACAATTTTACATTGTAACCTAGGACAGCGGGAAATGCAGGGTGAAACCCCCTGCAAGCTATTGGAAAAAGCTTTGTATACAACCAATCACCTTATGGAGCTGCAGAATTCAAATAATCCTGTCATTTTGAACTATCACCTTTCGTTGCAGGCTTCGGGTGAGACGCATCAGCCTCAAGCGAAGGTTTGGGTGCCAGATTTAACCACCAAGCAGTGGGAAGGCCCATATAAGCTTATAGCTTCGGGTCGTGGGTATGCATATGTATCTACAGATACTGGGGTATGCTGGGTACCCGCGAAGCGTGTTCGTCCTGACCTGCAATCGTAAAGGCAGAATCAGGCCAACAGGCAAACTTCAAACCGTGACCAGAACAAAAGTCATCAAGTGGATGAACCTTTAAGTGATGACCCACATGCAGAATATGTGGGTGACCACTCAGATGGTCCGTCTACAAGCAGACAATGAACATTTTGCTCTTCTTGGGGTCTACCTTGGCAGCTTGTGCTAAAAATATCCCTGACCGTACTAAGTCAGTACCTGATTGAGGTTCTGTTTGACAGTTTCCAGAAGGAACTTCTTGGGATGCACTTATTCTACTTTTCTGCAAGGGCCCTGAGGAGACGGGTAACAAGTGTTGCTTTCCCTTCCTTTTCATTTTTCCTTTTTTTTTTTTTTTTTTTACAGAAAAGGGTGAGCTGTGGGCCTGATATTTCTGGGTCTGAGAGATTTTTAGCCTGCTAGCAGCTGCTAACTTTTCCCAAGGAAAAAATTCAAGAAAGCTTCTTCTCAAAACAATCTTGGTAAACAACTATCCTTTCTCAAAACAATCTTTCTCCAGGTGGTGATTTGCTGTTTCTCTAGTTTAACCAATGGGATTAGAGAGGTGTTGTTCCTATTAAACAATCATGTTGAGTCTGTGTTGGAACACCTTATAAAAGGTGGTAAGAATTAGACAATAAAGCATTTTTTTTCTATGCTCTTTTCCTTCTGAAATATTTGGAGTCTCTCACCGTTCTTTCATGTCCTACAGCGACATGAATATTCACACTCTTTCTCTCTTAGTGCTGTTTCACACATTCTTTTCTGTCATGGAGCATTCAAGGAAAAGTATGCACTATAATCACATTTCAGCAGTGTTCTAAAACATAATGCTATCCTCATTGCATATAAACTCTTTAAAAATACATTTCTGTCAAAAGACTGATTGACTTTTATGTACACTACAGAAATAAATTTTCACATTAATTGTATGTCATAATTTTATCTTTTTAACTGAAATGACACTGTCTCGGTTTGAGACAAATTTGGAGGAAATGTCCTGAAAGGGTGTCTCCTCCAAAGAAAGGTAGGTTTTGGCAGCCCGTCCCCCACAGGTTTGGAAGGAATTATTTGGAGGAAAGTGAAAAAAACCCGTTTATTTAACAAGCAGAGTGCACGCAGGCACAGGAAAAGAGAATGAATGATGTTAGATAATAAGCCTTCTCGTTGTGGAGAAAGCTGGTGGATTTTTAGAGTCCTGCTCAGCTTCTCCTGAGGTCTGGAGCAGGGATGTGATGTCCCTGAAGCCTCCCCCCGCTGGGCTGTGGTGTGGGGCTCCCAGTGATGGTCTGGTATTTTGGACTGGAGCAAAGCTGAACAGTTCCAGAAGAAGAAGCCACAGTCCCAGGAAAACTTATTGACTTAGTTAACAAACAAGAAGCTAGCTAAAAAGCAACTATGCTCCCTCTGTCCATGCTGACAACACAGCTGAGTGAACCCGGGGGAGGATGTGTGAAAACTGCACCGAAAGAATTCCACCTGCTTTGCGTCCTCCCTCTCTCTGACCTAGCTTAAAGTTACAGGACCCATTCCTGGGCATAAAGCAGACAATAGGGGATACGGTATCGTACAGTCACCCCAAGACAGACACAAACCTACTTCTATCAAAATAGACAGGTGATGAGATCCAGCTTGAATATTTTTTTCTTTTACCTCCTTATGCTGAAAGGTATGGTGAGACTTTAATATGTTATATACTCTTTCCTATTTAACATTAGTGAGCATTCTATACAAATAAAAATGCATTTAAAAGGAAAAATGTCGTTGTCATAGTGTCTCCAGCAGAAATAAGGTCCCTGCATTTTGTTTGGCATAAACTGTCATGGCAAATACTGTAAGAAAACATTCTTATGATACAAAAATATAAATATCATACACAATTAAAAAGGTTTTAAAAATCCCCAAAGCAAACCAAAATAAATGTTGTCAGCCACCAAGTTCTCTCTTTGTCAGTGTGACGACTGAAGTGCGAAGCAGCAGACAGGTCACCTGCACATGACATGCAGGGCAAGGAATCAGGCGGGGCAGAAAAATGATGGAGGAAGATGAAGAGAGAGAGAATGAGAACTTCTGTTCTAGTGTTTTAAGTTAAGGTTCTCTGTCCTTATGGTTTGGTTTCAAACAGAACACAGATATTGAAGCATTTTTTCAGGCCCTTCACTTGCAGCAATCAATCTTTAGACTAAAACATAACCAAAAAAAGCTAAATTAGTTTCACAAAGAGATCCCAATTTAGCTGTTTTAATTAAAAGTGCCAATGCAGCATGGGAAAACCAATCAAAACAACAGAGGAAAAGTGTGACTCATTAGTCTTGGATCCAACAGAAAGTCATTCATACTTATTAAGTAAAAATAGAAGGGTTATTTTTAATTCTTCCATTTGATTTTTCTCACTTCTTATTAACTTCTTTCCTGTGATTAAAATAAGGTGACAGAAGTTACTGCTTTGAATGTCATAAGGAGACAGCTGAGCGGTGGCTTACCAAGAAAAAATTAGATTATTTAGCCTCTAATGCCACTCAGTTAAAAGTATCAATATCAAAATAAGGCCTACGCTCTCTGAATTTCTATAACCACCAGTACGTCTCAATGTTCAGCACATTTTGAAGTGAAAAAAGAATGATTATAGTGTTTGCACAACCGTTTATGAAAAATGTCAAAACACTTTTGTGAACAGTAATTAAGCCTCACAACTCTCCTGGGAAGTAGAAAAGTACAAGTATGCCCATTTTACTGACTGAGAAACTGAGGTACAGGGCAGTTGCACAACTTGACCAAAATCACGTGTACCAAGTCATTAATCGAGTGGGAAACTGAACCACACTCCCAAACTCTAACTTCCTGTCTTCTATTTTATCTCGGCCCTTTGATAATGGTAGTCTATGGCACATGGTTAGTTAACACCAGTGCAGTTTTCACTAGTGCCTATTAACAGGGTAAGGCAGACTCACGCCAGCATCAGTGGGTCCATTAAGGTTTACCATAGAGTAAAAGAGAAAATACAGTACACTGGGAACATGCACACGTTGACAGGCACACTTCGAGATGCACACATCAATACACACAGCAAAACAAGACCTGCACGCAGCTAAAATGATTTAAGTCTCCAAGACTGACATATTTTACTCCATATCTGCTTATTTTTTTTAAAAAAAATTGTGCATAGCATGTTTGAAAATTAACAGTAACATTTCATACTACCACAGTTTGTGATATGCAGATTTAAAATATTTTAAAGAAACATGTACCTTTACAGAAAAAATCCTATTACATAAGCAATTTTTGCATTGAATTATACAAGTAAATCAAGCAATATTTAAGCAGCAGAAACTTAAGCTGAAATTTAGAAATAGATAAAGTTGTGGCAAAGAGATGAAAGTACAATAAGTACAGAGCAAACCCAATATTGTCCTTACTCTATTAGGTGGAGGCAAACGAGTCCATATTATACTGCTTTACAGTGTTCTTTTGTATATTGCATATGTGTACCTCTTTAAATATTTATAGAAATATTTTACAAAACAATACAATAAGTTGCAGTAACACTGAATTGCTGTCCTGATGCAGCATGTCCTTTCTCACAACTTTGAGCAGTACTTCTCTTCAAGCCGTTCTGGAAATACAGCTTTCCATCTCTGGCCTCTTCTTTGCTTCAGTTATTACCCTTTACAAATACAGAGGGAAAAATCACAACATTAACTAAAGTTCAAGAAAATGAAAGAAATCAAGCTAATCCAACACTCATTTTGTGATTCTTGTGGTCACAGTTAGCAGTGAGGCATGATGTTTCTCTTTTTCCAGTCCCTGGGGACTTTGCCTGACTGCCATGGCTTTTCAAATATGTGTGGCTTGACAACTACATCGGTTAATTCCCTAAGGACCCTGGGATGCATCTCACTGGGTCCCATGGACTCGTATATGTTCAGGTTCCTCAGGTGGTCTCGAACCTGATCGTCTCCTACAATGGGTAGGACTTCTTTCCCTCAGTCGCTGCCTTGAGATTCAGAGACTTGAGAGATGTGGAAAGAGAGATTGCCAATGAAAATGGAAGCAAAAAAGTTGTTGAGGACCTCAGCCTCCTCCATGGGAGATTGTCACCAGATCCCCTATTTATCAGGGAAGATACAATTTATTTTTCCTTCCTTTTCTGACTTACATACCTGTAGAAGCCATTATTATTATTTTTATTATTATTATCATCATCATCATAATTCACATCCCTTGCCAAATTTATCCCCAGCTGTGCTGGATTCCTGATCCCATCCCTACACATCTGGGCGGCAGTAGCAAATTGACTTTTCAGAATTCCCAAGAAAAGGGAGGCATCAATATTTATTAGTATTAATGAATACCTTTTCGGGATGGCCAAAAGCCTTTCGCACCAGAACTGCCAAAGCCCGGGAGGTGACCAGAGTATTATTACAGAAAATCATACCACGCTTTGGAGTTCCAGACACAATATCCTCAGATAGAAGGCTACATTTCATTTCAAAGATAGTGCAGCAAATTAGCTATCACTTAGGTATAGACTGGGAACTTCACATTCCATACCACCCTCAGTCAAGTGACCAAGTAGAGAAAAATCATTTGTGGTCCAAGCCACCTCCGACATCTGAAGCTATTTTAAGGATCACATGTTGGGGTGGCAAGGATAAAATTTGCAAGATATTATATTGCCTGGAGATTCTAGACTTGTACAATATGTAAATGATTTATTTCTTGACAGCGATGCATACAAAAATTGTTTGAAAGATACTATTTGTCTATGTACTGCTTTAGCAGAAAAAAATGGCTACCATGCATCTTTTTCTAAGCTTCAGTTGTGTCATCAGGAAGCAAAATCTTTAGGTTTTATGTTAACAAAAGGAGAAAGATTAGCAGACCCGGAATGGGTCCAGGCTATTGTAGAAATACCTAGGCCCTTAACAAAGAAACAATTGTGAGGATTTTTTAGGCGCAGTAGGCTATTGCAGACTCTGGTTACCGGGGCTAAGGGAATTAAGTAAACAATTGACAGAAGCTACCAAGGCAGAGGAAGTGGAGCCTGATTTGTGGAAAGAAAGACTCTACAACTATTAAGAGTTAGTTAAAGAGTAGGTATGTATTTCTGTCAGCACCGGGCCCAGTGCGGGATCTTTCCCAAAGGCATGCGCGCGTCCAGAGAGTTACCTTTCTCTACTTATTCTCTAAAATGTCACATATGCATTAAGTTGTCTATACATATTTATTATCTGACTCTGCTTAATCTTGCTTTGTATTAAAATGAGTTTATCAGTCTTTTGAGTCTGCGCTATGCCGTCTGGTGGTCGTTGGTGGTCTTCATGATGAAGTAGTACAAGTCTTCCTCTCATCTGACCTTTTCACCGTGTCCTCTTGCGCATGCTTACTGGCTTTTTGGTCACAGTTTGAGCCTCAAGGCTAGCCTTGGTTATAACAGTCTTTCTTATCACTGCTTCAAGCAGTTTCTTTCTCATCTGCTAGCCTCACATTCCTTTCATCTTTCTGTTGCAAGCAATGGCCTTGCCTCCTCTTGCAAGCCCAGCAAATGTTGAGCAGGATACATTGTTTAGACAATCACCCTTTGACTTTTAGCCCCCTTGCTTCAGTCTCCCCTTTTCTAGAAAATAAGTAAATTCTTCTACTTAATATAACAATTACTATAACAATTCTTCTTTTTAATTTTTACGATAGGTATCCCTCAGTACTTTACTATGTACTTTCAATAAGGAGGTTAATATTGTCACTCGTTTTAACATCTTCTAGTTCCAAACAAGTATTATACATGACAATATTAAACTTGCACTAATTAGTATTAATAAAACAACAATGGGGTGACACAACGTATTCAAAATCCCAGTCGTGGCTGGTGACTATCTGAAGGTTATCCCACCAGTGATGATTCGTGTCTCGTTTTATTCTCTGCAAAACTCTGCTTATTTCTTTTGTGCCATGATGGACAGTAATTAGAGTTTCCTCTTCCTTTTTCTGGATTTCCTTTAAAATTTTAATCAGATTTTTATGTCTCATTAATTGCTTTACTCATGTAAGATATATTCCGATGGGTGTGGGTAATAATTTTTGATACATTGTGTAATTTGATTTTATCAGCTGGTGGGATTCAGCTGGTACTTGATATATGAAGTCACACCCTACAATCTTAACAAAATTACAAATACAAAAATTGGAATAATTCTTAACATATAAAGTTATATTATTATTATCTGTTTCTATAAAAGGACAAGCAGTTCTTAAACATACACAGCTTTGACTAGTATATACAAGCACAGTCTTTTGAGCAGTATCTGGATGTATTTCAAACTGACAGGAGCCTTGCTCAGTGTCAAGACATATGTCTTGAGCATCAATTGTATTACTTTTACGAATAAACCCTTGCTGTTCTTGGGCAATGTAAGATTCTAAATTTATGGTTTGCCATTTCTCATTTACTCTCCAGGCCCATACTCTATGTTCCAAAGGGTAGAGTACTGTCCCTTCATGATTTAATCCTAGTGCAATGATGGGATGAATAACATAAATTGTGGCATTATGTATAGTAAGTACAAAGACAGTAGCCATGTTAACAGTAGGGTCATAGGTAAAATTTACTAGGGTCCACTAAGAGTGAAATTTCATTTTAAAACTGGTAGCATTGTCCCAAACAGCTTTCCGAATCTTAATCGGAAAAGCGCCTTCACTTCCTTCTCTTATGATTAAGGCAGCTGTTGACTGCAGCCATAATTGTGCTTGTATACAACTGAAAGTTAAAGACACATTGTTTTGAGCTATACTAAGTGCATCTATTATTAACCTATGGTCTTGGTCTTCTGTTTTTTCTCATTTTGGCAATACTTTTGAAACTTGCCATTGACTAGTTCCTAATGCAAATAAGGATGACTGTAGGGGCTGTTTTAGTTGTGTTAGATCATTTGTTGCCATGGTGAGCTTATTTATTAGTATTTCTGAATCGATTCTGTTTAAAACTTCCATTCTTGTTCTTAATATTCTAGTTAAATCTTTTTGCGCTCTGGCTCTAAGGTGTTCTTGCTTTTGCAACCATGTTGTCTAGCCCTCAAAGGATGCCTTTAGGAAAGAGGAGCAGGCTGGCTGAACTTCAGAGATATTAGTTTGCATTAGTAATTCAACACGTTTGAGAGACTATTCTGGGTTAAACAACAGTTGTTGTTGGCCTGTATTTCTTATTACATATGGGCCAACTTCATAAATTTTGTATTCAAGCTTAAATGGTGTGAGTTGGGTTTGGGTTTGAGTGCTGGTGTAAGTTGTAACGGTCCCAGTTATTGCATTTATTTTAAATTTGAATGAGAGCCCAATAGTATCATGGGTCCAGAGACAAAAGACCTCAACAGTCTGTACTAATGTAAAATTATACTAACAGTCCAATTCATTAAAATGATTACAAATTTCTCAGTGCTCATCTGTAGGAGTTGTTGAAACACTAATTTGGATTGCTTTCTTATAGGTAGTCCCATTAATTATCCGGCATCCTATTCTAATTACTTCTCCTATAGTCCTTTGAAGTAACCACAACCTTTGCTTTCGCTATTCTTGCTTTTCACATACTTGGTTTTCATGCATGATCACAGTTGATAGGTTTAGATCTTTTATATCAGAATACTTTCTCATGGATCTAGTGTACTGAATAAAAGCTTGGGACCAAGGCCATTCAACATTGTTCTGACTAGAAGTACTTCCTAATTTTTTGATTATAATTATGATTACAAACAAAACAATTTTCTTAATTAAATTTCTACAGGCTGAATTATTCATTATTCTTAGCTGTAATGCATTCATTTTGTTTGAGTAATTTTTAATTTCAGTTTGTCATCACTCGGTGTAATTTTCTAGGGGGTCTTTGGAGTCTTCTTTACTTGAGTGTGATGGATTCACACACTTTGTTCTTTGATTTTAATTGTGGTGAATGTGGTAAGAAGCACCTGGAATGGTCCTTCCCATCATGGTTCTAGAGTCTTTTCTGTAAGACTTAATATATACATAATTTTTAGGTTGTATGTCATGTACTGGCCCGTCCAAACCTATGCTCTGAGTTCCAGCCACATGTTTTTCAATTTTTTTGAGTTGTTTACCCAGGGCCACCATGTAGGCGGTCAGTGTCTCTTCCTTAACTTGGGTGGACATTCCTTTTTGCACCTTATATGGTCTACTATAAAGCATTTAAAAAGGACTTAACTCTTTTTTTGGTTCTGGGTTTAGTACGAATTTGTAATAATGCCAGCAGGAGAGACTGGGTCCAGGGCAGATTAGCTTCTTGCCCTAGTCTCACAATTTGTTGTTTAATTAAATGATTTTTCTCTACTTGGTCACTTGACTGAGGGTGGTACGGAATGTGAAGTTCCCAGTCTATACCTAAGTGATAGCTAATTTGCTGCACTATCTTTGAAATGAAATGTAGCCTTCTATCTGAGGATATTGTGTCTGGAACTCCAAAGCGTGGTATGATTTTCTGTAATAATACTCTGGTCACCTCCCAGGCTTTGGCAGTTCTGGTGCAAAAGGCTTTTGGCCATCCTGAAAAGGTATTCATTGATACTAATAAATATTGATGCCTCCCTTTTCTTGGGAATTCTGAAAAGTCAATTTGCTACTGCTGCCCAGGCCCATGGCCCCTCCCAATTTGACCAAGATTTGGTTTGGGGGTATTTTTGGGTTTATTCTGGAGGCAAAGGTCACACTGCTGAGTCACTTGGGTGATGGTAGCATATAGGTTCTTGGCGGTAATTTTTTCGATTAAATAATTATGCAGGGCATCAATTCCCCAATGTTTTTTTTTTTTGATGTTCCTCTCTTACTAATGATTATAGTAGATGGGAGGGGATAACCAGTCTTCCTTTTGTGGTGACAGCCCATCCCTCTTGGTTATATGTTCTTCCTTGGCTCTCAATTAGTTTTTTATCTTGTTTATTATATTCTGGCTTACCTTTAAGGGAGATCTGACTTTCTGGAATTAAAGCTCCCATTACTGTTATTTCCCGTTTTGTTGCTTATTTTGCCTCTCTGTCCGTCAGCTCATTTCTTTCCTCCAATTCTGAGCTCACCTTCTGGTGTGCCTTAATGTGCATAATTGCTACTTTCTCAGGCAGCTGGACTGCTTTTAATAGTTGCATCATCTTTCATGCATGTTTGATGTTCTTCCCCTGGGAGTTCAGCAGGCCCCTTCCAGATGGTTCCATGCGCATGTATAACCCTAAAAGCATATCTTGAGTCTGTGTAGACGTTTATTTTCTTTCCTTCTGCTCTTTTTAAAGCACGAGTTAGGGCAATTATCTTGGCCTTTTGTGCAGAAGTACTTGCTGGCAAGGGTCCAGATTCAATTACCCTCCTGGTGGTGGTAATAGCATACCCAGCATGTTGTTTTTCCCCGATGATGTAGCTACTTCCATCAGTGAACCAGGTTTCTGCATCATCAAAAGGGGTGTCCTTCAGGTCTGGACAGCTGGAGTAGGTTGTTTTGATAGTCTCGAGGCAATCATGGTATACTGGCTCTCCTTGATTTCCACTGAGAAAAGAAGCTGGGTTGACAATGTTAGCTACCACTATGTCTACATCATTTTGTTCTACTATGATGGCCTGATATTTCAGGAACTTCTGTGGAGAAAGCCAGCGCCCACCTTTTAGTTCTAATACTTCGGACACCATGTGAGACACTAGCACAGTCGTTTTCTGGCCCAGGGTGAATTTGCGTGCCTCTTGGATATTCAGCACAACTGCTGCGACAGCTCTGAGGCACCCCGGCCATCCCTTGGTTGCTGCATCTAGTTTCCTGGAAAAGTAAGCAACTGCCCTTTGATATGGGCCCAGGTCTTGTGCTAGTATTCCTAGGGCTATCCCCTGTTTCTCATGGGAAAACAGAAAAAATGGTTTACTCACATCTGGAAGTCCCAGAGCTGGAGATGACATGAAAGCTTTCTTTAGCTGGTGAAAGGCTCCTGTGGCCTCCTTTGTCCACTGGAGGTCTCTATCTCCATTTCTAATAAGCGCATACAGAGCTTTTACTAGTAACCCACAGTTGTATATCCATAATCTACACCATCTAGTCATTCCTAAAAAGGTTCGCAATTCTTTTATCGTCTTGGGTTTTGGGGTTTGACATATTGTTTCTTTATGATCTTGCCCTAGAGGCCATTGTCCAACACTGACCTCATAACCCAGGTAGATCACCTTTTGCTTTACTACTTGGGCCTTTTTCTTCGATACCCTGTACTCCTGGAGTCCTAGAAAGTTTAAAAGGCTTACCGTCCATGCCACACACGTTTCTCTCATCTTGGTGGCTATGAGGAGGTCATCTACATAATGCAACAACCTTCCTTCTTCTGATGACCCCTCTCAGGATTCTAAGTCTTTTGCAAGTTGTTCTCTGAACAAGGTGGGCGAGTTCTTGAACCCCTGAGGCAGAATTGTCCACGTGAGCTGGGTTTTACGTTCACTTTAAGGTTCTCCCGTTTAAATGCAAAAATTTTCTAGCTGGCTTCATGAAGAGGGAGGCAAAAGAAGGCATCTTTCAAATTTAAAATGGTAAACCAAATTAGCTCTGGTGTTAGGCATGTTAATAAAGTATATAGGTTTGCTACCACAGGATAGAGATCCTCAGTTATCTTGTTGACAGCACATAGATCTTGTACTATTTGATATGACCCATCGGGTTTTCAAACTGGCAAAACGGGAGTGTTAAAGTCAGACTGACACTCTTTTAGCAATCCTAATTGAAGAAAATTTTCAATTATTGGGCTAATTCCTTCCCTATCTTCCTTTTTCAAGGGGTATTGTTTAATTCTAACTGGTTGTTTCCCTTCCTTAAGTTTAATTTGTATAGGAGGTGTGCTCTTTGCCCACCCTGGTATGTTGGAAGCCTACACTCCAGGAAAAACCTGGTTAATTATTTCTTCACTGATCCCCTCTTTAATTTCTATGGCTGTTGACATTAAGCTCAACACCTCCACGTATTTTTGATCATTTACCTCCAGAGTAACTTCCTCATTTTTAAAGGTAGTGGTTGCCTGTAATTGTTCTAATAGATCTCTACCCAAAAGTGATTGCCATGATTTGGGCATATATAGAAACCTATGAATGCCCCACTGCTTCCCAAGCTTGTATTTTAAGGGTTTACAAAAGTATGCCTTTTCAGACTGGCCAGTTGCCCCTTGAAACACAACATAATCTTTTCCCACAGGCACTAAAGCTTTGTTTAAAACTGAATATATCACTCTCGTGTCAACTAAAAATTTCAGCTTCTTCCCTTCTTTCCTTACCTCCATTTTTATAACCAGTGGATCCACTGGGGTGGAATCTTCCGGTCCTCCTTAGTCTTCTTCCATCTGTGCAATTACCCCCCCTTTTCCCCCAGTTCCCTCTTTCCTCTCGGTCATTCTGTCTTTGTTCTGGGCACTGATTTTTCGAGTGGCCCATCTTCTTACAAATTGTACACTGATTTTTACTCAGCCAAGGTGGGCCTTGTCTGGGTGGTCTTTGCCTGCGCCTACCTTTTTCTTGTTCACTCACAACCGCCACCAGTTTTCTCACTCCTTGTTTGTATCCCTCTTCTCGATTACTAAATACTCTCCATGCCTCATCTAATAGGGCTTCCAGGTTCCTCCTGTCTGTTCCCCGAAGCTTCTGAAAATTACGTCTAATGTCTCTCATAGACTGTCCCAAAAAATAAACTAACTGTTGTATTCCTGCCTCTGATCCAGGATCCAGTGGGGTGTGATGGAGCATTGCGTCTCTCAGACGCTCTAGGAATTCAGATGGAGACTTGGAGGGACCCTGTTTGACTGTATGTAAGGCTGACCCGTTTATAGTTTTGGGAATGGCTCTTTCCACCCCTTTTGCTATCCATTCCTGGTAGCTTTCCAGCTTTTCTCTTTCTGATGTTATATTTGGGTTCCACTTTGGTTTCTGAAGTGGGAAACAGTCTTTTGCATCCAACTGCTGAGTTCTGTAATAGTCTTCTGCCAAATCGCCTGCTGTTTTTAAAACTAATTGTTTTTGTGTTTCGGTCAGTGCATCTAATAATAATTGCATATCATACCAATCTGAGTTACGTTGTTTTATTATATATCTTAAATGTTTGGCAGTGGCTATTGGGTTGCTCTGGTAATTCTTAGCAACTTTTCCCCATGCTTCTAGGTTAATTGTGGAAAAAGGCACCTTAATTAACATTCCTTCTTCATCTGGCCTCACTGCCTCCCGTAGGGGTGCTTGGAATACTTGCTTTCTAGTCTGAGAAGAAATTGGACTACTAGACGAGGGTTGTGTTAGAACTACTGGAGCTGATGTCTCCTCCGAGTCTTCATCCTCCTCCTGTTCCCCAGGGGGAGGCCTAAGCAAGTCATCTAGATCTTGTTCCTGTGTTACTGTCTGGTGTACCTTATCTTTTCTTGTACATCTCTGACTAATGCTACAAGCTGAGCAGCACTGCTTAAGCCTCTCCTTTTTTGCTTTTTCAAGGGCTAGTACCAGGGGATCAGAAGAGGTTCTCATTCTACAATCTTTCTGCCATTCAGGGTGGTTACAAAGAGAGAAAAACATATCTGCATACGAAATCTCATCCCACTTTCCTTCTTGCCTTAAGAACAACATCAATTGTAATAAGGTGTTGTATTCTAAAGTTCCAGTAGGAGGCCATCTTGCTCCATCTTCTAATTGATACAAAGGCCACCACTGACTGCAATACTTAATAAGATTCCATTTGCTCTCCATGCCCCCAGAACCCACAATATCCTTCCAGTGTGCCAGGATGCACCCCAGAGGACTAGCTTTAGAAATTTCTTTACTCTGGCCAGTCCCCATTATCTCCTTGTCTCACTTTCTGTCTCTTCTATCCTCCACCCGCCCTTCTATCACAGTCCTCTACCAGTCTTCCCCCACACTTCCCAAGTTTCAGGAACTAAACATTTTCTGCACGCAAGTTTTAAAATCTCAGGCTCAAGGTCTATTTGGCTAAGATGTTATTTCTTCTGTCACTGGGTATGCACACTGCCGCCTGGCGGAGGGGTAGTACTAAGCCCTGTACCTTACACTGTATCAGTACCTAAGTGAGATGTCATCCTTTCAAACCAAAAGTGGAGGCAGAAGTGGCTCAACCCGGGACCCCTGCTGCCTGCTCGATAATGGGGTGGGAGGAGACACAGGCGTGGCTCAGCCTGGGAATCCCCGCTGCCTGCCCGGGAATGGGGCAGAAGCACAGGCTGTGCGGCTCAGAGCGGGATGTTCCGCTGCCTGCCCGGGAACGGGACGGAAGCACGGGCTTCGCAGCTCAGAGAGGGACCCTGCCTGCCCGCCCGGGAATGGGGTGGAAGAGCATGGACAGAACTCAAGCGGCTCGGCAAGGAGTCCCGTTCGCTCCACTGCTCCCCCACTCGGGAACGCGGAAGGACAAAAACAGAGGATTACACAGTCAAAGGTCCGGACTCAAAATCACAATACACAAACAAAAGACAAGGGTTCACACAAACAAAAACAAGGATTAACACAATCAAAAACAAGGGTTCGCTCAACTCACCCCCAGAGTTGCTAGCGGCTGTGCTATCAGACAGCAAACTCCTTAATCCTTCCACCAGACTGCCCCATCAGTTGGCGGAATCCTTCCGCTAACCACCCTATCGGTCAGCGACTGCTTGCAAGCACCCCAAACTTCACTTACTTAGGGACTATGTTGTCCACTAGATGCCTCCAGTGGCTTACCAGCTGCACTCTGGCCCTGTGTACGACTTATGGGTTTCTCTACGATCGATACATACCGTTTGTCCGCAGTGCCCGCGGCCCATTGTCTGTCTCCGCAGTGAGCGAGACAGGGGACCGGGGTCCCTCCAGGAAATCCCGGGGCGCGTCAAGAGAGCCTGTTTCCCGGTCAGTCCCGCAGGGACAGAAAAGGGTCCCTTCGTGGTCACCAAAATGATTTGCGGAAAAAAAAAAAGAAAAAAGAAAAAAAAAAACTACAACTATTGAGTTAGTTGAAGAGTAGGTATGTATTTCTGTCAGCACCGGGCCCAGTGCGGGATCTTTCCCAAAGGCATGCGCGCGTCCAAAGAGTTACTTTTCTCTACTTATTCTCTAAAATGTCACATATGCATTAAGTTGTCTATACATATTTATTATCTGACTCTGCTTATTCTGGCTTTGTATTAAAATGAGTTTATCAGTCTTTTGCGCCTGTGCAATGCCCTCTGGTGGTCGTTGGTGGTCTTCATGATGAAGTAATACAAGTCTTCCTCTCGTTTGAACTTTTCACCATGTCCTCTTGCACATGTTTACTGGCTTCTTGGTCACAGTTCAAGCCGCAAGGCTAGCCTTGGTCATAACAGTCTTTCTTATCACTGCTTCAAGCAGTTTCTTTCTTATCTGCGAGCCTCACATTCCTTTCATCTTTCTGTTGCAAGCAATGGCCTTGCCTCCTCTTGCAAGCCTAGCAAATATTGAGTGGGATACATTGTTTAGACTATTACTCTTAATTGATCACCCTTTGACTTTTAGCCCCCTTGTTTCAGGGTCTATATGTTTTCTTTCAGAGGAAGAAAAGACTTTCCACACTGTAAAAGGAGCTTTAGTTTCTGCTCCAGCACTCCAAGCCCTTTGCGCATGAGAACAAAGGAGTAGCCAGCAGAGTTCTGTGAGAGACTGGGAAAATTTGTGTCTTGAGACATTTTGGGGTGCATGTGTGTGGGGGAAGGGGTGGGTCGAGCCTCACCCTGGCGAGGCGATGCACTGTGCTGTACATCCCCCACTCCCCTAGAGCCGGTATCCCAGGCTGCCAATCACTGGCACAGCAGAGGCCATGCTCCACACCTGCCTCTGGAGCCCCTAACCCAGTTCCTGAGTGGCCAAATGACCAGAAGTCCCACCTGGTGGAAGAGCCCAGGAAGGCCAAGGGGTATTTAAGGCTGAACACAAGGCAAGCATATGTCTTGACCCTACCTCCTCTTGGAATTTCTATCTGAACATCACTGGAATCTGGGAATTGAAAGCTATATGTGTGATTTCTATCTCTTTTCTGTCTTCTTCTCCTTCTTCTAATTCCCTCTTCTTTGAATTTTTGAGTACCTTAAAATTGAACGGGCTTAGAGTTTGCTAAGTTAAATTGGCCAAGTTAATGCTTTAAGAAGTGTTTCATGTTGATTGAATGCTGCTCTAAACCTTTTGCCAAACTTGCTTTGGTTTTTTAAAGTTGCCAGTAAAGTTCTTTTTGTTGTTTTGACCTCTTGAGAATAACTTGTCAGTATTTCCCCCATGCGTCTAACTGGGAGTACATGAATCTAAGTGTCTTTTCGAGTGAGATTGTTTGGGGCCTTACAAGTCCTTACTCAAAAGCTAGGTTTGCACTGCTGCTCTGTGGCTTATTACTCAACTGAACCAGATCCTGTAGCAGTAGGGAATAATTCCCGTGTCAACATGACAGCAATAACAGCAACTATCATGAAGAGGAGCAAACCATTGGTTCTGGGTCACCCAACCACTGTGCGTCCCCCACATGAAATAGAACTGATTCTTAAAACACATGCTACACAAACATCGTCCCCACGAAGAGCACATTGTTATGAATTAAAAATTTTAAAAGCAGACAATATTACTTTGAAAAGATACATTGTTTTGAATTCGGCAATTTTATTGCCTCTTCCCTCCGATGGTGAGTTGCATCGTGATTATGCTGAGGTAGTGTTTCACTCCAGCCAACTACGAGAAGATCTGTGAGATCACCCTCTAGAGAACTTGGATCTAACCCTGTTCACCAATGGATCTTCATACTACAGGAATGAAAAATGACACACGGACTATGCAGTGGTGAGAAACTTAGAGGTACTTATAACAGAACCTCTACAATCCTTGGTGAGTGCCCAAGGAGCTGAATACACTGAATCAAAAACATGTCCCTGATGGGGTCATAATCAATGAGTGACTATTTATGCTGATTCTAAATACACTTTTGGAGAGCATCATGCAGTTTTTGTGCTATGGAAAGAATGAGAGTTGATTACCTCAGCAGAAAAGAATATTTCTAGTGGAACTGAAATCTGAATGTTATTGGAAGCTATTAAACTTCCAAGGGAAATTGCTTTGGTGCACTGTCCAGCTCATACCAAAGGCTTCAATGAAATGGAAAGAAATAATAAAATTACTCAAACTTGTAGTCAGATAGGTTTAAAAAGACCTGAAGTTTAGGAATAGTACTATAGGATATCAGGATATTGGAAATACCCCTCCCCAACCTCTAAATTTGTCATCAACAGGAACAGCATTTAGCAGACACCTAATTGTACCCAAGACCTTTGCCCCGGCTGGAGACAGCCTCTTAGATGGAGATGAACAGGTTATCAAATTTCCATGGAAATACAAAAACATCTACAAGAAAATAAAGCACAAGCCCAATGGCTTCAACCAATGCCAGCAGGAATGCAAGTACATGATAGCCAGTCTGAGGATACAGTAATGATAAAAGTCCACTCTCGCAAAGCAAAGTTGGACCATAAATGGGACAGTCTATATACTGTGCTACTAACTTCTTATTTTGTTGTAAAAGTTACAGGGAAAGACAGTTGGATTGATTACTCACATGTTAAATGAATTTTTAAAGAATATCAGTTAAATGAATAACTCACATGGTCACAGAACCTCATCAATCCTGTAGTATGGTCAGCTTTGGTTATTTTGTTACAATTGTATTTCATGTCATTGTAGAAGGTGTTCTAATAATTGTTTTCATGTAATTGGGAATAACACTGATGGGGGTTGAGTAGGGGAAGTATAAGTAGGGAAGCTGCCTCCAGACACATAAACTGGTGCAACAATGCAAGGTATTGATAATTTGAGAATAACATCCAGATGAAATACATTTGTTTTGCTCAGCCTATTTAGCTCTTACTGAATAGTCTTTATATTGATTATATGTGGAGACTTGTGATATTGATACTCTTTACACTCTTTGGATCCTTTTTCAGTAATACTTTGTATATCCAGAATGGGTGGTGACCTTAATAGGCCAATCTCAGAAAAAACATACTTCCTGGGTTTCTTCCATTGTTTGACACTTTTTATTAATAGTACAGCAGCTAACTCTTATCTGGCTATTGCCTCTATACTAGCAATATCAGACCAACTAAAATGGTGTTTCAAAGCTAAATGCCTTTAGATTTATTGTTAAGCAGTCAAGGGAGTGCTTGTGCAGCTATTAGTCTTGATGTTTCTATATTAATAACACAGGCAAGGTGTTACCGAATGCTAACTGTTCAATTGTTAGTCTCCCATTTATAGCCAGGTACCCCAAAAGACTGGTGGGAAACACTGTTCAGCAACTGGGGAATTAATTATTGGTTATCAAACCTATTAGCCACTCCTATTAAGATTTTACTTCCTGTAGTTGTTATGCTCTTATTGTTCTGTTGTGTTTTTCAACATGTTCAGACTTATTGAAGAAATGTAATACTTAGGAGCATGCAAGGGAATAGACACACCCTTCTTGGTGACCCCTTATAAAGCAGGTATGCCTATAAAAACAAAAGAGGGGACTGTTGTGCAATTTGGTATAATATTTATAAAGAACTTGTTAAGCATAACTTGCTTAGCATTAGTAGCTAAATTTTCTGAAGCCTTAGGCTGCAAGCCTAGATACCCTGAACTTTTACCTAGTTTAGTAAAAGGAGGCCACAGAGCCAGTTCACTATGAAAAATAAGGAAGCAAGGAAGGCCACTACCCCTTCAGCAGAAGCTGCAACCTCACAGATAAGAGAAGAAATGGCCTGCCTAAAGACAATTAAGAGAACCAATGAAGAAAAAGAAGACCCCAGACCTAAATATTATTATTGGACCAAACTGTCATGTGAGGGCTGGGAAACTTAGACCGTAAGGGTATAATAACCCAGGTATTTCTTTGTTTAAAGTCCCTCTCTGGAGACACCCAGTTTGAGCTGTTTTTACCGCTGTACCACTCAAATGAATTACCTTTCCAGATTTAAAGCTAAATCTGCTACAGGATGCCTAGGGTACAGAAGTGTCATTAACAACATCATTAACCAAGGCTGGGAAATCTACCGGCTACAGGAGACAGATCTACCTTATACTGAGTTGTCAGGTATACTTTCTTCACATTCAAGATCTTGCAGTTCTATAACTTGCACTTTAGAATTTCTTCTTTCATACCACACATCAAAAGGCACATGGGGATCCTCAAATGGCCCAGGGTCCGATTCACAGTATCCCTTGTAGGGTGGAAAGCTCCCTCCCCAGGAGTTGTGGTTGTGGATGATAGAGTGGACAGCAACAGTCACTGAAGCTGAGGTAGTCACAGTAGTAATAGATTGGCAGTAGACTGGTTCTGAGCCACTCATAGCACCAAACACTGGGCTTTTTATGTTATAAGAAAAAGCCTTGTGACCCAAGCAATCCCTATTGCTAGGTCCTGTATGCTGTTCAGCAGAAATTTCAAAAGTGTCACTGCAATGGCAGTAAGGAGGTGATTGCAGCCCTTCCCTTGTTTCCCATTTTGGTTGTCTGCCCTGATGCTGTGAATGTTGAATGCCAGCCTCTGGATTAAACTGAATTCTGGGACTTGACTGATACCTTGTCTCTGGCTGAACCACCTGAAAGGGAGACACATAGTTATGCCTCAGACAAAGCAAGGCAAACATATGCTACACTTCCAACATACTGCTTCATCTTTTCAAAGGGATGGATAGCAAGCACTTGATCTTAAATCGTTCAATAAGCAAAACTGCAGGCATTCATAAAAGGCTCTACGCAGTGTACATACACAGTAAGTTACTGGGGTACTTTCTACAGACTGTAGGAATCCGTTTCTGGATTTCTTTAAAAAGCATGAAGCACAGGGGCCACATTAATCAATAAACTGTGTCCAACTTCAAATGTGACTGTGCCTGTACCTATTTTTAGATGTCTGATGAACAAAAAGAGATTGACACTGCAATTCAACATGCATCATCATGGGGAGCAGGAGACTGAACTTTTTACACTTTCTTTTGCAATCGCAGTTATGTCAACTCATTAGCAAGATGGAACAGATACAAGATTTGACATAATCCTGAAACTGGGTTTTTTCCTGGGCTCTATGTCTTTCTCCCCAAGTGAGCTGTCCAGAGAAGAGGTATATGAGATAGTGACACACATGGAACTGTGTGGAAGAGGTTTGGATATTTTAAACTTCTTCCCACATTCTTTCCTGGTGGTCACCCACAGCAGTCATTGAATAAACTAGAATTTCTCTTTTGTTGCTGGTGCTAATATGATACAACAGCAATTACATATGCTGAAGACCTCAGCTTTGATGCCATTTTACCCCCATCTTGATTGTAAAGGAAAGCCTTCACATCCTGTCTACAAGTGCTGCATATTTTGGCACAGTCACAAAGCATAATCAGCCAGCAACATGAAAAAAATATCATGGTCTTCCCTCAAAAATAGATTTAAATTCAAAAACCTCAACCAAACAAAGATATTCTTGCCCTCCCTCCAGTCAATGTGAGCTACTTACAGTGGATCTTGCAAAGACAGGATTCTCAGTGGCTTCTATTATTACTTGATGGACTGGTGCCAGAGAGCCTTGAATAGCCTCATACTCATGGAGCTCTTTACTGATGCCTGCATTTTGAGAGCTGTACTCAGAATCAGAGGAATCTGACACATTATTTCTGTGCCCGAGTGGGAGTGCAAACCTCATAATGCTGGGATGTGGCTCAGAAGATGGAGTAGATAATTTGTTTTGTCTACTGGCTGGAGAAACCTGAAAATGACAGTGATAATTATAATTACAAATATTCAGTATCATTCAATTAGCATTACCCTTATTATTATTAGCACTTAATAGAAAAATTCTTTGGCCAAATACACCTTTTCATGTCATGAGAACATTAGCGCTAGTTTTCTGATCAACACCTGTACTACAATAAAAAAAAAAAGGCATGAAAGAAAAAGAAACATGATCTCTATCTCAGGAGATGTATGCAAATAGGATAATACATATTTCTCTATGTATCACTGTCTCAGCAAGTGCATATCTGTACACAAACATTCACACTTACATTTATAAATATAGAAAGAATTTGTGGACTTGCCTTCCTCTTCAGCATACATTAATCACAGAATCTTTGAATGGTTTGGGTTGGAAGGGACCTCAAGATCATCTAGTTCAAACACCCCTGCCATGCGCAGGGACGCCTTCTACTAGAACAGGTTGCTTAGACCCCCATCCAACCTGGCTTTGAACACTTCTAGGGATGGGGTAGCCACAGCTGCTCTGGGCAACCTGTGCCAGTGCCTCACCACCCTCACAGTAACAAATTTCTTCCTAACATTTAATCTAAACCTACCCTTCTTCATCTTAAGGTCATTCCCCCATGTCCTATCACTACATGCCCTTGAAAATAGTCCCTCTCCAGCTCACTTGTAGGCCCCTTTAGGTACTGGAAGGGTCCTCTAAGATCCCCTCTAGAGCCTTCTCTTCTCCAGGCTAAACAGCCCCAGCTCTCTCAGCCTGTCTTCATAGGAGAGGTATTCCAGCCTTCTGACCATCTTTGTAGCCCTAAGCCACATGATTTCATAAATAATCTCAAATTTGTATGTATAGTATGGTTCAGTGTCTAGCTTCAAAGAGAAATGGGGATACACATACTTGCAATATATGCACATATATATGTATATATTGTTTGAATAAGGGACAGGCCATATATATCTAGGAATAGAAGAGGTTATGCACTTTTGTCAAAACCATTTTATTAAAAAAACTGCTTTATTTTACTTGACCACAGCAACCCTGATACAACTGAGTTCAAAATCTCTGTTGACCGGAGGAAAAGTGCCAGCAAAATTTCAACCCTGGACATGAGTGTAAGGGACGGTCCCTAAATTCCTCATCTGCCTCACGATCATCGCCAAGGACTGAAGACCCCAAAAGGGACTGGGACTAAAACCTCCCCCCCAATGCAGCAGTTCTGGCCTGACTAAGGTGGGAAGACTGCCAGCCATTGTCCACAGGTGCGCTCGTTGGACCGATACATCCCCCTAGGAACCAGCTTGGACAATAGGACTTCACAGCAGACTGGTCTTGGGCCGGCCTGTCCTGTGCTTGCCCTATACCTGTACCTGTTCCTGAGGTGGTTATTTGCTCTAAGTGCTGGAGTGCTGCACCTGATTCACCTGATGCTGAGCTCACCTTCTGGCCAACTGCCTGTCGCTTCAGAAAGGACTATAAGAGATACCTCAAGATCGCCTGAATTCTGAGATCTCCCCGCGGAAGAAGACGGATCTATTGGCAGGACCACAAGGATATCGTCTCTCCGTCGGTAGCTATACCCATTTCTTTCTCTCTCTCTTTTACTTTATCCCTCTCCCCTCTCTCCCTTTCTCTCTTTTCTATCGCGTACTGTGCAAAAGTGCACTTAATAAAGTGTACTGCTTTTGAGCAAATTATTATTGTCCCTTGTTATATCTTTTGCGCCTTGAGATCAAACTCGAACCATCACGATTCCCGCCTGCATTAGCAGGTCATGACATAAATTGGCGTCATGGACAGGATCCTGAGACAGAGGGGTTGCAGGTTGTGTATAGTCTGTAACAGGGGAAGGACGTTTCTCTCCAGCCGCACCTAGGCCCGCCACCTCGAAAGGGTGAGTGGTGTCTAGAAAGCAAGGGGGGCGACTCAGATTTCCCACAAACTGTACACGCCTAGGTGTAAAGCATCCCCATACTCGAGTTGAGGGCTCTGTTTTCAGGATTTCACAAAAATAGATCTCTTTGCGCAAAAGACGGGACGTTTCTTATTTTATAATTTTTATAACTTAGTTTGTAACAACCATAAAGAACACCTTTTTTATACAAGTTAAGCCCTATACACACCTAGGGTAGTGAAGGGGAACATAATAGAAGTTTGTGCGTGTGTGTGTGTGTGTGTGTATCTTTTGAAATAGTGCCTAGCCCCTCCGCAAGATGGATGAGAACTCGGGGGCAAAAGGTAAGGAAGCATTTTATGCCTTATTGGCAAAACATAATGCCAAGCCCTCTCCTGAAGGAGAAGAATGGGCTCAAAATAACTGGTTTAATTTAGAGAATGTAGTAGATAGAATATGTTCATTACAACATGAAGCAAAATTTAAACTGGGCAAGAATAAAACCGTACTCTGCTCAGTTTTGGGAGCTTGTCTTACAGCAGCTGTAGAAGCTCGTTTTAAACGGGCAAGTAAAGAAAGTGCAATAATAGACTCCCTTCAAAACTTAGTGGAAATTTTGCAAAAACAATTAGGAGAAGAAATAAATAAAAATCATTTGTTGAGAGATGAAAATCATTTTCTACAGGCTGCCTTGAGGGAGAAATATCTTAAGAACTCAAAGAATGATGACTCCCCAAAGGTGGCAGAGGAAAAAGAAGCTCCCCACATTAATCAAATATACCCCCAGAAAGAATTGGAATCGGTAAAAAATTGTGGGGAGGACTGTTGTCCACGCATGAGACCCCTGATCAAAACAGAATATAATTATATAAATGATGAAGACTTTGACCCACACATCACCACCAAACAAATACTAAACAGTGCTACTGAGTTGGACAAATTAAAAAAATAATACGGCCGGCTCTCACATGAATCAGAGACAGAACATGTCTTCCAAGTGTCTCTTACTAGTGGTGATAAAATTAAGTTAAATGAACAAGAGACAAGTGGCTATTGGGGACATGGAGTCTTCTTAACAATGGGAGATAAACTTGACACGTGGTCCCTGATGCAGTGTGCAGCTTTCTGGGCCGGGGGAATAAATCCTCTAGAAAGAGGAGACCCTTTAGCCATAATCTGTACCCCTGACCAACTCCTAGAAAGTGTGCACAAAGCTGCCTGCCTGCAAATAATACATGAAAGGAAATTAGCTCCTGAATTTGAGTCTCCAATGCAATTACCTGTCCAGCTTGAAATGATAACTCTTCCAATTAGGAGACTCCCCGAAACACTTAAACCCACTTTAACTACTTTACAAAAAACCATCATAGCTTTAAGCTCTGTAAATAAGTTGGACAAATTCCTTGAAAACCCGAGTGACCAAACCGGTTCTATCGATCCTGGACAACCTGGTACACCCAGTGCACCCCTCCCTCCACAGGTCTGGGGCACTGAGCCAAAGCAATTCTTTTCACCTGTCCTGGGAAATAAGCCAAACTCACTTTCTTCTAAGCAGTCAAGTGGTAAACATTTTGTGTTAATAACAGTAGAAATTATATTTGGATTAGTGCAAGCAGAAGCTTTTAAAAGAGCTACAGGTGACAATACTGTTAAAGCATTGCAAGAACGGTTTAGAACTCTTCCAAAACCACAAGAAATTCAATCTGATAACGACTTCCACTTTACTGCCAGAGGTGTGCAAGACTGGGTAAAAGCTGAAAGAACCACTGCTTTTCACCCAACAGCTCCAGGCATAATTCTCTCACTACAGAGACCAAATGATTCCAAGAATCCAGCACATTACCCTGGACAACCTATTTCAGTGGAGCTTTTGATGCTCTGGGAAAAGAGTATCGGACAAGTACACTCTAAATTCTAATCTTCTGCCTCTTGTTGGCAGACTCTGTTGTGTTTACTGTTTACAGGAGAACTCCGTGGGACATGAAAACTATACAACCATGATAAGACTAGTGATACTTTTCTGCATCCTACCACAATGCTGTGGCCAAAACCCAGCTGAATGGCTGTGGTCTGAAGCCACCATCAGGTACACTCATATTCTAGGAACATATCCTGGAGATCGCCACCCAAACTTGGCAACAGTGGTGCTGCATAACTCTGAGGTATACCGCTCAAATGAATGGGAGTGGGATCCGAGGGAGTGGATTGGAACTTTAACTGGAACAATTGGTGAAAAAATAAATATAGGATGCAGAAAGGTAGACGGGTCCTTTTATGAAAAAGTTTCCACCATTAGAATCGCTAGTAATTTTCTAAAACCAGATGGGAAAAGCGATTCTCACCCCAACATTTCAGCAGAACTTTGTCCCACAAAGAGA
Organism: Phylloscopus collybita; assembly: GCA_027886175.1. Taxonomy (NCBI): domain Eukaryota; kingdom Metazoa; phylum Chordata; class Aves; order Passeriformes; family Phylloscopidae; genus Phylloscopus; species Phylloscopus collybita. Next base: position 6,964,058 of record JAJNNQ010000057.1, read on the forward strand.
TGGACGTGTGCCAAACAAACACCCTTAGAATTGTGTTGTCGACAAGAATATGTTGATAACCACCCCCTAAGCCTAAAAGCCGACAATGTTGTAATCATAAAAGAATGTGATAATGAGTCTGCATTTGATTGTTGGTATAATTTCACCTTTACCAAACTAACTTATGTAACATGCAGTTGGTATGAAAACCCAATTAGAGGGCTTTCTTTTAAATTCAAAATAAATGCCATAACCCAACCTGTTACGACCCCTACCACTACTCAAACACAACCACCTGTAGTTCTTAGTCCAAAAATTTATGGTGTTGGATCATACATTATTAGGAAAACAGGCCAAGAGCAAATAATGTCTAATCCATCATGGTCTCTTAAAAAAGTTAAGCTACTAATGCAAAACAATGTTTCAGAAATACAGCCAGCTTGCTCACCTTTCCTACAAGCCTCCTTTGAAGGATGGACTACCTGGCTATGGAGACGCACCCCTTTGAAGAAGCGAGTGCCAAGAGATGTCACTGGTATTCTGGGAACAGGACTGGGAATTCTAAATAGTATTGATTCAGAGGTACTGATGAACAAATTGACTGCCACAACTAGAGATCTAGCCAAATTACAACAACCACTGCAATCCTCCCTATTGGCCTTGGGAACCCATCAGTGGCTGTTATCAAATGTAGTACCAGATTGGGAGAAAATAAATGTAAACGATTCCAAATTGATAATTGATGCACTTGGTGCTACACAAACCAATGTTTCTTGGGCTCTCAGCTGCATCCAAGCTCAACTATGGATGCAGTCAGTTACTGCTTCAATTATAAGAGAAGGGGAAGAAGGTACTTTCCCTACTGAAATTCGGAAAATAATCTGGGATAGTGCCACTGATTTTGAAAGAGAATTCCAGTCCTGGTGGAAATTAGTGAATTTTACCTATAACCCTGTTACAAATACAGCCACAGCCTTTGTGTTAACCATACGTAATGCTTCAGTGCATTTGATATTTCCTATCATTGCTCTAGGATTGAACCATGACGGAGCTGTTCTCTATCCTTTAGAACATAGAGAATGGGCCCGTCAAGTTGATGGGAAATGGCAAACTGTTAACTTGGAAGCTTGCATAGCTCAGGGCCAACAAGGATTCATTTGTGATAGTAATGCAATTATAGCTCAAGATATTTGTTTAGACACAGAACAAAACATCTGTCATTTTGAAGTTCATCCTAATGAGACTCCTGAAACAGTGCTTATATACATAGACCATGGATGTGCATGCTTAAGAACTGCTTGTGATGCTATATTTGTAGAAGATATGCTAGTAGATACCAAAAATCATTCAAATTTTTGTGTTTGCAATTTTACTAAAATTACTGGATGTGATTTCTCCTATTTAGCTCCTGTTACTTCTCACCAACTTATACAATCTAATTATACTTTGATACACAAATTATTGCCTACACCCATTGGGATGGACTTAACTTTGGTAAAGCAATTGCTGCTCCATAAAGATTTAATTGTCATTTTAGAAAAAAATCGAGGAAGATAGGCAAAAGACCTTGGTGACAGTCCAACATGATGTAAAAGAAATCCATTCCATCTCAGAGAGAGTAATAAAAGATACTGAACACAGGTGGTGAGATACTCTTTTTGGGTGGTCACCTACTGCTACAAGTATCCTGAACATACTGTGTCATCCCATTGTTGTTCTTTTGATTTTAGTTTTGATTGGTTTTGTTTTGCAGACAATTCTGTATATAATAATTTGGAAAATGATAAAAAGATTGACAAGATTGACCACTGCGATGAAAGCACATCATTTGATTAGAGTTCCTTTTCCTATAGATATGCCCAAAGCCATTGATGTGAAACAAAGTAGTTTGTTACTTGAATTATAAAACTTTAGATATTGTTTAAATTTACCTTGCTTTGATTTATTGTGATTATTTGAAAATTGTAATTGTTTTAGTATTTTGACTTAATTTTGCATAACTAAAAATTGTTGTTGTTCTTAATATGTTGAGTTAATTTTGTATGCCTAATTTTGTGATTAAAATTGTAATTGCTTTTAAAATTTTGAATTAATTTTATATGTTTAAGTTTGTAATCAATTAAGAGTAAGAAATTGTTATAACAATCATTGTGATTATTTTGTGATTAATTATAACTAATAATCATTCTGATTATTAATTGTTTTGATTTTTCCTCCATCCCTTTCTTTTTCCCTTTTCTCACTTCTATTTTCCTTGGGTTGTGCTACCGACGATTGACGAGTCCTGAAGACTTCGTGTCAACACTACGGAAGAATCTTGCTGATGAAGCTGTCCTGTCGACAATCGTGAGTCACGGGGTGGTGTAAGGGACGGTCCCTAAATTCCTCATCTGCCTCACGATCATCGCCAAGGACTGAAGACCCCAAAAGGGACTGGGACTAAAACCTCCCCCCCCCAATGCAGCAGTTCTGGCCTGACTAAGGTGGGAAGACTGCCAGCCATTGTCCACAGGTGCACTCGTTGGACCGATACATCCCCCTAGGAACCAGCTTGGACAATAGGACTTCACAGCAGACTGGTCTTGGGCCGGCCTGTCCTGTGCTTGCCCTATACCTGTACCTGTTCCTGAGGTGGTTATTTGCTCTAAGTGCTGGAGTGCTGCACCTGATTCACCTGATGCTGAGCTCACCTTCTGGCCAACTGCCTGTCGCTTCAGAAAGGACTATAAGAGATACCTCAAGATCGCCTGAATTCTGAGATCTCCCCGCGGAAGAAGACGGATCTATTGGCAGGACCACAAGGATATCGTCTCTCCGTCGGTAGCTATACCCATTTCTTTCTCTCTCTCTTTTACTTTATCCCTCTCCCCTCTCTCCCTTCCTCTCTTTTCTATCGCGTACTGTGCAAAGGTGCACTTAATAAAGTGTACTGCTTTTGAGCAAATTATTATTGTCCCTTGTTATATCTTTTGCGCCTTGAGATCAAACTCGAACCATCATGATTCCCGCCTGCATTAGCGGGTCGTGACAATGAGGAGAGCAGACTTCAAACTGCTCAGGGAATTAGTAAGTAAGGTCCTCCGGGAAAATGCCTTTTCAGGTGCTGGTCATTGCTGGTCACTTTTTAAGCTCCACATCCAAAGGGCACAGGAGCAGGCAATTCCTAAATGTTGTAAGTCAAACAGGCTAGGCAGAAGGCCAGCTTGGCTGAACAGGGAATGTCTCTTGGATATAAGGCAAAAAAAGAAGGTGTATGGCCAGTGGAAGCAAGGTCAGTTGACATGGGAGGAATACAGAGATGCTGCTGCCACTGCAGGGAGAAAATTCATGCAGCCAAAGCTCAGTTTGAATTGGAAGTGTCAGTAATGTGGGGAACAATAGAAAGAGTTTCTTCAAATACATTAATAGCAAAAGGCAGTGCAGAAATGACATTGGTCCATTCCAGGATGAGGATGGCTGCCTCACAAACAGGGACATGGACAATGCAGAGATGTTTAATGCTTTCTTTGCCTCTGTCTTCAGCGTGGATGATGGATTAAAGGGGGTTCCAGTGCCCTGAGCTGGAGGCCCATGGCTATGAGAATGATCAACCCCCAGATGACCTTGAACTTGTACGGAATCTGCTGCTCCAGCTCGATACCTATAAATCTCTAGGCCCTAATGGGATTCATCTGAGAAGACTTAAAGAGCTGGCTGATGTTATCATGAGGCTTCTCTCAATGATTTTTGAACAGTCTTAGGAATTTGGAGAGTTCCCAGCTGACTGGAAGCTGGCGAACATTGTCCCGATTGTCACAAAGGGCAAAAAGGATGACTCCAGAAACTACAGGCCTGTCAGTCTCACCTCAGCGCCTGGTAAAGTTATGGAGATTATTTTGGGAGGTATTGGAAAATACCTAAAGGACAGCGCAGTCACTGTTTGCAGCCAGCACGGTTTCATGAGGAGAAAGTCCTGATTGTCAAACCTGATTACCTTTTATGACAAGGTAACCCACCTCATTGATCAAGGGAAGCCAGGTGTTATAAGTGCATATTATATTATTGGCTTTTCGCAAATATTAAAAATGAATGCTATGTGTATAATGTTAGAAAACTTTGCTGTAGGAATATAGTTTCTTTTATTAACAAAACTCAGAAATAGTAGTGTGATATATATATATATATATTTCTTGGACTGTAGTATGGTATGTAGAATGTTTTTTGTTCATGTAGCTAACTCAGAAGAATGGGAAAGATAATCAGGAAATTCCCCACATTCTTGGATTATCTGGATGAAGATAATGGTGACAGACCCCAGAACTCCAAAGGAAGAATTTATTGATCCTCTGTTATCAGGGAGTGGGACAACAAAGGGGAGCCACAAGGAGATTTATCTGCAGGATGGAGACACAAGGAGTAATAAAATGTTGAATTGATGAAATGGGGGGAGGTTGGTGGGGTTGAGAGCAAGAAAACATCTAAACTCAAAGGAATGTTTGAATAATGCATTAGGGTGTTTGAATATGCAATATGCTGGTACATTTCAAGAAGTGCTTCTAAGAGGGTAAGGTGTGTTCTTGGCTGAATGCCAGGCACCCGGCCATTTAACTATTTGCTTAATTCTGTCTCCTAATTGTCTTTTTATTAAACTTATAAATTTTACCAAGAAAGTGAATCTCATTTTCCACAGAGGTGATGTCATCTTTTTGGATTTCACTAAAGCTTTCAATACTGTCTCTCCCAGGATTCTTCTGGACAAAATGTCCAGTACACATCTGGATAAAAACATCATGCAATGGTGTCCTGAGTAACCCAAATGTTATTTTATTCTGTATCTATCTATGCCCAAAAATGGTTGCTGTCTCTTTAAGACTGCAGCCAGAAACAGGGTCAGATGGCATGCCATGGTCCCTCTAAAAAGTCAGAGCACTACAACTGACCTCTTTCTGGCCCTGTGGTCTTCGAGTTGGGGTGAGTGTCTCTCTTGGTTTTTGCCACAGAGCTGGGGAAGTGCAGGCAGAGGCTTTCATTTTGGGTTTTCTTTGGGGTTTTCCCCCCTTTTTGGAGAAGGTGTGTTCTGCAGTCTTGGACTGCCCTGGGGCAAAGTCCAGGAGTGACTGCCCCCAGTTGCGGCACCAAACCGGGAAAGATTGGAGTGGCCCCACTCCACGTGGTTCGCAGCCTGCCAGAAACGCCTGGCCGAAGCGAGAAGGCACCAAGTGGCCACAGTCTGCTGCTTCTGCCAAGGAAAAGGCAAACTCCTTCCACGAGTTCGACACTTGACTGAGTGCCAGCCACCTTTCTCAACTGAGTTGCTGTCACCAGAGAGATAAGAGGGGGAGAAGACCTGAGGGCCCTTTGTCTCTTGAGCAATGCAGGCATCTGTGGGGGCGAAGTCTTGGAAGGGAGGAATATTCTGCCATTTTAAGTTCCTCTTTGTTTCCATGGAGTTTGTGATAACAGGAAAGATGTGTGCTAATGTCTTCACAAACAATTCCATGGGTGAGGGTAGGAGTGTTAACATCCTTGAAATGGGCCTTAATGTCTTTACTGACTTCAAGCTGCAGGTTTGTTACAGAACTCAGACAGTTTGACTCCTGAAATAGACAAATGGGTCTGCACAAGCCTGAGTTTCTGAACTTTTGGGAAAATGACAGGTTCAAGGGGGGACTATGTGGTAGGTAGTTCGGGAAGGCTGTACCTTCCTAGTACCTCAGCCAATGGGGAAACGAAGAGGGCGACATGTGGCCAGGAGTTTAAAAGGAGGCTGTGTCCTCCAAAACCTCAAGAGAGAAAACATCATGGTAATATGCCCCAGTGGACTCTCTCCCTTTATTTGAATAAAATTGCAGGACTCCGATGTCTTCTTTATGGATGCTGGCTTTTCATAGTGTGATTTTTCCACACAGTGAGATTTAGTAATTTTGTATCTAGTGATTATTTACTGTTGTTTTTTGCCTGTTGCTGCTTTGCTTGTTAGTAAACTTATTTTTTACACTTATATTTACTCATAATTTGTTTCTCCTTATTTGTGGCAAGGGATTGGTTGAAACAAAGGGGGAGAGCTCATTTTAAAGTGTTCCCCTTAGACTGTGTTAAACCAAGACAGATGGATGAGGAACTGGCTCACAGGTCAGGCACAAAGGGTTCTAATGAATGGTGTGACATCAGACTGGCAACTGGTCACTAGTGAGGTTCTGCTGGGCTCCATCTTTGGCTCTGTGCTCTTCAACATCTTCATAAGTGGCTTGGACACAGAACTTGAAGGGATACCAAGCAAGTTTGCAGATGATACAAAATTGAGAGAAGCTGTTGACTAGCTCAAAGGCAGAGACCTCGATAAGTTAGAGGGCTGGGCAATCACTGTTATAAATGCATATTTTAGAGTTGGCTTTTCGCAAATATTGGAATGAATACTATGCATATAATGTAAGAAAGTTGTACTGTATTTCCTTTTATTTGTAGAATTTAAAAATGTAATGATGGTATATTTTTTAATGGTAACAATGTAGAGATGGTTTGTAGTTTTTTTTTTTTTTTGTAACCTCTAACAAGATAAAAACCAGAAGACCCATCTGCATTCCTGTGAAAGATAAAGAACAAGGAACTTCTATAGTTAAGAAAGATTTATGACACCTAACCCGGCTAGAAGGCGCCATGCACAGATAAAGGAACTGCAAATTTTGGGGACCCTTGAAACAGATCAAGAAAACAGATGTTTAAATATGCATTAGTCTCTTTTTGAATATGTAACACCAAGACTGATAAATACCAAAGAATTTAGAATGGGATGTGTGTTGCTCTACACCCTCAGCTGAGTGGCTACCTTATTTGTCTCCTTAATTGTCTATTTTTATTCTATTTTATTTTTATTAAACTTATAAATTAATATAAAAAGGTGAAATGTCGTTTTTCACATCACCAACCATATGAAGTTCAAGGGCAAGTGCCGGATTCTGCACCTGGGACAGATCAAGCCTGGATGTATGGACAGACTGGGGAACAAGAGGCTGGAAAGCAGTGCCATGGAAAGGGACCTGGGGGTCCTGGTTGATGGCAAGTTGAATATGAGTCAGCAGTGCCCTGGCAGCCAGGAGGGCCGTGTTCTTGGGTGCATCAGGCAAAGCATCGCCAGCCAGTCAAGGGAGGTGATTGTCCCGCTCTGCTCTGTGCTGATGTGGCCTCACCTCAAGTACTGGGTGATATTAAACTATTAGGGAGTGTCCAAAGGAGGTCAATGAAGATGGTGAAGGGCCTTGAGGGAAAGCCATACGAGGAGCTGCTGAAGTCATTTGGCTTGTTCAGCCTGGAGAAGAAGAGACTGAGGGGGCACCTCATTGCAGTCTACAACTTCTTTGTGAGGGGAAGGGGAGAGGCAGGCACTGATCTCTGTGGTGATCAGTGACAGGACCAGAGGGAAGGGCCTGAAGTTGTGTCGGGGAGATTTAGTTTGGATATTCAGAAAAGGTTCTTTATCCAGAGTGTGTTTGGGCACTGGAACAGGCTCCCCAGGGAAATGGTGACAGAACCAAGCCTGAGAGAGTTCAAGAAGTGTTTAGACAACACTGTCAGGCACATGATGTGACTCTTAGGGATGGTGCTGTGCAGGGCCATGAGTTAGATTCAATGATCCCGGTGGGTCCCTTCCAACTCAGCAAATTCTGTGATTCTGTGAATACTGTATTCGGTGTATATGGCAAGGTTTTTGTAGCAGGACAGGATGTTTTCAGGGGTGGCCTCTGTGGGAGGAGGTGCCATGTGTTGAACAGAGCCAATTTCAGCTGGCTCCACAACAGCACCACTGCAGGCCACAGCCAAGCCAGTCAATGAATCTGGTGGTGCCTCTCTGAAAACATATCCAAGAAAGTGCAGAAATCATTAGACGCAGAGGAAAACATTGTGGTTTAGGAATGGTACTAAGGTCAAAGAAGGAAGAGAAGTTGCTTCATGGTACTGGAGCCTATGGAAGACCAATGCTGGAGCAGTTATTTTTTTCCTGAAGGACTGCAGCCTGTAGGAGAGCTCACACCAGAGCAGGGCAAAAGTGTGAGAGGGGAGAAGAAGCAGAGAGAAACCACTATATCCTGAGAGTAATCTCCATTTCCTGTCTTCCTCTGCTGCTTGAGTGGGCATAGTGGAATCTGGAATGAAGGAGCAAAGTTGGGCATGGGAAAGGGGGAGGCAAGGCATAGTTTCAGTGTTTGTTTTTGTTTCTCACTATCTGAATCTCTTTTAATTGGCAATAAATTAAATTATTTTCCCCAAGTTGAGTCTGTTTTGGCCAAAGCAGTAATTGGTAAACAATCTCCCTGTCTTTATATCGGTCCATGAGCTTTTTTATCCCTTGTCCCACTGAGGAGGGGGAGTGAATGAGCAGCTGAGTGGGCATTTGGCTGTTAGCCAAAGTTAACCCACCACAAATACTAAGACCCAAAAATAAATACATCCCAAATATTACTAGCACTGTATATGTATCTTGTGTTTTAATACACATGCAAACACACATATATAAAAACATGCAGCATAGCATTACTGATTCTAATAATACATGATAAATATATCTATACATAACACAACTGTGTTAACTGAACTGAAGGTAATGAATAACCACATACAAATTTGATAGCTATGAATCCTTTTCTGCTGGACTTGGGTTTTATACTGTAAAGTCTTCAACAACCAGGTTGAGCCTTCAACCCACTAAAAATTTTGCTTGAGCCAAGAGGGTACCACATAGAGGCATAGGATGGTGAGGGGAACCTTTTGGCAAACTTTTGGACATGGTTATCAGGATGTGGTCTATATACCACCACTGGTGTAATGTTGGTCCACACAGGGCTTCTTGGTGGTCTAGTGAGTTGAATATTTTGAGGGAAGCAACAGAGGCAGTGGGTGGCAAAAGAGAAGACATGCTTACAAAATTAGCTGTCCTTTGCAAAGTCTTGGGGAAAAGTCTGATTTAATATTTTCATATAACATTAGATTTTTAAAAGCTTACCTAATATCTACATTTGTATTTAGCGTGTTGATTTCAGCCTCTAAACCAATACTTATTAAAAAATACTTAAAATGTATAAAAAGGTAGAAGAATACCAAATAAATAACAAATGTAACATTTAACAAATATTTAAATTTAAACTAGACCAAGAAACTTATAGTAAAAATGTTTAAAATCCAAGAGAATTTTAAAAATAAGGAGTTTCTAAAGAAGGGGGTTGGTAGCAGAGGGAGAGAGAGTATTATTTCTTCAGTTCACCATTAATTTTACTAACCTCAGGGTATGGTCCAAAGAGTGAAAGAAGAACAGGAAGCAGCACCAATCCATTGAGAATGCCCAAAATTGTTAAGATGGTCAAAACAGCAAAAAAATACCTGAAATAGGGTTTAAGAGGGTGGGAGGGGGAAGAGAAGAGACAGAAATTTTGTAAGAATTGAGGGATTGCATACTATTGCAAAATATATGAAAAATACATATATAAATTACATCTCAAATATTAGTAATATTGCACTAAATAATTACATACCTTTATATAGATTATTTCCTTTGTTTTTTACCTTTTAGATTAGAGAAGGTACATCACACAACTCAAAGTATTAGTTGATAAAAGAAAGACAATCCAACTGTCTTTCCCTGTAACTTTTACAACAAAATAAGAAGTTAGTAGCACAGTATATAGACTGTCCCATTTATGGTCCAACTTTGCTTTGCGAGAGTGGACTTTTATCATTACTGTATCCTCAGACTGGCTATCATGTACTTGCATTCCTGCTGGCATTGGTTGAAGCCATTGGGCTTGTGCTTTATTTTCTTGTAGATGTTTTTGTATTTCCATGGAAATTTGATAACCTGTTCATCTCCATCTAAGAGGCTGTCTCCAGCCGGGGCAAAGGTCTTGGGTACAATTAGGTGTCTGCTAAATGCTGTTCCTGTTGATGACAAATTTAGAGGTTGGGGAGGGGTATTTCCAATATCCTGATATCCTATAGTACTATTCCTAAACTTCAGGTCTTTTTAAACCTATCTGACTACAAGTTTGAGTAATTTTATTATTTCTTTCCATTTCATTGAAGCCTTTGGTATGAGCTGGACAGTGCACCAAAGCAATTTCCCTTGGAAGTTTAATAGCTTCCAATAACATTCAGATTTCAGTTCCACTAGAAATATTCTTTTCTGCTGAGGTAATCAACTCTCATTCTTTCCATAGCACAAAAACTGCATGATGCTCTCCAAAAGTGTATTTAGAATCAGCATAAATAGTCACTCATTGATTATGACCCCATCAGGGACATGTTTTTGATTCAGTGTATTCAGCTCCTTGGGCACTCACCAAGGATTGTAGAGGTTCTGTTATAAGTACCTCTAAGTTTCTCACCACTGCATAGTCCGTGTGTCATTTTTCATTCCTGTAGTATGAAGATCCATTGGTGAACAGGGTTAGATCCAAGTTCTCTAGAGGGTGATCTCACAGATCTTCTCGTAGTTGGCTGGAGTGAAACACTACCTCAGCATAATCACGATGCAACTCACCATCGGAGGGAAGAGGCAATAAAATTGCCGAATTCAAAACAATGTATCTTTTCAAAGTAATATTGTCTGCTTTTAAAATTTTTAATTCATAACAATGTGCTCTTCGTGGGGACGATGTTTGTGTAGCATGTGTTTTAAGAATCAGTTCTATTTCATGTGGGGGACGCACAGTGGTTGGGTGACCCAGAACCAATGGTTTGCTCCTCTTCATGATAGTTGCTGTTATTGCTGTCATGTTGACACGGGAATTATTCCCTACTGCTACAGGATCTGGTTCAGTTGAGTAATAAGCCACAGAGCAGCAGTGCAAACCTAGCTTTTGAGTAAGGACTTGTAAGGCCCCAAACAATCTCACTCGAAAAGACACTTAGATTCATGTACTCCCAGTTAGACGCATGGGGGAAATACTGACAAGTTATTCTCAAGAGGTCAAAACAACAAAAAGAACTTTACTGGCAACTTTAAAAAACCAAAGCAAGTTTGGCAAAAGGTTTAGAGCAGCATTCAATCAACATGAAACACTTCTTAAAGCATTAACTTGGCCAATTTAACTTAGCAAACTCTAAGCCCGTTCAATTTTAAGGTACTCAAAAATTCAAAGAAGAGGGAATTAGAAGAAGGAGAAGAAGACAGAAAAGAGATAGAAATCACACATATAGCTTTCAATTCCCAGATTCCAGTGATGTTCAGATAGAAATTCCAAGAGGAGGTAGGGTCAAGACATATGCTTGCCTTGTGTTCAGCCTTAAATACCCCTTGGCCTTCCTGGGCTCTTCCACCAGGTGGGACTTCTGGTCATTTGGCCACTCAGGAACTGGGTTAGGGGCTCCAGAGGCAGGTGTGGAGCATGGCCTCTGCTGTGCCAGTGATTGGCAGCCTGGGATACCGGCTCTAGGGGAGTGGGGGATGTACAGCACAGTGCATCGCCTCGCCAGGGTGAGGCTCGACCCACCCCTTCCCCCACACACATGCACCCCAAAATGTCTCAAGACACAAATTTTCCCAGTCTCTCACAGAACTCTGCTGGCTACTCCTTTGTTCTCATGCGCAAAGGGCTTGGAGTGCTGGAGCAGAAACTAAAGCTCCTTTTACAGTGTGGAAAGTCTTTTCTTCCTCTGAAAGAAAACATATAGACCCTGAAACAAGGGGGCTAAAAGTCAAAGGGTGATCAATTAAGAGTAATAGTCTAAACAATGTATCCCACTCAATATTTGCTAGGCTTGCAAGAGGAGGCAAGGCCATTGCTTGCAACAGAAAGATGAAAGGAATGTGAGGCTCGCAGATAAGAAAGAAACTGCTTGAAGCAGTGATAAGAAAGACTGTTATGACCAAGGCTAGCCTTGCGGCTTGAACTGTGACCAAGAAGCCAGTAAACATGTGCAAGAGGACATGGTGAAAAGTTCAAACGAGAGGAAGACTTGTATTACTTCATCATGAAGACCACCAACGACCACCAGAGGGCATTGCACAGGCGCAAAAGACTGATAAACTCATTTTAATACAAAGCCAGAATAAGCAGAGTCAGATAATAAATATGTATAGACAACTTAATGCATATGTGACATTTTAGAGAATAAGTAGAGAAAAGTAACTCTTTGGACGCGCGCATGCCTTTGGGAAAGATCCCGCACTGGGCCCGGTGCTGACAGAAATACATACCTACTCTTCAACTAACTCAATAGTTGTAGTTTTTTTTTTTCTTTTTTCTTTTTTTTTTTCCGCAAATCATTTTGGTGACCACGAAGGGACCCTTTTCTGTCCCTGCGGGACTGACCGGGAAACAGGCTCTCTTGACGCGCCCCGGGATTTCCTGGAGGGACCCCGGTCCCCTGTCTCGCTCACTGCGGAGACAGACAATGGGCCGCGGGCACTGCGGACAAACGGTATGTATCGATCGTAGAGAAACCCATAAGTCGTACACAGGGCCAGAGTGCAGCTGGTAAGCCACTGGAGGCATCTAGTGGACAACATAGTCCCTAAGTAAGTGAAGTTTGGGGTGCTTGCAAGCAGTCGCTGACCGATAGGGTGGTTAGCGGAAGGATTCCGCCAACTGATGGGGCAGTCTGGTGGAAGGATTAAGGAGTTTGCTGTCTGATAGCACAGCCGCTAGCAACTCTGGGGGTGAGTTGAGCGAACCCTTGTTTTTGATTGTGTTAATCCTTGTTTTTGTTTGTGTGAACCCTTGTCTTTTGTTTGTGTATTGTGATTTTGAGTCCGGACCTTTGACTGTGTAATCCTCTGTTTTTGTCCTTCCGCGTTCCCGAGTGGGGGAGCAGTGGAGCGAACGGGACTCCTTGCCGAGCCGCTTGAGTTCTGTCCATGCTCTTCCACCCCATTCCCGGGCGGGCAGGCAGGGTCCCTCTCTGAGCTGCGAAGCCCGTGCTTCCGTCCCGTTCCCGGGCAGGCAGCGGAACATCCCGCTCTGAGCCGCACAGCCTGTGCTTCTGCCCCATTCCCGGGCAGGCAGCGGGGATTCCCAGGCTGAGCCACGCCTGTGTCTCCTCCCACCCCATTATCGAGCAGGCAGCAGGGGTCCCGGGTTGAGCCACTTCTGCCTCCACTTTTGGTTTGAAAGGATGACATCTCACTTAGGTACTGATACAGTGTAAGGTACAGGGCTTAGTACTACCCCTCCGCCAGGCGGCAGTGTGCATACCCAGTGACAGAAGAAATAACATCTTAGCCAAATAGACCTTGAGCCTGAGATTTTAAAACTTGCGTGCAGAAAATGTTTAGTTCCTGAAACTTGGGAAGTGTGGGGGAAGACTGGTACAGGACTGTGATAGAAGGGCGGGTGGAGGATAGAAGAGACAGAAAGTGAGACAAGGAGATAATGGGGACTGGCCAGAGTAAAGAAATTTCTAAAGCTAGTCCTCTGGGGTGCATCCTGGCACACTGGAAGGATATTGTGGGTTCTGGGGGCATGGAGAGCAAATGGAATCTTATTAAGTATTGCAGTCAGTGGTGGCCTTTGTATCAATTAGAAGATGGAGCAAGATGGCCTCCTACTGGAACTTTAGAATACAACACCTTATTACAATTGATGTTGTTCTTAAGGCAAGAAGGAAAGTGGGATGAGATTTCGTATGCAGATATGTTTTTCTCTCTTTGTAACCACCCTGAATGGCAGAAAGATTGTAGAATGAGAACCTCTTCTGATCCCCTGGTACTAGCCCTTGAAAAAGCAAAAAAGGAGAGGCTTAAGCAGTGCTGCTCAGCTTGTAGCATTAGTCAGAGATGTACAAGAAAAGATAAGGTACACCAGACAGTAACACAGGAACAAGATCTAGATGACTTGCTTAGGCCTCCCCCTGGGGAACAGGAGGAGGATGAAGACTCGGAGGAGACATCAGCTCCAGTAGTTCTAACACAACCCTCGTCTAGTAGTCCAATTTCTTCTCAGACTAGAAAGCAAGTATTCCAAGCACCCCTACGGGAGGCAGTGAGGCCAGATGAAGAAGGAATGTTAATTAAGGTGCCTTTTTCCACAATTAACCTAGAAGCATGGGGAAAAGTTGCTAAGAATTACCAGAGCAACCCAATAGCCACTGCCAAACATTTAAGATATATAATAAAACAACGTAACTCAGATTGGTATGATATGCAATTATTATTAGATGCACTGACCGAAACACAAAAACAATTAGTTTTAAAAACAGCAGGCGATTTGGCAGAAGACTATTACAGAACTCAGCAGTTGGATGCAAAAGACTGTTTCCCACTTCAGAAACCAAAGTGGAACCCAAATATAACATCAGAAAGAGAAAAGCTGGAAAGCTACCAGGAATGGATAGCAAAAGGGGTGGAAAGAGCCATTCCCAAAACTATAAACGGGTCAGCCTTACATACAGTCAAACAGGGTCCCTCCAAGTCTCCATCTGAATTCCTAGAGCGTCTGAGAGACGCAATGCTCCATCACACCCCACTGGATCCTGGATCAGAGGCAGGAATACAACAGTTAGTTTATTTTTTGGGACAGTCTATGAGAGACATTAGACGTAATTTTCAGAAGCTTCGGGGAACAGACAGGAGGAACCTGGAAGCCCTATTAGATGAGGCATGGAGAGTATTTAGTAATCGAGAAGAGGGATACAAACAAGGAGTGAGAAAACTGGTGGCGGTTGTGAGTGAACAAGAAAAAGGTAGGCGCAGGCAAAGACCACCCAGACAAGGCCCACCTTGGCTGAGTAAAAATCAGTGTACAATTTGTAAGAAGATGGGCCACTCGAAAAATCAGTGCCCAGAACAAAGACAGAATGACCGAGAGGAAAGAGGGAACTGGGGGAAAAGGGGGGGTAATTGCACAGATGGAAGAAGACTAAGGAGGACCGGAAGATTCCACCCCAGTGGATCCACTGGTTATAAAAATGGAGGTAAGGAAAGAAGGGAAGAAGCTGAAATTTTTAGTTGACACGAGAGTGATATATTCAGTTTTAAACAAAGCTTTAGTGCCTGTGGGAAAAGATTATGTTGTGTTTCAAGGGGCAACTGGCCAGTCTGAAAAGGCATACTTTTGTAAACCCTTAAAATACAAGCTTGGGAAGCAGTGGGGCATTCATAGGTTTCTATATATGCCCAAATCATGGCAATCACTTTTGGGTAGAGATCTATTAGAACAATTACAGGCAACCACTACCTTTAAAAATGAGGAAGTTACTCTGGAGGTAAATGATCAAAAATACGTGGAGGTGTTGAGCTTAATGTCAACAGCCATAGAAATTAAAGAGGGGATCAGTGAAGAAATAATTAACCAGGTTTTTCCTGGAGTGTAGGCTTCCAACATACCAGGGTGGGCAAAGAGCACACCTCCTATACAAATTAAACTTAAGGAAGGGAAACAACCAGTTAGAATTAAACAATACCCCTTGAAAAAGGAAGATAGGGAAGGAATTAGCCCAATAATTGAAAATTTTCTTCAATTAGGATTGCTAAAAGAGTGTCAGTCTGACTTTAACACTCCCGTTTTGCCAGTTTGAAAACCCGATGGGTCATATCAAATAGTACAAGATCTATGTGCTGTCAACAAGATAACTGAGGATCTCTATCCTGTGGTAGCAAACCTATATACTTTATTAACATGCCTAACACCAGAGCTAATTTGGTTTACCATTTTAAATTTGAAAGATGCCTTCTTTTGCCTCCCTCTTCATGAAGCCAGCTAGAAAATTTTTGCATTTAAACGGGAGAACCTTAAAGTGAACGTAAAACCCAGCTCACGTGGACAATTCTGCCTCAGGGGTTCAAGAACTCGCCCACCTTGTTCAGAGAACAACTTGCAAAAGACTTAGAATCCTGAGAGGGGTCATCAGAAGAAGGAAGGTTGTTGCATTATGTAGATGACCTCCTCATAGCCACCAAGATGAGAGAAACGTGTGTGGCATGGACGGTAAGCCTTTTAAACTTTCTAGGACTCCAGGAGTACAGGGTATCGAAGAAAAAGGCCCAAGTAGTAAAGCAAAAGGTGATCTACCTGGGTTATGAGGTCAGTGTTGGACAATGGCCTCTAGGGCAAGATCATAAAGAAACAATATGTCAAACCCCAAAACCCAAGACGATAAAAGAATTGCGAACCTTTTTAGGAATGACTAGATGGTGTAGATTATGGATATACAACTGTGGGTTACTAGTAAAAGCTCTGTATGCGCTTATTAGAAATGGAGATAGAGACCTCCAGTGGACAAAGGAGGCCACAGGAGCCTTTCACCAGCTAAAGAAAGCTTTCATGTCATCTCCAGCTCTGGGACTTCCAGATGTGAGTAAACCATTTTTTCTGTTTTCCCATGAGAAACAGGGGATAGCCCTAGGAATACTAGCACAAGACCTGGGCCCATATCAAAGGGCAGTTGCTTACTTTTCCAGGAAACTAGATGCAGCAACCAAGGGATGGCCGGGGTGCCTCAGAGCTGTCGCAGCAGTTGTGCTGAATATCCAAGAGGCACGCAAATTCACCCTGGGCCAGAAAACGACTGTGCTAGTGTCTCACATGGTGTCCGCAGTATTAGAACTAAAAGGTGGGCGCTGGCTTTCTCCACAGAAGTTCCTGAAATATCAGGCCATCATAGTAGAACAAAATGATGTAGACATAGTGGTAGCTAACATTGTCAACCCAGCTTCTTTTCTCAGTGGAAATCAAGGAGAGCCAGTATACCATGATTGCCTCGAGACTATCAAAACAACCTACTCCAGCTGTCCAGACCTGAAGGACACCCCTTTTGATGATGCAGAAACCTGGTTCACTGATGGAAGTAGCTACATCATCGGGGAAAAACAACATGCTGGGTATGCTATTACCACCACCAGGAGGGTAATTGAATCTGGACCCTTGCCAGCAAGTACTTCTGCACAAAAGGCCAAGATAATTGCCCTAACTCGTGCTTTAAAAAGAGCAGAAGGAAAGAAAATAAACGTCTACACAGACTCAAGATATGCTTTTAGGGTTATACATGCGCATGGAACCATCTGGAAGGGGCCTGCTGAACTCCCAGGGGAAGAACATCAAACATGCATGAAAGATGATGCAACTATTAAAAGCAGTCCAGCTGCCTGAGAAAGTAGCAATTATGCACATTAAGGCACACCAGAAGGTGAGCTCAGAATTGGAGGAAAGAAATGAGCTGACGGACAGAGAGGCAAAATAAGCAACAAAACGGGAAATAACAGTAATGGGAGCTTTAATTCCAGAAAGTCAGATCTCCCTTAAAGGTAAGCCAGAATATAATAAACAAGATAAAAAACTAATTGAGAGCCAAGGAAGAACATATAACCAAGAGGGATGGGCTGTCACCACAAAAGGAAGACTGGTTATCCCCTCCCATCTACTATAATCATTAGTAAGAGAGGAACATCAAAAAAAAAAAACATTGGGGAATTGATGCCCTGCATAATTATTTAATCGAAAAAATTACCGCCAAGAACCTATATGCTACCATCACCCAAGTGACTCAGCAGTGTGACCTTTGCCTCCAGAATAAACCCAAAAATACCCCCAAACCAAATCTTGGTCAAATTGGGAGGGGCCATGGGCCTGGGCAGCAGTAGCAAATTGACTTTTCAGAATTCCCAAGAAAAGGGAGGCATCAATATTTATTAGTATCAATGAATACCTTTTCAGGATGGCCAAAAGCCTTTTGCACCAGAACTGCCAAAGCCTGGGAGGTGACCAGAGTATTATTACAGAAAATCATACCACGCTTTGGAGTTCCAGACACAATATCCTCAGATAGAAGGCTACATTTCATTTCAAAGATAGTGCAGCAAATTAGCTATCACTTAGGTATAGACTGGGAACTTCACATTCCGTACCACCCTCAGTCAAGTGACCAAGTAGAGAAAAATCATTTAATTAAACAACAAATTGTGAGACTAGGGCAAGAAGCTAATCTGCCCTGGACCCAGTCTCTCCTGCTGGCATTATTACAAATTCGTACTAAACCCAGAACCAAAAAAAGAGTTAAGTCCTTTTTAAATGCTTTATAGTAGACCATATAAGGTGCAAAAAGGAATGTCCACCCAAGTTAAGGAAGAGACACTGACCGCCTACATGGTGGCCCTGGGTAAACAACTCAAAAAAATTGAAAAACATGTGGCTGGAACTCAGAGCATAGGTTTGGACGGGCCAGTACATGACATACAACCTAAAAATTATGTATATATTAAGTCTTACAGAAAAGACTCTAGAACCATGATGGGAAGGACCATTCCAGGTGCTTCTTACCACATTCACCACAATTAAAATCAAAGAACAAAGTGTGTGAATCCATCACACTCAAGTAAAGAAGACTCCAAAGACCCCCTAGAAAATTACACCGAGTGATGACAAACTGAAATTAAAAATTACTCAAACAAAATGAATGCATTACAGCTAAGAATAATGAATAATTCAGCCTGTAGAAATTTAATTAAGAAAATTGTTTTGTTTGTAATCATAATTATAATCAAAAAATTAGGAAGTACTTCTAGTCAGAACAATGTTGAATGGCCTTGGTCCCAAGCTTTTATTCAGTACACTAGATCCATGAGAAAGTATTCTGATATAAAAGATCTAAACCTATCAACTGTGATCATGCATGAAAACCAAGTATGTGAAAAGCAAGAATAGCGAAAGCAAAGGTTGTGGTTACTTCAAAGGACTATAGGAGAAGTAATTAGAATAGGATGCCGGATAATTAATGGGACTACCTATAAGAAAGCAATCCAAATTAGTGTTTCAACAACTCCTACAGATGAGCACTGAGAAATTTGTAATCATTTTAATGAATTGGACTGTTAGTATAATTTTACATTAGTACAGACTGTTGAGGTCTTTTGTCTCTGGACCCATGATACTATTGGGCTCTCATTCAAATTTAAAATAAATGCAATAACTGGGACCGTTACAACTTACACCAGCACTCAAACCCAAACCCAACTCACACCATTTAAGCTTGAATACAAAATTTATGAAGTTGGCCCATATGTAATAAGAAATACAGGCCAACAACAACTGTTGTTTAACCCAGAATAGTCTCTCAAACGTGTTGAATTACTAATGCAAACTAATATCTCTGAAGTTCAGCCAGCCTGCTCCTCTTTCCTAAAGGCATCCTTTGAGGGCTAGACAACATGGTTGCAAAAGCAAGAACACCTTAGAGCCAGAGCGCAAAAAGATTTAACTAGAATATTAAGAACAAGAATGGAAGTTTTAAACAGAATCGATTCAGAAATACTAATAAATAAGCTCACCATGGCAACAAATGATCTAACACAACTAAAACAGCCCCTACAGTCATCCTTATTTGCATTAGGAACTAGTCAATGGCAAGTTTCAAAAGTATTGCCAAAATGAGAAAAAACAGAAGACCAAGACCATAGGTTAATAATAGATGCACTTAGTATAGCTCAAAACAATGTGTCTTTAACTTTCAGTTGTATACAAGCACAATTATGGCTGCAGTCAACAGCTGCCTTAATCATAAGAGAAGGAAGTGAAGGCGCTTTTCCGATTAAGATTCGGAAAGCTGTTTGGGACAATGCTACCAGTTTTAAAATGAAATTTCACTCTTAGTGGACCCTAGTAAATTTTACCTATGACCCTACTGTTAACATGGCTACTGTCTTTGTACTTACTATACATAATGCCACAATTTATGTTATTCATCCCATCATTGCACTAGGATTAAATCATGAAGGGACAGTACTCTACCCTTTGGAACATAGAGTATGGGCCTGGAGAGTAAATGAGAAATGGCAAACCATAAATTTAGAATCTTACATTGCCCAAGAACAGCAAGGGTTTATTCGTAAAAGTAATACAATTGATGCTCAAGACATATGTCTTGACACTGAGCAAGGCTCCTGTCAGTTTGAAATACATCCAGATACTGCTCAAAAGACTGTGCTTGTATATACTAGTCAAAGCTGTGTATGTTTAAGAACTGCTTGTCCTTTTATAGAAACAGATAATAATAATATAACTTTATATGTTAAGAATTATTCCAATTTTTGTATTTGTAATTTTGTTAAGATTGTAGGGTGTGACTTCATATATCAAGTACCAGCTGAATCCCACCAGCTGATAAAATCAAATTACACAATGTATCAAAAATTATTACCCACACCCATCGGAATATATCTTACATGAGTAAAGCAATTAATGAGACATAAAAATCTGATTAAAATTTTAAAGGAAATCCAGAAAAAGGAAGAGGAAACTCTAATTACTGTCCATCATGGCACAAAAGAAATAAGCAGAGTTTTGCAGAGAATAAAACGAGACACGAATCATCACTGGTGGGATAACCTTCAGATAGTCACCAGCCACGACTGGGATTTTGAATACGTTGTGTCACCCCATTGTTGTTTTATTAATACTAATTAGTGCAAGTTTAATATTGTCATGTATAATACTTGTTTGGAACTAGAAGATGTTAAAACGAGTGACAATATTAACCTCCTTATTGAAAGTACATAGTAAAGTACTGAGGGATACCTATCGTAAAAATTAAAAAGAAGAATTGTTATAGTAATTGTTATATTAAGTAGAAGAATTTACTTATTTTCTAGAAAAGGGGAGACTGAAGCAAGGGGGCTAAAAGTCAAAGGGTGATTGTCTAAACAATGTATCCTGCTCAACATTTGCTGGGCTTGCAAGAGGAGGCAAGGCCATTGCTTGCAACAGAAAGATGAAAGGAATGTGAGGCTAGCAGATGAGAAAGAAACTGCTTGAAGCAGTGATAAGAAAGACTGTTATAACCAAGGCTAGCCTTGAGGCTCAAACTGTGACCAAAAAGCCAGTAAGCATGCGCAAGAGGACACGGTGAAAAGGTCAGATGAGAGGAAGACTTGTACTACTTCATCATGAAGACCACCAACGACCACCAGACGGCATAGCGCAGACTCAAAAGACTGATAAACTCATTTTAATACAAAGCAAGATTAAGCAGAGTCAGATAATAAATATGTATAGACAACTTAATGCATATGTGACATTTTAGAGAATAAGTAGAGAAAGGTAACTCTCTGGACGCGCGCATGCCTTTGGGAAAGATCCCGCACTGGGCCCGGTGCTGACAGAAATACATACCTACTCTTTAACTAACTCTTAATAGTTGTAGAGTCTTTCTTTCCACAAATCAGGCTCCACTTCCTCTGCCTTGGTAGCTTCTGTCAATTGTTTACTTAATTCCCTTAGCCCCGGTAACCAGAGTCTGCAATAGCCTACTGCGCCTAAAAAATCCTCACAATTGTTTCTTTGTTAAGGGCCTAGGTATTTCTACAATAGCCTGGACCCATTCCGGGTCTGCTAATCTTTCTCCTTTTGTTAACATAAAACCTAAAGATTTTGCTTCCTGATGACACAACTGAAGCTTAGAAAAAGATGCATGGTAGCCATTTTTTTCTGCTAAAGCAGTACATAGACAAATAGTATCTTTCAAACAATTTTTGTATGCATCGCTGTCAAGAAATAAATCATTTACATATTGTACAAGTCTAGAATCTCCAGGCAATATAATATCTTGCAAATTTTTTCCTTGCCACCCCAACATGTGATCCTTAAAATAGCTTCAGATGTCGGAGGTGGCTTGGACCACAAATGATTTTTCTCTACTTGGTCACTTGACTGAGGGTGGTATGGAATGTGAAGTTCCCAGTCTATACCTAAGTGATAGCTAATTTGCTGCACTATCTTTGAAATGAAATGTAGCCTTCTATCTGAGGATATTGTGTCTGGAACTCCAAAGCGTGGTATGATTTTCTGTAATAATACTCTGGTCACCTCCCGGGCTTTGGCAGTTCTGGTGCGAAAGGCTTTTGGCCATCCCGAAAAGGTATTCATTAATACTAATAAATATTGATGCCTCCCTTTTCTTGGGAATTCTGAAAAGTCAATTTGCTACTGCCGCCCAGATGTGTAGGGATGGGATCAGGAATCCAGCACAGCTGGGGATAAATTTGGCAAGGGATGTGAATTATGATGATGATGATAATAATAATAAAAATAATAATAATGGCTTCTACAGGTATGTAAGTCAGAAAAGGAAGGAAAAATAAATTGTATCTTCCCTGATAAATAGGGGATCTGGTGACAATCTCCCATGGAGGAGGCTGAGGTCCTCAACAACTTTTTTGCTTCCATTTTCATTGGCAATCTCTCTTTCCACATCTCTCAAGTCTCTGAATCTCAAGGCAGCGACTGAGGGAAAGAAGTCCTACCCATTGTAGGAGACGATCAGGTTCGAGACCACCTGAGGAACCTGAACATATACGAGTCCATGGGACCCAGTGAGATGCATCCCAGGGTCCTTAGGGAATTAACCGATGTAGTTGTCAAGCCACACATATTTGAAAAGCCATGGCAGTCAGGCAAAGTCCCCAGGGACTGGAAAAAGAGAAACATCATGCCTCACTGCTAACTGTGACCACAAGAATCACAAAATGAGTGTTGGATTAGCTTGATTTCTTTCATTTTCTTGAACTTTAGTTAATGTTGTGATTTTTCCTTCTGTATTTGTAAAGGGTAATAACTGAAGCAAAGAAGAGGCCAGAGATGGAAAGCTGTATTTCCAGAACGGCTTGAAGAGAAGTACTGCTCAAAGTTGTGAGAAAGGACATGCTGCATCAGGACAGCAATTCAGTGTTACTGCAACTTATTGTATTGTTTTGTAAAATATTTCTATAAATATTTAAAGAGGTACACATATGCAATATACAAAAGAACACTGTAAAGCAGTATAATATGGACTCGTTTGCCTCCACCTAATAGAGTAAGGACAATATTGGGTTTGCTCTGTACTTATTGTACTTTCATCTCTTTGCCACAACTTTATCTATTTCTAAATTTCAGCTTAAGTTTCTGCTGCTTAAATATTGCTTGATTTACTTGTATAATTCAATGCAAAAATTGCTTATGTAATAGGATTTTTTCTGTAAAGGTACATGTTTCTTTAAAATATTTTAAATCTGCATATCACAAACTGGTAGTATGAAATGTTACTGTTAATTTTCAAACATGCTATGCACAATTTTTTTTTTTAAAAAAATAAGCAGATATGGAGTAAAATATGTCAGTCTTGGAGACTTAAATCATTTTAGCTGCGTGCAGGTCTTGTTTTGCTGTGTGTATTGATGTGTGCATCTCGAAGTGTGCCTGTCAACGTATGCATGTTCCCAGTGTACTGTATTTTCTCTTTTACTCTATGGTAAACCTTAATGGACCCACTGATGCTGGCGTGAGTCTGCCTTACCCTGTTAATAGGCACTAGTGAAAACTGCACTGGTGTTAACTAACCATGTGCCATAGACTACCATTATCAAAGGGCCGAGATAAAATAGAAGACAGGAAGTTAGAGTTTGGGAGTGTGGTTCAGTTTCCCACTCGATTAATGACTTGGTACACGTGATTTTGGTCAAGTTGTGCAACTGCCCTGTACCTCAGTTTCTCAGTCAGTAAAATGGGCATACTTGTACTTTTCTACTTCCCAGGAGAGTTGTGAGGCTTAATTACTGTTCACAAAAGTGTTTTGACATTTTTCATAAACGGTTGTGCAAACACTATAATCATTCTTTTTTCACTTCAAAATGTGCTGAACATTGAGACGTACTGGTGGTTATAGAAATTCAGAGAGCGTAGGCCTTATTTTGATATTGATACTTTTAACTGAGTGGCATTGGAGGCTAAATAATCTAATTTTTTCTTGGTAAGCCACCGCTCAGCTGTCTCCTTATGACATTCAAAGCAGTAACTTCTGTCACCTTATTTTAATCACAGGAAAGAAGTTAATAAGAAGTGAGAAAAATCAAATGGAAGAATTAAAAATAACCCTTCTATTTTTACTTAATAAGTATGAATGACTTTCTGTTGGATCCAAGACTAATGAGTCACACTTTTCCTCTGTTGTTTTGATTGGTTTTCCCATGCTGCATTGGCACTTTTAATTAAAACAGCTAAATTGGGATCTCTTTGTGAAACTAATTTAGCTTTTTTTGGTTATGTTTTAGTCTAAAGATTGATTGCTGCAAGTGAAGGGCCTGAAAAAATGCTTCAATATCTGTGTTCTGTTTGAAACCAAACCATAAGGACAGAGAACCTTAACTTAAAACACTAGAACAGAAGTTCTCATTCTCTCTCTCTTCATCTTCCTCCATCATTTTTCTGCCCCTGCCACAAACACACTTGCTGCTAATTCATTATTAAAATTCTGGAGAGTCATTCCCCCATAGGTGAGCAAAGCCTGTTGCAGTCCTCCCCAGTAGTTGCAGGGGTGTTCCTCTGGCCTCTGTCTACATTCCTGTACTTTAGTTCAATTTACTCTTATGTCCTCACAAGCTCTAATCACGTTTATCAGATCTGCAGCCAATGTTTGGCAATTATCTCTTTGATTATTACAAGCCAAATCAAGATCAACCCCCAGGGCAAGCAGTCTGACCTCCCCCTGCCTGTAGGGTTAATTCCACATTGTTTACAACTATCTTATCCTTTTTGTCCGGATGGAACAACTCCCTCAACAACAAATCATCATCGGCCCAGGATGGATCACATCCTGAACAAATATCGGAAAAAAATGATGCACATCAACCTATACTTTCTCTTAACCTGGACATTTGATTTCCTCACATAACCAAATCCCTGGGGTTCCAGGGGTGATGGATGTATGTATGTTGCCATTTTGATTTAATAAACTATATTGAACTGTATTAAGGGGATAGCAAACATTAATAGTTGACATTAGTAGTAGTCATGCTAAGGCTTGGTAGGCCTCATGTAACCTGTAGATGAACTGTTCTAGCAGATTTTGCAATATAAGCAATGTAGCTAAGAGATAATTATTTATCTCTTAGGAATGTAGCTTATCTTAGGGAGGATATAAGAGATAATTACTTATCTTAAAGAATGTATGCTTATCTTAAGGAGGATACCTTTTGGCAGGACATTTAAATGTCAAAGAAATAATTGTACCAAGTAGTGAAAGTGAAGCAAGAATTTGTTAAGATAAAGAAATCATGTAAAGAAACATATAAAAACCCTGTGATTTCTCTGAGAGTCGGGGCTCTGTCTTTGGACGCTAGTCCACAGGCTCCCGGGCCCTCAATAAAGCACCGCATAAACGACTTCGGTTGTTTGTGTTTTCTTTGGATCGGGCAACAGTTTTCTGGCGACCGCGGCAGGACTCCGAAGGTGGCTGGGGCGGTTCGCGTTCTGATCCACTCCACGCTAGCACCGAGTGATTCTCGGGGAGTCATCGGTTCGTGCCCGACCCCTGCGCCTGGCGGACGACTGCAAAAGGTAAGCCCGAAGGTGCTTTATTTTCTGGTTTTTGGTTTAGGTGCCTGCCTGTAAGACGAGGCGGCGGTCCTCGCAGGGTTGGGCTAAGACGTCTGGTCGGTCTGGTAAAGCCTAGGCACCGGCTGTCAGACGCGGCGAAAGCTGCGCAGGTCCGGTGCTTGCCCCTCGCGGCGTCGAGAAGTGGCAAGTTGGATTGGTCTGGTATTTATTTGGTATCTGTTTACATTGGTGTGTGAGTATGTGGCATGACTGATTCTGCCAAACTGTCAATATTGATCGTGGTTATTATTGTTTTATACGTTGCTGCATATTGGCTGTTGCGATCGGTTGTTGAATTGCTGTACCGTTGTAATTGAAATCGATTCAAAATGCCATTCAGGGCACTTAAGTCTATGTTCAATAAGGATATACCCGAAAATACTCCGCTAGGATGCTTGTTAAAAAGGTGGAAAAGCGAAGGATTTTTCCAGGAGATGAGTAAGGATAAGATGATTGATTATTGTAATCATTGGTGGCCAGAATATGAGCGGGAAGGGCCGGCATGGCCAAAGAATGGTACGGTGGACTATAATACTATAAGGTCATTGTTGCAGTATTTGGAAGAAAATGAGAAATGGGATGAAATACAGTATTTGGACTTGTTTAATTTACTGTACCGTAAAAAGGAGTGGCAGGCTGAATGTGGAATAATGGTGTTGGAGGTGAAAGAATCTGGGTGTGGGGGTTGTAAAGAGAAATCTAAATGTGTTCAGTGCCTAGCGTTAACCCCTCGAGCAGAAGAGGATCTGTCTCTAATGGTGTCACCAAGCGCGCCTCCTGTCTTATCCCCTGTACCTTCTCACCCCTCACCCCTTCCCCCTGCTTCGCCTCATTCCTTGCTGTATCCGCCGTTACCTGAAAGTAGTGCTGAGGAGGAGGAGGAGGAGGAGGAAGAGGATGAGGAGGTAGCAGACATAACAGTGGTACCAGGGAATGCTAAGAAGGTTGTTATGCGTCCTCTGACCCCTTCCCCTGCTTCTCCCCGAAATCGGCGAAACACTCCGCTCGCGGCACGAACTAGAAAGGGACGCAAGAATCAGGGGGAACCCCAGCTTATTGCTCCTTTAAGGGAAGCAATGGGACCCCAGGGAGACAAAGTGCTTGTGAAAGTGCCTTTCTCCCCAGGAGATTTGGTAATCTGGAAGCAGTCAGCAGGTAGTTATCGTGAGAATCCTGAAAGGGTGGCACGGGTGGTTAAAATGATAATTAAAACCCAGAATCCAGATTGGAATGACATGCAGGTTTTGTTAGATACCTTAATGGATTCTACTGAGAAAGAGATGGTGTTGCGAGCAATGAGAGAGCGTGCCCGGGAAATGATTAGAATGCATTTGACTAAAGGGACGGTGAATGATTTGGTTCCGTGTGATGATCCGGGATGGGATCCGAATAGGGTTGCAGGAATGGAATCTATTAAGGGGTATCAGGATTTGTTGGTAGAGGGAATCAGGACGGGGATGCCTAAAACATTAAATTGGTCGAAATTATATTCAGTCAGGCAGGAGAAGGACGAATCACCTTCGGCGTTTTTAGAACGACTTAAGGAAACAGCTAGACGCTTCACTGATTTGGAGGTTGACAGCGAAGCAGGAAAATTGCAGCTTGCTTTAATCTTTTTGGGACAGACGCAGGAAGATATACGTAAGAAACTGCAGAAACTAGAGGGGCAGGATACTCGGGATTTGAATAAAATGCTAGAAGTGGCTTGGAAAGTTTATAACAACAGAGGAAAAGAAGCTATCAGGAAACAGCGGGCAAACATCTTAGCTATAATGCAGCAAGCTGGTAATAGAGGAAGGGGCAGAGGTGGTTTTGGGCGCGGTCGTGGCTTTGGTCGTGGTCGAGCGGGATTTCAGAATGCTGGATTTGGAGGACGGGGGATGGTCCCTCCCAGTCCCCGGCAAGGAGGAATCGCTCCCAATCAGTGCGCGTTTTGTCGCCAGATAGGACACTGGAAGAACGAGTGTCCAGTGAAAGCTGGACTGGGAGGAATGCCAGGAGGAGCGTCGGGAGTACCAGTGAATACATCAGCAGGATACCCCATGAATCCAGAAGGTGTCGCTCAAGCATTTGTTTTGGGAAATTACCAGAATCAAAGTTGACTAGAACGGGATTTGAAGGTGATAATTGATATAGATGGGAAAGAACAAGAATTTATTGTAGACACGGGGGCAGCTCATTCGGTTTTGAATAAGAGGTTGGGACCAATTAGCAACACTACCATACAGGTAGTAGGGGCAACTGGACAATTAGAAGAAAGACCCTTTTTGCAACCATTAAATTTGAAATTTGGAGGGAAAGAATTGGACCACCAGTTCTTGTATATGCCTAATTGTCCCGAGCCATTGCTTGGTAGAGATTTATTGTCATTATTAAATGTTAAAATTATATTCGAAGATGGAAGGGTGAAATTGGAAGTTCCAGGAGAAAAATTGCTAAGTTGTTTGTGATAAAAAAAATTGATCCCTCTCCTATTCCCACTGAAGTCGATCAAGCAGTAGTACCCTGGGTATGGGAGACAGGGAACCCTGGAAAATCAAAAGCTGCTCAGCCAGTGGTGGTAGAATTAAAAGAAGGAGCACAGCCAGTCAGGATAAAACAATACCCAATTAAATTAGAAGCTAAGAGGGGGGTTGCCCCTTTGATCACTCAGTTTTTAGCTCAAGGAATTCTGCAGGAATGTGAGTCGGACTTTAACACTCCTATTTTTCCAGTTAGGAAACCAAATGGTAAGTATCGGCTAGTGCAAGATTTAAGGGCAATCAATAATATTGTTAAAGACATTCACCCAGTAGTTGCCAATCCATATACTTTATTAACATCTGTGTCAGAAAAATTTAAATGGTTTTCAGTTGTTGATTTGAAAGATGCTTTCTTCTGCATCCCTCTGGCATTGGAGAGTAGGAAATATTTTGCATTCGAATGGGAAAGTCCTGACACTGGAAGAAAGAGACAGCTCACCTGGTCTCGATTGCCGCAGGGTTTCAAAAACAGTCCCACAATATTTGGAAACCAATTGGCAAAAGAGTTAGAAGAGTGGAAGACTGCTGAGGTAAGAGAGTCACCTTTTTCTTATGTCATTCTCCAGTATGTAGATGATATCTTTCTAGCAACAGAAGAAAAAGGAATGTGTCTGAAATTAACCATTGCTCTGTTTAATATGCTGGGCCAGGCTGGCTACCGAGTGTCAAAAGAAAAAGCACAACTAATAAAGGAAAGTGTAATATATTTGGGATGTGAAATCACTCAAGGCCAGAGACGATTGGGAGTCAATCGAGTGGAAGCTATTTGTGCTATTCCCCTTCCCAGAAACCATCAGGAACTAAGGTCTTTTCTGGGGATGGTAGGATGGTGCAGGCTGTGGATTTTGAATTTTGGACTTTTAGCTAAACCATTATACGAAGCTTTGAAAGAACCACAGTTGAAGTGGGATCGACAGAGGAGAAAGGCCTTTGAAGATTTGAAACAGGCCTTGAGGGAAGCTCCGGCATTGGGCCTTCCAGATCTAAATAAAGATTTTCAATTATATGTGAATGAGAGGCAGAAACTGGCACTGGGAGTGCTAGTCCAGAGACTTGGCTCATGGAAACGCCCGGTAGGGTATTTTTCAAAACAACTAGATGCAGTAAGCGCTGGATGGCCGTCATGCTTGCGGGCAGTTACGGCCACAGTGATCCTCATCCAAGAGGCCAGGAAACTGACCTTGGGAAGGAAAATAGAGGTATTCGTGCCTCACATGGTACTGGCAGTTTTGGAACAAAAGGGGGGTTACTGGCTTTCTTCCAGCAGAATGCTACAATACCAAGCAATTCTGAGAGAACAAGATGATGTGGATTTGAAAATGACTAATCATGTTAACCCAGCAGAATTTCTTCGCAGTGAGCAAGAAGGAGAATTAACACATGACTGCATGGAGGTGATTGAACAGGTGTATGCCAGCCGAATTGATTTGAAAGATGTCCCAATGGAAAACCCGGATTGGGAATTGTTTACCGACGGGTCCAGCTTCGTAGAGAATGGTACCAGGTATGCAGGGTATGCGGTGGTAACAGTTACAACTGTAGTGGAAGCAAAGGCTTTGACCCCTGGAACATCAGCTCAGCGAGCTGAAATTATTGGACTCGCTAGAGCCCTAATGCTAAGTTCAGGAAAGAAAGTGAACATATGGACTGATTCTAAATATGCTTTTGGGGTTGTGCTCATTCATGGCGCCTTGTGGAAGGAACGAGGGTTGCTGAATTCTCAAGGAACTACTATCAAATACAGAACTGAAATTCTAGCTTTGCTAGATGCAGTACACCAACCTGAAAAGGTCGCAGTGATGCATGTGAGAGGTCACCAGAAAGAAGAAGGAAAAATATATCAAGGAAACAGGTTGGCTGATATAACGGCACGAGAAGTAGCCAAAGAAGTGTGGACCCAAATGGCTTTGGTACCTGTTAAGGTGAGTCCTGTAACTCCACATTTGACTCAGGAACCGAAATATTCTCCGGATGATGAAAAACTAGCCGTGCTGCTGAAAGCGCAGAAGAATGCAACCGGATGGTATGTAACAGCCATGGGACAAGTTGTAGTTCCCACACGAATTATGAGAGCCATCTTAGAGACTGAACATAATAAATGCCATTGGGGAGCAGAGACATTGGTGAAATTTCTAAAAGGAGAAGTAATTTCTAACCAGATGTTAACATTAGCAAAACGGGTGAATGCCATGTGTCCAACTTGTTTGAAAAACAATCCAATAGTTAGGAAACAGATTCAGTTAGGAAGATTACAAGTGGGACCAGAACCGGGAGATTACTGGCAGGTAGATTTTTCAGAATTACCGAAAGCACAGAACTTTAAGCACCTTTTAGTGTATGTATGCACCTTTTCAGGTTGGCCTGAAGCTTTCCCTTGTCGGACAAATCAAGCAAAGGAAGTGGTCAAAACACTGTTGAAAGAAATTATTCCAAGATTTGGGGGTACCGTTGGGATTATCATCAGATAGAGGCCCACATTTTATAGCAGGAATCGTACAAGAAGTGGCCAGGGCGCTAGATATATCCTGGGATCTACATACCCCTTGGCGACCTCAATCAAGTGGACAGGTAGAACGCATGAATCAAACAATTAAGGGGCAAATTAAGAAGATTTGCCAAGAGGCAAAGATACAGTGGCCGCAGGCGCTGCCATTAGCACTACTCAGAATCAGAATCAAACCCAGGGAGCGATTGGGAGTCAGCCCATATGAAATACTATATGGGAAACCATACCATGCTAATGTGTTGAAAGGGGATTTGCACGTACACGGTGATCAGGCGATATTTGGTTATGTCATGTCATTAAACAAAACTCTTAATGCCTTAAGGGGAACCCTGCAGTGGAACAGACCTTTGCCCCTGGAAAATCCGGTACATGACATTCAACCGGGAGACAAAGTGTATGTGAAGAATTGGTCCACCCACCCCTTGAAAGAAGCATGGGAGGGCCCACGTCAAGTGATCCTGACAACCTACACTGCAGTGAAAGTCGAAGGAGTCGACTCATGGATCCATTACACGCGAGTCAAGAAAGTCCCCGTACAATGGGAGACTCAGTTGGTCTCTCCAACCCAGATGATTTTTCGCGGAAAGTAGCATGTTTGATTATATTGTTACTGATAAAACCAATCTTTGTTAATGGCTCTGTTGTAGTTGCAGTTACCGAACCAGTGGTTGGTGTTATGGATGGAATGGATGTGAACCTGACCTGTCTCATAACAAATGACCAGAAATCTGAACTCCGGAACGTGCAGGCAACCTGGGGTAAAGGTGCTGACTATCCAAGGGCAAATATTGTCACAGTTTGGGATAAAGATGCACAGAAAGGAAATACCACAGTACAATTGAAGCGAGTCGGACAAGATGATATGGATATATACATGTGCGTCGTTAAATCTCGAGACAGCTTTGATCACAAACAAATTAAATTAAGAGTAGTACCCTGGAAATTGATGAAAGATACTCCATCCCAAGAATTGGTAGAAATACACCCTACCTGGGCTGTGCAAGGTATGTGGGATGGACTTCCTTTGAAGATAAATTGTTCATTTGTGTTAAAACAAGAATGTAATCAGACACTGCAAGTTAAATGGTGGAAAGAAAATAAGCCGAAGCAGTGGGATAGAATAGATCAAGGAACCAGCTGGTGGGAAAAGTCTGGAAAAGGTGTGGGATGGCTGAATATTAGTAACCCTCAAATTGGCTTTTCTGAAGGAAAATACTTGTGTTTAGTGATATGTGAAATTGATGCAGACTATGGAGTAAGAATAGTAGAAGCTAAGTTGCAGGGACAAAGAATCGGACCCAATTACACAGTATCCCCAACAGAAAAGAGGTATAGAGAGCTGAGAGATACAGAAGTAGCTGCACGTCAGAGTCATGGACAAGAGAATTTAGTAGTAGGATTAATTAGAGATTTCGGGATGGTGCAAAATGTATCCCGAATCACAGCATGTTTGCCACTTCCACAAGCAGCAGGAGAACCAATTCCATGGGGAATAATTCCTATTCCATTACCACCACAGGCACCAGAAAACACATCCACTGTGTGTCAAATAGAAATGAAGGAAAGAGAAATAGTAACTGTTAAAAAGGTATGGCAGGCCGCATCGTATGCTGCTAAAGAAGTGGAGGTAAAAACGAAACAACCTTATCAGGAGGTTAAGTGTCAAAACATAAGTCAGCAGCACGTGATTTGGGATGATTGGAAAGCTATATGGGGACCAAGTATACTGGAACATTATAGTTACATCGGGGCAGTAAACTGGTGTATTCAATGGATAGGAAGCAAGAACCAAACTCTTGTAGAAGTATATAAGACAGAAACCTCCACAAGAGAAATCAAGGCAACTGGAGAAAGCTGGAATTGTACTAAAGTAATTACCTGTGACACCCCTGAGAATCAGATTAGTCTAGCTCCTCTTAGAGTGTTACTCAAGTGGGGATGTGAATGTAGAAAATTCAATCATACAATTACAGGGAAAATATATGCATTGAGCAGAAATAATGGAATTAAAAGGGCCGTAAGTTGTCAAGATACTACAATTAGAAGTTCAGGAAATTTAGTTTGGGTAATGGGACATGGACAGTGGACAACACACATTCCTATAGATGGACCTATAACACAAATCACTTTAGGAGTTCCCACCCTTTGCCCCCTGTGGAAACAATCAAAACTAAAATCAAACCGAAAGAAGAGGGAGGTAGATGAATTTACAGAGCTAGAAAATGAATGGCATGAACCTGATGGTGGGGTTAAGTTTGGATGGGCTTTAGAATCCTTATTTGCACCTATAGCCTCATATAGGAACAGAGAAATGCTGTATAAATTGTTAGGACAGACTGAGAGATTAGCAGCAGCCACCAAGAAAGGGTTTAAGGACATAAATTTGCAATTACAAGCCACATCCCGGATGACTTTGCAGAATAGGATGGCACTGGATATGCTGTTGTTAAAAGAGCATGGTGTGTGTCAGTATTTGAAAAAGAAGATTGACCATTGCTGCATCCATATCCCAAACATGACTATCGAAGTAGAAAAAGATATTTCTCAATTAGAAACAATTGAGTTGAAAACTAAAGAAATTGAAAAAGAAGCACAACATAATTGGATCGGAGCAATATTTGAGTCTTTGGGACTTCAGGTTTCTGGATGGGTTTCGTCAGTAATACAATATATTCTACTGTTTGCAGTTCTTTTGTTAATTATTTTGGATAGCTTATAAGTGTGTTTTAGGAGCCATTGAAAAGGAAACAAAACGCACCAGGAGAGTGATAAAGGCTCTGACAAGAACCAACGAGATGTACCCGCTCCCTCCGAAATATGAAGTTGCCATAGGGCAAGAAAATCCGGCATTCGAAGGAATTGATGAAACTAAGAATTGAGCATCCTTGCAGAAGACTGAAGAATGCTCAAAAGGGGGGAATTGTTTCCATTTTGATTTAATAAACTATATTGAACTGTATTAAGGGGATAGCAAACATTAATAGTTGACATTAGTAGTAGTCATGCTAAGGCTTGGTAGGCCTCATGTAACCTGTAGATGAACTGTTCTAGCAGATTTTGCAATATAAGCAATGTAGCTAAGAGATAATTATTTATCTCTTAGGAATGTAGCTTATCTTAGGGAGGATATAAGAGATAATTACTTATCTTAAAGAATGTATGCTTATCTTAAGGAGGATACCTTTTGGCAGGATATTTAAATGTCAAAGAAATAATTGTACCAAGTAGTGAAAGTGAAGCAAGAATTTGTTAAGATGAAGAAATCATGTAAAGAAACATATAAAAACCCTGTGATTTCTCTGAGAGTCGGGGCTCTGTCTTTGGACACTAGTCCACAGGCTCCCGGGCCCTCAATAAAGCACCGCATAAACGACTTCGGTGGTTTGTGTTTTCTTCGGATCGGGCAACATGTATACATGTAACACTGAAGGTGGGGGAGGAACCTTTCACACATCCATGCACACCCCCATCCCCACCATTGGCTCCATTGCAAGAGGATGAGGGATAATATTAGAAACCAGGGGGGAAAGCTCCGCAGAAGCAGTGGGAACAGCAGAGGCAATTTGGGGGGCAAGCAACAAGCAATACAAAGGAAGGAGTATAAGGTGGTGCAGAGCCCATCTCTGCAGGTGCCTCGGTTAAATTACTCACAATTGCTGCAGTTAAAGTTCTTCCTTGGTTTTCGTACTTGTTTTCGACCATCATCTTTATGGTGGTCAAATGCCCAATTATCCCATACATACCAATAATCCATTTGTGCTGGGAAATTGTCTTCCAGACAACCTCACAAAAAGGTGCTACTCCAAGCATCTAACATCAGGATAACCAAGAATATTATAGCTCTGACCAGCTGGTATATACAATTTCTGTTATTTTACTTAATATTCTACAGTGTTGGACTAATCTATCCCTTATGGAAGTTTGGGGTCATCTTCACCCACTATAACAATACTTGGGCTCTGATATTTTATTTTCTAAACAATGCAAACTAAAGTCAGATTGTGTTTGAAAACAAGAACCTGATGGGCAAAAAAAGTAAAATAAAAGAAGCTGAAAAGTTGAAATGCTTATTTTATATACTAAGAGAATATCCAGTTCAAATTTTGAATGAAGGGCTGCTATAGTTTCCCATTTGCCATGATACAAAAACATGTTTGCCAAATCTTTTATCTTTTAAGTAGGAAAGTATCACAGCACATATACCCCTGAAAATTTAGGCTAAATCTAAGAGCAACCTATATGTCGGTGTGTTTATCCCTTACAAGATAGGTCCTAAAATAATAATTCTACCTTATTTCTTCACATAAAATAAAATAAAATATAGTGATCTGAAAAAAACCCAACAAGTTCTTTTTCAGGGCATGCAATATCTGTATAGCAATAATCCCCATGTAGGTTTAATGTAGTTAGACCTAAGTGTAAGTCCTGCTTTCTGCAAATCTGAGCAGCTGAAGGAGTGGGGGTGTTTAGCCTGGAGAAAAGGAGGCTCGGAGGAGACCTTATTGCTCTCTACAAATCCCTGAATGGAGGTTGTAGCCAGGTGGGGGGTGGTCTCTTCTCCCAGGTAACAAGCAACAAGACGAGAACACAGCCTCAAGCGACACCAGGGGAGGTTCAGGTTGGACATCAAGAAGAATTTCTTAATGGAAAGGGTTGTTAGCATTGGAACAGGCTGCCCAGGGAGGGAGTGGAGTCCCCATCCCTGGAGGTGTCCAAGGAAGGACTGGACATGGCACTCAGTGTTCTGGTCTGTTTGACAAGGTGGTGATTGGACAAAGGTTGGACTTGATCTTGGAGGTCTTTTCCAACCTAAATGATCCTGTGAAATCTCTTACATACATAAACAAAATATCCTGATGCGATTTAGCCGTCTTTCTCTCATTTACTGCCTCTGATGTTTTGTTGTAATTGTTATCAAATGGATGTCAGCTAAGTCTGATTCCCTATGCAGTTTATGTTTACCTAAGCAGTTAAGTCATCTTTCAAAGCATTTTAATTTGGCCCAGTTCTACCTCAGTTCTGATTTAGGGCTATGATTTAATTGGATTTTTTTGTGCTGCAGTTTGCCACAAAGAATCTGTGTTACTTCTAAGATTAGTGATTTTGTAGAGCTCCACTGTTTGCTTGGAACAGCTTAGGTTCTGTTTCATTGTACTTCTCCAAAAGTTGCTCTCCTCTCATGCTTGACAAATCCACAGTCTTAATTAAATTCACAAGAAATTGTGCTTGTAGTTCTAAACAGAAGAGCTTTTGGACTTTGCTTTACAGAATTTTAACATGAAGTTCTGTGTTCATACTTACAGTTCCCTACCTCCCAAACAGGGCTTTTCCCCTCATCCATTCATAAGTTGCTGTAATCCTCATATAAAGATAGCAAGAGAAGGCCCAGAGAGGGCTGACTTCATGTGTCCTTTCCAGGCAAATCATTGTGCATATGAAAAATCTGGAAGACCTGACCTGTATCCGGAAGGTTAAAGGTAAGATCCAGCTAATATTGGACAATACTAGCTGCTTCAAACTGACTTAATTTCAGAAGTAGAAAACTTTGCTAAGGAGGGCCATTTTTGTTTCCTTTCATGCTGGGAGTCAGATTTTCCTGGAACAGATTTGAATAGCAGCAGTGAAAATACTACTGTGTCCAGCATGTGACAAGGAATTAATAGAATTCCTTGGGAAAACAGGACCATGATGTAAAAGCATGCCTGACACACCATACACAGTAATAAAATGACAGATACGCTGAAATGTCTAAATATTAAAAGCATACATATTTTTATTAAAAAAAAAAGTCAAGACACACAAATGCTTTACCTGGCAATAAAATCAAACTCCGATCCTGCAAGCATTAACACACCAAAGAGAGTGGACACAGCTCCATCCAACACTGGTGCAAACATATGTCCCAATGCAAGGACAGCCCTACGGTTCTTGTCTCCTACAGCAGTTAAAAATGCCTGTAAAACAATGAAATTAATTTCATTAGACACATACAGTCTTTCAAACAGCCTCTCTCTTCGTATGCAGTTTTTCACCAGTTAATTACTTCAATTTACAGTCCATTAAAGTATCTCTATAGCAGGCTAGATCTCAGGACAAGGTCTGATCATGCAGTCATACCATATAGCTGCTGCTGAAGTCACATGACCAGAGTAAGCATTGATTAGAGAGTCAGAGACATAGTAATAATTTTGGAAACAATGCATGCCTGCATCATCAGGCCTTTCATTTGTTTCTCAGTTTGCTTGTTTCCACATGCAAAAAATTCATTTTATAGTAAAAGCACCTCAGGTGTAAAAATTATAGGGATTTTCTTGTCATTCTCATGAGGGCATAGTTTCCATGACTGTCATGAGAACTTTGTTGTAAAACTAGCCAATACTGATTCAGGTTTTCCTGAATACATTTGGAACAGGCCAAGGACTTGCAACTTTTTCTCATGCACAGAGTCACATTCACAGTAGCATTTACTAGTGGATCAGGTCTTTCTGTCACTTTACACAGAAGTGTTCACTAATACGATGCATTTCTCCTCACAGGTTTGAGGATCCACACTATCAGGTATTATACACAGTAGGCACTCAACTCATGGAAAGTTGCCAGTGTATTCAACAGCATCAGTATAAAGTAGCGCTGCTAAGTCGTGTGCTGCTTTTTTACATTCCTATTTCACTCAAGATGAATGTTTTTGCAACTTTTTCTACTTCAAACCTAGCAGCACTATACTATGCCCAACTATACAGCATACTAGCTAGCAGTGCTATATATGACCAACTCTGTACCTCATCTACAACATGTAGATGCTGGGTGGTGTCAGCTGTCCCCACGGCCAGTTCAAACCTTGGGAAGACATATAACCAGCCCCTAGGGAGCTCCAGCAACCAAGAGCGATGCAAGCAGGGCGTGGAAACAGGGAGTGTCATCTGAGAGAAGCAGTACAGAAGTTTGCGTGTAAGGGCACCTGAGAAGGGCAGCACACTCTACCAGTTGTCGGGCTGCTGCCTCATCTGCTCACCCACAGGCATAGGCTGTGGCCCTGATGGTCACCCCAACTAGCTGTTGGCTATGCAAACATACCCGGCAGCTTGAGGACTCCAGGGGATTGGAAGGGCTTACTAGGCAGTGCTTTGGGATTGTTGGAAGCATGGTGGCAGAGACCTGGTGAGGGCTGTGTTCTGCAGCAGCCAGGGACCATCTACCTACTCAGGCTAGCCTGCGATGAATGGAAGTGACCACCCAGACAGAGCTTCCTGTCAGGGAAGCTGCTGTCCAGGTGGAGGGCTGTAAAGTCTGTACCCCACACTTCTGGGTGGAGGAGGGTGCAAGCTCCACCTGTGCAAAGTGTGTTCAGGTGGAGTCACTCAGGCAGCCGGTGGAGGAGCTGAAGGAGGAAGTCAGCAGGCTACACTGTATTAGGGAGGAGGAACAAGAAATAGATAATTGTTCGAGACTTTGCAAGAAGAAATACTAGGGCCCTGTGGCACTGACCTCCAAGGACTACCAGACAAAGAACACCAACAGCGAGCTGACAGCACCTTGGAGATAGAGGTGCCATGGTCTCTGGTGACTTGTGTCATCAGGATATCTATTGCTCCCCCCCATTTCCTTGTATGTACCAACCTGCAACAGTCTTGACAGTGGGTGGAGCCAATGGACAACTCTCACAGGGAGAAACTGCACCAGTTGCACACACTAAAATCTGCAAAAGAAAGTGGCGAGTGCTAGTAACAGGTGAATCTCTGCTTAGAGGCACCGAGGCACACGCTTCAGCTGACCTGATATACAGTCTAGGGAAGCTCGCTGCTTGTCAGGAGCCAAGATATAGGATGTCACAGAGGCTGCCACAACTGGCTAAAAGCACGGACTACTATTCACTAATTCTCTTCCATGTGAGCACCAATGACATGGTAAAGCATAGTCTGGGCAAGATCAAACAGGACTTCAGAGCCCTGAGGGTGCAAGCAAAGGGGACAGGGGCCCAAGTGATCTTCTCCTCTGTCTTGTCAGTCAGGGATAAGGGTGTGGGCAGAAGTCGACTCATCATGCAGATCAACACCTGGCTTGGTAGCCAGTGTTGTCACCAGGGTTTTGGCTTCTATGATCATGGGATGTTCTTCGGTGAATGCAGTCTATTGGGGAGAGATAGGATCCACCTATATATAAGAGGCAGGAGAATTTTTGTTGTCAGATTGGTTGACTTAGTAAATCGTGCTTTAAACTAAGGAACTTGGGGGGATGGGGGTGGGGGTGGAGGGTTGTTCAAAGCTGTAAGATTCACATACAAGCAACAGGGTGGATGAGCACACCTATCAGAGTAGTGAGGAATGCTCCCCAACCCTCCAAAAAGACATGACAGTCGACAGTCCAACTGAAGTGTTGCTATAGTAACAAGCAGGAGGAACTGGAAGCCACTGTGCAGCTGGAAAGCTATGACCTGATTGCTGTCACTGAAACTTGGTGGGATGAATCACATGATTAGAGCACTGCAATCGATGGCTATAAACTGCTCAGGATGGCCAGGCAAGGAATCATAGAATCACAGAATCGTTAAGGTGGGAAAACACCTTTAAGTTCATCAAGTCCAACCACTGACCTAGAACCATCACCATATGCACCACTAAGCTATGTCCTCCAGTGCTATATCCACATATTTGTTAACACTTCCAGGGATGGTGACTCTACCACTTCCCTGGGCAGTCTGTTCCAATGCTTTACAACCTTTTCCATAAATAAATTTTTCCTAATATCTAATCTAAACCTCCCCTGGTGCAACTTGAGGCAATTTCCTCTCATCCTGTTGCTTGTTACATGGGGGAGGAGACTGACACCCACCTCACTACAACCTCCTTTCGGGTATTTGTAGAGAGCAATAAGATCTCAATGAGCCTCCTTTTCTCCAGACTAAACACCCCCAGTTCCTTCAGCCACTCCTCATAAGACTTGGGCTCCAGACCTTTCGCCAGCTTTGTTGCCCTTCTCTGGACTTGCTCCAGCACCTCAGTGTCTTTCTTGTAGTGAGGGGCCCAGAACTGAAGAGTATTTGAGGCGTGGCCTCACCAGTGCTGAGTACAGGAAAATGATCGCTTCCCTAGTCCTGCTGGCTTCACTATTTCTGATACAAGCCAGGATGCCATTGGCCTTCTTGGACCCCTGGCCACACACTGGCTTGTGTTCAGGAAGGGGGGGGGGGGGGGGGGGGGGGGGGCGGGGGTTGCCCTGTATGTGAAAAAAATTGATTAACTGCACAGAGCTGTTTTTGACAACTAGCAGCACACAGGTTGAGAGTTTATGGGTGAAAATTAGAGGCCAAGCCAACAAACAAAACCTTGTGGCTGGTGTTTACTATAGGCCGCATTATCAAGGGGAGGATGTTGATGAAGCATTCTTCCTTCAGCTATAGGAAGCATCAAGATCTGCATGCTCTGATCCTGCTGGGGGACTTCAACCACCCTGACATCCACTGGAAAAGTGTCACAGCAAGATGCAAGCAGTCTAGGAGCATCTTGGAGTGGATTGAGGATAACTTCCTAATCCAGGTGATGACATGGCAGGCCAGATGGCATGGCATGG
Organism: Phylloscopus collybita; assembly: GCA_027886175.1. Classification (NCBI taxonomy): domain Eukaryota; kingdom Metazoa; phylum Chordata; class Aves; order Passeriformes; family Phylloscopidae; genus Phylloscopus; species Phylloscopus collybita. Next base: position 7,003,939 of record JAJNNQ010000057.1, read on the forward strand.
CAGGATGGGTCAACAAGGGAAGAGCAGCAGATGTTGTCTATCTCAACTTCAGCAAGGCTTTTGACACTGTCTCCCATAGCATCCTCATAGGTAAGCTCAGGAAATGTGGGTTAGATAAATGGACGGTGAGGTGAATCAAGAACTGGCTGAATGGCAGAGCTCAGAGGGTTGTGATCAGAGGAGTAGAATCCAGTTGGAGGCCTGTAGTCAGTGGCATTCCCCAGGGATCAATACTAAATTCTTCATGGAAAGGGTTGTAAAGCATTGGAACAGACTGCCCAGGAAAGTAGTAGAGTCACCATCCCTGGAAGTGTTAAAGAAACATGTAGATATGGCTCCTCAACATGAGGAAGAACTTGTTTACATTGAGGGTAGCAGAGCAGCCTAACTGGCTGCCCAGGGAGGTCATGGAGTCTCCCTCTCTGGAGACATTCAAAACTAACCTGGACATGTTCCTGTGTCACCTGCTCTGGGTGACCCTGACTTGGCAGGGGGGTTGGACTGGATGATCTCCAGAGGTCCTTTCCAACCCTAACTGTTCTGTGATTCTGTGATAGAAAGCCCAACCAGAGGAGATGCATTACTGGCCTTTTTGCTCAGCAATGCAGAGGAACTAATTGGAGAGGTCAAGATCGGTAGGTAGCCTGGGCTGCAGTGAACATGCCCTGGTGGAATTCACAATCTTGAGGGATGTAGGCCAGGCAAATAGTATAGTCAAGATACTAAACCTTAGGAAAGCCAACTTTCAGTTGTTTCCCTGTGCCCTGATCACTGATCACTATCTTCTAAAACATCACACAGCAATGACAGTGGAAGTGTAAAATTGCCAGTTACTTCAAGAATTGTCCTTTATTGAATAAAATCCATCAAAAGAATTTGAAGTACACTGCGAGGAGTAAATCCCTCTGGGAGATGGGCTGAGTGAGAGAGATGGGAAAGCTCTACCTTGCCTAGTGCGTTGTTGCATTGTGGGGTGTCCCCTGTGCTTTTGGGATGCGGTGCTGTATTCAGAGATCTGCCCAGCAAGCTGCCAGGTTGGAGTTGGCCCTGAGCCAAGCACTCTGTTTTGCCAGGGGCAGTTGCAGTGGCTATCACAGATTCACAGAGATCAAAGCTGACTTAAGAAGGCATTTAATATGTTCCTGTGAAAAAATATTGGGCTGGTTCATCCAAGAATTTGTATGCTTTGAAACTTAAATCTTTATCTCTCCTTAGGCTAGCAATAGAAATTGGAGGGAGATGGATCTGATGAGTGGACTGTTCAGTAGATAAGGAATTGGTTGAATGATCACATCCAGAGGGTAGTGGTCAATGGCTCAGAGTCCCAATGGATATCAGTGACCAGTGGTGTCCCTCAGGGGTCCTGTGTTGGTTTTGCACGACCTGGTCTTTGGTAGCAGGGGGGGCACAGAGGTGGCTTTTGTATCCAGCAAAGCCAATCCCTGATGGGTCTGAAGACATGCCACTGGCCAAGGCTGGGCCAATTTGGCATGATGGTAATGCCTCTGTGATAGCATATTTAAGAAGAAAATCAAAACAAAGTGAGGGCACAGTTTTTTTCTATCCAGAGAAGAGGAGGAGGTGAGAACATGTGAGGGAAACAACATGGAGACACCAAGGTCAGTGAAGAAGGAGGTGGTGGAGGTGCTCCAGGTGCCGGAGCTGAGATTCCTTTGCAGGCCATGGTGATGACCATGGTGAATCAGGCTGTCCCCCTGCAGCCCATGGGGATCCACAGGGGATGCAGAGATCCACCTGTAGCCCATGGAGGAGGTGCCCACACCAGAGCAGGTGGATGCCCAGGGGAGGCTGTGGTCCAGTGGAAGACCCAGTTGAGAGAGGGGGCCCCTGCTTCCAAGCTGGAGCAGCCTGTCCTTGGAGGACTGCACCCCATGGAAGAGTGACCCATGCCGCAGCAGTTTAGGGAGGACTGTTTGCTTGTGGGAGGGACTCACATTGCAGCAGTTTTGGGAGGACTGCTGCTCATGAGATTGGAACCACATTGGAAAAGTTCACAGAGAACTGTCTCCAGTGGGAGGGACCCCACGGCATAGCAGGGGAAGGACTTCTCTCCCTGAGCAGTGGAAGAAGATCTCGGGTGACAAACTCACCAAAACCCCCATGCCCTGTCTCCCTGTGCCGTCAGGGTAGAAGGAGGGAGGAGTTGGGGGATAAAAAGGGTTTTTTTAAGGGCTTATTTTACTTCTCATTATCCTCCTCTGACTTTGTTAGTAATAAATTCACTTTGTACTTCTAAGTTGAGCCTGTTTTGTCCTTGGAGTGTTTTCTCCTGGTCCTTATCTCAACTCACGAAGGCTTTAATTTTTTTCCTCTCCTCTGTCCAGCTGTAGCAGGGGACGGTGAGTGAGTGGCTGTTGTGGGTGCCTGGCACTTGGACAGTGTCAAACCATGACATGTCCATATTGGGACCAGTGTTATTTAATATCTTCATTAATGACATAGAGAGAGGGATTGAGGGCACCCTCAACAAATTTGCAGATTTGCTCTCCAAGCTCAGTGGAGAGGTTAACCTAACTGAAGGATGGGATGCTGTCCAGAGGGACCTGGACAAGCTCGAGAAGAAGTCTCCCATGGGAATCACATGAGATTTAACAAATCCAAGTGCAAGGTGCTGCACCTAGGTCAGAGCAACCCCCAGTATCAATACAGGCTTGGGGGATGAACCAATCGAGAGGAGCCCTGGTGAGAAGGGCTTGGGAGTGCTGGTGGACGAGAGGCTGGACATGAGTTGGCAGTGTGTGCTCGCAGCTCAGAAAGCCAGTCATATCCTGGGCTGCATCAAAAGCAGCGTGGGCAGCAGGGCAAGGGAGGGGATTCTTCCCATCTGCTCTGCTCTGGTGAGACCCCACCTGGAATACTGCATCCAGCTCTGGGGTCTCCAGCATAGGGAGAGCCACAAAGATGATTAGAGGGATGGAGAGCCTCTTCTATGAGGAAAGGCTGAGAGCACTGGGATTGTTCAGCCTTGAGAAGAAAAGGCTCCTGGGTGACCTTATTGTGACCTTACAGTACCTGAAGGGAGCCTACAAGAAAGCTGGAGAGGGACTTTTTACAAGGGCATGTAGTAACTGGACAAGGGGGATTGGCTTTAAACCAAAAGAGAGTAGGTTTAGATTGGATATTAGGCAGAAATTCTTTAGTCAGAGGGTGGTGAGGCTCTGGCACAGGTTGCCCAGAGACGTTGTGGCTGCCCCATCCCTGGAAGGGTTCAAGGACATGTTGGATGGAACTTCGAGTAACCTGGTGTAGTGTAAGGTGTCCCTGCCCGTGGCAGGAGTGTTGGAACTAGGTGACCTTTATGGTCCCTTCCTGCCCAAACTGTTCTGATTCTATGATTTTAGATGTTTGGGGAAGACTAAAGATGTTTATTTTCTTGGAAAAATAGTCAATTTATTTTATGGGGAATGCTTTAAAGGGGAGGCATAAATTTACTTTTTTTATCCCTAAAGCTTTCTGGGGCTTGCGTTTGAAAACTGATTTAATTATTTTAATTTCTTTTTTTCTTCCTCATTTAAGGGGAAAAAACCAAAGGTGTTAAATCCTTACTTAGCTCTTGGTCCCTATTTTCTTGCTCTGCTTTTCACAGCTTTTCACTGGCTGATACTAGTTTGACAAAAGCAAGTCATTTTATTTTGATTGTGGAAATATTTTACACACACATATGCAGATACACATGCATATATGTGCAGAATTTTGATGGAATTTTTTTTATAATTCCCGATAAAACCACTTTCTGATTTATAAAACTTCTCTTCAAACATCTCAAAGAGCAAATAATCCTGAATGCATTTATACTCAAAGTCTAGGAATACAGTAAGTGATAGTATCCTCAGAATAAGGAAATGTTTGGGCTCGGATTTTCCAGGCTGAACAGCAGACTAATATAAAAATCTTAACTGTGTCCAGTATTAGATACAGCTTTTTTCTCTTTGACGTTTCCATTGGTTTTGACTGAATCTGTGGCATTCAGAAATTAAGGCACCTAAATCTTTTTTGATTGGCATCAGGATTTTGTTACCAAGAAGTCTATGACTGAGGGAAGAAGAGTCCACATTGCCTGACTGCTAACTGTAACCACAAGAATCATGAAATAAGTGTTGGATTAGATTGATTTGTTTCTTTTTCATGAACTTTAATTAATGTTTGGATGTTTTTCAGTTGTTCAAGGGACTGGTGGATGGGATCCCCTGGGAAACTGCTTTCAGGGATGAAAGAGCTGAATAGAGGTGGAAACTATTTAAAGACATTTTTCTTAGAGCACAAGAACTATCAATTCAATCCCCATGTGCAAGAAATCAGGCAAGGAAGGCAGGAGTAAGGCATGTCTGAGTAAGGACCTCCTGGTTAAACTGAAAGACAAAAGGGAAATGCACAGGCAGTGGAAGCAGGGGCACACATCCCAGGAAGAATATAGGGATGCTGCCCAGATGTGTAGGGATGGGATCAGGAATCCAGCACAGCTGGGGATAAATTTGGCAAGGGATGTGAATGATGATGATGATGATAATAATAATAAAAATAATAATAATGGCTTCTACAGGTATGTAAGTCAGAAAAGGAAGGAAAAATAAATTGTATCTTCCCTGATAAATAGGGGATCTGGTGACAATCTCCCATGGAGGAGGCTGAGGTCCTCAACAACTTTTTTGCTTCCATTTTCATTGGCAATCTCTCTTTCCACATCTCTCAAGTCTCTGAATCTCAAGGCAGCGACTGAGGGAAAGAAGTCCTACCCATTGTAGGAGACGATCAGGTTCGAGACCACCTGAGGAACCTGAACATATACGAGTCCATGGGACCCAGTGAGATGCATCCCAGGGTCCTTAGGGAATTAACCGATGTAGTTGTCAAGCCACACATATTTGAAAAGCCATGGCAGTCAGGCAAAGTCCCCAGGGACTGGAAAAAGAGAAACATCATGCCTCACTGCTAACTGTGACCACAAGAATCACAAAATGAGTGTTGGATTAGCTTGATTTCTTTCATTTTCTTGAACTTTAGTTAATGTTGTGATTTTTCCCTCTGTATTTGTAAAGGGTAATAACTGAAGCAAAGAAGAGGCCAGAGATGGAAAGCTGTATTTCCAGAACGGCTTGAAGAGAAGTACTGCTCAAAGTTGTGAGAAAGGACATGCTGCATCAGGACAGCAATTCAGTGTTACTGCAACTTATTGTATTGTTTTGTAAAATATTTCTATAAATATTTAAAGAGGTACACATATGCAATATACAAAAGAACACTGTAAAGCAGTATAATATGGACTCGTTTGCCTCCACCTAATAGAGTAAGGACAATATTGGGTTTGCTCTGTACTTATTGTACTTTCATCTCTTTGCCACAACTTTATCTATTTCTAAATTTCAGCTTAAGTTTCTGCTGCTTAAATATTGCTTGATTTACTTGTATAATTCAATGCAAAAATTGCTTATGTAATAGGATTTTTTCTGTAAAGGTACATGTTTCTTTAAAATATTTTAAATCTGCATATCACAAACTGTGGTAGTATGAAATGTTACTGTTAATTTTCAAACATGCTATGCACAATTTTTTTTAAAAAAAATAAGCAGATATGGAGTAAAATATGTCAGTCTTGGAGACTTAAATCATTTTAGCTGCGTGCAGGTCTTGTTTTGCTGTGTGTATTGATGTGTGCATCTCGAAGTGTGCCTGTCAACGTGTGCATGTTCCCAGTGTACTGTATTTTCTCTTTTACTCTATGGTAAACCTTAATGGACCCACTGATGCTGGCGTGAGTCTGCCTTACCCTGTTAATAGGCACTAGTGAAAACTGCACTGGTGTTAACTAACCATGTGCCATAGACTACCATTATCAAAGGGCCGAGATAAAATAGAAGACAGGAAGTTAGAGTTTGGGAGTGTGGTTCAGTTTCCCACTCGATTAATGACTTGGTACACGTGATTTTGGTCAAGTTGTGCAACTGCCCTGTACCTCAGTTTCTCAGTCAGTAAAATGGGCATACTTGTACTTTTCTACTTCCCAGGAGAGTTGTGAGGCTTAATTACTGTTCACAAAAGTGTTTTGACATTTTTCATAAACGGTTGTGCAAACACTATAATCATTCTTTTTTCACTTCAAAATGTGCTGAACATTGAGACGTACTGGTGGTTATAGAAATTCAGAGAGCGTAGGCCTTATTTTGATATTGATACTTTTAACTGAGTGGCATTAGAGGCTAAATAATCTAATTTTTTCTTGGTAAGCCACCGCTCAGCTGTCTCCTTATGACATTCAAAGCAGTAACTTCTGTCACCTTATTTTAATCACAGGAAAGAAGTTAATAAGAAGTGAGAAAAATCAAATGGAAGAATTAAAAATAACCCTTCTATTTTTACTTAATAAGTATGAATGACTTTCTGTTGGATCCAAGACTAATGAGTCACACTTTTCCTCTGTTGTTTTGATTGGTTTTCCCATGCTGCATTGGCACTTTTAATTAAAACAGCTAAATTGGGATCTCTTTGTGAAACTAATTTAGCTTTTTTTGGTTATGTTTTAGTCTAAAGATTGATTGCTGCAAGTGAAGGGCCTGAAAAAATGCTTCAATATCTGTGTTCTGTTTGAAACCAAACCATAAGGACAGAGAACCTTAACTTAAAACACTAGAACAGAAGTTCTCATTCTCTCTCTCTTCATCTTCCTCCATCATTTTTCTGCCCCGCCTGATTCCTTGCCCTGCATGTCATGTGCAGGTGACCTGTCTGCTGCTTCGCACTTCAGTCGTCACACTGACAAAGAGAGAACTTGGTGGCTGACAACATTTATTTTGGTTTGCTTTGGGGATTTTTAAAACCTTTTTAATTGTGTATGATATTTATATTTTTGTATCATAAGAATGTTTTCTTACAGTATTTGCCATGACAGTTTATGCCAAACAAAATGCAGGGACCTTATTTCTGCTGGAGACACTATGACAACGACATTTTTCCTTTTAAATGCATTTTTATTTGTATAGAATGCTCACTAATGTTAAATAGGAAAGAGTATATAACATATTAAAGTCTCACCATACCTTTCAGCATAAGGAGGTAAAAGAAAAAAATATTCAAGCTGGATCTCATCACCTGTCTATTTTGATAGAAGTAGGTTTGTGTCTGTCTTGGGGTGACTGTACGATACCGTATCCCCTATTGTCTGCTTTATGCCCAGGAATGGGTCCTGTAACTTTAAGCTAGGTCAGAGAGAGGGAGGACGCAAAGCAGGTGGAATTCTTTCGGTGCAGTTTTCACACATCCTCCCCCGGGTTCACTCAGCTGTGTTGTCAGCATGGACAGAGGGAGCATAGTTGCTTTTTAGCTAGCTTCTTGTTTGTTAACTAAGTCAGTAAGTTTTCCTGGGACTGTGGCTTCTTCTTCTGGAACTGTTCAGCTTTGCTCCAGTCCAAAATACCAGACCATCACTGGGAGCCCCACACCACAGCCCAGCGGGGGGAGGCTTCAGGGACATCACATCCCTGCTCCAGACCTCAGGAGAAGCTGAGCAGGACTCTAAAAATCCACCAGCTTTCTCCACAACGAGAAGGCTTATTATCTAACATCATTCATTCTCTTTTCCTGTGCCTGCGTGCACTCTGCTTGTTAAATAAACGGGTTTTTTTCACTTTCCTCCAAATAATTCCTTCCAAACCTGTGGGGGACGGGCTGCCAAAACCTACCTTTCTTTGGAGGAGACACCCTTTCAGGACATTTCCTCCAAATTTGTCTCAAACCGAGACAGTGTCATTTCAGTTAAAAAGATAAAATTATGACATACAATTAATGTGAAAATTTATTTCTGTAGTGTACATAAAAGTCAATCAGTCTTTTGACAGAAATGTATTTTTAAAGAGTTTATATGCAATGAGGATAGCATTATGTTTTAGAACACTGCTGAAATGTGATTATAGTGCATACTTTTCCTTGAATGCTCCATGACAGAAAAGAATGTGTGAAACAGCACTAAGAGAGAAAGAGTGTGAATATTCATACAATTCTGGACTGTCTTTTAGTTACCATTTTTATCTGGAGTGGTTCTCATTTAAGCCTTGAAAAGAAATTCTACCAACCCTCTAAATATTAACGCATGGTATTTCACCTGGGTTAGAGCAATCCCCAATACTAATACAGCCTCATGGATGAATGGATTGAAAACAGACCTGCAGGGAAGGACTTAGGGATATTGGTAGATGAAAAATTTGATATGTACTGGCAATGTGCACTTGCAGCCCAGAAACCAAATCATATCCCGGGCTGCATCAAAAGAAGAGTGCCCAGCAGGTAAGGAGTGATTATTCTCCCTTTCCACTCTGTTCTTTTGAGACCCCACCTGGAGTACTGCATCCAGCTCTAGGGTCTCCAGCACAGGAAAGTCATGGACTTGTTAGAGTAGGTCCAGAAGAGGGCTGCAAATATGGTCAGAGGGTTGGAATGCATTTCTGATGAAAACAGGCTGAGAGAGGTGGGGTTGTTCAGCCTGGAAAACAGAAGGCTCCAGTGAGGCCTCACTGTGGGTTTTCAGTATATAAAGGGGGCTTGTAAGAAAGATTGAGACTTTCTACCATGGTCTGTTGTGATAGGATAAGGGGCAAGCATTTTCAACTGAAAGAGGGTAGATCTGAATTGTGTATAAAGAAAAATGCTTTATGAGGGTGATGAGACACTGGAACAGGTTGCTCAGTTGTGGATGCCCCATCATGGTAATTTTTAAAGGTCAGGTTGAAAAGGGCTTTTAGCAACCTAATCTAGTGAAAGAAGTCTCTGCCCATGGCAGGGAAGTTGGACTTGATCATTAGAGGATTATTTTAGTATAACTTGCTTAGCATTAGTAGCTAAATTTTCTGAAGCCTTAGGCTGCAAGCCTAGATACCTGAACTTTTACCTAGTTTAGTAAAAGGAGGCCACAGAGCCAGTTCACGATGAAAAATAAGGAAGCAAGGAAGGCCACTACCCCTTCAGCAGAAGCTGCAACCTCACAGATAAGAGAAGAAATGGCCTGCCTAAAGACAATTAAGAGAACCAATGAAGAAAAAGAAGACCCCAGACCTAAATATTATTATTGGACCAAACTGTCATGCGAGGGCTGGGAAACTTAGACCGTAAGAGTATAATAACCCAGGTATTTCTTGGTTCAGAGCCCCTCTCTGGAGACACCCAGTTTGAGCTGTTTCTACCACTGTACCACTCAAATGAATTACCTTTCCAGATTTAAAGCTTGAGACTGCTTAAAGATACCTAGAGTAGATGAGTATTAACAGTTTGGAGACGCATATTGGACCCTAGGCTACCACTTTTGGATCCTCTCAAGTTCAAACATCCAACTGCCAATCAAGGATGTGATTTCAGCTGGCATCCTTTACATGGGAGGCATCAAAAGGTAAGTGTTAAAACTCCCTGAGCAGATTTGGTGTAAATACTGTAATGAGTTTGAGTTCCACTCAGTATTGGGGTGGGTTGAAGTCCCTCCCCTGCTATGTTCCAAATATTTGGCCACCATCAGTGTGCTTAGATTCCTTTTATTAGCTCCTTTTCACTCTTACCAGATCCTCTCAATAGTCTACCCATCCTCCTGCTGAGTCTAAAAGTTCTATTAAATTTCCATCCAATTTCTCCATCTCTCACCCCATTTTCAGGTCCCCTCCTTTAATTTCTTTTTGATTGCTATGATACTAATAGACCAGAGATTATAGTAGGCTCCAAACATCTTTTTCTTGAGATGATATTATATTGACTAGACTCACCCATTCCTACTTTTTAATATGGTAAGATTCAAATCCATAAAGACAATGACATTCTAAAAATAACATTCTTCTGAAAAATGGTATAGAATAGTCTTACAGAAAAATGATTTATGTTGAGTGTGTGAAGAGACCTTTCCCTATGAAATGTTGAGAGTTCTGAGATACAACACTACTAAGAACAGACAAATGGAAAATGTTTTAAAACATGGGTTGCTTTTCATTTGTAGTATAGAAACATTTAAATTCTGAAATTCCCTAATTTCTAAGAAAATATCTATAAACTCCAACTTAGTATAAAAATTGACAGAAAAAAGAAATCAGGCCTTGTTCTAAACTTATCCTTAACATTGCACTTCCAGTGTCAAATGTGAACACAGGAAAATAGCCTTTTATTCTATCCAGTCTTGGTTGCCAAAAAAAGCAGGATGAATTTTGCATAACTAATATCCAAAACTGCTCCCCTTCAAGAAAACTGTCATTTTTCTGCACTTCTCTACATCAGGTTGACTAAATTGGATGATTAGGTGCACTCTAGATTTGAATACCTAACTTTGAAATTGTTGAAAATGTTTATATAAAACATTCAAGCCTTTATTCTTCTCTGCTTTTCTTTATTACATTGGAAAACTCTTTCCCTACAGATTGCACATTTGAACTCATTATTAATAGCTGCTGGGTTTTGAAAAGAAGGTGATTTTTCCCATGAAGAATTAAAATCATTCAAATTTTAGTCTTCCAGAGCAATTAAATGACATTATATAATTTTGAATATCTCACTTTGAAGGTTTCTTTACCACAAGATACAGAATCTACACACAGGAGGGCATAAAGAACTACATAGCACTGAGACTCAACACTGGGGCTGCAGATGATGAATGAGTGTGGCCTAAAATAATGAATATTAAGAGCTCTGCTTTGTCTATGTATTTGTGTCTCACACAACCAGATACCACATTTACCCATTATTTTAATTAATCAGTCTTCAAAAAGAATTATTAATATTAAAATATTATCTGTTCCCTCTTCTAGGAGACTGACTCAACAGTTATGAACAATTTCTTCAGATCAGATGTACTCTACCATGACAATCCAAATGGCACAAAAAACTTTGTGCAAAGTTTATGACTGATACTTTTCTGAAAATCATGCCACAGACTTAGGAGTTTAAGTAAGGATTTGGAATAATAACAGTTACCATTTTATTTTAAAATACTTTGAAAATGCTTTCTAGTTTTACATACCAAAGTAATATGAACAGTGAATTCCACACCAATGCCAACAGAAGCAACCAGGATAACCACAGGCACTGCACTCAGCTTTATTCCAATTAGACCCATCATGCCAAACAGCTCCACAGTCATCAGAGCCAGCACCACCACCTAGATGATTTCGAACAGCTGTTAGTAACTTCTCATACTCTAGACAAATGAAGAAGGATATTACAAAACAGTATGGGGACTATAAAATACATCCCTCATATCAGTCCTTCTCTTATCCTCAAATACAAGCCATTTTCCTTGTTTCATTGTGCTCAATGGCAATGACCCTCTAAATAATCAGTTTGAATTATTTTCCCAAGAACCATTTAAGAGATCAAGCATCACTTCTCTATTGGTAACAATTTATCAGTGTGGTTTGAAAAATAATTTTTTTTTCTTCCTTCTCATGGATATTCACTAGAACTTTTCTCTTTTTCACATGTTTCTCTGAAAAACCTTCTAGAAAAACTGACTTTCAAATAACTGCATTGGAATTCTTTTTGTAGTACTCCAAATGTAAGTGAGGATGACTCCGGAATAGGTTTAAAGCCCATAAGAGGGTGAATGTCATAATTAGCTGATGAGTCTCAGGTTACAGGAGGCCTTTGAGCTTTAAAGATACTTGAAGGGATTCATATGGACAATGCAAATAGATAAATATAAATAAAAGCTTTTATTTTTCTTTCATCTACCTTGTAAAAAATAATAAGGGAGGGGAGGAAATCCATGGAATCAACTTCAAAGTTTCTAAAGCCAAGCAGGAAAAAGAGACAAACTTAAAAAGCAATGTCAGACTGAAAAAAAACCACCTTTCCAAGGGATAAAAGTATGTACTATAATAAATTATTTTATAAGCTAATGTATCAAGAAAAGTAACATAAATTGCTTGATTCAGTGCTATTAAAAATATTCTAGACTAAACATTTACCTTTTAACATACTTGCTATATAAATGTATAACATAAAAACTAGCAACTGTTTTACATTTTTCTAAGCCACACAGCATTTATGAAACCATACACATAAATCATAAAACAGTTTATGGAATTTAAACATAGGAACATCACAATCCAATTTATCTTGGATGTTTACTATGAGGCTTATGGTACCTTGCAGAAAGCTTGAAGGAGTATTCTCTTCAATTTATAATTTTAAAACTTTTTTTCCTCAATAGCCCAGTTCCACTCTTTTCTCAGTGTGTATTGTACAACCTAACCATTTCAGTCTTTTCAGAAAGACTGCATTCAGAAACCAGTGGGCAAATTTACAGGCAAGTTATCCACAAGCAACTGCCTTGAAAAATAACACTGATAAAAAGAAGGAAGGAAAAACTAAATAGAAATAACTTTAATATTTAATAACGTTCTAAATTTCCATGTCTTTATTTCTCATGTTAATGGGCATCTGAACAAAGATAAAAAATCATGTATCCTTATAACAAAACCTTTAAAGCTGCAAAAAGATGGACAAAGGAAAAAAGTTATTAAGGTGGACAAAAGTTATAAAGGTTTGTATCTTTAGCATGAACTCTACCCCCTCAAGCTGAATAAATATATAATGAATGATGCAATATACATACTCTATTAGATGCCCAGACATAAACAAAACCTTCCTGATTATAAGAAGAGCTATGCTGAAAGGAATTTGACTTCAACAAAGACCCTTATAATAAACTTACAATGATGCCAGACGTCCAAGGGTTCAGGAGGAAGAGGGCACACACCAGAAACGTACAAGCCAAAACCACACTAATGGATAAGAGGAGCCAGTGACGAAGTCCAATATACTGCTCCCAAAACAGAAATGGATAACCATTTGGGTAGCTGGCAATCCCCATATTAGCATAGTTATTACAGATAGCTCTCACTTTCTTGATAGCTTCCACAAAGTCAGAAGTTTCACGCAATCCATTGAGGTAGAAAGGAAACTGAGCATATTCTATGGGCTCAGCTGCTGGAACTAGGAAAAGTATAGCAATGTTTTAACATGTTTGGGAAAGAGATAGACAGCATGGTTAACAGGACACTTGTTCTCTATAGCAGAATGCTTAAAGGTGTTGAATTTAAATTTTTGCATCTTTGGAACAACTGACACTTAAAAAACTCTAAAAAAAGGAAATTACTATATTTGTGATAAACACAGCCTTTATCAAGTCTCCAAACAATTCCATATCATTTAACAACTACAGATTTCAATATATGTATACAATCTTCACCAGCTTTTTACTGAATACCTGTCCTAGGGTTAGGATACATTGAAGCACAGCTAGCTTGTTTCCCAATCACATTTTCAAGAGCACCAGTCCTCCCCCACATGTACTCTCCCATTCCCTACTGGTGTCCAACTAGCAATACTCCCAATAAATTACTGAAGTGAACCAAGGCAAACCAACATTGCTGCTCAGGATGCAAAACAGTGAACAGCACAGAGTGGGAGGGACAGAAGGAGAACACCCACTCGCACAGACTCCCCAAAATAGCTCTTATACCATATTGGTGTTGGTATCTTAAACATATGAGCTAACTTGATGAAATTTCCTTACATATCAAAAATTGAGGATAAACATGATGAAATTCAGGAATTTACTGCAATCTGCAGGTTTCTCTTGCATACAGAACTATTAAGTGACATTAAGAGCAATGCTTATTATAAGTTCATAGAGCTTGGCTAGAAACTGTTATAAAACTAATTTTTCAACATGATAAAACCCTTCAGTAGTGCCACATTACACTAGATTCAACAACTGCATTTGTGTCCTGAATCTACAGAGTAACACAATATATTGTTCTGTTTATCCTTCTGAGCCCTATACAGCATCACCCAACTATAGTTACTAGGTCTTAAAGTAAGGAGTGAGACCACCTATATAAACTGTAAGACATTTAGATGAAATGTTACTTACTTCTCAGCCTTGTTTCTGGCATATAGTCTGCTTTGTCATGGACCCATTCTGGGTGGGGAGGCCGGATGTTGGCTTGTGAGGCAGCATAGGCCACAGGGTCATTACTAACCCAAGCTGTCAGGTAGATGTAAAAAGCGTTTGGGTTAATGATTCCATCTGCATCCACCAAACGTTGTTTAGTCAACTGCAAAATGGAAAGATTGGAAGCCATTCAGAATGAGTTTTGCTTTCAGGGGTCTTGGTGCAAAGCTTATGACAAAAAGCCTAGAGATGCAACACACATATAGGAGGGAAAAAAACCAAAAACCAAATAGCATTAACTTTCACTTGAAGTGACTTACCAGCAAACTATTGTTTGAGAATGAAGAAAAATCTAAACAACTACAGCAACAGTGGAAAGTGGGTTTTGATAAACTAATATATTTGTAGTTTTTATAATACCCACTATATCAGCAGATGGTTCCAGAACAAACTGAACAATTTAAATACAAATTTAAAAAAACCCCCAACTGTCTGTAATTGAGGGTGAAAAACAACAGAATTGAAGAAATGTATTTTAAAGCAAAGGGAAAAAACTTGGCAAGAGTACCTATATATGCCTGTGTACAGTTAACCTCTGTTAACACTGAAGAAAATGCCACCAAGTAAATGGAGAGCTATTAAAAAAACCCAATGTCTGTATAAACTTTTCTAACACTTGCCTCCCATGATCTGTGTATTTCAGGAAATGCCCAGTGGAAAAAAAAAAAAAAAAAAAAAAAAAAAAAAAAAAAAAAAAAAAAAAAAAAGCAGCCAGACAAGTGCACTGTGTTATTTGGGTCACTGTTGGCAAATGTATCTATGGGGTAAAAAGCAGTGGTATGCTTCTAGGGTTCTTCAGCCAAATACTGCACAGCTAGAGCTGTGACAGAGAACTCTGGATTAAAAGTATTACTCCAGGGTTTCTTTGTTTGATTTGTTTATTTAAAATTCGGACTTGGGTCCAGTTTCAGGTCCTTTTAATGAAATGAAGAACATTAGTGACAGCAATTAAAAAAAAAAAAAATCAACCTTTCCTCCCTTCAGAAAAAAACCTCACACCCCACAACTAGATTCCAAGGATCAGAATTCAACTAATCCACAGGTAGCTGTATGGACATCAGCTGTATGTCTTCAAGCCATCTTTGGAATTGTATGGTACAGTATTCAGCCCTTGTGGGTGCACCACACTTTTCTTCCTCCCAGGCACAGGAAATTGTATCAACAGCTATAGTCTAATCACATCTGTTCTGCAGTGTATGTGGCAGACACTGCTAAAAAAATTCTCATAAAGATTTTTTCCCTTTGTCTCCCTACCTTTGCTTAATTCATAGCTAAAGCATTATTCAAACCTGACTGCATGCTGCATGCTGCCATATAGCAATGGGCTTTACACACCATAGTAACTGAACAGTTAAAACTATAAATTTGTCACCTTTAATGTCAGAAAAAAATGAAAATAAGCAGATCTGCCGAGAAACTCACTAAAGAGACTATTTTCTGCCTGAAAGCACTGAGTCGATGATTCTAGGAGAGAAAAAACTAGGTTACTGCACAATTTTTTCTTAAAAGGATTAAAATAAAATTTTGGCTTAAGGAGTCAAACCCAGCATATTTCACCTACCTAAGTGATACTAAAAAGCAGCAAAAACAGTCATATGCTGTGATAACCTTGTGAAAGAAGCTAGGATGCATTTTATTTAGGCAGCTCAACCAACTGCCATTCTCAGTTCTACTACAGTAAATCTATATTTAGTAATGACAGTACAATAATATTGTACAGCATATAGTTATTTCAGTCCCCTTCCATTCACTATAATTTGTAAACATCTTTCTTTAAAATGTGTGTGTTGAATAAATTTGTAGGAACTAACCAAATAATTGTGATTGCTAGATTCAAAGCCACAGCAGAAGGCTGAGCAAAGGTCATCCCTATAAAAAAATCTGATTGAAATCAGAAATTATGCCACTTAGGGCAACAAGACTAACATTGGCTTTATGTCTTGCATAGGACCAGTTTCCACCTACCTAAGGATACAGAGTAGCATCTTCCACACCAACTGCAGAGGAAACTGTGTGCATGTGTGTATGAGACAGGAACAGCATTTAACCCATGCCAGCCAATAGACATGAAGGACATGCCTTCCTGGTATTGATTTTAAATACTTCTCAACACAAGCCAGACTGCAGCTAACATGCAGCTCAGGCAAAGTCAGTGAGGCTACGCAATTAGGTACAACTCAGAAATTTCAAATCATCAAGATGAAAAAAGGAGCTAAGACATTTTTCTTGCATGTGTCCCAACTCCTGATGGGATTATGCATTCCCGTATAAACCACTATGGACTCTGATACAGTACCTGGCTGATGTCAATGGGCTTTGCTCGGTTGCCTGTTTGCACCAAGAGTTTGTAAGCCAGAACAGCATCATCAGATCCATTTTTATAATTGTTGTAAGTGATTTTCCCAGCTTCCCAGTCACTGTCAAATGCATGCTGAAGTCCTAAAGAGTTAAAGAAGGTGCAAGGAAGATAGAACAAGAAAATGAGAAAACAACCTTTGAAACAAATTTCAGTAGGAAGAAACAATAATAATTAATTTTTTTTTAATATTAAGTATGACTATCGCTGAAGCAGTGTCCTGGTTTAAGCTGGAATAGAGTTAATTTTCTTCCTAGTAGCTGGCACAGTGCTGTGGTTTGGATTCAGTACAGATTAATGCTGATAACACACTGATGTTTTGGTTGTTGCTGAGTATTGCTTACCCTGAGTCAAGAGCTTTTGAGTGTCTCAGGCTCTGCCAGAGAGGATCTGCACAAGAAGCCAGGAGGGAGCATGGATGGGACATCTGACCTGAACTGGCCAAAGGGATATTCCACACCACAGAATGTCATGCCCAATATGTAAACTGAGGAGAGTTATCCAGAAGGTGGGTTTGCTGCTTGGGGACAGGCTGGGCATCAGTTAGTGGGTGGTGAACACCTGTATTGTGCATCATTTGTTTTCCTTGGGTTTTATTCCTTTCCCTTTCTCCTTTTCAGTACAATGATTATTATTATTAGATTTTACTTTGTTTCAATTAATAAACTGTTCTTATCTCAACACATGAGCTTTTACTTTTTTTCTGATTCTCCTCCCCAGGAAGGTGGAGGGCAGTGAGCGATCGTGTGTGGTACTTAGTTGCTGGCTGGAGTCAACAGTCCTTTTTGGTGCCTGATGTGGGTCATGAAGAGTTGAGATAATGACAGATTTGACCAAAGCATGTTAAAACAAAATTGTTATAAGCTTTTACTGTATCGGTTTAATAGTCACTGGTCACAATACTGATTTATTTTCTCAAAGAGTTGTTGTACTTGTTCTCAGAGTTACATTATGTATCTACTTACTTGCAGCATGCATTTGCTCTTTTGGTATGTCATCTCTGGGGCCTGGGCTAAGTTTCTTGTTTTGTTGTACTTTGTAATACTAGCTTGTGATATGATAGAATTCCTGGTATGTCTACTCAGCATTGCCATCACCTATGTACTTTGGGAGTCATCTATTGGGAATTTGTCCTGGGATAACTGTATGGTCTGGTATCCCATCTCTTTTTTTCTGCTGAGAAATGGGTCCTGTAGCTTTAAGCTAGGCCCAGAGAGACAGAAAGGGCAAAGGGGGGGGGGGGGGGGGGAAGGATAAGCAGCACGTGGTTTGTCTGCAGAAGCTTCACTTTACTCCCCTGGAATTCCTCTCTCAGGGACTGTGCTGCCCAGCACAGACAGTGAGAGAGATAAGGCTCAGTGCTCTCCGAGTTCTCGGCTTTTGCAGAGAGAGAGATGGGGAGTTTTTTTCTTTGCTTTTTTTGCCGGTTTTCCTCATTAGATATGGCTAGAAAGGTTTTCCCAGGACTGTGCCTTCTGGGACTGTTCATGAAAGAAATTAGCCCCAGGTTATGCACTCCCGAGTTGTACTGTTACACTGTTTTGCTGTGAAATTAAAGTTGCACTGTTACTTGCCTGTTTTAAACTGTTCATGTTGAATCTGTACCCTGAATTTCTGTTCGTTATGTCCAAGTTCTGTACCCTTTCTCCCTAAATCCTGGGCTTTCCCCTCTCCACCGACTAAAGCCCGCACGCCGCCGCCTTGTCGCTCCCCCCTGCCACTTCCTGCTGCCCCCTGCTGCTTCCTGCTTCTCCCTGCCGCCTGCCGTCGAGCCGTGGGCCCCGCCTAGTATGGAGATGAAGAGCTCCCATGGTGCCTGGCCGCGACCGGGAGTCCAGTTGGAGCTAGAAAAGCCCCTGGGACAGCGAGCCGACACAGAAACTGGACCTAAGAAGGACAAAACTGTGCGAGGCACATGTCCAGCTACCTGCAGGCAGCAGGTATTCTTTTGTTACTTTCTCGCCATGACCTGAAAGGAACTGGAGAGAGGTGACCCCCCTGGACCACACGAGCCAAAGTGATTCTATGGGAACCCCCGTGAGGAAGGAATCCCGACTCTGCAGCAGCACCAGCAGCAGCAGATTCGACTGCACCTCCTCCTCCGTGGTGTCTACAGGGAGCAGTGGCGACGTGCGCAGCCCCCGGGCCCCCTACCCAGAGCTGATTTCTAATAAAGGCTTTTTCAAAGGAGCCAGTCTCCTGGCCCATTTATAACAAATTGGGGGCTCGCCGGGACGTGACCACGCCTGAAGAGGACCGAGGACGGGACGGCCGACCGCCCTTTGGATCTCAGGACAGCTGGTCACACCGGACCCAAGGAAGACAGCCTGGGATCGGACAGCGCGGAGGAGCGCCGGTAAAGTATAACTGGTGGCGGGAGTGGAGACGAGCGAGTGGTGTGTGTGTGAGACAAAGACCGGCAGCTCGGATCTTTGGAGCGAGTGTGGACCTTCTAGTACCGCGTTTCCAGTCTCCCGCGAGGGAACTGGCCGGGAATGAAGGGAAGCGAAAGGAGAACGGTGTGAAAGAGGCGTCTCCAGGGGCATAGGCGCCCCCCTCCGGGCATGCGGAGGTAATTTAGAGAGTGAGTGGCACGTCACAGGGTGTATGATTGTAGGATAGGCCCGCCTCCATTCTAGAATCTACGGAGGCAGGCCGCTCAGGCTGATCCAAGCGTGCGGAAAGCCTAGAGCTGTGTGTGTAGCACGCACCACACTGGCTGAGGTTACAGCCCGGGGTGTCCACAGGTTGGGATACTGGCTGGGGTAGCTGACAGGGTGTGGGGAGTGAGAGAGGGTACTGGCCGAGTTATGGCCCGGGGTGTCCAGGCGAGGAAGGGGTGCTGGCTGGGGTAGTGACTGAATCTCTAAGGGCGAGATATCAGGCTACCAACAGGGCACTCTGAGCACTGGCAGGAGTGGTGCCACTGGGGCCACTGACGGGTGTTCGTAGAGTGAGTGAAGATTACCTAGTGAGAATGGGAGCATACATAAATAAGCAAAAACCACCTGAGGAGGAAAAGGGGAGGATAAAGAACATTCCCCCAGATAGTCCGTTAGGACAAATGTTGGAACTATGGGATACTGATGAGGCCACTAAAAATTTGAGCAAGGTTAAAATGATTCATTATTGTATTGAGGTTTGGCCCACTTTAAATTTACCTGGAAAATGGCCGTGGTGTGGAACTAAGGACCCCTGGATGTGCTCACAATTAAACCAGTATCTGAAATCCCGAGGGGACTCAGATACTGAGCAGATCCTTTATGCTGCCTGCTGGCAGAGACACAGAACTGAAAGTGAAACAGTTAAGATTTGTAAGCCACAAGAGGGAAAGAGGAAAAATGAAAAAGAGAAAAGGGAGGAAAGCAGTCACCATTGGGACCCTCTTGATTATTTGCCCGCTCCTCCTGTTTACCCTGGGATACCCCAAACTGTCCCTGCTAACCCTCCAGCTTTACCTGTGAACCCCTTCCCATATCTCCAAACCATGATCCCTATTCCTTCTTCAGCTTGCTCCCCAACAAGATTACCCCCTACAGCTCCACCCTCTCTACCACCTCAGTCTAACCCGACTATCTCAAGTACTAATCCCTTCTACTCTTCAGCTCTGTCCTCGATGTCTCCTAACACTGGCCTAGTCCACTCCCCTTCACCATCTACTGTCCCTGCACTCCCACACAACTGGGAGCTGGACTTGCCAGCCAATAATATAGAAACCCCAAAAGGACCCTACTGTGGCACCAGGTCAAGAACAAAGCTCTTCCCCCTAAGGAAAGTCCCGATTAGTGGGGCAGCTGGGGATGCACCTCTGACAGCTTCAGAAGTTGGGGGCTTTAAGAAAGAGCTGGGAGGCCTGGTTGGGGACCTGGTGGGGGTGGCTGGCTGGGTGGATCGGTTCCTGAATCCTAATGTTTGCACCTGGAGTGAGATGAACTCTATTTTGGGTGCCTTGTTCAGCCCCAAGGAGATGGCCATGGTCCATGTTGCGGGAATGCGAGTCTGGGAACAGGGGAGCCGGTTTGGGCCCCAGGAAGGGGACGGGCTCCCGCGGGCGGATCCAGGGTGGGATCCAGGTGGAAAAGGGGAAGGGCAGAATGTGGGAGACTGTACAACCCTGGTGGTGAGGGGCATCGGAGGGTCTGTTCCCCAGGGTGGCAGCACCAGGCTGGCCTTTGATGGGACCCAGGGGGAATGGGACCCCAGCCACCTAGTTAAGCAGGGGAGGAGATTTTTGGGTACGTGGATCCCGACAGTCCTGAGGGCCAAGTGCTG
This sequence comes from Phylloscopus collybita, assembly GCA_027886175.1. Taxonomy (NCBI): domain Eukaryota; kingdom Metazoa; phylum Chordata; class Aves; order Passeriformes; family Phylloscopidae; genus Phylloscopus; species Phylloscopus collybita. The sequence goes on from JAJNNQ010000057.1 coordinate 7,024,563, forward strand.
TTAGAGGTGCAGTTCTGTGCTGGATCCTGGCCTGATATCAGGAAAAAGCTAGAAATTAGTAACCCATGCTGCTGTTTGGACCCAAGAAAAAGAGTGGACTGACGTTTCCCGTGTAAAAAGACCAGTATCGCCTCCTCCTAACTATGGACAAAACCCAGAAAAATCCCCCACGAGTCTCCCCAAGTAGACTGCCATCCAAGATCCTGCCAGCTGACAAAAGAAGAGAACCAATGTATGATGAACATGAGTTGAGAGAAATAAAGAGGTTAGGGTTGTACCAAGGGAAGCAAGGGGAATGGTTAACCCCAGATAGATGAAAGTTTTTAAATAAAGCCCTAGCTTGAAAAATGCTAACAGAAATACAGAGCCTGACCCACTGGGGCACCCAAGGGTTATGTGATCATTTTTTTAAGAGAATATTTATGTATTGGGGTATATGGTCGGGCCAAAGCAGTAACTGAAGGATGCCGTATATGCCAAAAGGTAAATCAGAAAGCAATGGGGGGGAGTGCCCCAGGAGGAAGACGGATGGCATTGGGACCCTTTCAAAATGTACAGGTGGATTTTGCCGAGGTGCCTTCAGTACAGGGTTGCAGGTATCTACTTGTTATGATTGATTGTTTGGCCCATTGGGTGGAAGCCTTTCCTGCTGGGGAAGAGACGGCACAAGTGGTAATAAAGGTATTATTAGAACACATCATCCCCCAGTATGGGCTAGTGAATAGTGCTGGTTCAGACCGAGGCCCTCATTTTGTGGCCAAAATTCTACATGATGTCATTAAAGCCTTAAGAATCAGGTGGCGGTTGCATACACCCTGGCATCCCCAAAGTTCAGGGAGAGTTGAGAGGATGAATAAAACCCTCAAAAATGTATTAACTAAATTGATAACCGAAACAGGAATGAATTGGCTCAAGTGTCTGCCCCTGGCCCTTCTGCGAATCCGGGTCCAACCAAGATCTGACATAGGGGCTTCACCATATGAGATGATGTTTGGACTCCCCTTCTTACTGACCCCCTATAGCACTGGGGATTATTTAGAAGGAGAGGCTGCTACCCAAGAATATGTAAAAACAGTTGGAAAGACATTGGCAGATCTTAAAAGAAGAGGGTATCTTCCTCAAACCTCTCCCTTGGACACTGACATGCACCAAATAAAACCAGGAGACTGGGTTTTAATTAAGTCCTGGAATACCACCCCACTAACCCCTAAATTCGAAGGCCCGTTCCAAGTTCTGCTCACTACTCATACTGCAGTGAGAACCCAGGAAAAGGGCTGGACCCACATCACTAGAGTGAAAGGACCATTACCACCCCCGAGTGATCCCTCTGACCGCAACAAGGGGTCAGATCCCTCTGACCCTGAAACCCCAACAAGAGTTCCCTCTGAGTGGACTGCCACTCGAGATCCAGACACCCTCAAAGTAACTCTCAGGAAACAACCAAAAACCAGTTAAAGCCAATAAAGAGACAATAACAGTTATTACAAGCTGTCCGTTACCATTGTTAAAAATCCACATTGTTATAAGAGGTTAAAAAGTGTTAATATAAAAGTGTAAAATAATGGTTAAATCCGATGTTATAAATTGTTATAATGAGTCACAATGTGTTAATGTAAAAGTAATAAGTAACAGTAATTCTTAATTTAAAAATTAAATCTCTCATAGGGCACACCCAAAGGGAGCTAACTAAAACTAAGAAAAAGGTGGAAGGTGGGAATAAACAAGGGAGAACTCCACAAATCCAGCCTAAGAACTCCCCGACCCAAGAGGCAAGACCAGGTGAGACCAAAGAGAACCCTCAGAGCGAGATGGGGGCAGGTTCATACTGGACTCTTGGAGGGACTAATAGTAGTCCTATTGATATGATGAGGAGAAAGAACCCCCTGACCCAAGAGGCAAGGCCAGGTGAGACCAAAGGACCCACAAATAGAATGGTTCATACTGGACTCTTGGGGGGACTGATAGTAGTCCTATTGATAAGCAAGTTTACAGATGGGGCTTACTCCGAATGCTGTCATTCAGTTTGTGATGGGGAGAATCTACAATCCCTTATGAGAGTTCACACCCATGTGAATCCCACATGTTTTGACATGACCCAATTATCCACCTGTCAAAAAGAGGAAAAACAATATTGGATTGCAAAAAATGCTGCCACATTTAAGCAGTGCCTGACTGGGGAGTGCCCTATCAGAGAGTGGTCCTGTTTTAAAAAGTTAAGAAATACAGAGGGAGTAGCAGATCTGATAAAAGAAAAACGACTGGTGGTGAAAAAGAATGAAATAGATGAACCCCTTGGGAAAAGTCTATTTGTCAATCTGGTAGAGGGAATCAGCCATAAACTAAATATAACAAACTGCTGGATATGTAAAAGCACACAAATGTCTGATGTATGGCCCTGGGAAGGGACAAGCTTATCACCCTTAGACATCCTGAGATGGAAGTTAATAATGGGAAAAAGTATAAAACCTTCCTAGGAAGAATGGCTTGTAAAAGGTACTCACTGACCAAAGAGTTAAAACAAAAATGGATCCCCAGGGAACCTGAAAAATATTGGTCTATTGGGAAAAAAGAATCAGGGTGCATCTGTAATAAAAGTTATGGTCTACATGAGTGCACTAATAAAGGGACCAATCTTTTTTGGGGAATCAGAGAAATTTCAAAATATTGGGAACACCCCTATGACACACAAAACACATCCTGGAAGGCCCCAAAACACCTCTTTTGGATTTGTAGTGACAAAACCTACACCCATCTCCCAGGAGATTGGGCGGGTAGCTGCACCAGAGGAATCAGCAAAACAGCCTTCTCCCTCCTCCCAAACCATTTAGGCATACACTTATATGAAAATTTAAAAAGAAAATACCGAAAGAGGAGGAGGGGCAGCACACAAATGTGGAAAAGTAAAATACAGACACCAAAAGGAATAGTAAAAACATATAGGCCAGCAACTTGGACACAAGATAGATCATGGAGGTGCCGAACTCCAATTTACATGTTGAATAAAATTATCAGATTATCAAACAAAACAGCCCTTGCCCTTGATCATATCAGTAACCAATTGGCACAGACAAGAGCAGTAGTTTATCAAATCAAACTAGCAGTCGATTATGAAAGTAAGGTAATAAAAAATATTTCCAAAGAAATACAAAAAATTGCATATGTAAGTACCCAGGAATGGAAGCCCTTAATTAATATAGACTGGTGGGACAACTTCTGGTCCTTTGAAGGGACCTGGTGGGAAAAAGTAGTGTTCATTGCAATAAGTGCCTTTGTCAGTCTCTTACTTCTCCCCTGCATACTTCCCTGTCTAATTCGAACTGTAGCCACTACTGTTCCAGCTAGTCTCCAAATCCCTAAAGTAAAGATTCAAAAACCTACAAATACAATTAGATTAGAAAAACGGAGCACAGCAAAAAGAATTTATGACCAATACCAAGAATTAAAACAGATTTATTCCCTTGAGTCAGACATGACCAATTGATGCGGGCTAAAGCCCGATCAAAGAAATAGAGGGGGGATTGAAAGAAATTAGCCCCAGGTTATGCACTCCCGAGTTGTACTGTTACACTGTTTTGCTGTAAAATTAAAGTTGCACTGTTATCTGCCTCTTTTAAACTGTTCATGTTGAATCTGTACCCTGAATTTCTGTTCGTTATGTCCAAGTTCTGTACCCTTTCTCCCTAAATCCTGGGCTTTCCCCTCTCCACCGACTAAAGCCCGCCGCCGCCTTGTCGCTCCCCCCTGCCACTTCCTGCTGCCCCCTGCTGCTTCCTGCTGCTCCCTGCCGCCTGCCGTCGAGCCGTGGGCCCCGCCTAGTATGGAGATGAAGAGCTCCCATGGTGCCTGGCCGCGACCGGGAGTCCAGTTGGAGCTAGAAAAGCCCCTGGGACAGCGAGCCGACACAGAAACTGGACCTAAGAAGGACAAAACTGTGCGAGGCACATGTCCAGCTACCTGCAGGCAGCAGGTATTCTTTTGTTACTTTCTCGCCATGACCTGAAAGGAACTGGAGAGAGGTGACCCCCCTGGACCACATGAGCCAAAGTGATTCTATGGGAACCCCCGTGAGAAAGGAATCCCGACTCTGCAGCAGCACCAGCAGCAGCAGATTCGACTGCACCTCCTCCTCCGTGGTGTCTACTGGGAGCAGCAGCGACGTGCGCAGCCCCCGGGCCCCCTACCCAGAGCTGATTTCTAATAAAGGCTTTTTCAAAGGAGCTGGTCTCCTGGCCCATTTATAACAGTTCAGCCCTGCTCCAGACCAAAAACCCAGAATAACGCTGGGAGCTCACACCTGTGGCCCACCGGGGGCCCGGGACGCTGCATTCTAGCCCCAGAGGGACTGAGAGAGACTGAAGAGACCGAGACACACACACACGGAGGACTCTCTCTGAACCACAGGACTCTCTGAGTTTGCCACCTCTTCAGAGCAAGGAGAGGTTTTATTGTTTAATATTATTCATTTTCTCGTGTTTGTGAGTACTTTGTTTGTGAAATAAACAGTTTATTCCACTTTTCTCCAAGGAGATTATCTCCCGAACCGGTTGGGGGAGGGGCTGCTGAAATTTGCTTTTTAGAGGGGACCTCTTTGGGAAGTTTCCTCCTAAATTTTGTCTCATACTGGTACAAATAATAAATTATTTGTCAAATTAATTATTTTTAAAATAATGGTTTTTATAATTATAATATTAATTATATTTATATTTAATAATTACACCTTTTGCCTTTTCTCGTCAGAGAATTGACCCAAGGGGGAGACATCTTCGTACATCTTCCCTTTCTCCTCCAGGCTAACTACAGAACTATCTGAGAATTGTGAAATTTTTTAAAATCCCTGGGATGTCGAAACTAGGCTATTTCTGGTCCTAGTCTTACTGCTAGGAATGCTGAATGTGCTTCAGATCTTGTTTAGGGTTAAGCAACTATCTGTGGCTATACCAACCCCTGCAACAGGCACTGTGACTACTCCAAACCCTGCAACAAGCACTGCAGCTACTCAGACCCTGGTGATGAATGATGCAGCTGAAACAGAGAACCAACCCATGTTGGTACCATTTGCCCCTATACACAAGAAGAAATGGACACAAAAGGCATCTCATTTAATAAAGGAGGACAAAGCAGAGCCAGCACATGAACAGGAGGAAGAGGCAGAATAAGAGGTAACCACTCACTCAATCCCTATCCCCAAGTGAACTTCAGGATATGCAAAAGGATTTCAGATTTTGTCCAGCTGAGCATGTTATCACCTGGTGTCTTGGTTTGGAAAGACAGGTATCTGCCAGGGAAAGCTGGAGGGGTTTTTTGGAATGAAGAATGTAAACCCCTCACTCCCTCCAAATTATAATTTTTCAATTAAGGGCTTTCAGTCAACGATTTGGGAATAGGAATAACAGTTTTTTACTAGGAATATTAATAATACAAATGTAGTAGAAAACAAAACCAAGCAAACAAGCAAAAAAAACAAACAAAAATCCTAGACACCCTGACAGAGTCAGAGCTTCAACCTGACACCCTATTGGTCAGGGTGTTGGAAGCAGTCCAAAAGTAAGTCCTTTTGGAGTGGCAGATGTGGTTCTGTTGGGACAGAGATGATCCTGTAGAAAAGGGTCCAGTGATGGTAGGAAGGATCCAGTCTTCCTCCGGGAATCTGGTGGAGCCAGATACTTCATGTTCTTGCATCTCAGTTTTTATTTAGGTAGGAATGGTTGACTCCGCCCACTGGGTGGAGCATCTCACAATGGGATGATGTAGCGTGTTATGTCATTGGTGAACCTTAATGGCCCATTAGCAGAAAATATCCCCCGGAGGGAGGATGGGTGGTGAAAGAGATAAGAAACACTGCCCCACCTGGTTTTAACAGTTGGCCCATTATCAGAAGGCATCCACACCACTCCTCCAAGAGTTACAAGAGATAAAGAAGAACATCTCCCCAACTGCTTTCAACAGATGAAAATAGAATACACATTTTTGGTTCCATAACCCAAGACATTACCCACCCCTTATTCTATTATCATCTGCATCATACCTAAATCAATAAACTCTACTATACAGAATGAACTCTTACACTCAGTTCTCACTTAGGATTAGGTTTTCCTCTGGTACACAACTGGTTTTTCCATCTTTCTGCATTACCCACCAAGTGTAACCAGGTCCTTGAGCAAAAACAATCCCCTGGGTGGGTTCACCTTTGCCTGAGGCGGGGTTAATCTAAACAGTCTTTCCTAAAATCCCTTTCACGTGTACCACAGGGACTTCATCCACTGTGTGCAAGGGTTCAGACTGGGCAGGACCAGCTCGATTGATAGAGCCTCGGGTGTTGACCATCCAGGTGGCCTTTGCTAAGTTCACTTCCCAATTCTTGAAGGTCCCCCCGCCAAGTGCCTTCAGGGTGGTCTTAAGTAGTCCGTTGCACCGTTCAACTTTCCCGGCAGCCGGTGCGTGATAAGGGATGTGATATATCCATTCAATGTCGTGTTCTTTAGCCCAGGTGTTTATAAGGCTGTTCTTGAAATGGGTCCCATTGTCCGACTCGATACTCTCAGGGGTGCCATGTCTCCACAGGACTTCTTTTTCCAGGCCCAGGATGGTGTTCCAGCCAGTGGCATGAGGCACAGGGTAGGTCTCCAGCCACCCAGTGGCGGCCTCCCCCATGGTCAGCACGTAGCGCTTGCCTTGGCGGGTTTGGGGCAGGGTGATGTAATCCATCTGCCAGGCCTCCCCATACTTATATTTGGACCACCGTCCACCGTACCAGAGGGGCTTCACCCGCTTGGCCTGCTTGATGGCAGCACAAGTCTCACAGTCGTGGATGACCTGAGAAATACTGTGCATGGGTAAATCCACCCCTCGGTCTCGTGCCCACTTATAGGTGGCATCTCTGCCCTGATGACCTGAGGCATCATGGGCCCACTAAGCTAGGAACAACTCTCCCTTATGTTGCCAATCTAAGTCTATCTTAGACACCTCTATCCTCGCGGTTTGATCTACTTGCTCGTTGTTCGGTGCTCCTCATTAGCCCGACTCTTGGGGACATTGGCTTCTACATGGTGGACTTTCACAGGTAGTTTCCCTACTCTGGTGGCGATGTCCTTCCACCCATCAGCAGCCCAGACTGGTTTTCTCCTACGCTGCCAGTTGGCCTTTTTCCACTTTTCCAGCCAGCCCCACAGAGCATTAGCTACTATCTACGAATCAGTGTAGAGGTAGAGTTTTGGCCACTTCTCTCTTTCAGCAATGTCCAGGGCCAATTGAACAGCTTTGAGTTCGGCAAGCTGGCTTGACCCACCTTCTCCTTCAGTGGCGTGTGCAACCTGACGTGTGGGGCTCCATACAGCTGCTTTCCTCTTCCGGTTCATCCCTAGGATGCAACAGGAACCGTCAGTGAAAAGAGCGTAGCGTGTTTCTTCTGCTGGCAATTGGTTATATGGTGGAGCTTCTTCAGCCCGGGTTACTTTCTCTTGTTCTTTGTCAGTGAGACTGAAATTTTCAGCTTCCAGCCAGTTGGTAATTAGTTCCAAAATCCCAGGGCGATTTGGGTTTCCAATACGGGCATGCTGAGCGATGAGAGCGATCCATTTTCTCCATGTGGCATCAGTGGCGTGGTGGGTAGAGGGAACCTTTCCTTTAAACATCCACCCCAGCACTGGCAGTCGGGGTGCCAGGAGGAGTTGTGCTTTGATGCCAATCACCTCTGAGGCAGCTTGAACTCCATCAAAGGCAGCCAAGATTTCCTTCTCCGTGGGAGTGTAGTTGGCTTCAGACCCTCGGTAGTTTCGACTCCAGAATCCCAGTGGTCGGCTTCGAGTCTCACCAGGCACTTTCTGCCAAAGGCTCCAGGGCAGACCATGGCTCTCGGCTGCAGAGTAGAGCACATTCTTCACCTCTGGTCCCGTCCTGACTGGGCCAAGGGCTACCGCATGGGCGATTTCCTGCTTGATCTGGGCAAAGGCGTGTAAGTATCTGGCTCCACCGGATTCCTGGAGGAAGACTGGGCCCTTCTCACCATCACTGGATCCTTTTCTACAGGATCATCTCTGCCCCAACAGAACCACCTCTGCCTCTCCAAAAGGACTTACTTTTGGACTGCTTCCAACACCCTGACCAATAGGGTGTCCGGTTGTAGCTCTGACTCTGTCAGGGTTTCTAGGATTGTTGTTTGTTTATTTTTTGCTTGTTTGCTTGGTTTTGTTTTCTACTACATTTGTATTATTAATATTCCTAGTAAAAAACTGTTATTGCTGTTCCCGAATCTTTGCCTGAAAGCCCTTAATTGCAAAATTATAATTTGGAGGGGGTGAGGGGTTTACATTCTCCATTCCAAAAAAACCCTCCAGCTTTCCCTGGCAGATACCTGTCTTTCCAAACCAAGATAACTGGCTGCTCCATCGCTGGGACAACAGGGCTAGCAGTTTAAAATCAGAAGGTAAGGAAGCCAAGTGGCTGGGATCACTTTCTACAGAAGGTGATTGGATAAGGGACACAAGTCTTTGGCCACTGGAGCTGAGTCTTGTCAAGTGTGAAGGAAAGGTACCCCTTTAAGATATATTGCCCAGGCAAATAGACTGTAGTGGAGAAAGGTATCCAGGACCTGGGGGAGTTAGTCATGCTAGAAATGATTTCACTCAAACACTGGGCAATCACCCACAGATCCAAAGTCCGGTGCACACAACCCACGTGGCGGGAATTTGTACAGAGCACACCACTGTCATATGCCAACTGACTGGCAGTAATGTCCTGCAGAGACGAAGGGGCACCAACAGTGGATGAAGTTGCTCACCAACTCCAGGAGTACAAAGAAAAATCACTCTTCCTCCCTTGTCTAGGCTGTGAAAAAAACTGTCCCAGGAGTTACAGAAATTCAAAAAGAATATGTTCTACTCCCCACCTGTATGGACTCACATCTCAGTTAAGTGTACTTTTGCATGAGGAAGAATATACTGTGTACACACCTTGGGGTACCCTGTAGTTTTACCTGCAGGACCATGGAGAGGACATGAGGAAGTGGAATGGAAAATCTACCTCAACCCTAGAGGCACAGGTATGTGAATTGCAAAGATAAACAATCCCAAACAGGGGTTCTTCCAGGAAAGTTGCTGCTCAAGTTTCCATTGGGCAGTTCCCCAGTGTCTTGGTTTGGAAAGACAGGTATCTGCCAGGGAAACTGGGGTTTCCCTTAGAATGGAGAATGTAGACCCCTCACGCCCTGCCAAATTATAGATTTGCAATCAAGGGCTTTCAGGCAAAGATTTTTGGGAATAGAAATAACAGTTCTTTACTAGGAATATTAATAATACAAATGTAGTAGAAAAACAAAACCACCCAAACAAGCTAGCAAACAAAAAAACAACAATTTTGGAAAACCCTGACAGAGTCAGAGCTACAACCTGACACCCTTCTGGTCAGGGTGTTGAAAGCAGTCCCAAAGTGAGTCCTCCTGGAGTGGCAGATGTGGTTCTGGTGAGGTAAAGATGATCCTGTAGAAAACGGGTCCAGTGATGGTAAAAGGGGTCCAGTGGTGGGGGGAAGGGTCCAGTGGTGGTAAAAGGAGTCCAGTGGTGGTAGGAAGGGTCCAGTGGGTGAGAAAGGGGTCCAGTCTTCCTCCCAGAAAATCGGGTGAAGCTAGCAGCTTTCGTGTCCCTGTGTCTCAGTTTATCCAGACAGAAAAACTGCCTGCCCCCCCCCCCCCCCCCCCCCCCCCCACTGCCAGGGGGATGAGATGCATCTCACAATAGGATGATGGAAATGCAGATGCACCGCTCTGGGGGGGAGGTATAGCCTGGGGAGGTGCTAATGGGCCATTATCAGAAGGCGTCAGGCCTCTCTCCCCCTTGAGTTACACGAGATAAAGAAAAACATCTTCTCAACTGCTGTTAACAGATGAAAATAGAATACAGGTATTTGGTTCCACAACCCAAGACACCCAGGCAGCGTGGAAGGACTGATCTTACTCCTGATCCTACGGAAAGGAATTCTAATCCATTTCTACAAGAAGTAAATGGAGAATCTTATGACCAGGACTAGAGGGGCCCTACCTCCAGCCAGATGGAAGAGAGGGACAACTGGGTTTACTGTGTGGTGTCAATTCAATGGCCTGGCATGTCAGACCCACAGGAGTACAAGTCTCTAATAGACACTGGTGCACAGTGTTCTTGAATGCTATCAAGCTATGTAGGGACAGAATCCATTTGTACTTCTGGAGTGACAGGGAGATCCAAACAGTTGACTGTATTGGAAGCTGGATTAGTCTGACTGGGAATGAGTGGCAAAAGCACCCCATTGTGAATGGCCAGAGGCTCTGTGCATCCTTGGCACAGACTCAGGAGAGATTTCAAGGACCCCAAAGGGTACCAGTGGGCTATCAGTACACCTGTCCTGGAGGTGGAGGAAATTAAACAGTTGTCTACCTTGCCTTGTCTCTTGGAGGACCCTTCTATTTGTGGGGTGTCCTAGGGTGACTTTATGATGCTTGTATCCCCAATTGTCTGTTCTGTTTGTGCTGTATATTGAGTTCTGTACCTTTAAGACTGCTTCTGAGAGCGAAGCAGGGAGGAGAAGCGTGCAGTTTGTTTTGAGAAAACTGCCTGACTCCTACACATTCCTCTCCTGGACTGTGGTTCATCTGAAGCACAGACCGGCAGTGGGACAGAGATCGCCTTTGCTTTTAATTAGCCTTGGCTAGCTGAAGCAGAGAAGTTCCCTGGACTGTTTTTTGATTTAGGTTTTTTTTTTTCTTGGGACTGTTTAAACCTGTCCTGGACTGAAAAACCCAGAGAGACACCCAGATCTCACACCTGTTTCTCCCAGGGCCCAGGACTGCATTTTTCCAGCGCCAGAGGAACTGATAAGAGAGTGAGCGAGCTGAGCTACCCACAGCAAGGACTTTCTCAGTTTGCCATCTCACTTCAGAACAATGAAAGGTTTTATTGTTTCATATTATTCATTTTTTATGCTTGTGGGCACTTTGTTAAAGAAATAGTTTTTTCCAATTTCTCCCAGGAAGTTTTTCCCCAGACCAGTTGAGGGGAGGGGCCATTTGGGTTTGCTTCCCAGAAGGACCCTATTCGGGGATTTTCTCCCAAATTTGCCCTAAACCAGGACATGGGGTTACTGAGGGTTGAAGAACAGCAGGTGCCAATTGCTGCCATAGCAGTGGCAATACCACACCAACCGAGACTCCCTGATCCTCATCCATGAACTAATTTGTTGACTGGAGAGCAAAGGAGTGATCAGCAGGACCTGTTCACCCTTTAACAGCCCCACATGGCCAGTGACAAAGTCTAATAAAGAATGGAGGCTGACAGGAGACTATCATCGCCTGAATGAAGTCATGCCACCTCTGAGTGCTTCTGTACAGGACATGTTGGAACTTCAATATGAACTGGAGTCAAAGGCAGCAAAATGGTGCCACAATTTATATTGCTAATGCATTTTTCTCAATCCCTCTGGCAGCAGAGTGCAGACCACAGTTTGCTTTCACTTGGAGTGTCCAGTATACCTGGAATCAACTGTCTCAGAGGTGGAAACACAGCCCAACCATCTACCATGGACTGATCAAAACTCAATTATTAAACTGTCAATCCCAACCCAAGAGTTTCCTCACTTTTACTCATCTGATTCTCTCTTCCATCCCACCAGGGATGGTGGGGGGAGTGAATGGGTGTGTGGTGCTTATTTTCCAGCTGGGGTTAAACCGTGATTTCTCTTTCATTTACACCCTCCTCAAAACAAAGCTGACATGTCACCATGACATAGATGGTACCAAAACAGAAGGGGCTGAGTTCAGCCCTGATTTAACCTCACTGGTTACTGTGGAGTTAAAACCAGGCAGAGATTTAGTCCATTACCCAGAAGAGAAATACACTCTCCATTCTCCCTCCTCTCTCACCAAAATCACATTAAACCACAGAAGGGGACACACCCCACCAATTAACTGTCTGAGGCTACTGCAGGGCACTGAGACAATCATTTCTATGATACAATCAGAAATTCTACTACAAGGGAAAAAATCCCACCACACTCAAACTTTCAGCTTCAAACAGACACTCAGCTGCTTCTTGAGTACAGTGTGAGTGCTCAATTTGTTCCATCTGTTCAAATTCTGTACCAAATACAAGTCATAGGATCTGCTACTGGCACATGTAAAGATCACAGCCAACAGCTATTCACTCTCAACTGTTGGTTTTATCTTTGCCACTCTTCAAAGGCGAGGGAATACCTCACAGCACTAATTTGGATCAGGTTTAGAACAGAAAGCCACAGCCCAGTACAAGGAAGTTCTGTGAGAACAGATCACAAACTTCATGTTCAAAGAAGGAAAGGAAAAGGCTGAGGATGGGGTGGTGGTGGAAATCACCAATCCACCTCACAGCTGCACTGAGTAGCTGTAATGAACATCATAATTACAGATAAGATAGGCTAGCCACAGCTGTAAGGAGATAAGAGTGGAAGAGAAAATGATCTTACTGATACCACCTCCGGGCCCCAGTATTCATTCCCATTTATAAATTCTTTCCTCCTCACTTGGAAAATTGCCTCCTAGGTCATCCTACAAAATCATACCCACTTGTAAAGCTAACAAGTTGAGAACAACGGGATGAAATAAGACTACCAAGCTTGCTATATGCAGCCCTTCAGCACCAGCATAGAAAGAGGATGATTTAACAGTAGATATTCTGACATCCTTGAAGGGACTTCGAAGTCCTTGTGACAGGACCTTTCACCCCTGAGACTTATCTGTTTCCTCCATGGCTAAGTCAGCAGAATGGTTTGTCATGTGATGAATTATCTCAGCTGAAAACACCCTTAGCCAGCAATAAACATGCTTCCTTGAATGTATGGGAAAGGATAAGCAAAATGTCTGACTGACAGACACAAGCACTTTTACAAACTATGAAAGACCACTATGATTTTCATAAAATCAGAAATCTCTTATACTTTCTCTGAGTGTGTGGAGAGTTCTCAATGCTGAGATGTTGGTATCAAGATACTTCCCTAGGACTGACAGAAATTAGAAGACTTCTGCACACCACTATCATTCATTGGTAAGTGACACTGACTTATATATTATTTCTTCGCTGGCTGTAATATACATATCTTTATTATTGTGCACTATCTTGTGAACCTACTAGTAGTTCTTTTTGTCCTGTGTAGTAAGCCTGTTAAAGTCTCATGTGTGTCTTTTCCTTCTGTCTATTCAATAAATAATTCATGTTGTAATAGACATGATCAGTCATTATTAAGAACTTGCAAGCGAGAGTGGGTTTTGGGGTGCTGGCCACCTCAAGAAAGCTGTTATCTACTGCCAGAAACCTGGGAAAAGGCAGGGACTTGTCTAAGCTCTCCCCTCTCATTCGTAACAAATTAGTGCAGTGAGCAGGGTCATGACAAACGATATAGAAAAACAGATTTAACAGACTGCTCATGGTGGCACAGTGATCACAACCTTTGGCTGGTAGATAACTGGTTTGAGTGGGGAAAAAATTAAAAAGAAAATAAATGAATAGCTGGAATCACTGACAGATAAAAATGGAGGAAATATAATTACTCATGCACTTGCATTATGCTTAAAATCTGCTTGCCAGTGGCAGGAACAAAGGATAAAAGAATATGACAAATTGAAACAAGAGCTAAAAGAATCCAAGGAAAAAAGAAAACCCTTGGCATGCGAAGGACAAGAAGGTAATTGGGAGCAGTCAGCATGACCAAGGGGAAGTCATACTTGATCAACATGATAACCTTCTACAATGAAATTACCAGCTTAGTAGACAAGGGGAGATATTGTCTACCTTGACTTGGGAAAGGCTTTTGACACCGTGTCCCATAAGATCATCATAAAGAAGCTGATGAAGTATGGGCTGGAAAACATCTTGGCAGAAAAGGCCCTGGAAGTCCTGACAGACACAAAGCTGAACATGAACCAGCAGTGTGCCCTTGCAACAAAGATGGTTAATGATATTCTGGGCTGTATTAGACAAAGTAGTGCCAGCAGGTTGAGAGAGGTGATCTTTCCCCTCTACTCAGCCCTGGTGAGGCCACACATGGAATGCCTTGTACAGTTCTAGACCCCCTGGTACAAGAAAGACATGGAGCTACTTGGAAAGAATCCAGCACAGGACCTCAAAGGTGTTTAAGGGACTGGAACACCTTACATATGAGGAAAGGCTGAGAAAGATTGGACTGTTTAGCCTGGAGAAGAGAAGGCTCAGGGGGGAATCTCATCACTGTATATAAATACCTCAAGTGGGAATGCAAAAAGCACAGTCAGGGTCTTTTCAGTGGTGCCCAGGGACAGGACCAGGGGCAATGGGCACAAACTGAAATGTGGGAGTGCCATTTGAACATGAGGAAACCCTTTTTCAATGGGAGGGTGACTGATCACTGGAGCAGGTTTCCCAGGGAGGTTGTGGAGTCTCCCTCCTTGGAGATATTCAAAAGCCATTTGAACATAGTCCTGGGAAACTGGTTTGAGGTTGAGCACGGGGGTTGGACCAGATGACTTCCAGAGGTCATTTCCAATCTCAGCCATTCTGGGATTCAGTGCAGTGCATAAATACAAATCCATCCTTCCTGAATACATCTCTAACTCCATTTCAGCCTCTTAGAAAGTGGTTATGTGAAAGCATTTGTGCTATCATCATAATCATGTAGAAGATCACTGGGAGTTAAGAGGAGGCTATTGAAGAATGTAAGAAAAAAGGAGAGACCTTCAAAGGACAGTTTAAGAGGAACAGACAAGTTGCTATGCTAGACAATATATGGAAGCAGAACTTTCAGACTAATATCAAACTCCTGACACAGAGCTAAGCAGACACAATACTAAATATATGCATTTGCATGCAACATTACCAAATTGCGGTTGCAAGTTACATTTTACGTTATTACAGTGTGTGGAAACTTAGCTATTTCACTTCTTTTTTCCCCCTCCAGTGTATGCTACAGTTCTTACAAGTTTGATCATCACTCAAATCCAGCTCTCTTTTTATGTCTTTATTTCTCAGCTGGCTTAACTGCTTTACACTTTGCATCATTTTATTACTGGCCTTGTACACTGATGAAATTTAAAGTCTGCAGAAAGAATACCAAGAAACCACTATCAGTTGTGCTTACTTTCTGAAGGATTTCAAAATTTCACTAATAAAATTCCATATAACACTTAGAAATTAATAGCAGAGCAACAATATTTTATTATAAATTGTTCACACAAATTATTTTAAAAGGCCTTCAGTCTGTTTTAAAGATAGATGCAATTAATGGAATGTGTCTGGGTAGAATGATAAAAGTAACTTGTGGATCCCTTTCTGCAAAGAAATTATACAAGCTAAGGAAAATGTTTAAATGTTATATAGAAGAATATAAAATGCTCCAAAAATATGTTTGATGCTGGAATGGGGCGAAGAAGGAATTCCTACTAACTCATGTGAACAATGGGCAAGGCTGCCATTTGCAAAAACAAGCCTAATTAAGAGCTATTAGGGAAGTAAAGCTACCATATTTATATTCAGTCACTTACAAAAATAATGTTAACATTTCCAGTTTAAACAAATTATTAATGTTAACTATCTTTTGTTGCATTTTCAGATAATAGAAAATGTTAATATAATTTGATACTAGGAAGCAAAATACAAGTGAGCCTCTGAAAAAAAGAGGTGCAATAAGCTAAAGGCACTCCAAATACTAGCAGTTATGTGCATGTTTTCTAAGAATCGAAGCTGCATTGGCCATCTGTAAACAGTAAAGTTCCAAATTTACAGTCTCAGTAGGTTAGCATACTTTATTTTTCTGTTTGCAAAAGCTTCCTTAGGATTCTTCCAACACAGAGGTAGAACAGAAGTATTTCCGTGCAGGATGTGTTTGCTCACAAGAGAGTACTGCTACATTTTCTGAGATGTAACATTACTATATATTTTAAATACAAACAAATTATTTTCCTCAACACAAATACTTATAATATCATGCCTTTATAAGCCCACTTTAATACAATTGTCATCATACTACCTATAACACCCCCCTCTCAGTTACAGTTCAGCACAGAAAAAGTAGCACCATAGAAAAAGTGAGGACACTTGACTGGAAGTATAGAATGTTTAGTAATCTCCCAATCCAGTCAAAGGCCGAAACCCCACTGAACTTTTCTCATGCCAGCAGTCCCAGCTGAAGCTAACAGGATCAGTCATGCTGAAAGTTAAGCCTGTGCAAAAATACATTGCTAGATCAAGACTCTTCATTTACTGTTCTCAAAACATTCAGCAAACATTTATCTTCCCAAGAAACTGGGCCATATTTGACCATTAATTATAAAGCAGAACTCCTCATTAGCCATTTAGAAATTAATGATGTGAGATGACCTCACATGGATATAATCTTTTAAGGCTCCAAAACTGCTTTATTGGGGAGTAACCTTAGCCACAAAGAATTTAAGTGCTGGAGAAACAGTGAATTGATTTCTGAGTTCAGATCAGAACCTTGGCATACTTTAAAGCGTGTGACTGTATTGGAAGAGAAGGTCATTACTACAGTGAATAATTGCTTGCTACTGTAGAATTAAAAAAAAGAAAAGTTCATGCAATTCTCTCTCTTACCTTGCAGCCAGTCTCGAAAGTAGTGCAACCACATTTTGGGAAGCTGCTTATCCTCTTCCAACAAAATGTATGTCACATTACTGAAACTTTTGTGAAGTTCATAAAGTAAGTGCTGGACGTAGGGACTGGGATAGTCTGCTTGCTTTGTCACTATATAAATGTTGTAAAATGAGAAATACTTGAACTGTGCTGCAATAAAGTCATATTCCTGGGTTTCTCGTGGTACAATGTCTGTGAGATTCAGTCCATCTCTAGCCCGGGTAGTTCCATATAGGCTGAGCCCAAGTAAACCCAGAAAAAGAAAAATAACCACAATCTGCAACAGAAAATGGAAATGCCTTTGGTTTTATGTTCCTAAAGAAAATAATAATTCATAATAGCACACAGAACCAGGTTCAAAATTAATGCCCATTACTATATTTTTAAGCTTTTATATATTTATGCATACATACACACACTACAAGGCCAAACTAATTTGTGTTTTAATGAACAGGAAATTTATATGGTGATGAAGTTAAAAAGTAGATTGGGTTTCACTGTTCATGAGCTTAGGTAACCAAAAGTCACCAAAGCCCTTATTAACAACTTCTATTTGAAAAGTATGTCATTATAGCACTACCAAGACAAAACTTTTAAGGTGTGAAATTAAGTGTAAAAGTATTAAGAATTGTAATTCCAAAATAATTCCATTAATTGCTGATATTTAATACTATTGTCAGGATAATTTTCCTACTTGGCAAGGCAGAAGTCTGTTTTTGAAAAACAGGTAAATAATTTTCTGATTACCTTAGCTTTTGGGTTTAGCAGGAATGGAGCATAATGCTTTTCTGAAAAAGATGAGAGTGTCCATTTCGTACAGGGTGGCTCAAGACAATTCATACTGGAGTCTGAGAACTGGGAAAGCAAATCTCTTGTTGAGTTTGTGCTTTCTGGGCTCTGGCAGCTGATATTATCTTGCATCACTGTCACTGGCTGCACAGATATTGCTGAGCAAGGCTCTGCTGTGGTGTAGTACACCTGTGCTTGAGGATCATATTCTGTGTGTAACTGCACTGTAGACTGCATTGTAATCTGAGTTTCATGTACAAAACTGTGATGGCTGTATGGGGATGTACTGTAGTAAGTATTATCACTATTTTCCACATATGCTTGAGGCTCAATCTGAATCACTCTAGTGGCACACGGACTGCAAGAGAAGAGAAAAACATTGTTCGCATTTTGTTAGGTATTCATTTCAATCAGGCTAGATAGGAAAATCTGCTTCCATCAGACTGCTTCCACTACAGTTAAATTGTTTATGTTAATTAATCATAATGTTTTGATGAGGATTTCCTTCTGCACTTTTAGAAAGTATTTCCTAGACATGGTTTAAAGTGTGGGCCTCTGAGCGTGTTTCTGCATGTTTCTTGTGCTTAAGAAAGAAGGAACCAGCATGTCTGAAGACACTGGCATCCACTTACATCACTCTGTTAATTACACATACTAATCATGTCAATAACCAGGTAGTTGCACACAGTCTGAAAGCATGATATATGTGTGTGAATTACATCTACATGACCATGCTGAGAATTAAACTATTTAGAAGATCAAAACGTAAATACATGACATGCTGAGTTCTTCTATTGAGAACTATTAAAGTAACTCTAAAATACTATTTGGACCTTCTGAATAAGATCTCAGACTTTTGTGAGGCAGGTTGAAACCACCTGCCGTACACTGACTGTGTATTTTAAAATTGTTGTAAACATATATGAGGATTAATTGCCAGAAAGGACAGGCAACATGAAGAGACAAAATTACAGAAGTATTTTTGAAAGCATTTATTGTAGTTGATACCTAGTTTATAAGAAAAAGTCATAAGCAAGTTTCCTTCTCTAAATAAAAGCAAATTGCTGATAGAAAACAGTATCAGAGATTTTTCACCAAGTGGAAAAATCCTACAAAAAGGAAGAAAATGTTGCCTACCTAAACAAACAAGCTCTTATTAACTGAATTTCTTCATATGTACATGGGCTCAATTTTTCGTTCTCATTTGGTACAACTTTAGATGTAGGAATAAATGGAAGGCCTGACAACCCTGTGCTTCTGAGAATTTGGGCTCCAAAATTCAAGCACATTAGACCATCCAGTGAAACTGTGGCTGAATCAGAAAAAGAGAGGGAGTCCTGGCTTCTGATCAACTCCCTGTTCTTATGACTACCTCAAAAGCAAATTTAGGGAAGCACTTTCTCTCTGACATCAAAGTTAAAAAGGTCAGACTGTGTCTGCTTGCACGTGGGTGCGAAAGGCTAAGAGGACACAAAGGCATTTCTCTACATACTGATTATGACATGCATGTGAGAGTACATGTATGGAAATGCAGGTTATCCTCTTCATTGCAGGCAAAAGTAAAAACTAATGTAGAAAATATGCTTTATCTCTAAGCAGTGGTTCTGCTGATGGCAGACTTCCTCCTAGCCTACCCATGATCTCAGAACTGGATGTACATTAGGTAATAGTGTGCAACTACAATTCTAAATTATTATTGGAGCCATAACAGAAAGATTATCAATCATTATCTTGCAATGGTACTGATCACTTTGAATTCTTCATAATCCTATGAAGAAGTAGGCTAAAGACAAGTATTTTTATAGTTTTTACATTATTTTTATGTATTTAAGTTTCAAGGCACAAAAAGCAAAAAAAACCAAAACACAGTGATTAAGTAAGGTTTCTGAGTAGCCCGTTATTTACAGTCTTCCATAAGAGACTGGAATTGAGTCTTCCAAAGTTTAGCAATACCAGCAATACCCCATAAAATTCAAAAAATACAGCTATTACTAAAGCATGGCTCTTTTACATGCTTCCAGAAAGTTGTCCTCCAATGGCTAAAATGGATGCAGGTATGAATAAAGGAAAGTGTGTGTGTGAGTGTAGCAATGTAATTCAGCAATAAAACCCATGGCAATAACATACTGACCCTGCTGCTGTCCTGCTGCAATGAACTCCCACTCCTGACAAGTGACAGTAACACTGGTAAACGCAAAAAGGACGCACTTCATATACTGTAATTTTATCACACATTCTCACCTTGTAAAACAGCATAATATATCCAGTCTCCTGTCCTCCCGACGATAGAGGTCCATGCTCAGGATAGCAGGAAAAATCAGCAAAACCATAGCAAAGTTGAATACCACCACAACAGCTGCCTAGAGATCAGTCACAAGAGAAGTAATTACTAAGCTTCATTTAGGGCAATGGCTTTATAAAGCATAAAAATACCTTTAAATTTTCACCCATCCACCCATTTTTCATGTTTACTCATCAGACACTTTCAAGCTTCTCCCTGAGGGAACTAGGAGGTGTATTTTACATTCCAGTTTCATTATGGTAAGCCTACTGTAGGTCATTAATTTTATTTTAATAATCATTTTCCTAAGATTTTAATATCTCTATATCTAGAGATGTGGTGGCACCAACATTTTTAAGTGGAAAAAACAGTCATCAATAAATTGCACTTTTATATGAGATTCTGCCCTATTTAGAGTCTCACAATACAAAAAATGGAAGCAAAACTGGAACTAGGAATGAAGTTCTCACATTTAAGGGATCTGAAGTAATTAAAGTACCACAATAACATAAAAGCATATTATTAAAACAGTAATGAAATAAAGGTTTAATAAATTTTAATGAAACTGCTCTATTTATTATAACACTATGCATTTGATGTACTTAAAGTCTAGCAAAAAAACCCCAAACCCAGCATTTTGTGATTATCTGTTGAACTGTCCTGCTTGTATTTAACTTGATTTAATGAGCTGGTCTACCAAAATGAGTCTTATATTGGAACAAGAATAGTCAATTTGATAAGTGATCATTATTTAAAGAAAAGCAACCTCTCCTTCTGTCTTGGTTTGGAAAGACAGGTATCTGCCAGGGAAAGCTGGAGTTTCCCTTGGAATGGAGAATGTAAACCCCTCACCCCCTCCAAATTATAATTTTGCAATTAAGGGCTTTCAGGCGAAGATTTGGGAATAGGAATAACAGTTCTTTACTAGGAATATTAACAATACAAATATAGTAAAAAAAGCAAACAAGCAAACAACAATCCTAGAAACCCTGACAGAGTCGGAGATACAGCCTGACACCCTGTTGGTCAGGGTTTTGGAAGTAGTCCACAGTAAGTCCTCCTGGAGTAACAGATGTGGTGCTGTTGGAGTAGAGATGATCCTGTAGAAAAGAGTCCAGTAATGGCGAGAAGGATCTGGTCTTCCTCTGGGAATCCAGTGGAACCATATACCTTGTGTTCCTACATCGCAGTTTTTATCTAGGTAGGAATGGTTGGCTCCTCCCCCGCACTGGGTGGAGCATCTCACAATGGGATCATGTAATGTATCATGTCATTGGTGAGCCTTAATGGCCCATTAGCAGAAAATATCCCCCGGAGGGAGGATGGGTGGTGAAAGAGATAAGAAACACTGCCCCACCTGGTTTTAACAGCTGGCCCATTATCAGAAGGCATCCACCCCACTCCTCCAAGAGTTACAAGAGATAAAGAAAAAACATATCCCCAACTGCTTTCAACAGATGAAAATAGAATACACGTTTTTGGTTCCATAACCCAAGACATTATCCACCCCTTATTCTATTATCATCTGCATCATACCTAAATCAATAAACTCTACTACACAGAATGAACCCTCACACTCAGTTCTCACTTAGGATTAGGTTTTCCTGTGGTACACAACTGGTTTTTCCATTTTTCTGCATTACCCACCAAGTGTAACCAGGTCCTTGAGCAAAAACAATCCCACGGGTGGGTTTACCTTTGCCTGAGGCGGGGTTAATCCAAACAGTCTTTCCTAAAATACCTTTCATGTGTACTACAGGCACTTTATCTCCATCCACGGTGTGGAACGGTTCAGACTGGGCAGGACCAGCTCGATTGATGGAGCCTCGGGTGTTGACCATCCAGGTGGCCTTTGCTAAGTTCACTTCCCAATTCTTGAAGGTCCCCCCGCCAAGTGCCTTCAGGGTAGTCTTAAGTAGTCCATTGCATGGTTCAACTTTCCCGGCAGCCGGTGCGTGATAAGGGATGTGATATATCCATTCAATGTCGTGTTCTTTAGCCCAGGTGTTTATAAGGCTGTTCTTGAAATGGGTCCCGTTGTCCGATTCGATTCTCTCAGGGGTGCCATGTCTCCACAGGACTTGTTTTTCCAGGCCCAGGATGGTGTTCCGGGCAGTGGCATGAGGCCCAGGGTAGGTCTCCAGCCACCCAGTGGTGGCTTCTACCATGGTCAGCACGTAGCGCTAGCCTTGGCGGGTTTGGGGCAGGGTGATGTAATCCATCTGCCAGGCCTCCCCATACTTATATTTGGACCACCGTCCACGGTACCAGAGGGGCTTCACCCGCTTGGCCTGCTTGATGGCAGCACAAGTCTCACAGTCGTGGATGACCTGAGAAATACTGTGCATGGTTAAATCCACCCCTCAGTCTCCTGCCCACTTATAGGTGGCATCTCTGCCCTGATGATCTGAGGCATCATGAGCCCATCGAGCTAGGAACAAGTCTCCCTTATGTTGCCAATCTAAGTCTATCTTAGACACCTCTACCCTCATGGCTTGATCTACTTGCTCGTTGTTCCGGTGCTCCTCTGTTGCTACGGTTTGTGCTTGTCATGTTTTGGTTTCTGGGAATTCTGTTCCCAGGACAGAACTGCTAAACAAGTCATGCTATTTTGTAAACTAAGATGTTTTTCTACACGCTTTCTCATGGGAGGGACTTCGCGTGATAGTCTCTACAAGTGACTAAGAGTTCTAGGGGTCCCACCTCTAAGGTGGGTGCTTTTTAAAAAGGTATAAAAATAGGTTTAGACAATAAACCTCCCGGCTCCTCCTGTGAGGGGTCCCAGCCTTCTGAATAAGTTCGCGTCTCCTCCTTTGTGTCCCGCAGCGACACTCCTCATTAGCCCGACTCTTGGGGACATGGCAATCTACATGAAAGACTTTCACAGGTAGTTTCCCTACTCTGGAAGCAATGTCTTTTCACTCATCAGCAGCCCAGATTGGTTTTCCCCAACGCTGCCAGTTGGCCTTTTCCACCTTTCCAGCCAGCCCCACAGAGCATTGGCTACCATCCACAAATCAGTGTAGAGGTAGAGTTTTGGCCACTTCTCTCTTTCAGCAATGTCCAGGGCCAATTGAACAGCTTTGAGTTTGGCAAGCTGACTTGACCCACCTTCCTCAGTGGCTTGTGCAACCTGTCTTGCAGGGCTCCATATGGCTGCTTTCCACTTCCAGTTTATCCTGACATTGCGACAGGAACCGTCAGTGATAAGAGCGTAGCGTGTTTCTTCTGCTGGCAGTTGGTTATATGGTGGAGCCTCTTCAGCATGTGTTACTTTCTCTTGTTCCTCTTCGTCAGTGAGACTGAAGTTTTCAGCTTCCAGCCAGTTGATAATTAATTCCAAAATCCCAGGGCAATTCGGGTTTCCAGTACGGGCGAGCTGAGTGATGAGAGCGATCCATTTGCTCCATGTGGCGTCAGTGGCGTGGTGGGTAGAGGGAACCTTTCCTTTAAACATCCACCCCAGCACCGGTAGTTGGGGTGCCAGGAGGAGTTGTGCTTTTATGCCAATCACCTCTGAGGCAGCTTGAACTCCATCAAAGGCAGCCAAGATTTCCTTCTCCGTGGGAGTGTAGTTGGCTTCAGACCCTCGGTAGTTTCGACTCCAAAATCCCAGTGGTTGGCCTCGAGTCTCACAAGGCACCTTTTGCCAAAGGCTCCAGGACAGACCATGACTCTCGGCTGCGGAGCAGAGCACATTCTTCACCTCTGGTCCCGTCCTGACTGGGCCAAGGGCTACTGCATGAGCAATTTCCCGCTTAATCTGGGCAAAGGCGTGTTGCTGTTCTGGGCCCCAGCTGAAATCGTTCTTCTTGCAAGTAACCAGGTAGAGAGGGCTCACAATCTGACTGTATTCAGGGATGTGCATCCTCCAAAAGCCTATAGCCCTCAGGAAAGCTTGCGTTTCCTTTTTGCTGATCGGTGGAGACATCGCGGTGGTCTTACTGATGACCTCAGTGGGAATCCATCTTGCCACTTTACTCCCAGGAACTGGATCTCTCAGGCAGGTCCCTTGACTTTGCTCTTCTTGATGGCAAAACCGGCTTCCAGGAGAATCTGGATGATCTTCTCTCCTTTCTCAAAGACTTCCATTGCCGTGTTCCCCCACACAATGATGTTGTCAATGTATTGTAGATGATCCGGAGCCTCACCCTTTTCCAGTGCAGCCTGGATCAGTCCATGGCAGATGGTGGGGCTGTGCTTCCACCCCTGGGGCAGTCGGTTCCAGGTGTACTGCATGCCCCTCCAGGTGAAAGCAAACTGGGGCCTGCACTCTGCTGCCAAAGGAATGGAGAAGAAGGCATTGGCAGTATTGACGGTCACATACCACTTTGCTGCCTTGGACTCCAGCTCATACTGAAGCTCCAACATGTCTGGCACAGCAGCGCTCAGTGGTGGCGTGACTTCATTCAGGCCATGGTAATCCACTGTCAGTCTTCATTCTCCACTGGGCTTACGCACTGGCCATATAGGGCTGTTGAAAGGTGAATGAGCCTGGCTGACCACCCCTTGGCTCTCCAGTTTATGAATCATCTCATGGATAGGAGTCACAGAGTCTCTGTCAGTGCCGTATTGCCGACGGTGTACTGTTGCTGTGGTGATTGGTACCTGTTCTTGAAATCTTAGCCGTCCCACAGCAGAGTGGCCAACTGAGAGACCAGGCAAGGTATTCAGTTGTCTGATGTCTTCCATCTCTATAGCAGCTACTCCAAAAGCCCAACGATATCCTTTTGGGTCTTTGAAATATTCATTTCTGAGACAGTCTATGCCGAGGATGCATGGGGCCTCTGGGCCAGTCACAATGGGGTTTTTTTGCCACCCATTCCCAGTTAAACTTCCTTTGGCCTCCACTACAGTCAGCTGCTGGGACCCTCCTGTCACCCCAGAAATAGAAATGGATTCTGCTCCCCCATACTTTGATGGCATCAGGGTACTTTGGGAACCAGTGCCAACCAAAGCCGTATATTTTTGTGGGTCAGATGTGCCAGGCCATCAGATCCACACAGTCCAATAGATCCGATTGTTCCTTTCCTCTACCTGGCTAAAGGCAGGGCTCCTCTAGCACTGGTTATTCCCTCCCTGAGCATACATACTAGAGGTTCCCTCAAGGGGATTCGATACAGCATTCTGACTTCTGGCAGATTGGTCGTGGGAGGTTGAGGCTACTTTCATTTTAGTGGAACCCTCTCCGTGAGTGTTCCTCTCCTTGAGCTCACGTACCCGTGCTGCCAGGACAGAAGTGGGTTTCCCATCCCACATTCCCATGTCTTCCCCATGGTCACGCAGATAAAACCACAGGTCAGCTCTTGGGATGTCCCCTCTCTCTCTAGCTGGGGGTTGTTGAGCTCTAACTCTGGGGCTTGTGACTCGCACCGGTGCCACATTGGAAATGTTCCTCCTCATCTCCTCCCTCACCTGCCACATTTTCTCTTTGAGTTCTTTAACCACAGCAGAGATATGAGCCTGCATCGGGCCATTGATCATACTCTCATAATTTCTAAGCTTATTTGCAACAGAACCCATTGTCTCTCTATTGTCCTTAGCATTAATTGTTGCAATGAAGGTAGTGTACTGAGATGACACTAGATTTGCCAGATTCCACAACATCTGCCCTGTGCATTTAACCTTGTCAGGGTCATTATCATGCTGTCCACTCCTCCCAGAAAGTACCTCGAATACTGCCACTTCCCTCAGCTGTTGGATTCCTTCCTCAGGAGTTTTCCAGCACATTCTATGGTGGTGCTCCTGCATTCTTTCTCTGTGGATAAATCTCTCTCTCACACTCATTAAAAGCCGCTGCCAGAGGGAAAGGGGCCCTGGCTCCCTTACAAATACCTGATTTATACCCAAGTCCTGGGTCAAGGGTCCCAAATTCCTTGCCTCACCACTATCTAGTTGCAAACCTGTACCCATGAGATCCCAGACCCGAAGTAGCCAGGCTGTGTAAGCCTCACGTCCCCATCGTACAATATCTTTTTGTAGATTATGGAGACTTTCATACGACAGGGACTCGGTGATGATCTGAACTTGTGATTCCCCTGCAGCTTGTGAGGGCCCTCCTTTCTTATCCTTTTTATTTGGGTTCGCTGTTTTCGCCTTAGATTTCTTTGTTTCCACAGGGGCAACTGCTGCTGGCTGTGACTGCCCCTGTGGTTCAGCTGGAACCTGGACAGTTGTAATGTCTGTGGGTTCCATTGCTGCATCATCAGACTCCCTTTTGTCAGGGCAGGGGGAGGGTTTCCCACCAGCTGAGGCTAATGAGGCTACCACAGAGGAAATGTACTCCCTCAGCATCTAGCCCATCTCATGTATCTCATTCACCCAATCTGGGTGGTTTATCTCTGAGGCAGGCTGTGAGGCAGGGGTGGGCTCTTGGGCAGCATCCTTATTCTCTGGGGTAGATATCAGGGTGTTTACCCAGGTCAATCTCAGCTTATCTCTGAATGCTAAATAGAATAGGCCTATAAGCAACACCAGCTACTGTATGATATCATTAGCATTCAGAGGAGATTTGAACCCTTCAAAAACTGGTGGGGTAGACCCAAAGAGCTGGGTGAAAGGTTGGGAGAAAACCTCCCCCAGTGCCATCTCCTCGCAGTAGGTACCATTGTTAAAGTAACCCCAAAAACACAGTGTATGATAGCCCTGAATCCATGTGCTTGCTTTCCAGAGGAAGTTAAAAATCCATGAATTCCTCACCTTATTAACCCACAAAATAAACTGGATGCCAGCCACAGTATCCTTAGTTATAGGGCCCATGTTTATGTAAGGGCCTGCAAATGGCAGAAATACAGCCACAACCACGGGCCACATAAACCAGGGAAAGCTAGACCACATGGTTCTGTCCAGTGGGCTTCTATCTAGTACACAAGAACTGTTATTCCTTTCTCTCAATGCCCTTGTGCCCCACACTTGGTCGCCAAAATCTGTCTTGGTTTGGAGAGACAGGTATCTGCCAGGGAAAGCTGGAGTTTCCCTTGGAATGGAGAATGTAAACCCCTCACCCCCTCCAAATTATAATTTTGCAATTAAGGGCTTTCAGGCAAAGATTTGTGAATAGGAATAACAGTTCTTTACTAGGAATATTAACAATACAAATGTAGTAGAAAACAAAAGCAAACCAAAACCAACAAGCAAACAAAAAACAGTCCTAGAAACCCTGACAGAGTCAGAGCTACAACCTGACACCCTGTTGGGCATGGTGTTGGAAGCCATCCAAAAGTAAGTCCTCCTGGAGTGGCAGATGTGGTTCTTTTTGAGTAGAGATGATCCTGTAGAAAAGGGTCCAGTGATGGTGAGAAGGGTCCAGTCTTCCTCCGGGAAGCCGGTGGAGCTAGATACTTTGTGTTCCTGCATTTTAGTTTTTGTTTAGGTAGGAATGGTTGGCTCCAACCACTGGGTGAAGCATCTCACAATGGGATGATGGAATGTGGATGATTGCTTGTGGATGATTGCTTGAGGATGATGGCTTGGTGAGCCTTAATGGCCCATTAGCAGAAAATATCCCCCGCAGGGAGGACAGGTGGTGAAAGAGATAAGAAACACTGCCCCACCTGGTTTTAACAGTTGGCCCATAATCAGAAGGCACCTGCCCCCCTCCCCCCAGAATAACAAGAGAGAAAGAATAAACATCTCCCCAACTGCTTTCAACAGATGAAATAGAATACACATTTTTTGTTCCATAACCCAAGACACCAGTGTTTATAATATCTGGTGAAATTAGACAATACAAATCCTAGATGTTCCTTTCTAACAGTATGGGCTGTAATTTCAGTGGTTCTTATATATGCAGATTTCTCTTGTAGTAATAAATCCTCGGTATGGGTCTCTGGTTGGCCTTCTGCACATTTCTTCTTCTCATATATATATATAAGTAGTTACTATGTGTGAGGAATGACAGATTACAGATGCATCTGAGAAAAGATTGAGCCACTCAAACATTAATTTCTGGACACGCACATATAGCAATATGGTGATTCAATGTCAATCACTGCTTTAAAAATAAGTTTTATCATTATGTCATTCTGGATAATAACATTTTCATACATTAAGATCATAAATTCTTATTGGAAACTTAGTCTTTTAGTTTTGGAAAGCACCATGCATTTGACAACATGGGCTTCTTTTTCTGAATTTCTGCTGATTCAGTTTACAGCAATTCATAAAATATGGCAGCAGGCAAAAAAAACCTTTAAAAAGGATACATTTAAGTTTTACTCAAATTACAGTAAGAGTTACAGCTGTCATCTCCACATATATTCGAAATTGTAACTTACCATGATCTGCTGTGAGAAGTGAGAAAAGGCTGAGCAAAATTTGATCAAAGAAAGTAGCATAGCAGTGTGACTAGGATAAAATTGACCCATCTATACTGGGTTCTTATAAGGAAAGTGGCGTTTAAGCTGAAGTAGCTTCTAAAAAGCACAGTCACTGCAAAGCCAGACAATGGGAAAATAGGACCTCTCTTCTGATTCCTAGTGAAGATCTCCAGTACCCTTTCTGATGCTTAAAATATGTTAGATGTTGGAGTCTGGGTCACAGATCATAGAATCATTTAGGTTGGAAAAGACCCTTAAGACCATCAAGTCCAGACATTAACACTGCCAAGTCCACCACTAAACCATGTCCCTAAGCGCCATGTTTACATACCTTTTTAAATACCTTCAGGAAAGGTGACTCAACCACTTCCCTGGGCAGTCTGTTCCAATGTTTGGCAACCCTTTACATGAAGAAATGTTTCCTAATAGGCAATCTAAACCTCCCTGGCACAAGTTGAGGCCATTTCCTCTTGCACTATTGCTTGCTACTTTGGAAAAGAGACCAACATCCACCTTGCTACAACCTCCTTTCAGGTAGTTGTAGAGAGCGATAAGGTCTCCTCTGACGCTCTTTTTCTCCAGGCTTAACACCCCCAGCTCCCTTGAATGCTTCTCATAAGACGCGTTCCAGACCCTTCACCACCTTCCTTGTTCTTCTTCAGATACACTCCTGTCAGAGCTCCCTTTCAGGACCCCCTGATTAGAGGTGATCTTTTTCCTTCAAAAGTCCTGTACCAGGGTTAAGAAGATGAGACTTGCAGCTTCCGTCTTCAGAGTTGTTTATTCTATTTCTTATCTCAAGTTCTGCACGCCACCAAAACCTGGCTTAATGGGCTGAGAAACACAGCTAAAACCCATCCCAGACAGAAGATTCCAAGGTTTTTAAAGGTTTCTAGTCCAATTAACTCTTAAAACGTACTATGTTTACAGTTTTGTGCCAATAAGCACTACCTATTCTAAACACGCAATTTCTGTATCAAACCCATTCTACCAATGTGTCTGTGCCACCGTCACAGCAGAAAATGGAGCAGAAGAAGATGAGGCACCGCCCAAAATTCTCCATCTTGCTCTCATCTATCTCCATACTAAAACCCCAAAACTACAAATTTTAACCCTGTGACAAACTAAACTACTATTTATTTCAAATCTTGATTGCTTTCAACTCATCTCTAAGTGTTGGAAGTTTTTCCCACGGACTAAGGTCAAAGGCAGTGCTTTCCTGGGGTCCCAGCCAGGGTCTCGGACCCCACAGGGCAGCCCGAGGGATTTTCCACATGCCCTGGACTCCAACACACTCCAGAACCTCAATGTCTTTCTTGTAGTGACTGGGACCAAGACAACACATTATTCAAGTTGCAGCCTCACCAGTGCTGAGTACAGAGGGACAGTAACTTCCCTAGTCCTGCTGGCCACACTATCTCTCATAGAAGCCAGGATACCATTGGCCTTTGTGTCCACCTGGGTACACTGTTGGCTCATATTTTTATGAATATTTTGATCAAATAATTAAATAATATAAAAGGGTTAGCTATGATTATAAGTAGAAAATTGTGAAGTATAAGGTATAGAAATATCAGGAGTGCTGTGTTTGGAATGTGTAACCACAGAAACCTCACCAAGAAGTTACTGGACCCTTCTGTTTCGGTTAAGAAGCTATGGAGACCGTTGTGCTCACCACTTATGCTGCTTGGAAACCCACTACCCTTCCCATCTTGATTTGAATATTAAGGATTCCAATCAGTAGACATATGGAGAGATGACCAATGATTGTTTTAGGATAAGAATATTGATGAAGTTATTAACTATTCGATCTAATCAATGTAATGGTTAAATTTAAAAGCAGGCATAGTACGTAAAAGAACTTATGTATTGATAATTCAGCAGAAAAAGTATATTAAATGGATGAGTTTTGTTTGTTAAGTGGAACATGTTTTCAGAGGAGCTATCCCCCATGTTCCTGGCACCTGAATAAAGAAGTGTCTGCTTATTCACATCAAATTGGTGTTGGATAAGTTTCTTTCGTCCCATTTGGTGACAATATTAGCCACTTGTGGCAGCTTTCCAACCACTCTTCCCAAAGCCTGTAGCAAGGCATGGGGTTGTGTGAGAGACTGAAATGGTTAATGGCTTAAACATTGCTGAAATCATCAGAGGACTTTTGCCCACTGTATCAAACTGCAAAGAAGCAGCTGTTTATCTGTGACCACCAAAGCCTACCCCTCCCCAATATGCCTACTAACTGGAATTTGGACTGACTGATGTGCAAAGTAACCACCCATGTGCAGAGGGCAAGCACACCCCACCACAGGCTACAGCTGGGTGTTGAATGAGATAAGGAGAGGTAAACCCTGGGAGGTGAGGTGGGTACTGTCTCTTTGTCCTTGCTCAAGTGAACTCAGCTGTGATAACTCCCCTGCTGGGAAGTACTGGGACATTCACACATATCCTGAAGGTGTTCACTTCTGCTGATGGGCCATAATGGGCCATCATGGACTCAACTGCACTGATGTAATAGGCAGCTGTATTGTCTTAGAAGGTGTCAAAGGCTCCTGAAGTGTCCTGTGATCCATAGCATTACATCATTCAGTTAAATCTTTCTGCCCCAGGGGAGATACCTGGGCATTCCTACCAGAACCTGAGTGAATATAAACCCAATAGATTTTGTTCTGTGAATTTCCCTGGGATTTTCCCCACCACCCGGTGGATGCAGTCTGCAACCATCCCTTTGACCAGACATTAAAACTGTAACAACCAAGTCTCATCATGAGGCCTAGGGGTGGTGAGATCTTTCTACTCTTATCCATTCCTTCTCTTTCTTAGACATTTTCTTAGGTGATATTTTTATGCTTTTGTATTGTCATATTAGCAGATAAAAACCAACCAAACATGCCTATTTTCCTGTGCAACTACATTGTTCTACAATAAACCCTTAATATATTTATTTACAAATACCGATCACTCAGTGTTGTTTCACTGTAATCCACCCCAAGGGATTTATTAACAAGAACCTGGGTTACCCTCACCTTCTGCAGCAGGTCATAACATGTTGTTGTGATCTAACTGCAGTAACTGGCACTTAGTTGTTGCCATGCTTCGTGCCTACCATGTTTTGGTTTTGGGAAATTCTGTTCCCAGGCACTCTTCTGGTACACAAGGTCACATATTGTAAACTACCTAGTTTTGCACATACTTTGCCAGAGGAGGGATTTCACGTGGTGGTCTCTGGAACTGACCAATGGTTCCCAAAGGTCCCACCTCTAAGGTGGGCACATATGTAAATGCATAAAAGAAGCCCGAGAAATAAACCGGGGGCTCCTCCTTGGATGAGGGGTCCACGCAGCCTTCTATCCACTCCTGCCTCCATTTATTGTGTCCCACAGCGACATTTAGTCTTCATGAATCTTATACAATTGGCCGCAACCCCTCAATCCAGCCTGTCCAGATGCCTCTGCAGAGCCTTCCTATCCTCCCCTAGATGAACACTCCAGCCCAACTTGGTGTTGAGACCAAAGGGTAAAACCAGGAATAAGGAGTTCTACTGTGTCTGTGTACTTTTAGCAAAGAAACAGGGTATGCAGGATCTGCTTTCTCGGCAAGGACAGGAAGAAGATAAGGGGAAGACATCTGGCTTGGGAATGCAGCCACAGCCAAAACAAGACTGTAAAAATAGGGAATGTGGGGAGGGTTTTATGATAATGAGGAATTATAATAGGCATGTGGTGACCGTATATAAGCAACACACAGTGGATCATGTGCATGCTAGGTAGAGCTATCCCCCATGCAACCAGGCCTGTAATAAAAAATGCCACTTCTTAATGCTACATTGATGTTTAGGAGTTTTATTTATCTGTTTTTCAGTGATTTTTGGTGACAGTGTCATCTGGAAACTTACAGTGGATGTGTTGCCATTTGATTTAATAAACTGTATTAAACTGTATTAAGGTAATAGCAAACAGTAATAGTTGACATTAGTAGTAGTCATGCTAAGGCTTGGTAGGCCGCATGTAACCTGTAGATGAACTGTTATAGCAGATTTTGTAATGTAAGCAGTGTAGCTAGGAGATAATCACTTATCTTTAGGAATGTATACTTATCTTAAGGAAGATACTTTTTGGCAGAAACTTAAATGTCAAAGAGATTATTGTACCATGTAGTGAAAATGAAGTAAGAATTTGTTAAGATGAAGAAATCATGTAAAGAAACATATAAAAACCCTGTGATTTTTCTGAGGGGGGGGGGTCTGTCTTTGGACGCTAGTCCACAGGCTCCCGGGCCCTCAATAAAGCACCGCATAAACGACTTCGGTTGTTTGTGTTTTCTTCGGATCGGGCAACAGTTTTCTGGCGACCGCGGCAGGACTCCGAAGGTGGCTGGGGCGGTTCGCGTTCTGATCCACTCCACGCCGGCACCGAGTGATTCTCGGGGAGTCATCGGTTCGTGCCCGACCCCTGCGCCTGGCGGACGACTGCGAAAGGTAAGCTCGAAGGTGCTTTATTTTCTGGTTCTGGTTTGGGTGCCTGCTCATAAGACGAGGCGGTGGTCCTCGCAGGGTTGGGCTAAGACGTCTGGTTGGTCTGGTAAGCCTAGGCGCCGGCTGTCAGACGCGGCGAAAGCTGCGCAGGTCCGGCACTTGCCCCTCGCGGCGTCGAGAAGCGGCAAGTTGGATTGGTCTGGTATTTATCTGGTATTTATTTTGTTGTGTGAGTATGTGGTATGATTGATTCTGTTAAACTGTCAATATTGATTGTGGTTATTATTGTTTTATACGTTGCTGCATATTGGTTGTTGCGATCGGTTGTTGAGTTGTTGTACCGTTGTAAGTGAAATAGATTCAAAATGCCATTCAGGGCACTTAAGTCTATGGTTCAGTTCAATAAGGGTATACCCGAAAACACTCCGCTGGGATGCTTGTTAAAAAGGTGGAAAAGTGAAGGGTTTTTCCAGGAGATGAGTAAGGATAAGATGATTGATTATTGTAATCATTGGTGGCCAGAATATGAGCGGGAAGGGCCGTCATGGCCAAAGAATGGTACTGTGGATTATGATACTATAAGGTCATTGTTGCAGTATTTGGAAGAAAATGAAAAATGGGATGAAATACAGTATTTAGACTTGTTTAATTTACTGCGCCGTAAAAAGGAGTGGCAGGCTGAATGTGGAATAATGGTATTGGAAGTGAAAGAATCTGGGTGTGGGGGTTGTAAAGAGAAATCTAAATGTGTTCAATGCCTAGCATTAACCTCTCGACCAGAAGAGGATTTGTCTTTAATGGTGTCACCAGGTGCGCCTTCTGTCTCATCCCCTCTACCTTCTCACCCCTCACCCCTCCCCTCTGCTTCACTCCATTCCTCGTTGTATCCGCCGTTACCTGAAAGTAGTGCTGAGGAGGAGGAGGAGGAGGAAGAGGATGAGGAAGTAGCAAACATAACAGTGGTACCAGGGAATGCTAAAAAGGTTGTTATGTGTCCTCCAACCCCTTCCCCTGCTTCTCCCCAAAATCGGCGAAATACTCCGCTTGCGGCACGAACTAGGCAGGGACGTAAGAATCATGGGGAACCCCAGCTCATTGCCCCTTTAAGGGAAGCTATGGGACCCCAAGGAGACAAAGTGTTTGTGAAAGTGCTCTTCTCCCCAGGAGATTTGGTGATTTGGAAGCAGTCAGCAGGTAGTTATCGTGAGAATCCTGAAAGAGTGGCACAGGTGGTCAAAATGATTATTAAAACCCAGAATCCAGATTGGAATGACATGCAAGTTTTGTTAGGTACTTTAATGGATTCCACTGAGAAAGAGATGGGGTTGCGGGCAATGAAAGTGCGTGCTTGGGAAATGATTAGAATGCATCTAGCTAGGGGGACTGTGAATGACTTGGTTCCGAGTGATGATCCGGGATGGGATCCGAACAGGGTTGCAGGAATGGAATCTATTAAGGGGTATCAGGATTTGTTGGTAGAGGGAATCAGGACGGGGATGCCTAAAACACTAAATTGGTCAAAATTGTATTCAGTTAGGCAGGATAAGAATGAATCTCCCTCGGCGTTTTTAGAACGACTCAAGGAAACAGCTAGACGCTTCACTGATTTGGAGGTTGACAGTGAAGCAGGAAAATTGCAGCTTGCTTTAATCTTTTTGGGTCAGACACAGGAAGATATACGGAGAAAACTGAAGAAACTAGAAGGACAAGATACTCGGGATTTAGATAAAATGTTAGAAGTGGCTTGGGAAGTTTATAATAACAGAGAAAAAGAAGCTGTCAAGAAACAGCAGGCAAATATATTAGCTATAATGCACCAAGCCGGTAACAGAGGAAGAGGCAGAGGTGGTTTTGGGCGCGGTCGTGGCTTTGGTCGTGGTAGGGCAGGATTTCAGAATGTTGGATTTGGAGGACGGGGGACGGCCTCTCCCAGTCCCCAGCAAGGAGGGATCGCTCCCAATCAGTGCGCGTTTTGTCGTCAGATAGGACATTGGAAAAACCAGTGTCCAGTGAAAGCTGGACTGGGAGGAGTGCCAGGAGGAGCGTCAGGAGTGCCAGTGAATACATCAGCAGGTTACCCCATGAATCCAGAAGGTGTCGCTCAAGCATTTGTTTGGGGAAATTATCAGAATCAAAGCTGACTAGAACGGGATTTGAAGGTTATAATTGATATAGATGGGGAAGAACAAGAATTTACTGTGGATACGGGGGCAGCGCATTCAGTTTTGAATAAGAGGTTGGGACCTATTAGCAATACTACCATACAGGTAGTAGGGGCAACTGGACAATTAGAAGAAAGACCCTTTTTGCAACCATTAAATTTGAAATTTGGAGGGAAAGAATTAGACCACCAGTTCTTGTATATGCCTAATTGTCCCGAGCCATTGCTTGGCAGGGACTTATTGTCATTATTAAATGTCAGAATTATATTTGAGAATGGAAGGGTGAAATTAGAAGATCCGGGAGAAGAAATTGCTAAATTGTTTGTGATAAAGGAAATTGATCCCTCTCCTATCCCCATTGAAGTGGATCAAGCAGTAGTACCTTGGGTATGGGAGACGGGGAATCCTGGAAAATCAAAAGCTGCTCAGCCAGTGGTGGTAGAATTAAAAGAAGGAGCTCAGCCAGTTAGGATAAAACAATACCCAATTAAATTAGAAGCTAAAAAGGGTGTTGCTCCTTTGATAACTCAGTTTTTAGCACAAGGAATTCTGCAGGAATGTGAATCGGACTTTAACACTCCTATTTTTCCAGTTAGAAAACCAAATGGTAAGTATCGGCTAGTGCAGGATTTAAGGGCAATTAATAACATTGTTAAAGACATTCACCCAGTGGTTGCCAATCCATATACTTTATTAACATCTGTGTCAGAAAAATTTAAATGGTTTTCAGTTGTTGATTTGAAAGATGCTTTCTTCTGCATCCCTCTGGCATTGGAGAGTAGGAAATATTTTGCATTCGAATGGGAAAGTCCTGACACTGGAAGAAAGAGACAGCTCACCTGGTCTCGATTGCCGCAGGGTTTCAAAAACAGTCCCACAATATTTGGAAACCAATTGGCAAAAGAGTTAGAAGAGTGGAAGACTGCTGAGGTAAGAGAGTCACCTTTCTCTTATGTCATTCTCCAGTATGTGGATGATATTTTTCTAGCAACAGAGGAAAAAGGAATGTGTCTGAAATTAACTATTGCTCTGTTGAATATGCTGGGCCAGGCTGGCTACCGAGTGTCGAAAGAAAAGGCACAACTAATAAAAGAAAGTGTAATATATTTGGGATGTGAAATCACCCAAGGCCAGAGACAGTTGGGAGTCAATCGAGTGGAAGCTATTTGTGCTATTCCCCTTCCCAGGAACCATCAGGAATTAAGGTCTTTTCTGGGGATGGTGGGATGGTGCAGGCTGTGGATTCTGAATTTCGGACTTCTAGCTAAACCATTATATGAAGCTTTGAAAGAACCACAGTTGAACTGGGATCGACAGAGGAAAAAGGCCTTTGAAAACTTGAAACAGGCCTTGAGGGAAGCTCCGGCATTGGGCCTTCCAGATTTAAATAAAGATTTTCAGTTATATGTGAATGAGAGACAGAAACTGGCACTGGGAGTGCTAGCCCAGAGACTTGGCTCATGGAAACACCCGGTAGGGTATTTTTCAAAGCAACTAGATGCAGTAAGCGCTGGGTGGCCGTCATGCTTGCGGGCAATTACGGCCACAGTGATCCTCATCCAGGAGGCCAGAAAACTGACCCTGGGAAGGAAAATAGAGGTATTTGTGCCTCACATGGTACTGGCAGTTTTAGAACAAAAGGGGGGTCACTGGCTATCATCCAGCAGAATGCTACAATACCAAGCAATTCTGAGAGAACAAGATGATGTGGATTTGAAAATGACTAATCATGTTAACCCAGCAGAATTTCTTCGCAGTGAACAGGAAGAAGGAGAATTAACACATGACTGCATGGAGGTGATTGAACAAGTGTATGCCAGCCGAATAGATTTGAAAGATGTCCCAATGGAAAACCCGGATTGGGAACTGTTTACCGATGGGTCCAGCTTTGTAGAAAATGGTACCAGGTATGCGGGATATGCGGTGGTGACAGTTACAACCGTAGTGGAGGCAAAGGCTTTGACCCCTGGAACATCAGCTCAGTGAGCTGAAATCATTGGACTCACTAGAGCCCTAATGCTGAGTTCAGGAAAGAAAGTGAATATATGGACTGATTCTAAATATGCTTTTGGGGTTGTGCATATTCATGGCGCCTTGTGGAAAGAACGGGGGTTGCTGAACTCTCAAGGAACTACCATCAAATATAGAACTGAAATTCTAGCCTTGCTAGATGCAGTACACCAACCCGAAAAGGTTGCAGTAATGCATGTGAGAGGTCACCAGAAAGAAGAAGGAAAAATATATCAAGGAAACAGGTTGGCTGATATTACTGCACGAGAAGTAGCCAAAGAAGTGTGGACCCAAATGGCCTTGGTACCCGTTAAGGTGAGTCCTGTAACTCCACATTTGACTCAGGAACTGAAGTATTCTCTGGATGATGAAAAACTAGCAGTACTGCTGAAAGCTCAAAAGAATGCAACTGGATGGTATGTAACAGCCATGGGACAAGTTGTCGTTCCTACCCGAATTATGAGAGCCATCTTAGAGACTGAACATAAAAAATGCCATTGGGGAGCAGAGGCATTGGTAAAATTTTTAAAAGGAGAAGTAATTTCTAACCAGATGTTAACATTGGCAAAACGGGTGAATGCCATGTGTCCAACTTGTTTGAAAAACAATCCAATAGTTAGGAAACAGATCCAGTTAGGAAAATTACAAGTGGGACCAGAACCGGGAGATTACTGGCAAGTAGATTTTTCAGAATTACCGAAAGCACAGAACTTTAAGTATCTTTTAGTGTATGTATGCACTTTTTCAGGTTGGCCTGAAGCCTTTCCTTGTCGAACAAATCAAGCAAAGGAAGTGGTCAAAACACTGTTGAAGGAAATCATTCCAAGATTTGGGGTACCGTTGGGATTGTCATCAGATAGAGGCCCACACTTTATAGCAGGAGTCGTACAAGAAGTGGCCAGGATGTTAGATATATCTTGGGACCTACACACCTCTTGGCGACCTCAATCAAGTGGTCAGGTAGAGCGCATGAATCAAACAATTAAGGGACAAATTAAGAAGATTTGCCAAGAGGCAAAAATACAGTGGCCACAGGCACTGCCATTAGCATTGCTCAGAATCAGAATCAAACCCAGGGAGCGATTGGGAGTTAGCCCATATGAAATTCTATACGGGAAACCATACCATGCTAACGTGTTAAAAGGGGATTTACATGTGCACGGTGATCAGACAATATTTGGTTATGTCATGGCATTAAACAAAACTCTTAATGCCTTAAGGGGAACCCTGCAGTGGAACCGACCTTTGCCCCAGGAAAATCCGGTACATGACATTCAACCAGGAGACCGAGTGTATGTGAAGAATTGGTCCACCCACCCCTTGAAGGAGGCATGGGATGGGCCACGTCAAGTGATCCTGACAACCTACACCGCAGTGAAAGTCGAAGGAGTCAACTCATGGATCCATTACACTCGGGTCAAGAAAGTCCCTGTACAATGGGAGACTCAGTTGGTCTCTCCAACACGGATGATTTTTCGTGGAAAGTAGCATTTTTAAATATATTGTTACTGGTAATAATGAAACCAATTTTTGTTAATGGCTCTGTTGTAGTTGCAGTTACCGAACCAGTGGTTGGTGTTATGGATGGAATGGATGTGAACCTGACCTGTTTTATAACGAATGACCAGAAATCTGAACTCCGGAACGTACAGGCAACCTGGAGTAAAGGTGCTGACTATCCAAGGGCAAACATTGTCACAGTTTGGGATAAAGATGCACAGAAAGGAAATACCACAGTACAACTGAAGCAAGTCAGGCAAGACGATATGGATATATACATGTGCATTGTCAAATCCCGAGAAAGCTTTGACCATAAGCAAATTAAATTAAGAGTAGTACCCTGGAAATTGAGGAATAATACTCCATCCCAGGAATCCGTAGAGATAAACTCCACCTGGGCTGTACAAGGTATGTGGGATGGACTTCCTTTGAAGATAAATTGTTCATTTGTGTTAAAACAAGAATGTAATCAGACATTGCAAGTTAAATGGTGGAAAGAAAACAAGCAGAAGCTCTGGGATAGAATAGACCAAGGAATTAGCTGGTGGGAAAAGTCTGGAAAAGGTGTAGGATGGTTGAATATTAGTAACCCTCAAATTGGTTCTTCTGAAGGAAAATACTTGTGTTTAGTGATATGTGAAATTGATGCTGACTATGGAATAAGGATAGTAGAAGTTAAGCTGCATCAAGGACAAGGGATCAGGCCCACTTACACAGTATCCCCAATAGAAAAGAAGTATAGAGAGCTGAGAGATACAGAAGTAGCTGTACATCAATGTCATGGAAAAGAGAATTTGGTAGTAGGATTGATTAGAGACTTTGGGATGGTGCAAAACGTATCCCAAATTACAGCATGCTTGCCACTCCCACAAGCAGCAGGAGAACCAATTCCATGGGGAATAATTCCCATTCCATTACCACCTGAGGCAGCAGAAAACACATCCACCGTATGTCAAATAGAAATGAAAGAAAGAGAAATAGTGA
This sequence comes from Phylloscopus collybita, assembly GCA_027886175.1. Lineage (NCBI taxonomy): Eukaryota > Metazoa > Chordata > Aves > Passeriformes > Phylloscopidae > Phylloscopus > Phylloscopus collybita. Next base: position 7,063,694 of record JAJNNQ010000057.1, read on the forward strand.
CTGTTAAAAAGGTATGGCAGGCCGCACTGTATGCTGCTAAAGAAGTAGAAATAAAAACAAAACAACCTTACCAGGAGGTCAAGTGTCAAAATATAAGTCAGCAGCATGTGATTTGGGATGATTGGAAAGCTGTATGGGGTCCGAGCTTACTGGAACACTATAGTTACATTGGAGCAGTGAACTGGTGTATACAATGGATAGGAAGTAAAAATCAAACTCTTGTGGAAGTCTATAAGACAGAAACCTCTACAAGAGAAATTAAAGCAATTGGAGAAAGCTGGAATTGTACTAAAGTAATTACCTGTGACACCCCTGAAAGTCAGATTAGTCTAGCTCCTCTGAGAGTGTTACTTAAGTGGGGATGTGAATGTAGAAAATTTAATCATACAATTACAGGAAAAATATATGCACTGAGCAGGAATAATGGAATTAAAAGAGCCGTAAGTTGTCAAGATACTACAATTAGAAGTCCAGGAAATCTAGTTTGGGTAATGGGACATGGACAATGGACAACACACATTCCCATAGATGGACCTGTGACACAAATCACTTTAGGAGTCCCCACCCTTTGCCCCCTGTGGAAACAATCAAAATTAAAATCAAACCGAAAGAAGAGAGAGGTAGATGAATTCACGGAGCTAGAAAATGAATGGCACGAACCTGATGGTGGAGTTAAATTTGGGTGGGCTTTGGAATCACTATTTGCACCTATAGCCTCCTATAGGAACAGAGAAATGTTGTACAAATTGTTGGGACAGACTGAGAGATTAGCAGTGGCCACCAAGAAAGGATTTAAGGATATAAATTTGCAATTACAAGCCACATCCCGAATGACTTTGCAGAATAGGATGGCGCTGGATATGCTATTGTTAAAAGAGCATGGTGTGTGTCAGTATCTAAAAAGGAAAATTGACCATTGCTGCATCCATATCCCAAACATGACTATTGAAGTAGAAAAAGATATCTCCCAATTAGGAACAATTGAATCCAAAACGAAAGAAATTGAAAAAGAAGCACAACATAATTGGATCGGAGCAATATTTGAGTCTTTGGGACTTCAGGTTTCTGGATGGGTTTCGTCAGTAATACAGTATATTCTGTTGTTTGCAGTTCTTTTGTTAATTATCTGGTTAGTGTATAAGTGTGTTTTAGGAGCCATTGAAAAGGAAACAAAACACACCAGGAGAGTGATAAAAGCCTTGACAAGAACCAACGAGATGTACCCGCCTCCTCCGAAGTATGAAGTTGCCATTGGGCAGGAAAATCCAGCATTTGAAAGAACTGATGATAATTAAGAATTGAGCATCCTTGCAGAAGACTGAAGAATGCTCAAAAGGGGGGAATTGTTGCCATTTGATTTAATAAACTGTATTAAACTGTATTAAGGTAATAGCAAACAGTAATAGTTGACATTAGTAGTAGTCATGCTAAGGCTTGGTAGGCCGCATGTAACCTGTAGATGAACTGTTATAGCAGATTTTGTAATGTAAGCAGTGTAGCTAGGAGATAATCACTTATCTTTAGGAATGTATACTTATCTTAAGGAAGATACCTTTTGGCAGAAACTTAAATGTCAAAGAGATTATTGTACCATGTAGTGAAAATGAAGTAAGAATTTGTTAAGATGAAGAAATCATGTAAAGAAACATATAAAAACCCTGTGATTTTTCTGAGAGGGGGGGCTCTGTCTTTGGACGCTAGTCCACAGGCTCCCGGGCCCTCAATAAAGCACCGCATAAACGACTTCGGTTGTTTGTGTTTTCTTCGGATCGGGCAACAGATGCACTCCGTCCCCTCGTCTAGATCATCAATAAAGATATTAAGCAGAACTGGTATCAGTACTGAGCCCTGGGGGACCCCACTTGTGACTGGCCACCAAGTGGATTTAACTCCATTTACTACCATTCTCGAGGCCCACCCATCCAGGCACTTTTTATTTGGCAAACAGTACACTCGTCCAAGCCATGCGCAGCCAGTTTCTCCAGGAGAATGCTGTGGGAAAGGGTGTCAAATGGATTACTAAAGTTTTTGTAAATCACATCCTCAGCCTTTCCCTCATCCACTAAGTGTATCACCTTGTCATAGAAGGAGATCAGGTTAGTCCAGCAGGACCTGCCTTTAACAAATGCATGCTGAATGAGCCTGAACACCTTGGTGTCCTGTATGTACCATGTAATGGCACTCAAGATGATCTGTTCCATAAATTTTCCTGGCAGCAAGGTCAGACTGACAGGCCTGTAGTTCCCTGGATCCTCATTCTGGCCCTTCCTGTAGCTGGGCACCACATTTGTTAACCTCCAGTCAACTGGAAACTCCCTGCTTAGCCAGGATTGGTGGTAATTTAATAAAAGTAGCTTGGTGAGCACTTTACCAGCTCCCTCACCTCCCTTGGGTGGATCCTATCCAGTCCCATAGACTTGTGTTCATCTAAGTTTTGTAGCAGGTCATTAACCATTTCCTTTCAGATTATGAGGGCTTCATTCTGCTCCCTGTCCCTGTCTTCCAAATCAGGGGGCTGGGTACCTCAAGATTTAGATGACATGAATCACTTCAAAATATTTCACATTCTCAAACTGATCTTTGCCATTATATAAAAGAATTAACTGTCATACACCCTGTAAGAAGAGAGAGCTGGGTTTTGGTAAGTCAGCAGAACTAAATACTGCTAACTACTTAGGACTAAACATATAGTTTAGGATGTCAGTGTCCTGGTTTCAGGAGTAGTGTGCCAGTTAAGTACTGTGGGTGTAACCAAACTATTTTACTCCCCTCTAGGTCATTTCTGATGAACTGTTAATGATGGATCATTTGCGATAGCTGCCCAGTGCACACTCGACACTCTAGGCTACAAGCTGGATGTTAAATGAGGTAAGGGAAAAGAGAGGAACCCTGCAAGGCAGTGTTTCTTTTTCTTCACAAATGACTCAGCTGTGATAACTCCCCTCTGGGGAAGCACCATTACAGTCACACCCAACCTAAGGGGTCATCTCTGCTAATGGGCCATAATGGACTCAATGGCACTATCAGAACAGGCAGCTGCAACCACCATCAAGGACTCCCAGAAATATCCCATGACTCACAGTATTACATCATCCATTGTGAAACTCCCCACCCCATGGGAGGTACTGAGCATTCCCACCAGAACCTGAGCATATATAATCTTTGGCCTTGGGGATTTTGGCCACCACCACTCGATGGATCTAGAGGAGGACCCAAACTTCAACAAGACTTACCACGGGTTCCAACCAGACTACAACTATTACTTTAACAGGACTGCGACCACCACTTGATAGGACTGCAACCATCACTCTGACCAACAGGGTGGCGGGTTGTACTGAGACATGGGGTAAAAAATTAGAAGGGTATTGATTAGGAAATAGACATTTAGATGATGCATATTGCTTAATATCTGCAGCATTTCACTATACTCACCATCTGGGAAAGAAAAGCAGGATGTATGAGAACAACATGAAGGAATGCAAGGATGGACGATAAGGAGAAGGACAACCACCACCGGAACAGGATGCAAGTATCCTCAAACTCAAGGATACTAAGATAGCAAGACTCCCTAAATTCCTGGATCTGAGATTAGATTGACCATCTGGCTTGGACTGTGCCTTATGGACTAATAAGGCAACTAGCATACGGAACGGAACAGGGTGGAGCTGGGGAATGAATATGCATGGGGTATTGTGAAATTTAATGCATATGTAACCTTTTAGAGGATAGAATGCAACAAATGGGTCGGCATACACGACTTTGATGGAGATATCCTCCGTACATCCAGCTGCTGAATAAAATACACACCTACTTTAAAACTCATTTTGCCTTTGAGTTTGAGTCTTTCTGCAAATCAATACTCAGACTTTGTGGGTTAAAACCAGCTTTCTTTGTATCATTGTATTTGTTGTAAGCTCTAGTAAATTTTAACTCCGACCTGTAATCTCTCTTGGGGTAGTATAGTGGGGTTCACTTCTCCTGTTGGTTTACTTTTAAGCCAGCATACACAGACATCTGCTCAAATATGCAGGAGACCAATGTCTTTATTCTCCTTTACTTTCTGTTATTCACTACCAAATTGCCTATTTAAAAGAAAATGGTAAACAAGTTGCTAATGGTCATGTTGCTTCAATCATGAACACTTTACCACTTAAAAGCTTGATGCAGGCATGCTTAAATTGCTGAAAACAGCAATAATTACCTCAGGTATTAAGAAAAAATGCAGCTCTTACTTCCTTTTGGTAATTTAGGGGCTCAAGGAGAATTAAAAATGCCTGGAGAACCAGGTTATATCAGAGAAAAAATTACTACTGGAAAAAGTTTGCTCTGTACCAAGGTCAGTTAATGTTATAAATTCCTTATGTGTTAAAAATGTGTCAGAAGAGAACTTCCCAGAGCTTTCTTCAAAGAGCCCTTGCTTTCAAAAGAAACTCTCTTCAGCATCCTTAATATTTCATCTTCCTAAAGGTATACTATCATAAAAATATATGAGAAGACAAAAAGAAAAAGGGAGAAAAAGCGATACATAGAATCATGGAACCATTAAGGGTGGAAAATACTTTCAAGATCATTGAGTCTAACCTTGGACTGAACACCACCATGCCAACTAAACCAGAGCACTGCCTGCCATGTCCAGTCATTTCCTGAACACATCCAGGGATGATGACTACACAACCTCCATGGGCAGTCCATTCAAATGCTTAACTACCATTTCAGTGAAAAAATTCTTTCTCATGTCCAACCTGAACCTCCCCTGGTGCAGCTTGAGTCTATGTCCTCTCATCCTGTCACTGATTGCCTAGGAGAAGAGGCTGATCCCCATTTTGTTACAACCTCCTGTCAGGGAGTTGTAGAGAGCAATAAGGTCTCCTCTGAGCCTCCTTTTCTCCATGCTAAACCACCCCAACTCCTTCAGTTGCTTCTCATATGACTTACTCTCTAGACCCTTCACCAACTTCCTTACCCTTCTCTGGATCCACTCCAGCATCTCAATGTCTTTGCAGTGAGGGGCTCAGAACTAGACACAGCACTTGAGGCATGGCCTCAGCAGTGCCAAGTACAGGGGGACAATCACTTCCCTAATTCTGCTGGCCACACTATTCCTGATACAGGCCAGGATGACATTGGCTTTCTTGCCCATCTGGGCACAGGCTGGCTCATGTTCAGCCAGCTGTTGACCAGCACCTCCAGGTCCACTTCTACTGGGCAGCTTTCCAGCCACCCTTCCCCCAGCCTGTAGTGTTGCAGAGGCTTGTCGTGACCCAAGGACAGGACTCAGCACTTTGCTTTATAGTGATGCCTTAAGTTTTAGCTTTCATATTTTTCAGATTCTGTACTGCATTAGTATATAACTCTGAATTTCATATAAAGTGTTAGCAAGTTCTCTTGACAGTTTAGTTAGACAAAACAATCCTTTTCCAGCCCAAGAACCAAGGACACTGTTGTAGCTTCAGGCCCAAAAAGTATAAACAACAGCAAATTGAGGAGAGCAATCTGGGAGGATGGGACTTCATAACCTGAACCTGTAATTGGAGAATTAACCCCAATATGTAAATGGAGCAAAACTTATAAAAGTGTGAAAACTCATCACTGGGCATTCATCTTGGGTGGAGCCATGGCTGGGCTCTTGTTCTGCCCAAGGTGTATCCTTTGAAGGCCTTTTAATAAATACCTACTTTATTCCTTTAACACTGTCTAGCCTCTGTTCCAGGTAGCCTCTCAAGGCATCAATTGAATCTCATACCGTTGGCCTTGGCCCATGGATCCAGCTTGTCCAGATCCCTCTGCAGAGCCTGCCTACCCTCCAGCAGATAAACACTCCTGTCCAACTTAGTGTTGTCTGCAACCTTACTGAGGGTACACTTGATTCCCTCATCTAGATCACCGATAAAGATATTAAACAGGATACCTGGATGTTCATTTCAACCCTTTTTATAGATGGGTATCACATTTCCTAACTTCCAGTCACCTGGGACTGCAACAATGAGCCCAGACTGCTGGTAAATAATTGAAAGTGGTTTGGTGAGCTCTTCCGCCAGTACCCTCAGGTGGATCCACCTGGTACCATAGACTTGTGTCTAAGTGGCACAACAGATCACAAACTACTTAATCTTGGATTGCAGGGGGTCTATTCCTTGTCTGCCAGCTCAGGTGGCTGGCAGCCCTGAGGATAACATATCTTACTGTTGAGGACTGAGGCAAGGAAGGCATTAAGTACCTCAGCCTTTTCCTCATCCTTGGCTACAGTGTTCCCCTCTGCATCCAATAAAGAATGGACATTTTCCTTGGCCCTCTTTTTCCTGTTAATGTATTTACAAAAACACTTTTTATTGTCTTCTACAACAGTGGCCAGATGGAGTTCTAGCAGAGTTTTGTCCTTTCAAATTTTCTCTCTACATAGAATCATATCATAGAATATGCTGAGTTAAAAGGGATCCATCAGAATCATCAAGTCCAACTCCTGGCCCTGCACAGGACACCCCAAAAAATCACACCATGTGCCTGAGAGTGTTGTGCAAACACTTCTTTAATTCTGTCAGGCTTGGTGCTGTGACCACTTCCCTGGGGAGCCTGTTCCCATGCTCAACTATGTTCTGGGTGAAAAACCTTTTCCTGATATGCAAACTAAACCTCCCCTGACTCAGTCTCATGCAATTTCCTCAAGTCCTGTCACTGGTCACGAGAGTGAAGAGAACCTGCCCCTCCACTTCCCCTCATGAGGATGTTGAAAACCACGAGGTCTCTTGTCTCTCTCAGTGTCTTCCAGGCTGAATAGACCAAGTGACCTCATCCACTCTGCTGAAGGTTTCATTTCCAGACACTTCATCAGCCTCATGGCTCTCCCTTGGACACTGTCTAATAGTTTAATGTGTTTTTCATATTATGGTGCCCAAAACTGCTCCCAGAACTTGAGGTGAGGCTACAGCAGTGCTGAGCAGAGCAGGACAATCACCTCCCTCGACTGGCTGGCAATGCTGTGCCTGATGCACCCCAGAACATGGTTGGCCCTCCTGGCTGACAGGGCCCACTTTTGATTCATATTCAACTTACCATCGACCAGGACCCCCAAGTCCCTTTCCACAGCATTGCTCTCCAGCCTCTCATTCCCCAGTCTATGCATGCATCCAGGGTTGCCCTGTCCCAGGTAAAGAATCTGGCACTTGCCCTTGTTAAACTTCATAGGGTTGGTGATTGCCCAGTCCTCTAATTGGTTGTGGTGTCTGCAGGGCCTCTCTGCTCTCAAGGGAGTTGACAGCTCCTCCCAGTTTAGTGTCGCCAGCAAACTTACTTAGCATTCCTTCGAGTCCTGTGTCCAAGTTATTACTGAAGATGTTGAAGAGCACAGGACTGATGGGGGAGCCCTGGGGAACTCCACTAGTGACAGGTTGCCAGTCTGATGTCACCCTATTCACTATAACCCTTTGTGCCTGACCTGTGAGTCAGTTCCTCACTCATCGCATGATGTGTTTATTCAGCTGTGTCCAAAAGGATACTGGGAGAAACAGTATTGAAAGCTTTACTGAAATCCAAAAAGATTCCATCATCTGGCCTGTTTATTCCAGGCAATTGAATAACAGTGCTCTGGCTTTAACAGATGTTGCGCTAAACAGAGGAGATTCCCCTGTAAAAAAAAAAAAAAAAAAAGGGAGATTTGTGTTGTTTTCTTTTTCTATGAATGCCAGCACTCTGCCACCCACTGAAATAAAAGGAACTGTTCAGAGTGGGGCAGCTGCCAGTGGATTTACATGAGAAGACTCACAGCCGAGAAGATGTGATAATCGCTTTTCTCTTAAGATCTTTTAACCTTTGGTTACTTTTGTGGTGTACACTGGGAACTGAATTAACACTCCATGAATTATCTTTCATTTTTTAATAATGATTGATCTATATAGTAGGCTGAATTTTCACTTTTCTTTTAATAGGAACCTGCTATCACATACCAATGGAACTTTTAACTGCCCCCATAATTGCTTGTATTATCAGTTTAGTTATTTTGGTGATTTGTGTTTTCATCGAAAGCAACTTGTTGGGAGACGAAATAGTCGGATTATATAAGACAAACCATTTACATATTGTTAGTTTGATTTTTGCTGAGTTTATTTTGTCTTTTTACTGAAAAATAAAGAATAATGTGGGGAAAGTTTTACATTTATCTTACAGATGTTTACTTTTGTTTCAACCAATTGAGAATTAGAAAATTTAACAGAACTGGGAGTTGGTACAAAAATTCATGCATATTTGGAGTCATGCAAATATGTATTAACTTCCCTAGTTCTGCCTCAGTATGCTTTAAATTTATTAATATTTGGCTAATTTTTTCAGAGATATTAGGAGCGAACTAGAGGATCTTAACAAAACAAGAGAAAATATTACATGAATACTACATGGAAAATGGTTGAGTCCCCCTTCCTAAATCAGAGGGAGGGGCAGCCATGGACTACAATGGGACATGAATAAAATACAGAAAAGCCTTTTACCAGCTCTCAATGTCTGTAACCATTTTTGGAAATACTTGTATTCTTATTTGAACATGTCTCGTACTATTTGCTTTCCTACCATTTATCCTAAGAAAGTTTTTTAACTTTACGTCACTTCTTTTATCTATTCTAATCAATATGATAACTATAGTACATTCTGCACCACACATTTCTAAGTTGTGGGTGCAATTCACTGGAGTAGCAATTATAAAGGAATGTGATGAGGGCAGTTTGCCCACTGGAAAAAAAGGAGGAAAAAGCAACCTGGAAAAATACAACTAAGAAGTGGGATCATAGCATTATTTATATTGTAAGAACTTGGAAGCATCCCTTAGTGCCTCAAAGAATAATTCATTGGCATCATCATCCTGTCTAGGAAGTCTATAGTACACTCCAAGGATGACATCCACATTATTTGTTGTACTAGTTTGAAAGCAAACCAGGGGGAGATTCCAAGTCAAAAGTACAATTTAATAGAAAAAATAAAGGCAAGAGTACAGAAACACTGGCTTAAACTGACAGAATATGACCTGACACCCTGTTGGTCAGGGTGGTGGTAGCTGTCTGATTAAATGGTGGCTACAGTCCTCTTGGAGTGATGGATGTGTTTCTGTAGAAGGGGTGATTCTGTAGAAAGGTCTGGTCTTTCGCTGGAGGTCCAGTGGTTGTTATGGAGCTCCTGTCCTCTAGGAATCCAGTGGGTAGTGCTGCCTGTGGTGTTCCAAACCCTCGATTATATACAGGTAGGAATGTTTGGTTCCTCCCCCTAGGCAGAGCATCTCACAAAGAGATGATGGAATTCTATGAGTCATGCTGGGAGACCTTGACAGCCCATTAACAGAAGATAGGCCCCCCAGAGGGAGTTATCAGGGCTGTCTCATGGAGAAGATAAAGAATTCTGCCCCTCTATCTTAACAGCTTACATAGACGGTAATAGAATACATACTTTTGGTTACATTTGAGATGGTTTAAGGCAAATTTGGGAGGAGAACTCCTAGGGAAACCCTCCCTCCCCTCCCCCAACTGGTCCAGGAGAAAACCTCCTCAGAGAGAAAGTGGAAAGAAACCTGTTTATTAAACTGGCAAAACACTCCCCAGCGCAATAAATTGAAGGATACCAGATGACAAATTAAGGAAAACAAAGTCCCTCCTGTAGATGGTTTCTGCTCTCAGTTCCTCCTCGCTGGGAAAAGTTGCGGCGCCGCTGAGATCTTGGTGGATCCCGGTGCAAACTCCCCCGGAGCTCCCCCCGGGTCCTCCGGCTGGGGAGGTTTAACAGTTCCAAAGAGAGGCGGAAAAAAGGGAAAAAAAGGAAAAAAAAAAAGAAAAAAGGGGGGAAAAAAAAGAAATCTGAAGCTGCTCAGCCCTAACTAAGCTACGCTAACTAGCTACAAAGCAAAGCAAAAGCGAAAGTGAGGGCCGAAAAAACCCCTCGCTGTCTGTGTGCCGGTGACTCCCACTCTTCAGGGTCAGTCTGAGAGGTTTCTGAAAACAAACTGTGCACTTTTCTCCTCGTTTTACTCTCAGATCCAAATTAAAGATACAGAGTGTAATACCCAACATAAACCCAACAGACGATTGGGGATACATCGTAACGTCACCCCAGGACACATTCTACATTGTAACCTAAAACATTATCCACCTCTTATTCTATACCATCTACCTCATATCCAAATCAATACCCTCCTTTAACTCTACTCATACATATATACACAACGAAACCTTACACACAGTTCTCACTTAGAATTAGGTCTCCTTGTAGTAGACAAGAGGTTTCCCCAGCTTTCTGCATTACCCACCAAGTGTGACCAGGTCATTGAGCAAAAACAATCCCACGGATGGGTTTACCTTTGCCTGAGGTGGGACTAATCCAAACAGTCTTTCCTAAAATACCTCTCATGTACCACAGGGACTTTATCCACTGTGTACAAGGGTTCATACTGGGCAGGACCACTTCGGTTAATGAGCCTCATGTGTTGACCATCCAGGTGGCCTTTGCTAAATTCAGTTCCCAGTTTCTGAAGGTTCCCTCATGTCCTAGGGTGACTGTGGGCATACAGCTACAGAACCGAACTGGTAGTACTGTTCAGCTCATGACAGGAATGGATTTGCTAGGCCTCAAGCCTTGGCAAAGGGAAACAGGATTTTAAAAAAGGAATGCAGGAGATAACGGTGTACCTGGTACAGAACACGCTTTGCCAGCAGATTTTAAGCATACCTGTGTTAATTGGTATGAGGCATATATTGAGCAACATTATTTGGCAATATATTCTGTTATATAATAGAAAAATATATAAACCTATCGCTGTGGGGGACGCACAGGAACGAGGCAGGGAGTGTATTTAGAGGTTGCGTGGAGCTCTTGCAAGCAAGAGACTTTTTTTTTATTTTTTTGACTTTTTTTGTACATTAACAGATGTGTTTACTCTAGAGGTGGGACCCTTGGGAACCACTGGTTGTTTTTTAGAGACTATTACTGAAGCTCCCCCTCTGGGAACAGATGTGGGAACTTCGGTAGTTTACAGAACATGACTTTGTGCTTTAAGACTGTGCCTGGGAATAGAATTCCCAAAACTAAAACATACAGGCACGAGCATGGCAACATCAACCAGCTAAGCAAACAATAAAATCGGCTTCATATGAGCAGTCAATGGAGTCCACGTGTCTTTGTCAACCACCATTAGGTGACTTTATGATGCTTGTATCCCCAATCATCTGCTTATGTTGGATATTATGTTCTGTACCTTTAAGATGGGTTCTGAGAGCAAAGGGGAGAAAGAGAAGTGCCAAGTTTGTTTTCAAAAACTGCACACACTCCTCCACATTCTGCTCCTGGACTGTGTTGTCTGCAGCACGGACAGACAGCGGGACAGAGCTCTCCTTTGCTTTTAGTTAGTTTTTAGCTAGCTGGGGCAAAGAAGTTCCCGGGACTGTTTTTTTTTTTTTTTTTCTTGGGACTGTTTAAACCTGCTCTGGACTGAAAACCCAGAAGAGCACTGGGAGCTCACACCTGTGGCTCACAAGGCCCAGGATGGCATTTTCCAGCGCTGGAGGAACTGATAAGAGACTGAGTGAGCTGAGCTACACCCGCAGCAAGGACTTTCTCAATTTTGCCATCTCTCTTCAGAGTGGTAAGAGGTTTTCTTGTTTCATTTTTTGGTGCTTGTGGGCACTTTGTTTGTTAAATAAATAGTTTTTTCCACTTTTGTCCAAGAAGATTTTTTCCCAGACCAGTTGGGAGAGGGGGTGCTTGAATTTGCTATTCTGGAGGGACCCCATTTGGAGGTTTTCTCCCAATTTTGCCCTAAACCAAGACATCCTGTCAAGTGCTTTCAAGGTGGTTTTAAGTAGTCCATAGCACCACTCAACTTTCCTGGCAGCTGGTGCATGATAGGGAATATGATATAGCCACTCGACAACACGTTCTCTGGCCCATGTGTTTATGAGACTGTTCTTCAAATGAGTCCTGTTTTCAGACTCAATTTCCTCAGGGATGCTATGTCTCCACAGGACTTGCTTTTCCAGGCTCTGGATTGTGTTCTGGGCAGTAGCATGAGGCACAGGGTAGGTCTCCAACCATTCAGTGGTTGCTTCCACTATGGTCAGCACATAGCGCTTGCCTTGGTGGGTTTGGGGAAGGGTGATGTAGTCAATTTGCCATGCTTTCCCATACCTATACTTTGACCATTGTCCACTGTACCACAGTGGCTTTACTTTCCTGGCCTTTTTGATTGCAGCACAGATCTTGAAGCTGTGGATGACCTGTGAGATACTGTCCATAGTAAAGTCTACCCCTTGGTCATGAGCCCATCGCTATGTTACATCTCTTCCCTGATGACCAGAGGCATCACGGGCCCAACAAACTAGAAATAATTCTCCCTTGTGTCGTCAGTCCAGATCCACCTGTGATACTTTCACCTTGGCAGCTTGATCCACCTGCTTGTCACGATGCTCTCCATTAGCCTGACTCTTGGGTACGTATGTATCTACATGTTGAACCTTCACAGTAAGCCTCTCTACCCAGGCAGTGATGTCCTGCCAAATCTCAGCAGCCCAGATGGGTTTCCCTCTGCGCTGCCAGTTGGCCTTTCTCCAGTGATTCAGCCTTCCCCACAGAGCATTAGCTACCATCCACGAGTCGGTGTAGAGATAGAGACTCGGCCACTTCTCTTGTTTGGTGATATCCAAAGCCAGCTGGACTGCTTTAAGCTCTGCAACCTGACTCAATACACCTTGTCCCTCAGCAGCCCATGAAACTCGCTGTGTGGGTCTCCATATAGCAGCTTTCCATTTCCAATTTCCGCCTACAATTTGGCAGGAATCATCAATGAAGAGGGCATATCATCTTTCACTCTCAGGTAGCTCGTTATATGGTGGGGCTTCCTTGGCCCATGTCACTTCCTCCTCCTCTTCTTCAGAAGATAATCCAAAAATATCACCTTTGGGCCAGTTTGTTATAATTTCCAGAATTCCAGAGCAATTTGGATGTCCTATCCGGGCTCACTGTGTGATCAGCGCAATCCACTTCCTCCATGTGGCGTTGGTGGCATGATGTGTGGAAGGAACTTTTCCCTTGAACATCCAACCCTGCACTGGTAGTCGGGGTGCCAGAAACAGCTGCACTTTGGTGCCAATTACTTCTGAGGCAGCTCAAACCCTTTTATAAGCCACAAGAATGTCTTTCTCATTTGGAGTATAGCTGGCCTCAGATCCTTTGTACCCCAACTCCAGAACCCAAGCAGTCGTCCTCGAGTCTCTCCAGGTCCCTTCTGCCACAGGCTCCAGGAAAGAACCATTCTCCCCTGACACAGTGTAGAGCACATTCTTCACATCCTGCCCTGTTCTGACTGGCCCAAGGGCTACTGCATGGGCAATCTTCTGCTTAATTTGCTCGAACTCTTGTTGTTCAGGGCCCCACCAGAAATCATTTCTCTTTCCTATCATAAGATAAAGAGGGCTTACAATCATGCTGTACTCCAGAATATCTATCCTCCAAAAGTCCATGGCTCCTAGAAAAGCCAGGGTTTCCTTCTTGTTGGTAGGTGGGGACATAGTGGTGATTCTGTTGATTACCTCTGCGGGGGCCTGGCGATGTCCATCTTGCCACTTAAATCCTAGAAACTGAATTTCTTGAGCAGGTGCCTTAACCCTACTTCGCTTAATGGCAAAACCAGCTTTCAGGAAAATATGGATAATCTTCTTTCCTGAAGATATCCCCTGCTGTGTTTCCCCATACAACGATGTCATCAATGTATTACAGATGTTCCAGAGCCTCGTCCTTTTCAATTACAGTCTGGATCAGCCCATGACACCTGGTGGGACTGTGCTTCCACCCCTGGGGCAGCCGGTTCCAGGTGTATTGCACACCCCTCCAGGTGAAAGCAAACTGGGGCCTGCACTCTTCTGCCAATGGAATGGAGAAAAATGCATTGGCAATATTGATGGTCACATACCACTTTGCTGCCTTGGACTCCAGCTCGTACTGCAACTCCAACATGTCTGGCACGGCAGCACTCAGTGGTGGCGTGACTTCATTCAGGCCATGGTAATCCACCATCAATCTCCATTCTCCACTGGACTTACATACTGGCCATATAGGGCTGTTGAAGGGTGAATGAGCTTTGCTGACCACCCCTTGGCTCTCCAGTTCACAGATCATCTTATGGATGGGAATCACAGTCTTGGTTGGTGCTGTATTGCTGACAGTGCACTGTTGCTGTGGCAATTGGTATTTGTTGTTCTTCCAGTCTCAGCAGTCCTACAGCAGAGGGGTCATGTGAGAGACCAGGCAGGGTATTCAGTTGTCTGATTTCCTCAGTCTCAAGAGCATCTATCCCAAAAGCCCAGCGATGTCCTTTTGGGTCTTTGAAATACCCACTCCTGAGATAGTCTATGTCAAGGATGCATGGGCCCTCTGGGCCCACAAGACGGGGTGTTTCTGCCACTTGTTCCCAGCCAGGCTCACTTCAGCTTCCAGTACTGTCAGTTGCTTGGATCTCCTTGTCACCCCAGAAATAGAAATGGATTCTGCTCCCACATACTTTGATGGCATCAGGGTACATTGAGCGCTGGTGTCAACCAAAGCTGTATATCTTTGTGGGTCAGATATGCCAGGCCATCGGATCCATAGTGCAATAGATCCAGTTGTCCCTTTCCTCTACCTGGCTAGAGGCAGGGCCCCTCTAATCCTGGTCATGGTACATGTTGCTCTCCTTCTGTAAATATGTTCCTGAGGTCCCTTTAAGGGAATTGGTCATATTACCATTCCTATACCACCAGGAATTCTATCAACAGGAGACCAGAGCAGCATTGCCCCTAGATGAGCTTCTTGTGGAAGATGTTCCTCTTTTCAATTCATGTACCTGGGCTGCCAAAGATGAGGTGGGTTTTCTGTCCAACTTCCTCATGTCTTCTCCATGCTCCTGAAGGAAAAACCAGAGGTTACATTGTGGAGTGTATCCTCTCTCCTTCACTGAGGGATATCTGCTCCTAATGGTAAAGACTCTTGTTGGTTCTGACTAGATGTGGTAAATTCCTTTTTTAAGATCCTTTCTCAGTTTCAGGTGGTCCTCTTCAATTTTCTCTTCCAAGCTCCAGATGTGCTCTGCCAACTTTGTTAGCACAGATGAGACATGGGTGCATAATGGGGCAGTGACAGCATCCTCATAAATGCTTAGTTTTTTGACCAACATGCTCACCTTGTCCTCTCCTTCCCACTATTGCAGCGTCACTAGGTAACAGGAGTATATCTCTGGTCCAAGCTGTGCAAATTTCAACCACATTTGCGACATGCACTGGACACCATCTGGGCTCTTAGGGAATCTCTCTTCTTCTAAAAAAATTATCTCCAGCACAGCCTTAGGCATTGTATACCTTGCTCCATTCTGTTCCATTTTCCTTGTTGCACATGGAGGTCTTCTTTACAAAGGTATTATCTCGGTTTTGAAACAAATTAGGAGGAAATGTCCTGAAAAGGGTGTCTCCTCTACCAGGTAAGTAGGTTTCAGCAGCCCCTCCCCCAAAGCAGGCTTGTAGGAAAGTGGAAAAAAAACTTTAACTAGCAGGGTGCTTGCAGGCACAGAAAAGAAAATGAATGTTAGATAATAAACCTTCTTGTTGTGGAGAAGAGCTGGTAGATTCAGAGTCCTTTCTGTAGGTGTGGCTTGGCTCCCTCCAGGATCCAGAGCTGGCCTCCAGGCCACGGTGTAGGGGGCCCCAGTGATGCTCTGGTGTTTAGGACTGGAGAAAAGCTGAACAGTTCCAGAAGAAGCCACAGTCCCTGGTAAACTTCTTGCCTCAGCTAACAAACAAGAAGCTAGCAAAAAAGCAAAGATGTGTTCCCTCTGTCCGTGCTAGACAACACAGCCGAAAGAGAACCTGGGGGAGGATGTGCAAAAAACCAGGCCGAAAGAATTCCACAGATTCCCCCCCTCTTCCGGATCTAGCTTAAAGGTACAGGGCCCATGTCTGGGCATAAAGTAGATGACGGGGATACAGTATCATACATTACCCAAGCGCACTATCTGTCCCTTATGAACACACGCAGTCGCCACCAGAGGCTGAGAGTTTCCTGGGTTGTTCTGATCCCCTGGTCAAGGACCACATCCCAGGACAGGGATCCCAGTTGCCTGGCCTCACTTCCATCCAGAATGGTGTCATTAGCTGCAGCATTCCAGATGCAGAGCAGCCAGGACAGGATGGACTTGTTTGCCTGGCGGGTGAACTCCCTATGTAAGTCATGCAGCTCACCCAAGGGGTAGAGAGCGAGTGATGATCTCTGTCTCTTCTGCTGGGTGCAAAGGTCCAGTCACCTCCTTGTCGGTCACTATGCAGACTGATTTGCTCTTTGATTTCTTTTTCTGAATGGGGGCAACTGCCACCGGCTTTGGCTGACCTGGCTCAGTGATGTCTGTGCGGAGATGTCTACTGTTCTTTTGTTTCCTTTTCTCTCTGTGACAGTTTGTGTAGACATGGTGCCTGTTGCTTTGCTGCTTTTCTCCTCCTCATCCTGAGGATGCTGTGCCACTCTGAGCACTGTTCTGACTCTAAGCATGGTGTACATGGTGCAGGTTGTAGAGAAAAGTAAAAGCAAAACTGACAACAAGATTATGCCCTGCTTGACACCAAGAGGGAACTCAATATTTTCAAAACCCGCTTTATGAGGCCTGAAAGTCTGGAAAAAAACATTCTATACTTTTCCCCCGAGGGGCTGGGTACAATTTTTGAGGAGACCCCAGAGGTTAGTAGCCCAGACTAGGACAAGTGAACAAAACTGAATATATATTCTGAATGACATTCATTGCCTTGGAGGTTGCAATGCAATAGACATAATAAACCAAAAAAGCTATTTTCATACTGTTCCCTGGTCTCAAATGGAGAATTACAATCAGCAAATAGTGTAGGAGAACAGATTGTGGAAGATTAGGAATAGGGCTATGGCCAAGCCTCATCCCTAGTGGGATGCAGCTATATAAGACAGGTGAACAGCACTGAAGGAGAAAAAGCATGGAATGCTGATGTGTATTGACTAATCATAAAAGAGTAAAAGGGCGTGCAGGTGTTATGCATGTGAGAGAAAAGATATAGAGTTAGGTGGGGTTGTTGGAGCTAGCAGGTCGTGCTGCAAGAGGAAGGAGTCAGTGTTGCATGGCGCTACCCTTGGGATTGCAACAGAGGAAAGGTATGAAGGCTTTAATGAGTTGCTGATGTTTGCTACCATCTTCAGCGTCAGTCATTTGAGCCCTCCATCAATCAGGGGAAAGGTATGAAGGTTTTATTGTAGGATAACAAACTGATGGTGTCAGTCAGTGGTGTTTAGTGGTGGCAAGCAATGATGCCAACATTTGGTGCCCTGTGAGGAGCGAGCACTGACGCCAACAAAATAGTTCCCCATGTAGGGAAAAATATAGAGAGCAAAGTACAGTATCCATGAAAAGACATTGAACATCATGGTGAATAGTCAGTTTCTGTAATACAGAACTGTAATTCTGATTTCTCCCAGGACTCCCTGACATGGGGTGCCATAATATGTACTAGTTTGAAAGCAAACCAGGGGGAGATTCCAAGTCAAAACTACATTTTAATAGGAAAAATAAAGGCAATAGTACAGAAACACTGGCTTTAACTAACAGAGTCAGAATATGATCTGGCATCCTGTCGGTCAGGGTGGTGGCAGCTGTCTGATTAAATGGTGGCTACAGTCCTCTTGGAGTGATGGATGTGTTTCTGTAGAAGGGGTGATTCTTTAGAAAGGTCTGGTCTTTTGCTGGAGGTCCAGTGGTTGTTATGGTGCTCTTGTCCTCTTGGAATCCAGTGGTGTTCCAAGTTGCAAATTATATACAGGTAGGAATGTTTGGTTCCTCCCCCTAGGCAGAGCATCTCACAAAGGGATGATGGAATTCTATATGAGTCATGCTGGGAGACCTTGATGGCCCATTAGCAGATAGTCTCTCCAAGGGTATTAGCAGGGCTGTCTCATGGAGAGGATAAAGAACACTGCCTCTCCTATCTTAATAGCTTAGGTAGATGGCAATAGAATACTTTTGGTTACATCTTACATTGTAAAGTAAGACATTTGTTTGCCCTTTGGTTCTTACCCAGATTCTCAACTGTACCATTGCCAACTGTGAGCTCCATACATTCTAATCCTTCTATCACATACAGTGACACCCTCTGCCTCTTCTTCCCTGCCTATCCCTCCTAAAGAGCCCAGAACTATCTAGCAGGGGACTCCAGTCACAGGACACTTTCCACAAGATTTCGCTTATGACAATGATGTCATATCTCTGGGACTGGGACAAAGCTTTGAGCTACTCTTGTTTGTTTCTCATGCTGTGTGCATTGGTATAGCAACATTTCAAGTGTGGTTTGTTGTAGCCGACTGTCTTGGGCTATGGAACCTAAAAAAATGTGTATTCTATTTCATCTGTTGAAAGCAGTTGGGGAGATGTTTTCCTTTATCTCTTGTAACTCTGGGGGGGAGGGGGGCAGATGCCTTCTGATAATGGGCGAGCTGTTAAAACCAGGTGGGGCAGTGTTTCTTATCTCTTTCACCACCTGTCCTCCCTCTGGGGGATATTGTCTGCTAATGGGCCATTAAGGCTCACCAATGACATAACACATTACATGATCCCATTGTGGGAAGCTCCACCCAGTGGGGGAAGCCAACCATTCCTACCTAGATAAAAACTGAGATGTAGGAACACAAGGCATCTGGTTCCACTGGATTCCCGGAGGAGGACCAGACCCTTCTCGCCATCACTGGACCCTTTTCTCTCAGGATCATCTCTGCTCCAACAGAAGCACATCTGCCACTCCAGGAGGACTGACTTTGGACTGCTTCCAACACCCTGACCAACAGGGTGTCAGGCTGTATCTCTGACTGTCAGGGTTTCTAGGATTTTTGTTTGCTTGCTTGTTTTTTTTTTTTGTACTACTACATTTGTATTTTTTTAATATTCCTAGTAAAGAACTGTTATTCTTATTCCCATATCTTTGCGTGAAAGCCCCTAATTGCAAAATTATAATAATTGGGAGGGGGTGAGGGGTTTACATTCTCCAATCCAAGGGAAACTCCAGCTTTCCCTGGCAGATATCTGTCTCTCCAAACCTAGACAACTAGGAGTATTAAAAGTAAAAATGTAGTAGTACAAAAAAAGCAAGCAAGCAAACAAACAAACAAACTAAAACACTGACAGAGACAGAATACAACCTGACACCCTTTTGGTCATGCTGTTGGTAGCAGTCCAATTAAGTCCTCATGGAGTGACAGATGTGGTTCTGTTGGAGCAGAGATGATTCTGTAGAAGGGTGTAGTTTTCCTTTGAAGGTCCAGTGGTGGTGAGATGCATCTGGTCTTCCTCTGGGAATCCAGTGGAAACAGGCTGTCCTGGTGTTCAGAATCTCAGGTTTTATCCAGGTTGGAATGCTTGGCTACTCCCACTGGGTGGAGCATGTTACAATGGGATGATGTAATTTTATCAGTCATGCAGTGAGCCGTAATGGCCCATTAACAGCAGATATCCCCCGGACGGAGGATGGGTTGTGGAAGAGATTAAAAAAACCTGCCCCACCTGGTTTTACCTGCTGTCCCATTAATAGAAAGCACCCATCCCCTCTCCCCCAGAGTTAAGAGGAATGGGTCATAGAAGAGAGAAAGAAAACACCTCCCCAACCAGTTTCAACAGATGGCAATAGAATACATATTTTGGTTACATCTTGCATTGCAACCCGACAGATGTGCATACAGTTGGGGTTGCTTTAGGAGGCCCCTCTATCCCAGAAGGACATTTGCCCATCTCATCAATTGTCCAGCCTTCTAGTTCCAGAGCTTCATTCCTGTTGTAGAATGTGCCAGTCATACTTGTCAAATTCTGATAAGGAGGAGGAACTGAAATATGGGATTGGAAACTAGAGGATATTAATCACTGAAATTAGAAGATACTAAGAATAGGCATTTAGATGATGTGTATTGCTTAATAGTTGCTGCTTTTTGTACTGTTTTAGTTGCTTGAGAACGGAAAGGACAGGACTATGTGTAAGAACAGGAAGAAGGAATGCAAGGATGTCTGATAAGGGAAAGGATGCTTCCTAGAACAAGACACAAGTATGCAAGATTACCAAGGATAGTGAGGTAACAGGCTCCTTGGGCCCGTGGAATCAGATGAAACTGGCCTTATAGCTTGGACTATGACCAAAGGATCAGTGGGCATGCGCAAGGCAGCAGGGTCAGAAGTTCATATCTGAGGAAGACCCCCAAGACGACCACCAGAGACAACTTCGGAGGCACAAAGAACTGATAAGACAATTAACATACAAAGAGGGGGAGACACACACCAGGGAATGAATATGCATAGGGGTATTGTGAAACTTGATGCATATGCAACATTCTAGAGTGTAGTATATATTAATTCATGTTCCTGAAATATAATAATAAATTAATTTAGGCTTACCTAATGAGGTGATATTGGGGGGGGGGGGGGGGGGGGGGAAGATACATTCCCTGTAGTAGATGTGTTTTAGGGGCACTGCCAGCTCAGGCAGGAACTGAGTGGTAACCTCACAAGAAACTCTTTTACATTATCCTTGTGTATGTTAGTTCATGTTCATAGATATTTTATACATGCAATGTTCACTGGTGCGGGTGATGGTGAATTATACAATTTCTAAGAGGGTCAGGAAAAATCCTTTGCAGCACAGAAAGCTACCCCGAATCCGGGAAGGAGACAAAGGGATTGCCATACCAATACAGAAGACAGAACACTGAAACCAGGTGCAGTCTGTATCTGATAAGGGCTAATAGCCCAAGAGAATGGGATCCAGTTAAGCCATCAGGGGATTCTCGGAAACACCCACTCCACCCAGGAAACCCATCCTGGCCAGCCGATTGCCGTGGGTGATTCTATCAGCAAAACCATCGAGGGACAAAGAAGCTATAGAAATTCAGAACTGAGCAGTGGCACCAACCTCGAGAGATTCCATGCTCCCCTGGACACCTGGATTTTTTAACATGTTCAAACTTGTACCTGGACTTTTCAACATGTTCGGACTTGTACACTGAGCTAAAAAGTATAAAACCAGTGGGCCTGGAGGCAGACCCCTGTGAGACCTGGGAGTGTGGTGTCAAGAGACACTTCATGGGAGGGGGGTCTCACCCAGTGCCAGCACTGCCTATTTCCTCGCTCCACTGACTTTGGTCAATTTCGGTACTGGCTTTGTCAATTTCGCGCTCGTGATTTTTCACTGGCAATCTGGCAATAAATTCTATATTATTATAATTGGCTTTAGTCATTTATAACATAGAGGATAAAAAAAAAATGTGAGTGAGCAAGGGGTGGCACACACACCTTGGAAGGAGATATCCTCGGTGTACCCAGCTGCTGAATAAACTACATACCTACTTTAAAACTCACTTTGAGTTTTAGTCTTTCTACGTGTCAGAACCTTCCTCCTGGTATGTGCAGTGACCTGCTTCTAGCCTTCATCTTCAACAGACCCTTGACTAACAGTCCCTTGACCTTACAGGGTTCTGTCCCCCTGATTTTCCAGCACAATGGAGGTTTTTAGACTCCTGAGAGTTGAGAGTGTAGCATCTCTGAAAATAACTAATCTCTTGTTTGTTCACTCTAATACTATGTAACCTATTCACTTCCTCCTGTAGCTCCTTCACCTGGCAACACAGGTCTTCAACCACAGCACACCTCCTGCAAAAGATCTGCTTGTCTGCCCCAACTTCTCAGAGAGGAATCAGGTACTCCCGGCAACCTATGACCTGGAGACCTGCATTTACCATCAGCAGGTCTGTCTGGCTGGAGACCTCTGACATGGCTGGGTCAGTGACTCCAGCAGCTACAGGGGATTGAGCTTTACAGTGTGTCAACACCATAACTGAGGAAGCTTATGCTAGTATGCTAATAAGGCTGGGAATGAAAGGATGTCTTTATGATTTTCTCCACTAGCCACTCAGTCTGTTTACCTGCCTCTACTGGCTCCTTCCAGATGGTTAGAGAGGAGCTCTGCCTGCTCACCCTGCCTGGCAAACTTCCTTGCTGTGCTTCTTTAGAGATATTTAAATTGCCCTCACTGTTCCCAGAAGAGAGAATCCCTTATAACATGGGAAAGCTGGACAGAGCAAGGCAGATAGAACCAATGTGGTCAACATACGTTCTCCATTTATTCTCCCTAAAATGGCAGATTATATACAGTTCCACATAGTTTACAATCACAGACATTCTCTCATTGGCATTCAGCATGAAGAAAAATGCAAATGGACATTGTTTATTTCAGTCTTAAGGTGGCTAACATGTTTACACTATAACTATACCAATTAATACCCAGAAACACCACTGTCCTGTGCCCCACACCTTAACATAATTTCTAACTGTGCCACACGCTTTGCACCTCCACACAGGCCTGAACCTGAGGCCCAATCTGGGGTAGCTCAAACCTCATTCCAAAAACACATCATGCCCACATTCTCTAAGAAATTCTGCTACAGTTCCCAGCAATGCCCCCTCCATGCCTGACCTAATGATATCCTTGTACTCTTCCTGAGTTGCCTGCCCCTTCTTCTAAAGGACATAAACTCTCTTTTTTAGCCTGACCTCCAGCAAAAGCTCCCTTTTCAGCCAGGCCACTCTTTTTCCCTGCTGGCTCATCATTTGGCACATAGGGAGGGACTGCTCCTATGCCTTTAAGATTTTCTTTTTAAAGTATGTCCAGCCTTCCTTGACCCCTTAGTTTGTAAGAACTGTTTTCCAAGGTACTGTCTGAACCAGTGTCCTGAACAAGCCAAATTCTGCCCTCCATAAGTCCTAAGTAGTGGTTTTGCTGACCCCCTTCCTTACTTCACCAAGAACCGAAAACTATAATTTCCGGGTAGCTATGCCCAAGTGTTGGAGGTTAGGATTTTTTTTTCTTTTTTTCTTTCTCTCATGGAATTTTGCCCCATCTGTTGCTAAGAGACAATAACTACCAATACTTAAGAGAACAAAAGATGTGTCTGGGAGGAGGAGGAGGGGGAAGGATGCAGCTGGCTACTCTCCTATATGAGGGGTTTTCTCTTGGGAAGGGCAGTTACCATGAGATTGTGGGCAGGGGGGAAGGGACCAGGTGCAGCTTCTACCTCTCTCAGCATCAGAGGAGGGACAGCCAGTCTGCGGTCGCTACCCGGAGAATTCGCTGCCACTATGGAGCGTTTGTCCTCCCATTGCTTCTACCATGGGTGAGCCTTTCCTCATTAGAGCAGTTGTTGAATTGGGACCTTATTAACATCCGATCTGACTGGAAAGGACCCTCACCATCTTTATGGGTGCCTCAGGGGAAAACCCGGAACCCTGACCCTGTCCCCCTTCCCAGGGAGCGCATTTCCCCAGCTGGGTGTGGCAGCTGCTATGGAGAAGCCCAGCTGCCGCTGCCAAACCCCACTGCTTTCTGCCACTGCCTTGGGCTTTCTTACTACACTCTAACCCAATACCCTATATCCACCTGAACCCCGCAGCTCCTGTTAAGGTTGTGGAGTTTTCTGATACATTTTATTTGCCACTCCAGGGGGTATGCCTGCCTCTGCCATCCCAGTCACCGATCTAAGGTTCCTGCTGCAGCCCATTTTTTGCCATCCAACCAACCTGCCATTACCACATGAGGGAGATGCAACTGAACTCGTGATGCATCTCCCCTTGCAGCCATATGGGAATCATTGTACTGGCCCTGCCCAGTGCCAACAGTGCCCCTGCTGGCTTTGACCATAACTACACCAAAGGGGAAGGTGCTTGACAGCCAGGAGAAGGCTGTTACTGGATTTCTGGTTTTGTTTGTTGTTGCTGCCATTGTTGTTTGTTTGCCTTGTTATACATATACATAATAGTAAAGAACTGTAATTCCTTTTCCAATATCTTTGCCTGAAAGCCCCATAATTTCAGACTTATAATAACTGTGAGGGAAGGTGTAGTGGTATGTTATTTTATTTGCCTTTTAATTGTTAATGGTTTGTTCTATGTACCTCGGTTTAATTCCCAGTTTGGTTTATCCCACAGCTGTTTCCCCTGTTCAGTTATATGTCAATCTCTGTTTCCCCCTACCCCTGAGACCTGTCAATCCTGACTCGGTCTCTCCCTGCCTCTGGAAAGTTCCAGGGAGGGCATCGAGTGATTGGCCAGGGTGTTGGGGGTCCCCCCCTCCCCAGGGGATTTGTCCCCTATCCTGTCTCTCACCCCTGGAACGACTTCCTGACCTTCCCTGATTGGTCCCTTCCCCCTGTTCCCCCCTGGTATGAAAGCAACAGTCACTGGGCAGTCGCCACTTTGCCTGGAGAGACCCTCTGAGGTGAAGTTGCCCCCCCTGCTCAGGGATTCCAATAAAACCTCATTGATAAACCCTCCTTTAGGAGGATGAAAGTCCTCCTTTCATCATTCCTTGCCATATTCAAACTGCTGCTGCTAAAGGAACCCACAGGATTTGCCCGGGTCGCCAGCGTACAGGGCAGAACCCGGCAGGCATGGAGTGGCAGCGCAGGCTAGTCGAAGCAGGTGGGAGAGGACATCTCCTGGAGGCGCCACGTCTTCAGTCTGGTGCCCACCCTTGGGGCTATCGGAGCCCAAACGGAAGGACTGTGCCTTGGAAACTGAGAAGCTGCAGCACTGGGACAGCGCCGAGTC
Source organism: Phylloscopus collybita (assembly GCA_027886175.1). Lineage (NCBI taxonomy): Eukaryota > Metazoa > Chordata > Aves > Passeriformes > Phylloscopidae > Phylloscopus > Phylloscopus collybita. The sequence goes on from JAJNNQ010000057.1 coordinate 7,088,325, forward strand.
GCCGTGAGTCGGCCACGTGGGAGAGAGCCGCTGCGCTCTCAGCCCTGCCCTGCCAGGAGACAGACCACCTGCAGAGCTCGTGCCGCGCTCCGCCGTCACTGCACGCCGAGCCCGCGCTGCTTGCCTGCACCGCTGCGCCACAGCCACACGTACTGCCCGCGCCAGCAGCTTCAGTGTGACATCTACCGTGTGGCAGCAAGATAGCGTGACAGTGAGGCACGCCGACGCAAGCTGGTCCAAGTCCACCACCAGACCCGTGGAGCAGGTCCTGCAATCCATAGGATTTATCAATACCGGAGCGGCGTGGGACTCCCCGGTGCGTCTTGTGCCTGCTTATCGCAGCGGCTCTTTCGAGGGGCGATCGGAGCAGGAGGGGAAGGCAGCTTCCTTACACCTGGGAAGTCTTCCCCAGGCAAGGACTTACCCCCCCCCCCCCCCCCCCCCCCCCCGGCTAGACCTTAAACTGCAGCGCCAGGAAAAACGAAGTGATTTTTGCTCCTGCTGGAGCATTTTCTTTGTGGGCTTCTCTGGAAAGCAGGCTGTACAGCCCCGAGGGGGTGCGGTGTGCCCCCCGCAGCAGATTTCCTGGTCGCAACCCTGTCTTTAGTTTTTTCACTTTTTACTATTTAAGTTTTTGATTGGTAGCCCCCGGCACGGGTCCGGCTTTGCTACCGATCCTCCTAAGTTGAGACAGTACCCCGAGGATGTGGATTCTGGGTTTCCCCTTTGGTTTTTAGGTGCTCGGGCATTTGTAATTTCATTTGGATTTTTCATTGTCTGGCTGTTTGGGATTTTGCTGTGGAGCTTTTCCAGCAAGCCGACATGGGTATAAGGCTCTCCACAGCACAGAAAGGAGTTTTTTTACCAAGTTGTAAATGTTCTCACTGTTGCAAAAGTTAAATTCTCTAAGGCTCAGTTAAAGAGGTTTGTCTGCCTGCTCTTTCTTCACTTCCCTCAGACGTCTTCCGATCTTGTGAACAGTATTCCCTTTTGGAATGCTGTCAATGCAAAATTTATTGATTTGGCTAAATCAGGAGACCTAACAGTAGCACAGTTGAGTTACTGGCCTTTGCAGCTTCGCTCTGCTCTTTTTGAAACAAGAGGATTGAAGAAAGAGCAAAGGTGTGAACAGCCTTCCCCAGTTTCTCTTCATCTCAGTCCCAAATCCTCTACCCCGAAAGCAGGCATTCTGAAGGGAGCAATGGGAAAGCAATTGCCTGCCAGCCCTGGCTCCCCAAAGGTGCCCAAGTCCCCCTGCCCAGGAAGTCTTGGACGGACTGCTCGGGATCCCCACAGCAGTCCTGGCCAGGCTGCTCGAGAACCTTCTCCATCTCCATTTTACCTGGTTCATAAACCCCGAGTTCGGTTCAGTTTGGGTGAAGGACAGTTGCCACAAAATGGCCTCCCTACCCCTCAATTTCAAAATGGAGGCGACCACATGGCACAGTCCTCATGGTCAACCCTTTCTTCTTCCCATAATCCCTTTTGCCATCCCTCCAACCCCCTTCCTGTCCCAAACTTCTCCCTTTTCCCCACCTTCTCCTGAAATCCCTTTTTCTTGCTCTGCCCCAAGGCACACCCCCCGGATGATGTCAGCTAGTTCCCAGACCACACCCCCAGCAGGTGAGAAGCCATGTTTGACTTTTCGTTCCCATGCTCAGACTTCAGGTTCCCACAATTGGGAATCAAAGGAAAATGAGCCAATACCACAGAGTCCAGGCCAAAGCCAGGTTCCATCCCTTGCTCCAGTGACCTATTGCAGGTCAAGGGGTGGACGTTACACACACATCCTGGCAACTCTTTTCCCAGCATGTGATTAAGGATCTCTGCAAGGCGCACAAGGAGTATGGACGTGACAGTCCGTACTTCAGAGGCCTTTTAAATGCCAACCTTGCTGGAATGGTAGTTGTCGTATTTGAATTAAAGCAGCTTTTCACATGCCTCACAAACTGAACAGAATACAAGCTCTGGGAGGCGGCATGGAAAGGTCTGCTGAGGAATGCCCTTCCAAGCCTGTTGACAGATCCTGACACAGCGACTGATGAGAAAGGGAATACAATAACTGTAGAGCATTTCTGTGGTGAAGGTCAGTGGGCCCTAGCCCCAGTTCAAGTGTCGGACATCCCTATCCTGGCTTTAGAGGCGATCAAAGAAAGGGCAGAAAAGGCTTTTTTCACCATGCAGCCACATGACCCAATGCCACCCTATTCTAATATTAAGCTGGGCCCCTCGGAACCTTTTGTGCAGTTTGTGGAGAAGCTCACCCGAGCAATAGAGCTTCAGGTGAAAAAGGAGCATGCGCAGGATGAGGTGCTGGAGGAGATGGTGTTCAGGAATGCCAATGAGCAGTGTCGTGCTGCCATCTTGAGCTTGCCTTTAGACCCCTCCGCCCATGCTCCAAGAGATGTGGCAAGTCTGTGAACGAAAGGTTCCGTTGATGGGTCCACCACTGGGTCGTTGCAGCGATGCAAAGCAAACGCCATGCCTTGCCATGAAGGCTGCAGCCATAGATGCTATTTCAACGCCTGATCCACTTGCTCACCGGCTTCAGACGACACCGCGCAGACACCCCTTCCGAGGAGATCCCAACTGATTGTGTCTCCTCTGCGGCAAAACTGGGCATTGGTGCCAAGAGTGCCTGGTCAAAAGGGAGTTTGATGAATTTAATAAACAGAAATGGGGGAACCAAAACAAGCTGATTGGGGGTAAACAAAAAGACTCAAAAAACTAGAGGGTGAGTGTGGGCCCACCCAGCGTGATGACAAAAATTGGGTGGCCTGAGCCAGGAGGGGGGAGAGGGAGACTGAAAAGAGATAATAACACTCCTGTCTCTATTAATGAACAGGACCTGACAGACGCTCCTTCCAGGAGCCCATCACCAGAATTGACAGGAGTTTCCTCTGGGAACTCAACACCAGACCAGACTTCAACAGCTTGCACCACAGAATCGCGGTACGAGCCCTTCAGGGTTCAGTTGGCAGAGTCTCTTCACCTTAGTGACAGCATTTGGCATTGTGTCTCCGTTGACCCAGTAAGAGAGGGTACTTGGCCACGGATTGACAGCAAGTATGTGGTGATTGGGGACCACAAGCACACACCGCAGATGATCGAAGTTGCCCCAGGGGTCGTTACATCCGACCCTGAGCACTTCATTCTGTGGCTGCACTGCATCCACCCTCCATCCTTCCTTCCTAAAAGGCAGGTAATAGCACAGATGATTCCCATTGGGAATCCATCTGAGCTCCTCCTGACTGTCAACGCAGTTGAGAGAATAGGAAAGGAAAAACCAAAAATCAACTGTGAGGTTCAACTGGGTGGAGAGACCGTGAACATTAAGGGACTCCTAGACACGGGGGTGGACGTGACGATCGTACCCCCACGGGATTGGCCGTCACATTGGGCCTTGCAAAACGTGGCCGGACACGTTCAAGGTGTAGGTGGGATGTAATTGGCTAAACAATCAAAGAGCATCGTACAAATTCAGTGGCCAAAGAGGCAATTGGCCAACCTCCGCCCATTTGTTTTAGACTACACGGAGCCCTTGCTGGGGAGAGACCTGATGGCCCAGTGGGGGGGGGGGGGGGGGGTCACAATTGACATTCAAGACCCCTCACAGGATTTTTGGGCGGCAGTCACTGAGCAGTGCCCTGCCCAGAAACTGAGTTGGAAAACTGATGTACCAGTCTGTGTAGAACAGTGGCCACTTTCTAAACAAAAATTGAAGGCACTCAATGAGGTTGTGGAAGAGCAGCTGAAAAAGGGAAACACCTAGGAGACCACGTCACCGTGGAAATCCCCGGTTTTTGTTATCCAGAAGGCTGACAAGACCAGATGGCGGCTTCTCCATGACCTCAGGCAAATAATGTGATTGAAGAGATGGAATCTCTCCAGCCTGGGATGCCGTCCCCTACGATGCTCCCCCAAAATTGGCAATTGGCAGTCATTGACATCAAAGATTGTTTCTTTCAAATTCCCCTACACCCCGACGATGCCCTACATTTTGCATTCTCGGTACCCACCATCAACTGAGAGGCTCCAAGGAAGAGATACCATTGGAAATCGCTACCCCAAGGATTGAAAAACAGCCTGGTGATATGTCCATGGTATGTCTCTTCCTTGCTGTCCCCGGTCTGTGCAGCTGCGGAAAAGGCCATCATCCACCACCTTGTGTGTGCCCCCAATGAAGACTTACTTTCCCATGTGCTTGACCTGACAGTCAATGCACTGGTTGCTGCAGGGTTTGAGCTGCAAGAAACTAAAATTCAAAGGATGCCACCTTGGCGGTATCTAGGCCTCGAGAGAGGTAAGCAGACCATTGTGCTGCAGAAATTGGCAATTAAAACTAAAATCAGGACCCTCGCAGATGCCCATCAACTGTGTGGGGCTTTGAACTGGGTGAGGCCTTGGCTGGGTCTGACCACCAGAGTTCTAGCCCCCCTTTTTGATTTATTCAAAGGGGGAGAGGAGCTTAGTTCTCCAAGGACACTCACCCCAGAGGCACAGAAAGCGCTGGAGAAGGTGCAAAATCTTATGTCCACCAGGCAGGCTAACAGGTGCAATCCTGACCTGCCTTTCAACTTCATTGTTCTTGGAAATTTGCCACACCTACATGGAGTCATCTTTCAGTGGGACAAAACCATCTCCATCTCTGGAAAGGACCAGGGCAGGAGAGATCCTCTCTTGATAAGAGAGTGGGTCTTTCTCAGCCATCAGATATCCAAAGGAATGACAAGGCCACAAGAACTGGTGGCTGATCTGATCCGGAAGGCTAGGACCTGGATTAGGGTATTAGCCGGATGTGATTTTGGGTGCATTCACATTCCAATTAGGCTAAAATCAGGCCAAATCACTAAGGGAATGTTGGAACATTTGCTTCAGGGAATGAAGCCTTGCAATTTGCTTCGGACTCCTACTCAGGCCAAATTTCAATTCATCGGCCTGCCCACAAAATCTTTAATTCAGAAGCCCAATTCTCTTTGGCGCTGGTAAGTGTTCAGAGTAAGACACCTTTGAAAGCCTTGACAGTTTTTACAGACGCGTCTTGAAGGTCTCACAAGTCAGTTCTGACTTGGAGAGACCCTCCGACTCAGCAGTGGGAGGCAGACATCACTGAGGTGGAAGGATCACCTCAGGTTGCTGAGCTGGCTGCAGTCATCAGGGCCTTCGAAAGGTTCTCTGAACCATTCAATTTAGTAACCGATTCGGCTTATGTTGCTGGAGTAGTGTCCAGAGCAGAACAGGCTGTCCTGCAGGAGATATCCAACAATGCCTTGTTTCAGTTGCTCTCGAGGCTTGTCAAGCTAGTCTCCCACCGGGAGCAACCCTTTTATGTGATACACACAAGATCACACACGGATCTACTGGGGGTCATTGCCGAGGGAAACAGGAGAGCAGATGCTCTTGCTGCCCCTGTGGAAATGGCCCCGCTGCCGAATGTGTTTGAACAGGCCAAGATCAGCCATCAGCTGTTCCACCAGAATGCGCCAGGTCTGGTTCACCGGTTCCACATCACCCGGGAACAGGCCAGGGTGATCGTGGCCATGTGTCCCAACTGTCAACAGAACGTGCTACCCACCCTGAGTGCGGGAGCGTACCCTCGGGGTCTGAGCAGCTGCGAGGTGTGGCAGACGGACGTCACTCATGTCCCGCAGTTCAGGAAGATGAAGTACGTCCATGTTTTGGTGGACACCTTTTCTGGTGTAGTCTATGCCTCTGCCCACATGGGGGAGAAGTCATGGGAGCTGATTAAATATCTAATCCAGGATTTCTCCTATATGGGTATCCCGAAGGCCCTGAAAACCGATAACGGGCCTACCTACAGATCCAGGGAGTTCCCCAGCTTCCTTCAGCAATGGGGGATGGAACACAAGAAGGGCATCCCCCACTCCCCCACAGGCCAAGTGGTGATAGAGAGGACCCACTGTGAAGTGAAGAGGGTCCTCGACCAACAACAACAGGTACTGAAAGTAGAGTCACTCTCAATCTGCCCGGTCAAGGCCTTATTTACCCTCAATTTCTTGAACTGTTCTTTTGAAAATTTGAACCCGCCAATTGTCCGCCACTTTGGGGGAAGTGACCAACTGGCTCTGAAGGCCAAACCACTGGTCCTGATCAAGGACCTGGAGACTGGAAGGGCAGAGGGACCCCATGATTTGGTTACGTGGGGATACGGATATGCTTGCGTATCTACCCCCACGGGCTTATGCTGGATTCCAGGAAAGTGGGTAAAGCCCTATGTCCCGAAGGTCTCCAGAAAAGAGGTGCAGCAGGTCACGGTGGCCTCCTGGCACAGGAGGAGAAAGAAAGGGAGGTCCTGGGCACAGTTTCCCCACAGGCTCCAGTGTGAATTCATTATTGTCTTAAGTTTCTTTTAGGAAGGCCCAAGGTTACCCTGCCTGCAATGGGGACCCCATTGGCTGCCCAACTCATACAGCTGCTCCTGCTTGCCAGCCTCCTGACGCCGACCATCGAGTGGATCATTCCTCAGCCTAAGGCAAATGTGTGGGTCGCCCTCGCCCGATCCATGTGAGGAGTTTGAGGGGCTATGTTGCCTGAATTTATCATCTAAGGCTGAGGTTGTCCACAAGACTATTGATAGAATGAAGAACATGGTCGGCGAAATTAGGAAAGAAACTGAGGATTGTCTGAGCGGGCTGTTTCAAAAATGGGGACTCTCCGGGTGGGCAGGGTCACTACTTAGTACTGGACTTTTGATTCTGTTGATTATTATTATTATTTCAACTGGTTTTGGTTTAATTAGACAAATGATTTATAAGTTAATTTCAAGTTCCACCACTCTCCCCGAAATCAACCAAATCACCATCCCCACTTGTTGTATTCCTCTGGGGAAATGGTTTTTCCCCAGAAACCCCCCAAAGACTGTGACCTTTAGTTTAACCCTACCTTTCCCCTATCTCTGACCAATTGGCTTAATGCCAGCTATCTGTCCTGGGACAGAGAGTCTAGATAAACCCATGCTCTTCCCTGTTTGTTCTCTTTGCCCCTGGGACCCCCTTCGAGAATAAAGCCTTGGAACATACCCCTGAGGTAAGAGCCTCTTTTGAATCTTTTACCCTATCCCCTGAAGTATTTCGTCGCAAAGCTCCCCAGAAACTGAGCTAGCACAGCAGCCCAGGGGGGCGGGCAGGGGGGTAGTACTTCAGTTGGCGCTCCAACGTGGTAATAAAAGACCCACGCAATGAGCTGGAGCCCTTATTAAAGGAACCTCAAAAGCTTGTGCAGCGGTTCAACTACTCCACCAAATCAGCCGCTTTTTGCGTGGCTGGGGGTGTTGGAGAAAGATCGGTAGCTTGTTTCATGCCAAAACAAGTCGGTCTGGAATAGGGACTTCTGACGCAGCCAGCACAGCACCCCGAAATCACGAGATCCTCCCTGTTTGTTAACCTGGTTGGGGGAGGGTATTCTCGGCGACAACGGGAGAAAAATTTTTGCTGTGGCAGGTACTAGGACGTCTGCGTTGCCGACTTAGCGCGGTGAACGCCTTTAGGACCCAGCGTGCTGCGGCAGGAGTTACGCAATCGCGGCTTTTCCCCGGGAGGTGATGGCGCCCGCGGTCCCAGGGAGCCCGTGTTTTTGGGGTGTTGAAGGCTTCTGGAAGGGTCGCAGATAGCGGAGGGCCCCCCTCCCCCCCGAGCCCCTGGAGCCGGGGAAGACTGGAAGAGTGCCGTTTCCCCCGCTCGTGGTGCACTCCCGCCCGTCCTGGGTCTCAGGAGAAAGCGGGACGGGAGAAGTCGTGCCTGTGTGTTCTATCTCGCTCAGAAGTTAGATATTGGACAGACTGTAATCTAAAAACATCAGAAACATGGGCGGAAAACAGTCTTGTCCACAAAAGAGTTTGTTAAAACAGCTTTAAAGTGTTTTAAATGATCTTAAAGTTCCAAATAGATTACTAAGAAACTTTGCTGGCTGTCAGCCAAGTTTCCAGATTCTACTTTGCACAATATAAATTTGGTCTCATTTTGGGATGAAATTGGGCAATTACTAACCTTAAAAGTTGAAAATGGTGATCAAAAAGCTTTTTGATTTATTCCAATATTTTTAAAAGCTCGCAAGCAGCTGTTAGAATCGGAACACAGGAGACAGTCGCAGAAAAACCCTCTAAATCCTTTTCTTCCCTCTCAGTCCTCGGTTCCCAATCGGGACAAGCTGCAGCACCCCCCCCAGTACCGCGGGGGAGGAGACAATAATGGTGGATGCCATGTGCCAGAGTCTTCTTCCCACAAACCATTCTATTCCCAAATCGCCGCCCCCACCCCATACCCTTTACCCAATCCCCCACCCGCCCCCTCCTCCCCCTGCCTCCCTTCCCCCTGCCTGCCCTCCACTCCGAGCCATGGCGAGGAGAGGGGCGTGCACCTTGTAAACCCCAGCCCCGGCACGGATGGGAGGGGGAGGTGGCGAAAGGCAGCTCCCTGCCCACAGCGGCGGTGGGGGGGGCAATTCCCCTGCGGCACGGGGACAGGAGCTGCCTGCCCCGGGACCCCGGGGGAGGGAGAGGGAGCTGCCTGTTGCTGGACCCCAGGGTGGGGGGGGGGGGGGGCTCTATACCCCCTGGCTCCCTGTAGACTGGGACAGCTGCAGGAGTTTTAGAAACCCAAACTGATCTTGATGAAGGCATACCCTCTGTAGCCCCTGTTGTATATCTTGGCAGGAAAAATGGTAGAAGAGATTATAAGTCATTTTCCTATCAAGATAAAAAGGAGATTTGCAAAATACAGAGAGAATTTGGGAGATCCAGTGAGATTTTTAAAGGTATGCTTACAGCCACATTTAGTTCAAATGAAATGGTACCAACTGACATTAAGGACCTATTCAGACGTTTATTAACACCCTCAGAGTATGAATTATGGGAATGCATGTGGAAAAAATCTTTGAGAACAGTATTACAGGAGTTTCAACAAACTCCTGAAGAAGCACAGGACAATGATGATAACGATATGACACTCAACCGTCTGTGTGGTGAGGGTGAATTCCATTGTCTTGAGTAGCAAACTCGAGTGTTACCCAAACAGATTTTAGATAAAATTTGTAATGCTGCAGAAAAAACATTTTACCAGTTACCAACAACTGAAAGCAAAGGCAGTTATGTTGACATTAAAGAGTTTCCTTCAGAGAATTTTTTGCAATTTGTCGACCGTCTGAGAACACAAGTGAAAAGACAAGTGCAAGAACCATCCGTACAGATGGAGCTGATCAAGGAGATGGCTCAGAGGAATGCTAATGAGACCTTTGGTAGAATTATCCTTAGCCTTCCCCTAGACCCATCGCCAGCCCTAGCTCACATGACTGAAGCTTGTACCAGGAAAGCAGAACTGTTCAGTGCACCTGAGATAAATCCAGGACCGGCATACCCCAGATCTCTAGCAGCTGTGGGACCAGAACCAAGGAGGCAACCGGTGTCACCAGACCGGCTGCAGTACATCATCTGCCACCTCTGCAAAAAGCCTGGACACGTTGCAAGAGCCTGCCCACAGAACCAGAAGCAGAAAAAGAAGTCCAACATACAAAAAAACCTAACTTCTCAGCGCATCCCCGTCGTTAATGCAATTACGCGCACAAACATAAATATACGGGGTCCCTCACCGACGGATACCTCTCTCTTACAAAAAAGGAGGAGGGGGTGGGGGTGCAGAAAAATGAAAATGTCAAATGTTCAACTAACAAGGTTTGGCAGCCACGAGGCTGATACAGGCTCGTGACTACCAAAGGTTTTTATTTCAGATCTACTGATTGGACAGTAACTACAGTGGACCTGTCAAACATCCCACAGGACCTGACGGTTAACCACATGGATCTGGACAGTGAGTGTTTTGTTATTGGGGACACAGCACACACACCAGAGGAGATTGAAGTAGCTCCCATGACCATTAAGGGAAAGATAACAAACCTCATGCTGTTGGCACGCTGTATGCACCCACCATTCTACCTGGCAGAGGGGCAAATCCTTGCCCAGGCCATTCCCGTTCCAGCAGAGATCGTAGCAGATGGAAAATCACCGGAAGTCTACTGGGCGGAGGTGGTGGGAGAGAACAAACCTTCCATGGCATGCAATTTGGCCCATGTGGAAGGAGTTCTTGATACAAGCGCAGATGTAACTGTTTTGCCAGAGAGCATGCAGCCATCACATTTGGAATTGCAACCTGTGGAAGGCAAACTTCAGGGCATATGAGGAATCACATTGGCAAAAATTTCAAAAAACATCGTGCAAATTGAGGGACCTGATGGAAAACTGGGAAGTGTCCGTCCATTCGTTGCAAACTATAAGGCCCCCTTGTGGGGGAGAGACACCATGTCCCAGTGGGGAGTCCAATTGGTCATTCCTAAGACACCCCAGGAGTTTTAGAAATAGCCGCTGTGACGTGCCCTACCCACAAGTTAACGTGGTTAGATAATATCCCGAAATGGGTAGCACAGTGGCCATTGAGCAAAGAGAAGCTCAAGGTGCTTGAGGAGCTTGTGGAAGAACAAGTGGCTCAAGACCACCTAGAAGAAACAACAAGCCCTTGGAATTTCCCAGTCTTTGTAATAAAGAAACCGGGAAAGGACAAGTGGAGGTTGCTCCATGACCTCCGGGAAATAAACAAAATTATAGAGGACATGGGACCACTCCAACCAGGGATGCCTTCTCCAACAATGCTCACTCAAGATTGGCAATTGGCTGTTCTAGACAGAAAAGATTGTTTCTTCCAAATTCCACTACACCCAGAAGATACCCCAAGGTTCGCATTCTCGGTTCCCACCATCAATCACGAAGCCCCAATGAAGAGATATCACTGGCGGGTGCTGCTTCATGGTCTAAAATCCTCTCTGTTCATATGCCAACAGTACATAGCCTCATTACTGTCACCTGTACGTTCTGAGAGAAAGGATGCCATCATCCTTCACTACATGGATGATGTGCTTGTGTGTGCCCCCAATGACTCTATACTCCAACACACGCTTGACCTAGTGGTTAAGGTTTTAACCTCTGCTGGATTTCAGTTACAGGAAGACAAAGTTCAAAGAATGCCACCTTGGAAGTACCTGGGTTTGCAAATTTCCGCAAGGACCATTCTTCTTCAGAAATTGGAAACTGAGTGCAATCCTAAAACCCTAGCAGATCTCTACTCCCTCTGTGGGTCTTTGAATTGGGTGAGACCCTGGCTAGGCCTCACAAATGAAAATCTAGACCCTCTTTTAAATTTATTGAAGGGGGAAAGGGAGCTGGTTTCCCCCAGGGAACTGACCCCAGAGGCAAAGACAGCAATCAAAAAGGTACAGAAGGCCTTGTCAGAGAGGCAAGCTCATAGGTGTGAGCCAAATGTACCTTTCCATTTCATTGTTCTAGGAAAGCTTCCACACTTGCATGGTTTGATTTACCAATGGATCGAAGGGCAGAGAGATTCACTCTTAATCATAGAGTGGGTCTTCCTCTCTCACCAAAGATCCAAGACCATCACTGAGCCACAAGAGTTGATAGCTCAACTGATTCGGAAGGCCAGGATGAGATTGTGTGAACTGGCTGGTTGTGACTTGGCATGTATTCACCTCCCGGTCAAACTTTCGGAGGAGGGAAGGAACTCTCTAAAGAAACTGACCAAAGAGATGTTTGAGCATTTGCTCCAGAGCAATACCAGTCTCCAATTATCTCTGGACAGCTACAGGGGACAAATATCAGTCCATGCCCCATCCCACAAGTTGTTCAATGAGGAATTCCACCTCATTCCTCGTGAGAAAAGGAGTCGGAGACCACTCAAGGCTCTCACAGTGTTCACGGATGCATCTGGGGCTTCCCACAACTCGGTGATGACTTGGAGAAATCCTCAGACTCAGTATTGGGAAGCTGATGTTGAGTTTGTGGAGGGATCCCCCCAGGTGGCTGAACTGGCTGCAGTGGTAAGAGCTTTTGAGAAGTTCTCAGAACCAATTAACTTGGTGACCGACTCTGCCTATGTGGCTGGGGTGGTGTCCAGAGCGGAGCAGGCTGTGCTCAAAGAAATCGAGAATGAGCATCTCTTCAGATTGCTTTCAAAGCTGATTTATTTGGTTTCGCATGGGGAACATCCGTTCTATGTGATGTTCTATGTCACACACTGATTTGCAAAGTGAAATTGCAGAGGGCAATCGTCAGGCAGACTCCCTTGCTGCACCAGTTGAAAAAGCACATCTCCCTGACGTCTTCCAACAAGCAAAACTGAGTCACCAACAATATCATCAAAATGTGCCAGGTCTGATCCGTCAGTTCCAGCTAACACGAAGTCAGGCTCGAGCTATTGTGGTCACCTGTCCCAATTGCCAGCTCCAGGCCATGCCATCAATGGGTATGGGAGTTAACCCCCAGGGCCTTGGCAGTTGTGAGGTGTGGCAGACAGACATAACACACATTCCTAGTTTTGGTCGCCTCAAATATGTTCATGTAAGTATTGACACACATTCAGGTGCAGTGTATGCCTCTGCCCATGCAGGAGAAAAGGCTGTACATGCCAAGCAACACCTAGTGTAAGCTTTTTCAGATTTGAGGATCCCAAAAGAAATCAAAACTGATAATGGCCCAGCGTACGTGTCCAAGGAGTTCCTGGAATTTGTCCAGCAGTGGGGTGTGGAACATAAAACTGGCATCCCTCACTCCCCCACAGGCCAAGCTGTGGTTGAGCGTGTACACCAGACGCTCAAGCAGGTCTTGGCTAAACAGAGCAGCACAACTGTGTGGATGTCTCCACAACAGAAGCTCTGCAAAGCCATGTTTACCATCAATTTTCTTAACTGTTCATTTGAAAACATGAGTCCACCAGTGGTACGTCATTTTAACAGTGGCAATCAGTTCAAACTGTCTCAACGTCCACTGGTCTTGATTAGGGATCCAGAAACTTGGGAAACCAAGGGTCCCTATGAGCTCGTGACCTGGGGTCGTGGCTATGCATGCGTAGCTACTCCCTCAGGCCCTCGGTGGATTCCCCAGAAGTGGGTGAAACCTTTTGTCCCCAAAAATCCAGCTCCAGCAGAAGGGGATGAAAGGCAAGTAGCCACTGCCTCCAAGAGAAGATGCCGTTGGATGGAGGAAAGAGAAACTTCCTAGGTGTGGACTCCTTCCAGCAGAAGCAGAAACTTGTAACATGTTTTAAAAATGTTTGCTTTTCCTTTTAGAGAAAACCTACCTCCCACTCAACCCTGTGATGAACCCCATCCAAGTTGTCATCTTGTTAATGCTGAACAGTCTGGCAGCTGCAGGGATCGTCCCTCAGCCACATCAAAACATCTGGGTGACCCTGGCACAGACACTTCAGCAGGAAAACATATGTTTGTCCACTGCTTCAGCAAAGAATCCTATGTCCACCTGTCTGGTAGGAATTCCATTGCAGGCTGGAGAATTTCCAGCGGGATTGGACACACATAGGTCCAAATGAAATTCCAAAGCCACATCCCCTCTGACCACACAAAGATCATCAGCAGAAAGCTGTGGTAACCGCCAACCCCTTAGGGGAGTGGTTGCCAGGTTTACCCAAGATGGCTCAGGAACCCCAAGAGTTAGAGCTATTGGGTTCCTCCCCTGCATCATACTGCGTACATTTTTCTGTCTATCCAAAACCTCCTAGCACTGATAAGTACCACAACATAAGACAATATCATGGGAAGTTTACTGCAAAAAGGTGGTGTCATAACCTAAACCAGATTGCAGCAGACAACCCATCTCACTCAAGCCCCATAAGCCTCCCTAAGGGGTTGTTCTTGATTTGTGGGGATCGAGCATGGGCAGGAATGCCGTCTTGGCTTTTAGGAGGGCCATGTACTGTAGGGCAGTTGTCTGTATTGACAGCCAACAAAACTCTAATTGGAGAATGGACTCACAAAAACAAATCGGCAAACAAAATTCAAAAGAGAAGTGCTGACAAATTGGACCCAAATTGTAATTCAGACATTTTTCATTGGGCAAAGTCAAAAAGAGTTGCTGTGTCCCTGTTCCTTCCGTGGGTCGCAGCAGCCAAAGCTCTAGGTGAATTGGGCCATCTAGAGTGCTGGGTGGTCAAACAGGCAAATTTGACATCCACCGCCATCAGCTCCCTCCTAGAGGATGAGGAAATTACTAGACAGGCCACGCTGCAAAACTGCGCAGCGATTGACTTTCTCTTGTTACTTCATGGACATGAATGCCAGAAATTTGAAGGACTCTGCTACATGAACCTTACCTTGAAAGCTCCAAACATCCACGCTGCCCTTCAGAGCATGAGCAGCTTGTCTGGAAAAGTGAAACAAGAATCTCAGGACTGGATCAAAGAACTGTTCAAGGGCTGGGGATTCACAGGGTGGTGGATTTCTGTAGTTAAACCAATTTTGATATTTCTTGTTTTCCTTTTCCTTGTAACAATAGCATTCGGGATCCTACGCCGTTTGATTTGCAAAGCTATCAATGGTCTCATACCTTCTACCTCAGAAGTCAACTACATATAATTGGCAAATCTAAAGCAAATTCATTTCCCCACCAATTTTAAGTGGTGGGAAAGGGAAACTCCACATTCTGTGTAACCTAACGTTTTTCTTCTAACTGTCTTATGTCACAGTCGATATATGGCAGTCGACATGGACACTGCACTTGCACTTGAGGTGCTTCCTTAGCATCATCAGAAGGCTTCAAGTATCAGCATCTTGATATTCACAAAGTCTCCCATACCTTTTCTCTGTATCCTCTAAGAGCAGCTCCACACAGCTCTGGCTCTCTTTCAGCTCTGGCTCTGGCTCTCTTCTTCAGCTCTGGCTCTCCTTCAGCTCTGGCTCTAGCATGGCCGCCTAACCCTGTCTGTCCTACATACAGCAGCTTACCTTTTCTGTCCCTTGCACAACCTCCTGTCCCTAGGTCTTCACAGCACAGCGAGCAGACTCCAACTAGACTCCAACTGAACTCCAACTAACTCCTTACCAGCTAACTCACTCTTTATCATGCCCATAGCTGTGAGGGCAAGGCTGTTTCTACTCAAGGATAATTAACACAAGTGTAAGATATCAGAGGGGAGACTGCCTTCAGCAGCATCTCCTTTTGTCTTTCCACAATTCCCCATTTCTTTTTATAATTAAACATTTCAAGAAACACATGCTTAGGTAAATTGACCATTATAACATTCAAATACTGCAGATAAATTGACATTATAACATTCAAATTTTACATACAAATAATGTTTCCAGTTTCTTCTGTAAGTGGATGCATTAGGCACAGATAACACTCTTTGATAAATAAAAGTATCATTTTTCTCCATTGTATTTTTTCTATTTATTTTCATTTTTAAATTTTTTCATTTTTTTCTCTTTTTTATTTTCTTTTTTTTTCATTTTTTCTATGCTTTTAAAATTTTCCTTTTTTTCTCTTGTTTAATTTTTTTCTATTTTTCTATTTTTTCTATTTTTTCTGGTTTTTTTGTCCTTTTCTCTCCTCTCTCTGCTTCTCCATTGTAGCTATAATATTGATGAACCATGTTTGATTTTTTGAGGAAACAGTCTGACTCCAGGATAGCTCCTCAAACTACATTGATTAATCCATTTAACATCTTGGCCATTTTCTTCCATTCTGGCATAAAAACTTGACACGAATGTCACTGTTGAGGCAGTCACAACACAACTTCCCTAGAGAAGCTATGTAGTCACAACACAACCTCCCTAGAGAAGCTATGTCCCATTATTGCTAGTTGGTGGCTCACCTATTTCTAGGTGTCTTTCTAAAAGAAAATCAGGTCCAGACCTCCCTGTGGCTTCCACTGCCACTCTCAGCTTCACCGACGCCGCCTCCCCCACTCCATTCCCAAGCAGGTCTACATTGCTAGTCACTGGGACCCCATACAGGTCCAGGCCAAGCATGCAGTTCAGGCTGTTGTATCAGTATATAGTTCTTGTTGTATCAGTATATAGTTCAGGCCGTTGTATCGTGTCAGTCATCACGTCGCTCATCACGTCGATCATCGCATCACTCATCACGTCAGGGTCACCAGATGTCGCAGTCGATATATGGCAGTCGACATGGACACTGCACTTGAGGTGCTTCTTTAGAATCATCAGAAGGCTTCAAGTATCAGCATCTTGATATTCAAAAAGTCACCCATACCTTTTCTCTGTATCCTCTAAGAGCAGCTCCACACAGCTCTGGCTCTCTTTCAGCTCTGGCTCTAGCACAGCTGCCTAACCCTGTCTGTCCTACACACAGCAGCTTACCTTTTCTGTCTCTTACACGACCTCCTGTCCCTAGGTCTTCACAGCACAGAAAGCAAACTCCAACTCACTCCTTACCAGCTAACTCACTCTTTATCATGCCCATAGCTGTGAGCGCAAGGCTGTTTCTACTCAAGGATAATTAACACAGGTGTAAGATATCAGAGAGGAGACTGCCTTCAGCAGCATCTCCTTTTGTCTCCCCACATTCTTAAACAAAAAAGGGTGAGATGTATTCCTCTGGGGAAATGGTTTTTCCCCAGAAACCCCCCAAAGACTGTGACCTTTAGTTTAACCCTACCTTTCCCCTATCTCTGACCAATTGGCTTAATGCCAGCTATCTGTCCTGGGACAGAGAGTCTAGATAAACCTATGCTCTTCCCTGTTCGTTCTCTTTGCCCCTGGGACCCCCTTCGAGAATAAAGCCTTGGAACATACCCCTGAGGTAAGAGCGTCTTTTGAATCTTTTACCCTATCCCCTGAAGT
Organism: Phylloscopus collybita; assembly: GCA_027886175.1. Lineage (NCBI taxonomy): Eukaryota > Metazoa > Chordata > Aves > Passeriformes > Phylloscopidae > Phylloscopus > Phylloscopus collybita. The sequence continues at coordinate 7,104,999 of JAJNNQ010000057.1, forward strand.
ATTTCGTCGCAAAGCTCCCCAGAAACTGAGCTGGCACAGCAGCCCAGGGGGGTAGTACTTCACCCACTGTACATGAGGAAGGCCCAGAGGAGGGTATCCCTCTCCTGATAAGTGGTCTACCAATCAAGACTGGTTTGGAGACTTGTACCCCAATTCAGAGTATCTTCCCCCCCAAACCCAGGTCTCCTCCTTTTAGTAAAAAGAAAAGGGGGAGATGTAGTGGTGTGTTATTTTATTTGCCTTTTAATTGTTAATGGTTTGTTCTATGTACCTCAGTTTAATTCCCAGTTTGGTTTATCCCACAGCTGTTTCCCCTGTTCAGTTATATGTCAATCTCTGTTTCCCCCTACCCCTGAGACCTGTCAATCCTGACTCGGTCTCTCCCTGCCTCTGGAAAGTTCCAGGGAGGGCATTGAGTGATTGGCCAGGGTGTTGGGGGTCCCCCCCCTCCCCAGGGGATTTGTCCCCTATCCTGTCTCTCACCCCTGGAACGACTCCCTGACCTTCCCTGATTGGTCCCTTCCCCCTGTTCCCCCCTGGTATGAAAGCAACAGTCACTGGGCAGTCACCACTTTGCCTGGAGAGACCCTCTGAGGTGAAGTTGCCCCCCCTGCTCGGGAATTCCAATAAAACCTCATTGATAAACCCTCCTTTAGGAGGATGAAAGTCCTCCTTTCATCATTCCTTGCCATATTCAAACTGCTGCTGCTAAAGGAACCCACAGGATTTGCCCGGGTCGCCAGCGTACAGGGCAGCACCCAGCAGGCGTGTAGCAGTGGCACAGGCTAGCCAAAGCAGGTGGGAGAGGGCATCTCCCAGAGGCGCTGTGACTTCAGGAAGGGGGCCACATTTTCTGTTCCAAGGGAGGTTTGCATCTTCCTTGGCAGACACCTGTCTTTCAAACCAAGAGACCAAGACAGCCTCTGACCGCCACATCTCCTACCAGCCCTTCTCTGTTTATAAACAGCAGGTCCAGTGAGACACCTCCCCTGGTAGGCTCACTTACCAGTTGTCAGGAAATACATGCTTCAGCACAGAAAAATCACATTTTCTCTCAAAACAGAACAGAACAGAAAATTCTTGGTGAATTTTTCTCCAACATTTTGCTAAAATTACATTGGGAAAAAGTCAGTACAAACTGCAGCAGTAATTATTAATGTGGCAAATGCATTTTTGCTGCTGTCATTGAACTTAGGTTATGGTTTGTAATAGCAGCAAATTGGACAAACCTCAGTGAAAGGAATAAATATCTACTTAGGAATGTGATGGTGTAAACTAGAGTACAAAGTACTGGTCTAGACTGCGTTAAGAATTCACATCTTGCCAGAGACTTTTTTCTGCTTAGTTGCATACTTCTTGGTTTTTGCACTCAACTTAGTTGGGATGGAGCAGAATATTCTTTCAACTATGAACAGGATGTAAAAGACTCAAGGTGTGAGAAATGGAAGGAGTAGAATCAAGAGGAGAAAGCAGTTGATTATCACCAAGAACTATAGTAAACAGTGATCCCATATTGGTTGAGCGAACTGCAGAAGAACTGAACATGGTCTTTAACATTATCATTCATTTTCACAATGACACTATCTACAAGAGCTAACAAAACAATATTAAAACTTACTTGGAGTGAAAATGCTCGTAAAGCAGGAATAGGGATTAAGGCAGCCATAAAGAAAGCAGTAACATTGCTGATAGATGTAAGGGCTACACTTGCTCCTGTTCGCTTCAAGCATTCACCTGTTCTGTCCTGCAAAACAAAGTCAAATGAATAAGGTAATGTCCTGCAAATGAAGGGATCATCCTACAGATATAACATGGTAACAGTGAAAACTATTACAAGGAAATTCTGAATAAAAGTATGCATTTGAGAGTTTGTAAGAGTAAAAAATATACTAAGTACACTGTCCAGGAGAAAAGCAGATAACGTATTAAGTGCTTACATTTTTGGAGGGTAGCAAACATTCTCAAAGATGACACTGGCTTTAAAAGTCAAAGCTAAATGGATACTGACATTATATCAAATTCATTAATTAAGTAGGATGTGTTTTATATTAATGCAGTCACTTGTTCTTAATATTTTTCATTGAAAATAAACATGCATTAACAGTGTAGATACATAATGTCTTAAAGAGGCATGTAAGAAAAAAACCTACGAACAGAAATCCCAGGAACCATACAAAAGCCAGAGAGAATCAAACACAGGACCCTTTCCCAATGCAGTAGGTTATTTTGAAGCATATGAAAGTTATAGCACAATGAGTTTTTATTGCCTGCATGCCAAACCAACTGGAAAGAGCACATGGAAGACATTGCTTGTACAAAACAAAACTGACAAATATATATTGCTTTTAAATTATTTGTACTTTGGATATGAATCTCTGGACTGACAATAAAAATGTCAACAAAAGGAAAAGATTATAAAAGTGAGGAGGATCTTAGATTTCATAATGTGACTATGTGGATGTCATGGGTAATTATAAATAAAATTATAATAAAAGGAAAAAACACCAGGCCATAGGACAAAGATCTCTAGAACAAAAGATTTTCTAAAAAATCATTACTAACTAATTCTAGATATATTTTCCTCTACAAGGCTTTTTCTTTTACTTTATTCTTTTATTGTCCCCCAACACCCCATTTTTTCATTACCTCAAATGGAATTCTCTTATTCTGCCCTGTTTCACTAAATGCATGTACCAGAAGGAATATATCATCTACACCAACTCCAAGAGCAAGAAAAGGCAAAACCTTTGGGAAGAAACAAAACAAGTTAAAAAACCAGTAATGTTTTTATATTATTCTTATGATTTACCATTAAGCTAGTCATTAGCCAGCTAATCAAAATAACCTTTACACTGCATTCTAAACAGAACTCCAAGGCTAAAATGAAAATCAATATGATGCAATATAGGTACTAACTTTCAATCTGAAAAATTAATGAGAAACTTGCACTATACCATTTACAAGTACAAAACCTCACTAAAACTAATTCAAGTTTTCAGTAGGTAGGCAAAGAATAACAGATAATATTTCAAGTTACTTTCAAAATATTATCAGGAGTTTAACATCCTGATATATTTGGATGTAATGGCAAAACTTGCATTTTTTTTGTGTACAACTGGATGCTTGCACTCATATTGAGACAGAAAAACAAATATCCTAGAATCTACATAATTAAAAAAACCTGCAGGATACCTGCCTTTTTCTTAAAATCATTTCGCAGCACATTCTCTTATTTTCTCACAGCACAAGCTACTAGATAGGAGAAAGTATTTTGATTTTTCTATTTTTACTTGTATCTTTCTCAGCTTATGTTTTTCTTCAAATATCGACTCAGATGTGTTTATTTACTAACAAAGTTCTTGTAATTTAGCAGCAGACTTTTGGCTCCTTAATACCTGAGTTGTGGCAGCATTAAAGGAAATTCCAATCAATGAGCACAGACCCAGTCCTGCAGCCACTGAGAGAGCAACCAAGAAGATTCCTGCCAGCCCCACAGCACCCTGAGACTTTGCACAGTCCCACCGCAGCATTGTTAAACAGGCATAGGCAAGCTGAAAGCAAAGCAAGGATTGGATTAGAATGGATCCTTCTCTACTGGCTATCTCCCCCAACAACATACATAGGCTACAAGGGTTTTTAAAAAGAACAGACATATCAGAGATGCTACATAGAGGAATAGGTGACAACCCCAAGGCAAATGTTTACCAACTGTAATTTTTATTTCAAGTATTCTGAAAATGTTCTGTACTGTTGACTGGTAACAAGAAGGCAGCCATTTGAGCCCTGGTATACTACTGGAGTCAATTAAATAAATAGAATTTAATTTCTTACCATTAGTAAGTAGCCACTAGCTACTCTGATAACACTGACATCAGAAAATGACTTTAGAATATCATCCAGGGTAGTTGTAGTAAAGGAAAGCACCTTTTGAGTAGAGTTTTGTGCAACACTTTGATGAACAACCTACAGAAAGAAAAATAAAACTTAGTGTGGCTAAGAAAAAAGCCCATTATCATCTTCTACAGCACATCTCTGAAATCAACGATGTTTGCCTTAATGTTCCTATTAAAGCACACACTCTGTAACAGAGATTTCACTGAGGCTACATGAAATAAATATTTTTGGTAATTATTTCCTGCAAGCTAGTGATTATCAAACAAGAATTTGCATCTTCATTAAAGGCCACTGTATTCACAGCTCATTCAAAACACTCTTCTTTCCATAACTCTGTCATTGATTTGCTGTTGTATGAGTTTTGTCTTTAATCCAAGGTCCAGCAAACAGTAAAACCTTCATGGCTTCTCATATGTGAGTAAGCAAGCAGCTTCTTAATTAAAAAAAAAATCAGCCTTTTAAAACAGTTTGTTATATGTGGTGGGTTGAGTGCTGGCTAAATGCTAGGGCACCCACTAGAATTACTCCTTTTCTGCTGTAAAATAGGATTAGGAGAAGAGCAAAGCAGGCTCAAAACTAAAGGGTATAAAGAAAACTTTATTTAAATTGAACAGAAAGGAGGAAAAAAAATAAGAATCAGAATAAAATCTTCAGAACACTTCTCCCCTGACAACCTTTTTTCTTTCCCACTGACAATGTACAGAGACAAAACCTGGGATTTAGGTCAGTTTACCATCTCTAAAATAGTCTTTCATCAGTTCACTCAGGGAGAGTAGTCTCTCTTGCTGTCATGGAGATTTCTCCACAAGAAACAGTTCTTTCATGGCTTCAATTTTCATGAATAGCAGCCGCCCCGAAATCTGCAATCGTGAAGTCCCTCCCATCTCATGCAGCCTTCCCACAGCTGTGTTCATGGACCATGTCAAACTTATGGGGTTCTATTTTAAGGATGAGCTGTTCAAAGCAAAGGTTCTCTTCATCTATCTCTGAGATCATCTTGATCTCTGGGAACAGAGGTCTTCTTCTTTCCCTGGGGGCAAAGGGTCTTCATCACTCTCATCTCTCTCTTTCTGTTCAAGCTTCTCATGAGATCACAGCTACTTCAACATTTACTTGCTTCAGCATGAATGCCTTTGTTCATGTCTACAATTTGAACACTATTCCCCCATGCTTTTTTTCATTAATTAAAGGGATATTCTAGTATATCACAGTCCATCATCATGGCCTTATAAAAGAATTTCAGCCTAAGACTAAGGCATGTCCTCATCCTCCTCCCATCTGGGACTTGACTCTTTCTTTACTGACCTTGGTGTCTTCACCCTGTCTTTTTCTCTCACTTGAGAGAGGATCAATGTTTTGCAAGTTTCATCTGTGCAGTGAAAGAGTTAATATCTCACCCAGGCCCTGCAGATGGTCATGATGGTTTTCTGCCAGGTGGTGGCTGAAGAAATCAGGGTAGTAGATTCAGGCTGCGCTGGAGCTGTGCCAGGATCTCAGGGGGCCCAGCAAGAACGGCAGCAGCAGCTCTGGCCACATGGCTGGTCTCAGGTCCGTACTGTGTTTAATTCCAGCAATGGGTTGGCCTGACCGTGCTGCAGGGGGTAACTGGCCCGGCGGCAAGATGTTAACAGCTATGGCCCAGCCCTGCCTTGGCCGGGGCCCCTCAGCCTCCCCTTCCCCTGCTTGGCAGCTGCTGAGGTCTGGCTCGTCTGGGATGGGGCACAGTGGGCTCCCTGGGAAGGAGTCTGACCCCTCGGCAGGGCCCACCCGGCCTGGCCCGGCCACACAAAAGAGGCCGGGCCGGCCTGTTACCTGTTCCCAGGCTGGAAGAAGAAGAGAGTTTTCCCAGGCTTGTTCATCTTAAAATGTGAATCTCACAGAGGCATATTCAACTCTTTAATAGGTTTAACAAGATGTCAGTATTCAAACTAGCCACTGATTGGTTTTGTCAGGCACGGAGGAAACTGCTAGTATCTTCTCTTAGAAAAATCATTTCCGTGGTGGCTTCTTCCCTCCTCACCAAATGTCAGTTAATGCAAAACCAGCACATTACAGCATAAGGATAACTTTAAAACCAGGACAAAAACCTCAGTTTTAGTTTAAGCATTTTCCTTGAGAAAATAATATGAAAAGCCACAACTAAAGGCAGTGGATCTTAGTAAAGTTATATAGCAAGACATCTAGGTTATTGTCTGTTTTACCTCCACATACATCCGCTGCCAGGCTTCCAGAATTGCTGCTGCCTTATCCTCACTCCAGCTGATATGTGAAACATACTCATGCCCCTTGAAGTGCTCATACATTTGCTTAGGAGTCATTAATTGAAACATGGTTTGCAAAGCCTGGGCACTGTAACAGGGAGAAAAGAGAGAAGAGAAAGAGGCATTAAAAAAAGCATTTTCAAGAAATGTTTTTCACTGTACAAAGGCTCAAATGAAAGCCTAATATAAGTGTCTTGCATTGTGGAGCCAGGGGTGTGTATTCTCTTTTCAGCTGTTAAAAGCAGTTGGGGAGATGCTTTTTATTTCTTTATCTCTTGTAACTCAAGGGGGAGGAGGACCAGATGCCTTCTGATAATGGGCCATTAACACCCCCCCACCCCGGACTATACCCTCCCCAGAGGTGAATCCGCATTCCATCATCCTATTGAGATGCATCACATCCCCCCTGGCAGTGGGGGGGGGGGGGGGGGCAGGCATTCCTATCTGGATAAAACGGAGACACAGGGACAGGAAAGCTGCTAGCTTCACATGATTTTCTGGGAGGAAGACCGGACCTCATCTCACCATCACCAGACCCCATCTCACCATCACCAGACCCCTTCTCACCATCACTGGACCCTTTTGCTACAGGATCATCTCTACATCACCAGAACCACATCTGCCACTCCAGGAGGACTCACTTTTGGACTGCTTCCAACACCCTGACCAACAGGGTGTCAGGTTGTAGCCCTGACTCTGTCAGGGCTGTCCAAAATTGTTGTTTGTTTGTTTGCTTGTTTGGTTGGGTGGTTTTGTTTTCTACTACGTTTGTGTTGTTAATATTCTTAGTAAAGAACTGTTATTCCTATTCCTAAATCTTTGCCTGAAAGCCCTTGATTGCAAAATTATAATTTGGCGGGGGGTGAGGGGTTTACATTCCCCATTCTAAGGGAAACTCCAGCTTTCACTGGCAGATACCTGTCTTTCCAAACCAAGACAGATTTTTGGTGCCCAAGTGTGGGGCACGAGGGCATTGAGAGAGAGGAATAACAGTTCTTGGGTATTAGATAGAAGCCCACTGGTCAGAATCATGTGGTCTAGCTTTCCCTGGTTTGGGTGGCACGTGGTCATGGCTGTATTTCTGCCATTTGCTGGCCCTTATCTAAACATGGGCCCTATAACTAAGGATACTGTGGCTAGCATCCAGTTTATTTTGTGGGTCAGTAAGGCGAGGAATTCATGGATTTTTAACTTCTTCTGGAAAGCAAGCACATGGATTCAGGGCTATCATACACTAACTCTGTGTTTCTGGGGTTACTTTAACAATGGTACCTATTGTGAGGAAATAGCACCAGGGGAAATTTTCTCCCAACCCTTTACCCAGCTCTTTGGGTCTACCCCTCTAGTTTTTGAAGGGTTCAAATCTCCTCTGAATGCTAATGATATCATACAGTAGCTGGTGTTGTTTATAGGCCTTTTCTATTTAGTATTCAGAGATAAAGGGAGATTGGCCTGGGTAAGCACCCTGATACCTACCCCAGAGAATAAAGATGCTGCCCAAGAGCCCGCCCCTGCCCCACAGCCTGCCTCAGAGATAAACCACCCAGTTTGGGTGGGGGCTCTGATGAAGGAGATCCATGAGATGGCCAAGACGCTGAGGGAGTACATTTCCCCAGCTGGTGGGAAACCATCCCCCTGCCCTGACAAAAGGGAGTCTGATATGGAACCCACAAATATTACAACTGTCCAGGTCCCAGCTGAACCACAGGGGCAGTCACAGCCAGCAGCAGTTGCCCCTGTGGAAACAAAGAAATCTAAGGTGAAAACAGCAAACCCAGACAATAAGGATAAGAAAGGAGGGCCCTCACAGCCTGCAAAGGAATCACACGTTCAGATCATCACCGAGTCCCTGTCGTATGAGTCTCCGTAATCTTCAAAAAGATATTGTACGACAGGGATGTGAGGCTTACACTACCTGGCTACTTGGGGTCTGGGACCTTATGGGTACTGGTGTGCAACTAGATAGTGGTGAGGCAAGGAATTTGGGACCCTTGACCCAGGACTCGGGTATAAATCAGGTATTTGTAAGGGAGCCAGGACCCCTTTCCCTTTGGGAGCGGCTTTTAATGAGTGTGAGAGAGAGATTTATCCACAGAGAAAGAATGCAGGAGCACCACCATAGAATGCGCTGGAAAACTCCTGAGGAAGGAATCCAACAGCTGAGGGAAGTGGCGGTGCTGGAGGTACTTTTTGGGAGGAGTGGACAGCATGATAATGACCCTGACAAAGTTAGATGCACAGGGCAAATGTTGTGGAATCTGGCAAATCTAGGGCCATCTCAGTACACTACCTTCATTGCAACAATTAATGCTAAGGACAACCAAAAGACAGTGGGGTCTGTTGCCAATAAGCTTAGAAATCATGAGAGTATGATCAATGGCCCGATGCAGGCTCATATCTCTGCTGTGGTTAAAGAACTCAAAGAGGAAATGAGGGAGGTGAGGGAGGAGATGAGGAGGAACAGTTCCAATGTGGCACTGGTGCGAGTCACAGGCCCCAGAGTTAGAGCCCAACGACCCCCAGCTCGAGAGAGAGGGTACACCCCAAGAGCTGACCTGTGGTTTTATCTGTGTGACCATGGGGAAGGCATGGGAGTGTGGGATGGGAAACCCACTTCTGTCCTGGAAGCACGGGTACGTGAGCTCAAGGAGAGGAACACTCACTGAGAGGGTTCCACTAAAATGAAAGTAGCCTCAACCTCCCACGACCAATCTGCCAGAAGCCAGAATGCTGTTGAAGGAACCTCTAGTATGTATGCTCAGGGAGGGAATAACCAGTGCTAGAGGGGCCCTGCCTCTAGCCAGGTAGAGGAAAGGGACAATCGGATCTATTGGACTCTGTGGATCTGATGGCCTGACACATCTGACCCACAAAGATATACGGCTTTGGTTGGCACTGGTTCCCAAAGTACCCTGATGCCATCAAAGTATGTGGGAGCAGAACCCATTTCTATTTCTGGGGTGACAGGAGGGTCCCAGCAGCTGACTGTATTGGAGGCCAAAGTGAGTTTAACTGGGAATGGGTGGCAAAAAAACCCCATTGTGACTGGCCCAGAGGCCCCATGCATCCTCGGCATAGACTGTCTCAGAAATGGATATTTCAGAGACCCAAAAGGATATCGTTGCGCTTTTGGAGTAGCTGCTGTAGAGACGGAAGACATCAGACAACTGAATACCTTGCCTGGTCTCTCAGATGACACCTCTGCTGTGGGACGGCTAAGATTTCAAGAACAGGTACCAATCGCCACAGCAACAGTACACCGTCGGCAATACAGCACTGACAGAGACTCTGTGACTCCTATCCATGAGATGATTCGTAAACTGGAGAGCCAAAGGGTGGTCAGCAAGGCTCATTCACCTTTCAACAGCCCTATATGGCCAGTGTGTAAGCCCAGTGGAGAATGGAGACTGACAGTGGATTACCGTGGCCTGAATGAGGTCACACCACCACTGAGTGCTGCCATGCCAGACATGTTGGAGCTTCAGTACGAGCTGGAGTCCAAGGCAGCAAAGTGGTACACGACCATCGATATTGCCAATGCCGCCTTCTCCATTCATTTGGCAGCAGAGTGCAGGCCCCAGTTTGCTTTCACCTGGAGGGGCATGCAGTACATCTGGAACCGACTGCCCCAGGGGTGGAAACACAGCCCCACCATCTGCCATGGACTGATCCAGGCTGCACTGGAAAAGGGCGAGGTTCCGGATCATCTACAGTACATTGATGACATCATTATGTGGGGGAACACGGCAATGGAAGTCTTTCAGAAAGGAGAGAAGATCATCCAGATTCTCCTGGAAGTCGGTTTTGCCATCAAGAAGAGCAAAGTCAAGGGACCTGCCCGAGAGATCCAGTTGCTGGGAGTAAAGTGGCAAGATGGATGGCGTCAGATTCCCACTGAAGTCATCAGTAAGATCACCGCCATGTCCCCACCGACCAACAAGAAGGAAACACAAGCTTTCCTAGGTGCCATAGGCTTTTGGAGGATGCACATCCCTGAGTACAGCCAGATTGTGAGCCCTCTCTACCTGGTTACCCACAAAAAGAACCATTTCCACTGGGGCCCGGAACAGCAACACGCCTTTGCCCAGATTAAGCAGGAGATCGCTCATGCAGTAGCCCTTGGCCCAGTCAGGACAGGACCAGAGGTGAAGAACGTGCTCTACTCCGCAGCCGAGAGCCATAGTCTGTCCTGGAGCCTTTGGCAGAAGGTGCCAGGTGAGACTCAAGGCCGGCCACTGGGATTCTGCAGCCGAAGCTACAGAGGGTCCGAAGCCAACTACACTCCCACAGAGAAGGAAATCTTGGCCGCCTATGAAGGAGTTCAAGCCACCTGAGTGGTGATTGGTACTGAAGCACAACTCCTCCTGGCACCCCGACCAGCGGTGCTGGGGTGGGTGTTTGAAGGAAAGGTTCCCTCCACCCACCACGCCACCCATGCCACATGGAGCAAATGGATCGCCCTCATCACTCAGCGCACCTGTATTGGAAACCCGAATCGCCCTGGGATCTTGGAAGTAATCACCAACTGGCCGGAAGCTGAAAACTTCAGTCTCACTGACGAAGAAGAACAAGAGCAAGTAACCCGGGCTTAAGAAGCTCCACCGTATAACCAACTGCCAGCAGAAGAAACATGCAACGCTCTTTTAACTGACGGTTCCTGTCGCATTGTAGGGATGAACCGGAAGTGGAAAGCAGCCGTATGGAGCCCCGCAAGACAGGTTGCACACGCCACTGAAGGAGAAGGTGGGTCGAGCCAGCTTGCTGAACTCATAAGCTGTTCAATTGGCCCTGGACATTGCTGAAAGAGAGAAGTGGCCGAAGCTCTACCTCTACACTGATTCGTGGATGGTAGCTAATGCTCTGTGGGGCTGGCTGGAAAGGTGGAAAAAAGCCAACTGGCAGCGTAGGGGAAAACCAATCTGGGCTGCTGATGAGTGGAAGGACATCTCCACCAGAGTAGGGAAACTACCTGTGAAAGTCCGTCATGAGGATGCCCATGTCCCCAAGAATCGGGCTAATGAGGAGCACTGGAACAATGAGCAAGTCGATCAAGCCGCAAGGATAAAGGTGTCCAAGATAGACTTGGATTGGCAACACAAGGGAGAGTTGTTCCTAGCTTGGTGGGCCCATGATGCTTCAGGTCATCAGGGCAGAGATGCCACCTATAAGTGGGCACGAGACCGAGAGGTGGATCTAACCATGAACAGTATTTCTCAGGTCATCCACGACTGTGAGACTTGTGCTGCCATCAAGCAGGCCAAGCGGGTGAAGCCCCTCTGGTACGGTGGACGGTGGTCCAAATATAAGTATGGGGAGGCCTGGCAGATGGATTACATCACCCTGCCCCAAACCCGCCAAGGCAAGCGCTACGTGCTGACCATGGTGGAAGCCACCACTGGGTGGCTGGAGACCTACCCTGTGCCTCATGCCACTGCCTGGAACACCATCCTGGACCTGGAGAAACAAGTCCTGTGGAGACATGGCACCCCTGAGAGAATCAAGTCGGACAACGGGACCCATTTCAAGAACAGCCTTATAAACACCTGGGCTAAAGAACACGGCATTGAATGGATATATCACACCCCTTATCATGCACCAGCTGCCGGGAAAGTTGAACGGTGCAATGGACTACTTAAGACCACCCTGAAGGCACTTGGCGGGGAGACCTTCAAGAATTGGGAAGTGAACTTAGCAAAGGCCACCTGGATGGTCAACACCTGAGGCTCCATCAATAGAGCTGGTCCTGCCCAGACTACCCCTTTGCACACAGTGGATGGAGATAAAGTCCCTGTGGTACACATGAGAGGTATCTTAGGAAAGACTGTTTGGGTTAACCCCAACTTGGGCAAAAGCGAACCCACCCGTGGGATTGTTTTTGCTCAAGGACCTGGTTGCACTTTGTGGGTGATGCAGAAAGATGGAAAAACCAGTTGTGTACCACAGGAAAACCAAATCCTAAGTGAGAACTGAGTGTAAGGGTTCATTCTGTATAGTAGAGTTTATTGATTTAGGTATGATACAGATGATAATATAATAAGGGGTGGATAATGTCTTGGGTTGTGGAGCCAGGGGTGTGTATTCTCTTTTCAGCTGTTAAAAGCAGTTGGGGAGATGCTTTTTTTTCCTTTATTTCTTGTAACTCAAGGGGGAGGAGGGCCAGATGCCTTCTGATAATGGGCCATTAACACCCCCCCACCCCGGACTATACCCTCCCCAGAGGTGCATCTGCATTTCCATCATCCTATCTATCTGGATAAAACGGAGACACAGGGACAGGAAAGCTGCTAGCTTCACATGATTTTCTGGGAGGAAGACCGGACCTCATCTCACCATCACCAGACCCCTTCTCACCATCACTGGACCCTTTTGCTACAGGATCATCTCTACATCACCAGAACCACATCTGCCACTCCAGGAGGACTCACTTTTGGACTGCTTCCAACACCCTGACCAACAGGGTGTCAGGTTGTAGCCCTGACTCTGTCAGGGCTGTCCAAAATTGTTGTTTGTTTGTTTGCTTGTTTGGTTGGGTGGTTTTGTTTTCTACTACGTTTGTGTTGTTAATATTCTTAGTAAAGAACTGTTATTCCTATTCCTAAATCTTTGCCTGAAAGCCCTTGATTGCAAAATTATAATTTGGCGGGGGGTGAGGGGTTTACATTCTCCATTCCAAGGGAAACTCCAGCTTTCCCTGGCAGATACCTGTCTTTCCAAACCAAGACAATAAGCTTGAACAAATTTTTGATTTTATAGACCACATGTTGGTATTAAAATTGAACAGAGTATAATTATTCTATCATGTATCTGGTAAAGCTGTACTAGTCTATATAGCACTGATGTTAAGTCTATATTTCACTGAAGTTAGTGAGTATTTCTGCCATTATTTTCAATAGGATCAGTTTCAGGAGCAAAGAATGTAACCCTACAAATCACTTATAACAATCATGACTGACAGATAGATTGCTATGAGAAGGACACAGGAACAGTTATTCCTATAAGATCTTGCAAATGCTGTTGGCAATTTGTCATTTGAAGACCTTGGTCTTTTTCGCACCTTGCAGAGAAATGCCAGACTAAACTCCTGACACCTGACAAACAGCAAACAATACACAAAAGGCAATCATTATCCACTGTAAATTTACACAGTATGTAACTGTATCAAACAATTTTAGAAGCTTAAGGAACTATTTAATTTTCCATCAACAATTAATTCTTTGGCTATTTTTAGAAAACACGAAATACATTTTTAGTACTTATTGTGAATGAAAAAAACCCTAAAAACCCATATAAAAAGTTCTAGTAAGAATTATCTGTGTTAAATATGCAAGAATTATACTTTAGTTTAATATAAATTTGGATTCAGTGTATACATCTAAATAATGTTTTTTATATGTCCCTTTTTAAACACAGTTCCATTTCAAGGGGTTTCCCACTGAAGTAGTCTTCTATGACTTCGTCAAGAAGTCTGAAACAAAGGGTTTTATTTTGTCAGTCAAAAATGTATTCAAGACGCAGTGACATAAAGAATATACTTTTCTCTGTATTGACCATAAACAAACAGTTCAATGGACATTTTGGTTTTCTGATAAAAATCAAATGAGTGGGCACATTACCAAAGTTATATTTCCTCTTTTTTTCTTTTGATCATATTTCAAAAACACAAAGTTGTTCATTATTTTAAATACTGTTCAATGCTTTATACACACACTCTAAACAACAAAGTAGTCAGGAAAAAAATATTTCTGAGGAATGTACACTATAATTTTTAGGTTTGAAGTAGGCACCAATGACACCTGTTTAAATTTAAACAACTGTTTAATAATCACTCTTTTAAATTCTGTCCTCATCAGGGATGTCCTCCTATACCCGGGTTCATAATATACATCATTCACAGACTTTGAAAGACAGTTGATTTTGCATGATCTGTCCCTCTGCCAAAAAAAAATCCCAAACTCTAACAAAGAAAAATTAAAAATTCTTCTGTAAACGTTTGCTTACCTGACAAGTTTACCAGAACTATTCTTGACTGTACCACCTATAATCAATTCTTCCTGCCAATGCATGTATTTTCTTGACAGTCCATAGCATCCACCACTCAAAACAAGAGCTACATCAAGAGGCTAGAAAAAAGTTTTAAAGAAGCAATTCATCAGTTGCACAACTTAAGACAAATCCTAAATCAACACCTAGTATATTAAAATAAAAGATATTAAAGATCATCTAGGAAGTATACAAAGAGAAATGTGTTCAACAAACAGAAGTAGACAAACTAGCCTGATACTTGTTCACCAGATAGCAACTTCACCAAAGCCACAGTGACTGAGAAACAAATATATAAAATTGGATCAACAAAACTGGCCCTACTTGAAGGAAGACCTTGCTGCAGTGTCAGTGTACAGCAGTAGCTGTATTCCAGGAGTATCTGCCTGAGGCATGTTGCCTGCTGAAATAATGTGTCCACATTGCCACACCTAGCCAGTAAGAAAGAACTGTAATTTTGCTCTAAATATGTGTGATTAATATTGCATCACAGGCTGAAGGAAAGTTAGTTGCCCTGGGCTAATGGTATATAATAGAAAACAAATAATTAAATCACTGAAGAACATAATATATATATTACTTGGAAGGGAATGGTACCCTTTTCTCTCACCACACATAGAGAGCCTCCCTTGAAAAGATTTACACAAAGGTAAACAAACTTACTTTGGTGGAATTTTTGTTGGGAGCTGTGATTGGGCAATCAGGATCAGCAGGATTCAGACACGGTCGATCCATATAACCATGACCAACCTCTGCTTTTTTCAGCATTTCTTCCCAGCTTTCCACTTGGTAATTTATTTTTTTTAACTCTTCTAAGAATTCTAAGGGGTCAAAGTTGATCCACTGCAAAGGAGGTTTCCCTCTATTAGAAAAATCAGGGGGAAATGACAAAAAAAGAGACAAAATAAGTGCTAAAACATAATTTTTTAATTTCTATTTGTACAGATGTTGAAGTTGTTTTCTGTTACAAGTTATAATCCTTTCTGGTAAGGTTGTTTCATAAAATGAAATGCATGTTTTAGTTATATTTGTTTATGCATACTTTTCTTGTAGTCCTGTGGTGATTTTAACAAAAATAGTCAGTACTTACATACTGATCTACTGTATGAAAGGGAATATTCCCATGTTAAAAATAATTTAATTTACAAACCAAGTAAAACAAACCATCAAGCACCTAAATAACAAAAAAGCAGCCAACTGCTGCTTCAAAGAATTTGGAGGGAGGTAAGAGGGGAAAAAAGGGAGGAGGCTCAGGAAAGAAATCCTTTCACATAGTATCAGATTACATTTTGCTAGTCTAATATTCATCTTCCAAATGTAATCAATCAATATAGCTGGTCGTATTTTATCTATAACAGTTCTGTGCTCCTGCAAATGCCCTGGCTGCCTGACTATCAACCATCAAGCTTTCCTGCCACCATGGCTGTAATCACTATCACAGTCACATCTCCCACCCTCCACTATTGAATTTGTAATGTTGACAGACTACAAAGGATTTTGGCTGCCTTATTCTGCAATTCAAACCACAGTGTATTTGCTTAAACAGGCTAAATTCTTTATTTGAAATCTCCCAGCCAGAAAATGCAACCCCCCTTATCTCTCCATCTAAAACTGTACACTAAACATTAGGAAATAGCCATTGCAAATTGTTTTCACAGAGACATGCAAACCAGGACAGAAACAATAACTCAAATGTTAACTCTTGCATAAATAACAGAAAACGCCTGCACAGATTAACAGTTAACTCTTTGAATGATCGAGGACATAAAATATCACACATTTTCTTTCTTTAATGATCTCATAACCAAAGGATTTGAGTTTTATTCCTTAGGAAGACTTGAGTATTTATCCAAGAGACCTAAATTTTCTTAGAAATAAAATTGCCAGCCAATATTTTGTAGTTTGGGGGGAGGGAAAAAAAAAGAAAGAAAAAGGTTATTTCCAAAAAAGCATACATTTAAAAAAGCTTGAATTCAGAATTTATATTTCCTTTTGCCTGCCAGCAAAACAAGAGAAGTAATGACACAGGATGTAAATTGATGCATACAAATAATCTTTTAAAAAATGAAAAATATTTGTTCAAATAAAAAAAAATCCATGCACATTTTTTTGCAAAGACACTACAATTTATTTTACTGTTATAGCAAGTTGATTCTGGCTGGATGCTAGACACACACCAAAGCCTCTCAATCACTCCCCTCTGCAGCTGGACAGGGGAGAGAAAATATAATGAAGGGTTCATGGGTTGAGATAAGGACTGGGAGAGATCACTCACCAAATACTGTCACAGGCAAAACAGACTCGAATTATAGATATGAACTGAATTTATTAACTGTCTTGGGTTGTGGAGCCAGGGGTGTGTATTCTATTTCATTTGTTAAAAGCAGTTGGGGAGATGTTTTTCTTTAGCTCTTGTAACTCTGCCGGGAAAGGGGCGGATGCCTTCTGATAATGGGCCAACTGTTAAAACCAGGTAGGGCACTGTTTCTTATCTCTTTCACCACCTGTCCTCCCTCCAGGGGAATATTTTCTGCTAATGGACCATTAAGACACCCCTAAAAGCACACATCCCCAAAGTAGAATATCCACATTACATCATCCTATAGTGAGATGCTCCACCCAGTGGGGGGAGCCAACCATTCCTACCTGGATAAAAACTGAGACGTAGGAACAGAAAGTATCTAGCTTCACCCGATTCCTGGAGGAAGACTGGACCCCTTCTCACCATCACTGGACCCTTGTTCTACAGGATCATCTCTACTTCACCAGAACCACATCTGCCACTCCAGGAGGACTCACTTTTGGACTGCTTCCAACACCCCGACCAACAGGGTGTCAGGTTGTAGCTCTGACTCTGTCAGGGTTCTCCAGAATTGCTGTTTGTTTGCTTGCTTGCTTGTTTGGTTGGGTGGTTTTGTTTCCTATTACATTTGTATTGTTAATATTCCTAGTAAAGAACTGTTATTCCTATTCCCAAATCTTTACCTGAAAGCCCTTAATTGCAAAATTATCATTTGGCAGGGGTGAGGGGTTTACATTCCCCATTCTAAGGGAAACTCCAGCTTTCACTGGCAGATACCTGTCTTTCCAAACCAAGACATTAACAACAAAATCAGAGCAGGAAAATGAGAAGCAAAATAAGACCTTCCCTCCACCCCTCTCTCCTTCCCAGCTCTACCTCCTCCTCCCCCAGTGGCACAGGGAGACAGGAAATAGGGGTTACAGTCAGTTCATCACACATTGTTGCTGCCACTGCTCAGAGAGAGAAGTCATTCCCCCGCTCCACTGTGGGGTTCCTCCCATGGGAGAGGATTCTCCACAAAAGTCTCCAGCATGAGTCCATCCCACAGGCAACAGTTCTCCATGAACTGCTGCAACTTGGTCACTCTTCCACAGGGTCAGTCCTTCAGGCTCCAGTGTCAGTCTCCCACGGGGTCAAAAATCCTACCAGGAAACCTGCTCCAGCATGGGCTCCTCTGTCTATGGGCCTTCAGGTCCCTGCTAGGACCTTGCTCCAGCACAAGCTTCCCACAGGGTCACAGTCTTTTTCAGGCATCCACCTGCTCTGGTGTGAGGCTCCTCCACAGGCTGCAGTGGATCTCTGCATCCCTGTGTTCCTCCATGGGCTACGGGGGCACAGATGCCTCACCATGGTCTTTACCATGGGCTGCAGGGGAATCTCAGCTCTGGTGCCTGGAGCATCTCCTGCCCCTTCTTCTCCACTGACCTTGGTGTCTGCAGGGTTGTTCCTTTTGCACATTCTCACCTTACTCTACTCTGGCCACAATTACCACTGTGCAAGAACTGTTTTTCCTTCTTAAATACGTTATCACAGAGGCGTTACCACCATTCCTAATTGGTCCAGCCTTGACCAGCGGCACATCCATCTTGGAGCCACCAGGGATTGGCTCTGCTGGGCATGGAGGAATCTTCTGGCAGCTTCTCACAGAACCCACCCCTGTAATCCCCCTGCTACCAAAACCTGGCCACACCAACCCAATAAAATTATTTTTAATTATTATTTTTTGGTTAAACCAGAATCTGAATAAGCATTGGGATACAACTCAAAATCATGCATCATTTTACTATTAAAACCATGAACTGGAAAGCTATAAAAACAGCATGCTTACAATAGATAGGCAGTTCCTGACTGTAGCTTTGCTCCCTCCCAGAAGCAGTCCAAAGGAGTGATGATTAAACAAGGATAAAGATATTCTATGATCTGCCAAAGTCAGAAAAGGGAAAAGAAAAACATAAGCACACTATGATATAAACAACACAAGCTGAATAATGAAAATATAAATTGCTTATAATCAAATGCCTGTTATGCCCACCTGGTCCATGTACCCTGCTTCTGTGATGAGTTCTCCTGATTTATAACATAAGTGTTCCAATTTCCATTTTCTGTAATAAAGAACAAGTTTTTTTCTTTAAAAATTACTGAAAAGTTATTTTTAAAATGTAACATACATTAAAATTGGAACTTATATAGACATGGTGGCCTCAAGTAGTAAATCACTGAGAAAGAAATTTTATTTAATGTAGGTATACAACAACTTTACAAAATACAAAAGGTCTTTTTTTTTGTAGATATATGTGGTAGTTTGGCCAGGAAGTGATTGTTCAGGAAGTTATAACTTAGCAAATTAATTAGAAAGAGGTACGTCTACATGAACATTTGAGAGTTGAATACTAGAGGTTTTTAGGAACTGCTAGAAATATTTATTCAATTTATAATTGACTAGAATTTTATAATGACTAGAAATATTTTTTCAATTTATACCAGTCTCTGTAAAAGTTATTAAAATAATTTTGGATTACTAAGCTAGTTGACACAACTAAAAGGGACAGAAATGTGGCTTTCTGTGAGCCCACTTGTGAATTAAGACAGCACTTAGTGACACAAGAAAGAAGTCAGCTTCAGGCTCAGACTAGCTCTGACTCATGCAGGTAGGAGAAAAGAAATCATTAGATTGCTATTATGTTGCTATTACTATGTGATTAAATACCCCAGCAATTCTACCCACTGGCATTTCTCTTCCATTTTCATTTTCTTTTTAAACCCAAACTATTAGAAGGCTTTTTATTGCTAGAAATCCCATCAATAAAGTCTCATTTTTAAGGCCACAGTTATCACTCCTTTACCAAGAAAAATGCTATACACTGTAGCACTGCTCATAAGGGTACATTTTTAGAATCTCATCCAATACCTCTTACACCATTTTATTTGTTAAAAAGTCAACTGGTCACTGCTATCATGACACAATTTGAAGCACCAGTAATTATTGACATTCAAATCAAAACAGTTCTAATGGAAAGGTTCTGAATTGCTATCCATTAAAAATATATGCAAGGAAATATCTGTCCATTTTCTAACTTACAGATGATCAAGAAAAGTTTTGCTTTTCTCCTTACCTGTTGTACATATAAACATCTACTCTGCTGGCCTGAAGTGCAGAGTCAAGGTGCTGTCTGAGTGCTTCTATTGTTAGTACATTGGCACCATCTTCATGTGGAGTCTGAATCATGAGCTGAGGGTTAAACATGGCTTCTTCTCCAATCTTCTGCCGTGTATAATTTAATTCCCGACTCACTCGTCCACCAACTGATGGATAAATATTAACAGCTTATTCTGGATTCACAGGATGAGCACTGGTCAGAAAATCTTTACCATGTGCATGGAATATTCTACCTCAAACTGATTACAGCATAGCTCTAAAATCTAATACCAAATTTATTTTAGCAACAGTGTAACCAAAAACGTATTCCCCATTTAAAATATGCCATTGCCTCTACTGTACTAAAATACTGATGTGCAAATTGGAGCCTCTTAAACAACTTTTTTTTTAATATTAGAACCAATATTACATATGTAAAAAACTCTCAACAATCTTTTCCTTGCAGACCAGACCAAATACTCTTGTTACCATTTCTTTAACTTGTATAAAGTCTGCTCCAATAGCACACTTCAAGATAAATGTCTTCAATTTAGTCTTCTAAATAATTTAGCAAAGTTAGAAGGGGGATGTTTCTCTTCAGTTAAAAAAGGGAAGAGGGAAAGAGTAAGTGAGCCTGAGTACTTCTTTCAGCCTTATATAAAGTGAAATCTATTAAATTCATACAAAGAGGTGCAGTCCTGAGTGCAAACAAAGTGTAGCAGAAAGGACTATCTACAATTTGCCCTAGTGGTTCAGTACCTGCGTAACATGGTGATGCAGGGGATAGTTCATATACAACACATGAGCTGAGCTGGTGTGCTTCATATTAAAACATGGAGTAAAGAAAGAGGCAGAGACTGCAAAGAGAATGGGCTCTAGAGGGAGCCATATTCAACTTGCATTGACAGAGAAGGTTACATAAGAATGAAAAATTATCTTCCATCTACAAAAAAGTCATCTAGAGTACATATATACTTTATATAACCTCCCCTATAGTCTCTAGAAAATGAATGTGGGAGGGGGTTTAAAAAATTCACCCCATTAGCTGAATCAAGACCATATCCAGATGAAGAGGACAAGAATACCACCAATAAATTGTTTCCATCCCTTACAATTTATTAACTTTATTGCTCTGCTAGGTCCAAGGTACAGATCTGCTATAATTTGTTACATTTTCTTCAGTTCTAGACACCTTGGCACTGGTGATCTAAACTACTGTCAAAGTTCGATTCCACAACAGTGGGAATAGAAACTATATATGTAAATAATTTTCTTCTTAGGTCACATAATGGAAGACTGATCTGTAACCAGTCAGCAGTGTGAGAGAATACATTCTCAAGTCTGAACAAGCCTAGGACATACTTTTTTAATCAGTTGGACCCTCACTCTACCCACAACCTCCCTGGAGTTAATGGGATCATCAGGAGAGAAGCTAGGCCCCAGCATAGATAAAGCTGACAGAATAAGGCTCTTAAGAATTATAATCATTCTGGCACAAGGCAACACTTAATTTAATTTTTCTTTAAAGAAATAAGTATTTCTACAACACACTGCTGGGGGTTAGGATCTTTCCTTTTGTTTCCTTTTTCCTCATAGAATTTTTTCCCATAAGTTGCTAGGAAACAGTAACAACTGGGTACTTGAGATAAAAGAAGTGATCAAGCTCAGGAGAGGAAGGCATCTGGCTGCACTTCTCTTATCTGAGGTATCTCTTGGAGGGGCAGAGATACCTCGAGATTTGGGCTATTAAAAGGGGCTGGGGCAACTGCTAGCTCACTCTCAGCTTTGGAGGACAGTCGGAGCGGCTGCTTGGGGGAAGGAATTCGCTGCCGCCGCCATAGCCCAGCCTGGTCCTGGTGCTTCTGCCGTGGGGTGATCCTCTGCTTGTGAGAGCAGCCACTGAACTGGGACCTTATTAATACCCTACCTCACTAAAAAAGGGACTTTTCACCATCTGCTTGGGTGCCTCAGGGGAAAACCCCGGGATCCCGAGCCCACCTTTCCCTGCCATGCTCGGAGCCGGGCAGCCGCTGCCCCGCCCCCACCCCTTCTTTGGCACTACTCTGGGTTTTCGCTACACTGTAGCCCCCCACCCGCTGCCTGCTCAGACGTCCTGTGGTTCCCGCTACAGCTGCAGAGATTCTGATACATCTCATCCACCACCCCAGGGTTTTTGCTCATTCTTGCTGTGCCAGGTTGATGCTTCCGAGAGTCCTGCTGGGGCACCGGGATTGGCTGCCCCTGGGGGTTTGTAAAGCAAGCCTTTCTTCCATCCCTTCCCATCTCGGTCAAATCCTGCATTACCACGTGGTCCCCGAGCTCGCACTGGAGCATCCCCTGCAGCTGCGGGGGACTCATCACACCTGCCCTGCCCACCGGGAGCCACCAGCACCCCTGCCGGCTGTGACCATTACTATACCAAAGGGGAAAGTGCCTTTGGCTGAGAAGGCTGTTACTGAGTTTCTGGTTCTGTTTGTTGTTGCTGCCATTGTTGTTGTTGTTTGCTTGCCTTGTTATACATATTAGTAAAGAACTGGTATTCCTATTCGCATATCTTTGCCTGAAAGCCCCTTAATTTCAAAATTATAAGAATTCAGAGGGAAGGGGGTTAGATTTTCCATTCCAAGGGAGGCTCCTGCCTTCCTCAGCAGACACCTATCTTTCAAACCAAGACACACTCCAACCATTTTCTTAGTCTGTCTGTCATATGTGGCACTACCTCGTTCACATCAAATAACAATGATAATCCCGCAGTTACAAAATATAAAAAGCAAAGTATAAATTCCACACCTAGATTCCCCTTATAACTTATTAACATCCCTCTTGTTACAGTGACAGGATATACAATAAATAAGGTTGAATATGCATGGTAACAAAAAAGCTACCATTAATTTCTATCAATAATTAAACTCTAAAACCACTTAGACTTTGCCTCAAGTGTTTGAGTATATGCACATTAATCACAACTAAATGCAAATTCAAATTAAATAGCATACTCCATATCAAATTATCATTGTAGATTGAAAGTTACTCAGCAAACGCATATATCAGATTTGTTGTACTGCTGCTGTGTTGAAAGAAGTGATTGTCCCACTATGTTCAGCATTGGTATGGCCTTGCCTCAAGTACTGTATGCAGTTTTGGGCTCCACAATATAAGAAGGGTATACAAATATTAGAATGTGTCCACTGGAGGACAACAAAGACAGTGAAAGAACTAGAGGGCATGACTTATAAGGAACAGCTGAGGACAGCAGGTTTGTTCAGCTTAGAGAAGAGAGTGAGGGGTAATCACATTGCTCTCTACAACTTCCCTGTGGGGGGAGCAGAGAGGGAGGTGCTGATCTCTTCTCTCTGGTGTCCAGTGATAGAACATGAGGGAATGGCTTAAAGCTGCACGAGAAGTTCTGTTTGGATATTGCAAAAAAGTTCTTCACAAAGAGGGTGCTCAAGGATTGGAACAAGCTCCTCAAATAAGTGGTCATGACCCAAATCCTGTTGGTAGTCAAGAAGCGCTTGGACAATGCTCTTAGATGCTTGGTTCAACATTTAGGGTGCCCTGGGTGGAGTCAGGAGTTGAACTCAATGATCCTTCATGGGTCCCTTCCAACTCAGGATATTGTCTTAGTCGATTTGTGGTAGTCGACATGGACACTGCACTTAAGGTGCTTCATTAGAATCATCAGAAGGCTTCAAGCATCAGCACCATGTTATTCAAGTCTCCCATACCTTTTCTCTGTATCTCCCAAGAGCAGCTCCACACAGCTCTGGCTCTATCTTTCTTCTTCAGTTCTGGCTCACTCCTTCCTGTCCTTAACACGGCCACCTAACCCTGTCTGTCCTACATACAGCACCCTACCTTTTCTATCCCTTGCACAACCTCCTGTCCCTAGCTCTTCACAGCACAGCAAACTGAGTCCTTACCAGCTAACTCACTCTTTATCACGCCCATAGCTGTGAAGGCAAGGCTGTTTCTACTCTAGGATAATTAACACAGCTGTAACATATCAGGGGGAAGACTGCCTTCAGCAGCATCTCCTTTTGTCTCCCCACAGGATAGTCTATGATTCTATGATTTATTAAACTCCAATTTCACTTATGAGACTAACATTCATGTCCACTGCAGTCTTATTCCAGCAGCCAGTGTATAATATGCTAATAATTTTTGCTTTGTCCTACAGGGACAAAGCAGTGGGGAAAGGGAAGCACATGGATTATAATCTGTGTCTTGGAATAAAAGCTGGCTTTTGCAGTCCATACTTCAGAACACAAAATGTCTCCTTTTTCTTTTTTTGTGTAAATGCCACCCAATTGAATGAGGACATTGGAGTCAACCATAAACATCTATTCCTGCTACTCTACTCTCTCCCATTCCACTCACACTTCACTTTTGAATTTAACTAGGACTTGAACCAACAGATCAAACCATGCAAGACAAAGGGCGCCATTCCTATCTGCTGAAAGTGATCAATTGTTGGTTATCAAAAGAAATTATTGCTAACTAATCAAGATCCTGTCAAACTACATTAATTTCACTGAACAATGCAAATTTAGCTATTCTGAATTGCATCAATCACACAAGTCTGTCATCAGAAGCAAAGCTGGTTTTCTCCCTTTACATTCAAAACAGGAAGAACAAAAACATCCAATAAAGCAGGCACGTGTTCCAGAATTCAACAATAGAGCTGCTGCGCATTCTTCTTAAGGCATTGCACCAATAATTATTTATTTGATAAGTCCATCATGAGCATTTCTTCTTACAAAAAGAGTAAAGATAACTCCACAGGCTTAATGCAGATACTTTATACAACATAACACTTGTACAAAAAGATTGCAAACTTAGATTGCAAAGGGAAAAAGATGATGTGAAAACATACAGATGGACCAAAACCAAATATATACATCAATATATACCTTTCAATATATCAGAAGCAATAAAGAACAAGAAAGACAAAAATCTTATAAAGTTTCTGCCAGTTAGATGTTTTAACTGAAAGTTTGCAAAAATCACTTTAGGCTGTCATGCCCAAAGATCTTGCATGTAAGCAAGGCAGTGCTTACAAGTCATCATTATGGAGAAATCCACAAAACCCTTTCTGGAAAATCAGTACGCTGAGGTGCCTCTCTGAAGTGCATAATTCACACAGCATGGGGAACAAAGAATCATAGAATGGTTTGGGTTGGAAGGGACCGTAAATATCATCTTGTCCCAATCCCCCACCATGGGCAGGTACACCTTCCACTAGACCAGGTTGCTGAAAGCCCCATCCAACCTGGTCTTGAACACTTCCAGGACTGGGCCTGTACCATCTCTCTGAGCAACCTGTCAGGGCCTCACTGCGCTCACCAAATTTCTTCCTAATATTTAATCTAAACCTACCCTCTTTCACTTTAAAGCCATTACCCCTTGTCCTACCACTACATGCCCTTGTAAAAAGTCTCTCTCTGCCTTTTTTGTAGGCCCCCTTCAGGTACTGGAAGTCTCCAGCCCTCTGATCATCTTTGTGGCCCTTCTCTGGACTTTCTCCAACAGTTCTGAACCTTTCTTGTGTTGGGGGCCCTAGAGATGGATGCAGTGCTCAAGGTGGGGTCTCACCAGAACAGATTAGAGGAGCAGAACCCCCTCCCTTGACCTGCTGGTCACATGTGGTAACCCCTGAGGTTACCACAAGGGAGCTTACCCTCCCATGGAGGGAGCACAGCATATAAGCTGTATTCACAAAGGCAAAGCTCACCACAGGGAAGTCTCCCTAGGAGACTTCTTTTCAGGTCATGGAGAGTAAAGTGTTTCACCCCTATGAGCCCTTGAGACTCTATGTTACCCTGCATTAGTTGTTTCCCCACTTCCTAGTTTTTCCCCTTCTCTGATTGGTCCATTTTGGATCCTCTCCCCGATTGGTTGTTTTCTCAGTCCTCCCCATGATTGGTCCAAGTTGCTAGCCCCGCCTATCCCAAACCCTATATAATCCCACACCCTGAGCCCCCAGGGCCTTCAGTTGCAGGTTCCTGCCTAATAAAGGATCTCTCAGACTGGACGCCTGCCTCCTGCTTCTGTTCCTGCGTTGCCTGAAGGAGCTGCCGGATCTAGCGGCTGCCAGCAGCCTTCACAAAAGAGCTAAAGCTGCTAGAGCTAGCTGCTGCGAGCAGCTTTCACAAAAGAGCTAGAACTGCCAGAGCTAGCTGCTGCAGGCAGCTTTCACAAAAGAGCTGATCACAGAAATGCCTGTGCCCCTTGGAAGCCTGAGACGTCCATTCCGGGACGGTCTCACCGGGAAAGGTCGCAGCACCGAAGTGGCCACTAGCGAGGCCACCGAAGGTCGGTGGCAAGTGCCGCCCAAGGTGGGGCAGGGCCTGACGCAAGTCTCCCCCCACGCTGAACTGTCCCCAGCAGCTTCAGCTGAGTGGGAAGAAGACACGGTCTTGGGCTTCCACTCCCTCAAAGGGACGCTTCTGTGTTTTAGCAGAGGCTACCTGAGAGGCATCGATCGGGACCCGTCAACTCCAGCGGATGACAGCCAGCCGATCCAGGTGACCACCCCCAAGCGATTTTTCATTGACCAATGCCAAGCAGGCGAAGAAAGACCGTAAGTTGGATCTTGGTCTTTTATCTCGGTTTTCCCTTTTATCGCTTGGGAGGGATAGGAACCTGCGATGGGGAACAAGTTAAGCCACCCATCGCTCACTCCATCTGAGCGGGAGTTCTATGTCCAAGTTTGCAATACCCTGGTTGTGGGAAAATTTAATTTTAGTAGGGGTTTGTTAAAAAGATTAGTTCATTGGATTTTTAAGTGTTTCCCCGAAACGAAGTTGAGTTCCATTCGATCTGATGATTTTTGGGATTCGGTTGGTGTAGTCACTGTTTGTCATGTTTGGGTTTTTCTTAAGTTCTTTCCCAGGGATCTAAAATGGTAAACAAGGTCACTCTCTGTAAACTATCTTGTTTTTCACCTTTCTCTCTCCTAAGGAGGGACTTTGCTTGTTGACCCTTGGTGTGGCCAATGAGTCCAAGGATCCCACCTCGTAGGTGGGCACATTGTAAAAGGTACAAAAATAGGTTCTAAGAATAAACCAGCCCCTTTTCGGAGCATCAGCCTTCTGAATCACGAGTCCGTGTCTCATTTATTGTGTCCCACAGCGACATCTGGTTACGCCAACGTGATTTGCAGCTGCGGGGACAGGTAAACTGTACCTTGGCCGTTTTAAGAAAAAAGGGATTTTCGGTGAGAAACCGACCCATGTGTTTTGCTGAGTTATTTCTCTCTGACAAGGAGATGGAATTCGGAGAAACAATCGCTATGCTAAACGATGAATACATTTTAGTATTGGAGATATGGGGAAAGCTCTTTGAGCAGTGGCAAGTTGATATACCCATGGAAGGTTTCGCAAACTTGTATATTTGGGGAAAATTAAATGGAATATTTCCAAGTGCTTATGAGGCGATATCTGAGCCATTATGGCTTGTCTTGGGAGAGTGCATGTACAAGCTACTGAATTCAGGGCATGAAAAATTAGACAAGTTAGCAATGATTTGGGAAAAATTTGTTACTTTCCTGGAAAGGTCCGGGGGGCGTTCTCTCTTTAGTTCAGTTCCCAGTTCTGCTGCATCTGAGACTGGCGACAGAGCTATAGGTGAACTGTCGTCTGAGGAAGACATGGAGGACGGACAACCCGGAGCCAGGGAGGGACAACCCGAGACCGCTGACGGCAACGGACCAAAAAATTATCAGCTCGGGCAACAAGTATCGGGGGTGCCCTTTGCCTCTCCCCAGGGTTATGATCTTTGGGGAGGGGCTTGGAGGCCCCCGCGCGCAGGCGGCGGCCGGAAAGAGTGGGGAGGTATCGGGAACCTTGGGGCGCCATGAGTGCGGTCTCTCCCTAGCTCCCCCCGCGCGCCGACTGCGTGGGGGAATGGGGGGAGCCCAGGGGGCTCGGAACCCCGCCGCGCTCCGCCTCGTGGGCCCCGTGCACTGCGGGCTCGCTGCTCGAGCTTTCGAGCCCGCCCACTGACATGCGCGGCCGTGGGCGGGGATGGGGGGAGCCCGGAGTCCCGGTGACACCCCCTCGTCCCGCCCCGCAAGAGCTGCGCCCCACTACCACCCCGAGCAAGCCTATGGGCCTGCCCCCCGGCACGGACGGCCATGGGTGGGGGTGGGTGGAGTCTAGAGTCCCGACATCCACTTGTTCCGCCCCGCAGTTGCCGCGTCCCATCCCCGCCCCCCGACAGTCTGTGAGCCCACCGCGCCTGGGAGCAGGCGACCACGGGCGGAGGTGGGTGGGGTTCGGGGCCTCGGCACCGCCCCTTGAGCCTGCCTTGCAAGAACTGGGCTGGGCAATGCCCGGGAATGAAGCAGGGGGGAGGGGATCGCCCACACCTGAGGTGTTCGTTGCGGAAACAAGGCATGTACAGGTTACCGCGCGGCCGACAGGTGCCAGTTTCAAAGACACAGTTACAATGAAATGCCCGCATTGTGAAAGAGACGCACGCTGTCCCTTTGGGGAGGAGGATGTAGACTTATGTCCTCCGGACAGTAGAGACAGAGCGTCCCCGCCGCGGGGTCGCCGCAGGAGCCGTGGGGGGGTTGTGGATTCCCCTTCTGGTCCCACGGTGGCCGGCGCGGCTCCGTGGCCGGCAGAAGACCCCGCCCACACGCGCGGGGGGGCGGTGCTGGCAGCCGCTGCAGCGGAGGGAGGCCAGCCTGCCTCCCTCTCACCGGCGGTGCGCCCGCGCATCCAGCCCCCACCGCTTCTTCCGGCGGCGAAAAGCAGAAGTGAGGCAGCGGCTCCGTCAGCCGCTGTCCGCCCCCCCGCCGGACTCTCGGGCTTTCCATCGCCTAGCAACACGGTCGGGACCGCACAAGCTGCGCTTTCGCCCGCGTCAGGTTTTAGGGCGCCGAACGGGTGGGGAGCCGGGCTGTTGCCGGTTCGCTCACACCCCCCCTTGCCAGCCCTGCCTCCAGTGCAGCGAGTAGGAGGGACCGATCCCCTTCTGGCCTCGGCCCCCACTCCTGTGCAGAGTCAATCATCTGTAGTCCCGCAGTCGCAGGCTCCGGCGGTTTCTGTGGCCGCCGGTGGTGCGGTGCTGCCCCCGTACCCCCCAACATCGAGTGACTCTGGGAGTGTTTCGTCTATGCCACCCCCAGTGTTCATGTTTGGGGCGAGAGGCAACACAGCTGAGACAACCCCTGTGCTTGCCCGAAGCAAAGGGCCCCGAGTCAGGTCTCTCTCTTCGGCAAGTCACTGGACCCTCCCTCCTTGCCAGGTCACCGTGCGGCCCAGGGACCCTAGGCGTTTCTGGGACGAAGTCAGGTCCAAGGCTTTGGAGATGGGGCATTGGGAAGTCGCGGAGCGTTTATGTGGGGCTACAGGAGGTCTACCTGGCCTTGCTGGCACTGACAGTGCAGTGCTATCAGCTGCCAGGGGCCTTGGGACAGGTATCTCTGTCTGCTCCTGTGATATCCACAGAGCAGACACACACAGATCCTGTCACCCTGCAAGGGGATGTTCAGGCCTTTCCCGTACTCAGGGCAAACCCTGCCACAGGGTAACCTGCCACCCACCATGTGATATCATGGAAAGCCGTGGTAGACCTGCAGGCAAAGGTAGATAAATATGGCCTGGGCTCGCCCGAAGTCATGCAGATGATCTGCCTTATGAATACGGATCTCTTAGCACCATACGATATTAGACATATCGCTCAGGTGTTGTTCAGGCCGGTTCAGCTCGAGGTCTTTGAGCAGAACTGGAATCAGTTGGCTATAAGAGCAGCTGCACAAAACAGCCAATTGCTGGAGTAGGACCCCAGGCGCGCAGCCGGAGTCGATGCTTTCACGGGGATTGGCCAGTATGCTGACCCTGATGTTCAGGTGGGTTTTCCCCCATTGGTGCTGGAACAGTGCCAGAAAACACGCATGGCAGCATTGGTGAAAACCATCGAATTGGCTGCCCCAAAGCAGCGCTTTGCAACCATCGTCCAGGGGGCGAAGGAGCCCTTTTTGGAATTTGTGGAAAGGCTTTCGGCTGCAGTTGAAAAACAAGTAGACGATACAGACAGCAGGGAAATGCTGACCAAACAGCTGGCGAGAACCAGCGCCAATGCTGATTGCCGAAAGCTAATTGAGACCCTCCCTGGAGATCCGTCTGTGCCAGACATGGTCAGGGTGTGTATCAATGTAGGCACCACGGATCACAAGATGGCTGCATTTGCTACTGCCTTGCAGTCAACTTGGAAATCCCAAAACAGTGGGCAGCGGATACAGGGGAGGGCACAGGCTGGTAAGAAACAAGGAAAGCAAAAACAGAAAGCGAAAGCTCCCTTGTTTTTCTGTGCCTGGTGTGGAAAGCAAAACCATACTGCAGATGTTTGCACGGCAACAGTCGCGGTCAATGGTCAGCCTCTGCCAAATTCGGGAAACGGGAAGCGGAGCGCCCGGGGGAAATGCGCGCAGACACCAAGTTTTCCCCAGTTCCCGATGCAGATGCAGGCTTGCTTAGCAAGCTTGCAGCCAGCACCTGTGGCTCAGCTGGTGTTGACATCTGCACAGCTGCAACAGTCGTCATAGACTCTTGCGGAACACATACGGTCCCCCTAGATGCGTTTGGACCCCTGGGTGAAGGAAAAAGCGCCTTCCTCATGGGGCGATCAAGCACTACCCAGCAGGGTATTGATGTGCATCTAGGACTGATTGACACGGATTATACGGGACAACTATATGCCATGGTTTCAACATCCACTCCCCCTGTCACTATCCCTAAGGGCAGTCGAATTGCTCAACTTGTACCTTTTAAGTCCTCTGTCTCTAGGACTGAGAACTGGTGGCGAGGAGATGGCTGCTTCGGATCTACTGGGCGGCCACAAGTCCACTGGACAGCAGTCCTGAGTGATCAACGTCCCAAGATGTGGTGTACCCTGCACATTCCTGAGGCCACCCCTTCTGAGATCCACCTCAAAGGCCTGATAGATACGGGAGCCGATGTCTGCATCCTTTCTTCTGCTGCATGGCCCCTGCACTGGCCTCTGGATCCTGTTCAGTCGTCCGTCACAGGACTGGGTGGTACGAAGCAATGCTTTGTGAGCTAGAGACCCATCATGATCACGAACTCAGAGGGACAGTCGGTGGTGGTTCGACCATACGTCACTGAAACTACTACTAACCTCTGGGGGCGGGATGTCCTGGCGGCTTGGGGGGTGCGCATTGGGACGGATTTTTAAAGGGGGCCACTGTGTCGAAGGGCACACCGTGTCTCACGCCTCCTTTACGGTGGCTGACAGACAAACCCGTTTGGGAATGCCAGTGGCCCCTTCCAAAAGAGAAATTAGTTGCCCTTCGACAATTGGTCCAGGAGCAACTGGACCAGGGCCACCTTGAGTTTTCCACTAGTCCGTGGAACACCCCAGTCTTCTGTATCAAGAAGAAATCTGGGAAGTGGAGGTTGTTACAAGACCTCCGCAAAGTCAATGCTGTAATGGAAGGCATGGGGACGCTGCAACCTGGTATGCCGTCACCCACCATGCTTCCTGCAGATTGGCTGGTTCTTATCATCGATCTGAAGGATTGTTTCTTTACGATTCCTTTGCATCCTGATGATAGGCCAAAATTTGCCTTCACGGTGCCTGCAATTAACAATGCCGAGCCCGCACAGAGATATCAATGGACGGTTTTGCCGCAAGGAATGCGCAACAGCCCGGTCATATGCCAATGGTATGTGGCCCATGCCTTGTCTGGAGTTCGTAAGCAGTTCCCTGATGCCCATTTCTATCACTATATGGACAATATCCTGGTGGCAGCATCCACTCAGGAGGAGCTGCTGAGGATACACCCTCAGCTGCTTGCTGCCTTGCATTCTCACGGGCTTCAGGTGGCTCCAGAAAAGGTTCAACAACAACCTCCTTGGAAATATTTGGGGGTCAAAATTTTGGAACGGACAGTTCGACATCAAGAGGTGCAATTTGTGCATTCGATTAAGACATTGAATGATGCACAAAAATTGGTAGGTGTCATCATGTGGTTACATCCGTATTTGGGACTAACCAAGACACAATTGTCTCCATTGTTTGATCTGTTAAAAGGAGACCCAGATTTGAGATCACCCCGCACCTTGACCCCTGAAGCAAAAAAAGGCATTGGAGGAGGTTCAGCGAGCTGTTTCTGCTTGCCAAGTCCATCGTATTGATCCTTCCGTTGATGTCACTGTGTTCATTACCATTCCAGATTTACATCCCACAGGCATTATTGGCCAATGGAGTGACAAATGGTCTGATTCCTTGCACATTTTGGAATGGGTCTTTTTGCCCCACCAGCCGCACAAGACAGTGACTTCACTATTTGAATTGATCGCTCGCCTGATAGTCAAATGCCGGCTACGGTGTTTGCAATTGATGGGAGCAGATCTCGCACAGACAGTGATCCCCATAGAGCGGGAGAATTTTGACTGGAGCCTCGCAAACGATATATCCCTGTAGAGTGCTCTGGAAAATTTTTCAGGGCAGATCACTTATCATCTGCCCAGCCATGAGCTGCTAAAGGTGGTGAAATTGGCTGAACTCTCTTTGCGGCCCAAAAATAGTTCGGAGCCGGTGCAAGGACCCACCGTCTTCGCTGACGGTTCGGGAAAGACAGGAAAAGCCATTGTCACTTGGCGGGATGGATCTGAGTGGCAGGAGCTGAGGGGTCATGAGGCAGGCTCAGCCCAATTGGTTGAATTGAAGGCTGCTGTCATGGCGTTTCAGCGATTTTCCCAGGTTCCTTTCAATCTGGTCACAGACTCCGCCTATGTGGCAGATATAGCTGAATGACTAGGTTATTCAGTCTTGAAAGAAGTCAGCAACCCTGCTTTATTTCAATTACTGAAAGCTTTGTGGTGTGCTATTCAGGCCCGAGTCCATCCTTATTTTGTGGTACATGTAAGGAGTCATACCAATTTGCCAGGTTTCATAGCGGAAGGCAACACGAGGGCTGACAAGTTGGCTAACCCTGCGTGGGTAGGGCCTCAGCCTGACATACTCACGCAAGCCAAGGCGTCGCATGAGTTTTTTCATCAGAATGCGCATACTTTGGAGAAGCAGTTCCACTTGACACCAACTGAGGCTCGTGACATTTTCAATTCCTGTGATGACTGTCACGCGCTGGCTGCGCCCTTGCCGGCAGGGGTTAACCCCAGAGGCCTGAAGGCCTTGCAGATTTGGCAGACCGATGTCACCCGTATTGCCGAATTTGGCCGGCTCAAGTACGTGCATGTATCTGTTGACACCTCCTCTGCTATGTGGGCATCCACTCACACTGGAGAGAAGGCTCGCTATGTCATTGCCCACTGGAGGCAGGCCTTTGCCATTTTATGTGCACCTTCTACTGTGAAGACCAACAATGGTCCTGCCTATACCTCGCAGAAGGTGTGGCAGTTCCTACGAGCATGGGGTGTGTCACACAAGTTTGGCATCCCACATTCCCCAACTGGTCAAGCCATTGTAGAACGTGCTCATGGTACTCTGAAGCAGGTTCTCCAAAAACAAAAACGGGGAATGCAGGGTGAACTCCCGCAGAGTCGGTTGGAAAAGGCCTTGTACACCATCAATCGCCTTACAGTGCCGCAGAACTCAAATAATCCAGTCTTTTTGAATCATAACCTTTCGATACTAGGTCCGGACGGGATGCATCAGCTTCGAGCAAAGGTTCGGGTGAAGAACCTGATCACTAACCAGTGGGAAGGTCCATTTGAGCTTTTGCTGTTGGGTCGTGGGTACGCTTGTGTGGTCACAGATACTGGGGAGCAATGGGTACCTGCAAAGTGTGTTCGTCCTGATCTGCAATCGCAAAGGCAGAATCGGGCCAACAGGCCACCTGGAGACCGTGACCAGAGTGAAAGTCGGCAAGTGGAGGAGCCTTCGGGTGATGACTCAGATGCAGATGATGCAGATGGTCACTCGGATGGCCCCTCCACAAGCAGACACTGAAATTTGCTTTTTTCTTTTCCTTTTCTTTTTTTAAAAACGAAAAGGGTGAGATGTAGTCACTGTTTGTCATGTTTGGGTTTTTCTTAAGTTCTTTCCCAGGGATCTAAAATGGTAAACAAGGTCACTCTCTGTAAACTATCTTGTTTTTCACCTTTCTCTCTCCTAAGGAGGGACTTTGCTTGTTGACCCTTGGTGTGGCCAATGAGTCCAAGGATCCCACCTCGTAGGTGGGCACATTGTAAAAGGTATAAAAATAGGTTCTAAGAATAAACCAGCCCCTTTTCAGCGCATCAGCCTTCTGAATCACGAGTCCGTGTCTCATTTATTGTGTCCCACAGCGACAGGTTGGGAGACAGTTAAATATTTCTCAGTTGAATGGGGATTTATCGGTTGCTAAGTTTTTTCCTTTATTTCAACTTGTTATAAGAGCTTTACAACAGGGGACTGATTTGGAAAAAGGGGAAAGTTTGAGGAAAGGGGATGAAAGTTGTGGGATTGTTAAGGGACCCCAGTTACAAATCCCTTGCCCTCCTCCCTCTCCCTGTGTCCCTAAACCCTCTTCCCTATCTGAGGGTGGGTCAGCGGTTGTTTCTTGCGACTCCGCACCAGGTTGCTGCCGTCTCCTGGACGCCTCCCGACCCCCTCTCTACCCTTCCCAGAACAGTGCTGGCCACACTGCCCTGGGCCTTTCCCTCAACCTCCTCCCAATGCCCACTTACCCAAGTTTACCCCCTCCACCAGTTTCACAGTTCTTTTGCCGGCAACGTGGCCAGCCCTGCCATCTTGTCTTCCCCAGGTCCAAGTTTTCCCACCCTTACTCCACAAAATGGCCACCCGTCAATCATACCCTCACCTTTTCCCACGCAATCTACTGTGCAAGTGCTTTGCTCCCCTTCTCCTCCCCAGCATCGTTGGGTGTAACTGCGGCGGGCCCTTCCCCTTGCATCGCAAGCTCCTCCCTTAACCCCACCTCCTGTACATCCTGCCCTGCCCCTAGTGACACCCAACAAGCCCCTGGTAACTCCGCCCCCTGTGCCCCTCCCACTTCTGGTTCGGGAAGTGGGGAGAGTGGCAACCGGAAGGAGGCCATCTTGGCTTCCACTGCCAACAAGCATCAGGCAGCCCCGGTCTGTCAGCCCAAGTCACATACCCACATTAAGTGGCCTCCCTCCTCCTCAGAAGATGAAGACAGTGAGTCCTCACTGTCGGATACTGAGGACCACTGGGCTAAGACCAGAGAGGAGGCAGCTAGGGATGGTGAGTGGGAACTAGCAAACAAAATCTCAGCTTTTCCCATTACTGTTGGCCGTGGTGGGCATGTTTCCTGGCACCCTATTCCTTATGCTGAAATAAAAGAATTAAGCAAGGCTGCAAGAGAACATGGGTGAGGGTCACATTACTTTAGAAGTCTCCTTGAAGCTACCTTCACTTCACATACCATGATTCCACATGACATCAAAAATACTATGGGATGTCTCCTTTCCCCTGCAGAATATATGCTGTGGGAAAGGCAGTGGAAGAAACAATTAGGCACATTGGCTGGAGTTTACCAAAGAGATCCAAACAAACCAAATTTGATTTTAGAACAAATTGCAGGTAAAGGTAACTTCATGAAACCACAAGACCAGACAAACATTCCAGAAGCTGCCCTACTTGACATTGCTAACGCAGCCAAGTCATCACTGCTCCTTACGCCAGACGACTCCGCTCCCACACAAAATTTTGCTAGCATCAGGCAAGGGGTGGACGAATCATTTTTAAAATTTGTAGACAGATTAAAAGCTGCTTTGGAAAAGCAGGTAGAGAGCCAAGAGGCTCGAAAGGAAATGCTAGTAAAACTAGCAATGATTAATGCCAATTCGTCCACAAAGAACATTTTAAGAACATTACCCCTTGAGCCTGAGCCAACGATAGACCAAATGGTTGAGGCTTGTGTAAAGCGCACTTCAACTGAAAGTACAGTCGCTCAGGCTGTCACACAAGGCATTGCAGACGGAGTCTCAGGAGCGTTCGCCGTTGTAGCGGCCAAGGACAGGCAGCGATGTTTTGTTTGTGGAGACTTTGGACATTTCATGGCTGAGTGCCCAGAAAGAGAAGCAGTACTTGACCATAGGCGAGACCATCAGTGGCTGGATGCTAACCCTAACCGGTGGTGGTGGCCGGGAAACTCGCAGCGCAGCACGGAGTGGCCCCGTGTGAAGACACCAAGTTCCCGGCCAGCGAAGTTCGCACACCCTGCCCGTACCTCAGAGGAGAGCAGGAAAGACCAGTTCCCACATGGCACAAAGGTGCCTTCCCCGAAAATTCCGAAGGAGGCCAAGCAGACCCGTTTTACCCTGAGGTACAGGTGGCAACCTGCCGCAAACTGGTGAGTGACATCTCTATCCAACTAGAAGAAGATATCATCCATCACATTGCCACTGGAAAACGCACTCCCACCAACAGACCCTATGATATTCTTATTACTGGACATTTTTTAAAACCTACAGAAGTTGCGGTCATCCCTGAGGTGCAGACGTTGGAACCAGGTGAGGAGATTTTCATTTCGGTTATGTGCCTGGATCCCCCTTATTTTTTAGCTGCCAATATCCCCTTGGCACAAGCCTTTCGCCTCCCCAAGGACCTTCCGGATTGTGTGCCATCCGACCCTTCGGTCTTCTGGGTTCAACTCATGGGAGCTCACAAGCCGATCACCAAGTGTACCCTTTTCTCCAAAGGAGAGAAGATCAAGCGATTGGGGATGATAGACACTGGGGCTGACGTCACGGTCATTGCTCGGTCAGAATGGCCGTCAGATTGGGACTTAGAACCGGTCGCGGGACTCATCTCGGGCATTGGAGGAGTCGCCACTTCATGGCGCTCCAAAAGGAACATTGTTATAGGGGGCCCAGAAGGAAAGATGGCAACTGTAAGGCCATTTGTTGTGAGAGCACCCATCACTTTGTGGGGTCGCAATGTCCTTTCCCAATGGGGAGCCTCAATTCATATTAGCTGCAGGGATTTCTAGTTGGGGCCACTGAAGAGCATGCATTAAGACATCCCTCAACTCAAATGGAAGCAGGACTCTCCAGTCTGGGTTCATCAG
This sequence comes from Phylloscopus collybita, assembly GCA_027886175.1. Classification (NCBI taxonomy): domain Eukaryota; kingdom Metazoa; phylum Chordata; class Aves; order Passeriformes; family Phylloscopidae; genus Phylloscopus; species Phylloscopus collybita. The sequence goes on from JAJNNQ010000057.1 coordinate 7,141,664, forward strand.
TGGCCCCTTCCCAAAGAAAAGTTGCGCACACTAGAATCCCTTGTTGCTGAGCAGCTGGCCAAGGGCCACATTGCTCCATCAAACAGCCCTCGGAACACCCCAATCTTTGTAATCAAAAAGCCAGGAAAAAACAAATGGAGGCTCCTACAAGACCTCTGCAAAGTGAATGAAGTTATAGAAGACTTTCGACCCCTTCAGCCCGGAATGCCCTCACCCATCATGCTTCCGAGGAACTGGCCACTAGCAGTCATTGACATCAAGGACTACTTTTTTAACATTCCTTTACACCCTCGTGACGCTCCCCACTTTGCCTTTTCTGTGCCATCCCTCAACCGCCAAGCCCCCCTCCAGCACTACCATTGGCTTGTGCTACCGCAAGAAATGAAAAATTCTCCAACGATATGCCAGTGGTACATTGCAAAAATCATCTCGCCAATCCGAGAAAGATTTCCTGACTGCGTCCTACTCCACTACATGGATGACCTTCCCCTCTGCACAAGGACCTGTGGCAAACTGGACAACCTTCTTAAAAATACTACTTCCACCCTTGAGGTGGTTGGTTTTGAAATCCACCCCGACAAGGTGCAACTTACCAGCCCCTGGAATTATCTCAGCCTTTGTGTCCGGGAACAGACTATTACACCTCAGGATATTTCCATTTGAGACAATCCGAAGACCCTTCAGGAGCTTCAACAACTTTGTGGGTCCATCAACTGGGTCCGCCCCCTCATCGGAATTTCATCTGAGGACCTGGCCCCTCTTTTCAATCTCCTAAGAGGAAGTGACGCGCCAGGATCCCTGAGGACCTTGACGCCAGAGGCCCGTGCAGCGATCTCTCGCGTCCAGGAAGCGATGGCCTCACGCCAGCTGCACAGGTACGAGCCCGCTTTGCCCTTCCTGTTTGCCATCTTAGGCAAGGCCCCCCACTTTCAAGGGCTCATTTTCCAGTGGAACAGTGACCTCAAGGACTCCCTTTTGCTCTTAGAGTGGATTTTCCTATCCTCACAGCCAACAAAAACAGTGACTACATCCCAAGAGCTCATGGCAACACTGATCCGCAAAGGTAGGACACGCCTCCGCTCTCTTGCGGGGTGTGACTTCGCATGCATTTACACGCTGATTGAGACTTCTGATTCCTTATCTCTCACAGGAAGCAACCTTTTTATGTAATGCATGTGAGGTCACACACCGACCTCCCAGGTGCCATTGTAGAGGGAAACAGGAGAGCGGACGCTCTAGCAATAGCAGTGCAAGTCTCAGCTTTACCCGACACCTTCCAACAGGCAAAAATGTACAACAGGCAAAAGCCATTGTTGGATTGTGTCCCCACTGCCAATCCTACCAGGTCCCATTTTTGAATAAAGGACTCAACCCCCACAGACTGCATAGCTGTGAGCTCTGGCAAACTGATGTCACCCACATTCCATCCTTTGGAAGACTAAAGTATGTGCATGTTACTGTTGACACTTTCTCTGGGGCAGTATTTGCATCTGCCCACGCTGGAGAAAGTGTCCACTTTGCCAAGACTCACTTTCTCATGGCATTCACTTCTCTGGGAGTCCCACAGAAAATAAAAACAGACAATGGGCCAGTTTACGTTTCAAAGGCATTGAAAACATTTTTTCAGGATTGGGGAATCAAACACAACACCGGCATACCCTACAATCTCACGAGTCAGTCAATTGTTGAAAGAACACACCAGACTCTCAAGAGAGTCCTTCATCAACAGTGGGGAGGTACAGAGGTTCTACCTCCCATTGAGAGGCTCTGCAAAGCTCTGTATGTCATGAATTTTCTAAATTGTTCAGATCAAGAGCCAGACACACCCCCCCCCCCCCGTCATCAGGCATTTCTCTAATTTGGCTCGAGCTAAGATCGCAGAGAAGCCACCTGTGTTGATCAAGGACCCAGAAGCACAGCAAATAAAAGGTCCTTTCCAATTGATTACTTGCGGAAGAGGATATGCTTGTGTATCCACCCCCTCAGGCCCTTGCTGGCTCCCAGCAAAATGTATTAAACCATACTTAACTCCTTCAGATTATTTACCTTTTGACCCAAGTCTCCAAGAGCATATAGGTTCCTCGGTAACCCAGAAAACAGCTGCATGGAAGCGGAGAAAAAGAAGGTCATCTTTGCTGCAAATATCCCGTCGTCCGGTCACCAGGTCCCAGACTGCAAGACAGACCTTCTTCTCCTGACTGACACTAGACGCGTCTCTCGTGATTTCTTCCCTTCTCCTTTTTCCTAATTCCCCTTTCCCTTTACCCCTCTCCCATTTGTTTTAAACAAAGAAGGGGGAGGGCAAGGAAAGACAAAGATTAGGGAAGCAAGTGATGGTACAATTAAAAGTTTACAGTTCATGCTGCTGCTTACCATTTGTATTATTGTTCCGTTCAAGGCATCCATCATGACCTCCTTGAACACTCTGTTCGTTTTGTGTTGGACCCTCTGGATGGCAACACCACCTACTACGGATGTATGGCTGGTCAAGCAACCACATGAGAACGTGTGGATCACCCTTGCAAAGTCCTTGCAACAACAAAGCATGTGTCTGTCCATGGGCAATGCAGACAACCCATTAGCTTCCTGTCTTGTAGGAATTCCACTCAGCCCAAATGAATATCCTTTCACAGGTAAGGTACCTAACCCTGTGGACATTTGGGGTGAATGAACGACGATTCTGCCGCATGCACCAGAAGAACCCCAGGAATTGGACCTTTTGGGGTCTTCCCTAGCCACATATTGTGTAAACTTCTTTTACCGGTGGAAAGGTGGTAAAATTCAGACATTTTTGGAGCTTGAGAAATCTGCATTCTGCAAAAATGTATCTCCAATTAGCAAAATACATAAAACCCAAAATTGGTGCAATTACACCGCAAAACCACTATCTGTCTCTGTTCAATACCCAAGACAACTTCCCAGGGGGTTTTCCTTATCTGTGGGGATAGGGCCTGGGCAGGAATGCCATCTCGTCTCCAAGGAGGTCCATGCACATTAGGAAAGCTTTCCATTCTGACCCCAAATGTAACGTTAATGAAAGATTGGAAAACAAACAAAGAAGGATTGGCATGCAAAAAGAGAGACCTCAAAGATTTGGACAAAAATTGTGATAGTAATTTAATAGATTGGCCTCATAGTAAAAGGGTTCTGATGTCTATTTTCCTGCCTTGGGTCGCGGCTGCAAAAGCCCTGGGAGAGCTTTCCCACATGGAGTGTTGGATGGGAAAACAAGCAAACCTAACTTCTGCCATTCTAAGTGATCTCCTCCAAAATGAAGAGACTACCAGATAGGCAACTCTCCAGAACCGAGCTGCGATAGACTATCTCCTATTAGCCCATGGACATGGTTGCGAGGAGTTCGATGGACTTTGCTGCTTCAACCTTTCATCGCATGGCGAAAGCATCCACATGCGCATCCAAGCCCTTCAGAGTGCCGTCCATGAACTAAAGACTGAAAAGCCACAGGAGTGGTTTGAAAATCTATTTGGACACTTTGGACTTAAAGGATGGGTTGCCTCTTTCTTTAATGGTGTCCTATGGGTTTTAATTGTTATTGTCACAGGTTTGTGTGCCCTTGTTTGTGTTTTTAAGTGGTCTCAGAGGTTCCTAAAACAGGTGTTCATTTTAAATAAAGACGGGGGAGTTGTGGTAACCCCTGAGATTACCACAAGGGAGCTTGCCCTCCCATGGAGAGAGCACAGCATATAAGCTGTATTCACAATGGCAAAGCACACCACAGGGAAGTCTCCCTAGGAGACTTCTTTTCAGGTCATGGAGAGTAAAGTGTTTCACCCCTATGAGCCCTTGAGACTCTATGTTACCCTGCATTAGTTGTTTCCCCACTTCCTAGTTTTTCCCCTTCTCTGATTGGTCCATTTTGGATCCTCTCTCTGATTGGTCCATTTTGGATCCTCTCTCTGATTGGTCCATTTTGGATCCTCTCCCCGATTGGTTGTTTTCTCAGTCCTCCCCATGATTGGTCCAAGTTGCTAGCCCCGCCTATCCCAAACCCTATATAATCCCACACCCTGAGCCCCCAGGGCCTTCAGTTGCAGGTTCCTGCCTAATAAAGGATCTCTCAGACTGGACGCCTGCCTCCTGCTTCTGTTCCTGCGTTGCCTGAAGGAGCTGCCGGATCTAGCGGCTGCCAGCAGCCTTCACAAAAGAGCTAAAGCTGCTGGATCTAGCTGCTGCCAGCAGCTTTCACAAAAGAGCTGATCACAGAAGTGCCTGTGCCCCTTGGAAGCCTGAGATGCCCATCCCGGGATGGTCTCACCAGGGAAGGTCGTGGCACCGAAGTGGCCACTAGCGAGGCCACCGACGGTCGGCAGCAGTCACACTTCTTTTGATACAGCCCATGGTGCAGTTGGCTTTCTGGGCTGCAAGCCCACATTGCCAGGTCATGTTGAGCTTCTCATCAACTAACATCCCTAAGTCTTTCTCCTTAGGGATACTTTCATTCCATTCTCCACCCAACCTGTATTTGTGCTTGGGATTTTCCCGATCCATGTGCAGGACCTTGTCACAGTACAGCTGGTCTGTAACTGGACAAGGTAAATCTGTCCATAAGACAAATCCAATTTGGCTAGCCTGGTTTGTTCCAGAAAACAGATGAACAAGTCCCCGGAAAAGGCAAGGATAGGTTGGATTCAAACCTATACAGGGGACCCCCAGCCAACCCTGTTCAAGCCTAGATGCAGAAACACCATTGGCCAGAGATCTGGGCAGAGACCCCAACCAATCAGCTATCTGAGCCTGGCAAATTCAAACTCCCTATAAAAAGAAGTTCTGAACAATAAAACAGGCTGTTTTGTTGCTGATGTTCGGTGGGTTTGTGTCTTTTGTCTGTCTCCAACCAACGACACACGTAACATGTGGTGACCCCATGTTAGGACAACAGCCATTTCCCACGAGCAGAGCAGAGGGAGACAGAGGACAGTGACAAAGCTGGAAAAGAAAAAAACGAGGCGAAGAGAGCCTGACCCAGCAGCGAAAAGCTGAAATAATACAGCGAGCAGAGCTGTTTGTGGTGGAAAACCGCTCAAATTCAGAATTCTTTTGTACTTACCCCTGAAAATAGAAGAAAACAACTGCCGGAGCCATGGGGGGGATGGATCTCCATGCAGGAACATCCAGTTTTGAAGGTATGGTCGCTTTTAGAAGAATGGGAGGTAGAGTATGATTAAGAGGCATTGTTAGCTTTACTAACATGGGCTAAGAACCATGGGTTGGACACAGCTAAAGAGACTGCCCTTGATTGGAATACTTGGGCGCGAACTGGCCAATTTATAATTCAAGCAGCTTCCAGAGGTGACGAAAGCGCAATTGTTATAAATGCATATTATAAAGTTGGCTTTTTGCAAATATTAAGGTGAATGCTATATGTATAACTTTGCTGTAAAAATATAGTTTTTATTTCTGCTATTAGCAAAACTTAAATACAGTAGTAGGATAGCTGATATATAGTTATGCTTGTAATTGAACGGCCTGTTTGGTTGAGATAACATCCAGTGAACATATGATGAGAACCCTGCTGCTGACATGCCAACTATCAACACCGACCATCTGTAGAAAGTATGGACCAAGGCCCAAGCTGGAAGTGATAAAGAAGACACAGCCAAGAAACATGCATGCTCTAAAAAGGCGGACCCAAGGAAGGACCATGCTAAACAGTTCCTGGAATATGGAAACTAGTTTATGGAAAAGTTTGAATATGCATGATGATTTATGCATATGCAACAGAATGATGCAATAGAAAGGGTATTTAAAGAATGTCTCTGAAATAGCCGGTGTGCACTTGGATGAATGCCATGTCACCCAGCCGTCAATCCTTTGCTTGATTTTTTTGTCTCCTAATTGTCTTATTTTTTTATTAAACCTATTTCTTAAAATTTACCAAGAAAGTTGTAATAAATTACCATCAGTAATTGTTCACTAAACCATGCTACAAGAAAAACCTTGTTATCTCATCAAGACTATTTCTTCAGGCATCCGGCAAAGTAAACAAGAAGATAAGCAGAAGTAAAAAGCTGAGCAACCAGTTTCTGCAGAGATCGGGTATAGGACCCTGTTCTCACGACCACCGAGAAGATCCCCCCCCAAACACTTCGCAAACACAAAAAAAACCCAGAAGCGTGTCACGAGTGAAAGAAATAGCCCCAGGTTATGCACTCCTAAGTTGTACTGTTATACTGTTTTGCTGTAAAATTAAAGTTGCACTGTTACTTGCCTGTTTTAAACTGTTCATGTTGAATCTGTACCCCTGAATTTCTGCTCGTTATGTCCCAAGTTCTGTACCCTTTCTCCCTGAATTCTGGGTTTTCCCCTCTCCACCGACTAAAGCACGCCGCCACTTCCTGCTGCCTGCCGTCGAGCTGGGGACACCACCCAGTATGGAGATAAGGGAACTCCCATGGTGCCTGGCTGCGGCCGGAGGTCCAGTTGGAGCTAGAAAAGACCCTGGGACAGCGAGCCGACACAGAAACTAGACCTAAGAAGGACAAAACCGTGCGAGGCACACGTCTAGCTACCTGCAGGTAGCAGGTATTTTTTGTTACTTTCTCGCCATGACCTGAAAGAAACTGGAGAGAGGTGACCCCCCTGGACCACACGAGCCAAAGTGATTCTTTGGTAACTCCCACGAGGACGGAATCCCGACTCTGCAGCAGCAGCAGCAGATTCGACTGCACCTCCTCCTCCGTGGTGTCCACTGGGAGCAGCGGCGGCGTGCGCAGCCCCTCGAGCCCCCTACCCAGAGCTGATTTCTAATAAAGGCCTTTTAAAAGGAGCCGGTCTCCTGGCCCATTTATAACAATGAGAAGCTACAAAGTACAAAGAGCAGAAACTTTCAGTGGTATAGTGCGAGCCACGGTGGGGCAAGAGACCCCTTGGGCCACCCAGCACGCTGTATTGCTTACTGTTGCTTGCTTAATAAATTCCAATATTATTTTAATTGGGCTTGTGTCCAGTCAATTATCGAGACACACTTATAACAAAAGTGAACCTCGTTTTTCACAGCAATAAAAGTTATAAAGCCCTGGAAACTTATTTTAGACTTGATGAGACTGTTGAATACCGGGGCACATGGCAAGGACTGGGTGCCGGAGGAGATAACAGGGAGGTTGGGCACCCTTCCAAGCCCGCGGAGGAGGCAGCCGGAGGAAATGGCCGCCCCGCGCGGCTGTGCCGCCCTGAATGCACCCCCTGCGCCAGCACCTTTCCCTGGTGAGCCGCTTTCCACAACCTACCCACGCGGCGGTGCCCCGGCGAGCAGACAAACTGCGGCGGGTGACAATGAGCCGGATTACGCAATTGCCCCATGTGGCAGGGCCTCAGCACGCGGCGAAACGGAGGGGGGTGGCGGGGCCCCGGTGGCAGGCGGAACCATGGCAAGCGGCGGAAGTGCGCCCGCGCCGAGATGCTGTGCGGCGCCGGAATGCCCCGTGCCTGAGCCGCGGGGGTGCTGTGCAGCGCCAGAACACCCTATGCCCGCGCCGCAGGGCTGCAGCACCAGGCTAAATCGCCCCGTGGCTGCGCGGAGCTGCTATCCCGGGTCGGACCGCACCGCCATTTTGGCCGGGCAGCCCGTAGCCATGACGCAGACACATGCAGCTACTGAAACCACCCCCCCACCACCGGAGCCGCCCACGCCCCTCATCACCATGGAAACTCCCGGACCGCCCCTGCCCGGAGCTGGTTGGTTCAGCCCACAAACCACGCTCACCGCCCCGCCTCCGCTGGCCACGCCTGCCTGCCGCTGCAACACAGGGGTGGGGCCCGAGATGACGTCACTACAGATGCTCGGATGTTGTTCACTACATCATACCCGGAAAAATACAGGAAGCAGGAATTACCCGTACCATGACACCGGATCCCGCTCCCAACCCCGCTCCTGCCACGGCACCATCGTACCTACAGCTAAGGTTCGAACAACCCGAGGAAGCCCCTGCAACCCTGCCGACACCAGCTCCAGCCTCATCGATGTTCCAAGCAGAAACCATCCCCGCTCGAGACCCAGTAATCTGGATGGAGGTAAAATAAAAAGCGATAGAATGTGGGCATATAGAGGGGGCTGAACTAATTTCTGTACCTATGTATTCACCATTATCAGAAGACTGGCAGCAGGGGGGGAGCAATTGCAGCATTCTCAGTTATACGAGGTAATGGGACAACACCCAACAAATACATACCCTCTAATTGGAAAATCCTTTCAGAGCTAAGCCAACTGGCTGCTAAACACGGGCTAGGGTCACCTGCTGTTGCAAATATGCTTCGATTTATAACTGCCAGTGAATAAACCCCATATGGTATGATGCAAATTGCAAAATTACGCTGTAGTCTAGTGCAATATATGATGTTTGAATCAGCCTGGAGGTCTTATGCAAAATACCAGGGACTGCAAAATTCAAGAGCTTCACAGCAGGACCCATGTTTTGGGGCAGGGATTTCTCAACTTATGGGACTCCCCCCCCATGGAAGACACACAAACCCAAGCATGCCTGAACCCCTTAATCCTAGCCCAAGCAAAGGACTTAGCAACAGGACAAGCCATTGTGAAGAGAGCACATGGCACTTTAAAACGTAAACTTGAAAAACAAAAGGGAGAAATGTGTGATGAACCCCCACAGAGCAGGGTAGCTAAAGCTATCTATACACTAAATCATCTGAGAGTATTAGAAAAGTCCCAGAACCCAGTCATTTTAAATCACTTTTGATCACTACAACCATCCAACGATAATCAGTCGCCCAAACCTAAGGTAATGGTACGAGACCTTATCACCAATAGGTGGGGAGGCCCATGGAATCTCATTACATTGAGTCATTCAGTTCATGTTGTACCTCAAATGTTGTTTTCTTATCTATACTTTTCTCACAATTAGTCTTCAACATTTACATGGTATTCCATTAACCTGCTTATAAAAAGCTCTGGAACCTGCTACTAGAAACTTCAGTCCATTTCATACTGAATAGTTGTAGGATTATATTTGACATCTGCTACACCAGCAGATCTTGATCCTAAAGGAGGCAGTGAGTGACAGACAAAATAATTACTTATTAATTTGCTGTCTAGTTCTTAACAAGGAATCAACAAGGCTCAGTGCCAGATCCTGCACTTGGGTCACAACAACCCCATGCAATGCTATAGGCTTGAGGCAGAGTGGTTGGAAAGCTGCCTGGCAGAAAAGCACCTGGAGATGTTGGTCAACAGCCAGTTGAACACGAGCCAGCGTGTGCCCAAGTGGCCAAGGTTAATGGCATCCTGGCTTATATCAGAAATAGTGTGGCCAGCAGGACCAGGGAAGTCATTGCCCCTCTACTCGGCACTGGTGAGGCTGCACCTCAAATACTTTGTTCAGTTTTGCGCCCCTCCCTACAAGGAAGACATTGAGGTGCTGGAGCATGTCCAAAGAAGGGCAACGAAGCTGATGAAGGGTCTAGAGAACAAGTCTTACAAGGAGCAGTTGAGGGGAGTGGGGCTGTTTATTCTGGAGAAAAGGAGGCTCAGAAGAGACCTTATTGCTCTCTACAACTACCTGAAGGGAGGCTGTAACAAGATGTATGTTGGTCTCTTTTCCCAAGAAACAAACAATAGGACAAGAGGAAATGGCCTCAAGTTGCACAAGGGGAGGTTTAGATTGGATATTAGGACAAATTTCTTCATGGAAAGTGTTGTCAAGCATGGGAACAGGGTGCTCAGGAATAGTAATGGACAACTCACATAAATTTCATATCTCCAGAGGATACTGACCTTTTTTGATAAATCATATGTGTAGATCAGTGTCCCTTATAATGTTTCCATTACTGTTTGAGCAATGTCCAATGCAGGTAACATGTGCAATTTGCAATACCTGTTATCACTAGATTGGGACTAGAGAGGAATAAAATAATGTCCACTATCAACTTCATGACTTAGTATGTAAGCACAGACTGAGAAATATACTCCAATGCAGCCACTTGAGACTTAACCTTTACTATTCTATTGTGTTTGCGTGGCAAGGATTTGATAGTGGTGGTGGGGCTACAGGGGTGGCTTCTGTGAGAAGCTGCTAGAACCTTCTTGCATGTCTCACAGAGCTGATGCCAGCTGGCTTCAGGATGGACTTGCTGCTGCCCAAGGCTTAGCCAGAGATGGCGGTACTGCTGGAAAATATACCAAGTTTAAAAATTTTTAATTTTATTTTATTTCTCTAGTCAGGCTTGGTTTGCCTTTGCCTTGGAGAAAGGAATTTTAAAGGGGTTTTTTTAGGGAATGTTGCACCACTCAACAGAGATGAGCTTAACGGACTGGGAGTAGCCCAAAATATATCCAAAAAGATAATGACTATCAGCAAATAGCAATGACCATCTACCTTAGACACTGCCCTCTGGCATGGTTGGAGACACCTGGTCTGGAAAAGGCTGATAAAGAAATCAAGGAGTGTGGACCTAATTAATGTCAGAGGCGAAGAAATCCAGGTTCAATAGGAAAACAAATACTAAGAACTAAGCAACTTGGGAGCAATGAACATTAAACCAATGTATTTCTATGAGTTTTGAACTGTATTAAGAAAAATCTAGTAAAACTCACATGTCATGGAATTATTTTCTCTGCACACTCAGGGTATGTGTGGATGAAATTATTTCTGTTGCACATCCTGGACAGAACAACATCCTACCCAAAATAAAGTAATGCCTTGATTCTCTAACACTAAAATGTTGTTGGAGGGTTTTTGTTCTTCCTGCAGTTTCAGTGACAGTATCACTTCTTTGATAAAATACTTAAAAAGGAAAAAGAATTATTGCCCAGATGTAATTGCACTCAGAGAAGAGTGAGAATATGTGAGAGGAACAACTCTGCAGACACCAAGTTCAGTGGAGAAGGAGGGGCAGGAGGTGCTCCAGGCACCAGAGCTGAGATTCCCCTGCAGCCCATAGTAAAGACCATGGTGAGGCAGCTGTGCCCCTGTAGCCCATGGAGGAACACAGGGATGCAGAGATCCACTGCAGCCTGTGGAGGAGCCTCACACCAGAGCAGGTGGATGCCTGAAAAAGACTGTGACCCTGTGGGAAGCCCACACTGGAGCAGGGTCTTGGCAGGGACCTGCAGATCGATAGACAGAGGAGCCCATGCTGGAGCAGGTTTCCTGGCAAGACTTGTAACCCTGTGAGAAACCTGCGCTGGAGTAGGCTGATCTTGAAGGACTGCACCATGTGAGAGGGATCTATGCTAGAAGCAGTTCATGAAGAACTGTAGCCCTCAGGAAGGACTCATACTGGAGAAGTTAATGGAGAACTGCTTCCCATGGGAGGGACCCCACAGTGCAGCAGGGGAAGGACTCCTCTCTGAGCAGTGGCAAGAACATGTGATGAACTGACCATAACCCCTATTCCCTATCTTCCTGTGCTGCTGGAGGGAGAAGGTAGAGCTGGGAAGGAGAGAGGGGTGGGGGGAAGGTGTTTTTAAGGTTCATTTTACTTTTCATTTTTCTGGTGTGATTTTGATTAGTGATAAATTTGGGTAATTTCCCCAAGCTGAGTCTGTTTTGCCCATGACAGTATTTGGTGAATGATCTCTCCTGGTCCTTATCTCAACTGATGAACCCTTCATTATATTTTCTCTTCTCTATCCAGTTGCAGAGGGGAGTGATAGAGCAGAATGGTGGGCACCTGGCATCCAGCCAGGGTCAACCCAACACAACTATCAAACCCCAAAAGCAGCAATGTGCAGAGGAAGGCAAAACCAATTTGTACTTGCAAGGAGACTACACAACCTTTCCAATGCCATGACACCTCCAGCACTTCACAGTGGGCAAGTGCCCATGGGGAAGCTACAGACACCCTGCCTTCTCTCCATTCAGCACCTTCTCCCTGCTGGGATGGTAACCAGGAAGGGTCTCTTTTATTCTACCTCTCTCCCCAGCCTTGTACATAGTCTGTCTTTCTCAAATTTGCCATTAAAGGCTTCCTTCTACTCCTCTTTCTCACTTAGTCTCTCTTAGTGGTGTTCCTATATGCTATCTCTATTACATGTGTGTACTGGTGTCTCGGTTTGAGACAAGTTAGGAGGAAACGTCCTGAAAGGGGCATCTCCTCTGAAGAAGATAGGATTCAGCATTCCCTTCCCCCCCACCAAAAGGAATTTCTTGGAGGAAAGTGAAAAAAACTGTTTATTTAACAAGCAGAGTGCTCACAGGCACGGGAAAAAGAATGAATAATGTTAGATCATAAACCTCACTGTGGAGAAAGCTGGTGGGTTTTAGAGTCCTGCTCGGCTTCTCCCAAGGTCCAGAGCCAGGATGCAGCATACCTGCAGCCTTCCCCCGCCAGGCCATGACATGGGACTCCTGGTGATGGTCTGGTTTTTCAAACCAGAGCAAAGCTGAACGGTTCCAGAAGAAGAAGCCACAGTCCTGGAAAAAGACTTCTTGCCACAGCTAATGAACAAGAAGCTAGCTAAAAGCAAAGAATGTATTCGTTTCCTCTCTCTCTCGAAAGAAGCGGAGGAGTACCTGTGTTTGAACACATACTGTGGAAAGAATTCCACCGGCTCCCCCCCCCTTCCCCGGGCCTAGCTTAAAGCTGCAGGACCCATGTCTGGGCATAAAGCAGATGATAGGGGATACAGTATCATAAAGTCACCCCAAGACAACTGGTTTCTCAAAAACAGCAAAACAAAACTAGTTTCAGTCCATTGCAATGGTATGCAGATAAACCAGACAGACACAGCTTCAGGTCCCTGTGCTAAGTGTGCACCAGGATTAAAAAAGTTTATACCTGTCACATAACAAAAGGCAATATTTAATGACAATAATTACAATTTCCATTTGTATTGCTAAAATAGCACATACTTCAAAACAATAAAAGGTAATGGCTAATTATTAATCACACAAGACTGAAAACTCCTAAAAAGAAATCAAGTTACAAGAACTGAAGTTCTCTGGCAGATTATAAATATTACCCTGCCTCTTACTGGGCACAAAAATAATGGACTTTTGATTTAAAGCTGCCTGCTCTCGAGGGAGTTCTGTCTTTGAATGTCTGAGCTTGTGTGTTCTGATTATCATGTTCTTTGTCAGCAACAGAATAAAGTTTTTCTGCACACAGACAGTATTAGTATGCAACCTGATTTTTCCTAACAGAAACACAGGTAAGAGAGAAGTATCCTTAGAATTATTTTTAAAAACACTTTCTCTAGGTCTGATTGGCAGAGTACAGAAGTAAAAAGTCTGGAAGACTTGAAAAATGCTTCCATTGAAATTTAAGGTTATTCAGCACAAGAAAGAGGACTAATGGGTATGTATGCATCTTAAAACTTGTTAAATGCTGCTTGCTTGTACAGTCAGAGCTGATTTTGGTTTATGTGGTCAGTCTCTGAATTTATTAACAACTGATTGTAAGACATTATCACATATGTTTTCTCATTCTAGCAATGCTAAGGAGAGATCTCACAAGTCAATGAGGGTTATATTCTAACAACATTTTTGCTACCTGCACTGATTTTTCTACTCATTTAATTGTGCAAAATAGCTTACAATCTCACAGCCACTTAGTAACTTATGTGAAATGAAGTGGTGGTCTCAATCCATTTCCTAATGTGCAGGTGTCCACATGATAGAAAACCACCATCACAATTGCTATCCTTGTTGACCATTTGTCATGGTTTAGGAATGGTACTCCCCAATTAAGTGTTCCCACTGAGACTATCCAAACCACACTGTTGCTCGATTACTCCCCTCACCCCTCCTCCTGAAGTGGGATGGAGAGGAGAATTGGATGCACAAAGATCACAATTTACTGGAAAGAGCAATGGGAGAAAAACATGAACGGTTAAAGCAACAATATTTATAAGAAAGGTATACAAGAGACAGACAAGTGATTCACATGCAAAATGCTCAGAAAAGCCCTCTGCCATGCTTACTTGACTGCAAGGACCCCCTTCTCCCTGAAAGAGACTCAGTTCCCCCCCCCACCCCTGGCAATGACTGTGAGGTGCTATAGAATAACCTCCAGCCCTGGCCATGCCCCCTCCTGGATACTGCAGAAATTAACCCAGGACACCATTTAAACAAAGATACTTATTCTATGCCATATATATCATGACCAGATCCCACACTTTCCAACTATATATATATATACACACACACTCACACATATATCTATACACAAGCACAAGTATAATTTCCATAGTCAATGACCATCCCTTCAAGATGTCTGTAGAGTTAATTTGGTCCGTGACTATGGGTTCTATCCATCCTAGATGTCTTCTATGGCAGGAGAACTGGTGTGCTGTTGGCTAAGTGCTGAATTAGGAGCTCATGACAGGTGTATCTTGAGCAGTCCATCCTCATTGGCCCTGGGAGTTATGGCATACAGTGGCAGTGTCATTCAGCAACCATTATACAATCCAACATTAGAGCCTTCTCTCCCAAAATCAAATCCACTTGAGGTACACATCATGTTTCCCTGCCACTCTGCATAACCCACAGTGCACCCTGGGTCCTTGAGCAAAAACAATCCCACAGATGGGTTTACCTTTGCTTGAGGCAGGACTAATCCAAACTGTCTTCCCTAACACATTCCTCATATGTTCCATGAGGACTTTATCCCCTTCTACGGTATGTGGAGGTTTTGATTCAGCAGGGCCAGCTCGATTGGTGGAGCCTTGGGTGTTAACTAACCAGATGGCCTTTGCTAAATGTAGATCCAAATGTTTGACAGTCCTACCACCCATTGCTTTCAATATGGTCTTTAACAGTCCATTGTACTGTTCCATTTTCCCAGCAGCTGCTGCATGATAGGGAATATGATACACCCACACAATACCATGCTCTCTGGCCCAGTTGTCTATGAGGCTGTTTTTAAAATGAGTCCCATCGTCTGACTCAATTCTTTCAGGATTGCCATGTCACCATAGGACTTTCTTTTCAAGGCCCAGGATGGTGTTCTGGGCAGTAGTGTGAAGCACAGGGTATGACTCCAGCCATCCAGTTTCTACTATTGTAAGCACATAATGCTTGCCTTGGCAGGTTTGCAGGAGTGTGATGTAATCAATATGCCAGACCTCCCCATATTTATATTTTGACCATCATCCCCCATACCACAGAGGCTTTACTCACTTGGCCTGTTTGATTGCAGCACATTTCATAGTTATGGATAACCTGGGAGATGGTGTCCATGTTCAAGTCCACCCCTTGATCATGAGCCCATCTTTATGTTGCATCTCTTCCCTGATGACCTGAGGTGTCATGGGCCCACCAAGCCAGAAAT
This sequence comes from Phylloscopus collybita, assembly GCA_027886175.1. NCBI lineage: Eukaryota > Metazoa > Chordata > Aves > Passeriformes > Phylloscopidae > Phylloscopus > Phylloscopus collybita. The sequence continues at coordinate 7,156,910 of JAJNNQ010000057.1, forward strand.
AATTTACCCTTATGCTGCCAGTCCAGATCCACCTGAGATACTTTAATCTTGGCAGTCCAATCCACCTGTCCATTGTTGTGATGCTCTTCAGTAGCCTGACTCTTGGGTACATGTGCATCTACATGAGGGACTTTTACAGCCAACTTCTCTACCTGGGCAATGATATCTTGCCACAATTCAGCAGACCAGATGGGTTTCCCTCTGTGTTGCCAATTGGTCTTTCTCCATTGGTCAAGCTACCCCTACAGAGCATTTGCCACCATCCATGAGTCAGTATAGAGGTGGAGCGCTGGCCATTTCTCTTGTTCAGCAATATCCAAAGCCAGCTGGACGGCTTTCAGTTCTGCAACCTAACTTGATCCACCTTGTCGTTCAACAGCTTCTGCAACTCGCTGTGTAGGACACCATACCACAGCTTTCCATTTTCAATGTATCCCTACAATATGGCAGGAACCATCAGTAAAGAGAGTGTATAGCTTTTCATTTTCTGGTAGCTGATTATATGGTGGAGCCTCCTCAGCAAGTCACATCCTCCTCCTCTGATGTTAGTCTAAAATTTTCACCTTTGGGCCAGTTTGTGATGACTTCCATGATCTGTGGGTGATTGCGGTTTCCTATTCAAGTTTGTTGAGTGATCAGTGATCCACTTACTTCACGTAGCATCAGTGGTATGATGTGTGGCAGGAACTTGCTTTTTCAACATCCAGCCCAGCACTGGCAGTTGGGGTGCCAGAAAAAGCTGTGCTTTGGTGTCAATTACTTCTGAAGCAGCTCAAATCCCTTCATAAGCTGCCAGTGTCTCTTTTTCAATTGGAGTGTAACAGGTCTTGGATCCTTTGTATCCCTGGCTCCAGAACCCCAGGAGTCCTTGAGTCTCCCCTGGTGCTTTCTGCCAGAGACTCCAGGAAGGACGAAGATCATACTGAGGAGACATAGCAGACCTAGCAACAAGAACATGCTTTCCTTAACATCCAAAGGGAATTCAAAATTCTCAAAAGCTGCTGTAGCAGGCCTGAAGGAGGAAAAGGAGGTGAAGGGCTGGGGAAAATCATCCTCCCCTGAAACAGGGAACCCCCACAGGCAGGGTACAGTTATTAATGGACTTCCAAAGGTAGCACCCAAGGTAAAGGTAGGAGACCAACACTGAATACACATCCCAAATGACCTTCATTGCCCTTGATGTTATCATGTCATGAACTGATATCACACAGTACAGTAACAAAGCAATCCTGATCCCTCTCCCTGCTCTGAAAAAGCACCATGAGGAGCACATAGGGGAATATATACAGGGTTAGGTAGCACACCCACATGAACAGATCAAGCAACACGGTGACCAGTGGCTCCGTACCTAATAGAGCAAGTGCTTAGATCAAATTAGTTTTCAACACACTGTGGTCAGGTCTGTTGTTATCTCAACCCTTCATGTCCCATATTTCATGCCAAAAAAGGCTGTTGTGGTTTAGGAATGGTACCCCCCAATTTTGTGCTCCCACTGAGACTTTTCAAACTACACACCGCTTGCTTACTCGCTCCCCCTCCCCACTGTGGCAGGCTGGAGAGGAGAGTTGGAGACACAAAAGGTGAAGATCAAAGGTTGAAATAAGAACAATTTACTGGAAACAGCAATCAGAGAAGAAAACTAACAATAAAAGCAACAATATTAATAACAAAAGCATACAAGAGAGATGAGTGATTCACATGCAAAATGCTTAGAACCAGGGTTACCACACTGCTCCCTCTGCACGCTTACTCAACTGAAAGGAACCCCTTATCCTTACAAGAGACTCCCTTCCTCCCACCCCGAGCAATGATGTGAGGTCCTATTGAATAACCACTTACAACAGCTGAGGAGCAAAGCCCAGTTTTTTACTTTTCAGTAATTCAAGAAAATATTCATGCATTTTTAACAGCAGGCCAAAATCCTCAATGATACTAAAAGCAATTGAATAATAGAATAATCTGGATTGGAAAAGACCATCAAGCCTAACCATTAACCTAGCACTATCAAGTTCACCGATAAACCATATCCATAAGCGCCACATCTACACATCTTTTAAATACCTCCTGGGATGGTGACTCATTCACTTCGCTGGGCAGTCTGTTCCAATGTTTGACAACCCTTTCATTGAAAAAATTTTTCCTAGTACTCAATTTAAACCTCCCCTGGTGCAACTTGAGGACATTTCCTCTTGTCCTGAATTAACTTACTTTTGATTTACTTCACATATAATTGTTTTAACTTACTTTAACTTGACAAAGAGCTTTTACTAGGTAATACATTAAAACCAGTATGTTGTGCTATTCCATAGATAGCAGTTTTCCTCAAGATCTAACTTTTCATCTAACTTCTCAGTGCTCTTTCCTCAAATATGTAATTGCTTTCCTCTGTGGTTAAAAGCAGCATTATTAAGCCTTTTCATCTGTTCTCCTGTAATGGCACAAATCTAATCTGTATATGGAGTAGCACAAAATGTGAATACAGATTTTTAAAGGAACAGAAAACAGTCAAGACAAATTCTTTATCTGGAACCTTTTAGGGGATACCCTTTCCTAAATGATATTTTAGGAAGATAGCAAAACTAACATATAGAAGAATGAAAGGAAGGAACATGTTATAAAACAGGGTGTAGTTTCTTCCAAGTATTCCCTACCAGCTGCTTGCTGTACCATCTGTTGTTGCCTGAGCCATTTCCTTCTAAATGGCTTTGCACTTGTCCTGGTTTAGGGCAAATTTGGGAGGAAACCTCCGAATGGGGTTCCTCTGGGAAGCAAACCCAAATGGCCCAACCGGTCTGGGAGAAAATCTCAGAGAAAAGTGAAAAAAGCTATTTATTTAACAAAGTGCCCACAAGCATAAAGAATGAATAATATGAAACAATGAAACCTCTTGACGCTCCAAAGAGATGGTAAAATTGAGAGAGTCCTTGCTGTGGGTTGTAGTTCGGCTCACTCAGTCCCTTATCAGTTCCTCCGGCGCTGAAAAATGCTGAGGTCCAGGCCCCAGTGGGCCACAGGTGTGAGATCCTGGTGTGTGTCTGAGTTTTTCAGTCCAGAGCAGGTTTAAACAGTCCCAAGGAAAAGGAAAAAAAAAAAAAAAACCAGTCCAGGGAGCTTCTCTGCCTCAGCTAGCTAAAACTAACTAAAAGCAAAAGAGATCTCTGTCCCGCTGTCTGTCCATGCTTCAGATGAACACAGTCCAAGAGAAGGAATGCGGAGGAGGGAGTGCTGTTTCTGCAAACAAACTGTGCACTTCTTTTTTCTTCCTCTTCGCACGCAGAACCAGTTTTAAAGGCACAGAACACAATATCCAACATAAACAGAAGAGATGATTGGGGATACAAGCATCATAAAGTCACCGCAGGACAGCACTGAAGCAAAACTGCCCTCACTGTTGGACACAAACAGGTCAGGTCGCTGCTCCCCCCAGCACTGAACCTGATGCCTGTCATGGCTTCCCCCATCTCAATATTTCTTACTGACCACCAGCTCCCAACATAGTGTTGCATCTGTCAAAAGGTCCATTTCTCTTGACCTTTTGTATGAATGTAATCAGAGATTCCTGTCAGATACAGAGAGTGTGACTGTATGTCTTAGTGCCTTAGTGTCTTAGTTTGGAAAGACAGGTATCTGCCAGGGAAAGCTGGAGCTCCCCTTAGAATGGAGAATGTAAACCCCCTCCCTCCAAATTATTATAATTTTGCAATTAGGGGCTTTCAGGAAAAGATATGGGAATAGGAATAACAGTTCTTTACTAGGAATAATAAAAAATACAAATGTAGTAGTACAAAAAAGCAAGCAAACAAACAAAAATCCTAGAAACCCTGACAGAGTCAGAAATATGACCTGACAGCCTGTTGGTCAGGGTGTTGGAAGCAGTCCAAATAAATCCTGGAGTAACAAATGTGGTTCTGTTGGAGTAGATATGATACTGTAGAAAGGGGTCCAGTGGTGGCAAGATCGGTCCAGTCTTCCTCTGGAATCCAGTGGAAAACAGGCTGTCCTGGTGTTTCTGAGTCTCAGTTTTTATCTAGGTAGGAATGGTTGGCTCCCCCCACTGGGTGGAGCATGTCACAATGGGATGATGTAATGTTATCAGTCATGTGGTGAACCTTGATGGCCCATTACCAGAAGACATCCCTCAGAGGGAGGATGGGTCATGGAAGAGATAAGGAACATTGCTCCACCTGGTTTTAACAGGTGCCCCATTAGCAGAAGGCATCCACCCCTCTCCCCCCTGGAGTTATGAGGAATGGGTTATACAAGAGAAAAAAACCACCTCCCCAAACGGTTTCAACAGATGGAAAATAGAATAAACATTTTTGTTAACATGTTGTAACCCAAGACACTAAGTTTATTCTAAAACACAAAGAACTGGGGAAAAAAGTTAAAAGAATAAACAAACCCCACAAAACAATCTTTACTTTCTACTTTTGGGTAGCCTTATCATTCAGGTAATTTTACTTCACTGCCTATCCTATCACACTGCAAAAATTATCTATTCTCCCTTTAAACCCAAAATTATTAGAATCTTCAGAGACAGAAGGAAAATGCCCCTGCTGTAGCAAGTATACATAAAATACCAGAGATTTTAATTAAACTTCTTTTGTAAAATTAATTAAGAACTCCTAAAATCCACATCATGACAGTGTCAGTGCTTGCAGTGTATGCTCTCTATCAGTGCATTCAGCTTTTTGCATTATATTTACCACAGCTCCCTTCTCTCAGTTTCTGTGGAGCTGATACCTCTCAGCACTGAGCACTATTGTCGCACACGACACAAAGAAATGACACCCACACGATGCAATGTCTAAGGTAGAAAAGACGAGGTTTATTTACAACTTCAACATTTATTGAATTCCAGCAGTGACTATGGATTGGAGGAAGAAAATCTTCCTCTTCAACCACACTGGGCAACCCAACAGTCTATCAACAGTCTCCTCCTCATGAGAAGAATGTAAACATTGTTAGATGGTTACAATAACAAAAAAGGTTGTTTATGCAAAATTGTATCTGACTCCATTGCAAAAGGTAAACACAGAAAGCTAAAAATAGAACTTTAAAAAACTCCTTAAAGAGACAGAGGAGAACAGCAAAAACCCGAACAACACACTATTGTCACCATTATACAGGGAGCTGTCCTTTCATTGTCTTTCCACTTGAGGCCGAATGGGGCAGAACACAATGGAAGCCCCCAGCTTCACACATAAGCTGCCCCAGCCTGTGAAGAACATCAGTCTGAACTGATTTATTTCTAACACTTCCTTCTCTCCACATCTGTGCAGGGAAACACACAGAGCTTGGCATTGGTATCAGAAGGCAGCAGAGACAATAGCTGCATGAGGTGTGAGCAGGTCAATGATCTGCTCAGTCTCATGGTACAACTTAAAGAGGAAGTAGAAAGGTTAAGAAGTATTAGGGCATCTGAAGAGATTGATGGAGCCACTCTCTACAAGCTGAGGCAGGTGTACCAGCCAACTTCACCTCAGGGAGTGGAGGATCCCCTGCCATCTCTCCAACAGGCAGGAGGGGACCTAAGGGATAGGGGCAAGGGAGGCAGGTTCCTGATTGGGGTGGCAGGCAAATCCCCTCCCAGCCTCCCCTTCCCATCCAGGTGCTCCTATGGAACAGGTGTGAGGCTTTGGAAACCGAGGGCCAGGAAAATTATGAGGTAGAAGAAGGACCATCTGAGGACTTGTCTGGGGTGAGTCAGCCAACCCCATGTATTACAACTAGCTCCACAAAGGAAAAAAAAAAAAAGTAGGGTAATCATTGTAGGGAAGTCCTTTTTGAGGGGAATGTAAGGCCCAATATGCCAAATGGACTCATGCCACAGGGAAGTCTGCTGCCTTCCTAGGGCCTGGGTAAGGGACATTACTGGAAAACTCTCCAGTCTAGTATGGCCCTCTGATTATTAACTGGTATTGGTTCTTCAAGTGAAAAGATAACAAAGAGAAGTCCAAGGGCAATCAAAAGGGATTTCAGGGCCCTGGGACAATTGGTTGAAGGATCAGGAGCACAGGTAGTATTTTCTTAGAGCCTTCCAGTAGCCAGGAAGAATACTGAAAGGGACAGGCAGACCCATCAGGTCAACACATGGATCCAAGGCTGGTGTCACCAGAAAAATTTGGGGGTTTTTGACCATGGGATGGTCTATTCAACACCTGGTCTACTGATACCTGACAGGATGCACCTTTCTCAGAGGGTAAAAAGGGTTCTAAATAGGAGCTAGCAGGGCCTATGGATACAGCTCTAAATTAGATTTGAAGGGGGAAAGGGACAAAACCAGGCATGCCAGTGACAAACGATGGGATAGCACGCCAAAACTTGAGGAACTGAGCGCTAGTGGGATTCCTGAATCTGCTCCACAAAGTGTTGGCTACAACAAACCACACTTGAAATGTTGCTATACCAACGCACACAGCATGAGAAACAAACAAGAGTAGCTCAAAGCTTTGTCCCGGTCTCAGAGATATGACATCATTGTCAAACGAAATCTGGTGGGAAGAGTCTTGCGACTGGAATGCCCTGCTAGATAGTTCGGGGCTCTTCAGGAGGGATAGGCAGGGCAGAAGAGGCAGAGGGTGTCACTGTATGTGACAGAAGGATTAGAATGTATGGCGCTCACAGTTGGCAGTGGTACAGTTGAGAATCTCTGGGTAAGAATCAAGGGGCAGACAAATAACATGGATGTCATTGTAGGAGTCTGCTGTAGACCTCCTAGCCCAGACAATGATGCCGACAAACTATTCTTTGAGGAACTAAGGGACATCTCCAAATCAACTGCCCTTGTCCATATGGGGGACTTCAACTTGCTGGAATTTAACTGGGAACACCACACAGCTGGCATAAAGAGGTCCAGAAAATTCCTAAAACACCAGGATGAGAACTTCAAATACAGGTCCTAGGAAAAATGCCCTCCTTTATTTTTTCCTTATTAACAGAAAGGGTCTTGTGAGTGAAGTGGCAACTGGTGGCTGCCTTGGCCACAGCAACCTCAGAGCAATCGAGTTTAAAATCTCTGGTGACAGAAGGAAAAGTGCCAGCAAAACTTCAACCCTAAACACAAGGAGAGCGGACTTCGGGCTGCTTAGGGAACTAGTAAGGTCCCCTGGGAAAACATTTTTGCAGATGCTGGGGTCCATCAGTGCTGATCACTTTTTAAACATCACCTCTTAAGGGCACAGGAGCAGCAATTCCCAAATGCCAGAAGTCAAGCAGGCAAGACAGAAGGCTGGCTTGGCTGAGCAAGGATCTTCTCTTGGATATAAGGCGAAAAAAGAAGGTGTATGCTCAGTGGAAGCAAGGTTGGATGACATGGGAGGAATACAGAGATGCTGCTCACCACTGTAGGGAAAAAATTCATGCAGGCAAAGCTCAATTGGAGCTGAAGCTGCCAGAACTGGGGGACAATAAAAAGCTTTTTAAAATATGTTAATATCAAAAGACAGTGCTGAAACAACATTAGCCCATTCCAGGATGAGGATGGTCATCTCACAAACAGGGACATGAACAAGGCAGAGAATTTCAATGCTTTCTTTGCCTCTGTCTTCAACATGGATGCTGGAACAAGGGGGTCCCAGTGCCCTGGGCTGGAGGACCATGCCTGTGAGAATGATAAACTCCCAGTCAACCCTGAACTTGTGCGGGATCTGCTACTCAAGCTGGATCGCTCTAAGTCTATGGGGCCTGATGGGATTCATCTGAGTATACTCAAAGACCTGGCTGATGTCTTCATGAGGCCACGCTCTGTGATTTTTAAATGGTCTTGGAATCTGGAAAGGTCCCAGTTGACTGGAAATTGTCAGTTTTCAAGAAGGACAAAAAGGATGATCCTGGAAACTACAGGCCTGTCAGTCTCTCTTTTCTGCCTGGTAAAGTTATGGAAAAGGCTATTCTGGGAGTTACTTGAACACACAGGAAGGACAATGCAGTTATCAGTCACTGCCAGCATGACTTCATGAAAGGAAAGTCCTGCTTGTCAAACCTGATTACCTTTTATGACAAGGTAACCCACCTGGTTCATCAAGGGAAGCCAGGTGACGTCATCTTTCTGGATTTCAGTAAAGCTTTCGATACTGACTCTCCCAGGATCCTTCTGGACAAACTGTCCAGCCCACAGCTGGATAAACGCATCATGTGATGGGTGAGGAACTGGTTCATGGATCAGGCACAAAAGGTTATAGTAAATGGGGTGACATCATACTGTCACTAGTGGGGTTCCACAGGGCTCCGTTGCAGGATGTCCCCCCTGCCCTAGGAGGGCCTATCTGTTGCCTATTAGCTGGTACAATAACTCAGGGCATCTTTCCCCACACATGAATTTTCTAATTGGTGAAATAATCAGGACAGCTTGTCTTATAGTGAGTTATTTCAGCACCATGGAGGTGACATTCCCAGCTAACAGTAAATATCTTGCTGTGGAAGCTAATTGTAGGAAGATAAGCTGGAATTTCTGACTGACAGACACTTCACTTTACAAACTATAAAAGCTACACTATACTTTCACAAAGTAGAAGTCTTCTGCACATTCCCTGGAAATGTGTGGGGCTTTACCCTGAAGTCGGGACACTGCTTTGTGGTTACTCTCTCGAGGGTTGAGTAAAAGGACTGTGTACACCATCCTCAATTTTGTGGTAAATTACATTGACTCCTAATCTGTACTATTTCTTTGCTAGCTATAATATAGGTGCCTTTATGTTGTGCACTGTTTTATGTAATCTACTAGTAGTTCTTTTGTTTTATCCTGTGTAGTAAGTAACTCTGTTTAAGGCCTTTTTTCTGTTAATCTCCTGTCTATTCAATAAATACCTAATTTTATAATAGATCTAATCTACTATTCTTAAGAACTTGCAATCCAAAGCTGTTTAGGTGCGTGTCTTGGTTTGGGAAGACAGGTATCCACCAGGGAAAGCTGGAGTTTCCCTTGGAATGGAGAATGTAAACCCCTCACCCCCTCCAGATTAATGTAGTTTTTCAATTAAGGGCTTTCAGGCAAAGATTTGGGAATAGGAATAACAGTTCTTTACTAGGAATATCAACAATACAGATGTAGTAGTACCAAAAAAAAAAAGCAAACAAACAAAAAGAATCCTAGAAACCCTGACAGAGTCAGAGATACAACCTGGTACCCTGTTGGTCAGGGTGTTGGAAGCAGTCCAAAGTCAGTCCTCCTGGAGTGGCAAATGTGGTGCTGTAAGAGTAGAGATGATCCTGTAGAAAAGGGTCCAGTGACAGCAAGAAGGACCTGGTCTTCCTCCAGGAATATGGTGGAACCAGATACCTTGTGTTTCTACGTCTCAGTTTTTATCTAGGTAGGAATGGTTGGCTCCTCCCCCCCACTGGGTGGAGCATCTCACAATGGGATGATGTAATGTGTCATGTCATTGGTGAGCCTTAATGGCCCATTAGCAGAAGAATATCCCCCTGGAGGGAGGATGGGTGGTGAAAGAGATAAGAAACACTGCCCCACCTGGTTTTAACAGCTGGTCCATTATCAGAAGGCATCTGCCCCCCTCCCCCCAGAGTTACAAGAGAGAAAGAAAAACATGTCCCCAACTGCTTTCAACAGATGAAATAGAATACACATTTTTGATTCCACAACCCAAGATAGTGCAGGCCACCTAAGTACAGCTACTGCCAAAAATGTGAGCCTAAGGCAGGGCTTGCCTAAAGCTCTCACTCCATCCATTACAAGCTCCATCTTATGCCCTGTGCTCTTCAACATCTTCATAAAGGACTTGAATGCAGGAGTTAAAGGGATACTAAGCAAGTTTGCTGATGATACAAAATTGGGAGGAGCTGTTCACTCCCTCAAAGGCAGAGAGGCCCTGCAGAGAGACCTCAAGAGGACTGGGCAATCACCAGCCCTATGAAGTTTAACTAAGACAAGTGCCGGATTCTGCACTTGGGACAGGGCAACCATAGATGTATGGACAGACTGGGGAACAAGAGGCTGGAGAGCAGCACCACAGAAAGTGATCTGGGGGTCTTGGTCATGGGCAAGCTGAATATGAGTCAGCAGTGCCCTGGCAGCCAGGAGGGCCAACCCTGTGCTGAGGTGCATCAGTCACAGCATTGCCAGCTGGTCGAGGGAGGTGCTCTACTCCACTGGCATGGCCTCACCTTGAGTACTGGGGGCAGTTTTGGGCACCACAATATAAAAGAGACACTAAGCCATTAGAGAGAATCCAAAGGAGGGGTACGAAGATGGTGAAGAGTCTAGAGGGGACACCATATGAGGAGTGGCTGAGGTCACTTGGCTTTTTCAGCCTGGAGGAGACAGAGGGGAGACCTCATAGCAATCTACAGTTTCCTCACAAGGGGAAGCAGTGGGGCAGGCACTGATCTTTTCTCTCTAATGATCAGTGACAGCAAATGTCACCCCAGCTTTCAAAAAGGGCACAAAGGAAGACACAGGGATCTACCATCCAGTCAGCCTCACCTTGATCCCTGGAAAGGTAATGGAGAGCCTCTTTCTGGAGGCCATCTTTATCCACAGGGAGGACAAGAAGATGATCAGGAGTAGCCAGCATGGATTCACTAGAGGGAAATCATGCTTGAAACACCTGATTGCCTTCTACAGTGAAACAGCTTCCTGGCTGGATATGGGGAGAGCAGTGGATATTGTCTACCTGGACATCAGCAAGGCTTTCAACACTGTCTCTCACAACATCCTCATCAGGAAACTCAGGAAGCATGGATGTAGTGGTTTCACATTCGCCAATTTCTGTTTCCCAAATTAGTGTAGTGGTTTGAGTGTCTACTAGAATTATTTACTCTTTTTCTGCTGTGAGATAGGATCAGGAGAGAAGCAAAGGAGGCTCAAACTTAAAAGGGTATAAAGACAGGTTTATTAACAAAACTACAAGAGAGAAAAAATTAATAAGAATCATAATAAAACCTTCAAAGCACTTCTCCTCTCCCCCAACAGCTTCTTTTCTTTCTCACAGACAACGTATAAAGAAAAAACTTGGAACTCTGGATCAGTTTGCCACTTATAGTCTTTCATCAGTTCATTTAGAGAGAGAAGTCTCTTTTAGTCTACCATGGAACTTTTCACAAGAAAGAACAGTCCGCTTGTGGCTTTTAACTCTCACAAAAGCAGCCGCCTGAGAAATCTGCAGTTGTGAAGTCCCTCCCATATTACACAGCCTCTCACCGCTGCAATATGGGTCATGCATACTCATGGAGTATCATTTTAAAGATGAACGGTTCCAAAAGCAAAGGTTTTTCTTCATCTCTAGGAACAGAGCTCTTTTCTCTTTCTAGGGGCAGATCCTCAGCTTCATCTCATCTCTCTCTGTTCAAGCTTCTCATAAGATCACAGCTACTTCAATATTTACTTAGTCCATCACAAATGCCTTTGCTTATATCTACAATTTGAATACTCTCATAATTTCCCCAATGCATATTTTTCCATGATTTAAAGGGATATTCTAGTATATTACAGTCTGTTACCATGGCTCACAAAAGACCTAAAACCAAGCCTAAAACCAAGGCATCTTTTCAATCTCTTTCCATCTAAGATGTCACTCTTCCTTAACTGACTTTGATATCTTCATATTGTCTCTTTATATGTCCCCACTCTGGCTTTTCTCTCACTCAGAGAAAGGTTAGTGCTTTGCAAGTTTCATCTTTGCAAGGAAAGAGTTAACAGCCCACAGAAGGCGTGATGATTCTTCCAGGCAGTGGCTGGAATTGGTAAAATCAGGCCACACTGTGGGGCCACTCTACATAGCTGCAGAGCTGCCCCTGGTCTCAGCTGCATGATCTCTTGCGTGGCTGGGGGAAGGGTCTGGCACAGGGTCTTGGTAGCAGTGGGGGGAGGGCAGCTAGGATCTCACAACAGCATGCCAGTGGCTGGGGGAAGGGCCCGGCCCTGCCAGGCCTCCCAGGCTGCGGCTTTAGCAGCAGATGTTAGCAGCCACTCGGGCCCGATCTGGCCAGGACAGGGCATACTCTCCTCCCCTCCCCTTGCCCAGGAGCCATTGGGCCCAATCCAGCCAGGACTGCTGCAGCAGCAAGACCCAGCCGGCCATGCCAGGTCCAGGGAGGCCACGCGGCAGAGCGGGGCCGGCTCCGCCAGCCCCTGTTACCTGTTCCAAGGCCGGAAGAAAAAAGGGCTTTTCCCGAGATTTCTCTGATTTTAACCCTGTGTGTTCGCAAAGGCGTGTCACCTTTCTAATGGCTACACCAGATGTCAATATTCAAACCTAGTCCCTGATTGGGTTTGCTATAACTTTCTTGAAAAAAAAACTTCCGTGCAAAACCATCACAATGGATTAGATGAGCGGACACTGAGGTGGATTGAAAACTGGCTGAACAGTAGATCCCAGAAGGTCGTGATCAGTGGCACAGGGTCTAGTTGAAGGCCTGCCACTGGTGGTTTCCCCCAGGGTTTAGTACTGGGCCCAGTACTGTTTAGCTTATTGGTCAGTGACCTGGATAAAGGGGTAGATGCCTCCTCAGCAAGTTCACTGATGATACAATGATGGGAGGAGTGGCTGATATCCCAGAGTTCTGAACAGCCCTTTAGAAGGACCTTGACAGCTTGGAGAGATGGACAGAGAAGAATAATCTGAAATTCATCAAGGTCAAATGCAGGGTCCTGCACCTGGGGAGGAACAATCCCAGGCACCAGTACAAGCTGTGGGGGACCTGCTGGAAAGCAGCTCTGCAGAGAAGGACCTGGGGATCTTGGTGGACAACAAGCTGTCCATGAGCCAGCAGTGCCCTTGTGGTCAAGAAGGCCAATTATCCTAAGGTGCTGTAGTGGGTTGACCCTGGCTGGATGCCAGGCACCCACTAAAGCCTCTCTATCACTCCTCCACAGCTGGACAGGGGAGAGAAAATATAACAAAGGGTTCAGGGTTCATGAGTTAAGGACTGGAAGAGATCATTCACCAAATACTTTCACGAGCAAACCAGACTTGAATTAGAGATATGAATTGAATTTGTTACTGAAAAAATCAGAGCAGTATCATGAGAAGTAAAGTAAGACCTTAAAAACACCTTCCCAGCACTACCTCCTCTTCCCCCCAGTGGCACAGGGAGACAGGGAATGTGAGTTATGGTCAGTTCATCACACGATGTTTCTGCCACTGCTCAGGCAGAGGAATTCTTCCCCCACTCCAGCATGGGGTGCCTCCAACAGGAAACAGTTATCCATTAACTTCTCCAACATGAGTCCATCTCACGAGCAATAGTTCTCCATGAACTGCTGGAATGTGGGTCCCTCCTCCATGAGGTCAGTCCTTCAGGCACATCCTGCTCCAGCATGGATCCCCCATGGGGTCACAAGTCCTACCAGGAAATCTGCTCCAACATGGGCCCCTCTCTTCATGAGTCTGCAGGCCCCTGCTCCAGCACAGGCCTCACATGGGGTCACAGCCTCCTCTCAGACATCCACCTGCTCTGGCATGGGGCTCTTCCATGGCCTGCAGGTGGATCTCTACACCCTCATGGTCCTCCATGGGCTGCAGGGGCAGAGCTGCCCTACCATGGGCTGCACCATGGGCTGCAGGGGAATCTCAGCTCCAGCACCTGGAGAACCTCCTGCCCCTCCTTCTCCACTGACCTTGGTGTCTGCAGGGTTGTTCCTCTCACATATTCTCACTCCACTCTTCTCTGACTACAATTGCCACTGTGCAAGAACTGTTTTTTCTTCTTAAATATGTTATCACAGAGGTGTTACCACCATTTCTGATTGACCCAGCCATGGCCAGCACCACATCTGTCTTTGGAGCCACCAGAGATTGGCTCTGCTGGACATGGAGGAATCTTCTAGCAGCTTCTCAAAGAAGCCACCACTGTAGGCCCCCTGCTTCCAAAACCTGGCCACATAAACCCAATACAGGTGCATTAGCAAGAGCATTGCAAGCAGGTCAATGGATATGATCCTGCCCCTCTACTCAGCCCTAGTGAGGCACATCTGGAGTGCTATATCCAATTCTGGGCTCCTCAGTACAAGAAAGACATGGAGCTCCTAGAGCAGGTCCAGTGGAGGGCTATGAGAAACTAGAAGGATTGCTGGCTCAAAACATTTTTGGTACACGTGTGGGGGAAAGGGGGCAGGTTGGGCCTTGCCTTTGGTGAGGTAATGCCCTGCCCCTCACATTCCACACCCCCTCCCAGGCCTGTATCCCAGCCTTGCAGTGGTCACCAATCACTGGCACACCAGAGACAATGCTCCACACCCTACCTCTGGAGCCCAAATCTAGTCCCAGAGTGGCCAAATGACCAGAAGTCCCACTTGGGGAAAGGGCCCAGGAAAGCCAAAGGGTACTTAAACCAAAGCATGAGGGGAGCACGTCTCGATTCTACCTCCTCTTGTCATTGCTATCAGCTGAACACTGCTGGAAACAAGAGTGGTAGTCATATTTGTTCTTTTCTATATCTTTTCTGTCATTGTCTTTCTTCTAATTCCCTCTTCTCAGAGTTTTGAAAAACTTAAAATCGGATGGGCTTGGAGTTTGCTAAGTTGAATGGGCTAAAGTTAATGCTTTGTGAAGTGGTTTATGTTGTTTAAATGCTGCTCTAAACTTTTGCCAAAGATCTCTGATTTTCTGAAGTTGCCAATAAAAGGGTTTATGTTACTTTGATCTCTTGAGAATATCTTGTTATTTCTCCCATGCATTTAACTCAGAGTGCATGAAAAAAAACATAAGCCCTTTTAAGAGTCTGCTTGAGCAAGTTTTTTGGGGCCTTACAAAGGCAACGGTCTTGGGTTATGGAACCAAAAATGTGTATTCTACTTCATCTGGTGAAAGCAGTTGGGGACATGTTTTTCTTTCTCTCTTGTAACTCTGGGGGGAGGGGGGCAGATGCCTTCTGACAATGGGCCAGCTGTTAAAACCAGGTGGGCCAGTGTTTCTTATCTCTTTCACCACCTGTCCTCCCTCCAGGGGGATATTCTTCTGCTAATGGGCCATTAAGACACCCCTAAAAGCACACATCCCCAAAGTAGAATATCCACATTACACCATCCCATTGTGAGATGCTCCACCCAGTGGGAGGGAGGAGCCAACCATTCCTACCTAGATAAAAACTGAGACATAGGAACACAAGGTATCCGGTTCCACCATATTCCTGGAGGAAGACCAGACCCTTCTCGCTGTCACTGGACCCTTTTCTCTCAGGATCATCTCTACTCCAACAGCACCACATTTGCCACTCCAGGAGGACTGACTTTGGACTGCTTCCAACACCCTGACCAACAGGGTACCAGGTTGTAGCTCTGACTGTCAGGGTTTCTAGGACTGTTGTTTGTTTGCTTGCTTGCGTTTTTTTTTTTTTTACTACTACATTTTTATTGTTAATATTCCTAGTAAAGAACTGTTATTCCCATTCCCAAATCTTTGCCTGAAAGCCCTTAATTGCAAAATTATAATAATTGGGAGGAGGTTGTAATAAATTACCATCAGTAATTGTTCACTAAACCATGCTACGGAAGCACCTTGTGATCTCATCAAGACTGTTTCTTCAAACATCCAGCAAAGTAAACAAAAGATAAGCAGAACTAAAAGCCGAGTAACCAGTTTTTGCAGGGATCAGCTACAAGACACCATTCTCACAACCACCACTACCAGGAAGCAATAAAGACCCCCCCAGCAACACTTCGCACAAACACAAAAGAAACAGAAAAGATATACATGTCACACGAAGCTGCAAAGTATAAAGAGCACAGATTCTCGGGTGGTAGGGCGTGAGCCTGGTGGGACAGGAGATCCCCCGGCTGCCCAGCGCTGTTTTTCTTACTGTTGCTTGCTTAATAAATTCCAATATTATTTTAATTGGGCTTGTGTCCAGTCAATTATCGTGACATACATATAACAAATTTGGTGCCATGACTCGGATGGAGGCAACCTGGTGTGAGTCACCATACGGGAGAGGCGCCCCGCTGACAAGCAGCCCCTGTTTGAGTAGTACCCCATCCGATCCTCTACCGACGATCCCTAAATTCGACAGTAAGCAAAAGAAAGCCGGCAACCCCATAATCTTTGTGCACGAAGCCTGAACGAAGACGCAGGAGTGCGTAACTATAGGCCAGTTATCCATTCAGTTGGGGGTTGGGTATCCCAGCGTGTGTCATTGTGAGACATCCAGGAGAGGACAAAGCGAGTGTGGACTCCTCAGTAGTGCGGTTCCCACATCCCGCGAGGGACTGGGCCACGAACAGGAGGTGAAGTGTGTGTGTGTTTATGAAGGCACTCTAGAAGATGGGACAGAGGAAAAGCAAGCCCTCTGATCCCATGGGTGGGGGACCCCAAGTGAAGTTTCCCCAGATACCACCAGATAGTCCTCTAGGACTGATGATTACATATTGGAATGATTACCCCTTCTAGGCGGAGTAAGAGTAAAATAAAAATGATTCACTATTGTATGGAGGTGTGGGGTGGAAAGCAAATTAGAGGCGACCACCTATACTGGCCTGTGTTTAGTTCCTTTGAAGATTAGATTTGTCAGGCTTTGAACATTTATGTAAGTTCCAGGGAACCTTTTAGTTTAGAGGAGGTGACAGGAGTATGAATATGCATTTGTATTTTTTGTATTCAACACTTTTGTAGATAAAAGGCTTTGTAATTACCTGTGATCTTTGCAGTGCGTATTGGGGAGCTATCCCACGCAGCTGCCCGGCCGTCAATAAACATACACTTTCTAACTTAACTGTTAGAGAGTCTTTTGTCCGTCACAGTTGGGTATCATTATTAGATCGATATTCATATTTTAATAAATCCTCTGGCGAGCCAGGCAGGAGACTGCTCTCTCTGGCTGAGGGGCCATCGGGGTCTGGGACCCCTCTGGGCACCCACCCAGAATTTTCTGAGAAGAGGGCTCCTGTGTCTCCGCTGACACCCCAGGGAGAGAGCAGGACATGCCAAAGCTACGGACAAAAAGGTATGTTTAATAAATATTTGAAAAAAACTCCTTTGAATACAGGCAGCTTATAAGTCATAAAGAGACGTCTTATGCAAAACAGAGGCCTGATTTGGTTTGGTAAGCTCCGTGGAGTCTGGTATTGATGGTTCTTTGTGTTTTAGGTAAGAGCTGGTAACGGCACCAGCTTTAAGTGTCCCGAGGTGGGGCAGAAGCGGCAGCAGAGCCACAGATCTAGCTATTGTCGTTGTTCAAGAGCAATTGAAGCTCCAGTTTGGTTGTAGTTTAAAAGCGGCTCAGAGATTGTGGTTTGTGAATTCTGGGTCACGAGCGGTCCCAGACTGAGTCGCAGGAAACAGTGATTAGAGTACGGCACATCGGCTGCAATCGTATGTTCAAGCAGTAAAATTATTGGTGTGCTGTATGTGTTGTAGTCTGTGTAGATTTGCATTATAGGCATCTTGATTTGTGTGCTTTTAGTGTGTGTCAGCAATGTGTAGCAAGTGTTTTTGAGTGTGTGCCTATTTAAAGCTATGAAAGAATTTTAAAACACCCGCCTGATCAGTGGAGGGGTATCTGTGTTTAGGAAAGCGGCAGGATTTAGAGTGTTTGTACCGTGTTTGGAGTGTGTGCCAAGAGGAGTGCTGTGCGTGAGATTTGTTCATGTGCCTGGCAGCAGAATTTTAACCAGTGTACTGTTAAGTAAAAACAGCTGTAGATAAATAAGCTGTTTATTTTGTGTGTAAAACGACGAGTAGTGTAGAAGGTTTGAAACCGGCAGAAAGATTCAGGTTTTGTAGTCCCAGACTGTAGAGTTTTGGGTTTTTTTCTCCAGCCCGCTACGACCCTCCCAAAAGGTTCTGATTGTAGAGGGGGGAGGGGGGGGCTTGTCTCAACTGTAGAGAAACACACTTAATTGTTTGTGAGATCTTGAGATTGCCCGTGTGTGAAGTAGTATTTTAATTAAGAACTACTGAACTCTGATCGCAAGGAGAGTGCTGGGACAGTGTAGGGCCGGGGTGGCCCCGCTTCCCTCTTGCGGAGGGATCTGTGCTGTATCCCCATTTGAGTTCTTTGACGTATGGCAACATTTTATTAAAACCTTTAGTTGAGTGTGTTTGGGATTGTTAATATCTGGCCGAGACTCGGTTGGCATTTGGCGAAGTCCCCACCTGTAGACAGGAATTGCGTTGGGTTTTAACTGTACAATTGCTGCGGTGTGTGAGACTGCTTGCAATTTCTGAGCACATTTTAGCTGCAATAACCACTGCAGGGTGTAACAGGGGGCTTTTGTTTGATAACGATTTGTAATCAGCAATTTAAACAACAAAGAGGGGACAAGTGTGTGTTGTCAATTTGTTTGAGTGTTTTATTAAAAAAAAAAAAAAAAAAAGGTTTTCCCCTCCAGTAGTGTGTGTAAACCCTAAGTTGTTTTAGTGGTTTAGTAAAAAGTATATGCCCAAGAGACAGAAGACATAAGGTTCCCTTTTCCTCGATTATTTTTGAGATTTGAGAAAAGAGTGCTAAGAGCTATTGAAGTGACCCAATAGGGGTTGCTAAGAAGATAAAGTTTATGATTAAAGAAGATAGTAAAGAGAAGATGTTAAAGAAGTGTTTCCCCTTCAAGACCCAAGTTGGGATCCTAATAATGATGAAGGACTGGGACAGTTAAAGAGATACCAGAAATTGATAGTAAAAAAGGCTGGAAAGAGCAGTCCCCAAACCAGCCAGCCTTACATGCTATCAAACAGGGCCCCTCTAAAACACCTTCTGAATTTCTAGATCACCTGCGAGACGCAATGCGCCGACACACCCCCCTGGCTCCTAGATCTGATAAAAAGATGCAGCAATTAATAAATTTATTTTTAGGACAGTCTACAGAAGACATCAGGCGGAAACTCCAGAATATCCGGGGTCCAAACAGCCGGAATTTAGAAGCTTTACTGGATGAGGCCTGAAGAGTTTTTTTGTTTGGGTTTGTTTTTTGTTTTTTGTTTTTTTTTTATTTTATTTTTTGTTTTTTTTTTTTTTTTGTTTGTTTCTTTTTTTGTTTGGTTGGGTTTTTTTGTAATATTATACTAAAGGGGGCAACTGGTCAATCTGAAAGAGCTTATTTTGTGAACCACTAAAGTATAAATTGAGGAAACAGTGAGGAATTCATCAATTTTTATATATGCCTAATGCTCCATCTGCACTTTTAGGCAGAGATCTGCTGGAGCAAGAATAATATTCAAAAACAGAGAAATTAGTTTGGAGGTAGAAAACTGACAATATGTAGAACTGCTAAGTTTAATGCTAATAACCAAAGAAATTGAAGTTGCAAATGAAAAAGAAAACTTTAAGAAAATAATAGATCAAGTATTTCCTGGGGTATGGGCTTCTGATATACCAAGAAGAGCTAAGAATGCATTACCAGTACAAATTAGGCTCAAAGAAGGAGGACAGTAAGGGTTAAACAATACCCCCTAAAGAAAGAAGATAGAGAAAAGATTAGTCCAATTATTGAAAACTTTTTGAAGACAAGACTACTGAGGGAGTGTCAGTCTGATTTCAACACTCCTATTTTGCCAGTGAAAAGGCCTGACGGGTCATACAAGTTAGTACAAGATTTAAGGGCTGTTAACAAAGTAACTGAAGACTTGTGTCCAGTAGTTGCCAATCTCTACACCTTGTTAACTCGCTTAACACCTGAATTAACCTAGTTTACTGTTTTAGATCTAGAAGACGCATTCTTTTGCCTATCTATCCATGAAGCCAGCCAGGAAATTTTTGAAAACTCAGCTCACATGGTGTGTATTATATCTGGGGAGCAGCTTGAAAAGGATTTGGAGTCCTGGAAACCTCCTCCAGGAGAAAGACAGCTCCTCCAGTATGTGGATGACCTCTTAATAGCCACCCAGACCCAAGAAACATGCATGAATTGGACAGTAAGCCTGCTAAACTTTCTGAGCCTGCAAGAGTATTCCAAAAGAAAGTTCAGATGGTAAAGCAGACAGTAATTTACCTGAGCTATGAAGTGAGTGCTGGACAAAAACTTAAGGCAAGATCGCAAGGAAGCAATATGCCAGACCCCAAAGCCTCAGACAGTGAAAGAACTAAGAACCTTTCTAGGCATGACAGGGTGGTGCAGACTAGATTTAAGCAACTCGAGCCTTTGACCAGCTGAAGAAGGCCCTCATGTCAGCACCAGCCCTGGGACTTCCAGACGTGAGTAAGCCATTCTTTTTGTTTTCTCATGAGAAGCAAAAAATCGCTTTAGGAATAGCAGCACAAAATCTTAGCCCGTACCAAAGGGCAGTGGCCTCCCTCTCCAAACAGCTGGATACGGCAGCTAAGGGGTGGTCAGGGTGTCTCAGAGCTGTTGCAGCAGTGGCAGTGAACATCCAAGAGGCACGTAAGTTCACCCTGGGCCAGAAAATGACTGTGCTAGTGTCCCACACAGTGTCTACAGTCCTGGAAGCAAAAGGGGGACATTGGCTCTCCCCACAGAGATTCCTGAAGTACCAAGCTATACTGACAGAACAAGATGATGTTGAGATTGTGGTAACTAACACTGTGAACCCAGCTTCCTTCCTCAGCAGAAGTATGAGAGAACCTGTGATCCATGATTGCCTAGAGACCATCAAAGCCACCTACTCCAGCCACCCGGATCTGAAAGATACCTCGCTTGAGGATGCTGAGACCTGGTTCACTGATGGGAGCAGCTATGTCATCAGTAGAAAGAGGCATGCTGGGTATGCAGTTACCACAAGCAGAGAGGTAATAGAGTCTGGACCATTACCAACAAATACCTCTGCACAGAAAGCTGAAATAATTGCCTTGAGCCCTAGAGCTGGCAGAAAGAAAGAAACTTAACATCTACACAGACTCAAGGTATGCATCTAGTGTAGTTCATGCACACAGAGCCATTTGGAAAGAGAGAGGACTGTTGAACTCACAAGGAAAGAATATTAAGCATGCCCAAGAAATACTGAGACTATTGGATGCAGTACAATTACCTGAAGAGGTAGCCATCATGCACATCAAAGCGCACCAAAAAGTGAGCTCTGAATTAGAGGAAGGAATATGCTGGCAGATAGGGATGCAAAAGAAGTAGCAAAAGGTGAGATACCTGATGAGACAATTGAGGCAGCATTGATTCCACATAGAAAAATTTCTACTGAAGTAAGCCATTACACAATAAAAAGGATAAGAAACTTATCAAGGTAGAGAAGGCAAGTTATAACCAGGAGAGATGAGCTGTAACAGAAGAAGGGAAACTTGTAGTACCCTCCTATTTGTTGTGGTCATTAGTACAAAGGGAACATGAGAAAACACACTGGGGAATAGATGTCCTGTATAACCATTTGAAAGAAAGAATCATGGCCAGGAAATTGCAGGGCACAGTGATACAAGTAACTCGTCAGAGTAGCTTTTGCCTCTGAACTAACCCTAAAAATACCCCAAAGCCTAGAGTGGGACAAATTGGGAAAGGCTGTGGACCTGGGCAACAATGGCAAATTGACTTTACAGAACTGCCCAGGAAGGGAGGGTATTGTTACCTGTTGGTATTAACTGATACCTTTTCAGGATGGCCAGAAGCCTTTCCTGCTAGGACAGCTAAGGCTCGAGAGGTGACCAAAGCACTGTTGTAAGAAATAATACCACAATTTGGAGTTCCAGCCACCATATCCTCAGATAGGGGGCCACACTTTATTTCAAAAATTGTACAACAAATAAGTCACCACCTAGGAATAGACTGGGAATTGCATAAACAACAAATTGTGAGACTGGGGCAAGAAGCAAATTTGCCCTGGCCCCAGGCTCTTCCATTGGCATTATTGCGAATTCGGACAAAATCAAGGGCAAAAGAGAAGCTAAGCCCTTTTGAAGTATTGTATAGAAAGCCATATGCAGTTCAAGAGGGAACACCTATTCAAGTAGGGGAAGAAACCCTACATACATACAACCCTACATGGTGGCCCTAAATGAACAACTTAGCGAAACTGAGAAATATGTGGCTGGAGCTCAAAACAAAGAACTAGATGGCCCCGTACATGATGTACAACCTGGAGATTATGTGTACATTAAGTCTTTTGCAGAAAAGACCTTGAAACTGCAGTGAGAAGGACCATTCCAGGTTCTCCTCACTACCTTCACTGCAATCAAGATCAAAGAACAGAAGGCCTGGATCCATCACTCTCGAGTGAAGAAAGCCCCAGAGAGAATTTGGAAAGTCATGCCAGGCGATAACAAACTGAGGCTGAAGCTCACTCGGAACCACAAATAAATAGACTAATATTTATCATGGACATTACGTAGAAGGCTGTAACTATTGTAGTAATTACCTTAGCCATAACAAGAGTCAACACAATACCACGTATTGTGGCTACCAGTAATCTTGCTAGTTCTGAGGTTAACATTTGGACCATGTATATTCAATAAACTAATTGAAATAGTAAAAAGTAGATTAGAAGCAGCGGTTCAGTGAACAAAATAAAAAGGGGGGAGGTTGTAATAAATTACCATCAGTAGTTGTTCACTAAACCATGCTACGGAAGCACCTTGTGATCTCATCAAGACTATTTCTTCAAACATCCAGCAAAGTAAACAAAAGATAAGCAGAACTAAAAGCTGAGTAACCAGTTTTTGCAGGGATCAGCTACAAGACACCATTCTCACAACCACCACTACCAGGAAGCAATAAAGACCCCCCCAGCAACACTTCGCACAAACACAAAAGAAACAGAAAAGATATACGTGTCACACGAAGCTGCAAAGTATAAAGAGCACAGATTCTCGGGTGGTAGGGCGTGAGCCTGGTGGGACAGGAGATCCCCCGGCTGCCCAGCGCTGTTTTGCTTACTGTTGCTTGCTTAATAAATTCCAATATTATTTTAATTGGGCTTGTGTCCAGTCAATTATCGGGACACACATATAACAGGGGTGAGGGGTTTACATTCTCCATTCTAAGGGAAACTCCAGCTTTCCCTGGCAGATACCTGTCTTTCCAAACCAAGACAGGAACAAAGACGATTAAGGGACTGGAACATCTCTCTTATGAGAATAGGCTGCAGGAGTTGTGCCTGTTCAGCCTTGAGAAGAGACATCTGAGAGAGGACCTTATTAATGTCTATCAGTATCTGAAAGGAAGATATCAAGAGGATGGAGTCAGGCTCTTCTTGGTGGTGCCAATCAGTAGGACAAGAGGCAATGGGCAAAAACTGATGCACAGGAAGTTTCACCTGAACATGAGGAAGAACTTTACTGTGCAGGTGACCAAGCACAGGAACCGATTGCCCAGAGAGGGTGTAGAGTCTCCCACACTGGAGATATTCAAGAACCATCTGGATGCAATTCTGTGCAATATGCTCTGGGATGTCCTTGCTTGAGCAGGCAGGTTGGACCAGATGGCC
The DNA here is from genome assembly GCA_027886175.1 of Phylloscopus collybita. NCBI lineage: Eukaryota > Metazoa > Chordata > Aves > Passeriformes > Phylloscopidae > Phylloscopus > Phylloscopus collybita. Next base: position 7,180,180 of record JAJNNQ010000057.1, read on the forward strand.
CACTGTGGTCCCTTCCAACTTTACCTATTCTGTGATTCTGTGAAACATGATTTTATTTTACTTCATGGTCTTAATAATTTGCACTAGGGTATCATGTTTTCTATTATTTGCCACTTAAATACCATCAGTTTCTAAAGAGCAAGGGCTTCTTTTCTGAATATGAGGAATAACTTCCCCTCAGGAAGTCAGTAGAGTAAGTCCAGTGTAAAAGAAAACACAATCAGGCCCAAGTGGACAATCAAACAAGAGAAATACAAAATAAACACCCTCCAGGAAAAATAATATAGGAAAAATATATATCTTAAATAACTGCATTCTTTTTTGCCATTATCATAGTGTCAGCACGATGAGAGAGGTTTAAAAAGTTCCTAAAGTTTACTTTTCTGTCTCACTAAGGAGACTACACTCAGATTTGAATTGGGATAACATTCCTGTAATTATTTAAATATAATTTATCACATACAAATAACTTCCTCTAACCCCTTTCCCCTCTGCAAACATCCATTCAGGATGTTCACAGCAACTGAGGTGATGAAGAATAAAAATGAGGTGGGGAAAAAAGCAAGTAAATTGTATTTATGGTTATTAAACTTTCTTGTTAAAGAAAAAAAAAAAAGAAGTTTATACAGCTAAGAAAAATAAGATTTTTTTAAATTCTGAATTCCATTTTGATAAGGACAGTAGAACAGAACAATTTACTCTTATCAAGGACAGTAGAACAGAACAGCCTTGAAGAAATTGATAAAAGATGTAACATAGGCAAAGAGAAGCCTTGAAAATGCAAGCAGGATGCCAGCTCAGCTCTGCAAGGCTAACAAAGTAGAAGTTATGCAAAACAACGATATTGCGCTTACTCAAAAGTGGGGGTCGAAGAACAGCTATCTAAAAAGAACACTGGACATTTAAGACAGATCCCATAGAACCATATAAGGACTTCTGATAAGGGGTGCAACTATGTAAAATAAAGTCAAGGAAGTGGAGCAAGCTAATGAATATGTAACCAGTGTTTATGATAAAACCTCTGTTCACCTGATGCTCAGGGCACTCCATTAGAGCAAATATCCTCCAGGTGACCAGCACACTGCAATAAAGAATGCCTGCTTTCTAATACTAAAAACTCTGTCAGAAAGTTTCTATCCAGACAGTTTTGGTATCAATTTCACCTATTTCTAGAAAGACCCTGCAATACACTATTCCAGCTGGTGCTGGGGTCCGCAGCTTTGGACCCAGGAGGCTTAGAGCCACCCCAAAAGGTATCTCGTTAGAGACAGCTTCCTGGGGGGTCAGAGCACTCCCTCAGCTGGCCGAGAGCGCCTCAGCAGGAGGCAGAGCAGTGATTTTTCAGCTCTTGTGATTCCAGCTCAGTGATTTCTCAGCTCCTGCCCTGCGAGGTCTGCTTCTCTTTTAGCCGGCCCAGGAAAGAGAGAGAGGGTCTCGTTTGGCAATTCCGCGTGAAGTAGCTTTATTGCAAAGTACCAGCGAAGAGAGCCAGGGACGAAATACCCCAGGGACTAGGGGGACTCAGGGGGTTTTATGGGAAACTAGGGTGGGAGGGGAAAGGGTACAAAGCCAATCGTTTACAACAGATCTACATAAAATCTCCTGGAGGCTTGTGGGTCCTTTTAGTGGTCGCAGTGACTGAAAGCCTGCCTTCTTATCTTCAGCATGCCTCCCTCCAGGGCAGAGCCACCGGAGCCTCGCCCACCCCCACAATACACAATGGGTCAAAATTATTACAAGTCAACATCACTGGATGAACAAGGATGAACAACTGGCATTCATTGTTCATATTTAGCATACTATAAATAGAAAAATAAATAGCATAGATTATGTAAAACAAACTGAACATTTTCCTGTTCTCCCTCTTGATTCATGGGCAGAGAAATAAAGTGGCTATTATAAGATACTATGCATTTTCAGTACACAGAAATCACAGAAACATTTAGGTTGAAAGGGACTTCGGGAGATCATCCAGTCAAATCTCCCTGCTTAAACAGGGTCAGCTAGAGAGGGTTGTCCAGGACTGTGTCCAGGCAGCTTTTTAATATTTCCAAGGATGGAGATTCTAAATCATACTCCATAGCACTAAGTTTTCTATTGAGGCACCATCTCAGAAATCTGCTCCCTCAGTAGAGCATCAACAGTATAAAGTCATAGTTTCTACCAGTAATGGCAGAAGTTCTGTTTATCTTTCTAAACTCTTAAAGGAGACTACACTCTACTGCAGAACTGTCACTTAGACATTAAGGAGTTTTACTAGTTTCTTCAGGTTTTTCCGGATAGTTACTAAAAATCACAAATAGGGAAAGACTTCCTGTATAGTACAAAACTGGAGTGATTAGCGAAATGAAGAGAAGCAAAGGCATATTGAAGATAAATACCGAAGATTAAGAAAATATATACAACTCTAGGGTAGACACGTGAGGTAGACAAAGAATAATCAACTGCTCAGTAAAATTCTGCACTTAAGTGTAACAGCGTGTGTTTTAGGAGTGGAGCTGAAGCCTAGGCCCCAATAAGCCTCTCCGGTGGAAAGGCTGCTTGGGGAAACTCAGGCAAAGCAGTCAAGCTCACACATTCACACATGCCACGTGGCTAGCTCAGCAAGGAGAGGCAAGAAGGCCCTCACACTGGATCAGTTCCAGCCAGGTTTATTTCCAGAAGCTGAAGGGAAATCCAGAAGCAAAAAGGGGTGGGGGTCTGCCAGTTCCAAGGTTAAGTATGGGCTACAGCAGCCAATGACCTTGAGACACGGGGGCGGAACAAGGGGCAGGTAAGGTCAGCGACCTGTAGGTAAGACAGAGCCAGTCACCAGGGACCCGAAACCAATGGAGAAACTCCAAAAAAGACACCTGGGACCATGTATAGCCACATCATATTTGGAGAGAAAACCACTGTGCAAAGCAAAGGCTGGAAGACCGAACTAAAATCTATATACAGAAGAAAAAGCCTGAACAAGTAACAGTACTGCAAGGTCTATGACCAAAACAGTATTTTAACCAATCAGAATATTCTTAAATAGCTAGCTGTGGCACAGAAAACTTTGCAAACACAGTTTTACCTGACTGCTCATAGGTTGAGGTGCATAATACACTTATGTTAACAAGAGTCATGCATAAAAATCCATGACTATCAAGATGAGAACATATTCCACTAAACACTAAAGGGAAAACAGTTGCAGACAAGCTAAAATTAGCATCCCAGCAGACACAACTTCAACAGGTCATAGGGAGGTCAGCTTTGAAGGAGAAATCCAAATGAAATATAAACATGGCATTGTGGAAACCACACAAATTTACCACAGCTTGGATCAGCCAGCACTAATCTAGGCATCTGCTGTGGAGCATATTCTAAACAAAGGAATCAGTCAGTTCATATACCTGGAAGCTGTCATATTTTGGAGCCTCCTAACAGTTATCCATAACTGAAATATTCACTTGCATGTACTATCCTTTACATTTGTTGACCAGACAAGAACTGTTACATGCATGCACTGTGTGTATTACTACCTTTCTGAGATGCCACCATAAATATTATCTAGTAACAGCTGTTGGAACATCTCTTTTCACAGAAAAAAAAAAAATTGTGAATAAAGATGGAATCAGGATGGGGAGTTTTCCTTAATGCATTCTCTGTTGAAAGTAAGTTTGAGTGTCCATGGAGTTCATTGTTGTCTGGACTCAGTGTCTGAGGAATAATGAGACAGTAAGGCCATTCTCTACAAGAGTCCACTTAACCACAGAAGAACTAGCAGACCTCAAACCACTCATCAGTACCTCCACATGGCACCAGCAGCAGCCTGCCGTACTGCTTACCTACATTCCCTCTGTTCCTGCTCAACAGCAGTGGCACTGAGAACAAGAAAGTAATGCAGCTTTCAACTGTTCAATTTCACTCCTGGATTTATGCACCAAAACCTCCAAGCTCTGTGGTACTACAAAAATATATATCTAAACTTGCTCATAACTAGCAAAATCCCCAGGGTGCAGGAATTCACTCAAAGCTCCGGAGAGTGGAAGAAAAGAATGGTACAACAAAGGCAGTGCCCTGTCTAAACGCACATGTTTTAACAGAAAAGGAAATAAACAAGGATTTATAGTGCACATTCTAGCACAGATATTAGCCATAATGTGATAAGTTCAGAAACAATAATAAAGATTAATTTCCTGGAGCCTCAAATAAATTAAACTCCTCTGAAGTCTGAAAGGCAAAAGGAACTGCATTCTTATAAATTGGGGGATGTCAGTTCTACAGAATAAGATCCTCCTCTTGCCCTTTCAATAACAGGCAGAGAAGGGGCACTTGTCATATATTAGTCTGGTATGGTTTTGTAAAAATGCTAGGTGAAGGCCTGGCTACACTAAAGTAATTCCAAGTTCTGCCACTGCCTTCAGTGAGTTCAGGTTTAACCCTTTACCTTCTCAGTGACCAAAGAATAGTTGCACTATTCTAGACTAAACTAGAGTTTCACTGACTTGAAACTCTTAAAAGATGAAAGAGGAATTTAAAATACTTAAGTTATTCTTTTGATGTATGAGCTTTCAGCAATGAGCATCAACCGTGAACAGTGATGCAGATACCTGTTTAGATGAAACTTGACAGAGACCTAACAGTGATTTAGAATGTAATAGCTGCATTGGCAGGGGTTTGGTGAGGGGTGAGGTGAAAGGGGGTGGTGGGGTGTACCCACTCTGCTCTGCACTGGTGCAGCCTCACCTCAAGCACTGGGTACAGTTTTGGGTGCCACAAAATAAGGATATAAAGCTACAAGAGAGCATCCAAAGGAGGGCCATGAAGATGGTGAAAAGTCTTGAGAAGAAGCCATATAAGGAGCAGCTGAGGTCACTTGGCTTGTTCAGCTGGGAGACTGAAGGGAGACCTCATCGCAGTCTACAGCTTCCTCACAAGGGGAAGCAAAGAGGCAAGCACTGATCTTTTCTCTCTGGTGACCAGCCATAGGACCCAAGGGAACAGCTTGAAGCTGTGTCAGGGAAGGTTTAGGTTGGATATTAGGAAAAGGTTCACACAGAGGCTGGTTGGGCACTGGAACAGGCTCCCCAGAGAAGTGGTCACAGCATCAAGCCTGACAGAGCTCAAGAAGTGTTTGGACAACACTCAGGCATAGGGTGGGATTTTTGGAGCTGTCCTGTCCAAGGCCAGGAGGTGGACTCGATGATCCTGGTGGGTCCCTTCCAATTCAGGATATTCTATGATTCTATGGTGATCTCTGAAGGAGATCATGGACTGCCCTGTGTTGTATGCACCAAGTTCCCACTACAGGTCAATGGATGTAACCCTTCCCCTTTATTCAGCACTGGTGAGGTCACACCTGGAATACTGTGTCCAGTTTTGAGCTCCCCAGTATGACATAGACATACTGGAGAGAGTTCAGCAAAGGGCCATGAAGATGGGACTGACTGAAGCATCTTACATATGAGGAAAAGCTGAGAAAGATGGGACTGTTCAGCCTAGAGAAGAGAAGGCTTGGGGGAGAATCTCATCAATGTATATAAATACCTGAAGAGAGAGTGCAAAGAACAGTCAGGCTCTTTTCAGTGGTGCCCAGGGACAGGACCAGGGGCAATGGGCACAAACTGAAACACAGAAGGTTCCATCTGAACACAAGAAATCCCTTTTTCACTGTGAGGGTGACAGCACTGGAACAGATTGCCCAGTGTTGGTGGAATCTCCCTTCTTGGAGATATTCAAAAGTCATCTGGACATCATCATGTGCTCTAGATGGCCCTACTTGAGCAGGGGGGTTGGAACATGTGACCTGCAGAGGATCCCTTTACACCTCAACAATTCTGTGATTTTTTTCCTTAAAAATTTCATTTTTGGTACTGGGCCAGTTGCATAGGTATTGTCATCAAGCAGTTTCTTTTATTTAACTGTCAGAAAAAGCAGTGGCATAAGATGGGACTACCCTTCCATTGGGGTTTAACCCCAGCCAGCAACTGAGCCCCACGCAGCTGCTCAGTCCCTTACCAGCAGGATCAGGGAGAGAATCAGAAGCGTAAAAGCTACCAAACTCATGGGTTGAGATAAAGACAGTTCAACAGGGAAAGCAAAAGCACAAGCAAAGCAAAACAAGAAATTCATTCAGCCCTTCCCATGGGCAGGCAGGTGTTCGGCCATATCCAGGAGAGTAGGGCCCCATCACACATATTAGCGACCTGGGAAGACAAATGTCATCACTTCAAACATCCCCCTTCCTCCTTCTTTCCCTCACTTTGTATACTAAGCAGGATGCCATATGGTCTGGAATATCCCTTTGGTCAGTTTGGGTCACCTATCCTGGCTGTCTCCTCCCAACCTCCCATACACTCCCAGGCCCCTCCTCAGCATGGTAGTATGAAAAGCAGCAAATGCCTTGGCTCTGTGTGAACCCTTGTATTGGTTTAGCACGGCCTGGTTTCTGGTAGCAAGGGGGGCACAAAGATGGCTCCTGTGAGAAGCTGCTGGAAGCTTCCCATCATGTCTGGCAACACCAATGACTGATGGCTCTGAAGATGGACAGGCTGCTGGCCAAAACAGGGCCAATGAGAAAAGTTGGTAACACCTCTGTGATGATATATTTAAGAAGAAAATCAAAACAAAGTCACATGTTTTCCTCCTAGTCAGAGAAGAAGAGGTGAGACCATGTGAGGGAAAACAATATGGCAACACCAAGGTCAGTGGAGGAGGGGGAGGAGGTGTTCCAGATGCTGGAGCCAAGATTCCTCTGCAGGCTGCATTGAAGACCATGGTGAAGCAGGTTGTCCCCCTGCAGCCCATGGGTCCATGGGGGATGCAGAGAGATCCACCCGCAGCCTGTGGGGGAGGTGCCCATGCCAGAGCAGGTGGATGCCTGGAGGAGGCTGTGATCCAGTTGAAGACCCGGAGGAGAGAGAGGGCCTCTGCTTCCAGGCTGGAGCAGCCTGTCCTTGGAGGACTACACCCCCATGGAAAGAGAGACCCATGCCGCAGCAATTTTGGGAGGACTGTCTGCCCATGGGGGGAGTTCACGTTGCAGCAGGTGCGGTAAGACTGCTGCTCGAGAGAGTGGACCCGCACTGGAGAAGTTCACAGAGAACTGTCTCCTGTGGGAGGGACCCCATGGCCTCATGAGGGAAGGTTTCCTCTCCCAGAGCAGCGGAACAAAATCTTGGTGATGAACTGACCAAAGCCCCCACACCCTACCTCCCTGCACTATCGGTGGGAAGGAGGGAGGGGCCAGGGGAGGGGGAAGGTGTTTTAAGGGCTTATTTCACTTCTCATTATCCTCCTCTGATTCTGTTAGTAATAAATTCACTTTGCAACTTAAGTTGAGTCTGCTTTGCCCTTGAAATATTTCTCCTGGTCCCCATCTCACTCATGAAGTCTTCATTAATTTTTTTTCCCTTTTTCCCTCCTCTGCCCAGCTGTAGTGGGGGGATGGGGGTGTGAGCCAGCAACTCTTGTGGGTTCCTGATGTTGGGCCAGTGTCAAACCACGAGAGCCCTGCTCAGCAATAACAGAAACATCTCTATATTATCAACCCTGTGTTCAGCACAAACCCAAAACACAGCCCTACACCAGCCACTGGGAAGAAAATTAACTCTAACCCAGCTGAAACCAGCACACCTTCCGAGTAAGTGAACCCAAATAATATCAAGATAATAAACCTAAGAGACAAGTGCTAGATGGGACTGCAATCAAACATTATTCACCAAAGACTTATAAAAAAGCAGAGACAAAAAAGTAAGAGCAAAAATTGACAAAAGAAACTGAGACAACAATCTCACAAAGAATTAAGAATAATATGTTGGGGGGGAAAAGAATGTTCACAACTGTTTGTATTAGTAACTAAGGTGCACAATACCCAGTGACCAGAACAGGTTCTGAATATACATCTCTGCCGATGGGTGGGATCCTCAACACACACACAGAGGTATTTGCCAATGATTATTATGCAGTTTTCTGTATTAACTCTCATAATCAAAATTCTGATGCAAGCTACTTAAACATAATACAGAGTCACTACCACTGTCAACAATATCAGTCTGGTTTTACATTAACACAGCTAAAGAGGCAATCTGATGCTAAATAAATAGTATTTTCTCCCTGAAAAGAAAAAGTGACAACCTGGAGTCATGCCTCTCAGACTAGAGCAACCCTGAGCAGGCCCCCCGGGCAGGAGGGTAGTGATGCTGACTGCCTCCAGGCCCTCAGGGAAAGCCATCCCTTCACATTCCCTGGCCTGCATGCTGGGGTAGAGCTATTTCTAAAGGAAGCACACAAACACCCAGCCTCCCGATACAATTTCTTCTCCTTTACCAAAGCAGCCTTCCTAAATTGGTGCTTACCAACACAAAGACAACATGGGTGAGCCTCTTGGCTGGTTTTGAAAGACATCCTCTCTGGCTTAGGGCAGTGCCCACTTCTACCCCACACCTGGCTGCCTAGCCACAGCCTCTGGGCCAGTCAGGCCAGGCTTCACTTCAGCAGCCTTTTTTTTATTATTATTATTTTAACTTTGAGACACATTTCTCCCCCACAATTGAAAGCTGCCCCAAAAAATAGGACCACACAGGCACCCATGTCTCTAGACCATTCTCCTCATGGCCTGCCACTGTCCTGCAGCTCTCTGAGTGGTGAAGTAGTGTGTTGCCCAGAGCCACATGCCCTGCTGTCCACCCCTTCCCAATCTATACACACTCTCTCATGTTCACCAGCCTCATAGGGCCCCACTAAACACCACAGCATTGGGCACAGGCAGCACTCTGTAGGCTTCCCCTGGCCACCAGCCCAGTCCTGTCATCAGACACTCCTCAGCATGAATAAGGCCTATTATATTCATATGTATACACGCACACATTCCTAAAGTCTGACACTCAAGCTGTTTTTATCCAGCTCCTGAGGTAGAAGGGGCAATGTGGGGAGAGATGGCATCAGAAAAAAGGGGATCTCAAAACTTACCTTCCACCCACAGCTCCTCCACGTTGGTTTCAAGAATTGCTGCCCTTAATCCTACAGCGAAAGCCCCAAATATGAGAAGGCCAACAATCAAAAACTTTCCACAGTTTTTTTGAATGTAACAGCCAAGTTTAAATAACAGTCTCTGAAACTTTGCTCTCAGCCACAGTGGTGCTTTTCTTCCAGTAGCTTTCCCCTACAAGGCAAGGAAAGGTTAGTAGTTAAGAGGCTGGGGCAGACACACAGGCAAGGCACATTTATTCCAAGAGGACATATGCGGAAAGGTCCCCTCCAACCACTAACAGAAGCAGAACAGTTATTTATACATAAATGCTCATATCCTCACAGTGTCCCTTGGAGTAATGACAATAATGCTGACCTTTGGGAAGGGCCTTCATCCCGTGTTCAGCTGAGCAGCTGGCATTCACCATTAAGTATTCCTGGAGGCCAAGATGAGTACCTGCTGGTAACCTTCCTATTGCTAAACCACACAGGTTTGGGATTCCAGCACTGCTTGAAAATCTGAATAAATGAGAACATGTGTGCCTGCTCCCTGCCTAAGATTCCCATTACTGTCCCTGCGCTCAAGTCACCACTACCAGTTCATGTTGCAACACATTCATGCTGGCAAGAGACATGGTTCTAGGGGAGAAATAACCTATGTCAATGAATCTCAACAGGCATGTCAAGGAAAAAAAAAAGAGTCCCCTTTCCTGTTCTCATTATACCTCTAAAAGGCTGATAGGGGAGGAAGATGTCAATAGTAAAAGAAAACTACTTTGTAGGAATTTGTTGGCATTTCTCCCATCCCCAGCCCTTAGCGCAACTTTGTAGTAAATGCATTATCCACATGGTGAGCAGTGCTGTAAGACGATAGGAAATTAATTTCCATAGTCTGGAGATACTGTGTGATCTAAATTAGGAAGCAGAGCAGCTATTTATAAGTTACAACAATATTTGTGAACGGAAGAGGGCAGCCACATAGAGGGGGTTTTTGCCTTTCCCCTTTTTAACAAAGTCTAGAAATTTGCTCCACGAAATTAAATGCTGTCTGTAAAAAGCCATTGTCTCTCGGGGTTGTTTATTTTGAAGGTTTTTTTGTTTCGCATAAGTTAGCAGTTGGAACCGTTCCGCTTCCCCTCCCCGAGTCAGGCTTCCAGCGCACTCCTGCACCTCTGGCGTTTCCACGCTAACAATAAAGCTAGTGACCCGAGAAGACTCAGTACAACTTGCACAGAAGGTTTAAGGTAGTAATTTATTTACGACTTTGAGTTTTCCTCCGAATGCTAGGGTAAACGTTACAAACTTTCTCTGCTATGAGAACCGCTCTCTGAGGATAATCACGTTTTCAGCACTCGGTGGAGAACTCTGCAAAAGCACAACTTTTGCCAAGAAAGCAGCCGCTTATTTTATCCCCTTTTCCGGTTAGAGAAGTTGCAGAGTGCTACGAGGCAAGAGAGAAGCAAAGGAAGTGGAAAAGGGAGAGGAAAAGCGAGAGCGGGACACAAACTATACGGGAGGTGAAACTGCCTCTGGGAAATTTAGGTAGAGGAGTGCTCCTCAGCACACACACACCGGACAAAGCATATGCAAGACGGGAAGGAGAGCACTCTCTCCCGCCCTAGAGTCACAGACGTCTCTCTCCTTTTCCCAGCATTTTATTGGTGGCTGTTTTAATTACATTTCTTCCTTGCACCCTCCACGAGAAAACACTCCCCCCCTAATAATAGTACTAGTGTGTATTTACATTTCAAAAAAATGCCTGAGAGATTGAACGCACCTTTGAGATCTGCTCCAAGGCGAAAGCCGCATCACAGTAGCTTGGTCGTTGCAGATACTCCCGATCGGGCGCCGTGGCGCGCTGGTTCCCTCCGGTCCTTCGCCGCCTCCCGCTATCGCTCCTCGCCGCCCGGCTGGGGTGGCCACCGTCCATTGCAGTGCTGCTCGTCTCCGACTCCAATACGTTAATGGCTGAGGCCATGTTGCCGCCGCTGCCAGCGGGACCCGCGGGGACCTGGTGGCACTGCAGACCGCAGGATACTGCTGCTGCCGCCGTCGCTGCGTGGCTGCTTCACGCGAGGCGTTGGGCGGTGGCTGCCGCCGCGGCCGCGCCTGACGAGTCTCACCCTGCGCCTCCCATTGCCACATCGCGCGCAGTCCCCAAGGTGCTGGCAACTATTCCCCACACCCAAGGAGAGTGGGTAGGCAAGTACGACTCCCCTCCCCCGCCCCAGAAGCCGCCGCGCTTTCCTCCGCTCTCGTTAAAACCGCTTCTTCCGGCCGCCACTGCCTCTGAGAAATCACTGACCGCGGCAGCGCTCAACGGCAGCGGCGCGGCGGTGGCACGGCGGGCTGCGGCTGCTGAGTTGTCTCGCCGCGGTGCACCATACTGTCTCAGCGCCGAGTCGCGACTCCGCGCTATGCCCCACGGCGGCGGCGGGCGAGCTGCTGCCTGGCACTCTTCCTCGGCGTATGTCTGACAGGATCGAGCTGGAGCCCCACAGCTTAAAAGAAGAGGTGAAGAAGAAAAAGACTCTACATTTGGATAAAGAGGAGGGGTGGAAGCGGGAGCAACGGGAGAGAGAGAAAGAGACAGGGAGGAAATAAAATCTGAAAGCCCGCCCCCGGCGCTTTTAGATGGCTTGGGTTTCTACGAGATGGAGGAGGGTAGAAATTACTTAGCAAACACGCCTATTATTAGCTGCTTAGCAACAGCTCACCAAAGTAGAGAGACCACCCAGAGAGGCAACCCTTGTGTGTGCATCGGCATTTTTAAGGGGAGCCTTAAAAAGACGCAGCCTTCTTTGCATTCAGTACTTCCATTAAGGAATGCCTCCCTTCCTTCCTTCATTTTCTCTTCAAGATGTTTTTTCGTTCGGAATGCTTTTAGACCAATACATGCTCAGAACTTTCTCGCGATCCATAAATATTTTTCTTATATTAAAAAAAAAAGGGGGGGGGGGACGGGAGGAAAGCATAATTTCTAAAGCCTTTAAAAGAAAATCCTTTGGGGGTAACTTGGCCTCAAGCTGCAATACTGAGTTCCAAGATAAATTCCCAAGGTTGCAGAAGTAATGACAGGGTGGTGAATACTGCAGTAGGAAGTGCCAAATTTTTCTCTGACCTCATTTTTTGACTAAAGAGGTGACTTAGTTCCTTGCAATAAAAACACCGTCCAGTCAGAAAAACAGTGTAACCTTATGACTTGAGGGATTTAAAGCCGCACAATAGCTAGCCTGTTTCAATTTAGGGCTCATTCTTTTAAACTGAAACGGAAGGATAGTAAATTTTAATATGTCTTAATGTAAAAATTAATGAAACGCAGCCTGCCTGGCTGCGCTAAACACTTTTTAAGCTACACGTGATTGTTAGGACTACCCTGCTTGAGCAGGGAGGTTGGACCAGATGACCGCACTGTGGTTCCTTCTAGCCTTAACCATTCCGTGATTCTGTTTACTTTTTTTGGCACTGCTCCTCCCCGTCTCTGTTCATTGCGAACCAGCCATTAATTGCTGTTCTTACAGCTGCACACATTTTCGTCTAGTCTCGGGGCTGCGTGTACCGGCCCTTAGCGCGGCTTGTCGCCGACGAATCGCAGGAAGCGGGGCCAGCACAGAGGATGCTCCACTCCGCGCCCCATCGCACGCGGCTCTGGCTCGGGCAGACCTCCCAGCCCACTCGCGCGGAGGACAGAGAAAAATTCGCCCGCTGCGGCTCCGTGTCTGGCGTGGGGAGGCTCATTGGGAGCTGCCTCCGAACAGGGGAATGGCTGCTCGGCAGCAAATGAGCTGGGCTTTAAGGCACGCCTGGTGTGCGTTCGTTTAAAAAAACAATAAATAAATATATATATATATGTGAAAAATGCTAATCACTCACTTTTAGAAATTTATGAAAATTTAATAAAGAATAAAAATTGGTTACAAAGAAATCAATACAAATAAAATTTAAAAAGTTTTCAGAGACAGGACAAATAAGGAGACAATAAAAGGCAAAATAGGCAGCCTAGACTACCGTCCTTTCTCCTCTCCAGACCCGCTGGTTAGGAAAAAGGCACCTCCGGTAGAAATCTTTCCCTTTTTGAGGACTAAAACTTCATAATTATGCATGCTTTATCTAAGACAAATTTGTTTTTCCCCAAGATTACTGCTAAGCTCCCCTGGAGACAGGGGAGCCCTGTCTTTGTGGATTCAGGTCATCTGGTTTCGTGAGTTCCGCAGGGAGTCTTGTTTTTGTGGATTCAGATCGGTCTGGTTTTTGTGGGTTCCGAGAGATATGCATCTTTTTGTCTGAAGAGTTGAGGGTGTCTTTCTTTTCTGTTGTAAATCTTATCTCTGTGAAACATTCTTTTCTTTCCCTTGAGCTAAAGAAAATACCTTACACACAAGTTTTACTAAAACTTAATGTTAAAAACTACATTTATTATATTACTCAAATGTTAATATTGCATAACTTCTCTAACTAGGGGGGTAATGTTATAAATGGGCCAGGAGACCAGCTCCTTTAAAAAGGCCTTTATTAGAAATCAGCTCTGGGTAGGGGGCCCGAGGGGCTGCGCACGCCGCCGCTGCTCCCTGTAGACACCACGGAGGAGGAGGTGCAGTCGAATCTGCTGCTGCTGCTGCTGCTGCTGCTGCAGAGTCGGGATTCCTTCCTCACGGGGGTTCCAATAGAATCACTTTGGCTCGTGTGGTCCAGGGGGGTCACCTCTCTCCAGCTCCTTTCAGGTCATGGCGAGAAAGTAACAAAAGAATACCTGCTGCCTGCAGGTAGCTAGACATGTGCCTCGCACAGTTTTGTCTTTCTTAGGTCTAGTTTCTGTGTTGGCTCGCTGTCTCAGGGGCTTTTCTAGCTCTAACTGGACTCCCGGTCGCAGCCAGGCACGATGGGAGTTCCTTTCATCTCCATATTGGGCGGGGCCCACAGCTCGACGGCAGGCAGGCAGGGAGCAGCAGGGAGCAGCAGGAAGCAGCAAGGGGGAACGACTTAGGCAGCGGCCTGCGGGCTTTCAATGGAGAGGGGAAAGCCCAGGATTTAGGGAGAAAGGGTACAGAACTTGGACATAACGAGCAGAAATTTAGGGTACACATTCAACATGAACGGTTTAAAACAAGCAAGTAACAGTGCAACTTTAATTTTACAGCAAAACACTGTAACAGTACAACTCGGGAGTGCATAACCTGGGGCTAATTTCTTTCAATCCCCCCTCTATTTCTTTGATCGGGCTTTAGCCTGCATCAATTGGTCATGTCTGACTCAAGGGAATAAATCTGTTTTAATTCTTGGTATTGGTCATAAATTCTTTTTGCTGTGCTCAGTTCTTCTTGGGGTTCTAATCTAATTGTATTTGTAGGTTTCTGAATCTTTACTTTAGGGATTTGGAGACTAGCTGGAACAGTTGTGGCTACAGTTCGAATTAGACAGGGAAGTATGCAGGGGAGAAGTAGGAGACTGACAAAGGCACTTATTGCAATGAACACTACTTTTTCCCACCAGGTCCCTTCAAAGGACCAGAAGTTGTCCCACCAGTCTATATTAATTAAGGGCTTCCATTCCTGGGTACTTACATATGCAATTTTTTGTATTTCTTTGGAAATATTTTTTATTACCTTACTTTCATAATCGACTGCTAGTTTGATTTGATAAACTACTGCTCTTGTCTGTGCCAATTGGTTACTGATATGATCAAGGGCAAGGGCTGTTTTGTTTGATAATCTGATAATTTTATTCAACATGTAAATTGGAGTTCGACACCTCCATGATCTATCTTGTGTCCAAGTTGCTGGCCTATATGTTTTTACTATTCTTTTTGGTGTCTGTATTTTACTTTTCCATGTTTGTGTGCTGCCCCTCCTCCCCTTTTGGTATTTTCTTTTTATCAGGTCTGCTACTCCCTCTGTATTTCTTAACTTTTTAAAACAGAAACACTCTCTGATAGGGCACTCCCCAGTCAGGCACTGCTTAAATGTGGCAGCTTTTTTTGCAATCCAATATTGTTTTTCCTCTTTTTGACAGGTGGATAATTGGATCATGTCAAAACATGTGGGATTCACATGGGTGTGAACTCTCATAAGAGATTGTAGATTCTCCCCATCACAAACTGAATGACAGCATTCGGAGTAAGCCCCATCTGTAAACTTGCTTATCAATAGGACTACTATCAGTCCCTCCAAGAGTCCAGTATGAACCATTCTATTTGTGGATCCTTTGGTCTCACCTGGCCTTGCCTCTTGGGTCAGGGGGTTCTTTCTCCTCATCATATCAGTAGGACTACTATTAGTCCCTCCAAGAGTCCAGTATGAACCTGCCCCCATCTCGCTCTGAGGGTTCTCTTTGGTCTCACCTGGTCTTGCCTCTTGGGTCGGGGAGTTCTTAGGCTGGATTTGTGGAGTTCTCCCTTGTTTATTCCCACCTTCCACCTTTTTCTTAGTTTTAGTTAGCTCCCTTTGGGTGTGCCCTATGAGAGATTTAATTTTTAAATTAAGAATTACTGTTACTTATTACTTTTACATTAACACATTGTGACTCATTATAACAAGTTATAACATCGGATTAAACCATTATTTTACACTTTTATATTAACACCTTTTTAACCTCTTATAACAATGTGGATTTTTAACAATGGTAACGGACAGCTTGTAATAACTGTTATTGTCCCTTTATTGGCTTTAACTGGTTTTTGGTTGTTTCCTGAGAGTTACTTTGAGGGTGTCTGGATCTCGAGTGGCAGTCCACTCAGAGGGAACTCTTGTTGGGGTTGCAGGGTCAGAGGGATCTGACCCCTTGTTGCGGTCAGAGGGATCACTCGGGGGTGGTAATGGTCCTTTCACTCTAGTGATGTGGGTCCAGCCCTTTTCCTGGGTTCGCACTGCAGTATGAGTAGTGAGCAGAACTTGGAACGGGCCTTCGAATTTGGGAGTTAGTGGGGTGGTATTCCAGGACTTAATTAAAACCCAGTCTCCTGGTTTTATTTGATGCATGTCCGTGTCCAAGGGAGAGGTTTGAGGACGATACCCTCTTCTTTTAAGATCTGCCAATGTCTTTCCAATTGTTTTTACATATTCTTGGGTAGCGGCCTCTCCTTCTAAATAATCCCCAGTGCTATAGGGGGTCAGTAAGAAGGGGAGTCCAAACATCATCTCATATGGTGAAGCCCCTATGTCAGATCTTGGTCGGACCCGGATTTGCAGAAGGGCCAGGGGCAGACACTTGAGCCAATTCATTCCTGTTTCGGTTATCAATTTAGTTAATACGTTTTTGAGGGTTTTATTCATCCTCTCAACTCTTCCTGAACTTTGGGGATGCCAGGGTGTATGCAACTGCCACCTGATTCCTAAGGCTTTAATGACATCATGTAGAATTTTGGCTACAAAATGAGGACCTCGGTCTGAATCAATATTATTCACTAGCCCATACCGGGGGATGATGTGTTCCAATAATATTTTTATTACCACTTGTGCCGTTTCCCTTTTTGTAGGAAAAGCTTCCACCCAATGGGTTAAATGATCAACTATAACAAGTAGATACTTGTAACCTTGTACTGAAGGCATTTCAGTAAAATCTATTTGTATATTTTGAAAGGGTCTTAATGCTATTTGCCTTCCTCCTGAGGTATTCTTCCTCATTGCTTTCTGATTCACCTTTTGGCATATAAGGCACCCTTCAGTAACTGCTTTGGCCAGATTATATACTCCAATACATAAATATACTTAAGAAATGATCACATAACCCTTGGGTGCCCCAGTGGGTCAGACTGTGTATTTCTGTTAGCATTTTTCGAGCTAGGGCTTTATTTAAAAACTTTCGTTTATCTGGGGTTAACCATTCCCCTTGCTTCCCTTGGTGCAGCCCTAACCTCTTTATTTCTCTCAACTCATGTTCATCATATATTGGTTCTTTTTCTTTGTCAGCTGGCAAATCAGTCACAGTCAAAATCTTTATTGGCTCCCCCGGGTTTTGGGCTGCTAACTTGGCAGCTTGGTCAGCTGCTCGATTGCCTCTTCTTTCAAAGGTATCCCCTTTTTGATGTCCCTTGACATGCACTATTGCAATTTCCCTGGGTTTCATAAGGGATTTTAATACCAACTTAATTAGTTCTTTATGTATCAAATCTTTTCCCTTGGAATTTAGGTAGCCTCTTTCTTCCCAAATTTTTCCAAATGTGTGCACAATTCCAAAGGCATACCGTGAGTCAGTGTAAATTGTACCTTGATCTTGTTCTAACAGGTCTAATCCCCTTTTAAGAGCATAGACCTCACAGCACTGAGCGGACCAGCTTGAGGGCAATTTTTCTTTCTCTAAAACTTTTAAACTCTGTTTGTTGATACCCTCGACTATTGCATAGCCTGATATCCTCTTTCCTTCCACCATTCTAGATGATCCATCAATGAAAAACACCCTCCCATATGGCAGGGGTATATCCTCAAGGTCCTCCCTTACTTTTGTTTGCAGGTCCATGACTTCCAAGCAATTATGTTCCAGAGCGGGTATGGGCTCCCCTGAGAGGAATTGTGCAGGATTTAAGCTTTTGGATGTGATTAATTCTAGATTTTCAGCATTTGTTAGAATCACTTCATATTTTAGGATCCTTGAGTCTGTTAACCATTGTTGGGCTTTTTGGCTCAACACTGCTCTGAGATCATGGGGGGTGTGTGCAATGATTTTTCCTTGTAGTGTCAGCTTTTGTGCTTCTTCTACAAGGACTGCTGTGGCTGCCACAGCTTGAAGACAAGCTGGCCATCCCCTTGCGACTGGGTCCAGGAGCTTAGAAAGGTATGCAACAGGCTTTCTGTGTCCCCCCCACTCTTGGGTTAACACCCCATAGGCTATTCCCTCTTCTGCATTTATGAATAAGTCAAACCCCTTCTTAAGGTCAGGGAGACTAAGAACTGGGGCTGAGGATAATTTGGCTTTTAAATTTTCTAACTGTTCTTCATTCTCAACTGTCCATTTTACAGGTTCAGGTTGGACCAGTTTTTCATATAGAAATTTGACACTTTGTGAGTATTTTTCTATCCATAATTTACAATAGCCAAATAGTCCCAATAGCTTTCTTACATCTCTTTTTGTGGTTGGAGCCAAGATGGACAGTATACCTGAGATTCTCTCAGGGCTTAGTTTCTTATACCCTTCCCCAATGAGGTGTCCAAGATATGTTACCTGTAGTTCTACAAACTGTAATTTGTTTTTAGATACTTTAAGGCCTTTTTCCCCTAGGAAATTCAGGAGTTTAATGCTGGCTAGCCTTACTTTATCTTGCTCCTCCCCTGATATTAGGAGGTCATCTACGTACTGTAGGATTTGTACGTTATCTCCAGGGATGAATTGCCTTAGCAGCTCTTCCAGAGCTTGTCCAAATAGATTTGGGCTCTCAGTAAAGCCTTGGGGAAGGCGGGTCCACCTTAGCTGCTGCTTTCTCTGACTTTCCGGGCACTCCCACTCAAAGGCAAACCAATTTCGGCTTTCCTTAGCTAAGGGGCAGGCCCAAAAAGCATCTTTCAGGTCTACCACAGTGAACCAGCTGTGTTCTCTAGGGATTCTACTTAGAAGGGTGTAGGGGTTTGGTACCACTGGGTACCTTGTAATTGTCCTTTTGTTTACCTCTCTTAAGTCTTGCACAAGCCTAAATTTATTTTCTGTCTTTCTCACTGCCAAAATGGGGGTGTTATGGGGGGACATACAGGGTTCTAATACTCCTTCAGTTAGTAGATGATTTATAATTTGTGTCAGCCCTTTTCTACCTTCCACAGAAATAGGATATTGTTTCACTCTTATAGGGGGTATCCCTTCCTGCATCTCTACTCTAATAGGTGGGATGTTTAAGTATCCATACTTCCCCTCTTCAGCCCATACCTCTGGATTTATTTCATTCAAGTCTCCAACAGTCATTCTCATCATTTGGACCACCATTTTACCCTCTTTAGGAAGAATCACTACCCCCAACTGAACTTGTAAGTCCCTTCCGAGTAAATTACTGTCTAACTTAGGCAAGTATATGAGATTAGTAACACATTTTCTTGAATTTCCTTTGATCTCTACATTTTCTATGACAGAAGCTTTGAAGGGTTTCCCTTCTGCTCCTAAAATATCACATGTCAGTTCCCCAACTGTAGTCCCAATTAGAAGCTGATAAATGCTGGATTTGTCCGCACGGGTGTCCACAAGAAACTCAAATTCCTCATGATGGGGACCTACTTCAGACTTTACCATGGGCTCTTCTTGGTGTTTCATTGGGTCCCCTAATACATAGAGCCCATGACACCCCTAATCTTCATTACCCTCCCCCTTTAACAACTTCTCCAATGCCTCTTGCTCCTTCAAAATAGCGTTGTCAAAGGATACCTTTTTGCAATATCTCCTTATGTGGCCCACTTCACCACAATAGTGGCATATTCGGGTTTCCCCTGGCCTCGGAGGGGTACCCCAAGGCGACAAAAGTTTTCCTCTGCCTCCCCCTGATGGAGGCTTTGCATTTCCCCTCCCTTGTGAGTCTCTATTATCCCTTACACTTTCTTTGGCCACAGCTACCATAATCCTAGCCTTTGTCTTTGCTTTCTCATCTTCTCTCCTCAGATAAACCTTTAAAGCTTCTCTTAACAAGTCATTTATTCCCTTTTCCTGCCAGTCTTCCACTTTTTCCAGTTTCCTCCTTATATCTGGCCAGGATTTGGTAACAAACTGTAATTTTAAAAGCACTTGTCCCTCTGGGCTATCTGGATCTAAGTTAGAATACTGCTGGAAGTTCTTTCTCAGTCTGTTTAACCAGGCTGCTGGGGTCTCATCTTTTTCCTGGGCTCCATCAAAGGCCAGTTTTGTGTTACTACTCCGGGGGACTGATTTCTTGATGCCTTTTATCATCAAGTTTCTGTAATCTTCCATATTTCGTCTACCTTCCTCCCTGTTTGGGTTCCACCCGGGATCAGCCACTGGCAACTTCTGGTCTCCTGGGAGTCCCATCCGATTTTCCCTTTCCCAAGCCCGTATGCCAGCCATTCTAATCAGTCTAAATACTTCTGGATTAAAAAGTATGTTTAGTATGGAGTTTAGCTCACTCCACATATAAATGTTTGGGCCCAGGAACTGATCTATTTGCTTAGCAATCCCCACAGGGTCTTCAACCAGATTCCCCAGTTCTTTCTTAAAGCCCCTAACTTCTGAAGCTGTCAGAGGTGCATTTACAAACCCTACCCCCCCAGCTGCCCCACCCATCGGGACTTCCCTTAGGGGGAAGAGCTTTGTTCTTGACCTAGTGCTACAGTAGGGTCCTTTTGGGGTTTCCACAAAATCAGTAGTATTGGCTGGCAAGTCCAGCTCCCAGTTGTTTGGGGGTGCAGGGACAGTAGATGGTGAGGGGGAGTGGCCTCGGCCAGTGCTAGGAGAGGTCGAGGATAGAGTTGAAGAATAGAAGGGGTTAGTACTCGGGATAGTCGGGTTAGACTGAGGTGGTAGAGAGGGTGGAGCTGTAGGGGTTAATCCGGTTGGGGAGCAAGCTGAAGAAGGAATAGGGATCATGGTTTGGAGAGATGGGGAGGAGTTCACAGGTAAAGCTGGAGGGTTAGCAGGGACAGTTTGGGGTATCCCAGGGTAAACAGGAGGAGCAGGCAAATAATCAAGAGGGTCCCAATGGTGACTGCTTTCCTCCTTTTTCTCTTTTTCATTTCTCCTCTTTCCCTCTTGTAGCTTACAAATCTTAACTGTTTCACTTTCAGTTCTGTGTCTCTGCCAGCAGGCAGCATAAAGGATCTGCTCAGTATCTGAGTCCCCTCGGGATTTCAGATACTGGTTTAATTGCGAGCACATCCAGGGGTCCTTAGTTCCACACCATGGCCATTTTCCAGGTAAATTTAAAGTGGGCCAAACCTCAATACAATAATGAATCATTTTAACCTTGCTCAAATTTTTAGTGGCCTCATCAGTATCCCATAGTTCCAACATTTGTCCTAATGGACTATCTGGGGGAATGTTCTTTATCTTCCCCTTTTCCTCCTCAGGTGGTTTTTGCTTATTTATGTATCCTCCCATTCTCACTAGGTAATCTTCACTCACTCTACGAACACCCGTCAGTGGCCCCAGTGGCACCACTCCTGCCAGTGCTCAGAGTGCCCTGTCGGTAGTCTGATATCCCGCCCTTAGAGATTCAGTCACTACCCCAGCCAGCACCCCTCTTCCTCTCCTGTATATCTATCGAGTTTCCATAAGTGGCCGGTCAACCTGGGCCCAGAGTTCCAGTCACCACTTACAGCCAGGACTCGGACATACAGTGTGCGACTCACTCACTCTCCCTATCGTTAAATCCCTCGCACCTTGGGACTTCCCTAACTTTCATTCATCCTACACCCAGGCGGTATACTCAAAAGACCCCCGGCCCTGTAGGCTCTCCGCACCTGGAACGCATACCTCTCACTTCTAGGTACCCCCAACCAGTGCGCCCACTCCTGTACCCCGGTAGTTACCCCAGCCGGTGTCCCAAGCCAGTAGTGGTTGCAGTTACCCGCCCTCAGGGTCTGACCACCACTCCTGCCAGTGCTCAGAGTGCCCTGTCTGTCAGCCAGCACCCCTTCCTCGCCTGGACACCCCGGGCCGTAACTCGGCCAGTACCCTCTCTCACTCCCCACACCCCGCCAGCTACCCCAGCCAGTATCCCAACCCGTGGATACCCCGGGCCGTAACCTCAGCCAGTGTGGTGCGTGCTACACCCACGGCTCCAGGCTTTCCGCACGCTTGGATCAGCCTGAGCAGCCTGCCTCCGTAGATTCTAGAATGGGGCGGGCCTATCCTACAATCATACACCCTGTGACGTGCCACTCACCCTCTAAATTACCTCCGCACGCCCGGAGGGGGGCGCCTATGCCCCTGGAGACGCCTCTTTCACTCCGTTCTCCTTTCGCTTCCCTCCGTACCCGGCCAGTTCCCTTGCGGGAGACTGGAACCGCGGTACTGGGAGGCCCACACTCGCTTCAAAGATCCGAGCTACCGGTCTTTGTCTCACTCACACACCACTCGCTCGTCTCCACTCCCGCCACTGGCTATACTTTACCGGCGCTCCTCCGCGCTGTCCGATCCCAGGCTGTCTTCTTGGGTCCGGTGTAACCAGCTGTCCTAGGGATCCAAAGGGCGGTCGGCCGTCCCGTCCTCGGTCCTCTTCAGGCGTGGTCACCTCCCGGACGACCCCCCAATTTGTTATAAATGGGCCAGGAGACCAGCTCCTTTAAAAAGGCCTTTATTAGAAATCAGCTCTGGGTAGGGGGCCCGAGGGGCTGCGCACGCCGCCGCTGCTCCCTGTAGACACCACGGAGGAGGAGGTGCAGTCGAATCTGCTGCTGCTGGTGCTGCTGCAGAGTCGGGATTCCTTCCTCACGGGGGTTCCAATAGAATCCCTTTGGCTCGTGTGGTCCAGGGGGGTCACCTCTCTCCAGTTCCTTTCAGGTCATGGCGAGAAAGTAACAAAAGAATACCTGCTGCCTGCAGGTAGCTAGACATGTGCCTCGCACAGTTTTGTCTTTCTTAGGTCTAGTTTCTGTGTTGGCTCGCTGTCTCAGGGGCTTTTCTAGCTCCAACTGGACTCCCGGTCGCAGCCAGGCACCATGGGAGTTCCTTGATCTCCATATTGGGCGGAGCCCACAGCTCGACGGCGGGCGGCAGGGAGCAGCAGGAAGCAGCAGGGAGGCACGACTAGGCAGCGGCGTGCGGGCTTTCAATGGAGAGGGGAAAGCCCAGGATTTAGGGAGAAAGGGTACAGAACTTGGACATAACGAGCAGAAATTTAGGGTACAGATTCAACATGAACGGTTTAAAACAAGCAAGTAACAGTGCAACTTTAATTTTACAGCAAAACAGTGTAACAGTACAACTCGGGAGTGCATAACCTGGGGCTAATTTCTTTCAGTGAACAGGTGAAAAGTGTTTACAGATAGCTTCATGTCTTGCCAGCCAGGTGGCGTTCTTTATGGGTCTGGATTATGTGCTGACTCGTTGTTGCTAGGGGGTTTTGGTGTTAATTGTAGTAAACATTCTGGCAAGGCTTCATGGGGGTCTCTGCGATTTCCATAATAGGTGTCGATTTCGGCTTGACAGGCAAGCAGGGGGTCAGCAGGGAGCAGGAAGTCAGGCAGGGAGCAGGAAGCAGGAAGAGGGGCAGACAGAGAGCAGGCAGAGAGCAGCAAAACCTCGGCAACAGGTAAGGGCATACAAAACTGGGACTTGGGTTACAAACTGGGTACAAACTATTCAAGATAACAATATGCATAACATCAACAGAACATCCAATGTATTATTAAGAGTCTTTAACACTTTTAAAGTAACCATCTACAGAACATTCAACATACAACTAGGAGTCGTGAAGTTCCACCCACATCAATCCCCCCTCTTTTTCTTTGATCGGGCCTTTGCCCGCATCAATTTCTTATTCCTGAGAGTATAAGTTTTGCAATTCTTGGTACTGGTTATAGGTTTTTTCAGCTGTACTAAGTTCTTTTGGGTTAGATTTTAATTTTGGGATGCTTGTGAGGTTTTTGGTATTACTTTGTGATGTTTGGAGACTTGCTTGTACTGTGGAAGTTATAATGTGAATGAGGCAGGGGAATATGCAGGGGATTAAGAGGAGGCTCGCTACTGCACTTAGGGCTGTAAAACCTACCTTTTTCCACCAAGCTCCTTTAAGGGACCAAAAATTATCCCACCAGTCTGTCCATTCTTGGGTGCCTATTTGTCTTAGGTTACAATGTAAAATTGTACCCAAGGTATGTATTCTATCCCCATGAGCCGTTGGAGCCAAGGTGGGGCACTGTTCTCCTTATCTTCTGTTAACGAGCCCAACAATGCCTTCCCGGAAGACGTTATCTTATGATAACGTATGTTTAATGGGCCATCAAGGATCCATTTGCATGACTGATAAGATGAATCATGCCATTGTGAGATGCTCTGCCCAGGGGGAGGAGCCAAGCATTCCCACCTGGATATAATCCAGGGTTTGAGACCTCACTGGCAGCTTCTATCCACTGAACTCTCAGAGGAGACGAGCTTCCAGACGTTTCTACAGGGATCACTGCTTTGGATCATCTCTGCTCCAGCAGAACCACATCTGCTGCTCCAGGAGGATTCCCGGACTGCTTCAAACACCCTGACCAACAGGGTGTTAGGTTGTATCATTCTATTTATTTCACCTTTTTTCCCTTCTTCTTCTATTAAATTGTATCTCTGACTGGGAGTCTCACTGGTTTTGCTTTCAAACCAGCACATCTTTTGGCGCCCAACGTGGGGCACGAGGTATTGAGAAAAGTCAGAATTACAATTTTGTATTGTGGAAAAGAACACCTGTTCGCTATGATGCTCAGCATGCTTACATTTGTCTTGTACCTAGCTCTCTATATCTTTCCGCACATGGGGCACTATCTGCAGATCTTAATACTTTGGTGTAAACCAGGGTACAGCACTAAAATTGCTTTATTGGTCTACTATGTCTATTGTATGCTAACCTGCAAGGCAATGAGCATAATTTGGAGTGTGTACTCAACTTTGTTTGCTTGTCCCGGTCTGGGATGTTTTGTTTGGGGCCTCAACAATCTGACCCAGCCGCTGTGGGGAGGGGTAAAGAATAATTTTTTCCAGTCTTTCAGGCCTGATACAGCAGTTTTTGAAAATATTGAATTCTCTCTGGATACCAAGGACAGCATAATGTTGTTGTTGATGCTGTTTTGTCTTCTCTGCACAGCCTGCACCATGCTTAGAAACAGAACACCACATGATGTACATGATGTAGTGCAGCGTCTTCTTGAGGCAGTAGAGAAAAGAAGCAAAGCAACAGCATCCATGTCCACACAGACTGTCGCAGAAGGAGGAGCCGAAAGCAAAGCAACAGTGTCCGTGTCTACGCAGGCTGTCACAGAGGAGGAAGAAGCCAAAAGCAAAGAAACAGTGTCCGTGTCTACGCAGACTGTCACAGAGGAGGAAGGAACCAAAGGCAAAGCAACAGCATCCACATCTACACAGGCGGTCACAGAGGAGGAAGGAACCAAAGGCAAAGCAACAGCATCCACATCTACACAGGCTGTCACAGAGGAGGAAGGAACCAAAGGCACCGTCAGCACCCCCATACAAACCATCACTGAACCGGAACAGCCTAAACCGGTAGCAGTTGCCCCTGTTCAGAAGAAGAAATCAAAGAGCAAGTCAGTCCGCATAGTGACTGACAAGGATGCAGCAGGACCTTCGCACCCAGCAGAGGAGACAGAGCCAGAGATCATCACTCGCTCTCTGTCCCTGGGTGAGCTGCGTGACCTGCGGAGGGAATTCACCCGTCAGCCAAACGAGTCCATCCTGACCTGGCTGCTCCGCATCTGGGACGCTGCAGCCAATGACACCATTCTGGATGGAAGTGAGGCCAGGCAACTGGGATCTCTGTCCCGGGATGTGGTCATTGACCAGGGCATTGGAAGGACCCAAGGAACTCTCAGCCTCTGGCGGCGACTGCTGACAAGTGTGAAGGACAGGTATCTTTGTAAAGAAGATCTCCAGGTGCACCAAGGAAAGTGGAGCACAATGGAACAAGGTATCCGATGCCTGAGGGAACTGGCTGTGCTGGAGATCATTTTCTCAGAGGACGAGAGATTTCCTAAAAGCCCAGATGAAGTTCAGTGCACATCACAGATGTGGTTGAGATTCGCACGGCTTGGACCAGAGATGTACTCCCGTTACCTGGCAACGCTGCAATGGAGGGCAGGTGAGGACAGGGTGGGCGTCTTGGTCAACAAACTAAGAATTTATGAGGACACTGTCACTGCCCCGTTTCGTACCCATGTCTCATCCGTGGAAACAAGGCTGGCTGAGCAAGTCCGAAGCTTGATTGAAGAGGGCCATCAGAAACTGAAAAAAGAACTTAAGGAAGAAATTTACCACGTCTCGCCAGAACCAACAAGAGTCTCTGCCATTAGGAGCAGGCGTCCCCCAGCCAGAGAGAGAACATATACTCCACGAGGTAACCTCTGGTCTTTTCTTCGGGAGCATGGAGAAGACATGAGGAAGTGGGATGGAAAACCCACCTCCGCCTTAGCAGCCCGTGTACGTGAACTGAAAAGAGGGACACCTACCACGAGGAGTTCATCTAGAGTCAATGCTGCTCCAGTCTCTCGTGCACGGAACTCCAGACAGTATAGGAATGATGATGTGACTGATCCTCTCGAAGGGACCTCAGGAACATATTTACAGGAAGATAGCAACGTGCATCGTGAGCAGGAATAGAGGGGCCCTGCCTCTAGCCAGGTAGAGGAAAGGGACAATCGGATCTATTGGACTGTGTGGATCCGATGGCCTGGCACATCTGACCCACAAGAGTACACGGCTTTGATTGACACTGGCTCTCAATGTACCCTGATGCCATCAAGGTATGTAGGAACAGAATCTGTTTCTATTTCTGGAGTGACAGGAGGGTCCCAGCAGCTGACCGTAGTGGAGGCCGAAGTGAGTTTAACTGGGAATGGGTGGCAAAAACACCCCATTGTGACTGGCCCAGAGGCCCCATGCATCCTTGGCATAGATTTTCTCAGAAATGGATATTTCAAAGACCCAAAAGGATATCGCTGGGCTTTTGGGATAGCTGCTGTAGAGAAAGAAGGCATCAAACAACTGAATACCCTGCCTGGTCTGTCCGATGACCCCTTTGCTGTGGGACTGCTGAGGGTTGAAGAACAACAAGTACCAATTGCCACAGCAACAGTGCACCGTCGGCAGTACCGCACCGACAGAGACTCAGTGACCCCAATCCATGAGATGATTCGTAAACTGGAGAGCCAAGGGGTGGTCAGCAAGGCTCGTTCACCCTTCAACAGCCCCATCTGGCCTGTGCGTAAGCCCAGTGGGGAATGGAGACTGACTGTAGATTATCGTGGTCTGAATGAAGTCACGCCACCACTGAGTGCTGCTGTGCCAGACATGTTGGAGCTTCAGTACGAGCTGGAGTCCAAGGCAGCAAAGTGGTACGCGACCATAGACATTGCCAATGCTTTCTTCTCCATTCCTTTGGCAGCAGAGTGCAGGCCCCAGTTTGCTTTCACCTGGAGGGGTGTGCAGTATACCTGGAACCGATTGCCCCAGGGGTGGAAGCACAGTCCCACCATCTGCCATGGACTAATCCAGACTGCACTGGAAAAAGGCGAGGCTCCTGAGCATCTCCAGTATATTGATGACATCATTGTGTGGGGGAACACAGAAGTGGAAGTTTTCAAGAAAGGAGAGAAGATTATCCAGATTCTACTGAGAGCTGGTTTTGCCATTAAGCGAAGTAAGGTAAAGGGACCGGCTCGAGAAATCCAGTTCCTGGGAGTCAAGTGGCAAGATGGACGTCGCCAGATACCCACAGAAGTAATCAACAAGATCACTGCAATGTCTCCACCAACCAGCAAGAAGGAAACGCAAGCTTTCTTAGGTGCCATAGGCTTTTGGAGAATGCACATTCCTGAGTATAGCCAGATTGTGAGTCCTCTCTACCTGGTTACCCGCAAGAAGAACGATTTCCACTGGGGCCCTGAACAGCAGCAAGCCTTTGCCCAGATCAAGCAGGAGATCGCTCATGCGGTAGCCCTTGGCCCAGTGAGGACAGGACCAGATGTGAAGAATGTGCTCTACTCAGCAGCCGGGAACAATGGCCTGTCCTGGAGCCTTTGGCAGAAGGTGCCTGGTGAGACTCGGGGTCGACCACTGGGATTCTGGAGTCGAAGCTACAGAGGGTCCGAGGCCAACTACACTCCCACGGAGAAGGAAATCTTGGCCGCCTATGAAGGAGTTCAAGCTGCTTCAGAAGTAATTGGCACGGAAACGCAGCTGCTTCTGGCACCCCGACTGCCGGTGCTGGGGTGGATGTTCAAGGGAAAGGTTCCTTCCACGCATCATGCCACCGACACTACTTGGAGCAAATGGATTGCCCTCATTACGCAGCGCGCCCGTATTGGAAACCCAAATCGCCCTGGGATTCTGGAAGTTATAACGAACTGGCCTGAAGGTGAGACTTTTGGATTATCCTCTGAAGAAGAGGAGCAAGTGACACGTGCTGAGGAGGCCCCACCATATAATGAGCTACCGGAGACTGAAAAACGATATGCCCTCTTCACTGATGGTTCCTGCCGAATTATAGGCACTGACAGGAAATGGAAAGCTGCAGTATGGAGCCCCACACGACGAGTTGCACAAGCTACCGAGGGACAAGGTGGATCGAGTCAGATGGCAGAGCTTAAAGCTGTACAGCTGGCTTTGGATATTGCTGAACGGGAGAAGTGGCCGAGGCTCTATCTCTACACCGACTCATGGATGGTAGCTAATGCCCTGTGGGGATGGCTGAATCGCTGGAAAAAGGCCAACTGGCAGCGCAGAGGGAAACCCATCTGGGCTGCTGAGATTTGGCAGGACATTGCTACCCGAGTAGAGAAGCTAACCGTGAAGGTTCGGCACGTGGATGCGCACGTGCCCAAGAGTCGGGCTAATGAGGAGCATCGCAACAATGAGCAGGTAGACAAAGCTGCCAAGGTGAAAGTATCACAGGTGGATCTAGATTGGCAGCACAAGGGAGAATTATTCCTAGCTCGTTGGGCCCATGATGCCTCTGGTCATCAGGGAAGAGATGCAACATACCGATGGGCCCGTGACCGAGGGGTGGACCTTACTATGGACAGCATCTCACAGGTCATCCATGACTGTGAGACCTGCGCTGCAATCAAACAGGCCAAGCGGGTGAAGCCTCTGTGGTACGGTGGACGATGGTTGAAGTACAGGTATGGGGAAGCCTGGCAAATTGACTACATCACCCTTCCCCAGACCCGCCAAGGCAAGCGCTATGTGTTGACCATGGTAGAAGCAACCACAGGATGGCTGGAGACCTATCCTGTGCCTCATGCCACTGCCCGGAACACCATCCTGGGCCTGGAAAAACAAGTCCTGTGGAGACATGGCACCCCGGAGAGAATCGAGTCAGACAACGGGACACATTTTAAGAATGGCCTTATAAACACCTGGGCCAAAGAACATGGTATTGAATGGATATACCACATCCCTTATCATGCACCAGCCGCCGGGAAAGTTGAACGGTGCAATGGACTATTAAAGACTACCCTGAAGGCACTTGGCGGAGGGACCTTCAAGAATTGGGACATAAACTTAGCCAAAGCCACCTGGATGGTAAACACCCGAGGCTCCATCAATCGAGCTGGTCCGGCCCAGTCTGAACCTTTGCACACAGTGGATGGAGATAAAGTCCCTGTGGTACACCTGAAAGGGATTTTAGGAAAGACTGTTTGGATTAATCCCACCTCAGGCAAAGGCAGACCCATCCGTGAGATTGTTTTTGCTCAAGGACCTGGTTACACTTGGTGGGTAATGCAAAAAGATGGAGAAACCCGTTGTGTACCACAAGGAGACTTAACTTTGAGTGAGAACTAAAATTAGCATGTAGGGTTTTATTCTGTGTATATACGTATGTATATGTATGTATCTGTGAGAGTGTATGATGTAGATGGTGATAGAATAAGGGGTGGATTATGTCTTAGGTTACAATGTAAAATTGTACCCAAGGTATGTATTCTATCCCCATGAGCCGTTGGAGCCAAGGTGGGGCACTGTTCTCCTTATCTTCTGTTAACGAGCCCAACAATGCCTTCCCGGAAGACGTTATCTTATGATAACGTATGTTTAATGGGCCATCAAGGATCCATTTGCATGACTGATAAGATGAATCATGCCATTGTGAGATGCTCTGCCCAGGGGGAGGAGCCAAGCATTCCCACCTGGATATAATCCAGGGTTTGAGACCTCACTGGCAGCTTCTATCCACTGAACTCTCAGAGGAGACGAGCTTCCAGACGTTTCTACAGGGATCACTGCTTTGGATCATCTCTGCTCCAGCAGAACCACATCTGCTGCTCCAGGAGGATTCCCGGACTGCTTCAAACACCCTGACCAACAGGGTGTTAGGTTGTATCATTCTATTTATTTCACCTTTTTTCCCTTCTTCTTCTATTAAATTGTATCTCTGACTGGGAGTCTCACTGGTTTTGCTTTCAAACCAGCACACTATTATATAGACACCCTTCTTTATTTCTTTGGAAATATTACTCTCATCATTTATTTCAAGGCAGCACTCTGAAGAGTTAAATTTTCCACAGATGCTGCCTTCATTTGCTAATAAATAGTCTATGGCTAATTTTTTCTGATATACTACTCCTCTTTTTTGGGCTAACTGGTAACTAATATGATTTAGGGCTAGGGCTGTTTTATTTGATATTACAGCTTGCAATTTAATAATTTTGTTTAACATATATATTGGGATTTGGTACCCCCATGACTCATCCTGCTCCCAGGTGACTGGTCTGTATGTTTTTATTATTTCTTCTGGTGTCCAGATTTTACCTTTCCAGGTCTGAGTGCTGCCTGTATCAATTACATTCACTTTTGTCTGTTCTTTTTCTTTAGGTTGTCATATAGTGGTACTCTTAAGTTGTTTCTAGATTCACGTGGTAGTAGGAAGAAAGCAGGCTTTATGATTCCCACAGTGCAGCTACCTGCCCAGTCCCCTGGGAGGTGCACTGTGTAGGCCTTGTCTCCACATATCCAAAGTAAGTGCTCTGGGGCTTCCTATGAGGTGTTCTGGGTATCAAAAGGGTGTTCCCAGTATTTGGATATCTCTCTGATTCCCCAAAAGGGGTTGATCCCCTTGCCAGTACATTGATGTAACTGATAACCTTCATTGTAAACACACTTAATCTCTTTTTTACTGATTGCCCAATAGGTGTCGGGTTCCCTGGGAATCCATTCTTGAGTTCTTTTGTTATTAGGGACCTCTTACACACCATCTTTCCCATGGATGTTTTATATCGTTCTCCTGTCCTTTTTATGCATTCTTCCCCAATAATTTTAGACTTTAGATCCTATTGCTCTTTTTTTTTTCTTTCTTTGTTATTTGGAGGTTCTTGTCTCATTATTTTCCACCTTAAAATGTCTAGAGGAGCTAGACTGATTCCCTCCCAGGGCCACACATTTGACATTTGGGTGCTACCACAAATCCAACAATTAGTGAGGTTTAATTCATGACTTATTTTCTAAATTAAATCAATAAATAGGTTTTTGTTGGGGGATTCATCTATTTTGGCTTTCCTTACGGTTAAGGGTTTTTCTTTTACCAGGTCTACGACTCCTTCCAAATTAGTTATTTCTTCTAGGCAGAACCATTCTCTTATAGGGCACTCCCCAGTCAAGTGCTGCTTAAAGGTAGCAGCATTTCTTGCAATCCAATACCTTTTTCCATTTTCCTGACATGTAGCTAATTGGTTGACATCAAAGCAAGTGGGATTTACACTGGTATGAACTCTGATAGGAGACTGTAAATTCTCTCCATCATAGATTGGGGAGTAACACTTTGAACAAGCTCTTTCTATAAGTTTGCTCATCATTAGGACTACTATCAGTCCTCCCAAGTGTCCAGTATGAACCGCCCCCGTCTCGCTCTGAGGTTTCTCTTTGGTCTCACCTGGTCTTGCCTCTTGGGTTTAGGAGCTTTTTAGACTTAGTGTTCAGAGTTCTTCTTCTGCTTGTTCCCACTTGGTTGTTAATTTTGGTTAGCTTTCATGGGGGGTGTTCTATGAGAGATTTATAATACTTTAATGTTTTAACTCTCCTTTGATAATTACTTAATACTAGTAATCTTATAAATCTAAACTGTAAAATATCTTTTTTCTAATAATCTTATGCTAATTTTAACAGCAATAGTTACATTTTATCATAACAACTGTAACAATTATAATTTTGTTTCTGTGATATTAACAACTTAACAGCTTATGCAATCAGAATTTATGTAAAACTTTTTAACAACAGTGCTTAAACTTACAGGTCACTTGTATAACCTTTTACCTGGCCCTTGGTCCTTTCTTAAGGGTTATTTTTAGTGGGTTCTGGTGTTGCACAACAGTCCACTTAGAAGGGTTGTTTGGAAGATCTGGGCTTGGTAAGTTATTCGGGGGTGACACTGGTCCTTTTACTCTGGTGATATGTGTCCAGCCTTTCTCCTGTGTTCGGACCGTGGTGTGAGTGGTAAGTAGCACCTGGAAGGGACCTTCAAATTTTGGGGTTAATGGGGCATTACTCCAGGATTCAACTAATATCCAGTCCCTGAGGTTAATTTGGTGTGCATTGGTGTCAAGGGGAGAAGTCTGAGGGATGTATCCTTTTTTTTTCTGAGGTTTTCTAATGTTTTTCCAATTGCCTGTAGGTATTTTTGGGTTGCAGTTTCTTCTTCTATGTAGCCTCCGGTGCTGTAGGGGGTTAGGAGGAAAGGGAGCCCGAACATCATTTCATAGGGAGAGACCCCTATGTCTGCTCGAGGTCTTGTTCTAATTTGAAGGAGGGCAAGTGGTAAACACTTAAGCCAGTTCATTTGAGTCTCTTCAATTAATTTGGTCAGTACATTTTTTAAGGTTTTATTCGTTCACTCCACCCTGCCGGAGCTTTGGGGGTGCCAAGGAGTATGTAGTTCCCACTTTATTCCTAATGCTTCCATGACTTGCTGCAGCACTTTAGCTGTGAAATGTGGACCCCGGTCTGAGTCTATGTAATTTACTAATCCATACCGTGGGATGATATTTTCTAACAGGATTTTGACTGCTATTTGGGCCGTTTCCTTTTTGGTGGGAAAGGCTTCCACCCAGTGGGTTAGGTGGTTGACTATGACTAAGAGGTGTTTATAACTTTGCAATGAGGGCATTTTGGTAAAATCTACTTGCATGCTTTGGAATGGTCTTTGAGCCAATTTTCTTCCCTCCAGTTCTGTTTTTCTTATAACTTTCTGATTGACTTTTTGATAGATAACACACCCCTTAGTGATAGCCTTTGCTAAACCACATACTCCTAAACATAGGTTCTCTCTTAGGAAGTGGTCACATAATCCTTGCACACCCCAATGAGTTAAACCATGTAACTTGGTGAGTACCTTTCTGGCCAAAGGTTGGTTTAGAAACTGTCGCCCATCTGGAGCTAGCTATTTCCCCCCTTCTGCTTGATGCAGCTCTAATTCTATAATTGCTTTCATCTCTTTATCACTGTATGTAGGTTCTACATTTCTTTCTCCTTTCTGGGTTCCTTTTAGGTTGAGAACCTTAACTGGGTTCCCCAGTCTCAATGCTGCTTCTTTTGCTGCTTGGTCTGCTAATTGATTTCCCTTCCCCTCAAGGGTATCCCCCTTTTGATGTCCTTTTATGTGCACCACTACTATCTGTATGGGCTTTAGCAGAGAATTGAGCACTAGTTTTATTATTTCTTTATGCACCAGGTCTTTGCCTTTCGAGTTCAAGTACCCCTGCTCTTCCCAAATTTTCCCAAAAGTATGTACAATTCCAAACGCATACTTTGAATCAGTGTAAATGGTCCCACGGTCTTGTTCTAACAAATCCAATCCCCTTTTTAATGCGTAGATTTCACACAGCTGGGCTGGCCAATTAGAGGGTAATTTTTCTTTTTCTATGACTTTGATATCTTCTATGGTTAGGCTTTCGACTATTGCATACCCAGAGACCCTTTTCCCTTCTATCACCCTCGAGGACCTGTCGGTAAACAGCCTTCTTCCAGAAGGTAGAGGTACACTTTCTGAGTCTTCTCTTACTTTTGTTTGAAAATTCATAAGTTCTAAACAATCATGTTCCAACTCCGAAGAAGGTTCATCGGAAAGGAATTGTGCTGGGTTTAAATTTTTGGAGGTGGTCAATTCTAGATTTTCAGTATTTATTAGTGTGATCTCGTACCTCAGTATTCTGGAATCGGTTATCCATTCTGGGGTCCTTTGGCTTAAAATTGTTTTTAGATTGTGCGGCGTGTGAATCTGTATTTTCCCCAGTAAGGTTAATTTTTGGGTCTCCTCTACTGAAGTTGCGGTTGCAGCAATGGCTTGCAGGCAAGTGGGCCACCCTCTAGCCACTGGGTCTAGTAGTTTGGAGACAAAAACTATAGGTTTTCTGCACCTTCCCCATTCTTGGGTTTCTATTCCATTAGGATTGAATACGGTTTTAAGGATGGAGTTTAGTTCTCCCCAGGTGTAAATGTTGGGGCTTAAAAATTGGTTTACTTGATCGGACACTCCTACTAGGTCTTTCACCAAGTTCTCCAGTTCCTTCTTGAAATTTTTAACCTTGGAGGCTGTCAAGGGTGCATTCACAAATTCTATCCCTCCGGCTATTCTGCCCATTGGGACCTCTCTTAAGGGGAAAAGTTTGGTTTTTGATCGGGTATTACAATACGGTCCTCCCTGGGTCTCGGTTACTTGGGGTGTAGTCATAGGCATAGGGTGTTGATTGCCCCCAGGGGAGGGTTCTAAACTAGATGATAGCAGACTATCCCAATTGGAAGGTGGTGCAGGGACCACGGTCGGTGGGGGAGAAGAGATCTGACTGATGTTAGGGGAAACTGAAGGTGTTGTTGCAGGATGGAAGGGGTTAGTGCTAAATTGAGGCTGTGAAATAGGAGTACTTATTGGGGGTGAAGTTGTTAGAGGACTGACTGGAGAGGGAATAGGGGTTATGGGTTGGGGAGGTTGAGAGGGATTTACAGGTGGGGCTTGAGGATTCGGGGAAACGGCCTGAGGTACCTCTGGATGGACAGGGGGAGGGGGTAAATAGTTGAGAGGATCCCAGGTATGGCTAACCTCTTCTTTCTCTTTCTTATTGCTTTTCTTTTCTTGCCCTTGTAATCTACAGATCTTTACTTTTTCATTCTTAGTACTTTGTTCTTGCCAGCAGGCTGCATACTGTATCTGTTCTGATTCTATGTCCCCTCGGCCTCTTAGGTGTTGGTTCAACTGGGAACACATCCACAGGTCTGTGGTCCCGCACCATGGCCACTCCCCAGGTAGACTTAAGGTGGGCCAAACCTCTACACAGTAATGTATCATTTTTATTTTACTTAAGGTCTTAGTACTTTCTTCTTTGTCCCACTGTTCTAACATCTTTCCAAGTGGACTACCAGGTGGGATGTTTGTTACCTTAGCTCTCTCCTGCTCTTTACCAATCCTCGGTTTGCTCACACAAGAACCCATTCTCACTAGGTCTAAATTAAAATCTTTTTACGGTGCCCTTACCCAAACGGAAACTTTAATATAGGGCAACACAAACAAAAAAATTTCGACCTTCTTTCTAACCAAAACTTCCTTAATGTGCCCCTACACAAAAGTAAATTTAAAGACGGGCAACTCAAATTTTAATCCTCACTTACTCCACGAACACCCGTCAGTGGCCCCAGTGACCCGCCCTCAGGGTTTGGGCGCCACCCCTGCTAGTGCCCGGAGTGCCCTGACTGTAGCCTGACAACCCGCCCTTAGGGCCTCAGCCACTACCTCAGCCAGCACCCTTTCCTCTCCTGTATATCAATCAAGTCCCCGTAAGCAGCCGGTCAACCTGGGCCCAGGGTTCCAGTTACCACCCACAGCCAGGACTCGGACATACAGAGTGCGACTCACTCACTCTCCCTATTGTTAAGTCCCTTGCACTTTGGGACTTCCTTAACTCTCACTCCCCTTCACCCGGACAGCGTACTTCTGGGCACCCCCGACCAGTGCTACTTCATACCCGGAAAACGTACCCTCCTTTGGGCACCCCCAACCAGTACGAACTTTCTTCGCACCCGGAAAGTGTACCCAAAAGACCCCCAGCCCATGTAGGCTCTCCGCACCCGGAAAGCGTACCCCCCACCTCTGGGTACCCCCGACCAGTGCGCCCACTCCTGTACCCCAGCAGCTACTCTCAGGTGTTAGCGTATGCTAAACTGTAGCCCAAGCTGGTACCCCTTTCACTCCCCACACCCCTACAGTTACCCCTACTCTGGGCTGTAACCTCGGTGTGGTGCGTGCCTCACACTACTCCGGATCTCTCACACACTCGAGGTGACCCGGGCTGTCTCCCCCTACAGATCCTAGGGGGGGACCTATACCCTCACGTGCCCTATGACGTGCCACTCACACACTAAACTGCCTCTGCACATCCGGAGGGGGCCCCCAATGCCCCTGGAGACGCCTCTCTCACACTGTTCTCCTTTCGCTTCCCTCTGTTCCCGGCCAGTTCCCTCACGGGAGACTGGAACTGTGGTACTGGGAGGTCCACACTTGCTTCAGGGATCCGAGCTACTGGTCCCCGTCTCACTCGCACTCCTCTCGCATGCCTCCACTCCCGCCACCGGTTTCTCACCGATGCTCCTAGGTGGTGTTCTGCGGTGTCTTCTTGGTCCGGGATGGCCAGCTGTCCAGGAGGTCCGAGGTTGGGTGGCGCCTTCCCTTCCGTGGTCCTCTTCTGGCGTGGCTTTTATATCCTGGACGATCCCCCAACTTGTTATAAATAAACAGGGCAGGAGATGATTATTAACTCCTTAAATGCCTTTATTAAAAGGGGAAAGCTCAAGGGATTGCCTACACCTCTGCTGCTGCTCCCTCAATCATGGCCGAGGAGGAGGCCTGAGTCAATTCTGCTGCTCACGCTGCAGAGCTGGGAGTTCGTCCTCACAGAAATTCTCAGGAACTCGTTGGGCTCATTTTAGTCCAGGGGTGCCTTTCTTTCTGAGTGTCTTTCAGGTTATGGTGAGCAGGTGAAAAGTGTTTACAGATAGCTTCATGTCTTGCCAGCCAGGTGGCGTTCTTTATGGGTCTGGATTATGTGCTGACTCGTTGTTGCTAGGGGGTTTTGGTGTTAATTGTAGTAAACATTCTGGCAAGGCTTCATGGGGGTCTCTGCGATTTCCATAATAGGTGTCGATTTCACCTTGACAAGCAGACAGGGAGTCAGCAGGGAGCAGGAAGAGGGGCAGACAGAGAGCAGGCAGAGAGCAGCAAAACCTCGGCAACAGGTAAGGGCATACAAAACTGGGACTTGGGTTACAAACTGGGTACAAACTATTCAAGATAACAATATGCATAACATCAACAGAACATCCAATGTATTATTAGGAGTCTTTAACACTTTTAAAGTAACCATCTACAGAACATTCAACATACAACTAGGAGTCATGAAGTTCCACCCACATCATTTTCCATCTCCTCTCAATTAGGATTTTTACTCTCTCTCTTCACTGACTTTAGTCCCATGCTGTGTTTCTCCACGTTTGACTCTGTCCCTTTCCTCTTACTCAGAGAAGGATTGGTGCTCGGCAAGTTTCATCTGTGCAAAGAAAGAGTTAACATCTCGCCTGGGCCTGCAGATGGTCATGTGATCAATCTCTGCTGGTCGGTGGCGTCTAGAATTTCAAAGCCACCTGGGGATGGAGGGGCTCAGGAATGGTGGCCAGGATCTCTCACGTGGCTGGGCTTCCCCCCCCCCCTCCCCCCCTTTCTCTGTACAGCTTCTGCTGGAGGAGGGGGCGCTTAGCCGGGGAAACGGCAGTCAGGAATCTCAGCGGCCAGGACAGGCTGATGGACACTTCCCCCACCCCTCACTGGCACCGGAGTGGACCTGGCCCAGCTTGGGCCGAGAGCTGTTATCAGGGGCCCGGTGGTGGGGCAAGCTTAAAGTTGGCTAGATGTTAGTAGCCGGGGCCTCCCCTCCCCCCGCCCCGCTGGCAGCTGCTGAGACCCCGGGGCCCAGCTCAGCCCTGCCAGGGCTGCAGCAGCAGAGCCCAGCCAGGCCGTGTCAGGCCCGGGGGGCGGGGGGCGTGGCAGACCGGGGCTAGCCCACCGCTCCTGTCACCTGTCTCCAGTCCTGGAAGGAAGAAAAATTTTCCTGGGATTCTTCTGATTTTTAACTTGTGTAGCCCAGAAACATATCCCTATATTTAAGTGGTTAATCTGGTTGTCAATTTCAAAGCCAGTCACTAATTGTTTTTTGCTATCCATGCTAAACCAGCACATGGTCATATACAAATAACTTAATTTTGTAAGGTTCTGTGTCTTCATTATAACTGCTAATACTGTAAAGCTTCATACTTTCTCCAATCAGATAAGGGATCAAATTCAACAGAGCTTAATAATGGATAACACTGATTTTATTTTAATACATTTTTCCAGGTTGCCCATTGCCTGTGGCCACGCCACCAAGAAGATTGCACTGCATAAGCATCTGATTACCTTAATAAAGAACCAACACTGAAATGAAGTGCACACCCTTCTGCGGAGTGTAGAAGAACAGGAAACAAAAACAACTTGCAAGAAAAAAGGCTGGTTTTGTGTATTCTTTCAATTTTTTGCATCTCACACATTTTCATCATGCAAGGGCACAGATCTGCTTCAGCCACATACCTGCCTTACATTGGCTTTGACATGAAATAAGGTCACAAGGTAGTGCCTAGCCTGCATTTTGCAGAGCAGAGCACCTACTTGAATCTGCCACCTAAACCTCTCTATTTCTCTGAATAAATGCCCCATTGTCCTGGGGTGACTGTATAGTCTGGTATCCTCATCGTCTGTCTTTTTGGTCCAGATATAAGTTTTGTGCCTTTAGGAGCGAAAGGAAGGGGAGGAGAAGCATGCTTTTTTGTAGCTCAGTTTGTGTGTGCAGAAGCTTCACTTCCTCCCCCAGGTTTCCTTTCTCTCTGCGTGCTGTCTGCAGCACAGATAGAGGGATGACAGCTTTCCTTTGCCTTTTTAAGCTAATTTCTCATTTGTGAGCTGAGTCAAGAAAGTTTTTCCTGGGACAGTGGTTTTTTTTTTTGGAACTGTTCAGCTTTTCTCTGGTCCGGAACACCAGGACTGTGGCAGCTATAGCTGGTCTATAGCGGTACAAATAATTTGGCCATGACAGACACTTACTTGACCAGCCTAGCTCATTAGGGAATTGAAGTAAACAAGTCCCCAGGTATGAAGGTAATTGGCTGAATTCAAGCTCATGGGGGGTCCAGCCAATCCCATTGAACCAAGGATGCATCCACATCATTGGCCAGTGAGCTGGGCAGAGTTGAGACCCTTACCCAATCAGGTGTTTAAGAGCAGGAAATTCAAAGCCCCTATAAAAAGGGGCACCCTACAATAAAATCAGGCTGTTGCTGCATGAACTTTGGGTGTGTATGTTGCGTTCTTGTATCCACCATCAGCAACACAGGACAATTGCCCAGGGGCCCCCCAAGCTGCACTGTGGCCTGGATGCCAGGCCCAAGCCCCAGAGACACTAAGTGAGACAGAGCCACGCACACAGAGGAGTCTGAACCAAAGAAGGACACACTGAATTTGCCAGCTCTTCAGAACAATGAGAGGTTTTATTGTGTAATATTATTCCTTTTTAAATGCTTGTGAATACTCTGCTTGTTAAATAAACAATTTTTTCCACTTTTCTCCAAAGAAATCTTTTCTGAACCAGTTGGGGGAGGGGCTGCTGGAATCTGCCTTTTAGAGGACACACTCCTTTTGGAAAGTTTCCTCTCAAATTTGTCTCAAACCAGGACACCAGAGAACGAGGGAAGGATGGGGGGAAGGTGTTTTTAAGACTTGTTTTATTTTTCATTATCCTGCTCTCATCTGATTGGTAATAAAATCAACTATTTTCCCCAAGTCAAGTGTTCTGCCCATGATGGTAATTGGTGAGTGACCTCTCCCTGTTCTTATCTCAACCCAGGAGCCTTTTGTTATATTTTGTTTCCCCTGTCCAGCTGAGGGAGTGATAGAGCAGCTTTGGTGGGTATCTGGCATCCAGCCAGGGTCAAACCACCACAGCCCGCCCTTCCTTCCTTCCTTCCTTCCTTCCTTCCTTCCTTCCTTCCTTCCTTCCTTCCTTCCTTCCTTCCTTCCTCTCATCAAGGCACCTGTGCTGGTTTTAGCTGGTGTAGAGTTAATATTCTTCATGGTAGCTGGTATGGGGCTTGTTGCAGTGCACCCCCACACCCGCGCAGGTGTTCCCATATTAGGAAAAGAGCTTAAGCCTCACCCCTGAACTTTAAAGGAAGAAGAACCAGAAACTTCTATGCTTCGCTCACTGTAATTGGCCCAGTGCCAGGACAAAAGCACCTGTTGGACCCTTTAGCTGTTCCTCAAGGAATGTAGCTATTTTCTATTGGGCAGCATGCCAAAAAACCCTCCTAGATTGTTGAATACTTAAGAGAGAGCACAGACATTCTCAGGGCTTTTTGAGGTGTTTTAGCAGGTGCCAGGGACTTCCCTGCACTGTCCACAGCTTTTATTCTTTTGTTTTGTATAGTTTCTTATTTTCTCTTTAATTAAAACCTTTTTGCTTTTTCAAAACACCTCCGATCAGCCATCTCACTAATTATTCTTAAGCCATTTCTGGGAGGTTGCTGGCAGCCCTCAGTGTGCTGAACCTTCATGGGGCTAATAACACGCTGGCCTCACGCAGAAACTCATCAGGGGCTGTTTTGGATTTGTGCTGAAACAGAGTTGATAACACAGGGATGTTCTAGTTATTGCTGAGCAGGGCTTACACAGAGTCAAGGCCTTTTTTGCTCTTCATACTGCCCTGTCAGGGAGTAGGTTGAGGGTACACAAGAAGTTGGGAGGGGACACAGCTGGGACAGCTGACCCCAACTGGGGGAAAATGACTGGGAGTAAAATTAGAGAAAACTGGGAAGTTATAGGAAATTATAGGATGTAATGCAGTTGCTACTCCCTGGATGGAATGTGATCACTCTGCCTGACTTCCCATACACAATACTTGCTAAGGGGAACTAAATGGAGGGTGGAGTGGAGTGGAGTGGAGTGGAGTGGAGTGGAGTGGAGTGGAGTGGAGTGGAGTGGAGACACCGTGGCCAGGCTCTGTCAAAACCCTTGCAGCGAAGGGAACTCAATGGTGTTTTCTAGCTGATAAGCTACACAGCAGCTGAAAACCAAGGGAGGAAAAAGACGTCTTGCTGTCGAACAAGCAACCATGGCAGGATCACAGATGCCCACCTCCATCTCAAAGGTTACCTCAGATGTAATACTGATGCACACCTCTGTACTAGTTTGAAAGCAAACCAGTGGGATAAGTTTCTTGTGGCAGATGTTCCTCTTTTCAATTCAGGTACCTGGGCTGCTAAGGAGGAAGGGGGTTTTCTGTCCAACTTATTCATGTCTTCTCCATTCTCCTGAAGGAAAAACCAGAGGTTACCTCGTGGAATGTATCCTCTCTCTTTCACTGAGGGATGTCTGCTCCTAATGGTAAAGAGTCTTGTTGGTTCTGACTAGCTGTGGTAAATTCCTTCCTTAATTTCCTTTCCCAGTTTCAGGTGGCCCTCTTCAATTTTCTCTTCCAAGCTCCAGACATGCTCTGCCAGCTTTGTTTCCACGGATAAGACATGGGTGAGTAACGGGGCAGTGACAGCGTCCTAGTAAATTCTCAGTTTGTTGACCAACATGCCCACCTTGTCCTCTCCTTCCCATCATTGCAGTGTCACTAGGTAACAGGAGTATATCTCTGGTCCCAGTTGTGCAAATTTCAACCACATTTGTGATGTACACTGAACACCATCTGGACTCGTAGGGAATCTCTCATCTTCTGAAAAAATGATCTACAGCACAGCCAATTCCCTTAGGCATCATATACCTTGTTCCATTGTGCTCCATTTTCCTTGTTGCACATGGAGGTCTTCCTTACAAAGGTATCTATCCCTTACCCTCGCCAGCAGTCACCACCAGAGGCTGAGAATTTCCTGGGTTCTCCTGATCCCCTGGTCAAGGACCACATCCCAGGACAGGGATCCCAGTTGCCTGGCCTCACTTCCATCCAGAATGGTGTCATTAGCTGCAGCATTCCAGATACGAAGCAGCTAGGTCAGGATGGACTCGTTTTTCTGGCAGGTGAACTCCCTACGCAAGTCACGCAGCTCACCCAAGGGGTAGAGAGCGAGTGATGATCTCTGGCTCTGCCTCTTCTGCTGGGTATGAAGGTCCAGCCACTTCCTCGTCAGTCACTATGTAGACTGATTTGCTCTTTGATTTCTTTTTTTGAATGGGGGCAACTGCCACTGGCTTAGGCTGTCCTGGCTCAGTGACGTCTGTGTGGAGACATTGACTATTCTTTTGGTTTCTTTTGTCTCTGTGACAGTTTGTGTAGGCATGGTGCCTGTTGCTTTGCTGATTTTCTCCTACTCATCCCTGAGGATGCTGTGCCACACTGAGCACTGTTCTGACTCTAAGCATAGTGTACACGGTGCAGGTCGCAGAGAAAAGTAAAAGCAGAACTGACAACAAGATTATGCCCTCCTTGACATCCACAGGGAACTCAATATTTTCAAAATCTGCTGTGTCAGGCCTGAAAGGCTGGAAAAAACCATTCTGTACTCTTCCCTCCAGGGGCCAGGTACAATTGTTGAGGAGACCCCAGAGGTCGCAGCCCAGACTAGGACAGGTGAACAAAACTGAATATATATTCCAAATGACATTCATTGCCTCGGAGGTTATCATGCAATAAACATAATAAACCAATAAAGCGATTTTCATACCACTCCCTGGTCTCAAATGGAACATCACAATCAGCAAATAGTTCCCCATGTGGGGAAAATATAGACAGCAAGGTACAGTACCCATATAAACACGCTGAACATCATGGGGAATAGGCAGTTTCTGTAATACAGAACTGTCACTATAGGACACGAAATCAGGACACGGACTCTCAGAAGGCTGAGATTACTCCAATCTGTGTTTATTCTCAAGCCACTTCTTCTGCATGACTTCCAGAGAGCCCAGGCCATATTTGGCTACCTTTTCCTGTAGGTCTACCACGTCTTTCCATGATAAAACATG
The DNA here is from genome assembly GCA_027886175.1 of Phylloscopus collybita. Classification (NCBI taxonomy): domain Eukaryota; kingdom Metazoa; phylum Chordata; class Aves; order Passeriformes; family Phylloscopidae; genus Phylloscopus; species Phylloscopus collybita. The sequence continues at coordinate 7,222,775 of JAJNNQ010000057.1, forward strand.
GTGGGTGCCAGGTTGCCCTGTAGCAGGGTTTGCCCTAAGCACAGGAAAAGCCTGAACGTCTCCTTGCAAAGTGACAGGATCTGTGTGTATCTGCTCTGTGGATGTCACAGGAGCAGAGAGAGATACCTGTCCAAGGTTCTCGGCACCTGATATCACGGCCCTTTCAGTACCAGCAGAGCCAGAAGGACTCTCTGCAGTCCCCATAAAACGCTCTACGACATCCCAATGCCCCATTTCCAAAGCCTTGGATTTCACTTCGTCCCAGAAACGCCTCAGGTCTCTGGGGCGCACTGTGACCTGGCAAGGCGGGAGCGTCCAGTGATTGGCTGAAGAGAGAGCACCAACTCGGGGCCCCTTACTTCGAGCAATCACAGGTGTCGTGGCAGCTGTATTGCCCCCTGCTCCAAACGTGAACACTGGGGGTGGCACAGACAAAGCATTCGCAGACTCACTAGAGAGTGGGGGGTGGGGAAGCACCGCAGCCGCACCAGCTGCTGTAGAAACCGCTGAAGCCTGCGACCGCGGAACCGCAGATGCGTCCAGACTCAGTGCAGGGGGGGCGGCGCCGAAAGAGAATCGGTCCCTCCCACACGCTGCACCGGAGGTGGGGCTGGCATGGGAGGGTGTGTCGGAGCCGGTAGGAGTCCGGCTCCCATCCCGCCCGGGCCCGGGAGGGCAGACGCAGGGGGAGCCGCGGCATGCGCCGCCCCCACAGTGTTGCTTGGCAACGCGAAAACAGACGGGCCGGGGGGGGGCGGCTGACGGAGCCGCTGCCTCACTTCCGGCCCGCGCGGCCGGAAGAGACGGTGGAGGCTTGGTGCGAGGGCGCACGACCGGGGGGGAGGGGGGAGGGCTGTTCCCCCGCTGCCGCAGCGGCAGCTGGTGCTGCCGCGAATTGCGCACGGGCGGATGCACCGCTGAGCCGGGAGAGGATCCGCCCACCCCGCCGCCGCTTGCGCGGGGGGTCTGCGGCGGCGACGCGGCGTCTCCGCCGGTTGGGGGGTATATTTCAACATCTGCCGCATCGAAAGGGTAGCGTGTACGCCTTTCGCAATGTGGGCATTTTGTTGTGACCGTCCCCCTTAAGCTAACACCCGCTGGCTGCGCCGCCAACTGCGCGCGTCCCATCTCCGCCACGAAAACATGGGGGATGGGTGATTCCCCCCCCCCCCCCCCGCGCATTCCCGGACGCCGCAGAGCCCGGCACTTGCGGGGCGGGATCAGGAGGCGGTGCAGGGGTCCCAAGCCCCGCCCACGGCCGCCCACGCCCGGGAGCGGCAGGCTCCCGGGTTTGCGGGGGGCAACGGGGCACGGCGCCTGCGAGGCGGGACGAGGGGGCCTCCGAGCCCCCCCCCCCCCCACTCCCGTTGCTCGCTCGCGCCTGCGCGAAGGGGGCTTGCAGGCACCGCAGGAGACAACGTCGGATGGCAGCTCACTCAAAGCTCCGTCTCCATTCTCAGATGCGGCAGAACTCGGATTTGAGCTAGAAAGTGAACTCTCACCGGAACTTTTCAATATCGTAATAATTTTTTTTCTAAGTTATTATTAACTTGGCAATGTCTGCTTGCCCAGAGTACAAGGTCTCATGCAGACTATCTCCTAAAACGTGCCACAATGTCTTTGACAACGCTTTCTTGGCACTTGGAAAAATGCCGTTTGATTTCCCCAAAAAATATAGGGCTCGAAATTGGTCAGTGGGAATATCAGCCCCTTTTTGCTCCAAGAGGCTCCCCCAAAGTTCCAGCACTAGGGTGTCTTCAGGGCCTAGCAAAGTGTTATAAATAGCGAAAGCTAATTTAAAATAAAATAGAATTTATTGCCAGCGAAAAATCACGGATAAGAAATTTACAAAGCCAATACAGAAATTGACAGTCAGCGAAGCAAGGAAACAGGCAGTGCACACTGGGTGAGCCTCTCGATGTGTCCTGCGACACATCACCCCTGAGGTCTCACGAGGGTCTCAGTCCAAGTCTGCCAGTCTTATACCCTTAGCTCAGTGAACATGTCTGGACATGTCTTGTGGTTCCGGTATCGAGGGGAACTTGAAACCTCCTGGGGTTGGAGCCACTGCCCAGTACAGAATTTCTTTAGACTTCTTTGTTTCTTGATGGTGCTGCTGATAGAATTAGGGTAGCGGGCAGTGAGAATAAATTTCCTGGGTGTGCAGGATGTATCTTGAGCACTCTTAATGGTCCAGGTGGGACGCATCCTCTGGGCTATCTAATCCTTATCAGATGCCAATTGCCCCTGTCTCTGTGCCTTTCCACCCCTCATTGGTATTGTAATTCCATTGTCTCTTTCCCAGAGCTGGGGTATTCTCCTGTGTTAAGTGAGTTTTCTCTGATGTAATAAATTACCATCGGTAATTGTTCACTGAACCGTGCTACAGGAAAAACCTTGTTATCTCATCGAGACTATTTCTTCAGACATCCGGCAAAGTAAACAAGAAGATAAACAGAAGCAAAGAAGCTGAACAACCAGTTTTCTGCAAGCGATCGATTATGAGACCCTGTTCTCACGACCACCAGGAAAACCCCCCCTGCAACACTTCACAAACACAAAAGAAACAGAAGCGTGTCACGGGAAGCTGCAAAGTATAAAGAGCAGAGACTTTCTGTGGTATGGCGCGAGCCACAGTGGGGCAGGAGACCCCTTGGGCCGCCCAGCGCGCTGTATTGCTTACTGTTGCTTGCTTAATAAATTCCCATATTATTTTAATTGGGCTTGTGTCCAGTCAATTATTGCGACACACTTATAACAAATTTGGTGCCGTGACCTCGGATAGAGGCAACCTGGTGTGGGTCACCATACGGGGGAGGCGCCCCGCTGACAAGCGGCCCCTGTTTGTGTAGCACCCCATCCGATCCTCTACCGACGAACCCTAAATTCAACAGTAAGCAAAAGAAAGCCGGCAACCCCATAATCTTTGTGCATGAAGCCTGAACGAAGACGCAGGAGTGCGTAAGTATAGGCCGGTTATCCGTTCGGTTGGGGTTGGGTATCCCAGAGTGTGTCATTGTGAGACGTCCAGTGAAGGACGAAGCGAGTGTGGGCTCCTCAGTAGTGCGGTTCCCATATCCCGCGAGGGACTGGGCCACGAACAGGAGGTGAAGTGTGTGTGTGTGTGTGAAGGCACTCTGGAAGATGGGACAGAGGAAAAGCAAGCCCTCTGATCCCATGGGTGGGGGACCCCAAGTGAAGCTTCCCCAGATACCGCCAGATAGTCCTCTAGGACTGATAATTACACATTGGGATGATTACCCTTCTAGGCAGGGTAAGAGTAAAGTAAAAATGATTCACTATTGTATGGAGGTGTGGGGTGGGAAACAAATTAGAGCCGACCACTTATACTGGCCTGTGTTTGGTTCCTTTGAAGATTGGATTTGTCAGGCTTTGAACAATTATGTAAGTTCCAAGGAACCTTTTAGTTTAGAGGAGAGTGAATATGCTCATCTCTGGATCGGGTCAGAAACTAGGATAAATTTATACCCTCTAAAAGAAAAAGGGGGAGAGGAAAAAAAGAAAACACAGAGGGAGGAAGAAGTACCCATTTCACCCCCTCCTTATATACCACCACCCCCTCCCCCGGCACCTCTTCCACCTGCACCACCTTCTGTGCCAAATTATCCTAATGATTCAGACTCCGCATCTGGTTCCCTCGAGGAACATCGGATAGTAACAAGGAGTCAGACAAAAAGTAAACAACAGGAGAGCGGATTATACCCACTCAGAGAAATTGCCATGGGGGGTCCACAAGCAGGTATAGGTTATGTAGCGGTCCCTTTGAATTCAGGGGATGTGCGAGAATTTAAGAAAGAAATGGGGAATCTGTTAGAGGATCCCTTAGGAGTTGCAGAAAGGGTGGATCAGTTTCTAGGACCCAACATATACACTTGGGATGAAATCCAGTCTATACTGGGCATCCTATTCACAGCAGAGGAAAGGGGAATGATCAGAAGGGCTGGAATGAGAGTGTGGGACCAGCAACACCAACAGGGTCCCGTAGCAGATGTTAAATGGCCCCTCCAGAGACCAAACTGGAATAATCAGGATCTAGTAGATCGGGGCCATATGCAAGATCTAAGGACAATTATTGTCCAAGGAATAAGAGAATCAGTCCCTCGGGGGCAGAATATCAATAAAGTTTTTAATGAACAACAAAAGAAAGATGAAACTCCCACCGAATGGCTGGAAAGGTTACGAAAAAGTCTCCAGTTATATTCTGGGGTAGATCCTAATACCCCGGTGGGACAAGCCCTGCTGAAAACTCAGTTTGTGGCCAAATCATGGGCGGATATTAGAAAGAAGCTAGAAAAGATAGAAGATTGGCAAGATCGTGGATTAGATGAATTGTTGAGAGAGGCTCAGAAAGTTTACGTAAGACGGGAGGATGAGACTTATAAGAAACAAGCTAGAATGATGCTGGCAGCAGTCAGAGACGGGCAGAGAGCAGCAGACTCCAGAAAGGGATTTGAGGCTCGGCACAAAGAATCTAGGGCAAAAAGACCCCCGGAGGAGGACAAAAGAGAATTGACATGTTTTTTTTGTGGAAAGAGGGGGCACATTAAAAAATTTTGCAGACAGAGGATAATGGATGAACGAATGTTCAAGGAGGAATAGGGGTGTCAGGGGCTCTACTTATTGGGGACCCAAGAAAGAACTGAGCCCTTGATAAAATTAAAAGTGGGTCCCCAACAACAAGAAATTGAGTTCCTAGTGGACTCAGGGGCAGAAAGATCAACTGTCCAAAAATTACCTTGGGGGTATGAAATATCTTCAGAAAAAGTTCAAGTTATTGGAGCTAAAGGGGAACCGTTCAAGGTACCCGTAATTAAAGATGTATTGTTTGAAACAGACTCTAAACTCGGCATAGGGTCCTTGTTGCTAGTGCCTGAGGCCGACTATAATTTGTTAGGACGGGATTTGATGATTGAATTAGGAATTAACTTAGAAGTAGTAGAGAAGAAACTTGCCATTAAGCTGTGTCCCTTAAGGACTGAGGATGAAGAGAAAATAAATCCTGAAGTGTGGTATACTCCAGAGACAGTGGGAAGATTAAACATTGAACCCTTTACAGTAACTATAAAGAACCCAGAGTTACCAGTTAAAGTTAAGCAATATCCAATACCTAAAGAGGGGAGACAAGGGTTAAAACCCGAAATAGAGAGATTAATTAAACAGGGGTTATTAGAACCATGTATGTCTCCATTCAACACACCTATTCTGCCTGTAAAGAAGGCAGATGGAAATTACCGATTAGTGCACGATTTACGAGAAATTAATAAAAGAACAGTTGCAAGATTTCCTGTAGTATCTAACCCCCACACCCTCTTGAGTCAATTAGGTCCTGAGGATCAATGGTATAGTGTAATAGACCTTAAAGATGCCTTCTGGGCTTGTCCACTAAGTGAAAAGAGTCGAGATTATTTTGCTTTTGAATGGCAAGATCCAGATACTCACAAGAAGCAACAGCTAAGGTGGGCGGTGCTTCCACAAGGTTATACTGAGTCCCCTAATTTGTTTGGCCAAGCATTAGAACAAATTCTAAGAGGGTATGAATTGACTACAGGAATTACTCTTGTCCAGTATGTAGATGACTTACTTTTGGCAGGAAGAAGTGAAAATGCTGTCAGAGAAGAAAGTATTAAATTGCTGAATTTTCTAGGTTCAAAAGGCCTTAAAGTATCAAAGTCTAAATTACAGTTTGTTGAAAAAGAGGTGAAGTATTTAGGACATAGGTTAAGTAAGGGAACAAAGAGATTGGATGCTGAAAGGGTTAATGGTATCTTATCGCTGTCAGCACCAAAAACTAAAAGACAAGTGCGGCAGCTACTGGGCTTATTTGGGTACTGCAGGCAATGGATTGAGAATTACAGTAAAAAGGTGAAGTTCCTTTATACTAAGCTTGTTAACGATAGCTCGGTAAAGTGGACCCAAGAAGATGAAAACCAACTGGAAAAATTAAAAGAAGAATTAGTAAATGCCCCGGTCCTAAGTTTACCAGACTTGAAAAAGCCATTTTTTCTATTTGTAAATACAGATGATGGAACAGCATTTGGAATACTTGCGCAAGAATGGGCAGGAAGTAAAAAACCAGTAGCATATATTTCCAAATTTCTTGACCCTGTAAGCCGCGGATGGCCCACTTGTTTGCAAGCAATAGTAGCAGCTGCACTCCCAGTAGAAGAAGCACATAAAGTAACTTTTGGAGGGGAGCTGAAGGTATTATCACCCCATAATATCAGGGGTGTGTTACAGCAGAAAGCAGATAAATGGATAACTGATGCTCGACTTGTTAAATACGAGAGCATCCTCATCTCTTCTCCCAAATTAACCCTTGAAACCACAACACTGCAAAACCCCGCACAATTCTTATATGGGGAACCTAGTGAAAATTTAACCCATGATTGTCTTCACAATATAGAGGAACAAACAAAAATTAGACCGGATTTAGAAGATGAGGAGCTTGAAACCGGTGAAAAACTGTTTGTGGATGGATCCTCCCGAGTAGTACAAGGAGAGAGGAAATCAGGATATGCAATAATTAATGGGAAAACCTTTACAGTGGTAGAATCGGGACCCCTAAGCCCCACCTGGTCAGCCCAGGCTTGTGAATTATATGCAGTGCTAAAAGCTTTACAGCTCTTGTCGGGAAAGGTGGGGACTATATATACTGACTCAAAATATGCTTTTGGAGTAGTACATACCTTTGGGAAGATATGGGAAGAAAGGGGTTTAATCAATTCCCAAGGTAAAAAGTTAATACACCATAGATTGATAACTCAAATCTTACAGGCCATCAGAGGGCCTAAACGAGTAGCAGTAGTACATCTAAAAGGTCACCAGAGGGGGCTGACCCCATTGATAAGGGGAAATAATTTAGCAGATCAAGAAGCTAAAAAGGCTGCATTAATGACCCTACAGGGATGCATAAGTGAAGAAAAAACCCAAGAAAAGTGTGAGATCTGTGGGGAACATGTAGATGAGTCCCCATGTTATGTTTGCTGGAAAGAATTTGGGCTAGAAGCAATAAAGTGCACATGTAATGACGAGAAATACACATGCTACCCCATACATGGTAAAAGTCACCACATTTTGAGTTTCACTATCCAAGAAAAAGACAAACTGAACCAAATGGGAATTAGGGAAAATAATGGGAAGTGGCAACTCCCAGATGGTCGGGAGGTTCTCCCAAAACCTCTGGCCCTGAGAATAATGCGGAAGTTTCATGAGCTAACTCATTGGGGAACTCAAGCATTAGTGGATCAGTTTGCCAATAAGTACATGTGCATTGGAATACATAATATTGCAAAACGAGTCGTAGGAGACTGTATGACTTGCCAGAGGGTCAATAAACATCAGCTAAGAGAAAGAATACATGGGGGAAGAGAATTAGCCCATAGACCATTTGCAAAGATACAAATAGACTTCACTGAATTACCGAAAGTAGGGAGATACAAGTACCTACTAGTAATAGTAGATCATCTAACTCAATTTGTAGAAGCATTCCCAACAGCACGGGCCACGGCTCAGACAGTAGTAAAGATACTATTAGAACAAATCATTCCCCGGTATGGGGCAATAGAGGTAATTGATTCTGATAGAGGCCCTCATTTTGTGTCTAAAGTGGCAAAGGAGACTCTCCAATCTTTAGGCACTAAGTGGCAGTATCACACTCCGTGGCACCCACAAAGTTCAGGAAAAGTTGAGCGGATGAATGGAGAAATAAAGAAACAGTTGACAAAGCTGATGTTGGAAACAAAAATGTCATGGGTTAAGTGCCTTCCCTTAGCATTATTAAACATAAGAACACAGCCCCGCACAGATGTCGGGGTTTCTCCTTTTGAAATGTTGTATGGCATGCAGTATGATCTAGAAATTCCACAGGATCATCCCCAATTAGAAGAATCACAAATTAAACCCTATATAATACAATTAATGACTAGAAGGGAAAAATTACGGGCTAAAGGTTTGGCGGTCCAGAGGCCACCTTTAGATGTGGCAATGCACAAAATCAAACCAGGAGACAAAGTATTGATTAAATCATGGAAAGAGTCCTCCTTAACCCCCCGTTGGGAAGGACCCTATGTTGTTTTACTTACTACAGAAACTGCTATCCGGACAGCTGAAAGAGGGTGGACTCACGCAAGCCGAGTAAAAGGGCCTGTCCAAGACTCCTCTTCCTGGCAAGTTATCAGCATACCTGGAGATTCGAAGATCAAGCTTAAAAGGACACAAATTAACTGATTGGTAACAGGAGTACGCATGAGCAATTATCATGAAGTAACTGAACCACATGTAGATAGTAGAGATATTAGAGCTAGATGTAAAAAATCCTGATTGTAATTGTTATCCTTTTGTATACTTTATTTGTAAGGTGTGCCGAGAACGGTGGTGGTCTCATTGTTAACAGGGAATCCCTCCTTCTGGAGCGTGCAGCCCTTGTTGGAAAAAAGAGAAATCTCTAAATTTGCCTTAGACTTTAAAGTATTATATGGAATTTGGCCTGAATATTACTGTTATCATTTCAACAAAACAATCCCATTTATAGCAGAAATTATAAAGGGGTGTTGCCATAGAGCTCTGAAAAGAGTCAGGTGCAATATACCTTTAGTAAAAAATAATAAAAATTGGGAGTCTTGTAAGCAGATGCAAGTGACAAAAACCAGCATTAATACTCCTGAAGAATACTCTTGCTGCCGAGAAGATGGTACTCCCCGTGGCTCGAAGCAACCGAGTCGACGGGCGAGGCAGAAGGGTAAGAAAGTGTGGAGAACGAAGTTCCATGAATGGGACTGTGCGGAAATGCTGGGAAAGCTGCCTCCTATCACTAGAAAAAGGCACCTATGACTCCACAGGCAGGAGCTCTAGCAAGCCTCTGAGACCAAAAGGAAATTTAAGAGTAATATGTAGACAGAAGGACTCCCACCCTTCGCGGCATGCTTTAAGACTTATGGTATTTGTAATGCTCTGTGATTTAGTAATGACGGAAATTGATCAGTATGAACACCGACCATTTAAATGGTCTCTGGTTAGGGGAGAAGATCAGCAGGTGATTCAGACAATTACCACTCCCGGAGCCCCCAGTTTTACACCCACTCTGTGTCAAATAGTGCCCATAGAACCCTGCCCAAATCTGAAGGGATTCTACATCTGTCCAAGTTCAAATCCTGGGAAAGGATATTGCAATAGTCCAGGGCATTATTACTGTGCATACTGGGGATGTGAAACTATTGCAGCAGACTGGAGCCCGGGAGCGGGTCCTGATAAGTTTCTCAAGGTAGGGTGGGGACCATGGGGATGTGATCCACCTGAAAAGGATTCATATGGTATTCAGCTAGGCCCCCGGCGCGGTATCTCACTAGGCAAAGTAAACTGTAAATTCATATATGTGAACATATCTAAGCCTATGGACCCCGGCTGGATAACTGGGAAAACATGGGGCATGAGGTTCTGGAGGTCCGGTACTAATAGAGGTGGGTTGTTCCTTATCAAGAAAGAAGTAGTAACACCTGAACCACAAGCAGTTGGCCCCAACCCAGTTATTAGCCCTCTGAGAGACCCAGAAGTTCCGTATGTAACAAAGGCCCCAGTCTTGAATAACACCGACACAACAGGACTTAATCCAAGTTCAGGTATGAAAAATGACCCCTTGTGGAAACTCTTAAATACCACATATCAAGTTTTAAACTCTACTAACCCAAACTTTACCCAACATTGTTGGTTATGTTACGATGTTAAACCACCTTTTTATGAATCAGTAGGGGTCCGTTCGAGAATAAGACGAATTAATGGATCAAACCCATCCCAGTGCCTATGGAACGAGAAAAAACAAGGGATAACAATGCAGTACGTGTCTGGGAAAGGAAGGTGCATAGGTAACGTGCCCCCGGGTAGACAACACCTGTGCGGAGTAATAACCTCCCTGAAAGAAAAACCACCTGCAGACTGGCTAGTACCAGACAGTAGTACCAAATGGATTTGTTCCAAAACAGGAGTCACTCCTTGCCTATCCCTTAAACTATTCAATGAAAATGAAGAATACTGCATACAAGTGACTATTATCCCTAGAATAATATACCATCCCGAAAATTTCATGTATGATCACTTAAGCTCCCATCATTTGCAGAAACAAGAACCTGTCACTCTCACTGCCCTAACGGTCACTACCTTGATAGCTGTAGGAGCTGCAGGGGCAGGGACAGGAATAACTTCACTAGTTCAGCAAAATCAAAAATTCCAATCATTAAGAATAGCTGTAGATGAAGATTTAGCTCGGATAGAAGAATCAATTAGTGCCTTAGAGAAATCAGTCCGATCATTGTCAGAAGTAGTCCTGCAAAACCGAAGAGGGTTAGACCACCTATTTCTTCAACAGGGGGGGCTGTGTGCTGCCTTGGGAGAACAATGTTGTGTTTATGCAGATCATACCGGAGTAGTAAGAGATACCATGGCTAAACTCAGAGAAGGCCTAGAGAAAAGGAAACGAGAACGAGAAGCTCAACAGAGTTGGTATGAATCCTGGTTTAACCACTCCCCCTGGCTAACTACACTGCTATCAACCATTGCAGGACCAGTAATCTTACTAGTTCTGGGATTAACATTTGGACCATGTATATTCAATAAAGTAATTGAAATAGTAAAAAGTAGATTAGAAGCAGCACACCTGATGCTCATCCAAGCCAAATATGAACCGATTGGAAATGAGCATATAGAGGCCGAAACTCTAATCCTGAGTCAGCAAGAGTTACAGCGGTTCAGTGAACAAAATAGAAGAGGGGGAAATTGTAATAAATTACCATCGGTAATTGTTCACTGAACCGTGCTACAGGAAAAACCTTGTTATCTCATCGAGACTATTTCTTCAGACATCCGGCAAAGTAAACAAGAAGATAAACAGAAGCAAAGAAGCTGAACAACCAGTTTTCTGCAAGCGATCGATTATGAGACCCTGTTCTCACGACCACCAGGAAAACCCCCCCTGCAACACTTCACAAACACAAAAGAAACAGAAGCGTGTCACGGGAAGCTGCAAAGTATAAAGAGCAGAGACTTTCTGTGGTATGGCGCGAGCCACAGTGGGGCAGGAGACCCCTTGGGCCGCCCAGCGCGCTGTATTGCTTACTGTTGCTTGCTTAATAAATTCCCATATTATTTTAATTGGGCTTGTGTCCAGTCAATTATTGCGACACACTTATAACATCTGACATTCCTAAGACTACATGTTTTACCATCACCCATAACAGTAAGCATTATAATTACATAAAATATAGTAAGAGAACATGAGTTAGCATTTACTACAACCAATATCACCTTATTAGGAAAACATGAATTAATCCATCATAACACGAAGGAACCATCATTTTGCCAAAATTTGCCTCCTTATCAGAGAGAAACGAACTGGCAAGCAGCACGCAGGTTGGTTTTACCGAAAAAACCTTTTTTTTTTTTTTTTTTTTTTGAAGGGGCTAGGTACAATACCTGTTCCCGTGGCTGCAATCACGTCGGCATCCACCAGATGTCACTATACGACATGAAATCAGGACATGGGGTCTCAGAAGGCTGAGATGACTCCAATGGGTTTATTCTCAAGCCACTTCTCTTTATACCTTTTTACCAAGAACCCACCCAAGGGGTGGAATCCTTGGACCACATTGGTTGCGTTAGAGGGACATCAAGTAAATTCCCTCCTCTGAGAAAGAATGAAAAAACCAGGATAATGTACAATAACAGATTCCTTGTTTACAGAGATTGTCCCTGGGAAAGGAATTTCAGAAAATCAAAACATTGCAGGCACGAACCGTGGCTACACAGAACTGTAATTCTGACTTCTCTCAGGACTGCCTCACATTGGGTGCCAAAATATGTACTCGTTTGAAAGCAAACCAGTGCAAGATTCCAAGTCAAAACTACAGTTTAATAGGAAAATTAAAATAAAAGCAATAGTACAGAAACACTGGCTTAAACTGACAGAGTCAGAATATGATCTGGCACCCTATTGGTCAGGGTGGTAGTAGCAGTCCAATTAAATGGTGGCTACAGTCCTGTTGGAGTGATGGATGTGGTTCTGTTGAAGTGGTGACTGTAGAAAGATCTGGTCCTTTTCTGGAGGTCCAGTGGTAGTTATGGAGCTCTTGTCCTCTAGGAATCCAGTGGGTAGTGATGCCCGTGGTGTTCCAAGCCTCTGATTATATACAGGTAGGAATGTTTGGTTCCTCTCCCTGGGCAGAGCATCTCAGGATGGGATGATATAATTCTTTGAGTCATGCTGGGAGACCTTGATGGCCCATTAGCAGAGAGAGTCCCCCAGAGGGTGTTATCAGGGTTGACCCATGGAGAAGATGAAGAACACTGCCCCTCCTATCTTAACAGCTTACACAGATGGTAATAGAATACATACTTTTGGTTACATCTTACATTGTAACCTAAGACAACCGCCATCCCAAACCTACCTGCCTCAAAGGCACCACTACCACTCATGGAGCACGCATTCAGTATTTCAGTGACTATCAGGGAGAAAGGTATGTATGACTAGAGTCACTCAAGCTCCACCTAAACATGACAAAATAGTATAAAAGTTAAAAATGGGGAGAAGCTAGGGAAGACTCCACTGTAACTGCTGGGATCGGTCAACAGGCTGAACCTGTCTTCTCCCCCATAGGGACATCTATTGGGTAAGAACCATACTCTGCACACTGCATTATTATCTCAAGCCAGCTTTTGTTAGGGATTAGAGTTTGTCAGTATATTTTTTGTCTTGGGTTGTGGAGCCAGGGGTGTGTATTCTATTTCATCTGTTAAAAGCAGTTGGGGAGATGTTTTTTTCCTTTATCTCTTGTAACTCAAGGTGGGAGAGGGCCAGATGCCTTCTGATAATGGGCCATTAACATCTCCCCAGGCTATACCCTCCCCAAAGCAGTACATCCACATTCCATCATCCTATTGTGACATGCACCACATCCTCCCCTGGCAATGGGGGGAGCCATCCATTCCTACCTGGATAAAACTGAGACACAGGAACACAAAGGCATCTAGCTTCACCTGATTTCTGGGAGGAAGACTGGACCCCATTTCACCATCACCAGACCCCCTCTCACCATCACTGGACCCCTTCTCACCACCCCCGGACCCTTTTGCTACAGGACCATCTCTACTTCAACAGAACCACATCTGCCACTCCTGGAGGACTTACTTTTGGACTGCTTCCAACACCCTGACCAACAGGGTGTCAGGTTGTAGCTCTGACTCTGTCAGGGTTTTCTGAAATTGTTGTTTGTTTATTTGCTGGTTTAGTTGGGTGGTTTTGTTTTTCTACTACATTTTTACTGTTAATATTCCTAGTAAAGAACTGTTATTCCTATTCCCAAATCTTTGCCTGAAAGCCCTTAATTGCAAATTTATAATTTGGCGGGGGTTGAGGAGTTTACATTCCCCATTCTAAGGGAAACCCCAGTTTCCCTGACAGATACCTGTCTTTCCAAACTTACACAGCCTGGCTACTTCGGGTCTGGGACCTTATGGGTACTGGTGTGCAACTAGATAGTGGTGAGGCAAGGAATTTAGGATCCTTGACCCAGGACTTGGGTATAAATCAGGTATTTGTAAGGGAGCCAGGGCCCCTTTCCCTTTGGGAGCGGCTTTTAATGAGTGTGAGAGAGAGATTTGTCCACAGAGAAAGAATGCAGGAGCACCACCAAAAGATGCGCTGGAAAACTCTTAAAGAAGGAATCCAACAGCTGAGGGAAGTGGCAGTATTGGAGGTACTTTTTGGGAGGAGTGGACAGCATGATAATGACCCTGACAAGGTTAAATGCACAGGGCAGATGTTGTGGAATCTGGCAAATCTAGGGCCATCTCAGTACACTACCTTCATTGCAACAATTAATGCTGAGGACAACCAAATGACAGTGGGGTCTGTTGCAAATAAGCTTAGAAATTATGAGAGTATGATCAATGGCCCGATGCAGGCTCATATCTCTGCTGTGGTTAAAGAACTCAAAGAGGAAATGAGGGAGGTGAGGGAGGAGATGAAGAGGAACAGTTCCAATGTAGCACTGGTGCGAGTCACAGGTCCCAGAGTTAGAGCCCAACGACCCCCAGCTAGAGAGAGAGGGTACACTCCAAGAGCTGACCTGTGGTTTTATCTGTGTGACCATGGGGAAGGCATGGGAATGTGGGATGGGAAACCCACTTCCGTCCTGGCAGCATGGGTGTGTGAGCTCAAGGAGAGGAACACTCACCGAGAGGGTTCCACTAAAATGAAAGTAGCCTCAACCTCCCACGACCAATCTCCCAGAAGTCAGAATGCTGTTGAAGGAACCTCTAGTATGTATGCTCAGGGAGGGAATAACCAGTGATAGAGGGGCCCTGCCTCTAGCCAGGTAGAGGAAAGGGACTATCGGATCTATTGGACTGTGTGGATCCGATGGCCTGGCACATCCGACCCACAAAGATATACGGCTTTGGTTGACACTGGTTCCCAAAGTACCCTGATGCCATCAAAGTATGTGGGAGCAGAACCAATTTCTATTTCTGGGGTGACAGGAGGGTCCCAGCAGCTGACTGTATTGGTTGCTGAAGTAAGTTTAACTGGGAATGGGTGGCAGAAACACCCCATTGTGACTGGCCCAGAGGCCCCGTGCATCCTTGGCATAGACTATCTCAGAAATGGATATTTCAGAGACCCAAAAGGATATCGTTGGGCTTTTGGAGTAGCTGCTGTAGAGACAGAAGACATCAAACAACTGAACACCTTGCCTGGTCTCTCAGACGACCCCTCTGCTGTGGGACTGCTGAGAGTTGAAGAACAACGGGTACCAATCGCCACAGCAACAGTACACCGTCGGCAATATGGCACTGACAGAGACTCTGTGACTCCTATCCATGAGATGATTCATTAACTGGAGACCCAAGGCGTGGTCATCAAGGCTCATTCACTTTTCAACAGCCCTATATGACCAGTGCGTAAGCCCAGTGGGGAATGGAGAGTGACAGTGGATTACCATGGCCTGAATGAGGTCACGCCACCACTGAGCGCTGCTGTGCCAGACATGTTGGAGCTTCAGTACGAGCTGGAGTCCAAGGCAGCAAAGTAGTACACGACCATCAATATTCCCAATGCCTTCTTCTCTATTCCTTTGGCAGCAGAGTGCAGGCCCCAGTTTGCTTTCACCTGGAGAGGCATGCAGTACATCTGGAACCAACTGCCCCAGGGGTGGAAACACAGCCCCACCATCTGCCATGGACTGATCCAGGCTGCCCTGGAAAAGGGTGAGGCTCCGGATCATCTACAGTACATTGACGACATCATTGTGCGGGGGAACACGGCAATGGAAGTCTTTGAGAAAGGAGAGAAGATCATCCAGTTTCTCCTGGAAGCTGGTTTTGCCATCAAGAAGAGCAAAGTCAAGGGACCTGCCCAAGAGATCCAGTTCCTGGGAGTGAAGTGGCAAGATGGACGGCATCAGATTCCCACTGAGGTCATCAATAAGATCACCGCCATGTCCCCACCGACCAACAAGAAGGAAACACAAGCTTTCCTAGGGGCCATAGGCTTTTGGAGGATGCACATCCCTGAGTACAGTCAGATTGTGAGCCCTCTGTACCTGGTTACCTGCAGAAAGAACGATTTCCACTGGGGCCCAGAACAGCAACACGCCTTTGCCCAGATCAAGCAGGAAATCGCACATGCAGTAGCCCTTGGCCCAGTCAGGACAGGACCAGAGGTGAAGAACATGCTCTCCTCTGCAGCCGGGAGCCATGGTCTGTCCTGGAGCCTTTGGCAGAAGGTGCCTGGTGAGACTCAAGGCCGGCCACTGGGATTCTGGAGCCGAAGCTACAGAGGGGCTGAAGCCAATTACACTCCCACAGAGAAGGAAATCTTGGCCACCTATGAAGGAGTTCAAGCCACCTGAGTGGTGATTGGTACTGAAGCACAACTCCTCCTGGCACCCCGACTACCGGTGTTGGGGTGGGTGTTTGAAGGAAAGGTTCCCTCCACTCACCACGCCACCGATGCCACATGGAGCAAATGGATAGCTCTCAGCACTCAGCGCGCCCGTATTGGAAACCCAAATTGCCCTGGGATTTTGGAAGTAATTACCAACTGGCTGGAAGCTGAAAACTTCAGTCTCACTGACGAAGAAGAACAAGAGCAAGTAACCCAGGCTGAAGAAGCTCCACCGTATAACCAACTCGCAGCAGAAGAAACACGCTACGCTCTTTTCACTGATGGTTCCTGTCGCATTGTAGGGATGAACCGGAAGTGGAAAGCAGCCGTATGGAGCCCCACACGACAGGTTGCACACGCCACTGAAGGAGAAGGTGGGTCAAGCCAGCTTGCTGAACTCATAAGCTGTTCAATTGGCCCTGGACATTGCTGAAAGAGAGAAGTGGCCGAAGCTCTACCTCTACACTGATTCGTGGATGGTAGCTAATGCTCTGTGGGGCTGGCTAGAAAGGTGGAAAAAAGCCAACTGGCAGCGTAGGGGAAAACCAATCTGGGCTGCTGATGAGTGGAAGGACATCTCCACCAGAGTAGGGAAACTACCTGTGAAAGTCCGTCATGTGGATGCCCATGTCCCCAAGAGTCGGGCTAATGAGGAGCACTGGAACAACGAGCAAGTAGATCAAGCCGCGAGGATAGACGTGTCCAAGACAGACTTGGATTGGCAACACAAGGGAGTATTGTTCCTAGCTCGGTGGGCCCATGATGCTTCAGATCATCAGGGCAGAGATGCCACCTACAAGTGGGCACGAGACCGAGGGGTGGACCTAACCATGGACAGTATTTCACAGGTTATCCACGACTGTGAGGCATGTGCTGCCATCAAGCAGGCCAAGCAGGTGAAGCCCCTCTAATACAATGGACGGTGGTCCAAATATAAGTATGGGGAGGCCTGGCAGATTGATTACATTACCCTGCCCCAAACCCGCCAAGGCAAGCGCTACGTGCTGACCATGGTGGAAGCCACCACTGGGTGGCTGGAGACCTATCCTGTGCCTCATGCCACTGCCCGGAACACCATCCTGGGCCTGGAGAAACAAGTCCTGTGGAGACATGGCACCCCTGAGAGAATCGAGTTGGACAACGGGACCCATTTCAAGAACAGCCTTATAAACACCTGGGCTAAAGAACATGGCATTGAATGGATATATCACATCCCTTATCATGCACCAGCTGCCGGGAAAGTTGAACGGTGCAATGGACTACTTAAGACCACCCTGAAGGCACTTGGCGGGGGGACCTTCAAGAATTGGGAAGTGAACTTAGCAAAGGCCACCTGGATGGTCAACACCCGAGGCTCCATCAATCGAGCTGGTCCTGCCCAGTCTACCCCTTTGCACACAGTGGATGGAGATAAAGTCCCTGTGGTACACATGCGAGGTATTTTAGGAAAAACTGTTTGGGTAAACCCCACCTCAGGCAAAGTCGAACCCACCCATGGTGAAGTTAACCCCTTCCCTCAGCCCCCCGAGACCCGTTGCCAGCTCAGATTTAGGGAGGTTAGGGTGGGGGGAAACTCCAAGATAGGGACATAAAACCAAAGGAGGCTCTTACCCCGAGATGTTGTTCCAAGGTTTATTCCCTGAAGGGATCCCAAGGCGAAAAGAGAGAGCGACCCCGAAGGGAAAGGGGGTTTTATGCCTTTCAGGGTAAGGGGCGGGGTTACCTATGGCCAAAGGCCATAGGTCAGAGTCAAGGGACAGGTAAGGTTTCACAGGGGAGGGGATACCAAAAGGAATACAACATCTCACCCTTTTTTGTTTAACAAAGTTAAAGGAAAAACAATAAGTTACATGGAGTGTGGGTTTTCTCTTTCCCACCACTTACAACTGGTGGGGAAATCAGTTTGCTTTAGATTTGCCAACTCTGTGTGGTTGACTTCTGAGGTAGGAGGTATGAGACCATTGATAGCTTTGAAAACTAAACGACGTAGGATCCCGAATGCTAAGGTTACAAGGAAAAGGATAGCAAGGAATAACAAAATTGTTTTGACTATAGAAATCCACCACCCTGTGACTCCCCAGCCTTTGAACAGTTCATTGAACCAGTCCTCAGATTCTTCCTTCACTTGTTCGATCAGGTTGTTCATGCTCCGAAGGGCAGCGTGGACGTTTGGTGCTTTCGACGTCAGGTTCATGCAGCAGAGTCCTTCAAATTCCTGGCATTCATGTCCATGAAGCAGCAGGAGAAAGTCGATTGCTGCACGGTTCTGCAGCGTGGCCTGTCTAGTAATTCCCTCCTCTTCTAGGAGGGCACTGATGGCAGTTGAGGTCAGATTTGCCTGTTTGACTACCCAGCACTCTAGGTGACCCAATTCACCTAGAGCTTTGGCTGCTGCGACCCACGGAAGAAACAGGGACACAGCAACTCTTTTTGACTTTGCCCAATGAAAAATGTCTGAATTACAATTTGAATCCATATTGTCAGCACTTCTCCTATGAATTTTGTTTGTCGAATTGTGTTTATGAGTCCATTCACCAATTAGAGTTTTGTTGGGTGTCAATACGGACAACCGCCCTACAGTACATGGCCCTCCTAAAAGCCGAGATGGAATTCCTGCCCATGCTCGATCCCCACAAATCAAGAAGAATCCCTTAGGGAGGCTTTTGGGACTTGAGTGAGGTGGGTTGTCAGCTGCAACATGGCTTAGGTTATGACACCACCTGTTTGCAGTAAACTCCCCACGATATTGTTTTACATAGTGGTATTCATCAGTGCTAGGGGGTTTTGGATAGACAGAAAAATGTACGCAGTATGATGCAGGGGAGGAACCCAATAGCTCTAACTCTTGGGGTTCCTGGGCCATCTCAGGCAGGTTTGGTAACCACTCCACTAAGGGGTTTGCAGTTACCACAGCTTCTTGCTGATTATTTTTGTATGGTTTTAGGAGAAGTGACTTTGGAATTTCATTGGACATATGAGTGTCCAATCCCGCAGGAAACTCTCCAGCCTGCAATGGAATTCCTACCAGACAGGTGGACATAGGATTCTTTGCTGACGCAGTGGACAAACATATGTTTTCCTGCTGAAGTGTCTGTGCCAGGGTCACCCAGACATTTTGACGTGGCTGAGGGACGATCCATGCAGCTGCCAGACTGTTCAGCATTAACAGGATGACAATTTGACTGAGATTCATCACAGGGATAAATGGGAGGAGGGTTTTCTCTAAAAGGGAAAAACAAACATTTCAAAACATGTTAAAAGTTTCTGTTACTTCGGGAAAGAGTCCACACCTATGAAGATTCTCTTTCCTCCATTCGACGTCGTCTCCTCTTGGAGGCAGTGGTGACTTGCTTTCCATCCCCTTCTGCTGGAGCTGGATTTTTGGGGACAAAAGGTTTTACCCACTTCTGGGGGATCCACCGAGGGCCTGAGGGCATTGCTACGCACGCATAGCCACGACCCCAGGTTACAAGCTCATAGGGACCCTTGGTTTCCCAAGTTTCAGGATCCCTGATCAGGACCGGTGGACGATGGGACAGTTTGAATTGATTGCCACTGTTAAAATGACGAACCACAGGTGGACTCATGTTTTCAAAAGAACAGTTAAGAAAATTGATGGTAAACATGGCTTTGCAGAGCTTCTGCTGTGGAGACATCCACACAGTTGTGCTGCTCTGTTTAGCCAGAACCTGTTTGAGTGTCTGATGCACCCGTTCAACCACAGCTTGGCCTGTGGGGGAGTGAGGGATGCCTGTCTTATGTTCCACTCCCCACTGCTGGACAAATTCCAGGAACTCCTTGGACACGTATGCTGGGCCATTGTCTGTTTTAATTTCTTTTGGGATCCCCAAAACCGAGAAAGCTTGCACTAGATGTTGTTTGGCATGTACAGCTTTTTCTCCTGCATGGGCAGAGGCATACACTGCACCTGAGTGTGTGTCAATACTTACATGGACATATTTGAGGCGACCAAAGCTAGGAATGTGTGTGATGTCTGTCTGCCATACCTCACAACTGCCAAGGCCACGGGGATTAACCCCCATACCCATGGATGGCATGGCCTGGAGCTGGCAATTGGGACAGGTGGCCACGATAGCTCGAGCCTGACTCCGTGTTAGCTGGAACTGACGGATCAGACCTGGCACATTTTGATGATACTGTTGGTGACTCAGTTTTGCCTGTTGGAAGATGTCAGGGAGGCGTGCTTTTTCTACTGGTGTAGCAAGGGAGTCTGCTCGACGATTCCCCTCTGCAATTTCACCTGGCAAATTGGTGTGTGACCTCACATGCATCACGAAAAACTGATGTTCCCGATTAGAAACCAAATAAATCAGCCTTGAAAGCAACCTAAATAGGTGCTCATTCTCGATCTCTTTGAGCACAGCCTGCTCCGCTCTGGACACTACCCCAGCTACATATGCAGAGTCAGTCACCAAGTTAATTGGCTCTGAGAACTTCTCAAAAGCTCTCACCACTGCAGCCAGTTCAGCCACCTGAGGCGATCCCTCCACAAACTCCACATCAGCTTCCCAATGCTGAGTCTGAGGATTTCTCCAAGTCATCACCGACTTGTGGGATGCCCCAGAAGCATCGGTGAACACCGTGAGAGCCTTGAGTGGTCTCCGACTCCGTTTCTCACGAGGAATGAGGTGGAATTCCTCATTGAACAGCTTGTGGGATGGGGCATGGACTGATATTTGTCCCCTGTAGCTGTCCAGAGATAATTGGAGACTGGCATTGCTCTGGAGCAAATGCTCAAACATCTCTTTGGTTAGTTTCTTTGGAGAGTTCTTTCCCTCCTCTGAGAGTTTTATTGGGAGGTGAATACATGCAAAGTCACAACCAGCCAGTTCACATAGTCTTAACCTGGCCTTTTGAATCAATTGAGCTATCAACTCTTGTGGCTCAGTGATGGTCTTGGATCTTTGGTGCGAGAGAAAGACCCACTCTATGATTAAGAGTGAATCTCTCTGCCCCTCGATCCATTGGTAAATCAGACCATGCAAGTGTGGCAGCTTTCCTAGCACAATGGAATGAAAAGGTAAGCTTGGTTCATACCTGTGAGCTTGTCTGTCTGACAAGGCTTTCTGTACCTTTTCGATTGCTGTCCTTGCCTCTGGGGTCAGCTCCCTGGGGGAGGCCAGCTCCCTCTCCCCTTTCAATAAATTGAAAAGAGGGTCTAGGTCCTCATTTGTGAGGCCTAGCCAGGGTCTCACCCAATTCAATGACCCACACAGGGAGTGGAGATCTGCTAAGGTTTTAGGATTACAGTCAATTTCCAATTTTTGAGGAACAACAGTCCTCGCTGTAATCTGTAAGCCCAGGTATTTCCAAGGTGGCATCCTTTGAACTTTGTCTTCCTGTAACGGAAATCCAGCAGCGGTTAAAACCTTAACCACTAGGTCAAGCGTGTGTTGGAGTATAGAGTCATTGGGGGCACACACCAGCACATCATCCATATAGTGGAGGATGATGGCATCCTGTCTCTCAGCACGAACAGGTGACAGTAAAGATGCTACGTACTGTTGGCATATGAAAGGCAATAAT
Organism: Phylloscopus collybita; assembly: GCA_027886175.1. Lineage (NCBI taxonomy): Eukaryota > Metazoa > Chordata > Aves > Passeriformes > Phylloscopidae > Phylloscopus > Phylloscopus collybita. The sequence goes on from JAJNNQ010000057.1 coordinate 7,244,271, forward strand.
TTTAGACCTTGGGGTAGGGATTTCCAATGATACCTTTTCATAGGTGCTTGACGATTTAGGGTAGGAACTGAGAATGCAAACCTTGGGGCATCTTCTAGGTGTAGCGGAATCTGAAAGAAGCAATCTTTGATATCCAATACAGCCAATTGCCAATCTCTCGGGAGCATTGTTGGAGAAGGCATTCCTGGTTGAAGTGGTCCCATGTCCTCTATCATTTTGTTTATCTCCCTGAGGTCATGGAGCAACCTCCACTTGTCCTTTCCCGGTTTTTTTATTACAAAGACTGGGAAATTCCAAGGGCTTGTTGTTTCTTCCAGGTGACCCTGAGCCACCTGTTCCTCCACAAGCTCCTCAAGCGCCTTGAGCTTTTCTTTGCTCAATGGCCACTGTGCTACCCATTTTGGGGTGTTATCCAACCATGTTAACTTTTGGGCAGGGCGCGTCACAGTGGCTATTTCTAAAAATCCTGGGGTGTCTTAGGAATGACCAATTGGGCTCCCCACTGGGACAAGGTGTCCCTCCCCCACAAGGGGGCTTTGTATTTTGCAATAAATGGACGGACACTTGCCACTTTTCCATCAGGACCCTCTATTTGAACTATATTTTTTGATATTTTTGCCAATGTGATTCCTCCTATGCCCTGAAGTTTGCCTGCAACAGGTTGCAATTCCCAGTTTGATGGCCACTTGCTCTCTGGTAGAACGGTCACGCTGGCTCCTGTATCAAGGACCCCCTCCACATGGAGGCGCTCTGACCCATTTGCTATATTGCATGCCATGGAAAGCTTGTCCTCACCTACCACCTCTGCCCAGTAGACTTCCGGCGATTTTCCATCTGCTATTACCTCTGCCGGATCGGGAATGGCCTCGGCAACAACTTGTCCTTCTGTCAGGTAGAATGGTGGGTATTTGCAGCGTGCCAAGAGCATAAGGCCTGTCATGTTCCCCTTAATGGACATTGGAAATACCTGAATCTCCTCTGGTGTGTGTGCAGTATCCCCAATAACAAAACACTCACTGGACATTTCCGTGTGGTTATCCTTCAGATCCTGTGAGATGTCTGATGGATGCACTGCAATTAATATCCAGTCTGCAGATCTGAAATGAAAACCTTTGGTAGTCACAAGCCTGTACCGGCCTTGCGGCTGCCAAACCTTGTTAACCAAACATTTACTATTTTCATTTTTCTTTTCCCCCACCCCCTCCCCCTTTGTTGTTAAGAGAGAGGTGTCAACTGGTGGGAGACCCCTCATATTTGTTTTTGCACGCGTGAGAGCATTAACCATGGGGACGCGCTGAGAAGCTAGTTTTTTTGTTTGTTGGGCTTCCTTTGCTGGTTCTGGTTCTGGTTCCGGTTCCAAGGGCAGGAAACTGCAAAATGTCCGGGCTGTCTGCAGAGATGGCAGATGATATGCTGTAGGCTGTCTGGTGACAGTGGTTGCCGCCGTGGTTCAGGTCGTACAGGTGCTGCTGTCCTGGGATGTGGCAGTCCAGGATTGCTTTCAGGTGCTCTGAACAGCTCTGCTTTCCTGGTACAAGCCTCGATCATCTGAGCTAGGGTTGTTTCTGATGGAAGACTAAGGATAATTCTACGACAGGTTTCATTAGCATTCCTCTGAGCTATCTCTTTAATCAGCTCGTTGTGTATTGTTGTATTCCTTTTGGTATCCCCTCCCCTGTGAAACCTTACCTGTCCCTTGACTCTGACCTATGGCCTTTGGCCATAGGTAACCCTGCCCCTTACCCTGAAAGGCATAAAACCCCCTTTCCCTTCGGGGTCGCTCTCTTTTGGCCTCGGGATCCCTTCAGGGAATAAACCTTGGAACAACATCTCGGGGTAAGAGCCTCCTTTGGTTTTATGTTCCTATCTTGGAGTTTCCCCTCCCCCTAACCTCCCTAAATCTGAGCTGGCAACGGGTCTCGGGGGGCTGAGGGAAGGGGTTAACTTCAGTTGGCGTCCACGTGGCCTGAAAACCACGCAAAAGCTGGAGTCTCTTATTTTGAGATCTCAGAAGCTTTTGGACTGTTCAACTCTTCTCCACTGATCCAGCTGCTTTTTGTGCAGTTGGGGGCGGTAGAAATAGGATCGACAGCCTGTGCACTCACACAGGTCGATTCGATAGGAACTTCTGTAGGAAAAGAGCAGGGCACCCCAAAAACCACGAGATCCGTCCCCCAGGCAAAGACGGGGGGTGGGCAGTCTCGGTGCGGTTGGGAAAAAGAAAGATCTTTTGCTGCGGGTGGGCATTGTGTCCAGCCACGCAGTAAAGCCCCTTTTAGGACCCAGTTAACATCTCAGAAGTGGTGTTTGTGATTCATCTCTGGGAAGTCAGGCGCCGGCTGTCCCAGAGATCCACGGCGTCTCGGGGTGTTGCGGGCTTTGAGGAGAACCCCGGAAAACGGGGCGACCCCCTCACAGCTCCCGGAGCCGGAGAAGCTCGGCAGGGTGCCGATTCCCCGCCCGGATCACACCCCCCCCCACGTCCCGGAGTTCTCGAAAGTGAGAGACGGACTGGGACAGAGCTGTGTGTGTGTGTGTGTGTGTGTGTGTTTTTTTTTCTTAACGCTTTAACATCACAAATATGGGTTCTAACCTTTCCACTAACCAAAGGAGCCTTTTAAAGCACCTTAAATCTGCTTTGAAAGATCTTAAAATCCCAAATAGTTTATTAATGAGTTTTATCCGTTGGTTGTTTGCTGAGTTTCCAAATTTTAACCCCCAGAATGTTCAATCCGTGGCTTTTTGGGATGAGATTGGGGAATTACTCACCTTAAAAATTGAAAATGGAGACACAAAAGCTTCGAAATTTATCCCAATTTTCTTAAAAGCACGCAAGCATCTATTGGAATTAGAACGCAGCAAAGAGCCACAGAAAACCACTTCATCCTCCTTTTTCCCTTCCCAGTCCCCTATTCCCTACGAGAAGACCTCCCAGCCACCCCAATATACTGTGGCGTGGCGGGGGGACAATGGCGGCGACCACGTGGTCGCCTCTCCCCCCCTCAGCCCACTCCTCCCCCACAGCCCCGTCTCTCTCCCATACCCTGTGCCATGCAACCCCGCCCCCTGCCTTCCTTCCGCCCCCTGTTGCCTTGAAAACGCGTGTAGCGTCCTTTTCCCCAGCCCCCAGCCCAGCACGGGACATGGGGAGGGGGGGGGGGGGCGCAAACCGCGGGCGGCGCGGGCGGCGCGGGCGGCGCTAGCTCGGGCGCGGGCGGCGGGGGACGCGCGGCGGCAGCGGCGCGCGGTGGCGTGGGTGGAGACGCGAGCGGCGCGCGGGGCGCCGCGGGCGGGAGCCCTCCCAGCGCGGGCGGCGGCGGACCCGACCCCGTCCAGGGGGCGCACGGCCCCGGTCCCATCCCCTCCGGCACAGGCGGATGCGGCGGGGGCGGGGCGGGGTCCCCGCCTCCTCCCTGCCGCGGGTGGGGGGGCGATTCGCTCGCAGCTCCAGACCCGATGCATGCTAATGACTCCTGCAGGGGGGGAGGGAATGTACCTCTTCCTTCACTAACCCAAACTGAATCTGATGATAATATCCCTTTTGTTGCCCCTGTAGAATACCTTGGTAAGAGAAATGGAAGGAAACAATACAAGCCTTTCTCTTACCAAGATAAAAAGGAGCTATGCAAAATTCAGAGAGAATTTGGAAGATCTAGTGAAATTTTTAAAAGCATGATGACTGCTACCTTTAGCTCTAATGATTTAGTCCCAACGGATATTAAAGATTTATTCAGATGTTTACTAACACCCTCGGAATATGATTTATGGGAATGCATGTGGAAAAAAGCTTTAAATGTAATATTACAGGAAATTCAACAGACTCCTGCTATAGCACAGGATGGGGATGGCAATGATATAACATTGGACCATCTCTGCGGTACCGGGGAATTGCATTGCCCTGAAAGACAGACCCGATTATTATCAAAGCAAATTTTGGATAAAATTTGTAGTGCAGCAGAAAAATCTTTTTACCAGCTACCAACACCTGAAACTAAGGGCAGTTATACCAGTATTAAACAATTTCCTTCAGAGAATTTTTTGCAGTTTTTGGACCGTTTACGCGCTCAGGTGGAAAGACAAGTCCCACAATCATCTATACACAACGAGCTGATTAAAGAGATAGCTCAGAGGAATGCTAATGAAACTTGTCGTAGAGTTATCCTTAGGCTTCAATCAGAACCAACCCTAGCTCAGATGATCGAAGCTTGTACCAGGAAAGCAGAGCTGTTCAGCGCACCTGAAAGCAATCCTGGACTGCCACATCCCAGGACAGCAGCACCTGTACGACCTGACCCACGGCGGCAACCACTGTCACCAGACAGCCTACAGCATATCATCTGCCATCTCTGCAGACAGCCCGGACATTTTGCAGTTTCCTGCCCTTGGAACCGGAACCAGAACCAGCAAAGGAAGCCCAACAAAGAAAAAAACTAGCTTCTCAGTGCGTCCCCATGGTTAATGCTCTCACGTGTGCAAAAACAAATATGAGGGGTCTCCCACCAGTTGACACCTCTCTCTTAACAACAAAGGGGGAGGGGGTGGGGGAAAAGAAAAATGAAAATAGTAAATGTTTGGTTAACAAGGTTTGGCAGCCGCAAGGCCGGTACAGGCTTGTGACTACCAAAGGTTTTCATTTCAGATCTGCAGACTGGATATTAATTGCAGTGCATCCATCAGACATCTCACAGGATCTGAAGGATAACCACAAGGAAATGTCCAGTGAGTGTTTTGTTATTGGGGATACTGCACACACACCAGAGGAGATTGAGGTATTTCCAATGTCCATTAAGGGGAACATGACAGGCCTTATGCTCTTGGCACGCTGCAAATACCCACCATTCTACCTGACAGAAGGACAAGTTGTTGCCCAGGCTATTCCCGATCCAGCAGAGGTAATAGCAGAGGGAAAATCGCCGGAAGTCTACTGGGCAGAGGTGGTAGGTGAGGACAAGCCTTCCATGGCATGCAATATAGCAAATGGGTCAGAGCGCCTCCATGTGGAGGGGGTCCTTGATACAGGAGCCAGCGTGACCGTTCTACCAGAGAGCAAGTGGCCATCAAACTGAGAATTGCAACCTGTTGCAGGCAAACTTCAGGGCATAGGAGGAATCACATTGGCAAAAATATCAAAAAATATAGTTCAAATAGAGGGTCCTGATGGGAAAGTGGCAAGTGTCCATCCATTTATTGCAAAATACAAAGCCCCCTTGTGGGGGAGGGACACCTTGTCCCAGTGGGGAGTCCAATTGGTCATTCCTAAGACACCCCAGGATTTTTAGAAATAGCCACTGTGACGCGCCCTGCCCAAAAGTTAACATGGTTGGATAACACCCCAAAATGGGTAGCACAGTGGCCATTGAGCAAAGAAAAGCTCAAGGCGCTTGAGGAGCTTGTGGAGGAACAGGTGGCTCAGGGTCACCTGGAAGAAACAACAAGCCCTTGGAATTTCCCAGTCTTTGTAATAAAAAAACCGGGAAAGGACAAGTGGAGATTGCTCCATGACCTCAGGGAGATAAACAAAATGATAGAGGACATGGGACCACTTCAACCAGGAATGCCTTCTCCAACAATGCTCCCGAGAGATTGGCAATTGGCTGTATTGGATATCAAAGATTGCTTATTTCAGATTCCGCTACACCCAGAAGATGCCCCAAGGTTTGCATTCTCAGTTCCTACCCTAAATCGTCAAGGCCCTATGAAAAGGTATCACTGGAGATCCTTACCCCAAGGTCTAAAGGCCTCGCCTTTCATATGCCAACAGTATGTAGCATCTTTACTGTCACCTGTTCGTGCTGAGAGACAGGATGCCATCATCCTCCACTATATGGATGATGTGCTGGTGTGTGCCCCCAATGACTCTATACTCCAACACACGCTTGACCTAGTGGTTAAGGTTTTAACCTCTGCTGGATTTCCGTTACAGGAAGACAAGGTTCAAAGGATGCCACCTTGGAAGTACCTGGGCTTACAGATTACAGCGAGGACTGTTGTTCCTCAAAAATTGGAAATCGACTGTAATCCTAAAACCTTAGCAGATCTCCACTCCCTGTGTGGGTCATTGAATTGGGTGAGACCCTGGCTAGGCCTCACAAATGAGGACCTAGACCCTCTTTTCAATTTATTGAAAGGGGAGAGGGAGCTGGCCTCCCCCAGGGAGCTGACCCCAGAGGCAAGGACAGCAATCGAAAAGGTACAGAAAGCCTTGTCAGATAGACAAGCTCACAGATATGAACCAAGTTTACCTTTTCATTTCATTGTGCTAGGAAAGCTGCCACACTTGCATGGTTTGATTTACCAATGGATCGAGGGGCAGAGAGATTCACTCTTAATCATAGAGTGGGTCTTTCTCTCGCACCAAAGATCCAAGATCATCACTGAGCCACAAGAGTTGATAGCTCAATTGATTCAAAAGGCCAGTTTAAGACTAGTTGAACTGGCTGGTTGTGACTTTGCATGTATTCACCTCCCAATAAAACTCTCAGAGAAGGGAAAGAACTCTCCAAAGAAACTAACCAAAGAGATGTTTGAGCATTTGCTCCAGAGCAATGCCAGTCTCCAATTATCTCTGGACAGCTACAGGGGACAAATATCAGTCCATGCCCCATCCCACAAGCTATTCAATGAGGAATTCCACCTCATTCCTCGTGAGAAACAGAGTCGGAGACCACTCAAGGCTCTCACAGTGTTCACCGATGCTTCTGGGGCATCCCACAAGTCAGTGATGACTTGGAGAAATCCTCAGACTCAGCATTGGGAAGCTGATGTGGAGTTTGTGGAGGGATCGCCTCAGGTGGCTGAACTGGCTGCAGTGGTGAGAGCTTTTGAGAAGTTCTCAGAGCCAATTAACTTGGTGACTGACTCTGCATATGTAGCTGGGGTAGTGTCCAGAGCGGAGCAGGCTGTGCTCAAAGAGATCGAGAATGAGCACCTATTTAGGTTGCTTTCAAAGCTGATTTATTTGGTTTCTAATCGGGAATATCCATTCTTCGTGATGCATGTGAGGTCACACACCGATTTGCCAGGTGAAATTGCAGAAGGGAATCGTCGAGCAGACTCCCTTGCTACACCAGTAGAAAAAGCACGCCTCCCTGACATCTTCCAACAGGCAAAACTGAGTCACCAACAGTATCATCAAAATGTGCCAGGTCTGATCCGTCAGTTCCAGCTAACACGGAGTCAGGCTCGAGCTATCGTGGCCACTTGTCCCAATTGCCAGCTCCAGGCCATGCCATCCATGGGTATGGGGGTTAATCCCCGAGGCCTTGGCAGTTGTGAGGTATGGCAGACAGACATCACACACATTCCTAGCTTTGGTCGCCTCAAATATGTCCATGTAAGTATTGACACACACTCAGGTGCAGTGTATGCCTCTGCCCATGCAGGAGAAAAAGCTGTACATGCCAAACAACATCTAGTGCAAGCTTTCTCGGTTTTGGGGATCCCAAAAGAAATTAAAACAGACAATGGCCCAGCGTACGTGTCCAAGGAGTTCCTGGAATTTGTCCAGCAGTGGGGAGTGGAACATAAGACAGGCATCCCTCACTCCCCCACAGGCCAAGCTGTGGTTGAACGGGTGCATCAGACACTCAAACAGGTTCTGGCTAAACAGAGCAGCACAACTGTGTGGATGTCTCCACAGCAGAAGCTCTGCAAAGCCATGTTTACCATCAATTTTCTTAACTGTTCTTTTGAAAACATGAGTCCACCTGTGGTTCGTCATTTTAACAGTGGCAATCAATTCAAACTGTCCCATCGTCCACCGGCCCTGATCACAGATCCTGAAACTTGGGAAACCAAGGGTCCCTATGAGCTTGTAACCTGGGGTCGTGGCTATGCGTGCGTAGCAATGCCCTCAGGCCCTCGGTGGATCCCCCAGAAGTGGGTAAAACCTTTTGTCCCCAAAAATCCAGCTCCAGCAGAAGGGGATGGAAAGCAAGTCACCACTGCCTCCAAGAGGAGACGACGTCGAATGGAGGAAAGAGAATCTTCATAGGTGTGGACTCTTTCCCGACGTAACAGAAACTTTTAACATGTTTTGAAATGTTTGTTTTTCCCTTTTAGAGAAAACCCTCCTCCCATTTATCCCTGTGATGAATCTCAGTCAAATTGTCATCCTGTTATTGCTGAACAGTCTGGCAGCTGCATGGATCGTCCCTCAGCCACGTCAAAATGTCTGGGTGACCCTGGCACAGACACTTCAGCAGGAAAACATATGTTTGTCCACTGCGTCAGCAAAGAATCCTATGTCCACCTGTCTGGTAGGAATTCCATTGCAGGCTGGAGAGTTTCCTGCGGGATTGGACACTCATATGTCCAATGAAATTCCAAAGTCACTTCTCCTAAAACCATACAAAAATAATCAGCAAGAAGCTGTGGTAACTGCAAACCCCTTAGTGGAGTGGTTACCAAACCTGCCTGAGATGGCCCAGGAACCCCAAGAGTTAGAGCTATTGGGTTCCTCCCCTGCATCATACTGCGTACATTTTTCTGTCTATCCAAAACCCCCTAGCACTGATGAATACCACTACGTAAAACAATATCATGGGGAGTTTACTGCAAACAGGTGGTGTCATAACCTAAGCCATGTTGCAGCTGACAACCCACCTCACTCAAGTCCCAAAAGCCTCCCTAAGGGATTCTTCTTGATTTGTGGGGATCGAGCATGGGCAGGAATTCCATCTCGGCTTTTAGGAGGGCCATGTACTGTAGGGCGGTTGTCCGTATTGACACCCAACAAAACTCTAATTGGTGAATGGACTCACAAACACAATTCGACAAACAAAATTCATAGGAGAAGTGCTGACAATATGGATTCAAATTGTAATTCAGAAATTTTTCATTGGGCAAAGTCAAAAAGAGTTGCTGTGTCCCTGTTTCTTCCGTGGGTCGCAGCAGCCAAAGCTCTAGGTGAATTGGGTCACCTAGAGTGCTGGGTAGTCAAACAGGCAAATCTGACCTCAACTGCCATCAGTGCCCTCCTAGAAGAGGAGGGAATTACTAGACAGGCCACGCTGCAGAAGCGTGCAGCGATCGACTTTCTCCTGCTGCTTCATGGACATGAATGCCAGGAATTTGAAGGACTCTGCTGCATGAACCTGACGTCGAAAGCACCAAAAGTCCACGCTGCCCTTCGGAGCATGAACAACCTGATCGGACAAATGAAGCAAGAATCTGAGGACTGGTTCAATGAACTGTTCAAAGGCTGGGGAGTCACAGGGTGGTGGATTTCTATAGTCAAAACAATTTTGTTATTCCTTGCTATCCTTTTCCTTGTAACCTTAGCATTCGGGATCCTACGTCGTTTAGTTTTCAAAGCTATCAATGGTCTCATACCTCCTACCTCAGAAGTCAACCACACAGAGTTGGCAAATCTAAAGCAAACTGATTTCCCCACCAGTTGTAAGTGGTGGGAAAGAGAAAACCCACACTCCATGTAACTTATTGTTTTTCCTTTAATTTTGTTATACAAAAAAGGGTGAGATGTTGTATTCCTTTTGGTATCCCCTCCCCTGTGAAACCTTACCTGTCCCTTGACTCTGACCTATGGCCTTTGGCCATAGGTAACCCCGCCCCTTACCCTGAAAGGCATAAAACCCCCTTTCCCTTCGGGGTCGCTCTCTTTTGGCCTCGGGATCCCTTCAGGAAATAAACCTTGGAACAACATCTCGGGGTAAGAGCCTCCTTTGGTTTTATGTCCCTATCTTGGAGTTTCCCCTCCCCCTAACCTCCCTAAATCTGAGCTGGCAACGGGTCTCGGGGGGCTGAGGGAAGGGGTTATCTTCAGTGTATAGATGATTGTGGGACTTGTCTTTCCACCTGAGCGCGTAAACGGTCCAAAAACTGCAAAAAATTCTCTGAAGGAAATTGTTTAATACTTGTATAACTGCCCTTAGTTTCAGGTGTTGGTAATTGGTAAAAAGATTTTTCTGCTGCACTACAAATTTTATCCAAAATTTGCTTTGATAATAATCGGGTCTGTCTTTCAGGGCAATGCAATTCACCTGTACCACAGAGATGGTCCAATGTTATATCATTACCATCACCATCCTGTGCTATAGCAGGAGTCTGTTGAATTTCCTGTAATATTACATTTAAAGCTTTTTTCCACATGCATTCCCATAAATCATATTCCGAGGGTGTTAGTAAACATCTGAATAAATCTTTAATATCAGTTGGGACTAATTCATTGGAGCTAAAGGTAGCAGTCATCATGCTTTTAAAAATTTCACTAGATCTTCCAAATTCTCTCTGAATTTTGCATAGCTCCTTTTTATCTTGGTAAGAGAAAGGCTTGTATTGTTTCCTTCCATTTCTCTTATCAAGGTATTCTACAGGGGCAACAAAAGGGATATTATCATCAGATTCAGTTTGGGTTAGTGAAGGAAGAGGTACATTCCCTCCCCCCCTGCAGGAGTTAGTAACATGCATCGGGTCCGGAGCTGCGAGCGAATCGCCTCCCCACCCGCGGCTGGGGGGAGGCGGGGGCCCCGCCCTGCCCCTGCCGAGAGAGGCACCGGGCCCCGCCCCGCCCCCGCCGCAGCCGCTTGTGCTGTGGGGGATGGGACCGGGGTTGTGCGCCCCCTGGACGGGGTCGGGTTCGCCGCCGCCCGCGCTGGGAGGGCTGCCGCCCGCGGCGCCCCGCGCGCCCGCGCCCCCGTGCGCTGCCGTGCCGGTGCCGGCGCCGCCCACGGTTGGTGCCCCACTGCCCCCCCCATGTCCCGTGCTGGGCTGGGGGCTGGGGAATAGGACGCTACACGCGTTGTCAGGGCAGCAGGGGGCGGAGGGAAGGCAGGGCACAGGGTATGGGAGAGAGACGGGGCTGTGGGGGAGGAGTGGGCTGAGGGGGGGAGAGGCGACCACGTGGTCGCCGCCATTGTCCCCCCGCCACGCCACAGTATATTGGGGTGGCTGGGAGGTCTTCTCGTAGGGAATAGGGGACTGGGAAGGGAAAAAGGAGGATGAAGTGGTTTTCTGTGGCTCTTTGCTGCGTTCTAATTCCAATAGATGCTTGCGTGCTTTTAAGAAAATTGGGATAAATTTCGAAGCTTTTGTGTCTCCATTTTCAATTTTTAAGGTGAGTAATTCCCCAATCTCATCCCAAAAAGCCACGGATTGAACATTCTGGGGGTCAAAATTTGGAAACTCAGCAAACAACCAACGGATAAAACTTATTAATAAACTATTTGGGATTTTAAGATCTTTCAAAGCAGATTTAAGGTGCTTTAAAAGGCTCCTTTGGTTAGTGGAAAGGTTAGAACCCATATTTGTGATGTTAAAGCGTTAAGAAAAAAACACACACACACACACACAGCTCTGTCCCAGTCCGTCTCTCACTTCCGAGAACTCCGGGACGTGGGGGGGGTGTAATCCGGGGCGGGGATTCGGCACCCTGCCGAGCTTCTCCGGCTCCGGGAGCTGTGAGGGGGTCGCCCCGTTTTCCGGGGTTCTCCTCAAAGCCCGCAACACCCCGAGACGCCGTGGATCTCTGGGACAGCCGGCGCCTGACTTCCCAGAGATGAATCACAAACACCACTTCTGAGATGTTAACTGGGTCCTAAAACGGAGCTTTACTGCGTGGCTGGACACAATGCCCACCCGCAGCAAAAGATCTTTCTTTTTCCCAACCGCACTGAGACTGCCCACCCCCCTTCTTTGCCTGGGGGACGGATCTCGTGCCTTTTTGGGGTGCCCTGCTCTTTTCCTATGAAAGTTCCTACCGAATCGACCTGTGTGACTGCACAGGCTGTCGATCCTGTTTCTACCGCCCCCAACTGCACAAAAAGCAGCTGGATCAGTGGAGAAGAGTTGAACAGTCCAAAAGCTTTTGAGATCTCAAAAATAAGAGACTCCAGCTTTTGCGTGGTTTTCAGGCCACGTGGACGCCAACTGAAGTTAACCCCTTCCCTCAGCCCCCCGAGACCCGTTGCCAGCTCAGATTTAGGGAGGTTAGGGTGGGGGGAAACTCCAAGATAGGGACATAAAACCAAAGGAGGCTCTTACCCCGAGATGTTGTTCCAAGGTTTATTCCCTGAAGGGATCCCAAGGCGAAAAGAGAGAGCGACCCCGAAGGGAAAGGGGGTTTTATGCCTTTCAGGGTAAGGGGCAGGGTTACCTATGGCCAAAGGCCATAGGTCAGAGTCAAGGGACAGGTAAGGTTTCACAGGGGAGGGGATACCAAAAGGAATACAACACCCATGGGATTGTTTTTGCTCAAGGACCTGGTTACACTTGGTGGGTACTGCAGAAAGATGGAAAAACCAGTTGTGTACCACAGGAAAACCTAATCCTAAGTGAGAACTGAGTGTAAGGGTTCATTCTGTATAGTAGAGTTTATTGATTTAGATATGACGCAGATGATAATAGAATAAGGGGTGGATAATGTCTTGGGTTGTGGAGCCTGGGGTGTGTATTTTCTTTTCAGCTGTTAAAAGCAGATGGGGAGATTTTTTTTTTTTAATCTCTTGTAACTCTGGGAGGAGGGGGGGTGGATGCCTTCTGATAATGGGCCAACTGTTAAAACTAGGTAGGGCATTGTTTCTTATCTCTTTCACTACAGGTCCTCCCTCCAGGGGGATATTTTCTGCTAATGGACCAGTAACACCTCCCCAAACTAACACATCCACATTCCATGATCCCATTGTGAGATGCTCCACCCAGTGGGGGGTGCCAACCATTCCTACCTGGATAAAACTGAGCCACAGGAACACAAAGGCATCTAGCTTCACCCGATTTCTGGGAGGAAGACTGGACCCCTTCTCACCGCCACTGGACCCCTTCTCGCCATCACCAGACCCCTTCTCACCACCCCCAGACCCTTTTGCTACAGGATCATCTCCACTCCACCAGAACCACATCTGCCACTCCAGGACTAACTTTTGGACTGCTTCCAACACCCTGACCAACAGGGTGTCAGGTTGTAGCTCTGACTCTTTCAGGGTTTTCCAAAATTGTTGTTTGTTTGCTGGTTTGGTTGGGTGGTTTTGTTTTTTTCTACTACATTTGTATTGTTAATATTCTTAGTAAAGAACTGTTATCCCTATTCCCAAATCTTTGCCTGAAAGCCCTTAATTGCAAATTTATAATTTGGCGGGGGTGAGGGGTTTACATTCCCCATTCTAAGGGAAGCTCCAGCTTTCCCTGGCAGATACCTGTCTTTCCAAACCAAGACACTCCTCAATGTGATTCTTTGAGAACAGGATTTGCATGAGCAAAATCATTTGTCTGGGGAAAGATTGTGCTGAACCAGAGCAGATGCAAAACAGCCCCCAGAGTCTGTATGGTGCATGAAGACTGCTCACACCATTGCTGTATCAACAGGAATCATTCAGATCACCTTCCCACTAGGAGATGCACAAATGCAAAATGTGTTTCTATTTTTCAGTAGATATTTCAAACTAATTATTATCTATAAATCCTGAGATTAAAAAAAAAAAAACAAAACCAAGAGCACTTTCATGATATTGACAGTGTAGCATGTAAGAAATAAAGCACATTCCTAGGAATCATCATATTTAAGTACGCACATTTGGTGTTCAGCAAATTATTGACAACTCTATCAGCATTCAGCTTTTCCAGGCTGTTAAGGGTTAGGATTTTTTCCTTTTGTTTCTTTCTCTCATGGAATTTTGTGCCATCTGTTTCTAAGACACAATAACAACCAGTACTTAAGAGACAAAAGAAATGGCCATGGTGGTGGAAGGGTGCAGATGGCTACTCTCTTACCCGGGAGGTTGTCTCTTTGGAAGGAAAAAGATACTGGAGATTTTGGCCAGGTGGTGAGGGGCTGGGCTCTGCTCTTTTCCCTTTCTTGCTCTGGGCATTGGAGGAGGGACAGCTGGTCTGTGGTTGCTGCCCAGATGATTTGCAGCCACTACAGAGCTTTTGTGCTCCCATTGTGGGTGAGCCTTTGTTTGTTACAGCAGCTGTTGGACTGGGACCTTATTAACACCCAATCCAACAGGATGGGACCCTTTCCATTGATTCGGGTGCCTCAGGGGAAAAACCCAGGGCCCTGAACCACTTCCTCTTCCCAGACAGCACATCTCCCCAGCTGTGTGCACCAGATGCTACAGAGAAGCCCAGCTGCCACTGCCAAGCTCTGCTGCTTTCTGCCACTGCCTTGGGTCTTTTCACTACACTCTAACCCATACCCCCTGCCTGCTGGGGCACCCTGCGGGTCCTGCTACAGCTGCAGAGTTTCTGATACATTTCCTTTGCTATTTTGGGGTCTGCTCATCCCTGCCTCTCTGAGGTTCCTACTGCAGCCCATTTTTGCCATCCAACCTGCCCACCATTACCACATGAGGGAGAGGTGACTGAACTCATGCCACAGTGCCACCTGCAGCTGCGGGGAATCATTGCACCTGCCTTGCCTGGCTGGGAGCCAACAGCACCTCTGCCAGCTGTGACCATAACGACACCAAAGGGGAAAGTGTACATATACATACTGGTAAAGAACTGTTATTCCTTTTCCCATATCTTTGCCTGAAAGCCCCGTAATTTCAAAGTTATATAATTCAGAAGGTTCCCACCTCTCTTGGCAGACACCTGTCTTTTAAACCAAGACACAGGCTTATTTGAAAACCTGCTTGAAGTTTGAGCTCATAATTTCTTTTAACTTGTATGAAGGCAGAAAGTCATGCTGAAAGTGGTGATGGATAGGATTAGCAGCAATGGCAGATATGGGAGAAATCTCTGAGGCTGACTAACTCTCAGTGATGATCTGGTTGACCATTTGGCAAAGGTGTTCAGCACGCTGTGGGCCCCCAAACCAAACAATAATTTGGGTAAAGCTGATGTTCCCAGTACATGGGAAATAGAGCCCTCCAAAAGCTAAAGTAGTTTTTCAGTAAAAGTATTCACAGTTCCAACTATGGCTAAGCTTAGTCAGCAGTGTACTTACCAGGCTGAATGGTTTTTTTCCTTCACAAAGCTTGATGCTGAGAAGGCAAGTAACATGTTTCTACACCTACTTTAAGCGATCTGTGTCCCAAAAGAGATTATTTCTGCTCCCATGCCACTCACAAACATCAAGAAACTGATCTAGATTAAAAGTAAAAAATTTAAACAAAACCAAAAAAACTCTTTATCATAGGTTAGTTCCCTATCCAGTCGTATGAACAGCCAAATCAAGGTCAGTGTTGACAGAGTGTGAGCATAAGCGAATGAGACAAGCCTCATTCAGTATTCCTATGAAGTATTTCTACTAATCATTAGTAGATTCAAGACATCATTTCTGATGACCTTAAGGCTCCAGGAAGACCTCATTGTGGCCTTCAAGTACTTAAAGTGGGCTACCAGAAAGGAGGGACAGCAAGCAATTTAGATTAGATGTTAGGAAGTTCTTTACTCAGAGGGTGGTGAGGCACCATATATTGCCTAGAGAAGTTGTGGATGCTCCATCCCTGGAAGTGTTCAAGGCCAAGTTGGATGGGGTCCTGAGCAACCTGGTCTAGTGGAAGGTGTCCCTGTCCATGGCAGGGGGGTTGGGACTAGATGATCTTGAAGGTCCCATCCAACCCAAACCATTCTATGATTAATGTCAATCACTTTATATGGAGCTACAGTCATGATTACATTATGCTTGAGCATTATAATTGCAGATGCTAAATACATCTGAATATTCATTAAAATATTTATTGAATAGTGCACATCTAAATAATTTGTTCAAGCATCTCTATAGCTGATTTAAAAATGTGACTGTGACATGACCTTTCACCCCCTGATACAGAAAAAGCTTATCTACTTCCTCCATGGCTAAGTCAGCCAAATGGTTTGTCTTGTGATGAATTACCATGTCTGAAAACACCCTTAGCCAGCAATAAGTACCCTGCCTCATGGGTGGGAAAGGATGAGCTAAAATTAGTGACTGCAGAACACAAGCATTTCTTGCAACTATATAAAAGACCACTATGATTTTCATTAAATCAGAAATCTCCTATACACTTTCTGAATGTGTAGAGCTCTCCTCAATGACAGACATTGGTATCAAGTTACTTCCCCAGTGGATTGAGAGAAATTAAGGAGATTGTTTGCACACCAGTATAATTCGTTGTTAAGTGTTTTTGACTCCTAATCCATACTATTTCTTTGCTAGCTGTAACATAGGTACCTTTATTATCTACTAGTAGTTCTTTTTGTTTTTCCTGTGTAGTAAGTCTGTTTAAGTCTTATGTCTGTTTTCCTTGGTCTCCTTGATGCCTTAAGTTTTAGCTTTCATGTTTTTCAGATTCTGTGCTGTCTAGGGGTGTAGTTCTGAGTCTCATATTAAGGCGAGCTTTTGGGCTTCCCGGATCAGGAGTGTCGCTGTTGAGATGGACACGACATACAGAGTGGCATGGTAAAACTTTTCAGAAGGCTCTCTTTATTATGGCTGCATGCTGTCTTTTATACATTCCTTAACAAAGTTTATATTTCATTCATTGGTTACAATAAATCAACACAGTGTTCATTGGTACAAAGCAGTCTCCACCACTGTTTTCAGCTAGCATTCACAAAACTTTTCTAAAAAAACTTCTTCCAGCTGCAGGTTTCTTCCCTTCCCTTCCCTTCCCTTCCCTTCCCTTCCCTTCCCTTCCCTTCCCTTCCCTTCCCTTCCCTTCCCTTCCCTTCCCTTCCCTTCCCTTCCCTTCCCTTCCCTTCCCTTCCCTTCCCTTCCCTTCCCTTCCCTTCCCTTCCCTTCCCTTCCCTTCCCTTCTTCCATGTTAACAAGCTTGGTAAAATTCCTTTCAGGGGTAAATATGAATCTTATCAGCGAACTCTTCTTGCCTCGCAGACCAGCTGTCAGCCCCTTCCACAATTCCCCATTTTTGTATTTGAACCACAAACACAGCTGTAGCCCTGGTTCATGCCTGAGATGTTTTGGTTTTCTGAAACTCTTTCCCCAGAGAGTTTTCTGTCAACAAGAGACATGTTTTTCTAACTGTAACCTTTGTTTACATTCCTTTCCCTATGAGGGACATCTTCTTGATGTCCCTCTGGTTTGACCAATGTGATTGAAGAAGTTTGTCTTTGTTTCACCAATTGAGTTGTTCTCTGTAGAATAGTATAAAAGGGAAGAAATTCCCGGAAATAAACATAGTCATTTTCAGCCTTCTGAAGTCGGAGTCTGTGTTCGTTGTGGTCTTCAACAGCATCACACAGGTGCTGAGGACTTTTGCAGGGCCCTTTGCAAAAATTCAAGCAGACAGGGGAGACACAAAGCAACGATTACAATCACCAGCAAAATTACCAGTCCAGTTTTTACCAATGCCTTAAGTCATCCAGTAATGCCCCAACTTGTAAGGTGATTATTTACCCATTCCCATCCTTCATCCACCTGCAAGTGATTAACTCTTTCTTTCAAATTTAGAATGCTCTTGTGAATTGATTCACTCTGATCTGACAAATTCATATAATACATGCCCTCAAAATCCTGACATCCATGACCATGCACCAATAATAAACAATCAGTAGCTGTTCTATTCTGCAAAGTTGCAAGTCTAATACTATCTACATCTACAAATAACCCACTTAAAGCTGCAGATGTGTCATTGGCCTGTTTGGCCAACCAACAACCAAGTTTATTCAGTGCAGTTAAAGCTTGAGCTGCAGCCACCCCGGGGGCCAAAAAGGATGCAGAAATAATAGAACCAGATCCCGAAAAGCCTGAATTATCCCCATCACCACAAATTAAAAACACACACTTTGGTAACTGCAAAGGCACATTAAAGGCACGTGAGATATTGCGTGATGTATAATTACACCATAAGCTTTTATTTCTATGTATATCCAATGTTTCTTAGGGAAATTGAGATGAATAATCATTGTTTTAAAATCTAAATAGTTGAGACTCAGGAGAAAGTCCATTAGCTGGAGATGTTGGTCTTTGACATTACTGAATGTCTTCTTGGATCCTGAAACAGGGAATAACTGAAGGTTAGTAGGGATACTATACCATGATGTTGACTTAAGGCTTTTGACACTGTTCAAGATTAACAACTACACGGACTCCCGAGGTCAGAAGGCTGAAATTACTCCAATCAATCTTTATAACCCGGGAATTTCTTCCCTTTATACTATTTTACAAAGAACCCACCCAAGGGGTGGAAGAAAGACAAACTTCTTCCACTACATTGGTCAAGTCAGAGGGACATCAAGAAAAGGTCCCTCCTAGGGAAAGGAATGCAAAACATAGGATACGGTTAGGAAAACATGTCTCTTGTTGACAGAACAGTGCCTGGGAAAGAGTTTCAGAGAAACCAAAACATCACAGCACGAACCATGACTACAGGCTTTGTTGTTAAATTGCCTCTGTAGTTTCCAGACATAGCTATGTCTTGGCAGTCCCACTTCTGTTCTTCTTCTGGCCACAAAGGCTGTATGATGATTTTTCTTTTCACTGAGCCTCATTTTTCAGAGGCAATCGGTATCTAATCAAATTGAATAGGTGAGTGCTTTGAACCTTTTGATGATAAAATACAGGCATATCTTCTTAAGTTAATGAATCAATTAGGCTTTGTTGTTGTCACTCAATTGAGATTTAGATTTGATAACTCTTTTTCCAAATTTTTAATGTAAATATTGCATTATTCAAAATTATCTGTTGTCTGAAGTTCTAATATACATATTGCATTATTTGAACATTCTTAAGGCATTAAATTCCCCTTCTTTTATTTTTTTAAAAATGAGATGCATGTCTTTGGTTATGAGTATGAAAAAACATTAAGGTAAAACAATACATGTAGTGAACTAAAAACTTATAGTAATTAGAAATTAGTCAGATAATAAACACAATCACACATGTGAAATTAAATAATTATCAAGCACTAAACACTGTGCCATCATCCCAGAGACTGCAAACAGCTGATAAACTTCAAATCAATGAAGAATTGGATAATCATCTCTAGAAAATTATTCCCAAGCTCACTTCAAAAATAGGTCCAGCTGTCAAATCAATCAGTTCAACCTTTTAAGTCAAAGCGACTTGAGTAATGTTTTGATGCAGAAAACACCTGGGTCTGTTGGCAAATTTCCCATCCAGGTAAAGCTAAGGCCTGGCTACAGCCCGAGCTCTAACTGGGAGAGAATTCCCTAGACATTTTTTAAAACAAGGCTCTTAAAAGTAGCAGTTATGAGTAAAGGTCTTGGGGTTAAAGACTGACCAAACCATCTTAGGAAGTTGAGATAACACTTTTCTAAATAGTCATGTACTTATGACCTTATAATGAAACAAAGGAAAACACTAAAATAGCTTACAACCAATAACAGCCACGATATAGAATCATTACTGACTCTTCTGTGCTATCTGTGAAAGATAAAACAGCAGATTTTAACAAACAGTAGAATCTTCCATGAAATCAAGTGCGCAACAAACTGCATCTTCTGCCATCCACTAACAGTTGCTTATCAGTGTTTCATCACAGCTGTTTCAGTTGGAGTTGTCTTATTTCTAAAAGAAAATAACTATACTTTGCAATTTAGACAAGTATCTTAACAAAAGCTAGGATAATTTTAGATTAAACAACACTTAAACTCAATATCGATGAAATGTTGACAGAAAGAAATCTTAAACTGCACTAAGTTAATAGAACTTACATGTAACAGAACTTCAAATTAACAAAATGTAAGCCTAACATCACTGAAATTTAATAACACTTAAGCACAACAAAACTTAATATCACTTAACAGAACTGAACCTTAACAGGAATTAAACAGGGCCTAAACTTAACAAAACTTAAAATAACAAAATTTAAACTAAGCAACACTAAAACTTAACCTTGCTTAAACTGAGCCACACTTAAACTTGATAGAAATTGATCTTAATAGAACTTAGCATCCAGATACTAAAGTAGTAAAATGTAACTTAACATTACTATGACCTAAACATAGTGAAGCTTAACTGTGTTTAACTCTATCAATCCTTAATTTGTATTAATAGCTGTAAAAAACTAGAGCTGCCCTAAGAAGGGGGGGGGGGGGGGGAGGGGGGGGCAGGGGGCCGAACTGCCTGCGGGAGGGGGAAGAGGGTGCCAAGCACGGAGAGAGAGAAGACTCCAGCCACCTACATCATGTTAGAAAAAGTTACAAAGTGCTCGTGGCTCCCACCCTCCACCCTCGCTATCACCCCCCAAACACTCGTGGAGGGAAAAAAAGAGAGAGGAAACACAGGAAAACAAACCCTGAGAATCACACATGACAAGCATTAAAACCATATAGGAAAAGTTAAAAGGCACAAGGCACTCATAAGTCCTACTTTTTGCCTTGGAGATTGCAGGGGTGCTAAAGGAGAGGCAAAGCAGGACCGCAGGACGGAGCTTCTGTTTACGGGATATATTGTCTGACTCCTCTCAACCCTGGGGCCAAGATGTCCCGTGCAAAGCTTTATCGAGTGGGAATTGGATGGCCCACGCTGCCTGCCAGTGCTCCCGAGGGAAAACTGAAGTACACCAGAGGTATTTAACATGCAAACACAAAGAAATTCCTGTTTCTTCATTCCCTGGATTCTCTATGCGGTCAGACGAAAAGCAGCTTAAAGCAAGTATAACTTTTTTACAGTCTTTTCAACATGAAAAACAGACTTTAAGAGGTATGCTTTCTCTCCTTTGTGGGCATAGAGAGCAGAAAAGGTCCCACAGTCACAGGAGGGGCAGGCCAAAGGTTTTCCAGGGCTCACGGAGAGGTGGATGCTGTGGAAGCCACAGCTTTGCTAGGGGACTGTATGTTTTCCAGCAGATTTCTAATTAGATACTGACCTGCAGAAAAACTAAAACTCAGAGACAGAGTTGTAAAGTAGGTAAGTAGGTATGTAGTTTATTCAGTGCCGGGCGTAATGCGGGATAGCTCCCAAAGGCATGCTTGCCCTCCCCCCCCCCTCCCCGCGCTCACTTGTTTTCTTTTATCCTCTAGAATGTTACATATGCATCAAGTTTCGAAATGCCCCATGCATATTCATCCCTTGGCTCCCCCACTCTCTGCTTCATATACTAATCGTCTTATCAGTCCTTTGCACCTGCGTAGTTGTCTCTGGTGGTCGTCTTGGGGGTCTTCAGGGATGAAGAAAATAGTTTCCTCCTGAGATGAACTTCTGACCTTGCTGCCTTGCGCATGCTCACTGATCCTCTGGTCATAGTCTAAGCTATGAGGCCAGTCTTATATGGTCCTGGGGGCCTGAGGAGCCTCATTATCTCAGTATCTCTGATAATCTTGTATTCTTGTTTCCTGTTCTGGTAAACATCCTTCTCCTTGTCAGACATCCTTGCATTCCTCCTTGTTCTTGCACATAGTCCCATCTCTTCCCTCCTTAGGCAACTAATACAGTACAAAGAGCAGCAAGTATTAAGCAATACACATCATCTGAATGTCTATTCTTAATAAATATCTTCTAATTTCTATGATTAATATCCTCTAGTTTCCAGTCTTCATGTTTCAATACCATGTTGGCAGCAATTTTGAGGCTGCTTCATAATCCCCTAAGGTCGCTGCCCACAAGAACTGTCACAGTTGATCCCATCTCTTAAGCAAAAAGGCATTCTGAATGTCTATTCTTGTTATGCTCTGCACCATTTCAATAGAGCCCGCAATTTCTTTTTATTGTGATTTATCCTTTGTTTGCTTAATAAAAGTGTCCACACATACACCACTGCCCTTTCATCAGCTGAAAGTTGTAAATTTAAATTTCTCATTTTGTTCCCAGCAGCTCACCTGTACTCCAGGTGTCAAAATCAGTCAGGCACGGATCAGCAGCTTCATCCGCTGCTCTCAGGCTTCACTGAACTCCGTCTCACTGCACCTCGCCCTGCAGCCCAATTGCAAATCACATTCGGCGTCACCAGTTGCCGCTGTTGAGATGGACACGACATACAAAGTGACACGGTAAAACGTTTCAGAAGGCTCTCTTTATTATGGCTGCATGTTGTCTTTTATACATTCCTTAACAAAGTTTATATTTCATTCATTGGTTACAATAAATCAACACAGTGTTCATTGGTACAAAGCAGTCTCCACCACTGTTTTAGCTAGCATTCACAAAACTTTTCTAAACAAACTTCTTCCAGCTGCAGGTTTATTTTCCTTCTCTTCTCTTCTCTTCTCTTCTCTTCTCTTCTCTTCTCTTCTCTTCTCTTCTCTTCTCTTCTCTTCTCTTCTCTTCTCTTCTCTTCTCTTCTCTTCTCTGTTATTGACCTTGGTAAAATTCCTTTCAGGGGTAAATACGAATCTTATCAGCAAACTCTTCTTGGCTCACAGACCAGCTGTCAGCCCCTTCCACACAGGAGGACAGGGGCTGCCACAGCCTTCAGGCATCCTGGTCAGCCTTGAGCAACATTGTCGAGCTTTTTGGAAAAGTAGGCCACAACCCTCTGTTGGTTCCCAAGGTGCTGTGCTAGTACCCCCATAACCATATTCAGTCTCTCATATGTAACAGGTTTGAAAGGTTTAGTTAAATCTGGCAATCCCAGTGCTAAAGCTGACATTAGAAAGTGTTTCAGCTGTTTAAATGCTGCTCTAGTGTTTTCAGTCCATATGATAATTCTTTTTTTGGCTGCTTTTAATGATCCATATAGGGGTTTTACCAGTAGTCCATAATTTGATATCCACAAATGACACCAACCTACCATTCCCAGGAAAGCTTTCATCTCTTTTTCAATATGGGGCTCTGGAAGTCAACAGATGGCTTCTTTCCATTCTTTGCTGAGCTGTCGGTATCCATGGAAGATCTCAAGCCCCAAGTAAACTACTGCTTCTTTGGTAATCTGCTTTGTCTTTAGAAACTTTGTACCCAATCAGTCCCAAGAAGTTTAATAAGCTTATGGTAAGTCGTATGCAATCATCTCTGGTTCTGGCTGCAATCAGGATATCATTTACATATTGAAGAATACCTCCTTCTGGCTTCGGTGTTCTCCAGTCCTCTAATTCCTTTGCTAGCTGGTTTTCAAATATTGTTGGGCTGTTCTTGTAATCTTGGGGTAAAACTAAGTGAGCTGAGCTTTCCTCCCTGTCTTGGGATTTTCCCACTCAAAAGCAAAGCTCTCCTGGCTGTCTTTGTGCTCAGGAATGCAGAAAAAGGCATCCTTCAGGTCTACAACAGTAAACCACCCTAATTCATCTGTCCATGCAGTCAAAAGGGTGTAGGGATTAGCTACCACTGGGTATATGTCCCCTGTAATTTTGTTAATTGCTCTTAAATCTTCCACTAATCAATAACTCTTACAATCAGCTTTCTTTACTGCAAGGTTGGGCATGTTATACTTGGACTCACATTGCACTAATAATGCATGTTGGAGGAATTTTTCAATTACAGATGACAATCCCTTACAACTTTCTAATTTCAAAGGGTATTGTTTTTGCCTTACTGGTATGAGTGCAATACTCACTTGTTCTGCTCATTTGGATCTTTCTGGGATATCACTGGCCCACACTATTGGATTGACAGCATTTTCAACTTCAGCGGGGATTTCACCACATTTGTCTTGTATAAAAAGTGCAGCAACTCAGACAAATTTAAATTCAGAAATTCCAATTCATACACCCTTTCCCTTTTTAAATTTAATCTCCACTTCTAATTTCTTTAGCAAATCTCCCCCCAGCAATGGTTAGAAGAATTTAGGCATATAAAGGAATTGATGAGTTACGCAGTGCTTCCCCAGCTTGAATTTTAAAGATTGGAAGAAAGGCCATTTTGCTTACCCCTGTCACCCCAACAACATGTACGGGATCTTGATTCAGTTTCCCTTCTAAAGTATTTAACTCAGAATACGCTGCTTCAGTATATACCACAAATTCTATATTGTCTTTCCCCAGCTTAGCTATAACGGAAGACTCTTCTGGGGGAGAAGCCTTCAGTCCCCATCAGTCTGAGTCTTGTCCCACTGTGAGTTGGGGAACTGGGGGTTTCTTCTTCAACATCAGACAGTCACTTGTCCAATGTCCCTTTTTCTTACAATAGGCACACCCATCTCTGTCCACGGGGGAAGATGTTCTCTTGTGTGACTTCTCCTGTGTAACCCTCTTACTAGGATGGTGTCAAACTTTGTCACTTGGATCTCTGTCCCGATACACCTTCCAGGCTACATCTAACAATTTACTCATGCCCTGAACCACATCTAACTTTTGCAGCTTCTTATATCATTTGTAGCTTGACCCATAAACAGGAGAACTAAATGTGCTTTCCCATCAGATGAATCAGGATCTAGGTTTGTATATTTGATAGCAGCTTCTTGCAACCCTGTTTAAAAAATCAGTGGGAGATTCATCATAATTTTGCTTTACTTCATAAAGCTTTGACCAATTCAGAGCTTTAGGGACACCATGTTTTACCCCATATACTGTAAGGATGCAGCAAAGCCTGGCACTGCAGAAAATTCCTGGGAAGCATGAGAGAAAGTAGATGACACACTGTCTGAGAACAGGAAAGGCATCCTGCTTCTTTGAAGCCTGCAAACCTTGAGGAAACTAACAAACTGTCAGGCTGACGGATTTATTACAGGCCTGCAACCAGGTTGCACGTGAAGGACTGAACAAAGATTCTCACACTAAGTGTATAAGTACTGTCTTAACTCTGCAATAAACATTCATTTTGCTCGCAGCTTCTGAGTCTCGCATTCATACACCACACATATACCATGAGATTTTTGATAGTGTTTTAATCTTGCCATCTGTTCCGGCACATTCAGGTCTCACCCTGGATTATAACTGTGCCCTGGATCACCCCGCTTGCTATATTTGCCTCTACAGACGTTATAATAGCTTTATTAACCATCTGTCTCTCAGTGGGATCAAGCAATGTGTCCATCATAGATTTCAAATCCCTCCAGTAAGGGTTTTGTATGTTAATTGCCCTTTCTACCAAATTAGCTACTTTATCTGGATTTTCTTTATATTTTCCGACTGTGGCCTTCTACTGTTCTAACTCTATGAGAGAGTACAGGACTTTCATATATATTGGCCCTTGTTTACCAACTGCCTGCCTCAAAGGCACTTGAAGAACTCCTTCTTCCTTTTTTGACCTAGTGTGTTTGGCTACAGGACTATGTTCTCTTATGGCTCTTCTCACTATCTTTCTCCTCTTTCACCTGTACAAAGCAGCTTTTGTCTCCTCTTCCTCTTCCTCTTCCTCTTCCTCTTCCAAAGAGCTGCCTGAGCAAAAGCTGTCCAGTTCTATTGAATCTGCTGTGTTAGATCTGTCACAGCCAATCCAGGTACTAGGAATCGTTGACCACGACTTGCTTTGCTGTAGGAGATGGGCGGCAGCCCTGGCCCTATTTGCTTTGGTGATGTCATCTCCTGAGCCAGCCTCCGGGGGTGCAGTGTTGCCATGGAGACTCAAGGGCCTGAGCATGGCAGGGGTGCCACCCCCTTGGTGGGAGATCCTCTCTCCATCCTCTCAGTGGAAGGATCTGCCCTTTGCCTCCACCTCTAGGGGCAGTGCCATTGGCTGCACGTGCTGGCTGTCTCCTCCCCTCACCTCCCCCCACCTGGGAGCAACTGGAGGAGGGTGATGAAACCGAGATGGGAAGTCTGTCCAACCATGTAGGAATGGGGAACAAAGACACACGGATCTCCTTGCTTATCCCAACAAAGATCATTTTTTGTAACAAACCAAACCCTTTTATGTTCTAAACTTAACCCAAAACAGCACTCATCGGCTGCCTGCCACTGCAGTGTTGCTGTTCGTTCATCTGTGATGATTTTAATTACTTACTATACTTCATGTGACTGGGAGAACATAAAGAGCAAAACAGGCTTATCTTCAAATTACAAAGATAGTTTATTTACATACACTGAAAGGATAAAAATAGGAAGAAAAAGAAAGAACAACAAATGAAACTTCTAAAACATCCTTCCCTCCCTCTTCAAGTTTTTGCTTTTTCACACTCAACATAAAAAGACATAACTTGCTACTTCAGTCAGTTTTACTATTTTAAAATAATCTTTTATTAATTCTTCAGGAAAGGAGTCTCTCTTGGTTCTAATAGAGACCTTGTTTGCAAGGACTTAAAAAAAAAAGAAAAAAGGAACTTGCAAACCAATTCAATTTTACCTATTTTACAGCTTTTTTTAACACTGAAAATATTGGCCATGTACTCAACACACTGCAAACTGGGGTGTCACGTTTTAAAGGTGTTTCACTTCAGGGGCAAAGGATTTTTTTATCTCAAGGAACAAGAAAGCTACACTAGTAGAACAGCGTGAAGAGAGGGGGGAGGAGGAATGCAGCGGCAGAACATTCCCCGGTCCCAGCCAGTGGGCAGCCGCCGGAGCTTCTCTTCCCCTCCCCTGCTGCTGCCGTTCCCGGGCCCAGGCATAGCCAGGCAGCTCCCCCTGCAGGCAACGCCTCCCGGAGGCACGGGCCAGCAGGCCCAGCCCAGCCGCCCAAAGGCAGCAGGGCCTGCCCTGGCCGACCCAGCCCTCTAGAAGATGTTACTTCAGTCTCTCACCCAGAACAAAAAGAGCCCCTCCCTACACTCCCAGCTTTATATGAGTATTACCCAAAAGTCGCATTCTATTTTTCAGTGGTCAAACTACCTGCCAATTAAAAAACTGACTCCTAATTGAACTGTCCTTTCTAACAAGATCTAAACTATGTTAACCCATAACAGCATCCCTTTCCCCAGCCAGTGTAATAGATATAGCTGGACTATATCTGCACAGATGATTTGGCTAAACAGATACCAGCTCAACCAGCCTAGCTCAATGTAAACAAGTCCCTGGACACAATAAAGATAGGTCAGATTCAAACCCAGACAGAGGACCTCAGCCAACCCCTTTGAAGCACAGATACACCCATATCATTGGCCAGTGAGCTAGGCAGAGTTAAGACCCTTGACCAATCATGTCTGTAAGGGTGGGAAATTTGAAAGCCCTATAAAAGGAGTTGCCAGACAATAAATGTGGCTTTTGCTGCATGATCTCAGAGTATTAATGTCACGTCCCTGTCTCCAACTCAACAGCAACAAACCAGCTCTCTGATCATGTGGTGTCCATGCGCCTCCTCAACCAATCACTGCCTAGTGCACGAGGCAAGCACGTGCCAGCCATACAACCTGATCTCTGGTTGCAAGACCTGGTTTGTACTTCACTGTTAGCTGAACCTTTCCCAGAATGCTTTCTGTTGAGCAAGAGTGAACAGGATTTCTTGTCTCTCACATCTGCTGTCGGAGTCCAGGGCATGTGGAAAATCCCTCGAGCTGCCCTGGGGGGTCTGAGACCCTGGCTGGGACCCCAGGAAAGCACTGCCTTTGACCTTAGTCCATGGGAAAAACTTCCAACACTTAGAGATGAATTAAAAGCAACGAGGATTTGAAATAAATAGTAGTTTAGTTTGTCACAGGGCGAAAATTTGTAGTTTTAGGGTTTTTAGTATGGAGATAGATGAGAGCAAGATGGAGAATTTTGGGTGGTGTCTCATGTTCTTCTTCTTCTTCTGCTCCATTTTCTGCTGTGACAGTGGCACAGAGACATTGGTAGAATGGGTTTGATACAGAAATTGCATGTTTAGAATAGGTAGTGCTTATTGGTGAAAGAAATTAGCCCCAGGTTATGCACTCCCGAGTTGTACTGTTACACTGTTTTGCTGTAAAATTAAAGTTGCACTGTTACTTGCTTGTTTTAAACCGTTCATGTTGAATCTGTACCCTAAATTTTTGCTCGTTATGTCCAAGTTCTGTACCCTTTCTCCCTAAATCCTGGGCTTTCCCCTCTCCATTGAAAGCCCACACGCCGCCGCCTTGTCGCTCCCCCCTGCTGCTTCCTGCTGCCCCCTTGCTGCTTCCTGCTGCTCCCTGCCTGCCTGCCGTCGAGCTGTGGGCCCCGCCCAATATGGAGATGAAAGGAACTCCCATCGTGCCTGGCTGCGACCGGGAGTCCAGTTAGAGCTAGAAAAGCCCCTGAGACAGCGAGCCAACACAGAAACTAGACCTAAGAAAGACAAAACTGTGCGAGGCACATGTCTAGCTACCTGCAGGCAGCAGGTATTCTTTTGTTACTTTCTCGCCATGACCTGAAAGGAACTGGAGAGAGGTGACCCCCCTGGACCACACGAGCCAAAGCGATTCTATTGGAACCCCCGTGAGGAAGGAATCCCGACTCTGCAGCAGCACCAGCAGCAGCAGATTCGACTGCACCTCCTCCTCCGTGGTGTCTACAGGGAGCAGCGGCGGCGTGCGCAGCCCCTCGGGCCCCCTACCCAGAGCTGATTTCTAATAAAGGCCTTTTTAAAGGAGCTGGTCTCCTGGCCCATTTATAACAATTGGCACAAAACTGTAAATATAGTACATTTTAAAAGTTAATTGGACTACAAACCATTAAAAAACCTTGGAATCTTCTGTTGGGGACCTTGCTAAGCTGTGTTTTTCAGCGCGTTAAGCCAGGTTTGACTGCGTGCAGAACTTGAGATAAGAAATAGAATAAACAATTCTGAAGACTGAAGCTACAGGTCTCATTTATCTTCTTAACCCTGGTACAGGAATTTTAGAGGAAAAAGAAAAACCACTAATCAGGGGTTCCTGAAAGCGAGTTCCCACAATCTCACCCCTCTTTTTTAATCAAAAAACACACCAAAACCATCTATGCTACTGACAAAGAGACCCGCAGCATAGAAAAACAAAAAAATGGTATCCAGTGTTCCCAGGAAGAGAGTTGCTTCTTCTGCATTTGGAAATGCTGTTCCAGAGCGCTTATGGATGGAGCTCAGGGGCTGTGCTTTTTAGGCAGGAGGGAATCTATTAGCTGGAAATGCTGACTTTACTGAATGTTCCTCTCACTGGGCTTTGTTGCCTCAGAGGCAATCAATGTTTGTCCAGATGAGCAGGTAACCACTTTGGACCTGTTGGCTATAGAACACAGGTGTACCTTCTCCCCCAGGTTAGTACAGCAGCTGGGTCTTGCCATTGCACATACAATTGTGGATCCCAACACACAACTTTTGGAAATTGACTCTGCGTACACAAATCTCCAGAGCAGCATCACTCTGTCAGGGATTGAAATTGATGATTTGCACCCAAAAGCTCGGTGTTGTCTAAATGTTCTAGAGGAGTGTAGTGGTTTAGGTTCGCCAAATTGAGATTCCTGGCCAATGCACCAAATAATGTGGTGGGCCTATCTCTGATCAAATGCCAGTGCCCCTATTAAAATTATTTATTAATTTTCTGCTGTGAGATAAGGTTTATGGGTTGTGGAACCAGGGGGGTATATTCTATTTTCTTCTGTTAAAAGCAGTTGGGGAGATGTTTTTTTTCTTTATCTCTTGTAACTCAAGGTGGGAGAGGGCCAGATGCCTTCTGATAATGGGCCATTAACACCTCCCCAGGCTATACCCTCCCCAAAGCAGTACATCCACATTCCATCATCCTATTGTGAGATGCACCACATCCCCCCTGGTAGTGGGGGGAGCCATCCATTCCTACCTGGATAAAACTGAGACACAGGAACACGAAAACATCTAGCTTCACCCGATTTCTGGGAGGAAGACCGGACCTCATCTCACCATCACCAGACCCCTTCTCACCATCACCAGACGCCTTCTCACCACCCCTGGACCCTTTTGCTACAGGATCATCTCTACTTCAACAGAACCACATCTGCCACTCCAGGACTTACTTATGGACTGCTTCCAACACCCTGACCAACAGGGTGTCAGGTTGTAGCTCTGACTCTGTCAGGGTTTTCCAAAATTGTTTGTTTGTTTGCTGGCTTGGTTGGGTGGTTTTGTTTACTACTACATTTGTATTATTAATATTCCTACTAACGAACCGTTATTCCTATTCCCAAATCTTTTCCTGAAAGCCCTTAATTGCAAAATTATAATTTGGTGGGGGGTGAGGGGTTTACATTCTCCATTCTAAGGGAAACCCCAGTTTCCCTGGCAGATACCTGTCTTTCCAAACCAAGACAGTTTAGGAGGATCAAAGCAGGCTCAAACTTTAAAGGGTATAAACGTTTTTAGCGGAACTAAAAGAAAAAAATAATAAGAATCAGAATAAAACATTCAGAACACTTCTTCCCCCACAAACTTTTCTTTCCCACTGACAATGTGCAGAGGCAAAACCTGAGACTTTCAGTCGGTTTACCACCTCTAGAATAGTCTTTCTTCAGTCCACTTAGGGAGAGGAGTCTCTTTTGCCATGCCATGGAGACTTCTCCACAAGAAACAGTTCTCTCGTGGTTTCAATGTCACAGCAAATCAGCCACCCAAGAAAGGAAAATCTGGTTTGCAGTGTTAAAATCTCTCCCCTCGACTTACAGCTTTCCCCACAACAGTTTTTGAGGGCTCAACCTTTAGCTAATGGGTACACTTTTAAGGATGAGCTGCTCAAAAGCAAAGGTTCTCTTCATCTATCTCTAAGATCATCCCTGGGAACAGAGGTTTTGTTCTTCTTCCCTGGGGGCAAAGGGTCTTCATCACTTTTGTCTCTCTCTGTTCAAGCTTCTCATTTGGATCACAGCTACTTCAACATCTGCCTCACTTCAGCATGGATGGCCTTGCTCATGTCTGCAGCCTGAACACTTCATCCCCCCATGCTTTCTCCATGAATTACAGGGATATTTTAGTATATCACAGTCCATCACCATGACCTCACAAAAAGAATTTCAGCCCAAGACTAAGGCATCTCCTCATTCTTCTTTCATCGGGGAATTGACTCCTTCTTTACTGACCTTGGTGTCTTCATGTTGTTTCTCTACATGTCTTCTCCCCTTCCTTTTCTCTCACTTGAGAGAGAATTGATGTCTTACAAGTTTCATCTGTGCACTGAAAGAGTTAATATCTCACCTGGGCCCTGCTGATGGTCATGTGATTTCTTCTGGGAGGTGGCCAGCAGTCATGGTGCAGTATTTCAGGCCACACTGGGGGGGGGGGGGGGGGCCTGTGCCAGAATCTCATTGGCTGGGCCAGAAGGGTAATGGCTGTTCTAGCTTCATGGCTGTTTTCTGGCCCCTGCTGAGTTCAAGTCCAGCTGCAGGGGCTGCTTTTGGCACAGACTGTAGAGCTGCCTCTAGTTTCAGCCGCATGATCTCCTGCGGTGCCAGGACAGACTCTTCGGCAAGGTGACTCAGCATCTCGCATCTGGAATTACTTACGGTGGAGAATTCTTTGGCAGCCATGCCAGTGGAGGGGGGGGGGGGTGTACTGCAAGGATCTCAGCAGCGAGGCTAGGACTCAGCAGCTGATGGCCTCCCCTCCCCATGACTGGCAGTTGCTAGGGCCTGGCCCGGCCTGTACTGTCAGCAAGATGATAGCAGCAGAAGCCCAGTCCTGCATCAGCTGGAGTCCTGCAGCCTCCCCTCCACTGCCCAGCCATTGGACTGGGGGGGAGGGGAACTTGACTCTCCAAAGCCTGGAAGCAAGAGAGCTTTTCCAGGGCTTCTCCTTCTTTAAAATGTGTTTCCCTGAGGTGTATGTAACTTTTTAAAACTGGTTTAACCATGTGTCAAACTTCAAAACTAGTCATTGATTGTTTTTTGTCAGACACGGAGGAAGCTCTTAGCAGCTCCTCTCAGAAAATCACTTCCATGGCTCATTCTTTCCCTCTTCACCACTAATCAATTAATGCAAAACCAGCACAGGAGCCATATTCCCCCTTTTTTGTTTTTTGATAACATGCACTTATTAAGAACAGTAAAATAATACATCTAATAAAACAATAAATCATTAAAAATTGCCTAAATGCTTTATCACCACCTAGAGCCTGCACCTGCTGGGAAGTCCCATTTCAGTGTCTTGGTTTTGAAAGACAGGTATCTGCCAGGGAAAGCTGGAGTTTCCCTTGGAATGGAGAATGTAAACCCCTCACCCCCTCCAAATTATCATTTTGCAATTAAGGGCTTTCAGGAAAAGATTTGGGAATAGGAATAACAGTTCTTTACTAGGAATATTAACAATACAAATATAGTAGTAAAACAAACAAACAAGCAAACAAACAAGCAAACAAACAAACCAACAACAATCCTGGAAAACCCTGACAGAGTCAGAGCTATAATCTGACACCCTGTTGGTCAGGGTGTTGGAAGCAGTCCAGAAGTAAGTCCTCCGGGAGTGGCAAATGTGGTTCTGTTGGAGTAGAGATGATCCTGTAGAAAAGGGTCCAGTGATGGTGAGAAGGGTCTGGTCTTCCTCCAGGAATCCAGTGGAGCCAGATATCTTGTGTTCCTAAGTCTCAGTTTTTATCTAGGTAGGAATGGTTGGCTCCCCCCACTGGGTGGAGCATCTCACAATGGGATCATGGAATATGTCATGTCCTTAGTGAGCCTTAATGGCCCATTAGCAGAACATATCCCCCTGGAGGGAGGATGGGTGGTGAAAGAGATAAGAAACACTGCCCCACCTGGTTTTAACACTTGGCCCATTATCAGAAGGCATCTGCCCCCCTCCTCCCAGAGTTACAAGAGATAAAGAAAAACATCTCCCCAACTGCTTTCAACAGATGAAATAGAATACACATTTTTGGTTCCATAACCCAAGACACCCCTTTATTCAACTACTCATGTATCTCTGTCAGGTCCAAGGATTCTTGGGCTCTGATACCTTCTGGGCCACAGCTGGGCCTCCCCCTCGGAGTGCTGGCAGGAGTGGTGGGGGGTAGGAGCTCTGTGTTCCTCTGGTCCAGGGGGGTTTTCCAGATGCCTCAATGTCCCATCTGGAGTGTCAGAACTGATGCCTTGGGAAGGCTGACCTCGTACAGAGACTGGACAGAGCTAGAGAATAAAGTAGATATTTTATAAAAGACCTTTAAGGATACACCTTGGGTAGTACAAGAGCCTGGCCAGGGCTACACCCAGGATGGATTTAAAATGGTCACAAAATGGATGACTGGTCACGAGGTCTCACACTTTTATAAGTTTTGGTCTATTTGCATTTTGGGGTTTTATTTTCCAATTACAGCTTCAGATTATGAAGTCCCATCCTTCTTGTTTTCTTTCTTCAGTCCACCATTGTTTATGATTTTGGGCCTGAAAGTTGTGCTCTTTGTCCTTGGTCTTCATCAGGAAAAGGATTTATTTTGTCTACCTACTCTGTGAAGAGAGCTTACTAGCACTTAATATGCGGATCAGAACTACACACCTAGGCAGCACAGAATCTGAAAAACATGAAAGCTAAAACTGACGGCATCACCCCCCCTTGGCACTAGCTGTACTTTGTCCATGAAATGTATCTCAAAGAATTGTCCTCAGCCTTGGTTCCCAGGAAGAACCAAGATAGCATGGGGCCTTGTACCTCTTGGGGCTTGGAGCTCTGGAATTTGTTTTGTCTTTCTGCTTAGGGAAAGGCCATGGAAAAGTACTGGGAAAACTAGCTACTAATACAATAGGTGACAGAGTTACAAATATATGTGTGAAGAATACAAAGAACATATAAAAGGAAAAAGGCAAAACCCAAATGGCATCACCAACCCTTCCGCCAGCTGCATCCGCCAGTGCCACATGCAGAGAGATGACTGAACTCGCATCACAGCGCCCCCTTCAGCTGTGGGAAAATCATCCAACTGCCCTGCCTCGCCAGGGAGCCACCAGAACCCCTGCTGTCTGTGACCATAACTACACCAAAGGGGAAAGTACCTGCAGCCGAGGGAAGGCTGTTAGTGGGTTTGTAGCTTTGTTTGTTGTGGCTGCCATTGTTGTTGTTTGTTTGCCTTATTATCCATATACATAGTAGTAAAGAACTATTATTCCTTTTCCTGCATCTTTGCCTGAAACCCCCTTAATTTCAAAGTTATAATGCTGCAGAGGGAAGTGCGTCACATTCTCCATTCCAAGGGAGGTTACCACCTCCCTTGGCAGATACCTGTCTTTCAAACCCATTTTTACACCTTGCCCTGTCCAGACTGGCTGTCCTGTTTTCAGCTGGGATAGTTAGTTTTCTTCTCAGTAGCTGGTACAGTGCTGTGATTTGGGTTCAGTATGAGAATAATGTTGATAATATACTGATGTTTTGGTTCTTGCTAAGTAGTGCTTAGCAGAAAAACACATGTGCAAAGGGGAGGGGAAAAAAGTTAATGATTTTTGGGAAATTATTATCATATGCATGTTTAGTGCAGGACAATCAATGAACACGTATGTAGAATACAGTATGTAAACAGAAACTTCCCTGTACTCAGTATGCATGGCTTTGGGAGGAGCTTTTTCCCTGTGCATCCAGCCAAATAAAGAACGCCTGCTTCTTAATGCTACATTGGTGTTAAGGAATTTTTTTTATTTTACTGAATATTTGGTAACAACAGTATATTTTCATAGGAGTCAAAAGGCAGAGTCCAATTTGCTTTGTTTTTACTTAGAGGATCTATAGCAGATTGTTAGACCAGCACTGATATCACTCCTAACATTTAATCCAAACAAACACACATAAATAACCTTACTACATTTCACTGTAACAGTATCTGTAACATTACTCATGGTGACTTCTGTTGTTATATGTATTTAAACATGATAGATCGAATTTGAGGTTTAAACATTGAAAACAAGAATTAAGGGTCAAAGAGCATTAGTAGAGTGCAATAAACAGCTAACTTACAGAGTTTGTGTTGCTTTACCATAGAGACTTATGCCCATTTTTCTAGTAACATATTTCACTGTGACATGCAGAATAATGACTTGAATTTTATCAGGTTTAGTCACAGCCATATCCTTAGTGGAACTTGTATACTCAGATAACTCTGCATGGTTGCAGTGTGTGTGCTGCAGACATGCAGTGTGATAAGACAGGATGCCAGATTAGATCCTAAGAATACTTTGATTACTGTGCCATGAGACATAATATCAGAATAGCTTTACTCCTGTCTCCCCTTTGTCAGTCATGGCTTCAGTTTTTATTCATGCAATAGCAGGCAAATGAGAAATTAGACAGCAAGGACTTGGTCTAGTAAAAGTTGCTTTGGATCTCTGCCGCTAGTTGAGCATTGCATTCAGAGGAATAAAATGGAAAATACTATCCTCATCCTTTAGGCCAGAGGCAGTAAGCTTCAGTAGAATAAGCCACAATGGTGCTTGCCTTGGTGTGTTTGTGGGAGTGTGATACAGTCAATCTGCCAAACCTCCCCATATTTATATTTCAGCTATCATCTTCCATACCAAAAAGACTTTAAGCATTCGGTCTGCCTGATTAAAGTGCAGGTTTTAAATTAATGAATAAGCTGTTGTCTTGGGTTATGGAACCAAAAATGTGTATTCTATTTCATTTGTTGAAAGCAGTTGGGGAGATGTTTTTCTTTATCTCTTGTAACTCTGGGAGGAGGGGGGCAGATGCCTTCTGATAATGGGCCAAGTGTTAAAACCAGGTGGGGCAGTGTTTCTTATCTCTTTCACCACCCATCCTCCCTCCAGGGGGATATGTTCTGCTAATGGGCCATTAGTCATCCCCAAGCAGACACCCCCAAGCTATACATCCACATTCCATGATCCCATTGTGAGATGCTCCACCCAGTGGGGGGAACCAACCATTCCCACCTAAATAAAAACTGAGACACAGGAACACGAAGGTATCTGGCTTCACCCGATTCCCGGAGGAAGACTGGACCCTTCTCACCATCACTGGACCCTTCTCACCATCACTGGACCCTTTTCTACAGGATCATCTCTACTCCAACAGAACCACATCTGCCACTCCCGGAGGACTTACTTCTGGACTGCTTCCAGCACCCTGACCAACAGGGTGTCAGGTTGTAACTCTGACTCTGTCAGGGTTTTCCAGGATTGTTGTTGGTTTGGTTGGTTGGTTGGTTGGTTTTGTTTTCTACTACATTTGTATTGTTAATATTCCTAGTAAAGAACTGCTATTCCTATTCCCAAATCTTTTCCTGAAAGCCCTTAATTGCAAAATGATAATTTGGAGGGGGTGAGGGTTTTACATTCTCCATTCTAAGGGAAACTCCAGCTTTCCTTGGCAGATACCTGTCTTTCTAAACCAAGACAGGTGTAGAATAGTGTCCATGGTTAAGTCACAAGCCCATCCATATATTGCATCTCTTCCTTGATGGCCCAAGACATCGTGCCCATTGAGCTAGAAATAATTTACCCTTGTGTTGCCAATCCAAATCCACCAGAT
This sequence comes from Phylloscopus collybita, assembly GCA_027886175.1. NCBI lineage: Eukaryota > Metazoa > Chordata > Aves > Passeriformes > Phylloscopidae > Phylloscopus > Phylloscopus collybita. The sequence goes on from JAJNNQ010000057.1 coordinate 7,280,281, forward strand.
CCATTTCAGTCTTAGCAGTCTGATCCACTTGTTGGTTGTTCTGATGTTCTTCAGTGGCCTGACTCAAGTACATGAGCATCTACATGATGTACCTTCACAAGTAGTTTTCACCCAGGCAACAATATCTTCCCACAGTGTGGTAGCCCATATGGGTTCACCCCCGTGCTGCCATTTCCTCTGCTACCCTTTGCAACCACTCCTACAGGCCATTTGCCACCATCCATGAATCAGTATAGAGGTAAAGTATTGGCTATTTTTCTCATTCAGCAATGTTGCTTTTTAGCCAGTCCATGATCACTTCTGAGATTCCTGTATGACTGTGATTGTCTATTTGAGCTCTTTGTGTGATTAGTGTAACCCACTTACTACTCCATGTAGCATCAGTTGCATGATGTGTAGAGAAGACCCTCCCATTGAATGTCCAGACCAGCAAGCACAACCAGTGTTCCAGAGTTTGAGCTGTGCTTCAATACCAATCACTTGTGAAGCAGCTTGAACCCTTTCATAAGCCACCAATATCTTTTTTTCAGCTGGAGTATAGAGGGCTTCAGATCCTCTGTATCCCTGACTCCAAAAGCCTGGGGGTCAACCTTGAGTCTCTCCTGGTGCTTTCTGTCAGAGGCTCCAGGTAGGGCCATTCTACCCAGCTGCAGAGGAGAGCACATTTTTTTACATCTTGCCCTGTCCAGACTGGCTGTCCTCTTTTCAGCTGGGATAGTTAGTTTTCTTCTCAGTAGCTGGTACATTGCTGTGGTTTGGATTCAGTATGAGAATAATGTTGATAACATACTGATGTTTTGGTTCTTGCTAAGTAGTGCATACCCTAAGTCAAGGACTTTTTCAGTGCCTCATGGTCTGCTAGTGAGGAGGTGCACAAGAATCTGGGATGGAGCATGGCAGGACAGCTGACTAGAACTGGCCAAAGCGATCTTCCATAACACAGAACATCATTCTCATCATATAAACTGGGGTAAGCTACAAGGAAGGGGCCAATTGCTACTGGTGGACTGGCTGGGTATCAGTCAGTGGGTGGTGAGCATCATTTTGTATCACTTGCCTTTCTTGGGTTTTATTCTTTTCCGTTTTCATTACAATTATCATAGAATCATAGAATGGTTTGGGTTGGAAGGGACCTTAAGGATTGTCTAGTTCCAATCTCCCTGCCATGGGCAGGGACACCTTCCACTAGACCAGGTTTCTCAGAGCCCCATTCAACCTGGCTTTGAAGACTTCCAGGGATGGGGCATCCACAACTTTTCTGGGTTCTAGTGCCTCACCACACTCACAGTCCAGCTTTCTTGTAAGCCCCCTTAAGGTACTGAAAGGCCACAATAAGGTCTCCCAGGATGCTTCTCCAGGTCAAACAACCCCAAGTCCCTCAGCCTGTTTTCATTGGAGAGGTACTTCTTTGTTGCCCTCTTCTGGACTCTCTCCAACAGTTCTACGTCCTTCTTATATTGGGGACCCCAGAGCTAGATGCAGTACTCCAGGTGGCATCCCAAGAAAGCAGAGTACAGGGGGACAATCACCTCCCTCAACCCGCTGGGGACGCTTCTTTGATGCAGGCTGGGATGCAGTTGGCTTTCTGAGCTGCAAAGCACACGTTGCTGGGTCATGTCCAGCATGTTGACCACACCTCACAGCTTGGTATCATCAGCAAACTTGCTAAGGATGCACTCAGTCCCACTGTTCATGTTGCCATAAAAGATGTTAAACAGCACTGGTCCCAACACCAAGCCATGAGAAACATCACTCAGCAGTGGTCTCCACTGGGACATTGAGCCATTGACCACAATTCTGTGACCATCAAGACAATTCCTTATCCAAAGAGTGGTCGACTTGTTAAATCCATGTCTCTACAGTTTAGAGACAAGGATGTCATGTGGGACAGTGTCAACTGCTTTGCACAAATTCAGGTAGATGATGTCAGTTGCTCTTCCCTCATCCACCAACACTGTAACCTGTGGTTCCCTGGGTCTTTCTTTTCTCCCCCTTTAAAAATGGGGATTATGCTTCTCCTTGGCCAGTCAGTGGGAATTTCACTAGACTGTCATAACTTTTCAAGTATGATGGATAGTGATAGTGGCTTAGCCACTTTATCTACCAGTTCCCTCAGGATCCTTGAACACCTCTCATCAGGTCCCATGGACTTCTGCAGCTTCAGATTCCTTAAATGGTCATGAATCTGGTCTTCTCCTACAGCGGGCGGTTCTTCATTCTCTCAGTCTCTGCCTTTGCCTTCCACAACTCAGGCAGTGTGGCTGAAGCACTTGCCAGTGAAGTTCAATGCAAAAAAGTCATTGTGTACCTCAGCCTTCTCCATATCCTAGACAACCAGGTCTCCCATTTCCTTCCAGAGAGGGCCCACATTTTCTCTAGTCTTCCTTTTATCATCACCATACATTGCTTTTGATGTCCCTGGTCAGATTTAATTCTATCAGGGCTTTAGCTTTCCTAAGCTGATCCCTGGTTATGTGTGCTTGTTAAAGTACAAAATACGTTTCTCATTATTTTGTTAAAGAGAAAGAATGAATTAAAGAGAAAGTAAATTAATGGTTTAATAAATTAAAGAATTAATGAAATTAATTACAGATAATTAATTAATTAAATGTTATCATGTCAACTCTCTATGTGAATGTAGTTATTTCTTTATCCTTAGAGAAGATACACTAATTTAACATGTCTGGGAAGACACCCTCTGACTACACTTGCTTTCCTTATTTCTTGTAAGGGCCTGAATTTCCTCCATTAGTTTATAGTTAAATTTTCAACTCAGACATAAAATAAAGCAAAGCACAAAGGAAATAAGTACTCTGTCATGATTCATACCATGTTATAGCAGCAGTCATTAAACCATTACTGACCAAAATTTTCCCTACACAGCATGCAAGTAATGAGGCTGTGGAATACAACTAAGTTCTTCCCCCTACAGAAACAGATATGGATTCAATTTCAACAGCAATAGTCTGTCTTCAACAGAGCTTAAACATCACTGAAAAAGAAACCTCAACTATCAATTTAGTCCAGCCAATGAACTACATTAATTTCTTTCTCCACAAGCTTCGTTTCTTTCCCTGGTTTAGTAACAATTTTTAACAAATTATGATCTAAACAAGTAAAACTAATCTGTAATTAACTGATTACTGTGATGGCACAATGAACATGTCTCCTATTTGGATTCTTTTTTTGGACACCACTGTATCAGTCTAATATTGCTAATTCTGAAGTTGGATCCGTTGAAGAAAGGCAGGAAATATACCGGTTTTCCTAGTATGTCAACTCTACTGGTCTTCCCAGAATAAAGCTATATTCAAGAGCTTTTTAAGAAAGACAAAAAGATAGCTCTTCAGTAGTCAGCAAAAGAACTGAAGCTTGGCATTGCATCAGAGATCACAAACTCCTCCGAGTTCTTGCATTACTGGTAACTTCAAGACAACTGCTTCTCAGTTCCATGATTGTAATTAGCTCCTATCGAAAGACAACACAGCAAGCATCAGCCATTGACTACAGTTTTACAATCACAAGCAGTAGAATAAAACCCAACCAGATAATTAAGAAGACAAAGAGCAATAAACAAAACAGAACAAACCCAGCTGTATTGGGTGCGGCTGAGATAGAGTTCATTTCCCCATGGCAGCCCTCACAGTAGCATGCTTTGCATTAGTAGCTAGAAGGGTTTTGATAACACACCAATGTTTTTGCTACTGCTGAGCATTGCTGGCACAGCATCAGTGCTGTCTCTCCAACATTCCATCCCCCCATCAGTAGGCTGTGACCCAGCTGGTTGCTGGGGTCCGCAGCTTGGACCCAGGAGTCTTCGAACCACCCCGATTGGTACCTCGTTAGAGACACCCTGGGGGGTCAAAGTGACTCCTCAGCTGGCAGAGAAAATCTCAGCAGAGGGGCAGAGCAGTGATTCTCAGCTCTTGTGATTTCTCAGCTCAGTGATTGTCAGCTCATGCCCTTGCGAGATGTCTTCTCTCTTAGCCGGCCCAGGGAGGGAGAGAGTGAGGGTCCGTATAGCAATTCCGCATAAGGTAACTTTATTAGCAAGTCCCACGCGAAGGGAGCCAGGGACGGATACCCTGGAGACCAGGGAAAACCCAGGGGTTTTTATGGGGAACTCAGTAGGAGGGGAAGGGGTACAAAGCCAGTAGTTTGCAACAGATCTACATAAAATCTCATGGGGGATTGTGGTCCTCTTTTTGGGTCTCCGTAACTAAAGAGCTGTTCTTATCTTAAGGCTTCTGGCAGAGGCGGTTGTGCAATTCTTCTTATCTTCTCCAAGGCAGGGCCACTGGAGCCTTGTTCACCCCCACAAGGCTGGGTATGGGCAAGATCCTGCAAGGAGACATATACAGGACAGTTGATCCAAAGAGACCAAAGTGATTATCAATACCATATGAGGTCATGCTCAGCAACAAAAGCTTAGAGAAAGGAGGAGAAGGGGGGGCATTTGTTATTTACAAAGTTTGTCTTTTGGAGCAACCACTATGCATACTAAAGTCCTGCCTCCAAGAAAGTGACTGGGCATCTGTAGCAGGATGAGATTTGAGCTATCCCAGGCTGGGCCTCAGATTCAGGCCTTTGGAAATTTCTACGCCTGTGGCGCAGGAAAAAAAATCAATTAGTGAGTTTAGACATTAGATAGGTTAGTTATAGTGCGATCATGGTAGCTACCTTAAGGGTGAACTTGTTTTCATTCTTTATCACGCTGAATGCCAATTAGAAAACACTTATAACTGTAAACTATCTGGAACTGTATCTAACCTGCCATTTCGAGATAATAAAGGGAGAGCGCATGATTTAACCATATTGGTCGTATCTGCGTTGCTTGGTCCAGCTTCCCATGGAATAAGGGGTTCCCTGGCTTCTGACATTGTTTGCTGATGGGAAGTAGAGAATAAAATGTTTTCTTTACCTTTGCTTCTATGTGTGTAACCTTTGCTTCTGATTTAGTAAACTACCTTTATCCTGACTTTCCTAAGGTGACTTTATGATGCTTGTATCCCCAGTTGTCTGTTCTGTTTATGTAAGATATTTTGTTCTTGTCCTGGGGTGACGTTACAATGTATCCCCAATCGTCTGTTTGGTTTATGTTGGATATTACATGCTGCACCTTTAATTTGGATCTGAGAGTAAACGGGGAGAAAAGTGCACAGTTTGTTTTCAGAAACCTCGAAGGCTGACCTTGAAGTGTGTGAATCACTGGCACCCAGACGCAGGTTGTTTTTTTCTCTGGCCAGGACTCACTTTGGCTTTGCTTTGCTTGTAGCGAGTTTAGCTTAGTTAGGGCTGAGAAGCTTTGCCTTTTTTTGCCTTTTTTTTTCCTTTTTAGCTTTTTTCCCTTTTTTTTTTTCCGCCTGTTTTTTTGCAACTGTTCAAACCTCCCCCCAGACTGAGGACCCAGGGGGTGCCGGGGGAGCTGGCACCAGGACCCACCACGACCGATCCGGTGCAGCAACGTCACCAGCGCTGGAAAGAATTGAGAGCAAAAACCACCTACAGGAGGGACTTTGCTTTTCCCTAATTCATCATCCGGTATTGTTCAATTTATTGTGCTGGGGGAGTGCTTTTCTGGTCTAATAAACAGGTTTCTTTCCATTCTCTCTCTGAGGAATTTTTCTCCTGAACCGAGTGGGGGGAGGGTGGGGAGGGTTTCCCTAGGAGTTCTCCTCCCAAATTGGCCTTAAACCATCACAGTTCTATACCTTTAAGACTGGTTCTGAGAGCAAAGGGGGAAAGATAAGGCACACAGTTTGTTTTCAGAAACTGCACTCACTCCTCTGCATTCTGCTCTTGGACTGTGTTGTCTGCAGCACAGAGAGCCTGCAGGACAGATCTCCTTTGCTTTTAGTTAGTTTTAGCTAGCTAAGACAGAGAAGTTCCCTAGATTTTTTCTTTCCTTTTTTTTACAACTGTTTAAACCTATCCTGGACTGAAAACCCAGAACACCAAAAGCTCACACCTGAGGCCCACCCGCGTCCAGGACAGCATTTTCTAGTGCCGGAGGAACCGATAAGAGACTGAGCGAGCTAAGCTACAACCCACAGCAAGGACTTTCTCAATTTTGCCATGTCTCTTCAAAACAGCAAGAAGTTTTATTATTTCATATTATTCAGTTTTATGCTTGTGGGCACTTTGCTTAATAAATAAATAGGTTTTTTCACTTTTCTCCAAGGAAATGCTTTCCCAAACCAGTTGGGGGAGGGGCCATTTAAGTTTGCTTTCCAGAAGGACCCCATTCAGAAGTTTTCTCCCAAATTTGCCCTAAACCAAGACACTGACAAATGAAGTTTTTTCCATCTTATTTTCTCCCTCCCCTTGTCCTGCTAAGATGGGGAATAATAGAGAGGTGGGCACCTGGCATTGTGGCAGGGCATCTCCCCCTGCTGCTCCCAACCTCAATAGCTTAACTGTTGTTTGTTAAACAGTCAGATAACTCAAGCAGGACAAGCTGTCTTGTAGTGAGTTATTTTGGTGCCATGGGGTTAACACTGGTCTGGCATCTCCCAACTGCCAAAAAATATCTGACTGTTGAAGTGAGATCTGGCAAGATAAGCTGGTTTTCTGACTGACAGACATCTCACTTTATGACTATCAAAGTGACACCAAACTTTTACAAAGCAGGAATCTTCTATACATTTTCCTGGAAATGTGTGGAGTTTCTCCCATGGCTAGGAACACCTGCTTCACAGTTACTCCCGAGGGGTTAAAGTGAAAGGAATCTTTGTACATTATTGTCATTTCAGTGGTAAGTTGGGTTTAACTCCTAATCAAGACTATTTTTTTTGCTAGCTTTAATATAGGTACCTTGATATAGTGCACTGTTTTATGTTATGCTGTAATCTACTAGTAGTTCTTTAGTTTTATACTGTGTAGTAAGTAATTCTGATTAAGATCTTTCATCTGCTATCTCTTGTCTGTTTAATAAATAATTCATTTTTGTAAATAGACCTGATCTGTCATTACTAGTGTTGGAGAAGATGAAACAGGAAAGCCTTACAAATATGATTGCCTGGCAAAAGATTCTAAGAGTATAAAACCTATAAGCGAAATAGAAATGAAAGCGAGCTTTGAGATATAGGATGCCAAGCCACTAGTTACTGTGTAACAGGAAGACAAGGATTAAGTCAGCTGAAGGCAAGATTCCTGTCGATTGAGGAATACCCTTAGCAAACAAAGGGATGCCAAGGGTCCAAGGGGGAGGGACCCTGCCAATGTGGCAGGGAAAAGGAGCCTAGAAATTAGCTTTTAAGGTTTAGTATGCAGTGCAGTATGGTAATGTAGTAGTTCCTATAGGCTGTATGTAAATTCTGTAGGATTTGTATTTTGTACTGGTTGGTTACTGTAAATCAGAATATTCAACACAGAAAAAGATACAATGTACTGTAACAAGAACTTAGCCCTCTTTCGGGCACGCTTCAAGCTGTGGCTGGCAGCTTAAGCAAAGCTCTTGTACCCACGACCTATGCAATAAACCGTATGCTTCAAGAGCTGCCCTGGACTCCAGAGATCTCTCCTTGCCTCCCTCCCATCCGTTTCCTACAACTAGAACTTGCAGACCAGTGATTCTTTCAATTTAAACTGTTGCCAAAATCTGAGGCTCAGGCAGGGCTTGTCTGAAGCTTCCACACATCCTGTGACAGTGATTCAAAAAACACAACTGATGCTTAACAGTGGAATTTGCTCAAGTTTCTGATGATCTCTAGTTACACTGGTGTACTGTGTTTGTGCACAGAGATTTCTCCTTCTTGTCTAGCAGCAAACATTGAGACAACCATCTAAAATTCTCCTATTACTACTTCAAAGTACAGACTGCTATCAGTAGGGAAAAATTAAAATTTTCAATAAACCTCATTCTGGTGAATCTTTATCACTACATGGCAATTCCATCAGTCATTCAGGCTCAACATTTCTTAGCTTCTTGATAGCACACTGCATGTAGTATCATTCTTGTTCAGGCTGGTGAACTCCTTTAGAAATAGTGTATTGCTGAGCTTATTTCAATTTTTACATCTTAAAGTTGCTTGAGAGCATTCTTACCTTTAGTAAAATACTTTCATTGTTAAATTCTAGCCCATGGCTGCAGCCAACATGTTTTAATAGACTTCATGCAAAGCCTCAAAATCCCATCCTAAATACTGAGTCTTCAGTCTTTTACTCTGAAAGTCTCTTGTGTTCTGATGTAACTGTCTGTGCTCAGGAAAATTGCAATAAACCACAGAATTTCAAATCTAGACCAGAATTCATCCTTCTCTCATGTTAAAAGATGCTTCTGAGGAATAATAAAATGTTAAAGAATGACTTAATTGTGCATAGTCTTCTGCAGTAAAGACAGAAAAAGGGAAATGGAATGAGACGTTGAATTTTTATCATTAAATGTCAAGTAGATGCAATATTCTAACTATGAACTGGAACCTCACAATACAGACTTAATAATTTGTTTGAAATCCTCATGGAAAGCTTTTGATCTGTGGCAATGTGTACTACCCAAGCCTTATTTATTGTCTGTCCTGGTTTAGGGCAAAATTGAGAGGGAACCTCCGAAGGGGTTCCTCTGAAAAGCAAGCCCAAACAGCCCTTCCCCCCAGCTGGTCCAGGAAAAGAACTTCCTCAGAGAAAAGTGGAAAAAACTATTTATTTAACAAACAAAATGCCCACAAATGCAAAGAATTAATAGTATGAAACAATAAAACCTCTGGCCGCTCTGCAGAGAGATGGCAAACAGAGACAGTCCTTGCCGTGGGTGTAGCTCAGCTCACTCAGTCTCTCACCAGCTCCACTCCCTCTGCAGCTCCAGGCCTGGCGGGCCGCAGGTGCCAGCCCTCGCTGCTCCTCTGGGTTTGTCAGTGCAGAGCAGATTAAAACAGTCCCAAGGAAAAAAAAGGAAGAAAAAAGGTCCAGGGAGTCTTCTCTGCCCTAGCTAGCTAAACTAACTAAAAGCACAGGAGATGTCTGTCCCACCACTGTCCATGCCCAGACGAACGTCGGAGAGGAGACGTGGGGGAGTCAGGCAGTTTCTCAAAACAAACTGCGCGCTGCTGCTTTCTCCCCCTTCACTCCCAGAACAAGTTTTAAAGGTACAGAACTGAATATACAGCACAAACAGAGCAGGCAATTGGGGATACGAGCAGCAAAAGTCACCCTACCACATTGTCCACCCCTTATCCCCATATCGTCAACTTACTACCAAAACTAAAATTCTAACTCTACAGACACATATATATATATATATACACACAGCTATATACAGAAAATGGTAGTAACATCCAGATTGTGAGTAAATGATATTTACTCATAATCTTCACCCAACAATCAGATCTCCCTGAGGTACACATCGTGTTGTTCCATCTTTCTGCATTATCCACCACGTGCAACCTGGTCCCTGAGCAAAAACAATCCCACGAATGGGTTTGTCTGTACTTGAGGCGGATTTAATCCAAACTGTCTTCCCTAACAAACCTCTCACAGGTACCACTGGGACTTTATCTCCGTCTACTGTAGATAGGAGCTCAGACTGGGCTGGGCCTGCTCTGTTGGTGGAACCTCGGGTGTTAACTAACCAGGAGGCCTTTGCTAAGTGTTGCTCCCAATTTTTGAAAGATCCTCCACCTAATGCCTTCAAGGTGGTTTTTAACAGTCCATTGCACCTCTCCACTTTGCCTGCAGCTGGTGCATGGTAGGGGATATGGTACACCCACTCAATGCCATGTTCCCTAGCCCAGGTGTTGATAAGGCTATTCTTGAAATGAGTCCCATTGTCTGACTCAATCCTCTCAGGGGTACCATGCCTCCACAGAACTTGCTTTTCCAGGCCCAGGATGGTGTTCCGGGCTGTGGCATGAGGCACAGGATAGGTCTCCAGCCACCCAGTGGTGGCTTCCACCATGGTCAGCACGTAGCGCTTGCCTTGGCGGGTTTGGGGCAGAGTGATGTAGTCAATCTGCCAGGCCTCCCCATACTTATACTTGGACCACCGTCCACCGTACCAGAGGGGCTTGACCCGCTTGGCCTGCTTGATGGCAGCACACGTCTCACAGTCATGGATAACCTGAGAAATACTATCCATGGTTAGATCCACCCCTCGGTCCCGTGCCCACTTATAGGTGGCATCTCTGCCCTGATGACCTGAAGCATCATGGGCCCACCGAGCTAGGAACAACTCTCCCTTATGTTGTCAATCTAAGTCTATCTTTGATACTTCTATTTTTGCAGCCTGATCTACCTGCTCATTGTTTTGGTGTTCCTCCTTAGCCCGACTCTTGGGAACATGGGCGTCTACATGACGAACTTTTACAGGTAGTTTCTCTATTCTGGTGGCAATGTCTTTCCACTCATCAGCAGCCCAGATTGGTTTTCCCCTACGCTGCCAGTTGGCTTTTTCCCACCTTTCCAGCCAGCCCCACAGAGCATTGGCTACCATCCACGAATCAGTGTAGAGGTAGAGCTTTGGCCACTTCTCTTTTTCAGCAATGTCCAGGGCCAATTGAACAGCTTTGAGTTCGGCAAGCTGGCTTGACCCACCTTCTCCTTCAGTGGCTTGTGCAACTTGTCTTGTGGGGCTCCATACTGCTGCTTTCCACTTTCGTTTCATCCCTACAATGCGGCAGGAACCATCAGTGAAAAGAGCGTAGCGTGTTTCTTCTGCTGGCAGTTGGTTATACGGTGGAGCTTCTTCAGCTCGGGTTACTTGCTCCTGTTCCTCTTCATCAATGAGACTAAAGTGTTCACCTTCAGGCCAGTTTGTAATTATTTCCAAAATCCCAGGACGATTCAGTTTTCCAATACGGGCGGGCTGTGTGATAAGAGCAATCCACTTACTCCATGTGGCATTGGTCGCGTGGTGGGTAGCGGGAACCTCTGCTTTGAACATCCACCCCAGCACCGGTAGTCGGGGTGCCAAGAAGAGTTGTGCTTCAGTGCCTATTACCTCTGAGGCAGCATGAATTCCTTCATAGGCTGCTAAAATTTCATTTTCTGTTGGAGTGTAGTTGGCTTCCGCCCCTCGGTAGCTTCAACTCCAGAATCCCAGTGGTCGGCCACGCGTCTCACCAGGCACCTTCTGCCAAAGGCTCCAGGACAGACCATGGCTCCCGGCTGCAGAGTAGAGCACATTCTTCACATCTGGTTCTGTCCTAACTGGGCCAAGGGCTACTTCATGAGCAATCTCCTGCTTGATCTGGGCAAAGGCGTGTTGCTGTTCTGGGCCCCAGTGGAAATTGGTCTTCTTACGAGTAACCAGGTAGAGAGGGCTCACAATCTGGCTATACTCAGGGATGTGCATCCTCCAAAAGCCTATGGCGCCTAGGAAAGCTTGTGTTTCCTTCTTGTTGGTCGGTGGAGACATTGCTGTGATCTTGTTAATGACATCAGTGGGAATCTGGTGCCGCCCATCTTCCCACTTTATTCCCAAGAACTGGTTCTCTTGAGCAGGTCCCTTAACTTTGTTCTTCTTGATAGCAAAACCAGCTTTCAGGAGAATCTGGATGATCTTCTCTCCTTTCTCAAACACTTCAGCTGCAGTGTTTCCCCATACAATGATGTCATCAATGTACTGCAGATGTTCTGGAGCCTCACCCTTTTCTAATGCAGTCTGTATGAGTCCATGGCAGATGGTGGGACTGTGCTTCCACCCCTGGGGCAGTCGGTTCCAGGTGTACTGCACTCCCCTCCATGTGAAGGCAAACTGCGGCCTGCATTCTGCAGCCAAAGGAATGGAGCAAAAGGCATTGGCAATATCAATAGTGGCGTACCACCTCGCCGCCTTGGACTCCAGCTCGTACTGGAGCTCCAGCATGTCCGGTACGGCAGCGCTCAGCGGCGGAGTCACTTCATTCAATGCACGATAGTCCACAGTCAATCTCCATTCTCCGTCAGACTTGCGCACAGGCCAAATGGGGCTGTTGAAGGGTGAGTGGGTTTTGCTGACCACCCCTTGGCTCTCCAGCTCACGGATCATCTTGTGGATTGGAATCACAGCATCTCGAGTGGTTCTGTACTGTCGGCGATGCACCGTCGAAGTGGCAATTGGTACTCGTTGCTCTTCCCCCTTCAGAAGTCCTACTGCAGATGGGTTCTCTGATAGCCCAGGCAAAGTGTTCAACTGCTTAACACCTTCTGTCTCTACAGCCGCTATCCTGAATGCCCACCTGAGTCCCTTTGGGTCTTTGAAATACCCATTTCGGAGGAAGTCTATGCCCAAAATGCATGGGGCCTCTGGGCCTGTCACAATAGGGTGTTTCTTCCATTCGTTTCTAGTCAGGCTCACATCGGCTTCCACCAAAGTAAAATCCTGTGATCCCCCTGTCACACCAGCAATAGAAACAGATTCTTCCCCCACATGTCTTGATGGGATTATTGTGCACTGCGCACCAGTGTCAACCAAGGCCTTATATTCTTGTGGTTCAGATGTGCCAGGCCAATGAATCCACACAGTCCAAAAAACACGGTTTTCCCTAGCCTCTACCTGGCTAGAGGCAGGGCCCCTCTAAGCCTGGTTATCCGTCTTTCCCTGGGTAACTGGAGCTACTTCCCTCTTGGTGGAACTACCTCTCTGAGTCTTGCCTTCCAACAACTCACGCAGCCGTTGTGCCAAATTGTCAGTAGATTTTCCATCCCATTTCCTCATGTCTTCCCCAGAATCACGGAGAAAGGACCACAGCTTAGTTCATGGGATACCCCTTTTTTCCCTATCTGGAGAACGTCTGCGCTTGGTACCAGAACCTCTGACCTGTACTGCAGAGGTTTGGAGAATGTCCTCTCTGAGTTGTTTGTGGTTCTCCTCTATCTTGTCTTCTAATGTCTGCATACGCGTTTCTAGAGCTGCAATTCTGGCATGTGTCGGGCCATGCACAGCATCTGCATATGCTCGGAGCTTCTTCGCCATATCCCGCACGGTCTCCCTCGTGTCATCTCGCTTCATTATTGCTAAAGCAGATGAGTATTCTTGTGGCCCAAGTTGTACCAGTTTTCGCCACATCACGGGTGTGCATGGTACCTGGTCTGGGTTCCTAGTGTTTAGGTCATGTGTGAAGACAATCTCTGCCACTGCCATTTCTCGTAAGTGTTGAATCCCTTGTTCTATGGTCTTCCACTGGGTTTGCTGCATATAGAGATCATCTGCACACAGATATCTTTGTTCCACACTTCCCAGGACCCGTTCCCAGAGACTGCGTGGATTAGCCTCTCTCATCATTCCTTGGTCAATAACTGGATCTTGTGACAGGGATCCCAGATGCCTTGCTTCGGTGCCGTCCAGAATCGTAGCCTCACCTGCAGCATCCCAAAGACGGACTAACCAACTGATTATAGATTCATCAGGTCGTCGAGTGTAATCCTTTCTTAGGCCCCGAAGGTCCTTCAGGGAAAAGGACTCAATAGTAGCTTCTGGTCTTCTGCCAGTTGGTTGGGCTTGTGATCTGCTGCCGGTTGGTTGGGTTTCTGATTTTATGTCAGTCTTTTCAGTTTCTGATTGTGTATCAGTTGGTTCAGCATCTGATTGGGTGTCAGTCGGTTGGGTGTTGGAAGGCACTGAGGGTCCTTCACCTGGATCATCATCCACTCGTCGATCAGTTTTGTATGTGCGCTTCTTTGCTGGGGCGACTGCCAGTGTCTTAGGTTCACTTTCTGGTTTAGCTGCTGTCTGAGTAGCTACAGTATTGGCTGCAGCCCGAGTGACTGGGGTAGCTGCTGATTTATCTCCCTGCACCCCTGCCTCTATCTGCTGCCCTACAGTATCTAGCAGTGTACGATAAGCATATGCCAGGGCCCAGCTTATTGCAATGAGCCTTTTCTCTTTAGAATTATCATGGCAGTTCTCCTCCAGATATTTCCCCACTTCGTCTGGGTTCTGAATTTTGTTCGTGTGAAAATTCCCAAGCTGGAGGATCAGAAAATTCCTTCAAGGTTTGGCCCATTCTCTGCCATTTTCCACACCATTCAGGATTTTTCACACCTGGGTCTACTTCTAGGTCAGCAGTCTCATCAGCCCCTCTGGAGAACTCAGACCTCATTCTAGACAAGCTGTAGAACATATAGAGGAAGCCTACCAGATTAAATACCAGAAAGGTGGTTTCTTTAATAGTCAGGGGACATTGAACATTCTCTAAAAGTGATGTAACTGGTTCAAAAGAGAAGGAACAAAGAAATGACTGAAAAGCTTCATCCCCTCTAACAAACTGGGTGCAATTATTAATAAATTCCCAAAACATGCTACTGGAACTAGGATGCAGGGTAGGACGAAGAAGCCATAAACCAAACATACCAGGCACAAACTCCAGTACCTGTATAAGCTTCCTATAAATCATGATTGCTAAACCCAGGACAATAGCAATCCTAACTCGTGCACCTCTAGTGTAAAAGCTACGTGTTAGAGACAACATTGGAGCTATTGCTGAATAAGAAAACAAACCTAGGGACCAGAGAGGTATTAAAATATCAAAAAAAGCCTAGGGAACAGAAACACAGAAAGGACTCCATCCCAAGAGACATTAGGAATTCAATGAGCAACATATCTACTCAATACTCTATCCCCACACAAAGTAAAACCAAAAAAGCAGTCAATGTAAGTTTTTTCCACTCTCTCAAGCCCCACGGATGGGCGCCAAATAAATATCTGTCCTGGTTTAGGGCAAAATTGAGACGGAACCTCCGAAGGGGTTCCTCTGAAAAGCAAGCCCAAACAGCCCCTCCCCCCAGCTGGTCCAGGAAAAGAACTTCCTCAGAGAAAAGTGGAAAAAACTATTTATTTAACAAACAAAATGCCCACAAATGCAAAGAATTAATAGTATGAAACAATAAAACCTCTGGCCGCTCTGCAGAGAGATGGCAAACAGAGACAGTCCTTGCCGTGGGTGTAGCTCAGCTCACTCAGTCTCTCACCAGCTCCACTCCCTCTGCAGCTCCAGGCCTGGCGGGCCGCAGGTGCCAGCCCTCGCTGCTCCTCTGGGTTTGTCAGTGCAGAGCAGATTAAAACAGTCCCAAGGAAAAAAAAGGAAGAAAAAAGGTCCAGGGAGTCTTCTCTGCCCTAGCTAGCTAAACTAACTAAAAGCACAGGAGATCTCTGTCCCACCGCTGTCCGTGCCCAGATGAACGCCGGAGAGGAGACGTGGGGGAGTCAGGCAGTTTCTCAAAACAAACTGCGCGCTGCTGCTTTCTCCCCCTTCGCTCCCAGAACAAGTTTTAAAGGTACAGAACTGAATATACAGCACAAACAGAGCAGACGATTGGGGATACGAGCAGCAAAAGTCACCATACCACATTGTCTTACCTCTTCCATTAAATTATTTTCACAAACATAAAAAACAAATCAACTTTGCTAAACCTGTACTGTTTTCCACTAGTTTCAGACTGGGATAGTGTACTTTAAGGTAGGCAAAGATAAAAAATATTGCCCATTTATGAAATCCTGTAAGTGGTATGCGAAATAGAGATCTGAACAGAAGATGGAAATCAGGGAGAAAAGAGTAAAGACTAATAGACATATCAAATCCCCATGAAGTTGAAAAATATTACTTTGTGTTACTTTTTCTATGTAATACATACTTGGTGTCCTTATGTAGACAGGGCAAGGTGTACGGATTTCCTTAACTACCATTTTTCTGAGTCTGGGAAGAGGGTTTGTTTATATACCATACAATGGCAGAGTACAGTGCTACTTAGGACCAAGACTATGTTCAGAGATTTGGCTGCTAATGCAACATCTTCTCATATTAAAAAAACCAAAATCAACTGGCTCACACTCATACAGTTGCTCTAGACAGCTGTTGGGGAATTTTTATGGCATCCTTCAAGGCTAATTAGACATACCTTTGCGCTTAAATATAAAATAAAAATTTAGTGAACAATGCATTGGGAAGCGTTACAGCAACAAGAGGTTCTACATGGAGTCCACAAAGATGCATCACAAGCAGTTTCCTTATGTAGCGGTTTTAGTTCACCTATTTTGACTTCCTGGCCAACACACCAATTACTGTAGTGGTTGGAGTGCCCACTAGAATTATTTACTCTTTTTCTGCTGTGAGATGGGATTAGGAGAAAAACAAAGCAGGCTCAAACTTAAAGAAAGCTTTATCAACAAAACTATAAGAGGGAAAAAATTAATAAGAATCAGAAGAAAACCTTCAAAACACCTCCCCTTGAAAGAAATAGAGAGCCCCAGGTTATGCACTCCCAAGTTGTACTGTTATACTGTTTTGCTGTAAAATTAAAGTTGCACTGTTACTTACCTGTTTTAAACTGTTCATGTTGAATCTGTACCCCTGAATTTCTGCTTGTTATGTCCCGAGTTTTGTACTCTTTCTCCCTGGGTTTTGGGCTCCCCTCTCCCGGTCGGGTGAGCCCGCCGCTGCTTCCTGCTGCCACCCCCTGCCTGCCCGTCGAACTGCGGACACCGCCCCTTATGGAAATCGGAAGACTCCCAGGGTGCCTGGCTACAGCCGGAAGTCCAGTCGACGCTAGAAAAAAAACCCTAAAAAGCAGCGAGCCGACACAGAAACTGGACCTAAGAAGGACAATGCTGTGCGAGGCACACGTCCAGCTACCTGCAGGTAGCAGGTATTTTGTTACCTTCTCGCCATGACCTGAAAGGAACTGGAGAGAGGTGACCCCCCTGGACCACACGAGCCAAAGTGATTCTTTGGTAACTCCCGTGAAGAGGGAATCCCGATTCTGCAGCATCAGCAGCAGATTCGACTTGCACCTCCTCCTCCGTGGTGTCCACTGGGAACAGCGGCGGCGTGCGCAGCCCCTCGAGCCCCCTACCCAGAGCTGATTTCTAATAAAGGCCTTTTCAAAGCAGCTGGTCTCCTGGCCCATTTATAACACCCTCTCCCACAACTTTTCTTTCCCTTCTCACTGACAGTGTATACAGACAAAACTTGGAACCTAGGTCAGTATACCACCTCTGAAATAGTCTTTCATCAGTTCTTTTAGAGAGAGAAGTTTCTTTTTCCATGCCATGGAAACTTCTCCACAAGAAAACAGTTCTCTTATGCCTTCAATTCTTACAAATAACAGCTTCCCAGGAATCTGCATTTGTGAAGTCCCTCCCATATCATGTAGGCTTTCCACAGCTGCATTATGGGCCATGTAAACTCATGGACTACCATTTTAAAGCTGAGCAGTTCAAAAGCAAAAGTTCTCTGCATCTATTTTTAAAATCATCCTCATCTCTAGGAACAGAGACCTTCTCTTCCTGAGGGCAGGTCTTCATCTCATCTCTCTCTCTGTTCAAACTTCTTATAAGATCACAGCTACTTCAACATTTATTTGCTTTAACACAAATACCTTTGCTCATATCTGCAATTTGAACACTTTCATCTCCCCATCCATGTTTTCCATGACTTAAAGGGATATTCTAGTATATCACAGTCCATCACCATGGCCTTACAAAAGAATTTCAGCCTAAAACCAGGCATCTCATTTTTCTCCTCCATGTAAGACCTGACTCCTCCTTCACTGGCCTTGATGTCTTCATGTTGTCTCTCTACATGTCTTCACTCTGTCCTTTTCTCTCACTCAGAGAGGATTCAGTGTTTTGCAAGTTTCATCTGTGCAAGGAAAGAGTTAATATTCTCACCCGAGGCCTGCAGAGGTCATGATGGCTTCTTCTGGGCAGTGCAGAGCCACCCCTGGCCTCAAGCTGTATGATCACTAGCATGGTTGGGGCCACTCCCTCGGCAAGGGGTCTTGGTAGCTGTGGCTGGAGCTGTTTATAGTAGAGGATTCTTCAAAAGCTGCGCTGGGGGGGGGGGGAGACAGCTAGAATCTCACAGCAGCATGCCCGCATCTTGGGCTTCCCCCCCTTCCTCTGCCCGGCAGCCACTGGGGACCTGGTCTGGCCCTGCTAGGCCTCACGGGCCACAATGGGGGGGGGCAGCTTAGCCGGCAGGATGTTAACAGCGACTGAGGGCCCGATCCGGCCAGGACGGGGCCTTCTCCCCTCCCCCTGCTTGGCAGCCATCGGGCCTGTCCCCAACCTGGGACGGGGCCCAGCAGGCTTCCTGGGAAGGGCCCTGGCCCCTCAGCAGGGCCCATCCTGCCCGGCCCCTGCGGCAAGGAGGGAGCTGGGCCCACTTGTTACCTCTTCCCAGGCTGGAAGAAAAGACAACTTCCCAAGATTTTTCCCGATTTTTAAAATGTGTATTCCCAGAGGCATGTCAAGTTTCTAGTGGCTTAACCAGATGTCAATATTCACACCTAATCAATGATTGGTTTAATCACAGCTTTTTTTAGAAAAATCACTTCTGTCAGTGTTTTCCTTTCCTCACCAAATGTCAATAAATGTAAAACCAGCACACCTTATATACACTTGTGCCAGCAAAAGAGAGTGTAGGTCACCAAATGAAAGAAAAACATTTATTGATTCAAAGTCAATACTTCCCTTTTAGTATCTACAAGCCAGCATTGAACTGACTTCAATAAAGAATGAACATAATGTACAAAAAAGTAGGTCTTATAAAAACGTCAGTTCTTTTTCTACATATTGATATGAAGATGTTTTGAGGAATGCAAGAGAGTTTTGGCAAGTAAATTTAAGCTGCAGTTACTGATCATAGAAACATAGAATACCCTGAGTTGGAAGGGACCCACAAGGTTCATTGAAGTACAACTCCGGATGAAAAGTTCAAATAATTTCGTAATCACAGCATATTTAAGATTCATTGATGAAGTTGTTGCCTACAATTTGGTAAAATAAAAAACCTCTTTAACACCAGTGTAGCATTAGGAAGCAGGCATTCTTTATTCAGCTGGATGCACGGGGGGGGATAGCTCCTCCAAAGCCGTGCATGCTGAGTACAGGGGAGTTTCTGTTTATATACTGTATTTTACATACATATTCATTGATTGTCCTGGACTATACAAGCATATGATAATCATTTCCCCAAAATCATTAACATATTTTCCCTCCCCTTTATGCATGTGTTGTTCTGTCCTGGAGGTCTCTCTGGTGGTCCCCAGTGGTCAGAGATCCCAATGTTCCGGTTGACCTGGCTGAGTCGGCAGGGCGCTGGGGCTGGTTGCTTTCCAGTTCTCCTTCTTACACAATGGGCATTGTGCAGTTCCACAGGCCAGTGGTTTTGGAAGAACAAGCATTGTGTGAGCTCACCAGGTGTAGACAATTTATCATCTGGTAACAAAGTGGCATCAGAAATGCTGACTCCTAAAAATGCCACTGCACTGCTATGTGTTTATCCACCCCAGACAACTGAACATCTGATCTTGTGTCACCAAGAATCAGTACCTTTATCAGTGAAGACTATCCAACTGAAGTGAAACTATTCAATCAGATAATTGACACCTGCCACACTGGAATACAGCTTAAGGAAAGCCAACTATATCCATAGTCATTGCATTCTGCATGCTCCTTGTGAACTGAGGACAAGAGTAGGTAGGTGCATAAATGTCTAAATCAATTCAATAATTGTGACTATGTGAAATCAGGGAAAGTAGAGAATAAGGACTCATTTATGAAGCAATCTTTATTTATAAAAACAAGTATTTATGTATAAAAATGGAAACAATTAGGCTCAGCTATGGTATAGTTGTTAGGATATTTTTTCCACATAAAAATTTAACTCAGGTTTCAAACCATCAAGTTACTGCAAACCACCAACAAGGAGAAAAAAGATGATTTACAGAGATTATTTGAAAACAGTGCAATATTAAAATTCAGTTTTCTCAACATAAGCAAAAATCTTTTTGCTGACTTGGTAAAAACTCATCCTATATGTTTTTTTCAGTGGCATCTGTTCTTTCAAATTAGTATGTTGCTCTTAGCAGCTGCCATGGCCCCTAAATATTTGGTATACATAAACTGCCAGCTACTTAGAGAGTGCTACTAAAATTAGCATCTAATATTGCAGGCAGTCTGACATACTCTTACTAAAAATGACCATACAGTTTAAAATGAAGAAAAATTGTAAAAAGAAAGAAGCAGACAAACATGGTTCTTTTATTTTTTAAATAGACTAAAGCACTTCCACAATACTTAGATGCTACACCATTTTACAGTCTTGAGGTAAGCTCTTTCAAAATAAATATACTGAACATTTATAACAAATGCCTTATGAATGCAAGTTTTCTCTTTATTTTTTCAAGACCAGTTGTATAAAACTAAAAGATCTAACTCTGAGGCAAATAAAATACAAGCTCTTTTTTAGAAACAGGCATGACCCATGCCACAGCTGAATTTTTCACCACCACAGTCTGTAGTAAGCAATTTAATATTTTTTCTGTCACCAAACAGGTCACCATACAAATCAACTCCACAAAGGAGGTGGTCATCTCTTGTGCTGATTTTGTATGAAATAATAATTTGTGCTTACAGGGAACAGGCCTTTCAAAAATCAATTTGAACAGTGAGCTATTAAAATATCAGTGGAAACATACTAATTTCTGAATTACTTGATTTGAGAAAATATTTAAAGAATAAAAAGTAACAGAATGCTGTGCATTAGGTATTGATGATGGAAGCTAATATCGGTGCTTTAAGTTGCTTTAAAAAACAGCTAAAATCAATCCTGTACAGCTGATACTGGTAGGAGGCCAATGTGTGCATGTCACTGAAAGGCACAGTGCAGTCAGTCTCATAAATGGCACCATCAAAGCAGAACAGAACTTTTCACTGGAGCAATCACATGTGACTAATGAGCTATCATCATGAACACAAAGCAGTCACCAAGGTGAAAGAGGAAAGAAGATACAGGAACTCACATAAGCCTGTAACAGAATGCACACATTAAACTAAGTATTGAACATTTTGATAGTGATGATTTTCCTATCGTAAAATATTTAACACTACACTTATTTTGCTTAATTAAATGGAACTATTGAAAAAATGGTATCTTAACTATATCACAAAATTGTTTTGAAATTTGGTATACAACTAAGTTCACTCGCAAAGATTTGCCTACAATAATATCCTGGACATGAAACAGGCTTAAGAACAGATTTGCAGTTAGAACTAAATTATTTTTGTCTTGTTCATTACATAATAAAAATGAACATGCTCACAGTATTGAGTATTCTACCTAGAAATGCATTTTTAAATTATGCATCATAAGGACGCAGATGTTTATAGAGAGCTGATTACAATATGTGAAATTATGTTCTTCCTCACTCCTCTACCAGTACCTAAAAAGTAGACAGTAATACTTACCAGAAAGGTTACCCAAGATTATCCTGCCTGAGTGTCTACAAGCTGCATCTGAACATTTGTAGATATGCCATCTCCATAGCCTCCCTTGGACTGCATTTGGTTCTGAATTGAACTCACCTGAAGACAGAAGGAAGGGAAAGGGGAGTCAAAGAAAACAAGTCCATGTAGAGAGACAATAATGATTATCTGCTATCTGGAGATGAGTTGGGTATCATGCAAGTCAAAGATATGGACAAGCAGGAGAAAAAGTCTGAGATGAGAGAGTAAAAGTTCAGGCAACCAGCACAAGTTCAGACATAAGAATGAAAAAGGTTTTCGTGGGAAGGGCAGCAAACATCTAAAAAGCAAAAAGCTGTGCAGTTTTAAAATTTTGTTAAGAATACCACTGTCCTGGTTACAGCTAGGGTAGAGTTAATTTCTTCTCAGTAATTTCTTCTGTTACAGTGTTGTGTTTTGGATTCATAATGAGAATGGTGTTGATAACACACTGATGTTTTGATTGTTGCTAAGTTGTGTTTATCCTGAGTCAAGGACTTTTTTCCTCCTTGTCTCATGCTCTGCTAGTGAGGAGGTTCACAAAAGAAACTGGGAGAGATCATAGCTGGGATAGGTGACCCAAACTGACCAAAGGGGTATTCCACACCATAGAATGGCATGCCCAGTATATAAACTGGGGGGAGTTACCTGAAAGGGTGTCTGATCTGGGTTCAGGAAGGGGGGCTCTGACATCAGTCAGCAGGTGGTGAGCAACTTCATTGTGCATCACTTTTTTGTTTCCTTTTTATTAACATTATTATTATTTAGCATTAGAATCGTATTTTACTTAATTTTCAATTATTAAACTGTTCTTATCTCAACATACAAATTTTACTTCATTCCTCTTCCCCATTTTACCGGGGTGGGAAAGAGAGGGGAGGGTTTGGGTGAGCAGCTGTGTGGTGCTTAATTTCCATCTGGATTTAAACCACAGCAACCATTCACTCATTTCATTACTTCAATTTATACAGTTTTAAATATTAATGTAATATGTTGTATTAAATATATATTTTGCTTTAATTTAATTCTATCAAACTGAAACTGTGCTTGTCTATTTAATTTGCTTACAGATATTTTAGTACAAATTACTTCCAATCCATAATATTGCTTCAGGGAAAACCTGGTACTTTGTTTGCCATGTCAGATTTCCCAGCTTTGCCCTTCCTCAATGATTACCTAGTTATGAAAGTTTTTTTCTGATTGTAATAAGCTGTAAAATATCAAACTAGTTTCTAGGAAGCTACAAATTACCTCACTTGCCTACATTAAAACTGACTATTTTCCTTTACATCTCTGTTCTTTATTCTAATAACTCTCATAGAACTGTCTCCCCATTTGCTGCAAACCACCGAGAAACTATTTTTTCTTTTAAAGGGAATTATTAAGGTCAAGTATTTTTCATCATTATTCATTCATCTTTTCTTAGATAGCATATTACTGATCTTAAAAATATATTGACATTTCACAGAATTTATGAAGTAGTACAAAATAAATCTATTCTCATAAGGTCACTTTCAATATCTTTTTTAGCATGTTGGGTATATGTGGCAAGGTTTTGAAAGCCGGGGGGCTATAGGGGTGGCCTCTTCTCAAAGAGGCCACCCCTTCAGGGTGGTGGGCTGCCTCATGTCACATACAGGCAGTTACAGCAAACTCTGCAAGAGACCCACTGCAGGCAAAAACTTAGCCCATGAGGAAAGATGGTGATGATGCCTCTGTGAAAGCATATTTTTAAAAGGCCAGATCCACTAGAGAGAGAGGAGGAGGGAACAAAAAAAAGTGAGAAACAGCAGATGAAACACCAAGGTCAGAGAAGGAGGAGGTGCTCCAGGCATCAGAGGAGGTATTCCCTGCAGCCCGTGGAGCACCACACTGGACAGAACTTTAAACTAGACTCAACAGAGGAAGGGGACAGAGTTTTGAGCAACAGAGAAGAGTCAGAGGCTGCTGATGCATTGGAAACCAACAGGGGAACACCTACAAAAGGCTGCAAAGGAATTAGAGCTTGATCTTCTGAAAAGGTCAATAGCCCAACTGAAGTGCTTCTATACAAATTGTTCTGTTTTCAGCTGGGATTGAATTAATTGCCTTCCTGGTAGTTGCTAGAGTGCTATGTATACTCAGCATTGCCTCACCTCTGTACTTTGGGAGCCATCTATTGGAAGCTATTAATAATTATATTTTCTCCTTTTGTTCTGAGAGCCAACCTATGGAGGTGATGCCTTAAGTTTTAGCTTTCATGTTTTTCAGATTCTGTGCTGCCTAGGGGTGTAGTTCTGAGCCTCATATTAAGTGCTAGTAGGGAGTGAGTCCCCGCGCTGTGGCTTGGAAGGGTGGGAGTTCAAATCCCATCCTTGCTTGCGCTCTCTCTCTCCCTGGTTACTTTCTTACTCATAACTGTTGAGATATGGGGTGTATATTTCCTTGAGAATATTGTAATAATAATATCTGAAGCGATAAGTCCCCTGGGATTAGTATTGAAAAACTAGACTGATTTAACCAGGAGGGATTAGTTCTTTTTTAAATCCAAACTTATTGGACTCTCAGAAAAGATCTGGCCGACTTATGAACTAGAGAACGATGAGATGTGGCCTGAATTCAGGAGTCTTGATAAGAAGTTAATATCAACTTTATTCTCCCACATACATGAAGACCAATATTTCAACAAGCTGGAATATGCTAGGCTCTTTATGGTGTTGGCTTGTTGGCAAGGGCCAGAGAAAAGGAGCATATATTTTACTCTTAAAGAAAAAACAGGGGAAAAGTAAAAAAGTTGAATCTATATGGGATAGCAAATGTAAAAAAGAAGGAGGAGGCAGAGTCAGACCTCATTGCCCCTGATTTGAGGGGGGGCCAGAGCCCAGGTCCAGGCGGGGCCCCTCCACTATCCGGTCCCGCCCCTGCCAGTGCGGACCCCCAAGGCTCCGCTGGTCCCTCCACCCCCGGTCCTGCCCCCGCCTGCACCATCACCACCGATGTCAGAGAAAGCGGGAGGGGAAGGGCTTTGGCAGCCACCGCTGCCACTCCCAATTGGGCTGGCCTCTCCACTCCCACCACAGCCCCCAGCTGGAGAGGTGGGGCCGCTGCCGCCTCCACCCCCGGCCAGACCGGTGTCACCACCATCCGAGCAAGAGGGGGTGGGGTGGGGTGTGCCCCCGGTGGGCTCCCAGCTGGTGGAGGAGGAGGGAGGGGACAGCCAGCGTATGCAGCCCATGGCACCGCCTCTAGGGGAGAAGCCGCGGGGGGGCAGAGCCTTCTACAAAGAGGGCAGAGAGGGAACCTCCCATGAGAGGGGGAGTGATTCTTCCTCTGCTCTCAGGCCTGTGGGTTTCTATAGCAACCCCAAATGCCAGGGAGCTGCCTCAGATGATTGTGGTAGTTCATTTTTCCTAAATGGTTCTGTTCTCCTCCAAAACGTATGGTTCATTACCAAGTTGTTGTAAACTGTTGTAAAAGTTGCCATTCATTGTAACCCAATTGTTACCCAACCCCTCCTCCCCTCAGTATCCCATTGGTCCGAGCCTTGGATCTGCCCCCTCGCTGGAAAGCCCTTTTAAGCTGAGGTCACGAGGCGGAAGGCCTCTTGCCTGCTCTTGCCTGCTCTTGCCTGCTCTGGCTTGCGCTGGCTTGCTCTTGCATGCTCCCCCTCCCTTCCCCCTCTCTCCTCTGGGAGCCATGCTGCTCCCCTCTGGTGTGGGACCCCCAAATAAACCCTGTCTAATCTACACCCTGAGAAGCCGTGTCGTGTCTTGCCTGCCTGTGTGCTGCCATTAGCTGCTACATGCTGCCAAGAGAATCCTCCCGGAAAGCTCTGGTAAGGCTCCTGTACCTCACCTCCCTTCCAAGACCCAGAAAGACTTGTTGCCAGTTCTCCTGCAGCTGCTAGCCAGGCAGGAAGCAAAGCAGGGGAAAGCAACAGATGATGTCATGGATGCGCGCAGGTACACAGCCCAGGACCAGCAACATATTAAGTCTTGCATGGCCCTTCCTATGATTGGGACTAGGCAAAGCAGTTGTCTCTGCTACAGCAGAGACAACTGAGTCAGACAGCTCTGAGGAGGAGGATGAGATTGATCAGATCATTGCTGCCCTAAGCAGGCGAAAGAGGGGAAAGATAGCGAGACAAGCCATCAGGGAACGTAACCTGATTGACAAACGTACCAAGTCAAAAAGAGAAAGAGAACAAGAACCAGTTTTAAAAGCCCTGTTATGGCAAGCAGTCGGCAACCAGAGGCCAATGTATGTAAAGGTTCCATACTCCCTTATCGAGTTACAACAGTAGAAAATGACTGTGGAGAAATAAAAAGAGAACCCAGATAAAGTAGCAACATTAGTAGAATGGGCAATTAACTCACAAAACTCTGACTGGACTGATTTGAACTCTATTGTTAGACACATTACTTGACCCTACTGAGAGAGGAATGGGCAATAAGGCCATCACAACATCAGTCGAGGCGAGCATTGCAAATGGATTGCTTCAAGGCACTGTCCCACAGATATTCCCCCTTGAAAACATGGGATGGGATCCAAATATACCAGAACAAATGGCAAGCTTAAAACGATATCAAAGCCTTGTGGTACATGCGTTAAAACATGGTGTCCCTAAAGCTATAAATCAGTCAAAGATTTACAAAGTAAAGCAAAATTATGATGAATCACCCACTGATTTTTTAAACAAGCTAAGAAAAACTGACATCAAATATACATATTTAGATCCAGAATCAACTGATGGCAAAGCACATCTAGTACTTTTGTTTATGGGTCAAGCTTTGCATGATAGAAGGAGAAAGCTGCAAAAGATAGAGGGAGTTCGAGACATAGACAAACTGCTAGAGGTTGCCTGGAAGACAGAGGCCCAACTGAGAAAGTTAAATCCCAACCTAGTAAGAAAGCAACTCAAGAAAAGTCACCCAAGAACACTTGCCCTACAGAGAAGGACCAGTGTGCATACTGCAAGAGGTGGGGACATTGGAAGAAAGACTGTCCAGCATTGAAAGAAAAATCCTCAGTTCCCCAACTCCCAGTAGTGCAAACCTCAAGTGGCTCAAGTTCTGAGTGACGGGGATCAAAGGTCTCTTCCGCTGCAGAACATTTGGTTGTAGCTAAGCTGAGGAAAGAAGACACTGAATTTCTGGTAGATACTGGAGCTGCTTATTATGTGTTAAATGCCTTGGAAATAAAACTAAGTCATGATACTGTACATGTTGGGGCGACCAGGGTAACCGAAATACGGCCTTTCTTCCAACCTTTAAAATTTAAGCTAGGAAAACACTAGGCAAGCCATCAATTCCTCTATATGCCTAACTTCCCAAAACCATTGCTTGGAAGGGACTTGCTAGAGAAATTGGAAGCAGAAATTAAATTTAAAAAGGGGAAGGGTGTGCAAGTTGTAATTCCTGACTCTAAATTTGTTCAAGTTCTGAGCTTTTAATATGGGAAAAAATGTGGCAAAATCCCCGCTGAAGTTGAAAATGTGGTAAATCCAATAGTGTGGGCCAGTGATATCCCAGGAAGATCCAAATGAGCAGAACCAGTGAGTATTGCACTCAAACCAGAAACCACATCGGTAAGGCAAAAACAATACCCTTTGAAATTAGAGAACCATTAGGGATTGGCATCTGTCATTGAAAAATTCTTACAACATGGTTTATTAGTGCAATGTGAGTCCAAATTCAACACCTCGATTTTAGCTGTTAAGAAAACAGTAAGAGTTATCAATTGTACAAGATATATGAGCAATTAACAAAATTACAGAGAATATACACCCAACGGTAGCCAATCCCTACACTGTTTTGACCACACTAAGAGACGAATTAGGGTGTTTTACTGTTGTAAACCTGAAGGATGCCTTTTTCTGCATTCCTGTACATAAAAACAGCCAAGAGCTGTTTGCTTTTGAGTGGGAAAATCCCGAGACAGGGAGGAAAGCTAAGCTCACTTAGACAGTTTTAACCCAAGGTTACAAGAACAGCACAACAATATTTGGAAACCAGTGAGCAAAGCAATTAGAGGACTAGAAAAGACAGGAGCCAGAAGAAGTTATTCTTCAATATATGGATGACATCCTGATTGCAGCCAGAACCAGAGATGATTGCATATGACTTACCGTAAGTTTATTAAACTTCTTGGGACTGAGTGGGTGCAGAGTTTCTAAAGACAAAGCAGAGATTGCCAAAGAAGCAGTAGTTTACATGGGGCTTGAGATCTTCCGTGGACACAGACAGCTCAGCAAAGAATGGAAAGAAGCCATCTGTTGACTGTAAAAGAGATGCAAGCTTTCCTGGGAATAGTAGGTTGGTGTTGTTTGTGGATAGCAAATTATGGACTGCTGGAAAAACCGCTATATGGATCATTAAAAGCAGCCAAAAAAAGAATTATCATGTGGACTGAAAACACTAGAGCAGCTTTTAAACAGCTGAAACACTCTCTAATGTCAGCTGCAGCACTGAGACTGCAAGACTTAACTAAACCTTTTGAACTTTTTACATACGAGAGACTGAATATAGCTTTGAGTGTACTAGCACAGTGCCTCAGGAACCAATGGAGGGCTGTGGCCTACTTTTCCAAACAGCTAGACAGTGTTGCTCAAGGCTGGCCAGGGTGCCTGAAGGCTGTGGCAGCCACAGTCCTCCTGATCCAGGAAGCCTGAAAATTCACCCTTGAGTGACACATTATCATGTGTGTACCCCATGCCGTAGCAGCTGTACTGGAATGTTGTGGTGTGCCTTTCAGGTTTCCAAGGTGGGCTCCCTTTTGGGGGTTTTTCCCCTCCCCCAGGGTAGGTTTTTCCCAGCCAAACCTGAAGGAATGATTATAATACACAGGGTTTACCAGGCAACCTGAGATTCTGCAGGGGGCAGCCTTCGAAGGAATCGGCCCGTGCAGAGAGGGCTCACCTCTCCTCACAGGTGATTTGACCTTTAGGCTGCCCTTCAGCCCTCGGGTCACCCCCTGTCCCTTTCTCATAGGCAGGCTCAAGCCCAGCCCCCCCCCCCCCCCCCCCCCACCCCTTACCCCTCCCCCAGGTAAAAACCCAGGACAGGCACATGGTCGGGGTTCTGCTCTGGGAAGTCACACGGTTCAGAAGTGCTGCAGTAACTGGAATAAATCTGGACAAGACTCCTAAAGCAGATCCGTTTCCTTTCTCCACTGATTCATCCAACCTCTCTGAAGGGGTCATGCTGGATTCATTTGCTACATTTATCTCGCTGCCGCTCCTGGGTCTGACGCTGCCTGGAGTCTCAACAAGCCCAGACTTGCCTGAGGGGTCTGTGCCTGGGTTAGCAGTGCAAGGAGAGTATCCTTTTGGGACAAACCACTAGGCTGTTCTCCCAGCACAGCAACCACACAGACTCCACAATACAGCAGTGATTACTTAGCTGTTATACTGGAACAAAAGGGGGGGGCATTGGCTATCTGGTAACCAGATGCTTAAATATCAAGCACTGTTATTAGAACAGGATGATGTTACCCTGAAAACAACTTCTGTTGTTAACCCTGCCATGTTTCTGTCCTCCACCTTAATTGACAATGAGCCTGAACATAACTGTTTACAGACAATTGAAGAAGTCTATTCCAGCCGACCTAACCTGAAAGACGTGCCCCTGGAAAATCCATATTGGGAGCTTTTTACAGATGGGAGCAGCTTTATGAAAAATGGCAAAAGGATGACAGGCTATGCAGTAACCACGCAGGATAAGGTGATCAAGGCAAAGGCCTTGCCAGCAGATGTGTCATCACAGAAGGCCAAACTGATTGCACTGATGAGAGTCCTACACCTGAGTGAAGGAAGGAAAGTAAATATATAGACTGTGAAAAATGCCGATCACTCACTTTTAGAAATTTATGAAAATTTAATAAAGAATAAAAATTGGTTACAAAGAAATTAATACAAATAAAAGTTTAAAAAGTTTTCAGAGACAGGACAAATAAGGAGACAATAAAAAGCAAAGTAGGCAGCCTAGACCACCGTCCTTTCTCCCTTCCAGACCTGCTGGTTAGAAGAAAAGGCACCTCCGGTAGAAATCTTTCCCTTTTTGAGGACTAAAACTTCATAATTATGCATGCTTTATCTAAGACAAACTTGTTTTTCCCCAAGATTACTGCTAAGCTCCCCTGGAGACAGGGGAGCCCTGTCTTTGTGGATTTGGGTCATCTGGTTTCCGTGGGCTCCGCAGGGAGTCTTGTTTTTGTGGATTCAGATCGGTCTGGTTTCCGTGGGTTCCGAGAGATATGCATCTTTCCGTCTGAAGAGTGAGGGGGTCTTTCTTTTCTGTTGTAAATCTTATCTCTGTGAAACATTCTTTTCTTTCCCTTGAGCTAAAGAAAATACCTTACACACAAGTTTTACTAAAACTTAATGTTAAAAACTACATTTATTATATTACTCAAATGTTAATATTGCATAACTTTTCTAACAAGTCTATTATATATATATGGTAAATATCGGCGCAGAGCTATATACACAGTATGCCTTTTTTTCACATAGACTGACTCTAAATATGCATTTAGTGTTGTCCACACCCATGGAGCCATCTGGAAGGAGAGAAGACTTCTGAACACTCAAGGTAATCAAACATGCTGAACAAATTCTTGCCCTCTTAGAGAGCATTAAAAAACCTGCAGAAGTAACTATTATGCATTCTAGAGGTCACCAAAAAGGGAAAACCACTCCAGAATTGGGAAACTGCTTTGCTGATAAAGCAGCAAGAATGATTGCAGAAAAAGGTATTCTCACAGTAATTCCACAAAGAAGAGATTGATTTGTTGGGGTTAACCCCAAAATATGACCAAGCAGACCACAAACTAATCAAGTTTCTTAAAGCTGAGATCACAGAAAGTGGGTGGGCTGTTGCACCAGCAAATCAGGTTGTAGTCCCACCCCGATCCTTCGAGAGCAAGCTCAAAGAGAACATGAAAACACACGTTTTGGGGTTGAAAACCATCTGAAACATCTAAAATCGGTAGTAATAGGAAAGGGAATGACTGATGTCATACAATCAGTAGTGAGCAAATGTGAAATCTGCTGTAAAAACAACCCTGACATGAGGAAAAGGGTTGTATTAGGAGTAACAAAAGCAGGGGATCTTCCTGGAGAGTAATGGCAAATAGATTTTGCGGAGTTACCATGCAAAGAGGGATAGCGGTACATACTGGTATTAGTTGACACCTTCAGTGGATGTCCAGAAGCTTACCTCTGTCGCACTAATACAGCCAAGGAAGTGGTAAAAGTTTTGCTCAATCGTATAATTCCAAGGTTTGGGGTTCCCTTGGGGATGTCAACAGACAGGGGACCACACTTTGTTGCAACAGTGCTTAAAGAAGTTAGCCAGATTTTAGGAATTAATTGGTATCTGCATACACCTTATAGACCTCAAATGAGTGGTAAAGTTGAACATATGAATAGGACCCTCAAAACACAAATTAGCAGAATTTGTCAGGAAACATCCTTGACATGAGTTCAGGCCTTGCCTATAGCTTTACTGTGAATCTGCATACAACCAAGGCGGAGAGATAACATCAGTCCCTATGAAATTCTATATGGCAGACATCAGATCCCACATATTCCAAGTGAAATTCACATGAAGAGGAAACTTGATTTACAGAGATATCTAATGGCTTTAGGTTCCACTTTGCAGAAGCTCCAGACTTACATCGTGTGTCATCAGAGGACACGAAATGAGGAACACACACTGATTCCTTAGATTTTAGCTTTCATAGTTTCAGATTCTGTGCCGCCTAAGGATGTAGTTCTGAGCCTCATATTAAGTGTCAGTAAGCTCTCTTCACAGAGTGGGTAGACAAAACAAATCCTTTTTCTGCTGAAGACCAAGGACAACTTTCAGCCCAAAAAGCATAAACAATGGTAGACTGAAGGGAGAAACAAGAAAGATAAGACCTCACAACCTGAAGCTGTAATTGGACAATTAAACCCTAATATGCAAATGGACCAAAACTTATAAAAATGTAAAAACTCGTGATTGGGTAGCCATTTTGTGTGGCCATTCCTAACCCACCCTGGGTGCAGCCTTGGTCAGGCTCCTGTAATGCCCAGGGTGAGTCCTGGAAGCCTTTTAATAAATATCTACTTTTTTCTCTAGCTCTGTCCAGCCTCTGTTTCAGGTCAGCCTTCCTAAGGCATCAGTCAGTCGTCAGGGCAAAAGAGAGAGTTTATTTTCTTTGACCTCGATTTATAGAATTTGGACAATGACCAGGGATTGGAGGATGAAGGTTGCCACCTCTCCAACCACACTGGTCAAACTAGCAGTCCATCAACAGTCTCCTCCTTATGAGAAGAATGTAAATATAAAAGAACAGTTACAATAACAATAGATTGTTTATGTGAAAATCTGTGAGAAACTCCATTACAAAAATGCAAACATCAGAAGGCTGAAAAGAACAGGGAGACAATCGCGCTATCCAGACCCATAGGACTGGACACACCTGCACATCCCTTCCAACCTGGAGACTGGGTCTATGTTAAGTAGTGGGACAATGATGCTCTACAAGCCAAGTGAAGAAGACCATTCCAAGTTCTCCTGACCACCCTCACCACAATCAATATTTCTGGCAAAGGACCCTGGATTCACTACTCCAGAGTTAAGAAAGCTTCTGCTCCTGAAACAACTGTAAAAACAGAGACTGATGCAGACAAAAACATGTTTTAAATGTTTCCTCTTCTGTGCCTAAAGAACTGTTCAAAATAATCATTATTCTTCTTTGCATGATACCCATCTGTACAAGACATTACTACTATTAGATGTTTATTGCTGTTTATTATTATTTACTGTTGTTAGATATTTACTGTTATTAAATAGTTATCTATTATTAGGTGTTTATTATTGTTAGTTGTTTACTATTGTTATATACTTACTTGTTATTGAATACCTATTATTAGTAGATGTTTAGAATAGAGACTCAACAAGGAAAAGGCCTTGTCAAGCCTCTAAAGGGAAGAAGTGATGCCTTAAGTTTTGGCTTTCATGTTTTTCAGATTCTGTGCTGTCTAGGGGTATAGTTCTGAGCCTCATACTAAGTGCTAGTAAGCTCTCTTCACAGAGTAGGTGGACAAAACAAATTCTTTTTCTGATGAAGACCAAGGACAACGAGTACAACCTTCAGGCCCAAAATCATAAACAGCAGTGGACTGAAGAGAAACAAGAAGGATGAGACCTCACAACCTGAAGCTGTTATTGGACAATTAAACCCCAATATGCAAATGGACAAAAACTTATAAAAGTGTAAGACCTAGTGACCAGTCATCCATTTTGTGACCATTTTTAGTCCACCTTGGGTGTAGCCCTAGTCAGGCTCTTATTTTGTTCAAGGTGTACCATTAAAAGCCCTTCAGTAAATATTTACTTTGTTCTCTAGCTCTGTTCAGTCTCTGTTCCAGGTCAGCCTTCTCAGTGCATCAAAGGGAGGAGACATTTTCCTGCATATTCCCCTTCTCTGCCAGGCTAATTACAGTAGTGTTTGAAAATTCTGAAATTTTTTTATATCCTTGAGATGTTGAAACCAGCATGGTCCCATTGCTAGGAACCAGCATGTTGCTGAATGTGTTCCACGTCTTGTTTAAGGTTAAACAACTATTTAAGAAAACTACCCGGAGACCTGCTGCAAGGCTGGATAGTTATGAGAGGCAGGGTGTCTGGGACAGTATGGGAAAGTACCTAGGACAGTTGGCACCTCCAGTGTTTTGAAACTTCACCCCTGAACGTGTGCAGAATCATGAAAGACTAGTAAAATACTTGGAAAAAGGTGTGCTGTCATCCTGGCAATTCCAGAGAGGAACAAATCACTGCAACATGTTGGGGCCTGGCCCAGGCCTACAGAGCCCTGTTCAACACTGTTCAGTACCCTCAAGAGGAAGGGAAGGTCTCTGGATCTGATGATAAAGCAATAGGTGCTGCAGGTACTCCAACCCGTGAGACAGGAAAAGCAGCTGGACCAGAGGACCAACCTGTGCTAGTATCAGTCATCCCTATACAAAGGAAGAAATGAACACAAAAGTCAGCCCATTTAGTAAAGGAGGATGAGGCAGCATCATTGCAAGAAGGGAAGTAAGAGGTAGAACACGAGGTAACCATTTGATCCTTATCCCTGAGTGAGTTATGGAAGATGAGAAAAGATTTCAGCCATCATCCACATTATCACCTGGCTGCTCCAATGTTGGGATAATGGGGCTAGTGGCCTGGAATTAGAAGGTAGGGAAGCCAAGCAGCTGGGATCACTTTATAGGGAAGGGATCATTGACCAAGCGATTGTAAGAGGGACATGAGTCATCAGCTTCAAAAGGTGACTTCTGTCAGATGAGAAGGAAAGGTATCCCTCCAAGGAAGTTGTTATATGTCACACTGGTGTGCCTTCATAGGAGAGGTGCTTCAACTCTTTGATCATCTTTGTGGCCTTCCTCTGGACTCACTCCAACAGGTCCACATCCCTCCTATGTTGTGGGCCCCAGAGCCGAACACAGTACTCCAGGTGGGGTCTTCATGAGAGCAGAGGGGCAGAATCACCTCCCTTGACCTGCTTGTCACACTTCTTTTGGTGCAGCCCAGGATGTGGTTGGCTTTCTGGGCTGCAAGGGCACACTGTTGGGTCATGTCAAGTTTTTCATCCACCAACCCCCCCAAGTCATTCTCCTCAGGGCTGCTCTCTATCCATTCTCCACCCAGCCTGTAGTTGTGCTTAGGATTGCCCTGACCCAGGTTGCACATGGCCTTGTTGAACTTCATGAGGTTTGCACAAGTCCACCTCTCAGGTCTGTCAAGGTCCCTCTGGATGGCATCCCTTCCCACCAGCATGTTGACCACAACATAGAGCTTGGTATTCTCGGTAAAATTCCACAACAACTCAGATATGGATAGTGGCTTAACTACTTGATCCACTAGCTCCCTTAGGACCCATGGATGTATCTCATCAGGTTCCATGGACATGTGCACTTTCAGGTTCCTTAAATGGTCTTGCACTTGATCTTCTTCATATGTAAGTCATATGAGGAGTGACTGAGAGAGCTGGGGTTGTTTAGCTTGGAGAAAAGGAGGCTTAGTGAGACCTTATCATTCTCCACAACTACCTGAAAAGAGGTTGTAGCAAGGTGAGGATCAGCCTCTTCTCCCAGGCCACTAACAATAGGAAATGGCTATAAGCTACTCCAATGGTTGGACATCAGGAAGAATTTAATCAGTGAAAGGGTGATCAGCATTGGAATGGACTGCCCAGGAAGGTGGTGGAGTCACCATGCCTGGAAGTCTTCAAGAAATGATTAGATGGGGCACTTCATGTTATGGTTTAGTTGATATGGTGCTGTTTGGTCAAAGATTGGACTTGATGATCATGGGAGTCTTTTGAAACCTTGATTGTTCTATGATTCTATTCTATGATTCTACTACTGTGGGCAGTTTTTCATTGTCCCAGTCCCTGCCTCTGCCTTCTGCGACTCAGGTGGTGTGGCTAAAGCACTTGCCAGTAAAGACTGAGGCAAAAAAGTCATTGAGAACCTTAGCCTTCTCCATATCTCAGGTAACCAGGTTTCCCAATTCCTTCTGGAGAGGGTCCAAGTTTTCCCTGGTCTTCCTATTATCATTGATGTAACTTTAGAAGCTTTTCTTATTACCCTTGACATCTCTGGACAGGTTTAATTCTATCAGGACTTTAGCTTTGCTACCCTGATCCCTGGCTGCTTGAAAAATATCTCTTTATTCCTTCCAAGCTACCTGTCCCTGATTTAACCCCTTGTAGGCTTCCTTTTTTGTATTAGAGTTTGCCCAGGAGCTCCTTGTTCATCCACACAGGCCTCCTGGCATTTTTGCCCAATTATCCTTTGTTGAAATGCATCGCTCCTGAACTTGGAGCAGGCGATTGTGAAGATCAACCGGCTTTCTTGGGCTCCTCTTTCCTCCAGGGCTTTATCTCATGGCAGTCTACCAAGGAGATCCCAGAAGAGGGTAAATTCTGCTCTCCTGTAGTCCAGGGCAATGAGTTTGCTATGCACCCTCATCACTGCCCTAAGGATTTTGAACTCCACCATTTCAGTCACTGCAGCCCAAGTCACCCTTAAGCTTCACATTCTGTACCAGCCCCTCCTTGTTAGTGAGAACAGGGTTCAGCATAGCATCTCTCCTCATTGGCTCCTCTGTCACTTGGAGAAGGAAGTTATCATAAACACATTCCAGAAACATCCTGTATTTCTTATGCCTTGCTGTGTTGTCCTCCCAACAGATGTTGGGGTGGTTGAAGTCTCCCCATGAGGACCAGGGTTTGTGATTGTGAGTCTGCTCATATTTGTCTATAGAGAGCCTCCTCTGCTTGATCTTCCTGGTCAGGCCACCTATATCAGACTCCCACTATAATTTCAACTGTCTCTGCTCATCCTTTAATCCTGACCCATAAGCTCTTGGTAGGCTCCTCATCCATCCCCACATGGAACTCCATGCACTCCAGATGGTCATCTGCCTGAGTGTCCTGCCAGGCTAGCACTGAATCTTCAGAGGGGAAACTGAGGCGAGGACGAAGACAAAAGACAAAAGGTGCTCTTAGTCTCAGGAACAGTCCCACAGTTTAATGCAGAACCTACACCTTGGAGTCCTAACAAGAGTAAGAGACCGAGCACGTGGCTCAGAGTGGTTTTGTGCCCTTTGGGAAGGGGAGGGGGGAGGTGAAGGGTCAACCGGCCAATGTGGGCTGACTCAGGGGGAGGTGAGACATAGATGGTGTCAGGTGAGGGGCGTGCAGGGATTTCTGGGAAAGGTAGTGCTATACAACATTTTGTGTAGATATATATATATAACCCAAACCACCCAGTGCAAATATAACAAAGCTACTTAGTGCAATACAACATAGAGGGTGACACAATCTCCTTATCTCCCCTGCATGTCCTTCCTGAAGAGCCTGAATCCTTCCATTTCAACAGTCTAGTCATAGGAGCCATCCCACCACATCTCTGTGATGCCAATAAGATCATAGGCCTGCAAGTATGCACACATCTCTAACTCCTTTTTTGTTCCCCATGCTATGTGTGTTTGTATAGAGGCATTTAAGTTGGGTTCCTGATGAAGCTGACTTTCTGGCTGGAGTGGTAGGAATTCATTTGTGCTGCTCTTCAGGTGCTCTCCTGCTGACCTGCTATCCCTCTCCAGGCTCTACATGTCTCTTGCTGGCCCTGATAGCGTTGAAACACATAATCACAGGATGATTATATGCAGGTGCTTTTATTGAAGAGATCTGGGAATCAGGGGTACAGACTCAAATTTGACTCCGACACTGGTTCTGAGACGAACATGTTTTATATTTTTTCTGTTATATAACTGTTGTATTCCTCTGGGGAAATGGTTTTCCCCCAGAACCCCCTAGAGCCTGTAACTACTTCATTTGGCCCTACCTTCCCTTATTGATAGCCAATTGGCTTAGTGCCAGCTATCTATCCTGAGACAGAGGGTCTAGATAAACCCATGCTCCTTCCTCTTTCGCTCTCTTTGCCCTGGGACCCCTTTGAGAATAAAGCCTTGGAATAATCCTGAGGTAAGAGCCTCTTTTGAATCTTTTATCCTATCCCCTGAAATATTTCCCCCAAAAGCCCCTCAAGGAAACTGAGCTAGCACAGGAGCCCAGTGGGGTGGGCTGGGGGGAGTACGTCAGTTGGTGTTTCAACGTGGTAAAAAAAGCCCACACAATAAGCTGGAGTCCCTTATTCAGGAACCTCAAAAGCTTTTGGAGCTGTTCAACTACCTCCTCCACCATCAGCTGCTTTTTGCGCAGCTGTGGGTGTTGGGGAAGGATCAATAGTTTGCTGGACGCCAAAGCAAGCCGGTCCGGGATAGGGACTTCTGATGCGACAAGCACGGCACCCCGAAATCACGGGATCCTCCTTGTTTGCTACCTAGTTGGGGGAGGGAATTGCCAGTGACATCGAAAAAAAAAAATTCTGCCGCGGAGGGCTCTAGGACCTAGTGCCACCGACCCAGTGCAGTGGACGGCTCTAGGACCCAGCACGCTGCGGCAGGAGTTGCACAATCGCCGTTTTGAAGTTTTTTTCTCCGGGAGGCGAGACGCCGCGCGTGGGGGGTTTGCAAGGTTCAGGAAGGGTCCCAGATAGCAGAGGGACCCCTCCAGAGCCCCTGGAGCCGGGGAAGAGCGGTAGAGTGCCGCTTCCCCAGCCCATGGTCTACCCCCGCCCGTCCCGGCTGTCTCGGGAGTGGAAGTGGGACGGGAGAAGCCATGTGTGTGTTTTCACTTAGTGTAGAAGGTAGATATTGAACAGATTGCACTCTAAAACATCAGAAACATGGGCATAAAACTTTCTGTTCATCAAAAGAGTTTACTAAAACAGCTTAAACCTGTTTTAATTGATCTTAAAATTCCTAGAAAGTTACTATTAAATTTCGTTTGCTGGCTGTCGGCTGAGATTTCAGATTCTGCTTTGCACAATATGAATTTGGTCTCGTTTTGGGATGAAATTGGACAATTACTAACCTTAAAAGTTGAAAATGGTGATGATAAAGCTTCTCTATTTATTCCAATATTTTTAAAAGCTCGCAAGCAGCTTGTAGAAGCGAAAAACAGCAGACAGTCGGAGAAAAATCCTCTAAATAATCCTTTTCTCTCCCCTGATTGCTCTATAGTACAGTGGGGGGGTTGGGGAGAGTAATGGCGGATGCCATGTGCTTGCTTCTCCCTCTCACAACCCTTTCCCCCAAATCCCTGCCCCTACCCCATATCCATTGCTCAATTTCAATTGTCCTGAAAAGTAAACTCGAGTGTTATCCAAGCCAGTTTTAGATAAGATTTGTAATGCTGCAGAAAAACCATTTTACCAGTTACCAACAACTGAAAGTAAAGGCAGTTATGTTAACATAAAACAGTTTCCTTCAGAGAATTTTTTGCAGTTTGTCAACTGTCTGAGAACACAAGTGGAAAGACAAGTGCAAGAACCATCCGTACAGATGGAGCTGATCAAGGAGATGGCTCAGAGGAATGCTGAGACCTGTCATAGAATTATCCTTAGCCTTCCCCTAGACCCATTGCCTACTGTAGTTCAGATGATTGAAGCTTGTACCAGGAAAGCAGAGCTGTTCAGTGCACCTGAAAGGAATCCAGGACCAAGGAGGCAACCAATGTCACCAGACCGACTGCAGCACATCATCTGCCTCTGCTGCAAAAAGCCTGGACACATTGAAAGAGCCTGCCCACAGAACCAAAACCAGAAAAAGAAGTCCAACAAACAAAAAAACTAACTTCTCAGAGAGTCTCCATCATTAATGCAAGCATAAATATACGGGGTCCCTCACCGGCGGATACCTCTCTCTTAACAAAAAAGGGGGAGGGTGTGGGGGTGCAAGAAAATGAAAATGTCAAATGTTCAACTAACAAGGTTTGGCAGCCGCGAGGTCTATACAGGCTTGTGACTACCAAAGGTTTTCATTTCAGATCTACTGACTGGACAGTAATTACAGTGGAACTGTCAAACATCTCACAGGACCTGACGGTTAACGACATGGAACTGGACAGTGAGTATTTTGTTATTGGGGACACAGCACACACACCAGTGGAGATTGAGATAGCTCCCATGACCACTAAGGGAAAGACAACAGGCCTCATGCTGTTGGCACGCTGTATGCACCCACCATTCTACCTGACAGAGGGGCAAATCCTTGCCCAGGCCATTCCTGTTCAGGCAGAGATGGTAGCAGATGGAAAATCACTGGAAGTCTACTGGGCGGAAGTGGTGGGAGAGAACAAACCTTTCATGGCCTGCAATTTGGCCCATGGGCCAGATCATCTCCATGTGGAAAGAGTTCTTGATACAGGTGCAGAGGTAACAGTTTTACCAGAGAGCATGTGGCCATCACATTGGGAATTGCAGCCTGTGGCAGGCAAACTTCAGGGCATAGGAGGAATCACAATGGCAAAAATTTCAAAAAACATCATGCAAATTGAGGGACCTGACGGAAAATTGGCAAGTGTCCATCCATTCGTTGCAGAATATAAGGCCCCCTTGTGGGGGAGAGACACCATGTCCCAGTGGGGAGTCCAATTGGTTATTCCTAAGACACCCCAGGATTTTTAGAAATAGCCGCTGTGACGCACCCTACCCAAAAGTTAATGTGGTTGGACAATACTCCAAGATGGGTAGCACAGTGGCCATTGAGCAAAGAGAAGCTCAAAAAGCTTGTGGAGGAAGAAGTGGCTCAAGGCCACCTAGAAGAAACAACAAGCCCTTGGAATTTCCCAGTCTTTGTAATAAAGAAACCAGGAAAGGACAAGTGGAGGTTGCTCCATGATTTCTGGAAAATAAACAAAATTATAGAGGACATGGGACCACTCCAACCAGGGATACCTTCTCCAACAATGCTCACTTGAGATTGGCAATTTCCTGTTTTAGATATCAAAGATTGTTTCTTCCAAATTCCACTACACCCAGAAGATGCCGCATGGTTTGCATTCTCAGTTCCCACCATCAATCGGGAAGCCCCAATGAAGAGATATCACTGGAAAGCTTTGCCACAGGGTTTGAAATCCTCTCCGTTCATATGCCAACAGTACGTAGCCTCATTACTATCACCTGTACGTTCTGAGAGAAAGGACGCCATCATCCTTCACTACATGGATGATGTGCTTGTGTGTGTCCCCAATGACTCTATACTCCAACACACGCTTCAACTAGTGGTTAAGGTTTTAACCTCTGCTGGATTTCAGTTGCAGGAAGACAAAGTTCAAAGGATGCCACCTTGGAAGTACCTGGGTTTGCAAATTTCCGCAAAGACCATTGTTCTTCAGAAACTGGAAACTGAGTGCAATCCTAAAACCCTAGCAGATCTCTACTCCCTCTGTGGGTCTTTGAATTGGGTGAGACCCTGGCTAGGCCTCACAAATGAGGATCTAGACCCTCTTTTAAATTTATTGAAGGGGGAGAGGGAGCTGGTTTCCCCCAGGGAACTGACCCCAGAGGCAAAGACAGCAATCGAAAAGGTACAGAAAGCCTTGTCAGAGAGGCAAGCTCATAGGTATGAGCCAAATGTACCTTTCCATTTCATTGTTCTAGGAAAGCTGCCACATTTGCATGGTTTGATTTACCAATGGATCGAGGGGCAGAGAGATTCACTCTTAATCATAGAGTGGGTCTTCCTCTCTCACCAAAGATCCAAGACCATCACTGAGACAAAAGAGTTGATAGCTCAATTGATTCGGAAGGCCAGGATGAGGTTGTGTGAACTGGCTGGTTGTGACTTTGCATGTATTCACCTCCAGGTCAAACTTTCGGAGGAGGGAAGGAACTCTCCAAAGAGACTGACCAAAGAGATGTTCAAGCATTTGCTCCAGAGCAATGCCAGTCTCCAATTATCTCTGGACAACTACAGGGGACAAATATCAGTCCATGCCCCATCTCACAAGTTGTTCAATGAGGAATTCCACCTCATTCCTCGTGAGAAAAGGAGTCGGAGACCACTCAAGGCTCTCACAGTGTTCACGGACACATCTGGGGCTTCCCACAACCCGGTGATGACTTGGAGAAATCCTCAGACTCAGCATTGGGAAGCTGATGTTGAGTTTGTGGAGGGATGGAGGGATTCCCCCAGGTGGCTGAACTGGCTGCAGTGGTAAGAGCTTTTGAGAAGTTCTCAGAACCAATTAATTTGGTAAACGACTCTGCCTACGTGGCTGGGGTAGTGTCCAGAGCAGAGCAGGCTGTGCTCAAAGAAACTAAGAATGAGCATCTCTTCAGATTGCTTTCAAAGCTAATTTATTTGGTTTCTCATCGGGAGCATCCATTCTATGTGATGCATGTTCTATGTCACACACTGATTTGCCAGGTGAAATTGCAGAGGGGAATCGTCAGGAGACTCCCTTGCTGCACCAGTTGAAAAAGCATGTCTCCCTGATGTCTTCCAAAAGGCAAAGCTGAGTCACCAACAATATCATCAAAATGTGCCTGGTTTGATCCGACAGTTCCAGCTAACACGGAGTCAGGCTCGAGCTATTGTGGCCACCTGTCCCAATTGCCAGCTCCAGGCCATGCCATCAATGGGTATGTGGCATTAATCCCCGAGGCCTTGGCAGTTGTGAGGTGTGGCAGACAGACATCACACACATTCCTAGTTTTGGTCACCTCAAATATGTTCATGTAAGCATTGACACACATTCAGGTGCAGTGTATGCCTCTGCCCATGCAGGAGAAAAGGCTGTGCATGCCAAGCAACACCTAGTGCAAGCTTTTTCAGTGTTGAGGATCCCAAAAGAAATTAAACCAACAATGGCCCAGCGTACGTGTCCAAGGAGTTCCTGGAATTTGTCCAGCAGTGGGGTGTGGAACATAAAACTGGCATCCCTCACTCCCCCACAGGCCAAGCTGGCCGGGGGTTGGCGGTTCTGCCCTGCTGCAGGAGCAGGGTGCTCTGCTCTTCCTTCCCTGCGGTGTGGCAAGATTTTCTTCGTCTCCTGTGCTCGCCATTCCTGTCTCCCTCCTCGCGGCCCCTGAGCCGGTTTTCTTCGCAGAATCATCTCTGCTCCAACAGGATCACGTCTGCCACTCCAGAAGTGTTTGGACTGTTTACGTTTGGACTGTTTTTCAACATCCTGAATCACACGGTCAGATTGAAACTCTGACTCTGTCAGGGTTTTCTTCTAAAATTATTGTTTATTTGTTTATTTGTTTGTTTGGTTGGGTGGTTTTGTTTCCTATCATATTTGTATTGTTAATACCTCCTAGTAAAGAACTGTTATTCCTATTCCCAATATCTTTGCCTGAGAGCCCTTGATTGCAAAATTATAATTCGTCGGGGTGTGAGGGGTTGGCATTCTCCATCCTAGGGGAACCTCAGTTTCCCTGGCAGATATCTGTCTTTCCAAACCAAGACACAAATCTAAAGCAAGCTGATTTCCCCACCAATTGTAAGTAGTGGGAAACTCCACATTCCGTGTAACCTAACATTTTTCTTCCAACTTTCTTCAACAAAAAAGGGTGAGATGCTGTATTCCTCTGGGGAAATGGTTTTTCCCCAGAACCCCCTAAAGCCTCTAACTACTTCATTTGGCCCTACCTTCCCTTATTGATAGCCAATTGGCTTTGTGCCAGCTATCTATCCTGAGACAGAGAGTCTAGATAAACCCATGCTCCTTCCTCTTTCGCTCTCTTTGCCCTGGGACCCCTTTGAGAATAAAGCCTTGGAATAATCCTGAGGTAAGACCCTCTTTTGAATCTTTTATCCTATTAACTATTGTGTAGTTACATACCACTCTTCTGAATTCTTCTGTGCATTCAGCAGATGTCTGAATCTTTCGTATTTTGCTGAATATTTTGGTCTTGAAGGCAAATTAAATTGAGATACATTAAGTTTTAAAGGTATCAATGCCATTGCTGTTTGCACCTTTTGAGCAACTTGTCGCACTGTCCCATCTGCTTTTCGATTTCCTTCACAAATTTTGGAACTTCCTGATTGGTGCGCTTTATAGTGTATGATTGCCACTGGCTCAGGTTTTTGCACTGATTTTATCAATTGCAGGATTGCATCTTGATGTTTAATGTGCATACTCTGAGGAGACAGCAGTCCCCTTTCTGCAGTGCTCTATGCACATGCACGACTCTAAAAGCATATTTTGAGTCAGTCTATATGTTTACTCTTTTCCCTTCACTCAATTCTAGTGCTCTGGTTAAAGCAACTAGTTCTGCTTTTT
Source organism: Phylloscopus collybita (assembly GCA_027886175.1). Taxonomy (NCBI): domain Eukaryota; kingdom Metazoa; phylum Chordata; class Aves; order Passeriformes; family Phylloscopidae; genus Phylloscopus; species Phylloscopus collybita. Next base: position 7,323,152 of record JAJNNQ010000057.1, read on the forward strand.
GGGCAGATGTATTTGGCAGTAATGCTTTTGCTTCTACTACTGTACTGATTGTTGTTACCACATATTCAGTGTATCTGGTTCCGTTCTCTACGAAGATGTTTCCATTTGTGAATAACTCCTACTTTGGTTGCTCTAACAGGACATCTTTCAGGTCTTCTCTTGCCAAATAGGTGTACTCTATTACCTCTATACAGTCATGCTCTAATGGGCCTTCTTCAGTTGTGGTACTTAGGAACAAAGCTGGATTCAAAAAGTTAGTTGTCTTTAATGTAACATCATCCTGCTCAGTCAGGATTACCTGGAATTTTATCATCCTGCTTGGAGATAGCCAATAGCCCCCCTTTTGCTCTAAAACAGTGATTACCATGTATGGCACATAGACATCTATGTGTCTTCCCATCGTGAGCTTCCTGGCTTCTTGTATCAGCATTACAGTGGCTGCGACTGCCCGCAGACATGAAGGCCATCCGGCACTTACATTGTCAAGTTGTTTGGAGAAATAGCCCACCGGCCTTTTCCAGCTTCCCAAACGTTGGGTCAGGACTCGCAGTGCCAGGCGCAGCTTTTTATGTACAAACAGCTGAAAGTCTTTAGACAGATCAGGTAACCCTAACGCTGGAGCAGTCATCAGTGCTTCTTTCAGTTTTAGGACGGCCTCTTTCTGTGGTGTGCCCTAGGTGAATGGCTGCTTCTTCTGAGCTTCATACAGGGGTTTCTCAATTAGTCTATAGTCCATGATCCATAGGCGACACCACTCTGTCATCCCAAGAAAGACTCGCAGCTCGTGGAGGTTCTGGGGCTCTGGAATAGCACAAATAGCTTGGATACAGTTAGTACCTAGTTTTCTCTGTCCTTGTGAGATTTTACATCCCAGGTAAATCACAGTCTGTTGGGCAATTTGTGCCTTTTCTCTAGACACTTTATATCCTCCCATTCCCAGTGAATCTAAAATTTCAATTGTTACCTTTATGCAGGTTGCCTTTTCTTCTGTTGCTATCAGTATATCATCAGCATACTGCAACAAAAGGTATTGGTCTCTTGGTACTTGCCCTTCTTTGGTCCAGATTTTCATCTTCTTTGCTAGTTGGTTTCTAAATGGGGTGGGGCTGTTCTTAAAACTCATCGGCAATTGCATCCAGGTGAGATGGGTCTTTCTTCCATTTCTTGGATTTTCTTACTCAAAGGCAAACAGTTTCCTACTTTCTTTGTCAAGGGGTATGCAAAAGAAAGCATCTTTTAGATCAATTATGGTGTCCTGGGTTGACGGAGCCTTATATCCCATATCTGGACTGGGTTGTTATGTCTAACAGCCAATGCTTTGCTGGCTGTGGCTTCTACTGCGCTGGCTGCTTTTGGCTTTGCTGCTGGCTGCTTGCTTGCTTGCTTGCTTGCTCCTGCTTGCTAATTTAGCCGCTTTTGCTTTCTGCTGCTTGTTTTTGTGCTGTTTCTGTTTTTTTTTTTTTTTTTCCTTTTCTCCCTTTTCCCTCTCCCCCCCCCCCCCCCCCCCCGAAGATTTGGACCGGCTCCGGACCTGAGGACCTGACCTGAGGATCTTCAAGGATCTCCGAGCCTGCGGAAGAAGCTCTGTGCCCTCCCCCCACAGTAACTTGAGCCTTTTCCTTTTCTCTTGTGGGGGGAAGAGTTCTTGTTAATAAATCGGTTTTTTCCACTTGTCTCCTCCAAAGAATTTCCTTCCCAAACCCAGGGCTGGGGGCGGGGAGGGGTGGTGGAGGTTTGTCTTAGGGGACTTCCTCTCGGAGGGTCTTCTAATTTGCCCAAACCAATACATATGGTAAACTATTTATTTATCTCCTTTACAGATGTCAACAATGTGTAGGGATTGGCAACTACTGGATAAATGTCTTTGGCTATTTCATTTATTGCCCTCAGATCTTGTACTAGCCTATAATCCCCATTGGGTTTCTTTACTGGGAATATGGGTGTATTGTACTCTGATTCACATTCTTCTAGTATTTGATGTTTTAAGAATTTATCAATAATTTTTGCTATTCCCTGCCGTGCTTCTGTTTTTATGGGATACTGTTTGACTTGTACGGTTTTTTTGCCCCCTCCCTTAGTTCCACATGTACTGGTTGTGCTAGTTTAGATTTTCCAGGTATATTTGTTTCCCAGACAGAGGGAATTACTGCGCCTTCTACATCTCTAGGATTTGTAGAAACTGGTTTCTTTTTTATTATTAGAAATTTTTGGTTTTCAATTTGGGTATTTTCATTAATAGTTCTTCGTTTTCAAAGGTAATTACTGCATCGAGCTTTGCTAATAAATCTCGACCCAAAAGTGGGATGAGGCATTCAGGCACATACAAGAACTCATGAGTTAATATTTCATTCCCAAAACACAAATCTAGGGGTTGTAAAAATGGCCTATTCTCCTCCTTCCCTGTAGCTTCTACAGTTGATTTATTCTCTATTTGTCTTTCTAGGTTATTCAAAACTGAGTGGGCGGCTCCTGTGTCAATCAAAAACTTCACTCCCTTATCTCTTAACTGTAAGGTTACCAGAGGTTCCCGGGGTGTGGATTCTTTCCACCCAGCATATAACACCATCACCTTGGTAGCGTCTCCCTGCTGGAACTGATCATCCTGGTAAAACCGGTTTGGATACTCTCTTTTCCAGTGCCCCTCCTGCTTGCAGTATGCACACTGATTCAAACTCAATCCTGGTCTCTCACGGCTCTTGCCAAACCCGCCTTGTCCCATAGTTTTATCTTTGCTACAACCGCCTCTACTCCCCTGTGAATTTCCTTGTACTACTGCCAAGAGATTTCGCCCTTGTTTATTTACCTCTTTGTCTCTGTTATTGTAAACTTTCCAAGCAACTTCTAGGAGCTTATCCAAGTTCCTTAACTGACCCCCTTCCAGTTTCTGTAACTTTTTTCCTAATGTCATCCTGTGATTGACCAAGGAAAATAAGTGCAAGCTGAACTCTTGCTTGTTCTGTATCTATTTGTAGGTTGGTATATTTTCTGCCTGCTTCTTTAAGTCTTTCTAAATAGGCAGTTGGAGATTCTTTCCTCTCCCACTTGATCTCATATAGTTTTGACCAATTTATAGTTTTAGGTATAGCATTTTGAATGCTTATTTGAATCTACTCTTGATATTGCTGTAATTTTATCATATCTACTCCAGATGCATCATTTGGGTCCCACTCAGGGTCCTCAGAAGGAAAATTATAGCCTAACGTTTTCATTATTAACCCATTCTGAATATTCTCTCTTGCCCTTTCCCTAGTTGCTCTGAGTACCATCTCTTTCTCAGTAGAGTCCATTAGAGTGTCTAATATTACTTGGATGTCATCCTAGTCTGGATTTTGAGTTTTCATTATCATTTTTACAATTCTGGCCACCTTATCAGGGTTTTCTCGGGAAGTTCCAGCTGACTGATTCGAAATTACTAAATCTTCTGGGGAAAAGGGTACCTTTACAAAAAGCAGTCCATCTACTCTCACGCCTTGCTTGAGAGGGGCAATTATAGTTATCTTTTGTTTGCCTGATTTTAATAGACCCTTCCTTGCCTGGGGCCAATTTTGATCAGGTTCGATGAGATATTGGAGTTACAGGTTTATCTCCATTGCTCCCACTACTATCTGCTTTTTGTGCACCCTCCCCATGTATTTGTATTACGGTTACATCCTAGTTATTACTTGGGGAAGAAGGAGAGGGGGAAAGCGGCAGAGGAGGGTACAAGGAGACATGAGCCAGCAAAGGAAGTGTTGGTGGGAGGGGAGGATATCTTTTAGCAGGGGTCAGTGGGGGAGGAGGGTATCCTTGAGCAGGGGTTGGTGGGGGGGGAGGGTATATTTCAGCTGGGGGGGGTAAGTGGATCAGGTGAGATAGGGCCAGGTGAAGTGGGGTTAGATTCCCCTGATGCTGTGGGGGCTATCAATAAATCTCCCTCTATATCATCCCTTCGGTATAAACTTTCATCCAATGCTAGATGTTCTAAACAGCGCTTCCCTTGGACACAACCCATGCACTTATTGTTTTCAGGTACTTTAACAATCATTAACCAACACTCAGCCAGCCACTCTGGCTTTTCCTGTAAATAGAAAAACAAATCAACATATGGAACTTCATTCAAATTTTCCTCCTGTTTACAAAACACCAAGAACTGTGAAATCATGTCAGATTGCAAAGACCCATTTTCTGGCCAGGTTTTCCCATTCTGCAAGACATATTTTGGCCACCAAGTGTTACAATAATCAATCAACTTATCTTTACATAACTCTTGCCCAAAATTACCTTGTTTCCAGTGTGCTAATAAGCACCCCAAAGGAGAAGTACCCGGTATGGGGTCATTGCTCCCCAAAATCCCTTTAAGCTTCTCCATATTACACCTACAATAGACCACTGATGCTGAACCTGCAATGCTTTCGTGATTGTCTAATGTATGGCACCTAGGCAACACTAAAAATTCTTTAGTCCAACCACGCGTAGCTTATTGGCAGGCAACTAGACCAGGGCAAAAGCACCTTACCTCTCCAGGGGATGTTGTGAGCGGCGGGGGGTTGCGGCTCCGATGGGCTCCCCAAGAATCCCTCAGTGCCGGCTGGAGTGTGATCGGGTTGCGGGGTCCTCAGCAGCACTCACAGGGTCCCATCTGGGTTGCCAAAATGTTAGCATTGAAACACATACTCAAGGGATGAATATATGCAGGTGCTTTTATTGAAGAGCTCTGGGAATCAGGGGTACAGACCCAAATCTGACTCCGACATTGGTTTCGAGACGAATATGTTTTATACCCTTTTTGTTATATAACTATATATTCATTATTAAACTCATATTGTTCTGTTGTATACATTGATCCTATCCAAGCATGAATTCTTGTAGTTTTCCTCAGGCCCTCCAAACATTGTTTCTCATGATTCTTATTATGATTAAACAATAATTATATTCAATTACCAACAGTTACTACATTTAACAATTATATCATATGACGATCATGCAGGTACAATTTCACATGATCTAGTACAAACAGAGCTAAACATTTGTTCTCTAGGCCTAGTTCCCTTTCCCAGGCCTTCCCAAGCCCAACTTTTCTTTCCACCCCCCCTGAATCTATTCCCATGATTTTAGAAACATTTTATCCCTATGGTACTAAAATTTAACCCTATGCTATCAGTCCTGGCATCAAACTGGTAGGAGTGGAATGGGTTGAGGTTCCTTTCCTCCAGCAACTTTAATTTAAAGCCTTCTTCTCCAACTTGGCAATCCTATGACCAAACATGCTCTTCCCCTTCTCTGATAGATGGACTCCATCAGCCCCCAGTAGACCAGGTTTCTCAAAGCAAGTCCCATGGCTATAAACTGTTCAGAAGTTACAGGAAAGGAAGGAGGGGTGGGGGTTTGCCCTCTATGTAAAAGTATGGCCTGACTGCACAGAGATAAACAGGTTGAGAGCTTATGGTTGAAAATTAGAGGCCAAGTTACCAAAGGAAACTTGGTGGTTGGTGTCTACTATAGGCTGCCCAATCAAGAGGAGAAGATTGATGAAGCATTTTTACTTCAACCACCAGAAGTATCCAGCTTGCAGGTGAAAAGGGAAGTGAAGAAAGTGAGCATTTGTAAGTTGAGACCCTGAATTTTAGGAGAGTGAACTTTCAGGTCTTTAAAGAACCAGTGGATGGGACCCCCTGGAAAACTGCCCTTAGGGATGATAAAGGAGAAAAGGCAGCTGGCAGCTCTTGAGGGCTGTTTTTCTTAGAACACAAGAGCTCTCCATTGCCACATGTAGGAAATCAGGCAAGACAGGCAGGAGGCCAGTGTGGCTGAGTAAGGGCCTTCTGGTCAAGCTGAAGTGCAAGGAGGAAATGCATAGGCAGCAGAAGCGGGGACACCCATCCTGGGAAGAATCTAGAGATGCCATCTGGGTGTGTAGGGATGGGATCAGGAAAGCTAAGGCACAGCTGGAGCTGAATTTGGCAAGGGATGTGAAGAATCATAAGATGGGCTTCCAAAGGTGAGTTGGTTAGAAAATGAAGACTAAAGAAAGTGTATGCCACCCCCATACCCCTCCAATAAATACGCCAGGAGATCTAGTGACAAGGAACATGAAAAAGGCTGTGGTACTCAATTTATTTTCCTCCATTTTCACTGGAAAACCACTGTTCCCACATCTCTCAAGTCCCTGAACCTCAAGGCAGGCACTGGGGGAACAAAGTCCCTCCCAATCCGTTTTGAGACTGCCTGAGGAACCTGAACATACACAAGTGTCCTGAGGGTACTGGCAGATGTATTTGACAAGTCACTCTCCATCATATTTGAAAAGTCATGTAAGTCAAACAAAGTCCTTAGTGATTGGAGAAAAGGGAACATAACACTCATTTTTTAAAAGGCAGACCCTGGGAATGACTGACCAGTCAGACTCGCCTCTCTGCCTGGTAAGACCATAGAATAGATCCTCCTTGAAACTATGTTGAAGCATATGAAAGACAGCGAGGTAATTTGAGATAGCCAGCAGCCAACATGAATTCACCAAGGGCAAATCATGTCTGACTACTCTAGTGGCCTTCTACAGTGGAGTGACTGCATCAGTGGACAAGGGAAGAGCTATTGATGTCATCTACCCAGACTTCTGTACAGCCTTTGTTATGGTCCCCCCAACATTCTTGTATCTTAATTGCAGAGAGATGTATTTGATGGACTCTTAGATGTATAAGGAGTAACACACACATACACAAATGTTTATCAGGGCAGGTCAAAGAGGAATGAAGCTGAGCCTGGGAGAGAAAACTTGTTGGTTTAATGTTTGGCTTTTTGCTTCTTACTATATGAATATATTATAATTTGCTATAAATTAAATTAATTTTTCCCAAGTTGAGTCTGTTTTCCCCATGATAGTAATTGGTAAGTGATGCCCCATCTTTATGTTGACCCAAGAGCTTTGTCATCCTATTTACTCCCCCTGTCCCTCTGAGGATGGGGAGGGAGTGAGTATGTGGAAATATAGCTGATGGCAAAGGGCAACCCACCATTCTTATTCTGTTTTTCATTTTCAAAGATATAAAACTATTTATAATTCTTATCATCTGCAGGAAGCCAAGAAACCCCATTTGTGACATCAGTGTTGCCTGCTCTGGAAATAATTCACAACAGAAATAGTGGGAACCTCAATAAGTATAAGTGATACAAATGTTTGTGTGAATCATAAGGAAAGGTATAGAGCTTTATATAAAAACATGTTTAAAATATATTTAAGAAATCTAATTGAAATTATAAGATGCTTTAAAAGGATTTATTTTTTTCTGAAATATTCTAGTATGTATTGGGTTGTGTGCTGGTTTGAAAGCAAAACCAGTGATACTCCAAGTCAGAAATACAATTTAATAGGAGAAAAGAGAAAAAAAGTAAAATAAAATAAAATAAATGGAATAATACAACCTGACACCCTGTTGGTTAGGGTGGTGGTAGCAGTCCAGATGAAGTGGTATTGTTGACGCAGCGATCACATAGAAAGGTCTGGTAGCTCTTGTCCTGTGAGAATCCAGTGGGTCAAGGCTGCTGTGCTGTCCCAAATCCCAGATTATATCCAGGTGAGAATGTTTGGCTCCTCCCCCTGGGCGGACCATCTCACAATGGGCTGATATCATTCTATGAGTCATGTAATGGGTCCTTGATTGCCCGTTAAACAGAGATAGCTCCCGGAGGGAGTTACCTGTGAGTCATGCATCAAGGCATTGATGGCCCATTAACAGAAGATAGTCCAGAGGGAGGGGGCAAGGGAAACACTGCCCCACCTGGTTTCCACAGCTCATGAAGATGGTGATAGAATATATACTTTGGGCACATCTTACATTGTAACCTAGGATAGGTTGCAACAACCCCATGCAATCCTACAGACTTGGGGAAGAGTGCCTGAAAAACTGCTCAGCAGAAAGGGATCTGAGGGTGTTGCTGAACAGTCAGCTGAACATGAGCCAGTAGAGTGCCTAGGTGGCCAAGAAGGCCAATGGCATCCTGCCCTGTATCAGAAATAGCATTGCTAGCAGGACTAGGGCAGTGATTGTCCCACTGTACTTGGCACTGGTCAGGCTGTACCTCAAAAACTGTGACCAGTTCTGGGCCCCTCACTACAAGAAGGATGTTTAGGCGCTGGAGCCTGTCCAAAGAAGGGCAACAAAGCTGGTGAAGGGTCTGGAGCATGTGTCGTATAAGGAGAAGCTGAGGGAACTGGCATTGTTTAGCCTGGAGAAAAGGAGGCTCAGGTAAAGCCTTATTGCTCTCTATACCTGAAAGGAGGTTGTAGCAAGGTGGGGATTGGTCCCTTCTCCCAAGTAATGAGTGACAGGATGAGAGGAAAAGACGTCAAGTTGTGCCTGTGGAGGTTTAGATTGGATATTAGGAAAAAAATTCTTCACTGAAATGGTCAGGCACTGGAATACACTGCCCAGGGAAGCGGTAGAATCATCATAACTGAACGTGCTCAAAAGGCATGTGGATGTGGCACCTGGGGATATGGCTTAGTGTTGAACATGGTTAACAGCTGGACTAGATCTTGAAGGTCTTTTCCAACCTTGGTGCTTCTATGAATCAAAGTTTTAAAATATACTTCTCTTTTTGTTCCTACATGTTATCAGAATAAATTTAAGAAGTGTGCTATCTTGTACAATTTATAAAAATGTACTTTGTATTGTCAATAAATGCAGGAATTTTCAACATGATATTTCATAATCTTGAATGCAAGTGGTTAAGACTTGGAATTAAGATATTATCAATTTATTTTTCAGCTCTACAGAAACTTATAACTCATCTGAGAACCACTACCTCAACTAATTGATTCAGTCACAATAGCCACGTTCCTATATTGTCTCAAAAATGAGATATTCTTCATCCACTCATGCTTACTGAGTTCATTCCACTGAATAGGTCTGATCCTACATGAGCTGTGTGAACAAAGTTTGTTGGCTCCCCAATCATGCTTCAGTCAATCTGATGTTGTCTTTTTTGAAAGGCAGGTAAACCATCTGATTGAGGTTCATTAAAAAAACCCACAATGTTTGACATACATGTAGAAGCTAACTGTCCATAGATTATTTCATACATCACAGTGTTACAAGATAATACATTGCCTACACCTGGTGAGTTAACACAATGCTTGTTCTCTAAAAAAACCACTGGCCTATGGAACTGCACAATGCCTATTGTGTAAGAAGAACTTGAAAGCAACCAGCCTGTGTCCTGTCAACTCAGCCAGGTCAACTGGAACACTGAGGTCTACGACCACCAGGAAACACCAGAGAGACCCCCAGGACAGAAGAACACATGTGCAAAGGGGAGGGAAAATATGTTAATGATTTTGGGGAAATGATTGTCATATGTATGTTTAGTCCATGACAATCAATGAAAATGTATGTAAAATACAGTATATAAACAGATATAAACAGAAACTTCCTTGTACTCAACATGCATGGCTTTCGGAGGAGATACAGTCCCCCCCCCCCCCCCCCCCCATGCATCTGGCCAAATAAAGAATGTCTGCTTCTTAATGCTACATTGGTGTTAAGGAGTTTTTTATTTTACCAAATTTTTGGTAACAGTTTTGGGGACCCAGATGGAACATACTCCTGAATTTCAACAGATCCAAGGGATCACAGGACCTCCAGCTGGCATCAAGGGATTCTTGGGGAGAACCTTCAATCCCTCGTCCGAAGGAAATCAGAGCAAGATGCCTGGTAAGATAAAGGCATTCTTTACTTTAAAGATGTTAACTGTTAACCTGCTTGTAAGGTGCAGCAAAAGCTATGCAGGGTTCAGTTTAAAGGTACCTAAGGTGGGAAAAGGGAAGGGTTAAGGTCCCTTCAAAAGGGAAGGGTTAAAATCCCTTCTAAGGAGCCCCTAAATGGTAATTGGTTATGGGAAAGAAAACCTCAAAAGGGGTATCACAGGTGTCACCACTGGGATGTATCTTGAAACACTGGAAACAAATAGGAAGTGATCCCCTTGTGCATGAAAACTTATAGAAGTCTGTAATCAGTTGTGGCCACTTTACATGTTGGAAGATCAAGAGAAGTGGTCTAAGGATGGAACGCTACAGTATGACACCACATTGCAGTTAATGTTGTTTTGTAGAAGGGAAAATAAGTGGGATGAAGTTCCTCATACATTTGAAAAGGAAAAGAAAGGCAAAAGGTTGAAAGAGGTGTTGTTCTCTGTGCAGCATAGGACAGAGGTGCTTAAAGTGCAGGCAAGAGGAGGATTTAGAGCTGATGGTTGCTCTGCAGTAAAAAATGGGGGGGTGAACAATGAATCAGCAGGGAATACTGTTAGAGGCACGGGTAAGTCGTGGGAAAGTGGACTGGAACAGAGACAATGTTTTAGGGGATCAGGGGATTTTAATCCCATTGCTGGATGCACTAGAAACTGGCGAGGAGATGTTGGGGGAGATGCCAGGGAAGTTCTTATGGCTCCCCTCTGGCAGGCAGTAGAGAATCATGGTCCAGTGACCCCATTTTTAATAGTGGATTTAACATCATGGAGAAAGATGGCAGGAGTTTATAGATGTAGGAGGTTCGGATTTTTTTTTTTTTTTTTTTTTCTCTCAGGGAATTTTGTCCCATTTGTTTGTAAGAGAAAATAAAGACCGGTACTCAAGAGACAAAAAAGTAGCCAAGGTGGGGGGAGGGGTGCAGTTCACTGTACTCTCCTAGCTGAGGAGCATTCTCTTGGGAAGGGCAGAGATACCATGAGATTTTGTCTGGGGGCTGAGGGGCTGGGCTCAGCTCCTCTCTCTTGGTCTGGACATCGGAGGGGAACAGTGGAGTTGCTACTACCGTGGGAGAAATTCGCCACCACCGCAGAGTCCAGCCTGGAACTGCTGCATGTTTTCTGTGGGTGAGCTTCTGCTCTTAAGAGCAGCCAGTGAACTGGGACCTTATTAACACCCGATCTGACTGGAAAGGACCCTCACCATCTACTTGAGTGCAAATGGGACGAATACAGCCACAACCACGTGCCATCCAAACCAGGGTAAGCTAGACCACATGGTGCTACTTAACGAGGTTTCTATACCCAGTGCACGAGAAAATAGGTCACTCAAGAACTGTTATTCCTTTTTCTCTCAATGCCCTCGAGCCACACGTTGGGTGCCAAAATCTGTCTTGGTTTGAAAGACAGGTATCTGCTAAGGAGGGGCAAGACTTCCCTAGGAAATAAAGAATTCAAATCCCCCCGCTTCCAAATTATTATAATTTAGAAAATTAAAGGGGCTTTGACACTGTTGTACACCACAACGACACAGACTCCGACTTCAGAAGGCTAAAAATGACTTCTTTATTTTTGGGATGTGTCTCCCTTTTTATACTGTTCTACACAGACCAATTCAATTGGTGAAACAAAGACAAACCTCTTCAATCACATTGGTCAGACCAGAGGGACATCAAGAAGAAGTCCCTCTTAGGGAAAGGAATGTAAAGAACGTTACAGTTACAAAAACATGTCTCTTGTTTTCAGAAAATTCCCTGGGGAAAAAAAATTCAGAAAACCAAAATATCTCAGGCACGAACCAGAGCTACAGGGTTTTCAGGCAGAGGTATGGGGATAGGAAAAGCAGCTCTTTACTAGTATGTATAACAAGACAAACAAACAATAACAACTACAGCATTAATAATAAACAGAATCAGGAAAAACCTCGAGGGGCTTTGTTTCAGAAGGCCCAGGGCAGTCTGATCTCTCAACAGCACCAGGCTGGAATGGAAAAATCCCGGGCTGGTGGGTGAGATCAGAAACTCAGCCGGTGGTAGCTGGAACAGCGGGGATGTCCCAGCAGGGCAGGGCAGTGCAGGGATACAGTGTGGCAAAAAGCCTCAAAGCGGTGCTGAAGAAACGGTGGCGACGGGATAGGGCCGGCCTAGCAGGGCAGGAGGAGGCAGCTCAGAGTTCCAGGACACACGAGCAGATGGTGGTAGATTTCTCAGGACAGGACCCGGTGGGACAATGAACTCCTCCTGCAGCAAGCAGCAGCCTCCCATCCACTCTGCCAAAGAGTGAAAAAGCTGCCCCCAACCCTGTCCTTTACCTGCCCCAAACTCGTGTTATCTCCCCCTCCCGACTTTTGGCCACCTCTTTGTTTTGGTCAAGCACCCATAAGCACCCAGTAGTTAGTCTCCTAGCAACTTTATTTGGAATAATTCTCTAGGTAAAAAGGAACAAACCTAACCCCCAACAAGGTGATATAGAATAACAACCTAGGCATACCCACACAACTCCAGTCTGCCCCCTCATAGCTACTGTGAGAAAATTAATGCTGTCCTGGCTGAAACCAGGATACTCACATAGAGGGTAAGTCCACCATTGTGGTTTCCTGGTTTGTATCTCCTAAAAAGTGAGAAGGCCTTCATGACAACGTTCCAGTCATATGAGCTATCTCACCATGTCTCCGTAATCATGACACTGAAGCCTTGGGACTGCACACAGATCTCTTGTTCCTCCTGTTTGTTGTCCATACTGCATGTGAAAAACACGATTCACTTATTATATAAAATTTATAAGTTTAATAAAAGTAAAATAAAATAGACAATAAGGAGAAAAAAAAAAAAAAAAGCTCTTTTCGGCCGAGGTGCTGATACCCACAAAATCAGCACCCCATCTCTTTTCAGATCCTTTGTTTTAAGGACTTCTGTGTTACATATTTAAATGAGCTAATACATGATTCAAATATTCATTTTTGGTTTCAAGACCCCCCTTTAAGTATACAGTTTATCTATGGGGCTCCACTGAGTCTGGATAGAGGTGGTAAATCAGTCTTCTTCAACAAGGCTCAATTGTTCCTTATCTTCAGGAATTGCAGATGACCCTCCTGTCTTCTATCTATTTGAGGAATTACAACAATCCCATCTCTACTTTGTTACAATCTAAGGATATTTATCTATCACATTTTTCAAATTCTATTAATAAAAGAACATGCAATATAACCTTCCCATATTATACATAAAGCAATCAGCTTGTTATATGCGAAAAGCCAACTCCAAAATATGCATTTATAACATGCATGTGTTGGTGTACAGGCATTTAATAGAAGTATTTAATGGTGGCAGTGTCCCAGTGGGGGTGCAAAGAGATGTCCCATAGTCCTGTCTAGTGGTTGCATCTTTGGCTGCTTGTGCTTGATTGAGGTATTCCCTCTTAAGCCTTCATTTGCTACTAGGGTTTTTTTCCGATGTTACCCTGTTGGCTTCTATTATCTCAGGAATCCTTGGTTTGTCTCTGTAAGACTGCAGGTGTGCTCCAGTTTGGCTGGTACATCTCAGAGTCACTTGCAGAGGACCCTCACAAGTACCCGGTCCCTCTAATTTTTCTATACTATCCCACAGTTTGCCAGGGAAAAGCCTGATATTGTCCCACTCCTCCATCATACCTAGTTTAAAGCCCTGTCAATGAGCCCCGCTAGTTCCCAGGCAAAGACTCTTCCTCACTGAGAAAGGTGAGTCCGGTCTGATGCCAGCATGCCTGGTGCTGCATAGGCCATGCCAATGTCAAAACCCCCAAAATTATGGTGGTAACACCACCTGTGAAGCCATGTATTAATAGACTCAGCCCATCTGTTTCGTTCAGTATTGCTGCTTCCAAATGGAAGTATGGAAAAGAAAATAACTTGTGCCCCAGAACCCTTTACTAACTATCCCAAAGCCCTGAAATCTTTTTTGATTGCCTTTGGACTACATGTTGCCATTTCCTTGCCCCCTACAAGGAAGATGAGTAATGGGTAGTAGTCCATAGGCTGCACCAGACTTGAAAGTTTCCTCGTGACATCCTTAACCCAGGCTCCAGGGAGGCAGCAGACCTTCCTATGGGTTGAGCCTACTCAGCATATAGGGTTCTCTGTTCCCTTTAGAAGGGAATCTCCTAAAATTAAAACCTGTATTTTCGTCCTCTCAGGAGCAGTTGTAATACAGTGGGCCAACCTAACTGATTGTCGTGGTGCCTCTGGTGTGACTGGACCTAAATCCACTTCATCTGTAGGCTGGTCTTCCACATACAGAACCTCATACCTATTGCACAGAGGCACCTGGCAAGGGTGAGGTGGACAAAGAAGGATTTTGCTTACCACCCTGAGTATGGACTATCCTCCGTTTGCTTCTTGCTTCACAAGAGGTACCTGCTCCTTGCTGGGGGATGGATAGAGGATTCCTTGATCCTGAGTTGTTTCTGGAGGCTGCTTCTGTCCTAGAGGGGGCAGAGCATGGTCCCATCAGTCTATCTCCCTTTCTGGTTGTCTAATACTTTTCAGCCTTTCTACTTTGACTCATAACTCTGCTACCAGGCTGCGTAGGTTGTCCACATAGTCACATTTGATGCAGATGCCATTGCTGCTACAATCCAGAGAGACTTAGGCATTCCTTACAGCCTGAAGTTGTAGCTACGATTTGTGCCTATCATGTTTTGGTTTTTGGGAGTTCTCCTCCCAAGACGGAATTCTTGGACAAGGTCACACTGTTTGTAAACTTAACATGTTTTCCACACGCTTTCCCATGGGAGGGACTTCGCGTGATGGTCTCTGCAGGTGACCAATGGTTCCAGGGGTCCCACCTCTAAGGTGGGAACATTTGTAAAAGGTATAAAATAGGTTTAGAAAATAAACCTGGGGTCTCCTCCTTAGGAGTTCACACAGCCTTCTGATGAGTCCGCGTCTCCTTCATTGTGTCCCACAGCGACATGAAGCCTGGATGACTACATGGTTTTTTGCATGTTTTGCATGTTTTTTTGAGAGCTCTGTCTGGGTCACCACATCTTTTTTTGTGAGATTTAGAGGACTTGGCCCCTGACCAGGCAGACATGATATTTTAGCACTCTCGGCAGATGAAATGACCAGCAACTGAGCTAACTACCTGTGCTGCAGTGCCTTTCCCACATGAACTGCCACGCAAACTGCTGTGACATGTCCTGATGTGCCACATCCTGTTTGCCTGCCCTGTTCACTGCACTCCTGGTTGCTTACACTCCCTGGAGCCATTTAAATCTCCTGCACTGCTCCTGGCAATGCCCTCTCCTTGCCTCATTGCCTCATGAGGGTTTCTGGGTCCTGACGAGGCTCAAGGCTGCTGATCGGATGCCCCTGAGCTCAGGATCTCCCCTGAACAGCTCGATCTAACTTTCATCCCCAGACATAGACCTCAGTCACCACTGCTGCTGCCACCTTATAAACTGACAAGTCTAGGAAGCTGTCTTTCCTACTTGGCTCACTGAATTTTTGTGACAAGAAGTTATCTCCTACAAACATCAAGAATTTCCAAGGCCTACTCATCACAGTAATATATTTCCAGTTGATGTCTGGGAAATTGAAATCTCCCATAAGGACAAGAGCTATCAAACCTGGAAATACTCCTAATTGTCTATCATCAGCAATAACATCCTGGCTAGGTAAATTGGTAGTAGACATCTGCTACATCTCCTTTGTTTTCCATCCCCATAATCCTCATCCGGAGGCTCTCAGACACATTATTACTAACTGTAAGTGCTATACAATAAAACCTCTCCCTTACATAGTGCGACACCTCCATCTCACTTCATAAATCAAGATACAGAGTCACAATGAAAGGAAACTAATTTTCAAGCTCCAATCTCAATTTACCCAGTGCATCCTGATGCCAGAATGATTTTTGCTTTTATATTTTCTTCATATATATTCCTAGCTCTGTAGGCTATTGCTGTATAGTTATATAGTTCCTAGCTAGCTCCAGCACTTTTCCCTACCTTCTCCCTACCCTGACAGGCAGAAAGACAAAACACATTCCAAAGGCTCCAAGCCCCGGGGGCTCCAAGGCCCCTATCCTATCTTGGTTCCTCCTGGGAGCCCAGGTTGAAACCAGCTCTCCGAGACGCATTTTCATAAACAAAGTTTAGTTCCTTGTCCTGGGTTGTGGAGCTGGGTTTTGTATATTCTATTTACATCTGTTTTGGGGCCTGATGACCCACCTTGATAGGCCATTGTTACCTTCCCCAGCCTGTGCGGTGCATTTGCATTTCTATACATCTCATGCCCTGGCGGGGGGGGGGTGGGGGGGAGGGGGGGTGGCCGGGGGTTGGGGGTTCGGCCCTGCTGCAGGAGCGGGGTGCTCGGCGTTTTTCCTTCGCTGCAGTGGGAGAGAGCTCCTTCGTCTCCTGTGCTCGTCATCCGGTTTCCCTCCTCGCCGTCGCTGAACCGGCTTCTTCGCAGAATCATCTCTGCTCCAACAGGATCACGTCTGCCATTTCAGAAGTGTTTGGACTGTTTACGTTTGGACTGTTATCAACATCCTGAATCACAGGGTCAGATTGAAACTCTGACTTTGTCAGGGTTTTCTTCTAAAATTATTGTTTATTTGTTTATTTGTTTGTTTGGTTGGGTGGTTTTGTTTCCTATCATATTTGTATTGTTAATACCTCCTAGTAAAGAACTGTTATTCCTATTCCCAACATCTTTGCCTGAGAGCCCTTGATTGCAAAATTATAATTCGTCGGGGTGTGAGGGGTTGGTATTCTCCATCCTAGGGGAACCTCAGTTTCCCTGGCAGATACCTGTCTTTCCAAACCAAGACAGATTTTGGCGCCCAACGTGGGGCACGAGGGCATTGAGAGAGAGGAATAACAGTTCTTGCGTATTAGATAAAAGCCCACTGGCCAGAATAATGTGGTCTAGCTTTCCCTGGTTTGGGTGGCACGTGGTGGTGGCTGTATTTCTGCCATTTGCAACTCCTTATGTAAATATGGGTCCTATGACTAAGGCTACTGTGGCTGGCATTCAGTTTATTTTGTGGATTAATAAGGTGAGAAATTCATGGATTTTTAACTTCCTCTGGAAAGCAAGCACATGGATTCATAGCTATCATAGGCTAACTCTGTGCTTCTGGGGTTACTTTAACAATGGTACCTATTGTAAGGAAATGGCACCGGGAGAAATTTTCTCCCAGCCCTTCACACAGCTTTTTGGGTCCACCCCACCAGTTTTTGAAGGGTTGAAATCTCTGAGTGCTAATGATATCATACAGTGGCTGGTGTTGCTGGTATGCCTGTTCTGTTTGGCATTCAGAGATAAGGGGAAATTGGCCTGGGTAAGCACCTTAATAAGTACCCCAGAGAATAAGAATGCAGCCCAAGAGTCCGCTCCTGCCCCACAGCCTGCCTCAGAGATAAACCACCCGGTTTGGGTGGGGGCTCTGATGAAGGAGATGCAGGAGAAGATGGGCCATATGCTGAGGGAGTACATCTCCCCAGCTAGTGGGAAATCCTTCCCCTGCCCTGACAAAAAAGAGCCTGATGGTGCAGCAATGAAACCCACAGAGATTACAACTGCTCAGGTCCCAGCTGAACCACAGGGGCAGTCACAGCCAGCGGCAGTTGCCCCTGTGGAAACAAAGAAATCTAAGGTGAAAACAGCAAACCCAGACAATAAGAAAGGAGGGCCCTCACAACCTGCAGGGGAATCACATGTTCAGATCATCACCGAGTCCCTGTCGTATGAAAGTCTCCGTAACCTGCAAAAAGATATTGTACGGCGGGGGCGTGAGGCTTACACAGCCTGGCTACTTCGGGTTTGGGACCTCATGGGTACTGGTGTGCAATTGGACAGTGGTGAGGCAAGGAATTTGGGACCCTTGACCCAGGACTCAGGTATAAATCAGGTATTTGTAAGAGAGCCAGGACCCCTTTCCCTTTGGGAGCGGCTTTTAATGAGTGTGAGAGAGAGATTTATCCACAAAGAAAGAATGCAGGAGCACCACCATAGAATGCGCTGGAAAACTCTGGAGGAAGGGATCCAACAGCTGAGGGAAGTGGCGGTGCTGGAGGTACTTTTTGGGAGGAGTGGACAGCATGATAATGACCCTGACAAGGTTAAATGCACAGGGCAGATGTTGTGGAATCTGGCAAATCTAGGGCCATCTCAGTACACCACCTTTATTGCAACAATTAATGCTGAGGACAATCGAGAGACAGTGGGGTCTGTTGCCAATAAGCTTAGGAACTATGAAAGTATGATCAATGGCCCGATGCAGGCTCATATCTCTGCCGTGGTTAAAGAACTTAAAGAAGAGATAAGGGGGGTGAGGGAGGAGATGAGGACAAACAGTTCCAATGTGGCACCAGTGCGAGTCACAGGCCCCAGAGTTAGAGCCCAACGACCCCCAGCTCGAGAGAGAGGGTACACCCCAAGAGCTGACCTGTGGTTTTATCTGCGTGACCATGGGGAAGACATGGGAATGTGGGATGGGAAACCCACTTCTGTCCTGGCAGCACGGGTGCGTGAGCTCAAGGAGAGGAACAATCACCAAGGGGGATCTACGAAAATGAAAGTAGCCTCAGCCTCCTATAACCAAGCTGCCAATGCTGTGTTGAATCCCCTTGAAGGAACCTCTAGTATGTATGCTCAGAGAGGGGATAACCAGTGCTAGAGGGGCCCTGCCTCTAGCCAGGTAGAGGAAAGGGATAATCGGATCTATTGGACTGTGTGGATCCGATGGCCTGGCACATCTGACCCACAAAAATACACGGCTTTGGTTGACACTGGTGCCCAATGTACCCTGATGCCATCAGGGTATGTAGGAACAGAACCCATTTCTATTTCTGGGGTGACAGGAGGGTCCCAGCAGCTGACTGTAGTGGAAGCCGAAGTGAGTTTAACTGGGAATGGGTGGCAGAAACACCCCATTGTGACTGGCCCAGAGGCCCCGTGCATCCTCGGCATAGACTATCTCAGAAATGGATATTTCAAAGACCCAAAAGGATATCGTTGGGCTTTTGGAGTAGCTGCTGTAGAGACGGAAGAGATCAAACAACTGAATACCTTGCCTGGTCTCTCAGATGACCCTTCTGCTGTGGGACTGCTAAGAGTTGAAGAACAACAGGTACCAATTGCCACAGCAACAGTGCACCGTCGGCAATACCGCACTGACAGAGACTCTGTGACCCCGATCCATGAGATGATTCGTAAAGTGGAGAGCCAAGGGGTGGTCAGTAAGGCTCATTCACCTTTTAACAGCCCTATATGGCCTGTGCGTAAGCCCAGTGGGGAATGGAGAGTGACAGTGGATTACCATGGCCTGAATGAAGTCACGCCACCACTGAGCGCTGCTGTGCCAGACATGTTGGAGTTGCAGTATGAGCTGGAGTCCAAGGCAGCAAAGTGTTACGCGACCATCGACATTGCCAATGCCTTCTTCTCCATTCCTGTGGCAGCAGAGTGCAGACCCCAGTTTGCTTTCACCTGGAGAGGTGTGCAGTACACCTGGAATCGGCTGCCCCAGGGGTGGAAGCACAGTCCCACCATCTGCCATGGACTGATCCAGGATGCACTGGAAAAGGGTGAGGCTCCGGACCATCTACAGTACATAGATGACATCATTGTGTGGGGGAACACGGCAATGGAAGTCTTTGAGAAAGGAGAGAAGATCATCCAAATTCTCCTGGAAGCCGGTTTTGCCATCAAGAAGAGCAAAGTCAAGGGACCTGCCCAAGAGATCCAGTTCCTGGGAGTGAAGTGGCAAGATGGACGGCGTCAGATTCCCACTGAGGTCATCAATAAGATCATCGCCATGTCCCCACCGACCAACAAGAAGGAAACACAAGCTTTCCTAGGGGCCATTGGCTTTTGGAGGATGCACATCCCTGAGTACAGTCAGATTGTGAGCCCTCTCTACCTGGTTACCCGCAAGAAGAACGATTTCCACTGGGGCCCAGAACAGCAACACGCCTTTTCCCAGATCAAGCAGGAGATCACTCATGCGGTAGCCCTTGGCCCAGTCAGGATGGGACCAGAGGTAAAGAACGTGCTCTACTCTGCAGCCGGGAGCCATGGTCTGTCCTGGAGCCTGTGGCAGAAGGTGCCAGGTGAGACTCGAGGCCGGCCACTGGGATTCTGGAGCCGAAGCTACAGAGGGTCTGAAGCCAATTACACTCCCACAGAGAAGGAGATCTTGGCCGCCTACGAAGGAGTTCAAGCTGCCTCAGAGGTGATTGGCACTGAAGCACAACTCCTCCTGGCACCCCGACTACCGGTGCTGGGGTGGATGTTTAAAGGAAAGGTTCCCTCCACCCACCATGCCACCGATGCCACATGGAGCAAATGGATCGCCCTCATCACTCAGCGCGCCCGTATTGGTAACCCGAATCGCCCTGGGATTTTGGAAGTAATCACCAACTGGCCAGAAGCTGAGAACTTCAGTCTCACTGACGAAGAAGAACAAGTAACCCGGGCTGAAGAAGCTCCACCATACAACCAACTGCCAGCAGAAGAAACACGCTACGCTCTTTTCACTGATGGTTCCTGTCGCATCGTAGGGATGAACCGGAAGTGGAAAGCAGCCGTATGGAGCCCCACATGACAAGTTGCACACGCCACTGAAGGAGAAGGTGGGTCAAGCCAGCTTGCTGAACTCAAAGCTGTTCAATTGGCCCTGGACATTGCTGAAAGAGAGAAGTGGCCGAAGCTCTACCTCTACACTGATTCGTGGATGGTGGCTAATGCTCTGTGGGGCTGGCTGGAAAGGTGGAAAAAAGCCAACTGACAGCGTAGGGGAAAACCAATCTGGGCTGCTGATGAGTGGAAGGACATTGCCATCAGGGTAGGGAAACTACCTGTGAAAGTCCGTCATTTGGATGCCCATGTCCCCAAGAGTCGGGCTAATGAGGAGCACCGGAACAACGAGCAAGTAGATCAAGCTGCGAGGATAAAGGTATCCAAGGTAGACTTGGATTGGCAACACAAGGGAGAGTTGTTCCTAGCTCGGTGGGCCCATGATGCTTCAGGTCATCAGGGCAGAGATGCCACCTATAAGTGGGCACGAGACCGAGGGGTGGATCTAACCATGGACAGTATTTCACAGGTTATCCACGACTGTGAGACGTGTGCTGCCATCAAGCAGGCCAAGCGGGTGAAGCCCCTCTGGTACGGTGGACGGTGGTCCAAGTACAAGTATGGGGAGGCCTGGCAGATTGATTACATCACACTGCCCCAAACCCGCCAAGGCAAGCGCTACGTGCTGACCATGGTGGAAGCCACCACTGGGTGCCTGGAGACCTATCCTGTGCCTCATGCCACTGCCCGGAACACCATCCTGGGCCTGGAAAAACAAGTCCTGTGGAGACATGGCACCCCTGAGAGAATTGAGTCGGACAACGGGACTCATTTCAAGAACAGCCTCATAAACACCTGGGCTAAGGAACACGGCATTGAATGGATATATCACATCCCTTATCATGCACCAGCTGCCGGGAAAGTTGAACGGTGCAATGGACTACTTAAGACCACCCTGAAGGCACTTGGCGGGGGGACCTTCAAAAATTGGGAAGTGAACTTAGCAAAGGCCACCTGGATGGTCAACACCTGAGGGTCTATTAATCGAGCTGGTCCTGCCCAGTCTACCCCTTTGCACACAGTGGATGGAGACAAAGTCCCTGTGGTACATATGAGAGGTATCTTAGGAAAGACTGTTTGGGTAAACCCCACCTTGGGCAAAGGTGAACCCACCCGTGGGATTGTTTTTGCTCAAGGACCTGGTAACACTTGGTGGGTAATGCAGAAAGATGGGAAAACCAGTTGTGTACCACAGGAAAAGCTAATCCTAAGTGAGAACTGAGTGTGAGGGTTCATTCTGTATAGTGGAGTTTATTAATTTAGGTATGATACAGATGGTAATAGAATAAGGGGTGGATAATGTCCTGGGTTGTGGAGCTGGGTTTTGTATATTCTATTTACATCTGTTTTGGGGCCTGATGACCCACCTTGATAGGCCATTGTTACCTTCCCCAGCCTGTGCGGTGCATTTGCATTTCTATACATCTCATGCCCTGGCGGTGGGGGGTGGGGGGGAGGGGGGGTTGCCGGGGGTTGGCGGTTCGGCCCTGCTGCAGGAGCGGGGTGCTCGGCGTTTTTCCTTCGCTGCGGTGGGGGAGAGCTCCTTCGTCTCCTGTGCTCGTCATCCGGTTTCCCTCCTCGCCGTCGCTGAACCGGCTTCTTCGCAGAATCATCTCTGCTCCAACAGGATCACGTCTGCCATTTCAGAAGTGTTTGGACTGTTTACGTTTGGACTGTTATCAACATCCTGAATCACAGGGTCAGATTGAAACTCTTTGTCAGGGTTTTCTTCTAAAATTATTGTTTATTTGTTTATTTGTTTGTTTGGTTGGGTGGTTTTGTTTCCTATCATATTTGTATTGTTAATACCTCCTAGTAAAGAACTGTTATTCCTATTCCCAACATCTTTGCCTGAGAGCCCTTGATTGCAAAATTATAATTCGTTGGGGTGTGAGGGGTTGGTATTCTCCATCCTAGGGGAACCTCAGTTTCCCTGGCAGATACCTGTCTTTCCAAACCAAGACATTCCTATCTAAAGGGGGCTAAAGAAGAGGTGGAACCAAAAAGGGGGAAGTACCTCATCACTTCTAATTGGGAATTCTTGTCAATTATACTAGTTTGCTAAACTTATAAAACTGGTACCAGTGTTGTTCCTTCTCCGCCCCATGCCCTGGCTGTGGACGTTTCCAGGACGACGGCAGGGGCCACCTCAGCCGCCGCTCTCAGAGCGGCTGCCCTCCTGCTTCTGTCATGGGGGGCGTGGCCTCCTAGCTCGCAGCAGCTTCCCATGATTTCAGCCGCGGCTCTGGGGGCGTGTCTCCCGCTGAAATCCCAGAAAAAAACTCCCCCAAACCCCTTCCTTGGCCGCAAAAGAAGCCGAGCCTCCCTCTGGATTGGTCCACTCCTGTTATATGTGTGTCTCGATAATTGACTGGACACAAGCCTAATTAAAATAATATTGGAATTTATTAAGCAAGCACCAGTAAGCAAAACAGCGCTGGGCGGCCATGGGGTCTCCTGCTCCACTTTGGCTCGCACCATACCACCGAAAGTCTCTGCTCTTTATACTTTGCAGCTTCTTGTGACACGTTTCTGTTCCTTTTGTGTTTGCGAAGTGTTGCGGGGGTGTCTTCCCAGTGGTCGTGAGAACGGGGTCCCGTACTCAATCCCTGCAGAAACTAGTTGCTCAGCTTTTTAGCTCTGCTTATCTTTTGTTTATTTTGCCAGATGTCTGAAGGAATAGTCTTGATGAGATAACAAGGTTTTTCCCTGTAGCATGGTTTAGTGAACAATTACTGATGGTAATTTATTACAATTTCCTCCTTTTTTTATTTTGTTCACTAAACTGCTGCTTTTAATCTACTTTTTACTATTTCAATTAGTTTATTGAATATACATGGTCTAAATGTTAATCTTAGAACTAGCAAGATTACTGGTAGCCACAATACATGTCTCTTGTTATAGCTAAGGTAATTACTACAATAGTTACAACTTTCTACATAATGTCTATAATAACTATTAGTCTATTTATTTGGGGTTCCGAGTGAGCTTCAGCTTCAGTTTGTTATCGCTTGGTGTGACTTTCTAAACTCCTTCTGGGGCTTTCTTCACTCAGGAGTGATGGATCTAGGCCTTCTGTTCTTTGATCTTAATTGCAGTGAAGGTAGTGAGGAGCACTTGGAATGGTCTTTCTCACTGTGGTTCTAAGGTTTTTTCTGCAAAAGACTTAATGTACACATAATCTCTAGGTTGTACATCATGTAAGGGGCCATCTAGTTCTCTGTTTTGAGTTCCAGCCACATATTTCTCGATTTCTCTAAGTTGTTTATTTAGGGCCACCATATATCTATATAGGGTTTCTTCTTTTACTTGAATGGATGTTGTTCTCTCTTGAACTGCATATGGCCTTATTTCAAAAGGGCTTAGCTTCTCTTTTGCCCTTGGTTTTGTTCGAATTTGCAATAATGCCAATGGAAGAGCTTGGGGCCAGGGCAAATTTGCTTCTTGCCCCAGCCTCACAATTTGTTGTTTAATTCTCAGCGTATTCTCAGGTGGTGACTTATTTGCTGTACAATTTTGAAATAAAGTGTGGCTTCTTATCCGAGGATATGGTGGCTGGAACTCCAAATTGTGGTATTATTTCTTGCAACAGTGCTTTGGTCACCTCTTGAGCCTTAGCTGTCTTAGCAGGAAAGGCTTCTGGCTATCTTGAAAAGGTATCAGTTAATACCAATAGGTAACGGTACCCTCTTCCACCTTTCCTGGGCAGTTCTGTAAAGTCAATTTGCCATTGTTGCCCAGGTCTACAGCCTTTCTCAATTTGTCTCACTTTAGGCTTCGGTGTATTTTTAGGATTAGTTCGGAGGCAAAGGCTACAGTGACGAGTTACTTGTGTCACTGTGCCCTGCAATTTCTTGGCCATGATTCTTTCTTTTAAGTGGTTATACAAGGCATCTATTCCCCAGTGTGTTTTCTCATGTTCTCTCTGTACTAATGGCCACAACAAATAGGAGGGCACTACAAGTTTCTCTTCTTTTGTTATAGCTCATCCCTCTTGGTTATAGCTTGCCCTCTCTACATTGATAAGTTTCTTATCTTTTTTATTGTATAATGGATTGCCTTCAATAGAAATTTTTCCATCTGGAATCAATGCTGCTTCAACTGTGTCATCAGGTATCTCACTTTTTGCTACTTCTTTTGCCTCTCTATCCACCAGCAGATTCTCTTCTTTCAATTCAGAGCTCACTTTTTGGTGCGCTTTGATGTGCATGATGGCTACCTCTTCAGGTAATTGTACTGCATCTAATAGTCTCAGTATTTCTTGGGCATGCTTAATATTCTTCCCTTGTGAGTTCAACAGTCTTCTCTCCTTCTAAATGGCTCCGTGTGCATGAACTACACCAAATGCATACTTTGAGTCTGTGTAGATGTTAATTTTCTTTCCTTCTGCCAGCTCTAGGGCTCGAATTAAGGCAATTATTTCAGCCTTCTGTGCAGAGGTATTTGTTGGTAATGGTCTAGACTCTATTACTTTTCTGCTTGTGGTAACTGCATACCCAGCATGCTTCTTTCTCCTGATGACATAGCTGCTCTCGTCAGTGAACTAGGTCTCAGCATCCTCAAGCGGGGTATCCTTCAGATCTGGGCAGCTGGAGTAGGTGGCTTTGATGGTCTCTAGGCAATCATGGATCACAGGTTCTCCCATACTTCCACTGGGGAAGGAAGCTGGGTTCACAGTATTAGTTACCACAATCTCAACATCATCTTGTTCTATCAGTATAGCCTGGTATTTGAGGAATCTCTGTGGGGAGAGCCAATGCCCCCCTTTCACTTCTAGGACTGTAGACACTGTGTGGGACACTAGCACAGTCATTTTCTGGCCCAGGGTGAACTTACGTGCCTCTTGGATGTTCACTGCCACTGCTGCAACAGCTCTGAGACACCCCGACCACCCCTTAGCTGCCGTATCCAGCTGTTTGGAGAGGGAGGCCACTGCCCTTTGGTACGGGCTAAGATTTTGTGCTGCTATTCCTAAAGCGATTTTTTGCTTCTCATGAGAAAACAAAAAGAATGGCTTACTCACATCTGGAAGTCCCAGGGCTGGTGCTGACATGAGGGCCTTCTTCAGCTGGTCAAAGGCTCGAGTTGCTTAAATCTACAGTCTGCACCACCCTGTCATGCCTAGAAAGGTTCTTAGTTCTTTCACTGTCTGAGGCTTTGGGGTCTGGCATATTGCTTCTTTGTGATCTTGCCTTAAGGTTCTTTGTCTAGCACTCACTTCATAGTCCAGGTAAATGTCTGTTTGCTTTACCATCTGAGCTTTTTTTTTTTTTTTTTTTTTTTTTTTTTGGGATCAGGCCCAGAAAGTTTAGCAGGCTTACCGTCTAATCTACGCATGTTTTTTGGGTCTGGGTGGCTATTAAGAGGTCATCTACATACTGGAGGAGCTGTCCCTCTCTTGGAGGAGGTTCCTAGGACTCTAAATCTTTTTCAAGCTGCTCCCCAGATACAATACGCACCATGTGAGCTGAGTTTTCAAAAATTTTCTGGCTGGCTTCATGGATAGATAGGCAAAAGAATGCATCTTCGAGATCTATAACAGTAAACTAGGTTAATTCAGGTGTTAAACAAGTGAACAGGGTGTAAAGATTGGCAACTACTGGATACAAGTCTTCAGTTACTTTATTCCCTTAAATCTTGTACTAACCTGTATGACCTGTCAGGCCTTTTCACTGGCAAAATAGGAGTGTTGAAATCAGACTGACACTCTCTCAGTAGTCAATAATTGGACTAATCTTTTCTCTATTTTCTTTCTTTAGGGGATATTGTTTAACTCTTACTGACTGTCTTCTTTCTTTGAGCTTAATTTGTACTGGTAATGCATTCTTAGCTCTTCCTGATATATCAGAAGCCCACACCCCAGGAAATACTTGATCTATTATTTTCTTCAAGTTTTCTTTTTCATTTGCAACTTCAATTTCTTTGGTTATTAGCATTAAACTTAGTAGTTCTACATATTGTCAGTCTTTTACCTCTAAACTAATTTCCCTATTTTTGAATATTATTCTTGCTCCAGCAGATCCCTGCCCAAAAGTGCAGATGGAGCATTAGGCATCTATAAAAACTGATGAATTCCCCACTGTTTCCCCAATTTATACTTTAGTGGTTCACAAAAATAAGCTCTTTCAGATTGACCAGTTGCCCCTTTTACCATAATATTACAAAAAACTTCTAGGCCTCATCTAGTAAAGCTTCTGAATTCTGGCTGTTTGGACCCCCGGATCTTCTGGAGTTTCTGCCTCATGTCTCTTGCAGACTGTCCTAAAAATAAATTTATTACTTGCTGCATCTCTTCATCAGATCTAGGAGCCAGGGGGGTGTGTCGGCACATTGCATCTCGCAGGTGATCTAGAAATTCAGAAGGTGTTTGAGGTATTTGATAGCATATAAAGCTGGCTAGTTTGGGAACTGCTCTTTCTAGCTCCTTTACTATTAATTCTTGGTATCTCTTTAACTGTCCCAACTCCTCATTATTATTAGGATCCTAACTTGGGTCTTGAAGGGGAAATATCTCTTTAACAACTTCTCTTTAACATCTTCTTTAATTATAAACTTCATCTTCTTAGCAACCCCTATTGGGTCACTTCAATGGCCCTTAGCACTCTTTTCCTAAATCTCAAAAATAATCAAGGAAAAGGGAACCTTATGTCTTCTGTCTCTTGTTCCAGAGCCTCTGCTTGGTACACCTTATCGGGATGTGTGCACCTCTGATTTATCGAGCAGGTACTACAACACCGTTTGGGCTTTCCTTTAGTGACTTTATTGTCCTTTTCAAGGGCCAATACTAAAGGATCAGATGGTGGCCTCATTCTACAATCTTTTTGCCACTCAGGGTGATCTCTAAGAGTAAAGAACATATCAGCATAAGCTACTTCCTGCCACTTCTGTTCACAGCGTAGGAAGAGCATTAGCTGTAGTAATGTCTGATAGTCTAGTGCGCCACTTGCTGGCCACCTTGCACCCTCATCAAGCCTATATAAAGGCTACCACTGTGTACAAAACTTAACCAGCTCCCTCTTGGTTTTTGTACCACCATAGCTCACCAATTTTTTTTAGTGTGTTAAAATACATCTCAGGGGACTGCTTTTAGGAATCTCCTGACTTTCACTTACTGTCATTTTTAAAATTCCTCTGGTACAACAATATACTGGGTACTCTTGTTCTACTCTAAAGATTTCCACTGGCTTCTCTATGCCTTCTTCTCTTTGGCATATACTTTTTACTAAATCATTAAAACAACTCAGGGTTTACACACACTACTGGAGGGGAAAATGCTAACTGGGTCTCGGCCAGATATTAACAATTCCAAACACACTCAACTAAAGGTTTTGATAAAATGTTGCTATACGTCAAAGAACTCAAATGAGGATACAGCAGCACAGATCCCTCTGCAAGAGGGAAGCGGGACCACCCTGGCCCCACGCCGTCCTGGCACTCTCCTTTCGACCGGAGATTCTTAATTAAAATACTACTTCACACACTGGCAATGTCAAGATCTCACAAACAATTAAGTGTGTTTCTCTACAGTCGAGACAAGCCCCCCTTCCCCCCTGTTCTAGGTTGTAGAGCCGGGTTTTGTATATTCTATTTACATCTGTTTTAGAGCCTGATGACCCACCTTGATAAGCCATTGTTACCTTCCCCAGCCTGTGCAGTGCATTTGCATTTCTATACATCTCATGCCCTGGCGGTTGGGGGTGGGGGAGAGGGGAGGAGAGGGGTTGGCGGGTCGGCCCTGCTGCAAAAGCTGAGTGCTCGGCGCTTCCTTCGCTGCAGTGTAGCAAAGTCCTCGTCTCCTGTGCTCGCCGTGCTGTCTCCCTCCTCGCCGTCCCTAAACCGGTTTCTTCGCAAAATCATCTCTACTCCAACAAGATCACGTCTGCCATTTCAGAAGTGTTTAGACTGTTTACGTTTGGACTGTTTTCAACATCCTAAATCACAAAGTCAGATTAAAACTCTGACTTTGTCAGGGTTTTCTTCTAAAATTATTGTTTATTTGTTTATTTGTTTGTTTAGTTAGGTGGTTTTGTTTCCTATCATATTTGTATTGTTAATATCTCCTAGTAAAGAACTGTTATTCCTATTCCCAACATCTTTGCCTGAGAGCCCTTAATTGCAAAATTATAATTCGTCAGAGTGTGAAGAGTTAGTATTCTCCATCCTAAAAAAACCTCAGTTTCCCTGGCAGATACCTGTCTTTCCAAACCAAGACACCCCCCTACAATCAGAACTTTTTGGGAGGGTCGTAGCGGGCTGGAAAAACAAAACAAAACAAAACAAAAACAAACTAAACTAAACTGAGACTACAAAACTTGAATCCTTCTGCCAGGCGTAATTTCAAACCTTCTACACTACCCGTCGTTTTACACACAAAATAAACAGCTTATTTTTCTACAGCCGTTTTTACTTAACAGTACACTGGTTAAAATGCCACTGCCAGGCACACGAAAAAAAACAAAACTTCACACACAGCACTCTTCCTGGCACACACTGCAAACACGGTACAAACACTCTAAATCTTGCCACTTTCTTAAACACACAGACACCCCTCCGCTGATCAGGCGGGGGTTTTAAAATTCTTTCACAGCTTTAAACAGGCACACACCCAAAACACTTGCACACACACATTACTGACACACACTAAAAGCACACAAATGAAGACGCTTATAATGCAAATCCACACAGACCACAACATGTACGGCACACCAATAATTTTACTGCTTGAACATACGATTGCAGCCGATGTGCCGGACTCTAATCACTGTTTCTTGCGACCCGCTCGTGACTCAGAATTCACAAACTACAATCCCAGCCGCTTTTAAACTACAACTAAACTGGAGCCTCAATTGCTCTTGAACAACGACAATAGCTAGATCTATGGCTCTGCTGAGGCTTCTGCCCCACCTCGGGACATTTAAAGCTGGTGCCATTACCAGCTCTTACCTAAAACACAAAGAACCATCAATACCAGACTCCGCGGAGCTTACTAAACCCAATCAGGCCTCTGTTTTGCATAAGACGTCTCTTTATGACTTATAAGCTGCCTGTATTCAAAGGTACCTTTTCCAAATATTTACTAAACATACCTTTTTGTCCGTAGCTTTGGCATGTCCTGCTCTCTCCCTGGGGTGTCAGCAGGGACACAGGAGCCCTCAGAAAATTCTGGGTGGGTGCCCAGAGGGGTCCTAGACCCCAATGGCCTCTTAGCCAGAGAGAGCAGTCTCTTGCCTGGCTCGCCAGGTGATTTATTAAAATATGAATATCGATCTAATACCGATACCCAACTGTGATGGACAAAAGACTCTCTAACAGTTAAGTTAGAAAGTTTATGTTTATTGAGGCCGGGCAGCTGTGTGGGATACTTCCCCAATAAGCACTGCAAAGATCACAGGTAATTACAAAGCCTTTTATCTACAAAAGTGTTGAATACACAAAATACAAATGCATATTCCTACTCTTGTCACCTCTTCTAAACTAAAAGGTTCCCTGGAATTTACACAAATGTTCAAAGCCTGACAAATCCAATCCTCAAAGGAACCACACACAGGCCAGTATAGGTGTTCGCCTCTAATTTGCTTTTCACCCCATACTTCCACACAATAGTGAATCATTTTAACTTTACTCTTACCCCGCCTAGAAGGGGTAACCATTATCTGGGGAAGCTTCACTTGGGGTCCCCCACCCATGGGATCAGAGCGCTTGCTTTTTCTCTGTCCTATCTTCCAGAGTGCCTTCAAACACGCACACACACTTCACCTCCTGTTCGTGGCCCAGTCCCTCGCGGGATGTGGGAACCGCACTACTGAGGAGTCCACACTTGCTTTGTCCTCTCCTGGACGTCTCACAATGACACACTCTGGGATACCCAACTCCAACCGAACGGATAACTGGCCTATACTTACGCACCCCTGCGTCTTCGTTCGGGCTTCATGCACAATTATGGGGTTGCCGGCTTTCTTTTGCTTACTGTCGAATTTAGGGTTCATTGGTAGAGGATCGGATGGGGTGCTACACAAACAGGGGCTGCTTTTCAGCGGGGCACCTCCCCCGTATGGTGACCCACACCAGGTTGCCTCATCCGAGTCACGGCACCAAATTTGTTATATGTGTGTCCCGATAATTGACTGGACACAAGCCCAATTAAAATAATATTGGAATTTATTAAGCAAGCACCAGTAAGCAAAACAGTGCTGGGCGGCCATGGGGTCTCCTGCCCCACCTTGGCTCGCACCATACCACCGAAAGTCTCTGCTCTTTATACTTTGCAGCTTCCTGTGACATGTTTCTGTTCCTTTTGTGTTTGCGAAGTGTTGCGGGGGTGTCTTCCCGGTGGTCGTGAGAACGGGGTCCCGTACTCAATCCCTGCAGAAACTAGTTGCTCAGCTTTTTAGCTCTGCTTATCTTTTGTTTACTTTGCCAGATGTCTGAAGGAATAGTCTTGATGAGATAACAAGGTTTTTCCCTGTAGCATGGTTTAGTGAACAATTACTGATGGTAATTTATTACAACTCCAACCCGCTGAGGCTCGGAACATTTGTCTTCACAGATGGAATACCGCTGACGTTCACTACAATACTGGAGGTGGATGCCTCTTCCTCCTTTTCCACAACGGCGCGCGCTGAGCCAGCCCTGGCTGTTCCAAAAAACCTGTCCCGTTTTTGATTAGGCATCTCTAAGCGAATAAAACAGTGAAAATCCAGGCGTGCTAAACACGAAAACCTTTGGAGGGTCATTTGCTCCTCTCTACCAAGAAACAAAGTCGGCTAATGGCAAACACAGACACAGACACACGCACACACACGCCCCACCTCCCCTCCCAGCTGAGCTGGGGAGAGCTGCAGAAAGCAACGAAAGGGAAAAATCTCCTAAGAAACCACTCCAAAAGCAAGTGCCCCCTCCACACCACGCCGGGCCAGAATAAGCGACTGCACAAACCTTACAAAACCCATGGGATTCAGCAAAAGGTGGCAATTTGGTTCCTAAGAACCTAGACTTTCCAGAAATTGCTAGCAATTACTGAAATTACACAGATACACAATACGCACACAAATACACAAAACACAATTACACAAAACACAATTACACAATACACAGCAAAAAGAGCTGCTTTTATGTTACCTTTTGCAGGGTCCTGGGACCATGGCTCCTCACCTTAGGCCATTGCAGGGAAATCCTCTACAAGTTACTGGCAGGGAAGAATTTTTGCAAGATGTATCCGATCAGGTCCAGAGGAAGGCTACACGGTCCCAGTCCTGTCTGGGTGCCCCAGAAAACTGATGCTTTAAAGAACCTAGAAATATAAATACACACTTTTGAGATAATATTTGTATAGGAGGTATAAAAAAGGCTGATCTTTATTGGAGGCCTCCAAGGGGCAGATATTGAAAGTGCCCACTCCTGCACAGGGTGAATACAGTTTTTTAAGTTTAACAAATTAGCATAATTGACAAAAATCCCCAATTAGATACTGTGTTGGTTTGGCACAGCCTGGTTTTTGGTAGTGGGGGGGCCAGAGGGGTAGCTTCTGTGAGAAGCTACTAGAAGCTTCCTCTATATCTGACAGAGCCAATCTTTGATGGCTCTGAAGATGGACATGCTGCTGGCCCAATCAGAAAGGTTGGTAATGCCTCTGTGATAACATAGTTAAGAAGAAAATCAAAACCGCGTGAGGACAGTTTTTTCCCAAGGGGTGGTGAGAGGCTGCCGCTGGGTGTCATCCCCAGTGCAGCATGTGGCAATGCACTGTGGCCGCTGCCATCTTAGCGTGGCCCATGGCGAGCCTTGCCTGCCTGGCCACCCCTAGCGAATCGCACTGCTGGCAAAAAAGACAGGTGTGGCGGCAGTGGCTTCCCTTTCCCAGAGCCCTCCATGAAGACATTAACTAGCACCAGTGCCGTGGCAGCCACCACTGCCTGTGTGATGGCAGCAGGGCTGCCTGGTCGTCAGCTGAAGCATGGCAAGTGATTGTCCAACACGGAACCTAGACGAGATCAATTTCTCGGCACTGTGGAATCCTGCAAGAATCCTTGAATTAGTAGGACTTGTTGACAATGGTACCTACAAGCAGCAGTTTTTCTTCTAGTCAGAGGAGGAAATGAGGACGTGTGAGGGAAAACAAAATGGCGACACCAAGGTCAGTGGAAAAGAGGGGGAGCAGGTGCTTCAAGTGTCAGAGCCGAGATTCTTCTGCAAGCGGTGGTGAGGATTATGATAAAACAAATTGTCCCATTGTAATGCATGACATCCATGGGGGATGTAGAGATCCACTTGTAGCCCATGAGAAAATTGCTCATGCCAGAGCAGGTGGATGTTAGAGAAAGCTGTGGTCTAATGGGAGACCTGAAGAGAGAGAGAAAGCCCCTGCTTCCAGAGATAGAGACCTTGCTTCCAAACTAGAGCAGCCTATCCTTAAAAGACTGCATCCCGTGGATGAGTGACCCACGCCACAACAGTTTTAGGATGACTGCCCGTGGGAGGGACCCCACGGCATAGCAAAAAAAAATGACTCTTCTCCCTGAGCAAACGGAAAAAGATCTCAAATACATACTGACCATAATCCCCATACTCTGTCTTTCTGAGATGTTGGTAGGAAGGAGAGAGAGGCTGGGGAGGAAATAAGGTGTTTTAAAGGCTTCTTTTTACTTCTCGTTTTCCTCCTCTGGTTCTGTTAATAATAAATTTACTTTATAATAATATGGGGAAAAACTCCTCAACTCATGAAAGTTGTAAAGTATGTTTTTATTCAGCTCTGAGGCACATGGGGGATAGCTCCTGCAAAGGTGTTTGTGCCTCTATTGATTCTTAGCCTTCTATTTATTCTCTAAAGTATTACATATGCATTAAGTTTCACAGTACGCTTATACATATTACCTAGCTCTGCCTAGCCTCACTTCATATTAAAATGAGCTTAAAAGTCTTTCTACGCTTGCACAGTTCTCTCTGGTGGTAATACGGTGGTCATCAGGATGAAGTAAAACAAGTCTTCCTCAGGGCTGAACTTTTCACCTTGTCTCCTTGAGCATGCTCCCTGGTCTCTTGGTCTCAGTTCAAACCGCAAGGCCAGTTTCGGCCAGTTTCGGCCAGTTTTGGGGTTTGAGCAGTCTCTCTTATCACAACAGCCTTGCAAGCTTTGCATTCTCTCATCCTGCTTTGGCAAGCAGTTCTTTCCTTATCATAATAGCCTTGCATTCCTCATTCTGCTTTTGCAAGCACAGTAAATGTTAAAGTCAACTACCCCTCCTCAATCAATCACTCCTTAACCCCTAACTTCCCTTGCATCAATACCTTGAAATTTGAACCTGTTTTACCCTTAGAGTGTTTTTTTCTCCCAATCCTCATCAACTAGTGAGCCCTTTATTAATCTTTTTTCCCTCTCCTCTGCCCAACTGTAGCAAGAAAGAATAAGCAGACAACTCTTGTGGGTGCCCTGGCGTTTAACCAGTGTCATACCACAACAGAGACAGAAATAGTGAGGTAATTCCTCCCCATTTCAACATCTTCTTTAGCCCCCCTTTAGACAGGAACTAAACTCTGTTTATGAAAATTTGTCTTGAAGAGCTGGTTTCAACCTGGGCTCCCAGGAAGAACCAAGATAGGATAGGGGCCTTGGAGCCTCTGGAATGTGTTTTGTCTTTCTGCCTATCAGGGTAGGGAAAAGGTAGGGGAAAGTACTGGAGCTGACTACGAATACAATAGTAGGCTACAGAGCTACAAATATATGTGTAAAGAATATAGACAATATCTAAAAGCAAAAAAGGCAAAAAATCAATTCGGCATCACACCCCATGCAGGGGTGGGCATTTTTCCATATCTGCCTCTGGAGGCCTCCAATGAAGACCAGCCTTTATATTACCTCCTATACTAATATTGTCTTGAAAGTGTGTTGTTTTACTCCTAGATCTTTAAGGCATCAATCCAACAGCAAAGATGGTACAGACTGCTACTACTACTCACCACATTGCAGTTTTCAGTGCTAGATCTCCTACCCTGAGAATTCCTTTGCTTAACATAAAACAACTCTGCAGCATAAAAAACAAGCTATTCTAAAGAGAAGACAGCACATAGTTGTAAATCTGTTCTATGTTTCTGTGTGGGGAAATAAAGAAGATTTGTATAGCATGACATTTTTGTTCAATTGAACTTCACAGTCACTGCTTTTATTGTTAATCTTGCTGGTGGCAGAATTTTTTTCTTGCACACTAAAATGTTCTCAGTTTGAAGCAGTCTAAGAAACAATACCTTCTACCTCACTACCAGGGTGTTCAGAAGCAGATGTTACCAATGCATTATCAACCACAGGCCTTGCACTATCTGGCATTTGAACTTTAGTCTTATATCATTAAACACAAAAATTAACAAGTTCTTCAGCTCTTCTCAAACTTCTTTCACAGGACTGACTTAAAAGTTCCATTTTAAATTAGGTAGTAGCTTCAGAAGACTGAAGAAATCCCTACATCTGAAAGTTTCTGAAACTGTTAAAGTCAGATACCTTTTGCTACTTAGGTCCCATTAGTTTTTGTTTACAGCTATGTTTCTACACTATGATTTTTCCCTTTGTAAAATTTGAAATTCAAAGTTGTAAATTATATTAAGACCAAACTACATTGTTAAGGAAATCAGAGAACCTGCTCTGAAAAAAACAAACAGAAATATTCTGGATATGAATCATTGCATACACTGTGTGTAACAAGGAGGTTGCAGTACTGTCATCTGAGAGATGATTTCACTCCTTAATAGCAATTCTGCACCTAATCTGCCTCCCATGTGGACACTTTTTGAAGCACCGAGGGTGTCCATCTGCAAGGGACTTAACTTTCACAAGTAGTATAGGGTACCAAATCCAGAGATGATTTGAGCATAATACAGAAAATTAGTGTCGGGTAGTTATTTCATCTTCTATATATAGACATGACTCAGATTCAAAATGCTGTGTATTGCTCTAATTATAAAGGAATCAAAGTTGCATCATGTCAAACCTAAAATAACTATACCTAGGTTCCTGTAATAAAAAAAATCCTGGATTTAAAGGAATCTTTTTCCCACCTTTATATTCTAGGAATTTCATGCATGAAATGATCAATGATATGGTTTAACTTCAGGCAGCAACTAAATACCATGCAGCTGCTTCCTCACTCTCCCCTCCTCTGGTGAGATGGGGAAAAGAATCAGGAAAAAAAAAGTAAAACTCATGGGTTGATATAAGAACAGTTTAATAATTGAAACAAACTATAATATATTAATACTAATGATAACAATAATAATAACTGTAATGAGAATGAGAGAGAGACAAAGCACAAGGAGAAAAAACAAGTGATGAGTCAGTATAGAGGTAAAATATTAGCCCTTTTCCTCATTCAGCAATGTCTGGAGCCAGCTGGATAGGTTTCACCTCTTACAAACTGACTCAATTCACTTTCTCCTTCAGAAGTTTCTATGACTTATTGTAGTGTCTCCATACAGTTGCCTTCCATCTCTGATACTTCCCTACAATATGGAAGGACCCATCAGTAAATAAGGCATATTGCTTCTCACTTTCTGGTCATTTGTTATACAGTGGGGCCTCATCTGCATGTGCCACCTCCTCCTCTGGTGACATGCCAAAATCTTTGCCTTCTGGCCATTCCATGATCACTTCCAAGATTCCTGTATGACTGGGATTTTCTGTTTGAGCTTGTTGTGTGATCAGTGTGACCCACTTACAGCTCCATGTATCATTAGTTGCGTGATGTGTAGAGGAGACACTCCCTTTTAACATAGAGCCCAGCATGGAAAACTGGGATGCCAGGGTTCAAGCTGTTCTTCAGTACCAATTACTTCTGAATCAGCTTGAATCCCTTCATAAGCTGCCAGTATCTCTTTTTCAATTTGAGTATAGTGGGCTTCAGATCCTCTGTATCCCTGACTCCAAAAGTCTAGGGGTCAGCCTCGAGTCTCTCCTGGTGCTTTCTGCCAGAGGCTCCAGGTAGGGCCATTCTCCCCAGCTTCTTTGCTCAGGGCCCTATTTGAAGTCATTCATCTTCTGGGTTAAAAGACAGGGAAGGCTTTCAATCAGACTAATTTGGAATGCGCATTATCCAAAAACCTGCAATGCCTAAGAAACCTTGTGTTTTTGTCATACTAGCTGACGAAGAAATTGCAGCTACTTTGTTGAACACATTTACTAGGATCTGATGATGTCCATCTTGGCATTTTATTCCTAAAAGCTGGATTTCCTGTTCAGGTCCCTTTACTTTCCTTTGTTTTACAGCAAAACTGGCTTTCAGAAGGATTTGGACTATTTTCTTCCCTTTCTCAAAAACATCTGCTACATTGCTCCACATAATGACATCATCAGTGTATTGCAGGTGTTCCAGAAATTCACCCTATTCCAGTACAGGGTGAGGAAGTCCTGCTGATCACTCCTTGGCTCTCCAATCGATGAATCAGCTTATGAATGGGAACCATGGAGTCTTGGTTATTGAGATATTGCTGCCGGTGCACAGTTGTGATAGTGATTTGCATCTGCTGTTCTTCGACCTTCAGCATTCCCACAACAGAAGCATCATCCAAGAGATGAGGCAAGGTAGACAGCTGCTTCATTTCCTCCATCTCCAAAGCAGCTATACCAAAAGCCCATGGGGCCCCTTTTGAATCCTTGAAATACCCTCTCCTGAGATAGTTTATGCCAAGCATGCATGGACCCTCTGGGCCAGTCGCAATGGGGTGCTTTTTCCACTCATTCCCAATCAAGCTGATTTCAGCCTCCAATACAGCCAGCTGTTGGTATACTCCTGTCACTCCAGAAATAAAAATGAGTTCTGCCCCTTTATAGCTTGATGGCATTGGGATACACTGTGCACCAGCATCTACTAGAGTCTTGTACTACTGTGGGGCTGATGTGCCAGGTCATGTGATCCACACAGTCCAGTAAACCTGGCTGTCTCTCTCCTCCACCTAGCTGCAGGCAAGCCCCCTGTAGTACTGGTCATAAGATTGTCTACCTACTTTTTGTAGAAATGGGTTAGAATTCCATTCCACAAGATGAGGAGTAAGATCAGTGCTTCCATTCTGCCTGGGAAACTACTCACTGGAGACTGAAGCAGCAACTTTCCTGGAAAAATCACCATTTGTAATTGGTTTTCTTTGCAATTCACAAACCTGGTATCTCCAGGGTCGATGTAGGTTTTCCATCCCACTTCCTCATGTTCTCTCCATGGTCCCACAAGTACAACCACAGGGTATCCAGTGGTGTGTACTTTTTAAATCCTCTCTTTTGAGCAAAAGAATGCTTACTGTTAATAGCTAAGATACTGCTCCCTACAGGTGGGGAGAAGGACATCCTCTTTTTGTTGCTTGAACTCTTAGAACAGTTTTTCACACCTTTCAGACAGTTTTTTCTTTGTATTACTGGAATTGCTGAAACACTTCACCCACTGTTGATGGTGTGGTCATCTTTCCAGAGTATTGTTGCCAGTGGGTTGCCATGCAATGATGGTACATTCTGTACAAATTTCCACCACATGGGTCATGCGCACTGGATTTCATCTGGATCTGTGGGTGACTGCACATTGTTCAGGCCCAAGTAAATCACTTCCAGCATGGCTAATTCCCTCAGGTAATGGATACCTCTCTCCATTGTGGTTCAATTGCCTGGATGACATATAACATCTTTCTTGAAGGGATACCTTTCCTTCACACTTGACAGGATTCACCTCCAGAGGTTAAGGATTTGTGTCCCTCTACCAATAGCCTTGTCAATGCCTGCTTCCCTGGAAAGTGATCTCAGCTGCTTGGTTTCCCTACCCTCTAAGTCCAAACTGCTAGCCCTGTTATCCCAGCATCAGAGCAGCCAGTTCATAATGTGCTCATCTGGATGATGGCTGACATCTTTTTGTATATCACTCAGGGACAGGGATCAAGTAATCTCTTGTTCTGGTTCTGCCTCTTCCTCCTGTTCCTGTGATGGCCCTGCTTCAACCTCCTTTACTAAATGAGCTGTCTTGTGTTCATTTCTTCTTGTGTACAGGTTGGTTCTCTGGTTCCACTGCAGTGCCTGTCACCAGGGCTAGAGTACCTGCAGTGCCTGTCATTTTGTCATCAAATCCAGAGACCTTCTTTTCCCCCTGAGGGTACTAAGCAGTGTTGAACAGGGCTCTGTAGGCCTGGGCCAGACCACAGCATGTTTCAGTGATTTCTGTATCTCTGGAATTGCCAGAGTGACAGCATACTTTTTCCAAGTATTTTACTAGTTTTTCCAAATTGCACTTTTTCATGGGTGAAATTCTAAAATATTGGCAGTGCCCACTGACCTAGGTACTTGCCTATACTATCCCACATAGCCTGCCACTCAACTATCCAGCCTTGGGGCAGACTGGAGAAGGAAAGGGAAAGAGAAGGGAAGGGAAGGGAAGGGAAGGGAAGGGAAGGGAAGGGAAGGGAAGGGAAGGGAAGGGAAGGGAAGGGAAGGGAAGGGAAGGGAAGGGAAGGGAAGGGAAGGGAAGGGAAGGGAAGGGAAGGGAAGGGAAGGGAAGGGAAGGGAAGGGAAGGGAAGGGGGGAGGGAGGGAGGGAGGTCTCCCGCATAGGTTGGCCCTCCGAGAAAAGACAAATGGTGTAATTATTACTAGTTCCCACTAGATGGCTCCCGAAGTACAGAGGTGATGGCAATGCTGTGTACACATACAAGATTAGTTTCGTGACCAGCGATGCTATCATATTGTAACACAATACTATGAAGTACAACAAAAGAATAGCCTTGGCCCAGACCCTAAAGGTAATAAACACCAAACCAGTGAACACATGCTGCAAGGTATTACAGAAGATAACCCTGAGAACAAGCACAATTCTAAGAGCAAAAAAATCAGCAGTTACCAGTGGCTATTAAACCAATAAAATGAATGCTTATAACAATTTCGTTTTAATACTCTCTGCTCAGATCTGTCGTTACATCCACATTGGGTGCCAAAAAGTACTGTCGTGGTTTAACCCCAGCTGACAACTAAAGTATTATGCAGATGATCACTCACTCCCCTCTCCTTCCCCCTGGACAGTGGGATGAGGAGAAGAATCAAGACAAAAAAAAAAGTAAAACTCCTGGGCTGAGGTAAGAACAGTTTAATAATTGAAACAAAGTTAATAATAATGGTAATAATAATAATATTTTTAAAAGGGGGAGAGAGATAAAACCCAAGAAAAACAAGTGATGCACAATACAATTGCTCACCACCCGCTGACTGATTCCCAGCTTGCCTCTGAATGCGATCAGCCCCCCTTTCAGGAAAGCCCCCCAGTTTATATACTGAGCATGATGCTCTATGGTGTGGAATATCCTTTTGGCCAGTTCAGGTCACCTGTCCTGGCTTTGTTTCCTCCCAGCTTTTTGTGCATCTGCTCACTGGCAGGGCATGAGACACTGAAAAGCCCTTAATTTAAACACTACTTAGCAACAACCAAAACATCAATGTATGTATTATTAACATTATTCTCCCATCAAATCCAAAATACAGCCCTGTACCAGCTACTAAGAAGAAAACTACTCTATCCCAGCCAAAACCAGGACAAATGGGTACTGTGCTTTTACATAACATTTATTTACTAGTAACCAACATATACTGTCTCAAGAAAAGATCAAAGGCAACTCAGATATTTTTGTATGACAGAATTGTTTCAATTTCACAGAAAGAGTCTATTGTCTTTCGAGGGAAAAGATAGGTGCCTATGCTTACTATAGATATGAATTTCTTAATTAGTCGATACCAGTTAACCCTCATATACCTATTAATTTAGTATTTTTAACCACTGAAAGCAGCTAGAACACCAATGCAGTATTTTCACCAATGAAAGAAAATTCAAGTTAACAAGAAATAAATGAGATCAACTAATATAGCTTATTTACTGAAAATGCATAAAATATAAAAGGTTTTTCTTTGTATGGTCACACCTTCAGAAGCATAAAATTAACCTTTAATTAGAAGAATGCTTCTTATATTCAAAAATATACATCAATTTGTTAACATAACTGGGCAATTACACGTCTGATGTTTCATTTATAAATGAACACTTTTGAACTCTGACACAGCATCCAGATTTCCTTCCTTCTCTAAAACAGATTTAATCAATTTAAACAAATAAAATGAATATATAATTTACAGGAAAAGCTATAAGGAAAAAAGCTATAAGGAAAAAAACCACATGGAATTATCAGAAAACACTTTCTAATTTTTTTTTCTAAATTATAGAACAGTGTGGTGGTTTGCCCTTGGCTGGACACCAGGTGCCCACCAAAGCCACCCTATCACTCCCCTCCTCAATTACACAGGGAAGAGAAAATATAACAAAAGGCTTCTGAGATGAGTTAAGGGCAGGGAGACATCAATTATTGTCATGGGCAAAACAGACTTGGGAAAATTAGCTGAATTTATTACCAATCAAAATGAGAGTAGCATAATGAGAAGCAAATCCAAATCTTAAAATCACCTTCCCCCAACCCTCTCCTTCCTGGACGTAACTTTATTCTCAACTCTCTACCTCCTCCCCCCAGTGGTGCAGAGGGATGGAATGGGGGTTATTGTAAGTTCATCAAATGTAGTTTCTGCCACTGCTTCTTCCTCAGGGGGAGGACTCCTTCCCCTGTTCCAGCGTGGGATCCCTTCCATGGGAGACAGTCCTCCACGAACTTCTCCATCATGAATGAGTCCTTCCCATGGGCTACAGTTCTTCATGCCTGACAAATTTGGTGACCTTCTATAACAGGGCTACAGCATTGGTGGATAGGGGCAGAGCAACTGACATCATCTACCTGGATGTATGCAAAGTATGTCGACACTGTCCCACACAACATCTTTGTCTCCAAATCAGAGAGACATGGATTTGATTGATGGATCACTCAGTAGATAAAGAACTGGCTGGATGGCCACATGCAAAGAGTTGTGGTCTGTGGCACACGACACAAATAAATGACACCCACACATTGCAATGTCCAAGGCAGAAAAGACAGGGTTTATTTATAACTTCAACATTTATCGAATTCTAGCAGTGATTATGGATTGGAGGAAGAAAATCTTCCTCTTCAACCACACTGGGCAACCCAACAGTCCATCAAGAGTCTCCTCCTTATGAGAAGAATGTAAACATGGTTAGATTTTACAATAACAGGAAAGGTTGTTTATGTAAAATCGTATCTGACTCCATTGCAAAAGGTAAACACAGAAGGCTAAAATAGGACTTTAGAAAACTTCTTAAAGAGACAGAGGAGAACAGCAAAAACCCAGACAACAGTGGTCAACAGCTCATTGTGTACATGGAGGCCAGTGACAAGTAGTGTCCCTCAGGGGTTGGTACTGGGGCTGATACTGTTTAACATCTTTGTCGGTGACATGGACAGTAGGATTGAGTGCACCCTCAGGAAACTTGCTGATGACATCAAGCTGTGTGGTGTGGTCAATACGCTGGAGGTAAGGGATGCCATCCAGAGACACCTTGACAGGCTTGAGAGGTGGGCCAATTCAAACCTCATGAAGTTCAACAAAGCAAAGTTCAAGGCCTTACCTGGGTCGTAGCAACCCTAGGCACACCTACAGGTTGGGCAGAGAAGTGATTGAAAGCAGCCCTGCAGAGGACTTAAGGGTGATAGTTGATGAAAAATTCAACATGAGCCAGCAGTGTGAGCTCACAGGCCGGAAAGCCAACCAAATCCCAGGCTGCATCAAGAGGTGTGGCCAGCAGGTCCAGGGAGGTGATTCTGTCCCTCTACTCTGCTCTTGTGAGACCTCACCTGGAGTACTGTGTACAATTCTGGTGCCCCCAACATAAGAAGGACATGGAACTGTTAGGGCAAGTCCAGACAAGGGCCACAAAGTTGATAAAAGGACTGGAGCACCACCCTTAAGAAGACAGGCTGAGAAAGTTGGGGCTGTTCAGCCTGAAAAAGAAAAGGTTGCCTGGAAACCTGATAGCAACTTTCCAATATCTGAAGGGTGCTTACTGGGAAGCCAGAGAGGGATTCTTCATCAGGAACTAGTGATAAGACAAGGGGTAATGGGTACAAATTGAGAAGGGGGAAATTTAAGTTAGATATTAGGAAGAAATTTTTTACTGTTAGGGTGGTGAGACACTGGAACAGGTTGCCCAGA
The DNA here is from genome assembly GCA_027886175.1 of Phylloscopus collybita. NCBI lineage: Eukaryota > Metazoa > Chordata > Aves > Passeriformes > Phylloscopidae > Phylloscopus > Phylloscopus collybita. The sequence continues at coordinate 7,365,600 of JAJNNQ010000057.1, forward strand.
GAGGTTGTGGATGCCCCCACCCTGGCAGTGTTCAAAGACAGGTTGGATAAGGCCTTGAGCAATCTGGCCTAGTGAGATGTGTCCCTGCCTGTGGCACAGGGTGTTGGGAGTAGATGATCTTCAAGGTCCATTCCAACCCCTTACCATTCTATGATTCTATGAAATGTTCTGTGACAGGAAAAAATGGGCAACTGAATAACCAAATCAATATGATTGAGCAGAAGCCGATTTATTGTGGGTGTGAGCAATTGTATTGTGCATCACTTGTTTTTCTTGGGTTTTATCTCTCTCCCTCCCCTTTTATTATTATTATCATTATCATCATAATTATCATTATTGGCATTATAATAATTATTGCATTTTACTTTGTTTCAATTACTAAACTGTTTTTATCTCAGCCCACAAGTTTACTTTTTTTTTCCTAATTCTCCTCCCCATCCTACTGGCTGGGGGTGCTTAGTTGCCAGCTGGGGTTAAACCACAACAGTCCTTTTTGGTGCATTGTGACATAATTAAGCTATAAAGAAAAAGGCGGCAGCAACCATTGCAGCTCTTGACATCAGGAGGTATCTTCAGGTTCTTCCAAGACTTTTGTAAACAACACTGATGAAGACTGCAGAACAAGCCACAGAAAACACAGCAAAATGAATTACAAGGCATGGATCATGATGGATTTAACGTCAGATGCTTCCTAGTTTATGCTTGGGAAATCACTTTGCTGACATCAGCTAAGCTGTTTTCCATAGCCCAGTGTCTTATTCTATTCTTCTGACAGGTAAACTTAGTTACTGGTTATTTGCTTTGGCAAGTATTTAATTCCCTAGACCACAAGATAAATATATATTAGCTATGCAAAAGGATCATCCTAGCACATATTTCACTTTAACACACAAGCATAGTCTCATTTAAACACATCAGGACTTTGTAATTTGCAGGTGTCCTGGTTCTGGTCAGGACAGGGTTAACTTTGCCACTAGCCAGGACCCGGTGGTTATTCTATATCACCTCATGTCATTGTTGGGGGCTGAGGGAACGGAGTCTCTTCCAGGTTTGGGAGCATGCCATCATGGTCTGGTATTGTCAGGGGTTTTCCATGTGAACTTTTTCGCTTGTGAGTCATTCACCCTTCTTGTACACTCTTATTAATATTTTTACTGTTATTGTTCATTTTCTTGTTTCAACTTATGAAGGAGTTCAAACTGCTTCAGAAGTGATTTGCACTGAAGCACAGCTCCTCCTGGCACCCTAACTACCAATATTGGGCTGGATGTTCAAAGGGAAAGTCCCTGCCACACATAATGCCACTGATGCTACGTGGAGTTAAGTGGGTCATGCTGATTACACAGGGAGCTCAAATAGGAAACCCTGTCTGACGCTGTTGTACACCACAACGACACAGACTCCAACTTCAGAAGGCTGAAAATGACTGTTTATTTCTGGGAATCTCTTCCCTTTTATACTATTCTACACAGAACAATTCTATTGGTGAAACAAACTTCTTCAGTCTCATTGGTCAAACCAGAGGGACATCAAGAAGTCCCTCTGTGAGTTTGCAAGAAATGTTTTATAAGCTTTAGTTTATGAATATAATATAGGTTTTTTATATTGTAAGTTTAGTATAGTTTAAACACCTTGAAAGGGCCTCTTGTCCTAGAATGTATTCTTATTGTAGTTTGATAAGGGTTTCTAGGACAACTGGAGTCTCTGCCTGGAGACTCTTCTTTATTGGCTCCTTCTTGTTTCATCCTTGTGTTATGCATAATTTTCCCTTTGTCCATTGTCCTGGGTTGTGGAGCTGGGTTTTGTATATTCTATTTACATCTGTTTTGGGGCCTGATGACCCACCTTGATGGGCCATTGTTACCTTCCCCAGCCTGTGCGGTGCATTTGCATTTCTATACATCTCATGCCCTGGCGGTGGGGGGTGGGGGGGAGGGGGGGGTGGCCGAGGGTTGGTGGTTCGGCCCTGCTGCAGGAGCTGGGTGCTCGGCGCTTCCTTCGCTGCGGTGTGGCAAGAGCTTCTTTGTCTCCTGTGCTCGCCATTCCTGTCTCCCTCCTCGCCGCCCCTGAACTGGTTTCTTCGCAGAATCATCTCTGCTCCAACAGGATCACGTCTGCCACTCCAGAAGTGTTTGGACTGTTTACGTTCGGACTGTTATCAACATCCTGAATCACAGGGTCAGATTGAAACTCTGACTTTGTCAGGGTTTTCTTCTAAAATTATTGTTTATTTGTTTATTTGTTTGTTTGGTTGGGTGGTTTTGTTTCCTATCATATTTGTATTGTTAATACCTCCTAGTAAAGAACTGTTATTCCTATTCCCAACATCTTTGCCTGAGAGCCCTTGATTGCAAAATTATAATTCGTCGGGGTGCGAGGGGTTGGTATTCTCCATCCTAGGGGAACCTCAGTTTCCCTGGCAGATACCTGTCTTTCCAAACCAAGACAGATTTTGGCGCCCAACGTGGGGCACGAGGGCATTGAGAGAGAGGAATAACAGTTCTTGCGTATTAGATAAAAGCCCACTGGCCAGAATAATGTGGTCTAGCTTTCCCTGGTTTGGGTGGCACGTGGTGGTGGCTGTATTTCTGCCATTTGCTACTCCTTATGTAAATATGGGTCCTATGACTAAGGCTACTGTGGCTGGCATTCAGTTTATTTTGTGGATTAATAAGGTGAGAAATTCATGGATTTTTAACTTCCTCTGGAAAGCAAGCACATGGATTCATAGCTATCATAGGCTAACTCTGTGCTTCTGGGGTTACTTTAACAATGGTACCTATTGTAAGGAAATGGCACCGGGGGAAATTTTCTCCCAGCCCTTCACACAGTTTTTTGGGTCCACCCCACCAGTTTTTGAAGGGTTGAAATCTCTGAGTGCTAATGATATCATACAGTGGCTGGTGTTGCTGGTATGCCTGTTCTGTTTGGCATTCAGAGATAAGGGGAAATTGGCCTGGGTAAGCACCTTAATAAGTACCCCAGAGAATAAGAATGCAGCCCAAGAGTCCGCTCCTGCCCCACAGCCTGCCTCAGAGATAAACCACCCGGTTTGGGTGGGGGCTCTGATGAAGGAGATGCAGGAGAAGATGGGCCAGATGCTGAGGGAGTACATTTCCCCAGCTAGTGGGAAATCCTTCCCCTGCCCTGACAAAAGAGAGCCTGATGGTGCAGCACTGAAACCCACAGAGATTACAACTGCTCAGGTCCCAGCTGAACCACAGGGGCAGTCACAGCCAGCGGCAGTTGCCCCTGTGGAAACAAAGAAATCTAAGGTGAAAACAGCAAACCCAGACAATAAGAAAGGAGGGCCCTCACAACCTGCAGGGGAATCACATGTTCAGATCATCACCGAGTCCCTGTCGTATGAAAGTCTCCGTAACCTGCAAAAAGATATTGTACGGCGGGGGCGTGAGGCTTACACAGCCTGGCTACTTCGGGTATGGGACCTCATGGGTACTGGTGTGCAATTGGACAGTGGTGAGGCAAGGAATTTGGGACCCTTGACCCAGGACTCAGGTATAAATCAGGTATTTGTAAGAGAGCCAGGACCCCTTTCCCTTTGGGAGCGGCTTTTAATGAGTGTGAGAGAGAGATTTATCCACAAAGAAAGAATGCAGGAGCACCACCATAGAATGCGCTGGAAAACTCTGGAGGAAGGGATCCAACAGCTGAGGGAAGTGGCGGTGCTGGAGGTACTTTTTGGGAGGAGTGGACAGCATGATAATGACCCTGACAAGGTTAAATGCACAGGGCAGATGTTGTGGAATCTGGCAAATCTAGGGCCATCTCAGTACACCACCTTTATTGCAACAATTAATGCTGAGGACAATCGAGAGACAGTGGGGTCTGTTGCCAATAAGCTTAGGAATTATGAAAGTATGATCAATGGCCCGATGCAGGCTCATATCTCTGCCGTGGTTAAAGAACTCAAAGAAGAGATAAGGGGGGTGAGGGAGGAGATGAGGACAAACAGTTCCAATGTGGCACCAGTGCGAGTCACAGGCCCCAGAGTTAGAGCCCAACGACCCCCAGCTCGAGAGAGAGGGTACACCCCAAGAGCTGACCTGTGGTTTTATCTGCGTGACCATGGGGAAGACATGGGAATGTGGGATGGGAAACCCACTTCTGTCCTGGCAGCACGGGTGCGTGAGCTCAAGGAGAGGAACAATCGCCAAGGGGAATCTACAAAAATGAAAGTAGCCTCAGCCTCCTATAACCAAGCTGCCAATGCTGTGTTGAATCCCCTTGAAGGAACCTCTAGTATGTATGCTCAGGAAGGGGATAACCAGTGCTAGAGGGGCCCTGCCTCTAGCCAGGTAGAGGAAAGGGATAATCGGATCTATTGGACTGTGTGGATCCGATGGCCTGGCACATCTGACCCACAAAAATACACGGCTTTGGTTGACACTGGTGCCCAATGTACCCTGATGCCATCAGGGTATGTAGGAACAGAACCCATTTCTATTTCTGGGGTGACAGGAGGGTCCCAGCAGCTGACTGTAGTGGAAGCCGAAGTGAGTTTAACTGGGAATGGGTGGCAGAAACACCCCATTGTGACTGGCCCAGAGGCCCCGTGCATCCTCGGCATAGACTATCTCAGAAATGGATATTTCAAAGACCCAAAAGGATATCGTTGGGCTTTTGGAGTAGCTGCTGTAGAGACGGAAGAGATCAAACAACTGAATACCTTGCCTGGTCTCTCAGATGACCCTTCTGCTGTGGGACTGCTAAGAGTTGAAGAACAACAGGTACCAATTGCCACAGCAACAGTGCACCGTCGGCAATACCGCACTGACAGAGACTCTGTGACCCCGATCCATGAGATGATCCGTAAACTGGAGAGCCAAGGGGTGGTCAGTAAGGCTCATTCACCTTTTAACAGCCCCATCTGGCCTGTGCGTAAGCCCAGTGGGGAATGGAGACTGACTGTAGATTATCGTGGTCTGAATGAGGTCACGCCACCACTGAGCGCTGCTGTGCCAGACATGTTGGAGCTCCAGTACGAGCTGGAGTCCAAGGCAGCAAAGTGGTACGCGACCATCGACATTGCCAATGCCTTCTTCTCCATTCCTGTGGCAGCAGAGTGCAGACCCCAGTTTGCTTTCACCTGGAGGGGTGTGCAGTACACCTGGAATCGGCTGCCCCAGGGGTGGAAGCACAGTCCCACCATCTGCCATGGACTGATCCAGGATGCACTGGAAAAGGGCGAGGCTCCGGACCATCTACAGTACATAGATGACATCATTGTGTGGGGGAACACGGCAATGGAAGTCTTTGAGAAAGGAGAGAAGATCATCCAAATTCTCCTGGAAGCCGGTTTTGCCATCAAGAAGAGCAAAGTCAAGGGACCTGCCCAAGAGATCCAGTTCCTGGGAGTGAAGTGGCAAGATGGACGGCGTCAGATTCCCACTGAGGTCATCATTAAGATCACTGCCATGTCCCCACCGACCAACAAGAAGGAAACACAAGCTTTCCTAGGGGCCATTAGCTTTTGGAGGATGCACATCCCTGAGTACAGTCAGATTGTGAGCCCTCTCTACCTGGTTACTCGCAAGAAGAACGATTTCCACTGGGGCCCAGAACAGCAACACGCCTTTGCCCAGATCAAGCAGGAAATCGCACATGCAGTAGCCCTTGGCCCAGTCAGGACGGGACCAGAGGTAAAGAACGTGCTCTACTCTGCAGCCGGGAGCCATGGTCTGTCCTGGAGCCTGTGGCAGAAGGTGCCAGGTGAGACTCGAGGCCGGCCACTGGGATTCTGGAGCCGAAGCTACAGAGGGTCTGAAGCCAATTACACTCCCACAGAGAAGGAGATCTTGGCCGCCTACGAAGGAGTTCAAGCTGCCTCAGAGGTGATTGGCACTGAAGCACAACTCCTCCTGGCACCCCGACTACCGGTGCTGGGGTGGATGTTTAAAGGAAAGGTTCCCTCCACCCACCATGCCACCGATGCTACATGGAGCAAATGGATCGCCCTCATCACTCAGCGCGCCCGTATTGGTAACCCGAATCGCCCTGGGATTTTGGAAGTAATCACCAACTGGCCAGAAGCTGAGAACTTCAGTCTCACTGACGAAGAAGAACAAGTAACCCGGGCTGAAGAAGCTCCACCATACAACCAACTGCCAGCAGAAGAAACACGCTACGCTCTTTTCACTGATGGTTCCTGTCGCATCGTAGGAATGAACCGGAAGTGGAAAGCAGCCGTATGGAGCCCCACATGACAAGTTGCACACGCCACTGAAGGAGAAGGTGGGTCAAGCCAGCTTGCTGAACTCAAAGCTGTTCAATTGGCCCTGGACATTGCTGAAAGAGAGAAGTGGCCGAAGCTCTACCTCTACACTGATTCGTGGATGGTGGCTAATGCTCTGTGGGGCTGGCTGGAAAGGTGGAAAAAAGCCAACTGGCAGCGTAGGGGAAAACCAATCTGGGCTGCTGATGAGTGGAAGGACATTGCCATCAGGGTAGGGAAACTACCTGTGAAAGTCCGTCATGTGGATGCCCATGTCCCCAAGAGTCGGGCTAATGAGGAGCACCGGAACAACAAGCAAGTAGATCAAGCTGCGAGGATAAAGGTATCCAAGGTAGACTTGGATTGGCAACACAAGGGAGAGTTGTTCCTAGCTCGGTGGGCCCATGATGCTTCAGGTCATCAGGGCAGAGATGCCACCTATAAGTGGGCACGAGACCGAGGGGTGGATCTAACCATGAACAGTATTTCACAGGTTATCCACGACTGTGAGACGTGTGCTGCCATCAAGCAGGCCAAGCGGGTGAAGCCCCTCTGGTACGGTGGACGGTGGTCCAAGTACAAGTATGGGGAGGCCTGGCAGATTGATTACATCACACTGCCCCAAACCCGCCAAGGCAAGCGCTACGTGCTGACCATGGTGGAAGCCACCACTGGGTGGCTGGAGACCTATCCTGTGCCTCATGCCACCGCCCGGAACACCATCCTGGGCCTGGAAAAACAAGTCCTGTGGAGACATGGCACCCCTGAGAGAATTGAGTCGGACAACGGGACTCATTTCAAGAACAGCCTCATAAACACCTGGGCTAAGGAACACGGCATTGAATGGATATATCACATCCCTTATCATGCACCAGCTGCCGGGAAAGTTGAACGGTGCAATGGACTGCTTAAGACCACCCTGAAAGCACTTGGCGGGGGGACCTTCAAAAATTGGGAAGTGAACTTAGCAAAGGCCACCTGGATGGTCAACACCCGAGGGTCTATTAATCGAGCTGGTCCTGCCCAGTCTACCCCTTTGCACACAGTGGATGGAGACAAAGTCCCTGTAGTACATATGAGAGGTATCTTAGGAAAGACTGTTTGGGTAAACCCCACCATGGGCAAAGGTGAACCCACCCGTGGGATTGTTTTTGCTCAAGGACCTGGTAACACTTGGTGGGTGATGCAGAAAGATGGGAAAACCAGTTGTGTACCACAGGAAAACCTAATCCTAAGTGAGAACTGAGTGTGAGGGTTCATTCTGTATAGTGGAGTTTATTAATTTAGGTATGATACAGATGGTAATAGAATAAGGGGTGGATAATGTCCTGGGTTGTGGAGCTGGGTTTTGTATATTCTATTTACATCTGTTTTGGGGCCTGATGACCCACCTTGATGGGCCATTGTTACCTTCCCCAGCCTGTGCGGTGCATTTGCATTTCTATACATCTCATGCCCTGGCGGTGGGGGGTGGGGGGGAGGGGGGGGGGTGGCCGGGGGTTGGTGGTTCGGCCCTGCTGCAGGAGCGGGGTGCGCGGCGCTTCCTTGGCTGCGGTGTGGCAAGAGCTTCTTTGTCTCCTGTGCTCGCCATTCCTGTCTCCCTCCTCGCCGCCCCTGAACTGGTTTCTTCGCAGAATCATCTCTGCTCCAACAGGATCACGTCTGCCACTCCAGAAGTGTTTGGACTGTTTACGTTCGGACTGTTATCAACATCCTGAATCACAGGGTCAGATTGAAACTCTGACTTTGTCAGGGTTTTCTTCTAAAATTATTGTTTATTTGTTTATTTGTTTGTTTGGTTGGGTGGTTTTGTTTCCTATCATATTTGTATTGTTAATACCTCCTAGTAAAGAACTGTTATTCCTATTCCCAACATCTTTGCCTGAGAGCCCTTGATTGCAAAATTATAATTCGTCGGGGTGCGAGGGGTTGGTATTCTCCATCCTAGGGGAACCTCAGTTTCCCTGGCAGATACCTGTCTTTCCAAACCAAGACATCCATCATGGAATTCCTATCTTTAAGGTCCAAGAGCTTTGGCCACTAGTTGGCAAGACTCTCCTGAGACCACTCCCAAACCTGTATTGGATTTGTTAGAATTTAGGTAACTTAGTTGGCATGTAGTGTTTGGATTGTTTTATTGGTTTGTATAATTTTGTACCCACCTACCAGATTGTGTTGTACAAAACCGCCCTGCAGCCCAGGCTCAGGGTCTCTCTCGGAGGCACCCACCTGGGGCTGGGGGATTCCCTGACCCCCCAAATAAAGCCTCAGTTTCCTGAAAGCCTCTGGAGAGTCCCCTCTTTTTACCACAGTCATGACAGTGTGAGCCAACTGCCTGTGAGCCAAGACCCCACAAAAGAGTATTGCTGTAGCGTATCAGAGCTGCCGGGAGCCCAAGCTGAACACCAAGCTGGGCCAGAACCAGGTATGCACTTCAGCATCCCTCCTAGGGAAAGAATGTAAACAAAGATTACAGTTAGAAAAACATGTCTCTTGTTTACAGAAAACTCTCTGAGAAAAGAGTTTCCGAAAACCAGAACACCTCAGGCATGAACCAGGGCTATACCCTGTCAGCACAAATTAGCCTGAAGGCAAAAATTTTGGACTATCATCATCATCAGAGGAGGAAAATGTAACGTGCTGAGGAGGCCTCACCATATAATCAGCTACCAGAAAATGAAAAGTGATATGCTTTCTTTACTGACAATTCCTGCCATATTGTAGGGATGCAATGAAAATGGAAAGCTGCTGTATGGAGTCCTACATGGCAAGTCGCAGAAGCTATTGAGGGACAAGGTGAATCCAATCAGGTTGCAGAGCCGAAAGCCATGCAGCTGGTTTTAGATATCACTGAATGAGAGAAATGGCCAGCGTTCTACCTCTACAGTGACTTGCGGATGGTAGCAAACACTCTGTGGGGGTGGCTAGACCAATGGAAAAAGATCAATTGGCACTGCAGAGGTAAGCCTATCTGGGCTGCTGAATTGTAGGGAGGCATCGCTGCCTGGGTAGAAAAGATGGCTGTAAAAGTACCTCATGTAGATGCACATGTACCCAAGAGTGGGGCTACTGAAGAACCTTGCAACAACAGACAGGTGGATCGGGCTACCAAGATGAGAGTGTCTTAGGTGGATCTGGACTGGCAACATAAGGGTGATTTTTTTCTGGCTCAGTGGGCCCATGACACCTCAGGTTAACAGGGAAGAGATGCAACATACAGATGGGCTTGTTGCCATTTTGATTTAATAAACTATATTAAACTATATTAAGGTGATAGCAAACATTAATAGTTGACATTAGTAGTAGTCATGCTAAGGCTTGGTAGGCCTCATGTAACCTGTAGATGAACTGTTATAGCAGATTTTGCAATGTAAGCAGTGTAGCTAAGAGATAATTACTTATCTTAGGAATGTATGCTTATCTTGAGGAGGATACAAGAGATAATTACTCATCTTAGGAATGTATGCTTATCTTAAGGAGGATACCTTTTGGCAGGACTTTTAAATGTCAAAGAGATTATTGTACCAAGTAGTGAAAGTGAAGTAAGAATTTGTTAGGATGAAGAAATCATGTAAAGAAACATATAAAAACCCTGTGATTTTTGTGAGAGACGGGGCTCTGTCTTTGGACACTAGTCCACAGGCTCCCGGGCCCTCAATAAAGCACCGCATAAACGACTTCGGTTGTTTGTGTTTTCTTCGGATCGGGCAACAGGCTCATGACTATGGGATGGACTTAACTGTGGAAACCATCTCCCAGGTTATCCATAACTGTGAAATGTGCTGCAATCAAACAGGAAAAGTAGGTGAAGCCCCTGTGGTAGGGTGGATGATGGCTGAAATATAAATATGGGGAGGCCTGGCAGACTGATTACATCACACTCCCACAAACCCACAAAGGCAAGCGTTATGTGCTGACAAAGGTTGTAACAATCACTGGATGGCTGGAGATGTACCCTGTGCCTCACACCACTGCCTGGAACAGTCTTGGGCCTAGAAAAGCAAGTCCTGTGGCAACATGGCACCCCAGAGGGAATTGAGTTGGACAATGGGACTCATTTCAAAAATAGTGTCATAGACATCTGGGCTAGAGAGCACAATATTGAGTGGGTATATCATATTCCCTATCATGCATCAGCCTCTGGGAAAATTGAACAGCACAATGGACTGCTAAAAACCATATTGAAAGCAATTGATGGTGAGACTGTTAAACATTGCTAGTGAAGGCCACCTGGTTAGTTAACACCCCAGACCCTACCAATCAAGCTGGCCCTGCTCAATTAAAACCCCCACGTACCATAGAAGGGGATAAAGTCTCCATGGTGTATATGAAAAATATATTAGGGAAGACAGTTTGGATCAATCCTGCCTCAAGGAAAGCAAACCCATCTGTGCGATTGTTTTTGCTTAAGGACCTGGGTGCACTTGTTGGGTAATGCAGGGGGATGGGGAGACATGATGTGTACCTCAAGAGGATTTGGGTTTCCGGTGAGAACAGTCTGTAATGTTGAATTGTATAATATTGGTTGCTGAATGACACTGCCACTGTATGCCATAACTACCACGAACAATGAGTATGGACTGCTCCAGATACAACAGTCATGAGCTTCTGATGCAGCTTGGAACCAGCTAACAGCCCACCAGCCCTCCTGCCCTGGAAGATATCTAGGACAGATAGAATCCACAGTCATGGACTAAATGAACTCAACAGACATCTTGAATGGATGGCTATTGACTATGGAAATGATACCTGTGCTCGTGTATATATGTACATATATGTGTATATTTGGAAGGTGTAGGATCTGGGCATGATGTAGATGATATAGAATAAGGGGTTGGTTCTGGCCAGGACAGGGTTAATTTTTGCAGTATCCAGAAGGGGGCATGTCTATGACCAGGTGGCTATTTTATAGGACTTCATGTCATTTTCTGGGAACAGAGAGAAGGCTTGCTTCTGGGTCGGGGTAGCAGGTCAGGGTAGCATGGTGGAGAGAGCAGTCAGGCTCTTTGATGAGCATTTTGTATGTGAATTACTTTTCTCTCTCTTGTACACTTTTGTCATCAATATTGTTGCTGTTACTGTTTGTTTTCTTATGTCATTGCTTTTTCCAGAAAATTGTTCTTTGCCTTTTGTGCCTCCAATTCTCCTCTTCAGCCCACCACATGGGAGAGAGAAGGGGTTGTGAGCAAGCGGCACATGGGTTCAGTGGGAACACTAAATTAGAGAATACCATTCCTAAACCACAAGAGGGTAAGACTTGAGGCAGTCTAGGCTGTAATGACCATGCCCTGGTTGAGTTCACAATCTCCAGGAACACAGGCCTGGCTGGCAAAGGAAGTTGGGACCCTGAATTTTGGAAGAGCAAACTTACAGATGTTCAAGGAGTTGGTGAATGAGATTCTCTGGGAAACTATCCTTTGGGACAAAGAAGCTCACCAGAGCTTGCAACTCTTTAAGGACACTTCTCTTAGAGTGCAAGAGCTCTCCATCCTGATGTGCAGAAAATCAAGCAAGGCAGGCTGAAAACTGGCATTGCTGAGCAAGGATCTGCTCTTCACCATGAGGAGTAAGAAAGAAATGCACAGACAGTGGAAGCAGGGACATGTGACCTGGGGAGAGGATAGGAATACGCTTCAAATGGGATAGGGTCAGAAAAGCCAAGGCAAAGCTGAAACAGGACTTGGCAAGGGATGTGAAGAATAACAAGAAGGGATTCTATAAGTACATAGGCCAGAAAAAAAAGGCCAAGGAGAGCACATGCCCCCCACCCTGGTAAATGAGAAGAGAGAACTGGTGACAATGGGTATGGAGAAGGCTGAGGTACTTAACAAGTTCGTCACCTCAGTCTTCACTGGCAGTCAGGCTTCCCACATCTCTCAAGTTCCTGAACCTCTAGGTGGGGGTTGGGGAAGTGTTGTGGCTAACCAAAAGTGTTATTGTATTCCATACCTATCTGTGCCCAAAAATTGTTACTGTCTCTTTAAGAGCCAGTGCTGTGGCCAAAACTGGAATCTAAAGGGGGAAGGGGGGGGGGGGGGGGGGGAGGGGTTGCCATGGTCCCTTTAAAAAGTCAGAGTACTGGAGCCAAGGTCTCTTTTGTCTTGAAGTCTTTGTTCAAGACAGAGACTCCATTGGTTTGGGGGTTTTTGCTTCTCTTTTGTTCCTCTCTTGCATCTTGGACTGCCTCAAGGTGAATTACAGGAGTGCCTGTCAGCAGTCGTAGCATCATGCCAGAAAGAACAGAGTGGCCCTACTCCAGTCTGGGTCAATCATAGCTTGCCAGCAGCACCCAGTCAAGGAGAGAAAGCACTGAGTTGCCCCAGCCCAGCTGTTTTGCCTTGCCTTACCTTCCCTGCTGTCTTCTGCGCAAGGAAGGCAAAGTCCCTCCACGAGTTCTAGCTGTTGATCAAGTACCAGCTACCGGAGCATGCCAGCTGCCGCCACCAGAGAGATAAGCGGATTTTCCCTTTGTCTCCCTACATGAGATCATCCATAGTGGCCACCATCTTGCTGAAGGGAGTTACCCTGCCATTTTAGGTTGTCTTTATTACTGTAGAGTTTGTGTGATTTAGCAATTTTGTATCTAATGGTTATTTACTGATGGGTTTTTTTGCCTGTTGCTGTTTTGGTTGTTACTAAACTTATTTTTTCACTTGTATCTGCTTGTATTTGTTTTCTCCTCATTGGTGGAAAGGGATTGGTTAAATCTATAAGGAGAGGCAACTCATTCAAGAGTGTTCACCCTAAATTGTCTTAAACCAAGATAGGGAGCAAAGTCCCTCCCACTATAAGCAAAGAGCAGGTTTGGAACCACTTGATGAAGCTGAATAGCCACAAGTCTATGGGGTCTCATGAGATGCATCCCAGCGGTCCTGTGGGAACTGGCTGATGTTGTTGCCAAGTTACTCTCAATCATATTTGAAAAGTCATGGTGGTCAGGAGAAGTCCCTGGTGACTGGAAAAAGGAAAACATTGCTCCCATTTTTAAAAAGGGGAGAGAGGAAGATTCAGAGAACTGCAGACCAGTGAGCCTCATCTCTGTGCCTAGAAAGATCATGGAGCAGATCCTCCTAGAAGATATGATAAGGCACATAAAGGACAAGAAGGTGATCTAAGGCAACCAGCACGGCTTCACTAAGAGCAAATCGTGCCTGATCAACTTAGTGGCCTTCTACGATGGAGTAACTGCAATGGTCAACAAGGGAAGGCCAACCAATGTCATCTACCTAGATTTCTGTAAGGCCTTCAACACAGTCCCACATGACATCCTTATCTCCAAATTGGAGAGACATGGATTTGAAGGTTGGACTACTGGGTGGATAAGGAATTGGCTGGATGGACACAGCCAGAGAGTTGTGGTCAGTTGTTCTATGTCCAGGTGGAGGCTGGTGATGAGTGGTGTCTCTCAGGGCTCTGTCTTCTGACCAGTGCTCTTTAATATCTTTACCAATGACACAGACAGTGGGATCAAGTACATCCTCAGTATGTTTGTAGATGACATAGAGCCAAGCAGTACAGTTGACACAACAGAATAAAGGGATGCCATCTATGGGGACCTGGACAAATGTGAGAAGTATGCCCACAAGAATCCAATGAAGTTCAACAAGTCCAAGTGTAAGGTGCTGCACTTGGGTCAAGGCAATCCCAGACATGAATACAGACTGGCAGAAGGCCCATTGAGAGCAGTCCTGTGGAGGACAACTTAGGGGCTCTCATGGAGGAAATGTTGGACATGAGTAAACAGTGTGCACTTGCAGACCAGAAGGTCAACTGCATCTTAGGCTGCATCAAAAGAGGTGTGGCCAGCAGGTAGAGGGAAGTGATTCTCCCTCTCTACTCTGCCCTTGTGAGACCCCACCTGGAATACTGTGTCCAGATCTGGCACTCCCAACATAAGGATGTGGATCTGCCAGATGGATTCCAGAAGAGGACTACAAAAATGATCAGATGGCTGGAGCACCTCTCCTATGAAGATAGTATGAGACAGATGGAGTTGTTCAGCCTGGAGAAGGCTCTGGGGAGCCCTCAATGCAGCCTTCCACTACTTAAAGGAGGGAGACCAACTTCTTACATGAGCAGATAAAGATAGGACTTCATTGTGAGCCTCATTTTCATTTGCTTTCCCCTTACACAGCAGGAGAACAAGCTAGTCAATGTCTAAATTAGTCAATCAACCAATTTCCCTGAAGCACTCTCCTATCCTATTTTATGGATAATACACTCTTCATATAGATAGGTATACAGAAAATTGGTTTCCATAACTGTAATTTTCTTAAACTTTGAACTTTGTTTTCTAGCTTTCTTCTACTTTATGGCTTCCACCAGCACAAAGGCTCAGTGACTTTGTTTCTCATGTTGCACTTTACAGTGAAAAAATGACAGCAAACGTGACACTGTTGCAGTGTCCTGATTTCAGAGTTAATTTCTTCTCAGTAGCTGTTACAGTGCTATGTTTTGGATTCAGAATGAGAATGGTGTTGATAACAAACTGATGTTTTGGGTTTTTGCTAAGTCATATTTATCCTAAGTCAAGTACCTACTTTTTTTTGGGTTGTTTTTTTTTTTTTTGGTTTTTTTTTTTTTTTTTTGTCTCATGCTCTGCCAGTGAGGAGGTACATAAAAGAAACATAAAAGAAACTGGGAGAGATCATAACTGGGACAGCGGACTCAAACTGACCAAAGGGATATTCCACACCATAGAACATTATGCCCAGTATATAAACTGGGCAGGAGTTACCTGGAAAGATGGCCAATCTGGGTTCAGGAAGAGGAGGTCTGGTATCAGTCAGCAGGAGGTGAGCAATTTCATTGTGCATCACTTGTTTGTTTCCTTTTTATTATAATTATTTAGCATTAGTATTGCATTTTGCTTAATTATCAGTTATTAAACTGTTCTTATCTCAACATACAAATTTTACTTCAATCCTCCTCCCCATTTCACTGGGGTGGGGGGTGAGCGAGCAGCTGTGTGGTGCCTAATTTCCAGCTAGGCTTAAAACCATGTCATGCACTGATAGTGTTCAATCTGGATCAGCTGTGTTCTACTTCAAAATACAAACAAAATATGCAAGCTGACCCAGGTTTAACAATGAAGGAAGTGGAAGACAGCCTGGTACAAACATACTGGGTAAAAGGGACAGCAGTATTTTTACAAATGGGCATCAGAAAATGAAGTAACAGAAGAGCACAGTTTTCAAAGTATTGCTCTACAAGATTATTGTAATAACCAGAACTCAAGAACTACAGGTAGAAAAACAGTTACCTAAGCTTAAACTAAAAAAAAAAAGAACAACCACACCAATCCGCCATAAGTCCTTCATCAGAGATGTTAACAACCAACATCTTATGCATTTTTTTCTTTTTCCCTTACATTGTGCAGAGTACATTCAATTTCCATTGAATAACTGAACCAACTATTCTTTTACCCTTGCTCCAACTCCCTGATTTATTACACTGAAAATTAAATTGTCATACAGAAGTTACGCAAATATGGTGTATGAACTTCAAACCCTTACTTCCTTATGCACTTTCAGGAAGCTAAACCATGAAAATCTTGCACAGAAATGACAGTACATGAAACAAAAATGAAAACCATACAGTGCAAAACCAAGGTAATAGAAGAGTCATTTTAGATTTTAAAGATACAATGGCCTTTCTATTATGGTATCCAGAAACAAATACAAGCATGAATGCAGTCTGTGAACATTTTAGGCTAGCACTTCTGGCAGCAAGACTGTATTGCCAAAGTGTGGCAAAAGCTTTCAGTGCCAGAAATAAATGGAATAGGGTTTCCTCAATAAACTCCACATGTTTATTAATATAAAAGCACTTCTCTCTCAAAATTCACTACCATTTTTTACACTATTTCCAGAAAAAAAGAACTACCTTCTCCTCTCCCCCCGATACTCTAGACCTTTAGTGAATGAAGTAATATATAGTGACACTAGAATGAAAAAGTGTACTGGTTTTGACTGGGATAATTTTCTTCATAGGAGCATATGGCAATATGTTTCCGATCTGTAACCAAAACAGTGTTGTTGACACACTGATGTTTTAGCTATTGCTGAACAGTGCTTACACAGCACCAAGGCCCACTCTCTTTCTTAACCCGTTCCACCAGTGAGTAGGCTTGGGGTGCACAAAAAGTTGGGAGGGGACACAGTCGAGACAGTTGACCTCAACTGACCAAAGGGATATTCTATATCATATGATGCCATGCTCAGCAAAAAAATGCTGGGAGAAAAAAGGGTGAGGGGGGAAGTTTAGAGTTATAGTATTTGTCTTCCCAAGTAACCATTATGTGTAATAAAGCCCTGCTTTCTTGGAAGTGCCTAACCATCTGCCTGTTAATAGGAAGTAGTGAATTAATTCCTTTAATTTGCTTTGTCTTTGCATGCAGCTTTCACTTTACCACTAAACTGTCTTTATTTCAACCTATGTGTTTTCATGCTTTTACCCTTCCCATTCTCTTCCTCGTCCCACTTTGGGCAGAATGAGCAAGCAGCTGTGTGGTGCTTCAGTGACTCACACAGTTAACCTATAACAAAAAGTTAGGAAAAAATGCATTTTTATCTTTTCAGATTGTTCCAGCTTTGGTGAGAGCATTTGGGAAGAACATGTTTCAGTATTTCATAAGACTACATGAGGAATATAGTAACTGTGATCAAGAACCACATGCCTTAATACCTTCTCCTTCACATGCCTAACCACATCCACCCACTGTGAAGAACAGCCGCAAGCAGGTTGAAAGCCTGTTGGTCAGAATAAGAGATGCAGGCAACAAAGGGAACCTTGTGGTTGATGTCTACTACAGGCTGCCTGATCAAGGGGGGGTGGCTGTTGATGAACCTTCTTCCTCCTTGATGAAGCCTTCAGCTACAGGAAGCATCATGTTCACAGGCTCTCGTCCTGCTGGGGGACTTCAGCCACTCTGACATCTGTTGTAAAAGTACCACGGCGAGCTGTAGGCAACTCAGGAGACTCCTGGAATGCATGGAGGATAACTTCTTGAGTCAGGTAATAGACAGTCCTACCAGAGGGGATGTGTTACTTGATCTGATGGTCCTCAGAGCAAGTGAATTAATTGGGAATGTCAAGATTAGAGGCAGCCTGGGCTGCAGTGATCATACATTGGTGGAGTTCACAGTCCTGAGGAATATGGGTCCGGTAAAATTTAGAAAAGCAGACTTTCTGCTCTTCAGGGAGATAGTGGGATTGATTCCCCTGGGAGACTGCCCTCAGGGACAAGGGAGTAGAATCGAGCTGGCAGATTTTTAAGGCAAGAGCCAACAATCCCCATCAGCAAGAAATCAGGCGAGAAAGGCAAGAGACCAGCATGGTTGAGTAGGGGCTGTCTGGTCAAACTAAAGGGAAAGAAGCAAATGCACAGGCAGTGCAAGCTAAAGCAGATGACACATGAAGAGTATAGAGATGAAATTCAGTTGTGTCGGGATGGGGTGAGGAAAGCCAAGGCAATGTTGGAACTGAACCTGACAAGGGACGCAAAGAATGACAGGAAGGTCTTCCACAGGTATTTTAGCAAAAACAGGAAGGTTGAAGGTGTGCTCCCCCCAATAAACAATGTTGGAAAACTGGTAGCAACAGATGAGGAAAAGGCTGAGGTACTCAACAACGTTTTTGCCTCAGTCTTCAATAGCAATCTCTTCCCACTCTTCTTGAGTGGATGGACAGCAGGATGGGGACTGGGAGAGCAAAGTCCTCCCCACTGTAAGTAAAGATCAGGTTCATGACCACCTCAAGGATCATAAGTCTATGGAACCTGATGAGATGCATCCCAGAGTCCTGAGGGAACTGGCTGATATAGTTGCCAAGCCACTCTCCATGATATTTGAAAAGTCATGGCAGTCAGGTAAAGTCCCAGGTGACTGGAAAAAGGAAAACATTGCATTCATCTTTAAAGAGGGTAGAAAGGAGGACCCTGGGAACTACTGACCTGTCAGCCTCACCTCTGTGCCTGGGAAGATCATGGAACAGATCCTTCTCAAAGCTGTGCTAAGGCACATGGAGGACAGGGAGGTGATTCAGCACAGCCAGCACAGCTTCACCAAGAGCAAGTCCTGCCTGACCAACCTAGTGGTCTTCTATGATCAAGTCACTCCATTAAAAGACAAGGAAAGGGCTGCAGATGTCATTTATCTGGACTTCCGTAAAACCTTTGACAGTCCCCCGCAACATCCTTCTCTCTAAATTGGAGAGATGGATTTGATGAGTGGACTGTTAGATGAATAAAAAAGTGGTTGGACAGTCTCATCCAGAGGGTAGTGGTCAACAGTTCAGAGTCCTGATGGACATCAGTGACAAGTGGTGTCCCTCAGGGGTCCATATTGGGACCAGTGTTAATTAATATCTTCATTAATGCCATAGACAAAGGGATCAAGTGCACCCTCAGCAAATTTGCAGATGACACCAAGCTGAGTGGTGCAGTTGACACACCTGAAGAACGGGGCCATTTAGAGGGACCTGGACAAGCTCAAGAAGTGGTCCCATGGGAATCTCATAAGGTTTAATAAGACCAAGTACAAGGTACTGCACCTGGGTCTGGGCAATCCTCAGTATCAATACAGACTGGGGAATGAATGGATCGAGAGCAGCCCTGATGAGAAAGACTTGGGGGTGCTGGTGGAGGAGAGGCTGGACATAAGCCAGCAATATGCACTTGCACCCCAGAAAGCCAATCATGTCCTGGGCTGCATCAAAAGCAGCATGGGCAGCAGGGCGAGGGAGGTGTCTTCCTCTCTTCTCTGGTGAAACCCCACCTGGAGTGCTGCATCCAGCTCTGGGGTCCCCAGCACATAGACTTGATTAAGTAAATCCAGAGGAGACCACCAAGATCACTAGAGGGATGGAGCACCTCTACTATGAGGAAAGGCTGATAGAGTCCAGGTTGTTCAGCCTGGAAAAGAAAAGGCTTTGGGGTGACCTAATTGCAGCCTTCCAGTACCTGAAGGGAGCCTACAAGAAAGATGGAGATAAACTATTTACAAAAGCATATAGTGACAGGACAAGGGGGAATGGCTTCAAACTGAGAATAGGTTTAGATTAGATATTAGGAAAAAATTCTTTACTGTGAGGTTGGTGAGGCACTGCAACAGGTTACCTAGAAAAGTTGTGGATGTTCCATCCCTGAAAGTGTTCAAGGTGAGGCTGGATGGAGCTCTGAGAGATCTGGTTTAGTAAAAGGTATCTCTGCCCATAGCAGTGTTTGGAACTTCATGATCTTTAAGGTTCCTTCTAATCCAAACCATTCTATGATTCTATGATCTACTTCACTTTTGACTTCAGAGTTAGAAATCATAAAAACTGATGGGGATTCATAATTTTGATAAAAACATAAAATAACATATACTACATAACAGACTAAAAATGAAATGCTTAATCCAAAAAACAAACTCCACATTACAAACTACCAAGTTAAAGTAAGATTTTAGATCTTTGATTATAAAATTTGTTTATCACTGTTACATCCCAAATAGCCTTTGAACACCTAGTTTAATAGGTAGCTTCAAAGATTTTTTTCTTTATAGTGACATTCTGCATTTCACAGTTGTCTTGGTTTGGAAAGACAGGTACCCGCCAGGGAAAGCTGGAGCTTCCGCTGGAATGGAGAATGCAAACCCCTCACCCCCTCCAAATTATTACTATCCTTCAATTAAGGGCTTTCAGGCAAAGACCTGGGAATAGGAACAATGGCTCTTCACCAGGAATATTAACAATACAAATGTAGTAGTTAAAAGTCAGCAAAACAAACAAGCAAACAAACAAACAAACAACAATCCTAGAAACCCTGACAGAGTCAGAGATACAACCTGACACCCTGATGGTCAGGGTGTTGGAAACAGTCCACAGTAAGTCCTCCTGGAGTAGCAGATGTGGTTCTGTTGGAGTAGAGATGATCCTGAGAGAAGAGGGTCCAGTGATGGCAGGAAGGGTCTGGTCTTCCTCCGGGAATCCAGTGGAACCAGATACCTCGTGTTCCTATGTCTCAGTTTTTTATCTAGGTAGGAATGGTTGGCTCCTCCCCCCCACTGGGGGGAGCATCTCACAATGGGTTGATGGAATGTGTCATGTCATTGGTGAGCCTTAATGGCCCATTAGCAGAAGATATCCTCCTGGAGGGAGGACGGGTGGTGAAAGAGATAAGAAACACTGCCACACCTGGTTTTAACAGCTGGCCCATTATCAGAAGGCACCTGCCCCCCTCCTCCCAGAGTTACAAGAGATAAAGAAAAAGTATTTCCCCAACTTCTTTCAGCAGATGAAATAGAATACACATTTTTGGTTCCATAACCCAAGACTATCAGTCTCTGTTTTCCCAATGGTTTCAGGAACAGAAGCCTTCTTAACTTCGGAGTAGTGGATCCACAGTCCCTTGCCAGCAACCTTGACCATGGTAAGGGTGGTCAGCAAATCTTGGAACTGTCCTTTCCACTTAGCTTGCAAGGGGTCACTGTCCCACCATTTCACACAGACCCAGTCTCCCGGCTGGAATGGATGAGCAGGTGTGTCCAGTCCTATCAGCCTGGATAACACGACAAATCTCTGGAGCTTCTGCAAAGTTGAAATTAAAGCCATTAAGAACTTCTGTAAATCATTTCTACCCTCCATATGAATTTCTCCCAGGATATGTGGAACCTGATATGGCCCACTATATAATATTTCATAGGGACTTATGTTGTCTCTCCGCCTTGGTTGTATGCCAATTCTCAGTAAGGCCACAGGCAAGCCCTGAACCCATGTCATGGATATTTCTTCACAGATCTTACTAATCTGGGTTTATAGGGTTCCATGCATATGTTCAACTTTGCCACTTGCTTGGGGCCTGTATGGTCTGGGCAGGTCCCAAGTAATTCCCAGAATCCTGCTAACTTCCCAGACCAATGTTGCAACAAAATGTGGTCCCCTATCTGATGACATCCCCAAAGGAACCCCAAACCTTGGAAGTATATGACTGAGCAAAACTTTCACCATCTTCTTTGCTGTGTTGGTGCAACAGGGGTAAGCCTCAGGCCATCCACTGAAGGTGTCAACCAATACCAATACATACCTGTATCCCTCTTCATGTGACAACTTAGCAAAATCTATTTGCCAGTAATCTCCACTGGGTTGTTTATACAACAGATTTCACACTTGCTTGTTATGGATTGTTACTACCTTCCTCAGATGTTTTAAAAGACTTCCATGCTCTTACTGCCTTATTTCTCAAAGGAGCAGGGGTAGAACTACAACCCCCTGGGGTGACAGCCCACCTGCTTGCTTTTACCTCAGCCTTAAGAAACTTAATCAATTTGTGGTCTCTCTGACCATATCTTGGGGTAAATGCTGACAAATCTACTTCTTTCTGTGGTACCACTACAAGATTGCCTTTTCCTGCAACCCCTTTTGCTGTTTCATAATAAAAATAATAAATACCAGTTGTTGTACTTACATAGATCATTCAGGGCAAATAAAAACAGATATACATACAGCCTGATAACATGCAAAGATACTCCATGAAGTAACAAAGGCTGATACAGCTTGGTCAACTCACTTGTGGGAGACACATCTTGGCTCCCTAATGTAAATTGGTTAAAACAATAATTCATGGGAATCTTGTTCTTAAGAATAATAATTTTTTGTATATGCATATTTAGCCAGGGTTTTTGTGGTGCTGTCAGTGAACCACGTCTTATGATGATTGGAAGAGATATAAACTGAGACATAGAGTAGAAAGAGGAACATATTTCTGGAGAATAAACACGCAATAATTTCCAAAAGAATTCACAAAAGTAAAAAGAAAGGGGGGATTGAATCCTAAGTGATATGTAACAAAAGGTTAACCACAAGTAACATTGTAACAGGATGTGCAGGTAAAACAAGCAAGATAGCAAAGCAAGTGAGATAACAAGCGCTACCAAGAGCAAGACAGCAAGTTTTAATGGAACTTGCAAACTGCAAAATTAGCTAAAATCAAATTAGACTGAAAAACAAGAAGCACCAGGCATGTGCTGAAGATAGAGGTAAAAAGTTCAAATGTGAGGAAGACTACAGAAGTCATCATCAAAAGACCACCGGA
The DNA here is from genome assembly GCA_027886175.1 of Phylloscopus collybita. Lineage (NCBI taxonomy): Eukaryota > Metazoa > Chordata > Aves > Passeriformes > Phylloscopidae > Phylloscopus > Phylloscopus collybita. The sequence goes on from JAJNNQ010000057.1 coordinate 7,387,907, forward strand.
AGACTGATGACCACCACAGAAGGAACTGACGTATGCGCGAAAGCCACAAACTCTTGTAAAACCTAGACACAGCTTTATGCAAATAGGAGTATGCTAATCATATGTTGTAATTGTGACATTGCCAGGAAGGACTTTTAAAATGTAACTGAAGGCTAAAGAAGACTGAGTGAATTTTTGGCAGAGAGATCCCCCTCACTCCCAGCACTGAATAAAGAAATAGCTGCTCTGTAGCCGTCTGACTATAGAGTTTTATTTTCTTGCCCAATTTTGGGCTTCAGTCTGGTGAGATAAGAAGGGAAACTGATGCAAAAGGCTATGCCTAAGCAAACAAACAAGGCTAGATGCCAGAACTGTAAAAGGATAAAAGCCTGTGTAAAGTGAACCACAACCCAACATGCATGTGGAGACATGTTGTGGTTTGTCACTGGCTGAATGCCAGGTACCCATGAGAGCCGCTGTCTCACTCCTCTGGTGCGGCTGGACAGAGGAGAGGAAATTTAATAAAGGGTTCATGAGTTGAGATAAAGACAGGGGAAAAAATACTCATCAATTACCATCAAGGGCAAAAGAGGCTCAACTTGGAGATATAAGGTGAATTTATTACAAACAGAATCAGAGCAGGATAATGAGAAGTAAAATAAGTCCTTAAAAACACCTCCCCCCCACCCCTCCCTCCTTCCCAGCTCTACCGCCTACCCCAGTGGCACAAGGAGGCAGGGAATGGGGGTTATGGTCAGTTTATCACTGTCCTGGTTTAGGGCAAATTTGGGAGAAAACCTCCAAAGGTGATTCCTCTGGAAAGCAAACCCAAATGTCCCCTCTCCCCAGCCAGTCCGGAAAAAAGAACTTCCTCAGAGAAAAGTGGAAAAAACTATTTATTTAACAAACAAAATGTCCACAAGCATAAAGAATGGATAATATGAAACAATAAAACCTCTCGCTGCTCCGAAGAGAGATGGCAAACTGAGAAAGTCCTTGCTGTGGGTGTAGCTCAGCTCACTCAGTCCCTCACCAGTCCCACTCCCTCTGGAGGTCCAGGCCCCAGTGGGCCACAGGTGAGCCCTTGCCGCTCCTCTGGGTTTTTCAGTCCAGAGCAGTTTTAAACAGTCCCAAGAAAAAGAAAAAAAAAAAAAAAAAACAGTCCAGGGAACTTCTCTGCCTCAGCTAGCTAAAGCTAACTAAAAGCACAGGAGATCCCATCGCTGTCCGTGCCTCAGACGAACCGCCAGAGCAAGGACATGTGGGAGTCAGGCAGTTTTCCCAAAACAAACTGCATGCTGCTTCTTTCTCCCCCTTTGCTCCCAGAACCATTTTAAAGGTACAGAACTTAATATACAGCACAAACAGAACAGACGATTTGGGATATAAGCATCATAATGTCACCCTAGGACAATCATCCATTATTTCCCTCACTGATCAGGGAGACGAGTCCTTTCCCTGCTGCACCATGGGATCCCTACCACAGGAGACAGTTCTCCGTGAACTTCTCTGATGTGGCTCCATCTCACGAGCAGCAGCTTCCTGTGACCCACTGAATGTGAGTCCCTCTCACAGGCAACAGAGGCAACAGTCCTCCCAAAACTGCTGTACTGTGGGTCACTCTTCCCCAGGGTGCAGTCCCCTGAGGACAGGCTGCTCCAGCCTGGGAGCAGGCCTCTCTGTCCATGGGTTTCCCACAAGATCACAGCCTCCTCTCAGGCATCCACCTGCTCTGGTGTGGGCTCCTCCCCCACAGGCTGCGGGTGGATCTCTGCATCCCCTGTGGCCCTCCATGGGCTGCAGGGGGACAGCCTGCTTCTCCATGGTCCTCACCACGGCCTGAAGAGTAATCTCAGCTCCGGTGCATGGAGCACCTCTTCCCCTCCTTCTTCACTGACCTTGGTTTCTGCATGTTGGTCTCCTCACATATTCTCACGTGCTACTCATCTGGCTGGAAAATTACAACTGCACCACCACCTTTGTTTTGATTTCTTCTTAAATATGTTATCACAGAGGCATTGCCATCATTTCTAATTGGCCCAGCCTTGGCCAGCGGCACATCCATCTTCAGAGCCACCAGGGGTTGGCTCTGCCAGACATGGTGGAAGCTTCTAGCAGCTTCTCACAGAAGCCAACTGTGTGTCCCCCCACCCACTACCAAAAACCAGGCTGTGCAAAACCAATACAAGGTGCCAACCCTTGCATGATCCCTTGACATCAATAAAGGTGTGCTTTACTTTACAGTACCTGTTGTGGAGTAGATTACTTTGAATCAGTTTGGTGAGCGGGGCAGGAGCCTCTCTGTTCAGCTCCGAGACCATCTGGAGCCAGGGACGCTCTAGGTGCCACTGAAGATTTCTCTAGAGAGACTCTCTGTGCTCCAATGGATCATCGTGGGAGCAGACAAGATCCTGACATTGAGGTACCCAAACTTTAAGGCACCCTTTACCTTGTAACTTGACTAGTCAAACTAGTACATTCCTTAAGCTGTATGCTCGATGTGGGTATACTGGGTTGCTGGCACCTTTTTGTTGCGTTGTGGTTTTTAGGAGTGGATCTGAGGCCTAGAACCCAAAAAGCCTCTCCAGTGGAAAGTCAGGCAAAGCACTCAAGCTCACACATCCACATAGGCCACGTGGCTAGCTCAGCAAGGAGAGGCAAGAAGGCCTTTGAACTTGATCAGTTCCAGCCATGTTTATTTCAAAGAGCTGAAGGGGAATCGAGAAGAGAAAGGACTGAACATGTGCCAGTCTCAATGTTAAGTATGAGCTCCAGCAGCCAATGACCTTGAGGCATGGGGGTAGAGCAAAGGGCAGGTAAGGTCAGTATCCTATAGGGAAAACAGGGCCGGTCACCGGGGTCCCAAAACCAATGGCGACACAGAGGAAAGGAGAAACCAAAGGGCCAGGGGCATTAGGGAGGAGGGAAACTGGGGCAAACCATCGTGTACAGAGCACCATTGGGAAGTTCTCTCTCTCAGGCTGGGCAAGTGACTCTATGATCTGTCCTGCCAAGGCCAGACCCTATGTATTATGTCAAGGGGCTGCAGGGACTCCACACCTTTTAATGTATACATAGGGTTTTTCCTTTGAGTGGGGAGTGCTGCATTGAGCCTCTTGAGTGGGGAGTGCAACACTGAGCCCCTTTTGTGGAAAATTGGTATTTTGTAATTGACATTCTATATGCTTTGTTAATAAGGAGTGCGGACTTCATTCCCACCCCTTTGGGCACAATATAGGTATTTGACTTATTGGCATACATGACTTTTGGCTTGGTTTTGGAATTGTTTTTTCTGAACTCATTGATGAATTTTGTCTGATTGATTTGTCTGATACTGGTATCAAAGCAGCATTAGTGGTCATTTTTACTACTTTGGTTGGCTATTATTTTTGTCAATCTACATGTACCACACTTCTGCCTCTTCAACGGTATTGATATTGTGGTCAGAATTAAGACTAGGAGTTGGACTGGCAATCTTATTAAGTCTTGCAAATTATTTTGTCTATACCTGTTTTAAACCATCCTTTGCTGTCCCCTGTGTATGTTAAATGTTAATAGAAGAAAGTCTGACTCAACTAATAGAAGTAGCAGATGAGAGACCACCCCCTTCATTGTGTTTGTTGTGTGGGGAATGTCACCTGATATACCTATGTGTCATCTGTATACATTGTGGTCACATTAGTAATTTTGACACAAAAGAAAGGACTTGTTGGTTTTGTCCAGGTCATCAGAAGGAGAAAAACTTTAACAAGTTTTCTATTATACCACATAATGTGCTTTGTAGGGCAGAACTGAACAGCTTTAATTTAGAACAAGGACTTCAGGAAGAGGAGGGGCATACTCGTACTCCAGGAAGCAGTACTAGAAGAGCCAATGAAGGAATCTCTAGAATTATTGCAGGAAATGCTTTTAGCTGTCATTGCTCCAGAATAAAGAGGTACATGGGATGTTTTTCTTTTTCTATTTAAACCTGTAGAGAAAAGAGTTTTTTCTCTGATGAAAATTTTATTGGTCAAAGTAAATGAGTGTGTGACTGAGACATACAAAAGTACACTGTCTTGGGTTATGCAACCAAAAATGTGTATTCTATTTCATCTGTTGAAAGAAGTTGGGGAAATACTTTTTCTTTCTCTCTTGTAACTCTGAGAGGAGGGGGGCAGGTGCCTTCTGATAATGGGCCAGCTGTTAAAACCAGGTGAGGCAGTGTTTCTTATCTCTTTCACCACCCGTCCTCCCTCCAGGAGGATATCTTCTGCTAATGGGCCATTAAGGCTCACCAATGACATTACACATTCCATTATCCCATTGTGAGATGCTCCCCCCAGTGGGGGGGAGGAGCCAACCATTCCTACCTAGATAAAAAACTGAGACATAGGAACACGAGGTATCTGGTTCCACTGGATTCCCGGAGGAAGACCAGACCCTTCCTGCCATCACTGGACCCTTTTCTCTCAGGATCATCTCTACTCCAACAGAACCACATCTGCTACTCCAGGAGGACTTACTGTGGACTGTTTCCAACACCCTGACCATCAGGGTGTCAGGTTGTATCTCTGACTCTGTCGGGGTTTCTAGGATTGTTGTTTGTTTGTTTGTTTGCTTGGTTGGTTGGTTGATTTTTTACTACTATATTTGTATTGTTAATATTCCTAGTAAAGAACTGTTATTCCTATTCCCAAATCCTTGCCTGAAAGCCCTTATTTGCAAAATTATAATTTGGAGGGGGTGAGGGGTTTACATTCTCCATTCCGAGGGAAACTCCAGCTTTCCCTGGCAGATACCTGTCTTTCAAAACCAAGACATACACGTAGCAAGTGCAGAGCTCCAATCTGCAGTTCCATTGTCCTACAGGGGAAATGTCCAGAGATGGGCAAAGGCAGTCCCAGATTGATTGAGTTGATGCCTTAGGTTTTAGGTTTTTCTGTCTTGTTCTGGGGGGTAGTTTTGCTTTTTTAAGTGGTGCTGGGACTTCATCACAGGGCGATGGGGGCAGGGCAGTTTTGGTTCTAGCAGGGGACTCGCTTCTTCAAGGATAGTCTCTCCGAGCTCCAGGCCTCTAAGATAAACAATGTAGAAGAGAGGAGGCAAGCAGGAAGGATAGAACACCGTGATTTGGAGTTGTTGATTGGACAATGGACGGGGGGCATGCAAATGGACTGAAACTTGTAAAAGGGGGGGGGAATCTCGTGACTCTCCCTCCTTTTGCTTCCATCTTGGAGCCATCTGGGCAGAGCCACTGCTGTGGCTCTGGTGCTGCCAGGGTGTGGCCTTAAAGGCCTTTAATAAATGTTCACCTTATTTTTATAACTCTGTCTAGCCTCTGTCTCAGCCATTAAGGCAACAGGTGGGAGAGTAAAAGACAGGACTGAGACGCACAAATAAGTGCAAAGCAAGTGCAGAACTTGCATTCGCATTTCTGTAGCCCCATGAGGGGAGCAGCCGAAGAAGAGAAAATCAAAAGAGCAGCAAAATGGGAAATAGACAAAGCCAAGAACTAGTGGCTAAAAGCCCCTTAGGATGTATCCTAGTCCACTGGAAGGAGATCAGGGTGGCACCCGGGGGGACTGTTAGCAAAAAACACGCCATAAGTGGTTGTGGAGAATAAAACCTGCCTTCTCCCAGGTTACTGTTATATTTATCATGATGATAGTTTATTTCGGTGTCCTTAATAACTCTGAAGGTTTGAGTGCATCCTCACCTCAAGAATTTTTGTTTATCCTTTCCTATGCATTCAGGGCAGAATGTTTATTGCTGGCTAAGGATGTTTTCCAGCCTAGATAATTCACCATAAGGCAAGCTTTTCCAGCTTTACTAAGCCATGGGGGGAAACAGATAAGTTGCACCCCTTCCCCCTTCCTCCCCATTCCAGACATATCTTCTGTCTCTTAAGTACCACCATCTCTTAGGCAACAATTGGGAGAAAAAATTCCCTAAGAGAAAGAAAAAAAGGAAAAAAACCCATGTCTTAGTTTGGAAAGACAGTTGTGTGCTAGGGAAAGCCGGAGTTTCCCTTGGAATGGAGAATGTAAACCCCTCACCCCCTCCAAATTATAATAATATCTAAATTAAAGGTCTTTCAGGTAAAGATATGGGAATAGGAATAACAGTTCTTTACTAGGAATATTAAAAATGTAGTAGCACAAAAAAGCAAATGGACAAAAAAAGAAAAAAAAAAGCACTGACAGAGTCAGAACATGACCTGACACCCTGTTGGTAGCAGACCAATTAAGTCCTCCTGGAGTGACAGATGTGGTTCTGTTGGAGTAGAGATGATCCTGTATAAGGGTCCAGTGGTGGCGAGATGGGTCATGTCTTCCTCTGGGAATCCAGTGGAAAAAACCAGGCTGTCTTGCCGTTCTGACTCTCAGGTTTTATCCAGGTAGGAATGCTTGGCTCCTACCACTGAGTGGAGCATCTCACAATGGGATGATGTAATTTTATCAGTCATGCAGTGAGCCTTAATGGCAGCAGATATCCTCCTGGAGGGAGGATGGGTTGTGGAGGAGATAAAGAAACACTGCCCCACCTGGTTTTAACTGCTGGCCCATTAACAGAAAGACCCCCACCCCCTCCCCTCTGGAGTTATGAGATAAAGAAAAACACCTCTTGAACTGGTTTCAACAGATGGGGATAGAATGTATCTTGCATTGCAACTCAAGACAACCTGTCTCAAGTTATGAGCTTACCATCTGGTATCAAAGCCAATATCTGTACCTGTCCTTTTTCTGCTGCCTTTTTGGCTTCTGAATCTGCCAATCTCTTTCCCATATCCTATTCCGTTCTACCCTTTTGATGCCCTTTACAATGCATTATCACCACTCATAAGGGTAGATTGATGGGCTCCAGTAGTCGTAGAATTTCTTCCATGTGTTTGGTTTTCCATGTGATGTCAGAAGTCCTCTTTCTTTCCACACAGCTCCATGAGCACGTACCACACTGAACGCATATTTCAAATCAGTCCAAATATTGATAAACTTCCCTTTTGCCAGTTCTAACGCTCAGATCAAAGGTATGATTTCTGCTTTCTGAACTGAGCTTCCTGCTTGGTGGGGTTGAACTTCAATTACCTTTTTAGTAGCAGTGATTGCATCTCTGACCCTCTGGGTCCTGTTTTTAACAAAACTGCTTCCCTCTGTATACCATGTTTCCTCAGCATCCTCCCTAGGTGTTTCTTTCAGGTCTGGTCCGCTGGAATTAATGGTTCATGAAACACTGGGTTCCAGGTTGCTGATTGTCTTGGTTTGGAAAGACAGGTATCTGCCAGGGAAAGCTGGAGTTTCCCCTAGAATGGAGAATGTAAACTCCTTACCCCCACCAAATTATAATTTTGCAATCAAGGGCTTTCAGGCAAAGATTTGAGAATAGGAATAACAGTTCTTTACTAGGAATATTAACAATATAAATGTAGTAGAAAACAAAACCACCCAACCAAACAAGCAAACAAACAAACAACAATTTTGGAGAACCGTGACAGAGTCAGAGCTACAACCTGACACCCTGTTGGTCAGGGTGTTGGAAGCAGTTTAAAAGTGAGTCCTCCTGGAGTGGCAGATGTGGCTTTGTTGAAATGGAGATGATCCTGTAGAACAAGGGTCTAGTGATGGTGAGAAGGGGTCTAGTGATGGTGAGAAGGGGTTCAGTGATGGTGAGAAGGGGTCTAGTCTTCCTCCAGGAATCGGATGAAGCTAGATACCTTGTGTTCCTACATCTCAGTTTTATCTAGGCAGGAATCGTTGCCTCCCCCCACTGGGTGGAGCATTTCACAATAGGATGATGGAATGTAGATGTGAAGTTTTACTCCCCCCTCCGCCCCCTGACCAGGCTGCTAGCTCAGATTTGGGGAGCTTTGGGCGGGGATAGGCTTCAGGATAGAGAAAAGAAATCCAAAAGAGGCTCTTACCTCAGGGTGTGTTCCAAGACTATTCCTGAAGGGGATCCCAGGGGCAAAGAGAAAGAGCATGGGGGAGCAGGGGTTTTTATCTAGTATCTGTCTCGGGAAGGGATACCTGGCCGAGAGCCATAGGTCAGAGATAAGGGACAGGTAGGGTCAGACCAAAGGTTACAGGCTCTGGGGGGGTTTTGAGGGAAAGACCATTCCCAAAAGGAATGCAATATCTCACCCTTTTTAGTTTAAGAAAGTTAGAGGAAAAACATTGGGTTACATGGAGTGTGGATTTTCTCTTTCCCACCACCTACAATTGGTGGGGAAATCAGTTTGCTTTAGATTTGCCAACTCTATGTGATTGACTTCTGAGGTAGAAGGTATGAGACCATTGATAGCTTTGAAAACTAAACGGCATAGGATCCTGAACGCTATGGTTACAAGGAAGAGGATAACAAAAAAAGACAAAATTGTTTTAACTATAGAAATCTACCACCCTGTGAATCCCCAGCCCTTGAACAGTTCTTTGAACCAGTCCTCAGATTCTTGCTTCACTTGTCCGATCAGGTTGTTCATGCTCTGAAGGGCAGCGTGGATGTTTGGTGCTTTCAAGGTCAGGTTCATGCAGCAGAATCCTTCAAATTCCTGGCATTCATGTCCATGAAGTAACAGGAGAAAGTAGTTTGCTGCGCGGTTTTGCAGCGTGGCCTGTCTGGTAATTTCCTCATCCTCTACGAGGGAGCTGATGGCGGTGGATGTCAAATTTGCCTCTTTGATCACCCAGCACTCTAGATGGCCCAATTCACCTAGAGCTTTGGCTGCTGCGACCCACGGAAGGAACAGGGACACAGCAACTCTTTTTAACTTTGCCCAATGAAAAATGTCTGAATTACAATTTGGGTCCAATTTATCAGCACTTCTCTTTTGAATTTTGTTTGCCGATTTGTTTTTGTGAGTCCATTCTCCAATTAAAGTTTGATTGGGTGTCAATACGGACAACCGCCCTATGGTACATGGCCCTCCTAAAAGCCGAGATGGAATTCCTGCCCATGCTCGATCCCCACAAATCAAGAACAACCCCTTAGGGAGGCTTATGGGGCTTGAGTGAGATGGGTTGTCTGCTGCAATCTGGTTTAGGTTATGACACCACCTTTTTGCAGTAAACTCCCCACGATATTGTTTTACATTGTATTCATCAGTGCTAGGAGGTTTTGGATAGACAGAAAACTGTATGCAGTATGATGCAGGGGAGGAACCCAATAGCTCGAACTCTTGGGGTTCCTGAGCCATCTTGAGCAAGCCTGGAAATCACTCCGCCAAGGGGTTTGCAGTTACCACAACTTTCTGCTGATGATCTTTGTGTGGTTGGAGGGGAAAAGACTTTGGAATTTCATTGGACCTATGTGTGTCCAAACCCACTGGAAATTCTCCAGCCTGCAATGGAATTCCTACCAGACAGGCGGACATAGGATTCTTTGCTGAAGCAGTAGACAAACATATGTTTTCCTGCTGAAGTGTCTGTGCCAGGGTAACCCAGACATTTTGATGTGGCTGAGGAATGATCCATGCAGCTGCCAGACTGTTCAGCATTAACAAGATGACAACATGGATGGGGTTCATCACAGGGTAGAGTGGGAGATAGGTTTTTTCTAAAAGGAAAAACAAACATTTTTAAAACATGTTAAAAGTTTCTGCTTCTTCCGGAAGGAGTCCACACCTAGGAAGATTCTCTTTCTCCATCCGACAGCATCTTCTCTTGGAGGCAGTGGCTACTTGCCTTTCATCCCCTTCTGCTGGAGGTGGATTTTTGGGGACAAAAGGTTTCACCCACTTCTGGGGAATCCACCGAGGGCCTGAGAGAGTAGCTACACACGCGTAGCCACGACCCCAGGTCACGAGCTCATAGGGACCCTTGGTTTCCCAAGTTTCTGGATCCCTAATCAAGACCGGTGGACATTGGGACAGTTTGAACTGATCACCACTGTTAAAATGATGAACCACAGGTGGACTCATGTTTTCAAATGAACAGTTCAGAAAACTGATGGTAAACACGGCTTTGCAGAGCTTCTGCTGTGGAGACATCCACACAGTTGTGCTGCTCTGTTTAGCCAAGACCTGTTTGAGCATCTGATGTGCACGCTCAACCACAGCTTGGCCTGTGGGGGAGTGGGGGATACCAGTTTTATGTTCCACACCCCACTGCTGGACAAATTCCAGGAACTCCTTGAACACGTACGCTGGGCCATTGTTGGATTAATTTCTTTTGGGATCCCCAACACTGAAAAAGCTTGCACTGGGTGTTGCTTGGCATGCACAGCTTTCTCTCCTGCATGGGCAGAGGCATACACCGCACCTGAATGTGTGTCAATGCTTACATGAACATATTTGAGGCGACCAAAACTAGGAATGTGTGTGATGTCTGTCTGCCACACCTCACAACTGCCAAGGCCTCGGGGATTAACCCCCATACCCATTGATGGCATGGCCTGGAGCTGGCAATTGGGACAGGTGGCCACGATAGCTCGAGCCTGACTTCGTGTTAGCTGGAACTGTCGGATCAGACCTGGTACATTTTGATGATATTGTTGGTGACTCAGTTTTGCTTGTTGGAAGACGACAGGAAGATGTGCTTTTTCAACTGGTGCAGCAAGGGAGTCTGCTTGACGATTCCCCTCTGCAATTTCACCTGGTCAATCAGTATGTGACCTTACATGCATCACATAGAAATGATGTTCTCGATGAGAAACCAAATAAATTAGCTTTGAAAGCAATCTGAAGAGATGCTCATTCTCGATTTCTTTGAGCACAGCCTGCTCCGCTCTGGATACCACCCCAGCCACATATGCAGAATCGGTCACCAAGTTAATTGGCTCTGAAAACTTCTCAAAAGCTCTTATCACTGCAGCCAGTTCAGCTACCTGGGGGGATCGCTCCACAAACTCAACATCAGCTTCCCAATGCTGAGTCTGAGGATTTCTCCAAGACTTGTGGGAAGCCCCAGATGCGTCCGTGAACACTGTGAGAGCCTTGAGTGGTCTCCGACTCCTTTTCTCACGAGGAATGAGGTGGAATTCCTCATTGAACAACTTGTGAGATGGGGCATGGACTGATATTTGTGCCCTGTAGCTGTCCAGAGATAATTGGAGACTGGCATTGCTCTGGAGCAAATGCTCAAACATCTCTTTGGTCAGTTTCTTTGGAGAGTTCCTTCCCTCCTCCGAAAGTTTGACCTGGAGGTGAATACATGCAAAGTCACAACCAGCCAGTTCACACAACCTCATCCTGGCCTTCCGAATCAATTGAGCTATCAACTCTTTTGTCTCAGTGATGGTCTTGGATCTTTGGTGAGAGAGGAAGACCCACTCTATGATTAAGAGTGAATCTCTCTGCCCCTCGATCCATTGGTAAATCAAACCATGCAAATGTGGCAGCTTTCCTAGAACAATGAAATGGAAAGGTACATTTGGCTCATACCTATGAGCTTGCCTCTCTGACAAGGCTTTCTGTACCTTTTCAATTGCTGTCTTTGCCTCTGGGGTCAGTTCCCTGGGGGAAACCAGCTCCCTCTCCCCCTTCAATAAATTTAAAAGAGGGTCTAGATCCTCATTTGTGAGGCCTAGCCAGGGTCTCACCCAATTCAAAGACCCACAGAGGGAGTAGAGATCTGCTAGGGTTTTAAGATTGCACTCAATTTCCAATTTTTGAGGAACAACAGTCCTTGCAGTAATTAGCAAGCCCAGGTACTTCCAAGGTGGCATCCTTTGAACTTTGTCTTCCTGCAATTGAAATCCAGCAGAAGTTAAAACCTTAACCACTAGGTCAAGCATGTGTTGGAGTATAGAGTCATTAGGGACACACACCAGCACATCATCCATGTAGTGAAGGATGATGGTGTCTTGTCTCTCAGCACATACAGGTGACAGTAATGATGCTAAGTAATGTTGGCATATGAACAGTGAGGCTTTTAGACCCTGAGGCAGCACCCGCCAGTGATATCTCTTCATGGGGGCTTGGCGATTCAGGGTGGGAACTGAGAATGCGAACCATGCGGCATCTTCTGGGTGTAGAGGAATTTGGAAGAAACAGTCTTTGATATCTAAAACAGCCAATTGCCAGTCTCGAGGGAGCATTGCTGGAGAAGGCATCCCTAGTTGGAGTGGTCCCATGTCCTCTATAATTTTGTTTATTTCCCTGAGGTCATGGAGCAACCTCCACTTGTCCTTTCCTGGTTTCTTTATTACAAAGACTGGGAAATTCCAAGGGCTTATTGTTTCTTCTAGGTGGCCTTGAGCCACTTCTTCCTCCACAAGCTCCTCAAGCGCCTCGAGCTTCTCTTTGCTCAATGGCCACTGTGCTACCCATTTTGGGGTATTATCTAACCATCTTAACTTGTGGGTAGGGTGCGTCACAGCAGCTATTTCTAAAAATCCTGGGGTGTCTTAGGAATGACCAGTTGGACTCCCCACTGGGACATGGTGTGTCTCCCCCACAAGGGGCCTTATAGTTTGCAACGAATGGATGGACACTTGCCAATTTTCTGTCAGATCCCCCAATTTGCACGATGTTCTTTGAGATTTTTTCCAATGTGATTCCTCCTATGCCCTGAAGTTTGCCTTCCACAGGTTGCAATTCCCAGTGTGATGGCCACTTGGTCTCTGGCAAAATGGTCACATCTGCACCTGTATCTAAAACTCCTTCCACATGGAGGCGCTCTAGCCCATTTGCTATATTGCATGCCATGGAAGGTTTGTCCTCTCCCACCACCTCTGCCCAGTAGACTTCTGGTGATTTTCCATTCGCTACCATCTCTGCCGGAATGGCCTGGGCAAGGATTTGCCCCTCTGTCAGGTAGAATGGTGGGTGTTTGCAGCGTGCCAACAGCATGAGGCATGTTATCTTTTCCTTAATGGTCATGGGGGCTACCTCAGTCTCCTCTGGTGTGTGTGCTGTGTCCCCAGTAACAAAATACTCACTGTCCGCTTCCATGTAGTTAACCGTCAGGTCCTGTGGGATGTTTGACAGGTCCACTGTAATTACTGTCCAGTCAGTAGATCTGAAATGAAAACCTTTGGTAGTCACAAGCCTATACCAGCGTTGCGGCTGCCAAACCTTGTTAACTGAACATTTGACATTTTCATTTTCTTGCACCCCCAACCCCTCCCCCTTTTTTGTTATGAGAGAGGTATCAACCAGTGAGGGACCCCGTATATTTATGTTTTCGCGCATGACTGCATTAATGATGGGGACGCGCTGAGAAGTTAGTTTTTTTGTATGTTGGACTTCTTTTTCTGGTTTTGGTTCTGAGGGCAGGCTCTTGCAAAGTGTCCAGGATTTTTGCAGAGGTGGCAGATGATATGCTGTAGGCGATCTGGTACCATCAGTTGCCTCTTTGGTTCTGGTCACACAGGTGCTGCAGCCCTGGGGTGAGGCAGTCCTGGATTTCTTTTAGGTGTGCTGAACAGCTCTGCTTTCCTGGTACAAGCTTCAATCATGTGTGCTAGGGTTGGCGATGGGTCTAAGGGAAGGCTAAGGATAATTCCATGACAGGTCTCATTAGCATTCCTCTGAGCCATCTCCTTGATCAGCTCGGTCTGTATGGAAGGTTCTTGCACTTGTCTTTCCACCTGTGTTCTCAGACGGTCGACAAACTGCAAAAAATTCTCTGAAGGAAACTGTTTAATATCCATGTAACTGCCCTTAATTTCAGTTGTTGGTAATTGGTAAAATGTTTTTTCTGCAGCAATACAAATTTTATCTAAAATTTGCTTTGATAGTAATCAAGTTTGCTTTTCAGGACAATGTAATTCACCCTCACCACACAGATGATCTAGTGTTATATTGTTGTCATCATTATCCTGTGCTGCTTCAGGAGTTTGTTGAATCTCCTGTAATACTGTTTTTAAAGTTTTATTCCACATGCATTACCATAATTCATATTCTGAGGGTGTTAATAAACATCCGAATAAATCTTTAATGTCAGTGGGTACCAATTCATTTGAACTGAATGTAGCTGTTATCATGCTTTTAAAAATTTCACTGGATCTCCCAAATTCTCTTTGTATTTTGCAAATCTCTTTTTTATCTTGATAGGAAAATGGCTTATAATCTCTCCTGCCATTCTTCCTCCCAAGATATACCATGGGGGCAACAAAGGTTATGTTTTCATTAGATTCAATTTGGGTTTCTGAAAGTTCTGTTGTTGTTGTATCCTGCAGAGAGGTAGAGAGCATTGTACCCCCCCCCCCCTTTTGGGTTACAGTAGCAGACAGTTCCCTCCCCGCCCCCCCCCCCCCCCCCCCGGGGGTCCCGTGATAATTTGCTCCTGGTTTGGTGTTGTGAAGGAATTGCCCTCTCCACCGGGGCTGCGAGGAGGTGGGGGCCCCGTCCCCCCGCCGCCGTGGGGTGAGGGCGCGGCTTCCCACTCACCGCTGTCACCGCCGCGGCCACGGTCTGCCGCCTCTGCCGCCCCACTGCGATCTGCCACCTCCGCTGTGCCGCTGCCCACGCTGCCGCGATCCGCTGCCGCACTGCCCCCAAACGCGGCTGCGCCGCCGCCGAACACAGCTGTGCATCGTGGGGGCTGCGCCCCTCCTCCTTCCCCCCACCCGTGCCAGGCTGGGGGCTGGGTAGGGGCACGCCGCACTCGTCGTTGCCGGAGCAACTCGGGGCAGAGGGAAGGCAGGGGGCGGGGTGGCAGGGTAAATCTTATGGGTGAGGGGTGGGGCTTTGGGAGAGGAATGGATTATTGGAAGAAGGTGAACCGACCATGTGGTGTCCGCCACTACTCTCCCCCTGCACGCTGTACCAGGGCGGCTGGTATGCATCTTGGTCAGAGAGAGAGGATGGAGAGGGTAGAAAGGGGTTGCTTAAGGTGGTTTTTTGTGGCTGCCTGTTGCGTTCTGATTCTAAGAGATACTTGCGTGCTTTTAGGAAAATTTGAATAAATTTTGAAGCTTTTTTGTCACCATTCTCAATTCATAAAGTCAGTAATTCCCCAATTTCATCCCAAAATGAGACTGAATTAATATTGTGCAAGTTAGAATCTGGGAACTCAGCAGATAACCAGCAGGTAAAATTCTTTAGTAACTTATTAGGGATTTTAAGATTTTTTAAAACAGGTTTAAGCTGTTTTAATAAACTCTTTTGGGGACAAGAAGGTTTTGATCCCATGTTTCTGGTGTTTTTAGATTGCAATCCTGTCCAATATCTAAACTTCTCAGCGAGATATAACAGACAAGCAGGGCTTTTTTTTCCCTCCTGCTTTCTCCGAGACCCGGGACGGGTGGGGGTGAACTGGGGAGGTGGGGATGGCGGTGTGCCGCACTTCCCCGGCTCTGGGGGCTGTGGGGGGGTCACACCGCTGTCAGGGACCCTTCCCAAAGCCTGCAACCCCCCAAAACGTGGATCCCTGGGACCGCCGGCGCCTGGCTTCCCGGAGGTAAAAAACCCCACGATTTCGCAACCTTTTGCCCCACCGCGCTGGGTCTTAATGCCTCCCCGCGGCGAAAGGTCTGTCTCCAGTCGCACTGAGACTACCCTCCCCCAACGAAGGTCAAACAGGGAGGATCTAGCGCTTACAGGGTTGCCCTGCTCTTTTGCTACAGAAGGTCCCTATCGAATCAACCTGTATGGGTAAGACAAGCTCCTGATTCGCCTCTGCATGCTGCCAACCACGCAAAAGATGGTTGAATCTGGTGCAGAGTAGTTGATCAGCCCAAAAGCTTTTGAGATTCCTTTAATAAGGACTCCAGCTACTGCGTGGGATTTTTTTTACCACAAATGGGCACCAACTGAAGTTTTATCCCCCCCTCCACCCCCCTGGCCGGGCTGCTAGCTCCGATTTGGGGAGCTTTGGGTGGGGATAGGCTTCAGGATAGGGAAAAGAAATCCAAAAGAGGCTCTTACCTCAGGGTGTGTTCCAAGACTTTATTCCTGAAGGGGATCCCAGGGGCAAAGAGAAAGAGCATGGGGGAGCAGGGGTTTTTATCTAGTATCTGTCTTGGGAGGGGATACCTGGCCGAGAGCCATAGGTCAGAGATAAGGGACAGGTAGGGTTGGACCAAAGGTTACAGGCTCTGGGGGGGTTTTGAGGGAAAGACCATTCCCAAAAGGAATGCAACATAGATGTACTGCTTTGGGGAGGAGAACAACTTGGGGAGGAGAACAGCTTGGGGAGTCTTAATGGCCCATTGTGAATAGAGATAAGAAACACTGCCCCACCTGGCTTTAACAGTTGGCCTATTATCAGAAGGCATCCGCCCCCTCCTCCTCCCAGAGTTACAAGAGAAAAAGAAAAAAAAACACCCAACATTTCCCCAGCTGCTTTCAACAGATGAAATAGAATACACATTTTTAGTTCTATAACCCAAGACACTGATGTTTTGATGAGAAAATAAGCTGGATTCACAGCGTTAGTTGTGATGATGTTCGCATCATCTTGTTCCACGAGTATGGGTTGGTGTTTAAGGAACCAAAATGGAGACAACCAGTGATCCCCTTTCTGCTTCAGCATTGCCGATATCCTATGTGAGACTAAGACGGTTATCTTTTGACCCATCATGAATTTTCAGGCTTCCTGCATGTCCTGGGGTGTTGTTATAATACTGTATGCCCTATCGTCTGCTTTATGCCCAGACATGGGTCCTGTAACTTTACACTAGGTTTGAGGGGGGGTGGAGCTGGTGGAATTCTGTCTGCAGTTTGTGTTCAAACAGAGGTACTCCCTTGGTTTTTTCCAGCTCTCGGCTCTGTGTGTGTAGCAGGAAAGGAGAGTTGCATTCATTGCTTTTAGCTAGTTTCTTGTTTGTTAGCTGAGGCAAGAAGTTTTTCCCAGGACTGTGGCTTCTTCCTCTGGAACTGTTCAGCTTTGCTCCATGTCTGGAAAACCAGGCCATCACTGGGAGCCCCATGTCACAGCCCAGCAGGGGGAGGCTGCAGGGGCACTGCATCCCAGCTCCAGACCTTGGGAGAAGCCGAGCAGGACTCTAAAATCCACCAGCTTTTCTCCACAGCGAGAGGGTTTTAATATCTAACATTATTCATTCTTTTTCCTGTGCCTGCATGCACTCTGCTTGTTAAATAAACAGGTTTTTTCACTTTCCAAGAAATTCCTTTAGGACCTGTGGAGCAGGAGCTTCTGAAATCTACCTTTCTTCAGAGATGACCTTCCAGGTAATTTCCTCCTAATTTGTCTCAAACTGAGACACTGTTGAGTACTACAGCAGCAACTGCCCTGAGGCACCCTGGTCAACCCTTGCTGACCTCATCCAGTTGTTTTGAGAAATAGGCTACTGCCCCCCTATTTGTTGGGCCAATACCCCTAGAGCTATGCCTTAGCATTCAAGGGAAAACACCCAGAAGGGCTTCATCATGCCTGGAAGGCCTAAAGCTGGTGCCCTCATTAGTTCATATTTAAGTTGAGTAAATGCTTTCTTGGCTCCTCTAGTCCAGACCAAATATTTACTTTCAGCTCTTAGCAT
Source organism: Phylloscopus collybita (assembly GCA_027886175.1). NCBI lineage: Eukaryota > Metazoa > Chordata > Aves > Passeriformes > Phylloscopidae > Phylloscopus > Phylloscopus collybita. The sequence goes on from JAJNNQ010000057.1 coordinate 7,405,247, forward strand.
ATTATATAAAGGTCCTACCAGCAGTCCAAAGGTGTAAATTCACAGTTGACACCATCTTGTTATACCTAAAAAGGTTTGAAGTTCCTTCACCATCTGTGGTTGAGAAGTTCAACAAATGCTTTCATAACAAACATAATCCAACCAACCACCATACACCACGATGTGAACATGTAATGGTTATATAACTTGTTTTTCTACCTCCAATTCAGATGAGTCACTTTCCCATAGTCCTCTTCTGCTTAGCCAAAGTAGCAGGCCCGAGCCATGATTTTACAAGAGTAACAAGGACCTTATTTTATAAGGTTTTACATGCATGCAACATCTCCCTCTTTCTTTGCTTTTTTTTTTTGTGCAAAGGGTTCATGTACCCTGATGCCAAAACAGCCTGCACCTGTAAGGCCATTATCCTTTTAAGACTATTACTGATCGATCATCTGCTGGACTCAGGATAAGATACATGGAATACAGATCACAATCAATAAAAACCCATCAAAACCAACCATGCCACTGACAAAGAGACCTGTAGCATAGGAAAACAAAAAGTTCGGCCTGCCCCCCCGCTTCCATTGCCACCCCCGTCCAGGCCGGTGCCACCACCATCCAAGCAAGGGGGAGCAGGGTGTGGCGTGCCCCTGGCGGGCTCCTAGCTGGTGAAGGAGGAGGGGGGAGACGACAGGCAGTGTGTGCAGCCCACGGCACTGCCCCTAGGGGAGGAGCTGGGGGGCAGAGCCTTCTATAAAGAGGGCAGAGAGGGAACCTCCCATGGGAGGGGGAGTGATTCTTCCTCTGCTCTCAGGCCTGTGAGTTTCCATAGCAACCTCAAATACCAGGGAGCTGCCTCAGATGACGTCATCGATGTGCGCAGGTACACAGCCCAGAACCAGCGACATAGTAAGTCTTACATGGCCCTTCCTATGGTTGGGACTAGGCAAAGCAGATTATATGCTACAATAGAGACAACTGAATCAGACAGCTCTGAGGAGGATGAGATTGATCAGATCATTGCCGCACTAAGCAGATGAAGGAGGGGAAAAATAGCAAGACAAGCCATCAAGGAATGTAGCCCAATTGCCAAATGTACTAGGTCAAAAATAAAAGAGAACAAGAACCAGTTTTAGAAGCCCTGTTATGGCAAGCAGTTGGCAACCAGAGGCCAACGTATGTGAAGGTTCCATACTCCCTTATCGAGATAGAACAGTGGAAAACTACTGTGGGGAAATATAAAGAGAAGCCAGATAAAGTGGCAACATTAGTAGAATGGGCAATTAACTCACAAAACCCTGACTGGGATGATTTGAACTCTATGTTAGAAACATTACTTGACCCTACTGAGAGAGGAATGGGCAATAAAACCATCACAACATCAGCCGAGGCGAGCATTGCAAATGGATTGCTTCAAGCTACTGTCCCACAGATATTCCCCCTTGAAAACATGGGATGGGATCCAAATATACCAGGACAATTAGCGAGGTTAAAACGATATCAAAGCCTTGTGGTATATGGGTTAAAACATGGTCTCCCTAAAGCTGTAAATTGGTCAAATATTTACAAAGTAAAGCAAAATTATGATGAATCACCCACTGATTTTTTAAACAAGCTAAGAAAAACTGCCATCAAATATACATATTTAGATCCAGAATCAACTGATGGCAAAGCACATCTAGTGCTTTTGTTCATGGGTCAAGCTTCACATGATAGAAGGAGAAAGCTGCAAAAGATAGAGGGAGTTTGAGAAAGATAAACTGCTAGAGGTTGCCTGGAAAGTTTTTCAAGACAGAGGCCCAACTGAGAAAGTTAAATCCCAACCTAGTAAGAAAGCAACTCAAGAAAAGTCATCCAAGTAAAATTCCCCTACAGAGAAGGACCAGTGTGCATACTGCAAGAAATGGCGACATTGGAAGAAGGACTGTCCAGCATTGAAAGAAAAATCCTCAGTTCCCGAACTCCCAGTAGTGCAAACCTCAAGCATCTCAAGTTTCAAGTGACGGGTACCAAAGGTTTCTTGCCTGGCGGAACCTTTGGTTGTAGCTAAGCTGGAGAAAGAGGACACTGAATTTCTGGTAGATACTGGAGCTGCTTATGCTGTGTTAAATGCCTTGGAAGAGAAACTGAGTCATGATACTGTACTATCAAGATATTAAGAGAGAAACGGGACTACTGAGAGACATGTCAAAGAATGATTTACTGCTCTTATCTTCTACAGTCTCATGAAGGGTGAGAACGTCTTCACAGCATAAGCCAATAGTCACAAGATCTCTAGTTACAAGGTCTTTCAAAGGTTTATTAGCTAATAAACTACTGCCACAAAGAATGTCTATGTCTCTAACCCAATCATTAATTATTTTGTTTTACACGTTTTTGCCACAGTGTGGACTTTCTTAACCAGTCCTATAATGACACACAAACTTACAGAACTACACCTTAAAACTTCTTATTACCTTTATAACTACTTCTGTATTTTAAACTTGGAACTCTAAACTTTCCACTACCTAGCTTAACATGTTTCTGCTTAAACTACAAACTAAAAATCCACATTCTTGCTTCTAGTCTCTAAGTCTGGAAGCCTTTTCCAAGGTCTCAGATGGAACCCTATATTTATTTCTAGGTCTGGGCCTGTAGGCACAAGGTTTTGAGAATTTTCTGTGCATTGATTTCCCACACTGTACATGTTGTTGGGGCCACTGGGGTAACAGATACACAGCCTTTCTTCCAACATTTAACATTCAAGCTGGGGAAGCACTGGGTAACCCGTCAATTCCTCTATATGCCTAACTCCCCTAAACCATTGCTGGGAAGGGACTTGCTAGAGAAATTGGAAGCAGAAATTAAATTTAAAAAGGGGAAGGGTGTACAACTTGTAATTACTGAATCTAAATTTGTCCAAGTTGCTGCACTTTCTATACAGGAAAAATGTGCTGAAATCCCTGCTGAAGTTGAAAATGTAAATCCAATAGTGTGGGCCAGTGATATCCCAGGAAGATCCAAATGAGCAGAACCAGTGAGTATTGCACTCAAACCAGGAGCCACACCAGTATGGCAAAAACAATACCCTTTGAAATTAGAGAACCGTAAGGGATTGGCATCTGTCATTGAAAAATTCCTACAACATGGTTTATTAGTGCAATGTGAGCCCAAATTCAACCCCCCAATTTTAGCTGTTAAGAAAGCAGGTGGCAAGAGTTATCAATTAGTACAAGATTTAAGAGCAATTAACAAAATTACAGAGGACATACACCCAGTGGTAGCCAATCCCTATACCTTTTTGACCACACTGACAAATGAATTAGGGTGTGTCTTAGGTTACAATGTAAAATTGTACCCAAGGTATGTATTCTATCCCCATGAGCCGTTGGAGCCAAGGTGGGGCACTGTTCTCCTTATCTTCTGTTAACGAGCCCAACAATGCCTTCCCGGAAGACGTTATCTCTGTTTAATGGGCCATCAAGGATCCATTTGCATGACTGATAAGATGAATCATGCCATTGTGAGATGCTCTGCCCAGGGGGAGGAGCCAAGCATTCCCACCTGGATATAATCCAGGGTTTGAGACCTCACTGGCAGCTTCTATCCACTGAATTCTCAGAGGAGACGAGCTACCAGACGTTTCTACAGGGATCACTGCTTTGGATCATCTCTGCTCCAGCGGAACCACATCTGCTGCTCCAGGAGGATTCCCGGACTGCTTCAAACACCCTGACCAACAGGGTGTTAGGTTGTATCATTCTATTTATTTCACCTTTTTTCCCTTCTTCTTCTATTAAATTGTATCTCTGACTGGGAGTCTCACTGGTTTTGCTTTCAAACCAGCACAGGGTGTTTTACTGTTGTAGACCTGAAGGATGCCTTTTTCTGCATTCCTGTGCTTAAAAACAGCCAAGGGATTGACAAAGAAGCAGTAGTTTACTTGGGGCTTGAGATCTTCGGTGGACACAGGCTGCTCAGCAAAGAATGAAAAGAAGCCATCTGTCGACTCCCAGAGCCCCATACTGTGAGAGAGATGCAAGCTTATGAATGGTAGATTGGTGTAGTTTGTGGATAGCAAATTATGGAGTGCTGGTAAAACCCCAATATGGAGCATTAAAAGCAGCTGAAAAAGGAATTATCATATGGACTGAAAACACCAGAGCAGCTTTTAAACAGCTGAAACACTCCCTAATGTCAGCTCCAGCACTGGGACTGCCAAACTTAACTAAGCCTTTTGAACTTTTCACATATGAGAGGCTGAATATGGCTTTGGGGGTACTAGCACAGTGCCTTGGGAACCAACAGAGGGCTTTGGCCTACTTTTCCAAACAGCTAGACAGTGTTGCCCAAGGCTGGCCAGGGTGCCTGAAGGCTGTGGCAGCCACCGTCCTCCTGATCCAGGAAGCCTGAAAATTCACCCTTGGGTGACACACTGTAGTGTATGCACCCCATGCCATAGCAGCTGTACTGGAACTAAAGGGAGGGCATTGGCTATCTCGTAACCGAATGCTTAAATATCAAGCACTGTTATTAGAGCAGGATGATGTTACCCTGAAAACAACTTGTGTTGTTAACCCTGCCACGTTTTTGTCCTCCACCTTAATTGACAATGAGCCTGAACATAACTGTTTACAGACAATTGAAGAAATCTATTCCAGCTGACCTGACCTGAAAGACGTGCCCCTGGAAAATCCAGATTGGGAGCTTTGTACAGATGGGAGCAGCTTTATGAAAAATGGCAAAAGGATGACAGGCTATGCAGTAACCATGCAGGATAAGGTGACTGAGGCAAAGGCCCTGCCAGCAGATGCGTTATCACAGAAAGCCGAACTGATTGCACTGACAAGAGCCCTAGACCTGAGCGAAGGAAAGAAGGTAAATATATGGATGGACTCTAAATATAAATTTAGTGTTGTCCAAACCCATGGAGCCATCTAGAAGGAGAGAGGACTTCTGAATGCTCAAGGTAATCAAATCAAACATGCTGAACAAATATTCGCCCTCTCAGAGAGCATTAAAAAACCTGCAGAAGTAGCTGTTATGTATTGTAGAGGTCATCAAAAAGGGAAAACCACTCCAGAATTGGGAAATCACTTTGATGATAATGCAGCAAGAGGAATTGCAGAAAAAGGTATTCTCACAGTAATTCCACAAAAAGAGATTGATTTGTTTGGGTTAACCCCAAAATATGACCAAGCAGACCACAAACTAATCAAGTTTCTTGAAGCTGAGATCACAGAAAGTGGGTGGGCTGTTGCACCAGCAAATCAGGTTGTAGTCCCACCCCTGTTCCTTCAAGAGGACATAAAAATACACATTTCGGGGTTGAAAATCTTCTGAAATATCTAAAAAAGGTAGTAATAGGAAAGGGAATGACTGATGTCATACAATCAGTAGTAAGCAAATGTGAAAGCTGCTGTAAAAAGAACCCTGACACAAAGAAAAGAGTTGCATTAGGAGTAACAAAACCAGGGGATCTTCCTGGAGAGTAATGGCAAATAGATTTTGTGGAGTTACCATGCCAAGAGGGATAGCGGTACATACTGGTATAAGTTGACACCTTCAGTGGATGTCCAGAGGCTTACCCCTGTCGCACTAATACAGCTAAGGGAGTGGTGAAAGTTTTGCTCAATCATAGGATTCCAGGGTTTGGGGTTCCCTTGGGGATGTCATCAGATAGGGGACCACACTTTGTTGCAACAGTGGTGTGTTGGTTTAGGGCAAATTAGAAGACCCTCTGAGAGGAAATCCCCTAAGACAAACCTCCACCACCCCTCCCCGCCCCCAGCCCTGGGTTTGGGAAGGAAATTCTTTGGAGGAGACAAGTAGCAAAGACTGATTTATTGACAAGAACTCTTCCCCCCACAAGAGAAAGGAAAAGGCTCAAGTTACTGTGGGGGGAGGGCACAGAGCTTCTTCCGCGGGCTCGAAAATCCTCGGAGATCCTCAGGTCAGGTCCTCAGGTCCGACGCCGGTCCAAATCTTCGGGGGGGGGGGGGGGGGGGAAGGAAGGAAAAGAGAGAAAAAAACCCCAGAAACAGCGCAAAAACAGGCAGCAGAAAGCAAAAGTGGCTAAGTTAGCAGCAAGCAGGAGCAGCAAGCGGCAAGCAGCAAGCAAGCAGCAGCAAGCAGCCGGCCAGCAAAAAGCCAAAAGCCAAGCATTGGCTGTTAGACATAACAACACAGTCCAGATATGGGATATAAGGCACCGTCAACCCAGGACATTCCACCCCTTATCCCATATCGTGGATACACAAAAAGAACTTCCATCTCACTTACTCAGACCTTCGACACTTACACGTTTCCATCTGTCTTACTTGCTCGGACCTTTGACACTTCACATATGAGTCCTACCCCACATTCAGATCCCCCTGAGGTACACATCGTGTTGTTCCATCTTTCTGCATTATCCACCATGTACAACCCGGTCCTTGAGCAGAGACAATTCCACAGATGGGTTTGCCTGTACTCGAGGTAAGGTTGATCCATACTGTCTTTCCCAACAAACTTTTAACACGGGCCACTGGGGCTTTATCTCCATCTACTACATTAAGGAGCTGAGACTGAGCAGGACCCCCTCGGTTGGTAGAACCTCGGGTGTTAACTAACCAGGTGGCCTTTGCTAAATGCTGCTCCCAATTTTTTAAGGACCCCCCACCCAATGCTTTCAGGGTGGTTTTTAACAACCCATTGTACCTCTCCACTTTACCTGCAGCTGGAGCATGGTAGGGGATATGGTACACCCACTCAATACCATGTACCCTAGCCCAGTTTTTAATAAGATTATTTTTAAAATGAGTCCCATTGTCTGACTCAATTCTCTCGGGCGTACCGTGTCTCCAAAGGACCTGCTTTTCAAGGCCCAGGATGGTGTTACGGGCTGTAGCATGAGACACAGGGTAGGTTTCCAACCATCCCGTGGTGGCTTCTACCATGGTCAGCACATGGCGCTTGCCTTGGCGGGTTTGAGGCAGTGTGATGTAATCAATTTGCCAGGCCTCCCCATACTTGTACTTAGACCACCGCCCTCCATACCAGAGGGGCTTCATCCACTTGGCTTGCTTGATGGCAGCGCACGTCTCACAGTCACGGATAACTTGAGAAATGCTGTCCATGGTTAGATCCACCCCTCGGTCTCGTGCCCACTTATAGGTGGCATCTCTACCTTGGTGACCTGAGGCATCATGGGCCCATCGTGCTGGGAACAACTCTCCCTTGTGCTCCCAGTCAAGATCTATTTTTAACTCCCCTATCTTTGCAGCTTGATCTACCTGCTGATTGTTTTGCTGCTCCTCATTAGCTCTGCTTCTGGGGACATGGGCATCTACATGGCGAATCTTCACAGGTAGGTTCTCTAACCGGGCAGCAATATCTTTCCATTCTTCAGCAGCCCAAATTGGTTTGCCTCTACGCTGCCAGTTCGCCTCTTTCCATTTCTTCAGCCATCCCCACAGAGCGTTGGCTACCATCCAAGAATCAGTATACAAATAGAGCCTTGGCCACTTTTCCCTCTTTGCAATATCTAGGGCCAGTTGAATGGCATTGAGTTCAGCATATTGACTGGATCCACCCTCTCCTTCAGTGGCCTCTGCGACCTGTCGTGTGGGGCTCCATACAGCTGCTTTCCACCTCCGACTCATCCCTATGACACGGCAGGAACCGTCGGTGAATAAAGCGTAACGTGCTTCCTCTGCCGGCAGCTGGTTGTATGGCGGAGCTTCCTCAACCCGGGTCACTGGTTCTTGTTCTTCATCTGCCATACTGAAACTTTCACCTTCGGGCCAGTTTGTAATTACCTCTAAAATTCCAGGGCGATTCAGTCTCCCAACTCGGGCGCGTTGTGTAATGACGCCAATCCACTTGCTCCAGGTAGCATCGGTGACGTGGTGGGTGGAGGGAACTTTTCCTTTAAACATCCACCCCAGCACTGGTAGTCGGGGTGCCAGGAGGGAGGAGTTGTGCTTCCGTGCCAATCACCTCCGAGGCGGCTTGAACTCCTTCGTAGGTGGCCAGGATCTCCTTCTCTGTGGGAGTGTAGTTGTCTTCGAACCCTCTGTAGCTTTGGCTCCAGAATCCCAGTGGCCGGCCTCGAGTCTCACCAGGCACCTTCTGCCACAGGCTCCAGGACAGACCATGGCTACCAGCTGCAGAGTAGAGGACATTCTTTACCTCTGGTCCTGTCCTGACTGGGCCAAGGGCTACCGCATGAGCGATCTCCTGCTTGATCTGGGCAAAGGCTTGCTGCTGTTCAGGGCCCCAGTGGAAATCATTCTTCTTGCGGGTAACCAGGTACAGAGGGCTCACAATCTGATTGTATTCGGGGATGTGCATCCTCCAGAAACCAAAGGCCCCTAGGAAAGCTTGTGTTTCCTTCTTGTTGGTAGGTGGGGACATGGCGGTGATCTTATTGATGACCTCAATGGGAATCTGACGCCGGCCATCTTGCCATTTCACTCCCAGGAACTGGATCTCCCAGGCAGGTCCTTTGACTTTACTCTTCTTGATGGCAAAACCGGCTTCCAGGAGAATCTGAATGATCTTCTCTCCCTTCTCAAAGACTTCCGCTGCTGTGTTCCCCCACACAATGATATCATCAATGTATTGTAGATGTTCCGGAGCCTCACCCTTTTCCAGTGCATTCTAGATCAGTCCATGGCAGATGGTGGGGCTGTGCTTCCACCCCTGGGGCAGTCGATTCCAGGTGTACTGCACTCCCCTCCAGGTGAAAGCAAACTGGGGTCTGCATTCTGCTGCCAAAGGAATGGAGCAAAAGGCATTGGCAATATCAATAGTGGCGTACCACCTCGCCGCCTTGGACTCCAGCTCGTACTGGAGCTCCAACATGTCCGGCACGGCAGCGCTCAGTGGTGGTGTCACTTCATTCAATGCACGATAGTCCACAGTCAATCTCCATTCTCCTTCAGATTTACGCACAGGCCAAATGGGACTGTTGAAGGGTGAGTGGGTTTTGCTAACCACCCCTTGGCTCTCCAGCTCACGGATCATCCTATGGATGGGGATCACGGCATCTCGAGTTGTTCTATACTGCCGGCGATGCACTACCGAAGTGGCAATTAGTACCTGTTGTTCTTCCCCCTTCAGGAGTCCTACTGTCAGTGGATCCTCGGACAGTCCAGGCACGGTACTCAATTGTTGGACGCCCTCTGTCACCACAGTTGCCACACCAAATGCCCACCTGAGTCCCTTCGGGTCTTTGAAATACCCACTTCGGAGGTAATCTATGCCCAAAATGCATGGGGCCTCTGGGCCGATCACAATGGGGTGTTTCTTCCATTCATTTCCAGTCAGGCTCACATCTGCCTCCACCAACGTATAGTCTTGGGATCCCCCAGTCACACCAGCGATGGAAACCGATTCTGCCCCTACATATCTCGATGGGACCAATGTACACTGCGAGCCAGTGTCAACCAAAGCCTTATAGTTTTGTGGCTTCAATGTGCCAGGCCAACGAACCCACACCGTCCAAAAAACACGATTTTCCCTAACCTCTACCTGGCTAGAGGCAGGGCCCCTCTAAGCCTGATTATCCTTCTTTCCTCGGGTATATGTCTTAGAGGTTCCCTCAAGGGGATCGGACAAGTCACCATCGACATCATACTTGACATCCTGGCTGCGAACAACTGGAGCTGCTCTCTGTTTGGTGAGACTTCCTCTTTGAATCCTGCCTTCCTTCAAATTGTGCACCCGTTGTGCCAGAGCAGCAGTGGGTTTCCCATCCTATTTCCTCATATTTTCTCCAGACTCACGCAGGAAGAACCACAACTCAGCTCGTGGAGTGTACTTTCTCTCCCCATCAAAGGGACGCCTGCGTTGGATACCAGGACCTCTAACTTGCACAGCCGAGATTTGGAGGAAGTCCTCCTTAATCTCTTCCCTGAGCTTCCTGTGATTCTCCTCTAGTTTGTCTTCTAATTTCTGCAGTCGTGTTTCCACAGCTGCAATTCTGGCATGAGTTGGGCCATGTACAGCATCAGCATATGCTCGAAGCTTTTTTGCCATATCGAGCACAGTCTCATGTGTCTCCTCTCGCTTCATTATTGCCAGAGCAGAAGCGTATTCAGGTGGCCCAAGTCACACAAGTTTCCTCCACATTACAGGTGTACATGGTACCAGGTCTGGATTCCTAGTTGTTACATCATCTGAAAGAATGAGCTCTGCTACTGCCATCTCTCTCAGACATTGGATCCCCTGTTCTATGGTCCTCCACTGTGTCTGCTGCAGATAGAGGTCATCTGCACACAGATATCTTTGTGCTACACCATACAGAATCCATTCCCAGAGGCTGTGAGGACTAGCCTCCCTCATCATGCCCTGGTTGATAACAGGATAAAGTGATAGCGATCCCAAATGCCTCGCCTCAGTGCCATCCAGGACTGTAGCCTCCCCTGCAGCATCCCAGAGGCGGACTAACCAACTAATTATAGATTCATTGGGTTGTCGCCTGTAATCCTTTCTTAGGCCTCTAAGGTCCTTTAGGGAAAAGGAATCAATATTGGCTCCAGAATCTACACCCCTCGATGTGGTTTCTGATTTTGGTGAAGGTCCTTCTCCTGGATTGTCATCATCATCATCCTCCACCTTGCGATCGGTCTTCCTTGCACACTTTCCACCTTTTGTATTAGCAGCGACAGCCCTTAGTTGAGGCCTGCTGTCTGATTTAACTACTGGTCTGGAGCCTGGAAAATTAGCTGCAGCCTGAGTGACTGGGATGGTAACTAGTTTATCTCCCTGTTCCCTGTCTTCCATCTGCTGTCCTTCAGTATCTAGCAGAGTACGATAAACATATGCCAAGGCCCAGCTCACTGCAATAATCCTTTCCTCCTTAGTATTACCATGGCACTTCTCCTTCAAGTACCTTGCCACCTTAACTGGGTTCTGAATTTGTTCAGATGGGAGGTCCTAGATTATAGGATCAGAAAATTCCTTTAAAATTTGGCCTATATCTTCCCATTTCCCACTCCATTCAAGATTTCTCCTACTTGGTTTTGCCCCTGAATCAGAAGTCTCATTAGCCCCTTTGGAAATCACAGCTTTCATCTTATGTAAGCTGCAGACAGTATAGAGGACACTCACTAAATTAAATACCAGAAAGATGGACTCTTTAACACTCAGGGGAAACTGACCATTTTCTAATAGAGATATAAACAATTCATAGGAGAAGAGGGAAAACAGAGGCTGAAAAAACTCCTCCCCCGCTTCTCCCCTAACAAACTGAGTGCTCAACCATAATAACGAACCATCAAACATATTTACAGCCTTTCTGTAAATCATCACAAACAAGCCCAGCCCAATAAATATTCTGATTAGTGCCCCACGGCTACACGAACTACGTATTAGGAGCAATACCAGAGCTATTTCCGGGTAAGGAAATAGCCCTAGGTACCACAGAAATAGTAGAATCTCAAAAGACCCTAGGGACCAAAAATATTGGCAGGCTTTCACCCCAAATGACATTATGAGTCTAGAAAAAAACATCCCAATACACCCACAAAACAATTAGAATCACCAATATTATTATTATTAAGTTTGTTTCCACTTGCTTTGGTTCCGAGTTTCCCGGCCAACGCACCAAAAAGTGTGTTGGTTTAGAGCAAATTAGAAGACCCTCTGAGAGGAAATCCCCTAAGACAAACCTCCACCACCCCTCCCCGCCCCCAGCCCTGGGTTTGGGAAGGAAATTCTTTGGAGGAGACAAGTGGAAAAGACCGATTTATTGACAAGAACTCTTCCCCCCACAAGAGAAAGGAAAAGGCTCAAGTTACTGTGGGGGGAGGGCACAGAGCTTCTTCCGCGGGCTCGAAAATCCTCGGAGATCCTCAGGTCAGGTCCGAAGCCGGTCCAAATCTTCGGGGGGGGGGGGGGGGGGAAGGAAAAGGGAGAAAAAAACCCCAGAAACAGCGCAAAAACAGGCAGCAGAAAGCAAAAGTGGCTAAGTTAGCAGCAAGCAGGAGCAGCAAGCGGCAAGCAGCAAGCAAGCAGCAGCAAGCAGCCGGCCAGCAAAAAGCCAAAAGCCAAGCACTGGCTGTTAGACATAACAACACAGTCCAGATATGGGATATAAGGCACCATCAACCCAGGACAAGTGGTTAAAGAAGTTAGGCGGATTTTGGTTAGTACTTGGTATCTGCATACACCTTATAGACCCCAAGTGAGTGGCCAAGTTGAACGTATGAATGGGACTCTCAAAACACAAATGAGCAAAATTTGTCAGGAAACATCCATGACATGAGTTCAGGCCTTGCCTATAGCTTTACTGAGGATCCGCATACAACCAAGGCGGAGGGATAACATCAGTCTTTATGAAATACTATATGGCAGACCATATCCGATCCCACATATTCCAGGTGAAATTCACATGAAAGGGAAACTTGTTTTACAGAGATATCTAATGGCTTTAGGTTCCACTTTGCAGAAGCTCCAGACTTACATTGTGCTACATATGTCCATAGGACTGGACATACCTGCACATCCCTTCCAGCCTGGAGACTGGGTCTATGTTAAGTGGTGAGACAGTGATCCTCTACAATCCAGGTAGAGAGGACCATTCCAAGTTCTGCTGACCACCCTCACCACCGTCAAAATTGCTGGCAAAGGACCCTGGATTCACTGCTCCAGAGTTAAGTAGGCTTCTGCTCCTGAAACAACTGTAAAAAGAGAGACTGATGCAGACAAAAATATATTTTAAATTATTCCTCTTTTGTGCCTAAAGAACTGTTCACAATAATCCTTAATCTTCTTTGCATGATACCCAACTGTACAAGATATTACTACTGTTAGATGTTTATTACTGTTTATTATTATTATTATTAGTGCTAGATATTTATCTATTTTTAGATATTTATCTATTGTTAGATTATTATCATGTTTATTATTGTTAGTTGCTTACCATAATTAGATACTTATCTGTTATTGAACACCTATTATTAGTAGATATTTAGAATAGAGACTCGACAAGGAAAAGGCCTTGTCAAGCCTCTAAAGGGGGTAAACGATGCCTTAAGTTTTAGCTTTCATGTTTTTCAGATTCTGTGCTCCCTAGGGATGTAGTTTTGAGCCTCATATCAAGTGCTAGTAAGCTCTCTTCACAGAGTAGGTAGACAAAACAAATCCCTTTTCTGATGAAGATCAAGGACAATGAGTACAACTTTCAGGCCCAAAAGTATAAACAATGGTGGATTGAAGAAGGAAAACAAGAAGGATGATACTTCACAACCCAAAGCTGTAACTGGACAATTAAACCCCAATATGCAAATGGACCAAAACTTATAAGTGTGACACTTCATGACCGGTTGTCGATTTTGTGACCATTTTGAGTCCACCTGGTCAGGCTCGTCCTGCCCAAGGTATACCCTTAAAGGCCCTTTGTTGCAATACGACACGGAAGAAACAACACTCACGCACTGAGATGTCCAAGGCAAAAAAGGGGCAGTTTATTTACAGACCTCGACATTTATAGAATTCCAACAGTGACCATGGATTGGAGGAAGAAAATTGTCCTTTCCAACCACACTGGTCAACCCAACAGTCCATGAATTCTCTCCTCCTCCAGAAAGGAATGCAAAACAATCATTATTTACATGAAAAGTGCATGAGAAACTCCTTTGCAAAAATGTAAACACAGAAGGCTGAAACGAACTTGAGAAAAACAGAGAACAGGGCGACAGCCCTTCAATAAATATCCACTTTGTTCTCTAGCTCTGTTCAGTCTCTGTTCCAGGTCAGCTTTTCCAAGGCATCACTATGGTAAAGAGGCTCCAGGCATATGCAGACACTGTGCATGGCCCAGCACAAGCAAGAATCTTAGCTGTGGAAACAAGTCTGTCAGAGCATATACAGAAAATGGAAGACAGGACTGAGGACATCATCATCAGAAACTCAGGAAGGAGCTTAAAGAGGACCTTCCCCAAATCTCACCAGAACAGACCAGAGGCCCTGTTATCAGAAGCAGATGTCCCCCAGCTAGGGAGAGAGGGTACACCCCATGAGCTGACCTGTGGTTCTTCCTGTGTGACCATGGGGAAATTAGGAAAAGGTGGGATGGAGAAGCCACTTCTGCCCTGGCAGCATGGTTGCACAAACTGACGGAGGGCAATACTCAGAGGAGTTCCACCAGAAGGGGTGTAGCTCCAGTTTCCCATAGCCAAGCTGCCAGGCATAATGGAAAGGAGGATGACATGTCCAGTCCCCTTGAAGGAACCTCTAGAACGTATGCCCAGGGAGGGGATGATAGCCAGGGCTAGAGGGGCCCTGCCTCCAGCCAGGAAGAGGCACAGGAAAATGTTGTCTTTTGGACTGTGTGAATTTGATGGCCTGGCACATCAGAACCACAAAGATACAAGGCCTTGGTTGACACTGGTGTCCAGTGCATGTTAATCCCATTGGGACATATGGGGGCAGAACCTACTTCTGTTCCTGGGGTGACAGGGGGATCACAGCAGTTGACTGTTGGAAGCTGAGGTGAGCTTGACTGGGAAGGAGTGGCAGAAACACCCAGTTGTGACTGGTCCAGAGGCCCTGTGTATTCTGGGCATAGTTTTCCTCCGGAATGGCTATTTCAAAGACCCAAAAAGACTCAGGTGGGCTTTTGGAATAGCTGCTGTGGAGACAGAGGGCATTAGGGAATTGAACACCTTACCTGGGCTGTCCGAAAATCCTTCTGCAGTTGGACTCCTGAGGGGGGGAAGAACAATAAGTACCAATTGCCACCTCAACAGTGCACCACTGGCAGTATCAGACAAATCGAGATGCCGTGATCCCCATCCACAAGATGATCCGTGAGCTGGTGTCATGGGTTTGACACTGGCAAAATGCCAGTGCACTCAAAAAAAAAAAATCACTTTTTCTCCTCTGCTACAGCTGAACAGAGGAGGGGGGAAGAAAAAGAAATTAAAGGGCTCATGGGGTGAGATAAGGATTAGCAGATAAGACTTTAAGGGCAAAAAAAAGCCCAAAACTTTAAAAGGTATAAAGAAAAAAAAATATTAACAGACTTAAAAGAGGATAACTAGAACTAAAATAAACTTTTAAAACACCTTTTTCCTCCCCCAACCCTTCTTTCCTTCCCACTGACAGCACAGGGAGACAAAACATGGGGTTTTGTTGGAGAGGATGAAGTAGCTAGGCCCTGCAGAGATTATTTATTAGTAAAAGATTCTAAGAGTATGAAACCTACAAGAGGAATAGAATTGAAAGCAAAATTTGAACTGTAAGATGCTGGGCAGGAAGAAGGTAATTAGGTTAGCTGAAAAGACTTGGCTGGGTGAGTCAGTGACACCCTTGCCAGGACAAAAGGATGAATAAAGGGTTGGACCTTCTCAGGTAGCAGGAAAAAGGTGGGTTTCACAGGTTTTGGTATGTAGAGTAGTATTGTAATGTTGTAGTTCCCATAGGCTATATGTAGATTCTGTAGGTTTTATATCTTGAGGTGATTGGTTGATGCTCATTAGAATACTCACGATAGAAAGGGTTAAAATAGAATGTAACAGGAAAATCTCTCTCTTGCCCTCTTGCTTGCTCTGCTGGAACCCTGTCCCCTTAGACTTATGGACTCTTCCCCCGTTAGGCTGCCTTCCCACGACCAATAAACCATGTTTCCCAAAAAGTATCCTGGTCTTCAGATCATCTCTCTCATCGGACACCACCGGCATGCTTTCTAATAGGGTTTTTAGTCAGTTTGTCACTTCTAAAAAATCTTTCTTCAGTTTACTTAGGGAGAGGAGTCTCTTTTGTTGTGTCATGGGGTTCTTCCCACAGGAAACAGTTCTCGGTGAACTTTTCCAATGTGGTTCTAATTTTCACGAGTAGCAGTCGTGCCCAAACTTGCTGCAACTTGAGTCCCTCCCACGAGCAAAGCAGTCTTCCCACAACTGTTTTTCCATGGGCCATTTGGTTCATGGGGTACAGTCTTTTAAGGATGAGCTGTTCTAGGATAAAAGCAAGGGTCCTCTTCCTCTATCTCTGGAAGCAAGGGCTCTCTCTCTTTCTGTTCAAGCCTCTCACCAGATCACAGCTTCTCAGCATCCACATGCTCCAGCGCAAGTGCCTTTTTTTCATGGGCTGGGGGGGAATCCTGCATTCCTCCATGCACTTCATGAATTACAGGGAAACTGTTGTATTATAGTCCTCACCATGGCTTACAGAAGAATCTCAGCTTTGACGCTCAGAGAACCTCCTCCTCCCCCTCCGTCTTTTGCACCGACCTTAGTGTTGCCATGTTGTTCTCACGTGTCTTCACCTTTTCCTTTTCTCTGATTTGGGAGAGAATTGGTGTCTGTAGGTTATTTTTTTTCTCAAGTTCTATCAATTGAAAAGTTTTTATAGAGTTCTGCAGTGCTGAAAAGTTGATTGCATCAGGACTGCACATTGGGAAAGTGTTCGGCATGCCTCTCACTGCTGGTCATGTGGTCTCCACCAGCACTGCATGAGTTGCTCCAGCCTCCAGCTTCACTCAGCACCTCTCTTCATGCGAGGCGTCAAAAAGGAGAAAAGCCACTGCCACCTCTTTTGCCCTTCTGTTCGCAGCATGGCTGGCTAAAAGTGGCTAAGCAAATGAAGTTCATTGTGAGCCATGCCAAAATAGCAGCAGCTGCGTGGCGCCACTCCCAGATGCATGGTCTTGGCTGCATGGTTTCTTGCGGCACTGAATTATTAAAATATGAATTTCGATCTAATATTGGTATCCAATTATGACGGACAAAAACTCTCTAACAGTTTAAAGTTAGAAAGTGTATGTTTATTGCAACACCGTGGATAGCACGTGGGATAATTCCCTAATGTGCACTGCAAAGATCACAGGTAATTACAAAGCCTTTTATTTACAAAAGTGTTGAATATACAAAATACAAATGCATATTCATACCCCGTCACTTCCTCTTCTCTGCTTCGTATGCTAATTGGAAAAAAGGCTATTAAGCATGCATAGTTTGTTCTTTGAAATGAGTCAGGGGTCCATTCTGGGGAGGTGGTCACTAGAAATGAGGAAGTAAAATGAGTCTTCCTCATCCTGACCTTTCTACCTTTTCAATGCATACTTGACAAATGAATCCTTGGTAAAACCTATAGTTTCCTGTGTTCAATGGGTCCTTCAAGCATGGGAAGTCTGCAACTCTCTTGTGTCCTTGAGATCTATTTACCACATTTTGTTTTTCATTACAAGCACAGCTACATAAACATAAAGTTGACAAGCAATGAGTTACTAGATCCAGGATAGCTTGTCTAAGATCTGGCTTCTGTTAACTGCAAACAAAGCTTATCTACTGACTTCAGCTAATTCAGCAACTATAATCTTAACTTTCTTAAAATCCTTAGTTCTTCAAAATTAATGTCTCAGTGCCAGGATGGCCCTTCCCCCCGCCACGGGATGATCATGGCGGCCATGCCAAAAAGGGCCCTGGCCCCACCGGGAAGAGGCCTGGCTGCCTCACCAGGAAGAGGCCTGGCCACCCCGCCGGGAAGGGGCCCAACGGTCCCCTCATCACCCCTCAGAGGACAGAAAGAGGAATAGCGCACCTTTTTTTCTTCTTAAATATGTCATCACAGAGGCATTGCTAACTTTTCTAATTGGGCCAGCCAATATGTCAGTTGTCAGAGCCTTTAGGAATTGGGTCTGCTGGACATAGAAATTTTGAGGGGCTTCTTTCTCAGAATCACCCTCTGTGGCTTCCTCTGCCCCCACTAAAAGTTGGACTGTGTTAACCTAAAGCAGCTGGAGAGCCAAGGGGTGGTCAGGAAGACCCACTCACCCTTCAACAGCCCCCTTTGTCCTGTGTACAAGTCTGATGGAGAATGGAGATTGACAGTGGACTATTGTGGCTTGAATTGACTCCAGCACTGAGCACTGCTGTGCTGGACATGCTGGAGCTCCAGGACAAGCTGAAGTCCAAGGCAGCAAAGTGGTATGCAAATAATGACATTGCTAATGCATTTTCCCCCATTCCTCTTCCAGCAGAGTGCAGGCCTCAGTTTGCCTTCACCTGGAGGGGCGTGCAGTACACCTGGAACCAACTGCCCCAGGGGTGGAAGCACAGTCCCACCATCTGCTATGGACTGATACAGGCTGCACTGGAAAAGGGTGGGGCTCCGGAACATCTACAGTACATCGGCGACATCATTGTGTGCTGGAAAACGGCAGCGAAAGTATTTGAGAAAGGAGAGAAAATTATCCAGATTCTCCTGGAAGCCAGCTTTGCTATCAAGAAGAGTAAAGTCAAGGGACCTGCCCGAGAGATCCAGTTCCTGGGAGTGAAGTCGCAAGACGGACAGCGTCAGATATCCACAGAGGTCATCAATGAGATCACAGTGATGTCTGCACTCACCAACAAAAAGGAAGCGCAAGCTTTCCTAGGTGCCATAGGTTTCTGGAGGATTCACAACCCCAAGTATAGCCAGATTATGAGCCCTCTTTACCTGGTAACCCACAGGAAGAATGATTTCTATTGGGCCCCTGAACAGCAACAAGCCTTTGCCCAGATCAAGCAGGAGATTGCTAACACGGTAGCCCTTCGCCCGGTGTATTGGTTTTGCATGGCCCGGTTTTTGGCAGCAGGGGGGGCACAAGATGGCTCCTGTGGGAAGCTGCTAGAAGCTTCCACCATGTCTAGCAGAGCCAATCCTTGATGGCTCTGAGGATGGACATGCTGCTGGCCAAAACTGGGCCAATGAGGGAGGCTGGTAACGCCTCTGTGATGACATATTTAAGAAGAAAATCAAAATAAAGTCACGGGTTTTTGCTTCTAGTCAGAGAAGAGAAGGAGGTGAGAACACGTGAGGGAAAACAACATGGCGACACCAAGGTCAGTGGAGAAGGAGGGGGAGGAGGTGTTCCAGGTGCCGGAGCTGAGATTCCTCTGCAAGCCATGGTGAAGACTGCAGGAGAAATGGACACCTGTACAACCAATCAATATGATTGAGCAGAAGCCATTTATTGTTTACATTACACTACAGTTATAGATTCTAAGTGGTTTGTACATGCATTCATGCATCATCTCATTGGCCCGCTCGCCTTGTCCATGAGGCAGGCATGCATCCCTTAGGGCATTTGATTGGCTACAGTTCAGAGCCTCCATGACCTCCTTTATCTTATTCTTGTTGTCTTGGTATTCTTGTTTCTCAGGTTCTTCTTCTTATTTTTAGCCCTGTTTTTCTCAGTAACCTTGACAAATTCCTGAGGGTTCTAATAACAATAACTGCAGGTGGTTGATAAGATTACTCACCAACAGTTTGGCTGCTGCACCAGAATGGCCTGTTATGCAGATACATTCCTACAATTCCCCCTTTTTTTTTTTTCTTGCACCAGCCAAACTCTCTTTACTGCATTTTCTGCCAAGTGAGTCACCAACTTAATAATGCATGGAATAATACAAAGCAATAAAACAATGACTACTAGTAACAACAAAGCTCCCTTTGTAATATCCCTCACCCATTCAGTTATTCCCTGTCCCTTAAACCATTTATCTAACCCCCAGTCATTAACAGTCAACTTCTTTATATTAACTTGTAGTTGTTTGAGTTTCCTGTGAATGGACGCAGAATGGTCAGAGGTTCATACAACACATGCCTTCAAAATCCTCACACCCGTGCCCATGTGATAATAGCAAAACTCTATAACAGCTCTATTTTGCAGTGTGTTGTGTCTAATACTACCTACATTAGTGAGCATCTGATTTAAAATAGCTGAAGTTATATTTAACTACATGGCTGTTGTAATGGTTTTAAGGAATAATTTAGTTAAGTCTCCATGGTTTATGTAATAAATGCTGTATATAATTTGGTTTTATTGTAAATATGTTTCTGAAATAATGTAATAAGTACACGCTGTACCTTTAAATCAAAAACTCCCCCGCAACTGTCTCAGAAGCCACATACCTCAAGCCACACCTGGGGCCACCATCCAAGATTGTATCATCACTACCAGCACCCAAGGAAATGAAATTAACAAGAGAAAGAAGGGAAAGAAGGGTACACTTGGACGGAGATGGACTTCAGCTTCGATGGGGCCACCAACGACCCACAGCTTAACTACTGATATGCATCTTATCAGTACTATTTAGATGGTGAATCCCAATACCTGATTCCAGTAAATCCACTCATGGACCTTCACTTCTCAGAAATCCATTCAGCCAACCGGCAGCCGAAAATCAGGACTACTTGAATATGTATTCTATGAGGAGACAGCAAAACAGACTGATGCCATGTACCGTGTAGCAAAACACTGTATAAAAGTGGGACGCCCGGTGCACATGTCGTGAACTGTGGGGGGCACGGTGTGATAGAGGCCATATCTGTGGTTCACCCAGTGGCGACCCCGGGCTCGCACACTGACCTCGATTGTGGCATTTCTCGATTGTTCCGCTCAATTTTTCACTAAAAATTATTTTATTGATAATTTGGCTAATTCCATTTATAACAATAGGTAATAAGTCACTGCATTTACTGCTTTCTTATCTCTCCAGCAACCGTAAAACTGTAAAAAATTAGAATTCAGTTTGAAAACAAAATTAACTTAAAAAAACCCCAACCTTATATCAACATGTTTTCAAGGCATACAAACACAGTTATAAAGCTTAATTAAACAGAAGCAGTCAGAAACCACTTCGCGCTGGAGCGGGGGGGCGGGGGCTATGCTGCCCGCAGGGAAAACGGAAGAGGAAGGAGAAAGAGAAAGAAAACTCCGGCTGCCGCCACCTTGCAGCTGCTGCGGGGGAAAGGAAAAACAAACGCTGCCGTGTTGTACTCACAACCGTAGGGGTTAGATACCCGTCGCGGCTCGCTCGGCTCGGCCCGCCACAACTCGTGGGGCTGCTGCATCCCCCTCTTCCCCCAAACACCCACGGTAGAAAAGCGAAGGGGGAAAAACAATACAAAGAAAACCTCTAAAGACCGCATGTAGCAAAAAAGGGAGGAAAACACAGAAAACAAATACGAAAAAGCTTAAAAATACACAAAGCGCTTGTGGGTCCAATTTCCGGCCCCAGAGCCCGCAGAGCTCCGCGGAGAGGGGCCGCTGATCTAGGGGCCTGGCCCAGCAGAGTCACCGGATCTGTTGAAAAGCCCGCGCAGAGACCGGGAGGCAATGTCATTGGAACTGTCAGCTCCGGAAAGGAGCTGCGTTGCAGGAAATGGTGTCCGGTTCCTGCCGTCTGCAGAGCTCGCGCGTTCCGTATGGAGCTGCGAACCGACCGGTGCCCCAGGGCTTGGAAGTTTCTGGAGGATAAAACTCACCCGCGCGGAGCTGCCATTTTGTCTAAAAAAAACTCCACCCTATACGTTGAAATTTTGACAAGCATCTTTTAACAGAACTTAGAATAATTTAAAATTAAACAACACTTAAACTTGATAAAAATTAATTTGAAGAGACTTTAGCATCTGGGTACCAAATAATATATAACTTAACAGTACTCTAACCTAAACATAGTAGCTTAATTGTGCTTAACTCTATCAATCCTTAACTTATATTAAATATAAATATAATCTTAAGTGTAATTCATAGTAACTGCAGCTGTACTAAAGAAAGAGACAACAACCTAAAGTTTGTTAAATTGCTATTCATCTTTGCAACATTTTGGAGATGTCTGTACAATATATTCAAGCTTCTTCTATTTCCTTGTGTGAAAAACGAAGTTCACTTTCCTAGTAAATTTTAAGAAATCGGTTTAATAAAAAAAATAAGACAATTAGGAAACAGAAAAGCAAAGTACAGCCAGACCAGGCCGGGTGACTTGGCATTCTGCCAAGTGCACAACCTGCTATTTCAGAGGCCTTCTTTAAATACCCTTTCTATTACATTAGTCTGTCTTTTCCACAAACTAGTTTCCATATTCCACGAACTGTTTAGCATGGTCCCTCCTTGGGTCTGCCTTTTTAGAGCATGCGTGTTTCTTGGCTGTGTCTTCCTTATCACTTCCATCTTGGGCCTTGGTCTATACTTTCCACAGATGGTCAGTGTTGATAATTGGCATGTCAGCAGCAGGGTCCTCATCATATGTTCGCTGGATGTTATCCCAACCAAACAGGCAGTCCAGTTACAAGCATAACCATATATCAGCTATCCCACTACCATATCCAAGTTTTGCTGATAGCAGAAATAAAGACCACATCCTTACAGCAAAGTTATTCACCTTAATATTTGTGAAAAGCCAACTTTATAATATGCATTTATAACACTTCTGTATTTCTTTGCAAGTTTCTGGGTTGTTAGATTGCTGTTACTCTCTTCTTTGAGATTTGTGAAAAGGTCTTTTCATCTCTCTGCGAAGCTGACTGCTCTTGGATCTTTTCTGCCTAGATCTGCCTAAACAGGATTATTTGTCTCCCAAGTTAGTTTGAGTGGTGAATGCATCCGTGACTCCAGTTAAAAATCTACTTCTGTTTTTGATCTTCATTGGGATAGCAGGTCTCTTTTCAGTACTGTGATGGGTTCTAATTGTATATTCACTTTGCAAACACAGTGCAGCTCCTCCAGTTCCTGTAATCGCAACTGTTCCGTTGTTATATGTCAAGTTGCAGGTTATCTGTGGTCAATCACATTTTTTTCTTGGCGGTGCCTGCAGTCCCTATGGCCGGGCCAACTGGGCTCAGGAGGGAAGCCAGGTAGGGGCCGGGCCGGGCTCATCTGGCCGGAGCACAGCCCAGGGTCGCTACGGTGGTGTTATGAATAAACAGGGCAGGATGTAATAAATTACCATCAGTAATTGTTCACTGAACCGTGCTATAGGAAAAACCTTGTTATCTCATCGAGACTATTTCTTCAGACATCCGGCAAAGTAAACAAGAAGATAAGCAGAAGTAAAGAAGCTGAACAACCAGTTTTCTGCAAGAGATTGAGTATGAGACCCCGTTCTCACGACCACCAGGAAAACCCCCCCGCAACACTTCTCAAACACAAAAGAAACAGAAGCGTGTCACGGGAAGCTGCAAAGTATAAAGAGCAGAGACTTTCTGTGGTATGGTGCGAGCTTGGTGGGACAGGAGATCCCCCGGCTGCCCAGCGCTGTTTTGCTTACTGTTGCTTGCTTAATAAATTCCAATATTATTTTAATTTGGCTTGTGTCCAGTCAATTATTGGGACACACCTATAACAAATTTGGTGCCGTGACTCGGATAGAGGCAACCTGGTGTGGGTCACCATACGGGGGAGGCGCCCCGCTGACAAGCGGCCCCTGTTTGTGTGGCACCCCATCTGATCCTCTACCGACGAACCCTAAATTCGACAGTAAGCAAAAGAAAGCCGGCAACCCCATAATCTTTGTGCACGAAGCCCGAACGAAGACGCAGGAGTGCGTAAGTATAGGCCGGTTATCCGTTCGGTTGGGGTTGGGTATCCCAGAGTGTGTCATTGTGAGACGTCCAGGGGAGGACGAAGTGAGTGTGGGCTCCTCAGTAGTGCGGTTCCCACATCCCGCGAGGGACTGGGCCACGAACAGGAGGTGAAGTGTGTGTGTGTGTTTGAAGGCACTCTGGAAGATGGGACAGAGGAAAAGCAAGCCCTCTGATCCCATGGGTGGGGGACCCCAAGTGAAGCTTCCCCAGACAGGACTGAGTGTTACATATTGGAATGGTTACCCCTTCTAGGCGGGGTAAGAGTAAAGTAAAAATGATTCACTATTGTGTGGAGGTGTGAGGTGGAAAGCAAATTAGAGGCGACCACCTATACTGGCCTGTGTTTGGTTCCTTTGAGGATTGGATTTGTCAGGCTTTGAACATTTGTGTAAGTTCCAGGGAACCTTTTAGTTTAGAAGAGGTGACAAGAGTATGAATATGCATTTGTATTTTGTGTATTCGACACTTTTGTAGATAAAAGGCTTTGTAATTACCTGTGATCTTTGCAGTGGTATTGGGGAGCTATCCCACGCAGCTGCCCGGCTACACTTTCTAACTTAACTGTTAGAGAGTCTTTTGTCTGTCACAGTTGGGTATCGGTATTAGATCAATATTCATATTTTAATAAATCACGTGGCGAGCCAGGCAAGAGACTGCTCTCTCTGGCTGAGGGGCCATCGGGGTCTGAGACCCCTCTGGGCGCCCACCCAGAATTTAATGAGAAGAGGGCTCCGTGTCCCTGCTAACACCCCAGGGAGAGAGCAGGACATGCCTAAGCTACGGACAAAAAGGTATGTTTAATAAATATTTGAAAAAGGTACCTTTGAATACAGGCAGCTTATAAGTCATAAAGAGACGTCTTATGCAAAACAGAGGCCTGATTTGGTTTAGTAAGCTCTGCGGAGTCTGGTATTGATGGTTCTTTGTGTTTTAGGTAAGAGCTGGCAACGGCACCAGCTTTAAGTGTCCCGAGGGGCAGAAGCCTCAGCAGAGCCGTAGATCTAGCTATTGTCGTTGTTCAAGAGCAATTGAGGCTCCAGTTTGGTTGTGGTTTAAAAGCGGCTCAGGGACTGTGGTTTGTGAATTCTGGGTCACGGGCGGTCCCAGACCGAGTCGCGGGAAACAGAGATTGGAATCCGGCACATCGGCTGCAATCGTATGTTCAAGCAGTAAAATTATTGGTGTGCCGTATGTGTTGTGGTCTGTGTGGATCTGCACTGTAGGCGCCTTGATTTGTGTGCTTTTGGAGTGTGTCATTAGTATCTGATAAGTGTTTTGGGTTTGTGCCTCTTTAAAGCTGTGAAAGAATTTTAAAACCCCCGCCTGATCAGCAGAGGGGTATCTGTGTGTTTGAGAAAGCGGCAGGATTTGGAGTGTTTGTACCGTGTTTGCAGTGTGTGCCAGGAGGAGTGCTGTGTGTGAGGTTTGTTCGTGTGCCTGGCAGCGGAATTTTAACCAGTGTACTGTTAAGTGAAAACAGCTGTGGATAAATAAGCTGTTTATTTTGTGTATAAAACGACGAGTAGTGTAGAAGGTTTGAAATTATGCCCGGTTGAAGGATTCAGGGTTTTGTAGTCCCAGTTTGTTTTGTTTTGTTTTCCAGCCCGCTACGACCCTCCCCAAAAGTTCTGATTGTAGAGGGGGGAGGGGGGGGGCTTGTCTCGACTGTAGAGAAACACACTTAATTGTTTGTGAGATCTTGAGATTGCCAGTGTGTGAAGTAGTATTTTAATGAAGAACCGGTGATCTCTGGTCGCAAGGAGAGTGCCGGGACAGTGTGGGGCCGGGGTGGCCCCACTTCCCTCCTGCAGAAGGATCTGTGCTGCTGTATCCCCATTTGAGTTCTTTTGACGTATGGCAACATTTTATTAAAACCTTTAGTTGAGTGTGTTTGGGGTTGTTAATATCTGGCCGAGACCCAGTTAGCATTTTCCCCTCTAGTGGTGTGTGTAAACCCTGGGTTGTTTTAGTGGTTTAGTAAAAAGTATATGCCCAGGAGAAGAAGGCATAGGGAAGCCAGTGGAAATCTTTAGAGTAGAACAAGAGTACCCAGTATATTGCTGTACCAGAGGAATTTTAAAAATGAAAGCAGGTGAAAGTCAGGGGATTCCTGAAAACAGTCCTCTGGGATGTATTTTAACACATTAGAAAAACTGGTGAGTTATGGTGATAAAAAAAAAAACAAAACAAAACAAAACAAAAAAAACAAAACAAAAAAAAAAAAACAACCAAGAGAGAGCTGGTTAAGTGGTGGCCTCTATATAAGCTTGATGAAAATGTAAGTGGCCCAGTAAGTGGTACACTGGACTATCAGACATTATTGTGGAATGAGGCCACCATCTGATCCTTTAGTACTGGCCCTTGAAAAAGACAATAAAGTCACTAAAGGCAAGCCCAAATAGTGTTGTAGTACCTGCTCAATAAATCAGAGGTGCACACATCCCAATAAGGTGTACCAAGCAGAGGCTCTGGAAAAAGAGACAGAAGACATAAGGTTTCCTTTTCCTCGATTATTTTTGACATTTGGGAAAAGAGTGCTAAGGGCTATTGAAATGACCCAACAGGGGTTGCTTAGAAGATAAAGTTTATGATTAAAGAAGACAGTAAAAGAGGAGATGTTAAAGAAGTGTTCCCCTTCAAGACCCAGGCTGGGATCCTAATAATGATGGACTGAGACAGTTAAAGAGATACCAAGAATCGATTGTAAAAAGGCCTGGAAAGAGCAGTCCCCAAACCAGCCAGCCTTACCTGCTATCAAACAGAGCCCCTTAGGACAGGCCCCCCTTCTGAATTTCCAGATCACCTGCAAGACGCCATGTGCCGACACACCCCCCTGCCTCCTGGATCTGATGAAGAGATGCAGCAAATAATAAATTTATTTTTAGGACAATCTACAGGAGACATAAAGTGGAAACTCCAGAAGATCCGGGGTCCAAACAGCCAGAATTTAGAAGCTTTACTGGATGAAGCCTGGAGAGTTTGGTTGTTTTGTTTTGGTTTGGTTTTTTTGTAATGTTATAGTAAAGGGGGCAACTGGTCAATCTGAAAGAGCTTATTTTATGAACCACTAAAGTATAAATTGGGGAAACAGTGGGGAATTCATCAATTTTTATGTATGCCTAATGCTCCATCTGCATTTTTTGCCAGGGATCTGCTGGAGCAAGAATAATATTCAAAAATGGGGAAATTAGTTTGGAGGTAAAAGACTGACAATATGTAGAACTGCTAAGTTTAATGCTAATAACCAAAGAAATTGAAGTTGCAAATGAAAAAGAAAACTTTAAGAAAATAATGGATCAAGTATTTCCTGGGATATGGGCTTCTGATATACCAAGAATGCATTACCAGTACAAATTAAGCTCAAAGAAAGAAGACAGTCAGTAAGGGTTAAACAATACCCCCTAAAGAAAGAAGATAGGGAAAGGATTAGTCCAATTATTGAAAACCTTTTGAAGACAGGACTACTGAGGGAGTGTCAGTCTGATTTCAACACTCCTATTTTGCCAGGATGAGTACAAGATGTAAGGGCTGTTAATAAAGTAACTGAGGACTTGTATCCAGTAGTTGCCAATCCCTACACCCTGTTAACTCGTTTAACTCCTGAATTAACCTAGTTTACTGTTTTAGATCTAGAAGATGCATTCTTTTGCCCATCTATCCATGAAGCCAGCCAAGAAATTTTTGAAAACTCAGCTCACATGGTGCGTATTATATATGAAGGGCAGCTTGAAGAAAATTTGGAATCCTGGGAACCCCCTCCAAGAGAAGGACAGCTCCTCCAGTATGTGGATGTCCTCCTAATAGTCACCCAGACCCAGGAAACGTGCATGGATTGGATGGTAAGCCTGCTAAACTTTTTGGGCCTGCAAGAGTATTCCAAAAGAAAGTTCAGATGGTAGAACAGACAGTCATTTACCTGGGCTATGAAGTGAGTGCCGGACAAAAACTTAAGGCAAGATCGCAAGGAGGCAATATGCCAGACCCCAAAACCTCAGACAATGAAAG
Organism: Phylloscopus collybita; assembly: GCA_027886175.1. NCBI lineage: Eukaryota > Metazoa > Chordata > Aves > Passeriformes > Phylloscopidae > Phylloscopus > Phylloscopus collybita. The sequence continues at coordinate 7,432,553 of JAJNNQ010000057.1, forward strand.
AACTGAGAACCTTTCTAGGCATGACAGGGTGGTGCAGACTGTGGATTTAAGCAACTCAAGCCTTTGACCAGCTGAAGAGGGCCCTCATGTCAGCACCAGCCCTGGGACTTCCAGATGTGAGTAAGCTATTCTTTTTGTTTTCTCACGATAAGCAAGGAATTGCTTTAGGAATATCAGCACAAAATCTTGGCCTGTACCGAAGGGCAGTGGCCTCCCTCTCCAAACAGCTGGATACAGCAGCTAAGGAGTGGCCACGGTGTCTCAGAGCTGTTGCAGCAGTAGCAGTGAACATCCAAGAGATGTAAGTTCACCCTGGGCCAGAAAATGACTGTGCTAGTGTCCCACACAGTGTCTACAGTTCTAGAAGTGAAAGAGAGGCATTGGCTCTCCCCACAGAGATTCCTGAAGTACCAGGTTGTACTGGTAGAACAAGATGATGTTGAGATTGTGGTAACTAACATTGTGAATCCAGCTTCCTTCCTCAGCGGAAGTATGGGAGAACCTGTGATCCGTGATTGCCTGGAGACCACGAAGCCACCTACTCCAGCCGCCTGGATCTGAAAGACACCCCGCTTGAGGACACTGAGACCTGGTTCACTGACAGGAGCAGCTGTGTCATCAGTGGAAAAAGCATGCTGGGTATGCGGTTACCACAAGCAGAGAGGTAATAGAGTCTGGACCATTACCAACAAATACCTCTGCACAGAAGGCTGAAATAATTGCCTTAATTCGAGCCCTAGAGCTGGCAGATGGAAAGAAAATTAACATCTACACGGACTCAAGGTATGCATTTGGTGTAGTTCATGCACACAGAACCATTTGGAAAGAGAGAGGACTGTTGAACTCACAGGGGAAGAATATTAAGCATACCCAAGAAATACTGAGACTATGGGATGCAGTACAATTACCTGAAGAGGTGGCCATCATGCACATCAAAACGCACAAAAAAGTGAGCTCTGAATTGGAGGAAGAGAATATGCTGGCAAATAGACAGGCAAAAGAAGTAGCAGAAGGTGGGATACCTGATGAGACAATTGAGGCAGCATTGATTCCAGACAGAAAAATTTCTATTGAAGGTAAGTCATTATACAGTAAAAAAGATAAGAAACTTATCAAGGTAGAGAAGAAAAGTTATAACCAGGAGGGATGGGCTGTAACAGAAAAAGAGAAACTTGTAGTACCCTCCTATTTGTTGTAGTCATTAGTACAGAGGGAACATTAGAAAACACACTGGGGAATAGATGCCCTGTATAACCATTTGAAAGAAAGAATCATGGCCAAGAAATTGCAGGGCACAAGTAACTTGTCAGTGTAGCCTTCGCCTCCGAACTAACCCTAAAAATACCCCAAAGCCTGAAGTGAGACAAATTGAGAAAGGCTGTAGACCTGGGCAACAATGGCAAATTGACTTTACAGAACTGCCCAGGAAGCGGGGGGGGGGGGGTGTACCGTTACCTATTGGTATTAACTGATACCTTTTCAGAATGGCCAGAAGCCTTTCCTGCTAGGACAGCAAAGGCTTGAGAGGTGACTAAAGCACCATTGCAAGAAATAATACCACAATTTGGAGTTCCAGCCACCATATCCTCAGATAAGAGGCCACACTTTATTTCAAAATTGTACAGCAAATAAGTCACCACCTGAGAATAGACTGAGAATTAAACAACAAATTGTGAGGCTGGGGCAAGAAGCAAATTTGCCCTGGCCCCAAGCTTTTCCATTGGCATTATTGCAAATTCGGACAAAACCAAGGGCAAAAGAGAAGCTAAGCCCTTTTTTGAAATAAGGCCATATGCAGTTCAAGAGGGAACAACATCCATTCAAGTAGGGGAAGAAACCCTACATAGATATATGGTGGCCCTAAATAAACAACTTAGAGAAATTGAGAAATATGTGGCTGGAGCTCAAAACAGAGAACTAGATAGCTCTGTACATGATGTACAACCTGGAGATTATGAGTACATTAAGTCTTTTGCAGAAAAGACCTTGGAACTGCATTGAGAAAGATCATTCCAGGTGCTCCTCACTACCTTCACTGCAATTAAGATCAAAGAACAGAAGGCCTGGATCCATCACTCCCGAGTGAAGAAAGCCCCAGAGGAAGTTTGGAAGGTCACACCAAGCAATAACAAACTGAAGCTGAAGCTCACTCGGAACCCCAAATAAATAGACTAATAGTTATTATAGACATTATGCATAGACATTATGTAGAAAGTTGTAACTATTGTAGTATTCAATAAATTAATTGAAATAGTAAAAAGTAGATTAGAAGCAGCAGTTCAGTGAACAAAAAAAAAAAAAAAGGGGGGGAATTGTAATAAATTACCATCAGTAATTGTTCACTGAACCGTGCTATAGGAAAAACCTTGTTATCTCATCGAGACTATTTCTTCAGACATCCGGCAAAGTAAACAAGAAGATAAGCAGAAGTAAAGAAGCTGAACAACCAGTTTTCTGCAAGAGATTGAGTATGAGACCCCGTTCTCACGACCACCAGGAAAACCCCCCCGCAACACTTCTCAAACACAAAAGAAACAGAAGCGTGTCACGGGAAGCTGCAAAGTATAAAGAGCAGAGACTTTCTGTGGTATGGTGCGAGCTTGGTGGGACAGGAGATCCCCCGGCTGCCCAGCGCTGTTTTGCTTACTGTTGCTTGCTTAATAAATTCCAATATTATTTTAATTGGGCTTGTGTCCAGTCAATTATTGGGACACACCTATAACAAGGAGATGATTATTAACTCCTTAAATGCCTTTATTAAAAGGGGAAAGATCGAGGGATTGCCTACGCCACTGCTGCTGCTGCTGCTGCTGCTGCTGCTGCTGCTGCTCCCTCAAGCACTGCCGAGGAGGAGATCCAAGTCAATTCTGCTGCTCACGCTGCAGAGCCGGGAGTTCATCCTCACAGAAGTTCCCAGGAACTCATTGGGCTTGTTTTAGTCCAGGGGTCTCTTTCTTTCCGAATACCTTTCAAGTTATGGTGAGGAGGTGAAAAGCCTCCACAGATAGCTTGATGTCCTGCCAGCCGGGTGACATCCTTTGTGGGTCTGGATTTTGCACTGACTCGTTGTTGCTAGGGGTTTTTGGTGTTAATTGTACTAAACATTCTGGTAAGGCCTCATGGGGGTCTCTGTGATTTCCATAATAGACATTGGTTTCGGCTTGACGAGCAGACAGGGGATCGGCAGGGAGCAGGAAGCAGGAAGAGGGGCAGACAGAGAGCAGGCAGGGAGCAGCAAAACCTTGGCAACAGGTTAGGGCATACAAAACTGGGACTTGGGTTACAAACTGGGTACAAACTATTCAAGATAACAATATGCTTAACTATTGTAGTATATATTCATTCATGTTCCTGGAATATAATAATAATTTAAGTTTAAGTTTACCTAATGAGGTAGTATTGGTGGGGGGGGGGGGGGGGGGAAGATACATTCCCTATAGAAAATGTGTTTCAGAGGCTGCCAGCTCAGGCAGGAACTGAGTGGTAACCTCACAAGAAACCCTTTTTACATTATCCTGGTGTATGTTAGTTTATGTTCACAAATTGTATTTTATGCATGTAATATCCACGGGTGCGGGTGATGGTGAATTATACAGTTCTTAAGAATGTCAGAGGAACTGTCCCAGCTCAGAGAGTCCCCCTCAGATTGGGGAAGGGGATAAAAGGATTACAATATCAATAGAAGGAGCAGCACCGAATAGGCCCTGGCCGAGCCATCAAGGACGCTTGAGGACATCATCTTTGCCCAGGAAAAACTCATTCAGACCGCCGATGGTATCAGCAGCACCACCAGGAGACAAAAGAAACTATAGAAATCCAGGACTGGGCAGAGATGCCAACCCAACTCCGGGCATTCCCAAGCCCTCTGATACTGGGACCACCAGACTTGTTCGGACTTGTTCACTGAGCTACCTAACATGTTTAGATTTGTTCAGTGAGCAAAGAGTATAAGACTGGCAGGCAGGGGTGCTAACCCCTGTGAGACCTGGGGGTGTGGTGTCGCGGGACACTTCACGGAGGTCTCACCCAGTGCGCACTGCCTATTTCCTCGCTCCCCTGACTTTGGTCAATTTCGGTATTGGCTTTGTCAATTTCGCGCTCGTGACTTTTTCACTGGCAATCTGGCAATAAATTCTATTTTATTATAATTTGCGTTATTCATTTATAACAACTATCAACAGAACATTCGATGTATGATTAGGACTCTTTAACACTTTTAAAGTAACCATCTGCAGAACATTCAACATACAACTAGGAGTTATAGGGTTCCACCCATATCAGTGGCAGCGGCGCTGGAGCCCTTCTGCCCCTGCTCAGGGGTCTCTGTGTCTCTGGCCACTGTGAGGGAGGTGAGAGCTCTTTTTTGAGATTCTCGGCAAAGCATAATTAAGAGCTGTTCATTTACTACGTCAAAATCTCTCTTTTTAATAGTTTTTCACCTCACTTCAGTCCAATTAATTGATTCTAAACTTTTTCCTGAAAAATCTTGTAATTTAAAATTTTGAGGGGTCTGAATTCGGTGAGCCTGCATCTTGCAAATCGTTGTACGGACGGCTGAGCGGCACATGCGCAGTGCTGCCGGGGGACACCGCCCGGTTCCGCGCCATGTTCAAACTCCGCTCGGGAGAGCCGCCCCGACCGGGGGGCCCTCTTGTATGGCCGAGGGAGACATATGCAAGGCTGGGCGAGCCACGCGCAAGATCGAGGGAGCCAGCAAAAGTTCGGTGGGACAGGGCGCGGGGTTGATCACGGCTCAGCGGGGCCAAGCGCGGCTCCGATTTCGGCGGTGCTACCTGCGGTTTCCCTGATCGCAGGGACCTCTAGCTTGCTCGTAACATCATTAAATACATGGCACGCAGGGAGCAAAGAAGCTGTAACGCAATCTTATCAAAGTCTTTATATTATAATAAACATCCCTTTGTTATTTCGAGAGTATTTGACTGGACCTCATGTCCCCCGGTGCCTGCAGAGCCCCGTGGCCACCGCCTGCCATTGCGGCTTCCCGGGGAGATGTGTTTGTTTCTGTGTTTCTTTCTGTGCCTTTTGCGCCGTCCATGGCCCTGTGTGCTCCCGCTCGGGTCCCGATTTGCCGGCTGGTTCTTGTCTTTGCGTATTTTGTGCTGTCCTGTGGCCTGTTGTAGCCGCAGCCTTTGGCTACTTTGTATATTCGCTGTCTGAATTTCGTTTTGCTGCAGGCTGTTCTTCCTGCATTCTCTTGACCTCATTTCGGGTTATAGTTCACTTCTCTCCCAGAGAGAATATACTGGAGAATATATAATGTAGCCTGCTTTCTTTAGATAAAGCTTTCCCCATTTTCCAGCCCCTGTCACTCACCTGTTCTTGTTGTATTCACTGTGTAGCATATGCGAATCTTTTCCAGAGCCTTTTCCCAGGGGTTTTCTTTCTCCCCCTGTTTTCCCGGGAGGGTTCTTGCTCCCGACTCTGTGTAGAGCCTCGCGACTCCCCTGCTGTGGCCCGCCGCGGCGATCTCTGACTGGGCCCCCTGCCTTTTCTCTCTGCAGTACCCCCTTTGCACTCCTTCAGAATTCAAAGAGTCCTGGTCTGCTTCAATATCACGTGTTCTTCTAACATTGTGGGTCACCATTATGCAGGAGAAATGGACACCTGTACAACCAATCAATATGATTGAGCAGAAGCCATTTATTGTTTACATTACACTACAGTTATAGATTCTAAGTGGTTTGTTCATGCATTCACGCATCATCTCATTGGCCAGCTCGCCTTGTCCACGAGGCAGGCATGCATCCCTTAGGGAATTTGACTGGCTACAGTTCAGAGCCTCCATGACCTCCTTTATCTTATTCTTGTTGTCTTGGTATTCTTGTTTCTCAGTCTCTTCTTATTATTTTTAGCCCTGTTTTTCTCAGTAACCTTGACAAATTCCTGAGGGTTCTAATAACAATAACTGCAGGTGGTTGATAAGATTACTCACCAACAGCTTGGCTGGTGCATCAGAATGGCCTGTTATGCAGATACATTCCTACAGAAGACCATGGTGAAGCAGGCTGTCCCCCTGCAGCCCATGGAGGTCCACAGGGGCTGCAGAGATCCATTTGCAGCCTGTGGGAAAGGTGCTCAGGCCAGAGTGGGTGGATGCCTGGAGGAGGCTGTGATCCAGTGGAAGACCTGGTGGAGAGAGGGAGCCCCTGCTTCCAAGCTGGAGCAGCCTGTCCTTGGAGGACTGCACATCGTGGAAAGGGACCCACGTCACAGCAGTTTTGGGAGGACTGTCTGTCCGTGGGAGGGTCTCATGTTGCAGCAGGTGCGGTAGGACTGCTGCTTGTGAGAGTGGACCCATGCCGGAGAAGATTACGGAGAACTGTCTCCAGTGGGAGGGACCCCACAGTCTCACAGGTGAAGGACTTGTCTCCCAGAGCAGCGGAAGAAAATCTTGGTGATGAACTGACCAAAACTGCCATGCTCTATCTCCCTGTGCTGTTGGTGGGAAGGAGGGATGAGCTGGGGGAAACTGTGTTTTAAGGGCTTATTTTACTTCTCATTACCCTCCTCTGATTCTGTTAGTAATAAATTCATTTTGCAACTTAAGTTGAGCCTGTTTTGCCCTTGAAATATTTCTCCCAGTCCTTATCTCAACTCATGAAGCCTTCGTTAACTTTTTTTCCCTCTCTTCTGCCCAGCTGTAGCAGGGGAGGGTGAGCAAGCAACTCTCATGGGTGCCTGGCGTTGGGTCAGCATCAAACCATGACACCTGGTTAGGACAGGACCAGAGGTGAAGAACATGCTTTACTCTGCAGCCAGGAACAATGGTCTTTCCTGGAACCTTTGGCAGAAGGTGCCTGGTGAGACAAGGCCAACCACCGGGATTCTAGAGTCAAAGCTACAGAAGGCCCAAAGCCAACTACATCCCAACAGAGAAGGAAATCCTGGATGCCTATGAAGGAGTCCAAGCTGCCTCAGAGGTGACTGGCACAGAAGCAGAACTTCTCCTGGGACCCCGACTGCTGTTGCTGGGGTGGATGTTCCGAGGAAAGGCTCCCTCTACCCACCACACCACTGATGCCACATGGAGTAAATAGATTGCCCTCATCACATAGCATGCTTGTATTGGAAACCCAAATCACCCTGGGATCTTGGAAATAATAACAAGCTGGCCTGAAGGTAAAAACTTTGGTCTTGCTGATGAAGAGGAGCAGGAACAGGTGACACATGCTGTCTTGGTTTGGAAAGACAGGTACCCGCCAGGGAAAGCTGGAGTTTCCCTTGGAATGGAGAATGTAAACCCCTCACCCCCTCCAAATTATTATAATTTTGCAGTTAAGGGCTTTCAGGCAAAGACTTGGGAATAGGAATAATGGTTCTTTACTAGGAATATTAACAATACAAATATAGTAGCAAAAATACCCAAAACAAACAATCAAGAAAACAAACAAATAACAATCCTAGAAACCCTGACAGAGTCAGAGATACAACCTGACACCCTGTTGGTCAGGGTGTTGGAAACAGTCCACAGTAAGTCCTCCTGGAGTGGCAGATGTGATTCTGTTGGAGTAGAGACGATCCTGAGAGAAAAGAGTCCAGTAGTGGCAAGAAGAGTCTGGTCTTCCTCCAGGAATCCAGTGGAACAAGATACCTTGTGTTCCTACATCTCAGTTTTTATCTAGGTAGGAATGGTTGCCCCCCCCCCCCCCCCCCCCCCGGGTGGAGCATTGCACAATGGGATGATATAATGTGTCATGTCATTGGTGAGCCTTAATGGCCCATTAGCAGAAGATATCCTCCTGGAGGGAGGACGGGTGGTGAAAGAGATAAGAAACACTGCCCCACCTGGTTTTAACAGCTGGCCCACTATCAGAAGGCATCTGCCCCCCTCTTCCCAGAGTTACAAGAGATGAAGAAAAACATCTCCCCAACTGCTTTCAACAGATTAAATAAAACACATTTTTTGTTCCATAACCCAAGACACATGCTGAGGAAGCTCCCCCATATAACCAACTGCCAGCAGAAGAAACACACTATGCTCTTTTCACTGACGATTCCTGTCTCATTTTAGGGATGAATCGAAAGTGGAAAGCAGCTGTATGGAGCCCCATGTGACAGGTTGCAGAAGCTACTGAAGGAGAAGGTGGGTCAAACCAACTTGCTGAACTCAAAGCCGTTCAATTGGCCCTGGACATTGCTGAAAGAGAGAAATGGCCAAAGTTCTACCTCTACACTGACTCATGGATGGTAGCCAATGCTCTGTGGGGGTGGCTGGAAAGGTGGAAAAAGGTCAACTGGCAGCATAGGGGAAAACCAATCTGGGCTGCTGACGAATGGCAACACATCGCTGCCTGGGTAGAGAAGCTGCCTGTGAAGGTCCATCATGCAGATGCTCATGTCCCCAGGAGTCGGGCTAATGAGGAGCACTGAAACAATGATCAGCTGGATCAGGCCGCAAAAATAGAGGTGTCAGAGATAGTTTTGAATTGGCAACACAAGGGGGAGTTGTTCCTAGCTCGATGGGCCTATGATGCCTCAGGCCATCAGTGCAGAGACATCATCCATAAGTAGGCAAGAGACCGAGGGGTAGATTTAACCATGGACAGTATCTCCCAGATTATCCATGACTCTGAGACATGCACTGCGATCAGGCAGGCCAAGTGAGTGAAGCCCCTATCGTATGGTGTGTGGTGGTCCAAACATAAGTATGGGGAAGCCTGGCAGATTGATTACATCACACTGCCTCAAACTCACCAAGGCAAGCCCTATGTGCTCACAATGGTAGAAGCCACCACTGGATGGCTGGAGACCTACCCTGTGCCTGATGCCACTGCCCTTAACACCATCCTGGGTCTTGAAAAGCAAGTCCTGTGGAGGCATGGTACCCCTGAGAGAATTGAGTCCGACAACGGGGCTCATTTCAAGAATAGCCTTATAAACACCTGGGCTTGGGAACGTGGCACTGAGTAGGTGTACCATATTCCTTATCATGCACCAGCTGCTGGGAAAGTTGAGTGGTGCAATAGACTGCTAAAAACCAACTTGAAGGCACTGGGCAGGGAGACTTTCAAAAATTGGGAGCTGCATTTAGCAAAGGCCACCTGGCTAATTAACACCCAACGCTAGTATTCATTTCTTATTGGCAGAAATAAATTGTTGGAACCCTATTTTTTTGTAGAGGAAACTCTCCTTCCAGAGTCTTTTTCTCCTAAACTTGTCTCTAAACAGAGACAAGATGTAACCCTGAATTTCCAGAGCTATACATGAAATTTGAATTTGTAAGTTGATGTAAAACTACTATGACTTAATTCTTCCGTTTCTTCACCTGTTTTTAAATATGCTGAGAGGTGAGCAAATAGCCTTTCTCTTCTAAAAGTTAGTTTTGTTATTTGGAATTCTTAAAGTTTGGGGGGGTTTTTTTGTTTGGTTTGGGTGTGGTATGGGTTTTGGGGTTTTTTGTGACACCTTAGGAAGGACTAGTTTTTTTGTATTTGTCATCATTATTGAATTGTTCATAATAGAAAAGTTACTAATTTTGAAGTGAAGAAAAAAAGCCACTTAATTTATCTTCCCATCCATTTAAAGTTGTTCAGAAATAATTTAATTATTGGAACACATGTTGACTTAAAGCTCTAATGTGACTGGTAAACCATGATTTGAAAAATGCATCTTCAATGGTTGTCTTTTTCTATGTAAAGAATGTATAGCAAGCTTTTAATGTTCCAAGTCGTTGTCAAAAGATGAGTTTTTGAAGTTACTGAAATTTCAAGTTACTGAAATTCAAGCAAATTTGAGAAGATGAAAAGCAAATAATCATGGTAAGTCTCAAATGAAATACAGTATTAGCTGTCTGAATGCATGTGGTCCAAACAATAATGGAGTCTGACAACATCTTATAAAACAATGCCTTATTGAGGCAGTAACAAATGCAAGCAACAATGGCCCCTGCAGTGACTCAACCAATCACTGTGTCGTGGTTTAGGAATGGTGTTCCCCAATTTAATGTTCCCCACTGCAACACTCCAAACCATGCTCTGCTCTCCTCCCTCCCCCTGCAGTGGACTGGAGAGGAGAATTGGAGGCACAAAAGGTAAAGATCATGGGTTGAGATAAGAACAATTTACTGGAAACAGCAATGAAATAAGAAACAAACAGTAACAACAACAATATTAATAAAAGGGTGTACAAGAAAAGTGAATTATTTACATGCAGGGAAAAAAAAAAAAAGCTCACCTTGTGGAAATTGGTAATACTTGATCCACTGCTACACTACCCCCAACCGCAAGTGATGTGAGGTGGTATAGAATAACCACCCATCCTGGCTACTGCAAAAATTAACCCTGGCCTGAACCAGGACACACTGATAGCAAACACAAGCTCATAAGCAATGCCATGGCTCTATTGGACTGCCAGGGATATTTGTTGTCTGGGTCATCAACAGTCAATCATGCAAATGCCCTTTGAATGAACAAGAGTTGCAGTGCCCCTTGGCTCCACCAATGGTATTGTGGTTTGAGAGAATCGTACCTTATATGAATAATGTAGGCTGCATCCTACTTATGCTGTTGAGGTTGGTTGGGGGGGAGGGTGTCGGCAGTCTGTCTGCACTACTGATATTAGTCAAGATTCTTGACCTTTCAGCAAATGATTAAGTTGAACTGTTACATTTAGAAATTAATGCTGATTTGAGGCAGGCATCATGTTGAGATGAGCACGGGCAGGTAGGAGAGACCTTATTTCTCTCTATAACTACCTGAAAGGAGGTTGAAGCAACGTAGGGCTTGGTCTCTTCTCCCAAGTAACAATTTATAGGACGAGAGGAAATGGCCTCAAGTTGCACCAGGGGAGGTTTATATTGGATATCAGGAAAAATTTCATCACCTAAAGGGCTGTCACACATTGGAACAGGCTGTCCAGGGAAGTGGTTGACTCACAATTCCTTGAGGTATATAACAAACCAGTAGACATGGTCCGTAGGAACATGGTTTAGTGGTGGGCTTAATACCATTAGTTAATGATTGGATGCTAGGATCTTGGAAGTCTTTTCTAACCTTAATGATTCTATGAACTTCTCTAGTGTGGGTCCTTCCCACAGGTTGTAGTTCTTCACAAACTGCTCCAGCATGAGTCCTTTCTATGGGGTACAGTCCTTTAGGAACACCTGCTGCAGCATGGATCCCCCACAGGGTCACAGGTCCTGCCAGAAAGCCTGCTCCTGTGTGGACTCTTCACAGGATCACAGCTGCCTTCAGGGCACATCTACCTGCTCCAGTGTGGGGTCCTCCATGGGCTGGAGGATGAATATCTGCTCTACTATGGACCTCCACAGACTGCAGGGGAAAAGCCTAAGTCACCATGGTTTAGTTGACAAGGTGGCCAAAGGTTGGACTCGATGATCTTGGAGGTCTTTTCCAACCTAAATGATTCTGATTCTAACAGCTCAGACATTGTGGATTAATAATACACATTCACCTCTGACATGTTTCACTTAGAAAGTAGACAGTAGTATTTAGATGTAGAATAACACAGGGAAGGTTTATAGCATTATCCAGAGATCAACACAGTCAGTGGGGTAAGATTCCAGCCTTCCCAGCAAGCCCCCAACCTTTAGCATTCCCCTAGATCTTTCTGGCTGCTGTTGCCTTGGTGTTTTGGGGTAGCTGAGATGCAGAGAAAATGTCGTTGCACTCTGCTGCCTCTTGGCTCCTTACCCCGAAGCAAAAGGCTTATTGTTCTGTTGCATGGTATAGCTGGTATTTGAAAAGTGACTGTGGTGGCCCTTGCAAGGACAGTCTCTCCCCTTTCTTACCAGCAGCATGTTTTCCTTCTTGTTTTTAAAAATGATTGACATTGTCAAATGAGGTTGAAGGCCTCCAAAACAAAGGAGCCCCTGTGAATTGAGGCCAACCAGAATCACAAGCTGTCCTCATTCTCCCCTTCCTGTGTACAAGCCATCAGGGAGCCAGTGGAAACACAAAAAGATGAGGTAAAAAGACTGGACAGGAATGAAGCTGATTTCTATCCCTTGCTATATCCTCCAAAGGCAGAGCATCTATCAGAATCTTTTGTGTTTGATATAACTTTGGTCAGTGCTGGCATGCATTCCATTCAAAACCTGCTCTCGGTATTAGGCTGGATGTTCACTTCATTGGATTATTTATTTATTGAATCACAGAATACCTGAGGTTGGAAGGGACCTCTGGAAGTCATCTTGTCCAACCCCCCCTGCTCAAACAGGGCCACCGAGAGCCAGTTGTCCAGGATCATGTCTAGATAGCTTTTGAATATCTCCAAGGATGGAGACTACACAGCTTCTCTGGACAACCCGTTCCAATGCTCGGTCACCCTCACAGTAAAAAAGTGCTTCCTTATGATCAGATGAAATCTCCTGTGCTTCAGCTTGTTCCTCTTGTCCTGTCACTGGGTACCACTGAAAAGAGTCTGGCTGTCTTCCTTTCACCCTCCCTTCAGATATTTATATACCTTGATAAGATCCCCTGAGCCTTCTCTTCTCTTGGCTGAATAGTGCCAGCTCTCTCAGCCTTTCCTCATAGGAGTAATGTTACAGTCCCTTAATCATTTTTGTGGACCTGTGCTGGACTCTCTCTAGTATGTCTCTCATACTAGGACAGCCCAGAACTGGACACCGTCCCCCAGGTGTGGCCTGAAGGAGAGGGGAAGGATAGTCTCAGCCTGCTGGCAATGCTTTGCCTAATGCAGCCGAGGATACCATTGGCCCTTGCTTCAGGGCACATTGCTGGCTCATGTCCAACTTAGTGTCCACCAGGACCCCCAGGTCTTTTTCTGCTAGGCTTCTTTCCAGCTGGGTGTCCCCCAGCATATACTGGTGCCCGGGGTTGTTCCTCCCCAGGTGCAGAACTTGGCACTTCCCCTTGGTGAACTGCATGAGGTTTGTGTCAGACCATTTATCCAGACTGTCAAGGTCCCTCTTGGTGTCAGCACAACCCTCTGGCATATCAGCCACTCCTCCCAGTTTTGGTGTCATCAGCAAACTTGCTGAGGGTACACTCTGCCCCATCATCCAGATCATTAATGAAGATGTTGAACAGGACGACCCAGTCTTGACCCCCTGGGGTAACACGGCTAGTTACTGGCCTCCAGCTGGACTTCCTTTTGTCACCTATGTACTCATAGAAGCTTATATTTACATAAATATTTATATAATATAATTTCCTGGTTACAGGAGTAGGGTCCCAGTTCAGCACTATGTGGGTGTAACCAAACTGTGTATTGTGCTCCCTTCTATGTAATTTCTGATGAACTGTTATTGGCGATTGAGAGACAGGGACATTCTGAGTTCTGATCAAAGCCAAATTTATTGAGCATACAAGGCGTTTATATAGTTTTTCTTGTATGGCACTTATATAAGGTTCTAATTTTGGTAACAATTTCTCATTGGTTATACATTCTTTATGACATCAGTTACTTGGTAATTATTACAAAGTTTCACAACATGTTTTGTGGTCACTTCTACCCCAGGGATCAGTTATCTGTGTCTGTCTCTCCCATGGTTTCTGCTCGATCAGGCCTAAGATACCAGGCTCCTTTATCAGTTCCATTATACTCTCTGTTTCATTTCCCATAAACTGTTAATGATGGATCCTTTGCAGTAGCTGCCCATTGCACACCTGACACCTCAGGCTACAAGCTGGGTGTTAAATGAGATAGGGAAGAAGAGGCAAACCCTGCAAGGCAGTGTTTCTTTTTCTTCACAAATGACTCAGCTGTGATAACTCCCCTCCAGGGAAGCACCAGCACAGTCACACCCAGCCTGAGGAGTCATCTCCGCTAATGGGCCATAATGGACCCAATGGCACCAGCAGAATAGGCAGCTGCAAGGACTTAGACCATCAAGAGCTCCCCAAATATCCCATGACTCACAGGATTACATCATTCCATTGTGAAACTCCTGCCCTGGGGGAGGTACTGAGCATTCCCCACCTAAACCTGAGCATATATAATCTTTGGGTTTGGGGACTTAGGACACTGCCACTACTCAATGGATCCAGAGGAGGACTGGAACTTCCTCAGGACCACTGCCTTCAACAGGACTGCAACCACCATTTGATAGGACTGTGATCATCACCCTGACCAACAGGGTCCCATGTTGTACTCTGGGTTTAAGCCAGTTTTCTCTGTATCATTGCACTTACTGTAATCTCTCTAGTAAATTGTAACTCTGACCTGAAATCTCTCAAGGTATTTGTGTGGGGTTCATTTCTCCTGCTGGTTTGCTTTCAAACCAGCACATATATATTTAAAAGAAAACTTAATCAAGCACTACGACCTCTGCCCTTCTTCACAGATATGAGGAAGGTGGATATAAGGGATGCCAGAGTGGGGAGAGTAGTTTGCGTTATAAATACATATTTTTTTTGGCTTTTTGCGAATATTAGGATGAATGCTATATGTATAATGTTAAAATAATGTAGAGGGCAGTTTCCCTGGGGAAAAAAAAAAAAAGAAAACCCTAGAAAAATGCCTTGGGAAACCCTGTTCTCAGTGCCATAAGCAAAAGGCTTATTGACATGGTCTCTATGCAAATTATTACTAGAAAGTTCTCAGTTCTCTTTTTATCATAGGTTGATTTTTGGTGCAAGAATTTTAATATTCTTAATCGTTGTCCCCCATTAGACCCTTCCCTCAGACCACACCTAAACATCTCATGCCAGGGTGCATAAGTACCCCTGTCTGACCCAAGACTCTGCCTTTGGCATTGTGCCTTTTGCCCCTTGTACTGCCTTGATCCAGTTTGCTCCAATACAGTGGGCGCCTTATTGTTTGTTATTTTTGTATTATTAAAATTACTTTTCAGACAACAGATTGAAGCTATCTCTCTCCATTTAAATCACCATGGGGCCAGAGTCCCAAGGAAACTCAAAGGGGTCTGAACGTCCGGGCTCAGACTCCAGGAAGTTTCAAAATAACTTTGCTGTATGGATATAGTTTTTATTTCTGCTATTAGCAAAACTTAGACATAGCAGTGATAGCTGATATAGTTGTGCTTGAACTGTCTGCTTGGTTGGGATAACATCCAGTGAACATATGATGAGGACCCTGCTGCTGACATGCCAACTGTCAGCACCTACCAATCTGTAGAAAGTATGGACCAAGGCCCAAACTGGAGGTGATAATGAAGATGGACTAAAACCACAGCCAAGGAATGTGCATGCTCTAAAAAGGCAGATCCAAGGAGGGGCCATGCTAAACAGTTCCTGGAATATGTAAACTAGTTTGGGGAAAAGTTTGAATATGCATGAGGGTTTATGAATATGCAACAGACTGATGGAATAGAAAAGGTATTTAAAGAGTGTCTCCAAAGATAGTAGGTGTGCTCTTAGCTGAATGCCACGCACCCAGACATTAACACTTTATTATCTTTGTCTCCTATTGTCTTTCACTAAGCTTTTAAATTTTACCAAGAAAGTGAACCTCGATTTTCACATTTGAAACTACAGGTCCACCACTGAGTATCAACAGGTTGTTTCTGACATCATGGCCTTCTGCTAGCTTACAGTCAGATATCACCCAAGCACGCAGGTCTCCCTACCTCTGTTCCTGTTCTTTTGCTCTTCGACAGAAGAGTCAACCTGTTTCTTTCCACTGTTGTCTGAGGAATGCAGGCTGGACAAACCCATGAAAAATTTCCTTGGTGATGCTGACACTAGTGGCATGCAGTTCATGGCAACTGATAAAGAGACGTGGACTCCATGGTTTGATGCATGAAGCCGATTTTATTGAATACACTGCTGGTATATATACCTTTTCAGCTGTAGCTAAAAATAACTCCTTGCTTAAGCAATAATAACCGTAACAACCATACCTATGTTTCTTAATAACATTGCTTAACTATAAGCTAGCACAGACCTGCACAGACATGTACAGGCTTGCATACCAAAGCAGACCCAAGCACACCATTATCTCTTGCTTCCTTCATCAGGGTTCTGCTGCTGCCAAGGCTTATGGACTACCAATGCTAACATGTCCACTTCTGTCATGAGCTGAGCAGTGCTCTCAGTTATGCTCTCTAGCTGTATTCCCACATGCAATTACTGAAGTGCAGAAGTATTTTTTTCAGTTAAATATGAGCCAAACATACCATTGGTTTTCATTCCCCTTTGCCTGATGTCAGATTTTACAGAAAGCTGATGATGTGCAAAAGCAGTCAGGGATGCTCGGAGAAGGAATAGTGTATGTGAGAATGGTATGTTTTTTACTGGTGACTATGTAACCTTTCAACTACACACTCCAAGGCTGCAGTAGCACTGTTTCTACCCCTGTGGTTCTCATGCTGTTGTTATCCTGACCTTGCACCTGTGACTATGGAGATATGGTTATGTCTGTCATGGCAGTTTCTCATGGGAAAGAATTGCCACCAGAATGACAAACACTCCTTGTTCTGCACTGAGGGGTGGGGTGCGGAGAGAGAGACTGCAGGAATCTTTCTTGATCTCAATAAGAAAACCCTGATGACAGATGGCCTAATAAAAAGCCTGTTTTAACAAGACAGAATAAGAGTAGTAATATGGATAGCAAGTGAATGTTATGTCCCTTCAGATGCTGAGAACCTCATGCTTGTGCAGTGTCATACAGAGCCTGGATGGCTTTCCAGTGGTACATTATGCAGATTCTGTCCATGGAGGGAAGGTCCTTTTTGGTCATTTGAGCTGTTATATAATTTTCTTATAAGAAAACAACTCTATTCATAAAGAAAGTTCTTGTGGCAATTTTAGATTAGGGCAAGGACATGCACAGGTGGAACCAATGCTGGCACCAAGTGGGAACTTCCTGCAGGCTGTTCTGTTGCAATGAGCTGGCTGAGTTTATCCTGCGAGCAAGGGATTTGTGCAGTGCAACACAGGCCCAAAGTTAATGCTGTATGTGCAACACAGTACAGGCCTGTGCATATTCCAGTTAATGGTTATGTGGATCATTACCTTCTCAATGTACAGCAGTTTTCCAATCAGAATCACTACACCACTACCACCCCGAGTCCCTTGTCTGCAGCTTTTGGTTTACATTGGGGGGGGAGAGGAAAGACTTACTGAATAATAAGATAGTAGTAATTTCAATAGCTGTTAAGAGTTAAGGATGTTATGAAAGGGAGAGAGAAAGACGCAGACAGAGAAGGGGCAAAGACAGAAAGGAGAGAAAGGCAAGAAGGAGAGGTGCAGAGGAAGACACAGAGGGAGGCTGAGACCAAGAGAGCGACAGGAGGGGGCAGAGAGAGAGAGAAAGGAGAGAAGGCCAGAGAGAGAGGTAAGCCACTTAGGAGAATGGATCCATGAGAAGGAGAGAGACAGAAAGAGGGGCAGCTACAGAGAGAGAAAGACAGACAAGGTAGAGCGAGATGGGGAGGAGGGGGTGTGTGATGCAGGGAAAGCAGGAGAAACCTAGAACGAAACCTAGAGTGGAATATGACAAAGAATGAGACACCAACACTGAAGAGCCTGTCAAGGAGGCTGAGAGAAAGAGAGCAGCAGACAGGGAAGGAGGCAGAGACAGGCAGGAAGTCAGAAGAGCGGGGACAGAGAGCGAGAGGTAGTCAGATGGTAAGGCAGAGAGAGGCAAGCAGGCTGAATAGCAGGCATCTAGAAGAGACAGGCAGAAAGGAAAAGAGCGACAGGCAGAGAAGAAGAGAGGGAGGCAGAGAGAAAGAGATCCCAGCAGGCAGACTGAGATTTGGGGTGACTGCCAGTGTCTTAGGCTCACTGTCTGGTTTAGCTGCTGTCCTAGGCTTATCATTTGGTTTAGCTGCTGACTTAGGCTCCCTATCTGGTGTAGCTGCTGACTTAGGCTCATTGGTTTAGCTGCTGTCTCAGTACCTAGGGTATTGGCTGCAGCCTGAGTGACTGGGGTAGCTGCTGATTTATCTCCTTGCCTCCCTACCTCTATCTGCTGCCCTAGAGTATCTAGCAGCATATGATAAGCATATGCTAGGGCACAGCTTATTGCAATGAGCTTTTTCTTTTTAGAGTCATCATGGCAGTTCTCCTTCAGATATTTCCCTCTCAGGTTTGGCTGGTTTCCCGAGATTAGGGTAGAGTCCCCTGCCCTCCAAAAGCCCCAAGCCGAACGCAGAAATGAACCGGAGTCTTCAGATGTTCTTTTTTCAAGGCTTTTCTCGTTGTTTATTATTTTTTATCTTTTCCTTTTCCCCTGTGCCCGGCCAAGGTCTGTCCAGCTCAAGCACCAGGCGAAGACTCTGCCCCTGATGAAGGTTCGTCATCTCTTATACAGATTATTACATACTTATTTGAAGTACTACCCCCCTTTCCCATCCCCCTAGCAGATTCTGGGGAGCTTTGGGGGAGTAGGCTTCAAGGATAGGGAAAAGAAATCCAGAAGAGGCTCTTACCTCAAGGGAATATTCCAAGGCTTTATTCTTGAAGGGGTCCAGAGGCAAAGAGGGAGAACATGGAGGAGCAGGGGTTTTTATCTAGTCTCTGTCTGGGATGGGATACCTGGCAGAGAGCCATAGGTCAGAGATAAGGGGAAGGTAGGGTTAAACTACTTGATTACAGGCTCTGGGGGTTCTGAGGGAAAGACCATTCCCCAAGGGTTACAACACTTATCATTTACAATTACAAACCAATATCTACATTCTGTACTAAGCAGGTTATTTCTACACTAACCCAATCTCCTTGAACTACTTTGTGCCACCGTCACAGGAGAAGATGGAGACGAAGAAGATGACCCCAGGGCACCACCCAGAATCCTCCATCTTGTCCCCATTCAGCCCTATTCTAGAAACCCCAAATGCGAAAACTACACTATTCTTTATTACACTTTGTGTCTTGTAATTACTCTCTCAGTGTTGGAAATCTTTCCCATGGACTAAAGTCAAAGCCAATGTCTTCCTGGGCTCTGTGCCAGGGTCTCCAACCCCCCTGTACAGATCCCGGACCCCCCTCTACAGGTCTCAAACCTTGCTGTTCAGGTTCCTGTCTGTCCAGGGTATCCAAAGGAATGCCCTGGACTCCCACATTTCCCCACCTCGTCTGGGTTCTGAATTTGTTCACGTGAAAATTCCCAAGCTGGAGGATCAGAAAATTCTTTCAAGGTTTGGCCCATTTTCTCTCATTCTCAGTACCATTTGGGATTTTTCACACCTGGGTCTACTTCTGGGTCTACTTCTAGGTCAGCAGTCTCATCAGCCCCTCTGGAAATCTCAGATCTCTCTCTAGACAAGCTGCAAACTATACAGAGGATGCTTACTAGATGAAATATCAGGATGGTGATATCTTTAACATTCAGGGTGTGAAAAACGACGTTTCACCTTTTTATATTAATTTATAAGTTTAATAAAAATAAAATAAAATAGAATAAAAATAGACAATAAGGAGACAAAAGAAGATAGCTTCTCAGCTGAGGGTGCAAAGCAACACACTGCCCATTCTAAATTCTTTGGTATTTAAAAGTCTTGGTGTTACATATTTAAATAAGCTAATGCATGATTCAAATATTCATTTTGGTTTCAAGACCCCCTTAAGCATACAGGTTATCTGTGAGACTCCACAAAGTCTAGAAGTATGTTGTAAATCTGTCTTCCAAAGATTCAGAACTCTCAAAGGCTTAATTGTTCCTTATCAGAAATCTTTAGTTCAGGAATTCCAGACATCCCTTCTGTCTTCTATCTAGTTGAGGAGTTAAAAAAAAAAACAACCCATCTCTACTTTGTTACAATCTGAAAGTATACCTTGATTACCTTTTTAAATTCCACAAACAAAAGAAAATACAGTACAACCTTCTTACATTATATGTATAACATTCATCTCAATATTTGCGAAAAGCCAACTCCAAAATATGCATTTATAACAAGGGGACACTGAACATTCTCCAAAAGTGATGTAACTGATTCAAAAGAGAAGGAAAGAAAAGACTGAAACTCTTCATCCCCTACTCCTCCTCTAACAAACTGGGTACAATTATTAATAAATCCCCAAAACATGCTACTGGAACTAGGATGCAGGGTAGGACGAAGAAACCATAAACCAAACATACTTGGCACAAACTCCAGTATCTGTATAAACTTCCTATAAATCATAATCACTGAGCCCAGGAGAACAGCTGTCCTAATTTGTGCACCTCTAGTGTAAAAGCTATGTGTTAGGGACAACATTGGAGCTATTTCTGGATAAGAAAACAAACCTAGGGACCAGAAAGGTATTAAAACCTCAAGAAAGCCTAGGGAACAGAAACACAGAAAGGACTCCATTCCGAGAGACTTTAGGAATTCAAGGAGCAACATGGCTACTGACTACTCTATCCCCACACAAAGTACAACCAAAATGCAATCAATACAAGTTTTTTCCACTCTCTCAAGCCCCACGTTGGGCTCCAATAAAAATGTATTTTTTTTTGGTTTAGGGCAAATTTGGGAGGAAACCTCTGAAGGGGGGTTCCTCTAGAAAGCAAACCCAAACGGCTTCTTCTCCCAGCTGGTCTGGGAAAAACTTCTTCAGAGAAAAGTGGAAAAAACTATTTATTTAGCAAACAAAATACCTACAACTACAAAGAATGAATAATATGAAACAATAAAACCTCTCGCTGCTCCGAAGAGAGATGGCAAACTGAGAAAGTCTTTGCCATGGGTGTAGCTCAGCTCACTCAGTCTCATCCATCTCAGTCCTTCTGGAGGTCCAGCCCCGGTGGGCTGCAGGTGCAAGTCCTCGGTGCTCTTCTGGGTTTTTTAGTCCAGAGCAGTCCCAAGAAAAAGGAAAAAATAAACAAACAAACAAAAACAGTCCAGGGAACTTCTCTGCCTCAGCTAGCTAAAACTAACTAAAAGCACAGGAGATCTCTGTCACACCGCTGTCCGTGCCTCAGACGAACTGCCAGAGCAAGGATGTGTGGGAGTCAGGCAGTTTTCTCAAAACAAACTGTGCGCTGCTTCTTCCTCTCCCTTCGCTCCCAGAACCAGTTTTAAAGGTACAGAACTTAATATACTGTACATACAGAACAGACGATTGGGGATAAAAGCATCATTAAGTCACTCTAGGACAGTGGGGCAGGAAGACAGAGGGAAAGGCAGGCAGAGAAGCAGATGCAGAGAAAAAAGAGAGGTGGGCAGGGAAAGAGAAGGAGAGAGAGAGAGAGAGGAAGAAAGACAGAGCAGTGGGCAGGGAGCCAGAGAGCTGTAAGAAAGACGGGCAGAGAGAGAGGCAGGGAAACAGGCAGAGGAGAGGCAGGCAGGCTGAGAGGCAGAGAGACAGGAAGACATGGGGAGAAGCAAAGAGAGTCAGAGGCAGATGGACAGAAAGACAGGAAGTTGGAGAGACAGAGAGCGATGCAGTCAGAGAGAGGCTGGCAGGGACAGAGATAGGCAGTCAGGCAAACAAAATCAGGAAGTCTGAGAAGGGGCAGGAAGAAAGGGAGGGGGCAGAGAGAGTGGCAGGCAGGAGAGAGAGGCAGTCAGGCAGAGAGGCAGTCAGGTAGCGAGGCGGGCAGTGAGACAAAGAGGTAGACAGGTGTAGAAAAATAGTGAAAGACAAAGCTCAGCAAGGAGTGTCCACGTTGGCAATAGCTCATCAGAAAAAAAGCTGTCTGCAAACTGTGAAAAACGAGGTTCACTCTCCTGGTAAAATTTAAAAGTTTAATAAAGGACAATAGGAGACAAAGACAATAAAGCAAAAATTTTAATGGCCAGATGCTTGGCATTCAGCCAAGAGCACACCTGCTATTTTGGAGACATCCTTTATATACCTTTTCTATTGCATCAGCCTATTGCATATTCATAAACAATTATGCATATTCAAACTTTCCCCCAAACTAGTTTACATGTTCCAAGAACTGTTTAGCATGGCTTCTCCTCGGGTCTGCCTTTTTAGAGCATGCGCATTTCTTGGCTGTGGTTTTAGTCTGTTCTTATTATCACCTCCAGCTTGGGTTTTGGTCCATACTTTCTACAGACGGTAGGTGCTGATAGTTGGCATGTCAGTAGCAGGGGTCTTCATCATATGTTCATTGGATGTTATCCCAACCAAGCAGGCAGTTCAACTACTACAAGCCTAACTATATCAGGTATTTTACTACTATGTCGAAGTTTAGTTAATAGCAGAAATAAAAATTATATCTTTATAGCAAAGTTAGTTTAACATTATACATATAGCATCCATTTTAATATTTGCAAAAAACCAATATTATAATATGTATTTATAAAAAAACCTTAGGAGCAGGAACACTGAGGGTGCTTGGTGTACTGCCCTGAGAGAGCAATAAAACAAAGGATGGAGGGGCACAGAGGTGTTGCAGTCATGCTCTGTTTAAAACAATGCAGCTAATGGGAACTAAGACAAAGGAATGGCCCAACCAGTGACTGAAAGCTGAACTTTCATTAACTCAAAAATACATATTGCTTTCCATGTCCCTGCATATGCAAATAAAATAAAACCTGTACAGGCTTCACATGTATGACTGAAGTCACCCAAACTCCACCTAATCATGAAATTAAATCAACTGAAACTTTATATTTTCACCACCCTCAAAGAAAACAATATAAATATAACTTAAGAGGGAAGGGAGATCACAGGAGACTCCACCTTTGTATCCTGGGACAGTTGACAGACTATACCTGTCTCCTCCCCCATAGGGATGCCTATTGGATAAGCTTTATTTGCCGTAATACTATTACTTATGCTTTCTGATATCAGTGTATTTATCAACGGAAATTTATGAACCTTATTCTGTCACATCAATAAATTGCACTATTTGTGAATCTGGAATCCTACTGAATGTTCCCAGACTTATAGTGTAACCCACACTATTTGTGCATCTGGGATCGCAAATGTGACCAGACTTATAGTGCTGAATTGGTTACTCTAAAATATTATTTGTGAAGGTCTCCCAGAGACATGGACAGACAGATAATATACTGACTAAGAAGGGAAAGATCTAGCTGCCCTTGGGCCCACTACATCTGCTGATAACCCAGAAAGCAAGAGGGTCTCCCTTTCCTAAATTTTTGTGACAACAGGTAGAGAGGAAAGCAGGCAGAGAGACTGAAAGGCAGGCCAGCAGAGAGGCAGGCTGGCATACAGGGACAGGCAGAGACATGCATGCAGGGAGAAAGAGAGGCAGACAGGGAAAAGAGGCAGGTAGACAGAGAGGTAGGGAGGCAGGCAAGCAAGCAGAGAGGGAGGCAGACAGGCAGTGAGACAGAGAGTCTGGCAGGAATGCCATGAGAGAGGCAGGGATGCAGAGGCAGGTGGAGGGGAGGGGGAGAGAAAGGCTGGAAGAGACAGAGGGAAAGAGGGAGACAGAGAAAATAAAAGAGCCAGGCAAAGAGAAAGAAAGAAACACATGGAGGCAGGCAGAGAGGAGAAAAAGGCCAGAAGAGAGAATGAGATGGGAGTGCAGAAAGAGAGAGAGGTGGACAGAGGGGGAAAGTGCCAAAGGAGGAGAGAAGGAGAGGAGCATGTAGAGAGAAAGATGGGGCAAGCCTGGAGACTGAGGCAGAGAGAGGAAGGCGGGGAGGGGGGCAAGACAGAGAGAGTTATGCACACAGTGGAAGACAGTGACAGTGGGAAAAAGAGAGTTGCTCTGGTGGGTCAACCTTGGCTGGCCACCAGGTGTCCACTAAGCCACTCTATAACTCCCCCTCCATCAACAGGATGGGGGAGAAAATACAATGGAAAGCTTGTGTGTACAAATAAAGACAGTGAGATCATTTACTACAGGCAAAACAGACCTGACTTGGGGAAATTTAATTTAATTTATTCCAAATTAAACAGAGCAGGACAAGGAGAAATAAGAATAAATCTAAAAATGCCTTCCCCCCACCCCTCCCTTCTTCCCAGGCTCACTTTCACTCCTGACTCTTCTACACCTCCACCCAAGTAGCACAAGGTGATGGGGAATGAGGGTTGTGGTCAGTACATAACGATGTGTTTCTACAGCTTCTTCCCACTCGTGCTCTTCCTCTGCTCCAGTGCAGGGTCCCTCCCACAGAATACAGTCTTTCATGACTACCCAGCAAAGTGGTGAAGTTACCACCCCTGGAGGTATTCAAAAGACATGTGGATGTGGCACTTGGGGACATGGTTTAGTGGTGAACACGGTGGTGTTAGGTTAACGGTTGGACTGACTTGATGATCTTAGAGGTCTTTTCTAACCTTAATGATTCTATGAACTTCTCCAGTGTGGGTCCTTCCCACAGGCTGCACTTCTTCACAAACTGCTCCAATGAGTCCTTTCTATGGGGTACAGTCCTTCATGAACACCTGCTGCAGCATGGTTTCCCCACAGGGTCGCACGTAGACATGGTGCTTAGGGACATGGTTTAGTGGTGGGCTTGGCACTGTTAGGTTAATGGTTGGATTCTATGATCTTGGAGGTCTTTTCCAACCTAAATAATTCTATGATTCTATATCTATTATTCTTTTCACTGTATTTCCAAAGCTGTTTTGCCTGCAATTTGCAGGGAGCTATAGATCACTCCAGCCAGGTTCACTGCAGGGTATTTCCAACCTCTTGAGTAGTTGTAGCACAATTAGCATGAAGTGATCAAGTGAACTATGGTTTGAAACCCGTGTGGGAGAGAAGTTTTTCAAACAATAGGGATGTCTCCCTATCTCTCCTTTACTATGTTCTAAGGAATATCTCCTAGGGAAAAATCCCTGGGCACATCACAGGAGTTTGAGCAACCCCACCTTCCCAGAAATTTTAGGGAGTGTCTCTGTTTCAGTTTGTTGACCCCACCTTCTTCATCCTTAAATACCTAATCTCAGCTGGTGGTGGCTGAGTAGTTAATTTAGAGCATATTCAGTTTGAACTGAAACATCAAAAGCAAAGTTTCTGCTGCTTTGGTGAATAAGCCTGGTATTTCTGACTCCCCGGGAGGAGGGTCTGAATATTATCTCAGTCCCTTCCCCTGTGCTGAACCCTGTTTGCTGTAGCCGCCTTTAGCACTTACATTCAAGGTGGAGGAGGGGTGGGGGGTCGTTCTGCAGGACAGCACCAAAACTGTCGCCTGACTCATCCCTATGCCCAAATTGTTGTTTCTCTTTTAAGGACCCCTAGAAAGGTTCCAGCACTTCAGGAGAGGAAAAAATCACGTATCTCCTTGGATCAGGGACTTATCTGACCATCCTTGGAGACAAGGACCTCTTGCATCACTAACAATTGGACTGGCTGACCCTGGGCTGTCCTGTCTAGCCACCATTTTTTAATAAGCAGGATGGAGTGCATTTGTCTAATGAGGGATTTACATTTCCACTAGGTATATTATTGGCAGAGTCGAGTTATGTTTGTTCCTCTACAATTCAATGATTTCCTCTACACTACTTGGGTCTGCTATTTGGCTCCATTTGGTTTAAATCTCTGCAAGATGAGGCTCTTTCTTTTCAGCTGTGCATTTCCCTTTTCTACCTGATTATTCACAAATTTTGAAAGTCAGTTTGTAGACAGCTCAGCCTTAGCCTGATTCTCTCAGGTTTTCTCTGACTTTATAGCCAACATTATTATTGATTTGATAGGTAAAAGTGATTTCTTACTTACAGGAAGTCTTGTACATACTCTGGTAAGCCTCTCTTTTCATCCCCCAAACTACAAATCCCAGTCACTAGTCCTGCAGTTTGAGCCATTTACACATCCTATTGTCCTTCTAATATTCTGTAAACATATTTTCAGTCCAATTGTTCCAATTAACCCAAGGATTTAGGAGCACAGGTCCTGTTTGGGTACTTGCATAAAGCTCTAGAAAGTTGGTTATAAATTTATCACTGTAGGCACATTAGCAGAGGATCAGTACCCTTCACATAAGAATTACATATGTGTAATCTCGGGAGTACTCACAACTCAACAAGATTGAGTGCAGGCTATGAAAATGTTAAGGGATGTTAGGAGCACAGCTGCCTCCTCAAGCAGCCATGGCCAGAACTCTCCTGCCCAGCTGCTGAATCACAGCCCAGGGAATTCAGAGTCTCTGCCCAGGCTGAGGGATTCAGCTGTTACTTTCCTGGTTGCAGGCTCAGCTGGCAGTGAAGCTGAGCACGTGTCTGAGACACATATACACACAGAGAACATATACAGGACATTGATACAGCCAGTCACACAGACTGCCACAGACAAGGTGTTGTTGTCAACACCACACACAAACTAGGATTCAAATAAAACATAAACACAGAGACCTGGAAGGGATATAAATTCACTAGTAAAAGCACACGTGCACACACACTTTTGCAGATCCCCCGAGTACCCACATGGATGCTTCTATTTTCTCACTAACCCCCCCCCCCCCCCCCCCCCCCCCATCCTGGACTCTCTTTTCTGCAACATTACAGGGGAAGGAGGAGCATCAATGGGTGTAGAAGGGGATTTCAGGGGAGAGGTTTGAACAAATTTCCCATTTGGACATGAACCTTGAGATTGGTTCCCTTTTGGAGAGGGAAGTTTCCATTGCCAGACATAACTATTTCAAATATACCAATAATGCATTTGCCCTGGGAACTGTTCCTCCAATATGAGTCGCAAAAAAAAATACAGCCTATCATAATCAAAACTGCCCACCTCAGGACACTGTTGGGTTGCAATTCCACCAGTTGGTAGTCAATGTGGGCCAGGTATCCAGGTGCAGTTCCAGTGCTCTTTTCTTAGATAACCCCTGGGTTCCATCTATTTTCACCCAACTGGTTAGCAATTCACCTAAAGGTGACCCTTTCACTATACTGTGTCTGATCCTCATTATTATTAACTCTCACTTCCTTGTTGCAAAAAAAAATTATCTGCCCAAATGGTACCCTTTGTGCTCAAGTTCCCCAGGTGACCTCACCTTTTGCCATCAGTGGGTCATTGACTTGCAGGGGGTCATAGTGGCTGGTGTAGTCAAGTGAGTTGTCAAAGTCCCTTCTGGGGTGCCAAAACTGTCACAGGATTTTTTATTGCTGAACAAAGAAGAAGATGCAGACACCCTTAAGTACAGAATTGCAAAAGGAAATACTTTACTGCAATGTGCATGCAGTGGCCCAGCCTAGTTCTTGAGGGGCCCTAATTATAAGTAACAGGTTATATAGAATATACAGGTGGATTCACCCAATTACAGTCCTAAGCTTATCTACAGTGGGCTGATCCTTCGGGAGGCTGTGTGATGAGAGACAATGGCCTGATTTTCATCCTTTGTTACATGCTCAGAACCAGTTTCCACAGGTTTATTTTCAGGCAAGGTTGTCGTGACTAGCTGAGCTTTCATGCTTCAATGTCTTCCCTCCTTAAGTTCTTGGAAAGCTCACTGAAACTAGGGTAAGGTCCAACCTATTAAGTGACCTAAGTTTGTACTTTTTTCACAGTGCACCCATTGCTCAGTGGGGCAGGGAACTCAGTGATCAAGTACATAGTGAAATCCAAGTTACTCAATGCTTTTTTTTTCCTTCAGTTTTTACTGATAAGGCCTGCTCTCTCCAAGCCAATTGGATGTTCATAAGTCTATGGGACCAGATGGGATGCATCCCAGGGTGATAAGGGTGCTGGCAGGTGAGCTTGTGAAGCCTCTCTCCATCATTTACCAACAGTTCTGGCTCACTGGTGAGGTTCCAGATGACTGGAAGCTGGCCAATGTGACACCCATTCACAAGAAGGATAGGAAGGAGGATCCTGGTAATTATAGGCCAGTTAGCCTGACCTGAGTACCTGGGAAGGTAATGGAACAGTTTATACTGAGTGCTATCATGCAGCATGTACAGGATGGCCAGGTGTCTGGGTTTTAAAGGCAGGTATCTGCTAAGGAGGGGCAGGGCCTCCCTAGGGAATGGAGAATTCAAATCCTCTCCCTCCAAATTGTTATAATTTAGAAAATTTAAGGGGCTCTCAGGCAAAGATATGGGGATAGGAATAACAGTTCTTTACTAGTATGTGTTATAAATGCATGCATTGGAGTTGGCTTTTCGCATATAGCAAGATGATTGCTTTATGTATAATATGGGAAGGTTGTATTGTATGTTCTTTTATTAATACAATTTGAAAAATGTGATAAATGAATATTCTTAGATTGTAACAAAGTAGAGAAGGGGTTGTCCTGTTTTTTGTAACTCCTCAACCAGATAGAAGACAAGGGACGTCTGGAAATTCCTGAACCAAAGATAATGGACAATTGAGCCTTTCTGAGGAAGACAGATTTACAACATCCATCCAGACTAAATGGAGCCCCATAAATAAACTGTGTACTTAAGGGGGGTCTTGAAACTAAAATGAATATTTGAATCATGTATTAGCTCATTTAAATATGTAATACAGAAGTCCTTAAAACAAAGGTTCTGAAAAGAGACGATGTGCTGATCTTGTTGGTATCAGCACCTCGGCCAAAAAGAGCTTTGGTGTTTTTTTTGTCTCCTTATTGCCTATTTTATTTTACTTTTATTAAACTTATAAATTTTACATAAAAAGTGAATTGTGTTTTTCACATATGTATAACAAGACAAACAACAACAAGTACAGCATTAACAATAAACAGAACCAGGAAAGCCAATAGGGGCTGACCTGGGGGAAGTGAGGTGTAGGTGGTGTCAGGTAGAGGGGATTCAGTGCAGAGGCTCACGGGAAGGTACAGAAAATGCTTTGTGTGAATACATACAACAGAAACACCCAGTGGAATATAACAAAGTGAACTAACTACTTAGTGCAATACAACATCTCACCCTTTTCTGTTACAATAAAACTGAAAGACAGGTGTCAGGCCTATTCTGATGAAGTGAGGGTCTTTAAAACTAGGCAGTGTAGAATTCTGAACGTCAGCATAATTAAAAACAAGACAACAAAAAGTAACAGGATTGTAAAAGGAAACACAAACACAAAGCATATTAATAATCTGAGGTCTGCCAGAATTAACCTGATTTTAAGAAGGCTCTGTCTTCTCTTCCTGGCGGTGTCTTCTTTCTGAAGCAACAGCTGCTCGCTTCTCATCATCTTCCGTTGGTGCTGGGTTTTTTGGAACAAAAGGTTTCACCCACTTTTGGGATATCCAGCGTGGGCCCGAGGGAGTGGATACGCACGCGTAGCCACACCCCAGGTCAGGAGCTCATAGGGACCTCTGATCTCCCAGGTTTCTGGGTCCCTGATCAAAACTGGTGGACTCTGTGACAGCTTAAACTGATTACCAGTGTTAAAGTGACGTACCACTGGAGGACTCATATTCTCAAATGAGCAATTCAGAAAGTTAATGGTAAAAATGGCTTTGCAGATTTTTTGTGTTGGTGACATCCATGCTGTGGAACTGTCATGCCTAGCCAGGACCTTTATGAGCATCTGGTGGGCACGCTCAACCACAGCTTGGCCTGTGGGGGAGTGGGGGATGCCTGTTATATGTTCCACTCCCCACTGCTGGACAAACTCTAGGAATTCCTTGCTTTTGTACGCTGGGCCATTTTCAGTTTTGATTTTCTTAGGGATCCCCAGTACTGAAAAGGCTTGCACAAGATGTTTCTTGGCATGTGCAGCCATTTCTCCTGCGTGGGCAGAGGCATAAACTGCATTTGAATAGGTGTTAATGCTCACATGCACATATTTTTGGCAGCTGAAACTAGGAATGTGTGTGATGTCTGTCTTCCACTCCTCACAGCTTCCAAGCCCTCTGGGGTTAACCCCCATACCTAGCAATGGCATGGCTTGGTGTTGACAGTTAGGACAGGTAGCCACGATGGCCCACATCTGACTGCGTGTTAGTTGGAATTGACACATTAGGCCTGGTGCATTTTGATGGTACTATTGGTGACTAAGCTTTGCTTGTTGGAAAATATTTGGAAGGCGTGCCAGTTCTGCTGGGGCTGCAAGGGAATCTGCCTTGCAATTACCCTCTGCGATCTCACCTGGCAAATCAGTATGTGACCTTATGTGCATCACATAAAATGGGTGCTCTCGATGCGAAACTAAATAAATTAGTTTTGAGAGCAGCCTGAAGAGGTGTTCGTTCTCGATGTCTTTGAGAACTGCCTGCTCTGCCCTGGACACCACCCCCGCCACATAGGCTGAATCGGTAACCAAATTAATTGGCTCCGAGAACCTCTCAAAAGCTCTCACTAATGCCACCAGTTCAGCTACCTGAGGAGATCCCTCCACAAACTCCACATCAGCTCCCCAATGCTGAGTTTGGGGATTTCTCCAAGTCATCACCGACTTGTGGGATGCCCCGGATGCATCAGTGAACACTGTGAGAGCCTTGAGTGGCCTACGACTCCTTTTCTCACAAGGAATGAGGTGGAACTCCTCGTGGAACAGCTTGTGTGAAGGGGCATGGACTGATATTTGCCCACTGTAGCTGTCCAGGGATATCTGGAGGTTGGCATTCCCTTGGAGCAGGCACTTGAACATCTCTTTGGTCAGCCTCTTGGGAGAGTTCTTTCCCTCCCCAGAAAACTTGACCGGGAGGTGAATACACGCAAAGTCACAACCAGCCAGCTCACGCAGTCTCAGCCTGGCTTTTTGGATCAGCTGAGCTATGAGCTCTTGTGGCCTTGTGATAATCTTGGATCGTTTGCAGGAGAGGAAGACTGACTCTATTATTAAGACTGAATCTCTCTGCCCTTTGATCCATTGAAATATCAAACGGTGTAAGTGTGGCAACCTTCCTAGAACAATGAATTTGAAAGGCAGCTCAGGCTGATACCGGTGAGCCTGCCTCTTGGTCAAAGCCTTTTGTACCTTCTGTATTGCAGTTTTTGCCTCTGGGGCCAGTTCTCTGGCAGAGAGCAGGTCTATCTCCCCCCTCAATAAATCGTTGAGGGGATCTAGGCCCTCATTGGTGAGACCTAGCCAGGGCCTGACCCAGTTCAAGGACCCACACAGGGATTGGAGATCCGCTAGGGTTTTGGGATCACTTTTGATTTCCAGTTTTTGCGGAACAATGGTCTGCGCAGTGATCTCCAAGCCCAGGTACCTCCAAGGTGGCATCTTTTGAACTTTATCTTCCTGCAGTTGGAATCCAGCAGAGGTTAGAACTTTAACCACTAGGTCAAGCGTGTGTTGGAGTGTAGTGTCATTGAGGGCACACACAAGCACATCATCCATATAGTGTAGGGTAATGGCTTCCTTTCTTTTGGCATGTACCGGGGACAGTAATGAGGCTACGTACTGCTGGCAGATGGAGGGGTTTCATTTTAGGCCTTGCGGCAAAACTTTCCAGTGGTAGCGCTTCATTGGGGCTTCTCGATTAATGGTAGGAACCGAGAAGGCAAACCGTGGGGCATCTTCTTGGTGTAGTGGAATTTGGAAGAAACAGTCCTTGATATCTAGGACAACCAATTGCCAATTTTGAGGGAGCATTGTTGGGGAAGGCATCCCTGGTTGGAGAGAGCCCATGTCCTGTACCACCTTGTGTATTTCTCGGAGGTTGTGGAGGAGCCTCCACTTGTTCTTCCCTGGCTTTTTTATTACAAAGACTGCGGAATTCCAAGGACTGGTGGTTTCTTCTATGTAACCCTTTGCCAATTGTTCCTCTACAAGCTCCTCGAGAGCCCTAACCTTTTCCTTGCTGAGCAGCCACTGGTTTATCCAGACTGGGGTGTCATCCAGCCACGTTAACTTTTGGGTAGGGCGCTCCACAGTGGCTGCTTCTAAAAATCCTGGGGGGTTTTAGGGATTACTAATCTGACCCCCACTGGGACATGGTGTCTCTCCCCCCCAAGGAAGTCTTATAGTCAATGACAAACAGACGGACACTGGCCAATTTTCTGTCCAGTCCCTCAATTTGCACCATGCTTTTTGAGATTTTTGCCAATTGGAGTCCTCCTATACCTTGAAGTCTGCCAGCCACGGGTTGCAAGTCCTAATGAGAAGGCCACATCTTTTCTGGTATAATAGTAATGTCCGCGCCAGAGTCTAAGAGCTCATCTATGTGGAGATGGTCTGTCCCATGGGTTAGATTGCACCTCATCATGGGTTTGGCCTCGCCCACCACTTCTGCCCAGTAGATATCAGGTGTTTTTCCATCTACTGGGACCCCTGCTCGAGTGGGAATGGCCTGGGCAATGATTTGCCCCTTGGCCAGATAGAAGGGTGGCTGAGGACAACGCGCCAAGTGAATGAGTTTAGGTATGCTCCCCTTAATGATCATGGGAATGAAGCCAGGGAACTCTTAATTAGATGGGAGGCTGGACAGAGCAACGCACATACAACCCATTTGGTTAAATCATGTGTTCTCCCTTTATTATCTCCAGACAGCGGGTTAAATACAGTTTCAGATAGTTTACAGTTGTGTTTTCTAATTGGCATTCAGTGTGAAGAAAAATGCAAACAATTCCATCCTTAAGGAAGCCACCGTAATCACACTATAACTAACCTATCTAATGCCTAAACACACCTTAACCTGAATTTTTGCTGTGCCACAGGCCTGTCCACTTCCAGACAGGTCTGAATCTGAGGCCTAGCCTGGGATAGCTCAAATCTCATCCTGCTACATGGGAACAATTTCAATTTCTGTGGGGGTGTGTGCCGTGTCTCTAATAACAAAAAACTCACTGTCCAGTCCTGTGTGATCTACTGTCAAGTCTTGTGATTTCTCAGGCAATTCTACTTCAGTGATTGTCCAGTGAGTAGATCTGAAAAGAAAAGCATCTTTAGTTACAAGCTTAAAACGCCCGCAAGGCAGCCAAGCCTTGTTGGGTAAGCATTCCTCATTTTTTTCTCTGTTTCCCTGCACCCAGCTCTGTTTCCCCCCCTTTTTTTCTTAAGAGAGAGTCATTTTTTACAGGGGAACCGGCTGCATTTATGTCTTGGCTCGTCAGGGGTTTGCGCTGGAGTCTTAGTTTTTTCGATAGCTGGTTGTTCCATCTCTCTGAGTCTTTTCCTTCTTCTGCTGGTTTTGGGGACAGTTCCTGGAGAAATGTCCAGGCCTTCTGCACAGGAAGCAGATGATGTGTTGAAGCCATCCAGGTGGAGCCTGTTGTCTGTCCCCTTCTGGTGTTGCAGCTGCTACAGTCTTTCGGTTGGTGGATCCGGGCTTTTCTTCTGGTGCACTGAACAGCTCTGCTACCCTTTCACAGGCTATTGCTATCTGTGTCAGGGTAGGGGGAGGGTTGACGGGCAGTTCTAGGATTACCCTGTGGCAGACTTCATTGGCATTCCTCTGGGCCATTTCCTTGATTATTTCTGCTTGTGCTACTGGGTCCCGAACTTGGTGTTCTATTCCTGCTCGCAGGCGATCCACAAACTGCAAAAAACCTTCTGAATCATGCTGTTTAATATGGATATAACTACCCTGAGGTACTGTGGCAGGTAGCATTTTAAATGCCTTTTCTGCCTGCTTACAAATTTTTTCTAGAATGTATTTTGATAGCACTCTAGCTTGGCTCTCTAGTACAGCCCATTGTCCCTCACCACACAGGTGCTCATAGGTGATGTCTGTCCCTTCTAAATCCTTCACACCTAGGGGGGTCAACCTAAGTTCATTTAAAAGATCTTTTAAGTATTTTTTCCATGTTTCTTCCCAGAAATCAAATTCTGAGGGAGACAACAGGCATCTGAATATTTCTTTTAAATCTGCTGGTGTTAATTCGAGAGATGAAAAGGTAGTTCTCATCACACTTTTAAACATCTCGCTATTTCGGCCAAATTCTCTTTCGACTTTGCATAAATCCATTCTACTTTTGAAAGAGAAAGGCTGGTAGTTTCTGGTTGCATTATCCCAACCAGAGTATACCACTGGTGCTGCTACTGGAATTGTTTCACTTGTTTTGTTTCTATAGGGACTAGCTGTGGGCCTGCTGTTAGTGGAAATCCAGCTAAACATGTGGGGTCTCAGACCATATGGGAGCCCCACGTTGGGCACCATTCTAACTCAATTCCTTTTTGGCTCCTGAGCTTTAGCCCTGGCTAGCAGTACGCTGGGGGGGGGGGAACTGAGTCAAGGATGAAGGTAAAAGACAAAAGGCGCTTTTAATCCTTCAGGAACACAGTCCCACAGTTTAATTCAGCACCTACTCCATGCGACTTGGGGGAATGAAGAGAGGGATTAGGAGAAGAATTAAGAACCTGATTTCCTGCCAGAGGGTAGTTTCATGCCCTCTGCCAAGGAGGGGGAGGGGAGGGGAGGGGAGGGGAGGGGAGGGGAGGGGAGGGGAGGGGAGGGGAGGGGAGGGGGTCTACCAGCCAATGGGGGCTGACCTGGGGGAAGTGAGGTATAGATGGTGTCAGGTAGAGGGATTCAGTGCAGAGGCTCACGGGAAGGTACAGCAAATGCTTTGTGTGAATACATATAACAGAAACACCCAGTGGAATATAACAAAGTGAACTAATTACTTAGTGCAATACAACATTGGTCTTTATTGGAGGCCTCCGGGGGCAGATATGGAAGATGTCCACAAAATGCACCCCCCACCCCCAGGGTGAATACAGTTTTTTAGGTTTAGCAGATTAGCATAATTGACAAAAATCACCAGTTAGAGACATAAGAGGTGAGGTCATTTCCCCCTCTCTAAATCCTCCCCGCTCAGGTGGAAACTGAACTTTGTTTATGAAAATGTGTCTTGAAGAGCTGTTTTTCTACCTTGGTTTCTAAGGACAACCAAGATAGCATAGGGGTCTTGAAATGTGTTTTGTCTTTCTGCCTAGGAAAATACTGAAGCTAAGCTACAATAATAGGCTACAGAGCTACAAATATATGTGTAAAGAATACAGAGAATATATAAAATAAAAAAAGGCAAAAATCAACATGGCATGATTTCCCCCATTTTTGAGACTAACAAGTCTCTACCTTGTCTAGTCTCTACTCTGTATTTAACCACAGCACCAGTTTACACAACCAGCTATACCACCAGCTATTGTACAGATGCCAACTATAACTTCGGCTACTATAAACATTTCTTTTATCCAGGCCCAATTTGGTAACCATGAAGTAAGTATGTCGAAGATATATTCAAAGTTCAGTGAGTCTTTGAAAGCTGCCTGATGTAGAATTTGAGTTTGCTTCCAAATTTCAACCAAATCCTTAAAAATTCTTTCACTCTGATCTACATAAGAACAACAAGTAATGTTAATGTTTGTGCGGCTAGTAGGAAATTGAGAGCCATTTTGTTTTGTAATACTCTGCCAGACAAGTCATGGATTTCTTCTTGTAAGGCCAAAATTGCATCTGAAATTTGCTTTTCACTATGTTCAATAACCCTTAATGTGATCAAATATTATGTTTGGAATCACAGCCGCATGGGCACAGGCACGATCTTTATCTAGGGGCAAAACTTACCAGGCCTCATGTTCACATATCCAATACTACATTGACAAGTCGTTTATATGAAGAGCTTTTGGATGCATTTTGGACTAAAGCCACAAGCAAATTTTGGGGCCAAATCTGAGCCGTGGTTACCAACTGTGCAGATAACAGGCACAAAAAGAACAATTTTAAACCACATCATCCTGATTTGTATCAGTGTCTGTTTTCTGGTTGTCTCAGGAACAGAGGTCTTCTTAACTCTGGAGTAGTGAATTCAGAGTTCTCTGCCTGCACCTTTGACTTCAGTGAGGGTAGTCAGGACTTGGAATGGTCCTTTACACTTAGCTTGTAAGGTCACTGTCTCACCATTTTACATAGACTCAGTCTCCAGGCTGGAACAGATGGGCAGGTGTGTCCAGTCCTATCGGTCTGGGTAACACAATGAATCTCTGGAGCTCCTGCAAAGTGGAACTTAAAACTATTAAATACCTCTGTAAGTCAATTTCCCCCCCTCGTATGAATTTCTCCCATAATATACACTATTTGATATGGCTTGCCATGCAATATTTCATAAGGACTTATGTTGTCTCTCTGCCTTGGCTGTATGCGGATTCTCAGTAAGGCTATAGGCAAGGCCTGAAACCATGTCATGGATGTTTCTTGACAAATTTTACTAATCTGTATTTTGAGGGTTCCATTCACACATTCTGTCTTGCCACTCATCTGGGGTATGTAGGGAATTTTCATATCCCAAACAATTCCCAACATTTGACTATCTTCCCCGATCACTGGGGGACCAACCCCAAAGGAACCCCAAACCTTGGGATTATATGACTAAGTAAAACTTTCCCTACCTCTTTTGCTGTGTTCATGTGACAGGGGTAAGGCTCAGACCATCCACTAAAGGTGTCAACCAACACCAATACATACCTGTATATTTCTTTGCTTGGTAACCCAGCAAAATCTATTTGCCAATAATCTCCAGAAAAACTCCCTGCCTCTGTTATTTCTAACACAACTCTTTTGCTCATGTTTGGGTTGTTTCTATAGCAGATTTCACAATTGCTTGTTATAGATTGTAAAATGTCAGTCATTTCCCTTTCTATTACTACCTTCTTCAGATGTTTCAAAAGATTTTTTGTTCCCCATGAGTGCCTTCATGTTCTCACTGAGGTGGGACTACAATCTGGCCCTCTGGTGTAATAGTCCATTCACTTTCTTTGATTTCAGCTTTTGTGCCAGAAAACTGATGGTCTTTCTGATCACACTTTGGGGTAAACCTTGACAAATCAATTCCCCTCTGTGGCACCACTGTTAAGATGCCTTTTTCAGCAGCCCCTTTTACTATTTTATCAGCAAGATGATTGATTTGGGGGTTGTTTCCCCATCTTGATGAGCTTTGCAATGCATAAAAGCTGTTTCTCTAGATTTCCAAATACTCTGTAGGAGCCCATGGATCTGTTCAGTATTTTCTATTCCATTACCTAGAACAGTTGGCCGTCCTCTTTCTTCCAGATGACTTCACTGACATACACAACATTAAATGCATATTCAGAATTAGTCCATATTTTTACCTTCTTTCCTTCGTTTAGTTCTAGATCTTTTATTGATGTAATCAGTTCAGCTCTCTGTCATGGTACATCTGATAGCAAAGCTTTTGCTTTGGTTACTTTATCCATGGTTGTCACTGCATAAACTGTCATCTGTTAGCCATCTTGCACGAAGCTGCTCGTCTGCATACAGCTCCCAATCTGGATCTTGTGGGTGGCACATCCTTTGGGTCTGGTCTGCTGGAATAGGTCTCTTCTATGGTCTGTAAACAGTCATACTCAGGTACATTATCAGTTAGTGTTGGGAACAGAAACATACAAGGATTGACAGCAAATGTTTTCAGAATAACATTACCCTGTTCCAGCAACACAGCATAGGGTACCTGTCGTCAGTTGTCCTAGGGTGACATGACGATGTTTTTATCCCCAATCGTCTGTTGGGTTTATGCTGGATATTACACTCTGTACCTTCAATGTTGGGTCTGAGAGCAAAGGGGGGGTGGGGGGGAGAAGCGCACAGTTTGTTTTCAGAAACCTTCCTCCTCCGGGGTGGCCTTGAGAGTTGGAGTCAACAACATACAGATGTGAGACGGAGAGGAGTTTTTTTTTCTTTTTAGTTACTTTGTGTAGCTAGCTGACGCAGAGAAACTTTGGAGGGTTTTTTCCTCCTTTTTTTCTTTTTTCCCTTTTTTCTCCTTTCTTTGGAACTGTTCAAACCTCCCTGGACTGAGGACCTGGGGGAGTGCTGGGGGGGGCTTGCACCTGGGACCTACCAATATCTACCCTGCACAGCAACTTTTCCCAGCGCCAGAGGCACTGAGAGCAGAGCAACCACCTACAGGAGGGACTTCTTTTCTAAATTTGTCATCTCTCCAGGGCAGCACGAAGCTCTTGTCATCTGGTATTGTTCAATTTATTGTGCTGGGGAGTGCTTTGCTGGTTTAATAAACAGGTTTCTTTCCACTTCTCTCTGAGGAGGTCTCTCCGGAACCGGTTGGGGGAGGGGAGGGGAGGGACGGCCCCTTAGGAGGTTTCCTCCCAAATTTACCTTAAACCACTACATCAGTGTTCACAGAACAAACTTACAGTGAGTTGGATGCAACTGTTAGATGCAGCAATTCTTGGCTGCTGGCTGGATGCAGCAATTTTTAGCTGCTGCTGTCTCCAGTTCTCCAGTTCCTTTGCCAGCTGCTATTGAATATAGTTAGGCTGTTCTTTAAACTCTCTGTTAAGACTGTCTTGGTGAGTTGGCTCCTTTTCCCTGTTTCAGGATTCTTCCACTTAACAGCAGAGTCCTTGGCATTTCTTATTTGTAGGAATGCAGAAGAAGGTATTTTTAAAACTGAATACAGTACACTCTTCTGAATTATGTATTATTCTCCCCCCTTTTCAAAATTCCAATAGATCATTCTTAGGAGAATTTGGCAAATAGAGAAACTCATGAATCACCGTGTTTTCCTAATCCATATTTCAAAGGTTGAAAGAAAGGTCTCATCTCCCTTACCCCTGTGGCACTAATAATACTTACAGTATCTTGACTCAGTTTCTCTTCTAAGGTGTTCATTAAAACAAGACCCTTGCTTATAGCCTGTTTTAAGGGAGCCTGAAATGCGGCTTTTTTGACACGATGTTTCTCTCCAAAACAAAACTCATTACTATGGAAACCGCGATGAGCCATCTGCAGTAGAAGCTGTGTTCCCGCCTACAAAGGTGACATCAGCTTCTCCGAGGGGCTCAACCCCGCCTCTGCCCTCAGCCCCCCTCAGCAGCAGAAGCGCTGCCACCCAGGGGGGTGACATCATCGCCCTTAGGTTCCGCACTCTCGAGCCTAGGGGTGGCGGGCAGGCCGGGCCAAGCGGCTGCGCTCAGACAGGCTCCCCCACCGGACCAGGGCCAAACCGGCACACCAGCGGCCCCGGCCCCGGGCCGGGTTCTGGCGCAGATCCTCCTCCCCATCTCCCAGCTGTTGTCACGGTGACAACAGGGGCCATCTGTTACGAAGGTGAGAGGAGAGAGCTTAGACAAGTCCTGCCTTTGCCCAGGTTTCTGGCAGTAGGCAGCAGCTTTACTGAGGCAGACAGCACCCCAAAACTCACTCTCGCTTACAAGTTCTTAATAATGACTGATCAGGCCTATTACAACATGAATTATTTATTGAACAGGCCAAGGAAAACAGACATAAGACTTTAAACAGGATTACTTACTACACAGGATAAACAAAAGAAACACTACTAGTACATAAAACACAGTGCATGATAATAAAGGTACCTGTGTTACAGCTAGCAAAGAAATAGTATAGATTGGGAGCCAGTGTCACAAATGAATGACAGCGGTGTGCAGAGAATCTCCTAATTCCTCTCAATCCCCAGGGAAGTATCTCGACATGAAGGTCTCCATGCTGAGGAGAACTCTGCACATTTAGAGAGAGTATAAGAGATTTCTGATTTCATGAAAATCATAGTGGTCTTTTATAGTTGTAAAAAGTGCTGTGTGTGTAGTCACTAACTTTGGTTTATACTTTCTCACCATTTAAGACAGGATATTTATTGCTGGCTGAGGTGGCTTTCAGACAAGATAATTCATCACATGACAAACCATTCCAGCCTGATTTTAGCCATATGTGACAGGGAGATAAGCTTCTGCTGTATCAGGGGGTGAAAGGTCCCGCCCCACCACCTCAACCCCTCTCAGAGTGGCTGTTCCTCTCCTTCCATCACAAGTGACGTGGCCTCCTGCCTCGCCGTGCCATCTCGTGAATTCAATTGCAATTCCAGGAGTTGTCCGTGCCCTGAAATCATGGAAAAACATGCCACAAAATTCCTTCCTTGCTCAAAGCTGAATTTGGGCCCCTCTTTGAATGGGCCTGCTTCAACTGGCTGAGGTCCAAGACCTCCCTTTACACAGATGGAATATAGGAAGTGGAGGCGCCTCTCCCCTTTTCTGTAACAGCCCGAGCTGGGCCTCCCTGGCCGTTTCAAAAAACTTTTTCCATT
The DNA here is from genome assembly GCA_027886175.1 of Phylloscopus collybita. Classification (NCBI taxonomy): domain Eukaryota; kingdom Metazoa; phylum Chordata; class Aves; order Passeriformes; family Phylloscopidae; genus Phylloscopus; species Phylloscopus collybita. The sequence goes on from JAJNNQ010000057.1 coordinate 7,472,209, forward strand.
TATGCCCAGGTGCCCCAGGGTGACTTTATGATGCTTGTATCCCCAATCGTCTGTTCTGTTTATGTTGGATATTATGTTCTGTGCCTTTAAGACTGGTTCCGAGAGTGAAGGGGGGGAGAAAGAGAAGCACCAAGTTTGTTTTCAGAAACTGCACTCACTCCTCCACATTCTTCTCCTGGACTGTGTTGTCTGCAGCACGGACAGACGGCGGGACAGAGATCTCCTATGCTTTTAGTTGGTTTTAGCTAGCTGAGGCAGAGAAGTTCCCTGGACTGTTTATTTTCTTTCCTTTTTCTTTGAACTGTTCAAACCTGCTCTGGACTGAAAACCCAGAAGAGCATCAGGAGCTCACACCTGTGGCCCACCGGGGCCTGGACCTCGGCATTTTCCAGCACCAGAGGGGCTGATAAGAGACTGAGCGAGCTGAGCTACACTCCACAAGGACTTTCTGAATTGGCTATCTCTTCTAACAGTGAGAGGCTTTATTGTTTCATATTATTAAACTTTTATGCTTGTGGATACTTTGCTTGTTAAATAAATAGTTTTTTCCACTTTTCTCTGAGGAAATATTTTTCTCAGGCCAGTTGGGGGAGGGGCCACTTGAATTTGCTATTCTGGAGGGACTCCATTTGGAGGTTTTCTCCCAAATTTGCCCTTAACCAGGACAGGTGATATGGCCTCCCAGCTTGCCGTGCCAACTTGTGAATTCAGTTGCAATTCTGGGAGTCTTCCATGCCCTGAAATCACGGAAAAAATACCAAAAATTTCCTTCCTTGCTCACAGCTGAAGCTGGGCCCCTCTCTGAACTGGCCCACTTCAACTGGCCAGGGTCCAGGACTTCCCTTTCCAGAGATGGAATATAGGAAGGGGGGGCACCTCTCCCCTTTTCCATAATGGCCTGAGCCAGGCCCCCCGACCGTTTCGAAAAACTTTTCCTGTTTATGCCCAGGCATCCCTAGGCAAATACCACGTTCAAAACTCACTCATGCTAAACACGAAAACCTTTGGATGGCCGTTTGCCCTTCTTCACCAATAAACAAACTCAGCCAGTGGCAAGCACGCACACCCCCCCCCCCCTCCCCCAAGCTAAGCTGGGGTGGGGTGGAAAAGTGGCAAAAGGAAAAAAAACGTTTGAGAAACCATTCCAAAAGCAAATCCCCCTCCACACTATGTGGATTTTCCTGAAATTGCTAGCAATTACTGAAATTGCACAGATACACGATAGACATACAGATACACAATGCACACACAAATACACAATACACACTACACAATGAAAAGAGCTGCCTTTATGTTTCCTCCTGTGAGGTCCTGGGACCATGGTTCCTTACCCCTCCAGCCATTGCAGAGGAATACTTAGGGTTGCTGGCAGGAAAGAATTCCTTGCAAGATGTATCCGGTCTGGTCCAGAGGAAGGCTACCACGTCCCGTCCCATCTGGCTCGCCAGAAAAACTCATGCCTTAAGGAGCCTGGAAATAAAACAACACACTTTCGAGATAATATTAGTATAGGACGTAATATAAAGGTTGGTCTTTATTGGAGGCCTCCGGGGGCAGATATGGAAGATGTCCACAAAATGCACCCCCCACCCCCAGGGTGAATACAGTTTTTTAGGTTTAGCAGATTAGCATAATTGACAAAAATCACCAGTTAGAGACATAAGAGGTGAGGTCATTTCCCCCTCTCTAAATCCTCCCCGCTCAGGTGGAAACTGAACTTTGTTTATGAAAATGTGTCTTGAAGAGCTGTTTTTCTACCTTGGTTTCTAAGGACAACCAAGATAGCATAGGGGTCTTGAAATGTGTTTTGTCTTTCTGCCTAGGAAAATACTGAAGCTAAGCTACAATAATAGGCTACAGAGCTACAAATATATGTGTAAAGAATACAGAGAATATATAAAATAAAAAACCAGCAAAAATCAGCAGAGCATCACTAGGATGCTTTGTTTCTTAACAGCAACATTCATGTAGCAGCTTACTATCTTTAATTCTTGTGCTTTGAGAGACACATTCACAAAAGTAATTCACACATACATACACTGGATTCCCCAGTAGCTGGGCTTAAACAATCTATCCAGTAGCTGGCCCCTGGATCCCCCCCAGTCTCCCCAGTTGCCTTCCACAGAAACACACACACACATATGTAAATGAGTCTCATTCCATCCCCAGACCCCACTGGCTCTTTGGCAGTTATGGATCTAGTAAGAGCTTTAGACAAGCCCTGCCTTAGGCTCTGATTTTTGGCAGCAGCTCTACTTAGGTGACCCACACCTAAATTGCTCTGGCTCACAAGTTCTTAAGAATGGCCAATTAGGTCTATTAAAAAATGAGTTATTTATTTAATAGACTGGAGGTAACAGACAAAAAGCCTTAAACAGAGTTACTTACTACACAGTACAAAGCAAAACAACTACTAGTAGATTACATAAAACAGTACATGACATTAAGGTACCTATATTAAAACTAGCAAAGAAATAGCATAAAGAGTCAGTGCAACTTACCACCAAATTGTCAGTAGTGTTCAGAGTCCTTTCACTCAACCTCTGGGAGAGTAACCACAAAAGGCAGTCACAACTTTGGGGAAAAAACTCCACACATTTCAATTAACGAGCAGAAGATTTCTGCTTTGTGAAAGTATGGTGTAGCTTTCATAGTTTGTAAAGTGAAGTGTCTGTTACGCGAGGGAGTCGTTGGTAGGGAGACAGAAAACATGACTCAAGACCTCTTGATCATGAGACAAACAGCACATTTTATTGTTCGGAACTCCCTTATATAGGAAGTTCAAAACTCCCAGTTCTAGACACTCATTGGTCTGGGTCTTAGCCCTGCCCAGCTCCTTGACCAGTGATATGTCTGTTCTCTTGACTGCCTATGATTGGCTGAGGTGTCTGCACAAGCTCTCCCATTCACCTAGGGACTTTTAGAACAAGCCAGGTCAGCTGACCTGGGTGTGTTATGATCAGACTCATAATATCCAGTGGTAAACCAGCTGTATATTGCTACCTACATCTGTCAGTCAGAAATTCCAGCTTATCTTTGCACATCTTGCTTCCACAGCAAGATGTTTACTGTCAGTGGAAAGCATTAATTCCATGGCGCCAAAATAACTCACTACAAGGTAAACTGTCCTGATTGAGTTACTCCACCAAGGCTCATGTGAGGCTCATGTGAGAGCAAGATACCCTGAGTTATTGCACCAGCTAACAAACAACAGACAAGCTCTCCTGTGTCAGGGGGAGATGCCCTGCTACAGGCAGTTGTCTTGGACCCCCTGGTCCCTCTGATACCCAGTTCCTCCAGGTGCCTCACCCTTAGACACATGCATACCCAGCTCTCAAGCCACTTCACCTACTTGCTGTCTATTCTGATTTGATAGTTGCTAGCAATCATGCACTGACTTACATACCCTCACTCACTCCAGTTGCTGCCACCACAGACACATGGCCTGTGATCCCCACTGCAATTGGTGACACTTAATTCTTTGTACACAAACACAGAATTGAGAGTCCCTCACCCAAGAAATTAGTTAGAAATGGAATTTGAAGACAAGACAGGACAGGTTGCATTGGTATACTGTGTCTAGCTGAGATGGAGTTCATTTCCTCATAGCAGCCCTCACAGTGTCATGCTTTGTATTGGTAGCTGGAAAGGTGTTGATAACACACCAGTGTTTTGGCTACTGCTGACCAGTGCTGGCACAGTATCAGCTCTGTCTCTCCAACTTTCTGCCCCTCCATCAAGGGGGCTGGGGGTGGGCAAGATCCTGGGAGGGGACACAACTAGGCCAGCTGACTCAAACTGACCAAAGGGGTATTCCACACCCTATGACATCAGCTCAGATATAAAAGCTAAGGGAAGGAGAAGGAATGGGGGGCATTCATTATTTACAATGTTTACCTTCCTGAGCAACTGCTATGTGTGCTGAAGCCCTGCTTCCCAGGAAGTGACTGGACATCGCTCGCTGATGGGAAGTAGAAAGTAATTTTTTTCTCTTTGCTTGTGTGTGTGCAAACTTCTGGACTTGCTTTAGTAAACTGCCTTATCTCAACCTACGAGTTGTCTTCCACCTTATTTTCTCTCCCTTGTCCAGCTGACAAGGGGGAGTGATAGAGTGGCTTGGTGGGCACCTGGCATCTAGCCAAGGTCAACCCACCACAGTTGGTCAGGCACAAGGTATTGCCAGACAAGCATACTGACTGTCCACCTGCTTAGACACAATTGGCCTTTTTTATCGCCTTATCCCTCTCTTTTCCCCAGACTTGTTCTTCCCCAAGTCTCTTAGATCCCTTTCATTCCCCACCTTTGGTTCCTCCCCTAAACATTCCATAAGTCTTGTACAATCCCAAAAGGCTCTTTCCCTGCATCTCAAGGGGTATGGAATACATTGCCACAGTTACCACCCTCAGTGAGAAAGGTGCTTGGGGGAGCTTCCCATTGATTCACAAGAGGGTTGAGGTTGGAAGGGTCCTCAGGAGATCTTGTCCAACCCCCCTGCTCAAACAGGGCCACTGAGAGCAGGATGCCTAGGACCATGTCTAGATGGCTTTTGAATATTTTCAAGGAGGCAGACTCCACAGCTTGTCTGGGAAATCTGTTCCAGTGTTTGGTCACCCTCACAGTAAAGAAGCATTTCCTGATGTTCAGAAAGAATTTCCTGTGTTTCAGCTTGTGCTTCTGGTCCTGTCACTGGGCACCACTGAAGAGAACCTGGCTCCATCTGCTTTGCACCCTCTGCTCAGGTAGTTATATACATTGATAAGATCCCTCTGAGCCTTCCCTTTTCCAGGTTATAAAGTCCCAGCTGTCTCAGCCTTTCCTCATATGAGAGATGTTCCAGTCCCTTAATTATCTTTGTGGCCCTTCATTGGACTTTTTCTAGTATGCCTCTGTCTGTGGTGGTTTAACCCCAATAGGCAACTAAGTGCTACACAGCCACTTGCTCACTCCCTCAGTGGGATGGGGGAGGGAATAGAAAGGGTAAAAGTGAAAAAAACTTATAGGTTGAGATAAAGACAGTTTAATAAGAAAATAAAAAAGGAAAAAAAAAAAGAAAAGCAAAATCAAGAAACACAAGTGCTGAAAAAAATCCCAATTGCTCACCACCAACTATTTGATGAACAGCCAGTTCATGAACAATGGCAGCCCCAGCACACTTTTCCCTCACACTGGTTTAGTTGCTGAACTCAACATCATATGATATGGAATATACCTTTAGTCAGTTGGGGTCAGATGTCCCAGCTGTGTCCCCTCCAAATTTCTTGTGCTCCTCCAGTCTACTTGTTGGGAGAGAGGTGTGAGAAGCAGAAAAGGCCGCAAATTCATGTAAGCTCTGCTCATCACTAATGGAAACGCCAATGTGTTATCCGCAATGTTTTCATCACAAATCCAAAACAAAGTCTGGGAAGGCCCCTGCTGACTCAGAGCTAGCCAACAGTATTCTAATTTACAAGAAGGGTGTGAGAGAAGACCCAGGAAACTAGACAGCTGAGGTACTAACCTCAGTACTTGGAAAAATTATGGAGAAGATCATACTGGGTGCTATTGAAAGGCATTTAAAGGACAATACAAATCATCAGGCATGGCCAACATGGGTTCAAAAAGGGTCCTGCCTAGCTGATTTAACATCCTTCTACAATAAGATCACCTGCCTAGTGGATGAAGAGAAGGTGGCAGATGTAGTTTTTCTAGATTTTAGTAAAGTTTTTGATGCTATCCCTCACAGAATCCTTCTGGACAAGCTGTCCAACTGTGAGAAGAGTGGGTATGCAGCACACTGAGTGAAGAACTAGCTGAAGGGCAGGGCTCAAAGGATTGTAGTAACTGGGGCTACATCTGGCTGGTGATCAGTCACCAGTGGTGTTTCTTGGGGCTCAATTCTAGGGCTGGTTCTGGTCAATATTTTTATCAGTGATCTGCATGCAGGAATTGAATGCACCCTTAGCAAGTTTGCTGATGATACCAAACTGGGAGGTGCTGTTGACTGTCTTGAGGGACAAGAGGTCTTGCAGAGGGATCTGGATAGATTGGAGCATTGGGCAATCATTAGTAACACGAAATTTAACAAGAAATAAATGCTAGATTCTGTTGCAGTAATAAAGCAGACAGGACTTAGTTTCTTCATGCAGGAAAAGCCAGTTCTTTATTCACTTAACTCATTTTTATACAGTTTTTACAGACTTCGTGTTCAACTCCGATTGGCTAGTTTTCTTGCCACTCAATTAATTGATTAGTAACTGTCATTTTACCTTTCCATCAAATCTCTCTATTCTTGGATTGTTTACATATTTTCTTCACTGATTCTCATGGGACAGATCTATTGTTTATGCAGGTGCAAACTTATTTTTCTTGCTAAAATAGGTTGCTGTGTTAACTGCCTTCATTCTTATGGTTTTCCTTATGGGAACTTACAAACTACTGCTAGCTTAGCTAGAGTAGCAGGGCCTAAACCATATTTTATAAGACCTTTCTTTTATAATATCTCTACCTGTCTGCAACAGGATTCTGCACCTGGGATGGAGTAATGCCAGACAGAAGTATAGACTGGGAGAGGAATGGCTGGAGAGCAGCCCTGCAGAAAGGGATCTGGGAGTGCTGGTTGATGGTAGGCTCAAAGCCCCATCCAACCTGGCCATGAACACTGGTCTTCACCATGGGCTGCAGACAATCTCTGGTCTGCATCCAGCGAAGGGCAACAAAGCTGGTGAAAGGGCTGGAAGACATGTGCAATGAGGAGTGACTGAGGACTTGGGGTTTGTCTAGTTTGGAGAGATGGAGCCTGAGGAGGGACCTCATTTCTCTCTACAGCTTCCTGAGGACAGAAGTAGAAAGGGAGGTGCTGATTTATTGTCTCATATCCAGTGACAGGACACGTGGGAATGGTTCAAAGATGTTTTAGGGGAGGTTCAGACTCGGTATTATGAAGCATTTCTTTCCTGATGGGGTGGTCAGTCACTGGAACAGGCTTCCTGGAGAGGTGGTTGATGCCCCCAGCCTGTCAGTGTTTAAGAGGCATTTGGACAATGCCCTTAATAAGATGCTTTCCAGCAAAAACAAGTACATTCTCCAGCCCTTATTCCATGCAATTTTTGTCATGCTCAGGTCCCACAGTATCCAATACATCATCACTAACCTCCACCCCCTTTCCCATGCTTTGAGATACACACTGATATCATTCCCTTAGTCTATGGGCAGCCCTCTAAAGTGTTCATTAAATGCCCATAAGATATCCATTGAATTAATTTAGTCCATGATTTTAGGCTCCATCTATTATGGGGTTCACTCAGGAAAGGAGAGAGATAGTGTGTTGTGTTGAATTGCTGCACACTGAAGCCATTTCATGTTGTGTCATCCCTGCACTTGACTTGTTCCTCACAAGATTCACTCTTCATTGGTTCAGTTAAGTGCTGTTATAATACCTTTAACATGTGGCAGCCACAGCAGTGGCAACATACAGCATCATATAACACTGGCATCATACAACTGAAATCATGGGTTATTTTCACCCAAGATTACAGCTCCTAGAGGTACACGTTGGAATCCCCCATCCTTCTGCATTACCACCAAGTGCACCCAGGTCCTGAGCAAAAGTAATCCCATCAATGAGTTTGCCTTTTCCCAGGGAAGGAGTAATCTAGTTGGGGGGTGCTTTGGGGTCCTTGGTAGTCTTGATCCCCCTCTATTGGTCTTGCCTAGTCCTTGACTCCACTTCTGTGCTTGTGCTGTATATTGTGTGGTCACCATGGACCTGAACAGGAAAATTGGCTCCAGAAAGGTGCTGCCCTACCTTTGTATACCCCCCCCCCCCAACCTTTCCAGGCACATCCTGTTTTAACTTGCCCACTTGAATGGTCATCAGTGTTTGAGGCATAGCAATGAATTAACTCCTTACTGCCCAGGCTTCTATGTTGCCATGCTCGTGCCTGCATGTTTTGGTTTTGGGAATTCCATTCCCAGGCACGGTCTTGATACACAAGGACAGGCAATGTAAACTATTGTGTGTTTTCCACATCTGTTCCCAGAGGAGGGTTTTTGGGGTGGTCTCTGGAACGGACCAGTGGTTCCCAAGGGTCCCACCTCTGGGGTGGGCACATCTGTAAATGTACAAAAAGAGTCAGGAAAATAAAGGAGGGGTCTCTTGCTTGCAAGAGCTCCATGCAGCCTCTTTGATGCACTCCCTGCCTCGTTCCTGTGTGTCCCACAGCAACATCTGGTGACCCCGATGTGATCTGCAGCCACGAGAACAAGGTAAAAAATACCTTGTCCCCTTTCTAAAGGAAAAGGAATTTTTATTTCTCTCCAGTAGGGAGAAGGAATTTGAAAAAATGAACCGGCCGCTAGGCCCAGAAGATAACTTCGTGTTAACGATGTGGGGGATGTACCTTGCACGCTGGGAAGTAGGTATAACCTCGGAACATCTAACAGAACTATACAGATGGGGGAAAAACCAGGGTTTCATCCCGACCCCGAGAAGAGCACGGTATAGGTCATTTTGGTCTCTCTTGGGACTTCTGGTGAATTCAGAGTTAGATATGCTAACAAAATTATCACAAATATGGGAAAGATGGATGAAGGTTTTTGAAAGGTCGGGAGAAGATTTTCTTTTCAGCTCATTCCCTGATTCAGTGGAAGAGGACCGAAGTCACGAGACTGCAGCTGACAGCTCGGAGACTCTCCCGAAGCCGTCTTCAGAAAACCTGGGTTTGTCCTTTCCCCCCCCTTGTGAGCCCCCTTCTGGGGAGGAGGGGGGGAAAACCCCGGGCACTAGTGGAGGCGCCCAACGGCGGTCTGCGAATCGAGCGCCGTGAATGCGCCGTCCCCCGATCCCTCCGTGCTCTCCCTCGCGAACGGCCGCCCACGGGAGGGGGGAGGAGGTCGGGGGTCCCGAGACGCCGTCGTGCCTCGCCCCGCGGTCGGGGCTGGTGCAGGGGCTGCGGGGAGCCGCGCCGTCCCGGAGCCGCCGCGGGAGACGGGCGGGGGCGGCCCACCCCCGCCCCGCGGGGCCCGCTGGTGCTGCCCAGCCGGGAACGCCGCCCCCCCCACGCCGCGCAGCCCGCGGAAGACGGGCGGGGGTGGCGCGACCCCGCCCCCGCCCCGCGGGACCCAACGGGGCCGCTTGGCCGGGGACGCCGCCCGCCTGCCGGTGCGGCGGGGGGGCGCAGGGGGACCCTGCGCTGAGCCAACCACGGCCGGCCCCTCTCCTGGCGGCGCGGCTGTGGAAGAAGCCCCACCGACCCCCTCCGGCAAAAGGAGCCGGCACCGCAATTCCACCGGTCGCCGCTCCGACGCTTGCCCGCCCTTCGGCGTCTGTGTTGCCTGGCAACACTGCCGAGCTTCCGCAAACTGCGGTTCCACCTGTGTCTGTGGATCCCTGCCGCGTCACCGTGCACTCCAGGGGGCTGAGACCTGCCTGGAACGAAGTGCAACATACGGCTTGGGGACTGAGACGATGGGGTGTCGAGAACCGCTTGTTGGGAACCCCAGGGTCTTCCCTTGGCCCTGCTGACGTGGCACCAGCCCACATGGCAGATGCCCAGAGTGAGACACGGTTTTCTCTGTCTGCTTCTGTGCTGTTCAGAAAGCAGGCTGAGAGGGATTCGTGGCTCTCTCTCAGATACCCAAGGGGATTCCAGAGATCATGTAACCTGTGCTTTTGCAGACCCTTGTTTTCAGGACTGGGAACTGGCGCTGGGATGTTTGCTTCATGTCTGCCGAGCACCTTGACTCCCTGCACAGCACTCCTGGCCTGGTGACCATCCCAAGTTGTATATCCTGTACTTCCCTGATACCACCCCTCCAGAGACCTGCATGATGCATAGAGGGGACGGAGCAGTGCATTGACAGCCAGAAACCCGTGATTTTATGGACTCAGAAGGACTCTCACCTGTGGCTTTGCTCACAGCCCATGGGAATTGTTGTGGACCTCTGGGGAGCGGGATTTTGGCTGGGGTTTGGGAGGACGAATCGGGATCGATTTTGTAATGAGGGTCACTGCATTGCATGGCACAGCATCTCACCCGACAAGGCCTCGGCGACTGGTCACAACATGTTTTCAAAAAAAAAAAAAAAAAGGGGGAGAAAAGCAGGGACAGTCCCTACAAACTGGCCGACAGACAAATTGGAAACTGTGACCAGAATGAGAGCCGACAAGTGGAGAAATCTACGAGTCTTCAATCGAAGACCTCTCCACAAGCAGATATAAAATCTGCATTTTTCTTTTTTCTTTTCTTTTTATATAAACTGAAAGGGTGAGATGTTGCCATGCTCGTGCCTGCATGTTTTGGTTTTGGGAATTCCATTCCCAGGCACGGTCTTGATACACAAGGACATGCAATGTAAACTATTGTGTGTTTTCCACATCTGTTCCCAGAGGAGGGACTTTTGGGGTGGTCTCTGGAACGGACCAGTGGTTCCCAAGGGTCCCACCTCTGGGGTGGGCACATCTGTAAATGTACAAAAAGAGTCAGAAAAATAAAGGAGGGGTCTCTTGCTTGCAAGAGCTCCATGCAGCCTCTTTGATGCACTCCCTGCCTCGTTCCTGTGTGTCCCACAGCGACACTTCTACACACACATTTGACATTCATGTGCAATGACATCATTAGCCAAATCCACCCCTCAATCATGAGCCCATTTGTATGTCACATTCCCTCCTAAATATGCTGATGTGTCATGGACCCATCGAGCTTTGAATCACTAACCCTTATGTTACCAGTCCAGATCTACCTGAGCCACTTCAATTCTAGCAGCCTGATCCACCTGCTCATTGTTTTGATGTTCCTCAGTGACCTGACCCTTGGGTATGTGAGCATCTTTGTGATGTACTTTTACAACCAGGTTCTGTACTCAAACAGTACTATCTTGCCACAGTGTGGCAGCCCAGATGGGTTTGCATCTGCACTGACAGTTATTCTGCTTCCATTGCTACAACCACGGGCACAGGACATTTGCCACCATCCATGACTCAGTATAGAGACAGAGTACTGGCCATTTTTCTCGTTCAGCAGTATCTAAAGCCAGCCATCAGTAAATGGGGCATATTGCTTCTCATTTTCTTGTAATTTCTTATACAGTGGGCCTCTTCAGCATGAGTCACCTCTGGCAACAGTGGAGTTTGTCTTTTGGCCAGTCCATGATCACTCCCAAGACTCCTGAGTGGTCAGGGTTTCCCATTTGAGCCTGTTGCATGATCAGTGCAACCCACTTACTCCACGTAGCATCAGTTGCGTGACCATCCCTTTGAACATCCAGTCAAGTGGAGGAAATTGCGGTGCCAAGAAGAGCTGTACTTCAGTACCAACTACTTCTGAAGCACCTCAACACTCTTCATATGCTGCTAATATTTCTTTTTCAGTTGGAGTGTAGTGGGCCTCATATCCTCTCTATCCCCAGCTCTAAAACCCTAGAGGTTGACCTCAAATCTCTCCAGGTACTTTCTGCCACAGGATCCAGGTGGGGCCAAGGTCCCTGGCTACAGTGTAAAGCATGTTTTTCATATCTTGTCCTGTCTGGACTGGCCCAACGGCCATCGCATGAACTCTCCCCCATTTAATTTGTTCAAAGGTCTGTGCTTGGGGCCCTATTCAAAGTCATTCTTCTTCTGTGTCATTCAAGGGAGAGGGCTTAAGATCAAACTAAAACCTGGAATATGCATTCTCCAAAAACCTGCAACACCTAAGAAAGCTTGTGTTTCTTTTTTGTTAGTTGGTGGAGACAAAGTAGTTATTTTATTGATCATATCCATAGGAACATGACAACATCCATCTTGCCATTTTATTCTTAAAAAATGGATGCTCTGTGCAGGTCCTTTGACCTTACTTTGTTTTATGGCCAAACCAGCTTTCCAAAGAATCTGAATTACTCTTTTCCCTTTCTCAAACACTTCTGCCTCTCTGTTGCTGCACACAATGAGGTCATCGATGCATTGCACATGTTCAGGGCCTTCACCCTGTTCCAGTGCAGTCTGGATCAGTCCATGGCACATGGTAGTACTGTGTTTCCACCACTGGGTCAGTTGATTCCAGGCGTATTGGATATTCCTCTGCATGAAAGAAAACTGTGGCCTGCTTTCTGCTGCCAGATCTAGATCAAGAAAACTGTGTTAGTGATATAAATTGTGGCATATGACTTGGCTCTCTTCAACTCCAATTCACATTGGAGCTCTAACATGTCCAGTATAACAGCAGCACTCAGTGGCGGCATGACTGCTCAGGCCACAGTAGTCCACTGTTAGCCTCCATTCTCCATTAGATTTTTTCACTGGCTATATGGGACTATAAGAATAAGTCTTGCTGATCATTCCTTGGCTCTCCAGTCTTTAAAACAGTGTATGGATGGGAACCAGAGTGTTGATATGTTTTTATGTTAAATGGGTTGTTTTGTTGCCCCCTATGCAAATAATTTAGTCCTAAATTGTACCCCTCCTTTCCCTGTACTGTTAGTACTGCCTAGATTGCATTTACCTATTTAGCTGTCAATCCTTCCCTAACCCTGCCTTTTCTTCCAGACTGTTCCCTATCAACCTCCCAATCTTCAATGTCTTATTAGTTGTTTAGATTGCTCCCCTCCCTCTATGTTTCTTTATTGGTTTCAGTATTGTAATTCCCGCCTCCCTATTGGATCCTTACCCTGAACCCTGCCCCCAAAGCAGTCCCTTAAAACCCACTGCCCTTCCCTGAGAGGGAGACTTTTTCCTTTCACTTTTCTTTTAGAGATTTTTAGGTCCTAGCCTCTGCTCTGTCTTCAAATTAAGTTATAATAAAGGATTCTTGCAGCTGCAAGCTAAGCCCATCTGGCATTCTTTGTGCCGATCTGCTGGTGACTGCCCGGGACGCATGGGGCCCCGGAGGAACATATCGCACCCCCATAAAAGAGCAGTAATATCGAAGAGTGCTGTGACACCAGAGAGTCTCAGTTGGTGCAATATTGTTGCTGCTGCACTGCCATGGTAGTAATTGGCATCTGTTTTTCTTCAACCTTCAGCAACTCCACAACAGAAGGATCATCTGCGAGACCAAGCAAGCTAGACATCTCTTTTCTCTGAACTCAAGGCAGCTTTATCAAAAGCCTACTTGGTACACCTTTGGTTCCTTGAAGTACCTTCTCCTGAGGAAGTCTATGCTAAAGATACATTGTGCCACTAGGCAAGTCACAATAGGATGCCACACATTCCCTATGTCTTGGTTTCAAAAGCAGGTGTCTGCCAAGGAAGGTGGGAACCTCCTTTTGAATGGAGAATATGACCTCCTCCCCGAATTATTATAACTTTGAAATTAAGAGGGCTTTCAGGCAAAGATATGGGAAAAGGAATAACAGTTCTTTACCTGTGTGTGTATGTATAACAAGGCAAACAAACAACAACAATGGTAACAACAAACAAGAATAGAAAACCCAATAAACAGTCTCTTCCCACTCTTTAAGCAATTTCCCCTTTGGTGTAGTTATGGTCACAGCCGGCAGGGGCGCTGGTAGGGCAGGTGCAATGACTCCCCTGTGGCTGCAGGGGGCAATGTGGCACGAGTTTTGGCCGCCTCTGTCAACATGGACAATGGCAGACGGGCTCGGCAGAAGGGATGGAAACGGGGTTTCCTTTGCGAACCCCCAGGGGCAGCCAATCTTGGTGCCCCCTCTGGATAGCAAAAGGAGCTGTAGCAAGGACCTCGGAGTACCAAGCTGGGAAGGCAGGAATGAGCAAAGTCCTGGAGTGGTAGATGAGATCTATCAAACTCAGCAGCTGTAGATGGACCATGGGGCATCCGGGCAGGCAGGGGGTGTGAACTACAGTGTAGCAAAGAAACCTCAGAGCAGTGGCAAAAAATGGCGGGGGTGGTGCAGAGGCAGCCCGGCTGCCCAGCAGGGCAAGGGAAAGTTTCCCTGGGAGGGGAAAGGGGTCGGGATCCCAGGGTTTTCCCCTGAGGTATCTGAGCAGATGGTGAAAGTTCTTCTTTAGTGAGTGCGATAAATATTGTAAATAATTTGGTTTTATTGTAAATATGTTTTTTAAGATCATGTATGTTATACCCAAATGTACCTTTAAAATCATACCCAAAAGCACCTTGAAAGTCATACCCATATACACTCTTAAAGCCATACCCAAAAGCACCCTTAGGATTGTGACATCGCTGCCAGCATCCAAGGAAACAACATTAGCAGAAGAAAGAAGGGTGCAAGTGAGAGGACATTGGCTTTCACTGCTGATGAGTCCACCAAAGACCCAGTGATTAACGACTGATATGAATCTTATCAGCATCGTCAAGGCCGTGCATCCCAATACCGGGTTCCTATAAATCCACTCATGGGCATCCTCCTTCTTGGAAAGCCACTCAGCAGACCGGCAGCAGGAAAATAAGGATACATGAATATGTATCTCGGATAAAAGAGACAAAGGACTGGAACCATGTACTGGACAGCTGAAAGACTGTATAAAAACCGGCTGCACAGTGCGCACCTCGAGAACTGTGGGGGACTCGGTGCGATAGAGACCATGTCTGTGGTTCACCCAGTGTCAATCCCGGGCTCGGCACTGACTTTGCTTGTGGCTTTTCTCGATTTTTCTATTTCAATTTTCAATAAATTCTTTTATTGATAAATTGGTGGATTGATGTCGCTGTAGAGGTGGTCACGGCACAATGAAGAGACCTCAAAGCAGTCTCAAGTGGCAACTGTTTATTAGCAAAGATGGCCGATCTTTTATACACTTTCCAATTGTTTACCCTTCTTCTATCCCAACTATTGGCCACAGTAAATCAACATAACACCATTGGTGAAACCTAACAGTAACTTCTAAAAATACATCCAGCTGCAAACTTCTTATCTTCCTTCTGTTCTCTTCTTCTCTTGGTCTCCTTAGTAACAGCCTTGAAAAAGGCTCCTTATCTTCTTCTTTCTCAGCTTCTTCTTGTTTCTCAGCTTCTTTAGCTAACCAGGCCCGCTGGTAGCTCCTTCCACAATTCCCCCTTTTTGTTTTAGAACCGCAAACACAGCTGCTATGGACTTTTGCAGGGCCCTTTGCAAAAATCCAAGCAGACAGGGAAAACACAGAACAACAATCACAACCATCAACAATATTAACAATCCCATTCTTAAACCACCTAACAATACAAACATTCTCAGCTTTTGTCATCCATAAGTGACCTAATAACCATCCAAGTGCTCAAAAAAATACAGCAATAATCTGCATTGTCCTAATCACTTACAAACCCAAAACACACCCTTTAATAACCATGAGAAAACCCAAAACACACCCTTTAATAATTATGAGAACACATTAAAACTGATGAAATAAATGTCCTGATACATGGTACTAGCCAGTGTCATCCACACATTCTGCCTCAGCTGTGGAACCATCCATTGTCTCTTCTTGCACGCTCCAGATATGGTTTAACACAGCGAGCAGGAACCCATTGAGGACCATTATCTGTCAAAACACAAGCATAGCCCCTCCCCCAGGTGACTAGCTCCACTGGTGTAAGAGACGGTCCCTAAGTTCCTCATCTACCTCACAATCATCGACAAGGACTGAAGACCCCAAAAGGGACTGGGACTAAAACCTCCCCCCCAATGCAGCAGTTCTGGCCTGACTAAGGTGGGAAGACTGCCAGCCATTGTCCACAGGTGTGCTCGTTAGACCGATACATCCCCCTAGGAACCAGCTTGGACAATAGGACTTCACAGCAGACTGGTCTTGGGCCGGCCTGTCCTGTGCTTGCCCTATACCTGTACCTGTTCCTGAGGTGGTTATTTGCTCTAAGCGCTGGAGTGCTGCACCTGATTCACCTGATGCTGAGCTCACCTTCTGGCCAACTGCCTGTCGCTTCAGAAAGGACTATAAGAGATACCTCAAGATCGCCCAAATTCTGAGATCTCCCCGCGGAAGAAGATGGATCTATTGGCAGGACCACGAGGATATCGTCTCTCCGTCGGTAGCTATACCCACTTCTTTCTCTCTCTCTTTTACTTTATCCCTCTCCCCTCTCTCCCTTTCTCTCTTTTCTATCGCGTACTGTGCAAAGTGCACTTAATAAAGTGTACTGCTTTTTAAGCAAATTATTATTGTCCCTTGTTATATCTTTTGCGCCTTGAGATCAAACTCGAACCATCACGATTCCCGCCTGCATTAGCGGGTCGTGACAACTGGACCAGACCACATACCAGTAATTAAATCCTTAACGAATACCTTGACATTTCTACAAAAATCTGGTTGTTTAGAATTCAAAGAAGAAAAATGGTAAAACATTGGAGATAACTGTGAGTCAGGTAGGGGATGCAAAAAGTTTAACACATGCACAGCTTTATCTAATCTTACTTGAGGTGACTCCTGTTGCATTCCCCTTTTTTGTTTTTGAACCTGACGTTTAAGAAGACCATGAGCCCTTTCGATGATTGCTTGGCCCGTAGGAACGTGGGGAATGCCTGTAGAATGTTCAATGACCCAAGCAAGAAAAAATGCTCGCACTTTCTGCGAAGCATATGCTGGGCCATTATCCGTTTTTATGCGACATGGAACACCTAGGATGGAAAAGGCATGACAAAAATGACGAATGACATCACGAGTTTTCTCTCCTGTGAATGCTGAAGCAACTATGGCATGAGAAAAGGTATCAACTGTAACATGTACATATTTGAAACGACCAATTTCTGGCATTTTTGTGACATCAGTTTGCCATTCCTCTAAAGGGGATAAACCCCTAGGGTTGGTACCATAATAAGGATAAATGTGAGTCATATGACAATCAGGACAGGAAGAAAGAATAGATTTTGCTTCATTAGAAGACAGTTTGAATTGCTGCTGTAGAGCTTGAGCACTCTGATGAAAAAATTGATGAGACAAAACTGCCTGCTGCAACACATTAGGTACAGTTTTGACTGCAGCAGCAGCTACCAAAGAGTCCACATAAGCATTTCCCTCAACAAAAAAAACAGGTAATGATGTGTGGCTACGAATGTGCATGATGAAATAAGGATGTTTTCAAGCACAAATCACAGTCCATAAGTTCAGTAACATAGTAAATAATGTTTTTTCTTGGATATTGTACAATACTGCTTGATCTAATTGTTTGACCAAATTAGCCACATAGATGGAATCTGTCACTATATTTAATGAACCAGGAAACAAAGTAAAAGCCAAAAGAACTGCACAAAGTTCAACCAGTTGAGGAGACCCTTGCTGAATCATTGTTTCATACTCCCAGTGATCATCCTTTTTCCAAGCTACAGCTGCTTTTCCTGTTTTTCCTGATCCATCTGTAAAAACTGTTATACCGTCCACTGGAACAGGAGAACAAATTTGCTTCCCTTCAAAAGGAATCTCTTTGGCCAACTTTAAAACAGGATGAGAAGGCAGATGGTATTTTATCTGGCCTGTGAAGCAAGATAAAGCAGATTGTAATTCATGATTATTCTGAAAGCACCATTCAAAATACCCCTGTTGTACAGGTATCACAATGGTCACAGGGTCGCGTCCCAAAATTTCGTGACAATGCCTGAGGCCTTTGATGATAATATCTGCAAAGAGCTCATAAAGTCCTGGTGCTGTTTTCCGAGATGTGAAAGACAAAAAGATCCATTCTAAAATATGCAGATGGTCTTCCCATTTATTGTTCCATTGACACAATATTCCACATGGTATTTTATGATCTTTCAAAATGAACTACTGAACAGTAACAGAGGTATCTATTCTGTTAACAAATTTGTGTGCTAAAGCCACTTCAATTTCTTCCAGGGTCTTTTTTGCTGCCAGGGTCAATTGCCTCTTGTCGGTAGAGGAAGTGATCCCTGACAGTAAATCATACAATGGTTGCATCTGATGATTGGTTGGCCATGTTTGACCAACCTGGTCTCCTTTTATGACTAGGTGACCCGCCTGGTGGATGCAGGGAAGGCTGAGGATGTTGTCTATTTGGACTTCAGCAAGGCCTTTGACACTGTCTCCCACAGTATACTCCTGGAAAAGCTGGCAGCCCATGTCTTAGCAGGAGCACTCTTTGCTGGGTTATGAACTGGCCGGATGGCCTAGCCCAGAGAGTGGTGGTGAACGGTGCTGCATCCAGCTGGCAGCCAGTCACTAGTGGTGTATCTCAGGGGTCTGTGTTGGGGTCAGTTTTGTTTAATATTTTTATTGATGACATGGATGAGGGTATTGAATCTTTTGTTAGTAAATTTGCAGACGACACTAAGCTGGGAGGGTGTGTTGATCTGTTGGAAGGTAGTAGGGCTCTGCAGAGAGACCTGGAGCGATTGGATGGATGGGCGGAATCCAATACGATGAGGTTTAATAAGTCCGAGTGTTGAGTCCTGCATTTTGGCCACAATAACCCCCTGCAATGTTATAGGCTGGGGATGGTGTGGCTGGACAGTGCCCAGGCGGAAAGGGCCCTGGGGATACTGGTCGATAACCGACTGAACATGAGTCAGCAGTGTGCCCAGGTGGCCAAGAAGGCCAATGGCATCCTGGCCTGTATCAGGAATAGTGTGTCCAGCAGGACCAGGGAGATCATTCTTCCCTTGTACTCTGCATTGGTGAGGCTGCACCTTAAGTGCTGTGTCCAGTTCTGGGCCCCTCAGTTTAGGAAGGACATTGAGACATTTGAGCGCATCCAGAGGAGGGCAACAAGGTTGGCGAGGGGCTTGGAACACAAGCCTTATGAGGAACTGGGGTTGTTCAGCCTGGAGAAGAGAAGACTCAGAGGTGACCTTATCACTCTCTACAGCTTCCTGAAAGGTGGTTGTAGTCAGGTGGGAGTTGGTCTCCTTCTTCAGGCAGCAACTAACAGAACAAGAGGACACAGTCTCAAGCTGCGCCAAGGGAAATATAGGCTGGATATTAGGAAAAAGTTTTTTACAGAAAGGGTAATAAAGTATTGGAATGGTCTACCTGGGGAGGTGGTGAATTCACCATCTCCGGATGTGTTTAAGAAAAGGCTAGATGTGGCACTTGGTGCTATGGTTTAGTTGAGGTTAGGGTTGGGTTGGACTTGATGATCCTGGAGGTCTCTTCCAACCTAATGATTCCGTGTTCTGTGTGTATATGCATTGCGTTACACAATATGCCTATACATACTCATTACCTAGTGCCATCTAACCTCGCTTCATATTAAAATGAGCTAAAAAGTTCTTCTGAGCTTGCGCAGTGCTCTCTGGTGGTCGCACGGTGGTCGTCAGGATGAAGTAAGATGAGTCTTCCTCAGGCTGAACTTTTCACCTTGTCTGCATGTGCATGGTCCCTGGTCCCTTGGTCACAGTCCAAACTACTGGCCTGGTTTCAGCCAGTTTAGGGGTCCAAGGAGCCTCCCTTATCATGAGAATCCTTGCAGACTTTGCATTCTTTCATCTTGTTTTGGCAAGCAGTTCTTCCCTTATCACACAGCTTTGCATTCCTCAGCCTGGTTTTGTGAGCACAGCAGTCTGTGTTTGCAAGCACAGTCAATGTCCATTTCAGCTACCCTTAATCAATTCTTAATCAATCCTTAAATTCTCTTACATCACCCTTTTTTCTCTGCAGGCAGCATAGCCTCCCTGCTCTGGGATGGAGTGGTTTCTGACTACCTCTGTTTAATGAAGCCTTACGTACTGTGTTTGTATGCCTTGAAAACGTGTTGATATAGGGTTTCTTTAAGTTAATTTTGTTTTCTGGCTGGATTCTGATTCTTTACAGTTTTATGGTTGCTAGAGAGTTTGAAAGCCATAAATGCAGTGCCTTATTACCTATCAAACATTTCAACATGCTCTGATTTCTTTAAGAAGAATGCTAACAAATTTGCCAGATGAAATTACACAAAATAAAATCGCGAGAAGCTGCTCGGCTGTTCACCAGTCTGCCAAATTGCACATTATTGCGTCTTTTTGTTCAGTAACCCTGCACCCTAAAGGGTCTTACTAAATTTCTGTTTTCGTGAAATTTTCAGTTACCATGGGTTTTTCTCATAACTAAATTGCTTATGATTCTAATATGCTTGTTGCCACTTTAATCCCTCCAGTACACCATCATGCTGTTATTTCACTTACGGATTGTTCACTTTTTCATTTTCTTTTTGTGTTAATAACAGTAGAATAAGCTGCATCTTGTCATATCTATAACTTTTAAAGGTTCTAATTTGTAGTTAAGGTCCAATATTATAATGCTCTGTTACATTCTGTTGAGCAAGGCTAAGTTCTAGTAAGTTAATTTTTGTAGATTTAATGTCTGTTTTGTTTCAGTATTACTAAGTTTGGACAATGTTCTATTCCAGTTTTATATAGGTGACAGTTGTATTCGGTATTAATAGTGATTAAAATTGAGTTTTCTTAAGTGTGCCTTCTGTTTTAATAAGGTAATAATTGAGCTACATTTTATTAATTTGAAGTCCTTTTAGGGCAGAGCTCTATTTAATTAGTTTTGTTAAGCTTTACTGCTGTAAAAATTAATTTATACCAAGTTTGAAAGTTATTTTGATGCCTCAGGTTTTGGGGTTTTGTGTCTTGTTTTGGTGGGTAGTTTTGCTTTAATATTAAGTGGTGCTGAGACTTGATCACAGGGCGATGGGGGCAGGGTAGTTTGGTTCTAGCAAGGGACTCACGTCTTCAAGGACACTCTCTCTCTGAGCTCCAAGCCCCAAAGATAAACAACGTGGAAGAGTGCGGGCAAGCAGGAAGGATGTAACACCGTCATTTGGAATTGTTGATTGCACAATGAATGGGGCTATGCAAATGGACTGAGACCTGTAAAAGGGGGGGGAATCTCGTGACTCGCCCTCCTTTTTGCTTGCATCTTGGAGCGATCCAGGCAACCACTGCTGTGGCTGCCGGGGTTGGCCTTGAAGGCCTAAATAAAATCCACTTTAATTCTCAACCCTGTCTGGCCTCTGCCTCAGTCCTGAGGCATCAATTTATTCTGAGTTATTGTAGATTGTACTAGTAAGCTGTCCAGTGTTTTCTTTTTGTTTCATTTTACTATCATAGGTATATAAGTGTTTGGAAGATATTATATCAACTTTTTCAGATAGCTGCGACTGATATATTTTTAGAAGAAAGAATTACAGACGACCTCACCCCTGATAAGTCACAGCTGTGTTATGAGAGAGAGAAAAGGATGGGTTGGATAGTCAGGGGAAGATCCTGAGGAAGAAGGAACTGAGGGTATTGAAGGAATGGTTTGGAAAAACTGGAGGACTGACCAAATCGAAGAGAGACTTGCTGCTTTGAGGAATCTGCTGTGAGGTCAGTCTGGGTCTGCAGTTTGATCCTGCAGTGGGAGCTTGCAGTCAGAGTTGAGCTAGGTGAAAGCCTGTGCTCAGAGGCAGCAAGGAAATACTTGCAGTCATATTCTAGTAGGAAATAACCAGCAGTCAGAGTCTGCAAAAGGAACCCTATGGTGGGAGTTTGCTGCAGTCAAAAGTCAGTGAGTAGTTAGAGCCAGGATGGCTGAATTATGAAGACAGATAAACCAGGACCTTTTCACTTTATTGAACAAGAGTCTGTGTCTTGACCCACTTCTATCTCAAGTGCGAGGTCTGCTATGACAATATTAATTACTTAGTGTGAATTTACTGATATTATAATTGGCATTATCCATAAGTTGATATTACTGTATTTTATAGCCAGTTTTTCATATACTTTACCATGTCTTTGTGTAATTATCTATAAGACACGTGTCACTTTCAAGATCTTTTCTTTTTCTGTTCTCTAGCTAGTCTCTGCACTGGCTCAGTGATTTGACCCAGTGCTGTCTCATGATTTTTAAGTATTTTTCAGAATTCCAAGAAACTATATCTGAGCTTTGTTGAAAGCCTCCTCCGAACTGATGGTATTTTGACCTTTACTCTTAGTAACCAGATGCAGTCCCAGTTCTTGTTGCAGAAGCACTCCAACAGTTTGCTGTGTTTGAAGCATCCCTATCCTGAGGGAATTTGGAGGAGAACAGCTATTAGATGGTACAATTAGTCCTTCACTCCAAGATTCTTAAGACCCTTGTTTTAAAATATGTCTAGGGAATTCGCTCCCAGTTAGAGCTTGGGTGGTGGCCAGGCCTTAGCTCTACCTGGCTGGAAAATTTGCTAACCGACCCAGGTGCTGTCTGCATCAAAACAATACTCAAGTCACTTTGACTTAGCAATTTGACCTAATTGATATAACAGCTGGACCTATTTTCGAAGTGAGCTTGGGAATAATTTTCTAGAGATGATTATCCAATTCTTCACTGATTTGAGGTTTATCAGCTGTTTGCAGACTCTGGGATGATGGTACAGTATTTCAGAGATTGCTAATTACCTAATTTCACATGTGTTATTAATTATATAATCTGAAATATTTCTGATTGTTGTATTTGAATTATTCCTGATTGCTGTAAGTTTCTGGTTTCACTACATATATTGTTCTGTTTTGATGTTCCCTTTATGCTCATAACAAAAGACATGCATCTAATTTTTAAAAAACAAAAAGAAGGGTGTTGCTGTTGAGGTGGCCACGACACACAAAGGGACGCAGTGCAAGTTCAAAAGGCATCTGTTTATTATGGCGGTGCGCTGTCTTTCATACATTCCTCAACATAGTTTATACTTATTCATTGGTTACAATAGATCAACAAAGTGTTCATTGGTACAGAGCATCTCCACCACTATTTTCAGCTAGCATCCACAAAACTTTTCTAAAAATACTTTTTCAGCTGCAGGTGTTTTCTGCTTATCTTTTCCTTCTTCTCGGTCTCCATGTCAACAGCCTTGGTAGAAATTCTTTTCAGGGGTACACACGGATCTTATCAATTAACTCTTCCTGGCTCACAGACCAGCTGTCAGCCCCTTCCACTGAAGGGGAATTTAATACCTTAAGAACATTCAAATAATGCAATATGTACATTAAAGAGTTGGGCAACAAATAATTTTGAATAATGCAATATTTACATTAAAAATCTGGAAAAAAGATCATCAAATCTAAATCCAAACTGAGTGTACAACAGCAAAGCCTAATTGATTCATTAACCTTAACAGAAGATATGCATGTGTTTTTATTATCAACAGGTTCAAAGTAGTCATCTATTCATTTGATCAGATATCAATTGCCTCTGAGAAAATGAGGCCCAGTGAGAAGACAAATGAGAAATAATCATCACCCAGACTTCACAACCAGAACAGGAACAGAAGTAGGATTGCCAGAACATGGCTGTGTCTGGAGACTTAGAGAGGGAACTTGTCAACAAAAGCCTTATGTCATCATCATGGTATTGTGTTCCTACTAACCTTCTTCAGCTATTCCCTGTTCCAGGCTCCCAAAGAGACATTCAGTGATGTCAAAGATCAACATTTCCAGCTAATGGACTTTCTCCTGAGTCTCAACTATTTGGACTTTTAAAACAATGGTCATTTATCTCAATTTCCCCTAGAGACATTGGACATTATTTTTATTTTTCTCATGCTGCGAGACTGTGTCAGTGACATGGTTGGATCTAATAAGTTTTGTTGATTGTAATCAGGTCTTTATGTATCTCATCCTGTATTTAATAGATAACTGGCAATATCCTTAATAAGATGCAAATTGTTTTAATGTCAGAACATATGAGCTTTTTAAATTAATAAAAATGGGGGAGATGTGACAGGTAAAAGAATTATAAAAGAAAGGCCTCATAAAATCAGGCCTGCTCTGCTAAATTGCCAAAGTTAGCCTGTCGCTTCTTCTAAGTAATTTGCAAGTTCCCATGTGAAAAAAATCTTGGTATGAAAAGTCATTAGCATAACAACCTATTCCTGGGTTGAAAAACAAATGCACCTGCAAGAACAAGGGATTTGTCCCATGAGAATCAGTAAAGAAAATATGTAAACAATCCAAGAATAGAAAGATTTGATGGACAAGTAGAATACCTTTTACTAACCAATAGAGTAATTGGCAAGAAAGCTATTAACCAATTTAAGTTGCACACGAGGTCTGAAAACTGTACAAAACGAGTTGTGTAAATAAAGAATGGGCTTTTCCTGCATGAAAATAATGGAGCCTCAGCTAACTTATTGCAATAGCTGGGTGCGTAGCCATAGCCAGACGTACACCGGCTTGAGACACTAATTTTAAAGGATTAAGGATTTTAGAAAAGTTAAGATTGTAGTTGAAGATAGGCTTTGCTTGAATTAATTGCTTTGCTAAAAATTATTAGAAGTTAATAGTTGAAAGAAACCAGATCTGGGATAGTTATCCCACATCTAAATAACTAATTGCTTGTCATCTTTATGTTTGTTTAGCTGTGTTTATAATGAGAAACAGAGAAACCGATAAAGTATATCGGAAGGAACAAAGGCAATGGTAAATTTCCTAACATCCAGAAACTCATTGAACAGTCAGGAAGCCAGGAAGCTGGAGCTCACCCAGCTATAATGTCTTGTTATCCATTGAAAAGGTTGAAAGTTTAGAACGAGGAAGACTAATTTTCCTTCCTCCTTTTATGACCCCTCCCCATAAAAGGGACCACCAACCCATTTCAAGGAACAAACTACGCATGCTTAATAGCTTTTAGCTAATTACCATACAAAGCAGAGAATGGGAGATGTCAGGGTTATGAATATGTATTTGTATTTTGGGTATTCAACACTTTTGTAAATAAATAATGTCCTGGTTTAGGGCAAATTTGGGAGGAAACCTCTGAAGGGGGTTCCTCTGGAAAGCAAACCCAAATGGCCCCTCCCCCCAGCCGGTCCGAGAAAAAACCTCCTCAGAGAAAAGTGGAAAAAACTATTTATTTAACAAACAAGATGCCCACAAGCACAAAGAATGAATAATATGAAACAATAAAACCTCTGGCCGTTCCTAAGAGAGATGGCAAAACTGAGAAACTCCTTGCTGTGGGTGTAGCTCAGCTCACTCAGTCCCTCACCAGTCCCACTCCCTCCGGAGGTCCAGGCCCCGGCGGGCCGCAGGTGTGAGCCCTTGGTACTCCTCTGGGTTTCTTCAGTCCAGAGCAGATTTAAACAGTCCCAAGAAAGAGGAAAAAAAACAGTCCAGGGAACTTCTCTGCCTCAGCTAGCTAAAACTAACTAAAAGCACAGGAGATCTCTGTCCCACCGCTGTCCGTGCCTCAAACGAACCACTTGAGCAAGAATGTGTAGGAGTCAGGCAGTTTTCTCAAAACAAACAGCGTGCTTCTTCTTTCCCCCCTGTGATGGTTTAAGGCCAATTTGGGAGGAGAACTCCGAGGGAAACTCTCCCCCCCACTCGGTTTGGGAGTAAAAACTCCTCAGAGAGAGAATGGAAAGAAACCTGTTTATTAGACCAGCACAATAAATTGAACAATACCGGATGATGAATTAGGGAAAAACAAAGTCCCTCCTGCAGGTGGTTTTTACTCTCAATTCTTTCCAGCACTGGTGGACATTGCTGCGCCGGATCGGTCCCGGTGGGTTCTGGTGCCAGCTCCCCCGGCGTCCCCCGGGTCCTCAGTCTGGGGGGAGGTTTGAACAGTTCCCAAAAAAACAGGCAGGAAAAAAAAGGAAAAAAAAAAACAAAAAAGGGAAAAAAAGGGGGAAAAAAGAGCAAAGCTTCTCAGCCCTAACTAAGCTAAACTAACTACAAGCAAAAGCAAAGCGAAAGTGAGTGCTGCAAGGAAAAAAAAAAAACAAAAAACTGCATCTGGTGCCAGTGACTCACGTTCTCAAGGCCAGTCTGTGCGATTCCTGAAAACAAACTGTGCACTTTCTCCCCGTTTACTCTCAAATCCAACATAAACCAAACGGATGATTGGGGATACAGTGTAACGTCAACCCAGGACACCCCCTTTTGCTCTCGGAACCAGTTTTAAAGGTACAGAACTTAATATACAGCACAAACAGAATTGACGATTGGGGATGCAAGCATCATAAAGTCACCCTAGGACAAATAGACTCTGTATACACTTGTAATCTTGCAGTGGGTATTAGGGAGCAATCCCATGCACTGCCCGGCATCGCATTAAACATACACTTTCTAACTCTAAACTGTTAGAGTCTTTTGTCCGTCATAGTTCGGTATCAATATTAGATCAATATCCATATTTTAATAAATCAGGCTAACCATAGAAGCTCTTCTTATATACCCTTTCTATTGCATTGGTCAAATACATATTCATTAATGATTATGTGTTGGGGTTACTCAAGAGAGACGGGACCACTGAGATGTGTTTCAAAGCATGATTTATTGCTACAGTCTCATGAAAGAGTGAGAATGTCTTCACAGCATGAGATAGAGGTCAGTAGTCCGTGGTCAGTGGTCACAAGATCACAGCTTACAAGGTCTTTTAAAGGTTAATTAGTCAATAAACTACTGCCACAAAGAATGTTTCTACTTTCACACCAAGAGCTAATTAATTTCTCATACATTTTTGCCACAATGCAGACTTTCTTAACCAATCATATAATGGCACACAGAACTACTTGCTACACCTTAAAACTTTTTACTATTTCTGTAACTGGTTCTATATCTACACTTTAAAGCTTTAAAACTTTCCACTACCTAACTTAACATGTCTGTCTATACTACAAACCCACATTCTTGCTTATGGTCTCTAAAGCAGGTAGCCTTTTCCAAGGTCTCAAGTTGAACCCTGTATTCATTTCTATATTTGGGCCTGCATGCACAGGGTTTTGAGAATTTTCTGTGCCTGGAATTCCCACAATTATATATATTCAAACATTTCTTTGAACTAGTTTACATGTTCCAGGAACTTTTTAGTACGGTCCCTCCTCTGATCCACCTTTTTAGAGCATGTACAGTAATCTTGGTTGTGGTTTTGAGGGTCATGTGTCACCCCCTGCAATGGCTCCCTGTTCTGTAGTTTCAGCAGGTGACAGTTGTTGATAGTTAAAGGGTCAGTAGCAAGGGTCCTTGTCCCACCTGTTCCTCAAATGTTATCTGACCACACAGACAGTTTAGCTATTTCAGTTATTGCAAGTTAACCACAAGTAGTCTAAATCAACATCAGCTACTTCACAAATATGTCTGAGTTATTTTAATTATTTTTAGTTAGCTACAAAAATAAAAGCATTAGTTATTATTTCACAACTACAGTTGCTTCTGCAAAAGTTAACATTATATTATCATGCACAGCATATAGCATCCACTTTAACGTTTGCAAAAGCCAAAACTATGTGTTTATCACAGAAATGCAGAGATCGGGGTTCGAATCTGTTATGGGTTAGCACAGCTTGGTTTTTAGTTAAAGAGGAAACAGTTCCCTGTAAGGAATTTGGAGTCTCCTTTGGAGTGGACAGGGACCCATCAGGGACCAATTTTTAGATATTGACACATTGTATAACCACTGAGGAAGCTGGATGCATCTTTGTGGATACACATATAAAGTTGACCCGAGCCCGGGAATATCCCTTTCTCCTTCCAGCCTCAGGAAAGGTAACGGGGCCAGCAGGCTGGCCCCACTCCGCTGCGTGGCCCTCAGGCCTGGTGGGCTGGCCCCTGCCGTTGCAGCTGTCTCGGCCAGGATTGGGCCCAAGCAGCTGCTAACATCTGCTGCTACACCATACCTCCATCGCAGCCTGGCGGGCCAAGCCCACCCCCACCCCCCCACCCCCCCATCCCCCTCCAGCTGCTGCTGGGCAGAAGAAAGGGGAGGAAAAGCCCAGCTGCATGAGAGATCCTGGCTCCAGCCTCAGCACGGCCTGAATCTACGACCTTCAGCCATTTCCCGGGGAAGAACAATCATGCCCTCTGCCCACCTGGGAGAACGCAACTCTTTCCTTGCACAGATGAAACTTGCAAAGCACTAACCTGTAGCCCTGGTTAATGCCTGAGGTGTTTTGGTTTTCTGAAATTCTTTTCCCAGGGAATTTTCTGTAAACAAGAGACACGTTTTTGTAACTATAACTTTGTTTACATTCTTTCCCTAGAAGGGGCTTCTTCTTGTCACTCTGGTCTGACCAACGTGATTGAAGAGGTTTGTCTTTGTTTCACCAATCGAATTGTTCTGTGTAGAATAGTATAAAAGGGAAGACATTCCCAGAAATAGTCATTTTCAGCCTTCTGAAGTTGGACTCTGTGTCGTTGTGGTGTACAACAGTGTCACTAACCTTTCTCTGAGTGAGAGAACAGCCAGAGTGAAACGTGAAGAGACACAGCATAAGACTGAAGTCAGTGAAGAGAGAGAGAGAGTAAAAGTCCTAGGCTGGAAGGAAGATTGAGGAGTTGCCTAGTTTGGGCTGGACTTCTCTTGTGAGGCCATGGAGACTGGGCTAAAATATCCCTGTAACTTATAGAATGCTTTTTGGGGGGATGCAAAGATCTAGTTATAGTCATGAGCTGATGTAGCTGTGATCCAATGGAGAATTTTGAACAGAGGAAGATAGAGAAAAGGAGATATGAAGCCCTCTGCTCCCAGGGAAAAAGAAGACCTCTGTTTCTTGAGATGAAGATGATTTTAGAGATAGTTGAAGAGAATCTTTGTTTTATACTAGAACAGTCATCCTTAAACTGCATCCTAAATAAGCTGATATGCCCACGAGTGCAGTTGTGGGAAAGCTGCCAAATGGGAGGGACTTCATGGTTTGCAGAGTTTTCGGGTGGCTGCACATTTGTGACATGGGAGCCACCAGAAAACTGTTTCTTGTGGCAATGTCTGCATGAGATTTCTAAGAGAGGCTCCTCTCCCTAAGGACTGATGAAAGACTATTTTAATGTGGTGAAACTGACTGAAAATCCCAGGTTTTGTCTCTTCATGTTGTTAGTGGGAAAGTGAACAGTTGTAGGGGGGAGAAATGTTTTGACAATTTCATTCTGATTCTTATTAATTTTTTTATTTCTTGTAGTTCTGTTAATAAACTCGTCTTTATACCTTTTAAGTTTTGAACGTGTTTTGCTTTTCTCTGAAACAGAAAAACATGGTTAGGAGGATTGTTATAACTGTTACAGAGGCTCAAATTGCAGCCGTAACTCTACAAGGGCCAGTTACTGATATTTTCCCTTTAAATGACCCAGGGTGGGACCCTACTCTAGCAGAACAAATGATGAGGTTGAAACGTTATCAGAATTGGGTGGTATTTGGTCTAAAACGTGCCATTCCTAAAGCAGTAAATTGGTCCAAATTATATGAAATAAGGCAAGATACGAATGAAACTCCTACAGGCTTCTTGAATAGGCTTAAAGAGGCTAGATGAAAATACACAAATCTGGACCCTGAGGCACTTGAAGAGAAGGCCCACCTAGCTTATTTGTTTATAGGCCAATCTGCAGATGACATAAAGAAAAAGCTGCAAAAGATGAATGAGAGGCATGACATAGGTAAATTGTTGGACATAGCTTGGAAAGTATTTTAAAATAGGGATTCAACAGACAAGGATAGATGCCAGCAGGGTAAGAGGGGTGTTATGATCCCGTTGAAACCCAGAAAAGCAAGGAAAGCTAGGTCTGTGTATAAACTGGAAAGAACTTAGAAGGTTCAAAATATACCCAAAAACAAGACTAAAACCAAATGAGGATAGATGTTGGTGCCAAAAAATTGATGTATTTTATTTAATAGTAAAAGAGGCAGAGAGAAAGAAAGAGAAAAGAAAGAGATAAAGATAGAAAAAGAAGTGTGCATGGGGGGTGGGGGGAGAGTGACAGGGTGGAAGCATATCACCCATCCAAGGGTCCCAATGATGTCTTGTTGCTCCCCTCCATCTGGTCTTCTTGGTGTTGAGGGACCCTCGCCATGCCACACCTCACACTGTGCCAATGCTGCCACATGCCACAGAGTAAAGAATTCTGTGGATTAATATA
Source organism: Phylloscopus collybita (assembly GCA_027886175.1). Classification (NCBI taxonomy): domain Eukaryota; kingdom Metazoa; phylum Chordata; class Aves; order Passeriformes; family Phylloscopidae; genus Phylloscopus; species Phylloscopus collybita. The sequence continues at coordinate 7,501,894 of JAJNNQ010000057.1, forward strand.
TGCTTAGGGCCAGGTGGGAACACCCATGTGCATCCCTTGCAGGGAGCCAGTTTGACACTGTCCCTTGCAACACTGAGGGTCTGTTGCATCATCTTTGGTGCTCTGGTGTAGGGTCTGGGGACCCCTTTGAGGGGCCCTTTGATGGGCCATGTCACCCCCTTCTGCTGCAGATAAGCTTTCCCCCAGGAGAAGGGCCCCACAGCTGAGCTGGTCTGCACATCAGAGAATGGGCATTCAATGCCTCTCACCAGATGCCTTTCCAACACATGTCCAAAGCCTCTCTCCCCCCATCCTTTGGTGTGAGAGTCTGTGAGAGCCTGGCAGCTGATAGCCCTGGGGCTATCTCCTCCCCGAAGGTGCTAAGCTTGTGCTATGTGAATGTGCCCAGTTCCTGAGTTTTAGCTTATCTTCATCAGTGAACAATCCAGGGCCTCACTCCATAGGCCTATTCAGGGTGTAGTGGTATTCTGTGCAGCTTTTGTAACACAGTTCTGCTATAATATGCAAAAGTCTTTCAGGAAAATGTTTAAGTCAAAAACTATAATATTTCAGTCTCTGACAAGGGGTGATCAGGAAAAGTCATTGTCTTGGGTTGTGGAGCCAGGGGTGTGTATTCTATTTCATCTGTTAGAAGCAGTTGGGGAGATGTTTTTTTTTCTTTATCTCTCGTAACTCTGGGGAGGGGAGAGGGCCGGATGCCTTCTGATAATGGGCCATTAACACCTCCTCAGGCTATACCCTCCCCAACGCAGTGCATCCACATTCCATCATCCTATTGTGAGATGCACCACATCCCCCCTGGTAGTGGGGGGGAGCCAGGCATTTCTGCCTGGATAAAACTGAGACACAGGAACACAAAAACATCTAGCTTCACCCGATTTCTGGGAGGAAGACTGGACCTCATTTCACCATCACCAGACCCCATCTCACAATCACCAGACCCCTTCTCACCACCCCTGGACCCTTTTGCTACAGGATCATCCCTACTTCAACAGAACCACATCTGCCACTCCAGGAGGACTTACTTTTGGACTGCTTCCAACACCCTGACCAACAGGGCGTCAGGTTGTAGCTCTGACTCTGTCAGGGTTTTCTAAAATTGTTGTTTGTTTGTTTGCTGGCTTGGTTGGGTGGTTTTGTTTTTCTACTACATTTTTACTGTTAATATTCCTAGTAAAGAACTGTTATTCCTATTCCCAAATCTTTGCCTGAAAGCCCTTGATTGCAAAATTATAATTTGCCCGGGGGGGGGGGGGGGAGGGGGGGGGGAGGGGTTTACATTCTCCATTCTAATGGAAACCCCAGTTTCCCTGGCAGATACCTGTCTTTCCAAACCAAGACAGTCATCTAATGTGTCTGAATCCTAAGTGGTATGTAACAAAAGGTTAACCTCAAGTAACATTGTAACAAGATGGGCAGGTAAAGCAAGCAAGATAGAAAAGAAAGCAAGATAGCAGGGCAAGTGAGATAACAAATGCCATCAAGAGCAAAATATTAAGTTTTAAGGGAACTTGCAAACTGCAAAATTAGCTAAAAACAAGTTAGTTCAAAAATACAAGAAGCACCAGGCACGCACTAAAGATAGAAGTAAAAAGTTCAAATGTGAGGAAGACTACAGAAGCCTTCATCAAAGGACCACCACCAGACTGATGACCAATACAGAAGGAACTGACGCATGTGTGAAAGCAATAAACTGTTGTAAAACCATGACACAGCTTTATGCAAATATGAGTATACTGATGATATGTTGTAATTGTGACATTACATGGAAGGACTTTTAAAATGTAACTGAAGGCTAAAGAAGGTTGAATGAGATTTGGTGGAGACATCCCCCTCACTCCCAGTGCAGAATAAACAAATACCTGCTCTGTAGTCATCTGACTATAGTTTTATTTTCTTGCCCAGTTTTGGGCTTCACATCAAAAAAGAGTACTTCTCTAGTTAAAGGTCAATGTGCTTTTTGCAAGGAAAAGGGACACTGAAAGAATAAGTGTCTGATACTGGCTAAAAGGACACTCCCAGTTCTTGAATTAGCTGTGAGTGAGGACTGATGGCGACCGAAGGGCTCATCCCTGGCTGACCCTTTGGTTGTAGCTAAGCTGGGTGTGTTAGTTTAACAGAACCTGGCTTTTAGTGGAGGCGGAGGAAGCCACAAAAGCTGCTTCTTAGAGAGAAGCTCCTCGAAGCTTCTATGTCCAGCAGACCCAATCCCTGAAGGCTCTGATGATGGATATATTGGCTGGCCCAATTAGAAAAGTTGGTAACGCCTCTGTGATAACATATTTAAGAAAAAAAAAGCAGGAAGCTCTTTTTCTTCCTTGGAGGGGTGAGTAGGCACCGGGGCCCTCCCAGTGCCTGGAGCAACCCTGCAGCTGGCACCGAGGGTGGCCCTGCAGCAGAGGTCCAAAGTAGGTGCGACCAGGAGCGGCTGTGCGGCTGCCACCATCCCAGTGCCAGGAGTGGCGTCATAGCCAGGGCAGCACAGCCAGGATCGTGTGGCTGCTGCCACCTCAGCATGGCTCACAATGAGCTTTACTTGCTTAGTCATTTTTAACCAGCCATGTCGAGCAACTCCCCGATGTGGAGCCTGGACAAGATCAACCTTTCAGCATTGTGGAACTCTATAAGAACTTTTTAATTGATAGAACTTGAGAACAAATGAACCTATGGACATCAATTCTCTCCGGAGTCAGAGAAAAGAAAAAGATGAAGACACGTGAGGAGAACAACATGGTGACACTAAGGTTGGTGAAAAAAGAGGGAGGGGGAAGAGGTGCTCTGGGTGTCAGAGCTGAGATTCTTCTGCAAACCGTGGTGAGGACTATAATGCAACAAACTCTTTCCCTATAATTCATTAAGTGCATGGGGGGATGCAGAGGTCTACCTGCAGCCTGTGAGAAAAGGGTGCTTACGCTGGAGCACGTAGATGCTGAAAAGCTGTAATCTAAGTGAGAAACTTGAACAGAGAGAGAAAACCCTTGCTTTCAGAGCTAGAGAAAGAAGACCCTTGCTTCCAAACTAGAATAGCTCATCCTTAAAAGACTATACCCCATAAACTAAAATGACCCAAGCAAACAGTTGTGGGAAGATTGTTTGCCCATGGGAGGGGTTAACCCTGCAGCAGGTTGGGTAGACTGCTACTAGTGAAAATTAGAACCACGTGAAAAAAGTTCACAGAGAACTATCTCCCATGAGAAAGACCCCACAACATAACACAAGAGACTCCTCTCCCTAAGTAAACTAAAGAAAGATTTTTAGATGTGACAAACTGACTAAAAACCCTATGTTTTGTATCCCTGCGCTGTTGGTGGGAAGGAAAGAAAGGCTGGGGGGGGAAGGTGTTATAAAGATTTATTTTAGCTCTCATTATCCTCTTTTAATTATTTTAATTTTTTTTTTACTTTATATCTTTTAAGTTTTGAGCCTGTTTTGCCTTTAAAGTGTATTGGATTTCTCCAATATCTCTGAGGGTCCAGCCCTAGTCAGAGTAATGGCTTAATAATAATTAGCGAGATGGCATAGTCAGATGTGTCTAGATAAATTAAAAAGGTTTAATGAAATAAAGAAAATAATACAAAACAACAAACAAAGATTAAAGCCGAACACAGTGTAGGGACATATCCCACACCTGCTACAACACACCGAGAATGCGAGGACTCCCTTTGTTCTGTGCCCTTTTCTACTTAATGATTGAGGATGGATCTATTGGCAAACTGCCAATAGAAAGAGGTACAGGTTTTGACAAACAGTGACAAGGTCCAACAGGTGCTCGTCTCCTGGCACTGAGCCAATTACAAAGAGAAAAACACAGAACTGTCTGGTTAAATTTCCTAAAATGTCCAAAGGTAAACCGAAACCCTTTCCTTATACAGAACTGCCCACTTGGGAGTGGGGGTGCATTACTACATATAATACCTGACAAAGTCCTGGCAATGGCTCCCTGGCAATGGCTCCCTGGCAAAGCCCCGTTCTCTCTCGTTGTAGATGGCAGGAGGATGGACTGATCAATCAAAGAATCGATGAATCGATGCCATTGCCCCAAAAACAGGGGATTTTTATCCATAAGACATAAATGTATATTCATATCCCTGTCTATAGGTTACCCAATCAGCTAGGAACACAATTCTAAAATGTTCTTTCTACACCAATCTAAACCAAATTTTGAAAGTACGAAAAACTATGAAGGATGGTATCAATCCTTACAGAAAAACCTACGCATATGTAAGAGACGGTCCCTAAGTTCCTCATCTATCTCATGATCATCGCCAAGGATAACTCCAAAAGGACTCAGACTGAAACCTAAGACCCCAATACAGGAGTTCTGGCCTGGCTGAGGTGGACGTTGCTGCCTGCAGGTGCACTCGCTGAACCATTGCATCTCCATGGAAACTCGGTGCAGACAATGGGCTTCACGGTGGACTGGTTTTCGAACTAGCTTTGGACTGGTCTGTCCTGTGCTTGCCCTGTACCATTCCCTGAGTGGACATTTGATGTTAAGCGTCAGAGCACTTTGCCCTGCTCCTAGCACACCTGCTGATGCTGAGCTCACCTCTTGGCCAACTGCCTGTCGCTTCGGAAAGGACTATAAGAGACCCCTCAATATGGCCCAAATTTCAAGATCTCCCCACGGAAGACATTGTGTCTATTGGTCAACGTGCACCACGAGGACTCCGTCTCTCCGTCGGTAGCTATAACACCCTTTCTCTCTCTTTCTCTCTTACCCTTTATCTCTCTCTCTCTCTCTTCTCCTTCTATCGCATACAGTGCTGAGTGCACTTAATAAAGTGTACTACTGTGGTAGGGTGACTTTATGCCGCTCGTATCCCCAATCGTCTGTTCTGTTTGTGCTGTATATTCAGTTCTGTACCTTTAAAACTTGTTCTGGGAGCGAAGGGGGAGAAAGCAGCAGCGCGCAGTTTGTTTTGGGAAAAACTGCCTGACTCCCCCACGTCTGCTCTCCGGCGTTCGTCTGAGCCACGGACAGCGGTGGGACAGAGATCTCCTGTGCTTTTAGTTAGTTTAGCTAGCTAGGGCAGAGAAGACTCCCTAGACTGTTTTTTCCTCTTTTTTTTCCTGGGACTGTTTAAATCTGCTCAGGACTGAAAACCCAGAGGAGCAGTGAGGGCTGGCACCTGCGGCCCGCCGGGCCTGGAGCTGCAGAGGAAGTGGAGCTGGTGAGAGACTGAGTGAGCTGAGCTACACCCACGGCAAGGACTGTCTCTGTTTGCCATCTCTCTGCAGAGCGGCGAGAGGTTTTATTGTTTCATACTATGAATTCTTTGCATTTGTGGGCATTTTGTTTGTTAAATAAATAGTTTTTTCCACTTTTCTCTGAGGAAGTTCTTTTCCTGGACCAGCTGGGGGGAGGGGCCGTTTGGGTTTGCTTTTCAAAGGAACCCCTTCGGAGGTTCCCTCTCAATTTTGCCCTAAACCAGGACAACTGCTTTTTGAGCAAATTGTTGTCCCCTGCTGTGTCTTTTGTGCCCTGAGATCACTCGAACCATCACGAACCCGCCTGCATTAGCAGGTCATGACATTAAAATTGGTGTCACGGACAGGATCCTGATAGAGGGGTTGCAGGTTGTGTATAGTCTGTAACAGGGGAAGGACGTTTCCCTCCAGCCGCACCTAACCCGCCACCTCAAAAGTGTGAGTGGTGTCTAGAAAGCAAGGGGTGCAACTCAAATTTCCCGCAAACTGTACACGCCTAGGTGAAAAGCATCCCCATACTTGATTTGAGGGCTCTGTCTTCGGGATTTCACAAAAGATCTCTTTGTGCAAAAGATGGGTGTCTTGGTTTGGAAAGACAGGTATTTGCTAGGGAAACTGGGGTTCCCCTAGAATGGAGAATGTAAACTCCTCACACACACCCCCCCTTGCCAAATTATAAATTTGCAATCAAGGGCTTTCAGGCAAAGAGTTTGGGAATAGGAATAACAGTTTTTTACTAGGAATATTAACAATACAAATGTAGCAGAAAACAAAACCACCCAACCAAAACAAGCAAACAAACAAACAACAATTTTGGAGAACCCTAACAGAGTCAGGACTACAACCTGACACCCTGTGGGTCAGGGTGTTGGAAGCAGTCCCAAAGTGAGTCCTTCTTCAGTGGCAGATGTGGTTCTGGTGAGGTAAAGATGATCCTGTAGAAAAACGGGTCCAGTGATGGTGACAGGGGTCCAGTGGTGATGGGAAGGGTCCAGTGGTGGTAAAAGGGGTCTAGTGGTGAAAAAGGGGGTCCAGTGGTGGTGGGAAGAGTCCAGTGGTAAAAGAGGTCCAGTCTTCCTCTCAGAAAATCGGGTGGAGCTAGAAACTTTCCTGTCCTGTGTCTGAGTTTTTTATGCAGGTAGAAACTGCCTGCCCCCCCCCGCCCCCACTGCCGGGGGGGGGGGGGGGGGGGATGTGATGCATCTCACAATAAGATGATGGAAATGCAAATGCACCACTCTGGGCGGGGATATAGCCTGGGGAGGTGCTAATGGCCCATTATCCGAAGGCGTCAGGCCTCTTCCCCCTTGAGTTACCAGAGATAAAGAAAAGCATCTCCCCAACTGCTTTTTAACAAGATGAAAATAGAATATACCACCCCTGGCTCCACAACCCAGGACAACGGGACAGTTTTGTTTTGTTTTGTTTTGTTTTGTTTTGTTTTGTTTTGTGTGTAAATTAGTCTGGACTGCTTGGTATAGCGAAGAGACAACCATAAGTAACTTAAGAAGAGTGCCTCCCAAGCATATTTGGTCTCTTCACCCACCCAGGGAAGCGAAGGGAGACACAGCAGAGCTGTGTGTATGTGTAATTAAGTCTTACCTCCCTGTAGTGGTCTTTGATCCCTTCACAAAATGATTGAAAACCTTAGTGTAAAAAACAAAGCTGCATTTCATGCTCTGCTAGTAAAACACAATGCCAGGCCCTCTCCTGAAGGAGAAGAATAGCCTCAAAATAACTGGCTTAATTTAGAGAATGTAGTAGATAGAATATGTTCTTTACAACATGAGGCAAAATTTAAACTAGGCAGGAATAAAACCATACTCTGTTGGAGAGGATGAAGTAATAATACTCTGCTCAGTTTTGGGAGCCTGTCTTACAGCAGCTATAGAAGCTCGTTTTAAACGGGCAAGTGAAGAAAATGCAATAATAGACTCCCTTCAAAACTTAGTGGAAATTTTGCAGAAACAATTAGATGACGAAAGAAATAAAAATCATTTGTTGAGAGATTAAAATCATTTGCTACAGGCTGCCTTGAGGGAGGAATATATTAAGAACTCAAAGAATGATGACTCCCCAAAGGTGGCAGAGGAAAAGGAAGTTCCCCACATTAATCAAATATACCCCCAGAAAGAATTAGAATCAGTAAAAAATTGTGGGGAGGACTGCTGTTCTCACTTAAGATCTCTGATCAAAACAGAATACACATGGTCCCTGACACAGCGTGCAGCTTTCTGGGCCGAGGGAATAAATCTTCTAGCCATAGTCTGTACCCCTGACCAACTCCTAGAAAGTGTGCACAAAGCTGCCTGCCTGCAAATGATACATGAAAGGAGATTAGCTCCTGGATTTGAATCTCCAATGCAATTACCTGTCCAGCCTGAAATGATGACCCCTCTAATTAGGGGGCTCCCAGAATCACTTAAACCCACTGCAATTATTTTACAAAAAACCATCATGGCTTTAAGCCCTGTAGATAGGCTGGACAGATTCCTTGGAAACCCGAGCGACCAAACCGGATCTACCGATCCTGGATTCACTCCATATTCTACCCCCTCAGAACCACCAGCGGTGCACCCTAAATCATGTGCTGGTGACCGTAAAGTTTGGACATGGAGTCAGGTCGCTGAAGATCTTATTAATTACAGTAGAAAATATGGGCCTGTAAAAACCCCAGAAGAAAGATTAGGAAAATCAAAGGGTGTTAGATACATTGGAATCCCCCACAGCGAAAACCCAGAAAAGGGAAAGCAAATATCCCAACAATACTGGTGGCTATTAGGAATAAAAAAGGGGGTGCCTAAAGATATAATAGATGGCTTGCCACTTGAAAAACTAAGTAAAATAGTATCCAATTGGTACAATTCCAAGCCATTGGCACCAGTACCACCAAGCACACAATCTAGTACACCCAGTGCACCCCCTCCCACACAGGTCTGGGACACTGAGCCAAGGCAACCCCTTTCACCTGTTCTGGGAAATGAGCCAAACCCACCTTCTTCTCAACCTCCAAGAAAACCACCCTAATCCACAGTTAAACTAGAAACTCCGTCTCTCACTAGTGGGCAGAGAGACGGTGTCACTATTGGACACAAAGGAGGAGACGCGAGTCCATTCAGAAGGCTGCGGACTTCCAAGGAGGGAGCCGGCGGTTTATTGTCCAAACCTTTTTTATACCTTTTCACAAAGCACCCACCTTAGAGGTGGGGACCACTGGAACCATTGGTCACTTGAAGAGACCATCATGCAAAGTCCCTCCCATGGGAAAAGCGTGTGGAAAAACATCTTAGTTTACAATAGCATGACCTTGTTTGCCAGTTCTGTCCTGGGAACAGAATTTCCAGAAACCAAAACATGGCAGGCACAAACCGTGGCTACATCTCACCCTTTCTGTTTATATAAAAAGAAAAGGAAAAAAGAAAAATGCAGATTTCAGTGTCTGCTTCTGGAGAGGTCATCCGAGTGATCCCTCGCAGGTTTCTCCACTTGTCGGCTTTCACTCTGGTCACGGTCTCCAGGTTGCCTGTTGGCCCAATTCTGCGGGGATCTACCCCGCTTTCCCCCCGGCGTTTTTTTGGGGTTTTTTTTGTTTTGGTTTGGTTTGGTTTTGTTGTTTTTTTTTTTTTTTTGAAAACCCTGTTTTCTGCCGCATGGGCAGAATCTGTGACCAGCCCGCCAATTTTCTTCCGGGTGAGATGCTGTGCCCTTCAATGCAATGGCCCTCATCACAATCCATCCTGCTCCACACCCCCAGGCCGCCAGGACCTCCCGCCCCCAGAGGTTAATAGCAGTTTCAGTGGCATGTGGTCAAACCACAGGCAATTGTCCCTCTGAGTTCATAATCATCACGGGTCACTGGCTCTCGAAGCATTGCTTTGTTCCCCCCACCATCAGGCCTCGAAGATGGGTCTCTGGAGGGGTGGCATCAGGGAGGTGCAGGATACACCACATCTCGGGACGTTCACCAGGCCAGGACTGCTAGGTAATGAACTTGAGGTGCTCGGTAGATCCGAAGCAGGCGTCTCGTCGCCACTGGTTCTCAGTCCTGGAAACAGAGGGCTGCGAAGGCACATGTTGCACGGTCGGAGTTTCCCTTGGGGATAGTGATGGGGGGGGGGGGGGGGGGTGAGACCATCGCATACATATATCCCGTGATATCTGCATCACGGGACTATATGCGGCTGCAGATGTCAACACTGGCTGGGCTGCAGGCTCACTAAGCAAGCCTGCGTCTGCTTCGGGACCTGGGGAAAGCTTGGGGTCTGCACGCGTCTCCGCTTCCCATTTCCCGAACCTGACAACAGCTGACCAGTAGCAGCAAGTCTAGCTGTACAGACGTCTGCCATATGATTTGGTCCCAAACACCGAGCACAGAGAAACAAGGGAGCTTTTGCTTTTCGCTTTTGCTTTCCCTGTCTCTTTTCAGCCTGTGCTCTTCCCCGTTTTTGTCGTCCCCTGTTCTGGGGTTTCAGACCCTCTGTGGTCCCTATAAAGCGTTCCATGACTCCCCAATGCCCCATTCCCAAAGCCATAGATTTCACTTCATCCCAGAAAACCCTCAGGTTCCTGGAGCGCACGGTGACCTGGCGTGCATGCAGCGTCCCACGCTGCACTGGAGGTGGGGCTGGCCTTGGGGGGTGTAGAGCCGGCGATAGTCCAGCTCCCCCCCGGGTTGGGGCCATGGAAACAGACGCAGGGGGAGCCGCGGCTTGTGCAATCCCCATGGTGTTGCTAGGCAACACAAAAACCGGAGGGCGAGCACGGGACGAAGTGGCTGGCCGGCGGAGCCGGTGCCTTGCTTCCGGCTCGCACCGCCGGAAGACACTGTCGGGGCTTTTTGCACAGGTGCGCTGCCAGAAGAGACGGGGGGGACTGTTTCCCCCGGTGCGCAATCGGTGAGGGAGGGGGGGAGTGGTCCCCCTCCACTGCTGCGGCAGCCCGTGCCACCCCCACGCGCGCACGGGCGGGCTGTTTTGCCGGCCGCGCAGGTGCTGTGGGCACCATGGGGCGGGAGGGGGATCCGGCAACCCCCCCGCCACTCTCGCGGCGGCCCCGTGGCGGGGCTGCTCCGCTTCCACCATCTGGAGAATACATTTCCACATCCTCTGCCCCGGAAGAAAACTGCGTGCGCTCTCCGCAATGAGGGCATCTGATTGCAACTGTCTTCCCCGAACTGACGCGCGCTGGCCGCGCGGTCAGTCTCGTTCGCTGTGGTTCTGCGACGAAAACATGGAGGATGGGCGATTTCCTCCCCCTTTTGTTGTTCCCGGGCTTTGCTGAGCCTGGCTCTCGCTGGGCAGGCTCACGGGGCGGTGCTGAGGTCCCAAGCCCCACCTACTCTCGCCCGTGACCGCCCACCCTCAGACGTAGTGGGCTTTCAGGGTTTTGGGGCGGGGGAACGCGGCGCGGCGTCCGCAGGGAGGGGCGCAGCGGCATTCCGGGACTCTTGATCTCTTCCCCCACCTGCCGCGCAGCCGCTCGTGGGGGAGGGCTCGGGGGAATCGGGAGAGACCTCTTCCATGGCACGGGACGGGGCGGGGTTCCGGGATGCCCCGTTTCTCCCCCCTCCCGCAGCGCCGCTGCGCGGGGGAAACTCGAGGGGATCGGGAGAGACCGCTTCCGCGGCACAGGATGGGGCGGAGCTTTGGGACTCCCGGTCCCTCCCCCCTCCTGCCTCCCGCCTCCACCGGGGGCTCCAACCCCCCCCCCCCCCCCCCCCCCCCCCCCCCCAAGGATCAAATTCACGGGGAGAGGCGAAAGGCAAACCCGGTACTTCTTGAGCAGGCTTTGGGGAACCCTCCGATCCGCTGCCGCTGCCGTCCGCAATCCTGGGTTGTCCGTCTTCTATCTCAGATGCGGCTGAACTCGGGATTAAACTGGAAAAAGAACTTTTTCCCGAACCTTTGAAGACTGTCATAAATTTTTTCCAAGTTATGACTAACTTGGCTAAGTTTCCTTGCCCTGAATTCAGTTTATCATGCAAACAAACTCCCAAAAAGACCATAATGGCTTAGACAACGCTCTATCGGCGTTTGGGAAAATAGCATATGATTTCCCCCAAGAGTAAAGCTCTATCAAATCCTCAGTGGGGATACCAGTTCCCCTTTTTTTAAGAAGCTTTCCCCACATCTCCAGTACTATAGCGTCTTCAGGGTCTAGCAAAGAGGCCATTTTGCCAAATTTCATCTCCTTATCGAAGAGAAACAAATTGGCAAAGCACACAGGTCAGTTTTTACCGAAAACCCCTTTTTTTCTTTAAAAAGGGACAAGGTAATTTTTTTACCTTTCTCCTACGGCTGCAATCATGTCGGCGTCCACCAGATGTCGCTGTTGGACACAAAGGAGGAGATGTGAGTCCATTCAGAAGGCTGCGGACTTCCAAGGAGGGAGCCGGCGGTTTATTGTCCAAACCCTTTTTATACCTTTTCACAAAGCACCCACCTTAGAGGTGGGGACCCCTGGAACCATTGGTCACTTGAAGAGACCATCATGCAAAGTCCCTCCTCTGGGAAAAGCGTGTGGAAAAACATCTTAGTTTACAATAGCATGACCTTGTTTACAAGTTCTGTTCCTGGGAGCAGAATTTCCATAAACCAAAACATGGCAGGCACAAACCGTGGCTACAAGACGGAGGGTGGATTTATCTTAGAAAGCTCACTAAAAATCCTAAAACTGGAGATATCTTGATTACAGCTACAGTGGGTCCTAAACGAGCATTGGTAACTTTTGTAATTGACGCTGGAGCCCAAATATCTGCCTGTGAACAATGCCGTAAACAGCTGGAGAGACATCCTCTGGAGGATGACCCTCTCCACTTAAGAAAAGGTAAAGGTCTATGGGACACGTGGCAGGTAGATTATATCGGTCCCTTTAAGCAGTCAAGTGGTAAACATTTTGTGTTAGTAGGAGTGGAGATTATATCTGGATTGGTTCAAGCAGAAGCTTTTAAGAGAGCTACAGGTGATAATACTGTTAAAGCATTACAGGAATGGTTTGGAACTTTTCCAAAACCACAAGAAATTCAATCTGATAATGGGTCTCACCTTAGTGACAAAGTTGTACAGGATTGGGCAAAGAATGAAGTAATTAAATGGACTTTTCACACCCCTTACTACCCTCAAGCTAACGGGATAGATGGGGGGGTAAATGGGTGCCCTATAACCACTGCTTTTTGCCCAACAGTTCCAAGCATAATTCCCTCACTACAGAGACCAAATGATTCCAAGAATCCAATACACTATCCTAGACAACCTGTTTCAGTAGAGCATTTGATGCTCTGGGGAAAGAGCATCGGATAAGTACACTCTAAATTCTAATCTTCTGCCTCTTGTTGGCAGACTCTGTTGTGTTTGCTGTTTACAGAAGAACTCCGTGAGACATGAAAACTACACAACCATGATAGGACTAGTGATACTTTTCTGCATCCTACCACAATACCGTGGCCAAAACCCAGCTGAATGGCCGTGGTCTGAAGCCACCATCAGGTACACTCATTCTAGGAACATATCCTGGAGATCGCCGCCCAAACCTGGCAACAGTGGTGCTGCATAACTCTGAGGTATACCGTTCAAATGAATGGGAGTGGGATCCGAGAGACCGGACTGGAATTTTAACCGGAACAATTGGTGAAAAAATAAATATAGGATGCAGAAAAGTAGACAGGTCTCTTTATAATAAAGGCTTCCTCTATTGGAATCGCTGGTAATTTTCTAGAACCAAATGGGAAAAGCGATTCTCACCCCAACATTTCAACAGAACTTTGTCCCACAAAGAGATGGACGTGTGCCAAACAAACACCCCTAGAATTGTGTTGTCGGCAAGAGTATATTGGTAACCACCTCCTGAGCCTAAGAGCCGACAATGTCGCAATCACAAAGGAATGTGATAATGAATTTGCATCTGACTGCTGGTATAATTTCACCTTAACCAAACCGACTTACGTAACATACAGTTGGTACAGTAACCCAATTAAAGGGCTTTCTTTTAAGTTCAAAATAAACGCCATAACCCAACCCGTTACGACCCTTACCACTACTCAAACACAACCACCTGTGGTTCTTAGTCCAAAAATTTATGGTGTTGGATCACACATTATTAGGAAAACAGGCCAAGAGTAAATAATGTCTAATCCATCATGGTCTCTTAAAAAGGTTAAACTACTAATGCAAAACAATGTTTCAGAAATACAGCCAGCTTGCTCACCTTTCCTACAAACCTCCTTTGAAGGATGGACTACCTGGTTATGGAGACGTACCCCTTCGAAGAAGCAAGTGCCAAGAGATGTCACTGGTATTCTGGGAACAGGACTGGGAATTCTAAATAGTATTGATTCAGAGGTACTGATGAACAAATTGACTGCCACAACTAGAAATCTGGCCAAATTACAACAACCACTGCAATCCTCCCTATCAGCTTTGGGAACCCATCAGTGGCTGTTAGCCAATGTAGTACCGGATTGGGAGAAAATAAATGTAAACTATTCCAATTTGATAATTGATGCACTCGGTGCTACACAAACCAATGTTTCTTGGGCTCTCAGCTGCATCCAGGCTCAACTATGGATGCAGTCAGTTACTGCTTCAATTATAAGAGAAGGGGAAGAAGGTACTTTCCCTACTGAAATTGGGAAAATAATCTGGGATAGTGCCACTGATTTTGAAAGAGAATTCCAGTCCTGGTGGAAATTAGTGAATTTCACTTAGAACCCTGTTACAAACACAGCCACAGCCTTTGTGTTAACCATACGTAATGCTTCAGTACATTTGATATTCCCTATCATTGCCTTGGGATTGAACCATAACGGAGCTGTTCTCTATCCTTTAGAACATAGAGAATGGGCCCGTCAAGTTGATGGGAAATGGCAAACTGTTAACTTAGAAGCTTGTATTGCTCAGGGACAACAAGGGTTCATTTGTGAAAGTAATGCAATCATAGCTCAAGATATTTGTTTGGACACAGAACAAAATATCTGTCATTTTGAGGTTCATCCTAATGAAACTCCTGAAACAGTGCTTATATACATAGGCCATGGATGCGCATGCTTAAGAACTGCTTGTGATGCTATATTTGTAGAAAATATGTTGGTAGATACTAAAAATCATTCAAATTTCTGTGTTTGCAATTTTACTAAAATTACCGGATGTGATTTTTCTTATTTGGTTCCAGTTACTTCTCACCAACTCATACAATCCAATTATACTTTGATACACAAATTATTGCCTACACCCATTGGGATGGACCTAACTTTGGTAAAGCAATTGCTGCTCCACCAAGATTTAATTCAAATTTTAGAGAAAATCAAGGAAGATGGGCAAAAGACCTTAGTGACAGTCCGACATGAAGTAAAAGAAATCCATTCTATCTCAGAGAGAGTAATAAAGGATACTGAACACAGGTGGTGGGATACTCTTTTTGGGTGGTCACCTACTGCTACAGGTATCCTGAACAGATTGTGTCATCCCATTGTTGTTCTTTTGATTTTGGTTTTGATTGGTTTTGTTTTACAGACAATCTTATACATTGTAAATTGGAAAATGATGAAACGATTGACAAGATTGACCACTGCAATGAATGCACACAATTTTATTAGTGTTCCTTTTCCTATAGATATGCCCAAAGCCATTGATGTGAAACAGAGTCGTTTGTAACTTGAATTATAAAACTTTGGATATAATCTAAATTGATTTTGTTTTGATTTATTATGACTATTTGAAAATTGTAAATGCTTTTAACATTTTGAATTAATTTCTGTATGTTTGATTTTGTGATTGATCAATAGAAAAAAAATGTTATAATAATCATTGTGATTATATTGTTTTGATTTTCCTCCCCCTACATTTCTTTCTCTCTCGTTTCTATCTTTCCTGGGTTATGCTACTGACATTGACGAGTCCTGAAGACTTCGTGTCAACACTACTGAAGCTCTCCTGTCAACAATCGTGAGTCACGGGGTGGTGTAAGAGATGGTCCCTAAGTTCCTCATCTGCCTCACGATCATCACCAAGGAAGGATAAAGACTGATAACTCCAAAAGGACTGGGACTAAAACCCAAGACCCCAATACAGGAGTTCTGGCCTGGCTGAGGTGGATGTTGCTGCCTGCAGGTGCACTCACTGGACCATTGCATCTCCATGGAAACTCAGTGGAGACAATGGGCAAGTCACGGTGGACTGGTTTTCGAATTGGTTTTGGACTGGTCTGTCCTGCATTTCACCCTGTACCGTTCCCTGAGCAGACGTTTGCTCTGAGCGTTGGAGCACTTCGCCCTGCTCTCAGCGCACCTGCTGATGCTGAGCTCACCTCTTGGCCAACTGCCTGTCGCTTCGGAAAGGACTATAAGAAGACCCCTCGAGATGGCCCGAATTTGGAGATCTCCCCATGGAAGAAGACGCCGTCTATTGGTCTGCGTGCACCACGAGGACTCCATCTCTCCGTTGGTAGCTATAACACCCTTTCTCTCTCTCTTTCTCTCTTTCCCTTTATCCCTCTCTCTCTCTCTTCTCTTTCTATCGCATACAGTGCTGCGTGCACTTAATAAAGTGTACTGCTTTTTGAGCAAATTGTTGTTGTCCCTTGCTGTATCTTTTGCGCTCTGAGATCACTCGAACCATCACGATACTCGCCTGCATTAGCGGGTCGTGACAGCATATAACATATGTATTAACGTAAAAGGTTCTATCACATTCACGTAAAAATTGTACCTGCTCTATCTAGCACTGTAAGTGATGTTCTATTTTGTTTTTGTTATGTCTAAAACTACATTACCAGGCCTTAGGGCTCTGGGCTCTGTGCTGGCTAGCAAATTCTTAAGGCACTTAGAGTCTGCTTACTTAAAACTGAAGTCTAACTTCTACTTCATATTTACGTGGCTTAATATATTTTAATTTCTCTAAAGGCTTTAATTCAATTCCTACATCTTTCTCTCTCCCTGGGGAACCCAAGAGGGCATGCACTCCAACACAATAGTTTCAAAATGCCTAGGAATCAGTGATTTTACGTAATTTATATATTTATGATATAATGAAAAATTGTAGTTTCTGAACTAAAGTGAACACAAAATATAAAAACATGATTTTGGGTGTACAGGTGCAGGACAGGCCAATTAAGACTTTCTTGCAAAGGCATTCTAACCGTATGTGATCTTACAACTAATCAAGAAAAATATAAACTCATAATACTATTTTCCATGTCAATAACCCACAAGAAGCCTACATTTGAAAGAAGAAAGATTAAGGCAAAATGTGAGAATAACCAATCATCAGCTTTAAGAAATATAAAATTTATGATGAAAGTCTAATTAAAACAACCAGTTAAAAATTTTATATGGTCCTTGACTGCCTGCTGCTCACAGACCCCAATTCTAAAGTCAACTTCTAATGTACACCCCATAATCATTACATGATGAAAAGTCATTGATGAAAAAATGAAGAGAAAAATCTGACAGTTTTTCCATAAAAGAATGCAAAATCTTCAGTTCTGCTACCACTTGAGATACTGCGTAGGAATTACTTCACTATCATGTTTCAACTTTTCTAAACTGAAGGCAAAATGTCTTAGCTCATTCAAATGGCATACATGATGCTGTCTGCATATCAGTTCACAGAAGCAACAAGTGATAACTCATGTTTGCTTGTATGAACTTGCATGGCACACTTTTTTTATTTGCTTCATATAGTCTTTATGACTGCTGTAACAGATCAGGACTATATCCTTTAATGTGTCTAAATTTAATTGCTTTATTGTATATTGAATAAAAAAGAAATATCTTTCAACAAGAGGAAAGCAGCCTTTATCTTTGTTTGCAAGAATGGAAGTGTAATTAGAGAGCTATTTACAGCAAATTCTGCATACTGAACATGTTGGACTCTGCTTTTTTACTCTGGGAGGTGATAGGTTTTATGCTTACTTATGAGTAAAGTCTCATTGCCCACCCTAGTGTTCTTTAAGTCTAAATTTTGAATCTTTTTTATTAGGAGCATAGGATTACCTTATAATTAATTTTAAAAAACCCCAACCAAATACAGACATAATCCATTTCCTCTGAACTTAGTGTTAGCATTGAAACACATAATCACGGGATGATTATATGCAGGTGCTTTTATTGAAGAGCTCTGGGAATCAGGGGTACAGACCCAAATCTGACTCCGACATTGGATTCAAGATGAACATATTTTATACCCTTTTCGTTATGTAACTATATATTAATTATTAAACCCATATTGTTCTATTGTATACATTGATCCTATCCAAGCATGAATTCTTGTAGCTTTCATCAGGCCCCCCAAACATCGTTTCTCATGATTCTTATTACGATTAAACAATAATCATATTCAATTACCAACAATTACTACATTTAACAATTATATCATTTATCATATGATGATGATGCAGGTGCAGTTGCACATGATCTAGTACAAACAAAGCTAAACATTTGTTCCCGAGGCCTAGTTCCCTTCCCCAAGCCCAACCTTTCTTTCCACCCCCCCTGAATCTCCTTAATGCCCAAATTAATACCTTTCAATGGTAAACACACATATCTGTACATATAAACATATAACTATATACAAATACAATTATTTCAGTGGTCACTGACCATCCCTCAGGATATGGACAGAATTCATTTGGTCTGTGACTGATATAACTGGAGCAGTCCATTCTCATTGTCCATGATAGTTAAAACATGCAGTGGCAGTGGCATTCAGCAAACAGTGGTACATATGCATCTCAACATTACTGACTGTTCTCACCAGAAATCAAATCCCCATGAGGTACACAACTTGTTTCCCCATCCATCTGCACTACCCACCAAGTGTAACCAGGTCCTTGAGCAAAAACAATCCCACAGATGTCTTCACCTTTGTTTAAGGTGGGATTAATCTGATGCCTTAGATTTTAGCTTTCATATTTTCAGATTCTGTGCTGCCTAAGGATGTAGTTCTGAGCCTCATATTAAGCGCCAGTAAGCTCTCTTCACAGAACAAGTAGAAAAAACAAATCCTTTCCTGCTGAAGACCAAGGACAACTTTCAGCCCAAAAGCATAAACAACGGTGGACTGAAGGGAGAAACAAGAAGTATGGTACCTAACAACCTGAAGCTGTAATTGGACAATTAAACCCCAATATGCAAATAGACCAAAACTTATAAAAATGTAAAATCTCATGATCAGGTAGCCATTTTTGTATGGCCATTTCTAACCGACCCTGGGTGCAGTCTTGGTCAGGCTCCTGTAATGCCCAGGGTGGGTCCTGGAAGCCTTTTAATAAATATCTACTTTATTCTCTAGCTCTGCTGATCCCCAATTGTCTGTTCTGTTTGTGCTATATATTAAGTTCTGTACCTTTAAAACTGGTTCTGGGAGCAAAGGGGGAGAAAGAAACAGTGTGCAGTTTGTTTTGAGAAAACTGCCTGACTCCCACACATCCTTGCTCCAGCGGTTCATCTGAGGCACGGGCAGTGGTGGGACAGAGATCTCCTGTGTTTTTAGTTAGTTTTAGCTAGTTGAGACAGAGAAGTTCCCTGGACTGTTTTTTTCTTTTTCTTGAGAATGTTTAAATCTGCTCTGGACTGAAAAACTCAGAGGAGCACCGAGAGCTCACATCTGTGGCCCACCAGGGCCTGGACCTCCAGAGGTAATGGGACTGGTGAGAGACTGAGTGAGCTGAGCTACACCCACGGCAAGGACTTTCTCAGTTTGCCATCTCTCTTCAGAGAGGCGAGAGGTTTTATTGTTTCACATTATTCATTTGTTGTGCTTGTGGGCATCTTGTTTGTTAAATAAATAGGATTTTCTACTTTTCTCCGAGAAAGTTTTTTTCCCCAGACTGGCTGGGGGGAGGGGCCGTTTGGGTTTGCTTTCCAGAGTAACCCACTTCGGAGGTTTCCTCCCAAATTTGCCCTAAACCAGGACACCCACCCAAAATAGTATCCACCAGTATCCATGCAGGACAGTATTCACCCCTTATTCCATACCACTTCCATCATGTCAGGTCTCACACTTCCCAATATTGCATAACCTTTCCTATCTTTTGATAAATATAAATTAGAAACAAAAAGAAGTGTGGTACTGTTGCAGTTTAAAAGACAGATGTCTGCCAAGGAAGGCAGGAACCTTCCTGGAATGGAAAGATGACTCCCTCCCGACAAATTGTTATAACTGAAATTACGGGGCTTCCAGGCAAAGATATGGGAAAAGGAATAACAGGTCTTTACTAGAATGCGTATATGTGTATATATATGTCAAGACAGACAAATAACAAGAAAAAAATAAACCCCAATTATAGCCTTTTCCTGCCCATTAAGCAATTTTCCCTTTGGTGTAGTTACAACTACAACTGGCAGGAGGCCATGTTGGCTTGTGATGAGACAGAGAGGCTGCAGGAGCTCACACAGCTTCAAGGGGCACTCCAGTGCCAAATCAGGACCTCCCTGGTGGTCATGGTGGCTCAGATGAGAGAGAAGGAAGAAGGGTTGACTCCCCCAGGTACCCACATGAGCAGTGATCAGTCTTCGGCACTGCTAACAGGAGCTGGTACATGCTGGGAAGGGAGGCAGGGCTTTATCACGATGTTGCACTACTGTACAGAGAAAAGGTCCATCGGGGAGTGCTACTCTGGCTTCAGGTGGCCCTACATGCGACAGTTCCAGTGATGCCTTGGGAAGGCTGACCTGAAACAGAGACTGGACAGAGCTAGAGAATAAAGTAGGTATTTATTGAAAGGCCTTTAAAGGTACACCTTGGGCAGGACAGGGCCTGACCAGGACTACACCCAAGGTGGACTTAGAATGGTCACAAAATGCCTGACTGGTCACAAAGCCTTACTTTTTTAAAAGTTTTGGTCCATTTGCATATTGGGGCCCAATTGTCCAATTAAATCTTCAGGTTGTGAGGTCCCATCCTTCTTGTTCCTCCCTCCAGTCCACCATTGTTTATGCTTTTGGGCCTGAAAGTTGTCCTTGGTCTTCAGCAGGAAAAGAATTTGTTTTGTCTACCTACTCTGTGAAGAGAGCTTACTGGCACTTAATATGAGGCTCAGAACTACAACCCTAGGCAGCACAGAATCTGAAAAACATGAAAGCTAAAACTTAAGGCATCACTGGGGGGACGGGGGGGGAAGGGACAACTCCCCCAGGTACCCACATGAACTGTGCTGGTCTCTTGGCACTGGCAGCCAGCATAGTCCAAGTCAATCGAGCAGCCGGTGATATGGGGGACATATATGTATATGAAAATTCAGACTTTTAAAGCAGATTATTTAGCAATTTTGTAGAAGTAGACTTGTAGAAGTAAAGAAACAAGTTGTACCAGAGCACATAGGAATTTAGTCACTAAGCTGATTGCTAGGTAGAAGTCATAAGGATAAGATCTATGTTGGTGAAACTCAGCCAAGCAGGACCTAGGTTTTGTAAAAACCCAATAAAGCAGAACTTGTGGCTTGAAAAGCCAGAGAGAGCCAGGCTTCTGGTTTTGGCCAAGACAAACTGACCTGGGAATCAGCCAAATCCCTACTGCACCTGCCCAGAAGTAAGGGTCAAACAGCGAACACCTGGAGGAAGACTTCTTATTTCATCAGAAGACCCCTGCCCATGACCACCAGAGAGGGCTGCGCAACCGCAGAAGGATTTTCTAGCTCATTTTAATACGAAGCGAGGCTAGGCGGGGCTAGGTAATGAATATGTATAGGCGTATTGGGAAATTTAATGCATATGTAATAATTCAGAAGATAAATAGCCGAAGGAAAATAACCAAGGCTCGCATGCCTTAGGAGGAGCAATTCCCCCGTGTTCCCAGTGCTGAATAAACATACCTACATTACAACTTTCACAGAAGTTGTAGAGTTCTTTACCTCAAATCAGCCGGGACTGTCTCCCAGCGGCAGGCAGAGGTCCACGACAGTGTTGAAAACCACTGCGCAGGAGAAGTCCAAGGCAAAGAAGGATCACATGACTGTCTCTGCTCCCAACTGGGCAAAGATTGCCTATCCCCAGTTAAAAAACTGCCAAAACAACCCCTCCCTCCCCCCCCACCCCCACTCCCCCATAACCATTGGATACCTCTTTTGTCTCTTAATCACTGTCTATTTACCAACTCCCTGACAACAAATGGGAAGAAATTCCCTAAAAAAACCTAACCCCCAACAGACATACTGCTGTGGTTTCACCCCAGCCAGTAACCAAACCCCATGCAGCCACTTGCTCACTTCCCCACCACCAGGATCTGGAGACAATTGGAGAGGTAAAAGCTGGAAAACTCCTGGTTTGGGATAAAGACAGTTTAACAGGGAAAGCAAAAGTAAGGATCAGAAAAGGGCTTGTCTCTGTGCAAGCCCAGCAATAACAAAAACATCTCTCTATTATCAAACACTGTTCAGCACAAATCCAAAACACAGTCCCACACCAGCCCCTGGGAAGGAAATTAACTCTACTCCAGCATAAACCAGCACATAAACACACAGATTTCAGTTCTTTTTTTCTATGGATCAGCCCTTTAAAAGCCCACTGAGTTCATGTAGTCCATGACATTGAGTGGTTTCTGTCATAAATCTTTCAGGGCAGGAAAATGCTGTGTGGTGTTGGGATTATTACATACTGAAGCCAGTTCTGATTCCATCACATCAGCACTCATCTGGTTTGATCAAAATTCATTATTCATTAATAAGGCAGTTGGAGGGTGTTATAAATGGGCCAGGAGACCGGCTCCTTTGAAAAGGCCTTTATTAGAAATCAGCTCTGGGTAGGGGGCTCGAGGGGCTGCGCACGCCGCCGCTGCTCCCAGTGAACACCACGGAGGAGGAGGTGCAATCGAATCTGCTGCTGCGGCTGCTGCTGCTGCTGCTGCTGCTGCAGAGTCGGGATTCCGTCCTCGTGGGAGTTACCAAAGAATCGCTTTGGCTCGTGTGGTCCAGGGGGGTCACCTCTCTCCAGTTCCTTTCAGGTCATGGCGAGAAAGTAACAAAAAATACCTGCTACCTGCAGGTAGCTAGACGTGTGCCTCGCACAGTTTTGTCCTTCTTAGGTCCAGTTTCTGTGTCGGCTCGCTGTCCCAGGGGCTTTTCTAGCTCCAACTGGACCTCCGGCCGCAGCCAGGCACCATGGGAGTTCCCTTATCTCCATACTGGGTGGTGTCTCTAGCTCGACGGCAGGCAGGCAGAAAGCAGCAGGGGGGTAGCAGGAAGTGGTGGTGGGCTTTACTCCATGGAGAGGGGAAAACCCCGAATTCAGGGAGAAAGATTACAAAACTCGGGACATAACAAGCAGAAATTCAGGGTACAGATTCAACATGAACAGTTTAAAACAGGCAAGTAACAGTGCAACTTTAATTTTACAGCAAAACAGTATAACAGTACAACTTAGGAGTGCATAACCTGGGGCTATTTCTTTCAGAGGGGAATCAGGTTCAGATCCCCAAATCTGGAACAGTGGTGTCAGGAACATTAATCCACAATAACCAGAGGTTTATGTCCAAAAAGGAGACAGAGGAGCTCTGTTTATTTGAATAAAGGGAGAGACCATGGGGCATTTCCCATGGGGTCTCTCAAATTATTAAAGGACTCAGCCTCCTTTTTATCCTAATTTCCTGGACACAATTCCCTCTCTCTTTCCCCATTGGCTGAGGTACTTGAAGGTACAGACTTCCTTAAACACCTAATACAGACCCCATTCTGATGTGTACCCTCTGCTTTTTCTTTTTCTCTAAGTCCAGGCATTAAACACAGTCTTGAGTGTGCAAGAGGCTGTCAATTAGTGGAATTCCTATGGAATTTATGGCTCCCCCCATTGCTTCTTTCACCTTTCAGTATTGAGCTTTATCTACCGGCAGACACACAGTTTGTAAAGACACGTCCTTCTCATTCATTTCAATCCCTCCTCTTTTTATTTTCTCAATAATTGTCTTTACAAACCTTAGTTACCATTGACTTAATTTTTTTGTTCCTGTATTGGTTTGTGACGGCCTGGGTTTTGGCAGCAGGGGGGTCACAAAGATGGCTCCTGTGAGAAGCTACTGGAAGCTTCCCACCATGTCCAGCAGAGCCAATGGCTGATGGCACTGAAGACGGACATGATGCTTGCCAAAGCTGGGCCAATGAGAGAGGCTGGTAATGCCTCTGTGATAACATATTTAAGAAGAATCGAAACAAAGTCACAAGGTTTTTGTTCCTAGTCAGAGAAGAGGAGGAGGTGAAAACATGTGAGGGAAAACAACATGGCAACACCAAGGTCAGTGGAGAAGGAGGGGCTCCAGGTGCTAGAGGCAAGATTCCTCTGCAGGCCATGGTGAAGCAGGCTGTCCCCTTGCAGCCCATGGGTCCATAGGGGATGCATAGATCCACCCGCAGCCTGTGGGGGAGGTGCCCATGCTGGAGTGGGTGGATGCCTGGAGGAGGCTGTGATCCAGTGGAAGACCAGATGGAGAAAAGCACCCCCTGCTTCCAGGCTGGAGCAGCCTGTCCTTGGAGCACTGCACCCTGTGGAGAGACCACATCGCAGCAGGTTCGGGAGGACAGTCTGCCCGTGGGGGGAGTTTACACTGCAGCAGGTGTGGTACGGCTGCTGTTCGTGAGAGTGGACCCATGCCAGAGAAGTTCACGGAGACCTGTCTCCTGTGGGAGGGACCCCACAATCTCACAGGGTGTGCTAGTTTAGGTTCTAACCGGGCAGAAACACCAATTCATGTAATGGTTTCACGTTCACCAATTTTTACCTTTTCCCGGTCAGGGAACCAATTTGTATAGTGGTTTGAGTGTTAACTGTTCTCTGTGAAATAAGATCAGGAGAAAAGCAAAGCAGGCCCAAACTTAAAGGTATAAAGATAGACTTATTAACACACACTAAAAGAAGAAAATGAGAATCAAAATGAAACTTTCAAAACACTCCTCCTCCCCCACCAGCTTCTTTCCCCTCTCACATACAATGTATAAAAACAAAACTCGGAACTCTAGGCCAGTACCATTTACAAAACAGTCCCCTATCAGTCCTTTTAGAGAGAGAAGTCTCTCCTGATTTGTTGTGGTAACTTTCCACAAGGAAGAACAGTCTGCTTGTGGCTTTTAACTTTTACAACAGCAGCCACCCGGGGGAAAAATCTGCAGTTGTGGACCTCCCATATCACGTAGCCTTTTCTGTGACTACATATGGGCTGTGGACTCATGCATACTGGGGTGTCATTTTAAAAATGAACAGTTCAAACACAAACGATTTCTTCATCCCAGGGAACAGAGGTCTCTTTTCACTTCTTCACTGGCACAGAGGGCTTTTTGTCTCATCTCTCTCTGTTCAGACATCTCCTGGGATCACAGGCTCACAGATACTAATTCAATATTCACTCAGTCCATCACAAATACCTTTGCTCAAATCCACCAATCTGAACAACCATTTTCCCCAATTCATATTGTTCACGATTTAAAGGGATATTCTAGCATATTACAGTCTGTAACCACAGCTCATAGGAAATTTTCAGCCTAGGACCAAGGCATCTTGCCATCTCTTCCACCTAAGTGGTCACTCTTCCTTCACTGACTCTAATATCTTCATATTGTCCTTTTACTTGTCCCCAATTTGACCTTTTCTCTCACTAAGAGAAGGGTTAGGGCTTTGAAAGTTTCATCTGTGCAAGGAAAGAGTTAATATCTTGCCCAGACTCCTCTCTCTCTCAGGCTGTGGCTCATATTGTCAGATTTCAAAACCGCACTGATGGGGGGGGTGAGAGCTCACACGGAGAGATCGGAGAGGCCTGGGGAAGTCAGGAATCTCAGTAGCCAGGATCGGAGGTGCCTCCTGCCCACCACCAGTCTCATTGGGTGGGCCCAGCCCAGGCCGGGCTTAGAGCTGCTCCCAGGGGACACAGGGGACATCTCCCTCGGCCCAGGCCAGCAGCAGGGCAAGCTTTAGAGTCAGCTGGATGTTAGCAGCTACTTGGACTTGGGCTGAGTGGGGGCCAGGGCATAATCCCTCCCCTCCCTCAGCCCAGGAGTCATCAGGCCCACCCCAGCCGAGATGGCGGCAGTGGCTGGGCCCGGGGGTGCCATGTGGCAGAGCAGGGCCAGCCCTGTTACCTGTTCCAAAGCAGGCAAAAAAGGGAAGTTTCCCAAGATTCCTCTTGAAAAAAATTGATAGCCCCAGGTTAAGCACTCCTAAGTTGTACTGTTGTGCTGTTTTGCTGTAAAATTAAAGTTGCACTGTTACTTGCCTGTTTTAAACTGTTCATGTTGAATCTGTACCCCTGAATTTCTGCTCGTTATGTCCAAGTTCTGTACCCTTTCTCCCTGAATTCTGAGTTTTCCCCTCTCCATCGGGTCAAAAGCCCGCTGCCGATTCCTGTTGTCCCCCCTGCTGCTTCCTGCTGCCTCCTGCTGCTCCCTGCTGCTCCCTGCTGCTCCCTGCCGCCTGCCCTCAAGCTGCGGACACCGCCCAGTATGGAGATGAGGAAGCTCCCATGGTGCCTGGCTGCGGCCGGGAGTCCAGTTGGAGCTAGAAAAGCCCCTGGGACAGCGAGCCGACACAGAAACTGGACCTAAGAAGGACAAAACTGTGCGAGGCACACGTCTAGCTACCTGCAGGTAGCAGGTATTTTTTGTTACTTTCTCGCCATGACCTGAAAGGAACTGGAGAGAGGTGACCCCCCTGGACCACACGAGCCAAAGGGATTCTATGGAAACCCCCGTGAGGAAGGAATCCCGACTCTGCAGCAGCAGCGGCACCAGCAGATTCGACTGCACCTCCTCCTCCGTGGTGTCTACTGGGAGCAGCGGCGGCGTGCGCAGCCCCTCGAGCCCCCTACCCAGAGCTGATTTCTAATAAAGGCCTTTTAAAAGGAGCTGGTCTCCTGGCCAATTTATAACAAATTGGGGGATCATCCGGGATGTGACCACGCCTGAAGAGGACCGAGGACGGGACGGCCGACTGCCCTTTGGATCTCCAGGACAGCTGGTCACACCGGACCCAAGGAAGACAGCCTGGGATCGGACAGCGCGGAGGAGCACCGGTAAAGTATAGCCGGTGGCGGGAGTGGAGACGAGCGAGTGGTGTGTGTGTGAGACGAAGACCGGCAGCTCGGATCTTTGAAGCGAGTGTGGGCCTCCTAGTACCGCGGTTCCAGTCTCCCGCGAGGGAACTGGCCAGGAATGAAGGGAAGCGAAAGGAGAACGGTGTGAAAGAGGCGTCTCCAGGGGCATAGGCGCCCCCCTCCAGGCGTGCGGAGGTAATTTAGAGAGTGAGTGGCACGTCACAGGGTGTATGATTGTGGGATAGGCCCGCCTCCATTCTAGAAGCTACGGAGGCAGGCTGCTCAGGCTGATCCAAGCGTGCGGAAAGCCTAGAGCTGTGTGTGTAGCACGCACCACACTGGCTGAGGTTACGGCCCGGGGTGTCCACGGGTTTGGATACTGGCTGGGGTAGCTGACAGGGTGTGGGGAGTGAGAGAGGGTACTGGCCGAGTTACGGCCCGGGGTGTCCAGGCGAGGAAGGGGTGCTGGCTGACAGTCAGGGCAGTCTGAGCACTGGCTTGGGACACCGGCTGGGGTAACTGCCAGGGTACTGGAGTGGGCGCACTGGTTGGGGGTACCTAGAAGTGAGGGGTATGCGTTCCGGGTGCGGAGAGCCTACAGGGCTGGGGGTCTTTTGAGTATACCGCCTGGGTGTAGGATGAATGAAAGTTAGGGAAGTCCCAAGGTGCGAGGGGTTTAACGATAGGGAGAGTGAGTGAGTCGCACACTGTATGTCCGAGTCCTGGCTGTAAGTGGTGACTGGAACTCTGGGCCCAGGTTGACCAGCCATTTATGGAAACTCGATAGATATACAGGAGAGGAAGAGGGGTGCTGGCTGGGGTAGTGACTGAATCTCTAAGGGCGGGATATCAGGCTACCGACAGGGCACTCTGAGCACTGGCAGGAGTGGTGGCCAGACCCTGAGGGCGGGTAACTGGAGCCACTAACGGGTGTTCGTGGAGTGAGTGAGAAAGGGGTGCTGGCTGGGGTAGTGACTGAATCTCTAAGGGCGAGATATCAGGCTACCGACAGGGCACTCTGAGCACTGGCAGGAGTGGTGCCACTGGGGCCACTGACAGGTGTTCGTAGAGTGAGTGAAGATTACCCAGTGAGAATGGGAGCATACATAAATAAGCAAAAACCGCCTGAGGAGGAAAAGGGGAAGATAAAGAACATTCCCCCAGATAGTCCATTAGGACAAATGTTGGAACTATGGGATACTGATGAGGCCACTAAAAATTTGAGCAAGGTTAAAATGATTCATTATTGTATTGAGGTTTGGCCCACTTTAAATTTACCTGGAAAATGGCCATGGTGTGCAACTAAGGACCCCTGGATGTGCTCACAATTAAACCAGTATCTGAAATCCCGAGGGGACTCAGATACTGAGCAGATCCTTTATGCTGCCTGCTGGCAGAGACACAGAACTGAAAGTGAAACAGTTAAGATTTGTAAGCTACAAGAGGGAAAGAGGAAAAATGAAAAAGGGAAAAGGGAGGAAAGCAGTCACCATTGGGACCCTCTTGATTATTTGCCCCCTCCTCCCGTTTACCCTGAGATACCCCAAACTGTCCCTGCTAACCCTCCAGCTTTACCTGTGAACCCCTCCCCATCGCTCCAAACCATGATCCCTATTCCTTCTTCAGCTTGCTCCCCAACAGGATTACCCCCTACAGTTCCACCCTCTCTACCACCTCAATCTAACCCCTTTTACTCTTCAGCTCTGTCCTCAACGACTCCTAACACTGGCCTAGTCCACTCCCCTTCACCATCTACTGTTCCTGCACTCCCACACAACTGAGAGCTGGACTTGCCAGCCAATAATATAGAATCCCCAAAAGGACCCTACTGTGGCACCAGGTCAAGAACAAAGCTCTTCCCCCTAAGGAAAGTCCCGATAAGTGGGGCAGCTGGGGATGCACCTCTGACAGCTTCAGAAGTTGGGGGCTTTAAGAAAGAGCTGGGAGGCCTGGTTGGGGACCTGGTGGGGGTGGCTGGCTGGGTGGATCGGTTCCTGAATCCTAATGTTTGCACCTGGAGTGAGATGAACTCTATTTTGGGTGCCTTGTTCAGCCCCAAGGAGATGGCCATGGTACATGTCGCGGGGATGCGAGTCTGGAAACAGGGGAGCAGGTTTGGGCCCCGGGCAGGGGACGGGCTCCTGCGGGCAGATCCAGGGTGGGATCCAGGTGGAAAAGGGGAAGGGCAGAATGTGGGAGACTTTGGAACCCTGGTGGTGAGGGGCATCGGAGGGTCTGTTCCCCGGGGTGGCAGCACCAGGCTGGCCTTTGATGGGACCCAGGGGGAATGGTACCCCAGCCACCTAGTTAAGCAGGTTGGAGGAGATTTTTGGTTACGTGGATCCCAACAGTCCCGAGGACCAGGTGCTGTTAAAGGTGCAGTTCCTTGCTGGATCCTGGCCTGATATCAGGAAAAAGCTAGAAATTAGTAACTCATGCTGCTGTCTGGACCCAAGAAAAAGAGTGGACTGATGTTTCCCGTGTAAAAGGAGCAGTATCGCCTCCTCCTAACTGTGGACAAAACCCAGAAAAATCCCCCACGAGTCTCCCCAAGTGGACTGCCATCCAAGATCCTGCCAGCTGACAAAAGAAGAGAACCAATTTATGATTAACATGAGTTGAGAGAAATAAAGAAGTTAGGGCTGCACCAAGGGAAGCAAGGGGAACGGTTAACCCCAGATAGACGAAAGTTTTTAAATAAAGCCCTAGCTTGAAAAATGTTAACAGAAATAAACAGCCTGACCCACTGGGGCACCCAAGGGTTATGTGATAACTTTTTTAAGAGAATATTTATGTATTGGGGTATATGGTCTGGCCAAAGCACTAACTGAAGGATGCCTTATATGCCAAAAGGTAAATCAGAAAGCGATGGGGGGGAGTGCCCCAGGAGGAAGACGGATGGCATTGGGACCCTTTCAAAATATACAGGTGGATTTTGCCGAGGTGCCTTCAGTACAGGGTTGCAGGAATCTACTTGTTATGGTTGATTGTTTGGCCCATTGGGTAGAAGCCTTTCCTGCTGGGGAGGAGACAGCAAAAGTGGTAATAAAAATATTATTGGAACACATCATCCCCCAGTATGGGCTGGTGAATAGTGTTGGTTCAGACCGAGGCCCTCATTTTGTGGCCAAAATTCTACATGATGTCATTAAAGCCTTAGGAATCAGGTGGCAGTTGCATACACTCTGGCATCCCCAAAGTTCAGGGAGAGTTGAGAGGATGAATAAAACCCTCAAAAATGTATTAACTAAATTGATAACCGAAACAGGAATGAATTGGCTCAAGTGTCTGCCCCTGGCCCTTCTGCAGATCCGGGTCCGACCAAGATCTGACATAGGGGCTTCACCATATGAGATGATGTTTGGACTCCCCTTCTTACTAACCCCCTATAGCCCTGGGGATTATTTAGGAGAGGCTGCTACCCAAGAATATGTAAAAACAATTGGAAAGACATTAGCAGATCTTAAAAGAAGAGGGTATCTTCCTCAAACCTCTCCCTTGGACACTGACATGCACCAAATAAAACCAGGAGATTGGGTTTTAATTAAGTCCTGGAATACCACCCCACTAACCCCTAAATTCGAAGGCCCGTTCCAAGTTCTGCTCACTACTCATACTGCAGTGCGAACCCAGGAAAAGGGCTGGACCCACATCACTAGAGTGAAAGGACCATTACCACCCCCGAGTGATCCCTCTGACCCCAACAAGGGGTCAGATCCCTCTGACCCTGCAACCCCAACAAGGGTTCCCTCTGAGTGGACTGCCACTCGAGATCCAGACACCCTCAAAGTAACTCTCAGGAAACAACCAAAAACCAGTTAAAGCCAATAAAGGACAATAACAGTTACTACAAGCTGTCATTACCATTGTTAAAAATCCACATTGTTACAAGAGGTTAAAAAGTGTTAATATAAAAGTGTAAAATAATAGTTAAATCCGATGTTATAAATTGTTATAATGAGTCACAAAGTGTTAATGTAAAAGTAATAAGTAGC
Organism: Phylloscopus collybita; assembly: GCA_027886175.1. Classification (NCBI taxonomy): domain Eukaryota; kingdom Metazoa; phylum Chordata; class Aves; order Passeriformes; family Phylloscopidae; genus Phylloscopus; species Phylloscopus collybita. The sequence continues at coordinate 7,532,099 of JAJNNQ010000057.1, forward strand.
AGTAATTCTTAATTTAAAAATTAAATCTCTCATAGGGCACACCCAAAGGGAGCTAACTAAAACTAAGAAAAAGGTGGAAGGTGGGAATAAACAAGGGAGAACTCCACAAATCCAGCCTAAGAACTCCCCGACCCAAGAGGCAAGACCAGGTGAGACCAAAGAGAACCCTCAGAGCGAGATGGGGGCAGGTTCATACTGGACTCTTGGAGGGACTAATAGTAGTCCTATTGATATAATGAGGAGAAAGAACCCCCCGACCCAAGAGGCAAGGCCAGGTGAGACCAAAGGACCCACAAATAGGATGGTTCATACTGGACTCTTGGAGGGACTGATAGTAGTCCTATTGATAAGCAAGTTTACAGATGGGGCTTGCTCCAAATGCTGTCATTCAGTTTGTGATGGGGAGAATCTACAATCCCTTATGAGAGTTCACACCCATGTGATTCCCACATGTTTTGACATGACCCAATTATCCACCTGTCAAAAAGAAGAAAAACAATATTGGATTGCAAAAAATGCTGCCACATTTAAGCAGTGCCTGACTGGGGAGTGCCCTATCAGAGAGTGGTTCTGTTTTAAAGAGTTAAGAAATACAGAGGGAGTAGCAGATCTGATAAAAGAAAAAACACTGGTAGTAAAAAGGAATGAAATAGATGAACCCCTTGGGAAAAGTCTATTTGTCGATCTGGTAGAGGGAATCAGCCATAAACTAAATATAACAAACTGCTGGATATGTAAAAGCACACAAATGTCTGATGTATGGCCCTGGGAAGGGACAAGCTTATCACCCCTAGACATCCTGAGATGGAAGTTAATAATGGGGAAAAAGTATAAAACCTTCCTAGGAAGAATGGCTTGTAAAAGGTACTTACTGATCAAAGAGTTAAAACAAAAAGGGATCCCCAGGGAACCTGAAAAATATTGGTCTATTGGGAAAAAAGAATCAGGGTGCATCTGTAATAAAAGTTATGGTCTACATGAGTGCACTAATAAAGGGACCAATCTTTTTTGGGGAATCAGAGAAATTTCAAAATATTGGGAACACCCCTATGACACACAAAACACATCCTGGAAAGCCCCAAAACACCTCTTTTGGATTTGTGATGACAAAACCTACACCCATCTCCCAGGAGATTGGGCGGGTAGCTGTACCATAGGAATCAGCAAAGCAGCCTTCTCCCTCCTCCCACGAGAATCAAGAAACCATTTAGGCATACCCTTATATGACAATTTAAAAAGAAAATACCGAAAGAGGAGGAGGGGCAGCACACAAACATGGAAAAGTAAAATACAGACACCAAAAGAAATAGTAAAAACATACAGGCCAGCAACTTGGACACAAGATAGATCATGGAGGTGCCGAACTCCAATTTACATGTTGAATAAAATTATCAGATTACATGCAGTATTAAAAAGAATATCAAACAAAACAGCCCTTGCCCTTGATCATATCAGTAACCAATTGGCACAGACAAGAGCAGTAGTTTATCAAATCAAACTAGCAGTCGATTATGAAAGTAAGGTAATAAAAAATATTTCCAAAGAAATACAAAAAATTGCATATGTAAGTACCCAGGAATGGAAGCCCTTAATTAATATAGACTGGTGGGACAACTTCTGGTCCTTTGAAGGGACCTGGTGGGAAAAAGTAGTGTTCATTGCAATAAGTGCCTTTGTCAGTCTCCTACTTCTCCCCTGCATACTTCCCTGTCTAATTCGAACTGTAGCCACTACTGTTCAAGCTAGTCTCCAAATCCCTAAAGTAAAGATTCAGAAACCTACAAATACAATTAGATTAGAACCCCAAGAAAAAGAACTAAGCACAGCAAAAAGAATTTATAACCAATACCAGGAATTAAAACAGATTTATTCCCTTGAATCAGACATGGCCAATTGATGCGGGCAAAAGCCCGATCAAAGAAATAGAGGGGGGATTGAAAGAAATTTATAGCCCCAGGTTATGTACTCCTAAGTTGTACTGTTATACTGTTTTGCTGTAAAATTAAAGTTGCACTGTTACTTGCCTGTTTTAAACTGTTCATGTTGAATCTGTACCCTGAATTTCTGCTCGTTATGTCCAAGTTCTGTACCCTTTCTCCCTGAATCCTGGGGTTTCCCCTCTCCACCGACTAAAGCCCGCCGCCGCCGCTTGTCGTCCCCCCCCTGCCACTTCCTGCTGCCCCTGCTGCTTCCTGCTGCTCCCTGCCGCCTGCCGTCGAGCTGCGGACCCCGCCCAGTATGGAGATGAGAAAGCTCCCATGGTGCCTGGCTGCGGCCGGGAGTCCAGTTGGAGCTAGAAAAGCCCCTGGGACAGCGAGTCGACACAGAAACTGGACCTAAGAAGGACAAAACTGTGCGAGGCACATGTCTAGCTACCTGCAGGTAGCAGGTATTTTTTGTTACTTTCTCGCCATGACCTGAAAGGAACTGGAGAGAGGTGACCCCCCCTAGACCACACGAGCCAAAGCGATTCTATGGGAACCCCCGTGAGGAAGGAATCCCGACTCTGCAGCAGCAGCAGCAGCAGCAGCAGATTCGACTGCACCTCCTCCTCCGTGGTGTCTACTGGGAGCAGCGGCGGCGTGCGCAGCCCCTCGAGCCCCCTACCCAGAGCTGATTTCTAATAAAGGCCTTTTCAAAGGAGCCGGTCTCCTGGCCCAATTTATAACACTCTGATATTTAACTCCGTTTCCATTAAAAGATACTGTAGTTTTTAGTCCTTAGCACAAATTTTATTCTAAATCATATATTACAATCCCTCCCCCTTTATATTAATTCATTAATTCTTGCTTTTTGTGACAAATTTCAATTAGGCTTATTACACATTATCAATTTCATTTGTAATGTAAGATCCGATAATTACATTTTCCTAAAATTAACAATCTTTTATGCAATAGATTATTCTAGTTCTCATCATTTTAAGTTTCTACTAGTATATGTATCTTAAAATTTTAGTTTTATTACGAGGTAGCTTAAGGTTTAGAGTAGCTTTTACCAAGCAAGATATTAGTAAGAAACTCTGCACGCTTTCTTTGTCTGCTAAAACTCATCTTTGTAGCTATCCTATGACTGTGCTTTACACATTTCATAATTATCTTTGGTTTGGTTTATCTGGGCTTCAAACCTAGCTAAAGCTTTAGCAGCTATACTTTTCCCATCCTCTTCTCTTAGTTTCATTATTCTAGATAACTTGGGCGCTTTCACTGATTCAGGATTCACAGACATTGCTGCTATCTGCATACTTTGGACAACAGAGTGGATTAATTGGATGAAACACGCTATTAAACAGGGTAAAAACAGTATTCCAGCTATTGAACATAATATTAAAAAACCCACCTTCTTCCACTAAGCTCTTCCTCCAAACAATTGGTCCCACCATGATGCTTGGAGGATAGAATTCCACTTTTGGACTGGTACATGTGCTACTTTCTTAATCTGTGCAGCAAGATTTTTTATAGTTTCCCCATAGTCATCAATTTCTACACAGCATTCAGAATCCATAAATTTTCCACAAACCCTTCCTTCTTCGGCCAACAAATAGTCCAAAGCTATTCGGTTTTGGTATACAAATGCTCGCATTTGGGAGTGCTGTTTGGCCAATAATTCAAGAGCATTGGAAGCATAATTTGACATGACTTCTACTACCACCTGAAGTCTTATTAACTGATTTAGCAAGTAAATTGGCATCCTATATCTCCAACTCCTATCCTGAGCTCAAGTTGTCGGGCTATAGTACGCTATTATCCTCTCTGCAGGCCATTCGTCGTCTCCCCATTTTTGATTCCCTCCCGCTTTTGGAAATTCAAGTTTTAATTCTCTCTTTTCTCTGTCCAGGGTCTCATATAGTGGTGCTCTCAGCAGATTACTCTCAGACCTTGGTAGCACAAAGAAGGAGGGCCTTATCATTCTTAAAGTGCAGGACATTTCCACCTACAGGGTAGTTCACTGTAAGCTTTTTCCTCTCAAATCCAGTCTATTCCATTAGGGGTTTTCCATGAGTCATTCACAGCCCCTGGTTTTTCCTAGTAATCCTTTAGGATGGCTAAGAATTGGTAAGGGTTAGCTCCAGGGCTTCTATGCCAACATAATCCAATTTGGTTATTCCATTCACAATTTGTTTCTTTGGTTCTACTCCAATATCCAGTAGGAGCCTCTGGCTGCCAGGTCTTGGTGTTATCATTTGAATTCATTACTAAAGTAGATATAGAAGGAGTATATCTCACTATTTTGGTAAATCTTTTCCCTTTTTGGCTGATCCAAACTGTTCCAATTACTCTACGATCTAAAACCCACCCTTCAGGTTGTTTCAATGTTTTAGAAATCTGAGTGTGATTCTATTTCAAAAGTTGCTCTGGAGTTAAGCCCTCACCCTTCCATGGCCATTTCTCAGCTGATTTGAGACCTCCACAAATCCAACAATTAGATAACCTTAATTCTGTAGCAATTTCTTGCATTAGGTCCCCAAACAAATTCTTATTTGAGGTGGGTAGGCCCCAATTGCTATACTGTTGTTCTAACTGTTCATATTGCTCACTTAATGCTTTTAACTACTCTTGCTCTATTCTTTTCCTTCTTGCCTCTGATTCCTGTTTTCTTAATTCCTGAGCTATTTGCTTCATTCTACTCTCCGGATCTATTCCTTCTTCATCCCTTGCAAAACAAAAAGTTCCTCCGTATCGCAAGCAAACTTGTTCATAAGCTACCTCGCCATGTTTTGAATTTTCTCCAACCCAATATGTTTTTCCATTCATAGTGCACATTTTTAATTGGTTGGGATCATAACATGCTGCATCAACCTGGGAGTATGCCAAAAAGGTTGGTTCCATCCTTTCTCCGATGTCGCAATAGGACACGAAATAAGGACACGAACTCGTTCTCAGAAGGCTGAGATGACTCCAATCTGTGTTTATTCTCGAGCCACTTCCCCTTATACCTTTTTACAAAGAACCCACCCAAGGGGTGGAATCCTTGGACCACATTGGTCGACTCAGAGGGACATCAAGTAAATTCCCTCCTCTGGGAAAGAATGCAGAAAAACAGGATAGTGTACAATAACATATTCCTTGTCTACAGAATTGTGCCTGGGAACAGTTTTAGAGAAATCAAAACATTGCAGGCATGAACCATGGCTACACTCCCATCCATATGGTATGGTTGCAGTTGTTACAAATGGATATCATAGGCTCAGCAGCTCGTTTGTATAACACATGGGTAAATACTTTCTCACCTTCTTGCAGAGACTGTACCTCTAACCACAGATCTTAAGGTGTTGCCTTTGGGTCCTGGTAGACTATTTCCCCTTCTAATTGGCACATTTTATATTGAATGTTATTATATATGCAGTTTCCCTTTTCATTGCCAGTTTTGCAGTCATAGTGGGTATGGTATGCCAAGGTTTTTGTAACTACTTATCTCGTTAGGGCGATCTTAAGGCACTGCCCACAGTCTTGGGCTGGGCTTTGCTTCTCAACATCGAGGTAATTCTTGGTGAGCAGACTGGTGGTCCTGCTCACCATTAGACTCAGAACCCACAGGGCTCCCCACATGCGTACTCCTCTGCCTCTGCCTATGCCCACAGGGTTGCCACCTGTGGCAAGGGAGTCTATCTTCTAGGCAGCAGGGGTATTTTCCAGGGGACCCATAAGGGGAATGAGCCACATACCTCCTCTTAAAGGCATCCCACTTTGATATTCTGACCACACCAGCACTACAGGGTACTTCGTTTGACCGTCAACACTCGATTGTGAGGACTTGTGCCTTCGATCCCAATTTACCCCTTACCTCCCCTTGAAACAAATTCTATCACTCTGGGGAGTCTAATTCCAAGATGCTCATGTCGGTAGTGACCACTAAGGAATGGTTGGTTAGAGCAGTTTCCTCCTCCCAGCACGTTGGACAAAGTCCTTTAGGTTTATATCCTTGCCTACAGTGTATAACCCAGATTTCTTGACAATAGTAGCACTCAAAATGAGCAAATGGATAACATTTGCACCCAGGTACCGAACAACTTATCCCCTTATCATTTAGTATGCTGGTGCAGTTTTATCTTCAGGCTTCCTAGGGGAGAAGTCACTTTCCGTTCAGGTGTCCTCTCCTGGCATTCAATCTTCTTTACCCGGGAAGCGTGTGTCCAGCCTTTTTCAGCCGTTCGTACTGCTGTGTCTGTGCTTAGAAGCATAAGGAAAGGACCTTCCCAATGAGGTGTGAGGGAGACTTCTCTCCAAGTTTTAATCAATACCTCATCTCCTGGTTCTATTTTATGTATAGCAAACCCTAAAGGGGTGCTTTGGGTTATTAATCCCTTCTTTCTCAACTTCTGCAGATTCTTATTAATCACGACTAAATAAGGCTGAATTTGGCCATCATCCAGCTTTGGATGTCTCACTGGCATCCCATGTTCATATGGCATCTCATAAAGCATTTCAAAGGGTGACAGCCCACTTTCAGAGTGTGGCATAGCCCTTATGTTTAGCAGTGCTAAAGGAAGGCACTTAACCCATGACATTTTAGTTTCCAATATTAGTTTTGATAACTGGGCTTTTAATGTTTGATTCATCCTTTCTACTCGTCCTGAACTCTGAGGGTGCCACGGGGTGTGGTATTCCCAGCAGATACCTAAAGCGTCGGCCAGTTGCTTAATGATTTTTGAAGTAAAATGCATCCCTTGATCTGAATCTATATAGTTCACTATACCATATTGAGGTATAATCTCTTCTAACAGTTTTTTTGACACTGCCTGGGCTGTAGTCCTGGTGCTAGGAAAGGCCTCTACCCAATGTGTTATTTGATCCACCATTACCAACAAGTACTTATACCTCCCCACTTTAGGTAGTTCAGTGAAATCTATCTGAATCTTTTCAAATGGACGATATGTTGAAGGACGGCCCCCTAATGGGGTTTGCCATGGTCTGGCCCAATTTATCCTCTGGCATGTCATGCACCCTTGTACCTCCTGTTTAGCTAACTCATAAATTTTCTTACACCCAAAAAATTTCAAAAACTGCTCTGCAAGCACCTGTGCTCCCCAATGGGTCTGTTGGTGAAGCCTATTTAAAACCTTCCTTGTATAATCTCTAGATAATAATTCTCTTCCATCAGGCATCTTCCATTTACCTTCTTTCCACTTGCCTCCCAGTGTTTTATATCCTTCAATCTCCTTTGAGGTGGAACAGGAGGGATATTCCTGGGTCTCATCCCCTCTAACTTCTGGGATATTGATCACCAACAGTGCTGCTTTCTTGGTTTCTGTATTTGCCAAATTATTTACCCCAGTTTGAAACTGCGCCCCCACCTGGTGTCTCTTGACATGTACTACTGAGATTGCTTCTGGTCCCCTAATAGCCTCTAGGATTTGTTTTATTAATTCTTCATGAACCAACCCTCGTCCTCGGGTACTGGTTAAACCCCTTTCTTCCCTTCATAGAAATGGGGTACTGTTGAATTCTAATTGGATCCTTTGGCCTCTGTATTTCAATGGAAAAGGGCTCAATTTCCAACCTTCCAGCTTCTCCTTGAGCATGCTAGACTTTGGGATCAATTTTATTCTCATCTTCTTCAGTTAATTTGTACAGGCTTACTATTAAGTCTGGTCCTTGTACTGTCAAATTTATTCCTAGAGCTATAATCAAATATCTTCCTAATAAATTATAATCTGCTTCTTCTACCAACAACATATTCCCTAAACAAATTTTAGTTTCTGACTCTATTTCTACATCTTTAATAACTGGAACCTTAAAGGATTCTCCTTTAGCTCCTATCACCATTATTGTATCTTTGCTTTTTGTACACCCTTTTGGCAGTTTCTGGACCGTGGAAAGTTCGGCCCCTGAGTCAACCAGAAAGGATATTTCCTATTTTTGGGGTCCTATTTTTAATTTTATCAAGGGCTCTTTAGATGTCCTGGTCCCCAAAATAAAAAGCCCCTGACACCCCTAATCTTCCTGAAAGTCCTTCTCATCCTGTATTCTTTTTCTACAATCCCTTTTTAAATGCCCTTTTTTCTGCGGTAGTCGCATTCAGGAAGTTCATCCCTTGGGTTCTCAGATGTCCCTTTTCGCAGGACAGGCTGTCTCCTTTGGCCTCCCTGGCTTTGTGCTGACTTTACGTGGCTTTGGGGACGCTCCTGCTTTTGCACTTCCTTAACTGCTGCAACCAATACTCTTGCTTCTACCTTCTGCTTTTCCTCATCCCTTTTTACATAAACCTTCTGAGCTTCTTGTTGTATGCCTCTGGGGAGGTTTACCCCAGAAGGAGCCCCAAAGCTGTAACTGTGTGATGTGACCCTACCTTCCCCTGCTATCTCTGACCAATTGGCTCAGTGCCAGCTTATCTATCCTGGGACAGAGGGTCTACATAAACCCCTGTTCTTCCTGGTTCGTCCTCTTTACCTCGTGCTCTTTTACCTCCTTGGCTGCCTCTCTTGCCCCTGGAATCCCTTCAAGAATAAAGCCTTGGAACAATCTTAGGTAAGGAGCCTCTTTGGGTCTCTTCCCCTTTCCTGATATAATCCTAGCCCAAAGCCCTCTAGAATCTGAGTTAGCAATCGGGGTATAGGAGGAGGGCGGAGGGACGGGGATAGAATATCAGTTGGCGTCCAATCGTGGTCTATCAAAGTCACGTGCAGGAGCTGGAGTCTCATTTCTGAGATCTCAAAAGCTTTTTGGACTGTTCAACTACCTGGACACTGTTCAGTCGCTTTTTGCATGGCTGGAGGTGTTGAGGATAAACCGGGAGCCTATATTTGCTAATATGGGTCGGTTTGGATAAGTGGACTTCTGTAGCAAGAAGCAGGACACCTCGCTAGCGCTAGAAACCCCCCTGTACCTTGGTTGAGGGGGGAGGGTGCCTTTCCCCGCAGCGGCGGTAGGAACATCTTGGGCTGCGGGTGGACACTAGGACCCAGCGCGGCGTGTGGAAAGATTGTGTACCGCGGGCTTTTTGAAACTTTTTCGGGTTTGCCAGGCGCCGGCATCCCGGAAACTCCATGTTTTTGGGGGTTTGCAAGCTTTGGGGAGGGTTCCCCCGGGCAGCGGTGGGACCCCCCATAGCCCTCGGAGCCAGGGAGTCCGGCACGGCGTCGGTTCCCCCCTGGAGCACCCCCACCCCCTCCCCGGGACTCTCGGATAGCGGGGGGGGGGGGGGGGGGGGGGGGGAGAAAAGTCCTGCTTGTCTGTTATATTTCGCTCAGAAGTTTATAGAGATTAGACAAGACTGCACCCTAATAACATCAGAAACATGGGATTAACACCTTCTTCAGCTTGTCCCCCAAAGAGTTTAATAGAACATCTTACACCAATCTTTAAAGATCTAAAAATTTCTAAGAAGCTGCAAAGAAACTTTACCGCATGGTTAGCAGCCAAATTCCCAGATATTAACTTGCTAAATGTTACATCAGTGTCTTTTTGGGATGATATCGGGCATAGACTAACTTTAAAAGCAGAGGACAATGATAAAACCGCTCCAAAATTCATACCGATATTTTTGAAAGCACGCAAGTATTTCCGGGAAGCCGAACGAAATAGCCAGCTAGGAAAATCAACCCAGCCGCCGGATTGTAGTCCAGAGATTGTAACTGCATGCCACACTAAGGGCGGCCACCACGCGGTCTTCTTACCCTCTTCCCACAATCCCTCTCTCACCCCAAACCCCGCCCCTCACTCCTACTCCTTCCCTTGCCTTCCCTCCGCCCCTGGTTACCCGGGTTACCCTGGCAACCGCGACCGCGGCACGCCCCCCTCTGGCCCCAGCCCGGGCTTGGGTGGGGGCGGGGGAGCAGCGGCGCCGCGCCGCGCGAGCGGGGGCGGGGCGGCGCAGCGCAGCGCGGGCGACTCTGGGCGCGGCGCGGGCGGGGGAGGGGAAGCGGCAGCGGGCGCGCGCGGCCCCAGTCCCACCCCCCGCGGCAGCGGCGACAGCTCTCCCGGCGGCGGCTGCGGCGGGGGGGAGGGCAGGGCCCCCGCCTCCCCCCAGCCGCGGGTGGGGGGGAGATTCGCTCACAGCTGCGGACCCGAGGCATGCTACTAACCCTTGCAGGGGGAGGGAGAATGTACCTTTTCTTTCACTAACCCAAACTGAATCTGATGATAATATCCCTTTTGTTGCCCCTGTAGAATACCTTGGTAAGAGAAATGGAAGGAAACAATACAAGCCTTTCTCTTACCAAGATAAAAACGAGCTATGCAAAATTCAGAGAGAATTTGGAAGATCTAGTGAAATTTTTAAAAGCATGATTACTGCTACCTTTAGCTCAAATGAATTAGTACCAAATGATATTAAAGATTTATTCAGATGTTTATTAACACCCTCAGAATATGATTTATGGGAATGCATGTGGAAAAAAGCTTTAAATATAATATTACAGGAAATTCAACAAACTCCTGAAACAGCACAGGATAATGATGGTAATGATATAACATTAGACCATCTTTGTGGTGCAGGTGAATTACACTGCCCTGAAAAACAAACCCGATTATTGTCAAAGCAAATTTTGGATAAAATCTGTAGTGCAGCAGAAAAATCTTTTTACCAATTACCAACACCTGAAACTAAAGGCAGTTATACAGGTATTAAACAATTTCCTTCAGATAATTTTTTGCAGTTTTTGGACCGTTTACATACTCAGGTGGAAAGACAAGTGCAACAACCATCTATACACAACGAGCTGATTAAAGAGATAGCTCAGAGGAATGCTAATGAAACCTGTCGTAGAATTATCCTTAGTCTCCCATCAGAACCAACCCTAGCTCAGATGATCGACGCCTGTACCAGGAAAGCAGAGCTGTTCAGCGCGCCTGAAAGCAATCCTGGACTGCCTCATCCCAGGACAGCAGCACCTGTGCGACCCGAACTAAGGCGGCAACCAATATCACAGAATCGCCTACAGCACATCATCTGCCACCTCTGCAATCAGCCAGGACATTTTGCTCGGGTCTGCAATAAGAATCAGAACCAGAACCAGAACCAGAAGAAGAAGCCCAACAAACAAAAAAACTAGCTTCTCAGCGCGTCCCCGTGGTCAATACTGTCACGCACGCAAAAACAAATATGAGGGGTCCCCCACCAGTTGACACCTCTCTCTTAACAACAAAGGGGGAGGGGATGGGGGGAAAGAAAAATGAAAATATTAAATGTTTAATTAACAAGGTTTGGCAGCCGCGAGGCCGACTTAGGCTCGTGACTACCAAAGGTTTTCATTTCAGATCCGCGGAGTGGACATTAATTACAGTGCATCTGCCAGACATCTCACAGGAACTGATGGCTACCCACACGGAAATGTCTAGTGAGTGTTTTGTTATTGGGGATACTGCACACACACCAGAGGAGATTGAGGTATTTCCAATGTCCATTAAGGGAAACATAACAGGCCTCATGCTCTTGGCACGCTGCAAACACCCACCATTCTACCTGGCAGAGGGACAAATTGTCGCCCAGGCCATTCCCGATCCGGCAGAGGTAATAGCAGATGGAAAATCGCCGGAAGTCTACTGGGCAGAGGTGGTGGGAGAGGACAAGCCTTCCATGGCATGCAATATAGCAAATGGGTCAGAGCGCCTCCATGTGGAAGGGGTCCTAGATACAGGAGCCAGCGTGACCGTTCTACCAGAGAGCAAGTGGTCATCACACTGGGAATTGCAACCTGTCGCAGGCAGACTTCAGGGCATAGGAGGAATCACATTGGCAAAAATCTCAAAAAACATAGTTCAAATCGAGGGACCTGATGGAAAAGGGGCAAGTGTCCGTCCATTTGTTGCAAAATATAAAGCCCCCTTGTGGGGGAGGGACAGCTTGTCCCAGTGGGGAGTCCAATTGGTCATTCCTAAGACACCCCAGGATTTTTAGAAATAGCCACTGTGACGCGCCCTGCCCACAAGTTAACATGGTTGGATAACACCCCAAAATGGGTAGCACAGTGGCCATTGAGCAAAGAAAATCTCAAGGCTCTTGAGGAGCTTGTGGAGGAACAGGTGGCTCAAGGTCACCTGGAGGAAACAACAAGCCCTTGGAATTTCCCAGTCTTTGTAATAAAAAAACCGGGAAAGGACAAGTGGAGGTTGCTCCATGACCTCAGGGAGATAAACAAAATGATAGAGGACATGGGACCACTTCAACCAGGAATGCCTTCTCCAACAATGCTCCCGAGAGATTGGCAATTGGCTGTGTTAGATATCAAAGATTGCTTCTTTCAAATTCCTCTACACCCAGAAGATGCCCCAAGGTTTGCATTCTCAGTTCCTACCCTAAATCGTCAAGCCCCTATAAAAAGATATCACTGGAAATCCCTACCCCAAGGTCTAAAATTATCGCTTTTCATATGCCAACAGTATGTAGCATCTTTACTGTCACCTGTTCATGCTGAGAGACAGGATGCCATCATCCTTCACTACATGGATGATGTGCTGGTGTGTGCCCCCAATGACTCTATACTCCAACACACGCTTGACCTAGTGGTTAAGGTTTTAACCTCTGCTGGATTTCCGTTACAGGAAGACAAAGTTCAAAGGATGCCACCTTGGAAGTACCTGGGTTTACAAATTACAGCGAGGACCGTTGTTCCTCAGAAATTGGAAATCGAGTGTAATCCCAAAACCTTAGCAGATCTCCACTCACTGTGTGGGTCATTGAATTGGGTGAGACCCTGGCTAGGCCTCACAAATGAGGATCTAGACCCTCTTTTCAATTTATTGAAAGGGGAGAGGGAGCTGGCCTCCCCCAGGGAGCTGACCCCAGAGGCAAGGACAGCAATCAAAAAGGTACGGAAAGCCTTGTCAGACAGACAAGCTCACAGGTATGAACCTGTGCTGGTTTGAAAGCAAAACCAGTGAGACTCCCAGTCAGAGATACAATTTAATAGAAGAAGAAGAGAAAAAAGGTGAAATAAATAGAATGATACAACCTAACACCCTGTTGGTCAGGGTGTTTGAAGCAGTCCGGGAAATCCTCCTGGAGCAGCAGATGTGGTTCCGCTGGAGCAGAGATGATCCAAAGCAGTGATCCCTGTAGAAATGTCTGGTAGCTCGTCTCCTCTGAGAGTTCAGTGGATAGAAGCTGCTAGTGAGGTCTCAAACCCTGGATTATATCCAGGTGGGAATGCTTGGCTCCTCCCCCTGGGCAGAGCATCTCACAATGGCATGATTCATCTTATCAGTCATGCAAATGGATCCTTGATGGCCCATTAAACAGAGATAACGTCTTCCGGGAAGGCATTGTTGGGCTCGTTAACAGAAGATAAGGAGAACACTGCCCCACCTTGGCTCCAACGGCTCATGGGGATAGAATACATCCCTGGGCACAATTTTACATTGTAACCTAGGACATAATCCACCCCTTATTCTATCACCATCTACATCATACACTCTCACAGATACATACATATACATACGTATATACACAGAATAAAACCCTACATGCTAATTTTAGTTCTCACTCAAAATTAAGTCTCCTTGTGGTACACAACGGGTTTCTCCATCTTTTTGCATTACCCACCAAGTGTAACCAGGTCCTTGAGCAAAAACAATCCCACGGATGGGTCTGCCTTTGCCTGAGGTGGGATTAATCCAAACAGTCTTTCCTAAAATCCCTTTCAGGTGTACCACAGGGACTTTATCTCCATCCACTGTGTGCAAAGGTTCAGACTGGGCCGGACCAGCTCGATTGATGGAGCCTCGGGTGTTTACCATCCAGGTGGCTTTGGCTAAGTTTATGTCCCAGTTCTTGAAGGTTCCTCCGCCAAGTGCCTTCAGGGTGGTCTTTAATAGTCCATTGCACCGTTCAACTTTCCCGGCGGCTGGTGCATGATAAGGGATGTGGTATATCCATTCAATACCATGTTCTTTGGCCCAGGTGTTTATAAGGCCATTCTTAAAATGTGTCCCGTTGTCTGACTCGATTCTCTCTGGGGTGCCGTGTCTCCACAGGACTTGTTTTTCCAGGCCCAGGATGGTGTTCCGGGCAGTGGCATGAGGCACAGGATAGGTCTCCAGCCAACCTGTGGTTGCTTCTACCATGGTCAGTACGTAGCGCTTGCCTTGGCGGGTCTGGGGAAGGGTGATGTAGTCAATTTGCCAGGCTTCCCCATACCTGTACTTCAACCATCGTCCACCGTACCACAGAGGCTTCACCCGCTTGGCCTGTTTGATTGCAGCGCAGGTCTCACAGTCATGGATGACCTGTGATATGCTGTCCATAGTAAGGTCCACCCCTCGGTCACGGGCCCATCGGTATGTTGCATCTCTTCCCTGATGACCAGAGGCATCATGGGCCCAACGAGCTAGGAATAATTCTCCCTTGTGCTGCCAGTCTAGATCCACCTGTGATACTTTCACCTTGGCAGCTTTGTCTACCTGCTCATTGTTGCGATGCTCCTCATTAGCCCGACTCTTGGGTACGTGTGCATCCACGTGTCGAACCTTCACGGTTAGCTTCTCTACTCGGGTAGCAATGTCCTGCCAAATCTCAGCAGCCCAGATGGGTTTCCCTCTGCGCTGCCAGTTGGCCTTTTTCCAGCGATTCAGCCATCCCCACAGGGCATTAGCTACCATCCATGAGTCGGTGTAGAGATAGAGCCTCGGCCACTTCTCCCGTTCAGCAATATCCAAAGCCAGCTGTACAGCTTTAAGCTCTGCCATCTGACTCGATCCACCTTGTCCCTCGGTAGCTTGCGCAACTCGTCGTGTGGGGCTCCATACTGCAGCTTTCCATTTCCTGTCAGTGCCTATAATTCGGCAGGAACCATCAGTGAAGAGGGCATATCGTTTTTCAGTCTCCGGTAGCTCATTATATGGTGGGGCCTCCTCAGCACGTGTCACTTGCTCCTCTTCTTCTTCAGAGGATAATCCAAAAGTCTCACCTTCAGGCCAGTTCGTTATAACTTCCAGAATCCCAGGGCGATTTGGGTTTCCAATACGGGCGCGCTGCGTAATGAGGGCAATCCATTTGCTCCAAGTAGTGTCGGTGGCATGATGCGTGGAAGGAACCTTTCCCTTGAACATCCACCCCAGCACCGGCAGTCGGGGTGCCAGAAGCAGCTGCGTTTCCGTGCCAATTACTTCTGAAGCAGCTTGAACTCCTTCATAGGCGGCCAAGATTTCCTTCTCCGTGGGAGTGTAGTTGGCCTCGGACCCTCTGTAGCTTCGACTCCAGAATCCCAGTGGTCGACCCCGAGTCTCACCAGGCACCTTCTGCCAAAGGCTCCAGGACAGGCCATTGTTCCCGGCTGCTGAGTAGAGCACATTCTTCACATCTGGTCCTGTCCTCACTGGGCCAAGGGCTACCGCATGAGCGATCTCCTGCTTGATCTGGGCAAAGGCTTGCTGCTGTTCAGGGCCCCAGTGGAAATCGTTCTTCTTGCGGGTAACCAGGTAGAGAGGACTCACAATCTGGCTATACTCAGGAATGTGCATTCTCCAAAAGCCTATGGCACCTAGGAAAGCTTGCGTTTCCTTCTTGCTGGTTGGTGGAGACATTGCAGTGATCTTGTTGATTACTTCTGTGGGTATCTGGCGACGTCCATCCTGCCACTTCACTCCCAGGAACTGGATTTCTCGAGCCGGTCCCTTAACCTTACTTCGCTTAATGGCAAAACCAGCTCTCAGTAGAATCTGGATAATCTTCTCTCCTTTCTTGAAAACTTCCACTTCTGTGCTCCCCCACACAATGATGTCATCAATATACTGGAGATGCTCAGGAGCCTCGCCTTTTTCCAGTGCAGTCTGGATTAGTCCATGGCATATGGTAGGGCTGTGCTTCCACCCCTGGGGCAGTCGGTTCCAGGTATACTGCACACCCCTCCAGGTGAAAGCAAACTGGGGCCTGCACTCTGCTGCCAAAGGAATGGAGAAGAAAGCATTGGCAATGTCTATGGTCGCGTACCACTTTGCTGCCTTGGACTCCAGCTCGTACTGCAACTCCAACATGTCTGGCACGGCAGCGCTCAGTGGTGGCGTGACCTCATTCAGACCACGATAATCTACAGTCAGTCTCCATTCCCCACTGGACTTACGCACAGGCCAGATGGGGCTGTTGAAGGGTGAACGAGCCTTGCTGACCACCCCTTGGCTCTCCAGTTTACGAATCATCTCATGGATTGGGGTCACTGAGTCTCTGTCGGTGCGGTACTGCCGACGGTGCACTGTTGCTGTGGCAATTGGTACTTGTTGTTCTTCAACTCTCAGCAGTCCCACAGCAAAGGGGTCATCGGAGAGACCAGGCAGGGTATTCAGTTGTCTGATGCCTTCTTTCTCTACAGCAGCTATCCCAAAAGCCCAGCGATATCCTTTTGGGTCTTTGAAATATCCATTTCTGAGAAAATCTATGCCAAGGATGCATGGGGCCTCTGGGCCAGTCACAATGGGGTGTTTTTGCCACCCGTTCCCAGTTAAACTCACTTCGGCCTCCACTACAGTCAGCTGCTGGGATCCTCCTGTCACTCCAGAAATAGAAACAGATTCTGTTCCTACATACCTTGATGGCATCAGAGTACATTGAGAGCCAGTGTCAATCAAAGCCATGTACTCTTGTGGGTCAGATGTGCCAGGCCATCGGATCCACACAGTCCAATAGATCCGATTGTCCCTTTCCTCTACCTGGCTAGAGGCAGGGCCCCTCTATTCCTGCTCACGATGCACGTTGCTATCTTCCTGTGAATACGTTCCTGAGGTCCCTTCGAGAGGATCAGTCACATCATCATTCCTATACTGTCTGGAGTTCCGTGCACGAGAGACTGGAGCAGCATTGACTCTAGATGAACTCCTCGTGGTAGGCGTCCCTCTTTTCAGTTCACGTACCCGGGCTGCTAAGGCGGAGGTGGGTTTTCCATCCCACTTCCTCATGTCTTCTCCATGCTCCCGAAGAAAAGACCAGAGGTTACCTCGTGGAGTGTATGTTCTCTCTCTGGCTGGGGGACGCCTGCTCCTAATGGCAGAGACTCTTGTTGGTTCTGGCGAGACGCGGTAAACTTCTTCCTTCAGTTCCTTTTTCAGTTTCTGATGGCCCTCTTCAATCAAGCTTCGGACTTGCTCAGCCAGCCTTGTTTCCACGGATGAGACATGGGTACGAAACGGGGCAGTGACAGTGTCCTCATAAATTCTTAGTTTGTTGGCCAAGACACCCACCCTGTCCTCACCTGCCCTCCATTGCAGCGTTGCCAGGTAACGGGAGTACATCTCTGGTCCAAGCCGTGCGAATCTCAACCACATCTGTGATGTGCACTGAACTTCATCTGGGCTTTTAGGAAATCTCTCATCCTCTGAGAAAATGATCTCCAGCACGGCCAATTCCCTCAGGCATCGGATACCTTGTTCCATTGTGCTCCACTTTCCTTGGTGTACCTGCAGGTCTTCTTTACAAAGGTACCTGTCCTTCACACTTGTCAGCAGTCGCCGCCAGAGGCTGAGAGTTCCTTGGGTCCTTCCAATGCCCTGGTCAATGACCACATCCCGGGACAGAGATCCCAGTTGCCTGGCCTCACTTCCATCCAGAATGGTGTCATTGGCTGCAGCGTCCCAGATGCGGAGCAGCCAGGTCAGGATGGACTCGTTTGGCTGACGGGTGAATTCCCTCCGCAGGTCACGCAGCTCACCCAGGGACAGAGAGCGAGTGATGATCTCTGGCTCTGTCTCCTCTGCTGGGTGCGAAGGTCCTGCTGCATCCTCGTCAGTCACTATGCGGACTGATTTGCTCTTTGATTTCTTTTTCTGAACGGGGGCAACTGCTACTGGCTTAGGCTGTTCTGATTCAGTGACAGTTTGTGTGGAGGTGCTGACGGCGCCTTTGGTTCTTTCCTCCTCTGTGACCACCTGTGTAGATGTGGATGCTGTTGCTTTGCCTTTGGTTCCTTCCTCCTCTGTGGCAGTCTGTGTAGACACGGACACTGTTGCTTTGCTTTTGGCTTCTTCCTCCTCTGTGACAGCCTGCGTAGACACGGACACTGTTGCTTTGCTTTCGGCTCCTTCTTCTTCTGTGACAGTCTGTGTGGACATGGATGCTGTTGTTTTGCTTCTTTTTCCCTCTTCCTCAAGAGGACACTGCATCACAACATGTGGTGTTTTGTTTCTAAGCATGGTGCAAGCTGTGCAGAGAAAACAAAGCAGAACTAACAACAGCATTATGTTGACCTTGGCATCCAGAGAGAACTCAATATTTTCGAAAACTGCAGTGCCGGGCTGGAAAGGCTGGAAAAAATCATTCTTCACCCCTTCCCACAGGGGCTTGCTGAAGCTCCAGATATAGCATCCTAGACTAGGACAAGAAAACAAAATCGAGTATATATTCTGAAGGATGTTCATTGCCTCAGAGGTTAGCATATAATAGACCAACAAAGCAATCCTAATACCATACCGTGGTCTACACAGGAGTATTAAGGTCGGCAGATAGTGCCCCATGTGTGGAAAAATATAGAGAGCTAGGTACAAGACACATGTAAGTATGTTGAGCAACATAGCTAACAGGTGTCTTTTCTGATACAAAATTGTAACTCTGACTTTTCTCAGTACCTCGTGCCCCACGTTGGGCGCCAAAAGTTGTGCTGGTTTGAAAGCAAAACCAGTGAGACTCCCAGTCAGAGATACAATTTAATAGAAGAAGAAGAGAAAAAAGGTGAAATAAATAGAATGATACAACCTAACACCCTGTTGGTCAGGGTGTTTGAAGCAGTCCGGGAAATCCTCCTGGAGCAGCAGATGTGGTTCCGCTGGAGCAGAGATGATCCAAAGCAGTGATCCCTGTAGAAATGTCTGGTAGCTCGTCTCCTCTGAGAGTTCAGTGGATAGAAGCTGCTAGTGAGGTCTCAAACCCTGGATTATATCCAGGTGGGAATGCTTGGCTCCTCCCCCTGGGCAGAGCATCTCACAATGGCATGATTCATCTTATCAGTCATGCAAATGGATCCTTGATGGCCCATTAAACAGAGATAACGTCTTCCGGGAAGGCATTGTTGGGCTCGTTAACAGAAGATAAGGAGAACACTGCCCCACCTTGGCTCCAACGGCTCATGGGGATAGAATACATCCCTGGGCACAATTTTACATTGTAACCTAGGACAGAACCAAGCTTACCTTTCCATTTAATTGTGCTAGGAAAGCTGCCACACTTGGATGGGTTGATTTACCAATGGATCGAGGGGCAGAGATATTCGCTCTTAATCATAGAGTGGGTCTTTCTCTCTCACCAAAGATCCAAGACCATCACTGAGCCACAAGAGTTGATAGCTCAATTGATTCAGAAGGCCAGGTTAAGACTATGTGAACTGGCTGGTTGTGACTTTGCATGTATTCACCTCCCAATAAAACTCTCAGAGGAGGGAAAGAACTCTCCAAAGAAACTGACCAAAGAGATGTTTGAGCATTTGCTCCAGAGCAATGCCAGTCTCCAATTATCTCTGGGCAGCTACAGGGGACAAATATCAGTCCATGCCCCATCCCACAAGCTGTTCAATGAGGAATTCCACCTCATTCCTCGTGAGAAAAGGAGTCGGAGACCACTCAAGGCTCTCACAGTGTTCACAGATGCTTCCGGGGCATCCCACAAGTCGGTGATGACTTGGAGAAATCCTCAGACTCAGCATTGGGAAGCTGATGTGGAGTTTGTGGAGGGATCGCCTCAGGTAGCTGAACTGGCTGCAGTGGTAAGAGCTTTTGAGAAGTTCTCAGAGCCAATTAACTTGGTGACTGACTCTGCATATGTAGCTGGGGTAGTGTCCAGAGCGGAGCAGGCTGTGCTCAAAGAGATCGAGAATGAGCACCTATTTAGGTTGCTTTCAAAGCTGATTTATTTGGTTTCTAATCAGGAACATCCATTTTTTGTAATGCATGTAAGGTCACACACCGATTTGCCAGGTGAAATTGCAGAGGGGAATCGTCGAGCAGACTCCCTTGCCACACCTGTAGAAAAAGCACGTCTCCCTGACATCTTCCAACAGGCAAAACTGAGTCACCAACAGTATCATCAAAATGTGCCAGGTCTGATCCGTCAGTTCCAGCTAACACGGAGTCAGGCTCGAGCTATCGTGGCCACCTGTCCCAATTGCCAGCTCCAGGCCATGCCATCAATGGGTATGGGGGTTAATCCCCAAGGCCTTGGCAGTTGTGAGGTATGGCAGACAGAATTCACACACATTCCTAGCTTTGGTCGCCTCAAATATGTTCATGTAAGTATTGTCACACCTTCAGGTTCAGTGTATGCCTCTGCCCACGCAGGAGAAAAAGCTGTACATGCCAAACAGCATCTAGTGCAAGCTTTCTCGGTTTTGGGGATCCCAAAAGAAATTAAAACGGACAATGGCCCAGCGTACGTGTCCAAGGAGTTCCTGGAATTTGTCCAGCAGTGGGGAGTGGAACATAAGACAGGCATCCCTCACTCCCCCACAGGCCAAGCTGTGGTTGAACATGCACATCAGACACTCAAACAGGTTTTAGCTAGACAGAGCAGCACAACTGTGTGGATGACTCCACAGCAGAAGCTCTGCAAAGCCATGTTTACCATCAATTTTCTTAACTGTTCATTTGAAAACATGAGTCCACCTGTGGTTCGTCATTTTAACAGTGGCAATCAATTCAAACTGTCCCATCGTCCACCGGTCCTGATTAGGGATCCTGAAACCTGGGAAACCAAGGGTCCCTATGAGCTCGTAACCTGGGGTCGTGGCTACGCGTGCGTAGCGATGCCCTCAGGCCCTCGGTGGATCCCCCAGAAGTGGGTAAAACCTTTTGTCCCCAAAAATCCAGCTCCAGCAGAAGGGGATGGAAAGCAAGTAACCACTGCCTCCAAGAGAAGACGCCGTCGGTTGGAGGAAAGAGAATCTTCCTAGGTGTGGACTCCTTCCGGCAGTAACAGAAACTTTTAATATGTTTTAAAATGTTTGTTTTCCCTTTTAGAGAAAACCTTACTCCCATTCATCCCTGTGATGAACCTCAGCCAAATTGTCATCTTATTAATGCTGAACAGTCTGGCAGCTGCATGAACCTGACGTCGAAAGCACCAAACATCCACGCTGCCCTTCGGAGCATGAACAGCCTGATCGGACAAGTGAAGCAAGAATCTGAGGACTGGTTCAATGAACTGTTCAAGGGCTGGGGAGTCACAGGGTGGTGGATTTCTATAGTCAAAACAATTTTGTTATTCCTTGTTATCCTTTTCCTTGTAACCCTAGCATTCGGGATCCTACGTTGTTTAGTTTTCAAAGCTATCAATGGTCTCATACCTCCTACCTCAGAAGTCAACCACATAGAGTTGGCAAACCTAAGGCAAACTGATTTCCCCACCAATTGTTACTGGTGGGAGAGAGAAGCTCCACAGTATGTGTAACCTAATACTTTTCCTCTAACTTTCTTAAACAAAAAAGGGTGAGATGTTGTATCCCTCTGGGGAGGTTTACCCCAGAAGGAGCCCCAAAGCTGTAACTGTGTGATGTGACCCTACCTTCCCCTGCTATCTCTGACCAATTGGTTCAGTGCCAGCTTATCTATCCTGGGACAGAGAGTCTACATAAACCCCTGTTCTTCCTGGTTCGTCCTCTTTACCTCGTGCTCTTTTACCTCCTTGGCTGCCTCTCTTGCCCCTGGAATCCCTTCAAGAATAAAGCCTTGGAACAATCTTAGGTAAGGAGCCTCTTTGGGTCTCTTCCCCTTTCCTGATATAATCCTAGCCCAAAGCCCTCTAGAATCTGAGTTAGCAATCGGGGTATAGGAGGAGGGCGGAGGGACGGGGATAGAATATCAGCTTCTCTCAACGATTCCTGTAATCCTCTCTCTTGCCAATTCTCCAACTTCTCAAGCTTCTTTCTTATATGCTCCCGTGATTTCGCTACAAACTGTGTTTTTAACAATGCTTCTCCTATTGGAGAATTAGGGTCTACCCCTGAACACATTTGCAGACTTTTCCGTAACCTCTCTGGCCAATCTGTAGGAGACTTGTCTCTCCCCTGACATTCTCCAAACACTTTGCTAATGTTCTGCCCCTGGGGAACTGCCTGCTGGATCCCTTGTACTAGTACATTCCTTAAATCTGTCATCTCTCAATGACCCTCTTCTGTTTGAGCATTCCACCCGGGTCTTTGTTTCGGCCACTTCCGGTCTCCGGGTAAACCCTGTGGATTTCAGCATTCCCATTCTCTCATTCTTGCCTGTCTTATCATTTCCCTCTCCTCAGTGGTAAACAATGTCCTTAGTATGGCCTGCATGTCATCCCAAGTGTACATACTGGGTCCCAAAAACTGGTCTAACCTGTCTGATACCCCAGGGGATCATCCATTAAACTACCCATCTCTATATTGTCTCCCGTGTTAAGTGGCACATTTACATATCCAATAACTCCCCATGCAATTGGTATTTCCCATCCTCTTCACCCTCACTACTTTCGCTATCAGTTTTTCTTTTTGTTTTACTCCGTGTTCTTCCCGCAGTATGAGAAAGAATAACCTTATGGGGAGTGTAATAAATCCCCATCAGTAATTGTTCACTAAACCGTGTTACGGGAAGCACCTTGTGATCTCATCAAGACTATTTCTTCAAACATCCAGCAAAGTAAACAAAAGATAAGCAGAACTAAAAGCTGAGTAACCAGTTTTTGCAGGGATCAGCTACAAGACTTCATTCCCACGACCACTGGACCACCGACTACCGGGAAGCGATAAAGACACCCACCCACCCCCACCCCCACCCCACCCCCCCCGCAACACTTCGCGCGAACACAAAAGAAACAGAAAGATATACGTGTCACAGGAAGCTGCAAAGTATAAAAAGCAGAGACTCTCGGGTGGTGGGCGTGAGCCGTGGTGGGACAGGAGATCCCCCAGCCGCCCAGCGCGCTGTTTTGCTTACTGTCGCTTGCTTAATAAATTCTAATATTATTTAATTGGGCTTGTGTCCAGTCAATTATCGGGACATACATATAACAGGGAGCAGTTGGTCCTGTAGCCTCTGCAGGCTGGGATAGAGGTATAGGGATCAGATGTGGGAGTTGGGGCTGCAGTGCCCGCGTAGGCGGGGGCAGGGGCACAGGGATAAGATATTGGGGAGGGGGGGGGGGGAAATTATTCAAGGGGTCCCAAGCCTCACCCTTGATTCCAGTTCCTTGTCTGATTTTTACCGTAAATAACCTAACTGCTGATCCCACCCATATCTTAGCATAGTCATTATCTTCCTGATTCCGTGGTTCCTTGCTATTTACATATTTAGGGCTCGGCGCCCACTCCTCAAATGTCCCTAATACGGGCCAAATCAAATGACTCCTAATCTCTTCTCCCCCACACACTTCCATGCAATAATGAATCATTTTCTCCTTAGATTTTCCTTGTCTCAAGGGACAGTCTTCCCAGTTTTCTAGCATAAAACCTAGTGGACTATCTGGTGGAATTTCTGGTATGTCAGTTTCTTTTTTCCCCAAGGGGTTTTCCTGGATCCCTCCCTGGGTTTTGCTCTTTCTTTGTCCCATTTCACCAGGTGTTAATCTGACTCCTAATCACTTTTCTCCTCGCAACTTAGTTTCAAACTCACGCACTTATTTCCAATTTTAGCTGGCACACATCGTGCTTAATTAACTTTGTATCACTGCTCTACTGACCGACGGAGGACCGTCCCATGGCGTTCGATTGGTAATGAGCTCCCTTTTATTTTCCCCTACTTTCTCCCCGGACCTCTGGTCCTAGACTAAAAAAAAAAAGGTTTACCCTTCCCTTCGATTCCTTGAGAGCATACTTTTCTCTTTTTTTAGCCTTCTCGTGGCCGATGTCTGAACCCCTTTTCCCCCTGGTTTCAGATTTTACATACGTAATGAGCCCCTCTTTGACTTCCCCCCTTAGCGGACCGGTTCCCTCCCGGGAAATGCTGGAACTGCGGTTTTTCGGGAGTCCGCACACATTTCGTGGTGTTTATCACATCTCATTCATATGCTCAGCCACACTCTGCTCAACCCACGGGACTTACGGTCTCTTTCTTTTCCGGCGTGGATCTTCGTGCACAAAGAAGTTTTCTCGGAATACCCTTCTGGCTGGAAACCTTTTAGACGATAATCGCCTCAAATACCTTTTTCTGGCGACGAATATTCATCTTATCGTTAATGCATATTGCTGGGGTTTCACCAGATGAAAAAAATCCTCTGGAATACCCTTCTTTTGAGACAGGAATTCATCCCTGGTAGCGAATACCTTTCCTCTTATCACCTGATGCATATTGTTCTTTCCTGTCACTCGGTTTCCATCAAAAGATACTGTAGTTTTTAGTCTTTAGCACAAATTTTATTCTAAATCATATATTACAGACAGCATTGTTATCTTGAGCAACTTGCCACATTTTGCTGTTTTTGGAGATCTTCTGTTACATTTGAGATGTGTACACAACAGTGTTTTCTATCCAGTTTTAAATACCCACAAAGCCCTTGTTCTTTGGCCAGCAATAGATCTAAGGCCAGTTTGTTTTGCAGTGTTAATTTCGTGTTTGCCTGTATTTGTTTATTCATAATTTGAAATCCCCTTTCTGTGGCTTCAAATAGTTTCCTTACTTGCCAAGTCAGATTATCTAACAAAATCCTATTTCCTAGAGCCATGACTCTAGGTAAGAGAAAACTCTATATAGCCCATTCAAGCTATGTAGAAGCTGAAGGCCCTGTTCATTCATCTTTGGTGTCTCATTTCACCTTGTTCCGGTATTGGGCCTTGATGGGGCTTCTTTTCCAATTTGGATATGGGGTTAATAACCCTAAGGTAACTTGCATGGTGATTGATCCAAATGTGGGGTGGGTAGTCCAATATCCATCTGAAGTAGCCCAAACAGTGTAACCTGGGGAAGGAACTTGCAGAGATTTAACAGAATCTAAAGGTTTGTTACTACAATACAAAATTGATTTGGCCATGCTGATTATGGTGCTGGACTGACTTTTATGGTTTTGTTTTTCTCCACACCTCTTTCGACTCTTACTTAGATTATACATGGGTGTGATTCCCCAATCTAGAGACCATCCCACTAATACAGTCTTGCACTAGGCCAGAGTGTAATAAGCCTCGTGAAGATGTATCAAGTCTGAGGGTTGACCTGCAACTTCTCACAGTGGCTTAATAATACTGCGAGATGGCTCTTCAAGTGTGTTTTGTAAAGCAAAGGTTTTAATGAAAGCAGAAAATAACAAACGATACAGAAACAAAACAAAAGCCGTTTGCAGGTGCCAGAGAAGTACCTGGCACCTAAGACACCTCAAAAAGCCCTGAGCACCTCTGTGCAGTCTTTTAAGTACTGAATGGTCCAGGTGGGCTTTTTGGCACTTTGCCCAATGAAATTGGCAACAGTTTTTGAGGTACAGGTCTAGGCGTACAACCAGAATCTCTGCTTGGCGCCTGGCCAATTACTGGGAAAAGAACATCGAAGTTTCTGGGTCCTTAGCCTTATAAGAACAGCAAGGGGTGAGTCTTAAACCTTTCCCTACATGCCTACATGGAAACACCTGCCTGGGTGTGGGAGTGCATTCCTACATTTCAACCCTTTTTATTACAAAAAAAAAAAAAAAAAAAAAAAAAATAGTTACCTTGAAAAAATTCCCACTCTCCTTGACAACTTTATTTGTGCTAATAACTCATGATTGCTTTATAATTTGGTTCTATAACTAAACTGTAGTATTTATGGATTAAATTGTTTTGAATTTGCTACTCTCTTCTGTTTTAGACAATTATTCTAATTATTATGATTTTAAGATTAATATTTAGTCTCTAATTGCTTTGGAACTAAAAGTTGCTTTTTAGTCTGGTGATTCTTTCAAGTGAACTATATTTTGTCTTGTCTGCACAGGATTTGGACTAATGAAACTTATAAACCTTTTTTAACATACAGTTTAAGAACAAGATAATAACATTAACATGATAGCAAAAACTTATAAAACTTTCTTAGTGCAAAGAATGCTCTGCTGAGTACTCTTTAACTAGTAAAAACTTTATAACAGCTCAGTCTCTGCTTTGAAAATGCTCTAATATCTATACGGCTGGGTTGTGTTAAAGTGTAGAAGTCCTTTTTGAAGTTTTGGTCTGCGGTCACTTAATGACTTCTGCGTGGTCTTCTTCAAGTATTTTTTGTTGCTCTTTCTGCTTCTGTTGTTGTGACCTGACATCTTTTGCAGGAGCTGACTCAGAGTCTGCACCTGTGGAGATAAACACAAACCTCTCTCCCTGCTACAAAGGATAGGCTTCAAAATTTGTCCTGTTTCTGGATTTTTATGAATATGAGAGATTAAAAAACATATATATAGCTTAGTTCAACCTTTCTATAGTAAACAGCATCTCACATACT
Source organism: Phylloscopus collybita (assembly GCA_027886175.1). NCBI lineage: Eukaryota > Metazoa > Chordata > Aves > Passeriformes > Phylloscopidae > Phylloscopus > Phylloscopus collybita. Next base: position 7,558,357 of record JAJNNQ010000057.1, read on the forward strand.
CCCCTATTTTTATCTTTCAAGGAGTGTTTTCAATTATCTGTGTGCTTTTTCTACAATAGACAGGTCTTCTGGAAAAATTTAGCTGTATGTGTGGTAAATTTGATGTCTAATATACTGAAAAATTTGTGTAATTTTGAGAACTGTACATTTAGGAATGAGAAATGCTTGAAAGAAATATTTTAATTGTATGTTTGGTTTTTTATTTTGTGTGTTGAGGCAGAATTTGCTTTAGAAAGCGTGTGGCTAGAAAGAATGTTGTCTTTGAATTTTTTTAATTATTGATATTGTGTGACATCTGTTTGCTAAATGTTTAGGCTGTTTAAATCTCAGGGGTTAACCCCTGTAGCTATTGATGGTACATCTAATTTTTGATAGTTTGGGTATGACTGCACAACTGTTTTTGTTTGATTTTGAGATATGTGAAACATTTTTTACAAGTGCTGGTGCATTTTGATGCAAGATGCATGGTTAAACATTTGCTATTGCATTGCTATCTGCTATAAAACTTAGGAAATTAGTGTTTAATGTGTGATATGTTATAAGGTATGTTTGCTGTTGAGGAAAGAGAAAAAGATTACTATTTTTAAGTAAATTTTGCAACTGATTAGACTTTTTCTTGAGCAGAGATGTCTTTGCTTCTTCTTACTCAACTTGCAACATTAAAAAAGCTGTTTAAAAGGAAATATGAACTTAGAAAGACATGCAGTATTCCAGCTGGTTCTGGGGTCCGCAGTTTTCGGACCCAGGAGGCTTAGGGCCACCCCAAAAGGTATCTCATTAGAGACAGCTTCCTGGGGGGTCAGAGCACTCCCTCAGCTGGCAGAGAGCATCTCAGCAGGGGGAAGAGCAGTGATTTTTCAGTTCTTGTGATTTCAGCTCAGTGAATTCTCAGCTCCTGCCCTGTGAGGTCACTTCTCTTTTAGCCGGCCTGGGAAAGAGAGAGAGAGGGTCTTCGTATAGCAATTCCGCATGAAGTAGCTTTATTGCAAAGTACCAGCGAAGGGAGCAAGGGACGAAAATACCCTGGGGACTAGGGGGACTCAGGGGGTTTTATGGGAAACTAGGGTGGGAGGGGAAAGAGTACAAAGCCAATTGTTTACAACAGATCTACATAAAATCACCTGGAGGCTTGTGGATCCTTTAGTGGTCGCTGTGACTGAAAGTTTGCCTTCTTATCTTAGGGATCTGCAGGGAGGTTGTGCAATTCTCCTCAGCAGGCCTCCCTCCAGGGCAGAGCCACCGGGGCCTCGCCCACCCCCACAATGCAGAACAGCTGCCTGCTTTTATCTCACAATGGGACGATTGCTTGTGGACAATTTGCTTGTGGAGCCTTAATGGCCCATCAGCAGAAAATATCCCCCTGGAGGGAGGACTGGCTGTGAAAGAGATAAGAAACACTTCCCTACCTGGTTTTAACAGCTGGCCCATTATCAGAAGGCATCTGCCCCCCTCCTCCCAGAGTTACAAGAGATAAAGAAAAACATCTCCCCAACTGCTTTCAACAGATGAAATAGAATACACATTTTTGGTTTTGTAACCCAAGACATTATCCACCCCTTATTCTATTATCATCTGCATCATATCTAAATCAATAAACTCTACTATACAGTATGAACCCTTACACTCAATTCTTACTTAGGATTAGGTTTTCCTGTGGTACACAACCGGTTTTTCTATTTTTCTGCATTACTTACTAAGTGTAACTAGGTCTTTGAGCAAAAACAATTTTACGGGTGGGTTCAATTTTGCTTTAGGTGGGGTTAATCTAAACAGTCTTTTTTAAAATACTTCTCATGTGTACCACAGGGACATTATTTCTATCTGCTGTGTGCAAGGGGGCAGACTGGGCAGGACCAGCTTGATTGATGGAGCTTCGGGTGTTGACTATCTAGGTGGCCTTTGCTAAGTTTACTTCTTAATTTTTGAAGGTTCTCTTGCCAAGTGCTTTTAGGGTAGTCTTAAGTAGTCCGTTGCACCATTCAACTTTTTTTGGCAGCTGGTGCATGATAAGGGATGTGATATATCTATTTAATGCTATGTTCTTTAGCCCAGGTGTTTATAAGGCTGTTTTTGAAATGAGTTTCATTGTCTGATTTGATTCTTTTAGAGGTACCATGTCTCCACAGGACTTATTTTTCCAGGCCCAGGATGGTGTTCCAGGCAGTGGCATGAGGCACAGGGTAGGTCTCCAGCCACTCAGTGGTGGCTTCCACCATGGTCAGCACGTAGCGCTTTCCTTGGCAGGTTTGGGGCAGGGTGATGTAATTAATCTGCTAGGCTTCTTCATACTTATATTTGGACTACTGTCCACTGTACTATAGGGGCTTTACCCGCTTGGCCTGCTTGATGGCAGCACATGTTTTACAGTTGTGGATAACTTGTGAAATACTGTTTATGGTTAGATTTACCTTTCGGTCTTGTGCTTACTTATAGGTGGCATCTTTGCCCTGATGACTTGAGGCATCATGGGCCTACTGAGCTAGGAACAACTTTTTTTTAATGTTGTTAATCTATCTTAGACACTTTTATTTTTGCAGCTTGATCTACTTGCTCGTTGTTTTGGTGCTCTTCATTAGCTTGACTCTTGGGGACATGGGCATCTACATGGCAGACTTTCACAGGTAGTTTCCCTACCCTGGTAGCAATGTTTTTTTACTCATCAGCAGCTATTCTAAAAGCCTAACGATATCTTTTTTGGTCTTTGAAATGTCCATTTCTGAGACAGTCTATGCCGAGGATGCATGGGGCCTCTGGGCCAGTCACGATGGGGTGTTTTTGCTACCCATTCCTAGTTAAACTCACTTCGGCTTCTAATACAGTCAGCTGCTGGGACTCTCCTGTCACCCCAGAAATAGAAATGGGTTCTGCTTGTACATACCTCAATGGCATCAGGGTACATTGGGAACTAGTGTCAACCAAAGCCGTATATCTTTGTGGGTCAGATGTGCCAGGCCATTGGATCTACACAGTCTAATAGATCTGACTGTCTTTTTCTTCTACTTGGCTAGAGGCAGGGCCCCTCTAGCATTGGTTATTCCCTCCCTGAGCATACATACTAGAGGTTCTTTCGAGGGGATTCGACACACCATCCTGACTTCTGGCAGCTTGGTCATGGGAGGTTGAGTCTATTTTTATTTTAGTGGAACTCCCTTGGTGAGTGTTCTCCTTGAGCTCACGCACTTGTGCTGCCAGGACAAAAGTGGGTTTCTCATTCCACACTCTTATATCTTCCCCATGGTCATGCAGATAAAACCACAGGTCAGCACTTGGGGTGTACCCTCTTTTTTTAACTGGGGGTCTTTGGGCTTTAACTTTGGGACCTGTGACTCGCACTGGTGCCACATGGGAACTGTTCTTTCTCATTTCCTCTTTCACTTCCTTTATTTCTTCTTTGAGTTTTTTAACCACGGCAGAGATATGAGCCTGCATCGGGTCATTGATCATGCTCTCATAATTCTTAAGCTTATTGGCAACAGACTCCACTGTTTCTCGATTGTCCTCAGCATTAATTGTTACAATGAAGGTGGTGTACTGAGATGGCCCCAGATTTGCCAGATTCCACAACATCTGCCCTGTGCATTTAACCTTGTCAGGGTCATTATCATGCTGTCCGCTCCTCCCAAAAAGTACTTCTAGCACTGCCACTTCCCTCAGCTGACGACCGGAAATCTCATCAGACAACCAAAACCACATGAATATGTACATTACATCTTCAGCAAAGAGTTCTTCCAGACTACTACGAGAATCAGGACTAGCAGCACATGGCGTAACACAGTATAAAAGTAAGATGTCCAAAGCATATGGCGTGAACTGTGGGGGGCACGGTGCGACAGAGGCCGTATCTGTGGTTCACCCAGTGCCAACCCCGGGCTCGGTACTGGTTTTGATTGTGGCATTTCTTGATTGTTCCGCTCAATTTTTCAATAAAAATTATTTTTATTGACAATTTGGCTGATCACATTTCTAACATCCACATACTGCAACAACCTAACTCCTGAGGGTGGAGTAAACTCTCTTAATATTTTCTGCAAGGCTTGCCCAAACAAAAACCATGACTGTGTTATAAATGCATTTTTTGGAGTTGGCTTTTTGCAAATATTGAAATGAATGTTATACATATAATGTAAGAAGGCTGTACTGTATTTTCTTTTATTTGTAAGAAGGTTGTACTGTATTTTCTTTTATTTGTGACATTTAAAACTGTAATGAAGGTATATTTCCTAATTGTGACAAAGTAGAGATGGGGCTTGTGGTTTCTTTTTGTAACCTCTAACTAGATAGAAGCCAGAAGAATCCCCTGGCATTCCTGTGAAAGATAAAGAACAATGAACCTTTATGGCCAAGAAAGATTTACGACTTCTACCTCCACACCCAGACGCCAAGAATAGATAAAGAAGCTACAATACTTGAGGACCCTTAAAACTGATAAGCCAAACAGATGTTTAAATATGCATTAGTCTCTTTTTGAATATGTAACACCAAGACTTTTAAATACCAAAAAGTTTGGAATAGGCGGTGTGTTGCTATGCACCCTCAGGTGAGAAGCTATCTTCTTTTGTCTCCTTATTGTCTATTTTTATTCTATTTTATTTTATTTTTATTAAACTTATAAATTAATATAAAAAGGTGAAACGTCATTTTTCACACTACTATTTCTAAGTTTTGTTAATAGCAGAAATAAAAAAAGCCCTATATTCATACAGCAAAGTTTTCCAACACTATACATATACCATTCATTTCAATATTTGTGAAAAGCCAGTAATACAATATAATATGTACTTATAACAGTGCTCCTCAGAGTCCTGCAGGGGCACCGGGATCAGACTGCACCAGGGTTTTGTGAAGCAAAGCCTCTCCTCTGTCCTTTCCCATCTTGAGATTCCTGGTTCTGTTTTGTTGTTTATGCCATAGTTATTGTTTGTTTGCCTTGTTACACATACTAGTAAAGAACTGTTATTCCTCCCCCTCATATCCTTGCCTGAAAACCCCTTAATTTCAAAATGATAATAATTCGGAGGGAGAGGGTTTACATTCTCCATTCCAAGGGGGGCTTTTGCCTTCCCTAGCAGTCACCTATCCTTCAAACTAAGACAGAGTGTTATAGGGAGACATACATGGCTCCAAAAGACCTGCCTTTAGCAGGGAGTCAGTGACAGGCTGTAACCCCTTCCTTCCCTCCCTTGAAATAGGGTATTGCTTTTTAGACACCACTTGTCCTGGTTGCTTCAAAATAATTTGGAGAGGCTCTATGTCTAATTTTCTGTATTTCCCTGGGGCTGCCCACACTTGTGGGTTTATTTAAGAATAAGCCTTCTCAGACATTTTACACAAAGTTACTACAGTGTTAGCCTCTGTTTCATTTTTCACAATACTAATTTGCATTTCCACTTTAGCCATCAAATCCCTTCCCAGTAACTGGTTTCCCGCGCAAGTAAAAGAACAAATCAATGTATGGTATTTCATCTAGTTTCCCCTCTTGTTTACAAAATGACATAAGCAGTGAAATTATATCATATTGCACAGACCCGTTTTCCAGCCATGTTTTCCCATTCTGCAAAGCATATTTTGGCCACTGTAACTCTTGACCAAAATTCCCCTCTTTCCAATGTACCAACAAACAACCCAAAGGAGAAGCACCCAGGATGGGGGCATTGCCGCCCAAACCCCCTTTTAATCCTTTTAGCTTCTCCATATTATTGCTACGATTAGACCACCGATGCCGAACCTGCAACGCTTTTGCATTGACTGACGGACGGCGCCTAGGCACAAACCAGGAATTCCTTAGCCCAACCAAGCGTAGCTTTCGCCACGTCTTACTGGCAGGCAACCAGACCAGAGTAAAAGCACCTTACCTTACAGGGAACATTTTGAGCGGCAGGGGGTCGCAGCGCCGATGGGCTCCCCAAGTATCCCTCGGTGCCGGCTGGAGCGTGATCAGGTTGCGGGGTCCTCAGCAGCGCTCACAAGGTCCCATCTGGAGTCGCCAAAATGTTAGTGTTGGAGACACATAATCATGGAATGATTATATGCAGGTGCTTTTATTGAGGAGGTCTGGGAGCCGGGGTACACAGACAAACCCAAATCTGACTCCGACAGTGACTTGCAACACACATGTTTTATACCCCTCTGCCACACAGGTACATATTGATTGGTTACTCTGGACTGTTCCTAAGCAAAATTTCTTACAATTTAGCCAAACAGTGATCATATTCAATTCTCCCGAACAAAGTCATACTTGATTTAGTTAAAACAATGGCCTTAGCTACTGCAACTATAGCAAAGCTAACGTTCTATTCTCAAGGCCCTGCTGGCTAGCAAGCCCAGGCCTTTCCCTTCCCAACCGTTACCTTTCCTAACCACCACCCCCCTTAGTTACCCGCTTGTAGTTCTACAGAAATCATTTTAACCCTATACTATCAAAAGGACTCCTTTGGAGCAGACATTTCCATGGTCTGAATCAACGCTGCCATGCCTGTTGTCTGGCACTAATCAAGCACAAGGGGATCAAAGCCAGCCTGCCCATTAGGACGAGCATAAGTGCCTGTGCCCAGCAGCACATCAGTGCCAATCTGTCTTGGTTTGGAAAGACAGGTATCTGCTAGGGAAACTGGGGTTTCCCTTAGAATGGAGAATGTAAACTCTTCACCCCCACCAAATTATAATTTTGCAATTAAGGGCTTTCAGGCAATGATTTGAGAATAGGAATAACAGTTCTTTACTAGGAATATTAACAATACAAATGTAGTAGAAAAACAAAACCACCCAACCAAGCCAGAAAACAAACAACAATTTTGGAAAACCCTGACAGAGTCAGAGCTACAACCTGACTTGGTCAGGGTGTTGGAAGCAGTCCAAAAGTGAGTCCTCCTGGAGTGGCAGATGTGGTTCTGGTGGAGTAGAGATGATCCTGTAGAACAAGGGTCCAGTGGTGGTGAGAAGGGGTCCAGTCTTCCTCCAGGAACTGGGTGAAGCTAGGTGCCTTCGTGTTCCTGTGTTTCAGTTTTATCCAGGTAGGAATGGTTGACTCCCCCCACTGGGTAGAGCATCTCTAAATAATATGATGTAGTGTGGATAGTCTTTTTTGTGTGCTTTTAGGGGTGTCTTAATGGTCCATTAGCAGAAAATATTCCCCTGGAGAGAGGACAGGCGGTGAACTAGATAAGAAACAATGCCCCACCTGGTTTTAACAGTTGGCCCATTATCAAAAGGCATCTGCCCCCCCTCTCCTCCCAGAGTTACAAGAGATAAAGAAAAACATCTCCCCAACTGCTTTTAACAGATGAAATAGAATACACATTTTTGGTTCCACAACCCAAGACACAATCACACACCTGGGATCCTGTGGAACCAGCGTGGTACTCTGCTCCACTGCTCTGACCGCCAACTGAGTCCATTTAGACTCAAAAATGTCGTATTCTACAAGCTGAAAAAGAACATGAGCCAGACTTCGGATGTCATAAGGTGTCAGTAAATCAGCAGCAAACAGTCAAAGCAGCTGCAGGACTTCAACAGACCCCAGACCATATTTTCCAACCTGATCACGGAGTTCCATCATAGCTTTCCATGATGAAGGGTTATAGGTGTTATGAGTAACACCCCTAATCACAGGGAAAGCCTGGTAACCCCCTGGTAAGGTGACAACACCTGCTGAGTCCTGTCCCGTGGACTCCACAGGGATAGAGGCAGATGCCTGACTGGGAGTCAGGTCAACACCACTGCAGCATCAGCAGGGCCAGAGAAGCCATCTCTGCAATCCAGGAAGCGATGTGCGATGTTTCCTCGACCTTAGCTTTGACTTCTCTCCAGAATCGCCCGTGTTCTCTCGGATGTACGGTCACCTGACACGGGGGGAGTGTCGACAGGGCCGTTGAGGAAGAGCCACCAGCCCAAGGCCCACAGCCCTGGGGGACCACCAGTCTCCCGCCGGCCGTGTCGCCATCTGCTCCAAAGGTGAACATCGCAGCGTCCGCACTTGCCGCAGCCCCGGTATTCGTGGGAGGCAGGGGCGGCGGAGCTGAACCAGCCGCCGCCGAGGCCGTCGGCAGCCCAGCAGTGCTGGCTGCTGCAGCACAGGCAGAGGATCCCGCAGCAGGCACAGGTCCCGGCAGGGCTCGTGAACCCGGTGTGGATCGGAGCGGGGCCATCGCAGGGCCACCCTCCCCCAGCACGGAGGGGGAGACGGGGCGCAGAGAGGGGCGTGGCTTGCAGAGCCACGGCTCCGCCCTGCGCCCTGGCCAATGGTGCCAGCATGGGGGGCACGGGGAACCTCGGGCGGGGCGGAAAGCCGAGCAGGGCCACTCGAACCCAGGACCGCCCCCGCCCCGAGAGCACCACCACTCGCCAGGCCCGGCGGAGGCGGCGCGGGGAAGGGAGCATCCAGAACCGCACCCAGGAGGGTTCCGCCCAAGGCGCGGACCCCCACAGCAGGCACCGCCCCCCCCCGAGTGGAGTGGGGCGGGCTGCCTGCCCACCCGGGCGGGGTTCGACAGAAAATCGATCAACGTCCTGCCTCCGGTGGCATGCCCAGCAGGCTGCGTAGAGGCAGAGGTGGTTGGTGCCGCCCCCCTCGGGGTCGAGACCAGCGGCGAAGGGACCGGCTCCGCTCCCGCTGCGCCCAGAGGGTATGTCGTGGAAACGCCGCAATTCAGACAGAGTGTTGTCACTGAAGCAGGCTCAAGCAGAGGCAGAGGCTGAGCCAGGGGCTCCCCGCAGCCCCCGAGTGCCGGGAAGGCACGAAGGGAGGGTGGTTCCCCCCCGCACCGCTGCCTCCGCGGCGCGGGGAGGGGCGGGGCCAGCATAGCCGACTCCATGGGATCCCCAGAAGCCCGCGGGGCTCCGCCCATTCGCTGGCTGTGCGGAACTAGCTGGCCGGGAGCCCAATCCACCCTGGGGGAACAAAAGTCGCAATCTGAGACGGAAACGTCTCCCAGCGCAACGTAATGTGGGGGAGGGGAAGGCTCTGCCTCGCGCAGAAACTCAAAATCCACCTTGGCCCCCGACACACCGGCCTCCGAAAGGACCCCAGCGTCCTCCTCAACCTCCCCGTCCGTGTCCAGGACGGACGGGTCTCCCTGGGAACTCTGTGCATCCATAGAAGCCTGAGAGATGAAGGATTCAAATCCCTGCAAAAACCTGTCAAACCTTTTCCATTGTATCAGCAATTGTGCCACGTCTACACTATAACCAGAAAGAGCCTCCATGAGGTGTTCTCCCAAGAGAGACCACGCCTCCTTGGAGAATGCCTCCTCAGGGTCCAGAAAGAATCCTTGCTCCCTGGCCCACAGGAATAATCTTTCAAAACTGCTCTGGGAAATGGAAGCCCATTTCTGATCTTTCCAGATATTCAAGACCAGGGAGTCCTCCATAGAAACCACAGGGGTTGCCATTATCACAAGAGCTGCAGGCAAAGTGCCAAACAGCTCACAGTCACCGCGCCAAAGCGGGGGGCGGGGGGGGGGGGCGGGGTAAGACCTATAAGTCCTCACCCACGGTTCTTGTACACACGGCAGTCTCTAGATGTCACAGTACGACACCAATGAACGACACATGCTGAGATGGCCAAGGCAAAAAAGAGCAAGTTTATTTATTTACAGGCCTCTACATTTATAGAATTCCAACAGTGACCATGGATTGGAGGATGAAAATTGTCCTCTCCAACCACACTGGTCTACTCAACAGTCCATCAATTCTCTCCTCCTCCAGAAAGGAATGCAAAACAATCATTATTTACATGAAATGTGCGTGAGAAACTCCATTACACAAAGTAAACATCAGAAGGCTTAGAAGAACTTTAGAAGAACTGGGTGACACCCTTGGTAGAACTCCTATTTCCCTTCTTCATGACTGTTCAATGGGTTTCTGGGCACAGAAGGTTTTTAATTGTCTTGTGTTCTTAACAATCAATTTATCAGATTCTCTATTTCTTATTACAAGCACAGCTAAGCAAACATACAACTGACAAGCAATCATTTATCAACTAATTATTAACTTTTAACTTTAACTAGGCCTATCTATCTGTATTAATTTCAGCAAAGCATATCTCTAAGATCTTAACTCCTCTAAAATCCTTAATTCTTTGAAGTTTGTGTCTCACAAGAAAGTTAGCTCATGTACCTGTCCAAATGTGGAAAGGATGGGAATGGAACATGTTCTCATGGTTACCTGGTGGACTACAGATTAAACAAATGCTTTTTTTCTCTTATGTGCTGTAGAAACTCTCATCTTTTTACCATGCATAACCCCTTGCTTAGTGCAACTTATTTAACATATGATCAAGGGGATGCAGATAGTTGCCATGCCTACAGATCCAGAAATGGCTACAAAAGGACAGAAAATGATGTAGCTGCAAATAATTGCAAAACTAAAAAAGACCCAGGAACAGAAAATTAAGTCAATGATAACTAAAGTTTGTAAAGACAATTTTAAGAAAATAAAAGAGGAAGGATATAAATGAATTAGAGGGATTTGTCTTTGCAACCAACTGTGGATCTGCTGATAGATAAAGCTAGATATTGAGAGGTGAAAGAAATGTAAAGAATGAGGGACTCGTCTTTAGAAAGAAACTGTGGGTCTGCTGGTACATAAAACTATCACTGAGAGATAAAAGAAACAATGGGGAAGATTCCACTGATTGATGAATGGAATGAGAGACACTTGTCTTTACAAACTGTAGGTCTGCTGATAAATAAAGTTGGATACTGAGAGAAGAAAGAAACAATGGTAAGAACCATAAATTCCATAAGGAATTTCACTGAGTGACACAAGGAAAAGACAAAGCGATGGGGGGGGGGGGGGGGGGCGGGGGGGGGGCAGGGGAATATATATTAGAAGGAGGTCAGTGGTATTAGGCGTTTCAGGAAGTCTGAACCTCTCAAGTACCTCAGCCAATGGGGAAAGAGAGAGGGAAATGCAGCCAGGAAATCAGGATTAAAAGGAGGCTGCATCCTCTAAAAATCTGAGACACCCCATGGGGAGTGCCCCATGACCATCTCCCTTTATTCAAATAAAGTAATAGAGCTCCTCTGTCTCCTTTTTGGACATAAACCTCTGGTTATTGTGGATTAATTTTCCTGACAATTTTGGAGGCTCTTGTCTGGGATATTTCCACTGTTCAGGGGTGGTGGGCAGTGAGTGGAGCTGAAGGTGTGCCTAACCCAGTTTCAGTTATCAGTTTCCCTTGCTGGTGGCCAGCACCGGGGGATTGATGGAGTTCCTGAAAATGTCCAGGAGACAGATGAGTGGTGGACCAGGGAGGTCCTTGAAGATTCCACAGGGAAGGACCACTGAAAATCTCACCAGTGAGTAAAATGGGATCTTCGGGGAGTAAACCTGGGCTGGCACACATGGAGGGTTGCAATGGTGAAGCCAGGAAGGGGCCCTGGCAAATGGGATGGTGATCCCAAAATACCTCTGAAGAATCCCTTGGAAGAATGTGGAGTTGGTTTACACATTCTCCCAGAGGTAATTAAGGACATGGATGCTCAAAGGGAGCACAATAAGAGAAAGTCAAGAAGGAGTCTTGAAAATCTATGCCCAGGGGGAGCAATAAGGGGAGTCAAGAAGGTGTCTTGACTATGGGAAATAAAACAGAGAGTACAATGGAACTGATAAAGGAGCCTGATATCTTAGGCCTGATCAAGCAGAAACCATGGGACAGACAAACACAGATAAGTGCCCCCTGGGCAAGAAGTGACCAGGAAACATGTTGTGAAATTTTGTGATAAGATAATGTTGCCAGGTGACATGATGTCATGAAGAATGTGTAACCAATGGGAAATTGTTACCAAAAATAGAACCCTATATAAGTGCCATACAAGAAAAACTCTATATAAACGCCTTGTATACTCAATAAAATCAGCTTCTGAGCAAAACTTGGATGTTCCCATCTCTCAGTCACTGATAATTGGTGTCCCTGTGTGAGGAGCAAGAACCAGCGTATCCGCACTGCTGTCAGCAAGCTCCCCAGAACTGGAAGTGCTGGTGCAAGAACCTGGAGTGGGCCTGAAATAATCCCTCCATGGAGAAGGAGGTGAGCCAGGACAAACATGAGACAAAGCATGTCTAACAAAGAGGCATTTTTGAGCTAATGCTTGCTTTGTCTGCAAAAAATGGCAAATCCTTGCCAAAGCTGGACTTGAAACTTATTCTTAAATGAGTGGCTGTTAAGCGTCCCAACATCACTGCCTCCTCTATTTTCACAACTGCTGTTTGGGATGATGTGGGGGTTAAGTGTTATGATTTAGCTACTATGGGACACAAGCCAGCAATGCATATGCTCCCATCTTGGAGGGTGATTTTTGAGACATTGAAAAAGCAAGAGCAGTCTCAGGCTGTATCCTCTGTGGATACCACCGGCCCCCTACCCCACTCTGACTCTCCCTGCCCACTTGAAACTGGCATCCCTGATACTGAAGAGCAACCGCAGCCATCAACTCCCCCTCTGCCCAGTCAAGGGAAGAGAAGGCATCCTGTCTCGTGGTCGTTAGCAGCCTATATTGCCAACTGTGGCTCTAGCAGTGAGGAGGAGGAGGAGGACCCCTTTGATCTGGGACCAATAGATCCTAATGCTGAGCCTGATCTATTCCCTCCTGACCCTCATGATAACTGGGTGTGATTAAAGAAAAAAGCTCTTAAGGAGGGAGATTTTTATATAACAGCGAAAATAGTCACGCCAGACAAGCTTTATGGGAACCCCTCACTTATTCGGAATTTAAGGAACTACCCCGCACAGGGAGAGAACATGGGCTGGAGTCTCCTTATTTCGCCAGTCTTTTACGGTCTACATTGTCAACTCATCTTATGACCCCTCATGATTTAAAGGGACTGGAAAACTTATTATTAGCCCCAACTCAGTATGCCATTTTTGATGCTCATTGGAAAAAGGGGCTAGAAGCTTTGCTGGTAAAATTTGTAGGGCATGCAAACCAGAATATCGCAGCCCTCCTGACTGACCACCTGGCTAGAGAAGGGGCCTACTCAGACCCTTTTGGGCAAGCCCACATTCATAGAGAAGCTCTTGAGGGTATTACTGAAGCTGTGCGTATCACATTTTTAAAGGTTCCCGATCCTGCTATCTGACAAAAAGTATTTACTAATGTAAAGCAAGGGCTGTCTGAGCCTGATGTGCAAATTATTGACCACTTAAAACAAGCTCTTGAAAGAGAAATTGAGAATGACATTGCCAGAGAGGTGTTGCTTTTAAAATTAGCTGTTGAAAATGCTAATGAGGACTGTAAAAAACTGCTGAAGTCCTCTCCTAAGGAGGAATCCTCCTTGCTGGAAATGACTGAGGCATGTAATATGTAACTCAAATAGCTCAATTGATTTTATTTCCCCAAACCATGAGCATACCCTTCACAGACATAACACGAAAAGGGGGATTTGGGTCTACTGGAACACCCCAAGTATGCTGTGTACAACCTATATTAGAACAACGTCCCACATGCTGATGTATCCTGACATAAAAAGGACAAAAGATAACACTTGTCAGTCTCATAGACAAAGGGGCTGACTTTACAGTTATCTCTCAAGCTAAATGGCCCCTTGCTGAAGTGCCCCAGGCACTTTCAAGCATTGGAGGAAGCAGCCATAGCTGTCAAAGCCACCACTTGATACAAATCAAAGGCCCCAAGGGACACCTCGCCTCAGTCAAACCATTTGTATTACCAGTACCGATGGTACTATGGGAAAGGGATGTTGTCTCCCAATGAGGCTTTAGAACTCAATCAGATTTTTATTGAGGGCCATCAAAGCGTGCAACAATTTAAAACTAACTTGAAAAGCAGAAAATTCAATTTGGGTGGATGAATGGCCCCTACCATTGCAAAAACTGCGCATTAACAGAGTTGGTCTGGCAACAAGTCCAAAAAGGGCATATTTTCCCTTCTACCAGTCCTTGGAATTCTCCAGTGTTTGTTATCAGAAAACAAACTGGCAAGTGGTGTTTAGTCCATGATCTCTGCAAAATTAATGCAGCTATGGAGGACATGGTGGCCTTACAGCCTGGTCTCCCATCTCCTACCATGATCCCCCAAAATTGGCACTTGACTATTATTGATTTAAAAGACTGGTTTTTTGATATTCCTTTACATCCTGATGATGATCCTAAATTTGCCTTTTCAGTTCCTAGCACAAACATGCAGGTGCCCTTATAGCGTTATCACTGGATTGGTTTACCTCAAGGCATGAAAAACAGCCCTACTATTTGCCAGTGATATGTTGCTAAGGTCCTCAATACTGTTTGTCAACAAATGCCCATTGTTCTTTTGTACCATTATATGGATGATATTCTTGTAGCAGCTGAACAACAGGAAGTCATGGAGAAAGCCTTAGCCCTTGTCACTAAAGCTGTAAATCAGGCAGGGCTTTGCATAGCTCCTGAAAAGGTACAAAGACACCCTCCCTGGAGGTATTTGGGGTGGTGCATTGGAGTCCATTCAATTTCTCCCCAAGCTCTGCAAATTCAGACAAATATTCGCACCTTACATGATGTGCAAAAACTTTTGAGAACAATTGACTGGGCGTGCTCCTTGTTAGGGATTTCAAATGAGGAGCTAAGTCCCTTGCTTGCACTGCTAAAAGGAGACTCAGACCTTTTATCACCTAGACAACTTACTTTACAAGCTCAGCAGGCACTGCAATGCTTAACTGATGCCATAGTAAACCAACAAGCTGCACTCTGGGCATCTGAGCTGCCTTTCTTTTTAATAATTTTGCATCCAGCAAAACAGCCTCATGCTTTGATTTATCAATGGGAGTCCAAGGCACCAGACCCTTTGCTTACCATTGAATGGATTTTTTTACCACACCAAATGACCAAAACCATCAGTACCCAACATGAAATGATGGCCCAACTGGTTGTTAAGGCCCAACAGAGACTCACTTCTCTTGCGGGAGTGGAATTTTTCACTATTTTCCTACCTCTTACCACCTTTTATTTGAATTGGATATTTCAGTAATCAGAGGCTGTTCAGATGGTCTTTGCTGAATTCAGTCGACAAATCTCAATACATCCTTCAAAACATAAGCTTTTAATACCTTTATTTCAATTGAGAGAAAAACCAAAGAGGAGTGAGGTTCTACTTCAAGCCTTAACAGTATTCACAGATGGTTCTGGTTGCTCTCATAAATCAGTGGTAGTATGAAGAGACCCCTCTTCTAGTGGCTGGAGAGCAGATGTATCCACAGTTTAGGGGTTCCCCCAAATTGTCGAACTTGCTGCTGTTGCCCGAGCTTTTCAAAAATTTTCTGTTTCTTTTAATCTGGTTACAGATTCAGCTTCTGTTGCAGGAATCTTGATGAGAACCAAAGCATCAGTTTTGGAAGAGGTTGAAAATTCACAATTTTTTATTGGTTGCAGGTCCTTGCTTTTTCCTTAGAAAATAGAACCTCTCCTTATTTTCTTATGCATATTTGATGGCATACAGACCTTCATGGATTTTTGACTGAAGGGAACAGGCAAGCTGACCTTCTAACAATGACTGTACAGCAATCTGTTCTATCTAGTAAGACAGAACAAGATAAATTGAACCATTCTTTTTTTCACCAAAATGCTGCCACTTTGATTTGACACTTTGGCATTACTAAAGCCCAAGCTTCAGGGATTATTGCTGTTTGTCCTGATTGCCAAAGGTGTTCTTTTTCCCTCTGTTGCAGGAGGTGTTAATCCCAGAGGGCTTCAGAGCCTTCAAGTCTGGCAGTCAGATGTTACCCATTTTTTTCAATTTGGCCATTTAAAATACCTCTATTGGTACCTTTTCTGGTGCTCATTTGGCATCAACCCATTCAGGGGAAATGGCTAAAGATGTCTGTAGATACTTCACTGCTGCTTTTGCAACTCTTGGTATATCATCTGAAGTAAAGACAGACAATGGCCCAGCTTATACTTCCCGTCAAGTTGCTGCCTTTTTTGCCTTATGGAGAATTATGCACAAAGCAGGTATTCCTCATTCCCCAACAGGCCAATCTATCATTGAACAGGTTCATGGCTCCCTCAAGTGTCTCTTAGTTCAACAGAAAGGAGCCAGAGATGGCACCCCTGCTGAGAGACTGAAGAAAGCCCTTTATGTTTTCGACTTCTTGAATTGTTCTTTGATGGACCTTAACCCACTGATTGTTCAACATTTTAATTGCAGTTCACAATTGCAGCAAAAGGGAAAACCCCCTGTTTTAGTGAAGGATCCAGAATGTGGTAAAATATTGGGGCCTTATCCTTTGGTCTCCTGGGATAGAGGTTTTGCTTGTGTCTCCACAGAGAATGGTCCCAAGTAGATTCCAGCAAAGAATGTGAAGCCATTTAGAGAACCTTTGCATCACCTGAAGATTCACCTTTAACACCAACATCGTAGGAGAGCCCTTGTGAGCAGGACCTCACCACCATATCAGCACCTGTTTGACCTCTGAGAGACATGCCCTTGGGAAAATGGTTTGGATTACCTAGAGGTATCAAGGTTTGCAGGGTTAGGTCGTCCCGTCTAGGAGAACCAGAACTCCATACATCGCAACAAGGTTCACACGGTGCACGATTCCCATTTCATGAGTCTATTCTTGCTTTGGACTGGGAACACCAAGACCCTACCCAAATAGTTACTGCCTTTGAGAGAGAACTTAGTGCAGGACTACTCCTCCCCTTTCTTTGTTTAGTTTGTCATATTGAGCATCATCAAGCTTGGGCTGAATGCAAATGTGCTGAATGTGGGATACTGTGGTACTGTATATCTCATAAAAAATGAGGTGCTTGCTGTCAGTGTGACCCAACGAGATGCAGCAGAAATAATGCACAAATTCAACAATTAGTGTGTGGTGTAGTGGTGCATTATTTTATTTGCCTTTTAATCCCCAGTTTGGTTTATCCCACCGCTGTAATCCCCCATTCTGTTATGTCAATCCCTGTTCCCCCTGCCTCTCAGACCTGTCAATCCTGACACAGTCTCCCCCCTGCCTCTGGAAAGTTCTGGGGAGACCGTCGAGTGATTGGCCAGGATGTCGGGGGTCATCCCCCCCCCCCCCCTTTCCCAGGGGATTTGTCCCCTCTCCTGTCTCTCACCCCTGGAGCGCCTCCCTGATTGGTCCCTTTCCCCTGTTCCCCCCTGGTATTAAAGCAACAGTCACTGGGCATCCCCCGCCTTTGCCTGGAGAGACCCTCTGAGGTGACATTACTCCCCTGCTTGGGGATTCCAATAAACCTCGTTGATAATCCCCCGCAAAGCCCTCCTTTCATCATTTCCTTTGCTATAGTCACACTGCTGCTAAAAGGACCCAGCAGAGCGGAGCCGCGGCAGCGCGGGCAAGCCAAAGCAGGCAGGAGAGACCGTCTCCCGGAGCCCCCATGGCTTCAGTGTGCATATAAGTTTGATCTACCTGAACAATTGGAAATTACTACAGAGCAGTGGCTTACTGCTACTGAGAATAAGGATAAACAATGACTTCCCGAATATTATGGTATTTACTGGGAATTGTTTTTAGTGCTCAGACATAGCCTGTTAACCAACCAAAAACAAATGTTTGGGTAACCTTAGCAAATGTTACAGGACAGGATAAGTTGTGTTTGGCCACTGCATCCCCTGATAATCCTTTTTCAACATGCCTGGTTGCTCTGCCCTTAGACAATTGGCCTTGCCTGAGTCAGGCAAATACAATGTTGCAAAACAGCAATCATGCTGATGCCTGGGGTCAATGGGACCCTTATCTTTCCCTGGTGTCACTTGAGCCTCAAGAATTAGAACTTCTGGGCTCAGTGAAAATGGATCTTTGTATAAGGTTTAATTTTTCTGAGAAAAATCAGTCTAAGGCTTGGGATGTTTCCCCTCATCACCCTGTGTATAAAAATGCAAGCACTTGGTGTAATTATACATCCAGGAATATTTCTCACTCAACCAATGCTCCATTACTTTTACTTCCTCGGGTATTTTTAATGTGTGGGGATAGGACGTGGCCTGCCATCCCATTGCATATTAAAGGAGGACCATGCAGCCTTGGGCGATTATCCCTTTTAACCCCTAACACATCCGTGATTTTCCAGCATAAATATCCCTCTAGAATCAAGTGAATGTTGCATGCTTTTGACAAAGATTGTGATGACCAGTTTGATTTTTTTGTTTAAAGGACAGTGATGAGCAGCATTGTGTTTTGCCCCTGGTGTAGCAGCAGGAAAAGCTTTTGGATTACTTAATAGATTAGGTTGTTGGCTAGCTAAACAAACTGATGCCTTGGAAGGCTGACCTGAAACAGACACTGGACAGAGCTAGAGAATAAAGTAGGTATTTATTGAAAGGCCTCCAGGATCCACCTTTGGGCAAGACAGGAGCTTGACCAAGGCTGCACCCAGGCTGGGCTAAGAATGGTCACACAAACGGCTGACCGATCACGAGAATTTAAATTTTTTATAAGTTTTGGTCCATTTGCACATTGGGGTTTAATTGTCCAATTATAGCTTCAGGTTGTGACATCCCATCCTTCTTGTTCCTCCCTTCAATTCACCATTGTTTATGCTTTTGAGCTGAAAGTTGTCCTTGGTCCTCAGCAGGAAAAGGATTTGTTTTGTCTACCAGCTCTGTGAAGAGAGCTTACTGGCACTTAATATGAGGCTCAGAACTACATCCTTAGGCAGCACAGAATCTGAAAATATGAAAGCTAAAATCTAAGGCATCAAAACTAATGCTACATCCTTAGCATTAACAGGACTTTTAACGGATGATGATTCTATTAGACATGCTGCTTTGCAAAATAGGGCAGCTATAGATTCTTTTCTTTTAGCACAAGGACATGGATGTGAAGAACTCGATAGAATGTGTTGTATGAATTTGTCCAACCACTCCCAGTCAATCCATGCAAGCATTCAAGCCCTGAAAGAAGGTGTAAACAAACTGCAAGTAGATGACTGACTTGATTGGCTAGGTTGACTTCTGGGGGATTGGGGACTCAGTGGATGGATAAGAAATTTAGTTAAAATAGTCTTATATGTATTAGGCATTATATTATGTATTGTTATGGTTATTCTTTGTATTTTACAGTGTGTGCAAAAATTAATAGACAATTTACTTAAGAGTATGTTTTTGGTTGAACAGGAAGGAGGAGGTATGGAAAAAAAACCAGAGAGTACAATGGAACTGATAAAGAAGCCTGATATCTTAGGCCTGATCAAGCAGAAACCATGGGACAGACAAACACAGATAAGTGCCCCCTGGGCAAGAAGTGACCAGGAAACATGTTGTGAAACTTTGTGATAAGATAATGTTGCCAGGTGACATGATGTCATGAAGAATGTGTAACCAATGGGAAATTGTTACCAAAAATAGAACCCTATATAAGTGCCATACAAGAAAAACCCTATGTAAATGCCTTGTATATTCAATAAAATTGGCTTCTGATCAAAACTTGGATGTTCCCATCTCTCAATCGCCAATACTCGACAATCCATGCCCAGGGGGGCAATAAGGGGAGTCCAGTTTAGTTGAGGTGTTACAGCATGGGTTGGACTCGATGATCTTGAAGGTCTCTTCCAACCTGGTGATTCTGTGATTCTGTGTGAGAAGTCTTGACAGGAGGGGATGGATGGATAGTATTGCTGTGTTGGAACAGAATCTGTTGAAGGGGAGTGTGGAGAGATATGGTTGAGGCAAGGAGTGGCAGGACCAGGCACAGATGTGCAGGACTGGGAGCATGGGCTGGGGGCCTGTGGAGACTGTGGAGTCTGTGGGGCAGCTGGAGCTCAGCACTGAGCAGTGCCTGACCCCACCACCCCCGGGCAGGGGAGGCAGTGTCCACCGGCCCCCACAAGGCTGCAGGACGCCCTGGCTGCCTGTGGTGCTGCCAGCCATGCCTGCTGGGAACACTGGCGGGGGGGAGCCAAGTTTGGACACTGTGGCAGGACAGAGACCGGGTCTGGTATACCGTGTGTGATAAAGAGAGTGAGAACAAGGAGGACGGAATATCCGGGAAATGCAGATTGTATGTAGAAAGATTTGGATTTTCTTTTAAGGGTTTTGTTTGATTCACTGGAGAAATTAATGATTTTGAGCTGTGGGAGAATGAATGCCCAAAAGCAGTAACAGGGGGGGAATGGAGGAAGGACAGAACAAGCCCCTGGATGAAATGGTTCGGAAGCATACGTAGGAAGGGATAAGGAAAAGGTGAAAGCAAAGGCAAAGGTGATGGCAGAGATTTTACAACCCCTGACAGGAAAAAGTGCAGGATGCCCCAGGACCAAAGGGAAGGGGGCAGCCACCAGGACAGCAATTGGGAAGGAATGAAACATTAGAAATGGGTTGTTCAGGGTGCTGGGATCTGCTGTCATACTGGGGGCTCAACCGAGAAGTGTGTTTCCTAGTAGACACAGAACTTCTCTATCTATGCCAAAGGGGGAACAATTGTTCAAATATTCTTTACATAAGTGGGAAAGATGTGTGTGCTAATTTGAGTTTTGCCAGCAAAAAAAAAGTAACATGGGGCACTGACGCTGTTCAAGATTACAGCGACAGGGACTCCAAACTTTTCAGAAGGCTGAAATGACTCCAAATATTTATTGCCAGTCCAAGGCTAGGTTCACGGTCTGGCTCAGCTCCTTTGCTGTCTATGTCCACAAGATTTCTGACATCCATTTCTGCATCCTACTCCAGATTGCTTAGAGTGCTGTCTCCATTTTCAGAAACTGCAGAACTTGGGTTTGAACTGGAAAGTGAACTAGAAGAACCTCCAGAACTTTTGAGCACCGTAACAAATCTCTTCCAGGTTATTATTAAATTCACCATGTCTGCATTACCAGAATATAGAGTCTCATGCAGACTATCTCCCAGAGAATGCCACAATGTCTTTGACAGTGCTTTCTCTGTGTTTGGAAAAATGCTGTGGTCTTTTCCCCAGAGATAAAGAGCTTTAAATTGTTCTCTGGGGATTTTTGCCTCTTTTAGCTCCAAGAGACTTTCCCAGAGCTCCAGGACCAGATCATCTTCTGGGCCTAGCAGAGGAATTATCATTTTGCCAAAATTTCATTGCCTTAACGGAGGGAAAACGAACTGGCAAGAGCTTGCAGGCCGGTTTTTACCGAAAAACCCTTCTTTTTCTCTTTAAATAGACGAGGGTACGGTTTTACCTTGTTCCAGCGGCTGCAATCACGTCGGCGTCCACCAGATGACGCTGTTCAAGATTACAATGACACGGGCTCCGAACTTTTCAGAAGGCTGAAATGACTCCAAATCTTTATTGCCCGGGAATTTCTTCCCTTTGTGCTATTTTACAAAGAACCACCCAAACGGGTGGAAGAAAGACAAACTTCTTCAACTCCATTGGTCAAGTCAGAAAGACATCAAGAAGTCCCTCCTAGGGAAAGGAATGTAAACATAGGTTACGGTTAGGAAAACATGTCTCTTGTTGACAGAACAGTGTCTGGGAAAAAGTTTCAGAGAAACCAAAACATCACAGCACGAACCATGGCTACAGGGCACCTGTGAGAGTTTGCTGAATGTGTGAGATGGGTTTGAAAAGCATGAGTTTCTGATTATTCCTAGTTGAGGTTGTGGTTTGTTGGGAGGGGATTTGATGGCTGGAGTTGGGAATGCCGGTTGGTGTTGTAGGGGATAATGAGGAAGCTAACACTAGTGAATGCTTGAGTGAATCCAGAGGTGTGGGCAGTCCCAGGGCCAACTGGTCAATGGAGATGTTCCAAAAGCAGCACTTTTGCCAGAGGCCTCTGGGACCCTCCCTGTGGCTCAGTTGTTGCCGGGGGGGGGGGGGGGGGGAGGAAGTGATGGTAGTGCTGGTGTCTTTTCCACCAGAGGAGTGGGAGATTATTAAAGGTGATGGGGCAGAAGAAAGAGACGAGAATTGTTTTACAAAGGAGAGTAAACAGTAGATGCCAAGAACTTTGAGCCTGCAAATATTGGGACAGCTCCATGGGAGGAGTCATTGGGACTCTGAAGGACTGCCTTGAGTCTTTTTGTTTTAGCAAAATGAGCTATTGAGGGGTGCCTGGCTAAAGTTAACAGCCAGCCTGCAGAGGAGATTGCAAGGCAGGGGAATGACCTTGGGCTATACATCCTTTCCAGGGATGTCAAGTGTATTTTGCTGAGAGGCCCTGGGCAGGAAGGCTTAGATAGTGGTAGTGGTATGCTGTCTGGCAGGGCGGCCACATGAGTTTCTAGTCACTTCAGCAATTATTTGTTCAGTTAACAAATGATTTCTAATATGGGATTGTGAAGGCAGGGGACTTGGACAGAGGACCTCATTTTGCAAGGGGATCCTTTAAAGGATTATAGCTGCTTTGAGAATTCAGTGGGACCTCCATACCCCCTGCCACCCTGAGGATTCAGGTCAAATAGAACAGATGAACGGAGAAATAAAGAAACACCTTTTGAAGCTGATGATAGACACTAAGATGCCATGAGTGTGGCTTTTGCCATTGGCTTTAGCAAGAATAAGGGCCAGACCCAGAGAAGATATTCAGTTATCTCCCTTTGAATTGATGTTTGGAATTCCTTGCCCTTGTAATTCCCAACCTAGTGGGAGGGGGGGAGAAAATAAGTGATGTATATTTAAAACAATATTTGGCCAGGATACTCTCTTGTGAAATCTGTTTGACAGGAAGCTCAGCTGGCACAGCTTTGGACTTTGCTGTTCATAACATCCAACCAAGAGATTGGGTCCTAGTTTAGGAGTGGAAAGAAGCACCACTGGTGGTGAAGTGGCGTGGACCTTTCCAAGTGTTACCACAGAAACAGCTGTCAAGGCAGCTGAACACAGATGGACTCATCACACTTGGGTCTAGGTCTCTGAAGCCCTGGAGATTTGGACATCTCAGCTGGAGGAGAAGGACCGGAGGCTGCGACTGACACTCCACAGGAGTGGACCAGAGCAGCAGCCAGTGCATCAACATCAGGGGAAGCCTCGTGTGCCTACCCACAGACCGTCTGCTGAAAAAGTCTTTATGGGCATTCCTTCAGAATCTCCACTCACCGGAGGGCTACTACTTGCTGTCATTGTTTTCTTTATGTTAAGTGGTTTCTGTGCCTTCACTCACCACAGGTGGTATGGAAGACTGTCACAGCTGTAGCTGGCATGCAGCTGCCAGATAAATATAGTCATATCAGACCCCCAAACCCGACCAGCCTAGAAGTAAAAACAAGTCCCTGGATAAGGTGGGGATAGGTTAGATTCAAACTCAATCAGGGACCTCAGCCATCCCCATTCGATCCTCATTGCAAACATATCATTGGTCAAGGAGCTGGGTGGTGTTACAACCCAAACCAATCAGCTGTCTAAACCCAGGAAATTCAAACCCCCTGTAAAAAGAGCTGCCATAATAAACTCTTGGCTGTTTCTTGATGAACCTCAGTGAGTTCACGTTGTTTTTGTCTCCAACCAACGATCCCTAACATAATAGAAGACAACTGTGAGAATTAGATTAGGAAATTAGATTACACCATTAGAATGTTTTTCTTAATAATCATACCTTCATATTTTCAGTTAGGTTTGGGCCAGAAGTGGGACAATAATTTTTTTAGTCCTAGGAGAAGAAGTAGCAAAAGCCTTGAACCTTAGCAATTGTTGAATCTGCAGAAGGCCAGGATGATCTGATGACAGGCCATGGGTAGCCAACATGCCTATTGCAGGTTACCTCGAAACTGCTCAGGAATGTGATATATAGGATATATTAGATTGTTGTTTCTGTTTACGCAAGCTCAGGGAAATCAGTTAGGAAGAAGTGGGAGTGTGTGGCAAATTAAATTATTCAAACTGCTGTTTGCAAATAGATGACCATGAAAAGTGGTGAAACAAATAACAAAGGGATTAACAGTTAGGTCATGTACCAGTCCAAATGTAGAAAGGATGGGAATGGGACATGTTTTTGTGGTTACTTGGTGGACTTTGGGGTAAACAAATGCTTTTTTTCTCTTATGTGCTGTAGAAACTCTCATCTTTTTACCATGCATAACCCCTTGCTTAGTGCAACTTATTCAACATGTGATCAAGGGGATGCAGGTAGTAGCCATGCCTATAGATCCAGAAATGGCTACAAAGGGACAGAAAATGATGTAGCTGCAAATAACTGCAAAACAAAAAAAGATCCAGAAACAGAAAATTAAGTCAATGATAACTAAAGTTTGTAAAGACAATTTTAAAGAAAATTAAAAAAGAGGGATTTTTCTTTGCAATCAACTGTGGGTCTGCTGGTAGATAAAGCTAGATATTGAGAGGTGAAAGAAACAATGGGAGGAACCATAAATTCCATAGGAATTCCACTGATTGACACAAACTGTTTCTCACCCAAGGCTGTGCTAAAATTCCTGGATTTAGAAAAGAAAAAAAAAAAAAAAAACAAACAAACAGAGAGACAAGGAAAAGAAAAAGGGGGTAATACATTAGAAGGGTTCTGTATTAGGTGATTCGGGAAGTCTCTACCTCTCAAGTATGTTAGCCAATGGGGAAAGAGAGGGAAATGCAGCAGGGGAAATTAGGATCAAAAGGAGGCTGCATCCTCTAAGAATTTGAGACACCCCAGGGCAAATGCTCCATGGCTTATCCCTTTATTCGAATAAAGTTACAGGACTCCTCTGTCTCCTTTTTGGACATAAACCTCTGGTGTTTGCATATTAATTTTCCTGACACATTCTATCACTAATCCCAGTTCCCTGAAATTCTCTATTAGACTCTGGATTCCACTTATAGTTTCTCATTTTTAAATGTGTTTTTTTTTTTTTTTTCCTCCCTTACTGATTTTGATCCAGGTTTTAAGCTAACACAGGCTGAGCTCTCCAGTAATGTCCTGGAGTTCCACTGGCCCAAACAAAAGATGTTACTGCATTTCTATGGCTTCCAGTATTCCTCCAGAATTCTCTCATTCTGATATTCCCCAAAACATAAAAATTCTTGCCTCGATGACTTTTAGTCTCATATACCAGTAATTGTACTTCTCCATCTTTAAATATATAATCCAGGAAGGGGTCTCTTCTCAAAAGAGAAATCAAACACGCTGGTGAATTATTAATCTTGATGCCTTAAGTTTTAACTTTCATGTTTTTCAGATTCTGTGCTGCCTAGGGGTGTAGTTCTGAGCCTCATATTAAATGCTAGTAAGCTCTTTTCACAGAGTAGGCAGACAAAACAAATCCTTTTCCTGCTGAAGACCAAGGACAACCAGTACAACTTTCAGGCCCAACAGCATAAACAATGGTGCACTGAAGAAAGAAAACAAGAAGGATGAGGCTTTACAATCCAAAGCTGTAATTGGACAATTAAACCCCAATATGCAAGTGGACCAAAACTTATAAAAGTGTAAGACCTCATGACCAGTCATCCATTTTGTGACCATTTCAAGTCCACCTTGGGTGTAGCCCTGGTCAGGCTCTTGTGCTGCCCAAGGTGTACCCTTAAAGGCCTTTCAATAAATATCTGCTTTATTCTCTAGCTCTGTCCGGTCTCTGTTCCAGGTCGGCCTTCCCAAAGCATCGGCTTCTGGTGACTCTGCCGGGACAGTGAAACATCTGAAACACCCCCCTGGACCAGAGGAACACCCAGCCCCTGCCCCCCCTCCTGCCAGCACTCCGAGGGGGAGTAGCCCCAGCTGTGGCCCAGATGGTATCAGAGCCGAAGAATACAAAAATCCATGGACCTGACAGAGACGTGAGTAATTGAATAAAAGGGGTATTTTGTTTAGCACCTGAGTCAGGTGTTAGTGTGAGAGGACCCTAGATTCAGGCAGAGTGCTCTCTGTCTCCCCCGTTGGTAGTAAAGGAGGATGGTCTCTGAAAAGTGGGGTTAGATTGCAGTGCATTGACCTGAAGCCAGCAGCGGTGCAGGGAGGTAGTTTCCACGCTGTGGCTTTGGAGGGCGGGGGTTCGAATCTGTCCCTTGCTTGCTTTCTCTCTCAGTCTCTCCTCCTGGTTACTTTCTTACTCATAACTGTTGAGATATGGGGTGTATATTTTCTTGTGAATACTGTAATAATAATATCCTGAGAGATAGTCCCCTGGCATTAGTACTGAAAAACTGGGCTGACTTAATCGGGGGAGGATTCCTTGTTTTTTAAATCCAAACTTATTAGAGTCTCAGAAAAGATCTGGCTGACTTATAAACTATATAACGATGAGACAAGGCCTGAATTCAGGAGTCTTGATAAGAAGTTAGTATCAAGTTGTTGAGGGTTAGATTTGTTTCTTTTTTACTTATAGAATTTTTCCCCATAAGTTGCTAGGAAACGAACTACTGGGTACTTATAGGTACTTAAGCAGAACAAAAAGGCTAAAGGAGAGGAGTTGTAGCACCTGGCTACACTTCTTTGGGTCTCTGGTAGTTTCTCTCAGAGGGGGGAGATAACCGAGTTTTGGGGGCAGGGAAAGGACAGGCCTGGGGGCAGCTTCTCACTCTTGCTCTCAGCATCAGAGAGAGGATGGCCAGGCTGCTGCTTGCTGCGGGAGGAGTTCACTGTCACCACCAAGTCCGGTCCTGGGAAATCTACCACCATCTGCTCATGTGCCCCGGAATTCTGAGCTCACCTCCCCCTGCCCTGCTGGAGCTGGGCCAACACTGTCCCGCCGCTTCTTCAGCACTGCTTTGAGGCTTTTTGCTACTCTGTACCACAACACTGCTCTGCCCTGCCAGGACATCCTTGCCGTTCCAGCTACCACCAACGGAGCTTCTGATTTATCTCATCCAGCAGCCTGGGATTTTCCACCATTCCAGCTTCGTGCTCTCAAAGTCCTGCAGGGGTGTCAAGCTGTTCATGGGTATAGGGTCTTAAAAGGCCAAGAGCATGTTCTGACTATTACAAAGTTGTTTATTATATAAATGCATCAGTCTCGAAGGCAAGAGTTCTAAGTATGCAGTCTTACTAAAAGTTACAATACTTAGTCCCAGTGGGGCGTAGAAGCAGGTTAACTGACAGTTCCAACCTCGGGGGCAATAACATATTGACAAGGAATCCCAGCCAGGGGGGAAGGCAGATTGACAAGGGGTCCCAGCCACAAGGAAAAGGCAGATTCCTGGCCCAGAGTCCCATTTCAAGCAGCGTCCTCTGCAGCAGTGGATGCAGCAGCAAAGGCTTCTGCCATAACAGTGGTGGCAGCAGCAGCAGCAGCTGCACCCCACAAGCAGTAATACCTTACAAAGTCCTGGCAACGCCTCCCTGGCCACTGCTCCCTGGCAAAGTCCCATTGTCTCTTGTTATTTGTTATAAATGGGCCAGGAGACCAGCTCCTTTGAAAAGGCCTTTATTAGAAATCAGCTCTGGGTAGGGGGCTCGAGGGGCTGCGCACGCCGCCGCTGCTCCCAGTAGACACCACGGAGGAGGAGGTGCAGTCGAATCTGCTGCTGCTGCTGCTGCTGCAGAGTCGGGATTCCTTCCTCACAGGGGTTTCCATAGAATCACATTGGCTCGTGTGGTCCAGGGGGGTCACCTCTCTCCAGTTCCTTTCAGGTCATGGCGAGAAAGTAACAAAAAAATACCTGCTACCTGCAGGTAGCTAGATGTGTGCCTCCCACAGCTTTGTCCTTCTTAGGTCCAGTTTCTGTGTCGGCTCGCTGTCCCAGGGACTTTTTTAGCTCCAACTGGACCCCCGGCCGCAGCCAGGCACCATGGGAGTTCCCTCATCTCCATACTGGGCGGTGTCCGCAGCTCGACGGCAGGCAGCAGGAGGCAGCAGGAAGCAGCAGGGGGGGACAACAGGAGGCGGCAGCGGGCTTTAGTCGGTGGAGAGGGGAAACCCCAAAATTCAGGGAGAAAGGGTACAGAACTTGGACATAAGGAGCAGAAATTCAGGGGTACAGATTCAACATGAACAGTTTAAAACAGGCAAGTAACAGTGCAACTTTAATTTTACAGCAAAACAGTATAACAGTACAACTTGGGAGTGCATAACCTGGGACTATTTCTTTCAATCCCCCCTCTATTTCTTTGATCGGGCTTTTGCCCGCATCAATTGGCCATGTCTGATTCAAGGGAATAAATCTGTTTTAATTCCTGGTATTGGTTATAAATTCTTTTTGCTGTGCTTAGTTCTTCTTCTTGGGGTTCTAATTTAATTGTATTTGTAGGTTTCTGAACCCTTACTTTAGGGATTTGGAGACTGACTGGAACAGTAGTGGCTATAGTTCGAATTAGACAGGGAAGTATGTAGGGGAGAACTAGGAGACTGGCAAAGGCACTTATTGCAATGAACACTAATTTTTTCCACCAGGTCCCTTCAAAGGACCAGAAGTTGTCCCACCAGTCCATATTAATTAAGGGCTTCCATTCCTGGGTACTTACATATGTAATTTTTTGTATTTCTTTGGAAATATTTTTTATTAACTTACTTTTGTAATCGACTGCTAGTTTGATTTGATACACTACTGCTCTTGTTTGTGTCAATTGGCTACTGATATGATCAAGGGCAAGGGCTGTTTTGTTTGATATTCTTTTTAATACTGCTTGCAATCTGATAATTTTGTTCAACATGTAAATTGGAGTTCGGCACCCCCATGATCCATCTTGTGTCCAAATTTCTGGCCTATATGTTTTTACTATTTCTTTTGGTGTCCATATTTTACTCTTCCATGTTTGTGTGCTGCCCCTCCTCCTCTTTCGGTATTTTCTTTTTAAATTTTCATATAAGGGTATGCCTAAATGGTTTCTTGATTCTCGTGGGAGGAGGGAGAAGGCTGCTTTGCTGATTCCTATGGTGCAGCTACTCGCCCAATCTCCTGGGAGATGGGTGTAGGTTTTGTCATCACAAATCCAAAAGAGGTGTTTTGGGGCTTTCCAGGATGTGTTTTGTGTGTCATAGGGGTGTTCCCAATATTTTGAAATTTCTCTGATTCCCCAAAAAAGATTGGTCCCTTTATTAGTGCACTCATGTAGACCATAACTTTTATTACAGATGCACCCTGATTCTTTTTTCCCAATAGACCAATATTTTTCAGGTTCCCTGGGGATCCATTTTTGTTTTAACTCTTTGATCAGTAGGTACCTTTTACAAACCATTCTTCCTAGGAAGGTTTTATACTTTTTCCCCGTTATTAACTTCCATCTCAGGATGTCTAGGGGTGATAAGCTTGTCCCTTCCCAGGGCCATACATCAGATATTTGTGTGCTTTTGCATATCCAGCAGTTTGTTATATTTAGTTTATGGCTGATTCCCTCTACCAGATCGACAAATAGACTTTTCCCAAGGGGTTCATCTATTTCATTCTTTTTCACCACCAGTGGTTTTTCTTTTATCAGATCTGCTACTCCCTCTGTATTTCTTAACTCTTTAAAACAGAACCACTCTCTGATAGGGCACTCCCCAGTCAGGCACTGCTTAAATGTGGCAGCATTTTTTGCAATCCAATATTGTTTTTCCTCTTTTTGACAGGTGGATAATTGGGTCATGTCAAAACATGTGGGATTCACATGGGTGTGAACTCTCATAAGGGATTGTAGATTCTCCCCATCACAAACTGAATGACAGCATTCAGAGCAAGCCCCATCTGTAAACTTGCTTATCAATTAGGACTACTATCAGTCCCTCCAAGAGTCCAGTATGAACCATTCTATTTGTGGGTCCTTTGGTCTCACCTGGCCTTGCCTCTTGGGTCGGGGGGTTCTTTCTCCTCATCATATCAATAGGACTACTATTAGTCCCTCCAAGAGTCCAGTATGAACCTGCCCCCATCTCGCTCTGAGGGTTCTCTTTGGTCTCACCTGGTCTTGCCTCTTGGGTCGGGGAGTTCTTAGGCTGGATTTGTGGAGTTCTCCCTTGTTTATTCCCACCTTCCACCTTTTTCTTAGTTTTAGTTAGCTCCCTTTGGGTGTGCCCTATGAGAGATTGAATTTTTAAATTAAGAATTACTGCTACTTATTACTTTTACATTAACACTTTGTGACTCATTATAACAATTTATAACATCGGATTTAACCATTGTTTTACACTTTTATATTAACACTTTTTAACCTCTTATAACAATATGGATTTTTAACAATGGTAACGACAGCTTGTAATAACTGTTATTGTCCCTTATTGGCTTTAACTGGTTTTTGGTTATTTCCTGAGAGTTACTTTGAGGGTGTCTGGATCTCGAGTGGCAGTCCACTCAGAGGGAACTCTTGTTTGGGCTGCAGGGTCAGAGGGATCTGACCCCTTGTTGGGGTCAGAGGGATCACTCGGGGGTGGTAATGGTCCTTTCACTCTAGTGATGTGGGTCCAGCCCTTTTCCTGGGTTCGCACTGCAGTATGAGTAGTGAGCAGAACTTGGAACGGGCCTTCGAATTTAGGGGTTAGTGGGGTGGTATTCCAGGATTTAATTAAAACCCAGTCTCCTGGTTTTATTTGGTGCATGTCAGTGTCCAAGGGAGAGGTTTGAGGAAGATACCCTCTTCTTTTAAGATCTGCCAATGTCTTTCCAATTGTTTTTACATATTCCTGGGTAGCGGCCTCTCCTTCTAAATAATCCCCAGTGCTATAGGGGGTCAGTAAGAAGGGGAGTCCAAACATCATCTCATATGGTGAAGCCCCTATGTCAGATCTTGGTCGGACCCGGATTCGCAGAAGGGCCAGGGGCAGACACTTGATCCAATTCATTCCTGTTTCGGTTATCAATTTAGTTAATACATTTTTGAGGGTTTTATTCATCCTCTCAACTCTCCCTGAGCTTTGGGGATGCCAGGGTGTATGCAACCACCACCTGATTCCTAAGGCCTTAATGACATCATGTAGAATTTTGGCTACAAAATGAGGACCTCGGTCTGAATCAATATTATTCACTAGCCCATACCGGGGGATGATGTGTTCCAATAATATTTTTATTACCACTTGTGCCGTTTCCCTTTTTGTAAAAAAAGCTTCCACCCAATGGGTTAAATGATCAACTATAACAAGTAGATACTTGCAACCTTGTACTGAAGGCATTTCAGTCAAATCTATTTGTATATTTTGAAAGGGTCTTAATGCTATTTGCCTTCCTCCTGAGGTATTCTTCCTCATTGCTTTCTGATTTACCTTTTGGCATATAAGGCATCCTTCAGTAACTGCTTTGGCCAGATTATATACTCCAATACATAAATATTCTCTTAAGAAATGATCACATAACCCTTGGGTGCCCCAGTGGGTCAGACTGTGTATTTCTGTTAGCATTTTTCGAGCTAGGGCTTTATTTAAAAACTTTCGTCTATCTGGGGTTAACCATTCCCCTTGCTTCCCTTGGTGCAGCCCTAACCTCTTTATTTCTCGCAACTCATGTTCATCATATATTGGTTCTTTTTCTTTGTCAGCTGGCAAATCAGTCACAGTCAAAATCTTTATCGGCTCCACCGGGTTTTGGGCTGCTAACTTGGCAGCTTGGTCAGCTGCTCGATTGCCTCTTCTTTCAAAGGTATCCCCTTTTTGATGTCCCTTGACATGCACTATTGCAATTTCCCTGGGTTTCATAAGGGATTTTAATAGCAACTTAATTAGTTCATTATGTATCAAATCTTTTCCCTTGGAATTTAGGTAGCCTCTTTCTTCCCAAATTTTTCCAAATGTGTGCACAATTCCAAAGGCATACCGTGAGTCAGTGTAAATTGTACCTTGATCTTGTTCTAACAGGTCTAATCCCCTTTTAAGAGCATAGACCTCACAGCACTGAGCGGACCAGCTTGAGGGCAATTTTTCTTTCTCTAAAACTTTTAAACTCTGTTTGTTGATACCCTCGACTATTGCATAGCCTGATATCCTCTTTCCTTCCACCATTCTAGATGATCCATCAATGAAAAACACCCTCCCATATGGCAGGGGTATATCCTCAAGGTCCTCCCTTACTTTTGTTTGCAGGTCCATGACTTCCAAGCAATTATGTTCCAGAGCGGGTATGGGCTCCCCTGAGAGGAATTGTGCAGGATTTAAGCTTTTGGATGTGATTAATTCTAGATTTTCAGCATTTGTTAGAATCACTTCATATTTAAGGATCCTTGAGTCTGTTAACCATTGTTGGGCTTTTTGGCTCAACACTGCTCTGAGATCATGGGGGGTGTGTGCAATGATTTTTCCTTGTAGTGTCAGCTTTTGTGCTTCTTCTACAAGGACTGCTGTGGCTGCCACAGCTTGAAGACAAGCTGGCCATCCCCTTGCGACTGGGTCCAGGAGCTTAGAAAGGTATGCAACAGGCTTTTTGTGTCCCCCCCACTCTTGGGTTAACACCCCATAGGCTATTCCCTCTTCTGCATTTATGAATAAGTCAAACCCCTTCTTAAGATCAGGAAGACTAAGAACTGGGGCTGAGGATAATTTGGCTTTTAAATTTTCTAACTGTTCTTCATTCTCAACTGTCCATTTTACAGGTTCAGGTTGGACCAGTTTTTCATATAGAAATTTGACACTTTGTGAGTATTTTTCTATCCATAATTTACAATAGCCAAATAGTCCCAATAGCTTTCTTACATCTCTTTTTGTGGTTGGAGCCGAGATGGACAGTATACCTGAGATTCTCTCAGGGCTTAGTTTCTTATACCCTTCCCCAATGAGGTGTCCAAGATATGTTACCTGTACTTCTACAAACTGTAATTTGTTTTTAGATACTTTAGAGCCTTTTTCCCCTAGGAAATTCAGGAGTTTAATGCTGGCTCCCCTTACTTTATTTTGCTCCTCCCCTGCTTAACTAGGTGGCTGGGGTACCATTCCCCC
Organism: Phylloscopus collybita; assembly: GCA_027886175.1. Lineage (NCBI taxonomy): Eukaryota > Metazoa > Chordata > Aves > Passeriformes > Phylloscopidae > Phylloscopus > Phylloscopus collybita. The sequence continues at coordinate 7,590,966 of JAJNNQ010000057.1, forward strand.
TGGGTCCCATCAAAGGCCAGTTTGGTGCCACCACCCCGGGGAACAGACCCTCCGATGCCCCTCACCACCAGGGTTCCACAGTCTCCCACATTCTGCCCTTCCCCTTTTCCACCTGGATCCCACCCTGGATCCGCCCGCGGAAGCCCATCCCCTGCCCGGGGCCCAAACCTGCTCCTCTGCTCCCAGACTCGCATTCCCGCAACATGGACCATGGCCATCTCCTTGGGGCTGAACAAGGCACCCAAAATAGAGTTCATCTCACTCCAGGTGCAAACATTAGGATTCAGGAACCGATCCACCCAGCCAGCCACCCCCACCAGGTCCCCAACCAGGCCTCCCAGCTCTTTCTTAAAGCCCCCAACTTCTGAAGCTGTCAGAGGTGCATCCCCAGCTGCCCCACTTATCGGGACTTTCCTTAGGGGGAAGAGCTTTGTTCTTGACCTGGTGCCACAGTAGGGTCCTTTTGGGGTTTCTATATTATTGGCTGGCAAGTCCAGCTCCCAGTTGTGTGGGGGTGCAGGGACAGTAGATGGTGAAGGGGAGTGGCCTAGGCCAGTGTTAGGAGAGGTCGAGGATAGAGCTGAAGAGTAGAAGGGGTTAGTACTCGAGATAGTCGGGTTACACTGAGGTGGTAGAGAGGGTGGAGCTGTAGGGGGTAATCCTGTTGGGGAGCAAGCTGAAGAAGGGGTTTGGAGAGATGGGGAGGGGTTCACAGGTAAAGCTGGAGGGTTAGCAGGGACAGTTTGGGGTATCCCAGGGGAAACGGGAGGAGGGGGCAAATAATCAAGAGGGTCCCAATGGTGACTGCTTTCCTCCTTTTTCTCTTTTTCATTTTTCCTCTTTCCCTCTTGTAGCTTACAAATCTTAGCTGTTTCACTTTCAGTTCTGTGTCTCTGCCAGCAGGCAGCATAAAGGATCTGCTCAGTATCTGAGTCCCCTCGGGATTTCAGATACTGGTTTAATTGCGAGCACATCCAGGGGTCCTTAGTTCCACACCACGGCCATTCTCCAGGTAAATTTAAAGTGGGCCAAACCTCTATACAATAATGAATCATTTTAACTTTACTCAAATTTTTAGTGGCCTCATCAGTATCCCATAGTTCCAACATTTGTCCTAGTGGACTATCTGGGGGAATGTTCTTTATCTTCCCCTTTTCCTGCTCAGGCGGTTTTTGCTTACTTATGTATGCTCCCATTCTCACTAGGTAATCTTCACTCACTCTACGAACACCCGTCAGTAGCTCCAGTTACCCGCTCTCAGGGTCTGGCCACCACTCCTGCCAGTGCTCAGAGTGCCCTGTCGGTAGCCTGATATCCCGCCCTTAGAGATTCAGTCACCACCCCAGCCAGCACCCCGCTTCCTCTCCTGTATATCTATTGAGTTTCCGTAAGCAGCCGGTCAACCTGGGCCCAGAGTTCCAGTCACCACTTACAGCCAGGACTTGGACGTACAGTGTGCGACTCACTCACTCTCCTTATCGTTAAATCCCTCGCACTTTGGGACTTCCCTAACTTTCATTCATCCTACACCCAGGCGGTATACTCAAAAGACCCCCGGCCCTGTAGGCTCTCCGCACCCGGAACGCATACCCCTTACTTCTAGGTACCCCCGACCAGTGCGCCCACTCCTGTACCCCGGCAGGCTACCCCAGCCAGTGTCCCAAGCCACTGCTCAGACTGCCCTGACTGTCAGCCAGCACCCCTTCCTCGCCGGGACACCCCGGGCCGTAACCTCGGCCAGTACCCTCTCTCACTCCCCACACCCCGCCAGCTACCCCAGCCAGTATCCCAACCCGTGGACACCCCGGGCCGTAACCTCAGCCAGTGTGGTGCGTGGTCCACACACAGCTCTAGGATTTCCGCACGCTTGGATCAGCCTGAGCAGCCTGCCTCCGTAGATTCTAGAATGGAGGCGGGCCTATCCTACAATCATACACCCTGTGACGTGCCACTCACCCTCTAAATTACCTCCGCACACACGGAGGGGGGCGCCTATGCCCCTGGAGACACCTCTTTCACACTGTTCTCCTTTCGCTTCCCTCCGTTCCCGGCCAGTTCCCTCGCGGGAGACTGGAACCGCGGTATTAAGAGGTCCACACTCGCTTCGAAGATCCGAGCTGCCGGTCTTAGTCTCACGCACACACCACTCGCTCGTCTCCACTCCCGCCACCGGCTATACTTTACCGGCGCTCCTCCGTGCTGTCCGATCCCAGGCTGTCTTCTTTGGGTCCGGTGTGACCAGCTGTCTGGAGATCCAAAGGGCAGTCGGCTGTCCCGTCCTCGGTCCTCTTCAGGCGTGGTCACATCCCGGACGAGCCCCCAATTTGTTATAAATGGGCCAGGAGACCAGCTCCTTTGAAAAGGCCTTTATTGGAAATCAGCTCTGGGTAGGGGGCTCGAGGGGCTGCGCACGCTGCCGCTGCTCCCAGTAGACACCATGGAGGAGGAGGTGCAGTCGAATCTGCTGCTGCTACTGCTGCTGCAGAGTCGGGATTCCTTCCTCACGGGGGTTTCCATAGAATCACTTTGGCTCGTGTGGTCCAGGGGGGTCACCTCTCTCCAGTTCCTTTCAGGTCATGGCGAGAAAGTAACAAAAAAATACCTGCTACCTGCAGGTAGCTAGACGCGTGCCTCGCACAGCTTTGTCCTTCTTAGGTCCAGTTTCTGTGTCGGCTCGCTGTCCCAGGGACTTTTTTAGCTCCAACTGGACCCCCGGCCGCAGCCAGGCACCATGGGAGTTCCCTCATCTCCATACTGGGCGGTGTCCGCAGCTCGACGGCAGGCAGCAGGAGGCAGCAGGAAGCAGCAGGGGGGGACAACAGGAGGCGGCAGCGGGCTTTAGTCGGTGGAGAGGGGAAACCCCAAAATTCAGGGAGAAAGGGTACAGAACTTGGACATAACGAGCAGAAATTCAGGGGTACAGATTCAACATGAACAGTTTAAAACAGGCAAGTAACAGTGCAACTTTAATTTTACAGCAAAACAGCACAACAGTACAACTTAGGAGTGCATAACCTGGGGCTATTTCTTTCATTGTAGATGGCAGGAGGATGTATCAGTCTTCGAAGAATTGATGAATCAATGCCATTGCCCCCAGGGGATTTTTATCCATAAACCATAAATGCATATTCATATCCTTATCTATAGGTTATCCAATTAACTAAGAACACAATTCTAAAACATTCTTTCTACACCAATCTAAACCTCATTTTTAAAGTACGTAAAACTATGAAAAACTGAGAAGGATGGTATCAATCCTTACACAAAAACCTATGCATATAGCATATCTATTAAAGTAAAAGGTTCTATCTCATTCATGTAAAAATTGTACCTGCTCTATCTAGTACTGTGAGCGATGTTTTTGTTATGTCTAAAGCTGAGCTACCAGGCCTTATGGCTCTAGGCCCTGTGCTGGCTGACTAATTCTTAAGGCACTTAGAGTCTACTTGCTTAAAACTAAAGTCTAAACTTCTACTTCATATTTATGTGGCTTAATATATTTTAATTTCTCTAAAGGCTTTAATTCAATCCCTACATCTTTCTCTCTCCCTGGGGAACCCAAGGGGGCATGCACTCCAACACAGGGGCACCGAGATCAGACCGCCCCAGGCTTTGTGAAGTAAAGCCCCTCGAGGTTACTGGTTCTGTTTTGTTAATGCTGTAGTTGTTGTTGTTTGTTTGCCTTGTTATACATGCTAGTAAAGAACTGTTATTCCTAACCCCATATCTCTGCCTGAGAGCCCACCTAATTTTCAAAACTATAATAATTTGGAGGGAGGGGATTTGAATTCTCCATTCCAAGGGAGGCCCTGCCCTCCCTAACAAACATCTGTCTTTCAAACTAAGACACAAGTTTAATCTCCCACAAATGCAAAGACCTATATTTCTATGAGCTAGAATAAGCTAGGCTCTTTATGGTGTTGGCTTGTTGCCAAGGGCCAGAGGAAAAAGGAGCATATATTGGTCTTAAAGAAAAAACAGTGGAAAAGTAAAAAAGAGTCAATATGGGAAAGCAAATGTAAAAAAGAGGAGGGGGCAGACTTAGACCTCATTGTCCCTGATTTGAGGGCGAGCCCAGGTCCAGGCAGGGCCCTTCCACCCCCGGTGCCTCACCCGGACAGCCAGCATGGGCAGCCCAAGGCACCACCCCTAGGGGAGCAGCCAGGGGGCAGAGCCTTCTATAAGAAGGGCTGAGAGGGAACCTCCCATGGGGAAAGTGATTCTTCCTCTCCTCTCAGGCCTGTGAGTTTCCATGGCAACCCCAAACACCAAGGACCTGCCTCAGATGACGTCATTGATATGCACAGGTACACAGCCCAGGACCAGGGTCCTGTATGGCGCTTCCTATGATTGGGACTAGGCAAAGCAATTATATGCTACGACAGAGACAATTGAGTGAGACAGCTCCAAGGAGGAGGATGACATTGATAAGATCATTGCTGCCCTAAGCAGGCAGAGGAGGGGAAAGATAGACAAGCCATCAGAGAATGTAGCTGGATTGCAAAACATACCAGGTCAAAAAGAGAAAAAAACCAAGAACCAGTTTTACAAGCCCTGTTATGGCAAGCAGTCAGCAACCAGGGGCCAATGTATGTGAAGGTTCCATACTCCCTTATTGAGTTAGAACAGTGGAAAACTATTGTGGGGAAATATAAAGAGAACCCAGATAAAGTAGCAACATTAGTAGAATGGGCAATTAACTCACAAAACCCTGACTGGGCTGATTTGAACTCTATGTTAGACACATTACTTGACCCTACTGAGAGAAGAATGGTCAACAAAGCTATCACAACATCAGCTGAGGCGAGCACTGAAAATGGATTACTTCAAGGCACTGTCCCACAGATATTCCCCCTTGAAAACCTGGGATGGGATCCAAATATACCAGAACAAATAGGGAGGTTAAAATGATATCAAAGCCTTGTGGTATATGGGTTAAAACATGGTCTCCCTAAAGCTATAAATTGGTCAAACATTTATGAATAAAGCAAAATTATGATGACTCACCCACTGATTTTTTAAACAGGCAAAGAGAAACTGCCATCAAATATACAGATTTAGATCCAGAATCAACTGATGGCAAAGCACATCTAGTACTTTTGTTCATGGGTCAAGCTTCAAATGATATAAGGAGAAAGCTGTAAAAGACAGAGGGAGTTTGAGACCTAGATAAACTGCTAGAGGCTGCCTGGAAGGTGTTTCGAGATAGAGGCCCAACTGAAAAAGTTAAATCCCAACCTAGTTAGAAAGCAACTCAAGAAAAGTCATCCAAGAAAACTTCCCCTACAGAAAAGGACCACTGTGCATACTGCAAGAAGTGAGGACATTGGAAGAATGACTGTCCAGCATTGAAAGAAAAATCCTCAATTCCCCAACTCGCAGAATCACTGAATCACAGAATTTCTAGGTTGGAAGAGACCTTCAAGATCATCTAGTCCAACCTATGCCTTAACACCTTAACTAAACCATGGCACTGAGTGCCACATCCAGTCTTTTTTTTAACACATCCAGGGATGGTGACTCCACCACCTCCCTGGGCAGACCATTCCAGTACTTTATCACTCTTTCCATAAAAAACTTTTTTCCTAATATCCAACCTATATTTTCCTTGACGAAGTTTGAGACTGTGTCCTCTTCTTTTGTCAGTTGCTGCCTGGAGAAAGAGACCGACCCCCAGCTGACCACAACCACCTTTCAGGAAGTTGTAGAGTGATAAGGTCACCTCTGAGTCTCCTTTTTTCCAGGCTAAACAACCCCAGCTCCCTCAGTATTTCCTCATATGGCTTATGTTCCAAGCCCCTCACCAACCTTGTTGCCCTCTGGACAGGCTCAAGCTTCTCAATGTCCTTCCTAAACTGAGAGGCCCAGAACTGGACACAATACTCAAGGTGAGGCCTCACCAGTGCTGAATATAGGGGAAGAATGACCTCCCTGCTCCTGCTGGCCACACTATTCCTGATACAGGCTAGGATGCCATTGGCCTTCTTAGCCACCTGGGCACACTGCTGGCTCATGTTTAGCTGGCTGTCTGCCAGCACCCCCAGGTCCCTTTCTGCCTGGGCACTGTTCAGCCACACCATTCCCAGCATATAACATTGCAGGGGGTTATTGTGGCCAAAGTGCAGGACTCGGCACTTGGACTTATTAAACTGCATCTTGTAAGACTCTGCCCATCCATCCAACCATTCCAGGTCTCTCTGCATAGCCCTCTTACCTTCCAACAGATCAACACGCACTCCCAGCTTGGTGTCATCTGCAAATTTACTAATGAAAGACTCAATACTCTCATCCATGTCATCAATAAAAATATTGAACAGAACTGGCCCCAGCACAATTGTACTACTCGCAGTAGTGCAAGCCACAAGCGACTCAAGTTCAGAGACACATAGCCTGAAGGTTTCTTCTCTGGTAGAACCTTTGGTTGTAGCTAAGCTGGAGAAAGAGGACATTGAGTTTCTGGTAGATACTGGAGCTGCTTATTCTGTGTTAGATGCCTTGGAAGGAAAACTGAGTCACAATACTGTACATGTTGGGGCCACCAGGGTAACCAAAACACTGCCTTTCTTCCAACCTTTAAAATTCAAGCTGGGGAAGCACTGGGTAACCCATCAATTCCTCTATATGCCTAACTCCCCTAAACCATTGCTGGGGAGGGACTTGCTAGAGAAATTGGAAGCAGAAGTTAAATTTAAAAAGGGGAAAGATGTACAAGTTGCAATTCCTGAATCTAAATTTGTCCAAGTTGCTGCACTTTTTATACAGGAAAAATGTGGTGAAATCCCTGCTGAAGTTGAAGATGTGGTAAATCCAATAGTGTGGGCCAGTGATATCCCAGGAAGATCCAAAGGAGCAGAGCCAGTGAGTATTGCACTCAAACCAGGAGCCACACTGATAGGGCAAAAACAATAAATACCCTTTGAAATTAGAGAACCATAAGGGATTGGCACCTGCAATTGAAAAATTCCTCCAACATGGTTTCCTAGTACAATGTGAGTCCAAATTCAACACCCCAATTTTAGCTGTTAAGAAAGCAGATGGTGAGTGTTATTGATTAGTACAAGATGTAAGAGCGATTAAAAAATTAACAGAGTACATACACCCAATGGTAGCCAATCCCTACACCCTTCTGACCACACTGACAGACAAATTAGGGTGGTTTACTGTTGTAGGTCTGAAGGATGCCTTTTTCTGCATTCCTGTGCATAAAAACAGCCAAGAGCTTTTTGCTTTTGAGTGGGAAAATACCAAGACAGGGAGGAAAACTCAACTCACTTGGACGGTTTTACCCCAAAGTTTCAAGAACAGGCCAACAATATTTGGAAACCAGCTAGTAAAAGAATTAGAGGACTGGAAAAGACAGAAGCCAGAAGGAGTTATTCTTCAATATGTGGATGACATCCTGAGTGCAGCCAGAACCAGAGATGACTGCATACGGCTTACTGTAAGTTTATTAAACTTCTTGGGACTGAGTGGGTACAGAGTTTCTAAAGACAAAACACAGTTTGCCAATGAAGCAGTAGTTTACTTGGGGCTTGAGATCTTCCGTGGACACCGACAGCTCAGCAAAGAACAGAAATAAGTCATCTGTCAACACTCAGAGCCCCATATTGTGAGAGAGATGCAAGCTTTCCCGGAAATAGTAGGCTGGTGTCATTTGTGGATAGCTAGTTATGGACTGCTGGTAAAACCCCTATATGGGACATTAAAAGCAGTAGAAAAAGGAATTATCATATGGACTGAAAACACCAGAGCAGCTTTTAAACAGCTGAAACACTCTCTAATGTCAGCTCCAGCACTGGGACTACCAGACTTAACTAAACCTTTTGAACTTTTTACATATGAGGGACTGAATAGAGCTTTGGGAGTACTAGCACAGCGCCTAGGGAATGAATGAAGGGCTGTGGCCTACTTTTCAAAAAAGCTAGACAGTGTAGCCCAAGGATGGCCAGGGTGCCTGAAGGCTGTGGCAGCCACTGTCCTCCTGATCTAGGAAGCCCATAAACTCACGCTTAGGCAACACATTGTAGTGTATGTACACCATGCCGTAGCAGCTGTACTGGAACAAAAGGGAGGGCATTGGTTGTCTAGTAACTGGATGCTTAAATATCAAGCACTGTTATTAGAACAGGATGATGTTACCCTGAAAACAACTTCTGTTGTTAACCCTGCCATGTTTTTGTCCTCCACCTTAATTGACAGTGAACCTGAACATAACTGTTTACAGACAATTGAAGAGGTCTATTCCAGCCAACCTGACCTGAAAGACGTGCCCCTGGAAAATCCAGATTGGGAGCTTTGTACAGATGGGAGGAGCATTATGAAAAATGGCAAAAAGATGACAAGCTATGCAGTAACCATGCAGGATAAGGTGATTGAGGCAAAGGCCCTGCCAGCAGATGTGTCATCACAGAAAGCTGAACTGATTGCACTGATGAGAGCCCTAGACCTGAGTGAAGGAAAGAAGGTAAATATATGGACTGACTCTAAATATGCATTTAGTGTTGTCAACTCCCATGGAGCCATCTCAAAGCAGAGAGGACTGCTGAACACTCAAGGCAATCAAATCAAACATGCTGAACAAATACTTGCCCTCTTAGAGAGCATTAAAAAACCTGCAGAAGTAGCTATCATGCATTGTAGAGGTCACCAGAAAGGGAAAACCACACCAGAACTGAGAAACTGCTTTGCTGATAAAGCAGCAAGAGGGATTGCAGAAAAAAGGTATTCTCACAGTAATTCCACAAAAAAAGACTGATCTGTCAGAGTTCACCCCAAAATATGACCAAGCAGACCACAAACTAACCAAGTTTCTAAAAGCTGAGATCACAGAAAGTGGGTGGGCTGTTACACCAGCAAATCAGGTGGTAATACCACCCCTCATCCTTTGCTAGCTCAAAGAGAACATGGCTTGGCTCTTTTCCCGAGATTTGGGTGGTTTAGAGTCCCTTGCCCTCTGAAAAAGCCCCAAGCCAGACAAAGGAACAAACCAGAGTCTTCAGATGTTCAGTTTTCAAGGTTGTTCATGTTGTTTATTATTTCTTAGCTTTTCTTTCGCTCTGTGCCTGGCCAAGATCTGTGCAGCTCAAGCATCAGGCGAAGACTCCTCCTCCAATGGAGGCTCATCATCTTTTATACCGATTATTACATATCTATTATTTACAATTACACACCAATATCTACATTCTATACTAAACAGGTAATTTCTACGCTGACCCAATCTCCTTGAACTACTTTGTGTCACCGTCACAGCAGAAGATGGAGACAAAGAAGAAGAACCCCAGGGCACCCCCCAGAATCCTCCATCTTGTCCCCATTCACCCCTATTCTAAAAACCCAAATGTGAAAAACTACACTATTCTTTATTACACTTTTGTGGCTTGCGATTCCTTTCTCAGTGTTGGAAGTCCTTCCCATGGACTAAAGTCAAAGCCAGTGTCTTCCTGGGCTCTGTGCCAGGGCCTCCAACCCCCCTGTACAGATCCCAGACCCCCCTGTACAGGTTTCCAACCCCCCTGTACAGGTTTCAAACCTTGCTGTTCAGGTCTCTGTCTGTCCAGGGTATTCAAAGGAATGCCCTGGACTCCCACAGTGGCACAAGTGATAACTCCTCCTGATCTTTTACAAGTGTGTTGCTCATATACAGTCACTACATGCATATTATAATTTGTCCATTACCATAAAACCCTCTCCAAGTTTCCCAAGTTCCCAAACTTAGTCTTTGTTTTGGCTGTACCTAAATTCCTGAGACATATCTTCTCTTTATCTTCCAATGGTCCTTGCTGGGAAAGCAGTTTGCATGCCTTGTTTCTCTGCTAAAAGTTTACAGGCTAAGTGTCTCCCTGCTAAAAATTCCCAGTCACAGTAGAAATTGAATTAACTCTTTTGGTATCAACATCACTATAGACAATTTCCAGCACTGCTAATTCTCTCAAGTACTGGGTACCTTTGTCTGCAGTGGTCCACTTCCCTGGGGAGTTCACAAGATCTTCCTTAAATGGATATCTTGCCCTCACATTTGAGAGAAGCTGTTTCCAAAGGCTGCAAATTGTTCCTTCCTTTCCAATTCCTCTTTCAATTTCCTGATCTTTAGCAAGGGATCCCAGTTGTTTGGCTTCCTGACCTTCTAACTGCTGACTGTTGTAGTGGTTTCACATTTGCCTGTCTCTATTTGCCAAATTTAGCGTAGTGGTTTGAGTGTCTTTTCTGCTGTGAGATAGGATTAGAAGAAAAGCATGCAGGCCTATACTTAAAGGGTACAAAGATAGATTTATTAACACACTCTAAAAGAAGAAAATGAGAATGAAACTTTCAAAATACTCCTCCTCCCCCCACAAGTGCTCACTTTCCCACAAACAACATAGAGACAACACCTGTGGTTTTCAGTCAGTTTCACCATTTAAAAATAGTCTTTCATCAGTTCTTTAGGAGAGGAGTCTCTCTTAGAACCTCCATGGCAACATCACAAGAAACACAGGCCTCTGGTGGCTTCCATGTCACAAATTTGTGGCAGCCCAGTGTTGCAGTCTGTTCAAGCTGCAGTGTGTTCAAGTTTTTAAGTTTCTATGGGTACGGTGCCCCTTTGTTTAGTCTCAGTCTGCGATTCTGTCTCAAAATCTGCTGCTGTCAGTCATCCAGACCACTGCCCAATTTTCCTGAAAATTCTAAGCCAGTCTTTCCTCAAACCAAATTTCATTAATCTGTATAATTTGTTTTCCTTTCCCTCTTATATCTTTAGTCTCCAAAGTCCCTGTTTACCTTTCTCGCTTTCCCGCAATTAACCAGAAGTGACCGCGCGTCTGAGCCCATAAGAGTATATAGCCCTCCGTGCCCGCGGTTTTTTGTCTGTTTGTTGCGGTGATTCAGACAATAAAAATCTTTAGATCTGAGACAGCAGATCTCGCTTCCTTGTTCCCTATCCTCTGCCTGTGCCAAAGGTTTCTTAGTCACTGAACTGAAAGGTTCAAAGACGCCCGCTCTGCAGCACGGCTCAGAGTAGGTGTCCCACACAATATCGCCTGTGTGGAATTGAAAGGCCCGAGGAACCTATCCGAGTGAAGCAGTATCCCCTCACCTTGGAAGGTAGGAAAGGGCTGAAACCGGTGATAGATGTTACAAATGTTACAACGTTAATAATGAGGCTGTAAATCCAAAGGTGTTAAAAAGGAATGGCTGATCGTTTATTGTTGCAAACTTGGCTACAGGAACAGGAGGCTGGGCTAGTCCCAGCCTCACACGGCAAGTCAGAGTAACAAAAAAAACGTGCGCACGGGCGCACGGGCCCCCCCCCCCCCCATCAGGACAGTCCAGTTCCTGCGAGAGAAGCACCCCCCTGAGGGTGGTCAGTCCCTTTTAAAGCCTCTGTCCCCTCAGGGATTGGTCCGTTTTGGATCCTTTCCTGGATTGGTGTATTCTTCGGGCTCTCATTGGCTGTTAGCGGGGTGCTTTCCACACCAATCATTCCTTCCCGCCATGTTTTGATTGGGTGGTCATGTTCCAATGAAGGCTCTGGGTGATGGTCTCAGTTTTGAGTTGTTTGGGGGAAGGGTAGAAGATCCCCCTGCGCTTTGGTGTTGTCCCTTTAACTAGATTCGGGAAGGCAGCTGCACAGAACTCTTACAAACTTCTTAACTAAACACTTGTAACAATATCTAACAACTAGTGAACAACATTACAACAGTGAATATCCCCAACAATTCAGAACTCGTTGCAAAATAAACAGTTACAAGTAGAAAATGAAGCATACAGGTAGTCAATTTCAGTTTTCTTGTATCTATAACAATAGAGGAACTTTTAAAGAAAGGGACTCTGGAACTCTGCATGTCCCAACATAACACCCCTATTCTAGCGGTCAGAAAATCAGATGGGAGCTACAGGCTAGTACAAGATTTAAGGGCAGTGAATGAGAGAACTCGGACAAAATTCCCTGTTGTCGCCAATCCATATACCCTCCTAAATAGGGTCTCTCTGGAGGACGTGTGGTACAGTGTAATTGACTTAAAGGATGCGTTCTATGCCTGCCCCTTAGAAGAAGCTAGTAGGGATTATTTCGCCTTTCAGTGGGAGGACCCTGTAACTGGGCGTCATCAACAATTCATGTGGACGTCCCTTCCGCAGGGATTTGTTGATTCTCCAAATCTGTTTGGCCAGGCTTTGGAACAATTACTTAGTCGATTTATTCCACACGAAGGCACCAAGATACTGCAATATGTGGATGATTTGTTGATAGCAGGATCGAGGGAGGAAGATGTGAGGAGGTTAGAACTGTTAAACTTTCTGGGAAATAAAGGACTGAAAGTCAGCAAATCCAAACTACAATTCACAGAGCCTGAGGTAAAATACCTGGGGCATTGGATCACGAAAGGAAAAAAGAAATTAGATCCCGAAAGAGTGGCAGGTATCATCAAACTTCCTCCTCCCCGAACAAAAAAGGAAATAAGACAAATTTTGGGACTAACAGGGTATTGTAGGCAATGGATAGGTTACAGTGAAAAGGTGAAATTCCTTTACAAAAAATTAACCACAGATAGGTTAAAGTGGCTAGAAGAGGATGAAAGGAAATACAAAGAATTGAAAAATACACTAATAGCAGCACAAGTTTTAAGTCTTCCGGATGTGAAGAGACAATTCCAGTTATTTGTGGATGTAATTAATGATACAGCCCACGGAGTATTGACACAGGATTGGGCAGGAACACGGAAGCCGGTAGGCTATGTATCAAAGCTCCTAGACCCAGCAAGCAGGGGTTGGCCCACATGCTTACAAGCAATCGTGGCTGTAGCCCTGCTGGTAGAGGAGGCGAGAAAAAGCACATTCGGGGTCTCCCCTAATAGTATATACCCCCCACGATGTGAGAAACGTCCTTCAGCAAAAAGCAGAAAAATGGCTCAGAGATGCAAGGCTCCTGAAATACGAGGCTATTCTTATTCATTCCTCAGACTTGGAATTAAGAACCACCTCAGCCAGAAACCCTGCTCAGTTTTTATTTGGGGAAGCAACCGAGAATCTGACCCATGACTGCGCTGAGATAATAGATTTACAAACAAAAATAAGACCTGATTTAGAAGAAGAAGAGATGGAAACGGGAGAAAAATGGTTTGTGGATGGGTCGGCCAGGATTGTAAAAGGAAAAAAGAAGTCAGGATATGCCATAGTGGATGGAAAAACAAGTGAAGTCGTGGAGTCGGGTCCCCTAAACCCAAATTGGTCAGTCCAAGCTTGTGAATTGTATGCCGTGTTAAGGGGGCTAATCAGACTAAAGGGGAAAAGGGGCACTATCTTTATAGATTCAAAATATGCATTTGGAGTGGTACACACCTTTTGGAAAATTTGGGAAGAAAGAGGCCTAATCAGCTCAAAAGGAAAAGGTTTGGTCCATGAGGAGCTGGTAAGACAAATACTAAAAGCCATTAGAGAACCTGATTTCTATTGTGCATGTGAAAGGGCATCAGGTAGGAATGCAATTCAGGACAAGGGGAAATAATCTGGCAGACCAGGAAGCAAAGAGGGCTGCCCTGATGATGGTAAGTGTCCCAGAAATCGAGCAGAATGAAACAGCAGAATACCCCATGTGCCCCTCGCAAAAGGAGATTGTGGAATTTCAGAAAATAGGGGGTATGCTGACAGAAGGTAAGTGGAAGCTACCAGACGGGAGGGAACTGGTATCAAAGGAATACACTAGGAGAATACTTAAAAGATTACACAACCAGACACATTGGGGAGCCCAGGCATTAGCGGAACATTTCTTACGGTTCTTTGGATGCAAAGGGATTTATGAATTGGCGAAACAAGAAGTAGCAGGGTGCATGGTGTGTCAAAAAATAAATCAAAACAGGATTGGGAGGCCCCCTATGGGAGGCCGCCCCCTTGCATATCGACCGTTTGCCAGAATACAGGTTGACTTCACCGAATTACCTAAGGCAGGGAGATATTGGTACTTACTGGTAATTGTCGACCAATTAACACATTGGGTACAGGCTTTTCCAAATGCAAAGGCTACAGCCAGGGTAGTCACGAAGGTATTATTAGAAGAAATAATACCCAGGTTTGGAATAATGGAGTGTATTGATTCTGATCAGGGGACTCATTTTACGCCTAAAGTTATAAAACAGTTGGCAGAAGCGCTGGGATTCCGGTGGGAATATCACACCCCTTGGCACCCACAAAGCTCAGGAAGAGTAGAAAGAATGAATCAAACCCTCAAAGCACAGCTTGCAAAGCTAATGTTAGAAACTAAGATGAATTGGGTAAAATGCTTACCTCTGGCTTTACTAAATATTAGGACCACACCCCATGCAAAGGTTGGACTGTCACCTTTTGAAATGCTATATGGTATGCCGTATGAACACAGGATGCCAGTGGGACACCCCAGGGTTGAAGATATCCAAATACAATCATATCTGGTATCAATTAACCAAAACCTACAGGAATTACGAAAACAGGGAATAATCACACAAAGCACACCTCTGGGATTTGCCATCCACAAGGTGAAACCAGGAGATAAGGTACTGGTAAAAACCTGGAAGGAAGTCCCACTCACCCCTCATTGGGAGGGTCCTTTTCTTGTCCTTTTAACTACAGACACTGCGGTACGAACCATGGAGAAAGGGTGGACTCACACGTCTCGAGTGAAAAAGGTTGAGCAACAAGAACAAGACCCCGAGTGGAAATTGACATCCACTCCCGGGAACCTGAAAATACGACTCCAGCAGTCGAGACAATGAGTGACACGATAAGTTGCACAACTCTGGAATGTACCTGTTATCCATTCGTGCATTTTGAATGCGTGTACTGTCGTGAAATTTGGGTTGTACACTGCAGAAGGGGCACGAGGCCTAGAGCCTTGTGCCACAGATGTCTGGATAAAGAATATGAACTAACAGAAAGATTCCTGGTGCTCGCCACTAACCTAGGGATATTGGAACTTGACTCCCAGGAGTGGTATTTGGTTTTCAAACATGGGTTAAAGGGAAAATTGGACCAAAAAGCCCAAATATTGGCAGTAGACTGCCAGAGGTCAAACAAAACTCCCTGTGATGCCGGTCCAATTAAGCTCTCTAGGTGGGGAGTCTTTAAGAGGTGTTTCACGGCTCATACAGGGTATGGGACCCTGGGGGAGTGGCCTTGCTGCAGAGAAGAGGGTTTACCTGCCCTGCTGGTCGCAACCCAGTGGGCGTCAGCAATTGCAGAGGGACATTCCAGTAGGGAACCCCAAGTCCCCTGAGACCGCTGAGGCAGCACACGAAGAAAACCCCACTAGGGAAGCAAACTAAGGACAAAAGCAAACATGGAGTAAAAGAGGAAGAAAAAAGGGGGGTTTTGGAGATAGAAACAGGTGGCAAGTCCAATGGCATTTAAAGAGGGAAGCAAGTTGCCATATCCCAGGGAACAGAGTCCAGGAATCTTAGGCTCTGAAGAGGGTCCCAAGGGAAAAAGGTTGAAGGGAAAAAGGAGCCCTTTGTAAAATGTTTTAACTTTTTGGTGATGGGTTAGAAAACATGAATTAACATTGTCAAATAAAAAGAGGAGGGAATTGTAATAAAGAGTAATTCATGTTTTCATAATATGGTATGTGTAATAAGGAATACCCCATGTTTTTGTAATACTTGTTGTTATAGTAGATAGTAGTGAACATATAGTTTTTAGAAAGCCAAAAGGAATCCCCCCAGAGCAGAGGGCTTGGAAAGTTTCGAAAGAACCGTCTCCAGCTCTGGGGAAAAGACAAAGAAATTACAATTCCAATAGGAAGGAGAAGAATGGCCAGGACGAAGGTGATCAGCCTCTGATGACTCCGAGATGGTATCTCATCAGGACCATCAGAATCGCCCGGGGATCCCTTCCACCCAGGAAATCTTTTGAGACAGCAAAACCAGCCATCAGAATTTCAACATCCACCGGTGCCAGGGTCCGAGAGACAAGTCAGGACATGTATAACACTAAGATCATGTAATCCCAAGCCAGGAAGGGTATAAAACTGACTGGCTTGGGCCCGGACTCTCGTGAAACCTTGGGGAGACATGACGCGGTAGAGGTCACGTTTGGGGTTTCACCCGGTGCACGCACTGTTTCCTTGTCCTGTTGGCTTTGTCGATTGATTTGTTTGGCTTTGTCAATTTCTTGTCTGAAATTTTCGTTTGCAATAAATTGTTTTTGTTGAAATTGGCTCTCAAAATTTATAACAATTACCATAGCTCATAAGAGAAGTCCAGTCTAAAATGGCAACTCCTCAATCCCTTCTCCCACTTAGTCTTTCACTCTCTCTTCACTGACTTTCCGTCTCATGCTGTGTCTTCTCTATGTTCATTCTGTCCCTTTCCTCTCTCTCAGGGAAGGGTTAGGGCTCTGAAAGTTTCATTTGTGCAAAGAAAAGGTTAATAGCTTGCCCAGGTCCTCTCTCCCTCAGCTGTGGCTCACAGTATCAGATTTCAAGGCCGTGCTGAGGGGGAAAACTCACACTGAGAGATCAGAGATCGGAGCGGAGCGGCTCAGGCAGTCAGAAATCTCAACAGCCGGGAACGTAGACGGCTCCTTCCCACCCCTGGTCTCATGGGGTGGACCTGGCCCGGCCAGAGGCAGAAGCAGAGCCTTGTCTATTTTTTCTTTTTCATTCCTGGAGCAATTACTGTAGTTGCTGTGGTTGGAGTCCCTGTCTCAGCTATAGTGTCCTCAAATACATTTGGGGTTCCTGTCTCAACTATAGTCCTCTGAGGGTGTTGACGTGTGGCTTGATAGGCACAGGTCAAGCCCCAGTACAGGGTAAGAAGCTGTTGGTTTTCATTAGGGTAGGCAAGGCACCCTTCTATCAGTTGATGGGTCAGGTTGACACCAGATCCCATGAACCCCAGAGTATACGAACAGTATTAGTTAATATTATTAACAGTATTAAACAGCTTACATAAGGATGAGCAATGACCATGGGACCCTGTATTATGAAACCATTCACACCAATCTCAGGCAAGCATAAGGAGGTGTACTCCCTCATTATCCCCAGAAGATAGCTCCCCCAGCGTAACAAGGTTGCCAGTGTAGAGGGCAAAGCACAGAGCTATTGTCTGTATTAATATGTTCCCAAACCCAGCAAAATAAAGAGATAAGCAGTGCAGCTGGCAAACTTTGTCCCACACAGGAGCTTGCTACTTGATAACTACTATAGCTATAGCATGGAGCCTTATAGGTACAAGCTTGCAAATGGATAGTGGCGAGGCAAGGTATTTGGGATCCTTGGCCCTGGATGCGGGTATTGATCAGGTGTTCATGAGGGAGCCAAGGCCCCTTCCTCTCTAGCAGCGGCTTATAATGAGGGTTAGAGAGGTTTGTTCACAGAGACAGACTGCAGAAGCACCATCATAGAATTCCCCGGAAGACCATGGAGGAAGGGATCCAACACATGAGAGAACTGGCAGTACTGGAGATACTTTTTGGACGGCACAGACAACATGATAACAACCCTGACAAGGTCAGGTGCATAGCGCAAATGTGGAACCTTGCACATCTGGTGCCATCTGAATACTCCAACTTCATAGCAACAATGCATTTCAAGGGCAATGGAGATACAGTAGGTTCCGTAATCAGCAAACTCGGGAATTAAGAGAGCATGGTCCGTGGCCTGATGCAGAATCACGTCTCTATTGTGATTAAGAGTCTCAAGAGGAGATCAGGAAGGAGATGAGGGAGAACAGTTTCCATTAGGCACCGGTGCGAATCAGAGCCCCTGATGTAAGAGCCCGATATCCCCAACTAGGGAGAGGGGATATACCCCATGAGCTGACCTGTAGTTCTTCCTGTGTGAGCATGGGGAAGATATGAGAAGGTGTGATGGAAAACCCACTTCTGTCCTGGCAGCACAGATGCGTAAACTCAAGGAGGAAACTATGAATAGAGAGAGTTCCACCAAAATTAATGTATCCCCACCTTACTGTGACCAAGATGCTAGGTATAACAGAAGGAAGGATGACATATCTGATCCCCTTGAAGGAACCTCCAGGATGTACACCCAGGCAGGGAATGGTAGACAGGACTAGAGGGGACCTGCCTCTAGCCTGGTAGAGGACAGGGAAAATTGGGTCTTGGACTGTCTGGATCCAATGGCCTGACACATCAGAACCACAGAAATAGGAGGCTTTGCTTGACACTGGTGCGCAGTGTGCTTTAATACCATCAGGACATGTGGGGGCAGAACCCATTTCTATTGCTGGAGTGACAGGGGGATTGAAGCAGTTGACCTTACTGGAAGCTGAGGTGAGCTTGACTGGGAAGGAGTGAAAGACACCCTACTGTAACTGGTTGAGAGGCCCCATGTATTCTGGGCATAGATTTCCTCTGGAGTGGCTATTTCAAAGACCCAAGAGCACTCGTGGGCATTTGGGTTAGCTGCTATAGAGACAGAGGGCATTTGGCAATTGAACACCTTGCCTGGACTGTCAGAAAATCCTTCTGCAGTTGTGAGAAAGAAGCAAGCCTGACACTGCAGAAAATTCCTGGGAAGCATAAGAGAAAGTGGATTACACACTATCTGAGAACAGGAAAGGCATCCTGTTTCTTCAAAGCCTGCAAACCTTGAGAAAAATAACAAACTGTCAGGTTGATGGATTTATTATAGGCCTGCAACCTGCTTGCGTGCGAAGGACTGAACAAAGATTCTCACACTAAGTATATAAGTACTGTCTTAACTCTGCAATAAACAGATTCATTTTGCTCTCAGCTTGTGAGTCTCACATTCATATGCCAACATGCAGTAGGACTCCTGAGGGTGGAAGAACAAGTATTGATTGCCACCTCAACTGCATTGCCGGCAGTATCGAATGAATTGGGATGCCGTGATCCCCATCCACAAGATGATCCGTGAGCTGGAGCCCCAAGGAGTGGTCAGCAAGGCCCGTGCACCCTTTAATAGCCTAATTTGGCCTGTGTGGAAATCACAGGATCACAGAATGAACTAGGTTGGAAAAGACCTTCAAGATCATCTAGTCCAATCTATGACCTAACACCTCCTCATCAACTAAATCATGACACTGAGTGCCATGTCCAGCATTTTTTTAAACACGTCCAGGGACAGTGACTCCATCACCTCCCTGGGCAGACAATTCCAGCATGCAATCATTCTTTCAGTGAATAACTTCTTTCTAACATCCAACCTAAACTTCCCCTGGTACAGCTTAAGACCGTGTCCTCTCGTTCTCTCCATTGTTGCCTGGGAGAAGAGACCAACTCCCACCTGACTACAACCACCTTTCACATAGTTGTAGAGAGTGATAAGGTCACCTCTGAGTCTCCTTTTTTCCAAGCTAAACAACCCCAGCTCCCTCAGTTGTTCCTCATAGGGCTTGTGTTCCAAGCCCCTCACCAGCCTTGTTGCCCTCCTGTGGACACGTTCAAGTATCTCAATGTCCTTCCTGAAATGAGGGTCCCAGAACTCAGTACTCAAGGTATGGCCTCACCAGTGCCAAGTATAGGGAAAGAATGACCTCCCTGCTCCTGCTGGCCACACTATTCCTGATACAGATCAGGATGTCATTGGCCTTCTCGGCCACCGGGGCACACTGCTGGCTCATGTTCAGTTGGCTGTTGACCAGAACCCCCAGGTCCCTATCTACCTGGGCACTGTCCAGCCACTCTGTTGCTAGCCTGTAGTGCTGCAGGGGGTTTTTGTGGCCAAAGTGCAGGTCTTGGCACTTGGACTTGTTAAACTTCATCTTACTGGACTTGGCCCATCTATCCAACATGTTCAGGTCTCTTTGCAGAGTCCTCCTATCCTCCAACAGGTCAACACATGCTCCCAGCTTGGTGTCATCTGCAAATTTACTGATGATAGACTCAATACCCTCATCATCAATAAAAATATTAAACAGGACTGGTCCCAGCACTGACCCCTGGGGGATTCCACTGTGGGAACCCTTAAACCCCTCAGGGTAACCTCCAGGCTTTGCCCTGGAAAGATCTATCATAGAGTTTTCCCTGCCTAGGCAGAAAGAAAATACTTCCCCCATGGTGCTCTGCATCACTATTGCCAGTCTATCTTAGACTTCTCCCCCCATTGGCCAGTTGACCCTGCCTACCCCAATTGTTCATCCCTCATACCCCCTATAGATTGCTGCCTTTTGCCCTGCCCTTTGTACCATCCCTGTGCCCTCAAGTCATTGGCTGCTGACCCCTTACTTAACCACTGAGCACCACATGGTCTGGGTCTTTTGAACGTAATAAACCCTTGCTGGAATTCATCATACAGAAGGCCCTTCCTGTCTTTCCTCCACTGAGCTGTCTGTGGCATGTGTGTGCATGGACTAGAAATGACTGTTCCTGTGGCCTACTCCAAGTGGCTTCTGAAGGAGACATTTTGAGGAAGGTTGCAGCATTTCTACCATCCTGCCATGTTGCAACACCCCACTAGTGACTGGCTGACAATCAGATGCAGCACCGTTCACCACCACTCTGGGCCTGGCCATCCAGCCAGTTCTTAACCCAGCAAAGAGTGTACCTGTCCAAGTCACGGGCTTCCAGCTTTTCCAGAAGTATGCTGTGGGAGACAGTGTCAAAGGCTTTGCTGAAGTCCAGATAGACAACATCCACAGCCTTTCCCACATCCACCAGGCAGATCACCTGGTCATAAAAGATCAAGTTGGTCAAGCATGACTTACCCCCCCTTAAATCATGCTGGCTAGGTCTGATACCTTGGCCATCCTGTAAGTGCCATGTGATGGTACTCAAGATGATCTGTTCTATAACCTTGCCAGGTGCCGAGGTCAGGCTGACTGGCCTGTAGTTTCCCGGATCCTCCTTCAGGCCGTTTTTGTGGATGGGCATCACATTGGCCAGTTTTCAGCCATCTAGGACCTCCCACGTGAGCCAGGACTGTTGGTAAATGATGGAGAGTGGCTTTGCAAGCTCATCTGCCACCTCTATCACCCTAGGATGGATCCCATCTGGTCCCATCCCATACTGAAGGGGAATGGAGATTGACTGTGGACTATCGTGGCTTGAATGAAGTTACCCTGCCATTGAGCACTGCTGTGCTGGACATGCTGGAGCTTCAGTATGAACTGGAGTCCAAGGTAGGGAAATGGTATGCCACTACTGGCATCACTAATGCATTTTTCTCCATTCATCTGGCAGCAGAATGCAGGCCTCAGTTTGCCTTCACATGGAGGGTTGTGCAGTATACTTGAAACTAACTGCCCCAGGGATGGAAGCGCAGTCCCATCATTTGCCATGAACTGGTCCAGACTTCACTAGAAAAGGGCAAAGCTCCAGAGCATTTGCATTACATAGATGACACCACTGGGGGAACACGGCAATGGAAGTATTTGAGGAAGGCAAAAAAATCATCCAGATTCTCCCGGAAGTCGGCTTTGCCATCAAAAAGAGTAAGGTCAAGGGACCTGCCTGAGAGATCCAGTTCCTGGGAGTAAAGTGGCAAGATGGAGAGCATCAGATACCCACTAAGGTTATCAATAAGATCACAGCAATGTCTCCACCGACGAGCAAGAAGGAAATGCAAGCTTTCCTAGGCACCATAGGTTTCTGGAGAACGCACATCCCCAAGTACAGACAGATTGTGAGCCCTCTTTACCTGGTAACCCACAAGAACAACAATTTCCACTGGGGCCCTGAACAGCAAAAAGTCTTCGCCCAGATCGAGCAGGAGATTGCTCACACGGTAGCCCTTAGCCCAGTCAGGACAGGAGCAGAGGTGAAGAACGAGCTCTACTCAGCAGCCAGGAACAATGGTCTCTCCTAGACCCTCTGGCAGAAGGTGCCTGGTGAGACTTGAGGCTGACCACTGATTCTGGAGCTGAAGTTACAGAGGGTCCAAAGTCAACTACACCCCAACAGAGAAGGAAATCCTGGCAGCCTATGGAGAAGTTCAAGCTGCCTCAGAGGTGATTGGCACAGAGGCCCAACTTCTCCATCTTTTCTATTCCAGGAAGGTTCCTGCCTTCCTTGGTAGACACCTGTCTTATAAACCAGGACACAGACACTTCACTTTATATAAACTACACCATACTTTCACAAAGCAGAAATCTTTTGCACATTCCCTCTAAATGTGTTGGGATCCCCAAAGTTGGGATGCCTACTTCGTGGTTATTCCTCTGGAGGTTGAGTGAAAGGACTCTGTGGACACTATTGTCATCTCAGTGGTAAGTTACGTTTATTCCTAATCAATACTATTTCTTTGCTAGCTTTAATGTAGGTACCTTGATATCATGCACTGTTTTATGTAATCTACTGTTGGAGGTTAGGATTTTTTCCTTTTTTGTCTTTGTCTAAGGGAATTTTCTCCCATCTGTTGCCTAAGAGATGATAACAACAGTACTTGAGACAAAAGATGTATCCAAGGAGGAAGGGAGAGGTGAAGCTGGTTGCACTCATAGCTGAGGGGCTTTCTCTTGGTTTGGCTGGGAGGTGAGGGGATGGGCTCGGCTCTCTCTCTCTCTCTCTCTCTTGGGATCGGAATGGAGACAGGTAGGGTGTGGTGCCAGATCATTGCCTCCCAGAGGATTCACTGCATTCTCCTACCATAGGTGAGCCTTTGCTCCTAAGAGCAGCTGTTGAACTCAGACCTTATTAACACCTGACCTTACTGGAGAAGGACCCTCACCATCTACTCAGGTGCCCCAGGGGAAAACCTGGAATCCTGATCCTCTCGCCCCCTCGGAGGGAGCCTCTTCCAGCTGCTTGCCAGAGCCCAGCTGCCCCTGCCCAGCCCCACTGTCTTCTGCTGCTGCTTCGGGTTTTTCACTACACTTTAACCCAATAGCCTGTGTCTGCCTGACCCGCCCACGATTCCTGCTATGGCTGCAGTGTTTCTGCTACATTTTGTTTGCCACCCCGCATCTGCTCACCTCTGCCATTCCATCCTGCTGCTCTGAGGTTCCTGCTGCAGTCCATTCTGCCATCCAGAGGGGGACTGGGATCAGCTGCCCCCATGGGTTTGTAAAGGAACCCTCTTTTCTATGTTTCCCACCGGCTTGCCCACCATAAACCACGTGCAGAAAGGCAGCTGAGTTTGCGCCACAGCGTCCCCTGCAGCCACAGGGGAATCATCTCACCTGCCTGGCCAGGAGTCAACAGTGCCCTTACCAGCTGTGACCATAACTACACCAAAGGGGAAAGTGCTTGACAGCCAAGAGAAGGCTGTTGTTGGGTTTCTGGTTTTGTTTGTTGTTGCTGCCGTTGTTGTTGTTTGTTTGCCATGTTATACATATATATACTAGTAAAGAACTGTTATTCCTTTTCCCATATCTTTGCCTGAAAGCCCCTTAATTTCAAAGTTATAATAATTTGGAGGGAAGGGGGTCACATTTGCTATTCTAAGGGAGGTCCCCACCTTCCTTGGCAGAAGCCTGTCTTTCAAGCCAAGGCATCTACTAGTAGTTCTTTTTGTTTTATACTGTGTGGTAACTGATTAAGACCTTTTGTCTGTTATCGCCTGTCTATTCAATAAATAACTCATTTTATAATAGACATGATCTGCTATTCTTAGAACTTGTGGGCCAGAGTGATTTTAGGTGTAAGCCACCTAAATTTAAGCTGCTGCCAAAAATCTGAAGCTAAGGCAAGGTTTGCCTAGAGTTTCCACTCAATCCATAACATACACCAAGCTCCATCAGTGTTCCTGCTCCCAAGGTGTGCAGACAGTTTGTCCCTGATGAACTACAGCCAACACAGGCACCCCTTCTTGCTGAACCTTGTCTTTCAGTATTTTTCCACAAGTGGGTCCAGAGGAGGCCACAAAGATGTTCAGAGGGTTGTAGTCCCTCTCCTATTAAGACAGGCTGAGACAGTTATGGTTGTTCAGTCTGGAGAAGAGAAGGCTCTGGGGAAACCTTAAAGCAGCCTTCTAGTACTTAAAGGGAGCCTATAAGAAACATGGGGACAAAATTTTTAGCAGGGCTTGTTGTGATAGCACAAGGGGCTTTAAACTAAAAGAGGGTAGATTTAGACTAGATATAAGGAAGAAGTTTATTTTACAGTGAAAGTGGTGGAACACTGGCACAGGTTGCCCAGAGAGGTTGTACATGTCCCATCCCTGGAAACATTAAAGGTCAGGTTGGATGGTGCTTTGAGCAACCTGATGTAGTTGAATATGTCCCTTTTCACTTCAGGGGGGTTGGACTAGATGACCTTTAAAGGTCCTTTCCAACCCAAACTATTCTATGATTCTATGAAAATATTTTACGACTTCATCTGGGATTAGAAATTCAAATCTGAACATCTAAGAAAAAGCTTTTTTAGGATTTTCAGAAATAATATGCATTTCTAGCCTTATTGGATTTCCCAGTGTTGTGGGTTGATGCTGCCTGGCTGCCAGGCACCCATGAAAGCTGCTCATTCACTCTCCTCTGCAGCTAGACAGGGGAGAGAAAACTTAATGAAGGGTTCATGGGTTGAGATAAGGACTGGGAGAGATCGCTCACCAAATACCATCAAGGGCAAAACAGGCTCAACTTAGAGATATAAAGTGAATTTATTATGCTAATAAAATCAGAGCAGGATAATGAGAAATAAAATAAGACCCTTAAAAACACCTTTCCCCCACCCCTCCCTCCTTCCAGCTCTACCTCCTGCCCTAGTAGCGCAAGGAGACAGGGAAGGGGGGTTATGGTCAGTTCATCTTCCATGGTTTCTTCCGCTGCTCAGGGAGAAGGCTCATTCCCCTGCTGCAACATGGGGTCTCTCCCATGGGAGACAGTTCTCTGCTAACCTCTCTGACATGAGTTCATCTCACAAGCAACAGTTCTCTATGAACTGCTGCAACATGGGTCACTCTTCCACGGGGTGCAGTCCTTCAAGGACAGGCTGCTCCAGCATGGGAGCAGGGCCCTCTCTCCACGAGTCTTCCACAGGGTCACAGCCTCCTCTAGGTATCCACCTGCTCCAGCATGGGGCTCCTCCACAAGCTGCAGGTGGATGTCTGCATCCCCATGGACCTGCAGGGAGGTGCCTGCTTCACCATGGTCTGCACCATGGCCTGCACCATGGCCTGCAGAGGAATCTCAGCTCCAGCACCTGGAGCACTTCCTCCCTCTCCTTCACTGACCTTGGTGTCTGCAGAGTTGTTTATCCCATATATTCTCACTCTGCTCTTCTCTGGCCTCAATTAAAGCTGCACAACAACTTTTGGTTTCTTTATTTCTTCTTAAATATGTTATCACAGAGGCATTAACATTTCTAATTGGCCCAGCCTTGGCCAGTAGCACATGTGTCTTTGGAGCCACCAGGGATTGGCTCTGCCAGTCATGGTGGAAGCTTCCAGCAGCTTCTCACAGAAGCCACCCCTGTAGCCCCCCTGCTACCAAAACGAGGCCATGTGAAACCAATACACCAAATGAGTTCTGAAGTTCAAAATTTGGGAGATACCTCCAAGCTCCATGCTCAGCCCTTTCCAGTGCTGGACCACACTCACTCAGAAGAATTTCTCCCATTTGCCAAACAAGTTAACCCTTGCTGCAATTTATGACCTTTCACTGTGCATCTTTGAAAAAAATCTCTCTCCTCTCTACAACTACCCTCTGAGTCATGGTGCCTGAGCCTTCTCATCTCCAGGCCAAACTAACCCATCTACCTCAGCCTCTTCTTTGAATGTCATTTGCTTCAGCCCCTAGTCACACTGATGCCCCTTCCTCTGCTTGACTCTCACTCTAGTTTGCCCTCATTCCTCTTGAACTGGGTAGGCTCAAAGCTGGATCCAGCACATTTCAGAGGCTCAAATAAAAGTTGACTGCCTCAGTTCCCATATCCCTGAGTGTCCTGCCAGGCTAGCACTGAATCCTCAGAGGGGAAACTGAGGCAAGGACAAAGACAACAGACAAAGGGCGCTCTTACTCCCTCAGGGATAGTCCTACAGTTTAATGCAGAACCTACACCATGGAGTTCTGAGGAGAGTAAGAGAGCGAGCACATGTCTCGGAGTGGTTTTGTGCCATTTGGGAAGGAGAGGGGGAGGGGTCAACCGGCCAATGGGAACTCACCCAGGGGGAGGTGAGGCATAGGTGGTGTCAGGTGAGGGGGTATGCAGGGCTTCCTGGGAAAGGTAGTGCAATACAACATTTTGTGTGGATATATATAACCAAAACACCCAGTGCAAATATAGCAAAACTACTTAGTGCAATACAACAGTTGACCATAATTTCCTATTCTTAACAGATATTTATTCTAATGTCATAACAAGACACATTTTCACAATATTAAAATAGCTTTTCTAGATTAAGTGTAACAGCAGATTAGAAAAAGATGTACCAGCATCTCCTAACACTGAAGCACTTTGATCTCAATAACAGATACAGGAAACCAAAGTTTAGTCATCCTGACCTATTAGATTGCCTTAAGCCTAAACTCAAGGTATTGCATTATCCTGGGCCATAACTTTTAATTGCAATGGACTGACAATGGTGGTATGAATTTAGCACTATGTATTTTTTTGCACATGTGCTTGAACAAACAGCCAGGAATTATATTACAGAATTACAGAATGGCTGGGGTTGGAAGGGACCCCTGGAGATCATCTATTCCAACCCCCTTTGAAACATTAATTTTAAAGAATTAAAGATTTTAGAAAAGTTAATATTGTAGTTAAATATAGGCTTTGCTGGAATAAATTGCTTCGCTAAAAATAATTAAGAGTTATTGGTTAGTTGAAAGAAACTGGATCTGGGATAGTTATCCCGGATCTAAATAACTAATTGCTTGTTATCTTTGTGTTTGTTTAGCTGTGTTTATGATGAGAAACAGAGAAACTGATAAGTAGATCTGAGAGAACACAGACAATTGTAAATATTCTAACATCCAGAAACCCATTGAACAGTCACAGAAACAGGATACTGGAGTTCCACCAACCTTCATTTGTCTTGTTATCCATTGAAAAGGTTGAAAGTTTAGAATGAGGAAGACTCATTTTTCTTCCTCCGTTTACAGCCTCTCCCCATAAAAGAGACCACTGACCCAATTCAAAAGACAAACCACTCATGCTTAATAGCTTTTTAGCTAATTATGATACAAAGCAGAGAATGGGAGGTGTTAGTGTTATGAATATGTATTAGTATTTGGGGTATTCAACACTTTAGTAAATAAATAGACTCTGTAATCACTTGTAACTTTGCAGTGCGTATTAGGGAGCGATCCCATGCAGCTGCCCAGTGTTGCATTAAACATACACTTTCTAACTCTAAACTGTTAGAGAGTCTTTTGTCCGTCATAGTTGGTGTCTTGGGTTGTGGAGCCAGGGGTGTATATTCTATTTTCATCTGTTAAAAGCAGTTGTGGAGATTTTTTTTGGTTTTTTTTATCTCTTTTAACTCGGGGGGGGGGGGGGGCAGGGAGAGGGCCAGATGCCTTCTGACTATGGGCCATTAACACCTTCCTGGACTATACCCTCCCCAGAGGGTGCAGCTGCATTCCATCCTCCTATGGTGAGATGCATCACATTCCCCCCTTGCAGTGGGGGGGGGAAGGCAGTTTCTACCTGGATAAAACTGAGACACAGGAACAGGAAAACATCCAGTTTTTCACCCAATTTCTGGGAGGAAGACCGGACCTCATCTCACCATCACCAGACCCCTCCTCACCACTCCTGGACCCTTTTGCTACAGGATCATCTCTACTTCAACAGAACCACATCTGCCACTCCAAGAAGACTCACTTTTGGACTGCTTCCAACACCCTGACCAACAGGGTGTCAGGCTGTAGCTCTGACTCTGTCAGGGTTTTCTAAAATTGTTGTTTGTTTGTTTGCTGGTTTGGTTGGGTGGTTTTGTTTTTCTACTACATTTGTATTATTAATATTCCTAGTAAAGAACTGTTATTCCTATTCCCAAAATTTTTGCCTGAAAGCCCTTGATTGCAAAATTATAATTTGGTGGGGGGTGAGGGGTTTACATTCTCCATTATAAGGGAAACCCCAGTTTCCCTGGCAGATACCTGTCTTTCCAAACCAAGACAGTTGGGTATCGATATTAGATCAATATCCATATTTTAATAAATCACCTTGCTAAAGCAGGTTCATCTAGAGCACGTTGCACAGGATCATGTCCAGACAGCTTTTGAATATCTCCAGAGAAGGAGACTCCACAGCCTCTCTGGGCAGGCTTTTCCAGTGCTCAGTCAGCCTCCAAGTGAAAAACTTATTTTTTTCCTTATATTCAGATGGAAGTTCCTGTGTTTCAGTTTGTGCCCATTGCCCTTTTCCTGTTGCTGGTCACCACTGAAAAGAGTCTGACCCTATCTGTTACATAGATGTAAAACCTTATAAAATAAAGGCCTTGTAAAATCAGGCCTTGTAATTTTGGCTAAGCTAACAGCTAGCCGGAGAAGTTCCTGTGAGAAAAGATTTATAAGAATGCGAATCAGTATGCATAGAAATCTATTCTTGTGAGAAGATAGCTCGCACCTGTGGGGAGGAAAATTCTACTCATGTGAAATATTCACTTCCCAGAAGACAAAAATGTAAACATATCTAGAAAGAAAAAAAGTTTGATGGACATGTACACTAGCCATTACCAACCAATGAACTAAGTTTCAATGAATAGCTGACCAATTAGATTCAAACATGGTGTCTTCTGATATTCATATAAATATGAGCTATGTGAATAAAGATTCGGCTATTCTGCATGAAGAAACACGTGTCTTGCCTGTCAGTATTGCCACACCCATCGTCTTTATACACTTTCAGACTCTCATATATATTGATAAGATCCTCTCTCAGTCACAGGCCCAGCTTCCCCAGCCTTTCCTTGTAAGAGATGCTCCAGTCCCCTCATCATCTTTGTTGCCCTCCACTGGACCTGTGCCAGGAGCTCCATGTCTCTCCTTGTCCTGAGGAGCCCAAAACTGGACACAGCACTCGGGGTGTGCCTCACCAGGGGTGAGCAGAGGGACAGGATCACCTCGCTGACCTGCTGGCAATGCTCTTCCCAATGCAGCCCAGGATTCTGTTTGCCTTCCTGGCCCTCAGGGCACACTGGTGGCTCATGGACAGTTTGTTGTCCACTAGGACCCCCAGGTCCTTCTCCGCTGTTACAAATGGATATGGGAGTTAAGTCCTTGCCTTTTGCCCAGGTCTCTGGCAGCAGGCAGTAGCTTTATTGGGGCAGCCAGCACCCCAAAACCCACTCACGTTACCAAGTTCTTTAGTAATGGCCGATTAGGTCTATTATAGAATGAATTATTTATTTAATAGACACAAAATTAACAGGCAGAAGACTTTAAACAGACTATTTACTGCACAGGAATAAAACAAGGAAAAATAACTACTACTGGATAGCATACAGTGCACTAATAAAGGTACCTAATATTACAGCTAGCGAAGAAATAGTATAGATTAGGATTCAATGTATCTTACCATCCAGTTGTTGATGGGACACACATTAAAATCCTTTGCTCTCAATTTCCTGAAAAGTAACCACGAAGATGTGTCCATGCTTCAGGGAGAATCTACCCCACATGTTTCCAGGGAGTAAGAGGCTTCTACCTCCATGATAATTTGTGTGACTTTTATAGTCATAAAGAGCAGTGCCTTTGGTCAATGATATTTTTTTTTTCTCTCTTCCCACATCTGCTCTCCAGGCCAAGATGTTGATTCTTGGTTGCAGGCCCCAGACCCTTTGGTGTCAGGAGATGACCCCTTGCTGGGCCTTTGACCCGCTTGGGCTATCTCTTCCATCTGTACCAGCCATCTATGGGAGAGAGAGGGGAAGACGTGCTGCCACATCTGCAGAGCTGGTCTCCAGCAGGTCAACCCCCAGCCTGTACTGGTGCCTGGGGTTGTTCCTCCCCAGATGCAGGGCCCTGCACTTGCCTTTGCTGAACTTCATTAGGTTTCTCTCTGCCGAAGTCCCTAGCCTGTCCAGGTCCTGATGTATTACGTTAGGGGTCGTTGGTTGGAGACAGAAACGACACAAACTCACTGAGGTTCATCAATGTGACGGTTTAGGCTTATTTTTTCCCTTGCCAAGGTCAGGATGAATAACACGGGAAACAAAGATGTCGAGTTCAAACTTGGAATGTTTATTATATCTTATCTATTTACAGTATTTACAGACTCACACACCGTGAGCTACAGCTAGCATGCTAAGAAAACGAGGTAAAATTGAGTGCTTCTAACTCTTTCCAAGGTTATTTAAGAGATTTTTAACCCAATAACAAGGTGACACCTATATCATCTATGTTTTTGACCCAATAATGACCACCCAAGGCCCTCAATGCGGATCTTTTTCACCCAATTACAGAAAACCACCTAAACCCATGAAGAAAAAGGAAGGTGAAGAAGAAGGACTCAGACAACAAAAAATCCTCCATCTTGACTCATATGTATTACTGTACACTAAAAGCCCAGATTCTAAGTTTCTAGGACTCCAATACATCAACAAACAGCCAGGAGTTTATTACAGCAGCTCTTTTTATAGGGGGTTTGAATTTCCCAGGTGTAGACAGATGATTGGTCTGGGCCGTAACACCGCCCAGCTCCTTGACCAATGATATGTTTGCAATTAGGATCAAATGGGGTTGGCTGAGGGTCCCTTGTATGTGTTCAAATCCATCCTATCATTGCTCACCCAGGGACTTGTTTATAGAAATAGGAGAGCCAAATTGGGTTTCTTATTATGGCCAGATTTATCTGTTCAGCTACAGACCAGCTGTGCTGTGACACTGCTGAATGGCAGCACAGCCTTTAGGTGTATCAGGCACTCCCCCCAGTTTTGTATCAACAGTAAACTTGCTGAGGGTCCATTCTATCCCTTCGTCCAGGTCACTGATTAATAAGTTGAACAAGACTGGACCCAGTACTATTCCAGCTGGTGCTGGGGTCTGCAGTTCAGACCCAGAGGGCCAGAGTCACCACAAAAGGTGTCTCATTAAAGACAGCTTCCTGGGTGGTCAGAGCGCTCCTCAGCTGGCAGAGAGCCTCTCAGCAGGGGGAAGAGCAGTGATTTTTCAGCTCATGTGATTGTCAGCTCAGTGATTGTCAGCTCCTGCCCTGCGAGATCTGCTTCTCTTGTAGCCAGCCTGGGAAAGAGAGAGAGGGTCCCGTTTGGCAATTCCACATGAAGCAGCTTTATTGCAAAGTACCAGCGAAGGGGACCAGGGACGGGTTACCCCAGGGACTAGTGGGACCCAGGGGGTTTTTATGGGAAACTAGGGTGGGAGGGGAAAGGGTACAAAGCCAATCGTTTACAACAGATCTACATAAAATCTCCTGGAGGATTGTGGGTTCTTTTGGTGGTCGCCGTGACTGAAAGCTTGTTTCCTTATCTTAGGGTTCTGCAGGGAGATTGTGCAATTTTTCTCAGGTCTCCCTCCAGGGCAGGGCCACCGGGGCATTGCCCACCCCCACACAGTACTGACCCCTGGGGAACATTGCTAGCTACAGGCCTCCGACTAGACCCTGTGCCACCGATCATGATTCTCTGGATCTACTGTTCAGCCAGTTTTTGAACCACCTCACTGTCCATTCTGCCAGTCCACACTGCCTGAGTTTGCCTATGAGGATGCTGTGAGACAGTGTCAAAAGCCTTCCTGAAATCAAGGTAAACAACATCCACTGTTCTCCCCTCATCATCCCATTCTGCCATTCCATCATCAAAGGCTATCAAATTGGGAGAGCATGATTTCCCCTTGGTGAATCCATGCTAACTACTCCTGATAGCATTCTTGACCTCCACATGCCTAAAGATGACATCCAGGATGAGCTGTTTCATCCCTTTTCCAGGAATCAAGGTGAGGCTGACTGGCCTGAAGGTCTTGCTTGTCAAACTCCATTCCCTTATAGGACAAGATAACCCACCTAGTTGATCAAGGGAAGCCAGTTGATATAATCTTTTTGGATTTCAGTAAAATTTTTGATACTGTCTCTCCCAGGATCCTTCTGGAAAATCTGTCCAGTCCCCAGCTGGATAAACACATCATGTGATAGGTGAGCAACTGGCTCATGGGTCAGGCACAAAGGGTTATAGTGAATGGGGTGACATCAGGCTGATGACTGGTCACTAGTGGGGTTCCACAGGGCTCCATTTTAGGGCCGGTTCTCTTCGACAACTTCATAAAAGGTTGGGATGCAGGACTGGAAGGGATACTAAGTAAATTCACAGACAATACAAAACTGGGAGGAGCTGTTGATTCCCTCGAAAGCAGAGACGACCTGCAGAGAGACCTCGACCAATTAGAGGACTGGGCAATCACCAACCATATCAAGTTTAACAAGGGCAGGTGCTGGATTCTGTATCTGGGATGGAGCAACCCTGGATGTACAGATAGACTGGGGAATGAGAGTCTGGAGAGCATCTGTGGGAAGGGACCTGGGGGTCCTGGTAGATGGCAAGTTGAATGAGTCAGCAGTGCCCTGGCAGCCTGGAGGGCCAACAGTGTCCTGGGGTGCATTAGGCACAGCATCACCAGCCAGGCCAGGGAGGGGATTGTCCCACTCTGCTCTGCACTAGAGCTGCCTCACCTTGAATATTGTGTGCAGTTTTGGTCACCACAATATAAAAAAGACATTAAGCAATTAGAAAGTTGTCTTGGTTTAAGACAATTTTAAGAGGCAGACACTCTAAAACAGCCTCCTCTTTAATTTTAAGCAATCCCGATCCACCCATAAGGAGAAACAAATATGAGTACATATAAGTGAAAAAAAAAAAAAAAAGCAGTTTACTAAAAAAGGAAACAGCAACAGGCCAAAAAATAACATTAGTAGTTGCTAGTTACAAAGTTGAGGAAATCTCACAGACTCCCCAGGAACAAAGAGAAACTCAAAATGATGGTGTAACCCCCCCCTCAAAGATGGTGCCCTCTACGGGTGACCACATGTAGGGAGGCAAAGGGGAAAGGCATTAGCCTTTTCCCCCTCTTATCTCTCCATGGGGAGCAGCTCTGTCAGCGAAGGCAGTTGGCACTCACTGGCTGCTGGTACTCAGTCAAGGGCTAGAATTCATGGAGAGACTTCATATTCCTCTCAGCAAAAGAAGGTAAGGCAAGGTAGCTGGGCTGGGATGACTCAGACTCCGCATTCTCACTTTGGCTGTCTCTCCTCCTTCTACCACCTGCTGAACTCTGCTGGTGTCAGTACTGCTGTTTCTGAGCCGTTGGTGTGTTGGGGAGGGAAATGGTCTCTCCAACCATTGAAAACTGCACCCTCTGGCCCCAACCGGCTCTGCTGCCACGCTGCCAACAGGTGTTGCAAAATTCACTCTGAAACAGTTTTTGATTGCAAAATGCAGCTTCTCAGGTTGCTTCTGTTGCCAGTACAGCCAATAGACAAGAGAGCAAGAGAGAGAGCTCTGCCTGCATTCCCTGACTGTTTTAAAAGGACCCCAGCAACCCCCTGGCCCAATGGTTCCATTTCTGTCTGCACTGTCAGGTTTGAGCACAGATAGATATGGAATACAATAACATTTGAGGTTACCCAGGAGAAAAGTGTCTAAAGGAGGACAACCAGGATGGTGAAGGGCCTTGAGGGGAAGCCATATGAGGAGCGGCTGAGGGCACTTGGTCTGTTCAGCCTGGAGGAGACTGAGGGGAGACCACATTGCAGTCTACAACTTCCTCATGAGAGGAAGAGGAGGGGCAGACACTGATTTCTTCTCTGTGGTGACCAGGAACAAGATCTGACAGAACAGCTGGAACTGTGTCAGGGGAGGGTTAGGTTGGATATCAGGAAAAGGTTCTTCCCCCAGAGGGTGGTCAGGCACTGAACAGGCTCCCCAGGGTAGTGGTCATGGGTCCAAGGCTATCAAAGCTCAAGGACCATTTGGATAAGCTCTGAGGCACAGGGTGGGATTGTTGGGGTGCCCTGTGCAGGGCCAGGAGTTGGACTTTGATGATCCTTATGGGTCTCTTCCAACTCGATATTCTATGATTTTGTGAGTCCATGAACTTATAATACTGGCCTTGTAGTCATAATCTATGATGGGTTCTTCATGAGAAGAGACATTTATATGCAAGAGAAGGATTACTGCAGCTTCAAATCCTTTATAGAACTAGCACAAAGCTCTTGTCATTGTATCTATTCATGTTTTATTGCAAGCATGTTGTTCATGCTCATCAGCAAGGATAACTATTCTTGTTATCTTGGTCTTTAAAATAAAATTCTTTCCTGTAAAGCATCATATTAGAAGACTTTGGACAAAGAATCGTATTTGAATTTTCTAGGGCAGGAAACTGACCACAGCTTATTTCAAACTTAGTTTGTCAGTTGTTCTAACCAAACACTTTTCTGTCAGTTGAATGCTGTTTAATTTCACATTTATATTGATCTGTAATATCATTACTGCATTAACTGATTTTTCTTAATTTAATTCCTCAAGGCAATGTTTTCCTTTTGATATAAAGCTTTTAAACTACCAATTTATACCACCAGAGGGCAATGTAATAAGGTCTTTTCAAGGTATGTTATAAAGAAATGCTGGGCTCTAAATTAAACTCTCTTGCATATTAAAAACCCTTTTACAAACTCAAAATTTATTATCTAATTTATTTGATATTTTGATCATTCTAATTTTCATAGAAAACAGGAAGCTAGATTACACATCAATATACCAAAGGAAAAATACCAAGGACCAAGCAAAATACATGAAAGGTGGCATTATGCAGACTATGACCAAAAAAAGAGAAAGCATCAGTAACAATTCCTATTGTTCCAACTCACTGAATTTTTACTTTGAGGTAGTGTGGGATGCTGGGGATCTAGAAGTAGAAAGAACTATGATTTTTCAGTATATTTTCATGCAGAGAAGGGTGTTTTGCTAACTAAGGACAAACCTCATTTAATTTTGAACCTCTGTTGATCTGCAAAAATCAGGTATAACAGCATATGATGTCTTTACTACCACTGACAAGAAAATTATGTACAGAATCTCCTCAAATTGTGTATATCCTTGTATGATCCTCAAATTGTGTACCTTGCCTTGCAGAAAAAAACTGAAACTCTGTTTGTTATAGAGCTGTGCTACAGCCCATCCCAGGAGACGATAGTAACCCAGGTTCTTGTTAATAGATCTCTTGGGGCACAGTGGAGTGAAACAACACTGAAAGATTGGTGTTTGTTTTTACAAAATTGAGATTAGACTCTTCATTTCATTTCAGAGTAATTGAGTTTCTGTGGTGGGTTGACCCTGGCTGGACAGCAGGCACCGGCCAAAGCCACTCTGTCACTCTCATCCTCAGCTGGACAAGGGAGAGAAAATATAATGAAAGGTTTATGAGTCAAGATGAGAACAGGGAGAGATCACTCACCAATTACTATAATGGGCAAAATAGAATCCACTTGGGGAAATTCTCTGCTTCCCTGTGGGCCTCCATGGGCTGCTGGGGCACAGCTGCCTCACCATGGACTGCAGGGAAATCTCAGCTCCAGTGCCTGGAGCAGCTCCTGCCCTGTAGCAGTGGCAGGACTGTAAAATGCTGCTACCTTCTCAAAGCCTCTTCTTCAGAAGGCGCTCAGAGCAGGCCACAGGAACAGCCATTTCAAGTCCATGCACACACACGTCTCAGTGGAGGAAAGACAGGAAGGGTCTTTGTATTATTCAGTTACAGCAGAGGTTAATTCCTAGCGCCAAAGGGACATCTGGGACAAAGATGCAGACCACGTGCTGCTCAGGGGTTAAGTATGGGGTCAGTGGCCAATGATCTGAGGGCACAGGGGTGGTACAAAGGGCAAGGCAACCTATAGAGGGGTACAACGGATAAACAATTGGGGAGAGCAGGGTTAAGTGACCAATGAAGGAAGCAATACAGGGTAGATTGGCAGTAGTTCTGCATGACACCATGAAGGAAGTCTCTTTCAGCCTAGACAGGGAACCTCTATGGTAAATCTTTCCAGGGCAAAGCCTGGAAGTTTCCCTGAGGGGATTTTTAGGGTTCCCACACTGCCCCTCCTTCCACTGTGACCTTGGTGTCTGCAGAGTTGTTCCTTTCACATATTCTCCCTCCTCTCTCCAGCTGCATTTGCCATTGACTATAAACTTTTCCCCCTTCTTAAATATATCATCCCAGAGGTGCTACTACCATCACTGGTTGGCTTGACCTTGGCCAGTGGAAGGTCCATTTTTGAGCCAGCTGTCATTGCCTTTATCAGAATCAGAGGAAGCTTCTGGCAGCTTCTTACAAAGGCACGTCTGTAGCTCCCCTGGCCACCAAAACCTTGCCAAGCAAATCCTATACACTTTCCACTTCAGGTTTTAAATGAAATTCAGACTTGACTTACAAAGAGATGCCATTTGGAGGCATGCTTGTAAGAAAGACATAATTACCATAATTCAGATAATCAGATTTTATGCAGAACCAGTATCTAGACAGTCTTGGCTTTTGTTTAAGATCATCCAAGTCAAATAGGGAAGAGAAGACCTTTGCTCCAAGACCCATGACAGTAGGAAGTTGTAGGCTTCATACACTGAAACCACAGGGGTATCAGCTTATGAACTAGACCTCCACTTACAGTTCTTTAGTCTTTGAGAGTGTTTAGATCCAAAAGAAACTAACTACTTTTTCACATATAAAAACTATTACAGAAATTAAACTCTCACAGGTTTTAGTATGGAAATATTTATAGTAATATAATTAAGAGTCCAAAGAACTGGCTGCCATCCTTCCCCTGAAATTTAAGAGAACATGACTTGTGGGAATGCAGCATGAAATGAAATGAACAATAAAAGATGGGAAAAGTTTGTTATCAACAAGGATGGAAGGCACATTCCATTCAGAAGTTTGCAGGGTTCCCAAAGATTTGTAAAATCAGATACATTTTATAAACATCAGATATAGTAAGTTCTTATTTTGTACAAACAGATAGGAGTTTCCAGGAAATTACTTGTCAATCAAAAGAAACACAGACAAATGATTGTAGCAGACAAGAAAAGTCTCATAGAATAAGTAGAAGGCCTTTGCTCACTTTGTTCACTCTTGCTCTCTGAGAATTCACGAAAGGTACTCCAAGAAGTGTACAGGTAGCATGAAAGACAAAAACAAGTTATATAACCAGAAAACAAGTTATATAGCCAGTGCGTGGACACCTTGTGTTTGGGGTGTTGATTGGTTAGGGGTACACATGAACACTGCGTGATCAGAAAGCTGGTTGGGTAAGAGAACATGTGAACAGCAACACCTGCAGTGGCAGGCAGTCAATGCGTGTTTGTTTTGCTTCACAAAAATGTAAAGGAATGTAGATTAACCAGAATATTTTAGCACAGTATAAAAGCTTAGCATCATGGTACAGCATAAAAAGGCCTGGTTTTTTTACAATAAACGATTCTTGTCAGAATAAGAACCAAGAGGGTCCGTGTCTCATTGCTACAGATAATGAAAATGACTGCAAGCTTTGAGCACTGGAAGTATGCTCACCAGAGAGAATCAGAGGAGAAATAGGCAATAGAATTGCAGCAGTGATGATGCTTTGTTTCTATATGCTATCTTCCAGCTAAGGAAAGTGTTACAAAAGGCAGGAAAACATCTGAGAAAATGAAGGCGTAGGATCTGATTTAGCCAAGGCCACACCATGAATCAAAGATTTAGGATCAGAAATCAACATCTGCACCTTCTTGATCTGCTCCCCAATGTTTACTACTTACCTTGTTAAAAGCACTGTTTTCATACGACACTCATTTTCCTGTCACTGAGAGAAGCTAATTCTACTCAAATCAGAGCCTACTGGAGTCTCAGTTACAGTGAGAGGTGTTTTGCATGCTGTTGTGTTATGTTTAGTGTGTTGAACTCTATCAGCTGAAACTGTCTCGAGAGCAAGCTGAATTCGCATCTGTCAGGAAGGTTTGCTTAGCCCTTAGTTATAATATGTGCACACCATGTATTCCGGTGTGCTGGTTTGGGTTGGGGTAGAGTTAATTTTCTTCATAGTAGTTAGTATGGGGCTGTGTTTTGGACTTGTGCTGAAAACAACATTGATAATACAGGGATGTTTTTGTTATTGCTGAGCAGGGCTTGGACAGTGTCAAGGCCTTTTTTGCTTCTCACCCCACCCTACTAGCAAGGGGGCTAGGGGCACAAAAGAAGTTGGGAGGGGACACAGCCAGGACAGGTGACCCCAACTGACCAAAGGGATATTCCAGACCATATGACATCATGGTCAGCATATCAAGTGGGGGGAAGAGGGAGGAAGGGGGGGGGACATTTGGAGTGGTGGTGTTTGTCTTCACAAGTAACCATTACACATGATGGAGCCTGGCTTTCCTGGAGATGGCTGAACACCTGCCTGCCCATGGAAAGTGGTGAATGAATTCCTTGTTTTGCTTTGCTTGTGTGTGTAGCTTTTGCTTTCCCTATTAAACTGTATCTTAACCCATGAGTTTTCTCACTTTTACACTTGCAGTTCTATCCCCCATCCCATTGTGGGGAAGTGAGTGCTTGTGTGATGCTTAGTTGCTGGCTGGGGTTAAACCATGGCATTCAGTCATATGTGCAGGCAGCACAGGTGCATTCAGCTTCTAGAGGGAACACCTGACACTCTAACTACCTAGGCTTCAAGACATTTGCACAAAGCTTGCACACACTTGTTCAAGCAAGGTTTGCAAGTAGTCTACAGTCTCATGTCTGGAGAAAGCATTTGTCACTGAAGGGCCAAGACCAGCACAGCAAGAAAAACTTGCTGCAACTCAAAGTTGAATCTGACGTCTATTCTGGGCTCCAGGCTTCTTTCAGATTTCAGGTTAGTTCAGCAGAATTCGATGGCCATGAAAGAGTATGTGAGGAGGAAAAGATAAAGAATGAAAGTGATTTCAAAACGTGGTGTAGCCGAAATTACTTCACCATTTATTGTTTGAGTACTCAGGTCAGGGTCAAAATAGAGCCAAACTGCACCTTTGGGACATACTGCAATGAGAAACTGCTGATAGAATCCCAGAAGATAAGGGGCTAATGTGTATGTCTCAATCACCAATAGCCAGATCGCTGTGGACCCAACCAGGGATTACTGGCAATAACAACCAACAATTGTTGGTAATAACACTGTGGGAAAGAACAGGATGTGGCTGGAGAAGGGGCCATACGGAGGGTAGGGCAGCACTTTTCTGGGACAAACATCCTTATTGTAGTTCCTGGAGATAAGCACAACACAGCGCAGGTGCAGGTGCAGGAATGATGTTGAGAAGTGGACATGGACTGGGGGGGAGGGGGAACAAGACCACCCAAGATCCCTGAAGCCTCTGACTCATTTCCAGAAAGGTCTGAAAGAATGAACTGCGCATGAGCGCTAATTTGCATAGAAAGCAAGAAACTTAGCTCCAGGGTGGAGAAACCTCTATAAAAAGATACACCCATGAAGTTTAGGCCTACATGCACCCCAGGATCCTGGACACACCATCAGGTGGACCAGTGCTGGAGCCAGGACTGGTGATCTCTTTTTCCCCTCTTTTTTCCTTCCTTTCTCTCTTCCTCTCCCTTTAATTCATCTCTCTCTTTTTCTTCCCTTTCACCCTACCCCTTTATCCAAAACACACTGCTGTGTGTTTATACTAGATCAGGGACTAACTTATACCAATTTCCATACCAAGTATCTAATTTACTAATAAAATTTTGTGATTTTTTGCAGACCCTCTCACTTTTGTAATTCCTTTCAATAATGACCATTTACAAATCTTGCATGCTCCCTTCCCCTTAGGGCTGGGATACCACATATATCCAACTACTTTCTCACTTTTAATCATCAGGCACTAGCTAGTAATGGTTTCACTAAGCACTGCAGTGGCACTTATAGCAAATCAGCCCTTTGTTCTGGACAAAGCAGACCATTTATAGTAATTCTCAAATGCAAAACCAAGACATTCAATGGCAGTTATGTGGTATGGTTACGAAAGGTCAGAATTAGATTCACAGAAGCATAGAAAGGTTTGGGTTGGAATGTGTTATAAATGGGCCAGGAGACCAGCTCCTTTGAAAAAGCCTTTATTAGGAATCAGCTCTGGGTAGGGGGCCCGAGGGGCTGCGCACGCCGCCGCTGCTCCCTGAAGACACCACGGAGGAGGAGGTGCAGGTCGAATCTGCTGCTGCTGCTGCTGCTGCAGAGTCGGGATTCCGTCCTCACGGGGGTTCCAATAGAATCCCTTTGGCTCGTGTGGTCCAGGGGCGTTACCTTTCTCCAGTTCCTTTCAGGCCATGGCGACAAAGTAACAAAAGAATACCTGCTGCCTGCAGGTAGCTAGACATGTGCCTCGCACAGTTTTGTCCTTCTTAGGTCCAGTTTCTGTGTCGGCTCGCTGTCCCAGGGGTTTTTTTTTAGCTCCAACTGGACTTTCGGCCGCAGCCAGGCACCATGGGAGTTCTTTCATCTCCATATTGGGCGGAGCCCACAGCTCGACGGCCGAGGCAGGGAGCAGCAGGAAGCGGCGGGGGGGCGGAGCGGCAAGGCGGCGGCGGCGTTTCGTCGGGAGAGGGGAGAGCCGAGGATTTAGGGTGAAAGGGTACAGAACTTGGACATAACAAACAGAAATTCAGGGTACAGATTCAACATGAACGGTTTGAAACAAGCAAGTAACAGTGCAACTTTAATTTTACAGCAAAACAATGTAACAGTACAACTCGGGAGTGCATAACCTGGGGCTAATTTCTTTCAGAATGGACCTTAAAGATCATCTAGTTCCAACCCCCTGCCAGGGGCAGGAATGCCTTCCACTGGACCAGGTTTCTCCAAACCCCATCCAACCTGGCCTTGAACACTGCCAGGGTTGGGGCATCCATAACCTCCTTGGGAAAGCTGTTCCAGTGTCTCACCACCCTCACAGTAAAGAATTTCTTACTAATATCTAGCCTAAATTTCCCCTCTTTAAGTTTGTACCTATTACTCCTTGTCCTGTCACTGTGTGATGGTTTAAGGCCAATTTGGGAGAACTCCTCGGGAAAAAACCCTCCCCCTCTCCCCCCACTCAGTTCGGGAAAAAAACAACTCAGAGAGAGAATGGAAAGAAACCTGTTTATTAGACCAGCAAAGCACTCCCCCAGCACAATAAATTGAACAATACCGGATGATGAATAAGGGAAAAACAAAGTCCCTCCTGATGGTGGTTTTTGCTCTCAGTTCTTTCCAGTGCTGATGGATGTGCTGTGTCGGATCGGTTCTGGTGGGTCCTGGTGCCAGCTCCCCCAGCACCCCCCCGGGTCCTCAGTCTGGGGGGGAGGTTTGAACAGTTCCAAAAAAACAGGCGGGAAAAAAAAGGGAAAAAAAAAAAAAGGCAAAAAAAAAGGAAAAAAAAAAAGGCAAAGCTTCTCAGCCCTAACTAAGCTAAACTAGCTACAAGCAAAGCAAAGCAAAAGTGAGTGCTGGCCAGAGGAAAAAAAAACCAACCTGTGTCTGGGTGCCAGTGATTCACACACTTCAAGGTCAGCCTGAGAGGTTTCTGAAAACAAACTGCACTTTCTCCCCGTTTACTCTCAGATCCAAATTAAAGGTACAGAATGTAATATCCAACATAAACCAAACAGACGATTGGGGATACATTGTAACATCACCCCAAGACACACTGCAGTTCCTGACAAAGTCCCTCTCCAGTTTCCTGTAGGTCCTTCAGATACTGGAAAGTGCAATGAGGTCTCCACCCAACCTTCTCCAGGCTGAACAGCCTCAACTTTCTCAGCCTGCCTTTGTAGGGGAGGTGCTCCAGTCCTTTTATCAACTTCCTGGCCTCCTTTGGACTTGCTCCAACAGTTCCATGTCCTTCTTATGTTGGGGACACCAGAACTGAACACAGTACTCCAGGTGAGGTCTCACAAGAGCAGAGTAGAGGGGCAGAATTGTCACAGTTGGGGGAGGCAGAGAGACGACACAACATCAATTTCATGCAGCAGAGAGTGTCTTTAAGGGCATGCCCAGCTCTTACATAGGCTATTCCAAAGACTTCGCATTCGAACCTGATTTGCTATGATTGGTTACCACCCAGCTCACTGACCAATAGCTGACTGCTTACATTTTCATCAGGGATTGGCTCTCTGTAGCCAAATCACTCCTCCTTTCAGGCTCACAGACCAGCTATGCGCCGTCATAGTTTTTTCTGTTTTTAAAATATAAAAGCCATTTTTAACATCCCTCTGCAGGGCCCCTTGCAGAAAGGACAACAAACAAGGTACAAGGAGAATGAAAATCTTCACTAAACTCGACAAGCCTAATCTTTCCAGCTATTGGTGTGTCCCATCAAAATTTTTACTATTATGTCCAGGAGCTATCAAAGGCACAGTGTTACTGGGTGGCATGCCACAGGTTAATTACTTAAAACTTACAACTTGAACGTTACAAACAAACCAACTTAAAAAGTAACATTTAAAACTATCAGAGGTAGTATATCCTTTTGCTAGTAATGTCCTTAAAGTGTCTGACTCTTGAGGTCCAGGTGAAGTCACAGGTGAGTTGTCATTCCAGAGGTCTCAGATTTCCATCCAGCTGATGCAGAGGGTTGTTCTGGTCACTGTTCTATGGCATCTGCTGGGGGGCTGTCAGGGAGGCATTGTTGGTTGTGGCCCCAAGCAGAGCATAGAACAGGTCGCACACACCAAGCAGGTACCCACTGAATACCAGCATCTGTGGGAATACATGCATACCCGTGCCCCCAAGTGACAAGGTGTTGTACCAATACCTTAGGTTTAGGTAACTGGACATCACTAGAGGACTGTAATGACAAGAAATGATTTAAGATGACAGGGTTTCGGGAGTTTTGCAATATTGTTAGATGGTTTAAAGTGTACAGGGCTTTGGCCACCCTACTCTATACTCTATGGGGTCTCACCACACATCCTCCCTCTCTGTTTTTAAAGATACGATTTACCTGTGTCAGCATTTCTGGTTGGGGTGAGTTGGTGATAGCAGCTTACAATTTTGTAAATAGGCTGTGCTGCTGAGATTAATATAGAGTAAAATTCTGTTAATCATTTTCACTGATAAAAATTCAGTGGATTATGGTATCTTGGACTATTCATTAAGAAGCCTTAAGCTTACACTTAGGATGAATGCTGGCTGTCAGGCTGGGGTACAATAATTTTTAAAGGATCACTGTGAATATGAACAAAATTATTATAAGCATCAGTGAATGATGGGTCAGACAGAGTTATTTAAAGGGTTTCAATGTTCGTGCAGGCCTTGACCTGGTGAGCACTAATCAATTAAAATGCACATTTGTAGGCGTTCTGAATTTGATTTTTTATGTTTGCATCTCTGCTTTTAGACACAGAAACAGAAAATGCAGAAAGAGCACAGCACTGAGCAACCAGGCTGATAATTTTTCCGGTCTTTGATTCCCATTCCACTGTAGAATACCATTTAGATGTGTTTACATAAAGGCAAATAAGCTCTGTTTGCTGTGGTAACTGAATGGGTTATCAGCACTCACCTCTGTTTTCATCCTTAACAACTATAACATGAACATAATTTAACCTGTTAAATTCAGAAGGGTGTTTAGCATAATATGCACTTATTATGAGCAATAAAACAATACATCCAACAAAACAATAAGCACTACTAAACAAAAAAACAACTGCTTAAACGCTTACTATCTCCCAGGGTCTGCTATAGCTGGGGAGCCCCTTTTCCTAGCAAGGACTTGGAAAGCTTTTCCTGGGAAAGTCTTTCAAGTGTACCTTGAAAAGGGGTCCTGCTTTTGTATAATCAAATTAGCAAGTCAAAATTACTTGATTAGTTTGAGTGCAGAAAGACCTGGGTCTGACGGTATAATCCCCAGTCAGCCAGGGCTAGGGCTTGGCCAGAGCCTTAAGCCTCGACTGAGAAGGTTTCTGTTGGAGTATGAATCCCCCTGGGCCAAATCCACACAGGCCCAGGAGTGCCTAGAAATGAGGACTGAATTAGAACCTTCAGAGAAACTAAGATACATAAATCCACACAGACATGAAGTAGAAATGCAAGTTTAGTTTTAAATAAATAGAGGATTTTTAAGTGCCTTAAACAAATAAGAGCCTGTGTCAGTAAGAAAAAGACCTAATACCTAGTTTATAGTTCAGCAACATTGCCTTTTGCAAAGTTAGTTAAATTCTAATCATAACAAAAATAATGTAACCTTGCTAAAACATTCCTAGATAGAACAGCTAGAGCTATATGCATAGAACTTGTGTAAGAATTTACGAAAATTGTCACACATCAATTTTAGCTTAGGATAGGTCCAACACTATTACAGAGAATTCGTGTTTAAGTCTGATTGGCTAAAAATAGAATAAAATGCACAGAGAATGCTAGGACACTCTCGCTTAGGGGACACAGAATAAGGGTGCTGTTGCTGCTGTTGCTTCTACTGCTGCTGATAAGATGTTACT
This sequence comes from Phylloscopus collybita, assembly GCA_027886175.1. Lineage (NCBI taxonomy): Eukaryota > Metazoa > Chordata > Aves > Passeriformes > Phylloscopidae > Phylloscopus > Phylloscopus collybita. The sequence continues at coordinate 7,635,197 of JAJNNQ010000057.1, forward strand.
GCTTCTGCTTGGGACATGGGGACTTTGCTGGCACAAACTGTAACAACCTCCACCTTCATGAGGCTGATATAGCCGTGCAATAAAGGACTTGTACAACTACTCATCGCTATAGTCTTCAATGAAGACGCCCTGAAAACTTGACAGGTTTCCCTCAAATACCTATAAGCAAACTTGTATTAATATAACTAAAGGAATGCATATAAGCAACATTTATTAATTATCTTACAACCAAATCCCTTCATAAAAACTGTGTATTAATTCTATCTGATTCCAGAAATATACTATAATCACACAGCTAACCTTGAATTTTTCTAATTAACAGTCATTCAGTGAAAACATAAAGTTAGTTTTTAGCAAAAGCAAAGAATGACTTGATACTTAAATCTGCAACTTTTCCTTCACAGAAGGTATATAAATCTAGGCTTGGGACATTACAATTATATTAACATTAACTCCCCAAGTGGTTTCAAGAGATAACAAGTCCTGAGTCAGAAGTTGCTTTAGGATGACAGGGTTAGGTCTTTCATTCCAGTGGTAACCTTTTCCACATCAGGGAAGTTGCAAGATGGGAGCTGTTCTTTCAGTTTCTTTAAGTAGGAAAAGGGTACTTTGGAAAAACATATCAGTTAATTTCCGCTTGAAAGGGTAGCTTACAAGTTAGAATTATTACAGGAGCATCTATTCACAAAAAAGCAATCAGAGCAATGCAGAGGGTCACAAGGTGGTATGGTTAAAAAGGCAATCTTAATAGTGAGGGTCTGGGATAGTGGTAACACAGGCACAACAACAGTACTGACCCTCCAAATCGTGCAGCAATCGCTATCTGAATAGTAAAAACAAGAGTTCCTCAGACTAACTGCAGAAACTGAAAGAAATTAGCCCCAGGTTATGCACTCCTAAGTTGTACTGTTACACTGTTTTGCTGTAAAATTAAAGTTGCACTGTTACTTGCCTGTTTTAAACCGTTCATGTTGAATCTGTACCCTAAATTTCTGCTCGTTATGTCCAAGTTCTGTACCCTTTCTCCCTGAATTTTGGGGTTTCCCCTCTCCATCGAAAGCCCGCACGACGCTGCCTAGTAGTTCCTCCCTGCTGCTTCCGGCTGCTCCCTGCCGTCTGCCGTCGAGCTGTGGGCCCCGCCCAATATGAAGATCAAGGAACTCCCATGGTGCCTGGCTGCGACCGGGAGTCCAGTTGGAGCTAGAAAAGCCCCTGGGACAGCGAGCCGACACAGAAACTGGACCTAAGAAGGACAAAACTGTGCGAGGCACACGTCCAGCTACCTGCAGGCAGCAGGTATTCTTTTGTTACTTTCTCGCCATGACCTGAAAGGAACTGGAGAGAGGTGACCCCCCTGGACCACACGAGCCAAAGCGATTCTATGGAAACCCCCGTGAGGAAGGAATCCCGACTCTGCAGCAGCACCAGCAGCAGCAGATTCGACTGCACCTCCTCCTCCGTGGTGTCTACTGGGAGCAGCGGCGGCGTGCGCAGCCCCTCGGGCCCCCTACCCAGAGCTGATTTCTAATAAAGGCCTTTTCAAAGGAGCTGGTCTCCTGGCCCATTTATAACAAATTGGGGGCTCGCCGGGACGTGACCACGCCTGAAGAGGACCGAGGACGGGACGGCCGACCGCCCTTTGGATCTCAGGACAGCTGGTCACACCAGACCCAAGAAGACAGCCTGGGATCGGACAGCGCGGAGGAGCGCCGGTAAAGTATAGCCGGTGGCGGGAGTGGAGAAGAGCGAGTGGTGTGTGTGTGAGACAAAGACCGGTAGCTCGGATCTTTGGAGCGAGTGTGGACCTCTTAATACCGCGGTTCCAGTCTACCGCGAGGGACCTGGCCGGGAACAGAGGGAAGCGAAAGGAGAACGGTGTGATAGAGGCGTCTCCAGGGGCATAGGCGCCCCCCTCCGGGCGTGCGGAGGTAATTTAGAGGGTGAGTGGCACGTCACAGGGTGTGTGATTGTAGGATAGGCCCGCCCCATTCTAGAATCTACGGAGGCAGGCTGCTCAGGCTGATCCAAGCGTGCGGAAAGCCTGGAGCCGTGGGTGTGGCACGCACCACACTGGCTGAGGTTACGGCCCGGGGTATCCACGGGTTGGGATACTGGCTGGGGTAGCTGGTGGGGTGTGGGGAGTGAGAGAGGGTACTGGCCGAGTTACGGCCCGGGGTGTCCAGGCGAGGAAGGGGTGCTGGCTGGGGTAGTGACTGAATCTCTAAGGGCGAGATATCAGGCTACCGACAGGGCACTCTGAGCACTGGCAGGAGTGGTGGTCAGACCCTGAGGGTGGGTAACTGCAACCACTACTGGCTTGGGACACCGGCTGGGGTAACTACCGGGGTACAGGAGTGGGCGCACTGGTCGGGGGTACCTAGAAGTGAGGGGTATGCGTTCCAGGTGCGGAGAGCCTACAGGGCCGGGGGTCTTTTGAGTATACCGCCTGGGTGTAGGATGAATGAAAGTTAGGGAAGTCCCAAGGTGCGAGGGATTTAACGATAGGGAGAGTGAGTGAGTCGCACACTGTACGTCCGAGTCCTGGCTGTAAGTGGTGACTAGAACTCTGGGCCCAGGTTGACCGGCCACTTATGGAAACTCGATAGATATACAGGAGAGGAAGAGGGGTGCTGGCTGGGGTAGTGACTGAATCTCTAAGGGCGAGATATCAGGCTACCGACAGGGCACTCTGAGCACTGGCAGGAGTGGTGCCACTGGGGCCACTGACGGGTGTTCGTAGAGTGAGTGAAGATTACCTAGTGAGAATGGGAGGATACATAAGTAAGCAAAAACCACCTGAGGAGGAAAAGGGGAAGATAAAGAACATTCCCCCAGATAGTCCATTAGGACAAATGTTGGAACTATGGGATACTGATGAGGCCACTAAAAATTTGAGCAAGGTTAAAATGATTCATTATTGTATTGAGGTTTGGCCCACTTTGAATTTGCCTGGAGGATGGCCGTGGTGTGGAACTAAGGACCCCTGGATGTGCTCGCAATTAAACCAGTATCTGAAATCCCGAGGGGACTCAGATACTGAGCAGATCCTTTATGCTGCCTGCTGGCAGAGACACAGAACTGAAAGTGAAACAGTTAAGATTTGTAAGCTACAAGAGGGAAAGAGGAGAAATGAAAAAGAGAAAAAGGAGGAAAGCAGTCACCATTGGGACCCTCTTGATTATTTGCCTGCTCCTCCTGTTTACCCTGAGATACCCCAAACTGTCCCTGCTAACCCTCCAGCTTTACCTGTGAACCCCTCCCCATCTCTCCAAACCATGATCCCTATTCCTTCTTCAGCTTGCTCCCCAACCGGATTAACCCCCTACAGCTCCACCCTCTCTACCACCTCAGTCTAACCCGACTATCTCGAGTACTAACCCCTTCTACTCTTCAACTCTATCCTCGCCCTCTCCTAACACTGGCCTAGTCTACTCCCCTTCACCATCTACTGTTCCTGCACTCCCACACAACTGGGAGCTGGACTTGCCAGCCAATAATATAGAAACCCCAAAAGGACCCTACTGTGGCACCAGGTCAAGAACAAAGCTCTTCCCCCTAAGGAAAGTCCCGATAAGTGGGGCAGCTGGGGATGCACCTCTGACAGCTTCAGAAGTTGGGGGCTTTAAGAAAGAGCTGGGAGGCCTGGTTGGGGACCTGGTGGGGGTGGCTGGCTGGGTGGATCGGTTCCTGAATCCTAATGTTTGCACCTGGAGTGAGATGAACTCTATTTTGGGTGCCTTGTTCAGCCCCAAGGAGATGGCCATGGTCCATGTCGCGGGGATGCAAGTCTGGGAACAGGGGAGCAGGTTTGGGCCCCGGGCAGGGGACGGGCTCCCGCGGGCGGATCCAGGGTGGGATCCAGGTGGAAAAGGGGAAGGGCAGAATGTGGGAGACTGTGGAACCCTGGTGGTGAGGGGCATCGGAGGGTCTGTTCCCCGGGGTGGTGGCACCAGGCTGGCCTTTGATAGGACCCAGGGGGAATGGGACCCCAGCCACCTAGTTAAGCAGGGGAGGAGATTTTTGGTTACGTGGATCCCGACAGTCCTGAGGGCCAAGTGCTGTTAGAGGTGCAGTTCTGTGCTGGATCCTGGCCTGATATCAGGAAAAAGCTAGAAATTAGTAACCCATGCTGCTGTTTGGACCCAAGAAAAAGAGTGGACTGACGTTTCCCGTGTAAAAGGACCAGTATCGCCTCCTCCTAACTATGGACAAAACCCAGAAAAATCCCCCACGAGTCTCCCCAAGTAGACTGCCATCCAAGATCCAGCCAGCTGACAAAAGAAGAGAACCAATATATGATGAACATGAGTTGAGAGAAATAAAGAGGTTAGGGCTGCACCAAGGGAAGCAAGGGGAATGGTTAACCCCAGATAGATGAAAGTTTTTAAATAAAGCCCTAGCTTGAAAAATGCTAACAAAAATACACAGCCTGACCCACTGGGGCACCCAAGGGTTATGTGATAATTTGTTTTGAGAATATTTATTTATTGGAGGTATATAGTCTGGCCAAAGCAATAACTGAAGGATGCCTTATATGCCAAAAAGGTAAATCAGAAAGCGATGGGGGGAGTGCCCCAGGAGGAAGACGGATGGCATTGGGACCCTTTCAAAATGTACAGGTGGATTTTGCCGAGGTGCCTTCAGTACAGGGTTGCAGGTATCTACTTGTTATGGTTGATTGTTTGGCCCATTGGGTGGAAGCCTTTCCTGCTGGGGAGGAGACGGCACAAGTGGTAATAAAGGTATTATTAGAACACATCATCGCCCGGTATGGGCTGGTGAATAGTGTTGGTTCAGACCGAGGCCCTCATTTTGTGGCCAAAATTCTACATGATGTCATTAAAGCCTTAGGAATCAGGTGGCAGTTGCATACATCCTGGCATCTCCAAAGTTCAGGGAGAGTTGAGAGGATGAATAAAACCCTCAAAAATGTATTAACTAAATTGATAACCGAAACAGGAATGAATTGGCTCAACTGTCTGCCCCTGGCCCTTCTGCGAATCCGGGTACGACCAAGATCTGACATAGGGGCTTCACCATATGAGATGATGTTTGGACTCCCCTTCTTACTGACCCCCTATAGCACTGGGGATTATTTAGAAGGAGAGGCCGCTACCCAGGAATATGTAAAAACAATTGGAAAGACATTGGCAGATCTTAAAAGAAGAGGGTATCTTCCTCAAACCTCTCCCTTGGACACTGACATGCACCAAATAAAACCAGGAGACTGGGTTTTAATTAAGTCCTGGAATACCACCCCACTAACTCCCAAATTCGAAGGCCCGTTCCAAGTTCTGCTCACTACTCATACTGCAGTGCGAACCCAGGAAAAGGGCTGGACCCACATCACTAGAGTGAAAGGACCATTACCACCCCCGAGTGATCCCTCTGACCCCAACAAGGGGTCAGATCCCTCTGACCCTGCAACCCCAACAAGGGTTCCCTCTGAGTGGACTGCCACTCGAGATCCAGACACCCTCAAAGTAACTCTCAGGAAACAACCAAAAACCAGTTAAAGCCAATAAGGGACAATAACAGTTATTACAAGCTGTCATTACCATTGTTAAAAATCCACATTGTTATAAGAGGTTAAAAAGTGTTAATATAAAAGTGTAAAATAATGGTTTAATCCGATGTTATAACTTGTTATAATGAGTCACAAAGTGTTAATGTAAAAGTAATAAGTAGCAGTAATTCTTAATTTAAAAATTAAATCTCTCATAGGGCACACCCAAAGGGAACTAACTAAAACTAAGAAAAAGGTGGAAGGTGGGAATAAACAAGGGAGAACTCCACAAATCCAGCCTAAGGACTCCCCGACCCAAGAGGCAAGACCAGGTGAGACCAAAGAGAACCCTCAGAGCGAGATGGGGGCAGGTTCATACTGGACTCTTGGAGGGACTAATAGTAGTCCTATTGATATGATGGGGAGAAAGAGATGCCCGACCCAAGAGGCAAGGCCAGGTGAGACCAAATGATCCACAAATATAATGGTTCATACTCGACTCTTGGAGGGACTGATAGTAGTCCTATTGATAAGCAAGTTTACAGATGGGGCTTACTCCGAATGCTGTCATTCAGTTTGTGATGGGGAGAATCTACAATCCCTTATGAGAGTTCACACCCATGTGAATCCCACATGTTTTGACGTGACCCAATTATCCACCTGTCAAAAAGAGGAAAAACAATATTGGATTGCAAAAAATGCTGCCACATTTAAGCAGTGCCTGACCGGGGAGTGCCCTATCAGAGAGTGGTTCTGTTTTAAAGAGTTAAGAAATACAGAGGGAGTAGCAGATCTGATAAAAGAAAAACCACTGGTGGTAAAAAAGAATGAAATAGATGAACCCCTTGGGAAAAGTCTATTTGTCGATCTGGTAGAGGGAATCAGCCATAAACTAAATATAACAAACTGCTGGATATGTAAAAGCACACAAATGTCTGATGTATGGCCCTGGGAAGGGACAAGCTTATCACCCCTAGACATCCTGAGATGGAAGTTAATAACAGGGAAAAAGTATAAAACCTTCCTAGGAAGAATGGCTTGTAAAAGGTACTTACTGATCAAAGAGTTAAAACAAGAATGGATCCCCAGGGCACCTGAAAAATATTGGTCTATTGGGAAAAAAGAATCAGGGTGCGTCTGTAATAAAAGTTATGGTCTACATGAGTACACTAATAAAGGAACCAATCTTTTTTGGGGAATCAGAGAAATTTCAAAATATTGGGAACACCCCTATGACACACAAAACACATCCTGGAAAGCCCCAAAACACCTCTTTTGGATTTGTGATGACAAAACCTACACCCATCTCCCAGGAGATTGGGCGGGTAGCTGCACCATAGGAATCATCAAAGCAGCCTTCTCCCTCCTCCCACGAGAATCAAGAAACCATTTAGGCATACCCTTATATGACAATTTAAAAAGAAAATACCGAAAGAAGAGGAGGGGCAGCACACAAACATGGAAGAGTAAAATATGGACACCAAAAGAAATAGTAAAAACATATAGGCCAGCAACTTGGACACAAGATAGATCATGGGGGTGCCGAACTCCAATTTACATGTTGAATAGAATTATCAGATTACAAGCAGTATTAAAAAGAATATCAAACAAAACAGCCCTTGCCCTTGATCATATCAGTAACCAATTGGCACAAACAAGAGCAGTAGTTTATCAAATCAAACTAGCAGTCGATTATGAAAGTAACTTCTGGTCCTTTGAAGGGACCTGGTGGAAAAAAAGTAGTGTTCACTGCAATAAGTGCCTTTGCCAGTCTCCTACTTCTCCCCTATATACTTCCCTGTCTAATTCGAACTATAGCCACTACTGTTCCAGCTAGTCTCCAAATCCCTGAAGTTAAGGATTCAGAAACCTACAAATACAATTAGATTAGAACCCCAAGAAGAAGAACTAAGCACAGCAAAAAGAATTTATGACCAATACCAGGAATTAAAACAGATTTATTCCCCTAAATCAGACATGGCCAATTGATGCGGGCAGAAGCCCGATCAAAGAAATAGAGGGGGGATTGAAAGAAATAGCCCCAGGTTATGCACTCCTAAGTTGTACTGTTGTGCTGTTTTGCTGTAAAATTAAAGTTGCACTGTTACTTGCCTGTTTTAAACTGTTCATGTTGAATCTGTACCCTGAATTTCTGCTCGTTATGTCCAAGTTCTGTACCCTTTCTCCTTGAATTCTGAGTTTTCCCCTCTCCATCGGGTCAAAAGCCCGCTGCTGCTTCCTGTTGTCCCCCCTGCTGCTTCCTGCTGCCTCCTGCTGCTCCCTGCTGCCTGCCGTCGAGCTGCGGACACCGCCCAGTATGGAGATGAGGAAGCTCCCATGGTGCCTGGCTGCGGCCGGGAGTCCAGTTGGAGCTAGAAAAGCCCCTGGGACAGCGAGCCGACACAGAAACTGGACCTAAGAAGGACAAAACTGTGCGAGGCACACGTCTAGCTACCTGCAGGTAGCAGGTATTTTTTGTTACTTTCTCGCCATGACCTGAAAGGAACTGGAGAGATGCGACCCCCCTGGACCACACGAGCCAAAGTGATTCTATGGAAACCCCCGTGAGGAAGGAATCCCGACTCTGCAGCAGCAGCAGCAGCAGCAGCAGATTCGACTTGCACCTCCTCCTCCGTGGTGTCTACTGGGAGCAGCGGCGGCGTGCGCAGCCCCTCGAGCCCCCTACCCAGAGTTGATTTCTAATAAAGGCCTTTTCAAAGGAGCTGGTCTCCTGGCCCATTTATAAGATTGCATATTCAACAGACTCTAATGCATGATTCAAACATTCATTTTGGATATGTTTTTCTTTGTAAAGTTTCAAATTCCCCCCTGTTTTAAATGGGCCAGGAGACCAGCTCCTTTGAAAAGGCCTTTATTAGAAATCAACTCTGGGTAGGGGGCTCGAGGGGCTGCGCACGCCGCCGCTGCTCCCAGTAGACACCACGGAGGAGGAGGTGCAAGTCGAATCTGCTGCTGCTGCCGCAGAGTCGGGATTCCTTCCTCATGGGGGTTTCCAAAGAATCACTTTGGCTCGTGTGGTCTAGGGGGGTCACCTCTCTCCAGTTCATTTCAAGTCATGGCGAGAAAGTAACAAAAAATACCTGCTGCCTGCAGGTAGCTAGACGTGTGCCTCGCACAGCATTGTCCTTCTTAGGTCCAGTTTCTGTGTCGGCTCGCTGCTTTTTGGGGGTTTTTTTTCTAGCATCGACTGGACTTCCGGCTGTAGCCAGGCACCCTGGGAGTCTTCCGATTTCCATACGGGGCGGTGTCCGCAGCTCGACAAGCAGGCAGGGGGTGGCAGCAGGAAGCAGCGGCAGGCTCACCCGACGGGGAGAGGGGAGCCCAGAACCCAGGGGGAAAGAGTACAAAACTCGGAACATAACAAGCAGAAATTCAGGGGTACAGATTCAACATTAACAGTTTAAAACAGGCAAGTAACAGTGCAACTTTAATTTTACAGCAAAACAGTATAACAGTACAACTTGGGAGTGCATAACCTGGGGCTCTCTATTTCTTTCAATCCTCCCTCTATTTCTTTGATCGGGCTTTTGCCCGCATCAATTGGCCATTTCTGATTCAAGGGAATAAATTTGTTTTAATTCTTGGTATTGGTTATAAATTCTTTTTGCTGTGCTTAGTTCTTCTTCTTGGGGTTCTAATCTGATTGTATTTGTGGGTTTCTGAATACCTACTTCAGGGATTTGGAGACTAGCTTGAACAGTAGTGGTTATAGTTCGAATTAAACAGGGAAGTATGCAGGGGAGAAGTAGGAGACTGGCAAAGGCACTTATTGCAATGAACACTACTTTTTTCCACCAGGTTCTTTTAAAGGACCAGAACTTGTCCCACCAGTTCATATTAATTAAGGGCTTCCATTCTTGGGTACCTACATATGTAATTTTTTGTATTTCTTTGGAAATATTTTTGATTACCTCACTTTTGTAATAAACTGCTAGCCTGATTTGGTAAACTACTGCTCTTGTTTGTGCCAATTGGTTACTGATATGATCAAGGGCATGGGCTGTTTTGTTTGATATTCTTTTTAATACTGCTTGTAATCTGATAATTCTATTCAACATGTAAATTGGAGTTCGGCACCCCCATGATCTATCTTGTGTCCAAGTTGCTGGCCCATATGTTTTTACTATTTCTTTTGGTGTCCATATTTTACTTTTCCATGTTTGGGTGCTGCCCATATCAATTACAGTCCTCCTCTTTCGGTATTTTCTTTTTAAATTGTCATATAAGGGTAAGCCTAAATGGTTTCCTGATTCTCGTGGGAGGAGAAAGAAGGCTGGTTTGATGATTCCTATGGTGCAGCTACTCGCCCAATCTCCTGTGATATGGGTGTAGGCTTTGTCACCACAAATCCAAAAGAGGTGTTTTGGGGCTTTCCAGGATGTGTTTTGTGTGTCATAGGGGTGTTCCCAATATTTTGAAATTTCTCTGATTCCCCAAAAAGGATTGGTTCCTTTATCAGTGCACTCATGTAGACTATAACCTTTATTATACACACACCCTGATTCTTTTTTCTCAATGGATCAATATTTTTCAGGTTCCCTGGGGATCCATTCTTCTTTTAACTCTTTGATCAGTACCTTTTACAAGCCATCCTTCCTAGGAAGGTTTTGTACCTTTCCCCCGTTATTAACTTCCATCTCAGGATGTCTAGGGGTGATAAGCTTGTCCCTTCCCAGGGCCATACATCAGACATTTGTGTGCTTTTACATATCCAGCAGTTTGTTATATTTAGATCATGACCGATCTTTTGTATTAGATTAATAAATAGATTTTTCTCAAGAGGTTCATCTGTTTCATTCTTTTTTACTACCAGTGGTTTTTCTTTTATCAGATCTGCTACTCCCTCTGTATTTCTTAACTCTTCAAAACAGAACCACTCTCTGATAGGGCACTCCCCAGTCAGGCACTGCTTAAATGTGGCAGCATTTTTTGCAATCCAATATTGTTTTTCCTCTTTTTGACAGGTGGATAATTGGGTCATGTCAAAACATGTGGGATTCACATGGGTGTGAACTCTCATAAGGGATTGTAGATTCTTCCCATCATAAACTGGATGATAGCCTTTGGTGCAAGCCCCATCTGTAAACTTGCTTATCAATAGGACTACTAGCAGTCCCCCCAAGAGTCCAGTATGAACCGCCCCCATCTCGCTCTGAGGGTTCTCTTTGGTCTCACCTGTTCTTGCCTCCTGGGTTGGGGAGTCCTTAGGCTGGATTTGTGGAGTTCTCCCTTGTTTATTCCCACCTTCCACCTTTTTCTTAGTTTTAGTTAGTTCCCTTTGGGTGTGCCCTATGAGAGATTTAATTTTTAAATTAAGAATTACTGCTACTTATTACTTTTACATTAACACTTTGTGACTCATTATAACAATTTATAACATCGGATTTAACCATTATTTTACACTTCTATATTAACACTTTTTAACTTCTTATAACAATGTGGATTTCCAACAATGGTAACAACAACTTGTAATAATGGTTATTGACCTTTATTGTCTTTAACTGGTTTTTGGTTGTTTCCTGAGAGTTACTTTGAGGGTGTCTGGATCTCGAGTGGCAGTCCACTCAGAGGGAACCCTTGTTGGGGTTGCAGGGTCAGAGGGATCTGACCCCTTGTTGGGGTCAGAGGGATCACTCGGGGGTGGTAATGGTCCTTTCACTCTAGTGATGTGGGTCCAGCCCTTTTCCTGGGTTCGCACTGCAGTATGAGTAGTGAGCAGAACTTGGAACGGGCCTTCGAATTTGGGAGTTAGTGGGGTGGTATTCCAGGACTTAATTAAAACCCAATCTCCTGGTTTTATTTGGTGCATGTCAGTGTCCAAGGGAGAGGTTTGAGGAAGATACCCTCTTCTTTTAAGATCTGCTAATGTCTTTCCAATTGTTTTTACATATTCTTGGGTAGCAGCCTCTCCTAAATAATCCTCAGTGCTATAGGGGGTTAGTAAGAAGGGGAGTCCAAACATCATCTCATATGGTGAAGCCCCTATGTCAGATCTTGGTCGGACCCGGGTCCGCAGAAGGGCCAGGGGCAGACACTTGAGCCAATTCATTCCTGTTTCGGTTATCAATTTAGTGAATACATTTTTGAGGGTTTTATTCATCCTCTCAACTCTCCCTGAACTTTGGGGATGCCAGGGTGTATGCAACCACCACCTGATTCCTAAGGCTTTAATGACATCATGTAGAATTTTGACTACAAAATGAGGACCTCAGTCTGAATCAATATTATTCACTAGCCCATACTGGGGGATGATGTGTTCTAATAATATTTTTATTACCACTTGTGCTGTTTCCTTTTTAGTAGGAAAGGCTTCCACCCAATGGGTTAAATGATCAACCATAACAAGTAGATACTTGTAACCTTGTACTGAAGGCTTTTCGGTAAAATCTATTTGTATATTTTGAAAGGGTCTTAATGCTATTTGTCTTCCTCCTGAGGTATTCTTCCTCATTGCTTTCTGATTTACCTTTTGGCATATAAGGCATCCTTCAGTAACTGCTTTGGCCAGACTATATACTTTAATACATAAATATTCTCTTAAGAAATGATCACATAACCCTTGGGTGCCCCAGTGGGTCAGGCTGTGTATTTCTGTTAGCATTTTTTGAGCTAGGGCTTTATTTAAAAACTTTCATCTATCTGGGGTTAACCATTCCCCTTGCTTTGTGGATATAAAGTGTATAAACCAATAAAACAATCCAAACACTACCTTCCAGCTTGCTTACTTAAACACTAACAAATCCAAAATAAGTTTGGGAGTGGTCTCAAAGGTCCTGCTAACCAGTTGCCGAAACTCTCGGACCTTGAAGAATTCCGTGATGGACAGAGAAAAGAAGCATACATGAAATAGAAATGAAACAGGGAAAAAGAACTAATAGAAAGAAATCTTCAAGCAGAGGCTCAGGTTGCCTCAGAAACCCTTATCTAACTATGATAAAAATACATCTTGGGGCAAGAGGTCCCTTCAAGGTATCTGCTATACTAAAATTACAATAAAAAAACTATACTATGTTCCTAACTAAAGCTTATAAAACATTTCTTGCAAACCTACAAAAATGTATTATTAGAAAACACGCTTGTTGTCCCTCGAGAGAGATGATCTGAAGATCAGGATACTCTGGAACACGTGCTTTATTGGTTGTGGGAAGGCAGCCTGACTGGGGAAGGGTCCAAGGGATTCAGTGCAAAGTCCAAGAGGGTCCAAGGGAAGGCACGCAAAAGAGAGGGTGCAAAGAGAGGGTGGAAAAAGAGGCTGAGCTCCTTGTTACATTCCATTTTAACCCCTTCTATCGTGAATATTCTAATGAGCATTAACCAATCACCTTAAGATACAAAACCTACAGAATCTACATACAGCCTATGGGAACTACAACATTACAATACTACTCTACATACCAAAACCTGTGAAACCCACCTTATCCCTGATACCTGAGAAGGTCCACCTCTTATTCATCCTTTTGTCTTGGCAGGGGTGTCACTGACTCACCCAGCCAAACCCTTTCAGCTGCTTAATCACCTTCTTCCTGTCCATGCTTACAGTTCAAACTTTGCTTTTAATTCTATTCCTCTTGTGGGTTTCATACTTTTAGGATCTTTTACTATTAAATTATCTCTGCAGGGCCTAGCTACTTCATCCTCCCCAACAATGTATATTTTAAGTCACATCACTGGCAGGTAATTTCTACTGACCCACTGGACATGGACTCTTTTCTAGGACTGGACTGTAAGTACATCGTGGTTGGGGACACCAAGCACACGCCCTCAGAGATTCAGATCTCTCCCGCAATTATGACATCAGATCCGAGGGGACTCAATCTCTTGGTGCAGTGTGCTCACCCACCCCATTTCCTCCCAAAGGGCCAGGTCATTGCCCAAGCCATCCCAATACCAATGAAGCTCCCGGGAGACAACTCGTCTCCAGACGTTTACTGGGCAGAGGTGGTGGGGGAGGACAAACCAATCATAGGGTGTGAAATCCATTGAGGTGGAGAGTATATCCACTTAGATGTATTGTTGGACACGGGGCGAATGTGACACTCATTCCTTCTAGGTTATGGCCATCACACTGGGAATTGCAACACATGCAGGGTAAAGTATGTGGCATTGGGGGCACTCAAAACAATCTAGGAGTGTTGTGCCAATTGAGGGGCTGGATGGGCAATTGGCAAGTGTTCGCCCATTCATTTTGGATTATGCAGTTCCCTTGTCGGGGAGGGACAGCATGGCCCAATGGGAGGTGAACACTGAGATCCCAAAAACCCCTTGGGATTTTCCAGTAGCGGCCACTGAGGAGTGCCCTGCTCAGAAACTAAATTGGAAAACTGATCACCCCGTCTGGGTAGACCAGTGGTTGCTAGCAAAGGATAAATTGAAGGTGCTCAATGAGCTCATGGATGAGCAGTTGGCCAAAGGTCACATTGTGCCAACTACTAGCCTTTGGAACTCTCCTATTTTCATTATTCGGAAGCCAGGGAAGGACAAGTGGCAGCCCCTGCACGACCTCAGAAAGATTAATGAGGCCATTGAGGACATGGGGTCCCTACATCCAGGGATGCCTTCCCCTTTGATGTTCTCCCAAAACTGGAACGTAGCAGTCATAGACATTAAGGACTATTTTTTCCAAATTCCCCTTGACCTGGCTGATGCGCCACGGTTTGCCTTCTCGGTTCCTTCCATCAACCGAGAAGCCCCAATGAAACACTACCATTGGCGAGTTCTTCCTCAGGGCATGAAGAAAAGCCCTAGCATTTGACAATGGTACATGGCTTCATTGCTGTTCCCGGTACACACCAAAGCAGGAAAGGCCATCATCCTGCATTACATGGATGATGTGTTCATGTGCCCCCCCAACGACGATACGCTTCAGCATGCACTTGACCTAACTGTTGAGATCACCAGCAGAACCATTCGACCCCAGAAGCTGGTGATCAAGGAGGACCCTAGGACCTTGGCAGATCTCCAGCGACTGTGTGAGTCTTTAAATTGGGTCAGACCTTGGCTAGGCATTACTACTGAAGACCTAGCCCCCTCTTCAATTTATTGAGGGGGGAAGAGGAGCTAAATTCACCTAGGGTACTGACCCAGGAGGCAAGACTGGCTATAGAGAAGGTACAGTCAGCAATGTCTGATAGGCAAGACGACCAGTGCCTGCCATACCTGCCATTCAAATTCATTGTGTTGGGGAGGTTGCCACATCTCTATGGAGTTATATTACAGTGGGACAAAGACAAGGGCCAGAGGGACCCCCTCTTGATTATAGAGTGGGCTTTCCTCAGTCATCTATGGTCCAAAAGTATCACAAAGCTATAAGAACTTGTGGTTCAGCTAATCAGAAAAGCGAGAGGAAGGCTGCGTGAACTGGCAAGGTGTGAATTTTCATACATTCACTTGCCACTCAATATGTCATCACGCAAATTAACAAAAGAGACGTTGGAGCAGTTGCTCCAAGAAAACGAGGCTCTGCAGTTTCCTTTAGACAGCTACCCTGGACAAATTTCAATTCACAGTCCAGCTCACAAATTTTTCAATTCAGAATTTAAATTGGTTCTAAAAGAGAAATTGAGTAGGAAGCTGCTTAAAGCACTGACAGTTTTCACCAACGCATCCGTAGCGTCCCACAGGTCTGTGGTAACCTGGAAGGATCCTCAAACTCAGCAGTGGGAGTCAGACATTGAGGAGGTTGAGGGTTCTCCTCTAATTGCTGAGTCATCAGGGTATTTGAGAGGTTTTCCGTACTGTGCTGGTTTGAAAGCAAAACCAGTGAGACTCCCAGTCAGAGATACAATTTAATAGAAGAAGAGAGGAAAAAAAAAAAAAAGGTGAAATAAATGGAATGATACAACCTAACACCCTGTTGGTCAGGGTGTTTGAAGCAGTCTGGAAATCCTCCTGGAGAGGCAGATGTGGTTCCGCTGGAGCAGAGATGATCCTAAGAGAGAAGGGTCCAGGGATGATGAGAAGGGTCCAGTCTTCCTCCAGGAATCCAGATGAGATGTTCTTGTCAAAGCAGTGATTCCTGTAGAAACGTCTGGTAGCTCTTGTCTCCTCTGAGAGTTCAGTGGATAGAAGCTGCTCGTGAGGTCTCAAACCCTGGATTATATCCAGGTGGGAATGCTTGGCTCCTCCCCCTGGGCAGAGCATCTCACAATGGTATGATTTCATCCTATCAGTCATGCAAATGGGTCCTTGATGGCCCATTAAACAGAGATAACTTCTTCCGGGAAGGCATTGTTAGGCTCGTTAACAGAAGATAAGGAAAACACTGCCCCACCTTGGCTCCAACGGCTCATGGGGATAGAATACATACCTTGGGCACAATTTTACATTGTAACCTAGGACACGTACCATTCATTTTAATCACTGATTTGGCATATGTAGCAGGGGTAGTGACTAGAGCAGAAAATTCAGTTTTGAGAGAGATCTTGAATCAAAATCTCTTTGACTTGCTCTCAAAATTAATCTCTCTGATCTCCCACCAAGAGGAACCATATTATGTGATGCATGTGAGGTTACACACGGCTCTGCCAGGCTTCATTGTGGAGGGCAATCAAAGGCTGATGCCCTAGCCGCTCCAGTAGAAATGGCCAACTTACCAGATCTGTTCCATCAGGGCAAGCTCAGTCATCAGAATTTTCATCAAAATGTACCTGGTCTAGTCCACCACTTCCATTTAAGGTGAGATCAAGCCAAGACCATTGTGGCAAATGTCCAAATTTTCAGAAGTATGCCTCCCATCTTTAGGCTCTGGTGGCAATCCCAGAGGCCGCAGTAGTTGTGAGGTGTGGCAAACCCATGTCACCCACATACCTCAATTTGGCAGATTGAAGCATGTGCATGTATTTGTCGACACCTACTTTGGAGAAGGCCATGTATGCCCAAAAACACCTGGTGCAGGCCTTCTCCGTGCTGGGGAACCCCAAAGTCATCAAAACTGATAACGGGCCCACATATGCCTCCAAGGCCTTTGATGAGTTCCTGCAGCAATGAGGAGTAGACCATAAAAAGGGCATCCCCTACTTCCCCACAGGTCAGGCCATGATTGAAAGGACACATCAGTCCCTTAAGAGAGTCCTTGAGCAGTAGGGAGGGGACAGCAGGGTGTTAGCTCCACAACTGCAGTTGTGCAAGGCCCTCTTCACTGTCAACTTCCTGAACTGCTCTTTTGAAAACCTAAACCCTCCAGTGGTCTAATCCAGCTGGTGCTGGGGTCCACAGTTCAGACCCAGAGGTCAGAGCCACCCCAAAAGGTATCTCGCTAGAGACAGCTTCCTGGGTCGTCAGAGCACTCCTCAGCTGGCAGAAAGCATCTCAGCAGGGGGTAGAGCAGTGATTTTTCAGCTAATGTGATTGTCAGCTCAGTGATTGTCAGCTCCTGCCCCGTGAGATCTGCTTCTCTTGTAGCCGGCCCGGGAAAGAGAGAGAGGGTCCCGTTTGGCAATTCCGCATGAAGTAGCTTTATTGCAAAGTACTAGCAAAGGGGGCCAGGGACGGGTTACCCCAGGGACTAGTGGGACCCAGGGGGTTTTTATGGGAAACTAGAGTGGGAAGGGAAAGGGTACCATGCCAATCGTTTACAACAGATCTACATAAAATCTCATGGAGGCTTGTGGGTTCTTTTGGTGGTCGTTGTGACTGAAAGCTTGTTTCCTTATCTTAGGGTTCTGCAGGGAAATTGTGCAATTCTTCTCAGGTCTCCCTCCAGGGCAGGGCCACTGGGGCATTGCCCACCCCCACAGTGGTCCGACACTTCAGTCAGAATGTCTCCTTACGACTGAGAGAATACCCAGCAGTCATGGTGAAAAACATGGAGACATGGGAGGTAGAGGGCCCATATGAATTAGTAACCTGGGGATGTGGGTACATGTGCATATCCATACCCTCTGGCCTGAAATGGGTCCCTCAAAATGGATAAAACCCTATCTCCCTAAAACATCTAAAGAGCCAGCAAACCAACCTAAGGATGTGACAGTGGCTTCCTTAAGGAGATGCTGATGGGAAGAAGTGGAGGAACCTGATTCCTTATCCCACATTCATTTATCAGATGTTTTCAAGTTTTTACTGTGTAATTCTTTTTTCTTTTTGAGGTTATCCCATCCTCAAAAATGTTGATGCACATCCTGTGGCTCCTGATAATCCTCATCCAGTCTTCAGAAGCATGGATCGTCCTTCAACCCCAAAAGAACGTATGGGTGACCCTGGCCAATGCACTGAAGCAAGATCATCTGTGCATGCCGATGGCAGCAGTCGACAACCCTTTGTCGACTTGCCTGGTGGGGATCCCTTTTAAACCAACCCAATTTCCTGAAAGTTTGTTGAAATTGCCTTCTAACCCACACCACCCTCTAGTGCCCCAAGAGCACTCAGTAATAAGTCCTTCTTCACACAACCCTCTCCACCAATGGATGCCGTGGATGAAAGAACTCCCAGACGCAGATCAAGAGCCTCAGGAGTTTGAACTCCTTGGCTCTGCTCATGCCACCTTTTGTATTCATGTAGACTATTCTCCCAGTTATGGGCCACAGAGTTTTAATTAAGTGGCACAATACAAAAGGGAATTCACAGCTTCCCAATGGTGTGCTGCTGTAGATAAAGTTGCCACCTTCTCTACTGATGTTCCCAAAAAGCTACCCAAAAGGAACTTTTTTATTTGTGGGGATCAAGTGTGGGCAGGCATCCCCTCTCATCTTTTCTGAGGCCCATGCACCATAGGTCAGTCGTCCCTGTTTTTGCCTAACCAGACAAAAATTTTGAATTGGAACCGAAAGAAAAATTTGACCATCCAAAAACGTAGTGTTCAACAATTGGATAAGAACTGTGACCCCGAAATTTTCCATTGGTCAAAGTCCAAAAGGGTTGCTGTCTCAGTGTTTTTGCCATGGGTATCAGCAGCCAAAGCTCTGGGTGAATTGGGCCACCTAGAATGCTGGGTTACGAAACAGGCCAATTTAACATCAACTGTACTTAGTGACCTCCTTAAAGATGAGGAAATTACCAGGAAGGCCATGTTACAAAATTGGGCTCCCATTTACTTCCTCCTTCTCACGCATGGCCAAGGATGTGAGGAATTTGAGGGTCTCTGTTGTTTCAACCTGTCATCCAAGAGTGAAAGCATCCACGCTTCCATTAGAAAAATGAAGACCCTGATTGGAAACATCAAACAAGAAACTGAAGACTGGACAAGCAATATCTTTAAGAACTGGGGACTTCGGGGATGGGAAGGTGTAGTGGTTTCACGTTTACCTGTTTCTGTTTGCCAAATTCAGTGTAGTGGTTTGAGTGTCTCTTCTGCTGTGAGATAGAATTAAGAGAAAAAAGGCAAAACAGGCTTACCTTAAAGTTACAAAGATAGTTTATTCACACACACTAAAAGAATGAAAAAAAAAAATTAAAAAAGAAACCTTCAAAACACTCTTCCTTCCCCCCACAAGTGTTCACTGTCTCACAAACAACATAGAGAGACACAACCTGTGATTTTCAGTTTCACCATTTCAAAAGTCTTTCATCAGTTCGTTAGGAGAGGAGTCTCTCTTAGAGTCAGGAATCCCACTGACAATGTAGAACAGTTCTCTTGTGGGTTTTAACTGTCACAAAAACAACTGCCCAAGGAAAACCTGCTTCTGTGACAGATCCCATTAGCAGTTTCACAAGCTGCTTATGGGTCATGGGTCTTAGACTCCTGCATTATTGGGATGTCACCTTCTAAAAATGAATAACTACAAAGACAAAGTATTCTTCCTCTCAAGGAACAGAGATATCTTCTCACTTTTTCAGGGGGCTTCTCATCTCTATCTCTGTTCAAGCATCTCATGAGATCAATATCACTTAGTCCATCACAAACACCTTTGCTCATATCCACACACAAATCTTACAGTCATCTCCCCAAATGCATCTTTCCCATGATTTGAAGGGATAATCTACATATACAGTTCATTTCCATGGCTCAATAAGAAGTCCAGCCAGCAGGCAACTCCTCCATCCTTCCTCTAATTAGTCTTTCACTCTCTCTCTCCATCTGACTGTCATGCTAGGTCTTCTCTATGTTCACTCTGTCCCCCTCCTCTCTCTCAGGGAAGAGTTAAGCCTTGAAAGCTTCATGTTGCCAGGAAAGGATTAAATCTGCCCAGGCCTGCGGTGGTCATGTGATCTCTGCTGGGCAGCAGCCTCTCCTGACGCTGCATCTCAGAGCAGCTGAGCTTCCCCCCCCACTCCTTTCCTCTCCACCTGGGAGTCACCGGAGGAGGCAGGGGCGGTCCTGCCCACCCCTCAATGACAATCAGGGCGGGGTCTGCCAAACTGGGCCCATAGCTATTACCAGGGGGCCCAGTGGACATTTCTTCTCAGCTCGGCCAGCTCTGGGGCAGGCTTTAAAACTAGCTGATGTTAAGCTGTGGCCTCTCCCTCCCCTGCCAGGAACCAATGGAGCCCGGTCAGGTCTAACAGGGGGAGGGGCAGGGCCTGGCTGGCCTTGGCCTGGAGGCACAGCTAGGCCCTGAGCCGATTCCCCACCAGGAGGGGAAAATGGCAGGGGCCTAGCCAGCCTGGGCCGCTCCTTCTCGGAGTGGCTGCTGGGGCCGGTTGTTACCTGTTCTGCTGGCCAGAAGGAAAAAGACTCGCTCGGACAAAGTCTCAGCTTTATATGGGTATTACCAAAAGTTGCCTTCAGCTTTCTCAGTGGTCAAACCATATGCCAATAGCTAAGAAATGGCTTCTGATAGGTCCCTGTACTTTCTAAAGCAATTCTAAAGTTCCAACAGGGCAATATTCCATATTCCTCTCTAACTAAAAACCAAACTGTGTTAACCCATGACAGAAAGTTCTATTGTTAAATCAATTGTATCGTTTCTGGTAGTTGTGTTTCTTATCCTAATTGCTTTCAGAGTCTTAAAAATGATGGTGATAGAAAGTTTAAAGAGGGTAGCTTCTCCCACTCATGTGTTGAACCATGTAGTAGTCCTGAGAGAACAATCATGGTGGGAAAAAGTCTACCCAAAAGCTCAAGAAAGGTTCTGAAAAGCTTCTTTACACTGTACTCTCTCCTTTGAAAAAGAAAAGGGGGAGATGTTGCAGTCTGTTCAAGTTGTAGTGTTACAGGGACTGTTCTGCACCCCCTTTGTTTTGTCTAAGTTCGTGATTTTGTCCCAAAAGTTGTTTGCTCCCCGGAGCTGTCAGTTATGCAAACCCCAACCCTTTTTTCAGAATGTTCTAAGTCAATCTTCTTACTGGGCCAATCTCTGTCAGAACCTGGTTCGGGGGTTCCCCTAATCCCCAATGTTCCATTTGTCCATATAATTTGATTTCCTTCCACCGGTTTCCTCTTAGTTCCTAAAATCCTTGTTTGCCTCCCGTACCCTCCCTCTATTGGTCAGAAGTTGTTACTTGTCCCATGAGTCTTCCCGGTTTATAACCTGCTGTGCCTGGTGCTCGGGATTGGTCTGTCACTGGCTGTTCAGAAGAATAAACCCTTCTGGATCACACACAGACTGCCTCTCTCACTCCTTGCTTCCAACCTGTGCCTAGCAAAGATATTCCAGCCATAGAGCCAAAGAAGCTCTGAGACACACTGCCCGTAGCTCAGCTAGGGGGGATGTGTCCCACTCAAAATCATCCGTAGCAGAAAACTGAACTGGCACAAAGGTTCTGGCTGCAGCGATAGGGATTGGCTACCACTCTGTGTATATCTTCTGTAATTTTCTTAATCGCTCTTAAATTTTGTACTAATTGATAACTCTTACCATCTACTTTCGTAACAGCTAAAATTGGGGTGTTGAATATCTGCTCACATTGCACTAATAACCCATGTTGGAGGAATTTTTCAATTACAGATGCCAATCGCTTGCGGTTCTCTAATTTCAGAGGGTACTGTTTTTGCCTTACCAGTGTGGCTCCTGGTTTGAGTGCAATACTCACTGGTTCTGCTCATTTGGATCTTCCTGAGATATCACTGGCCCACAGTATTGGATTTACCACATTTTCAACTTCAGTGGGGATTTCACCACATTTTTCCTGTATAAGAAGTGCAGCAACTTGGACAGATTTAGATTCAGGAATTACGACTTGTACACCCTTCCCCTTTTAAAATTTAATTTCTGCTTCTAATTTCTCTAACAAGTCCCTCCCCAGCAATAGTTTAGGGGAGTTAGGCATATAGAGGAATACCCAGTTGTACTGGTTTAGGGCAAATTTGGGAGAAAACCTCTGAATGGGGTCCCTCTGGAAAGCAAACCCAAATGGCCCCTCCACATGAAGGCAAACTGAGGGCTCTGCATTCTGCTGCCAAAAGAATGGAGAAAAATGCATTGGCAATGTCAATAGTGGAGTACCACTTCTCTGCCTTGGACTCCAGCTTGTACTGGAGCTCAAACATGTCTGGCACAGCAGCTCTCAATGGTGGAATCACTTCGTTCAAGGCATGATAGTCCACAGTCAATCTCTGTTCTCTTTCAGATTTGCGCACAGGCCAAATGGGGCTATTGAAGGGTGTGTTTTGCTGACCACCCCTTGGCTCTCCAGCTCACAGATCATCTTGTGGATGGGAATCACAGGATCTCAAGTTGCGCTGTACTGTCGGTGATGCACTGTTGAAGTGGCAATTGGTACCTGTTGCTCTTCCCCCTTCAGATGTCCTACTGCAGATGGGTTTTCTGATAGTCCAGGAAAGGTGTTCAATTGCTTAACACCCTCTGTCTCTACAGCTGCTATTCCGAACGCCCACCTGAGTCCCTTTGGGTCTTTGAAATACCTATTTTGGAGGAAGTCTATGACCAAAATGCATGGGGCCTCTGGGCCAGTCATAGTAGGGTGTTTCTTCCACTCATTTCTAGTCAGGCTCACATCAGCTTCTACCAAAGTAAAATCCTGTGATCCCCCTGTCATGCCACCAATAGAAACAGATTCTTCCCTGACATGTCTTGATGGGATTAATGTGCACTGCGCACCAGTGTTGACCAAGGCCTTATATTTTTGTGGTTCTGATTTGCCAGGCAAATGAATCCACAGAGTCTAAAAGACATGGTTTTCCTTAGCCTCTACCTGGCTAGAGGCAGGGCCCCTCTAAGCCTAGTTATCCTTCTTTCCCTGAGTAACTGGAGCTGTTTCCTTTTTGGTGGAACTTCCTCTCTGAGTCTTGCTCCAATTCAAGCACCTCTTGCGCCAGACCAGCAGTAGATTTTCCATCCCATCTCCTCATGTTTTCTCCACAATCATGCAGGAAGGACCACAGCTCAGCTCATGGGGTGTACCTTCTCCCTCTATCTGGGCTACATCTGCATTTGGTACCAGAACCTCTGATCTGTACCGCAGAGACTTGGAGAAAGCCCTCTTTCATCTCCCTAATCTTCTCTCTGAGTGCATTCTGATTCTTCTCTATCTTGTCTTCTAATTTCTCTATACGTGTTTCCAAAGCTGCAGTTCTTGCATGTGTTGGGCCATGCATGGCATCTGCATATGCTCGGAGCTTCTTCACCATATCAAGCATGGTCTCCTCCCTTTCATCCCACTTCATTATTGCTAAAGCAGAAGGGTATTCTTGTGGCCCAAGTCATACAAGTTTTCGCTGCATCACGGATGTACATAGTACCAAGTCTGGGTTCCTAGTGTTTAGGTCATCTGAGAAGACAATCTCTACCACCACTATTTCTCTCAAGCTTTGAATCCCTTGTTCTATGGTCTTCCACTGGGTTTGCTGCATATAGAGCTCATCTGCACACAGATATCTTTGTGCCACACTTCCCAGGACCTGTTCCCAAAGACTGTGAGGGTGAGCCCCCCTCATCATTCCTTGGTCGATAACCAGATCATGTGACAGGGATCCTTAATGCCTCGCTTCAGTGCCATCCAGAATTGTAGCCTTGCCTGCAGCATCCCAAAGACGGACTAACCAACTAATTATAGATTCATCAGGTTGTCGAGTGTAATTTTTTCTTAGGCCTCAAAGGTCCTTCAGGGAAAAGGACTCAGTAGTAGCTTCTGATTTTATGTCAGGAGGCATTGAGGGTCCTTCTCCCGCATCATCATCATCATCTGTAGTAATGCACCCCCACACCTGAGCAGGTGTTTCTATTTAAGGAAAAAGGTTTCGGTTTACCTTTAAACATATAAGGAAGCCAAACTAGAAAGTTCTGTGCCCTTTTCATCAGTATTGGCCCAGTGCCAGCATGAGAGAACCTATTGGGCTTTAGAAATGTCTCTCAAAACCTGTAGCTGCTTCTATTGGCAGCAAGCCAAATTATTCCTCCTTAATCATTGTATACTTAAGCAGGTGCACAAAGGAGCTCAACTGCTTTTTTGGACTGCCATAGACAGTGTAAGAGTGTTCTCTACACTGTGTTCGATTACATTTCTTTTAGTCTATGATGTTTGTTAGTTTTGTCATTATTAAAACCTTTTGTTTTACAAAGCATGTCCAGAGAAGTTGTCTCGCTATTATTAAGCCACTCTGGGAAGTTGCAAGCCAACCCTCAGACCTGATAAATCTTCACGTAGCTTATTCCATTCTGGCCACATGCAAGATTTTATCAATCATCCACTGCTCAATTGGTCTTGTCTGAGCACTTTTCGCTTCTCGTGCTAGTGGCAACGGCCATTGGTTGAGGCTTACTGTCTGGTTTAATTGCTGGCTTAGGCTCACTGTCGGATTTAGCTGCTGGCTTAGGCTCACTGTCTGGTTTAGCTACTGGCTTAGGCTCACTATCTGGTTTAACTACAGCCTGAGTAGCTGGGGTGTTGGTTGCAGCCTAAGTGACTGGGGTAGCTGCTGATTTATCTTCCTGCCCCCTGCCTCTATCTGCTGCCTGACAGTATCTAGAAGCGTGCAATAAGCATATGCCAGGGCCCAGCTTATTGCTATGAGCTTTTTCTCCTTAGAATCATCATGGCAGTTCTCTTTCAGATATTTCTCCACCTTCTCTGGGTTCTGAATTTGTTCATGTGAAAATTCCCAAGCTGGGGGATCAGAAAATTCCTTCAAGGTTCAGCCCATTCTCTCCCATTCTCCACACCACTCAGGATTTTCCACACCTCGGTCTACTTCTGGGTCAGGGGGTCTCATCAGCTCCTCTGGACATACCAGCCCTCACTCTAGACAAGCTGCAAACCATATACAGGAAGACTACCAGATTAAATACCAGGAAGGCGTTCTCTAACATTCAGAGGAAACTGAACATTCTCCAAAAGTGATGTAACAGATTCAAAAGAGAAGAGGGACAGGAAAGGCTGAAAAGCTTCATCCCCCACTCCTACTCTAACAGTGTGCAATTATTAATAAATCCCCAAAACATGCTACTGGAACTGGGACGGGGGTAGGACAAAGAAACCATAAACCAAACATACCTGGCATAGACTCCAGTACCTTTATAAACTTTCTATAAATCATTATCACTGAGCCCAGCAATATAGCTATTCTAATCCGTGCCCTTCTACTGTAAAAGCTACGTGTTAGGGACAATACTGGAGCTATTTCCGGATAGGAAAATGAACCTAGGGACCAGAAAGACATTAAAACCTCAAAAAAGCCTAGGGAACAGAAACAGAGGAAGGCCTCCACCCCAAGAGACATGGATTCAAGCAGCAACATGGCTACTGACTGCTTTATCCCAGTACAGAGTAAATGCAACCAAAATGCAATCAATACAAGTTTTTTCCACTCCCTCAAGCCTCAGGCCACAAGTTTGGTGCCAATAAATCTATTTGTCCTAGTTTAGGGCAAATTTGGGAGAAAACCTCCAAATGGGGTCTGTCTGGAAAGCAAACCCAAATGGCCCTTCCCCCCAACTGGTTCGGGAAAAAGTTACCTTGGAAAAAGTGGGAAAAACTATTGTCTTGGTTTGGAAAGACAGGTATCTGCCAGGGAAACTGAGGTTCCCCTAGGATGGAGAATACCAACCCCTCGCACCCCGACGAATTATAATTTTGCAATCAAGGGCTCTCAGGCGAAGATGTTGGGAATAGGAATAACAGTTCTTTACTAGGAGGTTTAACAATACAAATATGATAGGAAACAAAACCACCCAACCAAACAAACAAATAAACAAATAAACAATAATTTTAGAAGAAAACCCTGACAAAGTCAGAGTTTCAATCTGACCCTGTGATTCAGGATGTTGATAACAGTCCAAACGTAAACAGTCCAAACACTTCTGGAGTGGCAGACGTGATCCTGTTGGAGCAGAGATGATTCTGCGAAGAAACCGGTTCAGGGACGGCCAGGAGGGAGACAGGATGACGAGCACAGGAGACGAAGAAGCTCTTCCCACACCGCCGCGAAGGAAGCGCCGCGCACCCCGCTCCTGCAACAGAGCAGCACCGACCCCACCCGGCCACCTCCCCTCCCCCCCACCCCCCACCGCCAGGGCATGAGATGTATAGAAATGCAAATGCACCGCACAGGCTGGGGAAGGTAACAATGGCCTATCAAGGTGGGTCATCAGGCCCCAAAACAGATGTAAATAGAATACACAAAACCCAGCTCCACAACCCAAGACAACGTTCCACCCCTTATTCTATTACCATCTGTATCATACCTAAATTAATAAACTCCACTATACAGAATGAACCCTCACACTCAGTTCTCACTCAGGATTAGGTTTTCCTGTGGTACACAACTGGTTTTCCCATCTTTCTGCATCACCCACCAAGTGTTACCAGGTCCTTGAGCAAAAACAATCCCACGGGTGGGTTCACCTTTGCCCAAGGTGGGGTTTACCCAAACAGTCTTTCCTAAGATACCTCTCATATGTACTACAGGGACTTTGTCTCCATCCACTGTGTGCAAAGGGGTAGACTGGGCAGGACCAGCTCGATTAATAGACCCTCGGGTGTTGACCATCCAGGTGGCCTTTGCTAAGTTCACTTCCCAATTTCTGAAGGTCCCCCCGCCAAGTGCTTTCAGGGTGGTCTTAAGCAGTCCATTGCACCGTTCAACTTTCCCGGCAGCTGGTGCATGATAAGGGATGTGATATATCCATTCAATGCCGTGTTCCTTAGCCCAGGTGTTTATGAGGCTGTTCTTGAAATGAGTCCCGTTGTCCGACTCAATTCTCTCAGGGGTGCCATGTCTCCACAGGACTTCTTTTTCCAGGCCCAGGATGGTGTTCCGGGCGGTGGCATGAGGCACAGGATAGGTCTCCAGCCACCCAGTGGTGGCTTCCACCATGGTCAGCACGTAGCGCTTGCCTTGGCGGGTTTGGGGCAGTGTGATGTAATCAATCTGCCAGGCCTCCCCATACTTGTACTTGGACCACCGTCCACCGTACCAGAGGGGCTTCACCCGCTTGGCCTGCTTGATGGCAGCACACGTCTCACAGTCGTGGATAACCTGTGAAATACTGTTCATGGTTAGATCCACCCCTCGGTCTCGTGCCCACTTATAGGTGGCATCTCTGCCCTGATGACCTGAAGCATCATGGGCCCACCGAGCTAGGAACAACTCTCCCTTGTGTTGCCAATCCAAGTCTACCTTGGATACCTTTATCCTCGCAGCTTGATCTACTTGCTCGTTGTTCCGGTGCTCCTCATTAGCCCGACTCTTGGGGACATGGGCATCCACATGACGGACTTTCACAGGTAGTTTCCCTACCCTGATGGCAATGTCCTTCCACTCATCAGCAGCCCAGATTGGTTTTCCCCTACGCTGCCAGTTGGCTTTTTTCCACCTTTCCAGCCAGCCCCACAGAGCATTAGCCACCATCCACGAATCAGTGTAGAGGTAGAGCTTCGGCCACTTCTCTCTTTCAGCAATGTCCAGGGCCAATTGAACAGCTTTGAGTTCAGCAAGCTGGCTTGACCCACCTTCTCCTTCAGTGGCGTGTGCAACTTGTCTTGTGGGGCTCCATACGGCTGCTTTCCACTTCCGGTTCATCCCTACGATGCGACAGGAACCATCAGTGAAAAGAGCGTAGCGTGTTTCTTCTGCCGGCAGTTGGTTGTATGGTGGAGCTTCTTCAGCCCGGGTTACTTGTTCTTCTTCGTCAGTGAGACTGAAGTTCTCAGCTTCTGGCCAGTTGGTGATTACTTCCAAAATCCCAGGGCGATTCGGGTTACCAATACGGGCGCGCTGAGTGATGAGGGCGATCCATTTGCTCCATGTAGCATCGGTGGCATGGTGGGTGGAGGGAACCTTTCCTTTAAACATCCACCCCAGCACCGGTAGTCGGGGTGCCAGGAGGAGTTGTGTTTCAGTGCCAATCACCTCTGAGGCAGCTTGAACTCCTTCGTAGGCAGCCAAGATCTCCTTCTCTGTGGGAGTGTAATTGGCTTCAGACCCTCTGTAGCTTCGGCTCCAGAATCCCAGTGGCCGGCCTCGAGTCTCACCTGGCACCTTCTGCCACAGGCTCCAGGACAGACCATGGCTCCCGGCTGCAGAGTAGAGCACGTTCTTTACCTCTGGTCCCGTCCTGACTGGGCCAAGGGCTACCGCATGTGCGATTTCCTGCTTGATCTGGGCAAAGGCGTGTTGCTGTTCAGGGCCCCAGTGGAAATCGTTCTTCTTGCGGGTAACCAGGTAGAGAGGGCTCACAATCTGACTGTACTCAGGGATGTGCATCCTCCAAAAGCCAATGGCCCCTAGGAAAGCTTGTGTTTCCTTCTTGTTGGTTGGTGGGGACATGGCAGTGATCTTATTGATGACCTCAGTGGGAATCTGACGCCGTCCATCTTGCCACTTCACTCCCAGGAACTGGATCTCTTGGGCAGGTCCCTTGACTTTGCTCTTCTTGATGGCAAAACCGGCTTCCAGGAGAATTTGGATGATCTTCTCTCCTTTCTCAAAGACTTCCATTGCCGTGTTCCCCCACACAATGATGTCATCTATGTACTGTAGATGGTCCGGAGCCTCACCCTTTTCCAGTGCATCCTGGATCAGTCCATGGCAGATGGTGGGACTGTGCTTCCACCCCTGGGGCAGCCGATTCCAGGTGTACTGCACACCCCTCCAGGTGAAAGCAAACTGGGGTCTGCACTCTGCTGCCACAGGAATGGAGAAGAAGGCATTGGCAATGTCGATGGTCGCGTACCACTTTGCTGCCTTGGACTCCAGCTCATACTGCAACTCCAACATGTCTGGCACAGCAGCGCTCAGTGGTGGCGTGACCTCATTCAGACCACGATAATCTACAGTCAGTCTCCATTCCCCACTGGGCTTACGCACAGGCCAGATGGGGCTGTTAAAAGGTGAATGAGCCTTACTGACCACCCCTTGGCTCTCCAGTTTACGAATCATCTCATGGATCGGGGTCACAGAGTCTCTGTCAGTGCGGTATTGCCGACGGTGCACTGTTGCTGTGGCAATTGGTACCTGTTGTTCTTCAACTCTTAGCAGTCCCACAGCAGAAGGGTCATCTGAGAGACCAGGCAAGGTATTCAGTTGTTTGATCTCTTCCGTCTCTACAGCAGCTACTCCAAAAGCCCAACGATATCCTTTTGGGTCTTTGAAATATCCATTTCTGAGATAGTCTATGCCGAGGATGCACGGGGCCTCTGGGCCAGTCACAATGGGGTGTTTCTGCCACCCATTCCCAGTTAAACTCACTTCGGCTTCCACTACAGTCAGCTGCTGGGACCCTCCTGTCACCCCAGAAATAGAAATGGGTTCTGTTCCTACATACCCTGATGGCATCAGGGTACATTGGGCACCAGTGTCAACCAAAGCCGTGTATTTTTGTGGGTCAGATGTGCCAGGCCATCGGATCCACACAGTCCAATAGATCCGATTATCCCTTTCCTCTACCTGGCTAGAGGCAGGGCCCCTCTAGCACTGGTTATCCCCTCCCTGAGCATACATACTAGAGGTTCCTTCAAGGGGATTCAACACAGCATTGGCAGCTTGGTTATAGGAGGCTGAGGCTACTTTCATTTTTGTGGAACCCCCTTGGTGATTGTTCCTCTCCTTGAGCTCACGCACCCGTGCTGCCAGGACAGAAGTGGGTTTCCCATCCCACATTCCCATGTCTTCCCCATGGTCACGCAGATAAAACCACAGGTCAGCTCTTGGGGTGTACCCTCTCTCTCGAGCTGGGGGTCGTTGGGCTCTAACTCTGGGGCCTGTGACTCGCACTGGTGCCACATTGGAACTGTTTGTCCTCATCTCCTCCCTCACCCCCCTTATCTCTTCTTTGAGTTCTTTAACCACGGCAGAGATATGAGCCTGCATCGGGCCATTGATCATACTTTCATAGTTCCTAAGCTTATTGGCAACAGACCCCACTGTCTCTCGATTGTCCTCAGCATTAATTGTTGCAATAAAGGTGGTGTACTGAGATGGCCCTAGATTTGCCAGATTCCACAACATCTGCCCTGTGCATTTAACCTTGTCAGGGTCATTATCATGCTGTCCACTCCTCCCAAAAAGTACCTCCAGCACCGCCACTTCCCTCAGCTGTTGGATCCCTTCCTCCAGAGTTTTCCAGCGCATTCTATGGTGGTGCTCCTGCATTCTTTCTTTGTGGATAAATCTCTCTCTCACACTCATTAAAAGCCGCTCCCAAAGGGAAAGGGGTCCTGGCTCTCTTACAAATACCTGATTTATACCTGAGTCCTGGGTCAAGGGTCCCAAATTCCTTGCCTCACCACTGTCCAATTGCACACCAGTACCCATGAGGTCCCAAACCCGAAGTAGCCAGGCTGTGTAAGCCTCACGCCCCCGCCGTACGATATCTTTTTGCAGGTTACGGAGACTTTCGTACGACAGGGACTCGGTGATGATCTGAACATGTGATTCCCCTGCAGGTTGTGAGGGCCCTCCTTTCTTATTGTCTGGGTTTGCTGTTTTCACCTTAGATTTCTTTGTTTCCACAGGGGCAACTGCCGCTGGCTGTGACTGCCCCTGTGGTTCAGCTGGGACCTGAGCAGTTGTAATCTCTGTGGGTTTCATTGCTGCACCATCAGGCTCTCTTTTGTCAGGGCAGGGGAAGGATTTCCCACTAGCTGGGGAGATGTACTCCCTCAGCATCTGGCTCATCTTTTCTTGCATCTCCTTAATCAGAGCCCCCACCCAAACCGGGTGGTTTATCTCTGAGGCAGGCTGTGGGGCAGGAGCGGACTCTTGGGCTGCATTCTTATTCTCTGGGGTACTTATTAAGGTGCTTACCCAGGCCAATTTCCCCTTATCTCTGAATGCCAAACAGAACAGGCATACCAGCAACACCAGCCACTGTATGATATCATTAGCACTCAGAGATTTCAACCCTTCAAAAACTGGTGGGGTGGACCCAAAAAACTGTGTGAAGGGCTGGGAGAAAATTTCCCCCGGCGCCATTTCCTTACAATAGGTACCATTGTTAAAGTAACCCCAGAAGCACAGAGTTAGCCTATGATAGCTATGAATCCATGTGCTTGCTTTCCAGAGGAAGTTAAAAATCCATGAATTTCTCACCTTATTAATCCACAAAACAAACTGAATGCCAGCCACAGTAGCCTTAGTCATAGGACCCATATTAACATAAGGAGTAGCAAATGGCAGAAATACAGCCACCACCACGTGCCACCCAAACCAGGGAAAGCTAGACCACATTATTCTGGCCAGTGGGCTTTTATCTAATACCCAAGAACTGTTATTCCTCTCTCTCAATGCCCTCGTGCCCCACCCTTGGGCGCCAAAATCTGTCTTGGTTTGGAAAGACAGGTATCTGCCAGGGAAACTGAGGTTCCCCTAGGATGGAGAATACCAACCCCTCGCACCCCGACGAATTATAATTTTGCAATCAAGGGCTCTCAGGCGAAGATGTTGGGAATAGGAATAACAGTTCTTTACTAGGAGGTTTAACAATACAAATATGATAGGAAACAAAACCACCCAACCAAACAAACAAATAAACAAATAAACAATAATTTTAGAAGAAAACCCTGACAAAGTCAGAGTTTCAATCTGACCCTGTGATTCAGGATGTTGATAACAGTCCAAACGTAAACAGTCCAAACACTTCTGGAGTGGCAGACGTGATCCTGTTGGAGCAGAGATGATTCTGCGAAGAAACCGGTTCAGGGACGGCCAGGAGGGAGACAGGATGACGAGCACAGGAGACGAAGAAGCTCTTCCCACACCGCCGCGAAGGAAGCGCCGCGCACCCCGCTCCTGCAACAGAGCAGCACCGACCCCACCCGGCCACCTCCCCTCCCCCCCACCCCCCACCGCCAGGGCATGAGATGTATAGAAATGCAAATGCACCGCACAGGCTGGGGAAGGTAACAATGGCCTATCAAGGTGGGTCATCAGGCCCCAAAACAGATGTAAATAGAATACACAAAACCCAGCTCCACAACCCAAGACAACTATTTATTTAACAAACAAGGTGCCCACAAGAATAAAAAATGAATAATATGAAACAATAAAACCTCTCACTGTTCTGAAGAGAGATGGCAAAATTCAGGAAGTCCTTGCTGCAGGTGCAGCTCGTCTTGCTCAGTCTCTTATCAGTTCCTCTGGTGCTGGAAAATGCCAAGGCCCTGGCCCCGGTGGGTTGCAGGTTTGAGCTCCCAGTGCTCTTCTGGGTTTTCGGTCCAGAGCAGGTTCAAACAGTTCCAAGAAAAAGGAAAAAAATAGTCCAGGGAACTTCTCTGCCTCAGCTAGCTAAACTAACAAAAAGCAAGAGAGATCTCTGTCCCACTGTCTGTCTGTGCTGCAGACAACACAGTCCAGGAGCAGAATGCAGAGGAGTGAGTGCAGTTTCTGCAAACAAACTGCATGCTTCTTCTTTCCCCCCCTTCGCTCTCAGAACCAGCCTTAAAGGTGTAGAACTTAATATACAGCATAAACAGAACAGGCAATTGGGGATACAAGCATCAAAAAGTCACCCCAGGACAGCAGTGCTTCCCCAGCTTAAATTTTAAAGGTTGGAAGAAAGGCCATGTTTCGGTTACCCCGGTAGCCCCAAAACATGTCATATCATGACTTAGTTTCCCTTCTAAGGGATTTAATACAGAATAAGCAGCTCCAGTATCTACCAGAAAATCAGTGTCCTCTTTCCTCAGGTTAGCTACAATCACAGGTTCTTCCGGGAAAGAAACCTTCAGTCCCCATCACTCAGAACTTGAGCTGCTTGAGATTTGCACTACTGGGAGTTGGGGAACTGAGGAATTTTCTTTCAATGCTGGGCAGTCATTCTTCCAATGTTCCCACTTCTTGCAGTATGCACACTGGTCCTTCTCTGTAGGGGAAGTTTTCTTGGACTACTTTTCTTGAGTTGCTTTCTTACTAGGCTGGGATTTAATTTTTCCAGTGGGGCCTCTGTCTCGAAACACCTTCTAGGCCACGTCTAGCAGTTTATCTATGTCTCAAACTCCCTCTATCTACCGTGTTTTAACCATTATACCACAAGGCTTTGATATTGTTTTAAACTCATCATTTGTTCTGGTGTATTTGGATCCCATCCCAGATTTTCAAGGGGGAATATCTGTGGGACAGTGCCTTGAAGCAATCCATTTGCAATGCTCACCTTGACTGATGTTGTGATGGCTTTGTTGACCATTCTTCTCTTGGTAGGGTCAAGTAATGTGTCTAACATAGAGTTCAAATCAGCCCAGTCAGGGTTTTGTGAATTAATTGGCCATTCTACTAATGTTGCTACATTATCTGGGTTCTCTTTATATTTCCCCACAGTACTTTTCCACTGTTCTAACTCAATAAGGGAGTATGGAACCTTCACATACTTTGGCCCCTGATTGCTGACTGCTTGCCGCAATGGGGTTTGTAAAACTTGTTCTGGTCTTTTTGCCCTGGTAAGTTTGGCAATCAAGCTACATTCCCTGATGGTTTGTCTGGCTATTTTTCCTCTCCTTCACCTGCTTAGGGCAGCAATGATCTGATCAATCTCACCTTCCTTCTCAGTATCCATCTCATTCTCTCCCCCGGGGCTGTCTGACCCTGTTGTCTCTGTTGTAGCATATAATCTGTTTCGCCTAATCCCGACCATAAGAAGGGCCATACAGGACTTTGTACACCACTGGTCCCAGGCTGTGTACCTGCATACATCAATGACGTCATTGGAGGCAGCTCCTTGGTGTTTGCGGTTACCATGGAAACTCACAGGCCTGAGAGGAGAGGAAGAATCACTGCCCCCACAAAAGGTTCCCTCTCCATCCTCTTTGTAGAAGGCTCTGTCCCCTGGCTCCTCCCCTAGGGGTGGTGCCATGGGCTGCACATGCTCACTGTTCCCTCCCCGCTCCTCCTTCACCAGCTGGGAGCCTGCCAGGGGCACGCCCCACCCCACTCCCCCTTGCTTAGATGGTAGTGGCACTGGCCTTGCCGAGAGTGGCAGCAAGAGCAGGGGGACCGGCCCAACGGGGAGCAGCGGCAGTAGTGGCCAAAGCCCTTCCCTCCCCACCTGCTGTGATATCAGCAGTGATGGTGCCAGAGAGGGTAGGACTGTGGGTGGAGGGGCCAGCGGCACCACGGGGGTGGCACTGGTGGGACTGGGGATGAAGGGGCCCAGCCCTGACTTGGGCTCAGGCCCACCCTCAAATCAGGCACTATGAGGTCTAACTCTGCCTCCTCCATGTTTTTACATTTGCTATCCCATATCGACATCAACTCATCTTTTTTCATTTTCTCCTGTTTTTTCTTTAAGAGCAATATATGCTCTTTTTTCTCTGGCTCTTGGCAACAAGCCAATACCATAAAGAGCCTAGCATATTCTAGCTCGTCAAAATGTCGGTCTTCGCCTATGCCGGAAATTAAACTTGATATTAACTTCTTATCAAGACTCTAGAATCCAGGACATGTCTCATGGTTATCTAGTTCATAAGTCGTCCAGATTTTTTCTGAGAGTCTAATAAGTTTGGATTTAAAAAACAGTGAATCCCCCCGGTTAAATCAGACCAGTTTTTCAAAACTAACCCCCGGGGACTATCTCTTGGGATATTATTATTACAATATTCACAAGAAAATATATACGCCATATCTCAACAGTTATGAGTAAGAATGTAATTAGGGGGAGAGGGAGAGAGAGAAAGCAAGCAAGGGACAGGATTTGAAGCCTCGCCCTTTGGAGCCGCAGCACAGGGACTCACTCCCTGCGCTACTGCTGGCTTCACGCCAACAGCACTGTAATCCAACCCCGCTTTCAGAGAGCGTCCTCTCTTACTACCAGCAGGGGAGAAGGAGAGCACTCCACCTGACCCTAGGGCCCTTTCACACTAACACCTAACTCAGATGCAAAACAAAATACCCCTTTTATTCAATTACTCACACACCTCTGTCAGGTTCATGAAACTTTGGATTCTTGGGCTCTGATACCTTCTGGGGCCACCACTCCTTGGTGTGCCGGCAGGAGTGGGGGGGCAGGAGCTGGCTGTTCCTCTGGTCCGAGGGGGGTTTCAGATGCCTCACTGTCCCAGTGGAGTTGCCAGAAACTGATGCCTTGGGAAGGCTGACCTGGAACAGAGACTGAACAGAGCTAGAGAATAAAGTAGGTCTCATCCTTGTTTCTCTCTTCAGCCCACCATTTTATACATAAAGCTGATTGCTTTATGTGTAAAATGGGAAGGTTATATTGCATGTTCTTTTATTAATAGAATCTGAAAAATGTGATAGATAAATATCCTTAGATTGTAACAAAGAGATGGGATTGTTGTAATTCCTTGAATAGATAGAAGACAGGAGGACCATCTGCAATTCCTGAAGATAAGGAACAATTGAGCCTTGTTGAAGAAGACTGATTTATCACCTCTATCCAGACTCAGTGGAGCCCCATAGATAAACTGTATACTTAAGGGGGGGGTCTTGAAACCAAAAATGAATATTTGAATCATGTATTAGCTTATTTAAATATGTAACACCAAGACTTTTAAATACCAAGAAATCTGGAATAGGGTGTGGCTTTGCACCCTCAGCTGAGTAGCTAACTCTTTTGTCTCCTTAATTGTCTATTTTTATTCTATTTTATTTCATTTTTATTAAACTTATAAATTAATATAAAAAGGTGAAACGTCGTTTTTCACAGGGGTGCAATTTTTTAAGGATGAGCTGTTCTAGTATAGAAGCAAAGGTTCTTGTCTTCTATCTCTGAAAGCAAAAGTTCTCTCTAAGATAACAGCTTTTTTCAGCATCTATATTCTCCAGTTCTCTTCTGAGCTGCACATGAACACTGCATCCCCTCCATGCACTTTATGAATTACAGGGAAATAGTCTGGTGTATCATATTCTCACCATGGCTTGCAAAAGATTTTGCAGCTCTGGCGCCGGAACATCTCCTCCCCTTCCCTCTGTGCTTTGGCCCCTCCTTCTTCATTGAT
This sequence comes from Phylloscopus collybita, assembly GCA_027886175.1. Lineage (NCBI taxonomy): Eukaryota > Metazoa > Chordata > Aves > Passeriformes > Phylloscopidae > Phylloscopus > Phylloscopus collybita. The sequence goes on from JAJNNQ010000057.1 coordinate 7,670,943, forward strand.
CTTGGTGTTGCCATATTGTTTTTCTTCATGTGCCTTCACCTTTCCCCTTTTCTGACTCGGGAGAAGATTGGTGTCTGCAGATTTGTTTTCAAATGGAATTTTGCAGCGCTGGAAAAGTTAATCTTGCCTGAGCCCTGCACCAGATAATTGCCTCTCACTGTTGGTCATGTGATCCCTGCCGGGCAGCAGCCGTGGGGCCGCTCCTGGAGCTGATTATAGCTGCATAGTTGCTTGCGGCAACTCTGAAAGGGTTAATCTCGTCTGGGCCATGCATCAGGGAAATCCCTCACTGTGCTTTTCGCTGCTGATCATGTGGTCTCCGCAGGCACCGAACAGGCCACGCTGGCTGCTGGCTCCACTCTGGGGCTGCCCCCGGGCGCGGGCTGCAGAGTCGCCCCCGGTCCTAGCCGCATGATGTCTTGAAGTGCCGGGATGACTTCCTGGCAGCAGAAATTTCAGTGGGCGCACTGGGGACTGGGCCGCGGCCGCACTGGGGGTTGCACCGGGGCCGCGCTGGGGCCCAGTGGCTTCCCCTCCTCCCTGCCTTGCAGCTGCTCCGGAGCGGGGGGCTTTCTCTCTTCTGTAGAAAGCAGGAAGTAAGAGAAAGCTTTCCGCGGTTTTTCGTTCTTCAATATGATTTAGATTCTCTAATTGGCTTAGCAGTGTATCAGTTTTTCAGACCCAGCTAGCTATTGGTTCTGTCAGCTACAGAGGAAGCTGTAATGTTCTTCACAGGAAAAGTTGCTTCTGTTGCTGACCCTTTTTCCTCCCCACCAAAAATTCAATTAAGGCAAACCCAGAGCAACCGCTGAGCGACCTAATAGATCACAGCAATTACACAGTTCACTGCGCAATTGTAAATGCCACAGGAAAGGCATTCTTCCTTCATATTGCTATAAGACCGAATTAATGGAAAGAATAAGCCAAGAACTGTGAGGAAGATGGAATTGACATCACAGAGACTAGCTCTACCACATGGGACCCCCCACAGCAGCGACGCCAGAGCCAGCCACGGCACAGCCAGCATCCCACTCACAGCAAGCCACAGCGGCATGGTGCCCCCTGCCCTCTGACTCCAACTCAGACGGTGAGAGCCCTGACCCCAATTTTCACGGCACGCCACGACTGCAGGTCAAATCACAGCATGCAAACAAACTGCAGCAAAGTTTGCTGAGCTATCAAATTGCCAAACTCAATTAGAAAAGCAGACGGCTGCAGTTTCTCGGTTTTCCCCACAAAACATGCAAAATCTCGCAGCTCTGCAATCTACTCAATCTGCTCCGTCGTTCCCACCTTCTGCACAGCAGATGACGCTGCCAGCCACCCAACAGAATCCTATACAAAGGTGCTGGGCTAGCGTCTTGAAAGATGTGGTCCTCGAAGGTGACTTAAATGTAACTAACTCTATTGCTTGTCCAGTCCTTATAGAAAATGCCCAGGCTCGATGGGAGCCTCACGAGTGGAAGGTGTTAAGTTCAGCAAAGCAAACAGTTACCACCTATGGAATAAGATCAGAAGCAGCCAGAAATATAATTCAGTACATCTTCACAGCAGATGTACTCTGCCCTGCTGACTGCTCCAGCATTGCATCCCTGCTGTTAACACCCTCGGAGTTTCTCATTTTTGAAAGAGAGTGGAGGCATTTGGCAATTGAAGAGGCAAACAAAACCCAAGTAGTAGGGGATCCTTTTTATGGACTCCAGCCTGATATGCTGACAGGGCAAGGACCGTATGCCACAACCAATGTCCAGCTCACCTACCCCACTGAGATCCATCAGATGGCTCAAGCATTGGCCCACAAAACCTTGATTTTGGTTCCTGACAAGAAGAAACCTGCACCATATGCTACCATCAGGCAAGGGGCCACAGAACCATATGGACAATTTATTGATAGACTGTCAGCTGCTTTAAAGGATGCACAAGACCTAACCACAGACGTGCAAGATCACCTGTTTCCTTCCCTCACCTTTGAAAATGCCAACTCACGTACCAGAACCATCCTAGCCACTGTCCCTCAAGGCTGTGCAGTCGATGAGATGCTGGTGCGGGCGACCAGAGCTGAACAAAGTGACCAGACAGCAGCATTTACAGCTGCCATGAAAGATGCGATGCAGAAACAAGCACACATCATTGCAGCTGCTCTGTCAGGAGGCAACACAAATTATCCCAGCCACAACGAAAAACCACCATCACCTGACATCCCTGGTTTTTGGTGTGGTGAAACAGGCCATGTCATGCTAGGGCCTGCACTGACAGCTTTAGACTCCCTTGAATGATGTACAAGGGATGAAAGAAGAAATTGCAGTTGTGATACATCACCATGCAGTGAAGAAGGGAAGACCACAGGCGATTCCAGGACTTTACGTTTATCACAAGAACATGCAAATGGGTGAATGACAAGGACAGAGTTTTGTGTTGTTTAATGTTTGTAGTTGTATGTGTGTTTTTGCAGGAGAAGCAGGACCTGTGTGGGTGCCAAGTTGATTTACCCGTGCATGTTTCTAATCAGAAATAACAGCTAACAGTGATAACGATGGTGACAACAGCGACTCACCTGGAGCACCTTGTGACGACCCTGAAACTGGTGAAAATTGATTTTATAAAATATAGAAAAATAGTTATATAGTTATAGTTATAAGATTAAGTTTAGTGATAAATTGTTTTAGTATTTAGAGTTAAGTAATAGTTGGTTGTTGTTTTTATTGAAGTAAAATTAAAAGAGACAACCAGAAAGATGAGCAGAATGTTGGGAGTTGGAATGTTTGTTTTAATTGGTGTTTTAGTGAAAAAGGTATCCGGAGTGCTTGTGTCTTGGTTTAGAAAGACAGGTATCTGCCAGGGAAACTGGGGTTCTCCTAGGATGGAGAATACCAACCCCTCACACCCCGACGAATTATAATTTTGCAATCAAGGGCTCTCAGGCAAAGATGTTGGGGATAGGAATAACAGTTCTTTACTAGGAAATATTAACAATACAAATGTGATAGGAAACAAAACCACCCAACCGAACAAACAAATAAACAAATAAACAACAATTTTGGAAGAAAACCCTGACAGAGTCAGAGCCTCAATCTGACCCTGTGATTCAGGATGTTGAAAGCAGTCCAAAGTAAAGTCCTTCTGAAGTGGCAGACGTGATTCTGTTGGAGCAGAGATGATTCTGTGAAAAAGCAGGTCCAGGAGTGGTGAGGAGGGGGGTCCGGGACTGGTGAGATGGAGTCTGGTGAGACGAAATCCGGTCTTCCTCCCGACAGAAAATCGGGTGGAAAAACTGGCTGCTCTCCTGTCTTGTCAGGGAGGGATGAAAAGGACAATCCTCCTGAGAAGCCCTGGCTCTGGATTAGGGGAGAGAAGGGAAGCAGGATGGCGAGCACAGAAGGCGAAGAAATTCTTGCCACACCGCAGGGGAGGAAACGCAGAGCACCCAGCTCTTGCAGCAGGGCAGCCCCGGCGCGGTCCCAGCCTTCCCTCCCGGCCGCCTCCCCTCCCCCCACCCCCCACCGCCAGGGCATGAGATGTATAGAAATGCAAATGCACCGCACAGGCTGGGGAAGGTGGCAATGGCCCTATCAAGATGGGGCATCAGGCGCCCAAACAGATGGAAATAGAATACACAAAACCCGGCTCCACAACCCAGGACAGCTTGACATTGACCCAAGGCAAAATATGTGGGTCACTTGGGCCAGTCAAACTGGGCAAGATTCATTTTGTCTTTAACTACACCATCCAATCCTTTTCGCACCTGTTTGATTGGAGTCCCGGTGAATTCCATGGCAGAGTTCAAAGCTTGGACTCAAGCCAAAATTAACCCAGAGAGTGTTTTGGGAGCACAAGCTGTTGCTGTTGCACAAAATCTTAAAGTTACTGGTGCTGAACCCCAAGAACTTGACCCTTTGGGTTCTGTGCCAGGCAATTATTGTTTTTATTGTTTGGTTTTTGGGCACTTTGTTATAAACTCAAGCTTGTTGATTGTGAAGGAAAAACAACCAAGAAATGGCAACACTTGGCTGTCTCCCAGGTCCGCATTGTATTACAATCATTTTGAATATGGTAACAATTGGACTGAATCCGTGATACCATTAAAGGGTGCTGTAAAGAAATTGCCACCAGGAATCTTTCTCATTTGTGGAGATACAGTCTGGTCTGTAGTCCCTCCAGGAGCTGTAGGAGGTCCATGTTACTTTGGCAAATTGACACTGTTTGGTCCCAGCATTCATCAGGTTTTTGGGTTGTCTCAAAAGACCCGATGAGCCAAATGCAGTGAACTTCAACTAGACCCCAATTGTAAAGATGAGGTAACATTATGGAATGGTGCAGCCGTAATATTGGCATCATTTTTTTTCCCCAGGAGTTGCTTCAGCGCAGGCTCTCACACAGTTGAAAACCTTGGCCTGCTGGACAGGAAAACAAATTAACATAACATCTAATATGTTAAGTGAGCTTGCTGCGGATGTTAACAACATCCATCATGCAGTTCTTCAAAACAGAGCTGCCATTGACTTCCTCCTTCTCGCTCAAGGGCATGGATGTGAGGAGTTTGAAGGCATGTGCTGCATGAATTTCTCAGACCATTCTCAATCGATTTACAAACAGCTTTCACATCTGAAGAGCAACATGGGGAAGCTTGTAGTTGTTGACAGTCCATTTGACAAATGGCTCGATTCATGGGGTTTCACTGGGTGGATCAAAGATCTGATCCGTTTTGGTGTTGTGATTTTGGTTGGTATTGTAGTTATCTTAGTTTTTGTGCCTTGTTTGTTGCAGTGTATAGGAAAAATAACCAGCCGTGCCTTTCAGTCAGTTTGGGTAGCCCAAGAAGAAAAAGGGGGAATTGTAGCAGAATTTCTTAGGGAATGTGGGCATGATGTGTTTTGGAAGATCTGAGCTATCCTAGACTGGGCCTCAGTTTCAGGCCTGTCTGGAAGTGGACAGACCTGTGGCGCAGCAAAAATTTAAGTTAAGGTGTGTTTAAGCATTAGATAGGTTAGTTTTGATATGATCACTGTGGCTTCCTTAAGGGTGAAATTGTTTGCATTTTTCTTCACACTGAATGCCAATTAGAAAAGACTTGTAACTGTAAACTATCTGAAACCATATTTAACCGGCCATCTCCAGATAATAAAGGAAGAACGCATGATTCAAGCACATTGGTTTTTGTTCTGCGTTGCTCGGTCCAGCTCCCATTTAATTAAGAGTTCCCTGGCTTCAGTTTCCTCCCAAAATTTGCCCTAAACCAGGACAACTCCATACAGAGTGTTAACTACTGCTTTCTCATTTTGGTCAGACAAAACAATTCCTCTCTAGGCCTGGGAACCAAGGACACCTTACTGTCTCAGGCCTCGAGAAATGTAAACAAAGTGAGTTGGGAGGAGCAAACTTGGGGTAAATTACTTCATTACCTGAAGCTGTAATTGGAAGATTGACCCCCTGTTATAAGTACGTATTATATTATTGGCTTTTCGCAAATATTAAAATGAATGCTATATGTATAATGTTGGAAAACTGCTGTATGACTATAGTTTCTTTTATTTCTGCTAGTAATAAAACTTAGAAATAGTGTGATATATAAAATGCTTTTGTTCATATAGCTAACTCAGAGAATGGTAAAGATAATCAGGAAATTCCTCACATTCTTGGATTATCCTATCTGGATGAAGACATGAGAGCCCCAGGGGAGCAATTTATTGACCCTCCTTATCAGGGAGTGTGGGGATGGTGGAATGAAGACACAAGGAGAAATAAAATGTTGATCTGCAGGATGGAATAGGGGCAGGTCGGGGGTTGAAACCAAGCAAAAGAGCATCTAAACTTAAAGGAATGTTTGAATAATGCATAGAGGTTTATGAATATGCAACATGCTGAGGCATTTAAAGAAGTGTTTCTGAGTTAGTAGACATGCTCTTGGCTGAATGCCAAGCATCCGGCCTTAATTTTTATTTTTGCTTTTGTGTCTCTTATTGTTTTTTTTTAATTAAACCTTTTAAATTTTACCAGAAAAGTGAACCTCATTTTTCACACCCCTAATATGCAAATGGACCAAACTTATAAAAGTATGAAAACCTATGACCTGTCATCCCTTTTTGGGTGTAGCCCCTGGGGGGGCTTTGTCTGCCTGAAAATGTACCTGAAGGCCCTTCAATAAATATAACCACTTTTTATTCCCTTACTTTTGTCTGGCCTCTGTTTTTAGGTAGTCCTAAAGGCATCAGTTTCTGGTGACCATGAACAGACAGGAGGCCTCTGGAGAATCCTCTGGACTGAGTAAGATCCAGCTACAACACTCCCCTGCTGGCACTTTCGGGAGCAGTGGCTATGGTCCTAGGTGGCATCGGAGTCCAAGAATCCAACACAGAGGCAGAAATGTAAGGAGGCGAGTAAAAAGCAGTGTTTTGTTGTTAGCACCTTGGTTTGGTGCTAAAACTCTCTCTTATAGTTTTGTTTGGTGCATGAAAGGATCTGAGAGTCCAAGGTTTAGTCTGATGACTGGAGTGATTTGCTATTTGCTCGTAAAGTAGGAGGGGACACCCTCTGAACGAGCGGAGTTTTAGCACTGCAGTGGCGAGATTTGGCCTGAGGCCAGTGGTGGTGTGGTGGGTTAAGCCCTACACTGCTGGTCCGAAGGTTGAGAATTTGACTCCTGTGCGTTCCTCATTCTTGTTCTCTCTCTCTCCTTGCTTAATAGTGTGTGTCTCTAGGTCGCTTGCTTTATTTCTGTGATTTTTTTATCCTGTTTATAAGTGTAGACATGGGCTGTGTCTTCTCATGTTAAGATACAACTCAAGTACCTGAAGATTCCCCTTTAAATTTAATATTGAAGAACTGGCAGAGATTAGCAGGCAAAGAAACATTTCTTTCCAAAGTTGAATTGATTAGACTATCAGAACAGGTCATGGCCCAAATTTAGCAGCTTAGATGAAGAACTGATATTAAATCTGATGTCTTGCATACGCCAAGACTGGTATTGGGGGGAACTTGAGTATGCTAAGCTTTTTAGGCTTCTATTATGTGATGAAAAGCTACAGAGAACCAAGAAGGAACAGCATGTGATGCTTCTGAAAAAGGAGAAGGATGAGAAAGAAGAGCCTGTTCTTAGTCCACCATGTGAGGCACAAGGAAGAGGTAAAAATGGATTTCGTAGCACCCTCTCTGAGGGCAGGGCTGCCTGCCGTGGCAGGCCCCCCTCCACTGCCTCCACTCCCCCCCACACAATCTCCCCCAGAAGCACCGGGGGGCGGGGGGGGGGGGGGGGAGGGGGGCAGCTTTCACAATACTCCTGCTCATAAAAGAAAAAGGAGAGTGAAAAGGGGATTTTTACAGACCACCACCCCCCTCTCAGTGGACAGTGGTGCCAGCAAAAGCAGACCCACTGGCTTAACTCTGGCTGCTGCTTCTGCCTTCCCCTCCCTCCCCTCATCCGGGGTCCAGAGAGGCGGAAGGGCAGCCTCTGCAGTCAAGGGCACTGCCCCTAAAGGCTGAGCCAGAGGGCAGAGCCTCCCATTGAGAGGGTGGGCACAAAACCTCCAATTGAGAGGGCAGGGAGAGGATTTCCCACCAAAGGGGCAGTACCTCTGTCACTCTCAGAGGTAACAACTTGCGCCTGAGTTTCCATGGGAATACCATTCGCCTGGAGACAGGCGCAGGAGATGATGTCACACTCAGCACCAGTGAAGTCAGCAAGTCTGGGGCTGCTCTGCCTCAGCACCATTGGGCCGGGGCTGCTCAGCCTCCGCACCATTTTAAATCCTGCTTGGCAATTCCTAGTACCAATACTGACCCAGACAGCTCCAGCAAGGCAGATTCAATGGAAACAGACAGTAATATTAACTCAGATTGTTATGTGATGGTTGTGGGTTGGAGACAGATGCACAGCACAGTACACACTGAGAGTCATCAGCAAACAGCATCTTTTATTGTCTAAGGCTCCCTTTTATAGGGAGTTTGAATTTCCCGGGCCTGGAGAGCTGATTGGTTGAGAATCTCTGCACCACCCAGACCTCTGGCCAGTGATGTGTCTGCATCTAGGGCTTGGATGGGGTTGACTGAGGTCTTTGTTCACCTAGGGACCTCTAGAACAAGCCAGGTTAGCCAAATTGGATTTATGATCAGATTTATTTTGTCCAGTTACAGACCAGCTGTATGCTGCTACATCAGATAACTCCTCCGGAGAGGAGGATGAGGAGACATCTGTTTTGATCAGATGAAAGAGGCAAAAAATAACAAAGAACGCCATGAGAGTACATAGTCTGATCGCCAACTGTACCAGATCTCAAAAGGAAGAACCAGTTTTACAAGCCCCTCTGAGACAAGCAGTCGGTAACCAAGGGCCTATATATATAAAAGTCCCGTACTCTCTTGTAACGTTAGAACAATGGAAGACCAGCATTGGAAAATATAAAGAAAATCCAGACAAAGTAGCTAACTTGGTAGAGAGGGCAATTGACAAACAGAACCCTGACTGGAGTGATTTGAAATCTATGATAGACACATTGCCTGATCACACTAAAAGAGAAATGGTTAATAAGGCTATTTTAACTTCTGTAGAGGCACAAATAGCAAGTGGGTCTATTTGTTGGGCAATTGAAGAGACAGGGTCCCCATGGTTTGCATCAATGAAGCCAATTTTATTGAATACACTGCTGGTTTATATACCTTTCAAGCATGAGCTAAAAATAACTACTTGCTTAAGCAATGATGTCATAAAGGCAAATTATTAAGTTGGCTTTTCGCAAATATTAAAATGAATGTTATATGTATAATGTGAGAAGGTTTTGCTGCATTTTATTATTAATAGGGTTCAGAAATAGTGATGTGATGAATGTATATATTTTTTAGGTTGTAGCATAATATTGAAAGTAAAGACTCTTTTTGTAACATCTAAACCGACTAAACCGGAGGAGAGAATCCTCCTGCATTCCTGAATTATCCAGACAAAGATAATGATGAACCAAAGCTCCAAGAAGGAATTTATTGATCCTCTGTTATCAGAAAATAGGACATGAGATGACCAAGAGGCGCCACCAAGAAATTTATCTACAAGGAGTAATAAAATGCTAAATTGGTGAAATAGGGGCAGGTTGGGAGAGTTAAAACTAGGAAAAAATTTCTAAACTCAAAGGAATGTTTGAATAATGCATTAGGTTCTTTTGAATATGTAATAAACTGGTACATTTAAAGAGGTGTTTTTCTGAGTTAAGGTGTTCTTTCTGGCTGCATGCCAGGCACCCGGCCATCAACTATTTTGCTTGTCTGTCTCCTAATTGTCGTTTTTAATTTTTGTTAAACTTATAAATTTTTCTAAGAAAGTGTACCTCGTTTTTCACAAATAACAACCATAACAACCATATCTATGTTTCTTACTAACATTGCCTCACTATGGGCTAGCAAAGACTTGCACAGGCTTGTACTGAATTGCATACCAAGCGCACCTCTACCTCTTCCTCCATCAGGGTCCTGTCTACAATTGCCAGGGCTTGTGGCCATCTAGCACATCTACTTCTGTAATGAGTTCAGCAATACTTTGAGTCCTGTTTCCTAGCTGTATTCCCACATCTGTTCAGAGGACAGTGTCTGAATTCTTCATGTTGGCTAATTCAGGGTGAGATCCTAATGTGCCAGAACAAATGGCGAAGCTAAAACGATACCAGAATCTCATAATATATGGGTTAAGACATGGTGTTCCTAAAGCTCTAAATTGGTCTAAGTTATATGAGATAAAGCAAAATCAAGATGAATCTCCCACTGATTTTTAAAATAAGCTAAGAGACCTTCAATCAAATAACAGCCTTACATCCTGATCCAACTGAAGTGAAGTCTCACCCAACTGTCCTCTTTATAGGTCAAGCTACAAATGATATTAAAAAAAAAGCTGCAAAATATAGACGGGATTCAGAACATGAGTAAATTACTAGTAGTAGCCTAGAAGATGTATTGAGACAGAGACTCAAGCGAAAAATTAGACACCATCCTAGTAAGAGGGTTAATCAGGAGAAGTCACCCAAGAGTACGTCTTCCCCTCTGGATGAAGATCAGTGTGCCTATTGCAAGAAAAAGGGACATTGAAAGAATGACTGTCTGATGTTGCAGAAGAAATCCCCAGTCCCCCAACTGACTGTGGCACAGGAATCAGAATGAGAGGACCAAAGGCTTCTCTTCCAGCAGAGCCTTTCATTAGAGCTAAGCTGGGGAAAGATGATATTGAATTTGTGGTAGATACCGGAGCAGCGTATTCTGTGTGAAATACTTTAGAAGGGAAACTGAGCCAAGATACTGTTGGGGGGACCAGGCTAAGTGAAACACGACCTTTCTTCCAACCGAAAAATTCAAACTGGGGAAGCACTGGGTAACGGACCAAATCCTTTATGTGCCTAAGTCCCCCAAACCATTGCTAGGGAGGTATTTACTGGAGAAATTGGAAGCAGAAATTAAAAAGAGAAAGGAAGTGATGCCTTAAGTTTTAGATTTCATGTTTTTCGTGCCCATCCCCTAGCACCACCCCTTCCCCAAAGCCCATCTCCTAGCACCACTCTTTCCCCTGATTGGCCAAAACCCTAGCACCACCCCTTTCCCTAAGCCCATCCCCTAGCACCACCCCTTCCCCTGATTGGCCAGAACCCTAGCACCACCCCTTACCCTAAGCCCATCCTTTAGCACCACCCCCAACCCTAAGCCCATCTTCTAGCACCACCCCTTCCCCTAAGCTCATCTCCTAGAACCATCCCCAACCCTAAGCCCATCCCCTAGCAGCACCCCTTCCCCCAAACCCATCCTATAGCACCACCTTTTCCCCTGATTGGCCAGAACCCTAGCACCACCCCTTCCCCGAAGACCATCCTCTAAAACCACCCCTTCCCCTAAAACCATCCCTTAGCACCACCCCTTTCCTTAAGACCATCCCCTAGAACCACCCCTTCCACTGATTGGCCAGAACCCTAGGAACACCCCTTTCCCTAAGACCATCCCCTAGCACCACCCCTTCCCCTAAGCCCATCCCCTAGCACCACCCGTTCCCCCAAAGCCCATCCCCTAGCACCACACCCAACGCTAAGCCCATCCCCTAGCATTAAAGCTTCCCCTAAGCCAATCCGCTAGCACCACCCCCTCCCCTGATTGGCCAGAACACTAGCACCATCCCTTCCCCTAAGCCCATCCCCTAGAACCACCCCTTCCCCTAAGCTCATCCTTTAGCACCACCCCTTCCCCTGATTAGCTAGAACCCTAGCACCACCCCTTCTTTAAGCCCATCCCCTAGCACCACTTCTTCCCCTAAGCTCATCCTTTAGCACCAACCCTTCCCGTAAGCCCAGACCCTAGCACCACCCCTTCTCTAAGCCCATCCCCTAGAACCACCCCTTCCCCTAAGCCCATCCTCTAGCACCAACCCTTCCCCTAAGCCCATGCCCTAGAACAACCCCTTCCCCTGATTGGCCAGATCCCTAGCACCACCCCTTCCCTTAAGCCCATCCCCTAGCACCACTCCTTCTCCTAAGCCTATCCCCTAGCACCACCCTTCCTCTAATTGGCCAGAACCCTAGCACCACCCCTTCCCCTAAACCCATCCCATAGTACCACCCCCAAACCTAAGCCCATCCCCTAGCATCACCCTTTCTCCTAAGCCCATCACCTAGCACCACCCTTCTCCTAAGCCCATTCCCTAGCACCACCTCTTCCCCCAAGCCCATCCCCTTGCACCACCCCTTCCCTTAAGCCCATCACCTAGCACCACCCCTTCCCCTAAGCCCATCCCCTAGCACCACCCCTTCCCCTAAGCCCATCTTCTAGCACCACCCCCAACCCTACGCCCATCCCCTGACACCACCCCTTCCCCTAAGCCCATCCCCTAGCACTCCCCCTTCCCTTAAGCCCATCCCTTAGCACCAACCCTTCCCATGATTGGCCAGAACCCAAGCACAACCTCTTCCCCTAAGCCCATCATCTAGCACCACCCCTTCCTATAAGCCCATTCTCTAGCACCACCCCTTCCCCTGATTGGTTAGAACCCTAGCACCACCCCATCCCCTAAGCCCATCACCTAGCACCACCCCTTCCCCTAAGCCCATCCCCTAGCACCACCCCTTCCCCTAAGCCCATCTTCTAGCACCACCCCCAACCCTACGCCCATCCCCTGACACCACCCCTTCCCCTAAGCCCATCCCCTAGCACTCCCCCTTCCCTTAAGCCCATCCCTTAGCACCAACCCTTCCCATGATTGGCCAGAACCCAAGCACAACCTCTTCCCCTAAGCCCATCATCTAGCACCACCCCTTCCTATAAGCCCATTCTCTAGCACCACCCCTTCCCCTGATTGGTTAGAACCCTAGCACCACCCCATCCCCTAAGCCCATCCCCGAGCACCACCCCCAACCCTAAGCCCATCCCCTAGCACCACCCCCAACCCTAAGCCCATCCCCTAGCACCACCCTTTCCCCTAAGCCCGTCCCCTAGCACCACCCCTTCCACTGAATGGCAAGAACACTAGCGCCACCTGTCACGACCCGCTAATGCAGGCGGGAATCGTGATGGTTCGAGTTTGATCTCAAGGCGCAAAAGATATAACAAGGGACAATAATAATTTGCTCAAAAGCCGTACACTTTATTAAGTGCACTTTTGCACAGTACGCGATAGAAAAGAGAGAAAGGGAGAGAGGGGAGAGGGATAAAGTAAAAGAGAGAGAGAGAAAGGGGTATAGCTACCGACGGAGAGACGATATCCTCGTGGTCCTGCCAATAGATCCGACTTCTTCCTTGGGGAGATCTCAGAATTTGGGCGATCTTGAGGTATCTCTTATAGTCCTTTCTGAAGCGGCAGGCAGTTTGCCGGAAGGTGAGCTCAGCATCAGGTGAATCAGGTGCAGCACTCCAGCACTTAGAGCAAATAACCACCTCAGGAACAGGTACAGGTATAGGGCAAGCACAGGACAGGCCAGCCCAAGACCAGTCTGCCGTGAAGTCCTATTGTCCAAGCTGGTTCCTAGGGGGATGTATCGGTCCAACGAGCGCACCTGTGGACAATGGCTGGCAGTCTTCCTACCTTAGTCAGGCCAGAACTGCTGCATTGGGGGGGGAGGTTTTAGTCCCAGTCCCTTTTGGGGTCTTCAGTCCTTGGCGATGATCGTGAGGCAGATGAGGAATTTAGGGACCGTCCCTTACACCACCCCGTGACTCACGATTGTCGACAGGACAGCTTCATCAGCAAGATTCTTCCGTAGTGTTGACACGAAGTCTTCAGGACTCGTCAATCGTCGGTAGCACAACCCAAGGAAAATAGAAGTGAGAAAAGGGAAAAAGAAAGGGATGGAGGAAAAATCAAAACAATTAATAATCACAATGATTATTAGTCATAATTAATCACAAAATAATCACAATGATTGTTATAACAATTTCTTACTCTTAATTGATTACAAACTTAAACATATAAAATTAATTCAAAATTTTAAAAGCAATTACAATTTTAATCACAAAATTAGGCATACAAAATTAACTCAACATATTAAGAACAACAACAATTTTTAGTTATACAAAATTAAGTCAAAATACTAAAACAATTACAATTTTCAAATAATCACAATAAATCAAAGCAAGGTAAATTTAAACAATATCTAAAGTTTTATAATTCAAGTTACAAACTACTTTGTTTCACATCAATGGCTTTGGGCATATCTATAGGAAAAGGAACTCTAATCAAATTATGTGCTTTCATCGCAGTGGTCAATCTTGTCAATCTTTTTATCATTTTCCAAATTATTATATACAGAATTGTCTGCAAAACAAAACCAATCAAAACTAAAATCAAAAGAACAACAATGGGATGACACAGTATGTTCAGGATACTTGTAGCAGTAGGTGACCACCCGAAAAGAGTATCCCACCACCTGTGTTCAGTATCTTTTATCACTCTCTCTGAGATGGAATGGATTTCTTTTACATCATGTTGGACTGTCACCAAGGTCTTTTGCCCATCTTCCTTGATTTTTTCTAAAATGTCAGTTAAATCTTGGTGGAGCAGCAATTGCTTTACCAAAGTTAAGTCCATCCCAATGGGTGTAGGCAATAATTTGTGTATCAAAGTGTAATTGGATTGTATAAGTTGATGAGAAGTAACTGGAGCTAAATAGGAGAAATCACATCCAGTAATTTTAGTAAAATTGCAAACACAGAAATTTGAATGATTTTTGGTATCTACTAGCATATCTTCTACAAATATAGCATCACAAGCAGTTCTTAAGCATGCACATCCATGGCCTATGTATATAAGCACTGTTTCAGGAGTCTCATTAGGATGAACTTCAAAATGACAGATGTTTTGTTCTGTGTCTAAACAAATATCTTGAGCTATAATTGCATTACTATCACAAATGAATCCTTGTTGGCCCTGAGCTATGCAAGCTTCCAAGTTAACAGTTTGCCATTTCCCATCAACTTGACGGGCCCATTCTCTATGTTCTAAAGGATAGAGAACAGCTCCGTCATGGTTCAATCCTAGAGCAATGATAGGAAATATCAAATGCACTGAAGCATTACGTATGGTTAACACAAAGGCTGTGGCTGTATTTGTAACAGGGTTATAGGTAAAATTCACTAATTTCCACCAGGACTGGAATTCTCTTTCAAAATCAGTGGCACTATCCCAGATTATTTTCCAAATTTCAGTAGGGAAAGTACCTTCTTCCCCTTCTCTTATAATTGAAGCAGTAACTGACTGCATCCATAGTTGAGCCTGGATGCAGCTGAGAGCCCAAGAAACATTGGTTTGTGTAGCACCAAGTGCATCAATTATCAATTTGGAATCGTTTACATTTATTTTCTCCCAATCTGGTACTACATTTGATAACAGCCACTGATGGGTTCCCAAGGCCAATAGGGAGGATTGCAGTGGTTGTTGTAATTTGGCTAGATCTCTAGTTGTGGCAGTCAATTTGTTCATCAGTACCTCTGAATCAATACTATTTAGAATTCCCAGTCCTGTCCCCAGAATACCAGTGACATCTCTTGGCACTTGCTTCTTCAAAGGGGTGCGTTTCCGTAGCCAGGTAGTTCATCCTTCAAAGGAGGCTTGTAGGAAAGGTGAGCAAGCTGGCTGTATTTCTGAAACATTGTTTTGCATTAGTAGCTTAACTTTTTTAAGAGACCATGATGGATTAGACATTATTTGCTCTTGGCCTGTTTTCCTAATAATGTATGATCCAACACCATAAATTTTTGGACTAAGAACCACAGGTGGTTGTGTTTGAGTAGTGGTAGGGGTCGTAACAGGTTGGGTTATGGTGTTTATTTTGAATTTAAAAGAAAGCCCTCTAATTGGGTTTTTGTACCAACTGCATGTTACATAAGTCGGTTTGGTTAAGGTGAAATTATACCAACAATCAAATGCAGACTCATTATCACATTCTTTTATGATTACAACATTGTCGGCTCTTAGGCTTAGGGGGTGGTTATCAACATATTCTTGTCGACAACACAATTCTAAGGGTGTTTGTTTGGCACACGTCCATCTCTTTGTGGGACAAAGTTCTGCTGAAATGTTGGGGTGAGAATCGCTTTTCCCATCTGGTTTTAGAAAATTACCAGCGATTCTAATGGTGGAAACTTTTTCATAAAAGGACCCGTCTACTTTTCTGCATCCTATATTTATTTTTTCACCAATTGTTCCAGTTAAAGTTCCAGTCCACTCCCTCGGATCCCACTCCCATTCATTTGAGCGGTATACCTCAGAGTTATGCAGCACCACTGTTGCCAGGTTTGGGTGGCGATCTCCGGGATATGTTCCTAGAATATGAGTGTACCTGATGGTGGCTTCAGACCACGGCCATTCAGCTGGGTTTTGGCCACAGCATTGTGGTAGGATGCAGAAAAGTATCACTAGTCTTATCATGGTTGTATAGTTTTCATGTCCCACGGAGTTCTCCTGTAAACAGTAAACACAACAGAGTCTGCCAACAAGAGGCAGAAGATTAGAATTTAAAGTGTACTTGTCCGATACTCTTTTCCCAGAGCATCAAAAGCTCCACTGAAATAGGTTGTCCAGGGTAATGTGCTGGATTCTTGGAATCATTTGGTCTCTGTAGTGAGAGAATTATGCCTGGAGCTGTTGGGTGAAAAGCAGTGGTTATAGGGCACCCATTTACCCTTCTATCTATTTCGTTAGCTTGAGGGTAGTAAGGGGTGTGAAAGGTCCATTTGATTCTTTCAGCTTTTACCCAGTCTTGTACATCTCTGGCAGTAAAGTGGAAGTCGTTATCAGATTGAATTTCTTGTGGTTTTGGAAGAGTTCTAAAGCGATCTTGCAATGCTTTAACAGTATTGTCACCTGTAAAAGCTTCTGCTTGCACTAATCTAAATATAATTTCTACTGTTATTAACACAAAATGTTTGCCACTTGACTGCTTAGAAAAAAGTGAGTTTGGCTCATTTCCCAGGACAGGTGAAAAGGATTGCCTTGGCTTAGTGCCCCGGACCTGCGGAGGGGGGGGGTGCACTGGGTGTACTAGGTTGTCCAGGATCGATAGAACCGGTTTGGTCACCCGGGTTTTCAAGGAATTTGTCCAACTTATTTACAGAGCTTAAAGCTATGATGGTTTTTTGTAAAGTAGTTAAAGTGGGTTTAAGTGTTTCGGGGAGCCTCCTAATTGGAAGAGTCATCATCATTTCAAGCTGGACAGGTAATTGCATTGGAGACTCAAATTCAGGAGCTAATTTCTTTTCATGTATTATTTGCAGGCAGACAGCTTTGTGCACACTTTCTAGGACTTGGTCAGGGTTGGAGACTTTGGCTAAAGGGTCTCCTCTTTCTAGAGGATTTATTCTCCCGGCCCAGAAAGCTGCACGCTGTGTCAGGGACCATGTGTCAAGTTTATCTTCTGTTGTTAAGAAGACTCTATGTTCCCAATAGCTACTTGCTTCTTGTTCATTTAACTTAATTCTATCACTACTAGTAAGAAACACTTGAAAGACATGTTCTGTTTCTGATTCATGTGAGAGCCGGCCATATTCTTTCTTTAATTTGGCCAACTCGGTAGCACTGAATGGTATTTGTTTGGTGGTGATGTGTGGGTCAAAGTCCTCATCATTTATATAATTATATTCTGTTTTGATCAGGGGTCTCATGCGTGGACAACAGTCCTCCCCACAATTTTTTACCGATTCCAATTCTTTCTGGGGGTATATTTGATTAATGTGGGGAGCTTTTTCTTCCTCTGCCACTTTTGGGGAGTCATCATTCTTTGAGTTCTTAAGATATTTCTCCCTCAAGGCAGCTTGTAATAAATGATTTTTATTTCTTTCTTCATCTAATTGTTTTTGCAAAATTTCCACTAAGTTTTGAAGGGAGTCTATTATTGCACTTTCTTTACTTGCCCGTTTAAAACGAGCTTCTACAGCTGCTGTAAGACAGGCTCCCAAAACTGAGCAAAGTACGGTTTTATTCTTGCCCAGTTTAAATTTTGCTTCATGTTGTAATGAACATATCCTATCTACTACATTCTCTAAATTAAACCAGTTATTTTGAGCCCATTCTTCTCCTTCAGAAGAGGGCTTGGCATTATGTTTTGCCAATGAAGCATAAAATGCTTCTTTACCTTTTGCCCCGAAATTCTCATTCATCTTGCGAAGGGACTAGGCACTATTTCAAAAAGACACACACACACACACACACGCACACAAACTTCTATTATGTTTCCCTACACTACCCTAGGTGTGTATAGGGCTTAACTTGTATAAAAAGATGTTCTTTATGGTTATTACAAACTAAGTTATAAAAAATTATAAAATAAGAAACGTCCCGTCTTTGGTGCAAAGAGATCTATTTTTGTGAAATCCTGAAAACAGAGCCCTCAACTCGATTATGGGGTTGCTTTACACCTAGGCGTGTACAGTTTGTGGGAAATCTGAGTCGCCCCCCTTGCTTTCTAGACACCACTCACCCTTTTGAGGTGGCGGGCCTAGGTGCGGCTGGAGCGAAACGTCCTTCCCCTGTTACAGACTATACACAACCTGCAACCCCTCTGTCTCAGGATCCTGTCCGTGACGCCAATTTATGTCACGACCCGCTAATGCAGGCGGGAATCGTGATGGTTCGAGTTTGATCTCAAGGCGCAAAAGATATAACAAGGGACAATAATAATTTGCTCAAAAGCAGTACACTTTATTAAGTGCACTTTTGCACAGTACGCGATAGAAAAGAGAGAAAGGGAGAGAGGGGAGAGGGATAAAGTAAAAGAGAGAGAGAGAAAGGGGTATAGCTACCGACGGAGAGACGATATCCTCGTGGTCCTGCCAATAGATCCGACTTCTTCCGTGGGGAGATCTCAGAATTCGGGCGATCTTGAGGTATCTCTTATAGTCCTTTCTGAAGCGGCAGGCAGTTGGCCAGAAGGTGAGCTCAGCATCAGGTGAATCAGGTGCAGCACTCCAGCACTTAGAGCAAATAACCACCTCAGGAACAGGTACAGGTATAGGGCAAGCACAGGACAGGCCAGCCCAAGACCAGTCTGCCGTGAAGTCCTATTGTCCAAGCTGGTTCCTAGGGGGATGTATCGGTCCAACGAGCGCACCTGTGGACAATGGCTGGCAGTCTTCCTACCTTAGTCAGGCCAGAACTGCTGCATTGGGGGGGGAGGTTTTAGTCCCAGTCCCTTTTGGGGTCTTCAGTCCTTGGCGATGATCGTGAGGCAGATGAGGAATTTAGGGACCGTCCCTTACACCACCCCGAACCCTAAGCCTATCCCATAGCACCACCCCTTCCCCGACGCCCATCCACTAGCACCCCCCCCATCCACTAAGCCCATTCCCTAACACCACTCTTAACCCTAAGCCCATCCCCTAGCACCACCCTTTCCCCTAAGCCCATTTCCTGGCACCAGCCCTTTTCCTTATTGACCAGAACCCTTGCACCACCCCTTCCCCTAATCCCATCCCCGAGCACCACCCCCAACCCTAAGCCAATCCCCTAGCACCACCCCTTCCCCTAAGCCCATCCCCTTGCACCAGCCCTTCCACTGATTGGCAAGAACACTAGCACCACCCAAAACACTAAGCCTATCCCATAGCACCACCCCTTCACCTCTGCACATGTACTAGCACCCCCCCATCCATAAGGCCCATTCCGTAGCACCCGCCCTTTCCCTAAGCCCATCCCCGTGCACCACCCCTTCCCCTAAGCCCATCCCCTAGCACCATCCCCAACCCTATGCCCATTCCCTAGCACCACCCCTTTTCCTAAGCCCATGCACTAGCACCACCCCTTCTCCTAAGCCCATCCCCAAGCACCACCCCTTCCCCTGATTTGCCAGAACCCTAGCACAACCTCTTCCCCTAAGCCAATTTCCTAGCATCACCCCTTCACATAAGCCCGTCCTTTAGCACCACACCTTACCTCTAAGCCCATCCCCTAGCACCACCCCTTCTCCTGATTGGCCAGACCCTTGCACCACCACCAACTCTAAGCCCATCCCCTAACACCACCCTTTCCCCTAAGCCCATTCCCTAGCACCACCCCTTCCCCTGATTGGCCAGAACCCTAAAACCACCCCCAACTCTAAGCCCATCCCCTAGCACCACCCCTTCCCCTTAGCCCAGCTCGAAGCACAACTTACAACCCTAAGCCCATTCCCTAGCACTACCCCTTCCCCTAAGCCCATTCCCTAGCACCACCTCTTCCCCTGATTGGCCCGAACACTAGCACCACCCCCAACTCTAAGCCCATCCCCTAGCACCACCCCTTCCCCTTAGCTCATCGCTTAGAACCGCCCCTTCCCCTAAGCCCACCCCCTAGCAGCACCCCCAACCTTACGATCATCCCTTACCACCACCCCTTCCCCTAAGCCCATCCCCTAGCACCACCCCTTCCCCTAAGCCCATCCTATAGCACAACCCCTTTTTCAAAGTCCATCCCCTAGCACCACCCTTTCCCCTAAGCCCATCCCCTAGCACCACCCTTTACCCTAAGCGCATCTCGTAGCACCACCCCTTCCCCTTATTGGCCAGAAGCCTAACACCACCCCTTACCGTAAGCCCTTCCCCTAGCACCACCCCTTCCCCAAAGGCCATCCCCTAGCACCACCACTTCTCCTAACCCCATCCCCAAGCACCACCACTTGCCCTGATTGGCCAGAACCCTAGCACCACCCTTTCCTTTAAGCACATCCTCTGGCACCACCCATTCAACAAAGCCCATCTCTTAGCATCACCCCATCCCCTAAGCCCATCCCCTAGAACACCATTTTCCCCTGAGTGGCGAGAACCCTAGCACCACCCCATCCATTTAGCCCATCCCCTAGAACCACCCCTTCCCCTAAGCCCATCCCCTAGCACCACCCCTTCCCCTAAACCCATCCTTTCGCACCACCTCTTCCCCTGATTGACCAGAACTTTAGCACCACCCCCAACCCTAAGCCCATCCGCTAGCACTACCCCTTCCCCTAAGTCCATCCTTTAGAACCACCCCTTTCCCTAAGGCCATTCCCTAGCACCACCCCCAACTTTAATCCCATCCCCTAGCACCACCCCTTCCCCTAAAGCCATCCCTTAGTACCACCCGTTCCCCTAAGCCCATCCCCTTGCACCACCCCTTCCCCTGATAAGCCAGAACCCTAGCACCACGCCTTGCCCTAAGCCCATCCCCTAGTACCACCAATTTTTATAAGCCCATCCCCTTGCACCACCCCCAACCCTAAGCTCATCCCCTAGCACCACCCCTTCCCCTTATTGGCCAGAACCCTAGCACCACCCCTTCCCCAAAGACCATTTCCTAGCACCACCCCTTCTCCTAAGCCCATCCTTTAGATCCACCCCATTCCCCTAAGCCCATCCCCTCGCACCACCCCTTCCCCTGATTATCCAGAACCGTGGCATCACCTTTTCCCCTAAGCCCATCCCCTAGCACCGCGCCTTCCTCTAAGCCCATCCCCTAGCACCACCCCTTCCCCTAAGCCCATCCTCCAGAACCACCCACAACCCTAAGCCCATCCCCTAGCAACACCCCTTCCCCTAAGCCCATCGCCAAGCACCACCCCCAACCCTAAGCCCATCGCCTAGCAACACCCCTTCCTCTAATCCCATCCACTTGCACCACCCTTAACCCTAAGCCCATCCCCTTGCACCACCTCTTCCCTATTTTGGCAGGAACCCTAGCACCACCCTTTTCTCTAAGCCCATCCCCTAGCACCACCCCTTCCCCTAAGACCATCCACTAGCGCCACCCCTTCCCCTAAGCCCATCCCCTAGCACCACCCCTTCTCCTGATTGGCCAGAACCCTAGCAGCAGCCCTTCTCCTAAGCCCATCCCCTAGCACCACCACCAACTCTAAGCCCATCCCCTAGCACCACCCCTTCCTCTAAGCCCATCCCCAAGACCCACACCTTTCCCTAAGCCCATCCCCTAGCGCCACACCTTCCCCTAAGCCCATCCCCTAGCACCACCCCTTCACCTAAACCCATCCTCTAGCACCACCCCTACCCTTAAGCCCATCCCCTAGCACCAGCCCTTCCCCTAAGTCCATTCCCTAGCACCACCCCTTCCCCTCAGCCCATCCCCTAGCACCACCCCTTCCCCTAAACCCATCCCCAAGGACCACCTCATCCTCTAAGCCCATCCCCTAGCACCACCCTTTCCCCTGATTGGCCAGATTCTTAGCACCACCCCTTCCCCTTAGCCGATCTCCTTACACGACCCCTTCACATAAGCCCATCCCCTAGATTCACCCGTTCCCCTAACTCTATCCCCTTGCGCCACCCCTTCTCGCTAAGCCCATCTTCTTGCACCACCACTTCCCCTGGTTGGCCAGAACCCTAGCAACACCCCTTCCCCTAAGCCCATCCCCTAGCACAACCGCTAACCCTAAGCCCATCCCCTAGCACCAAACCTTCCCTTATGCCCATCCCCTAGCTCCACCTATTTTTTTAAGCCCATCCCCTTAGCACCATCCCCAACCCTCAGCCCATCCCCTAGCACTACCCCTTCCCCTAAGCCCATCCCCTAGCACCACCCCTTCTCCAAAGCTCATTTCCTAGCACCACCCCTTCCCTTAAGCCCATACCTTAGCATAATCCCGAAGACTAAGCCACTCCCCTAGCACCACCCCTTCCTCTAAGCCCATCCCCTAGCACCACCCCTTCTCCGAAGCTCATCGCCTAGCACCACCCCTTCCCCTAAGCCCATCCCCTAGCACCACCCCTTCCTCTAAGTCCTTCCCCTAGCACCACTCCTTCCCCTGATTCACCAGAACCCTAGCACCACCCCTTCCCCTAAGCCCATCTCCTAAAACCACCCCTTCCCCTAAGCCCATCCCCTAGCGCCACCCCTTCCCATAAGCCCATGCCCTAGCACCACCCTTTCTTCTGATTGGCCAGAACATTAGCACACCCCTTCCCCTAAACCCATCCCTTAGAACCACCCCCAACCCTAAACCCATCGCCGAACACCACCCCCAACCCTAAGCCCATCGCCTAGCACCACCCCTTCCCCTCAGTCCATCCCTTTGCACCACCCCCAACACTACGCCCATCCTTTAGCACCACCCCTTCCTCTGATTGGCCAGAACCCTAGCACCACCCCTTCCGCTAAGCACATCCCTGAGCACCAACCGTTCCTTTAAGCCCATGGGCTTAGGGCCATCCCCAACTTTAAGCCCATCCCCTAGCACTACCCCTTCCTTTAAGCCCATCCCCTAGCACCACCCTTTCCTTTAAGTCCATCCCTTAGCACCACCCCTTTCCCCTAAGCCTATCCCCTAGCACCACCCACAACCCTAAGCCCATCCCCTAGCACCCCCCCTTTCCCCTAAGCCCATCCCTTAGCACCATCACCAACCCTAAGCCCATCCCCTAGCACCACCCCTTCCCCTAAGCCCATCCCCTAGCACCACCCCTTCCCCTTAATGGCCATAACCCTAGCACCACCCCTTCCCCTAAGCCCATCCACTAGCTCCACCCCTTCCCCTAAGCCCATTCCCTGGCACCACCCCCAACTCTAAGCCCATCCCCTAACACCACCCCTTCCTGCAAGCCCATCCCCTAGCACTACCCCTTCCCCTTAGCCCATCCCTTTGCACCACCCCCAACCCTAAGCCCATCCTTTAGCACCACCCCTTCCTCTGATTGGCCAGAACCCTAGCACCACCCTTTCCGCTAAGCACATCCCCTAGCACCACAGCTTCCTTTAGGCCTATCCCCTAGCACCACCCCTTCCCCTAAGCCCATCCCCTATCACCACCCCTTCCCCTGATTGGCCAAGACCCTAGCATCACCCCTTTATCTTAAGCCTATCGTCTAGCACCACCCCCTAACCCTACGCCCATCCTCTAGCACCATCCCTTCTGCTAAGGCCATCCCCTAGTACCACCCATTTACCTAACCACATCCCCTAGCACCGCCACCAACCATAAGCTCATCCCCTTGCACCAACCTTTCCCCTATGGCCATCCCCTAGCACCACGCCTTTTTTTAAGACCATCCCCTTAGCACCATCCCCAACCCTAAGCCCATCCCCTAGCACCACCCCTTCCCCTAAGCCCATCCCCTAGAACCACACACAACCCTAAGCCAATCCCCTAGCAACACCCCTTCACCTAAGCCCATCGCCTAGCACCACCCCCAACACTAAGCCCATCGCCTAGCACCACCCCGTCCCCTAATCCCATCCCCTTGTACCACCCTTAACCCTAAGCCCATCTTCTAGCACCACCTCTTCCCTATATTGGCAGGAACCCTAGCACCACCCTTTCCTCTAAGCCCATCCCCTAGCACCACCCCTTCCCCTAAGACCATCCCCTAGCGCCACCCCTTCCCCTAAGCCCATCCTCAAGCACCACCCCTTCTCCTGATTGGCCAGAACCCTAGCACCACCCCTTCTCCTAATCCCATCCCCTAGAACCACCCCTTCCCCTAATCCCATCCCCTAGCACCACCCCTTTCCTCTAAGCCCATCCCCTAGCTCCACCCGTTCTCCGAAGCTCATCCCCTAGCACCACCCCTTCTTCTAAGCCCTTCCCCTAGCACCACCCCTTCCCCTGATTGGCCGGAACCCTAGCACCACCCCTTCCCCTAAGTCCATCACCTAGTACCACCCCTTCCCATAAACCCATCCCCTAGCACCACCCTTTCCCCTAAGTCCATCCTCTAGCGCCACCCCTTCCCCTAAGCCCATAACGTAGCACCACCCCTCCCCCTGATTGGCCAGAACCCTAGCACCTCCCCAAAACCTAAGCCCATCCCCTTGCAACACCCCTTCCCCAAAGCCCATCCCCTAGCACCACCCCTTCCCCTAAGCCCATCCACTAGCACCACCCCTTCCCCTGATTGGCCAGAACTCTAGCACCACCCCTTCCCCTAAGCCTATCTCATAGCACCACTTCTTTTCCTAAGACCATCCCCTAGCACCACCCCTTCCCCTAATCCCATCCCTTAGCACCACCTCTTCCCCTGATTGGCCAGAACCCTAGCACCACCCCTTCCCTTAAGCCCGTCATCTAGCAACACCCCCAAACCTAAGCCCATCCTATAGCACCACCCCTTCCCCTGATTGGCCAGATTCCTAGCACCACCCCTTCTTTTAAGGTCATCATCTAGCAACACCCCCAACACTAAGCCCCTCCTCTCGCACCACCGCTTCCCCTAATCCTATCCCCGAGCACCACCTTTTTACCTACCCCCATCCCCTAGCACCACCCCTTCCCCTAAGCCCATCCCCTAGCACCACCCCTTCCCCGTAAGCCCATCCCCTAACACCAGCTTTTCCTCTAAGCCCATCCCCTAGCACCACCCTTTCCCCTGATTGGCCCGAACCCTAGCACCACCCCTTCCCCTAAGCCCATCCCCTAGCACAACCCTTTCTCATAAGCCCATCCCCTAGCACCACCCTTTCCCCTAAGTCCATCCCCTAGCACCACCCCTTCCCCTAAGCCCATCCCCTAGAACCACCCCCAACCATAATCCCATCGCCTAGCACCACCCCCAAACCTAAGCCCATCGCCGAGAACCACCCCTTACCCTAAGCCCATCCCCTTGCACCACCCCTTCCCCTAAGCCCATCCCCTAGCACCACCCTTTCCCGTAATTGGCCAGAACCCTAGCACCACCCCTTCCCCTAAGCCCATCCCCTAGCACCACCCGTTCTCAAAAGCCCATCCCCTAGCACCACCCTTTCCCCTAAGTCCATCCCCTAGCGCCACCGCTTCCCCTAAGCCCATGCCCGAGCACCACCCCTTCTCCTGATTGGCTAGAACACTAGCACCACTACTTCCCCTAAGTTCATCCCCTAGAACCACACCCAACAATAATCCCATTGCCTAGCACCACCCCAAACCCTAAGCTCATCGCCTACCACCACCCTTTCCTTTAAGTCCATCCCCTTGCACCACCCCCAAACATAAGCCCATCCCCTAGCACTACCGTCTCCCCTAAGCCCATCCCTTAGCACCGTCCCCAACCATAAGCCCATCCCCTAGCACCACTCCTTCATTTTTTTGGCGAGAACCTTTGCACCACGGCTTCAACTAAGCCCATCTCCTAGGACCACCCCTTCCCCTAAGCCCATTTCCTGGCACCACCCTTTCCCTAATGTCCATCCCCTAGCATCACCCCTTCCCCTAAGCCCATCCCCTAACACCACCCCTTCCTCTAAGCCCATCCCCTAGCACTACCCCTTCCCCTTAGCCCATCCCCTAGCACCATCCTTTCCCCAAAGTCCATCCCCTAGCACCACCCCTTCCCCTAAGCCCATCCCCTAGAACCACCCACAACCCTAAGCCCATCCCCTAGCACCACCCCTTCCCTTAAGCCCATCGCCTAGCACCACCCCGAACCCTAAGCCCATCGCCTAGCACCACCCGTTCATCTAAGCCCGTCCCCTTGCACCACACTTAACCCTAAGCCCATCTCCTAGCACCACCCCTTCCCCTAAGCCCATCCCCTAGCACCACCCCCAACCCTAAGCCCATCCCCTAGCTTTACCCCTTCCGTTAACCCATCCCATAGCATAATGCCCAACCCTAAGCCCATCTCCTAGCGCCACCACTTCCTCTAAGCCCATCCCCTAGCACCACCCCTTCCCCTTAGCGCATCCTCTAGAACCACCCCTTCATTTTATTGGCCAGAACCCTAGCACCACCCTTTAACCTAAGCCCATCCCTTAGCACCACCCTTTCTCCTAAGCCCATCCCCTGGCACCCTCCCAAACCAAAGCCTATCCCCTAGCACCACCCCTTCCTCTAAGCCCATCCCCTAGCACGACCTCTTGTTCGAAGGTCATCCCCTTTCACCACCCCTTCCCCTAAGCCCATCCCCTTGCACCACCCCTTCCTCTAAGCCCTACCACTAGCACCACTACTTCCCTTGATTGACCAGAGCCCTAGCACCACTCCCTCCCCAAAGCCCATCCCCTAACACCACCCCTTCCTCTAAGCCCATCACCTAGCACCACCTTTTCCCCTGACTGGCCGGAACCCTAGCACCACCCCTTCCCCTAAGCCTATCCCCTAGCACCACCCCTTCCCATAAGCCCATCCCCTAGCACCACCCTTTCCCCTAAGTCCATCTCCTAGCACCACCCCTTCCCCTAAGCCCATCCCCTAGCACCACCCCTTCCCTTGATTGGCCAGAACTCTAGCACCACCCCTTCCCCTAAGACCATCCTCTAGCACCAGAACTTCTTTTAATCCCATCCTGTAGCAGCACCACCAACCCTATGCCCATCTCCTAGCACCACCCCTGTCCCGTAAGCCCATCCCCTAGCACCACCCCTTCCCCTAAGCCCATCCCCTAACACCACCCTTTCCTCTAAGCCCATTCCCTAGCACCACCCTTTCCCCTGATTGGCCAGAACCCTAGCACCACCCCTTCTAATAAGCCCATCCCCTAGCACCACCCCTTCTCATAAGCCCATCCTTTAGCACCACCCTTTCCCCTAAGTCCATCCCCTAGCGCCACACCTTCCCCTAAGCCCATGCCCTAGAACCACCCCCAACCATAATCCCATCGCCTAGCACCATTCCCAACCCTAAGCCCACCGCCTAGCACCACCCCTTACCCTAAGCCCATCCCCTTGCACCACCCCCAACCGTAAGCACATCCTTTTAGAACCACCCCGTCCTCTGAATGGCCATAACCCTAGCACCACCCCTTCCCATAAGCCCATCCCTTAGCACCACCCCTTCCTGTAAGCCCATCCCCTTAGGACCATCCCCAACCCTAAGCCCATCACCTAACTCTACCTTTTCCCCTGAGCCCATCACCTAGCACCACCCTTTCCCCTAAGTCCATCCCTTAGCACCACCCCTTCCCCTAAGCCCATCCCCCAGCACCACCCACAACCCTAAGCCCATCCCCTAGCAACCCCCCTTCCCCTAACCCCATCCTTTAGCACCATCCCCAACCCTAAGCCCATCCCCTAGCACCACCCCTTCCCTTAAGCCCATCCCCTAGCACCACCCCTTCCCTTTAATGGCCATAACCCTAGCACAGCCACTTCCCCTAATCCCATCCCCTTGCACCACGCCTTCCCCTAAGCCCATCCCCTAGCACCACATCTTCTCCGAAGCTCATCGCCTTTCACCACCCCTTCCCCTAATCCCATTCCCTAGCACTACCCCTTCCTCTAAGCCCTACCCCGAGCACCACCCATTTACCTAACCACATCCCCTAGCACCAACACCAACCCTAAGCCCATCCCCTAGCACCAACCCTTTCCCAATGCCCATCCCCTAGCACCACCGCTTTTTTTAAGCCCATCCTCTTAGCACCATCCCCAACCCTAAGCCCATCCCCTAGCACCACCCCTTCCCCTAGGCCCATCCCCTAGAACCATTCACAACCCTAAGCCCATCCCCTAGCAACACCCTTTCCCCTAATACCAGCCCCTTGCTCCACCCTTAGCCCTAAGCCCATCCCCTAGAACCACCCCCTCCCCTGATTTGCCAGAACTCTTGAACCACCCCTTTCTTTAAGCCCATCCCCTAGCACCCCCCCATTCCCCTAAGCTCATCCTTTAGCACCAACCTTTCCCGTAAGCCCAGACCCTAGCACCACCCCTTCCCCTGATTGGCCAGAACAATAGCACGGCCTTCTCCTTTAAGCCCATCCCCCAGAACCACCCCCTTCCCCTAAGCCCATCATCTAGCAACACCCCCAACCGCAAGCCTATCCCCTAGCACCACCCCTTCCCCTAAGACTATCCCTTAGCACCACACCTTTTCCTAACCCCATCCCCTAGCACCACCCCTTCCCCTGATTGGCCAGAACCCTAGCCCCACCCTTTCCGCTAAGCCCATCCCTTAGCACCACCCCTTCTTTTAGCCCAACCCTTAGCACCACCCCTTCCCCTGATTGGCCAGAACCCTAGCACCACCTTTTCCCCTAAGCCCAGCATCTCGCAACACCCCCAAGCCTAAGCCCATCTCCAAGCACCACTCCTTCCCTTAAGCTTATCCCCTAGCACCACCCCTCTACCTAACCCCATCCCCTAGCACCACCCCACACACGAAGCCCATCCCCTAGCACCACCCCTTCCTTTAAGCCCATGTTCTAGCACCACCACCAACCCTATGCCCATCTCCTAGAACCACCCCTTCCCCTAAACCCGTCCCCAAGAACCACCCCTTCGCCAAAGCCCATTCCCTAGCACCATCCCTTCCCTTAAGCCCACCTCCTAGCACCACATCTTCCCCTATGCCCATCATCTAGCACCACCGCTTCCCCTGAGCCCATCCCCTAGCACCACCCCTTCCCCTAAACCCATCCCCTAGCACCACCCCTTCCCCTGATTGGCCGGAACCCTTGCACCACCCCTTCCCCTAAGCCCATCATCTAGCAACACCCCTAACCTTAAGCCCGTCCGTTAGCACCACACCTTCCCCTAAGCCTATCCCCTAGCAGCACTCCTTCCCCTAAACCTATTCCGTAGCACCACCACCAACCCTAAGCCCATCCCCTAGCACCACCCCTTCCCTTAAACCCATCCCCGAGCGCCACCCCTTCCCCTAAGCCCATCCCCGAGCGCCACCCCTTCCCCTAAGCCCATTCCCTAGCACCACCGCTTCCCCTGATTGGCCAGAACTCTAGCACCACCCCTTCCCCTGAGCCCATCCCCTAGCACCACCCACAACCCTAAACCGATCCTCTAGCACCACCCCTTCCCCTGATTGGCCAGAACCCTAGCACCACCTATTCCCTTAAGCCCATCCCCTAGCACCTTCCCTTCCCCTATGCCCATCCTCTAGCACCACCCCTTCCTTTAAGCCGATCCCCTTAGCACCATCCCCAACCATAAGCCCATCCCCATGCACTACCCCTTCCCCTAAGCCCATCCCCTTGCACTTCCCTTTCCCCTAATTCCATCCCCTAGCACCACCCCCTCCCTTAAGGCTATCCCCTAGCACCACCCCCAACCCTAAGCCCATCCCCTAGCATCACCCCTTCCCTTAACCCATACCTTAGCATAATCCCCAACCCTAAGCCCATCCTTTAGCACCACCCCTTCACCTAAGCCCATCCCCTAGCACCACCCCTTCCCCTAAGCCCATCCCCTGCCACCCTCTCAGCCCTAAGCCTATCCCGTAGCACCACCCCTTCCTCTATACCCATCCCCTAGCACCACCCCTTCTCCGAAACTCATCCCCTTGCACCACCCCTTCCTCTAAGCCCATCCCCTAGCACCACCCTTTCCCCTGATTGGCCGGAACCCTAGCACCACCCCTTCCCTTATGCCCATCGCCTAGCACCACCCCCAACCCTTAGCCCATCGCCTAGCACCACCCCTTCCCCTCAGCCCATCCCCTTGCACCACCCCCAACCCTAAGCCCATCCTTTAGCACCACCCCTTCCTCTGATTGGCCAGAACCCTAGCACCACACTTTCCGCTAAGCCCATCCCCTAGCACCACAGCTTCCTTTAAGCCTATCCCCTTGCACCACCCCCTCCCCTAAGCCAATCCCCTATCACCACCGCTTCCCCTGATTGGCCAGGACCCTAGCATCACCCCTTCCCTCAAGCTCATAGTCTAGAACCACCCCCTAACCCTATGCCCATCCCCTAGCACCACCCCTTTCGCTAAGGCCATCCCCTAGCACCACCCATTTACCTAACCACATCCCCTAGCACCAACACCAACCCTGAGCCCATCCCCTAGCACCAACCCTTCCCCAATGCCCATCCCCTAGCACCACCGCTTTATTTAAGCCCATCCTCTTAGCACCATCCCCAACCCTAAGCCCATCCCCTAGCACCACCCCTTCCCCTAGGCCCATCCCCTAGAACCATTCACAACCCTAAGCCCATCCCCTAGCACCACCCCCTCCCCTGATTTGCCAGAACTCTTGAACCACCCCTTTCTTTAAGCCCATCCCCTAGCACCCCCCCATTCCCCTAAGCTCATCCTTTAGCACCAACCTTTCCCGTAAGCCCAGACCCTAGCACCACCCCTTCCCCTGATTGGCCAGAACAATAGCACGGCCTTCTCCTTTAAGCCCATCCCCCAGAACCACCCCATTCCCCTAAGCCCATCATCTAGCAACACCCCCAACCGCAAGCCTATCCCCTAGCACCACCCCTTCCCCTAAGCCTAACCCTTAGCACCACACCTTTTCCTAACCCCATCCCCTAGCACCACCCCTTCCCCTGATTGGCCAGAACCCTAGCCCCACCCCTTCCGCTAAGCCCATCCCTTAGCACCACCCCTTCTTTTAGCCCATCCCTTAGCACCACCCCTTCCCCTGATTGGCCAGAACCCTAGCACCACCTTTTCCCCTAAGCCCAGCATCTAGCAACACCCCCAAGCCTAAGCCCATCTCCAAGCACCACTCCTTCCCTTAAGCTTATCCCCTAGCACCACCCCTCTACCTAACCCCATCCCCTAGCACCACCCCACACACTAAGCCCATCCCCTCGCACCACCCCTTCCTTTAAGCCCATGTTCTAGCACCACCACCAACCCTATGCCCATCTCCTAGAACCACCCTTTCCCCTAAACCCGTCCCTAAGAACCACCCCTTCCCCTAAGCCCGTTCCCTAGCACCATCCCTTCCCTTAAGCCCATCTCCTAGCACCACATCTTCCCCTATACCCATCATCTAGCACCACCGCTTCCCCTGAGCCCATCCCCTAGCACCACCCCTTCCCCTAAACCCATCCCCTAGCACCACCCCTTCCCCTGATTGGCCGGAACCCTTGCACCACCCCTCCCCTAAGCCCATCATCTAGCAACACCCCTAACCCTAAGCCCGTCCGTTAGCACCACACCTTCCCCTAAGCCTATCCCCTAGCAGCACTCCTTCCCCTAAACCTATTCCGTAGCACCACCACCAACCCTAAGCCCATCCCCTAGCACCACCCCTTCCCTTAAACCCATCCCCGAGCGCCACCCCTTCCCCTAAGCCCATTCCCTAGCACCACCCCTTCCTCTGATTGGCCAGAACTCTAGCACCACCCCTTCCCCTGAGCCCATCCCCTAGCACCACCCACAACCCTAAACCGATCCTCTAGCACCACCCCTTCCCCTGATTGGCCAGAACCCTAGCACCACCTATTCCCTTAAGCCCATCCCCTAGCACCACCCCTTCCCCTAAGCCCATCCCCTAGCACCTTCCCTTCCCCTATGCCCATCCTCTAGCACCACCCCTTCCTTTAAGCCGATCCCCTTAGCACCATCCCCAACCATAAGCCCATCCCCATGCACTACCCCTTCCCCTAAGCCCATCCCCTTGCAGTTCCCTTTCCCCTAATTCCATCCCCTAGCACCACCCCCTCCCTTAAGGCTATCCCCTAGCACCACCCCCAACCCTAAGCCCATCCCCTAGCATCACCCCTTCCCTTAACCCATACCTTAGCATAATCCCCAACCCTAAGCCCAACCTTTAGCACCACCCCTTCACATAAGCCCATCCCCTAGCACCACCCCTTCCCCTAAGCCCATCCCCTGCCACCCTCTCAGCCCTAAGCCTATCCCCTAGCACCACCCCTTCCTCTATACCCATCCCCTAGCACCACCCCTTCTCCGAAACTCATCCCCTTGCACCACCCCTTCCTCTAAGCCCATCCCCTAGCACCACCCTTTCCCCTGATTGGCCGGAACCCTAGCACCACCCCTTCCCTTATGCCCATCGCCTAGCACCACCCCCAACCCTTAGCCCATCGCCTAGCACCACCCCTTCCCCTCAGCCCATCCCCTTGCACCACCCCCAACCCTAAGCCCATCCTTTAGCACCACCCCTTCCTCTGATTGGCCAGAACCCTAGCACCACACTTTCCGCTAAGCCCATCCCCTAGCACCACAGCTTCCTTTAAGCCTATCACCTTGCACCACCCCCTCCCCTAAGCCAATCCCCTATCACCACCGCTTCCCCTGATTGGCCAGGACGCTAGCATCACCCCTTCCCTCAAGCTCATAGTCTAGCACCACCCCCTAACCCTATGCCCATCCCCTAGCACCACCCCTTTCGCTAAGGCCATCCCCTAGCACCAGCCATTTACCTAACCACATCCCCTAGCACCAACACCAACCCTAAGCCCATCCCCTAGCACCAACCCTTCCCCAATGCCCATCCCCTAGCACCACCGCTTTATTTAAGCCCATCCTCTTAGCACCATCCCCAACCCTAAGCCCATCCCCTAGCACCACCCCTTCCCCTAGGCCCATCCCCTAGAACCATTCACAACCCTAAGCCCATCCCCTAGCAACACCCCTTCCCATTATACCATCCCCCTGCTCCACCCTTAGCCCTAAGCCCATCCCCTAGCACCACCCCCTCCCCTGATTTGCCAGAACTCTTGAACCACCCCTTTCTTTAAGCCCATCCCCTAGCACCCCCCCATTCCCCTAAGCTCATCCTTTAGCACCAACCTTTCCCGTAAGCCCAGACCCTAGCACCACCCCTTCCCCTGATTGGCCAGAACAATAGCACGGCCTTCTCCTTTAAGCCCATCCCCCAGAACCACCCCATTCCCCTAAGCCCATCATCTAGCAACACCCCCAACCGCAAGCCTATCCCCTAGCACCACCCCTTCCCCTAAGCCTAACCCTTAGCACCACACCTTTTCCTAACCCCATCCCCTAGCACCACCCCTTCCCCTGATTGGCCAGAACCCTAGCCCCACCCCTTCCGCTAAGCCCATCCCTTAGCACCACCCCTTCTTTTAGCCCATCCCTTAGCACCACCCCTTCCCCTGATTGGCCAGAACCCTAGCACCACCTTTTCCCCTAAGCCCAGCATCTAGCAACACCCCCAAGCCTAAGCCCATCTCCAAGCACCACTCCTTCCCTTAAGCTTATCCCCTAGCACCACCCCTCTACCTAACCCCATCCCCTAGCACCACCCCACACACTAAGCCCATCCCCTCGCACCACCCCTTCCTTTAAGCCCATGTTCTAGCACCACCACCAACCCTATGCCCATCTCCTAGAACCACCCCTTCCCCTAAACCCGTCCCTAAGAACCACCCCTTCCCCTAAGCCCATTCCCTAGCACCATCCCTTCCCTTAAGCCCATCTCCTAGCACCACATCTTCCCCTATACCCATCATCTAGCACCACCGCTTCCCCTGAGCCCATCCCCTAGCACCACCCCTTCCCCTAAACCCATCCCCTAGCACCACCCCTTCCCCTGATTGGCCGGAACCCTTGCACCACCCCTCCCCTAAGCCCATCATCTAGCAACACCCCTAACCCTAAGCCCGTCCGTTAGCACCACACCTTCTCCTAAGCCTATCCCCTAGCAGCACTCCTTCCCCTAAACCTATTCCGTAGCACCACCACCAACCCTAAGCCCATCCCCTAGCACCACCCCTTCCCTTAAACCCATCCCCGAGCGCCACCCCTTCCCCTAAGCCCATTCCCTAGCACCACCCCTTCCTCTGATTGGCCAGAACTCTAGCACCACCCCTTCCCCTGAGACCATCCCCTAGCACCACCCACAACCCTAAACCGATCCTCTAGCACCACCCCTTCCCCTGATTGGCCAGAACCCTAGCACCACCTATTCCCTTAAGCCTATCCCCTAGCACCACCCCTTCCCCTAAGCCCATCCCCTAGCACCTTCCCTTCCCCTATGCCCATCCTCTAGCACCACCCCTTCCTTTAAGCCGATCCCCTTAGCACCATCCCCAACCATAAGCCCATCCCCAAGCACTACCCCTTCCCCTAAGCCCATCCCCTTGCACTTCCCTTTCCCCTAATTCCATCCCCTAGCACCACCCCTTCCCTTAAGGCTATCCCCTAGCACCACCCCCAACCCTAAGCCCATCCCCTAGCATCACCCCTTCCCTTAACCCATACCTTAGAATAATGCCCAACCCTAAGCCCATCCTTTAGCACCACCCCTTCACCTAAGCCCATCCCCTAGCACCACCCCTTCCCCTAAGCCCATTCCCTAGCACCATCCCATCCCTTAAGCCCATCTCCTAGCACCACATCTTCCCCTATGCCCATCATCTAGCACCACCGCTTCCCCTGAGCCCATCCCCTAGCACCACCCCTTCCCCTAAACCCATCCCCTAGCACCACCCCTTCCCCTGATTGGCCGGAACCCTTGCACCACCCTTTCCCCTAAGCCCATCATCTAGCAACACCCCTAACCCTAAGCCCGTCCGTTAGCACCACACCTTCCCCTAAGCCTATCCCCTAGCAGCACTCCTTCCCCTAAACCTATTCCGTAGCACCACCACCAACCCTAAGCCCATCCCCTAGCACCACCCCTTCCCTTAAACCCATCCCTGAGCGCCACCCCTTCCCCTAAGCCCATTCCCTAGCACCACCCCTTCCCCTGATTGGACAGAACTCTAGCACCACCCCTTCCCCTGAGCCCATCCCCTAGCACCACCCACAACCCTAAACCGATCCTCTAACACCACCCCTTCCCCTGATTGGCCAGAACCCTAGCACCACCTATTCCCTTAAGCCCATCCCCTAGCACCACCCCTTCCCCTAATCCCATCCCCAAGCACTACCCCTTCCCCTAAGCCCATCCCCTTGCACTTCCCTTTCCCCTAATTCCATCCCCTAGCACCACCCCTTCCCTTAAGGCTATCCCCTAGCACCACCTCCAACCCTAAGCCCATCCCCTAGCATCACCCCTTCCCTTAACCCATACCTTAGCATAATCCCCAACCCTAAGCCCATCCTTTAGCACCACCCCTTCACCTAAGCCCATCCCCTAGCACCACCCCTTCCCCTAAGCCCATCCCCTGCCACCCTCCCGGCCCTAAGCCTATCCCCTAGCACCACCCCTTCCTCTAAGCCCATCCCCTAGCACCACCCTTTCCCCTGATTGGCCGGAACCCTAGCACCACCCCTTCCCTTATGCCCATTGCCTAGCACCACCCCCAACCCTTAGCCCATCGCCTAGCACCACCCCTTCCCCTCAGCCCATCCCCTTGCACCACCCCCAACCCTAAGCCCATCCTTTAGCACCACCCCTTCCTCTGATTGGCCAGAAATTTAGCACCACACTTTCCGCTAAGCCCATCCCCTAGCACCACAGCTTCCTTTAAGCCTATCCCCTTGCACCACCCCCTCCCGTAAGCCAATCCCCTATCACCACCCCTTCCCCTGATTGGCCAGGACCCTAGCATCAACCCTTCCCTCAAGCTCATCGTCTAGCACCACCCCCTAACCCTATGCCCATCCCCTAGCACCACCCCTTTCGCTAAGGCCATCCCCTAGCACCACCCATTTACCTAACCACATCCCCTAGCACCAACACCAACCCTAAGCCCATCCCCTAGCACCAACCCTTCCCCAATGCCCATCCCCTAGCACCACCCCTTTATTTAAGCCCATCCTCTTAGCACCATCCCCAACCCTAAGCCCATCCCCTAGCACCACCCCTTCCCCTAGGCCCATTCCCTAGAACCATTCAGAACCCTAAGCCCATCCCCTAGCAACACCCCTTCCCCTAGGCCCATCCCCTAGAACCATTCACAACCCTAAGCCCATCCCCTAGCAACACCCCTTCCCCTAAGCCCATCGCCTAGCACCACCCCCAACCCTAATACCATCCCCTTGCTCCACCCTTAGCCCTAAGCCCATCCCCTAGCACCACCTCTTCCCTATATTGGCAGGAACCCTAGCACCACCCCTTCCTCTAAGCCCATCCCCTAGCACCACCCCTTCCGCTAAGACCATCCTCTAGCGCCAGCCGTTCCCTTAAGCCCATCCCCTAGCACCACCCCTTCCCCTGATTGGCCAGAACCCTAGCACCACCCCTTCTCCTAAGCCCATCCCCTAGCACCACCACCAACTCTAAGCCCATCCGTAGCACCACCCCTTCCTCTATGCCCATCGCCTAGCACCACTCCCAACCCTAAGCCCATCACTTAGCACTACCCCTTCCCTGAAGCCAGTCTCCTAGCACCACCCCTTTCTTTTTATTGGCCAGAACCGTAGCACCACCCCTTCCCCTAAGCCCATCCCCTAGCACCACCCCTTCCCCTAAGCCCATCCCTTAGCACCACTCTTTCCTATAATCCCATCCCCTAGCACCACCCCCAACTCTAAGCCCATCCCCTAGGACCACCCCTCCCTCTAAGCCCATCCCCTAGTACTACCCTTTTCTCCTAAGTCCATCCTCTAGCACCACCCCTTCCTTTAAGCCGATCCCCTAGACCCACCCCTTTCTATAAGCCCATCCCCTAGCGCCACTCCTTCCCCTAAGCCCATCCCCTAGCACACCCCCTTCCCCTAAGCCCATCCCCTTCAACCACCCCTTCCCGTGATTGGCCAGAACCCTAGCACCACCCGTTCCCCTAAGCCCATCCCCTAGCACCACCCCTTCACCTAAACCCATCCTCTAGACCCATTCCTTTCCCTTACGCCCATCCCCTAGCACCAGGCCTTCCCCAAAGCCCATTCCCTAGCACCACCCCTTCCCCTCAGCCCATCCCATAGCACCACCTCTTCCCCTAAACCCATCCCAGAGGACCACCCCATCCTCTAAGCCCATCCCCTAGCACCACCCTTTCCCCTGATTCGCCAGAATCCTGGCACCACCCCTTCCCCTTAGCCCATCCCCTAACACGACCGCTTCCCATAAGCCCATCCCCTAGATCCACCCGTTGCCCTAAGTCCATCCCCTTGTGCCACCCCTTCCCGCTAAGCCAATCCCCTTGCGCCACCCCTTCCCCTGGTTTGCCAGAACCCTAGCCACACCCCGTCCGCTAAGCCCATCCCCTAGCCCCACCACCAACTCTAAGCCCATCCCTCGCACCACCCCTTCCTCTATGCCCATCGCCTAGAACTACCCCCAACCCTAAGCCCATCACTTAGCACTACAACTTCCCTTAAGCCCATCCCCTAGCACCACCCCTTCCTCTAAGCTCATCCCCTAGCACCACCCCTTCCCCTAAGCCCATCCCCTAGCGCTACCTATTCCCCTAAACCCATCCTTTAGCACCCCCCCTTCTCCTTAGCCCATCCCCTAGCACCAACCCCTCTCCTAAGCCCATCCCCTAGCACCACCCCTTCCTCTAAGCCCATCCCCTAGACCCACCCCTTTCTATAAGCCCATCCCCTAGCGC
The DNA here is from genome assembly GCA_027886175.1 of Phylloscopus collybita. NCBI lineage: Eukaryota > Metazoa > Chordata > Aves > Passeriformes > Phylloscopidae > Phylloscopus > Phylloscopus collybita. The sequence goes on from JAJNNQ010000057.1 coordinate 7,708,434, forward strand.
CACTCCTTCCCCTAAGCCCATCCCCTAGCACACCCCCTTCCCCTAAGCCCATCCCCTAGCGCTACCTATTCCCCTAAACCCATCCTTTAGCACCCCCCCTTCTCCTTAGCCCATCCCCTAGCACCAACCCCTCTCCTAAGCCCATCCCCTAGCACCACCCCTTCCTCTAAGCCCATCCCCTAGACCCACCCCTTTCTATAAGCCCATCCCCTAGCGCCACTCCTTCCCCTAAGCCCATCCCCTAGCACACCCCCTTCCCCTAAGCCCATCCCCTTCAACCACCCCTTCCCGTGATTGGCCAGAACCCTAGCACCACCCGTTCCCCTAAACCCATCCCCTAGCACCACCCCTTCACCTAAACCCATCATCTAGACCCATCCCTTTCCCTTACGCCCATCCGCTAGCACCAGGCCTTTCCCAAAGCCCATTCCCTAGCACCACCCCTTCCCCTCAGCCCATCCCTTAGCACCACCCTTTCCCCTGATTGGCCAGAATCCTGGCACCACCCCTTCCCCTTAGCCCATCCTCTAACACGACCCCTTCCCATAAGCCCATCCTCTAGATCCACCCGTTCCCCTAAGTCCATCCCCTTGCGCCACCCCTTCCCGCTAAGCCAATCCCCTTGCGCCACCCCTTCCCCTGGTTTGCCAGAACCCTAGCACCAACCCTTCCCCTAAGCCCATCCCCTAGCACCACTCCTTCCCCTGATTGGCCAGAACTCTAGAACCACCCCTTTGTTTAAGCCCATCCCCTAGCACCCCCCCATTCCCCTAAGCTCATCCTTTAGCACCAACCCTTCCTGAAAGCCCAGACCCTAGCACCACCCCTTCCCCTGCTTGGCCAGAACAATAGCACGGCCTTCTCCTTTAAGCCCATACCCCAGAACCACCCCGTTCCCCATAACCCATCATCTAGCAACACCCCCAACCACAAGCCCATCCCCTAGCACCACCCCTTCCCCTGATTGGCCAGAACCCTAGCACCACCCCTTTTCTTAAGCTCATCGTCTAGCACCACACCCTAAACCTACGCCCATCTCCTAGCTCCACCCCTTTCGCTAAGGCCATCCCCTAGCACCACCCATTTACCTAACCACATCCCCTCGCGCCAACACCAACCCTAAGCCCATCCCCTAGCACCAACCCTTCCCCAATGCCCATCCCCTAGCACCACCCCTTTATTTAAGCCCATCCTCTTAGCACCATCCCCAACCCTAAGCCCATCCCCTAGCACCACCCCTTCCCCTAGACCCATCCCTTAGAACCACCCACAACCCTAACCCCATCCCCTAGCAACACCCCTTCCCCTAAGCCCATCGCCTAGCACCACCCTCAGCCCTAAGCCCATCGCCTAGCACCACCCCTTCCCCTAATACCATCCCCTTGCTCCACCCTTAGCCCTAAGCCCATCCCCTAGCACCACCTCTTCCCTATATTGGCAGGAACCCTAGCACCACCCCTTCCTCTAAGCCCATCCCCTAGTACCACCCCTTCCGCTAAGACGATCCCCTAGCGCCACCCGTGCCCTTAAGCCCATCCCCTAGCACCACCCCTTCCCCTGATTGGCCAGAACCCTAGCAGCACCCCTTTTCCTAAGCCCATCCCCTAGCACCACCACCAACTCTAAGCCCATCCCTAGCACCCCCCCTTCCTCAATGCCCATCGCCTAGTACCACTCCCAACCCTAAGCCCATCACTTAGCACTACCCCTTCCCTTAAGCCCGTCTCCTAGCACCACCCCTTCCTTTTATTGGCCAGAACCGTAGCACCACCCCTTCCCCTAAGCCCATCCCCTAGCACCACCCCTTCCTCTAATCCCATCCTCTAGCACCACCCCCAACTCTAAGCCCATCCCCTAGCACCACCCCTTCCTCTAATCCCATCCCCTAGTACTACCCTTTACTCCTAAGTCCATCCCCTAGCACCAGCCCTTCCTTTAAGCCGATCCCCTAGACCCACCCCTTTCTATAAACCCATCCCCTTGCGCCACTCCTTCCCTTAAGCCCATCCCCTAGCACACCCCCTTCCCCTAAGCCCATCCCCTTCAACCACCCCTTCCCGTGATTGGCCAGAACCCTAGCACCACCCGTTCACCTAAACCCATCCTCTAGACCCATTCCATTCCCTTACGCCCATCCCCTAGCACCAGGCCTTCCCCAAAGCCCATTCCCTAGCCCCACCCCATCCTCTAAGCCCATCCCCTAGCACCACCCTTTCCCCTGATTGGCCATAATCCTGGCACCACCCGTTCCCCTTAGCCCATCCCCTAACACAACCCCTTCCCATAAGCCCATCCCCTAGATCCACCCGTTCCCCTTAAGTCCATCCCCTTGCGCCACCCCTTCCAGCTAAGCCAATCCCCTTGCACCACCCCTTCCCCTGGTTTGCCAGAACCCTAGCAACACCCCTTCCCCTAAGCCCCTCCCCTATCCCCACCACCAACTCTAAGCCCATCTCTCGCACCACCCCTTCCTATATGCCCATCGCCTAGAACTACCCCCAACCCTAAGCCCAACACTTATCACTACAACTTCCCTTAAGCCCATCCCCTAGCACCACCCCTTTCTCTAAGCTCCTTCCCTAGCACCACCCCTTCCCTTAAGCCTATCCCTTAGCACCACACCTTTACCTAACCCCATCCCCTAGCACCACCCCTTCCCCTGATTGGCCAGAACCCTAGCACCACCCCTTCCGCTAAGCCCATCCCTTAGCACCACCCCTTCTTTTAGCCCATCCCTTAGCACCACCCCTTCCCCTGATTGGCCAGAACCCAAGCACCACCTTTTCCCCTAAGCCCAGCATCTAGCAACACCCCCAACCCTAAGCCCATCTCCAAGCACCACTCCTTCCCTTAAGCTTATCCCCTAGCACCACCCCTCTACCTAACCCCATCCCCTAGCACCAGCCCACACACTAAGCCCATCCCCTAGCACCACCCCTTCCTTTAAGCCCATCTTCTAGCACCACCACCAACCCTATGCCCACCTCCTAGCACCACCCCTTCCCCTAAACCCGTCCCCAAGAACCACCCCTTCCTCTAAGCCCATTCCCTAGCACCACCCCTTCCCTTAAGCCCGTCTCCTAGCACCACCCCTTCCCCTATGCCCATCGTCTAGCACCACCGCTTCCCCTGAGCCCATCCCCTAGCACCACCCCTTTCCCTAAACCCATCCCCTAGCACCACCCCTTCCCCTGATTGGCCGGAACCCTTGCACCACCCCTTCCCCTAAGCCCATCATCTAGCAACACCCCTAACCCTAAGCCCGTCCGTTAGCACCACACCTTCCCCTAAGCCTATCCCCTAGCAGCACTCCTTCCCCTAAGCCTATCCCGTAGCACCACCACCAACCCTAAGCCCATCCCCTAGCACCACCCCTTCCTCTAAGCCCATTCCCTAGCACCACCCCTTCCTCTAAGCCCATCCCCTAGCATCACCCCTTCCCTTAAGCCCATCCTTTAGCACTACCCCTTCCCCAAAGCCCATCCTTTAGCACCACCCCTTCCCCTGATTGGCCAGAAACCTAGCATTACCTTTTCTCCTGATTGGCCACAACCCTAGCACCACCCCTTCCCCTAAGCCCATTCCCTGCACCACCCCTTCCCCTAAGCCCATCCTCTAGCCCCCCCCCTTCCCCTTATTGGCCAGAACCCTAGCACCACCCCTTTCCCCTAAGCCCATCCCCTTGCACCACCCCTTCCTCTAAGCCCATCCTTTTGCACCACCCCTTCTCCTGATTTGCCAGAACCCTAGCACCAACCCTTCCCTTTAGCCCGTCTTCTAGTACCACCCCTTCCCCTAAGCCCATTCTCTAAACCACCTCTTAACCTAAGCTCATCCCTTAGCACCACCCCTTCCCCTAAGCCCTTCCCTTAGCACCACCCCTTCCCCTGATTGGCCAGAACACTAGCACCACCCCTTTCCCCTAAGCCCATCCCCTTGCACCACCCCTTCCTCGAAGCCCATCCTTTTGCACCACCCGTTCCCCTGATTGGCCAGAACCCTAGCACCACCCCTTCCTTTAAGGTCATCATCTAGCAACACCCCCAACACTAAGCCCATCTTCTAGCACCACCCCTTCCCCTAAGCTTATCTCCTAGCACCACCCCTTTACCTAACCCCATCCTCTATCACCACCCCTTCCCCTAAGCCCATCCCCTAGCACCACCCCTTTCCCTGATTGGCCAGAACCCTAGAACCACCCCTTCCCCTAAGCCCATTCCCAGCACCACCCCTTCTTTTAAGCCCATCTTGTAGCACCACCACCAACCCTATGCCCATCCCGCAGTACCACCCCTTCCCTGTAGCCCATCCCCTAGCACCACCCCTTCCATTATGCCCATCCCCTAGAACCACCACTTCCTTTGATTGGCCAGAACCCTAGCACCACCCCTTCCCCTAAGCCCATCTCCTAGCACCACCCCTTCCCCTAAGCCCATCTCCTAGCCTCAACCTTAACCCAAAGCCCATCTCCTAGCACCACCCCTTCCCCTAAGCCCATCCCCTAGCACCACCCCTTCCCCTAAGCCCATCTTCTAGCACCACCCCTTCTGCAAAGCCCATCCCCTAGCACCACCCCTTCCCCTGATTGGCCAGAACCCTAGCACCACCCCTTCCCTTGAGCCCATCCATTTGCACCACTCCTAACCCTTAGCCCATCTCCTAGCACCACCCCTTCCTCTAAGCCCATCCCCTAGCCCCACCACCAACCCTAAGCCCATCCCCTAGCACCACCCCTTTCTCTTAGCCCATCCCTTAGCACCACCCCTTCTCCTGATTGGCCAGAACCCTAGCACCACCCCTTCCCCTAAGCCCATCCTATAGCACCACCCCTTCCTATATGCCCATCCCCTATCACCACCCCCAACCCTAAGCCCATCCCCTAGCACCACCCCTTCCTCTAAGCTCATCTCCTAGCACCACCCCTTTCCGTGATTGGCCAGGACTCTAGCACTACTCCTTCCCTTGAACCCATCTTCTGGCACCACCCTTTCCCCTAAGCCCACCCCCTTGCACCACCCCTTCCCCTAAGCCCATTCCATAGAACCACCCCTTCCCCTACGCCCATCATCTAGCACCACCCCTTCCTGTAAGCCCATCCCCTAGCACCACCCCTTTCCCTAAGCTTGTCATCTAGCACCACCCCTTTTCCTTACCCCATCCTATTGCACTTCTTCTTCCCCTAAGCCCATCCACTAGCGTCACCCCTTCCCCTGATTGGCCAGAACCCTAGCACCACCCCTTTCCCATTAGCCCATCCCCTAGCACCACCCTCAACCCTAAGCCCATCCCCTAGCACCACCCCTTCTCCTAAGCCCATCCCCTAGCACCACCCCTTCCACTGATTGGCCAGAACCCTAGCACCACCTTCAACACTAAGCCCATTCCCTAGCACCACCCCTTTCCCTAAGCCCATTTTCTAGCACCACCCCTTCTGCAAAGCCCATCTTCTAGCACCACCCCTTTCCCTGATTGGCCAGAACCCTAGCACCCCCCCTTCTCCTGATTGGCCAGAACGCTAGCACCACCCCTTCCCCTAAGCCCATCCCCTAGCACCACCCCTTCCTATAAGCCCATCCCCTATCACCACCCCCAACCCTAAGCCCATCCCCTAGCACCACCCCTTCCCCTAGTCCCATCCTTTAGCACCACCCCTTCCACTGATTGGCCAGAACCCTAGCACCACCCCCAACCCTAAGCCCATCTTCCTTGGCACCACAGAACACAAGATGGCTGCCTTCGCTACTGCGTTGCAGTCATCCTGGAAAGGCCAAATAGGTGGACAGCAGAAACAGAGAAAAGCATAGGCTTGGAAGAAGCAAGAAAAACAAAAGCAGAAAGCAAATGCTCCCTTGTTTCTCTGTGCTTGGTGTCAGAAGCCAAACCATACTGCAGATGTTTGTACGGCAACAGTTGCTGCCAGTGGTCAGCCTTTGCCAAGTTCGGGAAACGGGAAGCAGAACGCCAAGGGGAAACGTGCGCAGACCCCAAGCTTTCCCCAGGTCCCGCTGCCGATGCAGGCTTGCTTAGCAAGCTTGCAGGCAGCACCTGCAGCTCAGCCAGTGTTGACATCTGCACAGCTGCAACAGTTGTCTTAGACTCTTGCAAACCGCATAAAGTCCCCATGGATGCCTTTGGACCCTTGGGTGAAGGCAAAAGTGCCTTCCTCATGGGGTGGTCAAGTGCTACTCTGCAGGGTATCATTGTGCATCTAGGACTCATTGATGCAGATTATACGGGACAAATTTATGCAATGGTTTCCACACCCACCCCCCGTCACTATCCCCAAGAAAACTCGGATTGCTCAGCTTGTACCTTTTAAGTCTTCTGTTTCTAGAACTGAGAACCGGTGGTGAGGAGACGGCTGCTTCAGGTCTACTGGGCTTCCTGAAGTTCTCTGGACTGCAGTCCTGACTGACAAACGTCTTGAGATGTCATGCACGCTGTACCTCCCTGATGCCACCCCATCTGAGATCCACCTTCGAGGCCTGATAGATACGAGGGCGGACGTGAGCATCCTCTCCTCTGCATGGCCTCCGCAGTGGCCTCTGGATCCTGTCCAGTCGTCTGTCGCAGGACTGGGTGGAACGAGGCAATGATTTGTGAGCCAGCAACCTGTGATGATCACGAACTCAGAGGGACAGTCAGCTGTGGTTCGACCTTATGTCACTTGGACTACTGCTAACCTCTGGAGGAGGGATGTCCTGGTGGCTTGGGGGGTACGGATCGGGACGGATTTTTGATGGGGGCCACTGTGTCGAAGGGCATACCGTGTCTCATGCCTCCTTTACAGTGGCTGGTCGACACACCCATCTGGGAAAGCCAGTGGCCCCTTCCAAAAGAAAAATTGGTTGCCCTTCGGGAATTGGTTCAGGAGCAATTGGACCAGGGTCATCTTGAGTTTTCCACCAGTCCCTGGAACACTCCTGTTTTCTGCATCAAAAAGAAATCTGGGAAATGGAGGTTGTTACAAGACCTCCAGAAAGTTAATGCTGTGATGGAAAGCATGGGGACACTGCAACCTGATATGCCGTCACTCACCATGCTTCCTGCAGATTGGCCGGTTCTCATCATTAGTCTGAAGGATTGTTTCTTTACGATTCCTTTGCATCCTGATGACAAACCAAAATTTGCCTTCACGGTGCCAGCAATTAACAATGCTGAGCCTGCGCAGAGATATCAATGGACGCTTTTACCACAAGGCGTGCGAAATTCTCCTGTCATATGCCAATGGTATGTGGCCTGTGCCTTGTCTGGAGTTCGCAGAGTTTCCTGATGCCCATTTCTATCATTACATGGATGATATCCTGGTGACAGCATCCACTCAGGATGAGCTGCTGAGGATACACCCTCAACTGCTCAATGCTTTGCATTCTCATGGGCTCCAGGTGGCTCCAGAAAAGGTTCAACAGCAACCTCCTTGGAAATATTTGGGGGTCAAAATTTTGGAACGGACGGTCCAACACCAAGAGGGGCAATTTGTGTGTTCGATTAAGACACTGAATGATGCACAAAAATTGGTAGGTGTCATCATGTGGTTATGTCCATATTTGGGACTGACCAAGACACAACTGTCTCCACTGTTTGATTTGTTAAAGGGAGACTCCAATCTGCGATCACCTCACACCTTGACCCCTGAGGCGCAAAAAGCACTGGAAGAGGTTCAGCGAGCTGTTTCCGCTCGCCAAGTTTATCGCATTGATCCTTCCGTTGATATCACTGTTTTCATTACCACTCCAGATTTACATCCCACAGGTAGCATCGGCCAATGGAGTGACAAATGGTCCGATTCCTTGCACATTTTGGAATGGGTCTTTTTGCCCCATCGGCCACAAAAGACGGCAACCACACTATTTGAATTGATTGCTCGCCTGATAGTCAAATGCCGGCTACCGTGTTTGCAATTGATGGGAGCAGATCCCGCAAAAATCGTAATCCCGGTAGAGCAGGAGAACTTTGACTGGAGCCTCGCAAACAATGTGTCCCTGCAGAGTGCTCTGGAAAACTTTTCAGGGCAGATCACTTATCATCTGCCCAGCCACGAGCTACTGAAAGTGGCAAAATTAACTGAACTTTCTTTGTGGCCCAAAAATAGTCCAGAGCCAGTGCAAGGACTCACTGTCTTTACTGACGGTTTGGGAAGAACAGGAAAAGCCATTGTTACTTGGCGGGATAGATCCAAGTGGCAGGAGCTGAAGGGTCATGAGGCTGGCTCAGCCCAATTGGTTGAATTGAGAGCTGCTGTCATGGCATTTCAGCGATTTTCCCAGGTTCCTTTCAATCTGGTCACAGATTCTGCCTATGTGGCAGACATAGCTCAACGATTGGGTTATTCAGTTTTGAAGGAAGTCAGTAATCCTGCTTTGTTTCATTTGCTGAAAACCTTGTGGTGTGCTATTCAGGCCCGAGTTCATCCATATTACGTTCTGCATGTTAGGAGTCATACCGATTTGCCAGGTTTCATAGCGGAAGGCAACGCGAGGGCTGACAAGTTGGCTAACCCCACGTGGGTAGCGCCTCAGCCTGACATACTCACGCAAGCCAAGGCATCACATGAATTCTTTCATCAAAATGTGCATACTTTGCAGAAGCAGTTTCATTTGACGCCAACTGAGGCTCGTGACACTGTCAATTCTTGTGACGACTGTCAATTCTTATGACGACTGTCATGCGCTGGCTGCGCCTTTACTGGCAGGGGTAAACCCCAGAGGCCTCAAGGCCTTGCAGGTCTGGCAGACAGATGTCACCCAAATTGCCGAATTTGGCCGGCTCAATTATGTGCATGTGTCTGTTGATACCTTTTCTTCTGCTTTGTGGGCTTCTGGTCACACCGGAGAAAAAGCTTGCGATGTCATTGCCCACTGGAGGCAGGCTTTTGTCCTTTTAGGCATCCCTTCTACTGTGAAGACCGACAATGGTCCTGCTTATGCCTCGCAGAAGGTGCAGCAGTTCCTGCGATTGTGGGGTGTGTCACACAAGTTTGGCATTCCACATTCTCCAACCGGTCAAGCTATTGTAGAACATGCTCATGGTACTCTGAAGCAGGTTCTTCAAAAACAAAAATGGGGAATGCAGGGTGAATCCCTGCAGAGTCGGTTGGCAAAAGCGTTTTACACCATCAATCGCCTTACGGTGCCGCAGAACACAAATAACCCTGTTATTTTGAACCATCACCTTTCGTTGCTGGGTCCGGATGGGACACATCAGCCTTGAGCGAAGGTTCGGGTGCAGTGGGAAGGCCCATTCGAGCTTGTCGCTTTGGGTCGTTGGTATGCATGCGTATCCACAGATACTGGGGAACACTGGATACCTGCAAAGTGTGTTCGCCCTGACCTGCAACCACAAAGGCAGAATTGGGCCAACAGGCAACCTGAAAACCGTGACCAAAATGAAAGTCATCAAGCGGAGGAACCTTTGAGTGATGACTCAGATGCAGATGATGCGAGTGATCACTCGGATGGTCCCTCCTCAAGCAGACACTGAACACTTTGCATTTTTCTTTTCCTTTTCTTTTTTTTTTTTTTTAACAGAAAAGGGTGAGATGTCATGGTTCCTGCCTGTGATGTTTTGATTTCTCAGAAACTCTTTCCCAGGCACGGTTCTGTCAACAAGAGACATGTTTTCCTAACCCTATCCTATTTTTTGCATTCCTTTTCCTAGGAGGGACCTTTGCTTAATGTCCCTCTGACTTGACCAATGCAGTCAAAGAAGTTTGTCTTTCTTCCACCCCTTGGGTGGGTTCTTTGTAAAATAGTATAAAGGGAAGAAATTCCCAGGTAATAGAGATTGATTGGAGTCATTTCAGCCTTCTGAGCTCGGGAGTCTGTGTCGTTGTTAATCTTGAACAGCGTCACTGTGTCCCAATGGAAACAACTCAGGGAAGCCCAAAGTACTGGGGTCCTCCCAGGGTCAGTGCTTTATGCTGTGCTTTTTGATATACCTAATTTGAGAGGCAAGAATGTTTTCTTCCTTCCCAAGGATAAGTGCATGCTTCACACAGTGGGGAATTCTCAATTGTGCCTCCTTCTCTGCAATGACTCTTAAGATATTGATACTTTGGTATCCTGAATCTGGGTTAGAAAATGCTGCAAGGTTATTTGTTAATAAAATGTGCAGCACTGTGCCACAGTGTCTTATAGCAGGTGAATTTCTGACACAGAGCTACCTGACTTAGCTCTTGATCCCATGATGGAAACTTGGATTGTTTTTCTACTTTCATAAACCCACCCTTGAAACGGCAGAAAGATGCAAACACTCAATTTCTTACTCACCAGGTAGGCTTCATTCCCATGCAAGCTTTCTGCCAACAATTACAGGTTGCAGTTGGCCAGATAGATTTTTAATTCTGTCCTTTTTGGTCACCTAGGAAAACTGGTGGTAACACCAAGGAAAGTGAACAAATTCCTGGCAAAACTGAAACATACAGTACTTCAAAACCCAATATATAAAGTAGTGTATAAAATTACAACATCTAAAAGCTGCAACAATCCCCTGAGGGTGCCCCATTTCTAGCTTGGAAAAGAATAATGGTTAAGATCTATCAAATACCAGATTACTCAATTCATTGCAAGTAGCTGGGAACTGCATTAATCAAGAGAGGTAGCTGTTGTGAAATGCCATGGTTACAGCGAGAGGCCATGTTTGTTTGCTTTTCTGTGTAATCAAGCACACAAAGTTGGGTGAAACCAACAGATTAAGGAGCAACAAATGAACAATAAAATTATTAACAGGCTAACAGCAGGTCCACTACTTTGGATGAGGCAGACTCATACTCTTCAGGCGTCAGATGATCTGATTTAGGCATCCAGATGATTCTTCATTACCTTTCTAACCTGCTGAATCAATTTGCTCTCTCATTAGTGGTTTCACCATGGTATTCATCTCTCAGAGAGGCTGTATTGCCACTGCAGGGTTTTTAAAGGAACATTCATGGCCTCTACCCAAACTGCTGTATGTGGTGGTTGTTGCTGTGCCAGGCAGGGGTGGCAGTCCCTCCCTGCCCTGTCGTGCACCCGCAGCTCCCCCTCTCAGGGCAGCAGCTGTGGGTGGCTTCTGTTCAGGATTGCCATTACAGTTCCTGGTGAAATAACACAGAGATACTCTGAGTACTGCTTGCAACTCCAAGGGTATCTCAACAAGGCCTGTTGAGCATATTCTGAACTTTTACCATTGTATTTCTTTCTTCAGATAAATGTATTTTTCCCCATAGTATGCCCATGGTTTACAAACAGGTGATCTCTCTGGGGGTTATTTTAAGCCTCCTGTGGGATGCCCAGGTGGACGTGGCACTTGTCAGTTTTATTGCTTTTGGATCCAAAACGGCTTGGGAAGGGTTCTGTATTCACTGTTGTCGCTTTTTCTGCCACCACCGTGGCGGCCTGGTTTTGGATAGACGGCATGGCTTCCACAAGCTTTGTGTGGAGCTCGGGCTAATGACACAGCTGACACCAATGTGGTGGATCGTCAAAAAGCGTTTATTACCTAAAGCATGGAGTTTAAATACTATCTGGGTCTTCGCTACGTCAAAGGGGTCTTACTACACTTCCTGGGGGTAATGGAAAAATACTGGTTGTTTTGGTTTGGAAAGACAGGTATCTGCTAGGGAAACTGAGGTTTTTCTAGGATGGAGAATACTAACTCTTTACACTTTGACGAATTATAATTTTGCAATCAAGGGCTCTTAGGCAAAGATGTTGGGAATAGGAATAACAGTTCTTTACTAGGAGATATTAACAATACAAATATGATAGGAAACAAAACTACCTAACTAAACAAACAAATAAACAAATAAACAATAATTTTGGAAGAAAACCCTGACAGAGTCAGAGTTTCAATCTGACTCTGTGATTTAGGATGTTGACAAAACAGTCTAAACGTAAACAGTCTAAACACTTCTGGAGTGGCAGACGTGATCTTGCTGGAGCAGAGATGATTCTGCGAAGAAACCGGTTCAGGGGCGGCGAGGAGGGAGGCAGGAATGGCAAGCACAGGAGACGAAGAAGCTTTTGCCACACCGCAGCGAAGGAAGCGCCGAGCACCCCGCTCCTGCAGCCTAGCAGCACTGACGACTCTCGGCTACTTCCCTTTTCTCTCACCTCTTACCGCCAGGGCATGAGATGTATAGAAATGCAAATGCACCGCACAGGCTGGGGAAGGTAACAATGGCTTATCAAGGTGGGTCATCAGGCTTCAAAACAGATGTAAATAGAATATACAAAACTCGGCTCTACAACTTAGGACATTATCTACTCCTTATTCTATTACCATCTGTATCATACCTAAATTAATAAACTCTACTATACAGAATGAACTTTTACACTCAGTTTTCACTTAGGATTAGGTTTTCTTGTGGTACACAACTGGTTTTCTCATTTTTCTGCATTACTCACCAAGTGTTACTAGGTTTTTGAGCAAAAACAATCTTACGGGTGGGTTCACTTTTGCCTAAGGTGGGGTTTACCCAAACAGTCTTTCTTAAGATACTTCTCATATGTACTACAGGGACTTTGTCTCTACTGTGTGCAAAGGGGTAGACTGGGCAGGACTAACTCAATTAATAGACTCTCGGGTGTTGACTATTTAGGTGGCTTTTGCTAAGTTTACTTTTCAATTTTTGAAGGTCTTTTCGCCAAGTGCTTTCAGGGTGGTCTTAAGCAGTCTATTGCACTGTTTAACTTTTTCGGCAGCTGGTGCATGATAAGGGATGTGATATATCTATTCAATGCCGTGTTTTTTAGCTTAGGTGTTTATGAGGCTGTTTTTGAAATGAGTCTCGTTGTTTGACTTAATTTTCTTAGGGGTGCTATGTTTCTACAGGACTTGTTTTTCTAGGCTTAGGATGGTGTTCCGGGCGGTGGCATGAGGCACAGGATAGGTCTTTAGCTACTCAGTGGTGGCTTTTACCATGGTCAGCACGTAGCGCTTGCCTTGGCGGGTTTGGGGCAGTGTGATGTAATTAATCTGCTAGGCCTCCCTATACTTGTACTTGGACTACTGTCTACTGTACCAGAGGGGCTTCACCCGCTTGGCCTGCTTGATGGCAGCACATGTCTCACAGTTGTGGATAACTTGTGAAATACTGTTTATGGTTAGATCTACTTCTCGGTCTCGTGCTTACTTATAGGTGGCATTTTTGCCCTGATGACTTGAAGCATCATGGGCTCACCGAGCTAGGAACAACTCTCTCTTGTGTTGCCAATCTAAGTCTCCTTTGGATACCTTTATTCTCGCAGCTTGATTTACTTGCTTGTTGTTCTAGTGCTTTTAATTAGCTTGACTTTTGGGGACATGGGCATTTACATGGCGGACTTTCACAGGTAGTTTTTCTACCTTGATGGCAATGTTTTTCTACTCATCAGCAGCTTAGATTGGTTTTTTCTTACGCTGCCAGTTGGTTTTTTTTTTTACTTTTCTAGCTAGCCTCACAGAGCATTAGCTACTATTTACGAATCTGTGTAGAGGTAGAGCTTCGGCTACTTCTCTCTTTTAGCAATGTCTAGGGCTAATTGAACAGCTTTGAGTTCAGCAAGCTGGCTTGACCTACTTTCTTTTTTAGTGGCGTGTGCAACCTGTCGTGTGGGGCTCTATACGGCTGCTTTTTACTTCTGGTTCATCTTTACGATGCGACAGGAACTATCAGTGAAAAGAGCGTAGCGTGTTTTTTTTGCTGGCAGTTGGTTGTATGGTGGAGCTTCTTCAGCCCGGGTTACTTGCTCTTGTTTTTTTTTGTTAGTGAGACTGAAGTTTTTAGCTTTTGGCTAGTTGGTGATTACTTCTAAAATCTCAGGGCGATTCGGGTTACTAATACGGGCGCGCTGAGTGATGAGGGCGATCTATTTGCTGTATGTGGCATCGGTGGCATGGTGGGTGGAGGGAACTTTTCTTTTAAACATCTACCTCAGCACCGGTAGTCGGGGTGCCAGGAGGAGTTGTGCTTCAGTGCCAATCACTTCTGAGGCAGCTTGAACTCTTTCGTAGGCGGCTAAGATCTCTTTTTCTGTGGGAGTGTAATTGGCTTCAGACTTTCTGTAGCTTTGGCTCTAGAATCTCAGTGGCTGGCTTCGGGTCTCACCTGGCACCTTCTGCCACAGGCTCTAGGACAGACTATGGCTCTTGGCTGCAGAGTAGAGCACATTCTTTACTTCTGGTCCCGTCCTGACTGGGCTAAGGGCTACTGCATGTGCGATTTCTTGCTTGATCTGGGCAAAGGCGTGTTGCTGTTCTGGGCTCCAGTGGAAATCGTTCTTCTTGCGGGTAACTAGGTAGAGAGGGCTTACAATCTGACTGTACTCAGGGATGTGCATCTTCTAAAAGCCAATGGCCTTTAGGAAAGCTTGTGTTTCTTTTTTGTTGGTCGGTGGGGACATGGCAGTGATCTTATTGATGACTTCAGTGGGAATCTGACGCTGTCTATCTTGCTACTTCACTCTTAGGAACTGGATCTCTTGGGCAGGTCTTTTGACTTTGCTCTTCTTGATGGCAAAACTGGCTTTTAGGAGAATTTGGATGATCTTCTTTTTTTTTCTCAAAGACTTCTATTGCCGTGTTCCCCCACACAATGATGTTATCTATGTACTGTAGATGGTCTGGAGCTTCACTCTTTTTTAGTGCATCTTGGATCAGTCTATGGCAGATGGTGGGACTGTGCTTCCACCCCTGGGGCAGCTGATTTTAGGTGTACTGCACACTTTTTTAGGTGAAAGCAAATTGGGGTCTGCACTCTGCTGCCACAGGAATGGAGAAGAAGGCATTGGCAATGTCGATGGTCGCGTACTACTTTGCTGCTTTGGACTTTAGCTCGTACTGAAGCTTTAACATGTCTGGCACAGCAGCACTCAGTGGTGGCGTGACTTCATTCAGACCGCGGTAATCTACTGTTAGTCTCTATTCCCTACTGGGCTTACGCACAGGCTAGATGGGGCAGTTAAAAGGTGAATGAGCTTTACTGACTACTTCTTGGCTCTTTAGTTTACGAATCATCTCATGGATCGGGGTCACAGAGTCTCTGTCAGTGCGGTATTGCTGACGGTGCACTGTTGCTGTGGCAATTGGTACTTGTTGTTTTTTAACTCTTAGCAGTCTTACAGCAGAAGGGTTATCTGAGAGACCAGGCAAGGTATTTAGTTGTTTGATCTTTTCTGTCTCTACAGCAGCTACTTTAAAAGCTCAACGATATTTTTTTGGGTCTTTGAAATATTTATTTCTGAGATAGTCTTTGCCGAGGATGCACGGGGCTTCTGAGCTAGTCACAATGGGGTGTTTCTGCCACTCATTCTCAGTTAAACTCATTTCGGCTTCCACTACAGTTAGCTGCTGGGACTTTCTTGTCACTCTAGAAATAGAAATGGGTTTTGTTTTTACATACCCTGATGGCATCAGGGTACATTGGGCACCAGTGTCAACCAAAGCCGTGTATTTTTGTGGGTCAGATGTGCCAGGCTATCGGATCTACACAGTCTAATAGATCTGATTATCTCTTTTTTCTACCTGGCTAGAGGCAGGGCTTCTCTAGCACTGGTTATCCCCTTCCTGAGCATACATACTAGAGGTTTTTTTCAAGGGGATTTAACACAGAATTGGCAGCTTGGTTATAGGAGGCTGAGGCTACTTTCATTTTTGTAGATCTTTTTTGGCGATTGTTTTTCTCTTTGAGCTTACGCACCCGTGCTGCCAGGACAGAAGTGGGTTTCTCATCTTACATTTTTATGTCTTTCTCATGGTCACGCAGATAAAACTACAGGTCAGCTCTTGGGGTGTACCCTCTCTCTCGAGCTGGGGGTCGTTGGGCTCTAACTCTGGGGCTTGTGACTCGCACTGGTGCCACATTGGAACTGTTTGTCTTCATCTTCTTTCTTACCCCCCTTATCTCTTCTTTGAGTTTTTTAACTACGGCAGAGATATGAGCCTGCATCGGGCTATTGATTATACTTTCATAATTCTTAAGCTTATTGGCAACAGACTTTACTGTTTCTCGATTGTCTTCAGCATTAATTGTTGCAATAAAGGTGGTGTACTGAGATGGCCCTAGATTTGCCAGATTTCACAACATCTGCTTTGTGCATTTAACTTTGTCAGGGTCATTATTATGCTGTTTACTCTTCTCAAAAAGTACTTCTAGCACTGCTACTTTTTTCAGCTGTTGGATTTCTTCTTCCAGAGTTTTTTAGCGCATTTTATGGTGGTGCTATTGCATTTTTTTTTGGTGGATAAATGTCTCTCTCACACTCATTAAAAGCCGCTCTTAAAGGGAAAGGGGTCTTGGCTTTCTTACAAATACTTGATTTATACTTGAGTCTTGGGTCAAGGGTTTCAAATTTTTTGCCTTACCACTGTCTAATTGCACACCAGTACTTATGAGGTCTCAAACCCGAAGTAGCTAGGCTGTGTAAGCCTCACGCCCACGCCGTACAATATCTTTTTGCAGGTTACGGAGACTTTCATACGACAGGGACTCGGTGATGATCTGAACATGTGATTCCCCTGCAGATTGTGAGGGCTCTCTTTTCTTATTGTCTGGGTTTGCTGTTTTCACTTTAGATTTCTTTGTTTCCACAGGGGCAACTGCCGCTGGCTGTGACTGCCCCTGTGGTTCAGCTGGGACTTGAGCAGTTGTAATTTCTGTGGGTTTCATTGCTGCACCATCAGACTCTCTTTTGTCAGGGCAGGGGAAGGATTTCCCACTAGCTGGGGAAATGTACTCCCTCAGCATCTGGCTCATCTTTTCCTGCATCTTCTTAATCAGAGCTTTCACCCAAACCGGGTGGTTTATCTCTGAGGCAGGCTGTGGGGCAGGAGCGGACTCTTGGGCTGCATTCTTATTCTCTAGGGTACTTATTAAGGTGCTTACCCAGGCTAATTTCCCCTTATCTCTGAATGCCAAACAGAACAGGCATACCAGCAACACCAGCTACTGTATGATATCATTAGCACTCAGAGATTTCAACTCTTTAAAAACTGGTGGGGTGGACCCAAAAAGCTGTGTGAAGGGCTGGGAGAAAATTTCTCCTGGAGACATATCTTCACAATAGGTACCATTGTTAAAGTAACTCCAGAAGCACAGAGTTAGCTTATGATAGCTATGAATCCATGTGCTTGCTTTCTAGAGGAAGTTAAAAATCCATGAATTTTTCACCTTATTAATCCACAAAATAAACTGAATGCCAGCCACAGTAGCCTTAGTCATAGGACCCATATTTACATAAGGAGTAGCAAATGGCAGAAATACAGCCACTACCACGTGCCACCCAAACCAGGGAAAACTAGACTACATTATTCTGGCCAGTGGGCTTTTATCTAATATGCAAGAACTGTTATTCCTCTCTCTCAATGCTCTCGTGCCCCACATTGGGCGCCAAAATCTGTCTTGGTTTGGAAAGACAGGTATCTGCTAGGGAAACTGAGGTTTTTCTCAGATGGAGAATACTAACTCCTCACAACCCGATGAATTATAATTTTGCAATCAAGGGCTCTCAGGCAAAGATGTTGGGAATAGGAATAACAGTTCTTTACTAGGAGATATTAACAATACAAATATGATAGGAAACAAAACTACCCAACTAAACAAACAAATAAACAAATAAACAATAATTTTGGAAGAAAACCCTGACAGAGTCAGAGTTTCAATCTGACTCTGTGATTTAGGATGTTGACAAAACAGTCTAAACGTAAACAGTCTAAACACTTCTGGAGTGGCAGACGTGATCTTGCTGGAGCAGAGATGATTCTGCGAAGAAAAACTGGTTCAGGGGCGGCGAGGAGGGAGGCAGGAATGGCGAGCACAGGAGACAAAGAAGCTCTTGCCACACCGCAGCGAAGGAAGCGCCGAGCACCCCGCTCCTGCAGCCTAGCAGCACCGACGACTCTCGGCCACTTCCCCTCCCCCTCACCTCCTACCGCCAGGGCATGAGATGTATAGAAATGCAAATGCATCGCACAGGCTGGGGAAGGTAACAATGGCTTATCAAGGTGGGTCATCAGGCTTCAAAACAGATGTAAATAGAATATCCAAAAATCGGCTCTACAACCTAGGACACTGGTATGTCTGTGGAGGGGGGTTTGTGTCCTTGAGGTAGAGCTTATCTCGGGGGTGGAATGTGCCTTGCCCTTCCCGTGACAATCCCGACTTTTCTTCCGAGCGCCTGTCCCTCTCCAATTCACATCTTCCCCACATCTCCCCCCCCCTCTTTCACAAAAAAACGAGGTCGTCATACATATATATATATAGGTTCTAAATGAGGTAGAAGGTTAGTATTTGACAAAAGGAAGAAGGAGTTTGAAAACATGAGTAAGTTTTTGCCAGGCAAGTTTGGAAAAGCTTGTGACTGGCAATGTTCCCAGATTAATTCACAGCATTTCATGTTGGTGCATGAACAGAATGTTAGTCTGCTCTAGGCGAGCTCTAACAAATGAGACTATCTTGTTCAGCAGGCATGGTCCAAAGATAGCAGTTAAAAGTAGCATTGACAATGGGCCTACTAAGGTGGAAATCAAAGTGGTTAACCATGGGGATTGGTTAAACCAGGATTCGAACCAGCCTTGCTGGGCTTCTCTATCTTTCTGTCTCTGAGCCAGTCTGTTTCGAAGTTCTGCCATGGAGTCTCTGACGACTCCAGTGTGGTCTGCGTAAAAGCAGGACTCTTCTTTCAGGGCAGCGCACAGACCTCCTTGTTGCATGAACAGGAGATCTAGCCCGCGCCTGTTCTGCAGAACCACTTCTGAAAGTGAAGAGACTGACTTCTCTAGGTAGGAAATGGATTTCTCAATCCTCTGCAAGTCCTCATCTATGGTCATCTGCAGCTGAGACAGTCCTTGGTGCTGTGTTGCTAGAGCCGAAACACCTGTTGCCGTTCCAGCTGCTCCCAAGCCGAGCAGCATTGCGATGGTTATACCTGTTATTATTTCTCTTTTGTGAAGCCGGCTGGGTTCTTCGAAAAGGTTGTATACCTCTTCATCGGAGTGGTACAGGACCCTAGGAACAATCAGAACTTGGACACAGAAGTCATTAGAATCATTGAACTTGGGAAGAAACACACAGGGACTACTCCAGATCTCTGACAAACCCACATCGCAGATGAAGCTGGAACGACCCACTTATTGTTTTTTCTGTTGGGCTTTACAATTTTGGTGCAAACATTCCCTTTTCGCTTAGCCAGGGCTGCATTACCAAAACATCTGCCTCGACCTGAGACTTGACTCAGGGTAATACCTCTGTGGGGGGTGTGTCCCATCTGCATTGATGGGGTGCATCAGCTGTGGAGTAAGTGAATGAGGTGTTTACAGCAACTCCTTCATAGAAAGAGGGTTGGACATCATAACAAAGCCAACAGGAATTAGTTAGGTTAAGATTAGATTCATTTAGGGATAGAAAGGTAGCATCTAACATACGAAGGATTGGGTCTGGGTCTGACTGTTTTGTTCACTTCTCTCAGGTCGTGGACTAGGCGATAGCCTTCTCCAGACCTTTTGGGAATTAAAAACACAGGGGTGTTCCATGGGCTTGTGGAGGGTTCTATGTGACCCTTTTGCAGTTCCCGTTCAACCAGTTCCAACAATGCTGCTATTCGAGGCTCTGAGAGGGGCCACTGCTCGACCCAAACAGGGTCTGATGATTTCCAAGTCAATTTGATCGGCAACAAAGGGTGCGCAGCAGTGGCCCTCATTATAAATTTGTGATTCTGACTCCGAGCATGGCTAGGACATCTCTTCCTATCAAGGGTGGAGAATCTTGCAAAATGTAGGGGTAAATTGCAACGGTTTGTTCTGGTCCCTTTGTTGTGTGAAGTGTTATGGCTACCAACTGGGTGCTTTTCCAAGCTCTGGATTGTCCCCCCACCCCGTTAACTGGAGGGACTTCTTTAATTTGCCAATGTCTGGGCCAATGTGATTGAGGTACAATGGTAAAATCCGATCCTGTGTCTGCCAAAAACTGGAGCCCAAAAACATGAGGGTCCCGACTGCCATAGAGCTGGCACATTCCCCACACCCTCAGGGCTACAGGCAGGGTGGAAGAATCAATGGCAGCTTGCAAACGGTCTACAAAGTGTGTGAAACCTTCACTTTCCCCCTGTTTGATGGTGGACCATGGTGATGATTTGTCCACAACCCGAGAAACAGCCCTTATGGCCTCTCTGGCTGCTCTCGTTGTTGCTCTGACTTCCTCTGCTGTGAGGCGTGCTGCCTGATTTTGTGGTGTAGCCACATCATCATGTTTGCCCAGCAGCCTGGACAGAGTGGAACCATGGAGAGGCTGTCCCTGTCCTGAGCCATGGGCTAAAGCAGCTGCGCATTGGTCTGACCACTCTTGCTGAAAAACAATCAGCCCTGCCCCGTCAAAAAACATACGAGTTATTTGGGAAATATCAAAAGGTAACATATCATCATTGCTAAAGAGTCCGTCCACCAAAGTGGACGCAACAGCTGATCCTATCCCCTTTTCTTGAATTGCCTTCACCACTGCTTGTATCTCTTTCGTGTTCAAAGGGGTATAGGTCCGCCTTAAATTCTGCCTTGCCCCAGTAACTCGTACTGGGAAAGCATGGATTGCCGCAGCTGGTTTCCACTCAGCACATGCTATCTTTATTTTTCCCCAATCGGTAAGTTTATGTTGTGTTGTTTCCCCTGTATTGTAAAAAGCTTTGCTCGGTTTTGGTAAAAAATTCATAAATTCTGTTGTCTCCGCTTCTGAATCTGTGTCAGATTCGGAGCTCTCGGTGGGACTGGCCGCTGAGCTGTGATCCCACTCAGAGTCGGAAGTCGACTGCTGGTACACTTCCGCATTGCTGTGCCTTTTTGTTGGGCTCCGCCCCCGTTCCGCCTTCCGGGGGTGGGCTTGACCCGCGTCCCGGGCTCGGCCCCGTTCCGCCTCCCGGGGGTGGCCCTTCCCCTGCTCTCGGGGGCGGTGCTGGCACGCCTCCTGGGGGCAGTCCCATTCCCACCCCCTGGGCTGGCCCTGCCCCCCCCAAGGGGGGGTATTTCCTTTGTAAAATGACCTTGGGAGCCGTTTCCGGCCACGCGCGTGCGCTCCCTCTCTCTCCCGCGCGTGCGCCCCTGCGGGGATCCGCACTTCCGGGTTTTCAGCGCCATGCGGTCGATCGCCCCGCCCCCGCTCCGAACCGCGGCCGCCATGTTCGTGGTATGGTGGCTGGGCCGCCCGCTCCGCCGCGGCGCCGGCCTCCCTCTCTGCCTCTCTCGCCTTCCGTGCAAGTTCCTCCCAAATGGACCGCGATTTTTCCCCCTCCCGCCGCACCGGTTCGGCGACTGGGGAAGTCGCAACCCCCTGCCCGGGTTCTGGAGAACGGCTGGTGTCCCGCGCGCGCCGCGGCAGCGTCCCTGGACCCGGTGGTTCGCCGATATCGGGCGTGCCTGGGTCCCGCGGACAGACGCGGCGGGGAGGTAGAGGTGTCAAAACCGCGATATTTTCAGGGGGTTCTGGGGGGGTTTTTGGATCCTGGGGGTCCCGCGGAACGGCCGGAGAGTTCCCCCCATGGTCCGGGAAATCCGGACATGGGCTCTGGGGAGGGTGTAACGCACCCCCCTCCCACATGTTCCCGCCGTGAAACTGGGCATCCCCCGGAGGTCCCGTGGGTCCACAGCCCCCCCCCCCTTTGGCTGCATAACGGCAAATAAACATGTTTTCGCCGCATTCCATGTCTCCTGTTCCTCCCTTGCTTTTCGCATAGCCATCTCAACTTTTCCCCACGCTTTTAGAATTTTTCCACTGCCGGTGGCTTTTGTATCCTCTGCCAGAGCGGCAGTGTAACTCTCCCACCTTTCTAAATTCAATATATCAATGGGCCGCTGAATCGTGCCCAAATCTAGAAGCCTTGCAATAGCAAGATATAAATTCTTTCGCTCACAGCGTATTCCCCAATTCCCTTCCATAAGTTTTACAACCTGCACGAGGGCCTCCATGCCGGTCGCTGGTTCCGGGGCGTCCCCCTTTTCCTCCGCGGTGGTTCGGACCCGCCGCCACCGCCGTCGTCCACCTTCCAGGCGTATTCCCGTTCCCCAGGCTCTCTCCCGGGTTTCGGCACCACTATGTTGTCACTTTTTCTGCCACCACCGTGGCGGTCTGGTTTTGGATAGACGGCACGGCTTCCACAAGCTTTGTGTGGAGCTCGGGCTAATGACACAGCTGACACCAATGTGGTGGATTGTCAAAAAGCGTTTATTACCTAAAGCATGGAGTTTAAATACTATCTGGGTCTTCGCTACGTCAAAGGGGTCTTACTACACTTCCTGGGGGTAATGGAAAAATACTGGTATGTCTGTGGAGGGGGGTTTGTGTCCTTGAGGTAGAGCTTATCTCGGGGGTGGAATGTGCCTTGCCCTTCCCGTGACAATCCCGACTTTTCTTCCGAGCGCCTGTCCCTCTCCAATTCACATCTTCCCCACAATTCACCCACAACACTGTTTTGCCACTCAGATGTATCTTTTGAGTTATTTGGCTTTAATCAGTGTCATTACGATGATAGAATGGGAAAATGAGGCCTGTCACCTTCAGTCAGCAGAGACATACTGTCCTATCTATGGAGAGAACATTTCTAAACTTGAGAGAGGGAGAGGGATCTCACTGGGAGCTGTGCCTGAGTGAGCAGGACAGAATGGGGCTACCATTTGTAACCATCAGGAAAATGGAAGGAAATACCTGCTTTAGTTTTCAAAGAAAGATTAGTGTTAGTGATGGACATGTTTTTGCAGGGTTAGGATCGCAGGTCTGCCGACAGCACTACCCTCCCCTCTGTCCTCTGCATTTTCTGTACATATTTCAAATTGGTTTGGATGTCTCAGAGGATCTGAACACTTAGGAGCAAAAACCCATCCTCCTGCAGATCAGGAATGACTAAAATAGCTCAGATATGAGAATGAAGAGCTGCCTCATACCCAGGACTGGCTGAGTGCTGCTGGAGCTAGAGTCAGAGCAAGGATAACAAGAACATGTGGTCATTGGGAGGAGCAGGGAACCACCATGCATCAAGCCATGTTTTCAGGCTCTGTTTTGAGATTGTAAAGAGTTTCTCTCTTAACAGCCCAGGCATATCTATTGATTTGCATGCTGTGCTCTCTGCTCAACAGATATGCTGTAGATTTCGGAATACTTGCAGCTGAAAAAGAAAATCCAGCAGCCAAGGAGAGCAATTCAAGGACTGATCTCACTTTAGTCTTCTCAGGCACAGTTAGGAATGCAAGAGGAAGAAAGCAAAATAATGGTATCAAATCAATAGTGAGGGAATGAGTAAAAAAAAAAAAAGCATTGTGGTGTATGAGGATATAAGAGAAAGGAAAAATTACTGGTAAATGAACTGGACCAAATCCTGATGCTCTCTGAATTGGTGTGGAGCCAGCAGGCAGGACTTGGCCCTTGATGATAACTCCCTTTTCCTGGAAATTTACTGAAGCTTTCAGTGAAATTATTTCTCAAAAAATAAAGATGTGTGCATCAGTGTAAACACTGTGATCAGTTAAATGCTAACTAGCATGGGTTTGTGAAGTCTCATTCGTTAATCTTTCAGACTGTGTAAGAGAAGACACTTTTGAAGTGCAAAGTATTATCATTATCATATGTTCATAAAACAGGTTCTGTGCCTCATTCAAATGTAAGAATGCTGAAAGCGGCACACGAGGATGCCAGATCTGTGCCAGATCCTGAGTATCTGCTGGCTTCCTGATATTCTTCTCACCTGGAAGGGGTGACAAGCTTTCTGATGTGCAGCGCCTTGAAATTCCCTCTTTAATTTCCTCCTCTCTGTGCTTGAGCTGCACTGACACCTGCTTTGTTGCTGATGACTGCTTGTGGATTATTTCCATTTTTTGAGGCATGTCCAGCTCAGGTACCTCTGACTATATGATCATACTTAGATGCAATTCAACATACTCTCCTTGCTCTACTTATACACAAAGAAACATATCCTAATGCCTGGGAATTTGGTAGGAAGGGCAGAGATTGCAGTGATGGGGCCATAAATTGCAGGGAATTCATGTATTGCCACAGTGATGGGAAGGCAACTGTGAGCCTGCTCTGCCTGCACTCCTGGTGAGCAGCTCTGCAGCCTGGTCACTGCTCCTGAGCCATTGAGTCCTGCTGGGAGCTAAAGAACACTGCCCTGGGCTCAGCAGAGTGCCACACAAACACACACTGGCTGTAGGTGTGGCCACTTGCTCATTACAAGCTGTCTCTTGTTAAATGCACCAAAAAGGGAATGAAAATCAGTGTCACCAATTCCTACGGGTCACCCAACTGGTCTGATATGATTTGGCCTCATGACACCTTGGAAGGGAGCTCAAGGGCAGACAGATGAACACTTGTACAGCCTCCCCAGGGAAAAGGGGGCTTGGACAGGGGACAGCAAGGAGAAGCTGACTTTTGAATGCCTTGGACATCCTGGGATAGGTGCAGGCATCTGTGCTGGGCTTCCATAGTCAGCTGAGAAATCCCAGTGTCTTGTAGGAGCAAAGAATTACCTGTTGCTGTTTAAACCATTGCACTTCTCCCATCTGAAGCCTCTGTGAGTCCTTTATCTTTATCCTTATGCAGTAGTAGCCAGCTTTTGAAAGCACTACATCACAATCCAGCACAGCTCCCTGCAAGGGAGCAGTACATCACAGACCCTCACTGGGTTCTTTGCCCCTCATTTTCCTTCTCTTCTTCAGACAAAATCTGGCTGTGTCAGGCTCTTTGGATAAAGCTGTGAGTGAAGGAGGGGGCAGGAGAGGCGGCTCAGCTCCCTCCTGCACAGTGGCTCGGGAGGGAGGTTCAGGGAAAAGCATCCTCTGTAATCTCAATTACTGATAAATAAGTGAAAATTGATGTTTGGCCCTGGAGTTCAGCACTTGAAAATGACAATGAAGTAAATGGGGCTATAAAATCACTGACTTCAGCATCTGTCATGCTAAAGAATCTGTAAAGCAGCATGGCACAAACACAAGGTATGCTTATCTCCAGGGATGAGAATAACTCACAACAGAGCTGAGCAGGAATGAGAATTCTCCCATGGGGATTTGCAGAAAGAACATCACCAAAATTTTTCTGGAGAGCTAACTTTTTTCCTCTGTGAAAATTAAAAAGGACAGGGGAAGGCTGGGGAAAGGGGACAAACTTTTCTCATTTTTTATTACCTTTTTTTTCTGTCTCCTAGAATGCCATGTGCAAGTACAAAACTTTTTCCTTCTGCTTTCTCATATTTGTGTTTTTTAGACAGGAAACTGCAAGAAATTCAAAAACAAGGAAAAACATAGCCTCAGCTTATTTACAGCTTTCCATCTACCAAGAGATGCAAGCCATTCACAGAAAACATCAAAAGCTCAATTTTCTGTAAATCATATTTTCAGTTTTAAAATTTGTTTCACCAAAGTTGTTGCTTTCTGTGAAAGAAAGTCTTCTGTTACAAAAGTATTTTTTTGTTCAAAAACATTCAACCAATTATAGCACTCAGGAATATGCTGGTCCTCTTTTAACTCTTTTTTATCACCATAATTTTTTTCTTTTTTTTATTTCTTTGCCTTACCTTGATTTTAAGGTTTTCTTTGCTTACCAAATTAATTTCATACTTTCCTCATCTGATTTGCATCGTTTTACCTGAGCTGTTTATTTATCAGCCAACCCTCTACAGAGGTAAAAATTATAAGAAAAGGCAAAAAAAAAAGCTGAATATTTTGAAAATAAGTTAGATCTGGAGACAGCAAACTGCAGTGTTTCACTCTGGTGATGTGTGACTTGAATGCTGATTCCATGGATGATCGATCTCTTGAATAAGATGTGCTTTGCATTCTTCGGTGCTGTACACAAGTTTAATTTAAAAATCTCACACCCCTGTTAATCTTTAAAAAATGTTTTAATAGATAGTCTGGAAGAATTACTGAGGTATCTACCATTGACTCTCACCTGCTCTTAATAGCTCTCAGTACTGAGTCCTAATTTCTGCATGCTGTTCAACTTTACTTTTGTGTGCTTAGCACGTGAATCCTGACAAGTTAGCTCTCCAGCAACTTTCAGAAGCTTTAAAAGATCAAGTAGTTAATTAATTTCTGAAATGACACAGAACCCAGAGATATTTCACAAACTTCCTTCCCCATGTCCTCAAACAAGTGAAGTTACTGCAGAAGCCCCTGCCTCTTGAAATGACAAACCTATTTTGCTACAGGAAGGATATGATAGCTTGCAAAACAATAATAATTAATGTTTATGATAATAAAAAAAACCCCTCTGCTTTTATCTGATAATTTAACAGTCATGCCTAACTTGAGCTGACGGACAATGATGCCGTGTCAGTGTTGTTCTGAGTACACTGTATTTTCAGTGTTAGGCTGAGCATTTTGCATTGCTGAGTGTGAGATATTCAGAGCAGAAATGCTCTTGGCCCTGCACAGGTATACCAGCAGTGAGATGGTTTGGCTGATTGCTTTCTTCCTAACTTGGTGAATGCAGTTGGGTGAGTGCAGGGAAATGCTCCCATCTATTTTCTAGAAGACTTTGGCTGCTGGTGTGGGAAGTGACCCGACAGACAGTTCACTCCAAAGAAAAATCATTAGCTCCAAATTCAAAGCTGATATTGAGAGAAGGAATGGCAAAGCTGGTCTGATTGTGCTTGGTGGACCACTGAGTCCGTGAGCTTGCTGGTGATGTGCTGTTTAGTGCTTTTCATGGATTTGCTTCCGTTCTTGCTTTTCTTCTTGTAGGTAGGCAAATAAGTCGCAGAAAATTTCAAGGCAAAAGCCCCACAAGCTGCCAGGGCTTGCCTGAGTGTGTGTAGGATGAACCCCTGAGTCATGAAGGTGGCAAGTCACACTGCAGGTCAGGAAGGTGGTAGGTCACACCAGAAGTCCTGAAGGTGGCAGGTCACACCATGACCCAGGGGAGCTCGAGGGTCTCTTCTCACACAAGTTGCTCTGTGACCACCACAGCAGCTCCATCTCATTCTTTGTCATTTCCACACCCTGTGGGTGTCTTCAGCTCCAGGTGGGAGAGATCTGTCAGCAGGCAGGTTCAAAGAGGAAGGTTTTGTGAAGAGGAACTAGTGTGACTGAGCTCATTTAAACTGTTTGCAGATTGTCTGAGGAGATCAAGACTGTTATGGATGTGTGTTCAAATTTGCTCAATTAATAGTTTTTATTTGATCTGGTGGATAAACTGTTTGCAGAGCAGTTCAGTGAGAGTGCTCCATTGATTATTTGATATTCTGTGTTTATTGTTAGGTTTACATTGCTTGTCTTATATACAAGATGCAAGATTATTTAAGAAATGCCTCATCTATAATGTGCAATAGATCCTCCATCAGAGTAATAAGCAGCAGCAGCCCTCAGAGTTCAATAGGAGGAATAATTAATGCATTCATGAGCACATAAGGGTGCTATAACTTTGGGATTCAGCTGAGCTATCTATGCAAAGGAATGGATGGGCACTCACAGTTTTGTCCCCATAACTCTTGTCCATAAAACTCTTATATCACAAAAGAACACAAAACGTGAAGAAGTCACAAAGTGATAAGGAGGATTGTTCCAACAACTCTGTTTACCTGCTTAGGATGAAAAATGACCAAGAGAGGATGAGAGGCACTGGTTTTCCTGCTTTTCTTTTCACTTGGAAAGGCCAGGAAGTGAATCTTCCGTTACAAAACTTGAACAGTCCCTGTCTCCACCAAGAAAACAGCACAACTTCAACTCCAGGCATTTCCAGGCCCTGGCAGAGGAGCAGCCCAAGGAACGGCTGCTCTTTCCTGTCAGAGCAGTGCCACTGCTGTAAAACACATTACCAGCAGGCATTTAACCACTCCTCACACTGCTGTGTCCACAGAAAGAGCTGGATATCAGTATTTTATCTTACATCTCAGTCTGCATGACCCACATAACCCTTCTTATGGGTGTGGTCATGCAGTGACAAAGGAACAAGGGGAAAAATCACCACGGAAATTCACTGTATTACCACATCTATGGGTACTCATGCCTAAATTCACACACACACAGGCAGTGCCGTGCCTGGTACAGAACCTGGTGTCCCTGCAAAGTCTGGCAATCTGGGCAGAGCTGTGTCACAGGGAAGGGTGGTTAATGAGTAATTCTGCTGCAGGTACTGCTCACCCCACATGACTGCCTGTGAAGTTAGAATGAGGTGCCAGCCTGAGTGTGGGAACTCAGGGTTTGTATATTTAGCTTGTCACTGCAGTCTGCACAGCAGAGAGGAGTGGGATGAGTGCAGGCATTGGCAGAGATTTATAACAGGCATTGGTTCAGTGGAAGTTCTTGCTGTGATTAAGGACTTAGTGAAACTTGGGTTAGTGCTTTGGAGAAGATGCAGACATTAAATTATCAAATCTGTTGCTGTGTTCTGTGTGGACTCCAGGGTGGGCACTGTGTTTGCAAGGGCTGAAGGCTTGGACTCAGTATTGGTTGAAATAAGTCATAACCAGGGAAAGAGTAAAGTTGGGTTAAAGTGTTTTTATACATTAAGAAAATGTTTTTATTGCATTTGTGTTTTGTCCAGAAGTCAGGAATGAGCAGTTACCTGTGGAAGGAGCTACCAGCGGGCCTGGCTAGCTAAAGAAAGCTGAGAGAAAAGAAGAAGCTGAGAAGTAAGAAGATAAGGAGCCTTTTTCAAGGCTGTTACTAAGGAGACTGAGAGAAGAAGAAAGATAAGAAGTTTTGCAGCTGGATGTATTTTTAGAAGTTGCTGTTAGGTCTCACCAATGGTGTTATGTTGATTCACTGTGGCCAATAGCTGGGATAGAAGAAGGGTAAACAATTGGGAAGTGTATAAAAGATCGGCCATCTTTGATAATAAACAGTTGCCACTTGAGACTGCTTTGAGGTCTCTTCATTGTGTCGTGACCGCCTCAACGACGACATCTGGTGACCACTGAGTGACATTACAGCCTGAGTAATATACTCGGGGTTGGACCCCTGCGAGGTCCTGCTGAGTGGCAACGTGGACCCACTGGGAAGAGAGTGGGGGAGGCGGCGTTGGTGTAGCTGAGAGTGGCGTGTGGAAGCCACAAGGAGGTCTGGACCTGATTTTCTCCGATCAAGACACCTGAAAGGTGAGCCACCAACCAGAACTTAAAAAAAGAAAAAGAAAAAAAAAAAAAAAAAAAGAAAAAAAAAAAAGAGAGAAAGGAAAAAAAGGAAAAGAAAAGAAAATGGGAAATAATTTGTCTAAGGAAGAAGAGACTGTTGTAGAAACATGGAAAACTTTGTTAAGAAATAAGGGAATTAATACTTCAGATTTTGCCCTTCGTAGTATGTTGCTGTGGGCTAAATCGCAGGACTTTGGGACTGATTCTACTACAGCATTCAGTGTTCGAGCATGGAAAAAGGTCGGGGACAGACTTTGGGAAGTTATCCGAGCGGGAGATAAAACAGTTGTTGATCTAGCGGTTACCTGGGGGTCACTTTTTGAGGCATTGAAGGAGTGGAAAACGCAGCATGAGACAACAGTGTGGGAATGAAGTGGGCGAAATACGGACGAAAGGGTCAGGCTCAGCAATGGACGTGGAGTCAGAAAAGGAGACGGATGGGGGGGTCGCGGCAGAGACAGACTCTGAGGGGGAAACTGCTCCAGGTGGAGTTGCTGTGGAAGTTTCTGGGAAAGCTGCCAAAGCTTCCGGGAGAGATACCAGAGCTTCTGGGCTGGCTGCCAAAGCTTCCGGGAAAGCTGCCAAAGCTTCTGGGACAGCCGCCAGAGCTCCCGGGAAAACTGCCAAGGCTTCTGGGAAAGCTGCCAAGGCTTCCGGGCAGACTGCCAAAGTGTCTCTTTATCAGTTTCCCAAACCTCCTTATCCAACACCTGTGGAACAGCTCGCAATGGTACCTGTGTTTACCACCCCCTAGCGTCAGCTGGCTGAAATGACTTTAGCAGAGAAAGAGACCCAGCCGTCTGCCCCTCTGCTTCCCTCTGAGCTGCATGAGCAATTTGTAAGGTCATCTCCTCCATTGTCTGGCAGTGACAGCGAAACAGATGAAGAGTTACCCATAGTACTGTCTGAGTTGGGCCAGGGAGCTGTTGACAGTTCATCTTCTAATAGATCCAGCCCCTCCCCCAGGACTTTACCACCATGTCAAGTAACCGTGCTTCCTCGACGGCCTCAGGAGTTCTGGGAATTTGTTAGGAAGAAAGCAGCTGAAGAGAAGAATTGGGACATAATAGAGAGATTAGGTGCTCCAAAGGCATCTCGGGAGCCGAGTGTTGATGTAAATGTTGCCTGTGATAACCCTATGGCTTTTCCAGTTTTTAAAGCAGTTCCTGGAACAGGGCAGAATGACAGTCATCACGTTTTTGCCTGGAAGGTTGTGCAAGATCTTCAATCGAAAGTGGCTCAATTTGGTATTAATTCCCCAGAGGTAATGCAGTTAATACGTGTAATTAATGCTGATTTGCTTGCGCCTTATGACATTACACACCTTGCTACAGTCCTATTCCAACCAGTACAATATGGTGTATTTCAAGAAACTTGGAAGAAATTGAAGTGGCTTTAGCACACAAATTTGTTAACAGGATAGATACCTCTGTTGCTGTTCAATTGTTCATTTTGAAAGATCATAAAATACCATGTGGAATATTGTGTCAATGGACCGATAAATGGGAAGACCGTCTGCATATTTTGGAATGGATCTTTTTGTCTTTCAGATCTCGGAAAACAGCACCAGGACTTTATGAGCTCTTTGCAGATATTATCATCAAGGGCCGCAGGCGTTGTCACGAAATTTTGGGACGTGACCCTGTGACCATTGTAATACCTGTACAACAGTGGTATTTTGAATGGTGCTTTCAAAATAATCATGAATTACAATCTGCCTTATCTTACTTCACAGGCCAGATAAAATACCATCTGCCTTCTCATCCTATTTTAAAATTGGCCAGGGACATTCCTTTTGAAGGAAAGCAAATTTGTTCTCCTGTTCCAGTAGATGGCATGACAGCTTTTACAGATGGCTCAGGAAAAACCGGAAAAGCAGCTGTAGCTTGGAAAAACGACGATCATTGGGAATATGAGACAATAATTCAGCAAGGGTCTCCTCAACTGGTTGAACTTTGTGCAGTTCTTTTAGCCTTTACTTTATTTCCTGGTTTTTTAAATATAGTGACTGATTCTATTTATGTCGCTAATTTGGTTAAGCAGTTAGATCAAGCAGTATTATACAACATTCAAGACAAACCATTATTTACTATGCTACTGAACTTATGGACTGTTATTTGTGCTCGGAAGCATCCTTATTTCATCATGCACATTCGTAGCCACACCTCTTTACCTGTTTTTTTTTGTTGAGGGAAATGCTTATGTGGACTCTTTGGTAGCTGCTGCTGTAGTCAAAACTGTACCTAATGTGTTACAGCAGGCAGTTTTGTCTCATCAATTTTTTCATCAAAGTGCTCAAGCTCTACGGCAGCAATTCAAACTGTCTTCTAATGAAGCAAAGTCGATTCTTTCTTCCTGTCCTGATTGTCATATGACTCACGTTTCTCCTTATTATGGTACCAA
The DNA here is from genome assembly GCA_027886175.1 of Phylloscopus collybita. Lineage (NCBI taxonomy): Eukaryota > Metazoa > Chordata > Aves > Passeriformes > Phylloscopidae > Phylloscopus > Phylloscopus collybita. The sequence goes on from JAJNNQ010000057.1 coordinate 7,739,897, forward strand.
CCCTAGGGGTTTATCCCCTTTGGAGGACTGGCAAACTGATGTTACAAAAATGCCAGAATTTGGTCGTTTTAAATATGTCCATGTTACAATTGATACCTTTTCTCACGCCATAGTTGCTTCAGCATTCACAGGAGAGAAATCTCGTGATGTCATTCGTCATTTTTGCCATGCTTTTTCCATTCTAGGTGTTCCACGTCGCGTAAAAACAGATAATGGCCCAGCATATGCTTCGCAAAAAGTGCAAGCATTTTTTCGTGCTTGGGGCCTTGAACATTCTACAGGTATTCCCCACGTTCCTACGGGCCAGGCAATTATCAAAAGAGCTCATGGTCTTCTAAAATGTCAGGTTCAAAAACAAAAAGGGGGAATGCAGCAGGAGTCACCTCAAGTAAGATTGGATAAAGCTGTGCATGTGTTAAACTTTTTGCATCCCCTACCTGACTCACAGTTATCTCCGATGTTTTACCATTTCTCTTCCTTGAATTCTAAACAACCGGATTTTCGCAGAAATGTTAAGGTATTGGTTAAGGATTTGATTACTGGTATGTGGTCTGGTCCAGTGGAGCTAGTCACCTGGGGGAGGGGCTATGCTTGTGTTTTAACAGATAACGGTCCTCGATGGGTTCCTGCTCGCTGTGTCAAACCATATCTAGAGCGCGCAAGAAGAGATACAACAAATGATTCCACAGCTGAAGCAGGATGTGTGGACGATACTGGCTAGTACCATATGAGGACATTTATTTCATCAGCTTTAATGTGTTCATAGTTATTAAAGGGTGTGTTTTGGGTTTTTTCACGGTTATTAAAAGGTGTGGTTTGGGTTTGTAAGTAATTAGGACAACGCAGATTATTGCTGCATTTGTTTTGAGCACTTCGGTGATTATTAGGTCACTTATGGATGACAAAAACTGAGAATGTTTGTATTGTTAGGTGGATTAAGAATGGGATTGTCAATGTTGTTGATGGTTGTGATGGTTGTTTTGTGTTTCCCCTATCTGCTTGGATTTTTGCAAAGGGCCCTGCAAAAATCCATAGCAGCTGTGTTTACAGGTCTAAAACAAAAAGGGGGAATTGTGGAAGGAGCTACCAGCGGGCCTGGCTAGCTAAAGAAAGCTGAGAGAAAAGAAGAAGCTGAGAAGTAAGAAGATAAGGAGCCTTTTTCAAGGCTGTTACTAAGGAGACTGAGAGAAGAAGAAAGATAAGAAGTTTTGCAGCTGGATGTATTTTTAGAAGTTGCTGTTAGGTCTCACCAATGGTGTTATGTTGATTCACTGTGGCCAATAGCTGGGATAGAAGAAGGGTAAACAATTGGGAAGTGTATAAAAGATCGGCCATCTTTGATAATAAACAGTTGCCACTTGAGACTGCTTTGAGGTCTCTTCATTGTGTCGTGACCGCCTCAACGACGACAGTTACCCAGGGACTGCTGTCTCATGTCAGCTGTGTCCTGCTGGCCCAGTGCAGGTTACAGCTGTGTTGGGGCCACAGGAGCTGGATCCAAAGCTGTGTTCTAGGAGGCGAAGGAACCAGGAATGACTGCAGTGCTGCTGGAGATCATTTCTGTCTTGGTTTGGAAAGACAAGTATCCACCAGGGGAAAGTTGAAGCTCCTCTTGGAACAGAAAATGTAAACCCCCTCCCTCCAAATTATTATAATTTTGTAATTAGGGGCTTTCAGGCAAAGATATGGGAATAAGAACAACAGTTCTTTACTAGGAATATTAAAAAAAATACAAATGTAGTGGTAAAAAACTCCAAACAAGCAAACAAACAACAATCCTAGAAACCCTGTCAGAGTCAGAGCTACAACCTGACACCCTGTTGGTCAGGGTGTTGGAAGCAGTCCAAAGTAAGTCCTCCTGGAGTAGCAGATGTGGTTCTGTTGGAGTAAAGATGATCCTGAGAGAAAAGGGTCCAGTGATGGCGAGAAGGGTCCGGTCTTCCTCCAGGAATCCACTGGAACCAGATACCTTGTGTTCCCTTGTGTTCCTACGTCTCAGTTTTTATCTAGGTAGGAATGGTTGGCTCCCCCCCACTGGGTGGAGCATCTCACAATGGGATGATGTAATGTGTCATGTCATTGGTGAGCCTTGATGGCCCATTAGCAGAAGATATCCTCCAGAGGGAGGATGGGTGGTGAAAGAGATAAGAAACACTGCCCCACCTGGTTTTAACAGCTGGCCCATTATCAGAAGGCATCCGCCCCCCTCCCCAAGACAACTTCTCATGCAAGCACCCGTTCCATAGGTACCACAAAGGCCAGAAAAACAGCTCACTTTGGAATAAAAGGTTATGAGTAAGATTACAGTTTGGAAAGTGTTGCAGTCTGGTCTGGTGGGGAAGGTGCCACGACCTTCCTCACTAGAAACGTCTTTAAAAAGACACCTAGATCAATGGAGGCACAGGCACTCTCAGGTGCAAAGTGATTAGCTCTTTGTGCACCCTTAGGTGCAGAGTGATCAGCTATTTGTGCACTCTCAAGTGCAGAGTGATTCACTCTTTGTGAGGTTGCCTGAGCAGCAGAGCCATGTTTGCCACCCTTGGCAACGCAGGAGTAAAAAGCAGTGAGACGGGGTCTTTCCAATCTCCAGGACAGCTTCTTTATTCCACAAGGTCCGGAGAGGAAAGGAGCCAAATGGTCCCAAGGTAGAAGGATTATATAGGGTAGCCAGGGGCATGGTTTCACAGCTTGGGCAATTGGGAAAGGAATTGGGAAAGGGACCACTGAGGGGAAGGATCCAAAAAGAACCAGTCAGGAGGGGTAAAAACCAGGAACAAGGGGAATAAGCAATAGGGTATGAAGCATTAAAATAGAACTGCAAAGCCTCATGGATTGAAGTATTTTTTCTCACCTTGGGCCACAAGGAAAACTCTCAAAGGGATTTCCCAAAGGAGAGTCCCTGTGAACTGAGGCAGCCTAGGGGCTGCACATGGGTTGAAGCACTTTTGCTTGTCCTGAGCTACAAGGAAGTCTCCCAAGGGTACTTCCCAAAGGGAAGTCCCTACAAACTGAGGTAGCCTAGGGGCTGCCCGCTCTCCAAGGAGTGAATTGTCCTCGGTGGATAGTCCAGGAACCGCCACAGAAAAGGACTGGTGTTTGAATGGATTTTAATTCCACATTCTGCGTGGAAATACTAAACTGTTAGCAGTGAGGAAAGAGTGATGCTTGTTTGTCCTTTAGGCTCAGAAGCAGTCATGATTTCCAGGAGGTTGTTAGGTCTTTTGTCAAACAAAAGGAATGACTAATGCGTTTTCTCCTCTGCCTTGGTTACTGTTATGGGTTAACACAGTTTGGATTTTTTTGGAAAGGACAGACCTATCAGGTGCCAGTTCTTGGTTATCGGCATGTGGTTTAACCACTGAGAAAACAGAATGCGACTTTTGGTAATACCCATATAAAGCTGAGATTGTATGGGAGCCTCTCTCTTTTCTCTGGGCAAGCGGCCAGGTACCATCCTGTGGCAGCTGGACTGGTCTGGGCCAGGCCCCGCTGCCCCTGGGCGGCCAGGACGGGCATGGCCGGGCCTCTGGGAGCCCCTGCCCCCACGGGGGAGCAGCCCGGCCATGCCTGGGCCTAATAACAGCTAGCAGCAAGAAAATAAAAGCCCCGGTAGCTGCCTGTGTCGCTGGCTGGGGCTGGAGGGGGATGTTCCCCCCTGCTTCCTTCCTCAGGCCTCAGGGAGCAGCTCTGAGCGGCCCATGCCATAAGATCAAGGGGTGGAAGAGAAGGCATCCAGCAGCCTCTCCAGCGGCGTGGCCTTGAGATTTTTTCAGCTCCCGCTGGCAGGGACCATGTGAGCACCGTAGGCCTGGGCAAGCATTAACTCTTTCCTGTCAGCAAATGAACTTCCAGAACACCGACCCTTCCCGGAGTGAGGACAGACAAAGTGATTGAACCATAAAGAGACACAGCATGAAACTGAAGTCAGTGAAGAGAGAGTGAAAAGACTATTAGGGGCAAAGGAGGAGGAGTGGCCTAATTTGGCTGGACATTTCTGGTAAACTATGGAGACTGAACTGGTTTTTTTTCCTGTAACATATGAATGCTGTCTGGGGGGATGCTGCTTCTAGTCAAAGGTTGTGGAGGGATATAATTGAGATTTAATTGGGAATTTTGAGTAGAGTAAGCCCCCCACTCCTGGGGTAAAAGGAGGTCTCAGCCTTTGAGACGAAGATGATTTTAGAGAGAAAGTGATATGAGGCCCTGCGCTCCTAGGGTGAAAAGGTGGTCTCCATTTCTTTTGAGATGGAGACGATTTTGGAAATAGAAGAAGAGAATCTTTGTGTTGTACTAGAGGAGGCATCCTTAAACAGTACCCCTAAATAAGCAGATATGCCCCATGTGCAGTGTTGGGAAAGCTGCTCATGGGTAGGATTTCACAGTTTGCAGAGGCTCCTTTCAGGTCCTTGCAGATGTGTGGCATGGGAGCCACCAGAGGACTGTTCCTCTTGTGACGATGTCTCTATGGAACTCAGAGAGACTTCTTTTGTAAGAAATTATGAAAGATTATTTTAAAATTGTAAAACTGACTGAAATTACAGGTTTTGTCTTTTTATGTTGGGTGGGGGAAAGTGAACACTTGTGGAGGGAGGGGAGGATGTTTTGAAAGTTTCATTTTTTTTCCTTTTTTCTTATTTTCATTCTTTTAGTGTGTGCAAATAAAATATCCTTGTAATTTTAAGGTAAGCCTGTTTTGCTCTTTATGTTCTCCTAGTCACATAAAATATAGCAAGTGATGAAACCATCACAGTCACACAGACATACTTGACAAATTGAATTAAGGTTGGGATTAGGGTGCAGGTTTAGGGTCAAAGGAAGCATGCATGACCTAGACTTTCTGTTGGGACAGGAAAAAAATTAATTAGAAAATTGCTTCTGGTCACCTAGAATTGACTAAGAATGGACTGTGGAAAAGCACACCTGTATTGTTTGAGTTTGTGACTGCATTTTTGGATGCTTGGAGAAGTAGGAGGCTGTTGTCTGGGTTTTTTCTGTTCTCCTCTGTCTCTTTAAGAAGTTTTTCTAAAGTTCTATTTCAGCCTTCTGTGTTTACCTTCTGCAGTGGAGTCTCTCACAATTTTCACATAAACAACCTATTTGTTATTGGAACTGTCTACCCGTGTTTACATTCTTCTCATAAGGAGGAGACTGTTGATGGACTGTTGGGTTGACCAGTGTGGTTGGAGAGGAAGATTTTTTTAATATATATATATATATATATATAGTGATAGAGTGATGTCTGCAATGAAGGATGGATAATTTTGGAAAAAAAAAAAACCCAAAAGCATTTATGAGTTTGCTTTGGGTAAATTTGCATGGTTTTGTCTAAGTGATAACATCAGGGAAGATGAATGTTAAAGCCCTGGTTTTTCCAGGATTCCTCTTGAATTAGGTTCAGCTAATTAAATGATTAGTGTTAAGATTTAGGAGAAAATACCATTTTTTCCTGAGGCATGTTGTGACATCCTTCTGGATGCTGAGGTTAAAGTTTTATAGCAGTGTCAATGTAAGCTTTGATGCTTTGCTGCCATGCAGAATTTGCAGAATTCACTGCAAAGAACAGGCTTAGAACGAGGGCAGGATTTTGGACAGGAAATGTGGCTTAGTTAAGTTTGATGCCAAATCCTGAAACTGCTGGATTAAACTGAGAATACACAAGGGAGAGATGTTTCTGTGCAGTTCCAGCATTTGCAGATGGTTAAAGGTGGCATGAACCTGGTGTTGGAAGGGGATTGGGAAGAGCTCAGATTATGGCTGGATCTTCTAGGCACAGTTTAAGGACTGCTGTGGGCAGGGCTGATGGTCCACACTTCATTTTCATGAGAGAATTTTTTATTCCTTTAAAGCTTTAATTAATTTAGGATTTGCAAAACAAAGGATTGACAGTCCCAACATGCTACTGAATGCTGCACACCCAGAGTGGGGTTCTGGGATGTAGCCCAGGGCCAGGGCTGGAAATTTGCATCTCTGACTTTGGTATCAAACTGGATTGAATACATGTGAAGATGAGGCGAGAGTTCCACAGATGCTGAGGTTTTCAGGAAGGAGAAATAAGGGTTCCACATCAACTGCTGGATTTTCCAGTTCCAGAAGAGCTGGAGAACAGTGTTTCTAACAGTGGTAAACATCCTGCTCAGTTTTGATGCAGAAATCTGCCCTGTGGTTTAGAATTTTTCCACACAAGTAGTCACAAGCCATATCTGCCAAGTTCTGGGTTCATATCTGCAGACAAAAAGCTCTGAAAAAGAACTGGCTATTATCATTGCTTGGTTTTCTTCATCCTTTTTTTTTTCCTTTATTTGATGGAAACAATTGCTCTTCTGCCTGAAAATATGCAAATTTACGGGATGAACAGGAGTGATTTCATTCCATGCCCAGTTGCTGAAAATTCTCAGAGATCACTTCAGAAATTTCAGTATGTCCCTTGTGCCCTGTGTCTGTATATTAGAATATAAATAAATAGCTTAATGGATTATAGTCAATTTTGACACATACTAATTAGTGTTTCAAGCAGACAAGGACTTTTTTTGGGTTTTTCTAAACAAAAATTATTATTATTTTCCTCCTGTTTTTTTTCTCAGCATATCAAAATTTCTGGAGGACACTTGTGCAACTGGTCTGTAGTTTGTGCCATTTTCAGATTACCCTGGTGAAGAGTGGGACAAGACAGGAACATCCCTCTGTGTGTGAAATCATCACTTCTAACAGCAATTAGGAAATGGACTGAACACCTATAGATTATGCAGTTTCTCTGGAGTTTTTAAAGCAGAAGCACAATTCTTGCAGTGCTCACTTGTGCTCTGCCCTCTGCAGTGTTCAGAGCATTGCAGGGATGAGGGAGGGCAGTTTGTCCCAGAGTGAAACTGATGCCTTTTGGGGCTACCTAAAAACAGAGGCCAGACAGAATTAAGAGAATAAAAAAAGCTACATTTATTGAAGGGACTTCAGGTACATTTTGGGGAGACGAAAGCCCCAGGGGCTGCACCCAAAAATGGACCATGGGTCACGGGTTCTCATATTTTTGTAAGTTTGGTCCATTTGCATATTGGGGATTAATCTTCCAATTACAGCTTCAGGTAATGAGGTAATTTATCCCAAGTTTGCTCCTCCCAACTAATTTTGTTTTACATTTCTCAGGCCTGAGACAGTGAGGGGTCCTTGATTACCAAGCCTAGAGAGGAACTGTTGTGTCTGACCCAAATGGGAAAGCAGCAGCTCACACTGTGTATGGAGGTTAGAGTTATACGCTAAAGAACTGCAGGATTACAAATATATGAAAAATAGAAAAGCTGAAATCCTAAGGCATCAAGGCAGGGTCAGTGTCCCTGCAGTGACCTCAGCTCCTGGCACCTGGCACAGGTCCCAGCAAAGCACCACAGGCAGCACCAGTGCCCAGGAAATGCCCAGCCTGTGGTGCCTCTTTTCTCCTCTGAACTGAAATTCCTTTCCTGGACAGCTGCTCAGTCTTTGAGCTCTGCTCTCCTGTGCCTTAGAGGATTTTCATTTGTGAACTTGAATGACTCAGACTTTCAATATCCATGGACAGAATTCTTTTGAGAGAGGTATCTCTTAAATGTATTTTTAGATTAAAAAAAAACAAACAACTGAAAATAGATGGCATTTGTTTGTTTTCAGATGTGAAAAGGATAGAATATATTTTCTCACTTCACTCTCCTATATTCACAATTATTTCTTGTAGAACAAAATCAGACACATGTGAAGTACCCCTAAGGAAAAGGCAAAAAAAGGTCTAGCTCAGGCATTAATAAAAGCCGTTTAAAATGCCAAGTACAAAAATATATTTTGAAACATAGTTTTTAATTAATCACTTTCTAAGTAGGAACCTAGACAGCTTCTTTAATTTCTGTAAAATAAACTCACTAAGTTTGAGGAGGACAAAACTTCTTTGGGCTAGCTTAGGTAAGGGATAACAGGACTGGAGGATGTTTTTTGGTTTTTTAAATGGCTAGGTATTACCTCCAGAACAGAAAAGTTATTTTTGGATAGTTGAGTGTCAGCTGTGTGATCAAACTGGTGATCACAATCCATGTCCCAGTGAACAATTGTATCTTCTCAAAACCCCATCTGAGGAACTTTACAGGCACTGACCAGTTTTATCAGAATCAGGGGATTGTGGCTTTAATCCATCAAAACACTCAAATCCATGAGGAACTTTGAGCATATAATAGTTCCACTGAAATCAATCAGGGTGTGGATGTACTCAAGTGCTCTGCTGGGTCAGTGCCTGCAGCAATGGGGACAGAGCTCTGCTCCTTTTATTTGATTTTAAATATGGTTTCTGTATGGACTGTGCCTGAAGCATAATGACCACATGGTGTTGGGAAGTGTGTTGCTGGTGCTGATAACCTGGTTTAATTCTTCCATGCTGTCTGTCCAGCAATGTTCTGGGCAATAAATTAACTGCAGGAGAAAAAGGTTATTGAGGGGTGTACCTGGTTTTAAGTTCTTATTTTTATCATAAGTGAGTCATAAATTAGGGGGCCATAGGGAAGGTGGGTTGGTTTGCTCTGTAATTTGCAAGCATCCCAATTTTCCAGCTGGAAATGGGAGCTGCCAGAGGCAGGTTGCACTCTCAGGATTGTTCAAGGAACGTTGCCTGGTGTGCAAAGAAAAGAACTCAAAAAGCCACAGGAGACAGGAGCAAAGGGAATCAAATCTTTGAGGCAATAAATCCAATTATCATAACACAAAGTGAAATAAATGAGAATTAAAGATAATTCATGGCGCAGAAATGCCAGATGACTGCAATGTCCAGGACTGGGGCAGAGACTGGTCACGGTCATGTGAAAATCTCAAATTCTCACGGTGTGTCTGAAGGGATAGAGCAGTGGAGGGGAAGAATTGGAATTTGTTAGTGTCTAGCTCAGATAAAGGACTGTGCATACAAATACTGCATCTCAGTGCTGTGAAAGGAAAAGAAAGAAATAAAGGTGGTAAAAAGGACAGGGAGTTTCTACTCCAATTTTTGCTAAGGGAAGTAAAGAAAAAGATAATTTTCTGTGGAGTTACTCTGGGATAAGAGGTGATAATCCAGCTCTGAGTGGTCTGTAATAAAATCAAATTGATCCAATTGGCAGAGAAGAACTACATTTGAGCAGAAAAAAAAAAATGTGAAGAACTTGTGCTTTTGAAACACAACAAAGAACCGCAATGGCCAAGCAGGACAATGAACAGAAGAAAAATCACAAGTGGTAGCAGCTGAAGGATAGCTTTAAATTTGACACCTGCAAAATGAGAGCAGTAATTATGTTTTGTTCTTACTGTTAGAAAGGGGAAAACCATCAAAGTAGGGTGACATAAAATCTAAGTATCAGGACTGGGGTAGACCATGTAATTTAGAGCTGTTTCAAGAGGATGCTAAATGGAAAGATGAAAAATAATAGCAGGAGCTACATTTTCCTTCTGCAAATGACAACAGTTTCAATCAGAGTCCTTTAAGTGATTCTGGCAGGAAGCAAAAAATAAAAAAAAATTGTTGTTCTAAAAAGTGGTTTCAACCAAGAATTGCATGTGTTGATAATGTAGGGATTTCTTGTCCATTTATTCTGCATGACTAATTGTCCACAAATCACAGTGATGGTGGTGTTTCTGCCTGTATCTCAAATAAAATAATCTCAGCCAACTAGGATCACTCCATGTATAGCATCCTGAGAGCCTTAAAACAAGGTGTAGCTAATCTGCAATTAATACAATCAAAAAAAAAGTTTAGCATAAATTAATTCACTGAATCTTAGCCAGAAAAATGTTGTGAACTTGAACAAGTTAAGGACAAATCAAACAAACAAAAGATAGACACTGTAAAAAGATAAAAGATTCCATGCTATATTTGGGGAAAAAAAAAGAAAAAGAAACAAAACCCCAAAAAAACCAACACAGTGATTGGATGCCTTAGAATGAAATTCATTTTCAGCTTGGATAGCATCCATCTAAATATTTTTTCCCCTACAAATTAATAGCATAAAAGTCCCAGACTGTGCTAAGTCTTATTCAGAGCTATTGTGTTTGCTAAATGGAATGTGACAGTGATCTGAAACAGGTCTATACTACAGAAAATAATTAGTTGAGACATAGCTTGATAATTTTACCACTGTGAAGAATGAATGGAAATCAACCTTTAATTATGTGCAAAGGAGAAGTATAATTACCTGCACAAGATACTAATCAGAGAAAATGATAATACATTCCTCTCTTATCTAGTATAGCAAACTAGGTTGCTTAATCTGTTCACCTCTGGTGTATCAAAGATAGCAAATTAGTTACTGCTGAGCTATATGCATTCTAAGGTTACCTGAATCATTTTATTCAGTCCTTGAGATAAATGCTTATGTACTGAAATTTTGAAAAATAAAATTACCAGCCACAATTTGAATATTTCAAAGTTAAAGGAGAAAGTCACAATCTCTTTCTGCGGCTCCAGAATATCAACGAACTGTGGAAATGTAGATGCTCCAAACGTAAGTGGTGGGCAGGAAATGAAGATTTTACCCTTGACTAATTTGTCACAACCTTCGTGTTTCCCAAACAGGGTTGTCAGGGGTGGTTCTTGAGAGTCCCTGTCAAGATTATTGATGCTTTCCTAACTCCTGTAGGAGCAAAGTCAGGACACTAGTCTTGAAAGTGCAGCTCTGTACCCTGAGAGCAGCGTGGATGGTGGCAGACACCAAAAAGCTCCTTCCCAGATCAGACCCAACACTTAAATTAAGTGGAGAAAATTCAGTGCTTCTTTGTCTTCTCCATCACTGGCACAGGGGGGCAAACAGGTTTGATTCTGTTGTGCTGAGGAATACAGAACTTAAGGGGTGTTTTTCCCAAGGTTCTCCTCAGATATGCACCATGGAAATGATCAAAAGCCTCTGAGACTTTGATGTGAAGCCTGGTAATTTCATGTGTGCACTGGCACAGCGTGACTGAGGAATTGGAGTGACAAGGTGTGTTTGTGCCAGCCTGTGAGGAGGCTCTGCACTGAACTTTCCTGTGCAGGCAGGAATGTTTGGCTAATGAAGCTCCAGAGCAGCTGAAGGCACCTCACTCCTGTTTCTATTAAAACACTAAAGAGTAGATCAATAAAGTGAGTCAGGAGATCATATATTATGGAAGCAGTCAGAGAACGTCACAAGGTGAGGAAATATTAGAAACTAATATTTGGGTATTCCCTGTGTAATGAATCTTCTGCAATCAGATCTAGAGAAATTTGCTGAATGCAACCGAGCTCCAAAAGTGAGGAAGACACATGGTAATCATTTAAAAAGGGCATGCTTGTAACTCACTGAAAATATTGTGTTCAATTGATATGAAAGTCTGTTTAATCTTTGGGGAGGAGTTTCCACAGTCTGTATTTGCCCTTGGTTTGGTTGCTGAGAGGTCTCGTCCATGTGCTAATGACACCTTGTGGGTCACAAGAAATGCAGTGACAGTGTCAGAGATTCAGCTTGGGGGTTTGGAGAGGAAATACTGAAAAAGAAATTCTTCATTGATCCTATGTTCTCCTTTCAGTCATGTTGGTTTATTTGTGGCAGTAAAATATTTCCAGTCTCAATTCTGTCTCTTCAAAGTGCCAGTCTGAAGGGAAGAAAACCATTCTCAACATCTCCAAATCCACTTTAGGTGTTTTGCCTTGTAAAAGTCAGTCTTGCTTTCTGAAAATGGAACCAAATATTGTGCATTACACATTAATCCTAGAACTAAAGAGTCAAAGAAAATAATCAATCTAATTTCTTTTTACTGCCTGTGTAATTAGTTATATGTCATAAAAGTACAGATTGCATCTGGAGTTAATTCCCCGAGCCTCATCTTAAATTTTCTCATCAACATTAAATTAATCTTATATATCCTTTACATTCCCCCATCCACAACTTCCACTAAATTTCATTGCACAGGAACTTCTTAATCTTCTCAGGCTTACCTCAGTGGCAATTAAGAATTGCTGTACCCAGTCCATGCTGAGGGGATCAGATTGCCAGCCCATGAATCTTCTCTTTTGACAGTTCTGTGCTTAATATTTGTAAAACCAGAGATTATAAACTGCTGTGGAATATATGAATGTTAGTTTACTTTTTTTTCCCTTTATTTAAATACTTGGCACCTTCTCCTCTCATAACTATATCCATAGAATGCCAACAGTCTGATGGATCTCAGGGGCTCGGGAACTGTAGTGATTTTTCTTCTGAGTCACTGATAGCTTCAGGTTCTGTACTCTGTGCTCTCCTACACAGCCTGAAGTGTTAAAAATGAAAGGGGGGGGGGGGGGGGGAAAGTGGAAGGAACCAAGAAAGAAAAGTACTATCCAAAGCAGAATGAAGACAGGTGTTGAAAATAAAACCTTGGATTTATTTTATGAGGAATAAATGGGGCTGATAAGAAGAGAGGTGAAATAATAAGTGAAAAAGGACTGGGAAGACTTACAAAAATAGAAGTGGATAGTGTGAGAAGTATGAGACTTAAATTTTAGCAAGGAGAATTTAAAACAACCATGAAGAACATGTTCCTTTTGGAGGTTATGGATTTACGCTCAGTGCAAATTTTTAAAAGCAACACAGATAAATCTATGTCAGGGATGTCTTGGGTGTGTTTATTCCTGCTTTAGTCAGTGACACAGACCATGTGATTTCTCTGCATCTGCTTTGTGTGATTTATTAAGTTGGGAAGTAAATGAGAGGGGACACCAGGGGTGAAGAACAAGCAGAGTTTGGAAGGCACAGTGAGAACAATTTGTTGAGTGGCTGTGGTGGCACAAGGACTGATCAAAGCCAGACCCATCAGCAAACAAGACCAAGACAGAAGAAGAATCTAGCATGAGTTTAGAGCCCCAGTTTCAGAAATTTGTAGGAATATCATGGAGACATTGTGGTGCTTCTTTAAGCTGTTTTTCCTCAAGTTGTTGCTTCGGGTTCCTAACAACCATCTTTGTGCAGCTTCCTTCTTGTCTCTCAGATGGTAAAACCTGTCTCATCCACTGTACTCTTATCAGCACTGAAGTGAGCTTATATAGCTGCTTTCAACTGTCTATTCACAGGAGCAAGCTTTAGAACATCCTTTCATTATCCAGTTGTATGGAATATATCACAACTTGTGCTCTTCCTGCCTTTGTTTTGCTCCTCTGCCAAAGAAAGAGTTTTTCCTCAGACCCTTTTCTTATCATCATCCCCTACAAAAGCGGAGTCAACATATTGCTATATTTACAAAGAGCCTTTCATTTGGATGATGCAAAAGATGTGTACATGCACATGTCCCTGGATGCATTAAGTAGTTGCTTGTTTTGGGAAGAGGTGAGCAGGCAATTAACCCATTTACATGCACAACTGGTGGTACTGACTGAACTAAGGAGCATGTGTTCAAAGTTTGGAATGTACACAAATCTAACACAGACTGGAAATTTGGCTTCTGATGCTGTTTTTGTATCACTGGTTATGGGGGAAAAATAAAAACAAAATTCAAGCTGTTTTCCAGATTAGAGAAACAAACCCTTGGGCTCCTGCAGTCAGCCTTTAAGACAGGGTGGAAAGCTCTAGAAATTGCGGTATATAATGGGTTTGTGTGCAATTCCTCATTTCAGTGAAACACAGATGATAGTGGAACTTCTTATCACCACACTTATCTGCTGTGAATACAAATGTATTGATCTACTGTGTAATTACAATTGCTCCAGACAGATGTATTATGAAGTTACCAGATTGTTACCCCCCAAAAAGCCTGTCTTATTGCATGATAATTATGCAAACTGGTGTCATTTTTTGTGCACAAGTTCTTAACTGATAATAAAGCAGGGACTCTGCCAGTTTAAATAAGCAGTAGAAATTAGTTACTTTCAAAGAAAAAGGAGATGGGAGATACATGATTGATGGTCTACAAAATGTTCACCTGCAGAACATTTTAGAGGATGATTTTCATATACAGGAAAATGACACAAAGACAAATGCACAACATACAAATACAAAACCTAGTGAAGTATTTCAAACCAAAGGAGATTGCACTTCTATGGTGTTCTAAAGTTTTGACTTCTAAACACTCTTTTATCATTAATTTATTTCAGTGTTTTATGTGGGGAATAGTGAGGGTTACAGCTCAGTGTAGTTATTCATGCAGTATTTTCTATAAACTAAACTAGGATTTATTTAGTCATCCCTACTGGATTCCTGTTTCATAACAACAGCTAAATTAAAGCTTCATGAGCAGAAGGGCAGCGTTTCTAAATCAAACTCGGTGTCTGGCTCCAAGGAAATTCATCACCAGTTTGTCAAGAGAAATAACCGGTCCAAAACTTTACCAGAAATTCAGAGTGAATCTCTGGATTCTGGGAGAGATTTGTCCCTTTCTCTCCTGTCATGCTGCATTTTCATGTTCCTCTGCTGCCAGCTTCAGCTCATATAAAGTGTTCAAGTCCTATTGCAAATTCTGTCTTGACAGTTGGACTAACCTGACCAGATGTGGGTAACATTGGGAAGCTTGTGCTAAACCTAGACTAAAAAGATTTTCCACCGAATTTTGAAAAATAAAGGAATTAGAAAATAGTTGAGATGATGGCCTGAGTAGGACACTCCTCTTTTTGGTGTTTATCCAAATGCTCCTTTTCAGACTTTGGGACTCTGCCAACTCCTGTTTAAATCTGTATTCATGTCCTTTTATAAAAGTTAACATCTGGTGCTGATATTGACTTTTCCAATGACTTTGTGTAACACAGTTTTCAAAATCTCATCACTTTTCAAGATATTGTGAATAATTAACCTAAGAATTCATTGAAAATAAGCAAGGACACAACATGCCAAAAAGTTGTTTGAACACTGACAGAATAGATATTGAAGAAAGAAAGCATTAAAAAAAAAACCAGCGAGGAACCACTGCCATCTGTCAGGTCAAGTCAAGATGAAGGCACTGAAATTAACCAAAGTGTAGTGGGACATATCTGCCCTATGTTCCAGGAACTTCTCCTGGCCTCACTGACGATCTTCCATGTGTGTTCATCCTCACTGATGGTGACAATGTGACAAGTGACATCATGACTTACCCACAGCAAGGCAGTGCCACTTAACAAGGCTAACACAATCAGGAATGGCCAATATCAACAGTGCCTGTTTCCCGATATTTTTTAATATCTCCAAATTCAGACTCTCCATATTGCCAAAAGGTAATGTGTCCAAAGGCAATATTGTTCAGTCTCTGTTCCGCCAGAAGGGTTTGTCAGATTTGTTGCTCAATTCTTTAGGTAGAAATCCACAATTGTCTTGCTTATCATTGATGCTGTGGTGTGTAAATTGCTTTTTGATATTTTGGAAACAAAGGATTCAGGTCACTTGGACTAAACAGCAGCCTTGACATGACTCCAAACTCTAGATGAGCAGAATTTGGAGTAAAACACAGCTCCCTGCAGGCCCCTGCTTCAGCTCCCAGTGGTGTCACTGCTGTGGGCAGGGAGGGCTCCTGGCCAAGGGTACGCGTGGCACTGCCAAGACCACCAGCAAACATCACCTGTTGCCACCGAGAACACAGGCACGTTTTAGCAATCAAAACCACATCTCAAAAAAAAAAAAAAAAAAAAAAAAAAAAAAAAAAAGTCAGACAGAATTCATTATTCAGAGAGTGCCCCTAAATAATTGATTGCTGGCTGGGGGAGTGGAGGAGCATTGATGGCACTCCTGTGTCGGCAGCAGAGTGATCTCTGTGTGAGAGGGATTGCTGATGTATGGATAACATACAGCCTGTTTGCTTTGAACCACTGATAAAGCCAGGCATGTCTCGCTGCACACTTTTGTCACCTGCAGTATTTCCCACGATTTTTCTCCCTGATAACTAATACCAAATCCTCTTTGCTGCTTTTTAGACAAGTTGTACTGGGATTTTGACTTTCATGATAAAAGGAAGCTGTTCAAAAACAAAGTGGAGTTGTTAGTGGGGGAAAAAATATTTTCTGTGTTGTATTTTCTGATGCATTTTAAATTGAGAGTCTAAACTCCTTTAATTTCTTGGAGAAAAAGTTGCATATTTATTTACATTTTTATCTAGAAGTATAATTAAATTTTATATATTTGGAAGTAAACATTAGCCAGCTTACCAAATAAGGCAGGTTACTTTGATCACACTGGAATTCTATTATTTATTGCCACGTCGGCCTATATACTGAAATCTTTATCAACTGGACATGCCCAGCTGCATCAGCTACCCTCTAAATGTGATTCTGGGGACTTGTGTAGCTGCCCATGTGTCTGTGTTTCTCCAAAGTAACACAGCAGGCTTGAAAGGAGGCTGCACCCATTGTGTTCAGCAGAGTGTTTTGACAGAGTGAGTTCCCACCATATTCAGAACTTTAAATTGTGTTTTAAATTAAACTAAGCCTTATGTTGGTGGCAAGGAGACTATGTTGCTGAAGAGACATCATTTGTGACAAAAGCATTGCAGACATTGAATGTCAGACACTGTAAAACAGTTTCCCTTCTGCTTTAACTGAGAGTTTTCTCAAACAGCTGAACTAATGGTGATTGACAAAGAGACATGGATTCCATTGATTGCTCATATGAAGCTGATTTTATTGTTCACCTAGCTGGTTTATATACTCTTCCATTATATAACAGAATATATTGCCAAATAATATTGCTTAACATATGCCTTGTACCAATTAACACAGGTATGACTAAAATCTGCTAGCAAAGTGTGTTCTGTACCAGGTACACTGTTATCTACTGCATTCCTTTCTCAAAATCCCACTTCCCTTTGCCAAGGCTTGAGGCCTAGTGAATCCACTCCTGTCATGAGCTGAATAGTACTACCAGTTTGGTTCTCTAGCTGCATACCCACATCTCCCCCTTTCTGTTCTACCAAAAGGATCTTCTTAGTAGCTTTATCAGTCTCTGCACACACTGCAAAATACATGGCAAGCAAATCATCATAAGCAATAATACGACTAAGATATAAATTCCTGCCTTAGCTACACGTCTAAGCCAGCCAGTAAGTCCTAATCTACCAAGCAAGTGCCCAAGCCAATCACTGTCATCTACTACCCTTAATTTGGTCACGCTGTCTCAAAGAGCCTGTATGTTAGCATGAATAGACAGAGAGTTGTCAGAAAGATTCATGCAGCATAAGCCTTCAAAATCCTCGCAACTGTGTCCGTGGGCCAAAAGCAAAAATTCAATTGCGGTGTAGTTCTGAAGCGTGGCATGTCTTACACTATCAACATCTGTTAGCAAGCCTGTTAATGCAGAGCTAATAGCATTAGTTTGTTTTGCAAGCCAACAGCCAAGGTTATTCAAAGTTTTTAATGCATGTGCTGTGCCTATAGCTGGAATAATTGAGGCAAACACTTGGGCTCCAAGGTTCCAGGACTCCACATTATCATCACAATCGGGGCTGTATGTGTATGTGCTTTGTTTTGCTCTCACTAAACTGCACAGAGATGGCAATTTGTCCCGGAAAGAGTAAAACATGGTTAGATGCCCAAAGGTGCCAGGACCTCCCATGGCCCTTCCTGGTATTCCCTTCCAGGCCCTATTCCCACAAATCAAAAATAGATTGTCCATTAAACCAATAGAGACAACCCCAGGTGTGATGGGCTGAGGCAGGGTATGATTACACCAGGCAGAGGCATTGGCATAAATTCCTGTGCCTGAGACATCAAGGCCAAATTTTCTGTCAGCAAAAGGCCCAGTGGTATGGTTCAAATAGAAACATGCAAAGGATTGCATGAATCCAAAGATATCCAGTTCCTGGGGTGGTAGGGAAAGAGGGAAAAAGTCAGAAGCCTTGTTCACCCCTAACCACCTATCATTGTCAAAATACCACCCCACAGGCCTATTATTCTTTTTGCGATACTTATCATTGCACCACCACAGTGGCTCAATTTGGCCTGGGGCAATACAATCCCTGTGCATTGTTTCATTGTATAGGGCATCCCATTCAGTTTCCCCCAAAGGTATGGCTATTAAGCAAGTCTGGAAAGGATCACCAGGGGAAGTCATAGACAGGCACAGCGTAGATTTATTTAAAGCTTGAGCTAGTGTAAGCCACACATTACGTTCTGGAAGGGGTGGTATTGCAACCACCTCTCTTTTGTCAAGAATCCATAAGCATAAAAAGGTTAGTATCCAATTTCTCCACATTCTGTTTTGATTATAGCTTGCTTATCCCACAATTCAACAATCAGGTTATCCCTTGTTTGATTATATACAGTAACAACTAAAGCACGTTGGTCTGCAGATTCTATTCTTTGCAAAAATCCCCATAAATCAAATTCCCTATAATTCCTAGGACCAAAGAGATGCTGCCGAAGCACCTCAGGCCCTAATTGATCCCTAATAAATGCAAGCAGAGTAAATGATGTAGTAATCTGGTGAAAGCAACGAAAGCATATAATGCCAGTAACATATGAAACTCTCCGAGTAGTTTGCCGTGTACACCGTAAACAAACAACTGTCACAACAGGGCGACAGCTAAAATTATGTGACCGACACCATGCTTCCCTTTCTATGCATCCCTCTGCATGAACCCAAGTATAGAGCAATGCCTGTGTTACATCATAAACATCACCGCCACTATATTGCTGCAACAACAGGCTAAGCTCTCAGTAAGTCCTCTGAATGTGTCTTTTGGTTGCTTCTGGGTTTTCCAGCTTGGAGGGGTGTCTTGGTTTGGAAAGACAGGTATCTGCCAGGGAAACTGAGGTTCCCCTAGGATGGAGAATACCAACCCCTTGCACCCCGACGAATTATAATTTTGCAATCAAGGGCTCTCAGGCGAAGATGTTGGGAATAGGAATAACAGTTCTTTACTAGGAGGTTTAACAATACAAATATGATAGGAAACAAAACCACCCAACCAAACAAACAAATAAACAAATAAACAATAATTTTAGAAGAAAACCCTGACAAAGTCAGAGTTTCAATCTGACCCTGTGATTCAGGATGTTGATAACAGTCCAAACATAAACAGTCCAAACACTTCTGGAGTGGCAGACGTGATCCTGTTGGAGCAGAGATGATTCTGCGAAGAAACCGGTTCAGGGACGGCGTGGAGGGAGACAGGATGACGAGCACAGGAGACGAAGAAGCTCTTCCCACACCGCAGCGAAGGAAGCGCCGCGCACCCCGCTCCTGCAACAGAGCAGCACCGACCCCACCCGGCCACCTCCCCTCCCCCCCACCCCCCACTGCCAGGGCATGAGATGTATAGAAATGCAAATGCACCGCACAGGCTGGGGAAGGTAACAATGGCCTATCAAGGTGGGTCATCAGGCCTCAAAACAGATGTAAATAGAATACACAAAACCCAGCTCCACAACCCAGGACAACGTTCCACCCCTTATTCTATTACCATCTGTATCATACCTAAATTAATAAACTCCACTATACAGAATGAACCCTCACACTCAGTTCTCACTTAGGATTAGGTTTTCCTGTGGTACACAACTGGTTTTCCCATCTTTCTGCATCACCCACCAAGTGTTACCAGGTCCTTGAGCAAAAACAATCCCACGGGTGGGTTCACCTTTGCCCAAGGTGGGGTTTACCCAAACAGTCTTTCCTAAGATACCTCTCATATGTACTACAGGGACTTTGTCTCCATCCACTGTGTGCAAAGGGGTAGACTGGGCAGGACCAGCTCGATTAATAGACCCTCGGGTGTTGACCATCCAGGTGGCCTTTGCTAAGTTCACTTCCCAATTTCTGAAGGTCCCCCCGCCAAGTGCTTTCAGGGTGGTCTTAAGCAGTCCATTGCACCGTTCAACTTTCCCGGCAGCTGGTGCATGATAAGGGATGTGATATATCCATTCAATGCCGTGTTCCTTAGCCCAGGTGTTTATGAGGCTGTTCTTGAAATGAGTCCCGTTGTCCGACTCAATTCTCTCAGGGGTGCCATGTCTCCACAGGACTTGTTTTTCCAGGCCCAGGATGGTGTTCCGGGCGGTGGCATGAGGCACAGGATAGGTCTCCAGCCACCCAGTGGTGGCTTCCACCATGGTCAGCACGTAGCGCTTGCCTTGGCGGGTTTGGGGCAGTGTGATGTAATCAATCTGCCAGGCCTCCCCATACTTGTACTTGGACCACCGTCCACCGTACCAGAGGGGCTTCACCCGCTTGGCCTGCTTGATGGCAGCACACGTCTCACAGTCGTGGATAACCTGTGAAATACTGTTCATGGTTAGATCCACCCCTCGGTCTCGTGCCCACTTATAGGTGGCATCTCTGCCCTGATGACCTGAAGCATCATGGGCCCACCGAGCTAGGAACAACTCTCCCTTGTGTTGCCAATCCAAGTCTACCTTGGATACCTTTATCCTCGCAGCTTGATCTACTTGCTCGTTGTTCCGGTGCTCCTCATTAGCCCGACTCTTGGGGACATGGGCATCCACATGGCGGACTTTCACAGGTAGTTTCCCTACCCTGATGGCAATGTCCTTCCACTCATCAGCAGCCCAGATTGGTTTTCCCCTACGCTGCCAGTTGGCTTTTTTCCACCTTTCCAGCCAGCCCCACAGAGCATTAGCCACCATCCACGAATCAGTGTAGAGGTAGAGCTTCGGCCACTTCTCTCTTTCAGCAATGTCCAGGGCCAATTGAACAGCTTTGAGTTCAGCAAGCTGGCTTGACCCACCTTCTCCTTCAGTGGCGTGTGCAACTTGTCTTGTGGGGCTCCATACGGCTGCTTTCCACTTCCGGTTCATCCCTACGATGCGACAGGAACCATCAGTGAAAAGAGCGTAGCGTGTTTCTTCTGCTGGCAGTTGGTTGTATGGTGGAGCTTCTTCAGCCTGGGTTACTTGCTCTTGTTCTTCTTCGTCAGTGAGACTGAAGTTCTCAGCTTCTGGCCAGTTGGTGATTACTTCCAAAATCCCAGGGCGATTCGGGTTACCAATACGGGCGCGCTGAGTGATGAGGGCGATCCATTTGCTCCATGTAGCATCGGTGGCATGGTGGGTGGAGGGAACCTTTCCTTTAAACATCCACCCCAGCACCGGTAGTCGGGGTGCCAGGAGGAGTTGTGCTTCAGTGCCAATCACCTCTGAGGCAGCTTGAACTCCTTCGTAGGCGGCCAAGATCTCCTTCTCTGTGGGAGTGTAATTGGCTTCAGACCCTCTGTAGCTTCGGCTCCAGAATCCCAGTGGCCGGCCTCGAGTCTCACCTGGCACCTTCTGCCACAGGCTCCAGGACAGACCATGGCTCCCGGCTGCAGAGTAGAGCACGTTCTTTACCTCTGGTCCCATCCTGACTGGGCCAAGGGCTACTGCATGTGCGATTTCCTGCTTGATCTGGGCAAAGGCGTGTTGCTGTTCAGGGCCCCAGTGGAAATCGTTCTTCTTGCGGGTAACCAGGTAGAGAGGGCTCACAATCTGACTGTACTCAGGGATGTGCATCCTCCAAAAGCCAATGGCCCCTAGGAAAGCTTGTGTTTCCTTCTTGTTGGTTGGTGGGGACATGGCAGTGATCTTATTGATGACCTCAGTGGGAATCTGACGCCGTCCATCTTGCCACTTCACTCCCAGGAACTGGATCTCTTGGGCAGGTCCCTTGACTTTGCTCTTCTTGATGGCAAAACCGGCTTCCAGGAGAATTTGGATGATCTTCTCTCCTTTCTCAAAGACTTCCATTGCCGTGTTCCCCCACACAATGATGTCATCTATGTACTGTAGATGGTCCGGAGCCTCACCCTTTTCCAGTGCATCCTGGATCAGTCCATGGCAGATGGTGGGACTGTGCTTCCACCCCTGGGGCAGCCGATTCCAGGTGTACTGCACACCCCTCCAGGTGAAAGCAAACTGGGGTCTGCACTCTGCTGCCACAGGAATGGAGAAGAAGGCATTGGCAATGTCAATGGTCGCGTACCACTTTGCTGCCTTGGACTCCAGCTCATACTGCAACTCCAACATGTCTGGCACAGCAGCGCTCAGTGGTGGCGTGACCTCATTCAGACCACGATAATCTACAGTCAGTCTCCATTCCCCACTGGGCTTACGCACAGGCCAGATGGGGCTGTTAAAAGGTGAATGAGCCTTACTTACCACCCCTTGGCTCTCCAGTTTACGAATCATCTCATGGATCGGGGTCACAGAGTCTCTGTCAGTGCGGTATTGCCGACGGTGCACTGTTGCTGTGGCAATTGGTACCTGTTGTTCTTCAACTCTTAGCAGTCCCACAGCAGAAGGGTCATCTGAGAGACCAGGCAAGGTATTCAGTTTTTTGATCTCTTCCGTCTCTACAGCAGCTACTCCAAAAGCCCAACGATATCCTTTTGGGTCTTTGAAATATCCATTTCTGAGATAGTCTATGCCGAGGATGCACGGGGCCTCTGGGCCAGTCACAATGGGGTGTTTCTGCCACCCATTCCCAGTTAAACTCACTTCGGCTTCCACTACAGTCAGCTGCTGGGACCCTCCTGTCACCCCAGAAATAGAAATGGGTTCTGTTCCTACATACCCTGATGGCATCAGGGTACATTGGGCACCAGTGTCAACCAAAGCCGTGTATTTTTGTGGGTCAGATGTGCCAGGCCATCGGATCCACACAGTCCAATAGATCCGATTATCCCTTTCCTCTACCTGGCTAGAGGCAGGGCCCCTCTAGCACTGGTTATCCCCTCCCTGAGCATACATACTAGAGGTTCCTTCAAGGGGATTCAACACAGCATTGGCAGCTTGGTTATAGGAGGCTGAGGCTACTTTCATTTTTGTGGAACCCCCTTGGTGATTGTTCCTCTCCTTGAGCTCACGCACCCGTGCTGCCAGGACAGAAGTGGGTTTCCCATCCCACATTCCCATGTCTTCCCCATGGTCACGCAGATAAAACCACAGGTCAGCTCTTGGGGTGTACCCTCTCTCTCGAGCTGGGGGTCGTTGGGCTCTAACTCTGGGGCCTGTGACTCGCACTGGTGCCACATTGGAACTGTTTGTCCTCATCTCCTCCCTCACCCCCCTTATCTCTTCTTTGAGTTTTTTAACCACGGCAGAGATATGAGCCTGCATCGGGCCATTGATCATACTTTCATAGTTCCTAAGCTTATTGGCAACAGACCCCACTGTCTCTCGATTGTCCTCAGCATTAATTGTTGCAATAAAGGTGGTGTACTGAGATGGCCCTAGATTTGCCAGATTCCACAACATCTGCCCTGTGTATTTAACCTTGTCAGGGTCATTATCATGCTGTCCACTCCTCCCAAAAAGTACCTCCAGCACCGCCACTTCCCTCAGCTGTTGGATCCCTTCCTCCAGAGTTTTCCAGCGCATTCTATGGTGGTGCTCCTGCATTCTTTCTTTGTGGATAAATCTCTCTCTCACACTCATTAAAAGCCGCTCCCAAAGGGAAAGGGGTCCTGGCTCTCTTACAAATACCTGATTTATACCTGAGTCCTGGGTCAAGGGTCCCAAATTCCTTGCCTCACCACTGTCCAATTGCACACCAGTACCCATGAGGTCCCAAACCCGAAGTAGCCAGGCTGTGTAAGCCTCACGCCCCCGCCGTACAATATCTTTTTGCAGGTTACGGAGACTTTCGTACGACAGGGACTCGGTGATGATCTGAACATGTGATTCCCCTGCAGGTTGTGAGGGCCCTCCTTTCTTATTGTCTGGGTTTGCTGTTTTCACCTTAGATTTCTTTGTTTCCACAGGGGCAACTGCCGCTGGCTGTGACTGCCCCTGTGGTTCAGCTGGGACCTGAGCAGTTGTAATCTCTGTGGGTTTCATTGCTGCACCATCAGGCTCTCTTTTGTCAGGGCAGGGGAAGGATTTCCCACTAGCTGGGGAGATGTACTCCCTCAGCATCTGGCTCATCTTTTCTTGCATCTCCTTAATCAGAGCCCCCACCCAAACCGGGTGGTTTATGTCTGAGGCAGGCTGTGGGGCAGGAGCGGACTCTTGGGCTGCATTCTTATTCTCTGGGGTACTTATTAAGGTGCTTACCCAGGCCAATTTCCCCTTATCTCTGAATGCCAAACAGAACAGGCATACCAGCAACACCAGCCACTGTATGATATCATTAGCACTCAGAGATTTCAACCCTTCAAAAACTGGTGGGGTGGACCCAAAAAACTGTGTGAAGGGCTGGGAGAAAATTTCCCCCGGTGCCATTTCCTTACAATAGGTACCATTGTTAAAGTAACCCCAGAAGCACAGAGTTAGCCTATGATAGCTATGAATCCATGTGCTTGCTTTCCAGAGGAAGTCAAAAATCCATGAATTTCTCACCTTATTAATCCACAAAACAAACTGAATGCCAGCCACAGTAGCCTTAGTCATAGGACCCATATTAACATAAGGAGTAGCAAATGGCAGAAATACAGCCACCACCACGTGCCACCCAAACCAGGGAAAGCTAGACCACATTATTCTGGCCAGTGGGCTTTTATCTAATACCCAAGAACTGTTATTCCTCTCTCTCAATGCCCTCGTGCCCCACGTTGGGCGCCAAAATCTGTCTTGCTTTGGAAAGACAGGTATCTGCCAGGGAAACTGAGGTTCCCCTAGGATGGAGAATACCAACCCCTTGCACCCCGACGAATTATAATTTTGCAATCAAGGGCTCTCAGGCGAAGATGTTGGGAATAGGAATAACAGTTCTTTACTAGGAGGTTTAACAATACAAATATGATAGGAAACAAAACCACCCAACCAAACAAACAAATAAACAAATAAACAATAATTTTAGAAGAAAACCCTGACAAAGTCAGAGTTTCAATCTGACCCTGTGATTCAGGATGTTGATAACAGTCCAAACATAAACAGTCCAAACACTTCTGGAGTGGCAGACGTGATCCTGTTGGAGCAGAGATGATTCTGCGAAGAAACCGGTTCAGGGACGGCGTGGAGGGAGACAGGATGACGAGCACAGGAGACGAAGAAGCTCTTCCCACACCGCAGCGAAGGAAGCGCCGCGCACCCCGCTCCTGCAACAGAGCAGCACCGACCCCACCCGGCCACCTCCCCTCCCCCCCACCCCCCACTGCCAGGGCATGAGATGTATAGAAATGCAAATGCACCGCACAGGCTGGGGAAGGTAACAATGGCCTATCAAGGTGGGTCATCAGGCCCCAAAACAGATGTAAATAGAATACACAAAACCCAGCTCCACAACCCAGGACAAGGGGTTAATGAGTCTTCTCAGGTCAGGTAGAAGTTGGCTTGGGTGGTTGCAGGCTCTCAGCAGTTCTGGATTCAGCTATCTGAGAGAGGCGGAGGTGAGGGTGAAGCGGGCAAAACCTCAGGGGGAGTGCCAGGTTGATCAGGATCTTCAGAAGAGGTCTTCAGGGATTCTCTGAATGGTCGCACGTTCTTGGCCGGAAGTCATTTGGGGCCAGTTTCTGTGGAGACACAAGCAAAACCTCTTCCCCATGTGACAAGGGGATAGGGCCCCATAATCTTACCTGTTTCTGGATCCTTAACTAGGACCGGAGCTTCTGTTTAACTTCCAACTTGGAGTTACTGCCAAAATGCCTTACAATTGGAGGGTTTGGATCCATGAGTAAGCAGTTTAAGAAATTAAACACATACAATGCTTTCTGCAATCGCTCTGCGGGGTGGCATTCCCCATTCCCCCTTTCTGTTGCAACAAAAGGCGCTTCAGTGAGGCGTGAGCCCTCTCGATAATGGCTTGTCCTGTGGGGGAGTGAGGAATCCCCGGTTTTTCTCTTACTCTCCAGAGGGCAAGAAAGTTTGCAACCCTCTGGGAAATGTATGCAGGGCCATTATCAGTTTTAATCTGCAAGGGGATTCCCAAGACTGAGAAAGCATTCGCAAAGTGACGACAAACGTCCATAGCTTCTTCTCCTGTGTGGCAGGAGGCAAACAAGGCACCTGAAAAGGTGTCAATAGAGGAGTGAATGTATTTGAGTCTGCCAAATTCAGAGAAATGAGTAACATCCGTTTGCCAAATTTGGAGGCTTTCGAGTCCTCTCGGTTAACACCTGCTGCAAGGGAGGGGAAGGAGTGCCTCTGGCAATCTGGGCACACAGCCACGATACTAGCAGCTTGGTGTGTGGTCAAGTCAAAGGTGCGAGTAAGTGCAGCAGCATTCTGGTGAAAGAAAGAGTGGCTGAGTTTAGCTTGAGAAAAGCGATCTGGCAATTGAACAGGTAAAGTAAGTAAATCTGCTTGGCGGGTTCCTTCTGCAATAAAACTAGTTAAAGTCGTGTGAGACCTAACATGCATAACAAAGTAGGGGTGTTGTCTGGTATTTAAAAGGAAAACAAGTTGTTGTAACCACTGAAACAGTTCTTTGTTGGGCACATCCTTCAGAACAGCAGCCTCAGCCCTCTCCACAAGTCCTGCAACATAAGCAGAATCTGTTATTAAGTTTAAAGGAGCAGCAAATCGCTGAAAGGCATGAACCACAGCTGCCAATTCAGCAATCTGGGGAGAACCTGAAACTGTAGTGACATCCGAATCCCATCGGCCGAGATCGGTGTCCCACCACAGCAGCACTGACTTCTGTAAAAACAGTGAGAGCTTGTAGAGGAACCTCACTTCTCTTGGGTTGCATTAGGAGATTAAAGCTGGTGACCACAATGAAAGAAATTAGCCCCAGGTTATGCACTCCCGAGTTGTACTGTTACATTGTTTTGCTGTAAAATTAAAGTTGCACTGTTACTTGCTTGTTTCAAACCGTTCATGTTGAATCTGTACCCTGAATTTCTGTTCGTTATGTCCAAGTTCTGTACCCTTTCTCCCTAAATCCTGAGCTTTCCCCTCCCCCGAGGAAAGCACGCCGCCGCCGCCTTGTAGCTCCCCCTGCCACTTCCTGTTGCCCCCTGCTGCTTCTTGCTGCTCCCTGCCTGCCTGCCCGTCGAGCTGTGGGCTCCGCCCAATATGGAGATCACCTCCCATGGTGCCTGGCTGCAGCCGAGAGTCCAGTTAGAGCTAAAAAAACCCCTGGGACAGCGAGCCGACACAAAAACTAGACGTAAGAAGGACAAAACTGTGCGAGGCACACGTCTAGCTACTGCAGGCAGCAAGTATTCTTTTGTTACTTTGTCGCCATGGCCTGAAAGGAACTGGAGAGAGGTAACCCCCCTGGACCACACGAGCCAAAGGGATTCTATTGGAACCCCCGTGAGGACGGAATCCCGACTCTGCAGCAGCAGCAGCAGCAGCAGATTCGACCTGCACCTCCTCCTCCGTGGTGTCTTCAGGGAGCAGCGGCGGCGTGCGCAGCCCCTCGGGCCCCCTACCCAGAGCTGATTCCTAATAAAGGCTTTTTTAAAGGAGCTGGTCTCCTGGCCAATTTATAACACACAAGTCTGTGCTTTAGGGGATGTGTAGAAAGCTGTCCAGAGAAGTCAGCAAGTGCTATTTGAAAAACTCCAGATTGTTGTAGCAGCTACTGTAAATAAAAGGCAGTAACAGGCAACAGATAAAACAGAAATCCACACCTACAAATGTGGTAAGTCTCTGGCTTTAACAATGAGCAAAGCAAACATTTCATGTGGTGTGGTTACAGTTTTAGACATCTGATGTGGTAAAAAAATCCGCTCAGTGATCAGCAAGGGGTTGGGTGCTTTAGGATCCCACTGGAATATCAAAGCATGAGGTTGTTTAGATGGATTCAGAATTATCAAGAAAAAGGGCAAGTCAGGGGCCCATCAGGCTGCCTGCCTATTTGAGATAGCATCAGCTACCAGCTGCAGTGCCTGGCAGGCTTCTGGTGTGAGCTGGCGAGGTGACAGGAGATCAGGCTCTCCCTTCAGCAGCTCAAACAGAAGGCTTAAATCAGTGTTTGAGATTCCTAATAAGGAATGAACCCAATTAAGTTTTCCTAAAAGTTTCTGAGCATCATGCAAAGTACGGATGTCAGCATGAATCTGCAAAGGCTGAGGAGAAATAATCTGGGTCCTAATGCACCAGCCCAAATATTTCCAGGGGGGTTGACACTAAATTTTTTCAGGAGAAACACAAAGTCCTGCTTAGGTTACAGCAGCAATGACAAGGGCTAGGGCTTCCTTCATGATTTCCTGTTTCTCTGCTGCAACAAGGATGTCATCCATGTAATGATATAACAAGGCAGCAGGCATTTGCTGGCGAATGGGGTCAAGGACCCTTGCGACAAACCACTGACAAATAGTTGGGCTGCATTCTAACCCTTGAGGAAGGGAAACGCAGTGATATCTCTGCAAGGGGGCTTGCATGTTAAGACTTGGAACAGAAAAGGCAAATTTAAAAGCATCATCAGGATGCAAAGGGATATCAAAAAAGCAGTCTTTTAGGTCAATGACTATCAAATGCCAATCTCGGGGAATCATGGTTGGGGAAGGGAGACCAGGCTGAAGGGCCCCCATGTCCTCTATGACAGCATTGATTTTTCAGAGATCTTGGTGCAAGCGCCACTTGCCAGTTTGTTTTTTAATAACAAACACAGGTGAGTTCCAGGGACTGGTAGAGGGGACTATACGTCCCTTTTGCAGCTGTTCCTGGACAAGATCAGTGAGTGTGGGTAGTTTAGGTAAAGGAAGGGGCCATTGATCCACCCAAACAGGTGTCTCAGTTTTCCAGTTTAATTTCAGGGTGTCATGCGCCACAATGGCCCCTATTATAAATCCAACTGAATTTTAAGTCCCCATTGAGAGAAAGCATCTCGTCCCCACACCACCATGGGCACAGGCAGTACGAACAGTTTTACAGAGGCTATGCGACTGTCGGGTCCTGTCACCTGAATGAGGTAACGACTTTGGTGACTACAGCTGTTCCCCCCAATCCCAGTGAGGGTTTGTGGTACCTCTGTGTGGCCAAGTGGGAGGCCACTTGGCCTGAGAGACAATGCTTACATCTGCCCCAGTGTTTAAAATGCCTGTGATTGTCACCTGCTGTCCCTGCAGTGACAGGGTACATTTGTAAGTGGGATGTTTATCAGAAATTTCTTGCACCCACAATATTTCTGGGGTTCCTGTGGAGCCAAATCCTCCCTTCCTTGTGTTACACTGTGTTGCAGGGGGTGACAGATTGTGTGCAAAGGGAATCAATTGTGCAATGCGTGCACCTTGTGGAACAGTACAGGGTGAAAAGGGAGTCCAAGTCATGATTTTTATTTCCCCTACAGAGTCCAAGTCTATGACTCCTGGCAGAACAAAAAGCCCTAGGAGGGTAGTCGAGGACCTTCCCACCAGCAAAGCACTTGTTTGGGGTTCTGGTGGGCCAAAAATTCCTGTAGGGAGTAAATGAACGGAGGAGTCAAGCAACGTTACTGTGTCTGAGGTTTCCAGGTCCAGTCTGGAGCTCCCTGCAGTTGCTGGGCAAAGACTTGAGATGGTCCTCTGCTGGGCTTTCTCGGTGGCTGTGCTTGTGGGGCTTGTGGGGCTTGTGGAGCTGACATCTGTGGCAGTACCACCTGTGTCGGCTGATGTGTTGGCTGATGGGTCATTTCTGTCATCACGCGTCGCCAAGCTGTGCTCCTGTTCCAGTTTCCCTGGACTGGGTGACCTTTGGAATCATACTTAGAACGACATTGATTAGCAAAATGATGACCTTTATGGCATCGTGGACATAAATCAGGAATCTTAGGCTTAGCTCCTTTCTGAGTAAGGCAGTCTTTTTTAAGATGGCCTGGCTTTCCACAGCTGTAGCAAACTGCTGAAGTGTTAGAAGCACCCTTGGCTGCTGTGAAAGCTGCAGCCATGGTCTCATACTGATGTTCTATAGTCCCGATACGGTTGCATGCTTCAACCATTTCAACAAGGCTTGGTTCTTGGTTTGGCAGGGACTTAAGGAGTTTTTTACAGTCAGCATTTGCATTTTCAACAGCAGGCTTTAAAAGCAAGATTTCACGGGCATCTGCATTATCAATCTGGTGCTCTAGTGCTTGCTTAAGGCGGTCAATGAACTGCATATAAGGCTCCTGGGGCCCCTGGACAATAGTTGTAAATGCCTTCAGGGGTGTTTTTGCATCAGGGACCTTAAGAAAGGCTTGGTGAGCTGCGTCCTGAGTTCCATCAAGGGCTTCTCTTGGGCAATCTCCCGCCTGGGTAGCTGGGTCAGAGTACGGACCCATCCCCATGAGCTGCCTGATAGTAAGGGCAGCCAGGGCTTGATTTGCATGACTAATGCAAGTTAAAAGAAGGTTTTGCAAGCCTTTCTCCCATTCCTTCTCCCATAAGCTGTATTGGATGGGAGATAGCAACAAGCAGGTGAGGGTCTTTAAATCATACAGAGTCATTATGTGGGCAGCAAACACAGAATCTAACAAGCTGATACCATGCTCTGTAGCCACCCTCCATAACTCTTTGATTTCCAAAAAAGACAGCTGTTCCCAGTGGGCAGCCTGTTTTCTGGTCCCAGAATACATTACTGGAGCCAGAATTCTTTCAGAAACTTCAAGTTCCCCCTCTCTTAATGCTTGTTTTAAGTGGACCCAGTTGTCATGAGGGTCAGGAGGATATAAATTAAGCTCTTTGTCAGGGTCAATAGGTCCAGGATCAAAGGGATCCTCCTCTGGACCATCACTGTCTTCACCGTAGCTGGCAGCAAAAGCCTTTACAGAGTGCAGGGGGCCCCCTCCCTTCTTCCCTCAAAACACGGAGCTGGAGCTGCAGGTGTTTTCTGTGGCAGGGAGCCGGTGGGGGAGACTGGGAAGCAGTTTCATTGGTATTTAGAGAATTCCGAGACTCCTCTGAAGCGGAGGAGCTAGCAGCAGCTTGGTTTTTAGCAGCAGTCTCTTCAAGTGTTAAGGTAGTCTGAGAATCTGCTGTTGCAGGGCAGGGTTTTCTTGCATTTTGGGAGTTTTCATGAGCTTTTAAAGCTTCAAAGGTCACTCTCCAGGAGGGTAGCATTTGTGCAGCAACTTTGTTTCCTCTGGTGGCTGAGTCCCATAACTTAACTCCTGCTTTGTCCCACAGATCTACCGTAAAGATTGTGGATTCGGTAACTCCGGGAACTTCAGCTGCCACCCACCGTAATAAAAATTTTAAATCATGCGAGGACAAAGTTTTATCATGCCGTTGCAACAGCTTAAGCATAAGTTCAAAAATGTCTGTTTCTTGGCCAGAAATCCCCTGACGCATAGTTCCCTGCAGCGGGCTAAACCCCAAACCCAGAGGGGTAGCTCACCTCCCAGTCCTGGAGGAATTGTGGCCGGCCGGCTTCCCGCTTCTTTCAGCGGCACTTCAGTTCTGCAGGTCTCACCATCCAATTGCTCAGCTAGGCGAACATCGCTCCTCACACGGGGCACCATTTAATGGTGATTGACAAAGAGACGTGGACTACATTGATTGCTCATATGAAGCTGATTTTATTGTTCACTGTTATAAATTCAAAGAGCCAATTCCATCGAAAACGATTTATTGCGAGAGAATTTGGACAGCGAAATTGACAAAGCCCACAATCAAGGAAACAGTGGCCATCCCAGGAATTCGTCACTGGGTAAAATCGTGAACACAGCCTCTATCGCACTGTATTCCCCAAATTTCATGAAGGTCTGAGTCCCTGTCAGCCGTTTTTATACCCTTTTTGGCTGGGCTATGTGAGTCCCTGAGATTCTATAAGTTCTTTTGTTTCTCTTGATTTCATTCCGGTGGTTGATGCAATTTCTGAAATCAGGTCTAGTTCTTCTGAAAGGATTTCCTGGGGTGGAGGAGCTCCTGAATAGTCGGAATGGTCCTGATAAGATACCATCATCTGTTGATCACTGGGCCATCGGTCTTATCGGGCTTCAGGCTTCGAGTGCCTCCATTCCAGTTTTGCCCTCCACCTTCTATTAGTATTTTAATGTTTTTGTCTTCTCTCAGGGAGGAGGGTGGTCACTGCTGCCTGTGCAAGAGGCTTTTTAAGGTACATTTTACTATTCCACAAGCATGTTTTATTTCTACTCACTAATATGTCTTATATCACACCAATATTATGAAAAACATGAATTACCATCTATTACATTCACCTAGCTGGTTTATATACTCTTCCATTATATAACAGAATATATTGCCAAATAATATTGCTTAACATATGCCTTGTACCAATTAACACAGGTATGACTAAAATCTGCTAGCAAAGTGTGTTCTGTACCAGGTACACTGTTATCTCCTGCATTCCTTTCTCAAAATCCCACTTCCCTTTGCCAAGGCTTGAGGCCTAGTGAATCCACTCCTGTCATGAGTGGAACAGTACTACCAGTTTGGTTCTCTAGCTGTATACCCATGCTGAACCTCAAAGCAAATCACAGTGATTCCCATTTTTCCACAAACTGCTGAGATGCTTTAAACTTTATTTAAAAAAATAAAAGCATAAACTAAAAGGGGTTTTGAGGATCTGAATTTAAATTATTTTTCTAGGCTGTGATAAGGGAGACAAAATAGTTACCAAGCAGGGCATTGGGAATTAATAACGAGTCAAAGGCATTTTAGTTACCATTGTAACTGTAGCTGTGGCTGTGGTCTTTTAAAATACTGATTTAAAGAGGGTGAAGGAAATTTACTACTTTCTCCCCACCCCCCTCATTCCAGTGCTTTTAAGATCTAAATTCCCCTTTTCCATTGTGTGCACATGCATTTTTTTAGCTTGAGTGATCACCTGGCATCCAGAGATCAATGGGAAGTGTTACACAACCATGTCATTGCATATATTTCAACAAGCAGATGTTAGTAGGAAGAGTTCTCCAACCAGTTTTTGAAGCTGTTGTCAAAATGTGGCTTAAACATCAGAAGAACATTCTGCAAATTTACATAACCTCTACAAAGCTTGAAAAATAATTTATGGTGAGCATCACTCAGCACTCATTTCCAGGAGAAAAAAAAGAAAAAACAACCACCCAGCTCTTTGAATGTCCTTTTCAGTTGAGCTCATATGTATAAAATTTCAAAGATAATAACGAAGCAGATTAAAATTAACAGCAACTGCATGTGTGGAAGTGCTGCTTGGGCTGAATACATTACAGAAGTCAGAGTGAATTAGAGCCACGGGAAATGCTGCAGCCCAGGACAAGGGTTTATGGTGCAAACTTCAAGGCCTCATTCTCAGAATTGTTTTATGTTTTCTTCTTCCTTCGCCTTCTCTTTTTTCAGTACATCTCAGTGCAGTGCAAGAAAAAGAAATACCTGATTTGTAAACTTCGAAGTTGAGTGTTAAATTCAAAGTGGTGTTGGACAGGAGAGCCTGCCCTGATCTAGAGTAGCATTGTGTTTTCAGTGGGTTTTAAAAGCCTGGGAAGAAGAGTGATGATTCAGGCTTGTTTTTCCATGGTGAAAGAGGTTTCATAAGCTCTGAACAAAAGTGCAGAAACCCTCGTGATGTCTCCGGAGCCTGCCGGGTGTTTCTTCCATTTTTAATCCAAATCTCAGAAGAACTCATCTTTTGATTTCCAAATTTTAAGGCCAGAAGGGGTTAAATCCTCTAATCTGACCTCAATAGCACAGCTATTTATTTGGTTGCTGTGCAAGCCAAATCAAATGTGCAAGGTTTGAACTTGCATTTCAAAAAGACACCGAATCAAGCTTCAGAAGGTGCAGAGGTAAGGTTTGTGCCTTAGATATCAACCCAGAGGGACAGAAAACTGTGTTTGAATATGCATCTTCCTTCCTTCCTTCTCCCCTGGAAGTGCAAAGGAGTTCAATTTGTACATTCTGTCTTAGCCCCTTTGCCTCAAATACAGAAGGACAGGAAAATTAGAACTTCTTTCCAGTGCAGTAGAAGAAACATTTTGATGTGTTCCAAATTCTAAAATGTCAGGGATAAAAGGGCTTGCTTTGTTTTTAATCCAGGAGAGAGAGAGTTAGAAAACTTAATATTAGCAGAACTACTTCCATGCATGTTTAAGCACTTCAATAAATGTGCTCTTGATTGGATATAAACTTTCCCCTGTAGTGTTTGCAGCCCAGGAGAATATTAAAGTAAAAAATCTCTTTAAAAGTTAGAGGACTGCAAAGTGATTTTACATATATTTCAATCTTCAGGGTCCTCAATTTCTGATTCATATTAATTTTATTCCATATTTATAGCTTAAGTGAGAAGATAATCAAATTCAGGAGTGTCCTGGGTTGTGGAGCTGGGTTTTGTATATTCTATTTACATCTGTTTTGGGGCCTGATGACCCACCTTGATAGGCCATTGTTACCTTCCCCAGCCTGTGCGGTGCATTTGCATTTCTATACATCTCATGCCCTGGCGGTGGGGGGTGGGGGGGAGGGCAGGTGGCCAGGGGTTGGCAGTTCGGCCCTGCTGCAGGAGCTGGGTGCTCGGCGCTTCCTTCGCTGCGGTGTGGCAAGGTCTTCGTCTCCTGTGCTCGCCATCCTGTCTCCCTCCTCGCCGTCCCTGAACCGGCTTCTTCGCAGAATCATCTCTGCTCCAACAGGATCACGTCTGCCACTCCAGAAGTGTTTGGACTGTTTACGTTTGGACTGTTTCTCAACATCCTGAATCACAGGGTCAGATTGAAACTCTGACTCTGTCAGGGTTTTCTTCTAAAATTATTGTTTATTTGTTTATTTGTTTGTTTGATTGGGTGGTTTTGTTTCCTATCATATTTGTATTGTTAATACCTCCTAGTAAAGAACTGTTATTCCTATTCCCAACATCTTTGCCTGAGAGCCCTTGATTGCAAAATTATAATTCGTCGGGGTTGTGAGGGGTTGGTATTCTCCATCCTAGGGGAACCTCAGTTTCCCTGG
Source organism: Phylloscopus collybita (assembly GCA_027886175.1). Lineage (NCBI taxonomy): Eukaryota > Metazoa > Chordata > Aves > Passeriformes > Phylloscopidae > Phylloscopus > Phylloscopus collybita. The sequence continues at coordinate 7,774,469 of JAJNNQ010000057.1, forward strand.
CAGATACCTGTCTTTCCAAACCAAGACAGATTTTTGGCGCCCAAGGGTGGGGCACGAGGGCATTGAGAGAGAGGAATAACAGTTATTGCGTATTAGATAAAAGCCCACTGGCCAGAATAATGTGGTCTAGCTTTCCCTGGTTTGGGTGGCACGTGGTGGTGGCTGTATTTCTGCCATTTGCTACTCCTTATGTAAATATGGGTCCTATGACTAAGGCTACTGTGGCTGGCATTCAGTTTATTTTGTGGATTAATAAGGTGAGAAATTCATGGATTTTTAACTTCCTCTGGAAAGCAAGCACATGGATTCATAGCTATCATAGGCTAACTCTGTGCTTCTGGGGTTACTTTAACAATGGTACCTATTGTAAGGAAATGGCACCGGGGGAAATTTTCTCCCAGCCCTTCACACAGTTTTTTGGGTCCACCCCACCAGTTTTTGAAGGGTTGAAATGAGTGCTAATGATATCATACAGTGGCTTGTGTTGCTGGTATGCCTGTTCTGTTTGGCATTCAGAGATAAGGGGAAATTGGCCTGGGTAAGCACCTTAATAAGTACCCCAGAGAATAAGAATGCAGCCCAAGAGTCCGCTCCTGCCCCACAGCCTGCCTCAGAGATAAACCACCCGGTTTGGGTGGGGGCTCTGATGAAGGAGATGCAGGAGAAGATGGGCCAGATGCTGAGGGAGTACATTTCCCCAGCTAGTGGGAAATCCTTCCCCTGCCCTGACAAAAGAGAGCCTGATGGTGCAGCAATGAAACCCACAGAGATTACAACTGCTCAGGTCCCAGCTGAACCACAGGGGCAGTCACAGCCAGCGGCAGTTGCCCCTGTGGAAACAAAGAAATCTAAGGTGAAAACAGCAAACCCAGACAATAAGAAAGGAGGGCCCTCACAACCTGCAGGGGAATCACATGTTCAGATCATCACCGAGTCCCTGTCGTATGAAAGTCTCCGTAACCTGCAAAAAGATATTGTACGGCGGGGGCGTGAGGCTTACACAGCCTGGCTACTTCGGGTTTGGGACCTCATGGGTACTGGTGTGCAATTGGACAGTGGTGAGGCAAGGAATTTGGGACCCTTGACCCAGGACTCAGGTATAAATCAGGTATTTGTAAGAGAGCCAGGACCCCTTTCCCTTTGGGAGCGGCTTTTAATGAGTGTGAGAGAGAGATTTATCCATAAAGAAAGAATGCAGGAGCACCACCATAGAATGCGCTGGAAAACTCTGGAGGAAGGGATCCAACAGCTGAGGGAAGTGGCGGTGCTGGAGGTACTTTTTGGGAGGAGTGGACAGCATGATAATGACCCTGACAAGGTTAAATGCACAGGGCAGATGTTGTGGAATTTGGCAAATCTAGGGCCATCTCAGTACACCACCTTTATTGCAACAATTAATGCTGAGGACAATCGAGAGACAGTGGGGTCTGTTGCCAATAAGCTTAGGAATTATGAAAGTATGATCAATGGCCCGATGCAGGCTCATATCTCTGCCGTGGTTAAAAAACTCAAAGAAGAGATAAGGGGGGTGAGGGAGGAGATGAGGACAAACAGTTCCAATGTGGCACCAGTGCGAGTCACAGGCCCCAGAGTTAGAGCCCAACGACCCCCAGCTCGAGAGAGAGGGTACACCCCAAGAGCTGACCTGTGGTTTTATCTGCGTGACCATGGGGAAGACATGGGAATGTGGGATGGGAAACCCACTTCTGTCCTGGCAGCACGGGTGCGTGAGCTCAAGGAGAGGAACAATCGCCAAGGGGGATCTACGAAAATGAAAGTAGCCTCAGCCTCCTATAACCAAGCTGCCAATGCTGTGTTGAATCCCCTTGAAGGAACCTCTAGTATGTATGCTCAGGAAGGGGATAACCAGTGCTAGAGGGGCCCTGCCTCTAGCCAGGTAGAGGAAAGGGATAATCGGATCTATTGGACTGTGTGGATCCGATGGCCTGGCACATCTGACCCACAAAAATTCACGGCTTTGGTTGACACTGGTGCCCAATGTACCCTGATGCCATCAGGGTATGTAGGAACAGAACCCATTTCTATTTCTGGGGTGACAGGAGGGTCCCAGCAGCTGACTGTAGTGGAAGCCGAAGTGAGTTTAACTGGGAATGGGTGGCAGAAACACCCCATTGTGACTGGCCCAGAGGCCCCGTGCATCCTCGGCATAGACTATCTCAGAAATGGATATTTCAAAGACCCAAAAGGATATCGTTGGGCTTTTGGAGTAGCTGCTGTAGAGACGGAAGAGATCAAAAAACTGAATACCTTGCCTGGTCTCTCAGATGACCCTTCTGCTGTGGGACTGCTAAGAGTTGAAGAACAACAGGTACCAATTGCCACAGCAACAGTGCACCGTCGGCAATACCGCACTGACAGAGACTCTGTGACCCCGATCCATGAGATGATTTGTAAACTGGACAGCCAAGGGGTGGTCAGTAAGGCTCATTCACCTTTTAACAGCCCCATCTGGCCTGTGCGTAAGCCCAGTGGGGAATGGAGACTGACTGTAGATTATCGTGGTCTGAATGAGGTCACGCCACCACTGAGTGCTGCTGTGCCAGACATGTTGGAGTTGCAGTATGAGCTGGAGTCCAAGGCAGCAAAGTGGTACGCGACCATCGACATTGCCAATGCCTTCTTCTCCATTCCTGTGGCAGCAGAGTGCAGACCCCAGTTTGCTTTCACCTGGAGGGGTGTGCAGTACACCTGGAATCGGCTGCCCCAGGGGTGGAAACACAGCCCCACCATCTGCCATGGACTGATCCAGGATGCACTGGAAAAGGGTGAGGCTCCGGACCATCTACAGTACATAGATGACATCATTGTGTGGGGGAACACGGCAATGGAAGTCTTTGAGAAAGGAGAGAAGATCATCCAAATTCTCCTGGAAGCCAGTTTTGCCATCAAGAAGAGCAAAGTCAAGGGACCTGCCCAAGAGATCCAGTTCCTGGGAGTGAAGTGGCAAGATGGACGGCGTCAGATTCCCACTGAGGTCATCAATAAGATCACCGCCATGTCCCCACCGACCAACAAGAAGGAAACACAAGCTTTCCTAGGGGCCATTGGCTTTTGGAGGATGCACATCCCTGAGTACAGTCAGATTGTGAGCCCTCTCTACCTGGTTACCCGCAAGAAGAACGATTTCCACTGGGGCCCAGAACAGCAACACGCCTTTGCCCAGATCAAGCAGGAAATCGCACATGCAGTAGCCCTTGGCCCAGTCAGGACGGGACCAGAGGTAAAGAATGTGCTCTATTCTGCAGCCGGGAGCCATGGTCTGTCCTGGAGCCTGTGGCAGAAGGTGCCAGGTGAGACTCGAGGCCGGCCACTGGGATTCTGGAGCCGAAGCTACAGAGGGTCTGAAGCCAATTACACTCCCACAGAGAAGGAGATCTTGGCCGCCTATGAAGGAGTTCAAGCTGCCTCAGAGGTGATTGGCACTGAAGCACAACTCCTCCTGGCACCCCGACTACCGGTGTTGGGGTGGATGTTTAAAGGAAAGGTTCCCTCCACCCACCATGCCACCGATGCCACATGGAGCAAATGGATCGCCCTCATCACTCAGCGCGCCCGTATTGGTAACCCGAATTGCCCTGGGATTTTGGAAGTAATCACCAACTGGCCAGAAGCTGAGAACTTCAGTCTCACTGACGAAGAAGAACAAGAGCAAGTAACCCAGGCTGAAGAAGCTCCACCATACAACCAACTGCCAGCAGAAGAAACACGCTACGCTCTTTTCACTGATGGTTCCTGTCGCATCGTAGGGATGAACCGGAAGTGGAAAGCAGCCGTATGGAGCCCCACACGACAGGTTGCACACGCCACTGAAGGAGAAGGTGGGTCAAGCCAGCTTGCTGAACTCAAAGCTGTTCAATTGGCCCTGGACATTGCTGAAAGAGAGAAGTGGCCGAAGCTCTACCTCTACACTGATTCGTGGATGGTGGCTAATGCTCTGTGGGGCTGGCTGGAAAGGTGGAAAAAAGCCAACTGGCAGCGTAGGGGAAAACCAATCTGGGCTGCTGATGAGTGGAAGGACATTGCCATCAGGGTAGGGAAACTACCTGTGAAAGTCCGCCATGTGGATGCCCATGTTCCCAAGAGTCGGGCTAATGAGGAGCACCGGAACAACGAGCAAGTAGATCAAGCTGCGAGGATAAAGGTATCCAAGGTAGACTTGGATTGGCAACACAAGGGAGAGTTGTTCTTAGCTCGGTGGGCCCATGATGCTTCAGGTCATCGGGGCAGAGATGCCACCTATAAGTGGGCACGAGACCGAGGGGTGGATCTAACCATGAACAGTATTTCACAGGTTATCCACGAATGTGAGACGTGTGCTGCCATCAAGCAGGCCAAGCGGGTGAAGCCCCTCTGGTACGGTGGACGGTGGTCCAAGTACAAGTATGGGGAGGCCTGGCAGATTGATTACATCACACTGCCCCAAACCCGCCAAGGCAAGCGCTACGTGCTGACCATGGGGGAGGCCACCACTGGGTGGCTGGAGACCTATCCTGTGCCTCATGCCACCGCCCGGAACACCATCTTGGGCCTGGAAAAACAAGTCCTGTGGAGACATGGCACCCCTGAGAGAATTGAGTCGGACAACGGGACTCATTTCAAGAACAGCCTCATAAACACCTGGGCTAAGGAACACAGCATTGAATGGATATATCACATCCCTTATCATGCACCAGCTGCCGGGAAAGTTGAACGGTGCAATGGATTACTTAAGACCACCCTGAAGGCACTTGGCGGGGGGACCTTCAAAAATTGGGAAGTGAACTTAGCAAAGGCCACCTGGATGGTCAACACCCGAGGGTCTATTAATCGAGCTGGTCCTGCCCAGTCTACCCCTTTGCACACAGTGGATGGAGACAAAGTCCCTGTGGTACATATGAGAGGTATCTTAGGAAAGACTGTTTGGGTAAACCCCACCTTGGGCAAAGGTGAACCCACCCGTGGGATTGTTTTTGCTCAAGGACCTGGTAACACTTGGTGGGTAATGCAGAAAGATGGGAAAACCAGTTGTGTACCACAGGAAAACCTAATCCTAAGTGAGAACTGAGTGTGAGGGTTCATTCTGTATAGTGGAGTTTATTAATTTAGGTATGATACAGATGGTAATAAAATAAGGGGTGGATAATGTCCTGGGTTGTGGAGCTGGGTTTTGTATATTCTATTTACATCTGTTTTGGGGCCTGATGACCCACCTTGATAGGCCATTGTTACCTTCCCCAGCCTGTGCGGTGCATTTGCATTTCTATACATCTCATGCCCTGGCGGTGGGGGATGGGGGGGAGGGCAGGTGGCCAGGGGTTGGCAGTTCGGCCCTGCTGCAGGAGCGGGGTGCTCGGCGCTTCCTTCGCTGCGGTGTGGCAAGGTCTTCGTCTCCTGTGCTCGCCATCCTGTCTCCCTCCTCGCCGTCCCTGAACCGGCTTCTTCGCAGAATCATCTCTGCTCCAACAGGATCACGTCTGCCACTCCAGAAGTGTTTGGACTGTTTACGTTTGGACTGTTTCTCAACATCCTGAATCACAGGGTCAGATTGAAACTCTGACTCTGTCAGGGTTTTCTTCTAAAATTATTGTTTATTTGTTTATTTGTTTGTTTGGTTGGGTGGTTTTGTTTCCTATCATATTTGTATTGTTAATACCTCCTAGTAAAGAACTGTTATTCCTATTCCCAACATCTTCGCCTGAGAGCCCTTGATTGCAAAATTATAATTCGTTGGGGTGTGAGGGGTTGGTATTCTCTGTTATAAATGGGCCAGGAGACCAGCTCCTTTGAAAAGGCCTTTATTAGGAAATCAGCTCTGGGTAGGGGGCCCGGGGGCTGCGCACGCCGCCGCTGCTCCCTGAAGACACCACGGAGGAGGAGGTGCAGGTCGAATCTGCTGCTGCTGCTGCTGCTGCAGAGTCGGGATTCCTTCCTCACGGGGGTTCCAATAGAATCACTTTGGCTCGTGTGGTCCAGGGGCGTTGCCTTTCTCCAGTTCCTTTCAGGTCATGGCGACAAAGTAACAAAAGAATGCCTGCCGCCTGCAGGTAGCTAAACATGTGCCTCGCACAGTCCCGTCCTTCTTAGGTCCAGTTTCTGTGTCAGCTCGCTGTATCAGGGGCTTTTTTTAGCTCTAACTGGACTCCCGGTCGCAGCCAGGCACCATGGGAGTTCTTTCATCTCCATATTGGGCGGAGCCCACAGCTCGACGGGCCGTCGGCAGGGAGCAGCAGGAAGCGGCGGGGGGGGCAACAGGCGGCGGCGGCGTGCTTTCGTCAGGAGAGGGGGAAGCCCAGGATTTAGGGAGAAAGGGTACAGAACTTGGACATAATGAACAGAAATTCAGGGTACAGATTCAACATGAACGGTTTGAAACAAGCAAGTAACAGTGCAACTTTAATTTTACAGCAAAACAATGTAACAATACAACTCGGGAGTGCATAACCTGGGGCTAATTTCTTTCAATCCCCCCTCTATTTCTTTGATCGGGCTTTAGCCCGCATCAATTGGCCATGTCTGACTCAAGGGAATAAATCTGTTTTAATTTTTGGTATTGGTCATAAATTCTTTTTGCTGTGCTCAGTTTTTCTTGGGGTTCCAATCTAATTGTATTTGTAGGTTTCTGAATCTTTACTTTAGGGATTTGGAGACTAGCTGGAACAGTAGTGGCTACAGTTCGAATTAGACAGGGAAGTATGCAGGGGAGAAGTAGGAGACTGACAAAGGCACTTATTGCAATGAACACTACTTTTTCCCACCAGGTCCCTTCAAAGGACCAGAAGTTGTCCCACCAGTCCATATTAATTAAGGGCTTCCATTCCTGGGTACTTACATATGCAATTTTTTGTATTTCTTTGGAAATATTTTTTATTACCTTACTTTCATAATCGACTGCTAGTTTGATTTGATAAACTACTGCTCTTGTCTGTGCCAATTGGTTACTGATATGATCAAGGGCAAGGGCTGTTTTGTTTGATAACCTGATAATTTTATTCAACATGTAAATTGGAGTTCGGCACCTCCATGATTTATCTTGTGTCCAAGTTGCTGGCCTATATGTTTTTACTATTCCTTTTGGTGTCTGTATTTTACTTTTCCATGTTTGTGTGCTGCCCCTCCTCCCCTTTTGGTATTTTCTTTTTATCAGGTCTGCTACTCCCTCTGTATTTCTTAACTTTTTAAAACAGAACCACTCTCTGATAGGGCACTCCCCAGTCAGGCACTGCTTAAATGTGGCAGCTTTTTTGTAATCCAATATTGTTTTTTTCTCTTTTTGACAGGTGGATAATTGGATCATGTCAAAACATGTGGGATTCACATGGGTGTGAACTCTCATAAGGGATTGTAGATTCTCCCCATCACAAACTGAATGACAGCATTCGGAGTAAGCCCCATCTGTTATCAATAGGACTACTATCAGTCCCTCCAAGAGTCCAGTATGAACCATTCTATTTGTGGATTCTTTGGTCTCACCTGGCCTTGCCTCTTGGGTCAGGGGGTTCTTTCTCCTCATCATATCAGTAGGACTACTATTAGTCCCTCCAAGAGTCCAGTATGAACCTGCCCCCATCTCGCTCTGAGGGTTCTCTTTGGTCTCACCTGGTCTTGCCTCTTGGGTCGGGGAGTTCTTAGGCTGGATTTGTGGAGTTCTCCCTTGCTTATTCCCACTTTCCACCTTTTTCTTAGTTTTAGTTAGCTCCCTTTGGGTGTGCCCTATGAGAGATTTAATTTTTACATTAAGAACTACTGTTACTCATTACTTTTACATTAACACATTATGACTCATTATAACAAGTTATAACATCAGATTTAACCATTATTTTACACTTTTATATTAACACCTTTTTAACCTCTTATAACAATGTGGATTTTTAACAATGGTAACGGACAGCTTGTAATAACTGTTATTGTCCCTTATTGGCTTTAACTGGTTTTTGCTTGTTTCCTGAGAGTTACTTTAAGGGTGTCTGGATCTCGAGTGGCAGTCCACTCAGAGGGAACCCTTGTTGGGGTTACAGGGTCAGAGGGATCACTCGGGGGTGGTAATGGTCCTTTCACTCTAGTGATGTGGGTCCAGCCCTTTTCCTGGGTTCGCACTGCAGTATGAGTAGTGAGCAGAACTTGGAACGGGCCTTCGAATTTAGGGGTTAGTGGGGTGGTATTCCAGGACTTAATTAAAACCCAGTCTCCTGGTTTTATTTGATACATGTCAGTGTCCAAGGGAGAGGTTTGAGGAAGATACCCTCTTCTTTTAAGATCTGCCAATGTCTTTCCAATTGTTTTTACATATTCTTGGGTAGCGGCCTCTCCTTCTAAATAATCCCCAGTGCTATAGGGGGTCAGTAAGAAGGGGAGTCCAAACATCATCTCATATGGTGAAGCCCCTATGTCAGATCTAGGTCGGACCCGGATTCACAGAAGGGCCAGGGGCAGACACTTGAGCCAATTCATTCCTGTTTCGGTTATCAACTTAGTTAATACGTTTTTGAGGGTTTTATTCATCCTCTCAACTCTCCCTGAACTTTGGGGATGCCAGGGTGTCTGCAACTGCCACCTGATTCCTAAGGCTTTAATGACATCATGTAGAATTTTGGCTACAAAATGAGGACCTCGGTCTGAATCAATATTATTCACTAGCCCATACCGGGGGATGATGTGTTCCAATAATATTTTTATTACCACTTGTGCCGTCTCCTCTCCAGCAGGAAAGGCTTCTACCCAATGGGCCAAACAATCAACCATAACAAGTAGATACCTGCAACCCTGTACTGAAGGCACCTCGGCAAAATTCACCTGTACATTTTGAAAGGGTCCCAATGCCATCCGTCTTCCTCCTGGGGCACTCCCCCCATCGCTTTCTGATTTACCTTTTGGCATATAAGGCATCCTTCAGTTACTGCTTTGGCCAAACCATATACCCCAATACATAAATATTCTCTTAAAAAAATGATCACATAACCCTTGGGTGCCCCAGTGGGTCAGGCTCTGCATTTCTGTTAGCATTTTTTCAAGCTAGGGCTTTATTTAAAAACTTTCATCTATCTGGGGTTAACCATTCCCCTTGCTTCCCTTGGTGCAGCCTTAACCTCTTTATTTCTCTCAACTCATGTTAATCATATATTGGTTCTCTTCTTTTGTCAGCTGGCAGATGTTGGATGCAGTCCACTTGGAGAGACTCGTGGGGGATTTTTCTGGGTTTTGTCCATAGTTAGGAGGAGGCGATACTGGTCCTTTTACACGGGAAACGTCAGTCCACTCTTTTTCTTGGGTCCAAACAGCAGCATGGGTTACTAATTTCTAGCTTTTTCCTGATATCAGGCCAGGATCCAGCAAGGAACTGCACCTTTAACAGCACCTGGTCCTCGGGACTGTCGGGATCCACGTAACCAAAAATCTCCTCCCCTGCTTAACTAGGTGGCTGGGGTCCCATTCCCCCTGGGTCTCATCAAAGGCCAGCCTGGTGCTGCCACCCCGGGGAACAGACCCTCCAATGCCCCTCACCACCAGGGTTCCACAGTCTCCCACATTCTGCCCTTCCCCTTTTCCACCTGGATCCCACCCTGGATCCGCCCGCGGGAGCCCGTCCCCTGCCCGGGGCCCAAACCTGCTCCCCTGTTCCCAGACTCGCATCCCCGCGACATGGACCATGGCCATCTCCTTGGGGCTGAACAAGGCACCCAAAATAGAGTTCATCTCACTCCAGGTGCAAACATTAGGATTCAGGAACCGATCCACCCAGCCAGCCACCCCCACCAGGTCCCCAACCAGGCCTCCCAGCTCTTTCTTAAAGCCCCCAACTTCTGAAGCTGTCAGAGGTGCATCCCCAGCTGCCCCACTTATCGGGACTTTCCTTAGGGGGAAGAGCTTTGTTCTTGACCTGGTGCCACAATAGGGTCCTTTTGGGGTTTCTATATTATTGGCTGGCAAGTCCAGCTCCCAGTTGTTTGGGGGTGCAGGGACAGTAGATGGTGAGGGGGTGTGGCCTCGGCCAGTGCTAGGAGAGGCCGAGGATAGAGTTGAAGAGTAGAAGGGGTTAGTACTCGAGATAGTCGGGTTAGACTGAGGTGGTAGAGAGGGTGGAGCTGTAGGGGGTAATCCTGTTGGGGAGCAAGCTGAAGAAGGAATAGGGATCATGGTTTGGAGATATGGGAAGGGGTTCACAGGTAAAGCTGGAGGGTTAGCAGGGACAGTTTGGGGTATCCCAGGGTAAACAGGAGGAGCAGGCAAATAGTCAAGAGGGTCCCAATGGTGACTGCTTTCCTCCTTTTTCTCTTTTTCATTTCTCCTCTTTCCCTCTTGTAGCTTACAAATCTTAACTGTTTCACTTTCAGTTCTGTGTCTCTGCCAGCAGGCAGCATAAAGGATCTGCTCAGTATCTGAGTCCCCTCGGGATTTCAGATACTGGTTTAATTGCGAGCACATCCAGGGGTCCTTAGTTCCACACCACGGCCATCCTCCAGGCAAATTCAAAGTGGGCCAAACCTCAATACAATAATGGATCATTTTAACCTTGCTCAAATTTTTAGTGGCCTCTTCAGTATCCCATAGTTCCAACATTTGTCCTAATGGACTATCTGGGGGAATGTTCTTTATCTTCCCCTTTTCCTCCTCAGGTGGTCTTTGCTTATTTATATATCCTCCCATTCTCAGTAGGTAATCTTCACTCACTCTACGAACACTCGTCAGTGGTCCCAGTGGCACCACTCCTGCCAGTGCTCAGAGTGCTCTGTCGGTAGCCTGATATCTCGCCCTTAGAGATTCAGCCACTACCCCAGCCAGCACCCCTTTCTCACTCACTCCACGAACACCCGTTAGTGGCCCCAGTTACCCGCCCTTAGGGTCTGGCCACTCCTGCCAGTGCTCAGAGTGCCCTGTCGGTAGCCTGATATCTCGCCCTTAGAGATTCAGTCACTACCCCAGCCAGCACCCCTTTCTCACTCACTCCACGAACACCCGTTAGTGGCCCCAGTTACCCGCCCTTAGGGTCTGGCCACTCCTGCCAGTGCTCAGAGTGCCCTGTCAATAGTCTGATATCTCGCCCTTAGAGATTCAGTCACTATCCCAGCCAGCACCCCTCTTCCTCTCCTGTATATCTATCGAGTTTCCATAAGTGGCCGGTCAACCTGGGCCCAGAGTTCCAGTCACCACCTACAGCCAGGACCCGGACATACAGTGTGCGACTCACTCACTCTCCCTATCGTTAAATCCCTCGCACCTTGGGACTTCCCTAACTTTCATTCATCCTACACCCAGGCGGTATACTCAAAAAAACCCCCGGCCCTGTAGGCTCTCCGCACCTGGAACGCATACCTCTCACTTCTAGGTACCCCCAACCAGTGCGCCCACTCCTGTACCCCGGTAGTTACCCCAGCCAGTGTCCCAAGCCAGTAGTGGTTGCAGTTACCCGCCCTCAGGGTCTGACCACCACTCCTGCCAGTGCTCAGAGTGCCCTGTCGGTAGCCTGATATCTCGCCCTTAGAGATTCAGTCACTACCCCAGCCAGCACCCCTTCCTCGCCTGGACACCCCGGGCCGTAACTCGGCCAGTACCCTCTCTCACTCCCCACACCCCGCCAGCTACCCCAGCCAGTGTCCCAACCCGTGGACACCCCGGGCCGTAACCTCAGCCAGTGTGGTGCGTGCTACACCCACGGCTCCAGGCTTTCCGCACGCTTGGATCAGCCTGGGCAGCCTGCCTCCGTAGATTCTAGAATGGGGCGGGCCTATCCTACAATCACACACCCTGTGACGTGCCACTCACCCTCTAAATTACCTCCGCACGCCCGGAGGGGGGCGCCTATGCCCCTGGAGACGCCTCTTTCACTTCGTTCTCCTTTCGCTTCCCTCCTTTCCCGGCCAGGTCCCTCGCGGGAGACTGGAAACGCGGTACTGGGAGGCCCACACTCGCTTCAAAGATCCGAGCTACCGGTCTTTGTCTCACACACACACCATTCGCTCGTCTCCACTCCCGCCACCGGCTATACTTTACCGGCGCTCCTCCGTGCTGTCCAATCCCAGGCTGTCTTCCTTGGTCCGGTGTGACCAGCTGTCCTAGGGGTCCAAAGAGCGGTCGGCCGTCCCGTCCTCGGTCCTCTTCAGGCGTGGTCACATCCCGGACGAGCCCCCAATTTGTTATAAATGGGCCAGGAGACCAGCTCCTTTGAAAAGGCCTTTATTAGGAAATCAGCTCTGGGTAGGGGGCCCGGGGGCTGCGCACGCCGCCGCTGCTCCCTGAAGACACCACGGAGGAGGAGGTGCAGGTCGAATCTGCTGCTGCTGCTGCTGCTGCAGAGTCGGGATTCCTTCCTCACGGGGGTTCCAATAGAATCACTTTGGCTCGTGTGGTCCAGGGGCGTTGCCTTTCTCCAGTTCCTTTCAGGTCATGGCGACAAAGTAACAAAAGAATGCCTGCCGCCTGCAGGTAGCTAAACATGTGCCTCGCACAGTCCCGTCCTTCTTAGGTCCAGTTTCTGTGTCAGCTCGCTGTATCAGGGGCTTTTTTTAGCTCTAACTGGACTCCCGGTCGCAGCCAGGCACGATGGGAGTCCCTTTCATCTCCATATTGGGCGGAGCCCACAGCTCGACGGGCCGTCGGCAGGGAGCAGCAGGAAGCGGCGGGGGGGGCAACAGGCGGCGGCGGCGTGCTTTCGTCAGGAGAGGGGGAAGCCCAGGATTTAGGGAGAAAGGGTACAGAACTTGGACATAATGAACAGAAATTCAGGGTACAGATTCAACATGAACGGTTTGAAACAAGCAAGTAACAGTGCAACTTTAATTTTACAGCAAAACAATGTAACAATACAACTCGGGAGTGCATAACCTGGGGCTAATTTCTTTCATTCTCCATCCTAGGGGAACCTCAGTTTCCCTGGCAGATACCTGTCTTTCCAAACCAAGACAAGGAGGTCTATAACTATGTATAAATAATTACTGCTTATGAATGTTACTGCACAAATTATAAAGAGGATGGCAAATCAAGAGAGATGAAGTGAAAAAAACTCTCCTGAAGGATGTCTAGTTATTTAGCTCACAGGGGTGGAACAGAAGGGCTCAGAAGCACAGGCAATTTTGTGGATTTTGGTTGTCTGTGTGCAATCAACAGTTGCCTCTTGGAGGTGATCCTGCCATGGAATTCCATGGAATTCCAAGCCTTTGGCTGCAGGGTTTGGGTGTCAGGCACTCACTGCTGGCCTGATCTACTGAAACCTAAACTTCCCCCCTTGCTGCAGAGAGTACATTGGGACTTGGGTACCCAATAAATTAAATGGAAAATCTTATTTCAGTCCACGAGTAAAGACGTAGAAGAGGAAGAGTTGAGAGGAGAGTGAAGGAGTTTTGTGTTTTGTGCCAATTCTCAAAAGCAGTGTATGCATGAACTTGTGCCAGTTTTCACCCAAAATGGATATTGCTAATTTCCTTCACATGTGGTAGTTACTTGTTTGGGGAATTTTCTGTAATGAAAGAACTCTCCAAGGGTTTCCATGATCAAGGCTAATGTTTGATTTATTTTTAATCTTTTTTTTTTACTTGAAAGGTTCCATAGCACATTTATTTGCATATACATTAAATTCAGCATGCTGAATGCTATCTCAAATAATTTGTCTTTCAAGAAATCCTCATGTTCACATCCTACTTTAACTCAGTTTAAGTTTGCAAATGCTGATGAGCTCAGGCACAAAATAAAATGGACTGTGGCACTGTGAGCCTTAATTTCTCTGCGCAGGGCACAGCACTATGAGCCAAGAGCCCAGGTACAGAAGATTCCCAGTAATAGATTGTTTCTTTCTTGGAAATTGGAATTTTTGTGGAAGAAGTTGGAACAATTCCTTCTAGCATCTGCTGACCACAGAGCACAGACAGAGAGGAAGGGGAGGAGTGGGAACACTGATTCTCCACCCTCCACATTTAGCACCATTCTAAAGCCAGGCATAGCCTGAAAAAAGAGGTTTTATCCCGTAGCAGATTGGTATGGAAAGGTTCCTCTCAGAGGCTTGTACCTCCAAGTTTGTGTACCCACAGTCAGCATCACTTGGCACTGTCAAATGGCTGCCTGGCACACATGGAGAAAACACTCCTCAAATATTAACAAGTTTAAAATGTATCTAATACAGCAAAGACCAGTAAAGTTTGGAAATGGATGTATAAATATTTATGAAATTACAACACAAATAAATATTACAAAAGGTCATCTGATTAAGACAAGAGCTATGACAATTCTTGTGATTTTTTAATATTAAAATAAGCATTACATTAATGAGTCTTCATTATATCATTAAACATTTTACTTTGTTTTCTGTAGAGAATTTTACTTGACATACTTTTTTAAGTGTCTAATGGGCTCTTATGACATTTGTAAATGAGCCAAAACATAAGGAATATAAGAGTTAATTCTTTATATTCATCACTAATTCAGACTAATTTATCATCAGGGAAATAATAAGGAACTCATCTTTTATTTTTTTAAATTTACATATAAAAAGATCTAAATCACAAAATTAGATACAGATTTTAAATACTCCAGAGTCCAAACTGACTGATGCAGGATTTCACTATAATTTATTATTGCATAGCAAGGACATAGATTTGGTTTATTTTAAAAAACAAACAAAAACAAACAAACAAAAACCCACAGAAAAATTCAAACAGTTCAGCAATGCTGGAAATTGGAGATTGCTTTTAGGTACTTCAGTGGCTTCCCTTCTGTCAGGGAAGGGACCCAGCAGTTCTGGGCATTCCTTGGTTCTTACCTTGGGTGCTAAGTTGGCTTTTGGGATGGGTCAGGAATGTCCATCTGGGCAGGAGCAGGGGATGCAAAGAAATTTTTAAAGAAAGATTCCATTTGTGCTTCTCCTGGCTGGGCACAGAGTGTTTTGTTTATAGCAGAGCTGGGTCTATGTGGATGTGTGTGTTTGCAGATGTGTTGGAGAGCTGATTTTCAGCTCTCCCACAGTAAGATGTGCGGTAATGGGGTGGACTCAGTTGTGATCAAGTATTTCTATAATCCTCCACAAGTGGAGTTCAGCATCCTATGGGCTTCACTGGCCTGCCTGAAAGGAAAGAGAAGCTCCTGATCCTGCCTTGCACAGTGCTAGGGGCTGTTCACTCCTCAATAAACAGTACCATGTGGCTGCTGGATTTCCCTGGTTAAAATCGATCTTCTGCCATCTCCTGTTCACGTGGGTCAGGCCAAAAGGGCATCTTTCACAAGCACCACTTGCCATAACACAAAGAGTGCATCTCAGTGTCCTCTGCAGCTCTGTCCCACACAGCCCCTGGCTGAGGAAGGCTCTGCCCAGCAGCACTGCTCATCCAGTCATGCTGTGTAGCAATAAAGCAGATGGGACTTAGTTTCTTCATGCAGGAAAAGCCAATTCTTTATTCACAAAGCTCATATTTATAGGAAATATCTGAAGGTGCTGTGTTAGACCAAATTGGCTGACAATACACTGACACTGAGTTTATTGGTTGGTAGATGGCCAGGGTGTATGTCTGTGAAATCTCTCTATTTTGGGTTAGTTTACATATTTTGATCCCTGATTCCCATGGGACAGATCTCTTGTTTATTACAGGTGCAAACGACTGTCTTACCAGAATAGTTTGTTGTGCTAACTGCTTTCATTCTTGTGATTTTTCACATGGGAAGTTACAAGCTACTGCTAGCATAGCTAGAGTAGCAGGGCCTAAACCATATTTTATAAGACCTTTCTTTCATAATATTTTTACCTGTATACAACAATGCTGACCCCCAGGAAACTGCCTGGAGGCTTCTGGTCCTTGCACTCACAGAAAGAAGGTGCCTCAGGGGAGCAGCATTTTTAATACTTCTCAATTTCATAGGCAGAACTCGTGGAGTTTCTATGCATGACATGAAACCAAATTCTTATGAGGAAGAGTCTGGGCAGCCCAGTGCAGGTGGTGTTATCTTCTTAAATGCATCATCTGCTCCAACACAGTTGCTTTAACTACTTTATTTGGGGTATTACCCGCATTTTTTGTTATTTCCCCAGGTCATGTTTTCTTCATGGGTATTCACAGCTCTGTGGCTCCATCAGCTCAGCCTGCAGTCATTTACTGGATTACGCAATATCTTTGAAAAGCCAGGCTTGTCCCAGTGCACAGCATCATGTCAGTGCCTTGCACTGCCCCTGCAGTGGTGTTGGTAGAGGGGATCTCGTTCCTCCAGTGCACAAAGGGCATCAGCTCTGTGAATTTCTCCAGTCTAATGCTGTGTTCAGACTTCTCCTGCCATTAGATTTATGCACCCAAGTAAGCAAAGCAAATACTCATGATCTTTGTGCGTGGAATAACACATTTCTTCACAAACATTTGAATTTCTGTCAAACATTTTAGCACATTTACTTTCTGCCTTGCCCTCCCTCTTTGTACATTTTTAAGCAAATTAACTCAGAAGAAAAAAAGTAGTTTACAGATCAAAAAGAAATGTTGAATTATACACTTTCTTATTCTCTCTCTCCCAAGACTGGTAAATGCCTCTTCTCAAACAGAAACTTGAATGCTGCCACATTTTTCACACTTCTCCACTGATCCAGTTCCAATGTGATTGTCTTATACTGCTCATGCAGGAATGAATTTTACAAGGGAGGCAAGGGCTGGAAATCTCCTTACTCCACAGAAGAGATGAGTTTCTTTAGGAAGCTGGCTGACCAGTCCAGCCTCAAGATTCACACTGGTTATAGCCTCTTCTACTTTTTCCTACCTTGTGGAAACATCAGAGCCCTCTGCTGAATATTGATTTTTGTGATGTGTCAAGTCTGGCTGGAGCTGAACACTGGAACAGGCTAAAGTTGTGTCAAAAGCAGAGCCATGCCCCCAGCCCTTGCTTTGCTCTCAGATCAATTTCTGTAGGGTTTCAAATAAAACAAACCAAACAAACACTGTATCAGGCTTTGGAGGTACAGAGTTATGAGGGACTCCAGATTTCTCCTTCAGTTATGTTCCTTATTAAAAATCTTTCTGTATGGCATTGTGGTGTGTGAGAAAAACCTGCCAAGCAGGAGCCCTGCTGTACTTTTCTCTTCTTTCTCAAGCTGTTCCCAACCTGACCTCACCCTCTGCCTGGCCCAGCTCTCAGAAACTTTTGGGGCAGGTATTGTCTAAATCCTAAAATCCAGACCAAACATCCAACAGCACTGGGCTGTGAACTGGGGGAGGGAAGAGGGATGAGGGAGTTGGAGACTCATATTTGCTTTCCTTCTACATCACTATTTTGTAATTTCCAAATCTTTCTGCATAACAAGAAGTGATTCACCTTGGTGTGAATGATATTAGGGGACATCAGGTGGTTTCTAGCATTTGGGTCTCCTCGTTTCTAAACTTTTTCTGGCTCTTTCTCAAACTCTGAGGAGGACGTTTGGCTTTTTAGGACAATGACTTCACTTCCTGGAGAAAGGGGCTAGTACAAGGCATGCTGTTGTTTGTGAAGCTTTTTAAGAGCCTCCCAAGAAAAGACAATATCTGGTTTTGGCTAAGCATGGTGGAACAAGGTTTCCTAATTTGGTATTGCTCCAAAATGTAACCGCAACCCTAAAGAAGCTGTTATAAATGGAAATAGCTAATTTATCAATAAAAGAATTTTATTGAAAAATAGCACGGAACAATCGAGAAGTGCCACAATAAAGGTCAGCATCGAGCCCGGGGGTCGCCACTGGGTGAACTTCAGATACAGCCTCTATTGCACCGTACCACCCACAGTTCACGCCATCTGCACTGAGTGGCCCACTTTTATACAGTGTTTCACTACACAGTACAGTGATCTCAGTCTGTTTGCCATTCTCCTCCTAAGATACATATTCATGTATCCTTGATTTTCTGCTGCCGGTCAGCTGAATGGATTTCTGAGAAGGGAGAAGTCCACGATTAGATTTACTGGAACCAGGTATTGGGATTCACCATCTTGATAGTATTGATAAGATACATATCAGTTGTTAAATGGTGGGTCGTTGGCAGGCCCATCATGGGTGAGCACCCATCTCTGTCCAACTGCACCCTTCTTTCTCTTGTTAATGTCATTTCCTTGGGTGCCAACAGTGATGATACAATCTTGGAGGGTGGTTTCAGGCACGGCTTGAGGTATGTGGTTTCTGAGGCGAGTGTGAAGTTTTGATTTAAAGGCACAGTGTGGATTCATTACATTATTTCATAAACATATTTACAATAAAACCAAATTATATACAGCATTTATCACAGAAGCTATTTAAAGTTTGGGATAATTTACATGTCAAATAATGTCAGCGCCTGAGCCCCAGAAGCTCCTATAAAAATTAGAAAAAGTTATGTTAAACATTTTATTTGGGAATAAATCAGAGGTCAGAAGAAGGCAAGGCAAAGACTGAATACATTCACAGATTCTGTTATGCTGCCCTTAATGTAACTTCTGAAGCTTATTCGAAATAATTGGATTGGCTGGGAACCTTCCAGAATATTTCAAGGGGCCAACAGAAGAATTGGCTATGCTATATCTAAACTTTTGTTAAAGTCTTAATTCTTAGATGTCTAAGTCTTCTAAAAAAAGAAACAAACAAACAAACCCCCAAAAAACAAAAATAAGAAGAAAAGTGTAATAAATAGCGAAAGTCAATTCAAAATAAAATAGAATTTATTGCCAGATCACCAGTGAAAAATCACGGAAGTGAAATTGACAGAGCCAATACGGAAACTGACAGTCAGCGGAGCAAGGAAACACAGTGCCTGCACTGGGTGAGACCTCCGTGAAGTGTCACGCGACACTACACCCCCAGGTCTCACAAGGGTCTCAGTCCAGGTCGGCTATTCTTATACCCTTAACTCGTTGGGCAAGCCCAGGCCTTACGCTATTGCTCAGTCCAGATTTCTATAGAGTTTTTGTTCTATGATGGTGTTGCTGATGAAATCACAGTTTCTAGCGGCCAGCATGAATGGGCTTCCTGGGTGTGCAGGGTGTATCCTGAGTATCCTCGATGTCCCAGTCAGGATCTATTCTTCTGGGCCATTAGCTCTTATCAGATACCAATTGCTCCCAGTTTCTGGGTTTCTGTGTCTCCGCTCCCTTCATTGGTATTGTAATTTATTTGTCCTCTTCCCATAACTGGGGAGTTTCTCTGAGCTGAAAAGGGTTTTTCCTGGCACTCTTTAAAATTATATGTTTTACCATCACCCACACCAGTAAGCATTAAATTTATATAAAATATAGTCTAGGAACATATATTACAATGATATGAGGGGTTTCTTGTAAAACTGCCAGCTCAGCACCTGCCTGAGCCTGCAGGGCCTTTAAGCTTTATAAACTTTTATTCTTATAACACAACTATTATGAGAAACATATTTTACCCTTCACCAATATAACCTTATCAGGAAAATGTTATAAATGGGCCAGGAGACCAGCTCCTTTGAAAAAGCCTTTATTAGAAATCAGCTCTGGGTAGGGGGCCCGAGGGGCTGCGCACGCCGCCGCTGCTCCCAGTAGACACCACGGAGGAGGAGGTGCAGTCGAATCTGCTGCTGCTGGTGCTGCTGCAGAGTCGGGATTCTTTCCTCACGGGGGTTCCAATAGAATCCCTTTGGCTCGTGTGGTCCAGGGGCGTCACCTCTCTCCAGTTCCTTTCAGGTCATGGCGAGAAAGTAACAAAAGAATACCTGCTGCCTGCAGGTAGCTAGACGTGTGCCTGGCAGAGTTTTGTCCTTCTCAGGTCCAGTTTCTGTGTGGGCTCGCTGTCTCAGGGGTTTTTCTAGCTCCAACTGGACTCTCGGCCGCAGCCAGGCACCATGGGAGTTCTTTCATCTCCATATTGGGCGGAGCCCACAGCTTGACGGGCCGTCGGCAGGGAGCAGCAGGAAGCGGCGGGGGGGGGGCAGCAGGGGGCAGCAGGAAGTGGCAGGGGGGAGTGACAAGGCGGCGGTGGCGGGATTTAGTCGGGAGAGGGGAAAGCCCAGGATTTAGGGAGAAAGGGTACAGAACTTGTACATAACGAACAGAAATTCAGGGTACAGATTCCACATGAACAGTTTAAAACAGGCAAGTAACAGTGCAACTTTAATTTTACAGCAAAACAGCACAACAGTACAACTCGGGAGTGCATAACCTGGGGCTAATTTCTTTCAATCCCCCCTCTATTTCTTTGATCGGGCTTTAGCCCGCATCAATTGGCCATGTCTGATTCAAGGGAATAAATCTGTTTTAATTCTTGGTATTGGTCATAAATTCTTTTTGCTGTGCTCAGTTCTTCTTGGGGTTGTAATCTAATTGTATTTGTAGGTTTCTGAATCTTTACTTTAGGGATTTGGAGACTAGCTGGAACAGTAGTGGCTACAGTTCGAATTAGACAGGGAAGTATGCAGGGGAGAAGTAGGAGACTGACAAAGGCACTTATTGCAATGAACACTACTTTTTCCCACCAGGTCCCTTCAAAGGACCAGAAGTTGTCCCACCAGTCTATATTAATTAAGGGCTTCCATTCCTGGGTACTTACATACGCAATTTTTTGTATTTCTTTGGAAATATTTTTTATTACCTTATTTTCATAATCGACTGCTAGTTTGATTTGATAAACTACTGCTCTTGTCTGTGCCAATTGGTTACTGATATGATCAAGGGCAAGGGCTGTTTTGTTTGATAATCTGATAATTTTATTCAACATGTAAATTGGAGTTCGGCACCTCCATGATCTATCTTGTGTCCAAGTTGCTGGCCTATATGTTTTTACTATTCTTTTTGGTGTCTGTATTTTACTTTTCCATGTTTGTGTGCTGCCCCTCCTCCCCTTTTGGTATTTTCTTTTTATCAGGTCTGCTACTCCCTCTTTATTTTTTAACTTTTTAAAACAGAACCACTCTCTGTTAGGGCACTCCCCAGTCAGGCACTGCTTAAATGTGGCAGCATTTTTTGCTTCTTCTTTTTGACAGGTGGATAATTGGATCATGTCAAAACATGTGGGATTCACATGGGTGTGAACTCTCATAAGGGATTGTAGATTCTCCCCATCACAAACTGAATGACAGCATTTGGAGCAAGCCCCATCTGTAAACTTGCTTATCAATAGGACTACTATCAGTCCCTCCAAGAGTCCAGTATGAACCATTCTATTTGTGGATCCTTTGGTCTCACCTGGCCTTGCCTCTTGGGTCGGGGGGTTCTTTCTCCTCATCATATCAGTAGGACTACTATTAGTCCCTCCAAGAGTCCAGTATGAACCTGCCCCCATCTCGCTCTGAGGGTTCTCTTTGGTCTCACCTGGTCTTGCCTCTTGGGTCGGGGAGTTCTTAGGCTGGATTTGTGGAGTTCTCCCTTGTTTATTCCCACTTTCCACCTTTTTCTTAGTTTTAGTTAGCTCCCTTTGGGTGTGCCCTATGAGAGATTTAATTTTTAAATTAAGAATTACTGTTACTTATTACTTTTACATTAACACATTGTGACTCATTATAACAAGTTATAACATCAGATTTAACCATTATTTTACACTTTTATATTAACACCTTTTTAACCTCTTATAACAATGTGGATTTTTAACAATGGTAACGGACAGCTTGTAATAACTGTTATTGTCCTTTTATTTGCTTTAACTGGTTTTTGGTTGTTTCCTGAGAGTTACTTTGAGGGTGTCTGGATCTCGAGTGGCAGTCCACTCAGAGGGAACTCTTGTTGGGGTTTCAGGGTCAGAGGGATCTGACCCCTTGTTGCGGTCAGAGGGATCACTCGGGGGTGGTAATGGTCCTTTCACTCTAGTGATGTGGGTCCAGCCCTTTTCCTGGGTTCGCACTGCAGTATGAGTAGTGAGCAGAACTTGGAACAGGCCTTCGAATTTGGGAGTTAGTGGGGTGGTATTCCAGGACTTAATTAAAACCCAGTCTCCTGGTTTTATTTGATGCATGTCAGTGTCCAAGGGAGAGGTTTGAGGAAGATACCCTCTTCTTTTAAGATCTGCCAATGTCTTTCCAATTGTTTTTACATATTTTTGGGTAGCGGCCTCTCCTTCTAAATAATCCCCAGTGCTATAGGGGGTCAGTAAGAAGGGGAGTCCAAACATCATCTCATATGGTGAAGCCCCTATGTCAGATCTTGGTCGGACCCGGATTCGCAGAAGGGCCAGGGGCAGACACTTGAGCCAATTCATTCCTGTTTCGGTTATCAATTTAGTTAATACGTTTTTGAGGGTTTTATTCATCCTCTCAACTCTCCCTGAACTTTGGGGATGCCAGGGTGTATGCAACCTTAAGGCTTTATTGACATCATGTAGAATTTTGGCCACAAAATGAGTGCCTCGGTCTGAACCAACATTATTTACCAGCCCATACCAGGGGATGATGTGTTCTAATAATACCTTTATTACCACTTGTGCCGTCTCCTCCCCAGCAGGAAAGGCTTCCACCTAATGGGCCAAACAATCAACCATAACAAGTAGATACCTGCAACCCTGTACTGAAGGCACCTTGGCAAAATCCACCTGTACATTTTGAAAGGGTCCCAATGCCATCTGTCTTCCTCCTGGGGCACTCCCCCCCATCGCTTTCTGATTTACCTTTTGGCATATAAGGCATCCTTCAGTTACTGCTTTGGCCAGACCATATACCCCAATACATAAATATTCTCTTAAAAAAAATTATCACATAACCCTTGGGTGCCCCAGTGGGTCAGGCTCTGTATTTCTGTTAGCATTTTTTCAAGCTAGGGCTTTATTTAAAAACTTTCATCTATCTGGGGTTAACCATTCCCCTTGCTTCCCTTGGTACAACCCTAACTTTTTTATTTCTCTCAACTCATGTTAATCATATATTGGTTCTCTTCTTTTGTCAGCTGGCAGGATCTTGGATGGCAGTCCACTTGGGGAGACTCGTGGGGGATTTTTCTGGGTTTTGTCCATAGTTAGGAGGAGGCGATACTGGTCCTTTTACACGGGAAACGTCAGTCCACTCTTTTTCTTGGGTCCAAACAGCAGCATGGGTTACTAATTTTTAGCTTTTTCCTGATATCAGGCCAGGATCCAGCAAGGAACTGCATCTCTAACAGCACTTGGCCCTCAGGACTGTCGGGATCCACGTAACCAAAAATCTCCTCCCCTGCTTAACTAGGTGGCTGGGGTCCCATTCCCCCTGGGTCTTATCAAAGGCCAGCCTGGTGCTGCCACCCCGGGGAACAGACCCTCTGATGCCCCTCACCACCAGGGTTCCACAGTCTCCCACATTCTGCCCTTCCCCTTTTCCACCTGGATCCCACCCTGGATCCGCCCGCGGGAGCCCGTCCCCTGCCCGGGGCCCAAACCAGCTCCCCTGTTCCCAGACTTGCATCCCCGCGACATGGACCATGGCCATCTCCTTGGGGCTGAACAAGGCACCCAAAATAGAGTTCATCTCACTCCAGGTGCAAACATTAGGATTCAGGAACCAATCCACCCAGCCAGCCACCCCCACCAGGTCCCCAACCAGGCCTCCCAGATCTTTCTTAAAGCCCCCAACTTCTGAAGCTGCCAGAGGTGCATCCCCAGCTGCCCCACTTATCGGGACTTTCCTTAGGGGGAAGAGCTTTGTTCTTGACCTGGTGCCACAGTAGGGTCCTTTTGGGGTTTCCACAAAATCAGTAGTATTGGCTGGCAAGTCCAGCTCCCAGTTGTTTGGGGGTGCAGGGACAGTAGATGGTGAGGGGGAGTGGCCTCGGCCAGTGCTAGGAGAGGTCGAGGATAGAGTTGAAGAATAGAAGGGGTTAGTACTCGGGATAGTCGGGTTAGACTGAGGTGGTAGAGAGGGTGGAGCTGTAGGGGTTAATCCGGTTGGGGAGCAAGCTGAAGAAGGAATAGGGATCATGGTTTGGAGAGATGGGGAGGGGTTCACAGGTAAAGCTGGAGGGTTAGCAGGGACAGTTTGGGGTATCCCAGGGTAAACAGGAGGAGCAGGCAAATAGTCAAGAGGGTCCCAATGGTGACTGCTTTCCTCCTTTTTCTCTTTTTCATTTCTCCTCTTTCCCTCTTGTAGCTTACAAATCTTAACTGTTTCACTTTCAGTTCTGTGTCTCTGCCAGCAGGCAGCATAAAGGATCTGCTCAGTATCTGAGTCCCCTCGGGATTTCAGATACTGGTTTAATTGCGAGCACATCCAGGGGTCCTTAGTTCCACACCACGGCCATCCTCCAGGCAAATTCAAAGTGGGCCAAACCTCAATACAATAATGAATCATTTTAACCTTGCTCAAATTTTTAGTGGCCTCATCAGTATCCCATCGTTCCAACATTTGTCCTAATGGACTATCTGGGGGAATGTTCTTTATCTTCCCCTTTTCCTCCTCAGGTGGTTTTTGCTTATTTATATATCCTCCCATTCTCACTAGGTAATCTTCACTCACTCTACGAACACCCGTCAGTGGCCCCAGTGGCACCACTCCTGCCAGTGCTCAGAGTACCCTGTCGGTAGTCTGATATCCCGCCCTTAGAGATTCAGTCACTACCCCAGCCAGCACCCCTCTTCCTCTCCTGTATATCTATCGAGTTTCCATAAGTGGCCGGTCAACCTGGGCCCAGAGTTCCAGTCACCACTTATAGCCAGGACTCGGACATACAGTGTGCTACTCACTCACTCTCCCTATCGTTAAATCCCTCGCACCTTGGGACTTCCCTAACTTTCATTCATCCTACACCCAGGCCGTATACTCAAAAGACCCCCGGCCCTGTAGGCTCTCCGCACCTGGAACGCATACCTCTCACTTCTAGGTACCCCCAACCAGTGCGCCCACTCCTGTACCCCGGTAGTTACCCCAGCCGGTGTCCCAAGCCAGTAGTGGTTGCAGTTACCCACCCTCAGGGTCTGACCACCACTGCTGCTGGACACCCCAGGCCGTAACTCGGCCAGTACCCTCTCTCACTCCCCACACCCTGTTAGCTACCCCAGCCAGTATCCCAACCCGTGGATACCCCGGGCCGTAACCTCAGCCAGTGTGGTGCGTGCTACACACACAGCTCTAGGCTTTCCGCACGCTTGGATCAGCCTGAGCAGCCTGCCTCCGTAGATTCTAGAATGGGGCGGGCCTATCCTACAATCACACACCCTGTGACGTGCCACTCACTCTCTAAATTACCTCCGCACGCCCGGAGGGGGGCGCCTATGCCCCTGGAGACGCCTCTTTCACTCCGTTCTCCTTTCGCTTCCCTCCGTTTCCGGCCAGTTCCCTCGCGGGAGACTGAAAACGCGGTACTGGGAGGCCCACACTCGCTTCAAAGATCCGAGCTACCGGTCTTTGTCTCACTCACACACCATTCGCTCGTCTCCACTCCCGCCACCGGCTATACTTTACCGGTGCTCCTCCGTGCTGTCCAATCCCAGGCTGTCTTCCTTGGTCCGGTGTGACCAGCTGTCCTAGGGATCCAAAGGGCGGTCGGCCGTCCCGTCCTCGGTCCTCTTCAGGCGTGGTCACATCCCGGACGAGCCCCCAATTTGTTATAAATGGGCCAGGAGACCAGCTCCTTTGAAAAAGCCTTTATTAGAAATCAGCTCTGGGTAGGGGGCCCGAGGGGCTGCGCACGCCGCCGCTGCTCCCAGTAGACACCACGGAGGACGAGGTGCAGTCGAATCTGCTGCTGCTGGTGCTGCTGCAGAGTCGGGATTCTTTCCTCACGGGGGTTCCAATAGAATCCCTTTGGCTCGTGTGGTCTAGGGGCATCACCTCTCTCCAGTTCCTTTCAGGTCATGGCGAGAAAGTAACAAAAGAATACCTGCTGCCTGCAGGTAGCTAGACGTGTGCCTGGCAGAGTTTTGTCCTTCTCAGGTCCAGTTTCTGTGTCGGCTCGCTGTCTCAGGGGTTTTTCTAGCTCCAACTGGACTCTCGGCTGCAGCCAGGCACCATGGGAGTTCTTTCATCTCCATATTGGGCGGAGCCCACAGCTCGACGGGCCGTCGGCAGGGAGCAGCAGGAAGCGGCGGGGGGGGGGGGGCAGCAGGGGGCAGCAGGAAGTGGCAGGGGGGAGCGACAAGGCAGCGGTGGCGGGCTTTAGTCGGGAGAGGGGAAAGCCCAGGATTTAGGGAGAAAGGGTACAGAACTTGTACATAACGAACAGAAATTCAGGGTACAGATTCCACATGAACAGTTTAAAACAGGCAAGTAACAGTGCAACTTTAATTTTACAGCAATACAATGTAACAGTACAACTCGGGAGTGCATAACCTGGGGCTAATTTCTTTCAGAAAAGATGAATTAATTCATCATAACATCTAGGAACATGAATTAACATATACTACAAAAAGGAAGGAAAAGATTTTTATAGAACTCTTCACTTGGTCTTATTAAAATAGCACTTCTCTGTAGAGAAGTATAACTGATGACGGCGCCGTGGGAACGAGACAGGGAGGCATCAGTGAAGGCTGCATGGTGCTCTTGCAGGCCAGAGCCCGGGCAAGAGACCACACCTTTATTTCTGACTCCTTTTTGTACATTTTACAAGTTGCCCACCCCAGAGGTGGGACCCTTGGGAACTACTGGTCATTTTCCAGAGACCATCACCAAAGCCCCTCCTCTGGGAAGAGATGTGGGAGCTTCGGTAGTTTACTGAACATGACCTTGTGCTCAACACTGTGCCTGGGAATAAAATTCCCAAAACCAAAACAAGCAGGCACGAAAGCATGGCAACAGGCTGCGACAGCTTTTATGTTTAACAGAATCTTTAGTCTGGCAATCATGATTAACTCTTCTCTGTTGCCATGCTTTCGTGCCTGCTTGTTTTGGTTTTGGGAATTTTATTCCCAGGCACAGTGTTGAGCACAAGGTCATGTTCAGTAAACTACCGAAGCTCCCACATCTCTTCCCAGAGGAGGGGCCTTGGTGATGGTCTCTGGAAAATGACCAGTAGTTCCCAAGGGTCCCACCTCTGGGGTGGGCAACTTGTAAAATGTACAAAAAGGAGTCAGAAATAAAGGTGTGGTCTCTTGCCCGGGCTCTTGCCTGCAAGAGCACCATGCAGCCTTCATGATGCCTCCCTGTCTCGTTCCCTCGGCGCCGTTATCAGTTATAGCAGCCCTTGTAGTGAACTGCAGCTTAGAGAAAAAAGACTGAGATGATGCTGTTAGAGGAAAGGTGGTTCAGATCGTACAGACATCATAATTTGTGCTAATGATAAACAAATATGCAGCAGAATGAGAGAAAGATCAGCAAAAGGTAGCAGAGTTCCTAACACGCTGTGCTCTGAGTCCAAATGTGCCTGAGCAGGGAATCTGTGCCTTATCCAGAGCAATGCCAGAGATGCTAAAAGGTAGCAAAAACAGATTTGTTGCAGTTAGGGGAGCTGGTATCGTGATTAGTCTGCCTCTACAGCGGAGTCTTCCTCAAGATCAGATGCCAGCAGAAAGCGGTGGGGAGCAATCAGGGTGGTGATTGTCTCGTCCTACAAAGCACAGCAACAGGAGCGACTTGACACCTCATTTACTCGCCCAACAGCCAGGCATTAACTGCCTGGTGATCTCCCTGAGCTCAACCCTCTGAAGTCAGGCTCCTCACCTGGAACTGCCTGGAGCGGGAGATCGCCCCAGCCTCGACAGATGCTGCTTGAGCAGCTCTCTCTTAATTCTACAGATTCTACATTGTTACTTCACTCCGACTTCTTGATAGCTCCAAGAATTCTGAGCGACCTTGACACTTCTTCAGAAATCTCCTTGTCTAAGCCAAGGAGTCTGGAGAGACATTTGGGTGAGAAAAGGCTTTGACTGCCTGGTCTGGCTCTCTCAAATATTATGGAAAGTGTTATCATGAAGAGGCATCGCTCTGAGCCAAGTGGAACTACATTTCATGTTTTACAGAAGGGAAGATACCTCAGAATACATCTGAGGGCTGATCAGTAAGAACAGTCATTTTACAGGGTTAGTATTTCCAGTTAATATTATATTCAGGTTTGAGAAGTGCTGCACTTCTTGCAAAAGGAATTGCTATAAGAGCAGGTTTTAAAACTACAAAAGAAAGGTGGAAAAGACAAATTGCACTAATCCAAGTTTGAAGAGCCCTTCTTGTGATCTTTAGGAATTGAGTCCCAAAGAAAAGATCAGCTTGTGACTGAGTTCTGAAACGGAGTTTTGTCAAATGTCTACTCAGAGCTGCAGAACCAATCCCTCCATAAAGTCCAGAGAATGTGCCAGGCTGCCTTGTCCCACACAGGCTGGAGCTTCTAGAGAGCTCACAGTGCTCTCTGTGCTTCTGCAGCAAGAGCAGGGCAGCAAATTCAAACGAGGGAAGGCTCAGAGAACCCCTCTGAGGAGAGTGCTGAGCCTGCAGCACGTGGCACAGGGTACTCTGAACTGCCACAGCAGAAGGTCCATCAAAAGCTGGGCTGGCAGAAATCAGGGGACACACAATCTGTGTGAAGGCATGAGGAAAAAGGAGACAAATTTGTGGAAAAGACCACTCACCGCCACTTAGTAAACAACAAGTTACAAGATCAGTTTGAAAAGGGAAGGTATTTCACTCTGCTGCAGTGTGTGTGCTTTCCAAGCTGCCCCACCATCCCTCACAGTGCTGCAGGGTTTGTGTCACCACGGGTGTCTCCTTTGGTCTGCCCCAACAAAATGAGTGCTGTAAGTGTGTTTGACCCACACTTCCATCAGTGCTGTCACACTGCATTTGCACAGCATCATTACTGTACAAAGCTTTTGCCTTGAAGGGTGGGAGAGGACAGTGCTTTGGGAGAGGTAGGGAATTGTTGGGGAGGATGAAGTAGCTAGGCCCTGCAGAGATGATTTATTAGTAAAAGATTCTAAAAGTATGAAACCCACAAGAGGAATAGAATTAAAAGCAAAGTTTGAACTGTAAGTTGCTGGACAGGAAGAAGGTGATTAGACAGCTGAAAAGACTTAGCTGGGTGAGTCAGTGACACCCTTGCCAAGACAAAAGGATGAATAAAAGGTTGGACCTTCTCAGGTATCAGGGAGTTTCATCAGGTGGGTTTCACAGGTTTTGGTATGTAGAGTAGTATTGTAATGTTGTAGTTCCCATAGGCTATATGTAGATTCTGTAGGTTTTGTATCTTAAGGTGATTGGTTAATGCTCATTAGAATATTCACGATAGAAAGGGTTAAAATGGAATGTAACAAGGAGCTCGGCCTCTTTTGCGCTCTCTCTTTGCGGCCTCTCTTTGCGCTCTCTCTTTTCGCCCTGCTCTTTGCGCGCCTTCCCTTGGACCCTCTTGGACTTTGCACTGGATCCCTGGACCCTTCCCCAGTTAGGCTGCCTCCCCACGACCAATAAAGCACGTGTTCCAAAGAGTATCCTGATCTTCAGATCATCTCTCTCGCTGGACAACCAGCGTGCCTTCCAATAGGGAATGTTTAACCAAGAGAAGGAGGATTGCTGTGAGATCTTAACTTATTGTGAATATCAGGGTTTGAGCCTGTTTGGTCTACGGAAAAGGAGAACTCTCATCCCAAGGGACGGGCACAACTGTGCTGCAATTCACCACTGCTGGTTATTAAAGCAGGAATAAAATAATCAAAAGCAGGTTGCTCTAGCTAAAAAGAGTTTTCATGTTTGTACTGTTTTTCAAGATATGCTGTATTTCCTTTCCATTACGTGGCCACCAGAGGTGTTCAGACCCACTGTGATAATTACCACTTCTCTGATTGCCCTCACTAAATGTTGCAGGTTTACAATGATCATTTTTAATTCATAATTTAGTTTATAATTTTAACAAGCGAAGATGGAGAAGTCTAACTATGCGTGTGCGCATGTGCTTGCTGGTGTGTATGTGTGGAGAGAGATTTTATTCGCTTTTGCTGTCATATCCCTAATGTGACACTTCAGAGCAGAACCTGCTGGGTGCCTTCAGCTCCCACAACTTGATTTTTCAGAGGTGGTGACTCCCTGTGGGTCTGAGTGACTCCAGTGGAATTGTGGCTGCTCAGCATCTTTGTAAGGGCTGTCCCCTGCTGTCACTGCTGAAGGTGCTCAGCACCTTGCCATGTCAGGCTTCCCCTAGCACATTTTCAGTCAGACCTCATGGCTAAGGAACCCCAAAGCTGCCACAGCCTTTTCACTGTTCATCCCAGCCCCACACCACCCAGTGAAATGCAGGTTTTCCTGAACATCTTGCCATGGTGATGAATCCTGCAGTTATGATAAAAAGTTCAGGAATATCCTCTATCTCCTTTTCTTGTGCCATCATTCAGACATTCTGTAGGTTAATTCTCTTCTTTACTGTATCTCAAACCCCTTCCATTCCTCGAGGCCAAGTGCTCTTTATAGTATTATGTCAGCGATGTCGTTACACTGCATATCTGCTCCTCGTCCTGCCTCTGAAATCCTTCTTCTAATGCCATATCTCCCTTCCCTGTAATCTCCTCAAGGTGCTTATAATGCTTTATTTCCTTGTCACACCTTTCAGAGGCTCCATGCATTATAACCTGAACATTTCTGTGCTCACCTAGCCAGAAAGACTGCCAATGCTCTGAATGAAAAAAATGACCTAAAGAAAGAAGATGCAGTGAAAAAGTAAAGGTTACATCTTACTGCACTCAGGAAGGATCAGCGTGGCTTTTCAGGTCTACCAGCCAAGCAGGGACTGCAGCTACAGCATCATTTGTAGTTCCAATTTGGCTGGCAAATATCTTGAAATTTCACAGTTCTGGCCATTGTGTTACAAGAAACCTGAACTGGCAGCATATAAGAAAAGCTAGACATTGATATAATTCTCTGAAAGGATTTTCCTGTCGATCAGACAGAGAATTAAATTACCACTAGGTAGGAAGCTGTATATCTCCATTCAAACTATGGAAATAGTTCTTCGCAGCTTAATTTGCAAAACATACTCAGAAGGACAAATTCCTCTGTGATCCCCCTGAAATCAGGGGGACCGTGCTGAGTTAAAACCAGCCCCCACTTTGAATTAAGTTATTCTGCAAATTATCTGAGTAAGCCTCTTTCTCAAAGTGCAATTCAAGGCTTGTTTATGCCATCACCGAGATAGGAGCTGGATCTTCCTCCACCTCCCAGAGCTTCCTCCCAGTGTTTTGCTGTGTTTTTGGACATGTTGCAGTCACACCTGGTTAAAGCACAGTTAGGTGAAGTGTGAGGCCCCAGGGCAGCAGCTAGCAGGGAGGAATGGCAGCTGCAGGGGTGTGCTGGTGTATCTCAGTCAAACACCAAAAGATATTTTCAGTTTATATCCGGGGATACTGCAGCAGGGAGCTGGTTTTTATACCTGTAGTGTCTACAGTTACACAGGGACTGGAGGTCAGAGACAGCATAAATTCATAATTATTCAGTGATGGTGTGTGGTACCTGTGAATACTCTTCCTTTGGGTGGGAACTCCCTGCTGCTGTTTATAACTCCAGTGACAGACTCAATGCACGCCCACTGCCAGATTTAGCACAAGAGGGATGGAAGGCTCAGACTGTACCAGGTGGTACCAGGTTCTGGTGAGCATGGGATGAATTTCGTACTCCCCAAGGGACTCTGTGCTCACCCTACAGACAGACATGCGCATCACCTCTGAGATGGGGTACAGAGAACCTGGTCAGACCAACAGCTGCGTGCTCTCTTTCTCAGCTAGCGTTTCTGCCCTTCTGCATTGCCCTCCCTTTCAGTACCAGGGGCAGGTTTGATCATTCTTTACTGTGACACCATCCAGAATTGACATTTCTGCCCTCCATGATAGCTACAGATGGTGGCCCCAAGGCACACCCATGTTTGCAGACACAAGTGGTGCTGCTGCACTGGGGCCCCACCACCAAGGCTGCTGACACCCTGCTTTCAGCTTGCTCAGGCTTCACCAAGGGTTATAATCAGAAAATAATTAGAATAACAATAATTCCATGTACCTGTGGCTCAAAATTTTAGTTGAGCCAAAACCCTTTTGACTGATTGTCAAACTGAAATTTTGATGTTCATTAGGCATTTTGCTGCTACCCCTGCCAAGCAATGTGGGACCATCTTTGCTTGTTTTGAGGCTGACAGCTCCAGTCCCTCATATCTCAAGTTGTACTTTTTTTCTTGTCCAGTGGTGATTCTGTTTTACTCTTCCCTCATCCACCATCCATCAGTGGATAGGAGTATGCTCCCTATCCACTCTGCTTCTTCCATTAGCATGTTTTGCTGCATCTGCTTTGAAGTGATAATACAGGAGTTGTCTAATCAGAGCCTGATTATCCTTTTGCATGGAAGTAGGACCATTTGGATGGGCTCTAATCTCATTAACACTACTTCCCTTGTTTCCATCCCACTGATGACATCTGCAAATCCACCAGTGTGATTAACACCCTGGTCTGGCTTTTGGCAGGTTTAGTCCTGATTTATGCCTGTCTGGGGTGAGAACCAGGTTATCTGACTTTCCCCAGCTTAGGAATTTGATCCCTCCAGATAGGTTTTGAGGGGGTTTGCTTCTGTTTTGAGCATGATCCAGATGTTGTTTTCTCCATTCCTTCTTATTATCTGGCCAATGAAAATGGTGGTTTTCATATAAATGGATAATTTAATTACTGTCACTCCAGTGTAAGATTGCTCATTGCAGAGCTTCCCTTTAAAGCCTGAAGTTACAAATCAGTTGAGAAAGGGGTGTCACAGTGGTGGTGTCTTGGGTTATGGAACCAGAAATATGCTTTGAGGTTGTAAATTTTTTTATCTGTGTCTATATATTGAGCCATGCTAGGAAGTGACTTGGAAAGTACTGATTTTATGAGTGACAGATAATCTACTGTGGTGAATGTGCTGCGATTTAGTTCCTCAGCAGACTTGTTACCAGGATTTTGCAAATTTGTTTCCTGAAGAATTTGACATTCACTGTTATTAAGTCAAAAAAGCAGCACTTGCTCCAGATTGCAGCGCTGACATCACACTTATATTCCTCTGCTGAGTCTTTATTCTTGGTTAACCTAGAACTCCTCCATCAGGTAGACCTCTTTCTCTTTTTAATTTCAAATTTAATTTCACTGTGTTTTTGTGGAAATTGGGCTCTGTAGTGGTATTTTACCCCAGCATGCACCATGGATCAAGTCTTTGCAGTAAAAGGATATGTTTGAAATGAACAGTAATTTTCAGTGAATGTCAGTCTTACTGTGAACTACAGGAAGAATAGCTTGCTTAATTTTTTTCCAGGAAGTTATTATCTAAAAGTGGAAAGTTAATTTGTTTCTGGAGCTCACCTAGGATTCTTTTGTCATAGTGCATCCAGACTGTACGGTTGGTAGGCAGAGACATCCAGAAGAAACAGAGGGATTGTTTGCCCAATTCTGTGTCCATAGCAGAAAATCAGGCTGTGAATGACACTGCTTGGGCAGGAGAGTCCTAAAAAGAAGTTTAACAGCCCAGAAGTGTGTGTAGAACAGCTCTTAAAGTCCTTTTTTAAGTATTAGAAAGGTTAGAAGAATTGTTTTTGTGATTTCTGAACACTGCCACATGACAGAGGCATTCAGCTTCTGCCCCTGACCAAGAATCATCTCCTGCTGCTCCTTAGAAAAGTCACTGTCTTGTATCTGAAAAGCACTTTGTATCTGAAAAGAAAGATTAGGTAAAGGTAATAAAATATTCACTTCCAATCTACTGAGTTGGTGAAAGCTGATCTGGTCTCTGGTTATCAGCGGACAAACATAATTGCAGCTTATAAATCAAGTGTGGCCACTTCAGAATTTGGCAGCTCTTCCTGTTAAAGATGTTTGCTAAAGTTGCTAACATTATGGTAATACAAGAAAAGTTACATAAAAGTCATTGATTTTGCTCTTAAATAAAAATAACAGCCATCTATAATTGGTTTCCCTTTTCTTCTTGGGAAGAAATGGCATTTAAATGGAGAAGTGGAGCTGGAATGTGGAGCTGGTTGCCCCCTGTTCTCTCTTTAGATGAAACTGGGAGAGTAGGGAACTGTAGTAATGCACCCCCCACTCCCGAGCGGGTAGTTCTGTATAAGGAAAGGGTTTCAGTTTACCTTTGGACATTTTAGGAAGTTTAGCCAGAAAGTTCTGTGTTTCTCTCTTTGTAATTGACTCAGTGCCAGGAGAAAAGCACCTGTTGACTTTTGTCACTGTTCATCAAAACCTGTACCCCTTCCTATTGGCAGTTTGCTAATAGATCCATCCTCGACCATTAAGTAGAAAAGGTGACAGAACAAAGGGTCTCATGGCATTTTCGGGGTGTTGTAGCAGGTGTAGGATCTGTCCTTACACTGTGCACAGCTTTGATCTTTGTTTTCTCTTTTTGTATTATTTTGCATTATTTTATTAAACCTTTTTGAGTTACAAGGCACACCGATCATACGGTCCTGCTAATTATTATTAAGCCAGCACTCCTGAACAGGGCTGGACCCTCGGAGATTATGTGGGTACAAATTCACAGGGAACACATGGCTTTCACCTCACCATGGACAGCAGCAGGGGACAGTGAGAAAGTGGAAGACCAGGGATCAGTTTTGGGAAGGGAGACTTTTGGCAGAGGAGGGAGGGGAGCAGTCACTGTAATTTGTATTATTTCAGAAACAAGAGGCTCCAGCTGAGGCAAGAGCCTTGATGACCTGGCATTTAGCTCTCTACATAAAGGAAGAGCAATCTTGCACCAGAGCATTTATAATCTGAATAGGAATTGAATAGAGAAAATTATCTACTCTGCTCTCTGATTTTTCAGACAGGTAAACAGAAGAAAATTGAATTTAAGTGACTCATCCTGAGTTACATGGGGATTCTGTAGCACAGCTGGGAATAAACCCAGATAATCTTTCTTTCAAAGAGTTGGCAGCATTACCCACCTCATTTTATAGTCAGGTCATTGAACCCAGCCTAATGCCTCTGCTGGCATTCGGAAATCTGTCTTGAATGCATCTCAGATCTGTCTCTCTTTCTCGATCCAGAAACACTTCCAGAAATCTCACAGCTTCTCTCAAATGCAAGCAATTCCTCTTTCTCTGCTCTTTGCAGGAATTACACAACCTCAGTAGATTTTCTGCTCTGGCAGTGTTTTGAACTGCTTGCTTTTCTCCTGTGAAGATGAGAGAAGCCCTTCAGCATTCCTAGGGAGAAATGAATTACTGAAGGGAATAATGTTTCTCATCCACTGTCTCCCACCAGTTCTTCTAGAGGGTTCTGTCACCTGACAGCTGCATAAATGGCTGGAGAACTAAAACATGGAGTTTGTAGCAAGCTTCAAAATGCAGGGCAAGAACAGCTGTTGGTAAAGAAAAGAGGCCACAGTCCAAAGGGCACGAGGGGCATGAATGTTTCACCTGTTAGCTCTTGGTCTCTACTGAGATTTTGGCAGTACTAAAAGCAGTATGGAAACTACTGCTCAGATCCTTGCTGCACTCCCATATCCATGCCTGTCACACAGAAAACACTTCATTTGTTAATGTACATGGCTGGTAACTCTCAGGTAACTACAGGAAGGAAACGAGGAAAACAATCCCCCTTACACTTTCTATTAGAATGATTGATACATCTTGGAGAAATTAAATCAGGAAAGGAGCAGCAGAAGCTGAGCAGCCCCTGAAAAGCTTCCAATGACTTTGTGACAAATGCATTTGATTGCAACCATGGTGTGACCTTTTGGCTACAAAAGAAAGGTCTTGTGACCCTGCCCAGCTTTCCCCAGTTTGGTGTGAGCACTGAGCTTCCCTGAGGTGGATGAGGTGGCAAGAGACCCAAAACATACCAGTGTCTTCCTCCTGTTGCTAACTCCCATTGTGGGGAGCAAGCCCAGGTTCGCTTAAGTTCATCCCAGGGCTAGAGGTGCTGAAGGACGTAGAGCAGAGCAGCAATGTTCACTCACTGCTGCTTCAGTGCAGCAATGCACAAATGGGCTTCTGGAGCCACTCTGGCAAACCTGCCCAGTGCTGTGGTGTGCCCTGGGCAATCCCTAACCTGCATCTTCACTTTGTCCCCTAAAGAACTCCTAACCTGCATCTTCACTTTGTTATCTGGAAGCTGTCAAGTCAGGCCAGAGAAGAAGCCCAGTGCAGTTTTATGTAACCAGCAGTTATATTGGTTGTTCAATATCAAGTTAGTACCAAAAGTATGCCTTTATAATTGGAATCTCCTCGAATTCAAAATGGGATCTGAAATCCTTTCTGGTTTCTGTTATTCCTTGCACTGTCACAAAGCAGAGGTTCCAGAAGCCAGTCCTGTTTCACTGGACCTGCTGTAAACGTGGAGTCTGTGTGATGAGCCCCTCGGCTGGAGTCAGACATCACGGCCTGTGTCTGTAAGAAACTTAATAGCACAATTAAGAAATAAATAATCAGAATTCATATGAGGAGTAAATGCAGTGTGCCACTTTGCAGGGTGAATTTATGGGTCCTGTCTGTACAAATAAGAATATAAATGCAGTCAATTACTGATATACTGGGAATCTGCAAACTAGTGTCATAATATACACAGTTTTTCAGCTCCTGGAAATTGGCTTCAACCTCCTGCATGCTGGAGTTCCACTGAATTTGAGTAATTTTGGTCAATGCAACTAATCAAGTTTACTTCAGCCCAGGATCTAATCCACAATAATGACTGGATTTAGAGTAAAGGCTTTCTCAAAGCAAAGTTCTTGTAGAGAGTTTGAGGTGATCAAAAATTTCCCTTGCCTGCTTTTTGGTTCCTTAAGCCCCAAGTAATTTTTAGATCCAAACACACATGCGACTTTTCTAAAGTACTTTCAAAGGATGCTCTGAGTCACTCCAATCAGTTCTGAAGCACAAAATGCCCCTCGGTTGACATTCTGAGATCATGAGCTGTGGTTATGTGTATTTCACTGTTCACATGGTAACAGAATGAAAAGAAAATCATAATGTAATACAATGGTTGGATTCAGAAATAGGTTACAAAAGCATACTTTTGGGCAGTCCTAACAATCAAGAAGTGATGAATTTACATTGGGCCAAATTTGTCATTGCTGCAGTGCCAATTAATTCTCTGAAGTTGCACCTTGGAATAACTCAATAATTATGCGAAATTCTTTCAGTGAGACTTGTGCCACCCCACCCTCCTTCCAATGCTAACCTGAAATTATTTGGCTAGAGAAAAATGAGGAGTTGGTATTTTCATTAACTTTTTGTTATTGGATTTCTCCAATATCCCCTGAGGGTCCAGCCATGCTCAGAGTAATGGCTTAATAATAATTAGCAAGACGGCATGGTCAGATGTGACTAGATAAATCAAAAAGGTTTAATAAAATAATGAAAATAATACAAAACAACAAACAAAGATTAAAGCCAAACACAGTGTAGGGACAGATCCCACACCTGCTACAACACCCCGAGAATGCCTCGAGACCCTTTGTTCTGTCACCTTTTCTACCTAATGGTCGAGGATGGATCTATTGGCAAACTGCCAATAGAAAGAGGTACAGGTTTTGACAAACAGTGACAAGGTCCAACAGGTGCTCCTCTTCTGGCACTGAGCCAATTACAAAGAGAAAAACTCAGAACTTTCTGGTTAAATTTCCTAAAATGTCCAAAGGTAAACTGAAACCCTTTCCTTATACAGAAATTCCCCCTCGGGAGTGGGAGGTGCATGACTACATTTCACCCTTTCTTTATTACAAGAAAGAAAGAAAATAAAAAGAAGAAAGAGAAATGGTCACTTTGAAAAATTTCTCACCTTTGTTAATAATTACAATCGTACCAATAACTCATGGCTGCTCAATTTGGTTCCATAATCAAACTGTAGTTCTATGGATTCAATAATTTTGAATTTGGTACCCTCTCTTCCAGCTAATTATTTTGATTATTAATATTTTAAAATTAAAATTTAGTTTCTAATTGCTTATGAATATTACTTTACCTTTTATTTAGGGAGATTTTTTCTAGTTAATTATTTTTCCTTTTTTTTCTACAGGATTTGGGCTAATGGAGCTTGTAAATCAAAAACAATTACAGTAACTATAAAAGTTTTTAGTGCAAAAACTTATTTGAATAATTCTTAACTAGTGCAAACTTTATAATAGAGCAGTCTCTGTTTTTAGAATGTTTTAATGTCTACATTGCTGGTTGGTGTGAAGATGTAGAGTCCCTCTGTAAACACGGTAAGCTGTCATGCAGTGCTTTTTGCGTGGTCTTCATTTGGTGTTTTCTGCTGCTTTTTCCTTTCTTCTGTTGCTGTGCCTTGACATCTTTTGCTGGAACTGAGTCTGTACCTGTGGAGATAAACAAAACCACTCTCCCTGCCACAAAGGACAGGCTCTACAATTGTCTTGTTTCCAGATTTTTTATGAACATGAGAAATTAAAAAACCATATATATTAACCTTTCTCTAGTAGTACTTTCTCCCCCATTTTTTTTAGG
The DNA here is from genome assembly GCA_027886175.1 of Phylloscopus collybita. NCBI lineage: Eukaryota > Metazoa > Chordata > Aves > Passeriformes > Phylloscopidae > Phylloscopus > Phylloscopus collybita. The sequence goes on from JAJNNQ010000057.1 coordinate 7,812,663, forward strand.
GAATGTGTTTCTACAGTAGCTTGGTCATTGAATGAATTAGCTGTATTTTGTTGTTAATTTGATATCTTATATGGTGAAAAATTTGTGTCATTTTGAGGACTCTATATTTAGGATTGAGAAATGCTTGCAAGAAATGTCTTACAAGTGCTGATGTATTCTGACTAGAAAACTTATGGCTTATTTAAGTTTGTTTAAATATCACTTAGTGTGTCTCGGACTGTTACTGTCACAAGGCCTGTTATAGTATTGTTTTCTCAATATGTGATTTAATGTGTGATATGTATGTAATGAAGTAATTTTGCTGCTGAGAAAAAGGAAAAAGATTAGTATTTTAAAGTAAATTTTACAATTGAGTAGAACTTTTTCTTGAGTAGAGAGGTTTTTGCTCTTTCTATTAAACCTATAACATATAAAGAATTTGTTAATACAAAATATGAACTTTAAAAACATGTAGACAGTTTCTTTTTTGATTTTGAGATACGGCTTTTAGACTTTTCTTAAAATCTGATTTTTACTTTTTGTTGTCTGGATTTTGCTATATGGTATGAAGTTCTTAGATTTTCTTGAGCTATTTATAAAAGCAAATTATTTTTAAGGGTGTATGAATTTTAAAAGATCTCTTAATTTTAAAGATGAATTTAATAATTAGAGATTTTTCTTGTAATATTTATAAGGGAAATTTGCAAAAACTTTTTGAATTTTGAAGCAACTATTCCAAATAGACACATGGATAAGCAAATAACTTTTGCAAAATCTTTTCCTGTAAAGGAAAAAATATTTAGAAATTAGCTTTGATAATTAACTTAGAATATAGATTTTTTGGCAAGTTACTTAATTGATGTTATGATGAATTATTCATGTTTTCCTAATAAGGTGATATTGGTGAAGGGTAAAATATGTTTTTCATAATAGTTGTGTTATAAGAATAAAAGTTCATAAAGCTTAGAGGCACTGCAGGCTCAGGCGGGTGCTGGGCTGGCAGTTTCGCAAGAAACCTCTCATATCATTGTAGTATATGTTAATTCATGTTCTTAGACTATATTTTATATAAATGTAATTCTTACTGTTATGGGTACTGGTAAAACATGTAATCTTAAGAATGTCAGAGGAAACCCCCTTAACACAAGGGAGTTCCTCAGTTCAAGGAAAAGAGACAATGAAATTACAATGTCAATGAGAGGTGGAAAAGCAAGGAGAGAGGAGCAATCGGCATCTGATAAGAGTAATGGCCCAGAGGATGTGTTCCACCTGGACCATTAGCCATATCCTGCACACCCAGGAAACCCATTCATGCCGGCCGATTCTATCAGCAGCACCATCGGGAAACAAAGGAAATTATAGAAATTCAGGACCAGGCAGTGGCACCAACCCCGAGAAGTTTCAAGCTCCCCTCGATACCGGGACCACCCAACATGTTCGGACTTGTTCACTGAGTTGAGGGTATAAGACTGGCAGACCTGGACTCAGACCCTCGTAAGACCTCGGGGGTGATGTGTCGCGGGACACATCACAAGGATCACCCAGTGCATGCACTGTTTATTTCCTTGCTCCACTGACTCTGTCAATTTCTGTATTGGCTTTGTCAATTTCATGTCCGTGATTTTTCACTGGCAAGAAATTCTATTTTAGTTTAAATTGGCTTTCGCTATTTATATCAATTGACAAAATAGAAAAGCTTATTTTAAAATTATTAGATGGTCTTTTTCCTTAAATTTTACTGAAAGATCAATTTATAAAGTGGAATTTTCTTTTAAAGCTGTAAAAAAATTTTAAAATGTTTAGTTAGCGTTCGCAGTATTTATAAGATATTTTGAGTCTTTTGATGAATTCCTGTGATGGTTTTTATGTGTGTCCTTTGCCTGGTGTAGGGGTCTGGTGCCACTCTCTCTGCTGCTTGTTTTGGGACTGGGTTGTTGTCACGACCCGCTAATGCAGGCGGGAATCGTGATGGTTCGAGTTTGATCTCAAGGCGCAAAAGATATAACAAGGGACAATAATAATTTGCTTAAAAAGCAGTACACTTTATTAAGTGCACTTTGCACTGTATGCGATAGAAAGAGAGAAAGGGAGAGAGGGGAGAGGGATAAAGTAAAAGAGAGAGAGAGAAAGGTGGGTATAGCTACCAACGGAGAGACGATATCCTCGTGGTCCTGCCAATAGATCCGACTTCTTCCGTGGGGAGATCTCAGAATTCGGGCGATTTTGAGGTATCTCTTATAGTCCTTTCTGAAGCGACAGGCAGTTGGCCAGAAGGTGAGCTCAGCATCAGGTGAATCAGGTGCAGCACTCCAGCGCTTAGAGCAAATAACCACCTCAGGAACAGGTACAGGTATAGGGCAAGCACAGGACAGGCTGGCCCAAGACCAGTCTGCCGTGAAGTCCTATTGTCCAAGCTGGTTCCTAGGGGGATGTATCGGTCCAACGAGCACACCTGTGGACAATGGCTGGCAGTTTTCCCACCTCAGTCAGGCCAGAACTGCTGTATTGGGGGGGAGGTTTTAGTCCCAGTCCCTTTTGGGGTCTTCAGTCCTTGGCGATGATCGTGAGGCAGATGAGGAACTTAGGGACCGTCTCTTACAGTTGTTCAGCTTTTGTGATTCATATGTTAATGAAGCTACTTCTGTCTCAGAGCTTTGTAGAACTGGTTTATTAGTTTTAAGTTTCTTTTCTTATCTTTCTCCTGCTGCTGTCAGCTTTGCTCTGCCCCCGCTGGAACTGGGGCTGAGGCTGTGGTTACTGTTTCTTTCTTTCCCGCTTCTTTGGCACAGGAACCTGCAGCCACCACTTCACTGTTCTCTCTTGCTGGGCTCCGCCGCCACAGGTATGGCTCCTCACACGGGCTGGTGTCCGTCTCTGTCGCCGGGCACGGCAGGCTGCAGGGGAAGGCAGTCCCCTTCGCGCCACTTGTGTCGGCTTCTTTGGGTATTCTCAGGCGGGCTCGGCTCTGCTCGGCCCCACTTCTCCTCCCACTCTGCTGGGGGGGAGGAGGGGAAGGGCACAGAGTCTGAGCCATGAGTCCTGGTTTCCCGTGGTCACCCGAGCTGGGGGCGGTAACTAAGGTGGTGTTTGGGACCAGGTCGGCCCACAGAAGGGGTGTGTTCTGCCACTGATTGGCTGTGATGTTTGCACTGGGCGTGCTGCCAAGCACAGCTAGATGGCAACCGCCCACGGAGGGGGAAAACAACTGCTTAAGCAATACGGCTGTGCCACGTGCCTTGCTTAAAAAGGACATATTTTTTCGGCGTGTTTTTTCAATTACTGCGTGGCATGTTCTTGGACTTGCTTTTCTTTTTAGGATTATTACTAAGACAACAACAGGAATGTTATAAATGTGATCAGCCAAATTGTCAATAAAAAATAATTTTATTGAAAAATTGGATCGGAACTGTGATAGATGGTAATTCACGTTTTCATAACGTTGTTATAGTATGTAGAAATAAAAATATGTTTTTCTGAGAAAGCAAAAAGCCTCCCGCACAAGGCAGAGCAGTGGGAGTGGGACTTTCGCAAGAGCTCTCCTTGTCTCCAGAGGAGGGAACAAAGGAATTACAATACCAATAGAAGGTGGGGGACGAGGCCAGGACAAGGACACTCAACGCCTGATGAGGCTTGATGGCTCTGAGATGATATCTTATCAGGACCATTTGGACGGCTCAGGAGTCTCCTCCACCCAGGAAATCCTTTCAGAAAATCGGACCCTGCTTTCAGAAATGACATCAACCACCGAAATGAAGTCACCGAGGGACAAAAGAACTTATAGAATCTCGGACTCATGTAGCCCAGCCAGAAAAAGTATAAAAACGGCTGGCATGGGCTCAGTCCTTTGTGAAAACCCGTGGATACAGTGCAATAGAGGCTGTACTCGCGATTTCACCCAGTGTCGGCACTGCTTCCTTGATTGTGAGCTTTGACGATTTCGCCGTCCAAATTCTCTGACAAATAAATCGCTTTCAATGAAATTGGCTCTTTAAAATTTATTACAGGAGCGATCGAGACAAGCTACAATCGAAAGCAGTGAGCGAGCCCAGGTGTCGCCACTGGGTGAACCTCGGTTGCGATCCGCAACGCAACTCCCTGTCCACACCGTGTGCATTGGGCATCCTACTTTTATACTGTGTTTCGCTACATGTTGCTGTTTTTACTAAAATTACATATTCATAAAGTCCTGATTCTTGACTGCTGGTAGTCTGAAAGAGTTTCTGGGCAACCCATAGTTCTAAGTCGAGTCTCCAGGAACTTGGTGCTGAAGATGTAAGATACATCTTCATGTGGTCTTGGTGTCCAGTTATCAGCTGTCTGGTGAGATTTCTGAGAAGTCCTAGATCCAGGATGAGATTTACAGGAACTAGGCTTTGTGTCTTTTGAGTCTGTATTCATGTGGAGAACATGGATCAGATGCATATTTGTTACTGAGTTTTGAGTTGATGAGATCACCGAGGCTTGAGTGTCCATCTCCTCCAGGTGCAGGATCTTTATGTTGCTAATCTCGTGTGGTAAGAGTCTTTGTTGAAGGATGCATTCTCGGACAGTAGCCTCAGGCTGGTGTGGGGTTTGTGGCTTCCAAGACAGTCCAGGGGTTTGGTTTAAAGGTACACTACATGATTTTTATTACAACATTAAAAGGAACATATATACAATAAAACCAAATTATATACCATATTTATCACAGGAACATGAAGGAATTGGAGGAAAGGAGGGGACAGGAGCTGAGTTCGCCTGGCCAGAGCAGCTCTCTCTCCCGTGCGGTGGAGAAGGAGAGAGGAAACAGCAGTTTGGGACTTTCCAGGCACGTCCCGGTCCGCTTCTCAGGATTAGTGAGAGGAACAGTCTATTTTTCGGGATTACAGAATCAAAGCATGCTTTTTTCCTCTCACTTCCACTTGGTTGGAGCTACTTTTTTTTACTTTTTAATTTGCTTTGCTCCGTTTTTTTCTGCTACTTCAAGGTATGTTACAACTTGTCTCCTGGGGTTTCTCTCTCTCTGATGATACGACATATTTCTTTTTTCTCCAGACTACATGTTTTTCACCCCCCTCTGTGTCTTAAAAGACCCATTTCTACCCTCGGGATTTGTTTGTTTGTTTGTTTTATAGACTCATTTTAACAAGTCTTTTGAGGTGCATCTTCTCAAAATAAAGTTTTAAATTCTTAAATAGTAATCAAAGTAAAAATAAGAAGTCTCGCTTTACTACAGTGTGCTGGTTTCCGATTCCACTCACAGATTCAGCTTCTTGTGGTATTCCAGCACCCTTGGTCTATCCCAGATCCTCTGTGGACACGCAGCACCTTCTGCCTTGGCTCCTGCTCTGCCAGCCTGTGCAGGTTTCCTCTGGTCCTTCGGGACGTTTTCCTCTTGGCGCGCCAGGATCAGTGTCCCTGACTACAACCCCCTTCCACTGGCAATAAGGGTTTGGTCTGGAAACCCCCTCTGGATTCCACACTCACAATGTGCCTTTTTTCACACCCAAAAAACCACTGCGAGCTCACTTCCCAAAAACAAGACCAAGGACAAAAACCTACGTAAACTGAGGGCATGTTTAAAAAAAACAAACAACAACAAAAAAAAAAAAACCCTGAACAGATTCACTTAATATGAGACCTCTGTTCCTGGCGCCAAATATTGGATTTCTCCAATATCTCTTGAGGGTCCAGCCATGCTCAGAGTAATGGCCTAATAATAATTAGCAATATGGCATGGTCAGATGTGTCTAGATAAATCAAAAAGGTTTAATAAAATAATGAAAATAATACAAAACAACAAACAAAGATTAAAGCCAAACACAGTGTAGGGACAGATCCCACACCTGCTACAACACCCCGAGAATGCCTCGAGACCCTTTGTTCTGTCACCTTTTCTACCTAATGATCAAGGATGGATCTATTGGCAAACTGCCAATAGAAAGAGGTACAGGTTTTGACAAACAGTGACAAGGTCCAACAGGTGCTCCTCTCCTGGCACTGAGCCAATTACAAAGAGAAAAACTCAGAACTTTCTGGTTAAATTTCCTAAAATGTCCAAAGGTGTCTTGGGTTATAGAACCAAAAATGTGTATTCTATTTCATCTGTTAAAAGCAGTTGGGGAGATGTTTTTCTTTATCTCTTGTAACTCTGGGGGGAGGGGGGCAGATGCCTTCTGATAATGGGCCAACTGTTAAAACCAGGTGGGGCATTGTTTCTTATCTCTTTCACCACCCGTCCTCCCTCCAGGGGGATATTTTCTGCTGATGGGCCATTAAGGCTCACTAAGGGGATGACATATTCCATTGTGAGATGCTCCACCCAGTGGGAGGAACCAACCATTTCTATCTAGATAAAAACTGAGATGCAGGAGCACAAGATATCTGCTTCCACCAGATTCCTGGAGGAAGACTGGACCCTTCTCGCCATCACTGGACCCTTCTCTCTCAGGATCATCTCTGCTCCAGCAGAGCCACATCTGCCACTCCAGGAGGACTTACTTCTGGACTGCTTCTAACACCCTGACCAACAGGGTGTTAGGTTGTATTATTCCATTTATTTTACCTTTTTTTCTCTCTTCTCTTATTAAATTGTATCTCTGACTGGGAGTCTCACGGGTTTTCTTTCAAACCAGCACAAAAGGTAAACTGAAGCCCTTTCCTTATACAGAAATGCCTACTCGGGAGTGGGGGGTCCATTGCTACACTTTGTACGCCTTCAATTTCAAAATCATTAAATATTTAGTGAGAATTTGCATTAGCAATTGATATTGAAGCTAGATTTATCAGAAAAGATGAGCCTCTGATGGTTTAAAACAGAAACAGCTTCTGTTAAGGATGAGACTAAAGGGATGAAAATTACTTACATCTGTAGCTCTAAGCTGTCCTTTGTCTTAAAAGGTAAGAAAAGAATTACCATGGAAACATGCTTACTTCTTCTCACAGAAAAAAAGGTTGACTCAATTACTATGAATCTGTGCTATCTTATCTTATAATATTCCAGGTCTTTTTCCCAAGCAGTGTATTTATATGTCAGAAAGAACTGGGGGAAATGCTATCAGAAGGTAAATAAGCATTTCTCTGTGTTTAAATCATAGCTCTCACTCTAGAAAACATTTTTATTGCTATTGTGAAATTTACACCTCTCAGGAGGAAACCTTCTAGAATCTACTGCTTTCTCCCAGCTCCTATACGTGTATGTAAGCAAATGTAGCAAATCTCTTTTAACTGGCAACAATAAAGAACAGTAATTGCACACTTTAACACTACAAGAATGTTTCTTCCTTTTCTGGAGGGAAACCTCTTCTGTGGGCCACTTTCCAGAACTAAATGCCTCATTGTCAGAGGAGAAGTGTGTGGTGTTGTCAGGATTTCTGGAGAGCATGACGGTCAGGGCGTGGGGCACCGCAGAGCTCTGAGAGCTCTCTGCTGGGCTCAGCTCAGGTACTGGGAAATATTGGGAATTTATACTGGCAGGTCTGGAGTCTGGCTTGGAGCAGGGTTTGCTGCCAGAACTGTGTCATGCCCTGAATCACCCTGGCGTTCCCCACACTTGTGAGCACTGCTCCCGTTGCTCCCTGTCCTTGCCTTCCTCCAGCCTGACCTCGCTCTGGGCTGGAGTTGGATCCTGCAGCTGGGAGAAGGCACAGATCCCTCCTGAGACGTCTCAGCCAGTAAGACAGGGCTGTGCTCCTCACACCAGAACTCATCCCAAAGCTTGTGTCTTGGTTTGGAAAGACAGGTATCTGACAGGGAAAGCTGGAGTTTCCCTTAGAATGGGGAATGTAAACCCCCCCCCCCCCCCCCCCCCCCGCTAAATTATAGTTTTACAATTAAGGACTTTCAGGCAAAGATTTGGGAATAGGAATAACAGTTCTTTACTAGGAATACTAACAATACAAATGTAGTTGAAAGACAAAACCACCCAACCACACCAGCAAACAAACAATTTTGGAAAATCCTGACAGAGTCAGAGCTACAACTTGACACCCTGTTGGCCAGGGTGTTGTAAGCAGTCCAAAAAGTGAGTCCTCCTGGAGTGGCAGATGTGGTTCTGGTGGAGTAGAGATGATCCCATAGAACAAGAGTCCAGTGGTGGTGAGAAGGGGTCCAGTGGTGGTGAGGAAGGGGTCTAGTCTTCTTCCAGGAATCGGTTGAAGCTAGATGCCTTCTCCTTCCTGTGGCTTAGTTTTATCCAGGTAGGAATGGTTGGCTCCCCCCACTGGGTGGAGCATCTCACAATAGGATGATGGAATGTGGATGTACCACTTTGGGGAGGGTATAGTTTGGGGATGTGTTAGTTTGGGGAGGTGTTAATGGCCCATTATCAGAAAAATATCTCCCTGGATGGAAAACCGGTGATGGAAGAGATAAACAATGCCCTACAGTTGGTCCATTAACAAAAGGCACCCGCCCTCCTCCTCCCAGAGTAAAGAAGAACAGTGCTTTCAGGAGATGAAAATAGAATACACATTTTTGTTTTCCATAACCCAGGACAGCTTGGCAGCCCCAAAAGCGGGAGGGGTGACCCAATGAAACTCTGACAGCCAAACCCATGCTCGGTGTATGAAACATCTCACATCTCACACCCACAGCAGGAGCTCCCCATGTGTCTCACAGTACTGCTCAGGCTTTTGGTGATGGAGCTTCAAATTTTTTTCAAGGAGCTGTTCCCAGGGACAGTGGACCCTGCATGAGTGAGTGATGTAGGAACAGGTTGTATCATTATTTATCTTGGAAATAATCCTTGTTTTTCACATCACATCTGTGAGGCTTCCAGTCTTCTTCTGCAGATAGACTGCCAAGAATTTTATCTGTGGGAGTTTGCAGCTTCCCAGAAAAAAGGCAGAGAACTTTCAGTCTAAAGTAATTTAATTTAGTGGAAGAAAAGCATTAAAAACCAACAAAAACAAAGTTTCCATGAAAGGCCACAGAAAATACCTTTCCTGAAGTTTTCTACAGTAATTGTAGAACTGATTGGTTGATATCTTTGCACCCCTGGAAATGTGTGAGATTTAATGGTTTCAAGGCAATTGTTTTTAGAACAATACACCTTTGTGGCAATCATAGATGTGTTCAGCTGCCCTGGGATAAGTTAAGTCCTATTTCCATCAACTTTTTTTGTGCCTTTGCATTGTAACAGCAATCTAGAAGTTTCTCAGAATAAATTGGAATCTACCAACATGCTTAACATAAGATGATTTAAAGTGTCATTATCTTCTGACTTAGCCTGGCCATGATTTTGCCCCATGTTTTTCAGGGAAGACATAGAGCAGAGAATTTGGGAAATTGAGTTGTATACAACAAAATTCTTGTAGTATGGGTTCAAATGCAAAACCTTAAACACTGAATGTGCCACACAGGGAATGTGCTCCCCTGTGTCATTATCTTTATGCCCCAGGAAAGTTAATACAGCCTCTTTTACATCTGGGCATCAAAGCTTTAGAAGCTTCAACTTTCACCATTTGAATTCAGCTGGTTTTAATAATGCTCCTAACATACAAAGATCAACTCCAACTTTACTGAGGAAAAACTGTATCTTCTGGTATCTGCTAAGCTGTGTGTCATGAGTTTCTGTAAAAACTACCAGGGATTTGGTTAATAGCATTACAGCTGGAAGTGTTACTTGTGGCTTTGTGAGAGACCTGTTTACAATTTACAAGGTTGGAGTAATTAGCAGTGCAGATGCAGGCTCTGCTGGTTACAAAAGCTTCTCTTGGCTGGAAAGCATAGTGGATTCATATTTATGGAAGGAAAATACAGTCTTTTACATTTTTTAAAAGTGTTGCTGGGTGTGGAGAATCTTTGCCTCGTTAGGGAGCTATTCACAGATAGAACAGACACTTAAATTAGATGAAAATAGCCACTGATGGCACACTGCCAGGATTTTCCCCCATTCTCTGGGATAGCAGCATGCATTCCAGAAATCATGGAATGAACTGGTTCTGAAGGCACCTGAGTGGCAAATCCCTGTAATCCCCACAGTGATGGTGAGTCAGGAGCTCGCTTGCTTGGCAAAATTTCCTCATTGTGAAGTATGGCTGAGAGCCTGGCAGTCACTACAGAGTCTGGGGAGGTTTTTTGGGAGAGAAGCTGTGGCCATCCTTCACTCAGCCAGTCCACACAGAAGGAATGTTGTGATGCCTGATAATGGTGTAGAACTTGCACAGGTAATCTCAATTTCCACTGAGCTACACCTGTAAAGGCAGACACTTCTGCTCTGGACATCTTCACATCTGCACTGGGGTCCCAGCTATGTGGGGTCTTTCCTCCAGCAACTTGATCAGACACTTTCATCAAAAATGGTGCTTTAGACACCACCATGCTGTCAACTAAACTATTACTAGTTATTTATTACTGCTGAAAATTAAGATTTTCTGATCTAAAACTTTGAATCCAATTTAATTGGAGGTTGGGACCAGGTGATCTTTAGGATTCCTTCCAACCCAAGCCATTCAAGTGATTCTCTGATCCTAAATAAGATTGTTGCATAGTTGACAAGCTGATAATACAAATGAGTGAATTCTGACAGTTTTTATACTGATCTCCCTCCCTAAAGTTGCTGGCACTGGTGTCTATGGCATTGCTAACTGTGCCTAACACCACCAGAGGCCAGCTAATGCTGTCCTTCCCTTCGTGGGCTTTGTCAGCTCTCTCCTTTTTGGTGCTGTGGTTCTCTGCTCCTGAGTGGTTTTCAGAGATCGACATTTTCCCTCAGTGTCTATAGAATGGACAACTACTGATTCATAATGACTGTTCTTCAAAGCATGGGAAGGAGTGATTAGACTCTGTCCACAATGGTGAAAAGCCTTGTGTCTCATTTAATTTCCTTTCTGCTGCATTTTTCTTAAAGATACCTTACTAGCTACAGCTTTCTACAGATGAACAGGCACTGTGCTGGAGAATTTCACACTCAGTGAAGCCTACAAAATTTGTATTTGTCAAATTTTACAATGAGGTGGAAAAATGTCACTCTTTACCAGGAACAAACTTTGAGGCATAATTGCTTGTAAGCAAAGCAGATAACAAATTTGTTTATACTCCAGTGATTTGGGAAGAGGTTCGGTGTTTGGTACCTAATAAAGATAGCTGGCATGGAAGGGATGTTATTTTAATTATAACATGGTGATGACATTTTCAGGAAGGAATCCCACAGAGTTCTGACTGCAGACATTTCCATACTCACAGCACTTAAGCAGCTGCCAAAGGGTTTTCATTAATAGGTTTTTTGGATACAGTATAGACAGGCTTATGCTGTGCTATCACTGCTCCACAGCCCTTCTTCCACTTCCATGGCTTCCTTGGAAAGATGAGCCAAAGAGATCTGGCCAGAGTCTCAGAATAGAAGACAGGAAAGCACTGGGTGAGAGGCAGCAGCACTGCAGCTCTGCACAGAGAGAGGGTGAGAGCCATAGCCCCAGAGATCAGCAGCCCCTCTAATCGCCTCCATGCTTGGAGCATTTCTGGGACAGCCTCAATGGCTGCCCATGGGAGCTGGCTGTTCCAGCAGAGCTGGATCTGTGCTGGAGCTGGAGCTGGAGCTGTGCTGGGGGAATGCAAACTCCGGACCCTCTTTGAATGACATCTCTCTGACTGCCCATTATTTTTGGAAATCACACCGTTCGTGGCTTGCTGCTGTTTGCTGTGCTGGTGTGACTCATTGCCAGTGACCTTGGTGGCACTGGGAACAGCTGAAGATCTTGCTCCAGGGCAGAGGCCGGGATGCCTCATCCCTCCCCTGGGGGATGCATGCATCCAAGGGATGTGATTCTGGAATTCTGCAGCCACACCAGTGCAAGGGGAGAATGAGTCCCAGCCACTCAACCTTGCACAGCCAGTTCTGAGTTGCTTGTCATGCTTCCTCAGTACAGCCTGGGTGAGGGAGGGATTCAGGGAGTACCTGGGGCCTGTCAGAGGCTGCAGCGATTCCCAGCTCAGCTCAGCTCAGCTGCTCGCTCACATTGCCCAGAAGCTTTGGCAAAAACATTTCCACCCAGGACTGTAGGGCTCTGTTTTATATGTCCTAGTCTCTAACCAACAAATCTTTATGCAAAAAAACCCCTGAAAATAACTGTAAATCATCATCAATTTTTTTATTATTAATTAAAATAACAGTTATCATAAACCTCTTTGGTATTCATGTGGATGTAATATGTAGTTCCAAAGGAATTATGGATTAAAGGGGAATTAAGCTCAGAACACTCAGTTCTCTATGAACATGCTGTGTTCATTATGTTAGATTTAGTGTGAACTATTTTCTTCAGTATTATTAGAAGGGAGTAATGTTTGAGTTTTGCATTTATTTGAAAGTGATTAAAGCAAAATTTTCACCTTGAATAAAACAGCAGCAACATATTAACAATTTTTATCATGCCCACAAAAGAAATCTCTTCTCAAAAGATTGGAAATAATCCTCTGAAATCTACCTGCAGCTGATTACATTAACCCATGCAAAATACACGTTTCCACCTCCGTGGATTTTTTTTTTAACTTTACACTGTTTGGATTGTTAATATCTCTGCTACTCACATGCACCTAGGGGTAATGTTAGGATCACTGCACATTCTTCTGTTTCTGACTTCTGAAGGCCCTATATTAATATTCTAAGATTCATTACTCATGTAAAAATTAACTGGTTTATTGAACATTGCATGTCTGGCCTCATGTCTGCATAGTACTAACTAAAAATCATGAACTTCTTTACCAGCAGGAAGCTTTGTAAAATGTGGTGTAAATTTTTGGAGGATTTAATCCCATTTCTGTGTATATAAACCAGAGGGCATTTTCCAGACACTCTTGTGAGTTTCAAGGTATTTACAAAAATAATTCCATGATGAGTGTGCTGGGTTGGATTGTGCCCAACCTCCCATTTTTCACCCCGGTGTAAGACAAATTAGCTCTAGGCATGAGAGGTCTGATGATGGGAAATGAGTTCAGTCCAGGAACTGTGAAGGTATGGATCACAGCAGACCTTGCTCCTGCCCCTGAACCTGCCTTTCAGTTGGTATCATTTACTTTCCAAAACATTCACCTCACCTGAAGGACAGAAAGTCCCCCAGATGCCTGGAGGTCATCTCGTATTTCAGCACCAGCCTTTCCTGTTGGGGTGGAGATTTACATTAGGACCTCTGTGAGACAGCATATAGAGCCATATTTTATCAGGCAGTGGATGTCTTTTCATTTGGTATTAGCCAAGTGTGTGTAATCCTAATTAGAAAATAAATTATTCCTAATGTCAATGGGCATAAATCCTGTGAGGAGACATGTTTGCATTTACCAAGAGCTGCAATGTATTTGCTTGACTTTGGTCTCTGTGTCATCCTTGTTTGTGTACAGTCTAATCTGAGGTCAGGAGAATCATCAAATCAGAGAATGGTTTGGGTTGGAGGGGCTCTTTAAAAGTCACCTAGTCCAGCTTTCACTAGTCCAGGTTGCTCAAAGCTCCATCCAACCTCCTGACCTTGAACACCTTGAAGAGTTGGTCCCACTGTCCTTGTGAACAGTCAGCTTGTTTGCTGGAGTGTCACAAAATGTCCTGTGACTGCCTGGACACTGCTTAGACCCCCTCACCTGTCCTTGTCATCCACACTGCAACTTTTTGTGAGTTCTGGTACCTCTTGAGGATTTTTTTTTATACTTTTTTTCTGAAAGCTGAAGTGCCAGAACTTCCAGCCACTACTCCTCTGACTAGATGTTTGTATTGACACAGCTGTGGCTGTGTGGGTCAACTTAGCTTCACACCATTATTCAGAAATGAGAAGAAATTACCAAAAGGAAGAATTAACATCAATTAAATGCCAAATGATCCCTTAACCCTGCTTCTGAGCTGCAGTCTGGGCTGAGAGAATCCTATCCCAGCCTGGCTGTCTCCATGACAAGCCCCTTCCTCACGGCCAGGACTGCTCTGTGCTGCTCCCAATATGATTGCAGCCCAGTTCCCCACAGAGGGTTTCTTTGAAACACTAAACACGTGCAGAGCTGAGGTGCCAGTCCCACTGTGTATCCCTGACTTCAGTTAGAAAACTGGCATGTGCCTTTTTCCATCCCCTGTCTGCCTCTGCATACATGCCTAGAGGAGAACTATACATTTTCTCAGAGAGATTTTGGATTTCTTGCTTCAGACATGGTTTTCTTGAGGACAAATCAAGGGTTTCAAGTCATGATCCACTCCTTGTATAATTGGGTGAACTCACCTGTCCTCAGAGGCAGGGACCCTGTGCTCTGAAGGATGGGGTTTCATGGCTGTTTGAGGATACAGGTGAGAAAAGTGCAGTCCTAAGTGTGGTGGTCCCTGGACCATCCACAGAAAATTATTCACTCCTTAGAGAGTGTGCAGCCCCTGGGCTACCTCAGGTTGTAGGGACTCCCCTTTGGGAAGTACCCTTGGGAGACTTCCTTGTAGCTCAGGACAAGCAAAAGTGCTTCAACCCATGTGCAGCCCCTAGGCTGCCTCAGTTCACAGGGACTCTCCTTTGGGAAGTCCCTTTGAGAGTTTTCCTTATGGCTCAAGGTGAGAAAAAATACTTCAACCCATGAGGCTTTGCAGTTCTATTTTAATGTTTCATACCCCATTACTTATTCCCCTTGTTCCTGGTTTTTACCCCTCTTGATTGGTTCTTTTTGGATCCTTCCCCTCATTGGTCCCTTTCCCAATTCCTTTCCCAATTGCCCAAGTTGTGAAACCATGCCCCTGGCTACCCTATATAATCCTTCTACCTTGGGACCATTTGGCTCCTTTCCCCTCCGGACCTTGTGGAATAAAGAAGCTGTCCTGGAGATTGGAAAGACCCCGTCTCGCTACTTTTACTCCTGCGTCACCCGGGGTGGCAAACACGGCTCTGCTGCTCAGGCAACCATCCAAAGAGCTGATCACTCTTGCACTTGAAAGTGCACAAATAGCTGATCACTCTGTGCCTGAGAGTGCCTGTGCCTCCATCCATCTAGGTGTCTTTTTAAAGACGCTTCTAGCGAGGAAGGTCGCAGCATCTTCACCACCAGACCAGACTGCAACACCCAGGAATGGCTGGGGGCAGGATATAGAGCCAGGGCACCCTTAGGGGGAAAACTGGAGGGAAAAACATCCCTTTAAAAATCCCTTCCCCTGTCCCTTCATAGCACATTGAAGTCTGGATTCTGTAAATATGCTTTTATGTAGAATATAGATGGCTGTGTAAGGAAACCTATAGCATTAAATACGTTCAAATAGTGCCTTCTTAATTCTGTAGGGAACTTGTATCTGCAGGAGTCACAGGTCTCCTGCTAGAAATCAAGCCCTTTATCTCCTCTTGTATGAAGAGTGGTGCAGGGGGGAGAGAAGAGTTTCTGCTAGCTCGGGTGGCATGCATCATTGTGCTTCTGAACCTCTCTGCTATTAATAATGAACGAGTCTCCACAACATGCTGGCGTGCGTACCTGGTTCTGGCCCAGCTTGGTATTCAGCTTGGGCTCCCGGCTGCTCTGATACGCTACAACAATACTCTTTTGTGGGGTCTTGGCTCACAGGCAGTTGGCTCACACTGTCATGGCTGTGGCAAAAGAGGGGACTCTCCGAGGCTTTCAAAAAAACAGAGGCTTTATTTTTGGGGGGGGGTCAGGGGATCCCCCAGCCTCAGGTGGGTGCCTCTGAGAGAGACCCCCAGCCTGGGCTGCGGGGCGGTTTTGTACAACACAATCTGGGGTGGGTAGAAAAATTATACAAACCAATAAAACAATCCAAACACTACATGCCAACTAAGTTACCTAAATTATAACAAATCCAATACAGGTTTGGGAGTGGTCTCAGGAGAGTCTTGCCCAACTAGTGGCCAAAGCTCTTGGACCTTAAAGATAAGAATTCCATGATGGACAAAGGGAAAATTATGCATAACACATGGATGAAACAAGAAGGAACCAATAAAGAAGAGTCTCCAGGCAGAGGCTCTAGTTGTCTTAGAAACCCTTATCAAACTACGATAAGGATACATTCTAGGACGAGAGGCCCTTTCAAGGTGTTCAAACTATACTAAACTTACAATAAAAAAAACTTATACTATATTCATAACTAAAGCTTATAAATCATTTCTTGCAAACTCACAACACAAATATGTCGGGTGATTGAAGAGATGGGGTCTCCATGGTTTGCATCATGAAGCCAATTTTATTGAACACACTGCTGGTTTATATACCTTTCAAGCATAACAGCAATAACTATGTTTCTTAGTAACATCGCTTAACTATGGGCTAGTACAGACTTGTACAGGCCTGTACTGTCTTGCACACAAACATACATGCATATACACCCTGATCTCTTCCTTCTTCAGGGTCTTGCCTCGACTTGCCAGGGCTTGTAGCCCTCTAGCACATCTACTTCTGTGAGTTCAGCGGTACTTTGAGTCCTGTTTCCAAGCGGTATTCTTACATTTCCCCCTTCTCTTTCCACCATTAAGATCTTTTTTGTGGACTTATCAATCAGTCTCTGTCTTGGGTTATGGAACCAAAAATGTGTATTCTATTTCAGTTGTTGAAAGCAGTTGGGGAGATGTTTTTCTTTATCTCTTGTAACTCTGGGGGGAGGGGGGAAGATGCCTTCTGATAATGGGCCAGCTGTTAAAACCAGGTGGGGCAGTGTTTCTTATCTCTTTCCCCACCTGTCCACCCTCGGGGGATATCTTCTGGTAATGGGCCATTAAGGCTCACCAATGACATGACACATTACATCATCCCATTGTGAGATGCTCCACCCAGTGGGGAGGGTGGGGGGGGGGGAAGCCAACCATTCCTACCTGGATAAAAACTGAGACATAGGAACACAAGGTATCCGGTTCCACTGGATTCCCGGAGGAAGACCGGACCCGTCTCGCGATCACTGGACGCCTTTCTCTCAGGATCATCTCTACTCCAACAGCACCACATCTACCACTCCAGAAGGATTTATTTGGACTGTTTCCAACACCCTGACCAACAGGGTGTCAGGTTGTATTTCTGACTGTGTCAGGGTTTCTAGGATTTTTGTTTGTTTGCTTGTTTGTTTTTTTACTACTACATTTGTATTGTTAATATTCCTAGTAAAGAACTGTTATTCCTATTCCCATATCTTTGCCTGAATGCCCTTAATTGCAAAATTATAATAATTTGGAGGGAGGGGGTTTACATTCTCCATTCCAAGGGGAGCTTCAACTTTCCCTGGCAGATACCTGTCTTTCCAAACCAAGACAGTCTCTGAACACATTGTAAAACACATGGCAAACAAATCATCATAAGCAGCAATACGGCTAAAACATAAAATCTTGCTTTTACGAAATGCTTAAGCCAGCCAGTAAGCCTCCATCTTCGAAGTAGGTGTCTAAGCAAATCACTATCATTTACAACCTTTAATTTGTTAACATTCTCTTGAAGGGCTTGTATGCTAGCGTGAATAAATTAAAGTGGTCAGACAGATTAATGCAACACAAGCCTTCAAAATCTTCACATCCATGTCCTGGCAGTCCCACTTCTGTTCTTGTCTTGGTCACGAGGGCTGGATGGAAATTAGGTAATTTTTTTTCTCTGGGCCTCATTTTCTTGGAGGCAATTGATGTTTGTCTAAACAAGCAGGTAGCTACTTCGGACCTGTTGGTAATAAAACACATGCATACCTTCTCCCTCGGTTAGTAAATTAGCTGGGCCTTATCATTGTACACTCAGTTAAAAATCTTTACATAAAAACTTTTAAAAATTGCCTTTTCACATGCAAATCTTTAAAGCAGTATTGCTCTGCTAGGGATCAAATTTGATTTGCTTTGATTTGCTTTCAAAATTTTTAGTGTAAATATTAATGTAAATCTTTTTAAAGAGCCATACTCCCCCTCCTTTTGTTTTTTAACAATATGCATCTCTTGTTATAAACATAAAGGCAACATATGAAGTAAAACAATATGTAACAAAACAATAAACTTACAGTAAGCAAAAATAAATCAAATAACATATGTAATTAATAGTATATGAAAAATAAAATGGTGATTTTAAACAATGCATTATTAATTCTCTAAATGCTATACCATTACTCAGAGTCTCCAATAGCTAGTAAGCTGCATTTTAGAGTGAGGGCTTGGAGAACTATTCCCAGGTAGAAGTTTCCAAGTTCACTTCAGAAGGAGGTCTAGCTATTATAGGTCCAAATTCAGCAAGTCAAAATGGCCTGAGTACAGTTTTGGTGCAAAAAACACCTGGGTTTATTGGCATACTTCTCGACCAGCTAAGGCTAGGACTTGGCCATGGTCCAGGCTTTAACTGGAAGAGTTTCTCTAATATATTCTAAAAGTCTTTTAGTAATAGTAGTTATGAAAGTTTCTGAAAATAATACATGTCTTGTAGATAGCTATATAACAGTATGTGAAGGTTTGTAAAGCAGTTGGCTTTGTCATTTATCTTTAGCTAAGTAGTAATAAAGCAAAAAAGGGCATTAAACAGCTTACAACTAATAACCATCATAATATAAAATTGTTACTCCTTCCTCAGTGCTACCTATGAAAAATAAAACAGAAAAAATTATTCTTATGTCTATAACAAAATAGTTGTATCTCGTCATTTAAATAAGCAAATTTTAACAAAAATTCATTCAGGCTTTATGTCATTCATTTGTATAGTAAAAGAATTATATCTTATAATCTAAACAAGTATATTTCAACAAAACTTAAAATCAACTTTACTAAAACTTAACTTCACTAAAATACAACAAAAATATGCCTAAAAACCTTAAAGTTAACATTATTAAAACTAAACAAAAATAAATCTTAACAAAAATTCACCTTTTTAAATTCTATCATTACAAAAAAGTTACAAAAAATTTTTCATACAACAGTTACACATCAAGGTAAAAACATACAGATAAACAATTGTACTAAAATAGCTGCAACATAAATTTATTAAAGGGATTAAACTGCTGTAGCTTTTTAAAATTGCCTATACGATAAATTTGAGTTTGGCCTATTAAAAGTAATGGGATGTAAATATTAAAGGCTAAACCAATAAAAATTTAGTTATATAATAGTGCTTTATGTTTTACACAAATAACTTGGTTAGGTTAATGGGTTTGTAAAACTGATACTTGTATATAAACAGTTACAATGTTGGGGGTTCAAGTTATTCTAAAAGTAAGCAATTATTTATTATATTTGTGATCCATCAATATACTTAAACTGTTTTAATATCAAGTCTAATTTTAATTTAAATGTGGCAAAAAATTATACTTGAATCACTAAATAACTATACAAAAAAATTCACAATAAAAAATTGTTAAAACTATGGAATAAAAAGCAAACAACTGGTAAAGCTGACAGTGGAGTTTCATGTACTAATTATAGTTAAGTTTCAAATTACTACAAATAAGGTTCAAAGTTTGTCTTGAATGTAAGCAAAAAAATGTTAAATTTATAGCTTAGCTAATTACTTCTAGTGAATCATGCAGTCTTGCTATGTTACTGATTGTCCCAATACGACACGAAAAGAATGACACTCATGCACTGAGATGTCCAAGGCAAAAAAGGGGCAGTTTATTTACAGACCTTGACATTTACAGAATTCCAACAGTGACCATGGGTTGGAGGAAGAAAATTGTCCTCTACAACCACACTGGTCAACCGAACAATCCATCAATTCTCTTCTCCTACAGAAAGGAATGCAAAATAATCTTTATTTACATGAAAAGAGCATGAGAAACTCTATCTCAAAAGTAAAACATCAGAAGGTTGAAATGAACTTTAGAAAAACTTTAGAAAAACAGAGAAGAACAGAACGACAACTGATATGTAGGAAAACACCACATCCACACAAACACCTTTGAATTTTTCCAGTGACAGTCCTGTTAAAATCATTAATCACAGGTTAAATTTTAACAGAGTTTCAGTCAGTAAGTAGCGTCAGTAGGAATTTTTATGTGCTATAGCTTCAGCATGCCATGCAGGCTACAGCCGTGCTGTCTGGCGCCAGACGGGGGGGCTGCACCCTCTGCAGCAGCAGCAGCAGTCACAGCCATGGCTCCTGGCAGGCACCATGCAGGGGGACAAAGATCTGGTTCTTTTTCAGGGTCGACAGGTCCCGGGTCAAAGGGGTACTCTCTGCCACCGTCGCTGTTGTTCGGGCAGTAGCCAGCAGCGAATGCCCCTATGGATCATGAGGGGCCCCTCTCCCTCTCACTTATAAGAGGGGAGGCTGTGGGCTGTGTAGACAGGGGCACAGTCTTTCCAGATCATAAAGAACTCTGAGGCTCCGCCGCAAAGGGAAGGCATGAGACATCCCTTTTATCTTTAGCATGGGAGTTTTCTTGGGCTTTCAGGACCTCAAAAATCACCCACCAGGAGGGAAGCATTTCTGTAACTGTTTTGTTTCCCTTCGTTGCACAATGCCGCAATTTTACTTCCATCTTCTCCCACAAATCTGTCGTAAAGATTGTGGGCTCGGTAACTCCCGGTAGCTTAACTGCTGTCCATCTCAATAGAGCTTTCAAGTCCTGTGAAGGCAAGGATTTGCCATGCTGTTGTAACAGCTTGGTCATAAGTTCATAAAAATGCCTCTTCTGGGCAGACATCCCCTGCCCCATTGTTTGCATTGGAAACACATAATCACGGAATGATTATATGCAGGTGCTTTTATTGAGAAGCTCCGGGAGCCGAGGTACACAGACCCAAATCTGACTCCGACAGTGATTCGCGACACACGTTTTTATACCCTTCTGCTACATAGCTACATATTGATTGTTTGCAAGCAAAAATTTCTTGTAATTTAGCCAAACAGAGATCATATTCAATTCCCCAAAGTCATACTTGATTTAGTTAAAACAATGCCCTTAGCTACAGCAACTATAGCAAAACCAACGTTCTATTCTCTAGGACCTGTTGACCAGCAAGCCCAGGCCTTTCCATTCCCAACCGTTACCTTTCCAAACCACCACCACCCCTAGTTACCCGCTTGCAGTCCTACAGAAATCATTTTAACCCTATACTATCACCATCGCCCCCTGCAGCTCACCTCCTTTCCAGAGGGATTTAGTCGTCGCTGGCCAGCTTCCCCCTTCCTCACATGGGGCACCAATTGTCGGGTGATTGAAGAGACGGGGTCTCCATGGTTTGCATCATGAAGCCAATTTTACTGAACACACTGTTGGTTTATATACCTTTCAAGCATAACAGCAATAACTATGTTTCTTAGTAACACCGCTTAACTATGGGCTAGTACAGACTTGTACAGGCCTGTACTGTCTTGCACACAAACATACATGCATATACACCCTGATCTCTTCCTTCTTCAGGGTCTTGCCTCAATTTGCCAGGGCTTGTAGCCCTCTAGCACGTCTACTTCAGTAATGAGTTCAGCAGTACTTTGAGTCCTGCTTCCAAGCTGTATTCCTACACAAATACAAGGCAGGGTGGTTAGTAGTGTAATTTTTGGTCTAAAAAAAAAATTGGAAAAACTGAGAGATGAAGAGAGCTGGTCAGGAGCTGCACCAGAAATTGGAAACTGAATGAAGGTTTCGCATGGGTGTTATGCTGAACCCCTAGCCAGTTTAAAAACTTCACATTTATTTTATTACTAGCTTGCCCTGAAGAGTTTTTCTTCTCATCCTATTTCTTTCCTCTTTCTTTTCCTCCTGTCAGTGGAGCACAGAGATTCATGTAAGCACAGTTCCGTGTTCCACCAAGAACACTGCAGGGCCTCAGGACACACTGTATTTGCAACATGTGATGCCATTTTGCAAGGCAAAAGTCATATTGTTGTTACTGAAAATAGTAAAAAAAACCAGTGCCACGTATTGCATCAGTCCACATTGCTGGAACGTCCCTGTCTGTCCTCCTCTCATGACATCTTGTTATAGATACAAGAAAACTGAAATTGACTACCTGTATGTCTCATTTTCTACTTGTAACTGTTTATTTTGCAACGAGTTCTGAATTGTTGGGGATATTCACTGTTGTAATGTTGTTCACTAGTTGTTAGATATTGTTACAAGTGTTTAGCTAAGAAGTTTGTAAGAGTTCTGTGTGGCTGCCTTCCCGAATCTAGTTAAAGGGACAACACCAAAGAAAAGGGGAATCTTCTACCCTTCCCCCAAACAACTCAAAACTGAGACCACCACCCAGAGCCTTCATTGGAACATGACCACCCAATCAAAACATGGCGGGAAGGAATGATTGGTGTGGAAAGCACCCCGCTAACAGCCAATGAGAGCCCGAAGAATACACCAATCCGGGAAAGGATCCAAAATGGACCAATCCCTGAGGGGACAGAGGCTTTAAAAGGGACTGACCACCCTCAGGGGGGCGCTTCTCTCTCAGGAACCGGACTGTCCTGAGGGGGGGGGGGCCCGTGCGCCCGTGCGCACGTTTTTTTTTTTTGTTACTCTGACTTGCCGTGTGAGGCTGGGACTAGCCCAGCCTCCTGTTCCTGTAGCCAAGTTTACAACAATAAACGATCGGCCATTCCTTTTTAACACCTTTGGATTTACGGCCTCGGTATTAACGTTGTAACATTTGTAACAATTCGGCTGCTCTTTTGTTCCTGGTGTTTCCTTCTTCCCTTAGCATCAGATGCTGCTCAAAAACTACTTGCTGTTTGTGCACAAGAGAAAGAAAATATAAAATAGAATGAGGTTTTCCACTGCAGGTTTTTCAGGAGTGTGGAAAACTGCCAAAGGGAGCAGCCACACACCCAGGGAGTGGCATGGCTGGTGCTGTGTAAGCCACCTGGTAAACTGAAGAATAATGCTAACTTTCTTTTTCCAAGGGGATAAGAAGATTGGCAACATTAATTTTCAGCTGAATTAGCTCTTTTGATAACAGTCCAGGAGAGAGTCTTGAAGTAATCATGAAAACAGAGCAGCTAATGCTGCTTGGCTCTTCTGTAGTCTGTTCATAGACCCAGGAGTCGTGTTGCCCTGCTCTGAGAGGAATCATCAGTCTCTGTCTTCTGTTACAGGCTTTTAATCATGTATTTCCATCATTTGCTCGTGTATATGGTAGGTGGGGAGGGAGAAGTGCCCACAGCTTTGATACTCAGGATAAGTTCAGAGTCACGTTCAAGCTGCTCTGCAGTGTCCTGAGCAGAGCAGCAGTGCAGCCGAAGCAGATGTGAGCTGTCTATACCTACACTGAAGTGTACCCCAATTTATGCCTTGAGGAGCTTTGCTGTTTCTGGCAGGTTTGGGATGGGGTTTCTCTTGAAGTAACAAAAAAGGCTCACATGCCCACTAGTTCCTGTGCACAGCCCTCTGCCTCCCTTCCAATGCCGGTACCTTTCAAGTGCTCCTCTCCATCACTGGGAACAGATGTGTTCAACACCAAAGGGAGCGGCTCTCCTTTCAGGCTCTAACCAGGGTGCAGTATCAGTGCTCTGATTATCAGGAGAGGAAAAAATACACCGAGGGAGTGAGAAGGCTGTTAGAGCCAGAGGATCCCAGCACACCAAGAAAAAAGCATGAAGGATTTTTACTGGGCACAGTGGGAATTTGCTGTAGGGAAAAGTAAATCTTGGGAGTAGTTGGGCTGTGAGAGGGAGGAGGGGAAGAGCCGTGCTCCAGCCCCTGGCTCCCACACAGGGCTGGGGCTCTGCAGCCCCTCTGCAGCTCCTGAGCTCTGTGGCATGAGAGGGTGTCCAGTGCCTTGTGGGGAAAGGACTGTAATGAATAAACATCTTCATTTGAAATCACTGTAGGCTTCCAGCTTTGCATTTAATTTCCAAACGCAGTTATCCAATTTTCAGTTTAGGCCCTCTGAAGTGTAGAAAAGTAGAAGTATGCTGCATAAGAGGGGGAGAAAAAACCTTAGGAATTGCTAAAATGATGCACAAAGAGAGAGAAAATGACCTTTGGTTGGGCATCCAACAGTGCAAAGAAATTCTAAAGTAGTTTACTTTGAAGTACATTTCAGTCAGAGGGATTTTCTGGCAGTGAAATCAGACACTTAGCAGGGATTCCATATAATTTCCACTCTATGCCAGTATAAAGCTTCAAACAAAATGATTTTTTTCAATTCACCACCAATAACTAAAGCCCTTGGACATTAATAATGACTCATTCTTCACTTGTGCTATTTGAAGTACATTTGTCATCTGTTACTAGCCTTTTAAAGACCTTAACCCGACTCTTCTTTTTGCCTTGTCTTTCAGTTTCTGAGTCATTTTCTCTACAAATGACACATTTTAGAATTTGACATTGACATAGGACACTGATGTTAGAAGTGCTTTTAGTTTGCATTTGTCTTAATTTCAGGTGTTACTGTAATACACTATTGTATTTTACCACATTGTTCAGTCTAATCCTCCCATAGGAGTGTGAGATCAGCAGTGGCAGAGGTTTGGGAGTGGGGAGGGGGTGGATATGGTAATTCCAGCACCAGAACTATCATGTATGAGGTGGAATAATTCACCTAGAAGGCAGCCAACCTGTCAGAAAGGCTCAGGTGTCACACTTGGATACGAAATAAAGATGCTTGACTCCACTTTGAAGCAGAAGAAAATCAGAAGGCTTTATTGTCTAATTTTTAGTACCTTTTATAAGGTGTTCTGATACAGACTTAACATGATTGGTAAAAGGGAACAACACCTCTCTAGTCCCATTGGTGGAACAAGAGAAACACAATCAGCACAGCTGTACAGATTTATTTTGAGAACATAAGTTATTTACAGAAATTGTCCTTGAAATAAAGACTCTCCCAAGAAATCTTCCCTTGGGAAGAAATCAGCCACTGGCAGGCTGAAAATCTTTCTGACTCAGAAATATCAGGCCCACACTCAGGGGATTTTTAACCAGAAAATCTGTAGCTTGCATCTGTAAAATGACCTAGTTTAGTGTCCAGCTGGGGCAACCAGGCAGGAGCTGCTGGTGTTCAGTGACCAGTGAGGAACCCCAGTGTCTGTGTGGGATCAGCAGTGTGGACACAGCAGCAGAGCCTGTGCTGCTCCCCCTGCTTTGTCAACAGCCTGCGTAGGACAAGACACAAAAGCTGCTTCACATCATATCCTGCATTAGGTTTAGGGCTGAAGACCAGGTGAAGGGTGACAGGCCAGCCTCTGCACCTGCTTTCTGCACATCTGTGGGAGCTGACATCTCATAAAAGCCCAGTCCTGCAGCTTAATCTGCTGTTGTGTCCTCACAAACAGCCAAATCCTTTGGTCTAGGCACTTGCAAACCTATCTGTATAAGAAGAAATACTGCTGGCTAGAAACTTTGCCTGTGATTTAGATAAATTCTGTTGGTATTCTCATTGTTGTGTGGTTCAAAACTCCCATTATTGTGTGGTTCAGCCTGAGCAGAACTTTCTGTTGTGCCAGTTACACAATCCCATGCTCAGGTCCTGCAGCAGCTCCGACACCATAAGTGATGCTAATGAGGGAAACGAACCCTGCTCCCACCAGCATCACTGCAAGTTTGTCACTGACCTCTGTGGCAGACAGAGATGGGCCTTTTTCAGAATTCAAAAATAAACCCAAGCTGTAAAAAACAATATTTTCTTGAGGGAGTCATCCTTTTGTGTTTTCTTTCAGTGTCTGAAGTGCCTTTTGTTGAAAGGTTACTAACCTGCAACAGATGAAAGTTAAAAGAACATGATTAGAAGACAAAGTAAAAGGTGGTTACGAACATATGGTTGGTAGATTTATTTTTAGAAATGAAATACAAAAGTCTTGAGAAAATAGGCAACTGGTGCAAAAGTACCTTAAATTGGAAGAACTTCATAGTCAAATATTTATGGCTGTCTTTGCAGAGTTTGAAAAATTGAATTAAAAAAGCAAATTTTGTGTCAAATAGGTTCCCATCAATCTCAATAAAAGTTACATTTCACTATCACTGTCACATTATTACTTTTTTGCTTTCAGTCTTTTAAGATTGAAGAGAACAGTAACAAACTCCAGTAACAAATCAAAGCTTTTCAATGTAGTTTACTTGGTGAGTAATTTCTAATTGATTCAGACTGATGGGGCTGCATAGTTTGATGTATTGCCAAAGTGAGAGATACTTTGGATGAAGTGAATTTATAAGCACCTCTTCTCCAAAGAAAAATGGCTGCTATATTTCGTTTTGTCACTTTTAGCTGGAGCAATGTTCTTGTATACCTACCTATCTGTGTAGAATTTCAAGGGGAAAAGGAAAAAAATAAAAGCCAGCGTGTACACCTGAGGGGAAAGCCAGCTCTGTCCCAGGGAAGAGCTGGGTCTGGCTCACGGGGAGTGGGACTCAAGGCATGTTCATCCCACAGCTGAAGCCTGGCGTGCATGTTCCTTCCCTCTCCCTTTTTATTGAAAGTGTAGTTGTTTGGCAACATAATTTAGTCACCTGCAGGCCAGGGTTCAGATCTTGTTAATGTTATTGTGAATTAGAAGGAGGAAACGACTTTGGGGGTTTTACAGCTTCTTTGTGACATTGCTGTTAGCCAAGAGGTTTGTGTCCTGTGGTGGAAAGCCTTTAGTGGCTGTTCGTTTTCTCCATGATTATTTCCAAATGTATTCTACAGTATTGCTCAAGTGGAGAAGGGAAAGGGGAATATGACAGAAGATATGTAATTTGATATATATATATTGCACATGTTAAAGGTCAGAAGCAGTGCTTTGCACCCAATGACAAATTGATCCATTTCAGGACAACTTAAGCTCCAGACTTTGGAAAGAATTGCTCCAATGTCTGCCCTGCCCCACAGCACATTTAGGGAGGCTTTCAGGAGAGCAGAAGCAAATTCCCCTGCCACTTTCTTCCCCACAGCAGAAATCCCCAAAGGCTGGTGCCTCAGGGGAGCAATCTAAAATTAGCAACTACAAATTTCATCTTGAATTTTCACTCAATGCACTCTCAGAAACCATCTGACTCTTCCTGCTGCAGCCTGGTATAATAAAAGCATCAGTTTTTCCCTGCACCCTGCTGTGATCAGCTGCAGAGGTTTGCTGAGTTTGCCAGGGAGGACCCAAGGCACCTGAGCTGCTGCAGTCCCAAATGCTGGGAGATTTGCAGGGCCACTGAGGCTTGGGGCAGTGTGTGCTCTGACCCTCCCCGCTGCCCCCAGGATGCTGCA
Source organism: Phylloscopus collybita (assembly GCA_027886175.1). Taxonomy (NCBI): domain Eukaryota; kingdom Metazoa; phylum Chordata; class Aves; order Passeriformes; family Phylloscopidae; genus Phylloscopus; species Phylloscopus collybita. The sequence continues at coordinate 7,839,629 of JAJNNQ010000057.1, forward strand.
TACCCATCAGATGTGCTCAACTCACCCTCCAGAGCTGGGGCTACACTGCCAGGCTGGGCAACTGCAACAGCTCAGAAAAACAAATCAGCTCTTTGCATGTTCTGGGTGTGAAGGAAAGGCTTTGCAGTTTTGATAGAAATATTTGTATAGAGCTGTCAGAAGGGTTTTTCCACTTGATTGGCCTAACCAGCTGAAAGGAAAGCATGCATACAGTCATGTGTACATGTACTTATATCTAGCTGTGTGTTCTCATTGTTATGGCTGAAGATCCAAATTGGAACAATTTGGTCCAAAATTAAATATTTCATTTTATTTCCAGGATGATAAACACGTCCTATTAGAATTGCAAAATAAGATGCTTAAAGCACAAGTAGAAGTCTCACTGAAAAATAAAAACCCATAACTTTTCCATTAGAAAAGAATATAAGTAATTATTTTGCACGTATTAGAAAAAAATCCTCATTGTTTGAAGCCAAAACAGTTTTATCAAATTCAATCTGAACTCACAGGTGGCTGTAATCTTACTAAAACAGCATTTCTTGGCAGACTTATTATTCACTAATATTTGTAGTCAAGATTTCCATTTGATTTCCTGCTCAGACCTGTCAGCATTTCCCCCCTCAGTGTGGTGTGCTGCCCTGCTGGGGCTTTCACACAGCCCCATCCCACACAGCCCCACTGTGTGTGTGCGAGAGGCTGCACTTGTGTCCCCTGCTCACAAACCTGACTAATCCCAGAGCCATTTGCATGGCTAATTTGTGCTCTGGATTTCAATAATCTTGCTCTGGGGCTCATTATTTGTGCTGTGTGGCTGGTCAGCTCAGACATATGGGGCCAGATTGCCAGCTGCTGGGACTCAGCGTGGCCCTGCTGATGGATGGGGCAGGCTGTGACACATTGTCACTGCAGCACAGGGGCTTCCTGGGATGGGTTTTGTAATGTATGAGCTCCTACACAGGTGAAACCCACATGTGAAACAGGCTGCCTTCGGATACTTTGCTCATGTAAACTTTTGGGATTGTGTGAAAAAAACCATGTGAGCAGGTGTTTGCAAACAGGAGTTAAATGGCGACCAGTAACAACTGAACTGAAAAACTTGTTTAGAAAGCTGTGTATTTTTGTTCCTGTGACTCCCCAAATAATTTCTTAGCTGGTTCTTTTACTGCCTCAGCTGAGATGCAGAACATATTCTTGACTCCAGATCCTGCAAAAGCTTCAGTGGAGAAAGCAATATTATGAAGCAGTTGTCCTAACATGTAAAACCTGAGTAATACCATAAACCATTGTTTACAGGGATTGGTGTGACGAGCATCAGTGATTCAAGTAAAGCTTTTTAAAAACTGATGCTGGCAAAGGCCCAGTGCTGTAGTGCCAGCTCACAGTGAGCTCTGCAGAGGGGACAGCAAAGCACTTGCAAAAAACGGAACTTCACCAACTTTTCCATGTTTTTATTCAGAGCTGTATGGGCAGGACCAGCTACATACAGCAAAAATGTGTTGTGTGTGTGCCTTCATGTGAATGAGCTCTAGAAAGATTTCAGATTTCTTGCCCAATTCAGGCCCTTACAGAGGTGTTGGCGTGTGAGACCTGAATCCCTTGTGCAACAGGGCATCTGCCATCAGGGGTGCTAATTGGGACTAATGTTGCAGAGGTGGCAGAATGGCAGAGAAAACTGAGAAGAGAGGGAATATTTCTTCCTTCCTTCCTTCCTTCCTTCCTTCCTGGTAGCACTGGCGCTGCAGTTTCAGGCTGATCTCTGGAGTTCTCAGTCTCTGCATTGTGCCAATCTCCAGCAGCACCTTCAATGTATGACAAATGTCAGTAAACATGAGGCCACCTTAACCCATGATAGAGGTCATAAATTTATAAGACCTGAAGGTGGAAGATTTGTGTTGTTATTGATTGTTCCCCATCCCCTAACATCTGACAGGGAGGTTATAGCTGGTAATAATATGGGAGGTGAAACTTTGAGAACTTTTGGAAACTAAATCCATGGATCTCAAAATGCTTTCTAGATGCTGATTGGCACAACTGGTTTTCCAGTAAAGTGCAAGACTGGGGAAAAGGGAATGGCTTTAAACTAACAGAGAACAAAATTAGACTGGACATTAGGAAGGAATTCTTCTCTGTGACGGAGGTGAGGCCCTTGCACAGGGTGCCCAGAGAAGCTGTGGCTGGCAGTGTCCAAGGCCAGGTTGGACACTGGGGCTTGGAGCAGCCTGGGACAGTGGAAGGTGTCCCTGTCCATGGCAGGGGGTGGCACTGGATGATCTTTAAGATCTCTTCCAACCCAGGCCATTCTGTGAGTACATTAAAAAAAGCAACATTGAACCATTAGATATTTGGGGTTTAACCACGAAGTCTGGCATTTCCCAGCCACTAGAGATTTATGGGTTCAAATGAAAGGAACGGAGTACAGATTTTTAGAAGTCTTTCTGTATTGCTTTATCCATCATGTATTGTCTTAAAGACATCCAAACCTACTGGCAGCCAGCTCTGCAAGACTGCCATGCCTAATATTGGGGGCAAGGAACACGATTTAGGTGAGGGCAGAAGTCACTGGGTTTTGTTTTCTACATGTATCTAGTGCTTCAGGGCACCCAGAGTTAATGAAACCACATAAAAATGAAATGGTTTAAAACAAACTTCTCTGTAAAATTTTTTTTTTATTTTTCTTTGTAAAGTTTGGATGTGTACCTGTTTTGTTTTGTGTTGTGTTTTCCTCAGATAGTGAATCAACGGGGCTTGAAAAGAACTGAATCTGTAGAGCTGTCAGCAGAATCTATAAAAGAGACTGGGAATCCCATCTACCTCTTCACTTACAGGTAAAATAGATGAGGAAAATAACACATCAAAACTATATTCCTTAAATATTTCATAGATAACGTCCAATGTTCCAGCTCTCTCAAGAATGCCAGAGTGATACTTCCTTTAGTGTTTTATATATGATACTTTAAAAACATCTGAAGGAAGTTTATACCTTGCATGAGTTACCTATAGCAAACCATCTCACAGTCCATGTGTGATTCTATTTTCTTAAAGGTAGAGGAAAGTAAAGCTGGAGCCTCTCTCTGGAACACCTGATCTTGATCTTTACAGGGCAGAGCTGTTCTTGAGCTTGTGTTTAGGTCTGAGATATATTCCAGTGGCAAAACCATAACCAAAACTCAGATGAATCTGTGATTTACAAGAACTGATCAAGCAAACAAATATCCTAAGCCTTCAGGAGGTAGACTGAAAATGAATTGGATGTAAGGTTAATGACTTGGCAAAAAAATCCAAATGTCACCTAAGAAGGCTGGTATCATGCCTCTGGTATAATTATAAGTCCATAGTGATTGTGCATGTGAATAGCTGAAGCTAAACACAAGTTTGAAATATGGGATTTCTTACTCAAGAACTGGTAGAGAATAGAAAAGCCCTGCATTTTAGCTAAATTGGCAGCATAAATCCAGATTAAATATTTCTGTATTTCTTAATTAACTGCAAAGTTGCTTTATGCAAATAGAGTTTGATGTACATATTTGTGTGTGATTGGCACAGAGATCAAACGTGTCAACTTTAAGTAAACACGAGCATACAAACTCAAACAGCAAGATGTTTGCCCAGCAAGACAGCATCATTCTTGCAAACAGAAAGTAATTTCTTTATCTTCGTGCAGAAAATCTTGTTTTCTAAGTGTCTTCCTTTCCTAGGAGCCCTGCAGAGTCAGGTCTTACTGCACCAAACAATTCTGTGTGGATGCAATCAAGTGTATTGTGAAGTACCTCATTTTGCTTACTGGTACAAAGATTCCTGCAAGGTAAAGCCTTTGAGATCTGGCAGCCTCAGACAAAAAATAAACTATTGCAATTTTTACTCAGTTAGTAGACAAGATCTGCTCCAGAGCAAACCTTGACCTTCTAATTTCCATTAACTGAATTAACCTGATGTGTCTGAGGGATGCTGGAGAGACACCAATGCAACTCAAAGTCCATTGTCCATCCTATGGATGGTATAAGTGAATTAAAGTTGTTGTTTCCTTTTCTCGCTATAAAACCTTGGGGCGTGTTGGTCAGTGTATGGCTGAATGTGACTGGAATACTCTTCTTTCCTGAAGAAGGTACAGTGAGTGAGATCTGATTTCTGAGATAGCCCAGCACGTGTAGGACAGGAGGGTGCCAGAGCTTCAGGCCTCTGCAGGGGCACCCGTGTGGCCTCTGGGTGGCTTGGAGCAACTGCACAGCCCACAGGGGACAAAGGAAGTGCCTTAGAGCAGCAGTAGAGCTAATTAAGGTGTTAATTTTCCTTGTACTTGCTCCTAGACCACAGTAGCTACTTGGAGCAAGCAAGAATTGGCAAAGGCTTTCAGTCACTGAAGGCTCTGATAAGATTCAAGCTCAAACTACTGAAGAACTGGATGATGTGTTAAAAACGGTGCAGAGTTCCTGCTAAACACCTTTAATCATTCCATGCTCTCTGTTCTCACTCAAACTGTTTCCATGCTGACATGCTGGGTCAGGAGCCTGGCTGGGGATTTCTGTGGACAGACATCACAGCTCCATGCAGAGTGTGACTCACCTTGAAATAGAATCTTAAAAACAGGATTTCTCAGAAATTGTTTTGCCCTGTCCAGGCTGTTGCAGGCTGCAACAGAAGATGATCACTGATGTGGGGAGCTGGTCTGCTGTGGAAGGTCCAAGGAGATGAGAGTGTGCAGTGTTTTATGGATGGATTTTCTCCTTTGTGTCTGGCTTCCGAGTCTGCCCATACATCCCTTTGGAGAAAGGCTTGCAGGAGTGGAGCAGCCAGGAAGTAGGTAAAGGATCACTGTCTGCTGAAGTTCTTTCAGCTTTCTTTCTAAAACCCTGAGGGAGGCAGAGGGGAAGGTGATGTGAGATCAAAAGCAATAATGGAGGAGCATTTGCAGGGGTGATATTTTAAAAGATGAATTGTTTGGCTGGAGATTTTTTTTTTCCTAATATCCAGCTGCTGAACTGAAATCTAACTGTACCTGGTCAGCATGAGACATTAATTTTGAAGACTTTAGAAAAAACTAAGGTTATAGACAACAATATATTGCTGATTTAGCTGAAAAATAAGCTTTGCTGAAATCAGTTAAAACTCAGAGGATGGTTAAAAGAGACCGGATTTTAGATAAGCTATCCCGGATCTAATAGCTCATTGCTTGTCAACTTTGTTTGTGTAAGCTGTGCTTGTAATGAAAAACAGGGAAATTGATCAATAGACCCTAGAAACACAAGATGATTGCAAACCTTCTATCTCCAGGAACGGTCCTGGAAACAGGAAACTATAGGTTTTACCAAGGAGTCATTTGTCACGTATACATTGAAAGGTTGAAAGTTTAGAACAAGGAAGACTAGTTTTACTGCCTCCTTTTGGTGACCACTCCCCACATAAGACCACCGACTCATTTCAGGGAACAAACTATGCATGCTTAATAGCCTTTTTGTCAATTAGCATACGAAGTGGAGAAGAAGAGGTGACAAAGTATGAATATGCATTTGTATTTTGTGTATTCAATACTTTTGTGGATAAAAGGCTTTGTAATTACCTGTGATCTTTTGCAGTTCGTATTGGGGAGCTATCCCACATGCTGCCCGGCTGTCGTAATAAACATACACTTTCTAACTTAACTGTTAGAGAGTCTTTTGTCTGTCACAGTTGGGTATCGATATTAGATTGATATTCATATTTTAATAAATCAAGTGCAGAGCATTGCAGTCCAGACACCCCAGACATTTCTTGCTTTTTTTTTTTTAATTACCCTATCCAGAGCAGGAATGCTCCCCATAAACAAGTACACCCTTGCCAGCCTCTTTATAGATTTAAGAATAGAGCATCTGAGAGCTTTAAGACACTATTGTTTCAGAAGGAAAGGAAAGCTGCCATCTGTCTCTTCCTTGCTTCTCACTCCGAGCAGCAGGAGAATACTTTTTTCTGACCCAGCTCTTCCCATCTTTTACCCCCTAAAGCGTTAGTTAGAATTAAATGTCAGTGCATGTGGAAGGAGCTACCAGTGGGCCTGGTTAGCTAAAGAAGCTGAGAAACAAGAAGAAGCTGAGAAACAAGAAGATAAGGAGCCTTTTTCAAATCTGTTACTAAGGAGACCAAGAGAAGAAGAGAACAGAAGAAAGATAAGAAGTTTGCAGCTGGATGAAGTATTTTTAGAAGTTACTGTCACGTTTCACCAATAGCGTTATGTTGATTTATTGTGGCCAATAGTTGGGGTAGAAGAAGCATAAACAATTGGAAAGTGTATAAAAGGTCAGCCATGTTTGATAATAAACAGTTGCTGCTTGAGACTGCTTGTGGTCTCTGCTTTGTGTCGTGACTGTCTCGACAGCGACAAGTGCATTATTCCCATGGGAAAAAGAAGGTAATTTATTTACATGCCTGTGTAGTGGAACAGCATGTTAGGGAAGGCAGCTAAGGCAGGGAACACAGTCATGTCCCTGAAAGGATAGGGTGCTTATTGAGCACTGAAAGGGAGTAAAATAAAAATCTGCATTCCCCTTTACATGCAGTTTTGGGGGGTTGAAGTATTTGATGTTTAAGAGTCATTTTGTCAGCTGGCTGGCAATGTGTTAAAGATGCTGAAATGCAGAGAGCAGAGCTGTGGTGACTTTTCCCCTAATCAAATGGCACGGCAAGGAGAAAAGATGCTTTGAAATTGTGATAGATGGTAATTCATGTTTTCATAATATTGGTGTTATATAAGATATGTTAGTAAGTAGAAATAAAGCATGCTTATGGAACAGCAAACTGTACCCTAAAAAGCCTCTCACACAGGCAGAGGGGTGTGTGTGGCTTTCACAAAGAGCTTTCACCCACCTCCCTGAGAGAAGACAAAAACATTAAAATACAAAGAGAAGGTGGAGAGCAAGGCACTCAGCGCCTGATAAGACTGATGGCTCAGTGATCAGCAGATGATGGTATCTTATCAGGACCATTTGGACTATTCAGGAGTTCCTCCACCCAGGAAATCCTTTCAGGAGAACCAAACCCGATTTCAGAAATTGCATCAACCACCGGAACAAAGTCAAAAGGGACAAAAGAACTTATAGAATCTCGGGGACTCACTTAGCCCAGCCAGAAAGGGTATAAAAACGACTGGCATGGGCTCAGACCTCCGTGAAACTCGTGTAATGCAGTGCGATAGAAGCTGTACTTGCGATTTCACCCAAAACGAATTCTCGGGATCGCCACTGTTTCCTTGATTGTGGGCTTTGTCAATTTCACTGTCCAAATTCTCTGGCAAAATAAATCGTTTTCGATGGAATTGGCTTTTTGAATTTACTACAGAAATCAACAGAGCTGTGACAGCAGAGGCTGTGGTTTCACTTGTAGCTGAAAGCAAGACACACCGTGTGCTGAATTCAGTGTATCTTTGTAAAAAACTCCCAATTGCATCAGTCTAACCCAGCCAAGCAGGGGTACTGCAATTCTGGGGGTGTTCCTACAGAACAGGGGATCATATTCATTCCTGTGCTTCTTTTCAGTTAGAGACTCTTGTAGTTACACAATAAAGTCTTTTATTACTGTGAAAATCAAGTACCTATACAAAACAGCTTGGGTTTCCACTGGACCAAGATGAAAGAAATTGATAGCCCCAGGTTATGCACTCCTAAGTTGTACTGTTATGCTGTTTTGCTGTAAAATTAAAGTTGCACTGTTACTTGCCTGTTTTAAACTGTTCATGTTGAATCTGTACCCTGAATTTCTGCTCATTATGTCCAAGTTCTGTACCCTTTCTCCCTAAATTCTGGGTTTTCCCCTCTCCACCGGGTAAAAGCCCGCCGCCGCCGCCTTCTCATCCCCCCCTGCCACTTCCTGCTGCCCCCTGCTGCTTCCTGCTGCTCCCTGCCGCCTGCCCTCGAGCTGTGGACACCGCCCAGTATGGAGATGAGAGAGCTCCCATGGTGCCTGGCTGCGGCCGGGAGTCCAGTTGGAGCTAAAAAAGCCCCTGGGACAGCGAGCCAACACAGAAACTGGACCTAAGAAAGACAAAACTGTGCGAGGCACACGTCCATCTACCTGAAGGTAGCAGGTATTTTTTGTTACTTTCTCGCCATGACCTGAAAGGAACTGGAGAGAGGTGACCCCCCTGGACCACACGAGCCAAAGCGATTCTATGGAAACCCCCGTGAGGAAGGAATCCCGACTCTGCAGCAGCAGCAGCAGCAGCAGATTCGACTGCACCTCCTCCTCCGTGGTGTCTACAGGGAGCAGCGGTGGCGTGCGCAACCCCTCGAGCCCCCTACCCAGAGCTGATTTCTAATAAAGGCCTTTTCAAAGGAGCCGGTCTCCTGGCCCATTTATAACACAAGAGAGGTGAAATTTAAGAGGGGAAAACAGCTGAGTTTGTCTCATAATCTCTGTCATGAGGTCTTTTTCTGGCTTTTGGAACTGCACCAGTGGCATTTCTGACTGTAGGATCAGTCTTTTGGGGAATTCCTATTTGTAGTGTCAGACAGAACCACACCCAGGCCTTTGGCAATTCCAAGCTTTACCCTCTGAATACCAAAACCTGTCCTTTCAAAACAAAATCTTTAAGGGGAGATCAAGGGGTAAAGGCTCTCCTGAAATGTGTCTCCTTTGAAGTGGCAATAGAGGTAATTGCATGTATGAGAATTATCTTTAAATTCAGTACCTTGGTGGGTTTGAATTTAATATAAACAAGCAGCAAACTTGGGCTTTCTGAGAGCTGCCAGTATTCGCTGGATGCATGGAAAGGACAGGATTTGTTCTTTTCATACATCATTTACAAGTAACTGCAGTGACTCCACAAAGTCGGTACAACTCCCTAACACAAAGCAGAAAAAAGTACAAAGGGAAGAACAGGCCATTTTGTTACTGGTTTTTAAATAGAAGTTCTCTGTAGGCAGAGTTCAGCTACATTGGATAGAATCAAAGGACGATACAGAGGAATTTTTTTCACCTTCTGGAATTTGAATGTCTGGCTTTAGTGTCAATTATCAGCACTCTTTATTTACTGAACAATGCCTCGTATGAAGATAGCATGGTAATTTGATATTTGCTTATGAAAAGCCCTTTTCTTAAGCAGTGGTACTGCAATTTTCAGCAGTTTTCACAGGGACCTTTTCCCAGAACTTCAAAGAACTCTGTTCTTGAACAAACAGACATTTGGAATAGACCTGTGTTTTCTATAAACCAGGGAGAGGAAATTTTCACTGAGAGGTGAAAATTAGCAAAGCAAATCTTCAGACCTTTTGTGCACAGTCCAAGCACCACAGCTTTCTCCTTATTCCCCTTCTCACATGCCAGAGACACATTTTTCTCAGCAGCCAGCCTCAAAACACTGTCCTTCCTGTAGCTCAGAAATTATTTTCAGATCAGACTGAAAGCCAGTTTTCACACCTATCCTCACTGTATATTTGCTGGAGTGATGACAGGTCCATTGACTTATGGAGTAAAAATGTGGTTATTCCTTTCATGTGAGACAGCATTCATATTACTGTGTTCTGCTGCGTGGGAGGGCTCCAGCTCTTCTCCCAAATATCTCCATTATCCCTTTTGGATGTGACGTTTCAGGTGGACAGGAAGGCAGATGAGAGAGCCTCTTATCTTTCCCAAAAGTGCCCTAAGCTTGATGCACCATGATGGAGAGAAATCAGTGAGCAGAGCTCTGTCCTTGCGGCTGAGGCAATGGGCCAAGCAGGGGAACAGAGCTTTGAGAGGGACCAGGTAACAGAGCTGAGCAAGGGGGAGATAAAAGGCATCATGGAGAAGAGAGAATAATAGGAGAATGAGGCATGCAAAACTCTACACGCTACAGCAGAGGAGGGTTTGGAAAAAAATCTTTTGTTCTTGTTAAGATTTTTGTAAATCCCAGTCTACTTGAATATGGGATCGTCCTTCAGAGAGCAGAGTGGCTGGCAGAGAAGGACGTGTTTAGAAAAGCATCTTTTTACATTAATTCCTTGGATAGAAAGAAACTTGCTTGCAAAGGTATATTTTTAAAGATCTTATAGACCTTATCTGCCTGAGGTCTCTCTACAAGATGTGGAAACTGTAAGGATTTTTAATACTTTGTACCCCAAGATTCATTGTCAAGTGCCCACAAAGAGTTTAAGAATCATTTATCCATCTTTCATCGTGTTGTTCTTTTGTTCTCCTCCAGATACTCCTGTCCTGGTAAAACTCTCTTTTAGCAATGTGTTGTTTTCTTTCTCCCTGTGCAGCTGGGTGAGCTGGGGCAATCCCACACTGTGTGACACAGGTCACAGCCTGGGTGAGTCCTCCCCCTGCCACCTTTGCCCCTGGACACCTCTCCTATTTCACTGCCACTGACACATAAGTACTAATCAGGGTTACCCAGGATGTTCACATATGAGCTTATTATGCAGCTGATATTAACAATCATTATAAAAATCAGCCTGGCCCTGGCAGTCAAGTGGTGCTAAACTGCCTGTGATGGGCTGAATTCAAGGCCACATCATTTCTGTTCTGAATATCTGAGAAATTTAAGGCTGGCTGTATTAAAATCTTAACTTTGCACACCATAAAATTGGAACAAGCTGCTCAGGCAACCCTGGCCCTGTGGTTTTACAGATTTTCTGATTTCATCTTAGTTAAAGCTTTATTGCTACAGCCCATCAGTGTGAGGTATATCTAAGCTCCCCGCATATCAAAAATGATCTGCACAAATTACCAAGGAAAGAAGTGTTCAGGAGGCAGGCTTTAAAAGGCATTTAGATGGTAGAGTGGCACACCAAGGGAAGAAATTATCAGAGGAATTACAAGCTCACACATGTTTTAGAATTCTTGGTCTTAAAATTCTGCCTGAAGCTCCTTAATTATGGAACAGGTCCACAAAGGAAAACTGTTACCTAGTTCCCTTTGTTCAACTCTTTCTGGTTGGAAGGATTTATTAGGCCAATGTCAATATTCTTCCCATCAATTTTGGAATGTCTGACTCTTTGTTGAAACAAGCTATTAGCAGCAATAAAAAGACACAGGACTAGAATAATTTGTCTGGAGTTCTCTTGTGTGAAATATTCATAGTAGTGTGAAGAAGCCAGCAAGTAATATTATATTCTCAGCTTACTTGGGCTCACAGGTGGCAGCAAAATCAATTAACTACTTCTATCTATAGGAATTTATTGACTTACACCCATTTTAGAAAGAAATGTGACTTTTGTTATAAATTTAAAGAGCCAATCTTAATAAAAGCAATTTATTGCCAACGAGAATTCCGGACAAGAAATTGACAAAGCCAAATAAAGCAATCGACAGAGCCAGCAAAGCAAGGAAAGCGGTGCGCACCAGGTGAAAACCTCCGAACGTAACCTCTACAGTGCCACATTCCCCCAAAGTTTCACGAGTGCCCGAGTCCAAGTCCATTGGCTTTATACCCTTCCTGGTTTTGGACTCCGTGTACATGTCCTGACTTGCCTCCCTGGTCCTGGAATCGCGGGATCGGGGGATCGGGGGGGGGGGGGGGGGGGGGGGATATTGAAACTTCCAGCAGCTGCCTGAAAAGGTTTCCTGGGTGTGGGAAGTTCCTGGAGTACCCTAATGTTCCAGATAGGATGTATTCTCTGGGCCATCAGTCCTTATCATCAGATGCTAATCACCTTTCTCCTCCGTGGCTCTCCGCCTCTCATTGGTATTATAATTCCTTGATTCCTTCTCCGGAGATGAGGGAAATCCCTTGCGAAATTTGCCAGCCCTGCACCCGTCTGGGGCTCCTAGTGTTTTGAGAACTGTAAACTTTATTCTTATTTATAACGCTGTTATTACAAAAACATAATTCACCCTTTGTTGCCATGCTCGTGCCTGCATGTTTTGGTTTTGGGAATTTCATTCCCAGGCACGGTCTTGATGCACAAGGTCATGTTCTGTAAACTACCGAAGTTCCCACATCTGTTCCCAGAGGAGGGGCTTCGGTGATGGTCTCTGGAAAACGACCAGTGGTTCCCAAGGGTCCCACCTCTGGGGTGGGCACATCTGTAAATGTACAAAAAGAGTCAGGAAAATAAAGGAGGGGTCTCTTGCTTGCAAGAGCTCCACGCAGCCTTCACTGATGCACTCCCTGCCTCGTTCTTGTGTGTCCCCCACAGCGATATCTGGTGACCCTGACGTGACCTGCAGCCGTGAGAACAATGTAAAAAATACCTTGTCCCCTTTCTAAAGAAAAAGGGATTTTTATTTCTCTCCAGTAGGGAGAAGGAATTTGAAAAAATGAACCGGCCGCTAGGCCTGGAAGATAACTTCGTGTTAACGATGTGGGGGATGTACCTTGCATGCTGGGAAGTAGGTATATCCTCGGAACATCTAACAGAACTATACAGATGGGGGAAAAACCAGGGTTTTATCCCGAACCCCAGAAGAGCGCGGTATAGGTCATTTTGGTCTCTCTTCGGACTTGTTGTGAATTCAGAGTTAGATATGCTAACAAAATTATCACAAATATGGGAAAGATCGATGAAAGTTTTTGAAAGGTCGGGAGAAGATTTTCTTTTCAGCTCCTTTCCCGATTCAGAGGAAGAGGACCGAAGTCTCGAGACTGCAGCTGACAGCTTGAAGAGTCTCCCGCAGCCGTCTTCAGAAGACCTGGGTTTGTCCTTTCCCCCCACCTTGTGAGCTTCCTTCTGGGGAGGAGGGAGGGAAAACCCCGGGCACAAGCGGAGGCGCCCAGCGGCGGTCTGCGAATCGGGTGCCGCGAAAGCGCCGTTCCCCAATCCCTCCGTGCTCTCCCTCGCGAACGGCCGCGTGTGGGAGGGGGGAGGAGGTCGGGGGTCCCGAGACGCCGTCGCGCCCCGCCCCGTGGCCACCGTGCCGCGCTTTCCCATGCAAAAAGCCCATTGAGACCTTGGTGCCGCCCCGGGGGCCCCACCCCGGCGGTCTGGGCTCAAAAAAGCCCGGGAGAAAGAGGGGACAGGAGTCGCCCATCCCCCAGGCGTCTGTCCCAGAAAAGAGGCAGAAGGGAGTGCCTGCGCGCTCTACGCGCGCAACTTCGGGCAGGACAGTTGTTTCCAAAGGCCCGACAAGTGGAGCGTGCGCGCGGTCTTCCTTTCGGGAGAAAAAGGACGGTCTTTCTGTGAACGGCCGAAACCGCACAGCCGCGGCCCCGGAGGGGGGGCCGGGCGGAGCGGCTCTCTGCAGCTGCCACGGGAGGAAGGGGGGACTGTCCCCTATGTCCCCCCGCCCCTCAGACCCCCCCGGCTCGGCTTGGCCGAAGACTCCGCCCCCAACACGCCGCGCGGCGCCCGCCCCGCTGCCGGGGCCGGCACAGCAGCCGCGGGGAGCCGCCCTGTCCCGGAGCTGCCGCGGGAGACGGGCGGGGGTGACCCGCCCCCGCCCCGCAGGGCCCGCTGGCGCTGCCCAGCCGGGAACGCCCCCCCCCCCCCACGCCGCGCGGCCCGCGGAAGACGGGCGGGGGTGGCGCGACCCCGCCCCCGCCCCACGGGGCCCGACGGGGCCGCTCGGCCGAGAACGCCGCCCGCCCGTGGGTGTGGGGGGGGGGGGGGCGCAGGGGGATCCTGTGCTGAGCCAACCATGGCCAGCCCCTCTCCCGGCGGCGCGGCCTCGGAGGAAGCCCCGCCGACCCCCTCCGGCGAAAGGAGCCGGCACCGCAATTCCACCGGTCACCGCTCCGACGCTTGCCCGCCCCCAGGCGTCTGTGTTGCCTGGCAACACTGCCGAGCTTCCGCAAACTGCAGTTCCACCTGCGTCTGCGGATCCCTGCCGCGTCACCGTGCGCTCCAGGGGGCTGAGACCTGCCTGGAACGAAGTGCAACAAACGGCTTGGGGACTGAGACAATGGGGTGTCGAGAACCGCTTGTTGGGAACCCCAATGACTTTCCTTGGTCCAGCCCACATGGCAGGTGCCCGGAGTGAGACACGGTTTTCTCTGTCTGCTTCTGTGCTTTTCAGAAAGCAGGCTGAGAGGGATTCGTGGCTCTCTCTCAGATACCCAAGGGGATTCCAGGGATCGTGTAACCTGTGCTTTTGCAGACCCTTGTTTTCAGGACTGGGAACTGGCGCTGGGATGTTTGCCTTGTATCTGCCGAGCACCCTGACTCCCTGCACAGCACTCCTGGCCTGGTGACCATCCCAAGTTGGGTATCCTGTACTTCCCTGATACCACCCCTCCAGAGACGGATGCCTGGAAGGGACGGAGCACAGCTTCGACAGCTAGCATCCCGTGATCGGACTCAGAGGGACTCTTCCCTGTGGTTTTGCTTGCATTTCCAGGGGAATTGTTGTGGACCTCTGGGGGGCGGGATTCTTAGCTGGGGTTTGGGGGGACAGGATCGGGATGGATTTTGTAATGAGGGTCATTGCACTGCATGGAACAGCATCTCACCCCACAAGGATTTGGCGACTGGTCACAACATGTTTAAAAAAAAAAAAAAAAAAAAAAAAGGGGGAAAAAGAAAAGCAGGGACAGTCCCTGCAAACTGGCCGACAGGCAAATTGGAAACTGTGACCAGAATGAGAGCCGACAAGTGGAGAAATCTTCGAGTCTTCAATCGAAGACCTCTCCACAAGCAGATATAAAAATCTGCATTTTTCTTTTTTTCTTTTCTTTTTATATAAACTGAAAGGGTGAGATGTTGCCATGCTCGTGCCTGCATGTTTAGGTTTTGGGAATTTCATTCCCAGGCACGGTCTTGGTGCACAAGGTCATGTTCTGTAAACTACAGAAGTTCCCACATCTGTTCCCAGAGGAGGGGCTTCGGTGATGGTCTCTGGAAAACGACCAGTGGTTCCCAAGGGTCCCACCTCTGGGGTGGGCACATCTGTAAATGTACAAAAAGAGTCAGGAAAATAAAGGAGGGGTCTCTTGCTTGCAAGAGCTCCACGCAGCCTCTTTGATGCACTCCCTGCCTCGTTCCTGTGTGTCCCCCACAGCGATAACCCTTCACCAATATCACATCATTATAAAAACATGAATTAACCCATAACCACAACTTTCAGTTGGTAAAGTTACCAAATGCTGGTCTCACCCAGTTTTGTGATGTGTTGCAAGATGTTCTTTCCCCACCAACCACCCTGGCTGCACCTGGTTATTCTTTCCCATGATGCAGATCCTCCACCAGTGCTGCAAATCTTCCTCCCTCCAGCGAGCTGCTCATCTGTGCTCTCATTTGAATTTTCTCAAACTACTGGTTGGCATTGCTCCTTACCTCTGATTACTTTCTCACAAAACTCAAGTCAGCAAAATTTGCAATGACTGGTATGAATCTCATAATAGCAGGGGCAGTGGGAATGTGTGTTTTTGCAGATAAGACACCCTACAGTTCTCATTTGACTCAGCACCATCCCAACTCTGAGCCTGGCACTGGGCCAGAGAAGAACGTGGGAGAAAAAGGCCAAGCTCTTAGAGCAGGTAGATCAGTACACACAAATTTAGGCAATCATTTCAGTGGGAGCTCAGCTAAACAAGCTGTCCCTTACCTTTTGTTCCTTTATAGATGTTTATGTTACTAATTAAGCTGTAGGTTTAGGTCTGCAAACTAATGAAGCTCTTCTACCTGCTGATGTCAAAATATCTGACTGTTTGCTTATACTTTAAATAAAAACAGGTAGGAGAGATGTGGCCCTACAGGGCCTGGAGCTAGAGAGCAGAACAGGTAGTATGGCTGCACTCATGTCAAGAGTAGATGAGCTAGGCCTGAAGCCTTGGCAAGGCAAGGCGTGATTTTGAGAAACTTGCTGCGTTAGTGCATTTTACACATACCCGTATTAGTACGAGGCTTATGTTAAGCAATATCACTTGGCATGTATTACTTGTTATAAGCTCAGCTGGGCAGATTAATAAATGGCTTCATATGGGCAATCTATGGAGTCCACGTCTCTTTGTCAATCACCAACAGAGAGATGCTGTAGTGATTGACTGGTTGCCTACAAGAGTTATTTCAGGGTGAGTGCCAGAGAGGTTGCACTGGTTTAGAAATTCAGAAAGAAATAATTTTTCCAGAGGCTGGTGATTGGAATGTTTTTCCTGAGAAGCCTTAATGGCTGGTAGTGTGATGTTGTTGTACACCACAACAACACAGACTCTGACTTCAGAAGGCTGAAAATGACTGTGTTTATTACTGGGAATATCTTCCCTTTTATACTATTCTACACAGAACAATTCAGTTGGTGAAACAAAGACAAACTTCTTCAATCACATTGGTCAGACCAGAGGGACATCAAGAAGTCTCTCCTAGGGGAAGAATGTAAACAAAGTTATAGTTACAAAAACATGTCTCTGGTTTACAGAAAATTCCCTGGGAAAAGAATTTCAGAAAACCAAAACATCTCAGGCACAAACCAGGGCTACAGTAGTGCTCCTCACTTTAGGTGTAGTATGTTCTGAGCCTACAGCTGGGTGGTCATGAGGGAAGAGATTGTGTGTGTCTCTCCTGCATAGCCTAATTAAAATAACTTGCATACATATGTCAGTGTTCCCACTGAGTCTTATGGTATTTAGTTAACTGGGTTGCATTTTGTTGAACGTAGACTAGGATAGGTTTGTGTTTCTCAGCTTTTGTGCCTTACAAAGTTTTAATTGAATATACAATGATTGTTGTATTTAGGTAATTATTTGAACCCTATGGTAGTGACAAACCAAAATGTAGCACACTGCTGTTCTGCTTTGTATTTAAATATTGCTGTTTGAGTGGTTTGAAGACCTCAAGCTATATTTTGGGCTACATATTTTGATCCTGGTTTACACCTGAGTGGAAATATCTGAGGATGAGTGCAGGCTTACAGAGAAAGCTGGCAGTGCTATTCATGGCTCCTGTCCTTTTCTCCTCCCTCAGACTGACCCTGAACCAAAGCCATCCTTACAGGGCACTTGAGCACCTAACCATGAGTGGTAAAACCCAGGTGCTAAGCACTTGCTGTGAAGTTTCTCAAGGGTAAGACCATTAACTTGGTTCTGCTGGCCAAATTCCAGTCTCTGCAATAAGCTGCTTCCTTGAGTTCCTCTGGTAGTTTCTTTATCATGATCTTCCCCCTCCCTCATCTCTGCTGCTGCCATTTGACATTTCCTTGCTTACTTCAGCAGAAGTCACAGATTCCCCAGTTCTAGTTTTAACTCAGCCTGCATTTTGGAAAACCACATTGCTGCTAAAAGATGCTCACATTACCTTAATCATATGTTAGGTTAGAATCTGGATCAACATATAGGAATGAAATATTTGCATTTCTGGAAAGATAACACAGCTTTTTGCTGATGACTAAATCCAATTGGGAACTGCCATGTCAAAGTATCTGAAATGAATGGGCTATTTACAAAGTAAGTTATTCAAGTGCTGTGTAATAAAAAAGAATTACATGTCCTTGTAAAAGAAGGATTCCAGCAGGGTTGATATGGTCTGTATCTACTGCTTAAAAGTAGATAAAATAACATAGCAAAAATAGAAGTGATACAAAGGTGCCCACTCAGTGACTCTGTGGGTGAAAGGACATAACAAGTGTGGAAAAATCAGTACCACAATACTGATAGTTTAACAGGGGTTCCAGAAAGGTGATGGAGCTTGTTCTGAATAGGTCACCTGGTTCAAATACAGACCACAACACAGGTTCTGCCCTGATATAAATCTCTTATTTAACACCATCAACCTTGGTTAGTAGAATTTGGCCCTGTCTCAGTGATGACTTAAATTCATTGCTGTGCACTAGTAGAAGAACTGTGAGTGGATACAATATCTATCCAAATTTTGCTTATTTTTATAGTCACAAACCAATTAAAAACTGATTATTTTTCATAGTCCCCCATCCAAAGAACTTTTACTTGGATGAAAGGAACTGTTTTTTTCAGTTGTTAACTTTTACAGTCAAATACCTGTTTCATGGCTTAGGAAAAGTGGGTATGGACTTACTGGATTATTGAAGGGTTGCCTAGACTTTTTTGAAAGCTGCTGCTCCTTCGAGCTGCTTTAAGGAAGAGACTGCATCAGGAAGCTCTACAGCACTTTTGCCAGCTGCTTCTGGCTTTCATCATTAATGTTTCTGGGTTGTGCCCAGAAACAGAAGAATGAATTTTCCTTAAAGATATCAGAAAGTTTGGTTTGCTACTAAGCTCCTTATTCAGACTAAAACTGAGTGCTCAAAAGGAATTTTATTATTTATGATCTGTTTTGAATAGGGATGTATTTAAATACAAGATTGAATTTTGGGATCTAAGAGGGAAGAACAAGAAACAGGAGGGAATGAAGAAGAGTGAGATGTTTCATATCCAGGACTGTAGCCAAGTTCTACACCACCAGTATAAATAGCTGAGACTGTGCTGTAGCATTAATCTATGGGGCAGCTATTTAACACACTGAGACTGAGGAATCCTGGAATCCCAGAATCTCCTGAGTTGGAAGGAACACATGAGGATCATCGACTCCAGCTCCTGGCTCTGCACAGGACCACCCCAAGAATGCCACCATGAGCATTGTCCAAATGCTTCTCCTTTATCTAACTCTTCTCATCCTTTACCCAAATCTTCTCATCCTTTATAAATAGAAACTCTTCACCCCAAGACTAAGACCTGTATTGTGTCTGCTAGAGCGTTAGAAAAGTCAGGCTGAATTTAGTCTAAACTGAAGTTTACTGAATTTTAAAAGTCAGGCTGAATTTAGTTCAGCCTTAAAATTACTTAAAAACTTGGTCTAGTTACTGCATTTTTCCCAAACAATGCATTCCTTTAGCATGTAAAAATGAGCTGCAGCAAAGCTGCCACTGGAGCACAATGCAGGAAATAGACCTTAATCAATATTTCAATCTGGATGACTGAGAAATGCTAGTTAGAGGATGTCCCAGGTAAATAAAAACCTACTTGTTTTCCTTTCTTGAAGGAATAGCTGTCAGGAAGTTTACTTCTTTTGGAATTTCTTTACTTACATAATCAATAGTGTTCTTTTAAAAAAAATGAAGTAGTCAGTGAATTCAGTCCCAGTTTTCCAAAAGCCCAGAGTCCTGTTTAATTTTGACTGCTAAAGGGAATGCTGAATGTTTATGCACCAGACCCGAGTTGGTATTAAATGAGTACAGACCCATCAATTATCACAGGGCTGAGCTGAGTGATCCACACCATGAGATAATCACATCCACACTTTTGCAGGGAAGATTGGTTTGAGTATTTTTGTTCTTTTGCTCTTCAGCAAATTTCATCTGAAGAAAACAAGGAACTTTGGTTCCCTGGCACTGACTCTGCCCTGCCCTCATCGCTGGAGCTCAGGTTGCTGTGTTTGAGTGCAGAACGTGCTGGGTAACAGATGTGGCGCTGCCACTGAGCACCCATCATCTTCCAGTGACCACTGGGTGATAACTGCAGCCTGCATCCCCCTGACACCTGCCAGCCCCTGTGGTGCCATGTGGGAGCTGCTGATCACTGCCCTGAGCGCGGGGGAGTGCCCTCACACCACCCTCTTTCATTTGCTGAATCACTCTTGTTCTCAGTTTCAGGACAGAGTTGAGCACCAAACTTAATAGGATCGTTTGCTACTGTGACTTTTTTCCTACAAGAGGAATTGACTGGCTTGCCCTTTGAAATGTGCCAAGCAGTAATTCCAGGCAGGCTGTGGTTCCCTCTGAAGGACCCCGCTGTGCCCAGACTGTGGGGTCAGAGCTGCCCTGGCTCGGATCCTGCTGGACACAGTGGGATGGCTGTGCCCATACTGGAGATGTGTCTCAGCACTGGGGGCTAGTCTTATTTCCTTCCAGAAAGGTCATGTTGGCCGTTTTGCAGGCAGTTGTGAGGAACACGGGGGCTGGGGGCTGGGGATCGGTGAGGGCTGTGGGCAGGGGTTACTCACACATCCAAGGGATGGCCAACAGCAACACCACACTGACAGCAAAGCTGTGAGCACTCTGTGGGGCTTGAGGTGATGCAGGAAAGCACCACAGCCCGGCTTTGTGCAGAGTGTGTCAGCCTTGGGAAGGGGGGAGATGTGTCACAGCTCTGTAAAGCTACATCTCCTGTGGCCCTTCCTTCACCGGGGCAGCCAAAAGCATCACCTGAGGGGCAGAGCGGGGCTGGCACGGCGTGGGAGAGTTTGTGTTCTGCTGTGCCCGGGCTGGAGCAGAGCTCAGTGCTCAGTCTGCTCCTGGAAGAAGAGCCAGTGCATGTGGAACAGTGAAGGTCATCAGGAGAGGACTGGAAGAGAGGGAGAAATTTGTTTGCTTCACTACCAAGAAGACAAATGCCTGTAGAGAGGAGAAATAAAAGTCTGTTTGCGCTGATGCAACTAGTAGACACCAGGGGTTTCCTAGCTCTTTGCTCCACACTGAGTTTTGCCATTATAAGTTTATTTAAATGTCTAAAACATAAAAAGCTTTAATTTCTTCTGGCCAGGTGGTATGTAAGGCTTTCCTTGCTGGTTTCTCTGTCCTCTCTGAAGCTGACAGAGATGCCATCCTTCATATCCTGGATTTATGCTGTTAAGATCAACCTGAACTGACATGAGAGAGTGTATCAGCAATGAAAAAGTCCTGAATCCCTGGGTTTAAGGTTGTCAAATCTCTTAAAACTTCTTCAGGGATCTAAACAGCACAATACTGTTCATGTGTGCTGTGTGCACTTTAGAGTTCCTCCAAATTACATGGAGGGTTTCCACTTTTATCCAGTGATGTGTGTATCCTATATACAATGGGGTTTTTTATTCTTTTCCACTAAGTAGACAAGACAGGTAGAATGCTATGGAAAAATGTAATTGTCTAGTCATTTTACTGCATCATATGCAAAAGTCAGCTGATACATGCAAAGATGCAGAACAAAGAGGAAGAAGGATGAGAAGGAGATTGTTTCTGAAAGTCTGTTTCTCCAAGGATTTGTCAGCATCTTATTTTATTTTTCCCTAAAGAAAATTGATACATGTCCACTACATTTTGCCAGTGAAAAAGGCTATGCTGATCCTTTGATTTTAAATTAAGTAGGAATAGAAGGGTTTAGTTATAAAATAATAAGGGTTTTCACTGGTAAAATATCTTGTTTTCTGTGTTCCTGCTCTCTGACAGTTGGTTGGCAGAGAAAGGAGGAATAATAAGTTTTAATTATATCTCCTCAAACAAGCAGATTTGAAAGCAATGTAGGGATTACATGAGAATAAAATCCCTTCAAGCATTAACTGTCGCTGGTAAAAGGATGTTAGATATAATCCTATAAGGTTAGATGTCCAGACATCCTGGTTTAACAAGGACAGTCTAATTTTTAATTTAATGTTCTGTCATCCTGATTATTTTCTTTGGGAGACTCATGTGCCATGTCTGCCTTTGTGCCGTACTCAAGAGTGGCACAATCATGAAAATAGCACTTTAAATCATCATGCAGCTTTTCTCCTCCAATTTTATCAACCAGCATCACGTCAAAATGCATTGAACATAACAAGCCAGGAGAATAGGAATTGTATTATCTCCTGCATTAAAAAGGAATAGATAAGCAAGAGAACAAAGGAAAAGTAATAAAGAGGAGTGGGGAAAATAACTCCAGATCTATACATGCCTTTCTTGCTTTATAAGGAAAGATGCCCATGACAGTATACAATACACTTGTCACTTGCTTGTTAGGTAGAGCTTGAACTAAGACAGTTCCAAAAAGCTTCAGGTGCTGTCACCTTCAGACACTTCTTGGTTGGCAGCAAATTCATAAGTAAGTGCCAGTGGAATAGTTAAGAAGATGGAAAGGTTGGGTTTTTTTTTTATTCCACCCATGAGTTTTCAATCTCCCTCAGACAACAGATGGGTGATCCAAATTGAGTCTAATAAAGCAAGGATAAGTTGTTTTTTTCTGAGGCTAGAAGTTTGGTCAAACTTAACAGAATGTTTATTGTCCTCTTGCAATTTTTGCTTTTAGGCTGAAAGCAGAAAAATCTGCTGAAATATGGTGTAGTTTCCAGCTGAAACCAGAACAGTATTGTGATTTACATGAGAGAAGCAGATCCTTTGTGATTTCTAGGCAGAGCAGGTTCAGAAAAGCATTTGAACTCCTTCAGGATTTTCTGATCATCCAAGGTTGAGGCTTTGCTTTTCTAATTCCTCCATCCTCTCTGTGAGTTTTATTGTGAGAGTCACCAAGTGCTCTCTTTGTCCAGCTTTGCTGTCAGGTATGAACATTCATTACCTTTGAGAAGGTGCCAGTGCTTTGTAGGGTGAGATCTTAAAAATAGCATGATCAAGAGGTAATGCAGAAGCTTTGAATAAGCATCTGACTAAACCAACTGCTTGTTTTCTTTTCAAGCCAGGTTTTCTTTTCTGAATCATTTAAGTCTCAGGAATGTGTTGCCCTTACACCCACATGTTCATCTTCATTTAAGCCAGGACTTAAGCCAGGCTTTTACTGCCATGGAATTTCCCAGGTGCTCACTGTCCTTGTGCACAGGCAGTGTCTGAGCAGCCTTCAGGGTTTCTGGAAGGTGTCTGTGCTGTACAATGTGCTCTCCCCTTAGGGTAGACAACAGGGAGTTTAACAGATGTCTCCCTGGATGAATAGGACATGTTATGCTCAGACCTAGGCCAGGTGCTGCTCACAGCTCTGCCGTTGTCACGCCCTGCCTGCTTTGCAAACATGCAAGCCCAGGATTATGTGCTGAGGGGCAGTGCAGCATGAGTCATGTCAAGGGAGGCTCCTCTGGGACCTCTCTCCATGGCAGGAGACACTGCTGCAAGAATTAAAGATGAGGTGTGAACCAAGCACTGCCGCTCTGAGGAACTAAAGCAGCACTTTCTTAAGTAAATTTCAGAACCTTAGAATGGTCTGAGTTGTAAAGGATATTGAAGATTATCTCGTTTCAAATCCCCTACCACAGACAGGGACACCTTCCACTATCCCAGGTTGCTCCAAGCCCCAGTGTCCAACCTGGCCTTGGGCACTTCCAGAGATCCAGGGGCAGCCACAGCCATGGTATCTCCACTGTCCCTCTCCAAACAGGATATACAATGGATACATGGTGCTGGGATCCATTAATCTTTGTTTCTCTTCTTTTTGCATGTTCTGTCAGACTCTTGATAGTTGAATTTTTCTGTCAATTTTCATAATTTTTGTTTTACATCAAAGAATGGACGGACAAAGTTTTCTGTTCTGTGTGAGAGGATGAGGTCATGGGTAAAGGAGTGTCGGTTTTGAAAGACAGGTATCTGCCAGGGAAAGCTGGAGTTTTCCTTAGAATGGAGAATGTAAACCCCTCACCCCCTCCAAATTATAATTTTGCAATTAAGGGTTTTCAGGCAAAGATTTGGGAATAGGAATAACAGTTCTTTACTAGGAAGATTAACAATTCAAATCTAGTAGAAAACCAAACCAAACAAACAAACAAGCAAACAAACAACAATCCTAGAAACCCTGACAGAGTCAGAGCTACAACCTGACACCCTGTTGGTCAGGGTGTTAGAAGCAGTCCAAAAGTAAGTCCTCCTGGAGTGGTAGATGGGGTTCTGTTGGAGCAGAGATGATCCTGAGAGAAAAGGGCCCAGTGATGGTGAGAAGGGTCCGGTCTTCCTACGGGAATCTGGTGGAACCAGATACCTCGTGTTCCTACGTCTCAATTTTTATTTCGGTAGGAATGGTTGGCTCCCCCCACTAGGTGGAGCATCACACAATGGGATGATGGAATATGTCATGCCCTTAAGTGAGCCTTAATGGCCCATCAGCAGAAAATATCCCCCTGGAGGGAGGACAGGTGGTGAAAGATATAAGAAACAATGGCCCACCTGGTTTTAACAGTTGGCCCATTATCAGAAGGCATCCACCCCCCTCCTCCCAGAGTTACAAGAGATAAAGAAGAACATCTCCCCAACTGCTTTTAACAACTGAAATAGAATACACATTTTTGGTTCCATAACCCAAGACAAGGAGTAAAACCAGGCCACTGAAATCTCAGTGCTCTGAGGTTTGATGTAGCCAAAAAAAAAAAAAAAAAAAAAGAGAAAAACACAGAACTTTCTGGCTAAACTTCCTAAAATGTCCAAAGGTAAACTGAAACCCTTTCCTTATACAGAACTGCCCACTCGGGAGTGGGGGGTGCATTACTACATCTCACCCTTTATTACAAAAAAGAAGTATGGTCATTTTGAAAAAATTCTCACCTTTGTTAAAAATTACACTTGTGTCAATTACTCATGGCTACTCAATAATTTGGCTCCATAATTAAACTGTAGTCTTATGAGTTCAATAATTTTGAATTTGATACCTTCTTTTCAAGTTAATTATTTTGATTATTAATATTTTAAAATTAAAATTTAGTTTCTAATTGCTGATGAATAGTACTTTACTTTCTATTTAGGGAGATTTTTTCAAATTTTCCTTTTTCTTCTGTACAGGATTTGGGCTAATGGAACTTGTAAACCAAAACAAATTAATTACAGTAATGATAAAACTGTTTAGTGCAAAAACTTATTTGAATAACTGCTAACTAGAGCAAACTTTATAATAAAGCAGTCTCTCTTTTTATAATATTTTAATGTCGGTGTGAAGATGTAGAGTCTCTCTGGAAACCTGGTCAGCTATCACTCAGTGCTTTTTGCGTGGTTTTCATTTGGTGTTTTCTGCCTTTTCCTTTCTTCTGTTGCTGTGACTTGACATCTTTTGCTGGAACTGAGTCTGTACCTGTGGAGACAAACAAAACTTCTCCCCCTGCCACAAAGGACAGGCTCAAAAACTGTCTTGTTTCCAGATTTTTTTTTATCAATATAAGAAATTAAAAAATGCATATACATTAACTTTTCCATAGGAGTACTTACTCCCCCATTTTTATTCTTTTTTTAGGGAATGTGTTTCTACAATAGCTTGGTCTTTGAATGAATTAGCTATATTGTGTGGTAAATTTGATATCTTATATGGTGAAAAACTTGTATCCTTTTGAGGACTGTATGTTTAGGACTGAGAAATGTTTGCAAGAAGTACTCTACAGATGCTGATGTATTCTGACTAGAAAACTTATGGCTTATTTAAGTTTATTTAAATATCAGTAGTGTGTCTCGGACCGTTACTGTCACAAGGCCTGTTATAGTATTGTTTTCTCAATGTGTGTTTTAATATGTGCGATATGTATGTAACAAAGTAATTTTGCTGCTGATAAAAAGGAAAAATATGCATAACCATCAACAGAACATCCAATGTATGATTAGGAGTCTTTAACACTCTTAAAGTAACCATCTGCAGAACATTCAACATACAACTAGGAGTCATGGAGTTCCACCCACATCAATCCTCCCTCTTTTTCTTTGATCAGGCCTTGGCCCACATCAATTTCTTATCCTTGAGAGTATATGTTTTGCAATTCTTGGTACTGGTTATTGATTTTTTCAGCTGTACTAAGTTCCTTTGGGTTAGATTTTAATTTTAGGATACTTGTGGGGTTTTTGGTATTACCTTTGGATATTTGGAGACTTGCTTGTACTGTGGAAGTTATAATGCGAATGAGACAGGGGAGTATGCAGGGGATTAAGAGGAGGCTCGGTACTGCACTTAGGGCTATAAACTCTATCTTTTTCTACCAAGTTCCTTTAAGGGACCAAAAATTGTCCCACCAGTCTGTCCATTCTTGGGTGCCCACATATGCAACCTTCTTTATCTCTTTGGAAATATTCCGCATTACTTTAGTCTTATCATCTATTTCAAGGCAGCACTCTGAAGAGTTAAATTTTCCACAGATGCTACCTTCATTTGCTAATAGTTTAGGGCCAATCTTATTTGATATACTACCACTCTTGTTTGGGCTAATTGGTGACTAATATGATCTAGGGCTAGGGCTGTTTTATTTGATAGCACAGCTTGCAATCTAATAATGCTGTTCAACATATATATTGGGGTGTGGTACCCCCATGACTCATCCTGCACCCAGGTGGCTGGCCCATATGTTTTTATTATTTCTTCTGGTGTCCAGATCTTACCTTTCCAGGCCTGAGTGCTGTCTATATCAATTACCGTTCGTTTTTGTCTGTTCTTTTTCCCTAGGTTGTCATATAGTGGTACCCTTAAGTTGTTTCTAGATTCATGTGGCAGTAGGAAGAAAGAGGGCTTTATGATCCCTACAGTGCACCTACCTGCACAGTCCCCTGGGAGGTGAATGTAGACCTTGTCTCCACATATCCAAAATAAATGCTCTGGGGCTTTCCATGAGGTGTCCTGAGTATCAAAAGGGCCTTCCTAGTATTTGGATATCTTCTTGATTTTCTAAAAGGGGTTGATCCCCCTGCCAGTACATTGATGTAACTGATAACCTTCATTGTAAACGCACCCAGTCTCCTTTTTGCCAATTGCCTAATAGGTGTCGGGTTTCCTGGGAATCTATTCTTGGGTTAAGTAGTCCTTTATTATTAGGGACCTCTTACATGCCATCTTCCTTATGGATGTTTTATATTGTTTTCCTGTTCTTTTTATGCATTCCTCCTTAATTATTTTTGACTTTAGCTCCTATTGCTCCTTCCTCCTTTCTTTGTTATTTGGAGGTTCTTGTCTCATTATTTTCCACCTTAACATGTCTAGAGGAGCTAGACTGATTCCTTCCCAGGGCCACACGTCTGACATTTGGGTGCTACTACAAATCCAACAATTAGTGAGGTTTAATTCATTACTTATTTTCTTAATTAAATTGATAAATAGGTTATTGTTGGGGGATTCATCTATTTCGGCTTTTCTTACGGTTAATGGTTTTTCTTTTACCAGGTCTATGACTCCTTATAAATTAGTTATTTCCTCTAGGCAGAACTATTCTTTTATAGGGCACTCCCCAGTCAAGTGCTGCTTAAAGGTAGCAGCATTCCTCGCAATCCAATACTTTTTCCCCGTCCTCCTGACATGTAGCTAATTGGTTGGCATCAAAGCAAGTGGGATTTACACTGGTATGAACTCTGATAAGAGACTGTAAATTCTCTCCATCGTAGATGGGGGAGTAACACTTCGAACAAGCTCCTTCTATAAGTTTGCTCATCATTAGTCCTCCCAAGAGTCCAGTATGAACCACCCCCATCTCGCTCTGGGGTCCCTCTTTGGTCTCACCTGGTCTTGCCTCTTGGGTTTAGGAGCTTTTTAGATTTAGTGTTCAGAGTTCTTTTTTCTGTTTGTTCTCACTCGGTTGTTAATTTTGGTTAGCTTTCGTGGGGGGTGTTCTATGAGAGATTTATAATACTTCAGTGTTTTAACTCCTCTTTGATAATTACTTAATACTAGTAATCTTATAAATCCAAACTGCAAAATATCCGTTCTATAACAATTTTATGCTAACTTAACATCAATAGTTACATTTTATCATAACAATTGTAACAATTATAATTTCGCTTCTGTGATATCAACAACTCATGCAACTAGAACTTATGCAAAACTCTTTAACAACAGTGCTTAAACTTACAGTTCACTTGTATAACCTTTTACTTGGCCCTTGATCTTTTCTTAAGGGTTATTTTCAGTGGGTTCCGGTGTTGCACAACAGTCCACCCAGGAGGACTGTTTGGAAGAGCTGGGCTTGGTAGGTTATTCGGGGGTGGCACTGGTCCTTTTATTCTGGTGATATGTGTCCAGCCTTTCTCCTGTGTTCGGACCGTGGTGTGAGTGGTAAGTAGCACCTGGAAGAGACCTTCAAATTTTGGGGTTAATGGGGTATTACTCCAGGATTTAACTAATACCTAATCTCCGTGGTTAATTTGGTGCACATTGGTGTCAAGGGGAGACGTCTGAGGGATGTATCCTTTTTTTCTGAGGTTTTCTAATGTTTTTCCAATTGCCTGTAGGTATTTTTGGGTTGCAGTTTCTCCTTCTATATAGCCTCCGGTGCTGTAGGGGATTAGGAGGAAAGGGAGCCCGAACATCATTTCATAGGGAGAGACCCCTATGTCCGCTCGAGGTCTCGTTCTAATTTGAAGGAGAGCAAGTGGTAAGCACTTAAGCCAGTTCATTTGAGTCTCTTTAATTAATTTGGTCAGTACATTTTTCAAGGTTTTATTAATTTGCTCCACCCTACTGGAGCTCTGGGGGTGCCAAGGAGTGTGTAGTTCTCACTTTATTCCTAATGCCTCCATGACCTGCTGCAACACTTTAGCCGTGAAATGTGGACCCTGGTCGGAGTAACACACCCCTTAGTGATAGCCTTTGCTAAGCCATATACTCCTAAACATAGGTTCTCTCTTAGGAAGTGGTCACATAATTCTTGCACACCCCAATGAGTTAAACCATGCAACTTGGTGAGTACCTTTCTGGCCAAAGGTTGGTTTAGAAACCATCGCCCATCTGGAGTCAGCCACCTCCTCCCCTTTCCTTGATGCAGTTTTAATTCTTTAATTGCTTTTATTTCTTTATCACTGCATGTGGGTTCTACATTTCTTTCTCCTTCTTTCTGGGTTCCTTTTAGGTTGAGAACCTTAACTGGGTCCCCCAGTCTCAATGCTGCTTCTTTTGCTGCTTGGTCTGCTAATTGATTTCCCTTCCCCTCAAGGGTATCCCCTTTTTGATGTCCTTTTATGTGCACCACTGCTATCTCTATAGGCTTTAGCAGGGAATTGAGCACTAGGTTTATTATTTCTTTATGCACCATGTCTTGTCTTTCGAGTTCAAGTACCCCCGCGCTTCCTAAATTTTCCCAAAAGTATGTACAGTTGTGAACGCATACTTTGAATTGGTGTAAATGGTCCCACGGTCCTGTTCTAACAAATCCAATCCCCTTTTTAATGTGTAGATTTCACACAGCTGGGCTGGCCAACTAGAGGGTAATCTCCCCTTTTCTATGACTTTGATATCCTCTACTCTATGGTTAGGCCTTCAACAATTGCATGCTCAGAGACTTTTTTTTCTTTTATCACCCTCGAGGACCCGTCAGTAAACAACCTTCTTCCAGAAGGTAGGGGTACACTTTCCAAGTCTTCCCTCACTTTTGTTTGAAAATTCATAAGTTCTAAACAAACATGTTCCAACTCCGGAGAAGGTTCACCGGAGAGGAATTGTGCTGGGTTTAAATTTTTGGAGGTGGTCAATTCTAGATTCTCAGTATTTATTAGTGTGATCTCGTACCTCAGTATCCTGGAATCGGTTATCCATTCTGGGGCCCTTTGGCTTAAAATTGTTTTCAGATCATGTGGTGTGTGGATCCGTATTTTCCCCTGTAAGGTTAATTTTTGGGTCTCTTCTACTAAAGTTGCAGCAATGGCTTGCAAGCAAGTGGGCCACCCTCTGGCCACTGGGTCTAGTAGTTTGGAGAGAAAAGCTATAGGTTTCCTGCACCCTCCCCATTCCTGGGTTCCTACTTCATAGGCAACTCCCCCTTCGGTGTTGACAAATAGGTCAAATTCCTTTTTAAGATCTGGTAAACTCAAAACAGGTGCTGAGGACAGTTTGTAATTTGTCGTAAAGGAATCTTACACTCTGAGTGTACTTGTCCAGCCACAACCTGCAATATCTGAACAAGCCTAAGAGTTTTCTCACATCCTTTTTGGGTTTTGGCACTGGTATTGATAATATCCCCGTAATTCTTTTGGGACTCAGCTCTTTATATCCTTTTCCAATTATGTGTCCCAAGTATGTTACTTCGGGAAGTTGTATGCTAGTGGCTCTTACTCTAATTTGTTCTTCCCCAGATATTAACCGATCATCTACATATTGTAAAATCTGCACCTGTTTTTCAGGAGTGAATCGCTCAAGTAATTTTTCTAGTGCCTGCCCAAATAGATTGGGTGATTCACAGAAGCCTTGGGGAAGGCGTGTCCATCTCAGCTGTTGTTTCCTCCTTGTCTCAGGGTGGTCCCACTCAAATGCAAACCAATTTCTACATTCTTCTGCCAAGGGACATACCCAAAATGCATCTTTCAAGTCTATGATGGTAAACCATGCGTGCTCTCGGGGGATTTGACTCAGAAGGGTATAAGGGTTAGGAACCACAGGGTGTTTGGTGATGGTTCTTTTGTTTATTTCCCTCAGATCTTGGACTAGTCGATATTTCCCTTCTGCCTTTTTCACTGATAAGATAGGTGTATTATGGGGGGACATGCATGGTTATAAAATGCCCTCCCTTAGCAGCTGTTCAATTATTGGGGCCAGCCCCTTCTTCCCCTCTGGAGATATCGGATACTGTCTAACCCAAATTGGAGGAACTCCTGCTTGCATTTCTATTCTTATCGGTGGAATATCAAGGAGACCACTCCTTCCCCCTTCTGCCTAGACCTCCGGGTTTATTTCTTTCAAGTCTCCTGTAGTCAATTTCATTATTTTTACTCTCATCCTCCCTCCCCCCTTCTGTGATAACCTCTACCCTCAGCTGAACTTGTAGATCTTTGCTTAATAAATTACTTTCTACATCTGGTAAGTAAATAAAGTCAGTCGTTATTTGTTGCCAATTCCCTCGTATCTCAACGTTCTTTATGGCTAACGCCTTGAACAGTTTTCCCTCTGCTCCTATTAAATCACATACCTTATTTCCTATTGTAACCCATATTGGGAGCTTGTTGATGCTGGATCGGTCAGCCCCAGTATCAACTAAGAATTCATATTCTTCATGTTGGGGACCCACTTCAAAATTTACTATGGGCTCCTCCTGATGGTTCATTGGGTCCCCCAATGCATAGAGCCCATGACACCCCTAGTCTTCATTATCCTCCCCTTTTAACAGTTTCTCTAGAGCATCTTGCTCCTTTATTATGGCTTCATCAAGAGATAACTTTTGGCACTCCCTCTGTATATGTCCTGTCTTTCCTCAGTAGAAACACTTCCGATCATCTTGTGGCCTCTTAGGGGTAACCCAGGGTGGTAGAACCTTCCTCCTTCCTTTTCTAAAGGGTGGCTTTGTGTTCCCTTTGTTTGGTGGATCTTGGCTTTTATAATCATTTATGTTCTTCTTATCTTCCTCCCTGTTTGGGTTCTACCTTGGATCCACTATCCTAAAAATTGGTCTACTTGATTGGACACTCCTACTGGGTTCTCCACCAAGTTCTCCTATTCCTTCTTGAAATTTCTAACCTCGGAGGCTGTCAAGGGTGCGTTCACAAATCCTATCCCTCTGGCTACTCCGCCCATTGCGACCTCTCTTAAGGGGAAAAGTTTGGTTTTTGATCGGGTATTACAATACGGTCCTCCCTGAGTCTCGGTTACTTGGGATGCAGTCATAGGCATAGAGTGTTGATTGCCCTCAGGGGAAGGTTCTGAACTAGATGTTAGCAAACTTAGTTCCTAATTGGGAGGTGGTGCGGGGACCATGGTCGGTGAGAGAGAAGAGATTTGACTGATGTTAGGGGAGACTGAAGGTGCTGCTGCATGATGGAAGGGGTTAGTGCTAAGTTGGGGCGGTGAAATAGGAGTATTTATTGGGGGTGAAATTGTTAGAGGACTGACCAGAGGGGGGATAGGGGTTATGGGTTGGGAAGGTTGAGAGGGATTTACAGGTGGGGCTTGAGGATTCGGGGAAATGGCCTGAGGTATCTCTGGATAGACAGGGGGAGGGGGTAAATAGTTGAGAGGATCCCAGTTAGGGCTATCCTCTTCTTTCTCTTTCTTATTGCTTTTCTTTTCCTGCCCCTGTAATCTACAGATCTTTACTTTCTCATTCTTAGTATTTTGCTCTTGCCAGCAGGCCACATACCATATCTGTTCTATGTCCCCTCAGGCTCTTAGATGTTGGTTCAAATGGGAACACATCCACGGGTCTGTGGTCCCACACCATGGCCACTCCCCAGGTAAGCTTAAGGTGGGCCAAACCTCCACACAGTAATATATAATTTTTATTTTACTTAAGGTCTTAGTGCTTTCCTCCTTGTCCCACTGCTCTAACATCTTTCCAAGTGGGCTACCTGGTGGGATGTTTGTTACTTTAGCTCTCTCCTGCTCTTTACCAATCTTCAGTTTGCTCACACAAGAACCCATTCTCACTAGGTCTAAATTAAAATCTCCTTACGGTGCCCTTACCCAAACAGAAACTTTAATATAGGGCAACACAAACAGAAAAAATTTCGACCTTCCTTCTAACCAAAGCTTCCTTAATGTGCCCTTACACAAAAATAAATTTAAAGACGGGCGACTCAAATTTTAATCCTCACTCACTCCATGAACACCCATCAGTGGCCCCAGTGACCTGCCCTCAGGGTTTGGATGCCACCCCTGCCAGTGCTCAGAGTGCCCTGACTGTAGCCTGATGACCCGCCCTTAGGGCCTCAGCCACTACCTCAGCCAGCACCCTTTCCTCTCCTGTATATCAATCAAGTCCCTGTAAACAGCCGGTCAACCTGGGCCCACAGGGTTCCAGTTACCACCCACAGCCAGGACTCGGACATACAGTGTGCGACTCACTCGCTCTCCTTATTGTTAAGTCCCTCGCACTTTGGGATTTCCTTAACTTTCACTCCTCTACAACCAGGCAGCGTACTTCTGGGCACCCCCGACCAATGCTACCTCTCTGTACCCGGAAAGTGTACCCTCCTCTGGGCACCCCTGACCAGTATGACCCTCTTTGCACCCGGAAAGCGTACCCCCACCTCTGGGTACCCCCGACCAGTGCGACCTTTCCTGTATCCCGACAGCTACTCCCAGGTGTTAGTCAGCATCCCCATGACCCCTCCAACCACTGCAGTTGGCCAGCGTCCCTGTGACATCTCTGACTAACGTTATCCTGAACTGTAGCCCCAGCCAGTACCTCTTTCATTCCCCACACCCTTACGGTTACCCCTAGCTTTTGGCCAGCGTCCCTCCGACACCTCTGACCACTGCAGTTGGCCGGTGTCCCTACGACATCTCCGGCTATTGCTACTTTGGGCTGTAACCTTGGTGTGGTGAGTGCCTCGCACTACTCTGGATGCCTCGCATGCTCGAGGTGACCCAGGCCATCTACCCCTACAGATCTTATGGGGAGACCTATATCCTCACGTGCTCTATGACGTGCCACTCACACACTAAACTGCCTCTGCACGTCTGG
This sequence comes from Phylloscopus collybita, assembly GCA_027886175.1. Classification (NCBI taxonomy): domain Eukaryota; kingdom Metazoa; phylum Chordata; class Aves; order Passeriformes; family Phylloscopidae; genus Phylloscopus; species Phylloscopus collybita. Next base: position 7,872,463 of record JAJNNQ010000057.1, read on the forward strand.
AGGGGGGCCCCCTATGCCCCTGGAGATGCCTCTCTCACACTGTTTTCCTTTTGCTTCCCTCCGTTCCCGGCCGATTCCCTCATGGGAGACTGGAACTGCGGTACTGGGAGGTCCACACTTGCTTCAGGGATCCGAGCTACCGGTCCCCGTCTCACTCACACTCCTCTCGCATGCCTCCACTCCCGCCACCGGTTACTCACCGATGCTCCTAGGTGGTGTTCTGCGGCGTCCTCTTGGTCTGGGATGGCCAGCTGTCCAGGAGGCCCAAGGTTGGGTGACGCCTTCCCTTCTGTGGTCCTCTTCTGGCATGGCTTTTATATCCCAGATGAACCCCCAGATTGTTATGAATAAACAGGGCAGGAAATAATTATTAGCTCCTTAAATACCTTTATTAAAAGGGGAAAGCTCGAGGGATCGCCTACGCCGCTGCTGCTGCTCCCTCGAGCACCGCCTAAGAGGAGACCTGAGTCGATTCTGCTGCTCACGCTGCAGAGCCGGGAGTTCATCCTCACAGAAGTTCCCAGGAACTCATTTGGCTCGTTTTAGTCCAGGGGTGTCTTTCTTTCCAAGTGCCTTTCAAGTTATGGTGAGGAGGTGGAAGGCCTCCACAGATAGCTTGATGTCCCGCCAGCCTGGTGGCATCCTTTGTGGGTCTGGATTTCGCTCTGACTCGTTGTTGCTAGGGGTTTTTGGTGTTAATTGTACTTTCACTTCTGGCAAGGCCTCATGGGAGTCCCTGAGATTTCCATAATCGGCATCGGTTTCAGCTTGACGAGCAGGTAGGGAGTCAGCAGGAAGCAGGAAGAGCAGAGAGCAGGCAGGGAGCAGCAGAAACCCAACAAGAGGTAAGGGCATACAAAACTGGGACTTGGGTTATAAACTGGGTACAAACCATTCAAGATAACAATATGCATAACCATTAACAGAACATCCAATGTATGATTAGGAGTCTTTAACACTCTTAAAGTAACCATCTGCAGAACATTCAACATACAACTAGGAGTAATGGATTTCCACCCACTTCAGTTAGTGTAAGGAACAGTCTGTTTTTCGGGATTACAGAATCAAAGCATGCTTTTTTCTCTCAGTTCCACTTGGTTGGAGCTGCGGTTTTTTACTTTTTAATTTGCTTTGCTCAGTTTTTTCTGCTACTTCGAGGTATGTTACAACTTGTCTCCTGGGGTTTCTCTCTCTCTGATGTTACAATCTATTTCCTTTTCTCCAGATTACACGTTTTTTCACCCCCCTCTGTGTCTTAAAAGATCCGTTTCACCTTTTTTTTAAGCCGTTTCTTCTCAAACTTACATTCGCGGATTGTTAACTTGTAATTAAAGTACTCAAAAATGTCCCGCTGTACTACAGTGTGCTGGTTCCCCATACCACTCACCAATTTGGCTTCTTGTGGTGTTCCAGCCGCCCTGGCCAAACCCAGATCCTCTGTGGACACACAGCGCCTCCTGCTTCGGCTCCGGCTCTGCCAGGCTGTGCAGGTTTCCTCCAGTCCTTCGTGACTTTTTCCACTTGATGTTCCAGGATCGCTACCTCCAGCTACGACCCTCTTCCACCAGCATGAGGGTTTGGTCTGGAAACTCCCCCTGGCTTCCAGACCCACAATGTAGGTTTTTTTTTCATGCCCCAAAAAACCACTCCGAGCTCACTTCCCCAAGAAAACCAGACCAGGGGCAAAATTCCTACATAAATTTGAGGGCTACATTTACAAAACAAACAAACAAACAAACAAAAACCCACAAACCCCCCCCCCCCCCCCGAACAGATTCACTTAATATAAAATCCCCATTCGGGCACCAGATGTGAGGTTTTCCCACATATTCTCTGAGGGTCCAGCCCTGTTCAGAGTGCTGGCTTAATAATAATTAGCGGGACCACATGATTGGATGTGCCTTGTAACTCAAAAAGGTTTAATAAAATAATGCAAAATAATACAAAAATACAAAGATCAAAGCCGAGCACAGTGTAAGGACAGATCCTACACCTGCTACAACACCCTGAAAATGCCATGAGACCCTTTGTTCTGTCACCTTTTCTACCTAATGGTCGAGGATGGATCTATTGGCAAACTGCCAATACAAAGAGGTACAGGTTTTGACGAACAGTAACAAGGGCCAACAGGTGCTCCTCTCCTGGCACTGAGCCAATTACAAAGAGAGAAACACAGAACTTTCTGGCTAAACTTTCTAAAATGTCCAAATGTAAACTGAAACCCTTTCCTTATACAGAACTGCCCACTCGGGAGTGGGGGGTGCATTACTACAGACAGGGACTATCTTCCAGTTGGGCAGGACACCCTACCACTCACCACGAATTATGTAATTCAGGAATATAACTCAAGATGCTTTGGACCAGACTGTGATTTGAAGTACGCCTATTTAATCTAGCATCAATCTTCCCTTCTGCTTCTGTATTAATTAATGTCTTGTGGGCTGTGTTTTGACGGTAGGCTGCTTTGGATCCAATTCACCAGATCAGGCAATTTAGTTCTCTTTGAAGTTTCCATTGTGATTTATATTTGGATGTGCCTTTATATAACTGAGAATTAAAACTGGGTATTTATGCCTTTTTTTTTTTTTTTATGTCTTTGTGATTAAATGACTGTCTGCAGTAGCAGAGTGTCACCCAGGAAGGCCTTTCCAGTCCTGTATTTCCCCAGCAGCAGGATCCAGCAGTGTGGTTGGATGCAGAGCTCTCTGTGGTGGCACAGAGGAGGGGACATAGTTTTGAGGTTTCACTCAGATCCCTGGCAGGCATTGAGGGTGTGCAGGGCAGCCAGGGCAGTGCTGTCAGTCCTGCTGCTGCCCCAGTACTGCCCTGCTGCCTGCACTTTGCTCCAAACCCATTCCTTTTTTGCATTGCCCACCACTGAGGCACAGTCCTGGGGCAGGCAGTGAGGACAGTTTTGTGAACCTTTAAACACAGAAAGCACTGTGCAGAAAACCAAACACATATCTCCCAGCCACAGGCTGGACTTGGTCATTATATTCTGTATAACCACCGGCAGCTATTTCTCTGCTGGCTGGGGCTCAATCTTCATGGAAGGAAATGGAAGGAGAAAGATTAAGTAATGCTGCAGGCACAGCCCCATCTACTTTTTCCCCTTGTGGCATCACTTTGCCATTTGTTAAATGAATAGCTTCTGCTCGCTCCTTCCCCTGCTGCACAGTACAAACACAGGACAAACTTGGATTCTGCTCTCCACCCCAGAGGAAAACGAACACTCCAACTTCTTAGCAGCCAACAAATCAAGCAAGGCAGTTAAATAACGCCACAAATAAGCCTGTTTTACCAACTAACTGCATCTTGGGTTATTAGAGCATCCCCCATTTTACATCTGCAAAGGAGAGGCAGGCTCCCCTGCCTCAGCTCAGAGTGTCCATCTCAAAGCACTCCACTTATGCTTTATAAATATCACATTGGAGCCCAGACTGTGTCTGCAGTATGTTGAGGAGAGCTTTGGCTACAGCCGGGACCAGATACCACTCAGGCATGGCTCTAAGTGTGCTGGGTTTGACAGTTCTAAAAAAAGAATCTATGTGGCATGTGTGGTACATTTGGGAATTCACCTAAACAGGCACATTCCAGTTTGTTCTCCTCACCTGCTGTCCTCCTTCTTGACATCATTATCCCAGTCTTGCTCCTAAGGACATGGCCCAGCAGCATCAGGATGATCTTGAGCACCAGAGCTGAGCTCTTTGTCTCCTCCGTGCTGGTTGGGAGGTGCAAGGTCATCACTTTGACAGAAATCAGCAACATTCATCAGGAGAAGCCCACAGAACATTTTGTTATGTACAAAGAAATTTAAGTGTAGCCCTTCTCATGACAAACCTTTGGCTGGAGAATGGAAATATTCTGGCAGTAGCTGGAAGGAGCAGTGCACATCGGGTAGGATGATTTCTGACTCCTCAGTCAAGGTGAAACTCTCTCTGAGTTGCTGGCCAGTGTAAGTCTCACTTTGTCTCACCCTTTCTTTCACCCCAAAAAGTTCTTTGAGATTCCTGCCCTGATACTCACCCCCTAATTCATCCTTCAACAACCAAAAGCCCAGTTGAAACTGTGACACTGCTGAGACCTGTTCTCTTGCCTTTCCTGAGCCAGCATTTTACCCCCCCCCCCCCCGTGTTCACAGACTCCCAAAACATTTGCTTTTTAGATGAGAGTAGCCCTTCTCTCTCTCCCCTACAGGATGTTGTATCTTTGCCATCAGACCACCACACAAGCTCATGTGGTGCTTTGTTCTTTGCCAGTTTGTTTTACCCAGGGGTAAACCCCTGGAATGTGGGACCTGGTGCTGTTTTACCCTGGAGAAGGGTAAACCAGAATCACAGGTTGTGAATAACATAGCGTAAGTACCTTCCCTTCTATTTACCTAGAGAATGTAGGGCTGTTTAGGTGCTAAATAATGAATATAATAAAAAAGATGCACTGCTTCAGCTGGAGACATGTGCCCAGGAAGACAATTCCACCAGAGAGGTGTTGTATTCCTCTGGGGAAATGGTTTTTCCCCAGACACCCCCTGAAGCTGTAACCTTCTTAGTTTAACCCTACCTTTACCTTATCTCTGACCAATGGCTCTGCGCCAGCTATCCATCCCAAGACAGAGACTAGATAAAAACCCCTGCCCTTCCTTGTTTGCTCTCTTTGCCCTGGGATCTCCTTCAAGAATAAAGCCTTGGAACATCCCCCTGAGGTAGGAGCCTCTTTTGAATCTTTTACCCTATCCTTGAAGCATATTCCCCCAAAGCTCCCCAGACAGCAGCCAGGGGGGTAGTGCTTCAGTTGGCACTCCAATCGTGGTCATACCAAACCCACGCAATGAGCTGGAGTCCTTATTAAAGGAACCTCAAAGGCTTTCGGAGCTGATCAACTACCCCTCCACCGATTCAGTCGTTTTTTGTGCGGTTGGGGGTGTTGGGGAAGGATCGATAGCTTGCTTCATGCCAAAAGCAAGCCAGTCCAGGACAGGAACTTCTAACGCAGCAGCATGGCACCCCAAAATCACGGGATCCCTCCTCGTTTGGTACCTAGTTGGGGGAGGGGTGCGCCGGTGAGTCGGGGAAAACTCTGCCACGGAGGGTGAACTTAGGACCTAGTGCCGCCGATCCAGCATGGTGCGGCAGCAGTTGCACAATCGTGGCTTTTCCCTGGGATGCTTGGCGCCCACGGTCCAGGACAGCCAGCGTTTTGGGGGGTTTGCACGGTTCAGGAAGGGTCCCAGATAGCGGAGGGACCCCTCCAGAGCCCCCAGAGCAGGGAAAAGCGGCAGAGTGCCACCTCCCCAGCTCGTGGTGCACCCCCGCCCGTCCTGGCTGTCTCGAAAGAGGAAGCGGGATGGGAGAATCTGTGTGTTTTTCTTGCGTAGAAGGTAGATTTTGAACAGATTGCCCTCTAAAACATCAGAAACATGGGCACAACACTTTCTGTTCGTCAAAAGAGCTTATTAAAACAGCTTAAACCCATTTTAAATGACCTTAAAATTCCTAATAAATTATTAAAGAACTTTGTTTGCTGGCTGTCAGCTCAGTTTCCAGATTCTAACTTGCACAACATGAATTCCGTCTCATTTTGGGATGAAATTGGGCAATTACTAACCTTAAAAGTTGAAAATGGTGATCTAAAAGCTTCTCAATTTATTCCAATATTTTTAAAAGCTTGTGTAATAAATTATAAAAGTCAATTATAATGAAATAGAATTTATTGCCAGATTGCCAGTGAAAAAGTCACAAGTGCGAAATTGACTAAGCCAATACCGAAATTGACCAAAGTCAGAGGAGCGAGGAAATAGGCAGTGCGCACTGGGTGAGACCTCAGCAAAGTGTCCCGTGACACTACACCCCCAGGTCTCACAGAGGTCTGCGCCCCTGCCTGCCAGTCTTATACTCTTTGCTCACTGAACAAGTCAAAACATGTTTGGTAGCTAAGTGACTAAGTCCGAACAAGTCTGGTGGTCCCAGTATCGGGGGGGCTTGGGAATGCCAGAGCTGTCGTCTCTGCCCAGTCCTGGATTTCTATAGTTTCTTTTGTCTTCTGATGGTGCTGCTGATACCATCGGCTGGTCTGAATGAGTTTTTCCTGGGCGTAGATGATGTCCTCAAGCATCCTTGATGGCTCGGCCAGGGCCTATTCTTCTGAGATGATCACATTGGGTTTCGGCGCTGCTCCTTCTATTGATATTGTAATCCTTTTATCCCCTTCCCAGATCCAGGGGGGGCTCTCTGAGCTGGGACAGTTTCTCTGACAAGAGCCGTATAACTTTACCATCACCCGCACCCCTGGATATTGCATGCAAAAATACAATTTGTGAACATAAACTAACATACGCCAGGATAATGTAAAAGGGTTTCTTGTGAGGTCACCACTCAGTTCCTGCCTGAGCTGGCAGCCTCTGAAACACATTTTCTATATGGAATGTATCTTCCCCCCCCCCCCCCAATATTACTTAAATTAATTTATTATTATATTCCAGGAACATGAATTAATATATACTACAGCACGCAAGCACCTCTTGGAATCGGAACATAGCAGACAGCCACAGAAACCCTCTCTAAACAATCCTTTTCTTCCCTCTAATACCTCTGTTCCCAATCGGGACAGGCTGCTGCAGCCTCCCCAGTACAGCGGGAGGGGCAGAGGCTAATGGCGGATGCCATGTGGCCCGTCCACCTTCTTCCCACAACCCATTCTTTTCCCAAATCCCCGCCCCCAACCCATACCCTTTGCCCAATCCCCCACCCCACCCCTCCTCCCCCTGCCTGTCCTCCCCCTGCCTGCCCTCCCCTCCGAGCTGCAGCAGCTAGGAGAGGGGCGTACCCCTTTCCAGTCCCCATCCCAGCACGGATGAGGGGAGAGGGGGACGGGCACAGCCCCCTGCCCATGGCGGCAGGGGGGAAGAGCAGCTCCCCACCTGTGGCAGCAGTGGGGGGAGCGATTCCCTCGTGGCACAGGGACAGGGGCTGCCTACCCTGGGACCCCCAGGGAGGGGAAGGGAACTGCCTGTTACCAGAACCCAGAGTGGGGGGGGCACAATGCCCTTTGCCTCTCTGGAGAATGGAACAGCCTCAGAAGTTTCAGAAACCCAAACTGATCCTAATGAAAGCATACCCTTTGTAGCCCCTGTTGTATATCTTGGCAGGAAAAATGGTAGAGGAAATTATAAGCCATTTTCCTATCAAGATAAAAAGGAGATTTGCAAAATACAGAGAGAATTTGGGAGATCCAGTGAAATTTTTAAAAGTATGATCACTGCCACATTCAGTTCAAATGAGATGGTACCAACTGACATTAAAGATCTATTCAGATGTTTATTAACACCCTCAGAGTATGAATTATGGGAATGCATGTGGAAAAAGACTTTAAAAACAGTATTACAGGAGATTCAAAAAACTCCCAAAGCAGCACAGGACAATGAGGACAATGATATAACACTGGATCATCTGTGTGGTGAGGGTGAATTCCACTGTCCTGAGAAGCAAACTTGAGTGTTACCTAAGTCAATTTTAGATAAAATTTGTAATGCTGCAGAAAAAACATTTTACCAATTACCAACAACTGAAAGTAAGGGCAGTTACATTGATATTAAACAGTTTCCTTCAGAGAATTTTTTGCAGTTTGTCGACCATCTGAGAACACAGGTGGGAAGACAAGTGCAAGAACCTTCCATACAGACCGAGCTAATCAAGGAGATGGCTCAGAGGAATGCTAATGAGACCTGTCGTAGAACTATCCTTAGCCTTCCCCTAGACCCATCGCCAACCTTAGCTCAGATGATTGAAGTTTGTACCAGGAAAGCAGAGCTGTTCAGTGCACCTTAAAGAAATCCAGGACTGCCACACCCCAGGGCTGCAGCACCTGTGCGACCAGAACCAAGGAGGCAACCAGTGTCACCAGAACGGCTGCAGCACATCATCTGCCACCTCTGCAAAAAGCCTGGACACTTTGCAAGAGCCTGCCCTCAGAACCAGAACCAGAAAAAAGTCCAACAAAAAAACTAACTTCTCAGCGAGTCCCCGTTGTTAATGCAATTACGCCCACAAACATAAATATACAGGGTCCCTCACCGGCAGATACCTCTCTCTCTTAACAAAAAAGGGGGAGGGGGTGGGGGTGCAGGAAAAAGAAAATGTCAAATGTTCAGCTAACAAGGTTTGGCAGCCGCGAGGCCGATACAGGCTTGTGACTACCAAAGGTTTTCATTTCAGATCTACTGATTGGACAGTCATTACAGTGGACCTGTCAAACATCCCACAGGACCTGACGGTTAACCACATGGATCTGGACAGTGAGTGTTTTGTTATTGGGGATACCGCACACACACCAGAGAAAACTGAGGTAGCTCCCATGACCATTAAGGGAAAGATAACATGCCTCACGCTGTTGGCACACTGCAAGCACCCACCATTCTACCTGACAGAGGAGCAAATCCTTGCCCAAGCCATTCCCGTTCTGGCAGAGGTCGTAGCAGATGGAAAATCACCGGAAGTCTACTGGGCGGAGGTGGTGGGAGAGGACAAACCTTCCATGGCATGCAATTTGGCCCATGGCTAAAAGCGCCTCCATGTGGAAGGAGTCCTGGATATGGGCACACACGTAACCATTTTGCCAGAGAGCAAGTGGCCATCACATTGGGAATTGCAACCAGTGGCAGGCAAACTTCAAGGCATAGGAGGAATCACATTGGCAAAAATTTCAAAAAACATCATGCAAATTGAGGGACCTGATGGAAAATTGGCAAGTGTCCGTCCATTTGTTGCAAAATACAAAGCCCCCTTGTGGGGGAGAGACACCATGTCCCAGTGGGGAGTCCAATTGGTCATTCCTAAGACACCCCAGGATTTTTAGAAATAGCCGCTGTGATGCACCCTACCCAAAAGTTAACATGGCTAGATAACACCCCAAAATGGGTAGCACAGTGGCCATTGAGCAAAGAAAAGCTCAAGGCGCTTGAGGAGCTTGTGGAGGAGCAAGTGGCTCAAGGCCACCTAGAGGAAACAACAAGCCCTTGGAATTTCCCAGTCTTTGTAATAAAGAAACCAGGAAAGGACAAGTGGAGGTTACTTCATGATCTCAGAGAAATAAAATGATAGAGGACATGGGACCACTCCAACCAGGGATGCCTTCTCCAACAATGCTCCCTCGAGATTAGCAATTGGCTGTTCTAGATATCAAAGATTGTTTCTTCCAAATTCCACTACACCCAGAAGATGCCCCAAGGTTCGCATTCTCAGTTCCTACCATCAATCACCAAGCCCCGAGGAAGAGATATCAATGGAAAACTCTGCCTCAGGGTTTAAAATCCTTGCTGTTCATATGCCGACAGTACGTAGCATCATTACTGTCACCTGTTCGTGCTGAGAGACAGGATGCCATCATCCTTCACTACATGGATGATGTGCTGGTGTGTGCCCCCAATGACTCTATACTCCAACACACGCTTGACCTAGTGGTTAAGGTTTTAACCTCTGCTGGATTTCAATTGCAGGAAGACAAAGTTCAAAGGATGCCACCTTGGAAGTACCTGGGTTTGCAGATTCCCGCAAGGACCATTGTTCCTAAGAAATGGGAAATTGAGTGCAATCCTAAAACCCTAGCAGATCTCCTCTCCCTGTGGGGGTCTTTGAATTGGGTGAGACCCTGGCTAGGCCTCACAAATGAGGATCTAGACCCCCTCTTCAATTTATTGAAGGGGGAAAGGAAGCTGGTTTCCCCCAGGGAACTGTCCCCAGAGGCAAAGACAGCAATCGAAAAGGTACAGAAAGCCTTGTCAGAGAGGAAAGCTCATAGGTATGAGCCAGGCGTACCTTTCCATTTCATTGTTCTAGGAAAGCTGCCACACTTGCATGGTTTGATTTACCAATGGATCGAGGGGCAGAGAGATTCACTCTTAATCATAGAGTGGGTCTTCCTCTCTCACCAAAGATCCAAGACCATCACTGAGCCACAAGAGTTGATAGCTCAACTGATTCGGAAGGCAAGGATGAGATTGTGTGAACTGGCTGGTTGTGACTTTACATGTATTCACCTCCCAATCAAACTTTCAGAGGAGGGAAGGAACTCTCCAAAGAAACTGACCAAAGAGATGTTTGAGCATTTGCTCCAGAGCAATGCCAGTCTCCAATTATCTCTGGACAGCTACAGGGGACAAATATCAGTCCATGCCCCATCCCACAAGCTGTTCAATGAGGAATTCCACCTCATTCCTCATGAGAAAAAGAGGTCGGAGACCACTCAAGGCTCTCACAGTGTTCACAGACGCATCTGGGGCCTCCCACAAGTCGGTGATGACCTGGAGAAATCCTCAGACTCAGAATTGGAAAGCTGATGTTGAGTTTGTGAAGGGATCCCCCAGGTAGCTGAACTGGCTGCAGCAGTAAGAGCTTTTGAGAAGTTCTCTGAACCAATTAATTTGGTAACCAGCTCTGCATACGTGGCTGGGGTGGTGTCCAGAGCGGAGCAGGCTGTGCTCAAAGAAATCGAGAATGAGCATCTCATCTGATTGCTTTCAAGGCTGATTTTTTTGGTTTCTCATCGGGAACATCCGTTCTATGTGATGCATTTAAGGTCACACACTGATTTGCCAGGTGAAATTCCAGAGGCGAATCGTCAGACAGACTCCCTTGCTGCACCAGTTGAAAAAGCACCTCTCCCTGATGTCTTCCAACAGGCAAAGCTGAGTCACCAACAATATCATCAAAATGTGCCAGGTCTGATCCGTCATTTCCAGCTAACACGAAGTCAGGCTCGAGCTATTGTGGTCACCTGTCCAAATTGCCAGCTCCAGGCCATGCCATCAATGGGTATGGGGGTTAATCCCCAAGTCCTTGGCAGTTGTGAGGTGTGGCAGACAGACATCACACACATTCCTAGCTTTGGTCGCCTCAAATATGTTCATGTAAGTATTGACACACATTCAGGTGCAGTGTATGCCTCTGCCCATGCAGGAGAAAAGGCTGTGCATACCAAACAACACCTAGTGCAAGCTTTTTCAGTGTTGGGGATCTGTCACAACCCGCTAATGCAGGCAAGTTCGCGATGGTTTGAGTGATCTCCGAGCGCAAAAGATATGACAAGGGACAATAATAATTTGCTCAAAAGCAGTACACTTTATTAAGTGCACTCAGCACTGTATGTGATAGAAAAGAGAGAGAGAGAGAGAAAAGGGGTTATATAGCTACCAAAGGAGAGACAGGGTCCTAGTGGTCAACGCCAATAGATCCGTCTTCTTCCGTGGGGAGATCTCAGAATTCGGGCGATCTCGAGGTATCTCTTATAGTCCTTTTCGAAGCGACAGGCAGTTGGCCAAGAAGGTGCGGGGGGGAAAGCCACCAGCATCAGCAGGTATGCTGAAACCAGGGTGCAGCGCTCTAGCGCTTAGAGCAAATGTCCACCTCAGGGAACAGGTACAGGTACAGGGCAAGCACAGAACAGACCAGCCCAAAACCAGCCTGCTGTGAAGTCCTATTGTCCAAGCTGGTTCCCATGGGGATGCATCGGTCCAACGAGCACACCTGTAGACAATGGCTGGCAGTCTTCCCACCTCAGCCAGGCCACAACTCCTTGCCTTGGGGTCTCAGGTTTTAGTCTCAGTCCCTTTTGGGGTCTTCCTTGGCGATGATCGTGAGGCAGATGAGGATCTTAGGGACCGTCTCTTACACCACCCCGTGACTCACGATTGTCGACAGGATAGCTCCATCAGCAAGGTTCTTCTGTAGTGTTGACACGAAGTCTTCAGGACTCGTCAACCGTCGGCAGCATAACCCAGGAAAGATAGAAACGAGAGAGAAAGAAAGAAAGGAATAGAGGAAAAGGGAAATCAAAACAATTATTTTTCACAATGATTGTTATAACAATTTCTTTCTCTTAATTGATCACAAAATCGAACATATAAAAATTAATTCAAAACATTAAAAGCAATCACAATTTCAGTCGCAAAATTAAACATACTAAATTAACTCAAAATGTTAAAAGCAATTACAATTTTCAAATAGTCATAATAAATCAAAGCAAGGTTAGTTTAAACAATATCTAAAGTTTTATAATTCAAGTCACAAACTACTCTGGCTCACGTCAATAGCCTTGGGCATATCTATAGGGAAAGGAACACTAATCAAATTGTGTGCATGCATTGCAGTGGTCAATCTTGTCAGTCGTTTCATTGTTTTCCAAATTACTATATACAGGATTGTCTGGAAAACAAAACCAATCAAAACCAGAATCAAAAGAACAACAATGGGATGACACAATCTGTTCAGGATACCTGTAGCAGTAGGTGACCTCCTGAAAAGAGTATCCCACCACCTGTGTTCAGTACCCTTTACTACTCTTTCTGAGATGGAATGGATTTCTCTTACATCATGTCGGACTGTCACTAAGGTCTTTTGTCTATCTTCTTTAACCTTTTCTAAAATGCGAATTAAGTCTTGGTGGAGCAGCAATTGCTTTACCAAAGTTAGGTCCATCCCAATGGGTGTAGGCAGTAATTTGTGTATCAGAGTATAATTAGATTGTATAAGTTGTTGAGAAGTAACAGGAGCCAAATAAGAAAAATCACATCCAGTAATTTTAGTAAAATTGCAAGCACAGAAATTTGAATGATTTTTGGTATCTACCAGCATATCTTCTACAAATATAGCATCACAAACAGTCCTTAAGCATGCATATCCATGGCCTATGTATATAAGCACTGTTTCAGGAGTCTCATTAGGATGAACTTCAAATGACAGATGTTTTGTTCTGTGTCCAAACAAATATCTTGAGCTATAATTGCATTACTTTCACAAATGAATCCTTGTTGGCCCTGAGCTATGCAAGCTTCCAAGTTAACAGTTTGCCATTTCCCATCAACTTGACGGGCCCATTCTCTATGTTCTAAAGGATAGAGAACAGCTCTGTTGCGATTCAATCCCAAAGCAATGATAGGGAATATCAAATGCACTGAAGCATTATGTATGGTTAACACAAAGGCTGTGGCTGCATTTGTAACAGGGTTGTAAGTGAAATTCACTAGTTTCCACCAGGACTGGAATTCTCTTTCAAAATCAGTGGCACTATCCCAAATTATTTTAAGAATTTCAGTAGGGAAAGTACCTTCTTCCCCTTCCCTTATAATTGAAGCAGTAACTGACTGCATCCATAGTTGAGCTTGGATGCAGCTGAGAGACCAAGAAACATTGGTTTGTGTAGCACCGAGTGCATCAATTATCAATTTGGAATCGTTTATATTTATTTTTTCCCAATTCGGTACTACATTGGCTAACAGCCACTGATGGGTTCCCAAAGCTGTTAGGGATGACTGCAATGGTTGTTGTAATTTGGCCAAATCTATAGTCGTGGCAGTTGATTTATTCATCAATACCTCTGAATCAATGCTATTTAGAACTCCCAGCCCTGTTCCCAGAATACCAGTGACATCTCTTGGCACTCGCTTCTTCGAAGGGATGCGTCTCCGTAGCCAGGTAGTCCATCCTTCAAAGGAGGTTTGTAGGAAAGGTGAGCAAGCTGGCTGTATTTCTGAAACATTGTTTTCCATTAATAGCTTAACCTTTTTAAGAGACCATGATGGATTAAACATTATTTGCTCTTGACCTGTTTTCCTAATAATGTATGGTCCAACACCATAAATCTTTGGGCTAAGAGACTCAGATGGTCGTGCTTGAGTAGTGGTAGGGGTCGTAACAGATCGTGTTATGGCATTTATTTTGAATTTAAAAGAAAACCCCTTATCATTATGAGCCCAAAGACAAACTACTTGCACAGTTTGAGTCAATGTAAAGTTGTGCCAGCATTCTTGTGCGCTTGAATGCGCGCAAATTTCTTCATTCTCATGTGTAACATTTGTATAGGTAGTTCCATTAATCATTCTACATCCTATTTTAATTTTTTTATCCTATTACCCCTTGAAGTTGCCAAGTTCCTTGCTTTTCCCATTCTTGCCTGGTATATATTTGATCTCCATGCATAACAACAGCTGATAGGTTTAGGTTCTTTATCTCATCATAGTGTCCCATGTACCCAGTGAATTGAACAAAAGCTTGAGACCAGGGCCAATCAGTGTTATTTTCCTTTTGGAGTACAGTCACGGTATGTGATGTAGGCTTTGCTATGGTGTTTATTTTACATCTATGAACCAGGCCTTTAAAACTTGATTGATTTGCTGGTTTATTATACCAACTGCATGTTATGTAAGTCGGTTTGGTCAAGGTGAAATTATACCAGCAGTCAGATAAGGGTTCATTACCACACTCTTTTGTGATTGCGACATTGTCAGTTCTTAGGCCCGGAATGAGTTTATCAACATACACTTGTCGACAACACAATTCTAAGAGTATTTGTTTGGCACACGTCCACTTCTTTGTGGGACAAAGTTCTGCTGAAATATTGGGGTGAGAATCGCTTTTCCCATTTGGTTTTAGAAAATTACCAGCGATTCTAATGGTGGAAGCCTTTTCATGAAGGGACCCGTCTACTTTTCTGCATCCTATATTTATTTTTTCACCAATTATTCCGGTTAAAGTTGCAGTCCATTCACTTGGATCCCACTCCCATTCATTTGAACGATATACCTCAGAGTCATGCAGCACCACTGTTGCCAGGTTTGGGTGACGATCTCTAGGATATGTTCCTAGAACATGAGTGTACCTGATTGTAGCTTTAGACCACGGCCATTCAGCAGGGTTTTGGCTACGGTGTTGTGGTAGGATGCAGAAAAGTATCACTAGTCATATCATGGTTGTGTAGTTTTCATGTCCCACGGCGTTCTCCTGTAAACAGCAAACACAACAGAGTCTGCCACCAAAGGACAGAAAATTAAAATGATGGTACTATACAGCGTGTATTTATCCAATGCTCTTTCCCCAGGGCATCAGAGGCCACCCATGTGTATTTATTCAGAGGGGTCTTTAACATCAGTGGTACTTTGTGGGGGTGGACAAGGCTCCAGTGGCTCTGCCTTGGAGGAGATAAGAAGAATTGCACAACCATCTCTGCCAGAGCCTTAAGATAAGAACCAGTCTTTCGGTTACGGCGACTAAAAAAGAGGACCACAATCCCCTACGAGATTTTATGTAGATCTGTTGCAAACTATTGGCTTTGTACCCCTTCCCCTCCCACCTCAGCTCCCCATAAAAACCCCTGGGTTTTCCCTGGTCGACAGGGGGTTCCAGTCGCTGGCCCCCTTCGCTGGAATCTTTGCAATAAAGGTTACCTTATGCGGAATTTTCCACATGGACCCCCTCACTCTCTCCTCCCTGGGCCGGCTAAAAGAGAGGCGAACTCGCTGTCCTAGGTTACAATGTAAAATTGTGCCCAAGGTATGTATTCTATCCCCATGAGCCATTGGAGCCAAGGTGGGGCAGTGTTTTCCTTATCTTCTGTTAATGAGCCAAACAATGCCTTCCCGGAAGAAGTTATCTCTGTTTAATGGGCCATCAAGGACCCATAGCATGACTCATAGGATGAAATCATACCATTGTGAGATGCTCCACCCAGGGGGAGGAGCCAAGCATTCCCACCTGGATATAATCCAGGGTTTGAGACCTCACAAGCAGCTCTTTATCCACTGGACTTCCAGAGGAGACAAGAGCTACCAGACGGAATCACTGCTTTGACAAGAACATCTCATCTGGTTTTACTGGATTCCTGGAGGAAGATTGGACCCTTCTCACCATCACCGGACCTTTCTCTCTCAGGATCATCTCTACTCCAACAGAACCACATCTGCCACTCCAAGAGGACTTACTTTTAGACTGCTTCAAACACCCTGACCAACAGGGTGTCAGGTTGTATTGTTCCATTTATTTTACTTAACCTTTTTTTTCCCCTCTCTTCTCCTATTAAATTGTATCTCTGACTGGGAGTCTCACTGGTTTTGCTTTCAAACCAGCACACTCGCGAAGGGCAGGAGCTGACAATCACTGAGCTGAGACATCACTAGAGCTGAGAATCACTGCTCTGCCCTCCTGCTGAGGCCTTCTCTACAGCTGAGGGAGTTGCTTTGACCCCCCAGGGTGTCTCTAGTGAGATACCTTTTGGGGTGGCTCAAGCCTCCTGGGTCCCAGCTGCGGACCCCAGCATCCAGCTGGATCAGTACTTCTCCCACAGTTGGAAGATCCACTAAAACAGGTTGACCAGGATAACGTGCTGGATTCTTGGAATCGTCTGGTTCCTGTAGTGAGGGAATTATGCTTGAAGCAATTGGGCAGAAAGCAGTGATCTTAGGACACCCATTTACTCCCCATCTGTCATTCACACCTTTCACGGCTTCCCACAGTCGAGCATCCCAATTTCCCTCCTGTGGTTTCAAAAGTCGTTTTAAGAGACCATTAGTCCTGTCTACAATCCCCTTAGCTTGGGGGTAGTAAGGGGTGTGAAAAGTCCATTTGATTCCCTCAGCTTTTGCCCAGTCTTGTACAACTCTAGCGGTAAAGTGAGAGCCATTGTCAGATTGAATTTCCTGTGCTTTTGAAAAAGTTCCAAACCATTCCTGTAATGCCTTAACAGTATTATCACTTGTGGCTCCCTTAAAAGCTTCTGCTTGAACTAACCCAGATATAATCTCTACTCTGACTAACACAAAATGTTTACCACCTGATTGTTTAAAGGGACCTATGTAGTCTACCTGCTACACGTCCCATAGACCTTTACCTTTCCTCAGGTGGAGAGGATCATCTTCCAGGGGATGTCTCTCCAGCCGTTTATGGCATTGTTCACAGGCAGATACACATGTACTACACATTTCTCTGGTAACGGGCCAACCGCGAGCATGGGCTTCTCTGTATAAATCTTTCACACCTGTATGCTGTCTTTTTACATGCAACCATTCTAGCAAGTGTTCCCAATCCTCAGAAATTTGTTCTTTTTTCAGGGGACTTATCCTTGCCAATTCATCAGCTTTATTATTCCACTCTCCTGCTAGATTCCCATCTGTCTGGTGAGAAGCCACCCACCCTACGGCAAAGTTTCCTTGATTTGCTATTTGTAAAATTTCTTGCCATTTTTCTTTTTGCCACACTGGAATCCTATTAATCTCCCAATCATTCTGTTGCCAGAAAGGCAGCCACTCAGTACACCCTTTAAATACAGCATAGGAATCAGTGTAAATACAGACAGGAGAAGTGTTCTGCACTTCACAATGGAAAACACTCCAAACAGCTATCAATTCACCAATTTGGGCACTACCTTCCCCTTCTGTAATGATCCATTCACCAGAGGAAGTGTGTAGGGCTACGGCCCTCTATTTCCACTTTTTCCCTTCTCATTTAGCAGAAGCATCAGTAAACCAGGAACTTGTTGATTGTTCAGGAGAGAAAGGGGGGGCCACTTTGATTACTGAGACAGGTTTGTTTTGGCTGCTATCCAAGTTTTCTCAGTCTTGTACTGCTAGAATTTTAGCGGCACCTTCAGTAATTGAAAAGATATTACAATAATGTTCGATCTGCGCAAACCATTTTCTTACTGAAGCTCTTTGAGCCACCCCGTCAGGGGGAGGGGCCCCAGTAGTGACTGTTTTAATTACTTTAAAAGGGCCTTTTAAAATAATTGGCTGTTGCCGTGTAATTTTTTCTACTTCTATAAGGGCTAAGCTGACCACAAACAACCCTTTTTCCCAGGCAGTATATCTCTTCTCTGCATCTTTAAAACCACGGGAGAAAAAGCCAACAGGTCTAGTTGGACCTTCTGGACCCTGCTGCCAAATGTGAATTGACAATCCCGATACTGCAAAACCCCACTCGACTTGAAATGGATCTGAAGGGTGTATCGGGCCAAGTGCCTGATGGGCTGTGGCTTGAAAGATTAATAATTGTAGTGCCTCCTCCTGGGAAGGGGTCCAATCCCATTTCACCCCTTTTCTTAACAAATCATAAAGGGGTCTAGCAATTATTGAAAAATCTGGAATGTGTTTTCTCCAAAATACCAGTAATCCCAGAGCTTGTTGGAGTTCTTTTCTAGATCCAGGCATTTTGATCTGATCTAAGGAGGTTAAAGTGTCAGGTGGAATACGTCATACCTCCTTTCCACCAAATTCCCAAAAATTTTACTTCCTGAGAAGGTTTTTGAATTTTCTCAGGGGGAACTTGCAAACCAAGACTTTCCAAATGTGAAATTATTTTCTGTTGAGTATCCCCCACTACTTCTATTTCATCTTCTACTACAAGAATATCATCAATATACTGGTAAACAGCTACACTCTCAGGTTTGGGTATTGTTTCTAATTCTCGAGCTAAAGCATGGTGGGCTAAAGTGGGTGAGTGTCTGTACCCTTGCGGCAGTCGCGTGAAGGTGTATTGTTGTCCCTCCCGTGTGAAAGCAAAGCGGTCCATGTCCTCAGGCTGCAATGGGATCATAAAAAACATGTCCTTGACATCTATAGTTGCCACGATTGTGTGAGCTTTTTCTTGAATTGATATTATTAATTCAGCTAAATTTGGGACTGCTGCTGTTAGGGGGTCTGTGTGGGCATTAAGCCTGTGATAATCTATTGTTAATCTCCATTTTCCATTAGGTTTTCTTACCGGCCAGACTGGAAAATTGTAAGGGGAATGAGTGTTAATTATCACTCCTTGTTCCCTTAATTCTTGTATAACTGGTTTTATGCCCTCCCTGGCACCAGAGGGTAAAGGGGTATTGTTTTACAGAAGTAATTTTGCTAAATGGGAGGGAGGGAGCTGCTTGAAGCAGTCTGATGTTAAGTCGTGGTGTTCCAAAAGACCACAAAAAGCCCTCCGGATCCTCCCATTGTCTCCCAGCCAGTACATCCATTCCCAGTAAGTTATCTGGGATATCTCCAACAACCATTTTAACAGTTAATTGATTTTCTTCTCCAGGCAGTATAAGTTTTACTAAGGCAACAGCCATGGGTTCTGTAATTCCTAGAGCATTTAAGACACAGCAACATTTTTTCATTGGAACAATACCACACCTTTGGGCGTCTTTATTTTTTAAGGCAGAGATTTGGGCCCCAGTATCAATTACAAAAGTTACCATTGCTCGTTTAGGACCCACTGTAGCTGTAATCAGTATATCTCCAGTTTTAGGATTTTTAGTGAGCTTTTTTACATAAATCCATCCTCTGTCTCTCTGCCCGCTATTGAGAGGCGGAGTTTTTAGTTTAAATCTTGTTTAGGGGGGTTTCTTGGAGGTTGGTAAGAAGAAAGTGGTTTTGGCTTATTTCCCGAAACAGGTGTTAGGGGTTGTCTCGGCTCAGTGCCCCGAACCTGTGGGGGAGGGGGTGCGTTGGGTGTACTGGATTGTGTTCTTGGTGGTGCTAGTGCCAGTGGCTTGGAATTGCGCCAATTGGTTACTATTTTACTTAGTTTTTCGAACCGCAAGCCATCCATTGTATCCTTTGGGACCCCCTTTTTTATTCCTAATAACCAACAGTATTGATGTGGGAAAACCTGTTTTCCCTTTTCTGCGTTTTCGCTGTGGGGAATTCCAATGTATCTAACTCCCTTTGATTTTACTGATCTTTCTTCTGGGGTTATTACAGGTCCATATTTTCTACTGTAATTAATAAGGTCTTCAGCGACCTGACCCTATGTCCAGACTTTGCGATCACCAGCATGTGATTTAGAGTGCATCGCTGGTGGGTCTGAGGGAGTAGAATATGGAGTGAATCCAGGATCGGTAGATCCGGTGTGGTCACTTGGGTTTCCAAGGAATCTGTCCAACCTTTCAACAGGGCTTAGGGCCATGATAGTTTTTTGTAAGGTTATTGCAGTGGGTTTAAGTGATTCAGGGAGTCCTCTAATTAAAGGGGTCATCATTTCAGGTTGGACAGGTAATTGCATTGGTGATTCAAATCCAGGAGTTAATCTCCTTTCATGTATCATCTGCAGGCAGGCGGCTTTGTGCACACTTTCTAGAAGTTGATCAGGGGTACTGACTATGGCTAGAGGGTCCCCTCTTTCCAAAGGGTTTATTCCCCCAGCCCAGAAAGCTGCACGCTGTGTCAGGGACCATGAGTCACGCTTATCTCCTGTTGTTAAGAAGACTCCATGTCCCCAGTAGCCACTCGCCTCTTGTTCATTCAGCTTAATTTGATCCCTACCAGTGAGAGACACTCGGAAAACATATTCTGTCTCTGATTCATGTGAGAGCCGGCCGTATTCTTTCTTTAACTTGGCCAACTCGGTAGCACTGTGTGGTATTTGTTTGGTGGTGATGTGTGGGTCAAAATCCTCATCATTTAGATAATTGTATTCTGTTTTGATCAGGGGTCTCATGCGTGGACAACAGTCCTCCCCAAAATTTTTTACTGATTCCAATTCTTTCTGGGGGTATATTTGCCTAATGTGGGGACTTTCCTTTTCCTCTGCCAACTTTAGGGAGTCATCATTCTTTGATTTCTTAGTATTTTCCTCCCTTAGGGCAGCTCGTAGGAAATGGTTTTCTTCTTGTAAAAAACGGATCTCATCCCTCAACAAATGAATATCATTTTTCTTTTTACCTAGTTTTTCCTGCAAAGTTTCTATTAGTTTGTGAAGGGACTCTATAATAGTTTCATCCTCACTACTCTGCTTAAAGTGTTTTTCTACAGCGGCTGCGAGACATGCTCCTAACACAGAACAGATAATATTCTTATCTCGGCCGAGTTTGAACTTGGTCCCGTGTTGTAAGGAACACACTCTATCAACCACATTTTCCAAATCAAACCAATTATTTATTGCCCATTCTTCTCCGCCAGGAGAGGGTTTGGCATTATGTTTTGCCAATAAGGCATAAAATGCTTCCTTACCTTTTGCCCCGGAGTTCTCATCCATCTTGCAAAAGGGGCTAGGCACTGTTCCAAAAAGACACACACACACACACACACACACACACACACACACACACACACACACACACTCTTACTATGTTCCCCTTCACTACCCTGGGTGTGTATAGGGCTTAACTTGTTTAAAAGGTGTTTCTTATGGTTGTTACAAACTAAGTTACAAACAAGAAACGTCCCGTCTTTTGCGCAAAGACATCTTTTTGTGAAATCCTGAAAACAGAGCCCTCGACTCGAGTATGGGGATGCTTTACACCTAGGCGTGTACAGTTTGTGGGAAATCTGAGTCGCCCCCCATGCTTTCAAGACACCACTCACCCTTTTGAGGTGGCGGGCCTAGGTGCGGCTGGAGCGAAACGTCCTTCCCCTGTTACAGACTATACACAACCTGCAACCCCTCTGTCTCAGGATCCTGTCCGTGACGCCAATTTATGTCACGACCCGCTAATGCAGGCGAGTTTGTGATGGTTTGAGTGATCTCCGAGCGCAAAAGATATGACAAGGGACAATAATAATTTGCTCAAAAGCAGTACACTTTATTAAGTGCACTCAGCACTGTATGTGATAGAAAAGAGAGAGAGAGAGAGAGAGAAAGGGATAAAGTAAAAGAGAGAGAGAGAAAAGGGGTTATATAGCTACCAAAGGAGAGACAGGGTCCTAGTGGTCGACGCCAATAGATCCGTCTTCTTCCGTGGGGAGATCTCAGAATTCGGGCGATCTCGAGGTATCTCTTATAGTCCTTTTCGAAGCGACAGGCAGTTGGCCAAGAAGGTGCGGGGGGGAGAGCCACCAGCATCAGCAGGTATGCTGAAACCAGGGTGCAGCGCTCTAGCGCTTAGAGCAAATGTCCACCTCAGGGAACAGGTACAGGTACAGGGCAAGCACAGAACAGACCAGCCCAAAACCAGCCTGCTGTGAAGTCCTATTGTCCAAGCTGGTTCCCATGGGGATGCATCGGTCCAACGAGCACACCTGTAGACAATGGCTGGCAGTCTTCCCACCTCAGCCAGGCCACAACTCCTTGCCTTGGGGTCTCAGGTTTTAGTCCCTTTTGGGGCCTTCCTTGGCGATGATCGTGAGGCAGATGAGGATCTTAGGGACCGTCTCTTACAGGATCCCAAAAGAAATTAAAACTGACAATGGCCCAAAGTACGTGTCCAAGGAGTTCCTGGAATTTGTCCAGCAGTGGGGAGTGGAACATAAAAATGGCATCCCTCACTCCCCCACAGACCAAGCTGTGGTTGAGCGTTCGCACCAGACGCTCAAGCAGGTTTTGGCTAAACAGAGCAAAACAACTGTGTGGATGTCTCCACAGCGGAAGATCTGCAAAGCCATGTTTACCATCAATTTTCTGAACTGTTCATTTGAAAACATGAGTCCACCAGTGGTACGTCATTTTAACAGTGGTGATCAGTTCAAACTGTCTCAACGTCCACCGGTCTTGATTAGGGATCCAGAAACTTGGGAAACCAAGGGTCCCTATGAGCTCGTGACCTGGGGTCGTGGCTATGCGTGCGTAGCTACTCCCTCAGGCCCTCGGTGGATTCCCCAGAAGTGGGTGAAACCTTTTGTCCCCAAAAATCCAGCTCCAGCAGAAGGGGATGAAAGGCAAGTAGCCATTGCCTCCAAGAGAAGACGCCGTCAGATGGAGAAAAAAGAATCTTCCTAGGTGTGGACTCCTTCTGGAAGAAGCAGAAACTTTTAACATGTTTTAAAAATGTTTGTTTTTCCTTTTAGAAAAAACCTATCTCCCACTCAACCCTGTGATGAACCTCATCCAAATTGTCATCTTGTTAATGCTGAACAGTCTGGCTGCTGCATGGATCGTCCCTCAGCCACGTCAAAACGTCTGGGTGACCCTGGCACAGAAACTTCAGCAGGAAAACATATGTTTGTCCACTGCTTCAGCAGAGAATCCTATGTCCACCTGTTTGGTAGGAATTCCATTGCAGGCTGGAGAATTTCCAGCGGGATTGGACACACATAGGTCCAATGAAATTCCAAAGTCACCTCCCCTCCAACCACACAAAGATCATCAGCAGAAAGTTGTGGTAACCGCGAACCCCTTAGGGGAGTGGTTGCCAGGTTTGCCCAAGATGGCTCAGGAACCCCAAGAGTTAGAGCTATTGGGTTCCTCCCCTGCATCATACTGCATACATTTTTCTGTCTATCCAAGACCTCCTAACACTGATGAGTACCACAATGTAAAACAATATCATGGGGAGTTTACTGCAAAAAGGTGGTGTCATAACCTAAGCCAGATTGCAGCCGACAACCCATCTCACTCAAGTCCCAAAAGCCTCCCTAAGGGATTGTTCTTGATTTGGGGGGATCGGGCATGGGCAGGAATTCCATCTCGGCTTTTAGGAGGGCCATGTACCATAGGGTGGTTGTCCGTATTGACACCCAACCAAACTTTAATTGGAGAATGGACTCACAAAAGCAAATCAGCAAACAAAATTCAAAAGAGAAGTGCTGACAAATTGAACCCAAATTGTAATTCAGATATTTTTTATTGGGCAAAGTCAAAAAGAGTTTCTGTGTCCCTGTTCCTTCCATGGGTCGTAGCAGCCAAAGCTCTAGGTGAATTGGGCCATCTAGAGTGCTGGGTGGTCAAACAGGCAAATCTGATATCTACCGCCATCAGCTCCCTCCTAGAGGATGAGGAAATTACCAGACAGGCCACACTGCAAAACCATGCAGGGATTGACTTTTTCTTGTTACTTCATGGACATGAAGGCCAGGAATTTGAAGGACTCTGCTGCATGAACCTGACCTCAAAAGCACCAAACATCCATTCTGCCCTTCGAAGCATGAACAACTTGATCGGAGAAGTGAAACAAGAATCTGAGGACTGGCTCAAAGAACTGTTCACGGGCTGGGGATTTACAGGGTGGTGGATTTCTGTAGTTAAAACAATTTTGTTATTTCTTGTTATCCTTTTCCTGGTCACAATAGCGTTCAGGATCCTACGCCATTTAGTTTTCAAAGCTATCAATGGTCTCATACCTTCTACCTCAGAAGTCAATCACATAGAATTGGCAAATCTAAAGCAAGCTGATTTCCCCACCAATTGTAAGTGGTGGGAAAGAGAAACTCCACATTCTGTATAACCTAATGCTTTTCTTCTAACTTTCTTAAACAAAAAAGGGTGAGATGTTGTATTCCTCTGGGGAAATGGTTTTTCCCCAGACACCCCCTGAAGCTGTAACCTTCTTAGTTTAACCCTACCTTTACCTTATCTCTGACCAATGGCTCTGTGCCAGCTATCCATCCCGAGACAGAGACTAGATAAAAACCCCTGCCCTTCCTTGTTTGCTCTCTTTGCCCTGGGATCTCCTTCAAGAATAAAGCCTTGGAACATCCCCCTGAGGTAGGAGCCTCTTTTGAATCTTTTACCCTATCCTTGAAGCATATTCCCCCAAAGCTCCCCAGAAAGCAGCTGGGGGCGGGGGGGGGGGGGGGGGGTAGTGCTTCAGAGACGCTCAGAGGATTTCAAAACACGGCACTTGGAGCATGGCAATATTTGGGATGATTAACTGGTGCTGTAGAAGGTTGTGGCAGCAGCATAAAGAACATGCTGTGGAAAGCAGTGACTCTTTTTCATAAATAAAATAGCTCTGAGATCTTAAAGGAGCAGGACTTGGAAACAAGCAGAGGATGTAAATAAGTAAGTAGCACGGGGAATATGAAAATATCAATCAAGAAATTAAGCCGACAGCATAAATAAGCAGGCAGCCATAGCCTGGGGGGTGGATAGAAGAACACGAAGTCAAGCAAAGGTGTCAGTGCAATAGTCAAGAGAAAAGAGAATCTGTGTTATGAAGACAAATGGTGCAGTGGAAAGAGTCTGAAAAAGAACTTCACCTCAAATACCAAATCCCTGATAAGCAGGGCTGGCCAACACACAGATTAATACAAGTGAAGCAGAGGTCACAGTCCAAGAGAGTGCAGGATCCTTGCCACTGATAAAATTGCATTAGCCTCAGAAAGTGATTTTGTATTTAAGTCACTGGGTTTATATCTCAGGATATTTTTTTAAATATCACAGACTATATAGGCTGTGAATGTGGCTAGGGATGAATGCATTATGGATATAAAAAGTGTCAGTTATTCTATACATTTCTAAAATCCTTCACTTTGAAAACCCATAAATGAACTGTAGGAGGGCATTTTTGAGGCAGACAAGTGTACATTTTGATTTTGATTTTAAGCTGTATCATTAGCAAATGCTTTTCTTTTGTAGCTAATAATCCTTGTGGGATGTTTTGGAACATTAAAAAAAGGGGAGAGAAGGTCAAAATATGTGTGGTAAACTTGGTTTTGTCATTTGATGTATTTTCTTCCATAAACCATCAAACTTTCTAGCTTGTCCCATTTGATACTGTAAGCCCAACTTAATTCTTTATCATTAACAAAAGCTGTGGGTAATATCACCAGTGACAATTTAGGAGGTGTCTGAAAAGGTGTTCTGTGTTCTTGAGAAAACGCATGTGTGAGAGGACAGTTTGGGTGTGAGACTATCTGCAGTCAAAGAAAAAGAAAAGAAACCCTCTCTGTGACAAAGAAAAGGTTGTTTCTTCAAGATTAACACAGAAATTTGTTAAGTGTTATAAATGAATCAACCAATTTAATGATTAAAGGAATTTATTAAATAATCGAAGTAAAATTGGAAAAAGCCACAAGCAAAACAGCGCTGAGCCAGGTGATCAGTGCTGGGTGAACCGGGTTCGAACAGCTCCATACCCATGTAGTTCACGAAATGTTGCTTTCACAGGGTCTTTTTTTATACTATTTTCAGACTTTGCAGGATACTGGGGGGGTCTTCCCGCTTCCTCTCATTGATCTTGTCCCTTTTTTGCATATTAATGTATGTTCTTTCTTGTGGCCGCTTCTGACAAAGAGTTTTCTCGGAATACCCTTCTCACTGGAATCCTGTTAGATGATAATCCCCTCGAATATCTTTTCCTGGAGACAAATATTCATCTTATCATTAATACATGTTGCTGGGGTTTCACCAGACAAAAAAAATCCTCTGGAATACCCTTCTTTTGAGACAGGAATTCGTCCCTGGTAGCAAATACCTTTCCTCTTATCACCTGGTGCATATTGCTCTTTCCCGTCACTCTGTTTCCATTAAAAGATACTGTAGCTTTTAGTCCTTAGCACAAATTTATTCTAAATCATATATTACATTAAGGATAACAAAAGTGAGGGTAAAGAAGACAGAGGACTGACAGAGAACTCCCATGGCCACTGGAAGTAGAGAACACAATTCAGAATTTGTTCAAACTTTGCTTCATCACTGAAGCACAACTTGCTGGGTGTTGGCTCCATCACTATCCACCCCTGTTGCAGAAACAAGTCCCTCTGACTTTATCCAGACCAAATTTCAATTTTTTTCCTCTTCAGAGTCCCATATCATTTGCAACTCTGCTCAGAGACTCTAAAGAATGGCAGAATTATGTTCTTTCTTTAATTTTTTCCCCTTACAAATCAGTATTTTCCTGCATTTGCTATTGGGAAAACCTTGATTAGGTCTAGCTTGAGCTGAAAAAACTTCCCGACCTTTCAGGGCTGGACCCCAGGGTTCTCTTGTTCAGAGTATAAAGCCTGCTAATAGGTTGTGAGGGCATTCATTACATCTTTAGTTCTTGGAGGAGCTGTGTGTGTTGGAGGGTGAGTGCCTTTAATCCGTGCTCTGGAGGCTCAGTGCTCCAAGGCCAGCAATCTGCTCCCTTTACCGTGTTGGGTTTCAGTTTTGGGCTTTTCTCTGAAGAAAACAAAGTGAAACAATCACATTAAGTGACAGTGTATTTGAGTTTTGCAAATCAATGCCAACCTACCCTTAAGGATCTTGTTGTCTCCCCTTTATTTTTTTTTTTTCTGTGGTCATTCTCTCATGAACTTACATGGCATGGTTAAAAATCTTCTATTCTACTCTGAATTTGGTTTCATTCTCCAGAGAATGCAGAGCTCAATACTCATTGGAGGATGTCTGCTGGCCTGTACAATCCAGCTTTATGTTTGCAGCTGCCTTGTGCAAGCTGCATCCCCAAATACAGACACAAACCAAGGCAGGAGATAGAATATGACATAAATTATAGAAAACACTAGCTCAGAGATAACATTTGGAAGGAATACAAATAAGCAATCAATCACAAAGCTCAGGGGTAAGCTCTCTGGGACACAGCTTTTCCTGTCTTCAGAGCTGTATTCACACAGCAGCAAAGCCCTTGTCCACAGTGGGATTTCTGGGCATTACTACAATACAAATAATAATAATTTAAAAATAAGGTGTTTAATTCACTTCAATTCCAAACAAACTCTGCAGAGAATTCTCTAACAGCAGAAGATAACTTAAAAGGGTAGGCATCAGATGCTTGATTCTGCTTGCTCGCAGCTGTCATAAAAGCTATTACCAACTTAGAGTGGCTTATCAAAGAGGAGTATTGGGTGTATCAATGAGTAATTGGCAAAGGAAAACCAGCACTATTTATTAATTAGCACCTATCACTTCTGCATAGCTGACTTTGTTTGCAGAAGAGACAGCCTTAGGGCCTGGCCAAGTCCTGTCATTCATAATTTCTAGTTTTTAGATACCATTTTCTTGCTTTACCTGAGTGAAGTTTTTAAGGTCCAGGGGGATTTTTGCATTACAAATCCCAGCTTTTTCCTGCTCTGTTTACCACCAGGTTACGACTGAATGTGTGTCCATGAGCCTGGTTTTGTACTGAAGTTTTTGAACAAAGGAGCCTGAACAGAGATGGGAACAAACCATTTAACAGGGTGGTGAGACATGGGGTGATAGATCTGTAGAATATGTTAATTCATGTTCCTTGTAGTGATGTATTAATTCATGTTTTCCTAATAAGGTGATATTGGTGAAGGGTAAAATATGTTCTCTGTGATAAGTGTGTAGTGTATATTAATTCATGTTCCTGGAATATAATAATAATTCAAGTAATATTGGTGATATTGGTGAGGTGTAAGAATATGTTCTCTGTGATAAGTTTGTCTATAAAGCCTCAGAAGGAACTACTAGCTCAGGCGGGCACTGAACTAGTAGCTTTACAAGAAAATCTGTACACATAATCTTGATGTATACTGGCTTATGTCTATGGGTTATATTTTATATACATGTATTTTGTGGGTAATGGTGTAATATACAGTTCTTAGGAGTGTCAGAGACACTTTCCCAGCACAGAGAGTCCGTCCCCCCCAGGATCCGGGAAGGAGACAAAGGCATTAACATACCAATACAAACAGCAGAAGCTGAAACCAGGTGCAGCTGAGATCTGATAAGAACTGATAGCCCAAGAGAATGGATCGGCCAAGCCATCAAGAGATTCCATCAAGAGATTCTCGGAAGCACCTAAACCCATCACTACTGGCTGAGCACCGCTGTGATTCTATCAGCAAGAACCATAGAGGGACAAGGAAGCTATAGAAATTCAGAAGAAGCAGTGGCACCAGCCTTGAGAGATTCCATGCTCCCCTCAATACCTGGACTTTGTAACATGCTCAAACTTGTATCTAGACTCTTTAACATGTTCAGACTTGTACACTGAGCTAAAAAGTATAAAACCAGCGGGCCTGGAGGCAGACCCCCGTGAGACCTGGGGAGTGAGGTGCTTCGTAGCACCTCATGGGGTCTCACCCAATGCCCGGCATTGTCTATTTCCTCGCTCCAATGACTTTGGTCAATTTCGGTATTGGCTTTGTCAATTTCGTGCCTGTGACTTTTTCACTGGCAATCTGGCAATAAATTCTATTTTACTATAATTGGCGTTATTCATTTATAACAAGTGTGTTATAAGAATAAAAGTTCATAAAGCTTAGAGGCACTGCCAGCTCAGGCAGGCACTTAACTGGTAGTTTCATGAGAAACCTTTCTACATTATCCCAGTGTATGTTGATTCATGTTTATGGACTATATTTTATATACATGTAATGTTTGCTGGTGTGGGTGATAGTATAACATACAACGCTTAAGGAATGTCAGAGAAACTTTCTCAGCACAGAAAGCTCTCCGGATCCGGGAAGAAGACAAAGAAATTACAATACCAATGGAGTGGGTGAGGACGCCCAAAACCAGGTGCAATCAGTATCTGATGAGAGCTGATTGACCAGAAGAATGGGACTTGGCGGAGCCATCAGGGATGCTCGGGGAAACACCCAATACACCCAGGAAGTCCATTCATGCTGGCCACTAGAAACTGTGATATTATCAACAGCACCATTGTGGAACAAAAACCTCTATAGAAATTCTGGACTGAGCCATGGTGTTAGCCCCCCGAGAAGTTTCAAGCTCCCCCGAAGACCACGACCACTGGGCTAGCCCGGGCTTGTCCAGCGGGTTGAGGGTATAAGACTAACCAGCTTGGACCGAGACCCGTGTGAGGTCTGGGGGGTATAGTGTCGCGCGACACTATACAGAGGCCTACACCCAGTGCACCACTTCCCTTGCTCCGCTGACTTTGTTAATTTCTGTATTGGCTTTGTCAATTTTGCGTCCGTGATTTTTCGCGGGCAAATCTGGCAATAAATTCTATTTTATTTTAGATTGGCTTTCGCTATTTATTACAGATCTAAACTGAAGGAGGGTGGGTTTAGATTAGACAAAAGGAAGAAGTTTTTTGCAAGTGAGGATGGTGAAACACTGCATTTCCAGAGAGGTGGTGGATGCCACATCCCTGGGAACATCCGAGTTCAGGTTGGAGGGGCCCTGAGAAGCTGCTCTAGTAGAAGGTGTCCCTGCTCATGGCAGGACCTTTAGAGGTCCATTCCAACCCAGACTATTCTATGAGTCTCTGATCTGAAGATCAGGAAGCAGCCCAGAGCAGGCTGTCCTGTCTGCTTGCTGGAGTAGCTGCAGGCAAGACATTTATGGGTTGGGCCAGTGTAGGACAAAGCACCAGTCATTGTCAGTGCTTGTATCAAGTCACCAGTTTTGAGAAGACATTAATGAGCATCTTTAAACTTCTGTTGAACACAACAATGTTTCTATAGATTTAGTCACAAAGGATTTATTTTTTTTTATCTTTAATGAGCACTTTAATACCCCTTCTCATTGTAGTCCAGTGACTATAAGATAGGAGCTTTTAAATAAAAATACAGTCAATTCTCCTTCAATGTTGCCAGAAAACAAAGATTGACTGTTTTTAATGTACATTTCAATTTACAGTGCTTTTGGAGGCCACGAAGGAAATATATAGTCCTAACAGCTTAGCTTAGTCATTGTTCTGTGAATACAAAATCATTATAATGAAAAACTCCTGTCGGCTCTGAACTTCAAAAACCTAGAAATAATTTGATACGTATTTTATACAAATCCATAGCTTACCTCAGTTGGAAATGGAATTGAGGTTAGCTCCATTATCATTATTGCAAACCTATGATAATAATCATGGCACCCCTGCAGAAAGAGTTCTGAAAGGCTCTGCAGCCTCTCGCTGCTGACAGGGCACTTTCTGTGGGAGACTTTACATCAAGGAAACGGATATGGTTAATGTGTTGTTGCACTGCTGGGCTGGGATGGAGCACCTGGGCTGTGTACCTGGCCTTGCCACCACAGCCTGAATGCACTGACTGTTCTGACAAAGCAGGAGGCTCCAAGAGAAGTGAATGCCAAAGGTGGGACAGCTCACTCGGGTTGGTCAGCACCCTGTCAGTCCAGCTCTGAAGATCTCCCAGGATGGAAATGTCACAGCCTCACTGGGAGGTTCAAGTGCTGAACTGGTAATTTTTTTCTCCAAGCATCTGCTCAGAATTATTTTATCACAACTCTTGTCCTCTGCCTCTCATTCTGTCACCTCTTCACGTGCAAGGGCCCAGCTCTGAGCTCTCTGCACTCTGCCAGAACAGATGTGACACACATACCATCATTTGGACGGCAGAAATTTGTTCATGTCTCTGTGGATACCTTTTCTGGAGCGATCTATGCCTCTGCCTACATGGGAGAGTCATCTTCTGATGCCATCAAGCACCTCTTACAGGCTTTCTCCTTCATGGGCATCCCCAGGGTATTGAAAACTGATAATGGGCCCAGTTATAGATCCAAGGAGTTCCAGAGTTTCCTGCAACAATGGGGAGTAGAGCACAAAAAAGGCATCCCCTACTCCCCTACTGGTCAAGCTGTAGTGGAAAGGACTCTCCATGATATTAAGAGAGTCCTCGACCAACAACATCAGGTCCTAAAGGTAAGACCACCTCTAATTCGGTTGTCCAGGGCACTTTTCACACTAAATTTTCTAAACTGTTCTTTTGACAACCTGAACCCACCGACTGTATGGCACTTTGGGGGGAGCAGTCAGCTGTCATTAAAAGAAAGGCCTCCCATCATGATAAAGGACCCTGAGACTTGGGAAACACAGGGACCTTACAAACTGGTTACATGGGGACGTGGATACGCCAGCGTGTCCACCCCCTCTGGATTAAAATGGATTCCATCAAAATGGGTAAAGCCCTACATTCCTAAGGTCTCAGGGAAACCTGAAAAAGTGCCCCAGGTTACCAATGCTGCTTGGAGGAGATAGAAATGCCGTGTGCATTCCCTGAAAGAAATTCCAACAATACCTCATACCTGGAACAGCCTGTAATATTTTATCTGTTTTAAGTTTTCTTTTACTGGTTTAGATCCTGCTGTCCGTGTGCAGTTTCACAGCACCATGAGGCCGAGTCTGCTCCTCGCCCTGCTTGTCATCATTCTACCAGCAAGTCCCTGGATAGTGCCTCAGCCAAAAGCAAATGTATGGACAACTTTGGCCAAAACCCCTGGCTAAGATCATATCTGTCTTTCCATGGCTTCAGCCTCTGACCCCCTGTCCACCTGCCTAGTGGGAGTTCCTTTTAAACCCTCGGAGTTTCCAAAAGAAATGTGGAATGCTTTAAATTCAGCCAACTCACTTGCACCTCCTCCTGGTCACTACCCTGCCAACAATCCTTTAATGTTCTGGCAGGAGTGGGCCAGACATTTGCCGGTGCCAAAGAAGGAGCCACAAGAATTCCATCTCTTAGGCTCCATGAATGCCACTTTTTGTGTCCAGTTTAGATTTAATCCCCAGCTTCCATACTATGAAATAGAATTAAACACCTATCCACACCCTAACAATCCACAATACACACACAAGAACTGGTGTGAAAATTCGGTTTTAGTCACGCATGCGCTAAGTGAGGATTATAAGCCCCGTGAGCTCCCAAAAGGTGTGTTTCTGATATGTGGGGACAGAGCATGGACAGGTCTCCCCCCACGCCTGATTGGAGGTCCTTGCACTTTTGGCAAGCTGAGCCTGTTTACCCCAAATTGCACAAATTTAATGCATTGGCAAATGAAAAACGATACAAATCAATTGGCCATCCAAAAAAGAGATTTAAGACAATTGGATCCAGACTGTGATTCGGAGATTGTTCACCGGTCCAGATTTAAGGCCACCCCAATTAGAGTCCTTATGCCGTGGATATCGGCAGCAAAAAGCATGGGAGAATTAGCCCAATTGGAATGCTGGGTTGCAAAACAGGCAAACCTCACTTCTGCTGCCCTAAGTGACCTCCTATAATACGAGGAAGTTACCAGGCAGTGTTATATATCCCCGGCCCTCCGCCCTCCTCCTATGCCCCGACTGCTAGCTCAGATTCTGGAGGGCTTTGGGCTAGGATTATAACAGGAAAGGGGAAGAGACCCAAAAGAGGCTCCTTACCTAGGATTGTTCCAAGGCTTTATTCTTGAAGGGATTCCATGGGCAAAGAGGCAAAGAGCCAAGGAGCTAAAGAGGCAAAGAGGTAAAGAGAACGAACAAGGAAGAACAGGGGTTTATGTAGACCCTCTGTCCCATGATAGATAACTGGCACTGAGCCAATTGGTCAGAGATAGCAGGGGAAGGTAGGGTCACATCACACAGTTACAGCTTTGGGGCTCCTTTTGGGGTAAACCATCCCCAGAGGGATACAACATCTCACCCTTTTTTGTTTAAGAAAGTTAGAGGAAAAGTATTAGGTTACACATAATGTGGAGCTTCTCGCTCCCACCAGTTACAATCGGTGGGGAAATCAGTTTGCCTTAGGTTTGCCAACTCTATGTGGTTGACTTCTGAGGTAGGAGGTATGAGACCATTGATAGCTTTGAAAACTAAACGACGTAGGATCCCGAATGCTAAGGTTACAAGGAAAAGGATAACAAGGAATAACAAAATTGTTTTAACTATAGAAATCCACCACCCTGTGACTCCCCAGCCCTTGAACAGTTCATTGAACCAGTCCTCAGATTCTTGCTTATGTTTTCCTGCTGAAGTGTCTGTGCCAGGGTCATTCAGACATTTTGATGTGGCTGAGGGACGATCCATGCAGCTGCCAGACTGTTCAGCATTAACAAGATGACAATTTGGCTGAGGTTCATCACAGGGATGAATGGGAGGAAGGTTTTCTCTAAAAGGGAAAAACAAACATTTCAAAACATGTTAAAGGTTTCTGTCACTGCTGGAAGGAGTCCACACCTAGGAAGATTCTCTTTCCTCCATCCGACAGCGTCTCCTCTTGGAGGCAGTGGTCACTTGCTTTCCATCCCCTTCTGCTGGAGCTGGATTTTTGGGGACAAAAGGTTTTACCCACTTCTGGGGGATCCACCGAGGGCCTGAGGGCATCGCTACGCACGCGTAGCCACGACCCCAGGTTACGAGCTCATAGGGACCCTTGGTTTCCCAAGTTTCTGGATCCCTAATCAGGACCGGTGGACGATGGGACAGTTTGAATTGATTGCCACTGTTAAAATGACGAACCACAGGTGGACTCATGTTTTCAAATGAACAATTCAGAAAATTGATGGTAAACATGGCTTTGCAGAGCTTCTGCTGTGGAGTCATCCACACAGTTGTGCTGCTCTGTTTAGCTAAAACCTGTTTGAGCATCTGATGTGCACGCTCAACCACAGCTTGGCCTGTGGGGGAGTGGGGGATGCCAGTTTTATGTTCCACTCCCCACTGCTGGACAAATTCCAGGAACTCCTTGGACACGTACGCTGGGCCATTGTCCGTTTTAATTTCTTTTGGGATCCCCAAAACCGAGAAAGCTTGCACTAGATGCTGTTTGGCATGTACAGCTTTTTCTCCTGCATGGGCAGAGGCATACACTGCACCTGAATGTGTGTCAATACTTACATGAACATATTTGAGGCGACCAAAGCTAGGAATGTGTGTGATGTCTGTCTGCCATACCTCACAACTGCCAAGGCCTCGGGGATTAACCCCCATACCCATGGATGGCATGGCCTGGAGCTGGCAATTGGGACAGGTGGCCACGATAGCTCGAGCCTGACTCCGTGTTAGCTGGAACTGACGGATCAGACCTGGCACGTTTTGATGATACTGTTGGTGACTCAGTTTTGCCTGTTGGAAGATGTCAGGGAGACGTGCGTTTTCTACAGGTGTGGCAAGGGAGTCTGCTCGACGATTCCCCTCTGCAATTTCACCTGGCAAATCGGTGTGTGACCTTACATGCATCACGAAGAATGGATATTCCCGATTAGAAATCAAATAAATCAGCTTTGAAAGCAACCTAAATAGGTGCTCATTCTCGATCTCTTTGAGCACAGCCTGCTCCGCTCTGGACACTACCCCAGCTACATATGCAGAGACAGTCACCAAGTTAATTGGCTCTGAGAACTTCTCAAAAGCTCTTACCACTGCAGCCAGTTCAGTTACCTGAGGCGATCCCTCCACAAACTCCACATCAGCTTCCCAATGCTGAGTCTGAGGATTTCTCCAAGTCATCACCGACTTGTGGGATGCCCCGGAAGCATCTGTGAACACTGTGAGAGCCTTGAGTGGTCTCCGACTCCTTTTCTCACGAGGAATGAGGTGGAATTCCTCATTGAACAGCTTGTGGGATGGGGCATGGACTGATATTTGTCCCCTGTAGCTGTCCAGAGATAATTGGAGACTGGCATTGCTCTGGAGCAAATGCTCAAACATCTCTTTGGTCAGTTTCTTTGGAGAGTTCTTTCCCTCCTCTGAGAGTTTGATTGGGAGGTGAATACATGCAAAGTCACAACCAGCCAGTTCACATAGTCTCAACCTGGCCTTCTGAATCAATTGAGCTATCAACTCTTGTGGCTCAGTGATGGTCTTGGATCTTTGGTGCAAGAGAAAGACCCAAGCTATGATTAAGAGTGAATCTCTCTGCCCCTCGATCCATTGGTAAATCAAACCATGCAAGTGTGGCAGCTTTCCTAGAACAATGAAATGGAAAGGTAAGCTTGGTTCATACCTGTGAGCTTGTCTGTCTGACAAAGCTTTCTGTACCTTTTCGATTGCTGTCCTTGCCTCTGGGGTCAGCTCCCTGGGGGAGGCCAGCTCCCTCTCCCCTTTCAATAAATTGAAAAGAGGGTCTAGGTCCTCATTTGTGAGGCCTAGCCAGGGTCTCACCCAATTCAATGATCCACACAGGGAGTGGAGATCTGCTAGGGTTTTGGGATTACACTTGATTTCCAATTTCTGAGGAACAACGGTCCTCGCTGTTATTTGTAAGCCCAGGTACTTCCATGGTGGCATCCTTTGAACTTTGTCTTCCTGTAATTGAAATCCAGCAGAGGTTAAAACCTTAACCACTAGGTCAAGCGTGTGTTGGAGTATAGAGTCATTGGGGGCACACACCAGCACATCATCCATATAGTGAAGGATGATGGCATCCTGTCTCTCAGCACGAACAGGTGACAGTAACGATGCTACGTACTGTTGGCGTATGAAAGGAGACAATTTCAGACCTTGGGGAAGGGATTTCCAGTGATATCTTTTCATTGGAGCCTGGCGATTTAAGGTGGGAACTGAGAATGCAAACCTTGGGGCATCTTCTGGGTGTAGAGGAATTTGAAAGAAACAATCTTTGATATCTAACACAGCTAATTGCCAATCTCTCGGGAGCATTGTTGGAGAAGGCATTCCTGGTTGAAGTGGTCCCATGTCCTCTATCATTTTGTTTATCTCCCTGAGGTCATGGAGCAACCTCCACTTGTCCTTTCCCGGTTTTTTTATTACAAAGACTGGGAAATTCCAAGGGCTTGTTGTTTCCTCTAGGTGGCCTTGAGCCACCTGTTCCTCCACAAGCTCCTCAAGTGCCTTGAGCTTTTCTTTGCTCAACGGCCACTGTGCTACCCATTTTGGGGTGTTATCCAACCATGTTAATTTGTGGGCAGGGCGCGTCACAGTGGCTATTTCTAAAAATCCTGGGGTGTCTTAGGAATGACCAATTGGACTCCCCACTGGGACATGGTGTCCCTCCCCCACAAGGGGGCTTTGTGTTTTGCAACAAATGGACGGACACTTGCCACTTTTCCATCAGGTCCCTCTATTTGTACTATATTTTTTGAGATTTTTGCCAATGTGATTCCTCCTATGCCCTGAAGTTTGCCTGCGACAGGTTGCAATTCCCAGTGTGATGACCACTTGCTCTCTGGTAGAACGGTCACACTGGCCCCCGTATCTAGGACCCCCTCCACATGGAGGCGCTCTGACCCATTTGCTATATTGCATGCCATGGAAGGTTTGTCCTCTCCCACCACCTCTGCCCAGTAGACTTCCAGCGATTTTCCATCTTCTATTACCTCTGCCGGATCGGGAATGGCCTGGGAGACAATTTGTCCCTCTGCCAGGTAGAATGGTGGGTGTTTGCAGCGTGCCAAAACCATGAGGCCTGTTATGTTTCCCTTAATGGACATTGGAAATACCTCAATCTCCTCTGGTGTGTGTGCAGTATCCCCAATAACAAAACACTCACTCTTTTGTTCCATGTGGTTACCCGTCAGATCCTGTGGGATGTCTGATAGATGCACTGTAAGGACTGTCCAGTCAGCGGATCTGAAATGAAAACCTTTGGTAGTCACGAGCCTATACTGGCCTCACAGCTGCCAAACCTTGTTAATTAAACATTTAATATTTTCATTTTTCTTTCCCCCCACCCCCTCCCCCTTTGTTGTTAAGAGAAAGGTGTCAATTGGTGGGGGACCCCTCATATTTGTTTTTGCGTGCGTGACAGTATTGACAATGGGGATGCGCTGAGAAGCTAGTTTTTTTGTTTGTTGGGCTTCTTCTTCTTGTTCTGGTTCTGGTTCTTATTGCAGACCCGAGCAAAATGTCCTGGCTGATTGCAGAGGTGGCAGATGATGTGCTGTAGGCGATTCTGTGATATTGGTTGCCGCCTTGGTTCAGGTCGCACAGGTGCTGCTGTCCTGGGATGTGGCAGTCCAGGATTGCTTTCAGGCGCGCTGAACAGCTCTGCTTTCCTGGTACAGGCGTCAATCATCTGAGCTAAGGTCGGTGATGGTTCTGATGGAAGACTAAGGATAATTCTACGACAAGTTTCATTAGCATTCCTCTGAGCTATCTCTTTAATCAGCTCGTTATGTATAGATGGTTGTTGCACTTGTCTTTCCACCTGTGTTCGTAAACGGTCCAAAAACGGCAAAAAATTCTCTGAAGGAAATTGTTTAATACCTGTATAACTGCCCTTAGTTTCAGGTGTTGGTAATTGGTAAAAAGATTTTTCTGCAGCACTACAGATTTTATCCAAAATTTGCTTTGATAATAATCGGGTTTGTTTTTCAGGGCAGTGTAATTCACCTGCAACGCAAAGATGGTCTAATGTTATATCATTACCATCATTATCCTGTGCTGTTTCAGGAGTTTTTTGAATCTCCTGTAATACTATATTTAAAGTTTTTTTCCACATGCATTCCCATAAATCATATTCTGAGGGTGTTAATAAACATCTGAATAAATCTTTAATATCAGTTGGTACCAATTCATTTGAGCTAAAGGTAGCAGTTATCATGCTTTTAAAAATTTCACTAGATCTTCCAAATTCTCTCTGAATTTTGCATAGCTCGTTTTTATCTTGGTAAGAGAAAGGCTTGTATTGTTTCCTTCCATTTCTCTTACCAAGGTATTCTACAGGGGCAACAAAAGGGATATTTTCATCAGATTCAGTTTGGGTTTGTGAAAGAAAAGGTACATTCTCTCCCCCCCCTGCAAGGGTCAGTAGCATGCAGTTCTCTGCGCGAACCCAGGGACACCGATGTAGTTTGCCTCGGGTCCGCAGCTGTGAGCGAATCGCCCCCCCACTCGCGGCTGGGGGAAGGCGGGGGCCCCGCCCCTCCCCCCCCCCGCCGCAGCCGGGAGAGGCATCGCCGCTGCCGCGCGGGTTGGGACTGGGGCTGCGTGCGCCCTGGACAGGGTCGGGGTGGCCCCCGCCCGCGCCGCTGCCGCGCGGGCGCGCTGCCGCTTCCCTGCCGCGCCCGCGCTGCGCCCCCCCTCCCCTGCCCGTGCCGCGCTGCGCCGCTGCTGCTTCCCCGCCCCCACCCAAGCCTGGGCTGGGGCCGGGGAGGGGCGTGCCGCGATCGCGGTCACCAGGGTAACCCGGGGTGGAGGGAAGGCAGGGGAAGGAGTAGGAGTGAGGGGCGGGGTTTGGGGAGAGAGAGGGGTTGTGGGAAGAGGGTAAGAAGACCGCGTGGTGGCCGCCATTAGTGTGGCATGGAATTAAAGTCTCTGGTGTGTACTTAGGCGGCTGGATTGATTTTTCTAGCTGGCTCTTGCGTTCGGCTTCCCGGAAATACTTGCGTGCTTTCAAAAATATCGGTATGAATTTTGGAGCGGTTTTATCATTGTCCTCTTTTTTTAAAGTTAGTCTATGCCTGATATCATCCCAAAAAGGCACTGATGTAACATTTAGCAAGTTAATATCTGGGAATTCGGCCGCTAACCATGCGATAAAGTTTCTTTGCAGCTTCTTAGAAATTTTTAGATCTTTAAAAACTGGTGTAAGATGTTCTATTAAACTCTTTGGGGGACAAGCTGAAGAAGGTGTTAATCCCATGTTTCTGATGTTATTAGGGTGCAGTCTTGTCCAGTCTCTATAAACTTCTGAGCGAAATATAACAGACAAGCAGGACTTTTCTCCCCTCCCCCGCTATCCGAGAGTCCCGGGGAAGGGGTGGGGGTGATCCAGGGGGAAACCGACACCGTGCCGGACTCCCTGGCTCCAAGGGCTATGGGGGGTCCCGCCGCTGCCCGGGGGAACCCCTACCAAAGCTTGCAAACCCCCAAAAACGTGGAGTTTCCGGGACGCCGGCGCCAGACAAACCCGAAAAGTTTCAAAAAGCCCGCGGTACACAACCTTTACCACACGCCGCGCTGGGTCCTAGTGTCCACCCACAGCCCAAGGTGTTCCTGCTGCCGCGGGGAAAGGTACCCTCCCCCCTCAACCAAGGTACAGGGGGGTTCTAGCACTAGCGAGGTGTCCTGCTTCTTGCTACAGAAGTCCCCTTATCCAAACCGACCCATATTAGCAAATATAGGCTGCCGGCTTATCCTCAACACCCCCAGCCGCGCAAAAAGCGACTGGACACGTGTTCAGGTAGTTGAACAGTCCAAAAAGCTTTTGAGATCTCAGAAATGAGACTCCAGCCCTGCACGTGTTTTCAATAGACCACATTTGGACGCCAACTGTTATTTAAATCCCCGGCCCTCCGCCCTCCTCCTATGCCCCGACTGCTAGCTCAGATTCTGGAGGGCTTTGGGCTAGGATTATAACAGGAAAGGGGAAGAGACCCAAAAGAGGCTCCTTACCTAGGATTGTTCCAAGGCTTTATTCTTGAAGGGATTCCAGGGGCAAGAGAGGCAAAGAGCCAAGGAGGTAAAGAGGCAAAGAGGTAAAGAGAACGAACAAGGAAGAACAGGGGTTTATGTAGACCCTCTGTCCCATGATAGATAACTGGCACTGAGCCAATTGGTCAGAGATAGCAGGGGAAGGTAGGGTCACATCACACAGTTACAGCTTTGGGGCTCCTTTTGGGGTAAACCATCCCCAGAGGGATACAACAAGGCAGGCCACAATTCAGAACAGAGCCACGATCAACTACCTGCTCCTTCTGCATAACCATCGCTGTGAAGAATTTGAAGGACTTTGTTGTCTCAACCTGTCATCGAGAGCAGAGAACATCCATGCCACGATCGACAAGATGAAAGACATGGTAAATGACATCAAGAGAGAGACAGATGACTGGCTGAGTGGACTATTCAAGGGCTGGGGACTCTCGGGCTGGGTGGGATCGGTGCTGAAAACTGTGTTTATTGCATTGCTCATACTGGTGATTGTTATGGTTGTTGTTGGTATTGCTTGTGGCTTGATCAAGCGGGTGGTTTATAAATTAGTTTCAAGCTCACCTCCCCCTCCCAAAATTTACCATTTAGAAGCCCTCAACACACCCATGGAAAACCTGGAGACCTTGCCTGAAAATACTAGCACGCCTGAAAAAGAAGAGCCCATTTACCAGTCTTGGTTCAGCAAGCATTCTGTCCCCCAAACCCAGTCCTCTTTTTTTAACAAAAACAGAGTGAGATGTTGCAGTGTGCTTTTAAGGCTTTCAAGGTGAGCTCCCTTTGGGGGTTTTTCCCCTCCCCCAGGGTAGGTTCTTCCCAGCCAATCCCTAGGGAATGATCATAATACACAGGGTCTCTTGGGAAACCTGGAATTCTGCAGGGGCTTAAATCGTCGAGGGAATTGGCCAGGGCCAAAAGGGCCCACCTCTCCTCACAGGTGATTTGACCTTTAGGCTGCCCTATAGCCCTCGGGTCATGCCCTGTCCCTTTCTGATAGGTAGGCTCAATGCCCTCATCCTTCTCCCCTCTCCCAGGTTATAACCTGGGGGCAGCCATGCGGTCCCTTTGTTCTGCTCTGGAAGTCACACTGTTCAGAAGCCTTGCTGGAACTGGAATAAACCTCTGGATGAGACTTTCAGGCAGTCCCAGTTTCTTTCTCCACTGATTGTCCAGCCTCTCTGAGAGGGTCACGCAGGATTCATTTTGCTTCATTTATCTTGCTGCCGCACCCCAGGTCCTACGCTGCCTGGAGTCTTGGAACAAGCTCAGACCTGCCCGAGAGGTCTGTTTCTGTGCTCGCAGTGCCAAGGAAATACCCCGGTGTGACCAATCACTGGGCTGTTTCCCCCAGCACAGCAACCACATAAGACTCCTCAATATAGCAGTGATTTATTTGCTGTTATAAGGCAGCAGCTGAACAGCAGTCAGATCCTCCCCCTTCTCTTTTTAACACTGGCCACACTCAGTTTTCTCAGCCTTTCCTCATGCACCCCATACCCCAGACCCAAACTGATGTAGTGCCTCCCTGTTCCCTCTTCTTACATGTTCCAGGCTACAAGGTTTATGGTAGAAATGGATGGTTCCACAGAATCCAGTGCCTGGAAAAGGAAGTAGAGGTTGGTATAGCTCTTCATCAAGAGACTTACCTTTATACCCGGGTGCTGCCAGGGCCAAAGGCCTCCTGCCTCTGGGGGTGGAGAGCTCGTGTCTGCTATTCTTGAAGGTCTCTGGCAGGTGCTTAACCCCTCAAAAGAGAGTTCAGACAGGTTTGGGAGGTGATGCACAAAGAGCAGCAAGCAATTTTCAAGCTGACTGAATCAGGTGATGTGAGAGGAGGGTGATGATGACCTGCCAGTTAAAGAATGGAACAGGGGCTTTTTAATATCTTTGAAAGGTGTGCAGTGAGGAGAGTCTGAAGTAGAAAGCAAAGAGAACAAAACTTCCCTGTATTGATGAGCTCCTGATGAAGCAGGAAACAGGGCCTTAGTAATGAACTCCTCAAAGAAATTAAGGAATTCTGAAGGCAGCATCTTTCTGTCTCTAGATTCAGCTTCACACATGACAAATGCTTTTGCTATGAGACCATCTGACCTTTTCCTTCCCATCTCTCCTGCAGCTGCAGTGCTCAGTCTGCTCATTATCAGTGCCTAGGTATTAACCTTGGCATTAACCTAGGTATTAACCTAGGTATTAATCCAAGGGAAAAGCCCAGAGAAAGCTGCAGCCTCTCTTCTTAAATACGCCATTGCAGGCTGAATGGATGGAGTAGCTACAGTGTTCCTCTGCTCAGGGCAGTTCCCATCCAGGTGACCCATGGTTTGGAAACCACCAGTGGAATCCTTCTGAAAGCACTGATGTGAATATACCAGAAGGATTTTGGTTGACCCAGTAGTCTGTCAGATTGCCGATTCACAGCTCTATGTGTGGTATGAAAGGAAAAGAAAGCACATCTTCCCACCTCTTTATTCCTTGCAATGTGCAGGCATATGCTCCAAGCACAGGGAGCACAAGGCAGGGGTTTGAAGGGAAAGGTGCTGGCAGCAGCCTGCTGACATCCCTGATGCTCTGTGACATCCTCAGATGCTGGTTCCTCGCTATGGCTGTTGCAAGCACAGCTGCTGCTTGTTCCACTCCTGTCAACACTTCGAGCCTGCAGCAAGCACAGAGCTCTCCCTGTTTTCCTGGGAGATGTGCTGGGAATCTTCCTGAGCTGTGCCTTAAGAGGAGGTGGAGGCAGGGCTGGCTCCCAGAATATCCTGCAGATTGAATGGCAGCAGGAGCAGAGCTTTGCCACTCCCTCAGAAGGAGGAGAGCTGGATGTTAACAGTGACAGCTTTCATTGCCTCACAGGTAATCACTTGTTATTTTAGAAACACTTATGCACTTAAGAAATTGCTCAGTTCTATCCAGCAG
This sequence comes from Phylloscopus collybita, assembly GCA_027886175.1. Classification (NCBI taxonomy): domain Eukaryota; kingdom Metazoa; phylum Chordata; class Aves; order Passeriformes; family Phylloscopidae; genus Phylloscopus; species Phylloscopus collybita. Next base: position 7,914,799 of record JAJNNQ010000057.1, read on the forward strand.
AGTACAGACTCAGGGTCCTACCCAGTGCTTGTCCCCAGCTTTTGCAAGATACCTGCTTTGTTTTCTTCCCTTCCTTTACTAGATTGGTTTCAGACAGCAGTAAAATTTTCCTCTAAAATTACAGAATCATCATAAAATGGTTTGGGTTGGCAGCAACCTTAAAGATTGTCTCATTCCAACTCCCCTGCCATGAACAGGGACATCCTCCACTATCCCAGGCTGCTCCAAACCTGGCCTTGGACACTTCCAGGTATCCAGAGGCAGCCACAGCTTCTCTGGGCACCCTGTACCGGAGCCTCCCCAACTTCACAGGGAAGAATTCCTTCCTAATATTTAGTCTAAACCTGCCCTCTCTCAGTTAAAAGAGGATTACCCCTTGTCCTATAAATAAACACTTAATATAATATTCTTATTATTCTTGATAAGAATATTAAGTAAATACTGCTAAGGCCATTCCCCTACTGTTCCTGATATTTAGTAATTGCATTTTAATTCATGCCTCCAGATTTAATTGGCAAGTTAGGAGGTCTAGTTACAGACCTGGAACCAACTTGCCTTCTCTGGAGACTGTGTCAAGGTGTCCTAGTGTCGCTGTGGAACACAATGAAGGGAGACGCGGAGTAGATAGAAGGCTGCTGTGGACCCCTCAAGAGGAGGAGCCGCAGGTTTATTTTCCAAACTTCTTTTATACTTTTTACAAATGTGCCCACCTTAGAGGTGGGACCCCTGGAACCATTGGTCACTCACCCAGACCACCACGCGAAGTCCCTCCTCTGGGAACGCATGTGGAAAAACAAGATAGCTTACAGAAAGTGAACTTGTTTACCAGTTTCAGTGCCTGGGAACAGAATTTCCTAAAACCAAAACATGGCAGGCACGAATTGTGGCAACATGCTAGCACATCACTGACATGAGCAAGTAGCTGACAAAGCACTGCACAGCCTTCAGACACACAGATATGACCTGCAAAGGCTTCTGGATGTGACCTTTTATTCATTTTACAAGGCTCTTCCATAAATGATTGTCCTAGGTTACAATGTAAAATGGTGCCCAAGGTATGTATTCTATCCCCATGAGCCGTTGGAGCCAAGGTGGGGCAGTGTTTTCCTTATCTTCTGTTAACGAGCCTAACAATGCCTTGCCACATGACTCATAGATAACTTCCTCCGGGAGTTATCTCTGTTTAATGGGCCATCAAGGATCCACTGCATGACTCAAAGAATGAGATCATCCCATTGTGAGATGCTCCACCCAGGGGGAGGAGCCAAGCATTCCCACCTGGATATAATCCAGGGTTTGAGACATCACAAGCAGCTTTTATCCACTGGACTCCCAGAGGAGACAAGAGCTACCAAATGGAATCACTGCTTTGACAAGAACATCTCATCTGGTTCCACTGGATTCCTGGAGGAAGACTGGACCCTTCTCACCATCACTGGACCCTTTTCTCTCAGGATCATCTCTACTCCAACAGAACCACATCTGCCACTCCAGGAGGACTTACTTTTGGACTGCTTCAAACACCCTGACCAACAGGGTGTCAAGTTGTATTGTTCCATTTATTTTATTTTACCTTTTTTTCCTCTCTTCTCCTATTAAATTGTATCTCTGACTGGGAGTCTCACTGGTTTTGCTTTCAAACCAGCACAATGATCAAGTGCTGTTCTGTACTCTCCAGTAATCTGATATTCATCTTAGGGCAGGGATATTTGTCATGAGCTACCAGCTCCACTTGTCACAGGAACAAAGGCCAAAGAGACCCAAGAGCTGCATGGCCATTTCAGCTCCTTCCTGATGAAGAAATGGTCTCTTCCACAGCTCTTTTCTATCCACCTTCCCCTGGGATATTGGCAGCTCACACAAGGTCTGGGTAATCCTGGGTACTTAGATGGAGGCTTCCAAGGAATAGCCAGGCTGCTGAGGAGAAATCTCTGGGGGATTCAGTAGGTAAATAATAGCACATCTGTGCCAGAGAAATCAAGTCTTTCAATGACACATAAACCTAGCCTCCAAGCACACACTGTCAGTGGTATCTGCACTTTTGACAGAGGTTGTTCCAATAAATTCCCATTTTGGTAACCTCCTGTCATGTGAAATTCCAGAAAAGAAATATGCAAAAACATACACCAGGCTTTTCTTGTGATCATGTTTCCAGAGAGTTCCTCACTTGTTGGTATTTACTGTTTTTCCTCAGACTTTTGGAGGAAGTGAAATGGAAACAATGGTAGCTTATTTGATCAAGTATGACTAAGCAGTAATCATTCATTTGCCAACCTAAAGAGTAGAAAGAGAAAATTAATGAATAGCCATGTGCTAATAAACTGAGGTTAATTTGAATTGCCAAATGCCACAGATTAATTGATTTTTGTACTTTCTGCATTTTTTTTCTGTACTCTATGCTTTCCCTCTTTAAATTCCCTTGTGGCTTCAGAAGAAAAAGATGTTTTCTAGTTCCTGTCAGATGAGGTTGGATAGTGCTAACATGTACCACAGCACAGCTGCGTCACACTGGATGGGTGTTGAGCAGTGTCTCCAAACTAACTCTTATGAAAATTGTTCTTTATTTCTCAGGGATACTTGATGATGGTCAGAAAAACAAAAACCAGTTTGAATTTCTGCAGTCAACCTGAAGGACACATAGGCCTTGTGCCCTTTGGAATTTACATTTAGAGTAATTGTTAAAGCACCTGAGCAAGTGATGCCCAACTACAAGGCCTGGGAAAATGCTTCAGTAATGCTATCAGTATGTTGCAACTCCACCTAATCCTTCTCATAATTTCTCACATGAACAGTCTCACTTCCTTCAGCTGGACTTCTCCCAGGCAGCAGTTCAGGGGTGGCACCTGAGTGTGGCTATCAAAGCACAGCCTCTGGCTCCTTCATTTGCCACCCAGCACTCTTCCTGTCCCTCTATTTGACACAGCCCAGCCCCTCTCCTCCCTGCTCCCCTCTCCCCACAAGAACTGTAGCCTTGAGTAAGAAAGGAAAAGCAAAGAACCTCTTGTGATTTGGAATTAAAAGGTGCAGAGGAAATGCCTGATGGAGACCATTATCACTTATCTCTCACTGCCAAACATCCTCAGCTGTCAATGCAGTTGAGCCTCTCAGTTGAACATATCATAATGACTTGCTGTCCATTTGAGATCAAACCAGTGCATCCATCCAACTTCTCTTTGTACTTTCTTAGCCTATGAGAGGCAAGCAAAATCATCCCTCTGCAGTGTATCTCTGTCAATAAACTGCCTGGATTTTGCATTAACAAAAACAATCCTTTGACAGTTAGGGAAGATGATTATTACCTAATGCCTCTTTACTCCCTATCCTGCTCCTCGAAGCTCAGCTGCACACATTAATTTAAAAGCGGAAAACATAACAAGAGTAGGAAGAAAGAAAACCATGTCACAAGCTCAATTTGAGAAGTTTAACTTCCTACAGAGAGTTAGGAAGCACAAACCTGTCTACATGCTCACCTACATGATTAAACTTGGAATGTTTTTGAAGTGCCTGGTTTTACATTACGTGGTCAGTCCAGCCAGGTCCTGCTATACTGTAGCTGGGCCCAGTGCAGCTTTTAGAGAAGTTTTTTAGGATTTAAAAAATAGTAGCTGTGCTTCCTTCTTTCTGCATGGAGTATTATAACACTGGGCCTCAGCCTTGTCTTTGGGAAAGTGACCCTTCAGCTGTGCTACCTCTGTGGTGTTTAGGTCTCTCAGCTGATCCTTCTTTATTTTAGACTTGAGAAGATGTTTCATGCTCTGGTGTTATTAGTACACAGCACCCTGGCTGCCCCTGGGCACCAGCACCTCCTGATATGTTTCCACAGGATACACAGGTAAGCTTCCAACCTAAATGCATCTCCTTGAGGCAAACAGGCAGCTACAGCCTCAGGTCTCACTGAAAACCCCATCAGCAGAGTCAGGAACAAGCCTAAAGGGGTCTCATTTAAAAATGGTGGGTGCTGTAAAGCAGCAACTGTGAGTCAAGAAGAGCACAGAAAGAAAAAAAAAAAGTTATTATGAGGAGAGCTATTTTCTCCTCTGGGAATGGTGAGGAAAGGGCACATCTAAACTCTGACATCAGAGAGCTCCTTGATCCCTCCATCACATGTCAGAAAGCTCCTTGATCAGCCCTGTGATTGGTACCTCAGTGTGCAGTTGTCATTTTGGGGAATGTTTCTTGTTAGTTTTCAGTTTACCCTACAGAAGAATCAGGAAGAAAACGTGTCCTGCAGAGGTGCCCTGAGGCCAGGTGTGTTGGGGTGAGGGATGTCAGAGATCCTGGTGGCTTTGCTGTGGACAGAGCTGCAGGTCTGTCCCAGACCTTCCTTTCCAGCAGCCCTGCCAGGCTCCTCCCCTGCCCCAGCTGTCTGTGCTGGCAGCAGCTCAGCAGAACACGAGGTGCAGCTTGGCCTTGTACCTACCTGTTGTATTGCACTAAGTAGTTAGTTCACTTTGTTATATTGCACTGGATGTTTCTGTTACATGTATTCACACCAAGTATTTGCTGTACCTTCCCATGAGCCTCTGCACTGCATTCCCTCTACCTGACACCACCTATGCCTCACTTCCCCCAGGTCAGTCCCCATTGGCTGGTAGACCCCCTCCCCTCTCCCTCCTTGGCAGAGGGCATAAAACTACCCTCTGGCAGGGAATCGGTCTCTTAATTCCTTCAAGCTGCAGGGAGTAGGTTCTGCATTAAACTGTGGAACTGTGTTCCCGAAGAATTAAGAGCGCCTTTTTTTCTTTTATCTTTGTCCTTGCCTCAGTTTCCCCCCGAGGATACTGCTAGCCAGGGCTAAATCTCAGGGGCATGAGAATTGAGGCAGAGTGGTGCCCAATGTGGGGCTCCCATATGGTCTGAGACCCCACATGTTTAACTGGATTTCCACTCGGAACCGGTGGATTTTACAAGCTTTGGACAGTCATTCACTCCAACCAGAAGTGCCATTTTTTGCACAATGTTCTGGCCAGGAATGGGACCGGCAGTTCATTGAGACCTGGACATATTGGCCCTGAACGAAGGACCCTTTGCAGCAAATTCCAACCAGCTGAAGTCCCAAGAGGAAGGTAAGTACTTTTGGGATCCCCCAAAGTGACCCCCAGGTGTGGGCTGGTGGGACACAAAACCTCAGCCTTAGAGGAAACCCCATGTGGGTGGGGGGTGTAAGCGGGGGGGGGGGGGGGGGGGGGGGGGGGGGAAGCTTCCAGACACAACAGGAGGGGCACAGGCAAACACGGATGGGGTTTTTTTGCCGGTCCGGACGGCATTGACCCGCGGTTTCTGCGTTTTTCCCCTGGCTCCGGCAGCCACGTGCTGCAGCAGTGTCTGGCTGGCTGGCAGCGGCAGCTTTAAAAACCGCGGGCTTCCCTCTCACGTGGTTTCTCCATCTTACCTCACTGGTGAGGGGAGGGGAAAACCGAGCCCTTCTCCTAAGCTTGGTTGCTGTGTTTTCAGTTTGTTTGTTTTTTTCACTGCAAAGGGGTAGAAAAACTGCGCAGGCTGCATTTTAAAATGGGGTCAAAACTCTCTGTGCAGGAAAAAGGCCCATATTCTCAAATCCTACAAGTTCTAAATGGTGGGGACAGTAAAATCTCTAAGGGGAAATTACAGCAGTTCGTTCGCTGGCTGTCTTCTGATCTGCCTGACTTTAACCAGCAAAATGTTAAGTCTGTCTCTGACTGGGACAAGGTGGGAACATTACTGACAAATCCTGTAGATTCAGGAGATAAAACAGCTTCAAAATTTCTCCCACTGTTCATTTTGATTCGTAAAGAAGTGAATAAAAGGCAGATGAAAGAACAGCCACGGCAAGCCCCCCTTCCCACCAGTTTCCCTACCCCTTCATCCATCTCCTCTGCCGCTGAGCTGAGAGAGAAGTTTGGAACAGTCCAAGAGACGCAGGAAGCCTGGCAGGACCATAGTCTCCCTGGCCCTTCACCTCCTTCTCAGCACCCTGGCTCTGGCAGCTGTGCGCAGGCTGACAGAGAACTTTCCCTGTATCCCTCTTTCCCAGTTGCTGTACCTAAAATTTCACGTGTAGCTGTATCTGAAAATAACCCCCCCTACCCCCATAATGGTCCCAGCCACGTGACAGAAATGCAAAATGGCTGAAAGCACATGGCTGAGCACGTGACTGGCCCTCCACCCTATCCTTCTTCCCACAATCCCTTTTGCCCACATGTCCCCTCCTACAACCCCTTCCTCCCCCCAGATACCCCTGCCCCCTCCCCCATGTTCCCACCCTGCATGACATCATCCTGCAACCCCGCCTCCCGATGTTGCAACCCTGGTTCCGACGGTTACCCTGCCCCTTCAGACAACCCACCCTCTTCCCACTTCCTGGTTCCCACACCTCCCCCTTCCAAACCTTGGCTCCCACTCCCCCTGCCTGACATCCACACCCCCCTAGCCGGTTCCCATGCCTACCCACCCAGCCCCTGCAGGAGTGGGTGTGGGGCCAGGGCTGCTGGAGATACTGAAGCTGCCAGGGGTGCCGAGGCTGCATGGGCCGGGGGTGGGGGCAGGTCTGGAACAGCCGGGGGTTGGGTGGGGGCCAAGGCTGCCAGGGCTGCCAGGGCCTTCCGGGCTGGAGGTGGAACAGGGGCCGCCGGGGCCGGGGTCACCAGAACCGAGGTTGCAGGGGCCTGGGGAGGCCCCGGGACACGGGATAGCCCAGAACCCGATCCCCACGGGGGTGGGGCCAAGGCTGCTGCCAAAGCCGGGGCCCGGGGTGAGGGGGGGAGGGGGGGGAAGGCAAGCCCACAGCCAATCCCCATAGAAACAAAACTGGGGAAGAAAGCCATAAAGATCAAGGCAAAACAAGTGAAGTAATTCCAGTAGCAGCCCCTGTGGTATACTCTGGTTGAGATAATGCAACTAGAAGCTACCAGCCTTTCTCTTTCAAAAATAGAATGGATTTATGCAAAGTCGAAAGAGAATTTGGCCAAGATAGTGAGATGTTTAAAAGTGTGATGAGAACTACCTTTTCATCTCTTGAATTAACACCAGCAGATCTAAAAGAAATATTCTGATGCCTGTTGTCTCTCTCAGAATTTGATTTCTGGGAAGAAACATGGAAAAAATACTTAAAAGATCTTTTAAATGAATTTGGGCAAACCCCTCAAGGTGCTAAAGATTTAGAGGGAACAGACATCACCTATGAGCACCTGTGTGGTAAGGGACAGTGGGCTATCCCAGAGAGCCAAGCTAGAGTGCTATCAAAATTCATTCTAGAAAAAAATTGAAAGCAGGCAGAGAAGCCATTTAAGTGGCTACCTGCAACCGTACTGCAGGGTAGTTATATCCATATTAAACAGTGTGATTCAGAAGGTTTTTTGCAGTTTGTGGATCGCCTGTGAGCAGGAATAGAATGTCAAGTTTGGGACCCAGTAGCACAGGCAGAAATAATCAAGGAGATGGCTCAGAGGAATGCCAACGAAGCCTGCCGCAGGGTAATCCTAGGACTGCCCGTTGACCCTCCCCCTACCCTGACACAGATAGCAATAGCCTGTGAAAGGATAGCAGAGCTTTTCAGCTCACCAGAAGAAAAGCCTGGATCCAGCAACCCAAATACTGTAGCAGCTGCAACACCAGAAGGGGACAGACAACAGACTTCATCTGGACGGCTTCAACACATCATCTGCTTCCTGTGCGGAAGGCCTGGACATTTCTCCAGAAACTGCCCCCAAAACCAGCAGAAGACGAAAAAGACTCAGAGAGATGGAACAACCAGCAACTGAAAAAACTAAGACTCGAACGCGAACCTGTGACACACCAAGACACAAATGCAGCAGGTCCCACTGTAAAAAAGGACTCTCTTAACAAAAAAAAAAAAAAAAGGGGGAGAAAGGAAGCTGGGTGTGGGGAAACAGAAAGAAAAAAATGAGGAATGCTTACCTAACAAGGCTTGGCTGCCTTGCGTGCGTTTTAAGCTTATAACTAAAGATACTTTTCAGATCTACCCACTGGACAATCACTGAAACAGAGTTGCCTGAGAGATCACAAGACTTGATGGTAGATCACACAGGACTGGACAGTGAGATTTTTGTTACTGGGGACACTGCACACACACCCATAGAGATTGAGATTGTTCCCATGATCATTAAGGGGAGCATACCTAAACTCATTTTCCTGGCACTTTGTCCTCAGCCACCCTTCTATTTGGCCAAGGGGCAAATCATCGCCTAGGCCATTCCCACTCCAGCGGGGGTCCCAGTAGATGGCAAAACACCTGATGTCTACTGGGCAGAAGTGGTGGGTGACGACAAACCCATGATGGGGTGCAACCTTACCCATGGAACAGACCATCTCCACATAGATGGACTCTTAGACTCTGGAGCAGACATTACTGTAATACCAGGAAAGGTGTGGCCTTCTCATTGGGACTTGCAGCCCATGGCTGGCAGACTTCAAGGTATAGGAGGGCTCCAACTGGCAAAAATCTCAAAAAGCACTGTGCAAATTGAGGGGCCAGATGGAAAATTGGCCAGTGTCCATCCGTTTGTCATTGACTATAAGACTCCCTTGTGGGGGAGAGACACCATGTCCCAGTGGGGGGTCAAATTAGTTATCCCAAAAGACCCCCAGGATTTTTAGAAGTGGCCACTGTGGAGCACCCTACCCAAAAGTTAACATGGCTGGATGACACCCCAGTTTGGATAAATCAGTGGCCACTCTGTAAAGAAAAGCTTAGGGCACTCGAGGAGCTCATAGAGGAACAATTAGCAAAGGGTCACATAGAAGAAACCATCAGTCCTTGGAACTCCCCAGTCTTTGTAATAAAAAAGCCAGGGAAGAACAAGTGGAGGCTCCTCCACGACCTCCGAGAAATAAACAAGGTGGTACAGGACATGGGCTCTCCAACCAGGGATACCTTCCCCAACAATGCTCCCTCAAAATTGGCAATTGGTTGTCCTAGATATCAAGGACTGTTTCTTCCAAATTCCACTACACCCAGAAGATGCCCCATGGTTTGCCTTCTCAGTTCCTACCATTAATGAAGAAGCCCTAATGAAGCGCTACCACTGGAGAGTTTTGCCGCAAGGCCTAAAATGCAGCCCCTCCATCTGCCTCATGTAGCCTCATTACTGTCCCTGGTACACGCCAAAAGAAAGGAAGCCATTATCCTACCCTATATGGATGATGTGCTTGTGTGTGCCCCTGATGACACTACACTCCAACACATGCTTGACCTGGTGGTTAAAGATCTAACCTCTGCTGGATTCCAGCTGCAGGAAGACAAAGTTCAAAAGATGCCACCTTGGAGGTACCTGGGCTTGGAGATCACTGCGCAGACCATTGTTCCGCAAAAATTGGAAATCAAGAGTGATCCCAAAACCCTAGCAGATCTTCGATCCCTGTGTGGGTCCTGGAACTGGGTCAGGCCCTGGCTAGGTCTCACCAACGAGGACCTAGATCCCCTCAACAATTTATTGAGGGGGGAGAAAGACCTGCTCTCTCCCAAAGAACTGACCCCAGAGGCAAAAACTGCAATACAAAAGGCACAAAAGGCTTTGACCGAGAGGCAGGCTCACCAGTACCAGCCTGAGCTGCCTTTGAAATTCATTGTTCTAGGAAGGTTGCCACACTTACATGGTTTGATATTCCAATGGATCGAAGGGCAGAGAGATTCACTCTTAATAATAGAGCTGGTCTTCCTCTCCTGCCAATGATCCAAGACTATCACAATGCCACAAAAGCTGATAGATCGGCCGATCCAAAAAGCCAGGTTGAGACTGCGTGTGCTGGCTGGTTGTGACTTTGCGTGTATTCACCTCCCGGTCAAACTTTCCAGGGAGGGAAAGAACGCTCCCGAGAGGCTGACCAAAGAGATGTTTGAGTGCCTGCTCCAGGGGAATGCCAACCTCCAAATATCTCTGGACAGCTTCAGTGGGCAAATATCAGTCCACGCCCCATCTCACAAATTGTTTAATGAGGTGTTCCACCTCATTCCTTGTGAGAAAAGGAGCCAGAGGCCACTCAAGGCTCTCACAGTGTTCACTGATGCATCCGGGGCATCCCACAAGTCAGTGATGACTTGGAGAAATCCCCAAACTCAGCATTGGGAAGCTGATGTGGAGTTTGTGGAGGGATCGCCTCAGGTAGCTGAACTGGCTGCAGTAGTGAGAGCTTTTGAGAGGTTCTTGGAGCCAATTAATTTGGTTACCGATTCAGCCTACATGGCAGGGGTAGTGTCCAGGGCAGAGCAGGCAGTTCTTAAAGACATTGGGAATGAATGCCTCTTCAGGCTGCTCTCAAAACTAATTTATTTAGTTTCGCATCGAGAGCACCCATTTTATGTGATGCTCGTAAGGTCACATACTGATTTGCCAGGTGATATCGTAGAGGGTAATTGCAAGGCAGATTCCCTTGCAGCCCCAGCACAACTGGCACGCCTTCCAGATGTTTTCCAAGAAGCAAAGCTAAGTCACCAATAGTACCATCAAAATGCACCAGGCCTGATGTATCAAGTCCAACTAACACGCAGTCAGGCATGGGCCATCGTGGCTACCTGTCCTAACTGTCAACACCAAGCCATGCCATCGCTAGGTGTGGGGGTTAACCCCAGAGGGCTTGAAAGCTGCAAAGAGTGGCAGACAGACATCACACACATTCCTAGTTTTGGCCGCCAAAAATATGTGCATGTGAGCATTAACACCTATTCAAGTGCACTTTATGCCTCTGCCCACACAGGAGAAATGGCTGCACGTGCCAAGAAACATCTTGTGCAAGCCTTTTCAGACGCTCAAAAAGGTCCTGGCTAGGCAAGACAGTTCCACAGCATGGAGGTCACCAACACAAAACCCCTGCAAAGCCATGTTTACCATTAACTTTCTGAACTGTTCATTTGAGAATATGAGTCCTCCAGTGGTACATCACTATAGCAGCGGCAATCAGTTTAAGTTGTCACAGCGTCCGCCAGTTTTGATTAGGGACCCAGAAAACTGGGAGATCAAGGGTCCTTATGAGCTCATGACCTAGAGGCATGGCTACACGTGCATATCCACCCCCTCGGGCCCACGCTGGATACCCCAAAAGTGGGTGAAACCTTTTGTTCTCAAAAACCCAGCACCAATGGAAGATGATGAGAAGCAAGCAGCTGTCACTTCAAAAAGAAGACGCCTCCGGAAAGAGAAGACAGAGCCTTCTTAAAAATCGGGTTAATTCTGGCAGATCGCAGATTGATAATATGCTTTAAACATGTCTGTGTTTCCTTTTAGAAAAAACCCCTACCTCTCACTAAGCTTCGCAATGAGCCCTGTCCAAATTGTCATCCTGTTTGCATTGAGCAGTCTGACAACTGTGTGGATTGTCCCTCAACCACGCCAAAACATCTGGGTTGCCTGCCAATAAGACGCAGCGAAAGCTATGCGTGGTTGGGCTAAGGAATTCCTGGTTTTGCCTAGGCGCTGTCCATTACTCAATGCGAAAGCACTGCAGGTTCGGCATCAGTGGTCTTATGTAGCTGTAATATGGAGAAGCTAAAAGGATTAAAAGGGGTTTTGGGCGGCAATGCCCCCATCCCGGGTGCTTCTCCTTTGGGTTGTTTGTTGGCACATTGGAAAGAGGGGAATTTCGGTCAAGAATTACAGAAGGATAAATTGATTGATTATTGTAATGTATGGTGGCCTAATTATGTTTTGTCTGATAATCAGAGGTGGCCGGAGAATGGGTCCTTGCGATCAAATCTTATATCACAGCTTATGTCATTTTGTAAACAAGAGGAGAAACTAGATGAGATCCCATATGTTGATTTGTTTTTCTATTTGCGGGGTAAACCAGTATGGTTGGTAGAATGTGGTTTAAAGGCACTGATGCTTGAAGATAATCACTGCCTTGCTTGCGTCCAGGATAAGCGCTGTGTAGAACATTTGGCTGAATGTTTTGGGAGGGGGAGAGATGATTTGGACACTGATTTGTTAGTGGGACCCACTGCCCCCAACAATGCCCCCTCAGCATCGAGTTCCACTCCGCTCGGCCTCACCCCACCAGATTCCCTTACCCCTTCCCCGCTTACGCCTGGCCAATATGCCTCTCCTCCGCCTTTGCCTGCTCAGGGAAATCCCCCCCCCTTCTACCTAAGCCTGCTCAAGGAAATACCTCTCCCCCATTGTGCCTGTTCAGAGCTATCCCCCTCCCCCACCAACGCCTGCTCAGAGATTTATCCCTCCACTGACACCTGCTCAGGGGTACCCTCCTCTCCCACCTACACCTTCTTTGCTGGCTCCCATCCCCTCTGCCCCCCTGTACCCTCCTCTTCCGGAGTTGCCCGCTGCTCCTTTCCCGGGTAACAATCAGGATTTGACTGTGGAATGGGGACAAAAGGGGGGGGAAGAAAGGACAGAACGGAAAGTAGTAACAGTGAAGAAGATAGGTCAGACACCCCAGTAGCCCATTGTACATGAGGAAGGCTGGTCCCAGCATGGCCTAAAACAGAGAAGGGTATATTAAAATCAGGCAAACAAAAGAGAACGATTATTGCACCGCTAAGGCAGGGAGTGGGAGCTGATGGACCAGTTTTTGTAAAGGTACCTTTCTCACCTGCTGATTTAGTCATATGGAAACAGTCAGCTGGAACTTACCAGGAGAACCCTGATAAGGTGGCCAGAATTGTAAAAATGATAATGAAAACTCAAAACCTGGACTGGGATGATATCCAAGTAATATTAGACACTCTAATGGACTCTACTGAAAAAGAGATGGTACTCAGAGTGGCTAGGGAAAGGGCGAGAGAGGATATTCATAATGGGTTAATAACAGGAACTTTAATGGGATTATAATTTTCCTTCTGAGGACCCTGGGTGGGACCCTAATGATGCATCTGGAGTAGATATCATAAAACTAAAGCAATATCAAGAGTAGATTTAAATAGGCATTCAAAATGCTATACCTAAAACTATGAATTGGTCAAAACTATATGAGATCAGGCAGGAGAGGAAAGAATCTCCAACTGCCTTTTTAGAAAGACTTAATGAAGCAGCCAGAAAATATACCGACCTACAAACAGATACAGAACAAGCAAGAGTTCAGCTTGCACTTATTTTCCTTGGTCAGTCACAGGATGACATTAGGAAAAAGTTACAGAAACTGTAAGGAGGTGAGTTAAGGAACTTGGATAAGCTCCTAGAAGTTGCTTGGAAAGTTTACAATAACAGAGACAAGGAGGTAAATAAACAAGGGCAAAATCTCTTGGCAGTAGTACAAGGAAATTCACGAGGGAGTAGAGGTGGTTGTAGCAAAGGTAAGACTATGGGGCAGGGCGGGTTTGGCAAGGGCTGCGGGGGACCAGGATTGGGTTTGAATCAGTGTGCATACTGCAAGCAGGAGTGGCACTGGAAAAGAGAGCGCCCAAACCGGTTTTACCAGGGCGATCAGTTCCAGCAGGGAGACGCTACCAAGGTGATGGTGTTATATGCTGGGTGGAAAGAATCCATGCCCCGGGAACCTCTGGTAACTTTACAGTTAGGAGATATGGGAGTGAAGTTTTTGATTGACACAGGAGCTGCCCACTCAGTTTTGAATAACCTAGAAGGACAAATCGGGAATAAATCAACTACAATTTTAGGAGCTACAGGGAAGGAGAAAAATAGGCCATTCTTACAACCCCTAGGTTTGTGTTTTGGGAATAAAATATTAACTCATGAGTTCTTGTATGTGCCTGAATTCCCCATCTCACTTTTAGGTCAAGATTTATTGGCAAAGCTCGATGCAGTAATTACCTTTGAAAACGGGGAACTATTAATGAAAATACCTGAATCAAAAATCAGAAAAATTCTAATGATAAGAGAGAAACCGGTTTCTGCAATTCCTAGAGAAGTAGAAGATGCAGTAATTCCCTCTGTCTGGGAAACAAATATACCTGGAAAATCTAAACTAGCACAACCAATACATGTGGAACTAAGGAAGGGAGCAAAAACTGTACAGGTTAAACAGTATCCCATAAAAACAGAAGCACGGCAGGGAATAGCAAAGACTATTGATAAATTCTTAAAATATCAAATACTAGAAGAATGTGAATCAGAGTACAATACACCCATATTCCCAGTAAAGAAACCCAATGGGTATTATAGGCTAGTACAAGATCTGAGGGCAATAAATGAAATAACCAAAGACATTTATCCAGTAGTTGCCAATCCCTACACATTGTTGACATCTGTAAAAGAGATATATAAATGGTTTACCGTAATTGATCTAAAAGATGTTTTCTTCTGCATACCCCTTGACAAAGAAAGAAGGAAACTGTTTGCCTTTGAGTGGGAAAATCCAGAAAATGGAAGAAAGACCCAGCTCACCTGGACACGATTGCCGATGGGTTTTAAAAAACTCGCCCACCCTATTTGGAAACCAACTAGCAAAGCAGCTGGAAATCTGGACCAAAGAAGGGCAAGTACCAAGAGACCAATACCTTTTGTTGCAGTATGTTGATGATATACTGATAGCAACAGAAGAAAAGGCAACCTGCATAAAGGTAACAATTGAAATTTTAAATTCACTGGGAATGGGAGGATATAAAGTGTCTAGAGAAAAGGCACAAATTGCCCAGCAGACTGTGATTTACCTGGGATGCGAAATCTCACAAGGACAGAGAAAACTGGGTACTAACTGTATCCAGGGTATTTGTGCTATTCCAGAGCCCCAGAACCTCCACGAGCTGCGAGTCTTCCTTGGGATGACAGGGTGGTGTTGCCTATGGATCATGGACTATGGACTAATTGCAAAACCCCTGTATGAAGCTTAGAAGACACAGCTGTTCACCTGGGGCAAACCACAGGAAGAGGCCTTCCTGAAACTGAAAGAAGCACTGACGACTGCTCCAGTATTAGGGTTACCTGATCCGTCTAAAGACTTTCAGCTGTTTGTACATGAAAGGCTGCGCCTGGCACTGGGAGTCCTGACCCAATGTTTGGGAAGCTGGAAAAGGCTGGTGGGCTATTTCTCCAAACTTGAAAATGTAAGTGCCGGATGGCCTTCATGTCTGCGGGCAGTCGCAGCCACTGTAATGCTGATACAAGAAGCCAGGAAGCTCTCGATGGGAAGACACATAGATGTCTATGTGCCACACATGGTAACCACTCTTTTAGAGCAAAAGGGGGGCCATTGGCTATCTCCAAGCAGGATGATAAAATTCCAGGTAATCCTGACCGAGCAGGATGATGTTACATTAAAGACAACTAACTTTTTGAATCCAGCCTTGTTCCTAGGTACCACAACTGAAGAAGGAGCATGACTATATATAGGTAATAGAGTACACCTATTTGGCAAGAGAAGACCTTAAAGATGTTCCGTTAGAGCAACCAGAGTGGGAGTTATTCACAGATGGGAGCAGCTTCGTGGAGAACAGAACCAGATACACTGGATATGCGGTAACAACAATCAGTACAGTAGTGGAAGCAAAAGCATTACCACCAAATACATTGGCCCAAAAGGAAGAACTAGTTGCTTTAACCAGAGCACTAGAATTGAGTGAAGGGAAAAGAGTAAACATATGGACTTACTCAAAATATGCTTTTGGAGTGGTGAATGTGCATGGAGCACTGTGGAAAGAAAGGGGACTGCTGTCTTCTCAGGGTACGCACATTAAACATCAAGACGCAATCCTGCAATTGATAAAAGCAGTGCAAAGCCCTAAGCAAGGGGCAATCATACACTGTAAGGAAGTTTCAAAATTTGTGAGGGAAATTGAAAAGCAGATTGGACAGCCTGACAGGTTGCTCAAAAGGTGCAAACAGCAATGGCATTGATGCCTTTAAAACTTAATGTATCTTAATTTAATTTGCCTTCAAGACCAAAATATTCAGCAGAAGACAAGAGATTGGGATGTCTTCTGAATGCACAGCATTCAGAAGGGTGGTATGTAACTACACAAGAGCAAATAGTGATGCCCCCCTTGATAATGAGAGAAATCCTACAGACAAAACATAATGAGTGTCATTGGGGTGCAGAAGCATTGGTAAAATTGCTAAAATGGAATTTAATCTTGGTATGAATGTTAACGATGGCAAAATCAGTAATGACTGTCTTGGGTTATGGAACCAAAAAATGTGTGTGTATTCTATTTCATCTCTTGTAACTCTGGGGGGAGGGGGGCAGATGCCTTCTGATAATGGGCCAGCTTTTAAAAACAGGTGGGGCAGTGTTTTCTTAGCTCTTTCACCACCCGTCCTCCCTCCAGGGGGATATTTTCTGCTAATGGGACATTAAGGCTCACTAAGGACATGACATATTCCACCATCCTATTGTGAGATGCTCCACCCAGTGGGGGGAGCCAACCGTTCCTACCTAAATAAAAACTGAGATGCAGGAACACAAAGTATCTGGTTCCACTGGATTCCCGGAGGAAGACCGGACCCTTCTCACCATCACTGGACCCTTTTCTCTCAGGATCATCTCTGCTCCAACAGAACCACATCTGCCACTCCAGGAGGATTTACTTTTGGACTGCTTCCAACACCCTGACCAACAGGGTGTCAGGTTGTATCTCTGACTCTGTCAGGGTTTCTAGGATTGTTGTTTGTTTGTTTGTTTTACTACTACATTTGTATTGTTGATATTCCTAGTAAAGAACTGTTATTCCTATTCCCAAATCTTTACCTGAAAGCCCTTAATTGCAAAATTATAATTTGGAGGGGGTGAGGGGTTTACATTCTCTATTCCAAGGGAAACTCCAGCTTTCCCGGTCAGATACCTGTCTTTCAAAACCAAGACAGATTTGAAAAAATGTGAGATTTGCTTGAAAAACAACCTAGCAGCCAGACGGCAAGCACAGTTAGGAAGAATTCGGGTAGGAATAGAACCAGGAGACTATTGGCAAGTAGATTTTGTAGAATTACCAAAAACCCTTAGACAGTGCCTGGTCAATGAGTATTCTCCAGAAATTTCAATGTATGTCAAATTCCCCTTAGTGCATTAAATGAGAAAGCCCTGAAAATAAAACAGATCCAGCAGTAATAAATACTGCCACGAGTAGTGGAATGGAGGCAGATAAAGTAAGTTAGTGGGCATGTAATAAAACTTATGATTGCACTTCTGATGACATAAAGATGAAACAAATAGTAAACTTGCAAATTGGTTGTGCCTGCAGGGGAATCAAACACAAGGTAAAGTAAATTATAAAATAATTATAGGATGTGATAAAAGTATGATCTGGAGTCCAGGGCCATTTGTATGGGCAACAAGTGATGGTACCTGGACAACACATCTGCCTGTAGATGGGAAAGTAGAAGAAATTACTCTGAGCCTCTGTAGCCATGGTTCGTGCTGTGATGCTTTGGTTTCTCTGAAACTTTTTCCCAGACACTGTTCTGTCAACAAGAGACATGTTTTCCTAACTGTAACCTATGTTTACATTCCTTTCCCTAGGAGGGACTTCTTGATGTCACTCTGACTTGACCAATGTAGTTGAAGAATTTTGTCTTTCTTCCACCCCTTTGGGTGGTTCTTTGTACAATAGCATAAAGGGAAGAAATTCCCGGGTAATAGAGATTGGAATAATTTCAGCCTTCTGAGAGTTCGGAGTCTTTGTCGTTGCAATCTTGAACAGCATCATCTAGTGCACACCGACGTGATAGCAGCCGCAGGAACAAGGTAAAACCGTACCCTCGTCTATTTAAAGAAAAAAGGGTTTTTGGTAAAAACTGGCCCGCAAGCTCTTGCCAGTTCGTTTTCTCTCCGTTAAGGAGACAAAGTTTTGGCAAAATGATAATTCCTCTGCTAGGCCCAGAAGATGATCTGGTCCTGGGGCTCTGGGAAAATCTCTTGGAGCAAAAAGAGGCAAAAAATCCCCAGAGAACAATTTAAAGCTCTTTATCTCTGGGGAAATGAGCACAGCATTTTTCCAAATGCAGAGAAAGCACTGTCGAAGACATTGTGGCATTCTCTGGGAGATAGTCTGCATGAGACTCTATATTCTGGTAATGCAGACGTGGCGAATTTAATAATAACCTGAAAGAGATTTGTCACGGTGCTCAAAAGTTCTGGAGGGACTTCTAGTTCGCTTTCCAGTTCAAACCCAAGTTCTGCAGTTTCTGAAAATGGAGACGGCGCTCTAAGCGATCTACCGTCAGACGCAGAAACAGATGACGGAAACCTTGTGGACATAGACAGCAAAGGAGCTGAGGCAGACCGTGAACCTAGCCGTGGATTGGAACCCCCTTCGCCCACCCAAGCCACCGTGTTCGGTTCACTTTCTGCTTCTCCCCACGATTTTGACCTTTGGGGAGGGGTTTGGAGCCCCCCACGCTGTGGCGCAGGTGGCCAGCAGGAGTCAGGTGGGCTCGGGACCCCTGGGACCCCCCCTGACCCCACCCCGCAGGCACCGCGTCCCGCGGTGCATGGTGAAAGAAATTAGCCCCAGGTTATGCACTCCCGAGTTGTACTGTTACAGTGTTTTGCTGTAAAATTAAAGTTGCACTGTTACTTGCCTGTTTTAAACCGTTCATGTTGAATCTGTACCCTAAATTTCTGCTCGTTATGTCCAAGTTCTGTACCCTTTCTCCCTAAATCCTGGGCTTTCCCCTCTCCATCGAAAGCCCGCACGCCGCTGCCTAGTAGTCCCTCCCTACTGCTTCCTGCTGCTCCCTGCCTGCCTGCCGTCGAGCTGTGGGCCCCGCCCAATATGAAGATCAGGGAACTCCCATGGTGCCTGGCTGCGACCGGGAGTCCAGTTGGAGCTAGAAAAGCCCCTGAGACAGCGAGCCAACACAGAAACTGGACCTAAGAAGGACAAAACTGTGCGAGGCACATGTCTAGCTACCTGCAGGCAGCAGGTATTCTTTTGTTACTTTCTTGCCATGACCTGAAAGGAACTGGAGAGAGGTGACCCCCCTGGACCACACGAGCCAAAGCGATTCTATGGGAACCCCCGTGAGGAAGGAATCCCGACTCTGCAGCAGCACCAGCAGCAGCAGATTCGACTGCACCTCCTCCTCCGTGGTGTCTACAGGGAGCAGCGGTGGCGTGCGCAGCCCCTCGGGCCCCCTACCCAGAGCTGATTTCTAATAAAGGCTTTTTCAAAGGAGCTGGTCTCCTGGCCAATTTATAACAAATTGGGGGCTCGTCCGGGAGGTAACCACGCCTGAAGAGGACCGAGGACGGGACGGCCGACCGCCCTTTGGATCCCTAGGACAGCTGGTCACACCGGACCCAAGAAGACAGCCTGGGATCGGACAGCGCGGAAGAGCGCCGGTAAAGTATAGCCGGTGGCGGGAGTGGAGACGAGCGAGTGGTGTGTGAGTGAGACAAAGACTGGTAGCTCGGATCTTTGGAGCGAGTGTGGACCTCTTAATACCGCGGTTCCAGTCTCCCGCGAGGGAACTGGCCGGGAATGGAGGGAAGTGAAAGGAGAACGGTGTGAAAGAGGCGTCTCCAGGGGCATAGGCGCCCCCCTCCGGGCGTGCGGAGGTAATTTAGAGGGTGAGTGGCACGTCACAGGGTGTACGATTGTAGGATAGGCCCACCCCATTCTAGAATCTACGGAGGCAGGCTGCTCAGGCTGATCCAAGCGTGCGGAAAGCCTGGAGCCGTGGGTGTAGCACGCACCACACTGGCTGAGGTTACGGCCCGGGGTATCCACGGGTTGGGATACTGGCTGGGGTAGCTGGCGGGGTGTGGGGAGTGAGAGAGGGTACTGGCCGAGTTACGGCCCGGGGTGTCCAGGTGAGAAAGGGGTGCTGGCTGGGGTAGTGACTGAATCTCTAAGGGCGAGATATCAGGCTACCGACAGGGCACTCTGAGCACTGGCAGGAGTGGTGGTCGGACCCTGAGGGCGGGTAACTGCAACCACTACTGGCTTGGGACACCGGCTGGGGTAACTACCGGGGTACAGGAGTGGGCGCACTGGTTGGGGGTACCTAGAAGTGAGAGGTATGCGTTCCAGGTGCGGAGAGCCTACAGGGCCGGGGGTCTTTTGAGTATACCGCCTGGGTGTAGGATGAATGAAAGTTAGGGAAGTCCCAAGGTGCGAGGGATTTAACGATAGGGAGAGTGAGTGAGTCGCACACTGTACGTCCGAGTCCTGGCTGTAAGTGGTGACTGGAACTCTGGGCCCAGGTTGACCGGCCATTTATGGAAACTCGATAGATATACAGGAGAGGAAGAGGGGTGCTGGCTGGGGTAGTGACTGAATCTCTAAGGGCGAGATATCAGGCTACCGACAGGGCACTCTGAGCACTGGCAGGAGTGGTGGCCAGTCCCTGAGGGCGGGTAACTGGAGCCACTAACGGGTGTTCGTGGAGTGAGTGAGAAAGGGGTGCTGGCTGGGGTAGTGACTGAATCTCTAAGGGCGAGATATCAGGCTACCGACAGGGCACTCTGAGCACTGGCAGGAGTGGTGCCACTGGGGCCACTGACGGGTGTTCGTAGAGTGAGTGAAGATTACCTAGTGAGAATGGGAGGATACAAAAGTAAGCAAAAACCACCTGAGGAGGAAAAGGGGAAGATAAAGAACATTCCCCCAGATAGTCCATTAGGACAAATGTTGGAACTATGGGATACTGATGAGGCCACTAAAAATTTGAGCAAGGTTAAAATGATTCATTATTGTATTGAGGTTTGGCCCACTTTAAATTTACCTGGAAAATGGCCATGGTGTGGAACTAAGGACCCCTGGATGTGCTCGCAATTAAACCAGTATCTGAAATCCCGAGGGGACTCAGATACTGAGCAGATCCTTTATGCTGCCTGCTGGCAGAGACACAGAACTGAAAGTGAAACAGTTAAGATTTGTAAGCTACAAGAGGGAAAGAAGAAAAATGAAAAAGAGAAAAAGGAGGAAAGCAGTCCTTGGGACCCTCTTGATTATTTGCCTGCTCCTCCTGTTTACCCTGGGATACCCCAAACTGTCCCTGCTAACCCTCCAGCTTTACCTGTGAACCCCTTCCCATATCTCCAAACCATGATCCCTATTCCTTCTTCAGCTTGCTCCCCAACAGGATTAACCCCTACAGCTCCACCCTCTCTACCACTTCAGTCTAACCCGACTGTCTCGAGTACTAACCCCTTCTACTCTTCAGCTCTATCCTCGCCCTCTTCTAACACTGGCCTAGTCCACTCCCCCTCACCATCTACTGTCCCTGCACCCCCACACAACTGGGAGCTGGACTTGCCAGCCAATAATATAGAAACCCCAAAAGGACCCTACTGTGGCACCAGGTCAAGAACAAAGCTCTTCCCCCTAAGGAAAGTCCCGATAAGTGGGGCAGCTGGGGATGCACCTCTGACAGCTTCAGAAGTTGGGGGCTTTAAGAAAGAGCTGGGAGGCCTAGTTGGGGACCTGGTGGGGGTGGCTGGCTGGGTGGATCGGTTCCTGAATCCTAATGTTTGCACCTGGAGTGAGATGAACTCTATTTTGGGTGCCTTGTTCAGCCCCAAGGAGATGGCCATGGTCCATGTCGCGGGGATGCGAGTCTGGGAACAGGGGAGCAGGTTTGGGCCCCGGGCAGGGGACGGGCTCCCGCGGGCGGATCCAGGGTGGGATCCAGGTGGAAAAGGGGAAGGGCAGAATGTGGGAGACTGTGGAACCCTGGTGGTGAGGGGCATTGGAGGGTCTGTTCCCCGGGGTGGCAGCACCAGGCTGGCCTTTGATGGGACCCAGGGGGAATGGGACCCCAGCCACCTAGTTAAGCAGGGGAGGAGATTTTTGGTTACGTGGATCCCGACAGTCCTGAGGGCCAAGTGCTGTTAGAGGTGCAGTTCCTTGCTGGATCCTGGCCTGATATCAGGAAAAAGCTAGAAATTAGTAACCCATGCTGCTGTTTGGACCCAAGAAAAAGAGTGGACTGACGTTTCCCGTGTAAAAGGACCAGTATCGCCTCCTCCTAACTATGGACAAAACCCAGAAAAATCCCCCACGAGTCTCCCCAAGTGGACTGCCATCCAAGATCCTGCCAGCTGACAAAAGAAGAGAACCAATATATAATTAACATGAGTTGAGAGAAATAAAGAGGTTAGGGCTGCACCAAGGGAAGCAAGGGGAATGGTTAACCCCAGATAGACGAAAGTTTTTAAATAAAGCCCTAGCTTGAAAAATGCTAACAAAAATACACAGCCTGACCCACTGGGGCACCCAAGGGTTATGTGATAATTTTTTTAAGAGAATATTTATGTATTAGGGTATATGGTCGGGCCAAAGCAGTAACTGAAGGATGCCGTATATGCCAAAAGGTAAATCAGAAAGCGATGGGGGGGGAGTGCCCCAGGAGGAAGACGGATGGCATTGGGACCCTTTCAAAATATACAGGTAGATTTTGCCGAGGTGCCTTCAGTACAGGGTTGCAGGTATCTACTTGTTATGGTTGATTGTTTGGCCCATTGGGTGGAAGCCTTTCCTGCTGGGGAGGAGACTGCACAAGTGGTAATAAAAATATTATTGGAACACATCATCCCCCGGTATGGGCTAGTGAATAATATTGATTCAGACCGAGGTCCTCATTTTGTGGCCAAAATTCTACATGATGTCATTAAAGCCTTAAGAATCAGGTGGCGGTTGCATACACTCTGGCATCCCCAAAGTTCAGGGAGAGTTGAGAGGATGAATAAAACCCTCAAAAATGTATTTACTAAATTGATAACCGAAACAGGAATGAATTGGCTCAAGTGTCTGCCCCTGGCCCTTCTGCGAATCCGGGTCCGACCAAGATCTGACATAGGGGCTTCACCATATGAGATGATGTTTGGACTCCCCTTCTTACTGACCCCCTATAGCACTGGGGATTATTTAGAAGGAGAGGCCGCTACCCAGGAATATGTAAAAACAATTGGAAAGACATTGGCAGATCTTAAAAGAAGAGGGTATCTTCCTCAAACCTCTCCCTTGGACACTGACATGCATCAAATAAAACCAGGAGACTGGGTTTTAATTAAATCCTGGAATACCACCCCACTAACCCCTAAATTCGAAGGCCCGTTCCAAGTTCTGCGCACTACTCATACTGCAGTGCGAACCCAAGAAAAGGGCTGGACCCACATCACTAGAGTGAAAGGACCATTACCACCCCCGAGTTATCCCTCTGACCGCAACAAGGGGTCAGATCCCTCTGACCCTGCAACCCCAACAAGGGTTCCCTCTGAGTGGACTGCCACTCGAGATCCAGACACCCTCAAAGTAACTGTCAGGAAACAAGCAAAAACCAGTTAAAGCCAATAAGGGACAATAACAGTTATTACAAGCTGTCCGTTACCATTGTTAAAAATCCACATTGTTATAAGAGGTTAAAAAAGTGTTAATATAAAAGTGTAAAATAATGGTTAAATCCGATGTTATAAATTGTTATAATGAGTCACAATGTGTTAATGTAGAAGTAATAAGTAACAGTAATTCTTAATTTAAAAATTAAATCTCTTATAGGGCACACCCAAAGGGGAGCTAACTAAAACTAAGAAAAAGGTGGAAGGTGGGAATAAACAAGGGAGAACTCCACAAATCCAGCCTAAGAACTCCCCGACCCAAGAGGCAAGACCAGGTGAGACCAAAGAGAACCCTCAGAGCGAGATGGGGGCAGGTTCATACTGGACTCTTGGAGGGACTAATAGTAGTCCTATTGATATGATGAGGAGAAAGAACCCCCTGACCCAAGAGGCAAGGCCAGGTGAGACCAAAGGATCCACAAATAGAATGGTTCATACTGGACTCTTGGAGGGACTGATAGTAGTCCTATTGATAAGCAAGTTTACAGATGGGGCTTACTCCGAATGCTGTCATTCAGTTTGTGATGGGGAGAATCTACAATCCCTTATGAGAGTTCACACCCATGTGAATCCCACATGTTTTGACATGATCCAATTATCCACCTGTCAAAAAGAGAAAAAACAATATTGGATTGCAAAAAATGCTGCCACATTTAAGCAGTGCCTGACTGGGGAGTGCCCTATCAGAGAGTGGTCCTGTTTTAAAAAGTTAAGAAATACAGAGGGAGTAGCAGACCTGATAAAAGAAAAACCACTGGTGAAAAAGAATGAAATAGATGAACCCCTTGGGAAAAGTCTATTTGTCGATCTGGTAGAGGGAATCAGCCATAAACTAAATATAACAAACTGTTGGATATGTAAAAGTACACAAATGTCTGATGTATGGCCCTGGGAAGGGACAAGCTTATCACCCCTAGACATCCTGAGATGGAAGTTAATAACGGGGAAAAAGTATAAAACCTTCCTAGGAAGAATGGCTTGTAAAAGGTACTCACTGATCAAAGGGTTAAAACAAAAAGGGATCCCCAGGGAACCTGAAAAATATTGGTCTATTAGGAAAAAAAGAATCATGGTGCGTCTGTAATAAAAGTTATGGTCTACATGAGTGCACTAATAAAGGGACCAATCTTTTTTGGGGAATCAAAGAAATTTCAAAATATTGGGAACACCCCTATGACACACAAAACACATCCTGGAAAGCCCCAAAACACCTCTTTTGGATTTGTAGTGACAAAACCTACACCCATCTCCCAGGAGATTGGGCGGGTAGCTGCACCATAGGAATCATCAAACCAGCCTCCTCCCTCCTCCCACGAGAATCAAGAAACCATTTAGGCATACCCTTATATGAAAATTTAAAAAGAAAATACCGAAAGAGGAGGAGGGGCAGCACACAAACATGGAAAAGTAAAATACGGACACCAAAAAGAATAGTAAAAACATATAGGCCAGCAACTTGGACACAAGATAGATCATGGAGGTGCTGAACTCCAATTTACATGTTGAATAAAATTATCAGATTATCAAACAAAACAGCCCTTGCCCTTGATCATATCAGTAACCAATTGGCACAGACAAGAGCAGTAGTTTATCAAATCAAACTAGCAGTCGATTATGAAAGTAAGGTAATAAAAAATATTTCCAAAGAAATACAAAAAATTGCATATGTAAGTACCCAAGAATGGAAGCCCTTAATTAATATAGACTGGTGGGACAACTTCTGGTCCTTTGAAGGGACCTGGTGGGAAAAAGTAGTGTTCATTGCAATAAGTGCCTTTGTCAGTCTCCTACTTCTCCCCTGCATACTTCCCTGTCTAATTCGAACTGTAGCCACTACTGTTCCAGCTAGTCTCCAAATCCCTAAAGTAAAGATTCAGAAACCTACAAATACAATTAGATTAGAATCCCAAGAAGAACTGAGCACAGCAAAAAGAATTTATGACCAATACCAAGAATTAAAACAGATTTATTCCCTTGAGTCAGACATGGCCAATTGATGCGGGCTAAAGCCCGATCAAAGAAATAGAGGGGGGATTGAAAGAAATTAGCCCCAGGTTATGCACTCCCGAGTTGTACTGTTACACTGTTTTGCTGTAAAATTAAAGTTGCACTGTTACTTGCCTGTTTTAAACCGTTCATGTTGAATCTGTACCCTAAATTTCTGCTCGTTATGTCCAAGTTCTGTACCCTTTCTCCCTAAATCCTGGGCTTTCCCCTCTCCATCGAAAGCCCGCACGCCGCTGCCTAGTAGTCCCTCCCTACTGCTTCCTGCTGCTCCCTGCCTGCCTGCCATCGAGCTGTGGGCCCCGCCCAATATGAAGATCAGGGAACTCCCATGGTGCCTGGCTGCGACCGGGAGTCCAGTTGGAGCTAGAAAAGCCCCTGAGACAGCGAGCCAACACAGAAACTGGACCTAAGAAGGACAAAACTGTGCGAGGCACACGTCCAGCTACCTGCAGGTAGCAGGTATTTTTTTGTTACTTTCTCGCCATGACCTGAAAGGAACTGGAGAGAGGTGACCCCCCTGGACCACACGAGCCAAAGCGATTCTATGGGAACCCCCGTGAGGAAGGAATCCCGACTCTGCAGCAGCACCAGCAGCAGCAGATTCGACTGCACCTCCTCCTCCGTGGTGTCTACAGGGAGCAGCGGTGGCGTGCGCAGCCCCTCGGGCCCCCTACCCAGAGCTGATTTCTAATAAAGGCTTTTTCAAAGGAGCTGGTCTCCTGGCCAATTTATAACACATGGGAGCCTGTGCAGAGGCGGAGAACAGCCCACCCCCCATGCCTTTGTAGTGGCGGGGGGGTGGGGTGCACAGCACCGCTGGCGGAGTCAGGTTTGCAGGGTTCGGTCACGACGAAGTGCCCGCACTGCGGTGTGTCTACGCGGTACCCTTTTGGCAATGCCGATGTCGCGGTAACGGCCCCGGTCGGTGGCAGCAGCACGCCCCCATCACAACTAGCCCCTGCCATCAGAGGGGCAGGTGGGTCCTCTCCTGACTCCTCGCTGCCTGCTGCACTTGTGCAGCTGGCGGGAGCGTCAGTGCCTGTGCAGTCAGCAGCAGCAGCTGCACCTGCGCAGCTGGCGGAAGCATCAGCGCCTGCGCATCCAGCGGGAGCATCAGCGCACGCATAGTCGGTGGAAATGCCGGCAGCCACGGTTTTGGTGGATTTGTTCACCGATTTTGTCCCGGCGGGGGGTCAGCCCACTCCTTTCCGCCCGATGTGAGCAGCACCTTCCGGTGCGCCCTCACATCAAGGCTCCACCGTCTCTTCCTGCAGTGCCGGGGGGAGTGAGGCCACGGCTCAGTCGGCCGTTCCCCCCCCACCCCGTCTGTGTTTGCGATGCTGGGGAATAGTGTCGGGGCAGCGCAAGCCCCGGCTCCCCCTGCGCCTACTCTCCTGGCTCCAGGTGGGGCTGGTGCCAAATACTTATCGGTTCCAGAAAATGCCCCCATGCCAGCTTCCCCCCCGGTGCAGGGTGTGGGTGGCACCGAATCTCCTTTGGCGCCCCTTCCCCCTGCGTCAGTTTTGGATGCATCTGCTGCTTCCGTATTGCAGGCGCCAGCGACTTCCACAGTGGCTGGTGCGGCTCCGGTGGCTGCACACCCCGCCCCCTCTAGTGAGTCTGGGACTGCCATGTCTATGGCCCCCCTGGTATTCACGATTGGGTCAGGGGGCAACACAGCTGCCATGACACCTGCGATTGCTTGAAGCAGCGGGCCCTGAGTTGGTGCTCTCTCTTCGGCCGATCACTGGACCCTCCCCCCATGCCAGGTCACGGTCCGTCCCAGGGACCCTAAGCGTTTCTGGGAGGAAGTGAAATCCAAAGCTTTGGAAATGGGGTACTGGGACATTGTAGAGCGTCTCGTGGGGACTGGAGAGGGTCATTCTGGCTCGGCTAGCACTGAAAGGGATGTGATATCAGGTGCCAAGAACCCTGGACAGGTATCTCTGTCTGTTCCTGTGACATCCAGAGAGCAGATCCAAACAGATCCTGTCCCCTTGCAAGGAGGTGTTCAGGTTTTTCCTGTGCTTAGGGGTAATCCTACCACAGGGCAGCCTGGCACCCACCATGTCTTATGGAAAGCTGTAGTAGACCTACAGGATAAGGTGGCCAAGTATGGTCTGGTTTCTTCTGAGGTGATGCAGATGATTCGTGTCCTGAATGCAGATCTGTTGGCACCATACGATATCAGGCACATCGCTCAGGTGTTGTTCCAGCCTGTTCAGCTTGAGGTGTTCGAGCAGAATTGGAATCAATTGGCTAT
Source organism: Phylloscopus collybita (assembly GCA_027886175.1). Classification (NCBI taxonomy): domain Eukaryota; kingdom Metazoa; phylum Chordata; class Aves; order Passeriformes; family Phylloscopidae; genus Phylloscopus; species Phylloscopus collybita. The sequence continues at coordinate 7,942,250 of JAJNNQ010000057.1, forward strand.
CAAGGTCATTGCACAGAATAGTCAATTGGTTGCACAGGACCCCAGGCGTGCAGCTGGAGTGGATGTGTTCACAGGTGTTGGCCAATATGCTGACCCTGATCTTCAGGCGACCTTTCACCACCTTGTGCTGGAGCAGTGCCAGAAAACAGGAAATGCAGCATTGGTGAAAACCATTGAATTAGCTGCTCCAAAACAGAGATTTGTGACCATAGTCCAGGGGTCAAAAGAGTCATTTTTGGACTTTGTCGAGAAGCTTTCTGCAGCTGTTGAGAAGCAGGTGGATGATGTAGACGCGAGTACACTTTTGCTCAAAGAGCTTGCAAGGAGCAATTCCAATGCAGATTGCTGAAAGCTCATTGAGGCCCTCCCTGGAGATCCTTCTCTAACAGACATGTTCAAAGCGTGTGCTAATGTAGGCACCACAGAACACAAGATGGCTGCCTTCACTACTGCGTTGCAGTCATCCTGGAAAGGCCAAAAAGGTGGACAGCAGAAACAGAGAAAAGCACAGGCTGGGAAGAAGCAAGAAAAACAAAAGCAGAAAGCAAAAGCTCCCTTGTTTCTCTGTGCTTGGTGTCAGAAGCCAAACCATACTGCAGATGTTTGTACGGCAACAGTTGCTGCCAATGGTCAGCCTTTGCCAAGTTTGGGAAATGGGAAGCGGAGCGCCAAGGGGAAACGTGCACAGACCCTAAGCTTTCCCCAGGTCCTGCTGCTGATGCAGGCTTGCTTAGCAAGCTTGCAGCCAGCACCTGCAGCTCAGCCGGTGTTGACATCTGCACAGCTGCAACAGTTGTCTTAGACTCTTGCAAACCGCATAAAGTCCCCCTGGATGCCTTTGGACCCTTGGGTGAAGGCAAAAGTGCCTTCCTCATGGGGCGGTCAAGTGCTACCCTGCAGGGTATCATTGTGCATCTAGGACTCATTGATGCAGATTATACGGGACAAATTTATGCAATGGTTTCCACACCCACCCCCCCCAGTCACTATCCCCGAGAAAACTCGGATTGCTCAACTTGTACCTTTTAAGTCTTCTGTTTCTAGGACTGAGAACTGGTGGTGAGGAGATGGCTGCTTCAGATCTACCGGGTCGCCTCAAGTTCACTGGATTGCAGTCCTGACTGACAAATGTCTTGAGATGTTGTGTACGCTGTACCTCCCTGATGTCACCCCCTAAGAGATCCACCTTCGAGGTCTGATAGGCACAGGGGCGGACGTGAGCATCCTCTCCTCTGCATGGCCTCCGCAGTGGCCTCTGGATCCTGTGCAGTTGCCTGTCGCAGGATTGGGTGGAACGAGGCAATGCTTCGTGAGCCAGCAACCTGTGATGATCACAAACTCAGAGGGACAGTTGGCTGTAGTTCGACCTTATGTCACTAGAACTATTGCTAACCTCTGGAGGCGGGATGTCCTGGTGGCTTGGGGGGTACGGATTGGGACGGATTTTTGATGGGGGCCACTGTGTCGAAGGGCACACCGTGTCTCACGCCTCCTTTACGGTGGCTGGTCGACACACCCATCTGGGAAAGCCAGTGGCCCCTTCCAAAAGAAAAATTGGTTGCCCTTCGGGAATTGGTTCAGGAGCAATTGGACCAGGGTCATCTTGAGTTTTCCACCAGTCTGTGGAACACTCCTGTTTTCTGCATCAAAAAGAAATCTGGGAAATGGAGGTTGTTACAAGACCTCCAGAAAGTTAATGCTGTGATGGAAAGCATGGGGACACTGCAACCTGGTATGCCATCACCCACCATGCTTCCTGCAGATTGGCCAGTTCTCATAATTAATCTGAAGGATTGTTTCTTTACGATTCCTTTGCATCCTGATGACAAACCAAAATTTGCCTTCACGGTGCCAGCAATTAACAATGCTGAGCCTGCGCAGAGATATCAATGGATGGTTTTACCGCAAGGCATGTGAAATTCTCCTGTCATATGCCAATGGTATGTGGCCCGTGCCTTGTCTGGAGTTTGCAGACAGTTTCCTGATGCCCATTTCTATCATTACATGGATGATATCCTGGTGGCAGCATCCACTCAGGATGAGCTGCTGAGGATACACCCTCAGCTGCTCAATGCTTTGCTGTCGCAGTCGATATGTGTGGTAGTTGACATGGACACTGCACTTGCACTCGAGGTGCTTCATTAGAATCATCAGAAGGCTTCAAGTATCAGCATCTTGATATTCAAAAAGTCTCCCACACCTTTACTCTGTATCTTCTAAGAGCTCCAGCTCCACACAGCTCTGGCTCTCTTCTTCAGCTCTGGCTCTGGCTCTCTCCCTAGGTCTTCACAGCACAGCAGCTAGACTCCAACTAACTCCAACTAGTTAACTCACTCTTTATCATGCCCATGGGTGTGAGGGCAAGGCTGTTTCTATTCTAGGATAATTAACACAGGTGTAAGATATCAGAGGGGAGACTGCCTTCAGCAGCATCTCCTTTTGTCTCCCCACACTTTGCATTCTCATGGGCTCCAGGTGGCTCCAGAAAAGGTTCAACAGCAACCTCCTTGGAAATATTTGGGGGTCAAAATTTTGGAATGGACGGTCCAACACCAAGAGGTGCAATTTGTGCGTTTGATTAAGACACTGAATGATGCACAAAAATTGGTAGGTGTCATCATGTGGTTACGTCCATATTTGGGACTGACCAAGACACAACTGTCTCCACTGTTTGATTTGTTAAAGGGAGACTCCGATCTGAAATCACCTCACACCTTGACCCCGAGGCGCAAAAAGCACTGGAGGAGGTTCAGCGAGCTGTTTTCGCTTGCCAAGTTTATCGCATGGATCCTTCCGTTGATATCACTGTTTTCATTACCACTCCAGATTTACATCCCACAGGTAGCATCGGCCAATGGAGTGACAAATGGTCTGATTCCTTGCACATTTTGGAATGGGTCTTTTTGCCCCATCGGCCACAAAAGACGGCAACCACACTATTTGAATTGATTGCTCGCCTGATAGTCAAATGCCGGCTACCGTGTTTGCAATTGACGGGAGCAGATACCGCAAAAATCGTAATCCCGGTAGAGCAGGAGAACTTTGACTAGAGCCTCGCAAAAAATGTGTCCCTGCAGAGTGCTCTGGAAAACTTTTCAGGGCAGATCACTTATCATCTGCCCAGCCACGAGCTACTGAAAGTGGCAAAATTAACTGAACTTTCTTTGCGGCCCAAAAATAGTCCAGAGCCAGTGCAAGGACTCACTGTCTTTACTGACGGTTTGGGAAGAACAGGAAAAGCCATTGTTACTTGGCGGGATAGATCCGAGTGGCAGGAGCTGAAGGGTCATGAGGCTGGCTCGGCCCAATTGGTTGAATTGAGAGCTGCTGTCATGGCATTTCAGCGATTTTCCCAGGTTCCTTTCAATCTGGTCACAGATTCTGCCTATGTGGCAGACATAGCTCAACGATTAGGTTATTCAGTTTTGAAGGAAGTCAGTAATCCTGCTTTGTTTCATTTGCTGAAAACCTTGTGGTGTGCTATTCAGGCCCGAGTTCATCCATATTACGTTCTGCATGTTAGGAGTCTGTCTTGGGTTGTGGAGCCGGGTTTTGTATATTCTATTTACATCTGTTTTGGGGCCTGATGACCCACCTTGATAGGCCACTGTTACCTTCCCCAGCCTGTGCGGTGCATTTGCATTTCTATACATCTCATGCCCTGGCGGTGGGGGGTGGGGGGGAGGGGGGGGGTGGCCGGGGGTTGGCGGTTCGGCCCTGCTGCAGGAGTGGTTCGGCCCTGCTGCAGGAGTGGTTCGGCCCTGCTGCAGGAGTGGTTCGGCCCTGCTGCAGGAGCGGGGTGCTCGGCGCTTCCTTCGCTGCGGTGTGGCAAGAGTTTTTTTTTGTCTCCTGTGCTCGCCATCCTGTCTCCCTCCTCGCCGTCCCTGAACTGGTTTCTTCGCAGAATCATCTCTGCTCCAACAGGATCACGTCTGCCACTCCAGAAGTGTTTGGACTGTTTACGTTTGGACTGTTATCAACATCCTGAATCACAGGGTCAGATTGAAACTCTGACTTTGTCAGGGTTTTCTTCTAAAATTATTGTTTATTTGTTTATTTGTTTGGTTGGTTGGGTGGTTTTGTTTCCTATCATATTTGTATTGTTAATACCTCCTAGTAAAGAACTGTTATTCCTATTCCCAACATTTTTGCCTGAGAGCCCTTGATTGCAAAATTATAATTCGTCGGGGTGCGAGGGGTTGGTATTCTCCATCCTAGGGGAACCTCAGTTTCCCTGGCAGATACCTGTCTTTCCAAACCAAGACAGATTTATACCGATTTGCCAGGTTTCATAGCGGAAGGCAACGCGAGGGCTGACAAGTTGGCTAACCCCACGTGGGTAGCGCCTCAGCCTGACATACTCGCGCAAGCCAAGGCATCACATGAATTCTTTCATCAAAATGTGCATACTTTGCAGAAGCAGTTTCATTTGATGCCAACTGAGGCTCGTGACATTGTCAATTCTTGTGACGACTGTCATGTGCTGGCTGCGCCTTTACCAGCAGGGGTAAACCCCAGAGGCCTCAAAGCCTTGCAGATCTGGCAGACAGATGTCACCCAAATTGCCAAATTTGGCCAGCTCAAGTATGTGCATGTGTCTGTTGATACCTTTTCTTATGCTATGTGGGCTTCTGCTCACACTGGAGAAAAAACTTGTGATGTCATTGCCCACTGGAGGCAGGCTTTTGTCCTTTTGGGCATACCTTCTCCTGTGAAGACCGACAATGGTCCTGCTTATGCCTTGCAGAAGGTGCAGCAGTTCCTGCAATTGTGGGGTGTGTCACACAAGTTTGGCATTCCACATTCCCCAACCGGTCAAGCTATTGTAGAACGTGCTCATGGTACTCTGAAGCAGGTTCTTCAAAGACAAAAACGGGGAATGCAGGGTGAATCCCCACAGAGTCGGTTGGCAAAAGCTTTGTACGCTATCAATCGCCTTACGGTGCCGCAGAATTCAAATAACCCTGTTATTTTGGACCACCACCTTTCATTGCTGGGTCCAGACGGGACACATCGGCCTCGAGCGAAGGTTCGGGTGCGGAATTTGATCATTAAGCAGTGGGAAGGCCTATTCGAGCTTATCGCTTTGGGTCATGGGTATGCGTGTGTATCCACAGATACTGGGGAACACTGGGTACCTGTGAAGTGCGTTCGTCCTGACCTGCAACCGCAAAGGCAGAATGGTGCCAACAGGCAACCTGAAAACCGTGACCAGAGTGAAAGTCATCAAGCGGAGGAACGTTCGAGTGATGACTCAGATGCAGATGATGCGAGTGATCACTCGGATGGCCCCTCCACAAGCAGACACTGAACACTTTGCATTTTTCTTTTCTTTTTCTTTTTTTTAAAAAAGAAAAGGGTGAGATGTATCCATGGTTTGTGCTGTGATCTTTTGGTTTCTCTGAAACTTTTTCCCAGACACTGTTCTGTCAACAAGAGACATGTTTTCCTAACTGTAACCTATGTTTACATTCCTTTCCCTAGGAGGGACTTCTTGATGTCCCTCTGACTTGACCAATGTAGTTGAAGAATTTTGTCTTTCTTCCACCCCTTTGGGTGGTTCTTTGTACAATAGCATAAAGGGAAGAAATTCCTGGGTAATAGAGATAGGAGTAATTTCAGCCTTCTGAGAGTTCAGAGTCCATGTCGTTGTAATCTTGAACAGCGTCAGGTCTCCCTACTTTATGTCCAATTTTAAAAATCCCCATTTAATGGAGAACACGAACTTCTGGAGATAAGGACAAGATGAGAAGTTCCAGAGAATGAAAATCAAGATGAAACTTGGCAAGAACCCTCTAGTGGAGTGAGATTTGGGTGAGCCCTAGAGTCTCTATTCGGTCCTGTAGCAAACTACCAAAATAAAAAATATTGTATAGACTTAAAGGTCAAGTATATAGATTAGCAAAAGTCACCTGGGAAGGATTCAAAGAAATAAATGTACAATTACAAGCCACCACAAAAATGACTTTACAAAACTGATTGGCCCTAGATATGATACTCCTAAAAGAGCATGGAGTATGTGGATTTTTAAAAGGACAAATTGATCATTGTTGCATCCACATCCCAAATGTAACTGCAGATGTAAAACATGATATCAGTCAGTTGAAACAAATAGAGCATGAGGCACAAAAAGAGCAAGAGGACTTGACTACAAGTTGGCTAGACAAAATCTTCAAAGGGTTAGGATAGAATTTAAGTTCATAGATTAAGTCTATCATTGAGACATTGATAATCTTGCTAATCATGTTCTTAGTGATTTAGTTAACCTACAGCATCCTGAAAAGAAAATACAGAGGACGACATCCTGGAACCAGAGAATAATGAAAGCCCTGACACAAGACAGGAATCCACATCGATCATCTTCAGGTTCCCCGGTTCGTGACAGCGTCCATAACAACGGATATAACAACCATAGATTTGAAGATGAACATCAAGTATAAACTCAGAAGCTAAAAAGACTGTATCAAGTGAAAGCATCTACACTCATTATAGTGAAGTGAAAATGCTTTCAAAGGGGGGAATGATAGTATAGGGTTAAAATGATTTCTAAAAAAAAGGCAAACGGGTGACTAGGGGTGGTGGTGGTTAGAAAGAAGAGGCCTGAACATGCCAGTCAACAAGACCTTGGGAACAGAATGTTAGCTTTGCTATAGCTATGGCTAGTGTCTTAACCAAATCAAGTATGACTCTGTCCAGGTAATAAAACAGGGAAGAGTAATCATCATGTGATTGTTAAATGAAAGGATTGTTAGTAATTGAATATGATTACTGTTTGACCAAAATCACAAGAATTCATGTTTGGATCAATGTATACAATAGAACAATATGGGTTTAATAATTAATATATTGTTATATAACAAAAGGGTATAAAAACATGTTCATCGTGAATCAATGTCGGAGTCAGATTTGGGTCTGTACTCCTGATTCCCAGAGCTCTTCAATAAAAAGCACCTGCATATAATCATTCTGTGATTATGTGTTTCGACGCTAACATTTGTGTCTCATCCTGCAGAGGCTGCTCAGTTCTCGAGGCAGCATCTGATGCTGTGTCTGATGGTCACTCTTTAGCCAGGGTGGGATCAGCTTTGTGCTCATTAAGTTCCATCCCTTTCTCTGGTGAATTTTAGGCAAGTGGAGCAATCTTCTTAATTTTCAGCCCCTTTTGAAGGGTCTGACACCATAAGCTAGTGCTATAGGAAAAGCTATCACTCAAAAAACCCCACAGTTTATGGACCTGGAGGTTATCTTTCTTGCTGTGGAACAAAGATAAAATAAGTTTCATTTGAACTTGATGAAATACGTTCCCCTTGTACTTTTGCCACCTTTGTGTGAGGAATAAAGACTGAACTGATGGTTGTGGGAGTTGTACACAAAGGGTCAGGTTTTCTGTTTCTGCCATTTTATCATTATTTTCCTTTAAAGCAGATGTAAGCCCATGAAGGTGTTGGCACGTACTGGTTGAAAGCCTGAAAAATGAGTATTAAAAATTTAAAAGGCAGGACAGTTTTTCATGATGTATCTAACACCTGGAAAGAGGAATGCATACTAATTATATTGTTCTGTTGCAACTCCTTAGCAAATTTTTCCTGCATGGGGAAAAGAACTAGCAGTTCCTAAATATGATACTTAACTTGGGGGCAGTTTGGCACTTTTTTGTTAGCATCTGTTAAGTTTCCTTCGCCCATCGGCCCTGGAGTCACATTAATTCATCAGCTGTGTTTAGGGGATGTAAATCTACTTGCAGTTCTGGAATGGCCACAGAAGGGCCTGGTCAGAGCTCTGTCAGGGCCTTCATCAAAAAGCATCATGTGAGAGGTGTCTGATCACAGCAGTGGCCACTCAGGGTTACCACTGCTTTGGAAGCAGATGTGCAACAGAAAACAGATTTTTATCAAAGGTTTTCAGGGCAGCGAGTTACCATGGTAGTTGCAGTAAGATAAAACACTGTGGAATCTTTGAGAAAGAGTCTGTTATAATTTTGTAATTCTATAGGGTGTATTGTCCAAGAATTCAAAGCACCCCATTAAGTTTCACTGCTCTATTGCAAGGTGGGTAAATATGATTAGTTCCATTATTAGGGTGGCAAAATGAGACACTGAAGTGAGATGATTCCCCCACTGTGGCATATGTACCATTGGTGTCAACTCTTCCGTGGTGTCAGCCTGCCACAGCCCAGCTGGGGGATGTCTGATGGCCCCTTTGAGCAGTTTTGCAGGCTCAGGTGCAGCTGTGTTTTCCCAGTGGTGTCTATTCCTGGTCTCTCAGAGATTCACCCCTGTAGTGAATATTTTACATATTTTACTTGATGTATCTAAAAGTGGAGTTCATTAAGCAGTCCTTAAAAAAAGCCCTAGCACACAGTTCATGCCTTCATTAGTGTCTCTGTGCTGTCAGTGCTTTCGTCAGCCCCCTCACGCCTCACCCCATTGAATCCCTGCTCTGTTGCACTCCCACGCAGTGCAGTTGGGCCTGAGACCAAACCTTCCCTGCCCACGTGTGCTGCACTCCCCCAGACCTGACCCCAAACTGTCCCTGTCCCCTCCAGAGCTCCTTTTGATCCCAAAACAGCAGCAGCCCTCCTGGGAGTCTCAGCACAGACGGGTATGGGCAGAACTTCCTCCTCAGCACAGCATTCTTATTAAAAATTACCCCCATAGGCTGATTGCTGTTGCTATTCTTTTTTATCCTGTTATTGTCTCTCTTAGGCCAGTCAAACAGTGAAAAGACAAACTTGAATCAGTGATTGTTTTTACACTTGCTGGTGTTTCACACATGCTGGGAGGTGCAAGGCTCCAGCCTGCACTCTCTCAGAGTGCTGCTTCCTTACATTCCTAAGATTCTTTTTGTAGCTGATTTTCTACCTTTAAAGGTGATCTGTGCTCTAAAGGAGACAACAACTCTTTCTTAATCGTGTCTTCCATGCTAGTGTTGCTCTTACCTTTGTTAAAGCATGGGATTATCCAGGGCTGGAGATGATCTGGGCTTTCCCAACAGTGTTTGGGATGGCGGGAAGGCAATGCAGCCATGCATAGCTGTAAAGCCAGCCTTAAAGAAAATCAGCTTTCTCTGGGAAGGGGCCAACTGCAGCCTTATATCTGAGCTCATTCCAGCTCTAAGATCTTGTCCAATCTGTGGACACGGGGAGATCAGTGTGCTGGGGAGGCCAGCAGGGATTCTTCAAAGGGAGCCTTGATGGTCCCCTCGCAGTGCCAGCCCACCTCCCACTTGTTGTCTCGACCTGCAGCTCAGCTCCAGTTCTAAACTAACATCCAGCAACTGGTAAAGTGCAAATGCCAACTGCAACTGCAGCCACACAACACAAGCTGCCAGCTCAACCCCGCAGTCATGTCCCTGGGAGCATGAACGCAGGCCCTGGTGATGGAATACCTGTGTGTGTGCGCGTGTGTGTGTGTGTGTGTGTGTGCACTCTGGACCCACACCTGGGACGCTGCAGGGCACTCCTTGCCTTGTGTTCTTTCTCAGAAGATCATGCACAAGGACCACAAACAATGGGGCAAACTATTTTTAATCTCTTCAATTAAAAAAACCCAGTGCTGTTGCTGACTTCCTCCTTCAGAATCCAGGCTGCCCAAGTTCTCATTGTTTCCTCGGTTCCCTGTGGCAAGAAGGGCTGAAAACCCTCTGCCCTTGCAGCCCTGCTGCCAGGTTTGCAGTGCATCCATCAGCCAGGGGTGGTCTCTGAAGTCTTGGCATCCAGCAGAACAGCCCCTGTTCCTTGTCCCTCCTGCTGTGGCATCCAGCTAACAGAGGTGTCCTGGCTTGTACAATTTGGGCCCACTTAACTATTATCTCCCCTTTCTTCACTCTTTTGGGACCTCCTCAAGGCTGATATTTTGGTCGTGTTTTTAGTGCCTGCTAAAAGGTTCTTGTTCAAATCTTCCTAATGTTTTCCTTCTCAGGTTTCTTGCAAAGGGCTCCTGTAGGAACCCTGCTCCTCTCGGTGCTTCATTTCATAATCCTCCACCCTGGTCTCAAATACGACATGGTAGATCTTGCTGATTCACCAATTTAATCAAGTGGAATAATTTGGATTATTTAAAAAATAATTTTAACACAGTTTAAATCAGCCCAATTGATTGTTCTCTCATGTAGCCCCTATTAGGTGTTTTCTGAGAGGGAAGAAAAAAAGCATCACTTTCATTATTTTTTTCTGACTTTTGGCTTTTATGGCAGCACAGTATTTGACTTTTTGCTCCTTGTCTTGCTCTGAAACAGTTTATCAAATCTCCTTCAACAATTACTGTCTGCTCCTTCATTATTCACTTTCACTTGCTTGATTCTCTGCTATCAATCAGCCTTCTTCTCCCTTTCCAGCCTGCATTTTGTCAGCATAAAAGTCTCCTGCTTAAGCCGCAGTGCAGGGTAAGTGCAGACTTAACCCTTCCCCGAGTTCCCAGCTCTCCACACCCCAGTGCCAAAGCAACCACTCATTTTCTTTCTCCGTGCTTCAACCTAAGCTGCTCGAGCTCTCCATCATCTTCTCATTCTTTCTCTCCATTTGCAAGTGAGGAATTTCTGAGTCAACAAAATGGTTTTCTGCAGTTTTTGCTCACCATCCCAGTAAAGCTGCAACTTTCACCAAAACTTAGGTGGGTGCTATAAGTTTTTAGGGCTATGTAATGGGTTTGTTCATAACTGGGCAGAAACACCAATTCATGTAGTGGTTTCACGTTCGCCTATCTCTGCCAAATTTAGTGTAGTTGTTTAAGTGTCTTTTCTGCTGTGAGATAGGATTAGGAGAAAAAAGGTAAGGAGGCCCAAACTTAAAGGTACAAAGATAGATTTATTAACACACACTAAAAGAAGAAAATAAGAATCAAAATGAAACTTTCAAAACACTCCTTCTCCCCCCAAATGTTCACTTTCCCACAAACAATATAAAGAGACAAAATTCCAAACTCTAGGTCAGTACTACTTATAAAATAGTCTTTCATTCAGTCCTTTTAGAGAGAGAAGTCTCTCCTAATTTGTTCTGGTAACTTTCCACAAAAAAAAAACAGTCTGCTTGTGGCTTTTAACTTTCACAACAGCAGCCGCCCAGGAACTTCTGCAATGGTGGACCTCCCATATTACATAGCCTTTCCAATGACTACATATGGGCTGTGGACTCACACATACTGGGGTGTCATTTTAATGATAAACAACTCCAAAGGCAAAGGATTCTTCATCTCAGGGAACAGAGATGTCTTCTCACTTCTTTGCTGGCTCAGAGGGCTTCTCCTCTCTCTCTCTCTGTTCAAACATCTCATGGGATCACAAGATCACAGCTACTAATACAATATTCACTCAGTCAATCACAGATACCTTTGCTCAAATCCACAAATCTGAATAATCATCTCCCCAATCCATGTTGCCCACAATTTAAAGGAATATTGTAACATATTCATATTACAGTCTGTTACCACCACTCATAGGAGATTTTCAGCCTAGGACCAAGGCAACTTGTCATCTCTTCCACCTAAGGGGTCACTCTTCCTTCACTGACTTTGATATCTTCATATTGTCCCCTTACATGTCTCCAATTTGGCTGTTTCTCTCACTAAGAAAAGAGTTAGGGATTTGGAAGTTTCATCTGTGCCAGTGATAGTATAGGGTTAAAACGATTTCTGTAGAAATGCAAGTGGGTAATTAGGGGAGTGGTGATTAAGAAAGGTAAGGTTGGGAAGGGAAACGCCCAGGCTTGCTAGTCAACAGGGCCTTGAGAATAGAACGTTAGCTTTGCTATAGTTGCTGAAAGAAATTAGCCCCAGGTTATGCACTCCCGAGTTGTATTGTTACACTGTTTTGCTGTAAAATTAAAGTTGCACTGTTACTTGCCTGTTTTAAACTGTGCATGTTGAATCTGTACCCTGAATTTCTGTTCGTTATGTCCAAGTTCTGTACCCTTTCTCCCTAAATCCTGGGCTTTCCCCTCTCCCGACGAAAAGCCCGCATGCCGCCGCCTTGTAGCTCCCCCTGCCACTTCCTGCTGCCTCCTGCTGTTTTCTGCTGCTCCCTGCCTGCCTGCTGTCGAGCTGTGGGCTCCGCCCAATATGGAGATCAGGGAACTCCCAAGGTGCCTGGCCGCGACCGAGAGTCCAGTTGGAGCTAAAAAAGCCCCTGGGACAGCGAGCCAACACAGAAACTAGACCTAAGAAGGACAAAACTGTGCCAGGCACACGTCTAGCTACCTGCAGGCGGCAGGCATTCTTTTGTTACTTTGTCGCCATGGCCTGAAAGGAACTGGAGAGAGGTGACCCCCCTGGACCACACGAGCCAAAGGGATTCTATTGGAACCCCTGTGAGGACGGAATCCCGACTCTGCAGCAGCAGCAGCAGCAGCAGATTCGACCTGCACCTCCTCCTCCGTGGTGTCTACTGGGAGCAGTGGCGGCGTGCGCAGCCCCTCGGGCCCCCAACCCAGAGCTGATTCCTAATAAAGGCTTTTTCAAAGGAGCTGGTCTCCTGGCCCATTTATAACAGTTGCCATAGCTAAGGCCATTGTTTTAACTAAATCAAGTATGACTTTGTTCGGGGGAATTGAATATGATCACTGTATGTCTAAAATACAAGAAATTTTGCTTAGGAACAATCTAGGGTAACCAATCAATATGTAGCTGTGTGGCAAAAGGGTATAAAAACATGTGTGTTGCGAATCACTGTTGGAGTCAGATTTGGGTTTGTCTGTGTACCCTGGCTCCCGGAGCTCCTCAATAAAAGCACCTGCATATAATCATTCTGTGATTATGTGTTTCCAACGCTAACACCAGGAAAGAGTTAAATCTTGCCCTGGTCCTCTTTCTCTCAGCTGCTGCGGCTCACGGTGTCAGATTTCAAGGTCCCGCTGATGGGGGGGAACTCGAGCCAGAGATCGGAGCTTGAAGGGGCTCAGGCAGTCAGAAATCTCAGTAGCCAGGAACGTAGATGGCTCCTGCCCACCCCTCGGTCTCATGGGGTGGGCCCAACCCGGTCGGCGGCAGAAGCAGAGCCCGGCCGGGCCGCGCGCAGGCCCTGGGATGGGCCCGCGGCGGAGCAGGGCCAGCCCAGCCATGCCCAGAGCTGCTGTCAGGGGCTTGGCAGGAATAAGCAACAGCCTCCCCTCCCCCTCGCTGGCAGCTAGGGGGAGGGGGCCCGGGGGCATGGCCAGAGGCAGGCTCGGCTCTCCCCAGCAGGACCAGGACCGGCCCTATTACCTGTTTCAAGGCAGGAAGGAAAAGGAAGTTTCCTGGGCTTCTGATTTTTAAGCCTGTGTGACCCAGAGGTGTATCCCTATATTTAATTGGCTAATCTGGTTGTCAATTTCAAAGTCAGTCACTAATTCGTTTTTACTATCCGTGCTAAACCAACACAGGCTAAAACAAAACCTACTGCAGTGCTAGAGCTTCTCTCACTGATTTCTGTGTGCCTCAAATGAATATCTGCCCAAGAGATTCACCTCACCATGAGATCTCCTCTGTAACTGGGTTGAAGGAGGACTGTGGGGAGGTTGTTTTGTTCCTGAAAATAAAAGCTGCCCATTCATTATGACCACAAAAGTGGATCCTGCTCCATGTTCTGCTGTTCTCTTCTTTACTTTCCAGCCCCTCTGCATCCTCCCTGCCCCAGATTTCACCATCCCTAGTGCCAGTGCTGCTCGTTGCTTTCACCTTCATGTGTTTACATCATAAAGCCTCTCAGAGAAAAAGGTTTTCCTAAGTAGGAAGCAGAGCTCTGGTTTTATCATAATCATTAATAAAGCAATTAATTTTGTCTGTGCACTATGAAATTCAAAGACCTTTGGTAGGTTATGCTTAGAAGTACATGTCTTTTGTATTAGTGAAGTGATAAAATTCAAATGGAAATGAGAAATGTTTTCTGCTCTTTACATGGAATTTGAAAAAAAAAAAGATGCTAGAATTTTGCTGGATTATTAAAGGAAATATGTCAGAGGGACTGTTCTTACTCTGCTTTTGAGTGTCAGAAAAACATGAAATACATTTTTGCAATGAAAAAAAATAGGCCTAAGATATAAAAATACTGTTTATTTATAAAAAGTGTATAATTTTGTCCAACCTCAAGCCTCAGTCATGAAAGTGTCCTGCCCCCAGTGACAGCAGGCTGGGTGTAGCAGATAAATGCACTGCAGAGATGGACTCTTACACTCTCTAGGCTCTGGTGTCTGGCCTTGCTGCTCGTGTGGAGGGAACTGGAAGGAGAGTGATGGTGTCTGGGCTTTCTATCAGTTAGGATCAAAGCCACTCAGCTGGCTGAGATGTGCTTCCTCTGAATCCTCATTTTGGCTGTCATGCTTCTTTAATCTCCTACAAAGTTACATTTCCATTTAAAAAAATAGCAAATTTCCTGATTATTTTCATTAAGCGGAAAGTCTCCTTGATGTTTTTTTTTATTCAGAAGCTCCTCATCTAGGTCAGCATTTTCAGATTGCCAGTTTCCCAGTTGTTATATTGCTGCACCTGAAATCCTTAATTCTAAACAATAAAATTCTTGGAACAGGTCTTGCTTTCCTTTAATTTCCTTCCTTCTGAGAGCTGAATTTTTCCTCTCATCACAGTCTCCATCCCAGCTTCAACTCATTTATCAATTTATATGTCTCACATCTTCCAGAACAGTTTTTCAGATACATATTTTTAGATGAGAGCTGTTCCATCTTTCCAAAATGGTCACTTCAAGCTCAGCCACTGGAGCTGAGACATACAATATTTAAATTATTATTTATAGTACAGGAACATGTGGAGACTTTCATTAAAGATAAGGCATTAGCCTTGATGAGTAAAGGCACAATGAATGATAGTCCCTACTCTGAGCAGTTTGCGCTCTTCAGTTTGCACTCTGGGTGGACTTGCTGGCAGAATTCAAGGAGAAATTTAACTCAAACGTGTTGGCATCACTCAGGGCTGAATACAGTCCCCAAGTTTTGTCAGAGTTGCCCAGCCCTGCCTGCCGCAACTCAGGGTGCTGCTGTTTGTGTCTCAGTGCCTGACAGGAAAGAGAAACAGCAGGATGGGGTGAATGTGAGGAACAGGGAACTGCGAGCTGACAACAGGATGGGGTGAATTGAGGAACAGGGGAACTGAGAGCCCCTGTGAGATCACAACCATGGGAGATGCCAGGTGAGCAAAGCTGGGCACATCTGCAGGGGAGTGAAGCAGAGTGATCCTCTGAGCTCAGTCAGGGACACAGAGCTCCGGGGCACGATGGGGAAATACCACCTGGAGATAACAGGACGTGTACAAACATGGCCAGACAACTGCAGATTCCAGCATTTTCCAGTTGCTGTTAGAGGTCCTTTTTCTCCAGCATGTCCTTAATTCTTTTGATTCCTCAGCTAGTACCAACTCATGACCTGTCAGGCTTCAGCAGAGCCTGGTGGATTTCTGTCCTGAAATAAACCTTTCTAATTGGATTACCATTTATAGCTCAATTTTTTTTTCACTAAATGGTGTAAATTAGTTCTGTGTGACTTGATGGATTCTCTCCCTCCCCCTTGACAACAGTGATAAAAGATCTCACCCCTTTCTGGATGTTTGTAAAACCAAACATACAAAATCTAATTTGTTTAGGGCTGAGATTTTAATTGCTTCACCATCACAATGTGAAACCGAATGCTTCAGCAATCTTGGGGATTGATTGACTGATTTATAATAAGAGACTTGACCCAAGAGGGGTTATCAGCCTTGGATGTAGTAAAATAAATCTTTCTGGATATGTCAAGATGTTGGTACAGATTTGCATAGGGCAAGGATTTGGTATGCAGCTTCTGAACCCTGCTGTGGCTGCTGATGAAATGTCCCAGTGAAATGGTCTGCCAAGCTGCACTTCTTATCAGGGCTGAACACTGCAACAAAGAAATAAAGCTTAACAACACTGGCCAGGGTTTGCTCTGCTCCCACGTGTCCCAAAATCAGGCTGTGTTCACTGACCCAAAAGGAGGATGAAACCCCCGCAGGTTTGAGGGGCTTTTGGGTTTTGATTGCCAAGAATTAGGATTGCAAAACAAACCCAATGCTTATATGCAGAGTATTCCTGGTCTTAAAGTACCTCTAATTAATTTAGGGCTTTTCGCCCTGGCCCTCAGATCATAAGGCCTTCTTTTGCCTTTCAGAAGTAGCATTGTTTTAGCCTTCTGCATGTGCTGATTAGTATCAAGTCAGAATAATTCTTTTTTTCCCCAGAGAAATCCCCTGTGTTTTACTCATAAATAAAAAAGGAAAGGAAGAAACATTCTTCATGGTATTTTTGCGATTTGACTTTGCCTTTCGAATAGAACTGCACACATACAGCACTTGTCATCCCTAAAACTTACATAGATCTTCTTTGAAGATCTAAATTCTAGATCTTTCATATGAAAAGTTAATGAAGGACTCTAAACAAAATAAAATAGAAATGATGACATGAAAGAGCCTTGTTATGGCTTCAATAACAAGATAAACAGCTTAATATTCCACATACTGCATTAAAAATAACAGCTGGGCTCTGTGGAGATGAATCCCCTAACTCAGCTACACTGGTTCCCACATTACCCAAGGACGGGGTGGTGACTCTCCCTCACTTGTCACCTCCCTCTGGCTCCCAGAAATGCTGAAGACAGCCAACACCTGATCAGTTTTAACAGATACCACAAGTACTTTAACAAACACAGAATAAAATGCCATTACCAGCACCATTTCAGTACCCCCAAGTGATAGACACATTCTGTTTTGACAGCCTCCAATTTTAATGAGCTATTGCTGGTTCAGACCGTATTGATTGGCCTTTTTTTTCCCCTCTTCCTCCAATTCAGCAAGAGGAAACAAGAACGAGCATTTCATTAAAAGGAGACTTTGTCCAGTGTTTCATATTTCATGACTACTTGTGAGTGAACACATTCTATAAAATAACCAATTAATTCAGCTGTGCTAAGACTCAGATTGAAAACTACACCACTCCATTAACAGAAGCCCAGGGAGGCACAAGGTTTAACATTTCCGACTTGTACTGGTTTGAAAGCAAAACCAGTGAGAGACTCTATGTCAGAAATGCAATTTAATAGCAGGGGGAAAAGTAAAATAAAATAAAATAAAATAAAATAAAATAAAATAAAATAAAATAAAATAAAATAAAAGCAATAGTACAAAAGACCACTGACAGAGTCAGAATACAACCTGACACCTTGTGGTGGTGGTAGCAGTCCAGATGAAGTGGTCTTGTTGAAGCAGTGATCCCATAGAAAGGTCTGGTAGCTTTTGTCCTCTGGGAATTCAGTGGGTAAGGACTCACTGTGCTGTCCCAAATCCCAGATTATATCCAGGTGGGAATGCTTGGCTCCTCCCCCTGGGCAGAGCATCTCACAATGGGCTGATATCATTCTATGAGTCATGCAGTGGGTTCCCATTAAACAGAGAGAGCTCCCGGAGGGAGTTACCTATGAGTCATGCGGCAAGGCATTGATGGGCCATTAACAGAAGATAGTCCAGAGGGAGGGGGCAAAGGAAACACTGCCTGTCTTGGGTTATGGAACCAAAAATGTGTATTCTATTTCAGCTGTTGAAAGCAGTTGGGGAGATGTTCTTCTTTATCTCTTGTAACTCTGGGAGGAGGGGGGCGGGTGCCTTTTGATAATGGGACAACTGTTAAAACCAGGTGGAGCAGTGTTTCTTATCTCTTTTCACAATGGGCCATTAAGACTCCCCATAAGCTGTTCTCCTCCTCAAGCTGTTCTCCTCCCCAAAGCAGTACATCCACAAAACAGTACATCCACATTCCATCATCCTATTGTGAGATGCTCCACCCAGTAGGAAGAGCCAACCATTCCTACCTGGATAAAAACTGAAATGTAGGAACACAAGGCATCTAGCTTCACCCAATTCCTGGAGGAAGACTGGACCCTTCTCACCATCACTGGACCCTTTTCACCATCACTGGACCCTTTTCGACAGGATCATCTCTACTTCAACAGAACCACATCTGCCACTCCAGGAAGACTCACTTTTGGACTGCTTCCAACACCCTGACCAACAGGGTGTCAGGTTGTAGCTCTGACTCTGTCAGGGTTTTCCAAAATTGTTGTTTGTTTGCTTGTTTGGTTGGTTGGTTTTGTTTTCTACTAGATTTGTATTGTTAATATTCCTAGTAAAGAACTGTTATTCCTATTCCCAAATCTTTGCCTGAAAGCCCTTAATTGCAAAATTATAATTTGGTGGGGGTGAGGGGTTTACATTCCCCATTCTAAGGGAAACTCCAGCTTTCCCTGGCAGATACCTGTCTTTCCAAACCAAGACACTGCCCCACCTGGTTTCAACAGCTCGTGAAGGTGGTGATAGAATACATACTTTAGGCACATCTTACATTGTAACATAGGACACTACTGCATGAAAAGTTTCCAAACACAATTCTCATCCACATCCCTTGATTCACTTCACTTTCTACCTCTCGGCTCTCCTGACAGCTTCTGCTGTGTTTGTTGTTCTGTGTGACTATTGTACCATGCTGTTCGCAGCTCAGGGTGTTTCAGATGCAATCCCCATTTTTCTGTGAGTGGTTTTTGTTACTGTTGCTTTTGACAACATCACAGATTCAAGTTAAAAGTGACCAAAAGAGCAGGGCAAGGAGTAACCTGCAAAAATTATTTGCAAATTGTGTTAATTTCATAGTGGGATTCTGCTTTTTGATAGGATTTAATGCATAATGATGATGCTTCAGGTTTTGGGGTTTCGGTGCCTTGTTCTGGTGGGCAGGCTGCCTTGATATCGAGTGGTGCTCGGATTTGATCACAGGGTGATGGGGGCATGGTAGTTTGGGTTTCGGCGCAGGATTCACATCTTCAAGGGCATTCTCTCCCTGAGCTCCAAGCCCCAAAGACAAACAACGTGGAAGGATGGAACATCGTCATTTGGAGTTGTTGATTGGACAACGAATGGGGCATATGCAAATGGACTGGAACCTAGAAAAGGGGGGGGGGGTTGTGACTCGGCCTCCTTTTGCTTGCATATTGGAGCGACCCAGGCGTCCACTGCTGTGGCTACCGGGGCTGGCCTTGAAGGCCTAAAATAAAAATCACTTCAACCTTACCCTGACCGGCCTCTGCCTCAGTCTTAGGCAACAGTTTTTGGCGAGCCAGCCAAGAGGGGGTTTGAGGCTGCTGGGAACCCTTGTGGACCAAAGCACTTTTCGTCTTATCAGCAGAGGTCCTGAGGCGCCGGCACAAGAACCCTTGAGACAGAGGCGCATGAGTGATTGGGTAAAGGGGCGTCTTGTTTAGCGTCCGGGTTTGTTGCTGAGATCTTTGTAAGGTGCGATTTTGTTGAGGACCTAGGCAGAGCTTTTGGAGTCTCTAGCCTGGCCTGGGGGGAAGGGTTACCTCCCTATCAGGGTGATGAGTGTCCTGAAGCTGAAGTGTGGCGCAGGTGATAACTATCTGGGCTGTAGTTCTGAAGGTCCCGAGTTCTAATCCCAGCTTGGGTTTGATTGCTTTTGTTTTTGGGATATCGGAATGGGCTGTGTATACTCTAGCGAGGGTGGTAATAAAGCAATCCCCAGGGACAGTCCTCTGGGGCTAGTACTGAGAAACTGGACAAAGTTGGTTGGGGAAGAGTCCCTGCTTCTAAAGCCTAAACTGATTAGGCTTTCGGAGAGATTGTGGCCAGCATACACATTAGATAATGAAGAGGCGTGGCCTCAATTCGGAAGTTTAGATAAAAGGTTGATATCTAGTTTAATGTCGTGTTTGCGTGGGGATAGGTGCTTTGAGGAATTGGAGTATGCCCAATTGTTTATGGTTCTGGCTTGTGAACAGGCTCGGGATAGCAAAAAAGAAAATATTATGGTTGTACGAGGAAAAAAGGAAAAGCCGCTTCTCTGCAGTGTGTGTAGCAGAGACCAGCCAGAGGACCTAGTGGCCCCTGCGCTGAGAGCTGGGTCCGGCCAGGGTGCAGCCGCCAGCCTGCCGCCATCGCCCTACTCACAGTCACGGGGCCAGCCCGGGCCTCGGGCAGTGAAAAGGGAGGAGGAGGGGTTGGGATTTGGCAGCACTGGACACCGTCTCTGTCCCCATCCACTTCACCCCCCCCGAAGGGCAGGAAAAGGGGGGAGGGGAAGCCAGCAGCAGCAGCTTCTGGCCCCATCCCGAAAAGGGGGGGCCAGGGTCAGAGAATCTCGCAGGGAGGGCATAGACTGTACGAGCCGTGGGGGGGAGGGATCCGTCCCCCGATCTTGGGCCCGTCCGTTACCATAGCAACCCCGAAGGCCAAGGAGCTGTATCGGGGGATGATGTCATCAAAGGCAGACGGGCAGCAGGCAGAGCCCATCTCCACTCTCGTAGTCTTACACGGATTGGGAGTAAAGCTAGGCTGTTATTTACAACAGCAACAGAATCAGAGAGCTCTCACTCAGACAGCTCTGAGGAGGAAGAAAGTGAAGAAGAAACAGACAAAATTACAAATAGGCGTAGGAGGGGGAGAATAGCGAGGAGGGCTATCAGAGAGCGAAGCCCAATTGCCCGGCGTACTAGGAAAGGGAAAAAGGAAAGGGAGCCAGTTCTTCAAGCTCCATTAAGACAAGCAGTTGGTAATCAAGGGCCAGTGTATGTAAAGGTTCCATACTCCCTCATAGAGTTAGAGCAGTGGAAATCTACAGTAGGGAAGTACAAAGAGAACCCAGACAAGGTAGCCCAATTAGTAGAGAGGGCTATCAATTCCCAAAATCCCGATTGGGTTGACTTAAATTCCATGCTAGATACATTATTTGATCCCACGGAAAAACGAATGGTCAATAAAGCTATCACCACTTTTGTTGAAGGGGGCATAGCCAGTGGAATGCTTCAAGGCACTGTCACTCAGATCTTCCCCCTTGAAAACCCAGAGTGGGATCCAAATACACCCAAGCAGTTAGCGAGATTAAAACGATATCAAAACCTCGTGGTGTATGGATTGAAGCATGGTGTCCCTAAGGCTATAAACTGGTCAAAACTCTACGAAGTTAGGCAAAATTATGATGAATCACGTACTGATTTTTTAAACCGGCTAAGAGAAACTGCTATCAAATACACGGATCTAGATCCTGAGTCAGGTGATGGTAAAGCACATCTGGTTTTGCTGTTTATGGGCCAAGCTTTGAACGATATAAGGAAACTGCAGAAGATAGAGGGGGTCCAAGATATGGATAAATTGTTAGAGGTGGCCTGGAAGGTGTTTCGGGATAGAGGTCCTACTGAAAGGGGCAAGTCTCAGCCTGTTAAGAAGGCAGCACAGGAAGGGCCGTTTAGGAGGATTTCCCCTACAGAGAAGGACCGGTGTACCCTCTGTAAGAATTTAGGGCACTGGAGAAGAACGTGCCCACTGTTGAAAGAAAAATCCTCGGTTCCCCAGCTCCCAGTGGTACGGACCTTGGGCGGCTCAGGGTCCGATTGATGGAGACCGAGGGCTACCCCCCCAGCAGAGCCCTCGGTTATAGCTAAGCTGAGGAAAGAAGATATAGAATTTTTGGTAGATACGGGAGCGGCTTGCTCTGTGTTAAATACTTTAGAAGGGAAACTGAGTCACGATACTGCACATGTTGTTGGGGCAACCAGGGTAAGCAAAACTCGACCTTTCTTTCAGCCCTTGGACTTCAAATTAGGGAAGCATTGGGTGACTCACCAATTCCTTTATATGCCCAACTCCCCCAAACCATTGCTGGGCAGGGACTTGTTAGAAAGATTGGAGGCAGAGATTAAATTCAGGAGGGGGAAGGGTGTATAAATCATAATCCCTGAATCTAAATTTGTCCAAGGGCCTGCACTCTTTGTACAGGAAAAACAAGATGAAATCACCGCTGAAGTTGTGAATGTGGTAAATCCAATAGTATGGGCCGGTGATGTCCCGGGAAGATCTAAATGAGCAGAACCAGTGAGGGTTACACTCAAACCAGGAGCTGCACCGGTAAGACAAAAACAATATCCCTTAAAATTGGAAAGCCATATAGGACTAGCGCCTATTATTGAAAATTTCCTACAACATGGTCTGTTGGTGTCATGTGAATCCAAATTTAACACCCCCATTTTAGCTATTAAGAAAGCTGATGGTAAACGCCACCGGTTAGTGCAAGATCTAAGGGCCATTAATAGAATCACAGAGGATATACACTCAGTGGTAGCTAATCCTTACACCCTTTTGACCACACTAACAGACGAATTGGGGTGGTTTACTGTAGTAGATCTGAAGGATGCCTTTTTTTGCATTCCCGTACACAAAGATAGCCAAGAGCTTTTTGCTTTTGAGTGGGAAAACCCTACAACAGGGAGGAAAAGCCAACTCACTTGGACGGTTTTACTGCAAGGGTTCAAATGCAGCGCAACTCTCTTTGGGAATCAGCTAGCAAAGGAACTGGAGGACTGGAGAGGACGAGAGCCAGAAGCAGTTGTTCTTCAATATGTTGATGACATCCTGATTGCATCTGGATCCAGGGAGGATTGTATACGATTTACTGTAAGTTTGTTAAACTTTTTGGGATCTAGTGGATATAAGGTTTCAAAAGACAAAATGCAGATTGCTAAAGAAGAAGTAGTCTACTTGGGACTGGAGATCTTCCTCGGACACCAACGGCTTAGCAAGGAACGGAAGGAGGCCATCTGTCGGCTCTCTGAGCCCCACACTGTAAGAGAAATGCAAGCCTTCCTGGGAATGGTGGGCTGGTGTCGATTATGGATATCCAATTATGGACTGTTGGTAAAACCCCTGTATGGAGCCTTAAAAGCAGCTGAGAGAGGGATTATTGAGTGGACTGAAACATCCAGAGCAGCTTTCAAACACCTGAAGCATTCTCTCATGTCAGCTCCTGCATTGGGACTGCCAAACTTAACTAAACCTTTTGAACTCTTCACACATGAAAGGCTGAATATGGCCCTGGGGGTACTAACACAGCACCTCGGGGATCAACGGAGGGCTGTGGCTTACTTTTCCAAACAGCTGGACAATGTAGCCCAAGGCTGGCCAGGGTGCCTGAAGGCCGTGGCAGCAACAGTTATCCTGATCCAAGAAGCCCGAAAGCTCACCCTTGGGCAACACATAGTGGTGTACGTACCCCATGCTGTAGCCGCTGTACTGGAGCAGAAGGGGGAGCATTGGTTATCGGGTAATTGGATGCTTAAGTATCAAGCACTATTGCTAGAGCAGGATGACGTTACCTTGAAAATGACTTCTGTCGTTAACCCAGCTATGTTCTTGTCATCCATCTTAATTGATGAAACGCCTGAACACGACTGCTTGCAAACAATTGAGGAAGTTCATTCTAGTCTACCGGATCTAAAGGACAGACCCCTGGAAGATCCAGATTGGGAACTTTTCGCGGATGGCAGCAGCTTTATGAAGAGTGGTAAAAGAATGACTGGCTATGCGGTGACCATGCTGGACAAGGTGATTGAGGCCAAGGCTCTGCCAGCAGATGTGTCATCGCAAAAAGCTGAATTGATTGCCTTAACAAGGGCCCTAGACCTGAGTAGAGGAATGAAGGTAAATATATGGACTGATTCTAAGTATGCATTTAGTATCGTCCATGCCCACAGGGCCATTTGGAAGGAGAGAGGGCTTCTGAACACTCAAGGCAATCAAATTAAACATCCTGAACAAATACTCGCTCTCTTAGAGAGCATCCAGAAACCCACAGAAGTGGCTATTATGCACTGCAAAGGCCACCAGAAAGGGAAAACCGTTCCAGAATTGGGAAATCGCTTTGCTGATAAAGCAGCTAAGGGAATTGCAGAAAAGGGCATCCTAGCAGTAATTCCAACAAAAGAGATTGATTTGTTTGAGTTCACCCCAAAATATGATCAAGCAGATCATAGGCTAATTAAGTTCCTTAAGGCTGAAATCACAGAGAGTGGATGGGCTGTTACGCCCGCAAATCAGGTTGTGGTACCACCCCTGATCTTGCGGGAGGTAGCCCAGAGAGAGCATGAGAACACGCATTTTGGGGCTGAAAATCTCTTAAAACATTTGAAAAAGGTGGTGGTAGGTAAAGGAATGGCTGATATTGCACAATCAGTAGTGAGTAAATGTGAAGTGTGCTGTAAGAATAATCCCGACACAAGGAAAAGAGTGGTGTTGGGAGTGACAAAGGCAGGGGACCTCCCGGGAGATTATTGGCAAATAGATTTTGCAGAGTTACCGCGTAGAGAGGGATACCGGTATCTCCTGGTATTAGTTGATACTTTCAGTGGCTGGCCAGAAGCTTACCCCTGTCGTACCAACACGGCTAAGGAAGTGATAAAAGTCTTGCTTAACCATATAATTCCGAGGTTTGGGGTTTCCTTGGGGATGTCATCAGACAGGGGGCCACACTTTGTCGCAATAGTGATTAAAGAAATCAGCCAAATCTTGGGAATCACTTGGGACTTGCACACATCGTATAGGTCCCAAGCGAGTGGTAAGGTAGAACGCATGAATGGGACTCTTAAAACACAAATTAGTAAAATTTGTCAAGAGACATCTATGACATGGGTTCAAGCATTGCCTATCGCTTTACTGAGAATTCACATTCAACCTAGGCAAAGGGATAACTTTAGTCCCTACGAAATACTGTATGGGAGGGCCTATCAGATTCCACATATTCCTGGTGAAGTCCATATGAGGGGGAAACTTGATTTACAAAGGTATTTAATGGCTTTAAGTTCTACCTTGCAGAAGCTTCAAACCTACATTGTTTCATCTAGACCCATGAGATTGGATACGCCTGTACATCCATTCCAACCTGGAGACTGGGTCTGTTAAGTGGTGGGACAGTGATCCTTTGCGGGCCAAGTGGAATGGACCATTTCAAGTACTGTTGACGACTTTCACCGCAGTCAAGGTTGCTGGTAAAGGACCATGGATTCACTACTCCAGAGTCAAGAAAGCTTCTGCCCCCAATGATAGTAAATTTTAGAACAGCTCTCTTCTCTTATTTAATTACTTTTTACGTGATGACTGACTATGGAAGCAACAAGTTGGGGGAAAATTGTTACTGTTAAATTTGTATTTTTACCAAGTATAACTTGGCTATCAAATGCTCATCTAATATTCAGTATTGTTGTTGATAGGCACTTATCTGTCACTAAATGTTATTGTTATTGTATTTAGGTAGAGACTCGACAAGGTAGAGGCCTTGTCAAGCCTCTAAAGGGGGGAACTGATGCCTCAGGTTTTGGGGTTTTGGTGCCTTGTTCTAGTGGGCAGGCTGCCTTGATATCGAGTGGTGCTCGGATTTGATCACAGGGTGATGGGGGCAGGGTAGTTTGGGTTTCGGCGCAGGATTCACATCTTCAAGGGCATTCTCTCCCTGAGCTCCAAGCCCCAAAGACAAACAACGTGGAAGGATGGAACATCGTCATTTGGAGTTGTTGATTGGACAACGAATGGGGCATATGCAAATGGACTGGAACCTAGAAAAGGGGCGGGGGGGGTTGTGACTCGGCCTCCTTTTGCTTGCATATTGGAGCGACCCAGGCGGTCACTGCTGTGGCTACCGGGGCTGGCCTTGAAGGCCTAAAATAAAATTCACTTCAACCTTACCCTGAGAGGCCTCTGCCTCTGCCTCAGTCTCAGGCAACAATGAGCTCCTGAGATGTTATTATTGCTTCAAAGCTTTGCTGAGTACTAGATCCTATTAAATTCTTGTAGTGAACACACCAAAAAATACTTTGAGCTAATTTTAATATTTTTAATTGAACTAATATTTTTATTCCACTTTGAATATTCAAGCTGTTCATAAGTTAACACATTCTCAAAGTATTCATCAGTCTTTTCTTTCCATAAAATCATTTTTTAGGCAGCCTATGGCTTTTGGGGAAGGGGGCAGGCTTTTTTGTCTCAGCTTTGTTTTTCAGACCCAATTGAAACAAATTTAGGCATATTTTGCTATTTATTTCTTTTTAAGTGCCTGCATGCTGCAGTCTAATCTCTATTCTTTTTTTCTTTTTTTTTTTTTTTTGCTGTTTTATAGTCTACCATTATTGTTTGTTTCCTTTGCATTTTCCTAAAAGCAGAAACAAAATACAAATTTCCCTGCTAGTCCTTTCTTGTGTGGTAGCAGGAGCTGGATTTGTGTGCGTGTGTCACACTCAGTAACATATGTATTTTGTTGTTAGCAGTGTTGTTATATTACATTAAATCTTAGGGATTCCAACAGAGCCTGGCATCCCAGGCTGCAAAACAACTCACAGGAGCCCAAACAGCATCAAAATCTACACACACAAGCAAGGAATGTGTGACTGCCATGCTTCAGGATGAGGAGACACAGAGTGGTTCAGTGCCCTGGTTCAAGCCTTCCCAAAGACCTGGAGTTGGTTCCTGTAGCCACAAGACCCTTTGATTTATACTCTTGACCTTAAAGCCCTCTAAAATCCCAGGGAAGGCTGGACAGCAGCAGGCAGTGGTGTGACAAGTGAAACACAGCCCTGGAGTTTCTCTGGCACAGCTCTGCTCACTTGAAGCATGGTCCAGAGCAAGGACTGGGTGTGCAAGGGGCAGCTGTGCTGAAGGGAAGCCTTGGCTGTACCATCTGAGCCTGTGACCTGCTGACCACTATGGATGGTGTGGAGAGATTCTGGTCCCACACCTCTGCCTGCAGGGGCTTTGGGGCTGACAGGGCCGAGTCCTGGTGGGGCTGGCATGTGAAATCCCAGCTTGCCTGGCCTTTCCTTACAGCTGAGTGCAGCCAGACACTCTGGGGACACAGGTGAGGTGTGGCCTTAGCTGTGAGGACTGAGGGGTTTTGCTTTGCTGCCCTGGCTGCCCAGGGCTCTGCTCACAGTGCAGTTGGCCAGGGGTTCTTTATTAGTGCTAAATGAGTGACCCTTATGAGTTCTTTAGTCCTTCCATCTCCATGTCAGGTTTTAGGAATCAGAGATAGATGGTTAAGAGCTTGGAGATGTTTGAGTTGACCTTGGGGTGGCTCTAACTACAACTCAAAACTGCAAATGGTGAATTCAGTAAGCAGATTAAGAGTCTGGCACTCTGGCAAATCTCAAGACCTAGTCTTATGTTGCTATTTTTCCCCTATGGCAAACTTACAGATTTCACAATGACTTTGCTGTAGCAGTGACTTGAAAATTATAGTGAGTGCTACCTTTTAAGTAATGGATTATGAGGCAAAGATTAATTTTTGCTCAATTTTCACACTAATTCAGTGCTTTGCTGCTAGCAGAAGCACAAAGGACATGAATTCACAGTGGCTTTTTCCTCTTACAAAGTAGTCACATGCTTTTATTGGATGGGACCGTTTGCAATGAAGTCCTGTCATTCACATCTGGTGCCTACTGAACCGTGGGGCTTTAACATCTGGAACATCCTTTGGTTCTTATCAGCAGTGAAGGGCTCAGCCCCTTCCCAGCCTGCTCGGTGCTGGTCTGAAGGAAACCAGCCCTGCCAGGGACAGAAGGTCACAAACCAACAACCCAGTGACAGCCACCACTCTGCAGCTACCAGGTGCTTCTTGTTTTTCAGGCCAGTTGAAAAAGCAGGGGAGAGGGAGAGAGAAAGGGAAAGAAACAGAGAAAGAGAGACAGATGAGAAGAGGTGAAACCAGAAATGCTATGTCCCAGAGGCATTTATCAGCCCAAATGAAATGGAAACAGTGAAAGGGAAACACTGCTTTGCTTGTCTCAAAATTCTATTTCCAGTTGAATGAGTTGAAAAGAAAATATCCTTTCCTTTTCCTGTGATTTTCAGAGATCTGTTTGCTAAGTCTACAGGCTTAGTAGGAGAGAGAAGGAGTATTTATTTTCTGTATACATTGGTAATTTATGAGGCTGCTATAAATGTAGAGTTTATGGAAGTAAAATCAGGCCATGAAATAAAAAGGATTTTATTCAAATATCCCAGTTTATTAATTCTTTCTAATTCTTCACAGAGGAGATGATTGAGGATGCACACATGGTTTACTGAATATTAACAGGGAGAAGATCCAGTAAAAGTAGAAAATGCAGGTATAATTTTAAAATAGAAAAAGATGAAAGATAAGTGAATTTTATTAGGGATTGAAATGTAATTGAATTTTCCTTTTCCTCTTTTGCCATCTGTCTTGGGTTATGCAACCAAAAATGTGTATTCTATTTCATTTGTTGAAAGCAGTTGGGGAGATGTTTTTTTTTTCTCTCTTGTAACTCTGGGGGGAGGGGGGCAGACACCTTCTGATAATGGGCCAGCTGTTAACACCAGGTGGGGCAGTGTTTTCTTATGTCTTTCACCACCCGTCCACCCTCTGGGGGATATCTTCTGCTAATGGGCCATCAAGGCTCAGCAATGACATGACACACTACATCATCCCATTGTGAGATGCTCCACCCAGTGGGGGGAGCCAACCGTTCCTACCTAGATAAAAACTGAGACGTAGGAACACCAGATATCCTGGTTTTTCCACTGGATTTCTGGAGGAAGACCGGACCCATCTTGCCACCACTGGATTTTCTACAGGATTATCTCTACTCCACAGAACCACACCTGGTACTCCAGGAGGATTTATTTGGACTGCTTCCAACACCCTGACCAACAGGGTGTCAGGTTGTATCCCTGACTCTTTCAGGGTTTTCTAGGATTTGTTTGTTTGCTTGTGTCCTGGTTTAGGGCAAATTTGGGAGGAAACCTCCGAAGGGGGTTCCTCTGGAAAGCAAACCCAAACGGCCCCACCCCCCAGCCAGTCCGGAAAAAAAAAATCTCCTCGGAGAAAAGTGGAAAAAACTATTTATTTAACAAACAAGATGTCCACAAGCACAAAGAATGAATAATATGAAACAATAAAACCTCTTGCTGCTCCAAAGAGAGATGGCAAACTGAGAAAGTCCTTGCCGTGGGTGTAGCTCAGCTCACTCAGTCTCTCACCAGTCCCACTCCCTCTGGAGGTCCAGGCCCCAGTGGGCCACAGGTGCGAGCCCTCGCTGCTCCTCTGGGTTTTTCATTCCAGAGCAGATTTAAACAGTCCCAAGAAAAAGGAAAAAAACAGTCCAGGGAACTTCTCTGCCTCAGCTAGCTAAAACTAACTAAAGGCACAGGAGATCTCTGTCCCACTGCTTTCTGTGCTTCAGACGAACTGCTGGAGCAAGGATGTGTGGGAGTCAGGCAGTTTTCTCAAAACAAACTGTGTGCTGCTTCTTCCTCCCCCTTCACTCCCAGAACCAGTTTTAAAGGTACAGAACTTAATATACAGCACAAACATAACAGATGATTAGGGATACAAGCATCATGTCACCCTAGGACAGGAGCCAAGTGGTTTTTGGCCATAGATCTAGCAAATGTATTTTTCTTTAGCTCTTTAGTAGAGAAATGTTGGTAAAAGTTTGGGGTTTACAGTTCAGGAGGGGAAAAAATATTTCACTTGAGTTCCTCAAGGATTTCACAAGCTCCTGTGATCTATTACATACACATCACTCAAATGTGGGAGAAATTAGCCTGCAGGTCCAGGAAGTGTGTGATATCAGATGTGGGTCACACTTGAACTGGGTAGATTCTGAAGAACAAGCGTGTCAGCAGACTGGAAGATTTGGCTACAATCCAGGAGGAAGGATTGAAAGTCAGCAGACAAAAGGTTCAATTAGTGCAACAAGAGGTAAAATATTTAGGAGCAATATGAGGTATTGAAGGCCAGGGTCCTGATAAACAGTGTGGAATTAATTCCGAAGCTGCCCAGCCCCACTGCTCTGCCTAGCTAAGAGCACTGTACAGCACATTTAATTGTGTGCAGGATTTTATTCTGATGTTCACTGAAGTGAGTCATCCTTCCGCTAAGCTTTTTGAGAAAACCAGGCAAAGGGAGCAGGGTTCAGGAAAGCAGGCAGCTCAGTCAAGCTGAAGCCAGCCTAGTCCAAGCTGCAGTGCTGGGCTGTTTGGACCCAGGAAGCCTCCTCATGCATGGTTTGCCTCTGTCAGCCAGGAAAAAAAGCGCCAATTTGGCAAAAAAGAAAGATACCATGTTCCAGGCTATTGTCTGTGCATCTCAAATCTTATTGACACTGCAACTCCTTGTCAAAAGGAATTGTAACAGTGTGTCTTTTTCGGAGTGCAACCACAGCCTAATTAGATCCCAGTCAGCCTCTCCAGTGAAGAAACTGCTTGAGAAGGATTTAGGCAATCAATCAAGCTCACACATCCACACACATTACTGGCTAGCACAGCAAGAGAGGAAGAAGGCTCCCAGCCCCAGATCAATTCCAGCAAGCATTTATTCCATGTGTCAAAGGTGAATCCGGAGACCAAAGAGAGCGATCATGTGGTTTTTCTCACTTATATAGTGTCTCAGGTTCGTAGGTGGTACAGGAGTCAGGGCAGGGGGCAATTGACCATAGAGAAGACAGAAACTGACACCAGGCCCCCATAGCAAATGGTAATATAGGGAAAGGGATTACCATGGGGGGGGGGGGGGGGGTGATGGGCTCGAGAAACCTAGGGAGAAGATTACACAATGTTTGCAGGGAACTATGGGGGAGAAGCCTTTGTTACATCTGGGAGGGGTCGCTTTTCCAGGGCAAGGCAGTTGGAAATTCCTTTAATGGTACAAAGGACAATGGTACAAGGAATGAGTATATTTAGTCTGGAAATCAGAAAAATTCGATTATCTTGTTGGAGGGAGGCCAGTGGCACAACACCCTAGTCATGCTTCCTTGAAATACAATGTGTTCAATACAGCACAGGATGGTGCCTTATCGAGCTCTGGGTTGGCAGCATAGCCCTTGATGTGGGTGACTGGGAGAGTGAGAGCTGCAACAGGACATGAGGCAGGAGCAGCTCTGTGCTCCAGTGGTGCAGGGTGCCGAACATGAGTCAGATATTGCAGCCTCCTGATGTGCAGTGGCCTGTGCAGGTTTAATTGCCTCTGTCAGAATACATCTGCATAAACCAGAAATGTGCTTTACAGGTGGCTCAGGTTGGTGCTGAGTGAGGCTGGCACAAGATGTGCTCCAGTGTGTGCAGAGAGGAGCAGGAGGCAGTGGGACAGGGCTCACCTCGCTCACTACAAGTGGCAGCAATCCCACAGGCATTGTCAGTTGTGCTTCCCCACAGGCTGAGCAAACAAGGAGGAAGCATTTCATTTTGCTGAACAAGTTTTTTTGCCCATCTAGTTACAAAGCAGCCACTGCACAGAGCAGAATGCCCACAAACCTCAGGATGTGAAGAATTTAGCTTCTAAAGGAAGCTTTAAAGAAGTTAGTACATGTAAATGGCAAAAAAGTAGGATGTGGTGTTCCCATCTAAATGACTCCACAAACAGCTACAGTCAGCTATGATTCTATTCCTTTTAAGACATTGACATGAAGTGAGATATGACTGAGAAAACTGGTGGTTAAAAATTTCCTTATCAGATGAATAGCAACTGAAGGGTCTCACAAATTAATGAATAAAAGGATCTGACAAACAACTGCAGCATAATCAACAAATAGCTGAGCAATTAGGGCAAAATGTTCATAGAATGGATAAAAGGCAGAAAATGGTAAATAATCAACATGAAGAATGGTGAGTAGGGGTTCAGGTAATATATCATGGGCTCTCAGCAAAGAGCACACCTGGGGCTGAGTGGGATGGATCTGGCACTAGCACAAATAAAGGCATTTCCATTGTTTATTAGTTCAAGTAAGTTCTGACAATGTCAGGCAGCTTCATCAATCACAGCCAAAGCTTTGGAAAGGAGAAAAACACTAAGACATAAGAAAAGTTGTCTTTACTCTCCAGGTGACAGAAAGGAGTGAATGTTAACCATCACCACAGCTAGATCAGCACAGAAACATGGATCTGCTGTAGTGGGTAAGAACATCTGTATTGTACATGAATTTTACTGAAGCTGGGCACATGGTTGAGTGTTGTTGGGGTCTTTTTGTTTTGCCCACTGTGCCAGTCTGCATGCAGTGTGGTATTGCCTGTGTTCCACACTGGAGCTGTCATGGATGTTCCCTGAGATACCCACATCCTCTCTTCTCGGGTTGCACCCTGTCTGTCAGAGCACAGCCCCTCCTGCAGGCAGGGTGGGTGGTCAGTGGGATAAAAGCAGTTTTCAGGCCTTGGTGCAGTAGGTGCTGGGCAGCAGCATGGGCTGGGGTGGAGCTCTCTCATCTCTGAGGTGTCCGAGCTCTCCACAGCTGGATATGTACAGGGATGGCTTAAAGCTGCATCAGCCCCACTTTCCCAGAGACAGTCGTGCTTTGCTGTGGCTGGAAGAAAAACACCAGCTCGCCAAACAGTTTGAAAGCCCTTATGTTTTATTTCCTTTTCTCTTCCCTCCATTTCGCAGTCCCATCCACTTTAATTTAAAAGTATTGTGTTCCACCTTTCCTGAGAGGTCAGTGTGTGTCTAAGCAGTGTAGACACAGCCATGCACTATTGTTCCTGTCACCTCTAATCACACAGCCATCACCATCATGCTAAATCCCTTCCTCTCATCTGCATTTATCTGGCTCACACCACATCCTCCCTCAGCCCTCCTTTGGTTCTCCATCTTCGGCCCTCCCCAGCCTGTGCAAGCAATCCAGCAGCTGAAAAGGGAAAAACTGCCTTGTTATGGTGGAGGGTCTTTTTCCTGTCAGAGGAACTTGTTTCTTCTGCCATGAGCTAGGATCTCTTGAAAGAAAGAAAGCTAAAAACACCTTTGAGCAGCCTCTTCTGTTCTGCCCTCCTGGTGCCAGTTGAAAATGAGAAGAAAAGGGTGGGGGAGAAGATTAAAAAAAAAAAGGAAAGAACAAGATCTTCAAAAAGGAAGACTCTTCCAGAGCCCAAGCAATCAACAAGACAATAGGAGATGAGGATTGCAGCTCTGCGCTCTGCTCCTGCTGGATGGACTGAGAAGCCCTCAGCGCTGAGCTCTGAAGGTGGCCTGGGTGATGAGCTGAAAAGCTCCCTGCTCACGCTGAAAACAAAGCCTGGGCAGAGGGTAGAGGCAAAACCAACTGGGACCCGGCCGCTTAATCAGGCCCATGCTGAGAGCTTGTAGCATTAACCCAGAGCTGGTGACACTGAGGCAGGAGGCTGGCGTGACCCTGAGCCCGTCCAGCACTGGCTCACACTGTCCCGGACTGCATGTTCCATTTAATAAACCCCATTGATATCTTTAATGAAGACACATCACACTTCCACAGTTTCATGTGTGACCTCTTTCTGTTTGCTACAAAAAACACAAAGTAAGAGAGTCAAGGATCATTAGCTGATGAGGCAAAACTGCCCCTTTGTTGCAATGTGTAATTTTGTGTTTTAATACCCCATGGTTTATTCCTTCCCCCCATCCCCCCACCCCCTGGGTCGTAGTTTAGCCTGGGTTGTCTGTCTTCCCTGATACCTACCCCTATTCCTGAATGTTCCCTGTCAACTCTTCCTAGTACCAGCTCCTGCCTGGACTGCCCCTTGGGGAATCCCCTATTCTTCGAGGCTCCATTGGTCTGTTTATATAAATCTCTTCATATTAGCTTCTCTATTGGTTTTATGTTTTGTAAACTTAACTTTGTGTCCCTCCCTGGTTTTCTCCCTATTGGGCCCTTGACCCCAAACTCCACCCTGATTCTGTCCCTTAAAACCCACGGTACAGTCTTTGTTCCCCATCTTCACTTCTGCACTGTGTTCGAGTTATGTGACGTGAATAAAGAAATCTCAGACTGCATGTGAAGCCCACTTCATTCCTTTTTTACACTGACCAGCGGCAACCACTTAGGACTCTAGGACCCCGGGGGTTATGTTGTACCTTCATTAAGTGCCATATCAGAGGCACGAGATGACACCCCTTCCCTTGCTCTTCTATTTTTCTTGTGAATATCAGTGGCTTGGGAGGCAGTGGTTGCTTGTAATCCTTCCTGTGTCCAGGACAGGCTTCTGTGGAGCTTGGGAATGTGAAAAATGAGGTTCACTTTCTTAGTAAAATTTATAAAAAATAATTTAATAAAAAAATAAGACAGGAAACAAAGCAAAGCAATCTCATCCGTGACTTGGCATTCTGCCAAGAGCACACCTTAACTCAGAAAACACTCCTTTAAATGTACTAGTTTGTTACATATTCAAAAGACCCTAATACATTATTCAAACATTCCTTTGAGTTCTGATGCCCTCCTAGTTTTAACTCTCCCAACTTGCCCCTATTTCACTAATTTAGCATTTTATTACCCCTTGTAGATAAATTCCTTGGTGGTGCCTCTTGGTCATCTTATGTCCTATTCTTCTGATAACAGAGGATCAATAAGTTCTTCCTTTGGAGCCTTGGGGTGGTCTGTCCCTATTATCTTCATCCAGATAATTCAGGAATGCAGGAGAATTTTCTTCATCCTCCAGTTCAGCCGGTTTAGATGTTACAAAAACAATCTTTACTTTAATATCATGCTATAGCCTAAGAAATATATATATTCATCACACTACTTATTTCCAAGTGTCATTAACAGCAGAAATAAAAGAAATTAATACAGTAAAACCTTCCCATATTATACATATAGCATTCATTTTAATATTTGTGAAAAGCCAACTTTATAATATGCATTTATAACAGGAACAAATGATAACAGAATTGCCTGCAGTTTGGGCAGCTCCAGTCCCGCTCCTGCTGCAGACTCCTCATGCCATAACTCCTTTCCTGCCCAGAGGCTGAGTCAATGCGCCCCAGAGAATCTGTAGGGTCTGGGTAATGCTGTTGGCCCATCTCTTCCCAAATTTTTGGCAAGGAAGAAGGATTTGCAGACACCAGAGACCAGATGAAATCCATCACCACCCCTCAGTGAACCTCTTGAGGGTCCCTGGGCTGTGTTGCACGAGCCAAGGGACTTTGGCTTCTGGAAAAGGTCGTCTGCCTCAGCAGGGAAGCAGAAACATGGATCTGTACCTCTGTAATTTTTTTTCTAGGCAGGCTAAAGAAAACTTGATAGAAAAAAATGTATGGTTTAAAACTTAAAGAGTCGAGGGTCCATTTGGTAGATTTTCTTTTAAATTTTGAGCTTTCTGGGGGTTATTTTTATTATTATTTTATTTGGTGGTTGGAATTT
The DNA here is from genome assembly GCA_027886175.1 of Phylloscopus collybita. Taxonomy (NCBI): domain Eukaryota; kingdom Metazoa; phylum Chordata; class Aves; order Passeriformes; family Phylloscopidae; genus Phylloscopus; species Phylloscopus collybita. Next base: position 7,977,171 of record JAJNNQ010000057.1, read on the forward strand.
TTTTTTTTCTTTTGCATTAGAAATAGTGTCAGTTGTCAAACAAGACTCCAGATTGATTTGGTTTTTTATGTCTAACTTCCAGCATCCTCAAAGGCATCTAATTGTTCAGGACATGCTGAGTATCTGCACTTACAGAAATCAAGCCTCAAGTGGAACTCCCCTGAAAGCCAGGCACCAAGAAGCCAAGAATAGTTTTCAGAAAGTAGAGTGGTTTTCATTTTTTGGTTTCTCAAGGACTTTTTCAAGGGCCAAGCAGATGGCTGGGAGATCTACAGAATGGAAACCTGTCGCCCTGTTCTTCTAAAGTTTTTCTAAAGTTCTTTCAGCCTTCTGATGCTTTACTTTTTGTGGTGGTGTTTTTCACACACTTTTCATGTAAATAATGATTGTTTTGCATTCCTTTCTGGAGGAGGAGAGAATTGATGAACTGTTGGTTTGACCAGTGTGGTTGGAGAGGAAGATTTTCTTCCTCCAATCCATGGTCACTGTTGGAATTCTATAAATGTCAAGGTCTGTAAATAAACTGCCCCTTTTTACCTTGGACATCTCAGCGTGAGAATGTCATTCGTGTTGTATTACGACAGAAACCTGCAGCTCTAATGTGGACACAGAAGTGTGTATGGAGGGGGTTGTTTGGGGTATCTTTTAGCTAAATTGCCTTTTAGTTTGACAGCAATTTACACTATTTATGCAGCTGAAATGCCAGTGCATTTTTTTTTGTGTGTGTGTGTGTGTGGACTCTCCCTTTTCAACAAAGGACTGAGAAAATTGCCACACTAATTTTAGGAGCTTCCCAGACATAACCAGAAGAGCAATTTCCAACTTAAAAATACAAAGGCAAATAGAAGAAAAGCACAGCTCAGTTCTGAAAGCAGCTCTGGCTCCATTCCCAGGGAGTTTTCATGGAGACATGGGTATGTGTTGAAGACCAAGCTGGCCTCAGCTGGTTTTTCAGGAGCACTGGGGGCTGTGTTGGCCTTTTGGCAGTGGTGACCTGCCTGGAAGTGGCTCCTTGTCCCCGAGGTGTGAGAGTTGTGGCAGAGGGAGGCAGTAGCAGCACAGGTGTCCCCATGTCCCCAGCCCCGAGGGCCTGGCAGACCTTCCATATGTTTGTACCTTGCTAAATTCAGGCTAATATCTTACTTTTCCATCCTCTCCACATCATTCCCAGGATGATTCACTGGAGCCTGCCTGGCCACATCCCTGTGTGAGGAACCTGGTGAGGAACCCACTCATGTGAAGCCAGAGAGCATCCAGGATTCCCCGAAGGAGGCACAGGAATCCCTGCAGAGCTCCTGCAAAGAGCCTTTGTACCCTGCTAAGGGCACACAAAACTCAGAGCTGGAAAATTAACTCCTCTTTCACCATCTGGGCTGACCAAATTGCCTCATGGCACAAAGAAATAGTGCTGATCTTGCACCTGCACAGGGAAACTGAGTCATAGGGTTGGGGCGGTGCCTTCCTTGGTGAGCTCCATGAATTTCCTGGGATCCTGTGCCCGCTGAGCATGGGTTTCACTGGAACAGTGCACAGACACCCCCTCATGTTTGCATGCATTTTCCATATGGCTGTCCCACACATTTTCCTTGCTAGCCTGTCATAACCATTACTAAAATATGCTTATCTCATATATGCAAATAGCAGGATATTAGAAAGCACGCTGGTTGTCCGGCGAGAGAGATGATTTGAAGATCAGGATACTGTTTGGAACACGTGCTTTATTGGTCGTGGGGAGGCAGCCTGACTGGGGAAGAGTCCAGGGATCCAGTGCAAAGAGTCCAAGAGGGTCCAAGGGAAGGCGCGCAAAGAGAGGCCGCAAAGAGAGAGTGCAAAGAGGCCGAGCTCCTTGTTACATTCCATTTTAACCCTTTCTATCGTGAATATTCTAATGAGCATTAACCAATCACCTTAAGATACAAAACCTACAGAATCTACATATAGCCTATGGGAACTACAACATTACAATACTACTCTACATACCAAAACCTGTGAAACCCACCTTATCCCTGATACCTGAGAAGGTCCAACCTTTTATTCATCCTTTTGTCTTGGCAGGGGTGTTACTGATTCACTCAGCCAAGTCCTTTCAGCTGCCTAATCACCTTCTTCCTGTCCAGCAACTTACAGTTCAAACTTTGCTTTTAATTCTATTCCTCTTGTGGGTTTCATACTTTTAGAATCTTTTACTAATAAATCATCTCTGCAGGGCCTAGCTACTTCATCCTCCCCAACAGCAGGATATTTATAAGATTCTTTGAAATTTTCATAATTGTGCTGTAAAAAAAATCTCTTTGCTTATCTCACAAAGTGTTGTAACCACAGTGCTACTTTTATTGAAATCCAAAAATCCCTCTGCAAAATAAGAATAGTTAGAAAACTGTCAGGTTTTTATGTTTTTGAAATAGAAGCAAAAGAAAGTGAGCAAACCAGGCTTTATTATTTTAAATTAGAAACTTTAATGCTCACCAAAAAGGATATAAACTGTAAATATATTTTAGCAGTTCCTAGAGAAAGAGAGGTTTTAATAATAACACTGTGTGCTTCTATATAATTTTCATTAGAAAAATCTTGGAGCACTTTCAGCTTATTAAAGAATGGAATGCCTCAGAAGGCTCTTGGGAGGTACTATAGAAAAGTAAAGTAAGAAATATAAATCCACATTATTCTCCATCCTGTGATTACCTGGACCTTCCCGGCCATCCTTGGGATGCACAGCTCCCTGTCACACCTGGCAGGGACAGGAGCTGCCTGTGGCACTGTCAGGGGCCCTACTGCTCCAAGCTCCTCATTTTGTGGGTGAGTGAACCAACACGGAAGGATTTTCCCAAGTCATGTGTGCTGCCCCGTGGGGACACAGCAGGAGCTCTGCTGGGATTCCTGTGCCTGCTTCGGGGAATCCTAGATGCTCTCTGGTCTCACATGAGTGGGTTCCTCACCAGGTTCCTCACACAGGGATGTGGCCAGGCAGGCTCCAGTGAATCATCCTGGGAATGATGTGGAAAAGACAGAAAAATAAGATATTAGCCTGAATTTAGCAAGAGTCATAAAATGCTCACTGGAACAACAAAAGGAGGAAGAGAGGCTGTAAAAGTAGGGGATATTCCCTGATCTGAGGAAGAAAATAATATTAAAAACTCCCCAGTGTTTAATTTCAGGAAATACAATAGACTGAGTGCCCAGAAGAGGAACAGCATGTTAACATATCTTAGATAAACAGGAGCCAAGTTGCTACCCTGACAGAAAAATGAGAGAGCCCATCAATGTAATGGGGAAGAATAATAAATTAAAAACCAGATAGTTCAAAGATGTGATTGCATCTTCAGCTTCAGCAGGAAGAAAGAAGGGGAATATATATGTATTGCAGGCAGGCCAGGAACACAAAAGCTTGGAAAAAATACAAGAACAGGAGAGGCAGGTTCATCATAATGAAATTAATTAAGAGTAGGACCTCAAGTTATTTTAGGTCCCAGTGGTAGAAACATCAGAATTCCAAGCTCTTCTTAATTTATACATAAAGTTTCCTATTTCATCCATGCTCAGAAAAAGGACCTCTTCCTTTCTGAGCTAGATAGTGAGTCAAGACAGATGGGAAATATTCTGAGCTTGGAGAAAACAAAGAAGCACAAATTAATGGCTTACTGCCAGAAAGGCAGTTTAAAGCACTTTGCCAAAGTACATTTTATTCCTACCCTTATCCTACATAGATATTTTTTTCCTTTAATTCTGTTCAGCACAGAAATGCATGACTAAGCAGAGATACATATCTGCATTGTGCATAGGCTGGAGGGGGCATTAAAACAAGCAAAAAGCAGACAAAAGGAATGTAATGGCTGGTGCAGTGACTTAACAACTTGCTGCATGTCATTCAGCACACAAAAAATAGAACAACTCCATCTTGCCAGCTTGAACTCATCTCATCCCATCATTTCTGTGTGGGTTTATATGCATCTTCCTGCATTCTGTCGCACATATATGGACATATGTATATGCACAGCCATCTCTGACTGTTCCACATGCAGAAGCACTGATTGGGTGTGGAGGAGTCCTCATGGCCATGGAGACCTTGGCCAAAATCCCACTTCTGCCATAACAGGAAGTTTTGACTGTGGCTTCAGAAGTGGCAGGGTTTTATTCCAGCTTCCTTTGCAACAGTAAAGCTTTAAATCTGCAGCAAGGCTCTCCCTGCCCAGGATTATATTCAACCACTTCTATGAGAAGTCTGGAATTTGTTTAACTGTGCAAATTTATCATGCATAAACAATTTAAGTTATGATATCGATAATATTTCAGTCTTAATTTGGGAAGATGATGGAGGCAGAAACTCAAACTGCACTTGTGTTTGAATAGTGTTGATTCCTTCATAACTATTAACTTTCAAGACCTCAATTTGACATCCCTTGGGAACAGATTCCCTCTGTGCTTAGGGTGTTAGAAACAGGAGATCAGGAGGTGGAGGTTCAGTTCTCGTTATGAGATTTTCATCTGCTTTCTTAACTTCCTGTCACCTCTTTTCCCCTTCTGTAAAATTAGGATAATGACATTTCTTCATATGACAGTAGCTTAAAGCGTTCGTGTCTAAAATGTTCAGGTGGAAGGTGTTATACACTTCAGAGATTCTTGTTTATTACCACGATTGCTATTACTGATATTTCTGAGAGTTTCACTCTCACATATGTAATAAGGGCAACATATTATGGACGTTTTGCCTGATTTTGAACTTAAAACCAATTTTGTTCTGAATTAATTCCTTTGACTAGAATTATTCCTGAACTAAATCAACTGGGGACCAGCTGCTGACCCCAAGTGTTTAAGAACTACAGATAATCACTGATGAAAAGAGACAAAACTACATTTTATCTAAGAATTATCTAATGTTGTGATAGAAACTGAAATTAAAGTATAATCCAGAGAGAGAGAGAGAGAGAGGGAGAGAGAGTATTCTTTAATTAAAATCAGCTACCTCAAAAGATGGATTTTCTCAGGAGTGAAATTTGCGCTGTGCTGAAAGCTTTCCACTTAAATCCTTGATGATGCAAAGAAAAAGAATTCTCAGGGAGTAATATTTGCATTAGCAGATAGCCACATGCCACTGCACAATAAGGAAAAATCTGCAGAGAAAAAGATATATGGGCAATAAAATGGAAAGATGCATAAAACAGGGAACTCCCTGAAACACAAACACATGATTATTCAACAGCAAATGAATAGTTTGGCAGAGAAAGGGGCGTGAGATAGAGGCTTGAAGATAGGGAAAGAAAAATAAACCCATGTCCTAGGTTACAAAGTAAAATTGTGCCCAAAGATGTATTCTATCCCCATGAGCCGTTGGAGCCAAGGTGGGGCAGTGTTCTCCTTATCTTCTGTTAACGAGCCCAACAATGCCTTCCCGGAAGACGTTATCTCTGTTTAATGGGCCATCAAGGATCCATTTGCATGACTGATAAGATGAAATCATACCATTGTGAGATGCTCTGCCCAGGGGGAGGAGCCAAGCATTCCCACCTGGATATAATCCAGGGTTTGAGACCTCACTAGCAGCTTCTATCCACTGAACTCTCAGAGGAGATGAGCTACCAGACGTTTCTACAGGAATCACTGCTTTGACAAGAACATCTCATCTGGATTCCTGGAGGAAGACTGGACCTTTCTCATCATCCCTGGACCCTTCTCTCTCAGGATCATCTCTGCTCCAGCGGAACCACATCTGCCGCTCCAGGAGGATTTCCGGACTGCTTCAAACACCCTGACCAACAGGGTGTTAAGTTGTATCATTCCATTTATTTCACCTTTTTCCCTCTCTTCTTCTATTAAATTGTATCTCTGACTGGGAGTCTCACTGGTTTTGCTTTCAAACCAGCACAACCCAGAAGAAGCAGAGATCAATGAAAACAATGGGCACTTTCTGCCAGGAGATATGTCAAAAAGACTGAAAGCAGGGATTTGGATAAGGTGTTCAGAATGATCCATCAGCCCTCCCACCATCTCCGTGGAAATTCCTGGTCCCAGCCAAGCACAGGTGAGATGGAGGCATGGAGATTGTGTGAAACTGATGCCTTAGGTTTTGAGGCTTTTTCCTGTTTTGTTCTGGTGGGTGGTTTTGCTAGTGTATTGGGTGGTGTTGGGATCTGGTCACAGGGTGATGGGGGAAGGGCACCTCTGGGTTAAGCGACTTCAAGGATACTCTTCAAGCTCCAGGCCCCAAAGATAAACATCGTAGAAGGCAGGAAGTAAGCAGGAAGGACGAAACACGGGAGATGCGGAATTGTTCATTGGACAATGGACAGGGCATATGCAAATGGACCAAAACTTGTAAAAGGGGGGGAATCTTGTGACTCTCCCTCTTTTGCTTCCCTCTTGGAGCGATCCAGGCAAAGCCACTGTTGTGGCTGCCGGGGTGGCCTTGAAGGCCTAAATAAAATTCACTCTATTTTTTAACCCTGTCTGGCCTCTGCCTCAGCCTTAAGGCAACAGACTCACCATGGGAACAGCAGCTGAGAGCCCAGCATCCTTTCGGGGCAGTTCTGGGGCTGGGCACACAGTGCCTTGACCACCTTGAGAGATGCTGCTGCTGCTGCTGCTGCTGATGATGATGATGATGGCAGCTGTTCTGGAGGGGAGCGCTTCCAACGGCACCTCGTTGGAAATCCTGATCCCTTCCTGGGTTAGCTGCCATCACAGCTGGCTTCCTGCAACACAAAGAAGGCTCCTGGCAAGGCAGTGTGCTGGATTACACTGGACTTGGCCACGTGGAAGTATTACCTTGCAGAAACACCCATTCACCAGCATTTATTTCATTGTGTGCAGCAGAGTAGATTGGAGCAGCTACTTCATGCTGCTTTCCTCACACATCCAATTCTCTCTTGCAAGAATCTTGTCTAACAGCCAGGTGGGCTCTGTGAGAAGTGGTTCTGCTGCGGTGAGGAAAATGGATCTCCCTTTTTTAATCTTATTTTTTTCCTTTCTTTTAAAATAAACTATTTCAGGGCTAATGTGGAGGAGTTGCTGCAGTAGTGTCACACCTCTGGGGAAATGGGCAGGGGTGTGGACAGAAGCAGAGCACCCTCCCTGTGCTCAGGGCACCTTACTGCCGAAGAGAGGATACACAAAGCTCCAGTGCCTGTAAATACCTTACAGTTTTGCTCTGTGTGATGCAAATGTTTTTGTAGAAAGAGCCTAAACCCAAATTGTTAGTCTAATATTGGCCAGAATATTGCAGCCAGGCAGGATGGGATATGTAGCAGGGGACATTATAATGTGTCAGAGTGATGGTTTCATCGCTTGCTATATTTTATGTGACTAGGAGAACATAAAGAGCAAAACAGGCTTACCTTAAAATTACAAAGATAGTTTATTTACACACACTAAAAAAAATGAAAATAAGAAAAAAGGAAAAAGAAACCCAAATGAAACTTTCAAAACATCCTTCCCTCCCTCCACAAGTGTTCACTTTCCCACACCCAACATAAAAAGACAAAACCTGTAATTTAAGTCAGTTTTACTATTTAAAAATATTTCATCAGTTCTTTAGGAAAGGAGTCTCTCTGGGTTCCATAGAAACATCATTACAAGAGGAACAGTCCTCTGGTGGCTCCCATGCCACACATCTGCAAGGACCTGAAAGGAGCCTCTGCAAACTGTGAAATCCTACCCATGAGCAGCTTTCCCAACACTGCACATGGGGCATATCTGCTTATTTAGGGGGTACTGTTTAAGGATGCCTCCTCTAGTATAACACAAAGATTCTCTTCTTCTATTTCCAAAATCATCTCTCTCTCAAAAGAAATGGAGACCACCTTTTCACCCTAGGAGCGCAGGGCCTCATATCACTTTCTCTCTAAAATCATCATCGTCTCAAAGGCTGAGACCTCTTTTTACCCCAGGAGCGGGGGGCTTACTCTATTCAAAATTCCCAATTAAATCTCAATTATATCCCTCCACAACTTTGACTGGAAGCAACATCTCCCCCCCAAACAGCATTCATATGTTACAGGAAAAAAAGACCAGTCTCCATAGTTTACCAGAAATGTCCAGCCAAATTAGGCCACTCCTCCTCCTTTGCCCCTAATAGTCTTTTCACTCTCTCTTCACTGACTTCAGTTTCATGCTGTGTCTCTTTATGGTTCCATCACTTTGTCTGTCCTCACTCTGGGAAGGGCTGGTGCTCTGGAAGTTCATTTGCTGACAGGAAAGACTTAACGCTTGCCCAGGCCTACGGTGCTCACGTGGTCCCTGTCGGCAGGAGCTGCAAGGATCTCAAGGCCATGCCGCTGGAGAGGCTGCTGGATGCCTTCTCTTCCACCCCTCGATCTCCTGGCGTGGGCAGGTCAGAGCTGCTCCCTGAGGCCTGAAGAAGGAAGCGGGGGGAACATCCCCCCCAGCCCCGGCTGGTGACACGGACAGCTGTCGGGGCTTTTCCTCCTTTCCCTCACTGCTAGCTGTTATCGGGCCCAGGCATGGCCGGGCTGCTCCCCCTCAGGGCAGCGGCTCCCGGAGGCCCGGCCGAGCCTGGCCGGGCTGCCGCACAAAGTTGCCTGGATGCTCACCTGGAGAAAAAGAGGGCGGCTCTCACACATTGTCAGCTTTATATGGGTATTACCAGAAGTCGCATTCCGTTTTCTCAGTGGTTAAACCACATGCCAATAGCCAAGAACTGGCTCCTGATAGGTCTGTCCTTTCCAAAGAAATCCAAACTTTGTTAACCCATGACAGTCAGATTAAAAATCCTTTGCAAATCTTGGCTGAATTCAGGTTCCCAAAGAGCTGATGTGGATTCAGGACAAATTTCAGTTCAAGCAGAAGGGTTGGCTAATCATTGAAATACATCATACAGGTAATCTGGCTCACAGTCCCAGACCTTTTGAGGTATTTTTATATCCCAGTACTCCAAGTGCTAAAACAGCTTGACCAAATTTGGCTTTCAGCATCTCCTGAAAGGGAAATAGACCTCACAACAGCAATAGAGCGAGGCCTTCTCAGTGATGTGACTTACATGGGAAATCAGTGGCTCATCCTGAGCTGAGCTCCACATTCCCAGAGCTGTGGTTTCTCATGGCAGCTCTCAGCACCCCTCTGTTGCACAGCTCTGCCAGCCTTGTGGCACAGATGCCATGAGTGTAAAGGGCTGGCTGTCCGTGGGAGAGGAGAGGAGCTGAGAGTCAGGCTGTGGTGGGGCATGCTGGCGAGCAGTGTTCACATATTAACAGATTTCCACTCAAACTGGCAAATAGGGATGTCTATGTTAGAAATGCTGTGTGAAAGCCAAGGCAACAAAAGTCAAAATGTGCATATGAGAATATGTGGCACACACAGTATATGTCACAATGTTTACCATCACTTCAAAACATGCACCTGCCCACAGTTCTTCAGTAGCAGCATCCTGGAACTTCTCCAGTTGGGATTTGCTATATGAAGCAAAAGTCAATTAAAATCAGCTATTATTGTACAGATCATGAGATCCATATTAGGAGATCCCATACTCATCCCAGATGCTCATTAGTAGCAGTGTGTTGTAAACAAGTCCAGGACAATTGCTTGGGGGTTGTATACTTTTCTGATGGCTGTGTTTGCTCAGTTAACATATAACATTTTTAAATGGGTTGGATTAAAAATTTTAGTAAATATTAAATTCCCCAGAAACACAGTTCTGTTGCATTCTGGAACTGTTTCAAATGTAGGTCAGTCAGTAAGTATGCTTAGCTAATGAAAACAGAGGCAGGGGGAAAAAGATTTGAGGAAAGGGAAATTCTGCCTATCCAGCTTGCTAGAGGAGCACCAGCTCACCCACCTTCTTTCAGCAGAGTCTGCTGCTGGGTGAGGTGTAGTGACTCATCTCTACATCACACAAATCCCACAGTTTCAGCTTGAATCCCACAATTTCAGCTTGGAAAGTCACCATCTGCTACAGGCCTGGTGTGCTTCATTGGGTTCCCTCAGTGTCTTGAGGAGCTCTTCCATGTAGTTAAGGAAATGTGATTTTCCAGGGAGGTAAACTGTGCAGTCCCGTTTAGAAGCTCATGTGACTGTACAAATCCAAAACCATGATTATTTGTGAAGATCTACTGGCCTGATTCAGTGAAATCCATGTAAGAATGGCCTTGAGCTGAGATATTTTTTGGGGGTAGGTGGAGGCTTCCAGTCCTTCAGATAGAGCCAAACACCAACATCCATCTTCCAGCTCCCAGGTAAGGCCTACCCAGAATTACAAGTGAACCTGACCCTTCAGTCCTGCTCAGAAACAAAACACTGGCAGGGCTTTTTTAGTCAAATAAAACATCAGCTCAATATGAAATAAACATCTTTGTTTTGGAAAAAGATTGCCTCACCCCTCCACACACACAAATGCACACACTAATTTTTAGGGCTAATTTACAAACAAAAATCTGTAATTAGCACAATTTTGTTTGTAATTAGCAGGGATAAGTTGCTTGCTTTTGTTGCCAATATCAGTAGCAATGGAAGTGCACTTGCTCATTTGTTTTCAACTCTTTCACTACCTCTTTATGTTTAGTTTCAAGGTGAGATCAGTATCTGGAAACATGATGTAATTTATGCTGTTATCATTTTATGAACTTCACCAAATCTACTTCTGATAATGTATTATAATTATACTGGTAATCAGAACTGGAATTGAAAATGTAGGAAGCCTGGTGCCAACTGCCACTGTGTGTCTGACCAGATCAGAAAATGAAAACAACAGTTACTGGCATTTATTGTCACAGGAGCTTCAACTCAGATTTGCAGACAGATATGGACTGTAAATATTAAATGGCTGATCATTTCATATGTATACCTAAATTCTGTGGATTTTGAGACTGGCATCCTAATCTCTGTCAGCTTGTTTCCATTTTCTTCTCAGTTTTCCTTTAAGAGAAGCTTCCCTACTCTAAAGCCAAATACAATATTCCCTGCTGTGATGGATTCCTTCTTTTTCCTTCCTAATTGGAGCAATTTCATCAGATCGAATTTTGACAAAGTTAGTAATTGTCATCCAATTTTAAGGCTATGACAAGATCAATATGAATTCTCAGATGACAAGTATTATTACTGGGTGAGCACAAAGAAACAAAGAAAATGAAAAATCCATGTTCTAGGGATCAAAACAGTTAGAGGCAGATGCTTGCCTTGATCCACATGTATGTGAATCCTGTTACAACAATAGAGGCCGTGCCTGTGGATGGATGGGGTAGAACAGATGGCCTTTGCCAGGCAAATAGCACAGGAAAATGAGCACCCAGTGCTTTAGTACATTGCAGTTTGGGTAATGTGGGAGTCAATTAACTTGCCACCAAACAGGCAAAAATTACCCACAGCCCCATCTCAGAGAATTCTGCTCCTCCTTAACATTTTGTGCTCCTTCTGTTCTTCAAATGTCAGGAGTAAATACCCAAGAAAACCCTGCTTCTTTAAGGTAAATATATTCAAACTGTATTTATGTAGGCAGAAGTATTTGATTATTTTTATAACATTGTTTAAATGAGATTATCTGATTAGTTAATGGCCCAAAGAGTTCAGACAGAGTTCAAATAAGGATCTGAAATGTGTAGCAGCATCTTCAGACATTTTCCACACCATGGTGATTTTGGGAAGAGATGCTGCCATGTGTGCATAACTTGCCAGATACTGAAATGTTGTTTTAGCAGGTTCACCCTGCAACAAGACATTTCTTCAAGACATTTGACCCTCAGAGTTCAGCTCCTCTTCCATATTTGCTCCTCAGAGCGCATGCAGGGCTGCTCTGAACACGCTTTTCTGGCTATTAAACCAGACCTCCTGCTTTCCCACCCCCAGAGTGTTAAACCCAAGGAATTAGACCCTGCCTGTATTTTTTTTCTTTTTCATTATTTATATTCAAAATACATTTTAACTGAAGAAAGGCAAAATATTACATGGCTGTCGTACTAATTGGCAGCTGCTATGGGTAACAACCATGACAAGTTTCAGCTCTGTCCACTTCAACCCAGCCAAGTCATTAAAGGTTTCCAGGCAGAGAATTGGGTTATGAAACCCAATATACACTGGTAGCTAAGCTGGTATCCCTGCATTGCTAAGCACGTTCTCAGCCACCCAAATGCAGGTTCAGGAGGATTATGATCTGTGGAGGAAGACCTCAGCCAAGCACTGAAAAGATGTTTGTTAGCCTCCAAAATATAAATGAAATATTTACAAAGGGAATAATTGACTTTTGATGTTTACTTCAGGCTATGGTTAAGCAGGCAGTGTCTGTACTAAGCAATGCAGTGCCCACCTGCCACAAATGCTGTGATATTTGACAGATCCCTTTCTGCCAATGTCGTGGGTTGTGGAGCCGGGTTTTGTGTATTCTATTTACATTTGTTTGGGGGCCTGATGTCCCACCTTGATAGGCCATTGTTACCTTCCCCAGCCTGTGCGGTGCATTTGCATTTCTATACATCTCATGCCCTGGCGGTGGGGGGTGGGGGGAGGGGAGGCGGCCAGGAGAGAAGGCTGGGACCGCGCCGGTGCTGTGCTGCTGCAGGAGCTGAGAGCTCTGCGTTTGCTCCCCTGCCGTGGTGGCAAGAGGTTTCTTTGCCTGCTGTGCTCGCCATCCTGTTTCCCTCCTCGCTGCCCCTGAACCGGCTTCTTCGCAGAATCATCTCTGCTCCAACAGAATCACGTCTGCCACTTCAGAAGGACTTTACTTTTGGACTGCTTTCAACATCCTGAATCACAGGGTCAGACTGAGGCTCTGACTCTGTCAGGGTTTTCTTCCAAAATTGTTGTTTATTTGTTTATTTGTTTGGTTGGTTGAGTGGTTTTGTTTCCTATCACATTTGTATTGTTAATATTTTCTAGTAAAGAACTGTTATTCCTATTCCCAACATCTTTGCCTGAGAGCCCTTGATTGCAAAATTATAATTCGTCGGGGTGTGAGGAGTTGGTATTCTCCATCCTAGGGGAACCTCAGTTTCCCTGGCAGATACCTGTCCTTCCAAACCAAGACAGCCAAGAACTATAATTCCTATTTAAATCTAAATAGAGGAGGCATGAATGCAGATTTCTCATTGCAAAGACGCTGATGTTAATCCCCAGTACAGAAAAATAAGAAAAGCCAGAACGTTTTATTGGATTTTATATGGAAGATAATTAAACAGTATTTCTTCTTTACTTGGTATACAGCATCCCATCAACCTTCCTGCTGAAATTTGTTTATAAAGAAAGCCAGAAAGTTTTATTACATTTTTATGTAAAAGAAAATTAGCATTTTGCATATTTGAACTTGCATTACAATAACAAAAAGTGGATAAACAAAAAATGACCAAAGAATGATGAAAATAAATGGGGAAAAAATGAGGAAAGCACAGCACTGTTCTCATACACACAATTTCATATTCTAAGCATGCAAACCAAATAAATGTGTGCATATGTATGTATTGTATATATTCATGTACCAAGCAGTTCTGAAAACCTAAACTAATGAAAGTTAGGAAATGCTAGAATTAGATGTGCTTGCACACCCCTAATTTGGCCTTTTTGATTGTGTACACATGAACGTATGCCGGGGGCTTTTTTCACACACACACCCCACCGATAATGGTGCAGTGTAGGCAGAAAATTGGCTGTGAGAATGATATAATCTCTGAGAGAGCTGCTTTGCAGAAGTCTGTTTCTTCTCTGCCCACAAGTCAGTTTGGTATTTTGGATGTACCCAAGGAAGTTCTCTTAGCATGTTTCCCAGCAGGTGAGTGCTGCCAATCTGAGGCTGTGCAAGAATATGTCTGAGGGTGCATTTAAAGAGAGCTTATTAACAGAGGGGAGGGGGGCAGGGTGTGCTGTATCCAAAGCTGCATCCTCAGCATTTAAAAATGTTTCACTTCAGCCTGTGCTGTCATTTACTGCATTATGTGATCCATGTGGATTTTCCAAACAAAAGATGTTTATGAGGAGAGTATATTTTAAGATCCCTTTCATGACTGCACAGACCCCTCTCCAAGCAGATGGCTTGACAGTTGCAAGAAAACTATTCATAAGCCAGAAGTAGCATTTAAAATTATTTTTTTTAAAAAAAGACAGTTTGTTCTTTGTGTACATTTTAAGCAGGTACTAATTCTGTCCATGGCAGCACCTTCCCCAGCCCAGTGGCATCACAGCACCCAAACTGGCTGCTCCCACCACTGCCCCATGCACAGGGGACCACTGAAATTCCAGTTCTACTCACTGCTAATTTGGACCAATATTGGAGACACAAAAGTTTCCCTTTTGTACCCACAATAGGCGGTATCCACAGCAAAAATGTTTGCTTGGCATCTGTGTGTAAAAACAAGAATTTTCCAAGGATGCGAATATATTTAATTCCATTTTCATTCTCAGCCTTGACTGTTACCTAGATGTTGTTAAAAATCTTTGGGGAAAATAACCAGCTGAGAACAAATTAACTAAACCTGAGCCACTTCACCATTCCTAAGTTCATGTATTTGGGGAGAAATCTTGAAGCAATGGCTTCATACAGCTGCATTTGCTGACCCTTTTAATTGCCTGCTACAGAACCTCCTGCTTGAAGGAAATGAGTGCTTCCATATCATGCACTTGATAAATAAATAATGCCACCCCTCTGGAGACAAAAACTCCATCTCTAGCACAAGGACAGGGACTAAATGTCATTCCAGTTTGGGAAGATGGTTTGTTTTTGCTTTTCCTTCACCTCAGGAACTGAGGCCTATTATTTGTCACATCAAACACATTTAGAAATATTTCTGAAAATTTTGCCTAATATCCTGCAGCAATGAGTTGCAGGGTTGATTATACACTGCATGAATGTTTTCAGCATTTTTCCTTCACCTTTCCATGAATATTTGTGCTTCAGAGAAAACAGAATAGCCCGTTCTCTCTGCTCCTATCATCTTTTACTCTTGTGTTTTGTAAACTAAACAATGCTAGTCTTTTTAATCACTTTTTAGATGGAAGCCTCTTTCCTCATGTGTTTAATAATTTTTGCTGCACTTTTTAGCTGCAGAGTACATACATGTGGGCATATATACCCTGGAGCAATCAAAAAGTCTACTAAGAACAGGTTTTAAGGCTTCGCAGAGCTTTGCTCTTTGCTCCCAAAACAATTCCTGTTCATCTCATTCTAAATTCACTTTTAGAAAAGGGTCCCTCTACACAGGTACAGATGTGCAGGTTTAAAAGTGAGGAGCAGGACAGTGAGGGTGGGGAGGCTTCACCTCACATTCAGCTGAGTGAGCACAAGGCCAGCCCAGATATGCTGCAGAAACGAAACCAGAGACTGGACCAGGGTAAGAAATTTTTTGTGCTGTGTGAGGATGAGCCGTCCGAAGCCACACCCTTCAGACAGATAATTTGTAGATGATATTGTTTGTTGCATACAGGTAAAGCCTTACAAAATAAGAGCCTTGTTACCCTTGTAAAATCATGACACAGGCCGGCTATTTCAGCTAAGTACAGTGTCTTGGTTTGGAAAGACAGGTATCTGACAGGGAAAGCTCAAGTTTCCCTTAGAATGGAGAATGTAAACCCCTCACCCCCGCCAAATTATAATTTTGCAATTAAGAGCTTTCAGGCAAAGATTTGGGAATAGGAATAACAGTTCTTTACTAGAAATAATAACAATACAAATGTAGTAGAAAACAAAACCACCCAACCAAACAAGCAAACAAACAAACAAGCAATCCTGGAAAACCCTGACAGAGTCAGAGCTACAACCTGACACCCTGTTGGTCAGGGTGTTGGAAGCAGTCCAAAAAGTGAGTCTTCCTGGAATGGCAGATGTGGTTCTGTTGAAGTAGAGATGATCTTGTAGAAAACGGGTCCAGTGATGGTGAGAGGGGGTCCAGTCTTCCTCTGGGAATCGGGTGAAGCTAGATGCCTTCATGTTCTTGTGTCTCAGTTTTATCCAGGTAGGAATGGTTGGCTCTTCCTACTGGGTGGAGCATCTCACAATAGGATGATGGAATGGGGATATACTGCTTTGGGGAGGGTATAGTTTGTGGATGTGTTAGTTAGGGGAGGTGTTAATGGCCCATTAGCAGAAAAATATCCCCCTGGAGGGAGGACAGGTGGTGAAAGAGATAAGAAACTATGCCCCACCTGGTTTTAACAGCTGGCCCATTATCAAAAGGCACCCGCCCCCCTCCTCCCAGAGTTACAAGAGATAAAGAGAAAAAAAAAAATCTCCAAATGCTTTTAACAGATGAAATAGAATATACATTTTTGGTTCCATAACTCAAGACATTATCTATTTTTTATTCTATTATTATTTGCATTATACTTACATCAATAAATTTTGCTACACAGAATGAACTTTTATACTCAGTTCTTACTTAGGATTAGGTTTTCTTGTGATACACAATTGGTTTTTCTATCTTTTTGCATTACTCACCAAGTGTAACCAGGTTCTTGAGAAAAAACAATCTTACGGATGGGTTTGCTTTTGCCTGAGGTGGGGTTAATGCAAACAGTGTTTTTTAAAATACTTCTCATGTGTACTACAGGGACTTTATTTTTATTTACTGTGTGCAAGGGGGCAGACTGGGCAGGACTAGCTTGATTGATGGAGCCTCGGGTGTTGACCATCTAGGTGGCCTTTGCTAAGTTTACTTCTTAATTTTTGAAGGTTTCCCCGCCAAGTGCCTTCAGGGTGGTCTTAAGTAGTTTGTTGCACTGTTTAACTTTTCCGGCAGCTGGTGCATGATAACGGATATGATATATCCATTCAATGCTGTGGTTTTTAGTCCAGGTGTTTATAAGGCTGTTTTTGAAATGGCTTCCATTGACTGACTTGATTTTTTCAGGGGTGCTATGTCTTTACAGGACTTGTTTTTTTAGGCTCAGGATGGTGTTCCAGGTAGTGGTATGAGGCACAGGGTAGGTCTTCCGGCCACCCAGTGGTGGCTTTTACTATGGTTAGCACGTAGCGCTTGCCTTGGCAGGTTTGGGGCAGGGTGATGTAGTCAATCTGCCAGGCTTCTTCATACTCATATTTGGACCACTGTCCACTATACTATAGGCGCTTTACCTGCTTGGCTTGCTTGATGACAGCATACATCTTACAGTCATGGATAACTTGTGAAACACTGTCCATGGTTAAATTTACCCCTCGGTCTTGTGCCTACTTATAGGTGGCATCTCTGCCCTGATGACCTGAGGCATCATGGGCCCACTGAGCTAGGAACAACTCTCCCTTGTGTTGCTAGTCTAAATCTATTTTAGACACTTATTTTCATGGCTTGATTTACTTGCTTGTTGTTCTGGTGCTTTTCATTAGCCTGACTTTTGGGGACATGGGCATCTACATGACGGACTTTTACAGGCAGTTTTTTTACTCTGGTGGTGATATCTTTCTATTCATCAGCAGCTCAGATTGGTTTTTTTTTACGCTGCCGGTTGGCCTTTTTTTACTTTTCTAGCTAGCCCCACAGAGCATTAGCTACCATCCACGAATCAGTGTAGAGGTAGAGTTTTGGCTATTTCTTTTTTTCAGCAATGTTCAGGGCGAATTGAACAGCTTTGAGTTTGGCAAGCTGGCTTGACTTACTTTTTTCTTCAGTGGCTTGTGCAACTTGTCTTGTGGGGTTTTATACAGTTGCTTTTTACTTCCGGTTCATCTTTACGATGTGACAGGAACTGTTAGTGAAAAGAGCGTAGCATCTTTTTTTTTGCTGGAAGTTGTTTATACGGTGGAGCTTCTTCAGCCTGGGTTACTTGCTTTTGTTTTTTTTCGTCAGTGAGACTAAAGTTTTTAGCTTCCGGCCAGTTGGTAATTACTTCTAAAATCCCAGGGCGATTTGGGTTTTCAATACGGGCACACTGAGTGATGAGGGCAATCTATTTGCTCCATGTGGCATTGGTGGTGTGGTGGGTAGAGGAAACCTTTTTGTTAAACATCTACCTCAGCACCAGTAGTCGGGATGCTAGGAAGAGTTGTGCTTCAGTACTAATCACTTCTGAGGCGGCTTGAACTCCTTCGTAGGTGGCTAAGATTTTCTTCTCTGTGTGAGTATAATTGGCTTTGGACTCTCTGTAGCTTAAGCTCCAGAATCCCAGTGGTCGGCCTCAAGTCTCACCCAGCACCTTCTGCCAAAGGCTCCAGGACAGACCATGGCTCCTGGCTGCAGAGTAGAGTACATTTTTTACTTCTGGTTTCATCTTGACTGGGCCAAGGGCTACTGCATGAGTGATTTCTTGCTTGATCTGGGCAAAGGTGTGTTGCTGTTCTGGGCCCCAGTGGAAATTGTTGTTTTTGCGAGTAACTAGGTAGAGAGGGCTTACAATCTGACTGTACTCAGGGATGTGCATTTTCTAAAAGCTTATGGCGCCTAGGAAAGTTTGCGTTTCCTTCTTGGAGGTTGGTGGAGACATCACGGTGATCTTATTGATGACCTCAGCGGGGATTTGACGCTGTTCATTTTGCTATTTTACTCCTAGGAACTGGATCTTTTGGGCGGGTTCTTTGACTTTGCTCTTCTTGATGGCAAAACCGGCTTCCAGGAGAATCTGGATGATCTTCTCTCCTTTTTCAAAGTCTTCCATTGCCGTGTTCCTTTACACGATGATGTCATCAATGTATTGTAGATGATCTGGAGCCTCACTTTTTTCCAGTGCAGCCTGGATTAGTCGATGGCAGATGGTGAGACTGTGCTTCCACCCCTGGGGCAGTCGGTTCCAGGTGTACTGCACGCCCCTCCAGGTGAAAGGAAACTAGGGCCTGCACTCTGCTGCTAAAGGAATGGAGAAGGCATTGGCAATATCGATGGTCGCGTACCACTTTGCTGCTTTGGATTCTAGCTTGTACTGAAGCTCCAACATGTCTGGCACGGCAGTGCTCAGTAGTGGCGTGACTTCATTCAGGCCACGGTAATTTACCGTCAGTCTCTATTCTTCACTGGGCTTACGCACTGGCCATATAGGGCTGTTGAAAGGTGAATGACCCTTGCTGACCACCCCTTGGCTCTTTAGTTTATGAATCATCTCATGGATCGGAGTCACAGAGTCTCTGTCAGTGCGGTATTGCTGGCGGTGTACTGTTGCTGTGGCAATTGGTACCTGTTGTTCTTCAACTCTCAGCAGTCCCACAGCAGAGGGGTCGTCTGAGAGACCAGGCAAGGTATTCAGTTGTCTGATGTCTTCCGTTGCTACAGCAGCTACTCCAAAAGCCCAACGATATTTTTTTGGGTCTTTGAAATATCTATTTCTGAGATAGTCTATGCCGAGGATGCATGGGGCCTCTGGGCCAGTAACGATGGGGTGTTTCTGCTACTCATTCCCAGTTAAACTCACTTTGGCTTCTAATACAGTCAGCTGCTGGGACCCTCCTGTCACCCCAGAAATAGAAATGGGTTCTGCTCCTACATACTCCAATGGCATCAGGGTACATTGGGAGCCAGTATCAACTAAAGCCGTATATCTTTGTGGGTCAGATGTGCCAGGCCATCGGATCTACACAGTTCAATAGATCCAATTGTCTTTTTCTTCTACTTGGCTAGAGGCAGGGCCCCTCTAGCACTGGTTATTCTTTCTCTGAGCATACATACTAGAGGTTCCAGCATCTTGACTTCTGGCAGCTTGATCATGGGAAATTGAGGCTACTTTTATTTTAGTGGAACTTCCTTGGTGAGTGTTTTTTTCTTTAAGCTCATGCACCCGTGTTGCCAGGACAGAAGTGGGTTTCCCATCCCACATTCCCATGTCTTCTCCATGGTCATGCAGATAAAACCACAGGTCAGCTCTTGGGGTGTACCTTCTCTCTGTAGCTGGGGGTTGTTGGGCTCTAACTCTGGGGCTTGTGACTCGCACTGGTGCCACACTGGAACTGTTTGTCCTTATCTTCTCCCTCACCTCTCTTATCTCTTCTTTGAGTTCTTTAACCACGGCAGAGATATGAGCCTGCATCGGGATATTGATCATACTTTCATAATTCTTAAGCTTATTGGCAACAGACTCTACTGTCTTTCAATTGTCCTCAGCATTAATTGTTGCAATGAAGGTAGTGTACTGAGATGGCCCTAGATTTGCCAGATTCTACAACATCTGCCCTGTGCATCTAACCTTGTCAGGGTCATTATCATGCTGTCCGCTCCTCCCAAAAAGTACCTTCAATACTGCCACTTCTTTCAGTTGTTGGATTCTTTTTTCTAGAGTTTTCCAGCACATTTTATGGTGGTGCTCTTGCATTCTTTCTTTGTGGATAAATCTCTCTCTCACACTCATTAAAAGCCGCTCCCAAAGGGAAAGGGGCCTTGGCTCCCTTACAAATACCTGATTTATACCTGAGTCCTGGGTCAAGGGTCCCAAATTCCTTGCCTCACCACTATCTAGTTGCACACCAGTACCCATAAGGTCCCAGACCCGAAGCAGCCAGGCTGTGTAAGCCTCACGTCCCCATCGTACAATATCTTTTTGCAGATTACGGAGACTTTCATACGACAGGGACTCAGTGATGATCTGAACGTGTGATTCCCCTGCAGGTTGTGAGGGCCCTCCTTTTTTGTCCTTATTATCTGGGTTTGCTGTTTTTACTTTAGATTTCTTTGTTTCCACAGGGGCAACTGCTGCTGGCTGTGACTGCCCCTGTGGTTCAGCTGGGACCTGGACAGTTGTAATGTCTGTGGGTTCCATATCAGACTCCCTTTTGTAAGGGCAGGGGGAGGGTTTCTTACCAGCTGGGGAAATGCACTTTTTAAACATCTGGCTCATCTCACGTATCTCTTTCACCAGAGCCCCCACCCAAACCGGGTGGTTTATTTTTGAGGCAGGCTGTGGGGCAGGGGCAGGCTCTTGGGCAGCATTCTTATTCTCTGGGGTATGCATCAGGGTGCTTACCCAGGCCAATCTCCCCTTATCTCTGAATACTAAATAGAGTAGGCCTATAAGCAACACCAGGCACTGAATGATATCACTGGCATTCAGAGGAGATTTGAACCCTTCAAAAACTGGTGGGGTAGAGCCAAAGAGCTGGGTGAAGGATTGGGAGAAAATTTCCCCAGGTGCCATTTCCTCACAATAGGTACCATTGTTAAAGTAACCCCAGAAACACAGAGTTAGTATATGATAGCCCTGAATCTATGTGCCTTCTTTCCAGAGAAAGTTAAAAATCCATGAATTTCTCACCTTATTAACCCACAAAACAAACTGGATGCCAGCCACAGTAGCCTTAGTTATAGGGCCCATATTTAGATAAGGGCCTGCAAATGGCAGAAATACAGCCATGACCACATGCCACCCAAACCAGGGAAAGCTAGATCACATGATCCTGAGCAGTGGGCTTCTATCTACTACACAAGAATTGTTATTCCTTTCTCTCAATGCCCTCGTGCCCCACACTTGGGCGCCAAAATCTGTCTTGGTTTGGAAAGACAGGTATCTGACAGGGAAAGCTCAAGTTTCCCTTAGAATGGAGAATGTAAACCCCTCACCCCCGCCAAATTATAATTTTGCAATTAAGGGCTTTCAGGCAAAGATTTGGGAATAGGAATAACAGTTCTTTACTAGGAATAATAACAATACAAATGTAGTAGAAAACAAAACCACCCAACCAAACAAGCAAACAAACAAACAAGCAATCCTGGAAAACCCTGACAGAGTCAGAGCTACAGCCTGACACCCTGTTGGTCAGGGTGTTGGAAGCAGTCCAAAAGTGAGTCTTCTTGGAGTGGCAGATGTGGTTCTGTTGAAGTAGAGATGATCTTGTAGAAAACGGGTCCAGTGATGGTGAGAAGGGGTCCAGTCTTCCTCTGGGAATCGGGTGAAGCTAGATGCCTTCATGTTCTTGTGTCTCAGTTTTATCCAGGTAGGAATGGTTGGCTCTTCCTACTGGGTGGAACATCTCACAATAGGATGATGGAATGTGGATATACTGCTTTGGGGAGGGTATAGTTTGTGGATGTGTTAGTTTGGGGAGGTGTTAATGGCCCATTAGCAGAAAAATATCCCCCTGGAGGGAGGACAGGTGGTGAAAGAGATAAGAAACTATGCCCCACCTGGTTTTAACAGCTGGCCCATCATCAGAAGGCATCCGAACCCCTTCTCCAAGAGTTACAAGAGATAAAGAGAAAAAACAAATCTCCCCAAATGCTTTCAAGAGATGAAATAGAATACACATTTTTGCTTCTATAACTCAAGACACACAGCTAACAGCTGGCCTGATAAGTTCCTGTGAGAAAGGAATTGGCACCTGTGAGAAGGAAGACTACCCATGTGAAGCATCTTCTATTTAGGAGACAAGAATGTAAACATCCTTAGAGAGGAAAGCTTTTGATGGACATGTACACTAGCAGCTATGAACCAATGAACTGAATTGCCATGAGTTACTAATCAATTAGAATTAAACATGATGCCTTTAGAAAACCGTATAAATGAGCTGTGAAGAATAAAGATGGGCTATTGTGCATGAAGAAATAAGTGTCTCGCCTGTCTCTACTGCGACAGTTGTTGCATCTTCCTGAGGCTCACCTCCACTCCAGGCTGCCTTTGTCCCTGTCTTGGGTTATGGAACCAAAAACGTATATTCTATTTCAGCTGTTGAAAGCAGCTGGGGAGATGTTTTTCTTTATCTCTTGTAACTCTGGTGGGGGGGGGGGGGGGGGGAGGCAGATGCCTTCTGATAATGGGCCAGCTGTTAAAACCAGGTGGGGCAGTGTTTCTTATCTCTTTCACCACCTGTCCACCCTCCGGGGGATATCTTCTGGTAATGGGCCATTAAGGCTCACTTAAAGGCAGGACACATTCTATTATCCCACTGTGAGATGCTTCACCCAGTGGGGGGAGCCAACCATTCCTACTGAGACAAAAACTGAGATGTAGGAACTCAAGGTATCTGGTTCCACCGGATTCCTGGAAGAAGACCGGATCCTTCTCGCCATCACTGGGCCCCTTTCTCTCAGGATCATCTCTACTCCAACAGAACCACATCTGCCACTCCAGGAGAAATTACTTTGGACTGCTTCCAACTCCCTGACCAACAGGGTGTCAGGTTGTATCTCTGACTCTGTCAGGGTTTCTAGGATTGTTGTTTGTTTGTTTGTTTACTACTACATTTGTATTGTTAATATTCCTAGTAAAGGACTGTTATTCCTATTCCCGAATCTTTGCCTGAAAGCCCTTAATTTCAAAATTATAATAATTTGGCGGGGGTGAGGGGTTTACATTCTCCATTCTAAGGGAAACTCCAACTTTCCCTGGCAGATACCTGTCTTTCCAAACTAAGACAGTCCCTCACTCACCCTGCACAGCACTGCCCCAGCTCTAAGAATGGTGGTGGTGAGGGTAGATCTGGTGCTGCAGCTCTGCTCAGCCCAAAAGGGAACGTGAAGGAGGAGTAAGAGGCTGGTGAAGTCTCCAGGAGAAGTGTGCTCTCCAGTTGGGACCTCATGGAGGTGCAGTCAAGGCAACTGGCACTTCTCTTTTGGCAGCCTTTTGTTCTCTGCCCTGTAGAAGGTTTTTGCTTGTTCCTTTCTGGATCCAGAGTCTCTGTGTATTATAAAGGCCAGAACATTTCCTGGGGGAAAGCAGCACACACTTCATCAGGGGAGTGGACTGGCTGTACATAGGTTAGCTGAAGACCAAGGCCAAATATATTTTGCATAGAATTCCTCCAGTGAAATTTTAGCCCTTCTACTTTCCTTTCTCTCTTAAAATCAAACTGAATATATCTTGTCCTTGGAAAGTTCTTTGCTAACCCTATTTGTAGTTTTAAATGCTACGTAAACATTTTTATCGTGGAATAATGTGCTGTTTCAAAGCAGTGAAGATTTTAAGATTGCCATTAATTCAGAGAAAGAGGCTTCTGTTACTCTCACAGTTCTTTTGGAAACTTAATTTCATTCAGTGCCATTTTGAAGGCTTTGCACTAGTGTTAAATCAATGCTATCAAAGACCATATTAAGGAGGATTGTATATAGTTGACCAGGGTTCATGCTAGGGCCTAGTTTTAGACAGTATCTTACATTGAAAATATGGTTCTTCAATTATACCTTCTATTGCAGAAATGAAATTACCTTGAATGCTTGGTGTAGTAAGCTTATTTCTTAGAATACAATAGTAAATGGTCAAATTCTTCCTCACAGTAAAACATATCTGATTAAAAACTGAAAGGCAGAGAAAAATGTGAAAAGCAAATCAGTCATAAGAGCTCTGGGATCAGTGAAAAGACAGCTTAGACAAAGGCTCTCCATTTGAGTAGCCCAAATATTTCCAGGATTGTCTGAATGCTTCAAGTAGAAGTGTCTAAAGTGCCTAATATTCTGCCAGCTGATTCAGGATGCTGTAAAGGGGATCAGAGGGCAAAAGTGAATGTGCAAAAGCTTTTAAATACATTCCCACCATCCACAGTAATCAAAGTAATTTGCAAATACATCTTAGCAAAACTTAACATCTTTGAGATCGCAATCATAAAAAACAATTGATAAAATTAGAGGTATGAAGCTACGTTTTGTGTAACTGCAGCTATTCACATTTATTACATTTTTAAGTGTTTCCTTGTCTGCTGTCCCAACTCATAATGTATATCTGATTTATTTGGAGAATATTAGTGATTGCAGCCCTTCCCTGGTTTGTTTTTGGGGGGTTTTTTTCTGCAATGTTTTAGGTGTGGCTTCACTGTGCAGAGGGTCCAGCCCTGCAGGGACACACTAGGCCTTGGCCAGGTTGCTCTGGCAGGCAGTGCTGGCACCTTGGACTTGGTGTTGACTGAATTGAGTGGCTGCTGCTGCTGAAAATACAACCTGCTGTGGAGCTTCCAAACAGTCTGCCTGCGTAATTCCAGGATTACAGCGCTTAAGGACAGGTAAGGATGATGAACAAGTGGAAAGGATCTTATGTCCTTACATCCACAGGGTGTTTCATGCCTCTGTCCTGTTGGCATTGGTTGTGTAAGCCTCTCATTCAACCACCTTGGGAAGACTGATTTGCTCAGCCTTTGGTGTTTTGCTCAGGTTTGATGTGCCAGCTGAGTGAACTCTGTGATTGCTTGTGTGTATGGGAATTAATTATGAATTTAGACTCTATAAAACAATCTTGTGGACTCCTGCTTCATTAGTAATCTGATCTGTTAGCCACTGCACTGCTGACTGCCTCCTGATACTGCAGATACTAACGCTAGAAGGAGCGGACATTTGTGTGGAATTTGGGATGTTTCACCAACTCTTTGCATTAAATTCTTACCATCCTCCTCTTATGAGGAGAGCAGCTTATGATGAGAGGCCAGTGCACAGGATAAGTGTTGTTCTCCCTGCTGAAAAGTTATCCTGTGAAGAAGATTCCATTGATTTTCTTTCCCAGAGAAAGCAAGTTAGAGTGCAGTGGTCTGGTTTGCTGGGTATGGACGTGCACCATGAGACTCCCATGCTCCTGCTGTTTTCAGAGACATAGTAAAATGTCCCAAGAGCTACAGCTGAAAAGCAGAACACAAGATTGGTTATTTTCTTCTTTTAACCAGTCTCTTCTTATTTGTAAACTAATTAAAATTATTCTTAGGCAATTTGATACCCTGAGCCACCACCTGCAGGAATCTTATTGTTTGGTAAAAAGGAATCATTTTTGTTTTCCATAAGAGACCTGGATAGGGCAAAGAAACATTTCTATATTGCATGCATTGACAAGAAGGATTAGACAGGCTGTAATCTTGGTCAGTCTGACTTCTACAATTATGGAAAATTACCAAGATTGATGCAAGTTGCTATCTATCTTATTCACAAATTGGTACAGGACGAATCTTCTCTTTTGAAGTACATATTTCACTAAAACTGGAAGACATGTGAAGTGATTTCTTTTTTTTTTCTTTTCCCCATCAGACTGATAATAGTCTGTGTAGGAAAGGGCTGAAAAACACAAAAAGTTGGAGCTATTTGATTTGTCATGGCAATATCCTGGATTTTTCAAGAAGTTTGATTCTGTTTAGCTAGTCACCTTTATTTTCCTTCACTAACTTGTCTCCATTCTCTGCCACAATGATAATTCTTTATATGACTGTCAGCCCTTTGCATTGTGACAGCTTAAATTAATGTTTTGATATTTCTCTCTTTGTAAGAATACAACAAAGAAGACAAATGCCAAGGATAGGACAGAAACTATATGAATGTAAAATAGGCACTGCACACCAATAAAGCCAGAAGGAATAATTTTCATGTTATTGCCTTGTTAATAAGCTTTTGCAACAACTAATTCTGAAGTCTTCAGGTTCTCTGGGCTAGTATGGCCCTTGTGCTTCATCTAGATTGCGGTGAACTTCTTACAGGGGGCCTTAGGCATTTCTGGGAATGCTTCAGCCCATTTAGGTTGGGGAGGTTTAATACCTCAGGCAGGCTGGTTCAGCCTCTGGTACTGCACTAACCACAGATGTAAGCTTTGGTGGGTTAGCTTGTTTTGCCCTCATATTCATAACACACCTGCACAGTGAAAACCCTTTTGCAAATTAATACATGTTCATCTCATCTTTACACACCACCTCTCCAAGTGTTAAGAAGATCAATAAGAAGAATTCCAAAAGGAAGGTGAAGGAGGAGTTGGAAGGATTTGATTTGGCACTTACAAAAGAAATGATGAAAAGGAATTGTCTTAAGATTTTGTGGAGGTTTTTACACCAATCCTTATCTAAGGTTCAAGACCTTTAGCAGCATCGTTCCTGCTTGTAATGTATGCTTCAAAAATCCCAACCCATCTGGCATTGCCGTAAATAAAGCCTGACTTCAATGAGGATGGTGTTTTTCAATGTTCTTTAAAAAATCCTTTTGAAAAGATCTGAGATATCAGATGCAGTTTAATGTTTCAGTATACCTGAGGGTTTCATTATTACCTTCTCTCATTTTTATCATTTTCCGTCTGTTTTTCCTCTCACACATTCCTTTAGGATCTGGCCTCACCTGAGAGATGAGGAATTTAAATGAAAGTAGAACAAAAACAAACAAATCAACAAGTAATCTATTCTTTGTGGCAGAAGCCACCAGATGATGCTGTTACTCTTACAGCTTCTTAGCATGTGAGCAAGATTTCAGTTTTTGAAGGAATGTTGCATTGTTACTAGCTTAGTTTTACAGTAACCTCTGAGATAAGCTACCAGCAGTGTTTTTTGCTTTTTTCTCTGTAGGATGCAGTTCTTAGGAGAAATTACATTCATTGGAGTTAAATGAGCTGTGGCATACCGCAAAGTAGTGTGTTCCAGAAGGAGGAGGATCTCCTGTGATGACTGCAGATACTACTGTTACAGGGTAAAAATAATAATTAAAAAAGGAAAAAAACCATAAAGAAAATGGGTTTCAGTTAGGAGAAAGCCCACATTACTTCCTGTTTTATCAACAGATCAGTGCCAAAACCCCTGTACAGGTATGAAAGCAAAACCAGTGAGACTCCAAGTCAGAAATACAATTTAATAGGAGAAAAGAGAAAAAAAAAAAAAAGTAAAATAAAAGAAATGCAATAATACAACCTGACACCCTGTTGATTAGGGTGGTGGTAGCAGTCCAGATGGTCTTCTTGAAGCAGTGATCCCATACCTCTGATCCTCTGGAAATCCAGTGGGTAAAGGCTACTGTGCTGTCCCAAATCCCAGATTATATCCAGGTGAGAATGCTTGGCTCCTCCCCCTGGGTGGAGCATCTCACAATGAGCTGATATAATTCTATGAGTCATGTAATGGGTCCTTGATTGCCCATTAAACAGAGAGCGCTCCCGGAGTGTACTGGTGCATTATTTTATTTGCCTTTTAATTGTTAATGGTTTGTTCTATGTATCCCGGTTTAATTCCCAGTTTGGTTTATCACACAGCTGTATCCCTTGTTCTATGTCAATCTCTGTTCCCCCTGCCCCTGGGACCCTGTCAATCCTGACGCAGTCTCCCCCCTGCCTCTGGAAAGTTCTGGGGAGAGTGTTGAGTGATTGGCCAGGATGTTGGGGGTCCGTCCGTTGTCCCCCCCCTGGGGATTCATTTCCTATCCTGTCCCTATCCACGCCTGGAGCAACTCCCTGATTGGTCCCTTTCCCCTGTTCCCCCCCTGGTATTAAAGCAACGGTCACTGGGCAGTCCCCCCTTTTCCTGGGGAGACCCTCTGGGGTGGAGCTGCCCCCCTGCTCGGGGATTCCAATAAACCTCATTGATAAATCCCCACAAAGCCTTCCTTTCATCATTCCTTGCCATAGTCAAACTGCTGTTGCTAACAGGAGCCCATAGGATTTTCCCGGGTTGCCAGCTTACAGGGAAGGGCCCAGCAGGCGGCGGAGCAGTGGCAGGCATGGGCTAGCTGAAGCAAGCGGGAGAAACCGTCTCCCAGAGGCCCCACAGCTTCACTGGAGGGAGCTACCTATGAGTCATGTGGCAAGGCATTGATGGCCCATTAACAGAAGATAGCCTAGAGGGAGGGGGTATAACTGGTTACGGCGCCAAGGAACGAGACAGGGAGCGCATCAGTGAAGGCTGCGTGGTGCTCTTGCAGGCAAGAGACCACGCCTTTATTTCCTGACTCCTTTTGTACATTTTACAAGTTGCCCACCCCAGAGGTGGGACCCTTGGGAACCACTGGTCATTTTCCAGAGACCATCACCGAAGCCCCTCCTCTGGGAACAAATGTGGGAGCTTCAGTGGTTTACAGAAGATGACCTTGTGCATCAACACCGTGCCTGGGAACAGAATTTCCCAAAACCAAAACAAGCAGGCACGGGCATGGCAACATCTCACCCTTTCAGTTTATATAAAAAGAAAAGAAAAAAGAAAAATGCAGATTTTATATCTGCTTGTGGAGAGGTCTTCGATTGAAGACTCGTAGATTTCTCCACTTGTCGGCTCTCATTCTGGTCACAGTTTCCAATTTGCCTGTCGGCTAAATTGCAGGGACTGTCCCCTGCTTTTTCCCCCTTTTTTTTTTTTTTTTTTTTTGAAAACATGTTGTGACTAGTCGCCGAATCCTTGTCGGGTGAGATGCTGTGCCATGCAGTGCAATGACCCTCATTACAAGATTCATCCCAATCCTGTCCCCCCAAACCCCAGCCAAGAATCCCGCCCCCCAGAGGTCCACAACAATTCCCCTGGAATGCAAGCAAAACCACAGGGAAGAGTCCCTCTGAGTCCGATCACGGGATGCTAGCTGTCGAAGCAGTGCTCCGTCCCCTCCATGCATCATGCAGGTCTCTGGAGGGGTGATGTCAGGAAGGTACAGGATACACAACTTGGGACGTTCACCAGGCCAGGAATGCCGTGCAGGGGCTCAGGGTGCTCGGCAGATGCGAGGCAAAAATCCCAGCGCCAGGTCCCAGTCCTGAAAACAAGGGTCTGCAAAAGCACAGGTTACACGATCCCTGGAATTCCCTTGGGTATCTGAGAGAGAGCCACGAATCCCTCTCAGCCCGCTTTCTGAACAGCACAGAAGCAGACAGAGAAAACCGTGTCTCACTCTGGGCACCTGCCACATGGGCTGGACCAAGGGAAGTCATTTGGGTTCCCAAAAAGCGGTTCTCAACACCCCATCGTCTCAGTCCCCATGCGGTATGTTGCACTTCGTTCCAGGGAGATCTCAGCCCTCTGGAGCGCACGGTGACACGGCAGGGGTCCACAGGAAGAAACGCAGGTGGAGCCGCAGTCGGCGGAAGGTCAGCAGTGTTGCCAGGCAACAGAGATGCCGACGGGGGGGCAAGCGCCGGAGCAGCAGCTGGTGGAATCGCGGAGCCGCCGGCTTTCGGTCGGCGGGGCTTCTTCCGCGACCGCGCTGCCGGGGGAGGGGCGGGCCGTGGCCGGCCCAGCACAGGGTCCCCCCGCGCGCCCCCCCCGCACCCGCGGGTGGGTGGCGTTCTCGGCAGAGCGGCCCCGTCGGGTCCCGCGGGGCGGGGGCGGAGTCGCGCCACCCCCGCCCGCCTTCCGCGGGCCGCGCGGCGTGGGGGGAGCGGCGGTCCCGGCTGGGCAAGGCCAGCGGGCCCCGCGGAGCGGGGGCGGGCGGCCCCCGCGCGTCTTCCCCGGCGGCCCCGGGACGGGGCGGCTCCGGGCGCCGCGCGGCATGTTGGGGGCGGAGTCTCCGGCCGAGCCGAGCCGGAGGGGGCTGAGGGGCGGGGGGGCATCGGGGGCAGCTCCCCCTCCCTCCTGCGGCGGCTGCACAGAGCCGCTTCGCCCGGCACTCCCTTCTGCCTCTTTTCTGGAGGGGCAGGCGCCTGGGGGATGGGCGACTCCCGTCCCCTCTTTGTCCCAGGCTTCCTTGAGCCCGGACCGCCGGGGTGGGGTCCCCAGGGCGGCGCCAAGGTCTCAATGGGCTTTTTCCATGGGAAAGCGCGGCGCGGTGGCCGCGGGGTGGGGCGCGACGGCGTCTCGGGACCCCCTCCCCCCTCCCCGCTCCTGCGCGCGGCTGCTCGCGAGAAAGAGCGTGGAGGGATTGGGGAAGGACGCATTCGCGGCGGTCGGTTCACAGACCGGCGCTGGGCGCCTCCGCGTTTGCCCGGGGTTTTCCCCCCCTCCTTCCCAGAAGAAGGCTGACAAGCAGGGGGAAAGGACAAACCCAGGTCTTCTGAAGGCGGCTTCGGGAGACTCTCCGAGTTGTCTGCAGCAGTCTGGAGACTTGGATCCTCTTCCTCTGAATCGGGAAGGGAGCTGAAAAGAAATTCTTCTCCCGACATTTCAAAAACCTTCATGGACCTTTCCCATATCAGTGATAATTTCATTATCATATCTAACTCTTCATTCACAATTTGACCCAAGAGAGACCAAAATGACCTATACCGCGCTCTTCTGGGGTTCGGGATAAAACCCTGGTTTTTCCCCCATCTATATAGTTGTGTTAGATGTTCCGAGGTTATACCTACTTCGCAACGAGCCAGGTACAACCCCCACATCGTTAACACGTAGTTATCTTCCGGTCCTAGCGGCCGGTTCATTTTTTCAAATTTCTTCTCCCTACGGAGAGAAATAAAAATCCCTTTTTCTTTAAAAAGGGGACAAGGTATTTTTTACCTTGTTTTCGCGGCTGCAGGTCACATCAGGGGTCACCATATATAACTGGTTACGGCGCCAAGGAACAAGACAGGGAGCGCATCAGTGAAGGCTGCGTGGTGCTCTTGCAGGCAAGAGACCCCTCCTTTATTTCCTGACTCCTTTTGTACATTTTACAAGTTGCCCACCCCAGAGGTGGGACCCTTGGGAACCACTGGTCATTTTCCAGAGACCATCACCGAAGCCCCTCCTCTGGGAACAAATGTGGGAGCTTCAGTGGTTTACAGAAGATGACCTTGTGCATCAACACTGTGCCTGGGAACAGAATTTCCCAAAACCAAAACAAGCAGGCACGGGCATGGCAACAAGGGGGCAAGGGAAACTGCCCCACCATGCTTTCAACAGCTCATGAAGATGATGATAGAATACATACTTTGGGCACATCTTACATTGTAACCTAGGACACCCCCAAATTCTGTCACTATAGAGAAAGAAGAGAGAGTTGTCACACCTTGAAGGACACTCTCATCACTGATAATGTGCTGGGCTGTGTCTGAGAGCCATCAGGAGAGCTCTGCTTGCACCTCAAACCATCCCTGGACCTGTGCCTCTCCCTCTTTAACAGAGAGCTTGTCCCAGAGAGCTTCAAAGAATAGATCAAAAGTGTGAGCTATACTATTTATCTCAATGGACCACAAGTGCCGAAAGCTAGGGATGAAAAATTTAACATCAGATTTGTCAAATATTTCACTGCTGATGGGATCATTTTAGCTGAAATGACCAATGGCAGTGCTTATCCATCAAATTGAAAGTTTAATATAAAAATAAATAATGTGGGAAATAGGGCTTCTAGTGCATGATTCATTTATGCATTTTAATTAAAACACTTGATTGTTTAAATGCAAATGAAGCCAACTCAGAAATGCCAGTGCATTGCATCAGTGTGCTGAAAATCCCAGCGGCAGCCGAGTCTGGGTTTGCTCATTTGTGGTGATGGTAGTGAAGCACAGGGGAAAGTTTCTCTGCCTGCAGAAGGTATTGCCACCAGCTGCTCCTGACTCTGCTTCCACCAGCAGGAACAGCCCCACAAATGAGATCTCCTGCCCAAGCCAAGCTGTGCCTGGACACTGATCTCAAGCTGGGAAGTTGTGCTGAAGGGCACATGTCAACATTCAAGCAGTGCCGGAGCTGAGCAAGGTAAGGTTAAACCAATCTAGAGACTGCCCTCCATATAACCAAGATGATCTTTGCCCCGGGATTTCCAAGCTTGACCACCATTTAATGTAAAATAAGTTCGGTTTATGTTTTATAGATCTTACAAGAAAGAACAAGCAGGCACAGAAACCAAGTCAGCCCATTGCAGAGCTGATGCAGCCAGGATTTGCTAAGCCAATTAAGCAATCGAATAAAGGCCACAACTGAAATGGACTCAACAGATC
This sequence comes from Phylloscopus collybita, assembly GCA_027886175.1. Taxonomy (NCBI): domain Eukaryota; kingdom Metazoa; phylum Chordata; class Aves; order Passeriformes; family Phylloscopidae; genus Phylloscopus; species Phylloscopus collybita. The sequence goes on from JAJNNQ010000057.1 coordinate 8,009,481, forward strand.
AGTGAAATCAAATGGTGATAATTAATATACTAGTAAATTAAATCAAAATTATAAAGCTGAGACTGAATTTGATTTGTTGGTCTTGGGCTGGGGATATTTTCAGGGAAGCTGTTTTCTTTGCAGTCTGAAGGATGTTTGTGTCCATCAGGTGTGAGGTTTGTGCTGGTTCTTCCCAAAAGAGACCCTCTAAAGCAAAGCGTGATCCTGACCTGTTCCACTTAAGGAGGAGGTACAGCCACCACAGTGCTGTCAGCAGCTCTGCTTCATTCTTTTCTACCTTAAATCTCCCTGTTGTAACAAGTTACTAGCTTGCTGTTCTGATTTTCCCTTTCTAACATAAAAAAATCTTTCCATAAAAATGACACAGATGATAGCCAAATCAAGCAGTAACAGCTTTGGGGGAAAAATAATAAATCCAGAACAATCTTCCTAATTATATGCAAGATTTACAGAGTTTAGTGTTTACTTTTAGGTACCTGTATGTAGTGCTGTTTCTCCATTATAGAGTGCAAGTATGCAAGTCTGTCTTTGAGATAAGGCAGTATCATCCTGGTATAATCAAAAGGAAATGAAAAGAAAGAGTTCAAAATGCTTTATATTTTGGGATCTTCACTTGTGCTGCTGACAGCAGCTGCAACAAATATTCAGGTTGAAGACAACTTACAATTCATGTTGAACATCTCTGTGGCATTAGCACAGCCAGTAACAAGTCTTTTACCCCTGTCCCCATGGATTGTACAGCCACGAGAAGGAAAAGCTTTATGTCCAGAAGCTGTCCATGCTTCCTGGGAATGAATGTACTTTCCATCAAGATCCTCACTCCTTTCAGAATCCTGCTTGTGGTGATTAGGACCAGACCTGGTGGATGATGTTGCCCAGAGAAGCCTTGAGCCATGTGGTTACCAGGAAGAGGATTCACTGTCATGCAAAATCTGCCAGTCTCATTGCAGGCTGCTTGTCAGAGAAGCAGAGATGTGGAGAGCAGGCTGTGGAAACTCATCCTTGTTTCCCAGCTTAATGAAAAATATTGAGTGGACAGTGCAGTTAAATACATAAAAAATAAATTCTTTGTGAGTTCTTCCACAGCAGTTGCTTCCTCACCCTACCTTGGGCAATGAATGCAGGTAAATTCCTATCCTGCCCCAGATTAAAATACTCCTTATTTTTGTCCCATCAGGCTAAATTTTGCTTATAAATAGAGGTTTTTTAGGTTTGATTCAAACTGATTGCAAGGAACCTTTTTTCTAAAGGAGCTGATTTTCCTTTGAGCACAGGCTGGGCTACCCTTGGGTCCAGGGAACTGGGCTGCAAGGTCTGGACTGCCCTTGGGCTGGAGCGTGAGGGCACATGAAGCACCTCCTCTCCCCACATCCTTCATCAGCACCATGTGTTTGACCACAGGCCAGGGCTCACCATCCACCTTACCCAGGAAAGCCACATCAGGTTACATCCCTGCCCACACCTGGGGGTTGGAACTAGGTGATTTTTAAGGTCCCTTCCAACCTAAACCATTCTGTGATCCAAGAGCTGGGACTTTGGCAGGAGGTGGGAGAGGGAAAGGAAAGGAGTTTTCTCACTGGTTGGGTTGGACATCCCCAAGGATGTGTAAATCCCGAAATTCATCTGTGCCACAGCTCAGCTCAGAGCATGCCAAAGGCTGCTGAGGGAACTTCTGTGAGTAAGTCTTCCTCAGCATGAGAGGTGGGCTGCAGAGCCAGGCCTTCTGTTTGGGCAAAACTCAACAACACCACTGAATTAAAGACATAACTGAGGTTTGGGCAAAATTGCAACACAGCTACCCAAGGTCATCTCCAGTGAAAGTAGCCAAGGAGGTTTACACGGAAGATGTTAATTGGATTTTTCTTTTCTCTTTAGGAAGATTTAGAGCTATCGGATCTCACCCCAGTACAAGCTGCATGAATATGTCCAATGTTATTGTGAGCTGATTATTGTTCATTCTTAACAGCTTTCCATCTCCATAACAACGGTATTAGCATTAATATTGTGCCCAGGGCTCCGAAAATGGATACTAATGGAACTCAATCAGCTCTTAAAGAACAAAGGATCTCTTTTACATGGCACCCTGTGACTGTCAGAGGATTGGATTAGCAGCTAGTCAATCCTCCAGTTCATGGTGCTTTTTTGATGCACTCTTGAATTCTTGGTTAGTATGTGGAATTACATTATCTGAAAAATTAATACAAAACATTAGGCGAAAGCTATGTGCTATTCCCTCCTGACCTGATTATTCTAGATTATTTGACTAAGTAGCCAGCATACCCCCTAATTTAAGTGCTGAATTTCTACCACACAAAACATTATCTCTTCGCATAAAAGAAGCCCACGAAAAGAGCAAGCTCAATTGCCAATTACACTTCTTCCATGAAATCTCTTCTATCCCCTTCAGGATAGGTTTGGGTAAAAATATAATTGCAGTGGATAAGGAAGCTTAAGAAAAGATGTAAATGAAAATGTTATGTGTTGGCATCTGATTGATCCATTTGAAAGAAAGAGAAGGAGAATTTGATGAGATGGTAAGGAGCTCATAGTTTGTTTTGAAGGAACCCAGCATTTTTTTAACTTGTACAGGGTGCTGAGCTATAATTAAGAACGGCAAGTCAGTGAAAAATATATTTAAACTCCTGACAGCTTCTCTGCATTAGCATTTTTGACATCTACATTCACTCTGGCAAATCACTAATGTGATCTTTTTTTCAAAATTATATTTTTATTAGCTTTCTGCATATAATAACAAAGTAAAAATGATGTTGCAGCCTGGACAGGCCTTTAACTCAAAAGCTCAGCACTTACATTGTGCTTAATTAGCTGCCTGATTATTGTTTTATTCTGAAAGAAATTTTCTAAATATGTTTTCATCTATAAAGCATCTTTAAAGGGAAAACAACTGTTTGATACTGTTAGTTGATGAAAAGTGTGGCAAACCCTGGATTACAAACACTGTGATGATTTGATGTCAAGATACTCATCTCTGGGTTATTACTATTATTATTAATAATAATAATTTATAAAATTACTTTTATTATCATCTATTAGCATCATTACTTCAATTATTATTACTATATCACCATTATTACCGTTATTACTATTAATATTATTTTGGGTGTGTTGCCTTAAAGGCTGAGACAGAGGCCAGACAGAGTTATAAGAATAAGGTGAATATTTATTAAAGGCCTTCAAGGCCACACCCTGGCAGCACCAGAGCCACAGCAGTGGCTCGGCCCGGATGGCTCTGATATGGAAGCAAAAAGGAGGAAGAGTCATGATATTCCCCTCCCCTTTTACAAGTTTCAGTCCATTTGCATACCCCCCCCCCCCCCCCCCCCGTCCATTGTCCAATCAACAACTCCAAATCACGGTGTTTCATCCTTCCTGCTTGCCTCCTCTCTTCCACATTGTTTATCCTCGGGGCCTGGAGCTCAAAGAGAGTGTCCTTGAAGAAGTGAGTCCCCTGCTAGAACCAAAACTGTCCTGCCCCCCATGGCCCTATGATCAAGTCCCAGCACCACTTAATACAAAAGCAAAAACTACCCACCAGAACAAGACAGAAAAACACAGAACCTAAGGCATCAGTTTAACTTCAAATTATATAGGTCTTTCCCATTAATAATTATCCTAAGGCAAGGGAAGAATCATAGCTCAAGCCTGGTAACTTGTGTATAGGTATAATATTTTCAAACACATCAACAATCTTCCTCAAAGTGGATTTGTGATAACATTTAAGTCAGATGCAATGTGAATGTGTTGAGTTTAATTTGATAGCAAAGAAATACTAGCATTAATTAGAATGCTTTCAGATTAGTGTTTGTCTTGCATAATTCAACATTTGCCAAAGTTCAGGAAAGATATGCAATAAATAGAAATTATTACTTTGATAATACTGCTACATTTCCTCTCCTTATTTTTAATATGGCTTTTTAATTTGGGTAATGAGTGTAAATCACTAATCATTTTGAAAACCTATTACCAACACCAGCCAATTTGTCAGCTTGAGTTAATAATTTACTTTATTAGACAAATTTGAAGTGGACACAGCTGTGGAGGACTGAAGGAAATAAATAATACATTTTTTAAAAAAGCCTCCTTAGCAGATAACCTATTTTCCTATGTGCATAAAATGCCTCTTGTTCTGTCAGGACTTGTTTTCCCACTGCTGGAACTCCATTGGTAGCCATTAAGCTCCTACTCGAGACACATTCTACTGCAGGGCATTTGGAAATTAAATGCTCAAGGAATTAGAAGAAGACGGTCTTCTCCCATACTTAATTGCCCCATGTATTATAAGTAGCTGCCTCTGCACTGCTAATACCCTTCTCCCACTCTGTAGGCATGAGCCGGCAAGGTCATTTATTTTTTAACATGCTTACTTGAAAATGCAGTTGCATCTGAATGATTGTTTTGGGAAAAATAAAAATCTTGGGATGAGTCATAAGTGTAGGAAAAAAAGGTCATTTGATAAGATTTCAATAAGGGGAGAAATTGATGAAGAATATGGAAATGCATTCTAATTAGAATGAAAAGTTTGAAGACTGCACCCTGTAGTGAAATTAGCATCTGAAGCAGACAATGCCCCTCATTAACAAATCGGGACCTCACTTTTATTACACTTAAACCAAGATTCTTCTCTGTGTCCTGCCACTTAAAAACATGCATCAGTGACAACAACACTCACCCGTGGTTATCCTTAACCCTCTGGATTTGTGAGCAGAGAGAAACTCTGAAAGAAGCCTGGGTCAAATGAGGGATGCTACAGAGATAGAGTGCATTGTGCTGAAACTGAATCTTCCTTTAAATGGTGGAAGAATAATAAGGAGCCTGCCTACTGAATCATGCTAAACTGTAGCATTTATTTATTTTTAGTACAGTTTTATCTGGTGACAATGCAGTCATTATAGCCTTTTATTGTTAAGGTGTGCGTATATTTCTATTTGAAAACCTTAGGATAAGAAAGGCATGAACAGTAAAGATTTAAAAATTAACCCCATCCAGTCACAACTCCAGTTGTGCCAGGCCTGATACGTCAGTTCCAGCTAACACGGGGTCAGACTCGGGCCATTGTGGCCACCTGCCCTGATTGCCAGGTCCAAGCCATGCCATCGCTGGGTATGGGGGTTAACCCCCAAGGCCTTGAGAGCTGTGAAGAGTGGCAGGCAGACATCACACACATTCCCAGTTTCGGCCGCCTTAAATATGTGCATGTAAGCATTGACACTTATTCAAACGCAGTTTATGCCTCTGCTCATGCAGGGGAAACGGCTGCACAGGCTAAACAGCATCTTGTGCAAGCCTTTTCAGTACTGGGGATCCCTAGGAAAATCAAAACTGACAACGGCCCAGCATACAAAAGCAAGGAATTCCTAGAGTTTGTCCAGCAGTGGGGAGTAGAGCATACAAGAGGCATCCCCTACTCCCCCACAGGTCAATCTGTGGTTGAGTGTGCCCACCAGAGACTCAAACAGGTCCTGGATAGGCAGAACAGTTCCACAGCGTGGATGTCACTACAACAAAAACTCTGCAAAGCCATGTTCACAATTAATTTTCTGAATTGTTCATTTGAAAATATGAGTCCTCCAGTGGTATGTCACTTTAACAGCGGTAATCAGTTTAAGTTGTCAAAGCATCCACCAGTTCTAATTAGGGACCCAGAAACCTGGGAGATCAAGGGTCCCTATGAGCTTGTGACCTGGGGGCGTGGATACGCGTGCGTATCCACCCCCTCAGGCCCACGTTGGATACCCCAAAAGGGGGTAAAACCTTTTATCCCAAAAAATCCAACACCAGCAGATGATGATGAGAAGCAAGCAGCTGTTGCGGTGTCCCCAGCTCGACAGCAGGCAGCAGGAAGCAGCAGGGGGGTAGCAGGAAGTGGCGGCGGGCTTTAGTCGGTGGAGAGGGGAAAACCCAGAATTCAGGGAGAAAGGGTAGAGAACTTGGACATAACGAGCAGAAATTCAGGGGTACAGATTCAACATGAACAGTTTAAAACAGGCAAGTAACAGTGCAACTTTAATTTTACAGCAAAACAGTATAACAGTACAACTTAGGAGTGCATAACCTGGGGCTATTTCTTTCAATATTCTCTTTGCACTGCTAGCCACAGGCACAGACCACTCGGGCAAGTCCGGGCTTGTCCCAAGGCTCCAGGCAGCGTTGGACCCAGGGTGCGGCAGCGAGCTGGGACAGGATAAATCCTGTGTGACCCTCTCAGAAAGGCAGGAAGATCAGTGAAGATAGGAACCGGATCTGCTTGGAGGTTTTATCCAGAGGTTTATTCCAATACAGCAGGCATCTGAAGGAGGCAACCTCCCAGGCAGAACAAAGGACCATGTGGCTGCCCCCGGGTTTTACCCGGGAGAGGGGGAAGGGGGAAGGGGGAAGGGCAGTGAACCTACCAATCCGAGAGGGAGGGGGAGTGACCCATGGGCAGAAGGGCAGCCTAAAGGTCAAATCACCTTTGGGGAGGGGTGGGCCATTTCTGTTCTGGCCAATCCCTTCGACGGCCTCCCTAGAATTTTTTCCAGGGGTGGCAAGGAGACCCCATATATTAAAATCAAACCCCTTTGGATTGGCTGGGTAATTCTATCCTGGGGAGGGGGAAACCCCAAAGAGAACCCACCCTGGAAACCTTAGGATAATATTAAAGGCACAACGCAACATTCCTGCACTCTCTGATGCATTTAGGGATTAGTATCCAGGGTAGCTATCATGAGAGTCTTTAACTAGAATCAATAAAAGGAGAAATGTGTAATCAATAAATTGATGAGTACAGCTTGACCTTTCCACAAGGACTGCGGGGACAAGGAAGTATTTAAAGAACGTTTGGGTAAGTTTTCATAAAACTAATTTCAAATTTGCAGAAAGTTCTCAGACATAAATCAGGACAGGGAGCAGACATCAAACAACTGCATATGCAAAGGGCCTCTAGCCAGCTTCTGGTCCAAATCCGACACACAGCCCATCTCCCAGCCTATTTGCACAGCAGCCCAAGGTGGAAATATAAGATCAAGTAGGGAAAAAGAATAAAAATAACAATCCCCTGCTGTGGCTGCAGAGAGCTCTTGGGCAGGTTGAGTCCCCTCACCAGTGCAGCAGGGTGATCTCACCAGAGCAGGGCTGCTCCTGGCCCAGCCCCTCTGCCTCAAAAAGGACAGCTGGAAAGTGCCTTCGCCTCTTCAGCAGTGAGAAATGCAGAAACAGAGGCAAAAGCCTGCCCTAGCAGCTCTGGAGATCAGCAGCACAAAGGCAGGGCTGACCCTGCTGCTTCAAGAAGGCACGCTATCGCTGCAGTGCCTAGGGCAGCAGCAGAATAACTCAGAGAAGTACACAGCTAATTAATTCCCCACATACTGTGCTCTGTGTGTGCTGCTGAGCAGCCACCATTGCAACCAGAAATTAGCCCGAGTGTGAACATGACCAAGTGGTCAGGAGCTGACTTATCCTGTGCCAACCCTCGGCCACCCATCAGCAGCCTAATGAGAATTTATGACCTGCCAGGGAAGTTCTCCTGGGCTGGAGGATGGGTCATGGACCTTGATTCATGGGCTTTTTCTTTGCTGAGAGGGCAGGTGTGTCTGGTGCTTCTCCTGGGGAAAAGGACAAGCAGTGCCAGCATAAACCAGAGCATGGCAGCACTCAGGCTGCTTCACACACCCCAAAACACACCAGGGACAAACATCCCATGGAACCTGGTCACAGCAGTCCCTCCCCAGGAGCTCCCTTTGCCAGGGGTCAGCATCCTTTGCTGTGAGTCCCTGGGCTCACCCAGGCAGGGATGAAACCAGGAATGAGGTAGGGGAGCACCTGCATGGAGCACCTCACATCTGCCTGGCTACAGCCAGGGGAGCAGGCAGCACTCTGAAAGGCATTCCAGGAGACCTAACTGGAGTAGCAATCAGCATCAGGAACTGTGTAATCTTTCACTATAGGTGATTTTGCAAGCAATTATATAATTACTGCTTTCAAGATTGGCATAAAAGCACCATAGAACTGTGCCAAACTGAGCTCAGGACATAAAAACACTTTGAAACCTTTGACAGAGACGAGGTGGGACAGGCTCATGGCTGCAGTGAGTGCTTGGAGGGACTCAGTGACAGAGGCTTAATTTTCTACTCTGCTGCAGATTTCCTGGATGGTACCAAATATATAATTTATCTCCATTTCCAAAATGGAAATAACCTATTTCTATTAATTTGCAGCAGCACCATGAGCTGCTGGAGGCAGCTGTGTGTTGCCCAGTACAGCAGGGTGTCGAGCCCAATAAAATAAAAACCTCAGCCTTAATAATTGTGGCCAATTCAGGACTTGTATGACATGTTCAGACTTCGAAAAATCCTAAGAAATTCAGCAAAGCACAAGGCTCTGTTTTGCACTGACAGTATATTTGGTTTAAAACATTATAGACAGATAAATAGATATTACAAAATATATGTTATATATACATATATATGCTCACATACAGAATTTTTCTTTAAAGCATGTCTTACATTTGCCCTGTGCGTGCTATTGCTTTTCCTGAGCAACTTCAAACACTGAACCATGTATTTTAAAGCAAAGAAATTATGACCAAAGGTATAAATGTCTTAGCCTACCACTGACTGACAACATGAGCTTCATTTTCATGCTTTATTATACCACCTGAATCACTAAATATATTTCTTGTAAGACAGCATTCCACATAACTTTCATTTGTGAGTAAAAGCAGAAAGATGCACGCACACCATTGAAATCGGGAATAAATTATTTTGGCAGAGTCCATTACTCTGGGAAGTAGTCTGAATATCTGGCAACATAGACCAAGACTCATGCTAGTCTATCAGCAGCATTTGAGATGCTTGTCCCAGACTCCCACGGCCCCTCTGCTGAGCCCAAGTCAAAGCATCCACTGTGAGCCCTCCCAGTGCTGCCCACAGGCCCTGGCTCCATCAGCAAGGGGCTCACTCTGCTGCCTCATGTGAAGCAACAGCCTCACACCTGCATTTCCATCATTCCCCACTGTCACAATTCAACTGCTTCTGCTGCACCCTGAGTTGTGCCAACACCCAACAGACGCAGTGCCAGCACTCCCCTTGCAAGTCTGGGCACACACAGTCCATGGGCACCCCAAACAAGAAGCACTGTGGAGAGATGGGGTTCCTTAGGAGGCAGAATTATTAGCAGACACTTCTCTGCAGGGCAAGAGAATACATTGGTATTTTTGGAGAAAAAATTGGGAGCAGTTGAGGAAGACGGTAATAGAAAAATAGTGGGTTTTCATTTAAATATGCAACCGGCAGGATTTTTTAAGAGATGCTGAATGACAGTCAAGAGGAACAACAAAACATTCTTCAGTCACTCTTCCCTTGCCTTACATGCCCTTTTCCTCAAGTCAGGGCTGCCACCAGCCTGTGCCAGTCAGAAGAGGTGGGTGGCTGTGCTGTACCACTGCCCGTGCTGTGCCACCCTGAGAGCACCACACACTCCCCAACAGCCCTGTTCACACCTCAGCTCTGGCCACACTGCTGAGCTGCCTCCAGCTCCTTCCCTGAGGTTTGGTGTGAGCAGACAGAATGCAGCTGTCCTGGCAGCTCCTTCCAGCCACAGTGTGCTGGGGATCCCCCCTTAGATCCTGTTGGGAGGGCTTGGCTTGCATGAGCTTTAGGCTCAAAATGGATGATGTATTCCTGTGGCGTCCAACATCAGCCAGTGACAGTGATGTATGGAGGCAGATCCTTGTGGCTACACCTGAGCTGTAATCCATGTTCATCTTCCACCAGACACGAGAACAAACATGTCTGATCTACATCGACCGTGCCCAGCAGTGAATGTGGAATGATCTCTGGTGTCAGCCCTGCTCCAGCCATGATACTAAAGGCCAAAAAAAGTTACAGCCAACATGTGCAAGAGTATTTTCTGAGGCATTTGTGACCATTTATTGCATATGGTGTTCAGCTCCTGATGACTACATAAATTATCATAGTGACCACATCTTTCCTGTCTATCCATTATTCAAATGCCTTTTTCACTCCAGTCTACTCATCAGCAAAAGATACCTTCAGGGTATCCTTGTATTTCTAAATATCCCAGTGTCTTGGGTTGCAATATGTAACCAAAAATGTGTATTCTAGTTGCCATCTGTTGAAACTGGTTGGGGAGGTGTTTTTTCTTTCTCTCTTGTATAACCCATTCCTCATAACTCCAGGGGGGAGGGGGCAGGTGTCGCTGTGGGACACAATGAAGGGAGATGCGGAGTAGTGATTTCAGAAGGCTGCTGGACTCCTGAGGAGGAACCGCAGGTTTATTTTCCAAACCTCTTTTATACTTTTTACAAATGTGCCCACCTTAGAGGTGGGACCCCTGGAACCATTGGTCACTCACAGAGATCACCATGCGAAGTCCCTCCTCTGGGAAAGCATGTGGAAAACACGATAGTTTACAGAGAGTGACCTTGTTTACCAGTTTCAGTCCCAGGGAACAGAATTTCCTAAAACCAAAACATGGCAGGCACGAATCATGGCAACAGGCAGGTGCCTTCTGTTAATGGGGCAGCTGTTAAAACCAGGTGGAGCAATGTTCCTTATCTCTTCCACAACCCATCCTCCCTCTGGGGGATATCTGCTGTTAATGGGCCATTAAGGCTCACCACATGACTGAAAACATTACATCATCCCATTGTGAGATGCTCCACCCAGTGGGAGGAGCCAAGCATTCCTACCTGGAAAAAACCTGCAATTCAGAACTGCAGGACGGCCTGTTTATACTGGATTTCCAGAGGAAGACCGGACCCATCTCGCCACCACTGGACCCTTCTACAGGATCATCTCTACTCCAACAGAACCACATCTGTCACTCCAGGAGTGTTGGAGTCCAGGGCATTCCTTTGGATACCCTGAAAAGTCAAAAACCTGTACAGGGGGGTTTAAAACATGTACAGGGGGGTCTGGGATCTGTAGAGGGGGGTTAGAGACCCTGGCACAGAGCCCAGGAAGGCAAAGGCTTTGACTTTAGTCCATGGGAGAGACTTACAACGTTGGGAGAGGAATTACAAGCCACAAAGTGTAATAAAGAGTAGTATAGTTTTCACATTTGGGTTTCTAGAATAGAGGTGAATGGGGACAAGATGGAGGATTCTGGGCGGTTCCCTGGGGTCTTCTCCTTCTTCTTCGTCTCCATCTTCTGCAGTGACAGTGGCACAAAGTAGCTTTAGGGGGATTGGGCTAGTGTAGAAGTAACCTGTTTAGTATAGAATGTAGATATTGGTTTGCAATTGTAAATAATCAGTACATAACTATCTGTATAAGAGATGATGAGCCTTCGTCAGAGCACGGAGTTGTTGCCTGTTGCCCGTGCTGTTGAGACCTTAGCTGGGCACAGAGAAAAATGAAATTATAAGAACTAATAAACAAAGCAAGAAACCTTGAAAAGAACTTCTGAAGACTCCGTGTTGTTCCTGCATTCGGCTTGGGGCTTTTCAGAGGGCAAAGGACACAAAACCACCCTAATCTCGGGGAAAGGGTGCACCAGCCCCAAACCCGAGACAGGAGGACTTATTTGGATTGCTTCCAACACTCTGACCAACAGGGTGTCAGGTCATTTTCTGACTCTGTCAGTGTTTCTAGGATTTTTTTGTTTGTTTGTTTGCTTGTTACATTTTGTACTACTACATTTGTATTTTTAATATTCCTAGTAAAGATCTGTTATTCCTATTCCCATATCTTTGCCTGAAAGCCCCCTTAATTGCAAAGTTATAATAATTTGGAGGGAGGGGGTTTACCTTCTCTAGTCCAAGGGAAGCTCCAGCTTTCCCTGGCAGACACCTGTCTTTCCAAACCAAGACACCCAGAAACTGCAGATGATTTACTCTCACAGTCCTAATGTAGCTCAATCTATTCTCATTTTCTATTTGTGACAGTAGTAGTTTGCTGAAGGACATCAGCTCCTATCAGTTCATCTCTTTCCTGACAACTTTACAGTATCTGATATAATTTCTACTTTTTGTGCCTTGAATGGCGGCGCACAGCCCAGCAGCTGCATGTTCCAGGGAAGTGCGAAGGCACAGTCTGCATCCCCCACCAGATGGATTTCCATATCGACACAGCAGAGGAGGACATACTGGTGCTGCATCACCAGTGGCAATCCAGGCCCTTCCCCCCAACATGCTCTATCTATAGGCTCTGCATGGCGTTGGGAATCCTAAATCCCAAGTTGTGCCACATAGACCCAAAACATGGTGGGGGCCACTTCACTTTCCTGCTTCAGGGAGTTGCAGGCAAGCGTGGCCACCGTTTGTATGCATTCCACCCCAAGCTGGTGTTCTGAACTTGCATTTCTCTACTTCACCCATGAGCTCCTGAGCACTATCAGTGCAGCTCTAAACCCCACATGGAGATAGATGGCATTTCTCCAGGGACATGTGTCCCAGTGTGGTTTGCAGGCCACAGACCAGCTGCCATTTGCATGGAGCAGATAATCAAAGCCCTTCCTGCTGCCAGCTAGAGGTGATCCTGGCCACAGCTCATTCTTCCAGAGCAGAAGAGGGAATCCCAGAGTAGTAGCCAGATCACAATGTCTATAATCACTTATTGACCTGAACATCTTCCCTTGTACCTTCAGGTAGAAAACCTGTTTGAAATTCTGGAGCAGAACCTTCCAGACAGGATGATAGGACTGTCACCAAGGAGATTATTTTTCAGCAACATACCCATCTCTGCATGAGCTATGGATCTGACAAACCTGTTCCTGGAAGTTCCCCAGTGTACCTCCACGGCGGATATTCACTTCCACACAAGCACTGGACTCATTTTTACTTCCATACACAGAGACCAGCACTTGCACACCTAAGTTTCTTACAGAGCCCATCTGCAAATCACATTCCACATCCCTCTTCCTCCACTTCCCTGTGGCTGATGGCACCAAACACAAAGAAATATCACCCAAGTATGTGCCTGGAGACAGGGCACAGAAGCAGAATGTGTCTACTTTTTCACTCTGTGAGGAAATGGAGCATCTTCTGAGCCACCAGCCCCAGCAAAGCCTGTTAATAATGTACATAGATGAGGTCTCCTTTAGAGCCAATTCCAGTGGTCATCAGAACAGTGGAATGACCAGAGCCAGGTATTCCAAAATCCTGACTCACTACCTCAAAACACTTGAATTCAGCTAAATAAGTAAAAAGAAAATCAGTGCTGGGCTCTTATTCACTTTCCTGTTCCTGAGCACTGAGGATGCACTATCTTGTCATGTCCAGGGGTTCTCATGTGAGCCCATCTGCATGGGTCTGTGTGGTCATGCAGGACCTGGGTGTGCAGCAGCACAGCTGGGGCAGCAGCTCTGAGCCCTCTGCAAGGGAGTCAGTGCCCAGTGGCATGAGGAGAACACAGCATCCCCTCCTGCAGCAGCCGGCTCTGCTGCTGACCCTGTGCAAGCCTGCTCTGCCTGTGCTTTGCTGGTTGGCACCTGATGAGCTGCCAGGACAGCACAAGCCTGGAAGTGATGCCTAGTCCTCTGTGAGGGCTGAGGGAGGGGAAGAGCCAGGCACGTGCCTAAACAAGTGCTTGGTCCCAAACCCTCCCCTGCACAGAAACTGCTGAGACTGTGGCCTGAAGCCCCACTGGGCAGCAGAACAGCCTGACAGCTCACCACAAACTCCGGACAGCTTCCCTGGGAAAAGAAGCTCCCAACCCCAGCACCACAGTCCCACAATTCCCACCATCCCCTGAGTGCAGAGGGAGCCATCCAGACATTATATCCCCTTTGATCTTTGCTGGAATAAAAGGCTAAAAAAGAACAGATAGGTTTCTTAAAATGCAGGAAGGAAAGAGGGTGAGAAGGAGCAAAATTGGACTGCTAGGTTCATCTCAACCATAAGAAAAAGTCTTTTTAACTTCTCTTAATGAGAACTACTTTTTCCAAATACTACCTAATTATTGCAAATTGTTTCATCTTTTAATTGTTACTGCAAGGCAACTAAACATTGTTACATTGATTGCTCAAGAGTGGATTGTTAACGGCTTTAATCATTTGATAATCCAGTGATACAATCAATGTAACTCTGCACCTTGTAGGAATAATTTTTGGATCCACACACTAGGAAAGATATCTTGCCTTGCCATATATCAGACACCATGGGCCAGATCCTGCCAGCCTTCCCCAAGTGCAACTGTACTGACTCTTTGGAAACTCAGTTGTCCACCAGGGATGGACAACTGGACAGGTGGGACAGGACAGGCCACCTTTCCCTCGCTTCAGTTGACCTCCTAATGCAACTGTGGGTGGTTTTTACTGGTGGTCACAGGGGAGTCCCCAAAATGCAACTTTGAGGCGTAAAAACACCACTGGAAGGTGGATTCCTTCAGAGTCGCTGGGAGAAAAGGAAGAAGCAGCACAGCCTGACAGGCTCAGTCAAAAAAGTCAGTTCTGACAGACAGCAAAGAGACTAATGAACTAAAGGGTTGCTTTGATTTAGTCTTTAAGGAAAAGGCGACAGTTAAGAGGCTCTGTAATTCAATAACAGTCCGCAGGAAAAGGAGCTGTCACAGGCACAAGCAGCAGTGCCAGAGCACAGACACCCTGCAGAGGAAAGGAGCAGTGGGACATGGCCTGGCACAGCCCCAGGGCCAGAGGGACCAGTGCGAGACTCCTGGACTGTCCCCAGCACCTCAGGGAGGATGAGGGAAGGCAGGGGGCAAGCATGCTGTGTCCCAGGAGGGTGAGGGAAATCAGGATAAGCATAGCTCAGCCTCCCTCTGACACCAGATAAAATCAAAGGATATTAAATGAAGCATGTGGGGGAAGGTACCACCAATAAACTAAAGAGATGAAAGTCAGGCAAGCCCCATCCAGGCAAAGGCTGCCAGAGCAATTTATCCACAAATTTTCTAAAATTGTCTCAAGATCAGTAGGATCCATTCTGATTAGGGTTTAATCTTCTCATGTGTTGGGAGCATATTGTCCATCAGTGGTCAAGGGATAGTCTGATATTTGCTGGTCAAGAATCCGTGGTGTTTCCACACATACATTACTCCCACTGCCATCAAATCTGCCTGCAATTAAAACAGAAATGAACTCTCCACCCTTTGGTGATGGCTCAGAACTGTCAGGACCAAAGCTGAGGGGATGCTTCCAGGAAGCACTGGCCTTCAAGCCTTCTCTGGCAATGGCAAATGGAGCAGTACCCATCCCTGGCAGCAGCAACCACCTAAAGCAGGAGTGTGACATGCAAGCTGGTTCTGGCAGTCAAAAGCACATTACTGAATTAGTGACAGGTTTTTTTTCTCTCACCTCTCCCTTTACTTAAAGGTAACTTCTACCCCCAACAGAGTGAGGAACACATGCTAAAGATAAGCTCTTTTGCAGAACAGAGCATCTGGCAGGGAGGTGAGACCACACAGGAGCTGGAACAGCCAGAGAAGGTGTGAAATGCCACCATTTGTCACTGTAGGACATGAAAGATGAAAGACTCCAAATACTTCGGAAGGCAAAGAACATAGATAAAAGGCTTTATTGTCTAATTCTTACTACCTTTTATAAGGTGTTCCGATACAGACTTAACATGACTGGTGAATAGGAACGACACCTCTCTAATCCCATTGGTTAGAGAAACAGCAAAACACCACCTGGAGAAAGATTGTTTTGAGAAAGGATAGTTGTTTACCAAGATTGTTTTGAGAAGAAACTTTCCTGAGAAACTTTTCCTTGGGAAAAGTTAGCAGCTGCTAGCAGGCTAAAATTTCTCAGACCCAGAAATATCAGGCCCACAACCATCCACCCCAGACCTGACCCTTTGGGTTATCCACTCACTATAGGGAGGAGCCTCATCCCCAGCAGCAGCTTGGCACAGCCCCTGCCCCTGCAAACTGCCCACCTTTGTGCTCTCATTAGGCAAAATCCACAGAATCCTGGCTGATGCAGGGCCAGAGAGATGCTGAGCATGGCCACGACCTCACAAATCCAAGCCCCAGTCTGGCCAGGCTGTGGGGCAGGAAAGCTCTGGAGAATGGGGGAGTCTCATTACACCATCAAGGCCTTGGAGAGTTTTTTTGACAGTGCAATACGATATTTTCATTTCAGATTTTACACAAGTCCTGCCCCTTGTTGTCGACATCTCCTCAGCAGACAAGGGCTCAGAGAGCACCATGTCAGATAGTATATCTATCACCAGGAAAATCCTGGTGGACCTACACAGATCATAATTTTTATTATCAAAACATCATATGGCTCATTACATAGTGTAAATGAGATGAACTACAGGAGCAAAGATGTACTGCTGATTAAATACATGTGCATGTACCTCAACAGGTCAGAGTCCAGTGGGCAGAAATGTTAAGTGGGGTCCCGCTGAGTGCCCTGCAAGGTCAATATGATTCAATAGCTTTATTAACAACTTGGAAGCCAGACCAGGGGTATGCTAATGAGATCTGAGCATTTTACCAGGATGGGAGGGTAGCAAATAATTTGCAGGACAGGAATAAAATACAATGAGCTTGATGAATTAAAGAAGTGGCCTGTAATCAATACAAAGAGATTCAGCAGGACAAATGCAAAAGATTAACACATAGGAAGGAATAAACGAAAGGAGACAGGCTGTATGGAGATATCTGGCCAAACAGCTATCCAACAGAGAGTGGGCTGGGGGATGATAGATTGAACAGAAGTCAATACCACCAGGCTGCTGCATCCCTGAAAGGTAATTATTCTGCTCTTCCCAGTGCTCATCAGGCTGCTGTTTGAAGCAACACACCCAGATCTGGGCATCACGTTTTAACAAAGACAGACAAGCTAGAAGGAGTTCAAAGGACGACAAAAAAAAAAAAAAAAAAAAAAAAAAAAAAAAAAAAAAAGCCAAAAGAATTCAGAAAACAAAAAAATCTTTATGTGCACGTTAAAAATTAACAGCAAATGCGAGGCCTGGCTCTGCCTTTGTTCCCTGCCATTCCCAGGACCCTGCTGAGGTACAGCGCCAAAACTGAGGCTGGGCTCAGACACAGCGTGAGGAGAGGCATGTTAAACAACAGGGTGCTACAGATGGACTAAAGGGACACAACATAGATGCTGGGATTAATTAGGGCTCATTTTGCCCCTGGTGAAATTCCAGCCCTGGGCCAAAGCTCCAGAAGAGAAAATTTAGGGGAAACAACTCTGTAGTGTTTCTGAAAATCCAGGCAATGGAAAGCAATGAAATACCAGAACCATCCTCTTGGATGGAGCTGAGACCAACCAGAACACAGCAGAAAGAAAAAAGAAAAAAGAAAAAAGAAAAAAGAAAAAAGAAAAAAGAAAAAAGAAAAAAGAAAAAAGAAAAAAATAGAAAAAAAGAAAAAAAGAGAAAAAACTGATCCCAGTGCCCAGAGAAGTCTCTGGTTGGAAATGCTCTGCTTGCATATACCCATCACACTCAGCCCCCACATACCCTCCCAAAGAGGGATTCTTGGATGCTGCAGAAAGCCCAGGGCACCCAGGAGCCCCACAAACTCAGAACTGAGACTGATCTGACCACCACACACACAGTGCTCCCACCACCATCAAACCTGGCTGCAATTAAAACATAAACGATCTCTCCACCCTTTGGTGATGGCTCAGAACTGTCAGAAATCAAATCTACTTGGCTGCAGTTGGAGCAAGGACCCATCAGAGCTCCCTCTGCCCCAGCACTGAGAACTGGAGGAGGGAGCAGGAGCTGGAGGAAGGCAGAGCCTGGAGAGGAGCCAGAGCATTGCTCAGTGCTCCAGTGTGGAGACGGAGGTCTGCAACTCCGTGGCACAGTGTGCAGACTTCTGCCAAAAGCCCAATTGCACCATCTGCCAAATTAATATTCCTATTTTTAATATCTTGTTTAAAGGGAAACATTAAGGGGGGAAAGAAGAGAAAACTAGAATGCTGTAGTCACTGCTTGTCACGTTTGGGTTTTCTCAAGTTCTTCCCCAGGGACCTAAACTGGTAAACAAGGTCACACTTTTTAAACTATCTTGTTTTTCACATTTCTCTCCTAAGGAGATACTTTGCTTGTTGACCCTTGGTATGACCAATGGTCCAAAAGATCCCACCTCTTAGTTAGGCACATTATAAAAAGGTATAAAAATAGCTTCTGAGAATAAACCAGTCCCTTTTCAGAGCATCAGCCTTCTGAATTCACGAGTCCGTGTCTTTCTTTTGTGTCTAACAGTGACATCATGCCACCTCACTGATTAGATTTATAAGCTCTGCAAGGAATTGCACCAGACATTGGGTCTGCTTCTTTCCTGTCCTGTGATCAATCCTCTCTCCAGAGGTGCAGGGCTGCCGGGCCAAACATGGGGAAATGCACCATTGAACACTATGCTGCTGCTGCCACTGCCACTTAGTGAGGAGAGTAGAGCAGGGAGACTTGAGAAGATGAATCAATATGGTTCATTTCTTTGTGATGAGCTCTTGCCTTGTCCTATTTCCATCCTGGAAGCAGCCCCTGCAACCTTGCTTGTCCTGGAAGGCACACAGGCATTGAACCCTAGACATGAAAGGGAAAAGGGTAAAAGTGGAGACAAGAGAGCGAGAAAGACGGAAAATCCCTCCCATGAACAGAAATGGAATGCACAAGTGTGAAAAATGAGGTTCACTTTCTTAGTAAAATTTATAAGTTTAATAAAAATTAAAAAAAAGACAATTAGGAGACAAACAAGCAAAATTAGTTAACGGCCAAGTGCCTGGCATGCAGCCAGAAAGCACACCCTAACTCAGAAAACACTTCTTTAAATGTACCAGGTTGTTACATATTCAAAAGACCCTAATGCATTATTCAAACATTCCTCAAGTTTGTATTGCAGTCTGGTCTGGTGGTGAAGGTGCAGGTGCCGAAACCTTCCTTGCTAGAAGCACCTTTAAAAAGACACCTAGATTGATGGAGGCACAGGCATTCTCAGGTGGAGAGTGATTAGCTCTTTGTGCACCCTTAGGTGCAAAGTGATCAGCCTTTATGTGTACTATCAAGTGCAGTGATTTGCTCTTTGTGAGGCTGCCTGAGCAGCAGAGCCATGTTTGCCACCCTGGGTGACGCAGAAGTAAAAGCGAGACAGGGTCTTTCTAATCTCCAGGAAAGCTTCTTGTCCTAGGTTACAATGTAAAATTGTGCCCAAAAATGTATTCTATCCCCATGAGCCGTTGGAGCCAAGGTGGGGCAGTGTTCTCCTTATCTTCTGTTAACGAGCCAAACAATGCCTTCTCGGAAGACGTTATCTCTGTTTAATGGGCCATCAAGGATCCATTTGCATGACTGATAAGATGAAATAATACCATTGTGAGATGCTCTGCCCAGGGGGAGGAGCCAAGCATTCCCACCTGGATATAATCCAGGGTTTGAGACCTCACTAGCAGCTTCTATCCACTGAACTCTCAGAGGAGACAAGAGCTACCAGACGTTTCTACAGGAATCACGGCTTTGACAAGAACATCTCATCTGGATTCCTGGAGGAAGACTGGACCCTTCTCATCATTACTGGACCCTTCTCTCTCAGGATCATCTCTGCTCCAGCGGAACCACATCTGCCGCTCCAGGAGGATTTCCGGACTGCTTCAAACACCCTGACCAACAGGGTGTTAAGTTGTATCATTCCATTTATTTCACCTTTTTTCCTCTCTTCCTCTATTAAATTGTATCTCTGACTGGGAGTCTCACTGGTCTTTGCTTTCAAACCAGCACACTTCTTTATTCCACAAAGTCCACAAGGAGAAAGAAACCCCTGGTCCAGGTGAGAGGGATTATATATAGGGTAGCTAGGGGCGAGGTTTCACAACTTGGCTAATGGGGAAAGGAACTGGGAAAGGGACCAATCAGGGGAAGGATCCAAAAAGAACCAATCAGGAGGGGTAAAAACCAGGAACAAGGGGAATAACCAATGGGGTATGAAACATTAAAATAGAATTGCAAAGGCTCATGGGTTGAAGTATTTTTTCTCCCCTTGAGCCACAAGGAAAATTCTCAAAGGGATTTCCCAAAGGAGAGTCCCTGCAAACTGAGACAGCCTAGGGGCTGCACATGGGTTGAAGCACTTTTGCTCACCCTGAGCTACAAGGAAGTCTCCCAAGGGTACTTCCCAAAGGGGAGCCACAACAAACTGAGGCAGCCTA
Source organism: Phylloscopus collybita (assembly GCA_027886175.1). Classification (NCBI taxonomy): domain Eukaryota; kingdom Metazoa; phylum Chordata; class Aves; order Passeriformes; family Phylloscopidae; genus Phylloscopus; species Phylloscopus collybita. The sequence goes on from JAJNNQ010000057.1 coordinate 8,029,572, forward strand.
GGGGTTGCACACTCTCCAAGGGAGTGAATCATCTTCTGTGAATGGTTCAGGGACCACTACAAGTGTCGCAGTCGATATGTGGCAGTTAACATGGACACTGCACTCGAGGTGCTTCATTAGAATCATCAGAAGGCTTCAAGTATAGGCATCTTGTTATTCAAGAGTCTCCCATACCTTTTCTCTGTATCTCCCAAGAGCAGCTCCACACAGCTCTGGCTCGCTCCATCCTGTCCCTAGCACGGCCGCCTAACCCTGTCTGTCCTACGTACAGCAGCTTACCTTTTCTGTCCCTTACACAACCTCCTGTCCCTAGATCTTCACAGCACAGCAAATAGACTCCAACTGACCTCTTACCAGTTAACTCACTCTTTATCATGCCCATAGCTGTGAGGGCAAGGCTGTTTCTACTCTAGGATAATTAACACAGGTGTAAGATATCAGGGGGAAGACTGCCTTTAGCAGAATCTCCTTTTGTCTCCCCACACACAAGTTTTAACTTCTCTGTTCAGTTTCAACTCCCCCCACCATTTTATCTTGTAGATCTATCTGCAAGTTGGCTCTATTCTGTCTGATAGCATAAGTTCAATAAACTCCTTTCCTGGAGCTCTGGTCCTGCTGTCTTCATCTGGATAAGATACTGATAACAGAGGTTCAATAAATCCCTCTCCTGGAGTTCTGGTCATGCAATCTTCATCTGGATAACTCAGGAATGTGGGGGGATTTTCTTCATCCTCCAGTTTAGATGTTATATGAACAAAAACAGTCTTTAATATCATGCTATAGCCTAAGAAATAGATATATTCATCACACTACTTATTTCTAAGCTTCATTAATAGCAGAAGTAAAAAGAAACTATATTAATACAGTAAAGTGTTTTTTTCAACATTATACTTATAGTATTCATTTTAATATTCTTGAAAAGCCAATAAGATAATGTGTACTTATAACAACAAGCCATGTGTCAGGGAGGAGACAGCCTGTGGAGTGGTGTCCTGGGTTGACGGAGCCTTATATCCCATATCTGGACTGGGTTGTTATGTCTAACAGCCAATGCTTTGCTGGCTGTGGCTTCTACTGCGCTTGCTGCTTTTGGCTTTGCTGCTGGCTGCTTGCTTGCTTGCTTGCTCCTGCTTGCTAATTTAGCCGCTTTTGCTTTCTGCTGCTTGTTTTTGTGCTGTTTCTGTTTTTTTTTTCTTTTCTCCCTTTTCCCTTTCTCCCCCCCCCCCCCCCCCCCCCCGAAGATTTGGACCGGCTCCGGACCTGAGGACCTGACCTGAGGATCTTCAAGGATCTCCGAGCCTGCGGAAGAAGCTCTGTGCCCTCCCCCCACAGTAACTTGAGCCTTTTCCTTTTCTCTTGTGGGGGGAAGAGTTCTTGTTAATAAATCAGTTTTTTCCACTTGTCTCCTCCAAAGAATTTCCTTCCCAAACCCAGGGCTGGGGGCGGGGAGGGGTGGTGGAGGTTTGTCTTAGGGGACTTCCTCTCGGAGGGTCTTCTAATTTGCCCAAACCAATACAAGTGGGCAGCAGTGGCTGATGCTGAATTAGCAGGGGAGCACAAACAAGAGGCAGATGCTGGGAGCCACAGCAGTGTTAGCAATTGCTGTTGAGTTGGGGCAGGGGCTGATCCTGGCTCAATGCCAGCCATCGGGTCCCCCTTCCAAGAGCAGCACCTCCTGAGGTTCTCCCAGGCAGCTCCCAGGGTGAACAGCAGCCACTGCTGCTGATGCTATTGGAATTAAACATTAATATGTTAAACAGGATGAAGAGTGAGAGAGGGGCTTGGATTTCTCTAGGTAGCAGACATGTCTGAGGTTAATGTCTGCCAGTTCTTATTTGCTCTGCCATGTCAAAATCCATGTCCTTATTAGGCAGCCCATTAGGCTCCCAAGGCCAGTAACCCATTAGTTCTGTCCTGGTCCTCCTGCTCTCAGAGAGATTCGTTCTCACTGCCAGGCAGAGTATTCACAGCAGACCTGTTCCCACCTGGGAGCCTTTGCAGGGGACCAGCCTGGGGCACTACAAAGCCAGTCTCCAAGTGCTCAGGAAGTGCTGGTTTTACTTCTCCCACCCTGGTTTGGTGTCAAGCAGGGTTACCCTGCCATGTTCTTTGTGCTCTGAAAGGTGAGATGGCTTCCTCACTTTCCTCTTCCTCTTCCAAAACATTTTGTGTCTGCTCCTACTCGCTCATTGTTGGTTTTACATTATGGATCCTATGGAACAGGAAACTTCTTGACCAGTAAACGGTCCAAGTTCAGTCTGGAGCCACACATTCAGTGTGGACAGCTTCCCAAAAGGAGATCACCAAAGACACTGTGGATAGGAAATTTGCCATACCTCCTGTGGTGAATGATAATTCATGTTTTCATAATGTTGTTATTGTAGTGAATGATAGTTTATATTTTTATAATGTTGTGGTTAGTATAAATGAGAATCTAAAGTGTACCCTTTTTAAGAAAGCCAAAAAGCCCCCCCAGCAGGGCAGAGGGCTTGGAAAATTTTGCAAGGACTTTCCCTGTCTCAGAGAGGAGAACAAAGAAATTACAATTCCAATGGAAGGTGGAGAACAACCCGGAGGAGGATGCTCTGCACCTGATAAGAACTAATGGCCCTGAGATGATATCTTATCTGGGACATTAAGAGGTACTCAGGAACCTTCCGCACCCAGGAAATCCATTCAGAAACTGGACCCTGCTTTAGAAATTTCATCAGCAGAGATGCCAAGGGAAAAAAGAACTTATAGAAATCTCAGAGAAAAAGTATAAAATGGCTGGCTTGGGCTCAGGTCGGTGTGAAACCAGGGGGAGTGTAACGCAGTAGAGGTTGTGCTCGTGGTTTCACCCAGTGCTGGCACTGTTTCCTGGCTCGTTGGCTTTGTCGATTTTCTTTGTCCAAAATTTTCGTTGGCAAATAAATCATTTTTCGATGGAATTGGCTCTTTAAATTTATAACATCTCCAGAGTAAAGTCTTCTACCTCCAGAGTAAATATTTCCCCAGAAGTTTCCCCCTGTGCAGGCAGGATCCTTCCATTTATTTCTATCCCCAAACCTCAGATTCAGCAAAACACTGAAGCAGTTACTTACCTTTAATCTGGAGCATTAGTTGCTCCATTGAAGTCAATGGGACTTCTCAGGTGTTGGGGAGGATGAAGTAGCTACGCCCTGCAGAGATAATTTAATAGTAAAAGATTCTAAAACTATGAAACCCACAAGAGGAATAGAATTAAAAGCAAAGTTTGAACTGTAAGCATGGACAGGGAGAAGGTGATTAAGCAGCTGAAAGGGCTTGGCTGGGTGGGTCAGTGACACCCCTGCCAAGACAAAAGGATGAATGAAAGGCTGCACCTTCTCAGGTATCAGGGATAAGGTGGGTTTCACAGGTTTTGGTATGTAGAGTAGTATTGTAATGTTGTAGTTCCCATAGGCTGTATGTAGATTCTGTAGGTTTTGTATCTTAAGGTGATCGGTTAATGTTCATTAGCATATTCACGATAGAAAGGGTTAAAATGGAATGTAACAGAGAGTTTGCTCTCTTTGCATGCTTTCCCTTGGACCCTCTTGGACTTTGCACTGGATCCCTGGACCCTTCCCCAGTTAGGCTGCCTTCCCACGACCAATAAAGCACGTGTTCCAGAGTATCCTGATCTTCAGGTCATCTCTCTCGCGGACTACAAGCGTGTTTTCTAATACTCAGGTGCTGTCTTGGGTTATGGAACCAAAAATGTGTATTCTATTTCATCTGCTGAAAGCAGTTGGAGAATTGTTCTTTATCTCTTGTAACTTTGGGAGGAGGGAGGCGGGTGCCTTTTGATATCTCTTTCACCACCTGTCCTCCCTCCAGGGGGATATTTTCTGCTAATGGACCATTAAGACACTCTTAAAAGCACACATCCCCAAAATAGACTATCCACATTACATCATCCTATTGTGAGATGATCCACCCAGTGGGGGGAGCCAACCATTCCTACCTGGATAAAACTGAGACACAGGAACACAGAAAGTATCTAGCTTCGCCCGATTCCTGGAGGAAGACTGGACCCCTTCTCACCACCACTGGACCCTTGTGTCACGACCAGCTAATGCAGGCGGGTTCGTGGTGGTTCGAGTGATCTCAAGGCGCAAAGGATATGACAAGGGACAACAACAATTTGCTCAAAAAAGCAGTATACTTTATTAAGTGCACTCAAGCACTGTATGCGATAGAAGAAGAGAGAGAGAGATAAAGGGAAAGAGAGAAAGAGAGAGAGAAGAAGGGTTATATAACTACCAACAGAGAGACGAAATCCTCGTGGTCATCTGCCAATAGATCTATCGTCCGTTGGGGAGATCTCGGAATTCGGACAATCTTGAGGTGTCTCTTATAGTCCTTTTCCGAAGCGACAGGCAGTTGGCCAGAAGGTGGGGAGACCATCAGCAGGTGCGCTGAAACAGGACGAAGCGCTCCGGCGTTTAGAGCAGATGTCCACTTCAGGGAACAGGTACAGGTACAGGGCAATCACAGAACAGACCAGCCCAAAACCAGCCTGCTGTGAAAACCCATTGTTTCCACCGGGTTCCCATGGAAATGCAAAGGTCCAGTGAGTGCACCTGCAGGCAGGGGTTGGCAGACATCCCACCTCAGCCAGGCCAGAACTCCTGTACTGGGGTCCCAGGCCCCAGTCTCAGTCCTTTTTGGGGTCTTCCTTGTCGATGATCGTGAGGCAGATGAGAAACTTAGGGACCGTCTCTTACACCTTGTTCTACAGGATCATCTCTACTCCACCAGAACCACATCTGCCACTCCAGGAGGACTCACTTTTGGACTGCTTCCAACACCCTGACTAACAGGGTGTCAGGTTATTCCCTCTGACTCTGTCAGGGTTTTCCAAAATTGTTTGTTTGCTGGTTTCGTTGGGTGGTTTTTTTTTTTTTCTACTACATTTGTATTGTTAGTATTCCTAGTAAAGAACTGTTATTCCTATTCCCAAATCTTTGCCTGAAAGCCTTTAATTGCAAAATTATAATTTGGCGGGGAAACTCCAGCTTTCCCTGGCAGATACCAGTCTTTCCAAACCAAGACAGGTGCTTAAAGCAAAGAATGTGCTCTGAGTGTGCTGCTAAGCCAAGGCAAGTGGTGGCTGATGAAGACAGAGAAAAAGCAGTCAACAAATGAACCAGAACCATCTGCAATTGACTCCCAAATGAGCAGGCTCCCTTCTATCGCCTTAGACTGCTTTGCTTGCTAAAGAATTTTTCATTATGAATACAGAGCTCCTGCTGCTGCTACTGCTTTTAAACGGTGCTTAGCAATGCCAACCCCTTGGGGTACTCCTCAGACACAGCCAGAGCCTCCTACTTGCTGCTAGGGCACCTCCAGCCCCAGCCTGGGCTGGTCAGTGGTAGGGAGGTCAAAATATTTGTCCTGGGTTGTGGAGCCAAATACGTGTATTCTATTTTCATCTGTGGGAGAGAGGCCTGACGCCTTCTAATAATGGGCCATTAGCACCCCCCCCACACACACACACACACCCCCCCCCGGCTATACCCCTGCCCCCAGAGCGGTGCATCTGCATTTCTATCACCCTATTGTGAGATGCATCACATCCCCCTAGCAGTGGGGAAAGGGGGGGGGGGGGGGGGGGGCAGGCAGTTTTGCTGTCTGGATAAACGGAGACACAGAGACAGGAAAGCAGCTAGCTTCACCCGATTCCCTGGGAGGAAGACCAGACCCCTTCTCCTCCACTGGACCCTTCCCACCACAACTGGACCCTTTCCTACCACCACTGGATCCCTTTTACCATCACTGGACCCGGTTCTTCTACAGGATCATCTCTACTCCAACAGAATCACGTCTGCCACTTCAGAAGGACTTACTTTTGGACTGCTTTCAACACCCTGACTCACAGGGTGTCAGGTTGTAGCTCTGACTCTGTCAGGGTTTTTCCAAAATTGTTGTTTGTTTGTTTGGTTGGGTGGTTTTGTTTCCTATTACATTTGTATTGTTAATATTCTTAGTAAAGAACTGTTATTCCTATCCCCAAAATCTTTGCCTGAGAGCCCTTGATTACAAAATTATAACTTGGCGGGGGGTGAGGGGTTTACACTCTCCATTCTAAGGGAGACCCCAGTTTCCCTGGCAGAAACCTGTCTTTCCAAACCAAGACAATATTTTAATCCAAATGGAAAATTATCCCATATCCACTATATGGGGAATGCTGTGATGGATGCACTCCTACCTGAGTTAGGCTGGCCCAAGCTCAAACCATGGCCCAAACATACTAGTGAGGTCTAGAACATCATGATAAGCTCCCAGAAGAGGGCTATAAAGAAGGTGAAGAGTCTGGAGGGGAAGCCACATGAGAAGCTGAGGTCCGTTGGCTTGTTCAGCCTCGAGGAGATGAGGGGAGACCTCAGAACAGTTACAACTTCCTTAGGAGGGGAAGAGGAGGGACAGACACTGATCTCTTCTCTGTGGTGACAGTGACAGGCCCTGAGGGAATGGCCTGAAGCTGTGTCAGGGGAGGTTTAGGTTGGTGTGCTGGTTTGAAAACAAAACCAGTGAGACTCGCAGTCAGAGATACAATTTAATAGGAGAAGAGAGGAAAAAAAGGTAAAATAAAATAAATGGAACAATACAACTTGACACTCTGTTGGTCAGGGTGTTTGAAGCAGTCCAAAAGTAAGTCCTCCTGGAGTGGCAGATGTGGTTCTGTTGGAGTAGAGATGATCTTGAGGGAGAAGGGTCCAGTGATGGTGAGAAGGGTCCAGTCTTCCTCGAGGAATCCAGAGGAACCAGATGAGATGTTCTTGTCAAAGCAGTGATTCCATCTGGTAGCTCTTGTTTCCTCTGGGAGTCCAGTGGATAAAAGCTGCTTGTGATGTCTCAAACCCTGGATTATATCCAGGTGGGAATGCTTGGCTCCTCCCCCTGGGCGGAGCATCTCACAATGGGATGATCTCATTCTTTGAGTCATGCAGTGGGTCGTTGATGGCCCATTAAACAGAGATAACTCCCAGAGGAAGTTATCTATGAGTCATGTGGCAAGGCATTGTTAGGCTCGTTAACAGAAGATAAGGAAAACACTGCCCCACCTTGGTTCCAATGGCTCATGGGGATAGAATACATACCTTGGGCACAATTTTACATTGTAACCTAAGACAGTTGGATATTACAAAAAGGTTCTTCCCCCAGAAGAACTAGGACAGTGGTCATAGCAGCAAGCCTGACAGAGCTCAGGAAATGTTTGACAACACTCTCAGGTACACGGTGTGACCCTTGGAGCTGTCCTGTGCAGGGCCAGGAGTTGGACTGGGGGTGCCTTCCACCTCAGGATAATGTGTGACTCGATGTCCTCCAGGGCCAGCTGGCAATCACGCTGCAGGGACAAGCACCATGCAGCTCTGCGTGCCACAGGGTGCTGTCATTTCTCTCCCCTGCTTGAGCTGAGTCTGTGTGAGGACATCTTGAGAAACGCTTCCCCATGAAGTGTTCTCTAAATGTTCTCCCCATCTGCCTTCCTGCTTTGTGGAGTGGATCTCTCCACATTTAGCACAGCTAAGGGAGCAGTTCAGAACCAACACACGGGCAGGGAGATGAGTGTTCTGATGTAACTGTTAAAATCTGAGGCGTGCAGGTTGCTGTGGGAAGGTGGCTGCGGACACCTGGGAGGGAGGCTCTGCAGTGAGAACTGCGCCTTGCTCAGCCACCCGGAATCCTGAGAATGAGCACCTGGTAAAAACAGTTCTTCCTAAAAGCTCAAAATTCATGTTTTACTAATAAGCCCTTAAAATTTCACCATTTTCTGCAAGTAAACTGCCATAAAGTATTTACAGCTTTCAAAGTGAATCTGAATGCAAAACAATTCTTCCCCTTTTCAGGGGAGAAGTTTCAGAAGCTCTAGTCCTGGAGCTGTTTTCAGAGTAGATTCTGAATATTCTCTATTGCTTTTTAAAGACATTATAGGTGGCAGTTTGATTTTTATTAATTATTTCTATTGCAGCAAAACATAAGGCTGATGTGATGATGCTCTTATATTGTGCAGGAGTAGTACATAATGAGATAATCAAATTGTGTACTGCCTCTGAAATGCTGTATTTGGGACTTGTAACATTTGTTGCAACATATCCTGTAGACAGTATTTATCAGAGCAATGCAAAAAGAATCCATAATATTCAGCTGGCTGTTGCTGCCTCTGTGATGTGATTACAATGGGAATTCAGGGAAACGGTTTGAGTGTCCTCCCCACAAGGACCACGCATGACGACCACCACGGACAATAAAAATGAACTATAGCCTGTTCCTGAATGTGTCCTTGAGCAGAGATGTAACTCACAGACATGCCAATGTATGAATGCACCCCCACACCCGAGCAGGTGCTTCTATATAAGGGAAAGAGTTTCAGTTTACCTTGGAATATGTAAGGAAGTTAAACTAGAATTTTCCATAGCCTTCTCATTGTAATTGGCCCAGTGCCAGCACAGGAGCACTGATTGGGCTTTGGAAGTGTACCTCAAAGCCTGTTGCCAATTTCATTGGGCAGAGTGCCAGGGGGCCCACCTGGACCATCGAGTACTAAAGAGGCTGCACAAAGGAACTCGGTTGCTTTTTTGGACTGCCATAGCCAGTGTCAGAGTGTTCTCTACACTGTGTTCAACTTATATTTCTTTGTTCTGTGATGTTTTTTATTTTTGTCATTATTAAAACCTTTTGTTTTACAAAGCATGTCCAGAGAAGTTGTCTCGCTATTTTTAAGCCATTCTGAGAAGTGCAGGACACCCTCAGAGACTTGATAAATCTTCACGTAGCTTATTCCGTTCTGGCCACGTGCAAGATTTTACCATGCCAAGGCCCAGTCCTTGTCCCTGGGGCTGGCTGGAGGTGACCTGCCACATCCTGGAGGAGCTGCTCTGGGAGTGAGTGCTCCCTTCCCATGCAAAGTCACCTGTCCCAGCAGCCAGGATCCATGGAGAGGGTGTGAGTGCTGGGGGCTGCCAACCTCCCAAACCAGCTGGGGCACAGCAGGCCCCTCAATCTCTGCAGCCAGCACCAGCCCTCCTTATCAGAGATGCCTACATGCCAGACAGGAGATGGATATCTGTTCCAGAACAGGATCCACCAGGCATGAAGGGAGAGAACTGCTGACAGAGAGAATGTAGCTTATTATTTAAATCCCACTTTTAAAGATGTCTTTCTTAATAAAATTTCCTTAGCAGAGTCTCTCTTATGTACACAAAGCTGTAGGCAGATTTCTCAAAGGATACAGCAGAGATTACAAGATACAGCTTTGGCTGGAGCATCAGGGGGTGGATGCTTTGAACTCAGGGGGTTTCTAAAAGTACAAGGGAAATTATTGCAAAGTTGGAGTATTTCACAATGTTTTAATAGGGGACAAATTACTCATTTTTAACACCCTCTGCAGATCTGTCCAAAGAATCACAAACATTTTTCCTCCCTCAACTCATTCTTTAGTGAGAGTGATAACAATACATCCCCAATAGCCTCACTCCACCTATAGATCTCAAAGCACTCGATAAAGTTTCACAGGTTTCATGAGAGCTTTTCAGGGGCAGGGAGAGGTGAAGTGATTCACTAAAGACTTAACCTAAGTAGTTGGATTAAAAAAATCCCTTATTATAGTAACACAAAAGCTTTAAGATGCTACAAGTTGACATCATCCCAAAAAATATGTTTTAGGGCATGACTCCACAGCCATTAATGTTTGTGTAAGGCTTTCCATTGACATCGGTGGAAGCTGGGTCTGCCTTTTAAAAGCTATCCCTTCATCCACTCAGACAAGCCTTTTTTTTTCCCTTCCCATTTGCAGCTGATGTTCTCCATCCTATTTTCTGGAAAGTGAGGACTTTTCCATTTTCACATAGAGCAACTTTATTTCCATGGTATGCCAGTCTGCTAGGGATGTCATAGCATGACTCCCAGTGAATACTAATGTGACATGACAGGCAGATGCAACTCGTCTCAGCAGGACAAGCCAGGGAAGAAGTTTAAAGCATCTTTATTTCAAGGAAATGTGATGGAGAGGGAGGAAGGAAGCGGAGGACTGAATCCCCCATTTCTGCTTCCAGAGACTTGAAGTCTTACAGCCAGGTTTTAGTGCCAGCACGGCGCCATGGCCCCAGAGCCACTGGGGACGGCAAGGGCACTGTCAGCCAAGCCAGGGACAACTATAGCATCCCAAGCCAGGGTGACATGTCTCTCTGCTTGATTTACCAGCTCACAGTCACACAGCCAAGTTGTGTGCAAGCTCTGGTTTGCCTCTCCAAACACCCAGAAGACATTGTCTAGCAGAGGGGCAAAAGGAATAAATGATGTCGCCTACCCAGGCTGTAACAGCTCAGAGTGACAGCAAGACACTGAAGCACAGGGGCGAGTGACAGAAAGAAGGGAACATCCCACATCTATGATGGCACAGAGTGGCTTGTGGATGCACAGGAGGGTGAAGTCATCACCCAGATGGGCTAAAACAGGGAGAGGATCTCCATCAGGTCCCCTCTGGAGGAGGGTGGGTAGAGGCTGGGTGCCTCCTCACCTCCCTTCACTGCCAGCTGAGGAGCAGGAACTGGCCAGCCCTGGTGGCAGGTCTGAGCAGCCCCCACAGGCACCCCCTGCTCTGCTCCCTCCACCCTCTGCAGAGGATCTGGCTCAGCCCTGGCTTTGGTCTCACAGCAGCCATGCAGACTTCTTCGGGAATATTCCCCGCCATCTTCATTATCAACCTGTGTGTGTTACCCTGCTTTCCCATGCCAGCCTGAAACACTCCCAGCAAGAACAAGTGTTGCACCAGGGGTGGAACAGCTCAGTGCAGCTTTGGACTAGAGCCTGCCTTCATGAGGTATGATATTCCAGCCACACACAAGACACCACCACTCCTTGGACAGAGTGAATATTTCTGATGACCCCAGAGCCTGCAGTAATTCATTTGCCATGATCCACAGGCTGAAAGGCAACCCTCAGCTTCAACAGGACACTGGCTGAAGTCCATATACATCAAATTGTATCTGCAACATCCAAGCTTTCCCCATCTGTTACCCTGACTGGGAAGTTTACAGATGAGAAGCCAGAAAAGTTATAAAGTACCAGGTTCAATCCCTGCTCTCCTGCAGATGTACAGGGCACCTTTCACTTCTCACACTGTGCATAATCTCAGCTGTACCCCTGGCCATCCAACACTGCAGAAACATCAGCAGCCATCCAAGGCTGTCATCACACCCTGCTCGGTGACAGCAGAATTAAGGTCAGCTTGTGTCTTGCAGAGCCCCAAACATGTACTTTTCAGAAGTTTCAAGCAGGCTGAGATAATTAATATCAATATTTATTCATATTTATTAATATCCTTTCTATACAGCGTGGAACACAGTCTCAAAATCCTGACGAGTGCTCTCTTGACTGTCTCTCAGAAGGCACGATTGCTTCTTCCAGCAAATTTTGCACGACTGTACCTCTCCAGCCCTGGCACCAGAAGAGCCATGGACTGGGCTGGGTGATACCCCGCTCACCCTCCTACCTCCACCTGAAGCATGACCCTCTCCAAACCTCCCTGGGCAGGGACATCGCTGTGAGGTTTGTGACTCCCTTTGGCTGTACAAAGCCTCACAGCAGTTGGTGGCTGCTTTCTCTGGGGATTTGGGGGGTCTGTCTGATGTCCCCCCACAGCGGCAGCGGAGGCAGAGCCGGTGCCGCCTTGGAGCAGCCACTTCCCTGGAAGGGTCGGTGTCAGGATGAGCAGTGACTGCGTGACAGTGCCGGGAAGCAGCACAGCAGACTGCCAACACAGAAATTACTCCATGCACAAAGAAAATACTAGCAAAGATCATACTCAACAAAGAGAAGCAGGAATTTCACAGCAGAAGAGAAGAATAGAGACTTTAAAAGCTGCTTTCATTTCACTTTGCAGTTCTGTCCATGGACTGTCGAACTCCAGAAATGTTAGGGCTTGAGGCACACTGCAGGTCACCAGTATTTCCTCATTTATTACTTATTTCTCATATATGCTCACTACAAACACAGGAGTCTTCGTCCTCTTTGCATTGTTTGGAAACAGCAAGACTGAATGGGATCTTTTCCTCTCCTCTTCTGAAGGGCTGCAGCAATGAACAGAGTATGTAGTTCATTTCGCTGAGAGGGGAGGCTGCTGGAACTGCTGCTAAACACATCAGAGCGGCTGACAAGCACTGGCTCTCTCCTCTCCTCCTCCTGGAAGTCACAATCCAGCAGCTCCACTCAGGAAAGACAAAGAGGAAGGCACTCCTGAAGGGCACTGCCAAAAGGACTGACTCCTCCCGGTTCTGGGGAGCAGCTCCTCTGCATGCAGGGGTTTGGCTGTGGGGCTGGGGGTCAGCCCCAGGAGCTGGAACGGGCTGTCTGCAGGGAATGCCACAGGCACTGTCCAGATGGATGCCTCATCATACCAAGGAATTTAGGTTCTCTGAAAACTCCTGTCACAAGGCCAGGCTGAGATGGCTGTGACTCTAAAGAGATTATCAGCCTAAAGTAGGTTAGTGTGTTAATAAATTAATTATGCATGAAGGTAGCCAGTTGTCTGAGGAGAGAAGGATTAAAATTACCTCCTAGATAAATTAGGAGCAAGACATCCTGTGGGGAAGGCAAAGAAAGGAAGATCTGAACCCGAAGGATTCCTGCAGGAAACCCAAAGATGAGCCCAGAGGTGAGACCCACCCTGTGTGCCTTGGTGGTGTTGTGCCTGGAGTCAGCATCCTCTGTGTTCAGTGACTGCCAGAACCATCACCCAGGACATAAACCACGTGGGGGGACACAAGTACTGGAGATGATGCCAACCTTCAGCTCAAACTGTCAAAAATTCAAGGACTGTCACCGAATGTAGTAATGCACCCCCCCACTCCCGAGTGGGTAGTTCTGTATAAGGAAAGGGTTTCGGTTTCCCTTTGAACATTTTAGGAAGTTTAGCCAGAAAGTTCTGTGTTTCTTTCTTTGTAATTGGCTCTGTGCCAGGAGAGGAACACCTGTTGGCCCTTGTCACTGTCAAAACCTGTACCCCTTCCTATTGGAAGTTTGCCAATAGATCCATCCTCAGCCATTAGGTAGAAAAGGTGACAGAACAAAGGGTCTGGGAGCATTTTCGTGGCATTTTCGGGGTGTTGTAGCAGGTGTAGGATCTGTCCTTGCACTGTGCACGGCTTTGATCTTTGTATTTTTGTATTATTTTGCATTATTTTATTAAACCTTTTTGAGTTACAAGACACACTGATCATGCGGTCCCGCTAATTATTATTAAGCCAGCATTCCTGAACAGTCCTGGACCCTTGGAGATTATGTGGGTACGAACTCCACAACAGAACTCTCAGTGGGATGAGATAAACGCTTCAGGAGTGCCTTGTCCCTCCTCCCCTGAGAAGGCAGTGATTACTAAGGACATTTCCATGAGCAGTGTATGATCTTTATTTTTTCATGCATGATGAACTTTAAAAGTACTGGCTAAGCTATTTGCATTGTCTGGCCTAGAGTTCCAGCAGACAGCAGGAAGACGAGCATTAACCTTAATGGTTAAATCACTTCATGCCACCACAAAGATGGGACACTCCCATGAGTCAGTGATATTTTATCCCTGTCCCTCCACCCTCAGCCTATGCCCCAACTGCTAGCTCAGATTCTAGAGGGCTTTGGGCTAGGATTATATCAGGAAAGGGGAAGAGACCCAAAGAGGCTCCTTACCTAGGATTGTTCCAAGGCTTTATTCTTGAAGGGATTCCAGGGGCAAGAGAGAGCCAAGGAGGTAAAAGAGCACGAGGTAAAGAGGCAAAGAGAACGAACAAGGAAGAACAGGGGTTTATGTAGACCCTCTGTCCCAGGATAGATAAGCTGGCACTGAACCAATTGGTCAGAGATAGCAGGGGAAGGTAGGGTCACATCACACAGTTACAGCTTTGGGGCTCCCTCTGGGGTAAAACCCTCCCCAGAGGGATACAACATCTCACCCTTTTTTGTTTAAGAAAGTTAGAGGAAAAGTATTAGGTTACACATACTGTGGAGCTTCTCTCTCCCACCAGTTACAATTGGTGGGGAAATCAGTTTGCCTTAGGTTTGCCAACTCTATGTGGTTGACTTCTGAGGTAGAAGGTATGAGACCATTGATAGCTTTGAAAACTAAACGACGTAAGATCCCGAATGCTAGGGTTACAAGGAAAAGGATAACAAGGAATAACAAAATTGTTTTGACTATAGAAATCCACCACCCTGTGACTCCCCAGCCCTTGAACAGTTCTTTGAACCAGTCCTCAGATTCTTGCTTCACTTGTCCGATCAGGTTGTTCATGCTCCGAAGGGCAGCGTGGATGTTTGGTGCTTTCGACGTCAGGTTAATGCAGCAGAGTCCTTCAAATTCCTGGCATTCATGTCCATGAAGTAACAGGAGAAAGTCGATCGCTGCGTGGTTCTGCAGCGTGGCCTGTCTAGTAATTCCCTCCTCTTCTAGGAGGGCACTGATGGCAGTTGAGGTCAGATTTGCCAGTTTGACTACCCAGCACTCGAGGTGACCCAATTCACCTAGAGCTTTGGCTGCTGCGACCCACGGAAGAAACAGGGACACAGCAACTCTTTTTGACTTTGCCCAATGAAAAATGTCTGAATTACAATTTGAATCCAAATTGTCAGAACTTCTCTTATGAATTTTGTTTGTCGAATTGTTTTTGTGAGTCCATTCACCAATTAGAGTTTTGTTGGGTGTCAATACGGACAACTGCCCTACAGTACATGGTCCTCCTAAAAGCTTAGATGGAATTCCTGCCCATGCTCGATCCCCACAAATCAAGAACAATCCCTTAGGGAGGCTTTTGGGACTTGAGTGAGAGGGGTTGTCGGCTGCAACGTGGCTTAGGTTATGACACCACCTTTTTGCAGTAAACTCCCCACGATATTATTTTACGTAGTGGTACTCATCAGTGCTAAGGGGTTTTGGATAGACAGAGAAATGTACGCAGTATGATGCAGGGGAGGAACCCAATAGCTCTAACTCTTGGGGTTCCTGGGCCATCTCGGGCAAGTTTGGTAACCACTCCACTAAGGGGTTCGCGGTTACCACAGCTTCTTGCTGATTATTTTTGTATGGTTTTTAGGAGAAATGACTTTGGAATTTCATTGGACATATGAGTGTCCAGTCCCGCAGGAAACTCTCCAGCCTGCAATGGAATTCCTACCAGACAGGTGGACATAGGATTCTTTGCTGACGCAGTGGACAAACATATGTTTTCCTGCTGAAGTGTCTGTGCCAGGGTCACCCAGACATTTTGACGTGGCTGAGGGATGATCCATGCAGCTGCCAGACTGTTCAGCATTAACAAGATGACAATTTGACTGAGGTTCATCACAGGGATAAATGGGAGGAAGGTTTTCTCTAAAAGGGAAAAACAAACATTTTCAAACATGTTAAAAGTTTCTGTTACTGCTGGAAGGAGTCCACACCTAGGAAGATTCTCTTTCCTCCCTCCGATGGCGTCTTCTCTTGGAGGCAGTTGTTACTTGCTTTCCATCCCCTTCTGCTGGAGCTGGATTTTTGGGGACAAAAGGTTTTACCCACTTCTGGGGGATCCACCGAGGGCCTGAGGGCATCGCTACGCACGCGTAGCCACGACCCCAGGTTACGAGCTCATAGGGACCCTTGGTTTCCCAAGTTTCTGGATCCCTAATCAGGACCGGTGGACGATGGTACAGTTTGAATTGATTGCCACTGTTAAAATGACGAACCACAGGTAGACTCATGTTTTCAAATGAACAGTTCAGAAAATTGATGGTAAACATGGCTTTGCAGAGCTTCTGCTGTGGAGTCATCCACACAGTTGTGCTGCTCTGTTTAGCTAAAACCTGTTTGAGCGTCTGATGCGCACGTTCAACCACAGCTTGGCCTGTGGGGGAGTGAGGGATGCCTGTTTTATGTTCCACTACCCACTGCTGGACAAATTCCAGGAACTCCTTGGACACGTACGCTGGGCCATTGTCTGTTTTAATTTCTTTTGGGATCCCCAAAACCGAGAAAGCTTGCACTAGATGCTGTTTGGCATGTACAGCCTTTTCTCCTGCATGGGCAGAGGCATACACTGAACCTGAAGGTGTGACAATACTTACATGAACATATTTGAGGCGACCAAAGCTAGGAATGTGTGTGATGTCTGTCTGCCATACCTCACAACTGCCAAGGCCTCGGGGATTAACCCCCATACCCATGGATGGCATGGCCTGGAGCTGGCAATTGGGACAGGTGGCCACGATAGCTCGAGCCTGACTCCGTGTTAGCTGGAACTGACGGATCAGACCTGGCACATTTTGATGATACTGTTGGTGACTCAGTTTTGCCTGTTGGAAGATGTCAGGGAGACGTGCTTTTTCTACTGGTGTAGCAAGGGAGTCTGCTCGACGATTCCCCTCTGATATTTCACCTGGCAAATCGGTGTGTGACCTTACATGCACCACGAAAAATGGATGTTCCCGATTAGAAGCCAAATAAATCAGCTTTGAAAGCAACCTAAATAGGTGCTCATTCTCGATCTCTTTGAGCACAGCCTGCTCCGCTCTGGACACTACCCCAGCTACATACGCAGAGTCAGTCACCAAGTTCATTGGCTCTGAGAACTTCTCAAAAGCTCTTACCACCACAGCCAGTTCAGCTACCTGAGGCAATCCCTCCACAAACTCCACATCAGCTTCCAAATGCTGAGTCTGAGGATTTCTCCAAGTCATCACCGACTTGTGGGAAGCCCCAGAAGCGTCTGTGAACACTGTGAGAGCCTTGAGTGGTCTCCGACTCCTTTTCTCACGAGGAATGAGGTGGAATTCCTCATTGAACAGCTTGTGGGATGGGGCATGGACTGATATTTGTCCCCTGTAGCTGT
The DNA here is from genome assembly GCA_027886175.1 of Phylloscopus collybita. NCBI lineage: Eukaryota > Metazoa > Chordata > Aves > Passeriformes > Phylloscopidae > Phylloscopus > Phylloscopus collybita. Next base: position 8,046,428 of record JAJNNQ010000057.1, read on the forward strand.
CCAGAGATAATTGGAGACTGGCATTGCTCTGGAGCAAATGCTCAAACATCTCTTTGGTCAGTTTCTTTGGAGAGTTCTTTCCCTCCTCTGAGAGTTTGATTGGGAGGTGAATACATGCAAAGTCACAACCAGCCAGTTCACATAACCTCAACCTAGCCTTCTGAATCAATTGAGCTATCAACTCTTGTGGCTCAGTGATGGTCTTGGATCTTTGGTGCGAGAGAAAGACCCACTCTATGATTAAGAGTGAATCTCTCTGCCCCTCGATCCATTGGTAAATCAAACCATGCAAGTGGGGCAGCTTTCCTAGCACAATGAAATGGAAAGGTAAGCTTGGTTCATACTTGTGAGCTTGTCTGTCTGACAAGGCTTTCTGTACCTTTTCGATTGCTGTCCTTGCCTCTGGGGTCAGCTCCCTGGGGGAGGCCAGCTCCCTCTCCCCTTTCAATAAATTGAAAAGAGGGTCTAAGTCCTCATTTGTGAGGCCTAGCCAGGGTCTCACCCAATTCAATGACCCACACAGTGAGTGGAGATCTGCTAAGGTTTTGGGATTACACTCGATTTCCAATTTCTGAGGAACAACGGTCCTCGCTGTAATCTGTAAACCCAGGTACTTCCAAGGCGGCATCCTTTGAACTTTGTCTTCCTGCAATTGAAATCCAGCAGATGTTAAAACCTTAACCACTAGGTCAAGCGTGTGTTGGAGTATAGAGTCATTGGGGGCACACACCAGCACATCATCCATGTAGTGAAGGATGATGGCATCCTGTCTCTCAGCACGAACAGGTGACAGTAATGATGCTACGTACTGTTGGCATATGAAAGGAGACAATTTTAGACCTTGGGGTAGGGATTTTCAGTGATATCTTTTCATAGGGGCTTGACGATTTAGGGTAGGAACTGAGAATGCAAACCTTGGGGCATCTTCTGCGTGTAGAGGAATTTGAAAGAAACAATCTTTGATATCTAACACAGCCAATTGCCAATCTCTCGGGAGCATTGTTGGAGAAGGCATCCCTGGTTGAAGTGGTCCCATGTCCTCTATCATTTTGTTTATCTCCCTGAGGTCATGGAGCAACCTCCACTTGTCCTTTCCCGGTTTTTTTATTACAAAGACTGGGAAATTCCAAGGGCTTGTTTCCTCTAGGTGGCCTTGAGCCACCTGTTCCTCCACAAGCTCCTCAAGCGCCTTGAGCTTTTCTTTGCTCAATGGCCACTGTGCTACCCATTTTGGGGTGTTATCCAACCATGTTAATTTGTGGGCAGGGCGCGTCACAGTGGCTATTTCTAAAAATCCTGGGGTGTCTTAGAAATGACCAATTGGACTCCCCACTGGGACAAGGTGTCCCTCCCCCACAAGGGGGCTTTATATTTTGCAACAAATGGACGGACACTTGCCACTTTTCCATCAGGTCCCTCTATTTGTACTATATTTTTTGAGATTTTTGCCAATGTGATTCCTCCTATGCCCTGAAGTTTGCCTGCAACAGGTTGCAATTCCCAGTGTGATGGCCACTTGTTCTCTGGTAGAACAGTCACGCTGGCTCCTGTATCTAGGACCCCTTCCACATGGAGGCGCTCTGACCCATTTGCTATATTGCATGCCATGGAAGGTTTGTCCTCTCCCACCACCTCTGCCCAGTAGACTTCCGGCGATTTTCCATCTGCTATTACCTCTGCCGGATCGGGAATGGCCTGGGCGACAATTTGTCCCTCTGCCAGGTAGAATGGTGGGTGTTTGCAGCGTGCTAACAGCATGAGGCCTGTTATGTTTCCCTTAATGGACATTGGAAATACCTCAATCTCCTCTGGTGTGTGTGCAGTATCCCCAATAACAAAACACTCACTAGACATTTCCGTGTGGTTAGCCGTCAGATCCCTTGAGATGTCTGATGGATGCACTGTAATTAACGTCCAGTCAGCGGATCTGAAATGAAAACCTTTGGTAGTCACGAGCCTATACTGGCCTCGCGGCTGCCAAACCTTGTTAATTAAACATTTAATATTTTCATTTTTCTTTCCCCCCACCCCCTCCCCCTTTGTTGTTAAGAGAGAGGTGTCAACTGGTGGAGGACCCCTCATATTTGTTTTTGCGCGCGTGACAGTATTGACCATGGGGACGCGCTGAGAAGCTAGTTTTTTTGTTTGTTGGGCTTCTTCTTCTGGTTCTGGTTCTGATTCTTATTGCAGACCCGAGCAAAATGTCCTGGCTGATTGCAGAGGTGGCAGATGATGTGCTGTAGGCGATTCTGTGATATTGGTTGCCGCCTTAGTTCGGGTCGCACAGGTGCTGCTGTCCTGGGATGTGGCAGTCCAGGATTGCTTTCAGGCGCGCTGAACAGCTCTGCTTTCCTGGTACAGGCGTCAATCATCTGAGCTAAGGTCGGTGATGGTTCTGATGGGAGACTAAGGATAATTCTACGACAAGTTTCATTAGCATTCCTCTGAGCTATCTCTTTAATCAGCTCGTTCTGTATAGATGGTTGTTGCACTTGTCTTTCCACCTGAGTTCGTAAACGGTCCACAAACTGCAAAAAATTCTCTGAAGGAAATTGTTTAATACCTGTATAACTGCCCTTAGTTTCAGGTGTTGGTAATTGGTAAAAAGATTTTTCTGCTGCACTACAGATTTTATCCAAAATTTGCTTTGATAATAATCGGGTTTGTTTCTCAGGGCAGTGTAATTCACCTGCACCACAAAGATGGTCTAATGTTATATCATTACCATCATTATCCTGTGCTGTTTCAGGAGTTTGTTGAATTTCCTGTAATATTATATTTAAAGCTTTTTTCCACATGCATTCCCATAAATCATATTCTGAGGGTGTTAATAAACATCTGAATAAATCTTTAATATCATTTGGTACTAATTCATTTGAGCTAAAGGTAGCAGTAATCATGCTTTTAAAAATTTCACTAGATCTTCCAAATTCTCTCTGAATTTTGCATAGCTCGTTTTTATCTTGGTAAGAGAAAGTCTTGTATTGTTTCCTTCCATTTCTCTTACCAAGGTATTCTACAGGGGCAACAAAAGGGATATTATCATCAGATTCAGTTTGGGTTAGTGGAAGAAAAGGTACATTCTCCCTCCCCCTGCAAGGGTTAGTAGCATGCAGGTGCCTGTCCGATCTCGGGGACAACGATGTAGCATGCCTCGCGTCCGCAGCTGTGAGCGAATCGCCCTCCCACCCGCGGCTGGGGGGAGGTGGGGGCCCCGCCCCCCCCCCCTTCGCCGCAGCCGAGAGAGGCATAGCCGCTGCCGCGCGGGGTGGGACCGGGGCCGTGCGCGCCCTGGACGGGGTCGGGTTCGCCCCTGCCCGCGCTGGGACCGCGGGCGCTCGCTGCCGCTTCCCCGCCGAGCTCGCGCTGCGCCGCCCCGCCCCCGCCCGCGCCGCGCTGCGCGACTGCTTCCCCGCCCCCACCCAAGCCTGGGCTGGGGCCGGGGGGGGGCGTGCCGCGGTCGCAGTCGCCAGGGTAACCCGGGTAACCAGGGGCGGAGGGAAGGCAGGGGAAGGAGTAGGAGTGAGGGGCGGGGTTTGGGGGGAGCAAGGGATTGTGGGAAGGGGGTAAGAAGACCGCGTGGTGGCCGCCCTTAGTGTGGCATGGGATTACAATATCTGGACTATAATCCGGCGGCTGGGTTGATTTTTCTAGCTGGCTATTTCTTTCGGCTTCCCGGAAATACTTGCGTGCTTTCAAAAATATCGGTATGAATTGAAAGAAATTAGCCCCAGGCTATGCACTCCCGAGTTGTACTGTTACATTGTTTTGCTGTAAAATTAAAGTTGCACTGTTACTTGCTTGTTTCAAACCGTTCATGTTGAATCTGTACCCTGAATTTCTGTTCGTTATGTCCAAGTTCTGTACCCTTTCTCCCTGGGTCCTGGGCTTTCCCCTCTCCCGACGAAAAGCCCGCACGCTGCCGCTTTGCCGCTCCGCCCCCCCGCCGCTTCCGGCTGCTCCCTGCCTGCCTCGGCCGTCGAGCTGTGGGCTCCGCCCAATATGGAGATCAACTCCCATGGTGCCTGGCTGCAGCCGAAAGTCCAGTTGGAGCTAAAAAAGCCCCTGATACAGCGAGCCGACACAGAAACTGGACCTAAGAAGGACGGGACTGTGCGAGGCACATGTTTAGCTACCTGCAGGCGGCAGGCATTCTTTTGTTACTTTGTCGCCATGACCTGAAAGGAACTGGAGAAAGGTAACGCCCCTGGACCACACGAGCCAACGTGATTCTATTGGAACCCCCGTGAGGACGGAATCCCGACTCTGCAGCAGCAGCAGCAGCAGATTCGACTGCACCTCCTCCTCCGTGGTGTCTACTGGGAGCAGCGGCGGCGTGCGCAGCCCCTCGGGCCCCCTACCCAGAGCTGATTTCCTAATAAAGGCCTTTTCAAAGGAGCTGGTCTCCTGGCTAATTTATAACAAATTGGGGGCTCGCCGGGACGTGACCACGCCTGAAGAGGACCGAGGACGGGACGGCCGACCGCCCTTTGGATCTCCAGGACAGCTGGTCACACCGGACCAAGGAAGACAGCCTGGGATCGGACAGCGCGGAGGAGCGCCGGTAAAGTATAGCCGGTGGCGGGAGTGGAGACGAGCGAATGGTGTGTGAGTGAGACAAAGACCGGTAGTTCGGATCTTTGGAGCGAGTGTGGGCCTCCCAGTACCGCGTTTCCAGTCTCCCGCGAGGGACCTGGCCGGGAAAGGAGGGAAGCGAAAGGAGAACAGTGTGAAAGAGGCGTCTCCAGGGGCATAGGCGCCCCCCTCCGAACGTGCGGAGGTAATTTAGAGAGTGAGTGTCACGTCACAGGGTGTGTGATTGTAGGATAGGCCCGCCTCCATTCTAGAATCTACGGAGGCAGGCTGCTCAGGCTGATCCAAGCGTGCGGAAAGCCTGGAGCTGTGTGTGTAGCACGCACCACACTGGCTGAGGTTACGGCCCGGGGTATCCACGGGTTGGGATACTGGCTGGGGTAGCTGGCGGGGTGTGGGGAGTGAGAGAGGGTACTGGCCGAGTTACGGCCCGGGGTGTCCAGGCGAGGAAGGGGTGCTGGCTGGGGTAGTGACTGAATCTCTAAGGGCGAGATATCAGGCTACCGACAGGGCACTCTGAGCACTGGCAGGAGTGGTGGTCAGACCCTGAGGGCGGGTAACTGCAACCACTACTGGCTTGGGACACCGGCTGGGGTAACTACCGGGGTACAGGAGTGGGCGCACTGGTTGGGGGTACCTAGAAGTGAGAGGTATGCGTTCCAGGTGCGGAGAGCCTACAGGGCCGGGGGTTTTTTGAGTATACCGCCTGGGTGTAGGATGAATGAAAGTTAGGGAAGTCCCAAGGTGCGAGGGATTTAACGATAGGGAGAGTGAGTGAGTCGCACACTGTATGTCCGAGTCCTGGCTGTAGGTGGTGACTGGAACTCTGGGCCCAGGTTGACCGGCCACTTATGGAAACTCGATAGATATACAGGAGAGGAAGAGGGGTGCTGGCTGGGATAGTGACTGAATCTCTAAGGGCGAGATATCAGACTATCGACAGGGCACTCTGAGCACTGGCAGGAGTGGCCAGACCCTAAGGGCGGGTAACTGGGGCCACTAACGGGTGTTCGTGGAGTGAGTGAGAAAGGGGTGCTGGCTGGGGTAGTGACTGAATCTCTAAGGGCGAGATATCAGACTACCGACAGGGCACTCTGAGCACTGGCAGGAGTGGCCAGACCCTAAGGGCGGGTAACTGGGGCCACTAACCGGTGTTCGTGGAGTGAGTGAGAAAGGGGTGCTGGCTGGGGTAGTGGCTGAATCTCTAAGGGCGAGATATCAGGCTACCGACAGAGCACTCTGAGCACTGGCAGGAGTGGTGCCACTGGGGCCACTGACGAGTGTTCGTAGAGTGAGTGGAGATTACCTAGTGAGAATGGGAGGATATATAAATAAGCAAAAACCACCTGAGGAGGAAAAGGGGAAGATAAAGAACATTCCCCCAGATAGTCCATTAGGACAAATGTTGGAACTATGGGATACTGAAGAGGCCACTAAAAATTTGAGCAAGGTTAAAATGATCCATTATTGTATTGAGGTTTGGCCCACTTTGAATTTGCCTGGAGGATGGCCGTGGTGTGGAACTAAGGACCCCTGGATGTGCTCGCAATTAAACCAGTATCTGAAATCCCGAGGGGACTCAGATAATGAGCAGATCCTTTATGCTGCCTGCTGGCAGAGACACAGAACTGAAAGTGAAACAGTTAAGATTTGTAAGCTACAAGAGGGAAAGAGGAGAAATGAAAAAGAGAAAAAGGAGGAAAGCAGTCACCATTGGGACCCTCTTGATTATTTGCCCCCTCCTCCTGTTTACCCTGGGATACCCCAAACTGTCCCTGCTAACCCTCCAGCTTTACCTGTGAACCCCTTCCCATATCTCCAAACCATGATCCCTATTCCTCCTTCAGCTTGCTCCCCAACAGGATTACCCCCTACAGCTCCACCCTCTCTACCACCTCAGTCTAACCCGACTGTCTTGAGTACTAACCCCTTCTACTCTTCAGCTCTATCCTCGACCTCTCCTAGCACTGGCCGAGGCCACACCCCCTCACCATCTACTGTCCCTGCACCCCCAAACAACTGGGAGCTGGACTTGCCAGCCAATAATATAGAAACCCCAAAAGGACCCTATTGTGGCACCAGGTCAAGAACAAAGCTCTTCCCCCTAAGGAAAGTCCCGATAAGTGGGGCAGCTGGGGATGCACCTCTGACAGCTTCAGAAGTTGGGGGCTTTAAGAAAGAGCTGGGAGGCCTGGTTGGGGACCTGGTGGGGGTGGCTGGCTGGGTGGATTGGTTCCTGAACCCTAATGTTTGCACCTGGAGTGAAATGAACTCTATTTTGGGTGCCTTGTTCAGCCCCAAGGAGATGGCCATGGTCCATGTCGCGGGGATGCAAGTCTGGGAACAGGGGAGCAGGTTTGGGCCCCGGGCAGGGGACGGGCTCCCGCGGGCGGATCCAGGGTGGGATCCAGGTGGAAAAGGGGAAGGGCAGAATGTGGGAGACTGTGGAACCCTGGTGGTGAGGGGCATTGGAGGGTCTGTTCCCCGGGGTGGCAGCACCAGGCTGGCCTTTGATGGGACCCAGGGGGAATGGGACCCCAGCCACCTAGTTAAGCAGGGGAGGAGATTTTTGGTTACGTGGATCCCGACAGTCCCGAGGACCAGGTGCTGTTAAAGGTGCAGTTCCTTGCTGGATCCTGGCCTGATATCAGGAAAAAGCTAGAAATTAGTAACCCATGCTGCTGTTTGGACCCAAGAAAAAGAGTGGACTGACGTTTCCCGTGTAAAAAGACCAGGATCGCCTCCTCCTAACTATGGACAAACCCCAGAAAAAATCCCCCACGAGTCTCCCCAAGTGGACTGCATCCAACATCCTGCCAGCTGACAAAAGAAGAGAACCAATACGTGATGAACATGAGTTGAGAGAAATAAAGAAGTTAGGGTTGTACCAAGGGAAGCAAGGGGAATGGTTAACCCCAGATGGATGAAAGTTTTTAAATAAAGCCCTAGCTTGAAAAATGCTAATAGAAATATAGAGCCTGACCCACTGGGGCACCCAAGGGTTATGTGATCATTTTTTTTAAGAGAATATTTATGTATTGGGGTGTATGGTCTGGCCAAAGCAGTAACTGAAGGATGCCTTATATGCCAAAAGGTAAATCAGAAAGCGATGGGGGGGAGTGCCCCAGGAGGAAGACAGATGGCATTGGGACCCTTTCAAAATGTACAGGTGGATTTTGCCGAAGTGCCTTCAGTACAGGGTTGCAGGTATCTACTTGTTATGGTTGATTGTTTGGCCCATTGGGTGGAAGCCTTTCCTGCTGGGGAGGAGACTGCACAAGTGGTAATAAAGGTATTATTAGAACACATCATCCCTCGGTATGAGCTAGTGAATAGTGCTGGTTCAGACCGAGGCCCTCATTTTGTGGCCAAAATTCTACATGATGTCATTAAAGCCTTAGGAATCAGGTGGCGGTTGCATACACCCTGGCATCCCCAAAGTTCAGGGAGAGTTGAGAGGATGAATAAAACCCTCAAAAACGTATTAACTAAGTTGATAACCGAAACAGGAATGAATTGGCTCAAGTGTCTGCCCCTGGCCCTTCTGCGAATCCGGGTCCGACCAAGATCTGACATAGGGGCTTCACCATATGAGATGATGTTTGGACTCCCCTTCTTACTGACCCCCTATAGCACTGGGGATTATTTGGAAGGAGAGGCCGCTACCCAAGAATATGTAAAAACAATTGGAAAGACATTGGCAGATCTTAAAAGAAGAGGGTATCTTCCTCAAACCTCTCCCTTGGACACTGACATGTATCAAATAAAACCAGGAGACTGGGTTTTAATTAAGTCCTGGAATACCACCCCACTAACCCCTAAATTCGAAGGCCCGTTCCAAGTTCTGCTCACTACCCATACTGCAGTGCGAACCCAGGAAAAGGGCTGGACCCACATCACTAGAGTGAAAGGACCATTACCACCCCCGAGTGATCCCTCTGACCCTGCAACCCCAACAAAGGTTCCCTCTGAGTGGATTGCCACTCGAGATCCAGACACCCTCAAAGTAACTCTCAGGAAACAAGCAAAAACCAGTTAAAGCCAATAAGGGACAATAACAGTTATTACAAGCTGTCCGTTACCATTGTTAAAAATCCACATTGTTATAAGAGGTTAAAAAGGTGTTAATATAAAAGTGTAAAATAATGGTTAAATCTGATGTTATAACTTGTTATAATGAGTCATAATGTGTTAATGTAAAAGTAATGAGTAACAGTAATTCTTAATTTAAAAATTAAATCTCTCATAGGGCACACCCAAAGGGAGCTAACTAAAACTAAGAAAAAGGTGGAAAGTGGGAATAAGCAAGGGAGAACTCCACAAATCCAGCCTAAGAACTCCCCGACCCAAGAGGCAAGACCAGGTGAGACCAAAGAGAACCCTCAGAGCGAGATGGGGGCAGGTTCATACTGGACTCTTGGAGGGACTAATAGTAGTCCTACTGATATGATGAGGAGAAAGAACCCCCTGACCCAAGAGGCAAGGCCAGGTGAGACCAAAGGATCCGCAAATAGAATGGTTCATACTGGACTCTTGGAGAGACTGATAGTAGTCCTATTGATAAGCAAGTTTACAGATGGGGCTTACTCCGAATGCTGTCATTCAGTTTGTGATGGGGAGAATCTACAATCCCTTATGAGAGTTCACACCCATGTGAATCCCACATGTTTTGACATGATCCAATTATCCACCTGTCAAAAAGAGAAAAAAACAATATTGGATTACAAAGAAGCTGCCACATTTAAGCAGTGCCTGACTGGGAAGTGCCCTATCAGAGAGTGGTTCTGTTTTAAAAAGTTAAGAAATACAGAGGGAGTAGCAGACCTGATAAAAAGAAAATACCAAAAGGGGAGGAGGGGCAGCACACAAACATGGAAAAGTAAAATACAGACACCAAAAGGAATAGTAAAAACATATAGGCCAGCAACTTGGACACAAGATAGATCATGGAGGTGCCGAACTCCAATTTACATGTTGAATAAAATTATCAAATTATCAAACAAAACAGCCCTTGCCCTTGATCATATCAGTAACCAATTGGCACAGACAAGAGCAGTAGTTTATCAAATCAAACTAGCAGTCGATTATGAAAGTAAGGTAATAAAAAATATTTCCAAAGAAATACAAAAAATTGCATATGTAAGTACCCAGGAATGGAAGCCCTTAATTAATATGGACTGGTGGGACAACTTCTGGTCCTTTGAAGGGACCTGGTGGGAAAAAGTAGTGTTCATTGCAATAAGTGCCTTTGTCAGTCTCTTACTTCTCCCCTGCATACTTCCCTGTCTAATTCGAACTGTAGCCACTACTGTTCCAGCTAGTCTCCAAATCCCTAAAGTAAAGATTCAGAAACCTACAAATACAATTAGATTAGAACCCCAAGAAGAACTGAGCACAGCAAAAAGAATTTATGACCAATACCAAGAATTAAAACAGATTTATTCCCTTGAGTCAGACATGACCAATTGATGCGGGCTAAAGCCCGATCAAAGAAATAGAGGGGGGATTGAAAGAAATTAGCCCCAGGCTATGCACTCCCGAGTTGTACTGTTACATTGTTTTGCTGTAAAATTAAAGTTGCACTGTTACTTGCTTGTTTCAAACCGTTCATGTTGAATCTGTACCCTGAATTTCTGTTCGTTATGTCCAAGTTCTGTACCCTTTCTCCCTGGGTCCTGGGCTTTCCCCTCTCCCGACGAAAAGCCCGCACGCCGCCGCTTTGCCGCTCCGCCCCCCCGCCGCTTCCGGCTGCTCCCTGCCTGCCTCGGCCGTCGAGCTGTGGGCTCCGCCCAATATGGAGATCAACTCCCATGGTGCCTGGCTGCAGCCGAAAGTCCAGTTGGAGCTAAAAAAGCCCCTGATACAGCGAGCCGACACAGAAACTGGACCTAAGAAGGACGGGACTGTGCGAGGCACATGTTTAGCTACCTGCAGGCGGCAGGCATTCTTTTGTTACTTTGTCGCCATGACCTGAAAGGAACTGGAGAAAGGTAACGCCCCTGGACCACACGAGCCAACGTGATTCTATTGGAACCCCCGTGAGGACGGAATCCCGACTCTGCAGCAGCAGCAGCAGCAGATTCGACTGCACCTCCTCCTCCGTGGTGTCTACTGGGAGCAGCGGCGGCGTGCGCAGCCCCTCGGGCCCCCTACCCAGAGCTGATTTCCTAATAAAGGCCTTTTCAAAGGAGCTGGTCTCCTGGCCAATTTATAACATGAATTTAGGAGCGGTTTTATCATTGTCCTCTGCTTTTAAAGTTAGTCTATGCCCGATATCATCCCAAAAAGACAGTGATGTAACATTTAGCAAGTTAATATCTGGGAATTCAGCCGCTAACCATGCGGTAAAGTTTCTTTGCAGCTTCTTAGAAATTCTTAGATCTTTAAAAATTGGTGTAAGATGTTCTATTAAACTCTTTGGGGGACAAGCTGAAGAAGGTGTTAATCCCATGTTTCTGGTGTTATTAGGGTGCAGTCTTGTCTAATCTCTATAAACTTCTGAGCGAAATATAACAGACAAGCAGGACTTTTCTCCCCTCCCCCGCTATCCCAGTCCCGAGGAAGGGGTGGGGGTGATCCAGGGGAACCGCGCTGGACTCCCTGGCTCCAAGGGCTATGGGGGGTCCCACCGCTGCCCGGGGGAACCCTCCCCAAAGCTTTCAAACCCCCAAAAACGTGGAGTTTCCGGGATGCCGGCGCCTGGCAAACCCGAAAAAGTTTCAAAAAGCCCGCGGTACACAATCTTTCCCCACGCCGCGCTGGGTCCTAGTGTCCACCCGCAGCCCAAGGTGTTCCTACCGCCGCGGGGAAAGCTACCCTCCCCCCTCAACCAAGGCACAGGGGGGTTCTAGCGCTAGCGAGGTGCCCTGCTTTTTTGCTACAGAAGTTCCCCTATCCAAACTGACCCATATTAGCAAATATAGGCTCCCGGTTTATCCTCAACACCTCCAGCCATGCAAAAAGCGACTGAAAAGTGTTCAGGTAGTTGAATCAGTCCAAAAAGCTTTTGAGATCTCAGAAATGAGACTCCAGCTCCTGCACGTGTTTCCGATAGACCACGATTGGACGCCAACTGATATTTTATCCCTGTCCCTCCGCCCTCAGCCTATGCCCCAACTGCTAGCTCAGATTCTAGAGGGCTTTGGGCTAGGATTATATCAGGAAAGGGGAAGAGACCCAAAGAGGCTCCTAACCTAGGATTGTTCCAAGGCTTTATTCTTGAAGGGATTCCAGGGGCAAGAGAGAGCCAAGGAGGTAAAAGAGCACGAGGTAAAGAGGCAAAGAGAACGAACAAGGAAGAACAGGGGTTTATGTAGACCCTCTGTCCTAGGATAGATAAGCTGGCACTGAACCAATTGGTCAGAGATAGCAGGGGAAGGTAGGGTCACATCACACAGTTACAGCTTTGGGGCTCCCTCTGGGGTAAAACCCTCCCCAGAGGGATACAACAAGTCAGCAAAAGACTGCTTTCATTTGATTACTTATTATCTATTTAAGCAGCAACAAGCGTCTCTAAAACCTCCGAATTCCAAGCCTCCCAATGCTTTCCTGGTTTTCTGGAGGGGCAGCCCAGGAAACACTTCAGGATACTTTGGGAAGAAGGCAAGATACCTTTGAAGGCAATGTGATGGGATGAGGTGGAGTGGGAGAGGCTCTGCCCCAGCACAGTCATGCTGCCTGCAGTGGCTCCTCTGCTCCTACTGTTGCCTGATCCAAAGAAAACACAAACAACCGAAGTCGTTTATGCGGTGCTTTATTGAGGGCCCGGGAGCCTGTGGACTAGCGTCCAAAGACAGAGCCTCATCTCACAGAAAAATCACAGGGTTTTTATATGTTTCTCTACATGATTTCTTCATCATAACAAATTCTTACTTCATTTCTACTACCTGGTACAATAATCTCTCTGACATTTAAGCTTCTGCCAAAAGGTACATTCCCTAGATAAATGGATACACTCCTTAAGATAAGTGATTATCTCTTAGCTACACTGCTTACATTACAAAATCTGCTATAACAGTTCATCTGCAGGTTACATGCGGCCTACCAAGCCTTAGCATGACTACTACTAATGTCAACTAATGTCAACTATTAATGTTTGCTACTATCTTAATACAGTTTATTGAATCAAATGGCAACAATTCCCCCCTTTTGAGCATTCTTCAGTCTTCTGCAAGGATGCTCAACTCTTAGTTATCATTGGTTCCTTCAAATGCCGGATTTTCCTGCCCAATGGCATCTTCATACTTCGGAGGAGGTAGGCACATCTCGTCGGCTCTTGCCAAGGCTTTCATCACTCTCCTGGTGCGTTTTGCTTCCTTTTCAATGACTCCTAAAACACACTTATACACTAACCAAATAATTAATAATAGAACTGCAAACAACAGAATATACTGTATTACTGACATAACCAATCCAGAAACCTGAAGTCCCAGAGACTCAAATATCGCTCCGATCCAATTATGTTGTGCTTCTTTTTCAATTTCTTTTGTTTTGGATTCAATTGTTTCTAATTGGGAAATATCTTTTTCCACTTCAATGGTCATATTTGGGATATGGATGCAGCAATGGTCAATTTTCTTTTTTAGATACTGACACACACCATGTTCTTTTAACAATAGCATATCCAATGCCATCCTATTCTGTAAAGTCATTCGGGATGTAGCTTGTAATTGCAAATTCATATCTTTGAATCCTTTCTTGGTGGCCGCTGCTAATCTCTCAGTCTGCCCTAACAATTTGTATAGCATTTCTCTGTTCCTATAAGAGGCTATAGGTGCAAATAGTGATTCTAAAGCCCACCCAAATTTAACTCCGTCATCAGGTTCGTGCCATTCATTTTCTAGTTCAGTGAATTCATCTACTTCTCTTTTCTTTCGGTTAGATTTTAATTTTGATTGTTTCCACAGGGGGCAGAGGGTGGGGACTCCTAGAGTAATTTGTGTCACAGGCCCATCTATAGGAATATGTGTAGTCCATTGTCCATGTCCCATTACCCAAACTAGATTTCCTGGACTTCTAATTGTAGTATCTTGACAACTTACGGCCCTTTTAATTTCATTGCTTCTGTTTAATGTAAAAGCCTTTCCTGTAATTGTATGATTAAATTTCCGACATTCACATCCCCACTTAAGTAATACCCTAAGAGGAGCTAAACTTATCTGACTTTCAGGGGTGTCACATGTAATAACTTTAGTACAATTCCAACTTTATCTAGTTTCTTTAATTTCTCTTGTAGAGGTTTCTGTCTTATAGACTTCCACAAGAGTTTGATTTTTACTTCCTATCCATTGTATACACCAGTTCACTGCTCCAATATAGCTATAGTGTTCCAATAAGCTCGGACCCCATACGGCTGTCCAATCATCCCAAATCACATGCTGCTGACTTATATTTTGACACTTAACTTCTTGGTAAGGTTGCTTTGTTTTAACTTCTTCTTCCTTAGCAGCATACAGTGCGGCCTGCCATACCTTTTTAACAGTCACTGTTTCTTTTTCTTTCATTTCTATTTGACATACAGTAGATGTGTTTTCTGCCGCCTCAGGTGGTAATGGAATGGGAATTATTCCCCATGGAATTGGTTCTCCTGCTGCTTGTGGGAGTGGCAAGCATGCTGTAATTCGGGATACATTTTGCACCATCCCAAAATCTCTAATCAATCCTACTACCAAATTCTCTTGTCCATGACTTTGCTGTACAGCTACTTCTGTATCTCTCAGCTCTCTATGCTTCTTTTCTATTAGGGATACTGTGTAAGTGGGCCTGATTCATTGTCCTTGACGCAGCTTAGCTTCTACTATCCTTATTCCATAATCAGCATCAAGTTCACATATCACTAAACACAAGTATTTTCCTTCAAAAGAGCCAATTTGAGGGTTACTAATATTCAACCATCCTATACCTTTTCCAGACTTCTCCCACCAGCTAATTCCTTGATCTATTCTATCCCACAACTTCTGATTGTTTTCTTTCCACCATTTAACTTGCAATCCTTGGTTACATTCCTGTTTTAACACAAATGAACAGTTTACCTTTAAAGAAGGTCCCTCCCACATATCTTGTGCAGCCCAGGTAGGTTTCACCTCTACGGATTCCTGGGATGGAGTTCCATTCCTCAATTTCCAGGGCACTACTCTCAATTTAATTTGCTTATAATCAAAGCTTTCTCGGGATTTTACAATGCACATGTATACTTCCATATCTTCTTGCCTGACTTGCTTCAGTTGTAATGTGGTATTTCCTTTCTGTGCATCCTTATCCCAAACTGTGACAATATTTGCCTTTGGATAGTCAGCACCTTTCTTCCAGGTTGCCTGTACATTCCGGAGTTCAGTTTTCTGGTCATTCGTTATAAAACAGGTCAGGTTCATATCCATTCTTTCCATAACGCCAACCACCGGTTCAGTAACTGCAACTACAACAGAACCATTAACAAGAATTGGTTTCGTTATTACCAGTAACAATATAATTAAAAATGCTACTTTCCGTGAAAAATCATCCGTGTTGGAGAGACTAACTGAGTCTCCCATTGTACAGGGACTTTCTTGACTCGAGTGTAATGGACCCATGAGTTGATTCCTTCGACTTTTACTGTGGTGTAAGTTGTCAGGATCACTTGACGTGGCCCGTCCCATGCCTCCTTCAAGGGGTGGGTGGACCAATTCTTCACATACACTCGGTCTCCTGGTTGAATGTCATGCACCGGATTTTCCAGTGGCATAGGTCGGTTCCACTGCAGGGTTCCCCTTAAAGCATTAAGAGTTTTGTTTAATGACATGACATAACCAAATATTGTCTGATCACCGTGCACGTGCAAATCCCCTTTTAACACATTAGCATGGTATGGTTTCCCATATAGGATTTCATATGGGCTAACTCCCAATCGCTCCCTGGGTTTGATTCTGATTCTGAGCAATGCTAATGGCAGTGCCTGTGGCCACTGTATTTTCGCCTCTTGGCAAATCTTCTTAATTTGTCCCTTTGAGACATAGATTTTAAAGAATATAGGATTTTAAAGAAATTAAAATTTTAGTTAGAAATAAGCCTTATAGTTGTCGAAGTTAATTAAGAGCTTTGTAGTTAGCTAAAGAAGACTAGGCTTGAGTTAACTTTTTCCAAATAACTGATTGCTTGTCAACCTTATGTTTGCTTAGCTGTGCTTGAAACAATAAATAAAGAACCTGATAAATAAGTTTAAAGACACAAGACAATTACAGAGACTCCCCAATCCTGAAACTTATTGAAAGTCACTGTAGCTAAGGAAATAAGAATTCTACCAACAACCATTTGTCACCATTTGAATTGAAAAAGTAGAAAGTTCAGAGCGATGAAGAGTCATTTTACTTCCTCATTTTAAACCCACTCCTCTTAAATGAGACCACCGACCCATTTCAAAAGACAAACTACGCATGCTTAATTAGTTTTTTGCTAATTACCATACAAAGCGAAGAATAGGATGTACCAAAGTTATGAATATGTATTTGTAATTCAGATATTCAACAGTTTTGTAAATAAAATAGCTTTGTGACTTTCTGTAAGGCACGGTATGCCTTTGGGGAACTATCCCACATGCTGCCCAGCGCTGCAATAAACATACACTTTCTAACTTCAAACTGTTAGAGAGTTTTTGTCCGTCTCAGTTGGATATCGGTATTAGATCGATATTCATATTTTTAATAAATCATTTTGGCGACCGCGGCAGGACATCTGCTCTTTCTGGCCGTGGGGCCAGTGGGGTCCACGGGACTCCTCTGGGCCCGCCCGGAATTTTCTGGGAGAGGACTCCTGTGATCCTGCTGTCCACCCGGGGATAGACCAGAGCTTGCTGGAACTACGGACAAAAGGTATGTTTATAATCAAAGAGAGGTACCTGTGATACGGGCAGTTAGTAAGACGCAGGGGACGCCCTGCGCATAACGTGTGCCTGTCTGGGTTGTTCCCCGGAACCTGGTATTACTGGTTTACTGGTTTGGTAAATTGTGCCCCAAAGTGAGGAAGGGGCTGTGGCTGCAGCGAAAGCTGCCTGTACCGTTCTGGTTTGGAGCGTAGTGGCTCCAATTGTAATTTGTGGGGTCGGCCGTAGAAACTGGAATCGCGCATGCGCACGGGGTGTGTGTGTATTGTGGTTTTGTAGTTTTATTAGTTTTTGTTTAATTTGTAGAGAATTAGTGGTGCACCGTGTGTATTGTGGGTTTGTGAGGGTTTGTGTGTAGGTGCTTGGTTTATTTGTTTTTGGAGTGTGTTAGTTATACTTTGTGAACAAAGCTAGAGGCTTGGTGTGTTAAAAGTTGTCAGGGGATTTTTGAAATCCCTGTCTGACTGGCTGAGAGACAGAAGGGACAGAATACATGCCCAGAAAAGCGGAAGATTTTAAAGTGCTTGCATTGTGAAATAATTAAGTAGTATATGAATGTGTGTATTTGAAAAGGAGCATGTTAGCAACAAAGTTTTGACTGGCTTTGTTGTGCAAAGGAAGTGATTGTGTGTTTAAGTTGTTTATTTTGTGTGTGAAAAGGCGAGCTGTGTGAGAAAGGCTTGTGATGAGGGTAGCAATTTGGTTTTGTCTCCCCAGCAACTAGTTAGAGAAATTAGATTTCACAGTCTCAAGTTAACGAGAAATCTGTGTTGTGTTTTGATTGAAAAACATAAAGACTTTTAGAGGAGCTGTTTTAAAACTTTTGATCAAGTGTGTTTGAAGTATTTTGGACCCTTTTGTTTTTGTTAGTTTGAAAGCTGCTGGTGCTCAGAGACACAGCACCGGCAGAAGGAGTTGAAGGAGCTTCCCCCTGTTTTGTTTTTTTTTTCCTTGTGTAGTGAACGTTGCAGCAAAACCTATAACTACATGTTTTTGTTTACCAACAGGTATAGCTACACCCTAGAAATAACATTAACTTTTTCGCTAACACCTTGCTTTTATTCCTTTGCTTGCTAACAAAATTGTAAGAACAGGAGGCGCAGGAACCGAGAGCCTGGTGTGGAAAGATTCCCCTGCCTGAGGGGGTCATTTGTCGTAACCTATGAATTGTGTTTTGTTGTGTAGCTAGCCGAGAGCCGTAGATTAAACAGGTCAGGTGGAGAGCACCGAAAAGGACTTGTGAATCTTGCCATTTAAAAGGAAAAAGCTACCCAGGATACATATTTTGTTAATAACTGGTTGGGTGACACACGGCAGTAGTAGGCATGGGAGCAAATGAGAGCAAAGAGATTCCTAAAGGGAGCCCTTTGGGGTGCATTTTAACACATTAGAAAGATTTGGTACGTTATGGTGGTACAGAAACTAAGAGAGAGCTTGTTAAATTTTGCACGCAGTGGTGGCCCCTCTACAGGCTAGATGAGGGTGTAAAGTGGCCAGTAAATGGCACACTAGACTATGAGATCTTACTACAGTTGATGCTTTTCCTCTGGCGTGAACAAAAGTGGTCAAAAGTAGCTTATGCTGACATGTTTTTCACCCTACGGAACCACCCTGAGTGGCAAAGGGATTGCGGGATTAGACCACCATCTGACCCTCTGGTACTGGCTCTTGAAAAGGATTACAAAGCTAGCAAAGAGAAACCCAAAGGGTGCTGCAGTACATGCTCAATAAATCAAAGATGTTCACACCCAAACAAAGTATATCAGGCAGAGATTTTAGAAGCAGACACAGTGGAAAAACTCCTTCCACCTTCTAGGAAACAGAACAGAGGGAGGGTAGCAGAAGAAGGAGAAGATGATGAAACAAAATCAGAACCCTCATTAACTGAGGTAAGCGTTCCCCCACTAACTCCTGAGCCAAGGGAACCGTCAAAGTTGTACCCACCATTACCTAGTAGCGATAGTGAATGGGATGAGCCTGAGCCCCCTTTACCAGACTCTAAGCCTCTCCCACCGAGTCCAGTAGCAACAAGGACCAGGAGGCAAACTAAACTTGAGAGTCCCTCACCAAGTCCCAAGGTCCTCCCACCAAGAACCAGGAAACAAACTAAAGAAGTTATACAAGCACCC
Source organism: Phylloscopus collybita (assembly GCA_027886175.1). Lineage (NCBI taxonomy): Eukaryota > Metazoa > Chordata > Aves > Passeriformes > Phylloscopidae > Phylloscopus > Phylloscopus collybita. The sequence goes on from JAJNNQ010000057.1 coordinate 8,065,004, forward strand.
CTAAAGCAGGCTATAAATGCCGATGGAGAAACAAGACTAATTAAGGTCCCCTTCTTCTCAATGGATTTAGAATCCTGGGAAAAGACTGCTAAAACCTATCGAAATGACCCAGTAGGGGTTGCTAAAAGGCTGCAGTTTTTAGTCAAGCAGCATGTCCCGGACTGGGACGATCTCCAATTATTATTGGATGCCCTAACAAAAACAGAGAAACGGCTAGTTTTAAAAACAGCCAGAGACTTAGCTGAGGATGATTGTAGAACAACACAGGAAAATGTTAAAGATGTATTTCCCCTTCAAAACCCATGGTGGGATCCTAATGAACCAGATGAATTAGCACAGCTTAAGAGGTATCAAGATTTGATAGTGAAAAGAGTAGAACGGGCAATTCCTAAAACTATCAATTGGTCAGCTTTATATGCTATCAAGCAAGGTCCTTCTCAAACACCTGAATTTTTAGATCAATTGCAGGATGCTATGCGGCGTCACACTACCCTGGACCCCGGATCGGATGAAGGAATACAACAACTAATAAACTTATTTTTAGGACAATCCACAGGAGATATCAAGCGGAAGCTCCAGAAGATCCGAGGCCCAAACAGCAGAGACTTAGAGACTCTGTTGGATGAAGCATGGAGAGTTTTTAGCAACAAAGAAGGATACAAACAAGGAATGAAAAAGCTGGTAGCAGTAGTACAAGAGGGGGAAAGAGGAAAACAAGAAAGGCGTAGACAAGGTCCTCCAAGGCAAGGACCACCCCGGCTGGGAAAGGATCAATGTGCCTTCTGCAAGAAATTTGGGCATTGGAAGAACCAATGCCCAGAAAATAGGAGGGGTAATGAACAAAGAAAGAGTGATCAGAAAGAAGGGGTGATTGCCCATGTAAAGAAGGATTGAAGAAAACCGGAGGGCCCTACCCTAGAGGACCCTCTGGTTGTAGTCAAGCTAGGGAACCAAGAAAAAGAAGTAGAATTTCTAATAGACACGGGAGCAACCTTTTCGGTGTTGAATGAAGCCCTTATACCTGTAACAAGTGACTATGCTATAGTAAAAAGAGCAACTGGCCAATCTGAAAGGGCTTACTTTTGTAAACCCTTAAAATACAAATTAGGAAAACAATGAGGAATTCACCGATTTTTGTATATGCCAAATGCTCCATCTGCACTTTTGGTCAGGGATCTGCTAGAGCAGCTGGAAGCAAAAATAATATTTAAAAATGGGAAAAATAGTTTGGAGGTAAAAGATCATCAGTATGTAGAGTTGCTAAGTTTAATGTTAATAACCAAAGAAATTGAAGTTGAAAACGAGGAAGAAAATTTTAAGAAAATAATAGATCAAGTATTCCCTGGGGTATGGGCTTCTAATATACCAGGTAGGGCAAAGAATGCGTCACCTGTGGAAATCAAGCTTAAGGAAGGGGAACAGGCAGTGAGAGTTAAACAGTATCCCTTAAAGAAAGAAGATAGAGAAGGAATCAGTCCAATTATAGAGAACTTTTTACAAATAGGGCTGCTGAAAGAATGTCAATCTAACTTTAACACTCCTATTTTGCCAGTTAAGAAACCTGATGGGTCCTATAGATTAGTACAGGATTTGAGAGCTGTTAACAAAGTTACTGAAGATATGTATCCAGTAGTTGCCAACCCTTATACATTGCTAACTCGCTTAACACCTGAATTAACCTGGTTTACCATTTTAGATTTGAAAGATGCTTTCTTTTGCCTCCCTCTCCATGAAGCCAGCCAGAAAATCTTTGCATTTGAGTGGGAAAATCCCAAAACTAGACGAAAAACACAGCTCACGTAGTGTGTTTTGCCACAAGGGTTCAAAAGCTCACCCACGATATTTGGGGAACAGCTTGCCAAGGATTTGGAGTCTTGGGAACCCCCACCAGGAGAAGGACAACTGCTCCAATATGTAGATGACCTCCTGGTAGCCACCCGAACCCAAAAGACTTGTGTAGACTGGACGGTGAGCCTCCTGAACTTCTTAGGTCTGCAGGGGTACCGAGTATCCCAGAAGAAAGCCCAGCTAGTGAAGCAAACAGTTATTTATCTGGGTTATGAGGTGAGTGCTAGACAAAGAACTTTGGGGCAGAGTCGCAAAGAGGCAATATGCCAAACCCCAAAGCCTCAAACCGTGAAAAAACTGAGAACCTTTTTAGGCATGACAGAGTGGTGTAGACTGTGGATTTATAATTACGGATTGCTTGTTAAACCCTTATATGCCTTGATCACAGACGGGGTCAGAGAACTACAGTAGACAAAAGAAGCTACCCGGGCCTTCGACCAGCTAAAGAAGGCCCTCATGTCAGCTCCAGCCCTAGGACTCCCAGACGTGAGTAAACCATTCTTTTTGTTTTCCCATGAGAAGCAAGTGATTGCTTTGGGAATACTAGCACAAAACCTAGGCCCATATCGAAGGGCAGTAGCCTACCTCTCCAAACAACTGGATACAGTTGCCAAAAGATGGCCAGGATGCCTCCGAGCTGTGGCAGCAGTGGCAGTAAACATTCAAGAAGCACGCAAATTTACCTTAGGCCAGAAAATGACTGTGCTAGTGTCCCACACAGTGTCTGCAGTCCTTGAAGCGAAAGGGGGGCATTGGCTCTCCCCACAGAGATTCCTAAAGTACCAAGCTATACTGGTGGAACAAGATGATGTTGAAATTGTGGTAACTAACATTGTGAACGCAGCCTCCTTCCTTAGCGGGAGTACGGGAGAACCGGTAACTCATGACTGCTTGGAGACCATCGAAGCCACCTACTCCAGTCGCCCAGACTTGAAAGACACCCCAATTAAAGATGCTGAGACCTGGTTCACTGATGGAAGCAGCTATGTCGTCAGTAGAAAGAGACATGCTGGGTATGCAATTACCACAAGCAGAGAGGTAATAGAGTCTGGACCATTGCCAACTAACACCTCTGCCCAGAAAGCTGAGATAATCGCTTTAATCCGAGCCTTAGAGCTGGCGAAAAGAAAAGAAATTAATATCTATACAGATTCAAGGTATGCGTTTAGAGTAGTCCATGCACATGGAGCCATATGGAAGGAGAGGAGACTGTTAAACTCACAAGGAAAAAGTATCAAACATTCACAAGAGATTCTGAGACTGCTGGATGCTGTGCAGCTACCTGAGAAGGTAGCAATCATGCACATCAAGGGACATCAAAAGGTGAGCTCTGAATTAGAAGAAGGAAATGTGCTGGCAGACAGAGAGGCAAAAGACGCAGCCAAAGGTGAGGTACCCAGTGAAACAGTTGAAGCAACACTGATTCCAGATGGAAAAATTTCAATTGAAGGTAAGCCAGTGTACAATAAGAAGGACAGGAAACTTATTAGAGCAGAGAAAGCAAAGTATAATCAAGAAGGGTGGGCTGTGACAGAAGAAGGAAAACTTGTAGTACCTTCCTATTTGTTATGGCCATTGGTGCAAAAGGAACATGAGAAAACACATTGGGGAATAGATGCCCTGTATAACTATTTGAGAGAAAGAATTATAGCCAGAAAGTTGCAAAGTACAGTGATACAAGTGACTCGTCAGTGTAGCCTTTGCCTCCGAACTAACCCTAAAAACACTCCAAAACCAAAACTTGGTCAGATTAGAAAAAGCTGCGGGCCTAGGCAACAGTAGCAAATTGATTTCACAGAATTACCCAGAAAAGGAGGTTATCGTTACCTCCTGGTATTAACTGATACCTTTTCAGGATGGCCAGAAGCTTTCCCTACTAGAACAGCTAAAGCACGAGAGGTGACCAAAGCTCTATTGCAAGAAATAATACCCCGTTTTAGAGTTCCAGCCGCTATGTCCTCTGACAGAGGACCTCACTTCATTTCAAAAATTGTACAGTAAATTAGCCACCACCTGGGGATAGATTAGGAACTGCATACCCCATATCATCCTCAATCTAGTAGCCAGGTAGAAAAAATGAATTATTTAATTAAACAACAAATTGTAAGATTAGGACAAGAAACAAATCTGCCTTGGCCTCAAGCTCTCCCATTAGCATTATTAAGAATTCGGACAAAGCCAAAGACAAAAGAAAAATTAAGCCCTTTTAAAATATTATATAGAAAGCCCTATGCAGTTCAAGAAAAAGCAACACCTGCCCAAGTAGGGGAGGAGACCCTACGCAGGTATATAGTAGCTCCAGACAAACAACTGAAAGAAATTGAAAAATGTGTGGCTGGAGCTCAAAACAAGGAATTAGATAGACCAGTACATGATGTACAACCTGAGAATTATGTATATGTTAAGTCTTTTGCAGAAAAGACCCTGGAACCACAGTGGGAAAGGCCATTCCAAGTGCTCCTTACTACCTTCACTGCAATCAAGATCAAAGAACAGAAAGCCTAGATTCATCATTCCAGAGTGAAGAAAGCCCCTGAAGGAGTCTGGAAGGCTGCACCAAGCAACAGTGAACTGAAGCTGAAACTTACTCGGAACAGTGAATAAATGAACTGATAATAGTTATAAATATGTTAGAAAAAGTGTAAGTGTTGTAGTTATTGTAATCATAGCAAAAGCCAGCGCAGTACCACGCAGGTATAATGTAACTGGAATATACCAGTGCCAGAGAACAGCCAATGACCTCCATTCTCGCAGAGCCTTGAACTTGCTATTACAAGTCACGAATGCAAAACTATGAGAAGGAAGAAACGTTTGAAGATGCAGCTATGCATTTGTGCAAGATGGATTTCATGAAGCCTACTATCCTCCCATGAAGCTCATCCGGATTAATTCTAAATGCTGTGACAAATGCTTGATTCAGTGTCCTAAGTTTAGGCTCGAAATAGAAGGGTGTGCAATCAAAGAGTATGATCTTGATTTTAACATTACTCAAGTGTGCACTGAGTATCATGAAGATAAAGTTAAGACTACACCAAGGGTGCCAAAGAGGGTTATGCCCACTGAGAAGCCAGTTATCCCAAAAGTAGAAGAAAAACCCATTGTTCCTGTAATTACCAAAATTGGGCCTTATGCCATTAAGAAAACAAGAATACAAAAGCTATTGGTTAACCCAGAATAGTCTTTGAAGCGAGTAGAAATGAGAATGCAAGTAAATGCCTCTGACATTCAGCCAGAGTGTGCCCCATTTCTCAGAAATCCCTTTATAGATTAGACTACTTGGCTCCAAAAACGTATGCCCTCCAACCTTAAGAGAAAGAAAGATTTTACTGGGTTACTTGAGACAAAGTTAAAAGTGTTAAACACAATAGATTCAGAAGTGTTAATAAATAAGTTGACTACTGTAGAAAGTGATTTAGTTAAATTACAACAGCCGTTACAATCCTCCTTACTAGCTTTAAGTAATAGTCATTAGAAGTTGTCTAAAGTACTACCAGAATGAAAGAGCACAGAAGAACGGGATGAGGTGATAATTAATGCACTTGGCACAGCCAGTAAAAACATCTCATTAGCTCTTGGATGCACTCAAGCATAACTATAGATGCAGTCAGTAGCTGCTGCAGTTATACAGGAAGGTAGAGAAAAAACGTTTCCTGCTGAAATTCGCAAAATTGTTTGGGATAATGCATCTGACATAAAAAAAGAACTCCAGTCGTAGTGAGTCTTAGTTAACTTTACTTACAACCCCATAACTAGCATAGTAACAGCTTTTGTTTTAACCATACACAATGCATCCATAAGCTTAATTCACCCAATAGTCCCTTTAAGACTAAACCATGAAGGGACCGTATTGTACCCTTCTAGACACAGGATGTGGGCACGAAAGATTGAAAGAAAGTGGCAAACAATTAATTTAGAGCCTTGTTCAATAAAAAAAACAATTAGAGTACATCTGTGAAAAGACACTAGAAGAAGATAAAGACACATGTTTAGATACGGACCAGAGCATTTGCCACTTTGAAACGCATTCAGACAATCAGACAACCCTGCTTGTATATGTAGGACAAAGATGTGCTTGTCTCCGAACCGCATGCCCCACCATAATGATAGACAACTTAATGGTGAACGAGACCCAATACAATTTGTGTGTTTGTAATTTTGTTAAGATTGAAAAATGTAATATTTCCTATCGGGCACCTGTAATATCACATCAATATATAAAAGCCAATCTAGCTACTGTACAAAAAATTGTGCCTGTGCCAATAAGAATGAATTTGACTTTAGTAGCCCAATTTTTAAAGCATCATAAATTAAAACAAATTTTGAGAAAAGTTAAAGATGCAAGAAGAAAAACTTTGATCACAATACACCATGACTCAGACACCATTAAAGAAGTCTTTAAGCAGTTTAAAAGACACCTGTCTCATCATTGGTGAGACGTGCTTTTTGGATGGTCACCCACAGCAACTAGCATTTTTAATGCTCTACTTCATCCCATTGTTGTACTGCTCATTTTAGTTAGTATAAGTTTAATTTTGTCTATTGCAATACTTGTTTAGAATTAAAAAATGCTGCGACGAGTAGCAGCTTTAGCCTCACTGTCGAAAGCATATGGTTTAGTCTTGAGAGATACTAGACATATGTCTTAGGTAGATAAAGAAGAATCTACATATTGAGTAAAAGAATTTACTCATCTCATAGAAGAAGTGGGGAATGAGACATAGATTTTAAAAAATATAGGATTTTAAAGAAATTAAAATTTTAGTTAGAAATAAGCCTTATAGTTGTCGAAGTTAATTAAGAGCTTTGTAGTTAGCTAAAGAAGACTAGGCTTGAGTTAACTTTTTCCAAATAACTGATTGCTTGTCAACCTTATGTTTGCTTAGCTGTGCTTGAAACAATAAATAAAGAACCTGATAAATAAGTTTAAAGACACAAGACAATTACAGAGACTCCCCAATCCTGAAACTTATTGAAAGTCACTGTAGCTAAGGAAATAAGAATTCTACCAACAACCATTTGTCACCATTTGAATTGAAAAAGTAGAAAGTTCAGAGCGATGAAGAGTCATTTTACTTCCTCATTTTAAACCCACTCCTCTTAAATGAGACCACCGACCCATTTCAAAAGACAAACTACGCATGCTTAATTAGTTTTGCTAATTACCATACAAAGCGAAGAATAGGATGTACCAAAGTTATGAATATGTATTTGTAATTTAGATATTCAACAGTTTTGTAAATAAAATAGCTTTGTGACTTTCTGTAAGGCACGGTATGCCTTTGGGAAACTATCCCACATGCTGCCCAGCGCTGCAATAAACATACACTTTCTAACTTCAAACTGTTAGAGAGTTTTTGTCCGTCTCAGTTGGATATCGGTATTAGATCGATATTCATATTTTTAATAAATCACCTTAATTGTTTGATTCATGCGCTCTACCTGACCACTTGATTGAGGTCGCCAAGGGGTGTGTAAGTCCCAAGATATATCTAACATCCTGGCCACTTCTTGTACTATTCCTGCTATAAAGTGTGGGCCTCTATCTGATGACAATCCCAACGGTACCCCAAATCTTGGAATGATTTCCTTCAACAGTGTTTTGACCACTTCCTTTGCTTGATTTGTTCGACAAGGAAAGGCTTCAGGCCAACCTGAAAAAGTGCATACATACACTAGAAGATACTTAAAGTTCTGTGCTTTCGGTAATTCTGAAAAATCTACTTGCCAGTAATCTCCCGGTTCTGGTCCCACTTGTAATTTTCCTAACTGGATCTGTCTCCTAACTATTGGGTTGTTTTTCAAACAAGTTGGACACATGGCATTCACCCGTTTTGCCAATGTTAACATCTGGTTAGAAATTACTTCTCTTTTTAGAAATTTTACCAATGCATCTGCTCCCCAATGGCATTTATTATGTTCAGTCTCTAAGATGGCTCTCATAATTCGGGTGGGAACTACAACTTGTCCCATGGCTGTTACATACCATCCAGTTGCATTCTTTTGCGCTTTCAGCAGTACTGCTAGTTTTTCATCATCCAGAGAATACTTCGGTTCCTGAATCAAATGTGGAGTTACAGGACTCACCTTAGTGGGTATCAAGGCCATTTGGGTCCACACTTCTTTGGCCACTGCTCGTGCTGTGACATCAGCCAACCTGTTTCCTCGATATATTTTTCCTTCTTCCTTCTGATGACCTCTCACATGCATTACTGCAACCTTTTCAGGTTGGTGTACTGCATCTAGCAAGGCTAGAATTTCAGTTCTATATTTGATAGTAGTTCCTTGAGAGTTCAGCAACCCCCGTTCTTTCCACAAGGCACCATGAATGTGCACAACCCCAAAAGCATATTTAGAATCAGTCCATATATTCACTTTCTTTCCTGAACTCAACATTAGGGCTCTAGTGAGTCTAATGATTTCAGCTCACTGAGCTGATGTTCCAGGGGCCAAGGCCTTTGCTTCCACTACAGTTGTAACTGTTACCACTGCATATCCCACATACCTGGTACCATTTTCTACAAAGCTGGACCCGTCGGTAAACAGTTCCCAGTCCGGGTTTTCCATTGGGACATCTTTCAAATCAATTCGGCTGGCATACACTTGTTCAATCACCTCCATGCAGTCATGTGCTAGTTCTCCTTCTTCCTGCTCACTGCGGAGAAATTCTGCTGGGTTAACATGATTAGTCATTTTCAGATCCACATCATCTTGTTCTCTCAGAATTGCTTGATATTGTAGCATTCTGCTGGACGAAAGCCAGTGACCCCCCTTTTGTTCCAAAACTGCCAGTACCATGTGAGGCACGAATACCTCTATTTTCCTTCCCAAGGTCAATTTCCTGGCCTCCTGGATGAGGATCACTGTGGCCGTAACTGCCCGCAAGCATGACGGCCACCCAGCACTTACTGCATCTAGTTGCTTTGAAAAATACCCTACCGGGCGTTTCCATGAGCCAAGTCTCTGGGCTAGCACTCCCAGTGCCAATTTCTGTCTCTCATTCACATATAACTGAAAATCTTTATTTAAATCTGGAAGGCCTAATGCCGGAGCTTCCCTCAAGGCCTGTTTCAAGTCTTCAAAGGCCTTTTTCCTCTGTCGATCCCAGTTCAACTGTGATTCTTTCAAAGCTTCATATAATGGTTTAGCTAGAAGTCCGAAATTCAGAATCCACAGCCTGCACCATCCCACCATCCCCAGAAAAGACCTTAATTCCTGATGGTTCCTGGGAAGGGGAATAGCACAAATAGCTTCCACTCGATTGACTCCCAACCGTCTCTGAGCTTGGGTGATTTCACATCCCAAATATATTACACTTTCTTTTATTAGTTGTGCTTTTTCTTTTGACACTCGGTAGCCAGCCTGACCCAGCATATTCAACAGAGCAATAGTTAATTTCAGACACATTCCTTTTTCCTCTGTTGCTAGAATAATATCATCCACATACTGGAGAATGACATAAGAGAAAGGTGACTCTCTTACCTCAGCAGTCTTCCACTCTTCTAATTCTTTTGCCAATTGATTTCCAAATATCGTGGGACTGTTTTTGAAACCTTGCAGCAATCGAGACCAGGTGAGCTGTCTCTTTCTTCCAGTATCAGGACTTTCCCATTCGAATGCAAAATATTTCCTACTTTCCAATGCCAGAGGGATGCAGAAGAAAGCATCTTTCAAATCAACAACTGAAAACCATTTAAATTTTTCCGACACAGATGTTAATAGAGTATACGGATTGGCAACCACTGGGTGAATGTCTTTAACAATATTATTAATTGCCCTTAAATCTTGCACTAGCCGATACTTACCATTTGGTTTTCTAACTGGAAAAATAGGAGTGTTAAAGTCCGATTCACATTCCTGCAAAATCCCTTGTGTTAAAAACTGAGTTATCAAAGGAGCAACACCCTTCTTAGCTTCTAATTTAATTGGGTATTGTTTTATTCTAACTGGCTGAGCTCTTTCTTTTAATTCTACTACCACTGGCTGGGCAGCTTTTGATTTTCCCGGGTTCCCCGTCTCCCATACCCAAGGTACTACAGCTTGATCTACTTCAATAGGAATAGGAGAGGGATCAATTTCCTTTATTACAAACAATTTAGCAACTTCTTCTCCCAGAACTTCTAATTTTACCCTTCCATGCTCAAATATAATTTTGACATTTAATGATGACAATAAATCTCTGCCAAGCAATGGCTTGGGGCAATTAGGCATATACAAGAACTGATGGTCTAATTCTTTCCCTCCAAATTTTAAATTTAATGGTTGCAAAAAGGGTCTTTCTTCCAATTGTCCTGTTGCCCCTACTACCTGTATGGTAGTATTGCTAATAGGTCCCAACCTCTTATTCAAAACTGAATGCGTTGCCCCCGTATCCACAATAAATTCTTGTTCTTTCCCATCAATATCAATTCTAACCTTCAAGTCCTGTTCTAGTCAGCTCTGATTCTGATAATTTCCCAAAACCAATGCTTGGGCGACACCTTCTGGATTCATGGGGTAACCTGCTGATGTATTCACTGGCACTCCTCCTGGCACTCCTCCCAGTCCGGCTTTCACTGGACACTCATTTTTCCAATGTCCTATCTGACGACAGAACGCGCACTGATTGGGAGCGATCCCTCCTTGCTGGGGACCGGGAGGGGCCATCCCCCGTCCTCCAAATCCAATATTCTGGAATCCTGCCCTACCACGTCCAAAGCCACGACCGTGCCCAAAACCACCCCTACCTCTTCCTCTGTTACTGGCTTGCTGCATTATAGCTAAGATATTTGCCTGCTGTTTCTTGACCGCTTCTTTTTCTCGGTTATTATAAACTTTCCAAGCCACTTCTAACATTTTATCCAAATCCCGAGTATCGTGTCCTTCTAGTTTCTGCAGTTTTCTCTGTATATCTTCCTGTGTCTGACCTAAAAAGATTAAAGCAAGTTGCAATTTTCCTGCTTCACTGTCGATCTCCAAATCAGTGAAGCATCTAGCTGTTTCCTTGAGTAGTTCTAAAAACGCCGAGGGAGATTCATTCTTATCCTGCCTAACTGAATACAATTTTGACCAATTTAGTGTTTTAGGCATCCCAGTCTTGATTCCCTTTATTAACAACTCCTGATACTCCCTGATAGATTCCATTCCTCCAACCCTGTTCGGATCCCATCCCGGATCATCACTCGGAACCAAGTCATTCACAGTCCCCCTAGCTAGATGCACTCTAATCATTTCCCGAGCATGCTCTTTCATTGCCCGCAACACCATCTCTTTCTCAGTGGAATCCATTAAGGTATCTAACAAAACCTGCATGTCATTCCAATCTGGATTCTGGGTTTTAATAATCATTTTGACCACCCGTGCCACTCTTTCAGGATTCTCACGGTAACTACCTGCTGACTGCTTCCAAATCACCAAATCTCCTGGGGAGAAGGGCACTTTCACAAGCACTTTCTCTCCTTGGGGTCCCATAGCTTCCCTTAAAGGGGCAATAAGCTGGGGTTCCCCATGTTTTTTACGTCCCTGTCTAGTTCGTGCCGCAAGCGGAGTGTTCCGTTGATTTTGGGCAGAAACGGGGAAGGGGTTGGAGGACGCATAACAACCTTTCTATCATTTCCTGGTACCACTGTTATGTTTGCCACCTCCTCCTCCTCCTCCTCCTCTGTACTGCTTTCAGGTAACGGTGGATACAAAGAGGAATGGGGTGAGACAGAGGGGAGGGGTGAGACAGCAAGGGGGGGTGAAGCGGAAGGCGCACCTGGTGACACCATTAGAGACAGATCCTCTTCTGCCCGAGAGGTTAACGCTAGGCACTGAACACATTTAGATTTCTCTTTACAATCCCCGCACTCAGATTCTTTCATTTCCAATACCATTATTCCACATTCAGTCTGCCATTCCTTTTTATGGCGCAGTAAATGAAACAAGTCTAAATACTGTATTTCATCCCATTTTTCTTTTTCTTCCAAATAGTGCATCAATGAATTTATGGTATCATAATCAACAGTACCATTCGTTGGCCATGACGGCCCTTCTCGCTCATATTCTGGCCACCAATGATTACAATAATCAATCATCTTATCCTTACTCATCTCCTGGAAAAACCCTTCACTTTTCCACCTCTTCAGTAAACATCCCAGCGGAGTATTTTTGGGTATACCCTTATTGAACTGAACCATAGACTTAAGTGCCTTGAATGGCATTTTGAACCTATTTCACTTACAACGGTACAACAACTCAACAACCGATCGCAACAACCAATATGCAGCAACGTACAAAACAATAATAACCACAATCAATATTGACAGTTTAACAGAATCAATCATACCACATACTCACACAACAAAAATAAATAAATACCAGACCAATCCAACTTGCCGCTTCTCGACGCCGCGAGGGGCAAGTGCCGGACCTGCGCAGCTTTCGCCGCTTCTGACAGCCGGCGCCTAGGCTTACCAGACCAACCAGACGTCTTAGCCCAACCCTGCGAGGATCGCTGCCTCGTCTTATGAGCAGGCACCCAAACCAGAACCAGAAAATAAAGCACCTTCGGGCTTACCTCTCGCAGTCGTCCGCCAGCCGCAGGGGTCGGGCACGAACCGATGACTCCCCGAGAATCACTCGGTGCTGGCGTGGAGTGGATCAGAACGCGAACCTCCCCAGCCACCTTCGGAGTCCTGCCGCGGTCGCCAGAAAACTGTTGCCCGATCCGAAGAAAACACAAACAACCGAAGTCATTTATGCGGTGCTTTATTGAGGGCCCGGGAGCCTGTGGACTAGCGTCCAAAGACAGAGCCCCATCTCACAGAAAAATCACAGGGTTTTTATATGTTTCTCTACATGATTTCTTCATCATAACAAATTCTTACTTCATTTCTACTACCTGGTACAATAATCTCTCTGACATTTAAGCTTCTGCCAAAAGGTACATTCCCTAGATAAATGGACACACTCCTTAAAATAAGTGATTATCTCTTAGCTACACTGCTTAAATTACAAAATCTGCTATAACAGTTCATCTGCAGGTTACATGCAGCCTACCAAGCCTTAGCATGACTACTACTAATGTCAACTAATGTCAACTATTAATGTTTGCTACTATCTTAATGCAGTTTATTGAATCAAATGGCAACACTACCATGCAGGAGAGCTGCAAATCCAGGTTTGACCCCCAAACCACCATGTGGCACTGACTGAAGGTTTGTGACCCCTTTGTTATAAATTTAAAGAGCCAATTTCATCAAAAACTATTTATTTGCCAATGAGAATTCTGGACAAAGAAAATCGACAAAGCCAATGAGACAAGGAAACAGTGCCTGCACTGGGTGAAACCATGAGCGCAACCTCTATCGCATTACACTCCCCCTGGTTTCACACCAACGCGAGCCCAAGCCAGCTGTTTTATACCTTTTCTGGCTGGGCTTACAGGAGTCCAAGATTTCTATAAATTCTTTTGTCTCTCGGAGCCTTGGTTTCAGGGAATGTCAAAATCTCTGAGGCAGGATCTTCGGTTTGAAAAGGTTTCCTGGGTGGAGGGAGTTCCCGGGCAGTTGGATGGCCCTGATAAGATACTATCTCGGAGCCATCAAGCTTCATCAATGGCCTGATTGCCTTAGTCCTGGTCATTCTCCACCTTCTATTGGGATTGTAATTTCTTTGTCCTCTTCTCTGGAGACAGGGAAGATTCTTGCGAAATTTTCCAAGCCCTCTGTCCTGTTTAAGGGGAGCTTGTTGGCTTTCTTAAGGGTACAGTTTAGTTTCTGATTTATACTAACTAAAAAAATATAAACAATCATTCACTCTAATAACAACATTATGAAAACATGAATTATCAATCGCCACACCTTGGAACTGGGATCTCACACTTTCTTTTCAGCGACACAGTAATGTGTAAGTTATATTTATAACCACAGTACAGAAACAGCACAAAGAGGTGTAAATAATATCACAGTGCCCTCAGCACAGGACTTGGTGAAAACACCTGCTTTGGAGTGGGATTATTTATGTGTTTATACGCGTGGAGCCCAAAAGGTGTAAGCAATGCTGAAATGAATTCCTAGAAATTGCCTGTGGCAAAATGTTGTGTGTTATTCAGCCAGCTCTGATAATTAAAACCTCCCATCCAGTCAAGGTCAAAATATGGCCCTCATCCAAGCATATGTACTTCCATGGAAAGGTTTGAACTGATTCTAGAGGTTCCCATAAGGGATCCATTTGCTGTACCTCTGATAGGCACACAGCCACCTCCAATCACACGGCTGTTTCCTAGCAGCTCCCAGAATTGCTCTGTGATGATTTTGGAAGGAAGATAAGTGGAAACTACAGAAATCACACAGCAAGAGGGGTGTGTGTGTGTGTATGTGTGGGTGTGCGTGTATGTGTTCCAACCCAGCCATGGCACCTGCTTGAGCCTCTCCCCCTTCATCATATCAGCTTTAATGACTTCTTAGAATCAAACCTTGAAGAGGTCACAGCACTCCTAAGCCACAGGCAGTGCTTTAATTCCGACCTGGAGTGCTGTCATTAAGCCACTGATGTCAGCTCTCCTGTCTTGCAGCCCCTCAGCACTGAGCAGCACCTCTCTCTCTAAGTACCTGTGTGTGCAAGGAGAGCCATACTGCTGAAAACATGCAAAGCAGTCCTCACCTCTGCCTGCTGTGTGCTTGCTTCTCTCACTCACCCTCCCAAACCTGGGCTGTCCGGGACAAACACATCCCCAGAAGAGCTCCAGGCTGCAGGAACTTCCAGGCTCACAGTCCACTCCCCACACAGATGACAGGGATGGTGGGAAAGTTGGAACTAGGTGCTATTTAAGGCCATTTCTAACCCAAATCATTCTACGGTTCTATGGCATTGTACCTGACCCAGCCAAAATGCAGACACAAGATGAGTCCTGGTGATGAGTCCAGACCTGGAGCATAGACATGGAGGGGTGAGTGTGCCCAGGGGATGTGCAGGCACCTGGAAAAGCCAGCTCCCTGCCTGAGAGGTCAGGGGCTGCTGGCAGAGGGCACAGGAGACACCAGTAACAACTCCAGTGACCAGGGAAAGATTTGACACAGGACATCATCTGTCAAAGCCCTTGTACTACAAACTACTTGAGAGGAAGCATGTGATGGTATTATTGGAGCTTGTATTGTGCTGCTGAGCAGTGCTATTCTTCATGTCCTTTTGTCATTTAAGAGAGACTTTTGTGACAGCATTTGCCTATCTCTTGTAATTCGGTGCAGGTTTGTGAAGTGCCCTTTTTTTTAAAAAAAAGCCATACATTAGATTTCCCCATTCCCATTTTTCATGATGTACAATACTGTCTAAATCAATTTAAGATCAGGCCTGTACATCATCTTTGGAAATGAATACAAATACCTCTTATTCCAGTCAAATTAAATAATCAGGAGATACAGTGGCCACTCACATATTGAATATGAAGAAACACAAAGCCTGGAGGTTTCTGCTGCTGTGAAAGCACCTACACTGCAGCCTCTCCATCCTGGGGTTACCACCCCAGGGAGAATCAAGGCCAGTACTGTGTCCTGCAGCAGCCTGGGGCTAGAGATGGTCTGCAAGGGGGTCCTCAGGAAGCCCGCTCAGCACCTCTCCTCTCCAAAGGCAGAGGGATGCATCCTGAGCGCCTTATCAGCAGGTTACCAAGGACCTGGGGACTGCCCCCGGTCACATTTAAATTTCTATGCGCTTTTAATACAAAACATAACTTAGACCTTAGTGTTCACTGTCAGTTGTGCCTGCCTGACCCAGCACAGGCTGCAGGGGCTCCCCAGTCCCTCAGCCCTGCACTCTCAGAACCAGGACACGGCCATTCTCCCTGCTCAGGAGTGACGACTGGCCCCTGGGCTGACAGAGGGTTCTAACAAGGAGCAAATGCCTCAAGGCAGCCTCAGTGGAAAGGGACATGGTGACAGCACACAGTACCCCTCTGGAAACCATTACCTCCTTTTAACCAGCTGCAATTATTCTAATTGGATGGAAAGAGGAGGAGCAGGTGTGGAGGGCAGCAGGAGGAGGCTGGGGGGGTGGGGGTGCAGGTACTGATCCCCGGCTGTTCCTGCCTAGAACCATGGGCATTTCTTGGTTGCCACATGATGTGAACCCTTCATGGGCAGTGACCATGCAGGGCAGCCTCACCCTGCATTGACTACCACATCTGTCCCCACAGGGCAGGGAGCACCACAGGTTTTGCTAGGCAAATCATGGGGCAACCCTGCCTGCATCCTGCATCTCCCCAGCCTTTGTCCCTAGCTTCTGCAGTCAGCTCGGCCATCCAGCTCCCCACCCATGTTTTATATGCCCAGCCGTGCCTCCAGCCATCGGTATTAGCCTCCTCCTCAGCTGCTACAGCATGATTTTGTTTGGGTGATGGAAGCTGAATGCAGTAGTCAAGGCTGACACATAACGCTGATTGATATATTGGTGCATCCTATAAATGTGATCAGCCAAATTATCAATAAAAATAATTTTATTGAAAAGTTTGGATCGGAACAATCGAGACAAGCCACAATCGAAAGCAGTGAGCGAGCCCGGGGTGTCGCCACTGGGTGAACGACAGACACAGCCTCTGTCGCACAGTGATTCCCACAGTTCACACCATGTGCATCGGGCATCTTACTTTTATACTGTGTTTCCGCTACGTGCTGCTGTTTTTCCTAAAATTACATGTTATAAATTTTGAGAGCCAATTTCAACAAAAACAATTTATTGCCAACGAACATTTCAGACAAGAAATTGACAAAGCCAAACAAATCAAAGAAACAGTGCACGCACCAGGTGAAACCCCAGACGTGACCTCTACCGTGTCATGTCCCTCCGAAGTTTCACAAAAGTCCAATCCCAAGTCAGTTAGTTTTATACCCCTCCTGGCTTGGATTACGTAGTCCTGAAATTATGCATGTCCCGACTTGTCTCTCAGACCCTGATGCCAGTGGATATTGAAACTTCCAGCGACGGGACTTGCTGTTCAGTACAGAATTTCTATAAGTTCTTTTGTCCCTCTGGCTGCGTGGTTGATAGGATTTGGAAAACAGAGGCCGTGCCTGAAAGGATTTCCTGGGTGCGGGAGGGTTCTCGAGTACCCTTAATGTCCCAGATATGTCTCCAGGCCATCAGTCCTTATCAGATGCTGATCATCCCTCCCCCTGGTTGCTCTCCACCTCTCATTGATATTGTAATTCTTTGATTCCTTCTTCAGAGGTGAGCGAAATCTCTTGCAAAATTCTCCAGCCCTACACCCGTCTGAGGGCTTTTGGTTTCTCAGGAACTGTAAATTTTGTTCCTTACTCATTACAGCACTGTCATTATAAAAACATAATTCACCCTTCACCAAAACAACATTATCATAAAAACATGAATTAACCAATCACCACATTACATATTCATAAAGTCCTGATTCTCGTCTGCCGGTAGTCTGAAAGAGTTTCCGGATGATCCATAGTTCGAAGTCAAGTATCCAGGAACTCCGTGCTGAAGATGTAAGATACATATTCATGTGGTCTTGGTGCCCAGTATAGGTTGTCTGATGAGATTTACTAAGATTTCCAAGAAGTCCCAGATCCAGGATGAGATTTACTTAAGGGAACCAGGCTTTGTGTCTTTTGCGTCTGTATTCATGTGGAGAACATGGATCAGATGCATATCTGTGTACTGAGTCCTGAGTTGATGAGATCACCGAGGCTTGAGTGTCCATCTCCTCCAGGTGCAGGATCTTTATGTTGCTAATCTTGTGTGGTAAGAGTCTTTGTTGAAGGATGCATTCTTTGGACAGTAGCCTCAGGCTGGTGTGGGGTTTGTGGTTTCCAAGATAGTCCAGGGGTTTTGGTTTAAAGCTACACTACATGATTTTTATTACAACATTAAAAGGAACATATGTACAATAAAAACCGAATTATATACCACATTTATCACAGTGCATAAGTTTTTATGTTACTGGCAAGTGACTATCAGGCAGTGTGACTAGCTGCCTGCCCCTTCTCAATTCACCAGTGAAAAAATAAAAAGTAAAGCAGCAGTGGATGTGGCAGGAATGTTAAAGGAGATGCTGCCCTGCCAGCAGGCTCTGAGAACAGTGCCTGCCCCAGCCCCAGAACCTGTGGCACAGCCCGAGGACAGGAAGATCTGCCAACCACAGCAGTGAGGAGTTCGTTTCCAAAAGGAACCTACGGGTAAAGGAGGTGCTGAAATTTGTACTTGGGATGAGCAGGACCACAGAGGCTCATGGCCAGCAGCATCCTGCCCTCTCCCTGCCTGAAGATGGCCAAGCACACCTGCGTCCCCTTGTCCTCCCTGAGAAAGACCTGTGTGGGATCCCTGCAGCCCCTCAACATAATACCTAGGGTCTGGCCTTGGCAGGACAGATCATAGGGTCACCTTCCCAGCCTGATAGAGAGAACTCCCCAATGGCACTCTGTACACCATGGTTTGCCCCGGTTTCCCCCCTCCCTAATGCCCTGGCCCCTTGGTGTCTCCTTTCCTCTGTGTCTCCATTGGTTTCAGGTCCCCAGTGACTGGCCCTGTCTTACCTATAGGTCGCTGACCTTACCTGCCCCTTGTTCTGCCCGTGTGCCTCAAGGTCATTGGCTGCTGTAGCCCATACTTAACCTTGGAACTGGCCAACCCCAGCCCCTTTTGCTTCTGGATTTCCCTTCGGCTCCTGGAAATAAACCTGACTGGAACTGATTCAGTGCAAGGGCCTTCTTGCCTCTCCTTGCTGAGCTAGCCACGTGGCATGTGTGGATGTGTGAGCTTGACTGCTTTGCCTGAGTTTCCCCAAGTGGCCTTTCCACCGGAAAGGCTTATTGGGTCTAGGCTTCAGCTCCACTCCTAAAACACACACTGTTACAGACCTGGGGCATCCTCATCAGAAGTGTTCCCGGCCTCACTGTGCTGGCACCATCACTCAGCCCTGCAGCCCCAGGGAAGCAGCTGCTCTCTCCTGCACTGCCCAGCTTCCCAGCAGCACCAGCTGGGATCAACTGAGTCAGAGTCCCAGGCAGCCACTGAGGGAAGTGGACTCAAACATGGGACTTGAGTAGTAGCTTTTATGAGCTTTACACAAAAAAAATATGCCTTTATAAAAGCTTAACAGCAGGTAGGCATAAGGCCAATGGAAACAGGGAGGTGGTAATTGTCTTTTGAAAGTAATTCCTTTCAACCATAAAACCAAGACTTGATGAAAATGATAAGCCGTGGGATGTGGCTGCCTGATGGTGTATTAACATAAATGCTTCAAGCAGCAGCCACTGTGGCCCCGTGAGCCAGAGGGAGCGGGGAAATTTGCAGCCTCGTCAGCCAACATGAGGAGCTGCTGCACAGAGCCCCATGAGGAGCATGGCAGTGATAATTAATTGTTTAGCTGGAAATAGACCAAAATTGGCCCACCTGTATGAGCTGCCCCTCCTGCCCTCCAGCCAGAGACAGAACAGGGAGTGGTGCTGGGATTGAGAACTAGACCTCATCCCATCCCCATTGGTGAGGCCGCACCTTGAGTATTATGTCCAGTTCTGGGCCCCTCAGTTTATGAAGGATACTGAGATGCTTGAGCATGTCCAGAGGAGGGCAACAAGGTTGGTGAGGGGCTTGGAGCACAAACCCTATGAGGAACGACTGAGGGAGCTGGGGTTGTTTAGCCTGGAGAAGAGAAGACTCAGAGGTGACCTTATCACTCTACAGCCTCCTGAATGGTGCTTGTAGTCAGGTGGGAGTTGATCTCTTTCTTCAGGCAGCAACTAACAGAACGACAGGACATGGTCTCAAGCTGCACCAAGGGAAATATAGGCTGGATATTAGGAAAAAGGTTTTACAGAAAGGGTAATAAAGTATTGGAATGGTCTACCTGGGGAGGTGGTGGATTCACGATCTCTGGATGTGTTTAAGAAAAGACTAGATGTGGCACTTGGTGCCATGGTTTACTTGAGGTTAGGGTTGGGTTGGACTTGATGATCCTGGACGTCTCTTCCAACCTAATGATTCTGATCTCATCCAGGCTCTGTGCTTGCACAAGAGCAGATCTTGTTTCTATGTCATTGTCCTAGGGTGACATTATGATGTTTGTATCCCCAATCGTCTGTTGGGTTTATGCTGGATATTACACTCTGTACCTTTAATATTGGGTCTGAGAGCAAAGGGGAGGGAGAAGCACACGCATTTGTAAAGCACACTCCAGGATTATGGATGCACCATTTACTTCTGTTTATCCCCCAAACAAGAAAGGAAAATATTTGCCTCTCCCAAGTCTCAAAGCTTAAGAAATTTCCTGGAGCTCTGTGGACTTTGGTGGCAGGATGTCAAACAAACAAGAATGCAGGGAGCAATAAACACAGTGGGACTGAAATCCTGCCCTGAAGTTTCATTCCACCTTGGCTCCACCCCAGGGGCTGTGAAGATGCTCCATGGTTGGGTCCAGGTGCTGGCCAACTGGGATGCTGCAGGTGCCAGGACCTCACAATGTGAGTGCACAGTGATGGGACACATCAAGACTGACCACACGTGAGGAGATGCAAGAGCCAAGGTCAATGTGTACCCCAATGTGTTCCCTTCACTGCCCAGCAGCATCCCAGCCCATCCCAAACCTGCTCTTCCTGGGTTTAAGCCCCATCTCTCTGTACCATCTTCCATCTTTCTCTTCACACTTCCAATTTTTACTGCCAGGATAAAAGGGTTTTGAAAGCAGACTCCCTCGAGGACTACGGAAAAAAAAAGGATCAAGATGTGAGACTCAAGGGGAGAGGGGAAAGGTTTTGGGGACAAAAGAACAAAGGCACATTGGCCTTTCAGGATCATGTGTCCTGCTCTGGTTTACTGCAGAAGATGCAGAAGAAAGGGAGAGCCCTTTCAGCATGGAAAAGCAGAGAAAGGTTCAACACAGAGAGCATCGGGAGTGAGAGCAGCCCCATTATCTGACAGAAGTAGAAATAAGACTGGGGGAAAGTATGACTTAAAAGGAACATTAGAACTGATGTTTCCCAGAGCATATGTGTGTTTCTTTCCAGGAGGACGGCATTTGGAAGGATAAGCAGGGTTAAAGAGCCTCATTCATCTTCCCCTTACAACTGTGCTGACTCAGAACCCTTAATCTTTTTATCAACAACAAAGAGAAGTGGAAGGAGCGTGGAAAGGAGCCAGCCTGGATGGGCAAAGAGGGAGAAAAAGAAAGCACAGAAAGAAAACTTCCTTTTTACAGCTTTTAGTTATTCATTCCACAGCAGAAATCTGTCCTGATAAGCTTAGGAAGAAAACCAGTGTCATTAGTTGCGGCTCTGTGACTGCTCCTCCCTGGTGCTATCCTGCAAGGATGGACAGTGGGGACCGGGTGGGGACAGTGCCAGTGCTCCTGTCCTGAGCCCAGGGTGGTGAGAGGGTGTAAGAGCAGCCAGAGGCAGGGTGAGGAGGAAGTTTGAGATGTCACTGGTGGGGATGGAGCTGGAGTCTCCTTGTTTCCAGGCTCACACACTGACAGTGGCACATGGTACCAGCCAAATGTTGGCAGCCCTGGCATCCAGCAAACTTCAGCTTCACCTCAGCCCTGAATATGTCTGAACTCCCTGGGCCAGAAGAATATCAGAGCAAGGCAAAGAAACTGCTCTTGCCTTATTTTGGAGAAGAACAGCATGAGGACCACCATTGCGTCTTTCCTGAAATGGAGGTGTTCATTAACAGCACTGCTCTGGGAGGAAAATGGTCATCACAGCAGGAGAGAGAATGCTTTAAAAAAATCAAATACACCATACAAAATAATCCTACACTGGCTGGAAGATGAGGTCTTTTTCATCCTTAATTTCTGTAATTCCCAGTCATGCTGAGTATGATGCATCCTCATTTATAATGTAAGAATCAAGGTTGGGGCAACAATTATTTTCAGGATCCTATAATCTCAACTGTAAAATTTCACCCCAGGCTGAAAATGAAAGAGCAAATCCTTCACTTTGGCATGCACTGTGTGAGACAAAGCAGTTCCACTGCTAGTAAGTTACGCAAATATAAATGCACATTAGATTCCCCACATAACTGTTTTTTTTCTGATCTTGCGCCAAAAATAAGATCTGAACTGAAATATTAATTTTTCATTGCATGTTTCTGATTCAAGATGTAAAAACAGACTTCCAAGGCTGCAAGCATCTACCTGTTTCCCCCACTCCCAGAGCCCTGGAGATGTTTTTGCTGAGCATACACCCTGCAGACAGCCGCAGTGTCTGGCTGTGCTGTCGGCTGCTGCAGAGCCTCTCTGGAGCTGTTCACTCCAGCCCAGCTCTGGATCCCTACCTGACTGCACCTTGCCAGTCAGCTTCAGAAATTAAAGGGAAAAAAGCCTGGCGAATGCTGCAAAACACAGCCCCCTGTGGAAAGGTCTGTGCATAAACACAGATCCCAGCTCAGCAGCCAGCATGCCTGGCACTGTCTGAGCCCAGCCTGGCCCTGATTTGTGTTGTGCTGAGCTCTCCTGCCCCAGCCACGCTGTCTAGGGAACATCCAGCCTTGGAAGGGAGAGTTTTTGATAGGAAAGCCCATGGTCTCCCAAGTCTGCCAGCCTCCAGACCTCAACAGGCCATCTGTGGTTGGAAAGGGGATGCTCTGACATGAGGGTGTTTTGCAAATGCAGACAAAAACCTTGCAAAGCACACCAAGAACTGAAATGGTGAGAGACTGGGGATGGAAGGAGCAGGAATCCACATGGATTGATGCCAGTGGCAGGTCTTCAGCACATGCCACCAGAAAACACCCACACGTGCAGGGACACCTGACAGGCCATGTGAGTCCACTCCTCTGATTTGGTTTGACTATTTTTTTCTTCCTTTAAGGAAAAGCAGCATTCCCTGTCAGGGATCACTGCCCAGCAGGCTGGGCAGGGCAGGCAGTGGGAACCTGTATCCAGAGTCGCTGCCCTCCTGTCCCAGCACAGGGACACAGCAAAGGAGCCTGACAAGGCAAAAGGACCAAAGTACTTCTTTTGGTCATAAAATCTGACAGTGCTACGACAGGCTGGGGGAACATCAATTGCCATTATTGTTGCTCTGGCCATTAAAAGGAGGAATGGCTCCTGCTCGGGAGAGGTCTGCCCTGGTCTGATCTGGGAAAGCATCCCAGGACAGCCCTTAAGCACCAACTTAAAATTCAGCTCATGTCAAAGTGTTTCCCTCATTTGGGCTGGAGTAAGCAAGCACTTAAGGGATTTCTTTTTCTCTGAGCGCAGACAGACCAAGGCCACACAGACACAGAGCTGAGGGTAAAAACAACATGGGAGGCTTTTCCCTTCCAAAAGACCAAGATGCTTTGAAAGACAGCAAGATTGAGTCTGTAGAAGAGCCTGAACCATGGGGGACAGGGCAGATGCATCTGCAGGCCATGAGGGAGAAGGAAGCACTGGAATTCTGTGCAGCTGCAGATAGCTGTGGGTGCAGCTGAGTTGCAGGGGCACAACCTCATCCCCCACGCCTGCACTCACCTCAGCTCACACCCAAATTGACCTCCAGGCAAAACCCTTATTCATTTTCAGCTTAAGAGTGTAAGTGACTGATCTAAACCAGCCTGGCTGATTTGCCTGCACTGGGTGGTGGCAGGGGCTGGTCCATCTGCAGGTGGTGAGAGTGGCAGCCCAGCCAGAGGTGGTGAATGCCAGTGGGACATGCCCCAGTACCTGCCTACAGCACTGGCTGAGGAGTGGACAACCCATCCTTGGGCACTCTGCAACAGCTCTGGTGATGCTCATGGGGTGAGAGGGAAGTCAGACACCAATTTAAACCTGACTGCAGTATTTACACACATGTACATAAGGCTGAGAGATGACAGAATTATATAATTTTCAGACCTCCTGTTCCGTCACCAGGGAAGGCTCACCAGCCTGAGAGCCATCACTGGGACTGATGGCACAGCTGGTGCTGCCACACTGCTGCTCTTCCGTGGGCTCCCCATCCAGAGCCCCCCAGGTTGTGCAGACACACGGGAGGGATAAGCAGGGTTTCTGGAGCCTGAACATGCTATCACAGGCTTTTCTCTGTTTTAAATTCCTTCTCTTGGCTCTGGAGTTGCTCCACAATGTGCTCATCTGGTGCTCAGCACCCTTGGCCCTGCCTGAGCCCTGAGGAGCCCTCAGCACAGGAGGGGTTGAGCCTCTGGGCTGGCAGAGGGCTGCACACCCTAAGTGGGCTGACGAGATGGGGATGGAAATCCACACTAAGCTGCAGGGAAGCAAAATGGATTGGAGAGAGCATTAGCTAAATCTCTCAGCAAGGGGGCTTGCTGTGCCATCGATGCTGACTTTGAAGCACAGGAGATAACGCTCCTCCTCAGGCTGGAAGGGAAGAGACTGCCTGGGGACCTTGTGCCAGCTGGATGGAGGTGGAGAAGAGGACAGGTGTTCAAGAGGCAGCTAGGGCTGCCAAAGGGTGCCTTGCATCTCCTGTCTGTCCTAAACATGCTCTGAGAGGCAGGCGAAGAAAATCACAGAGTTTTTTGCCAAACCCATGGGGAGATGAGAGACCACTTGGCAGCACCAAGTTCACTTCGGCAGGCCCAGCTGTGCTGCAATGATGCAACTCATCTCTCTCCACGAGATGGAAATACTGTGCCTACACCCTGGAGGCCTCTCCTTCACCCCCCTCTGTGGCTGCAGCCTTGCCTGGGATGCTCAGCCCCCACAGCTTCCCTCTGTGTCCTACCTGCCTCACGCTCCTTCTGGGCACAGCCTGGAAATCAGATCAAGGAAATGATCTGGGCTAAAAATAACCTAGATATAATCCTTTAAACTGCCAGACAGGCAATCAAAATTATGATACTTAGGGATTTGCATGCAGTAGCTAAATGAAGATTATCTTATTTAAATTAGCAGGGGAAAGAAGGTCCATCCAGCAAGGATGAGGCAGCAGGAGCCCCACTCTGACCAGCCCCTGCCCATACCAGCCCCTTCCCAGCAGAGCCAGACCCCAGACAGTATCCAGACTCACTGCCCCATCACACTCGGTACAGAGACAGTTAATTGTAGTGAAATGGGAACGGGTGAAGGAAGTCAAATCGGTGTTTAGTTCTTGGAACAAGCACTATCCCTGACAGAGCATGCACGACTCCATTCCAGAGAGAGGCTAGGCGCATTCCCTC
The DNA here is from genome assembly GCA_027886175.1 of Phylloscopus collybita. NCBI lineage: Eukaryota > Metazoa > Chordata > Aves > Passeriformes > Phylloscopidae > Phylloscopus > Phylloscopus collybita. The sequence goes on from JAJNNQ010000057.1 coordinate 8,089,925, forward strand.
AGACCATGCTAAATAAGCACGATTTATTCAGCTACTACCACTCACATAATTTTTTTACAAATTATTATCCCCTCTGTGTGCCACTCTGCCTGGACACTGGCAGCAAGAACACGGCCAGAGCGGACTCAGTCTGGTTCTGACCAGCACACCCACAGCAGCACGCAGTGATCCAGCCAAACGTGGTGGGAATGGGCATCTCACTGTACCCGCTGGGTGCTTGCTGGTCCTCACCCAGTGTATAAAGTCTCCTGAAATGCACAGGGTATAGGCACCAAAATGTGTGGCATTTAGGAGCCACAACCCTGCTGAGCCCAGGGATGTGGGCTGGGATATGGGAGCACATCCTCTTCTATGCATGTACACCCCAAACCACAGCAGAAATGATCCATGGAACATCAAATACTGAACCAGGAAACTTCCTTAAGCCCAGCATGGGGTTAAGCTTTGAAATATCTCACCACAGGATTTTATAGATGAATAAAATTTACTTGAGTTCAAGAAAAGAAAGGAAATAAGTAGGAGAAAATTTCCTTGTGGGCTGAAGCATCCCAACTCAACCCATTCCACCCCATCCCTTTCCAGCTCCTCCAGCCCACCACAGTGCTGGAGGAGGTGACAACCCTTGGGGAGACAGCAGGACAGTTCTGCCTCTTCCTACACACTTCCCAGGGCTGTGGCCAGAGCCCCTCCCAGGCTGGCTGGCCCTTTGCTATGACTTGTTATGACTGCTCTTAAATACTCAAAACGGCTTAGTTTAAACATCAGTGAAAGATCACTGGGAAGAGCACATCCACACCCAGTATCAGGGCTCTGCTGACAGCAGGTGGTTTGTTATGTTGCCCTAACACAATCCTATCTCTGGCCAGCCCTCCCATGCTAACATTAGTTCTGAAAATGGAATGTGGGCAGTCCAGACAGGAAAGGCTTTGGAAAACTTTGCCTGGGATAGAAACACTGCCATCAAATCCTCCAGGACATAAAATCCCTCCTATCCCTTTATTCTCAGCAAAGGTGGGGTAAAACCTCCCTCTATGATCCTATAAGGACAGGTGTGGAAGGGTTGGAATTAGGTGATCTTTAAGGTCACTTCCAGCTCAAACCATTTTCTTATTGAATCCTCTTCCAAGAAGATTTTCAAGTTTCCCAGTGCTGGTGGGTGGTGAGGGCTGCGGGACCACAGGACAGAGACAGCCTGTCTGATGGGGCTGAACTGCCCACAAGCACAGGCACACGGGCCCAGCTCTTTTCTAGGATTGTCTGTAAATAAAATCTATTTCTAAGATCTCAAACCAATGAATTTTCCCAGTGGATCTTTACAAAGTTATTTAGCTGAAGCCTCTTGGTAATTGTGATGGATTGAGACAATCATCCCAGCTGGAGAGTGGGCAGCAGCAGGGAGAGGGGATAAACATGGACAGCAGCTCATGCCCCTGGAACAGATTTTATTTACACCAGGGACATTCATCAGGGCAGAGCAGCCTGAGAGGCACAGTCCATCTTCAGCTCAAGGGGGAACAGTGGTAGAAGGCACAGCCCTAGGAATAAGCCTGTGTCAAGGGCTGTACAGAGCCAGGCTAAGGATGGCAGCCTTCCCCTTGGCACAGCCTGCAGGTCTTAAATGGCAAAGGCACTGGTCACCCCAGATGACTGCAGTGATTTAAAAGCCTCCCAAATCAAATTCTTTAAGGAACAAGATAGAAAACTTGATAGAAAGCAGTACTGGGAAAAAATAAGTGGCTAACACCCCAGCTTCTGAGAGTCAGCAAAAGGGAACAGCAAGGAAACTGCTATGGCACAATCTGCTGTAAGGTTTGATGCTAAAAGAGAAAGAATTAAATGTATAATTTTACACAACACTTTAAAAAATCAATTTTCATTTTCAGAGATTGGATTTCTTTCTTGTCCCTCTCCCAGGTAATTTTCTCTCTACTTGGCCTTATGCTGTTGATTTCTCACCATGCTTCCAGCAAGTGTGAATGGTGAGTTGACGCTGTTGTACACCACAATGACACAGACTCCGACTCAGAAGGCTGAAAATGACTGTGTTTATTTCCAGGAATCTCTTCCCTTTTATACTATTCTACAGAGAACAACTCAATTGGTGAAACAAAGACAAACTTCTTCGATCACATTGGTCAAACCAGAGGGACATCAAGAAAAAGTCCCTCCTAGGGAAAGAATGTAAACAAAGGTTACAGTTAGAAAAACATGTCTCTTGTTTAAAGAAAACTCTCTGGGAAAGGAGTTTCAGAAAACCAAAACATCTCAGGCACAAACCAGGGCTACAGCGAGTTGCTATGCAAACTCTGTTCCTTCTAGCCTCAGATTATTATTCACTATTGATTCATTGCATCCATCCACAAAAATGCAGACTGCAAAATATCTAGGAGCAGTACAAGAAAAGCAATACAAAATACCTTTAAAAATGTAAAGAGCCAACCACCCAGACAAATATGTGGGACATGAGCAATGGCAGCATCAGCAGGCTGTGCACTGCCTCCCAGCTTCCCTTTAACAAACCCAAGGCAATCTGAGGCAGAAAAGGACAAAGACAAAGCTAGTATCTAATCCTGACTTTGCCCACAAAAGCATTCCAGAGGAATAAGGGCAGCAACCCCGGTCAAAGGTAACAGCAGCAGGTCCAACTTCTCCCCAGTGCACCAACAATGGGAACACATGAGGGTGGTGTGCCTCATAGCAGCAGGGAGAGATGCCAAATTTCCTAAAGCCTAGTCCCAGGTATCCCACTATGTCTCCTAGTGATCTAGAGCAAAAAAACTTCTGCCCTATATAGTCCCACACTCTACAACAGCCCCAAACCATGGATGATGTGAGAGACCACAGTGAAGGTGTGGTTGTAGGAGGAACCTCAAAATCAGTCTTGGTTTGGAAAGACAGGTATCTGCTAGGGAAAGCTGGAGCTTCCTTTGGAACGGAGAATGTAAACCCCCTCCCTCAAAATTATTATAATTTTGCAATTAGGGGCTTTCAGGCAAAGATATGGGAATAGGAATAACAGTTCTTTACTAGGAATATTAAAGCCATAAATGTAGTAGTACAAAAAAACAAGCAAGCAAGCAAACAAAAATCCTAGAAACCCTGACAGAGTCAGAGATATGACGTGCCACCCTGTTGATCAGGGTGTTGGGAGCAGTCCAAAGAAATCTTCCTGGAGTGATAGATGTGGTTCTGTTGGTGTAGGATGATCCTGTAGAAGGGTCCAGTGGTGGTGGGATGAGTCCGGTCTTCCTCTGGGAAATCCAGTGGAAAAAAAGGCTGCCTTGGTGTTCTGAATTGCAGGTTTTATCCAGGAAGGAATGCTTGGCTCTTCCCACTGGGTGGAGGATCTCACAATGGGATGATGTAATGTTTTCAGTCATGTGGTGAGCCTTAATGGCCTATTAACAGCAGATATCCCCTGGAGGGAGAATGGGTTGTGGAAGAGATAAGAAACATTGCTCCACCTGGTTTTAACAGCTGCCTCATTAACAGAAGGCACCTGCCCTCTCCCCCCCAGAGTTATGAGGGATGGTGTCTTGGTTTGGAAAGACAGGTATCTGCCAGGGAAAGCTGGAGTTTCCCTTAGAATGGGGAATGTAAACCCCTCACCCCCCGCCAAATTATAATTTTGCAATCAAGGGCTTTCAGGCAAAGATTTGGGAATAGGAATAACAGTTCTTTACTAAGAATATTAACAATACAAATGTAGTAGAAAGTCAAAACCACCCAACCAAACAAGCAAACAAACAAACAACAATTTTGGAGAACCCTGACAGAGTCAGGGCTACAACCAGACACCCTGTTGGTCAGAGTGTTGGAAGCAGTCTAAAAGTGAGTCCTCCTGGAGTGGCAGATGTGGTTCTGGTGAAGTAGAGATGATCCTGTAGAAAACGGGTCTAGTGATGGTAAAAGGGGTCTAGTGATGGTGAGAAGGGTCTAGTGGGTGAGAAGGGGTTCAGTGGGTGAGAAGGGGTCCAGTCTTCCTCCAGGAACCGGGTGAGAAGCTAGATGCCTTCTTGTTCTTGTGTCTTAGTTTTATTCAGGAAGGAATGGTTGGCTCCCCCCACTGCTGGAGGGGATGTGGTGCATCTCACAATAGGATGATGGAATGTGGATGTATTGCTTTGGGGGGTCTTAATGGCCCATTGTGAAAAGAGATAAGAAACTGCCCCACCTGGTTTTAACAGTTGGCCCATTATCAAAAAGCATCCTCCCCCCCACCCCCCCCGAGTTACAAGAGATAAAGAAAAACATCTCCCCAACTGCTTTCAGCAGATGAAATAGAATACACATTTTTGGTTCCACAACCCAAGACAGATGGGTTACACAAGAGATAGAGAAAAACACCTCCCCAACCGGTTTCAACAGATGGCAAATAGAATACACATTTTTGGTTGTATATTGCAACTCAAGACAATCAGACTTCCTGAAAATGCAGGCAGGATGCCAAGGGACTGATCCTTCTGCCATGTCCTTGGGGAGGCGAGAAGCCTGACTTTCCCCCGGGCAGGGCTCAGGCATGGGAACTAACCAAGACATCCTCTCTCTGGGCTGGGCAGGGCAGCAGCAGGCGTTTCTCCCTCGGTCTCTCAGCTGCAATCCAGATTTAAAGCAATTTAAAGCTCGTCTTTGCAGAGTCCCCCCTGCAGACTCCCCTGTGAGCAGCACCTCACAGCTATTGAATTTCTCAAAAAGCCAGGTAGAATTAGCTCTGCGAGGGTTCAATACCTCTGAGGGTGTCCAGCACCTTACAGAAAATGGCTTAAAGAATTTAGTGAGATGGCATGGTCAAGTATGTCTTGAAAAAGCAAAAAGGTTTTAATAAAAGAAGAAAATAATACAAAACAAAGAACAAAGCCAAGCACAGTGTAGGGACAAGGCCCATACACCTGCTACAACACCTCGAGAATGCACTGAGAAGCCTCGTGCTCTCCTTTAAGTATTGGATGATTTAGGTGGGGTTTTTTTTGGCAAACAGCCCTATAGAGAATAGCTACTTTTCTGAGGAACAGGTAAACAGACCTATCAGTGTTTTTGTCTTGGCACTGAGCCAATTACTGTCAGGAGAGGAAAGAATCTTCTAGTGTTCTTCCCTTAAAAGGTTTTGGGGTGAGTCTTAAACCTTCCCTATATGGAAACATCTGTTCTGGTGTGAAAATGCATTCCTACACACAGTGATGTTCAGAGAGCACCAGAATTTCCCCGTCTTCTTTCCCCTGTGAACCCTTCAGGGTTTGCATTTGTCTTGGTTTAGAAAGACAGGTTTTTTCCAGGGAAACTGGGGTTCCCCTAGAATGGAGAATGCAAACCCCTCACACCCCGCCAAATTATAATTTTGCAATCAAAGGCTCTCAGGCAAAGATTTTGGGGATAGGAATAACAGTTCTTTACTAGGAATATTAACCATACAAATGTAATAGGAAACAAAACCACCCAACCAAACAAGCAAACAAACAAATAAACAACATTTTTGGAAAACCCTGACAGAGTCAGAGCCACAACCTGACCCTGTGATTCAGGGTGTTGAAAGCTGTCCAAAAGTAAGTCCTTCTGAAGTGGCAGACGTGATTCGGTTGGAGCAGAGATGATTCTGTGGAAAAGTAGATCCAGGGGTGGTGAGGAGGGGGTCTGGTGATGATGAGGAGGGGGTCCAGGAAGGATGAGATGGAATCTGGTGAGATGAAGTCTGGTCTTCCTCCCAGGAAAAATCGGGTGAAAAACTAGCAGCTCTCCTGTCTGTGAGTCTCCGTTTATCCAGACAAACTGCCTGCGTTCCCCCCCTCCCCCCCCCCCACTGCCAGGGGATGAGATGTATCTCACAATAGGGTGATAGAAATGCAGATGCACTGCTCTGGAGGGGAAGGTACAGGCTGGGAAGGTGCTAATGGCCTATTAAGATGAGGCATCAGGCCTTCAAACAGATGGAAATAGAATACACAAAACCCGGCTCCACAACCCAGGACAGCATTGCATGAAAGAGAAAAGAAGAGGAAAAATATATGGCTCAATGCATACTCCAAGCAGAAAAACCTATGTACACAGAACACACAAATCATCTCATTCAGGGCTTTGTTTGCAGGAGTTTAATATTCATAATGCACCTATTTTTATATTAGTGCTACTCATGAATATAAGTGAATAATTGCAGCTGATTAAAGACAAAAAAGAAAGGAAATGTGTCCTGGGTTATGGAAAACAAAAATGTGTATTCTATTTTCATCTCCTGAAAGCACTGTTCTTCTTTACTCTGGGAGGAGTAGGGCAGGTGCCTTTTGTCAATGGGCCAACTGTAGGGCATTGTTTCTTATTTGTTTCACCACCAGTCTTCCCTCCAGGGGGATAGTTGTCTGCTAATGGGACATTAACACCTCCCCAAACTAACACATCCCCAAACTATACCCTCCCCAAAGCAGTACGTTCCACATTCCATCATCCTATTGTGAGATGCTCCACCCAGTGGGGGGAGCCAACCATTTCTACCTGGATAAAACTGAGCCACAGGAATGAGAAGGCATCCAGCTTCACCTGATTCCTGGAGGAAGACTGGACCCCTTTCTCACCACCACTGGACCCCTTCTCACCACCACTGGACTCTTGTTCTACGGGACACATTACATCATCCCATTGTGAGATGCTCCACCCAGTGGGGGGAGCCAATCATTCCTACCTAGATAAAAACTGAGACGTAGGAACACGAGGTATCTGGTTCCACCGGATTCCCGGAGGAAGACCGTACCCTTCTCACCATCACTGGACCCTTTTCTACAGGATCATCTCTACTCCACCAGAACCACATCTGCCACTCCAGGAGGACTCACTTTTGGACTGCTTCCAACACCCTGGCCAACAGGGTGTCAGGTTGTAGCTCTGACTCTGTCAGGATTTTCCAAAATTGTTGTTTGTTTGCTAGTGTGATTGGGTGGTTTTGACTTTCTACTACATTTGTATTGTTAATATTCCTAGTAAAGAACTGTTATTCCTATTCCCAAATCTTTGCCTGAAAGCCCTTAATTGTAAAATTATAATTTGGCGGGGGTGAGGGGTTTACATTCCCCATTCTAAGGGAAACTCCAGCTTTCCCTGGCAGATACCTGTCTTTCCAAACCAAGACAAAATGTTAACACTGAGACAAACAAACACTGACTGGTAAATAGAAACACTCAAGGATTTAATTCCCTGGATAAGAGGTGGGAGGGGGCAGTGAGAGCAGAGAGCTCCTGCCACAGAATTCCTCAGAACTGACTGCAGCTTGTGTTCCTCGTTGTACCTTCCAACAAATAATTTACAGTGCTATTGTAGTTTTTGTTTTCCAAATGGTCTCAGCCCCAGTGTAATACTGGAAGTTTGTCTTTTCCTATCAAACACAAGACTGAATTTGTGTGTTCCCTCCTGTGTTCCCTTCCACTGGTGGTTCATGTACAGCTAAACTGGGCAGGCTGGGAGCACTTCAGCTGGGCAAAGGGAAAGCAGTGTCCAGGGGATGGGGGCACTGGGAAAAAAGTCCCTGTCCCTCCACCTTTCCATGCAGGTGTCCCTGATCCTCACACCTTGGCATGGGGAGGTGCCACCAGCCCTGGGAGATGCTCAGTGCCCTCCTGGCCCTGTGTGAGGGGCACCCATGGGTCCCTCTTCTCTATGGCACCAAAATGAAAGTCTCTTTGTTGAGCAGCAGTCTAGAAAAAATACAATTGATTTTCTGACTTCTGGTCAGATTTTCCACCAAAATAGAGTGCTTGCAAAAACTGGGAAATCCCCAATTTCAGTTAAATTGAGTGCATTCCAGGGACTTCACCTTCAAGAAGGCAGCAAGATGATTTACATTCTGACCTAGATTTCTAACCCAAATATATTTTCCTGAATGGGAAATGACATTTCATTTGCTCAAGGGTTTTATTTATTTATTTATCAAGTGTTATAAACGTATGCTATAAAGTTGTGTTTTTGCAAATATTAAGGTGAATGCTATGTGAATATAGTTTTTATTTCTGCTATTAGCAAAGCTTGAACATAGTAGTGGGATAGGTGATATATGAATATGCTTGTAACTGGACAGCCTGTTTGGTTGGGATAACATCCAGCGAACATATGATGCGGACCCTGCTGCTGACACGCCAACTATCAACACCGACCATCTGTGGAAAGTATGGACCAAGGCCCAAGCTGGAGGTGATAAGGAAGACACAGCCAAGAAACACGCATGCTCTAAAAAGGTGGACCCAAGGAGGGGCCATGCTAAACAGTTCCTGGAATATGGAAACTAGTTTATGGAAAAAAATTCTGAACATGCATGATGATTCATCAAAAACTGATGCAATAGAAAGGGTATTTAAAGAAGGCCTCTGAAAAAGCAGCGCGTGCACTTGGCTGAATGCCAAGTCACCCAGCCATCAATTCTTTGCTATTTTTGTCTCCTAATTGTCTTATTTCTTTATTAAACTTACTTCTGAAAATTTACCAGGAAAGCGAACTTCGTTTTTCACATCAAGGAAAAGGGATGGAAGGAAAGGCTTTCCTTCTCAGATTTCTACCAAAGAGTTGGGAAGAGATGAGACTAATTCTCTGGTCACACATAAGTGGGGGAAAAGTGGTCCCTGTGAGGTCACTGTGCCCACATGCCTTCACTGTGTGATAGCCAAGTCCAAAAATCTATGCTGAAGCTCAAGTTCTAGGGTCAGTCAGTGCCTCTGCCCAGTGGGATCTCAGCCCATGGACACCCTGTGCTCTGGTCCATGTGGCAGCAGGAGCTCAGATGACAATGGCAAAAGCCCAAAGATGTTTGGGGTCATACAAGACACTTCACAAATGTTTCCAGAAAGCTGGAGTCCAAACAACGTGAAATCAAGGGGTTTGTATGTGAAAGAAATAGAGAGCCCCAAGTTATGCACTCCCAAGTTGTACTGTTATACTGTTTTGCTGTAAAATTAAAGTTGCACTGTTACTTACCTGTTTTAAACTGTTCATGTTGAATCTGTACCCCTGAATTTCTGCTTGTTATGTCCCGAGTTTTGTACTCTTTCCCCCTGGGTTTTGGGCTCCCCTCTCCCCATCGGGTGAGCCCGCCGCTGCTTCCTGCTGCTTCCAGCCTGCCTGCCCGTCGAACTGCGGACACCGCCCCTTATGGAAATCGGAAGACTCCCAGAGTGCCTGACTACGGCCGGAAGTCCAGTCGACGCTAGAAAAAAACCCTAAAAAACAGCGAGCCGACACAGAAACTGGACCTAAGAAGGACAATGCTGTGCGAGGCACATGTCCAGCTACCTGCAGGTAGCAGGTATTTTGTTACCTTCTCGCCATGACCTGAAAGGAACTGGAGAGAGGTGACCCCCCTGGACCACACGAACCAAGGGGATTCTTTGGAAACTCCCGTGAGGAGGGAATCCCGACTCTGCGGCGTCAGCAGCAGATTCGACTTGCACCTCCTCCTCCGTGGTGTCCACTGGGAGCAGCGGCGGCGTGCGCAGCCCCTCGATCCCCCTACCCAGAGCTGATTTCTAATAAAGGCCTTTTCAAAGGAGCTGGTCTCCTGGCCCATTTATAACAGTATGTAGGAAAAATACTGTCTCTGTCTAGGAAAAATACTATCCCCATCTATGGGAGAGTCCATGAAACAGCTTGGAAGGACCTTCAAGCACTGAACAGTTTACCTTCACAGCCTGGGAGCTTCTGTGTTGTATTCCCTCTGGTATCCCCTCCCTGTGAAACCCTACCTGCCCCTTGACTCTGACCTATGGCCTTTGGCCATAGGTAACCCCGCCCCCTACCCTGAAATGCATAAAACCCCCTGTCCCTCCGGGGTTGGGCCTCTTTCGCCTTGGGATCCCTTCTTGGAATAAACCTTGGAACACATCTCAGGGTAAGAGCCTCTTTTGGTTTTATGTCCCTATCCTGAAGATTCCCCTCACCCTAACCTCCCTAAATCTGAGCTAGCAGCTAGCCTCGGGGGGCTGAGGGAAGGGGAACACTTCAGTTGGCGTCCACGTGGCCTGAAAACCACGCAAAGCCTGGAGTCTCTTATCTTGAGATCTCAAAAGCTTTTGGACTGTTCATCTGCTTCTCCACCGATCCAGCTGCTTTTTGTGCAGTTGGGGGGGGTTGAAGAAGAATCGACAGCCTGTGTACCCACATAGGTCGATTCGGTAGGGACTTTTTATAGGAAAAGAGCAGGGCACCCCAAAAGCACGAGATCCTCCCCTCAGGCAAAAAAAGGGGGGAGGGCAGTCTCGGTGTGGCTGGGAAAAAGAAAGATCTTTTGCTGCGGGTGGGCATTGAGTCCATAGCCACGCGGTGAAGCCCTTTTAAAACCCAGTGCAACATCTCAGAAGTTGTGCTTGTGATTCATCTCTGGGAAGCCAGGCGGAGGCTGTCCCAGAGATCCACGGCGTCTCGGGGTGTTGCGGGCTTTGAGGAGAACCCCGGACAACGGGGCGACCCCCTCACGGCCCCCGGAGCCGGGGAAGCTCGGCAGGGTGCCAATTCCCCGCCTTGGAGTACCACCCCCGACGTCCCGGAGTTCTCGGAATTGAGAGTGGGGCTGGGACAGAGCCGTGTGTGTGTGGTTTTTTTCTTCTTTTTTTTTAACGCTTTAACATCACAAATATGGGTTCTAACTTTTCCACTAAACAAAGGAGTCTTTTAAAACAGCTTAAACCTGTTTTGAAAGATCTTAAAATCCCTAATAGTTTATTAAAGAGTTTTATCCGTTGGTTGTTTGCTGAGTTTCCAGATTTTAACCTGCATAATGTTTATTCCGTGGCATTTTGGGATGATATTGGGCAATTACTCACCTTAAAAATTGAAAATGGAGACACAAAAGCTTGGAAATTTATCCCAATTTTCTTAAAAGCAAGCAAGCATCTATTGGAATTAGAATGCAGCAAACAGCCACAGAAAACCCCCTCATCCTCTTCTTTCCCCTCCCAGACCCCTATTCCCTACGAGAAGACCCCCCAACCACCGCAGTATACTGTGGAGAGGGGGAGCAATGGCGGCAACCACGTGCTCAGGTCTCCTTCCCACAGCCCATTCCTCCCCCATAGCCCCAACTCTCTCCCATACCCTGTGCCTTGCAACCCCGCCCCCTGCCTTCTCTCCGCCCCCTGCTACCCTGGCAACAAGTGCAGCGTCCTTTTCCCCAGCCCCCAGCCCAGCACGGGACACGGGGAAGGGGGGAGGGCGCAAACCGCGGGCGGCGTGGCGCCGGCGGCAGCGGCCGCTTTCGGTGCCGATGCCGGCAGCGCCGTTGCCGCGGTCCGCGGCGCGCGCAGCGCCGTGGGCGCCTGCGGAGCGGGCGGCCCTGTGGCGGCACGCGGCCACGCGAGCGGCGAGGCAGGCACGGGTGGCGCGCGCGCCGCCAGCAGAGCGGGCAGCCCCGCGCAGGCGGCGGTATGCCTGCCCGGTGCCGGGGCGAGCGGCAGCACGGGCGGCCCCGCGCCGGTGGCGGCGGGCGAGCCCTGTGACGCAGATGCTGGCAGCACGTGTGGCTGCTGCATGGCGGCGCGCGGGGGTCCCGCAGCCGCCCGCGGCAGCCACGGCACGGCAGGCGCCCGAGGTGTGGCAGAGGGGCTTTCCCCCCCGCCCGAAAGCGGCGGCGGTCCCGCCCCCCCTCCCGAGAGTGGAGGGGGGGGGGCGGGACCCCCGCCTCCCCACAGCCACGATGGGGATGGCAGCTCCCTCACAGCTTCAACCCAGGACCAGTCCAGCACGGGAATCCCGGGTGGGGGGAGGGGACTGCCTGCCATTGTAGCCCAAAGGGGAGAAAGCACAATGCCTTCTACCTCTCAGCTTCATACAACAGCAATAGAACTTTCCCAAATCCAGACTAATTCTAATGAAAGCATTCCCCATGTTGCACCTGTAGTGTATCTTGGCAGGAAAAATGGTAGAATAGATTATAAGCCATTTTCTTACCAAGACAAAAAAAGAACTTTGTAAAATACAAAGGGAATTCGGCAGATCCAGTGAAATTTTTAAAAGCATGATAACAGCTACATTCAGTTCAAATGAATTAGTACCAACTGATATTAAAGATTTGTTCAGATGTTTACTAACACCTTCAGAATATGAATTGTGGGAGTGCATGTGGAAAAAAACTTTAAAAACAGCATTGCACGACATTCAACAAACTCCTGAAACAGCACAAGATAATGATGATAATGAGTTAACTTTAGACCACCTGTGTGGGGAGGGTGAAATGCATTGTCCTGAAAAACAGACCAGATTACTATCAAAGCAAATTTTAGATAAGATTTGTATTGCAGCAGAAAAGACCTTTTATCAGTTACCAACTACTGAAAGTCAATGCAGTTTTATGGATGTTAAACAGTTTCCTTCAGAAAGTTTTTTGCAGTTTGTTGACCGATTGAGGAGACAGGTGGAAAGACAAGTGCCTGCACCTTCCATACAGACCACAATGATCAAAGAGATGGCTCGGAGAAATGCTAATGAAACTTGTCGCAGAATCATACTTAGCCTTCCCCTGGATCCACCACCATCCTTAACTCACATGATCGAAGCTTGTGCCATGAAAGCAGAGATGTTCAGCGAACCTGAAAGAAATCCAGGACCGGCACACCCCAGGACTGCAGCACCTGTGCTACCAGAACCAAGAATGCAACCACTACCACCAGACCGCCTACAGCATATCATCTGCCATCTCTGCAAACAGACCGGACATTTTGCAGTTTCCTGCCCTTGAAACCGGAACCAGAACCAGCAAAGGAAGCCCAACAAACAAAAAAACTAATTTCTCAGCGCGCCCCCATTGTCAATGCGATCACGCGCGAGAACATAAATATGCGGGGTCCTCCACCAGTTGATACCTCTCTCTTAACAAAAAAAGGGGGAGGGGGTGGAGGTAAAAGAAGGTGAAAATGTCAAATGCTCAATTAACAAGGTTTGGCAGCCGCGAGGCCGGTATAGGCTCGTGATTACCAAAGATTTTCATTTCAGATCTACTGACTGGACATTAATTACAGTGCATCTGCCAGACATCTCACAAGAACTGACGGGTAACCACATGGAACAAGAGAGTGAGTGTTTTGTTATTGGGGATACTGCACACACACCTGAGGAAATTGAGGTAGTTCCCAAGACCATTAAGGGAAAGATAACATGCCTCATGCTTTTGGCACGCTGTGAACACCCACCACTCTACCTGGCAGAGGGGCAAATCCTTGCCCAGGCCATTCCCGTTCCCGCAGAGGTAATAGCAGATGGAAAATCACTCGAAGTCTACTGGGCAGAGGTGGTGGGAGAGGACAAACCTTCCATGGCATGCAATATAGCAAATGGGCTAGAGCGCCTCCATGTGGAGGGGGTCCTAGATACAGGGGCGAGCGTGACCGTTCTACCAGAGAACAAGTGACCATCACACTGGGAATTGCAACCTGTCGCAGGCAAACTTCAGGGTATAGGAGGAATCACATTAGCAAAAATTTCAAAAAATATACAAATTGAGGGACCTGAAGGAAAATTGGCAAGTGTCCGTCCATTCGTTGCAAACTTCAAAACCCCCTTGTGGGGGAGAGACACCATGTCCCAATGGGGAGTCCAATTGGTCATTCCTAAGACACCCCAAGATTTTTAGAAATAGCCACTGTGACGCGCCCTACCCACAAGTTAACATGGTTAGATAACACCCCAAAATGGGTAGCACAGTGGCCATTGAGCAAAGAAAAGCTCAAGGCGCTTGAGGAGCTTGTGGAGGAACAGGTGGCTCAAGGCCACCTAGAGGAAACAACAAGCCCTTGGAATTTCCCAGTCTTTTTAATAAAGAAACCGGGAAAAGACAAGTGGAGGCTGCTCCATGATCTCAGGGAAATAAACAAAATGATAGAGGACATGGGACCGCTTCAACCAGGGATGCCTTCTCCAACAATGCTCCCTCGAAATTGGCAATTAGCTGTTTTAGATATTAAAGATTGTTTCTTTCAAATTCCTCTACACCCAGAAGATGCCCCAAGGTTTGCATTCTCAGTTCCTACCCTGAATCGCCAGGCTCCGATGAAAAGATATCACTGGAAATCCCTTCCCCAAGGTCTAAAACCAGCTCCTTTCATATGCCAACAGTACGTAGCATCATTACTGTCACCTGTTCGTGCTGAGAGACAGGATGCCATCATCCTTCACTACATGGATGATGTGCTGGTGTGTGCCCCCAATGACTCTATACTCCAACACACGCTTGACCTAGTGGTTAAGGTTTTAACATCTGCTGGATTTCAATTGCAGGAAGACAAAGTTCAAAGGATGCCACCTTGGAAGTACCTGGGCTTGCAAATTTCAGCGAGGACCGTTGTTCCTCAGAAATTGGAAATCGACTGTAATCCTAAAACCCTAGCAGATCTCCACTCCCTGTGTGGGTCACTGAATTGGGTGAGACCCTGGCTAGGCCTCACAAATGAGGACTTAGACCCTCTTTTCAATTTATTGAAAGGGGAGAGGGAGCTGGTCTCCCCCAGGGAGCTGACCCCAGAGGCAAAGACAGCAATCGAAAAGGTACAGAAAGCCTTGTCAGAGAGACAAGCTCACAAGTATGAACCAAGCTTACCTTTCCATTTCATTGTGCTAGGAAAGCTGCCACACTTGCATGGGTTGGTTTACCAATGGATCGAAGGGCAGAGAAATTCACTCTTGATCATAGAGTGGGTCTTCCTCTCTCACCAGAGATCCAAGACCATCACTGAGCCACAAGAGTTGATAGCTCAATTGACTCAGAAGGCCAGGTTGAGGTTATGTGAACTGGCTGGTTGTGACTTTGCATGTATTCACCTCCCAATCAAACTCTCAGAGGAGGGAAGGAACTCTCCAAAGAGACTGACCAAAGAGATGTTTGAGCATTTGCTCCAGAGCAATGCCAGTCTCCAGTTATCTCTGGACAGCTACAGGGGACAAATATCAGTCCATGCCCCATCCCACAAGCTGTTCAATGAGGAATTCCACCTCATTCCTCGTGAGAAAAGGAGTCGGAGACCACTCAAGGCTCTCACAGTGCTCACGGATGCATCTGGGACTTCCCACAAGTCGGTGATGACTTGGAGAAATCCTCAGACTCAGCATTGGGAAGCTGATGTTGAGTTTGTGGAGGGATCTCCCCAGATAGCTGAACTGGCTGCAGTGGTAAGAGCTTTTGAGAAGTTCTCAGAGCCAATTAACTTGGTGACTGACTCCGCATATGTAGCTGGGGTAGTGTCCAGAGCGGAGCAGGCTGTGCTCAAAGAGATCGAGAATGAGCACCTATTTAGGTTGCTTTCAAGGCTGATTTATTTGGTTTCTAATCGGGAACATCCGTTCTTTGTAATGCATGTAAGGTCACACACCGATTTGCCAGGTGAAATTGCAGAGGGGCATCGTCGAGCAGACTCCCTTGCTGCACCAGTAGAAAAAGCATGTCTCCCTGACATCTTCCAACAGGCAAAACTGAGTCACCAACAGTATCATCAAAATGTGCCAGGCCTGATCCATCAGTTCCAGCTAACACGGAGTCAGGCTCGAGCTATCGTGGCCACCTGTCCCAATTGCGAGCTCCAGGCCATGCCATCCATGGGTATGGGGGTTAATCCCCGAGGCCTTGGCAGTTGTGAGGTATGGCAGACAGACATCACACACATTCCTAGCTTTGGTCGCCTCAAATGTGTTCATGTAAGTATCGACACACATTCAGGTGCAGTGTACGCCTCTGCCCACGCAGGAGAGAAGGCTGTGCACGCCAAACAACACCTAGTGCAAGCTTTTTCAGTGTTGGGGATCCCAAAAGAAATTAAAACGGACAATGGCCCAGCATACGTGTCCAAGGAGTTCCTAGAATTTGTCCAGCAGTGGGGAGTGGAACATAAAACTGGCATCCCCCACTCCCCCACAGGCCAAGCTGTGGTTGAGCGTGCACATCAGACACTCAAACAGGTCTTAGCTAAGCAGAGCAGCACTACTGCGTGGATGTCTCCACAGCAGAAGCTCTGCAAAGCCATCTTTACCATCAATTTTCTGAACTGTTCATTTGAAAACATGAGTCCACCTGTAGTTAGTCATTTTAACAATGGGAACCAGTTCAAGCCATCTCAACGTCCACCGGTCCTGATTAGGGATCCAGAAACTTGGGAAACCAAGGGTCCCTATGAGCTCGTGACCTGGGGTCGTGGCTATGCGTGCGTAGCTACTCCCTCAGGCCCTCGGTGGATTCCCCAGAAGTGGGTGAAACCTTTTGTCCCCAAGAATCCAGCTCCAGCAGAAGAAGATGAAAAGCAAGTAACCACTGCCTCCAAGAGAAGACGCCGTCGGAGGGAGAAAAGAGAAGCTTCCCAAGTGTAAACTCCTTCCTGCAGAAGCAGAGACTTTTTAACATGTTTTAAAAATGTTTGTTTTTCCTTTAACTTTGTTAAACAAAAAAGGGTGAGATGTTGTATTCCCTCTGGTATCCCCTCCCTGTGAAACCCTACCTGCCCCTTGACTCTGACCTATGGCCTTTGGCCATAGGTAACCCCACCCCCTACCCTGAAATGCATAAAACCCCCTGTCCCTCCGGGGTTGGGCCTCTTTCGCCTTATGATCCCTTCTTGGAATAAACCTTGGAACACATCTCAGGGTAAGAGCCTCTTTTGGTTTTATGTCCCTATCCTGAAGATTCCCCTCACCCTAACCTCCCTAAATCTGAGCTAGCAGCTAGCCTCGGGGGGCTGAGGGAAGGGGAACACTTCACTTCTGGATTTCTTTCCCAGCTAATTCAGTGCTGAGAAGGGACCACAGCTGCTGTTTTGCAGGATGGAAGAGAGCAGCAGCCAGCAACAGGCAGAGAGAGAAGTCCTGGTGACCCCCAGCCCCCTGCAGGCACTTCCCTGTCTCCTGAATCCTTGCTTCCACATTCCTCTAACTCACGGCATTGCTGCTGCACTTACCAATACCCAATCTCACCCAGAACAACACTGCACAGTCTGTGGCTCCTAGTTTCACATGGTAATCTCTCCCTGCATCTCTTCTCCCTCTGCACATTTCTGATGGAGTCATACTGAGTTAGATGATTTCCTGCTCCAGGAGGAATGAGGGCAGCAGCAGAGCTGAGTCAGACAGCCCAGGACACTCCAGCAAGGCTCTTTGAAGCTCCTCACCTAACAGATTCTGCAAAAGGCACTTAAGGAGGGAGACAGCCTAATATTGCATCACAGAGCTAATCACCATAAGAGAAAAGCCTTTGTGCATTGTGAAGTTCAGGTCAAAGCAGCTCAGCTCGAGTGCTGTCAACAACCCCTTGTTCTGACACAAACATGCTCATCACAGAGTGACAGATGAATAGAAAAAGCAGGAGAAATTGACATAATCACAAAGTGGCACCTTTAAATATGAGTGTGCTAGGATAAAACCTGCCCCTGCCCTCCACCTGCATACTTGCAGGTCCCTGGAATAGTTATGCCTGCTACATGACAAACCAAGTAATTAGCTCTCTATTTGCCGGCAGCCAATGCCTGACCTGCGGATTTCATCTGGCTAAGAGGTTTATTTTCCTCTACCTGGCTCCTGACAGTGTCATCTTTCACCAGGCACATGTTTCTCCACCCTCCAAGCAGCTTAGCACTCGGTCCCGCTGAGTACAGGACCCGCTCAGGAAGATTTCCTGGTGAAATGTCTGAATTGCACCTTATCTCCTCTTGCTGGGGACCTGCTCCTCAGGCTGCATATGCAGCCTCCAATACCATTTAAGAGCCATTGGGATATAAAATCTCCATTTTGGCCACCCCAGGGCGATTCTGGGCAAAAGGGGGATAACAAGGCTGGCGAGTGTTTGTGCTCCGCGGAGCTCCCATTGTTCCCGGCTCCTTGTCTTCCTGCCCAATGTTCACTGGCCACTTGCCTTCCTCCCCGGCTTTTTGAAGAGGATTCTTTGCTTCCCTTTGTTGCTGTCCCTGCCCCACAGCGAGCCAAGCACTGACCTCTGAAAGGAGCCAACAAAGCAATAGGGACACAGCCTAGCCAGGACAGGGAGCACCGCGGCACGGGGCAGGGCTAGGCAGGAGGCAAAGAGTGGATCTCGCATGATAAAAACAAATAAATAGAGCAGAAGTGTGAAAATGAGCCCGACGTTCATTATGGGAAATATTCATACAGCTGAGGCTCCTCGTGAATTATCCAGGAGCTGCTAGATGAGAAGGGCAGTGAGACTAGCAAGTGTTTTCTGCTGCGTGCCCAGGCTCCAGGAGCAGTCAAGTTGCCTGAGTGGCCGTGCCCATTGCCCTCCCTGCGCTCCCAGGGGTCCAAGGGCCCTGATCTATGCAGCAAAGGCTCCATCTGGGAGATGGCTCCGACCTGGGCGGTGAGACAGAGGTTGTACATCAGGGCTCAGTGCATCCCTCAGCCACAGCCAACACAGATCATGTGGTGATTGGTTAATTCATGTTTTTATGATGATGTTGTTTTGGTGAAGGGTGAATTATGTTTTTATAATAACAGTGTTGTAATAAGTAAAGAATAAAATTTACAGTTCTCAAGAAACTAAGAGCCCCAGACAGGTGCAGGGCTGGAGAATTTCGCAAGAGATTTCCCTCACCTCCCGAGCAGGGATATAGGAATTATAATACCAATGAGAGGTGGAGAGCAACCAGGGGGAGGGATGATCAGCATCTGATAAGGACCGATACCTGATACCCGGAGACATATCTTATCTGGGACATTAAGGGTACTCCGAGGACCTCCAACACCCAGGAAATCCTTTCAGGCACGACTTCAGTTCTCCTGATCCTATCAACCCCAACATGAGGGACAAAAGAACTTACAGAAATTCTATACTGAACAGCAAGTCCGGTCCATGGAAGTTTCAACATCCCCCCCGACTCCGGGGCTTGGAAGACAAGTCAGGACATGTACACGGAGCCCAAACCAGGAGGGGTATAAAGCTAACAGACTTGGGCTCGGGCACTCATGAAACCTCGGAGAAACGTGACGCGGTAGAGGTCACGTTTGGGGTTTTCACCCAGTGCGCACTGTTTCCTTGCTTCGCTGGCTCTGTCGATTGCTTTATTTGGCTTTGTCATTTTCTTGTCCAAAATATTCGTTGGCAATAAATTGTTTTTGCTGAGATTGGCTCTTTAAATTTATAACAGATCACAAGCTGCTCTAAGTGTGACTGGCAGCACTGTCTGCTGGGGGATGCAGGTTCTGCATCCCTCTCACACTGTCTGGAGCCCTGAGTGTCTGTACAAAACCCAGTGCCACCTCCTTCTGCCCTAATGGTGGTTCCACAAGGCCACAAGGACTCCAGCCCCACTGCTGGCAAGGATAATCCTTCTGCTGTGAGTGCCTCAGGCCCAGCACGACCCTGCCAGGTTGACTCCAGCTGCCCAGCATCCACCCTGCTCCCCACTTGGAGCCCCTATTCCTCGGGGCGTGGAGCAGCCCCAGCCTGCATCACCTTCCCAATCTCTCCTGCAAGGGAGGAGGAGCAGCACCGTGGGCACCACTCAGCTGGCACCAGCCAGGAAGAGCAGAGCCTCAGCAAGAGGAGGGTTTGTAGCACAGGTCTGTTCTCACACCTCCAGCCCATCCTGGGAGACAGAATGACTCTGCTCTGCACAAGCCACATGCTCCTGCACTGCTCTGTGTTAAGGACAGGAGACAAGTCTTTCCATGAGCATAAACCCAGCACACAAAAATAGATAATTGTCCGTTCAAGCCTGCAGGCTGTGAATGTTGTTAAGGGAATAAATTGCCTCCAGCTACCCTGTGCCCTCCTGGCCCCAGCCCACTAAGGTGTTTGTGGGAATGTGTGCAGGTCACCGCCTGGCTCACCCTGACTCACCTGATGCATCCCAAAATACCAACCTCCTCCAGCAAAAACTGCAGAGCTGAATTAACTGTGGTAATCAGCTCCACACGGTGCTCCTACCAGGTGCAGGCAACGCAGCTCCTGTCGCCTGCAGAGCCGGGCTCCACGCTGAGATAGCCCTGTGTGCAAGGACCTGCCCAGCTGTGACTGGCTCTGCAGCATGACTCTCAGCCGCCTGTGCCCCGGCCATGTGTAGAGATGCTGTGCTGCTGCAGGGCATAACCGCTCTGGGAAGCTGCTTTACACTGCAGGGAGCACTCACATATAAAAAGGCTTACAAAAAGCTGGTGTAAAGAAGCTCCTTACTGCCGTAGCTCAAACCTAGTAGGAGTATAATGTGTACCCTTGACATACTTCTGCTAAGACCTGGCAGTGCAAGGTTTATTTTTTCCCTAAGTTATTTTTTATCTCCCTCTGGTCCCTGATTTACCCTGCATGGGAGGATTTATACATTCCAAAGAGCCTGCAAAACGCTTTGTGGAAGAGTGCAAAAGAAGGGTAAAAGAGCATTGATATTTGCGGCTCCTGTGAGCTGGAGATGGCCAGCCAGGGGTGAAAGGAGTGGGAGAGAAATCCAAGGGGCTGCTGGGATAGCCACACAAGCAGCTCCATCCCAGTTCCCCTCCCACTTTTGCAGTGCCTGCAGTGGACTGAAGGCAGGATGGAGTGGGGGATGTCTGGGAAAAGCATCACCTTGGCTGGCCAAGCCTGCAGCTGTGACTTGCCCAGCATGGGATCACCCCCCTGTTTGCTCCCCGCAGCCCAGGGACCTGGCAGGGAGATGCAGTTGATCCCTGGCCTTGGCTGTAATGGGAACCAGTGGCCTTGGCCAGCACAGCAGCTTCCCAGGGATGGAAGGACAGCAGGGCCAAGTGCCCTTGAGGATTTTGGTGCTGCTTCCCAGCACCACTTGCAGGGACACAGCTGTGGCAGTGGGAATCTGCCGGCAGAAATCCCCCCCAGTGGCAGCAAGGATGCTAGAAGGGGAGTGCAGGGGGAGCCTGTCCCCCAGCCCAAAAGCTGCCCAATTAGCACATCCTCGTTCTCATTCCCACACTGTTGGCACATTCCCCCCAGGCCCTGCAGAAGCAGCAGGTGGCTACTCTCATCCTGCTCAAACCAGGGAGCCACTGCACAAAGAAAGGGGAGTGAAACCCAAACACCATTTGGCCCAGATGCTTGACACTGGGTGATCAAAGCCTTGCTGAGAGGAGTAGCTCTCCATGAACTTGTGGGGAAGCATTTAGTCCAGTTTCCTCAGGAAATGAGGCTGGTTGAGTCACAACTATTAGTCAGTGCCTAATGAATTCTGAGCCCCTTGGCCAAGTTCAAACAAAAACTGCATGGAAGGGGAGCCCATGAGGTGTCACATACTAAGGGGCTTTGGGGGGCTGCAGAGCAGGGGATGCAGGGACCACCTCCCAGTGTGAGCACTCCCAGGACTGAGCTCCACACTGACCTACATCAGGAGCCCCGAAACGAGGCTCATCCAGCTGAAACCCCCACAGCCTCATTTTTCTCCGTGGTGCATCCCTGAGGAGCAGGGACACCAGGATGGGCCGTGTTTCGCTGGAGGGGCAGTCAGCAGGAGCAGCCTCCGTGCCTGGCGAGGAGTTTGCTCTGCTCCAGCCCACAGTTTGCTGATTTATGTTTAAAACACAGACAATTTAATTATATGGGAGCTGATGCTGCTAAATGCATAATGGCACTTAAATGCCAGGCCTCATCCGGTTGCCACGTAAATCACCATTGAAAGAAATAGAAAGCCCCAGGTTATGCACTCCCAAGTTGTACTGTTATACTGTTTTGCTGTAAAATTAAAGTTGCACTGTTACTTACCTGTTTTAAACTGTTCATGTTGAATCTGTACCCCTGAATTTCTGCTTGTTATGTCCCAAGTTTTGTACCCTTTCTCCCTGAATTCTGGGTTTTCCCCTCTCCGTCGAGTAAAGCCCGCCGCCACTTCCTGCTACCCCCCCTGCTGCTTCCTGCTGCCTGCCGTCGAGCTGGGGACACCGCCCAGTATGGAGATAAGGGAACTCCCATGGTGCCTGGCTGTGGCCGGAGGTCCACTTGGAGCTAGAAAAGACCCTGGGACAGCGAGCTGACACAGAAACTGGACCTAAGAAGGACAAAACTGTGCGAGGCACATGTCTAGCTACCTGCAGGTAGCAGGTATTTTTTGTTACTTTCTCGCCATGACCTGAAAGGAACTGGAGAGAGGTGACCCCCCTGGACCACACGAGCCAAAGTGATTCTTTGGTAACTCCCACGAGGACGGAATCCCGACTCTGCAGCAGCAGCAGCAGCAGCAGATTCGATTGCACCTCCTCCTCCGTGGTGTCCACTGGGAGCAGCGGCGGCGTGCGCAGCCCCTCGAGCCCCCTACCCAGAGCTGATTTCTAATAAAGGCCTTTTCAAAGGAGCTGGTCTCCTGGCCCATTTATAACACCATGGTTAAGCTGGTAACTGAGAGCACAAATAGCAGGGGCTGAGCATGCATCACCCAAAACTCCCTGCCAGCAGCCGAACCCAGGGGCATTTCGGGAGAATGTGCAAGGATGAAGGGACATGACAGATGGGCTGGCATGGGGTCCTTGACCCATCGGAGGGATTTTGTTTCGGGGATTACACCCCAAGTCAGAGCCACATGGGAGAGCCAGACTCCAGCAATTTACACACCCAGCAATTCAGGTTCCAGTAAACTAAAATCAATACAAATAAAGGAATAATAAGAGACATTGCAAGGAAGGATGGGAAAGGAATAGTCAGCTACTCTGCTAGAAAAAAAAAGCACAAATCCTGCTGAGCTCCAGGCAGTTCCATGGAGGCTTAGGGTGTTGTGAGGCAGGTTTAGGGCACTGTCCCACTCCACTACTCACCCTGCCCTGGCCCAGCACAAGTGCTTAGCTGAGTCAAGCAGCTAAGCCAGCAAAACCCCTGTAATAAATAGCGAAAGCCAATCTAAAATAAAATAGAATTTATTGCCAGATTTGCCCGCGAAAAATCACGGACGCAAAATTGACAAAGCCAATACAGAAATTAACAAAGTCAGCGGAGCAAGGGAAGTGGTGCACTGGGTGTAGGCCTCTGTATAGTGTCGTGCAACACTATACCCCCCAGACCTCACATGGGTCTCGGTCCAAGCTGGTTAGTCTTATACCCTCAACCCGCTGGACAAGCCCGGGCTAGCCCGGTGGTCGTGGTCTCGGGGGAGCTTGAAACTTCTCAGGGCTTATGCCATGGCTCAGTCCAGAATTTCTATAGCAGTTTTTGTTCCACAATGGTGCTGTTGATAATATCACAGTTTCTAGTGGCCAGCATGAATGGACTTCCTGGGTGTATTGGGTGTTTCCCCGAGCATCCCTGATGGCTCCGCCAAGTCCCATTCTTCTGGTCAATCAGCTCTCATCAGATACTGATTGTACCTGGTTTCGGTGTCCTCACCCACTCCATTGGTATTGTAATTTCTTTGTCTTCTTCCCAGATCCAGAGAGCTTTCTGTGCTGAGAAAGTTTCTCTGACATTCCTTAAGCGTTGTATGTTATACTATCACCCACACCAGCAAACATTACATGTATATAAAATATAGTCCATAAACATGAATCAACATACACTGGGATAATGTGGAAAGGTCTCTCGTGAAACTACCAGTTCAGTGCCTGCCTGAGCTGGCAGTGCCTCTAAATTTTATGAACTTTTATTCTTATAACACACTTATCACAGAGAACATATTTTTCCCTTCACCAATATCACCTTATTAGGAAAACATGAATTAATCCATCACTACAATCCCCAAACCTACAAAATGCAGCCCCATGGGATGACAGAGCTGGGCTGCTCCAGAGGCAGATAGCTCCATCCCCACACAGAGTAGTGCAGCTGGCTCAGCATAGGGCTGGGAACTGCCACTGCCATCCACATCAGGGTCCTCTGCAGATCACAATTCAAGCCACATCAGGATTGTAGTATTTGTTAATTCATGTTACCAAAATATAATGATAAAGTAATTCATGTTTTCCTGATAGGGTGATATTGGTAGAGGGTAAAAATATGTTCTCTGTGATAAGTTTGTTCATAAAGCTTCAAAGGAACTACTAGTTCAGGCAGGCACTGAACTAGTAGCTTTACAAGAAACCCTGTATACATAATCTTGGTATATGCTGATTTATGTCTATGGGTTATATTTTATATACATGTATTGGTGTGGGTAATGGTGTAACATACAACTCTTAAAAATGTCATAGAAACTTTCCTAGCACAGAAGGCTCCCCCGAATCCAGGAAGGAGACAAAGAAATTACAATACCAATAGAGGGAGCAGAACCGAAACCAGGTGTGGTCAACCCAGAAGAATAGGTCCTGGCCAAGTCATCAAGGATGCTCGGAAACACCTTCTACGCCCAGGAAGCCCATTCAGGCTAGCTGACTGTCACTGTGATTCTATCAGCAGCACCATCAATAAACAAAAGAAACTATAGAAATCCAGGACTGGGCAGAGGCACCAACCCCCGACAGTTTCAAGCTCCCCCCGATACCGAGCCCACCCGACCTGTCCGGACTTGTTCACTGGGCTAAGGGTATAAGAATGGCAGACCTGGACTCAGACGGTGTGAGACCTGGGAGGTGTAGTGTCATGCAACACTTCATGGAGGTCTCACCCGGTGCCTCCTGCTGACTCTGGTCAATTTCTGTATTGGCTTAGTCAATTTTACATCCGTGATTTTTCACTGGCAATCTGGCAATAAATTCTATTTTATTTTAATCGGCTCTCGCCATTTATTACAAGGATTTTCTCCTGCAGGGAAATTTTTGCTCCTCTCCAGCCTGGGAAACACCTACAGATGTGCCAGTGCCCTGAATACTACCTCAGAAACAACCCAGAAGCCAAAAAAGTTGAGAATGTTTCTTTCAGTGCCCTTTCTTAACAACTCTGAGCACTGGACCTTTGCTGCTCATTAATTAACTCGTTAATTAACGAGCAGCATTCCTAGAGTGTGTCATTGAAGAGGAGCTGATTGCAGTGGTGGGGAAGGCATGGGAGAGGGGAAAGGCATGAGAGCAGGGGAGTGGGGGTAGGCACGGGAGAGCAGGGGAGCAGCTCAGCAGATTTTCACAGCAGGAGTGATGGAAGGCACAGAGCTTTGGGGATTTCTCTGGAAACATTAGTGCTGCCAAAGGTCATCCATTTCTGTGAGAGCTCCACAATTCAAACAAGCAGCTCTTGCAAGCCAATTAGCAGCAAATGTGACAGATATGGATATTATTTTTGTAGCATCTAGCAAACAAAACCAGATTTCAGCCCCATCTAACAGGGACACAGAGCCTGGCAGGGCCACGTGCTGCATCACCTTGGCTTGCTCGGTGCACTCAGTGTGTCCCCATGGGTGTCAGGTCTTCCACAACACCACAGGCTGTGGCAAAAAGAACATCCCACACATTACCACCAGTGCCACAATGAGTAAATTTAAACTGAAAAAGAGGAAACCCTTTTCCACACAGAGCACAATTACATGGTACAGTTTATTACCACCAGATGTTGCAGTAGCCAAGGGCATAAGCTGCTTCAAAAGAGACAACACATAAACAGGGGAGTGGATCAGCTGGCTAGCAGGCCTGGCAGCCTGGCTGCCATCCCTGGCTCAGGGCATCCCATGTCTCTCCCTGCTGGAAGCCAGCAGGCTCTGCTGTAAGATAGCTCAGACCCTGTTTCCAAGACCTTCTCCTAGAATCTGCTACTGGCTGAGCACAGAGCTGAGTCCTGGGCTGGCACAAGCCCCCTCTGTTCTGCTCACAGGTGGCAAGGTGCTAAAGAGCAAACCTGGAGTCAATGGCACCCTGACAGGAGCTGGGAAGTGCTCCAGCTGTGCTGTGCAGGGCAGCTGTTTGAGGGATGGTTCAGATCCAGGCCTCAACTGAGCCTTCCTGGTTGGGGGTAGCCACCTGCAGAGCTTTTTTTTTTGTTTGAAATCAGTATACTGCACCACAAGTCAGCCCATCTTCACAGGCTCATCAGGGACACTGCAGCATTTCACATGCCATGGCTGCACCTGCCCCACTGGGCACAAAGGGCTGGAAGCCCCCCTGGCAAAACAGAGCAGGTGGCCAACTATGCTCAGTAGCCCTGGCAGGTCGTGGGGGTCCCAGCAATGCCCCATCCCAAACTCCTCCATACCTGAGGACAAGGAAAACTACTCCATCCCCTTTGTCACCAACTTAAATCCAACATGCTGCTGCTCTGTCCACACTGAGAGGGGTTCAGCAACAAAAGCACATGGTGCTGCTGGATTAATCACTGCCAAGGTTCACATACACATCAGCCCAGCAGGAGCAGTACCGAGCTATGTCACTGCAGAAGTACTTTTCAAATATACATATAACAAACCTAACATCAAAGATCCTGAAAGAGAAACTTCTTTCAGATGATATCCCAGACTCAGTGTCTACAGAGCACAAACAGAAGGGATGAATGATGCTAGAAACAACAAAGAAAAGTAAATTGTCTCCTCTCGATGAACTCAAGCTTAAAATCTCAAAAAGGAACTTGTCTTGCTTTTGTCTCTGCTGAAAATCCACCTCCTGCCTGGACAATACACGGCTGTTCAGGAGGCAAGAGGCAGCCAGAGAGCTGGGCTGGAGCCTGGACAAGCTCTGTTTAGAACCCTAGAGCTCACCAGGGGAACAACTGAACCTGAGAATTTGCTTTGGTTGGCCTATTCAGATCTCCATCATATTAATTGTGAGAAATGCCAATCACTCACTTTTAGAATTTTATGAAAATTTAATAAAGAATAAAAATTGGTTACAAAGAAATTAATACAAATAAAAGTTTAAAAAGTTTTCAGAGACAGGACAAATAAAGAGGACAATAAAAGGCAAAGTAGGTAGCCGAGGCTACCGCCCTTTCTTCCCTCCCAGACCTGCTGGTTCGAAAGAAAGGTGCCTTCGGTAGAAATCTTTCCCTTTTTGAGGACTAAAACTTCATAATTATGCATGCTTTAGCTAAGACAAACTTGTTTTCCCCAAGGTTACTGCTAAGCTCCCTGGAGAAGGGGAATCCTGTTTTTGTTGATTCGGGTCGTCTGGTTTCCGTGGGTTCCGCAGGGAGTCTTGTTTTTGTGGATTCGGATAGTCTGGTTCCGTTGTGGGTTCTGAGAGATATGCATCTGAAGAATCGAGGGGGGTTTTTCTTTTCTGTTGCATCTGTCTTGGGTTGTGGAGCTGGGTTTTGTGTATTCTATTTACATCTGTTTTGAGGCCTGATGACCCACCTTGATAGGCCATTGTTACCTTCCCCAGCCTGTGCGGTGCATTTGCATTTCTATACATCTCATGCCCTGGCGGTGGGGGGTGGGGGGGAGGGGGGGGTGGCCGGGGGTTGGCGGTTCGGCCCTGCTGCAGGAGCGGGGTGCGCGGCGCTTCCTTCGCGGCGGTGTGGGAAGAGCTTCTTCGTCTCCTGTGCTGGCCATCCTGTCTCCCTCCTGGCCGTCCCTGAACCGGTTTCTTCGCAGAATCATCTCTGCTCCGACAGGATCACGTCTGCCACTCCAGAAGTGTTTGGACTGTTTACGTTTGGACTGTTATCAACATCCTGAATCACAGGGTCAGATTGAAACTCTGACTTTGTCAGGGTTTTCTTCTAGAATTATTGTTTATTTGTTTATTTGTTTGTTTGGTTGGGTGGTTTTGTTTCCTATCATATTTGTATTGTTAAACCTCCTAGTAAAGAACTGTTATTCCTATTCCCAACATCTTCGCCTGAGAGCCCTTGATTGCAAAATTATAATTCGTCGGGGTGCGAGGGGTTGGTATTCTCCATCCTAGGGGAACCTCAGTTTCCCTGGCAGATACCTGTCTTTCCAAACCAAGACAGATTTTGGCGCCCAAGGGTGGGGCACGAGGGCATTGAGAGAGAGGAATAACAGTTCTTGGGTATTAGATAAAAGCCCACTGGCCAGAATAATGTGGTCTAGCTTTCCCTGGTTTGGGTGGCACGTGGTGGTGGCTGTATTTCTGCCATTTGCTACTCCTTATGTAAATATGGGTCCTATGACTAAGGCTACTGTGGCGGGCATTCAGTTTGTTTTGTGGATTAATAAGGTGAGAAATTCATGGATTTTTAACTTCCTCTGGAAAGCAAGCACATGGATTCATAGCTATCATAGGCTAACTCTGTGCTTCTGGGGTTACTTTAACAATGGTACCTATTGTAAGGAAATGGCACCGGGGGAAATTTTCTCCCAGCCCTTCACACAGTTTTTTGGGTCCACCCCACCAGTTTTTGAAGGGTTGAAATCTCTGAGTGCTAATGATATCATACAGTGGCTGGTGTTGCTGGTATGCCTGTTCTGTTTGGCATTCAGAGATAAGGGGAAATTGGCCTGGGTAAGCACCTTAATAAGTACCCCAGAGAATAAGAATGCAGCCCAAGAGTCCGCTCCTGCCCCACAGCCTGCCTCAGAGATAAACCACCCGGTTTGGATGGGGGCTCTGATTAAAGAGATGCAAGAAAAGATGAGCCAGATGCTGAGGGAGTACATCTCCCCAGCTAGTGGGAAATCCTTCCCCTGCCCTGACAAAAGAGAGCCTGATAGTGCAGCAATAAAACCCACAGAGATTACAACTGCTCAGGTCCCAGCTGAACCACAGGGGCAGTCACAGCCAGCGGCAGTTGCCCCTGTGGAAACAAAGAAATCTAAGGTGAAAACAGCAAACCCAGACAATAAGAAAGGAGGGCCCTCACAACCTGCAGGGGAATCACATGTTCAGATCATCACCGAGTCCCTGTCGTATGAAAGTCTCCGTAACCTGCAAAAAGATATCGTACGGCGGGGGCGTGAGGCTTACACAGCCTGGCTACTTCGGGTTTGGGACCTCATGGGTACTGGTGTGCAATTGGACAGTGGTGAGGCAAGGAATTTGGGACCCTTGACCCAGGACTCAGGTATAAATCAGGTATTTGTAAGAGAGCCAGGACCCCTTTCCCTTTGGGAGCGGCTTTTAATGAGTGTGAGAGAGAGATTTATCCACAAAGAAAGAATGCAGGAGCACCACCATAGAATGCGCTGGAAAACTCTGGAGGAAGGGATCCAACAGCTGAGGGAAGTGGCGGTGCTGGAGGTACTTTTTGGGAGGAGATGAGGACAAACAGTTCCAATGTGGCACCAGTGCGAGTCACAGGCCCCAGAGTTAGAGCCCAACGACCCCCAGCTCGAGAGAGAGGGTACACCCCAAGAGCTGACCTGTGGTTTTATCTGCGTGACCATGGGGAAGACATGGGAATGTGGGATGGGAAACCCACTTCTGTCCTGGCAGCACGGGTGCGTGAGCTCAAGGAGAGGAACAATCACCAAGGGGGATCTACGAAAATGAAAGTAGCCTCAGCCTCCTATAACCAAGCTGCCAATGCTGTGTTGAATCCCCTTGAAGGAACCTCTAGTATGTATGCTCAGGAAGGGGATAACCAGTGCTAGAGGGGCCCTGCCTCTAGCCAGGTAGAGGAAAGGGATAATCGGATCTATTGGACTGTGTGGATCCGATGGCCTGGCACATCTGACCCACAAAAATACACGGCTTTGGTTGACACTGGTGCCCAATGTACCCTGATGCCATCAGGGTATGTAGGAACAGAACCCATTTCTATTTCTGGGGTGACAGGAGGGTCCCAGCAGCTGACTGTAGTGGAAGCCGAAGTGAGTTTAACTGGGAATGGGTGGCAGGAACACCCCATTGTGACTGGCCCAGAGGCCCCGTGCATCCTCGGCATAGACTATCTCAGAAATGGATATTTCAAAGACCCAAAAGGATATCGTTGGGCTTTTGGAGTAGCTGCTGTAGAGACGGAAGAGATCAAACAACTGAATACCTTGCCTGGTCTCTCAGATGACCCTTCTGCTGTGGGACTGCTAAGAGTTGAAGAACAACAGGTACCAATTGCCACAGCAACAGTGCACCGTCGGCAATACCGCACTGACAGAGACTCTGTGACCCCGATCCATGAGATGATTCGTAAACTGGAGAGCCAAGGGGTGGTCAGTAAGGCTCATTCACCTTTTAACAGCCCCATCTGGCCTGTGCGTAAGCCCAGTGGGGAATGGAGACTGACTGTAGATTATCGTGGTCTGAATGAGGTCACGCCACCACTGAGCGCTGCTGTGCCAGACATGTTGGAGTTGCAGTATGAGCTGGAGTCCAAGGCAGCAAAGTGGTACGCGACCATTGACATTGCCAATGCCTTCTTCTCCATTCCTGTGGCAGCAGAGTGCAGACCCCAGTTTGCTTTCACCTGGAGGGGTGTGCAGTACACCTGGAATCGGCTGCCCCAGGGGTGGAAGCACAGTCCCACCATCTGCCATGGACTGATCCAGGATGCACTGGAAAAGGGTGAGGCTCCGGACCATCTACAGTACATAGATGACATCATTGTGTGGGGGAACACGGCAATGGAAGTCTTTGAGAAAGGAGAGAAGATCATCCAAATTCTCCTGGAAGCCGGTTTTGCCATCAAGAAGAGCAAAGTCAAGGGACCTGCCCAAGAGATCCAGTTCCTGGGAGTGAAGTGGCAAGATGGACGGCGTCAGATTCCCACTGAGGTCATCAATAAGATCACTGCCATGTCCCCACCAACCAACAAGAAGGAAACACAAGCTTTCCTAGGGGCCATTGGCTTTTGGAGGATGCACATCCCTGAGTACAGTCAGATTGTGAGCCCTCTCTACCTGGTTACCCGCAAGAAGAACGATTTCCACTGGGGCCCAGAACAGCAGCACGCCTTTGCCCAGATCAAGCAGGAGATCGCTCATGCGGTAGCCCTTGGCCCAGTCAGGACGGGACCAGAGGTAAAGAACGTGCTCTACTCTGCAGCCGGGAGCCATGGTCTGTCCTGGAGCCTGTGGCAGAAGGTGCCAGGTGAGACTCGAGGCCGGCCACTGGGATTCTGGAGCCGAAGCTACAGAGGGTCTGAAGCCAACTACACTCCCACAGAGAAGGAGATCTTGGCCGCCTACGAAGGAGTTCAAGCTGCCTCAGAGGTGATTGGCACTGAAGCACAACTCCTCCTGGCACCCCGACTACCGGTGCTGGGGTGGATGTTTAAAGGAAAGGTTCCCTCCACCCACCATGCCACCGATGCTACATGGAGCAAATGGATCGCCCTCATCACTCAGCGCGCCCGTATTGGTAACCCGAATCGCCCTGGGATTTTGGAAGTAATCACCAACTGGCCAGAAGCTGAGAACTTCAGTCTCACTGACGAAGAAGAACAAGTAACCCGGGCTGAAGAAGCTCCACCATACAACCAACTGCCAGCAGAAGAAACACGTTACGCTCTTTTCACTGATGGTTCCTGTCGCATCGTAGGGATGAACCGGAAGTGGAAAGCAGCCGTATGGAGCCCCACAAGACAAGTTGCACACGCCACTGAAGGAGAAGGTGGGTCAAGCCAGCTTGCTGAACTCAAAGCTGTTCAATTGGCCCTGGACATTGCTGAAAGAGAGAAGTGGCCGAAGCTCTACCTCTACACTGATTCGTGGATGGTGGCTAATGCTCTGTGGGGCTGGCTGGAAAGGTGGAAAAAAAGCCAACTGGCAGCGTAGGGGAAAACCAATCTGGGCTGCTGATGAGTGGAAGGACATTGCCATCAGGGTAGGGAAACTACCTGTGAAAGTCCGTCATGTGGATGCCCATGTCCCCAAGAGTCGGGCTAATGAGGAGCACCGGAACAACGAGCAAGTAGATCAAGCTGCGAGGATAAAGGTATCCAAGGTAGACTTGGATTGGCAACACAAGGGAGAGTTGTTCCTAGCTCGGTGGGCCCATGATGCTTCAGGTCATCAGGGCAGAGATGCCACCTATAAGTGGGCACGAGACCGAGGGGTGGATCTAACCATGAACAGTATTTCACAGGTTATCCACGACTGTGAGACGTGTGCTGCCATCAAGCAGGCCAAGCGGGTGAAGCCCCTCTGGTACGGTGGACGGTGGTCCAAGTACAAGTATGGGGAGGCCTGGCAGATTGATTACATCACACTGCCCCAAACCCGCCAAGGCAAGCGCTACGTGCTGACCATGGTGGAAGCCACCACTGGGTGGCTGGAGACCTATCCTGTGCCTCATGCCACCGCCCGGAACACCATCCTGGGCCTGGAAAAACAAGTCCTGTGGAGACATGGCACCCCTGAGAGAATTGAGTCGGACAACGGGACTCATTTCAAGAACAGCCTCATAAACACCTGGGCTAAGGAACACGGCATTGAATGGATATATCACATCCCTTATCATGCACCAGCTGCCGGGAAAGTTGAACGGTGCAATGGACTGCTTAAGACCACCCTGAAAGCACTTGGCGGGGGGACCTTCAGAAATTGGGAAGTGAACTTAGCAAAGGCCACCTGGATGGTCAACACCCGAGGGTCTATTAATCGAGCTGGTCCTGCCCAGTCTACCCCTTTGCACACAGTGGATGGAGACAAAGTCCCTGTAGTACATATGAGAGGTATCTTAGGAAAGACTGTTTGGGTAAACCCCACCTTGGGCAAAGGTGAACCCACCCGTGGGATTGTTTTTGCTCAAGGACCTGGTAACACTTGGTGGGTGATGCAGAAAGATGGGAAAACCAGTTGTGTACCACAGGAAAACCTAATCCTAAGTGAGAACTGAGTGTGAGGGTTCATTCTGTATAGTGGAGTTTATTAATTTAGGTATGATACAGATGGTAATAGAATAAGGGGTGGAACGTTGTCTTGGGTTGTGGAGCTGGGTTTTGTGTATTCTATTTACATCTGTTTTGGGGCCTGATGACCCACCTTGATAGGCCATTGTTACCTTCCCCAGCCTGTGCGGTGCATTTGCATTTCTATACATCTCATGCCCTGGCGGTGGGGGGTGGGGGGGAGGGGGGGGTGGCCGGGGGTTGGCGGTTCGGCCCTGCTGCAGGAGCGGGGTGCGCGGCGCTTCCTTCGCGGCGGTGTGGGAAGAGCTTCTTCGTCTCCTGTGCTGGCCATCCTGTCTCCCTCCTGGCCGTCCCTGAACCGGTTTCTTCGCAGAATCATCTCTGCTCCGACAGGATCACGTCTGCCACTCCAGAAGTGTTTGGACTGTTTACGTTTGGACTGTTATCAACATCCTGAATCACAGGGTCAGATTGAAACTCTGACTTTGTCAGGGTTTTCTTCTAGAATTATTGTTTATTTGTTTATTTGTTTGTTTGGTTGGGTGGTTTTGTTTCCTATCATATTTGTATTGTTAAACCTCCTAGTAAAGAACTGTTATTCCTATTCCCAACATCTTCGCCTGAGAGCCCTTGATTGCAAAATTATAATTCGTCGGGGTGCGAGGGGTTGGTATTCTCCATCCTAGGGGAACCTCAGTTTCCCTGGCAGATACCTGTCTTTCCAAACCAAGACAGCATCTTATCTCTGTGAATCATTCTCCTAGGGCCTATTCTCTTCCCCTGAACTAAAGAGAATACCTTACACACACATCTTACTAAAACTTAATGTTAAAAACTACATTTATTATATTACTCAAATGTTAATATTGCATAACTTTTTTACTAGTCTAATATATATATATATATATAGTAAATATCAGCGCAGAGCTACACACACGATACCTATTTTTCACATTAATGTAATATGTTAATTAACAGCAACAGGTCACCCTCTGAGGAGCCTTTCACTCAATGATAACAACAATTCCACCACTGCTCATCTGTATCCCCCAGAACCAAGTTACACAAGGCTCTTGTCTGTCCCTTTGAGATGATTAAACAGAGGAAGAGGGAGGCTGGGTTGAAGTGGGCTTTGAAGGGCAGCCCTCAAATCCTCCTGGATGGTTCACACAGAAAAATGCCTGGAGCCAGGCAGAGCAACTTGAAGCCCTCCCTACAAACCACTCATGCTGCACTCCCTAAAGGTGGCAAGAGTGGCACAGCAGCAGGGACCATGTCCCCTGGGCAGCAGAACAGGCAACACCCATCTTTGAAAGGCATCAGGAGCCAAGGCTGGAGAACACAGAGCAGCACTCAACTGCCATGTGTCACTTAAGGAGAGGCATCCCCAGCCATTACGTAAATTGCTGATTCGCCATTTAACAAGTTGGCATTAATATTTATTGCAGTATGTTCACAATTGTAAAGATCTTCATTTAAAATGTTTTGTGCCTCCCATCCTGTCAGCAGGGAAAGCACTATAAGGCAGAAAGCAGGCTTGCAGGCTCTAATGCAAAGTGATAGCTTCAGAAGGGAAGCATATTTCCAGCAGGACCATCTGCTCTCGGCATGGAAAGTGGGTACCTAGTCGAGGAGGCTGGGAGCAGATGGTACAGGAAAGTTTCTCCTCTTCTTGTCACAGACCCACAGCAAGTGAGGTTCACAACCCATCCCCGTGGTTCCCTCTCCTCTTGCTCCAAAGCAGCCATGGAGCAGGGGGTGACAAAAGCACTTTGTTCACTGCAGCAAGGCTATGCCAGTTTAAATCCAGTGCCAGAAGCCACACTGCTGCTGGCAAGGCAGTTCCCTATCTCTTGCATGCCTGCAGAGCCACAGCCAATCTGGGGAGGAGAAATCAGCATCTCCGACCTAGGGGAAGGTGAGAACTATCAGTGCATCAGGAGGAGTGAGGAGGAGAGGTTGAGCTGAACCAGGCAAGGGAAAGGTGAGAGGACTGTGAAGTAAAATAAAGATTAAGGTGGAAAAGTGAGAAGAACTTAATGCTAAGATCTGTTAAACCTCCCTTTTGCAAAGTCTTTTGTAGGTGCTTAACTTTGCAGGCTGCCAGTAATCCAATTAAAGGCAGGATTTAACAACTTTAATTCAGGGGAATTAATGATAGTGTGCAAAGTTAAGTGCAAGCTTACTAGATAAAACAGTGTGGAAAAGGCTCCTTAGGAGAGAAAGCTTAGTGACTTGGAATTTTTAGAAGTGGAAAAAAACCACCATCAAATATATCAAGAAAAAAATCTTGCACTGGGTGGAAAGAAGTGTTTGATGTGACCTAAAAGTCTCTTCCATCTCCGGCTTTTATTAGTCTGTGACAAAACTTAAAAAGTCAGCCAGTCCACCCCTTTGCTAATGCAGGATTATTCCCCTCAGCACAGTGCCTGTTACTTTGTCCAGTCCAGATTTAAGTGAAAAGCCTTGCAAAACTTTCTCTTGCCCAGGACCATTATCCTCCCAATTCTAATGTGTTTCTTTTTGTCAATAGTTCTGTCAGTCTAATGAAATCCTCACTGTGCTAAATTGCTAAAAAAGATCTAAAAGTCAAATCTTCTTCTAATATGACATGAAAGTTCTAGTATAAAAATAGGATTGTATTAGTGATTCTCCACTGTATTGTATTAACATCCTATTTCACTTAAGGGAGGCAGGACTGAATTATCTGCAGATTCCTCCAGCCACTATTACAGAGCTGTGTGTTTGGGGTTCAGAGCTCAATGACTTCCCATTAAAGCAATACAATAAAACCTTCTGCATGCAATATGCAAAATGCGTTTGGGGCACGTGCCAAGCACGGAGCCCAACCCTGGTATTCCTTGCACCCAAGCAAAGCCCACAGGCTCTGCAAAGTGGGGATGTGGAAAGCGGTGTGGGAAGACGGGTGGCAAAACATGAGGCCCCAGGGGTAGGAAAGAGGACAGACAAGAGTCTAAGAAAATACCAGAGTGAAAATATTCACTGTGGAAGCACGGTGTGGTGGCTCACAGGTCAGAGTTCTGGCCCAGCCGAGGTGAGAGAAGGGAAGAGCCAGTGGCAGGGCCTTTGCCTCCTCAGTACAATAAAACTGGGCATCTGTAGCCAATTTAGACAGCATGCCAAGAAATTCAGTTGCCAGGAAGGGGTCTGATGCTCATGTCACTCTTCAAGGAACAAAGCTCCTGACATCCTTCAGGAGGGGTGGGGAGAAGTAGTGGAGGGCTGGAGAGCAGCACAGAGGCAGTGCCTGAGCAGGCAGAAATCAGAGGTGATGCTCAGAGCTCTTTCAGTGCCGCCGGCACGGCCCTGATGCAGCTCAGCAGAGGGCTGTGCACTCCTTTTGCCTGCTGCTCAGTGACAGCTACACATAGGCTCTTCCCCACTGCACAGGGCTCTGAACAGGCTTTCAAGCGAGAAACCTTGTACATCCTGTTCCTATCAAGATCCAGTAGAAGTTATTACCGATTCTTGCATTACCTTGCAATAAAACTCAACAGTAGCACAGCCCCGTTTTCCTGAAAACCAAGTCTGAATACTCCAAAGGCCCCTGAGCTTCAGTGAAGCTGTGGGCTGTTGTATTCCCTTTGGTATCTCCTCCCCCTGTGAAACCTTACCTGTCCCTTGACACTGACCTATGGCCTTTGGCCATAGGAAACTCCGCCCCCTTACCCTGAAAGGGATAAAACCCCCTTTCCCTTCGGGGTCGTCCTTTTTGGCCTCGGGATACCTTCAGGAAATAAACCTTGGAACCACATCTCGGGGTAAGAGCCTCCTTTGGTTTTATGTTCTTATCTTGGAGTTTCCCCCACCCTAACCTCCCTAAATCTGAGCTGGCACCGGGTCTCCGGGGGGCTGAGGGAAAGGGGTTAACTTCAGTTGGCGTCCACGTGGCCTGAAAACCACGCAGGAGCTGGAGTCTTATTTTTGAGATCTCAAAAGCTCTTTGGACTGTTCAACTCTTCTCCACCGATCCAGCTGTTTTTTGTGCAGTTGGGGGCGGTAGAAACAGGGTCGGCAGCCTGTGTAGTTACACAGGTCGACTTGATAGGAACTGTTATAGGAAAGGAGCAGGGCACCCCAAAAAAGCACGTGATCCGTCCCCCAGGCAAAGACGGGGGGGTGGGCAGTCCCGTGTGATTGGGAAAAAGAAAGATCTTCTGCTGCGGGTAGGCATTGTGCTCCTAGCCACGCGGTGAAGCCGTTTTAGGACCCAGTCTAACATCTTAGAAGTGGTGTTTGTAATTTATCTTTGGGGGGTCAGGCGCCGACTGCCCCAGAGATCCACGGCGTCTCGGGGTGTTTGCGGGCTTTGAGGAGAACCCCGGGAGACGGGGCGACCCCCTCACAGCTCCCGGAGCCGGAGAAACTCGGCAGGGTGCCGACTCCCCGCCCCGGATTACACCCCCCCCGTCCCGGAGTTCTCGGCAGTGAGAGAGGGGCTGGGACAGAGCCGTGTGTGTGTGTGTGTGTGTGTTTTTTTCTTAACGTTTTAACATCACAAATATGGGTTCTAACCTTTCCACTGACCAAAGGAGCCTTTTAAAGCACCTTAAATGTGCTTTGAAAGGTCTTAAAATCCCTAATAGTTTATTAATGAATTTTATCCGTTGGTTGTTTGCTGAGTTTCCAAATTTTAACCCCCAGAATGTTCAATCCGTGGCTTTTTGGGATGAGATTGGAGAATTACTCACCTTAAAAATTGAAAATGGAGACACAAAAGCTTCAAAATTTATCCCGATTTTCTTAAAAGCACGCAAGCATCTATTGGAATTAGAACGCAGCAGACAGCCACAGAAAACCCCTTCATCCTCCTTTTTCCCTTCCCAGTCCCCTATTCCCTACGAGAAAACCTCTCAGCCACCCCAATATGCGGTGGCGTGGAGGGAGAGTCATGGCGACGACCACGTGGTGGCTCCCCCTCCCCTCAGCCCCCTCCTCTCCCACAGTCCCGTCTCTCTCCCATACCCTGTGCCTTGCAACCCCGCCCCCTGCCTTCCTTCCGCCCCCTGTTGTCTTGACAACGCGGGTAGCGTCCTTTTCCCCAGCCCTCAGCCCGGCACGGGACATGGGGGGGGCGGTGGGGCGCAAACCGCGGCAGCGCAAACCGCGGCAGCGCAAACCGCGGGCGGCGCCGGCGGCGGCGGGGCAGCGCACGCGGGCGGCGCGGGCGACCCGTGCCCGCGCGGCGGCGGCGGGGGAGGGGCGGCGGCGGCGGAGCGCGGTGCCGTGGGCGGTGCCGCGAGCGGCGCGCGGGGCGCCGCAGGCGAGAATCCCCCCAGCGCGGGCGGGGGCGGACCCGACCCCGTCCAGGGAGCACGCGACCCCGGTCCCTTCCCCCACGGCACAGGCGGCTGCGGCGGGGGCGGGGCGGCGCCCGGTGCCTCTCTCGGCAGCGACGGGGCGGGGCCCCCGCCTCCCCCCAGCCGCGGGTGGGGGGGTGATTTGCTCGCAGCTTCGGACCTGATGCATGCTAATGACTCCTGCAGGGCGGGACGAGAAGTACCTATTCCTTCACTAACCCAAACTGAATCTGATGATAATATCCCTTTTGTTGCTCCTGTAGAATACCTTGGTAAGAGAAATGGGAGGAAACAATACAAGCCTTTCTCTTACCAAGATAAAAAGGAGCTATGCAAAATTCAAAGAGAATTTGGAAGACCCAGTGAAATTTTTAAAAGCATGATGACAGCTACCTTTAGCTCCAATGAATTGGTCCCAAATGATATTAAAGATTTATTCAGATGTTTACTAACACCCTCGGAATATGATTTATGGGAATGCATGTGGAAAAAAGCTTTAAATGTAATATTACAGGAAATTCAACAGACTCCTGCTTTAGCACAGGATGGGGATGGGAATGATATAACATTGGACCATCTCTGCGGTACTGGGGAATTGCATTGCCCTGAAAGACAGACCCGATTATTATCAAAGCAAATTTTGGATAAAATTTGTAGTGCAGCAGAAAAATCTTTTTACCAGTTACCGACACCTGAAACTAAAGGCAGCTATACCAGTATTAAACAATTTCCTTCAGAGAATTTTTTGCAGTTTTTGGACCGTTTACGCGCTCAGGTTGAAAGACAAGTCCCACAATCAACTATACACAACGAACTGATTAAAGAAATAGCTCAGAGGAATGCTAATGAAACTTGTCGCAGAATTATCCTTAGTCTCCCATCAGAACCAACTTTAGCTCAGATGATCGAGGCCTGTACCAGGAAAGCAGAGCTGTTCAGCGCACCTGAAAGAGATCCTGGACTGCCACATCCCAGGACAGCAGCACCTGCACGGCCTGAACAACGGCGGCAACCACTGTCACCAGACCGCCTACGGCACATCATCTGCCACATCTGCAGACAGCCTGGACATTTTGCAGCTTCCTGCCCTCGGAATCGGAACCAGAACCAGAACCAGCAAAGGAAGCCCAACAAACAAAAAAACTAGCTTCTCAGCGCGTCCCCATGGCTAATGCTCTCACGCGTGTAAAAACAAATATGAGGGGTCTCCCACCAGTTGACACCTCTCTCTTAACAACAAAGGGGGAGGGGGTGGGGGAAAAGAAAAATGTAAATAGTAAATGTTTGATTAACAAAATTTGGCAGCCGCAAGGCCGGTACAGGCTTGTGACTACCAAAGGTTTTCATTTCAGATCTGCAGACTGGATATTAATTGCAGTGCATCCATCAGACATCTCACAGGATCTGAAGGATAACCACACGGAGATGTTCAGTGAGTGTTTTGTTATTGGGGATACTGATCACACACCAGAGGAGATTGAGGTATTTCCAATGTCCATTAAGGGGAACATGACAGGCCTTATGCTCTTGGCACGCTGCAAATACCCACCATTCTACCTGGCAGAGGGAAAAATTGTTGCCCAGGCCATTCCCGATCCGGCAGACGTAATAGCAGAGGGAAAATCGCCGGAAGTCTACTGGGCAGAGGTGGTAGGTGAGGACAAGCCTTCCATGGCATGCAATATAGCAAATGGGTCAGAGCGCCTCCATGTGGAGGGGGTCCTTGATACAGGAGCCAGCGTGACCGTTCTACCAGAGAGCAAGTGGCCATCAAACTGGGAATTGCAACCTGTTGCAGGCAAACTTCAGGGCATAGGAGGAATCACATTGGCAAAAATATCAAAAAATATAGTTCAAATAGAGGGTCCTGATGGAAAAGTGGCAAGTGTCCGTCCATTTATTGCAAAATACAAAGCCCCCTTGTGGGGGAGGGACACCTTGTCTCAGTGGGGAGTTCAATTGGTCATTCCTAAAACACCCCAGGATTTTTAGAAATAGCCACTGTGGCGCGCCCTGCCCAAAAGTTAACATGGTTGGATAACACCCCAAAATGGGTAGCACAGTGGCCATTGAGCAAAGAAAAGCTCAAGGCGCTTGAGGAGCTTGTGGAGGAACAGGTGGCTCAGGGTCACCTGGAAGAAACAACAAGCCCTTGGAATTTCCCAGTCTTTGTAATAAAAAAACCGGGAAAGGACAAGTGGAGATTACTCCATGACCTCAGAGAGATAAACAAAATGATAGAGGACATGGGACCACTTCAACCAGGTATGCCTTCTCCAACAATGCTCCCGAGAGATTGGAAATTGGCTGTATTAGATATCAAAGATTGCTTCTTTCAGATTCCTCTACACCCAGAAGATGCCCCAAGGTTTGCATTCTCGGTTCCTACCCTAAATCGTCAGGGCCCTATGAAAAGGTATCATTGGAGATCTCTTCCTCAAGGCCTGAAATTATCGCCTTTCATATGCCAACAGTATGTAGCATCTTTACTGTCACCTGTTCGTGCTGAGAGACAGGATGCCATCATCCTTCACTACATGGATGATGTGCTGGTGTGTGCCCCCAATGACTCTATACTCCAACACACGCTTGACCTAGTGGTTAAGGTTTTAACCTCTGCTGGATTTCCGTTACAGGAAGACAAAGTTCAAAGGATGCCACCTTGGAAGTACCTGGGCTTACAGATTACAGCGAGGACTGTTGTTCCTCAAAAATTGGAAATCGACTGTAATCCTAAAACCTTAGCAGATCTCCACTCCCTGTGTGGGTCATTGAATTGGGTAAGACCCTGGCTAGGCCTCACAAATGAGGACCTAGACCCTCTTTTCAATTTATTGAAAGGGGAGAGGGAGCTGGCCTCCCCCAGGGAGCTGACCCCAGAGGCAAGGACAGCAATCGAAAAGGTACAGAAAGCCTTGTCAGAGAGGCAAGCACACCGATACGAACCAAGCTTACCTTTTCATTTCATTGAGCTAGGAAAGCTGCCACACTTGCATGGTTTGATTTACCAATGGATCAAGGGGCAGAGAGATTCACTCTTAATCATAGAGTGGGTCTTTCTCTCGCACCAAAGATCCAAGACCATCACTGAGCCACAAGAGTTGATAGCTCAATTGATTCAAAAGGCCAGGTTAAGACTATGTGAACTGGCTGGTTGTGACTTTGCATGTATTCACCTCCCAATCAAACTCTCAGAGGAGGGAAAGAACTCTCCAAAGAAACTAACCAAAGAGATGTTTGAGCATTTGCTCCAGAGCAATGCCAGTCTCCAGTTATCTCTGGACAGCTACAGGGGACAAATATCAGTCCATGCCCCATCCCACAAGCTGTTCAATGAGGAATTCCACCTCATTCCTCGTGAGAAACAGAGTCGGAGACCACTCAAGGCTCTCACGGTGTTCACCGATGCTTCTGGAGCATCCCACAAGTCGGTGATGACTTGGAGAAATCCTCAGACTCAGCATTGGGAAGCTGATGTGGAGTTTGTGGAGGGATCGCCTCAGGTGGCTGAACTGGCTGCAGTGGTGAGAGCTTTTGAGAAGTTCTCAGAGCAAATTAACTTGGTGACTGACTCTGCATATGTAGCTGGGGTAGTGTCCAGAGCGGAGCAGGCTGTGCTCAAAGAGATTGAGAATGAGCACCTATTTAGGTTGCTTTCAAAGCTGATTTATTTGGTTTCTAATCGGGAACATCCATTCTTCGTGATGCATGTGAGGTCACACACCGATTTGCCAGGTGAAATTGCAGAAGGGAATCGTCGAGCAGACTCCCTTGCTGCACCAGTAGAAAAGGCACGCCTCCCTGACATCTTCCAACAGGCAAAACTGAGTCACCAACAGTATCATCAAAATGTGCCAGGTCTGATCCGTCAGTTCCAGCTAACACGGAGTCAGGCTCGAGCTATCGTGTCCACCTGTCCCAATTGCCAGCTCCAGGCCATGCCATCCATGGGTATGGGGGTTAATCCCCGAGGCCTTGGCAGTTGTGAGGTATGGCAGACCGACATCACACACATTCCTAGCTTTGGTCGCCTCAAATATGTCCATGTAAGTATTGACACACACTCAGGTGCAGTGTATGCCTCTGCCCATGCAGGAGAAAAAGCTGTGCATGCCAAACAACATCTAGTGCAAGCTTTTTCGGTTTTGGGGATCCCAAAAGAAATTAAAACAGACAATGGCCCAGCGTACGTGTCTAAGGAGTTCCTGGAATTTGTCCAGCAGTGGGGAGTGGAACATAAGACAGGCATCCCTCACTCCCCCACAGGCCAAGCTGTGGTTGAACGGGTGCATCAGACACTCAAACAGGTTCTGGCTAAACAGAGCAGCACAACTGTGTGGATGTCTCCACAGCAGAAGCTCTGCAAAGCCCTGTTTACCATCAATTTTCTTAACTGTTCTTTTGAAAACATGAGTCCACCTGTGGTTCGTCATTTTAACAGTGGCAATCAATTTAAACTGTCCCATCGTCCACCGGTCCTGATCAGGGATCCTGAAACCTGGGAAACCAAGGGTCCCTATGAGCTTGTAACCTGGGGTCGTGGCTATGCGTGCGTAGCAATGCCCTCAGGCCCTCGGTGGATCCCCCAGAAGTGGGTAAAACCTTTTGTCCCCAAAAATCCAGCTCGAGCAGAAGGGGATGGAAAGCAAGTCACCAATGCCTCCAAGAGGAGACGACGTCGAATGGAGGAAGGAGAATCTTCCTAGGTGTGGACTCTTTCACGAATTAACAGAAACTTTTAACATGTTTTGAAATGTTTGTTTTTCCCTTTTAGAGAATACCCTCCTCCCATTTATCCCTGTGATGAATCTCAGTCAAAGTGTCATCCTGTTATTGCTGAACAGTCTGGCAGCTGCATGGATCGTCCCTCAGCCACGTCAAAATGTCTGGGTGACCCTGGCACAGACACTTCAGCAGGAAAACATATGTTTGTCCACTGCATCAGCAAAGAATCCTATGTCCACCTGTCTGGTAGGAATTCCAGTGCAGGCTGGAGAGTTTCCTGCGGAATTGGACACTCATATGTCCAATGAAATACCAAGGTCACTTCTCCTAAAACCATACAAAAATAATCAGCAAGAAGCTGTGGTAACCGCGAACCCCTTAGTGGAGTGGTTACCAAACTTGCCCGAGATGGCTCAGGAACCCCAAGAGTTAGAGCTATTGGGTTCCTCCCCTGCATCATACTGTGTACATTTCTCTGTCTATCCAAAACCCCCTAGCACTGATGAATACCACTATATAAAACAATATCGTGGGGAGTTTACTGCAAACAGGTGGTGTCATAACCTAAGCCATGTTG
This sequence comes from Phylloscopus collybita, assembly GCA_027886175.1. Lineage (NCBI taxonomy): Eukaryota > Metazoa > Chordata > Aves > Passeriformes > Phylloscopidae > Phylloscopus > Phylloscopus collybita. The sequence goes on from JAJNNQ010000057.1 coordinate 8,133,024, forward strand.
CAGCTGACAATCCACATCACTCAAGTCCCAAAAGCCTCCCTAAGGGATTCTTTTTGATTTGTGGGGATCGAGCATGGGCAGGAATTCCATCTCGGCTTTTAGGAGGGCCATGTACTGTAGGGCGGTTGTCCGTATTGACACCCAACAAAACTCTAATTGGTGAATGGACTCACAAACACAATTCGACAAACAAAATTCATAAGAGAAGTGCTGACAATTTGGATTCAAATTGTAATTCAGATATTTTTCATTGGGCAAAGTCAAAAAGAGTTGCTGTGTCCCTGTTTCTTCCGTGGGTCGCAGCAGCCAAAGCTCTAGGTGAATTGGGTCACCTAGAGTGCTGGGTAGTCAAACAGGCAAATCTGACATCAACTGCCATCAGTGCCCTCCTAGAAGAGGAGGGAATTACTAGACAGGCCACGCTGCAGAACCGTGCAGCGATCGACTTTCTCCTGCTGCTTCATGGACATGAATGCCAGGAATTTGAAGGACTCTGCTGCATGAACCTGACGTCGAAAGCCCCAAACGTCCACGCTGCCCTTCGGAGCATGAACAACCTGATCGGACAAGTGAAGCAAGAATCTGAGGACTGGTTCAATGAACTGTTCAAAGGCTGGGGAGTCACAGGGTGGTGGATTTCTATAGTTAAAACTATTTTGTTATTCCTTGCTATCCTTTTCCTTGTAACCTTAGCATTCGGGATCCTGCGTCGTTTAGTTTTCAAAGCTATCAATGGTCTCATACTTCCTACCTCAGAAGTCAACCACACAGAGTTGGCAAATCTAAAGCAAACTGATTTCCCCACCAGGTGTAAGTGGTGGGAAAGAGAAAACCCACACTCCATGTAATTTATTATTTTTCCTTTAATTTTGTTAAACAAAAAAGGGTGAGATGTTGTATTCCGTTTGGTATCTCCTCCCCCTGTGAAACCTTACCTGTCCCTTGACACTGACCTATGGCCTTTGGCCATAGGAAACTCCGCCCCCTTACCCTGAAAGGGATAAAACCCCCTTTCCCTTCGGGGTCGTCCTCTTTGGCCTCGGGATACCTTCAGGAAATAAACCTTGGAACCACATCTCGGGGTAAGAGCCTCCTTTGGTTTTATGTTCTTATCTTGGAGTTTCCCCCACCCTAACCTCCCTAAATCTGAGCTGGACCGGGTCTCCGGGGGGCTGAGGGAAAGGGGTTAACTTCAGTGGGCAGCATCCCATTCACCAGGAATCTGGGGGGAAAAAAACCTGTTTCATCTTGTTTCAGCCCACTTCTAGTCGCTATTCCCAGCATGTTCTGCAGCCGTGACCTCCCTGAGATTTACTGGGGCTTATTTTCTCAACACATGCTCCTTCATTGTTATTATTTTTCTTCTCCTCTTTTTTTCCTTTTTTTTTTTCTTTTTTTTTGGTTAACTGCATAGCAGAAAGCCATTGAGCAGAAAGCCAGTGGGAAGCCACAGCTATTGTATCTCTGGTTTAGCTCCTCATCTGCCAAATGGTCTTTTTGTGATTGTATTGTGGAAGGACACAGAGACAGCACCTTTTATCACCAGCACAGCATCTCTGGAATGAAAGGAGAGGCAGCGGGGATGCAGATGTTACATTAAAGTATAAAACTCCACCATATGGTAAAGATTGCTTCAGCTACAGTCTGGTCAAGATGTTGACACTTTGGTTATGAAAAGCAATATGTATCTCTCTCCTGGTGGTTTCTGTTCAAATTAAATGTTTTCTATCAGGCAGAGAACTAATAAAGAGCCAGGTTTTCCCTCAACAGAGGACTAGTAACAAATATGGAGTAATGTGAAAGCTGATTTGAAAATTACTATTCCCAAAGATGCAATAAATGTAGAGATAAGATTTGCTTAGAGGACTCAAATGAGACAAACACTAAAGGTGCTGCTGGTGGGAAGAGAGTCCAAGAGGAATGAGCAAAAGTGAAAAAGGAGCATTTAAGAAACAGTCTGACCTGTCAGTCATTGTTTCTGTTAACACTGAATACCTCCCAGACATCAGGCACTGTTTCAGCCTCCTGCAAGCCCTCTTCCTTCCACAGCTCAGCACAAGCAAAGGACCAGGATAAAAAGGGTATCCAGGTGTCAACCACTGAGTGTGCAAGCAAAAAGCAGCTCCTGCCTCCATCAGGGCTTTTGTCAGGGATGCAATGCCCCAGCACGTGTGGGGATGTGTAGGGAGGCCAGGGAGCAGCTGTGTGGGCAGCAAGCAGGGCTCGGGCACAGCCCCCGTGGCCAGGGATGTGCAGGGACCAGGGGTGAGGTGGAAATGAGAAACTGAGGTGCAAAACCAACGCTAAACCATCCAAGGCTGCTCCTCCAACTAACTGCATTCTGGAGGTACAGCAATCCCAGTCTGGCCCAGGCTAAAATAAACTTTGCACATCAAATATTTAACACCCGGAAATCTCTTCCTGAGGCTGTGGCCCAGGGCTGCATGCCCCGTACAGGCAGGCTCCAGTCCCGGCTGCCGAGCTGTGCCCGCCTCTCCCGGCATCTTCAGTGCTTAATGTGAGTTAACAGCAGTGGCAATGACTTATTTAAGAGCAAATCAAGAAATATCCCAGATCTCTTTAGAGATTGTTATAAATTAAATGAGCCAATTTATCAATAAAAGAATTTACTGAAAATTGAAATGAAAAAGTTTGAGAAAAGCCACAAGCAAAGTCAGCGCCGAGCCTGGGATCGATACTGGGTGTCTTGGGTTGTGGAGCCGGGGGTGTATTCTATTTTCAACTGTTAAAAAGCAGTTGGGGAGATGCTTTTCTTTATCTCTTGTAACTCAAGGGGGGAGAGGCCTGATGCCTTCTGATAATGGGACATTAGCACCTCCCCAGGCTATCCCCCTCCCCCTCCCCAGCAGTGCATCTGCATTTCCATCATCCTATTGTGAGATGCATCACATTCTCTCCCCCCCCCCCCCACTCCAGCAGTGGGGGGAGCAGGCAGTTTCTACCTGGATAAAACTCAGACACAGGGACAGGAAAGCTGCTAGCTTCACCGGATTTTCTGGGAGGAAGACTGGACCCCTTTTACCACCACTGGACCCTTCCCACCACCACTGGACCCCTTTTACCACCACTGGACCCATTTTCTACAGGATCATCTTTACCTCACCAGAACCACATCTGCCACTGAAGAAGGACTCACTTTGGGACTGCTTCCAACACCCTGACCCACAGGGTGTCTGGTTGTAGCTCTGACTTTTTCAGGGTTCTCCAAAATTGTTGTTTGTTTGTTTGCTTGTTTTGGTTGGGTGGTTTTGTTTTCTACTACATTTGTATTGTTAATATTCCTAGTAAAGAACTGTTATTCCTATTCCCAAACTCTTTGCCTGAAAGCCCTTGATTGCAAATTTATAATTTGGCGGGGGGGAGGGGGTGAGGGGTTTCCATTCTAGGGGAACCCCAGTTTCCCTGGCAGATACCTGTCTTTCCAAACCAACACACTGGGTGAACCACAGACACGGCCTCTATCACACCGAGTTCCCCACAGTTCACGAGGTCTGCACTGTGCAGCCAGTTTTTATACAGTTTTTCCCGGCTGTCCAGTGGTTCCAGTCTTTTGTTCTTCTTGTGTGAGATACATATTCATGTATCCTTGTTTTCCTGCTGCTGGTCTGTTGAGTGGATTTACTGAACCGATATTGGGATGCACAAGATTCATATCAGTTGTTAATCACTGGGTCCTTGGTGGACTCATCAGTGGCAAAGGCCCATCTCCTCTCCGCTGCACCCTTCTTTCTCCTGTTAATGTTTCCTCCAGAGTTGGCAAAGGTTTCACAATCCCTGAGTGTTTCAGTTTTTATGCTAATATGGTTTCCTTGGGTGCTGGCAGCAGTTTCCCAATTTAAGGGTGCTTTTGGGTATGACTTTAAAACATATATTTACAATAAAACCAAATTATTTTACAATATTTATCACAGAGACTTCAAAAGCAGTTGAACACTACCAACATCCTCCAATAAAGACACAGCTTTGCTGTACCATCTGCCTTGGGGGAACTTCCCTCTGCCGGCAGTGAGGAGGGGAGACAGGGCTGCCACAGGCACATCTCTGCAGAGTGGGACCCTGCCACCATCCAGGCCAGCACTGCGGCTCAGAGGACCCAGGATCACCTTTCCCATGACAGGGGCTGTATCCTGCTCGTGGCTGTCCAGCCAGCCCTCATCACCTTCAAGGAAGTGGATGAATTTACTATGGCAAAAAGAAGAAAGTATTAAAATCTTTAAAAAAAATTAAAATAGTATTTTTTTTTTTTTCCTGGGAGATTCTCTCAGAGTGGCTGAGTGTCAATGCTGGACAACTTCCCTATGCCATGAACCAGGGATGAGGTATTGCAGGATGCAGAGCCATCCTAGGGTTTGGAGACTGGGACTAAGGATAGAAGAGGGATAGTAGAGAGCCAGAGATCACTGCTAGCTAAGCAAAACTCCTGCCTCACCCAGCCAGGCCAGCCACTCTTGGTACTGTGCCTTCACAACCACAAGCACCTCCCTGACAGAGGTGGAGAGTGAACCAGAGGAAAGCTGAGGAGGCAAGTGGCAGCATGTCGGAGACTTTGCATTGGAATTTAGAGCTGGAGACTTTATCCCTTTTCTCAGTCCCAAGTGCAGGCAGGCAGAGCTGGAGCAGAAAGGCAGAAGAACCAATGTGCTCTAAGGGAGACCTTGGGACTCGCTGAGCAAGGAAAGAATGTCCTCCATTAACAGATGACATTTCCTGTGGTGATTGGTTAATTCATGTTTTTATGATAATGTTGTTTTGGTGAAGGGTGAATTATGTTTTTATAATAACAGTGTTGTAATGAGTAAGGAACAAAATTTACAGTTCCTGAGAAACCAAAAGCCCCCAGGTGGGTGCAGGGCTGGAAAATTTCGCAAGAGATTTCCCTCGCCTCCAGAGAAGGAATCAAAGAATTACAATACCAATGAGAGGTGGAGAGCAACCAGGGCGAGGGATGATCAGCATCTGATAAGGACTGATGGCCTGGAGACATATCTTATCTGGGACATTAAGGGTACTCGAGAACCCTCCCACACCCAGGAAATCCTTTCAGGCACGGCCTCTGTTTTCCAAATCCTATCAACCACACCCAACCACACCGCCAAGGGACAAAAGAATTTATAGAAATTTTAAACTGAACAGCAAATCCGGTCGCTGGAAGTTTCAACATCCACCGGCATCAGGGTCTGAGAGACAAGTCGGGACATGTATGATTTCAGGACTACATAATCCAAGCCAGGAGGGGTATAAAACTAACTGACTTGGGCTCAGACTTTCGTGAAACCTTGGGGAGACATGATGCGGTAAAGGTTATGTTTGGGGTTTCACCCGGTGCGCGCACTGTTTCCTTGTCTCGTTGGCTTTGTCCATTGAAATTTTCATTGGCAAATAAATCATTTTTCGTTGAAATTGGCTTTCTAAAATTTATAACATTTCCCACTGGGAAGCAGGGAACCTTAGTTCTATGACCAAAGTCTCTACCCCACGCTTGTTATAAATGGGCCAGGAGACCAGCTCCTTTGAAAAAGCCTTTATTAGGAATCAGCTCTGGGTAGGGGGCCCGAGGGGCTGCGCACGCCGCCGCTGCTCCCAGTAGACACCACGGAGGAGGAGGTGCAGTCGAATCTGCTGCTGCTGGTGCTGCTGCAGAGTCGGGATTCTTTCCTCACGGGGGTTCCAATAGAATCACTTTGGCTCGTGTGGTCCAGGGGCGTCACCTCTCTCCAGTTCCTTTCAGGCCATGGCGAGAAAGTAACAAAAGAATGCCTGCTGCCTGCAGGTAGCTAGACGTGTGCCTGGCACAGTTTTGTCCTTCTTAGGTCCAGTTTCTCTGTCGGCTCACTGTCCCAGGGGTTTTTCTAGCTCCAACTGGACTCTCGGCCGCAGCCAGGCACAATGGGAGTTCCTTGATCTCCATATTGGGCGGAGCCCACAGCTCGACGGCCGTCGGCAGGGATCAGCAGGAAGCAGCGGGGGGGGGGCAGCAGGAAGTGGCAGGGGGGAGTGACAAGGCGGCGGCGTGCGGACTTTCGTCGGGAGAGGGGAAAGCCCAGGATTTAGGGAGAAAGGGTACAGAACTTGGACATAACGAACAGAAATTCAGGGTACAGATTCCACATGAACAGTTTAAAACAGGCAAGTAACAGTGCAACTTTAATTTTACAGCAAAACAGTATAACAGTACAACTCGGGAGTGCATAACCTGGGGCTAATTTCTTTCAATCCCCCCTCTATTTCTTTGATCGGGCTTTAGCCCGCATCAATTGGCCATGTCTGATTCAAGGGAATAAATTTGTTTTAATTCTTGGTATTGGTCATAAATTCTTTTTGCTGTGCTCAGTTCTTCTTGGGGTTCTAATCTAATTGTATTTGTAGGTTTCTGAATCTTTACTTTAGGGATTTGGAGACTAGCTGGAACAGTAGTGGCTACAGTTCGAATTAGACAGGGAAGTATGCAGGGGAGAAGTAAGAGACTGACAAAGGCACTTATTGCAATGAACACTACTTTTTCCCACCAGGTCCCTTCAAAGGACCAGAAGTTGTCCCACCAGTCTATATTAATTAAGGGCTTCCATTCTTGGGTACTTACATATGTAATTTTTTGTATTTCTTTGGAAATATTTTTTATTACCTTACTTTTATAATCGACTGCTAGTTTGATTTGATGAACTACTGCTCTTGTCTGCGCCAATTGGTTACTGATATGATCAAGGGCAAGGGCTGTTTTGTTTGATAATCTGATAATTTTATTCAACATGCAAATTGGAGTTTGGCACCTCCATGATTTATCTTGTGTCCAAGTTGCTGGCTTATATGTTTTTACTATTCCTTTTGGTGTCTGTATTTTACTTTTCCATGTTTGTGTGCTGCCCCTCCTCCTCTTTTGGTATTTTCTTTTTATCAGGTCTGCTACTCCCTCTGTATTTCTTAACTTTTTAAAACAGAACCACTCTCTGATAGGGCACTCCCCGGTCAGGCACTGCTTAAATGTGGCAGCATTTTTTGCAATCCAATATTGTTTTTTCTCTTTTTGACAGGTGGATAATTGGATCATGTCAAAACATGTGGGATTCACATGGGTGTGAACTCTCATAAGGGATTGTAGATTCTCCCCATCACAAACTGAATGACAGCATTCGGAGTAAGCCCCATCTGTAAACTTGCTTATCAATAGGACTACTATCAGTCCCTCCAAGAGTCCTGTATGAACCATTCTATTTGTGGATCCTTTGGTCTCACCTGGCCTTGCCTCTTGGGTCAGGGGGTTCTTTCTCCTCATCATATCAGTAGGACTACTATTAGTCCCTCCAAGAGTCCAGTATGAACCTGCCCCCATCTCGCTCTGAGGGTTCTCTTTGGTCTCACCTGGTCTTGCCTCTTGGGTCGGGGAGTTCTTAGGCTGGATTTGTGGAGTTCTCCCTTGTTTATTCCCACTTTCCACCTTTTTCTTAGTTTTAGTTAGCTCCCTTTGGGTGTGCCCTATGAAAGATTTAATTTTTAAATTAAGAATTACTGTTACTTATTACTTTTACATTAACACATTGTGACTCATTATAACAAGTTATAACATCAGATTTAACCATTATTTTACACTTTTATATTAACACTTTTTAACCTCTTATAACAATGTGGATTTTTAACAATGGTAACAGACAGCTTGTAATAACTGTTATTGTCCCTTTATTGGCTTTAACTGGTTTTTGGTTGTTTCCTGAGAGTTATTTTGAGGGTGTCTGGATCTCGAGTGGCAGTCCACTCAGAGGGAACTCTTGTTGGGGTTGCAGGGTCAGAGGGATCTGACCCCTTGTTGCGGTCAGAGGGATCACTCGGGGGTGGTAATGGGCCTTTCACTCTAGAGATGTAGGTCCAGCCCTTTTCCTGGGTTCGCACTGCAGTATGAGTAGTGAGCAGAACTTGGAACGGGCCTTCGAATTTGGGAGTTAGTGGGGTGGTATTCCAGGACTTAATTAAAACCCAGTCTCCTGGTTTTATTTGGTGCATGTCAGTGTCCAAGGGAGAGGTTTGAGGAAGATACCCTCTTCTTTTAAGATCTGCCAATGTCTTTCCAATTGTTTTTACATATTCTTGGGTAGCGGCCTCTCCTTCTAAATAATCCCCAGTGCTATAGGGGGTCAGTAAGAAGGGGAGTCCAAACATCATCTCATATGGTGAAGCCCCTATGTCAGATCTAGGTCAGACCCGGATTCGCAGAAGGGCCAGGGGCAGACACTTGAGCCAATTCATTCCCGTTTCGATTATCAATTTAGTTAATACGTTTTTAAGGGTTTTATTCATCCTCTCAACTCTCCCTGAACTTTGGGGATGCCAGGGTGTATGCAACCACCACCCGATTCCTAAGGCTTTATTGACATCATGTAGAATTTTGGCTACAAAATGAGGGCCTCGGTCTGAACCAGCACTATTCACTAGCCCATACTGGGGGATGATGTGTTCTAATAATACCTTTATTACCACTTGTGCCGTCTCTTCTCCAGCAGGAAAGGCTTCTACCCAATGGGCCAAACAATCAACCATAACAAGTAGATACCTGCAACCCTGTACTGAAGGCACCTCGGCAAAATTCACCTGTACATTTTGAAAGGGTCCCAATGCCATCCGCCTTCCTCCTGGGGCACTCCCCCCATCGCTTTCTGATTTACCTTTTGGCATATAAGGCATCCTTCAGTTACTGCTTTGGCCAGACCATATACCCCAATACATAAATATTCTCTTAAAAAAATGATCACGTAACCCTTGGGTGCCCCAGTGGGTCAGGCTCTGCATTTTTGTTAGCATTTTTCAAGCTAGGGCTTTATTTAAAACTTTCATCTATCTGGGGTTAACCATTCCTCTTGCTTCCCTTGGTACAACCCTAACTTCTTCATTTCTCTCAACTCATGTTTATCATATATTGGTTCTCTTCTTTTGTCAGCTGGCAGGATCTTGGATGGCAGTCCACTTGGGGAGACTCGTGGGGGATTTTTCTGGGTTTTGTCCATAGTTAGGAGGAGGCGATACTGGTCCTTTTACACGGGAAACGTCAGTCCACTCTTTTTCTTGGGTCCAAACAGCAGCATGGGTTACTAATTTCTAGCTTTTTCCTGATATCAGGCCAGGATCCAGCAAGGAACTGCATCTCTAACAGCACTTGGCCCTCAGGACTGTCAGGATCCACGTAACCAAAAATCTCCTCCCCTGCTTAACTAGGTGGCTGGGGTCCCATTCCCCCTGGGTCCCATCAAAGGCCAGCCTGGTGCTGCCACCCCGGGGAACAGACCCCCCGATGCCCCTCACCACCAGGGTTCCACAGTCTCCCACATTCTGCCCTTCCCCTTTTCCACCAGGATCCCACCCTGGATCCGCCCGCGGGAGCCCATCCCCTGCCCAGGGCCCAAACCTGCTCCCGTGTTCCCAGACTCGCATCCCCGCGACATGGACCATGGCCATCTCCTTGGGGCTGAACAAGGCACCCAAAATAGAGTTCATCTCACTCCAGGTGCAAACATTACGGTTCAGGAACCAATCCACCCAGCCAGCCACCCCCACCAGGTCCCCAACCAGGCCTCCCAGCTCTTTCTTAAAGCCCCCAACTTCTGAAGCTGTCAGAGGTGCATCCCCAGCTGCCCCACTTATCGGGACTTTCCTTAGGGGGAAGAGCTTTGTTCTTGACCTGGTGCCACAGTAGGGTCCTTTTGGGGTTTCTATATTATTGGCTGGCAAGTCCAGCTCCCAGTTGTTTGGGGGTGCAGGGACAGTAGATGGTGAGGGGGAGTGGCCTCGGCCAGTGCTAGGAGAGGTCGAGGATAGAGTTGAAGAGTAGAAGGGGTTAGTACTCAAGACAGTCGGGTTAGACTGAGGTGGTAGAGAGGGTGGAGCTGTAGGGGTTAATCCGGTTGGGGAGCAAGCTGAAGAAGGAATAGGGATCATGGTTTGGAGAGATGGGGAGGGGTTCACAGGTAAAGCTGGAGGGTTAGCAGGGACAGTTTGGGGTATCCCAGGGTAAACAGGAGGAGCAGGCAAATAATCAAGAGGGTCCCAATGGTGACTGCTTTCCTCCTTTTTCTCTTTTTCATTTCTCCTCTTTCCCTCTTGTAGCTTACAAATCTTAACTGTTTCACTTTCAGTTCTGTGTCTCTGCCAGCAGGCAGCATAAAGGATCTGCTCAGTATCTGAGTCCCCTCGGGATTTCAGATACTGGTTTAATTGCGAGCACATCCAGGGGTCCTTAGTTCTACACCACGGCTATCCTCCAGGCAAATTCAAAGTGGGCCAAACCTCAATACAATAATGAATCATTTTAACCTTGCTCAAATTTTTACTGGCCTCATCAGTATCCCATAGTTCCAACATTTGTCCTAATGGACTATCTGGGGGAATGTTCTTTATCTTCCCCTTTTCCTCCTCAGGTGGTTTTTGCTTACTTATGTATCCTCCCATTCTCACTAGGTAATCTTCACTCACTCTACGAACACCCGTCAGTGGCCCCAGTGGCACCACTCCTGCCAGTGCTCAGAGTGCCCTGTCGGTAGTCTGATATCTCGCCCTTAGAGATTCAGTCACTACCCCAGCCAACACCCCTTTCTCACTCACTCCACGAACACCCGTTAGTGGCCCCAGTTACCCGCCCTCAGGGTCTGGCCACCACTTCTGCAAGTGCTCAGAGTGCCCTGTGGGTAGCTTGATATCCTGCCCTTAGAGATTCAGTCACTACCCCAGCCAGCACCCCTCTTCCTCCCCTGTATATCTATCGAGTTTCCATAAGTGGCCGGTCAACCTGGGCCCAGAGTTCCAGTCACCACTTACAGCCAGGACTCGGACATACAGTGTGCAACTCACTCACTCTCTCTATCGTTAAATCCCTCGCACCTTGGGACTTCCCTAACTTTCATTCATCCTACACCCAGGCGGTATACTCAAAAGACCCCCGGCCCTGTAGGCTCTCCGCACCTGGAACGCATACCTCTCACTTCTAGGTACCCCCGACCAGTGCGCCCACTCCTGTACCCCGGTAGTTACCCCAGCCGGTGTCCCAAGCCAGTAGTGGTTGCAGTTACCCGCCCTCAGGGTCTGACCACCACTCCTGCCAGTGCTCAGAGTGCCCTGTCAGTCAGCCAGCACCCCTTCCTCGCCTGGACACCCTGGGCCGTAACTCGGCCAGTACCCTCTCTCACTCCCCACACCCTGTTAGCTACCCCAGCCAGTATCCCAACCCGTGGATACCCCGGGCCGTAACCTCAGCCAGTGTGGTGCGTGCTACACCCACGGCTCCAGGCTTTCCGCACGCTTGGATCAGCCTGAGCAGCCTGCCTCCGTAGATTCTAGAATGGGGCGGGCCTATCCTACAATCATACACCCTGTGACGTGCCACTCACCCTCTAAATTACCTCCGCACGCCCGGAGGGGGGCGCCTATGCCCCTGGAGACGCCTCTTTCACTTCGTTCTCCTTTCGCTTCCTTCCGTTCCCGGCCAGTTCCCTCGCGGGAGACTGAAAACGCGGTACTGGGAGGCCCACACTCGCTTCAAAGATCCGAGCTACCGGTCTTTGTCTCACTCACACACCACTCGCTCGTCTCCACTCCCGCCACCGGCTATACTTTACCGGCGCTCCTCCGTGCTGTCCAATCCCAGTCTGTCTTCCTTGGTCCGGTGTAACCAGCTGTCCTAGGGATCCAAAGGGCGGTCGGCCGTCCCGTCCTCGGTCCTCTTCAGGCGTGGTCACATGCCGGACGAGCCCCCAATTTGTTATAAATGGGCCAGGAGACCAGCTCCTTTGAAAAAGCCTTTATTAGAAATCAGCTCTGGGTAGGGGGCCCGAGGGGCTGCGCACGCCGCCGCTGCTCCCAGTAGACACCACGGAGGAGGAGGTGCAGTCGAATCTGCTGCTGCTGCTGCTGCTGCAGAGTCGGGATTCTTTCCTCACGGGGGTTCCAATAGAATCACTTTGGCTCGTGTGGTCCAGGGGCATCACCTCTCTCCAGTTCCTTTCAGGCCATGGCGAGAAAGTAACAAAAGAATGCCTGCTGCCTGCAGGTAGCTAGACGTGTGCCTGGCACAGTTTTGTCCTTCTTAGGTCCAGTTTCTCTGTCGGCTCGCTGTCCCAGGGGTTTTTCTAGCTCCAACTGGACTCTCGGCCGCAGCCAGGCACCATGGGAGTTCCTTGATCTCCATATTGGGCGGAGCCCACAGCTCGACGGCCGTCGGCAGGGATCAGCAGGAAGCAGCGGGGGGGGGCAGCAGGAAGTGGCAGGGGGGAGTGACAAGGCGGCGGCGTGCGGACTTTCGTCGGGAGAGGGGAAAGCCCAGGATTTAGGGAGAAAGGGTACAGAACTTGGACATAACGAACAGAAATTCAGGGTACAGATTCCACATGAACAGTTTAAAACAGGCAAGTAACAGTGCAACTTTAATTTTACAGCAAAACAGTATAACAGTACAACTCGGGAGTGCATAACCTGGGGCTAATTTCTTTCAACGCTGAGGTTGATAGGAGATTTCTTATTGACTCACTGTGGCCAGAATTTCATCCTGTGATTTAAACCTAACTCCACCAAAGAGAATAAGATCAATTTTACAGAGAATCAAATACATAAAGAAGAGTCTTTGAGCTGGTGTGCAGCAGACACAGAGAGTGGAGTTAAAAAAAAAAATGGTTCTTTCCTTATCAGGAAAGTTAGAACAAAAAAAAAAAGAACGGAACCTGGAGAATGCTGTTTGCTCATTTTCTCTTTCTCAGTCACAACAACCCTGTCTCTGCCTGCTCTCCTCATGGGCACTGAGGGAGTGGAGCAGCATAGGATTTCTGATAGCAGTGCCAGGATGAAGCTGCTGCAGTCCCCATCCTTGGAGCCTCCTGCTCAGATCCCCACCTCACATCCAGCCCTTCCAAGGTGGTCCCTGCCCCATGAAGCTGTACCAGCACCACAGTGGCCAAGCAAGTCTGACATGCTGGAGTCTCATATCCACCCAGGCTGGCACAGGTGATGGGCAGCCCTAAGGGTACAGGGAGTCCCTGCCCCAGTTACCTCCACCTTTGGGGGATATGAGCTCCCACCAATCAACCTCCATTCCTCCTGTCTGGGAAGCTGAAAACCCTTACACTAAGCTTCTTCCTCAGAGGTTTTATTATCATATTTCCTTTTTATTTTTGCCTAGGAAGAAAATTCACCATCCTCAGGCAGCATAGATTGGCCTCTGCCAAAGCTAATGATCTGCTTCTTTGCCGTTTTCCCCTAAAGCACAGGACCAACTTGGAGCTTCTTATGTCCTAAAGCTATGCAAGGGATCAGCCTAGTGTTTGACTCTCTGCTGCCATCCCAGCCACCTTCACTTGCCCTGGCTAGGAGCACCTGCTAGCATCATGACAGAAGCTTCCGCAGGCAGCCACCCCCCTGCCCATTACTTAACTGCAACCCAGAGACAATTTTTCTTGGGAAAAGCCTTTAAGCCTGATCAGTGATGGGGTTAATATTGTTTGCCCTGTGTCTCAATTTATCTGTATTAATGGAAACTGCCATGGCAGGGTTTTCCACAGCAGCACCACAGTGCTGCTTTCTTGGGTTGTTTTATTTTCCAGGCTGGGTTGCAGTGACTGATCACTCTGCAGCACAGCAGATCGTAGCCACGTCCCCACACAAGCTGCCCAGACACCCCCATCAGTGGCATGATATCTACCCTAAAGCCCAGAGCTTGTCCGCAAAGAGCCATCCATCCTGCAGAGCCCATTCTGTCAGTAAGGAGGAAGCTGAGCAGGGCTGTGCGTGGCAGCAGAGGTGAGCTCTATAATTGTGCACCTACCTGTGTTTGTTCTGCCACAGCTCTTTGGGGACGCTCACTTACATCACATTCAGAAGGAAAGGACAACAACACAAAACAAAAAGCAGCTGCAAGTTAAACAACTGGAAGCCCGCTGGGGCTGCTGGGGAAGCTGGACGCTGGTGTAATAAATGCTGTATATAATTTGGTTTTATTGTAAATATATGTTTCTGTAATAATGTAATAAATACACACTGTACCTTTAAATCAAAAACTCCCCCGCAACTGTCTCAGAAGCCACATACCTCAAACCAAGCCTGAGGCCACCATCCAGGAATGCACCATCACTGTGCATGCACCACTGTTCTGGGTTGACAGTGCCTCCTATCCCATATCGTGGACTGCATTGTTATGTCTAACAGCTGCTGCTTCGCTCGCTGCTGCTTTGCTGCCGCTTTGCCACTTTCGCTGTTTCCGTTTTTTTGGGTTTTTTTCTCTTTTCCCTTCCTTTTCCCTTTCTCTCCCCCGCCCCCCGCCCCCCCTGAAGATTTGGACCGGCTCCGGACCTGACCTGACCTGAAAAGTCTGAGAATCTCCGGGCCCACAGAAGAAGCTTTGCGCCCTCCCCCCTCACAGTAACTTGAGCTTTTCCTTTTCCTTGTGGTGGGGAGTGGGGGTTTTTTCCATTTGTCAATAAAACCGGTTTTTTCCACTTTTCTCCTCCAAAGAATTTCCTTCCCAAACCCAGGGCTGGGGGGAGGGGTGGTGGAGGTTTGTTTTAAGGGACTCCCTTTTAGAGGTTCTCCGCTAATTTATCCTAAACCAACACACTTTTTGGTGCATTGGCTGGGAAATCGAACCAAAGAAAGTGGAAAAAACCTTAATAATAATATTGGTGCTTCTAATTGTTTTGTGGGTGTATTTGGATGGTTTTTTCTGGACTCAAAATGTCATTCGGGGTGAAAGCCTGCCGATATTTCTGGTCCCTAGAGCTTTTTGAGGTTTTACTATCTTTGTGGTGCCTAGGGCTATTTCCTTACCCGGAAATAGCTCTGGTATTGCTCCTAATACCTAGTTCATGTAGCTGTGGGGCACTAATCAGAATATTCATTGGGCTGGGCTTGATTGTGATGCTTTAGAGAAAGGCTGTAAATATGTTTAATGGTTCATTATTATGGTTGAGCACTCAGTTTGTTAGGGGAGAAGTAGGGGAAGAGTTTTTTCAGCCTCTGTTTTCCCTCTTCTCCTTTGAATTGTTTATATCTCTATTGGAAAATGTTCTGTTTCCCCTGAGCGTTAAAGAGACCATCTTTCTGGCATTTAATTTAGTAAGTTTCCTCTATACTGTCTGCAGTTTATATAAAATGAAAGCTGAGATTTCCAAAGGGGCTAATGAGACTTCTGATTCAGGGGCAAAGCCAAGTAGGAGAAATCTTGAGTGGAGTGGGAAATGGGAAGATATGGGTCAAATTTTAAAGGAATTCTCTGATCCTATAATCTGGGACTTCCCATCTGAACAAATTCAGAACCCAGTTGAGGTGGCAAAGTACTTGAAAGAGAAGTGCCATGGTAATACTAAGGAGAAAAGGATTATTGCAGTGAGCTGGGCCTTGGCATATGTTTATCGTACCCTGCTAGATACTGAAGGGCAGCAGATAGAAGACAGGGAACAGGGAGATAAACTAGTTACCATCCCAGTCACTCGGGCTGCAGCTAATATTCCAGGCTCCAGACCAGTAGTTAAATCAGACAGTAGGCCTCAACCAAGGGCTGTTGCTGCTAATATAAGAGGCGGAAAGTGTACAAGAAAGACCGATTGCAAGGTGGAAGATGATGATGATGGTGATAATCCAGGAGAAGGACCTTCACCAAAATCAGAAACCACATTGAGGGGTGTATGTTCTGGAGCCAATATTGATTCCTTTTCCCTTAAGGACCTTCGAGGCCTAAGAAAGGATTACAGGCCACAACCCGATGAATCTATAATTAGCTGGTTAGTCTGCCTCTGGGATGCTGCAGGGGAGGCTACAGTCCTGGATGGCACTGAGGCGAGGCATTTGGGATCGCTGTCACTTGATCCTGTTATCGACCAGGGCATGATGAGGGAGGCTAGTCCTCACAGCCTCTGGGAACGGATTCTGTATGGTGTAGCACAAAGATATCTGTGTGCAGATGAGCTCTATTTGCAGCAGCCACAGTGGAGGACCATAGAACAGGGGATTCAACGTCTGAGAGAGATGGCAGTAGCAGAGTTCATTTTTTCAGATGATACAACAACTAGGAATCCAGACCTGGTACCATGTACACCTGTAATGTGGAGGAAACTTGTGCGACTTGGGCCACCTGAATACGCTTCTGCTCTGGCAATAATGAAGCGAGAGGAGACACATGAGACTGTGCTCGATATGGCAAAAAAGCTTCGAGCATATGCTGATGCTGTACATGGCCCAACTCATGCCAGAATTGCAGCTGTGGAAACACGACTGCAGAAATTAGGAGACAAAATAGAGGAGAATCACAAGAAACTCAGGGAAGAGATTAAGGAGGACTTCCTCCAAATCTCGGCTGTGCAAATTAGAGGCTCTGGTATCCAACGCAGGCGCCCCTTTGATGGGGAGAGAAAGTACACCCCACGAGCTGAGTTGTGGTTCTTCCTGCGTCAATCTGGAGAAAACATGAGGAGGTGGGATGGAAAACCCACTGCTGCTCTGGCACAACGGGTGCGCAATTTGAAGGAAGAGAGGATTCAAAGAGGAAGTCTCACCAAACAGAGAGCAGCTCCAGTTGCTCGCAGCCAGGATGTCAAGTATGATGTCGATGATGACATGTTCGATCCCCTTGAGGGAACCTCTAAGACATACACCCAAGGAAAGAAGGATAATCAGGCTTAGAAGGGCCCTGCCTCTAGCCAAGTAGAGGTTAGGGAAAATCGTGTTTTTTGGACTGTGTAGGTTCATTGGCCTGGCACATTAAAGCCACAAGACTATAAGGCTTTGGTCAACACTGGCTCACAGTGTACATTGAACCCATCGAGATATGTAGGGGCAGAATCGGTTTCTATCGCTGGTGTGACTGGGGGATCACAAGACTATACGTTGGTAGAGGCAGATGTGAGCCTGACTAGGAATGAGTGGAAGAAACACCCTATTGTGACTGGCCCAGAGGCCCCATGCATCTTGGGCATAGATTACCTCCGGAGTGGGTATTTTAAAGACCCAAAAGGGTTCAGGCGGGCCTTTGGAATAGCAACTGTGATGGCAGAAAGCATTCAACAATTGAACACCTTGCCTGGACTGTCCGAGAACCCGATCACAGTAGGACTTCTGAAGGGAGAAGAACAAATGGTACCAATTGCCACTTCAATAGTGCATTGTCGACAATATAGAACCACTGGAGATGCCGTGATCCCCATCCACAAGATGATTCGAGAGCTGGAGAGCCAAGGGGTAGTCAGCAAAACCCACTCATCCTTCAACAGGCCCATCTGGCCTGTGCGAAAATCTGATGGAGAATGGAGGTTGACTGTGGATTATCGTGCCTTGAATGAAGTGACTCCACCTCTGAGCGCGGCCATACCAGACGTGCTGGAACTGCAGTACGAGCTAGAGTCCAAGGCAGCAAAGTGGTATGCCACTATCGACATAGCCAACGCATTTTTCTCTATTCCTCTGACAGCAGAATGCTCTCCTCAGTTTGCCTTTACATGGAGGGGAGTGCAGTACACCTGGAACTGACTGCCCCAGGGGTGGGAACACAGTCCTACCATATGTCATGGACTGATTCAAGCCACACTAGAAAAGGATAAGGCTCCAGAACATTTACAATATATTGATGATATCATTGTGTGGGGAAACACTGCAGCAGAAGTGTTCGAGAAAGGAAAGAAAATCATACAAAATCTCCTGGATGCCGACTTTGCTGTTAAGAAAAGTAAAGTTAAGGGACCTGCTCGGGAGATCCAGTTTCTAGGAGTGAAGTGGCAAGATGGATGGTGTCAGATTCCTACTGATGTCATTAAAAAAATCACAGCTATTTCCCCCCCAACTGATAAAAAAGAAACACAAGCTTTCCTAGGTGCCATAGGTTTCTGGAGGATGTACATTCCGGAGTACAGTCAGATTGTGAGCCCCCTATATCTGGTTACCCGCAAGAAGAACGATTTCTATTGGGGCCCTGAGCAGCAACAAGCCTTCACCCAGATCAAGCAGGAGATTGCTCATTCTGTAGCCCTTGGCCCAGTCAGGATGGGACCAGATGTGAAGAACATGCTCTACTCTGCAGCTGAGAGTCATGGTCTGTCCTGGAGCCTTTGACAAAAGATACCTGGTGAGACCCGAGGCCGACCACTGGGATTCTTGAGTAGGAGATACAGGGGGTCTGAAGATAACTACACCCCAATGGCAAAGGAAATCTTGGCCGCCTACGAGGGAATCCAATCTGCTTCGGAGGTGATTGGTACAGAAGCACAACTCCTCCTGGCACCCCGACTACCAGTGCTAGGGTGGATGTTTAGAGGAAAGGTTCCCTCCACCCACCATGCCACCAGTGCTACCTGGAGCAAGTGGATTGCCCTCATTACACAACGCGCCCGAGTTGGGAAACTGAATCGCCCTGGAATTTTAGAGGTAATTACAAACTGGCCCAAAGGTGAAAGTTTCAGTGTTGCAGATGAAGAACAAGAACCAGTGACCCGGGTTGAGGAAGCTCCGCCATACAACCAGCTGCCGGCAGAGGAAGCACATTACGCCTTATTCACCGACGGTTACTGCCGCGTCATAGGGATGAGTCGGAGGTGGAAAGCAGCTGTATGGAGCCCCACACGACAGGTCGCAGAGGCCACTGAAAAAGAGGGTAGATCCAGTCAATATGCTGAACTCAAAGCCATTCAACTGGCCCTAGATATTGCAGAGAGAGAGAAGTGGCCAAGGCTCTATCTGTATACTGATTCTTTGATGGTAGCCAACGCTCTGTGGGGATGGCTGAAGAAATAGAAACAGGCGAACTGGCAGCATAGAGGAAAACCAGTTTGGGCTGCTGAAGAGTGGAAAGATATTGCTGCCCGGTTAGAGAAACTACCTGTGAAGATTCGCCATGTAAATGCCCATGTCCCCAGAAGCAGAGCTAATGAGGAGCAGCAAAACAATCAGCAGGTAGATCAAGCTGAAAAGATAGGGGAGTTGAAGATAGATCTTGACTGGGAGCACAAGAGAGAGTTGTTCCTAGCATGATGGGCCCATGATGCCTCAGGTCACCAAGGTAGAGATGCCACCTATAAGTGGGCACGAGACCGAGGGGTGGATCTAACCATAGACAGCATTTCTCAAGTTATCCGTGACTGTGAGACGTGCACCGCCATTAAGCAAGCCAAGCGGATGAAGCCCCTCTGGTATGGAGGGCGGTGGTCTAAGTACAAGTATGGGGAGGCCTGGCAGATTGATTACATCACACTGCCTCAAACCCACCAAGGCAAGCGGCATGTGCTGACCATGGTAGAAGCCACCACGAGATGGTTGGAAACCTACCCTGTGTCCCATGCTACAGCCCGCAACACCATCCTGGGCCTTAAAAAGTAGGTCCTTTGGAGGCACGGTACGCCCGAGAGAATTGAGTCAGACAATGGGACTCATTTTAAAAATAATCTTATTAAAAACTGGGCTAGGGAACATGGCATTGAGTGGGTGTACCATATTCCCTACCATGCACCAGCTGCAGGTAAAGTGGAGAGGTACAATGGGTTGTTAAAAACCACCCTGAAAGCATTGGGTGGGGGGTCCTTAAAAAACTGGGAGCAGCATTTAGCAAAGGCCACCTGGTTAGTTTACATCCGAAGTTCTACCAACCGAGCGGGTCCTGCTCAGTCCCAGCTCCTTAATATAGTAGATGGAGATAAAGCCCCAGTGGCCCGTGTTAAAAGTTTGTTGAGAAAGACAGTATGGATCAACCCTACCTCGAGTACAGGCAAACCCATCTGTGGAATTGTCTCTGCTCAAGGACCGGGTTATACATGGTGGATAATGCAGAAAGATGGAACAACACGATGTGTACCTCAGGGAGATCTGAATGTGGGGTAAGACTCGTATGTGAAGTGTCAAAAGTCTGAGCAAGTAAGACGGATAGAAATGTGTAAGTGTTGAAAGTCTGAGTAAGTGAGATGGAAGTTTTTATTGGGGGTTCCGCTATATGAGATAAGGGGTAGAATGTCCTGGGTTGACAGTGCCTGCTATCCCATATCACGGACTGTGTTGTTATATCTAACAGCCAATGCTTGGCTTTTGGCTTTTTTGCTAGCTGGCTGCTGCTGCTTGCTGCTGCTGCTGCTTGCTGCTGCTCCTGCTTGCTGCTACCTTAGCCACTTTTGCTTTCTGCTGCCTGTTTTTTTTTTCTCGCTGTTTCTAGTTTTCTTTTTTTCCCTTCCTTTTCCCTTCCCCTCCCCAAAGATTTGGACCGGCTCTAGACCTGACCTGAGGAAGCGGAGGATCTCCGAGCCCGTGGAAGAAGCTCTGCGCCCTTCCCCCACAGTAACTTGAGCCTTTTCCTTTTCTCTTGTGGGAGGAAGAGTTCTTGTCAATAAATCAGTTTTTTCCACTTGTCTCCTCCAAAGAATTTCCTTCCCAAACCCAGGGCTGGGGGCGGGGAGGGGTGGTGGAGATTTGTCTTAAGAGACTTCCTCTCTTCGTCTCCTAATTTTCCCTAAACCAATACAGTAGCCAAATCATGGGAGGATATAAGGAGGAAACTGGAGAAACTAGAATATTGGCAGGAAAGGGGATTGCAAGAACTGCTCAGGGAAGCACAGGAAGTGTACATGAGGCAGGAGGAGGAGCAACAGAAAACCCAGGCTAGAGTTTTAGTTGCAGCAGTCAGGGAGGCCCAGAAACAGGAAAAATCCTGAAACTTCGAGGAACAGGGGAAAAAGCCTACCAAGAAGGAAAAGACCCCCGCATTCAAAAAGGGCAGTGCCCAAAAGGAGGAAATAATCTGCCGCTATTGCGATAAACCTGGACATGGAAAGAAAAATTGCCGCAAGAGTATAAGGGAAGAGAAGATGTTTAAGGAGGATTAGGGGTGTTGGGGGCTTTTTATTTTGGGGTCCAGAATATCTACAGAGCCCTTGATAACGTTGAGAGTGGGACCCCCAGGGGAGGAGTTAGAGTTTCTGGTAGACTCTGGAGCAGAAAGGAGCACTTTTAAACACCTGCCTCTAGGGTGCACAAAAAGCAAGGAAACTATGACAGTGATCGAGGCAAAAGGGGAGCCTTTCCAAGTCCCTGTATTAAGGATGTAATGATAGAAACTGATTCTAAATTTTGTTTGAGGGATATGTTGCTGGTCGAGGAGGCAAATTACAATTTATTGGGAAGGGACCTGATGGTAGCCTTAGGTATAAACCTAATTATCAAGGATTCCCAACTGGTGGCAAGTTTATATAAACTAACCACACAAGATGAGGAAAATATTGATCCAAATGTGTGGCATGCCCTGAGGAAGGCGGGGAAATTAGATATGGAACCCATACATATAGAAATTGATAGACCAGAGGAACCAATAAGGGTAAAACAGTATCCTATCCCAATACAAGGAAGGAGGGGGTTGAAGCCAATAATAGATGACCTCCTGAAGAAAGGTACATTAGAGCCTTGCATGTCCAGACATAATACTCCAATTCTAGCAGTCCAAAAGCCAGATGGGAGTTATAGATTGGTCCAAGATCTAAGAGCTATAAATCAAAAGACCAAGACCTGTTTTCCTGTGATAGCAAACCCATATACTCTTCTGAGTCAGGTCTCCCCCGAAGACACATAGTATAGTGTAATTGATCTGAAAGATGCTTTCTGGACCTGCCCCCTGGATGAGGACAGTAGAGACTATTTTGCCTTTTCATGGGAAGATCCTGAAACTAATAGGAAACAGCAGTTAAGGTGGACAGCCTTACCTCAAGGATTTGTAGAAAGTCCCCACTTATTTTGTCAGGCTCTGGAACAATTACTAAGTCTCTTCACACCAAGAGAAGGTACCAAAATCTTACAATATGTAGATGATTTGCTGGTAGCGAGGAAGACTGAGGATGATGTCAGAGCATGTACCATAGACCTATTAAATTTCCTGGGAAAAAGAGGTCTAAAAGTTTCCAAGTCAAAACTACAATTTACAGAAGCTGAGGTGAAATACCTGGGGCATTGGATAACTAAAGGTAAGAAGAAATTGGATCCAGATAGGGTGGCAGGAATTATAGAATTACCTGCCCCAAGATCAAAAAGGGGAATTAGGCAATTCCTGGGGTTAATGGGCTTTT
This sequence comes from Phylloscopus collybita, assembly GCA_027886175.1. NCBI lineage: Eukaryota > Metazoa > Chordata > Aves > Passeriformes > Phylloscopidae > Phylloscopus > Phylloscopus collybita. The sequence goes on from JAJNNQ010000057.1 coordinate 8,155,082, forward strand.
GCAGACAATGGATAGAAGGTTATAGTGAGATGGTAAAAATTCTATATGAAAAACTCACCAGTGATAGGTTGAAATGGACCAGGCAGGATGAGGAAAATTTTGAAACATTAAAAGAGATGCTCATCATGGCACCAGTGTTAAGTTTTCCAGACTTAAGGAGACAGTTTCAACTATTTGTAGATGTCAGCAATCATACTGCCCATGGGGTTCTGACTCAGGACTAGGCAGGAGCCTGAAAACCAGTTGCTTACCTCTCAAAATTATTGGATCCGGTCAGCCGAGGATGGCCGACCTGTCTACAGGCTATTGTATCTGTAGCATTGCTGGTAGAGGAAGCCAGGAAAATTACCTTTGGGGCCAAATTGATTGTGTATACTCCCCATAGTGTGAGGAGCATTTTGCAGCAAAAAGCAGACAAGTGGCTTACTGATGCTAGACTCTTAAAATATGAGGCTATACTCATACATTCCCCAGGTTTAGAGCTAAAAACTACCACTGCCCAGAACCCTGCACAATTTCTATTTGGGGATGCTTTGGAGGAATCAGCACATAACTGTGCAGAAATAATAGAATTACAAACCAAAATCAGACCGGACCTCGAAGAAGAATTAGAGGAAGGGGAGAAATGGTTTGTAGATGGATCAGCTAGAGTAGTAGATGGGAAAAGAAAGTCTGGGTATGCAATAGTTAATGGCATGACTCAACAGATAATAGAATCTGGTCCTCTGGACTGTAGTTGGTCAGCACAGGCATGTGAAATATACACTGTCCTACGGGCATTAGAGAGATTGGAAGGGAAGAAAGGAACCATATACACAGATTCTAAATATGTCTTTGGAGTAGTGCACACCTTTGGAAAAATCTGGGAAGAAAGGGGATTAGTCAGTACCCGAGGTAAAGGACTAATCCACGAGGAATTGATCAGGAGAATTCTGAAAGTGGTCAGGGGGCCTGAGGCTATTTCAATAGTGCATGTAAAAGGACACCATACAGGTATGAAGTTTCATATGAGGGGAAATAATCTAGCAGATGAGGAAGCCAAGAAAGCGGCTTTACTTACTCTAAAGACTCCCGAGATTATAGAAGAAGAGATTCAGGAGTACCCAGCAAAGCCTTCCCAAGAGGAAGTTGAAGGGTACAAACAGATGGGGGGAACCTGTATAGAAGGTAAGTGGAAATTGCCTGATGGAAGGGAATTAGTATCCAAAGAATACACCAGGAAAATCTTGAAGAGGCTGCACCAACAAACTCATTGGGGAGCGCGGCCTCTGGCAGATCAGTTTTTGAAATTCTTTGGGTGTAAAGGGATTCATGAGTTAGCTAAGCAGGAGGTAATGGGATGCCTAACATGCAAAAAGGTAAACAAAGCAAGGACACGGCAGGTCCCCCTCGGGGGCTGCCCCTTGGCTTATCGTCCCTTCGGGCGAATACAAGTAGATTTTACAGAATTACCAAAAGTTGGGAGATATAGATATCTCCTGGTAATAGTGGACCAGTTGACTCACTGGGTAGAGGCTTTCCTGAGTTCAAAGGCAACCGCTCAGGTGGTATCAAAAACAATATTGGAGGACATCATCCCTAGATTTGGAATAGTGGATTACGTAGACTCGGACCAAGGGACCCACTTTATTTCCAAAGTAATAAAGCAGCCATCTGAGGCCCTTGGAATCCAGTGGGAATACCATACCCCCTGGCACCCTCAAAGCTCAGGAAGAGCAGAAAGGATGAATCAGACCCTGAAAGCGCAATTGGCAAAATTGATTTTAGAAACTAGGATGTCATGGGTCAAATGTCTTCCCTTAGCTCTTCTGAACATCCGAACTCAGCCCCATTCAGAAGTGGGAATCTCACCTTTTGAAATGCTCTATGGCATGCCATATGAGCATGGCATGCTGGTGGGACACCCAAGAACAGAGGATGGACAGATACAACCCTATCTCATAGCTTTAAGCAAAAACCTGCAGGAGCTGCGGGAACACGGACTCCTGGCTCAGAGCACCCCTTTAGGATTTGCAATTCACAAAATCCACCCAGGAGACAAGGTACTGGTGAAAACCTGGAGAGATGTGCCGCTGTCACCTCACTGGGAGGGGCCTTTTCTTGTTCTCTTAACAGACACAGCCATTCAGACTGCTGAAAAAGGCTGGACTCACGCCTCCCGTGTAAAGAAGATAGATCCTCAAAGGGGCTTGCCTCAGTGGGAAGTCGCCTCTGCTCCAGGGGACCTGAAGATAAAGCTCTGATGGAATTAGATGTCCGAAGAAAATACGATAAGTTGTTTAAAACTGGGGTGTCCTTGTTATCCTTGTATACATTTCAAGTATAATTACTGTAACGAAATTTGGGTCATTCACTGTAGAAGGGGATATCGTCCTAAAGGTCTGTGCACCCAGTGCTTGAGGGAGGAGCAAAGTCTGACAAGCTATACCTTGGGACTCGTCACAAGTTTGGGGTTATTGGAACAAGACTCTCCCGAGTGGTTCCAGATCTTTCAGAAAGGATTAAGGGGAAAATTGAACGTGCTAGCTCAGGTACTAGCAGTCGAGTGCTGAAGGGGAAGTAACACTCCCTGTGTCACGGACACGGTGAAACTATTGAGGTGGGGCGCCTTTAAAAGGAGGTATGCTGCTCACTGGAATCACAGGACCCCTGAAGAGTATCCTTGCTGCCAGGAAGATGGATTCCCTCGCCGCCGGTGGCAACCCGATGGGCACAGGCAGAGGCAGAGGGATACACTGGTGGGGAATCCTAACAATCCTGAGCCTAGTCGCGTGCCTAATTGTTGGTCGGAGCCCAGAAGGATGGCCCGACACAGAGGAGAAAATCCCTATAACCAGGTGCGAACTGTGCCTGAGAAACGATCCGAAAGGGAACAAAGTAATCACTAGGCAAGCATACCAAGCCCTGTACTATTGTCCAGACGAAGGGAAAAGGGGTTACTGTACCTTTAACGGCACCCGGTTTAAATTTTGTGCGGCAAGGGGTAAAATAGTTTGTTATTTCCCTGTGACGAAACCCAGGTATAGATTGACAGAGCCCTTACTAAGGAGAAACCCCTGGTACATTCTGTGCAAAAGAGAGACACTGAACATATCCCCAAAATACCTAATTGTGATAAGTGTAACCACACAGTTTGGACTGGGGGAAGGAGAGAATCCACATTTGTGGCATATCACCAGGTAAACAGACTATGCTATGATAATACTCAGTCAAGAATGTGTATGATGAATGGAAAAACCTACTGGGAAGGGAGAAACTTAAAATATGAGACAGTGTCTCTCAGTAATGAACCTGTTCTTTTGGATCTTCTGGGAGAAAATGATGAAAGGATTTGTTAGAATTATGATGCAATCTTTTGTTTTTCAAGGAAAGGTGAAGGGTTAGACCCAGACAGTAAATTAAAACAAGTTGCTCAAGAAATAAAATGAAAATAATCAGAAATGAGGAAAAACAGACTGGAGCAAGAGAGGCTAAAATCCTTAAGCAATTACTATGAACAGCTGGAAAAGCAATATAGTGATTGGGGCTTGCCAGTCTCAGATAAAAATTTATTTATAGATCTCATGCAAGAAATTGCTACTGAATTAGGACTATCAAATTGTTGGATTTGTGGGGGCCTGAAATTGGCAGAAAAATGGCCTTAGAAAGGGGAAGGTTTAACCTCCGAGCAACTCTTAAAATGGAACAATTCTCAATTAACAAAAATAATGGCTAGACCAGAAGGCTGGATACTGGACCAGCGAATCATCGGATCCTTATGTATCAGCAGGGAGGGGAAAGAGTACACCAAAATTGTTGAATACATTTCTTGCATATCTACTCTAGCTGTTAACTCACATAACAAATCTAAAGCTTGGCAGCCAGAGCCCCCTGTAGGATATTGGAGCTGAGAGAAAAAGATAACTGCAAATGGATTAAATCTATTGAATTGTGCTTGTCTTGGGTTGTGGAACCAAATATGTGTATTCTATCTTCATCTGTTAACAGCAGTTGAGAAGATGTTTTTCTTTATCTCTTGTAACTCAGGGGGAAGAGAGAGGCCTGGTGCCTTCTAATAATGGGCCATTAGCACCTCCCCAGGCTATACCTTCCCCCCCAGAGCGGTGCATCTGCATTTCCATCATCCTACTGTGAGATGCATCACATCCCCCTGGCAGTGGGGAAAGGGGGGGGGGGGGGGGGCAGGCAGTTTTGCTGTCTGGATGAACTGAGACTCAGAGACAGGAAAGCAGCTAGCTTCACCCGATTCCCTGGGAGGAAGACCAGACCCCTTCTCCTCCACTGGACCCTTCCCACCACAACTGGACCCTTTCCTACCACCACTGGATCCCTTTTACCATCACTGGACCCGGTTCTTCTACAGGATCATCTCTACTCCAACAGAATCACGTCTGCCACTTCAGAAGGACTTACTTTTGGACTGCTTTCAACACCCTGACCCCACAGGGTGTCAGGTTGTAGCTCTGACTCTGTCAGGGTTTTCCAAAATTGTTGTTTGTTTGTTTGTTTGCTTGTTTGGGTGGTTTTGTAATAAATTACCATCAGTAATTGTTCACTAAACCATGCTACGGAAGCACCTTGTGATCTCATCAAGACTATTTCTTCAAACATCCGGCAAAGTAAACAAAAGATAAGCAGAACTAAAAGCTGAGTTTTGCAGAGATCAGCTACAAAACTCCATTTCCACAACCACCACTACCGGGAAGCGATAAAGACCCCTCCAGCAACACTTCGCACAAACACAAAAGAAACAGAAAAGATATACGTGTCACAGGCAGCTGCAAAGTATAAAAAGCAGAGACTCTTGGTGGTAGGGTGTGAGCCGTGGTGGGACAGGAGATCCCCCGGCCACCCAGCACTGTTTTGCTTACTGTTGCTTGCTTAATAAATTCCAATATTATTTTAATTGGGCTTGTGTCCAGTCAATTATCGGGACACACCTATAACAGTTTTGTTTCCTATTACATTTGTATTGTTAATATTCTTAGTAAAGAACTGTTATTCCTATCCCCAAAATCTTTGCTTGAGAGCCCTTGATTGCAAAATTATAATTTGGCGGGGGGTGAGGGGTTTACATTCTCCTTTCTAAGGGAAACTCGAGTTTCCCTGGCAGAAACCTGTCTTTCCAAACCAAGACAGTGCTGGAATAAAAATCTGGGAGCTAATCCTTACCATTCCCTAGGACACTTGAAGGAATACTGGAATAAACCAGAGAGTGTCAGTATCAAATGGGAAGCCCCTGCTGGAATATATTGGGTATGTGGTAAGAAAGCATACAGTGAACTACCCCAAAGATGGAAAGGATCCTGTACACTGGGAATGATAAGACCTTCTTTCTTTACTCTGCCTAGGTCAGAAAGTAGATTTATATGAGACTCTGAATAGAAATAAAAGGGAAATTAAGAAAATCCTCCCAAATGCAGGAGGTAACCAGCAGTGGGGAAATGAAGAATGGCCAGCAGAGAGGATAATTCAATATTGTGGCCCAGCTACATGGGCCCAGGATGGGAGCTGGGGTTATAGGACCCCAATCTACCTACTAAACAGACTAATCAGGCTGCAAGCGGTAGTTGAAATAGTTTCTAATCATGCCTCAGATGCCTTAAAATTACTCGCAAAACAGCACTCCCAAATGAGGGCATTCATATATCAGAGTAGGATTGTCCTTGACTATTTACTAGCAGAGGAAGCCTGGTGGAAGAAACTAGGATTCCTGGCACTCTGTTCAGTTACTGGGATTATGTTTCTACTGTGCTTGATTCCTTGTTTTATTAGACTCATCCACTCAGTAGTTCAAGGGATGCAGAGAGCAGCTCTTCCCACGGATCCCAAAATGGCCTCAAGAGAAGGGAGTGGTATTCCAAAAATATTGAAGTTAGCAGAAGAAAAAGAAGAAAGTGCAGCAGCCAAGGTTTTAGCAAAATTTGAGGCCAAAATAAAAGGGGACAGAAATACTCATAATGGATACAGTGCTGCTCTCCTGATGGGAGAGGAAATCATTGTGATCTAAGGAGTCCAAGGCAGGGATAACATAAAACACAAATTATATTTACAAATTTAAAAGGTGGAGGATTGTAATAAATGCTGTATATAATTTGGTTTTATTGTAAATATATGTTTCTGTAATAATGTAATAAATACACGCTGTACCTTTAAATCAAAAACTCCCCCACAACTGTCTCAGAAGCCACATACCTCAAACCGAGCCTGAGGCCACCAACCAGGAATGCACCATCACTGTGCATGCACCACACCCAAGGAAATGGAATTAACAAGAGAAAGAAGTGTGCACCTGGAGGAGATGGATGCTCAGCTCCGATGGGTCCACCAACAACCCACAGCTTAACTACAGATATGCATTTTATCCATGCTATCTAGACGGTGAATCCCAATACCTGGAAACCCATTCAGTTGACCAGCAGCCAAAAATCAGGACCTCATGAATATGTATTCTAAGCAGAGACAGCAAAACAGACTGAAGCTGCACACCATGTAGTGAAACACTGTATAAAAGTGGGATGCTCACAACGCATGGTGTGATCAGAGGGGGTTATGGTGCGATAGAGGCCATAGCTTAAGTTCACCCAGTGGCGACCCCAGGCTCACACAATGACCTCAATTGTGGCATTTCTCGATTGTTCCGCTCAATTTTTCAATAAAAATTCTTTTATTGATAATTTGGCTGATTTCATTTATAACACTGCTTCCTGCCCAAGGCAAGCAGGCAGCTGGTCCAGCACCTTCCCCACCAGCTCCAGACATGGGAGCAGAACCTGGATCCAGACACCAGAAAGGCCGAACAGGGACCATCACTTGCCCCTCTGGGCCCAGAACAAGCTCTGAGTAGAGCCCTGCTTCAAGCAGAGATATATTACATATATTTTTGCTCTATACTTTCATGCCTTTGATTCCTCCAATTCATTTGTTCTTGTCTTTGTGGGCTTAACAGTCAGAGTGTAAAAGAAGTCATTGCTTCTTAATCCAATTTGGCTCTATTTAGATATTCCAGTTTAATATCAAATGTAATGTAGAATAATGTCCAGAAGAAACAGGAACAAGATCCATGTCTCTGGACCAGCTCTGAACCTTGCCCGGTGAGGGCTGCCTGCTTTCCTTGCTAATTTATTCTCTCACTGGCTTCATGGAGCTTGTCTTCATGCTGAGCCCCTCACTGCAGCCAGAGGTACAGCAGGATGGGGGCTCTGTACAGCACCCCTAGAAACTCTCCCCCATGGGAGAGCAACAGCCAGCCACCTGTCCAACCCCAGGAACCCTCTCCTAGGGAGGGTGGGGAGCTCAGGGGATCAGCGATGGATGCCCACCTACAGCAGCCAGCTCTCTGCCCTGACTGCTCCTGTTAGCAGCAGCAGCACAGATAGCCCTGCCTAGTCAAAGCCCCCAGTCCCAGGGACTTCCCCGGAGCTCGCTGCATCCCGGGATCCTTCCCTCGGCACCCAGCAGCCGCCAAGCAGTGAGATCCAGCACATCCCCAGGGGCCAGCAGCGTTTCCAGACAGAAGTGATCCCATTTTTATCTGCAGCAGATTCTCAATCCCTCCCTCGGGCCGCCCGCCTTGGCCCTTCCTGGCGCTGTTACGGATGCGGAGCCCAACACACAGGAGACGCTGTGGGGGACAGGGGACAGTGACAACTGGCCAGGGAGCACAGCACGGACACGTCTCCAACCTGACATCGCCAATCTCACAGCCAGCATGGCGAGCTGATGGGTGTTGGAGGGAGGTGATTAAGTCAAGAGCAAACCCAGCACCCACAGGGCTCTGGCAGGTTGGGGATGGGGCTGGGCTGGGATGCCACAAGTAAAATCTTCAGTCTGGAGGGGGTGTCAGCCCCATCTCACCTCTCAGCCCTGGGCTGGGGCTCTGCATGGCCCCTCAGTGAACCACACTCAGCCTGGGCAGCCCCCCAGCTGCTGCCCTCCTCCAGAGCAGCTCAGCTGAGCAGCTCCTCCCCAAACAGGCTCAGCTCCTACCTGGCAGCCGAGTCCATGGTACTGGCACAGCTCTGGTTCCAGGTCCTCAGTGCAGGCAGGGGCACAGCTCGGGAATGCTGCAACAGCCCAGTGCCTTCTCAGGCATGGGAAATGCACTACTGCAATACCACTGCTCCCCAGACCAGCTGTAAACCAACCCCCTCAAAAAACCACCACCGTCCCCAGCCTGGATTGATCTCCTTTTACCCACCTGCCAAATGACTCACTAATGAGGGTGCAAACAGACTGCAGGTGCTGGCTCTGAACCATTACCTGTGGTCTCCGTGCCAACACACACCTGTGACAAAGCTGACCCCAGGCCAGACAGTCAGACCCCGCTGGTTTAAAGTGAAGGGGTCTCATCCAGGTGTGGTTACCCGCAGCTAACCTCTGTTCCTGTGTGTCCCTGTCAGGCAGGATGATGCTCTGTGTGCAGCTCAAGCATCTTCCCACCCCAGGGAAAGGAGGCTTCCACGTCACTGCTCTTGTTCCAGTTCCACCTTTGTGTCACCCTGACTGAGCCACTGAGTGAGCAGAGACCTTGTGGGAGCATTTAGCCTGGTAGCCGCAAAGTGCTCAGATGCTCCGTGTGTAAATGTGGTCCATGAACCAGTTAATTCAGAGGCAGTGGATACTCCTCACCATTTCCTCCAAAGCACCCTCCTGAAAAACTGCAGAAAATAGTCTTCTCTGCCATGTGTCAGTGGAGAAATGTGTGCTGGAGGTGTTTCCTATCCATGCTCATCCCTCTCATAGCCATGTTTCCCTTGCAGGTTGTAGTGGTTATGGGCAAATTTTGGAGGAAACCTCCTAAGGCGCCCTCCCTCCCCTCCCCCAACCGGTTTGGGAGAAACCTCCTCAGAGAGAAGTGGAAAGAAACCTGTTTATTAAACCAGCAAAGCACTCCCCAGCACAATAATTTGAACAATATCAGATGACAAGAACTTCATGCCGCTCTGGAGAGATGACAAATTAGGAAAGAAGTCCCTCCTGTAGGTGGTTGCTCTGCTCTCAGTCCCTCCAGCACTGGGAAAAGTTGCTGCGCAGGGTAGATCTTGGTGGGTCCCAGATGCAAGCTCCCCCTGGTGCTCCCCCGGGTCCTCAGTCCGGGGAGGTTTGAACAGTTCCAAAGAAAGGCGAAAAAAGAAAAAAAAAAAAGAGGAGGAAAAAACCCACGAAGCTTCTCCGCCTCGGCTAGCTACAATAACTAACTAAAAAGAAAGGAAAAAAAACCTCTCCGTCCTATGTCCGTGTGTTGTTGACTCCGACTCTCAAGGCCAGCCCGGAGGAGGAAGGTTTCTGAAAACAAACTGTGCGCTTCTCCCCCCACTTTTACTCTCAGACCCAATATTAAAGGTACAGAGTGTAATATCCAGCATAAACCCAACAGACGACTGGGGATACAAACATCGTAACATCACCCTAGGACACAGGTGAAGGCAGCAGTGCAAAACACCAGCACCTGCACCGTGTCCAGTTTCATGAGGCTCAGAGCCTGCCTGTCCCATTTGACCGCTGGTGGGGACAGTGATGATCCCTCCTCAGGACCAGAAAAGTTCTGCCTGAGGTTTGCAGCCTCTTGGGTGCCAAAGCTGACCAGCTGTGGGACTCAGATGGGGCTTCTCCAGGACCAGCACCTGGAGCCCATCAAAGCAAACCCACTGAGGCGTATTTAACCAAACACTTACTTTCCATTTTATTCAAAAATTGCTTTAATACTAAAATGCATTAGATGCTCAAAGCAGAGAAAAGAAAATCACATTTATGTGGAAAACAAAGTTCTCATCAGATGAAAAATTCCCAATGTGGCAGGTACACCATTTGGAAACAGAATCATAATAATTTAATAAAGCTGCTTTATCATCTTCATAAAATAGACAGAATGGTGATTATTTTTTTTTCTATTTTGTTGTTTACAATGATTCAATCACTGTGAAAATGTACATAACATACATATCAGCATATACAATTTATTCTTCGTATACTCAGCATCGGAGACACCATGATGAGATGTACCGCACTCAGTCCCACAGCCGCTGGGCTGCCGAAGGCAGGTGCTGCTGAGAGCCAGTTTGTGAAGGGTGTCCGGAGACTCTACTCCAGCTTAGATCAGCTGAACATCAGCTGACACCGGCAAAGGCTCCGTCTCAGTCTCAGTAGAGCTCGCAGCGGGGGCGGCTGGGCTTCTCCCTGGCAAGTACTGCAGCTCACAGGTTGGATCAGAGATTACCCATAGCTGCAAAAGCAGCTGTAGCAACAAGACCATCAATTTTCCCCAATGACAGACAAATGTGTTTCCATTCAAAATTAGGGCTTTTTTTTTTTCTCCCCCCCCCAAGAATAATTTCAACATATTCATCAGACAGTGTGTTCTTCACAAAAGCAACTCGTTTCCTATTTGGAAAAATAAAAATTAAAAAAAAAGAAAGTAATTCACTTTTGCACAAAGTGTGATCCACAGGCCACCTCCAGCTCACAACAAACAGGGAACAGCAACAACTTCAGTAGACAGTGCTTGGAAGGGGGGGAATTTTTCTAGACATCACTTGTGCCCTCCAGCCCTCCACCATCCCTCCCAGCACAGCCCTGCAGCCTCTAGAGTGGGAAAAGCCAGAGGCTCCCAAGGGAGCAGGGAAGAGCTCAGCCCCTGGCCCCCAGCCCCAAAGCTGTTCCAGATGGGGTCCTTGTCATGCTTGGGGGAGAGTCGTCGGTGCTTGCTGCTCTCCTGGATAAACAGGGGAGCAGAGCAAGTCTGCCTGAAGGAAACCAACAGATTCCAGTGATTTTTCCTAAACCAAATCTGAGGACAGGTTTAAGTTATTCAAAAGCACAATAATTACGTCTGGAACCCTTCCAAAAAGCCTTCCTGCCCGCCCTGCAGCTCGGAACATTTTTTGCATGTCCAGTTTCCAAGCAAGTAGGAAAAAAAGGAGACTGCGATTTGCCCAGGAGCCTGAACTCATCTCAAGTGACACAGAGAGACAGTGACAGGAGTACCAAAATATTCTGGAGAGGGCCAAGGCAGCAAAGCAAGGGATTCTTTCTTGGCTGTGCTTTTATTCAGAGTGGCAAGGAATGTTTCCTCTGGGTAAATTAGAGAAATATTTCTATTTTTTTTCTTTTTTTTTTCCTCTCTTCAGTTAGCATCTATTTTTCATCTGAAACATCAGGCTGGTGGTGGCAGCTCTGCAGGCAGGGGGCAACGCTCCGCAGGAATTAACGGCCAGCACTCTTCCAGGCAACTGGGGATGACAATGGGGCACCTGGTGGGCACCCACACTCCCCACCCAATGGGCCATGGGGAAACTGGGTCACCTCCTGGTAGAGGTATGGGGTGATGATGGGGCCACATGGAGTCGTTGCCCTGTGAAGCCAAGAGCCTCTGACAGACAGGGCATCACAGGCTCTGTCTCTCAGCAAACACATGGGAGAAGTTCCCCCCCCCCCCCAAAAAAAAACCTCCCAGAACTGACAAAACCAGGAAACATCAGAATAAACTCAGCTTAACAGCTACAGAACACACAGTTACTCCAACAGCCCCGAGCCAGCCCCTCTCCTCTTTGCTTGTGTTATAATAAAGCACACATTTTGGGAAAAAAACCCACCAGAAATAAATGACAGCAGTAACAGTACACAGGCAGGAAATACAATGGGAACAGAAGCAACATATCCCTGAAAAATGGGCTCAGAATCCAGAAGAGAGGGGAAAACCCCCAGTTTGCTTTCTGGAGGGATGCAGGACATCATGTTAATGTGTGAGATGGGAGCTGAATGAGGTAGTCATCACACCAGTGAGGGAAGCATCACAAATTTCATTAGACAACTGGGTTTTTGTTGATTCTTTCCCAATTCCTGGCCCTAGCAAGTGGCAGGGGGAACAGGCTGACTCTGGGCCTGTCTCAGACCAGCTGTGGCTTCAGGCAAGGTCAATCTGCCCTGAAGAAATAAATTGCTGGAGTTTAATTTTATTTTGAGGTTAATACAACTGGAACTTGTTTTCTTGTTGGTTTTCATTTAAATAAATCAAGTAACAAATATTTTATCATGATACGTAGACCTAGAAAGACTCTCTAGAAACCACTAATTTCAATTTGCTGGTACAGCAAACATTGGCAAGAGCTATATATTTTTCCTTCCATAATCAATGTAAAATTCTAGGAAACATTACTGAGGGTAGAAAAAAATCTGTTCAGTAAAGGGATAATAATAATAATAATAACAAAAATAATAATACACTGACTGAAATCCTCCTACCTTACACATACCTCACTGAGGAATCATCACTGCAAGAGAGCAGAGAGCTGTGGAATCCCTTCCCTCTCTCCCTTCTACAAAATGGCTAAGTAGCTCAATTTTCAAATCAATTTTATATAAGTAGATTTGTTCCCACACAAAACAGTCCTTAATTATGAGAAAAAATAAAGAATTGCTTTAATGTTTTCTCTGTTAAGAAGGCACATTAATTGAATTAGTAACGTTGTTACATATCACCTGTCTGCCCCTAAATTAACATCACTATTGCTCATTCCATACTTATTTATGATGCAGGGATAGAAAGAAACTGGAACAGTCTAAAATTCATGCCAAGATGTCATACCTACATACACACTCTTGGCTTAATCATGGCTAGGAAACTCTGACTTGGAAGTGTGTGTGTCAAATTGAGAAGGTAATTTAGATCCCTTAAAATAATTTCATCTCTTTGACTTGGAAATGACTGGAGGTGAGGGATATCTAAATCTGGGAACTGGGAAAAAAACCAAAATAACCAACTTCTGGAAAAAAACCTTTCCAGGCATTGCCTTGAAATTATGCAAAAGAAATGGGTAAGGGGAAAAGTTCAGCACAGTGCATCCAACAATTGCAATCCAGGCAGGATTTTCCCCAAAATGCCTTCCCATAATGCCCTGTCATTTTCCTGCAGGAGACGGGGTAGGCTGCAGGCAATGGTGGGGGCTGGAAGAACCACTTGCTCCACCGGGGCTGCAAACGGCAGGTTCTCCAAAGTTTAAGTAAGATGATTGTGATTTATTTTATTCTTTTTTTTTAAGCCTGAAAGCCTTTTGCCATCACTAGACATACAGTAATTTGCAATATCAAATTCAATAATAGTACAGATAAGTATGTGACAGCAAAAGGATTCATAAATGCAGGGGTGTCCATAGGAAAACACCAACACCTTAAAATATAAACAACCTTGTGCTGGGTGAATTTGAACTGAAACTCACCCGACTGCCACTTTGAACAGTCCCAAACAAGAAATGGCCGTGACTTTGTCCGGACTACAAAATGGCTGAGGTGGTTACTAAAGATGTCCAAATAAGGAATTTGCCACTCAATTATCTCCAGGAATGGAAATTTATCCTAGTTTTGAGATATAAAAATATATAAACTCCGAGGAGGGGATACTGAACACTCCTGAGGACTGGGGGGGTCTGGCCTCTGCTCCCGCCACCCGCAGCCTCCCGGCAAAAGCAAAACCCCAGCTCCTCTGCTCCAGCTGCACACCCCTGCCACCTGTTGAGACACGTGGGATTGTCACATTAACAATAGTGTCATTTATAAATACATTTAGGGAAAGCTTTTAAATACAGCAATCTGTGAACCATTGGTAAATGATAAAAACAATCTGCACTGGGAGTCGTGCAGTCCCTCATCATCATCCTGCTTTCGCTGAGTGCTGCTCAGAGGACAATGTCCTTTAGTCTCTGGGTGCCAGGAGAGTCCTTTTCCTGGTATTCCTGCAGGAGCAGGTTGCCCTCCTGCCCACCGCTCTCGCTGTCTGCCCCCCGGGGCTCTGCCTCTGGGGGCCGGGAAGGGCCGCTGTTCCCAAAGGGCTCTGGTTCCTGGCTGCCAGCACAGTGCCCGGCACCGTAGGGGGCCGCCAGCTTGCCGGACAAGGGGCTTTTCAGGTGCAGGGGTGAGGTGATGGGGATGACAGTCTCGCAGCCGTTGCCAGCCTCGCGGACAGCACTGCTCACCTTGGGGCTGCAGGCAGCCGAGTCCATCATTCTTTTGCCTTTGGGGTTGGCAAGCTGCTCCTCTGCTGGGGGCTCGCTGCTCTCCTTGCCAAAGGTGGCGAAGGTCCTATTTGTGCTGCAGTCTGCATAAGGCTCTGCGTCCACCGTCGTGGCCTCAATGGACAGGGCAATGTCGTTCCTGCCATGCTCAGAGGACTTGGCGTGGCTGGGCATGGCACCACAGGGCATCCAGCACCTGTCTGAGTGGCCCAGGATGCGGCACTCCTCCTGGCAGTGGAACCCCTCGCTCTGCTCTGCAGGGAGAAAACACAAGGCATGGTGAACGGGGAAGCTCAGCTGGGAATGCCCACAGCTACCAGCCTGCCTGGGCTGGGGGAGACCACACTGAACTGGGTGCTGCGCTTACCCCCCCTCCCAAGCAGAGGTGATCCTACCCCAAACATCAGTGACTGTACCTCAAACAGCCATCGGATTTAAGGCTCTACAGACTGGAGTTTAATTTCCAATAGGTTGTGTGTCATCTGTCACCACCAGAACAGAAGCCTGGAGAAGGAGCGACAGCAGCAAATCCATCACAACAGGGCTGTCCATGTGTCAAGCCCTCAGAGCCAGTGGTTCCTGGGTTTAGTGACCAGTGCTAAAAGCCACCATGTTTTAAGCTTGGTTTGATGTGACATTCAAGCTTGACTTTTTGCAGAGAGGGGAAGGAACAGAGGGAGGAAAGAAAAGGGGGAGGAGGGAAGGTTCTTTGTGGTCCTGCTGTATATGTGTGTTTTAACTGGTTGCTTAATCCCCACTGGCTTCTCACATAACAGAGGCTTTATAAATCTCCAGGATTGTCCACTCCACTGAAGATTAAATGTGTCATTCCCAGTTCTGGGGCTTTATTCATACAGGAGCAATAAAGATTCCTTCTCTCAACTTGGGGCTGTCATCCCAACACCACTTTACAGTGCTGAAATACGGACTGGTGGTTTAACCCTTTCCAAAGACCCTCCATGACTAGGTCCAAGGGCTCCCTGGTGAGCGCAAACCCTCGTGCCCAGGGCCTGTGTGCATTCCTGCACTGTCAGTCAATCCCAGAGGACTGCACAGCTTCACCCCCACAACACAGATGGACAAACTGGGGCTCGGGGAAGCAGTCAGGCTCAGCCAAGTGCAAAGCTGGAAATCAAATTCAGCAGTTTCACCATGCCCAGCCTTTGCTGAGCATTCGACTGTGGCTCCTGCCAAACACCGCAGGATCCTGGCTGCTTTTCAGTCTCTGCTTTTCCTTCATTTGATAAGAGTTCGTAATTGCAGCTGGCTCTCATAAAGCACAACCTTTCCCCACACGAAGATGTGGCTCCTTCCTCCCATAACCTACACACACTCGGAGCAGCATTAAAGCTCTAATGCCATTAGCCACATGAGCCCAGGCTCGATGGGGGCCGGTTTGATGGATCAAAGGTGGCTGGCTGTGCTGGTTTGAAAGCAAAACCAGTGAGACTCCCAGTCAGAGATACAATTTAATAGAAGAAGAAGGGAAAAAAGGTGAAATAAATAGAATGATACAACCTAACACCCTGTTGGTCAGGGTGTTTGAAGCAGTCCGGTGTTTGAAGCAGTCCGGGAATCCTCCTGGAGCAGCAGATGTGGTTCCGCTGGAGCAGAGATGATCCAAAGCAGTGATCCCTGTAGAAACGTCTGGTAGCTCGTCTCCTCTGAGAGTTCAGTGGATAGAAGCTGCCAGTGAGGTCTCAAACCCTGGATTATATCCAGGTGGGAATGCTTGGCTCCTCCCCCTGGGCAGAGCATCTCACAATGGCATGATTCATCTTATCAGTCATGCAAATGGATCCTTGATGGCCCATTAAACAGAGACAACGTCTTCCAGGAAGGCATTGTTGGGCTCGTTAACAGAAGATAAGGAGAACAGTGCCCCACCTTGGCTCCAACGGCTCATGGGGATAGAATACATACCTTGGGCACAATTTTACATTGTAACCTAGGACATAATCCACCCCTTATTCTATCACCATCTACATCATACACTCTCACAGATACATACATATACATACACAGAATAAAACCCTACACGCTGATTTTAGTTCTCACTCAAAATTAAGTCTCCTTGTGGTACACAACGGGTTTCTCCATCTTTTTGCATTACCCACCAAGTGTAACCAGGTCCTTGAGCAAAAACAATCCCACGGATGGGTCTGCCTTTGCCTGAGGTGGGATTAATCCAAACAGTCTTTCCTAAAATCCCTTTCAGGTGCACCACAGGGACTTTATCTCCATCCACTGTGTGCAAGGGTTCAGACTGGGCCGGACCAGCTCGATTGATGGAGCCTCGGGTGTTTACCATCCAGGTGGCTTTGGCTAAGTTTATGTCCCAGTTCTTGAAGGTTCCTCCGCCAAGTGCGTTCAGGGTGGTCTTTAATAGTCCATTGCACCGTTCAACTTTCCCGGCAGCTGGTGCATGATAAGGAATGTGGTATATCCATTCAATACCATGTTCTTTGGCCCAGGTGTTTATAAGGCCATTCTTAAAATGTGTCCCGTTGTCTGACTCGATTCTCTCCGGGGTGCCGTGTCTCCATAGGACTTGTTTTTCCAGGCCCAGGATGGTGTTCCGGGCAGTGGCATGAGGCACAGGATAGGTCTCCAGCCAACCTGTGGTTGCTTCTACCATGGTCAACACATAGCGCTTGCCTTGGCGGGTCTGGGGAAGGGTGATGTAGTCAATTTGCCAGGCTTCCCCATACCTGTACTTCAACCATCGTCCACCGTACCACAGAGGCTTCACCCGCTTGGCCTGTTTGATTGCAGCGCAGGTCTCACAGTCATGGATGACCTGTGAGATGCTGTCCATAGTAAGGTCCACCCCTCGGTCACGGGCCCATCGGTATGTTGCATCTCTTCCCTGATGACCAGAGGCATCATGGGCCCAACGAGCTAGGAATAATTCTCCCTTGTGCTGCCAGTCTAGATCCACCTGTGATACTTTCACCTTGGCAGCTTTGTCTACCTGCTCATTGTTGCGATGCTCCTCATTAGCCCGACTCTTGGGTACGTGCGCATCCACGTGTCGAACCTTCACGGTTAGCTTCTCTACTCGGGTAGCAATGTCCTGCCAAATCTCAGCAGCCCAGATGGGTTTCCCTCTGCGCTGCCAGTTGGCCTTTTTCCAGCGATTCAGCCATCCCCACAGGGCATTAGCTACCATCCATGAGTCGGTGTAGAGATAGAGCCTCGGCCACTTCTCCCGTTCAGCAATATCCAAAGCCAGCTGTACAGCTTTAAGCTCTGCCATCTGACTCGATCCACCTTGTCCCTCGGTAGCTTGTGCAACTCGTCGTGTGGGGCTCCATACTGCAGCTTTCCATTTCCTGTCAGTGCCTATAATTCGGCAGGAACCATCAGTGAAGAGGGCATATCGTTTCTCAGTCTCCGGTAGCTCATTATATGGTGGGGCCTCCTCAGCACGTGTCACTTGCTCCTCTTCTTCTTCAGAGGATAATCCAAAAGTCTCACCTTCAGGCCAGTTCGTTATAACTTCCAGAATCCCAGGGCGATTTGGGTTCCCAATGCGGGCGCGCTGCGTAATGAGGGCAATCCATTTGCTCCAAGTAGTGTCGGTGGCATGATGCGTGGAAGGAACCTTTCCCTTGAACATCCACCCCAGCACCGGCAGTCGGGGTGCCAGAAGCAGCTGCGTTTCCGTGCCAATTACTTCTGAAGCGGCTTGAACTCCTTCATAGGCGGCCAAGATTTCCTTCTCCGTGGGAGTGTAGTTGGCTTCGGACCCTCTGTAGCTTCGACTCCAGAATCCCAGTGGTCGACCCCGAGTCTCACCAGGCACCTTCTGCCAAAGGCTCCAGGACAGGCCATTGTTCCCAGCTGCTGAGTACAGCACATTCTTCACATCTGGTCCTGTCCTCACTGGGCCAAGGGCTACCGCATGAGCGATCTCCTGCTTGATCTGGGCAAAGGCTTGCTGCTGTTCAGGGCCCCAGTGGAAATCGTTCTTCTTGCGGGTAACCAGGTAGAGAGGACTCACAATCTGGCTATACTCAGGAATGTGCATTCTCCAAAAGCCTATGGCACCTAGGAAAGCTTGCGTTTCCTTCTTGCTGGTTGGTGGAGACATTGCGGTGATCTTGTTGATTACTTCTGTGGGTATCTGGCGACGTCCATCTTGCCACTTCACTCCCAGGAACTGGATTTCTCGAGCCGGTCCCTTAACCTTACTTCGCTTAATGGCAAAACCAGCTCTCAGTAGAATCTGGATAATCTTCTCTCCTTTCTTGAAAACTTCCACTTCTGTGTTCCCCCACACAATGATGTCATCAATATACTGGAGATGCTCAGGAGCCTCGCCTTTTTCCAGTGCAGTCTGAATTAGTCCATGGCAGATGGTGGGGCTGTGCTTCCACCCCTGGGGCAGTCGGTTCCAGGTATACTGCACACCCCTCCAGGTGAAAGCAAACTGGGGCCTGCACTCTGCTGCCAAAGGAATGGAGAAGAAAGCATTGGCAATGTCTATGGTCGCGTACCACTTTGCTGCCTTGGACTCCAGCTCGTACTGAAGCTCCAACATGTCTGGCACAGCAGCGCTCAGTGGTGGCGTGACTTCATTCAGACCACGATAATCTACAGTCAGTCTCCATTCTCCACTGGACTTACGCACAGGCCAGATAGGGCTGTTGAAGGGTGAACGAGCCTTGCTGACCACCCCTTGGCTCTCCAGTTTACGAATCATCTCATGGATTGGGGTCACTGAGTCTCTGTCGGTGCGGTACTGCCGACGGTGCACTGTTGCTGTGGCAGTTGGTACTTGTTGTTCTTCAACTCTTAGCAGTCCCACAGCAAAGGGGTCATCGGAGAGACCAGGCAGGGTATTCAGTTGTCTGATGCCTTCTTTCTCTACAGCAGCTATCCCAAAAGCCCAGCGATATCCTTTTGGGTCTTTGAAATGTCCATTTCTGAGAAAATCTATGCCAAGGATGCATGGGGCCTCTGGGCCAGTCACAATGGGGTGTTTTTGCCACCCGTTCCCAGTTAAACTCACTTCAGCCTCCACTACAGTCAGCTGCTGGGACCCTCCTGTCACTCCAGAAATAGAAACAGATTCTGTTCCTACATACCTTGATGGTATCAGGGTACATTGAGAGCCGGTGTCAATCAAAGCCGTGTACTCTTGTGGGTCAGATGTGCCAGGCCATCGGATCCACACAGTCCAATAGATCCGATTGTCCCTTTCCTCTACCTGGCTAGAGGCAGGGCCCCTCTATTCCTGCTCACGATGCACATTGCTATCTTCCTGTAAATACGTTCCTGAGGTCCCTTCGAGAGGATCAGTCACATCATCATTCCTATACTGTCTGGAGTTCCGTGCACGAGAGACTGGAGCAGCATTGACTCTAGATGAACTCCTCGTGGTAGGTGTCCCTCTTTTCAGTTCACGTACCCGGGCTGCTAAGGCGGAGGTGGGTTTTCCATCCCACTTCCTCATGTCTTCTCCATGCTCCCGAAGAAAAGACCAGAGGTTACCCCGTGGAGTGTATGTTCTCTCTCTGGCTGGGGGACGCCTGCTCCTAATGGCAGAGACTCTTGTTGGTTCTGGCGAGACGTGGTAAATTTCTTCCTTAAGTTCTTTTTTCAGTTTCTGATGGCCCTCTTCAATCAAGCTTCGGACTTGCTCAGCCAGCCTTGTTTCCACGGATGAGACATGGGTACGAAACGGGGCAGTGACAGTGTCCTCATAAATTCTTAGTTTGTTGACCAAGACACCCACCCTGTCCTCACCTGCCCTCCATTGCAGCGTTGCCAGGTAACGGGAGTACATCTCTGGTCCAAGCCGTGCGAATCTCAACCACATCTGTGATGTGCACTGAACTTCATCTGGGCTTTTAGGAAATCTCTCATCCTCTGAGAAAATGATCTCCAGCACGGCCAATTCCCTCAGGCATCGGATACCTTGTTCCATTGTGCTCCACTTTCCTTGGTGTACCTGCAGGTCTTCTTTACAAAGGTACCTGTCCTTCACACTTGTCAGCAGTCGCCGCCAGAGGCTGAGAGTTCCTTGGGTCCTTCCAATGCCCTGGTCAATGACCACATCCCGGGACAGAGATCCCAGTTGCCTGGCCTCACTTCCATCCAGAATGGTGTCATTGGCTGCAGCGTCCCAGATGCGGAGCAGCCAGGTCAGGATGGACTCGTTTGGCTGACGGGTGAATTCCCTCCGCAGGTCACGCAGCTCACCCAGGGACAGAGAGCGAGTGATGATCTCTGGCTCTGTCTCCTCTGCTGGGTGCGAAGGTCCTGCTGCATCCTCGTCAGTCACTATGCGGACTGATTTGCTCTTTGATTTCTTCTTCTGAACAGGGGCAACTGCTACCGGTTTAGGCTGTTCCAGTTCAGTGATGGTTTGTGTGGGGGTGCTGACGGTGCCTTTGGTTCCTTCCTCCTCTGTGACAGCCTGTGTAGACACGGACACTGTTGCTTTGCTTTCGGCTCCTTCTCCTTCTGCGACTGTCTGTGTGGACATGGATGCTGTTGCTTTGCTTCTTTTCTCTTCTGCCTCAAGAAGACGCTGCTCTACATCATGTAGTGTTCTGTTTCTAAGCATGGTGATGGTGCAAACTGTGCAGAGAAAACAAAGCAGAACTAACAACAGCATCATGTTGACCTTGGCATCTAGAGAGAACTCAATATTTTTGAAAACTGCAGTGCCGGGCTGGAAAAAATCATCCTTCACCCCTTCCCACAGGGGCTTGCTGAAGCTCCAGATATAGCATCCTAGACTAGGACAAGAAAACAAAATCGAGTATATATTCTGAAGGATGTTCATTGCCTCAGAGGTTAGCATATAATAGACCAACAAAGCAATCCTAATACCATACCCTGGTCTACACAGGAGTATTAAGGTCGGCAGATAGTGCCCTACGTGCGGAAAAATATAGAGAGATAGATACAAGACACATGTAAGTACGTTGAGCAACATAGCTAACAGGTGTCTTTCCGATACAAAATTGTAACTCTGACTTTTTCTCAGTACCTCGTGCCCCACGTTGGGCGCCAAAAGATGTGCTGGTTTGAAAGCAAAACCAGTGAGACTCCCAGTCAGAGATACAATTTAATAGAAGAAGAAGGGAAAAAAGGTGAAATAAATAGAATGATACAACCTAACACCCTGTTGGTCAGGGTGTTTGAAGCAGTCCGGTGTTTGAAGCAGTCCGGGAATCCTCCTGGAGCAGCAGATGTGGTTCCGCTGGAGCAGAGATGATCCAAAGCAGTGATCCCTGTAGAAACGTCTGGTAGCTCGTCTCCTCTGAGAGTTCAGTGGATAGAAGCTGCCAGTGAGGTCTCAAACCCTGGATTATATCCAGGTGGGAATGCTTGGCTCCTCCCCCTGGGCAGAGCATCTCACAATGGCATGATTCATCTTATCAGTCATGCAAATGGATCCTTGATGGCCCATTAAACAGAGATAACGTCTTCCAGGAAGGCATTGTTGGGCTCGTTAACAGAAGATAAGGAGAACAGTGCCCCACCTTGGCTCCAACGGCTCATGGGGATAGAATACATACCTTGGGCACAATTTTACATTGTAACCTAGGACACTGGCAAAGGTGCAGATTCAGCCTGGGTTTCCTTCCCGTCCATCTGCAAACCATTCATTTTGATGTTCTGTACCATCTGTGTGCATAACCTCCGCTCCTCAGACACATTGGTATTTCCACCGCATGTGAGCACTAGGGCAGCTGATAAAAATTCTCAGCACATAACACAATGCACCAAAACATGAGCAGCTTGTGGGGAGAATGTGAATTAGAGGGACAGGCGATTGCGGAAGATGAGCGGATTGTTACGGGACAGGCGCCAGACACATTCTTCTCCAGAGATAACCTCTATCTCAAGGTCACAGACCCCTCTCTCTTTGCATACCAGTACTTTTCCACTACCCTTAAGAAACTAGTAAGACCCCCTATGACGTAGCGAAACCCAGAAGGTACTTAAACCCTGTGTTTTAGATAATAAAGGCTTTTGGCAAAACCACATCACATTGGTGTTAACTGAGTCATTAGCCCGAGCCCCACGCACACAGCTCGTGGTGGCAGTGTCTTCACTTAACCCAGGCCACCAAGGCGATGGCTGAATAAGCCGCAACATATTTGGTGCCGAATCCCGGGAATAAAACCTGGGAGACGGGGAACGCCTGGACGGTAGAAGACGACGGTACCGGCAGGACCTGGACTACCGTGGAGGAATCAGGGGGACGCCCCAAGAACCAGTGATCGGCAATGGAAGCCATCGCGCAGGTTGTAAAATTTATGGAGGAGAAGTGGGGAATTCGCTGTGAGCGAAAGAATTTATATCTTGCTATTGCAAGGCTTATAGATTTGGGCACAATTCAGCGGCCCATTGATATATTGGATTCAGAGAGGTGGCAGAGCTATACAACTGCCCTTGCAAACGATACAAAAGCCACCGGCAGTGGAAAAGCTCTCAAAGCGTGGGGAAAAGTAGAAACGGCTTTGGAAAAGGCGAGGGAGGAACAGGAGACATGGAACGCGGCGAAAACATGTTTATTTGCCGTCACGCAGCCAAAAGGGGGAGGGGGTGGACCTACGGGACCCACGGAACCCCCGGAAAATACTCAGCCCCGCGGCGGGAACGAGCGGGAGGGGGACGCGTTAAACCCCCCCCCAGAGCCCTTACCCAGACATTCCGAACCCTGGGGGGGGCTTTCTAGCCGTTCCGCGGGACCCCCCGGACCCAAAGACCCCTCCAGAACCCCCCGAAAATACCGCGGTTCATTTGCTTATACCTCCTCCCGGCGCCCACCCGCGGGACTCAGATTTGCCCGATATCGGCAGTGCGCGGGACAGCCGCTCTCAGGAAGCCGAAAACGGGACCGCGGCGGCCCCGACCCCCGGGTCGGAGCCGCGGGGTGAAGACAAGCCATGGTCTGTCTGGGAGGAACTCTCGCGAGAAGCTAGAGAAATAGAGAGGAGAGCTCGCGCCGCGCCGGAGCCGGCGGCTCCGGAGCTGCCCGCGGCCGCGCTAGAGCCGACAGCGCCGGGGCCGCCCGTCCCGCGTTCACGCGGTGCTGCCGCAGCCGAGCCAGAATCAGCGGTACCGGGAACGGGCGCGCCGCCGCCATACTTCCAAGATGGCGACCGCGCCGCGGGTTGGGGGCGAAGACTCCGGCCGCGTGGTGCCGAAATCCCGGAAGCGCGGGTCCGTGCGGGAACGCATGCGCGAGAGGGAGGCTCAGACGTCCCGGTTTACACCGCGCAAGCGCGGGAGAGCGAGGAAGCGCGCACGCGCGGTTGGAAATCGTTCCCAAGGTCATTTTACAAAGGAAAGACCCCCTCTGGGGGGGGGCACCACGTGCTCGAGGGGCGGGATTGGGACGGCCCCCAGGAGGCGTGCCAGCGCCGCCCCCGAGAGGCGGGGAAAGCCCACCCCCGGGAGGCGGAACGGGGCAGAGCCCGGGAGGCGGGGAAAGCCCACCCCTGGGAGGCGGGACGGGGACGGAGCCCGACAAAAAGGCACAGCAAGCCGGAAGTGTGCCAGCAGTCGATTTCCGACTGCGAATGGGACTACAGCTCAGAGGGTACTTCTACCGAGAGCTCTGAACCTGACACAGAATCAGAATCGGAAATAGTAGAACTTATGGATTTTTTACCAAAACCGAGCAAAGCTTTTTACAATACAGGGGAAGCAACACAATATAAGCTTACTGACTGGGGAAAAATAAAGGTAGCTTGTGCAGAATGGGAGCCGGCAGCTGCTATTCACGCTTTTCCAGTGCGTGTTACTGGTACAAGGCAAAATTTAAGACGAACCTATACCCCTTTAAGTACAAAAGAAATACAAGCAGTGGTGAAGGCAATTCAAGAAAAGGGGTTAGGATCAGCCGTCGTGTCCACTTTGATAGACGGAATTTTCAGTAATAACGATATGCTACCTTTTGATATTTCTCAGATAACTCGAATGCTTTTTGACGGGGCAGGATTGATTGTTTTTCAGCAGGAATGGTCAGACCAATGCACAGCTGCTTTAGCCCAAGGCTCAGGACAGGGACAACCCCTCCATGGCTCTACCCTGTCCAGGCTGTTGGGCAAACATGATGACGTAACCACTCCACAGGCTCAGGCAACACTCCTCACAGCAGAGGAAGTCAAAGCAACAACAAGAGCAGCCAGAGAAGCCATAAGAGCTGCTTCTCGGGTTGTGGACAAATCATCACCATGGTCCACAATCAAACAGGGGGAAAGTGAGAGTTTCACACACTTTGTAGATCGGTTGCAAGCTGCTATTGACTCCTCCACACTGCCTAAAGAAGCAAGGGGACCTGTGGCACTGGACTGTCTAAAGCAACAGTGTAACACTGTTACTAAGGACATTCTACGTTCTCTGCCAGCAGGTGCTACCTTAGCTGACATGATCAAACATGTGGTAAGAGAGGAACAGCTGATCCCCATGCAGGCTACAATCCATACTATAACCAATGCATTACCATGCATGAAGTGTGGCCAAACAGGTCACTTGGCAGCTAACTGTCCTCAGTCAGCACAGCAACCTGTGACACAGCAACCTGCAGCAGCACCCCCGACCCAACAGCGCCAGAGACCCACCTGCTGGAGTTGCGGGAAAAAGGGTCACATAGCCAGGGAATGCAGATCCAAACTCCGGGGAAACGGCAGGGGGAGGGGGCGTATGGGCCACATCCAGCCTCCTCCCATCCCGAAATGGCCCATCTTTCCCAACACCCAGTGGGCTGGGAGACCTTCATACCCCATATATATTCAGGAACCAGTCAGTGTCACATCCCCATCAACAATCCCGTGGCAGAGCAATGCAGCATCACCAGTGGTAGCTATGCACCCCCCACCGTCACAAACTGCGCCAGTGACACAGGGTCAGCAGGGGGCGACACAGAGCGGAATCCCTGGGTGGCCCTAGTCATGAAGGTGGGGAAAGAGCCCCTGATCGTATGGGGAGTGTGCCAGCTCTATGGCAGTCAAGATCCTCATGTTTTTGGGCTCAAGTTTCAGGCGGACACGGGGTCTGATTGTACCATTATACCCCTAATACATTGGCCCAGACATTGGCAAATTAAAGAAGTCCCTCCAGTAAATGGAGTGGGGGGACAATCCAGAGCTTGGAAAAGCACCCAGTTGGTAGCCATAACCATTTACACAAAAAAGGGACCAGAACAAACCGTGGCAATTTACCCCTACATTTTGCAAAACTCTCCACCCCTGATAGGGAGAGATGTCCTAGCCATGCTCAGAGTCAGAATCACAAATTTATAATGAGGGCCACTGCTGTGCATCCTTTGTTGCCAATCAAATTGACTTGGAAATCATCAGACCCTGTTTGGGTCGAGCAGCGGCCCCTCTCAGAGCCTCGAATCACAGCATTGCTGGAACTGGTTGAACGAGAACTGCAAAAGGGTCACATAGAACCCTCCACAAGCCCGTGGAACACCCCTGTGTTTGTAATTCCCAAAAGGTCTGGAGAAGGCTATCGCCTAGTCCACGACCTGAGGGAAGTGAACAAAACAATCAGACCCATAGGTCCAGTTCAGACACTGTTACCTATGAACTCAGCCATCCCTGAAGGACAACCATGTGCAGTATTGGACATTAAAGACTGTTTCTTTTCAATACCTTTGCATCCTGAGGACAAGGAACGATTTGCCTTCTCCGTGGTTTTTCCAAATGGCAAGCGACCCAGTCTACGTTTCCAATGGAAGGTACTACCGCAAGGGTTGGTGGACAGCCCAGCAGTCTGTCAGATCACAGTGGACAAAGCGTTGACACCAGTCCGACACTCCTACCCCACCGCGACCATCATACAATACATGGACGACATCCTAGTCTCAGCACCATCAGCGAGCCAAGTGGATCACCTGGTGTCCACGATCACAGAGACTCTCCAAGCCAACGGTTTTGAGATTGCAAGCACGAAGATCAAAAAAGGACCCTGCGTCACCTTCCTGGGAGTGGGGATCACGAATTCCTACGTGACACCTCCCAAGGTGAAGGTCCACCGAGACATCAAGACGCTCCATGATGTGCAACGCCTGGTGGGATCGATGCAATGGCTTCGCAACATCGTCCTGATTCCTCCTGAGGTCATGGACTCTTTGTATGACCTCCTGAAAGGAAAACACCCCTGGGAACCCAAGGAGCTGACACCGCAAGCAGCGAGATCCCTCGACTTCATCGAACAGCAGATGTCCACCGGCACACTTGCCAGATGGAACCCAGCGATGCCTCTGGACTTGTACGTACACTTCACACCAAAGGGGGGAGTGGGAGCACTGGCCCAAGGACCTTCTGAAAAGGCTCGACCGATTCAATGGGTGGTCCTTGGAAGACCAGCTCGTGCCTTTTCCCCAGCAATAGAATGCATCTCAAATCTCATCATGAAAGGCAGGAAACTCGCCTTGAAACACCTAGGGACCGAGCCAGCGAGAATACACCTTCCTTTTCGCAAGCAAACAGCCACAGAGTCAACCACAATCTCAGAACATTTAGCCCTTGCTCTCATCGGATTCGGCGGAGAAATCTTCTATTCCACCAGACCACCTTGGACTCAGCTGCTGACCATAGTCGACATAGACATGCCACCGAAGGTCATGGACAGACCACAGCCAGGACCAACAGTTTTCACAGACGCTTCTTCCACGACTTCCACCGCAGCAGCAGTGTGGCAGACAGAAGAGCAATGGCATTGCATCAAAGCATGCGATCCCACACTGTCAGTGCAGCAACTGGAAGCGACAGCAGTGGTTCTGGCGTGTGGACTTTTCCAAGACGAACACCTGAACATTGTAACAGACTCTATATTCGTGGCAAAGCTCTGTCTGGCTATGACAGGACCAGGTGTGTCAACATCAACAGCAGCCCTGATGCTAGAAGAAGCACTCTCCTCACGAAAGGGCACAGTATCCGTCATTCACATCAACAGCCACAACCCAGTCAAAGGTTACTTCCAGATCGTCAATGACAAGGCAGACACTGCAGCAAAAGGCGTCTGGACACTGCAAGATGCTCGTCAATTGCATGAATCCCTTCACATAGGTCCCAAAGCACTGGCAAAGAGATGCGGGATCACCACAACGGATGCCAAGCATGTAGTGGCCACCTGTCCTCACTGCCAGAAGTCACCCCTGTGGACCAGTGGGGTCAACCCGAGAGGTCTCAAGCCCTCAGAAATCTGGCAGTCAGATTTCACCTTGTGTCAACTGCTGAAGCCTCAAGCGTGGCTTGCTGTGACAGTGGACACATTCAGTGGAATGATCGTGGCCACACAGCATCGCAAAGCTAACTCCAAAGCCACAATTCAGCACTGGCTGACAGCCATGGCATGGCTTGGTATTCCCAAGCAGATCAAAACAGACAATGGTTCCAATTTCATTTCTAAACCAGTGCAGGAATTTGCTTCCAAATGGCAAATCACTTTAGTGCAGGGTATTCCATATAATAGCACCGGACAAGCTATAGTTGAGCGGGCAAACCAAACTCTGAAATCCAAAATAGAGGTGTTGGCAAAAGCAGAAGGCTTGACCAACTCCATCCCCTCAGGAGAGCAGACACGTATATTGGTAACTGCTCTGATGGCATTGAATCAATTTCCTAGAGGAAATGAAACAAACAGTCCCATTCAAAAACACTGGGCCTCCAAAGCAATAGAGGAGGGCCGGCAGGTTGTAATTAAAAATGAGCTGGGTGAGTCGGAACGGGGCTGGAGATTGATGCTCACAGGGCGAGGGTATGCAGCTGTCAAAAAAGACGGGAAAATCAGGTGGTGTCCTCTCAAATCAATTAAACCTGATCTTCACAATGAGCAGGATGAGACTAATGAGAATTGTGAGTTTCTGTTTACAGAATTTGCTGGTGGGGTGACCACGTAATGCCTATATGCCCCTCCAAGAGGAACGAGACGCACCACCAAAACGTCAGACAGCGGCAGAGAAACCCACGCGGGTGAGACCCAGACATCAGCGACATGTCTGCGTGATTTTGTTATTGGGGCTTGTTGCCAGAGGACAAGCCAGCCCAGATTACTACCCACATCAGCCGTTCAGGTGGGTCATGAGACACCTAACCAGCGGTAAGGTGCTCAGAGACATCACCACACCAAACGCTCCATCTTTCATGCTCCGTTTTACAGATTTATTTCCAGGACAACCAAAGGTAATTCCTAGGTCTCCACACTCATCACAAATGTACCTATCCTATTGGTGCCCAGCTTCATACCCAGGGAAAAGCTATTGTAATTTACCTGGGTGGGGATACTGTGGGCATTGGGGTTGTGAAACCATTGTTACAGATGCCAGGCCGTCAGGGCCTGGGTGGGACCCACCAGCCCCCGACAAGTTCCTACAGTTCTCATGGGCACCGGCAGGTTGTAAACCACCTCTTTTTTCACACGGAAATTCCTATCGAAACAGTTATAAAATCCCCAAATTTCGAATTTGTATATATTACAACATGACGGTCTTGCAGCCCGATGATTTTAGCTGGACAGTGGGAAGAACATGGACAGTGGTCATTCAAAAGTCGAAAGAGTGGGTGAATGTGCAAATTACCAGGCTCCAACCATCAGCACCCCGAGCGGTTGGACCCAACAAGGTGATTAAAAGCACACAGACAGAGAAAAACATAACTTACCCCAAAATCCTACCCACGAGTGTCACCAAAGACCAAACCAGTGATGAGAAACCTTTCCAGATAGGCCGTTCAGCGAAATCAGACCCAGACCCAATCCTTCGTATGTTAGATGCTACCTTTTTATCCCTGAATGAATCTAATCCTGACTTAACTAATTCCTGTTGGCTTTGCTATGAAGTTCAACCCCCATTTTATGAAGGAGTTGCTGTAAATACCTCATTCACTTACTCCACAGCTGACGCTCCACATCAGTGCAGGTGGGATACACCCCGCAGAGGTATTACCCTGAGTCAAGTCTCAGGTCGGGGCAGGTGCTTTGGCAATCCAACCCTAGCTAAGCGAAAAGGAGATGTTTGTGCCAAAATTGTAATGCCCAACAGAAAAAACAATAAGTGGGTTGTCCCAGCTTCATCTGCAATGTGGGTTTGTCAGAGGTCTGGAGTAAGTCCCTATGTGTTCCTTCCCAAGTTCAACGATTCTAACGACTTCTGTGTCCAAGTTCTGATTGTTCCTAGGGTCCTGTACCATTCTGATGAAGAGGTGTACAGCCTTTTCGAAGAACCCAGCCGTCTTCACAAAAGAGAAATAATAACAGGTATAACCATCGCGATGCTGCTCGGCTTGGGAGCAGCTGGAACGGCAACAGGTGTCTCGGCCCTAGCAACACAGCACCGAGGACTGTCTCAGCTGCAGATGACCATAGATGAGGACTTGCAGAGGATCGAGAAATCCATTTCCTACCTGGAGAAGTCAGTCTCTTCACTCTCAGAAGTGGTTCTGCAGAACAGGCGCGGACTGGATCTCCTGTTCATGCAACAAGGAGGTCTGTGCGCGGCCTTGAAAGAAGAGTGCTGCTTTTACGCAGACCACACTGGAGTCGTCCGAGACTCCATGGCAGAGCTCCGAAGCAGACTGGCTCAGAGACAGAAAGATAGAGAAGCTCAGCAAGGCTGGTTCGAATCCTGGTTTAACCAATCTCCATGGTTGACCACTTTGATTTCCTCCTTAGTAGGCCCATTGGCAATGCTACTTTTAACTGCTATCTTTGGATCATGCCTGCTGAACAAAATAGTCTCATTTGTTAGAGCTTGCGTAGAGCAAACTAACATTCTGTTCATGCACCAACACGAAATGCTGTGAATCAATCAGGAAATTGCCAGTCACAAGCTTTTCCAAACTTGCCTGGCAGAAAACTTACTCAGGTTTCCCAAACTCCTTCTTCCTTTTGCTAAATACTAACCTTCTACCTCATTTAGTACCTATATACATATATGCATGATTAAGTATTAGCCTTCTACCTCATTTAGTATCTATATATATATATATATATATGTATAACTACCTCTTTTTTGTGATAGAGGGAGGGGGAGATGTGGGGAGAATGTGAATTAGAGGGACAGGCGATTGCGGAAGATGAGCGGATTGTTACGGGACAGGCGCCAGACACATTCTTCTCCAGAGATAACCTCTATCTCAAGGTCACAGACCCCTCTCTCTTTGCATACCAGTACTTTTCCACTACCCTTAAGAAACTAGTAAGACCCCCTATGACGTAGCGAAACCCAGAAGGTACTTAAACCCTGTGTTTTAGATAATAAAGGCTTTTGGCAAAACCACATCACATTGGTGTTAACTGAGTCATTAGCCCGAGCCCCACGCACACAGCTCGTGGTGGCAGTGTCTTCACTTAACCCAGGCCACCAAGGCGATGGCTGAATAAGCCGCAACAGCAGCTTAACACTTACAGAGAATAAACGAGTAAAAGGCAGACCTCAAAAAAACCAAAACAAAACAAAAAACAAAAACCACCAAGAAAGAGGTTTTTTAAAAAAAAAGAGAAGAAGCCAACTAATTGAAAAATATATGGGTAAACATCAGCTTTTTCTCTACATCAGAGCAGCAACCCACTGATGTGGAGCAAAGGGCTGGGTGGAGGAGAGGATGTCTGGGTTTTGGCAGCTGCCTTTATAGCAGCTTGAGAGAAGGATGCCCTGAGCCCTACACACAGAACGTCCAGCACTGAGATCTAAAAGCCCATGATCTTATACTTTGATTCTGTTAATTTCAAGTACTTGAGCAAAATAGAAAGAAAAAAAGAAAAATTGTCCAGAAAATGTTGCTGGAAGGCACAGGGGAGCTGCTTCTCCTCACCTTCCCTGCCCAGCAGCACAGCTCAGCCTCGAATCCATGGGACCGCCATAGCCAAGGCAAACTTCACTCCAGAGGGAGCACAGGCTTGTCTTGCCTTGACCCATTTATTCCAAACTGGCACATTTTACAGCTAAAAACAATTGGAGGACTTCCCTGATTACTGCAAGTGGATATTCCTCAAAGCCTAGAAAGGCACCTGTGCTTTAAGAGCAGTTCATTAAAGAGCACTGGCCTGGTGCCTCTGTGCCAGGGAGATGATCAGCTTTGGACATCACAATGCTTGTCTAGAACCTGCAGCAGCTAAAATGCAGGGAGGAAAGGAGCTGAAAAGCATTAAATTTAATTACACTGTTTCAATCCTTTGTATTAGGAAGGGAATGTTAACAAGTCTCAAAGAGGCCAGGCTGACAGGCAGAGGGGCACAAGTCACCATCATCCACAGACCTGAGACAACAGGTAGTTCCATGGCACATTCTGTCACTCTGCTTCTGTACTCAGCACACATCTCAGCTCTGAGACCATGCCCTGCAGCCAGAAACCATCCTGCTCTTGAAGCGCAGAATAAGGACTTTACAATTAGAAATTGTAAAGCAGGTATGTTTTATTTCCAGCTGGGACACATGGGGGGATATCTCCTCCAAACCGTGCATACCTGGTCAAGACAAGGTCCAGGTTTAAATACACATTGATCCCACAAACCCACACCCGCCCATTCCCCACCTTCTCTCACTTCATATTCTAATTAGCTGTCACGCCTCCTGGTGGTCATGAGTTGGGGTCTTGGGAGGAAGGCCAACGTCTTCCTCAGGTTGATCTTCACTTCTGGGCAGGCACGGTGGAGGTTTGGCTATTTTTCAGGTCACTTTGCTCTTGCCAAAAATTAGGAGCTTGAT
The DNA here is from genome assembly GCA_027886175.1 of Phylloscopus collybita. Lineage (NCBI taxonomy): Eukaryota > Metazoa > Chordata > Aves > Passeriformes > Phylloscopidae > Phylloscopus > Phylloscopus collybita. The sequence continues at coordinate 8,186,780 of JAJNNQ010000057.1, forward strand.
TTTGCTGGATTCAAGACACAAAGTTCTGCTTTATCAGTTTTTGACAAATACCTATGTCCTGCTTGGCTGAGTTTCAACATTATACATCTTACCTATATGACCTTTACTTAGTAACTACCTAACAACCAAGCTTAATAGAAAATCTTCTATGTGTTCTCAGTACAAGCCGTTTCTTTACTTTTACAAAATCAAAAGCTGCTTCTAAAATCCTGTATTTTTATATTTATAAACATCCTCCATATCACTCTCGGGGACATGTCTAGGCTGCCCAGAGCAGCCCTGATCTGGCAGCAGACACAAGGACCAGCACAGAGCCCCAAGCAGCAGCCTCTTTTCTGTGGCAGAATGGGGATCTTCAGCTACCCATCCATCCATCCATCCATCCATCCATCCATCCATCCATCCATCACTGTCTTGGCCCTGTAGTTGATATAAAATACTATTTTTACGCCTCAAGCAAGGCCTGTTGATACACAGAAACACCATTCCTCGGCTATCACAAATCCAAAGGCATGCACAGCAGGGTCTGAGCTCCTCCAGTGGCTGACCCCAGGGCTGATCCCTGCATCCTCCTCCTGCCCCAGGCAGAGGCAGGCAGGGAGCTGCTAGGTGTGCTCCTGGCACTGCCCTTTGCAGCTCAGTCTGACTCACCCAGCCTTGATGGCACCCAGGAGGGTCATTCACACTCACATTCACATTACTGCACTGTTTTGTCTTGTTCTTGACCACTTTAACAATCAGAAATAGGACAACAGGAAATTCTTTTACAGCCCTAGACCTGCTCTAGTCAATACAACTGTTACTGTCTGCACTGACAAAATGTTTTTGATGCACAGAGCAAAGCCCAGGTAATAACCACCACACACACATGACATGGTAAGTGCCTGGCAGCCAAAACAGGCAGCTCTCCAGCCCTGAGCCCGTGGTGCGGGCTGAGCAGGCTGAAATTGCTGCCTGACCAGGCCTGGAGAGAGGCAAAGGGAGGGGGATCAACGGAGGGGCAAAGTGGGGTGAGACACCCCGAGCTCCGGCACTGCTCTGTGTGAGCGTGAGCACCTTATCCCAACATGCAGTCCCCAAGGGCCCCAATGCACCAGGCTGGCAAGGACCTGCCAGCTGGCATCGGCTGGGGAACACCATGGCCTGGGGATCGAGAACACCACAGCCCTGGGATGGGGACTGTTATAAATTCAAAGAGCCAATTCCATCGAAAATGATTTATTGCCAGAAATTTTGGACAGCAAAATTGACAAAGCCCACAATCAAGGAAACAGTGGTGATCCTGGGATTTCGTCACTGGGTGAAATCGTGAACACAGCCTCTATCGCACTGCGTTCCCCGAGTTTCGCAAAGTCTGAGTCCCTGCCAGCCGTTTTTATACCCTTTTGGCTGGGCTACGTGAGCCACCAAGATTCTATAAGTTCTTTTGTTTCTTTTGATTGAGGCAGATGGTTTCTTGATTTCATTCTGGTGGTTGATTTCCAAACTCGTGTCTGGTTTTTCTGAAAGGATTTCCTGGGGTGGAGGAGCTCCTGAATAGTCCAAATGGTCCTGATAAGATACCATCATCTGTTGATCACTGGGCCATCAGTCTTATCAGGCGTTGAGTGTCTCCATTCAGGTTTCAATCTCCACCTTCTATTAGTATTTGAATGTTTTTGTCTTGGCTCCAGGGAGGAGAGTGGCAGCTTTTGTGAAAGCTACACACACACACCCTCTGCCTGTGAGAGAGGCTTTTTAGGAACATTTTACTATTCTACAGATACACTTTAATTTCTACCCACTAATATGTTTTGTATCAAACAAACATTATGAAACATGAATTACCATCTATTACAGAGACCACCATGGCCCAGGGCATGACCAGGGCTGCACTTTCTAAGAAGCTGATGATGCTGCACACACCGAGGGGATAGTTCTGTTGCCAGTCAGGCTGTCAAAACACCCGTGGGGGCACCCATGTGGCCCAGAGACATGCTGAGCAGCTCGTCTGAGTGCAAGTGCCCTACATGGGTGCTGCTGTACCAGAGATGTGCATGTCCCACTGCAGCAATATCCATGTTTCAGCCAAACTATCCTCACCCAGCACAAATCCAGAACCTTGTTTCAAAACACCTTAGGGGAGGGTCACTTGTTTTAAAACCTTCCCCAGGTACAAAACATCTGGGCAGAAGCCTTTTCATCAAGAGGTGAGCAGTTATCCTGAAGTCAGACTTGGCAGGAAAAAATATGTCATTAATAAACATAAGCTCTTGCATAGCAAATATGAAATAACATAAAATCCACAGCCACCTCTGGAATAAATATGTTCCTCAACAAGTAAAGCAAAATCCATGTTAAGATCCAGATTTCAAATCAGAGCTCTACTTGCAACTCAGAAGACCAGCACAAAGGCAACTGCTGTGGGTCTCAGCCAGGCAGCAGCTGCCGAGAACCAGCAGCTGCAGGAAGACCTGGTGGGAGAGATAAAAATCCCCCAACCAGCCAAGACCCTCAGCACAAGCTCTTGGTCAGAAGAGCAGGGACACAGGATGGATGCCCAAAAGCCAGAGCCCAGGAGGAGCTGGCAGAGGACACGTGGTGGGCGCTGCAGCAAGAGCCTCCAGCTCCATGCAGCACAGGCTCTTCCGTCATTACAGGGAGGGATTATGGAAAGTCCATGGTGAAAAAATCCTCCAGTCTCCTGTCTGGTACACAGGTACCTGCGGCAGAGCAACACGGAGCAGGTGCACAAGGTTCTCATTCAGCTCTCAGAGCAATTGAATTATCTCCAGTGGAATTGCAGCGCTGGCCAAAGAGACAAAGTTAAATTGTAGCAAGGTGCAAGTCCCTGGGAATGTAATATTCCTGATAATCTAAGGTGCAATTTGAGTGATGACAATAGTGCCTGGAGTTTCCATTTCCAAACAGCTGCTCAGTTCAATCCAATCTATGTCAGAGCAGCTTTGCTGAAGTGAGTAAGTAGAGCTCATTTGTGCTATTACACAGGGAGCGAGGAAGAGGAGTGGAGGAGTTGCTTCAAAACAAAAAAATAAGGGGAGAAAAAGAGTGACTGGAAGAATCCCAGCCTGCTGGGGACATGCACGGGGTGGGTGAGCCCCAGCCCTGTGGCAGCACCGGTCGCGGTGCCTGTACATGGGCAGTGTCCACACCTGGATGGTGCCCGTACCTGGACGGTGCCCGTACCTGGGCAGTGCCCGTACCTGGGTGGTGCCACAGGTCCCCTCGTGCAGGAGCCTGGCTCTGCCTCCACATTTTGGTGTTTCTTCAGCAACCGTATGATTATACTGTAATCACTATGATACTGCTCTTGGGTATAGCGAACAGCACAATCATTAAAAAATTAATTTCAAAATCTTCCTGGAAGCTAATAAATTTTACAGCAGCTTCAATTCTTTCTCATTGCAACAAAGAAAAGCTTAGTTCCAGACAAATTAGAAGTAAATTGATTGCCTTAGGGGAATCTATTCAAATATCACTTTTCCATGTTAGAAATCTCTTCCTGAAACAAGAAGAGGAGAACTGTAGTCACTGCTTGTCATGTTTGGGTTTTCTGAAGTTCTTTCCCAGGGACCAAAACTGGTAAACAAGGTCATACTTTTTAAACTATCTTGTTTTTCACATTTCTCTCCTAAGGAGGGACTTTGCTTGTTGACCCTTGGTGTGACCAATGGTTCAAAGGATCCCACCTCTTAGGTGGGCACATTGTAAAAGGGTATAAAAATAGGTTCTGAGAATAAACCAGCCCCTTTTTTGGAGCATCAGCCTTCTGAATCACGAGTCCGTGTCTTTCTTTCGTGTCCAACAGTGACAGGAGAACCAGCATGGGAGCAATGTGGAAAAGCAAATCATTAAATCTCAGTTCATGAAACTGAGGGGCAGGGGGAGGAATTAAAATAAAATGCAAATGTCTCCCTGGGGTGTGGGCCCAACATTTGTGACAGAATTTATGAATAATAAATATGAATAAATAGTAAACACAAAGGGATCAAACACTGTTGTGGATGTTTACTCATGGTTAGCCATCTTTCATGGACAATGTAGAACTGCATTATTTAACACTCCTCTTCCAGCTACTTCGGGTTTTTTTTAAAATTCCAGCACCTTCATTTTCTCAGGAGTGTATGCACAAGGTGCAAGGCTTGTCCCTCAGCCCCTGTGCAGCACACAGCACCCTCAGCACACCAGTGGAGCCCACACCCTTCCATCCCAACAGGAGTGGCTGTTTCCAGCTCAGGGGCTCCACCGCATTACACTCCAGATAAAATAATAAGCTCCAGCAAAATACAAACAATCCCCAGCCATGGTTCATCATTTGCTTGTAAATTAAGACTCTGCACCTCTCCCTTATCTCCTCTAATAGCATAATATCAGGAAACAAGAGGTAGGGAATAGTGTATTATATTTTTGACCTATGGGCTTTACAGTGCCTTCTTCGCCTTTCCTAATGAGCAATCTCCAGTCAATGCAGCAATGTAATCCTGGCATGGCTTCCCCTGCACAATGCTCAGTGGATACTAATAATCAGGGACAGTGACAAATACTCTTTACCGCAACAAGAAGCCTTTCTTTTCCTCTCTTTCGCCATTATTCGGGATTTATGCAATCTAAAAATGCTGCGTTTTTAATCCTGGATTGTCTGTCCCAACACAGAAGGTCAACAGTGCTTGGACAAAGCACTGGAATTATTTTAATGAAACAGGGGCTGTGATTTAGATTAATTTATTGGGCAATTGCTGATAAGGACCCATGGCTGCATGCAGCTCATGGGCAGTGCTTCTGGAATGGTCAGCAGAGGTGTGCAAGGGGGCTCGTTCCCAGCTGCTGCAGACACAGCTCCCAGGAAATGCTGAGGACTCCCACTGACTTATACCAGCCAAGAGCTGGCTCGTTCACCTGTTCCCCTGCTCTGTACTACCATTAATAACTCCTTCTCTTCTGCAGAACTGTCCCTGTTTTATGAACGAGGACTGAGGGACAGAGACCTGGGTGTCTGGCTAGCTGCAAACCAGAGGGGAAGGGCAAACCAGAGGGGAAGGGCAAACCAGAGGGGAAGGACAAACCTGATGCAAAGGATTTTCTCTGGGAATGTTGATGCCTTTGGGATGAGAATCAGGCTAAGGGAAGGAGAGTGATCAGCAGAAGCAGAAGGAGCTGGAGTGTGGGTATGCCATGTGCTACAGCGGAGTCAGACCCAGGAGGTATTATGGGCTAGAATGCAATTTAATGCTGGCTGCTCCCTTTTATCCAGGACCGCAGCCCGATCCCCACCTCATTCACAAGGAAAAATTAATTCCCTTTCAGAAGGCCGATGGAACACACCATTTAAACTCCAATTAATCCTTTTCTTAAGTGGTCCGTGGAGCTCATGCTGGCCCCTGAGCAGCAGAGATTTCACCTCCGAAACTCCACTACTCATGCCTCCATACAGGGCTAATTAGCATCCTAACTGGTCTGGGATGCAGGATCCAGCCCTGGGAGAAAGGAGAGCACTCTGGGCTCTGATGGACCTCTTCCATCTCAAGCCATTACTGCTCCACAACTCATGGGCACTGCTCCCATTAATGCTGATGGCAGCTCCTGAGCCACCTGCTTGGGCGCAGAATACAACCCCTGACTTCATTACTGGAATTCAATTTCATTAGCACTGGATACAGAGGTATTGTCCTAAATACACTCTTCCTTATACTTTTTTCGTGTTAATGCAACCATTTGAGTATATTATACCCTGCAGAGATGGAAACATTTCTAGTCTGTTTAAACACATTTCCCACAATTGGGAGCAAAACTTTGTCTCAGTTTATGTCTGACACCAGCTGCCTTCCATTTAATGGGACTTTAGTTGCTACAACAAATTAATCCAAAGGTTACTGTTCTCTGCTATTGTCATAGACAAAGCAAATGCACATATTCTGTCAGGGTAAGGCAGGACCAGCCACGCAGCCACATTCCAATGGCAGAAATAAATAAACTATTACTCTCTCCTATTCAAAATCAGGCATCGGTCAGAAAATGGCAATTCAACGATTCTGATAAAAATCCAACAAAACAGAAATTACAGTTGGGGGAGATAAGCAATTCCTGGATGCCTGTACTGGGCCAACTCCTGGCCCAGCGCCTGTCAGAGCACATCCCTGCCCTCTCCTCGGGGGGCTCATCGTCAATGTCTTACTTCAACCAGCACCTCCTTTGGCCAGGAGAAAATAGAACAACCCATCCTGATCCTGTTCCCACAGGGATGTGAAGGCCAGGGTGCTGCAGGGAGGCTGCCTGCCTCCTCCTCCTGCCGCCCGCCCAGCACGGTTTCCCCTTTCCCTGCGAGGTTTCTGGTGGCTCCACACAAGTGAGAAATAAAGGAGCCGAGGTTATAAACGCTGATACATAATTTACTCTTATTATCAAGATTAAACACATCTTTGCATGCCTAGCATCAAACAACTGTCTTTCCCCAGATTTCTCAAGGACATGCATAAACTTCGTTATTATCTAAATAATCAAAACAGTATTTCAATAGAATATTTAACTGTCTGCCTAGTGGAAACTCACAGCCTTAATCTAACACTGATCCTCTGTTGTCCTTCATGTAAATATTGTTGGGACTTCAGCCAAAGCCTAGGGAAGTGTGCTTCATCTTGGTGGATGGGAATTTCTCGTGTCAGATACAGTCAGCCTGACTAATGAGACTTACAGCTTGCCAAAACCTACAGCCTCGCTGCCTGTTCCAGCCATTGAACGTGCTCAGAAACCCAGTGGCACCAGCCCAGCAGTCTACAGATCCCAATCAACTATCAATAGCTTAAGTGTAAGTGATTGTGTATGAAGTACGAGCCAAATGTGTTTCCTTTTTCAGTTTTAGGACCTTCAGTATTGTTATTGCACCAGTAATGCTTGCACGGAATTAATCATAGACATACCCACAAGGCAAAACATTATGAGAAGCTCTTTGTACTTTCTAAAAGTGTGCAGCTCTGAAGGGTGGAGGGAGCTGGAAGGCTTCCCAGCACAATGGGGTGTTCCCCATCATCAAGAGAGAGCTAGGGAATTTTACACCTTTTCTTAAAAAACCGAAATGTTGGTTGCTGGCCATCTCTCATCATGACACTGACCTCTCATGCCTCCACCCTGAAGCTCAGCATTATCCCCTCCCTGGCGCTCTACTTTAAGTCTTTTTCAGATGAGCATGGGGTTTTTTCCATGCTGGTGGATCTTTACTCTGAAGTATAGGGATGTACCACAACAAAATGCTTGCCTAGGGGGGCAGATGCATCAGAAAATCCCACAGGGAACTGGGACAGCTGCAGGGACAGGTCTGCAAAAGCTGCTTTACATTGTCCAGCACCCAAGAGAGCCTCACCCAGCACCATGACTCACAGGGACACTCCTGTTTCCTCTACATGGCCATGGAGCTACAGAGAGGGCTCAAAGCAGGCTCCAGCTCCACACCAAGGGAAAATGGCAATGTCAGGGAAATGCCAGCTGTGGGTTACACTGGCCCTGGGGTCAACAGATTATAGAATTGTCAAAGTCTGATAATCTGATCCATTTAATTAGACGAAACTTCGTTCTGGCAATTAAGTTTACCTTCATTAATCCAGAGGGTAGATACACATGCATGCAAAACTACTATAAGGTCAACAGTTAAATCTAAAACCTTATTGGGGAAATTACTTTACCTGTGAATCACGGACAAGCTCAATTCCAGCAATCCAGTTGGGGTCCCATCCTGTCCCACCCCATCCCGTTCTGTTGGCCCCACAACCATGGGGGTGAGATGGAGAACGAGCCCTGAAGTATGTCTAGGGTTGTCAACTGCAGAGCCACAGGGAGATTGCTAAACAACAGGAATGGAAAATAACAGTATTTTCATGGCCTGCACAAGCACTGCAAGGAAAGCAGTCGGCTCCACAGCTCCAGCCCTCCCAGCCAAGCTGCTGCCAACTCACAGGCACCTGGGCAGTGATTCTGAGTCACACCTGGGGAACTGCACACCACACTGGGATGGTCCCACACACCCCTTGCTGTGGCTCCAGTGCAGAGGTGGGAGGCCCCTGCTCCCCAGGATGGGCTCTTCCAGCTTGGCCCAACTTCTGCCAGCACAGCCTCTGAGGATTTCTGGTTTCCTGAGGCACATTCCTGTAGCACTGCCCCAAGGTCAGGCTGGATTGTGTTGGCTCCTGGCCCCAGTTCACAGGGCTGTCAGCAAAACTGCACCACAGCATCATTACTCCCAGTGATGGTGTGACAGACAAAGCCCAGCTGGATTTTCAAAATCTAAGCACTTTGCAACACTGACAGGCAGGAAAAAAAGTCACCAACCCACAACCCTCTTAGTCTGAGCAGGTTTTATCTGGAAATACCCAAAGCTAGTCAGTATAAGACCCCACAAAGTCATTCCTCCTGAACCACTTTCCTGACCAAACCTTTTAAATGTCACTGGGAAATAAAGAGCGATAGGTGTTATAAATTGGCTAGGAGACCAGCTCCTTTGAAAAGGCCTTTATTAGAAATCAGCTCTGGGTAGGGGGCTCGAGGGGCTGCGCACGCCGCCGCTGCTCCCAGTAGACACCACGGAGGAGGAGGTCCAGTCGAATCTGCTGCTGCTGCTGCTGCTGCAGAGTCGGGATTCCTTCCTCACGGGGGTTCCCATAGAATCACTTTGGCTCGTGTGGTCCAGGGGGGTCACCTCTCTCCAGTTCCTTTCAGGTCATGGCGAGAAAGTAACAAAAAAATACCTGCTACCTGCAGGTAGCTAGACGTGTGTTTCGCACAGTTTTGTCCTTCTTAGGTCCAGTTTCTGTGTCGGCTCGCTGTCCCAGGGGCTTTTCTAGCTCCAACTGGACCTCTGGCCGCAGCCAGGCACCATGGGAGTTCCTCATCTCCATACTGGGCGGTGTCCACAGCTCGACGGCAGGCAGCAGGGAGCAGCAGGAAGCAGCAGGGGGCAGCAGGAAGCAGCAGGGGGCAGCAGGAAGCAGCAGGGGGGACAACAGGCGGCGGCAGCGGGCTTTAGTCGGTGGAGAGGTGAAACCCCAGGATTCAGGGAGAAAGGGTACAGAACTTGGACATAATGAGCAGAAATTCAGGGTACAGATTCAACATGAACAGTTTAAAACAGGCAAGTAACAGTGCAACTTTAATTTTACAGCAAAACAGTATAACAGTACAACTTAGGAGTGCATAACCTGGGGCTATTTCTTTCACAAATTATTACTCTTGAAAAGTTTTGCATATTAAAATAAGGAAGTAGTATATAATGCAATATGAAAGAACATTAAACCCTTGGGATTTGGCTGGGCAAAGCCAAGCCCTTCAAGCAAGCCTACATACCTTTTTATTAAATGAGCTCTGCTGTTCATGTAGTTGGAATCAAAGGAATAGTTTTCAGTCTGGAAGGAAGAAAAGAAAACAGAGATGGTTACAAGTCTGATTTCTCTATGACTGGGAAGAGCCAGGTTTGCAGGGCCAGGATGAAACCCTGCAGGAGGGAAGGAGCATCTCATGATGGTACAGGCCTCTGCGAGCAGGGCAGAGCCAGATATGGAAAACTCCAGTACCTGTCAGTCTTTCCACCAACTTTCACAAAAAAAATAAGGGTGGCTGGTGACCACAGAACAATTTGCAGAGAAGAAACAATGTGACTATGCTCTGCTACAAAACTAATTGCTTTTAATTCCCTGATGGACTCAGTTCTGTGTGTGTCAATTTGACTGAAAGTTCAAAAGGTATTTTTCTTAATAGTGTATAATTAACATGTTAAAATATTTATTGCATAGATATGTAAATGCCAGCAAGGTAATCCCCTGCCCGAGAATTTAATGTGGGCACTTTTCTTTGTTTTACATAATTTCATTTGCAGAGACATTGGGATCTGTTATTAATAAAAAAGCAAACAATGCTTAAAAGTTGGAGGGGAGTAAGAGAAGGGGAGAAAAGTCAAAGGAGTTATTTGCAAGCAAACCCCACTGTAGTATATGTTAATTCATGTTCCCGAAATATAGTGATGGATTAATTCATGCTTTCCTAATAAGGTGATATTGGTGAGGGGTGAAATATGTTCTCTGTGATGTGTGTTGTAAGAATAAAAGTTCATAAAATTTAGAGGCACTGCCAGCTCAGGCAGGCACTGAACTGGTAGATTCACGAGAAACCTTTTTACATTATCTCAGTGTATGTTGGTTCATGTTCATAGATTATATTTTATATCCATGTAGTATTCACTGGTGTGGGTGATGGTAAATCATACAATTTCAAAGTGTCAGAAAAAAACCTTGGCAGCTCAAAGAAACTTCTCTGTTATGGGAAAAGACAAAGACATTATAATACCAATGGAGGGAGCAGGAGGCAGGGGCAATCAGTCCCTGATTGCTCAGAAGAATGGGACCTGGCTGAACCATCAGGGATGCTCCGGAAACACCCACTACACCCAGGAAGTCCGTTCTTGCTGGCTGCTAGAAACTGTGATTGTATCAACAGTGCTATTGTAGAACAAAAACCTCTATAGAAATTTTGGACTGAGCCATGGCATAAGCCCCAAGAAGTTTCAAGCTCCCCCAAAACCATGGCCACCGGACTAGCCCAGGCTTGTCCAGTGGGTTAAGGGTATAAGACTAACTGGCCTGGACTGAGACCGGTGTGTGGTCTGGGGGGGTATAGTGTTGCCTGACACTATACAGAGACCTACACCTGGTGCGCACCGCTTCCTTGCTCCGCTGACTGTTTATTTCTGTATTGGCTTTGTCAATTTCACGTCCGTGAATTTTCACTGGCAATCTGGCAATAAATTCCATTTTATTTTAGATTGGCTTTATTTATTTATAACACCCACTAACTCGTTCTGCACTTGAAACGCTGCCTTTTAACCTCAGATTACACAGCCCTAGGGTTCTGGTGCTGGCAGCTGGTGAGAAACCAAAAAAGCAACCAGAAGGTAGGGGAGACAGCAGGGGGAAAGCCACGAGAACGTGGTGGGAGCCATCAGGGGGCTACCACATGGTGGGAGCTGGGTGGTGGGACCTGGTGGGAGTTGTGCAGTGGGATGCAGTGGCGAGTGTATGGTAGCATGTGATGGGAAATGCATGATGAACCATTGTGGTGGAACATGATGGGATCTGCACAGCCTGGCCAAGATCCTTCCTGCACATCAGGGACCCCTGAGGATGCAGGATCTTGTACAAGTCAGGCACTCCAGTCTACCTGTCCAAAGCTCCCCCAGACCTGCAGGGATCCCACCTGGGCTCCCACCAGCACCACCCCTGGCCCTGGGGATGCTCCTTGCCTCCTGAGCAGCAGAAGGAGCACTTTGCTCTCCTCCCCTTCCTCGAGGACAACAGCAGCACCCTCCCAGGACAGAAATGGGAACATCCACCTGCCCCACAGCCCTGTCCTGCCTTCTCTCTGCCACACTCCTCCCCCCCCCAGCCCCGTGGTTGTTCTCCTTCCCAAAGAGCTGCTCTGGGATACTATGGCCTGTTTTTATGGCAATTATGAACATGGTAAAAATAAATGCATGCCTCTTTTAAGTCTCAATAAATAAAGGAAAGCAGAGTCTGCTGCTAACATAATCAAAATGGCAGGATGCAGGGAGTGGGGCCACTGCAGCAGAGCTGAATGTGAAAACCAATTGTACCCCGGCAGAGGTTACACGGCTCTGACAAAATGTTATAAATGAATAAAGCCAATTATAATAAAATAGGATTTATTGCCAGATTGCCAGTGAAAAAGTCACAGGCGCAAAATTGACAAAGCCAATACCGAAATTGACCAAAGTAAGGGGAGCCAGGAAATAGACAATGCCGGGCATTGGGTGAGACCTCTGTGAAGTACTAAGCAGTACCACACCCCCTAGGTCTCACCCCATCTGCCTCCAGGCCTGCTGGTTTTATACCTTTTGGCTCAGTGTACAAGTCTGAACATGTTGGAAAGTCCAGGTACAAGCTTGAACATGTTAAAAAGTCCAGCTATTGAGGGAAGCAAAGAATCTCTAAAGGTTGGTGAAAGAAATTAGCCCCAGGTTATGCACTCCCGAGTTGTACTGTTACACTGTTTTGCTGTAAAATTAAAGTTGCACTGTTACTTGCCTGTTTTAAACCGTTCATGTTGAATCTGTACCCTAAATTTCTGCTCGTTATGTCCAAGTTCTGTACCCTTTCTCCCTAAATTCTGGGCTTTCCCCTCTCCATCGAAAGCCCGCACGCCGCTGCCTAGTCGTTCCCCCCTGCTGCTTCCTGCTGCTCCCTGCCGCTCCCTGCTGCTTCCTGCTGCTCCCTGCCGTCTGCCGTCGAGCTGTGGGCCCCGCCCAGTATGGAGATGGGAAAGCTCCCAAGGTGCCTGGCCGTGACCGGGAGTCCAGTTGGAGCTAGAAAAGCCCCTGGGACAGCGAGCCGACACAGAAACTGGACCTAAGAAGGACAAAACTGTGCGAGGCACACGTCCAGCTACCTGCAGGTAGCAGGTATTTGTTTGTTACTTTCTCACCATGACCTGAAAGGAACTGGAGAGAGGTGACGCCCCTGGACCACACGAGCCAAAGCGATTCTATGGGAACCCCCGTGAGGAAGGAATCCCGACTCTGCAGCAGCACCAGCAGCAGCAGATTCGACTGCACCTCCTCCTCCGTGGTGTCTACTGGGAGCAGCGGCGGCGTGTGCAGCCCCTCGGGCCCCCTACCCAGAGCTGATTTCTAATAAAGGCCTTTTCAAAGGAGCTGGTCTCCTGGCCCATTTATAACAAATTGGGGGATCGTCCGGGATGTGACCACGCCTGAAGAGGACCGAGGACGGGACGGCCGACCGCCCTTTGGATCTCAAGGACAGCTGGTCACACCGGACCCAAGAAGACAGCCTGGGATCGGACAGCGCGGAGGAGCGCCGGTAAAGTATAGCCGGTGGCGGGAGTGGAGACGAGCGAGTGGTGTGTGTGTGAGACAAAGACCGGCAGCTCGGATCTTTGGAGCGAGTGTGGGCCTCCCAGTACCGCGTTTCCAGTCTCCCGCGAGGGACCTGGCCGGGAATGGAGGGAAGCGAAAGGAGAACGGTGTGAAAGAGGCGTCTCCAGGGGCATAGGCGCCCCCCTCCGGGCGTGCGGAGGTAATTTAGAGGGTGAGTGGCACGTCACAGGGTGTATGATTGTAGGATAGGCCCGCCTCCATTCTAGAATCTACGGAGGCAGGCTGCTCAGGCTGATCCAAGGGTGCGGAAAGCCTGGAGCCGTGGGTGTAGCACGCACCACACTGGCTGAGGTTACGGCCCGGGGTATCTACGGGTTGGGATCCTGGCTGGGGTAGCTGGCGGGGTGTGGGGAGTGAGAGAGGGTACTGGCCGAGTTACGGCCCAGGGTGTCCAGGCGAGGAAGGGGTGCTGGCTGGGGTAGTGACTGAATCTCTAAGGGCGAGATATCAGGCTACCGACAGGGCACTCTGAGCACTGGCAGGAGTGGTGGCCAGTCCCTGAGGGCGGGTCACTGGAGCCACTAACGGGTGTTCGTGGAGTGAGTGAGAAAGGGGTGCTGGCTGGGGTAGTGACTGAATCTCTAAGGGCGGGATATCAGGCTACCGACAGGGCACTCTGAGCACTGGCAGGAGTGGTGCCACTGGGGCCACTGACGGGTGTTCGTAGAGTGAGTGAAGATTACCTGGTGAGAATGGGAGGATACATAAGTAAGCAAAAACCACCTGTGGAGGAAAAGGGGAAGATAAAGAACATTCCCCCAGATAGTCCATTAGGACAAATGTTGGAACTATGGGATACTGATGAGGCCAGTAAAAATTTGAGCAAGGTTAAAATGATTCATTATTGTATTGAGGTTTGGCCCACTTTAAATTTACCTGGAAAATGGCCGTGGTGTGGAACTAAGGACCCTTGGATGTGCTCGCAATTAAACCAGTATCTGAAATCCCGAGGGGACTCAGATACTGAGCAGATCCTTTATGCTGCCTGCTGGCAGAGACACAGAACTGAAAGTGAAACAGTTAAGATTTGTAAGCTACAAGAGGGAAAGAAGAAAAATGAAAAAGAGAAAAAGGAGGAAAGCAGTCACCATTGGGACCCTCTTGATTATTTGCCTGCTCCTCCTGTTTACCCTGGGATACCCCAAACTGTCCCTGCTAACCCTCCAGCTTTACCTGTGAACCCCTCCCCATCTCTCCAAACCATGATCCCTATTCCTTCTTCAGCTTGCTCCCCAACAGGATTAACCCCTACAGCTCCACCCTCTCTACCACCTCAATCTAACCCGACTATCCCGAGTACTAACCCCTTCTATTCTTCAACTCTATCCTCGACCTCTCCTAGCACTGGCCGAGGCCACTCCCCCTCACCATCTACTGTCCCTGCACCCCCAAACAACTGGGAGCTGGACTTGCCAGCCAATACTATTGATTTTGTGGAAACCCCAAAAGGACCCTACTGTAGCACTAGGTCAAGAACAAAGCTCTTCCCCCTAAGGAAAGTCCCGATGGGTGGGGCAGCTGGGGGGGTAGGGTTTGTAAATGCACCTCTGACAGCTTCAGAAGTTAGGGGCTTTAAGAAAGAACTGGGGAATCTGGTTGAAGACCCTGTGGGGATTGCTAAGCAAATAGATCAGTTCCTGGGCCCAAACATTTATATGTGGAGTGAGTTAAACTCCATACTAAACATACTTTTTAATCCAGAAGAATTTCGACTGATTAGAATGGCTGGCATATGGGCTTGGGAAAGGGAAAATCGGATGGGACTCCCAGGAGACCAGAAGTTGCCAGTGGCTGATCCCGGGTGGAACCCAAACAGGGAGGAAGGTAGACGAAATATGGAAGATTACAGAAACTTGATGATAAAAGGCATCAAGGAATCAGTCCCCCGGAGTAGTAACACAAAACTGGCCTTTGATGGAGCCCAGGAAAAAGATGAGACCCCAGCAGCCTGGTTAAACAGACTGAGAAAGAACTTCCAGCAGTATTCTAACTTAGATCCAGATAGCCCAGAGGGACAAGTGCTTTTAAAATTACAGTTTGTTACCAAATCCTGGCCAGATATAAGGAGGAAACTAGAAAAAGTGGAAGACTGGCAGGAAAAGGGAATAAATGACTTGTTAAGAGAAGCTTTAAAGGTTTATCTGAGGAGAGAAGATGAGAAAGCAAAGACAAAGGCTAGGATTATGGTAGCTGTGGCCAAAGAAAGTGTAAGGGATAATAGAGACTCACAAGGGAGGGGAAATGCAAAGCCTCCATCAGGGAGAGGCAGAAGAAAACTTTTGTCGCCTTGGGGTACCCCTCCGAGGCCAGGGGAAACCCAAATATGCCACTATTGTGGTGAAGTGGGCCACATAAGGAGATATTGCAAAAAGGTATCCTTTGACAACGCTATTATGAAGGAGCAAGAGGCATTGGAGAAGTTGTTAAAGGGGGAGGGTAATGAAGATTAGGGGTGTCATGGGCTCTATGTATTAGGGGACCCAATGAAACACCAAGAAGAGCCCATGGTAAAGTTTGAAGTAGGTCCCCATCATGAGGAATTTGAGTTTCTTGTGGACACCGGTGCGGACAAATCCAGCGTTAATCAGCTTCCAATTGGGACTACAGTTGGGGAACTGACATGTGATATTTTAGGAGCAGAAGGGAAACCCTTCAAAGCTTCTGTCATAGAAAATGTAGAGATCAAAGGAAATTCAAGAAAATGTGTCACTAATCTCATATACTTGCCTAAGTTAGACAGTAATTTACTCGGAAGGGACTTACAAGTTCAGTTGGGGGTAGGGATTCTTCCTAAAGAGGGTAAAATGGTGGTCCAAATGATGAGAATGACTGTTGGAGACTTGAATGAAATAAATCCAGAGGTATGGGCTGAAGAGGGGAAGTATGGATACTTAAACATCCCACCTATTAGAGTAGAGATGCAGGAAGGGATACCCCCTATAAGAGTGAAACAATATCCTATTTCTGTGGAAGGTAAAAAAGGGCTGACACCAATTATAAATCATCTACTAACTGAAGGAGTATTAGAACCCTGTATGTCCCCCCATAACACCCCCATTTTGGCAGTGAAAAAGACAGAAAATAAATTTAGGCTTGTGCAAGACTTAAGAGAGGTAAACAAAAGGACAATTACAAGGTACCCAGTGGTACCAAACCCCTACACCCTTCTAAGTAGAATCCCTAGAGAACACAGCTGGTTCACTGTGGTAGACCTGAAAGATGCTTTTTGGGCCTGCCCCTTAGCTAAGGAAAGCCGAAATTGGTTTGCCTTTGAGTGGGAGTGCCCCGAAAGTCAGAGAAAGCAGCAGCTAAGGTGGACCCGCCTTCCCCAAGGCTTTACTGAGAGCCCAAATCTATTTGGACAAGCTCTGGAAGAGCTGCTAAGGCAATTCATCCCTGGAGATAACGTACAAATCCTACAGTACGTAGATGACCTCCTAATATCAGGGGAGGAGCAAGATAAAGTAAGGGGAGCCAGCATTAAACTCCTGAATTTCCTAGGGGAAAAAGGCCTTAAAGTATCTAAAAACAAATTACAGTTTGTAGAACTACAGGTAACATATCTTGGACACCTCATTGGGGAAGGGTATAAGAAACTAAGCCCTGAGAGAATCTCAGGTATACTGTCCATCTTGGCTCCAACCACAAAAAGAGATGTAAGAAAGCTATTGGGACTATTTGGCTATTGTAAATTATGGATAGAAAAATACTCACAAAGTGTCTGTCTTGGTTTGGAAAGACAGGTATCTGCCAGGGAAACTGAGGTTCCCCTAGGATGGAGAATACCAACCCCTCGCACCCCGACGAATTATAATTTTGCAATCAAGGGCTCTCAGGCGAAGATGTTGGGAATAGGAATAACAGTTCTTTACTAGGAGGTTTAACAATACAAATATGATAGGAAACAAAACCACCCAACCAAACAAACAAATAAACAAATAAACAATAATTTTAGAAGAAAACCCTGACAAAGTCAGAGTTTCAATCTGACCCTGTGATTCAGGATGTTGATAACAGTCCAAACGTAAACAGTCCAAACACTTCTGGAGTGGCAGACGTGATCCTGTTGGAGCAGAGATGATTCTGCGAAGAAACCGGTTCAGGGACGGCCAGGAGGGAGACAAGATGACGAGCACAGGAGACGAAGAAGCTCTTCCCACACCGCCGCGAAGGAAGCGCCGCGCACCCCGCTCCTGCAACCGAGCAGCACCGACCCCACCCGGCCACCTCCCCTCCCCCCCACCCCCCACCGCCAGGGCATGAGATGTATAGAAATGCAAATGCACCGCACAGGCTGGGGAAGGTAACAATGGCCTATCAAGGTGGGTCATCAGGCCCCAAAACAGATGTAAATAGAATACACAAAACCCAGCTCCACAACCCAAGACAACGTTCCACCCCTTATTCTATTACCATCTGTATCATACCTAAATTAATAAACTCCACTATACAGAATGAACCCTCACACTCAGTTCTCACTCAGGATTAGGTTTTCCTGTGGTACACAACTGGTTTTCCCATCTTTCTGCATCACCCACCAAGTGTTACCAGGTCCTTGAGCAAAAACAATCCCACGGGTGGGTTCACCTTTGCCCAAGGTGGGGTTTACCCAAACAGTCTTTCCTAAGATACCTCTCATATGTACTACAGGGACTTTGTCTCCATCCACTGTGTGCAAAGGGGTAGACTGGGCAGGACCAGCTCGATTAATAGACCCTCGGGTGTTGACCATCCAGGTGGCCTTTGCTAAGTTCACTTCCCAATTTCTGAAGGTCCCCCCGCCAAGTGCTTTCAGGGTGGTCTTAAGCAGTCCATTGCACCGTTCAACTTTCCCGGCAGCTGGTGCATGATAAGGGATGTGATATATCCATTCAATGCCGTGTTCCTTAGCCCAGGTGTTTATGAGGCTGTTCTTGAAATGAGTCCCGTTGTCCGACTCAATTCTCTCAGGGGTGCCATGTCTCCACAGGACTTGTTTTTCCAGGCCCAGGATGGTGTTCCGGGCGGTGGCATGAGGCACAGGATAGGTCTCCAGCCACCCAGTGGTGGCTTCCACCATGGTCAGCACGTAGCGCTTGCCTTGGCGGGTTTGGGGCAGGGTGATGTAATCAATCTGCCAGGCCTCCCCATACTTGTACTTGGACCACCGTCCACCGTACCAGAGGGGCTTCACCCGCTTGGCCTGCTTGATGGCAGCACACGTCTCACAGTCGTGGATAACCTGTGAAATACTGTTCATGGTTAGATCCACCCCTCGGTCTCGTGCCCACTTATAGGTGGCATCTCTGCCCTGATGACCTGAAGCATCATGGGCCCACCGAGCTAGGAACAACTCTCCCTTGTGTTGCCAATCCAAGTCTACCTTGGATACCTTTATCCTCGCAGCTTGATCTACTTGCTCGTTGTTCCGGTGCTCCTCATTAGCCCGACTCTTGGGGACATGGGCATCCACATGACGGACTTTCACAGGTAGTTTCCCTACCCTGATGGCAATGTCCTTCCACTCATCAGCAGCCCAGATTGGTTTTCCCCTACGCTGCCAGTTGGCTTTTTTCCACCTTTCCAGCCAGCCCCACAGAGCATTAGCCACCATCCACGAATCAGTGTAGAGGTAGAGCTTCGGCCACTTCTCTCTTTCAGCAATGTCCAGGGCCAATTGAACAGCTTTGAGTTCAGCAAGCTGGCTTGACCCACCTTCTCCTTCAGTGGCGTGTGCAACTTGTCTTGTGGGGCTCCATACGGCTGCTTTCCACTTCCGGTTCATCCCTACGATGCGACAGGAACCATCAGTGAAAAGAGCGTAGCGTGTTTCTTCTGCTGGCAGTTGGTTGTATGGTGGAGCTTCTTCAGCCCGGGTTACTTGTTCTTCTTCGTCAGTGAGACTGAAGTTCTCAGCTTCTGGCCAGTTGGTGATTACTTCCAAAATCCCAGGGCGATTCGGGTTACCAATACGGGCGCGCTGAGTGATGAGGGCGATCCATTTGCTCCATGTAGCATCGGTGGCATGGTGGGCAGAGGGAACCTTTCCTTTAAACATCCACCCCAGCACCGGTAGTCGGGGTGCCAGGAGGAGTTGTGCTTCAGTGCCAATCACCTCTGAGGCAGCTTGAACTCCTTCATAGGCAGCCAAGATCTCCTTCTCTGTGGGAGTGTAGTTGGCTTCAGACCCTCTGTAGCTTCGGCTCCAGAATCCCAGTGGCCGGCCTCGAGTCTCACCTGGCACCTTCTGCCACAGGCTCCAGGACAGACCATGGCTCCCGGCTGCAGAATAGAGCACGTTCTTTACCTCTGGTCCCGTCCTGACTGGGCCAAGGGCTACCGCATGTGCGATTTCCTGCTTGATCTGGGCAAAGGCGTGTTGCTGTTCAGGGCCCCAGTGGAAATCGTTCTTCTTGCGGGTAACCAGGTAGAGAGGGCTCACAATCTGACTGTACTCAGGGATGTGCATCCTCCAAAAGCCAATGGCCCCTAGGAAAGCTTGTGTTTCCTTCTAGTTGGTCGGTGGGGACATGGCAGTGATCTTATTGATGACCTCAGTGGGAATCTGACGCCGTCCATCTTGCCACTTCACTCCCAGGAACTGGATCTCTTGGGCAGGTCCCTTGACTTTGCTCTTCTTGATGGCAAAACCGGCTTCCAGGAGAATTTGGATGATCTTCTCTCCTTTCTCAAAGACTTCCATTGCCGTGTTCCCCCACACAATGATGTCATCTATGTACTGTAGATGGTCCGGAGCCTCACCCTTTTCCAGTGCATCCTGGATCAGTCCATGGCAGATGGTGGGACTGTGCTTCCACCCCTGGGGCAGCCGATTCCAGGTGTACTGCACACCCCTCCAGGTGAAAGCAAACTGGGGTCTGCACTCTGCTGCCACAGGAATGGAGAAGAAGGCATTGGCAATGTCAATGGTCGCGTACCACTTTGCTGCCTTGGACTCCAGCTCATACTGCAACTCCAACATGTCTGGCACAGCAGCGCTCAGTGGTGGCGTGACCTCATTCAGACCACGATAATCTACAGTCAGTCTCCATTCCCCACTGGGCTTACGCACAGGCCAGATGGGGCTGTTAAAAGGTGAATGAGCCTTACTGACCACCCCTTGGCTCTCCAGTTTACGAATCATCTCATGGATCGGGGTCACAGAGTCTCTGTCAGTGCGGTATTGCCGACGGTGCACTGTTGCTGTGGCAATTGGTACCTGTTGTTCTTCAACTCTTAGCAGTCCCACAGCAGAAGGGTCATCTGAGAGACCAGGCAAGGTATTCAGTTGTTTGATCTCTTCCGTCTCTACAGCAGCTACTCCAAAAGCCCAGCGATATCCTTTTGGGTCTTTGAAATATCCATTTCTGAGATAGTCTATGCCGAGGATGCACGGGGCCTCTGGGCCAGTCACAATGGGGTGTTTCTGCCACCCATTCCCAGTTAAACTCACTTCGGCTTCCATTACAGTCAGCTGCTGGGACCCTCCTGTCACCCCAGAAATAGAAATGGGTTCTGTTCCTACATACCCTGATGGCATCAGGGTACATTGGGCACCAGTGTCAACCAAAGCCGTGTATTTTTGTGGGTCAGATGTGCCAGGCCATCGGATCCACACAGTCCAATAGATCCGATTATCCCTTTCCTCTACCTGGCTAGAGGCAGGGCCCCTCTAGCACTGGTTATCCCCTCCCTGAGCATACATACTAGAGGTTCCTTCAAGGGGATTCAACACAGCATTGGCAGCTTGGTTATAGGAGGCTGAGGCTACTTTCATTTTCGTAGATCCCCCTTGGTGATTGTTCCTCTCCTTGAGCTCACGCACCCGTGCTGCCAGGACAGAAGTGGGTTTCCCATCCCACATTCCCATGTCTTCCCCATGGTCACGCAGATAAAACCACAGGTCAGCTCTTGGGGTGTACCCTCTCTCTCGAGCTGGGGGTCGTTGGGCTCTAACTCTGGGGCCTGTGACTCGCACTGGTGCCACATTGGAACTGTTTGTCCTCATCTCCTCCCTCACCCCCCTTATCTCTTCTTTGAGTTCTTTAACCACGGCAGAGATATGAGCCTGCATCGGGCCATTGATCATACTTTCATAGTTCCTAAGCTTATTGGCAACAGACCCCACTGTCTCTCGATTGTCCTCAGCATTAATTGTTGCAATAAAGGTGGTGTACTGAGATGGCCCTAGATTTGCCAGATTCCACAACATCTGCCCTGTGCATTTAACCTTGTCAGGGTCATTATCATGCTGTCCACTCCTCCCAAAAAGTACCTCCAGCACCGCCACTTCCCTCAGCTGTTGGATCCCTTCCTCCAGAGTTTTCCAGCGCATTCTATGGTGGTGCTCCTGCATTCTTTCTTTGTGGATAAATCTCTCTCTCACACTCATTAAAAGCCGCTCCCAAAGGGAAAGGGGTCCTGGCTCTCTTACAAATACCTGATTTATACCTGAGTCCTGGGTCAAGGGTCCCAAATTCCTTGCCTCACCACTGTCCAATTGCACACCAGTACCCATGAGGTCCCAAACCCGAAGTAGCCAGGCTGTGTAAGCCTCACGCCCCCGCCGTACGATATCTTTTTGCAGGTTACGGAGACTTTCGTACGACAGGGACTCGGTGATGATCTGAACATGTGATTCCCCTGCAGGTTGTGAGGGCCCTCCTTTCTTATTGTCTGGGTTTGCTGTTTTCACCTTAGATTTCTTTGTTTCCACAGGGGCAACTGCTGCTGGCTGTGACTGCCCCTGTGGTTCAGCTGGGACCTGAGCAGTTGTAATCTCTGTGGGTTTCATTGCTGCACCATCAGGCTCTCTTTTGTCAGGGCAGGGGAAGGATTTCCCACTAGCTGGGGAGATGTACTCCCTCAGCATCTGGCTCATCTTTTCTTGCATCTCCTTAATCAGAGCCCCCACCCAAACCGGGTGGTTTATCTCTGAGGCAGGCTGTGGGGCAGGGGCAGGCTCTTGGGCTGCATTCTTATTCTCTGGGGTACTTATTAAGGTGCTTACCCAGGCCAATTTCCCCTTATCTCTGAATGCCAAACAGAACAGGCATACCAGCAACACCAGCCACTGTATGATATCATTAGCACTCAGAGATTTCAACCCTTCAAAAACTGGTGGGGTGGACCCAAAAAACTGTGTGAAGGGCTGGGAGAAAATTTCCCCCGGTGCCATTTCCTTACAATAGGTACCATTGTTAAAGTAACCCCAGAAGCACAGAGTTAGCCTATGATAGCTATGAATCCATGTGCTTGCTTTCCAGAGGAAGTTAAAAATCCATGAATTTCTCACCTTATTAATCCACAAAACAAACTGAATGCCCGCCACAGTAGCCTTAGTCATAGGACCCATATTAACATAAGGAGTAGCAAATGGCAGAAATACAGCCACCACCACGTGCCACCCAAACCAGGGAAAGCTAGACCACATTATTCTGGCCAGTGGGCTTTTATCTAATACCCAAGAACTGTTATTCCTCTCTCTCAATGCCCTCGTGCCCCACGTTGGGCGCCAAAATCTGTCTTGGTTTGGAAAGACAGGTATCTGCCAGGGAAACTGAGGTTCCCCTAGGATGGAGAATACCAACCCCTCGCACCCCGACGAATTATAATTTTGCAATCAAGGGCTCTCAGGCGAAGATGTTGGGAATAGGAATAACAGTTCTTTACTAGGAGGTTTAACAATACAAATATGATAGGAAACAAAACCACCCAACCAAACAAACAAATAAACAAATAAACAATAATTTTAGAAGAAAACCCTGACAAAGTCAGAGTTTCAATCTGACCCTGTGATTCAGGATGTTGATAACAGTCCAAACGTAAACAGTCCAAACACTTCTGGAGTGGCAGACGTGATCCTGTTGGAGCAGAGATGATTCTGCGAAGAAACCGGTTCAGGGACGGCCAGGAGGGAGACAAGATGACGAGCACAGGAGACGAAGAAGCTCTTCCCACACCGCCGCGAAGGAAGCGCCGCGCACCCCGCTCCTGCAACAGAGCAGCACCGACCCCACCCGGCCACCTCCCCTCCCCCCCACCCCCCACCGCCAGGGCATGAGATGTATAGAAATGCAAATGCACCGCACAGGCTGGGGAAGGTAACAATGGCCTATCAAGGTGGGTCATCAGGCCCCAAAACAGATGTAAATAGAATACACAAAACCCAGCTCCACAACCCAAGACAGTGTCAAATTTTTATATGAAAAACTAGTCCAACCTGAACCTGTAAAATGGACAGTTGAGAATGAAGAACAGTTAGAAAATTTAAAAGCCAAATTATCCATTGCCCCAGTTCTTAGTCTCCCTGACCTTAAGAAGGGGTTTGACTTATTCATAAATGCAGAGGAGGGAATAGCCTATGGGGTGTTAACCCAAGAGTGGGGGGGACACAGAAAGCCTGTTGCATACCTTTCTAAGCTCCTGGACCCAGTCGCAAGGGGATGGCCAGCTTGTCTTCAAGCTGTGGCAGCCACAGCAGTCCTTGTAGAAGAAGCACAAAAGCTGACACTACAAGGAAAAATCATTGCACACACCCCCCATGATCTCAGAGCAGTGTTGAGTCAAAAAGCCCAACAATGGTTAACAGACTCAAGGATCCTAAAATATGAAGTGATTCTGACAAATGCTGAAAATCTAGAATTAATCACATCCAAAAGCTTAAATCCTGCACAATTCCTCTCAGGGGAGCCCATACCCGCTCTGGAACATAATTGCTTGGAAGTCATGGACCTGCAAACAAAAGTAAGGGAGGACCTTGAGGATATACCCCTGCCATATGGGAGGGTGTTTTTCATTGATGGATCATCTAGAATGGTGGAAGGAAAGAGGATATCAGGCTATGCAATAGTCGAGGGTATCAACAAACAGAGTTTGAAAGTTTTAGAGAAAGAAAAATTGCCCTCAAGCTGGTCCGCTCAGTGCTGTGAGGTCTATGCTCTTAAAAGGGGATTAGACCTGTTAGAACAAGATCAAGGTACAATTTACACTGACTCACGGTATGCCTTTGGAATTGTGCACACATTTGGAAAAATTTGGGAAGAAAGAGGCTACCTAAATTCCAAGGGAAAAAATTTGATACATAAAGAACTAATTAAGTTGGTATTAAAATCCCTTATGAAACCCAGGGAAATTGCAATAGTGCATGTCAAGGGACATCAAAAAGGGGATACCTTTGAAAGAAGAGGCAATCGAGCAGCTGACCAAGCTGCCAAGTTAGCAGCCCAAAACCCGGGGGAGCCGATAAATATTTTGACTGTGACTGATTTGCCAGCTGACAAAGAAAAAGAACCAATATATGATGAACATGAGTCGAGAGAAATAAAGAGGTTAGGGCTGCACCAAGGGAAGCAAGGGGAATGGTTAACCCCAGATAGACGAAAGTTTTTAAATAAAGCCCTAGCTCGAAAAATGCTAACAGAAATACACAGTCTGACCCACTGGGGCACCCAAGGGTTATGTGATCATTTCTTAAGAGAATATTTAGGTATTGAAGTATATAATCTGGCCAAAGCAGTTACTGAAGGATGCCTTATATGCCAAAAGGTAAATCAGAAAGCAATGAGGAAGAATACCTCAGGAGGAAGGCAAATAGCATTAAGACCCTTTCAAAATATACAAATAGATTTTACTGAAATGCCTTCAGTACAAGGTTACAAGTATCTACTTGTTATAGTTGATCATTTAACCCATTGGGTGGAAGCTTTTCCTACAAAAAGGGAAACGGCACAAGTGGTAATAAAAATATTATTGGAACACATCATCCCCCGGTATGGGCTAGTGAATAATATTGATTCAGACCGAGGTCCTCATTTTGTGGCCAAAATTCTACATGACGTCATTAAAGCCTTAGGAATTAGGTGGCAGTTGCATACACCCTGGCATCCCCAAAGTTCAGGGAGAGCTGAGAGGATGAATAAAACCCTCAAAAACGTATTAACTAAATTGATAACCGAAACAGGAATGAATTGGCTCAAGTGTCTGCCCCTGGCCCTTCTGCGAATCCGGGTCCGACCAAGATCTGACATAGGGGCTTCACCATATGAGATGATGTTTGGACTCCCCTTCTTACTGACCCCCTATAGCACTGGGGATTATTTAGAAGGAGAGGCCGCTACCCAAGAATATGTAAAAACAATTGGAAAGACATTGGCAGATCTTAAAAGAAGAGGGTATCTTCCTCAAACCTCTCCCTTGGACACTGACATGCACCAAATAAAACCAGGAGACTGGGTTTTAATTAAATCCTGGAATACCACCCCACTAACCCCTAAATTCGAAGGCCCGTTCCAAGTTCTGCTCACTACTCATACTGCAGTGCGAACCCAGGAAAAGGGCTGGACCCACATCACTAGAGTTAAAGGACCATTACCACCCCCGAGTGATCCCTCTGACCCCGACAAGGGGTCAGATCCCTCTGACCCTGCAACCCCAACAAGAGTTCCCTCTGATTGGACTGCCACTCGAGATCCAGACACCCTCAAAGTAACTCTCAGGAAACAACCAAAAACCAGTTAAAGCCAATAAAGGGACAATTACAGTTATTACAAGCTGTCCGTTACCATTGTTAAAAAATCCACATTGTTATAAGAAGTTAAAAAGTGTTAATATAAAAGTGTAAAATAATGGTTAAATCCGATGTTATAAATTGTTACAATGAGTCACAATGTGTTAATGTAAAAGTAAGAAGTAACAGTAATTCTTAATTTAAAAATTAAATCTCTCATAGGGCACACCCAAAGGGAGCTAACTAAAACTAAGAAAAAGGTGGAAGGTGGGAATAAACAAGGGAGAACTCCACAAATCCAGCCTAAGAACTCCCCGACCCAAGAGGCAAGACCAGGTGAGACCAAAGAGAACCCTCAGAGCAAGATGGGGGCAGGTTCATACTGGACTCTTGGAGGGACTAATAGTAGTCCTATTGATATGATGAGGAGAAAGAACCCCCTGACCCAAGAGGCAAGGCCAGGTGAGACCAAAGGATCCACAAATAGAATGGTTCATACTGGACTCTTGGAGGGACTGATAATAGTCCTATTGATAAGCAAGTTTACAGATGGGGCTTGCTCCGAATGCTGTCATTCAGTTTGTGATGGGGAGAATCTACAATCCCTTATGAGAGTTCACACCCATGTGAATCCCACATGTTTTGACATAATCCAATTATCCACCTGTCAAAAAGAGGAAAAACAATATTGGATTGCAAAAAAAAGCTGCCACATTTAAGCAGTGCCTGACTGGGGAGTGCCCTATCAGAGAGTGGTTCTGTTTTAAAAAGTTAAGAAATACAGAGGGAGTAGCAGATCTGATAAAAGAAAAACCACTGGTGGTGAAAAAGAATGAAATAGATGAACCCCTTGGGAAAAGTCTATTTGTCGATCTGGTAGAGGGAATCAGCCATAAACTAAATATAACAAACTGCTGGATATGTAAAAGCACACAAATGTCTGATGTATGGCCCTGGGAAGGGACAAGCTTATCACCCCTAGACATCCTGAGATGGAAGTTAATAACGGGGAAAAAGTATAAAACCTTCCTAGGAAGAATGGCTTGTAAAAAGTATTCACTGATCAAAGAGTTAAAACAAAAATGGATCCCCAGTGAACATGAAAAATATTGGTCTATTGGGAAAAAAGAATCAGGGTGCGTCTGTAAGAAAAGTTATAGTTTACATGAGTGCACTAATAAAGGGACCAATCTTTTTTGGGGAATCAGAGAAATTTCAAAATATTGGGAACACCCCTATGACACACAAAACACATCCTGGAAAGCCCCAAAACACCTCTTTTGGATTTGTAGTGACAAAACCTACACCCATCTCCCAGGAGATTGGGCGGGTAGCTGCACCACAAGAATCATCAAACCAGCCTCCTCCCTCCTCCCACGAAAATCAAGAAACCATTTAGGCATACCCTTATATGAAAATTTAAAAAGAAAATACCAAAAGGGGAGGAGGGGCAGCACACAAACATGGAAAAGTAAAATACAGACACCAAAAAGAATAGTAAAAACATATAGGCCAGCAACTTGGACACAAGATAGATCATGGAGGTGCCGAACTCCAATTTACATGTTGAATAAAATTATCAGATTATCAAACAAAACAGCCCTTGCCCTTGATCATATCAGTAACCAATTGGCGCAGACAAGAGCAGTAGTTTATCAAATCAAACTAGCAGTCGATTATGAAAGTAAGGTAATAAAAAATATTTCCAAAGAAATACAAAAAAATGCATATGTAAGTACCCAGGAATGGAAGCCCTTAATTAATATGGACTGGTGGGACAACTTCTGGTCCTTTAAAGGGACCTGGTGGGAAAAAGTAGTGTTCATTGCAATAAGTGCCTTTGTCAGTCTCCTACTTCTCCCCTGCATACTTCCCTGTCTAATTCGAACTGTAGCCACTACTGTTCCAGCTAGTCTCCAAATCCCTAAAGTAAAAATTCAGAAACCTACAAATACAATTAGATTAGAACCCCAAGAAGAAGAACTGAGCACAGCAAAAAGAATTTATGACCAATACCAAGAATTAAAACAGATTTATTCCCTTGAATCAGACATGACCAATTGATGCGGGCAAAAGCGCGATCAAAGAAATAGAGGGGGGATTGAAAGAAATTAGCCCCAGGTTATGCACTCCCGAGTTGTACTGTTACACTGTTTTGCTGTAAAATTAAAGTTGCACTGTTACTTGCCTGTTTTAAACCGTTCATGTTGAATCTGTACCCTAAATTTCTGCTCGTTATGTCCAAGTTCTGTACCCTTTCTCCCTAAATTCTGGGCTTTCCCCTCTCCATCGAAAGCCCGCACGCCGCTGCCTAGTCGTTCCCCCCTGCTGCTTCCTGCTGCTCCCTGCCGCTCCCTGCTGCTTCCTGCTGCTCCCTGCCGCTGCCGTCGAGCTGTGGGCCCCGCCCAGTATGGAGATGGGAAAGCTCCCATGGTGCCTGGCCGCGACCGGGAGTCCAGTTGGAGCTAGAAAAGCCCCTGGGACAGCGAGCCGACACAGAAACTGGACCTAAGAAGGACAAAACTGTGCGAGGCACATGTCCAGCTACCTGCAGGTAGCAGGTATTTGTTTGTTACTTTCTCACCATGACCTGAAAGGAACTGGAGAGAGGTGACGCCCCTGGACCACACGAGCCAAAGCGATTCTATGGGAACCCCCGTGAGGAAGGAATCCCGACTCTGCAGCAGCACCAGCAGCAGCAGATTCGACTGCACCTCCTCCTCCGTGGTGTCTACTGGGAGCAGCAGCGGCGTGCGCAGCCCCTCGGGGCCCCTACCCAGAGCTGATTTCTAATAAAGGCCTTTTCAAAGGAGCTGGTCTCCTGGCCCATTTATAACAGTTGGTGCCACAGTTCCTTCTGAATTTCTATAACTTCTTTGTCCCTCATGGTTTTTGCTGATAGAATCTCAGCGGTGCTCAGCCAGCAGGGATGGGTTTAGGTGCTTCCCAGAATCTCTTGATGACTTGGTGGGATCCATTCTCTTGGGCTATATCAGTCCTTATCAGATCTCAGTTGCACCTGGTTTCAGCCGTTCTGCTGTTTGTATTGCTATGTTAATTCCTTTGTCTCTTTCCGGCTCTGGGTAGCTTTCTGTGCTGCAAAGGATTCTTCCTAACTCTCTTAAAAATTGTCTAATTTACCATCACCCGTACCCGTGAACACTACATGTATAAAACATAATTTGTGAACATGAACCAACATACACAAGGAAAATGTAAAAGAGTTTCTTGTGAGGTTACCATTCAGTTCCTGCCTGAGCTGACAGCCTCCAAGACACATGTACTATAGGGAATGCACCTTCCCCCCCTCTACCAATATCACCTAAATTAATTTATTATTATATTCCAGGAACATGAATTAATATATACTACACAAGATAATAAAGCAGAGGCAGCATTGGTTAAGTGTAACCTTTTCTAAAATACAGCACAATATCTAATTTACCAAACAAGAACCTCCCAGAGAGAAACATGAGAGGAGCAGCGAGCTGGGGCAGTTGGCCTAGCACTCAGCACAGCTCGGTTATTACTTTCAAACAGTAATTACTGCTGGAGAGTCACGCTGGAGATTTACTGCACAAACTACTGGTCCCTGCAGTTCCTGCATCCATGGTCCTGCCAGATGACTTTAATGCTTAGAACTCAGGAGCAGACACATGTGTTTTCAAAGCATATGATACCCAAGAACCTAAATGTTATAAATGGGCCAGGAGACCAGCTCCATTGAAAAGGCCTTTATTAGAAATCAGCTCTGGTTAGGGGCTCGAGGGGCTGTGCATGCCGCCGCTGCTCCCAGTGGGCACCACGGAGGAGGAGGTGCAGTCGAATCTGCTGCTGATGCTGCAGAGTTGGGATTCCCTCCTCACGGAAGTTACCAAAGAATCACCTTGGCTCGTGTGGTCTAGGGAGGGGTCACCCCTCTCCAGTTCCTTTCAAGTCATGGTGAGAAGGTAACAAAAATACCTGCTACCTGCAGGTAGCTGGACGTGTGCCTCGCACAGCATTGTCCTTCTTAGGTCCAGTTTCTGTGTCGGCTCGCTGCTTTTTAGGGGTTTTTTCTAGCGTCGACTGGACTTCCGGCCGTAGCCAGGCACCATGGGAGTTCCCTGATTTCCATACGGGGCGGTGTCCACAGTTCGACGGGCAGGCAGGCTGGAAGCAGCAGGAAGCAGCGGCGGGCTCACCGGACGGGAGAGGGGGAGCCAAGAACCCAGGGGGAAAGAGTACAAAACTCGGGACATAACGAGCAGAAATTCAGGGGTACAGATTCAACATAAACAGTTTAAAACAGGTAAGTAACAGTGCAACTTTAACTTTACAGTAAACAGTATAACAGTACAACTTGGGAGTGCATAACCTGGAGCTTTTTATTTCTTTCAATCCCCCCTCAATTTCTTTGATCGGGCTTTTGCCCGCATCAATTGGCCATTTCTGATTCAAGGGAATAAATTTGTTTTAATTCTTGGTATTGGTTATAAATTCTTTCTGCTGTGCTTAGTTCTTCTTCTTGGGGTTCTAATCTCATTGTATTTGTGGGTTTCTGAATACCTACTTCAGGGATTTGGAGACTAGCTTGAACAGCAGTGGCTATAGTTCGAATTAAACAGGGAAGTATGCAGGGGTGAAGTAGGAGACTGGCAAAGGCACTTATTGAAATGAACACTACTTTTTTCCACCAGGCTCCTTTAAAGGACCAGAAGTTGTCTCACCAGTCCATATTAATTAAGGGCTTCCATTCTTGGGTACCTACACATGTAATTTTTTGTATTTCTTTGGAAATATTTTTGATCACTTCACTTTTGTAAACAACTGCTAGCCTGATTTGATAAACTAATGCTCTTGTTTGTGCCAATTGGTTACTGATATGATCAAGGGTAAGGGCTGTTCTGTTTGATATTATTTCTAATACTGCTTGTAATCTGATAATTCTATTCAACATGTAAATTGGAGTTCGGTACCCCCATGATCTATCTTGTGTCCAAGTTGCTGGCCCATATGTTTTTACTATTTCTTTTGGTGTCCATATTTTACTCTTCCATGTTTTGGTGCTGCCCATATCAATTACAGTCCTCCTCTTTCGGTATTTTCTTTTTAAATTGTCATATAAGGGTATGCCTAAATGGTTTCCTGATTCTCGTGGGAGGAGGGAGAAGGCTGGTTTGATGATTCCTATGGTGCAGCTACCCACCCAATCTCCTGGGAGATGGGTGTAGGCTTTGTTACCACAAATCCAAAAGAGGTGTTTTGGGGTTTTCCAGGATGTGTTTTGTGTGTCATAGGGGTGTTCCCAATATTTTGAAATCTCTCTGATTCCCCAAAAAGGATTGGTCCCTTTATCAGTGCACTCATGTAGACCATAACTTTTATTATAGACGCACCCTGATTTTTTTTCCCCAATAGACCAATATTTCTCAGGTTCCCTGGGGATCCATTTTTGTTTTAACTCTTTGATCACTAAGTACCTTTTACAAGCCATCCTTCCTAGGAAGGTTTTATACCTTTTCCCCGTTATTAACTTCCATCTCAGGATGTCTAGGGGTGATAAGCTTGTCCCTTCCCAGCGCCATACATCAGACATTTGTGTGCTTTCACATATCCAGCAGTTTGTTATATTTAGATCATGACTGATCTTTTGTATTCGATTAATAAATAGATTTTTCCCAAGAGGTTCATCTATTTCATTCTTTTTTACTACCAGTGGTTTTTCTTTTATCAGATCTGCGACTCCCTCTGGATTTTCTAACTCTTCAAAACAGAACCACTCTCTGATAGGGCACTCCCCAGTCAGGCACTGCTTAAATATGGATGCATTTCTTGCAATCCAGTATTGTTTTTCCTCTTGCCGACAGGTGGATAATTGGGTCATCTCAAAACATGTGGGATTCACATGGGTGTGAACTCTCATAAGGGATTGTAGATTCTCCCCATCATAAACTGGATGATAGCCTCTGGTGCAAGCCCCATCTGTAAACTTGCTTATCAATAGGACTATTATCAGTCCCTCCAAGAGTCTAGTATGAACCTGCCCCCATCTCGCTCTGAGGGTTCTCTTTGGTCTCCCCTGGTCTTGCCTCTTGGGTCAGGGAGCTCTTAGGCTGGATTTGTGGAGTTCTCCCTTGTTTATTCCCACCTTCCACCTTTTTCTTAGTTTTAGTTAGTTCCCTTTGGGTGTGCCCTATTAGAGATTTAATTTTTAAAATTAAGAATTACTGCCACTTACCACTTTTACATTAACACTTTGTGACTCATTATAACAATTTATAACCTTGGATTTAACCATTATTTTACACTTCTATATTAACACTTTTTAACCTCCTATAACAATGTGGATTTCCAACAATGGTAACAACAACTTGTAATAACTGTCATTGCCCTTTATTTTCTTTAACTGGTTTTTGGTTGTTTCCTGAGAGTTATTTTGAGGGTGTCTGGATCTCGAGTGGCAGTCCATTCAGAGGGAACCCTTGTTGGGGTTGCAGGGTCAGAGGGATCTGACCCCTTGTCGGGGTCAGAGGGATCACTCGGGGGTGGTAATGGTCCTTTAACTCTAGTGATGTGGGTCCAGCCCTTTTCCTGGGTTTGCACTGCAGTAAGAGTAGTGAGCAGAACTTGGAACGGGCCTTCGAATTTAGGGGTTAGTGGGGTGGTATTCCAGGATTTAATTAAAACCCAGTCTCCTGGTTTTATTTGGTGCATGTCAGTGTCCAAGGGAGAGGTTTGAGGAAGATACCCTCTTCTTTTAAGATCTGCCAATGTCTTTCCAATTGTTTTTACATATTCTTGGGTAGCGGCCTCTCCTTCTAAATAATCCCCAGTGCTATAGGGGGTCAGTAAGAAGGGGAGTCCAAACATCATCTCATATGGTGAAGCCCCTATGTCAGATCTCGGTCGGACCCGGATCAGCAGAAAGGCCAGGGGCAGACACTTGAGCCAATTCATTCCTGTTTTGGATATCAATTTAGTTAATACATTTTTGAGGGTTTTATTCATCCTCTCAGCTCTCCCTGAACTTTGGGGATGCCAGGGTGTATGCAACCACCACCTGATTCCTAAGGCCTTAATGACATCATGTAGAATTTTGGCTACAAAATGAGGACCTCGGTCTGAACCAACACTATTCACTAGCCCATACCGGGGGATGATGTGCTCCAATAATACCTTTATTACCACTTGTGCCGTCTCCTCCCCAGCAGGAAAGGCTTCCACCCAATGGGTTAAACGATCAACCATAACAAGTAGATACCTGCAACCCTGTACTGAAGGCACCTCGGCAAAATCCACCTGTATATTTTGAAAGGGTCCCAATGCCATCCGTCTTTCTCCTGGGGCATCCTTTCTCATTGCTTTCTGATTTACCTTTTGGCATATAAGGCATCCTTCAGTTACTGCTTTGGCCAGACCATATACCCCAATACATAAATATTCTCTCAAAAAAAATGATCACATAACCCTTGGGTGCCCCAGTGGGTCAGGCTGTGTATTTCTGTTAGCATTTTTCGAGCTAGGGCTTTATTTAAAAACTTTCGTCTATCTGGGGTTAACCATTTCCCTTGCTTCCCTTGGTACAACCCTAACTTCTTTATTTCTCTCAACTCATGTTCATCATATATTGGTTCTCTTCCTTTGTCAACTGGTAGGATCTTGGATGGCAGTCCACTTGGGGAGACTCGTGGGGGATTTTATGGGTTTTGTCCACAGTTAGGAGGAGGCGATACTGGTCCTTTTACACGGGAAACGTCAGTCCACTCTTTTCCTTGGGTCCAGACAGCAGCATGGGTTACTAATTTCTAGCTTTTTCCTGATATCAGGCCAGAATCCAGCAAAGAACTGCACCTCTAACAGTACTTGGCCCTCAGGACTGTCGGGATCCACGGAACCAGAAATCTCCCCCCCTGCTTAACTAGGTGGCTAAAGTCCCATTCCCCCTGGGTCCCATCAAAGGCCAGCCTGGTGCTGCCACCCTGGGGAACAGACCCCCCGATGCCCCTCACCACCAGGGTTCCACAGTCTCCCACATTCTGCCCTTCCTCTTCTCCACTTGGATCCCACCCTGGATCCGCCCGAAGGAGCCCGTTGCCTGCCCGGGGCCCAAACCTGCTCCCCTGCTCCAAGACTCGCATTCCCGTGACATGGACCATGGCCATCTCCTTGGGGCTGAACAAGGCACCCAAAATAGAGTTCATCTCACTCCAGGTGCAAACATTAGGATTCAGGAACTGATACACCCAGCCAGCCACCCCCACCAGGTCCCCAACCAGGCCTCCCAGCTCTTTCTTAAAGCCTCCAACTTCTGAAGCTGTCAGAGGTGCATCCCCAGCTGCCCCACTTATCGGGACTTTCCTTAGGGGGAAGAGCTTTGTTCTTGACCTGGTGCCACAGTAGGGTCCTTTTGGGGTTTCTATATTATTGGCTGGCAAGTCCAGCTCCCAGTTGTGTGGGGGTGCAGGGACAGTAGATGGTGAAGGGGAGTGGCCTAGGCCAGTGTTAGGAGATGTCAAGGACAGAGCTGAAGAGTAGAAGGGGTTAGTATTCGAGATAGTCGGGTTAGATTGAGGGTGTAGAGAGGGTGGAGCTGTAGGGGTTAATCCTGTTGGGGAGCAAGCTGAAGAAGGAATAGGGATCATGGTTTGGAGAGATGGGGAGGGGTTCACAGGTAAAGCTGGAGGGTTAGCAGGGACAGTTTGGGGTATCCCAGGGTAAATGGGAGGAGGGGGCAAATAA
Source organism: Phylloscopus collybita (assembly GCA_027886175.1). Classification (NCBI taxonomy): domain Eukaryota; kingdom Metazoa; phylum Chordata; class Aves; order Passeriformes; family Phylloscopidae; genus Phylloscopus; species Phylloscopus collybita. The sequence continues at coordinate 8,220,934 of JAJNNQ010000057.1, forward strand.
TCAAGAGGGTCCCAATTGTGACTGCTTTCCTCCCTTCTCTCTTTTTCATTTTTCTTCTTTCCCTCTTGTAGCTTACAAATCTTAGCTGTTTCACTTTCAGTTCTGTGTCTCTGCCAGCAGGCAGCATAAAGGATCTGCTCAGTATCTGAGTCCCCCCGGGATTTCAGATACTGGTTCAATTGCGAGCACATCCAGGGGTCCTTAGTTCCACACCACGGCCATTCTCCAGGTAAATTTAAAGTGGGCCAAACCTCTATACAATAATGAATCATTTTAACTTTGCTCAAATCTTTAGTGGCCTCATCAGTACCCAATAGTGCTAGCATTTGTCCTGGTGGACTATCTGGGGGAATGTTCTTTATCTTCCCCTTTTCCTCCTTCTCAGGCTGTTTTTGCTTACTCATGTATGCTCCCATTCTCACTGGGTAGTCTTCACTCACTCTACGAACACCCGTCAGTGGCTCCAGTGACCCGCCCTCAGGGTTTGGGCACCACCCCTGCCAGTGCTCAGAGTGCCCTGTCGGTAGCCTGATGACCCGCCCTTAGGGTTTTAGTCACTACCCCAGCCAGCACCCCTCTTCCTCTCCTGTATATCAATCTAGTTTCCGTAAGCATCCGGTCAACCTGGGCCCAGGGTTCCAGTTACCACTCACAGCCAGGACTCGGATGTACAGTGTGCGACTCACTCACTCTCCCTATTGTTAAATCCCTCGCACTTTGGGACTTCCCTAACTTTCATTCCCCATAAACCCAGACAGCGTACTTCTGGGCACCCCCGACCAATGCTACTCCATACCCAGACAGCGTGCTCTCCCTTGGGCACCCCCGACCAATACGAACTTTTTTCGCACCCGGACAGCGTACCCAAAAGACCCCTGGCCCTGTAGGCTCTTCGCACCCGGAATGCGTACCCCTCACTTCTGGGTACCCCCGACCAGTGCGCCCACTCCTGTACCCCAGCAGCTACCCCACCCAGTGTCCCAAGCCAGTGCTCAGAGTGCCCTGCCTGTCAGCCAGCACCCCTTCCTTACTTAGACACCCTGGGCCGTAACCTCGGCCAGTACCCTCTCTTGCTCCCCACACCCCGACAGCTACCCCAGCCAGTGTCCCAACACTTAGACACCCTGGGCCATAACCTCAGCCAGTGCGGTGCGTGCTCCACACACAGCTCTAGGCTTTCCGCACGCTTGGATCAGCCTGAGCAGCCTGCCTCTGTAGATTCTAGAATGGGGGCGGGCCTATCCTACCATCATACACCCTGTGACGTGCCACTCACTCTCTAAATTACCTCCGCACGTCCGGAGGGGAGCTCACTATGCCCCTGGAGATGCCTCTCTCACTCAGCTGGCCTTAATAGGCCCCACTCGCTTCCCCCTGTTCCTGGCCGGCCCCCTCGCGGGAGTCCGGAACCGCGGTACTGAGGGGTCTGCACTCACTTCGGAGGTCCGAGCTGCCGGCCCCCTTGTCTCACTCACACCCCACTCGCTTGTCTTCACTCCCGCCACCGGCTATACTTTACCGGCGCTCTTCCATGCTGTCTGATCCCAGGCTGTCTTCCTTGGGTCTGGTGTGACCAGCTGTCCGAAGGCCCAAAGGGCGGTTGGCCGTCCCATCCTTGGTCCTCTTTGGGTGTGGTCACATCATGGTGAGCCCCCAAATTGTTATAAATGGGCCTGGAGACCAGCTCCTTTGAAAAGGCCTTTATTAGAAATCAGCTCTGGGTAGGGGCTCGAGGGGCTGCGCACGCTGCCGCTGCTCCCAGTGGACACCACGGAGGAGGAGGTGCAAGTCAAATCTGCTGCTGATGCTGCAGAGTTGGGATTCCCTCCTCACGGGAGTTACCAAAGAATCACCTTGGCTCGTGTGGTCTAGGGGGGTCACCCCTCTCCAGTTCCTTTCAAGTCATGGCGAGAAGGTAACAAAAATACCTGCTACCTGCAGGTAGCTGGACGTGTGCCTCGCACAGCATTGTCCTTCTTAGGTCCAGTTTCTGTGTCGGCTCGCTGCTTTTTAGGGGTTTTTTCTAGCGTCGACTGGACTTCCGGCCGTAGCCAGGCACCATGGGAGTTCCCTGATTTCCATACGGGGCGGTGTCCGCAGTTCGACGGGCAGGCAGGCAGGAAGCAGCAGGAAGCAGCGGCGGGCTCACCGGACGGGAGAGGGGGAGCCCAGAACCCAGGGGGAAAGAGTACAAAACTCGGGACATAACAAGCAGAAATTCAGGGGTACAGATTCAACATGAACAGTTTAAAACAGGTAAGTAACAGTGCCACTTTAACTTTACAGTAAACAGTATAACAGTACAACTTGGGAGTGCATAACCTGGGGCTTTTTATTTCTTTCACTAAATACCATAGAAAATACCTGACCCTGTGTTTGTCCATCAGTCCTGGTGCTGCCATCCCTAGGAAGTGAATGCCACCCCACAGAATTCCCCCCAAGCAGCCCCACAGCAGACCCCAGCCCTGGAAATGAGCTGAGAGCAGCCAAGCAATGGAGGGCAGAAGGGATGGAAGCCTGTTTTGGCACACTCCTTACAGAGTGGGGAGCCCCCTCTATCACCCAGCACTGGCAGATGTGGGAACAGCTCCCACAAGCCCAGAGCCTCAGCTGGCTCTATCCCTGCATCCCTAGCCCCACCACCATGCCCAGCAGCAGGGAGATGCCCTGCACCCACCACTGCCTCCATCACCTCCATCCCTGTGTGTGCACAGTTAAGCCCTGGGAAAGCCAGGAGAGGAACAGCTGGGTGAGAGAATGCAGACAGCAAATTTCAATAGATACAGGTACATTGAAGAGCTTTAAAACACTCACAGCATGGACACTGCATCGCCAAGGCTTCAGGGGCCAAGGAATACCCAAGGTCATCCACAGGGAAAGACTGACCACTGCCACCAAAATCCCACAGGCTGAGGAGACACCACACATGCTTCCATCAAACTGCCACAGCCCAGTTACAGACCTGGCACTAAATCCCCCTCGGACCAACATCACTGGGAGCTTTGCTATTGATTTCAAACCAAAACCAAAGACCATATCCTGTCTCAACTCGTTCACTGATGAGCAAATTCTCCATGATTTATGTTTGATGGACAGGAGTTATGTCCTTCCCGTGTATTCCCTGCACCATGTGTCCCCCCTCCTCAGGATGCTTTGCACCACGCCACTGACGAAACTCCTACATCCACACGAAACAAGACGGTTCCTGAGGGGTTGGACACAGCATCCGTTCCCAGGCTTGGAATTCCCCCACCACTGGACACAGCACAAGCAATGATAATTACTTCCAGATTTCAGACAAAACAAGGAGTGACATGACCACAAGGACAGGAAATCTTCTTCCCTAGGTCTGCACCCTCAGAGGTGAGAGCTGCCTGTGCTGCCCACACTGGCACAAGGGTGGGTTGCCCATCCTTCCCACACTAGCACACTCCCTCCAGCCCAGTTTCTTCACTTAGCCATGGGATTATTTGTCAAGGTTATCTCCATGCAGACTAGGGGATCAAAACAGAAAAATAAAAAAGAAATTAGATTTTTCATGGAGAAGGATTGCTTTACAGCTTGCATTATTCAATCAAAGTTCACTTGATTTAATTCTAGTTCATCCTGCAAGGTGCAACCACTTACAAACAGGCAAAATGATGGGAAAGGAGAGCATCTTTGACATGTCAACATTTTAATTGGGAAAGAATCCGCTCCCTCTTTTAATGAGACCCAAAGAACAAAGTCAAAGCACAATAAAGAGAGAAAAGGTAAGGCTGGCTGGCACTGATGAAAGTGTGCTCTTCATCAAGTCCATCACTGAGAGGCTGGCCCTCGTCTTCTTCGTCTTCTTCGTTATTTTAGCAAAACCAAATGAACTGTCATTTTCTCACTAATCAGCATCACTCCTGTAGAAATCAAAGGGGAGCCCAGCCCCAAGTCCAGCCTCTCCTTTCCGTGTTCAGAGCCAGGGGCAGGGAGGACCTCCCACACATGCTGCCAACTCGTATCTCCTGCTCATTTTAACTGAAGAAAGGATGCTCACACTTGTCATGATCAGCCCCACAGCCTCTGTGCCATCAATAAACAATACATTCCAGACATTGGGAAATGCTGAATAACACCCTGCATAAAGTCTGTGGCCTCAGCCTGCATTTCCCTTGGAGGAGAGCAATCCTGCTGTCCTCCAGGCTTGGGATTTGCTTTCCAGATGCAGACGTGTTGGTGTCAATGCCATCAAAGAGAGCCCTGGCTTGGCATACAGCTTACCAGTGCCTAATTTGAGAAATGTTTTTAACCGCTGCCGTAGCGACACAAATACAAATACAAATACAAATATAAATATAAATATAACAACAGATACACTCCAAATCGAGCAATCAGAAGGGAAATATTAAACTTTTTTTTTCCCCTAGTGGTTGCTTTTGGTTGAGTGTAATATATATTAATTCACGTTCCTGAAATATATTAATAAATTAATTTGGGTTTACCTAATGAGGTGATATTGGTGGAGGGGGGGGGAGATGCATTCCTTATAGTACATGTGTCTTGGAAGCTGTCAGCTCAGGCAGGAACTGAATGGTAACCTCACAAGAAACTCTTTTACATTTTCCTTGTGTATGTTGGTTCATGTTCACAAATTATATTTTATACATGTAGTGTTCACGGGTACGGGTGATGGTAAATTAGACAATTTTTAAGAGAGGAAAAATCCTTTGCAGCACAGAAAGCTACCCAGAGCCGGAAAGAGACAAAGGAATTAACATACCAATACAAACAGCAGAACGCTGAAACCAGGTGCAACTGAGATCTGATAAGGACTGATAGCCCGAGAGAATGGATCCCACCAAGTCATCAAGAGATTCTGGGAAGCACCTAAACCCATCCCTGCTGGCTGAGCACCGCTGAGATTCTATCAGCAAAAACCATCGAGGGACAAAGAAGTTATAGAAATTCAGAAGGAACTGTGGCACCAACCTTTAGAGATTCTTTGCTTCCCTCAATAGCTGGACTTTGTAACATGTTCAAGCTTGTACCTGGACTTTCCAACATGTTCAGACTTGTACACTGAGCCAAAAGGTATAAAACCAGCAGGCCTGGAGGCAGACAGGGTGAGACCTATTCCTCACTCCGCTGACTTTGGTCAATTTCGGTATTGGCTTAGTCAATTTTGCACTCGTGACTTTTTCACTGGCAATCTTGCAATAAATCCTATTTTATTATAATTGCCGTTGTTCATTTACAACATTGAGGTCTGCCAATTCTATTAAATTAAAAATAAATAGATGTACAAATGTCAGTACAACACTTCTTGATCTGGATATCGATGGGGTGACTTTCCCGACAGCAAAAGGTCTGTTAGCAACAGGGCACTGCTCTAAAGACTGCTCACTCTCTGCCTTAGAAACAGAAATAAACCCTGGCAGATCCAAACGCAGTTTAAGAGAAACTAATGCAAGTACCAGCAGAAAGGTCAGTGGGCTGCAGCAACTCCAGGCACGGCCAGCACTGTGGACTGCTGGAGAAACAGAGGATGCTGGCTGGGGTCAGTCCTCAGTGTGGGAGGGATGTGTCCTGGGCCATGCCAGCAGGCTGGGATCAGCACAGTCGTTTCCCTGCAGCCTGTTTGCCTCAGGGCAGATGCCTGGCATCAGGTTCTTTATCACTATTCCCACTTGTCAGCAATTTTAAATGTGGGATATTTTTCAAACCAAACTCCACAGAGGTGAAAATTCAGTTTTCTCCACTGCATGTGGATCCAGGCTCTCGATTAAGGGTTTGGTTCCTCAGTTCACACATCAGTCCCCAGCAAAGTCCATGGCTGTTTGGAGCTGGACCCATCTCTCCCGAAGTGACAGGTATCCATCCATCTGCCAGCCTCTGTCTCATAAGACGGCTCTAAAGGATCTCAACGCAGGGGGTTTTTGCCCTTCTTCTCACTTCAAGGTGAAAACATTTCTATCTTTCCACAAATTATTGTAAACCTGCTGCAACCTCCTGCCAAAGCATGTAGGGACTCTTCACAAATCAGCTTCATAAAAATGACACATTTAGCACCACTTTTTCAGGGTTATCCCTTGGGCATTTTTTCCCCTCCATGCCTTGTTAATAAAGCTTGCATGTCACCCTTTATTATTAAAAAACAAAGCGGACCTTTCTCCAAGGCTGCAATGTGCATCTCTCCCTTTGGGTTTCACAAAATCCTCCAGAAACATGCGACTGCTCCTCATCCTCTGCATCAAGCTGCCCCTCTCCACCCAGAGCACCAGCCTCCTGACTTTCCCTCTGTGCTGCAGGCATCACTGGGGACCACAGAAATGGCAAATTGTTCCCCGCCCCCAAAAAAAAATCCACCGGGCCTCCCTGGTGGGAAGGGTAGGGCTTGTAAGACCACTTCTCCCGGTCCTTCTGTCCATGGGCCACTCAATCACAGGCTCCAGCATCTGCAATAGAATTGATGCTGCCTATTAGGAGATCTCACCAGCATTTAATTCTTATGGTTTGATGTGGGAACACTAAAAATCCCCTCAGGGAAACTTCCAGGCTTTGCCCTGGAAAGATTTACTATAGAGTTCCCTGCCTAGGCTGAAAGAAAAGACTTCCCTCATGGTGTCTTGCAGAACTACTGCCAATTTACCTCAGATTGCTTCCCCATTGGCCCCTTAACCCTGCCAACTCCAATTGTTCATCCCTCATACCCCCCTATAGGTTTGCTGCCCCTTGACCTGCCTTTGTACCACCCCTGTGCCCTCAGACAATTGGTTCCTGACCCCTACTTAACCACCGAGCACCACAAGGTCTGTGTCTTCTGTCCCTGATCCCTTCAGCATGCTGAAATAAACCCTGCTGGAACATATCATACAGAATGCCCTTCCTGTCTTTCCTCCGCTGAGGCATGTATGTGCATGGACTTGAAATGGCTGTCCTTGTGACCTGCTCTGAGCGGCTTCTGAAGGAGACGCTTTGAGAAGGTAGCAGCATTTCACCATGATGCCACGATGCTACAGTTTGAATTATATTGTGGGTGTGTCCTGGTTTAGGGCAAATTTGGGAGGAAACCTCCGAAGGGGGTTCCTCTGGAAAGCAAACCCAAATGGCTTCTCCCCCCAGCCGGTCCGGGAAAAAACTTCCTTGGAGAAAAGTGGAAAAAGCTATTTATTTAACAAACAAAATGACCACAAGCATAAAGAATGAATAATATGAAACAATAAAACCTCTCGCCGCTCCGAAGAGAGATGGCAAACTGAGAAAGTCCTTGCTGTGCGTGTAGCTCAGCTCACTCAGTCTCTCACCAGTCCCACTCCCTCCGGATATCCAGGCCCCAGTGGGCTGCAGGTGCGAGCTCTCGGTGCTCCTCTGGGTTTTTCAGTCCAGAGCAGATTTAAACAGTTTCAAGAAAAAAAGGAAAAAACAGTCCAGGGAACTTCTCTGCCTCAGCTAGCTAAAACTAACTAAAAGCACAGGAGATCTCTGTCCCACCGCTGTCTGTGCCTCAGATGAACCGCTGGAGCAAGGACATGTGGGAGTCAGGCAGTTTTCTCAAAACGAACTGTGCGCTGCTTCTTTCTCCCCCTTCGCTCCCAGAACCATTTTAAAGGTACAGAACTTAATATACAGCACAAACAGAAGAGATAATTGGGGATACAAGCATCATAAAGCCACCCTAGAACAGGGTGATACAGAATTCATGCAAATTAAATAAGAACACTCCAGCTGCACTTGGGAAACAGTGAAAATTTCAAAGTAGGGACCAGGTCAAATGAAGTATGCATCAGAAAGGAGGGAAAGTCATAATCTTTTTACAAGCTGCTTATTTAACCCATGGGAAATAAGGAAGCAGTCTGAGACTCCTTCCCACGGGGAGCAGGTGCAGTAGGAAACCCCATGGAACACTGGAATCGAGCCCCACAGCCTGAGAGGAACAGCCAGGCTGGTGCTGATGCCCTCACACCCAGGAACACGGCTGGTCTCCCTCTGCACACTGGCAGGAGACTCATCAGATCCAGCTCCGGGCTGGGAACGCATCACAAAGGATGTCAGGAGAGATTTTCCCTTTCCCCCATTGTGTGTGATGGCAGGTGCTACTGGCCCTGACCAGGACAAGGCTGCCTCAGAGCATGGATCAGGGGCTCGGAGCTGTGACCAGGTGCAGTGCCTGACCCACTCAAGAGCTCTGCTCCTCCCCTCCCTGCTCGCCACCAGCTGTGCTCTGGCACTGACAGCACCTGTGACATCCACACTGCGCACAGCTGGGGAGATGCCAAACAGACCCCTATTTCCCAGGTCCTGACTCTCCCATACTGGCACCTCCTGGCATGGTGGGTGTCAGAGGTCTGAGAGCAGCAGCAGCCCAAGGCTTTGGGTTAAACACCAGTGCAAACTCCACCCAAATAGCTACTGGGGCTTCCACCATGGGGGAAAATCAGCAAACGCTGACAGACACAGTGGGGGGAGTGATGCCCGGGTCACACCAAGGAACCCACCACCCTGTCCCCTGACAGCCAAGCTGTGTTGTGGCTCTGAGACCCCTGCAGGGTCAGCGCCTTTGGAAAGAACCCATCTGGCCACTGGTGTCCATCAGTAGCTCCAGCCACTCCATGGGCACTGGAGCACCAGCCAGGCAGAGGACCAGAGAATGCACCTCTAACTGCCAACAGCCCCAGGCAAGACAGAAGGAAAACATGAAGCAATTCAGCTCTTAAAGAGTATTTTAGAGCCAGTCACCTGGAAGAGCTGAAAGGACCTGACCTCTGGCATCTCCCTCTGCAACCCTCTCCCCACACCCAGCTCACTGACAGAGCTGCTCATACAGGAGACTGCAAACTGTGAACTACCAACATAGCATATCTGAAAAAGTAAGTGCATTTAGCATCTGATATTGATGTTTTATAATTAGATGTAATACAGCAGATCGTTTTCCTGCACTTGATCTATGAAACCAGGGTTGGGTTTGGGGTTAGGCTGTTTTGCAGACACTGATTGCTGCCTAAGCCTACTGGAGCAGTGCCTCGCTTGCTTCAGCAGGAACGAGCAGAGACAAGGATGTGCAAACACAGCATCCATTTAGATTTACTATCCCTGAAATATAAACAGAATATTTATTTCTGGCCTTTTAAGTAGTAATTCCAAATTTAATGAGGTACAATGAACATTGCTCAGAGCCAGACTCTATGGCTACTTTACACCACCAAGCCTCTAATTATTACTGCAGCTTAAATAAAAGGCATTTTGTTATGATGGACATTATTAAACACTGAAGGAACTGAGTCCAGCCTCCATTTTTTCTTGATGAAATAAAAAGCATTGCAGAGAAATCACTGGGAGAGTTCATCCTTTAGCATCACTCATCTCATCAGACTAAGCAGCAGTATCAAGCCAGACTCTATTACAGTGCAAGCATCCCACTAATCCACCCTGAACTCCTGTCCCCTCCCCAAATAAATACGGATGTTGTCATTTTTTTTTGTTTGAAAATGGATGAGAGGCAAGAGAAAAGTTGCTGCTGAGATGTGATTTTGAAAAAAAAATGTATAGGATTAAAAACTCAGATTGAATCCAGGAGCAGCAGCACAAAACAAAGCCAAAATTACACCCCACAATGCCACAAACTGTGTCACCCGGTTAGATTTGTCAGCAGATCAGAAATCTACAGTATGGTTATGAAGAGCAAAAATGCAATCCTAAACCACCTGCCTTACATTCACATGGTATCTACAATGCCGAAGCCTTTTGGAGGACATTGCACAGGGGTCCCTCCATTGGAACCATCACAGCAGATACCTGCTTAGCACCATCCCTCAAAATCTATTGAATAGCAAAATACTGACCCAAAACTGGGGCAGGCTTTCTAGGGAGGAGCATACAGACATGTTTTCACATGGACCAAAAGCAGTCAGGAGGCTGGTGATGCTCTGGCAGACACCCAATGCTTCACCCCTGGCTGGGACAGGAGGGATTTGGGGGCAGCTGGGGTAATGCCTCCCTCCCATGTGCCCACTGATGGGCAGGGGGCTGAGCTTGCCCCTGAGCCTTCTGCACAGGGCTCCTGCTTTGATATGGCAAGGAAAACTCCCTGCAGGGATATAACAGCCAATAAACCTAATAGAAGAGGGTTTTCCCATTACCCATACCTGGGACTTTCAGATGTGTAATGGATCCACACGTGCAGCTCCCAGCACAGACTACACCCCTCCCTAACTATTGTGAGAAACAATCTGGATCTAATCAGCAGGCCCAGGGTGATGGGGCATGACTTAAGAGATTTGTTAAAAAACCTTTCAGAACTGTCCTTTCCCTGCCTCCTGCCATTAGGAATGAAAACAAATATAACAGAAGAACCTTTTTTCAAATATTCCCATCTCTAGGGCTAAATAAAACTCCCTGTCATTCACCTTCTGGAGTGGCAGGTCAGATCAATGTGTTTCGTAGGGAATAGGAGAAATCACAGATTTCTCTTTGCAAAAAGAAGAAGAAAAAAGAAGGAAAAAGAAAAACCAAAACCCAAAAATCATTGGAACCGAGTTAAAAATAGGGAAGGCGTGAGACGCTGCTGCCAACTCGGCACATCAGAGCGATGAGATGTCTGGGCTGCACCCCTGAGCATGCACAAGCCATGGGGCAGCCAGGGGGCACAGGGACCTTGGCCCTGCCCCATTTTCCAGTGCAAACCCCATTTCTTCTGATTTTTGGGCAAGCAGACAGAACTTCCCAACCTACACACCCCCCAGTTGTCTTCCTCCCATGGCTTCACGGTCACAGGCATCCAGACCCAGCTCTGGAGTGGAACCTCTGCACCAGAAGCTCCTGCCTGGCTTCAGCTCAAATCCCCCCACAGTGGCAGATAATCAAGACAAACACTGTCCTGCATGTTCATGGTGTTATCATTCACATTGTTTATCTGGAATTGCATGGGAAGGCTTGCAATCAGGATAGCCTCAGGCAGCTCCCACTTGAAGCCTTGAGGGGGTTTTGCTCACAACAAAACTCTTTATCAAAACCAGTTTTCCCCTGTTGTATTTCTCTGGGGAATGGTTTTACCCCAGAACCCCCTAAAGCCTGTAACCATGTAGTTTAACCCTTCCTTCCTATCTTGACCCTATTGGCTCAGGCCCAGCTATCTTTCCTGAGCAGGACACTAGATAATGTCATGTTCTTCCTTGTTCTGTCTCTTTCTCCCCTGGAGCCCTTTGAGAATAAAGCCTTGGACTAATCCCAGGGGGTGAGAGCCTCTTTTGGAATCTTTTACCCTGTTTTCCTGAGATATTCCTCCAAAGCCCCTCAAGGAAACTGAGCTAGCCACAGGAGCCCGTGGGGACAGCGGGGGAGTATCTCAGTTGGCGCCAACATGGGATTTTATAAAAATATTAAAAGCCCACGCATAAGTTGGAGTCCCTATCCAGGGGTCTCAAAAGCTTTTTGAGCGATCCAACTACCCTGCCACCATCAGTTGCTTTTTGCGTGGCTGCGAGTGTTGGGGACCAGTCGGTAGCTTGCTCCACGCCAAATCAAGTCGACTTGGGACAGGGACTTCTGACGCAGCTGCATGACACCCCATGGTCCACGGGAGACGGTAAGATCCCCCTCGTTTTGCTGCTAACCCAGGAATAGCACCTAGTTGGGCAGGGGACCTTTGCCACTGGATCGTGGAAACACTCGGCTGCGGGTAAGCTAGGACCCAGCAGCAGCGAGTTTTGAGTAAATGCGGTTTGGTTTTTTTTTTGTTGTTTGTTTGTTTGTTTTGGGTTTTTTTGGTTTTTTTTCCTGGCCGGAGCCCTGTGTGAGCAGCAGCGCTGCTCCGACCAGGAGAGCCCACGTTTTGAGGGGTGTACACGGTACGGGATGGGTCCCAGAACCCAGGCTACAGCGGTGGGACCCCCCACAGTGCCCCCGGAGTTGGGGAAAAGTGGCAAGAGTGACGCCTCCCCAGCCCCGCGGTCCCCCTGCCCATCCCTGCTTTCTTGGCTGGGAGTGGGGCTCGGGAAAAAGTTCGTGCTGTGTGGTTTTTTTGCGTCAGGAGGTAGATTTTTGGACAGATTGCATTCTAGAACATCAGAAATATGGGCTTACGGCTATCCGCTCACCAAAAGAATGTATTAAAACAGCTTAAAGATATTTTAATTGATGTTAGAATCCCTAAAAGGTTACTAATACATTTTGTCTGCTGGCTGTCAGCTGAGATCCCGGATTCTGCTTTGCAAGATATAAATTCCATTTCATTTTGAGATAAAATTGGACAATTACTAACTTTAAAAGTCTAACATGGTGATTAAAAAACTTCTCTATTTATTCCAATATTTTTACAAGCTCGCAAGCAGCTGTTAGAAGTGGAAAACAGCAGACAGCCACAGAAAAATTCTCCAAATAATCCTTTCCATTCCCCTGATTCCTCTGTTCCTGAACTGGAGGGACTCCTAGGTCCCCCACAGTATCCCGGTTCTGAAATCAGACCATCTTCTCTGTATCCTTCTTTTCCACCTGTTTTTACTCAAGAATACAATTCTGACAGCTCCAAAAGTGCAATCCTCTCCTCTCAGGGCTCTGGCCACGTGGCAGGGTCTCTGGGGACTGTAGACCGCGTGGTGGACAGCAATGGCATACACCATGTGCTTGCTTCTTCCTCCCACAACCCCTTCTTCCCCCTAATCCCCACCCCTACTCCATATCCCTTGCCCAATCCCCCACCCCACCCTTCCTCCCAGTGCCTCCCTCTCCCTCCAAGCGCCCGCAGGAGCAGGGAAGGGGGCAGGCCCCTTGCCGGTGGGGATGGGGGCGGAGATGGGGGGGGCAGCTCACAGCCCACAGCCCCGGTGGAGGGGGGGGGGGGGCAATTTCCTCACGGCAAGGGGACACGAACAGCCTCCCCCGGGGCCCCAGGAGAGGAAGGGTGAGCTGCCTCTTACCGGACCCCAGGGGGTGGGGGGTGCAATATCTCCTGGCTCCCTAGGCAATGAAAGAGCAGCAGGAGTTTTAGGAACTCAGAATAATGTTGATGAAGGCATACCCTCTGTTGCACCTGTAGTTTATGTTGGTAAGAGACATGTGAGGAGAACTTATCAGCCGTTCTCCTACCAAGATAAAAAGGAGATTTGTAAAATACAGAGAGAATTTGGGAGATCCAATGAGATTTTTGAAGGCATGATGAGGGCAACTTTTAATTCAAATGAGATGATACCCAGTGACATTAAAGACCTATTTAGATGCCTGTTAACTCCCTCAGAGTATGATCTGTGGGAAAGCATGTGGAAAAAAGCTTTGAGAACAGTATTACAGGAGATTCAACAAACTCCTGAAGAAGCAAAGGACAATGATGATAATGATATCACACATGACCATCTGTGTGGTGAAGGTGATTGGCATTGTCCAGAAAAGCAAACTCGAGTGTTATCCAAGTCAGTTTTAGGTAAGATCTGTAATGTTGCAGAAAAAAAAACATTTTATCAGCTACCAACAATTGAAGTTAAGGGCAGTTATGTTAACATCAAACAGTTTCCTTCAGAGAATTTCTTGCAGTTTGTGGACCGTCTGAGAACACAAGTGGAAAGACAAGTGCAAGACCCAGTGGTACAGGCGGAATTGATCAAGAAGATGGTTTAGAGGAATGCTAATGAGACCTGTCATAGAATTATTCTTAGCCTTCCCCTCGACCCATCGCCTAGTCTCAAACAGATGATAGAAGCCTATACCAGGAAAGCAGAACTGTTTAGTGCACCTGAAAGGAATCCAGGACTGGCACACGCAAAGCCTGCGGCAGCTGCGGTACCAGGACCAAGGAGGCAACCAATGTCACCAGACCATCTGCAGCACATCATCTGCCTCCTCTGCAAAAAGCCAGGACACTTCGCCAGAGCCTGCCCACAAAACCAGAAACAGAAGTCCAACAAACAAAAAAACTTAGTTCTCAGTGCGTCCCTGCTGTTAATACACTTACGCACGAAAAGATAAATATTGCGGGGCCCACATTGGCGAATGCCTCTCTCTTAACAAAAAAGGGGGAGGATGGGACACACGGTGTGGGGGTGCAGAAAAATAAAAATGTCAAATGTTCGACTAACAAGGTCTGGCAGATGCAAGGCCGATATAGGCTTGTGACTACCAAAGGTTTTCATTTCAGATCTACTGATTGGACAGTAATTACAGTGGACCTGTCAAACATCCCACTGGATCTGATGGTTAACTACATGGAACCGGGCAGTGAGTATTTTGTTATTGGGGACACAGCACACACACCCTTGGAGATTGAGGTAGCTCCCATGACCATTAAGGGAAAGATAACATGCCTCATGCTGTTGGTACGCTGCAAGCACCCACCATTTTACCTGGTAGAGGGCAAATTCTTGCCCAGACCATTCCTGTTCTGGCAGAGATCATAGCAGATGGAAAATCACTGGAAGTCTACTGGGCGGAGGTGGTGGGTCAGAACAAACCCTCTATGGCATGCAACCTGGGCCATGGGTCAGACCGCATCCATGTGGAGGGGGTGCTTGACACGGGGGCGGACATCACGATAATACCGGAGAGCATGTGGCCATCACATTGGGAATTACAACCTGTGGTGGGCAAACTTCAGGGCATAGGAGGAGTCACAATGGCAAAAATTTCAAAAAGCATCATGCAAATTGAGGGATCTGACGGAAAATTGGCAAATGTCCGTCCATTGGTTGCAGACTATAAGGCCCCCCTGTGGGGGAGAGACACCATGTCCCAGTGGGGAGTCCAACTGGTCATTCCTAAGACACACCAGGGTTTTTGAAAATAGCCACTGTGGAGCACCCTACCCAAAAGTTAACGTGGTTGGACAATACCCCAAGATGGGTAGCACAGTGGCCATTGAGTAAAGAGAAGCTCAAGGCGCTTGAGGAGCTCATGGAGGAGCAAGTGACTCAAGGACACCTAGAAGAGACAACAAGCCCTTGGAATTTCCCAGCCACTGTAATAAAGAAACCAGGAAAAGACAAGTGGAGGTTGCTCCATGATCTCCGAGAAATAAACAAAATTATAGAGGACATGGGACCACTCCAACCAGGGATGCCTTCTCCAACAATGCTCCCTCGAGATTGGCAATTGGCTGTTCTAGATATCAAAGATTGTTTCTTCCAAATTCCACTACACCCAGAAGATGCCCCACGGTTTGCATTCTCGGTTCCCACCATTAATCAAGAAGCCCCAATGAAGATATCACTGGAGAGTCCTACCGCAAGCCCTTAAATCGACCCCATTCTTATGCCAACAGTACGTAGCCTCACTACTGTCACTGGTACAAGCCAAGAGAAAGGACGCCATCATCCTTTGTAGCAAATTAGATTTGAGCTGTCCCAGACTGTTCTGGGAGAATAAAGGGAGAACGCATGATTCAACCACATTGGTTTTTGTTTCTACCTTGCTCGGTCCAGCTTCCCATTTTATTTAAGAGTTCCCTGGTTTCTATCCTTCACTACATGGATGATGTGCTTGTGTGTGCCCGCAGTGACTCTATACTCCAACACACGCTTGATCTAGTGGTTAAGGTTTTAACCTCTGATGGATTTCAATTGCAGGAAGACAAAGTTCAAAGGATGCCACCTTGGAAGTACCTGGGTTTGCAAATTACTGCAAGGACTGTTGTTCCGCAGAAATTGGAAACTGAGTGCAATCCCAAAACCCTAGCAGATCTCCACTCCCTGTGTGGGTCTTTGTATTGGGTGAGACCCTGGCTAGGCCTCACAAATGAGGATCTAGACCCCCCTCTTCAATTTATTGAAAGGGGAGAGGGAGTTGGTTTCTCCCGGGGAACTGACCCCAGAGGCAAAGACAGCAATCGAAAAGGTACAGAAGGTTTTGTCAGAGAGGCAGGCTCATTGGTGTGAGCCAAACATACCTTTCCTTTTCATTGTGCTAGGAAAGCTGCCACACTTGCATGGTTTGATTTACCAATGGATCGAGGGGCAGAGAGATTCACTCTTGATCATAGAGTGGGTCTTCCTCTCTCACTAAAGATCCAAGACCATCACTGAGCCACAAGAGTTGATAGCTCAATTGATTCGGAAGGCCAGGATGAGGTTGTGTGAACTGGCTGGTTGTGACTTTGCATGTATTCACCTCCAGGTCAAACTTTTGGAGGAGGGAAGGAACTCTCCAAAGAGACTGACCAAAGAGATGTTCAAGCATTTGCTCCAGAGCAATGCCAGTCTCCAATTATCTCTGGACAGTTGCAGGGGACAAATATCAGTCCATGCCCTGTCTCACAAGTTGTTCAATAAGGAATTCCACCTCATTCCTCATGAGAAGAAGAGTCGGAGACCACTCAAGGGTCTCACAGTGTTCACGGACGCATCTGGGGCTTCCCACAAGTCGGTGATGACTTGGAGAAATCCTCAGACTCAGCATTGGGAAGCTGATGTTGAGTTTGTGGAAGGATCCCCTCAAGTGGCTGAACTGGCTGCAGTGCTAAGAGCCTTTGAGAAGTTCTCAGAACCAATTTATTTGGTAACCGACTCTGCCTACATTGGGGGGGTAGTGTCCAGAGCAGAGCAGGCCGTGCTCAAAGAAATTGAGAATGAGCATCTCTTCAGATTGCTTTCAAAGCTGATTTGTTTCATTTCTCATCGAGAACATCCGTTCTATGTGATGCATGTAAGGTCACACACTGATTTGCCAGGTGAAATTGCAGAGGGGAATCGTAAGGCAGACTCCCTTGCTGCACCAGTTGAAAAAGCACATCTCCCTGACGTCTTCCAACAGGCAAAGCTGTCACCAACAATACCATCAAAATGTGCCAGGTCTGATCCGTCAGTTCCAGCTAACACGGAGTCAGGCTCGAGCCATTGTGGCCACCTGTCCCAATTGCCAGCTCCAGGCTATGCCATTGATGGGCATGGGGGTTAACCCCCTGGGCCTTGAAGTGTAGCAGACAGACATCACACACATTCCTAGTTTTGGTCACCTCAAATATGTTCATGTAAGTATTGACACACATTCAGGTGCAGTGTATGCCTCTGCCCATGCAGGAGAAAAGGCTGTGCATGCCAAGCAGCATCTAGTGCAAGCTTTTTCAGTGTTGGGGATCCCAAAAGAAATCAAAACTGATAACAGCCCAGCATATGTGTCCAAGGAGTTCCTGGAATTTGTCCAGCAGTGGGGAGTGGAACATAAAAATGGCATCCCTCACTCCCCCACAGGCCAAGCTGTGGTTGAGCATGTACACCAGATGCTCAAGCAGGTCTTGGCTAGACAGAGCAGCACAACTGTGTGGATGCCTCCACAGCAGAAGCTCTGCAAAGCCATGTTTACCATCAATTTTCTGAACTGTTCATTTGAAAACATGAGTCCACCAGTGGTGTGTCATTTTAACAGTGGAAATCAGTTCAAATTGTCTCAACATCCACCGGTCTTGATTAGGGATCCAGAAACTTGGGAAACCAAGGGTCCCTATGAGCTCGTGACCTGGGGCCGTGGCTACGCGTGTGTAGCGATGCCCTCAGGCCCTCGGTGGATTCCCCAGAAGTGGGTGAAACCTTTTGTCCCCAAAATTCCAGCTCAAGCAGAAGGGGATGAGAGGCAAGTAGCCGTTGCTTCCAAGAGAAGACACCACCAGATGGAGGAAAAAAAATCTTCCTAGGTGTGGACTCCTTCCAGCAGAAACAGAAACTTTTAACATGTTTTAAAAATGTTTGTTTTTCCTTTTAGAGAAAACCTACCTCCCACTCAACCCTGTGATGAAACCCATCCAAGTTGTCATCTTGTTAAAAGAACTGTTCAAGGGCTGGGGACTCACAGGGTGGTGGACTTCTTTAGTTAAAACAATTTTGCTATTTCTTGTTATTCTTTTCCTTGTAACACTAGCGCTCAGGATCCTACATTGTTTGATTTTCAAAGCTATCAGTGGTCTCATACCTTCTACCCCAGAAGTCAACCACATAGAGTTGGCAAACCTAAAGCAGTCTGATTTCCCCACCAATTGTAAGTGGTGGGAAAACTCACATTCCATGTCAAAATGAACCTGATGTTTTTCTTCTGACTTTCCTTAACAAAAAAGGGGGAGATGTTGCATCCCTCTGGAGAATGGTTTTACCCCAGAACCCCCTAAAGCCTGTAACCATGTAGTTTGACCCTTCCTTCCTATCTTGACCCTATTGGCTCAGGTCCAGCTATCTTTCCTGAGCAAGACACTAGATAATGTCATGTTCTTTCATGTTCTGTCTCTTTCTCCCCTGGAGCCCCTCGAGAATAAAGCCTTGGACTAATCCCAGGGGGTGAGAGCCTCTTTTGGAATCTTTTACCCTGTTTTCCTGAGATATTCCTCCAAAGCCCCTCAAGGAAACTGAGCTAGACACAGGAGCCCATGGGGACAGCGGTGGAATATTTCATTCCCCTGTTATATTTTTTTTCCCTACTTGGGCAGAAAAATGCAGCTCTCCAGCCCACAAAATTACCCTGCAGCCATGAGACTGGCAGCAAATATGAACAGGACTGGCCTTCCTCCCACTGCCATCACTGTCTCACCTGGTGTGGGGAATGGATGTGTAGCCTGGCTTTGCTCAGCTCAGCCCCTCTCAGAACCCACTGCCTCTCAAAGGTGGCACCAGCTCCAGCATCCTTGGGGACACACCAGCACCCTCTGCACAGCCCTTCCTCCCCTCTGAGCCATGCTACCAGCTCTGGGGCAGCAGAAACTGAGGAATTCAACCTAACAGGAGCCTGTGTTATCCCAGAACAAACTGTATGGAAATGAATGACAATAAAGTGCTCACTAGATTAGGGGATCTAAGTCTGGCACTAGTTGGATGCCCTTTACCATCCCCATACTGCCCTCTTCCCTACCCACAGTCACCCGACATTATTAACAGCCTGGTAAACACAGTCCGTTGGTTATTACAAAGATGCCAAAACCTTACTACTTCTTGTTCCTTCCAGTTAATGTACCATAGCCGAGGATAAATTGCTATTACAAGGAACTAAAAATAAAAATGTTTCAGAGGCCGTAATTGGCTTGTCTTGTTGGGCTTTTTAAGAAGCCAAAGTACCAGTTCCAGGCTATTAGCCCTAAGGTTGTAGGAGAATAGTATAAAATATTTCTTCATTAAAACCCTACCTTCTCCATAGAGGTGTTTTTCTTTAAGGTTTTTTTCCCCCTTTCCTTCTTTCTTTTTTTATTCCTCCTTTTTTATTATTATTATTTTCTTTTTAAAAGACATGCATTATCAAATGAGCTTTAATTAAAAGAGGGGTTTGAAAGCCCAGAGGTGATATAAATAGACAGAGCTCAGTGCAGCTGGAGAACCAGCCAGAGCCTTCACTCATCTATTCAGGTCATTTTTCTACAAGACTTACATAATATTCCTCAGTTGCATCCATAATCTTGGGGTCATTTTTAATAAACAGCATCAAATCTTGCAGTCCTTGGGGAGACAGTGCTCTGTGCTGGAAAGCACCCAGCACACTGCAATGGGACAGGACCATCACCACCACAGGCTGCAACCCACTACAAGGCCACCAAGGGCACCCAGGGTGCTCCCCAAGATGAGGACTATGGGTTTTTGTCCTTTTGAGGCTTTTCGATGCTATTTGGTTATTAAGACCTTTAGTTACCACCATTACTCAATATCAGCAACAACCACGACAGTCATGGTTTTGTTTCTGGAGAGAGCCAGGAGTTGGATTCCATGATCCTTGTGGGTCTCTTTCAACTCAGGATCTTCTACAATTCTATGAAAACCAAATCCACTTATTCAGCAAAACCCTCCTTTCAAAAGAAGCAGATGCTCCATTGAGCGAGGATGCGGCGGTTTGGCATCTGCTGTCCTGATGACGATGGTGACAATGCATCAGCAAAACAGCTATAATTTATGGTCACAACTTTAAAATTGGCTTTAAGTCCTTGTGGAGTCTGCTCCGACTGACAAGAGCACCTTGGGACTGCCCTAACCACTCACACGGAGCCGGGCATGGCAGAGACCTCTTGATGACAATAGCTCAGTGCAGCACAGCATTACAATAAATAGTGATAATATCAGTAAGGATGATGAACCATCTCTTGGTAATACAGCCCAGGAGGGGAAGCACAGCAGAAAAATTATGGCAGAGCCTCTAACCCCCTGCTTTTCCTCAAAGACAAGGTTGGATGACACATTTCTTTGTGAAACAACAACCCAACAAGTATTTACTATTATTTTGTGATGTGAAGGTTGCTGCTAAAAGAAGACTATTTCTGTTAGGTACAAGCGCTATTTTTTGATAGCGTCTCAGCAATACCTTGATAAAAAGGACAAAACAACAGTTATTAATTACCTTAATTAACCCAATTCATAAGACACATTTGTGTGGCTGTCATGACAACTGCTTTGACTAACTTGCCAAGAATAGCTTAGCTGTCCATCCAAATAAATCCCTGATAATTACTAGTCTAGTTTACTGGGCTTCTGTGATAATAATTATTAGTGCTACTGTACAAAAGGTCACGCTAAACAGTTTATGAATGATGCATTTCGCATGGTGATTACATGAGTCATGCAGCATCCAGCAAATGGACACAGCCACATCTCCAACATGGAGAGCTGTGATTAGATGGGAGCCTGTGGCTGCTCTGCCTGCAGACAGTGTGGCAGGATGAGAGGGAGACATCAGGGAGCTTGGAGGAGAAATAGCCATGAGTTGGGTTGAACTAGGACAGCCACCAAGCTGCCTCCTCAACCGCTGCAGTGGCCAGCTGGCCACCACAGGAGATGGTCCTCAAACAGAGGCACTGGGAGACACCAAAAAGCTTTCAAGCCTGACCGGTCACATGTTGGTATCTCACCTCACCATTTCCCTTCCTGTCAAGGACAGATGATCATAGATCACCTGTCTGGTTTTGGCATGCTTCCATTAGGTTTAGGATCAATGACAAAAGGGGGGTTAGATCATCAAAGGCAACGTGAGCTTGGGCTGGACAGTCCCAGCCCTCTCTGTCTTCACCTTTGCAGGAAGAAGCCCTCCAACTTGCAGTTTGGGTCTCAACACAGTGCACTGCAGCCTCAGCACACCCTGCAGTCAGGGACTGTCCTGCAGGCAGTAGGCACTGCTCAGCCCAGCACCATCCTGAGGCTGCTGCTGGCTGCAGAAGGAGCCACCTCCTCCAGGACCAGCCTGTGCTCCTGACTGGGCTATGCTCTCATTTACCTTCACAACAGCAAACCCAGGCCAGTCAAATGTCATTTTAGCTTTGCTGAGGTTTATTGGTGAAAACTGTGGGATTCCCTCTGGCTATACCTACACAGAGGCAAGAGAGGATGGGACCACACTGTGCAGGGTAGTGGGGCAGGGACAGAGCCAGGATGTTCACTTCTAATACAGAGGACAGCTGCCAGCTCTGTGGAAATTAATGAAATCACTCCATTTAGAATAAATTCTGATTAAATACCACATATGGTCCTTATTGTCCCTCCCTTGTTACCTATCACAGAGGCATCTGCACGTAAACAGGGTCTTAATCGGCAAATATTTGTCTGCTCAAGCCCCCTCCTCCCTCACCCCCACCTGAAGTCACAATTATTCTTATTGATTGACTTTAGGAGAGCACCATGCACATGCCTTGAGCTGTCATGCTCCAAGCAAACAAGGGAACAATGCCCGGCTCCGCTGTAATCATTACCAGGGCGAGCAATTGCCCTGTCACATGGCAGGTTATGGCTTCAGACTGGAGGCAGCAAGGCCAGGTGAATGCTTAAAACATTGTTACAGTGTGAAAAGCGAGGATGTAGAAACAACACCTCCTTTCTCAACAAATCTGTTCACCAAGCATCTCCCAGCTCCATGAAGAATCCATCTCATTAAGGATGAAGGGCCAATGAAGCCCTTGGAGGGGGGATGTGGGCTTGTGTCCTTTCTGCATGGCAAAAATAAGCGCTGATGAGGAAGTCTTAGATCTGGGGAAAGATTGATTTGAGGTCCCAAAAGGATCTCAGGGCTGGACCCTGAGCCCAGGCTGAGCCCAGGCTCGCCTGCACATCCTCCCCATTTGTAGCCAAAAGTACATACCAGAAGATGTGGTGCTTTTATCAGACCAAAAGGAGAAATTAGGGAAACCTGATGCCAAGAAGAACATTCCCCAGTTTTCCCAAGTGAAGTTTGCAGCTCAGTTCAATATGTTAGTGCCTAATGAAGGTTTCCCCCATACTCTGCAGGGTACAATCATTCTCCTCCTAATGAGCATGTGCTAATGGCATGTTAATGCTGACAACTAAGTGCAGAGAACAAGAGATGAACATATTCCAAAATTCATCTATTTTTTTTTTCCCAAACAAAGGAACCCATGGCGTAGCTGAGCAAGCCCCAGCCTGGCAGGAGCCTGTGGCTCCCACAGCGACACTGCCAGCTCTGGTCCAGGGGCTCACCACAGGACACAGAGCCCGGAAGGGACACAGCTTTGCTCTCTCACTGACCCAATCCCCGTAATTAGTTGTCCTACAGGGAGAGCTCTCAGCCCAATTATGGTATTGCCCCTGCAGACAGCCACTCTGGGGGCTGAAAAAGGAGGCAGCAGAACTGCTCACAAATGCATGGGAAGTGTTTCATGGGGCAGACAGGTTTGGGTGCTGTATCTGAGCTAACAGCTGTGAGGATTTGCTTACTGAACGTCACCTAAGCTGGGTCCTGGCCAGAGCATCCAGATGTGAATCTGAATATGAAAAGTCCAGGAGGGAGCAGGTGACAGGCACAGGTGCTGACTCCAAGCCCCATGCTGGTGCCGGCGTCCCAATCCATCTCGGTTTGTCTCAGCAAGTTTACATAAGCTCTCAGCCGTGGAAAAGAACACACATAATGGGTGTTTTCCTGTTTTTCACCTTCACTTGTGAAAACAGCTCCCAAAACCAGCATCAGTCTGCCGCAGCTCGTGCTACCCACCACCAGGCACTGCAGGGAAGAGGAAGCCTAATTCCCTAACTGTCCAACTTCTGTGTGCTCCCACCATCACTTAGATTTACATTTCCAGATCGATAATCAATGCTAGAATCAATAACAGGGAATTTAGCTACATTATAAAAAGAGTAAAATCAGCCAATACTGAGAAATTACTATTGAGTCTTATGTTTTCTGTACTCAGTCTAATAACGGTGAATGATATTTTCCAAGTACATTATTCAGCAATAAAACCACAAAATTATTTTATCTCTTTCTAACCTTTTTGATTCTAAGCACTCTTTTTGACCCAGACTGAATGAGGCAACATCTGCAGAGCCTTTCAAAAAATTGTACTCGGTGTGCACTATTGTAGGTCTGCTGCCAAAGATAAATGTTATTATTTTAAAGCCATCATCCTTCTAATAGATGAGCAAACACACTGTATTAGCATAGCCTGCAGAGCTCGAGCATGGGTGAGAAAATGCCAGAGGGATTTCGCTTAATGGAATTTTACATACCTGACTTAGGATGGGTTAATGCAATCCACCAACATGGGAATTTTAAAACCTGCCCTGTGGCATACACCTGCCATTACAAATGGTATAATCCAACAAGTTCCAGATCCCTGTGAGAAACATGAAGGATTCACACCCAGATCTCAACAGGGAGTTGAGATGAGGACCTCATCTACAGGGCTCCAACACACTTCGACCTACAGGGTGTCTTGGGTTATGGAACCAAAAATGTGTATTCTATTTTATCTGTTGAAAGCAGTTGAGGAGATGTTTTTTCTTTATCTCTTGTTATTCTGGGGAGAGGGGGGCGGGTGCCTTCTAATAATGGGCCAACTGTTAAAACCAAGTGGGGCAGTGTTTATCTCTTTCACCACCCGTCCTCCCTCCAGGGGGATATTTTCTGCTAATGGGCCATTAAAGCTCACCAAGCCATCATCTACAAGTCATCATCCACATTCCATCATCCCATTGTGAAATGCTCCACCCGGTGGGGGGACCCAACCATTCCTACCTAAATAAAAACTAAGATGCAGGAACACGAAGTATCTAGTTCCACTGGATTCCCGGAGGAAGACTGGACCCTTCTCACCATCACTGGACCCTTCTTCTCTCAAGATCATCTCTGCTCCAACAAAACCACATCTACCACTCCAGGAGGACTCACTTTGGGACTGCTTCAACACCCTGACCAACAGGGTGTCAGGTTGTAGCTCTGACTCTGTCAGGGTTTCTAGGATTGTTGTTTGCTTGCTTGTTTGTTTTACTACTAGATTTGTATTGTTAATATTCCTAGCAAAGAACTGTTATTCCTATTCCCAAATCTTTGCCTGAAATCCCTTAACTGTAAAATTATAATTTAGAGGGGGTGAAAAGTTTACATTCTCCATTCCAAAAAAACTCCAGCTTTCCCTGGCAAATACCTGTCTTTCCAAACCAAGACAGATTTCTAAACCAGGACACAGGGTTTATCACCGACCTGTCTGTCCTGAGTGTCAGCAGTGCTGGTGTTACCTATGGGTGCTCAGAGTTTCCATCAGAGGGTCCAGGAAGTGCAATACCTGTCACATACCTCCCAGCTGCAGCATCAGATGTGCTCCAGCCTTCACCAGACCTAGGAGAACTCACTGCAATTCTATGTTAAACAGGGAGACACTTCAAGCCTCAGCACTAATCACTTGTCCAGCTGACATAAGCCATTACTTTCCTCCAAATTTAGACAAGGAACTAGAGGGAGACACTGAAGAAGTGATGTTGTGCTGTCTTCTCCAGCAAACCCTCCAACAGGTTCCATAGACAAGCTCTGCCCCAGCAGGAACACTGAAATTGGGAGCTGCCAACAGCCTCGGTGTACCTTTGCCAAGCCCTGGGTGATGCTCTCCTGGGGACAGTGGGGACTGGAACTGTGGGGTGCCCCAAGCCCCAACACAGCCCTGCCAGGGCAGCACTGACTGCAGAGCACCCCACCCATCACCAATTCAGAGCACACTCTAATTTGAATTATAATTATACTTATAAGTACAGAGATTACAACTATTTATGCTACAAATAAAACCATCCTGTATTTTAATTAACAGAAAATGATTTGAACTCAACTATAGCCTCTACTGGGAACAATATCTAATAATTTATTGAAGCAAGGCTATGCCGTCCCCACAAGCAGCCTAGAAGGAGAGTGGGAGTGGGCAGGGCTGGGGGTCCCACCAATCTAAGCCCCCACACAAGAGCAGGAGCTGCTGACAGAGCAGGTGAGAGGTTGGGAGAGAGGGCTCCCAGGAGAGATGGAGGGCTCATTCCTGGAGAGCCTGCAGGCAGAGCCTGGGGATGGAAGCAGTCAGGGCACAATGGCTCTGCCCTTGCTGGCTGATGGGAATTTAAGAAAGACCTGATCAGGGCACAGTCAGTGAGGGCAGGAGCCCAAGGATGTGCAAGGGCACCTGGCTGAGGAGCTTCTCTGGCTGAAAGCCCTCAGGAGGGACTTCAGGAAATGGCAGCTGGAAAATACAGCTCTTCCACCCAGCCAAGCAGATGCAGACAAGGTTATTCAAAGGCTACTGCTCTTGGCCTCAATGATGCCTCTGCATGAGCATGTGCTATATGTAAAGGAAATGAGAGGGAAAAACCACAGAGTTCAAATCACTCGATACAGCACAAATTCACTTGGATACTGCTGTAAGAAAGCCCATAAAGTACCATGCAAGACTACCCTTCTGATGAAATTTTAAAAAAACTTACTAGAAATCTTTCCCAATATAAGAGAAAATTCTTATCTGCCACATAAATATAGTTGCAAAAGCTTTTTTTATAGACTTCACAAGTTATGCTTTAGAAATATGCATCAGAAATTCAAATTTTCCAAGAAGAAATATTTAAGGAACCTACCAACCCAAACCATTCTATGACTATGAAAACAAGAGAAGCCTCTCCACTTCCAGTAAAAGTGAACCATAAAACCCAAAACAGTAGCATAAAAACAAATGAGATGTATCTGATTATATGACATATTATATACTCACATAATTAGGTGCAATATGTAATAATTTATACACATTTTTTGTATGCATAGGGATACAAGTGTGAACATGGCAGTGTTAGGTTAATGTTTCAACTTGATGATCTTAGAGGTCTTCCCCAACCTAAATGATTCTGTGATTCTATGTAGGATATCACAAATATAAGATATAACATACAGTATGCAATATATAACAATATGATCGTACCCATGGGAACACTCAGGTCTTGCTGTTAAATACAAGCAGCTACTGCCACATCAGCCCTAATCCTCCATGGACCCTTGGAGCAAACCCCTTTGGTCCCTCCTGACCAGGACCCTACCACAGGCTAGAAAACCCTTGGAAAGCTCAAAGAGCTGCAGGATGGGGTGGCGGTCCCAAATCACCAATACAAAACATGTGTTGTTTACTGGGGAACTTGGCAATGTTCACCTCTTAGTTGAACTCAGTCTTACATGCCTTTTCCAACTTAAATGATTGGATGATCTTAGGAAAAGACAAAGAGTGTTGAACTAAGGGCTTGCCTAAGACCCAGGGAGCGTGGTGTGGTTAAACATGAATGGAAGCTGGCATATTTATCTGTCGCAAGGTACTCAAGTAAATTTCTCCATACAACAGCTTGAAGTGATTACATTAAGAGATGTATAATTTGGTTAGGCTGACCTCAGAATGGAATAAAGAGCTGCTGATTTCCATAATGTCAGCCTCTGATGCTCAGAGAGGTCAGGGAACCTACGGCGATACACAAAACACTTAACACTTTGGGAGTAGTTAAGCTGAGAGATCTGCTGGGATTTGGAATAAACAGGGACAGCAGACAGGGAGGTTTGGGGGGTCCCCACCCCACCAGCTCTGGTCCCTGGCAATGCAGAGTGATGCTGGCTGCCCAGGCAGGGACCAGGAGTCAGCCCCAGGGAAGGGATAACCAGTGGATGTCTAAAGCTGAGAGTATCACTCCTGTTTGGGGGACTCCTGCAGGATAAAGGCTGGGGCTGGCTCCCAGACAGGGCTGCTCAGGCACGGGAAGGCATGAGCAGAGCTGTGACCTGCACTTACCCATTGTGGTGCCCATGATGTCGCAGGCACAAAAAAGTGCTGAGTTACAGTGACCTCCCAAAGAGAAAACAAGACTGGCAATGCTGCCTGCAAAGTCAGCCTTCCCACTAGTGGAAAATCATCTCTGATAATGCTTTAATTATTATCACTCCTGAAAATAAGCCTCATTTCATCAGCCTAGCCTGTCTCAACACAGCAAACTTTCTCCAGGTTGGAAATCATCTCCTTTTTTTCCCTTTTCCCCTGCTCTATACACAGTATTACTCAGAAGCAAGCCAAATCCCTTCCAATTACATATCATGACGTTTCCCCAGCACTGCACTAAAGCAAGGCCCTTCACTTCTAAATGGCATGGTTTATAACAAATTGTCTGTTATACCTGACAGAAACTGATTTCCTCAAACCCAGCATATTAAAGTGAGTACATTCATTCTGGTTGTAACACACAAACTGTGATTATAACAGACACTTTGGGGGCTTTTTAAGGCTAGTGGAGAAAAGGAGGATAAGCTGGAGGGGAAGAAAGAATTGACAAGTAGAGAAATGATAGAGAAAGAGAAACAGCTACGCTGATTTCATTTCTTACAAAACAAAAATCTTTGTGTGTTGTAGAAATGTGCTTTAGTTAGCACTCCAGATAGCCAGAGCAAAAGCTGCCGGTGCTGCCTGAAATGAAAATTGTTCTATTGTGCTTAGAAAACCATTTCCCACAGTGAGGAGAACGCTTTCCAGGTAGTATAAAGTAAATCTGAAACCAACAGGGCCTTATCTTGCAACTGTTGCTCCCTCAAATAATCCCTGCAGCCACGAGGAGCCCCAACTAAATCAGTGTGAGTGAGGATTATGCAGGAGTGTATCAAGGTTGGGGGATTAGACCAGGATTATCACTAAAACCAGTAATTCCCCATCTTACTGATGGTGGCCATCAGCTCAGGAGGCAGTGGATGGCCATGCCCCCCACCAGCACTGGACACGGCTCTGGGAGCTGTTGGGTGTGTGGGCCCCAGAGGACTCAGGTCCTGTTGGATCAGAGGCTGCTCCACCTTGACCTTCTTCTCCAGTGAGCCCTACCAAACAGCACCAGAGCAGAATAATGCCTGATCCATACTCTGCTTACAGTGGAACATCAGTGCTGCCACTTCCGAACACTGCCACCATGGAGCCATCTTGGACCACCAGAGAGTCAGTCAAGAACCTCTGTGCTAATTCCACCTTGGGACATCCAGCCTCTCAAAGAAGGCTCTCCCACTCCCACGTCACACCTCTTCGCCTCTCTCATGCTGGGTCCTGCCCTGGACTGGCCACCACGGTGGCCCCAGGGGAGACCTGGGGACAGAGTGAGCCGCTGTCTCCAGGGTATTTCCCATCCTGGAGCAGCAAGCGAACATCATCTCCCAAAGCAGTGCAAATCTGGGATTTAAAACTACCTCTGAAACACAGATACAACCATCACGCACATACTGTTTACTTTTTAAACCATCAAGTCAAAATCCAGGCATGTAAGTGTTACCCAAGGGTGGCTACTCTACATTCAAGTCACGTCCCCTGGATCCTAAAAAGCTTGGCATTCAGACCAGTTTCCACACCACCCCAATGCAACATGCATTTTTATCAAGGAAGCTGCCTAATGGCTCCTATTAAGTTTGATTTTTAATCTCCTGGTACAGCTCCCAGCAATATACATGCAAAACCTGACAACAAGCCCTTTTGGTTTCAAAGCTGACTTCTCTTCCAGATCAGAAGGAAGATAAAAAAGAGCTCTCAGCAGCAGCAAAGCCTCTGAGCAGCAATGCCCTTGCAGCTCCAACATGTCCCACTCTCCCTGCTGCAAAACAAGTCCAAACACTAACGGGGCCCAAGCCTCCCACTGTCAGCCACAATCACCGGAGCTGCTCACAAACGCTTTTGCTATCTCTGCCTACAGCCACAAGGATGCTGAGAGGCTGTGGGCAAGCATCCCTGAGTGACACCCTGGCATCTATGGGACCACTGATTCCCAGCAGGGCCAGAACACCGCAGGATATCCCCACTGCCTCCCGATGCTCTCTTGGCAGCCGTACCCTGGCACAGGCAGAGCTGACAGCCAAGCCCAGCCCCACCCAAAGGTAAAAGCTTCATAAGGGTGGTCTCAAACTTCTTTTGCATCCTCAGAGCAGGGTTGCAGCCCCCACAGACACCACTCTTTAATCCTTTCTGGATCACTAGGTGTCTTGGTTTGGAAAGACAGGTATCTGCCAGGGAAAGCTGGAGTTTCCCTTAGAATGGAGAATGTAAACCCCTCACCCCCGCCAAATTATAATTTTACAATCAAGGGCTTTCAGGCAAAGATTTGGGAATAGGAATAACAGTTCTTTACTAGGAATATCAACAATACAAATGTAGTAGAAAAAAAAACACCACCCAACCAAACAAGCAAGCAAACAAACAACAATTTTGGAGAACCCTGACAGAGGGCTACAACCTGACACCCTGTTGGTCAGGGTGTTGGAAGCAGTTCCAAAGTGAGTCCTCCTGGAGTGGCAGATGTGGTACTGGTGAAGTAGAGATGATCCTGTAGAAAACGGGTCCAGTGATGGTAAAAGGGGTCCAGTGATGGTGAGAAGGGTCCAGTGGGTGGGAAGGGTCCAGTGGGTGGGAAGGGTCCAGTCTTCCTCCTGGAAAATCAGGTGAAGCTAGCTGCCTTCTTGTTCCTGTGTCCCAGTTTTATCTAGGAAGGAATGGTTGGCTCCCCCCACTGCCAGGGGGGATGTGGTGCATCTCACAATAGGATGATGGAATGTGGATGTATTGCTTTGGGGAGTCTTAATGGCCCATTGTGAAAAGAGATAAGAAACACTGCCCCACCTGGTTTTAACAGTTGGCCCATTATCAAAAGGCATCCGGCCCTCTTCCCCCTTGAGTTACAAGAGATAAAGAAAGAAAAAAAAAAAAACATCTCCCCAACTGCTTTTAACAAATGAAAATAGAATACACACCCCTGGCTCCACAACCCAAGACACCAGGGAAAGAGGAGAAGCACCAACAAACCCAATTATTCCCAGCCCCGAGACCTGCCACCACACTAGAAGAAACATTTCTTGAAGCTCCACAAGCAAGCCATACTTGGGCACTTCTATTTCAAAGCTCCTGACTACTAAAGTAAATGAGGCTCATGGTAAAGACCAGCTACATCACAAACCCACCACTGCTGGGGCAGCACATATCTGCAGAGGCAATCATTTACCCCCAGCTACAACCATCATATGACAAGTGACATTGCCAGAGACACATTTACCTTGTATTTTATCTGTTATCAACCCATGCTTTGCCTTCCCATCAGAAAAAGTCACTCCTAGGTGAAGCAGCAATGATATCTCCCCAATGCTAACACCTCATAAAGCCTCCCAGGGGAAACAACAGCGGCTCCATCACTGGAAGTGATTCAAACCAGCCCAAAGTACCACTGGAAGCACTGCAGGGAATAGTTTGGCTCTCTAAACTCTGGGCAGGGACTGTGTTCATTAAATCCTCACCACCTGGAGGTGTGCCAATAGCACCCTGCACAGCCTCAGCATCACACTGCAGTGCCTGCTCCAGAAGTGACAGGCTACAGGAGGTACAGGGCTGCCATGCTCCTCCCAGGAAACAACTTCTATGGAGTTTCTGCGTCACCCTGTGTGCCAAGACAGGGCTGTCACTCTAGCATCAATGAATCAACTCACCCTCAGGGGTCACTGGGATTTTTAGAAGCCAATAGAATCCACACCACCAGCAAGATAGCTTTGCCTGCAACAGCTGGAAGCATAACACTGGGGTTCTGCCAAAAATTGACATTCCCACCCTAAAGTAAACTTCCAAACAGCTTCCAGTTGAGATTCTCCACCCTATACCCTGATCCTGCCATTTTGTCCAAAAGCACCTCCAGAGAGTGAGCAGATCCCTGCCAGGACATCTTTCTTTCGCATGAGAGCTGCCAGTTCCTTCACAGGACTGTCCAGCTGCCTGCTGCCCTATGGCCAGGGGGAATCATTCCTCTGAAACTCCGGCCACACATTACAAGAGACAAACTTCTTTCTCCAGGCAAGCTACCAGCCCTTCACAGTGCAGCTCACCTGCACAAGTGATGAGAAAATGGGGTGAGCTGGAGCCATAGGGAGAAACAAGCACCCCATCTCCCACACAAGAGGGTGAACAAGGCAGGGAAATCTCTGGAGGGCACATTCCATGAGACCCCAGCCCAGCTGTTGTATCAAAGAGAAGCACAGGCAGCACTGCCTTCTGCATGCAGCTGCCTGTTAACTTTATCAGCTGAGTTATGATGTTCCTGATGGTCTTTCCATCCTCCCTGGCACCTGAGACCTCCCACGGCCAGCATACGCTTCTGGATAATGCCAGCACATGATGGATTTTGTGACTGGTGGCAGTGAATCACAGGCTGACAGGATGTTCCACTGCTCCAGTGTCTATAGCAAGGCACCAGCCAGAGATGCACTCCAGAGTCCTCTCCAAAAGACACTGCTCCAGGAAGACAGGAATTCCTCAGGGGCCACTGCCCACAGCATGCCAACAGCAATAGTCATTCATATGGGCCAACACTGGTACACAACCTCTCAGAGCTGATTCTGACTCAGTGGAAGTCAAACACCAGAGTTCAGTGAGCATTCTGCCAATACAACCACAGCAGGACCAGGCCCCCAGCACCAGCTCTCTCCAGCAGCCCTGCAGAGGGCCGGGCTCGGCTCTCTGCAGCACTAGAATGAATCTGAAGCAGCTCCACTGCCTTCAGCAGCAGCATTTTGCATTTACACCAGCACACTGAACAAAAAACAGAGTGAGCCATAAATATTTCAGCTGCTTTTTCAGCTTTGTTATTCTGTTCAAAGCAGGAAACATGACAAACCTTTGATTGTTTTGCTTAAAATCAAACAATAATTCAAAGAGAGTCAAGCAACACTAAATGATGCCTGTGATGTACATGAAAGCCAAAGAATTAGAAGAAACTGATGAGGATGGTGTGGATCAGAGTGGTCCCTTTCCCTGCCTTCGGCAGGTGCCATACATCCCTCCCATACCAGCCAGGGTCCTGCACAGTGAAGGGACAGCACTGGGCCAGGTGTGCAGGTGGTCACAATAGGGCATCCTGCACTGTCTGCACCCCTAGCACAGCCAGCTGCCTCCAGAGGAACAGCCACCAATACCCCTTTCAACAACCTTTTAAAAAAACTCCTGTGAAGACAAGTGTCTTCTCCATTGAGCATCGCCACACTCAGAATCCACCTGCAAAGCAGCCACCTCCAGCCTCCCAGACACATGGACACAGCCTGGTCTGGCCCATCCCCACCTGAACACTTCTGAGGGTCTCTGCAGTGTCTGGGGATGAAACATCCACCCATGGCCACACATCAGGGCTGCCCCAGAACCCACAGGTGAGTGCCGGCTGCTCCCCCCTGCCCATCCTCCATCACTGCCTCCCCCTGGGATGTCCAGCACACAGAAACCATCCAAGTGTGCTCTGTCCAGCACACAGAAGCCAGCAGTGCCTGTTTGCTCAGCACCGTTTGGCAGCACCAACAGCAACAGACCCACAGGCAGCAGCTCAGCACAAGCCCACTCCTGACACCCTGGGAGCTCTGCCCACACTCACCTCTGGCAGCAGCCTCCCATTGATGATGAGGTCGGGCTGCTGGGGGCTCTGCCCTGTGAAGGTGTGGTGGTAGATGTGGTTGGAGTCGGTGTTCCTGTTGTTCTGGCTTTCCACGTTGAGGAAGGTGCTCTCAGAGCAGCGGCAGCCCAGCAGCAGAGTCTGCTGGTGGTAGTCAAAGTAGTTGAGGGAGGAAGTGAGAGAGGAGCAGCTCACAACGTTCATTTTATCCATCTCCTCCACGTCCCGCGGTACCAGGTGGATATCATTCTTGCTGATTTTCTTCTTGCTTGATTTCTTCTGATGCCCATAGGAGTATTCCACAATTCTGGGGGACAGAGGTAAAATGAGAAGCTGAGAGCATCCTAAACCCTGCCCCACTAAATACACATGCAGAAACCCAGAGGGCTTGGCCCTCATCTCCATATAGGCTTCTTAGTCATGCATGTTATGTCATGGTTTGGGTCTGGTGGCACAACACAGTCTTTAGCTTATTTTCATATGTATAATGTTTTCAGGTCAAATATGTAAAAAAAATGGGAAGGAAGAATGCTTCTGTTTTGATCTAGTGTATGTAATTGCTGATATTTAGTTACTAGAAGTAAAGCCCAGCCTGCAGAAGAAAAAATGGAGATGTTAAAATCCATGAACTGAAAAGGGTACCTGCATTCATTTCCGTACATAATAAGGATTTTTAAAGTGATTTAATTTGGTCCCCATAATGAAAATTCAAAACTAATAGCAGTTTCTTTTCCCAGTTCATTTTCCATAGCAGTAAATAAAGCAGACCCAGAAGCAGTCCTAGCTGGCAAGCTCAATTCTCTCACACTTCAAAGGCTGTTTGTTTATTAATGCTTTATCTAAATCACTGGTGTTTTGACTGTCTCCTGATCATACCTGATCTTTTCTCCAATTGAATTCCATTTGTCCCTCACCCTGACATGCACATTCCCTTCTGCTGGGAAATGCTTTCACCTTCTAGAAATCATAGAATAACAACCGTGTGTTTTGCAAAGAAAAATGATCCTTTTTGACCTTTTTATTTTACTGCAAGCTTGTTTTTCTCTGCCTTTCCTTCCCACCTGCCAAAAGAATCAACTGACGAAGTGCCTAGTTTGCTTTCTGCAAAACACCAGAGTAAAAAAGTTACTGCAAAACACCACTCAAGCAAATAATGACAAATTATTTGCACCTTGTATTAGCTGGGTCTGCTCGGCTCAGAGGGACTGGCTCATCTTCCCACAGTGAGCCCCACAACAATCCCTGCCATGAATTTGTACGTGCACAGCACTGAGCAGCTTGGTATTTCCTCGGGAAGCACATCAAATGCTATGCACAGTCAGAAATACACATTTGAAAGTCAGGATTTTGCTCCTCTTCTTGTTATGATAGCAGCATTAAAAAAAAAAAAAATCCAATAGCTGCAACAGAAATAATGGGATGAATAAATAATACAGTTTCTCTGGAAAGGCAAATCTTGGACAAATATTCTTGTTCCAGAAAGCTAATTGCCTGAGCATGAAAATGCCACTAAGTCGAACAGCCCTCATATGTGTAATAAATTACCATCAGTAATTGTTCACTAAACCATGCTACAGGGAAAACCTTGTTATCTCATCAAGACTATTCCTTCAGACAAAGAATACTTCTGGCAAAGTAAACAAAAGATAAGCAGAGCTAAAAAGCTGGGCAACCAGTTTCTGCAGGGATCAAGTACGGGACCCCGTTCTCACGACCACCGGGAAGACACCCCCGCAACACTTCGCAAACACAAAAGAAACAGAAACATGTCACAGGAAGCTGCAAAGTATAAAGAGCAGAGAATTTTGGTGGTATGGCGCGAGCCAAGGTGGGGCAGGAGACCCCATGGCCGCCCAGCGCTGTTTTGCTTACTGGTGCTTGCTTAATAAATTCCAATATTATTTTAATTGGGCTTGTGTCCAGTCAATTATTGGGACACACCTATAACAAATTTGGTGCCGTGACTCGGATAGAGGCAACCTGGTGTGGGTCACCATACGGGGGAGGCACCCCACTGACAAGCGGCCCCTGTTTGTGTAGCACCCCATCCAATTGTCTACCGACAAACCCTAAATTCGACAGTAAGCAAAAGAAAGCCAGCAACCCCATTATCTTTGTGCACGAAGCCTGAACGAAGACGCAGGAGTGCGTAAGTATAGGCCGGTTATCCGTTCGGTTGGGGTTGGGTATCCCAGAGTGTGTCATTGTGAGACGTCCAGGGGAGGACGAAGTGAGTGTGGACTCCTCAGTAGTGCGGTTCCCACATCCCGCGAGGGACTGGGCCACGAACAGGAGGTGAAGTGTGTGTGTGTGTGTGTGTATGAAGGCACTCTGGAAGATGAGACAGAGGAAAAGCAAGCCCTCTGATCCCATGGGTGGGGGACCCCAAGTGAAGCTTCCCCAGATAATCGTTACCCCTTCTAAGCAGGGTAAGAGTAAAGTTAAAATGATTCACTATTGTGTGGAGGTGTGGGGTGGAAAGCAAATTAGAGGCGACCACCTATACTGGCCTGTGTTGGGTTCCTTTGAGGATTGGATTTGTCAGGCTTTGAACATTTATGTAAGTTCCAGGGAACCTTTTAGTTTAGAAGAGGTGACAAGAGTATGAATATGCATTTGTATTTTGTGTATTCGACACTTTTGTAGATAAAAGGCTTTGTAATTACCTGTGATCTTTGCAGTGCTTATTGGGGAGCTATCCCACGCAGCTGCCCGGCCTCAATAAACATGAACTTTCTAACTTAACTGTTAGAGAGTCTTTTGTCCGTCACAGTTGGGTATCGGTATTAGATCGATATTCATATTTTAATAAATCACCTGGCGAGCCAGGCAATAGACTGTTCTCTCTGGCTGAGGGGCCATCGGGGTCTGGGACCCCTCTGGGCACCCACCCAAAATTTTCTGAGGGCTCCTGTGTCCCCGCTGACACCCCAGGGAGAGAGCAGGACATGCCAAAGCTACGGACAAAAAGGTATGTTTAATAAATATTTGAAAAAGGTACCTTTGAATACAGGCAGCTTATAAGTCACAAAGAGACGTCTTATGCAAAACAGAGGCCTGATTGGGTTTAGTAAGCTCCGCCGAGTCTGGTATTGATGGTTCTTTGTGTTTTAGGTAAGAGCTGGTAACAGCACCAGCTTTAAGTGTCCCAAGGTGGGGCAGAAACCTCAGCAGAGCTGTAGATCTAGCTATTGTCATTGTTCAAGAGCAATTGAGGCTCCAGTTTGGTTGTGCTTTAAAAGCGGCTCGGGGACTGTGGTTTGTGAATTCTGGGTCACGAGCGGTCCCAGACTGGGTCACAGGAAACAGTGATTGGAATCCAGCACATCGGCTGCAATCGTAGGTTCAAGCAGTAAAATTATTGGTGTGCCGTATGTGTTGTGGTCTGTGTGGATTTGCATTATAAGCGTCTTGATTTGTGTGCTTTTAATGCGTGTCAGTAATGTGTAGCAAGTGTTTTGGGTTTGTGTGTCTTTAAAGCTGTGAAAGAATTTTAAAACCCCCGCCTGATCAGCGGAGGGGTATCTGTGTGTTTGAGAAAGTGGCAGGATTTGGAGTGTTTGTACCGTGTTTGCAGTGTGTGCCAGGAAGAGTGCTGTGTGTGAGGTTTTTTTTTTCGTGTGCCTGGCAGCGGCATTTTAACCAGTGTACTGTTAAGTAAAAATGGCTGTGGATAAATAAGCTGCTTATTTTGTGTGTAGAATGACGAGTAGTGTAGAAGGTTTGAAATTACGCCCAGCGGAAGGATTCAGGTTTTGTAGTCCCAGTTTGTTTTGTTTTGTTTTGGGTTTTTTTGTTTGTTTGTTTTTCCAGCCCGCTACGACCCTCCCAAAAAGTTCTGATTGTAGAGGGGGGAAGGGGGGCTTGTCTCAACTGTAGAGAAACACACTTAATTGTTTGTGAGATCTTGACATTGCCAGTGTGTGAAGTAGTATTTTAATTAAGAACTGGTGATCTCCGGTCGCAAGGAGAGTGCCGGGACAGTGTGGGGCCGGGGTGGCCCCACTTCCCTCTTGCAGAGGGATCTGTGCTGCTGTATCCCCATTTGAGTTCTTTGACGTATGGCAACATTTTATTAAAACCTTTAGTTGAGTGTGTTTGGGGTTGTTAATATCTGGCCGAGACCCAGTTAGCATTTTCCCCTCCAGTGGTGTGTGTAAACCCTGGGTTGTTTTAGTGGTTTAGTAAAAAGTATATGCCCAGGAGAAGGCGGCATAGGGAAGCCAGTGGAAATCTTTAGAGTAGAACAAGAGTACCCAGTATATTGTTGTACCAGAGGAATTTTAAAGATGAAAGTAGGTGAAAGTCAGGAGATTCCTAAAAGCAGTCCTCTGGGATGTATTTTAACACACTAAAAAGAATTGGTGGGCTATGGTGCTACAGAAACCAAGAGGGAGCTGGTTAAGTTTTGTACACAGTGGTGGCCTCTATATAAGCTTGATGAGGGTGTAAGGTGACCAGTAACTGGCACACTGGACTATCAGACATTACAGCAGCTAATGCTCTTCCTACGCCATGAACAGAAGTGGCAGGAAGTAGATTATGCTGATATGTTCTTTACTCTTAGGGATCACCCTGAGTGGCAAAAGGATTGTGGAATGAGGCCACCATCTGATCCTTTAGTATTGGCCCTTGAAAGGGACAATAAAGTCACTAAAGGAAAGCCCAAATGGTGTTGTAGTACCTGCTCAATAAATCAGAGGTGCACACATCCTGATAAGGTGTACCAAGCAGAGGCTCTAGAACAAGAGACAGAAGACATAAGGTTCCCTTTTCCTCGATTATTTTTGAGATTTGGGAAAAGAGTGCTAAGGGCCATTGAAGTGACCCAATAGGGGTTGCTAATAAGATGAATTTTATGATTAAAGAAGATGTTAAGGAGAAGATGTTAAAGAGATATTTCCCCTTCAAGACCCAGGTTGGGATCCTAATAATGATGAGGGGTTGGGACAGTTAAAGAGATACCAGGAATTAATAGTAAAGGAGCTGGAAAGAGCAGTCCCCAAACTGGTCAGCTTTATATGCTATCAAATACCTCTCAAACACCTTCTGAATTTCTAGATCACCTGCGAGACGCAATGCGCCGACACACCCCCCTGGCTCCTGGATCTGATGAAAAGATGCAGCAAGTAATAAATTTATTTTTAGGACAGTCTGCAGGAGACATGAAGCAGAA
The DNA here is from genome assembly GCA_027886175.1 of Phylloscopus collybita. Taxonomy (NCBI): domain Eukaryota; kingdom Metazoa; phylum Chordata; class Aves; order Passeriformes; family Phylloscopidae; genus Phylloscopus; species Phylloscopus collybita. The sequence continues at coordinate 8,258,668 of JAJNNQ010000057.1, forward strand.
ACTCCAGAAGATCCAGGGGTCCAAACAGCCAGAATTCAGAAGCTTTACTAGATGAGGCCTATTAGAAAAGACGCTTGTAGCCCGGCGAGAGAAATGACCTGAAGATCAGGATCCTCTAGAACACGTGGTTTATTGGTCGTGGAAATGCAGCCTGACTAGGGAAGAGGGTCCAGGGATCCAGTGCAGGGTCCAAGGGAAGGCAGGCAAAAAAGAGAGCGAACTCTCTGTTACATTCTATTTTAACCCCTTCTATCGTGAATATGCTAATGAACATTAACCAATCACCTCTAGATACAAAACCTACAGAATCTACATACAGCCTATGGGAGCTACAACATTACAATACTACTCTACATACCAAAAACTGTGAAACCCACCTTATCTCTGATACCTGAGAAGGCGCAGCCTTTCATTCATCCTTTTGTCTTGTCAGGGGTGTCACTGACCCACCCAGCCAAGGCCTTTCAGCTGCTTAATCACCTTCTTCCTGTCCATGCTTAAAGCTCAAACTTTGCTTTTAATTCTATCTCTCTTGTGGGTTTCATAGTTTTAGAATCTTTTACTATTAAATTATCTCTACAAGGCCTAGCTACTTCATCCTCCCCAACAGAGGCCTATAGGTTTTTTGTAATATTATGGTAAAGGGGGTAACTGGTCAATCTGAAAGAGCTTATTTTTGTGAACCACTAAAGTATAAATTGGGGAAACAGTGGGTAATTCATCAATTTTTATAGATGCCTAATGCTCCATCTGCACTTTTGGGCAGGGATCTGCTGGAGCAAGAATAATATTCAGAAATGGGGAAATTAGTTTGGCGGTAAAAGACTGACAATATGTAGAACTGTTAAGTTTAATGCTAATAACCAAAGAAATTGAAGTTGCAAATGAAAAAGAAAACTTTAAGAAAATAATGGATCAGGTATTTCCTGGGGTATGGGCTTCTGATATATCAGGAAGAGCTAAGAATGCATTACCAGTACAAATTAGGCTCAAAGAAGGAGGACAGTCAGTAAGGGTTAAGATAGAGAAAGGATTAGTCCAATTATTGACTACTGAGAGAGTGTCAGTCTGATTTCAACACTCCTATTTTGCCAGTGAAAAGGCCTGACGGGTCATACAGGTTGGTACAAGATTTAAGGGAATAAGGTAACTGAGGACTTGTATCCCGGTCGTTGCCAATCTTTACACCCTGTTAACTCGTTTAACACCTGAATTAACCTGGTTTACTGTTATAGATCTGGAGTATGCATTCTTTTGCCTATCTATCCATGAAGCCAGCCAGAAAATTTTTGAAAACTCAGCTCACATGGTGCATATTATATCTGGGGAGCAGCTTGAAAAGGATTTGGAGTCCTGGGAACCTCCTCCAGGAGAGGGACAGCTCCTCCAGTATGTGGATGACCTCTTAATAGCCACCCAGACCCAGGAAACATGCATGGATTGGACGGTAAGCCTGCTAAACTTTCTGGGCCTGATCCCAAAAAAAAAAAAAAAAAAAGCTCAGTTGGTAAAGCAAGCAGACATTTACCTGGACTATGAAGTGAGTGCTGGACAAAGAACCTTAGGGCAAGATCGCAAGGAGGCAATATGCCAGACCCCAAAGCCTCAGACAGTGAAAGAACTAAGAATTTTTCTAGGCATGACAGGGTGGTGCAGACTGTGGATTGATTGCTTGTTAAACCTCTGTATGCCTTGATCACGGAAGGGAGCAGGGATCTTCAGTGGACAAAAGAAGCAACTCGAGCCTTCGACCAGCTAAAGAAGGCCCTCATGTCAGCACCAGTCTTGGGACTTCCAGACGTGAGTAAGCCGTTCTTTTTGTTTTCCCACGAGAAGCAAAGAATTGCTTTAGCAGTACCAGCACAAAATCTGGGCCCATACTGAAGGGTAGTTGCCTACCTCTTCAAACAGCTGGATACAGCAGCTAAGGAGTGGCCAGGGTGTCTCAGAGCTGTTGCAGCAGTGGCAGTGAACATCCAAAAGGCATGCAGCTTCACCCTGGGCCAGAAGATGACTGTGCTAGTGTCCCACACAGTGTCTACAGTCCTGGAAGTGAAAAGGGGGCATTGGCTCTCCCCACAGAGATTCCTCAAGTACCAGGCTATACTGATAGAACAAGATGATGTTGAGATTGTGGTAAGTAACATTGTGAACCCAGCTTCCTTCCTCAGCAGAAGTATGGGAGAACCTGTGATCCATGATTGCCTGGAGACCACGAAGCCACCTACTCCAGCCGCCCGGATCTGAAGGACACCCCGCTTGAGGATGCTGAGACCTGGTTCACTGATGGGAGCAGCTATGTCATCAGTGGAAAGAGGCATGCTGGGTATGCAGTTACCACAAGCAGAGAGGTAATAGAGTCTGGACCATTACCAACAAATACCTCTGCACAGAAGGCTGAAATAATTGCCTTAATTCGAGCCCTAGAGCTGGCAGAAGGAAAGGAAATTAACATCTACACAGACTCAAGGTATGCATTTGGTGTAGTTCATGCACACGGAGCCATTTGGAAGGAGAGAGGACTGTTGAACTCACAAGGGAAGAATATTAAGCATGCCCAAGAAATACTGAGACTATTGGATGCAGTACAATTACCTGAAAAGGTAGCCATCATGCACATCAAAGCGCACCAAAAAGTGAGCTCTGAATTGGAGGAAGGGAATCAGCTGGTGGATCAGGAGGCAAAAGAAGTAGCAAAAGGTGAGATACCTGATGAGACAGTTGAAGCAGCATTGATTCCAGATGGAAAAATTTCTATTGAAGGTAAGCCATTATACAATAAAAAGGATAAGAAACTTACCAAAGTAGAGAGGGCAAGCTATAACCAGGAGGGATGGGCTATAACAGAAGAAGGGAAACTTGTAGTACCCTCCTATTTGTTGTGGTCATTAGTACAGTGAGAACATGAGAAAACACACTGGGGAATAGATGCCCTGTATAACCACTTGAAAGAAAGAATCATGGCCAGGAAATTGCAGGGCACAGTGATACAAGTAACTCGTCAGTGTAGCCTTTGCCTCTGAACTAATCCTAAAAATACCCCAAAGCCTGAAGTGAGACAAATTGAGAAATGCTGTAGACCTGGGCAACAATGGCAAATTGACTTTACAGAACTGCCCAGGAAGGGGGGTGGGGGGGGTGGGGGGTGTATCGTTACCTATGGGTATTAACTGATACCTTTTCAGGATGGCCAGAAGCCTTTCCTGCTAGGACAGCTAAGGCTCAAGAGGTGACCAAAGCACTGTTGCAAGAAATAATACCACAATTTGGAGTTCCAGCCACCATATCCCCAGATAAGAGGCCACACTTTATTTCAAAATTGTACAGCAAATAAGTCACCACCTGAGAACAGACTGAGAATTAAACAACAAATTGTGAGGCTGGGGCAAGAAGCAAATTTGCCCTGGCCCCAAGCTCTTCCATTTGCATCATTGCAAATTCGGACAAAACCAAGGGCAAAAGAGAAGCTAAGCCCTTTTTTGAAATAAGGCCATATGCAGTTCAAGAGAGAACAAGATCCATTCAAGTAGGGGAAGAAACCCTACATAGATATATGGTGGCCCTAAATAAACAACTTAGAGAAATTGAGAAATATGTGGCTGGAGCTCAAAACAGAGAACTAGATGCCCCCGTACATGATGTACAACCTGGAGATTGTGTACATTAAGTCTTGCAGAAAAAACCTTAGAACCGCAGTGAGAAAGACCATTCCAGGTGCTCCTCACTACCTTCACTGCAATTAAGATCAAAGAACAGAAGGCCTGGATCCATCACTCCCGAGTGAAGAAAGCCCCAGAGGAAGTTTGGAAGGTCACACCAAACGATAACAAACTGAAGCTGAAGCTCACTCGGAACCCCAAATAAATAGACTAATAGTTATTATAGACATTATGTAGAAAGTTGTAACTATTGTAGTAATTACCTTAGCCATAACAAGAGACAACACAATACCACGTATTGTGGCTACCAGTAATCTTGCTAGTTCTAAGATTAACATTTAGACCATGTATATTCAATAAACTAATTGAAATAGTAAAAAGTAGATTAGAAGCAGCAGTTCAGTGAACAAAATAAAAAAGGGGGAAATTGTAATAAATTACCATCAGTAATTGTTCACTAAACCATGCTACAGGGAAAACCTTGTTATCTCATCAAGACTATTCCTTCAGACAAAGAATACTTTTGGCAAAGTAAACAAAAGATAAGCAGAGCTAAAAAGCTGAGCAACCAGTTTCTGCAGGGATCAAGTACGGGACCCCGCTCTCATGACCACCGGGAAGACACCCCCGCAACACTTCGCAAACACAAAAGAAACAGAAACGTGTCACAGGAAGCTGCAAAGTATAAAGAGCAGAGAATTTTGGTGGTATGGTGCGAGCCAAGGTGGGGCAGGAGACCCCATGGCCGCCCAGTGCTGTTTTGCTTACTGGTGCTTGCTTAATAAATTCCAATATTATTTTAATTGGGCTTGTGTCCAGTCAATTATCAGGACACACATATAACAATATGTGCCTCATAAATTAACACATTTTTTAAAGACTCTCCAGCAACTCTTGTGAAGAATCTCTAAAACAAGGCACTACAAAGCCTAAAGGCGTGGGGAGAAGGTGCCCCATGGTCACTGCTGCTGCTGAGCCTGCCTGGTGCTTCCCCACCTCTGCAGCTGACTCCTGTGTTGCAGCTTATTAAGCCATCATCTTGGTGGCCTGGGTTTTAGTGGAGACACGACCGCCACGAGCTGCGAGCGTGGGGTTCGGGCAGATGACTCAGTAAAACACCAATGTGGCGTGTTCAGTCAAATGCATTTATTATCTAAAACACAGGGTTTAAGTACCTTCTAGTTTTTGCTATGTCATAGGGGGTCCTACTAGTTTCTTAAGGGTAGTGGAAAAAATACTAGCATGCAGGGAAGGAGAGAGGGGTTTGTGACCTTGAGATATGGGTTATCTCTGGAGAGAGAATGTGCCAAGCCCTGCTCCGTTACAGCCCGATTGTCTTCCGTAACGCAATCTGTCCCTTTCAACTCACATTTCTCTCCACATCTCCCCCTCCCTCTATCACAAAAAAAAATGAGGTAGTCACACACACATATATATAGATACTATATGAGGTAGAAGGCTAATACTTAATCATGCATATATGTATATAGGTACTAAATGAGGTAGGAGGTTAGTATTTAATCATGCATATATGTATATAGGTACTAAATGAGGTAGAAGGTTAGTATTTAGCAAAAAGAAGAAGGAGTTTGGGAAACCTGAGTAAGTTTTCTGCCAGGCAAGCTTGGAAAAGCTTGTGACTGGCATTTTTCTGATTGATTCACATCATTTCATGTTGGTGCATGAACAGAATGTTAGTTTGCTCCACGCGGGCTCTAATAAATGAGACTATTTTGTTCAGCAGGCATGGTCCGAAAATGGCAATTAAAAGTAACATTGCCAATGGGCCTGCTAAGGAGGAAATCAAAGTGGTCAACCATGGAGATTGGTTAAACCAGGATTCGAACCAGCCCTGCTGAGCTTCTCTATCTTTTTGTCTCTGAGCCAGTCTGCTTCGGAGCTCAGCCATTGAGTCTTGGACAACTCCAGTGTGGTCTGCGTAAAAACAGCACTCTTCTTTCAGGGCCGCGCACAGACCTCCTTGTTGCATGAACAGGAGATCCAGTCCGCGCCTGTTCTGCAGAACCACTTCTGAGAGTGAAGAGACTGACTTCTCCAGGTAGGAAATGGATTTCTCGATCCTCTGCAAGTCCTCATCTATGGTCATCTGCAGCTGAGACAGTCCTCGGTGCTGTATTGCTAGGGCCGAGACACCCGTTGCCGTTCCAGCTGCTCCTAAACCGAGCAGCATGGCGATAGTTATTCCTGTTATTATTTCTCTTTTGCGAAGACGGCTGGGTTCTTCGAAAAGGCTGTACACCTCTTCATCAGAATGGTACAGGACCCTAGGAACAATCAGAACTTGGACACAGAAGTCATTAGAATCATTGAACTTGGGAAGGAACACACAGGGACTCACTCCAGACCTCTGACAAACCCACATTGCAGATGAAGCTGGGACAACCCACTTGTTGTTTTTTTTTCTGTTGGGCTTTACAATTTTGGCACAAACATCTCCTTTCCGCTTAGCTAGGGTTGGATCGGGGGTGCTGCTGAAGGTTGCTGTGTCACAGGTTGCTGTGCTGGCTGAGGACAGTTAGCTGCCAAGTGACCTGTTTGGCCACACTTCATGCATGGTAATGCATTGGTTATAGTATGAATTGTAGCTTGCATAGGGGTCAGTTGTTCCTCTCTTACCACATGTTTGATCATGTCAGCTAAGGTAGCACCTGCTGGCAGAGAACGTAGAATGTCCTTAGTAACAGTGTTGCACTGTTGCTTTAGACAATCCAATGCCACAGGTCCCCTTGCTTCCACAGGCAGCGTGGAGGAGTCAATAGCAGCTTGCAGCTGATCTACAAAATGTGTGAAGCTCTCGCTCTCTCCCTGCTTGACTGTGGACCATGGTGATGACTTGTCCACCACTCGAGAAGCAACTCTTATGGCTTCTCTGGCTGCTCTTGTTGTTGCTTTGACTTCCTCTGCTGTGAGGAGTGTTGCCTGAGCCTGTGGAGTAACTACGTCGTCATGTTTGCCCAGCAGCCTGGACAGGGTAGAGCCATGGAGGGGTTGTCCCTGTCCTGAGCCTTGGGCTAAAGCTGCTGTGCACTGGTCTGACCATTCCTGCTGAAAAACAATCAGCCCCGCCCCGTCGAAAAGCATTCGGGTTATCTGAGAAATATCGAAAGGCAACATGTCATTATTACTAAAAATTTCGTCTATTAAAGTGGACACAACAGCTGACCCTAACCCCTTTTCTTGAATTGCCTTCACCACTGTTTGTATTTCTTTCGTACTCAGAGGTGTGTAAGTTCGTCTTAAATTCTGTCTAGTGCCAGTAACGCGTACTGGAAAAGCATGAATAGCAGCTGCCGGCTCCCACTCTGCACAAGCAACCTTTATCTTTCCCCAGTCAGTAAGCTTATATTGTGTTGCTTCCCCTGTATTGTAAAAAGCTTTGCTCGGTTTTGGTAAAAAATCCGTAAATTCTACTATTTCCGATTCCGATCCTGTGTCAGTCTCAGAACTCTCGGTAAGACTAGCGTCTGAGCTGTAATCCCACTCGCAGTCGGAAGTCAACTGCTGGCACACTTCCGGCTTGCTGTGCCTTTTTGTCGGGCTCCGTCCCCGTCCCACCTCCCAGGGGCGGGGTTTTCCCGCCTCCCGGGCTCTGCCCCGTTCCGCCTCCCGGGGGTGGGCTTTCCCCGCCTCTCGGGGGCGGCGCCGGCACGCCTCCTGAGGGTCGTCCCAACCCCGCCCCTCGCGCGCGTGGTGCCCGCCCCCAGAGGGGGTCTTTCCTTTGTAAAATGACCTTGGGGACGATTCCCAACTGCGCGTGCGCGTTTCCTCGCTCTCCCGCGCTTGCGCGATATAAACCGGGACGTCCGAGCCTCCCTCCCGCGCATGCGTCCCCGCGTGGAGCCGCACTTCCGCGTTTTCGGCGCCATGCGGTCGGTGACCCCGCCCCCAGCTCGGGTCACGGTCGCCATCTTGCCAATATGGCGGCGGCGCGCCCGCTGGCTCCAGCGCAGGGGCGGCGGCGCGGCGCAATCGTGGCGCACCCGGTCCCAGCGCTGCCGACTCGGACGCGGCAGCGGCGGCGCCGCGCGGGCGCGGCGCGGGCGGCCCCGGCGCCGTTGGCTCCGACGCGGCGCGGGCTTCTTTCTCTATCTCTCTAGCTTCCCGCGCGAGTTCTCCCCAGACGGACCACAGCTTGCCGCTATCCCGCATCTCCGATTCGGGGTTCGGGGGGGCGGTGGGTCCGTTCCCGGGTTCCAGAGAGCGGCTGTCCCGCGCGAAGAGCGGCGGCAGCGTCTCCGGACCCGTTAATTTGCCGGTATCGGGCGGATCTAAATCGCGCGGGGGGGGCGCAGGGAAGAAGTATTGGCGAATGAACCGCGGTATTTTCGGGGGGCTCTGGAGGGATCCCTGGGTCCGGGGGGTCCCGTGGGACAGCTGGAAAGCCCCCCCCAGGGTTCGGGATGTCTGGGCAAGGATTTTGGGGAGGGTCCAACGCGTCTCCCCCTCGCTCGTTCCCGCCGCGGGGCTGGGCACCTCCCGGGGGTCCCGCGGGTCCCGCAAGTCCACCCCCTTCCTCCTTTTGCCGCGAGATAGTAAATAAACATGTTTTCACCGCGTTCAATGCCTCCTGTTCCTCCCTCGCCCTTTTCAAAGCCGTTTCTACTTTTCCCCACGCTTTGAGGGCTTTCCCACTGCCGGTAATTATTGTATCATTTGCGAGGGCAGTTGTATAATTCTGCCATCTCTCTGGGTCCAATATATCAACGGGCCGCTGAATTGTGCCCAAATCTGTAAGTCTTGCAATAGCAAGATTTAAATTCTTTCGCTCGAAGCGAATCCCCCACTTTTCCTCCATGATTTTTACAACCTGAATAATCGCCTCCATTGCCGATTACTGGTTCTTAGGGCGTCCCCTGCTTCCTCCACGGTATTCCAAATTTTTCTGGTACCGCCGTCTTCCACCGTCCAGGCGTTTCCCGTACCCCAGGCTCCAGTCCCGGGTTTCGGCACCAAATATGTTGCGGCTTATTAAGCCATCATCTTGGTGGCCTGGGTTTTAGTGGAGACACGACCGCCACGAGCTGCGAGCGTGGGGTTCGGGCAGATGACTCAGTAAAACACCAATGTGGCGTGTTCAGTCAAATGCATTTATTATCTAAAACACAGGGTTTAAGTACCTTCTAGTTTTTGCTATGTCATAGGGGGTCCTACTAGTTTCTTAAGGGTAGTGGAAAAAATACTAGCATGCAGGGAAGGAGAGAGGGGTTTGTGACCTCGAGATAAGGGTTATCTCTGGAGAGAGAATGTGCCAAGCCCTGCTCTGTTACAGCCCGATTGTCTTCCGTAACGCAATCTGTCCCTTTCAACTCACATTTCTCTCCACACTCCTGCTCAGACACACACTGATAACAGCCAGAGCAACCCCCTGAGTGTGCAAATAAATCAGAGGAAGGCAGGGATTTCTGTTGTGCCAACAATCTATATGCTGCTGACTCGTCTAACAATGCTTGATGAAGCTTTAATTGTTTTGTTTACCTAAATGTTAAAGTTTGGCAATGTGAGAGCCCAATTATTTCCTGCAGGCATTTTGCTGTCCTTTCTCTATTGACCAATTATTTAATTAAACCACACTTCATTAATCCCTAAGCCGTCACAGTAAAACCCAGGGCTTATATGTATGTGAGAAGCTGTTAGGGGCACCACCACAACATGATTTTTATCCATTCAGGTCCTATCCTCTTTTAATGGTCCGAGCTGGCAAGAAATCTGGTCTATGAGCTTTCACTTGAAGCTAGACATCCCATAATACAGCACAGACCGACCTTTATTTGCAGATGATTTTTCCCCCATCGAGCAAAAAGGCTTATAAATGCACTTTATGCTGTGAAAACGAGGTACAATGCCCCGACTCTCCGGCATAATTTCTGCGTAAATAAAACTTTAAAGATCGCACATCCCCCGTGCCACTGAATTGCCAGGGGCGAGTGTGCGTTTCCAAGGTAGAGCAAAATTAATTTCCATCCCTACCCTCTGAAACGACTCGGTGCCGAAGGAATAGAGAAGTCATGGCTATTTCACTAGTAACAGGATTAAACCATTTATGAGGCATTGCAGTTGCTCTTTTATGGCATCTGATTGATATTCATGTGTGGTTAGCATTTGCATCCTAACTTGTGTAACACAGAGAATAGTAAAAGACAGACAATAATCGCTAGGCTGTTACGTATTCAGGGGACTGGATTTCCCCCATCATCCTTTCAGTGGCTCCAGGCGCGGGGCTGACCTCCCCTCCGGCATTTCGGACCCCGGAGCACTCATCCAGCCAGGGTAAAATGACGCGGCGCTGCAAAAATCCTCTCTCGCCCAGCCAGCCATGCCTGGTGCTGGGGCTGCGCTCCGGGGGCGGCCGGGGGGGTTTCGCCGCTGTTCTCTGCAGTTTGGCCCCACGGCTGGCCGTGGCCAGAAGCCGCACCGGGCACACAATAGCTCCTCTGAACGGCCAGTGAGGCTTAGGGATGCCACCGTGCCGCTCGCACCATCTGCTGCGGGAATGCTGCAGTGGTCGGAGGGCTTTGCCCCCTCGCCAGCCCGGGGAGCTGTCCTGGGGACGGGGGGCTGCCCACAGGAACCAGCCATGCCCCTGTAAAACCGTTTTCCCCACTTTTTGTGACGGAGCACGGAAAATCAGGGATGCTGCAACAGATTGTCAAGCCACACAATTAAGTCGATTCGTTACTCTGCTCTCCTCAAAGAGAACAATTCCTTAAAGCTTTGCAAGAAATTTTCTTACAGGGACAGGAACCTCACTTTTGTTCCCAAGGCAAATCCACCCCTCTTCACCACCCCCAAGTATACGGCAGTAAATGCAAAAGTAACTGCGATGGCAAAAATCAAAGCAGGCCCGCAGGTGCACATAAACAAAGGTATCTTTATCTGCAGTTGTAGGTCCTGATTTCCTTGTTATCCCTTTTGCACTTGACTGCCACAAAGATCATGGTGACAAAAAGAATGGCTGCAATAGACCCCAGGGCAATAATGAAAATTAAGGAGAGGTTAACATATCCTAGGGACTCCTGGGCATCCAGGGCTGGAGACAGGTACATCAAAATCAAGGCAGAAGCCAAGAGAGATGTTTTCCCATGATCATGAGCCACCACAATGAGCTCATAGGCTGTTTTGGCATTCTCCCCAAAGGCTCTGGTGGTCCTTATCTCTCCATTGACCTGGTCTATCTCAAAAAATCCTCTGTCTCCTTCCACCATTTCATAGGAAAGTCTGCCATTTTCACCCTCATCATAGTCATCTGCCTTGATCATTGTCACCAAGTAGCCAACCCCTGCGTTCCTGGGGATGTACACCTCTGCCGTCCCATTGACCAGCGATGGGGCCGTGATCATGGGCATGTTGTCATTTACATCCAGGATGATCACCCTGACAGTGGCATTGCTTTGCAGAGAGGGATTACCCCCATCTTTTGCCAAGACCTTGAACTCAAAGGCCTTGGTCTGTTCATGATTGAAGAACCTCAAAGCATAGATATCTCCAGAGTTGGGGTTGATGGAGACATAGGTGAAAACAGGCATGTCCCTGACTTGGGAGGGCATGATCTGGTAGGACACGCTGCCATTGAGGCCCAGGTCAGGGTCTCTGGCTGAGACCGAGAGGAGGTACGCCCCTGGGGTGTTGTTCTCCTGCACGATGACTTGGTAATAGGGCTTGGAGAAGTAGGGATTGTTGTCATTCTCATCGGTGATCTTGACAGTGAAGGATTTGGTGGCCTGCAGGGAAGGGATACCATTATCCCTAGCCTGGATGGTGAGGTTGTACTGGTCCTTCTGCTCCCGGTCCAGCCACCCATCCACCAGGATGGTGGAGAAGCTCTCGTACTCCTGGAGTTGAAAAGGCACATTGCCCAGGAGCTTGCACTGCACCCACCCGTTGGCCCCGGATTCGCGATCTGAGACCCTCACCAAGGCGATGACATACCCCGGTGGGGCATTCTCGCTCACCTCCACCAGCTCACTGTTGACAGAGAGCAGATTGATGAGGGGTGGGTTGTCGTTGGTGTCCTGGACACTAATGGTCACTTTGCAATGGGCAGGGATGGAGTTAGGCCCCAAGTCCTTGGCCTGCACGTCCAGCTCATAGACGTGACCCTCCTCATAGTCGATGGCACCACTCACCGTGATGAGGCCACTCTGGGGGTCGATTTGGAAGAGCTCCCGGGCCCGCTCAGAGATGTAGCTGTGGAAAGAGTAGAGGACCTGGCCATTGGTGCCTTCGTCTGGGTCAGAGGCATTGAGGCGGATGACTGGCGTCCCCGGTGGCACATTTTCAGGCACGCTGACGGTGTAGGCTGGCTCCTCAAAGAGTGGGTTGTTGTCATTGGAGTCGATAACGCGGATGCTGAGCTCCACTGTGCCAAAGTTGGGCGGGTCACCACCATCCAGTGCCGTGATCACATAGCTGTAATGGGACTGGGTCTCACGGTCCAGGCTCTTCTCCACCACTAGCTCAGCAAAATGGGACCCATCACCCCGTGTCTTGGTCTCCAGCCCAAAGAGGTCATTGGGGGTGATCTCATAGCTCTGCACACCAAAGCTGCCCGAGTCCGGATCATAGGCACTCTCCAGTGGCACCCGGGTGCCAGGGCTGGCCATCTCTGAGATGTCCAGCTCGAATTGGTCGGTGGGGAAGCTGGGCGCATTGTCGTTTAGGTCCTTGATCTCCAGCTTGATCACACAGATCTCCATGGAGCTGGACATCACCTCCAGCAAGATGACACACTTGGGGCTCTGTCGGCATAGCAGGTCCCTGTCGATCTTCTGCTTGGTCACCAGCAGCCCGGACCCGGGGCTGATGTCCACCAAGTGGGGGGCCGAGTTGGAGACCACCCGGAAGGCGGCGGGCTGCCGGGGGTCCAGCACGAAGCCGGCGTCCCGGGCGTCCTTGGCGACGTTGGCGATCACCGTGCCGGCCCGCTGTTCCTCTTCCACCGAGTACTTGAGGTTGACGAGGGCCCCGGCGCCGGCCCACAGCAAGGCGGCCCCCAGCAGCGCCGGGAGAGCCCCCATGGCCGCGCCGCCCCCTCCGCCCGCCGCGCCGCGCCCCGACGGCCGCCGGCCGCGCGCCGGACTGCCCCGGCGGCGGGCGGGCGGGTGCGGGCACCGGAGCCGCGGTCCCCCGCGCACACGGCAACGCCGTCCACTCAGGAGCTCCGTGCCGGCGGCGCCGCGGAAGGGCCGGGCATGGCAAGCGGGTGCGTGAGCAGAAGTGGGGTGCTGAGCCGAGCGGTACCGAAGCGAGAAGCGAGGAGCCGAGCCGTGCTGTGCCGAGCCGTGCGGTGCCAAGCCCGCTGCCGCCGGCGCTCGCTGCGGCGGCCGTACGCCTCTGCCCGCAGTCCGGAGCGCCTACGGGCTATGCGGGGGCGAGCGGTGCTGAGCCACAGCCAATGGGCGCTCTGGAACAGGACCGGCGCGCCGCGCCGCCGCTAATGGGATAGCGCCACTGGCCGGGGGGCGGGGCCAGGGCGGGGCCGGCGGGGCGGCGTGGACGGGAGCGGAGCGGGCACGGAGCCGCGCAGAGCTGAGCGGGACGGGACGGACCCGTCGCCCAAGCTGGGAGCCCGTTGTTCCTGCTGTCCCTGGTCCCCCTGCTGCCCCGCACCGCTGGGCCCGTCCCGCTGCCCGAGAGCTACGGACGCAGCGGTGTTTTGGCTCCGCGGCCGCGGTCACTGGCGGTTACTTCTTTAGCGGGTGCGCACTGGGCGGTGGCGAATCCCCGCGGGCAGCGCAGGGGCCACCGGGTCCCGCGGAGCACCCCAAGTCTGTTCAGTAGAGACTGAAACCTCTGGGGCAGGAGGACCCCGCCCCGCCGGGCAGTGTTCCCGGGAGCCGGCGAGGGGTCCGGGACCGCCTAACGTCCCCGGGAGGCTCCAGCCCCGCAGTGCTCGCTGCACCGTGCTGACCCCTGGAGAACCCACCGCGGTACCGTGTCCTCCTAACAAAAGCGGTCCCGGCTGCGTGTGTCCGTGCCTTACCTCCTGTCTCCGTGCGCGCCGTACGCAGGGTCCCAGGGCTCTGTATAGGGGCCCGGGGAAGGCGTCACCCGGAGGGGGAGACGGAGCGGCCCCGGCGGGTCGCGGCTCGGAAACCTCCCAACACGCCGTTCCCCTCCCCGGGGTTAGAGGGGCCGGTGCCGGCGCGGCCGTCGGCAAAGCCCCTCGCAGCCCGCCGGTCGGTAGCGGTCAGGGGGCGGCGAGGGGGGGGGGGGCAGCGGGGCGGAGGTCCGGTGCATCTGCCGCGGCACCGGTCCCATTAAGTGGTTGGCATCGGGAACTGACGCCTCGGCGGTGCCACGCCCCGCGGGCACGGTTCGATGTGGCCCGGCCCGGCCCCGCCGCGCCGCGCCTTCCCAGGCACAAGGGCGCCATCTCGCGGCCACGCGGGGCGCGGCACCGGCCCGGCCCGCGCACGGCAGCACCGGGGCACAGGGACACGGGGACCCTGGCACACAGGGACCCTGGGACACAGGGACACCGAGACACCGGGACCCCGAGACACCGGGCGGGGCTCCTTGAGCGGCACGGCCCGGCCACAGGCTCCACACGGCTGGAAGGGCCCCGTAGAGGGTGACCGGGATACCGTCGGCTGCCAAGGACAGCATCCATCCACGATCACCGTCCCTGGGACAGCATCCGTTCAGAGACACCGTCCCCGTGCTCCCATCCCGCTCGACAACATCCGTCCAGGGACACCACCTCTCCAGCGGCACCTGTCCCGGACAGCATCCCTCCATTGACCCCACCCCCAAGACAGCATCCCTCCACGGACACCACCCCATGAGATGCCACCCGTCCAGGAAGGGACACAGTACCTAGGGACAGCCGCGGGGAGCCCCCTTCTTCCCGCAGGACACCGGAGGGACAGGGACGCAGGGCCCCTCCATTTCCGCTGCCGTGTCCTGGAGCAATGGGACAAAAGCCGGCAGAGGAAAAAGCCGTTGCCAGGTGTTCCTTCTCCTCTCCGGAAAGCAGCAGCGTAGGTCACTGTGACCAACGGGGGAGTAACAGTGGGACATGGAGGGGTGGCAGGTGGGGACGGCACGAGGGGGCAAAGCCCTGTCTACGTCTTTCATGAAAAAATTAATTCCGATGACTTGAACTGTGCCATGTGGATTGAAAACCTGGCTGAGGGATCATAAACAAAGGGTAATTAGAAGCAGGGGGAGGTGTTTATGGGGTACTGCAGGGATCTAGGTTAGGGCTGCTCTCATTTAATGCCCTCATTAATGACCTGGAAAGAGGAGTAAGCTACACATTAATGAATTTAGCAGATGATGGTATACTGGGAGGTCCAGCAAGCATAGAAAATTAACACAAAAAGGGCCTAGTGAGATTAGAAATATGGGCAGGAAGCAGCTAAAGGAGCTGTGCTTTGGACAGATGTGAGCGAGCGCGGCTGGGACGCAAAGGAGCAACAGCAGGATAGGCAGTGATGGCTGAGCCGAAGCAAGCCAAGCCAAGATCCAGAGCAACACCTCAGAGAAAGGCCTGGGGCCAGGGGTCAGCAAGGGGGACGCAGGAGACTGCTGTGCATAGGGGTAGCAGGGACAGATCAGCCCCCGGCATTTGGGTCCCACACATCTGAGGGCAGCAGGGACGCACTGGGGGACTCAGGTGTGGCTGGAGCCAAAGCATGGCGTTCCCTCAGCACAGACGTGTTGGCAGCAGTTCAGAGGGAAGCCACACAAATGATCAAAGGCACGGAGAGACTGATTTCTGAAAGAAGATTAAAAGGCTTAAATACCTATATTGCTTGGTTAAGAGCTGTCCATGGGGAGACAAACTAGGAGCCTTACAGATCTGGTTGGAGTAAATAGAGAGGGAGGGAAGGAATTATTTAATAGAGTACAAGGGGCATCACCAGAAGGGATGACAGGAAATGAAGAAATGGAGCATTTAGGTTGAACATCACAGGGGAAAAAAATCCCCTCTGCTGACAGTGAAAATTATGAGGCTGTGACATGGTTTCCTGGAGAAAAAAAAAGTTCTGTGGATTGAGATATTTAAAACCAGACAGGATCAGTCTGAATATAAAGGCACCTGGGATCAGCTACTGGCAGGGGCTGTGTGGAGGAGCAAAAGCTGGGCAGGGATGCACCTCATTTCCCAGCTCTTTTTCCACTGAAATATTTCTTTATGGATCACACCTATAAAAGACCTGCATTTATTGCATATATGTATTTCTGCTGCTATAAAGGAAATCACTGACACAATGGATGCTGTGCCAGTCACCTCATAGCCAGCCAGGGCTGAAAAGGCCCTGAAAACAGAGAAACGTCACCTCTCTATGGGTATGAAGGGGGATTAGAAATGGGTCAATAACTGATATGAGGTTGCTGAGTGTAGAACCTGAACAGTGTGATGTGCCCTGGAGCACAAGGTCTCCAGGTTTGGCTTCTGTAGAACATCTCATCTCTCAATGCTTTTCTGCAGGATGCTCTCCAGTTGACCAAGGAGAAGCCAGGCCACAGCTGGCCAGCCGCACATCACCTGTAACCTTGGTTAACACTCCATTTGTTCACCTCCAGCTACTGCTCAGTTTGTCAGAGGCTGACAGGATCCCTTTGGAACAAAACAAGCATCAACTGCAGCCCCACCTCTTCCCCATCTCCTGCCTCACTGGAGGTCTGTGCGTGCTGTCAACAAAATGGATTATTAGTCCTATTATCAGTTCAGATGGATGGTCAGGGTAAGAAAACATCGCGTCCCAGGGAACTCAAGTAGGCACATTAATAAAGATGTCACACGTTGGCTCTGAAATCTAAAAGCTTCACTCTGCTCCTTGCAACACAATTAGCTTATCCAAAGCCCAGCACTCCTGTTGCAATGCACCTGGTGATGCCCTTAGCATCACTGCCTGATGGGGAGCTGCATCATCCCCCTTGGAGCATCAGGCTGGGTGCCCAGGGGGCCACAGGAGGAGGCTGAGGAGCAGGATAGCACCATGACCTGTCACTCACCCACCTCATTGCTGGGTCTGGGCAGCATGGAACAGAGATCCTGATCTGCCCACACTGTAGAATAAGGAAAGCTTCGAATTATAAGCAAGTAGTGCAGCTTGCAGCCCTTTGAGCACTAATGTGATGACTCCTCTCCAGCCCAGAATTTATAGCTGTATCTCATCCCTGTCAAAAAGTAAATCTCAGCATCTGAAACATGTATATTTAAAACTATGGTATCAGCGGGCTGGCAAGCCCAGGGGTTTTATTAAACATTCCTTGTGCAGGGAGGAGGGAAAAGGACAAGCAGGGGATTGGCCCTTGCTCACAGATACTTGCTGCCTGACCAGCTCCTGCTCACATCCCTGCCTCTCCTGGGCTGTGGGACTGCAGAGGAGGGTGGGCTCTGGGGTTCAGTGCCTGCTCTGCACCCCTCCCTAGCCAAGGCTCCCTCAGGTCCCTGCACCAGCTGGTGGGACCCAAGCTCCCACTCATCCTCTGCTGGAGCCGGAAGGGGCAAAGCCACACCCCAGTTCTCTGCAGAACTGGAAAGAACACACACAAAATAGTTTGAAATTTTGAAATTTGTTTTAAACATCAAAGAGGAACTTTATCTTTTTAATTTTTCAGAACCTTTCTTTTAGTTTCTCAGTTCTGAAGTGTTGTTTTTCCCCTTTCCAGCACCTTTTTCTTTTAGCTACTAGGTGAAGTAAAATAAATTATGTAGGTTTATTTTTTCCTTTCTTTGCTTATCCAGTTCTGCACAACTTGAAAGCTTTTCAAAGTATCTGGTGTCAGGAGTTATAGTTTAGGTTTGTGGTTTTTCTTCCCTTAGAAATGTTTCTAATATCACAGTGAAGTAGAAAAAGAAAAAACCTGTAGCATAGAAAAAGGAAATGAAGAAATAGGAAAACTCAGAGCAAAATCCCTAGACCATTCAGCCATGAAACATCTACTGTGTGATGAGAAAGGGAAGCCCTAAATGGAGAAAAATACAAGTTTTTATATTTAGGGGGGTCTTTGGAAAGTAAGATAAAGTATTCAGCTTAAACACTTTTTTTCCTTTCATCTTGTAGGAATTCAGTACCCATTCTCAAAGGGTTTGGAGTAAGGAGGTCCTGCCCCATCAGCCCTCTGAGAGCCAAACTTTATCGAGCATTTGCAGGACTTGCAGACATCTGTCTGTGTAACTCTGCTAGTAGTTTGCACATAATGTAGATAAGAGACCACTGCTGTAAAATATTGAGCCTTTAGACTATAAAAACCTGTCTTTCTAAGCTGAAATCTAACTTTATTTGTACTCCTGCAATTCCACCCGAGTCAGCAGGGTTTCCTGGCTGTTAGCAAGGGCAGCATCTGGCACACTCCTTCCACTGAAGAGGTTAAAGTGCCAAAGAGAGGACAACATCACTTTGAGGAACTTGATAAACTCCTATCACTCAATAGTTTAAATCACTTTTACTGATGCAGCATCCTTTATCAAAGAATACATAATGCTGATTAATCATGAAGCATATAATGCAGAGCCAGACAGGCGGTCATAATCAGATTTAAAGCCTATATTAAAAAAGTGACAGGTGCAGGGCTAATTCTCTGCTCCAACACTGGTGTCGGTCCAGAGGAAGCCCACTGGACCCACTCCCAATTTACACAGCCTGCCTGGCAGCAAAACGTGGGGAAAGGGGAGAAATAATCAGATGGTGCTTTCTGAAGGTACCTGAGGAGCCAGGCAGGCACATCCTGTATGAACAAAAGCAGCACAAGGCACAGCAAGGAGCTGGGAGGCAGCTGCCTCTCACCAGCCTGCACAGGGAAAGAGCAAGGCAAGGGCAGCCAGCATCACAGAATGGTGTGGGTTGGAAGGGACCTGAAGGATCATCTAGTTCCAAACCTCCCCACAGCCAGGGACACCTTCCACTATCTCAGGTTGCTCTAAGCCCTGTCCAAGCTGTCCTTGAACATTCACAGAGATGGGGTATCCATGGCTTCTCTGGGCAGCCTGTGCCAGGGCTTCCCCACTCTCACAGGGAAGAATTTCTTTCTAATATCTAACCTAAATCTATCCTCTGTCAGTGCGAAGCCATTTCCCCTTGCTCTGTCATTCCATGCCCTTGTTCAAATCCATCTCCAGCTCTCCTGTAGCCCCTTTAGGTACTGCAAGGGGCTCTAAGGTCTCCCTGGACCTGAGACATGAAGCAAAAAATGCTGCCTGATTCAGGGGGCTGCAATAAGTGATATAGCCTTTTTCCCCACCTCACTGGGCTGTGTCCCGCTGGCTGCTGCAGGATCACACCAAAAATCTGAGCATATTGCTTGATTTAATCCCATATCTTGCAAGAAAAGATGACTTGAAGGTCTGAGGAGGGCTGCTGATCACCTCCTGAGTGGATCCCCACAGTGCAGTATCTCACCTGCACCTGGCAGCCTGTGGGGAGACACATATTCCAGCCATGCTGGCTAAATATTTCCCATGCAATCAATTCCAGGATATAAAACCATCAAACAGGATAACCTTGTGATCAAATGGCCAACAGAGAAAAGTGCCTAATATTCTCCACTCCAGGTAATGAGCCGCATTTCCAGCTCAGGCCCCAAACACACATCACCGTGCACTAAATGCCCTGCAATTGCCTGCACAAGTTAAGCAAAGATTAAAAGTGAGGAGAGAGGAAGGAAGGTAGAAAATTAAGCACAAGGAGATTGGGATGTGTACAGGAGGCGAGCCAGGGAGCAGCTCATGGTGCTGGACCTGCCCTGCACACGGGCTTGGCTGCTTGCCTGAGGTAGAGACCCTACTTGGCATAGACCCTGCTCGCTGTCCTCGCTCATACAGGAGGAAGAGACAGTCCCGGGCTTTTTACAAGGCAGCGATGCCACGGATGAATTAAGAGACAGCCAAACCTCTCTCTGCAGGAGATCTGCCTGCTGCTGAAGGTTATCCCAGGTGATGGGACAATCTCTGCTCTCTCTACCCTGCTTACAAACAGCACATCTTAATTCAATCTCCAGGTCCCTGCATGGACAAACAGATTGTGAAGGTCGGGGAATAAAGAAACCTGAGGAAAGACAGTGATTTTAGTGAAACAGAGCAGTGCAGTGTTGTCGCAATACGACACGAAAGAATGACACTCACACACTGAGATGTCCAAGGCATCAAAACACTCATGAACAGAGCTAAATCACTTGTTCTGCATTTCTTTCTACTTTTCTCCCCCTTTATTTCGGCATGCTACTTAGTCTGCTGCTGACTCCATGCAAGGGGGCAGAGACACTGCAATTCTTCCATCTTCCAGCACAAACTAGATACCTGGCACTGGCACAATGTTGACAGCTCCCAAACATTCATCTGCCTTTACCCCTGAGCCACAAACCTCCTTCCCAGCACACCAACAGGCAGGATACATTTCTGGGATATACAGCCTCCTGCTGCAGCACTGAGCATCAGCTGGAGGATTTTGGCAGCATTCCTCAGCTGGTGCAATTTGTCCTGGCTCCAGAGCTGCCAAAGGAGATCCAGCACCAGCTGAGGAGCAGCCACGGGGCTGAGACCAGGCTCCAGCTCCATCCCACCAAAGTGCCCACATCAGGGCATCTGGCTCTGGTTCCTCACTGGTTTTGATGTTGGCATTTCAATGCTGCCTGCCCACATCCCACACAAAGCAATTGGCAGCCCAAGCACCAGTCCCAGTGCATTTCCCTCCTCCCTACCATCCCCTGCCGCTTCTGCAACTGCAGACACAGGGAAACTGCAGAATGCACCCATCAAAGCCCCAGCTCTCTCCCAGCATCACCATGTGGGTTATTTTCACCCATCAAACTGAGATTCACACATTATGGCTCCCCACCTGCACCATCTGCAGTGAGCCTGATGTTCCTGCATGGCAGCACAGCCAGGAGAGCAGTGGTGTTTGAACTGAGGATGTCAGGGAAAGTGATTCGTCACATAACATTACCTGTGAGAGAAGGCAGAAAAAGCTAGAAAAATGCGTAACAATTGCTGTAATTATGTCCTCTTGAAATGGCTACACGATGTCAGACAAGGGCTGGCATATCTTATCACAACTGAACCTGGGTGGATGCTGTTCCAAACCAGTGATAAATAGTCTGCAAGGATTTGTTTTGGCATGGTGGAAAAATTGAGTACAGTGTCTCAAAAAGATGCCAGATGGATGGACTGGAGCAGAGCCCCCCAGCCAGCCACCAGCACACTGCAGAGCAAGGGCTTGCTCCTTATTTTTGGGGTAACAGCATCCTGGCAGGGACCAGCTCCTGCTGCTGTCCCGGCACTCTTCGAGCTGTTCCCAGTGCCTGGCAGAACAGTTGGAATGCTGGATGCAAAGGGCAGCATGCAGGCAGGGATGCTGGCTCTATCCTCCTGCAGCACAGGCATGTGGAAGTAGCCTTGTCACCATCCCTGCATCAGGTGCACCTCCACAACAAGTTCCTGGGCCTCATTTCCAACAGGAGTGCCATGATCAAGCCTTTCTTCTGCAGCCCAGTGTGATGGTTTCATCACTTGCTATATTTTTTTTTATATGACTAGGAGAACATAAAGAGCAAAACAGGCTTACCTTAAAATTACAAAGATAGTTTATTTACACACACTTAAAGAATGAAAATAAGAAAAGAAAAAAAAATGAAACTTTCAAAACATCTTTCCCTCACCCCACAAGTGTTCACTTTCCCACACACAACATAAAAAGACAAAACCTGTAATTCCAGTCAGTTTTACAATTTTAAAATAATCTTTCGTCAGTTCTTTTAGGAAAGGAGTCTTCCTGGGTCTTATAGAGACATTGTCACAAGAGGAACAGTCCTCTGGTGGCTCCCATGCCACACATCTGCAAGAACCTGAAAGGAACCTCTGCAAACTGTGAAATCCTACCCATGAGCAGCTTTCCCAACACTGCACATGGGCCATATCTGCTTATTGGGGGTACTGTTTAAGGATGCCTCCTCTAGTATAACACAAAGATTCTCTTCTTCTATTTCCAAAATCATCTTCATCTCAAGACCCAAAAATCTCCTTTTCCTTAGGAGCAAAGAGCTTCATATCACCTTTAACTAGAACCTTACATCCCCCCCCCCCCCCCAAACAGCATTCATATGTTGCAGGAAAAAAACCAAACCAAAACCAGTTCATTTACCAGAAATGTCCAGCCAAATTAGGCCACTCCTCCTCCTTTTCCCCAAATAGTCTTTTCACTCTCTTTTCACTGACTTCAGTTTCATGCTGTGTCTCTTTATGGTTCAATCACTTTGGGAAGGGCTGGTGCTCTGGAAGTTCATTTGCTGACAGGAAAGAGTTAAAGCTTGCCCAGGCCTGCGGTGGGCACATGGTCCCTGCCAGTGGGAGCTGCAAAGATCTCCAAACCATGTGGGTGGAGAGGCTGGTGGATGCCTTCTTTTCCACCCCTCAATCTCGTGGCGTGGGCCGCTCAGAGCTGCTCCCTGAGGCCTGAGGAAAGGGGGGGGAACATACCCCCAGCCCTGGCTGGTGACACAGGCAGCTGCCAGGGCTTTTCCTCCCCTCCTCCGCTGCTAGCTGTTATTGGGCCCAGGCATGGCCGGGCTGCTCCCCTGGGGGGCAATGGCTCCCAGAGGCCCGGCCAGGCCCGGCCACCCAGGGGCAGTGGGGCCCGGCCCAGCTCGGCCTGACTGCTGCAGGATGTTACCTGGTTGCTCACCCGGAGAAAAGAGGGAGGCTCCCACACATTCTCAGCTTTATATGGGTATTACCAAAAGTCGAATTCTGTTTTCTCAGTGGTCAAACCACATGCCAACAGCCAAGAACTGGCTCCTGATAGGTCTGTCCCTTCTAAAGAAATTCAAAGGTCCTAACTAAAACCAAACTGTGTTAACCCATGACACCCAGGCTGGTCTCCCTCCCCTTCCCCAGCAGGCAGCAGTCATTTTCTCTGGGATGATGAGACATCCCCATATGGGTACCCAAAACAGCAGCTGCTGCTCCAGCAGGGCAAAAGCACAAAGCACTGTCCCTCAAAAGGTTACCCACCTGCCCTGGAGCAGGGGTACAGGGTGCCCAGCCTGAGGAGGATCTGCCTTCTCCCCAGAACCCTGGGACAACATGCCACCACAGCCAACATGGACCCTGTCCTTCAGAGAAGGACATGCTAGGGAGGTGGCAGCAGAACCCATCCAGCATCTCATGCCACTCATCCCTTTGGAAAGGAAGAGGCAGATCTTGGCTGTCCGTGCCATCAGGTACCAATCTCTCAGTGTCTGTTGATGCCAACATATCCTGATTGTGAGGCTCAGGATAAAAGTGAGCCCAGCTGGGCCACAAGATATATTGTTTGGATCAGGCTGAGAATCACTTATGCAGTGTTTTATTAACCATAATGGATAGCTGTGCCTGGTAAAATGAGTAATAATCTTGTTTAAGAGCTCACTCCTGAATCACACAGTGTTGTTGCCAATGCTACAAACTTTCCTCACTGTTCTGCAGGCCAAATTCTGTCCTGGAGCAAGCGATACCCTGAACAGAAGACCACAAATCAGACAGAAACAGCTTTCTGCCTTTTTTTTTTCGTAAGAAATAGAGATAATATGACAGGTAGCATCTTCCATTTCCCAGTCCCTCTGATTTTCACACTTCATCTCATCTCAGTCTATCAGCAGTGCTGTTACCCAGCACTTACCCAGCCTGCTGCTCCACATCCAGTTTCATTTTTTTCCTGGGACAGATCTCTGTCTGGGGTAAATGGTTGGTGGCTAATGAAAGGAAATAGAAGAAAAAGTAATTTACATCATCTAAGCATTCTGTACAGTGTTATTTTGTGATCATCTATAATTTTGATCTATTAACAGTAAAAGGTTCATCTGTTCCCTGGATTCATCTTGTTTACAGGTGATGTAAACAAGACCAAGAGACTGGTCTGCTGTTTGAGGGAGATTTTGTATTTCTGCAGACATGAGTCACCCCTGAAAGCGAGGGTGGCACGTGAGGAGAGACAGAACCCCACCTGATGGAGGAGCTGCCTTTAAAGCAAGACCTGCTCCAATGTGACACACTCAGGAGTGCCACGTGGAGCCAGCCAGCTGGGAGGAGCCAGGAGACATCACTGCCATCACCCCAGCTCTGGTGAAGGAGCAGTGGGAGGCAGCAGCCTGGGGACAGACACCCTGGCACTGGGCAGAGCTGGGACCAGAGACCCAGGTTTGGCACCAATGGGGAACACTGCAGGATCCCTGAGAAAGCCATTGCCTGTAGCTCTCCCTCTACATCCTCCTGACACTTCTCTTCTCTGGGCAGATAGTGATGAGACAAAGGGAAATGGTTTTAAACTGAGAGGAAAGATTTAGATTAAGGAAGAATTTCTTTACTCAGAGGGTGGGGAGGCTCTGGCACAGGCTGCCCAGAGAAGCTGTGGCTGCCCCATCCCTGGAAGTCTCCAAGACCTGGATGGAAGTGGCTGTGGGCAGCATTGTCCAGTGGAAGGTGTCCCTGCCCATGGCAGGGGCTTGGAATGACATGAGCTTTAAGGTCCTTTCCAACCCAGGCCTTTCTGTGATTCCCTGGTTCTCCACACTGTTGCCCTGATTTTTCAGCCTTCTGATGTTTTTATAGTTTCTGAATTCTTTCTCATGCGAGTGTTATAAAAAGAAGTAATGTTTACGGTAAATACAAGTATGTTTTAATTCCTCTTCTGAGGAGGAAACAATTGATGGACTTTTGGTTTGACCAATGTGATTGGAGAGGTGGCAATCTCATTCTCCAATCCATGGTCTGAGTGTAAATACTATATAATTGGAGTCACACAGAATAAAGGTTAGAGGGTCTTGCCCTGTCAACTGGAACAGAGTCCATGTCTTCCTTTCGTGTCCTATTGCAACACACACAGCGTCCAGGACCCTCCTGCAGCCGAGTCGTGACTGTTACCCAGGGCACTGAGCTCTCCTGCAGCCAGGGAACAAATAACCATTAAAGTTAAGGCAGGCACCACATTCAAAGGGAAAAGCAGCAATTACAGCTGAGACTCTGTGTCAGGAGTTACATGATACACTACGTGAAAACACGCCCTTCGTGGTAGGGCTAATGCATACCCCTACCTGTCATCATTATTTACTTTAATTAGTGGGCTAATCAGCTGTCGGTGCTGTGGAGCCAGGGATGGCACTGGGTGACAGCTGAGGGTCCCAGTGGAGACAGCCATCAGCTGGAGACCCACACAGCCCCTCACAGGGCACCCCTAAGCTGGTGTTAAGCTCAGAGGGTGCAGGTGGGGGGCTCAGCTGTCCTTCCCCATCCATCTGTCCATCAGGGAAGGCCTGAGCAGCCAGCCCGTGACCAAGATCAGATTTCCAGCCCTGAAGAATGAAAACACAGCTCGAAATTCCATCTGCCTTTGCAAACAAAGCCGGCTGCTGCTCCAGGCTGGGTGTCTCAGCTCTGCCTGCACAAGCATGCACTGGCATGGACCGCACACAGCCAGCGACACCACTGCTCAGCCTCCTGTAAACAACAATTTAGAGCAAATAAATATTAATTAGGTCTTTTCCAGCACACACAAATGCCATGGGGACCATCCTCTTTAATGCAAGCTGGTTGCCCACCCCTCAGGGAGCCTCCTTTAAGCTCTGTTTTCTCCCAAGCCCAGGACTGTATCTTCCCTTTTCTGCCTGCTGCCGAGGCCAGCAGCACAGGCGGCTGTCCCCTGCTGTCCTTTCCGAGGGGATGTTCCTGCCCACACCTGGAAGTGGAACAGTCTCCCTGGGATTTTGAATAAGACCCCTATCTCCAGAAATCACAGCCAACACCAGCAGCTCTGCCCAGCGGGTTCTGGCTGCTCCTGTCATTCCAGCACTGAGATTTTCTTGGCTTTGGGCTCTGCAGAACCTGAGCTGGAATGGACAGAGCTGGTTTAGGTATTCATCAAATTTGCAGCAAACAGCTGATTGGAAACATTTAGCCCTCTTTCTGTTCATTAACAAAGTTCAAACATATTTTGATTTTCTTCATATTTGCTCATTATTTGAAATTGCACAGGGATGCTTTAATGGGGATGTTCTGGAGCCGGGACAGCCTGCCCACTGTTCCAAGGCAGGCAGCAGCCACAGCACGTCCCTGCTCCAGCCCCCACATGCCCTGCAGGACAGAAACCTGGCAAGGATTCAGGCTCCTACCACCACTCCCCAGACCTCCCCTTCTGCAGGCTTTGCTGCAAGCAGACTTTGCTCCAGATGCACAGCGCTCTCTGAGCGCAATTTAAAAGGGTTTGCAAACACCGGAATGGTTCTTATTGAAACAAATACCCACCAATCTGCATCACGATCCGAGAGCACCAGCTCTGGGAAAGATCACATCTCCCCAGCTGGTTTGGACATGGAGTCATGGCAGAGGCCTTGGAGTATCTTGGCCACAGGCAGCCTCCTGCCAGCCCTGCCCACACCACAGGGCAAGAGGGGGCACCCCATGACCAAAATGTTCCCTGTGGTGGGAGCACCCAAGCCCAGGTAGAAGGTCAAGCATACATTCTCCACCCCCACAACAATTCCTGCATGGATAACAAAGCTCCATGAGTGCGAGACTCCCATACAGGCAAGGAAAAGCAGAGCAGGGCCATGAGATATCTCCTTCCCCTGCTGCTTCAGCTATCTCTTACCTGGGCCAGGAGGTCTGAGGTGACCCTGGCTGGTGTAATCAGAAGAGAGAACTGTGGGGTAAGACACAAACCCCTCATTTATCCTGTTACACCAAGAAGTGTTGCTGCCACTGCCACATCTCCCAAACTGCAGAAGGTCTCACCAGACCTAGCAGAGCTGCCCTGCCCCAGCTGTGGAACGAGCAGCCACTACAGGGATTTTCCAAACAAGGAGCTGACACTGACCAGCAAAAGGGTTTTGTATGAATGCTCCCAACCACTGCCAAAACTCCTGCAGGCTGAATATTCCAGACCTACTGTGACATTTGGGTTACTTCACATATATTGCACAATCCCAGTTTATTTTGGGAATTACATGGTCATGGATAGCTAGATGTAAGGAAAGGCCATTATATGCTATAAAAAGCTGCACAAACTTCCTGACTGCTCTCTGACAAACCATCTTCTTCTCCTACACCTCCCTTTGTTTTTCCTGCTCAGCTCAGCTGAAATTAAAATTGACAAAAGCAATTTCTCCCAATCAAGTTAGAAAGGTAAGGAGAGCGGCTGCTGCACACAGTGTCATAGAAACCTGGGCTACTCGAGCACTTCTTCCTCTCCCCGTGCACCAGCTCAGCCTCTGAAGTGCCCAGCTGCAGGGGGAAGATCCCCCCTGCAAAGGAGAAACACAGATGGATTTAGCCACGGGACATCAATCTCACAAACGCAGTGCTGAGAAGGAGTTTTGTTTTCTTCCTGTTCTGATCCCCTCCTCTTGGATTCAGAAGTACAAAGTGGCCCCTTTGATTAGAAAAGGACATTTGGATGAATTTGGATTTCCCGTTCGAGGGAAAGGAAGGGCAAAGGCAACATATTTTCTTGGACAAAATTCCTGGGGCATTTGAGAACCTTCTAGGTTATATTTACAGTGCTAAAGCACTTTTCAGATCAAAGCACTCTGAAAAATATGGGTCCAGGCTGCAGACACAGCTGTAGCTCAGCTCTGGCACCAAGTCCCCAGGATTCAGTCTCACAGCTGCTGTGGTTATCACAGCAGGGGACAGGGATATCCAATGGTGGCTGTGCTGGGAAAACAGCCCCGTGGTTTGTCCCACAGAGATATTTCCCTTTGCACTGCAAGCAGCCGGCTTAGGCCACTCAGACAAGTTTGGGCTTATCCCGAGGCTCCGGGTGGCATCAGACCCGGGATGCGGCGTGCTGGCTGTGGCAGGATAAATCCTGCGTAACCCTCTCAGAAAGGCAGGACAATCAGTGAAGATAGGAGACCGGATCTGCATGGAGGTTTTATCCAGAGGTTTATTCCAGCCCCGGCAGGGCGTCTGAACAATGTAACCTCCAAGGCAGAGCAGAGGGCCATGCAGCCGCCCACAGGTTTTACCTGGGGGAGGGGGAAAGGGCAGTGAACCTACCAATCCCGAAGGGAGGGGGAGTGACCCAGGGGAAGAAAGGCAGCCTAAGGGTCAAATCCCCTTTGGGGAGGGGGGGGCTATTTCTGTTCTGGCCAATCCCTTTGATGACCTCCCTGGAATTTTTCCAGGGATGGCAGGGAGACCCCTTATATTAAAATCAAGTCCCTTTGGATTGGCTAAGTACTTCCAATCCTGGGAGGGGGAAGCCCAAAGGAAACCCACCTTGGAAACCTTAGGATAATATTAAAGACACGACATAACACACATCCTCTGACAATACACCTGGCAGGGGGGTTGAAAAGCTGTAGGATGGAAGAGAGCCCCTCATCACCTCCTGGCACCTCTCCTCAAAGGGCTGGGATTCAACATTCCCCCTTTCAGCCCAGCAGGGTCATCTCCTGAAACTTATTTGCATCCCACAGTGCTGCTCTGCTCAGGCAGAAGCTGGGATCCCTAAGCTGGGAGTGCAGCTCTTAAAAGATGAGGGACCTTCATATTTCCACATTGTAGTGATGCCTCAAGTTTTGGGGTCTCAGTGCCTCATTCTAATGGGCAGGCTGCCTGGTTGCCACAGGGTGATGGGGGCAGTGTAGTTTGGGTTTTGGCGGGATTCACATCTTCAAGGACACTCTCTCTGAGCTCCAGGCCCCAAAGACAAACAACGTGGAAGGATGGAACATCGTCATCTGGAGTTGTTGATTGGACAACGAATGGGGCATATGCAAATAGACTGGAATCTAGAAAAGGGGGGGGGTTCGGTGACTTGGCCTCCTTTTGCTTGCATCTTGGAGCGACCTCAGGCAGCTGTGGCGGCTGCCGGGGCTGGCCTTGAAGGCCAGAAATAAAATTCACTGCAGCCTTACCCTGACCGGCCTCTGCCTCTGTTGTCTTAGGCAACAGTTTTGGCGACTCCGCCGGGACACGGGGGTTGAAGCTGCTGGGAACCCTAGAGACCTTTTTCGTCTTATCGGCGGAGGTCCCAGGCACCGGCACAAGAACCCTTTGAGACAGGGGCGCGTGAGTGATCGGGTAAAGGGGCGGCTTGTTCCTTATTCAGCATCCGGGTTTGTTGCTGGGATCTTTATAAGATCTGTTGCGGACCTAGGCAGAGCTTTTGGAGTCCCTAGCCTGGCCTGGGGGAAGGGTTGCCTCCCTATCAGGCTGCTGAGTGTTCTGAAGCCGAAGTGTGGCGCAGGAGATAACTATCTGGGCTGTAGTTCTGAAGGTTGTGAGTTCTAATCCCAGCTTGGGTGTGATTGCTTTTGTTTGGGATATCGGAATGGGCTGTGTATACTCTAGTGACAGTGGTAATAAAGCAATTCCTAGGGACAGTCCCCTGGGCTTAGTATTGAGAAACTGGACAAAGTGGGTTGGGGAGGAGTCCCCGCTTCTAAAGCCTAAATTGATTAGGCTTTCGGAGACAATATGGCCAACATATACTTTAGATAATGGAGAGGTGTGGCCTCAATTTGGGAGTATAACTGATGACGGTGCCGAGGGAATGAGACAGGGAGGCATCAGTGAAGGCTGCATGGTGCTCTTGCAAGCCAGAGCCCGGGCAAGAGACCACACCTTTATTTCTGACTCCTTTTGTACATTTTAGAAGTTGCCCACCCCAGAGGTGGGACCCTTGGGAACCACTGGTCATTTTCCAGAGACCATCACCGAAGCCCCTCCTCTGGGAACAGATGTGGGAGCTTCGGTTGTTTACTGAACATGGCCTTGTGCTTCAACACTGTGCCTGGGAATAAAATTCCCAAAACCAAAACAAGCAGGCATGAAAGCATGGCAACATGGGAGCTTAGATAAAGGATTGATATCTAGTTTAATGTCATGTTTGCGTGGGGATAGGTGCTTTGAGGAATTGGAATATGCCAGGTTGTTTATGATTTTGGCTTGTGGACAAGCTCGGGATAGTAAAAAGGAAAATATCATGGTTGTACGGGGAAAAAAGGAAAAGCCGCTTCTCTGCAGCGTGTGTAGTAAAGATCAGCCAGAAGACTTAGTGGCCCCTGCCCTGAGAGCTGGGTCTAGCCAGGGTGCAGCCGCCCCCCTGCCGCCACCGCCCTACTCACAGCCACGGGGCCGGCCCGAGCCTCGGGCTGTGAAAAGGGAGGAGGAGGGGTTTTGGCAGCTCTGAACACCATCTCCATCCCCATCCACTTCACCCCCCCGAAGGGCTGGAAAAAGGGGGGGGGGGGGGGGGGGAAGACAGCGGCATCAGCTTCTGGCCCCATCCCGAAAAGGGGGGGCCAAGGACAGAGAATCTCACAGGGAGGGCACAGACTGTACGAGCTGTAGGCGGAGGGATCCCTCCCCCAATCCCGGGCCCATCCGTTACCATAGCAACCCTGAAGGCCAAGGAGCTGTCTCGGGGGATGATGTAATCAGAGGCAAACGGGCAGCAGATAGAGCCCATCGTCGCACTCGTAACCTTACACGGATGGGGAGTAAAGCTGCGTTCCTAACAGAATCTGATAGCTCTTGCTCAAACAGCTCTGAGGATGAAGAAAGTGAAGAAGAAACAGACAAAATTACAAACAGACGTAGGAGGGGCAGAATAGTGAGGAGGGCTATCAGAGAACGAAGCCCAATTGCCCGGCGTACTAGGAAAGGGAAAAAGGAAAGGGAGCCAGTTCTTCAAGCTCCATTAAGACAAGCAGTTGGTAATCAGGGGCCAGTGTACGTGAAGGTTCCGTACTCCCTCATAGAATTAGAACAGTGGAAATCTACAGTAGGGAAGTACAAAGAAAACCCAGACAAGGTAGCCCAATTAGTGGAGAGGGCAATCAATTCTCAAAATCCTGATTGGGTTGACTTAAATTCCATGCTCGATACATTATTTGGTCCCACAGAAAAACGAATGGTCAATAAAGCTATCACCACTTTTGTTGAAGGGGGCATAGCCAGTGGAATGCTTCAGGGTACTGTCATTCAAATCTTCCCCCTAGAAAACCCAGAGTGGGACCCCAATACACCCGAGCAGTTGGCGCGATTAAAACGATATCAAAACCTCGTGGTGTATGGATTGAAGCATGGTGTCCCCAAGGCTATAAACTGGTCAAAACTCTACGAAGTTAGGCAAAATTATGATGAATCGCCTACTGATTTTTTGAACCGACTAAGAGAGACCACCATCAAATACACGGATTTGGATCCTGAGTCAGGTGACGGAAAAGCACATCGCAGGAAGGGCCAGTTAGAAAGACTTCCCCTACAGAGAGGGACGGGTGTACCCTCTGTAAGAATTTAGGGCATTGGAGAAGAACGTGCCCACTGTTGAAAGAGAAATCCTCGGTTCCCCAGCTCCCAGTGGTACGGACCTGGGGCGGCTCAGGGTCTGATTGATGGAGACCAAGGGCTACCCCCCCAGCAGAGCTCTAGGTTATAGCTAAGCTGGGGAAAGAAGATGTAGAATTTTTGGTAGATACGGGAGCAGCTTACTCTGTGTTGAATACCTTAGAAGGGAAACTGAGTCACGATACTGCACATGTTGTTGGGGCAACTGGGGTAAGCGAAACTCGACCTTTCTTTCAGCCCTTGGACTTAAAATTAGGGAAACATTGGGTGACTCACTAATTCCTTTATATGCCCAACTCCCCCAAACCATTGCTGGGCAGGGACTTATTAGAAAGATTGGAGGCAGAGATTAAGTTCAGAAGGGGGAAGGTCGTACAAATCATAATCCCTGAATCTAAATTTGTCCAAGTTGCTGCACTCTTTGTACAGGAAACACACGATGAAATCCCCGCTGAAGTTGCGGATGCGGTAAATCCAATAGTATGGGCTGGTGATGTTCCAGGAAGATCTAAACGAGCAGAACTGGTGAGGGTTACACTCAAACCAGGAGCTGCATCCGTAAGGCAAAAACAATATCCCTTAAAATTGGAAAGCCATATGGGACTAGCGCCTATTATTGAAAATTTCTTACAACATGGTTTGTTGGTGTCATGTGAATCCAAATTTAACACCCCCATTTTAGCTATTAAGAAAGCTGATGGGAAATGCTACCGATTGGTGCAAGATCTAAGGGCCATTAATAGAATCACAGAGGATATACACTCGGTGGTAGCTAATCCTTACACCCTTTTGACCACACTAACAGACGAATTGGGGTGGTTTACGGTACTAGATTTGAAGGATGCCTTTTTTTGCATTCCCGTACTCAAAGACAGCCAAGAGCTTTTTGCTTTTGAGTGGGAAAACCCTACAACAGGGAGGAAAAGCCAACTCACTTGCACGGTTTTACTGCAGGGGTTCAAATGCAGTGCAACTCTCTTTGGGAACCAGCTAGCAAAGGAACTGGAGGACTGGAGAGGACGAGAGCCGGAAGCAGTTATTCTTCAGTATGTTGATGACATCCTGATTGCAGCTGGGTCCAGGGAGGAGTGTATACGACTTACTGTAAGTTTGTTAAACTTTTTGGGATCTAATGGATATAAGGTTTTGAAAGACAAAATGCAGATTGCTAAAGAAGAAGTAGTCTACTTGGGACTGGAGATCTTCCGCGGACATCGACGGCTTAGTAAGGAACGGAAGGAGGCCATCTGTCAGCTCCCTGAGCCCCACACTGTAAGAGAAATGCAAGCTTTCCTGGAAATGGTAGGCTGGTGTCGTTTGTGGATAGCCAATTATGGATTGTTGGTAAAACCCCTGTATGGAGCCTTAAAAGCCGCTGAGAGAGGGGTTATTGGGTGGACTGAAGCGTCCAGAGCAGCTTTCAAACAGCTGAAGCGTTCTCTCATGTCAGCTCCTGCATTGGGACTGCCAAACTTAACTAAATATTTTGAACTCTTCACGCATGAAAGGCTGAATATGGCCCTGGGGGTACTAACACAACGCCTCAGGGATCAACAGAGGGCTGTAGCTTACTTTTCCAAACAGCTGGACAATGTAGCCCAAGGCTGGCCAGGGTGCCTGAAGGCCGTGGCAGCAACAGTTATCCTGATCCAAGAAGCCCGAAAGCTCACCCTTGGGCAACACATAGTGGTGTACGTACCCCATGCTGTAGCCGCTGTACTGGAGCAGAAGGGGGAGCATTGGTTATCGGGTAATTGGATGCTTAAGTATCAAGCACTATTGCTAGAGCAGGATGACGTTACCTTGAAAATGACTTCTGTCGTTAACCCAGCTATGTTCTTGTCATCCATCTTAATTGATGAAACGCCTGAACACGACTGCTTGCAAACAATTGAGGAAGTTCATTCTAGTCTACCGGATCTAAAGGACAGACCCCTGGAAGATCCAGATTGGGAACTTTTCGCGGATGGCAGCAGCTTTATGAAGAGTGGTAAAAGAATGACTGGCTATGCGGTGACCACGCTGGACAAGGTGATTGAGGCCAAGGCTCTGCCAGCAGATGTGTCATCACAAAAAGCTGAATTGATTGCCTTAACAAGGGCCCTAGACCTGAGTAGAGGAATGAAGGTAAATATATGTGTTGCCATTTGATTTAATAAACTGTATTAAACTGTATTAAGGTAATAGCAAACATTAATAGTTGACATTAATAGTAGTCATGCTAAGGCTTGGTAAGCCGCATGTAACCTGCAGATGAACTGTTATAGCAGATTTTGTAATGTAAGCAGTGTTGCTAGGAGATAATCACTTATCTTTAGGAATGTATACTTATCTTAAGGAGGATACCTTTTGGCAGAAACTTAAATGTCAGAGAGATTATTGTACCATGTAGTGAAAATGAAGTAAGAATTTGTTAGGATGAAGAAATCATGTAAAGAAACATATAAAAACCCTGTGATTTTTCTGAGAGATGGGGCTCTGTCTTTGGACGCTAGTCCACAGGCTCCCGGGCCCTCAATAAAGCACCGCATAAACGACTTCGGTGGTTTGTGTTTTCTTCGGATCGGGCAACAGTTTTCTGGCGACTGCGGCAGGACTCCAAAGGTGGCTGGGGCGGTTCGCGTTCTGATCCACTCCATGCCGGCACCGAGTGATTCTCGGGGAGTCATCGGTTCGTGCCCGACCCCTGCGGCTGGCGGACGACTGCGAGAGGTAAGCCCGAAGGTGCTTTATTTTCTGGTTCTGGTTTGGGTGCCTGCTCATAAGACGAGGCGGCGATCCTCGCAGGGTTGGGCTAAGACGTCTGGTTGGTCTGGTAAGCCTAGGCGCCGGCTGTCAGACGCGGCGAAAGCTGCGCAGGTCCGGCACTTGCCCCTCGCGGCGTCGAGAAGTGGCAAGTTGGATTGGTCTGGTATTTATCTGGTATTAGTTTATTTTGTTGTGTGAGTATGTGGTATGATTGATTCTGTTAAACTGTCAATATTGATTGTGGTTATTATTGTTTTGTACGTTGCTGCATATTGGTTGTTGCGATCGGTTATTGAGTTGTTGTACCATTGTAAGTGAAATAGATTCAAAATGCCATTCAGGGCACTTAAGTCTATGGTTCAGTTCAATAAGGGTATACCCGAAAACACTCCGCTGGGATGCTTGTTAAAAAGGTGGAAAAGTGAAGGGTTTTTCCAGGAGATGAGTAAGGATAAGATGATTGATTATTGTAATCATTGGTGGCCAGAATATGAGCGGGAAGGGCCGTCATGGCCAAAGAATGGTACTGTGGATTATGATACTATAAGGTCATTGTTGCAGTATTTGGAAGAAAATGAAAAATGGGATGAAATACAGTATTTAGACTTGTTTAATTTACTGTGCCGTAAAAAGGAGTGGCAGGCTGAATGTGGAATAATGGTATTGGAAGTGAAAGAATCTGGGTGTGGGGGTTGTAAAGAGAAATCTAAATGTGTTCAGTGCCTAGCGTTAACCTCTTGGGCAGAAGAGGATCTGTCTCTAATGGTGTCACCGAGCGCGCCTCCTGTCTCATCCCCTCTACCTTCTCACCCCTCACCCCTCCCCTCTGCTTCACTCCATTCCTCGTTGTATCTGCCATTACCTGAAAGTAGTGCTGAGGAGGAGGAGGAGGAAGAGGATGAGGAGGTGGCAAACATAACAGTGGTACCAGGGAATGCTAAAAAGCTTGTTATGTGTCCTCCAACCCCTTCCCCTGCTTCTCCCCGAAATCGGCGAAATACTCCGCTTGCGGCACGAACTAGACAGGGACGTAAGAATCATGGGGAACCCCAGCTTATTGCTCCTTTAAGGGAAGCGATGGGACCCCAAGGAGACAAAGTGTTTGTGAAAGTACCTTTCTCCCCAGGAGATTTGGTGATTTGGAAGCAGTCAGCAGGTAGTTATCGTGAGAATCCTGAAAGAGTGGCACGGGTGGTCAAAATGATTATTAAAACCCAGAATCCAGATTGGAATGACATGCAGGTCTTGTTAGATACCTTAATGGATTCCACTGAGAAAGAGATGGTGTTGCGGGCAATGAAAGAGCGTGCTCGGGAAATGATTAGAATGCATCTAGCTAGGGGGACTGTGAATGACTTGGTTCCGAGTGATGATCCGGGATGGGATCCGAACAGGATTGCAGGAATGGAATCTATTAAGGGGTATCAGGATTTGTTGGTAGAGGGAATCAGGACTGGGATGCCTAAAACACTAAATTGGTCAAAATTGTATTCAGTTAGGCAGGATAAGAATGAATCTCCCTCGGCGTTTTTAGAACTACTCAAGGAAACAGCTAGACGCTTCACTGATTTGGAGGTTGACAGTGAAGCAGGAAAATTGCAGCTTGCTTTAATCTTTTTGGGTCAGACACAGGAAGATATACGTAGGAAACTGCAGAAACTAGAAGGGCAGGATACTCGGGATTTAGATAAAATGTTAGAAGTGGCCTGGAAAGTTTATAATAACAGAGAAAAAGAAGCTGTCAAGAAACAGCAGGCAAATATCTTAGCTATAATGCAGCAAGCCAGTAACAGAGGAAGAGGTAGGGGTGGTTTTGGGCGCGGTCGTGGCTTTGGTCGTGGTAGGGCAGGATTTCAGAATGTTGGATTTGGAGGACGGGGGATGGCCTCTCCCGGTCCCCAGCAAGGAGGGATCGCTCCCAATCAGTGCGCGTTTTGTCGTCAGATAGGACATTGGAAAAACCAGTGTCCAGTGAAAGCTGGACTGGGAGGAGTGCCAGGAGGAGCGTCAGGAGTGCCAGTGAATACATCAGCAGGTTACCCCATGAATCCAGAAGATGTCGCTCAAGCATTTGTTTTGGGAAATTATCAGAATCAAAGCTGACTAGAACGGGATTTGAAGGTTATAATTGATATAGATGGGGAAGAACAAGAATTTACTGTGGATACGGGGGCAGCGCATTCAGTTTTGAATAAGAGGTTGGGACCTATTAGCAATACTACCATACAGGTAGTAGGGGCAACTGGACAATTGGAAGAAAGACCCTTTTTGCAACCATTAAATTTGAAATTTGGAGGGAAAGAATTAGACCACCAGTTCTTGTATATGCCTAATTGTCCCGAGCCATTGCTTGGCAGGGACTTATTGTCATTATTAAATGTCAAAATTATATTTGAGAATGGAAGGGTGAAATTAGAAGTTCTGGGAGAAAAAATTGCTAAGTTGTTTGTGATAAAGGAAATTGATCCCTCTCCTATCCCCATTGAAGGGGATCAAGCAGTAGTACCTTGGGTATGGGAGACAGGGAATCCTGGAAAATCAAAAGCTGCTCAGCCAGTGGTGGTAGAATTAAAAGAAGGAGCTCAGCCAGTCAGAATAAAACAATACCCAATTAAATTAGAAGCTAAGAAGGGTGTTGCTCCTTTGATAACTCAGGTTTTAGCACAAGGAATTTTGCAGGAATGTGAATCGGACTTTAACACTCCTATTTTTCCAGTTAGAAAACCAAATGGTAAGTATCGGCTAGTGCAGGATTTAAGGGCAATTAATAACATTGTTAAAGGCATTCACCCAGTGGTTGCCAATCCATATACTTTATTAACATCTGTGTCAGAAAAATTTAAATGGTTTTCAGTTGTTGATTTGAAAGATGCTTTCTTCTGCATCCCTCTGGCATTGGAGAGTAGGAAATATTTTGCATTCGAATGGGAAAGTCCTGACACTGGAAGAAAGAGACAGCTCACCTGGTCTCGACTACCGCAAGGTTTCAAAAACAGTCCCACGATATTTGGAAATCAATTGGCAAAAGAATTAGAAGAGTGGAAGACTGCTGAGGTAAGAGAGTCACCTTTTTTCTTATGTCATTCTCCAGTATGTGGATGATATTTTTCTAGCAACAGAGGAAAAAGGAATGTGTCTGAAATTAACTATTGCTCTGTTAAATATGCTGGGCCAGGCTGGCTACCGAGTGTCGAAAGAAAAAGCACAACTAATAAAAGAAAGTGTAATATATTTGGGATGTGAAATCACCCAAGGCCAGAGACGGTTGGGAGTCAATCGAGTGGAAGCTATTTGTGCTATTCCCCTTCCCAGGAACCATCAGGAATTAAGGTCTTTTCTGGGGATGGTGGGATGGTGCAGGCTGTGGATTCTGAATTTCGGACTTCTAGCTAAACCATTATATGAAGCTTTGAAAGAACCACAGTTGAACTGGGATCGACAGAGGAAAAAGGCCTTTGAAGACTTGAAACAGGCCTTGAGGAAAGCTCCGGCATTGGGCCTTCCAGATTTAAATAAAGATTTTCAGTTATATGTGAATGAGAGACAGAAACTGGCACTGGGAGTGCTAGTCCAGAGACTTGGCTCATGGAAACGCCCGGTAGGGTATTTTTCAAAGCAACTAGATGCAGTAAGTGCTGGGTGGCCGTCATGCTTGTGGGCAGTTACGGCCACAGTGATCCTCATCCAGGAGGCCAGAAAACTGACCCTGGGAAGGAAAATAGAGGTATTTGTGCCTCACATGGTACTGGCAGTTTTGGAACAAAAGGGGGGTCACTGGCTATCATCCAGCAGAATGCTACAATATCAAGCAATTCTGAGAGAACAAGCTGATGTGGATTTGAAAATGACTAATCATGTTAACCCAGCAGAATTTCTTCGCAGTGAACAGGAAGAAGGAGAATTAACACATGACTGCATGGAGGTGATTGAACAAGTGTATGCCAGCCGAATTGATTTGAAAGATGTCCCAGTGGAAAACCCGGATTGGGAACTGTTTACCGATGGGTCCAGCTTTGTAGAAAATGGTACCAGGTATGCGGGATATGCGGTGGTGACAGTTACAACCGTAGTGGAGGCAAAGGCTTTGACCCCTGGAACATCAGCTCAGCGAGCTGAAATCATTGGACTCACTAGAGCCCTAATGCTGAGTTCAGGAAAGAAAGTGAATATATGGACTGATTCTAAATATGCTTTTGGGGTTGTGCACATTCATGGCGCCTTGTGGAAAGAACGGGGGTTGCTGAACTCTCAAGGAACTACCATCAAATATAGAACTGAAATTCTAGCCTTGCTAGATGCAGTACACCAACCTGAAAAGGTTGCAGTAATGCATGTGAGAGGTCACCAGAAAGAAGAAGGAAAAATATATCGAGGAAACAGGTTGGCTGATATTACTGCACGAGAAGTAGCCAAAGAAGTGTGGACCCAAATGGCCTTGGTACCCGTTAAGGTGAGTCCTGTAACTCCACATTTGACTCAGGAACCGAAGTATTCTCTGGATGATGAAAAACTAGCAGTACTGCTGAAAGCGCAGAAGAATGCAACTGGATGGTATGTAACAGCCATGGGACAAGTTGTAGTTCCCACCCGAATTATGAGAGCCATCTTAGAGACTGAACATAATAAATGCCATTGGGGAGCAGAGGCATTGGTAAAATTTGTAAAAGGAGAAGTAATTTCTAACCAGATGTCAACATTGGCAAAACGGGTGAATGCTATGTGTCCAACTTGTTTGAAAAACAATCCAATAGTTAGGAAACAGATCCAGTTAGGAAAATTACAAGTGGGACCAGAACCGGGAGATTACTGGCAAGTAGATTTTTCAGAATTACCAAAAGCACAGAACTTTAAGTATCTTTTAGTGTATGTATGCACTTTTTCAGGTTGGCCTGAAGCCTTTCCTTGTCGAACAAATCAAGCAAAGGAAGTGGTCAAAACACTGTTGAAGGAAATCATTCCAAGATTTGGGTTACCATTGGGATTGTCATCAGATAGAGGCCCACACTTTATAGCAGGAGTCGTACAAGAAGTGGCCAGGGCGTTAGATATATCTTGGGACCTACACACCCCTTGGCGACCTCAATCAAGTGGTCAGGTAGAACACATGAATCAAACAATTAAGGGACAAATTAAGAAGATTTGCCAAGAGGTGAAAATACAGTGGCCACAGGCACTGCCATTAGCATTGCTCAGAATCAGAATCAAACCCAGGGAGCGATTGGGAGTTAGCCAATATGAAATTCTATATGGGAAACCATACCATGCTAATGTGTTAAAAGGGGATTTGCATGTGCACGGTGATCAGACAATATTTGGTTATGTCATGTCATTAAACAAAACTCTTAATGCCTTAAGGGGAACCCTGCAGTGGAACCGACCTTTGCCCCTGGAAAATCCGGTACATGACATTCAACCAGGAGACCGAGTGTATGTGAAGAATTGGTCCACCCACCCCTTGAAGGAGGCATGGGACGGGCCACGTCAAGTGATCCTGACAACCTACACCGCAGTGAAAGTCGAAGGAGTCGACTCATGGATCCATTACACTCGGGTCAAGAAAGTCCCTGTACAATGGGAGACTCAGTTGGTCTCTCCAACACGGATGATTTTTCGCGGAAAGTAGCATTTTTAATTATATTGTTACTGGTAATAATGAAACCAATTTTTGTTAATGGCTCTGTTGTAGTTGCAGTTACCGAACCAGTGGTTGGTGTTATGGATGGAATGGATGTGAACCTGACCTGTTTTATAACGAATAACCAGAAATCTGAACTCCGGAACGTACAGGCAACCTGGAAGAAAGGTGCTGACTATCCAAGGGCAAATATTGTCACAGTTTGGGATAAAGATGCACAGAAAGGAAATACCACAGTACAACTGAAGCAAGTCAGGCAAGACGATATGGATATATACATGTGCCTTGTCAAATCCCGAGAAAGCTTTGATCATAAGCAAATTAAATTAAGAGTAGTACCCTGGAAATTGAGGAAGAATACTCCATCCCAGGAATCCGTAGAGATAAACTCCACCTGGGCTGTACAAGGTATGTGGGATGGACTTCCTTTGAAGATAAATTGTTCATTTGTGTTAAAACAAGAATGTAATCAGACATTGCAAGTTAAATGGTGGAAAGAAAACAATCAGAAGCTCTGGGATAGAATGGACCAAGGAATTAGCTGGTGGGAAAAGTCTGGAAAAGGTGTAGGATGGTTGAATATTAGTAACCCTCAAATTGGTTCTTCTGAAGGAAAATACTTGTGTTTAGTGATATGTGAAATTGATGCTGATTATGGAATAAGGATAGTAGAAGCTAAGCTACATCAAGGACAAGGGATCCCCAATAGAAAACAAGTATAGAGAGCTGAGAGATACAGAAGTAGCTGTACATCAAAGTCATGGACAAGAGAATTTGGTAGTAGGATTGATTAGAGATTTTGGGATGGTGCAAAACGTATCCTGAATTACAGCATGCTTGCCACTCCCACAAGCAGCAGGAGAACCAATTCCATGGGGAATAATTCCCATTCCATTACCACCTGAGGCAGCAGAAAACACATCCACCGTATGTCAAATAGAAATGAAAGAAAGAGAAATAGTGACTGTTAAAAAGGTATGGCAGGCCGCACTGTATGCTGCTAAAGAAGTAGAAATAAAAACAAAACAACCTTACCAGAAGGTCAAGTGTCAAAATATAAGTCAGCAGCACGTGATTTGGGATGATTGGAAAGCTGTATGGGGTCCGAGCATACTGGAACACTATAGTTACATTGGAGCAGTGAACTGGTGTATACAATGGATAGGAAGTAAAAATCAAACCTTGGTGGAAGTCTATAAGACAGAAACCTCTACAAGAGAAATTAAGGCAACTGGGGAAAGCTGGAATTGTACTAAAGTAATTACCTGTGACACCCCTGAAAGTCAGATTAGCCTAGCTCCTCTTAGAGTGTTACTTAAGTGGGGATGTGAATGTCGGAAATTTAATCATACAATTACAGGAAAAATATACGCACTGAGCAGGAGTAATGGAATTAAAAGAGCCATAAGTTGTCAAGATACTACAATTAGGAGTCCAGGAAATCTAGTTTGGGTAATGGGACATGGACAATGGACAACACACATTCCCATAGATGGACCTGTGACAAAAATCACTTTAGGAGTCCCCACCCTTTGCCCCCTGTGGAAACAATCAAAATTAAAATCAAACCGAAAGAAGAGAGAGGTAGATGAATTCACGGAGCTAGAAAATGAATGGCACGAACCTGATGGTGGAGTTAAATTTGGGTGGGCTTTGGAATCACTATTTGCACCTATAGCCTCCTATAGGAACAGAAAAATGTTGTACAAATTGTTGGGACAGACTGAGAGATTAGCAGTGGCCACCAAGAAAGGATTTAAGGATATAAATTTGCAATTACAAGCCACATCCCGAATGACTTTGCAGAATAGGATGGCGCTGGATATGCTATTGTTAAAAGAGCATGGTGTGTGTCAGTATCTAAAAAGGAAAATTGACCATTGCTGCATCCATATCCCAAACATGACCATTGAAGTAGAAAAAGATATCTCCCAATTAGAAACAATTGAATCCAAAACGAAAGAAATTGAAAAAGAAGCACAACATAATTGGATCGGAGCAATATTTGAGTCTTTGGGACTTCAGGTTTCTGGATGGGTTTCGTCAGTAATACAGTATATTCTGTTGTTTGCAGTTCTTTTGTTAATTATCTGGTTAGTGTATAAGTGTGTTTTAGGAGCCATTGAAAAGGAAGCAAAACACACCAGGAGAGTGATAAAAGCCCTGACAAGAACTAACGAGATGTACCCGCCTCCTCCGAAGTATGAAGTTGCCATTGGGCAGGAAAATCCAGCATTTGAAAGAACTGATGATAATTAAGAATTGAGCATCCTTGCAGAAGACTGAAGAATGCTCAAAAGGGGGGGAATTGTTGCCATTTGATTTAATAAACTGTATTAAACTGTATTAAGGTAATAGCAAACAGTAATAGTTGACATTAGTAGTAGTCATGCTAAGGCTTGGTAGGCCGCATGTAACCTGTAGATGAACTGTTATAGCAGATTTTGTAATGTAAGCAGTGTAGCTAGGAGATAATCACTTATCTTTAGGAATGTATACTTATCTTAAGGAGGATACCTTTTGGCAGAAACTTAAATGTCAGAGAGATTATTGTACCATGTAGTGAAAATGAAGTAAGAATTTGTTAGGATGAAGAAATCATGTAAAGAAACATATAAAAACCCTGTGATTTTTCTGAGAGATGGGGCTCTGTCTTTGGACGCTAGTCCACAGGCTCCCGGGCCCTCAATAAAGCACCGCATAAACGACTTCGGTTGTTTGTGTTTTCTTCGGATCGGGCAACATATGGACCGATTCTAAGTATGCATTTAGTATCGTCCATGCCCATGGGGCCATTTGGAAGGAGAGAGGGCTTCTGAACACTCAAGGCAATCAAATTAAACATGCTGAACAGATACTTGCTCTCTTAGAAAGCATCCAGAAATCCACAGAAGTGGCTATTATGCACTGCAAAGGCCACCAGAAAGGGAAAACCGTTCCAGAATTGGGAAATCGCTTTGCTGATAAAGCAGCTAAGGGAATTGCAGAAAAGGGCATCCCAGCAGTAATTCCAACAAAAGAGATTGATTTGTCTGAGTTCACCCCAAAATATCATCCAGCAGATCATAAGCTAATTAAGTTTCTTAAGGCTGAAATCACAGAGAGTGGATGGGCTGTTACACCCGCAAATCAGGTTGTGGTACCACCCCTGATCTTGCGGGAGGTAGCCCAGAGAGAGCATGAGAACACGCATTTTGGGGCTGAAAATCTGTTAAAACATTTGAAAAAGGTGGTGGTAGGTAAAGGAATGGCTGATATTGCACAATCAGTAGTGAGTAAATGTGAAGTGTGCTGTAAGAATAATCCCGACACAAGGAAAAGGGTGGTGTTGGGAGTGACAAAGGCAGGGGACCTCCCGGGAGATTATTGGCAAATAGATTTTGCAGAGTTACCGCGTAGAGAGGGATACCGGTATCTCCTGGTATTAGTTGATACTTTCAGTGGCTGGCCAGAAGCTTACCCCTGTCGTACCAACACGGCTAAGGAAGTAGTAAAAGTCCTGCTTAACCACATAATTCCGAGGTTTGGGGTTTCCTTGGGAATGTTATCAGATAGGGGGCCACACTTTGTCGCAATAGTGATTAAAGAAATCAGTCAAATCTTGGGAATCACTTGGGACTTACACACATTGTATAGGCCCCAAGCGAGTGGTAAGGTAGAACGCATGAATGGGACTCTTAAAACACAAATTAGTAAAATTTGTCAAGAGAAATCTATGATATGGGTTCAAGCATTGCCTATCGCTTTACTGAGAATTCGCATCCAACCTAGGCCAAGGGATAACATTAGTCCCTACGAAATACTGTATGGGAGGGCCTATCAGATTCCACATATTCCTGGTGAAGTCCATATGAGGGGGAAACTTGATTTACAAAGGTATTTAATGGCTTTAAGTTCTACCTTGCAGAAGCTTCAAACCTACATCGTGTCATCTAGACCCATGGGATTGGATACGCCTGTACATCTGTTCCAACCTGGAGATTGGG
The DNA here is from genome assembly GCA_027886175.1 of Phylloscopus collybita. NCBI lineage: Eukaryota > Metazoa > Chordata > Aves > Passeriformes > Phylloscopidae > Phylloscopus > Phylloscopus collybita. The sequence continues at coordinate 8,301,994 of JAJNNQ010000057.1, forward strand.
TCTATGTTAAGTGGTGGGACAGTGATCCTTTGCGGGCCAAGTGGAATGGACCATTTCAAGTATTGTTGACGACTTTCACCGCAGTCAAGGTTGCTGGTAAAGGACCATGGATTCACTACTCCAGAGTCAAGAAAGCTTCTGCCCCCAATGATAGTAAATTTTAGAATGGCTCTTTTCTCATATTTAATTGCTTTTTACGTAATGACTGACTATGGAAGCAACAAGTTGGGGAAAATCTGTACTGTTGAGTTTGTATTTGTACCAAGTTTTACCAAGTATACCTGGGCTATCAAATGCTCATCTAATATTCAGTATTGTATCACTAAGTGTTACTGCTATTGTATTTAGGTAGAGACTCGACAAGGTAGAGGCCTTGTCAAGCCTCTAAAGGGGGAGACTGATGCCTCAAGTTTTGGGGTCTCGGTGCCTCATTCTAATGGGCAGGCTGCCTGGTTGTCACAGGGTGATGGGGGCAGGGTAGTTTGGGTTTTGGCGGGATTCACATCTTCAAGGACACTCTCTCTGAGCTCCAGGCCCCAAAGACAAACAACGTGGAAGGATGGAACATCGTCATCTGGAGTTGTTGATTGGACAACGAATGGGGCATATGCAAATAGACTGGAATCTAGAAAAGGGGGGGGGTTCGGTGACTCGGCCTCCTTTTGCTTGCATCTTGGAGTGACCTCAGGCAGCTGTGGCGGCTGCCGGGGCTGGCCTTGAAGGCCAGAAATAAAATTCACTGCAGCCTTACCCTGACCGGCCTCTGCTTCTGTTGTCTTAGGCAACAGTAGTATATGTTAATTCATGTTCCTTGTAGTGATGGATTAATTCATGTTTTCCTAATAAGGTGATATTGGTGAAGGGTGAAATATGTTCTCTGTGATAAGTGTGTGTCCTGGGGTGACGTTACAATGTATCCCCAGTCGTCTGTTTGGTTTATGTTGGATATTACATGCTGTACCTTTAATTTGGATCTGAGAGTAAATGGGGAGAAAGTGCACAGTTTGTTTTCAGAATCTCGCAGACTGGTCTTGAGGAGCGTGAATCACTGGCACCCAGACGCAGTTGTTTTTTCTCCCTTGCAGCACTCACTTTCGCTTTGCTCTGTAGCTAGGTAGCTTAGCTTAGTCCTTTTTTCCCTTTTTTTCCGCCTGTTTTTGGAATGGTTCAAACCTCCCCCATACTGAGGACCCGGGGGGCGCTGGGGGACCTGACACCTGGATCCACTGGAAGCTACCCTTCGCAGCAACTTCCACCACCGCTGGAAAGAACCGAGAGCAGAGACCATCTACAGGAGGGACTTTGCTTTCCTTAATTCATCATCTGGTATTGTTCAATCTATTGTGCTGGGGGAGTGTTTTGCTGGTTTAATAAACAGGTTTCTTTCCACTTTCTCTCTCTTACGAGTTTTCTCCCGAACTGGCTGGGGGAGGGGGGGGCAGGGGGGGGAGGGTGTCCCTAGGAGTTCTCCTCCCAAAGTGGCCATAAACTATCACAGTGTGTTATTAGAATAAAAGTTCATAAAGCTTAGAGGCACTGCCAGCTCAGGCAGGCACTGAACTGGTAGTTTCACGAGAGACCTTTCCACATTATCCCAGTGTATGTTGATTCATGTTTATAGACTATATTTTATATACATGTAATGTTTGCTGGTGTGGGTGATAGTATAACATACAACGCTTAAGGAATGTCAGAGAAACTTTCTCAGCACAGAAAGCTCTCCAGATCTGGGAAGAAGACAAAGAAATTACAACACCAATGGAGTGAGTGAGGATGCCGAAACCAGGTGCAATCAGTATCTGATGAGAGCTGATTGACCAGAAGAATGGGACCTGGCGGAGCCATCAGGGAACACCCAATACACCCAGGAAGTCCATTCATGCTGGCCGCCAGAAATTGTGATATTATCAACAGCACCATTGTGGAACAAAAACCTCTATAGAAATTCTGGACTGAGCCATGGCAGTAAGACCCGAGAAGTTTCAAGCTCCCCGAAGACCACGACCACTGGGCTAGCCCGGGCTTGTCCAGCGGGTTGAGGGAATACGACTAACCAGCTTGGACCGAGACCCTTGTGAGGTCTGGGGGGTATAGTGTCACGTGACACTATACAGAGGCCTACACCCGGTGCACCGCTTCCCTTGCTCTGCTGACTCTGTCAATTTCTGTATTGGCTTTGTCAATTTAACGTCCGTGATTTTTCGCAGGCAAATCTGGCAATAAATTCTATTTTATTTTAGATTGGCTTTCGCTATTTATTACATATATCCAATTTCTTTAGACATGTTAATAGCACGAGGCCTTTTTTCTCTGAGATGCAGGAGCATCTGCTCCACTGAATTAAGCTAAGGGCAAGTTTTACATTTTGAAGAGAGGGGGTTTTTTGGGTCTGGTATTTTTCTTTCAAACCTGAGAGCAAAGAAGGACATCACAAAAACATCAAGCTGCAAGACATGCCATTTCCCCTGTGCTGTTATAACTCAAGAATCACTGAACAAAACCACAGTTCATGCTCCTGACAAATTCCCCAGTGGGCTGAGTAAAGGCTGGAGAAATTCCACTCCAGAAGGTAATTAATTTCTTTTTTTTTTTTTCTTCCTGAAGTTATTAGAGCTGTAGGAAGGCCTTGCAACAGAAGCACCTTGGATCACAGGAGCGGCAGCCCCATGTGTGCTGGAGCTCGCTGCACAGGCAGCAGGTACCAGCCTTTGCAGGGCAATGCAGCAAAGTAAGGGGACCATCAGATGTCACAACCCTTCTACTCACTAAATTTGCAGATGGAAACCTCCAGGGCCAAAGAGGAGGCCAAGCAGCACTCTGGGTGGGAGCAGGAGCCTCACTGACATAGACCTCATCTTTTGCAGGCATCCATGGCTCCATGGCCACCTCTCACAGCAAAGGAAATCTCCCTCAGCTCAGGTGAAATGGGAACAGGGGGTGCCTGGATTCCCAGTCAGCACTTCACCTCCTCCCTCTATTGTACTGCAGTTACGTAGGAAGTGCCGTGGCCTCACAGCTGGAACAGGCACCACAGTCCTGCAGCCAGAGCTGCCGACACTCACTGCCATGTGGAGTTAGTACCCACATAATCTCCGAGGGTCCAGCCCTGTTCAGGAGTGCTGGCTTAAAAATAATTAGCAGGACCGCATGATTGGTGTGCCTTGTAACTCAAAAAGGTTTAATAAAATAAAGCAAAATAATACAAAAATACAAAGATCAAAGCTGTGACCAGTGTAAGGACAGATCCTACACCTGCTACAGCACCCCAAAAATGCCACGAGACCCTTTGTTCTGTCACCTTTTCTACCTAATGGTCGAGGATGGATGTATTGGCAAACTGGCAATAGGAAGGGGTACAGGTTTTGACAGACAGTAACAAAGGCCAACAGGTGTTCCTCTCATGGCACTGAGCCAATTACAAAGAGACAAACACAGAACTTTCTGGCTAAACTTCCTAAAATGTCCAAAGGGAAACCGAAACCCTTTCCTTATACAGAACTACCCACTCGGGAGTGGGGGGTGCATTACTACACTGCCAACAGTTTATCAAGATTCATCAAGATTCATCAACTCCTTTGATTGCATTACACGTCAAGGGGCAGATAATGCCCATTAACCCCTCTGCAGCAAGGCCAAAACAGACGGACCATGCCAGCAAATCAATAGAGCCATTCTGGATTTGCATAGGATGCATTACCTTAGGATCTGGATCTGCTCCTGGGTTTGTCCAGGATAAGCAAGATTAGATCTGGATCAATCCCAGGCTTACTGGGACAAAGCAAGATTAGACCACAATCAGCCTACATATTGATCATATAATTTGTCACTTCTATGTTTGGGACAAACATTCCCCCATGCAGATGACAGGCTGCCCTGGCACGAGGGGGTGGCAATGCCAGCCCTGCTCCCCTTGCTGTGTTCATTAGTGTCACTGACTCAGCACTGCCACTGTTTTCTGTGATAATGTACTTAAAATTCAGCAGTGCACTCATCCCCACATTTAAATAGAAACAGAGATTTCCTCTGGGACATATATTTTGCATTAAAACAGTATTTTTAGAATTGGAGTAAGGATTCACCTGGCTCCTCATTTATCTGCAGCTAACAAATCTCCACCACCCAGCAGCCCAGGAGTGCTCCCACCCAGGCCAGAGCCACAGGAATCACTCCAGCAGGATGGCACAGGCAGAGCAGCAGCGTGAAACCTGGGGAGAAGGCAGCCAGGAACACAAAGAGAATGGGGAATGATCCACAGCACCACTGCTTGACAGCATCTGCTGGCACCAGTCAATGCCAGGTGATGTTTTGGTGCCTGGGAAAGGGACGTGACTTCATCTAGACCTTGCTAAGTTCCCTGGGATTTTGAAGGGTTTGATAATTATAATAACTGTTTGGTGTTTGGTTTGGGGGTTTTTTTGCGTCAGCTGCTTTTTATGCATCCCGGACTGTAGGAGTTAGAAGGAATCAAAGACTTTCAAACCTTCTGGTAGCTCTGGGGCCCATAGCAAGCAGGGAGGAGAGGGGAGAGCTCTCCTGGCCTCTGAAGTCTGCTTCTCCTCAGGGAGCAGTGGGAAGTTATTTCTGCAGTATTGCAGCTGGATCAGCTGAGGAGGAGATGACATGAGATTAATGAAATAATCATGCTCTGTGGGCTGAACAGGGGGCAGGGCAGGATATTGCCCTGGCAGCAAGCTGAACACCAGGCAGGGAAACTACAGGCACAAACCTGCCCCAACCTTTAGTCTCCAGCAGCAAAAACTACTTCTGTCTGCACCTTTCTTCTGCCTTGTCCCCTCCTGTGCAAGGGGGAATAATTTCCAGGTGCAGAGACAAGTTACTCTGATCAAGAGCACTGAATCCAGCTTGATTTGTTCAGTGTGATGAGTCCAGTGCTTGGTTTTTATCTACCCAAGCAAACACCTCCTAAAGGTGTCCCTGTCCTCTTACTGTCTGCTATTGGAAGTGTTACCTGCTAAAGACAAGCATTTTTGTGTGGCAAGTGACACCAATAAATCACTGGGTCACACTGCTGCCAGGGAGACCCTGATGGGCCACCTAGTTTGTGGTCCTCTCAACTCCCCTCTGCCCCCATTTTCCTTTTCCACACCAGGGTCTTGCTTTGTCATGTGCTGGGAGTCCCTGGAGGGTTCAGCCACATCTGCAGACACCACTTTCTGCAAACAACCCCTGTGCAAGATTTTTTCCCCTGCTTATTCCATTAAACATGTTTCAGTTAATCCAATTTGCTCTTGCATTGAGTCGCATCAAACAGTGGCTGCCAAACAAATACTGAAGATACAAAAAAAAGCAGCTCCAGCCCCTTGCTCATGGTTTGGGAGAGGAGGCTCTATATGGGCATCACCCATTGAGAGGGCAAACAATTCCCTTGGCCCCCGAGACACAGCTGGGGTGCAGCAGTGACCAGCAGCAAATAACACAGGGGCAAAGGACTAAATCACATTTGTGCACCCTCCTCCACTGTGCTTCTCTGCATTATTTAAGAGAAAACATATTCTCTTCTAGTCTTTATTCTTTCCCTTTTGCACTCAATTCCTGCTGCGGGTGAGTGAATTAAATCAAATGCTCCAAGCCCAGGTTTCATGAAGCCTCTCTGATCCCACTCTGGGTCTAATGTAGGTCTAGAAAGCCATCCCTGTTCCTGCAGCAGGCCAGAGCCAGCTCTGGGAGCAAACAGACCCGGAGCTGTGCAGACCTGGGCTTGGCACAGCCAACAGCTGCTGTGCATGGACTGAAAGCCCAGAGCTCAGCACCTGTAGCTTTGAACTGCAGGTCCAGGTCCAAACCCTGGGAAAGACCCATGCCCTGAGAGCAGACACATGGGCAGCTGTCACTGACTCTGCCTAGGACCATCACAAGACAAAGCACAAGCCCGGGGTCCCCATGGCGGGTGGTGTTGGGGGCTAAGGCAGACACCACACACCAGCACAGACCCAGCTCCTCACTCGAGCTGGGGCTGGAGCACCTGCAGTGCCACCACGCCAGGCTGCGTAGACACCCCACAGGGAGCCCACAAATCCCCCACGCCTTCATCACCCAGGGCCTTGCAGGAGCAGCAGCACATTTCCCAGAAAATTTCACCTACATGCCCTCCGCAGCCACCATGGGCAGGAAAAGGCTGGGTGACAGAGGGGCAGCTCCTGCACAGCGAAGTAAAGGTAGGGGAGCTGCTTCCCCTACTTGGCAGGGAGGGGATTCTGACCCCCTGAGGGCACCATAAGGGCATGAGGTTAGAGCAGGCACCAGCATCTCTGGATAACCCCTCCCTTCTGGGCAAAACTGATTTTTTTAAATTAATCTATTTACAGAGTTGGAGTTGAGCTAGCTTTAGGTGCTATTTAAGCTGCTTTCCCTGTGCCTCATGTTCAGCATTTGCATGGTGGGATTAAATCAGCTCGGGGAGCAGGAGCAGAAGTACAGGCACTTCTGGGTGCCTGAAACCTGCACACCCAGAGCAGGATCTGAACCTCCTCAGAGCCCTCCATCCTGCATGCCTAAAGCATCCCCCCATCAGGGGAGCAGCAAAGGAGCCCCAAAAGCTTTAGGATGCAGCACTGGAGGGTCAGACCCCACCAGCCTGAGGTGCTCCAGCCCAGCAAGACCCTCAGCACCCTCCAGTGTTGCTTTTTTCTGCCTTTCTTCCTGCCCGGCTAGCAGCTGCAGGAGAACTGGCAACAAGTCTCTCTGGGTCCAGGAAGGGAGGTGAGGTACAGGAGCCTTACCAGCGCTTTCTGGGAGAATTCTCTTAGCAGCATGTAGCAGCTAATGGCAGCATACAGGCAGGCATGGCATGACACGGCTTCCAAGGGTGTTGATTAGACAGGGTTTATTTGGAGGTCCCACACCGGGAGGGAGCGGCATGGCCCCCACAGGAGAGGGAGAGGGAGAGAGGGGAGAAAAGGGAGAGAGGGGGAGAGAGGGAGCGAGAGGGAGAGAGCAAGCAAGAGGCCTTCTGCCTTGTGTCTTCAGCTTAAAAGCACTTTTCCAGCGAGGGGGCAAATCCAAGGCTTGGACCAATGGGATACTGGGGGTAGGAGGGGTTGGGTAACAATTGAGTTACAATTAATGGCAACTTAGGGGATGGTTTACAACAACTTGGTAATGAACTATACATTTTGGAGGAGAACAGAACCATTTAGGAAAAATGAGTCGCCACATCTCACTCTTCTTCTGTTAATAAAAAAATGCAGATGAAAATACTAAATAAGTACAGAGACTGAATATGACAATTAACAGTTTAAAATGAAATAACAGTTACACAGTTTAGCAGCAAGAATAAACATATTTAGAGAGACGATTATGCTTTAAATTGAATACAGTAAGTCTTTTTTCAACATATTGTGAACAGTTTTGAGTTGATGCTTGTACTTGATGGTGGGTGATGTATGGTTTTGACTTTGTAGCTGGTGGTGAGTAACTTTTTTACTCAGATCATCCTGGTTGCAACACACTGTCTATACTCTGTAGCTCTACGTCTTGTTTGCTGGCTTTCAGTTATACTGCAGGCTTTTTGTTTTTTCTTTTGACCTTTTAATTATAGACTAAATTGACTTGATACTTAGAATGGGGAAGAAAACGTAACTATATTATTGAGAAAACAACAAATAGGGTTGACAAGAAGCAAAATGCAACAAGAATTGATTAAAACAACTGACATAATAACTGGGGTAAGTGGGTCCATATTGCAGATCCTAAAATGAATAATCAAACTCTAGTTACTAAAGTAGGTACTTAAAATGAAGCTGTTCATGAAACCAAACATGGGCTAGTGCTTGAGGGGCAACCCAGAGGACTTCTCACAGCCAAGCTACTGGAATTTAGACTCTGGCCCTGTAAACCAATGGGGTATTTAGGGGCACTCCAAGCATATTTCCGCAGCCAACCAGTGGCCTTTTGGCTCTTGGCCCTTGGCACTAAGCTCACATAGAAGTTTTGGGGTTAGCCTTGTTGACGTGACCAGCCCAAAGCGCCTAACATCTTCCAACTGCCTTTCCAGACTACTGCAGCCTTTGGTTTAGACTGCAGCACTGGCTTTTCCTGAACCCTGTGACTTCTGATCCTCACCTTCATGGATCTGAGTCCAGCTTCCACTTTTGCCCACCAACTGGCTTTTCCCAGCTATGGCTTTCACCTCTAGTTTAGGTTTTAGCCCTCACTGAAAAATAAAACAAAACCTGTAGCTTCTGCTACTACCTTGTCAGGGAACATCAGCTACAACAAAACAAAACCAAAACCGTTTATACTTTCTCAGGCACTATTCTAACAGGGTTCAGTCACCCTTGGAAAGCCTAACCAAGGACAGCATAAATCCAACAGCGCTTTCCTGTTTCAGTAGCCTAGTGCTACTGGAACACACACTCTCAAGAGACAGTTTGAAAACTGCCTCCTGTTGGATCTACCCTTGTGACTCAACAGGCACAACTTCCAAAACTGAAAATGGGAGAATCTGAAAAATTAACACACACCTAAATCAGGAGTGTGGTGAATAGTAATTCATGTTTTCATAATGTTGTTATTGTAGTTTATGTTTGTACAATGTTGTGGTTAGTATAAATCAGAAACTAAAGTGTACCCTTTTAAGACAAAAAGCCTCCCCAGCATGGTGGAGGGCTTGGAAAATTTAGCAAGGGTCTTCCCCATCTCCAGAGAGGAGAACAAAGAAATTACAATTCCAATGGAAGGTGGAGAACCCCCTGGACAAGGATGCTCCGCACCTGATAAGGACTAATGGCCCTGAGACAATATCTTATCTGGGACATTAAGAGGTACTCAGGAACCTTCCCCACCCAGGAAATCCATTCAGAAACTGGATCCTGCTTTAGAAATTTCATCAACGAAGACGCCGAGGGACAAAAAAACTTATAGGAGTCTCGGACTCATGTAAGCCCTGCCAGAAAAAGTATAAAACAGCTGGCTTGGGCTTGGGTCGGTGTGAAACCAGGGGGAGTGTAACGCAGTAGAGGTTACACTCATGGTTTCACCCAGTGCAGGCACTGTTTCCTTGTTTCGTTGGCTTTATCGATTTTCTCTGTCCGAAATTTTCGTTGGCAAATAAATCGTTTTCGATGGAATTGGCTCTTTAAATTTATAACAAGGAGAAACAACATAAAACACTCAATCGTTGTTATAAATTTCAGGAGCCAATCTTAAATAAAGAACAATTTATTGCCAGCGAGAATCATGGACAAAAAATTTACAAAGCCAAATAAAGAAATTGACAGAATCAGTGAAGCAAGGAATACGGTGCGCACTGGGTGAGCCTCCTGACGTGCCCTCTACCGCGACACGTCTCCCCTGAGGTCTCACGAGTGCCCGAGTCCAAGTCTGCCAGTTTTATACCCTTCCTGGGTTTAGACTCCATGTGCATGTCTGGACTTGTTTCCCTGGTCCTGGAATCGAGGGGGACATTGAAACTTCCAGGACTGGACTCTCTGTTCAGTACAGAATTTCTTTAAGTTCCTTTGTCTCTTGATGGTGCAGTTGATAGAATCAGGAGGACCATGGCCGGGCTTGAAAAGGTTTCCTGGGTGTGTAGGAAGTTTCTCGAGTACCCTTAATGTTCCAGATAGGATGTATTCTCCGGGCCATCAGTCCTTATCAGATGCCAATTGCCTTTTGCCTCCGTGGCTCTCCACCTCTCATTGGTATTATAATTTGCTGATCCCATCTCTGGAGATGAGGGAAATCTCTTGCCAAATTTGCCAGCCCTGCACCCGTTTGGGCTCCCAGTGCCTCCAGGACCTATAAACTTTATTCTTAATTTACCTATAACATTGCTATTACAAAGAACATAGTTCACCCTTCACCAATATCACATTATCATAAAAACATGAATTAATCCATCACCACAATCGTAAAAACTATTCCATGGGGATGGGAAGGAAGTGGAAAGAAGATAAGGTATTACATGAAAAGGTATAAAGGATAGAGGGGTAGGGGTCCTGAGCAGTGAGCTCTTTCTGTTCAGGACTAGTGGATAGGAAATGGGAACTGGGGGGGTCGCGGGGAGCCAGAGAGACTGCAGACAATCCTGGGCTACTCTTCACGGTGCTGTTTGCTGCCGATGACCCACCCTTAAAATAGGAACAAGGGATAGGGATGACGAAGAAGGTCATGGGGTAGTGGAGAGGCGGCAGCAGCTCAAGCCGATCTGTGCCCATTCAGCTGGTTCTACCCCTTATCCTGTGTAATAAAAGCTAATTCATGTTCTCATAATATATTTCATGTAATCATAATGCTTGCTGTTATGGGTGGTAGTAAACATGTAGTTTTAGGAATGTCAGGGAAAGCTCCCCTGGCACAGAAGAACATCTCCAGCTCCAGGAAAGAGACAATGTAATTACAATGCCAATAAGAGGTGGAGAGCCATGGAGAGGAGGTGCAATTGACATCTGATAAGGACTGATAGCACAGAGAATATATCCTATCTGGGACATTAAGGGTGATCGAGAAACCTCCTGCATGAAAGAAATAGAGAGCCCCAGGTTATGCACTCCCAAGTTGTACTGTTACACTGTTTTGCTGTAAAATTAAAGTTGCACTGTTACTTACCTGTTTTAAACTGTTCATGTTGAATCTGTACCCCTGAATTTTTGCTTGTTATGTCCCGAGTTTTGTAATCTTTCTCCCTGGGATTTGGGCTCCCCTCTCCCCATCGAGTGAGCCCGCCGCTGCTTCCTGCTGCCTCCCTGCTGCTTCTTGCCTGCCTGCCCGTCGAGCTGCGGACACCACCCCGTATGGAAATCAGGGAACTCCCATGGTGCCTGGCTATGGCCGGAAGTCCAGTCGACGCTAGAAAAAAACCCTAAAAAGCAGCGAGCCGACACAGAAACTGGACCTAAGACAGACAAAGCTGTGCGAGGCACACGTCCAGCTACCTGCAGGTAGCAGGTATTTTTGTTACCTTCTCGCCATGACTTGAAAGGAACTGGAGAGGGATGACCCCCCTAGACCACACGAGCCAAGGTGATTCTTTGGTAACTCCCGTGAGGAGGGAATCCCGACTCTGCAGCATCAGCAGCAGATTTGACTTGCACCTCCTCCTCCGTGGTGTCCACTGGGAGCAGCGGCGGCGTGCGCAGCCCCTCGAGCCCCCTACCCAGAGCTGATTTCTAATAAAGGCCTTTTCAAAGGCGCTGGTCTCCTGGCCCATTTATAACAAATTGGGGGGGTCGTCCGAGATGTGACCACACCCAAAGAGGACCGAGGACGGGACGGCCGACCGCCCTTTGGATCTCCAGACAGCTGGTCACACCGGACCCAAGGAAGACAGCCTGGGATGGGACAGCACGGAGGAGCACCGGTAAAGTATAGCCGGTGGCGGGAGTGGAGACGAGCGAGTGGCATGTGAGTGAGACAGAGGGCTGGCAGCTCGGACCTCCGAAGCGAGTGCGGACCTCTCAGTACCGCGGTTCTGAACTCCCACGAGGGGGCCGGCCAGGAACAGGGGGAAGCGAGTGGGGCCTATTAAGGCCAGCTGAGTGAGAGAGGCGTCTCCAGGGGCATAGTGAGCTCCCCTCCGGATGTGCGGAGGTAATTTAGAGAGTGAGTGGCACGTCACAGGGTGTATGATTGTAGGATAGGCCCACCCCCATTCTAGAATCTACAGACGCAGGCTGCTCAGGCTGATCCAAGCGTGCGGAAAGCCTAGAGCTGTGTGTGGAGCACGCATCGCACTGGCTGAGGTTACGGCCCAGGGTGTCCAAGTGTTGGGACACTGGCTGGGGGAGCTGGTGGGGTGTGGGGAGTGAGAGAGGATACTGGCTGAGGTTACGGCCCGGGGTGTCTAAGTAAGGAAGGGGTGCTGGCTGACAGGCAGGGAACTCTGAGCACTGGCTTGGGACACTGGCTGGGGTAGCTGCTGGGGTACAGGAGTGGGCGCACTGGTCGGAGGTACCCAGAAGTGAGGGGTACGCGTTCCGGGTGCGAAGAGCCTACAGGGCCGGGGGTCTTTTGGGTACGCTGTCCGGGTGCGAAGAGAGTTCGTATTGGTAGGGAGTGCCCAAAGGGAGGGCACGCTGTCCGGGTACGGAGTAGCATTGGTCGGGGGTGCCCAGAAGTACGCTGTCTGGGTGTAGGAGGAATGAAAGTTAGGGAAGTCCCAAAGTGCGAGGGATTTAACAATAGGGAGAGTGAGTGAGTCGCACACTGTACGTCCGAGTCCTGGCTGTGAGTGGTAACTGGAACCCTGGGCCCAGGTTGACTGGCTGCTTACGGAAACTAGATTGATTTACAGGAGAGGAAGAGGGGCGCTGGCTGGGGTAGTGGCTGAGGCCCTAAGGGTGGGTCGTCAGGCTACAGTCAGGGCACTCCGAGCACTGGCAGGGGTGGCGCCCAAACCCTGAGGGTGGGTCACTGGGGCCACTGACGGGTGTTCGTGGAGTGAGTGAGGATTAAAATTTGAGTTGCCCGTCTTTAAATTTACTTTTGCATAGGGGCACATTAAAGAAGTTTTAGTTAGAAAGAAGGTCAAAATTTTTTGTTTGTGTTGCCCTATATTAAAGTTTCCGTTTGGGTAAGGGCACCGTAAAAAAAGTTTTAATTTGGACCTAGTAAAAATTGGTTCTTGTGTAAGCAAACCGAGAATTGGCAAAGTGCAAGAGAGAGCTAAAGTAACAAACATCCCACCTGGTAGTCCACTTGGAAAGATGTTAGAGCAGTGGGACAAAGAAGAAAGTACTAAGACCTTAAGTAAAATAAAAATGATACATAACTGTGTAGAGGTTTGGCCCACCTTAAGTCTACCTGGAGAGTGGCCATGGTGCGGGACCACAGACCTGTGGATGTGTTCCCAGTTGAACCAACACCTAAGAGGCCGAGGGGACATAGAATCAGAACAGATACAGTATGCAGCCTGCTGGCAAGAACAAAGTACTAAGATTGAAAAAGTAAAAATCTGTAGATTACAAGTGCAAGAAAAGAAAAGCAATAAGAAAGAAAAAGAAGAGGTTAGCCCTACCTGGGATCCTCTCAACTATTTACCCCCTCCCCCTGTCCATCCAGAAGTACCTCAGGCCATCTCCCCAAATCCTCAAGCCCCACCTGTAAATCCCTCTCAACCTTCCCAATTCATAACCCCTATTCCCTCTCCAGTCAGTCCTCTAACAACTTCACCCCAAATAAGTACTCCTATTTCACAGCCTCAATTTAGCACTAACCCCTTCCATCCTGCAGCAACATCTTCAGTTTCCTCTAACATCAGTCAAATCTCTTCTCCCTCACCGACCATGGTCCCTGTACCACCTCCCAACTGGGAACTGAGTTTGCTACTATCTAGTTCAGAACCCTCCCCTGGGGGCAATCAACACCCTATGCCTGTGACTGCATCCCAAGTAACCGAGACCCAGGGAGGACCATATTGTAATACCCGATCAAGAACCAAACTTTTCCCCTTAAGAGAGGTCCCAATGGGCAGAATGGCAGGAGGGATAAGATTTGTGAATGCACCCTTGACAGCCTCAGAAGTTAGGAATTTCAAGAAAGAATTAGAAAACTTAGTGGAAGACCCAGTAGGAGTGTCCAATCAAGTAGACCAGTTTTTAGGCCCCAACACTTACACCTGGGGAGAACTAAATTCCATCCTTAAAATTCTATTCAACCCTGAAGAAGGAAGAATGATTCGGACTGCAAGGATGCAAATATGGGAAAGGGAAAATCGAATGGGCCCCCCTGGTGATCAGAAACTGCCGATAGTAGATCCAAGGTGGAACCCAAACAGGGAGGAAGACAGGAGGAACATGGATGATTATAGAAGTTTAATAGTCCGAGGAATTAAGGAGTCAGTTCCCCGTAGTAGCAACACAAAGTTAGCCTTTGATGGAATGCAAGGGAAGGATGAGACCCCAGCTATATGGCTAAACAGATTGAGAAAGAATTTTCAATTGTATTCTAATATAGACCCAGATAGCCCAGAGGGCCAAGTATTATTAAAAACTCAATTTGTTGCAAAATCGTGGCCCGATATTAGAAGAAAATTAGAAAAAATGGAAGCATTAGGAATAAAGTGGGAACTACATACTCCTTGGCACCCCCAAAGCTCTGGCAGGGTGGAGCGAATTAATAAAACCTTAAAAAATGTACTAACCAAATTAATTGAAGAGACTCAAATGAACTGGCTTAAGTGTTTACCACTTGCCCTCCTTCAAATTAGAACAAGACCTCGAGCAGACATAGGGGTCTGTCCTGGGTTGTGGAGCTGGGTTTTGTATGTTCTATTTACATCTGTTTGGGGGCCTGATGTCCCACCTTGATAGGCCAATGTTACCTTCCCCAGCCTGTGCGGTGCATTTGCATTTCTATACATCTCATGCCCTGGCGGTGGGGGGTGGGGGGAGGGGAGGCGGCTGGGAGAGAAGGCTGGGAGCGTGCCGGTGCTATGCTGCTGCAGGAGCTGAGAGCTCTGCGTTTGCTCCCCTGCCGTGGTGGCAAGAGGTTTCTTCGCCTGCTGTGCTCACCATCCTGCTTCCCTCCTCGCCGCCCCTGAACCGGCTTCTTCGCAGAATCACCTCTGCTCCAACAGAATCACGTCTGCCACTTCAGAAGGACTTTACTTTTGGACTGCTTTCAACATCCTGAATCACAGGGTCAGATTGAAACTCTGACTCTGTCAGGGTTTTCTTCCAAAATTATTGTTTATTTATTTGTTTGTTTGGTTGGGTGGTTTTGTTTCCTATCATATTTGTATTGTTAATATCTCCTAGTAAAGAACTGTTATTCCTATCCCCAACATCTTTGCCTGAGAGCCCTTGATTGCAAAATTATAATTCGTCGGGGTGTGAGGGGTTGGCATTCTCCATTCTAGGGGAACTCCAGTTTCCCTGGCAGATACCTGTCTTTCCAAACCAAGATAGGGTCTCTCCCTATGAAATGATGTTCGGGCTCCCTTTCCTCCTAACCCCCCACAGCACCAGAAGCTACATAGAAGGAGAAACTGCAACCCAAAAGTACCTACAGGCAATTGGAAAAACATTAGAAAACCTCAGAAAAAAAGGATACATCCCTCAGACTTCTCCCCTTGACACCAATGCACACCAAATTAACCCTGGGGACTGGGTATTAGTTAAATCCTGGAGTAATGCCCCATTAACGCCAAAATTTGAAGGTCCCTTCAAGGTGCTACTTACCACTCACACCGCGGTCCAGACACAAGAGAAAGGCTGGACACATATCACCAGAGTAAAAGGACCAGTGCCACCCCCAAATAACTTACCAAGCCCAGATCTTCCAAACAACCCTCCTGAGTGGACTGTTGTGCAACACCGGAACCCACTGAAAATAACCCTTAAGAAAGGGCCAAGGGCCAGGTAAAAGGTTATACAAGTGACCTGTAAGTGTAAGCACTGTTGTTAAAAAGTTTTACATAAATTCTGATTGTGTAAGCTGTTGAGTTGCTAATATCACAGAAACAAAATTATAGTTGTTACAATTGTTATGATAAAATGTAACTATTGCTGTTAAAAATTAGCATAAGGTTATTATAAAAAATATTTTACAGTTTAAATTTATAAGATTACTAGTATTAAGTAATTATCAAAGAGGAGTTAAAACGTTAAAATATTATAAATCTCTCATAGAACACCCCCCACAAAAGCTAACCAAAAATAACAACCAAGTGGGAACAAGCAGAAGAAGAACTCTGAACACTAAGTCTAAAAAGCTGCTAAACCCAAGAGGCAAGACCAGGTGAGACCAAAGAGAACCCTCAGAGCGAGATGGGGGTGGTTCATACTGGACTCTTGGGAGGACTGATAGTAGTCCTAATGATGAGCAAACTTATAGAAAGAGCTTGTTCAAAGTGTTACTCCCCAATCTATGATGGCGAGGATTTACAGTCTCTCATCAGAGTTCATACCAGTGTAAATCCCACTTGCTTTGATGCCAACCAATTAGCTACCTGTCAAGAGAATGGAAAAAAGTATTGGATTGCAAGAAATGCTGCTACCTTTAAGCAGCGCTTGACTGGGGAGTGCCCTATAAGAGAATGGTTCTGCCTAGAGGAAATAACTAATTTAGAAGGAGTCGTAGACCTGGTAAAAGAAAAACCCTTAACCATAAAGAAAGCCAAAATAGATGAATCCCCCAACAAAAACCTATTTATTGATTTAAGAGAAAATAAGTCATGAATTAAACCTCACTAATTGTTGGATTTGTGGTAGCACCCAAATGTCAAATGTGTGGCCCTGGGAGGGAATCAGTCTAGCTTCTCTAGACATTTTAAGGTGGAAAATAATGAGACAAGAACCTCCAAATAACAAAAAAAAAAGGAAAAAAGAGCAATGGGATCTAAAGTTTAAAATAATTGAGGAAGAATGCATACAAAGAACAGGAGAACGATATAAAATATCCGTAGGAAAGATGGTGTGTAAGAGGTCCCTAATAATAAAAGACAACTCAAGAATGGATTCCCAGGGAACCCGACACTTACTGGGCAGTTAGCAAAAAAGAGACTGAGTGTGTTTACAATGAAGGTTATCAGTTACATCAGTGTACTGGCAAGGGGATCAACCCCTTTTGGGGAATCAAAGAGATATCTAAATACTGGGAACACCCTTTTGATACCCAAAACATCTCATGGGAAGCCCCAGAGCACTTATTTTGGATATGTGGAGACAAAGCCTACACTCACCTCCCAGGGGACTGGGCATGTAGCTGCACAGTGGGAATCATAAAACCTGCTTTCTTCCTACTACCACATGAATCTAGAAACAACTTAAGAGTACCACTATATAACAACCTAGAGAAAAAGAACAGACAAAAGCGAACAGTAATTGATACAGGCAACACTCAGACCTGGAAAGGTAAAATCTGGACACCAGAAGAAATAATAAAAACATACGGACCAGCCACCTGGGCACAAGATGAGACGTGGGGGTACCAAATCCCAATATATATGTTAAACAAAATTATTAAATTGCAAGCTGTAATATCAAACAAAACAGCCCTAGCCCTAAATCATATTGGTTACCAGTTAGTCCAAACAGGAGGAATAGTATATCAGAAAAAATTAGCCATAGACTACTTATTAGCAAATTAAGGTGACATCTGTAGAAAATTTAACTCTTCAGAGTGCTGCCTTGAAATAAATGATGAGAGTAATATTTCCAAAGAAATAAAGAAGGGTGCCTATTATATAGGCACCCAAGAATGGACAGACTGGTGGGACAATTTTTGGTCCCTTAAAGGAGCTTGGTGGAAAAAGATAGGTTTTATAGCCCTAAGTGCAGTAGTGAGCCTCCTTTTAATCCCCTGCATATTCCCCTGCCTCTTTCGCATTATAACTTCTACAGTACAATCAAGTCTCCAACAATCACAGAGTAATACCAAAGACCTCACAAGCATCCCAAAATCCAAATCTGACCCAAAAGAACTTGGTACAGCTGAAAAATTTATAACCAGTACCAAGAATTGCAAAACTTGTACTCTCAGGAATAAGAAATTGATGCGAGTCAAGACCCGATCAAAGAAAAAGAGGGGGGATTGATGTGGGTAGAGCTCCATGACTCCTAGTTGTATGTTGAATGTTATGTAAATGGTTACTTTAAAAGTGTTAAAGACTCTTAATAATACACTGGATGTTCTGTTGATGTTATGCATATTGTTATCTTGAATAGTTTGTACCCAGTTTGTAACCCAAGTCCCAGTTTTGTAAGCTCTTTACTTATTGCCGAGGTTTTTGCTGCTCCCTGCCTGCTCTGTCTGCCTCTCTTCCTGCTCCCTGCCTGACTTCCTGCTCCCTGCCTGGCTTCCTGCTTGCCTGTCAAGGTGAAACTGACGCCCATTATGGAAATTGCAGAGACCCCCATGAAGCCTTGCTTCATGTTTACTACAATTAACACCAAAAACCCCAAGCAACAACGAGTCAGCACATAATCCAGACCCATAAAGAATGCCACCTGGCTGGGAAGACATGAAGCTATCTTGTCAGCCATCTGTAAACCCTTCTCACCTGCTCACCATAACCTGAAAGACACTCAGAAAGAAAGACACCCCTAGACCAAACTGAGCCCAATGAGTTCCTGGGAACTTCCGTGAGGATGAACTCCCGGCTCTGCAGCGTGAGCAGCAGAATCGACTCAGGCCTCCTCCTTGGCCGTGATTGAGGGAGCAGCAGCAGAGGCATAGGCAATCCCTTGAGCTTTCCCCTTTTAATAAAGGCATATAAGGAGTTAAAAATCATCTCCTGCCCTGTTTATTTATAACAGAGGTATATTTTCAGATTGTAACAAAGAAGAGATGGGGGTTGTTGTTTTTTTTTTTTTTTAACTCCTCAACTAGATAGAAGACAGAAGGGATGTCTGGAATTCCTGAACTAAAGATTTCTGATAAGGAACAATTAAGCCTTTGAGGGTTTGAATCTCCAGAAGACAGATTTACAACGTCCCCCAGACTGCGTGGAGTCCCATAAATAAACTGTATACTTAAGGGGGGTCTTGAAACCAAAATGAATATTTGAATCATGCATTAGCTTATTTAAATATGTAATACCAAGACTTTTAAATACCAAAGAATTTAGAATGGGCGGTGTGTTGCTTTGCACCCTCAGCTGAGAAGCTATCTTCTTTTGTCTCCTTATTGTCTATTTTTATTCTATTTTCTTTTTATTAAACTTATAAATTAATATAAAAAGGTGAAACGTTGTTTTTCACAAAGCCAAAGTCACAAACGCCTTGAAAAACTTGTCCTGAAAACAATACCCTTGAAAGATTATGACATCCCTGCCAGCACAGGAGGAAACCACATTAGCAGAAGAAAAGAGGGTGCAGCTGGGAGGAGATAGACCTTCACCATTGATGAGTCTGCCAACGACCTAGCAATTAGCAACTGATATGTATCTTATCAGCATCGTCAAGATGGTGAATCCCAATGCCCAATTCCAGTAAATCTACTCAGGGGCATCTCCCTGCCCGGAAATCTATTCAACAAGGTCGGCAGCAGGGAAACAAAGATACATGAATATGTATCTCAGACAGGACTGAGAAACTGTACAGGGAAACACTGTATAAAAACCAGCAGCACAAGGCACACTTCATGAAACTCGTGCAATGCAGTGCGACAGAAGCTGTATTTGCGATTTCACCCAGTGATGAAATCCCGGGACCGTCACTGTTTCCTTGATTGTGAGCTTTGACAATTTCGCTGTCCAAATTCTCTGGCAAATAAATCGCTTTCGATAAAACTGGCTCTTTGAATTTATAACAGAACTGCTTTTTATACAGGGAACCTGGTTGTCATCTTAAGGACACTAAGGGGTTTTCCCCCAAAATTGTTGTCTGTGGGAACCAGGGAGGACGGTGATGAGAGATCTCTGGAGTCAAGGCTGGTCTTGGAGCGTGTGGTTTATTGCATAGGGCGTGGGTGAAGGGGCCCTGCTAAGAGCTGCCAGCTGCAGCTCAGAGCAGAGCTGAGAGAGAAGAGCAAGAGCAAGAGAGCGAAGTAAGAGAGGAGCTGAAGTAAGAGAAGTAAGAGAAGTAAGAGCAAAGTTCCTGTTACAATACATTAAATCTTCTTCTATACTGAATATTCTAACTTACACCAACCAATCTAATACAAGATACAAATCCTATAGCATTTACATACAGCCTATAAGAATCATTACATTACCATACTGTGTTGTATTTTAAACCCTAAAAACTACTCTTTGGACCCCTCCTGCCAAGTTAGTAGGGTCTGCTCTGACCCTTGGACTTTCGGTGAGGAGAAGGGCATTGTTTAATCAAAAGGGGATTACCTGCAGCCAGACACAGTATTGTTCTCCAGTTGTCCAGTAACTAAAGCTCTAAACATCGAAACTTGCTTTCAATTCTATTTCACTTATAGGTTTCATATTCTCAAAATCTAAGCAGTCATATTTATAAGGCTTTCCTTTTTCATCTTCCCCAACAGTTGTCTTTTCATAAAAAATATTTTTTTCTCCTCTGAAACCCTGAAGTCTGAGCCAGAGCATTGGGGAATGGGGGGAAAAAATCCAACATTTTTCATGAGTGTCATCCTGCAGTTTCTGTCCCTCTCTGCATCCCAACTATGTCTCCTTGTCAGGATCTAGTGACTGTGACACAGCCACAGTTGCTGAGGAGGGACACCTGGGGTTGCACAGGGGTTTGCTGCTGTCAAACCCCCAATCCAAGGCTGGCTATTCATAACACTCTCCGTGGAGAGCAGCAGTGTGAAGGGCTCTCATCCTGCTCCCTGCCCTCCATGGGGCTAGGACACTCTGGGCTGAGCTGGCCCTCGGGCTGCTGTGCACGTGCCCTCAGGTGTGCATGCAGTGCCTGTGCTCACCCCCATTGTCCCCCAGCCCTCCTGGGCAGCAGTGACCAGTTTTGCAGGATCAGCAGGCCAAGGGCTCCAGCCCAGTCACAGGATCCCCCACACCCCCACCACCCACCCTGGCCTCTCCATCCCCAGCACTGCTAGTGCTGGAAGAGACCTGTGATATTTATTGAATTTTATTAACTCCCAGCCCTGGGAGGTTCTCACCTCTTGCAGCTAATTCAGACACACGACTCCTGATGGGGTTACAGTGATTGCCATTAAAAAGCTTGACATTTACTTTACAAGAGTAATAAAATAAGAATGCCTAATTTGGTTTATGAGTGGTATTTGCAGTGTTTCCTGTGCCTTGAGTAGGGGATATGGTGAAGATCTGCTGACCAATTATGTCTGCTTAGCAGCACCACTGTAATTCTTTCCTGTAATCAGAACCATCTTTCAGTAGAGCTGCTCCAAAGTTTTCCTCTGAAACTCTAATTTTGACAAGAAAAAAAATGTTTTCAAATACTTGAGTTTCCAGTGAATAACAAAAGCTTCCAAGATGGAACTTTCTGGTGGGAAGTGGAGACAGACAAACCTGGTGTCTGCACAGATTTGCTGCATTTAGATTTCCAAAACTTCTCAGATGTTTTCAAAGGCTGCCTGTGATTGCTTTCCTTTAAAAAGGGAGTTTTTTCTCCTCCAAATAACCTCATCAGTGTGATTCCCTTCTGTTATGTACATCTCAAATATTAAACCCCTCCAGTATGTTTTACACCCCTGGCACTACTGTGGGGCTGTGAGGTGAGGAGCTCCTGCTGCTCTGGGGCCAGGGAGCCCAAACCCCTTTGCAGGGAGCAGATACACACCACAGCACACTCTCAGCACAGACATGTGCACTGTGCTCTCCCCAAGCTATTCAGCATCTCCACTTCTGTCCCTCTGAGATTTACCCCAGGTTGCAGGCAGCATCATCCCAATGCTCACAAAGCCAGTGCCAGACCTGCTAAAAGCAATTTCTTTCTCCATTTCTCATCCTGAGCAGAACTCAATGTGGATTTTCTTTTTTCAGTGCAATTTTAATTAGTGCATGATGTACTTTGGGTTTTTATTAGAGTAAGCAGCTTGGAAAAAAAGTCCATGCCAGCTCTTCCTACACCAGGGAGCCTCATCCTGTTCAGACCAGAAACCTCACACCAGATTTCTGAAAGCCTTTCTTAAGATGGGTTCATCAGGCCTCACCCCACACATGCTGCATACGTGTGCACCCTGCATGGCCATACACAGCCATGCACACCCTGCTCATGTGTCTGCATGCATTACACACACATCTGTGTGCACACACATGTCCCCTTGCCATGCCCGTGTCCCCCTGCCATTCAGGGACCCCACTGGCAGCTCCTGGACTGTTCCCACACACACATGAACAGTGCAGCAGTGTCCCTGTCCCCAAGCTCATGAGGGACCGTCAGTCTGGGCACCTCCAACTATTGGCACATGGGCAAAAGTGTAGGGCAGAAGCAGAGATCGAACAAGAAGTGTGGCCCTGGATGTTTCTGACAGCCACTGCACCATGGGGCTCGGCACAGGCGCATGTCCAGCGGCGTGGGAACGGCCGGGGCCCTGCAGCCAGCAGTGCTGTGGGAAAGCTGGTTGCCGCTGCGTGGGGGTGGCCATGGCCCACCCTTCCCACCACGTGTGCATCCAGAGCCTCTCTATCTCCACCTTGGAGTGGGCTGGCTCCTCGCACATGGAGGACACCATGGGAGGGACGGCTCGGCACAGCCCAGAGGACTGCCGCTTTCTGGACATAAGTTCATGGCTTGCCTTGCCACCCTACATCCCTACAGTGCCAGAAATGTCTGATACCTGTGTGTCCTCCTCCCTCCGGGAGCCCTCAGCACACCCTGGCTATCACTGGTTTGTCATTAAATAGGCAGAGGCAGCCAAGCCGCAGAAAAAGAGCTGCCCCGGGTACCAGCTCTGTGGACTGCTCTTCAGCGTGCTGCTCCTTTCTCTTATTCTGATATTTTTTGGTGTCAAATACCTCTAGAACCCAGCATCCAGAAAAGTAAGTAAAAACTCTTTGATCCAGAATTTAAGAGCATTGCTTCCCCAGACAGACCTGCCCCCCTCCCCTTGACTCACTGAAACTTTTAACAACTCTCCAAAACCCAGGCAACTTCACAAAATGCATTTTCTCAGACCACAAGTATTCATGGGACTTTTAAAAATCATTTTATTATTCATAACTAGATTTACTTTATACAGGGTGGGTTTTTTCCCTGTCACTGTATTCTTTCCCCAGCTGACAATTACAGGGGATGGGAGCTATGCCATGAAGAGTTAAAGTTACTCTTATTTCACTGGCAGCAAATTTTATAAGTAAGAAAATATTTTCCATTTCATTTCAATTATCTTGCCAGAAACCGGTGGAAAACTCATTATGCCACCACATAAAGAGGAGAGAAAGCCAGGATGCAGTGGTGATTGATTGTCATGGATTATATTACTTTAATGTGTCTGCAATGTGAGGGGCAGTGAGACAGATTAGCTTCTGGAGGAGCTCCTGCTAACTGGATTGGGCTCATTTGTTCCCAGCTGCAGATGGACACTGCTGTAAGTGCTGAGCATGTTGGGGCAGCAGCAGGACTGTGCATCTCCAGCCATCT
This sequence comes from Phylloscopus collybita, assembly GCA_027886175.1. NCBI lineage: Eukaryota > Metazoa > Chordata > Aves > Passeriformes > Phylloscopidae > Phylloscopus > Phylloscopus collybita. Next base: position 8,324,931 of record JAJNNQ010000057.1, read on the forward strand.
CTGCCCACTGCCGCCCAGCATCCTGGCAGTGCTGCCAAAACCCTTTTTTATCCCACACCCCAAGTAAATTGTTTAACTTTGAAACCAACAGCCTGCCTGGTGCCCCCCTCATCCTCCTTTCCTTTGCCTTTCCATGCTCATCCAGGAGGCCCCGCTTTGCACCCCATCACCAGTGGGTTTTTCTGGCTCTTAAGAACATCTCCAAAATTCCTGTGCACAGCCAAGGCAGCCTCTTTCCCACGCTGGCATCTCTAATCTCCTCCCTGCCCTGTCCTGGAGCTGCTCCAGCCTGGCCAGGCTGCCCTCCTGCCGGGCAGAGGAAGCACCCTGCTCACTGGAAACTTTATCTTCTTATCAGAAAATAGAAATAAATACCCCCCAAAATAAAAGGAAAAAAACCACTAGAAGCCATATGTTCCTCCAGAATCCTGCCAAGACGATTATAGTCTCTACTGTTCCTAGAAAAACAGGGGTCATGCTAGCCATGAGGGGAAGAGGTTGTTAACCCCTGGAGGGGAGGTTTTCTCCAAGCAGGCAGAGCAGAGACAATGCCACAGCCTCAGAAAGGACATCCAGAACTCGGGACCTTGGTGTCCTCACTGGTGGCACTGGTGGAGGATGGAGTCCATCCAACACTTGATGGGCAGGCAAGTAGGGTGTGAGGTCACGAAAAAGCAGAGCTGTTCCTGCAGTGGAGCTGCACACAGACACTCCCAGAGGCCAGCACAGCCCTGTCCTTGTGGCTATGGGGCTTCTCCAGCTGGCCCAGGAGTCTTCAGGACAAAGCAGGTTGTGGGGGGCTGGAAGTTCGTAATGCTAAAAAATATCAGCCAAGGAGAATTAAACTCTTTAAAGAACATGAAACCCTTCAAGCTTCCTTCATGTAACTGAAGAATGGAAAAAAACTTGAAAGAAGAGTTGTTCCTCTGAGGGGTGGCCTCAGACATGTCTCTGCCCTCTTCACAGCAGCCTCCATGCCGGCCAGCACAGCTGATGATTCAGCTAACGAGGGGTTCATCACATCCTTGCAGAGGGACATATTTCAGCCATTCACCAGCAAGTGTCATTTTTAGCCCTATAAAACATCTCATAGTTCTCTGAGCAGCACAGAGCTGGCAAAGCCCAAGTGGGTTAGCTGGCTGCTATGCTGGCCAAAGTAATTCTTTGTAAATGGAGAGGCACTTGAAGGAAAGGTGCCACCTGGGATCCTGCCCTCCTTGAAATGATTTATGGCACTGTGTGCATTTTGTCAGTCAAACCCAACGGCCTTCCACTCATTTCAAGCTTCAGACTGTTTTACCATATCATAAAATCCATTGAGAGCTATATATCTTTACAAAGTCACCCTGCAGACAAGGCACACATCACTCCTCTAACCTTTAAGCAGGGGTGAATGTACCCATCAGTTCCCATCTGCACAGCCAGTTCTGCACCCAGGTGATGCCAAACAGAGGATACCAATGCTGGGAACACTGCTAAGAGGCTTTCAACCGCCCGAGGGGAGGGATGTGCAGGAACCAGGGGACTGTGAAATGGGGTTTGGGCTAGCACTAAAGGCAGAGCTCCTGCCCCACACCAGTGGGGCCAGCATGCTCCTGCCCTGGCCCCATGGCCATGCCGTGGGATGAACAGGGCTCTCCCATCCCCGTGCCTCCATCTCTGCTCCTTGCCCCGTGGATTTGAGGGGATTTGCAGAAGCCATTTACTTCCACACAGCACCGTTTGATTTGGGAAACAAGGCTCCCCAGGGTGCGCCAGTTCTCGCCACGCCAGCAGGTTCGGTTTTGTGCTTCAAATAGCATCTGCCACAAATCATCCCGTAAGGGTCAGGCATCCGCAGAGACCGAGGGCTGCCGGGCTGGCGGAGTGCAGCAAGCACCTGCGAGCGGGAGAGGGCTGCTCCTCCCGGCGCCGCTCCCCGTGGGGATGAGTGCCGCCAGGAAGCCGGCTGCTACGCCGGGAAGCTCTGCAGCAGCCCTCGAGGAGGTCTTTGATCCGCAGGCGAACCTTCATCTCCTCCAGGCAGAGAGAGGCTCTTACCTCTGCCTTTCAGGGAAAACACAAGGCACAGAGATGGAGTGAGTAAGCTGGGGAGGACACGATGGAGCAGGTGAGCCGGGAACACAGTGATGGAGCAAAGAAACCAGGGATGCAGTGTGGAACAAGCAAGCCAGGGAAAGGGGAGAATGAAGTACCTGTGGATTTGGGAATTCAGCCCAGCCTGGGATGTAACCAGGCTAATGCCACAGAAAGCACCAGCAAAGGCCGAGCTGTGGCAAAGCTCCTAGTGCAGGTGTGGGAGGAGCATCTTCTCCCAGACTTGACACACACTGCCCCTTGTCCTGGCTGCAGCCTGCCCTTTCACCCAGCCCAGGCTCCTGCCTGGGAGCTGCCTCTCCTCATGCTATCCTGGTGATTGCTCTGGCTCAGAGCTGGGCTGTGAGGAAGCGGCCAGTCCCATGGCAGGGTCCCCAGCAGTGGTGGCCACACACCCAGCACCAGCCTGTCTGCCCACTGGACAGCCTGTGAAACCGGAGGGGTGCTGAGCTGACCCCTGTGTGGCTTTGGCCTCCCAGGTTTATGACATGTGTCTTGGTTTGGAAAGACAGGTATCTGCCAGGGAAACTGAGGTTCCCCTAGGATGGAGAATACCAACCCCTCGCACCCCGACGAATTATAATTTTGCAATCAAGGGCTCTCAGGCAAAAATGTTGGGAATAGGAATAACAGTTCTTTACTAGGAGGTATTAACAATACAAATATGATAGGAAACAAAACCACCCAACCAACCAAACAAATAAACAAATAAACAATAATTTTGGAAGAAAACCCTGACAAAGTCAGAGTTTCAATCTGACCCTGTGATTCAGGATGTTGATAACAGTCCAAACGTAAACAGTCCAAACACTTCTGGAGTGGCAGACGTGATCCTGTTGGAGCAGAGATGATTCTGCGAAGAAACCAGTTCAGGGACGGCGAGGAGGGAGACAGGATGGCCAGCACAGGAGACGAAGAAGCTCTTCCCACACCGCCACGAAGGAAGCGCCGCGCACCCCGCTCCTGCAGCAGGGCCGAACCACTCCTGCAGCAGGGCCGAACCACTCCTGCAGCAGGGCCGAACCGCCAACCCCCGGCCACCCCCCCCTCCCCCCCACCGCCAGGGCATGAGATGTATAGAAATGCAAATGCACCGCACAGGCTGGGGAAGGTAACAATGGCCTATCAAGGTGGGTCATCAGGCCTCAAAACAGATGTAAATAGAATACACAAAACCCAGCTCCACAACCCAAGACAACATGGAACACATGTTCTTCAGCAACAGCGAGGAGAAGAAGATTGTGATGGAGATTAACCCACTGGCCAGGACAGAGACCTTCAGCAACGGGAATGGCAGTGAGGAGATCCTGGAGACCCATGACTTCAAAACTGTGAGTGTGGCAGCTTGTCCCTGAGACCCTGCAGTCCTGCAGCAGGACTGATGGGATCCTGTAGGACACTGGCAAGTCACTGGAGTAAGTCCCAGGACTATTTATTCCTGCATCAGGGAGAGCAAGATCCAGATACGCTGGGGATGCTCCTAAAGGAAAGGAGATGTGTTATCTACATAAGCTTCCACCTGTATTTAATAGTGGCATGGTTCAGTTCCAATGAAATACATCTTAGAAGAGAGACCTAGTTATTGGATTTACCCTTGCAAAGGAACGCAATGATCATCAGTCTATCTGAGCCCAGCGCATTTGTCTGTCTGGAGAGCATTAAAACCTCATGACACTGTAGAAGGCTCTCTATGAAACCTAATTAAAATTTGTAGGGAAATACCCTGTACAGTGACATATGGCAAAATTTTGAGCTAATAGCCTAGCAGGAACTGGAGACTGAATGTTCATATAACCATAATGGTCAGATGCTCTTCTGCATATTTTTATTTATGATAATGAGAGCTCATGATAGTTATAAGGCGAAGAGGAGCAGAGTAAAATTTTATGACTACCTACCTTAAAATATTTGTAAAAAGCCCAGTTCTCCCAAACCATAAAATACAATATCCCTTATGAGAACCTGTTAGTACATCTTAGCACCACTGCTGAACAGAACTGGCACAAAAATAGCAATGGGAAAAATATGACTAAACCCTCCTCTTCCAGCTGTACCCTGCCTCCAATGGGTTATTTATCCTACTCTTTGCCCTGACTGCTTTTTGGGTGTTTGCTTTGATCCTGTAGGGAATAACTGGCATATTCTTTGTGGGACTTCAAAAATGTTTCATCAAAACTCAGACTAAATCCTACCTGAGACAACAGAGGCCAAGATCCCTGAGCTTGAGGTAGGTGAATAAAACAGGTCTCCCCTCTGCCCTGTGAAATCCACTCCTCCCCCTGGCATAGGGGCTGCCATTCCTGCTGCCCTCCCATTTGCTCCAGCCTTCCCAGAGATGCTGCAATAAAAAAATAATGAGTTGTGATCACTTCATAAAATTATCTTATTTGAGAGGATTGCTTATAAAAACAAGTGAAAAGAGACGGGATTAGAGAGCGACAGACAAAAGCCTCTCAGCACAATACCAGAGATCAAGAACAATAATCCTGTTGTAGTCAAAAGGTCATAAGGCAGCTCAGGATTAGCAGGCACCAAAAAGTCAATCAGTTTTCTCCAAGATTTGAGCCTCATGTTTTCAAACAGAATGAGGCAGAAACAAGGGATTTAAAAGAGCAGCCACATTTAAGAAATGCAAATTGAGAAAACTCTTGACATGCAGACCTGAAAGGTGGGAAGCACCAGGCTGGGGCCACTTCCTTGTCCTGCATGGACCTTGGTCCCACTGATGTGCCTGATTGCTTCCTGCACCCATTTCACTGCCCACTGCATCCTGCTGCAAGGAGCCTCACGCTTTGCTTGTTGCATGGAAAAAGTGTGGACTCCATAATTTAACCCCTCTCTGACAGTGTGACCTGGAGTGACAGCTCAGTCCCTTGACAGCAGTTGTCCTTTGTCCCTGTCCCCATCCCTGAGACCCTGGTGGTGGCATAGCCCTCCTGCCTCCCCATTTGCAAGATGACAGGTGTTAGCAAATTGAATCCCCCCTAGGGAAGCTGCTGCAGATAAAACGCCAGCAGGACACATGTTTGAAATGAAGCGTGGGCAGAAACATTTCCCTGAATCATGACCCAAATTCCCAGACACCAATTCTCTGATTATGCCCTTAGAAGCTAATAGATCTTTTCAGCTACCATCGTAAAAGGGATATAACTTCCCAGGCTTGAGCAGAACATTGCCCCGGGTAGAGAGCTGAAATGTAAAACCCAGTGAGATAAATGCAAATTTAAGCTCTAGTCATGTCTTCTTGGAGCCTGCACGCTGCCAGGTCCTGCAGGCAGCACCTCCCCGACCCCACAGCTTCCACCAGAGACTCCAGATATGACCCAGACTGGGTCAGGTTGTGTTGGCTCCTTCCTATGACTTCCCAAAGCCGTAAGGAGAAATTCTCTAAAAGAGATATACAGCTATCTCTAGATGCCTTCTGGAGAGAAAAACGCTTTTTTTCCAGCTTGATCTATGGGCTACCACCACCAACACAGAAAACGTTGCCTTGGCAGAGAGCGCAGACCCATCCAATAATCTTTATATATCTCCCTCCCTAAGTGCCTGCCAAAACACACCATGGACTAATGCAACAGCAGAGGTATGTGGTATTAATTACAGAATACAACTGTGCAAAGAATTTCTGTAAGGAGTAGATTAGTGTTCGATCAAAAAATCAGTAGCAGAAGGACAGAGGAATTAAGTCTTAGGAACAAAGTAGAGCAGAGGTGTTTTAATCTTGTGTTTTAAATGACATGGGGGGCTCCAGAAGGCTCTTTCAGATAGTGAGGACTGCACAGGAAAAGGGTCTTGGATGATGAACTAAGAGAGGAGAGCAGGGTGGTGAGGGCTGTTGGGGTATTGTGTGTACATCCCCTGAGCACCATGAGCCAAGGCAGGTGAAGTCCAGCTGCTCTCTGGGAGGGGAGAGGTGCCTCTAAGCCAAAAGGAGGAGAAGCAGCCAGTGGTGGGAACAGGGTTGACGTCGGGGGCCGGGGAGCTCCGGCTAGCTCTCACCCCAGCCACCGGTCAGTAGTGGCCGTCCTCAGATTGCAAGCAGTCCAAGTAACGGTAGAGAGCAGAGATGCTTTCTGCTCTCTTGGTCCTGGGTATCTTCAGTGTCTAGGTTCAAAGCAAGAGTAAGAGAAGGCACTCTCACAGAGATCTTTATTCTCCAGAGATGGTGAGAGCGAGAGAGCGAGAGAGAGCGCAGGGTCCCACGCCAAACTTTTAAACCGGGGGGCAGAAGGGGTGGGGCAGGTAGGTGATTGGCCCCAGGTTCACACAGGGCAGGGTCAGGAGAGGTGGACAAAGGGACAGGGGAGCGGAAAACCTGGAGTAAAACCAAAATAACCCAAACACCAGGAGGATAACAGGAACAAACCATAACTCATCAAAACTTATCAAAATCCCACCACCACACAGGGTGTCTCACCAGGCCAGGGTAATGTCTTGCTCTTCTTCCAGGGACAAGAAATCACCACCACCTACTTTGAGCAGTCTGTGGTCTGGGTGTCTGGGGAAAAGCCTATTCAGAACAAGAAATTCCTGAAGAGCTCCAAAATTTTTGACATCTGCAAAAATGTGACCATCTTCTGGATCCACCCCACACCAACAGCAGGTACAAGGAGCCATCTCCTCCCCAGGAGGCTCATGAGCCCTCTCACTGGGAACAGCCCTGTCACACACCTGTGGCCCCCCTGCCATGTCCCCCTCTGTGACATGGTGGGAACCCACTTTCACAGCCTCACTGTACATCTCAGACATGAACACAGTGACTCATGACTACAGGAGATCACGGTCAATATAATAGCAGGGGCTGAAGTTTCTCTCTTCAAAGCACTTGTTTCTAGCGGCTCCCCACTGCCCTGCACTTTGCAGAGTGGCCACCCTCCTCATAACAAGGGAAAAAAATATAATCCCTTGTACCTGCAAAGAAAGCAGTGCTGCTGGAAATTGGGACACCTAAATTCTCGTTACCACATGAACATCAGAGTGTGAGCAGATGTAGTCACTGTTTCCCATGTTTGGGTTTTTCTTAAATTCTTTCCCAGGGATTTAAGATGGTAAACAAGGTCACTCTCTGTAAACTATCTTGTTTTTCACTTTTCCCTCTCCTAAGGAGGGACTTTGCTTGTTGACCCTTGATGAGGCCAATGAGTCCAAGGATCCCACCTCTTAGGTGAGATGTTGCCGTGCTTTGTGCCTGCCTGTTTTGGTTTCAGGGAATTCTTTTCCCAGAGAACGAAACTGGCACCCAAGGTCATGTAATGTAAACTACCTCGAGTTCCCACATCTGTTCCCAGAGGAGGGACTTCAGGTGGTGGTCTCTGGAGCTGACCAATGGTTCCCAAAGGTCCCACCTATAAGGTGGGCACATCTGAAAAGGCACAAAAGGAGTCAGAAAAATAAACCGTGGTCCCTTGTTTGCAAGGGCACGCAGCCTTCTTGAATCACTCCCTGCCTCCATTATTGTGTCCCACAGCGACAGGTGGGCACATTGTAAAAAGTATAAAAATAGGTTCTGAGAATAAACCAGCCCCTTTTCGGAGCATTAGCCTTCTGAATCACGAGTCCGTGTCTCATTCATTGTGTCCCACAGCGACATCTGTTGACGCCGACGTGATTTGCAGCCGCGGGGACAGGTAAACTGTACCTTGGCCTTTTTAAGAAAAAAGGGATTTTCGGTGAGAAACCGACCCGTGTGTGTTGGGGATTTGTTTCTCTCTGACAAGGAGATGAAATTCGAAAAGATAACCTTCATGGTAGACGATGAAGACCTGTTGGTCTTGGAGATGTGGGGAAAGCGTTTTGAGCAGTCGCAAGTTGATATACCCATGGAAGATTTCACAAACTTGTATATTTGGGGAAAAATGAATGGAATATTTCCAAGTGCTTATGAGGCACTATCGGAGCCACGGTGGCTTGTCTTGGGAGAGCGCATGTATGAGAAATTGAATTCAGGGCAGAAAAAATTAGTCGAGTTAGCAACGACTTGGGAGAAATTTGTTACTTTCCTGGAAAGTTCCGGGGAGAGTTCTTTCTTTAGTTCAGTTCCCAGCTCTGCCGCATCTGAGACTGGCAACGGAGCTATAGGTGAACTGTCATCCGAGGAAGACATGGAGCGCGGACAACCCGGAGCCAGGGAGGGACAACCCGAGACCGCCGACAGGAGCGGACCGAAAAATTATCAGCTCGGGCAACAAGTATCGGGGGTGCCCTTTGCCTCTCCCCAGGGTTACGGTCTTTGGGGAGGGGCTTGGAGCCCCCCGCGCGCGGGCGGCGGCCAGAAAGAGTGGGGAGGTATCGGGAACCTTGGGGCGCCACGAGTGCGGTCTCTCCCTGACTCCCCCTGCGCGCCGACTGCGCGGGGGGAATGGGGGGAGCCCAGGGGGCTCGGAACCCCGCCGTGCTCCACCTCTTGGGCCCCGTGCTCTGCGGGTTCACCGCTCGAGCTTTCGAGCCCGCCCACCGACATGCGCGGCCGTGAGCGGGGGTGGGGGGAGCCCGGAGTCCCGGCGACGCCCCCTCGTCCCGCCCCGCAAGGGCTGCGCCCCACTACCCCCCCGAGCGAGCCTGTGGGCCCGCCCCCCGGCACGGACGGCCATGGGTGGGGGTGGGTGGAGTCTGGAGTCCCGACGCCCACTCGTTCCCCCCCACGGTTGCCGCATCCCATCCCGGCCGCCCGACAGTCTGTGAGCCCGCCGTGCCTGGGGGCAGGCGACCACGGGCGGAGGTGGGTGGGGTTTGGGGCCTCGGCACCGCCCCTTAGGCCCGCCCCACAGGAACCGGGCTGGGCAACGCCCGGGAATGAAGCGTGGGGGAGGGGATCGCCCACCCGTGAATGGGCACCTGAGGTGTTCGTTGCGGAAACGCGGCGCGTGCAGGTTACCGCGCGGCCGACGGGTGCCAGTTTCGAAGGCACAGTTACAATGAAATGCCCGCATTGTGACAGAGACGCGCGCTGTCCCTTTGGGGAGGAGGATGTAGACTTATGTCCTCCGGACGGTAGAGACGGAGCGTCCCCGCCGCGGGGTCGCCGTGGGAGCCGTGGGGGGGTTGCGGGTTCCCCTTCTGGTCCCACGGTGTCCGGCGCGGCTCTGCGGCCGGCAGAAGACCCCGCCCACACGCGCGGGGGGGCGGTGCCGGCAGCCGCTGCAGCGGAGGGAGGCCACCCCGCCTCCCTCTCGCTGGCGGTGCGCCCGCGCATCCAGCCCCCACCGCTTCTTCCAGCGGCGCAAAGCGGATGTGAGGCAGCGGCTCCGTCAGCCGCTGCCCGCCCCCCCGCCGGACTCTCGGGCTTCCCGTTGCCTCGCAAACACGGTCGGGACCGCACAAGCCGCGCTTTCGCCCGCGTCAGGTTTTAGGGCGCCGAGCGGGTGGGGAGCCGGGCTGTTGCCAGTTTGCTCACACCCCCCCTTGCCAGCCCCGCCTCCAGTGCAGCGAGTAGGAGGGACCGATCCCCTTCTGGCCTTGGCCCCCACTCCCGCGCGGAGTCAATCATCTGTAGTCCCGCAGCCGCAGGCTCCGGCGGTTTCTACAGCCGCCGGTGCTGCGGCGGTGCCCCCGTACCCCCCAACATCGAGTGACTCTGGGAGTGTATCGTCTATGCCACCCCCAGTGTTCATGTTTGGGGCGAGAGGCAACACAGCTGAGACGACCCCTGTGCTTGCCCGAAGCAAAGGGCCCCGAGTCGGGTCTCTCTCTTCGGCAAGTCACTGGACCCTCCCTCCTTGCCAGGTCACCGTGCGGCCCAGGGACCTTAGGCGTTTCTGGGACGAAGTGAGGTCCAAGGCTTTGGAGATGGGGCACTGGGAAGTTGTGGAGCGTTTATGTGGGGCTGCAGGAGGTCTATCTGGCCTTGCTGGCACTGACAGTGCAGTGCTATCAGCTGCCAGGGGCCTTGGGACAGGTATCTCTGTCTGCTCCTGTGATATCCACAGAGCAGACACACACAGATCCTGTCACCCTGCAGGGGGATGTTCAGGCCTTTCCCGTACTCAGGGCAAACCCTGCCACAGGACAACCTGCCACCCACCATGTGATATCATGGAAGGCCGTGGTGGACCTGCGGGAAAAGGTAGATAGATATGGCCTGGGCTCACCCGAAGTCATGCAGATGATCCGCCTTATAAATACGGATCTCTTAGCACTGTACGATATTAGACATATTGCTCAGGTGTTGTTCAGGCCGGTTCAGCTTGAAGTCTTTGAGCAGAACTGGAATCAGTTAGCTATAAGAGCGGCTGCCCAAAACAGCCAATTGCCGGAGCAGGACCCCAGGCGTGCAGCCGGAGTCGATACTTTCACGGGGATTGGCCAGTATGCTGACCCTGATGTTCAGGCGGGTTTTCCCCCATTGGTGCTGCAACAGTGCCAGAATACAGGCATGACGGCATTACTGAAAAACATCGACTTGGCTGCCCCAAAGCAGAGATTTGCAACCATCGTCCAGGGGGCGAAGGAGCCCTTTATGGACTTTGTTGACAGGCTTTCGGCTGCAGTTGAAAAACAAGTAGATGATGCAGACAGCAGGAGAATGCTGACCAAACAGCTGGTGAGAACCAACGCCAATGTCGATTGCCGAAAGCTGATCGAGACCCTCTCTGGAGATCCGGAGGTGCCAGAGATGGTCAAGGTGTGTGCCAATGTAGGCACCACGGAACACAAGATGGCTGCATTTGCTACTGCCTTGCAGTCAACTTGGAAATCCCAAAGTAGTGGGCAGCGGATACAGGGGAGGGCACAGGCTGGTAAGAAACAAGGAAAGCAGAAGCAGAAAGCGAAAGCTCCCTTGTTTTTCTGTGCCCGGTGTGGAAAGCAAAACCATACTGCAGATGTTTGCACGGCGACAGTCGCAGTCAATGGTCAGCCTCTGCAGAATTCGGGAAACAGGAAGCGTAGCGCCCGGGGGAAATGCACGCAGACACCAAGTTTCCCCCAGTTCCCGATGCAGACGCAGGCTTGCTTAGCAAGCTTGCAGCCAGCACCTGCGGCTCAGCCGGTGTTGACGTCTGCACAGCTGCAACAGTCGTCATAGACTCTTGCGGAACACATACAGTCCCCCTAGATGCGTTTGGACCCCTGGGTGAAGGAAAAAGCGCCTTCCTCATGGGGCGATCCAGCACTACCCAACAGGGTATTGATGTGCATCTAGGACTGATTGACGCGGATTATACAGGACAACTCTATGCTATGGTTTCGACATCCACTCCCCCTGTCACTATCCCTAAGGGCAGTCAAATTGCTCAACTTGTGCCTTTTAAGTCCTCTGTCTCTAGGACTGAGAACTGGTGGCGAGGAGATGGCTGCTTCGGATCTACTGGGCGGCCACGAGTCCACTGGACAGCAGTCCTGAGCGATCAACGTCCCAAGATGTGGTGTACCCTGCACCTTCCTGAGGCCACCCCTTCTGAGATCCACCTCAAAGGCCTGATAGATACAGGGGCTAACGTCTGCATCCTTTCTTCTGCTGCATGGCCCCCACATTGGCCTCTGGATCCTGTTCAGTCGTCCGTCGCAGGACTGGGTGGTACGAAGCAATGCTTTGTTAGCCAGAGCCCCATCATGATCACGAACTCAGAGGGACAGTCGGCGGTGGTTCGACCATACGTCACTGAAACTACTACTAACCTCTGGGGGCGGGATGTCCTGGCGGCTTGGGGGGTGCGCATCGGGACGGATTTTTGATGGGGGCCACTGTGTCAAAGGGCACACCGTGTCTCACGCCTCCTTTACGGTGGCTGACAGACAAACCCGTTTGGGAATGCCAGTGGCCCCTTCCAAAAGAGAAATTAGTTGCCCTTTGACAATTGGTCCAGGAGCAACTGGACCAGGGCCACCTTGAGTTTTCCACTAGTCCGTGGAACACCCCAGTCTTCTGTATCAAGAAGAAATCTGGGAAGTGGAGGTTGTTACAAGACCTCCGCAAAGTCAATGCTGTAATGGAAGGCATGGGGACGCTGCAACCTGGTATGCCGTCACCCACCATGCTTCCTGCAGATTGGCCGGTTCTTATCATCGATCTGAAGGATTGTTTCTTTACGATTCCTTTGCATCCTGATGATAGGCCGAAATTTGCTTTCACGGTGCCTGCAATTAACAATGCCGAGCCCGCACAGAGATATCAATGGACGGTTTTGCCGCAAGGAATGCGCAACAGCCCAGTCATATGCCAATGGTATGTGGCCCATGCCTTATTTGGAGTTCATAAGCAGTTCCCTGATGCCCATTTCTATCACTATATGGACAATATCCTGGTGGCAGCACCCACTTAGGAGGAGCTGCTGAGGATACACCCTCAGCTGCTCGCTGCCTTGCATTCTCACGGGCTTCAGGTGGCTCCAGAAAAGGTTCAACAGCAACCTCCTTAGAAATATTTGGGGGTCAAAATTTTGGAACGGACAGTTCGACACCAAGAGGTGCAATTTGTGCATTCGATTAAGACATTAAATGATGCACAAAAATTGGTAGGTGTCATCATGTGGTTACATCCGTATTTGGGACTAACCAAGACACAATTGTCTCCATTGTTTGATCTGTTAAAAGGAGACCCAGATTTGAGATCACCACGCACCTTGACCCCTGAAGCAAAAAAAGCATTGGAGGAGGTTCAGCGAGCTGTTTCTGCTCGTCAAGTCCATCATATTGATCCTTCCGTTGATGTCACTGTGTTCATTACCATTCCAGATTTACATCCCACAGGCATTATTGGCCAATGGAGTGACAAATGGTCTGATTCCTTGCACATGTTGGAATGGGTCTTTTTGCCCCACCAGCCGCACAAGACAGCGACTTCACTATTTGAATTGATCGCTCACCTGATAGTCAAATGCCAGCTCCGGTGTTTGCAATTGATGGGAGCAGATCCCACACAGATAGTGATCCCCATAGAGCGGGAGAATTTTGACTGGAGCCTCGCAAATGATATATCCCTGCAGAGTGCTCTGGAAAATTTTTCAGGGCAGATCACTTATCATCTGCCCAGCCATGAGCTGCTAAAGGTGGAGAAATTGGCTGAACTCTCTTTGCGGCCCAAAAATAGTTTGGAGCCGGTGCAAGGACCCACCGTCTTCACTGACGGTTCAGGGAAGACAGGAAAAGCCATTGTCACTTGGCGGGATGGATCTGAGTGGCAGGAGCTGAGGGGTCATGAGGCAGGCTCAGCCCAATTGATTGAATTGAAGGCTGCTGTCATGGCGTTTCAGCGATTTTCCCAGGTTCCTTTCAATCTGGTCACGGACTCCGCCTACGTGGCAGATATAGCTGAACAACTAGGTTATTCAGTCTTGAAAGAAGTCAGCAACCCTGCTTTATTTCAATTACTGAAAGCCTTGTGGTGTGCTATTCAGGCCCGAGTCCATCCCTATTTTGTGGTACATGTAAGGAGTCATACCAGTTTGCCAGGTTTCATAGCGGAAGGCAACGCAAGGGCTGACAAGTTGGCTAACCCCGCGTGGGTAGGGCCTCAGCCTGACATACTCGCACAAGCCAAGGCATCGCATGAGTTCTTTCATCAGAATGCGCATACTTTGGAGAAGCAGTTCCACTTGACACCAACTGAGGCTCGTGACATTGTCAATTCCTGTGACCACTGTCACACGCTGGCTGCGCCCTTGCTGGCAGGGGTTAACCCCAGAGGCCTGAAGGCCTTGCAGATTTGGCAGACAGATGTCACCCATATTGCCGAATTTGGCTGGCTCAAGTATGTGCACGTATCTGTTGACACCTTCTCCTCTGCTATGTGGGCATCCACTCACACTGGAGAGAAGGCTCGCGGTGTCATTGCCCACTGGAGGCAGGCTTTTCTCTTTTTAGGCACACCTTCTACTGTGAAGACCGACAATGGTCCTGCTTATGCCTCGCAGAAGGTGCAGCAGTTCCTACGAGCGTGGGGTGTGTCACACAAGTTTGGCATCCCACATTCCCCAACTGGTCAAGCCATTGTAGAACGTGCTCATGGTACTCTGAAGCAGGTTCTCCAAAAACAAAAACGGGGATTGCAGGGTGAACCCCTGCAGAGTCAGTTGGCAAAGGCCTTGTACACCATCAATCACCTTACGGTACCGCAGAACTCAAATAATCCAGTCTTCTTGAATCATGACCTTTCGATACTAGGTCCGGACAGGATGCATCAGCTTCGAGCAAAGGTTCGGGTGAAGAACCTGATCACTAACCAGTGGGAAGGTCCATTTGAGCTTATGCTGTTGGGTCGTGGGTACGCATGTGTTGTCACAGATACTGGGGAACAATGGGTACCTGCAAAGTGTGTTCGTCCTGATCTGCAATCGCAAAGGCAGAATCGGGCCAACAGGCCACCTGGAGACCGTGACCAGAGTGAAAGTCAGCAAGTGGAGGAGCCTTCGAGTGATGACTCAGATGCAGATGATGCGGATGGTCACTCGGATGGCCCCTCCACAAGCAGACACTGAAATTTGCTTTTTTCTTTTCTTTTTCTTTTTTTTTTAAACAAAAAGGGTGAAATGTAGTCACTGTTTGCCATGTTTGGGTTTTTCTTAAGTTCTTTCCCAGGGATTTAAGATGGTAAACAAGGTCGCTCTCTGTAAACTATCTTGTTTTTCACTTTTTCCTCTCCTAAGGAGGGACTTTGCTTCTTGACCCTTGATGTGGCCAATGAGTCCAAGGATCCCACCTCTTAGGTGGGCACATTGTAAAAAGTATAAAAATAGGTTCTGAGAATAAACCAGCCCCTTTTCGGAGCATCAGCCTTCTGAATCACGAGTCCGTGTCTCATTCATTGTGTCCCACAGCGACAAGCAGACATCTGCATCTAAATCACATGGCGGGGTTGCCACCTCCAGCTGCTCACTACACAGCCCTCGCAGAGGTTGTGGCCTCTGAGATCTGCTGGTATAATTACCCATTCTCTCTAACCCACTTCCAGCCAAATGAGCCGGTTCAAAAATCCCTGCTGAGAAAACTCCCTCTGCTCTGCAACCACAGAAGCACATGGCATCACTCACAGGTACTGGTCAGCTCACCTGTGGTCCAGAGGGCAGGTGGGCACCAGAGCTCCCTGATGCAGAGGGAGGCTGGTGTCCTTGACTGCTGTCCCCTTTCTGCTTCCTTGTCCCTGCTGTCAGACCCTATCTGCAGCAGTGTCCTGGGTCG
Source organism: Phylloscopus collybita (assembly GCA_027886175.1). Taxonomy (NCBI): domain Eukaryota; kingdom Metazoa; phylum Chordata; class Aves; order Passeriformes; family Phylloscopidae; genus Phylloscopus; species Phylloscopus collybita. The sequence continues at coordinate 8,340,141 of JAJNNQ010000057.1, forward strand.
GTGAGTCCAGCTGGGTCACCAAGGTGCATCCAAAGCCTTTGCCAGGACAGCAGCATCCCAAGGCTGTCTGGCATCTTCCCTAGCAAAGGAAATTATTGCTGGAGTGGTTCTTTCCTAAGCTAAGCGGGTTGTAGCTGGGCGTGATCTGCCCCAAATCATGTTACTTTGATGGGGCTCTACAAATCCAGCCCCCAGCAGCAGAGTCCACCATGAGGATATGCTTCTACACACCCACTGCCCCATGCAGGAGATACCAACCACACCCACCCATGGGTAAGGGGATGGAATGGGTCATTATCTCCTACAGCCCTGCCCCAGGCTGGGTGAGAACAGGAGGCAATGGAGCACTGCTTTGCCAGTGGGCTTTCCATGTACCTTGGCACCAAATTCTAGTAGAGACATTAGTTCTTGCTGCTGCATTTGTCCCCCTGTTCCGTGGTTATTGTCAGCAACATTTGGACTCTTTCTGTAGCTCCTGAGCTGATCAACCTTGAAAAGGCAGAAGAAGAAGACCCTGAGCTGCTGATAGACAACCAGAGCTAGTTGGACGGGGGGGACGAGCACGAGCTGGAGGAGGACACACAGGCGGGGCCCAAGCATTGGGCACGGCAGCTCACCGAGGAGGACCTGCCTGTCGACGACTATGTGAGTGAGGGAATCACACCCTGGGGTGCCCTGGCCACAGTCCTGAGCTACCTTGGGCATGGTCCTAGGGTGTCCCGGCTGTGCTCCTTGAGATGCCCTGTGCATGCCCTTGGGGTGTCTCCATGGTCCCAGGGAGCTCTGCTCCCCTTCTGGGTTGCCCAGACTGCCCTCCTAGGCTTTCCTGTCCGTGCTTCTGGGGTGCCTCAGCCACACGACCCCCTTACTGCACTGTCTCTTCCTGGCAGTCGGAGAACGGGCTGGAGTTCCACCCTCTGTGGGATGTGCGAGGCTACTGCTGTGCCCAGTGTCACTGTGCTAACCACTACTGCCGGGGCGTCTGTGAGCCCCTGCTGGGCTACTACCCCTACACCTTCTGCTACCAGGGCATGAGGGTCATCTGCTGCATCATCATGCCCTGCAACTGGTGGATCGCGCAGATGCTGGGCAGGGTGTAGCACCCGCCGTGCCCACCTGCTGCACTGCCACCCTCCAGGTGCATGCAGACACAGCCGACAGCGGGGCACTGCTTGGGCGGTGTCCGGTGAGCCTGCACACCTGCCGGCCAGGGCATCTCCCGGTGTGCCAACCCCGCACCCTGCGCTGCTCTCGCAGGGCTGGGGGAGGCCGTACCCAAGAGTGTCGTCGCCAGGCTGAGCATCGAGAGGCAAACAATAAACATCTTGTATGAATGATTGCAAAGAAAATGGAAAGTCGTTTAGTCTCAGTCTGATGCTTAATGGGTCTGCGAAGTGATCTAATTGCATGGCTGCCTCGTCAGGAGCATCCATAACTCAGGTACGGGCACTGCCAGCACTCACCTCACTGGGAACATGCAGAGGTCCCTAATTTGCTCCCTGATGGTGCTGGTGGCTGTTCAGCATGTCCTAACCCTCTGTTTCAGCGTGCCCTGATGCGTTCAGTAGTTGTTACTGACAGCTCAGGGGTGCCACCAGTCCCCTCTGGAGTTGTGTGCAGCACAGGCACAGGGAGAAGCTGGCACAAGGAGCTCCCTGAGGAACCAAGCAGCCAAAGTCAGAGGGAGTCCACTCCTGTGGAGGACCCCGAGTGCCACCAGATGTCCCCAGCCCTGTCATCAACAAATGGGTGAAACCTGAGCTGCAGGAGGGAAGAAGTAAGTCCTCAACACTGAAGCTGCCCTGAGAGGACACTACCTGCCACAGGGCTGAAGGCTTACACCAAAATCCCCATGCACCCCTGGGCAGACTTCTGCCCATGAGCTTGTGGCTCATGCCAAAGCTAGGTCCCAGATTTCATCCCAGGGAGCCAGCTGCTGCCAAGGAGCTGTGACATCCTGCAGGTGTCACCAGGCAAAACCCTCTCAGTGTCACCAAGGGAGCACACTGCCATGGCTGGGAACAGAGACAGGTGCCAGGTGTGGCATTCCCAGGGCTGCCAGACCCCCTTCACATCCCCACAGCTCCTATGGGAGTGTGAGCACATTCTAAGGGCAGTTCCCTTCCTCCCTGTTCACAGCTGCACTGACAAAGTAGTTACAACACTGGGAACACAGTGCAGCAGAGCTCCCCATATGGCATCCCAAGGGACACCAACCAGCCTTGGGGACACCAAGCGTTTCTGACAAGTCCCTTGAGATATTTATCCCACTGAGAGGGGAGGTGCAAACACAGCAGGGGGATGTGTGAAACCCACCCAGCCACAGTTGCTGCAAGAAACCAGAGCCCTGGGGCCAGCCAGCAATGCTTCTGTCCCTTCTCAGGGTGTCCAGACAGGTGACCAAGGTGCACCCAGTGTCTTTGCCAGGACACTGGTGTCCCAAGACTGCCTGGCATCTCTCCCAGAACATGCCTGTACCTCCAGAACGTCTCTCCAAATTAAAGTGAGTTGTCTGTATAAGTGCTATTTAACCAGGTAAGGTCCACACCCTCTGATGGCTGCAGTGCTTTTGCTGCCTGTGGTGATGAGCAGGCCGCACAAGCCTCCACGTTCCCCAGGTTGGCATAACCCATGCTGGTTTTCCTGCAGCTGCTTGGAAACTTCCAGGCTCCCCATGCCACCCTCTGTCAGAACCATCCCCATCCACCCAGCATCACCTCCACCAGATGCCCCAGGAAGGAATCTGCCTGCAGAGGCAGGGGCACAGACCAGGGCAGGGTCCTTCCCTCTGTGCAGGCTTTAACGTGACGATGGGTTTATCCAAATCCGTTCCTGCTTCTCACGTGTCCCTGCCCTGCCTCCATCCATCCACTGCCGTTAGCCAATCTCTAGCACGGCTTCTGTGCTCTGACGCATTCTGCCTTGCCATCCCAAGCCAGGAGGCTTTCAGCCAGCCAGGAGCTGACAACAATCTGATTTACTCACCTGGGTTAAATGCAACATGAGGATTTTGGGCGTTTCCCTCCAGGTTCCTCCGTCAGCAGCGAGGCTGGCCCATACTGGGTCATTGTTGGGCTGGGGCAGCTCACCCAGCACCCAGGCAGCTTTTCCAGAGGGGTGACACTGACAAAGGGCCACCACTGGCTTCACTGCTCTGTTTACACCTGCCTGCTCCCTAGGAACAGTACAGGCAGCCCCGCATCCAGCCAGACACAGCTCATTTGAGTTTGGTGCTTGAGACCCAAAAATCCCCCAAGCTTGGCAGAGGGGTGCTTCACTGCTTCACTGCAGCATCAGGCTCACAAAGGCAGAGGCCTGCTGACAAAATAGCCCAAAAATGAGCAGTAACAAATGAATTTAAAATATTAAATCCACATTTCTTGCCCTGGGGAGCAGCTGGGGTCTGGCATTGCCCCACCCTTTGCTCCAAGCCAGTGGCCAGCAGGTCAAGGATGCACATGTTCACACTGGGCTGAATTTACGCATCCGGCTGCTGGGCTGGGGTGCTCCAGGCCCTCTGCTCCAGCACTGTTACACAACTGTTATGAAGAAAATTCAATTACAGGAGTTATTTGCAAGCAGAAGTGCACCAGTGCATGTTGGAGGAATGCAAACTGCAATGGCCAGAGGTTCCTGGCTGGCCCAGAGTGAGCAGATCAGCCCCAGGGGGACTTGCTGCTCTTCAAGCAGAGGAATTTCCAGGACATGAAAAGTCAAGGAGGCTTCATACAATAAAATATCTTAATATTTATTGTGTCTCAGGACAAAAAGAATTCTACCCAATATATAAAATGAGTTGAAGCAGCATATAATACTGATAATCAAGTCACAGCTGAATCAGTGCAAGGACACCTACCAAGGTAAAGGCACCAGGAGCTACATCATCAAACCTCACTACAGCTTACAAAGAACCAGTACAGCCTGTACTTAAAAGAAGTACAACTATAAAAAAGTATATAAAACCCAGGGGAGGGATGAGACAGCTTGACAACAACCTTGCTGAGCCAAGGCTTCAGGCAGGCAGGACTGTGTTTTAACAGCCCTATCTTGAGAACAACTGTGTCTGGAGAGTGAGGGGATGTCAAGGGGCTGTCAGAGGGAAGCATCTCTTTCCCAGTGGAGGCACTCAAGATGAGCACTGGGACACCCAGGAGGCCACCAGCACAGTGTGGCACTAGGGGCAAGAACTGGGGGCTGTAGTGCCCAGAGGAGTGCCCTGGCTGCAGCCACCACAGCCACACCAATTATCCCAGGCAGTGGCACAGCAGAGTAGTGTCAGGACAAGCCCCTGAGTGCACCAGGACAGCTGCTGCACTCCTTTCTATGAACTAGTTGAGAAGATCAGTCAGTTGAAAGCAAGATTTCACAACGCAGCATCCAGAGGAAAACTGGAGGTGGAGGCATCCTCCCCAGCCATTCCCTGCAACGCACACAGCAGAGTGTGAGTGGACAGGATGGATTTATACACAGGGTAAAATGACACAGCAGACACTGTGTTGCAGGTGCCCTCTAATCCTAAACCCCCCACACATGGTACCCCCAACCCCATGGGTGACCAGCAGCAGCCAGGGGGGCAGAGGAAGCCCACCAAGCTTACAGACATACCCAGCCATAGGCACAGAGTGCTAGGGGCCAGCTACACCGTCTCATACTGATTGTTTGTGATGTACTGGGACAGGCAGCAGGAGAGAATGATGCCAATCAACTGAAAAAGAGAAAAAACAAACCCCACCTGTCAGAGGTAGCCAAAACCAGGGAGAGGTGTTTTCAGGAGAAAACCTGACAAATTGATACAGGGTTTTATGAAATCCAAGGATGGACAGTGGGGTTTACAAACCACAAGGGCTGCTGCACCCTGCTTCAGAATCACCAAAAGTGGCTGAAGCACAGGATCCTGGCAGGCACCAACTAAACAAGCTTTTCACAAGAGATGCTCCAGGTCCCATCCCATTACATGTTGCTTCACAAAGCATCTACTGTTTTATGGTAATTGCAGAGATTACACAGATATCAGGAGTGTCACAGCCAATTACACAGCCACCGGAGAATGGCAGCACCTCTCCCTGTTGCAAGGACAGTGGGGAAGCAAGGCTGCTGTTCTCATATCAAGAAGGTACTATTATCACAAAACAGCCTCCCAGCACCTGTGCAGACTTCAAGGCCAGATCCTGCATGATTCTGACCTCCACAAGCAAAGTTAGAGGCACATTGGCACAACAGGTCCCTGTCAGATGCATGACCCAGCCAAGCTTGCTGAAGAGGCAATAAAAGCTAGGAACTGGTTACAGTTCCCAAGCCTGCCATCAGCTGAGATAATGTTGCAGCTGAGAGTGTGTGTGCAGTTCACCATTCGTGTATCAGCCACATCTCAGTGAGTCCAGAGCCAGACCAGCGCAGCGGGGGAGGAGTGGGGCGAGCAGCAGGCACAGCAGAGCAGCTCCAGCTCTCAGGCTCTTCCGAAGCATTCAGCAGCATGAGCTGCAGCCAGGGGCTGCCAGCTCCCACCTCTGCCCCAGTTCAGTCCATCCATTAGCGAAAACACATGGTGACAAGCTCATCACAGCTGAGTATCTTGGCAGGTTCCTGCTCCCCAGGCCAGCATGGGCAGCGTGCAGTCCCGGCCAGCAGCACCTTAATGCTCGTGTCACAGCCGCTGGGTGCTGCGTCAAGGGGAGGCAGAATTTGAGCCCCTCCAAAGTCAAGGCTGGCCGCTCAGCACTAAGAGCCCAGCACGCTTCCACAGTCCAACTGAAGGAGGACCAGCTGCACATCCTGCAGCCTGGCTGCTGTGCATTGGAAAGCCCTCGGCACCTTGGGAAACCCCAGCGTGGCATCAGTGCCCAGCTGGCAGAGCTGGGGGCAGGGGCCTCCCGTTTCCTGCCGGGATAAAGCTGCTGGAGCTGGGGCTGGTGAGCACACTGCTGCTGCAGCTCCTGCAGGAAGTGCCCAGCACCATAAAGTTGTCTTGCGTTATGGAACCAAAAATGTGTATTTGATTTCATCTGTTGAAAGCAGTTGGGGAGATGTTCTTTTTTATCTCTTGTAACTCTGGGGGGAGGGGGGCAGATGCCTTCTGATAATGAGCCAACTGTTAAAACCAGGTGGGGCAGTGTTTCTTATCTCTTTCACCACCAGTCCTCCCTCTAGGGGGATATTTTCTGCTAATGGGCCATTAAGGCTCACCAATGACATGACATGACACATTCCATCATCCCATTGTGAGATGCTCCACCTGGTGAGGGGGGAGCCAACCATTCCTACCTAGATAAAAACTGAGACGCAGGAACACGAGGTATCTGGTTCCACCGGATTCCCAGAGGAAGACTGGACCCTTCTCACCATCACTGGGCCCTTTTCTCTCAGGATCATCTCTGCTCCAACAGCACCACATCTGCCACTCCAGGAGGACTTACTTTTGGACTGCTTCCAACACCCCGACCAACAGGGTGTAGCTCTGACTCTGTCAGGGTTTCTAGGATTGTTGTTTGTTTGCTTGTTTGTTTGGTTGGTTGGGTTTTTTACTACTACATTTCTATTGTTAATATTCCTGGTAAAGAACTGTTATTCCTATTCCCAAATCTTTGCCTGAAAGCCCTTAATTGCAAAATTATAATTTGGAGGGGGTGAGGGGTTTACATTCTCCGTTCCAAGGGAAACTCCAGCTTTCCCTGGCAGATACCTGTCTTTCCAAACCAAGACAAATTTTGGCACCCAACGTGGGGCACGAGGGCATTGAGAGAAAGGAATAACAGTTCTGTGTACTAGATAGAAGCCCACTGGACAGAATCAGGTGGTCTAGCTTTCCCTGGTTTGGGTGGCACGTGGTCGTGGCTGTATTTCTGCCATTTGCAGGCCCTTACCTAAACATGGGCCCTATAACTAAGGCTACTGTGGCTGGCATCCAGTTTATTTTGTGGGTTAATTAGGTGAAGAATTCATGGATTTTTAACTTCCTCTGGAAAGCAAGCACATGGATTCAGGGCTATCATACACTAACTCTGTGTTTCTGGGGTTACTTTAACAATGGTACCTACTGTGAGGAAAAAGCACCAAGGGAAATTTTCTCCCAACTCTTTACCAAGCTCTTCGGGTCTTTCCCACCAGTTTTTTAAGGGTTCAAACCTCCTCTGAATGCTAATGATATCATACAGTGGCTGGTGTTGCTTATAGGCCTATTCTATTTAGCATTCAGAGATAAGGGGAGATTGGCCTGCGTAAACACCCAGATGCGTACCCCAGAGAATAAGGATGCTGCCCAAGAGCCCGCCCCTGCCCCACAGCCTGCCTCAGAGATAAACCACCCAGACTGGGTGAAGGAGATAGGCCAAATGCTGAGGGAGTACATTTCCCCAGTTGGTGGGAAACACTCCCCCTGCCCTGACAAAAGGGAGTCTGATAGTGCAGCAATAGAACCCACAGACATTACAACTGTCCAGGTTCTAGCTGAACCACAGGGGCAGTCACAGCCAGCAGCAGTTGCCCCTGTGGAAACAAAGAAATCTAAGGTGAAAATGGCAAACCCAGATAATAAGAATAAGAAAGGAAGGTCCTCACAACCCGCAGGGGAATCACAAGTTCAAATCATCACCAACTCCCTGTCGTATGAAAGTCTCCATAATCTACAAAAAGATATTGTACGACGGGAACGTGAAGCTTACACAGCCTGGCTACTTCAAGTCTGGGACCTTATGGGTACAGGTGTGCAACTAGATAGTGGTAAGGCAAGGAATTTAAGACCCTTGACCCGGGACTCGGATATAAATCAGGTATTTGTAAGAGAGCCTGAACCCCTTTCCCTCTGACAGTGGCTTTTAATGAGTGTAAGAGAAAGATTTGTCCACAAAGAAAAAATGCAGGAGCACCACCATAAAATGTGCTAAAAAACTCTTGAAGAAAGAATCCAACAGCTGAGAGAAGTGGCAGTACTGGAAGTACTTTTTGAGAAGAGCGGACAGCATAATAATGACCCTGACAAGGTTAGATACACAAGGCAGATGTTGTAGAATCTGGCAAATCTAAAGCCATCTCAGTACACTACCTTCATTGCAACAATTAATGCTGAGGACAATCGAAAGACAGTGAAGTCTGTTGCCAATAAGCTTAGAAATTATGAGAGTATGATCAATGGCCCCATGCAAGCTCATATCTCTGCCGTGGTTAAAGAACTCAAAGAAAAAATGAGAGAGGTGAGGGAAGAAATGAGGAGGAAAAGTTCCAATGTGGCACCAGTGCGAGTCACAAGTCCCAGAGTTAGAGCCCAATGACCCCCAGCTAAAAAGAAAGAGTACACCCCAATAGCTGACCCATAGTTTTATCTGCTTGACCATGGGGAAGACATGAGAGTGTGAGATGAGAAACCCACTTCTGTTCTGGCAGCACGGGTGCATAAGCTCAAGAAGAACAACACTCACCAAGGGGGTTCCACTAAAATAAAAGTAGCCTCAACCTCCCATGACCAAGCTGCCAGAAGTCAAAATGCTAGGTCAAATCCCCTCGATAGAACCTCTAGTATGTATGCTCAGGGAAGGAATAACCAGTGCTAGAAGGGCCCTGCCTCTAGCCAGGTAAAGAAAAGAGATAATTGGATCTATTGGACTGTGTGGATCCGATGGCCTGGCACATCTGACCCACAAAGATATACGTCTTTGGTTGACACTGGTTCCCAATGTACCCTGATACAATCAAAGTATGTAAGAGCAAAACCCATTTCTATCTCTGGAGTGACAGGAGGGTCCCAGCAGCTGACTGTAGTGGAGGCCGAAGTGAGTTTTACTGGGAATGAGTGGCAGAAACACCCCATCGTGACTGGCCCAGAGGCCCCGTGCATCCTCGGCATAGACTATCTCAGAAATGGATATTTCAGTGACCCAAAAAGATATCGTTAGGCTTTTAGAGTAGCTGCTGTAAAGACGAAAGACATCAAACAACTAAATACCTTGCCTAGTCTCTCAGACGACCCCTCCGCTGTGAGACTGCTGAGAGTTAAAAAACAACAAATACCAATCGCCACAGCAACAGTACACCGCCAGCAATACAGCACTGACAAAGATTCTGTGGCTCCGATCCATAAGATAATTCATAAACTAAAGAGCCAAGAGGTAGTCAGCAAGGGTCATTTGCCTTTCAACAGCCCTATATGGCCAGTGTGTAAGCCCAGTAGAAAATACTGACAGTAAATTACCGTGGTCTGAATGAAATCATGCCACCACTGAGCGCTGCCGTGCCAAACATGTTGGAGCTTCAGTACGAGCTAAAGTCCAAAGCAGCAAAGTGGTACGCGACCATCAATATTGCCAATGCCTTCTCCATTCCTTTGGCAGCAGAGTGCAGGCCCCAGTTTGCTTTCACCTGGAAAAGTGTGCAGTACACCTAGAACCGACTACCCCAGGGGTGGAAGCACAACTCCACCATCTGCCATAGACTGATCCAAGCTGCACTAGAAAAAAGTGAGGCTCCAGATCATCTACAATACATCGATTACATCATTGTGTAAGAAAACACGGCAATACAAGTCTTTGAGAAAAGAAAGAAAATCATCCAGATTCTCCTGGAAGCCGGTTTTGCCATCAAGAAGAGCAAAGTCAAGAGACCTGCCCAGGAAATCCAGTTTCTGAAAGTAACGTGGCAAGATAGATGACGTCAAATTCCCACTGAGGTCATCAATAAAATCACCGCAATGTCTCCACCGACCAGCAAAAAGAAAACGCAAGCTTTCCTAGGCACCATAAGTTTTTAAAAGATGCACATCCCTGAGTACAATCAAATTGTGAGCCCTCTGTACCTGGTTACTCGCAAGAAGAACAATTTCCACTAGAACCCAGAACAGCAACACGCCTTTGCCCAGATCAAGCAGGAAATTGCTCATGCGGTAGCCCTTGGCCTAGTCAGGACGGGACCAAAAGTAAAGAACGTGTTCTACTCCGCAGCCGAGAGCCATGGTCTGTCCTGGAGCCTTTGGCAGAAGGTGCCTGGTGAAACTCGAAGCCGACCACTGGGATTCTGGAGCTGAAACTACAGAAAGTCCGAAGCCAATTACACTCCCACAAAGAAAAAAATCTTGGCTGCCTATGAAAGAGTTCAAGCCGCCTCAGGGGTGATTGGTACTGAAGCACAACTCCTCCTGGCACTCCAACTACTGGTGCTGAAGTAAATGTTTAAAAGAAAGGTTCCCTCTACCCACCATGCCACCGACACCACATAGAGAAAATAGATCGCCCTCATCACTCAGCGCGCCCGTATTAGAAAACCAAATCGCCCTAAGATTTTGGAAGTAATCACCAACTATCCAGAAGCTGAAAACTTCAGTCTCACTGACAAAAAAAACAAAAGCAAGTAACATGAGCTGAAGAAGCTCCACCATATAACCAACTTCCAGCAGAAGAAACACGCTACGCTCTTTTCACTGACGGTTCCTGTCGCATCGTAAGGATGAACCAGAAGTAGAAAGCAGCCGTATAAAGCCCCACAAGACAAGTTGCACAAGCCACGGAAGAAAAAAGTGGATCAAGCCAGCTTGCCGAACTCAAAGCTGTTCAATTAGCCCTGGACATTGCTGAAAGAGAGAAGTAGCCAAAGCTCTACCTCTACACTAATTCGTAGGTAGTAGCTAATGCTCTGTAAGGCTAGCTAGAAAAGTAAAAAAAACCAACTGGCAGCATAGAGGAAAACCAATCTGGGCTGCTAATAAGTAAAAAGATATCACCACCAGGGTAGAGAAACTACCTGTAAAAGTCCGTCATGTGGATGCCCATGCCCCCAAAAGTTGAGCCAATTGTCTTGGTTTCGAAAGACAGGTATCTGCCAGGGAAACTGGGGTTCTCCTAGAATGGAGAATACCAACCCCTCACACCCCGACGAATTATAATTTTGCAATCAAGGGCTCTCAGGCAAAGATGTTGGGAATAGGAATAACAGTTCTTTACTAGGAAATATTAACAATACAAATGTGATAGGAAACAAAACCACCCAACCAACCAAACAAATAAACAAATAAACAACAATTTTGGAAGAAAACCCTGACAGAGTCAGAGCCTCAATCTGACCCTGTGATTCAGGATGTTGAAAGCAGTCCAAAGTAAAGTCCTTCTGAAGTGGCAGACGTGATTCTGTTGGAGCAGAGATGATTTTGTGAAAAAAGCAGGTCCAGGAGTCGTAAGGAGGGGGGTCCGGGACTGGTGAGATGGAGTCTGGTGAGACGAAATCCGGTCTTCCTCCCGACAGAAAATCGGGTGGAAAAAAATCTGGCTGCTCTCCTGTCTTGTCAGGGAGGGATGAAGAGGACAATCCTCCTGAGAAGCCCTGGCTCTGGATTAGGGTAGAGAAGGGAAGCAGGACGGCTAGCACAGGAGGCGAAGAAATTCTTGCCACACCGCAGGGGAGGAAAAACGCAGAGCACCCAGCTCCTGCAGCAGCGCAGCACCGGCGCGGCCCAGCCTTCCCTCCCGGCCGCCTTCCCTCCCCCCACCCCCCACCGCCAGGGCATGAGATGTATAGAAATGCAAATGCACCGCACAGGCTGGGGAAGGTGGCAATGGCCTATCAAGGTGGGACATCAGGCCCCCAAACAGATGGAAATAGAATACACAAAACCCGGCTCCACAACCCAGGACACCAATGAAGAGCACCGAAACAACGAGCAGGTAGATCAAGCTGCAAAGATAGAGGTGTCTAAGATAGATTAGCAACACAAAAGAAAGTCGTTCCTAACTCAGTAAGCCCATGATGCCTCAGGTCATCAAGGCAGAGATGCCACCTATAAGTAAGCACAAGACCAAAAAGTAGATCTAACTATGGACAGTATTTCACAGGTTATCCACGACTGTGGGACATGTGCTGCCATCAAGCAGGCCAAGCAAGTAAAGCCCCTATAGTACAGTGAATGGTAGTCCAAATATAAGTATGAAGAGGTCTGGCAGATTGGTTACATCACCCTGCCCCAAACTCGCCAAAGCAAGCGCTACGTGCTAACCATAGTAAAAGCCACCACTGGGTGGCTAGAGACCTACCCTGTGCCTCATGCCGCTACCCAAAACACCATCCTGAGCCTAAAAATCAAGTCCTGTAAAGACATAGCTCCCCTGAAAGAATCAAGTCAAACAACAGAACCCATTTCAAGAACAGCCTTATAAACACCTGAGCTAAAGAACACAGCATTGAATAGATATATCACATCCCTTATCATGCACCAGCTGCCAGGAAAGTTAAACAGTGCAATAAACTACTTAAGACCACCCTGAAAGCACTTGGCAGGGGGACCTTCAAAAATTAAGAAGTGAACTTAGCAAAAGCCACCTGGATGGTCAACACCCGAGGCTCCATCAATCGAGCTGGTCCTGCCCAGTCTGCCCCCTTGCACACAGTGGATGAAAATAAAGTCCCTGTGGTACACATGAGAAGTATTTTAAGAAAGACTGTTTAAATTAACCCCACCTCAAGCAAAAGCAAACCCATCCGTAAGATTGTTTTTGCTCAAGAACCTGGTTACACTTAGTGAGTAATGCAGAAAAATAAAATAAAATAAAAAAAAACAGATGTGTACCACAGCAAAACCTAATCCTAAGTGAGAATTAAGTGTAAGGGTTCATTCTGTACAGCAAAGTTTATTGATTTAAGTATGATGCAAATTATAATAGAATAAGGGGTGGATAATGTCTTGGGTTATAGAACCAAAAATGTGTATTCTATTTCATTTGTTGAAAGCAGTTGGGGAGATGTTTATCTCTTGTAACTCTGGGAGGAGGGGGGGCAGATGCCTTCTGATAATGAGCCAACTGTTAAAACCAGGTGAAGCAGTGTTTCTTATCTCTTTCACCACCCGTCCTCCCTCCAAGGGGTTATGTTCTGCTAATGGGCCATTAAGACTCCTCAAGCAGTCATCCCCAAGCAGACATCCCCAAGGAGACATCTACATTCCATCATCCCAATGTGAGATGCTCCACCCAGTGGGGGAAGACAACCATTCCTACCTGGATAAAAACTGAGACGTAGAAACACAAGGTATCTGGCTTTACCAGATTCCCGAAAAAAAACTGGACCCTTCTCACCATCACTAGACCCTTCTCACTATCACTGAACCCTTTTTTCTACAAGATCATCTCTACTCAAACAGAACCACATCTACCACTCCAGGAGGACTTACTTTTAGACTGCTTCCAACACCCTGACCAACAGTGTCAGGTTGTAGCTCTGACTCTGTCAGGGTTTTCTAGGATTGTTGTTTGTTTACTTGTTTGTTTGTTTTACTACTACATTTGTTAATATTCCTAGTAAAGAACTGTTATTCCTATTCCCAAATCTTTGTCTAAAAGCCCTTAATTGCAAAATTATAATTTGGAGAGAGTGAAAAGTTTACATTCTCTATTCCAAAAAAACCTCCAGCTTCCCTTGGCAAATACCTGTCTTTCCAAAACAAGACACCCTGTGTGCACATAAGTGATGCGGGCAGGCCAGGACTTGCCTGTGGTGATGCCCAGAGCTTTGGGGGATGGTGCCTGATGGGTCAATGGTGTGATGGAGAGCATGATGGCACCTCCCTACTGTTGTATTCCCTTTTGGTATCCCCTCCCCTGTGAAACTTTACCTGTCCCTTGACTCTGACCTATGGCCTTTGGCCATAGGTAACTCCGCCCCCTTACCCTGAAAGGGATAAAACCCCCTTTTCCCTTCGGGGTCGCCCTCTTTCGCCTTGGGATCCCTTCAGGAAATAAACCTTGGAACAACATCTCGGGGTAAGAGCCTCCTTTGGTTTTATGTCCCTATCTTGGAGTTTCCCCTCCCCCTAACCTCCCTAAATCTGAGCTGGCAACGGGTCTCAGGGGGCTGAGGGAAAGGGGATAACTTCAGTTGGCGTCCACGTGGCCTGAAAACCACGCAAGAGCTGGAGTCTCTTATTTTTGAGATCTCAGAAGCTTTTGGACTGTTCAACTCTTCTCCACTGATCCAGCTGCTTTTTGTGCAGTTGGGGGCGGTAGAAGCAGGGTCGGCAGCCTGTGCAGTCACACAGGTCGATTCGATAGGAACTGTTATAGGAAAAGAGCAGGGCACCCCAAAAAAGCACGTGATCCGTCCCCCAGGCAAAGACGGGGGGTGGGCAGTCCCGTGTGATTGGGAAAAAGAAAGATCTTTTGCTGCACGTGGGCATTGAGCCCACAGCCACGCAGTGAAACCCTTTTAGGACCCAGTTAACATCTTAGAAGTGGTGTTTGTAATTCATCTCTGGGGGGTCAGGCGCCGACTGTCCCAGAGATCCACGGCGTCTCGGGGTGTTGCGGGCTTTGAGGAGAACCCCGGGAAACGGGGCGACCCCCTCACAGCCCCCGGAGCCGGAGAAGCTCGGCAGGGTGCCAATTCCCCGCCCAGATTACCCCCCCCACGTCCCGGAGTTCTCGGAAGTGAGAGACGGACTGGGGACAGAGCTGTGTGTGTGTGTGTGTGTGTGTGTTTTTCTTAACGCTTTAACATCACAAATATGGGTTCTAACCTTTCCACTGACCAAAGGAGCCTTTTAAAGCACCTTAAATCTGCTTTGAAAGTTCTTAAAATCCCAAATAGTTTATTAATGAGTTTTATCCGTTGGCTGTTTGCTGAGTTTCCAAATTTTAACCCCCAGAATGTTCAATCCGTGGCTTTTTGGGATGAGATTGGGGAATTACTCACCTTAAAAATTGAAAATGGAGACACAAAAGCTTCAAAATTTATCCCAATTTTCTTAAAAGCACGCAAGCATCTATTGGAATTAGAACGCAGCAAACAGCCACAGAAAACCCCTTCATCCTCCTTTTTCCCTTCCCAGTCCCCTATTCCCTACGAGAAAACCTCTCAGCCACCCCAATATGCTGTGGCGTGGAAGGGGGATAATGGCGATGACCACGTGGTGGCTTCCCCCCCCCTCAGCCCCCTCCTCCCCCACAGCCCCGTCTCTCTCCCATACCCTGTGCTTTGCAACCCCGCCCCCTGCCTTCCCTCCGCCCCCTGTTGCCTTGACAACGCGTGTAGCGTCCTTTTCCCCAGCCCCCAGCCCGGCACGAAACATGGGGAGAGGGGGGGGGGCGCAAACCGCGGGCGGCGCGGCAGCGCAAACCGCGGGCGGCACGGGCGGCGCAGACGACCCGTGCTCGCGCGGCGGCGGTGGGGGAGGGGCGGCGGCAGCAGCGCGCGGTGGTGTTGGCGGTGCCGCGAGCGGCGCGCGGGGCGCTGCGGGCGGCGGACCCGACCCCGTCCAGGAGGCGCGCGGCCCCGGTCCCATCCCCCACGGCACACGCGGCTGCGGCGGGGGCGGGGCGGGGCCCGGTGCCTCTCTCGGCAGGAGCGGGGCGGGGCCCTCGCCTCCCCCCAGCCGCGAGTGGGGGGGCGATTTACTCGCAGCTCCAGACCCGATGCATGCTAATGACTCCTGGAGGGGGGAAGGGAAAGTACCTATTCCTACACTAACCCAAACTGAATCTGATGATAATATCCCTTTTGTTGCCCCTGTAGAATACCTTGGTAAGAGAAATGGAAGGAAACAATACAAGCCTTTCTCTTACCAAGATAAAAAGGAGCTATGCAAAATTCAAAGAGAATTTGGAAGACCTAGTGAAATTTTTAAAAGCATGATGACTGCTACCTTTAGCTCCAATGAATTGGTCCCAAATGATATTAAAGATTTATTCAGATGTTTACTAACACCCTCGGAATATGATTTATGGGAATGCATGTGGAAAAAAGCTTTAAATGTAATATTACAGGAAATTCAACAGACTCCTGCTTTAGCACAGGATGGGGATGGGAATGATATAACATTGGACCATCTCTGCGGTACCGGGGAATTGCACTGCCCTGAAAGACAGACCCGATTATTATCAAAGCAAATTTTGGATAAAATTTGTAGTGCAGCAGAAAAATCTTTTTACCAGTTACCAACACCTGAAACTAAGGGCAGCTATACCAGTATTAAACAATTTCCTTCAGAGAATTTTTTGCAGTTTTTGGACCGTTTACGCACTCAGGTTGAAAGACAAGTCCCACAATCATCTATACACAACGAACTGATTAAAGAGATAGCTCAGAGGAATGCTAATGAAACTTGTCGTAGAATTATCCTTAGTCTCCCATCAGAACCAACTCTAGCTCAGATGATCGAGGCTTGTACCAGGAAAGCAGAGCTGTTCAGCGCACCTGAAAGCAATCCTGGATTGCCACATCCCAGGACAGCAGCGCCGGTACGACCTGAACCACGGCGGCAACCACTGTCACCAGACCGCCTACAGCACATCATCTGCCATCTCTGCAGACAGCCTGGACATTTTGCAGTTTCCTGCCCTCGGAATTAGAACCAGAACCAGCAAAGGAAGCCCAACAAACAAAAAAACTAGCTTCTCAGCGCGTCCCCATGGCTAATGCTCTCACGCGTGCAAAAACAAATATGAGGGGTCTCCCACCAGTTGACACCTCTCTCTTAACAACAAAGGGGGAGGGGGTGGGGGAAAAGAAAAATGAAAATAGTAAATGTTTGGTTAACAAGGTTTGGCAGCCGCAAGGCCGGTACAGGCTTGTGACTACCAAAGGTTTTCATTTCAGATCTGCAGACTGGATATTAATTGCAGTGCATCCATCAGACATCTCACAGGATCTGAAGGATAACCACACGGAGATGTTCAGTGAGTGTTTTGTTATTGGGGATACTGCACACACACCAGAGAAGATTGAGGTATTTCCAATGTCCATTAAGGGGAACATGACAGGCCTTATGCTCTTGGCACGCTGCAAATACCCACCATTCTACCTGACAGAAGGACAAGTTGTTGCCCAGGCTATTCCCGATCCAGCAGAGGTAATAGCAGAGGGAAAATCGCCGGAAGTCTACTGGGCAGAGGTGGTAGGTGAGGACAAGCCTTCCATGGCATGCAATATAGCAAATGGGTCAGAGCGCCTCCATGTGGAGGGGGTCCTTGATACAGGAGCCAGCGTGACCGTTCTACCAGAGAGCAAGTGGCCATCAAACTGGGAATTGCAACCTGTTGCAGGCAAACTTCAGGGCATAGGAGGAATCACATTGGCAAAAATATCAAAAAATATAGTTCAAATAGAGGGTCCCGATGGAAAAGTGGCAAGTGTCCATCCATTTATTGCAAAATACAAAGCCCCCCTGTGGGGGAGGGACACCTTGTCCCAGTGGGGAGTTCAATTGGTCATTCCTAAGACACCCCAGGATTTTTAGAAATAGCCACTGTGACGCGCCCTGCCCAAAAGTTAACATGGTTGGATAACACCCCAAAATGGGTAGCACAGTGGCCATTGAGCAAAGAAAAGCTCAAGGCGCTTGAGGAGCTTGTGGAGGAACAGGTGGCTCAGGGTCACCTGGAAGAAACAACAAGCCCTTGGAATTTCCCAGTCTTTGTAATAAAAAAACCGGGAAAGGACAAGTGGAGGTTGCTCCATGACCTCAGGGAGATAAACAAAATGATAGAGGACATGGGACCACTTCAACCAGGTATGCCTTCTCCAACAATGCTCCCGAGAGATTGGCAATTGGCTGTATTAGATATCAAAGATTGCTTCTTTCAGATTCCTCTACACACAGAAGATGCCCCAAGGTTTGCATTCTCGGTTCCTACCCTAAATCGTCAAGGCCCTATGAAAAGGTATCATTGGAGATCTCTTCCTCAAGGCCTGAAATTATCGCCTTTCATATGCCAACAGTATGTAGCATCTTTACTGTCACCTGTTCGTGCTGAGAGACAGGATGCCATCATCCTCCACTACATGGATGATGTGCTGGTGTGTGCCCCCAATGACTCTATACTCCAACACACGCTTGACCTAGTGGTTAAGGTTTTAACCTCTGCTGGATTTCCGTTACAGGAAGACAAAGTTCAAAGGATGCCACCTTGGAAGTACCTGGGCTTACAGATTACAGCGAGGACTGTTGTTCCTCAAAAACTGGAAATCGACTGTAATCCTAAAACCTTAGCAGATCTCCACTCCCTGTGTGGGTCATTGAATTGGGTAAGACCCTGGCTAGGCCTCACAAATGAGGACCTAGACCCTCTTTTCAATTTATTGAAAGGGGAGAGGGAGCTGGCCTCCCCCAGGGAGCTGACCCCAGAGGCAAGGACAGCAATCGAAAAGGTACAGAAAGCCTTGTCAGAGAGGCAAGCACACAGGTACGAACCAAGCTTACCTTTTCATTTCATTGTGCTAGGAAAGCTGCCACACTTGCATGGTTTGATTTACCAATGGATCAAGGGGCAGAGAGATTCACTCTTAATCATAGAGTGGGTCTTTCTCTCGCACCAAAGATCCAAGACCATCACTGAGCCACAAGAGTTGATAGCTCAATTGATTCAAAAGGCCAGGTTAAGACTATGTGAACTGGCTGGTTGTGACTTTGCATGTATTCACCTCCCAATCAAACTCTCAGAGGAGGGAAAGAACTCTCCAAAGAAACTAACCAAAGAGATGTTTGAGCATTTGCTCCAGAGCAATGCCAGTCTCCAATTATCTCTGGACAGCTACAGGGGACAAATATCAGTCCATGCCCCATCCCACAAGCTGTTCAATGAGGAATTCCACCTCATTCCTCGTGAGAAACAGAGTCGGAGACCACTCAAGGCTCTCACGGTGTTCACCAATGCTTCTGGGGCATCCCACAAGTCGGTGATGACTTGGAGAAATCCTCAGACTCAGCATTGGGAAGCTGATGTGGAGTTTGTGGAGGGATCGCCTCAGGTGGCTGAACTGGCTGCAGTGGTGAGAGCTTTTGAGAAGTTCTCGGAGCCAATTAACTTGGTGACTGACTCTGCATATGTAGCTGGGGTAGTGTCCAGAGCGGAGCAGGCTGTGCTCAAAGAGATCGAGAATGAGCACCTATTTAGGTTGCTTTCAAAGCTGATTTATTTGGTTTCTAATCGGGAATATCCATTCTTCGTGATGCATGTAAGGTCACACACCGATTTGCCAGGTGAAATTGCAGAAGGGAATCGTCGAGCAGACTCCCTTGCTGCGCCAGTAGAAAAAGCACGCCTCCCTGACATCTTCCAACAGGCAAAACTGAGTCACCAACAGTATCATCAAAATGTGCCAGGTCTGATCCGTCAGTTCCAGCTAACACGGAGTCAGGCTCGAGCTATCGTGTCCACCTGTCCCAATTGCCAGCTCCAGGCCATGCCATCCATGGGTATGGGGGTTAATCCCCGAGGCCTTGGCAGTTGTGAGGTGTGGCAGACCGACATCACACACATTCCTAGCTTTGGTCGCCTCAAATATGTCCATGTAAGTATTGACACACACTCAGGTGCAGTGTATGCCTCTGCCCATGCAGGAGAAAAAGCTGTACATGCCAAACAACATCTAGTGCAAGCTTTTTCGGTTTTGGGGATCCCAAAAGAAATTAAAACAGACAATGGCCCAGCGTACGTGTCCAAGGAGTTCCTGGAATTTGTCCAGCAGTGGGGAGTGGAACATAAGACAGGCATCCCTCACTCCCCCACAGGCCAAGCTGTGGTTGAACGGGTGCATCAGACACTCAAACAGGTTCTGGCTAAACAGAGCAGCACAACTGTGTGGATGTCTCCACAGCAGAAGCTCTGCAAAGCCCTGTTTACCATCAATTTTCTTAACTGTTCTTTTGAAAACATGAGTCCACCTGTGGTTCGTCATTTTAACAGTGGCAATCAATTCAAACTGTCCCATCGTCCACCGGTCCTGATCAGGGATCCTGAAACCTGGGAAACCAAGGGTCCCTATGAGCTTGTAAACTGGGGTCGTGGCTATGCGTGCGTAGCAATGCCCTCAGGCCCTCGGTGGATCCCCCAGAAGTGGGTAAAACCTTTTGTCCCCAAAAATCCAGCTCCAGCAGAAGGGGATGGAAAGCAAGTCACCACTGCCTCCAAGAGGAGACGACGTCGAATGGAGGAAAGAGAATCTTCCTAGGTGTGGACTCTTTCCCGAAGTAACAGAAACTTTTAATATATTTTGAAATGTTTGTTTTTCCCTTTTAGAGAAAACCCTCCTCCCATTTATCCCTGTGATGAATCTCAGTCAAATTGTCATCCTGTTATTGCTGAACAGTCTGGCAGCTGCATGGATCGTCCCTCAGCCATGTCAAAATGTCTGGGTGACCCTGGCACAGACACTTCAGCAGGAAAACATATGTTTGTCCACTGCGTCAGCAAAGAATCCTATGTCCACCTGTCTGGTAGGAATTCCATTGCAGGCTGGAGAGTTTCCTGCGGGACTGGACACTCATATGTCCAATGAAATTCCAAAGTCACTTCTCCTAAAACCATACAAAAATAATCAGCAGGAAGCTGTGGTAACTGCAAACCCCTTAGTGGAGTGGTTACCAAACCTGCCTGAGATGGCTCAGGAACCCCAAGAGTTAGAGCTATTGGGTTCCTCCCCTGCATCATACTGCGTACATTTTTCTGTCTATCCAAAACCCCCTAGCACTGATGAATACCACTATATAAAACAATATCGTGGGGAGTTTACTGCAAACAGGTGGTGTCATAACCTAAGCCATGTTGCAGCTGACAACCCACCTCACTCAAGTCCCAAAAGCCTCCCTAAGGGATTCTTCTTGATTTGTGGGGATCGAGCATGGGCAGGAATTCCATCTCGGCTTTTAGGAGGGCCATGTACTGTAGGGCGGTTGTCTGTATTGACACCCAACAAAACTCTAATTGGTGAATGGACTCACAAACACAATTCGACAAACAAAATTCATAAGAGAAGTGCTGACAATTTGGATTCAAATTGTAATTCAGACATTTTTCATTGGGCAAAGTCAAAAAGAGTTGCTGTGTCCCTGTTTCTTCTGTGGGTCGCAGCAGCCAAAGCTCTAGGTGAATTGGGTCACTTAGAGTGCTGGGTAGTCAAACAGGCAAATCTGACCTCAACTGCCATCAGTGCCCTCCTAGAAGAGGAGGGAATTACTAGACAGGCCACGCTGCAGAACCGTGCAGCGATCGACTTTCTCCTGCTGCTTCATGGACATGAATGCCAGGAATTTGAAGGACTCTGCTGCATGAACCTGACGTCGAAAGCACCAAACGTCCACGCTGCCCTTCGGAGCATGAACAACCTGATCGGACAAATGAAGCAAGAATCTGAGGACTGGTTCAATGAACTGTTCAAAGGCTGGGGAGTCACAGGGTGGTGGACTTCTATAGTCAAAACAATTTTGTTATTCCTTGCTATCCTTTTCCTTGTAACCTTAGCATTCGGAATCCTACGTCGTTTAGTTTTCAAAGCTATCAATGGTCTCATACCTCCTACCTCAGAAGTCAACCACATAGAGTTGGCAAACCTAAGGCAAACTGATTTCCCCACCAGGTGTAAGTGGTGGGAAAGAGAAAACTCACACTCCATGTAACTTATTGTTTTTCCTTTAATTTTGTTAAACAAAAAAGGGTGAGATGTTGTATTCCTTTTGGTATCCCCTCCCCTGTGAAACTTTACCTGTCCCTTGACTCTGACCTATGGCCTTTGGCCGTAGGTAACTCCGCCCACTTACCCTGAAAGGGATAAAACCCCCTTTTCCCTTCGGGGTCGCCCTCTTTCGCCTTGGGATCCCTTCAGGAAATAAACCTTGGAACAACATCTCGGGGTAAGAGCCTCCTTTGGTTTTATGTCCCTATCTTGGAGTTTCCCCTCCCCCTAACCTCCCTAAATCTGAGCTGGCAACGGGTCTCGGGGGGCTGAGGGAAAGGGGATAACTTCACCCTACACACTTGTGTCTTGCCCCAGCTATGCAGATCAACACAGATGTGAACTCAGCCACCAGCCTGCTGGATCAGTTCCACAAAAAACACTGCCTCTTTGTCATCTCGGCCCCCGACCCCTCTAACCGCTATTACAAGATGCAGATCTCCATGCTGCAGGTGAGGAGACCTTCCTGCTGCCCCCCTCCCCACTTCCACATCCAGCACCTCCTCACTGTCCCTCTCCTCCACAGCAAGCTGCCTGCGGGCTGGACCTGCGCCACGTCACCACTGTGGAGCTGGTGGGGCAGCCCCCACACGAGGTGGGACGCATCCAGGAGCACTGGCTGTCCCTTGGCATCATCAAAGAGCTCAGGTAGGGGAGGTGGGGCTGTCCTGCAGAGCCAACTGGCTATTCAAGGGGACAGGGAATGGGAATGCCTCTAGGAATGGCAAAGCATGAGGTTGCAGCTGGGTTCGTGAAGAGCCCCTTTCTACTGCACCAGAGGGACTCATGCAATGGGGGGACCCCCTGCAAGTCTGAATGCAGTGTCACCAGAGCTTCCCAGAGCTCACAGCCCTGAGGAAGAGGTGGGCACCCCCACTCCAGGAGGACCTGAGCATGGTTGCAAGAGGAGGGCAGGCTCAGCCCTCAGTGCAAGCCCTGAGCAGCAACCCCCCCTTGCACCTGCAGGTGCTTCCTGCACCTTATGTGCTCCCACTTCAACACGGTGCTGCTGGACAAGGTGGGCACGGATCGCAAGCGCTACATCTCCCGGGCCAGCCCCGACGAGCTCTTCGTCTTCATCGACACCTACCTGCTGAGCGAGCGCGAGAGGGTGAGGTGGGCACAGAGCGGGGACCCCTGCGAGTGAGCCAGCACCAGGGACACTCCCGCTACTGCCCTCAGGGGATGGACACCTTCTTTTCTGCTTTTCTAGTCACCCACTGTAGAGGAGGAGCAGGGTGCCAAGGACCTCCGGGGAAGGGGAGCCCCTCTCTGGCTGCTATGGCGCACAGAGGTGAGCAGGGACTATGTGCCAGCAGAGTCCCACTGCCTAGCAGCCAGGAGCTGTTTCCAGCTGGAGGATGATTCAGCCCAACCAGGACCCTGGCAGGAGACACTGGAGTGATCCAGCTGGATGCTGGGGTCTGCAGCTGGGACCCAGGAGGCTTCGAGCCACCCCGAAAGGTATCACGCTAGAGACACCCTGGGGGGTCAAGCAACTCCCTCAGCTGTAGAGAAGGCGTCAGCAGGAGGGCAGAGCAGTGATTCTCAGCTCTAGTGATGTCTCAGCTCAGTGATTGTCAGCTCTTGCCCTTCGCGAGTTCGCCTCTCTTTTAGCCGGCCCAGGGAGGAGAGAGTGAGGGGGTCCGTGTGGCAAATTCCGCATAAGGTAACCTTTATTGCAAAGATTCCAGCAAAGGGGGCCAGGGACGGGAACCCCCTGTTGACCAGGGAAAACCCAGGGGTTTTATGGGGAGCTGAGGTGGGAGGGGAAGGGGTACAAAGCCAATAGTTTGCAACAGATCTACATAAAATCTTGTAGGGGATTGTGGTCCTCTTTTTTAGTCGCTGTAACCGAAAGACTGGTTCTTATCTTAAGGCTCTGGCCGAGGTAGTTATGCAATTCTTCTTATCTCCTCCAAGGCAGAGCCACTGGAGCCTTGTCCACCCCCACACTGGAGTGCCCCTGCTCAAATCCCAGGGCAGGGGGGAGACGGGGAGCCAGAGGAGAGTGGCAGGGCAGGGAGGGCAGGCCAGCCAGCAGTGCCACAGCCTCTAACACAGCAGCTTCAGCCTCCCCACGGCTCACCCCATGCACAACCTGGACCTGATGTCTCCTCCTCTGAAAGCCCTTATTAAAAGCAAATGGCTCCACACTCAGCAGAGCCCATAGCAGCCAGCCAGCATGCAGTCCACCCTAAAGGGCTTGCCATCTACCCTGTCACTCCCTCTCCCACCACCCATGGGGAACCCTTTCTGGGAACTGTTTTGGGAGTAGAATATTAACTTGAAATAAATAAATCTGTATAAAAAGTCAGTGCTAGCACATGTGTCACTGAGAGGCTTGGGGAAAAAAAAGGTTCCTGGTGACCACAATCCCCAGACTCCCCAGGCTGACCCCACGCAGTTCCATCCATCCAGTACTGCAGCTGTGTATGGGGAAGAGGGTGGAGAGGACAAGGAGAGAGCAGACCATGGAATGAAGAATGGGAAGAAATAAAAACACAATGACATTTCAAAGCATTTTGCCTGGGGGGGGAAGAAGGGAGGGTCCACAAGGACTCCAGTTCAGCCTGAAATCTGGTACAAGGCTTATGACAAGAGAAAAACCCTTTAAACGAAGCTAGGCCAAGAAGACTTTCTGCCCAAACCTGTTAAGAGAAGGTCATGTTTATTAAAGTATAAGAAAAAAGAAAAAACAATGCATATTCGGCAGCCTTGCCAGGCTGTGCAGCAAGTATGGCTCCCAACAGTGATGCTATTCCTGGTGCCACAGCCTACGGCCTCAGCTTGGCCATGGTGGAGCGGAGCTGGAGTGCCCCCTCTGCCCAGGATCCTGGATACTGGCACATCTTCTGCCACAGGTTCAGCTCCTTTCCCGTGGAGTCCACAGCCTGCCCATTGCTCATGCCTATGGAAAAGGATAGAAAAGGTCACAGCTGGAGCAGGCTCGTGCCCGCAGCACAGCAGCCCCAGCGAGGCTGCTGCTGCCCAGAGTTTGATGGGCTCGCAGGCTCCTCACCATTGCCCACCCCCAGACGGACACCCCCGAGGAAGTCGTTGCTGGACAGCGGCTCCCGGTCCCAGACCGTCAGCTCCAGGCAGATGTGCTGCAGGTCCTCGGGGTTGATACCATTGTAGACAAAGGTGTGGTTGTAATGAGGGTTCAGGGTCTTCTTCACCACAGGTGTCTTTCTCTTGGAGGCTTTGTTTTTGTGTGGCAGGAGGTAGCTGGGGGAAGCAGCCTCTTGGGTTAGCAGCACATGGGCAACCACCTCCTGCTCTGGGGGCTGAGGCACCTCAGCACTCCAGGACCTGGCCTGGACTCTTCCTTCCTGCCTTTTCTGGCACAGCTCAGGAAGAAGGACCATGACACCCTGCAAGGGGCCCTCCTCCAGGTCCCCCAGCAGCTTTGGGAATACAGCCAGGTAGGACAGTGCCTTCATCGCCCCCTGCCCCAGGACCCTCACTCACCCCTTAACAAAGCTGTCTGAGGTTCCCCCAGACTTGGCTGCTGTGAGGTTTTTGGCTTCTTTTATCCAGACCTGGAGCTCACCGCCTTCTCCTGTTTTGCCTAGGAAAAACCCACCACAGTAGAAATTAATCAAATTTAATTTCTACCACTGCAAACTTCTGGAAAGTTCCTGCTGAACACCTTTCATCCCAGAGGTAGGTTCAGAGCCCAGACTGGCATCTCCTCTTGCCTTCTCCTGTATTGGCCCTGCCTGCTGAGGCAAAGGCAGACAAAACTGCTTCATGCAAGGCCCAGTGGTGAAGCCTGGTCCAGCCCCAGGGAAGTACTGAGCTTGTTCGGGCAGCCTGAGGACAGCCAGGTCTACCCTGACCCAGAGCAGCTTTGCAGAGGTTGCAGAGGAGAAGGCTGCAGTGACACCACCCAAGAACCCCATCCAGAGTCAGCTTGCATGGCCATGAGCAGGCCCTGCAGGGCTACACACTGATCCTGGAGCTTCAGCACTTACCTTTCCTGCCATTCCCAGCCCCAGGATGCTTGGCAGATGGGATGTACTTCATGGAGACAATCAGCTTCCCCTTGTACTCGTGAAGACCAGCAGCATCTGCCCCCATCTGCAAAGAGGTGAGAATTACCAACCACTGCAGAGAAGCCATTGCACGCACAGTGACAGCCTGGTGTACAGCATCTCCCCAGGCTGGGACAAAGGACTTGGCTTCTCCTAGATGTGGCTGAGATGGCACAAGTGCCTGCATACTCTCCCCAGCATGACCAGTGTAGCCCAGCTCCTTTAGGATCTTATTTTGGCCCAATCACCTGACAAGGAGGAGGGAAGCTAGGCTCAAAGCAGAAGATATGCCCTTTTTTACTACAACAGCACTGCTGTCTGCATCTGGGGTTTTCATATCTCCAAATATTTGATTTGGCACAAGCCTTTTGGCAATGCTCAGCTGAGGTCTCCACACTCCTCTGCCCACTGAGGGCTATACCCCCAACAGGACCAGGCAAGGGAGGCTGTGGGCAGCAGGGCAGTGGTGGCAGGGGCACACCTTCCCATGCAGGAGTAGGAACTCCTCCAGGCGGTTCTCGAAGTTCCAGGCATCCAGTGGGACCTCCGCCTCCCCCAGGACCGTGTTGCAGCCAAAGCGATCATGGTGCCACACCGAGAACTGCAGCATCCTCACGAGCAGGAGGGACTTGTTAATCTCCTACTGGGGAGAGAGAGGAAAATCACTGGTGAGCAGGCAGCAGAGGACAGGGGCAGGCTTGGCAAATTCCATCAGCTACAGCTCATGAGCACAGGAGGAGACAGGTTTGAGAAGCAATGGATGTGCACAGGAGCCTGTTCCTCTTTCCTTCCACGCCTGCTGGAACCTCAGAGTCCCAGGGCAGTGGTGCAGGAGCCTGTGCTCTCCCAGCAGATAGTCCTCAGAGCAGGACTCATGGCATCTGGCCATCCCAACACAAGCTGAGCTCTGCCAGCCCACCAAGCCTCAGGTGGTCAGAGAACAAGACCTCAGCAAACCTGGCTGTGGGAGCCTAAAAACCAAACCACAGCTCTCACTTCCTCCTGGACAAGAGTGCCTGGCCTCAGAGGTGCACTGCCTGACTCAGGGACAGTCAGCCAGCAGGGATGGTGAAGGGCAGTGCCAAGTTGTTCTGCCCTGGGGCTCAGAACTGTCTTATCTCTGCCCCTGTAGTGTGCTGCCCTCCCTCCTGCCATTGTAACCTGCCTCTAGGGGCCAGGAAGCCTTCACCTTGGAAGGAAATATCCAGGGTAAGCAGGATGCCTCTGCTATGGGGAATGCCACAGGAACCAGGGACATGTCCCATGACACGGTCACATCTGCAGCTGTGCCTCCACCCTACCGTGGCACTGGGGCTTGGCTGTGGGCCTGATATTTCTGAGTCTGAAAGGTTTTCAGCCTGCCAGCGGCTGATTTCTTCCCAAGGGAAGATTTCTCAGGAGAGTCTTTCTTTCAAGGACAATTTCTGTAAATAACTTATGTTCTCAAAATAAATCTGTACAGCTGTGCTGATTGTGTTTCTCTTGTTCCACCAATGGGACTAAAGAGATGTTGTTCCCTTTTCCCAATCATGTTAAGTCTGTATCAGAACACCTTATAAAAAGTACTAAAATTGGACAATAAAGCCTTCTGATTTTCTTCTGCTTCAAAGTGGAGTCAAGCATCTTTATTTCGTGTCCAAGTGCGATACTTGGCAGCTCAGCCAGAGCACAGCTGGGAGTGCAGGGATTTTGCAGCTTTCAGGGTGCAGTCTCTGGACATGGGTCCTCTGCAGAGACCCCGCTGCAGTTAGGAGCTCACCCCTCCCCTTGCTTGTTCCAGCAGCATCCCCTGAGTACCTGCACCCCAGCCCATCCCCACTCACCTTCAGCAGCTCGTTGTATAGGGGATTATGTTGTCTGGGTTTTTGCCGTTCTCCTCTGTCTCCTTTAAGGAGTTTGTAAAAGTCTTGTTTTTAGCCTTCTGTGTCTTTGGAGTCAGATACACTTTCATATAAACAAGCCATTTGTTATGGTGAAATCTAGAGATGTTTACATTCTTTTCATAAAGGAGGAGACTGTTGACGGACTGCTGCATGGTCCAGTGTGGATGGAGAAGAAGATTTTCTTCCTCCAATCCATGATCACTGCTAGAATTCAATAAATGCTGATTCTGTAAATAAAGTTCTTCTTTCCACCTCGGACATCGCAAAGTGCGAGTGTGAGTTCTGTGTCAGTTGCGACAGGATTGATGATGTTGCATTTGATGGTCGTCTTGCATTTCCCTTGCCAGGATTTGTCAGGCAGGAGGTAGGTCTTCACATACCTGAAGGAAGAACAGGCAGCACTTCAACAAGGTCCCCCCACAATTAATCGTCCAAGCTCCCCAGGGCGACCCTAGACCTTCTGCCTCACCAGGACCCTCACACTTACAGCTCCCATCTCTGGTGGGCACCCCACAACCCAGCTGGGCACCACCAGTGGTGCCAGCAGCCATTGCCCCCCTGGCTCTCATGGGTTGGAGCGCTTTCTGCCCTCATCCCCATAGGCCAGCTGGCGACACTCCTTCACGTGAATAAACAGGGTCTGTGTCTTCTGCTCATAGCTCAGGGAGAAGGAGATGCCCCTGGTGACAGCCCCACTGACGAAGTTGCTGGCCTCACTGTAAATGCTGACCATGCTCCCCAGTGTGTTCTGGAAGACATGGCAGGGCTGAGCTGGCACAAGATCACCTGACAGTCCTTTTTCATCCTCAGCAAAGTTATTCCCTGTGCCTCTTCTGCACAGCCCCACTCACCTCCCCATGGCTGGGGATGGCCACAAGTGCCCCCCACCCACACACAGCTCCCTGTAAGAGAGCTGAGACTCTGCATTTTGCTTCCCTTCTAGGGGAAGAAGCCCCCACACACGAGGCTCTTACCCCTTCCCTCCAGGAGCTGCCTGCCCTGCCTCCCTCCCACCCAACCCGTTGGCACTGCCTTTCTCCGTCACTTCTCCCTGCAATGGAGCAGAGCACAGCCATGCCACGGGAGCTCACCGAGGAGGTGCTGCTGTGCATGCTGCCCCGGGCCACCCGTTGCTGGTGGATCTCCACCAGGTTATCGATGTCCTCCTCCTCCTCCTGCAAGGAGAGAGACAAACCGCCTGTGTGGGGAGCAGTTGGGCACAACTGGCCAGACACCCAGCTCCTCCAGCTGGCAGCCATCTCTGGGGCACTCTGAAGGTCTCACCAGCTCCATGTTGAGGCCAGGGATTGACTTGCTCCTGTGCCCCAAAGAGCCACCTTCCCCAACAAGGTCCTCAGGGTGCAGGTCGATCACGGACTTGGTGTAGTCTGCATGAGAGGTGGTGAGCAGGAGGCAGCGGCATGAAGCAGGACTAGCAGAGCCCTGCTGCTCCCTCAGCAAGAGGCTCCCCCAGCCTCTCCCATCTGCACTGAAAGCCCTTCACAGCCCAGGGAGGAGGAGCTGCCCACCCCCAGCCGTGTCGGCACCCAAACCACACATCTCTCACCCGCAGGCCTCACCACCTGCCGAGGGTTCTTCTTGAATATCGTTTCATGCTCATCCACCAAGGTGCTGCTGCAGGTCCCCACGGTGGCATCATGGGGAAGAAGAGTCCCTTCAGAGCAGGGCAGGGCTCGGAGCCCTGTGGGGTGCCCAGCCCCATGCCCCAGGACAGGGCTGAGCCTGCTGGAGCAGCATCACACACCCGTCCATCAGAGAACACGTTTTTGGAGCAGACAGGGTCAGGCTGGAGGAAGCAAGTCCTGCTGGGGCAACAACCTGTTTTCCAGGGATGGCTCTCTCCAGGGAGTTCCTCCTGTGGTGGACACAGAAAGGTCTGTCCCAGGCCACAAGCACAGCTGGCAGAACAAAGGCTGGCCAAGAAGCGCCACTTGAGCTGCCTTGTAGCAGCCTGGGAGCTGAGGACCTTCCTGCCCAGGGACGGGTTTCAGCCCAGCCAGAGGAACCAGCTTTCCCTCACTAAACTAAGGAAAACACACTTCAGATGAAGGTCCCATCCTCTGCCAGCCAGTCTTGCCAAGGACAACCCACCCTGGGATCCTCTCACCTGCCCCTCACATCAGCAGGACTAGGTCTGTAGCTGTCCAGGCTCATGTTTTCCATGGACTCTGTGTTGCCTTTGCCATCCTGAGGGTCTGAGGCATCTGGAAATGAACTGCAAATAAGCAAAACCACAGGTATGTCCTGTTTGGTGAGGAGGTCGGTCTGAGATAGCTTCTGCGCCACCAATGATCCACGTGGGGCAGCAGATTCCTCTCAAACCTGCAGCAGATAAGAGCTGGAGCATAGGGGACAGTAGGGATTCTTACCTGGACCCCTCCCAGGGTGCAGGGGGGCTCAGCTGCCGGACTGCAGAGGAGCTTTTAGACTCGCTGAGCTGGGCTTTCTGGAGGAGGGTTTGTCTCACAGTCTCTCTTTTATTGGCTGGAAGGAGAGAGGCATCAGGAGGAACACTGCTCCAAACTCATTGCCTGGAGCAGGAGTTACTCCCATCCAGCTCCACACTGGGCAGAGGTGCACTGGGGAAAGCTGGAGCACCCCAGATGGCTGAGCTGCGGGGGAAGGCATTGCTGTGGCACCTCTACCTGTCAGCCTGTGCAGCAGAGACAGCCACACCATGTTGCTGCCCAGGTGGTTGGTGAAGCGGTTAGCCCTCTGGTCGTAGAACCAGTCGCCCGTTGTCTTCTTCAGCTCACTGCAGGACAGGGGGTGGTGGGGGCAGTCAGGGGCAGTGGGGGCTGCCTGCTGTGCCCCAACCCACTTTCAGTGCTGCCACAACCCAGGAACACAGGCACAATGGGCAAAATCAGCAGGCGGCCGGGCTGAGACAATTCACTGGGCAGTTGACAGGCTCAGCTACATCCTCAGCAAACACAGGAGCAAGCCAAGTTTTGTAGGACAGCAGAAGCCAAAAGGGAGGAAACCTGGGATGCTTGAAACATGGGCTGTGCAAGAGGCACAGGGGGATGCTGCAGTCAATCAGGGGGGTAAAGGAGCAGGGTGAACATGAAGGAGACACAAGAGTGGGGTATGACCCATTTCTCCATCACCCAAACATGGGAACCCTCTCCAGGAGTGACAGCAGAGCAAGCTGCCCTGCACTGGAGAGGACCAGCCAGGCTAGGAAAGGCTGGCCATGGGGCATCAAGCTGGGGCAACTGAGAAGAGGAAAGGGACAGGACGCACGTACAGAATGTACAGAATGCCTACCACTTGTCCTGACTACTCACCCCTCCTTGGTGCAGACTTTGCAGCGCCAAGAGCCGCTGGGGCTGTAGGAACGACAGTCCCGACACACCAAGTGGTTGCAGCCCCGGCAAGTGTTGGCCTTGGGGCTGACGCGGCTCAGGCTCTGCTGGCAGCGGGCGCAGGTCCACTCACTGTAGCGCTGGTTGCCCCGCTTGGCTCCCTTGCGCCGGATCTCCAGTAGCTCATTCTTCAGGCGCCTGCTCAGACCCGACACCAGGAGCTGTCAGAGGCGCCCCGGGACCCAGGGCTGGGAACTGCCCCCACCCCGGGACACCGCGACTCGACCCCCGGACCACAGAAGAACCCCTGGCTCCCCCCGACTCCCCACCAGCCGAGGGATTCCCGTCCTGCCGCGTTCGCGGAGGAAGCTTCGGTACCCCCGCCAGCGGAGCCCCGCCCGATCCCACGATCCTCCCGGTACCTGCAGCGGTGCCTCCCGGCAGCGGGAGGAGGGATCCGGGAGGGAAGGGCGGTGCTGGTGCCTTAAAGGAGCGGTGCCCGCTTCCTCCAGCCCCTTTCCCCGCCCGATCACCCCTGGTAGAGCTGCGGCTCCAGCCCCGCGGGCCGGTGCCCCACGGCCCTGACTGGGTCAGCAGCTTCTCCCGAAGAGCACACAGAGCGCACCCACACCCGAACTGCGGGGGACCCCCCCGAGATCCCCAAGGAGGAGCCCCAGGGGCGCGGCCGTGGTGTCTTCCCGCCTCAAGGCTCCAGCCGCTGCCCTTGTCCTTCGTAGCAGAGATACGGTCCCCGCAGGGCGCCTCATCCCTGCCCCCGCAGCACAGGCACCAGGGGAACCCTGAGCACACGCGCCCGGACGAGGCGTGGGGCTCCACCCATGGAAAGGTGGTTTCTCGCCAGGCAGGACACCGGGGGAGGCCACCTGGGTGCAGCCCCAAGGCAAACGAGAGGACGCGGCTCTGCCCACACTTTCGGCCGCACCCCAGGGACGGGAGAACCAGAGGCTCCCAGCCCTGTGGGAAGCGATGGTGTAATAAATCAAAAGCTAGACTTGCCAATTCATCAACCAATATAACCAATTTATGAATTCGTTCGATAAAAGGGTGAGCAATGACAGCACTGGGTGCGTGGAGGTCTCCGCCCCAAGTAACGCACGAATCTGTTCTCAAGCGGTGGTCTTCTTATACCATTCTAGGCACTTCACTTCCCCAAATTGTCAGTTATTTTCTACTTGCTTTTCTTCATAATCAGCAGTTGTGGTTTTTGAAGATCTATTGGGAATGTGGTCTGAGATGGTCTTCTCATGTTTCTCCAGTCTCTCATTCTTCTTTTAAAATATCTTTTTCCACTAGCATTATTTTTGGTTATACAGTTTGCTTAAACAAGCGTATATATTCTGTTAGTCAACATACATTTTGCAAGCTTTTTCTTAGTTATTACACTGTAGGAGTCCAGGGTATTCCTTTGGAAACCCTGGACAAGCAGAAACCTGTACAGGGGGGTTTAAAACCTGTACAGGGGGGTTGGAGATATGTGCAGGGGGGTTACAGACCCTGGCATGGACCCCAGACAGGCAAGGGTCTCGATTATAGCCCATGGGAAAATTTACCAACACTATGGGAAGAATTGCAAGGCCTTGAAAGTAGTAGAAAGTATTAATATTTTCACATTAGGGGTTTCAAGATAAGAAGGACCAGAGACAAGATGGAGGATTCTGGGCGTTACCCTAGAGTCTTCTCCTTCTTCTTTGTCTCCATTTTGCACAGTGGTGATGACATGAAGTAGATTTAGAGGGATTGGGTCAAAGTAGAAAACACCTGTTTAGTGTCAAGTGCATGCATTGGGTCACAATTGTAAATAATGTACACGCAATTATCTGTATATAAGATGACGAGCCGTGGGCAGGCGGGCAGTCGTCGCCTGTTGCCCGTGCTGTCCAGACCTTGGCAGAGCTCAGAGAGAATTGTAGAGATAAGATAAGATAAAATAAACAAGGAGGAAAACCCAGAAAAAGAACATCTGAAGACTCCTCATCTTCTCTGTGGGCGGCTCGGGGCTTCCCGAAGGACCAGGGGCAGTGCCCATCCATCATTCTCGGGCAAGCAGAGACCCCGAGATTACACAACTTAAGCTAGTATGCCCCAACACCTGTCTGCATGGGGCCCCTCTCACTTATTACAAAACCTTAAAAGTCAGTATGTTTCAAGATATCTTTGTAGGGCCTTTCAGTTTGTTAGTCTTACTTCCCCTTATTAAAGGATTGCAAATTCTTCTATACAAAAAAAACCCGATTTATAACTTGTACAAAGAATAGTTTAAAAGTTATACTACAAGATAGTTTAATTACTTGCAAACAATTACAATTTTGTTGTTACAACAAACTGTTAGTTAAAAGCCTACTGTTGTATAGTTGTCTTGTTAAGCCCCACTTCCATGTCTTACGTAACTGAAAAAATCTTCTTTATAATAATCTCATGGTCTTTGTCTACATTGCCCGCAGACACACATGCTATTTGATTGACATGTATCACAACTTAAGTTCTCACAATGAGACACTGACACAGTGGAAAAAAACATGGAGATATCTGTTGCCATGCTTTCGTGCCTGCTTGTTTTGGTTTTGGGAATTCTATTCCCAGGCGCGGTCTTGAAGCACAAGGTCATGTTCAGTAAACAACCGAAGCTCCCACATCTCTTCCCAGAGGAGGGGCTTCGGTGATGGTCTCTGGAAAATGACCAGTGGTTCCCAAGGGTCCCACCTCTGGGGTGGGCAAATTGTAAAATGTACAAAAGGAGTCAAAAAATAAAGGTGTGGTCTCTTGCCTGCAAGAGCACCACGCAGCCTTCACTGATGCACTCCCTGCCTCGTTCCTTTGGCGTCGTCTCCAGTTATATATGGTGACCCCTGACGTGACCTGCAGCCGCGAAAACAAGGTAAAAAATACCTTGTCCCGTTTTTAAAGAAAAAGGGATTTTTATTTCTCTCCGTAGGGAGAAGAAATTTGAAAAAATGAACCGGCCTCTAGGACCGGAAGATAACTACGTGTTAACGATGTGGGGGTTGTATCTCGGAAGTCTGGAAGTAGGTATAACCTCAGAACAGCTAACACAACTATACAGATGGGGGAAGAACCAGGGTTTTATCCCGAACCCCAGAAGAGCGCGGTATAGGTCATTTTGGTCTCTCTTGGGTCAAATTGTGAATGAAGAGTTAGATATGATAATGAAATTATCACTGATATGGGAAAGGTCCATGAAGGTTTTTGAAATGTCGGGAGAAGAATTTCTTTTCAGCTCCCTTCCCGATTCAGAGGAAGAGGATCGAAGTCTCCAGACTGCTGCTGACAGCTCGGAGAGTCTCCCGAAGCCGCCTTCAGAAGACCTGGGTTTGTCCTTTCCCCCCGCTTGTCAGCCTTCTTCTGGGAAGGAGGGGGGGAAAACCCCGGGCAAACGCGGAGGCGCCCAGCGGCGGTCAGCGAACCGAGCGCCGCGAACGCGCCGTCTCCCAATCCCTCCGTGTCCTTCTTCTTCGCGAGCGGCTGCGCGCAGGAGGGGGGACGGGGGAGGGGGTCCCGAGACGCCATCGCACCCCGCCCCGCGGCCACCGCGCCACACTTTCCCATGGAAAAAGCCCGTTGAGACCTTGGCGCCGCCCCGGGGACCCCACCCCGGCGGTCCGGGCTCGCAAAAGCCCGGGAGAAAGAGGGGACGGGAGTCGCCCATCCCCCAGGCGCCTGCCCCTCCAGAAAAGAGGCAGAAGGGAGTGCCGGGCGAAGCGGCTCTGTGCAGCTGCAGCAGGAGGAAGGGGGGGCTGCCCCCTATGCCCCCCCGCCCCTCAGCCCCCTCCGGCTCGGCTCGGCCGGAGACTCCTCCCCCAACATGCCGCGCGGCGCCCGGAGCCACCCCATCCCGGGGCCGCCGGGGGAGACGTGCGGGGGCCGCCCGCCCCCGCTCCGCGGGGCCCGCTGGCGCTGCCCAGCCAGGAACACCGCCCCCCCCATGCCGCGCGGCCTGCGGAAGATGGGCAGGGGCAGTCCGCCCCCGCTCCGCGGGGCCCGCTGGGGCTGCCCAGCCGGGACCGCCGCGGCCCCGTCCCCGCCACGCGGGACCCGATGGGCCCGCACGGCCGAGGATGCCGCCCACCCGCGAGTGCGGGGGAGGCGGGCGGGGGGACCCTGCGCTGGGCCGGCCATGGTCCGCCCCTCCCCCGGCAGCGTGGCCGCGGAAGAAGCCCCGCCGACCGAAAGCCCCGTGATTCCACCGGCTGCCGCTCCGGCGCTTGCCCCCCCGCCGGCGTCTCTGTTGCCTGGCAACACTGCCGACCTTCCGCCGACTGCGGCTCCACCTGCGTCTCTTCCTGTGGACCCCTGCTGTGTCACCGTGCGCTCCGGAGGGCTGAGACCTCCCTGGAACGAAGTGCAACATACTGCATGGGGACTGAGACGATGGGGTGTTGAGAACCGCTTTTTGGGAACCCAAATGACTTCCCTTGGTCCAGCCCATGTGGCAGGTGCCCAGAGTGAGACACGGTTTTCTCTGTCTGCTTCTGTGCTGTTCAGAAAGCGGGCTGAGAGGGATTCGTGGCTCTCTCTCAGATACCCAAGGGAATTCCAGAGATCGTGTAACCTGTGCTTTTGCAGACCCTTGTTTTCAGGACTGGGAACTGGCGCTGGGATGTTTGCCTCGCATCTGCCAAGCACCCTGACTCCCTGCACAGCATTCCTGGCCTGGTGAACGTCCCAAGTTGTGTATCCTGTACCTTCCTGACACCACCCCTCCAGAGACCTGCATGATGCATGGAGGGGACGGAGCACTGCTTCGACAGCTAGCATCCCGTGATCGGACTCAGAGGGACTCTTCCCTGTGGTTTTGCTTGCATTCCAGGGGAATTGTTGTGGACCTCTGGGGGGCGGGATTCTTGGCTGGGGTTTGGGGGGACAGGATTGGGATGCATTTTGTAATAAGGGTCATTGCATTGCATGGCACAGCATCTCACCCGACAAGGATTTGGCGACTGGTCACAACATGTTTAAAAAAAAAAAAAAAAAAAAAAAAAAAAAAAAAAAAAGGGGGAAAAAGCAGGGGGCAGTCCCTGCAGATTAGCCGACAGGCAAATTGGAAACTGTGACCAGAATGAGAGCCGACAAGTGGAGAAATCTACGAGTCTTCAATCAAAGACCTCTCCACAAGCAGATATAAAAATCTGCATTTTTCTTTTTCCTTTCTTTTTATATAAACTGAAAGGGTGAGATGTTGCCATGCTTTCGTGCCTGCTTGTTTTGGTTTTGGGAATTCTATTCCCAGGCGCGGTCTTGAAGCACAAGGTCATGTTCAGTAAACAACCGAAGCTCCCACATCTCTTCCCAGAGGAGGGGCTTCGGTGATGGTCTCTGGAAAATGACCAGTGTTTCCCAAGGGTCCCACCTCTGGGGTGGGCAAATTGTAAAATGTACAAAAGGAGTCAAAAAATAAAGGTGTGGTCTCTTGCCTGCAAGAGCACCACGCAGCCTTCACTGATGCACTCCCTGCCTCGTTCCTTTGGCATCGTCTCCAGTTATAGATATCAAAGGGCCAGTGGGAGCTTCCTCATGGGCCAGGGGTTTGCTCTATCGGGAGTACACAATAAATATGTAGAGGGCTTTGGGCTTGCAGACAGTGCCACAGAGGCTTTTCTCCCTGAGCCCCTCTGCACACCACCCTAGGACCCAAATTTCCCAGGCCAGACCCCTACGCTTGCACCAGTGTTCATGTTTTAACTAGACACCAACAAGAGTTGGTGAGAAAAATCTTTATTTCTGAAAAATAAGATAGGAAGAAAATGAGATGAACAGACTTGTTTCCAGTACACTAAAAAAGCATGCTGGTAAATGCAAGAACAAAGCTTGTCCCTGACCTGCTGAAATGAACCCAGCAGGAACCCAAGGCTTTTCAGCACTGTGGCTCTCTCCTGTGTGAAAATGGGGCTCAAGGTGCTACCATGTGTCCAAGACCTGGGCAGTGACTGGCAGAGTCAGGGCAGAACACTGGCACTCTGAGCCTCAGCTTGCTCCATCCTTGTCTGGATCCTGAAGGGATCTGCCATTGGAGCACAACCCTGGGTGCCCTGGGCATGGGAAGGCACTGCTGGGCAGTGCTGCCACCTGGGAACTAGGGGACATAAGGCACATCCAGGCTGGCAGTAGGACACTGCTGGTAGCATCTCCCTGCCCCTGGTGCTTGATACCATCCTTCCATGGGAGCTGGAGCCCCAGCGGTGCCAATGCCCTACTAAACAAGCAGCACTGGCCAACACTTGAGGTCCAGCACGAGGTGATGCACGTGGTGTGTAGGACTTCACTGCTCGACGTGCAGGACGCTGGTGCAACATGGCCACCCGTGCAGCTCTGCCAGCAGCCCCTGGATCTGTGTGGCCGTGGCTTCATCCCACCTCTGCCACTCAGGCCTGAGCCTGGCCCCCAGCATCTCCTCCCCACCACCCTCTGTTGGGTGCTGTGCCTCTCCCCCAGAGCTGGCTGCCTCTGGAGAGCCCCGCTCAGCCAGCAGCACCACGGTCTGTGGCAGGGCTGGTGCAGGGGGAATCTCCGCGTTGTGGTGGATGTGGAGAACCCCACCCATGTCCTTCTTCAGGATACGGTAGGCCACCGGCCAGCCTTCCTCCAAGCTGGGAATCAGCCCCGGGTTCACCCTGTCTGCCACATCCTGCAGCTGCAGCTGGGAGGAGAGAGTGAGACACTAATTTTGAAGACTTTAAAAAAACCCTAAGGTTATATTGCTGATTTAGCTGGGAAAAATAAGCTTTGCTGAAATCAGTTAAAATTCAGAGGATGGTTAAGAGAGACCGGATTTTAGATAAGCTATCCCAAATCTAATAACTCATTGCCTGTCAAGTTTATGTTTGTGTAAGCTGGGCTTGTAACGAAAAACAAGGAAATTGATCAATAGACCCCCAAAACACAAGATGATTGCAAACCCTCTATCTCCAGAAACAGTTATGGGAACAGGAAACTACAAGTTTTTCCAAGAAGTCATTTATCACATACGCATCGAAAGGTTGAAAGTTTAGAACGAGGAAGACTAGTTTTACTTCCTCCTTTTGGTGACCACTCCCCACATAAGACCCCCGACTCATTTCAGAAAACAAACTACGCATGCTTAATAGCCTTTTTGTCAAGGGTATTGTCCTGGTTTAGGGCAAAATTGAGATGGAACCTCCGAAGGGGTTCCTCTGAAGAGCAAGCCCAAACGGCCCCTCCCCCCCAGCCGGTCCAGGAAAAGAACTTCCTTAGAGAAAAGTGGAAAAAACTATTTATTTAACAAACAAAATGACCACAAATGCAAAGAATTAATAATATGAAACAATAAAACCTCTGGCCGCTCTGCAGAGAGATGGCAAACAGAGGCAGTCCTTGCCAGGGGTGTAGCTCAGCTCAGTCTCTCACCAGCTCCACTCCCTCCGCAGCTCCAGGCCTGGCAGGCCGCAGGTGCCAGCCCTCGCTGCTCCTCTGGGTTTGTCGGTCCAGAGCAGATTTAAACAGTCCCAAGGAAAAAAAAGGAAGGAGAAAAAAAAAGGTCCAGGGAGTCTTCTCTGCCCTAGCTAGCTAAACTAACTAAAAGCACAGGAGATCTCTGTCCCACCGCTGTCCGTGGCTCAGACGAACGCCGGAGAGAGAGACGTGGGGGAGTCAGGCCGTTTCTCAAAACAAACTGCGCGCTGCTGCTTTCTCCCCCTTCGCTCCCAGAACAAGTTTTAAAGGTACAGAACTGAATATACAGCACAAACAGAGCAGACGATTGGGGATACGAGCAGCAAAAGTCACCCTACCACATTCCACCCCTTATCCCCATATCGTCAACTTACTACCAAAACTAAAATTCTAACTCTACACACACATACATTATACATATATATATATATACAGCTATATACAGAAAATGGTAATAGCATCCAGACTGTGAGTAAATTATATTTACTCATAGTCTTCACCCAACAATCAGATCTCCCTGAGGTACACATCGTGTTGTTCCATCTTTCTGCATTATCCACCATGTGCAACCTGGTCCCTGAGCAAAAACAATCCCACGAATGGGTTTGTCTGTATTTGAGGCAGATTTAATCCAAACTGTCTTCCCTAACAACCCTCTCACATGTACCACTGGGACTTTATCTCCGTCTACTGTAGATAGGAGCTCAGACTGGGCTGGGCCTGCTCTGTTGGTGGAACCTCGGGTGTTAACTAACCAGGTGGCCTTTGCTAAGTGTTGCTCCCAATTTTTGAAAGATCCTCCACCTAATGCCTTCAAGGTGGTTTTTAACAGTCCATTGCACCTCTCCACTTTGCCTGCAGCTGGTGCATGGTAGGGGATATGGTACACCCACTCAATGCCATGTTCCCTAGCCCAGGTGTTTATGAGGCTATTCTTGAAATGAGTCCCATTGTCTGACTCAATCCTCTCAGGGGTACCATGCCTCCAAAGAACTTGCTTTTCTAGGCCCAGGATGGTGTTCCGGGCAGTGGCATGAGGCACAGGATAGGTCTCCAGCCACCCAGTGGTGGCTTCCACCATGGTCAGCACGTAGCGCTTACCTTGG
Source organism: Phylloscopus collybita (assembly GCA_027886175.1). Taxonomy (NCBI): domain Eukaryota; kingdom Metazoa; phylum Chordata; class Aves; order Passeriformes; family Phylloscopidae; genus Phylloscopus; species Phylloscopus collybita. The sequence continues at coordinate 8,379,356 of JAJNNQ010000057.1, forward strand.
CGGGTTTGGGGCAGGGTGATGTAATCAATCTGCCAGGCCTCCCCATACTTATACTTGGACCACCGTCCACCGTACCAGAGGGGCTTCACCCGCTTGGCCTGCTTGATGGCAGCACACGTCTCACAGTCGTGGATAACTTGGGAAATACTGTCCATGGTTAGATCCACCCCTCGGTCTCGTGCCCACTTATAGGTGGCATCTCTGCCCTGATGACCTGAAGCATCATGGGCCCACCGAGCCAGGAACAACTTTCCCTTATGTTGCCAATCTAAGTCTATCTTTGATACTTCTATTTTTGCAGCCTGATCTACCTGCTCATTGTTTCGGTGTTCCTCCTTAGCCCGACTCTTGGGAACATGGGCGTCTACATGACGAACTTTTACAGATAGTTTCTCCATTCTGGTGGCAATGTCTTTCCACTCATCAGCAGCCCAGATTGGTTTTCCCCTATGTTGCCAGTTGGCTTTTTTCCACCTTTCCAGCCAGCCCCACAGAGCATTGGCTACCATCCACGAATCAGTGTAGAGGTAGACCTTTGGCCACTTCTCTTTTTCAGCAATGTCCAGGGCAAATTGAACAGCTTTGAGTTCGGCAAGCTGGCTTGACCCACCTTCTCCTTCAGTGGCTTGTGCAACTTGTCTTGTGGGGCTCCATACTGCTGCTTTCCACTTTCGTTTCATCCCTACGATGCGACAGGAACCGTCAGTGAAAAGAGCGTAGCGTGTTTCTTCTGCTGGCAGTTGGTTGTATGGTGGAGCTTCTTCAGCCCGGGTTACTTGCTCCTGTTCCTCTTCATCAATGAGACTAAAGTGTTCACCTTCAGGCCAGTTTGTAATTATTTCCAAAATCCCAGGACGATTCAGTTTTCCAATACGGGCGCGCTGTGTGATAAGAGCAATCCACTTACTCCATGTGGCATTGGTCGCGTGGTGGATAGCGGGAACCTCTGCTTTGAACATCCACCCCAGCACCGGTAGTCGGGGTGCCAAGAAGAGTTGTGCTTCAGTGCCTATTACCTCTGAGGCAGCCTGAATTCCTTCATAGGCTGCTAAAATTTCCTTTTCTGTTGGAGTGTAGTTGGCTTCCGCCCCTCGGTAGCTTCGACTCCAGAATCCCAATGGTCGGCCACGCGTCTCACCAGGCATCTTCTGCCAAAGGCTCCAGGACAGACCATGGCTCCCGGCTGCAGAGTAGAGCACATTCTTCACATCTGGTTCTGTCCTAACTGGGCCAAGGGCTACTGCATGAGCGATCTCCTGCTTGATCTGGGCAAAGGCGTGTTGCTGTTCTGGGCCCCAGTGGAAATTGTTCTTCTTACGAGTAACCAGGTAGAGAGGGCTCACAATCTGGCTATACTCAGGGATGTGCATCCTCCAAAAGCCAATGGCCCCTAGGAAAGCTTGTGTTTCCTTCTTGTTGGTCGGTGGAGACATTGCTGTGATCTTGTTAATGACATCGGTGGGAATCTGGCGCCGCCCATCTTCCCACTTTATTCCCAAGAACTGGATCTCTCGAGCAGGTCCCTTAACTTTGCTCTTCTTGATAGCAAAACCAGCTTTCAGGAGAATCTGGATGATCTTCTCTCCTTTCTCAAACACTTCAGCTGCAGTGTTTCCCCATACAATGATGTCATCAATGTACTGCAGATGTTCTGGAGCCTCACCCTTTTCTAATGCAGTCTGAATGAGTCCATGGCAGATGGTAGGGCTGTGCTTCCACCCCTGGGGCAGTCGGTTCCAGGTGTACTGCACTCCCCTCCATGTGAAGGCAAACTGAGGCCTGCATTCTGCAGCCAGAGGGATGGAGAAAAACGCATTGGCAATATCAATAGTGGCGTACCACCTCGCTGCCTTGGACTCCAGCTCGTACTGGAGTTCCAGCATGTCCGGTACGGCAGCGCTCAGCGGCGGAGTCACTTCATTCAATGCACGATAGTCCACAGTCAATCTCCAATCTCCATCAGACTTGCGCACAGGCCAAATGGGGCTATTAAAGGGTGAGTGGGTTTTGCTGACCACCCCTTGGCTCTCCAGCTCACGGATCATCTTGTGGATGGGAATCACAGCATCTCGAGTGGTTCTGTACTGTCGGCGATGCACTGTCGAAGTGGCAATTGGCACTCGTTGCTCTTCCCCCTTCATGAGTCCTACTGCAGATGGGTTCTCTGATAGCCCAGGCAAAGTGTTCAACTGCTTAACACCTTCTGTCTCTACAGCCGCTATCCCAAATGCCCACCTGAGTCCCTTTGGGTCTTTGAAATACCCATTTCGGAGGAAGTCTATGCCCAAAATGCATGGGGCCTCTGGGCCTGTCACAATAGGGTGTTTCTTCCACTCGTTTCTAGTCAGGCTCACATCGGCTTCCACCAAAGTAAAATCCTGTGATCCCCCTGTCACACCAGTGATAGAAACAGATTCTTCCCCCACATGTCTTGATGGGATTATTGTGCACTGCGCACCAGTGTCAACCAAGGCCTTATATTCTTGTGGTTCAGATGTGCCAGGCCAACGAATCCACACAGTCCAAAAAACACGGTTTTCCCTAGCCTCTACCTGGCTAGAGGCAGGGCCCCTCTAAGCCTGGTTATCCGTCTTTCCCTGGGAAACTGGAGCTACTTCCCTCTTGGTGGAACTACCTCTCTGAGTCTTGCCTTCCAACAATTCACGCAGCCGTTGTGCCAAATCATCAGTAGATTTTCCATCCCATTTCCTCATGTCTTTCCCAGAATCACGCAGAAAGGACCACAGCTTAGTTCGTGGGATACCGCTTTTTTCCCTATCTGGAGAACGTCTGCGCTTGGTACCAGAACCTCTGACCTGTACTGCAGAGGTTTGGAGAATGTCCTCTCTGAGTTGTTTGTGGTTCTCCTCTATCTTATCTTCTAATGTCTGCATACGCGTTTCTAGAGCTGCAATTCTGGCATGTGTCGGGCCATGCACAGCATCTGCATATGCTCGGAGCTTCTTCGCCATATCCAGCACGGTCTCCCTCGTGTCATCTCGCTTCATTATTGCTAAAGCAGATGAGTATTCTTGTGGCCCAAGTCGTACAAGTTTTCGCCACATCACGGGTGTGCATGGTACCAGGTCTGGGTTCCTAGTGTTTAGGTCATCTGAGAAGATAATCTCTGCCACTGCCATTTCTCGTAAGGGTTGAATCCCTTGTTCTATGGTCTTCCACTGGGTTTGCTGCATATAGAGATCATCTGCACACAGATATCTTTGTTCCACACTTCCCAGGACCCGTTCCCAGAGACTGCGTGGATTAGCCTCTCTCATCATTCCTTGGTCAATAACTGGATCTTGTGACAGGGATCCCAGATGCCTTGCTTCGGTGCCGTCCAGAATTGTAGCCTCACCTGCAGCATCCCAAAGACGGACTAACCAACTGATTATAGATTCATCAGGTCATCGAGTGTAATCCTTTCTTAGGCCCCGAAGGTCCTTCAGGGAAAAGGACTCAATAGTAGCTTCTGGTCTTCTGCCAGTTGGTTGGGCTTGTGATCTTCTGCCGGTTGGTTGGGTTTCCGATTTTATGTCAGTCTGTTCAGTTTCTGATTGTGTATCAGTTGGTTCAGCATCTGATTGGGTGTCAGTCGGTTGGGTGTTGGGAGGCACTGAGGGTCCTTCACCTGGATCATCATCCACTGGTCGATCAGTTTTGTATGTGCGCTTCTTTGCTGGGGCGACTGCCAGTGTCTTAGGTTCACTTTCTGGTTTAGCTGCTGTCTGAGTAGCTACGGTATTGGCTGCAGCCCGAGTGACTGGGGTAGCTGCTGATTTATCTCCCTGCCCCTCTGCCTCTATCTGCTGCCCTACAGTATCTAGCAGTGTACGATAAGCATATGCCAGGGCCCAGCTTATTGCAATGAGCCTTTTCTCTTTAGAATTATCATGGCAGTTCTCCTCCAGATATTTCCCCAGTTCGTCTGGGTTCCGAATTTGTTCGTGTGAAAATTCCCAAGCTGGGGGATCAGAAAATTCCTTCAAGGTTTGGCCCATTCTCTCCCATTTTCCACACCATTCAGGATTTTTCACACCTGGGTCTACCTTTAGGTCAGCAGTCTCATCAGCCCCTCTGGAGAACTCAGACCTCATTCTAGACAAGCTGTAGAACATATAGAGGAAGCCTACTAGATTAAATACCAGAAAGGTGGTTTCTTTAATAGTCAGGGGACTTTGAACATTCTCTAAAAGTGATGTAACTGGTTCAAAAGAGAAGGAACAAAGAAATGACTGAAAAGCTTCATCCCCTCTAACAAACTGAGTACAATTATTAATAAATTCCCAAAACATGCTACTGGAACTAGGATGCAGGGTAGGACGAAGAAGCCATAAACCAAACATACCAGGCACAAACTCCAGTACCTGTATAAGCTTCCTATAAATCATGATTGCTAAACCGAGGACAATAGCAACCCTAACTCGTGCACCTCTAGTATAAAAGCTACGTGTTAGAGACAACATTGGAGCTACTGCTGAATAAGAAAACAAACCTAGGGACCAGAGAGGTATTAAAATCTCAAAAAAGCCTAGGGAACAAAAACACAGAAAGGACTCCATCCCAAGAGACATTAGGAATTCAATGAGCAACATATCTACTCAATACTCTATCCCCACACAAAGTAAAACCAAAAAAGCAGTCAGTGCAAGTTTTTTCCACTCTCTCTCGCCCCACGGATGGGCGCCAAATAAATATATGTCCTGGTTTAGGGCAAAATTGAGATGGAACCTCCGAAGGGGTTCCTCTGAAGAGCAAGCCCAAACGGCCCCTCCCCCCCAGCCGGTCCAGGAAAAGAACTTCCTTAGAGAAAAGTGGAAAAAACTATTTATTTAACAAACAAAATGACCACAAATGCAAAGAATTAATAATATGAAACAATAAAACCTCTGGCCGCTCTGCAGAGAGATGGCAAACAGAGGCAGTCCTTGCCAGGGGTGTAGCTCAGCTCAGTCTCTCACCAGCTCCACTCCCTCCGCAGCTCCAGGCCTGGCAGGCCGCAGGTGCCAGCCCTCGCTGCTCCTCTGGGTTTGTCGGTCCAGAGCAGATTTAAACAGTCCCAAGGAAAAAAAAGGAAGGAGAAAAAAAAGGTCCAGGGAGTCTTCTCTGCCCTAGCTAGCTAAACTAACTAAAAGCACAGGAGATCTCTGTCCCACCGCTGTCCGTGGCTCAGACGAACGCCGGAGAGAGAGACGTGGGGGAGTCAGGCCGTTTCTCAAAACAAACTGCGCGCTGCTGCTTTCTCCCCCTTCGCTCCCAGAACAAGTTTTAAAGGTACAGAACTGAATATACAGCACAAACAGAGCAGACGATTGGGGATACGAGCAGCAAAAGTCACCCTACCACAGGTATGAATATGCATTTGTATTTTGTGTATTCAACACTTTTGTGGATAAAAGGCTTTGTAATTACCTGTGATCTTTGCAGTGCGTAGTATTGGGGAGCTATCCCATGCAGCTGCCCGGCAGTAATAAACATACGCTTTCTAACTTAACTGTTAGAGAGTCTTTTGTCCGTCACAGTTGGGTATCGGTATTAGATCGATATTCATATTTTAATAAATCAAGAGGAGGTGAGGGGATGCCAGCGGGGAGGGGTTCCGTGGCCAGGCAGCAGCGCTCACCTGCCGGCTGTCCCCGGTGTGGATGTGGCAGTGATCCCACACCCTGTTCAGCACCAGGTTCCTGTGCGGGGCCTCCACAGTGTGGCTGTTCTACTCACAGGCATGGACAAAGGCAGCTCCCTCCTGCACCAGGAATGGCAGTGTGAAATAGCTGATGCCTGCAGGCAAGAGGTGGCGGTGGCTGAGGGCAGGGACCTCCAGAGATCCACACTCCTCCCTGAGGGCAGGGCAGGATGCACACTGCTACTCTGGCTCTCCAAGTCTGCTTTGCTCTGGGTTGGAAAAAGCCCAAACACTGGAAAAATGGAAATTTATCTCTTCCTCTTCTGCAAAAGCAAAATCTGCCTTGAAAAATGTTTAGAGGAGCTTATTTTACTTTCAGTCTTTGGTCATGAGGTTGAGACCTGCCCAGCTCTGCAGAAGTGTCCAGATTACCATTTAGTTTGATTAATCCAGAGCAGTTTTGTGGGTGCCATGTCCTTTAAGTGTGGCATAAATTGGAAGTACTAACTTTCTTAAGCACAAACAGTGGCAAATCTTTCCCCTGGATCCAAGTGATTCCCCAAACCAGCACTGTTATGAATAAACAGGGCAGGAGATGATTATTAACTCCTTAAATGCCTTTATTAAAAGGGGAAAGCTCGAGGGATTGCCTACGCCACTGCTGCTCCCTCAAGCACTGCCAAGGAGGAGGCCCGAGTCAATTCTGCTGCTTACACTACAAAGCCGGGAGTTCATCCTCAAGGAAGTTCCCAGAAACTCATTGGGCTCATTTTAGTCCAGGGGTCTCTTTCTTTCCGAGTGCCTTTCAAGTTATGGTGAGGAGGTGAAAAGCCTCCACAGATAGCTTGATGACCTGCCAGCCAGGTGGTGTCCTTTGTGGGCCTGGATTTTGCACTGACCTGTTGTTGCTAGGGGTTTTTGGTGTTAATTGTACTAAACATTCTGGCAAGGCTTCATGGGGGTCTCTGCGATTTCCATAATAGGCGTCGGTTTCGGCTTGACAAGCAGACAGGGGGTCGGCAGGGAGCAGGAAGTAGGAAGAGGGGCAGAGAGAGAGCAGGCAGGGAGCAGCAAAACCTTGGCAACAGGTAAGGGCATACAAAACTGGGACTTGGGTTACAAACTGGGTACAAACTGTTCAAGATTGTTATAAATGGGCCAGGAGACCGGCTCCTTTGAAAAGGCCTTTATTAGAAATCAGCTCTGGGTAGGGGGCTCGAGGGGCTGCGCACGCCGCCGCTGCTCCCAGTGAACACCACGGTGGAGGACGTGCAATCGAATCTGCTGCTGCTGCTGCTGCTGCAGAGTCGGGATTCCTTCCTCACGGGGGTTTCCATAGAATCACTTTGGCTCGTGTGGTCCAGGGGGACCACCTCTCTCCAGTTCCTTTCAGGTCATGGCGAGAAAGTAACAAAAAATACCTGCTACCTGCAGGTAGCTGGACGTGTGCCTCGCACAGCTTTGTCCTTCTTAGGTCCAGTTTCTGTGTCGGCTCACTGTCCCAGGGGCTTTTCTAGCTCCAACTGGACCTCCGGCTGCAGCCAGGCACCATGGGAGTTCCCTTATCTCCATACTGGGCGGTGTCCGCAGCTCGACGGCAGGCGGCAGGGAGCAGCAGGGGGGTAGCAGGAAGTGGCGGCGGGCTTTAGTCGGTGGAGAGGGGAAACCCCAGAATTCAGGGAGAAAGGGTACAGAACTTGGAACATAACAAGCAGAAACTCAGGGGTACAGATTAAACATGAACAGTTTAAAACAGGCAAGTAACAGTGCAACTTTAATTTTACAGCAAAACAGTATAACAGTACAACTTGGGAGTGCATAACCTGGGGCTATTTCTTTCAATAAGGAGACAAAAAGCTATTTTACTCAGCTAAGGGTGTAAAGCAACACACTGCCCATTCTAAATTCCTTGGTATTTGAAAGTCTTGGTGTTACATATTTAAATAAGCTAATGCATGATTCAAATATTCATCCTGGTTTCAAGAACCCCCTAAGCATACCAGTTATCTGTGAGGCTCCACAAAGTCCAGATGTATGTTGTAAATCTGTCTTCTGGAGATTTAGGCCCTCAAAGGCTTGTTTCTTATCAGAAATCTTTAGTTCAGGAATTTCAGACATCTCTTGTGTCTTCTATCTGAAAATATACCTCCATTACATTTTAAATTCTACAAATAAAAGGAAATACAGTACAACCTTCTTACATTATATGCATAACATTCATTTCAATATTTGTGAAAAGCCAACTCTAAAATATGCATTTATAACACCCGGCATCGAGAGACTGCCTCCGGGCAGCCCTGCCGCCTTAGGGATGCCGTTTCGGGCACCGGCCCCGAGGCACAGCCCCTGGCGAGCCTGACACTACCTGGGGCTCGGTAGGATGAAAGCCACGGACGTCCCCATCCCCATCCTTGTCCCTGCGCCTGCCACAGAGCAGAGGTTCGCCCAGCGCCTCAGGTGAGGGGCAGTGGGAACGAAGGGGAATGAGAGCCCTGTGCTGCTCCGGCAGGACGGTCACAGGGCCAGCCTTGCAGCAGGAGGGTCTGCGGGGCTGTGAGGGGCCTGGCCATGCCTTGTCTTGCAGGGAATGTCTGGAAGAGGAGTGGCTCTCGGACGGGCATTACTAGCTGCAGCGGGTGCCAGGGGACTGCGTGGCACTGCCCGTGCTGGAGGAGAAGCTCTCCCAGCTCTGTCTGCCCCCAGAGGTACCCTGTGAGCTGGTCCGGATCCAGGTTGGGAGGGCTGCCTTGCCCTGAGCCCTGCGTGGGACGGTGGGCACTGAGCCCCACTGCCACGTCCCTGTTGCAGGACCCTGTCCCCTCCAGGGCCGCTCGCCGACGCACACCTGCCCAGAGGCTGTGGGATGAGCTGCGGCGGCTGCTGGGTGTGAGCTGGTCGGAGGAGCTGGAGCGGGATGTGCCACATGCCTGGCAGAGGCACGGGGACCTGGTGCTGCTGAGCGAGGACAGCTTCAAGGCTGTGCCCTGGGAGAAGCTGGGTAAGGGCGAGCAGGGCCTACCTGCCCTGGTCCTGCCTGCCAAGCTGCCCACATTGCCCAAATCTCCCGGGATGGCGTGTTGCAGGCTCGGCACTCTGGGAGACAGTCACCTTGGTTTTGGGGGCCCGGTGGGTGGCCAGGCGAGGACGGGTGATGCTGGATGGGATGCGGACCCCCAGTGTCACCCTGCTGCTGGGCCAGCGTGGCTGGGTGGAGCACGTGGACAAAGGGATCAGGTGGGCAGGAGCTGCAGGATGCGGCTGGTGTGGGGAAGGGACTGCCCTCACCATTTGGGCAGGGTCTTCCAGGTACACCTTCGATGTGACCAAGTGCATGTTCTCGCCGGGCAACATCATGGAGGAGCTGTGTGTGGCCTCTGCCCTAATCCAGGGAGGTCCTGGTGGATCTCTACGCAGGTAACAGGGATGGAGGAGGTGGGGGGTAGGTGCTGATGGCATCCAGGTAGACATGAAATGTCACTTCCAGCTTGGAATGAAAAATACTCAGGCTTAGAGCTCCTGTCTTGTCTGTGAGCCCTTCAGCTATCCTGGCACTGCAGTCCTGCCTGTGTCCCTGCAGCCTTCAGACACTTAGGATGATCTGTACAAATGGATCTGTACCTAGTGCTTGATGTGGGTGGAACCCCATAACTCCTAGTTGTATGTTGAATGTTCTGCAGATGGTTACTTTAAAAGTGTTAAAGACTCCTAATCATACATTGAATGTTCTGTTGATAGTTATGCATATTGTTATCTTTGAAAGAAATAGCCCCAGGTTATGCACTCCCAAGTTGTACTGTTATACTGTTTTGCTGTAAAATTAAAGTTGCACTGTTACTTGCCTGTTTTAAACTGTTCATGTTGAATCTGTACCCCTGAATTTCTGCTTGTTATGTCCAAGTTCTGTATCCTTTCTCCCTGAATTCTGGGGTTTCCCCTCTCCACCGACTAAAGCCCGCCACCACTTCCTGCTACCCCGCGCCGCTTCCTGCTGCCTGCCGTCGAGCTGGAGACACCGCCCAGTATGGAGATAAGGGAACTCCCATGGTGCCTGGCTGCGGCCGGAGGTCCAGTTGGAGCTAGAAAAAGCCCCTGGGACAGCGAGCCGACACAGAAACTGGACCTAAGAAGGACAAAGCTGTGCGAGGCACACGTCCAGCTACCTGCAGGTAGCAGGTATTTTTTGTTACTTTCTCGCCATGACCTGAAAGGAACTGGAGAGAGGTGACCCCCCCAGGACCACACGAGCCAAAGTGATTCTATGGAAACCCCCGTGAGGAAGGAGTCCCGACTCTGCAGCAGCAGCAGCAGCAGCAGCAGCAGATTCGATTGCACCTCCTCCTCCGTGGTGTTCACTGGGAGCAGCGGCGGCGTGCGCGGCCCCTCGAGCCCCCTACCCAGAGCTGATTTCTAATAAAGGCCTTTTCAAAGGAGCTGGTCTCCTGGCCCATTTATAACAAATTGGGGGCTCGCTGGGACGTGACCACGCCCGAAGAGGACCAAGGACGAAACGGCCGACCGCCCTTTGGATATCCGGACAGCTGGTCACACCAGACCCAAGAAAGACAGCCTGGGATCGGACACCATGGAGGAGCACCGGTAAAGTACAGCCGGTGGCAGGAGTGGAGACGAGCGAATGGTGTGTGAGTGAGACGAAGGCCGGCAGCTCGGATCTTCAAAGCGAGTGTGGGCCTTCTAGTACCGCGGTTCCAGTCTCCTGCGAGGGAACTGGCCGGCAACGGAGGGAAGCGAAAGGAGAACGGTGTGAAAGAGGCGTCTCCAGGGGCATAGCGGCCCTCCTCCGGGCGTGCGGAGGTAATTTAGAGAGTGAGTGGCACGTCACAGGGTGTATGATTGTAGGATAGGCCCGCCTCCATTCTAGAATCTACGGAGGCAGGCTGCTCAGGCTGATCCAAGCGTGCGGAAAGCCTAGAGCTGTGTGTGTAGCACACACCGCACTGCCTGAGGTTACGGCCCGGGGTGTCCACGGGTTGGGACACTGGCTGGGGTAGCTGGCGGGGTGTGGGGAGTGAGAGAGGGTACTGGCTGAGGTTACGGCCCGGGGTGTCCAGGCGAGGAAGGGGTGCTGGCTGACACTCAGGGCAGTCTGAGCACTGGCTTGGGACACTGGCTGGGGTAGCCTGCCAGGGTACAAGAGTGGGCGCACTGGTCGGGGGTACCTAGAAGTGAGGGGTATGCGTTCCAAGTGCGGAGAGCCTACAGGGCCGGGGGTCTTTTGAGTATACTGCCCGGGTGTAGGATGAATGAAAGTTAGGGAAGTCCCAAAGTGCGAGGGACTTAACGATAGGGAGAGTGAGTGAGTCGCACACTGTACGTCCAAGTCCTGGCTGTAAGTGGTGACTGGAACTCTGGGCCCAGATTGACCGGCTGCTTACGGAAACTCGATAGATATACAGGAGAGGAAGAGGGGTGCTGGCTGGGGTAGTGACTGAATCCCTAAGGGCGGGATAACAGGCTACCGACAGGGCACTCTGAGCCCTGGCAGGAGTGGTGCCCAGACCCTGAGGGCGGGTCACTGGAACCACTGACGGGTGTTCGTAGAGTGAGTGAAGATTACCTAGTGAGAATGGGAGCATACATAAGTAAGCAAAAACCGCCTGAGGAGGAAAAGGGGAAGATAAAGAACATTCCCCCAGATAGTCCACTAGGACAAATGTTGGAATTATGGGGTACTGATGAGGCCACTAAAATTTTGAGTAAAGTTAAAATGATTCATTATTGTATAGAGGTTTGGCCCACTTTAAATTTACCTGGAGAATGGCCGTGGTGTGGAACTAAGGACCCCTGGATGTGCTCGCAATTAAACCAGTATCTGAAATCCCGAGGGGACTCAGATACTGAGCAGATCCTTTATGCTGCCTGCTGGCAGGAACACAGAACCGAAGGTGAAACAGCTAAGATTTGTAAGCTACAAGAGGGAAAGAGGAAAAATGAAAAAGAGAAAAGGGAGGAAAGCAGTCACCATTGGGACCCTCTTGATTATTTGCCCCCTCCTCCCGTTTACCCTGGGATACCCCAAACTGTCCCTGCTAACCCTCCAGCTTTACCTGTGAACCCCTCCCCATCTCTCCAAACCATGATCCCTATTCCTTCTTCAGCTTGCTCCCCAACAGGATTACCCCCAACACCTCCACCCTCTCTACCACCTCAATCTAACCCGACTATCTCGAGTACTAACCCCTTCTACTCTTCAGCTCTATCCTCGACCTCTCCTAACACTGGCCTAGGCCACTCCCCTTCACCATCTACTGTCCCTGCACCCCCACACAACTGGGAGCTGGACTTGCCAGCCAATAATACTGATTTTGTGGAAACCCTAAAAGGACCCTACTGTAGCACTAGGTCAAGAACAAAGCTTTTCCCCTTAAGGGAAGTCCCGATGGGTAGGACAGCTGGGGGGGCTGGGTTTTTAAATGCACCTCTGACAGCTTCAGAAGTTAGGGGCTTTAAGAAAGAACTGGGGAATCTGGTTGAAGACCCTGTGGGGATTGCTAAGCAAATAGATCAGTTCCTGGGCCCGAACATTTATATGTGCAGTGAGTTAAATTCCATACTAAACATACTTTTTAATCCAGAAGAATTTCGGCTGATTAGAATGGCTGGCATACGGGTTTGGGAAAGGGAAAATCGGATGGGACTCCCAGGAGACCAGAAGTTGCCAGTGGCTGACCCCGGGTGGAACCCAAACAGGGAGGAAGGTAGACGAAATATGGAAGATTACAGCAACTTGATGATAAGAGGCATCAAGGAATCAGTCCCTCGGAGTAATAACACAAAACTGGCCTTTGATGGAGCCCAGGAGAAAGATGAGACCCCAGCAGCCTGGTTAAACAGACTGAGAAAGAACTTCCAGCAGTATTCTAACTTAGATCGAGATAGCCCAGAGGGACAAGTGCTTTTAAAATTACAGTTTGTTACCAAATCCTGGCCAGATATAAGGAGGAAACTGGAAAAAGTGGAAGACTGGCAGGAAAAGGGAATAAATGACTTGTTAAGAGAAGCTTTAAAAGTTTATCTGAGGAGAGAAGATGAGAAAGCAAAGACAAAGGCTAGGATTATGGTAGCTGTGGCCAAAGAAAGTGTAAGGGATAATAGAGACTCACAAGAGAGGGGAAATGCGAAGCCTCCATCAGGGAGAGGCAGAGGAAAACTTCTGTCGCCTTGGGGTACCCCTCCGAGGCTAGGAGAAACCCGAATATGCCACTATTGTGGTGAAGTGGGCCACATAAGGAGATATTGCAAAAAAGTATCCTTTGACAACGCTATTATGAAGGAGCAAGAGGCATTGGAGAAGTTGTTAAAGGGGGAGGGTAATGAATATTAGGGGTGTCATGGGCTCTATATGTTAGGGGACCCAATGAAACACCAAGAAGAGCCCATGGTAAAGTTTGAAGTAGGTCCCTGTCCTGGGTTGATGCTACACTGTATCCCCAATCGTCTGTTTGGTCTATATTGGATCTGAGAGTAACGGGGAGAAAGTGCAAAGTTTGTTTTCAGGAATTGCACAGACTGGCCTTGAGAATATGAGTCACCAGCGCGGAGATGCAGGTTTTTTTTTGTTTTTTTTTTTTTTTTTCCCTGGAGGCACTCGCTTTTTGCTTTGCTTGCTGTAGTTAGCTTAGCTTAGTTAGGGCTGAAAAGCTTCGCAACTTTTTTTTCCTTCCTTTTTTCCCCTCCTTTTCTTTTTTCCCTTTTTCCACCTGTTTTTTGGAACGGTTCAAACCTCCCCCACACCGAGGACCCGGCGGGGGCCGCCGGGGGAGCCAACACCTGGATCCACTGGGAGCTACCCTTCGCAGCAACGTCCACCACTGCTGAAAAGAACCAAGAGGAGAAACCATCTATAAAAGGGACTTTGCTTTCCGTAATTCATCACCTGGTATTGCTTGATCTATTGCGCTGGGGGAGTGTTTTGCTGGTTTAATAAACAGGTTTCTTTCCACTTTCTCTCTCCAACGAGTTTTCTCCCGAACCGGCTGGGAGAGGGGAGGGGGGTGGGGGTGGGGGGAAGGGTTTTCCCTCGGAATTCTCCTCCCAAATTGGCCTTAAACCATCACAGTCCCCATCATGAGGAATTTGAGTTTCTTGTGGACACCGGTGCGGACAAATCCAGCGTTAATCAGCTTCCAATTGGGACTACAGTTGGGAAACGGACATGTGATATCTTAGGAGCAGAAGGGAAACCCTTCAAAGCTTCTGTCATAGAAAATGTAGAGTGTGGAGAAGATGTGAATTAGAGAAGGGACAGGCGCTCGGAAGACAATCGGTTTGTCACGGGTAAGGGCAAGGCACGTTTCCACCCCCGAGATAACCCTATCTCAGGGACACAAACCCCTCTCCTCTAGGCGTACCAGTACTTTTCCATTACCCCTAGGAAACTAGTAAGACCCCCTATGACGTAGCGAGACCCAGATAGTACTTAAACCCTGTGTTTTAGATAATAAACGCTTTTGACGATCCACCACATTGGCGTTTGCTGTGTCATTAGCCCGAGCTCCACACAAGCTTGTGGAAGCCGTGTTGTCCACCTAACCCAGGCCGCCATGGTGGTGGCTGAATAAGCGACAACATAGTGGTGCCGTGAAACCCGGGAACAGAGCCTGGGGAGCGGGATACGCCTGGACGGTGGACGACGACGGTAGCGGCAGGTTTCCGAACTACCGTGGAGGAACAGGGGGACGCCCCAGGAACCAGTGATCAGCATGGAAGCGATCGCGCAGGTTGTAAAACTTATGGAAGGGAATTGGGAAATACGCTGTGAGCGAAAGAATTTATATCTTGCTATTGCAAGGCTTATAGATTTGGGCACGATTCAGCGGCCCGTTGATATATTGAATTTAGAAAGGTGGGAGAGTTACACAGCCGCTCTGGCGGAGGATACAAAAGCCACCGGCAGTGGAAAAGTTCTAAAAGCGTGGGGAAAAGTTGAGACGGCTTTGCGAAAAGCGAGGGAAGAGCAGGAGACATGGAATGCGGCGAAAACATGTTTATTTGCCGTCACGCAGCCGAAAGGGGGAGGCGGTGGACCCACGGGACCCACGGGACCCCCGGGAAATGCCCAGTCCCGCGGCGGGAACGCGCGGGAGGGGGGTGCGTTGTGCCCTCCCCAGAGCCCATGTCCGGGTGTCCCGGACCGTGGGGGGGGCTCTCCGGCCATTCCGCGGGACCCCCCGGATCAAAAAACCCCCCCAGAACCCCCCGAAAATATTGCGGTTTTGCTGCCTTTACCTCCTCCCTGCGTTTGTCCGCGGAACCCAGATTCGCCCGATATCGGCGAATCAGCGGGTCCGGAGACGCTGCCGCCGCGCGCGCGGGACACCCGATCTCCGGAACCCGGGAAGGGGGTCGCGACTGCCCCGGTCGCCGAGCCGGTGCCGCGGGAGGGGGAGGAACCACGGTCCGTTTGGGAAGAACTCACGCGAGAGGCAAGAGAGGTAGAGAGAGAAGCCCGCACCGCGCCGGAGCCGGCGGCGCCGGGACCGCCCGCGCCGCGCTCGCGCTGCGCCGCCACCACCGAGCCAGAGCCGGCGGCACCAGGGCCGCCCGCGCCGCGCTCGCGCTGCGCCGCCACCTTCGCGCCGGAGCCGGCGGCGCTGCCGCCGCCATACCCCAAATATGGCGACCGCGGCTCGGAGTGGGGGCGGGGTGACCGGCCGCGTGGCGCTGAAAACCCGGAAGCGCGGATCCCTGCGGGGGCGCACGCGCAGGAGGGAAGCCCAGACGCGCCGGTTTACACCGCGCACGCGCGGGAGAGCGAGGAAGCGCGCGCGCGCGGCCGGAAATCGCTCCCAAGGTCATTTTACAAAGGAAATACCCCCGCTTGGGGGGGGCAGGGCGTGCCCAGGGGGTGGGGATGGGACTGCCCCCAGGAGGCGTGCCAGCACCGCCCCCGAGAGCAGGGAAAAGCCCACCCCTGGGAGGCGGAACGGGGCCGAGCTCGGGAGGCGGGCAAAGCCCACCCCCGGAAGGCGGGACGGGGGCGGAGCCCAACAAAAAGGCACAGCAAGCCGGAAGTGTACCAGCAGTCGACTTCCGACTCTGAGTGGGATCACAGCTCGGCGGCCAGTCTCACCGAGAGCTCCGAGTCTGACACAGATTCGGAACCGGAGATACCAGAATTTATGGATTTTTTACCAAAACCGAGCAAAGCTTTTTACAATACAGGCGAAACAACACAATATAAACTTACTGACTTGGGAAAGATAAAGATAGCCTGTGCTGACTGGGAACCTGCTGCTGCAATCCATGCTTTCCCAGTGCGTGTTACTGGGACAAGGCAGAATTTAAGGCGAACCTATACTCCTTTGAACACGAAAGAGATACAAGCAGTGGTGAAAGCAATTCAAGAAAAGGGGATAGGATCAGCCGTTGTGTCCACTTTGGTAGATGGGCTTTTTAGTAACGATGACGTTACCTTTTGATATTTCCCAGATAACTCGCATGTTCTTTGATGGGGCAGGGTTGATTGTTTTTCAGCAGGAGTGGTCAGACCAATGCGCAGTTGCTTTAGCCCAAGGCTCAGGACAGGGACAACCTCTCCATGGCTCTACCCTGTCCAGGCTGCTGGGCAAACATGATGATGTGGCTACACCACAGACTCAAGCAGCACGCCTCACAGCAGAGGAAGTCAGGGCAACAACGAGAGCAGCTAGAGAGGCCATACGAGCCGCTTCTCGGGTTGTGGACAAATCATCACCATGGTCCACCATCAAACAGGGGGAAAGTGAGGGTTTCACACACTTTGTAGATTGGTTGCAAGCTGCTATCGATTCTTCCACCCTGCCTGTAGAGGCAAGAGGACCTGTGGCACTGGATTGTCTGAAACAACAGTGTAACACTGTCACCAAGGACATCCTGCGCTCTCTGTCAGCAGGAGCCAGTTTGGCCAACATGATCAAACATGTGTGAGTTTCTGTTTACAGGACATGCTGGTGGGGCGACCACGTAATGCATATATGCCCCTCCCAGAGGAACGAGACACACCACCAAAACGTCAGACAGCGGCAGAGAAACCCACGCGAGTGAAACCCAGACATCAACGACATGTCTGTGTGATTTTGTTATTGGGGCTTGTTGCCAGAGGACAAGCCAGCCCAGATTACTACCCACATCAGCCGTTCAGGTGGGTCATGAGACACCTTACCAGCGGTAAGGTGCTCAGAGACATCACCACACCAAACGCTCCATCTTTCGTGCTCCGTTTTACAGATCTATTTCCAGGACAGCCAAAGGTAATTCCCAGGTCTCCACACTCATCACACATGTATCTATCCTAGTGGTGCCCAGCTGCAAACCCGGGGAAAAGCTATTGTAATTACCCCGGTTGGGGGTACTGTGGGTACTGGGGCTGTGAAACCATCGTTACAGATGCCAGGCCGTCAGGGCCTGGGTGGGACCCACCAGCCCCCGATAAGTTCCTACAGTTCTCATGGGCACCTGCAGGTTGCAAACCACCTCTTTTCTCACAGGGAAGTTCCTATCGAAACAGCTATAAAATCCCCAAATTTCGAATTTGTATATATTACAACATGACGGTCTTGCAGCCCAATCATTTTAGCTGGACAGTGGGAAGAACATGGACGGTGGTCATTCAAAAGTCGAGAGAGTGGGTGAATGTGCAAATTACCAGGCTCCAACCATCGGCACCCCGAGCGGTTGGACCCAACAAGGTGATTAAAAGCACACAGACAGAGAAAAACATAACTTACCCCAAAATCCTACCCACGAGTGTCACCGAAGACCCGACCAGCGATGAGAAAGCTTTCCAGATAGGCCGATCAGCTAAGTCAGACCCAGACCCAATCCTTCGTATGTTAGATGCTACCTTTTTATCCCTAAATGAATCTAATCCTAACCTAACTAATTCCTGTTGGCTTTGCTATGATGTTCAACCTCCGTTTTATGAAGGAGTTGCTTTAAATACCTCATTCACTTACTCCACAGCTGATGCACCACATCAGTGCAGATGGGATACACCCCGCAGAGGTATTACCCTGAGTCAAGTCTCAGGTCGGGGCAGATGTTTTGGTAATTCAGCCCTAGCTAAGCGAAAAGGGAATGTTTGTGCCAAAATTGTAAAGCCCAACAGAAAAAACAATAAGTGGGTTGTTCCAGCTTCATCTGCAATGTGGGTTTGTCAGAGATCTGGAGTAAGTCCCTGTGTGTTCCTTCCCAAGTTCAATGATTCTAACGACTTCTGTGTCCAAGTTCTGATTGTTCCTAGGGTCCTGTACCACTCCAATGAAGAGGTATGCAAACTTTTCGAAGAACCCAGCCGACTTCACAAAAGAGAAATAATAACAGGTATAACCATCGCAATGCTGCTCGGCTTGGGAGCAGCTGGAACGGCAACAGGTGTTTCGGCTCTAGCAACACAGCACCAAGGACTGTCTCAGCTGCAGATGACCATAGATGAGGACTTGCAGAGGATCGAGAAATCCATTTCCTACCTAGAGAAGTCAGTCTCTTCACTTTCAGAAGTGGTTCTGCAGAACAGGCGCGGGCTGGATCTCCTGATCATGCAACAAGGAGGTCTGTGCGCTGCCCTGAAAGAAGAGTGCTGTTTTTACGCAGACCACACTGGAGTCGTCAGAGACTCCATGGCAGAACTTCGAAACAGACTGGCTCAGAGACAGAAAGATAGAGAAGTGCAGCAAGGCTGGTTCGAATCCTGGTTTAACCAATCTCCATGGTTAACCACTTTGATTTCCTCCTTAGTAGGCCCATTGGCAATGCTACTTTTAGCTGCTATCTTCGGACCATGCCTGCTGAACAAGATAGTCTCATTTGTTAGAGCCCGCATAGAGCGGACTAACATTCTGTTCATGCACCAACATGAAATGCTGTGAATTATTCAGGGAACATTGCCAGTCACAAGCTTTTCCAAACTTGCCTGGCAAAAACTTACTCAGGTTTTCAAACTCCTTCTTCCTTTTGTCAAATACTAACCTTCTACCTCATTTAGTACCTATATACATATATGCAAGACTAAATACTAACCTTCTACCTCATTTAGTACCTATATATATATATATGTATAACTACCTCGTTTTTTGTGATGGGGGGGGGGGGGGAGATGTGGAGAAGATGTGAATTAGAGAAGGGACAGGCGCTCGGAAGACAATCGGTTTGTCACGGGTAAGGGCAAGGCACGTTTCCACCCCCGAGATAACCCTATCTCATGGACACAAACCCCTCTCCTCTAGGCGTACCAGTACTTTTCCATTACCCCTAGGAAACTAGTAAGACCCCCTATGACGTAGCGAGACCCAGATAGTACTTAAACCCTGTGTTTTAGATAATAAACGCTTTTGACGATCCACCACATTGGCGTTTGCTGTGTCATTAGCCCGAGCTCCACACAAGCTTGTGGAAGCCGTGTTGTCCACCTAACCCAGGCCACCATGGTGGTGGCTGAATAAGCGACAACAGTAGAGATCAAAGGAAATTCAAGAAAATGTGTCACTAATCTCATATACTTGCCTAAATTAGACAGTAATTTACTCGGAAGAGACTTACAAGTTCAGTTGGGGGTAGGGATTCTTCCTAAAGAGGGTAAAATGGTGGTCCAAATGATGAGAATGACTGTTGAAGACTTGAATGAAATAAATCCAGAGTTATGGGCTGAAGAGGGGAAGTATGGATACTTAAACATCCCACCTATAAGAATAGAGATGCAGGAAGGGATACCCCCTATAAGAGTGAAACAATATCCTATTTCTGTGGAAGGTAAAAAAGGGCTGACACCAATTATAAATCATCTACTAACTGAAGGAGTATTAGAACCCTGTATGTCCCCCCATAACACCCCCATTTTGGCAGTGAAAAAGACAGAAAATAAATTTAGGCTTGTGCAAGACTTAAGAGAGGTAAATAAAAGGACAATTACAAGGTACCCAGTGGTACCAAATCCCTACACCCTTCTAAGCAGAATCCCTAGAGAACACAGCTGGTTCACTGTGGTAGACCTGAAAGATGCTTTTTGGGCCTGCCCCTTAGCTAAGGAAAGCCAAAATT
The DNA here is from genome assembly GCA_027886175.1 of Phylloscopus collybita. Taxonomy (NCBI): domain Eukaryota; kingdom Metazoa; phylum Chordata; class Aves; order Passeriformes; family Phylloscopidae; genus Phylloscopus; species Phylloscopus collybita. The sequence continues at coordinate 8,399,016 of JAJNNQ010000057.1, forward strand.
GGTTTGCCTTTGAGTGGGAGTGCCCCAAAAGTCAGAGAAAGCAGCAGCTAAGGTGGACCCGCCTTCCCCAAGGCTTTACTGAGAGCCCAAATCTATTTGGACAAGCTCTGGAAGAGCTGCTAAGGCAATTCATCCCTGGAGATAACGTACAAATCCTAGAGTACGTAGATGACCTCCTAATATCAGGGGAGGAGCAAGATAAAGTAAGGGGAGCCAGCATTAAACTCCTGAATTTCCTAGGGGAAAAAGGCCTCAAAGTATCTAAAAACAAATTACAGTTTGTAGAACTACAGGTAACATATCTGGGACACCTCATTGGGGAAGGGTATAAGAAACTAAGCCCTGAGAGAATCTCAGGTATACTGTCCATCTCGGCTCCAACCACAAAAAGAGATGTAAGAAAGCTATTGGGACTATTTGGCTATTGTAAATTATGGATAGAAAAATACTCACAAAGTGTCAAATTTCTATATGAAAAACTGGTCCAACCTGAACCTGTAAAATGGACAGTTGAGAATGAAGAACAGTTAGAAAATTTAAAAGCCCAATTATCCTCAGCCCCAGTTCTTAGTCTTCCTGACCTTAAGAAGGGGTTTGACTTATTCATAAATGCAGAAGATGGAATAGCCTATGGGGTGTTAACCCAAGAGTGGGGGGGACACAAAAAGCCTGTTGCATACCTTTCTAAGCTCCTGGACCCAGTCGCAAGGGGATGGCCAGCTTGTCTTCAAGCTGTGGCAGCCACAGCAGTCCTTGTAGAAGAAGCACAAAAGCTGACACTACAAGGAAAAATCATTGCACACACCCCCCATGATCTCAGAGCAGTGTTGAGTCAAAAAGCCCAACAATGGTTAACAGACTCAAGGATCCTAAAATATGAAGTGATTCTGACAAATGCTGAAAATCTAGAGTTAATCACATCCAAAAGCTTAAATCCTGCACAATTCCTCTCAGGGGAGCCCATACCCGCTCTGGAACATAATTGCTTGGAAGTCATGGACCTGCAAACAAAAGTAAGGGAGGACCTTGAGGATTGTCCTGGGTTGTGGAGCCGGGTTTTGCGTATTCTATTTACATCTGTTTGGGGGCCTGATGTCCCACCTTGATAGGCCATTGCCACCTTTCCCCAGCCTGTGCGGTCCATTTGCATTTCTATACATCTCATGCCCTGGCGGTGGGTATTGGGGGGAGGGGAGGCGGATGGGAGAGAAGGCTGGGACCACGCCGGTGCTGCCCTGCTGCAAGAGCTGGGTGCTCTGCGTTTTTTGCCCCTGCCGTGGTGGCAAGAACTTCTTCGCCTCCTGTGCTCGCCATCCTGCTTCCCTCCTCACCACCCCTGAACCTGCTTCTTCACAGAATCATCTTTGCTCCAACAGAATCACGTCTGCCACTTCAGAAGGACTTTACTTTTGGACTGCTTTCAACATCCTGAATCACAGGGTCAGATTGAGGCTCTGACTCAGTCAGGGTTTTCTTCCAAAATTGTTGTTTATTTGTTTATTTGTTTGTTTGGTTGGGTGGTTTTGTTTCCTATCACATTTGTATTGATAATATTTCCTAGTAAAGAACTGTTATTCCAATTCCCAACATCTTTGCCTGAGAGGCCTTGATTGCAAAATTATAATTTGTCAGGGTGTGACGGGTTGGTATTCTCCATCCTAGGGGAACCTCAGTTTCCCTGGCAGATACCTGTCTTTCTAAACCAAGACAAGGACATACCCCTGCCATATGGGAGGGTGTTTTTCATTGATGGATCATCTAAAATGGTGGAAGGAAAGAGAATATCAGGCTATGCAATAGTCGAGGGTATCAACAAACAGAGTTTGAAAGTTTTAGAGAAAGAAAAATTGCCCTCGAGCTGGTGCGCTCAGTGCTGTGAGGTCTATGCTCTTAAAAGGGGATTAGACCTGTTAGAACAAGATCAAGGTACAATTTACACTGACTCATGGTATGCCTTTGGAATTGTGCACACATTTGGAAAAATTTGGGAAGAAAGAGGCTACCTAAATTTCAAGGGAAACGATTTGATACATAAAGAACTAATTAAGTTGGTATTAAAATCCCTTATGAAACCCAGGGAAATTGCAATAGTGCATGTCAAGGGACATCAAAAAGGGGATACCTTTGAAGGAAGAGGCAATCGAGCAGCTGACCAAGCTGCCAAGTTAGCAGCCCAAAACCCGGGGGAGCCGATAAAGATTTTGACTGTGACTGATTTGCCAGCTGACAAAGAAAAAGAACCAATATATGATGAACATGAGTTGAAAGAAATAAAGAGGTTAGGGCTGCACCAAGGGAAGCAAGGGGAATGGTTACCCCAGATAGACGAAAGTTTTTAAATAAAGCCCTAGCTCGAAAAATGCTAACAGAAATACACAGTCTGACCCACTGGGGCACCCAAGGGTTATGTGATCATTTCTTAAGAGAATATTTATGTATTGGAGTATATAATCTGGCCAAAGCAGTTACTGAAGGATGCCTTATATGCCAAAAGGTAAATCAGAAAGCAATGAGGAAGAATACCTCAGGAGGAAGACAAATAGCATTAAGACCCTTTCAAAATATACAAATAGATTTTACTGAAATGCCTTCAGTACAAGGTTACAAGTATCTACTTGTTATAGTTGATCATTTAACCCATTGGGTGGAAGCTTTTCCTACAAAAAGGGAAACGGCACAAGTGGTAATAAAAATATTATTGGATCACAACATCCCCCGGTATGGGCTAGAGAATAATATTGATTCAGACCGAGGTCCTCATTTTGTAGCCAAAATTCTACATGATGTCATTAAAGCCTTAGGAATCAGGTGGCGGTTGCATACACCCTGGCATCCCCAAAGTTCAGGGAGAGTTGAGAGGATGAATAAAACCCTCAAAAATGTATTAACTAAATTGATAACCGAAACAGGAATGAATTGGCTCAAGTGTCTGCCCCTGGCCCTTCTTCGAATCCGGGTCCGACCAAGATCTGACATAGGGGCTTCACCATATGAGATGATGTTTGGACTCCCCTTCTTACTGACCCCCTATAGCACTGGGGATTATTTAGAAGGAGAGGCCGCTACCCAGGAATATGTAAAAACAATTGGAAAGACATTGGCAGATCTTAAAAGAAGAGGGTATCTTCTTCAAACCTCTCCCTTGGACACTGACATGGACCAAATAAAACCAGGAGACTGGGTTTTAATTAAGTCCTGGAATACCACCCCACTAACCCCTAAATTCGAAGGCCCGTTCCAAGTTCTGCTCACTACTCATACTGCAGTGCGAACCCAGGAAAAGGGCTGGACCCACATCACTAGAGTGAAAGGACCATTACCACCCCCGAGTGATCCCTCTGACCCCAACAAGGGGTCAGATCCCTCTGACCCTGCAGCCCCAACAAGAGTTCCCTCTGAGTGGACTGCCACTCGAGATCCAGACACCCTCAAAGTAACTCTCAGGAAACAACCAAAAACCAGTTAAAGCCAATAAAGGGACAATAACAGTTATTACAAGCTGTCGTTACCATTGTTAAAAATCCACATTGTTATAAGAGGTTAAAAAGTGTTAATATAAAAGTGTAAAATAATGGTTTAATCCGATGTTATAACTTGTTATAATGAGTCACAAAGTGTTAATGTAAAAGTAATAAGTAGCAGTAATTCTTAATTTAAAAATTAAATCTCTCATAGGGCACACCCAAAGGGAGCTAACTAAAACTAAGAAAAAGGTGCAAGGTGGGAATAAACAAGGGAGAACTCCACAAATCCAGCCTAAGAACTCCCCAACCCAAGAGGCAAGACCAGGTGAGACCAAAGAGAACCCTCAGAGCGAGATGGGGGCAGGTTCATACTGGACTCTTGGAGGGACTAATAGTAGTCCTATTGATATGATGAGGAGAAAGAACCCCCCGACCCAAGAGGCAAGGCCAGGTGAGACCAAAGGATCCACAAATAGAATGGTTCATACTGGACTCTTGGAGGGACTGATAGTAGTCCTATTGATAAGCAAGTTTACAGATGGGGCTTGCTCCGAATGCTGTCATTCAGTTTGTGATGGGGAGAATCTACAATCCCTTATGAGAGTTCACACCCATGTGAATCCCACATGTTTTGACATGACCCAATTATCCACCTGTCAAAAAGAGGAAAAACAATATTGGATTGCAGAAAATGCTGCCACATTTAAGCAGTGCCTGACTGGGGAGTGCCCTATCAGAGAGTGGTTCTGTTTTAAAGAGTTAAGAAATACAGAGGGAGTAGCAGATCTGATAAAAGAAAAACCACTGGTGGTGAAAAAGAACGAAATAGATGAACCCCTTGGGAAAAGTCTATTTGTCGATCTGGTAGAGGGAATCAGCCATAAACTAAATATAACAAACTGCTGGATATGTAAAGGCACACAAATGTCTGATGTATGGCCCTGGGAAGGGACAAGCTTATCACCCCTAGACATCCTGAGATGGAAGTTAATAACGGGGAAAAAGTATAAAACCTTCCTAGGAAGAATGGCTTGTAAAAGGTACCTACTGATCAAAGAGTTAAAACAAAAATGGATCCCCAGGGAACCTGAAAAATATTGGTCTATTGGGAAAAAAGAATCAGGGTGCGTCTGTAAGAAAAGTTATAGTTTACATGAGTGCACTAATAAAGGGACCAATCTTTTTTGGGGAATCAGAGAAATTTCAAAATATTGGGAACACCCCTATAACACACAAAACACATCCTGGAAAGCCCCAAAACACCTCTTTTGGATTTGTGAGGACAAAACCTACACCCATCTCCCAGGAGATTGGGCGGGTAGCTGCACCATAGGAATCAGCAAACCAGCCTTCTTCCTCCTCCTACGAGAATCAGGAAACCATTTAGGCATACCCTTATATGAAAATTTAAAAAGAAAATACCGAAAGAGGAGGAGGGGCAGCACACAAACATGGAAGAGTAAAATATGGACACCAAAAGAAAGAGTAAAAACATATAGGCCAGCAACTTGGACACAAGATAGATCATGGGGGTGCCGAACTCCAATTTACATGTTGAATAAAATTATCAGATTACATGCAGTATTAAAAAGAATACCAAACAAAACAGCCCTTGCCCTTGATCATATCAGTAACCAATTGGCACAAACAAGAGCAGTAGTTTATCAAATCAAACTAGCAGTCGATTATGAAAGTAAGGTAATAAAAAATATTTCCAGAGAAATACAAAAAATTGCATATGTAAGTACCCAGGAATGGAAGCCCTTAATTAATATGGACTGGTGGGACAACTTCTGGTCCTTTGAAGGGACCTGGTGGGAAAAAGTAGTGTTCATTGCAATAAGTGTCTTTGCCAGTCTCCTACTTCTCCCCTGCATACTTCCCTGTCTAATTCGAACTATAGCCACTACTGTTCAAGCTAGTCTCCAAATCCCTAAAGTGAAAATTCAGAAACCTACAAATACAATTAGATTAGAACCCCAAGAAGAAGAACTAAGCACAGCAAAAAGAATTTATAACCAATACCAGGAATTAAAACAGATTTATTCCCTTGAATCAGACATGGCCAATTGATGCGGGCAAAAGCCCAATCAAAGAAATAGAGGGGGGGTTGAAAAAAATTTATAGCCCCAGGTTATGCACTCCTAAGTTGTACTGTTGTGCTGTTTTGCTGTAAAATTAAAGTTGCACTGTTACTTGCCTGTTTTAAACTGTTCATGTTGAATCTGTACCCTGAATTTCTGCTCGTTATGTCCAAGTTCTGTACCCTTTCTCCCTGAATTCTGGGGTTTCCCCTCTCCACCGACTAAAGCCCGCCGCCGCTTCCTGCTACCCCCCTGCTGCTTCCTGCTGCTCCCTGCTGCCTGCCATCGAGCTGCGGACACCGCCCAGTATGGAGATGAAGAAGCTCCCATGGTGCCTGGCTGCGGCCGGGAGTCCAGTTGGAGCTAGAAAAGCCCCTGGGACAGCGAGCCGACACAGAAACTGAAAGAAATTAGCCCCAGGCTATGCACTCCCGAGTTGTACTGTTACATTGTTTTGCTGTAAAATTAAAGTTGCACTGTTACTTGCTTGTTTCAAACCGTTCATGTTGAATCTGTACCCTGAATTTCTGTTCGTTATGTCCAAGTTCTGTACCCTTTCTCCCTGGGTCCTGGGCTTTCCCCTCTCCCGACGAAAAGCCCGCACGCCGCCGCTTTGCCGCTCCGCCCCCCCCCGCCGCTTCTTGCTGCTCCCTGCCGACGGCCCGTCGAGCTGTGGGCTCCGCCCAATATGGAGATCACCTCCCATGGTGCCTGGCTGCGGCCGAAAGTCCAGTTAGAGCTAGAAAAACCCCTGGGACAGCGAGCCGACACAGAAACTGGACCTAAGAAGGACGGGACTGTGCGAGGCACATGTCTAGCTACCTGCAGGCAGCAGGCATTCTTTTGTTACTTTGTCGCCATAGCCTGAAAGAAACTGGAGAAAGGTAACGCCCCTGGACCACACGAGCCAACGCGATTCTATTGGAACCCCCGTGAGGAGGGAATCCCGACTCTGCAGCAGCAGCAGCAGCAGCAGCAGATTCGACTGCACCTCCTCCTCCGTGGTGTCTACTGGGAGCAGCGGCGGCGTGCGCAGCCCCCGGGCCCCCTACCCAGAGCTGATTTCCTAATAAAGGCCTTTTTAAAGGAGCTGGTCTCCTGGCCAATTTATAACAAATTGGGGGCTCGCCGGGACGTGACCACGCCTGAAGAGGACCGAGGACGGGACGGCCGACCGCCCTTTGGATCTCCAGGACAGCTGGTCACACCGGACCAAGGAAGACAGCCTGGGATCGGACAGCGCGGAGGAGCACCGGTAAAGTATAGCCGGTGGCGGGAGTGGAGACGAGCGCATGGTGTGTGAGTGAGACAAAGACCGGTAGCTCGGATCTTTGAAGCGAGTGTGGGCCTCCCAGTACCGCGTTTTCAGTCTCCCGCGAGGGACCTGGCCGGGAAAGGAGGGAAGCGAAAGGAGAACGGAGTGAAAGAGGCGTCTCCAGGGGCATAGGGGCCCCCCTCCGGGCGTGCGGAGGTAATTTAGAGAGTGAGTGGCACGTCACAGGGTGTGTGATTGTAGGATAGGCCCGCCCCATTCTAGAATCTACGGAGGCAGGCTGCTCAGGCTGATCCAAGCGTGCGGAAAGCCTGGAGCTGTGTGTGTAGCACGCACCACACTGGCTGAGGTTACGGCCCGGGGTATCCACGGGTTGGGATACTGGCTGGGGTAGCTGGCGGGGTGTGGGGAGTGAGAGAGGGTACTGGCCGAGTTACGGCCCGGGGTGTCCAGGCGAGGAAGGGGTGCTGGCTGGGGTAGTGACTGAATCTCTAAGGGCGAGATATCAGGCTACCAACAGGGCACTCTGAGCACTGGCAGGAGTGGTGGTCAGACCCTGAGGGCGGGTAACTGCAACCACTGCTGGCTTGGGACACCGGCTGGGGTAACTACCGGGGTACAGGAGTGGTCGCACTGGTTGGGGGTACCTAGAAGTGAGAGGTATGCGTTCCAGGTGCGGAGAGCCTACAGGGCCGGGGGTCTTTTGAGTATACCGCCTGGGTGTAGGATGAATGAAAGTTAGGGAAGTCCCAAGGTGCGAGGGATTTAACGATAGGGAGAGTGAGTGAGTCGCACACTGTATGTCCGGGTCCTGGCTGTAGGTGGTGACTGGAACTCTGGGCCCAGGTTGACCGGCCACTTATGGAAACTCGATAGATATACAGGAGAGGAAGAGGGGTGCTGGCTGGGATAGTGACTGAATCTCTAAGGGCGAGATATCAGACTATCGACAGGGCACTCTGAGCACTGGCAGGAGTGGCCAGACCCTAAGGGCGGGTAACTGGGGCCACTAACCGGTGTTCGTGGAGTGAGTGAGGAAGGGGTGCTGGCTGGGGTAGTGGCTGAATCTCTAAGGGCGAGATATCAGGCTACCGACAGAGCACTCTGAGCACTGGCAGGAGTGGTGCCACTGGGGCCACTGACGAGTGTTCGTAGAGTGAGTGGAGATTACCTAGTGAGAATGGGAGGATATGTAAATAAGCAAAAACCACCTGAGGAGGAAAAGGGGAAGATAAAGAACATTCCCCCAGATAGTCCATTAGGACAAATGTTGGAACTATGGGATACTGAAGAGGCCACTAAAAATTTGAGCAAGGTTAAAATGATCCATTATTGTATTGAGGTTTGGCCCACTTTGAATTTGCCTGGAGGATGGCCGTGGTGTGGAACTAAGGACCCCTGGATGTGCTCGCAATTAAACCAGTATCTGAAATCCCGAGGGGACTCAGATACTGAGCAGATCCTTTATGCTGCCTGCTGGCAGAGACACAGAACTGAAAGTGAAACAGTTAAGATTTGTAAGCTACAAGAGGGAAAGAGGAAAAATGAAAAAGAGAAAAAGGAGGAAAGCAGTCACCATTGGGACCCTCTTGATTATTTGCCCCCTCCTCCTGTTTACCCTGGGATACCCCAAACTGTCCCTGCTAACCCTCCAGCTTTCTCGAGTACTAACCCCTTCTACTCTTCAGCTCTATCCTCGCCCTCTTCTAACACTGGCCTAGTCCACTCCTCTTCACCATCTACTGTTCCTGCACTCCCACACAACTGGGAGCTGGACTTGCCAGCCAATAATATAGAAACCCCAAAAGGACCCTATTGTGGCACCAGGTCAAGAACAAAGCTCTTCCCCCTAAGGAAAGTCCCGATAAGTGGGGCAGCTGGGGATGCACCTCTGACAGCTTCAGAAGTTGGGGGCTTTAAGAAAGAGCTGGGAGGCCTGGTTGGGGACCTGGTGGGGGTGGCTGGCTGGGTGGATTGGTTCCTGAACCCTAATGTTTGCACCTGGAGTGAGATAAACTCTATTTTGGGTGCCTTGTTCAGCCCCAAGGAGATGGCCATGGTCCATGTCGCGGGGATGCGAGTCTGGGAACACGGGAGCAGGTTTGGGCCCCGGGCAGGGGACGGGCTCCCGCGGGCGGATCCAGGGTGGGATCCAGGTGGAAAAGGGGAAGGGCAGAATGTGGGAGACTGTGGAACCCTGGTGGTGAGGGGCATTGGAGGGTCTGTTCCCCGGGGTGGCAGCACCAGGCTGGCCTTTGATGGGACCCAGGGGGAATGGGACCCCAGCCACCTAGTTAAGCAGGGGAGGAGATTTTTGGTTACGTGGATCCCGACAGTCCCGAGGACCAGGTGCTGTTAAAGGTGCAGTTCCTTGCTGGATCCTGGCCTGATATCAGGAAAAAGCTAGAAATTAGTAACCCATGCTGCTGTTTGGACCCAAGAAAAAGAGTGGACTGACGTTTCCCGTGTAAAAAGACCAGGATCGCCTCCTCCTAACTATGGACAAACCCCAGAAAAATCCCCCACGAGTCTCCCCAAGTGGACTGCATCCAACATCCTGCCAGCTGACAAAAGAAGAGAACCAATACGTGATGAACATGAGTTGAGAGAAATAAAGAAGTTAGGGTTGTACCAAGGGAAGCAAGGGGAATGGTTAACCCCAGATGGATGAAAGTTTTTAAATAAAGCCCTAGCTTGAAAAAATGCTAATAGAAACATAGAGCCTGACCCACTGGGGCACCCAAGGGTTATGTGATCATTTTTTTTAAGAGAATATTTATGTACTGGGGTGTATGGTCTAGCCAAAGCAGTAACTGAAGGATGCCTTATATGCCAAAAGGTAAATCAGAAAGCGATGTGGGGGGAGTGCCCCAGGAGGAAGACGGATGGCATTGGGACTCTTTCAAAATGTACAGGTGGATTTTGCCGAGGTGCCTTCAGTACAGGGTTGCAGGTATCTACTTGTTATGGTTGATTGTTTGGCCCATTGGGTGGAAGCCTTTCCTGCTGGGGAGGAGACAGCACAAGTGGTAATAAAGGTATTATTAGAACACATCATCCCCCGGTATGGGCTGGTGAATAGTGTTGGTTCAGACCAAGGCCCTCATTTTGTAGCCAAAATTCTACATGATGTCAATAAAGCCTTAAGAATCAGGTGGCAGTTGCATACACCCTGGCATCCCCAAAGTTCAGGGAGAGTTGAGAGGATGAATAAAACCCTCAAAAATGTATTAACTAAATTGATAACCGAAACAGGAATGAATTGGCTCAAGTGTCTGCCCCTGGCCCTTCTGCGAATCCAGGTCCGACCTAGATCTGACATAGGGGCTTCACCATATGAGATGATGTTTGGACTCCCCTTCTTACTGACCCCCTATAGCACTGGGGATTATTTAGAAGGAGAGGCCGCTACCCAAGAATATGTAAAAACAATTGGAAAGACATTGGCAGATCTTAAAAGAAGAGGGTATCTTCCTCAAACCTCTCCCTTGGACACTGACATGCACCAAATAAAACCAGGAGACTGGGTTTTAATTAAGTCCTGGAATACCACCCCACTAACCCCTAAATTCGAAGGCCCGTTCCAAGTTCTGCTCACTACTCATACTGCAGTGCGAACCCAGGAAAAGGGCTGGACCCACATCACCAGAGTGAAAGGACCATTACCACCCCCGAGTGATCCCTCTGACCCTGCAACCCCAACAAGGGTTCCCTCTGAGTGGATTGCCACTCGAGATCCAGACACCCTCAAAGTAACTCTCAGGAAACAAGCAAAAACCAGTTAAAGCCAATAAGGGACAATAACAGTTATTACAAGCTGTCCGTTACCATTGTTAAAAATCCACATTGTTATAAGAGGTTAAAAAGGTGTTAATATAAAAGTGTAAAATAATGGTTAAATCTGATGTTATAACTTGTTATGATAAGTCACAATGTGTTAATGTAAAAGTAATGAGTAACAGTAATTCTTAATTTAAAAATTAAATCTCTCATAGGGCACACCCAAAGGGAGCTAACTAAAACTAAGAAAAAGGTGGAAAGTGGGAATAAGCAAGGGAGAACTCCACAAATCCAGCCTAAGAACTCCCCGACCCAAGAGGCAAGACCAGGTGAGACCAAAGAGAACCCTCAGAGCGAGATGGGGGCAGGTTCATACTGGACTCTTGGAGGGACTAATAGTAGTCCTACTGATATGATGAGGAGAAAGAACCCCCTGACCCAAGAGGCAAGGCCAGGTGAGACCAAAGGATCCACAAATAGAATGGTTCATACTGGACTCTTGGAGGGACTGATAGTAGTCCTATTGATAATAGATGGGGCTTACTCCGAATGCTGTCATTCAGTTTGTGATGGGGAGAATCTACAATCCCTTATGAGAGTTCACACCCATGTGAATCCCACATGTTTTGACATGATCCAATTATCCACCTGTCAGAAAGAGAAAAAAACAATATTGGATTACAAAAAAGCTGCCACATTTAAGCAGTGCCTGACTGGGGAGTGCCCTATCAGAGAGTGGTTCTGTTTTAAAAAGTTAAGAAATACAGAGGGAGTAGCAGACCTGATAAAAAGAAAATACCAAAAGGGGAGGAGGGGCAGCACACAAACATGGAAAAGTAAAATACAGACACCAAAAGGAATAGTAAAAACATATAGGCCAGCAACTTGGACACAAGATAAATCATGGAGGTGCCGAACTCCAATTTACATGTTGAATAAAATTATCAGATTATCAAACAAAACAGCCCTTGCCCTTGATCATATCAGTAACCAATTGGCACAGACAAGAGCAGTAGTTTATCAAATCAAACTAGCAGTCGATTATGAAAGTAAGGTAATAAAAAATATTTCCAAAATAATACAAAAAATTGCATATGTAAGTACCCAAGAACGGAAGCCCTTAATTAATATGGACTGGTGGGACAACTTCTGGTCCTTTGAAGGGACCTGGTGGGAAAAAGTAGTGTTCATTGCAATAAGTGCCTTTGTCAGTCTCCTACTTCTCCCCTGCATACTTCCCTGTCTAATTCGAACTGTAGCCACTACTGTTCCAGCTAGTCTACAAATCCCTAAAGTAAAGATTCAGAAACCTACAAATACAATTAGATTGGAACCCCAAGAAGAACTGAGCACAGCAAAAAGAATTTATGACCAATACCAAGAATTAAAACAGATTTATTCCCTTGAGTCAGACATGACCAATTGATGCGGGCTAAAGCCCGATCAAAGAAATAGAGGGGGGATTGAAAGAAATTAGCCCCAGGCTATGCACTCCCGAGTTGTACTGTTACATTGTTTTGCTGTAAAATTAAAGTTGCACTGTTACTTGCTTGTTTCAAACCGTTCATGTTGAATCTGTACCCTGAATTTCTGTTCGTTATGTCCAAGTTCTGTACCCTTTCTCCCTGGGTCCTGGGCTTTCCCCTCTCCCGACGAAAAGCCCGCACGCCGCCGCTTTGCCGCTCCGCCCCCCCCCGCCGCTTCTTGCTGCTCCCTGCCGACGGCCCGTCGAGCTGTGGGCTCCGCCCAATATGGAGATCACCTCCCATGGTGCCTGGCTGCGGCCGAAAGTCCAGTTAGAGCTAGAAAAACCCCTGGGACAGCGAGCCGACACAGAAACTGGACCTAAGAAGGACGGGACTGTGCGAGGCACATGTCTAGCTACCTGCAGGCAGCAGGCATTCTTTTGTTACTTTGTCGCCATAGCCTGAAAGAAACTGGAGAAAGGTAACGCCCCTGGACCACACGAGCCAACGCGATTCTATTGGAACCCCCGTGAGGAGGGAATCCCGACTCTGCAGCAGCAGCAGCAGCAGCAGCAGATTCGACTGCACCTCCTCCTCCGTGGTGTCTACTGGGAGCAGCGGCGGCGTGCGCAGCCCCCGGGCCCCCTACCCAGAGCTGATTTCCTAATAAAGGCCTTTTTAAAGGAGCTGGTCTCCTGGCCAATTTATAACAGAAACTGGACCTAAGAAGGACAAAGCTGTGCGAGGCACACATCCAGCTACCTGCAGGTAACAGGTATTTTTTTGTTACTTTCTCGCCATGACCTGAAAGGAACTGGAGAGAGGTCACCCCCCCTGGACCACACGAGCCAAAGCGATTCTATGGAAACCCCCGTGAGGAAGGAATCCCGACTCTGCAGCAGCAGCTGCAGCAGCAGATTCGACTGCACCTCCTCCTCCGTGGTGTCTACTGGGAGCAGCGGCGGCGTGCGCAGCCCCTCGAGCCCCCTACCCAGAGCTGATTTCTAATAAAGGCCTTTTCAAAGTAGCTGGTCTCCTGGCCCATTTATAACACTTAATGTCTATTTTTATTCTATTTTGTTTTATTTTTATTCAACTTATAAATTAATATAAAAAGGTGAAACGTCGTTTTTCACACGGGGGAGCCCCGAGGTCGCAGCACCCCCTCCCCACTCCCTCCGGTGCCGCGTTTTCCGCCGGAGCGCTTTCTAAGTGCGCCGCTGCCATGCTTTTTGCGGGCGGAAGCTGGGGGGGGATGGTTGGCGCGCGGACCGGAAGCGGCGCGGGCGGCCCGATGGCGGGGCTGTCGGTGCGGGACCCCGCCGTGGATCGGTCCCTGCGCTCCGTGTTCGGTGAGGCCGCGGGGGTGGGACCGCGACCTGCAAAGGGAAGGGGGCAGGGACAGGCGGGGGCAGGCGGGTTTCCCCTCCCCCCCCCCCTCCGCCGTCGGGGCTGGTACCTGCCGCGCTGACCGGCGGCACCGTCTGTCTCCTTAGTGGGGAACATCCCGTATGAGGCCACGGAGGAACAGCTGAAAGACATTTTCTCGGAGGTTGGACCCGTGGTCAGCTTTAGGTGAGAGCGGCTGCAGGCCTCCCCCGGGTCCCCCTGCTCGGCGCAGACCGAGCCCCGCGGACTCCGCGGAGCCGGACTTGGAACCGTAAAATCGTAAATCCTTAACGTTGGGAAAGGCCTCTAAAACCATCCAGCCCAACCGTTCCCTCAGCATTGCCAAGCCCACCGTGTCTCCAAGTGCCACATGCACACACCTTTTGACCACTTCCAGGGATGGTGACTCCACCACTGCCTTGGGCTACCTGTTCTAATGCTTGACAACCGCTTTGGCGAAGAAACTTTTCCTAATATCCCATCTAAACCTCCCCGGCTCCCCCGGAGGCTATTTCCTCATACTCTGCATGAGGAAACAACCCCAGCATCTGTGTGGGTTGTGAGGCTGGGCCAGCTGTACTCGGGGCAGAGGGACCAAGTGGCTGTGCCAGGGTCACCTGGAGATGAAGCACAATGTCCCAAGCACAGCAGATGGATGTGGGCATGCAGTTCTGGGCTGGAGAAGCTGCCCTGCTGTGGCTGATAAGTGCTCAGGTCCTGGTCAGGTTCTGTGCATCTCACTCCCATCCCTGTGCCTTTCAGAGATGTTTTCCAGGCTTGGCACCAGGCCCTGGAGAGCTCTCAGTTAAGGTTTTGGGAGTTGGGGAGCAGCCAGTCCCGTCCTGTGCCTCATGGGGTCATGGCAGGCACAGAGCTGGCACTGGTGGGCGTCCTGCACACCACAGCTTTGGGAACACCCATGCCAGGAGCCAGCAGGCTCTTTGGCTTTGGCATAGACCTGACTGTTGTGTGCCTTGGTCTGACTTGGGAGCCTTCACTCTGCTCACAGCACTCCTGTGGGCTCTAGCCCTGTATTCCCTCTGGAGCTGTAGGAGCCATGGGCACAGCAGGATGCCCACACTGCCCTCAGCAGCGGCCTTGCTCTGCTCACCACGCAGGCTGGTGTATGACAGGGAGACGGGGAAGCCCAAGGGCTATGGCTTCTGCGAGTACCAGGACCAGGAGACAGCGCTTAGCGCTATGCGCAACCTCAATGGGCGTGAGTTCAGCGGCAGGGCCCTGCGTGTCGACAACGCTGCCAGCGAGAAGAACAAGGAGGAGCTCAAGAGTGAGTTGGGCTTTTGGGGTCTCATGCTGAGCCCAGTCTTGGCAGTGCTGCAGGGCATGTCTCTTCTGCCAGGCTGGCAGAGCTGACCTGCTCTGAGGGGTGTTGCGAGTACCCCAGAGGGATGCATGGGCTCAGCTCTGTGTTTTTGCTCCTAGATGATCACAGAATCACAGAATTACTTAGGTTGGAAAAGGTTTCTAAAGGTCATGGTCCAACCTTTGACCAAACACCACTGCAACAACTAGATTGGAGCACTAAATGCCACATCCAGTCTTAAACACTTCCAGGAACAGTGACTTCACAACCTCCCTGAGCAGCCTGTTCCAATGCCTAATCACCCCTTCTGTGAAGAAATTTCTCCTAACATCTCCCTGTTTTTGCTGCCTCCTTTTCCCCGATGGGCTGGTGCTCCCCTCCTGATGAGCCTGTTACATGTGCTGTTCATGTTGCAGTACGAAGTCACCAACTGTATTGTAGGCTTGGGCACAGGTGCACCCATAATAGAGTCACCCTATGGGGACCCTATCAACCCTGAGGATGCCCCTGAGTCCATCAGCCGGGCAGTGGCCAGCCTGCCACCCGAGCAGAAGTTTGAGCTGATGAAGCAGGTGAAGGTGAGTGCAGGAGGGCCATGCTCCCTGTGTGAGCACAGCTCCTTCCACCACTGCCTGTCCCCTCCAAGCCCCTGTCACACCTTGTCAGAGCTCTGATCAGTGCCTGTCTTCTCAGCTGTGTGTCCAGAACAGCCCCCAGGAAGCCAGGAACATGCTGCTCCAGAACCCACAGCTGGCTTATGCACTGCTGCAGGCCCAGGTGGTCATGAGGATTGTCGACCCAGAGATTGCGCTGGTTTGTCCCTTGCTGCTCATCCAGGGTTGGGAGGATATTGGTGGCAGCCTTTGTGGAGTGGCAGTGGAAAAGAACTCTCCTTCCTCCCCTAGAAAATCCTGCATCGCCAGACCAGTGTTCCTCCTCTGATCCCAGGGAACCAGCAGCCAGTGCCAGGGCCGGGGCCTGGGCCAGGGCCTGGGCCAGGGCCCAACGCGCAGCTGAACCCGCAGAACACCCCGTCATCCCAGCCACAGCCCATAGTAAGAGCTTGTACAACACATGAGCTATGCAGGAGAAATGGGCAGTGCCAGCTCCAGCTCTCCCAGCTGGGCACATGCCTGGGTGTCGGGGTATCCCTGAGATCCAGTGTCTCTCCTGGGCAGGGCGGGATGCATGTCAACGGTGCTCCTCCTCTGATGCAGCCACCCATGCAGGGGGGAGTGCCAGCCCCAGGACAGATGGCAGCCCCTGTGCAGGGCCCAGGCCCTGGCCTCATGGCTCCCGGAGGTGAGTTTGGGCTGAGCTGCCCCACCTGTGAGCACACAGGTCCTGCAGACACCCCCCTCTGCCTTCCCCCTAACCAGAGGGCTCGGCCCTGTGAGAACACACATAATCCTGTACTGTACATTGTGGTTGTGCTGCTGCCAGAGGTGGGCTGCAAAATTGGATTATCCCTGGGGGGAACCAACACCAAGGGAATAAACCTCCAGATGTTTCCCCAGGAGCTGGGACTGAGTAGGTATTTGGGGCCAAAGGAACAGGTTAGTCATCAGGGATGGCTGAAGAGGAGTCTGATCTATGCCTGTCCCCTCTCAGGTGGGATGCAGCCACAGGTTGGGATGCCAGGTGCAGTGCTTGTCCCCTTGGAGCATGGACAAGGTAAAGCAGACGTGTGTAGTGTTGTGTGTGGTGTGAGCCTCGCTCCAGTGAGCAGTGCTGTACCCCAGCTGTCTGCAGCCTGGCTGTGCCCAGCCTCGGGCTGTGCCCGGGTTTGTTCACTGAAGCACAAGGCTGTGGTAGCAGCTCCCTGGCTCCCAGGGCTCAGCCCATGCCCCGATTGACTCCCAGCTCATTCTGTGCCATGTTGTGCAGTCGTGCCCTGGAAGCCAGGAAAGCTGCCTGTCCCCACCGAGCAGGATGTGCCTGTGTTTTCCAACTCTGCGAGTCCGTGTCTGTCCCTGTGCTTGTGTGTGCAGGCAGAGCTTGCTCTTCTCTAGTCCTTGTCCTGCTCCTTTGCTGTCTGGGTGCTGGGAAGCAGCTGGTGCGGCCACCGCGTCCCCCCGCGCCATGCCCAGCAGAGGGAGCTGGGTCTCCGTTTTTTCTTGAGGCGTGACAGGGACTTTCCGGAGAGTGACGGCTGGGCTTTCCCTCCGCAGGCACGGTCTGTACGGCCCAGCCCTGGTGCCCAATTCCTTATGGTTCACATGTTGCCATACGTAGATTAGTACGAGCCAGGTGTTCCTGTTCTCCCAGGAACAACACATGCAGACACTTGTCACCTCTGTTGCCTTGATTTCTATCCTAGGCCTTGTTTCAGCAACATGGCAAACCTAGTCTGAGATCCTTTGGCCTTAGGGGCAGCTGACTCTCATTTTCTTTGGGGTGGGCACTGTTTTCCTGAAAGCTACCTGATAGTTCTTGGCACCCAAAAGGTTTTGGAGAGCAGAAGCTGGGTGTGCGTTATGGGGCCAGCATGGCCCCATGGAATGCTGCGTCTCTCAGCAGGATGTCTTTTCTCCCTGCCTCTCTCCCTGAGTGAGGGAAGGACTGTGCCATGCTGGCTGTCCTGCCTGTGGTGACAAAGGTGGTGTTAACGGAAGAGGTTGATAAAGCCAGACTTGCAACATTTTCTCTGTAGGTTGTCCTGGGGACATCAGGGAGCGTGATCCTGCAGGCAGCACTGTCCCCAAAGCTGGTCGGTGCATGTGTGCATACACTATTTTATGTGTCTGCTCTTTCCCTCTTTTCCTGCTGCTTGCCCAGGGAACCTGCAGCTCTCGCCCGTGGGACCTGTCAGGCCTGTGTCTATCGAACGCATTCAAGGTATCCAGGCACCCGCCAGCTTCCTCTTCCCATGGAGCTCGTTGTGGAGTGTGCAGAGAGCAGCTCTCACCCCACTGTTCTCAGGGCCAGGGACTGGCATGTCACTCCTTGTAGCCTGACAGCAGTAAGAGGAGATGAAGGAGGCAGGATTTCCTCTAGGGCTACAGGAGAGAACAGTCTAGAACCATGCACGGAGCCTCCAGTGGAAAAGGAGAGCCTGTTTAGAAAGGACTTTTGCCTAAAATCCAGCCCCCTTTGTACTTCCAGGAGCCTTCCAGGTCTTGCTATGCTCCTGGCCCCACGTCAGCAGGGTGTTGATGCCCACGCTTGTAGGGATTACCATAGGGGCACCCATGCTTTGTTTGGCCCCTGGTGCCATAAGGAACCTGAGATAAAACCAGAGAAGAAAAAGAGAGAAATAAAATTGGCAGCCAGGGAAGGGGCTTTGGTGTGCTCCAGTCTCGTGTGTGGGGCTGCGTCCCCAGCAGACAGCACAGCTCAGGGGAGCAGCATGGCTGCCCCACACCTGGCCTGAGAGCGCCGGGCACAGTCTTGGCATAGCACTGGTCATGCAGATCCTCACGAATTCTTGCGTGTCTCCCTGGCAGTGCCCATGCCAGACCCGAGGGCCCCTATGCAGCGTGGACCTCTACCTGCTAGTGGCCTGCCACCCCGAGGCCTTTTGGAAGATGCCCCGAATGACCCTCGCGGAGGGACCCTGCTCTCAGTCACTGGAGAAGTGGAGCCCAGGTGAGGGGAGAGGGAAGGAAAGGAGGCCATGGCACTGTCCCCTGCCCAAGGGTAACCTCTCGCTGAGGACACAGATGGCACCAACCTTCCGGGAGTCACTGCTACCTGGTTGGAGGCCTGTGTGCTGCCAACCACGGGGGCCGGCCTGTTTCCCTGGGGAAGGGATATCCCTGGGGTGATGGCAGCTGCCCTGTGGCAAGGGGCCACCAGCACCCATCCCTGTGCCAGCCTCGCCCTCCTCCCCTGCGGCTGGCTTCGGAGGCAATCCCAGCACTCTGCCTAGACCATGCCAAGCCAGTGTCTGATTCACACTCTCTCACTTTTTCTCCTCCTCCTGCTTTGTTCTCCTCATCTCTCTGCATCAGAGGTTACCTTGGGCCGCCCCACCAGGGAGCCCCTATGCACCATATGCCTGGTCATGACAGTCGTGGCACCCCCCATGAGATGAGGGGGGGACCCATGGGAGAACCCCGACCACTGATGGGAGAGCCACGGGGGCCCTTGATGGATGCTCGAGGTGAGAGAGGGGGCATGAAATACTGGGTGGCTTGGATTGTGCAGGCAAGAAGTCAGAGTGGAGCTGGCTGCCCCAACCCAAGGCATAGGAAGGGGGTTTGGGCAGTGAAATGACTGACTAGGTGAGGAGGGACAGTCCCAGGGTGTAAGGGACTTTCTGCAGGCATGTCCCCTCTGCCCCCAGCCCTGCACCTCTTGGGTGCTTGCTGGCCCCCAGACAAAGGAGGCAGCAGGCTCACTCCCACACTCCCTGCAGCACTGCTTCCTTCAGGAGCTTACCTTGTGTTTCCTCTGCAGTTGGAAGAGATCCCCGGGGGCTGGAGCCGCGTGGGCTGGAGGTGCGAGGCCTGGAGCCGCGAGTACTGGAAGCCAGGGTCCTGGAGCCCCGGGGCCTGGAGCCTCGAGAGCCTGGTCCCAACCCACGTGGCCCAATGCCTGGTGGGATACAGTGTCCTGGGCCACTTAACATGGGAGCCAGTGGCCCGCAGGGGCCCCGCCAGGTACACACGTCTGCTCATCTGGTCAGACACTGACAGCATCCTGTAGGCTGGGGCTGGGTAGGGGGTGTCCCACAGAGCAGCAGCTCTGGGGAAGCACCAGTCTTTGTCACTGGCTCTGAGGGTTCAGGGCATCTGTCCCATTTCCCCAGGCTCTGCCCATCAGCTGGGGACAGGACAAGGTTCAGGCCTCTCTCCACCTCTTCCTGAGACACAGGAAGGAGCACAGGAGTTGGGAGAGGAGAGCACATAAAATACACTCTCTCTTCATGCTTGGGCATCTTCAAGCAGTCCATGAGGGCATCCATCTGATCATCTGTTTTACCTTCCTGGATTTGTATGGCTGAGTCCAGAGATCCCTCAGTCCTTAACTCCTCTTTTACTCCCCCAGGTTCCTAACATGGCTGGAGCAGGCATGCAGGGAGGAAGCATTCCTGGGGCAGGAGTCCAAGGAGCTGGTCAGCCTGGAGGTTTTAGCCCTGGACAGAGCCAGGTCACCCCCCAAGATCACGAGAAGGTGAGAACAAAAGGGAAAGGGTGAGACAGTAGGAGCAGCACTTCCTGTGTGCCTTTCTGTAGCGGGGTCAGCCCCTCCCTGGCTCTGGTATGCTGTGGCTGCTCTGGCAGGGAGAGCAGCCTGGTCTCTGACCCCTCTTTCCCCACAGGCAGCACTGATCATGCAGGTCCTGCAGCTGACAGCAGACCAGATCGCCATGCTGCCCCCAGAACAGCGGCAGAGCATCCTCATTCTGAAGGAGCAAATCCAGAAATCCACGGGGGCACCCTGACAGGTGATGTCCTTAACCTGGTCTCATGCTGTGACTGTTCCCCTCCAGTAAAACAGAGCTGCCTAGGATGGGACTGTGACCTGCTTCCCTCTGTGCTGGGCTCACCCTCCTCTCCTTCTTTCTGGCAGGCACAAGATGGAGAGGCCATATGCCAGGACAGAGATGATGCTCCCTGGCAGCTGCTTCCCTTTGCTATTCTGAGCTGATGGTGCATTTTGGGAGAGGTTGTGTCACCCTCAAGAGGTTTTTCCCTCCAGTTCATCCTTTTTTTTTTTTTTTTTCCTGTGTATATTTTATGATGTTTGAAATAAAGTGGAAGGAGGGTTTGAGTAAATCCATATCCCTGGCTGCCTTGTTTGGTCTCTCATGGAGGCCAGGATGGGAGTGTTGGGCTCTGGGAGCAGTGTGGCCTGGCTCCAGTCTTGTCCAAACCACTTGCCATCCTCCCTCCTCCCCACACCAGGACAAGAACTAGTAATGGAATTTCTTGTGCTGTGCTGTGCTGTTTACAGGGGTGTAGGGGAAGGGCAGGACAGAGTGCTTGGCTTTCTATCCCTGCTGGTGGGGCAGGAAGGGCTCTGGATCTGATTGCAGTATCATTTACCAGAGCCAGCCTGCTCAGGGTTTCCCTCTTTGCATACACTAGAGCAGAACCTGGTGTGAGCTGCAGTGGGAGCTGAGCTGTGTGCTGGGTGCAGGCTGGCTCTGGGGGTGCCAGGGTGGCAGCGAGCCCCTGCAGAGGGATGTCTGATCCTGCACCCCAGAGGGTTTGCTATTGACTAGCTCTTCTATTGTAGCCCTACAAGGGGGCAGAGCATGGGCTCCTTTGTACCTGCACAGCTGAGTCACCATGGAGGTTTTCATTACAAAGAAAAGGAAGTTTAATTTATTCTTATACAAAAGACTGTTTAGACCCTGAGGGGCATGTTTGGCTCCTGACACCTGCGTGGATGCCCATGTCCCATCCCCATCCTGTGGTTCTGCCCAGCCTGCTGGGCTCCCACTGCTTCCTGCTGCTCTAGCAGCATCACAGAATGAGCCTCTGGTTTCACAGTGAGGGGACTGGGTGGAGCTATAGGCCCACTTGCTCCATGAGGACCTGTTGTACACCAGGACAGGCAGGCAGCAGTCTTTGAACCTGGAATTTCTCATGGAGACGGAGTACCTTGCTGTGTCTTGCCTGGCTTCAGTGCATGCACAGATGCTTATCCCTGGCTATGCTTTGGAAAAGGCTTGAGGCAATACAGTCAAGGTCCCTGCCTGCTGGGGCGCCAGCCTTGCTGCCACTTAAAAGTTTTCCTTGTTGAAGTAGAATTTGACCTTCCTGGGGTCCAGGCTGGAGTGTTGGTGACAAGACTTCTGCAGGCTCTTTGCCAGGGCCTCTGGCCCACAGAGGAACACACTGACCACTGACCTGCAAACAGCACGGGGAGGTCAATGCCAGACAGGCAACTCAGGGAAAAGTTATTAAAAAACTTTTTGGGCTCTCTGCAGGGGATAGCACACCTCTCCCAAAGCCAGCCCAGTGCTGAGTGCCAGGATAGAGGGGGTGCCTCCAACTCCAACATCCTGAATTCCCTGCTCAGCTCTCACCTGAGGTGGGCTGCAGCCACTGCTGCAAACTCCATGTTCCACATGGGCCACCCGAAGATGGTTTTGTGCCTGAGGCCCGTCACTGTGTCTGTAGTGGTGTCAAAGTGGAGCGCCACATTGTTGGCCTGGGTAGGCAGGGATGGTGAAAATCCCAGGCCATCACCCATGAGCCCCCCTCCAGTCTCTCACCACAGAGGAACATCCATTGTTGATCTCACCAAACACTGTGCCTGGACTTTGTGCCTAAAAGCCATTGTCATGCTTGCCCTGCCCTTCCTGCCCAGCTTGGCCACCCCATGTCCCCCTCTTGCAGCCATGCCAGCCTGTGGTTGACTCACAGTGCTGGTGTCCCAGCCATTAAGGAAGAGATGGTAGGTGAGGAAGTCTGTCTTGCCTGACTCAGCCATCTTCTGCTCCAGTGAGGCAAGCAGGTCGTTGAACCAGACAAAGGCTCCTGTGTCCTGACAGAGCCAGTAGAAGTAGATCTGGCATGCAGGGGGAGAGGGATTGCTCAAGGTGGAGCAGAGCCAGAGGGAGAAACCCACAGCTGGTCCCATGGGACATTCCATACCTTCTTGGTCTTGAGGGTCTGGTCAGCCTGCTGGAACTTGTACCAGATGGACTTGAGGATGGAGGCAAAGGGGGTGACGCCAATGCCCGCTCCAACCAGCATGGCCACCTCGTACTGGAACATGTCTTTGCTGGCCATGCCAAAGAGACCATCCACCTAGGAAGGGGCTGTGGCCCCTGCCTGCCTCCCCATGGCCACCATGGCAAGGAGCTGTGGCACCGGTGACTCCAAGGGTAGGAGCTGGCAGAGGAACAGGCTTCTGCACCACCCACCTTGGTGACAACCACCTTCTGTACACGCCAGACCCACAGGATCCGCTCCGCTCAAAGACATAGAGGATGATGGGTGCAAGAACCCAATTCCAGGACTGTGAAGATGGAGGAGAGCAAAGGTTTGGGAAAGGCCAGGGCCGGAACATCCCAAGGACAAGGGAAGAGCTTCTCCCCCACAGCCATCCCACCACTGCCCTACCTCGGCAGGGATGCTCCCAAATTCAGGGTCTTTGCAGCAGTTGTGGGTGCAGTTCTGGTTGCGCTGTGTGAGATACTCAGCGCAGTGATAGGGGTGCACCTCTGCCATGCTCTGCTCTGTCTGCCCATGCACCAACCCACTGCAGGGAGGTGAGGGATGAGCCCAGAGACCAGCTTCTGCCCCCAGTCAGGGCTGAGCCACACTGTGTGAGACCAGCTGGGCTAGCCCGTCCTGGAAATGGCAGTTCACAGCCCCACTGGACTCTGCCCACGGCTGCTCCACCAGAGGTCTATGTCCACTTCCCCTCGCTGTCCTGCCCTGGGGAGTGGTGAGGAGCCTTACATGATGCCGTGGATGACGAGGCCAGCGAAGTAGATGAGGAAGAGGTGGTGTGTGTAGCAGAAGAGCTCAAAGTAGTTCCTGCAGATGAACGCGGTGGAGGACGTGATCATGAGGATGTTGCCAGCATGATGATCACCCCCGTCAGCCCTGGGATGGTTGTGAAAGCCACGTACTCGATGGTCTGCAGGGGCAGCAGGGTGGGTTAGGGGAGCAGGGGACAGGTCATGGTGGGTTGCTGGATGCCAAGGCCACACTCACAGTCTGGTTGGAGTGGATGGGGTTCAGCCACTTGCTGCCCTGCAGGTGCATCTTGGAGAGGACAGCAGGGAGGCTGCTGTTGGTGGCTTGTTGGCTCTGGTTGTAGCACTCGAGGTTGAAGAGGTGGGTGATGGTATACACAGCTGGACAGGGGACAGGCAGTCACCCACCGGGCAGCTCCCAGTCCCCACTGTTGCCCCATCCCAGTCCAGGGGGTACCTGTAAGCAGGGCCAGTGTGTAGGCCACCAGCTTGTGGAAGGTGAGGTTGTGGTCCAGCTGCTTCCAGCGATGTCTGCCTGCAGCACTGCAGGGAGAGGAAGTGATGTCAGGATGGGGACAGGAATGGGGACAGCCACACTGGCTGTGCCACCACGGGACACTCACCGAGCAGCTCCCATGGAGGTAGGAGAGCAGGTTGCGGCAGATGGGCAGCAAGATCAGCATGCTGTTGAAGTTGAGGCACTTGTTCGAGCCAAGGTGGACTGGGGAGAAGAGAGGGGTGAGCACCACTGTCCTGTTCTGCTGTGCCAGGACTGGGTCAGGATGGGGCCAATCAGTGCTGACCTGGGACTGAGTGATGCTAGGCTGAGAACTGGGATGGAGAGATGCTGGGCTGGCATGGGGACTGGGAGGGGTGATGCTAGGAGAGGACTGGGAGAGGGAGATGCTAGGCTGGGCTGGGATGCTGTTGGGTTGAGACCAGACAGGGATCAAGACAGGGACTAGCATGGCGCAATGCTAGGCTGCGGAGTGGGATGGAATGATGGTGGGCTGGAAGAGGACAGAATGTGAAAGGGGTGTGGGATGTTGCAGCCCCCACCCCACTGCAGCAGGGCCCCAAGGGGCTCGTCTGCCTGGGCAGGCAGGGTGCCGTGGGGGAGCACTTTACCCCAAGGATGGCCCTGGTATAGAAATACTGCTCGTCCCAGTCAAAGAACAGAAAGTAGTAGGTGAAGAAGAAGATATTGATGCCCAGCCAGGCTGCCTGCAGGGCAAAGTCACAGCCTCATGAGGGACCCTGTCCCGGGAGCCTCTCACTCTGCAGCACTTGGGGCCAGGTGCAGCCAGAGGGTGTCAGTACAGCATATCCAGTCCTGTTTCCTTATGAGCCGCCCTGTCACACACAGGGCTGGGACACAGGGCCAAAGGTGGGGAGAGGTGTGGAAGTCTTGCAGAATTGCTATCTTGTCACACACTGCCCTGTGCATCACCCATGCATGAGGAAGGAGGAAAGGCAGGAGCAGGAAACACCCATGTAACGGGAGGGAAAGCAGATCCAGATGGTGGTCAGGACTGTGTGGGAAAGATTCTAGGAAAAGAAAGTTTCACAAGGAGCTGGCTCACCTGGCCCCACTGTGCTGCTGTCCTCTGCCTAACCCCACTGCACCCCACACTGCTGCCTCTCACAGCCACTGAATTTTTTGCAGAGGTCCCAAAAATAACACCCTGCCATGTATTTGTTTTTTGGCTGTTTTCTTTTTCTTTTTTAAGTAACTTAAAAAATTAAAATAGCCCAACTGTCTGTAAACCCCCATGGCCCATGCATTCACAGCTCCTCACACAGTGCTGAACAGCTGATGGGTGTTGGCCAGGCAAGTTTTGTTACACCAGAGATGCTGCAGCATGGCAGTGGTAGATGGTCGCTTCGGTGCCAGCTCCTCATCCTGCCACGAGTTCTCACAGGATCCTCCTCCTCTCACAAGGGGAGAAGAGGCACGTGGGAGGCTCCCAGCCAAAATGGCTGGGCAAAGCAGCAGCATTTTTAAGTTTTCCAGGACCCCCTTTTCCCATGAGCTGTGTTTTCTCCAAGACTTCAGTTTTCCAGAGCCCATCCCTCCCCTGGCTGCTGGGGTATGCAGGTTGGCAGAGTAGAGGGGATGCTTGTTTCTCCCCACAGCCCAGCTCCAGGACAGCTCATGAGTCCCCATCTCCCCCATGAGCCCCTCAGGGTCCGTAGTCCCCAGAGTCCCCCCGCCTCATGCTACCCCACTGAGCCCCCAGCCCCACACACTCACGAGGACGGCAGCTGAGAACCAGTGGTTGACCAGCCAGTTGCCCATGGTGCAATGTCCCCATGCCTGCCGCAGCCTGCCCATGCCCGCCCGTGTCTCCCCAACGTTTTATGGAGGCAGCAGGTGGTGCGACAGTCCTGGCCATGGGAACGGTGCCACAGGGACTTTCCCATGAGAAGACTTTAAGGAAATGCTGGTGGTTTCAAAGGCCACCTTCCAGGGAGGCAGGGCTGACCCAATCAGCCAACACTGAAATAAGCCCCTTGTGCTGGCCAGGGTTGCCCCCCCCCTGCTGAGAGATCCCCCGTGGCCCCATGGCTGGGTGACACAGGGTGGCTGGCTGCTCTCCTGGGGTTTTGCAACCTCTGAGGACAAAAACAGGGTTTTTTTGTAAGGTAGGAATTTCCTGGGAAGCAGTTGCGGAGGATGCGTCCTGTGCCTGGCTCAACAGCTCTGTTTTCCCTGGCGTTCCTCACCAGCCTCCACTGCCTGTTTTGCAGGGAAACCACCAAAGGAAGAGAAGCATCCTGGGGTCACGGCGCTACACTGGTGCCAGGATCCAGCCCGGGCATCCATTACAGGGCGGGTGATTTAAGACCGAGCACCACTTGTGCTGTACCTCCATGGGCCCCTCAGGGCTGATGAGCATCCTCAGTCCAGCACCCAAACAGAGCTGATACCAAAAATGGGTGCTGGGGTGGGGCATGTCACACTCCTGGTTTGGGGCCAGGATGCCTGGGTCCCATCAAAACCCACTGCCACTGTTGTGCCAGCCACCCTTCCCCTCCTGCCTGCCCTCCACTGCAGGACCCTGACCTCTGGGGTGTCCAATGCTCCAGCTGGGAACAGCAGCCTGTTCTGTGCCCCTGAGCCTGGAGGAACAGGTCAGACAGGCTTGCTCCATGTTGGCATGCTGGTCTCTTCTGGCCTGCAGCCATGGCCATGCTGACAGAAGCACAGGATGAGGCCAGCCCCCATCCCGCCATGCTCCTGAATCTTATGGGCTCCATGGAGGAGCTCCCCCCATCCCCACTTCCCGCTGGCACAGCCCCATTTAGGTGCCTGCAAATGAGAGGATTACGTGGACAGCAGGTGTGTGCACCCATGCCAGCCCCAGTGGGACGGTCCCCACCCTCCGCATGAGTCACTGTCAGCATCCAAACATGCAGCCACAGCAAAGTTTCTTTACTGCTTAAAACAGTCCCAGTGGCACCCATGGCCCGAGGTCACCATTTGCACCATAGCAGCAGGTGGGGGGTGTCAGGGCACCCCAGGGGCTGTGCACCATGTGGCAGCCAGCTTGCAGGGGCAACTGGTTTGGGCACTCCATAAGTCATAGAATTGTAGAATTGTAGAATTGTAGAATAGTTTGGGTTGGAAGGGACCTCTAAAGGCCATCTAGTTCAACTCCAGAGATGAGCAGGGACATCTTCAACTAGGCCAGGTTGCTCAGAGCCCATCCAACCTGGCCTTGAATGTTTTCATGGACAGGACATCCACCATCTCTCTGGGCAACATGTTCCAGTCCCTCACCATTCTCATTTTAACAAACTTCCTTATGTCCAATCCAAATCAACCCTCCTTCATGTTCATATGAGTGGTCTTGAGCAGGCAAGCACACTCCTGTCCCCCTGCCACTGTGGGGATGCACTGGGACCTGCTGCCATTGCAGGACCAGGCAGCACTTGGCTTGTGCCAGAAGCATCCTCTGGCTGCTGGCACAGCCCTGTGCTGCCCATCCCCACATCTGTAGCTGGCTGGAGGAGCCAGGTGCTCAGACAATGCTGTGCCTCACGCCGGGCTCGGAGAGTGCCTCGAGGCACAGAGGGGTCCCTGCTGGGTGCTGGTGGCAGCACACACAGTGCAAGAAGTCAGCGACATTGAGCCGAAAGAGCTGGCGGCAGGGGTGCAAGTACTGGAAGAAGAGGAGCATAAAGTAGATGCCCAGGCAGTAGCCGAGGAGCAGCTGCAGCACCAGCAGTGTGGTGCAGATGTTCTCATAGACATCAGTCTTGTAGATGTACCAGAGGATGATGAGGGCCGTGTTCTCTGCCAGCCGGGCCATGTAGTACGCGGCCAGGTGGCCCCAGTTTTGTGACTTGTCGATGAGGTCCCGGTCAGCCAGCTTGAGCTGCACGGCTGACCAGCAGAACATGTTGATGCTGGAGTAGAGGAGGGTGAAGGCACAGAGCACCACCACCGTGCCCAGGCAGATGAAGTTCTTCTCGATGTTGTCAGGCAGGCGGCTGCCACTGCGCCAGAACTGCACCCAGGGCAAGAAGAAGACCACCAGGAGGTTGGCCAGGGCAATGGGGATGATCCAGTGCTTGAAGACAGTGCTGAAGAGCACGAGGACGGCAATGCGGGTGGAGATCTCCAGGCTGCACCACAGCACAATGCAGAGGAAGGCCAGTGGCTGCAGCTGGACCTTGTAGTCATCGTACTTGACCTGGATGGCCAGGATGTTGCAGACGAGTGCTCCATAGGTGACTGACACCAGGCAGATGGCCATGAGGACGGCTGCAGAGGGAAAGAGCAGGGGAGTCAGGCAGTGTTGGAGACCAGGCTATGTCCAGCCTCTCCACTGCCTGGGGTGCAAAGTGTGGAGTGACAACCCCAGGTGGGAAACATGGGGTGCCAATCCTGGGTGAGAAGTATAGGGTGCCAAACGCTTGGGCTCACAGCAGAAGGCTCAGCGTGAGCACTGCCAGAACAGCTCATGGATGGTGGTGACAGTCCCCATGATGAGGTGGCTGTGGGGGAAGTTGCTGGCAGCAGGAGGCTCAGAACCCAAAGATTCTCCCTACACCAATAAAACACAAGCCTTGGCCAAACCAAAGCCATTTCTGTGGTTGGGCCATGCCCCAACATCCCTGCCCTGTGCAGGAAATGCTGCTCAAGGGTAAGCAGGGCACAGTCTGTGCTGCGAGGGCCCCTCTGCCTTCATCCCAGCCAAGAGCCACACCACTGTAGCCCCAGAGGCATCCCAAGAGCCAGCCCCATTCGAGGGCTGCAAAGCCGAGATCATTTGTAGGGAATGCTGGCAGCTGCTTACATTCAGCACAGCCAGGAATATCACGGAGAAAAATAGAAGAGTGCAGCTGGTCCCATCCATGGTGGCTGCCAGCTGCAGGGCTGAGCTGACACTCCAGCTGTGAGGGAATCACCCAAAACACATCATTTGGTATTTACTTCCTGCATCTACTGCTAGAGGAGCACTGGCATTCATTCCTCCTGTGCGTCTGCAACTCCCCAAAATGCCTTTGCAGAGGGCTGTGGCAAATTAGGGGGTTTCTATGGGGCATCTCCTGTACTTCCCTTTTCATGCACCTGCTGTGGGCGCAGACGACAAGGTCTGCGCTCCCAGCACTGCTGGGAGAGCGGGTGGGTGTCTTGGGTTATGGAACCTAAAATGTGTATTCTATTTCACCTGCTGAAAGCAGTTGGGGAAGTGTTCTTCTTTATCTCTTGTAACTTTGGGAGGAGAGGGGCGGGAGCCTTTTGATAATGGGCCAACTGTTAAAACCAGGTGGGGCATTGTTTCTTGTCTCTTTCACCGCCTGTCCTCCCTCCAGGGGAATATTTTCTGCTAATGGACCATTAAGACACCCCTAAAAGCACACATCACCAAAATAAAACATCCACATTCCATTGTGAGATGCTCCACCCAGTGGGAGGAGCCAACCATTCCTACCTGGATAAAACTAAGATGTAGGAACACAAGGCATCTAGCTTCGCCCGATTCCTGGAGGAAGACTGGACCCCTTCTCACCACCACTGGACCCCTTCTCACCACCCCTGGACCTTTGTTCTACAGGATCATCTCTACTCCACCAGAACCACATCTGCCACTCCAGGAAGACTCACTTTTGGACTGCTTCCAACACCCTGACCAACAGGGTGTCAGGTTGTAGCTCTGACTCTGTCAGGGTTTTCCAAAATTGTTGTTTGTTTGTTTGCTGGTTTGGTTGGGTGGTTTTGTTTTTCTACTACATTTGTATTGTTAATATTCCTAGTAAAGAACTGTTATTCCTATTCCCAAATCTTTGCCTGAAAGCCCTTAATTGCAAAATTATAATTTGGCGGGGGTGAGGGGTTTACATTCTCCATTCTAAGGGAAGCTCCAGCTTTCCCTGGCAGATACCTGTCTTTCCAAACCAAGACAGTGGGTGAGGGCAGCTCCTTCACCCAGCACTGTAACTAGAATGGTGCAGGAGCACGCCTGCGTGCCCAGCTCAGTGCCATGCTGTCCTGGGTTGTGGAGCCAGGGGTTGTATATTCTATTTTCATCTTGTTAAAAAGCAGTTGGGGAGATGCTTTTCTTTATCTCTGGTAACTCAAGGGGGAAGAGGCCTGACGCCTTTGGATAATGGGCCATTAACACCCCCCTAGGCTATACCCCCACCCAGAGCGGTGCATTTGCATTTCCATCATCTTATTGTGAGATGCATCACATCCCCCCCCCCCCCCCCCCCCCCGGCAGTGGGGGCAGGGGGGCAGGCAGTTTCTACCTGGATAAAAAACTCAGACACAAGACAGGAAAGTCTCTAGCTTCACCCGATTCTCTGGGAGAAAGACTGGACCCCTTCTCATCCACTGGATTCCTTTTTGACCACTGGACCCCTTTTACCACCACTGCACCCTTCCCATCACCACTGGACCCCTGTTACCATCACTGGACCCGTTTTTCTACAGGATCATCTTTACCTCACCAGAACCACATCTGCCACTGAAGAAGGACTCACTTTGGGACTGCTTCCAACACCCTGACCCACAGGGTGTCAGGTTGTAGTCCTGACTCTCTCAGGGTTCTCCAAAATTGTTGTTTGTTTGTTTGTTTGCTTGCTTGTTTTGGTTGGTTGGTTTTGTTTTCTGCTACATTTGAATTGTTAATATTCCCAGTAAAGAACTGTTATTCCTATTCCCAAACTCTTTGCCTGAAAGCCCTTGATTGCAAATTTATAATTTGGTGGGGCGGGGGGCGGGGGGGGGGCATGAGGGGTTTACATTCTCCATTCTAGGGGAACCCCATTTTCCCTGGCAGATACCTGTCTTTCCAAACCAAGACACATGCCAAAATGGGAGTTAAAAGTTTGTTCTGGCATATCCACCCCCAAGCACATAAACATCCTGGGAGCAGGCAAGGGAGCCTCAGAGGGGGAGTGCTGGGCTGGGAGCTCTGGCTGCTGGAAAATGTGCAGAAATAGATACAGTGGAGGGACTTGAGGGAAGCCAGAGCCTGTAACTAGATGGAAAAAAAATGAATGGAGACTGGAGAAGGCTAGGGCAGGGACCTGACCCTCTTATGAGACATGGCACTGGGTGGATGGCTTGGTTCTTGAGGACTGATGCTCACAAGCACGGGGCTGGGAGCAGAGCCTGCCACCTCAGTCATGCCTGCTCTTTCCCACTTTGTATCACTGCAAGCAGGAAAGCAGAGAGCTGATAGGTGCCCAACCTCTGTGGGTTGTGCTCCACATTTAGGGGAGTCCAGTGGAAGCTGCATCCCTGGGAATGACTTTTTGGATTGCCTGGATGTCACACCAGCACAAGCAGCTAAGGAGCTGCCACCGTACCCTGGTGGGGTTCCTGGGGAGCCCACGTGCCAGGCGCCCTTACCTCAGGCAACAGGAACGTACTTCTTCAAGACACTGATGTAGAGCTGGAGGGTGAGCTGCGGGGTGGAGCCCAGGAAGGCCTGGATGACCGCCATGCGCTTGAAGGCGTTGCGGTGCGTGGCCAGGCGGCGCTCCGAGTGGCCCATCTCCTGCTCCATCTCTACCTTGTAGCCTTTCCGCAGCCGCCGCTTGTGGGTGATGGTGATGTAGGGCTCCTCCTCCCTCCCTGACCAGCAGTACACCAGCAGGGCCTCCACCCACCTGTGGGGGCACAGGAGCTGTCACCCTGCCAGCCTTCCTGCTGTCCCCCACTGCCAGCACCTCCAGCCCCACCTTGCCTGGTGCTGGCTACAAGCTCTTCAGAAGAGACAGGAAAGGGAGAAGGGGAGGAGGGGTGGCCCTTTATATTAGGAAGGGTTTTGATGCCATAGATATTATAACTAGTGATGATGAAGTTGAATGCTTATGGGTCAGAATTAAGGGGAAGGCCAATAAGGCTGACATCCTATTGGGAGTCTGTTATCGCCCACCCAACCAGGAAGAAGAGGTGGACAACTTATTCTATAAGCAGCTGGAGAATGTTTCAGGAGCACCAGCTCTTGTTCTTGTAGGTGACTTTAACCTACCAGACATCTGATGGGAACTTAATATAGCAGAAAGGAGGCCGTCCAGGAAGTTCTTAGAATGTATTGAGGACAACTTCTTGTTGCAGCTGGTGAGTGAGCCCACCGGGGTAGGACTGTGTTAGACCTGTTGTTTACTAATAGAGATGGGCTGGTAGATGTGGTAGTTGGAGGCCACCTGGGGCATAATGATCATGAAATTGTTGAGTTCTCAATATTTGGTGAAGTTAGGAGGAGCATCAACAAGACTTTAATATTGGACTTTCTGAGGGCAGACTTTGACCTGTTCAGGAGGCTTGTCCAGAAAGTTCCTTGGGAAGTAGTTTTTAAAAACAAAGGTGTCCAGGAAAGGTGGGCATGCTTCAAAACAGAGATCTTGAGGGCACAGGAACAGACTGTCCCTGTGTGCTGAAAGACGACTCGACAAGGCAAACATCCAGCCTGGATGGGTAACAAGATTTTGAAAGAACGTAGGAATAGAAAAAGGATGTATCATCTCTGGAAGGGGGGTCAGGTCTCTCAGGAAGCATTTAGGTGGGTTGCTAGGGTATGTAGAAGAAAATTAGGGAGGCCAAAGCTCAATTCAAACTCAATTTGGCACCTTTTGTAAAGGATAATAAAAAAATCTTTTTACAAATATGTTAATGGTAAAAGGAAGGATGAGACCAACCTATGTTATCTATTGGATGCAGGAGGGAACTTAGTAACTGCAGATGAGAAGGCAGAAGTGCTTAACGCCTTTTTTGCTTCAGTCTTTAGTGGGAAGATGGCTTGTCCTCAGGATATTTGTTGTACTGGGTTGGTGGATGGTGTCAGGGAACAGAATGGTCCTCTTGTTATCCAGGAGGAGGCAGCTGAAGAAATGTTGAGCTGTTTGAATGTCCATAAATCTATGGGCCCAGATGGGATCCATCCCAGGGTGATGAGGGAGCTGGCAGATGAGCTTGCAAAGCCACTCTCCATCATTTACCAACAAACTTGGCTCACTGGTGAGGTTCCGGATGATTGGAAATTGGCCAATGTGATTCCCATTCATAAAAAGGGTTGAAAGGACGATCCTGGTAATTATAGGCCAGTTAGCCTGACCTCAGTACCAGGTAAGATAATGGAGCAGTTTATATTGAGAGCTATTATGCAGCACTTACAAGACAGCCAGGGTATCAGACCCAGCCAACACGGGTTTAGGAAGGGTAGGTCGTGTTTGACCAACCTGGTCTCCTTTTATGACCAGGTGACCCACCTGGTGGATGTGGGAAAGGCTGTGGATGTTGTCTATTTAGACTTCAGCAAGGCCTTTGACACTGTCTCCCACAGTATACTCCTGGAAAAGCTGGCAGCCCAGGGCTTAGACAGGAGCACTCTTTGCTGTGTTAGGAACTGGCTGGATGGCCGAGCCCAGAGAGTGGTGGTGGATGGTGCTACATCCAGCTGGCAGCCAGTCACAAGTGGTGTACCTCAGGGGTCTGTGTTGGGGCCAGTTTTGTTTAATATTTTTATTGATGACATGGATGAGGGTACTGAGTCTTTCATTAGTAAATTTGTAGACAACACTAAGTTGGGAGCGTTTGTAGATCTGTTGGAAGGTAGGAGGGCTCTGCAGAGAGACCTGGAGTGATTGGATGCATGGGTGGAATCCAATAGGATGACGTTTAATAAGTCCAAGTGCTGAGTCCTGCATTTTGGCCACAATAACCCCCTACAATGTTAAAAGCTGGGGATGGTGTGGCTGGACAGTGCCCAGGCGGAAAGGGACCTTGGAGTTCTGGTTGATAACCGACTGAACATGAGCCAGCAGTGTGCCCAGGTGGCCAAGAAGGCCAATGGCATTCTTGCCTGTATTAGGAATAGTGTGGCCAGCAGGGCCAGGGAGGTCATTCCCCTGCACTCGGCAGTGGTGAGGTCGCACCTCGAGTATTGTGTCCAGTTCTGGGCCCCTCAGTTTAGGAAGGACTTTGAGAACCTTGAGCGCATCCAAAGGAGGGCAACAAGGTTGGTAAGGGGCTTGGAGCACAAGCCCTATGAGGAACGACTGAGGGAGCTGGGGTTGTTTAGCCTGGAAAAGACTCAGAGGTGACCTTATCACTCTCTACAGCTTCCTGAAAGGTGGCTGTAGTCAGGTGAGAGTTAGTCTCTTTCCTCAGGCAGCAACTAACAGAACAAGAGGACACGGTCTCAAGCTTCACCAAGGGAAATATAAGCTGGATATTAGGAAAAAGTTTTTTACAGAAAGGGTAATAAAGTATTGGAATGGTCTACCTGGGGAGGTGGTGGATTCACCATCTCTGTATGTGTTTAAGAAAAGACTAGATGTGGCACTTGGTGCCATGGTTTAGTTAAGGTTAGGGTTGGGTTGGACTTGATGATCCTGGAGGTCTCTTCCAACTTAATGATTCTGATTCTGATTCTGATTCTGATTCTGATTCTGGCCAGACCCCACTCCTGCTGAGTGCAGCCCAACTGTTTTGGGCAACTGTCCAGCAGTGCTGTGGGCAGTCCCTGACTGGTCACACCAGGACCATGAGGCTGCTCCTCTGCTCCAGCATTCAGGGTGAATCATGTGTAGCAGGGGGGCAACAACTGCTCCAGCGAGGGGTGAAACAGCTGCTGGAAGAGGTGAAGCGTCCAGGGTACAAAGCAGTGTCTCTGCTGGAAGCTACAGCTACAGGAAGGTGTTAATCACCCTTGGGTTCTGTTTTCCCAACTGACAAAAACCTCTTCCTCTAAGCAGAGGCAAAAGAAACTCTGAAATATCAGAGTTGAATATCAGAGTTTCCTTTGATCTCTCATCTTGAGCAGAAGTCTGTCTTGGTTTGGAAAGACAGGTATCTGACAGGGAAACTGGGGTTTCCCTTAGAATGGAGAATGTAAACCCCTCACCCCCTGCCAAATTATAAATTTGCAATCAAGGGCTTTCAGGAAAAGATTTTGGGAATAGGAATAACAGTTCTTTACTAGGAATATTAACAATACAAATGTAGTAGAAAAACAAAACCACCCAACCAAACCAGCAAACAAACAACAATTTTGGAAAACCCTGACAGAGTCAGAGCTACAACCTGACACCCTGCTGGTCAGGGTGTTGAAAGCAGTCCAAAAGTGAATCCTCCTGGAGTGGCAGATGTGGTTCTGTTGAAGTAGAGATGATCCTGTAGCAAAAGGGTCCAGGGGTGGTGAGGAGGGGTCTGGTGATGGTAAGGAGGCGTCTGGTGTTGGTGAGATGAGGTCCGGTCTTCCTCCCAGAAAATCGGGTGAAAGCTGGATGTTTTCCTGTTCCTGTGTCTTAGTTTTATCCAGGTAGAAACTGCCTGCCCCGCGCCCCCCGCCCCTGCCCCCCCACTGCCAGGGGGGGATGTGATGCATCTCACCATAGGAGGATGGAATGCAGCTGCACCCTCTGGGGAGGGTATAGTCTGGGAAGGTGTTAATGGCCCATAGTCAGAAGGCATCCGGCCCTCTCCCCCCCCCCCCCCCCCCCCCCCCCGAGTTACAAGAGATACAGAAAAAAACCAAAAAAACATCTCCACAACTGAAGTGTTCTCTCTGCCCTCCTGGCCGGGCCACTAGCTCAGATTCTGGGGGGCTTTGGGCAAGGAAGACTTCAAGATAGGGAAAAGAGACCCAAAAGAGGCTCCTTACCTCAGGATGTTCCAAGGCTTTATTCTTGAAGGGGTCCCAGGGGCAAAAGAGACCAAACAAGGAAGAGCATGGGTTTATCTAGGTTCTCTGTCCCAGGACAGATAGCTGGCACTGAGCCAATTGGTCAGAAATGGGGGGAAGGTAGGGTCAAACTACATAGTTACAGGCTTTGGGGGTCCTTTTGGGGTAAACCATTCCCCAGAGGGATACAACACACAACTGCTTTTAACAAATGAAAATAGAATACACACCGCTGGCTCCACAACCCAAGACAAAGGCTTCCACACTTCCTCTCTGGTGGGGACAGCTGGAAGGAGAGTGCAGGGTGAAGCTGTGTGTGGCATGGGCAGATAAGGCAGCGCTTCTGCAGCCCCTTCTCTGCAGGCCCTCACGTGTGGGTAGGGGTGTGACTTTCTGCTATGCCTGCAAGGACAGGGGCACCCCCAGCCCTTCCACACAGCCATGGGGTGGGTGTGTGTGGCCAGAGGGGATCAGCTTGGCTCCTGCCTGGGGACCAGATGGCTCTGGGACCAACAGCACATCATTATTTATAAGTGCTTATCAGGACAGCACAAATTGCTGTGCATCAAACCCAAAAGGAGTGAGTGTTTAGGATAAATTCTCTCGACAGATCAAGCCAGTGCTCATAGCTCATTGCAAACTCTAATGGGAAAATAGATTCATCCCAAAGGCCCAGCTTGAAGGGTAGTCCCAGCTGGCTCCCAGTGCCCTGCCAGACCTTCTCAGCAGGCTGGGCTCCATCTCCAGCCTGAGAAGCTGGCTGAAGCAGCCTTCCCTGGGCAGCCCTGGCTGGATCTTACAAGCAGCTGGACAGCACCGTACCCGTCTCAGACAGCCTTGGTTGGTGTGAGAGTCACAACACTCCTGTGAGCCAGCACAGGCTGACAGCACTGAGGCAAGGCCCCCCAGGTGGCTCTGAAGGTAAGACATGGTGACGGGGACACATCTGGTGCACTGCTTTTTTCCAGTGACAGAGGAAGTGTGGAGCAGGCCGCAGTGGTTTTGGAGCCCTGTGGGTACAGCAAGCCCCAAAGCGTGGCTGCTGGCCTGCCCTTGGGGAAGGAGCCCCATGGAGATGGTGGCTTTGCCATGCCTCCCGCAGCACTTTCTCACAAAGCAGGCTGCCCAGGGTGATGACAGCCCGGAAGGCACCGCAGCATTCCCAAGGAATGAGGGATCAGCTTGTGCAACATCCATCCACCCCCTCACTGTCCTCTTCCCAGCACAGTCCAGTGGCTCAACAGTTCCCATGCCAGCCCCACTCCTGCACCCAGCTCTCCTCTATGTCCCACACAACCCTCACTGAATCCCACTCCTGGCCCTATGCAGGACACCCCAAGAATCCCACTATGTGCCTGAGAGCATTGTCCAAAGGTTTGCTGAACTCAGACCGGCCAGGTGCTGTGACCACTCCCCTGGGGAGCCTGTTCCAGGGCTCCACCACCCTCTCTCTGGGTGTAAAACCTTTTCCTGATATCTAATCTAAACCTCCACTGACTCAGCTCCATCCCATGTTAGTATTCACCCTCGAGCACCCACCGAGGATTCCCATCTGTGCTCCCAGCACAAGCACGGTGATGGCAAAACCACGAGGCTGAGGGGATCGCTGGCTGCCTCCCGGACCTTAGGCAGAGCTTTCCCAGCAGCTGGGATACAACAGGCTGGCAGAGCCGCGTCCTGCCCGGAGCGGGCTCCAGCAGCAGGAGCACCCGTGGCTCCACCAGCGAGCAAGGGGCCCCCGCGGGCCGGGAGCAGCAGTGCCGGGGTGGGGGGACGGGGAGCCGGCAGGAGCAGCTCTGGGCAGATGGCCGCTGACAGACGGTCCCGGGGTGCCCGTCCTGCCCGCACCGCTCCCTGCCGGGCTCCGCGCATTGGTGCCGGGAGTGCCCGGGGTCCCGACGCCCCCGCCGCGCTCACCTGATGATGGGCCCGAGCTGCAGCAGGTGCATGAGCAGGACGAGCGGGCGGTCGCGGCTGAGGTCGCGGTGCACGAAGATGAGCGTGAGCTGCACCAGGACGGAGGGGCAGAGCACGAAGCAGACGGTAAGCGCCAGCCAGAAGCGGTCGTCGGAGTGGCTGTAGGAGACACAGAGCACGGCGGCCGCCGCCCCCTCCCCGCAGAACAGCGCCGTCGAGAAGACGATGCCGAGCGGCAGCTTCACCCGCGACGGGGCGGCGGCGGGCGGGCAGCCCCCGCTCGGACCGTCCATGGCGGCCCCGGCCCGGCCCGGCCCGGCCCGGCCCGGCCCGGACGCTCAGCCCCGCCGCGGCGCCATCCCTGGCTGCAGCGGAGAGAGGAGCCGCGCTGTGGGGCGGGGCGGGGCTCCCCTGTCGCACCGGACCCGCCGAGCCCCGCGGCTCCGGCACCGCTCCGGGACCGCCCCGACCCCTCAGCCCGGGGTCCACCGGCCAGGCATCCCCACTGGGTCAATATCCTCCAGCCTGGGGTCCCAGGCTCCCGGTACCCCAGCCCTGCCCTGGCCACCACCCTCCTGCTCTGGTATCCCCCTCGCTTCTGTGCCCTGGTCCCCACCAGGTGTGGAGGTCCCTGCCCCAGGACAGACCCACCTGCACCTCTGCCCCAACATCCCTGTCCTGGACCAGGATCTTCTACCGAGGACTCCCCATCTCTGCAGGGAACTGCCTGCCCAGGTGTAAGAGACGGTCCCTAAGATCCTCATCTGCCTCATGATCATCGCCAAGGAAGACCCCAAAAGGGGCTGAGACTAAAACCTGAGACCCCAAGGCAGGAGTTCTGGCCTGGCTGAGGTGGGAAGACTGCCAGCCATTGTCCACAGGTGCGCTCGTTGGACCGACGCATCCCCATGGGAACCAGCTTGGACAATAGGACTTCACAGCAGGCTGGTTTTGGGCCAGTCTGTTCTGTGCTTGCCCTGTACCTGTTCCCTGAGGTGGACATTTGCTCTAAGCGCTAGAGCGCTGCCCCCTGGTTTCAGCACACCTGCTGATGTTGGTGGTTCTCCCCCCCCCCCCCACCTTCTTGGCCAACTGCCTGTCGCTTCGAAAAGGACTATAAGAGATGCTTCGAGATCACCCGAATTCTGAGATCTCCCCACGGAAGAAGACGTCGTCTATTGATCTACGTGCACCACGAGGACGTCATCTCTCCGTCGGTAGCTATAACCTCTTTTCTCTCTCTCTCTCTTTTACTTTATCCCTCTCCCTCTCTCCCTCTCTCTCTTTTCTATCGCATACAGTGCTGAGTGCACTTAATAAAGTGTACTGCTTTTGAGCAAATTATTATTGTCCCTTGTCATATCTTTTGCGCTCGGAGATCACTCAAACCATCACGAACTCGCCTGCATTAGCGGGTCGTGACATAAATTGGCGTCACGGACAGGATCCTGAGACAGAGGGGTTGCAGGTTGTGTATAGTCTGTAACAGGGGAAGGACGTTTCGCTCCAGCCGCACCTAGGCCCGCCACCTCAAAAGGGCGAGTGGTGTCTAGAAAGCAAGGGGGGCGACTCAGATTTCCCACAAACTGTACACGCCTAGGTGTAAAGCATCCCCATACTCAAGTTGAGGGCTCTGTTTTCAGGATTTCACAAAAATATGTCTTTGCGCAAAAGACGGGATGTTTCTTGTTTGTAATTTAGTTTGTAACAACCATAAGAAACATCTTTTAAACAAGTTAAGCCCTATACACACCCAGGGTAGTGAAGGGGAACATAGTAAGAGTCTGTGTGCGTGTGTGTGTGTGTGTGTGTGTCTTTTGGAATAGTGCCTAGCCCCTTTTGCAAGATGGATGAGAACTCCGGGGCAAAAGGTAAGGAAGCATTTTATGCCTTATTGGCAAAACATAATGCCAAACCCTCTCCTGGCGGAGAAGAATGGGCAATAAATAATTGGTTTGATTTGGGAAATGTGGTTGATAGAGTGTGTTCCTTACAACACGGGACCAAATTCAAACTCGGCCGAGATAAGAATATTATCTGTTCTGTGTTAGGAGCATGTCTCGCAGCCGCTGTAGAAAAACACTTTAAGCAGAGTAGTGAGGATGAAACTATTATAGAGTCCCTTCACAAACTAATAGAAACTTTGCAGGAAAAACTAGGTAAAAAGAAAAATGATATTCATTTGTTGAGGGATGAGATCCGTTTTTTACAAGAAGAAAACCATTTCCTACGAGCTGCCCTAAGGGAGGAAAATACTAAGTAATCAAAGAATGATGACTCCCTAAAGTTGGCAGAGGAAAAGGAAAGTCCCCACATTAGGCAAATATACCCCCAGAAAGAATTGGAATTGGCAAAAACTTGTGGGGAGGACTGTTGTCCACGCATGAGACCCCTGATCAAAACAGAATACAATTATCTAAATGATGAGGATTTTGACCCACACATCACCACCAAACAAATACCATACAGTGCTACCGAGTTGGCCAAGTTAAAGAAACAATACGGCCGGCTCTCACATGAATCAGAGACAGAATATGTTTTCCGAGTGTCTCTCACTGGTGGGGATCAAATTAAGCTGAATGAACAAGAGGCGAGTGGCTACTGGGGACATGGAGTCTTCTTAACAACAGGAGATAAGCGCAACTCATGGTCCCTGACACAGCGTGCAGCTTTCTGGGCCAGGGAAATAAATCCTCTAGAAAGAGGAGACCCTTTAGCCATAGTCTGTACCCCTGACCAACTCCTAGAAAGTGTGCACAAAGCCGCCTGCCTGCAAGTGATACATGAAAGGAGATTAACTCCTGGATTCGAATCACCAATGCAATTACCTGTCCAGCTTGAAATGATGACTCCTCTAATTAGGGGACTCCCCAAAACACTTAAACCCACTGCAATTACTTTACAAAAAACCATCATAGCTTTAAGCCCTGTAGATAGGCTGGACAAATTCCTTGGAAACCCGAGTGACCAAACTGGTTCTATCGATCCTGGACAACCTAGTACACCCAGTGCACCCCTCCCTCCACAGGTCCGGGGCACTGAACCAAGACAATCCTTTTCACCTGTTCTGGGAAATGAGCCAAACTCACCTTCTTCTAAGCAGTCAAGTGGTAAACATTTTGTGTTAGTAAGAGTAGAAATTATATCTGGATTGGTGCAAGCAGAAGCTTTTAAAAGAGCTACAGGTGACAATACTGTTAAAACATTGCAAGAACAGTTTAGAACTCTTCCAAAACCACAGGAAATTCAATCTGATAACGGCTTCCACTTTACTGCCAGAGTTGTACAGGACTGGGTAAAAGCTGAGAGAATCAAATAGACTTTTCACACCCCTTACTACCCTCAAGCTAACAGGATAGATAGAGGGGTAAATGGGTGCCCTATAACCACTGCCTTTCATCCAACAGCTCCAAGCATAATTCTCTCACTACAGAGACCAAATGATTCCAAGAATCCAGCATATTACCCTGGACAACCTGTTTCAGTGGAGCCTTTGATGCTCTGGGAAAAGAGTATCGGACAAGTACACTCTAAATTCTAATCTTCTGCCTCTTGTTGGCAGACTCTGTTGTCTTTTACTGTTTACAGGAGAACTCCATGGGACATGAAAACTACACAACCATGATAGGACTAGTGATACTTTTCTGCATCCTACCACAATACCATGGCCAAAACCCAGCTGAATGGCCGTGGTCTGAAGCCACCATCAGGTACACTCATATTCTAAGAACACATCCCAGAGATCACCACCCAAACCTGGCAACAGTGGTGCTGCATAACTCTGAGGTATATCCTTCAAATGAATGGGAGTGGGATCCGAGGGAATGGATTGAAACTTTAACCGGAACAATTGGTGAAAAAATAAATATAGGATGCAGAAAAGTAGATGGGTCCTTTTATGAAAAGGTTTCCACCATTAGAATCGCTGGTAATTTTCTAAAACCAGATGGGAAAAGCGATTCTCACCCCAACATTTCAGCAGAACTTTGTCCCACAAAGAAATGGATGTGTGCCAAACAAACACCCTTAGAATTGTGTTGTCGACAAGAATATATTAATAACCACCTCCCTCCAGTGGTGGGAACACAAGGCTGTCTGGGCTGCTTCCCACCTCCATGGCCATGGGGGTCCCTGCTCTGCCCAGCACATACTGCCTCCAGCACCAGCCCTGCCCATCTTTCCCCAAGAGTGGTGGTGTGGGCACCGGTGGGATGAACACAGGCTGTCTTGTCTGAGCACCCACTGCCTGCCAGATCACTCAGTCCAGCCTGGGCACTTGCTGCCTGGCTGGGACAGATGGGACAAGGCAAAGAGTGTTTGACATTGGCCAATTTTCCCCAGTTTAGGCAGACCAGGAATTTTTAGGTCATGTTTAAAAGGCTCTCAGTGCTCAACCCTCGGCAGCTAGGCAGCTCACAAGGAGGTGCCCATGCTAGCAACAGAGACACTGTCCAGTCACCTGCCCCATGCCAGCCAAAAGCACAAAACTTCCCAAACCACAGCACAAGAGTTCCCCATTTCACCAGGCTGGAAGCATTACCAGAGCTATCAGGCTTATCAACAGGAGAGCTGAGAATAAAACTGTCTGAGACTTTGGAGGCCATATCTCCCCCAGCAACAGCTCCCACACAGAAGCAATCCCTGTCCCTGCAGCTGCTCAGAGCTTTTACTTCCAAGCTGAACAGCTGATTTGGGAAGCCACAAACCCCACGAGCTCATGGGGACTGGCCTGACTGGCAGGGACAGGAGATCTATGTGTGACCACAGCTCTGGTATGATAGTTATATATTTTCAAGCTGTTTTTGGAAAACAGCCTTGTTGCCCTGGTTTTCTCTGTTCTTCTCTGTTTTTTCTCAAGTTTTTCTAAAGTTCCTTCAGCCTTCTGTATTTACCTTTTGTAATGGAGTCTCTCACGGATTTTCACATAAACAACCTGTTGTTATCGTAACTGTTCTTTCATGTTTACATTCTTCTCATAAGGAGGAGACTGTTGATGGACTGTTGGGTTGACCAGTGTAGTTGGAGAGGAAGATTTTCTTCCTCCAATCCATGGTCACTGTTGGAATTTTATAAATGTCGAGGTCTGTAAATAAACTTCCCCCTTTTTTGCCTTGGACATCTCAGTGTGTGAGTGTCATTTCTTTTGTGTTGTACTGCGACACAGCCTCTCAAAAAAAAAAAATGTGGCAGGGCAGAGGGTGAAGGCAGCAGTGTCCAGGCCGACTGGTGATGGCAGCCAGCCAGTGTGGGAGCTGTGCATGGGAGCAGCTGTGCCTGGCTGGGTGCTCAGCCAGTGACAACACATCCTGTGGCACTGCCAACTGCACCCACGGCTCTGTATGAGCAGCAAGAGCAGCATGCCGTTTGTACCATTTATGCAACTTCCACTTATCCAAATTAAAAGCATTACCCAGGAGCATGGCAGGTCACCAAACCCTCGGCTGAGCAATGCCTGGGCTTCAACTCATCATATTTTTAATTTCAGCTTCCCCTGCTTCATGATGAAATACTTAAGAGCAATTGTTTAAGCAAGCAAGAATTCCAGTCCTGTATCCATAAGCCCCAGCAGCCATCAAGAGGAATGGAGAGACAAAGCCTCATTGCATTTTCCACACCAGTTATTATCCCATTTTCTGTCCCAAGCATGAAGAGGCAGCGAGCTGTTCACACTGTGAGTCACCTCTACAGCCTGACCCCACCTGTCCACAGCTCAGCGCTGTAAACAGCAGACAGATCAGAAAAGTGATGTGGGTCACAGATAGCATCAGCCAGAGCTCCTGTCCCACTGCTCTGCCACTGCCTGTCCCTGCCAACTCAGCACCCACACCTCTGCCTGCAAGCCCAGCACAGCTGGGGCTGCACAGACACCCTGGAACACCACTGCCACAGAGAAACTGCCTGAACCAGAGCTGCCACAGGCCAGCAGGGATGGACCAGGTGCCAGGGACATACTACCCAGGTGTCCCCACTCTACAGTTGCTGCATTCTGGACCAGCAGAGCTGGTGGCTGCTGACTGGCCCTCACTCTGGAACCTCCCAGAAGCAGAACAGCCCCTGGGCTGGTGGATGTGAAGTGACATGGAATCACAGAATCACAGAATCACAGAATCTCCTGAGCTGGAAGGGATCCACAAGGATTATTGGGGATGCCCAAGGCACCAGCTTGAGTCTCACTACCATGTGCAGATGTCAATTTTCCTGTCTCCACAAGTGCCTGCCCTGCCCTGGACAGCATCCCAGCTTCATTAATTTCTTAATACTAGCCTCCATCATTTTTTTTAATCCCAGTGTTCACACAACACACTGCACAAAGGGCAGTGGCAGTGGGGGCCGCCCACTTTGTGAAACCACAGGGTTTGCTGTGCAGCTTTTCCAGCCCCTTGGATGTGCCAGGGCATTTGTGTGTGGCATCCTGGGCTGTATGTGGGGTGGGAGCAAGCTTCCTAACCAGCTCTCAGTCTCAAAATAACCCTGTCTGCTTTACACATGCCTGCCTGGCAGCTCAACTCCTGTAAAAGAAAAGAAAATTGTTTGGAAAAGACAGGGAGCTCCGAGCCAGACTCTTAAAGAGCCCAGGTGGGGAGAGCTGCCAGCATGCTCCCCCAGTTCTCCTCTCTAGGACCCAGAGCAGACCCAGGGTGCTCGTTGGAATATGCCAAGAGCACTCTGGTGCCTTCCCAAATATAGCCCTGCACACAGAAGTGGAGGCAGCTGCTCGGGG
The DNA here is from genome assembly GCA_027886175.1 of Phylloscopus collybita. NCBI lineage: Eukaryota > Metazoa > Chordata > Aves > Passeriformes > Phylloscopidae > Phylloscopus > Phylloscopus collybita. Next base: position 8,442,969 of record JAJNNQ010000057.1, read on the forward strand.
TGTGGGGATGGCCAAGATCCCTGACTTCAGACCTGAAAGCTCCTCAGGAACACAGTCTGTGCTGGGGATTGAACATTCAGCTGGTGCCACAGGGAGCGACAGTGGGGACGTGTCAATCAGCAAAATGCCCCATGTGCTGGGTGAAGTGGAAATCACAGTGTCACCCAGCTTGATGGGTATGTGAGAAGAGGACACAGTTTTGTCCCCTCAGTGCAGCCACACTGCCCTACCGGACAGGCTGGGACGTTCCCAGGAATCTGTGAGCTGGGAATTTTTTACTTAGTTTGGAAATAGCTTTGCAAATGACTGGTTTCCACAGCCTAAACTGTTTGGATTTTGCATTGCTTTCACAGTAACTCAGCTATAATTTTTCCTTCCCCACCAGTCTGTGGAATAGTTTCTGGTTGGGGAAATATTTATTCCATTTGCTTCATCATGCAACTGCTTTTACCACTCCAGTTCCTCATCCAGCTTCACTCTGACCCTGCTGGGAGAGAATCTGGTATCTGTGCTGAGGATCTCATCCCTCTGAATCTCACTGGAGGCTGTGCTGAGCCCACTGGGATCTGAGCACAGGGCTCAGTGCTGCCAGAGCCAGGATGCTTGCAGACAAAGCACAGGCCATGTCAGTGCTGCCTCACGTTTCAATTCTTTAACAAGAAAGCAGAGTCACCTTTGGGTGCATTTATAGGTCTTTGCAATAATTACACATTTTGAAGTCATGTATCCTTGACTACAGTCCCAGCATAGGCAGTGGGTGATACTGCAATACTGAACCAGGCAGGAAGGGTTAAAATTACCTTTAATTAAGTGATTTCCCTGGTCCCACCTGTAGTAAGAGTATACAGCCCTGGCAGAGTGCTGACCCAGCCAGGCTGCACCTGCGTGTGCCTTGGGCATCCTGGCAGGCAGGAGGAACAGTTTATACTCTCCTCTTTCCCATGCAGGAAAGCAGCAGGAGCACCATAATGCTCTCAACAAAACCACTGTAGGAGTCTGGGTAGGGCTTGTAGCCATCGCAGGGGCTTCCCAGAGCTGTGTGCATGGTGCAAGGAACAAGGAGGCAGCTTGTCCTGCAGCAGGGAGCAGAGCAAACAGAGCACTCAGATCCAAGCCTCTCCTAGAAATTTGTGTATGCTTTGGCTGGGAAGCACCCTGCCAGGAACTGGGTGAAAAGCAAACAGCTCCCTGCATGCTTCCTGCCTGCTTCTGCATCTGACACAGGGTGATGGTGCCGGTGTGGGGGAGCAAAGAACACTCTGGAAAAACCATCTCCCTTACCCAAAAGAGCTCGGGGAATGGTTGTCCACAATGGTTGCATGGCAGTGGGGTGCAAACCATCCACTCTCCCCAGTGCCATGCCAGCTAACCTCCATGGTGCCCCAATTCCTCAGCAATGGGTCTCGGTGTCACAGGCTGTACATATCCTGTGTTCTCAGCCTGACTGCAGGGCATTTGCCTGCAATTAGCTCTTGGGATTTGGGAGCTGGTGTGATCCAGGGTTATCGTCAGCCACCAGCGCTGTGCTGGGATTTAAAGGGACAATGCAGCTGTCTGCATACCTACCACCTCAGTGTGCTGTCATATGACACGTTAAATAGAGAGATGAGTCTCTCCTCAAAGCCTGTGTGTCCTTGCCCACCACAGATCCCTTTTTGGGCAAAGTTGATGCAGTTCCAAGCAAAGCAGAACAGCTTGCTAATATTTCTGCCAGGACTTTTTGGTCTTTGCCATCACCCTGGCTTTGGTGTCACCTCAGTTCAAGGCTCTCAAGGCTGCAGGCAGCCCCTATTGCTCTTCCCACTGTGTTCCCTTAAAAACCATCATTCCCCAAGTCCAATCTCCCCAGCTGTCCCCCCAGCTCTGCTGTTTGCCCAGGGGTGTCAGGTGGGGTTCCCAGTGTGCCCGATGCCAGCTGGGGCACGTACTCACGGGGTCTAGTGAAGCCAAGGCAGGGCAGCCCACCAGCCCATGGCCATCTGCACTTCTCTGTGGTCCCTGTTGTTTCGCCTCATTCCCTCTCCTGCAGCACTCCAGCGGGCAGAAACAGCCCCAAAGCACGTGCTGCCTTCCAGGGAGTGATGCCAGGGGCCAAGCAGCCCTGGGCACTGCCCTCCCCCAGGGGCTCCTGCTGACACTGGCAGCACTAGAGGGTCCAGCTTGGCACCATGCCAGGGCACAGTCTGGTTATAGCTCTGGTGAGGAACATCTTCATTTACCTGCCAAGATAATAAATTCTGCCTTAGAGTTTCTCACCTGGCAACAGTCACCAAGGAAACAAGAATGGCTGCTGCGGGTCCCTGCTGGCACTGCCTGGTGATGCCCAGTGGCCCTGGCAGAGGGTGTCCGGCTGCACTCCGGCTGGTTGGCTGTGTGGGCAGAGGGCCAGCTGCCCACTCGTAACCTGAGTGCAGGCCCAGCAGAACACACATTGATGTGGGCTTGGCCCTTGAGCCACCCCTCTGGAGCCAAGTGTGGGTTTCACCAGATTTGGGGTGGATTTTGAGGTTTTTCTGGCTGTTGATCCTGGTGTGCGTGCATTGGGAGGTGTGACCTGGAGCTGCCTCAGGCTCCTGGGGGGCTTCCCTGTCCCCAGCTCTAGTCTGACCTGGGATTTTGGACACTTGTTTTAAAAGCAGTGGCACCCTAAGTATTCAGAGATCTTTGGAAATCCATTGGTGCCAGAGGGAGATCAGATCCTGCTGCCCCTCAGGAAGCTGAGCCACTGACTCCAGGGCTGCCTGACACATGGCACTTCCCTATTTATAGCACCTGTGGTCATGTTACAGCACATTCCTGTCCCTGCTGGGCTGTCTCCTGACAGTGCCACCCCTAAACACAGAGGCAAGAATTGACACTTGGAGCGAATCATTTCAGCCCTCATACAGCTAGTTGTGCAAAAAGCATCCCAGCCCCATGCTGTGTGTGAACCTGCCACTGCCACTGCTCCCTGCAGGCTGCTGGCACAGGCATGGGACAAACTGGGAAAGGCCATCAGGATGGGGACAGGGAGGTGCTGCCACTGCCCTGCCATCAGCAGCACAGGGATGACCAGTCACCCAAATATGGCATCTGGCTGTGATATCAGACCAGAAACTTCATCAACCATTAACCATACATGGCTGCTTGCCCATGGCATGGAACTGGGGCACCTCCCTTGCGACAGGTGCCAAGCTTCCCAACAGTGTGTGGGATGGGGAGAAGGGCATGGGGCTGGAGGGAAGGGCATGGGGCCATGCCCATCCTGGGCTTGCACCCCTGGGGCCAGGGCAGCGTCTTAGCATCTTTGGCTTGTGGTTGGTGCTCAGCTGGTCGAGACAGTGTTGCTGGTGCTGGGTGGTTTAGCATGGACTGATGTGAGCCAGCAGGCTCCGTGTTTGCTCCTAGGTCTGGCTTTTGAAGGATCTCATGTCTTTGTCCCTCTTGACTCCACTTCCCCCACCAAGAGCTCCCGCAGCTCAGACATCCGTGTGACTTCTCCTCCACACACACTGATGGCAGCAAGTCAGGGAGGGCAGCTCTGGCTGAGAAAAGAAGCAGGAAACCTGAGAAGCAAGATAGCTTCAGAGCTGAAGATCGAGGAGCTGTGGCTTTTTTTTCTCCATTCTCTGCCCTGTGGTCTGAGGGTCTCCACGACTTCCCTGTTCCCAGCCAGGCTCCTGCTGGGGCTGGTTGCTGTTTCCAGCCCAGGGAGCACAGGACCTGCTGCCACTCAGGCAGTGCCTTGCTAGGACACAAAATACAAGCAGTGAGCAGTGATGTCCCCCAGCCTGGCTCAGAGGGGACCCTGGGTGAGCAGCAGAGCTGTGCACACTGTGAAGGGGATGCTCCTTGCAGGGGCTGCAGAGAAACACCCCTTCAGGGATCAAGCAGCGAGAAGCCAGAGATGCCGTTCTTAGAGAAGCCCCTAATTCAGCCCACATGGGCTGTCAGGCAGTGTCCCCACTGTAGTCACTGCTTGTCATGTTTGGGTTTTCTGAAGTTCTTTCTCAGGGACCTAAACTGGTAAACAAGGTCACACTTTTTAAACTATCTTGTTTTTCACATTTCTCTCCTAAGGAGATACTTTGCTTGTTGACCCTTGGTATGACCAATGGTTCAAAAGATCCCACCTCTTAGGTGGGCACATTGTAAAAAAGTATAAAAAAAAGTTCTGAGAATAAACCAGTCCCTTTTTTGGAGCATCAGCCTTCTGAAATCACGAGTCCGTGTCTTTCTTTCGTGTCCAACAGCGACACCCCACCACAAGCCACTCACCAGTGATGGAGACACGAGGCTGCAGTGGGGTGGACAAGTCAGTGCCATGTCACCCAGCGTGGCAGGCAGTCCCACGACAGCCGTGTCCCAGCGGCCAGTGGCCTGGGCTGACCCACCAGGATTAAGGAGCCTGCAGGAGTAAGTAATTTAAATCCAGATTAGATTTAAGCAGCTGCTACGCAAAGGGCATGGGACAGCACTGCTGTCACTGTGGGACACAAGGATGAGGCAGGGAGTGATTCAGGAAAGGCTGCGTGGTGCCCTTGCAAGCAAGGGACCACCGTTTATTTTTCTGACTCCTTTTGTACATTTTCAGATGTGCCCACCTTAGAGGTGGGACCTTTGGGAACCATTGGTCTGTTCCAGAGACCACCACCGAAGTCCCTCCTCTGGGAACAGATGTGGGAACACTCGGTAGTTTACATTACATGACCTTGTGTACAAGTTTCGTTCTCTGGGAAAAGAATTCCCTGAAACCAAAACAGGCAGGCACGAAGCATGGCAACACACTGCAAGGAGGTTGATGGTCCTCTCCCTCCAGAGAGGACACCTTACCTGCTATAATGCTAGAGGTGGAGCCATGTCACCTCCACTGCCATGCAGCCTGGTCTATATGTTTAAGGAAGAAAATGATATTGCAAATAACGATAGCGGCTTGTCAGTGGCAGCAAAAATGTTGTCTGTGTGGCTCTGGTGGATCATGTGGCTGGAGAGTGGACAGGACTCTTTAGCAACAGGAAAAACACCTGAGTCCAGGCAGAAACTCATAAAATCATCCTTGCTACCTTTTCCTACCTGTGTATGCTGAAAACTTACTGCAAGGAAGGAGTAATCATTGACTGCATATAAGGAAGAATCATGCTGGCCTGTGCATATAACTGCTTAATCCTATATGATTTGAAAATAAATCCTTGCCATAGGAAGCACCTTCAAGGCTTTGCGGTGTGGCTGTCCCATGGTGTGGGGGTGGCTCCAGGCATTTGTGCCTGTCCTCACCCTATCCCATGCACCAAGGATTGTTCCTACACTTGCCCCCAGCTCAGACAGAACCTGTGTCACCATCCTGCCTCTCTCCTGTCTGAAATGTAGCTGCTATGGGCAGGGTCCTTTGCCCAGGGTCCAGCGGTGGTCACTGCTCCCTGTAGGAGTCCAGGGTGTTCCTTTGGAAACCCTGGACGAGCAGAAACCTGTACAGGGGGGTTTAAAACCTGTACAGGGGGGTCTGAGATATGTACAGGGGGGTTGCAGACCCTGGCATGGACCCCAGACAGGCAAGGGTCTCGATTATAGTCCATGGGAAAAATTACCAACACTATGGGAAGAATTGCAAGCCCTTGAAGGTAGTAGAAAGTAATAATATTTTCACATTAGGGGTTTTAAGATAAGAAGGACCAGAGACAAGATAGAGGATTCTGGGCGTTACCCTAGAGTCTTCTCCTTCTTCTTTGTCTCCATTTTGCACAGTGGTGATGACATGAAGTAGATTTAGAGGGATTGGGTCAAAGTAGAAAACACCTGTTTAGTGTCAAGTGCATGCATTGGGTCACAATTGTAAATAATGCACACGCAATTATCTGTATATAAGATGACGAGCTGTGGGCAGGCGGGCAGTCGTCCCCTGTTGCCTGTGCTGTCCAGACCTTGGCAGAGCTCAGAGAAAAGTGTAGAGATAAGATAAAATAAACAAGGAGGAAGACCTTGAAAAAGAACATCTGAAGACTCCTCGTCTTTTCTGTGGGCGGCTTGGGGCTTCCCGAAAGACAAAGGGCAGTGCTCACCCTCATTCTTGGGCACCAGAGACCCCGAGAGCTCCCCAGGGAGCACAGCCTTTTTCTGGGATGCTCACCTGCTGTTGTTACTCTCCAGGAAGTTGACCCTCCTTGTCATGGGGCTGGACAGTTGTGTTGGTTTAGGATAAATTAGGGGAGAACCTCTAAAACAAACTTCCACCACCCCTCCCCCCAGCCCTGGGTTTGGGAAGGAAATTCTTTGGAGGAGAAAAGTGGAAAAAACTGGTTTTATTGTCAAATGGAAAAAAACACTCCCCCACCACAAGGGAAAGGAAAAGCTCAAGTTACTGTGAGGGGGGAGGACACAAAGCTTCTTCCGCAGGCCCCGGAGACTCTCAGACTTCTCAGGTCAGGTCAGGTCTGGAGCCAGTCCAAATCTTCGGGGGGGGGGGGGGGGGGGAAGGGAAAAGGAAGGGAAAAGAAAAAAAACACCAGAAACAGCGAAAAACAGGCAGCAGAGAGAAAAAAAAAAAAACGGCAAGAGCGGCACTGAGCGAAGCAGCAGCGAGCGAAGCAGCTCAGCCAGAGCAGCCAAGCCACAGCGAGTCAAGCAGCAGCTGCTAGACATAACAATGCAGTCCACGATAGGAGGCACCGTCAACCCAGAACATTCTACCCCTTATCCCATATAGTGGACACACAATAAAAAACTTTCACTTACTCAGACTTTCAACACTTACACATTTCTGTTCATCTTACTTGCTCAGACCTTTGACACTTACACGTTTTCTTCTGTTTCATGTCTAACGCACTGACAATGGTAGTACATTCAGCACATATGAGTCTTACCCTACATTTAGATTTCTCTGAGGTACACATCGTGTTGTTCCATCTTTTTGCATTATCCACTATGTATAACTCAGTCCGTGAGCAGAGACAATTCCACAGATGGATTTGCCTGTACTCGAGGTAGGGTTGATCCATACTGTCTTTCTGTCCTGGGTTATGGAAAACAAAAATGTGTATTCTATTTTCATCTTCTGAAAGTACTGTTCTTCTTTACTCTGGGAGGAGGAGGGCGGGTGCCTTTTGTTAATGGGCCAACTGTAGGGCATTGTTTCTTATCTCTTCCACCACAGGTCTTCCCTCCAGGGGGATAGTTGTCTGCTAATGGGCCATTTACACCTCCCCAAACTAACACATCCCCAAGCTATACCCTCCCCAAAGCAGTACATCCACATTCCATCACCCTATAGTGAGATGCTCCATCCAGTGGGGGGAGCCAACCATTCTTACCTGGATAAAACTGAGCCACAGGAACAAGAAGGCATCCAGCTTCACCCGATTCCTGGAGGAAGACTGGACCCCTTCTCACTGCGACTGGACCCCTTCTCATCACTACCTGGACCCTTGTTCTACAGGACCATTCTCTACTCCACCAGAACCACCTCTGCCACTCCAGGAGGACTCACTTTTGGACTGCTTCCAACACCCTGACTAACAGGGTGTCAGGTTGTAGCTCTGACTCAGTCAAGGGTTTTCCAAAATTGTTGTTTTGTTTGCTGGTTTGGTTGGGTGGTTTTGTTTCTTTTCCTTCTACATTTGTATTCCTAGTAAAGAACTGTTATTCCTATTCCCAAATCTTTGCCTGAAAGCCCTTAATTGTAAAATTATAATTTGGCGGGGGTGAGGGGTTTACATTCCCCATTCTAAGGGAAACTCCAGCTTTCCCTGTCAGATACCTGTCTTTCCAAACCAAGACACTTTCCCAACAAACCTCTAACATGGGCTACTGGGGCTTTATCTCCATCTACTATATTAAGGAGCTGGGACTGAGCAGGACCCGCTCGGTTGGTAGAACCTCGGGTGTTAACTAACCAGGTGGCCTTTGCTAAATGCTGCTCCCAGTTTTTTAAGGACCTCCCACTCAATGCTTTCAGGGTGGTTTTTAACAACCCATTGTACCTCTCCACTTTACCTGCAGCTGGTGCATGGTAGGGAATATGGTACACCCACTCAATGCCATGTTCTCTAGCCCAGGTTTTAATAAGATTATTTTTTAAATGAGTCCCATTGTCTGACTCAATTCTCTCGGGCATACCGTGCCTCCAAAGGACCTGCTTTTCAAGGCCCAGGATGGTGTTGCGGGCTGTAGCATGAGACACAGGGTAGGTTTCCAACCATCCCGTGGTGGCTTCTACCATGGTCAGCACATGGCGCTTGCCTTGGCGGGTTTGAGGCAGTGTGATGTAATCAATCTGCCAGGCCTCCCCATACTTGTACTTTGACCACCGCCCTCCATACCAGAGGGGCTTCATCCGCTTGGCTTGCTTAATGGCAGCACACGTCTCACAGTCATGGATAACTTGAGAAATGCTGTCTATGGTTAGATCCACCCCTCGGTCTCGTGCCCACTTATAGGTGGCATCTCTACCTTGGTGACCTGAGGCATCATGGGCCCATCATGCTAGGAACAACTCTCTCTTGTGCTCCCAGTCAAGATCTATCTTCAACTCCCCTATCTTTGCAGCTTGATCTACCTGCTGATTGTTTTGCTGCTCCTCATTAGCTCTGCTTCTGGGGACATGGGCATTTACATGGCGAATCTTCACAGGTAGTTTCTCTAACCGGGCAGCAATATCTTTCCACTCTTCAGCAGCCCAAACTGGTTTTCCTCTACGCTGCCAGTTCGCCTGTTTCTATTTCTTCAGCCATCCCCACAGAGCATTGGCTGCTATCCAAGAATCAGTATACAGATAGAGCTTTGGCCACTTCTCTCTCTCTGCGATATCTAGGGCCAGTTGAATGGCTTTGAGTTCAGCATATTGACTGGATGCACCCTCTCCTTCAGTGGCCTCTGCGACCTGTCGTGTGGGGCTCCATACAGCTGCTTTCTACTTCCGACTCATCCCTATGACGCGGCAGGAACCGTCGGTGAATAAAGCGTAACGTGCTTCCTCTGCCGGCAGCTGGTTGTATGGTGGAGCTTCCTCAACCCGGGTCACTGGTTCTTGTTCTTCATCTGCGACACTGAAACTTTCACCTTCGGGACAGTTTGTAATTACCTCTAAAATTCCAGGGCAATTCAGTTTCCCAACTCGGGCGCGTTGTGTAATGAGGGCAATCCACTTGCTCCAGGTAGCACTGGTGGCATGTTGGGTGGAGGGAACCTTTCCTCTAAACATCCACCCTAGCACTGGTAGTCAGGGTGCCAGGAGGAGTTGTGCTTCTGTACCAATCACCTTCGAAGCAGATTGGATTCCCTTGTAGGCAGCCAAGATTTCCTTTGCCGTTGGGGTGTAGTTATCTTCAGACCCCCTGTATCTCCGACTCCAGAATCCCAGTGGTCGGCCTCGGGCCTCACCAGGTATCTTTTCCCAAAGGCTCTAGGACAGACCATGACTCTCAGCTGCAGAGTAGAGCACGTTCTTCACATCTGGTCCCGTCCTGACTAGGCCAAGGGCTACAGAATGAGCAATCTCCTGCTTGATCTGGGTGAAGGCTTGTTGCTGCTCAGGGCCCCAATAGAAATCGTTCTTCTTGCGGGTAACCAGATATAGGGGGCTCACAATCTGACTGTACTCCGGAATGTGCATCCTCCAGAAACCTATGGCACCTAGGAAAGCTTGTGTTTCTTTTTTATCAGTTGGGGGGGACATAGCTGTGATTTTGTTAATGACATCAGTAGGAATGTGATGCCGTCTATCTTGCCACTTCACTCTTAGAAACTGGATCTCCCGAGCAGGTCCCTTAACTTTACTTTTCTAAACAGCAAAGCTGGCATCCAGGAGAATTTGTATGATTTTCTTTCCTTTCTCGAACACTTCTGCTGCAGTGTTTCCCCACACAATGATATCATCAATATATTGTAAATGTTCTGGAGCCTTATCCTTTTCTAGTGTGGCTTGAATCAGTCCATGACACATGGTAGGACTGTGTTTCCACCCCTGGGGCAGTCGGTTCCAGGTGTACTGCACTCCCCTCTATGTAAAGGCAAACTGAGGCCGGCATTCTGCTGTCAGAGGAATAGAGAAAAATGTGTTGGCTATGTCGATAGTGGCATACCACTTTGCTGCCTTGGACTCTAGCTCGTACTGCAGTTCCAGCATGTCTGGTATGGCCGCGCTCAGAGGTGGAGTCACTTCATTCAAGGCACGATAATCCACAGTCAACCTCCATTCTCCATCAGATTTTCGCACAGGCCAGATGGGGCTGTTGAAGGGTGAGTGGGTTTTGCTGACTACCCCTTGGCTCTCCAGCTCTCGAATCATCTTGTGGATGGGGATCACGGCATCTCCAGTGGTTCTATATTGTTGACGATGCACTACTGAAGTGGCAATTGGTACCATTTGTTCTTCTCCCTTCAAAAGTCCTACTGTGATCGGGTTCTCGGACAGTCCAGGCAAGGTGTTCAATTGTCGAATGCTTTCTGCCATCACAGTTGCTATTCCGAAGGCCCACCTGAACCCTTTCAGGTCTTTAAAATACCCACTCCGGAGGTAATCTATGCCCAAAATGCATGGGGCCTCTGGGCCAGTCACAATAGGGTGTTTCTTCCACTCATTCCTAGTCAGGCTCACATCTGCCTCCACCAACGTATAGTCTTGTGATCCCCCAGTCACACCAGTGATAGAAACCGATTCTGCCCCTACATATCTCGATGGGATCAATGTACACTGTGAGCCAGTGTCAACCAAAGCCTTATAGTCTTGTGGCTTTAATGTGCCAGGCCAACTAACTCACACCGTCTAAAAAACACGATTTTCTTTAACCTCTACTTGGCTAGAGGCAGGGCCCTTCTAAGCCTGATTATCCTTCTTTCCTTGGGTGTATGTCTTAGAGGTTCCCTCAAGGGGATCGGACATGTCATCATCGACATCATACTTGACATCCTGGCTGCGAACAACTGGAGCTGCTCTCTGTTTGGTGAGACTTCCTCTTTGAATCCTCTCTTCCTTCAAATTGCACACCCGTTGTGCCAGAGCAGCACTGGGTTTTCCATCCCATCTCCTCATGTTTTCTCCAGATTCACACAGGAAGAACCACAACTCAGCTCGTGGGGTGTACTTTCTCTCCCCATCAAAGGGGCGCCTGCGTTGGATACCAGAGCCTCTAATTTGCACAGCCGAGATTTGGAGGAAGACCTCCTTAATCTCTTCCCTGAGTTTCTTATGATTCTCCTCTATTTTGTCTCCTAATTTCTGCAGTCGTGTTTCCACAGCTGCAATTCTGGCATGAGTTGGGCCATGTACAGCATCAGCATATGCTCGAAGCTTTTTCGCCATATCGAGCACAGTCTCATATGTCTCTTCTTGCTTCATTATTTGTTGGGGAGGATGAAGCAGGAAGGCCCTGCAGAGATGATTTATTGGTGAAAGATTCTAAGAGTGTAAAACCTGCAAGAGAGATAGAGTTAAAAGCAAGATTTGAGCTATAGAATGCTAAGCAGGAAGATGGTGATTAAGTTAGCTGAGGACCAGGACCCTGGTGATTGAGCAATACTCCTCCCCAAAGGGATGCAAAAGGGGGTTGGGCCCTGCCATGTAGCAGGAAAAAGGTGGTTTTCCAGGTTTTTAGTATGTAGAGTAGTATCGTAATGTAGTAGTTCTCATAGGCTGTATGTAAATTCTGTAGGTTTTGTATCCTGTACTGGTTAGTTGGTGCTAACCAGAATATTCAGCATGGAAAGGGATAAAATGTAATGTAACAGGAAACTAGCTCTCTCGGATTTTCCCTTCTGCTGCTCCCTTCCTTTCCCTTTGCTTCCTCCTGACCTCTGGAATGCTTCAGCCGGTGCTGGTCAGGTTGCCTGTCCCCACGACCAATAAACCACGTGTCCTAAGAGCATCTCGGTCTCCGGAAATCTCTCATTGGACCCCATTGCGGCACGTTTCTTATAATTATTGCTAGAGCAGAAGCGTATTCAGGTGGCCCAAGTCGCACAAGTTTCCTCCACATTACAGGTGTACATGGTACCAGGTCTGGATTCTTAGTTGTTATATCATCTGAAAAAATAAGCTCTGCTACCTCCATCTCAGACATTGAATCCCCTGTTCTATGGTCCTCCACTGTGTCTGCTGCAAATAGAGGTCATCTGCACACAGATATCTTTGTGCTACACCGTCCAGAATCCGTTCCCAGAGACTGTGAGGACTAGCCTCCCTCATCATGCCCTGGTCGATAACAGGATCAAGTGACAGAGATCCCAAATGCCTCGCCTCAGTGCCATCCAGGACTGTAGCCTCCCCTGCAGCATCCCAGAGGCAGACTAACCAGCTAATTATAGATTCATCGGGTTGTGGCCTGTAGTCCTTTCTTAGGCCTCGAAGGTCCTTTAGGGAAAAGGAATCAATATTGGCTCCAGAACCTACACCCCTCAATGTGGTTTCTGATTTTGGTGAAGGTCCTTCTCCTGGATTATCACCATCATCATCATCTTCCACCTTGCAATCGGTCTTTCTTGTACACTTTCTGCCTCTTATATTAGCAGCAACAGCCCTTGGTTGAGGCCTACTGTCTGATTCAACTACTGGTCTGGAGCCTGGAATATTAGCTGCAGCCTGAGTGACTGGGATGGTAACTAGTTTATCTCCCTGTTCCCTGTCTTCTATCTGCTGCCCTTCAGTATCTAGCAGAGTACGATAAACATATGCCAAGGCCCAGCTCACTGCAATAATCCTTTCCTCCTTAGTATTACCATGTCACTTCTCTTTCAAGTACTTTGCCACCTCAACTGGGTTCTGAATTTGTTCAGATGGGAAGTCACAGATTATAGGATCAGAGAATTCCTTTAAAATTTGACCCATATCTTCCCATTTCCCACTCCACTCAAGATTTCTCCTACTTGGCTTTGCCCCTAAATCACAAGTCTCATTAGCCCCTTTGGAAATCACAGCTTTCATTTTATATAAACTGCAGACAGTATAGAGGAAACTTACTAAATTAAATGCCAGAAAGATGGTCTATTTTCCAATAGAGATATAAACAATTCAAAGGAGAAGAGGGAAAACAGAGGCTGAAAAAACTCTTCCCCTACTTCTCCCCTAACAAACTGAGTGCCCAACCATAACAACGAACCATCAAGCATATTTACAGCCTTCCTGTAAATCATCACAAACAAGCCCAGCCCAATGAATATTCTGATTAGTGCCCCACGGCTACACGAACTACATATTAGGAGCAATACCAGAGCTATTTCCAGGTAAGGAAATAGCCCTAGGTACCACAAAGATAGTAAAACCTCAAAAACCCCTAGGGACTGAAAGAAATAGCCCCAGGTTATGCACTCCTAAGTTGTACTGTTGTGCTGTTTTGCTGTAAAATTAAAGTTGCACTGTTACTTGCCTGTTTTAAACTGTTCATGTTTAATCTGTACCCCTGAATTTCTGCTCGTTATGTCCAAGTTCTGTACCCTTTCTTCCTGAATTCTGGGGTTTCCCCTCTCCACCGACTAAAGCCCGCCGCCACTTCCTGTTGTCCCCCCCTGCTGCTTCCTGCTGCCTCCTGCTGCCTGCCGTCGAGCTGCGGACACCGCCCAGTATGGAGATGAGGGAACTCCCATGGTGCCTGGCTGCAGCCGGGGGTCCAGTTGGAGCTAGAAAAAGCCCCTGGGACAGCGAGCCGACACAGAAACTGGACCTAAGAAGGACAAAGCTGTGCGAGGCACACGTCTAGCTACCTGCAGGTAGCAGGTATTTTTTTGTTACTTTCTCGCCATGACCTGAAAGGAACTGGAGAGAGGTGACCCCCCTGGACCACACGAGCCAAAGTGATTCTATGGAAACCCCCGTGAGGAAGGAATCCCGACTCTGCAGCAGCAGCTGCAGCAGCAGATTCGACTGCACCTCCTCCTCCGTGGTGTCTACTGGGAGCAGCGGCGGCGTGCGCAGCCCCTCGAGCCCCCTACCCAGAGCTGATTTCTAATAAAGGCCTTTTCAAAGGAGCTGGTCTCCTGGCCCATTTATAACAGGGACCAGAAATATTGGCAGGCTTTCGCCCCAAATGACATTATGAGCCCAGAAAAAACCATCCCAGTACACCCACAAAACAATTAGTACCACCAATATTATTATTAAGGTTTTTTTCCACTTTCTTTGGTTAGTTTCCCGGCCAATGCACCAAAAAGTGTGTTGGTTTAGGATAAATTAGGGGAGAACCTCTAAAACAAACCTCCACCACCCCTCCTCCCAGCCCTGGGTTTGGGAAGGAAATTCTTTGGAGGAGAAAAGTGGAAAAAACTGGTTTTACTGACAAATGGAAAAAACCCCACTCCCCCACCACAAGGGAAAGGAAAAGCTCAAGTTACTGTGAGGGGGGAGGGCACAAAGCTTCTTCCGCAGGCCCCGGAGATTCTCAGACTTCTCAGGTCAGGTCAGGTCTGGAGCCGGTCCAAATCTTCGCGAAGGGGGAAGGGAAAAGGAGGGGAAAAGAAATAAAACCGGAAACAGCGAAAAACAGGCAGCAGAGAGAAAAAAAAAAAAAACTGGCAAGAGCGGCAGTGAGCAAAGCAGCAGTGAGCGAAGCAGCCCAGCCAGAGCAGCCAAGCCGCAGCGAGTCAAGCAGCAGCTGCTAGACATAACAATGCAGTCCACGATATGGGATAGGAGGCACCTCAACCCAGAACAACAGTGCAGGGAAAACTTCCGTCATCATGGACATAGAGAGAGGTGAGGAGCAGCACAACTCAGAGCCAGCCTCAGACAGAGACAGCAACTTTGTGGTCCTTTGAAACCAAAGGACTAAGACTTCTGAAGTACGGCCGCCATCCTGGGGAAGTGTGCAGGGCACCAGGCGTGTTCCAAGCAGCCCTGGAAGTGGGGATGTGGCTGGGGCAGGAGGGGCACATAGCACAGGGATGCTCCTGGGCTCCTGTGCCAGCTCTCTGCCCTCTCCACACACGCAGCTCTGACCAGCGAGGTGCTGCCTGATGCGCAGCCTGGCCAGACCCACCTGCAGGTGGATAGGTTCGAGGTGACGCTGGTGGAGCTGCCCGGGGGCCAGTGCTCCCGCAGCGCCTGGCGCAGCCACTACAGGGAGGCACGCAGGATCCTCTTCGTCCTGGAGTTCGGTGACCTGGCACGGATGGAGGAGGCCCGCAAGGTCCTGAGCCATCCTGGTATCTCCGGGAAGCCCCTCTTGCTGTAAGATTGGGATGCAACCTGTGAGGTTGGGGGTGAGGGGCGGAGTGGGAACCTGTTGCTGGGGTTGTGGACTGCTGCGGGGGTGTGGTGCCCAGGGAGCTGTCGGGGAGCGCAGGGACATAAGGACCTCAACAGTGCTCGGGAGATCGGAGCATCCGTGGAGAGGAGGCGAGGAGGGGGCTCCAGTGCCAGGTGAGGGCTGAGGCAATGCTTCACCTAATCGCAGCCAAACCGGGAGAAAGCACACAGCCTCCCCCGCCGTCGCACAACGAGGCACCAGGGTCCGAGGTGACGGTGACGGCCGCTCTTCCCGTCCCCAGGCTGGCCAACAAGCAAGACGCGGCGGCGGCGCTGCTGCCCTGCGAGCTGATCGAGCGGCTGCGCCTGGAGCGGCTGGTCAACGAGAACCACTCGCCCTGTCTCATCGTGAGTGCGGGGCTGGCTCCGCTCCTCGCTCCCCGCTCCCAATCGCCGCGGGGCTGCCGCGCTGTTCCCCCCCGCCCGCAGGAGCCTTGTGTCGCCAAGCGGGTCCCCCTCGCCGGCCCGGCCCGCGCCACCCTGCAGGGGCTGCGCTGGCTCCTCCGCGCCGCCGCCGCCTCCCCGGCCCCGCTGGACGCCGCCCCAATACCGCCTGCCCCGAGGGCCTCCCGCGGCTGCCCGTCCGCCCGCAGGTGCGTGCGTGTCCCCGTCCCCATCTTCCCCCCGCAGCGTTCGTCCTCACCCCCGCTGTGCTCTCTCCCACAGGGACCGGCCGCCGCCCGGGGAAGATGCTCGAGAGGGCGCGGGGAAGAACGGGGAGCCCCGGCCGGTGCGCCCCGTCTGCCGCCTCCTGCCCCTGGTGAGTGAGTGAGACCCCGGGATGGGACGGGGTGGAAGAGGGGCTCTGCCACCCTCTCCTCATCCCCTTTTCCCTGCCCAGGAGGAGAGCACTAAAGGCCCCAGGAGGAGGAAGAGGAAGGTGAAGGGCTTGGGGCAGCCAATCCCAGCCGAAGAGCCAGAGGGACTGGGAGTAGGGGGTGACAGCCGTGCAGGGGCTGCCGGGGGGCTGCTGCTCCCCAACAGGGTCGGGCAGTAGGAGCCCATACCCATTGGGATGGCCACCCCCCACCCAGGTGAGAGGGGACTGTGGGGGGCTGCCAGCTCTGCTGGCACCAGCATGTCAAGACCCCCAGAACTAACTTACAGGGAGGTGGCCAGGCCTGGCAACGTGACAAAATGTTGGACCACTGGTGCCCGCCACCTCCATCAGCTTTGCTTGCAGATCAGCTGAGTGCAGAGCCAGGTGATGGGAATCCAGAGGGAAAGAGGAGAGATATCTGAGCATCTCCACAGGGGATGATGCATTGAAGCAATGGAGGACTGCAAACCTGCCACTAGCAGTCCTCAGCTGGTTTGGTGACAAAGGCACCCTTGCTCAGGTGTGTGGTGCCTGAAATTTTGTATTTCTCCATTCAGCACAGGGTATGAAAAAGAAAAAAAAGAAGAAAATCAAGAATAAAATCAAGTCACGGGAACCTTCTCTGGAGCAGCAGTGTGAGGAGGTCTCAAGCACCTTTGGTTGGTATTTCTCAGGACAGATATTGCTGAAAGCATCAGGGGTCTGGCCTGCTGGCAGTGGGCCGTGAGCTATGCAGGGACACTTGGCCATGGAGTGCTTGGGGTGGGGACACAGGCACAGGCAAGTGCTGCTGCAGGGCAAGGTGGGGGCTGTTGTGGAGGCAGATGCTGCTGCCTCTGCTGTGAGGTGGGATGCAGGGAGGCTGCATGAGTGCACTGTGCTGGAGCCTGGGGCGTCCTTGCAGCCCTCACTCAGCACAGGTTGCCAGGTGGACCGTGGAGCTGGTCCCAGGGCAGTGCCTGACTGCTTCCCTTGTTCCCAGATTTGTACTGCCGCACGATGCTGGCTCTGAGGATGAGGCAGGAGCAGAGGAAGCAGCCTTCGGCCATCGGTCCCTGAGCAGGGGAGGCACAGAGCACAGCCTGTGTGTCCCTGGAGGACCCAGACTGCAGTGGCAGTGGGACCCACACTCGTGCAGAGCTGCTGGGGTGCTTGGCCAGGGCTGGCAGAGCTAGGAAATGGGTCCTGGGGCATAAACAGCATCATTGTTTCCTGCATGGCTTGAAAACCAGGGATCCACAGGGGTGAGCAAAAGTCCCTTTGTAAGTTGCCTCTGTGGCAGCTGGGCTGCAAATCCATCTGAAAAGGGAACAGCTGGCTCCTTGCCGCTCCCTGTTAGTATTCTGTGGAAAACTCCACCTAAACCCAGATTAGGCTGTAGAGGAGAGGAAGATCCGAGCAAACATCCCGGGGGGAAACTTGTCTCTTGAATTGACCTGTGCCCTGGGAAAGCTGTCTTTGAAGGTCAGGGGCTGACCTGGCCCATCAGTCACTGCCTGGAACAGTCTTGTTCCCTGCTGGTGAAGGTGGGAGGACAGTCCCAGGTGGTCTGCAGAGGAGCTCCGCCCAACCCTCAGCCACATCTGGCAGGGCTGTCAGGACCCTCTTCACACACTGGAGGAAGGTGATGCCTGTGTTTGTGCATCCTGCAGCCTGTCAGTGAAAATTTCAGTTCAATGGCAGCTGGTGGTGGAGGCTGCTGGAGGCTCCTTCCCCAGGATCGTTCCTCCTGATCCTGCCATCCTTCCAGAAGGGACACTGCCACTGGCAGCCTGGCACTCTGCTACCCCAAAGTGGTCCTTGATGTGCACTCAGCTCAGCTCTGAGACACGAGCAGCAGCACATCCGCGTCCCAACACACCCCGCCTGTGACAGAGCGTGTGTGTCAGCTGTGCTGTCCCAGGACCGAGCCATGCCAGCGGGCTTGTGCTGCCCAGCTCTGCAGGGTGCATGGGCCAGGAAAGCAGCCCTGAGCCCTGGAAACACTTCACATGAAGTCAGGAGCTGGGTGGTTTTCTCATGACACCTGCAACAAACAGTGCTAGAACTTGAACTGTGCATTAGTCACCTCTGTTCCCGTGATTAGTGATTAACAGGCGCTGCCTTTGTGGTCCAGGGGAAGGCAAATCACAAAAACCCTTCCCTTGGCAGGGCTGAAAAGGGAAAAGAAGAGAAACTGGCTACTCTGCCTTGCCAGCCTGCCATAAAGTTCTGTCTAACTCTGCTGTATTCAACTGTTGGTGACTACAAGGATTATTTGTAAATAAATTGTAAATAACAACAGCAGAAGTTAATACTGCCCTGTAAATACAGCGCTGTGACGGCTTTAATATTTACTTTGTTGTGGGATATGACTAGGAGGAAATAAAAAGCAAAAACAGGTCTAAAACTTAAAAAATTATAGTTTTTTCACACACACTAAAAGGAAAAAAAGAAAAATGAAAATGAAACTTCAAAACACTCTTCCCCTCCCACTAATGTTTACTCTCTACAAACAACATAAAGAGACAACTTGTGATTTTCAGTCAGTTCCTCCATTTAACATAATCTTTCATCACTTTGGGAGAGGAGTCTTTCTTAGTGTCCCATGGATCCCACTGACAACTTAAAACCATTCTCTTGGGGGTTTTAACTGTCACAAAAACAGCTGTCAGGTAAACTCTGCTTAAGTGACCCCTCCCATTAGCAGTTTCCCAAGCTGCTTATGGGTCATGTACTCAAACACACTGCAGATTGGGGTGTCACTTTTTAAAGGTGAACCACTTCAAATGCAAAGGATTCTTCATCTCAAGGAACAGAGAGATCTTCTCACTTCTCCGCTGCACACAGAAGGCTTTTTATCTCTATCTCTATCTCTATCTCTATCTCTATTCAAGCACCTCATAAAATCAATTTCACTTAGTCCATCACAAACACCTTTGTTCAAAAATCCACATAGAAATTTAAACAATCACCTCCCTAAATGCATATCTTTCCATGGTTTAAAGGAATAATTTAGTCCAGTCTCCATGGTTTACATCTAGAGAAGTCCAGGCAAGAATGTCCACTTCTTCAATCCCTTCTTCTAATAATCTTTATCAGTTCTTTTGCTGCCTCTGTACCATGCTGTCTCTGTCTTAAATCACTCTGTCCTTCCTCTCTCACTCAGGGAAAGGATTGGAGCTCTGAAAGCTTCATCTTGTGTTAAGAAAGAGTTAAATTCAGCCCAGGTCCTCTCTCCCTCAGCTGCTGGCTCAAAACGGTGTCAAGTTTCCGGGCCGATGATGATGGGGGGGGGGTGGGGAAGAAACATGCTTGGCGGTGCTAATGAATTGTCTTTTTCGCACTCCCTGGTCTCATCCGTGGGCCCAGACTCAAGGCTCAAGGTTGCTTCTTGGGGCCTGGGGGGGCGGGGGGGGGAAGGAATTTTATCCTCCCCCGGGCTATCATCAGCACCAGCAACCAGGGCCCAGGGCATGGTCCAGGCAGGGCCTGCCGCCACGGGGACCCGGGGACCCGAGCTGAAGCCTCCCTCCTTTTTCCCCGCCGGAAGCCGGTGGAGCCTGGCCAGGCCTCCGGCCCCCTTCCCCCCCGCCCCCCCCCACCCCGTCCCAGCAGGAGAGGGGAGAGGGGGAACGGCCCTGGCCAGCTCAGGCCATTGTAACAGAATGACCCAAGCCGATGTTACCTGTTCAGCTGCCCAGAAGAAAAAAGAGAGAGCAGTTCCTGAGAACCTCTGGTATTCAACTCTTGAATGTTCACATACACGTACCTCTTTCTAATTGGTTTGTCAAGTTATAGCTTCCTGAACAATCACTTCCTAGCCAAACTACCACAAGCACTTTCAGTAACCCCTTGTCTCAGTCTGGTGGAGTTTCCTGTTGTGATAAATGTGGTATATAATTCAGGTTTTATTGTATATATGTTCTTTTAATGTTGTAATAAAAAATCATGTAGTGTAGCTTTAACCCAAAACTCCTGGACTGTCTGGGAAGCCACAAACCTCTCCCTAGCCTGAGGCTACGGTCCAAAGAATGCCTCCTTCAACAAAGACCCTTACCACCCAAGATTAACAACACAAAAGTCCTGCATCTGGACAAGATGGGCACTTCATTCTTGGTGATCTCATCAGCACAGGACACAGGAAACAGATATGGATATGTTCCATGTTCAACACATGAATACGGTCTCAATGAACACAAAAACCAAGTTCCATAAATCGGGAATTCTCAGAAATCTCATCAAGATGACCAATACTGGACATCTGGGCCACATGAATATGTATCTTACATCTCCAGCACCGAGTTCCTGGATACTCAACTCTGAACTAAAACATCATCTGGAAACTCTTTCAGACTACCGGCAGAAAAAGATCAGGACTTTATGAATATGTAATTTTGAGGAAAAACAGCAACCCTAGTGACACACTATAAAAGTAAGATGCTCGAAGCACATGGTGTAAACGGTGGGAGTCACGGTGTGACAGAGGCCGTGTCTGTGTTCACCCAGTGGTGACCACAGGCTCGTTCACTGCTTTTTCGATTGTGGTTTGTCTCAATTGTTCCGATCCAAATTCTATTTCAATAAAATTATTTTCATTGATAATTTGGCTGATAGCATTTCTAACACTGTGATGTGGGTTCTGTGGGGTTGACAGTTGTCTTGGTTTGGAAAGACAGATATCTGACAGGGAAAGCTGGAGTTTCCCTTAGAATGGGGAATGTAAACCCCTCACCCCTGCCAAATTATAATTTTGCAATTAGGGCTTTCAGGCAAAGATTTGGGAATAGGAATAACAGTTCTTTACTAGGAATATTAACAATACAAATGTAGTAGAAAAACAAAACCACCCAACCAAACCAGCAAACAAACAAACAACAATTTTGGAAAACCCTGACAGAGTCAGAGCTACAACCTGACACCCTGTTGGTCAGGGTGTTGGAAGCAGTCCAAAAGTGAGTCTTCCTGGAGTGGCAGATGTGGTTCTGGTGGAGTAGAGATGATCCTGTAGAACAAGGGTCCAGGTAGTGATGAGAAGGGGTCCAGTCGCAGTGAGAAGGGGTCCAGTCTTCCTCCAGGAATCGGGTGAAGCTGGATGCCTTCTTGTTCCTGTGGCTCAGTTTTATCCAGGTAAGAATGGTTGGCTCCCCCCACTGGATGGAGCATCTCACTATAGGGTGATGGAATGCGGATGTACTGCTTTGGGGAGGGTATAGCTTGGGGATGTGTTAGTTTGGGGAGGTGTAAATGGCCCATTAGCAGACAACTATCCCCCTGGAGGGAAGACCTGTGGTGGAAGAGATAAGAAACAATGCCCTACAGTTGGCCCATTAACAAAAGGCACCCGCCCTCCTCCTCCCAGAGTAAAGAAAAACAATGCTTTCAGAAGATGAAAATAGAATACACATTTTTGTTTTCCATAACCCAAGACAAGGGTAAAGTGGGGACCAAAACTGATGAATTATTAAAATATGAATATCGATCTAATATTGGTATCCAATTATGATGGACAAAAACTCTCTAACTGTTTAAAGTTAGAAAGTGTATGCTTATTGCGACGCAGGGCAGTGCTTGGGATAACTCCCTAATGCGCACTGCAAAGATCACAGGTAAATACAAAGCTTTTATTTACAAAAGTGTTGAATATACAAAATACAAATGCATATTCATACTCCTGTCACTTCCTCTTCTCTGCTTTGTATGCTAATTGGAAAAAAAAGCTATTAAGCATGCGTAGTTTGTTCCCTGAAATGAGGTGGGGGGTCTATTCTGGGGAGGGGTTACTAGAAATGAGGTAGTAAAATGAGTCTTCCTCCTGACCTTTCTACCTTCTCAAGGCATACTTGACATATGAATCCTTGGTAGAACTTATAGTTTCCTGTGTCCAATGGGTCCTTCAAGCATGGAAAGTCTGCAACTATCTTGTGTCCTTGAGATCTATTTACCACATTTTGTTTTTCATTACAAGCACAGCTACATAAACATAAAGTTGACAAGCAATGAGTTACTAGATCTGGGATAGCTTGTCTAAGATCCGGCTTCTGTTAACTGCAAACAAAGCTTATCTACTTACTGTTATAAATGGGCCAGGAGACCAGCTCCTTTGAAAAGGCCTTTATTAGAAATCAGCTCTGGGTAGGGGGCTCGAGGGGCTGCGCACGCCGCCGCTGCTCCCAGTAGACACCATGGAGGAGGAGGTGCAGTCAAATCTGCTGCTGCTGCTGCTGCAGAGTCAGGATTCCTTCCTCACGGGGGTTTCCATAGAATCACTTTGGCTCGTGTGGTCCAGGGGGGTCACCTCTCTCCAGTTCCTTTCAGGTCATGGCGAGAAAGTAACAAAAAATACCTGCTACCTGCAGGTAGCTAGACGTGTGCCTCGCACAGTTTTGTCCTTCTTAGGTCCAGTTTCTGTGTCGGCTCGCTGTCCCAGGGGCTTTTCTAGCTCCAACTGGACTCCCGGTCGCAGCCAGGCACCATGGGAGTTCCCTTATCTCCATACTGGGCGGTGTCCGCAGCTCGACGGCAGGCAGCAGGAGGCAGCAGGAAGCAGCAGGGGGGGACAACAGGAAGCGGCGGCGGGCTTTAGTCGGTGGAGAGGGGAAACCCCAGAATTCAGGGAGAAAGGGTACAGAACTTGGACATAACAAGCAGAAATTCAGGGTACAGATTCAACATGAACAGTTTAAAACAGGCAAGTAACAGTGCAACTTTAATTTTACAGCAAAACAGTATAACAGTACAACTTAGGAGTGCATAACCTGGTGCTATTTCTTTCACTTACTTCAGCTAATTCAGGAACTATAATCTTAACTTTCTCAAAATCCTTAGTTCTTCAAAATTAATGTCTCACTGAGATGGTGGTGAGTGGTACCCTCATGAATTTTGGGTTTGTTGGAAAGTGCTGGAGCCCCAAATGTGCTGAGAAGCAGGAAGCAGTGCCTCAGCAACTGCTCTGGAGAGACATATTTTCTATCTCCTGTGTGTAGTATCAACAGCATTTTCAACAGGGAGCCAGATGGATGATGTTATAAATAAATAAAGCCAATCTAAAATAAAATAGAATTTATTGCCAGATTGCCAGTGAAAATTCACAGACGCGAAATTGACAAAGCCAATACAGAAATAAACAGAGTCAGCGGAGCAAGGGAAGCGGTACACTGGGTGTAGGCCTCGGTATAGTGTCACAAGACACTATACCCCCCAGACCTCACACCCCTCTTGGTTCAAGCCGGCTTGTCTTATACCCTAAACTCGCTGGGCAAGTCCAGACAAGTCCAGGTGGTCGTGGTATCGGGGAAGATTGAAACTTACGCCATTGCCCAGTCCAGAATTTCTATAGAGGTTTTTGTTCCATAATGGTGCTGTTGATAATATCACAGTTCCTAGTAGCCAGCATGAATGGACTTCCTGGATGTAGTGGGTGTTTCCCGAGCATCCCTGATGGTTCAGCCAGGTCCCATTCCTCTGGGCAATCAGGGACTGATTGCACCTGGTTTCTGCTCTGGCTCCCTTCATTGGTATTATAATGTCTTTGTCTTTTCCCGTAACAGAGGAGTTTCTTTGAGCTGCAAAGGTTTTTCCTGACACTCTTTGAAATTGTATGATTTACCATCACCCACACCAGTGAATACTACATGGATATAAAATATAATCTATGAACATGAACCAACATACACTGAGATAATGTAAAAAGGTTTCTCGTGAAACTACCAGTTCAGTGCCTGCCTGAGCTGGCAGTGCCTCTAAGCTTTATGAACTTTTATTCTTACAACACACTTATCACAGAGAACGTATTTTACCCTTCACCAATATCACCTTATTAGGAAAACATTAATTAATCCATCACTACACGTGACACAACCCTGCTTTGCATTTCAGCACTTGGATATTATCTAGCATGTCCTTCTTTTCCAGTTTCCAGAGAAGCTGACTCAGGAGTGTCAGGGTAGGCAAAATGTTGTGCCTGGTCCCACCAGCACTGTCATGGTGCCTCAGCCTGGGCTGTGGCTGCATTGCTGTAGAGTGGCATGTGTGTTCTGCATTTCTGCAGCCCTTGATGTTGCTCACTCAGACACCCACATCTGCCACCATGGTCACCAGCAGCTCTCTCCACAGCCTGGATCCTTCTGAGCCTGAAGGATGGAGAGAGGGAGATGGAGGGAGGGAGTCTGCACTTGGCTGAGCTTTGCCAAAGCTGATGACTGTATGCTGCCAGGAGGAGATGATGAGATGTTTCAGCAAGTGCCTGTGGGAATACACCTCCCACCTCCTCACACTGATGTTGCTTTGCACAATTGGTTTCCTGATGCCTGTTATCACTACCAAAATTTACATGTATGGGCTGGAAGTTGAAGAGTGAGCCTACTGCTCTTTTGTGAAGAGCACTGCTTGGTCAATGTTAAAAACACTGCCAAGTCCTCCTGTGTACAGGACACCATCAATCTATCCAGGCAGCAGGAAGACCTGGAGCAGAGCCTGTAAGATGGGTGCATGTGCTGAGGCTGTCAGCCCCTCTAGTTCCATCCATGGCCCTACTGTGCTTTCTCCAATGTCATTAAATTTCACTTTCTGCACACTGGCGGGGCTTAGCCAGCAACTATGCTTTATATTATAGCCCCTCCTGGCTCCACTCCCAGAAGAGGATGGGGAGGGTGATGTTGACTCTGAAATCTCCTCCGAGAGCCCTTGATTTGCCCCACACTCATGGGCAGTGCAGGTTTTCCACACCAAGCTGTTGTTGAGATGTACAGGCATCTCTGCTGCTGCACATCCACTGTTGTGTTTTATTAATAAAAACTAAACTGTGTGTTTTCCCCATATACATTAGTGTTTCCAGGGGAGTGGAAACCATTGAGGATTTCATAATCATTTCCAGAATTCTGATGGAGACACCCTTTGGGAATCAGCCTTCCTAGCACCTGCAGTGAGGATGCCCCATGCTCTGAGGGGCAGGACAGGGAAGGTGAGCCTGGTCCTGGGGTGCTCCGTACATCAGGGAGCTTTGGAGTGGCAAAACCCATCAGCAACCAGGCCTGACAAAGGAAAATAAACAAGAGACAGAGATTTGTGATGTGTGAAAAACATGGCAGCTCTTTGTTTTTCACTAACCCAAATTTATAGAAAAAGGAGCCAGCAAGTGGTTTTTGAGAGCATCTCAGACATTGGAATTTGAACACTGATTTAGGGCAGTAAAGGGAATTAATTGCAAGTGATCCAGGTTAATGGGTGTTTCACAAGGCAAATGGAATGGATCACATCCTGTGGGGTGCCTGCAGGTGATTCTCATTCCCCACCAACTCATCTATAAATCCCATCACCTGCCCTGGGGCATATAAACAGCCAGAGAAAGGGCAGGGGATTTCTGGGGTACAGAGCCTGGGGTTTGGGCTGGTGAGGGCCTTTTACAGGGAGCTCTCCCCTCTCTGCTTTGTGATGAAGGTATGAAAATCAATTAAAATAAGTCTCTTACCCCACCACAGCAGTGGCTGTGGGGGAAAAGTGAGCAGCCCCTGCTTCTTGGCTTTGCTGTGCCTTGGGAGGCACTTTTAAGGCATGGGGCTCTTTCCAATGTTATAGTGTTGTCTGAAAGCTGCTTATAGTATGTACAGACTTAAATAAACATGTATAAAAAAGATAAGTGGATTTTAAACCTTGGAATGGGTGTTAGGGTTGATAAAAGCCTGGAGTGGGTGGTTTTTTCAACTTGAGAAGCTGGTTGCTATGTACATTTTCTCTTGCTTGTAGGTTCTACCCTCTGACTAACTTGGGTAGGTTGGGTGCCAGCATGCTCTTGTGGAAGTTTCCCAGCTGAAAAAGTGAGTTTTGGGAAGTGGCTCAACTTTTTTTTTAGATGAACACACCAGGGTCCAGGTGATTTTCAAGAGATTATTCAAAATATTGCAATATATGTGATAACAGGCAACTTTCAACATGTTGAATAATGAACAACCATGAACAGAGTTTCTTTTGGAGGTTTTGTTATCTGTTGTGTTACACTAAAAATGAGATCTGGAGTGTTTGCTGTCACTTATGCTGAAAAAATGTTAGAAAAAACAAGGCTGAATTCATTGAGAGTAACTCCCTAAGCTTCTTTTGAATGTCATGAAAGAGCCTATTAAGACTGTAAGAAAGGAGAAGACAAAAGACTGGAAAATGAGAAACTATGAAAACTTCCTTTCTAGGTTAAATGAGCCTTGTTGGAGACATTGTTGCTGGCAGAAAGAAGAAGGATATAATCAAATTTATTTAGATATGTTTGTCTTGGGGCACCAGGAAATATGCTGGAGTCTGAGGTATATAGATTTGTCACATCATGTACCAAATATATTTGCTGGGTTTTCCTCCTTTGAGAAAGAAAAAGCCTTCTTTTTCAAAAGGGACATTTTGTTAACTAAAATTGGTATTCTCTTTCATAAATTATCACTCTAAGTTGCTGCATATTTGAAAAGTTATACTCTAAGGAGGAAGTGCCTCTTGAGAAAGACTATCAGTGTATTAATTAGAAGGGCTTTTGCTACAGGATATCTCTGGATGTGGGATTAAGAGCCAATGTATTAACTAAAGTTTTTCATTTGAAACTCAGCTGTAGCAATCAGAGCTCAGACCTTGTCTGTGAGAGAACTTTCACCTTCTTAAACCGCACTTATATTTCAGTGCAGCTGAGTTTAGCAAGACTGTAGCCCAAATACCTTATCTGGTGGCATAAATCTTGCTTGCTACCCAAGCTCTCACCTGATTAGGCCTTATGCCTCCCTTTCATGCATAGTGCAGCTGTAGGAGACCTTTGGGGGGGGATTTAGTAGGGTTTTTTTATGGTTTGTTTTTTTTTTTTTTGGCTAGGCTTGTGTTTATAGATTGCAGGTACAATTGCTGCGGAGGCAATAAATGATAAACTGATTGAAAATGCACTTGAGGGGTGGAGAAAAGCATGTGCACATCCCCTAGTGTGGTGGACACTGGTGTGGATGTCACTGCTCAGTCAACTCCACAGTGCTCAGTGCTGGCTCAGAACTTACCTCTTCCTTCCTTTTCCCAAGAAGGCTGGGGAAGGCCCAGAAGAACTCCCTGGGAAGTCCCTGCTACAGGTTGTGACATCACAGAGGAAGTCTGAAACCTAAAGCTGATGTTTTGGGCACAGGTGTGAGGCAGGACTTGGGGAACTCGTGCTGAGGGATGTGCCTAGCTGGTGTTGGCCAGGCCCTGCTGATTCAGGGGGAATGGGATGGGGGTGCACAGGCTCCAAGGGAGGTCTGGAGGCACGGATTCATGCACACCCCTTTGCAGACAGTTACTGGCTTCCCTCCCTCACTGTTTTCCAAGTGATGCAATCCCTCCCCAGAACACCCATGCACACACAGCACTTGCTGGCCACTCCCAAGGGAAACCTGTTTTTTCCAGGCAGATGGGCATGAGGGGATGATGAAATCTGCACCCTGCCCTGCTGAGGGGCAGTGAGCACTGCCAGAGGTGTTAGCAGCTAAAGGCCATAAGTAGGAATCCAGCAGATATAAAATTTGTGTGTCTTTGGCTGCTATCAGAAAGTGAGCTCCTAGTCCTGTGCCTGCTGGTCACCCTGTGCTGGCAGGGTAGATTTGAGAGTCTCAGGTGTGCACAGGCAAGAATTCTCTGTTGGAATCTGCTGGCAAAAATGCTCTCATTTCTAATAAAAGCTGTTTCACCAAATCAGTGAAGGATTTGTCCCATTCAGGAAAAGTGAAGGGAAAAAATGGTGTCAGCTTCTCCTTGGCATTCCCCAGTGATCCTGGCACACTGTGATGTCCCTGTGGATCATGACAGAGCCCTGCCTGTCTCTTCAGAGTGCTGTGACTGCAGCATCCCTGAGCACAAACTCACTTTCCCACATGGAGATGGCCCTGGAATGGTTGTCAGGGGGACAGGATTGCCTCAGAAGTGGGTGGCACTCAGCGGTGAATGCCTTTTCCCAGATCCTCTTGCCCAGTGTGAGGAGCAGCAAGTCAATGGGCAAATCATGCCCTCGCAATAAATTTAGCTGTCAACCTACATGCTTGGATTAATGAGACCTACTTCAAGCGGTAGCAACTCTAAAGACAAACCTGTGGTACCCGTCAGGCGGTGGGAAGGACCTTGATGAGAAGTAATACATCTCCGTTGACTTCATACCACACTGGATATTATAAAAATTCATACAATATTTGGAATATATGGAAAGCCGCTTGCTTGTTTTACAGACAACTCTTCATCCTCCAACTGGCCACGCGATGGCAGAAGCAGCAAAGAACACTGCAGAAATAAATGTTAAAAAAAAAAAAAATAACAAACTCGCAACCTGGTGAGGGTTAGTGTGTGTCCCAAGGCCAGAGGGGAGCCTGGCTCCCACCTCCTGCTGTGGTACCTGCCAGGGATTGAACTTTGAAAACCTACATCGCCGTGAACAGTCAAGGACAGGAAAACTTCTTTGTGAGAGGATTTAATGGATTTACTCGAGCTGTGAGCTATTCAAGGCAATCCCTTGGGTCATTCTGTTTGCAGTCTGAGTGCTTGGCTGATGTACTAGATTGTTGCAACCGACATAAAGAACTCACACCCACACCTTGTGATGTCCGAGGTGGAAAGAAGAAAGACTTTATTTACAGAACCAGTATTTATCGAATTCCAGCAGTGATCATGGATTGGAGGAAGGAAATCTTCTTCTCCAACCACACTGGACCATGCAGCAGTCTATCAACAGTCTCCTCCTTTAGGAAAAGAATGTAAACATCTCTAGAGTTTACCATAACAAATGGCTTGTTTATATGAAAGTGTATCTGACTCCAAAGACACAGAAGGCTAAAAACAAGACTTCTACAAACTCCTTAAAGGAGACAGAGGAGAACGGCAAAAACCCAGACAACACTGGATAGCTCATTTTCTGTGCTAGTTGAAGTGGCAATGGACTCCAACCAAGCTGTATGGTGCAAAATTCTCCCTCGGAGAGGGACCTGCCTCTTGTGGTCCCTTTCCATGGGCACGGCATGCCTGGGTGTGGGACAGAGTCCCTGCCAGCTCCTTGCAGGAGCCCTTTGGGTACTACCTGAGCCTTGGCACAGCACCGCCTGTTTGTGGCTTTAAAAGGCACATTAAAAACAGATTTCCCTTGTAAAGACGCACGAACTGATATAATTGCTGCCAAATCAGCAGTGGAATTGTGCAGGCTGTTCCAGGGTGTGAAAAAGCCCAGTCAGGGTTGTTTGCTTCCTCTCTGTAGGGCTAGTTTCAGTTGAGATCGAGGTTTTGCTGTCCCAAGGCCACTGTGTCAGCAGCAATGGGGGGATGACAGCTGCCTTGATTTCTCCAGTGAAACCCTGCCTCTGGCTCTTCAGAGTTAAGTAAGGAGATGAATGGATTTAAACAATCTGGTTCACAGCAGGACACTATGGCTCTGTTCTGGCTGAGTTTAGGAGACCAGACACTCACCTGGAGCTCTTCCCAGCTGTGCTTGTGTTATAAATAGGCCAGGACACCAGCTCCTTTTAAAAGGCCTTTATTAGAAATCAGCTCTGGGTAGGGGGCTCGAGGGGCTGCGCACGCCGCCGCTGCTCCCAGTAGACACCACGGAGGAGGAGGTGCAGTCGAATCTGCTGCTGCGGCTGCTGCTGCAGAGTCGGGATTCCTTCCTCACGGGGGTTTCCATAGAATCACTTTGGCTCGTGTGGTCCAGGGGGGTCACCTCTCTCCAGTTCCTTTCAGGTCATGGCGAGAAAGTAACAAAAAATACCTGCTACCTGCAGGTAGCTGGACGTGTGCCTCGCACAGCTTTGTCCTTCTTAGGTCCAGTTTCTGTGTCGGCTCACTGTCCCAGGGGCTTTTCTAGCTCCAATTGGACTCCCGGCCGCAGCCAGGCACCATGGGAGCTTTCTCATCTCCATACTGGGCGGTGTCCGCAGCTCGACGGCAGGCAGCAGGAGGCAGCAGGAAGCAGCAGGGGGGACAGCAGGAAGCGGCGGCAGGCTTTTTACCCGATGGAGAGGGGAAACCCCAGAATTCAGGGAGAAAGGGTACAGAACTTGGACATAACGAGCAGAAATTCAGGGTACAGATTCAACATGAACAGTTTTAAACAGGCAAGTAACAGTGCAACTTTAATTTTACAGCAAAACAGTATAACAGTACAACTCGGGAGTGCATAACCTGGGGCTCTAAATTTCTTTCAATCCCCCCTCTATTTCTTTGATCGGGCTTTTGCCCGCATCAATTGGCCATGTCTGATTCAAGGGGATAAATCTGTTTTAATTCCTGGTATTGGTTATAAATTCTTTTTGCTGTGCTTAGTTCTTCTTCTTGGGGTTCTAATCTAATTGTATTTGTAGGTTTCTGAATCCTTACTTTAGGGATTTGGAGACTAGCTTGAACAGTAGTGGCTATAGTTTGAATTAGACAGGGAAGTATGCAGGGGAGAAGTAGGAGACTGGCAAAGGCACTTATTGCAATGAACACTACTTTTTCCCACCAGGTCCCTTCAAAGGACCAGAAGTTGTCCCACCAGTCCATATTAATTAAGGGCTTCCATTCCTGGGTACTTACATATGCAATTTTTTGTATTTCTCTGGAAATATTTTTTATTACCTTACTTTCATAATCGACTGCTAGTTTGATTTGATAAACTACTGCTCTTGTTTGTGCCAATTGGTTACTGATATGATCAAGGGCAAGGGCTGTTTTGTTTGATATTCTTATTAGTACTGCTTGTAATCTGGTAGTTCTATTCAACATGTAAATTGGAGTTCGGCACCCCCATGATCTATCTTGTGTCCAAGTTGCTGGCCTATATATTTTTACTATTTCTTTTGGTGTCCATATTTTACTCTTCCATGTTTGTGTGCTGCCCCTCCTCCTCTTTCGGTATTTTCTTTTTCCTGATTCTCGTGGGAGGAGGGAGAAGGCTGGTTTGATGATTCCTATGGTGCAGCTACCCGCCCAATCTCCTGGGAGATGGGTGTAGGTTTTGTCATCACAAATCCAAAAGAGGTGTTTTGGGGCTTTCCAGGATGTGTTTTGTGTGTCATAGGGGTGTTCCCAATATTTTGAAATTTCTCTGATTCCCCAAAAAAGATTGGTTCCTTTATTAGTGCACTCATGTAGACCATAACTTTTATTACAGACACACCCTGATTCTTTTTTCCCAATAGACCAATATTTTTCAGGTTCCCTGGGGATCCATTTTTGTTTTAACTCTTTGATCAGTAGGTACATTTAACAAGCCATTCTTCCTAGGAAGGTTTTATACTTTTTCCCCGTTATTAACTTCCATCTCAGGATGTCTAGGGGTGATAAGCTTGTCCCTTCCCAAGGCCATACATCAGACATTTGTGTGCTTTTACATATCCAGCAGTTTGTTATATTTAGTTTATGGCTGATTCCCTCTACCAGATTGACAAATAGACTTTTCCCAAGGGGTTCATCTATTTAATTCTTTTTCACCACCAGTGGTTTTTCTTTTATCAGATTTGCTACTCCCTCTGTATTTCTTAACTCTTTAAAACAGAACCACTCTCTGATAGGGCACTCCCCAGTCAGGCACTGCTTAAATGTGGCAGCATTTTTTGCAATCCAATATTGTTTTTCCTCTTTTTGACAGGTGGATAATTGGGTCATGTCAAAACATGTGGGATTCACATGGGTGTGAACTCTCATAAGGGATTGTAGATTCTCCCCATCACAAACTGAATGACAGCATTCGGAGCAAGCCCCATCTGTAAACTTGCTTATCAATAGGACTACTATCAGTCCCCCCAAGAGTCCAGTATGAACCATTCTATTTGTGGGTCCTTTGGTCTCACCTGGCCTTGCCTCTTGGGTCGAGGGGTTCTTTCTCCTCATCATATCAATAGGACTACTATTAGTCCCTCCAAGAGTCCAGTATGAACCTGCCCCCATCTCGCTCTGAGGGTTCTCTTTGGTCTCACCTGGTCTTGCCTCTTGGGTCGGGGAGTTCTTAGGCTGGATTTGTGGAGTTCTCCCTTGTTTATTCCCACCTTCCACCTTTTTCTTAGTTTTAGTTAGCTCCCTTTGGGTGTGCCCTATGAGAGATTTGATTTTTAAATTAAGAATTACTGTTACTTATTACTTTTACATTAACACATTGTGGCTCATTATAACAATTTATAACATCGGATTTAACCATTATTTTACACTTTTATATTAACACTTTGTGACTCATTATAACAATTTATAACCTCGGATTTAACTATTATTTGACACTTTTATATTATCACTTTTTAACCTCTTATAACAATGTGGATTTTTAACAGTGGTAATGACAGCTTGTAATAACTGTTATTGTCCCTTATTGGCTTTAACTGGTTTTTGGTTGTTTCCGGAGAGTTACTTTGAGGGTGTCTGGATCTCGAGTGGCAGTCCACTCAGAGGGAACTCTTGTTGGGGTTTCAGGGTCAGAGGGATCACTCGGGGGTGGTAATGGTCCTTTCACTCTAGTGATGTGGGTCCAGCCCTTTTCCTGGGTTCGCACTGCAGTATGAGTAGTGAGCAGAACTTGGAACGGGCCTTCGAATTTAGGGGTTAGTGGGGTGGTATTCCAGGACTTAATTAAAACCCAGTCTCCTGGTTTTATTTGGTGCATGTCAGTGTCCAAGGGAGAGGTTTGAGGAAGATACCCTCTTCTTTTAAGATCTGCCAATGTCTATCCAATTGTTTTTACATATTACTGGGTAGCGGCCTCTCCTTCTAAATAATCCCCAGTGCTATAGGGGGTCAGTAAGAAGGGGAGTCCAAACATCATCTCATATGATGAAGCCCCTATGTCAGATCTTGGTCGGACCCGGATTCGCAGAAGGGCCAGGGGCAGACACTTGAGCCAATTCATTCCTGTTTCGGTTATCAATTTAGTTAATACATTTTTGAGGGTTTTATTCATCCTCTCAATTCTCCCTGAACTTTGGGGATGCCAGGGTGTATGCAACCGCCACCTGATTCCTAAGGCTTTAATGACATCATGTAGAATTTTGGCTACAAAATGAGGACCTCGGTCTGAATCAATATTATTCACTAGCCCATACCAGGGGATGATGTGTTCCAATAATATTTTTATTACCACTTGTGCTGTTTCCCTTTTTGTAGGAAAAGCTTCCACCCAATGGGTTAAATGATCAACTATAACAAGTAGATACTTGTAACCTTGTACTGAAGGCATTTCAGTAAAATCTCTTTGTATATTTTGAAAGGGTCTTAATGCTATTTGTCTTCCTCCTGAGGTATTCTTCCTCATTGCTTTCTGATTTACCTTTTGGCATATAAGGCATCCTTCAGTAACTGCTTTGGCCAGATTATATACTCCAATACATAAATATTCTCTTAAGAAATGATCACATAACCCTTGGGTGCCCCAGTGGGTCAGACTGTGTATTTCTGTTAGCATTTTTCGAGCTAGAGCTTTATTTAAAAACTTTCGTCTATCTGGGGTTAACCATTCCCATTGCTTCCCTTGGTGCAGCCCTAACCTCTTTATTTCTCTCAACTCATGTTCATCATATATTGGTTCTTTTTCTTTGTCAGCTGGCAAATCAGTCACAGTCAAAATCTTTATCGGCTCCCCCGGGTTTTGGGCTGCTAACTTGGCAGCTTGGTCAGCTGCTCGATTGCCTCTTCTTTCAAAGGTATCCCCTTTTTGATGTCCCTTGACATGCACTATTGCAATTTCCCTGGGTTTCATAAGGGATTTTAATACCAACTTAATTAGTTCTTTATGTATCAAATCTTTTCCTTTGGAATTTAGGTAGCCTCTTTCTTCCCAAATTTTTCCAAATGTGTGCACAATTCCAAAGGCATACCGTGAGTCAGTGTAAATTGTACCTTGATCTTGTTCTAACAGGTCTAATCCCCTTTTAAGAGCATAGACCTCACAGCATTGAGCGGACCAGCTCGAGGGCAATTTTTCTTTCTCTAAAACTTTCAAACTCTGTTGATACCCTCGACTATTGCATAGCCTGATATTCTCTTTCCTTCCACCATCTTAGATGATCCATCAATGAAAAACACCCTCCCATATGGCAGGGGTATATCCTCAAGGTCCTCCCTTACTTTTGTTTGCAGGTCCATGACTTCCAAGCAATTATGTTCCAGAGCGGGTATGGGCTCCCCTGAGAGGAATTGTGCAGGATTTAAGCTTTTGGATGTGATTAACTCTAGATTTTCAGCATTTGTCAGAATCACTTCATATTTTAGGATCCTTGAGTCTGTTAACCATTGTTGGGCTTTTTGACTCAACACTGCTCTGAGATCATGGGGGGTGTGTGCAATGATTTTTCCTTGTAGTGTCAGCTTTTGTGCTTCTTCTACAAGGACTGCTGTGGCTGCCACAGCTTGAAGACAAGCTGGCCATCCCCTTGCGACTGGGTCCAGGAGCTTAGAAAGGTATGCAACAGGCTTTTTGTGTCCCCCCCACTCTTGGGTTAACACCCCATAGGCTATTCCCTCTTCTGCATTTATGAATAAGTCAAACCCCTTCTTAAGGTCAGGAAGACTAAGAACTGGGGCTGAGGATAATTGGGCTTTTAAATTTTCTAACTGTTCTTCATTCTCAACTGTCCATTTTACAGGTTCAGGTTGGACCAGTTTTTCATATAGAAATTTGACACTTTGTGAGTATTTTTCTATCCATAATTTACAATAGCCAAATAGTCCCAATAGCTTTCTTACATCTCTTTTTGTGGTTGGAGCCGAGATGGACAGTATACCTGAGATTCTCTCAGGGCTTAGTTTCTTATACCCTTCCCCAATGAGGTGTCCCAGATATGTTACCTGTACTTCTACAAACTGTAATTTGTTTTTAGATACTTTGAGGCCTTTTTCCCCTAGGAAATTCAGGAGTTTTATGCTGGCTCCCCTTACTTTATCTTGCTCCTCCCCTGATATTAGGAGGTCATCTACGTACTCTAGGATTTGTACGTTATCTCCAGGGATGAATTGCCTTAACAGCTCTTCCAGAGCTTGTCCAAATAGATTTGGGCTCTCAGTAAAGCCTTGGGGAAGGCGGGTCCACCTTAGCTGCTGCTTTCTCTGACTTTTGGGGCACTCCCACTCAAAGGCAAACCAATTTCGGCTTTCCTTAGCTAAGGGGCAGGCCCAAAAAGCATCTTTCAGGTCTACCACAGTGAACCAGCTGTGTTCTCTAGGGATTCTGCTTAGAAGGGTGTAGGGATTTGGTACCACTGGGTACCTTGTAATTGTCCTTTTATTTACCTCTCTTAAGTCTTGCACAAGCCTAATTTTATTTTCTGTCTTTTTCACTGCCAAAATGGGGGTGTTATGGGGGGACATACAGGGTTCTAATACTCCTTCAGTTAGTAGATGATTTATAATTGGTGTCAGCCCTTTTTTACCTTCCACAGAAATAGGATATTGCTTCACTCTTATAGGGGGTATCCCTTCCTGCATCTCTATTCTTATAGGTGGGATGTTTAAGTATCCATACTTCCCCTCTTCAGCCCATAACTCTGGATTTATTTCATTCAAGTCTTCAACAGTCATTCTCATCATTTGGACCACCATTTTACCCTCTTTAGGAAGAATCCCTACCCCCAACTGAACTTGTAAGTCTCTTCCGAGTAAATTACTGTCTAATTTAGGCAAGTATATGAGATTAGTGACACATTTTCTTGAATTTCCTTTGATCTCTACATTTTCTATGACAGAAGCTTTGAAGGGTTTCCCTTCTGCTCCTAAGATATCACATGTCCGTTTCCCAACTGTAGTCCCAATTGGAAGCTGATTAACGCTGGATTTGTCCGCACCGGTGTCCACAAGAAACTCAAATTCCTCATGATGGGGACCTACTTCAAACTTTACCATGGGCTCTTCTTGGTGTTTCATTGGGTCCCCTAATACATAGAGCCCATGACACCCCTAATCTTCATTACCCTCCCCCTTTAACAACTTCTCCAATGCCTCTTGCTCCTTCATAATAGCGTTGTCAAAGGATACTTTTTTGCAATATCTCCTTATGTGGCCCACTTCACCACAATAGTGGCATATTCGGGTTTCTCCTAGCCTCGGAGGGGTACCCCAAGGCGACAGAAGTTTGCCTCTCCCTGATGGAGGCTTCGCATTTCCCCTCTCTTGTGAGTCTCTATTATCCCTTACACTTTCTTTGGCCACAGCTACCATAATCCTAGCCTTTGTCTTTGCTTTCTCATCTTCTCTCCTCAGATAAACTTTTAAAGCTTCTCTTAACAAGTCATTTATTCCCTTTTCCTGCCAGTCTTCCACTTTTTCCAGTTTCCTCCTTATATCTGGCCAGGATTTGGTAACAAACTGTAATTTTAAAAGCACTTGTCCCTCTGGGCTATCTCGATCTAAGTTAGAATTCTGCTGGAAGTTCTTTCTCAGTCTGTTTAACCAGGCTGCTGGAGTCTCATCTTTCTCCTGGGCTCCATCAAAGGCCAGTTTTGCGTTATTACTCCGGGGGACTGATTCCTTGATGCCTCTTATCATCAAGTTGCTGTAATCTTCCATATTTCGTCTACCTTCCTCCCTGTTTGGGTTCCACCCGGGGTCAGCCACTGGCAACTTCTGGTCTCCTGGGAGTCCCATCCGATTTTCCCTTTCCCAAACCCGTATGCCAGCCATTCTAATCAGCCGAAATTCTTCTGGATTAAAAAGTATGTTTAGTATGGAGTTTAACTCACTCCACATATAAATGTTCAGGCCCAGGAACTGATCTATTTGCTTAGCAATCCCCACAGGGTCTTCAACCAGATTCCCCAGTTCTTTCTTAAAGCCCCTAACTTCTGAAGCTGTCAGAGGTGCATTTACAGACCCTACCCCCCCAGCTGCCCCACCTATCGGGACTTCCCTTAGGGGGAAGAGCTTTGCTCTTGACCTAGTGCTACAGTAGGGTCCTTTTGGGGTTTCCACAAAATCAGTAGTATTGGCTAGCAAGTCCAGCTCCCAGTTGTGTGGGGGTGCAGGGACAGTAGATGGTGAAGGGGAGTGGCCTAGGCCAGTGTTAGGAGAGGTCGAGGATAGAGCTGAAGAGTAGAAGGGGTTAGTACTCGAGATGGTCGGGTTAGACTGAGGTGGTAGAGAGGGTGGAGCTGTAGGGGGTAATCCTGTTGGGGAGCAAGCTGAAGAAGGGGTTTGGAGAGATGGGGAGGGGTTCACAGGTAAAGCTGGAGGGTTAGCAGGGACAGTTTGTGGTATCCCAGGGTAAACGGGAGGAGGGGGCAAATAATCAAGAGGGTCCCAATGGTGACTGCTTTCCTCCCTTTTCTCTTTTTCATTTTTCCTCTTTCCCTCTTGTAGCTTACAAATCTTAGCTGTTTCACTTTCAGTTCTGTGTCTCTGCCAGCAGGCAGCATAAAGGATCTGCTCAGTATCTGAGTCCCCTCGGGATTTCAGATACTGGTTTAATTGCGAGCACATCCAGGGGTCCTTAGTTCCACACCATGGCCATTCTCCAGGTAAATTTAAAGTGGGCCAAACCTCAATACAATAATGAATCATTTTAACCTTGCTCAAATTTTTAGTGGCCTCATCAGTATCCCATAGTTCCAACATTTGTCCTAGTGGACTATCTGGGGGAATGTTCTTTATCTTCCCCTTTTCCTCCTCAGGCGGTTTTTGCTTACTTATGTATGCTCCCATTCTCACTAGGTAATCTTCACTCACTCTATGAACACCTGTCAGTGGCTCCAGTTACCCGCCCTCAGGGTCTGGCCACCACTCCTGCCAGTGCTCAGAGTGCCCTGTCGGTAGCCTGATATCCCGCCCTTAGAGATTCAGTCACTACCCCAGCTAGCACCCCTTCCTCACTCACTCCACGAACACCAGTTAGTGGTTGCAGTTACCCGCCCTCAGGGTCTGGCCACCACTCCTGCCAGTGCTCAGAGTGCCCTGTCGGCAGCCTGATATCTCACCCTTAGATATTCAGTCACTACCCCAGCCAGCACCCCTCTTCCTCTCCTGTATATCTATCGAGTTTCCGTAAGCAGCCGGTCAACCTGGGCCCAGAGTTCCAGTCACCACCTACAGCCAGGACCCAGACGTACAGTGTGCGACTCACTCACTCTCCCTATCGTTAAGTCCCTCGCACTTTAGGACTTCCCTAACTTTCATTCATCCTACACCCAGGCGGTATACTCAAAAGACCCCCGGCCCTGTAGGCTCTCCGCACTCGGAACGCATACCCCTCACTTCTAGGTACCCCCGACCAATGCGACCACTCCTGTACCCCGGCAGTTACCCCAGCTGGTGTCCCAAGCCAGTGCTCAGACTGCCCTGACTGTCAGCCAGCACCCCTTCCTCGCCTGGACACCCCGGGCCGTAACCTCGGCCAGTGTGGTGCGTGCTCCACACACAGCTCTAGGCTTTCCGCACGCTTGGATCAGCCTGAGCAGCCTGCCTCCGTAGATTCTAGAATGGGGCGGGCCTATCCTACAATCATACACCCTGTGACGTGCCACTCACCCTCTAAATTACCTCCGCACGCCCGGAGGGGGGCCGCTATGCCCCTGGAGACGCCTCTTTCACACTGGTCTCTGAAGTTAACCCCTTTCCCTCAGCCCCCCGGAGACCCGGTCCAGCTCAGATTTAGGGAGGTTAGGGTGGGGGAAACTCCAAGATAAGAACATAAAACCAAAGGAGGCTCTTACCCCGAGATGTGGTTCCAAGGTTTATTTCCTGAAGGTATCCCGAGGCCAAAGAGGGCGACCCCGAAAGGAACAGGGGGTTTTATCCCTTTCAGGGTAAGGGGGCGGAGTTTCCTATGGCCAAAGGCCATAGGTCAGTGTCAAGGGACAGGTAAGGTTTCACAGGGGGAGGGGATACCAAAGGGGAATACAACATCTCACCCTTTTTTGTTTAACAAAATTAAAGGAAAAACAATAAGTTACATGGAGTGTGGGTTTTCTCTTTCCCACCACTTACACCTGGTGGGGAAATCAGTTTGCTTTAGATTTGCCAACTCTGTGTGGTTGACTTCTGAGGTAGGAAGTATGAGACCATTGATAGCTTTGAAAACTAAACGACGCAGGATCCCGAATGCTAAGGTTACAAGGAAAAGGATAGCAAGGAATAACAAAATAGTTTTAACTATAGAAATCCACCACCCTGTGACTCCCCAGCCTTTGAACAGTTCATTGAACCAGTCCTCAGATTCTTGCTTCATTTGTCCGATCAGGTTGTTCATGCTCCGAAGGGCAGCGTGGACGTTTGGTGCTTTCGACGTCAGGTTCATGCAGCAGAGTCCTTCAAATTCCTGGCATTCATGTCCATGAAGCAGCAGGAGAAAGTCGATCGCTGCACGGTTCTGCAGCGTGGCCTGTCTAGTAATTCCCTCCTCTTCTAGGAGGGCACTGATGGCAGTTGATGTCAGATTTGCCTGTTTGACTACCCAGCACTCTAGGTGACCCAATTCACCTAGAGCTTTGGCTGCTGCGACCCACGGAAGAAACAGGGACACAGCAACTCTTTTTGACTTTGCCCAATGAAAAATGTCTGAATTACAATTTGAATCCAAATTGTCAGCACTTCTCTTATGAATTTTGTTTGTCGAATTGTGTTTGTGAGTCCATTCACCAATTAGAGTTTTGTTGGGTGTCAATACGGACAACCGCCCTACAGTACATGGCCCTCCTAAAAGCCGAGATGGAATTCCTGCCCATGCTCGATCCCCACAAATCAAAAAGAATCCCTTAGGGAGGCTTTTGGGACTTGAGTGATGTGGATTGTCAGCTGCAACATGGCTTAGGTTATGACACCACCTGTTTGCAGTAAACTCCCCACGATATTGTTTTATATAGTGGTATTCATCAGTGCTAGGGGGTTTTGGATAGACAGAGAAATGTACACAGTATGATGCAGGGGAGGAACCCAATAGTTCTAACTCTTGGGGTTCCTGGGCCATCTCAGGCAGGTTTGGTAACCACTCCACTAAAGGGTTTGCAGTTACCACAGCTTCCTGCTGATGATTTTTGTATGGTTTTAGGAGAAGTGACCTTGGTATTTCATTGGACATGTGAGTGTCCAATCCCGCAGGAAACTCTCCAGCCTGCAATGGAATTCCTACCAGACAGGTGGACATAGGATTCTTTGCTGACGCAGTGGACAAACATATGTTTTCTTGCTGAAGTGTTTGTGCCAGGGTCACCCAGACATTTTGACGTGGCTGAGGGACGATCCATGCAGCTGCCAGACTGTTCAGCAATAACAGGATGACACTTTGACTGAGATTCATCACAGGGATAAATGGGAGGAGGGTATTCTCTAAAAGGGAAAAACAAACATTTCAAAACATGTTAAAAGTTTCTGTTAATTCGGGAAAGAGTCCACACCTAGGAAGATTCTCCTTCCTCCATTCGACGTCGTCTCCTCTTGGAGGCATTGGTGACTTGCTTTCCATCCCCTTCTGCTGGAGCTGGATTTTTGGGGACAAAAGGTTTTACCCACTTCTGGGGGATCCACCGAGGGCCTGAGGGCATTGCTACGCACGCATAGCCACGACCCCAGGTTACAAGCTCATAGGGACCCTTGGTTTCCCAGGTTTCAGGATCCCTGATCAGGACCGGTGGACGATGGGACAGTTTAAATTGATTGCCACTGTTAAAATGACGAACCACAGGTGGACTCATGTTTTCAAAAGAACAGTTAAGAAAATTGATGGTAAATAGGGCTTTGCAGAGCTTCTGCTGTGGAGACATCCACACAGTTGTGCTGCTCTGTTTAGCCAAAACCTGTTTGAGTGTCTGATGCACCCGTTCAACCACAGCTTGGCCTGTGGGGGAGTGAGGGATGCCTGTCTTATGTTCCACTCCCCACTGCTGGACAAATTCCAGGAACTCCTTAGACACGTACGCTGGGCCATTGTCTGTTTTAATTTCTTTTGGGATCCCCAAAACTGAGAAAGCTTGCACTAGATGTTGTTTGGCATGCACAGCTTTTTCTCCTGCATGGGCAGAGGCATACACTGCACCTGAGTGTGTGTCAATACTTACATGGACATATTTGAGGCGACCAAAGCTAGGAATGTGTGTGATGTCGGTCTGCCACACCTCACAACTGCCAAGGCCTCGGGGATTAACCCCCATACCCATGGATGGCATGGCCTGGAGCTGGCAATTGGGACAGGTGGACACGATAGCTCGAGCCTGACTCCGTGTTAGCTGGAACTGACG
This sequence comes from Phylloscopus collybita, assembly GCA_027886175.1. Lineage (NCBI taxonomy): Eukaryota > Metazoa > Chordata > Aves > Passeriformes > Phylloscopidae > Phylloscopus > Phylloscopus collybita. The sequence continues at coordinate 8,484,118 of JAJNNQ010000057.1, forward strand.
GATCAGACCTGGCACATTTTGATGATACTGTTGGTGACTCAGTTTTGCCTGTTGGAAGATGTCAGGGAGGCGTGCCTTTTCTACTGGTGCAGCAAGGGAGTCTGCTCGACGATTCCCTTCTGCAATTTCACCTGGCAAATCGGTGTGTGACCTCACATGCATCACGAAGAATGGATGTTCCCGATTAGAAACCAAATAAATCAGCTTTGAAAGCAACCTAAATAGTTGCTCATTCTCAATCTCTTTGAGCACAGCCTGCTCCGCTCTGGACACTACCCCAGCTACATATGCAGAGTCAGTCACCAAGTTAATTGGCTCCGAGAACTTCTCAAAAGCTCTCACCACTGCAGCCAGTTCAGCCACCTGAGGCGATCCCTCCACAAACTCCACATCAGCTTCCCAATGCTGAGTCTGAGGATTTCTCCAAGTCATCACCGACTTGTGGGATGCTCCAGAAGCATCGGTGAACACCGTGAGAGCCTTGAGTGGTCTCCGACTCTGTTTCTCACGAGGAATGAGGTGGAATTCCTCATTGAACAGCTTGTGGGATGGGGCATGGACTGATATTTGTCCCCTGTAGCTGTCCAGAGATAATTGGAGACTGGCATTGCTCTGGAGCAAATGCTCAAACATCTCTTTGGTTAGTTTCTTTGGAGAGTTCTTTCCCTCCTCTGAGAGTTTGATTGGAAGGTGAATGCATGCAAAGTCACAACCAGCCAGTTCACATAGTCTTAACCTGGCCTTTTGAATCAATTGAGCTATCAACTCTTGTGGCTCAGTGATGGTCTTGGATCTTTGGTGCGAGAGAAAGACCCACTCTATGATTAAGAGTGAATCTCTCTGCCCCTTGATCCATTGGTAAATCAAACCATGCAAGTGTGGCAGCTTTCCTAGCACAATGAAATGAAAAGGTAAGCTTGGTTCGTATCGGTGTGCTTGTCTCTCTGACAAGGCTTTCTGTACCTTTTCGATTGCTGTCCTTGCCTCTGGGGTCAGCTCCCTGGGGGAGGCCAGCTCCCTCTCCCCTTTCAATAAATTGAAAAGAGGGTCTAGGTCCTCATTTGTGAGGCCTAGCCAGGGTCTTACCCAATTCAATGACCCACACAGGGAGTGGAGATCCGCTAAGGTTTTAGGATTACAGTCGATTTCCAATTTTTGAGGAACAACAGTCCTCGCTGTAATCTGTAAGCCCAGGTACTTCCAAGGTGGCATCCTTTGAACTTTGTCTTCCTGTAACGGAAATCCAGCAGAGGTTAAAACCTTAACCACTAGGTCAAGCGTGTGTTGGAGTATAGAGTCATTGGGGGCACACACCAGCACATCATCCATGTAGTGAAGGATGATGGCATCCTGTCTCTCAGCACGAACAGGTGACAGTAAAGATGCTACATACTGTTGGCATATGAAAGGCGATAATTTCAGGCCTTGAGGAAGAGATCTCCAATGATACCTTTTCATAGGGCCCTGACGATTTAGGGTAGGAACTGAGAATGCAAACCTTGGGGCATCTTCTGGGTGTAGAGGAATCTGAAAGAAGCAATCTTTGATATCTAATACAGCCAATTTCCAATCTCTCGGGAGCATTGTTGGAGAAGGCATACCTGGTTGAAGTGGTCCCATGTCCTCTATCATTTTGTTTATCTCCCTGAGGTCATGGAGCAACCTCCACTTGTCCTTTCCCGGTTTTTTTATTACAAAGACTGGGAAATTCCAAGGGCTTGTTGTTTCTTCCAGGTGACCCTGAGCCACCTGTTCCTCCACAAGCTCCTCAAGCGCCTTGAGCTTTTCTTTGCTCAATGGCCACTGTGCTACCCACTTTGGGGTGTTATCCAACCATGTTAACTTTTGGGCAGGGCGCGCCACAGTGGCTATTTCTAAAAATCCTGGGGTGTCTTAGGAATGACCAATTGAACTCCCCACTGAGACAAGGTGTCCCTCCCCCACAAGGGGGCTTTGTATTTTGCAATAAATGGACGGACACTTGCCACTTTTCCATCAGGACCCTCTATTTGAACTATATTTTTTGATATTTTTGCCAATGTGATTCCTCCTATGCCCTGAAGTTTGCCTGCAACAGGTTGCAATTCCCAGTGTGATGGCCACTTGCTCTCTGGCAGAACGGTCACGCTGGCTCCTGTATCAAGGACCCCCTCCACATGGAGGCGCTCTGACCCATTTGCAATATTGCATGCCATGGAAGGCTTGTCCTCACCCACCACCTCTGCCCAGTAGACTTCCGGCGATTTTCCCTCTGCTATTACGTCTGCTGGATCAGGAATAGCCTGAGCAACAACTTTTCCCTCTGCCAGGTAGAATGGTGGGTATTTGCAGCGTGCCAAGAGCATAAGGCCTGTCATGTTCCCCTTAATGGACATTGGAAATACCTCAATCTCCTCTGGTGTGTGAGAAGTATCCCCAATAACAAAACACTCACTGAACATCTCCGTGTGGTTATCCTTCAGATCCTGTGAGATGTCTGATGGATGCACTGCAATTAATATCCAGTCTGCAGATCTGAAATGAAAACCTTTGGTAGTCACAAGCCTGTGCCGGCCTTGCGGCTGCCAAGACTTGTTAATCAAACATTTACTATTTACATTTTTCTTTTCCCCCACCCCCTCCCCCTTTGTTGTTAAGAGAGAGGTGTCAACTGGTGGGAGACCCCTCATATTTGTTTTTACACGCGTGAGAGCATTAGCCATGGGGACGCGCTGAGAAGCTAGTTTTTTTGTTTGTTGGGCTTCCTTTGCTGGTTCTGGTTCTAATTCCGATTCCGAGGGCAGGAAGCTGCAAAATGTCCAGGCTGTCTGCAGAGATGGCAGATGATATGCCGTAGGCGGTCTGGTGACAGTGGTTGCCGCCGTTGTTCAGGCCGTGCAGGTGCTGCTGTCCTGGGATGAAGCAGTCCAGGATCTCTTTCAGGTGCGCTGAACAGCTCTGCTTTCCTGGTACAGGCCTCGATCATCTGAGCTAGAGTTGGTTCTGATGGGAGACTAAGGATAATTCTGCGACAAGTTTCATTAGCATTCCTCTGAGCTATCTCTTTAATCAGTTCGTTGTGTATGGCTGATTGTGGGACTTGTCTTTCAACCTGAGCGCGTAAACGGTCCAAAAACTGCAAAAAATTCTCTGAAGGAAATTGTTTAATACTGGTATAACTGCCCTTAGTTTCAGGTGTCGGTAACTGGTAAAAAGATTTTTCTGCTGCACTACAAATTTTATCCAAAATTTGCTTTGATAATAATCGGGTCTGTATTTCAGGGCAATGCAAATCACCTGTACCACAGAGATGATCCAATGTTATATCATTCCCATCCCCATCCTGCGCTAAAGCAGGAGTCTGTTGAATTTCCTGTAATATTACATTTAAAGCTTTTTTCCACATGCATTCCCATAAATCATATTCCGAGGGTGTTAGTAAACATCTGAATAAATCTTTAATATCATTTGGGACCAATTCATTGGAGCTAAAGGTTGCAGTCATCATGCTTTTAAAAATTTCACTGGGTCTTCCAAATTCTCTTTGAATTTTGCATAGCTCCTTTTTATCTTGGTAAGAGAAAGGCTTGTATTGTTTCCTCCCATTTCTCTTACCAAGGTATTCTACAGGAGCAACAAAAGGGATATTATCATCAGATTCAGTTTGGGTTAGTGAAGGAAGAGGTACATCACCTCCTCTCCTGCAGGAGTCATTAGCATGCATCAGGTCCGGAGCTGTGAGGGAATCGCCCCCCCACCCGCGGCTGGGGGGAGGCGGGGGCCCCGCCCCGCCCCTGCCGAGAGAGGCACCGGGCGCCGCCCCGCCCCCGCCGCAGCCGCGTGTACCGTGGGGGATGGGACCGGGGTCGCGCGCTCCCTGGACGGGGTCGGGTCCGCCCCCGCCCGCGCTGGGGGGACTCTCGCCTGCGGCGCCACGCGCGCCGCTCGCGGCACCGCCCACGGCACCGCGCGCCGCCGCCGCCGCCTCTCCCCCGCCGCCGCCGCGCAGGCACGGGTCGTCTGCGCCGCCCGTGCCGCCCGTGTGCGTTGCCGCGCCGCCGCCGGCGCCGCCGGCGGTTTGCGCTGCCGCGGTTTGCGCTGCCGCGGCGCCGCCGCCCGCGCCCGCTGCCGCGCCGGTGCCGGCGCCGCTCGCGGTTTGCGCCGCACCGCCCCCCCCATGTCCCGTGCCGGGCTGAGGGCTGGGGAAAAGGACGCTACACGCGTTGTCAAGACAACAGGGGGCGGAAGGAAGGCAGGGGGCGGGGTTGCAAAGCACAGGGTATGGGAGAGAGACGGGACTGTGGGAGAGGAGGGGGCTGAGGGGAGGGGGAGCCACCACGTGGTCGTCGCCATGACTCTCCCTCCACGCCACCGCATATTGGGGTGGCTGAGAGGTTTTCTCGTAGGGAATAGGGGACTGGGAAGGGAAAAAGGAGGATGAAGGGGTTTTCTGTGGCTGTCTGCTGCGTTCTAATTCCAATAGATGCTTGCGTGCTTTTAAGAAAATTGGGATAAATTTCGAAGCTTTTGTGTCTCCATTTTCAATTTTTAAGGTGAGTAATTCTCCAATCTCATCCCAAAAAGCCACGGATTGAACATTTTGGGGGTTAAAATTTGGAAACTCAGCAAACAACCAACGGATAAAACTCATTAATAAACTATTAGGGATTTTAAGACCTTTCAAAGCACATTTAAGGTGCTTTAAAAGGCTCCTTTGGTCAGTGGAAAGGTTAGAACCCATATTTGTGATGTTAAAACGTTAAGAAAAAAACACACACACACACACACACACGGCTCTGTCCCAGCCCCTCTCTCACTGCCGAGAACTCCGGGACGGGGGTGGGGGTGTAATCCGGGCGGGGAATCGGCACCCTGCCGAGCTTCTCCGGCTCCGGGAGCTGTGAGGGGGTCACCCCGTCTCCCGGGGTCCTCCTCAAAGCCCGCAAACACCCCGAGACGCCGTGGATCTCTGGGGCAGTCGGCGCCTGACCCCCCAGAGATGAATTACAAACACCACTTCTAAGATGTTAAACTGGGTCCTAAAAGGGTTTCACCACGTGGCTGTGGACTCAAAGCCCACGTGCAGCAAAGGATCTTTCTTTTTCCCAATCACACGGGACTGCCCACCCCCCGTCTTTGCCTGGGGGACGGATCACGTGCTTTTTTTTTGGGGTGCCCTGCTCCTTTCCTATAACAGTTCCTATCAAGTCGACCTGTGTAACTACACAGGCTGCCGACCCTGTTTCTACCACCCCCAACTGTGCAAAAAACAGCTGGATTAGTGGAGAAGAGTTGAACAGTCCAAAGAGCTTCTGAGATCTCAAAAATAAGACTCCAGCTCCTGCGTGGTTTTCAGGCCACGTGGACGCCAACTGAAGTTAACCCCTTTCCCTCAGCCCCCCGGAGACCCGTTGCCAGCTCAGATTTAGGGAGGTTAGGGTGGGGGAAACTCCAAGATAAGAACATAAAACCAAAGGAGGCTCTTACCCCGAGATGTGGTTCCAAGGTTTATTTCCTGAAGGTATCCCGAGGCCAAAGAGGGCGACCCCGAAAGGAACAGGGGGTTTTATCCCTTTCAGGGTAAGGGGGCGGAGTTTCCTATGGCCAAAGGCCATAGGTCAGTGTCAAGGGACAGGTAAGGTTTCACAGGGGGAGGGGATACCAAAGGGGAATACAACAGGTCTCCTTTCACTTCCCTCCGTTCCCGGCCAGTTCCCTCGCGGGAGACTGGAACCGCGGTATTAAGAGGTCCACACTCGCTTCGAAGATCCGAGCTGCCGGTCTTTGTCTCACTCACACACCACTCGCTCGTCTCCACTCCCGCCACCGGCTATACTTTACCGGTGCTCCTCTGTGCTGTCCGATCCCCGGCTGTCTTCCTTGGGTCCGGTGTGACCAGCTGTCCTGAGATCCAAAGGGCGGTCGGTCGTCCCGTCCTCGGTCCTCTTCAGTCGTGGTCACATCCCGGACGAGCCCCCAATTCGTTATAAATGGGCCTGGAGACCAGCTCCTTTGAAAAGGCCTTTATTAGAAATCAGCTCTGGGTAGGGGGCTCGAGGGGCTGCGCACGCCGCCGCTGCTCCCAGTAGACACCACGGAGGAGGAGGTGCAATCGAATCTGCTGCTGCTGCTGCTGCAGAGTCGGGATTCCTTCCTCACGGGGGTTTTCAGAGAATCACTTTGGCTCGTGTGGTCCAGGGGGGTCACCTCTCTCCAGTTCCTTTCAGGTCATGGCGAGAAAGTAACAAAAAAATACCTGCTACCTGCAGGTAGCTAGACGTGTGCCTCGCTTTGTCCTTCTTAGGTCCAGTTTCTGTGTCAGCTCGCTGTCCCAGTGGCTTTTCTAGCTCCAGCTGGACCCCCGGCCGCAGCCAGGCACCATGGGAGTTCCCTCATCTCCATACTGGGCAGTGTTCACAGCTCGACAGCAGGCAGCAGGAGGCAGCAGGAAGCAGCAGGGGGGACAACAGGAAGCGGTGGCGGGCTTTTTACCCGATGGAGAGGGGAAAACTCAGAATTCAGGGAGAAAGGGTACAGAACTTGGACATAACGAGCAGAAATTCAGGGTACAGATTCAACATGAACAGTTTAAAACAGGCAAGTAACAGTGCAACTTTAATTTTACAGCAAAAGAGTATAACAGTACAACTCGGGAGTGCATAACCTGGGGCTCTCAATTTCTTTCACTTGGACTTATTTAATATGGGAGCTCCCTGGAAAAGGGTCTCTGTCTCTTATGGCAGTTGTTATAAATTTAAAGAGCCAATCTTAATGAAAACAATTTATTGCCAACGAGAATTCCGGACAAGAAATTGACTGTTATAAATATCAAGAGCCAATCTTAAAGAACAATTTATTGCCAGTGAGAATCATGGACAAATAATTTACAAAGCCAAATAAAGAAATTGACAGAATCAGCAAAGCAAGGAATATGGTGCGCACTGGGTGAGCCTCCTGATGTGCCTTCTACCGCGACACGTCACCCCTGAGGTTTCACGAGTGCCCGAGTCCAAGTCTGCCAGTTTTATACCCTTCCTGGGTTTAGACTCCATGTGCATGTCTGGACTTGTTTCCCTGGTCCTGGAATCGAGGGGGACCTTGAAACTTCCAGGGCTGGACTAGCTGTTCAATAAATAATTTCTTTAGGTTCCTTTGTCTCTTGATGGTGCAGTTATAGAATCAGGAGGACCATGGCCGGGCTTGAAAAGGTTTCCTGGGTGTGTAGGAAGTTTCTCGAGTACCCTTAATGTTCCAGATAGGATGTATTCTCCGGGCCATCAGTCCTTATCAGATGCCAATTGCCTTTTGCCTCCGTGGCTCTCCACCTCTCATTGGTATTATAATTTGCTGATCCCGTCTCTGGAGATGAGGGAAATCTCTTGCCAAATTTGCCAGCCCTGCACCCGTTTGGGCTCCCAGTGCCTCCAGGACCTATAAACTATACTCTTAATTTACCTATAACATTGCTATTACAAAGAACATAGTTCACCCTTCACCAATATCACATTATCATAAAAACAAGAATTAATCCGTCACTACATTGACAAAGCCAAATAAAGCAATCGACAGAGCCAGCGAAGCAAGGAAAGCGGTGCGCACCGGGTGAAAACCTCCGAACGTGACCTCTACTGCGCCACGTTCCCCCGAGGTTTCGTGAGTGCCAGATGAAAGAAATTGATAGCCCCAGGTTATGCACTCCTAAGTTGTACTGTTATACTGTTTTGCTGTAAAATTAAAGTTGCACTGTTACTTGCCTGTTTTAAACCGTTCATGTTGAATCTGTACCCTGAATTTCTGCTCGTTATGTCCAAGTTCTGTACCCTTTCTCCCTGAATCCTGGGGTTTCTCCTCTCCACCGACTAAAGCCCGCCGCCGCCGCCTGTTGTTCCCCCCCTGCTGTTTCCTGCTACCTCTTGCTGCTTCCTGCTGCTCCCTGCCGCCTGCCGTCGAGCTGTGGACACCGCCCAGTATGGAGATGAGAAAGCTCCCATGGTGCCTGGCTGCGGCCGGGGGTCCAGTTGGAGCTAGAAAAGCCCCTGGGACAGCGAGCCGACACAGAAACTGGACCTAAGAAGGACAAAGCTGTGCGAGGTACACGTCTAGCTACCTGCAGGTAGCAGGTATTTTTTTGTTACTTTCTCGCCATGACCTGAAAGGAACTGGAGAGAGGTGACCCCCCTGGACCACACGAGCCAAAGTGATTCTATGGAAACCCCCGTGAGGAAGGAATCCTGACTCTGCAGCAGCAGCAGCAGCAGCAGATTCGATTGCACCTCCTCCTCCGTGGTGTCTACAGGGAGCAGCGGCGGCGTGCGCAGCCCCTCGAGCCCCCTACCCAGAGCTGATTTCTAATAAAGGCCTTTTCAAAGGAGCCGGTCTCCTGGCCGATTTATAACAAATTGGGGGCTCGCCGGGACGTGACCACGCCTGAAGAGGACCGAGGACGGGACGGCCGACCACTTTTGGATCTCCAGGACAGCTGGTCACACCGGACCCAAGGAAGACAGCCTGGGATCGGACACCACGGAAGAGCACCGGAAAAGTATAGCCGGTGGCGGGAGTGGAGACAAGTGAGTGGTGTGTGCGTGAGATAAAGACCGGCAGCTCGGATCTTTGGAGCGAGTGTGGGCCTTCTAGTACCGCGGTTCCAGTCTCCCACGAGGGACCTGGCCGGGAATGGAGGGAAGCGAAAGGAGAACGGTGTGAAAGAGGCGTCTCCAGGGGCATAGGCGCCCCCCTCCGGGCGTGCGGAGGTAATTTAGAGGGTGAGTGGCACGTCACAGGGTGTATGATTGTAGGATAGGCCCGCCTCCATTCTAGAATCTACGGAGGCAGGCTGCTCAGGCTGATCCAAGCGTGTGGAAAGCCTAGAGCTGTGTGTGGAGCACGCACCACACTGGCTGAGGTTAGGGCCGGGGTGTCCACAGGTTAGGATACTGGCTGGGGTAGCTGACAGGGTGTGTGGAGTGAGAGAGGGTACTGGCCGAGTTACGGCCCAGGGTGTCCAGGCGAGGAAGGGGTGCTGGCTGACAGTCAGGGCAGTCTGAGCACTGGCTTGGGACACCGGCTGGGGTAACTGCCGGGGTACAGGAGTGGTCGCACTGGTCGGGGGTACATAGAAGTGAGGGGTATGCGTTCCGGGTGCGGAGAGCCTACAGGGCCGGGGGTCTTTTGAGTATACTGCCCGGGTGTAGGATGAATGAAAGTTAGGGAAGTCCCAAGGTGCGAGGGATTTAACGATAGGGGGAGTGAGTCGCACATTGTATGTCCGAGTCCTGGCTGTAAGTGGTGACTGGAACTCTGGGCCCAGGTTTACCGGCCACTTATGGAAACTCGATAGATATACAGGAGAGGAAGAGGGGTGCTGGCTGGGGTAGTGACTGAATATCTAAGGGCGAGATATCAGGCTACCGACAGGGCACTCTGAGCACTGGCAGGAGTGGTGGCCAGACCCTGAGAGCGGGTAACTGGAACCACTGACGGGTGTTCGTAGAGTGAGTGAAGATTACCTAGTGAGAATGGGAGCATACATAAGTAAGCAAAAACCGCCTGAGGAGGAAAAGGGGAAGATAAAGAACATTCCCCCAGATAGTCCACTAGGACAAATGTTGGAACTATGGGATACTGATGAGGCCACTAAAAATTTGAGCAAGGTTAAAATGATTCATTATTGTATTGAGGTTTGGCCCACTTTAAATTTACCTGGAGAATGGCCATGGTGTGGAACTAAGGACCCCTGGATGTGCTCGCAATTAAACCAGTATCTGAAATCCCGAGGGGACTCAGATACTGAGCAGATCCTTTATGCTGCCTGCTGGCAGAGACACAGAACTGAAAGTGAAACAGCTAAGATTTGTAAGCTACAAGAGGGAAAGAGGAAAAATGAAAAAGAGAAAAGGGAGGAAAGCAGTCACCATTGGGACCCTCTTGATTATTTGCCCCCTCCTCCCGTTTACCCTAGGAGATCCCAAACTGCCCCTGCTAACCCTCCAGCTTTACCTGTGAACCCCTCCCCATCTCTCCAAACCATGATCCCTATTCCTTCTTCAGCTTGCTCCCCAACAGGATTACCCCCTACAGCTCCACCCTCTCTACCACCTCTGTCTAACCCCTTCTACTCTTCAGCTCTGTCCTCGACGTCTCCTAACACTGGCCTAGTCCACTCCTCTTCACCATCTACTGTCCCTGCACCCCCACACAACTGGGAGCTGGACTTGCCAGCCAATAATATAGAAACCCCGAAAGGACCCTACTGTGGCACCAGGTCAAGAACAAAGCTCTTCCCCCTAAGGAAAGTCCCAATAAGTGGGGCAGCTGGGGATGCACCTCTGACAGCTTCAGAAGTTGGGGGCTTTAAGAAAGAGCTGGGAGGCCTGGTTGGGGACCTGGTGGGGGTGGCTGGCTGGGTGGATCGGTTCATGAATCCTAATGTTTGCACCTGGAGTGAGATGAACTCTATTTTGGGTGCCTTGTTCAGCCCCAAGGAGATGGCCATGGTCCATGTCGCGGGGATGCGAGTCTGGGAACAGGGGAGCCGGTTTGGGCCCCGGGCAGGGGACGGGCTCCCACGGGCAGATCCAGGGTGGGATCCAGGTGGAAAAGGGGAAGAGCAGAATGTGGGAGACTGTGGAACCCTGGTGGTGAGGGGCATCGGAGGGTCTGTTCCCCGGGGTGGTGGCACCAGGCTAGCCTTTGATGGGACCCAGGGGGAATGGGACCCCAGCCACCTAGTTAAGCAGGTTGGAGGAGATTTTTGGTTACGTGGATTCCGACAGTCCCGAAGACCAGGTGCTGTTAAAGGTGCAGTTCCTTGCTGGATCCTGGCCTGATATCAGGAAAAAGCTAGAAATTAGTAACCCATGCTGCTGTCTGGACCCAAGAAAAAGAGTGGACTGATGTTTCCCATGTAAAAGGACCAGTATCGCCTCCTCCTAACTGTGGACAAAACCCAGAAAAATCCCCCACGAGTCTCCCCAAGTGGACTGCCATCCAAGATCCTGCCAGCTGACAAAAGAAGAGAACCAATATATGATGAACATGAGTTTAGAGAAATAAAGAAGTTAGGGTTGTACCAAGGGAAGCAAGGGGAATGCTTAACCCCAGATAGATGAAAGTTTTTAAATAAAGCCCTAGCTTGAAAAATGCTAACAGAAATACAGAGCCTGACCCACTGGGGCACCCAAGGGTTATGTGATCATTTTTTAAGAGAATATTTATGTATTGGGGTATATGGTCTGGCCAAAGCAGTAACTGAAGGATGCCTTATATGCCAAAAAGGTAAATCAGAAATCGATGGGGGGGAGTGCCCCAGGAGGAAGACGGATGGCATTGGGACCCTTTCAAAATGTACAGGTGGATTTTGACGAGGTGCCTTCAGTACAGGGTTGCAGGTATCTACTTGTTATGGTTGATTGTTTGGCCCATTGGGTGGAAGCCTTTCCTGCTGGGGAGGAGACAGCACAAGTGGTAATAAAGGTATTATTAGAACACATCATCCCCCAGTATGGGCTAGTGAATAGTGTTTGTTCAGACCGAGGCCCTCATTTTGTGGCCAAAATTCTACATGATGTCAATAAAGCCTTAAGAATCAGGTGGCGGTTGCATACACCCTGGCATCCCCAAAGTTCAGGGAGAGTTGAGAGGATGAATAAAACCCTCAAAAATGTATTAACTAAATTGATAACCGAAACAGGAATGAATTGGCTCAAGTGTCTGCCCCTGGCCCTTCTGCGAATCTGGGTCCGACCAAGATCTGACATAGGGGCTTCACCATATGAGATGATGTTTGGACTCCCCTTCTTACTGACCCCCTATAGCACTGGGGATTATTTAGAAGGAGAGGCCGCTACCCAAGAATATGTGAAAACAATTGGAAAGACATTGGCAGATCTTAAAAGAAGAGGGTATCTTCCTCAAACCTCTCCCTTGGACACTGACATGCACCAAATAAAACCAGGAGACTGGGTTTTAATTAAGTCCTGGAATACCACCCCACTAACCCCTAAATTCGAAGGCCCGTTCCAAGTTCTGCTCACTACCCATACTGCAGTGTGAACCCAGGAAAAGGGCTGGACCCACATCACTAGAGTGAAAGGACCATTACCACCCCCGAGTGATCCCTCTGACCCTGCAGCCCCAACAAGGGTTCCCTCTGAGTGGACTGCCACTCGAGATCCAGACACCCTCAAAGTAACTCTCAGGAAACAACCAAAAACCAGTTAAAGCCAATAAGGGACAATAACAGTTATTACAAGCTGTCGTTACCATTGTTAAAAATCCACATTGTTACAAGAGGTTAAAAAGTGTTAATATAAAAGTGTCAAATAATGGTTAAATCCGATGTTATAAATTGTTATAATGAGCCACAATGTGTTAATGTAAAAGTAATAAGTAACAGTAATTCTTAATTTAAAAATTAAATCTCTCATAGGGCACACCCAAAGGGAGCTAACTAAAACTAAGAAAAAGGTGGAAGGTGGGAATAAACAAGGGAGAACTCCACAAATCCAGCCTAAGAACTCCCCGACCCAAGAGGCAAGACCAGGTGAGACCAAAGAGAACCCTCAGAGCGAGATGGGGGCAGGTTCATACTGGACTCTTGGAGGGACTAATAGTAGTCCTATTGATATGATGAGGAGAAAGAACCCCCCGACCCAAGAGGCAAGGCCAGGTGAGACCAAAGGATCCACAAATAGAATGGTTCATACTGGACTCTTGGAGGGACTGATAGTAGTCCTATTGATAAGCAAGTTTACAGATGGGGCTTACTCCGAATGCTGTCATTCAGTTTGTGATGGGGAGAATCTACAATCCCTTATGAGAGTTCACACCCATGTGAATCCCACATGTTTTGACATGACCCAATTATCCACCTGTCAAAAAGAGGAAAAACAATATTGGATTGCAAAAAATGCTGCCACATTTAAGCAGTGCCTGACTGGGGAGTGCCCTATCAGAGAGTGGTTCTGTTTTAAAGAGTTAAGAAATACAGAGGGAGTAGCAAATCTGATAAAAGAAAAACCACTGGTGGTGAAAAAGAATTAAATAGATGAACCCCTTGGGAAAAGTCTATTTGTCAATCTGGTAGAGGGAATCAGCCATAAACTAAATATAACAAACTGCTGGATATGTAAAAGCACACCAATGTGTGATGTATGGCCCTGGGAAGGGACAAGCTTATCACCCCTAGACATCCTGAGATGGAAGTTAATAACGGGGAAAAAGTATAAAACTTTCCTAGGAAGAATGGCTTGTAAAAGGTAGTTACTGGTCAAAGAGTTAAAACAAAAAGGGATCCCCAGGGAACCTGAAAAATATTGGTCTATTGGGAAAAAAGAATCAGGGTGCGTCTGTAATAAAAGTTATGGTCTACATGAGTGCACTAATAAAGGGACCAATCTTTTTTGGGGAATCAGAGAAATTTCAAAATATTGGGAACACCCCTATGACACACAAAACACATCCTGGAAAGCCCCAAAACACCTCTTTTGGATTTGTGATGACAAAACCTACACCCATCTCCCAGGAGATTGGGCGGGTAGCTGCACCATAGGAATCAGCAAAGCAGCCTTCTCCCTCCTCCCACGAGAATCAAGAAACCATTTAGGCATACCCTTATATGAAAATTTAAAAAGAAAATACCGAAAGAGGAGGAGGGGCAGCACACAAACATGGAAAAGTAAAATACAGACACCAAAAGAAATAGTAAAAACATATAGGCAAGCAACTTGGACACAAGATAGATCATGGGGGTGCCGAACTCCAATTTACCTGTTGAATAAAATTATCAGATTACATGCAGTATTAAAAAGAATATCAAACAAAACAGCCCTTGCCCTTGATCATATCAGTAACCAATTGGCACAAACAAGAGCAGTAGTTTATCAAATCAAACTAGCAGTCGATTATGAAAGTAAGGTAATAAAAAATATTTCCAGAGAAATACAAAAAATTGCATATGTAAGTACCCAGGAATGGAAGCCCTTAATTAATATGGACTGGTGGGACAACTTCTGGTCCTTTGAAGGGACCTGGTGGGAAAAAGTAGTGTTCATTGCAATAAGTGCCTTTGCCAGTCTCCTACTTCTCCCCTGCATACTTCCCTGTCTAATTCGAACTATAGCCACTACTGTTCAAGCTAGTCTCCAAATCCCTAAGATTCAGAAATCTACAAATACAATTAGATTAGAACCCCAAGAAAAAGAACTAAGCACAGCAAAAAGAATTTATAACCAATACCAGGAATTAAAACAGATTTATTCCCTTGAATCAGACATGGCCAACTGATGCGGGCAAAAGCCCGATCAAAGAAATAGAGGGGGGATTGAAAGAAATTGATAGCCCCTGGTTATGCACTCCTAAGTTGTACTGTTATACTGTTTTGCTGTAAAATTAAAGTTGCACTGTTACTTGCCTGTTTTAAACTGTTCATGTTGAATCTGTACCCTGAATTTCTGCTCGTTATGTCCAAGTTCTGTACCCTTTCTCCCTGAATCCTGGGGTTTCTTCTCTCCACCGACTAAAGCCCGCCTCCGCCGCCTGTTGTTCCCCCCCTGCTGCTTCCTGCTGCCCCTGCTGCTTCCTGCCGCCTGCCGTCGAGCTGCGGACACCGCCCAGTATGGAGATGAGAAAGCTCCCATGGTGCCTGGCTGCGGCCGGGAGTCCAGTTGGAGCTAGAAAAGCCCCTGGGACAGCGAGCCGACACAGAAACTGGACCTAAGAAGGACAAAGCTGTGCGAGGCACACGTCTAGCTACCTGCAGGTAGCAGGTATTTTTTGTTACTTTCTCGCCATGACCTGAAAGGAACTGGAGAGAGGTGACCCCCCTGGACCACACGAGCCAAAGTGATTCTATGGAAACCCCCGTGAGGAATGTTATAAATTGGCCAGGAGACCAGCTCCTTTGAAAAAGCCTTTATTAGAAATCAGCTCTGGGTAGGGGGCCCGAGGGGCTGCGCACGCCACCGCTGCTCCCTGAAGACACCACGGAGGAGGAGGTGCAGGTCGAATCTGCTGCTGCTGGTGCTGCTGCAGAGTCGGGATTCCGTCCTCACGGGGGTTCCAATAGAATCACGTTGGCTCGTGTGGTCTAGGGGCGTTACCTTTCTCCAGTTTCTTTCAGGCCATGGCGACAAAGTAACAAAAGAATGCCTGCTACCTGCAGGTAGCTAGACATGTGCTTCGCACAGTCCCGTCCTTTTTAGGTCCAGTTTCTGTGTCGGCTCGCTGTCCCAGGGGTTTTTTTAGCTCTAACTGGACTCTCGGCTGCAGCCAGGCACCATGGGAGGTGATCTCCATATTGGGCGGAGCCCACAGCTCGACGGCCGAGGCAGGGAGCAGCAGGAAGCGGCGGGGGGGCGGAGCGGCAAGGCGGCGTGCGCGGTTTCGTCGGGAGAGGGGAGAGCCCAGGACCCAGGGAGAAAGGGTACAGAACTTGGACATAACGAACAGAAATTCAGGGTACAGATTCAACATGAATGGTTTGAAACAAGCAAGTAACAGTGCAACTTTAATTTTACAGCAAAACAATGTAACAAT
This sequence comes from Phylloscopus collybita, assembly GCA_027886175.1. Taxonomy (NCBI): domain Eukaryota; kingdom Metazoa; phylum Chordata; class Aves; order Passeriformes; family Phylloscopidae; genus Phylloscopus; species Phylloscopus collybita. The sequence continues at coordinate 8,499,634 of JAJNNQ010000057.1, forward strand.
ACAACTCGGGAGTGCATAACCTGGGGCTAATTTCTTTCAAGGAAGGAATCCCGACTCTGCACCAGCAGCAGCAGATTCGATTGCACCTCCTCCTCCGTGGTGTCTACTGGTAGCAGCGGTGGCGTGCGCAGCCCCTCGAGCCCCCTACCCAGAACTGATTTCTAATAAAGGCCTTTTCAAAGGAGCCGGTCTCCTGGCCAATTTATAACACCAGAGTCTGAGTCTGTTAGCTTTATACCCCTCCTGGGTTTGGACTCCATGTACATGTCCGGATTTGTCTCCCTGGTCCTGGAGTCGGGGGCGGGGGGGGGGGGGGGGGGGGGGATGTTGAAACTTCCATCTTGCTGATCAGGGTAGAATTCTAGAAGTTCCTTTGTTTCTTGGTGCTGTGGCTGATAGGAGAAACCGTGTCTGAAAGGATTTCCTGGGTATGGGAAACTCCTGAAGTACCCTTAATGTCCCAGATAAGATATCATCTCTGGGGCATCAATCCTTAACAAATGGTGATCATCTCTCACCTGGGCTGCTCTCCACCTCTCATTGGTATTGTAATTTCTTTGTCCTTTTCCTGGAGCTGGAGATGTTTCTTCTGCTCTTGGGGAGTTTCCTTTGGCATTCCTAAAACTACATGTTCACTACTACCTACTATAACAAGTGTTATGATAACATGAGGAATCCCTTATTACACATATCATATTATGAAAACATGAATTACCCCTTATTACAGCAGTGCATTAAAGCTAATTATCTAATGTTTAATTCTGTGTCACAGTCCAAGTCTTGAATTTTGCTTCTAATCCCAGCAAATTTTAAAAGAATTAAGACGACAGCATTTCAAACTAAACTAGGTAGGGGCTGCAATTTGTATGGCACAGGAATTTGTAAGGACAAGTGTAGCTGCACGGATTTTCTCTTCTGCTGGTGAGACCAACTCTCCTGATCAATTAATTCAGGTGAAAGGTGAGGAACAACTGTACCTGTAGCAATATACTGAGGAGGAGAATAGGGCTATTTTTCTGTGGGCCAGGTAAGCCAGATTGCCTTGGCTTTTGGAAACATGTAGGTGCCTAACCCCAAAGGCTGGTGGTTCACTGGGCATGGCTGGTCTGTTCAGCACCTACCACAGAGCCCTGCAGCAGGAAAAATATCTGAGAACAACAGCTCCCTCTTCTAGCCAACACAAACAGGCTAGAAAAATATCAGGAAAGTACCCAAAAAGCAAGGCAAAAGCTGCAGGGTAGTGTTGGTCTGACTTTAGTTATCTGTTGTTTTGTGGGGGAGGGAATTCTACAGCCAAACTGATTAGGCATTATATTAAGATGTTTAACAATCACCATTCATTATTTTAAAATGCCTGGCATTGTTTTCTGGTTTCCTCTGTTGTTGTTAAGCCTTTGTGTGGAAAGGTGAGTAACTGCACAGCTGCACAGGGAATAGTGGGAAGGTTGCCCTTGGGATGCAGATGAGTGCTGGCTGTGCCCTCGGGAATGCTGCATTGCTCTGCAGGGATGTGGGAGCCTTCACTGATTCATCTGCTGGCTGCCTTGGGAGAAGTGGGGTTAAAAAAACCCATAGGCTCCTGCCTGTCCGACACCTGACTTCTATTTTGGTGCTGGGGCAGGCTCAAATATATCACACTGTGTAAAACTGCCAGACAGTGGGTGCTTATGTAGAGCAAATGTGACTGGGTTTAGCCTTAGTAAAATAAATATGATGCTATTTTCACTTTAAAAATGCAAAGTGAAAAATCTCTATGTTTTCCAGGTCTCTGGAAGCTGCCAGTTACTCTCCAGGCCCAGTTGTGGTGCCACAAGGTGAGTTTTGTTCAGTTTCTGAGGAAGAAGGTGACTTTTAAAAGGGGGCAATGCAAGCTGCTGAAATGGCAGTGGCACCTGGGTGCTGGGGTCAAGGAGCCTCCCTGCTCCTGGAGGTGCTTAGAGCTGTCAGCAAAGGACAGCACCAGGAAAACTCCCTGCCCTGTTGCAGAGGATATTGCTCCAGAAAAGGCTGGTTTATTACTAGGCAATAATGATGTTAAAAACATAACAAAAACATGTAGATTTTGTTAGGTTGCATCTCATCTTTTTCAACTTGATGTTGAAAACATAGCAAACACATTTAGATTTTGTTAGGTTCTGTGTTGTCTTTTTCAAGTTGGTGTTGAAAACATAACAAAAACATGTAGATTTTGGAAGGTTACATCTCATCTTTTTTAGTTTTGGTGGTTTACATTAATATTCTCATGCTTGACTAGGGAGAAGCTCCCTGGAGGAAGCATTTCAGGCGAGTTTTGCTTCCCCTCTTGTTGCACTTGGACACGAAATAAAGATGCTTGACTCCACTTCGAAGAAGAAAATCAGAAGGCTTTATTGTCTAACTTTTAGTATCTTTTATAAGGTGTTCCGATACAGACTTAACATGATTGGGAAAAGGGAAAAACACCTCTCTAGTCCCATTGGTAGAACAAGAGAAACACAATCAGCACAGCTGTACAGATTTATTTTGAGAACATAAGTTATTTACAGAAATTGTCCTTGAAAGAAAGACTCCTGAGAAATCTTCCCTTGGGAAGAAATCAGCCACTGGCAGGCTGAAAACCTTTCAGACTCAGAAATATCAGGCCCACACTCTTGCGCTGTCCCAGCCCAGGGGAAGGGGGTGTGTGTTCAGCCTCAGTGAAGGCTGGAGGCACCAGGGAATGCTGGGCAGTTCTGGGCTGAGGCTGCAAAGCTGCCCTGGGAATAGGCTGGCCTGGCAGGCAGCTGGCTGAGCTACACATGGCAGGAAGAGTTTCTAGTAAGGAAAAGTACCCAGAGACTCTAAACAGCTTCTGTGGTCAGTCATGACTTGGGAAAAATGGTCCAAGGTGTGTTTATGTTGGCTGCTGGAGCATGGTGACTGGTTCTGCAGCAGAGGGGGCAGGACTGTGTGCTTGCAGTCCAGAAAGCCAACCCTGCCCTGTTTTGCATCACCAGCAGGTGAGGGAGGGGGTTCTGCCCCTTGTTCCACTCTTGAGATCCTCACCTGCAGTGCCACGTGGACCTGTTGGAGCAAGTTCAGAGCAGGCCGTGAAGATGCTCTAAGGGCTGGAGTATCTCTGCTGTGATGACAGGCTGAGAGAGCTGGGGGTGTTCAGACTGTGAAAGAGAAGGCTCTGAGGAGACTATAGAGTCCCTTCCAGTGCCTAAGGTGGATGCAGGATTGCTGGACAGAGACTTTTAATGGGGCATGTAGCTATAGGAAAAGGGGCAGGTCACAGAAGGGGTAGCCCTCTTTAAACTGTAAGAGGGCAGGTTTGGATGAAATATTAGGAAGAAATTCTTCCCCCTGAGAGTGTTCTGGCACAGGTTGTCCAGAAAAGGTGTGGATGCCCAAGGCGAGGTTGAACGGGGCTAGCGGAAGGTGTCCCTGCCAGGACAGCGGTTGGAACGCGATGGTCTTTAGGGTCCGTTATGCCGCAAACCGTCCTATGCCAGCGGCACAGCAGAGGGCGTCCTGCAGCAAGGACAAACCGCGCACGTGGAGGCGTGGGGAGGGCATGGCAGTGGGTCTGGCAGGGCTCGAAGCGCAGCGGGGCGCGGCTGTCCCCGTCCCGTGTCCCCGCCCGGGCGCAGTGGCTCCCCCCGGCGGTGGCGCGGGGCCCTGCGCTCCCAGGCTGCTCCGGGGCGGCGCCGCCCCCAGAGCGGCGGGACAAAGCGGGGCCGGGTCGGGCAGCGTTGGCGGCATGGAGCGCGGAATTGAGCGGAGCTGGCGGCGTGGCCCGCAGCCCGAGTAAGAGCCGAGCCGAGCCGAGCCGGGCCGGGCCGGGCCGGGCCGGGCCGGGCCGGGCGATGCGGCGGTGAGTGCGGCGGGGCCGGGTGCCGCCGCGATGCTCCGCCTCAGCCGCCTGGTGAGTGCGGGGTGGGGGGGAAGTTCGTTGTTATTATGTCTTTGCCTTGTGTTGGGGTTGTTTTCCCGCGGGGGCTCGGCGCGGGGCGCATCCCCCTCCTCGCGGGTCCGCCTCGGCTCCGCAGCGGCGGCTCCGTCCGACCCTGAGAGCCCTCCAGAAGTTGCCTTTGCTGCCAGAGCTCAAACCTTGTTTTTTTCCTCCCCAAACCTGTCGGAGGGGATTTTCCCGGCCCGGCAGCGCGCTCCCCAAACCGCGTGGCTCTTCCTGCCCTGGGTAGGATGCGGGCTGCTGCCCTCGCCGCCGCTCCGCGCCGCCAAACCCACCCCGATCCCTTCCTGCTGCTACATAAGCTGCTTGTAGATTTCACTGTGACCTCATTGCTTGGCCTGGGCTCTGTAATTACTCATTTTTTCCTTTTCCACAGCAAATGTGAGAACTGTTGTTTTAACATAATTTCGGGCGCTGCTGTTTATTCAGCAGTGTCATTGATTGTGCAGTGCGTAGTTAGCAAAGTTGCTGGAGTTCAGGCGATGGTGTGTGGTGCTAGCACAGCCCAAACACCCTGGGAGGCTCCGGAGCCGCTTCCCGAGGCACCACCCGGTACCTGCTGGGATAATGGGCTCTGCCCGCAAGGCCGGAGCCGCCGGGGGACGCGCTCTCAGTCACTTTTGGTTTGGAGCGAGATATTTGTGCCAGATTTTGCAGGCTTGTATGTAGTACAAGGGACTCTAAATCTCCTTTTTAAGTCTGGAGATAGCTCTGTGGAGCTTGCGGGGGGGGGGGAACGGTTTGATTTGGGGTTGATTTTCCCGTTTGCAGGCTGTGTTTCTGTTGCAGGCTCTGGGTTAGCCCCGTGGAGAACACACCTACCGCAACAACCATTGTTTTGCAACCTCGGGGACACATAGATCAGGTGGAAACTCAGTGCCCTGTATTGCTGGCTTTGATGCCTTTTGAGTTTAGCTCTGTCCTAAGTGCTTCCTACCCCACCCACCCTCGCAGGTGTTTTTGTCCCAGTCATGTCGAGAGGCGTTTGTGGTTTGAGGCATCTTCACTGAGTTCAGTTAAAAGCTTCTTTAGGTGGCTGCTTCCTGTAAGCAGGTAACTGGAGGTGCCTAGCTGGGTTCTGGATCCAGCACCCTCCTCACTCGTGAGGAGCAGTCCCTGCCTTGCCCGAAGGTCCCACACAGTCTCTGTGTCACCTCTCTCAGTCCCTCGGCGTGGGGAGGGGATGTTTAGTGCTGCTGGGGCGTGATGTCCTTTGATGTGGAGAAAAAACATCCCGAGCACAACCCAGGTATTTTTAAACGCTTTGTGCAAGGCTGAGCTGTTGCAGCACCTATTTGGAAGGGTAGAGGTGGTTTTCTGGCTGGAGGAACAGCTCTGTTCAGGGACCAGGACAGAGTGCCAGGTCATCTGCAGTGTTGGTTGTAGGGGTTTAGGCATTGTTTCCACCTCCTGGCTTTGCAAGCAGCATTTCAGCAGCAACGAGCTGTTTGTTATCAAGCTCGAGCAAGTGGCACGGGTGCCCCCATATCAGCCTTTGATAGAGCAGCTCCTGCCATGCTGCTGCAGCTCTGCCCTGTCCCCAGCCCTGCAGGGTGCCACAATAGGCTTGGGTCAGTCTTCTCCCTCCTGCTCCATGGGAGGAGAGGGCAACCTGTGCCAATCCCTGTGGAACTATCCCTGAGGTGCTGTCTTGCCCTCAGTCCTGGATGGGTAGTGCTGGACTTCAGGGGATGCTCATCTTGTGGCAGTGGCATTGCAGAAATTCACTGCAGTTATTAAAGGCTGCAGATTTTCTGACACTTAAGGTCCCATAGGGCTACTCAGACAAACATTGTAACCTCCACTGTGTGGTCTCTGCCTGAGGCTCATAAATACCAACAGATATTAAAAATCCTGTTTTCAATTGTGACTCAACTTAGGCACAATGGATGTGACTTGCCCTATCAACATGTCTGTGACTCTGTTTTTCCCTCCTATAAACTCTTATCCTGGATAGGGTATGAAATGGGATGGTAAAAAGAGCAAGAAGGGTAGAGTGGTGCATGTGGGTCTGCTTAGCTACCTGGGGGTACAGACTGATGCTCTTCAGAAACAAATTGGATTCTGAACTTTGATTTGCACCACTGAAATAATCCCTGTCAAAGGAAGAGTGGGTCTGGGATCACTGTGGGGAGGTGGGATTGAATTGTCATGGTTAATCCTCTTTTAGGAGATACTGTCAACTTGAAATATAACGTTAATTCTTTTTTGGAAACAGATTCTAGCACTGGAGTCTTATTTTTAATTTCCTGCTGCTTGTACGGCTGTTGTGGTGAGGATGTGGGAGTAGAGTGGGGAAGTGTGCGGGTGTCCACAAGAGGGTTGGGGTCACTCTGCTGTGCTGGGCTCCTCACAGGGCTGGAGTGAGCACTGTCCAGTTCCTGACTCACTGGGAAGTGCTGGTCCCTGTGTTGTGCATCAAAGACAGTGTGCTTTTTTGTCGCTGTGGGACACAAAGAAGGAGACACGGACTCGTTCAGAAGGCTGTTGGACTCCCAAGGAGGGAGCCGAGAGGTTTATTGTCCAAACCTATTTTATACCTTTTTACCAAGCACCCACCTTAGAGGTGGGACTCCTGGAACCATTGGTCATTTGTAGAGACCATCACGCGAAGTCCCTCCCATGGGAAAGCGTGTGGAAAACATCTTAAGTTTACAAATAGCATGACCTTGCTCAGCAGTTCTGTCCTGGGAGCAGAATTCCCAAAAACCAAAACATGGCAGGCACAAACTGTGGCAACACTTTTTCTCATGCATTATTACTCTCCCCATATTCTTTGGGTGTGTGCAGACAGCTGTACCCTGGGGCCACAGCTCTGCCAGTGCCCACTGGTGTAAGAAATAAGTGAGAAATGCAGAAAGAGAAGTTACTGATGCCCTCATTGTTTTCAGTTTTTCTTCCAACTTGCTTTTATTTAAGGCTGGTCTGGAAGTGAGTCCTGGGAGCTGTGACCCTTCGCACGGTGCAGGAAGGCTGGGATGGTGGGTGAAGCACCCCAGGATGCTCTCTCTCCTCTTGGGATGCCTGGTGCTGGCTGAGCCCCTGGGCTGGTGCTGGCCTGTTGTGGTGCTCTGTCCTGGGTCTCCTGCCTCTGCAGTCAGTGCAGTTCCTTGCTCTGGTACTCCTGTTTGCGTTCAAAACCTAGAATAAGTAAGAAAACAACAAACATTTTGTAATTGGCAGCAAAATTCTGTTTGAATGTTTGTGCAGTGTGTAACAATAGGACCTTAGTTGTGTTATTCCAATTTAATTAAATACCTTGGGGCTTGATCCTCTTTGCAGCCTGTGCCCTGATAAATCCCCGGTGTTTGGTGAGTGCTGGGCTTGTGAGCTGCTGGTCCTCAATGCTGCTTGGTGTTGGGGGAAGAAGGTACCTCTTAGATGGGTGTGCAGTGGTTGTCCCTGGGCTGGACTTGTGTGGCTCTGTGCCTGTGCTTTGTCCTAGGCTGCAGTGATGCTCTCTTGCTGCTCCTCTCCTGCGGTCTGCATCCCTCTCTCCTGTGCAGCTGCCAGCAGTGGGGGGTACCCCCAGCTTGGTTATGGGGCCCTGTGGGGCAGGTCCTGCCTGGAGCTCTGCAGGAAGGTACCCCACTGAGACTATTCAGATGGCTGAAAATGGGAAATGGCCCAAAGTCACTTTTTAGGTGGGAAGTAAATTCCCCACTGGCACTGGGGAATAGGTGAGAAGGGACAGGGGTGGATGGGGAGAGCCCCTGGGGTGCAGTGGGCAGTGTGGGGCTGCTCCCTGCCCAGCTCGGGGGGATGCTGGAGTATGGCTTGTGGAAGGTGTCCAAGACTGCAGTGGAGGATGCTGATTTACACTCCCATCTTTAGGATGTGCAGCAAGTGTGTAATAAAATCTATTTTTGGACACAGAGCACATCTGATTTTCTTTCACACTTTTTTTTTCCCATAGAGTGTGTGTGTGTGATTGCAGTTCCTATTCTAATAATAAAGATGATTACAGGTAGGAGTTGGAAGCTGTAAGAATTGTCTTTCCCCCCCAGTCCAGCCATGTTAACACCTGGAGAGTGAGGCTGTATGTCAGATACCTTGTACCTGACTGCCAGCTTCTGCAAGAAGTGTTTTGCTTTCACTGATGTGACAAAAACCTGCAAGCAGCAAAGGTTGGGGCTGGGGTGTCTGTGACACCAGGTAGCAGTTCTGCTTGGAGAAATCCCACACTTCCAAAGAGTATGGATTTTAATGAAGCCACTTGAATTTTTCATGGAAGTTGCTGGAATTTTATTTTTTAAGATGTGTTTAGTGTGATAGCAGCATTCCATGTGCTCAGGCCAGTTCCCAATGTAGCAGCCACAGGGCAGCCCATTTATGACCACAGAGAAGTCAAGGGAGGCTCAAATAGGGAAGCTGGAACTGCAAAAAGCTTAAGGTTGCAATCCCTTATTGGTGCTCCTTCCCTGGAAAATGGGGACACAGAAGTTTCTCAAGTTCTGGGGGACCTAAGGGTTTCTCAGATCCTTGTAACAATTTCCTCTTCATTGTCTCCTAACTGTAGCTTTATTCCCAGAAATAGCTCAGCCATTTGGCTACAAATAAATAAAAAACCAAAAAACTTGGCCTGGGATAAACAGCTGTGTGGAGGCATTCATGTGTGCAGTTAAAGTTTGGGGAATTTGGAAATCGCTGTAGGGAGGTCTGGAAAGCACCGGTCAAACATTAATAAGTGATGCTTCTAATTAAACCTGTGGCATGCTGAAACTTTTCTGTGGAGAATAACGAGTCTTGGCTGTATTTTCTTCTTCCCTCCATACCACTTTTGTCCCCAGTTGGTATTTTGCTAAGAGTAATGGTGATTATCTGGGCTGTGTGGGAAAGGTTCAGAGCTGAGCTGACTGGAGCTGTAGCTGAAGACATGGCGATTTGCTTTTAATAATAAAATTTGTAAAAGGAAACAGGACATATATTAATAACAAGCTTTTCAACCTTGCCTTTAATTTCATCCTGTTGCCTTTGGTTTATGTGTTTCCTTTCTGATTAAAACTGCTGTTTTCTGGCTTAGCTGTCTAGTGGAGAGATTTATATTTTTTAAGTGTTTGTTAAAAGCAAAGCTGATGGAGAGCATTCACGGTGTCTGTAAGTCAGACAAAACCTTCACACCCAAATTAGTTGTTGTTGGCCAGTGATCATGTTTTTAGCAATGCAAATTTGGTCCCTATGAGCATCTTCCTCCCATGGCACCATACTTGCATCTCTTACCCTAGATGTGTAATTCCTTGCATTGTGGGGCTGTGTTCCCTTGGGAGATTTAAACCCACTATCCTTGCTGAGAAAATGCTGGACTGGCCAAGTGAGGGAACATCTCTGTGGCCAAGATGTGCCTGCCAGAGGAGCTGGCATTGCAGGGGTAAGGGAGTCACTGAGCAGGGTGCCTGGGAAGGGGGAATTTTCCAAGCAACCTGGACACAGGGTGATCGAGTGTGCTGTTAACCCATTTGCCTTTCCTTGGAAATGTTTGCTCAGGGGATTTTTCAGGGGAGTTTCCTGTATTTATTGTGTGGGAGGGGGGTGCTGAGGCTGGAGGGCAGCGGGGGAGGTTCTCTTGCATGGCTTGGGCAGTCACTCTGGTGGCTTTCTGCCCAAATGTGTCCCCTGCTGAGGGGAGAGGGCAGCAGCTCCTGCCCTGTGCCAGGACAGGCTATCCTGAGGTTATCTTGAAAAATGCTTTACCTCTGCATCTAGACTGAAATCTGCTTCTCGCTGCTCATATTGGAAATATTTCTGTGCTTTCTGAGGTCTGGGAAAGATGGGCTGGGTTTTCCTGAGCAGGTTTTGCCAGTGCTATACACAGGGTGTTGTGCACTTCACCTGTCTGTGCTCTCTCCAGCCAGCACACCTGTGTCCAGGCCTGGCTTGGGGCCCCACAGGTGATGCTGTGGCAGCCAGGAGAGCTTGGCACACATCTGCAGCTCTGCTCCTGCCAGCTCCCTCACCTCTTGCAAGTAGACAAGATGTTTTTTTTTTTCCTACTTCAATTACCAAGCAATTGAGGTTCAGTGGTGGGGTTTTCCCTTGTTTGCCTGGGGATTTGCAGCTTTCTCTAACTTGTGGGGACCATACAGGCTGCAGGCAGGGCTGGTCCCCAGCAGCTGGGGGTGCTGGACTGTGGCTATGTTTGGTGATCACCTGCTGTCACTCAGGAGCCTCACACCGCTGGGTTGCTGTTAGCAGTGGGCACAGCATGAAGGACACAGTGAAATGGGCTCTGCCCAGAGCCTGTCCTACCCTTAGGGACACTGTGCCAGTCAGAGGGGTGTCTTGCCATTGCAGATAGGTAACAAGGACACTGCTGCTCACGTTGCTGATGATTATAAGCCATTTCTGTTATTACTATTCAAATAATTGTACAGTAATCTTGTGTAGTTTTGCTCCCCTGAGGCTCCCTGCACCCTTTCCATAGGCTGGCTCCACGACCAGTCAGTATTTTGCTTTTTTGCAATAAACTTGACTCCAAGACTTGAGCATGGAGCTGTTTTGTGGAGTGCCTTAACTCTCCTGTGGGAGGAGGGTGATGCTGCTGCTGCCTGTGCGCTGCAGGGGATGGCAGTGAGTAGCAAACTGGTTTAAAGCTTGATTTACTAACTTGTAGCCTGGGGAAACAGTGAAACTTCCATTTTAAAAGGTTTCCTGTAGCCCTGGTTCATGCCTGAGATGTTTTGGTTTTCTGAAACACTTTTCCCAGAGAGTTTCTGTAAACAAGAGACATGTTTTTCTAACTGTAACCTTTGTTTACATTCTTTCCCTAGGAGAGACTTTTTCTTGATGTCCCTCTGGTTTGACCAATGTGATTGAAGAAGTTTGTCTTTGTTTCACCAATTGAGTTGTTCTCTGTAGAATAGTATAAAAGGGAAGAAATTGCCGGAAATAAACAGAGTCATTGTCAGCCTTCTGAAGTCGAAGTCTGTCTCGTGGTCTTCAACAGCATCAGGTCTCTGCCTCCTGCCCTCTCCTGGCTCCTGCTTGGCAGCAGCACGGCTGCTGAGTCAGGAAAAGCCTGTTTTGTCAAGAGGCTGCAGTGACTTATATATATATACACATGCGTTAAATATACATGCATGCAATATATGCACATTAAATATGCATATAAGCAATATATAGAGATGCATTAAATATATATATTTCTTTTTGCTTATGGGCTCTTTCTCAGGCTTGGCCAAAACCCTGGGAGCTGCTGGGCAGTGATTAGCACAGGGCACCACTCTGATGGTTGCAAAGTGCATTTGGATACTGAGCTGCACATCGGACAGTGGAGTGGGGAGAGGAGCTGAGGCTCCCTGGTGGAAGAGAAGCTGTCCTAGGTTTTGCTTCTCCTCCCCTCCATCATTTTTCATGCTCTCATAGGGATGCTCACTGCCACATGCTGATCAGAACCAATACTCTCCAAAATGTTTAGCTCCTTATACAATCCCTTCTGCATGTGATTTGCAGTTTGTCCACTCCTGTGGGCACCTGTTTGCATCCTGCTGACTCCAGTGTTTGTTTTTTTTCCCCAAACCTCAGTTGTGCTGTTCCGGAGGGAATTCCAGCTGAAGCCCATTTAGTCTAAAAGCATATTTCCTCTGGCCATCCAGCCTAATTGATAGTGCTTCAGAGACCTTTTTCCTGCCCTCCTTAATGAAAGCTTAGTGCATGATCCAGTTGTTTGTAAAGAACTTTTTGTTTTCTTCCTGCAGCAGAAGGAGGGGTAAGCCCCTGCAAGGCTGTTCTAGCTGGGTATTTTGCTCTCAAATCAGGCTTTTCTTTTTTTTTTTTTTTTTTTTTCCCATCTTGAACAAAATTCCTGTTAAACTCCATTGTGGCCTTTGCTGAGTAATGCTTTGCTGCAGGCTTTTTGCTCCTGTTTTCAGCTGAATTTTCAGGATCTATAGGTGAAAGGACTCCAGCCTTGCTTATGGAGGGCTTGGTAATTTCTTGCTGTGTGTTTTCAAAGAATCTTTTCACCTGGCATGTCTTAAAGTGTGCTGTATACCCTAACAAGATTCTAGGAGATGATTGAAGTGGGAAACAGAGACATCGCTCACTTGGTCAATGTAATTTGTTTGCAGTATTGTGGCAAATGCACTGATTTGCAAACCAGAGGGATCCTCTCTTTCTTGTGCTGTAAAGGACCTAGAAAAGCTGAGTAAGACATGCAACAGGCAAGACCAGACAATTTGAAGTGCTTCTTTGGTACTGCCATCCAAGATCTCTTCAGCAGTAATACAAATTAAATACTGCTTGAGTGCAGTGATGCTGTGCTCTGTTGCTGGAGTCTCAATTGGCTTAAGAGGGGAAAAATAAAAATCTCACTGCCAGGAAATTAAATGCAGGGGGGAAAAAAATCCACTTTTGTGAGCAGCCCTTCTATCTTTTATTATGATTTCTGTGTAATTCCTCCCTAGCATTCATACAAAGCCAAGCAGCTGCTATCTGTAGGGACTCAGACTGTACTCAGGGAGACTGGAAAGCCAGCCTTGAAATGCAATATTAATACGTTTTTTTCCTGTTTGCTTTGGGGGTGGTGTTTTGCATGCCACTTTTGTTCAGTCTGAGTTGTGGAAGGTTTTTATTCTTTTTGTTTTTTCCTCCTTCCTTACAGCTCACCTTTTCTTACATTGTTTGCTCAGGGAGGGAGTGCAGTAAAATTAGCTGCGATGCCCAGAGGGCTGTTGTCCTCATACCAGCCAAATTAATATTATGGAGCACATAATTTCCATGGGGTGGTTTCTCCCAGGGCAGTTGAATGGATGGAAGTGGGACTTCCCTCTTGACAAGTAGCCTTGCAGTAAGTGCAGGGTGGGAAGCAATCAGGCAGAGAGAGGAAACCTTGGGTGAAGGAGCTCGCGTTGGTAACAGTGAGAGCAGGAAAGCCCATGTCTTGGTGCCTGGTTAGGGAAAGAGACTGATGGGATGCAGATGGCTGAGTCATCTCCAGGGATGCTGGCCTGCTCTCCAGCACAAGATGGGCTCACTCTGCAGCTGTTGGTGCTGGGCTACACCACAGTGAAACCCCCAAGCTCCAAGCCTGAGGTCCCAGCGCTAGTGAAACCTCAGCTCCCTGTCCCTGTGTCTTTGCAGCTTTCCTGGCTGCTGTGCTGGGCGGTGCTTGATGTGGGGCTCGCTCAGGCTCTGCTCTGCTGCCTTCCCCAGCCTGGCCGGAACAGGAGCCAGAGGATTTCCTGAAGATAAATAGTTCTAGGCCGCATGGTGAGGATTTCTCTCCTGACTGGGTGGATTTCACTGATCGAGTATCTTGGTATGACTGTGCCTGCAAGCCCCAAGGATGAATCTGTTGGTCATTGTAGTACCCAGAAATGAAAATTTTCCCAGTGTGGTCTGGGTCATGGGGAGCTGATTTTGGCTGTGGAGCAAGGGGTGAAGTAGGTGATTTCTACCTCTTTTCCCTTTTATCTCCTGCTTTTGTGGAAACATTCGTCTGTAGTACAGCAAGGGGCAAAGTTAGAAAACCACAGCTTTTATGGTTTTGGAGTTGAAAACCTTGATCTGAACCCGTGTGAGTGAGGAGCATGGGGAGGTGCTGGGACCTCGGGTACCCATTGTGGGGATTGACGGCACCCCAGGATGCTGGTGCAGGACTTGGGGAGTCCCTGCAGGGTGGACCTGCCTTCGCCTCCCTCCTGGTGGCTGTTGTTTGGGAGATAGCTTCCCTGGGGGCAAGCTTCATCTGGGGCATGGGTCTGGGCAGCCCTGAGTGCCAGCCCTGGCTTTTGGGGTGTTGTGGTGAGGTAGGCCCTGGCAAGGCGGTCTGCAGCCTCTGCCCCTGGAGTGTGGACAGCCAGGCGGGCTTGCTTCCCAGGGGAAAGGAAAAACTGCTCTGGGAAATGGGCTTCTCGCCAGTCAGCTGGCAGCCTGGCTCTGAGATGCTGGGAAAACTTAAAAAGGGGCAAAATGTTTGTAGGTGGCAGAGGTTAAAGTAGTGTCTGGCCAAGCTGGGATGCATAACATAGCATTTAAGGTTTTTTCATTTCCATAACTGAAGAGCTCAGGCTTTCAGAGGACCGGAAAACAATGGGAAAACCAACAAATTATAGCTCTGCTGGGTGATGCAAGCACTGACAATTGCAAACTGGGAGTTTTTTTCCATTTTTCTCTTATTTTAATTTTTGCCAGGCCAAATCACTGCTCTGGAGAGCTTGCTGCCCTGTTAAAATAGCTGCCAATGATCAGACATATGTGCACAGCTTGAGCTGGGGAGAGGAGGGAGGAAGAGTTTTGAAGACTGGAAGACCTCACTGTATTTGCTTTGTGACCTCTGCAAAACATTTGGCTCTTAGTCAAAGTCCTTTTTCTGTTCTTGAGCCTCAAGTGTTCCCATGAACCTGAATTTTATATGCTGGTGGCATGCTGGTCGAACTTTTCTTTTGGACTGCCAAAAATAAAGATTTGCTGCCTGTATTTCAAGATGAGCAATGGTTTCATAACCCTGGCTGCCAACAGGGCAGGGAAAAAAAAGAATTGAGATGCTGAAAACTTCCGAAGGTCAGTGGTCGTGTTTGAGCAGGAGCAACAGATTTTGCACAAAACAGCAGCACTTAAGTAATGCTGCCCCAATTGATCCCATCTCGGTTTGGCTTTCTGCATCACTCGTGAACATGGCTTTGTGCAAAGTGCTGAACAGAAGCTGTGATTGCAGCCATTCTGGCATGTTTGCTGGGAAGATGCAGTACTGCCTGGTTTGAGGGTAGATTGCCTCCAGAAGGAAAAACAATCTGTGCCAAAAAAGGTCTTTTCAGCTGTCACCCCTGTCCATGACACTCCTCAAGTCTAGGATAGGGCTGGGCCCTCCTTTAAATTTATTACCTAGGGAAAAAACCTCCTGTATTTCCTTTCTCCACCCTTATGAAATCTTTCAAGTAGCCTTTTCTCCTGTTCTCTCCACCCAGCCATGTCTCTATCTGCTTTTATCAGTGGCTTTGTTGGCTAAGTCAGCTTTTCTAGGAAATGCATCCTGGTTGGGCTCTGCTGTTCCCCAGCCTGCTGTCCTTGGTGAAGGTGATCTCCCTGTAAGACCATATGGTGAGGCAGCAGGTCTTGGGGATAGAGGGGATGTGGGGATGGGCTCTGGCTGGTGCCCCTTGCTTGGCTGCACTTCCACTTGTATTAAGGATGGTGTGATCTGGTTCAGTGATGCTATGCTAGAGCTCACCATGTACTGCTTTATCATCCCCAGGGACGAGGTCTGCGTGTTGAGCCCCATCACATGCTGGCTGTTGTGTAAAACCCCCAGGTACTGGCCCTTTCCCCATGACTCCTCTTTTGCTCTTGCCTTTTCTTTAGGTCTGGAGGCTCTCATGGTTGCCCCTGCTGCCCCCACCTTGGCTGGAGCCAGCTTAACCCAGCGGTCACTCCTTGGTGGTCATGTTTTGTCCCTGGCTGAAATACCAGTGGGAGCTTCAGCCTCAGCACAGGAGAAGGGATACTGGTTTAAATTTCAACCTTCTGTTTTCCCAAGGTGCCAGCCTTCCCATCCTGCTTAGGAATGAGCAGCAAAGTCCCATCCAGTGGGAAATGAGATTGAGCAGTGTGCACCTTCAGCCCTTCCTCTTGGACCTATGAGCTCTCAGCATTGCTGATACAATGTTGGTTGGTTGTTTTTTCCAAGGTCTGTGCATGTTATTGACCCTTTCATGTAGGTATAGAGAGAGTGGTGGGGTTGATCCTGATTGATGGAGTTCTCTCTCTAAATCAGGAGATCTGCCTAAATATGTGGTCGTTGTGGGTAAGCACAGTCCAAGCTGCTGAATTAAGGGTATTCTCAAAGCATTGCTTGTACCCTCATAGAAATGACTGAGGAAAACTGGCAAGAGGAAATCTCAATTAAAAATATATCAGTTGGGCAATGAGCTTGATGTGCTGAGCAACTTCCCGAGGCTGATGGATGTTCTGGGGAGGTTACGGTAAATTTATGGAGGCTTTTTAAAATTGTGGATGTGTTTTCCTTTGTTCTTCTGAGGCTAAATGAAACAGGAGCTAGAACAGGCTAAGTTTTGGGAGGTGCTGTTATTTTTGCAAGTTTTTTTTGTAAATCAGGCTGCCTTCTCTACTACCTTTATGATAAATGGAACAATACAGGAGCAATTAGACTTAAAAGTATTCATGAGATCAAAGCCAAGTAATGTGATTTAATCTTTCTTTCACATATATTTAATATAAGCTGTGTTTTCATTCAAATGTTCGAGCTTTGTACTTGTGCTGTATAATCTCTGGGTTTAGCAGATGACTTTTTTTTTTTAAATGCCTGTGGTTTTTATTAGATCTGTTTTCTATGAGTTATTTGTGTTTACTTTGTGGCTTAAAGTTATCTTCAGCAAACATGAAAGGAGAGGGGTTTTTTTACTAGTTAGTTCTGGTTTTGGTGCTTTCTGGAATTGTAGTAAATCAAATGGTGGTATTTTTCTAGTTTTTCTTCTGCCACTGTTTTTTTTTTCTGGAAACAGGGCCAGAAGGTAGCACAGACACTTGCTTTCCATATGGGGGATATAATTAAACACTCTTGTTTGCAATTGCCCTAGAAATAGTCCTCTTGAAGTGATTCCTTGTCAGTGGTGACTGCAGAGCACAGATTCACCTCTCCTGTTGAACTCAGTCTAACTCCATTAATTTTTACCCAGGCTTGCTAATTTTTATCCAGGTTTGCAACTTTTATCCAGTTTTATCTGGGTGCTGTGCATGGTAATGTGATGGATTCCTGGAAATTGGGGAGGGTTGCTGAAGAAGAGCCTCTCCCCGTGGCAGGTGGGAGCGGTTGTGCTGGGGAGGGACATTTCTGGGGGAGAAGGGCACAGATGGAGAAGGGGAAAGAGGCACAAAGGGACACTTGCCTGAACTCGGGCGGAGAATTTGGGGACTGCTGTGGGCTGCAAATGTAATTCTGCCATCTCCATGTAATGTTCCAACAGCTTCAAGTCATCAGTATGTTGGGTTATTAATTGCATCCCTGGGCATTTTTATTCCTGGCCTGATGCCTACAAATCAAACTCGTTCTTATCTCCTCAAAGAAAAATTTATAGTGAAATGCCAAGCCTCAGGTGACCTTCCATGGGCATGTAGGTGGGCTTTTTAAGTTTGGGCAATGTAAGAAAATAGCCATTATCCCCCCTAATGCCTTGATTTCAGAACTGCTGCTTCTGGCAGTACGTGGGCTTTATAAAAGGTTCAAGTATGGGAAGGTTGGGTTATATCAAAGCATTTGACAGAACACATTCCTGTGTGAGTTTCTCCCTGGCACGAGAAGGGTGATGCTGCAGCAGCAGCCCTTTTCCCTGCCAAGCATGGTCAAAGGCAGGATGAGCAGCCAGTTGCCAGCTTGAGGGATGCTCCTGGCAGAACAGCTTTGCTTCCCTCATCTTTATCTCTTATGATTTGTGTCTGACTCTCTGGCTGTTGTCTTCCAGCTGAGCTCCTTCAGGAGAAATCTGGTTTGGATGCCCTGCTGAAAGATTGACTCACTGATGGGCTTGGTTAGGCACTGGGGGAGTGGAACAGGAGCGCTGAACTGAAGCTTGAAACATTGCAGGAAAGACCTACATCTTTGGGGCTGGTCCTCAGGTGATGCAGACAGGATAGTGGCTGTGCTCAAAAAAGCCTCCTTCCCTCCTTCCTCTCAGTTCCTGGTGTCTGCAGTGTCCCCCTGGTGCTGCTGCTATATGTCTGCCAGCTGCTGGGAGCTCTTCTGGGCTGCAGGGACACAGTACAGCAGATGGGTCTATGGTCACCTACTGGCATCCCCAGGTCCTCCAGGCTTGGTGGGAGAATGCAGTGTGGCTTCCCTGGCACTGTCCCCACACCGTGCCTAGTCTGACACTGCTGCTTCCTGCAGACAGCTCTACTTCTCCCAGTGCTCACACAAACACCATGCCTCCAGCCCAGGGAGGTGAGAAAGTGCCTATGAGGGGAATGCAATTGTTTATTTTCTTGAATAATCCTTTTGGCAGGCTTGGCTCTAAACAGCAGGAGAAACTCTGGCTTTTGCCTGCAGCAGCTCACTCCAGCACTGTGGACTCTGTAGAACCCCATCGGGCAATGAGGCAGCTGCTGGAGTTGCATCCAGGTAATATTCTTTTTTTTTTTTTTTTTTTTGCCATCAGAATTAAAGTTTTTCATGAAAGGCAGTTGGAAAAAGTCATCTAAATCCTCTCCCTGCTAATCTGCATATTTTATAATTTTCCCAAAAGTCTGGCAGTTATTCCCTAAATCTGCCTCTAAGTCTCTATTGAGAGCCATTATTAAGATGTAGCAATCTATTAACGACCTGGTGAAGGCCCAGACTGGGCTCATCAAAGTGAGAGCTTTTAATTGCTGAGCTTAGCCAACACCTCCTGCTGCAGGCGTCTGGTGTGTGCTCGCTTTTTGGGGGGTGCAGAAGAGAGAGATGTGGTGTTAAGCCTTCCAGCTTCTGGTGTGGCTGTGGGAAGGTGTGGTACCGTGGGGTGGTTGAGGGAATGGGAAATAAAATGCCATGAGTGGTGGGAGCCTGGTTAGACCATGGGAGGGCTGGGATGCACTGTGGAGTTAGAGTGTCATTGTTACTGTGGCATTACACTCATCTGTGTAGGTGATGCTGCAGATAAATAACTGAAGGGATTGGGGGATGGAAACCCTCCTAGTAGTTTGCGCTGATAACTCAGTGTGGCTTGGTCAGCCAACACACCACACCTGGGTTTGGGTTCTCCTCTGCTCTGAGGCTTCACATACACCATGCTTTCTGTGGGTAGTCAGGAAATCCTTGTATATATTTTTCCAGAAGTGCTTTAAGCAGAACTTTGTGGTTTCCATGCCAATGCCTGTGAGTGGCAAAACCTCACCCTGCTTCTTCCATCGGCATAGGCAGGGGATGCTGTCACTTCCTCCCTGTGCTGGAGGGATGCTCACCAGGCACGCCTGGCTCCAGAGCCTGGACAGGGGCACAACGGGCACCAGATGTGGGGACATCTGTCTCAGCTGCCTGGTACTGCTGTGGCATGGATGCATGGCTCTGCCTCTTGCTCCTGGGGCACAGGTTGGTGAGACTGTGGATGGCACCTCCGTAATGCAGCAGATACATCAGGGAACCTTTTTTGGGTCTAGTTTGTAGTTTGGAGAAGGTGCTGTTTGCTGCTGCTGCGGTAGTGGCATGGCTGGGAGGATGGTGGCATTCCCTAGCTGGGAGTGTGCGCCAGCCCTGCCCACATTTGGGACCTGGTGGAGGTGGTCAGTGCTGGGGATGCTGGTGGCTGGTGCTGGCTCTGTCAGGAGGTGCAGGGACATTGTGTAGGGCATGAGAATCCTCCTGCTCTGAGCATCAGCCACCGGAGGTGTGAGAATGGCTGTAGCGAGAGCAGTCAGCATGCCTCCCCAGGTATAGGCATGGTGTAAAAACACTTCTTTAATTAAAGGTATTGCAGACGTGGGTGGGAAACAGAGGAAGGGAAGAGCTGTGGCTTCCTTTGGGCAGATCCTGCTCCTGGTGTAACAGGATCCATTCAGTTGTTGCTGCTCCAGGTCCACCGGTTTTAACTGTTTCATTGTTTGGTTTTGACACTTTCCCCAAGCAGCAGTTAGTCCCAGGCCTTCTGCCTTAGCATGTTTTTCTTCAGAGCACCTTTTCTCTAGCTGGGTTTAGTTTTCACCTTGACAAGCTGCCTGCGATGAGCCCTTTGGACAAGGGGATGGATGCTGAGCCGGATCCAGGGCTCTCCAGGAGCATCCATCTGCAGCAGGCTGAGCCTGTGCTGGGCAGCTGACATGGGACAGGGATTTGGCATTTTTGACACCTGCTCTAGTGAGGTTTCAAAGCAAGCAAGCTGTAGGGTTGAGGATTGGCATGACTAAGTGGAGCAAGAAGAGTATCTGCTGGTGTTTTAGCAGCCCTGCTGCCTGCTAATGCCCTCAAACCATAGACTGTGACAAATGTCTTCCCTATTCATGTTTTAAAATTCAAAGCCTGAGCTCTAAGGAAATCTTATCCTGGTCTAACACCACTCTTTCCTCCTCACCCGTCTTCCCCCATTTGTTCTTAGCGGGCATTTTAAATTCACTGTGTAATTTTAAGTTCAGCATCACAAAATGCATCCTGGTCCCAGCCAGGTCTTCTCCCTTGGCTGTGAGCATCTGTGGCAAGGACACTTATATGGAAGGGGGAACCTGGACAGAATGAAAAGCTGATTTTTAAACTATTGCACAGTTCTGTTGTTTTTGAAAATAAAGTTTTCTGATCCACTGAGAAACTTGAGTGTGCTGGGCTGGCTTGGAGCTGGAGGCTGATGGAGATGGAGCTCACAGTGCTGCCTCAACCACTGAGAGCTTCCAGTGGACTGCAGGGACCTGCCTGGCCTCGGCTCTGTCACAAGCTGGGAAAGGTTTTAAAAGAAGTTACAAGGAGTTGTAAATTCGATGTTGCAGTTACATTGAAATAGTCGAGTTCTGCTACTTTTGGTGCATTCAGTTGCTTTGTATACTGTGTGTAAACATCCTCTCCTTTGGATCGGGAAGATCTGTCTGCGGTTTGCAGGGTGCTGTCACCTGGGTGTCCTGGAAGGGCTGTGGGGTGACTGAGTCTCTGCTAGAGCCCCATGTTGCTGATCACAGGTGTCTCAGGGCTTTGTGCAAGGGCTGCTGTCCTCCTGCAGAGCAGCCCTGCTCCCCTGCTGAAGTTATTCCGCTACAATTCCCCTTATCCTGCTGCCATCAGTGGGGCTGTCATCAAGCCCCCATGACATGAGGCTGACATTCACTTGTGATGTCTCATTCTGCTTTAAATTAAACCCCCAGGAAGCCCAGCTGGCTTCCCAGCACCCCGTGTGTCATCTTGAGGAGTTTGTGATGTAAAACTGTCTGCTTCATTTTCACTGAGATTTTTAAATAGCAGAAGCAGACCCTTTTGGTTTTTTGAGCTGAGTACTAAATCTGTGCGTACCAGTGTGGTGGTGAGACATTTTGCATGAGCTCGAGGGTTGGACAGAAGAGTGAGTGTAAGGGAGGGTGCAGTTGCCATTGTCCTCCATGCAATGAATAAACCCAGAGCTGAAGGATTCTCCAGGTCAGGACTAGGAAGAGTTCTTTACTAGTGTGTATAACAAAGCAAACAAACAACAACTACAGTATTAACAACAAAACAGAACCTGGAACCTCGAGGGCTTTGCTTCACAAAACCAGGGGCAGTTTGATCTCGGTGCCCCTGCAGGGCTCTCAGAGCACCAAACTGGAACGGCGGGATGTCCCGGCAGGGGCAGTGTGGGGGTACAGCGTAGCAAAAAAAGAGCAATGCCGCAGTGCCAAAGAAGCTGCGATGGCAGGACAGGGCTGGCCCAGCTCCAGCAGGGCAGGAGGAGGAGCTCAGAATTCCTGGGCACACAAGCAGATGATGGTGGATTTCCCAGGACTGGACTTGGTGGTGACAGTCAGCTCCTCTCACAGCAAGCAAAACAGCCTGGCTGTCCTCTCTCCAATGCTGAGAGCGAGAGGGTGTAGCTGCTTCCAGCCCTGTCCTTTACCTGTCCCCAAAATTTGCATGATCTTCCCCCTCCGGACTTTTGGCCACCTCTTTGTTTTGGTCAAGCACCCATGAGTACCCAGTAGTTAGTCTCCTAGCAACTTATGGGGAAAAATTCTATAAGTAAAAAAGGAACAAATCTAACCCCCAACATTATCCACCCCGATTTTTTTCCCATACCAACATATTACATTGAATTTAAACCTTTAAATTATATACATATACACATGCAGATATGGATACAGATACAGTGTCATGGGCAGTTCACCCTAAAACAAGGTCCCCTTGAGTTATGCATCGGGTCTCTCCATCCTTTTGCATCACCCACCAGGTGCAACTTGGTCCCTGAGCGAAGGCAACCCCACAGATGGGATTGTCTTTGCTGGAGGCAGAATTAATCCAAACAGTTTTTCCCAGCATACCTCTCATGTGTACCACTGGGACCTTATCTCCATCAGTTGTTTGCAATGGCTCAGATTGGGCAGGACCTGCTCGGTTCGTGGAACCTCGAGTGTTCACTAACCATGTAGCCTTTGCTAAATTAATCTCCCAATTCTTGAAAGTCCCCCCACCCAGTGCCTTCAAGGTGGTTTTAAGCAGGCCATTGCGCTGTTCAACTTTCCTGGCCACTGGTGCATGATAAGGAATATGGTACACCCACTCAATGCCATGTTCCCTAGCCCAGGCGTTTATAAGGGTGTTCTTGAAATGAGTCCCATTGTCAGACTCAATCCTCTCAGGGGTACCATGTCTCCACAGGACTTGCTTTTCAAGGCCCAGGATGGTGTTCCGGGCAGTGGCATGAGGCACAGGGTAGGTTTTGAACCATCCAGTGGTGGCTTCCACCATGGTCAGCACGTAGCGCTTGCCTTGGCAGGT
This sequence comes from Phylloscopus collybita, assembly GCA_027886175.1. NCBI lineage: Eukaryota > Metazoa > Chordata > Aves > Passeriformes > Phylloscopidae > Phylloscopus > Phylloscopus collybita. Next base: position 8,521,941 of record JAJNNQ010000057.1, read on the forward strand.
TTGGGGCAGGGTGATGTAGTCAATCTGCCAGGCCTCCCCATACTTATATTTGGACCATGGCCCACCATGCCATAGGGGCTTCACGCACTTGGCCTGCTTGACTGCAGCATGTCATGGGTTTGGTTTCAGTTAGGACCTTTGAATTTCTTTGGAAAGGACAGACCTATCAGGAGCCAGTTCTTAGCTATTGGCATGTAGTTTAACCACTGAGAAAACAGAATGCGACTTTTGGTAATACCCATATAAAGCTGAGAATGTGTGGGAGCCTCTCTTCTCTGGGTGAGCGGCCAGGTAACATCGTGCGGGGAGTTGGGCTGGGCCAGGCCCTGCTGCCCCTGGGCAGCAGGGCCTGGCCAGGCCTCTGGGAGCCGCTGCCCGGCAGGGAGCAGCCCGGCCATGCCGGGGCCGATAACAGCTAGCAGCGGGGGAGGGGAAGAAAATACCTGGCAGCTGCCTGTGACGCCAGCCAGGGCTGGGGGGATGTTTCCCCCCCTCCTTCCTCAGGCCTCAGGGAGCAGCTCTGCGCGGCCCATGCCACGAGATTGAGGGGTGGAAAAGAAGGCATCCAGCAGCCTCTCCACCGGCATGGCCTTGAGATCTTTGCAGCTCCTGCCGGCAGGGACCATGTGCCCACCACAGGTCTGGGCAAGCTTTAACTCTTTCTGCCAGCAAATTACCTTCCAGAGCACCAGCCCTTCCCAGAGTGAGGACAGACAAAGTGATGGAACCATAAAGAGACACAGCATGAAACTGAAGTCAGTGAAGAGAGAGTGAAAAGACTATTTGGGGCAAAGGAGGAGGAGTGGCCTAATTTGGCTGGACATTTCTGGTAAACTATGGAGACTGAACTGTTTTTTTCCTGTGGCATATGGATGATGTTTGGGGGGGATGTAAGGTTCTAGTTAAAGGTGATATGAAGCTCTTTGCTCCTAAGGAAAAGGAGATTTTTGGGTCTTGTGATGAAGATGATTTTGGAAATAGAAGAAGAGAATCTTTGTGTTATACTAGAGGAGGCATCCTTAAACAGTACCCCCAATAAGCAGATATGGCCCATGTGCAGTGTTGGCAAAGCTGCTCATGGGTAGGATTTCACAGTTTGCAGAGGCTCCTTTCAGGTCGTTGCAGATGTGTGGCATGGGAGCCACCAGAGGACTGTTCCTCTTGTGACAATGTCTCTATGGAACCCAGAGAGACTCCTTTCCTAAAAGAACTGATGAAAGATTATTTTTTAAATGGTAAAACTGACTGGAATTACAGGTTTTGTCTTTTTATGTTGTGTGTGGGAAAGTGAACACTTGTGGAGGGAGGGAAGGATGTTTTGAAAATTTAATTTGTTTTTTTTTAATTTTCATTCTTTTAGTGTGTGTAAATAAACTATCCTTGTAATTTTAAGGTAAGCCTGTTTTGCTCTTTATGTTCTCCGAGTCATATAAAAAAATATAGCAAGTGATGAAACCATCACATAATTGGTGCCTTGGCCAGGAAAATATAAAAATTGGCAAATGTGAAACCATTACACTCACAGTCATAGATAACCTGAGAAATACTGTCCATGGTTAGATCCACCCCTCGGTCTCGTGCCCACTTATAGGTGGCATCTCTACCCTAATGACCTGAGGCACCATGGGCCCATCGAGCTAGGAAAAACTCTCCCTTGTGTTGCTAATCTAAGTCTATCTTTGACACCTCTGTCTTTGCAGCCTGATCTAGCTGTTCGTTGTTTTGGTGCTCCTCATTAGCCCGACTCTTGGGGGCATGGGCATCTACATGACGGACTTACACAGGTAGCTTCTCTACCCAAGTGGCAATGTCTCTCCACTCATCAGCAGCCCAGATTGGTTTTCCCCTACGCTGTCAGTTGTCCTTTTTCCACCTTTCCAGCCAACCCCACAGAGCATTGGCTACCATCCATGAATCATCAATTTCCCGGGCCAATTGAACAGCTTTGAGTTCAGCAAGTTGGCTTGACCCACCTTCTCCTTCAGTAGCTTCTGCAACCTGTCGTATGGGGCTCCATACAGCTGCTTTCCACTCTCGGTTCATCCCTACGATGCGACAGGAACTGTCAGTGAAAAGAGCGTAGCGTGTTTCTTCTGCTGGCAATTGGTTATACAGTGGAGTTTCTTCAGCCCTTGTCACTTGTTCCTGCTCCTCTTCATCAATGAGACCAAAGTCTTCACCTTCCAGCCAGTTTGTAATTATTTCCAAAATCCCAGGGCGATTCAGGTTTGCAATATGGGTGCACGTTGTGTGATGAGGGCGATCCATTTGCTCCATGTGACATCAGTGGCGTGGTGGGTGGAGGGAACCTTTCCTTTAAACATCCACCCCAGCACCAGTAGTCGGGATGCCAGGACAAGTTGTGCTTCTGTGCCAGTCACCTCCGAGGCAGCTTGAACTCCCTCATAGGTGGCCAAGATTTCCTTCTCTGTGGGAGTGTCATTGGCTTTGGACCCTCTGTAGCTTCGGCTCCAGAATCCCAGTGGTCGGCCTCGAGTCTCACCTGGCACCTTCTGCCAAAGGCTCCAGGACAGACCATGGCTCCCGGCTGCAGAGGAGAGCACGTTCTTCACATCTGGTTCTGTCCTGACTGGGCTAAGGGCTACTGCATGAGCGATCTCCTGCTTGATCTGGGCAAAGGCGTGTTGCTGTTCAGGGCCCCAGTGGAAATGGTTCTTCTTGCGGGTAACCAGGTACAGAGGGCTCACAATCTGACTGTACTCAGGGATGTGCATCCTCCAAAAGCCTATGGTGCCTAGGAAAGCTTCTGTTTCCTTCTTGCTGGTCGGTGGAGATATTGCTGTGATCTTGTTGATGACATCGGTGGGAATCTGACGCCGTCCATCTTCTCACTTTATTCCCAGGAACTGGATCTCTCGAGCAGGTCCCTTGACTTTGCTCTTCTTGATGGCAAAACCGGCTTCCAGGAGAATCTGGATGATCTTCTCTCCTTTCTCAAAGACTTCAGCTTCAGTGTTCCCCCATACAATGATGTAATCGATGTATTGTAAATGATCCGGAGCCTCACCCTTTTCCAGTACAGCCTGGATCAGTCCATGGCAGATGGTGGGGCTGTGCTTCCACCCCTGGGGCAGTCGGTTCCAGGTGTACTGCACACCCCTCCAGGTGAAAGCAAACTGAGGCCTGATCTGTGGCCAGAGGAATGGAGAAAAATGTGTTAGCAATGTCAATAGTGCCTTACCATTTTGCTGCCTTGGACTCCAGCTTGTACTGGAGTTCCAGCATGTTTGACACAGCAGCACTCAGTGATGGAGTCACTTAATTCAAGCCACAATAGTCCTCAGTCAGTCTCCATTCTCTGTCAGCCTTGCGCACAGGCCAGATGGGGCTGTTGAAGGGTGAGTGGGTTTTGCTGACCACCCCTTGGCTCTCCTGCTCTCGTATCATCTTGTGGATGGGGATCACGGCATCTTGATTCGTCTGATACTGTTGGCGGTGCACCCTCGAGGTGGCAACTGGTACTCGTTGCTCTTCTACCTTCAGGAATCCTACTGCAGATGGGTTCTCTGACAGTCCAGGCAAGGTGTTCAATAGCCTAATGCCCTCTGCCTCAGCAGCAGCTATCCCAAAAGCCCATCTGAGTCCCTTAGGGCCTTTGTAATAGCCATTCCTGAGGAAGTCTATGCCCAGAATACACGGGGCCTCTGGGCTGGTCACAATTGGATGTTTCTGCCACTCCTTCTCGGTCAAGCTCACCTCAGCTTCCAACAGAGTCAGTTGCTGTGATCCCCCCATTACCCTGGCAATGGAAATAGGTTCTGCCTCCACATGTCCCAATGACATTAGGGTACACTGTGCACCAGTGTCAACCAAAGCTTCGTATTTCTGTGGCTCTGATGTGCCAGGCCATCAGATCCACACAGTCCAAAAGACCCGGTTTTCCTGTGCCGCTTCCTGGCTAGTGGCAGGGCGTCTCTAGCACTGGTTATTATTCCCTTCCTGGGTATACATAGTAGAGGTTCCTTCAAGGGGATCTGACAGAGCATTCTCACTTCTGTAATACCTGGCAGCTTGGTCATGGGAGGCTGAGGCTACCTTCATTTTACTGGAACCCCCTCGGTTATTGTTTCCCTCCTTGAGTTGACGCACCCATGCTGCCAGGACAGAAGTGGGTTTCCCATGCCACCTTCCCGTGTCTTCCACATGGTCATGCAAAAAGAACCACAGGTCAGCTCTTAGGGTGTACCCTCTCTCTCGAGCTGGGGGACATTGGGCTCTGACTTTGGGGTGTGTAACTCGCACAGGTGGCGCACTAATCTTCCTCATCTCCTCCCTCATTTCCTCTGAGTTTAACCACAGCAGAGATATGAGCCTGCATCGGGCCATTGATCATACTCATAATTTCTAAGCTTACTGGTGACAGAACCCGCTGTCTCTCAGTTGTCCTCAGCATTAATTGCTGCAATGAAAGTGGTGTATTGAGATGGCCCTAGGTTTGCCAGATTCCACAACATCTGCCCTGTGCATCTAACCTTGTCAGGGTCATTATCATGCTGTCCACTCCTCCCAAAGAGAACCTCCAATACTGCCACTTCCCTCAGCTGTTGGATCCCTTCCTCAAGAGTCTCCCAGTGCATTCTATGATGGTGCTCCTGCATTCTTTCTCTGTGGACAAATCTCTCTCACACACATTAAAAGCCGCTCCCAAAGGGAAAGGGGCCTTGGCTCCCTTACAAATACCTGATTCACACCCGAGTCCTGGGTCAAGGGTCCCAAATTCCTTGCCTCACCACTATCTAGTTGCACACCAGTACCCATAAGGTCCCAGACCCGGAGTAGCCAGGCTGTGTAAGCCTCACATCCCTGTCGCACAATATCTTTTTGCAGGTTACGGAGACTTTCATACGACAGGGACTTGGTGATGATCTGAACATGTGATTCCCTGCAGGTTGTGAGGGCCCTCCTTTCTTATCCTTATTATCTGGGTTTGCTGTTTTCACCTTAGATTTCTTTGTTTCCACAGGGGCAACTGCTGCTGGCTGTGACTGCCCCTGTGGTTCAGCTGGAACCTGGACAGTTGTAATGTCTGTGGGTTCCATATCAGACTCCCTTTTGTCAGGGCAGGGGGAGGGTTTCCCACCAGCTGGGGAAATGTAATCCCTCAGCATCTGGCCTATCTCGCGTATCTCCTTCAACAGAACCCCCACCCAATCCAGGTGGTTCATTTCTGAGGCAGGCTGTGGGGCAGGGTCAGGCTCTGGGGCAGCATCCCTAGTCTGCGGGGTAGGTATCAGGGTGGTTATCCAGGTCAGTCTCCCCTTATCTCTGAATGCTAAACAGAACAGGCATATCAGCAACACCAGCCACTGTATGATATCATTGGCATTCAGAGGAGATTTGAACCCTTCAAAAACTGGTGGGGTAGACCCAAAGAGCTGGGTGAAGGGCTGGGAAAAAAATTTCCTGTGGTGCTATTTCCTCACAGTAGGTACCATTATTAAAGTAACCCCAAAAACACAGTTAGTGTATGATAGCCCTGAATCCATGTGTTTGCCTTCCAGAGGAAGTTAAAAATCGATGAATTCCTCACCTTATTAACCCACAAAACAAACTGGATGCCAGCCACAGTAGCCTTAGTTATAGGGCCCATGTTTAGATAAGGGCCAACAAAATGGCAGAAATGCAGCCACGACCACATGCCACCCAGACCAGGGAAAGCTGTACCACATGATGCTGCCTAATGAGGTTTCTATACCCAGTATACAAGAACTTAAGTCACTCAAGAGCTGTTATTCCTTTTTCTCTCAATGCCTTCGAGCCCCACATTGGGCACCAAAATCTGTCTTGGTTTAGGAAGACAGGTGGCCAAGGAAAGCTGGAGTTTCCCTTGGAATGGAGAATGTAAACTCCCTCCCTCCAAATTATTATAATTTTGCAATCAGGGGCTTTCAGGCAAAAATATGGGAATAGGAATAACAGTTCTTTACTAGTGTGTGTAACAAAGCAAAACAAACAACAACTACAGTATTAACAACAAAACAGAACCAGGAACCTCGAGGACTTTGCTTCACAAAACCAGGGGCAGTTTGATCTCGGTGCCCCTGCAGGGCTCTCAGAGCACCAAGCTGGAACGGTGGAAAATCCCAGACTGGTAGCTGGAACGGCAGGATGTCCCTGGCAGGCAGGGGCAGTGCGGGGGTACAGTGTAGCAGAAAGAGCAGTGCCAAAGAAGCCACGACAGCAGGACGCTGACATCTCCAGCAGGGCAGGAGGAGGAGCTCAGAATTCCTGGGCACAGGAGCAGATGATGGTAGATTTCCCAGGACTGGACTTGGTGGTGACAGTCAGCTCCTCTCACAGCAAGCAAAACAGCCTGGCTGTCCTCTCTCCAATGCTGAGAGCAAGAGGGTGTAGCTGCTTCCAGCCCTGTCCTTTACCTGTCCCCAAAACTTGCATGATCTTCCCCCTCCGGACTTTTGGCCACCTCTTTGTTTTGGTCAAGCACCCATGAGTACCCAGTAGTTAGTCTCCTAGCAACTTATGGGGAAAAATTCTATAAGTAAAAAAGGAACAAATCTAACCCCCAACATCTCTCTTGGTGGGCTGTGGGGCGGGCTGTGATCCTGGGAGCTGATAGCTGAGCAAAGGTGTGTTTCAGGCTCAGCACATCCTTGGTTTTGCTAAATGACCTTATGTGTTCTTCATTTTCTGTTCTTTGGCTGGGGCAGAGAGGTGAATTTTTGAGTTCCAGCTGCCTTATTTCCAACGAACTCGGAAGCTGGGAACTATTAATACAAATATTTGAGGGTTTTTTAGCTAAAAGTTGTTTTTTTCCTTTTCCTGGCTGCCCCAACAGTGTGCTGGGGAGGAGAAGCGGGTGGGGACACGCACTGTGGTGGTCGGGCACCGCCCCGTTTCGGACACCGAGGCGTACATGGCGCAGAAGTTCTGCGACAACAGAATCATCTCTTCCAAGGTGAGCTTCCCCTGCTCGTCCAGGGGCATCGTCTGCTTGATTTCTGCTCGTGTACTAACCCTGCTTTTTTTTTGGTGGTGGATTTGGAAACTCAGAGAGTCGGAATTGCTCAAGGATGAATGCAAAGGTGCCTCTGCAAGTGGAGTAGGCTGGTACTGCCCTTACACACAGCTCCAGTCTCTCTCTTTGTGGTTTTTTTTATCCTATCAATGCCAGTGGGGGCGTGGACAAGTTCCTTTCTTGTAGGCTGGATGAGAGCAAAGCACATGGATACATTGGTTTTGTGGGGTTGAGGATTTTTTTGGCGTGTTTTTTAAAGTTTTCTGGCATCCCCTTTGGGAAGAAAAGACAGATTAGGTGTATAATACAGCATGATATAACAGCAACTCAAATTTGAAAAAGGGACTGGCATTATTTTATAAAGAGACGTAAAAATATGATTCGCTCTTTTTTTTTTGTTGTTCTGTGGGATTTTTCTTTCTTGAGATAGGACAAAAATAACCATGCTCTGTGTTATAAATTTAATAAGCCAATCTCAACGAAAACAATTTATTGCCAACGAGAATTCCAGACAAGAAATTGACAAAGCCAAATAAAGCAATCGACAGAGCCAGCGAAGCAAGTAAAGCGGTGCGAAAACCTCCGAATGTGACCTCTACAGCGCCATGTTCCCCCGAGGTTTCACGAGTGCCCGAGTCCAAGTCCATTGGCTTTATACCCTTCCTGGCTTTGGGCTCCGCGTTCATGTCCTGACTTGTCTCCCCGGAATCTCCAGTGGCCGGGATTGCTGTTCTGTATAGAATTTCTCGATGCTGTAGTTGATAGGATCAGGAGAACCGCAGTGCCTGAAAGGATTTCCTGGGTGTGGGAAGCTCTTGGAGTATCCTTAATGTCCCAGATAAGATGTCTCCAGGCCATCAGCCCTTATCAGATGCTGATCATCCCTGCCTTCAGTTGCTCTCCACCTCTCATTGGTATTATAATTCCTTGATTCCTGCTCCGGAGACAAGGGAAATCTCTTGTGAAATTTGTCAGCCCTGCACGAAATTTGTCAGCCCTGCACCGAAATTTGTCAGCCCTGCACCCGTCTGGGGCTCTCAGCTTCTTGAGAACTGTAAACTTTATTCTTAACTTATTACAACGCTGTTATTATAAAAAACATAATTCACCCTTCACCAATACTACATCATTATAAAAACATGAATTAACCAATCACCACACTCTGTTTATCCCTTTGGATGAAAGGGGGAAGAAACATTCATATGGTATTAATGCAGTTTTTGTTTATGGTGGAAAACTGTGATGACACCCATCTGCCTTCTGCTTAGCTTTTTTCCATGACATTCATGAAGCTATTTCAAACTATTTGAAGCCAATTCAAGTAAAATATCAAACAAGTGGCATTCCATATTGTCAACACAGCTGGATATGTATCCCACTCTTTAGGATTCATGATGCTCAGCATACACTTAGGATTCAGTTTTGCTGTACTCGAGCTGCAAGGGGGTTTTTCCCTCTCTTTTCTTTCTTTATACATCTTGGGTCTTATCTGTTTCTGTATGTCTGGGTTTAGTTTTGGGAAAAGTTTTGAGTCTGTCCATGTTTAACTCGTGTAGCATTTCCATTGACATTTCCCTGGCTTGCAGGAGGGGCCTTCAGTGAGGATACATTCCCCTGTCTCAGTTCCCTCCCTGACAAATTATTTACTTTAGCACTAATTTTAGTTCTTCCTTGATTTATTTTTGAATGGTATGTCCTTGCTCTTTTTTCCTTTTATAATTGCTAGGCCTGGGACCTGACCAGTCTCTTTTATAATTAAATGGACGTTGGTCTTGAGACTTGTCTGTTTATTCTTTTTATTCCAGACAGACTGATAGATATTAGACACATTATTTTCCATATTGTTCTTAAATTCCACATGCTTTCCAGAGTAATTGATTCAGCAGCCTTCTTAAAATTATAATGAAGCACAACCTAATACTGAATTTGTTTGGGCAACATGGCTTTTTTTTTTTTTTTTTTTTTTTTTTTAACAAAAGCAGCTCTAAGATGGTTTTGGCAATCTGGAAAAAATATACCCACTGTGGATTATGTTGTAATGAAATCACATGTCTACAAATGCCTTTTTAGAAGTTGTCTCACTGTGGGACACTTCTGGCTGTTCAGTGCTCCAGCAAAGAGAGCTGGAGCTGGAAGCCAAATCAGGAATTTGGTGGCATCTCAGCATCCAGCTGCATTGTGCTCCTGGGCTTAGCTCTGGGGCCTGGATCTCTCCCTGCAGCCCTCCAGGCTGCTCAGCCACCTCGCTGTGCTTCCCTTGCCGTGTTGGAGAAGAGCTCCTTTCCTCTTGGGTGCAGATCATTCCCATTCTGTAGCTCTAGTCCCTGTCAGCCACATGCCTTGGTCTGTTTGTGAGTCCCCCTCTCTCCCCACAGTACACCCTCTGGAATTTCCTCCCGAAGAACCTTTTTGAGCAGTTTAGAAGAATTGCCAACTTCTACTTCCTCATCATCTTCCTTGTGCAGGTAAGAGCTTTCATGCTAAGAGCAAGTTTTATTTAGGCATTGATGTTAAACACAGCTCGAACAAGAATTGAGCTTTAAAACTGTTTGTGCTTACAAGAATTTTGGAAATTTTTGAGTTGGAAGCTGTGTTATAATTCTGCTACACCATCCAAGGCATAAAAATAATTAAAATATCTGGGCCTGTTTGAGATGGGGTTTGAATGACTGCTGAAACACTGAAAACCCATCTTAATTCTAACTGTTAAGATTATTCAGCCACTGAAAATACACTTGATGCTACACTATTAAGATTTTTTTGTCACCTTTCCTACTTCGGTTTCATAACTTTATATTTCCCCAAGTGATATGATATTTTTATGTCTCAGATATCATGAGTTTCAAGGCAAGCAGGATAGATAGGATGTACTCAGTAAAATTCAGAAAATGCATAGGATGAGTTTTGGAAACCTGAAGCTTCAGGAAGTTGCTCTGCATGGGCAAAATAGCAAATTTATTACAGGCACAAACTTTTCCTGCTCTGCTTTGTGGTTTGAGTGAAGGGGCAAATCCTGAGGAATACTCATTTTCTGTTCTGTCATCCAAGAAAAGCAAGTTGTCAAAATGCACCGGGGCAAAGGGAGTTTGGGAGAATCACTGCAGTACCTTTGCTCACCTTTTAAATCCTCAGGCCTGGGGCTCAGCACACAAGCAGCTCTAGGGCTGGAAATAGACACCAGAGCTCTACCCCAGCAAATGAAAGGGCATCGTGTGGCTGCTGCAGGGTTTGAGTGGTTCAGGACTGGGATATCACTCCCTCTTAGACTGCTGTTTAAACAATGAGTGCCTGAAATGTTTTGTCCATGCAGTAAAGGGTTCTGGTTTCCAGTCACTCTGGTTGCTGTAGGAGCAGGGATCCTGAGGCACGGCCGTGTGTGGCTCCTCCTGGCAGTGTGACATGAAAGGCCAATTTACTCCGGTGTCAGCTGGCTTGCCTCCATCTCTTCATTTTGCTGGCATTGCTCCATTTTGTCAGACCCAATTTGTAATTTGCCTTGAACTGAAGTGATACCCTGGAGTCAGGATGTTCTTTTTGTGTAGCTGGCCACTTAGTGACGTGCTATTACATTTTATATATTGACCCTCTGGCCGTGGAGAACATTGAATATTCCTGATTGTAGTTACAAACTGGGTTTCAGCCTAGCTGCTTGCCTATTTTATGTACAGGTCTATGCAGGTGAGAGAAGAGCCTGGCTGTTCCTCCTTGTCTTTATTCTGTGAGCACCTCTAAAATCAGGAAGCAGCCCTCATAGTCAATTTAGAGAACAAACAAACCCAACTGAGCAAAACCCAGCCTGACAGCACTGATCCACTGGCTGCTGTATAGAGCAGCCCCCTGCCCCCAGGTGCTTGTCATTCTGGAGATGTCACTTGCCTTAAAAAGGCACTCAGGGCCACTCCATTCATTTTAAGTACCAAGGGTTATACCTTGAACAATGCCACCTATAGCTTAAATGTTCATGCTTATATTTAAATTTCTGTAAATTAGTGGGGTTGTCCCACCTGATTGCTGCATGAGGAGTGGTGTCACAGTGCTCAAGGAATTGCCTGGTGCACCTGCCCTACCTGTTGTGAAATGCTTTATCAAAACATAAACAACTATTTCTCTGTGACTCTAGATCCAGCTCTTTGTAAGACATAGTAAATGCATTAAACATAAAACATGCTGCACACAAACAAGGATACAAAGATATATATATATATATAAAAGATATATATATATGGCTGTTCCTTTCGTTCACCTGTTGCAGCTCTCACAGGAATCTGCAGGGAATCTCCTGGCAGAAGGGGCTGGCCTGGAGTGAGCACAGTCCAAGTGTGTTTGTAGGCAGACCAAGCTGGTAGCAACAAGCTATTTCAGGAGGTAGCAGGAATGAAAAGAGTCTTTGTAGAGGAAAATGGAGATAACTTTTGGAGTGTGGTCCTTAGTGTCCTAAGGAATCTTGTAAGGAGAAACTATTAAGTAACAGGAGGACTTTGTCACTTTTAAGTGGATTCAAATTAAGCTGTTGAAGTCTTAAACCAGTCCAAAAATAGTTTCAGAGGAGTCTACCTTTGTCCTGGCTTGTTGCTTGTGTGTCCCTCAGCTTTTCACCAGCCACAAAGGGGAAGAGTAGTGTCCAGCCATGGGGTTTTTGCAGGTAGTCCAGACTCCAAATACATATATGAATTATTCCAGGCACTTAATCTGATATTGTGTTCCTATATCTGTAATCCTGTATCTGTGTGGACAGAAGTTGTTTTGCTTTTTTATATAAATACATACAACTACATCTTGTCCAGTGCAGGAAACTCTCCTGCTGGGCAGCAGGAGGTCCTCTGCTTTGCCTTTCTCAGCAGAATGCTGTCTTGGTTTGGAAAGACAGGTTTCTGCCAGGGAAACTGGGGTTCCCCTAGAATGGAGAATGTAAACCCCTCACACCCCGCCAAATTATAATTTTGCAATCAAGGGCTCTCAGGGAAAGATTTTGGGGATAGGAATAACAGTTCTTTACCAGGAATATTAACAATACAAATGTAATAGGAAACAAAACCACCCAACCAAACAAGCAAACAAACAAACAAACAAACAACAGTTTTGGAAAACCCTGACAGAGTCAGAGCTACAACCTGACACCCTGTGAGTCAGGGTGTTGAAAGCAGTCCAAAAGTAAGTCCTTCTGAAGTGGCAGATGTGATTCTGTTGGAGTAGAGATGATCCTGTAGAAACACGGGTCCAGGGGTGGTGAGGAGGGGGTCCGGTGATGGTGAGATGGAGTCTGGTGTTGGTGAGATGAGGTCTGGTCTTCCTCCTAGGAAATCGGGTGAAAAACTAACCCCTCTCGTGTCTGTGAGTCTCCGTTTATCCAGACAGCAAAACTGCCTGCCCCCCCACTGCCAGGGGAATGTGATGTATCTCACAATAGGATGATGGAAATGCAGATGCACTGCTCTAGGGGGGGAAGGTACAGGCTGGGAAGGTGCTAATGGCCCATTGCGATAAGGCATCAGGCCTCTCCCCCCTTGAGTTACCAGAGATAAAGAAAAGCATCTCCCCAACTGCTTTTAAACAGATGAAAATAGAATATACAAACCCTGGCTCCACAACCTGGGATAAATGCCAAAGTTCTTGGGTTCCCAAGACCTGTCCAATTTTTGCAAGAGAACTTTTGGCTTACTGGCCTAAGCTTCATGATACTGCCGCAGTGACTGGCCATCACATGTGCTGTGTGCAGTGTCTGTGTGACACTTGGCACTATCCTCACTTGAGGCTGTTCCTCCAGAGTGTGGTTTCTACCAGACTTTCTGCTCGGAAACATTTTACACCCATTTGAGTGAGCCAGGGCTTTGTGTACCTGGAAATATTTTTGGTGTTTATCTTGGTTTACCTTTCTGCTACTTGACTCATCTGCCATTTGTCTGGCTGCTTCTTGTGGTGTATCTCTTCCACTTCAGAACCTTCTGGCTTTTCTTTCTGGGTTCAGTAGTGCAGGGTAATATTGCAGTGTACAGCATTTAATTATCAAAAATGTCCATGTAGCTGATAAGGGGAGTCCTGTCCTTAACACAGCTTTTTACAGGCAGCCTGAAACAATATATATCCAAATGCTGCTGTTTGTGACCATGCTGGGGAAGCACAAACAAGAGACAAAGTCCCTTTGTGGGGACACAAAGCCTTTCTGCTGAGTTTCCCCATCCCTTTCATCAGAGCCCTCATTGTCTGCCTCTTATGAATCTGTCTTGCCATTCTTACCCTTTCGGGCAAATCCTGGTACAGTCAGAAGGAACAGCGGTTTCCCGCAGCCTGAAGGTTTAATTAGTGATCAAGGGGCTTGGTCTTTACCCTGGTGCTGGCTCAAGCACTGGAGTGAGCTCAGAAAGGATCCAGCTCTCTGCCCCAGGGCCCCTGTGCAGCCACAGTGCCTACATCATGCTCTGAGCTCCAAATTTGAGAGCTTAAAGACAAAGCCTGGATTTCTGTTTTACTTAAATATTCATGTTCTGTTCTGCAGTATATTTCGTAGGTAATTTGGGCTGATGGGTGTTATTTTTAGCCTCCCAATGTCAGTGGTTCAAGATGACTGGTACTGCCCTCCCTTTCATAACCAGCCCTTCCTTCCCTTTTTCCTCTGCTAGGCTCTGACCTGCCCTCAGTGGGGTAAGCACCCTTTTCCCCCCATAACCAAAGTTTTGGTTTCTTCTGCTGCCCAAAACCCAGGGCTCAGCAATACATTTTTCTCTCTGCAGGTGATAGTGGACACCCCAACCAGCCCAGTGACCAGTGGCCTCCCGCTCTTCTTTGTCATCACTGTCACAGCTATCAAACAGGTACAGGTGTCAGTGTGGGGAGGAGAAGATGCTTTTTGAGACCGGTAGAGAAACATGTATTTAAATGTACTCAGAAGTCACCAACATGTGCTGGTAGGTTTGGTGCACCCTTCTTGGAGGGTGAGTGTCTTGGTTTGGAAAGACAGGTATCTGCCAGGGAAAGCTGGAGTTTCCCTTAGAATGGAGAATGTAAACCCCTCACCCCCTCCAAATTATAATTTTGCAATTAAGGGCTTTCAGGCAAAGATTTGGGAATAGGAATAACAGTTCTTTACCAGGAATATTAACAATACAAATGTAGTAGAAAACAAAACCACCCAACCAAACAAGCAAACAAACAAGCAACAATCCTGGAGAACCTTGACAGAGTCATAGCTACAACCTGACATCCTGTTGGTCAGGGTGTTGGAAGCAGTCCAAAATTAAGTCCTCCTGAAGTGACAGATGTGGTTCTGTTGAAGTAGAGATGATCCTGAGAGAAAAGGGTCCAGTGATGGCGAGAAGGGTCCGGTCTTCCTCCGGGAATCCGGTGAAGCCAGATACTTGTGTTCCTGCGTCTCAGTTTTTATCCAGGTAGGAATGGTTGGCTCCCCCCACTGGGTGGAGCATCTCACAATGGGATGGTATGCTTTGGGGAGGGTATGCTTTGGGGAGGGTATAGTTTGGGGGTGACTGCTTTGGGGATGTGTTAATGGCCCATTAGCAGAAAAATATCCCCCTGGAGGGAGGACTGGTGGGGAAAGAGATAAGAAACACTGCCCTACCTGGTTTTAACAGCTGGCTCATTATCAGAAGGCACCCACCCCCCTCCCCCCTGGAGTTACAAGAGATAAAGAAAACCATCTCCCCAGCTGCTTTCAACAGATGAAATAGAATACACATTTTTGGTTCCATAACCCAAGACAGTGAGGCAGGCACTGGTTCTTTTCAAGAGGCTGCATTTTGAGTGTGGGTGTTGGTGTCTCCTGTTCTGGCAATGTAAAGCATCCCTGTGCTGTTGAAAGCAGGCCGTGAGGGTCGGTAAAGCTTTCTGCTGTAGGTCTGGTGTTACTTGAATGTTTTTCCTCTTAGAAACACTCTCTGAGTCCTTGCAGAGATGTGCTCCAAATACAGCCCACGCTCTGCTCCCATGCTGGTAGGTGGAAAGGACAGGTTCTGCTCAGCCACTCAGCTAGTCCTGAAAACATGCAGTCCTCATTTTCTTGCAGTGTTAAAAGACCTTTTGCCTCCCATCACAGGCACACATGCCATTTAAAATTTCCTGATTGAATAATAAAAAAAGACGTTTCTTCTACGGGGACTGGAAAGAGAGAGCTAGAATAAAATCTATCTGCTTCAAATCTCAGTGTTTTATTCTTCTGGTAAAGACTGAAGAGTCTCATCCTGCATTACCATAGAAAAGAGTTGCAGGCTGCTGAGTGCATTATTCATATTATCAGTCTGTTCTTACCAAAGCTGAGAATAATAGAAACATGTTACAGTAGTTTAGCTGCTTGTTGCATGCCCCACATATAGATTATTTTTGTGTTATTTTAATCTGTTCTGAATCTGTCAAATATACATGTTTTTAAAATAAATTGATTCAGTCTGAGCCACTCTGGTTGATGTTTTGTCAGGCATGAGGGAGGTCTGAGGACAGTTGTCTTATTCATTGTTTTAATGTGTCCTTCTCATCCTCACTCCTCTTTTTTCATTAGTTTACTCACTTTGTTACAAGTTTGTGTTACCTGTGTCTCTGCCTTAGGGGTACGAGGACTGGTTGAGGCACAGAGCTGACAACGAAGTGAACAAAAGCAATGTCTTTGTTGTCGAAAATGCAAAGCAAGTGCGGAAAGAGAGTGAAAAAATCAAGGTAACTCTTAACTGAGAACTTGCATATGGTTCTCACTGAGGCTGATGGGAACACAGAGCCGTGTGCTGAGGGGACAAGGGCAAGGGAGGAGGGGTGTACTGGGTTAGAGCTGCCCCAGCGTGCTCACTTTGAGATGAGATGCTCCCAGAGCTGTTCCCAGTTAAGGAGTGAAGCTGCCTTTGAGTGCTTTTGAAAAGATGTCTCACAAAAGCTGTACTGGGGCTGACCAGTGACAGATCTGTCAGCATTTTGCACTTCTCCAGGACAGGCAGTCCTCTTCTGTTTCCAACTGTCCCAAGGACACCAGAAAAGTACACTTAGCTTTGGCGTTAATTTATTGCACTGCACTTCAGGCAAGTGCAGTCTCTTGTTCCATCAAGATTTAGCAGAGAAATAAATACTAACAGTGCCACATGGGTGCTCTGAGTCAGTGCAGGGCTGGATTGCCCCATCAGGCTGTGGAGTGATGTTCAGGGATCTGTGCACCTCTTGGACCCCAGTTTACCTTTTAGCCAAGGTGATTTCTTTTAGGCTTTGAGAGAAGCTAAATCGTAATCATCTAATAACAACTGAGAGGACTTTTCATGTGAATGTTTCCTTTCTCCTAGGTTGGAGACATAGTAGAAGTGAAAGCAGATGAGACCTTCCCCTGTGACTTGATATTTTTAGCCTCCAGCAGCACTGATGGGACCTGTTATATCACTACAGCGAGCCTTGATGGCGAGTCCAATTTCAAGGTGAGGGGGCTGGGTGTGGCAGCATATGGAAGCTGGTGCTTGGGTATCTGGAGGTGGCACTGCTTGCAGGGTGGGGACTGTGCTCAACTGGAGGCTGCTGCCATGGAGCCCACCCCTGTGGCTGCATGGCTCTTTAACAGCTTCTGCCCCCTTTCTGCTTCCAGTGCATCAGCAGTGAAGCCCTGGGGGATTATTTGTGCTCTGTTTTGTCTCCAAGGGGCATTTCTGCTGGCGCTGCCCCAAATTGGATTGCCATTTATCAATACAGCTTTGCTGCCCATCACAGGCAGCCTGTTAGTGCTTCCCTGCTCCAGCCACACTGAGCTCTGGTGCATCAGGGGAGCAGTGCCTGCAGCTCTCCAGCTCCTTTCCAGACCTGCCAACACTCAAGTTACTTAACCAAGCATTTCCAGTGAGATGAAGGACTTCTTTGAGGCAGCATGTCTAGATTCATTTGGGGAATTTTTCAGCAGCGTGAGAAAACCATCACTTCTGGGATTTTCTCTCCCTTTCCCTGAAGCAAGCAGTGAAACTTAATACTAGTCTTGCTCAGGATGAATATCTTCAGTTTATTTTCTTTCTTTCTATATCCCCCGTTCTCTAAACTAGGAAAAGAAGCAACAACAAAGAACTTATATGCATCAGAAGACATGGACATTTGGTTGTACTTGAGTTTGATAAATATTTATACAGATACTAGCAGCTGCAGTAGTAGGACTGGAAGATACTTTAAAATGACACGATTCATTCCAGCATACTCTGAAGTCAGTGGGAATACCACTGTGGATCTGATATGTTTATCTGGGATTTGTGGCTCTTCTCTATGGGTGGCTGTTAATTGGTGCTGGATAACCTGTGTGGGAGCTGGTGGCACAGTGCTGGTTCTGCTAGTGAGGAGGAGTTGGAGCCTTGAAGTGGCTTGAGGCTAAAAATAGCTAACCATGTTAAAAGGCTATTGCTTATTTGTGTCAGGTGTATTATATGCATCAGCTCACATTACCTTTGCAGTCTTGGCTCTTACTAACTTGTGAGTCTGGAGATGCAATGCTGAGTTTCTATATCAAGCACTGTGGTGTTTTCTTCTTGGTTTGTGGGTTCCTGTAGGTGACTGGGAGCTGTCTCCTGTTTCATGACGAGGTGAAGATGAGTTTGAAGGGGAAGAGGGAATAGAAAAGCCAGCTCTGTTTGGGGAAATAGATCTAGCATTAGGAACCAGGGTTTGCTGCAGAAGAGGGGTGAGGGAAGCACGCTTGGGTAATCACCAAACCTCATCTCCAGGGGTATCTGCTGCCTTCCTGGTAGGGCTTTTTCTGGTATTTGGGGCATGTCAGGCTGAGGTATGGGAGAGGTGCCTGATTAAGTGAAACTGGAATACAACTGTAAAAGAGATTTTGTCAGGGCTCTGTCTTTGAAGCACAAATCTTTGGCCATATGTTAGCTAAAAGAACATGTGTTTTTTAAATGCACTGAAGGATGTAAAGATCATGGAATTGATTGGGAGGCGGCTTTGACGTATCACTCAGTAATTTCACAGTGTGTCTGCTGATGGGAACATTGCAAAACCCCACACAAGGGCTGGGTTTGGTACTGGGCACTGCAGGAATAGTTTTGACTTGTGCTTCACAAAAGCTGTGATCTATACCAGAGATACACGTGTGCTCGAGCATTTTCAATTGGAAAAGCCAGGCAGGTTAGCAAAGCAGCAGGAAGGTGGGGATTTCTAATGCCATGATGACGGCGTGTGTAACATTGCAGTGCCTCCCAAGATGCACGGGGAAGGGGATGCACACGTCAGACACGGAGGAAGTGTTTTAATGAATTTGTTTATGAAGATGGATTGAGGCAGCCTGCTGTGCAGCCCGCCGTGACTTGGAGCTCTGAGTAGCTCCTATAAATAGAGCCTGAAAGGCAGCGAGCAGATCCTTTGTGAGCTTTTCAGTTAATTATGAGAGATGAACCTTTGCAGCAGCAGCTGCTAAAAATATCTTGGAGTCTGCCAGTGCTCCGCCTGATCCCTGGTGCTGGAGCTGGTGTCTAGTTACCCTCAGGAGTCAGGGTAGGTAGTCCTCCAAGAGCCCCTTCTTCACAGGACCACCTGCAGCCTCCCTTCCACCCCAACTAAGGCAAGTCCCCAGGGAAAAACCAAGGATGCTCTGCTTTTGCTGAATGCCTTACTGAGAGACATCCAGCAGCTGCTTGCTACTGTGGTTTCTCTTAAGTATTAGTGACTTAATTCTTTTGCTGAGAGATGCTTCAGCTGCTTTGTGGGAGCATGGCGAGGGCTTGGGAGAGCTGCTGGTGCTGACAGGCTTCTGCATGGTGGCATTTTAAGTGATGGGGTATAAACCTTGGGGATGGGATTGTTGCTGGGGCTTGTGGTGAAACTGCCTGTGCTGTGCCCAGACTCACTACGCAGTGCGGGACACCACCGTGCTCTGCACTGATGAAGCCATTGACGCTCTCACGGCCACAATCGAGTGTGAACAGCCACAGCCTGACCTCTACAAGTGAGTCTGTCCCTCCTGCATCCTCCCCTGCCTGTCCTATCCTGCAGCTGCCTGATGTCATCCCCCTGCAGACACCTCAGCACCATCACTTTGGGGATCTGCAGTTCAGCAAAGCAAAGGCCAAAAAGCCATCAGAAACCAAAAGGTGTCTCAAGGCAGTGACAAGCTACTGGGCCTCCTCTGTATGAGGATGGCAAAGTCTTCAAAGCTCAGTGTCTTTGCAGAAAAGCCTCCCTTGTGCAACACTTTTTGTGGTATCATGAGCTGGTTTTTGTCATCTCAGCAGTAATAATGGTCCATGTACCTATTTTTAGGACACTACCTTCCCAGTAAAATGCATTGGGCTGAATGACTTCCAGGAGTAAGTGGTCTGTGTGGTTAAACCCCTTGAGGGAGGTTTTCTGGGGTGTGTTACGGTCTGTAATGAGGATGTGCTGGGGTGTGTAAGCACATGGGCACCCCTGAGCATGGGGAGTGTGTGGCTTCTCCCTGAGCACAGCCACCCCTCTAAAACATTAAACTCAAATTCATTTGTTTCTGTATTTGCTTCCATTTCCTGTCAATGACTTTTCTCTGATATGTTTGTGGTATCTATAATGTGTTTGTAATACAAATTTCTCATATTTTTATCACAGATTTGTTGGAAGAATTATCATCTGCAAAAGTAACCAAGAGCCTGTAGCCAGGTTGGTCTTGCAGCTGTCTGTTGTCCCTCCTCAGAGGGGTTGGGCATCTACAGAGAATTTCAAGGATCTGAGCTTATCCTGCCATCATTTGGGAATATTTTTTTCTTTAACCATTCCAAAGATTTCATTCTAAAACAAGGCCTCCCTTCTGCCATCCTGTGATTTGTTTGAGCCCCTTTTGGGGAAGCAGTGCAGGGCCACCTGATAATGTCCTGCCCTGCTGGTGGGGCACAAATTTACCAGGCAATGACAAAATATTGTCTGTCATTTGAAGGCAAGCAAAAACTCAAGCATCAGTTAGAGTGTTTCATGGAAAAAAATAAGCAAATAATGTTCATAAGCCATCCAAAACAGTTGGCTCTCACCAGAGCATGTTGGATGGGTTTTGTGCTCTGGTGGGTCTATTCATATCCTGGAAGCAACAGAGGGTCACTGGGGGTTTCAAAGAGAAATAAAAACACAAATGGGGCTGTCAGCTTTGATAGTGCCATTGATTGGCTGGGCTGGAACAGGCTTCTGATGATTTTAACACTGCATTTTTATTTAGGTACTGGAACATACTGGATCTGAACATTTTGCAGTTATTCCTAAAAAGCCTTACTTAAAATTCCCCAATAAGAGTGGAGATAGTATTTGTAAGATGAAATGGAAATGTAATTATATAAAGAGAAAAACAAGCAAGCCCCCAATTTAACATACAAATCATGTGATCAGATGTAAGGAACCTTTGTTTATCTTTATATCCTATTTCTGATTCTAATTTATAAAGTAGTTTGAATGTTCTTTGAGTGATACAGTGTTATAATTTCTTTTATGTTTAGGTCTTTGGGTCCTGAAAACCTGTTGTTGAAAGGTGCTACCCTCAAAAATACCAAGAAGATTTATGGTGAAGTTATTTTTGTTTGTTTATTTAAATAGTTCTGATAAGTAATGACAAATGTAGATATTCACTGCTAAATCTGGAGAGGGAACATACTTCTCTACAGCCTGTCTACCTGGGCTGTACAGCTGCAGTTTTCATGCAAAGCTGATTGCAAAGTGGCCAGGGTGAAATTAGGAGGCACTGGTTCTATCTGCAGGGCTGCCCAGTTGTGTTAATACACCAGAGCAAGCTTTTCTTTTTGCCTGAGACATGATGAGCAAGGAGTTGTCCCCAGAGCCTTTGCTGGTAGCACAGTCTCAGACACACAGTGATGGAGGGTGATGGCTGTGATGGGAGACTGATGCTTTTCCTGACTATACATGATCCATGGGCTCCTGCTCATGCTCTGGGATACAGCAGTGACATTACTTAACAGCCTCAGAGGTTTCTGTAGGTGAACAGTCCTTGGGTAATGCCTCTTCCTTCAGCTGGGATTGGAGTTTGATGTAAACACCGATGCCCCTGATGTCCAAGTGCCAACTGGGTCCCTCTGAGGCTGCCAGTCCCTTATGAGCCCTGTTTTAATACCCCGCAGGAGTTGCAGTCTATACTGGAATGGAAACAAAAATGGCTCTGAACTACCAAGGGAAATCTCAGAAACGGTCTGCAGTAGAAAAGTGAGTATTTATGTTCAGAAAAAAAAATCGGTAAAACCTGTTGGGTTTGGGTTTGTTTTTAATGGATGACTTGTACAGAAATAATCCCCTAATCTGCTGCCTTTTGTTTCAGATGCTCTCTGATTGCATAGAAAAATCTGAGTATTTGATAAAGCCTATCTTGCAAGAAGCAGCATCATTTAGTAGCTTTTTTATTTAAAAACAAAATTAAGAAATGTTAAAATATATGAACCTGACCCTGAATATCAGCAGTGTCAAAAGCACTTGTTCTGTAATTCCCTTCTTAAAAGTAAGGAAGTCTTGTTCCTGCATATTTACATGTTTTTCTCTGTAAAAATAGCTGCAAGAATTTAAAAGAGAAACCTGTTTTTCAGATCTATCAACGCTTTCTTGATAGTGTATTTGTGCATCTTATTGGGCAAGGCCACTGTATGCACGACTCTGAAATATGTCTGGCAGAGTAATCCATTTAATGATGAGCCTTGGTACAATGAAAAGACTAAAAAAGAGAGAGAGACGTTCAAGGTAAGTGGATTTGTATTTCAGCACCTCCTCCAGCTTTACTTATTCTGGCTGTTTTGTTTAATCTGATAGTGCCTGCTGCCAGCCCTGGGAGTCCTGTTTGCTCACAGAAACTGCTGTTGTTTCCTTCAGTCTCTCCTGCTGTTTGTGTTTCTTTTGTGCTCTCATGCTTGTGCACAGTGATATTTGTGTGGAGCAGGGCAAAGCATAAATAAATACTATATAATATAGAAATGCAGCTGATTTAACCTGAGTCCTTATCTGAACTCGAGCTATCTTTCAGCTTTGAATAGGTAAACTTAAATTGAGGCCATATCAACCAGTTTGTTAACTTGCCAAGACATGGGCAGTCAAGCCTGAGAGAGTTGAGTGTAAGTGTGTAGAGATCTTCATTTGATGGGTCATTGAGGAGGACTTACAGGGATGCCACTGCACCACTTGTACCCTTGCCACAGCTTGACTGGTATCAAGCCACCTACTACTTTTTCTGGTTACTTGGGGTCAGGATGAGCCTGTAGCAGTATATTTTTAAGAGGAATATGCTTATGAAACATTGTTTTGGTCACTATGAAGCAGTGAGATGTACTTGTGTCTTGGTTTGGAAAGACAGGTATCTGCCAGGGAAACTGAGGTTCCCCTAGGATGGAGAATGCCAACCCCTCACACCCCAACGAATTATAATTTTGCAATCAAGGGCTCTCAGGCAAAGATGTTGGGAATAGGAATAACAGTTCTTTACTAGGAGATATTAACAATACAAATATGATAGGAAACAAAACCACCCAACCAAACAAACAAATAAACAAATAAACAATAATTTTAGAAGAAAACCCTGACAGAGTCAGAGTTTCAATCTGACCACGTATTTCAGGATGTTGAAAACAGTCCAAACGTAAACAGTCCAAACACTTCTGAAGTGGCAGACGTGATCCTGTTGGAGCAGAGATGATTCTGCGAAGAAAACCAGTTCAGGGGCGGCGAGGAGGGAGACAGGAATGGCGAGCACAGGAGACGAAGAAGATCTTGCCACACCGCAGCGAAGGAAGCGCCGAGCACCCAGCTCCTGCAGCAGAGCAGCACCGACCACACCCGGCCACCTCCCCACCCCCCACAGCCAGGGCATGAGATGTATAGAAATGCAGATGCACCGCACAGGCTGGGGAAGGTAACAATGGCCTATCAAGGTGGGTCATCAGGCCCCAAAACAGATGTAAATAGAATATACAAAACCCGACTCCAAGGACAACTTGTGTACCTGGTAGATCTGCAGAAGACAGTGGGATTTTCTGTGCCAAAAGAAAATGGGATTTAGCCCTGTATCTCAGCTGTATCCATTTTCATGTTGTTTTTTTCCTATTTAACCTTTTTTGAGAAGCTGTCTGGAATCCCTGAGGTGTTGCTGTAAATTGCCCGTGTCCTGACAGCACAGGCTGCATCTTCTCCTCTTACCTTTGCAGGTCTTGCGGATGTTCACGGACTTCCTGTCGTTTATGGTCCTCTTCAATTTTATTATCCCCGTCTCCATGTACGTTACAGTAGAGATGCAGAAGTTCTTGGGCTCCTTCTTCATCTCCTGGGACAAGGAGATGTATGATGAAGAAATACAAGAGGGGGCATTGGTGAACACCTCGGACCTGAATGAAGAGCTCGGGCAGGTCAGAACGTGCTGTGTTTGCATGTCTGGATGAAAATGTGGATGAAAGTGCCCTCCCTGCAAGGAGCCCTTGTTGTGGCAATCCCTCGAAGTCCCCTTGGGCCAGGCTTCACCTGCTTTGGTGGCGCTTTCCATTGAATGTGATTCCACTCGCTCTGCAAAGCAGATAAGGTTATAAATAGTGCATGAAAGAACAGGAATTGGGTCATGCCAATTTTTTCCATATTGGGGAATATCAGGCGCAGTGCTCTGCATGTCAGGGTGCTTTGCTTTCACTGTTTCAATTAAAAATTTAAAATCCTCTGTCTCTTTGAGGATTAATGAAAATGTCTGCCCAGTCATCTCCCTAAGCGTGCAGAGCACTTGCAGCTGTGCTGATGCTGCCTTGCTGGGGCACCTAGACAGCTCAGGCTTCCCTTTCTGATCTGCACCTTGAGAGATGAGTGTAGGGCATGTGTAGTGCCTCCTGCTTTTGATTTTGCTTTAAAAACAATAATAAAAATATACTTGGAGTAGCAATTAGCTAATTGAAATATAGCTTCAAGATGAAAATCCCCCAAAGGAGGCAGCAGACCTGCAGCAGCAGTTCTGTAAGCACTAGGGCTGTAGCAAAGGACCCAGGAAAGTGAACGAGGGGGAAGTGGAGAGCCTGGAGACAGATTTTAAGTCTTCAGAAGCTGCCTCCTGCCACCTTTGCAACAGGCTGAAAAACAAAGGAGCAAAGTAGCAGAACTACACAGTGATGTGGTGGGGCACCTACATCTGTTTTGCAGAGTCAGGTTAGGATAGCCAAGTACTCTCCAGCACTGGCACAGATGCACTAAAATGCCCCAGCCTCTGTTTTTGGGGGCTCCTTCCCCAGCCCTTGTGGCAGCTGCCTGGTGCTTGCAGGTGGAGTACGTGTTCACAGACAAAACCGGGACGCTGACAGAGAACAGTATGGAGTTCATCGAGTGCTGCATAGACGGGCACAAGTACAAAGACTGCATTTCAGAGGTGGATGGCTTCTCCCAGACTGATGGACCCCTCAAGTACTATGGCAAAGCTGAAAAGGTAAGAAATGTGCATGCTGATGGCTGTAGGGGTTTTATGGCCAGCTCTTGGCTGGGAGTGGGATTCAGCTGGTAACACCCTCCCTCCCTCCTGCCCAGAGCCGTGAAGAGTTGTTCCTGAGAGCCCTCTGCCTGTGCCACACAGTTCAGATCAAGGAAGCAGACCAGGTGGATGGGCTGATGGCACACCCAGAACGCAAATACACCTATATCTCCTCTTCTCCAGATGAAATCGCTTTGGTGAAAGGTGCAGAAAAGTAAGAATGTGAAGATGTTGGCTTTTTAATTCCCTCTCTCTGGTGGGAAGGAGGGAGGTGAGGGTGATCTGAAGGTGATAGATCCCTTTCCACGGTCTCTCTGGGAAGCATGTTGTGATACCATTGCTGAACCTGACCTGCAGTCCTGTGAGCCTGTGGGTTTAAATGAGCTCTCTGCTAAAGGGATGCTATGTAAAGGATCTTCCCTGAGCAGCTCCCTGGGAGGCCATGGTTTGCATTCACTGAGAGCAGCCCCAAGGTGCTGCAGTGCCCAGGTGTGGCAGAGGCTGCTTTGCTGGAGCCCACGTGGCCTTGTGCTTTAATCCCCTAGAAAGAGAGACCAGTTACCATGTGCATATTGCAGTGAAATTCTTTTCTTGTCATGCAGTGGCAAAATAATAGGATGGTTACTTTTGTCAACACCACATTTGAATCCTGCCAGAGATGCTTGAGGGCAGGCTGGGTGGGGTTTTGAGCAACCTGGTCTAGTGAAAGGTGTCCCTGCCCTTGGCAGGGGTTTGGGACCAGGTGATCTTTCCAGCTCAAACCATTCAATGATTTTATGTTCTTGCCAGCCCCTAGGTTTTAGATGGAGGCTGTTGCAGCTGTGTATACTTGCTCATGGCTTGTAAAGCTGCCAGAGACCCAGTGGACCACATCCAGAGGCTCTCTGTGTCTGTATGCTCCAGTGCCCAGGCTCTCCAGGGGATGGGAACAGTGCCAGGACATCATAGCAGGCATGGAGCAAACAAACATCCAGCCATGCTCTTTAGCTCAGGCTTACTGAGCTCTGCTCTGCAGTGCAGAAGGTGAAACAAGAACATTGTTATGTATAATATGTGCCAATGGGTGTTTTCAATGTTGTTCTCTCCTTTTGTTTATTGACAGGTATGGTTTCACTTTTCTAGGACTTGAAAACGATTTCATGAAAATTCGAAACCAAAAGAATGAAACTGAAATGTAAGTGCTGCTGAGGCTGCTGGGGAACAGGACTGCTCTTCTGTACCACTCCCACCCAGCTTAATTGAGTTTGGTCAACCTGGCAATGTCAAAGCTGTTCCTTGAGGGCTGTCAGACCGTGCTGACCTGCCCCAAAACTCCTGTCCCATTTACAAAGCACAGCACATCAAGGTGTAAGCAAAAAGGCTCACTTGCAAAAATCCACGGGTGGTTTACTGATGTCTAAATTCAGGTCCTTCAAGAGCCTGCAGTCCTTTGTATGTATCCTTCATCTGTACCAGGTTTTGCAGGTGGCTCCTGGGATTCATGAGGTGGCTGCTGACCTTATGGGCCGTGGCTGGGGCTCACAGCAGGACACTGTGAGCCTAAACTTGTGATACAGCTCCGTTCCCTGTAACCTTTTTTCCCCTCCCAAGCTGAAAATAGTTAGATTTTACCCTGTGCTCACAGCTTGGTGGACATCTGTGAGTCACTGACCTAATCTCAACACTTCCCAAAAACTTGCCTTCACAAGCAAGTTTCACTTCTTACTTCCCTCATGAAGAAACTCCTTATTAAAATGGGAGACTCAGTGTTACTGCTTGTGGCATGTGGTGCCCCATTCCCTGCTGAGCCCCTGCCCAACCTGGGGCCTTGGTGCACTGGTGGGTACCCACCCCCTCAGTCCCATGCTCAGAGCACCACAGGACTACTGGAATTTGTGTTTTTTCCTCCATTTTTTGTGCAGTAGCTGTAAAATTAATTCCCAGGTGGCTGATGCCACTTGTAGGGTGTATTGATTTCTGCAGCTCATTTTTAGTGATTTTTCTGTCTCAAATAGTTATTTTTCTGTTTTTCCTTTACTGAGTCAAAGCTTTTTTCTCTTTTTCTAAAGATACCAACTTCTCCATGTGTTGAACTTTGACCCTGTCCGGCGCCGTATGAGTGTCATTGTGAGAACCACCACAGGTACAGGCAAAGTGCTTTTGTGGCTTCTCATACCTGTGTGCACAGCTATAAAACACATCCTCCTTATTCCTGTCACCCAGAAAAGCTGAGCTGTTAGGTTTTCTAGGCTGGTCTAACTAAATTCTGTACTAAGTCTGGTTGCCATAGAGTTAATTTTCCTTCATAGCAGCTGTTTGGGAGCAACAGCAAATCAGGGGATGAGAACAGTGACCCATGGACCCTGCCTGCCTTGTTCCAGGCTGGAACAAGTACAGGGAAGACATGTGAGAATGTCCCCTGGGTGGGATGGAGTTTCATGGGAATAACAGACAAAAATTCAGAGGTCACTATCCTTCTCAAGAGTCAGTCCTGTAAGGTTTGGGATGCTGGTTTTACCCTCCCTGGAAAGGTTGCCAAGGCTTACAGATACAATGTCCAGCCTGTTGCAGAAAACTTGCTCAGAGGCAGGTAGGGACTCCCAAAGACTCAGCCAGGTCAGCCAAAGGTTTTTCGCAGGCTGGTCAAAGGCCATTTTTGGTAGGCAGTTGGGTTTCTAGCAGTTCGCTCTTCAGTCCTCTCAGATTTCCTCCCTCTGCAGCACTTGCTTGCTATTGATGTTTTCAAGTCTTTCAGTAGCTTGTGAGTGCTATAAACTATTTATAATTTGCTTTTAGGAAAGTTGCTTCTCTTCTGTAAAGGAGCAGACTCCTCTATTTTTCCAAGGGTGCAGCAAGAAGAAATCCAACAAACAAAAGTCCACGTGGACCGCAATGCTATGGTGAGCACACAGATGGAATTTGGCTGGCTCCTGGGGTCAGGAAAGCCTTATTCCAAAAATAGGGATGTGACCTTGCTTTGGAGGGAAGTGTTGAAAATGTGAGTGTCACTTCACATTGTTTTGATGTCAGGCTTCTTCCCTTCTCTGTTTGGTTGGCTTCCACCTTTATTTGATATACTTATATGGTCTCCATCACAGTTGTGTCCAAGCATCTCCCAGGCAAGTTAAAAATAGAAGTAACATCAGCAGCCTGGTCCCAGTCATGGTGGCACCCAGTCCCTGCTCTCCCTGCTGACTGCACGCTCTCAGCCCTGGTCCTTCTCTTAGTTTCTTTCTGCACATAATAAGCAGAACCATGATTACTCTGGTGGGAAGAAGTTACTATATAAACACAGAAAATTGCTCTTTTGACACAAGCCAACAAATTATCCTTGCCCTCAGGGTCAGTACCGCCAGAAGCACTGATGGTAGACAAAAGCACCAGCCCTAAAGTGAGGAGCTGTAAAAAATCTGGATTTAAGGTGTTTGTCCACTTTATTTTCTTTCCCTCCCACTGCCAGGATGGCTACCGAACACTCTGTGTCGCCTTCAAAGAACTAACTGAAAAGGAGTATGACAAAATTGACAGACAGCTCAATGAAGCCAAGATGGCTCTACAGGACAGGGAGGAGAAGATGGCCAAGGTTTTTGACGACACAGAAGCAGACATGCACTTGATTGGGGCTACTGCTGTAGAAGACAGGTAAAGACGTGACTCCACCACCAGCCCTGTGGTGCCTATGGTTTCTCTGATGTGGCCTTGTGGCCTGGACTTGCCATGGTGGAACTGAACAGCCAGGCAGATGCTGGCAGTGTCCAGGGCAATTAATTACACCATGGCACAACCCATTTCACAGTGCTCTAGTTGCCTAAATTGGCTGGTGTAATAGGAACTGGGATTTATTAATGAAACTACAGAAATACTTGCACTTCCAGAGAGTGAATTAAGCACACAGCATTAATTTGCACATCAAAACAAATTCAATTCCACATTCAGTTTTAGTAACTGCAAATGTAAATTAAACTCTTACTGTGAGGCCTAAGAGTCAAGAGTATAAAGCAGTGATTTCTCTTGTTGCCTGCAAATAAAAATTTGATATTGCTGACTTGTAATCCTTATTCCTGTGGCAGTGGTCTCCCCAGCATGGGAAAAGTCAATTAACTTCTCTTGAGGTGGTGTTTTTTACCTGCAAAATCAGAATCAGGGTTATGTGGATGACGTGTGGGCCAACCTGCAAAGTGATGCTTTGCTTCTGCTTGCAGGCTGCAGGAGCAGCTGGCAGAGACCATTGAAGCCCTGCACGCAGCTGGCATGAAGGTTTGGGTGCTGACAGGAGACAAGATGGAAACTGCCAAATCCACCTGCTACGCCTGCAGGCTCTTCCAGACCAGCACTGAGCTGCTGGAGCTGACGGCAAGAATGGTGGGCGAGAGTGAAAGGAAGGAGGATCGGCTCCATGAGCTGCTGCTAGAGTACCACAAAAAGCTGATTCAGGATGTTCCCAAAAACCAGGGAGGCCTGAAGAGGTGAGCCACAGGACCCAGCTGTGCGCATTTCAGATGCAAATTTGGTATTGAAGTAGGACCATGCTGTGGCCCTGGGGACTGGTTACTTGCAGACACTGCAACTGGTTCCTTTGCTTTGCTCATCATCTCTGATATTAGTTGACTTTGAACTTAATTGCACTGTTCCTTTAGTGAAGGGCACGTGTTAAGTCTAAGCTTTTTAAAATTGCTAAGCCCCAAAAAATGGACAGGTAGAAGATTAACCCAAAACCAATTTTTTTTTCACTAAAATGATACAAGCAGCTAGGTTGACTTCTTAGTCTGATTAAGTTTCAAACGTGTTCCTTGTTGTGCCCCAGAAGCTGGACGTTGAGTCAAGAATATGGACTGATTATTGATGGTTCGATGCTGTCGCTGATACTCAACCCTTCTCAGGACTCT
Source organism: Phylloscopus collybita (assembly GCA_027886175.1). Taxonomy (NCBI): domain Eukaryota; kingdom Metazoa; phylum Chordata; class Aves; order Passeriformes; family Phylloscopidae; genus Phylloscopus; species Phylloscopus collybita. The sequence continues at coordinate 8,551,204 of JAJNNQ010000057.1, forward strand.
GGCTCTAGCAATTACAAAAGCATATTCCTGCAGATCTGCCTGAAGTGCACTGCAGTCCTCTGCTGCCGAATGGCTCCGCTGCAGAAAGCACAGGTATTTACCTCTCACTGCCTGAAGCACATCACTGGCTGATGTGATGCACACTGAATTCATCAGCTGGGACTTGACCTGATCATCCTAATCAAGCAGGACTTCTCCAGGCTATGTGTAAGCCTCATCTGAGCTTCAGAGCACCATGAAAGCACACCATTCTTTCAAATCTGAATGCAAACCCTTTGTTTAATATGCTGGCAGGAACCTGTAAACCCAGGCCAATTAGAAATAAACAAAACCTCACATTTTGGTTTTTTTTTTCCTTTCCAAATTTGTCAAGTGGAGTCTGTGACTTCCTCACTCCAGCAGATGATGTCCCAGCCTGATAAGTGATGTGTTTTTGCACCCTGAGATGCGTGAGAAAACCCACCTTTGGGAAAACAGGGTTTGGCAGAAGGGAAGAGCAGGATGTTGCTGCTGGGGTTTGTTTTGAAATACTGTCCTTCAGCTGTGCACAGCTGGATTGGGCTTTTGCTCTGGTTGTGACTGCAAAGCAAGTAGCAAGGGCATTTATTAACCTGAACTCTCCAGGTGTTATATTGTTGCTGTAAAAGCCTGATTGCTTGTCCTGAGGGGAGCAGTGGGAAGGTCTCTGGAGGCTTTTTAACTGAATTTTGGGTTCTGCTGCTGTCCTTTTTTAAAATCTTCTAGATTGTGCGAATGGTGAAGAACACAAAAGGAAACCCGATAACCCTCTCCATAGGGGATGGTGCAAATGATGTCAGTATGATTTTGGAAGCACATGTTGGAATAGGTAAGAGTCCCTGAAACACCCATCTCCTAGCCCAGACCTGTCTGCTCCCGCTGGGGTTCACTACTGAGGTGCAGTTGGTGTTTCTGATTGCACATGGCTAAACCAGTCCCACTGAAAAATGTGGGAAGTTTGCTCTTGCTTTCTTTGGAGGCAGAGTTTAACTCCAGATTAATGCTTGAGATCATAGAATCATAGAATAGTTTCGGTCAGAAGGGGCCTTTAAAGGGTCCAACCCCTGTAATGAGCAGGGAGATCTTCAGCTCCATCAAGCTCCTCAGCCCTGTACAACCTGACTTTGAATGTTTCCAGGAATGGGGTATCCACAGCCTCTTTGGGCAACCTGTGCCAATGTTTTACCATCCTCACTGTAAAAGAGAGATGAGATTATCATATACTGCTCACCTGTGCTAATACCATTCTCTCTGTCAGTGATACACTGCAGATCATGTTCAAAAACTCTGTGACCAAAGTAGTGGAGGTAAGGATTGCTTGGGCTCAGGAAAAAAAGGGGCACAAGCAGCAAACAGACGGGTGATTAGTGGCAGTTGCTGCAATGGCAGTGCAGTGAAAGTGTCAGCCTTCAGTGCTAACTGGTGGCAGCAGCTCAGCACAGGGACCCACACATTTGCTGGGGCCGAGGTCCAGGTGTGTTGTCTCTGCGCTGTCCATATGACTGACAGCAGGCTGGAAATTCCTCATGTCTGCAGACTGGTGTCTGAAATATGGGCTACTCCTGTAATACCACTAAAGAAGGGTCAGTGAAAGAGAAAGGGCATGTTCTTCGTTTGGGGCTGTTGGAAATGCTGTGGTGCCCTCTAATGAAGGGAATCCAGTGCAGTTCATTTGGATGTGGCTTTTGTGAACAGAGCAGCTCTGTGGGGATGTCTCAAGAGGCTAAGCAGCTGCAGGGGAGTAACTGAGCTGCGTAAGATGCAGGCCAGCCCACGGGAACCAATTCCTTATCATTCATCAGGTTTGCCTAGACGCCCTTCACCATACTCTTACACAGGAAATCACAGAGCAGCCTAAATATAGTTTAAAAACTCGAGAGTCAGGTCTGAGTGTTGTGGAGCCAAAACCACACAGAAAGTATTCATGTTTGGTCTCCTGGGGCACTCAGGAGGGAATCTCTGCCTTTGTCATGCCTTGAGACACTGAGTGATGTGAGCAAACCCAGTGGGCAGCATCCAGATTCCAGCCCCTTTGGGATTAACCCCTTGCCATGCTTCTGTCTCCAGGGATAAAAGGCAAAGAAGGACGCCAGGCCTCCAGAAACAGTGACTATGCTGTGCCAAAGTTTAAACATTTAAGAAAACTGCTACTAGCACATGGGCATTTATATTATGTGAGAATAGCACACCTTGTACAGTATTTCTTCTATAAGGTAAGGGGCAGTGTGCAGCTGATTTCTTTGTTTATCCTATGCATTTCTTTGGCAATAGAATAAAATAATAAACAGGAAAAAATGTGTGGGGTATTCTGTAGTTCTGTTTTCCTTCCCTAGGACAGGCTGTGTCTGCCATGTGCCTGACCATTGAAAACAGTACTTCCAGGGGAATGTGAGCATTCTTCTAGTGTCTCCTGCAGATACTAACTGCTCACTGGATTGGTTTTGTGCTTGATTGAACAAGTGCCCTACCTTGTCTGATGTTGTAATGTCAGACACTAATGTCTGATAACAGGAAAAACTACTTGGATTTAGACTGACAAGTCAAGTGCTTCCCTGCTGACCATTTGTCTTTTGTTTTCCTAGAACCTTTGCTTCATTTTACCACAGTTTTTATACCAGTTCTTTTGTGGATTCTCACAGCAGGTAACTTCCAGTAATTTGTCTATAAAAGCAAGATAAAAAGCAAGTGGCATAATGAGGCTTCCTAGCAGAAACTTGACTTTTGACATCCTGTCCCTTCATCACCTTGCTTTAGAGGATAGTAGGAGCTCACCTTGTTGCTCAGCACCATACCTGGAACATAATATTTTGAGACCATAACTGAAAAGAAAGCAATCTGCTTTCTTTCCTTTCCCATCCACCAGCCATAAACACAGGTGAACACCTTCCTGAAGTAATGAAAGAAGGGTTTAGCTGATTTGTCAGCACCTGATTTTGCTACTTCTGCTTCTCTTATGAGAACAAGTTTTGAAAGGTTTCCTGATCTTGTCTGCTCTCCTGCATTTCACTGCATTAAAAATGTCACTCAGAAGGAAGAATGGTTCATTCTTTTATGGCATCTTTAAAAAAAGACACACAATGAGTGTTATCAGAGCTTTGCTTAGTCCAAGTAAGCATCAGAGGCAGATCCATGTGGTGAGTGGGTTCATGTGATTGGAGACAAGAGCTTTGGCTTTTGTGTCAACTTAAGGGGCTTTTGTGTCTATTTGGGCTCAAAAGTAACAGGAAAAGTAAATGGTGAGAGATAATTCTTTGTTTTGGCAGAAACACTTGCCTTTTTCTTTTTTATTTTAAAGAACCTATGGTTCCTCTAAAACAGTCTAGTCTTTAGAGAGCCACAGGAGGCATCAAATGTATTAATAGAAATGGCAGCACAAGAGCAGCAAGAGGAAAGCTGTGATAAGGGCTGTTCAGTCATGTTTTTCTGGAGGATAAGCTGGAGATGAGACCAGCCAGTTACAAAACTTCTGTCAGTGGGAGCAGGTTCCTGGGCATGCAGCCTGTGGGTGCCTTGTGTTCCCCTTGCATTGCATGGAGCACAGCTCCCATCCAATGAAGCTGTGCTGTGTGACAAAGGGATGGATCTGTAAGGTATGTAGGAGACAGGGGCTGGAAATTTATGGTTTCATTTCTTTGTGGAGAGGCCTTTTTCTGCCTGTCTCATTTAACCCTTTCTTCCTCTTCTAAGCCACTGTATGATGCTGCTTATCTGACCATGTACAACATCTGCTTCACATCGCTGCCCATCCTGGCTTACAGCCTCCTGGAGCAGCACATCAGCATCGACACGCTGACCTCAGACCCTCAGCTCTACATGTGAGTAGTCCTGGCCTGGGTAAACCTCTGCACAACTCTGTTAGCCATGGTTTGAGTTTTCTTGGTGCAGGAGCATAAGCAGGTGTCCTAGTCCTGTGTCAGGGATGGGATCACCATGAAGTGCAGAAAAAGCCATTTCTGTCCCTCCTGGCTCAGCTGTTCCTGCATTCAAGCTGAGCAGCCTTGTGTTTACTGCCTGTTGCTACTTGTTTATGCTCTCTGACAGTATCTGGTCTAGCAAATGGCACTGCTGTATCTCTATGAAAGAGAAAACTGTAGGTGGAAATTATCCATAAGCAAAATCGAGCTGTGAGTGTGGCCAGACCATTGTTACCTTTGAGCCAGGCAGTGGGAGCCAAGCATGTTGATGGAGTGTGTAATGCAGGGAGGGGAGATGTAGCTTTCAGGAGGAAAAAAGATCCATTCATTTTCAGAAAGATGAATGTTTCTGAAGCCCAGCTCAGGCAGGTGGTTTCTCAGCTTGTCTAAATGGATATGGTCCCCCAGGCTTCCTCTCCACAGGCCAGGTCCCATTATCAGAACCCAGGGAGCTCTGCTTATCGATCCACACATTCAGTTTTCTGCCACATTGCCCAGGGAAAGGACAGCTGAGACTGTCTCTGCTTTGCTTGTCATTTTCTCTCCTTGGTTGCAGCAGGGAGAGGCTCCAATCTTGCACAGAAAGAGAGATGCTTTCCATCTTCCTCCCAGCCCTGCCCACACACATGCTTGGGGCAGCCCTTCAGTAAAGATTAAGGAAGATGTTTTTTGGAGGAAACCACTCTTTGTGCATCTCTGTTGCTAATTCCCCAGCCTGGCAGTCAGCTCAGCCCTGTGGAAAAAGCCAGGTCAGGACTGCTGTGGCCAGTGGCCTGTGCCAGCCCTGTTGCTGTGTTATGATGCTCCTCAGCAGTGGAGGAACTGCATGTGGCACAGCTGTGCTCGAGCCAAGAACGATCTTTGTGCAGAGACAGCAAAGGGAATTATCAGGCGCCTAAAATATTGTGTGAAAGTTGCCTTAGGTATAGAAAAAGCAGTGAATGCAACAAGAGCTGTAAGGCTGGGAAGGGGCTTGGGTGATTTTGAAGTAAACACTCAGAGCCATGATTGATTAGAGCTCTGTGTTCCTTCACTCAATGGCAAAATGCCACCATCTGTATTTTTAAATAGCTTGGTAATTGAATATTGTGCAACAGAGAGCAATAACAGCAGGCCCCTGTGCCTTCCCCTGGTGGGCTTTCTGATCTCTGGGGTCTGTCTGTTGAGGGGAAACAGCCTTAGTTTGCATATTCATGACTGCATGTGCTGTTGGATGCAGAGTGCCCGCTGCGCTGCTGCTGGAGGAAGTGCTGAGCTGCTGCAGTGCAGATCCTGAGGCTGGAAAAAGCCTGTTTACCATGAGCGCTGCAGGACAGAAATAGGAATGCAAAACAGAGCTCGCAGGGAGGAAGCTACTTGTATTTTCTCTCCTTGCAATACTCCACACTTCCAGTCTGGTTTATCCTTGCTCTTTTCTCAGACCCAAATTGTGATATGTTAGAACATGGTCATGGCATCGTCATGTGTAGGTTTCAATAGGGTCTTGTTTCAGAAACTGCAGTTATAGGAGCCCAGCATCACACAGGTTTGCAAAGTGCAGCTTGCTGAAAATGGATGTATTGCTTTAGAAGTTAAGGAGAATAATGCAAAAACGATGGGGACTTCAAAAAAAGTGATCTGAAAAGAACATGATGCAGGGAAATGTTTTTAAATCCCTCCTGCCCTGATAGCCACCCTCCACTCCCCATGCCCTGTGTGTGATCCCTGCAGAGCTTTGCTCATAGCCCATCCATTTGCTGCTGCTGCCTCCATGCCAGATCTCATCCTGTATTCAGCCAAGAGCCTTCTGCTATAACCCCTGTGATAAAAACACCCACCATACAATTCAGGAGGTTATTTTCAGCCTGTGCAGAAAAACACCACTTCAGAGAACAGGACTTGCAGAGCTTTTCTCAAAAAAGGACTTTGTGCATTCAACAAAAAGAGGGAAGCACACCATGGATTTAATGCATCCCATATAGCTGCTCTTTAGCCTTACCCTGCTTTTAAAATTTAGCAGATAATGTCAGATACCATGGGCAGTTCAGGGGCTGCAGGAGAGGTTCAGGACAGCGTTGCCTCTGTTCACTTTGTGCTTTTTTCATCCAAGTTACCTAGAAGAGAAGGACAAAACAACTCATATGCTGAACCTCTTGTGATTTCTCATGATCAGCAGCTGCATATGAGAAGTGTTCTTTATGTCCTGGCAGGTGTTTTTGTGGTTTCCCCCCTTGCTTCCTAATTCAAGGGCTTGCTCCAAAGCCCCCCAATCCCCTACCCTCAAGGAGCTTTGCAGTAAGTCCTAAACGTGGTGGTGATGGTCTTGTTACTCCATCTCTTGGCAGGAAGGTGTCAGATAATGCAATGCTGCAGTGGAGGCCGTTCCTGTACTGGACCTTTCTGGGCGCCTTTGAAGGACTTGTGTTTTTCTTTGGGGTTTATTTTCTTTTTCAAAGTTCATCGTTGGAAGATAACGGAAAGGTAACAGCACCAAAAGAAAGGAGGATGAGCGTTTGTTTTGTGCGCTGCCTCTGATACGCCTGGCAGGGAATATCTGCGCGCTTAATCTGTGCAGTGTGTCTCCAGTCTTGTCCAACAGTGTAGCCTTGCTTATGGTGTGATTCTGCAGCAAATGCTTGAAATAAAACACTTTCCAGATCGCCATGGAAACAGGGCAGAGCTAGTTACACTCACTAGGTAAAATGACTAGTCTTACACATAGCTCTGTTCCAACCCAGTGAGCTTTGCACAGTGCTCATCCCCTCTTCTGTGTGATCCCAGGCATTGGCCCAGGGCAGGAGCAGTGTCTGTCCTTCCCACCAGTGACAGCCTGAAATTCGGCATATGCTTGGCTGGTTGTGAGCAGCTGAATTAGCCCACCTTGATGAGATGGTGCTTGTTAGTGCAGACATGGTGCAGGGCTGCCTGGGGGTGTGATTTCAGCCTCTGCTCTCCCTTTGAAGGCTGGTGCTGGCCTTTTGCTCCTGTTTTGGAGGCAGTAGGATGTTGTCCCTGCTGCCTGCTTGTTCGTGCCTCTGCTGTGGGGACGAGCACTTGCATCGCTGCTGCATGAGCGAGGTGTGGGAGCTGCTGCAGTTAACTTGCTCAGGAAGAGGATGAAAAAAGATGGAGTTGTGTTTTTTTTTTCCTTTTTTCTTATTTTTTCTTATTTTGCTGGTTAACTGAGTACAGAGCAAAGCATTGGTGCAGGGCAGCTGCCATGCATGGTGGCCTGAGCTGTTTCAGGACCCTTTCCCTAAGGGAATCTACAGCATGTCATTAGATCTTGGCAGATGGAAACTTCTTTACACCATCACTTGTGACCCTTGAAAATACCTGAACTTCTTTTAGCAGCTAACACTTGGAGAAAAGCTGATGAAATTTATGTATGTATATTCATACATTACATCAATGCCAGCATTTATGGTCCCAGCTAGATGTAGTCAAGTCCCTGTATTGTCAAATCAGTGCTCTTCTGTATCTCTGGCCATTCTGGTTGTATTTGAATGAAACACGAAGTACCGATATGTTCTGTAAATGCCTTCAGAGGTCAAGTCTATGTGGCACTACAATAAGATCTGTGGTTATGTCCTGTTCTGTAAACACTTATGCCTGTAAGAACTGCTACCAGCAATTGTTCATAATATCCATGTATGTTTGATTGACTCATTTTTCACTTCTACTGACTTTAATTTTTTTGCATTTTTTGAAAACTTTTACATTTCACTTTCTGTTTTAATGTATGCATTCAGATCTTGACAGCCTTTGGTAAGCATCTCTCCCATTCATTGCCATAATTTGGATTTATATACAGTATCTGCTTTTCTTTGTGTGCGTAGTCACTAGTACCCACAAACCAAACCAGATGGAACAGTACCCACTGGTGCACTCTGCAGAGGGGACTGCAAAGAGATGATGATGAGTGTGGCGAGAAAGCAGAAACTGAGTAAATTGCCAAGAAATCCTGAAATGCAGGTGGTGCAATGACTTGTGTCCTCGATTGACATTGCTGTTAGTAGGAGGTTGTCCTTGTCACTGTCCCAGCTCTGGTCACCTGTGTGGCACTGCATGGCTCAGGGTGGCGTAGTGGGCGGCGAGTCGTGCGTGTGCCTGGAGCCTGTCCGAGCGTCCATGTCCCATAGCAGTGGCTCCCTCCCACCCTCCCTCTGCTCCCTGCTTGCACCCCATCCCCACTGGCATTTCTGTGTCTCCCCAGAGAAGGTTGGAGGCGCCTGTGGCAGTGCCATGTGTTTTGCAGGTGTTTGGGAACTGGACCTTTGGGACGATTGTTTTCACCGTGCTGGTGTTCACCGTCACTCTAAAGGTTAGCATCTCCCTTCCTTTTTCAGTCCTTCATTGCAGGCCTTTTCCAAGGCTCGTGTATGCACTGTAAAATCCTGTAGTGAATGTGCTGAAGATGAAGTGTCTATGTGTATTTTCCACCACACTTAAATCTTCTCTTCTTCCATAGAGGCAGAACCTGCTTACTTTCCTTTGTGTAGTCTGTGGTCTTTATGTGTTTGTTTTGTTTAAATTATTTTTCTATTTTTTTCCCTCTTTTGAGGACTCCAGTTAGTTATGGTTGACTTTTCCCCACGCTTTCACCTCTTGATGTTCAGTTCCAGCAAGAGGAGAGGAGCAATAGAGAATTTGGGTTTGTCCACCTTGTTTCAGACAAGGCTGAGTGCCAGAGTGTTCACAAAAGCACGTGCCAAATAACAATAGCAAATCTATTTTGTTTCATGGAGCTTTCCAGAGCAAACTGTTTGTATAAGACCTTACAAAAGGTCTTTTGTGTTTGGTTCAGGACAGCAGGTGGTGACAAGAGGCAATTACAGTCCCTGTAACCTTTAGATGTTTCTTTCCTGTAGCATCAGGGGTTGCATCAAATTTATTCCATTTAAAAGTGTCAGTTACAATTAGAATATCACTGTTTCCCTGCTAACATTGTGCCAGACTGTGGACATTGAAAATGTTTTTCCTGGTGCCCATATGCACAGAGATAGCTGTTTGGAGAACCTTCAACCTTAATGTGAAACCAGTCTGAAATTTCATATAAATACAATTCAATACACTCTGCATCTAAAGCCCATTTTGTCTCTTTTTTTATTCCCACAGCTAGCGTTAGATACCCGATTCTGGACGTGGATGAACCACTTTGTGATTTGGGGCTCCCTTGCTTTCTATGTGTTTTTCTCATTCTTTTGGGGAGGAGTCATTTGGCAAGTATCTTTTCTTCTTCCCACTGTGCTTTCTTAGGGGAATGCCCAGTGCTGGCTTTGGCAATGCAGCATCCCCTCATTAGGGATATCCTGAGATTTGCAGGTGGCAAGGTGTGTGCAACCCTGCTCCTCTCTCTGCTGAGTGAGGAAGGGATGCCTCCATCCAACACCCACCAAAAGCCAGTGCTGGAAGAGGGCTGGTGCGTGATGAGATGTGTTTGAGGAGGTCTCAGCCCACCAGAGGGAAGAGCCTGAAAGAGAGAACACCCTGGGCATCATCCAGGTGCTCAGCTTTGGCAGGGGGTGTTTGCTTTTCTGCCCATGGGGTCATTTCTGGTGCTGAGGCTCTTGCCTTTACTGGGAGGTTCTAGAGTAAACCTTTTAGGGTCTGTGTGCATGTGGATGAGATAGACAGAAAGAATTTATGGTGAAAAGAACTCCAGTAAAACAGAAGGAAGGAAGAGATGAGGCAGGTGCAGAGCAAGGGGTCGTGGCCCTCTGGGACAGAGGGAAAAATAAACACAAGAAAGCCAGGTCCTGTTGTTGAAATCATGGATCTGAGTAGAAGAAATTCTCATTGATTTGAGTGCACCCAGGATTTTAGGTTTAATGTGTTGCAAAAGCAGGTGAGCATTAGTACATTACAAACATTACCACTTTTGTATTTCCTGTACTGCAGTAAATGTTCAGCTGACACTCACAGTAGACAGCATCTCTGTTTTACACTTTTGCTTTTCCATGGGCTGGTGCCATGGGCTATTGGCTGGATCCCTGATCCAGCAATCTGTTAATAAGGATGTGGAACAGATTTAAATATCTTCTATGGAGGTCACAAGCTTTAACTCTTCAGTTAACTTTTGCTGGCCAACAGATCCACATCTGCAATCTAGCCACATCTCTATGCTAAATGTGTGAGTTTTCTACTGGAAACTCTTTCTACTGTTTAACTTGCATAGCTCAGTATTTTTGATCTAACAGTAAGCAGAAACTGCTTTGGGATCCTTGTCGTCAGTTACTGGTGAGGTGTTTTTCACAAGCAGCTCATGGTTGTTCTCCCTCATCAAGGAAAGGGGGAAGGGGCAAATAACCTGTTGTGATTGAGAGACTGGATTTCCACTATCAAAACCAAACCAGAAGCTATAGCAAAGCCTGAAGTTGAAATAAAATGACCTGGTTTTTGATGAGGTGAATAATTTATGTTTCAGTGATGGTGGCTAAATTCAAATCCCTTCCCACCCTGAAAAGAAACAGACATGGAAGATGCAAAATGGATCATGACAATCTTCCAGAAATAGTGCAGCTGGAGGCAGGAGATGGATTGGGAGAAAGATGGACAGTGTGTTTCTGTTCTGTATCCATCTTTGTCTGAAAGGGAGGCATAACTGCTAATAGCTTTACCTGAAATCTCCTTTGATTCTGATCTTCTTGGAAAACCCATGTTAACCAGAATTTATTTGTATCCTTTATTTTTCAGGCCTTTCTTGAAGCAGCAAAGAATGTATTTTGTATTTGCTCATATGCTGACTTCTGTTTCCACATGGCTGGCAATAATTCTCCTGATCTTTATCAGTCTTTTCCCAGAAATTCTTCTAATAGTTTTAAAAAATATAAAAGAGAAAAATCATCAGGTAAGGAACAAAATGATGTGTCACACTGTATTTTTAGGAAGACCTTTCTTACCCTTAGGCACCAGATGAATCTCTAACAATACCACGTACCACTCATCTCAAGGAAGGCTTTCTAGAGTCTTGTCTTGCTCTTTCACATGCCAAAATTGTCAAGAAGTTGTTCTAAAAATACTGCCTAGATCTGTAGCAGGGAGCGAGTCAACCTGTGCCTTTCCTTAGTTGCCTTCCCTGGGTGGGAATGTGGTGTCTCCTAGAGGAGTGCATCAGCCTTGTCCAGCCTGAACTGATCACCAAACACACGTTATTTTGTCCTGAAAAAACCTGCTTGTTTTTATGTCAAAAAACACAAGCAGGATGTTCCCCCTGGGTACATCCTCAGGTGCTGGTGCAGTGGGAACAGAGTCAGGTCACATTTGCCCATCCTCCATAAATAACCGAAGGCTCAGACCGTGATCTTCACTCTCCCTGGTAGTTGTCTGGTTTCTTAACAGCTTTCCTTCACTGCTGGGGTGGGCTCCCTTTAGAAGTGGAAACCTCTTAAAAGTTTTCTCCATTGCTCCTGCAAGTGGTGAAGGCCAGCACTGCCAGGCTCACAGCTCACTGTGCTGAGCCCCCCTGCCCCTTGTCTCTGCTTGCCCAGAAGGGCTGAACATCTCAGAGGGGCAGCCCCTGTTCCCCCCCAGCCATGCTCCCCCTCCTGCAACTGTTCTCTTCCCCTGCAGCATCAGCAAGTCCTGCCCTGGGCCAGCATGTGGGAATTGCCAGCCAGCCCTGGCCTCTTGCCCTAGGGTTTGCATGTCCCTGGGCTGCAGTAGGGCACAGCTGAAGGGGCATGGGGTGGGATAAGATAACCCCCACCCCCTGGTCATTGATAGAATCACAGAATTGTCTGAATTGGAAGGCTCCTTAAAGATCATCCAGCTTCAGCCTCCTGCCATGGGCAGGAATGCCATTCACTAGACCAGGTTGCTCAGGGCCCCATCTTACCTGGTCTTGAACACTGCCAGGGATGGGGCATAATTGAAGTTGGAAACCATAGAGATGGTAAGAGAGCTGTGGTTGTGTTTTGTGAGGATCCATGTAACTTCTTCCACTTGAGTATGATTTAATAGTTTCTAGCTGGACACCCCTGTTGAATAGCCTGGGAGTGAGTTGCTCTCAGCTGCAGACATAGGACAGTTTGGGGACAGTGCCCTGGAAGGGTGACCTGGGGATTTCTGAGCCCCAGTTCAACTCACCTGGGAGGGTGACCCATTTTTGCCTTCAGCTGCTGACCAAAGATCCATTCCCTCTTTCAATACTTACTTTCAAGAGTGTTTTATATTAATTTAACAAAGGCTCTTGTGAAATCACTTAACAAAGTGAGTGTCAACTAGAAAAGTCTCTTCAGATGTGCATCCCCAACCAAGCACAGGCTAAGCCATATTTAAATGTACATTTTGAGTAAGAGCTTTATTGTAAGTGCCTGAAGGAGATACCAGCTCTGGATATCAGTGTCAGCCATCAGATACCAAAGTCAACTGCCTGATTTCTAAAGGCATCCAAGACCAGGTAGACTATTTCAAATCAAAACCCTTATTGAGAATCCTGACCTTAATATTGAAATAAAGATCAGTGTCCCAAGGGAAGCATTAAATAAAAAACAAAGTTAGGGACATTGTATGAGGGCCTGCGCCACAGCTTGGTGGTCAAGCGTCCCTTCTGGAAGGGGAGGATGGACTTGAGGCCAGGTTGTTGGGCATTTGCCTTTGATCCCAATGGGACAGGGTTTCACCCCTAGTTTCCTATAACACAGTGCATCAGCTCTGCTCAGCCTTTATTAAATTTTATGTGTGGAAATGTGGTGGTTGTTTTCATTTTGTTTTGGTTCTGTTTGGTTTTTTTAACTGCAAGGCGCATTTGTATTTTCCTTGGTTTCTGCCTTTCTCTTTCTTGTACTGCAATTTTCTGTCTTTTGTGCTGTTGTGAACTAGGTAACGAAGCGCCTTCCTTCCTCAGGAACATCCACTATCTTCATGCTTTCTCAAACTTCCAGCAATCACAGCTTTTCTTGGAGTGAATAAGGTGATTTCCTTTCTGAGTTGCAATGTGTTGCTTGCTCAACTGCTTTTTTCTTCCTTCTAATGCCTAACTCCTGAAAACCCGTGTTTAGATTTGGTCACACAGCAGAACCTTGCTTTTCCCCACTGTGTTGGTTTAGCACAGATTGTAAAAACCAATTAGTGACTGACTTTTCAGATTGATGGCCGGATTGGCTAATTAAATATAGGGATACACCTCTGGGTCACACAGGCTTAAAATTAGGAGATCTTGGGAAACTTCCTTTTCCTTCCTGCCTTGGAACAGGTAACAGGGCCGGTCCCTTTCCACCACCTGGCCCCTCAGGGCCTGGTGGACGGCTGGGCTCCTGGGCCCACCCCCCTCCCCCTAGCTGCCAGCGAGGGGGAGGGGAGGCTGTTGCTTATGTCTGCCAAGCTCCTGACAGCAGCTCTGGGCAGGTCCCTCCTGGGGCCTGTGCACAGCTCGGCCGGACTCTGCTTCTGCCCCCGGCTGGCTAGGCCCACCCCCATGAGACCGAGGGGTGGGCAGGAGGCATTTATAAGCATTTATGATCCCTGACTGCTCTGAGCTCTGATCTCCCTGTTCAAGTTTCCCCCCCCCCAGCATGGCCTTGAAATCTGATACTGTGCGCAGCATATGAGGGAGAGAGGACCTGGGCAAAAGAAAATTAACTCTTTCTTGGCACAAAATGAAACTTCCGGAGCTTGAACCCTTCCCTGAGAGGGAGGAAAAGGACAAAGTGATTGAACTATAAGGAGACACAGCATGGACAGTCAGTGAAAAGAGAGTGAAAAGACTATTGGGAGAAGGGATTGAGGAGTTTGACATTTTAAGCTGGACTTCTCTTACTGAGCCATGGTAATGAATTCTATGTACATTATCCCTTTAAATCATAAGAAAAATATGCATTTGAGGAGATGATTGTTCAGATTTGTGGATTTGAGCAAAAGTATCTGATGGACTGAGTGATATTGAATTAGTAGTTGTGATTCTTGTGATCCCATGAGATGCTTGAACAGAGAGAGATGAGAAGCCCTCTGTGCCAGTGAAGAAGTGAGAAGACATCTCTGTTCCCTGTGATGAAGAATCCTTTGCCTTTAAAGTTGTTCATCTTTAAAAAATGACACCCCAGTATGCTTGAGCCCATGACCCATAAGCAGCCTGGGAAACTGCTAATGGGAGGGGATTTCACAGAAGCAGATTTCCCCAGGCAGTTGTTTTTGTGACAGTTAAAACCCACAAAAGAACAGTTCTGGGTTGTCAGTAGAAGAAATTCCATGGTAAACTAAGAGAGGCTCATCTCCCTAAAGAATTGATGAAAAATTATTTTCAAATAGTAAAACTGATCAAAAATCACAAGTTTTGTCTCTTTATGTTGTTAGTAAGAAAGCAAACACTTGTGAAGGGGGAAGAGAAGTGTTTTAAAAGTTTCATTTTGATTTTCATTTTCTTCTTTTAGTGTGTGGTAATAAATCTATCATTGTACCTTTAAGTTAGGCCTGCTTGCTTTTCTCCTAATCCTGTCTCACAGCAAAAAAAGACACTTAAATCACTACACTAAATTTAGCAAACAGAATTAAGTAAACGTGAAACCACTACATAATTAGTGTTTCCACCCAGTTACAAATAAAACTATTACACCCACCTTTTGCCTTAATTTAAATCTTTTGCTGAAGTATTTCATCTGTCTCTTCCCCTTGGGTCTCTTGCTGCACCTCAGGTGGGTGAGCTGGTCATGCTCAGGATGTCCAAGTGAGGTGGACACAGACAAAGCTGGTTACACTCTCCTTCCTTGCTGTAGTTTTGTGTTAGTGGACTAGATAGGAGTGAGACAAGGTGGAATTGGTGTTGATTGTCCTCTGGATGACTTGTCAAATGGCTCAGGCTTGTCTGACCTAGGAAGAGCTTCCCCAGTGCCCACCTTGCCCAGTCTATCCCACTTGTCAATGCTGCTGTTGTTCTTTGTGTGAGTGGTTAAGCCACAGCCCACAACCCTCACATCAAGGGATAGTCTTGGACTTGCTGACCATGGGACTGGTGGGGTCACCCATAGCGAAGCACCTCAATTACATGTCCCTAGTGTTTGGATTCACTGCAGATTGCCACCATTACTTGCTGTTCTCAAAATTCCAGTTGTGTGGAGAGCAGGAATGTCTTCCCCCTCCCTCAAAAGCACCTGCAGCATAAATCTCCAAACATTTTGAGAAGCAGGGCCAGTTTCTGAATGCCTCCCATGCCCCTTGCACTGCAAAACCCAGCCAGTGTTAGTCACCGTGTGTTGCTCCATCGTTTATGAAATGACTTAGCTGTAAAAGGGGTTCTGTGTCTTGCATTGTTTGACCCAACAGGCTGAGGGTCATGTGTGCTATAAGTCTCTTTGCCTCACTGTTGCAGAGCAGCAGGAAGGCACTTGATTCATTGTCGGCCAGACCTTCTGTCAGACCTCTTCTTTTAAGAATATTCTCAGATGAGTCTAATGTGTTGTAACAGGTACCCTGTCTAGAGGAGTTGGGATGGTTTTAAAGGCATTGATTAACTAAATGTAACCCCCTCCAAATCAATTAAACCATGGTTCTTGTAATCCTCTTGACTATTGGTGTGGGGCACCTGTCCTTGTGGAATGGAGATGCAATGCTTGGGATGCATTTTAATTTGGGGATATTGTACTATCCAACTTCTTCAGAATCCTGTATCTGTACAGATCCTTTCAAATATTTGACAATATGTAAACAAATCTTTCAATCT
This sequence comes from Phylloscopus collybita, assembly GCA_027886175.1. Classification (NCBI taxonomy): domain Eukaryota; kingdom Metazoa; phylum Chordata; class Aves; order Passeriformes; family Phylloscopidae; genus Phylloscopus; species Phylloscopus collybita. Next base: position 8,566,771 of record JAJNNQ010000057.1, read on the forward strand.
AGCAGTTATTTCAGTCTAATATGAGCAGAAAATTTAATTTGAGAGTGCAGTCTGAATTGTGCTAACACTGGTTATAAAAGCTAATACTGATACATTTACAGTGAAGGATGGAAATCTCAGTTGTTAAAATGATTCCAGAATTGCATCTGAATTGTACCAAAATCCCTTTCTCTAGGGTGCATGCTGTTCTGTCAGATAGAAATAAGTATATTTAATTATCTGCATAGATGGAAACTAAACACATGTACTTATCTGTGTGTGTCAGCATATGGGACAGAGGCATGTCTCAGTGTCTGTGTGTCTGTACACACACCCAGAGTATCCTTGTACGAGTTGACTTGATTTTAAACTTTATTGTAAGCCAATAGCAGAGTAAAAAAAGTAAAAGTGCCTAATTGAATTCACAATTCTGCTTTTAGGGGATATGTTATGTGTGGTGTCTGCTGCAAACATAAGCCTGCAGATTATCTATGAACCTCTTGCAGCTTTGTGCCCACACCTGCTGCTAAAGAAGTCAGGTTTATGGGCATGGCAGGGCCAGCAGCCAGGCTTGCCAGGCCTCCAGTGCAGCTGGCACCTGGCCTGTGCAGCCAGTCCTTCCCCACTGACATTAGGTGGTGCTCTCCACCACCACATACTGGTGCAGACTGGTGTGGGAGGTAGCTGGACCAGCACAGAACAGGAGTCACAGGGGACAGTGGGGCAGATGCCACTTTTAAACTTCATGCAGCATTTTGGAAATTGTGAAAATGGATTTATCATCTGATTACCTGGTTGTGAATAATATTTGGCACTTTTATCATGGGCTAATTATTCTTCTCCTATATATTTTTTTAATAACCCAGGAAAAGGTTTATGAGTTTGGGAATGTGACGGTTGCAATACATGTTTGTTTTCCTTCTGATTTTTTGCAGGCTGGCCCCTTTGATCTGCCTGTGTTAGTGTCATACAAACATATAGAGAATGGTTATATGAAGGCTGAAGATGCTGTTACTAATTTGGCAGAAAGATATCCTCTCAGGATACCTTAAAGTGCTCCACACAAGCACTGCATATTGATTGTCATGCTGTAGGAAACCCATGGTTTTAACCTGGCAGTGACCTTTGATAGTACCAAGGACTGTAAGCAGCCATGCTGATAGAGCAGCCAGGGCATTGGCCCCATGGTACCCTTTAGTCTTTGGTCTTGTGGCTTCCCTGCCCTCCCAGAAAAAACAGTTCTGCCAAATCCTACATCATTGGAGGCTGAGAAAGCATCTTTAGGAATTCACCCAAAACAGCATGAATCGAAGTACAAGAGTGCAGTGCCAGCCTCATTTCACATGGGGACTTCCTCTGCCTGCTGCAGATCTGTCCGACAGCAGCAGCTGCTCAAAGCTTGTGCTCTGCCTGACCAAAAAAGTAGCACAGACTTCAACCCAGTAGCACAGACTCCAGCCCCCTGAAGGCACTGGGAAGAGGCTGCTCCCCTCACACAGAAGGTGGATGCAGCCCTGAAGCCCCTCTTGGCTGGCAGCTGGCCCCTCCCAGCCATGGGTTCCCAGATGTACACGGCAGGATCAGCTGAAGATTCGTGAGAAATCTTTGCTGCTCCCTCCTCCAGGTGTACCTGGAAACAGTCTGTGGTCTGTCCACAGCAGTGGTGTCCATGTGAAGACCTGCAGTGCTGGGAAGTGCCAGAGCATCCTGCCACAACCACTTTGCTGATGGGTTTATTCCTGCTGGAGGGTGAAAAAAGGTGGTTTTGTGGCTGTTTGTGATGGAAGGAAGCTTTCATGGGGGAGAAAGGAATCCCAAAAGTTGGACTGCGGCAGACTGAGCCCCAGTGTCCAGGATCCTGTGGCTGTGCTTACATTACTGCACTGTGCATTTGCTCCAACACTTTAAAGGCCTGAGGGACAGTGTACTCCTTGGCTGATCCCAGGGACATGGGCTATGCCTATGAACCTGCAGGTGTATAAAACTGCATCTTGAGTTATTTGCACTAAGAAAAAAGAAGACAGTTTGAAATTGAATACTGAATACATGAACCTGATTTCATTTTACATTTTATTTGTTTGGGGTTTTTTTAATTGGCATGTTCTTTTTAAATCTACCTGTACCATGGTCATAGGAACTTTCCTCTTTAGGTTCTGCACAGCAAAGGTGAGATGCCTGACTCTCAAAATATTTTTTTTTCTCTGATACTTCATATGTGGAAAGAGCAGCTTTTTTGTTTGAAGTCATAAGCAGTGACAGAGCAGCCTGTGTGCTGCCAGTTGGTGTGACAGTCCCTCCCTCGTGCTGATGTCCCCAGAGGAACTACTGTGAGAAGCTTCGAGGCTCATTTCAGAAGCAGCAAGCTCTGCGCTGCCACTGGGTTTGGCTCCTGCTTGCTCAAGCTTTGTGTCATGTACGTACAACAAAACAATTTGGGACTAGACAGAACATTTCCCTCACCAAATTTTGTTGAACCGCAGACTATTAATTTTTGGAAGAATCAGGTCTTGCTCTCTGGCTGCTATCCCTGCGGTTTGTCTTTGACTGGTGCGGATCATCTGCTGGCAAATTCTCTCGTGCATCATGAGGAATTTGGATCGGCTTTACCTGAGTGGGAGAGGGGAGTGCACAGTCCCTGTGGCTGCTCTGCCATCACCCAGCACGGGAGGGGACAGATGGACAGGACTACTGTATTATACACTGCACTGGCCTCAACACAAGTGGTGTCTGCGCCATGTCAGTGAGTGTGGCTCAGCTCCTTGCTGCATGCAAGTCAGGAGCTGCACTGCCAGCATGTGTCCCATGGGCAAAGCTTTCATTTTCTTCTTCTTTTTTTTTTTTTTCCTGTTTTCCTAGCTCATTTCACAGACTTAGAATTCAACTTGCAGACCTTGTCCCATTCTCAACTTTTCTTGCTGAAATGTGGTGCCTACAAATCAAGTATATGATGAATACAATGAAGATATGCTCTATATGCCAAATCTAACCATTCTCCTTAAATATACAGTTGCTGACTTGTGTTTACATAACCTTTAGAAAATGGACGCTAAAATGCCTAATTCCTGTGATTCAAAACCATTCCAAGCCTGAATGGTCCCAAGCTTGACACCTTGCTTCTCAGTTTGTGTCATGCTCTACTCCAAGGGTCAAAGTCTGTTCCCCTGGAATTCCATTGGTGATATCAGTGGGAACAGTGAAACTTGACGTGTGTGTGAACTGTTCAAATAGTCACGTAAACAGGATAATTTCTGCTGCCTGTCTCAAGACAGAGCCTTGTGAGAACCAAATCTTTCTCTTGGTGTTTCCAAGTGTCCTGACTCCAGCTGGAACAAGCCATTGCAATAGCTGTATGTTCAAACCCAAGGTGTGCATGCTGACAGGTGGGGTGGAATTCATGTGGAATGTCTTGAATAGCAACTCTTTTGGGAAAATTTTTCTTGGGTTTGGATCTTCAGATAGTGCTCTGGTGTAGTGCTGGGTGCCAGGACAGCCAGGCTGCCCTGGTCCTGCAGAAGAGCTGATCCTTGTCACTCAGCAATGGCAGAAACAAAATTCCTATTGCTGTGGGTGACTTGTGAAACCAGGGGAAACAGGAGACCCCTTTTGAGGTTAGAGAGGGGAAGAAGTGGTGGTAGGGGGTGTAAGGTGAGAGGCAGTAGTGGGACAGCAATGCTGTGGTGGGTGCTCTGTTCCTTGATGCCACCACACTCACGGTGCTCATCAGGTACAGTAAAAGGTCAGTACAGGCTTTTCGGTGGAGAAACTTGAAGGAAAACAGGCTAGGGTTTTCACATAATAATTTGTTGAAGTTTTATCACTGACTAATGACACTGAAAGGTAAGGAAAGTAATTAAGATTCCCTCTAAAACTCTTATTGATAACAGTTGAGCTTGGTGTAGTCATAGCAACTTTTCAAAAACTAATCCTAACGGTTATGAGAATATTATAAATGACTTGGAATTGCATAAAAGCTTCAAATTGAATTTGTATACACACAGTTGAAAAACTTTCCTAATACTGCACCGTTTATCCAATTTCCCAGCTATGATTTTTTTTAAAAAAACCATGTAGTGTATAGAAAATGTAAATTATATACAGGCAATGAGCAGATACATTTTCAGCTTCTTGCAAAGAAAAAGGACTGCAACCTTACATTTTTTTCACTTAAATGCAATTTTATACATTTATGTTGCTTTATATCAAGGAAATTGAATGTGAATGTTACCTTTTATGAATGCAACTTGCTCTTTTTTCATTACAGAAACTTTTGTTTGAAGTAATCAATAAACTTTGGTATGTTGTTCTGATTAATATATATTTGTTGTCTGTCTCATCTCCTTGGATACTCCTAGGGGGCAGTTGATTGTGTGGGCTTTTCCAGGGCAGTAGTACTAGGGACAATCAGCATTTTCACTGGGAGGTAGGTGCCAGCAAGGCCATGCTTGGTTGTCTGATGTGGAGCAGCATTTGCCTAAGGAAATACTGCTTGCTTCTCATACATTTTTATTTTTCCAGCAGTGTATTAGCAATTGCTGGTATCAACTGCTGCATATAGCTGGCCTGTGTGCTCTCATCTCATTTCCCTCAAAACAAATGTTTAATTAAGAAAGTGAATCCTGTGAATTAAGTGAACAAATTGATTTAACTTTCTAGAATAAGTGAACCCAGAGCTTCAGCTGACATTTAGAAACTGGCTGAGAAAAATGTAGGTCCATGTATCTGATTTCCATTCACAAAGTATTTTCCTTACTGCTTTGTTTTGGTTTTGTGTCATGAGGTTTGCAAAATGCCTGGTGCTGGTGAGGTTCAGGCCCAATATTTGCATTGATGAAATTCCAACAACACAAGGAAAGTGCTGAAGCACAACTCGCAATGTTTGTATAATGCACAAGAAAAATATATAGACTTAACTTTCTTTTTAATGACAGGTCTGTTTCAAACTGAAATGTTTGTAATGAGAAACAGACAGTTTGAAAAATTCTGTTTTGGCTGCTTCAATCCCTACAGCTCCCATCAGGCACCACAGGACAGATGGCTGAGCTATTTAAAACAAACTCTAACCTTTCCAAAGCAGCTTGTACTATTGGAAACCAGATACATGCATTGAGAATCTTAATAGTGCCAGTGAGTGATAGTGAAAATAGTCTTTTTCACAGAATTTTCACAGAATGTCTAGGTTGGAAGAGACCTTCAAGATCATCAAGTCCAACCCATGCCCTAACACCTCAACTAGATCATGGCACCAAATGCCACGTCCAGTCTTTTTTTTAAACACATCCAGGGATGGTGACTCCACCACCTCCCCGGGCAGGCCATTCCAGTACTTTATCACTCTTTCTGTGAAAAACTTTTTCCTAATATCCAACCTATATTTCCTTTGATGCAGCTTGAGACTGTGTCCTCTTGTTCTGTCAGTTGCTGCCTGGAGAAAGAGACCAACCCCAGCTGACTACAACCACCCTTCAGGAAGTTGTAGAGAGTGATAAGGTCACCTCTGAGTCTCCTTTTCCTCAGGCTAAACAACCCCAGCTCCCTCAGTCGTTCCTCATAGGGTTTGTGCTCCAAGCCCCTCACCAACCTTGTTGCCCTCCTCTGGACACGCTCAAGCTTCTCAACATCCTTCCTAAACTGAGGGGCCCAGAACGGGACACAATACTCAAGGTGTGGCCTCACCAGTGCCGAGTGCAGGGGAAGAATGACCTCCCTGCTCCTGCTGGCCACACTATTCCTGATACAGGCAAGAATGCCATTGGCCTTCTTGGCCACCAGGGCACACTGCTGGCTCATGTTCAGCTGGCTGTCAACCAGAACCCCAAGGTCCCTTTCCGCCTGGGCACTGTCCAGCCACACCATCCCCAGCCTATAACGTTGCAGGGGGTTATTGTGGCCAAAGTGCAGGACTCGGCACTTGGACTTATTAAACTGCATCTTGTTAGAGACTGCCCATCCATCCAACCATTCCAGGTCTCTCTGCAGAGCCTTCCTACCTTCCAACAAATTGACACATGCTCCCAGCTTAGTGTCATCTGCAAATTTACTAATGAAAGACTCAGAGACTCACAAAGTCTGAAGAGCTAGAGAGGATTTTACTCTGAGATGGCTACCCGTGCTGACAGGACAGAAGCTGTAAATGTAAGCAGTGGGAGATGATCACAGGTCACCAAGTATTTCAGAAAGCACCAAAATTATCATTTAAAACACCCGTGTAGCACTTCTTATTAGAAAGGAGAAGCAATGTCATGTTGTAAGGTGATTTTTAACAAAGACAGCAATTTTTTTAAGGTCAGGCTGTTGGCATGTGAGGGCTCTTGGCACGTGGAGAGGTCATGGTGTCCCTGTCCCTCGCTGTCCCCCTGCAGCTGTTGCAGGACATGCATCCACAGCGTTCTCGCTGCTGGGATTGGGCTTTGCTTCTTAAATTTCCATGTCTGGGGATAACCTGCTAAGCTGGAAAATACACAGTGGCCTGGAGAAAGGGGGTGTGTGTGCACCTGTGAGAGTTCCTGTCCAAAACCAGGAGCTGTAACAACAAATAAGGCAGGTCTGACTGATGCAGGGGGAAAGTGAGAGTGGGAGAACAGACTGGAGCCCCCTTTTTTTTTTTTTCACATTCAAGTAGGAGACATGAAATCCTCCTCTTGATTAAATCTGTGCAGGTGTGGCTGGCCAGGATTTCTGCCAGGCTATGGAGGATCTGCTCCACCTGGACCAGCTTGGAAAGACCCACACTGGGCAGTACCCCTGGAATGAGGGCGATGATGCTGTCTGCACAAGAAATCCTCCTAAAATCCCTATTCATGAAAACCAACCCAAGGTTAATTACTCTTCTGCACAAGTAGTTTGCTGTCACTGTGCTTACTCCAGAGGTGAGCAATTCCCTTGGACATCACTTTGACTCTAACCTGTGTTTAGCCAGCTCTGTTTTTCCAGTTCTCAGCACTTGACTGAACAGGTGTTTTTGAAGGGTGATTTCTCAAGTCCAAATGATGGCTTCAGTCTCAACCCAACCTTCTAGCCTTAATCTGGGAAAGGGAAAAAAATGTTTTGTTTTGTTTTTTTTTCCAAATTCAAGAGGTTTGGAATTTTGTTTGAGTGGGTTTTTTCAGCCTCTGATCTGGAATTAATGAAATTAGTTGGAATTCTTCCTACACCTCCCTAAGATTAGATTTAAGGATGAGGCATTGCACGTACATGAAATAAATCTCCGCAAACAGGTGCTGCAGGTGCTGTCAAGATTTTCCACAACTTTAAAGGGCGCTTGCCCCTTACACACAAGTTTGTATGTGCCACCCTCAGAGTGCTGAACTTTGCTCTGGGGCCTGGACAGGAAATCCCTGAGAAAGAAACAGCCATGTTTCTGGCTGGCATTGTTTCCTTTTTAATCTGTCTCCTTGCTCCTTCTCTCTCAGTTTGTCATCTTCTGGGCAGGCAGAGAGTAACACTCACCTCTGGAGGAGCCAGACATGCCAAGGAGCTTCTGGCCGTGTAAAATGTGGGAAGCTGGACAATGCAGAATGCCTTGCTGGGATAGCTGGGCATGTGTAGTGAAATGCCCCAAAGGAGAGTCTGGAGCAGCCAGGGTTCCAAACCATGAATTTTAGTGGCCATAAGGAAAAGCCATGAGTAATTACCCTCCAGTCTGAGTGAACACAGCTTTTCCATGCTGCGAGCTGGCTGAGGCTGGCTTGTGTCAGCTGAACTGTCTGGAGGAGGTGCAGCTTTGGGATGTGCAGGATTCCTACCAGCATCCAGGGCCATGGCCCAGCCCAGCCCATCTGGGGCTTGAGTAGGGTGTGTTGGCTGCAGAGACCTGATCCAGATCCTGTCTTGATGACTTTGTCTTCTGTTCAGAGAGCAAGAAATTGATTGATTGCGAAACCTTAGGGGTGAACAGCTGCATCTTCTACTGGATAGCTTCATTTTCCCAAAATCCTGTATCAGAAGTGTGTGACACTCAGTGGGGATGAGTCCCAGTTACAGCAGAGCATCCCCTCCACAGTGGTAGAGCAAAACAGAGACTTTCAGCACTTGGATAGGTCCCATTTCTCCATGAGCCGTGGCAATTTAGGACAAACAGTATTCCTGTGATAAAAATATAGCAGGAGTGTGGCAAGGCTTTCTTGACTTGTAGCCTTGCATATCAGGCTGATTTTTTCATGACTAACTGCACATGAACTCTCCCTGTCACACAAGAAGTGCTTTATGACTAGACAGAAAATCATCTATCCAAACTGTTTGGTAGTGAGAACCTGCTGTGTCACAAGCAAGGAGCACTGACTGGATTGTTTTTCCTTGAAAAATTCTGTATCAGCATAAGAAGAGCCTACCAAAAGATTCTGGGCTTTATATTACCACTATTAGACCATGGTTCTTTAATTAATAGCCTTGACTGCTGAAGTGTTGGAAAAAGGCTGCTATTATAGTAAAGAGCATAATTAAAAGGTTGTTTTGGAAAAACAGGAACATCTACTTCTCCATGCTGCCTTCCTGGGTAGCTCAGGCTCCTGTTGAGAATGAGCTGGCATCATTGGAACCTCAGCATCATTTGAACCTCAACATCAGGAAAACTGAGAATGATGGGTCAGCCCAGTGCTGAGCTCTGACCAGCACTGGCTGTAGTACGGTTTAAGGTAGTTCTCATAAATCATTGAAGGAATTTGCTAGAATGCTGTTTGCAGGGGATGGATTTTTTTTTCTTTTTTCCCTACAGAAGCACTATAGGCACTAAGGCAGGGAATAAATCCAGCTGCAGGGTGGTTTGCTGAGGGGGCACTGGGTATAGTGGTAAATTAAAGAAAAAATAATAAAAGGAGAGGGAAAGGAAAGAAAGGGGAAAAGGGGGAGGAAGAAAAAACGGGGGGGGAGGAAAAAAGCAAAAAAGGGAATGGAAAGAAATAATGGAAAAAAGTACTAAATAGAGGGGGCAAAAGAGGAAAAATAGGGGAAAGGAAAAAAGAGGGTAAGGGGGAAAAGAAAAAGGCAATAAAGAGGGGAAATGGGAGGAGAAAGGGAGAGGAAAGGAACAAACTAAAGAAATAAGAAAAAAGGGTGAAAGGAAAAAAGGGGGAAGAGAAAAAGGAATAAAGAGGAAAAAAAGGAGGAAAGAGGAAAAGGGGAAGAAGAATCACGGGGGAAGGAAGGGGGGGGGGGGGGGGAAGGCGGGAAAAAAGGAAACAAACACACCAGGAAGGAAAAAGCGGGAGAAGGGGCTAAAAAAAAGGGAAAGAAATGCCCACGGCCGGCGGTGGCCGGGTGGTACCGGGCCGGGCGGGCGGCGGGCGGCAGGCGGTGGCCCCGCCCGGCGGGCCCGGGACGTGGAGCGGGCGCTGCCGGCGGGGAGCGCTGCCCGCGGCATGGCCCGGGCCCCGGCCCCAGGCCTGGGCGGGCCTCCGCCGGGGGGCACCTCGGCGGGGGACATGGAGCGCTACTACCGCCTGCTCCGCGCCGCCGTGCTGCTGGAGGCCGCCGCCGGTGAGTGCGGGCGGCCGGGCCGGCGGGGCTCGCAGGTGTTCGGGCGGCGGGCGGGGGGACAGCGGCTTTCCCCGGACACCCGTGAGGGCAGCGGCACCGCTCCTAGCCCCACGGCTGTGCCCGCAGGTGCCCCATCCCTCCCCGGTGCCAGTGCTGAGCGAGTTATGTGCGCCCGGGTCCCGCTGCCCGCGGAAGCCTCGAGAGGGCTCGTCGCTCGCGGGTGGCTGAGGATTCGAGCTGCTGTTCTGTTATTTATTCAGTGGACGGCACGATGGGTGCGGAACGGCCCCGGGTTTTCAGGAGAAGCCGCGTCCCCCGCGCTGCTGACATTCCCCGACATGTCACCGGAGTGCGTGGCTCAAAGTGCGAGGTGAAGACAGGAGGTGCTGCCGGTGACAGGAGGATGTTCGCCAGTGCGAGCCCCCTGCGCGGATTCCCGTGGCCAGAACTAAAGAGCTCTTCCCTGGGAAGTTGTATCTCAGCCTGCTGGCCGTGACTGCCTGTTCCCAGGGTCTGAAGTAGGGAGGTAGGAGATGTGTGCAAGGTATGCATCTCTGTTAGACACGTCGTTGTTATAAATGGGCCAGGAGACCAGCTCCTTTGAAAAAGCCTTTATTAGAAATCAGCTCTGGGTAGGGGGCCCGGGGGCCGCGCACGCCGCCGCTGCTCCCAGTAGACACCACGGAGGAGGAGGTACAGGTCGAATCTGCTGCTGCTGGTGCTGCTGCAGAGTCGGGATTCCGTCCTCACGGAGGTTCCAATAGAATCACGTTGGCTCGTGTGGTCCAGGGGCGTTACCTTTCTCCAGTTTCTTTCAGGCCATGGCGACAAAGTAACAAAAGAATGCTTGCTGCCTGCAGGTAGCTACACATGTGCCTCGCACAGTCCCGTCCTTCTTAGGTCCAGTTTCTGTGTTGGCTCGCTGTATCAGGGGCTTTTTTTAGCTCTAACTGGACTCTCGGTCGCAGCCAGGCACGATGGGAGTTCCTTTCATCTCCATATTGGGCGGAGCCCACAGCTCGACGGGCAGGCGGCAGGGAGCAGCCGGAAGCGGCGGGGGGGCGGAGCGGCAAGGCGGCGTGCGCGGTTTCGTCGGGAGAGGGGAGAGCCGAGGATTTAGGGAGAAAGGGTACAGAACTTGGACATAACGAACAGAAATTCAGGGTACAGATTCAACATGAACGGTTTGAAACAAGCAAGTAACAGTGCAACTTTAATTTTACAGCAAAACAATGTAACAGTACAACTCGGGAGTGCATAACCTGGGGCTAATTTCTTTCAATCCCCCCTCTTTCTTTGATCGGGCTTTAGCCCGCATCAATTGGTCATGTCTGACTCAAGGGAATAAATCTGTTTTAATTCTTGGTATTCGTCATAAATTCTTTTTGCTGTGCTCAGTTCTTCTTGGGGTTCTAATCTAATTGTATTTGTAGGTTTTTGAATCTTTACTTTAGGGATTTGGAGACTAGCTGGAACAGTAGTGGCTACAGTTCGAATTAGACAGGGAAGTATGCAGGGGAGAAGTAAGAGACTGACAAAGGCACTTATTGCAATGAACACTACTTTTTCCCACCAGGTCCCTTCAAAGGACCAGAAGTTATCCCACCAGTCTATATTAATTAAGGGCTTCCATTCCTGGGTACTTACATATGCAATTTTTTGTATTTCTTTGGAAATATTTTTATTACCTTACTTTCATAATCAACTGCTAGTTTGATTTGATAAACTACTGCTCTTGTCTGTGCCAATTGGTTACTGATATGATCAAGGGCAAGGGCTGTTTTGTTTGATAATCTGATAATTTTATTCAACATGTAAATTGGAGTTCGGCACCTCCATGATTTATCTTGTGTCCAAGTTGCTGGCCTATATGTTTTTACTATTCCTTTTGGTGTGTGTATTTTACTTTTCCATGTTTGTGTGCTGCCCCTCCTCCCCTTTTGGTATTTTCTTTTTATCAGGTCTGCTACTCCCTCTGTATTTCTTAACTTTTTAAAACAGAACCACTCTCTGATAGGGCACTTCCCAGTCAGGCACTGCTTAAATGTGGCAGCTTTTTTGTAATCCAATATTGTTTTTTTCTCTTTTTGACAGGTGGATAATTGGATCATGTCAAAACATGTGGGATTCACATGGGTGTGAACTCTCATAAGGGATTGTAGATTCTCCCCATCACAAACTGAATGACAGCATTCGGAGTAAGCCCCATCTGTAAACTTGCTTATCAATAGGACTACTATCAGTCCCTCCAAGAGTCCAGTATGAACCATTCTATTTGTGGATCCTTTGGTCTCACCTGGCCTTGCCTCTTGGGTTAGGGGGTTCTTTCTCCTCATCATATCAATAGGACTACTATTAGTCCCTCCAAGAGTCCAGTATGAACCTGCCCCCATCTCGCTCTGAGGGTTCTCTTTGGTCTCACCTGGTCTTGCCTCTTGGGTCAGGGGGTTCTTTTTCCTCATCATATCAATAGGACTACTATTAGTCCCTCCAAGAGTCCAGTATGAACCTGCCCCCATCTCGCTCTGAGGGTTCTCTTTGGTCTCACCTGGTCTTGCCTCTTGGGTCGGGGAGTTCTTAGGCTGGATTTGTGGAGTTCTCCCTTGTTTATTCCCACTTTCCACCTTTTTCTTAGTTTTAGTTAGCTCCCTTTGGGTGTGCCCTATGAGAGATTTAATTTTTAAATTAAGAATTACTGTTACTTATTACTTTTGCATTAACACATTGTGACTCATTATAACAAGTTATAACATCAGATTTAACCATTATTTTACACTTTTATATTAACACCTTTTTAACCTCTTATAACAATGTGGATTTTTAACAATGGTAACGGACAGCTTGTAATAACTGTTATTGTCCCTTATTGGCTTTAACTGGTTTTTGCTTGTCTCCTGAGAGTTACTTTGAGGGTGTCTGGATCTCGAGTGGCAGTCCACTCAGAGGGAACTCTTGTTGGGGTTGCAGGGTCAGAGGGATCACTCGGGGGTGGTAATGGTCCTTTCACTCTAGTGATGTGGGTCCAGCCCTTTTCCTGGGTTCGCACTGCAGTATGAGTAGTGAGCAGAACTTGGAACGGGCCTTCGAATTTGGGGGTTAGTGGGGTGGTATTCCAGGACTTAATTAAAACCCAGTCTCCTGGTTTTATTTGGTGCATGTCAGTGTCCAAGGGAGAGGTTTGAGGAAGATACCCTCTTCTTTTAAGATCTGCCAATGTCTTTCCAATTGTTTTTACATATTCTTGGGTAGCGGCCTCTCCTTCTAAATAATCCCCAGTGCTATAGGGGGTCAGTAAGAAGGGGAGTCCAAACATCATCTCATATGGTGAAGCTCCTATGTCAGATCTAGGTCGGACCCGGATTCGCAGAAGGGCCAGGGGCAGACACTTGAGCCAATTCATTCCTGTTTCGGTTATCAATTTAGTTAATACATTTTTGAGGGTTTTATTCATCCTCTCAACTCTCCCTGAACTTTGGGGATGCCAGGGTGTATGCAACCACCACCCGATTCCTAAGGCTTTATTGACATCATGTAGAATTTTGGCTACAAAATGAGGACCTCGGTCTGAACCAACACTATTCACCAGCCCATACCGGGGGATGATGTGTTCTAATAATACCTTTATTACCACTTGTGCAGTCTCCTCCCCAGCAGGAAAGGCTTCCACCCAATGGGCCAAACAATCAACCATAACAAGTAGATACCTGCAACCCTGTACTGAAGGCACCTCGGCAAAATCCACCTGTACATTTTGAAAGGGTCCCAATGCCATCCGTCTTCCTCCTGGGGCACTCCCCCCCATCGCTTTCTGATTTACCTTTTGGCATATAAGGCATCCTTTAGTTACTGCTTTGGCCAAACCATATACCCCAATACATAAATATTCTCTTAAAAAAATGATCACATAACCCTTGGGTGCCCCAGTGGGTCAGGCTCTGTATTTCTGTTAGCATTTTTTTCAAGCTAGGGCTTTATTTAAAAACTTTCATCTATCTGGGGTTAACCATTCCCCTTGCTTCCCTTAGTACAACCCTAACCTCTTTATTTCTCTCAACTCATGTTCATCATACATTGGTTCTCTTCTTTTGTCAGCTGGCAGGATCTTGGATGGCAGTCCACTTGGGGAGACTCGTGGGGGATTTTTTTGGGTTTTGTCCATAGTTAGGAGGAGGCGATACTGGTCCTTTTACACGGGAAACGTCAGTCCACTCTTTTTCTTGGGTCCAAACAGCAGCATGGGTTACTAATTTCTAGCTTTTTCCTGATATCAGGCCAGGATCCAGCACAGAACTGCACCTCTAACAGCACTTGGCCCTCAGGACTGTCGGGATCCACGTAACCAAAAATCTCCTCCCCTGCTTAACTAGGTGGCTGGGGTCCCATTCCCCCTGGGTCCCATCAAAGGCCAGCCTGGTGCTGCCACCCCAGGGAACAGACCCTCCGATGCCCCTCACCACCAGGGTTCCACAGTCTCCCACTTTCTGCCCTTCCCCTTTTCCACCTGGATCCCACCCCGGATCCGCCCGCGGGAGCCCGTCCCCTGCCCGGGGCCCAAACCTGCTCCCCTGTTCCCAGACTTGCATCCCCGCGACATGGACCATGGCCATCTCCTTGGGGCTGAACAAGGCACCCAAAATAGAGTTCATCTCACTCCAGGTGCAAACATTAGGGTTCAGGAACCGATCCACCCAGCCAGCCACCCCCACCAGGTCCCCAACCAGGCCTCCCAGCTCTTTCTTAAAGCCCCCAACTTCTGAAGCTGTCAGAGGTGCATCCCCAGCTGCCCCACTTATCAGGACTTTCCTTAGGGGGAAGAGCTTTGTTCTTGACCTGGTGCCACAGTAGGGTCCTTTTGGGGTTTCCACAAAATCAGTAGTATTGGCTGGCAAGTCCAGCTCCCAGTTGTTTGGGGGTGCAGGGACAGTAGATGGTGAGGGGGAGTGGCCTCGGCCAGTGCTAGGAGAGGTCGAGGATAGAGTTGAAGAGTAGAAGGGGTTAGTACTCAAGACAGTCGGGTTAGACTGAGGTGGTAGAGAGGGTGGAGCTGTAGGGGTTAATCCTGTTGGGGAGCAAGCTGAAGAAGGAATAGGGATCATGGTTTGGAGATATGGGAAGGGGTTCACAGGTAAAGCTGGAGGGTTAGCAGGGACAGTTTGGGGTATCCCAGGGTAAACAGGAGGAGCAGGCAAATAATCAAGAGGGTCCCAATGGTGACTGCTTTCCTCCTTTTTCTCTTTTTCATTTTTCCTCTTTCCCTCTTGTAGCTTACAAATCTTAACTGTTTCACTTTCAGTTCTGTGTCTCTGCCAGCAGGCAGCATAAAGGATCTGCTCAGTATCTGAGTCCCCTCGGGATTTCAGATACTGGTTTAATTGCGAGCACATCCAGGGGTCCTTAGTTCCACACCACGGCCATCCTCCAGGCAAATTCAAAGTGGGCCAAACCTCAATACAATAATGGATCATTTTAACCTTGCTCAAATTTTTAGTGGCCTCTTCAGTATCCCATAGTTGCAACATTTGTCCTAATGGACTATCTGGGGGAATGTTCTTTATCTTCCCCTTTTCCTCCTCAAGTGGTTTTTGCTTATTTACATATCCTCCCATTCTCACTAGGTAATCTTCACTCACTCTACGAACACTCGTCAGTGGCCCCAGTGGCACCACTCCTGCCAGTGCTCAGAGTGCTCTGTCGGTAGCCTGATATCTCGCCCTTAGAGATTCAGCCACTACCCCAGCCAGCACCCCTTCCTCACTCACTCCACGAACACCCGTTAGTGGCCCCAGTTACCCGCCCTCAGGGTCTGGCCACTCCTGCCAGTGCTCAGAGTGCCCTGTCGGTAGCCTGATATCCCGCCCTTAGAGATTCAGCCACTACCCCAGCCAGCACCCCTTTCTCACTCACTCCACGAACACCCGTTAGTGGCCCCAGTTACCCGCCCTTAGGGTCTGGCCACTCCTGCCAGTGCTCAGAGTGCCCTGTCGGTAGTCTGATATCTCGCCCTTAGAGATTCAGTCACTACCCCAGCCAGCACCCCTCTTCCTCTCCTGTATATCTATCGAGTTTCCATAAGTGGCCGGTCAACCTGGGCCCAGAGTTCCAGTCACCACCTACAGCCAGGACTCGGACATACAGTGTGTGACTCACTCACTCTCCCTATCGTTAAATCCCTCGCACCTTGGGACTTCCCTAACTTTCATTCATCCTACACCCAGGCGGTATACTCAAAAGACCCCCGGCCCTGTAGGCTCTCCGCACCTGGAACGCATACCTCTCACTTCTAGGTACCCCCAACCAGTGCGCCCACTCCTGTACCCCGGTAGTTACCCCAGCCGGTGTCCCAAGCCAGTAGTGGTTGCAGTTACCCACCCTCAGAGTCTGACCACCACTGCTGCCGGACACCCCGGGCCGTAACTCGGCCAGTACCCTCTCTCACTCCCCACACCCTGTCAGCTACCCCAGCCAGTATCCCAACCCGTGGATACCCCGGGCCGTAACCTCAGCCAGTGTGGTGCGTGCTACACACACAGCTCTAGGCTTTCTGCACGCTTGGATCAGCCTGAGCAGCCTGCCTCCGTAGATTCTAGAATGGGGCGGGCCTATCCTACAATCACACACCCTGTGACGTGCCACTCACCCTCTAAATTACCTCCGCACGCCCGGAGGGGGGCGCCTATGCCCCTGGAGACGCCTCTTTCACTCCGTTCTCCTTTCGCTTCCCTCCGTTTCCGGCCAGTTCCCTCGCGGGAGACTGAAAACGCGGTACTGGGAGGCCCACACTCGCTTCAAAGATCCGAGCTGCCGGTCTTTGTCTCACTCACACACCACTCGCTCGTCTCCACTCCCGCCACCGGCTATACTTTACCGGTGCTCCTCCGTGCTGTCCAATCCCAGGCTGTCTTCCTTGGTCCGGTGTGACCAGCTGTCCTGGAGATCCAAAGGGCGGTCGGCCGTCCCGTCCTCGGTCCTCTTCAGGCGTGGTCACATCCCGGACGAGGCCCCAATTTGTTATAAATGGGCCAGGAGACCAGCTCCTTTGAAAAAGCCTTTATTAGAAATCAGCTCTGGGTAGGGGGCCCGGGGGCCGCGCACGCCGCCGCTGCTCCCAGTAGACACCACGGAGGAGGAGGTACAGGTCGAATCTGCTGCTGCTGGTGCTGCTGCAGAGTCGGGATTCCGTCCTCACGGAGGTTCCAATAGAATCACGTTGGCTCGTGTGGTCCAGGGGCGTTACCTTTCTCCAGTTTCTTTCAGGCCATGGCGACAAAGTAACAAAAGAATGCTTGCTGCCTGCAGGTAGCTACACATGTGCCTCGCACAGTCCCGTCCTTCTTAGGTCCAGTTTCTGTGTTGGCTCGCTGTATCAGGGGCTTTTTTTTAGCTCTAACTGGACTCTCGGTCGCAGCCAGGCACGATGGGAGTTCCTTTCATCTCCATATTGGGCGGAGCCCACAGCTCGACGGCAGGCGGCAGGGAGCAGCCGGAAGCGGCGGGGGGGCGGAGCGGCAAGGCGGCGTGCGCGGTTTCGTCGGGAGAGGGGAGAGCCGAGGATTTAGGGAGAAAGGGTACAGAACTTGGACATAACGAACAGAAATTCAGGGTACAGATTCAACATGAACGGTTTGAAACAAGCAAGTAACAGTGCAACTTTAATTTTACAGCAAAACAATGTAACAGTACAACTCGGGAGTGCATAACCTGGGGCTAATTTCTTTCAGTCGTCATCCCTCCCGTGTCCCTTGGTCCTCAAACACCTTGGAATGCCAGGTTGTGCCGGGAATCTAGCATTGTACTGAAGTGGCTGTGGTTCTATGGCTGTACACCCTGAATGTGAGAAGCAAATGCAATCTGATCCCTTCTCTCAGGCCGTAGCTGCCTCAGTGATGTTTCCTTTGATGGACAATGATCTGCTCAGAAGTTGTGTGGAGCCCTCAGTTTTTCATTATTTTCCTGTTTTCCTGTGGGGAGTTACAGGTATTTCTGCAGTGAGGTCTTTCCTAAACCAGGAAGGGAAGTGGCCCCTTGGGTGACTCCAGCCTCACTAGAGGATGCACACCTTGTCAGGAGACAAAAGCAAGCAGAGGCATCACTCCTCATCTGTTTGCAGCTGGTGGAGTGCTTGGAGCTGTGCCGGGCACAGAAAAGACACACTGACCCAAAAAAAGCTTCCTGTCTAATGCCAGCTTTCTTGACATCTTTGAAAGGCACAATTGGGGGCGCAGGAAGAATTTGTCGGGGGTAGGTCACAAGTGAGGACTCGACAAACATGTCATCTGCTTCCCAGGAGCTGCTCGTGTCCATGCCCTTCTGAGGTGGTGCCAACAGCACCTTCTGTTCTGGCTGTCCTGGCCACCTGACCCTGCTTGTTTCCTTGCACCCTAAAATGGAGTAGATAAATGTAGGCAGGGGTGGTCATGGTCAATTAGCAAAGGATGCTGCTTGAATGGATATGATTAAATGCTCCTTGTGCTGCTGTTGGCATGCAACACCCACACTGCTGGAGCAGGAGCTGGTGACATGGGGACAGGGACACAGATGGTGCACGTTTGCTATGAGCCATGTAATGGGAACCAGGTGAAAGCAGGCAGTGAGCATGAGGGCATGAGCCCTCTCTCCTAACCAGCTTTTGGCAGATGACCTTTGTGTAATGGTCATACAGAGCCAAAATATCCCCACAAAGGCATGCTTGTGTAGTTTATAGCTGCAGGATCCAGGCCCATGATTTGGCATCTACACAGGTTGTTAAAATAAAATATTGAGAAAGAGACAAAGTTGAGTAAGGTTCTCCAAATCATGAGATTAAAAATAAATCAGAAGGTTTTTTTCCCCTATTGCTGATTTCTGAGCATTCAGCCTGATCTGGGACCATGTTTTAACCATTTCCCTACATGCAGCAGTACTGGAAACTTGTTGGTTGTTTCTAGTAGAAGGTGACCCACCCATATCTGCCTTAGACTGAGATAAAAGCTGTAAAAATCCCAAGCCTTTTATGGCCATTCTCATCTCTAAAACGGCTTGGGCTCCCTCAGAGCATGGCAGAACCACAGCAGCCTCCAAAAGCTGTGTTTCCATCAGCCCAGACCCTCTGGGTGGGCCACAGAGCAGTAGTAGTCTGGGAGCAGTCAGTAGTATGTGGGATGTGCTTCCTCTCCCTACATCACATTTGCTACAACCAATTTAATGGCTTATCATTCATGTACCAGGACAAAAGTGAAGTGACAGCAGGGCTGTATGGGAAGGAACAACTGAAGTGTAAAACATGGTGAGAGAAAGAAAAAGTTTTCCAAAGTGCTCTCTTCGCTGCTGAACTAGAGGATGCTGGGAGACACACAGCTTCTTCCATGTGCGTGGAGATGGGGGGTTTAGAGCTGGGACATTGCCCCTGGTTGTGCTGTTGTGGGAGCCTTTCGTTAGTGTTGGTTTTGGCAGGTAGGACTTGCAGGGAAATCCTGGAGCCACAAACCAGCGGGTGCCCTCTGTGGACAGCCATGTCTCTGTAACAGTGGTTGTTTGGGGGCGTGCTGAGCACAGTGTGGGTCTCTCCTCAGCCTGCTCTGCTGCCACAGCCTGGCCCGGCTCATCTGCCACCTTCCCTAATGCAGGGAAATTTAAGGCCATTGGAAAATCGGTGGGCAGAGGAACTGGAGTGTGAGGAGCGCTGACAGAAGTGACTGGGTGGGGCTGCCTTGTTTTCTGAATCCTTTTTCCTCCCAGGACTTGGTTTTAGAGCGGAGGTGAGTCAGGATGTCCTGGGGCAGAGCTGTTCCCTGGGACCCAGCACACAGTGCAGTTATCCTGCTGCTGCAGGGATGTTTGTCCAGGACCTGGGTGGTGAGAGAGCCAGCAAGCACCAGCAACATCCTCCCCATCTCACTTTGCATTGCACAGGCCTGCTCCTGCTGCAGGAACACAGCTGGATTTGGAAATGTGCTTTTGCTCAGTGGGGGAATGCCAGAATAGAGCATTTCCACTTTCATTTTGGGAAAAATTGTGTTTACTTTCCCTTGCTTTACAGTAAAGTTTCCAGGTGATGGCATTGGGGGAACCTAGCTGTATGGTTTAGTTTCCTGGCTATATCAGCTGTGAAAGTTGTTCCAGTGTCCTCAGTGAACTTCATTCCAGGTTCCCCAGGCAGGTAGTGGGGCCCCGGGATTTACTGCTGAAATATCTCCCAGGAGTTACTTTGTGCACAAAGCTGGAATTCCTCTTTGAAAAATCAGTGTTTGCATGGTACTGAATGATGATGGGAAAGTTACTGAAGTCTGTATGTTTTTATTGGGTTTTGGAACTCCTTTGGGCTGAATGGGCTCTGGTATAGGAGCTGATGGTTTGGGCTGGGAAGATGTGTACTGGTGGCAGATGCTAAATGTGCCTTCTGCGCAGCTGGCAAATGTGCCCTGGTGCTGATGTGTAAACACTTGTACTGCTCTCTTTGGTAAGGGAAGAGTGACTGAAACTGGGAAAAGGAGAAAACTAAAAGTACATTGAAGCTCCTATATGTTAGAAATGCAAGAAACTAGATTTTCTCAACTCCCACATTGTGGTTGAATCCAAAAGAGTGGGTGTTCAGAATCTTTTATTACATTTCTTGCAATAGATGTGAATTCATGTATGGTGGAGCTGGCTTTTATCTTTCCCAATTTTTGCTTAGTTTGGTGTGATATGAGAATAGAGTTTTTCTGATTGGACATGAAAACAGCATAACAGGAGGTAACAAGTAAGCCTTGTTGCTTCTTAATTTGCTTTTGCTTCACCTTTACTTAGCAAAGCTTCCACAGTTTCTCAGCTGCTAAATATAAATTGGAAGAGATTCCTCCCCCAACCCTGGCCCCAAAACTCCATGGTCTCCAGCACACGGGATCTTTTAACCTCCCCTGAACATCCTCCTCCTCCTCCTCCTTGCTGGTAGTGTGGCTCAGCCACGGCTCCTGAAGACCCTCCTGCTCACTCCAGCTCCCAGAATTGTGTCGAAGGATGGCATTTCCATGACTGTGGAATCTTTATCTGGCTGCACCTTGTCCTGCTGGCAGTAATGGCCTGTGGTCAGCAGGAATGAGGTTGTGCTGGTTTTGTGTGTCAGCAAGTGGCTGCAGCTGTGCCACACCGGTGCCCTGGGTGCTCCTGGTCTGTCACAGCTGGTGTTTCCCCACTGCAGCTGCTGCAGGGATGCCTGGCAGTGGGATGCTCCTGCCCCAGGCTTGCAACTTGGCTGTGGAGCCAGACCCAGGTGGCTCTGTGCACGCCTGGATGTGGTGGTCCCACCTCTCTGAGCACACGGATCAGCTCCTGCTGGAAGATGGGGATTCGGCTGGTCCCATGAGGACATTCCTCCATGGGTCAGTCGTGCTGCAGGGATGATGGTCCTCAAACCTGAATTGCACTGAGTTAACATTTTCTGTTTCTTATCTTCTTTTCCTTTCACAGCACTTTTCTTTTGCCTTTTTCCTCTTATCCTCAGTGTGTCTAAATCTAAGCATTTTGAAAAGGTCATTCTAGTTTTTCAGAAGCTTTCCTTTTTTTGCTGTATGGTTTCTTAGCTGAGCACACCCCCAGGTCTGGGTGATGGGGATGTGTGTCTGCACTGAAGCATTGACTGCACATAAGCCTCAGAAGGCCTCAGGAGGAGAAGCACAGCCCCTGGGTCAGAAGAGAGGACAGATGGTGCTGCTTCCTATGCTGTGTTCAAGCAGGTGCTTGGGGAGAAGTAAAAGGAGCATGAAAATAGAGTGAGCCTTTCCTTAAAAATCTTCCCCAGTCCGAGAAAAGATAAGGATTCCTTGAACCTAGTGAGGTGACCAAGACATCACTCCTAGCGATGGACTAATCCTGGTGGGACTTTCATGCCATTTGCAGGACATGCAGGCCTTGCAGGGGCTATCTTCCTCAGGATCAATACATCATATCTTCCAGAAAAATAGGCATTTATAAACCTAATTGCTGAGCTTTCCCTCAAGATGAAAGCCTGGTTTTGACTGGCTGTAGATAGGCAGCAAGTGCCTGCAGGCTGAGCCAGGACTCCCGTGAGTCCCTGGCCACAGAGGGGTGCGAGCTGTCCCCGTGGGCTGTGGGGACAAAGGGACTTGCTGCAGTTGCAGGTATTGAAGCTTTCTGCCATAAATATTTTAATGTGTGTTTTGTGTCACTCACTTGGCATGGGGAATGACTGCACCACCAGGAATTACAAGGAATTACATGGTTTACCCAGCTGTCCAGGTTAGTCCAATACCATCCAGCAGCTGGCTCAGCAGGGTTTTTAGCACTTGCCCTTTGGTGCCAGCTCTCACATAACAGTGCAGACATGGACACCTGCATCAGCCTGATGGCTGGGGGCTGTAGGGGTCTTTCCTGCTCTTGGCATCAAACATGCTCATGGCCCTTTGTTAACACCAAATCCTGCTGGCACTGGTGCCTGTTTTGTTCCCAAATGAGGACCTGAAGCCACTGGAGACACAATTTGCTCTCGGCTACCAAAGAGTTTACTTTCACATCCAGGAAGCAGCCTCAGGACCTTGGCTGGCTGTTCTCTGCTCAGACCAGGTCCCATAAGTCACCTTTTGGTGAATAGAGCAGGCCTTGTTGAGGAGCACAGTGTGGTGTTCTGTGCCACATGTTCTGCAGTGCATATGCCATGGGGTATCTCCTTCAGCCTGGTGCCACCTGTCCAGCTTCCAGGCCCTCCTGGCTGCAGATCCTACAAATGCTATGTAAACATCTGCTCTGCCTTTGCCCAGCAGGTGGGTCTGCTCACATGCATATCAGGATCCTGCTCCGGGTGTAAGCTTGTTGGGGAGCACACAGGTGGGTCAGATCCCCCAAAAGGTACTGACTGAAGCAGTGTATGGGCAGTAAGGGCAGCTGCCTGGGTGCCTCCATCCTCCTGCCCTATTCTCTGCAGCCAAGAACAGGCACTTTGTCACTTGGCACAGGCTTTGTGTAGACGGTGGGCAGCCATGCTGTTCACAGTAGGGCAGTTTGCAGACAGTGTAAATTAGTATTTTTTTCCCCTATTAACTCCCTCTCTCCTTCTTTCTGGCTGTCATGTGTGGAGAGGGCTGCAGAGTCACTCCTTTAGGGTGTGTGGAGTGGGTATGGCAATCTGGGCTGGGCTAGGGGCAGATTGCAGGTGCTGCATTGGTCGTTCTCCTTGGACACAGGGCTGTATTTCTGTTCTTTGCCACAATGAATATTTAATTTTGCAGAGTGGAGCAGCTTCAGCAGGAGAAGCTGGAAGGGCCACTCTCCCCACTGTGCTGGGTCCATGGTTGGGGCATTCTAAGGGAGTTCAGTTCCCATTCCTGCACAAAGCAAAGATGGGGATGACTTAACCCCTGCATACCCCCAGTTTGTGCTCCATGGGCTGTTTGGGGAGGTTTGCACTGACATTGGCCTCAGATAGGGGTGCCTGTGGCAGCTGGAAGAAGTGCAGCTCATTGAAAATCCCCTAGCAGCAGAGCTCCCTGCAGACACTGCTGGTGTGTGTAGGGCTGTGGTACAGGTGGTGTCAGCCTCAAAGGACCTGCTGGGGCACGTGGGCCTTCCTGCGGTGGGACAGCCCAAGACAGACGCTGGCTGGTTACCCCAGTTAGCCCAGAAAGTCACCAGGAGACATGGAAATAGGTTACAACTGTGCTGATTTGAAGGTTCCCTCAGTACCAAATAAATGCTGCTTTGCTGGTTGTCCAAAGGGACAAGCAGCTGAGAACAGGCAGATCATGGAGAAGCTCAGTGTGATCCTTTACATTTTCATTTGATTTACTTCAGTTTTGTTTCCTAGACTACAGCAGCAGCCCCCACATGAAAAGCTGCTGTTCTTCATTCGCAACAGAGCTGTCTCCAAATGGATTTCATATCAGCAGACAATGTTTGGTCAGTGTGGTGAGTGTGAGGCAGCTTGGCAGATGTGTTACACAGCTGCTGCCTGCACATGCTGCAGGCCTGTGAGGTTTGGAAAAGGAAAGAAAACAAGAGTTGCTAAGAGCAAAGAACTTCAGAATTTAATGGAGTGTTACAAGAGGGATTTGGACTGGGACAGGAGCTGTCCCCTCTCTGGGTGTCACTGCAGACTTCCACCATGCATGGAAGTCCCTCTATGCCTGTATCTCCTCGAAAGGGGTGATCACTGGCAATGAGCATCATTCTCACAACCTCAGTCTGTGCAATGATCTCGAGGTACATCCCTCTGAAGAGGCCCTATGAAATGTCGTGGACTGTGCAAACCAGGAGATGGGGACAGGACAGATTCAGCAGGGTTCCTTGCTGAGCCACACTGGCTTTCCTCAGTGGGGTAGAGAGCTCTGAATTCCCCCTTTGTCTTTTCCCTGCTTGGCTTCATGCAACCTCCAGAACTCTGTATCATGGCAACAATCTCCCTCCTGCAGAGGAGTCTCTGTAATAACTGCAGCAACATTTTATGAATGCCCATTTTAGAACCTATATAAAAATAACACTACACTGTTATGACAATTTACCATCCAGATGCTGCTGGTTTTTAGTAAGACCCTAAAACTTGAGGTCATGCCAGCTGCATGGGGATAGCAGTTTGTAAAGTGCTCTGAGATGCTGTAGCATGAGGAGTTCAAGCTTGGTTTTGTAACAGCTGATGATCACAAAGCCTCTTTTTGGCTCTGAAAGAAGTGAGTGGACTTTCCTGAAACCTTGACTTCCTGCACCCTGTGCCAAGCGAGATGAAGGCTGGCTGTGCTGCTCATAGCCAGCACTGGGCAGTACCCTGGGGTCTTTTCTGTACTGTCCTAAGAGTGTCCTTTAGATAAAAAGTCCCCAGCTTGCTACAGGGCATCAGCTGAAGCCTTGCTTGAGAGGCTGATGCCTTTGGTGCTTCACTGCCTTTCACTGCTCTTTCTGCAGAGATTAATATTTGAGGACAAAGGTCATGCTTCTGTTCAGGATTTATTACAGCATCCAACTGATGTGCCTCAGGCACAGCAATACACTTTTGGATTTGATGCCAGCACTTGATTTTCCCTTATATTTGCCCAGGAGGTTGAGTTCAGTGGCCAGCACAGAGTGAGTGCCAGGGATGAGTTGGTCAAGGAACAGCTCTAATCACACCACAATCAGGCTGTTGTTGTGCCCTGACCTTGCCAAAGGGCAACATCCTGTTCCTCTGTTGCTGTTGGATTATCCTGCTCCCCAGAGGATGGCTACAAACTCCCCCTACCTCCCTGCATGTTGTTAGGTGGTTCTCAGTGCGAAAATGTCTTGTGAAACTTTTAAATTAAGTGATTTTTTTTGACCATGGAAAGGTTAACTTCCTTTCTCCAGCCTGTTTCCTGATCAGCCTCAATTAACTGGCACATCCCTCTCATATCAGTGCAGAACCCAAACAAAAACTGCATTTACTGTCAGCCTGGAGTTGTGTTTGCTGTTGAGCACTTGAATCATGGGAGGAGTTACAGCACATGGCAGCTGTGTCTGGCTTGGCTGGTGCTGCATTTTGGGGAAAGCCAGGGCTAGGCAGGGTGAGCTTTGGGGACAGGCTTCACCCTGCCTGTGGACACAGGCTGATTTGTGACAAATACATGTGCACAGCATGGGCTTTTGGCTTGTATTTTCAATGACACGTGTTTGAGATCATCTGGTTCATGTGTTGGAGCTCATTAAGTTATTAAATGTGAATTTTATCAGTATGAAACCATTGACCTGGTTAAAAAAAAAATCAACAAATAGAGAAGAAACCTCTTGCTGCTGCTTGTCCTCAAGTTGGGTGAAGCAGTTGAATGAGAGACAAATATTTGAAATATCTTTGCAAGACAAACTTCTTTCTCACCAAGACCAATTCTAGGGCCTGTTAAAATCAAGAATGTTTCTGTAGATGCCAGTGGGACTGAGGCTTGATCCTCAACAAACAAAAATCACATTTTTATCTACAAGAGGGAAAACCAGCAGCGTGTGCATAGAAGGGCAGAGAGCAGCCCGTGGCTGGTGGGGCTGTGGGAGGCAGAGTGCCCCCACACACACATCTGGGCTGCTGTGCTACAGCACCCTACAGCCAGTGCAGGCCTGAAAAATCTTTGGATAAAGTAGAAGTGACCAGAAAGCTTCTGAAAAAAGGGAAATTGAATAAATATTGATTATGCTTGAGTGTGCTGAAGTATGCAGCCTGTCTGATTTAAAACAGCCAGAAGATTATTCCCTAAAACCAACTCTGTGAAATAATCAATGTTTAAAATTTGATTATCAGAAAGCCTAAGGACTCTAATCTGTATAGATGTACTTCAAAATATTTATTTGCAGGAAAAAAGATGTTTTAATTTTAGCTGTCATTCCATTTGTAGATAATCCAGAAAAATGTCTACCAGCTTTAAGCTCGTATTGTGTTTAGTCAGTCTGGTCTTTGTTTCCTTCTCCCAGGGAAAGGTAAAGTTGTGTGTGTTGTTCCAATGCGCTTCATTGCCACTGAAATGATCATGGTGCTAAATATGGAATTGAAACAACCTCTCCCATTATTTAATTAGGAAGAAATCTAACAACTGAACATAAGAACAACAGCCTCTCCAATGTCTGTGGCCCCATGCCAGGTGAAAACATGATTTCAGAAGCTTATTTGTTCAAAATTAAAGACTTCTAACAGTCTGAAAGCCCAGCCTTGATCCCAGTGCAGCAGCCTTGGACACTGCGGTTCCCAGCAGAAACCTCATCTCATTGCATTGCCAAGGCTGGGAAGCACTGGGAGACTTTGTAAAACAAGGAGTAGAATTGCTAACTCCAAAATATAAACATTTACATTTGAAATGGCTCGTTGAAGGGAGGGCACTCAAGCTAAGGGGCAGTGCTCCCTTGGTATGTTTAGTGGAATACATTTGTTGCTGACTTGTGGCTTTCACCCTGTTATAGTCATTAGAAACATTAGAAATAACATCCCTAAGATCCATATATCCTTTATTACATAATTTCATGTATAGTTTAAGGAAGCTGCACTTGGTTCAAGTTCTGTCTTTGGATTAACACATTGATAAATGTGTTTGCTTTGGATTTGTGCTTTATTTTGATTGCTGCTTTTCCCTTTCTCCAGAAACTGCAATACCCATCTGTGCAAAGGACATCAGTGATGATCTGATGAAAGAGTTTGCTTTTCTGTCTGGTGAGTATGAGAACATCTTCAGGGTCTCTTTCTCTCCCTATGGTAATTAAATACTCCAGACAAACGACTTTGCTATTTGTCAGAGTGATACTCCACATGGGCTATTGCCCATCAGGTAGTATCCAGTGCCACTAGAAATGTTGTTAATAAAACATGGAGGCAGTTTGAAAGAGCAGATTAGGTTTCTGTCTTGTGCCACACTGTAAAATATTCTTACCTCCCAGCACTCAATGCATTAACAAGCACTTTGCTGTGAAATGTACTTCTGTAGGTTCCAGACCAGTGTGTTTATTTGCCCTTGTATTTCTGATTTCTTTTGCTGTCCTGTGTAAAGTACATTCAGAAAATAAAGGAAATACCTGGTACTTAATACATTTGTTTCTAGCACCTGCTTTTGTGTGTTGTGCTTGGACTCTGAGGCAGATTTGGCTTTGTTTTGCTATTCTGGTGATGTGAAAAACCCCTCAGCCAATGGCAGGATGTGTTCTGACCTGACTGGTGCATCTGGGCTTTGCTGCTGGTCCTCCTCAGAACCATGGCCAGGGAAGCATCCTTGTCTTTTTTCCAGGTGGAAGAGGAAAGAACAAGGCTTGGATTATCACCCTCCCTGACAACGCTGACTTCAACAAGGTGCCTGAGGAGAATGTGTCTAAAGTCTTAACGTACCTGACGTCAGTCCCAAGGTATGAGGCTCCCTGTTAGCTCTTGGTGGTGGGCAGAGGTGTGGGTCCTGCCTAGGTTAGGCAGGGATCTTCAGGGTACAGCCAGGTGTGGGGGTGAGGGGCTGGGCTTCTTCAGCTCTCAGAGCACGACAGAGGGATGCAAGCCCTTACAGTGTCCAGGTGAGGTATTTTATGTGCCTGGAACTGCAGAGTAAGAAGTGGACCTCATCCCTATGACCTATCAGCTGAAATGTATCACACATTTAGTTGATTAAGTTTCTAATTAACAACAACCTTTCCTCAAGCTTTGGCATGTGTCACCACTTAAATATGCCATGCCACTGCAAAATAATATTTTGACATGTACAAATAGAGAGTCATTACTGTGGAAAAAGAGAAATGAAACCAGAGGAAGAGACTAATTACAGGAACAAAGCATTTGGGGTCCCTGTGGCAGGCGATGGCTCAGCAGAGAGCAGCAGCTCCCATTACCTGCCTGTGTGTCAGGCTTAAGCTGCTGACAGTCTGCCTGTGCCTCATACAGGGCTGTATACTTAGATTAATGGCCATCCTAGTTCTTGCTGCTGAGCCTGGTGACTCAGTTACCTGGAAGGCTTAATTTTTTTGAATAATACCTGTTTTGGCAAATTTCTTTCTGCAGGGAGAGCAGGCTGACAGCAGCTAGATGGGCGATTTCCATTAGCAGCTGCTTTGGAAGAAGTGTGGAGTGTTTACGCGCCTCTGTTTAAAAAAAAAAAAAAAAGGAGCCTCTGGTTCTTCTGTCCTCTTTTTGATGGACTCTGAGGTTTCAAGGGCTCCTGTCCACAGAGCACTGGCCCAGCGGGAACAGGACCCTGCCAAGTGTTGGCCAGAAGGGTTTCTCCTTCATCCTGTGCAGGCAGTCCTGGTCTGTGCATCTGCACTTCCCAGCTCTGTCTGGTTTCTCCAAGGCTTCTTATTCCATCTGACTCTAAACACCCTGGCATCAGCATGATGAGCAGCTTTGCTGTCCCTGTAATAGGTCCAGCTCAATCAAGAAACTAATGAGAGCTGCGAGCTTGCTGGTGATTCAAACACGTTCAGCATGTTTTTAGTAAAAGCACTTTAATCATCCTGCTCTGCTCCCTCCTACCACCATAACAGCCTGGCCCAATGTCTGATCACCTTAAAAACATGTGCTCCCTAACACTTTGGAGCTGAAAGGCTCCAGGCAAAGCATCACCTAGGTGAGGGTGATAGGTCTATGTCAGCTCTGGTGCCCCTGTGTACACATCCTTCAGCAGCATCACATCGTAGGATTAGAGCTCAGACTTTGGCCCAGAAAGTCCCTAAAAGAGGTAAATATTTACCTACCAGAGGTATTTTATTTCCTCACATATCAGGGTTAGGTGTGGGTGCACCAACACCTCCTTACCTGTGGATGTGCAGGGGCAGATGAAAACCACACACCCTGTGCCTTTCCCATGCAAAGGAACTGCAGTGTCCTACCTATACCAGTCTGAGAAAACCTCATGGGTGTCAGATTTGTAGTATTTGGGGAAGTTGAATGTTTTGTAGTATTTTGGGAAGGTGAATTTCATGAGGCATTTTTCTCCTGGAAATAATTGTTAGATGAAGGAGATGGATGCTGAAAGCTACTCCTGAGTCCTCAAGGCGAGTGCAGTAATAGCAGAGCCAGGAGGAAGAGGAGTCCTGTCGGCAAGTTAATTTTTGGTATTCCTGGGAACTGTGCTGCAGGCAGGAGGCAACTGCAGAAAGTACTTGTGTGGATGAGCTGTAAGGGAAAATAAGCTGTAGGTGCCCACTTTCTATTCCATGCACATCCAACTCAAAATGCTGCCCTGCCTGCCTTCAGGCTGGCTGTGCTGAGCAGCACCTGCAGTGGTGTGCTTGAAGCAGAAGCACAGGGAAGTGTGACAGATCCTGGTGTTTGCAGAAAAGAGACCCGAGGAGTGATAAAGCAGTACTTTATCCTGGCTTGGATTGAGGGCTGTGACAGTGTGGTCTTTACAGCAAATACAGATCTTTTCTCTAGGCTGAAAGATTTTCTCTCTCCCAAGTTAAGCCAGAATTCCAGTAGAAGCTTAAAGAAAAAAATAAAAATCAATTGAAGTCAGTTATGATATCTGTAAGATTGTTATTACAAAAACTGACTTAATTACTGTTAAAGTAAAATTTGAAAACTAAAAAAAAACCCCTCTGTGTGTAGCATTGGTGTGATATTACCTTCAATACTGTGTGCAGTTCTGGGTGCCAGATTTAAAAAGGATGTGGAGGTCCTTGAATGTGTCCAGAGGGAGCAAGTCTGGTGGGAGGGCTTGAAGGAATGTGCTGTGAGGAGCAGCTGAGGCCTCTGAGCTTGTCTGGTGTGGAGAGAAGGAGGCTGAGGGGGGATCCCATTTCTCTCTGCAGCTTCCTGAGGATGGCATGTGTAGAGGAAGGTGCTGAGCTCTTCTCCCTGGGATCCAGGGATAGGACGTGTGGGAATGGTTCAAAGCTGTGCCAGGGCAGGTTTAGGACAGACATAAGGAAGCATTTATTTGCTGAGGGGGTGTCAAACACTGGAACAGTTTCCCTAGAGATGTCCCTGATTCTCCAAGCTGTCAGTGTTTAGGGGGCATTTGGACAATGCCCTTAACAACATCTTCCAACTTTTGGTCAGCCTGAAATGGTCAGACATTTGGACAGATTATCACTGTGGGTCCCTTCCTACTGAAATACCATATCCTAGTTTGCTCTGTTCTATTCTTTGACTCTCCAGCTTTTTGGTATTTAGACAAGCTTTGCCTTTTTCATTTAGGCTGGGAGGTGAGGTACAGTGGTTTAGAGCTGTGACTGATAACACAGTAGTGGCACAGTGGAGGGTGCTGGTGGCTATAAATACCTCTGAATTTCAATATTGGGCAGGTCATGACAGTGTGCTCTGATCCCACCAGCAGCAAGGAGTCTCTCAGTCCTGTGCTAAATCTCACAACTGCAGACTCCAGGATCCAATCTCAAGTCCTGCAAAAGATCTCAGGTCTTTATTTTTAGTCTGGTGCATCCTGCAACACATACAAAGTTAAAGATAAGGGAGGAAAAAAAAAAAAAAAGTGACATGAAACACCCAGAGAGAAAAAATCCTTGCCCTGGTTATCTGTCTTCATCTTTCTGCTGCTGGATGCAAACAAACAGCCCTCAGAGCCTTGGTAGAAAGCATTGATTTATTTTTATTGTCAGTCTAAAAGGTACATCACGGGCCTGGAAATCTGATAAACCTGCAGGGCCTGGGTTGCAAATAGTCACAGACTTTCTCCACTGGCCCTAGGATAAATGACAAATTTCCCACAGTAGGTGTTAAGGCTTTCAGACCGCTGGGAACTTTCTTCTTTGTTTCTGTAAGGGAGCTGATAAAAGTAAATTAGCATGCTCGGAGGCTGCTCTCTGAGCATAACCTTGTCCTGAGTTAATGGTGTACTTAATCTTTTCTCAACTGGCACTGCACTACAGTCTGTCTGCCTTTTCTAAATTACTTGGATTCTGGGGGTTTTCTTCAATGTTTTATTATGATTACAGCAGTTCAGTGTAAACAGGATTTATTTTTTTCAATTGCAGACTCTTGGGAAATACCATGGGGAGTTGGGGAATTGTTTCTTATAGCTCATAGAGACATACCTTTTGAAATTGTACAGTGTTCTGGAAAATCAAAGGGTTTTATTTTTGCCTCAAACCAAAAGATCCTTTGGCCTGCTCCCACCTACCTGGGTCACTTAGCTCATGGTGGGAGTGAACAGAGCTAACAGAAACCTGCAGAATTGTCTCATGTTGCCTAAACTATTCTAAGCAAATAAAGGTTTTGGCTGAAAAGTCACACTCACCATGCTCACAACCTCAGACTTTATTACATGTAGAAGTTCTGTGTATGATCCATATGTAAAATTTGATATTCATTTTCTCTGGTCTTCTACACTTCAAGGCCATTGAATAAATTCAAATGAAACCTTTGCACTTTGGGTGTGATGTTACAAATCCATAAGATCTGTCATAGGATAGCTTGGGAGTTGGGTGCCTCAACATATCTTCAGTCAGTTATTGTTATGAGTCAAAGGAAATTTTATTTTTTATCCCTCTGAGCACAACTGCTAATTCCTCTTAAATATATTTGTCAGAGTTGTAGCTGCCACAGACCAGAGCAGCAAGATGTGCACTGAATGAAAGCTCCTGCACTGGCTTCAAGTGTCTTGGGTTTTTTTTTCTGTAGTTGTTGCCCGATCCGAAGAAAACACAAACAACCGAAGTCGTTTATGCAGTGCTTTATTGAGGGCCCGGGAGCCTGTGGACTAGCGTCCAAAGACAGAGCCCCATCTCTCAGAAAAATCACAGGGTTTTTATATGTTTCTTTACATGATTTCTTCATCCTAACAAATTCTTACTTCATTTTCACTACTTGGTACAATAATCTCTCTGACATTTAAGTTTCTGCCAAAAGGTACCTTCCTTAAGATAAGTATACATTCCTAAAGATAAGTGATTATCTCCTAGCTACACTGCTTACATTACAAAATCTGCTATAACAGTTCATCTACAGGTTATATGCAGCCTACCAAGCCTTAGCATGACTACCACTAATGTCAACTTATGTCAACTATTAATGTTTGCTACTATCTTAATACAGTTTGTTAAATCAAATGGCAACAATTCCCCCCTTTTGAGCATTCTTCAGTCTTCTGCAAGGATGCTCAATTCTTAGTTATCATCAGTTCTTTCGAATGCTGGATTTTCTTGCCCAATGGCAACTTCATATTTCGGAGGAGGCGGGTGCATCTCGTTGGTTCTTGTCAAGGCTTTTATCACTCTCCTGGTGCGTTTTGTTTCCTTTTCAATGGCTCCTAAAACACACTTATAAACTATCCAGATAATTAACAAAAGAACTGCAAACAACAGAATATACTGTATTACTGACGAAATCCATCCAGAAACCTGAAGTCCCAGAGACTCAAATATTGCTCCGATCCAATTATGTTGTGCTTCTTTTTCAATTTCTTTTGTTTTGGATTCAATTGTTTCTAATTGGGAGATATCTTTTTCTACTTCAATGGTCATGTTTGGGATATGGATGCAGCAATGGTCAATTTTCCTTTTTAGATACTGACACACACCATGCTCTTTTAACAATAGCATATCCAGCGCCATCCTATTCTGCAAAGTCATTTGGGATGTGGCTTGAAATTGCAAATTTATATCCTTAAATCCTTTCTTGGTGGCCGCTGCTAATCTCTCAGTCTGTCCCAACAATTTGTACAACATTTTTCTGTTCCTATAGGAGGCTATAGGTGCAAATAGTGATTCCAAAGCCCACCCAAATTTAACTCCACCATCAGGTTCGTGCCATTCATTTTCTAGCTCCGTGAATTCATCTACCTCTCTCTTCTTTCGGTTTGATTTTAATTTTGATTGTTTCCACAGGGGGCAGAGGGTGGGGACTCCTAAAGTGATTTGTGTCACAGGTCCATCTATGGGAATGTGTGTTGTCCATTGTCCATGTCCCATTACCCAAACTAGATTTCCTGGACTCCTAATTGTAGTATCTTGACAACTTATGGCTCTTTTAATTCCATTACTCCTGCTCAGTGCGTATATTTTTCCTGTAATTGTATGATTAAATTTTCTACATTCACATCCCCACTTAAGTAACACTCTAAGAGGAGCTAGGCTAATCTGACTTTCAGGGGTGTCACAGGTAATTACTTTAGTACAATTCCAGCTTTCCCCAGTTGCCTTAATTTCTCTTGTAGAGGTTTCTGTCTTATAGACTTCCACCAAGGTTTGATTCTTACTTCCTGTCCATTGTATACACCAGTTCACTGCTCCAATGTAACTATAGTGTTCCAATATGCTCGGACCCCATACAGCTTTCCAATCATCCCAAATCACATGCTGCTGGCTTATATTTTGACACTTGACCTCCTGGTAAGGTTGTTTTGTTTTAACTTCTACTTCTTTAGCAGCATACAGTGCGGCCTGCCATACCTTTTTATCAGTCACTATTTCTCTTTCTTTCATTTCTATTTGACATACAGTAGATGTGTTTTCTGCTGTCTCAGGTGGTAATGGAATGGGAATTATTCCCCATGGAATTGGTTCTCCTGCTGCTTGTGGGAGTGGCAAGCATGCTGTAATTCAGGATACGTTTTGCACCATCCCAAAATCTCTAATCAATCCTACTACCAAATTCTCTTGTCCATGACTTTGCTGTACAGCTACTTCTGTATCTCTCAGCTCTCTATGCTTCTTTTCTATTAGGGATACTGTGTAAGTGGGCCTGATTTCTTGTCCTTGACGCAGCTTAGCTTCTACTATCCTTATTCCATAATCAGCATCAAGTTCACATATCACTAAACACAAGTATTTTCCTTCAGAAAAGCCAGTTTGAGGGTCACTAATATTCAACCATCCTATACCTTTTCCAGACTTCTCCCACCAGCTAATTCCTTGGTCCATTCTATCCCAGAACTTCTGATTGTTTTCTTTCCACCATTTAACTCGCAATGTCTGATTACATTCTTGTTTTAACACAAATGAACAATTTATCTTCAAAGGAAGTCCATCCCACATACCTTGCACAGCCCAGATGGAGTTCACCTCTACGGATTCCTGGGATGGAGTATTCTTCCTCAATTTCCAGGGCACTACTCTCAATTTAATTCGCTTATAATCAAAGCTTTCTCGGGATTTGACAATGCACATGTATATATCCATATCGTCTTGCCTGACTTGCTTCAGTTGTACTGTGGTATTTCCTTTCTGTGCATCCTTATCCCAAACTGTGACAATATTTGCCTTTGGATAGTCAGCACCTTTACTCCAGGTTGCTTGTACATTCCGGAGTTCAGATTTCTGGTCATTCGTTATAAAACAGGTCAGGTTCACATCCATCCCGTCCATAACACCAACCACTGGTTCGGTAACTGCAACTGCAACAGAGCCATTAACAAGAATTGGTTTTGTTATTACCAGTAACAATATAATCAAAAATGCTACTTTCCGCGAAAAATCATCCGTGTTGGAGAGACCAACTGAGTCTCCCATTGTACAGGGACTTTCTTGACCCGAGTGTAATGGATCCATGAGTCGACTCCCTCGACTTTTACTGCAGTGTAGGTTGTCAGGATCACTTGACGGGGCCCGTCCCATGCCTCCTTCAAGGGGTGGGTGGACCAATTCTTCACATACACTCGATCTCCTGGTTGAATGTCATGCACCGGATTTTCCAGGGGCAAAGGTCGGTTCCATTGCAGGGTTCCCCTTAAAGCATTAAGAGTTTTGTTTAATGACATGACATAACCAAATATTATTTGATCACCGTGCACGTGCAAATCCCCTTTTAACACGTTAGCATGGTATGGTTTCCCATATAGGATTTCATATTGGCTAACTCCCAATCGCTCCCTGGGTTTGATTCTGATTCTGAGCAATGCTAATGGCAGTGCCTGTGGCCACTGTATTTTCGCCTCTTGGCAAATCTTCTTAATTTGTCCCTTAATTGTTTGATTCATGCGCTCTACCTGACCACTTGATTGAGGTCGCCAAGGGGTGTGTAAGTCCCAAGATATATCTAACGCCCTGGCCACTTCTTGTACTATTCCTGCTATAAAGTGTGGGCCTCTATCTGATGACAATCCCAATGGTACCCCAAATCTTGGAATGATTTCCTTCAACAGTGTTTTGACTACTTCCTTTGCTTGATTTGTTCGACAAGGAAAGGCTTCAGGCCAACCTGAAAAAGTGCATACATACACTAAAAGATACTTAAAGTTCTGTGCTTTTGGTAATTCTGAAAAATCTACTTGCCAGTAATCTCCCGGTTCTGGTCCCACTTGTAATTTTCCTAACTGGATCTGTCTCCTAACTATTGGGTTGTTTTTCAAACAAGTTGGGCACATGGCATTCACCCGTTTTGCCAATGTTAACATCTGGTTAGAAATTACTTCTCTTTTTAGAAATTTTACCAATGCCTCTGCTCCCCAATGGCATTTATTATGTTCAGTCTCTAAGATGGCTCTCATAATTCGGGTGGGAACTACAACTTGTCCCATGGCTGTTACATACCATCCAGTTGCATTCTTTTGCGCTTTCAGCAGTACTGCTAGTTTTTCATCATCCAGAGAATACTTCAGTTCCTGAGTCAAATGTGGAGTTACAGGACTCACCTTAATGGGTATCATGGCCATTTGGGTCCACACTTCTTTGGCCACTTCTCGAGCTGTGACATCAGCCAACCTGTTTCCTCGATATATTTTTCCTTCTTCTTTCTGGTGACCTCTCACATGCATTACTGCAACCTTTTTGGGTTGGTGTACTGCATCTAGCAAGGCTAGAATTTCAGTTCTATATTTGATAGTAGTTCCTTGAGAGTTCAGCAACCCCCGTTCTTTCCACAAGGCGCCATGAATGTGCACAACCCCAAAAGCATATTTAGAATCAGTCCATATATTCACTTTCTTTCCTGAACTTAATATTAGGGCTCTAGTGAGTCCGATGATTTCAGCTCGCTGAGCTGATGTTCCAGGGGTCAAAGCCTTTGCTTCCACTACAGTTGTAACTGTCACCACTGCATATCCCGCATACCTGGTACCATTTTCTACAAAGCTGGACCCGTTGGTAAACAGTTCCCAATCCGGGTTTTCCATTGGGACATCCTTCAATTCAATTCAGCTGGCATACACTTGTTCAATCACCTCCATGCAGTCATGTGCTAGTTCTCCTTCTTCCTGCTCACTGCGGAGAAATTCTGCTGGGTTAACATGATTAGTCATTTTCAAATCCACATCATCTTGTTCTCTCAGAATTGCTTGATATTGTAGCATTCTGCTGGACGAAAGCCAGTGACCCCCCTTTTGTTCCAAAACTGCCAGTACCATGTGAGGCACAAATACCTCTATTTTCCTTCCCAAGGTCAATTTCCTGTCCTTCTGGATGAGGATCACTGTGGCCGTAACTGCCCGCAAGCATGACGGCCACCCAGCACTTACTGCATCTAGTTGCTTTGAAAAATACCCTACCGGGCGTTTCCATGAGCCAAGTCTCTGGGCTAGCACTCCCAGTGCCAGTTTCTGCCTCTCATTCACATATAACTGAAAATCTTTATTTAAATCTGGAAGGCTTAATGCCGGAGCTTTCCTCAATGCCTGTTTCAAGTCTTCAAAGGCCTTTTTCCTCTGTCGATCCCAGTTCAACTGTGGTTCTTTCAAAGCTTCATATAATAGTTTAGCTAGAAGTCCGAAATTCAGAATCCACAGCCTGCACCATCCCACCATTCCCAGAAAAGACCTTAATTCCTGATGGTTCCTGGGAAGGGGAATAGCACAAATAGCTTCCACTCGATTGACTCCCAACCGTCTCTGGCCTTGGGTGATTTCACATCCCAAATATATTACACTTTCTTTTATTAGTTGTGCCTTTTCTTTCGACACTCGGTAGCCAGCCTGACCCAGCATATTCAACAGAGCAATAGTTAATTTCAGACACATTCCTTTTTCTTCTGTTGCTAGAAAGATATCATCCACATACTGGAGAATGACATAAGAAAAAAGGTGACTCTCTTACCTCAGCAGTCTTCCACTCTTCTAGTTCTTTTGCCAGTTGATTTCCAAATATTGTGGGACTGTTCTTGAAACCTTGCGGCAATCGAGACCAGGTGAGCTGTCTCTTTCTTCCAGTATCAGGACTTTCCCATTTGAATGCACAATATTTCCTACTCTCCAATGCCAGAGGGATGCAGAAGAAAGCATCCTTCAAATCAGCAACTGAAAACCATTTAAATTTTTCTGACACAGATGTTAATAGAGTATACGGATTGGCAACCACTGGGTGAATGTCTTTAACAATGTTATTAATTGCCCTTAAATCCTGCACTAGTCGATACTTACCATTTGGTTTTCTAACTGGAAAAATAGGAGTGTTAAAGTCCAATTCACATTCCTGCAAAATCCCTTGTGCTAAAAACCGAGTTATCAAAGGAGCAACACCCTTTTTAGCTTCTAATTTAATTGGGTATTGTTTTATCCTAACTGGCTGAGCTCCTTCTTTTAATTCTACTACTACTGGCTGGGCAGCTTTTGATTTTCCAGGATTCCCTGTCTCCCATACCCAAGGTACTACTGTTTGATCCACTTCGATGGGGATAGGAGAGGGATCAATTTCCTTTATCACAAACAATTTAGCAATTTCTTCTCCCGGAACTTCTAATTTCACCCTTCCATTCTCAAATATAATTTTGACATTTAATAATGACAATAAGTCCCTGCCAAGCAATGGCTCGGGACAATTAGGCATATACAAAAACTGGTGGTCTAACTCTTTGCCCCCAAATTTCAAATTTAATGGTTGCAAAAAGGGTCTTTCTTCCAATTGTCCAGTTGCCCCTACTACCTGTATGGTAGTATTGCTAATAGGTCCCAACCTCTTATTCAAAACTGAATGCGCTGCCCCCGTATCCACAGTAAATTCTTGTTCTTCCCCATCTATATCAATTATAAGCTTCAAATCCCGTTCTAGTCAGCTTTGATTCTGATAATTTCCCAAAACCAATGTTTGAGCGACACCTTCTGGATTCATGGGGTAACCTGCTGATGTATTCACTGGCACTCCTGACGCTCCTCCTGGCACTCCTCCCAGTCCGGCTTTCACTGGACACTCGTTTTTCCAATGTCCTATCTGACGACAAAACGCGCACTGATTGGGAGCGATCCCTCCTTGCTGGGGACCGGGAGGGGCCATCCCCCGTCCTCCAAATCCAGCATTCTGGAATCCTGCCCTACCACGTCCGAAGCCACGACCGCGCCCAAAACCACCTCTGCCTCTTCCTCTGTTACCGGCTTGGTGCATTATAGCTAAGATATTTCCCTGCTGTTTCTTGACAGCTTCTTTTTCTCTGTTATTATAAACTTTCCAAGCCACTTCTAACATTTTATCTAAATCCCGAGTATCTTGTCCTTCTAGTTTCTGCAGTTTTCTCCGTATATCTTCCTGTGTCTGACCCAAAAAGATTAAAGCAAGCTGCAATTTTCCTGCTTCACTGTCGATCTCCAAATCAGTGAAGCGTCTAGCTGTTTCCTTGAGTCGTTCTAAAAACGCCGAAGGAGATTCGTTCTTATCCTGCCTAACTGAATACAATTTTGACCAATTTAGTGTTTTAGGCATCCCAGTCCTGATTCCCTCTACCAACAAATCCTGATACCCCTTAATAGATTCCATTCCTGCAACCCTGTTCGGATCCCATCCCGGATCATCACTCGGAACCAAGTCATTCACAGTCCCCCTAGCTAGATGCATTCTAATCATTTCCCAAGCACGCTCTTTCATTGCCCGCAACACCATCTCTTTCTCAGTGGAATCCATTAAGGTATCTAACAAGACCTGCATGTCATTCCAATCTGGATTCTGGGTTTTAATTATCATTTTGACCTCCCGTGCCACGCTTTCAGGATTCTCACGATAACTACCTGCTGACTGCTTCCAGATCACCAAATCTCCTGGGGAGAAAGGCACTTTCACAAACACTTTGTCCCCTTGGGGTCCCATCGCTTCCCTTAAAGGAGCAATAAGCTGGGGTTCCCCATGATTCTTACGTCCCTGTCTAGTTCGTGCCGCAAGCGGAGTATTTCGCCGATTTCGGGGAGAAACAGGGGAAGGGGTTGGAGGACACATAACAAGCTTTTTAGCATTCCCTGGTACCACTGTTATGTTTGCCACTTCCTCATCCTCTTCCTCCTCCTCCTCCTCCTCAGCACTACTTTCAGGTAACGGCGGATACAACGAGGAATGGAGTGAAGCAGAGGGGAGGGGTGAGGGGTGAGACGGTAGAGGGGATGAGACGGAAGGCACGCTTGGGGACACCATTAAAGACAAATCCTCTTCTGCCCGAGAGGTTAACGCTAGGCACTGAACACATTTAGATTTCTCTTTACAACCCCCGCACCCAGATTCTTTCACTTCCAATACCATTATTCCACATTCAGCCTGCCACTCCTTTTTACGGCGCAGTAAATTAAACAAGTCTAAATACTGTATTTCATCCCATTTTTCATTTTCTTCCAAGTACTGCATCAATGAATTTATAGTATCATAATCCACAGTACCATTCTTTGGCCATGACGGCCCTTCCCGCTCATATTCTGGCCACCAATGATTACAATAATCAATCATCTTATCCTTACTCATCTCCTGGAAAAACCCTTCACTTTTCCACCTTTTCAACAAGCATCCCAGCGGAGTATTTTCAGGTATACCCTTATTGAACTGAACCATAGACTTAAGTGCCCTGAATGGCATTTTGAACCTATTTCACTTACAACGGTACAACAACTCAACAACCGATTGCAACAACCAATATGCAGCAACGTACAAAACAATAATAACCACAATCAATATGGACAGTTTAACAGAATCAATCATACCACATACTCACACAACAAAATAAACAAATACCAGATAAATACCAGACCAATCCAACTTGCCACTTCTCGACGCCGCGAGGGGCAAGTGCCGGACCTGCGCAGCTTTCGCCGCGTCTGACAGCCGGCGCCTAGGCTTACCAGAACAACCAGACATCTTAGCCCAACCCTGCGAGGATCGCCGCCTCGTCTTATGAGCAGGCACCCAAACCAGAACCAGAAAATAAAGCACTTTCGGGCTTACCTTTCGCAGTCGTCTGCCAGGCGCAGGGGTCGGGCACGAACCGATGACTCCCCGAGAATCACTCGGTGCTGGCGTGGAGTGGATCAGAACGCGAACCTCCCCAGCCACCTTCGGAGTCCTGCCACGGTCGCCAGAAAACTGTTGCCCGATCCGAAGAAAACACAAACAACCGAAGTCGTTTATGCGGTGCTTTATTGAGGGCCCGGGAGCCTGTGGACTAGCGTCCAAAAACAGAGCCCCATCTCTCAGAAAAATCACAGGGTTTTTATATGTTTCTTTACATGATTTCTTCATCCTAACAAATTCTTACTTCATTTTCACTACATGGTACAATAATCTCTCTGACATTTAAGTTTCTGCCAAAAGGTATCCTCCTTAAGATAAGTATACATTCCTAAAGATAAGTGATTATCTCCTAGCAACACTGCTTACATTACAAAATCTGCTATAACAGTTCATCTGCAGGTTACATGCGGCCTACCAAGCCTTAGCATGACTACTACTAATGTCAACTAATGTCAACTATTAATGTTTGCTACTATCTTAATACAGTTTGTTAAATCAAATGGCAACATAGTGAGTTGCCAAGTATTGTCTGCTGTATGATACTTCTGAGTAATCCACCATGTCTTTGCCTTGCCAAACATAGGAATTAGTGGAAATGATGCTGACAAGAAGCTGCTTGCACAGGGCTGTGCCCAGTGCAGACACCTGACCCTGCTCTGGGGAGCCAGCACATGTACTGGGAGCCTCTCCCCAGCCCTGAGGTGCCTGGATAGGGTGGTGTGGGACATGGCTATCCTGTTTCAGCATCCACAAAATAAATATTGCAAATATTACCTAAGTATCCTGTAAATACACTCACATTGGAGGACTTGGTTACAAGCTGGCCTGCCTGTAGCAGTGTGCAAACACGAGTACAGTTTGTAACTCAGCTGCCTGGAGTGTGTGCTGTCACAGCTGGAGCCTGGCTGGGCTGTTCCCTGCCAGCCTGGGAAGGAATATTTGAATTACAGACAGGGCAGCCAGGCGTTGGGGCCCCTGCCAGACCAGGCACTCCTGGTACATCTGGCTGGCTTGGTCATACTGGGCATTTGAAAGCAACTCAAAGGATTTGGGTGTTAAAAGGGACGTCAGGAGCCTATGCTTGCCAAGTCAAGGGGAGTGTGCTGGAAAATGCCTTTGAGCAAGTGCTGCCTTCCCAGCAGGATGTGCTGGGGGAGCCACCACAGCTTGTTGGAGCACCAATCTGCTGTCACCACCTGACTCACAATTCACAGGTGATGCTTAACCCTGGGCTACCACAGTCGCAGAATCACAGAAAGACTGGGCTGGGAAGGGAGCTGTGGAGATCATAGGGAATGGCTTGGGTTGGGAGGGATCTTAAAGATCAACTAGTCCAACCCCACCAGCCAGAGCAGCTTCACCTGGAGCCAGTTGTGCTGGAATATCTGGAGATATTAAAAGCCCCAGGTGGGTTTTTAAAATATCCAGAGAAGAAGATTTCAGAATCTCTCTTCGCAGCCTGTTCCAGTGCACTGTCACCCTCAGGGCACCCTCATATTCAGATGGAATTCCCTGTGTTTCAGTTTGTGCCTGATGCCCCTTGTCCTGTTGCTAAGCACCACTGGAAAGAGTTTGGGTGTTCAGGAAAATTTTTTCAAAGGGAATTTCAGGAACTGTAGAAATACTAAAATGAGGTTTGCATTCTGAGTTCTTGGACTTGGGGTTTATTTGGGAACAGGGTCACTGTCTTGGAACATTATCTGGTTATTGGTATTTTCTTATCTTGCAGTCAACATGAGTCTGACACTAAATTTATCCTAATCCTGGATAGAAGACTGGGCACATGGACATCAGTCAAAACAACTCTCCAAAAAATAGCAGTAAGTCCTCTTTAATGTTAATTGCTTTTAGTGTACTAAGTCACCATGCCTTTATGTATCTGAGGAACCAGGAGCAATGATGCTCCTGCATTCTCCCTAGGCAGTAGTTTGCTTTATGGCCCTGTAATTATTTTGAGTGCATAAATCGGCTGTTTGTGTATTAATTTTCTTGTTTTGTCCATTTACTGGGTTTTATACTCTTTTGCAGTGGTTCAAATGTGTTTTGTGCCATGTTCTATGCTTTTGATTGGTGGAAAATTTGGCTTCATACATGTTCTTTCTTGACACTGGTTATTAGTTTATTTTACCTAATTGTTGGTGACTGAAAGTTTTAGGTTCTTTAAACAGGCTTCACAAGCATTTGTATGTGGGCATGGGTGGAAAAATCTGTTTTAAAAGTGTATGGATGCATTCATGTGTTTTAAACAATCTGGTAGACACATTCATGTGCTACACAGCCTTAGCAGAT
The DNA here is from genome assembly GCA_027886175.1 of Phylloscopus collybita. Taxonomy (NCBI): domain Eukaryota; kingdom Metazoa; phylum Chordata; class Aves; order Passeriformes; family Phylloscopidae; genus Phylloscopus; species Phylloscopus collybita. Next base: position 8,609,017 of record JAJNNQ010000057.1, read on the forward strand.
ATCTGGTATGAACATAGCTCACAAGTGGGGTTTTGCAATTCTGCATTGCACTTTGTCTTGGAATCAGAGCTTGGATTTAGAGCAGAGCATGCAGCTGTAGAAAAGTCATGTTTATGGGAGGTAGGAGCTAACAGATAAATCCTTTCCCAACCACACCATGCCATGTGGGTAGGTCAATGGAAATATTCTGGGTGTGTTATTATTGTGTTTGTTTCTACTCATAATCATTGAATGGTTAAAGACATTGGTCCATCTCAGAAAGGATGGAGTAAAGGGTATGTACTGAGACAGAAAATGCTTACCTGGTTCTGATAAAGTTAGATCTTATGGTATTTTAAATTGTTAATACTGGTACAGCTGAACTTGGTATTAAGACTACCCGGCTTTGCTGGCATTTTGCTGGTCAGCATCCCATAGGAGGCAGGGAGGGTTCCCTTTTTGCAGTGTGAATAAGATACCACTAAGAGTATTTTTGGTTCTGATTTTTCTGAATGTTAGAAATTGAACTTGCAAGTGTGGTTACCATACCACTAGAGAAGAAGCAACATTTAGAAAGTAGTTCTTTAAAGTGATCATCAAAATTCAGTTCTGCTGCCAGTGTTTGAACAGGTGCTAATACCAAGAGCATCCTTTAAGGATGATGTACTTGCTTTGCATAGTCTGGAAGTTGCAAATGGGAAAAAATCCTGTTCTAATTTGTAGCTTCTACAAAAATGTCATTCATTTTGTGTTTAATATGAAAATTTAATTATTTGAGCATACACCCTGTTTGTGTGCCATGTGTCCATGTGGAGAGGTGACTTTGCCTGCAGTATCAGGGCTGTCCATGCAAAGAATGGGAGGTGCTCTGTGCAAAAGAGGGATGAGAGGCAGGAAACCAGTGTCCACTAAATCTTCTGGCCTTAAAAATAGAGTCTGGTCCTAAATGGCTGTTTCTGTGTCCAGAAGGTGTAAGGACAAAAATTTAAATCTGGATTTTTTTCCAATCACACATCATAAACCCTGATACAATTTAAAAAAATCTTTTTCTGATCTTTGTACAATTTTGGAGTAAAGGAGTGCCATGGAGCTGAATTTAAAATACAGAGCATGTCCTAATTTTTTCCAGCATATGTATATGCAATTGCAGCTCTGCAGTTGTGCATTTGATCTTGAATTTTTTTCTATCATTCTGTACAGATTTTTGTTTTAACTCTTTTTATATGTTTCTATTTGCCTGGGCAAACCAGGCTACTGCTGGGAAGCGATGCCGGGGCAAGCCTCGGGTTTTGGCTGGAACATCTTTCCTTAGTTTGCCCCCAGAACACTGAACAGCTTGAAAAGGCACCTTGGAGATAACGGCAGGGGGGAAAGGGAAGGGTGAAAGCTCTGAGCTGAGAGCCCAGTCCTCGCAGGAAATAGCGTCTACAGGATGATTTTTGGCATTCCACCTTAAAAGCAAAGCCGGCGCTGGGGAGGAGAGCGGGGCTGCCAGCCGGGAGCCGGTTGCCGGCAGGGCTGCCTGCCTGCCCGAACCGCTGCCTGCCCGGCCCCTGGCAGCGGGACGAGCTGGGGCAGCACCGGCTGCCATCCGCAGCATCCGCAGCGTACCCATCCATCTCATCCTATCGCATCCCATCGTATCCCCGGCGGCGCGGGGCGATGGCGGAGGCGGGCCCGCGGCGGGGCTGGCGGCCCGCCCGGGATGCGGTAAGGCTCCGGGCCCGCCGTGCTGCGGCGCACGGGGACGGGGCCGCCGGCACCGCTCCGGCCCGGGGGAGAGAGGGGGCAGCGGGAACAGTGCCCGCAGCGCTCCGGGCCGAGCGGCTCGAGGGGAGTTTTAGCGGCATCCTCCGTGCGGGAGCGGCCGGGAGCTATGTACCCTAGGTACTGCCGGGTACCGCTGCCCCGCAGTGCTGCTCCCGGCTCCCTCCACCCGCAGGAGCTCTGTCATTGCTCCTCCAGGGAGGGAAAGCGGCTGACAGGCAGGGGGCCCTGGACAGATCTGTGCCCCAGTGATGCTGACAGCATCTTTGGGGGGGTTAATCATGCAGCCGGCTGAAATGAAGGTAGCAGGACACTTGGGAGTTTCATTCTGGCTCTGGAGAAAGCTAAAGGCTCAAATTAGCAGTACCCGGCATTTTGTTGCATGACTTTTCGTTAAAGGGGCAGCAGAAAGTCATTAAGTTCAGCACCTGTATAAGGACTCCTGGTCTCAGTCTGCAGTGCTCAGAAAGACACTTACTGGCAGATACTTTTTTTTTTTTTTTTAATGTTTATTGTTTACCAACCTCATGGATGCCCCAGTGAACTGCAAGGAAGAATAGTCTCTGAAAACTGAGCTCCTAAAATTGGGGGAAATATTAAAATAACACTAAATGTGTCAATGAAATACTCATTAGAGGCAGTAACTGTGATGCTTTCAGTGCATGTCCTTTCTTGTACTTTATTAGCCCAGTTAATCTGTATTGATTAAATCAGGGCTCTCTGTGTGGTTATAGTTAAATGTGCATTTAAAACGTTGCTGAAGTGACCTTAAGGTATCCATGTCTGTGTCTTCGGAAGGGGAGGGAGGTTGTGAGCATGGGCTGTGGTCAGTGAAACAGTTAACAGTAGTGAAATGTTGCCAACTGCCTGATTTAGTGGAATTGTACTGGTAGTTTTCTGTCTTTCCTGGTGTGCTGCAGAGGGCAAAGGCTTTAGAGGGTTCTTTAGGTGTTCTGTTACATAACCCCAGGTTTATCAAGTGCATAGGGTTCTTTTTAGTCTTACAAATGATAAGATAAAGCATAAGGCAAGATTAAGGATCATTTTGTCTTTGCTTTATTTAATATATTGTGGGAAAGGGTTTTTTTGCAGCAGTACCTTCAGTATCATTAGAGTTCAGTTTTCAAGAAACTTTTCTGCACTTCAGCCCTGAAAAAAACTAAAATTGTTACAATGATTAAAAAAGATACAGTCCCTACAGGAATGTTATGTTGAGGAATTACTGGTCTATGTAGGTTTTCTCTAACATTTCATCCTTTCCCTTAAGTCTCTAAGACGGCACAGGACATGGCTTGTTGCTGTCTGTCTTTCTACAAGCTTATTTGTTGTCTTGTTCATTTTTTTTCCATGCTTGGAATACATTAGGTATCATTTGCAAAGCTGTGTTTCTTGTTTTGTAGCTAATCATAAGTGCTGACCTTGATCCTATATGTATGAGATGAGCTGAAAAATCCCCAAATGCTTTCTAAGCTGAATGGAAATCAAATCATCTGCCCTGGAAACTCAGCTATTTTGAGGTGAAATATCAAAGAGCAAAAGGGATTGTGTGTGCATGGCCGTAAGGTTGTCCCTGTGATGGAAGGATGTGAGTGCTGTGGTCTCTTTGTGTATGTTGAGTGGAACATGTTGGCATCCTGCCCCCAGAGGTGTCCAGGGGCACCCCTGCTCACAGACAGGCATCTCACACTTTATCCTTGTGCAGTTTGGGCAGGTAGCTGTGCTTGTCTCCTGCCTGCTGCTCCCTCTTCCTGGAGCTGTGCCTTTCCTTCCCAAGGGCCCCTAGGAGCAGACATTCAAAGCCTGCAGGTTTTCCCATGGGGGAACAGGGTTTGGAGACCCAGACTCTTCCTCCAGGGAGTTTGCTCTGTGCCCAAACTGTGCCTGTTAAAAAGGACTTGAAGGAGTAAGAGAGGCCAAAGCTCCAAGTGCCAAACAGGGTTGAAGGGGACAGGGGATGAAGGGGAATAATTATGTCAGACCAAGGAAGGATGAATTTCTGGCTGGTTGTTCTCAAAGATATTTATAACAGCAAATAATCACTGCTATATTAAGGAGTCTTGTGTGGTGGCTGTGCTGGGAGAACAGCCCAGTGATTGGTCACACCAGGGTATTCTCTTGGCACCCTAGCACAGCCACAGACCACTGGGAACAAGTCCGAACTTGTCCCAAGACTCAAGGCAGCATCGGACCCAGGTGAGGTGGCGAGATAAATGTAGCAGAATGAGTCCTGCGTGACCCTTATAGAGAGGCAGGACTACCAGTGAAGAAAGGAGACCGGATCTGCGTGGAATCTCGTCCAGTGATTTAATCCAGTTACAGCAGCACTTCTGAACAGTGTGTCTTACAGGCAGAAAAAGGGACCATGTGGCTGTCCCTGGGTTTTTACCCGGGAGAGGGGGAAGGTGGGGGGGGGGGGGGGGGCATTGAGCCTACCAATCAGAAAGGGACAGGGCGTGACCCGAGGGCTAAAGGGCAGCCTAAAGGTCAAATCACCTGTGAGGAGGGGTGGGCCCTTGCTGCTCTGGCCAATTCCTTCGATGGCCAGCCCTTGCAGAAATTCCAGGGTGGCAGGGAGACCCTGTATATTAAAATCAACCCCTTAGGATTGGCTTTACTCTGGGGAGGGGAAAAACCCCCAAAGGGAGCCCACCTTGAAAATCTTAAAGACACAATGCAACATCTCCCCCTGTTTTTGTTAAAAAGAAGAGGACTGGGTTTGGGGGGCAGAATGCTCGCTGAACCAAGACTGGTAAATGGGCTCTTCTTTTTCAGGCATGCTAGTATTTTCAGGCGAGGTCTCCAGGTGCGCTGAGGGCTTCTAAATGGTAAATTTCAGGAGGGGGAGGTGAGCTTGAAACTAACTTACAGACCATACGCCTGATCAAGCCACAAGCGATACCAACAACCATAACAATCACCAGTATGAGTAACACAATGAGCACAGTTTTCAGCACCGATCCCACTCAGCCCGAGAGTCCCCAGCCCTTGAATAGTCCACTCAGCCAGTCTTCTGTCTCTCTCTTGATGTCATTTACCATGTCTTTCATCTTGTTGATCGTGGCATGTATGTTCTCTGCTCTTGATGACAGGTCGAGACAACAAAGTCCTTCAAATTCTTCACAGCAATGGTTATGCAGAAGGAGCAGGTAGTTGATCGCAGCTCTGTTCTGAATCGTAGCCCGCCTGGTAACTTCCTCGTCTGACAGGGGGTCACTTAGGGCAGCAGAAGTGAGGTTTGCCTGTTTTGCAACCCAGCATTCCAATCGGCCTAATTCTCCCATGCTTTTTGCTGCCGATATCCACGGCAGAAGGACTGTAATTGCGGTGGCCTTAAATCTGGACCAGTGAACAATCTCCGAATCACAGTCTGGATCCAATTGTCTTAAATCTCTTTTTTGGATGGCCAATTTATTTGTATTGTTTTTCATTCGCCAATGCATTAAATTTGTGCGATTTGGGGTAAACAGGCTCAGCTTGCCAAAAGTGCAAGGACCTCCAATCAGGCGTGGGAGGGAGACCTGTCCATGCTCTGTCCCCACATATCAGAAACACACCTTTTGGGAGCTCACGGGGCTTATAATCCTCACTTAGCGCATGTGTGACTAAAACCGAATTTTCACACCAGTTCTTGTGTGTGTATTGTGGATTGTTAGGGTGTGGATAGGTGTTTAATTCAATTTCATAGTATGGAAGCCGGGGATTAAATTTAAACTGGATGCAAAAGGTGGCATTCATGGAGCCTAAGAGATGGAATTCTTGTGGCTCCTTCTTTGGCACCGGCAAATGTCTGGCCCACTCCTGCCAGAACGTTAAAGGATTGTCGGCAGAATAGCGACCAGGAGGAGGTGCAAGTGAGTTAGCTGAATTTAAAGCATGCCACATTTCTTTTGGAAACTCTGAGGATTTAAAAGGAACTCCCACTAGGCAAGTGGACAAGGGGTCAGAGGTTGAAGCTGTGGAAAGACAGATATGATCTTCCCCAAGGGCTTTGGCCAAAGTTGTCCATACATTTGCTTTTGGCTGAGGGACTATCCAGAGACTTGCTGCTTGAATGATCACAAGCAGGGCAAGGAGCAGACTCGGCCTCATGGTGCTGTGAAACTGCACACGGACAGCAGGATCTAAACCAGTAAAAGAAAACTTAAAACAGGTGAAATATTACAGACTGTTCCAGGTATGACGTATTAGTGGAATTTCTTTCAGGGAAGGCACTCGGCATTTCTTTCTCCTCCAAGCAGCATTGGTAACCTGGGGCACTTCTGCAGGTATCCCTGAGACCTTAGGAATGTAGGGCTTTACCCATTTTGATGGAATCCATTTTAACCCAGAGGGGGTGGACACACAGGCGTACCCGCGTCCCCACTTAACCAGTTTGTAAGGTCCCTGTGTTTCCCAAGTCTCAGGGTCCTTTACCATGACAGGAGGTCTTTCTTTTAATGACAGCTGACTGCTCCCCCCAAGTGTTGTACAATTGGTGGGTTCAGGTTGTCAAAAGAACAGTTCAGAAAATTTAGTGTGAAAAGTGCTCTGGACAACTGAATTAGGGGTGGTCCTACCTTTAGGACCTGATGTTGTTGGTCGAGGACTCTTTTAATCTCACAGTGAGTCCTTTCCACCACAGCTTGACCAGTCGGGGAGTAGGGGATGCCTTTTTTGTGCTCTACTCCCCATTGTTGCAGGAAGCTCCAGAATTCTTTGGATCTATAACTGGGCCCATTATCAGTTTTCAATACCTTGGGGATGCCCAGGAAGGAGAAAGCATGTAGGAGATGCTTGATGGCATCAGAAGATGACTCTCCCGTGTGGGCAGAGGCATAGACCGCTCCAGAAAAGGTATCCACAGAGACATGAACAAATTTCTGCCATCCGAATGATGGTATGTGTGTTGCATCTGTTTGCCACACTTCACAACTGCTCAAACCCCTCGAGTTTGCTCCCGCGCTTAACGTAGGGAGTGCATGTTGTTGGCAAGAGGAGCATGTGGTTACGATTGCTCTGGCCTGCTCTCGAGTGATGTGAAACTGACGAACTAGGCCAGGTGCATTCTGACAGAAAAGCTGGTGGCTGATTTTTGCTTGCTCAAAAACATTTGGGACTGGGGCCATCTCTGCAGGTGCAGCAAGACCATCTGCCCTTCTGTTGCCCTCAGTGATGAACCCTGGCAAATCGGTGTGTGACCTGACGTGCATCACATAAAATGGTTGCTCTCGGTGGGAGACTAACTTTACCAGTTTTGAGAGCAACTCAAAAAGTGCAATGTTAGACACCTCCTGCAGTATGGCCTGATCTGCTCTGGATACTACTCCTGCTACATAGGCCGAATCTGTGACCAAATTAAATGGTTCAGGAAACCTTTTGAAGGCCCTAACAACTGCAGCCAACTCAGCGACCTGGGGTGAGCCCTCTACTTCAGCAATATCCATCTCCCACTGCTGAGTTTTAGGATCCTTCCAAGTCACAACGGACTTGTGGGATCTCCCGGATGTGTCTGTAAAGATGGTTAGAGCTTTCAAAGGTCTCCTGCTCTGAACATTTTCTAATTTTAGAGTGAATTGAACTCCCTCTTCAAAAATTTTGTGGGCAGGCCGATGAATAGAAATTTGTCCTGGGTGGGAATCCAAAGCAAACTGCAGAGCTTCATTTTCTTGAAGCAAATGTTCTAACATTGCCTTAGAAATTTGGCCCAATTTTAGCCGGATTGGAATGTGAATGCAAAGTCACATCCGGCCAGCTCCCTGATCTGGGTTCTGGCTTTCTGAATTGGTTCTGCCACCAGCTCTTGTGGCTTTGTCATTCTTTTGGACCTTTGGTGACTGAGGAAAACCCACTTTATGATCAAGAGAGGGTCCCCCTGGTCACGGTCCTTCTTAGGTGAATCTTTTGCCTTAGGTGTTTGTTTTTGCTCCCACTGGAAAATAATTCCATGAAGGTGTGGGAACTTACCTGATATGATAAATTTGAATGGCAGATCAGGCCGACATTGGTTGGCCTGTCTTGTGGACATGACTGAACCTTTTCTAGAGCTTTCCGTGCCCCTGGGGTAATAACCCTAGGAGAACTCAGCTCCTTTCCCCCTTTCAATAGATCGAAAAGGGGGGCCGGGTCTTCGGTGGTCAGACCTAGCCAGGGCCTTACGCAATTCAAAGACCCACTGTGTTGGTTTAGGGCAAATTAGAAGACCCTCTGAGAGGAAATCCCCTAAGACAAACCTCCACCACCCCTCCCCGCCCCCAGCCCTGGGTTTGGGAAGGAAATTCTTTGGAGGAGACAAGTGGAAAAAACCGATTTATTGACAAGAACTCTTCCCCCCACAAGAGAAAGGAAAAGGCTCAAGTTACTGTGTGGGGAGGGCACAGAGCTTCTTCCGCGGGCTCGGAGATCCTCGGAGATCCTCAGGTCAGGTCCTCAGGTCCGAAGCCGGTCCAAATCTTCGGGGGGAAGGAAAAGGGAGAAAAAAACCAGAAAGAGCGCAAAAACAGGCAGCAGAAAGCAAAAGTGGCTAAGTTAGCAGCAAGCAGGAGCAGCAAGCAGCAAGCAGCAAGCAGCAAGCAGCCGGCAGGCAAAAAGCCAAAAGCCAAGCATTGGATGTTAGACATAACAACACAGTCCAGATATGGGATATAAGGCACCGTCAATCCAGGACATTCCACCCCTTATCCCATATCGTGGACACACAAAAAGAACTTCCATCTCACTTACTCAGACCTTTGACACTTACACGTTTCCATCTGTCTTACTTGCTCGGACCTTTGACACTTCACATATGAGTCCTACCCCACATTCAGATCCCCCTGAGGTACACATCGTGTTGTTCCATCTTTCTGCATTATCCACCATGTACAACCCGGTCCTTGAGCAGAGACAATTCCACGGATGGGTTTGCCTGTACTCGAGGTAGGGTTGATCCATACTGTCTTTCCCAATAAACTTTTAACACGGGCCACTGGGGCTTTATCTCCATCTACTACATTAAGGAGCTGAGACTGAGCAGGACCCCCTCAGTTGGTAGAACCTCGGGTGTTAACTAACCAGGTGGCCTTTGCTAAATGCTGCTCCCAATTTTTTAAGGACCCCCCACCCAATGCTTTCAGGATGGTTTTTAACAACCCATTGTACCTCTCCACTTTACCTGCAGCTGGTGCATGGCAGGGGATATGGTACACCCACTCAATACCATGTACCCTACCCCAGTTTTTAATAAGATTATTTTTAAAATGAGTCCCATTGTCTCACTCAATTCTCTCGGGCGTACCGTGTCTCCAAAGGACCTGCTTTTCAAGGCCCAGGATGGTGTTGCGGGCTGTAGCATGGGAAATAGGGTAGGTTTCCAACCATCCCGTGGTGGCTTCTACCATGGTCAGCACATGGCGCTTGCCTTGGCAGGTTTGAGGCAGTGTGATGTAATCAATCTGCCAGGCCTCCCCATACTTGTACTTAGACCACCGCCCTCCATACCAGAGGGGCTTCATCCACTTGGCTTGCTTGATGGCAGCGCACGTCTCACAGTCACGGATAACTTGAGAAATGCTGTCCATGGTTAGATCCACCCCTCGGTCTCGTGCCCACTTATAAGTGGCATCTCTACCTTGGTGACCTGAGGCATCATGGGCCCATCGTGCTAGGAACAACTCTCCCTTGTGCTCCCAGTCAAGATCTATTTTCAACTCCCCTATCTTTGCAGCTTGATCTACCTGCTGATTGTTTTGCTGCTCCTCATTAGCTCTGCTTCTGGGGACATGGGCATCTACATGGCAAATCTTCACAGGTAGGTTCTCTAACCGGGCAGCAATATCTTTCCACTCTTCAGCAGCCCAAATTGGTTTGCCTCTATGCTGCCAGTTCGCCTCTTTCCATTTCTTCAGCCATCCCCACAGAGCGTTGGCTACCATCCAAGAATCAGTATACAGATAGAGCCTTGGCCACTTTTCCCTCTCTGCAATATCTAGGGCTAGTTGAATGGCTTTGAGTTCAGCATATTGACTGGATCCACCCTCTCCTTCAGTGGCCTCTGCGACCTGTCGTGTGGGGCTCCATACAGCTGCTTTCCACCTCCGACTCATCCCTATGATATGGCAGGAACCGTTGGTGAATAAAGCGTAACGTGCTTCCTCTGCCGGCAGCTGGTTGTATGGCGGAGCTTCCTCAACCCGGGTCACTGGTTCTTGTTCTTCATCTGCCATACTGAAACTTTCACCTTCGGGACAGTTTGTAATTACCTCTAAAATTCCAGGGCGATTCAGTCTCCCAACTCGGGTGTGTTGTGTAATGACGCCAATCCACTTGCTCCAGGTAGCATCGGTGGCGTGGTGGGTGGAGGGAACCTTTCCTCTAAACATCCATCCCAGCACCGGTAGTCGGGGTGCCAGGTGGAGTTGTGCTTCCATGCCAATCACCTCCAAGGCGGCTTGAACTCCTTCATAGGTGGCCAAGATCTCCTTCTCTGTGGGAGTGTAGTTGTCTTCGGACCCTCTGTAGCTTCGGCTCCAGAATCCCAGTGGCCGGCCTCGAGTCTCACCAGGCACCTTCTGCCACAGGCTCCAGGACAGACCATGGCTACCAGCTGCAGAGTAGAGGACATTCTTTACCTCTGGTCCTGTCCTGACTGGGCCAAGGGCTACCGCATGAGCGATCTCCTGCTTGATCTGGGCAAAGGCTTGCTGCTGTTCAGGGCCCCAGTGGAAATCATTCTTCTTGCGGGTAACCAGGTACAGAGGGCTCACAATCTGACTGTATTCGGGGATGTGCATCCTCCAGAAGCCGATGGCCCCTAGGAAAGCTTGTGTTTCCTTCTTGTTGGTAGGTGGGGACATGGCGGTGATCTTATTGATGACCTCAATGGGAATCTGACGCCGTCCATCTTGCCATTTTACTCCCAGGAACTGGATCTCCTGGGCAGGTCCTTTGACTTTGCTCTTCTTGATGGCAAAACCGGCTTCCAGGAGAATCTGAATGATCTTCTCTCCCTTCTCAAAGACTTCCGCTGCCGTGTTCCCCCACACAATGATGTCATCAATGTATTGTAGATGTTCCGGAGCCTCACCCTTTTCCAGTGCATCCTGGATCAGTCCATGGCAGATGGTGGGACTGTGCTTCCACCCCTGGGGCAGTCGGTTCCCGGTGTACTGCACTCCCCTCCAGGTGAAAGCAAACTGGGGTCTGCATTCTGCTGCCAAAGGAATGGAGAAAAATGCATTGGCAATGTCAATAGTGGCGTTACCACCTCGCCGCCTTGGACTCCAGCTCGTACTGGAGCTCCAACATGTCTGGCACAGCAGCGCTCAGTGGTGGTGTCACTTCATTCAATGCACGATAGTCCACAGTTAATCTCCATTCTCCTTCCGACTTATGCACAGGCCAAATGGGACTGTTGAAGGGTGAGTGGGTTTTGCTAACCACCCCTTGGCTCTCCAGCTCACGGATCATCCTATGGATGGGGATCACGGCATCTCGAGTTGTTCTATACAGCCAGCGATGCACTACCGAAGTGGCAATTGGTACCTGTTGTTCTTCCCCCTTCAGGAGTCCTACTGTCAGTGGATCCTCGGACAGTCCAGGCACGGTACTCAATTGTTGGACGCCCTCTGTCACCACAGTTGCCACCCCAAATGCCCACCTGAGTCCCTTCGGGTCTTTGAAATACCCACTTTGGAGGTAATCTATGCCCAAAATGCATGGGGCCTCTGGGCCGGTCACAATGGGGTGTTTCTTCCATTCATTTCCAGTCAGGCTCACATCTGCCTCCACCAACGTATAGTCTTGTGATCCCCCAGTCACACCAGTGATGGAAACCGATTCTGCCCCTACATATCTCGATGGGACCAATGTACACTGCGAGCCAGTGTCAACCAAAGCCTTATAGTTTTGTGGCTTCAATGTGCCAGGCCAACGAACCCACACCGTCCAAAAAACACGATTTTCCCTAACCTCTACCTGGCTAGAGGCAGGGCCCCTCTAAGCCTGATTATCCTTCTTTCCTCGGGTATATGTCTTAGAGGTTCCCTCAAGGGGATCGGACAAGTCACCATCGACATCATACTTGACATCCTGGCTGCGAACAACTGGAGCTGCTCTCTGTTTGGTGAGACTTCCTCTTTGAATCCTGCCTTCCTTCAAATTGTGCACCCGTTGTGCCAGAGCAGCAGTGGGTTTCCCATGCCATTTCCTCATATTTTCTCCAGACTCACGCAGGAAGAACCACAACTCAGCTCGTGGGGTGTACTTTCTCTCCTCATCAAAGGGACGCCTGCGTTGGATACCAGGACCTCTAACTTGCACAGCCGAGATTTGGAGGAAGTCCTCCTTAATCTCTTCTCTGAGCTTCTTGTGATTCTCCTCTAGTTTGTCTTCTAATTTCGGCAGTCGTGTTTCCACAGCTGCAATTCTGGCATGAGTTGGGCCATGTACAGCATCAGCATATGCTCGAAGCTTTTTTGCCATATCGAGCACAGTCTCATGTGTCTTCTCTCGCTTCATTATTGCCAGAGCAGAAGCATATTCAGGTGGCCCAAGTCACACAAGTTTCCTCTACATTACAGGTGTACATGGTACCAGGTCTGGATTCCTAGTTGTTACATCATCTGAAAGAATGAGCTCTGCTACTGCCATCACTCTCAGACGTTGGATCCCCTGTTCTATGGTCCTCCACTGTGTCTGCTGCAGATAGAGGTCATCTGCACACAGATATCTTTGTGCTACACCATACAGAATCCGTTCCCAGAGGCTGTGAGGACTAGCCTCCCTCATCATGCCCTGGTCGATAACAGGATCAAGTGACAGAGATCCCAAATGCCTCGCCTCAGTGCCATCCAGGACTGTAGCCTCCCCTGCAGCATCCCAGAGGCAGACTAACCAGCTAATTATAGATTCATTGGGTTGTCGCCTGTAATCCTTTCTTAGGCCTCGAAGGTCCTTTAGGGAAAAGGAATCAATATTGGCTCCAGAACCTACACCCCTCAATGTGGTTTCTGATTTTGGTGAAGGTCCTTCTCCTGGATTATCACCATCATCATCATCTTCCACCTTGCGATCGGTCTTCCTTGCACACTTCCCACCTTTTGTATTAGCAGCAACAGCCCTTAGTTGAGGCCTACTGTCTGATTTAACTACTGGTCTGGAGCCTGGAATATTAGCTGCAGCCTGAGTGACTGGAATGGTAACTAGTTTATCTCCCTGTTCCCTGTCTTCTATCTGCTGCCCTTCAGTATCTAGCAGAGTACGATAAACATATGCCAAGGCCCAGCTCACTGCAATAATCCTTTCCTCCTTAGTATTACCATGGCACTTCTCCTTCAAGTACCTTGCCACTTTAACTGGGTTCTGAATTTGTTCAGACGGGAGGTCCCAGATTATAGGATCAGAAAATTCCTTTAAAATTTGGCCTATATCTTCCCATTTCCCACTCCGTTCAAGATTTTTCCTACTTGGTTTTGCCCCTGAATCAGAAGTCTCATTAGCCCCTTTGGAAATCACAGCTTTCATCTTATGTAAGCTGCAGACAGTATAGAGGACACTCACTAAATTAAATACCAGAAAGATGGACTCTTTAACACTCAGGGGAAACTGAACATTTTCTAATAGAGATATAAACAATTCATAGGAGAAGAGGGAAAACAGAGGCTGAAAAAACTCCTCCCCCGCTTCTCCCCTAACAAACTGAGTGCTCAAGCATAATAACGAACCATCAAACATATTTACAGCCTTTCTGTAAATCATCACAAACAAGCCCAGCCCAATGAATATTCTGATTAGTGCCCCACGGCTACACGAACTACATATTAGGAGCAATACCAGAGCTATTTCCAGGTAAGGAAATAGCCCTAGGTACCACAGAAATAGTAGAATCTCAAAAGACCCTAGGGACCAAAAATATTGGCAGGCTTTCACCCCAAATGACATTATGAGTCTAGAAAAAAACATCCCAATACACCCGCAAAACAATTAGAATCACCAATATTATTATTATTAAGGGTTTTTCCACTTGCTTTGGTTCCGAGTTTCCCGGCCAACGCACCAAAAAGTGTGTTGGTTTAGGGCAAATTAGAAGACCCTCTGAGAGGAAATCCCCTAAGACAAACCTCCACCACCCCTCCCCGCCCCCAGCCCTGGGTTTGGGAAGGAAATTCTTTGGAGGAGACAAGTGGAAAAAACCGATTTATTGACAAGAACTCTTCCCCCCACAAGAGAAAGGAAAAGGCTCAAGTTACTGTGTGGGGAGGGCACAGAGCTTCTTCCGCGGGCTCGGAGATCCTCGGAGATCCTCAGGTCCGAAGCCGGTCCAAATCTTCGGGGGGGGGGGGGGGGGGGGGGGGGAAGGAAAAGGGAGAAAAAAACCAGAAAGAGCGCAAAAACAGGCAGCAGAAAGCAAAAGTGGCTAAGTTAGCAGCAAGCAGGAGCAGCAAGCAGCAAGCAGCCGGCAGGCAAAAAGCCAAAAGCCAAGCATTGGCTGTTAGACATAACAACACAGTCCAGATATGGGATATAAGGCACCGTCAACCCAGGACACCCACACAACTGATGGACGTCCTCAAGGGTCTTGATCCTGTTTTTGATCTCCAATTTTTGAGGAACAATGGTCCTCTTTCCAATTTCTAAGCCCAAATACTTCCAAGGTGGCATCTTTTGAATTTTCTTTTCCTGGAGCTCGAACCCTGCAAAAAAACAGTGCATTTATTGTTAAGTCAAGTGTGTGGGTGAGTAGATCTTCATTGGGGGCACACACCAAGACGTCATCCATGTAGTGATGAATGATGGCTTTCTCTGCTGCTGCACGCACTGGGGACAACAAGGAGGAGACATACCATTGGCATATTATCAGGCTGTTTTTCATCCTTTGGGGAAGGACTCGCCAGTGGTAGTGCCTCCTAGGGGCTTCTCGGTTAATGGTGGGAATCGAAAATGCAAAACGCGGGGCATCATCAGGGTGTAGGGGAATTTGGAAAAAACAATCTTTTATATCAATCACTGCCAATTTCCAATTTTGGGGGAGCATCACTGGAGATGGCATTCCAGGTTGGAGAGATCCCATGTTTTCAATGACATTATTAATTTGTCAGAGATCGTGGAGGGGCTGCCATCTTCCCTTGTCAGCTTTTTGGATGGCAAAAACTGGGGAGTTCCACGGAGACGTGATCTCCACGATGTTACCTTTTGCCAACTGCTCATCCACTAACTCCTCAAGCGCCTTCAGCTTTTGTTTGCTAAGCGGCCACTGTTCTACCCAGACTGGTGTATCTGTTTTCCAATTCAGTTTTTGGGTAGGGCGCTGTTCAGTGACCACTGCCCAAAAATTCTGTGGAGAGTCTGGAATGTTAATGGTGACTCCCCACTGGGCCATCAGATCTCTCCCCAACAAGGGCTCTGAGTAGTTTAAAACAAACGGATAGAGATTTGCCAATTGTCCATTTGGCCCCTCGATTTGGATGATGCTCTTGGATTGTCTTGCCAATTGCATACCTCCTATACCTTGAACATGAGCAGCCACGTTTTGCAAAGGACAATGTGACAGCCAAAACTCAGTAGGGATAACCGTGCAATCTGCTTCTGTGTCCAAAAGGGCCTCAATGTGTTTAGACTCCCCACCCCCTTTGACATGACACCAGATTTTTGGTTTGTCCTTCCCAATGGCATGGACCCGGGCCACTGTGGGTCCCTGCTTCCCAGCACCTTGGGATGGTATTCCTGTCGGGATAGCTTGAGCTATGATTTGTCCTTTGGAAAGGAACAGGGGTGGGTGAACACAGTGCAGGCAGAGATAGAAATGCTTGGTGTCTGATGACATGAGACCTGGAGCGATTTCAATCTCTTGTGGTGTGTATTTGGTGTCCCCAATTATGATGTACTCACTGTTAATTCATTGCCAAGTACCCTGCTGTTGCAGGTCCACAGAGACAAAGTGCCACTCGGTGTCACTTAGGTGGAGTGGTTCTGTCAGCTGCAACCTGAAAGGCTCATACATAGAAGCAGTAGTTAGAATAGGTTTGTTTATGTTTACCCTTTCCCTATTCCTATCCTCTGTTCCACTTATTTTTGCACGCTGAACAGGAAAGCGCTGATCCTTTAGTTTTTTTGTTGTTGACCCCCTGAAAGTGTTTGCAGCTCCTTTCCCGTTTTTATTAAAATCATCAAATTGTTTTTTCATTGGACACTGGTTAACACAGTGCCCAAAGGCCTTGCAAAGCAAGCAGGGTTTTGTGGGGTTGACACGTGCCAGTCTCTGCTGCTGCCCAACGTGCTGCGGTGTTGTTGGAACGGGGGCTGGGCTGGCAGCGGCGATCCTTTTGATGTGGTCTCGGCAGCTGCTTTAGTCTGGTGTCTGCAGTCACAGTCATCAGAGGCACTTTCCTGTTACAAATTTGAAGCATATCTTGTAACGTTGGAGGAGGTTCTAGAGGTAAGCTTAGAATGGCAGCTTTACATTGCTCATTTGCATTAGTAAATGCCATTTCCTCTAAAACGTCTTCCCTTGCATTCTCTTTTTCAACCTGTAGTTCAATGGCTCTGGTCAGTCTTTCTACAAATTTTAGGAAAGGCTCTGATGGCTGTTGCCTAATATTAACATATGGTTCAAGGGGACCATCAGGTTGCAGGATATAGAAAGCCTTTTCAGCAGCCTCTTTGATCCTTTCAAGGACTCCCAAAGGGATCTCTGCTGCTTGTGTTGGAGCCAAAGCCCATTGACCCTCCCCGCAGAGATGTTCTAAGGTAATTGGCAAACCATTCACATCTACTGCTGTTTGGGGGTCTCTGAGAAGCTCTGGAAGGGCTTCTCCTAGCAGCTTTTTCCATGCTGCTTCCCAGAGTTTAAACTCTGTAGAAGACATGAGGCTTGCAAAGAGTTGTCGCATATCAAATGGGACTGCTACAGTTCCTGCTAGATCAGCATTTAAAAGTCCACAGAAGTATGGACTGTCTCTTCCATACTCTTTATGGATTTTGCAGAGATCTTTTATTGTTTGCCAAGGAAAAGGCTTCCAGTTGGCATCTGCAGCTCCACCCCCTCTAGCTCAATGATATGTAACCGGGGCAAGTGAAATAATAGGGCCTTGAGGTGTAGTTGGGGTTTCCAGCTCCCCGTCTTCTAAATAGAAGGCAGTGGAAGCAGGTGCAGGGGTATGGGGACCAGCAGTAGGTATATGCTCCCTGTGGGAGCTAGGCAGGGGCATGTGGGAAGCAGGGGGGTGGGGGGAGGAGGGGGGAAGGGGGCAGGGGATGGAGGGGCGAAGGGGGTATAGGGGGCATGGGGGAAGGGGGTGGGGGGGATGGGAGGTGGGAGGCTGGGGGCGCTTGGAGACAGGGGGCTGGAGGGGCTTGGAGGCAGGGAGCTGGGGGGGAGGGGGGCAGGGGGCTGAAGGGGCAGGGGGGTATGGGGTGGAAGCAGCAGGGATGCAGGTGGAGGGACCGTGGGAAAAGGGGGCGGGGGGACTGTGGGAACAGAAGGTGGGGGCATCAGGAGGGGAGGGGGCGGGGACAGCATGGGATCAGGGGGCAGGTACCTGAGGCTGGCAGGGGGCGGGCACATTCCTCTGGGTGGGTGACATCACATCTGTGGCCACTCCCAGGGAGGAGTAAAGGGGCGGTGCTGATGGAGATGGCAGGAGGGTGGGGAAAGGGAGGATGTCATGATGCATTTTTCAGGAGAGGGTCAAGGTAGGAGCCTAAAGGAGGCATTATGTGCTGCCCAGGTGCTGGAGCAAGAGCACAGCACCCAGGGCCTGGAGCCAGCACCAATGTCTCTGTTATTTAATAGTTTGCTGTTGTTTCCAATGCCAAGTGTTTGTCCCTGACACCACTCTTGTTGACTTCCAAAGGGTATGAGTTTGTCACTTCATTCACAATCTTATTTTTTTCTGCTCATACTTAAAATAACAGCAGATCAATATATTTGATTTATGTGGGTTATATGATCCTAAAAGTCACTGTCCATTAATAAGGGAAGTTGTGGGCAGTGGAAGCCACAACCTGCCCCTTCCCACTCAAGAAAACAGAGCAAATGAGTGACAGTGCAGTTCATGGATGCCAGATCTCTCTAAATCAGGCCTGTTTTAAAAAACGCTAATGCACATTTATGGAAGTGATCTGTGTTCTGAAGGCACAGATGAAGTGCCCTGCAGTGCAAAGTACCTAAACATGTTCATTATTCTCACCCATGGTATAGAGGTTGTTATCATGTTTCATGGAGGAGGATAATATAAAGAGGAGAGAAATGTAACCTGGCCTGGCAGGATCACCCAAGACAAGCTCAGAGTAAATAATGTCTTAATTAACTCAAGTCTTTGCATCATGCGCTTATCCATAATTTAATGATGCAACTCCTACTTTCTTAAAAATTATTTTTCATTTTTAAGAACCCTTTTCACAGATCTATTTAAAAATGCACCCGCCAACCATATGCTTGAAAAAAGGTTCCAGCAGTGTAGACAGGAAATTCCAAATTCTTGCCACAAATTAAATGTTGCCTGGTAATTACCAAGGACAAGACGAGTGGGCTTGATGCAGTTATGGGATGATTACCAAGTTTGGCAGTAAATTTTGCTTCCTCACTCTGTCATTCCTCTCAATGTTCCAGCCCTCTGTTTCCTGCTAAGATGCAATTTCACTCCCTAAGTTATAATGATAAACAGTATCTATATTATCTATATTATATTATTATAAGTGTGCCTCCAAGGAGCATGGCTGAACTCCTGCCTGTTCCAAAGGGAAGTGAGGCTGGACAACCCTGCTGCAGTTACATCCCACATCTCTAAACCACTCCCAGCATCTCCCTCCTGTTTTAAAAATAAGAAAAGGCTATCAGGAGCAATGAGAAAAAAAAAAAAACAACAAAAACCTAAAATTGAATGATTTCCCCTCTTTTCAGTGCATTGAAAGCTGTTGTTGGACCTGCCACGTGCCCAGAGTGAGTGTCATCTGTGTTTCCTTGCAGGCATCCTTCCCAGGGAATCTGCACTTGGTGATGGTTCTCCGTCCCACAGGGTTTTTCCAGCGCACCTTCACTGACATTGGATTTTGGTTCAGTCAGGAGGATTTCCTGCTCAAGTTACCGGTACAGAGCTGGCTGTGCAGAGCTGTTGTGTGTGCTCAGAGGCTGCCCGTGCAACTCGGCTCAGGGGTGACAATGTCCCACTGCTGGTGTCCCCAAGAGGAGGACATGGATACACTGGGGCACATCCAGGGGAGGCTGAGAGGGCTCAGCCCCTCTGCTTTGGAGCCAGGCTGGCAGAGCTGGGGCTGTTCAGTCTGGAGAGGAGAGGGCTCCAGTGAGACCTCAGGGCCTTTCCAGGGCCTATAAAGGGGCTCCAGGAGAGCTGGAGAGGGACATTGGACAAGGGTCTGGAGTGATAGGACACAGGGAATGGCTTCCCACTGAAAAAGGGTAGATATAGATTAGATAGTAGGAAGAAATTCTTCCCTGTGAGGGTGGGGAGGCCCTGGTACAGGGTGCCTAGAGCAGCTGTGGCTGCCCCTGGATCCCTGGCAGTGTCCAAGGCCAGGTTGGACATTGGGGCTTGGAGCACCCTGGGACAGTGGAAGGTGTCCCTGCCCATAGGAGTGGGGCTGGAAACTTCATGATCCTTAATGTCCCTTCCAACCCAAACCATTCTATGTGAAGAGTAACCAGGAATTTGTTTAATGTCTGAAAAGTCAAAAGACATGTCTAGTGGAGCTTTTGCTATGAATTTTACCCATATTCATTTAAGTGCAGATTCCATACCAACATCATGTTGGTATTTGTGCCTAAAATAGCAACTGAAATGAGTTTATATTCTCAGCTCAAAATTTCCAGACTTTTAAATCACCTTGATTATAGGACATAATGAGAATAATTAAGAGAAGAAAAGTACATTTATAGAATCTAAGGTTGATACTACTGCAAACACAGAAGACAAATTAATGCTTTCCTTTAGGAAATAGCATGATTTTCACAAAATTTACATCTTTCACTCTAAAATGGCTGTTCTTTGCACAATTTTGAACATTCCTGACATATCCCATGGCAGATCAAGACACACAAAAAAATCATGAGTACATATTTATGTGAAATTGGTCTGTGCTTCATAACTTATTAAAATGTATACCTTCTTGCCAGTTTACTGGTCATGCCTTGTTTAAACCTGCATCACTTTGCTTTCAGCCCTGTTCTGCAGCATCTTACTGTGCTTTGCATTTAGGAAAGAAAGCACCTGGAGATGAGGGGTGGCTTACAGCAATGGTCAGGTACACCAAATAAAAGCTGTGTTAAGCCATAAGTGTAAGAAGGAAGCCCTGCTCCAGAACAAGATGCAGAGCCAACTCAAGTTTGAGGTCCATGAAAGATCAGTGTGGTGGACAGGAGTGGTGATCCCCAGATGACAGCAGTGCCCTGTGTGTGTGCAGGTGGTGATGCTGAGCTCAGTGAGTGACCTGCTGATGTACATCGATGAGCAGGAGCTGACCCCGGAGCTCGGGGGTACCCTGGAGTACTGCCACAGCGAGTGGGTCATCTTCAGGACGGTGAGTGCAGGCTGGCCACAGGCTCTCAGCCAGCTGAGACTCCCTGGGGAAGGTTTTCAGTCAGGCAGTGAGCACTGGGGGGCTGAAAGTAATTCTCAAAGCCACTGCACCTCCTAGATCAGACCTGCAAAGGAGCCAAGGGGTGTTAAGCTTTGATGGGTTTGCAGAGGAACTGGATGATTGACTCCCTCAGGCTCCTTTTGAAACTGCTCCCAAAAGATGTGTCTTTGTAAATCTTTATTTAAATTCCCTTAATGGGAGATACCAAATAGGCTTTTTTGTTAATAATGGTTGCTTAATGTGATTAATATCAGAACTGTGTTTGGGAAGTGGGGTAATGAGACTGCCTACGGCATACTGACTAAATGCAAAGAATTCAGAAAATTTCCTTTTAGGTTTGTTTTTTTCCCTTTGCAAGAACTTTCATATTGCCAGGAATCAGGAGTTGTGCCTTGCTGTATGTTTTTATGCTTCCTGTACACTCTCAGTTTTCCCTAGGATGTTGTTTCTCAGATGAATGGCAGGTTGGATTCCCAGTGGGATGTTTTCTGTTTGCTGTGGACATCCCACCCAGCTCTCTCAGAGCAAGCTCTTGGGCTCCCCTGGCACACCTCAGCCCTGGCTCTTCACATGCTCTTAATGAGCTGTAGGACTATGATGAATGCCAAGCTGATTGCAATCACTGTGTCCCACCAGGCCATAGAGAGTTTTGCACTAACTGTGAAGGAAATTGCCCAGATGTTGCAGTGCTTTGGCACGGAGTTGGCAGAGATGGAGCTGCCAGAGGACATGTACTCCATCGAGCGCATCCTGGCCCTGCGCACTGAGAGGTACTGCCAGCTCAAGGTATGGCTCAGCAAAGCTCTGCACAGCCAGCTGGGCTTTCTGGTGCTTGATTTGTTTGGTGCCCACTCCTCCCTCCCTGCCATGCGTGTGCGTGTTGTCAGATGAGGTGGAACACAGCATGGCTGTTTCTGTGTTCCCAGTACGTTTGTCATGCATCGAGCAGATCACCGTGCCAGCAGCCAGAAAACTGTCTGGGCTGCCAGCTCCCTCCTGCTTGCAGCAGTCGCTGTCTGAAGTCTGCTCCTCCTGTGGGCTTTGCACATTTGGCTGCCAGAAGGGCTGTGGGAGGCTCTGTCACCTGTGTGGTCATGTCCCCAGCTGGGATCCCCTCTGCCTCACCCTCTTGGCTGCAGAAAGCTTCATGCACAGTTCATCAGCAGGTCTGGAGGGGTGGTTTGTCCCCAGGTCCCTCTGCCTGGTGGCTCTTCCTTGGGGGCACTTAAGGGAACTGTGCTGGAGAGCATCCAAGGTGAAGATATCTGTGTGAGCACACGCTACAGAGCATTCACAATGTGATCCCTGTCTTCATGAGAGCCTTCAGGTTTTGTCTAAAACAACATTTGTTTCTTGAATATTTTAATTTTTTTTTCAACTCTTTGTGGTTGTGATTAATATTATTATAGGAGTCAATAGAAGGTTTAGTGCAGCCAGCTGCTGCTTTATCAGCTTGATGTCTTTGGTGCTCCTGCATCTTTCAGGGAGCAGCACAGGCCTGGCCCCAAACCCTTCCTTCAGAAGCAATCACTGTGTTAATAGTTGTTCTGTGTGGCTGAAGAATGAGCTCCTTTGCTTTGTGACAGGTTTCATTTACCTAAGTCAAAGAATTGCGTAGTCACTGTTTCTCATGTTTGCATTTTTCTTAAGCTCTTTCCCAGGGATTGAGGCAGTAAACAAGGTCACTCTATGTAAACTATCTTGTTTTTCACTTTTCCCTCTTCTGAGGAGGGACTTTGCTTGTTGACCCTTGGTGTGGCCAATGGGTCCAGAGATCCCACCTCTTAGGTGGGCACATTGTAAAAAAGTATAAAAATAAGTTATGAAAATAAACCAGCCCCTTTTTCAGAGCATCAACCTTCTGAACCACGAGTCCGTGTCTCATTGATCGTGTCCCACAGCGACAGAATTGTATCTATTTTAATTTATAATCATTTGTCATTCATGTGACAGCGAGTTCCCAGAAAGCTGCCTCTAAGAAATACTGAAAATGTCATCCAAGTTGTCCTGTGTGTAGGCATAAATACATGTGTGCGTGTATAGAAAATATCATTATAGATACTGTCAATGGCCGTCCATCTCTTCTTTGAAAATGGAGAGTAATATAAAATAGCAGCTACATCTATTGCAACATGACTCAGGGACTTCAGCTTCGTGCTCAGGACTGTGGCCACAGTGTAGGGGGCAAATATCAGCTCCACAGTGTAGGTCTGTGTATAAACAAGTCAGCAGTGCCCACTTTTCTCTGTGGAGAAATAAAACACATCATGTGTTTTCATTTGCGTAGAAATCACAGCAGCACTCAGTACAAGCCATCTGTTGCTTTTAATTCCTCATCTATTAATTTCAAATATCAAAAACACTCATTGGCTTTTGTCTGAAATGAGGTCTGTTGGCTTTTTTCTTTTGTTCCTTTAAGACCATGAAACACAAAAGCAGATGAGAAACTGTGCACAGATTGTGGCAACAGCAAGCTCTCTCATGACAACCCCAAGACTGGTACAGTTGATTCTTGAATTCAAATAATTGGTCAATCAGAATAATTTATGTAGCTGTGATGCTGAATAGAAACTGGCAGCAAGCACAATGAAAAAATGACAGAAATTAATTAAACAGAGTAACTGAGAAATTAACCCCATTGATATACTGAACAGAAAAAGTCAAGTTACCACCTGTTTAACAGTCGGGCCACTTTGCTTTATGGATAATGAATGGCTTTGAATCAAAAGGAACATGGGTGTCTGGAGAGTGAGGTGTAAGAGGAGGAAATAACAGCCCCCTGCAGTTTAAAACAGACTGCATCATTCCTCTTCTCTTCTGAGTCTCCTGCCTGTGGCAGTATCAAAAGGAGACAGGGTTTTTGCCTTGTGGTCATATTCCAGGGTGTTTTAGTGAAAGGGATGCAGACTGGCAGGGGACACTGTGTGTGGTAGAGGGGAAGCTCCTGCAGCTGTGTTCTGCTCCTGGGCTGCTGCCTTGAAGCTGATGTTATGTTTAGGTTGCTGTGAGCTGTCTGGGGCAGGCAGAAATTTAAGCAAGTCTGGGCTTTCTGAATCTTCTCCCTGAAGAGTTTTTGCCATTGTTTCTCTTGCAATAGAAACCTGGCCATCTCCTAGGATGGGCTCTTCCAGTACCTGGCTCTCCAATGGAACCATACACAGGTCACGCCTTCAGGGCCTCTTCCACCTCAGTTCATCAGCTACATGTGTTTTCTCCCTCCTCATTTCTGTGTTTAGCCTCTTTTTCCTGAAAATAGTTGACTCAATGCACATGTTTGCTTTGGGGCTGAGCCCAGCCAGCACAAAGCACCTCAGCTGATGCTAATGATGACACCAAGGGTTTAAATTTTCCCTAAGCAGAGGTTGTGTTGGCAGAGTTGATTTTATGTGTGGAGGTTATAGTGAATGGTGGTATGTGGGCTCAGTCCTGGCTTTGTTTCCCCATGGGATGCTCCTCTTACAACCTCCTCTTCTGACCTGGATGGAGAAGCATAGCCTCCAAGCTGTGGAAAATCTTACTTGAAGACATGAACTCGTGGACAGATGTCTCACAGCACCACCACCTGCTCATCAGGAGAGAGTGGGGCAGTGCTGGCCTCCTGCTTCCTGCATCATTTTGTGGCCTGATGTATTGTGTGCCAGTTTCCACCCAGCCTGGTGACTGGTCCATGGCTCAGCCTCGTGCAGCTTCAGGGGCTAATTCCACGTTAAGAGAACTAAAACATCTGGGAGTCCTTTGGTCTGCTGGGTATTGGTGCTTTGTTTCACACAGGGAAACTAAGGCAGGAGAAAGAGAAAATTACTTATCCTTACCTCACAAGAAGTAGCCTGAATGAAAAATATTTTGTGTTATACAGGAAGATATTACAGCAGTCACAAAAGATGGAAACTTGCTTTTGAGCAGTTTTGAAGAGCTTGACTCCGGGGAATGCAGTCAGGAGCAGCAGCAAGAGAGACCTGGGGACTGGGAGACTGTGAATCGGTGAGTGCACTATGTTCCTAATTTCCCTGATTTTTCAGTGGAAACACTCAAATTATTTAGGCATGGATGTGTTGTTTAGGTCACCTATCAAAGACAAAGATACCAGAATTTTGCTCCAGTCCATCAAATTGCTTGATGACTTCTCATGATTTTGACTTGCTCTGATCTTTATCCCCACTGTTATAATGAGGCTGTGGAGCAGATACAGGGTTCTCCCATGCTGGGCTCCCAAGTTTTACCCAGATAAATGGAGATAGCAACAACTGCTTCACACAGATGCTGTCCTCTGCAGTGATGATTTCATTAAATCTCTCTCTGAGATCATCTCAAGTCATATGTACATGTTTGTTGACTTCTTCTGAGACCTTGGGTCCAGAAGACCTATGAAAGTGATCTTTAGGTCTCGTCCATATCTGCTTGTCCTCTATTTGCAAATTATTCCAACCCTGTCCTTTTTCTGTGCCCAAGGTTGCTTGGTCAGCTGCATGAGATGGAGACTGCTTTTGATGGCTTCTGGGAAAAATACCAGTTAAAAATGGAACAATATTTACAACTCTGGAAGTTTGAGCAAAGTTTTCAAGAGGTAGGCTCAGATATGCTTCCATTGGGAGAAGGGAGAATTGGAGATCTGATGAATAGAAGATTTTTTGCTTTTTATTTTGAGAGTGTTTAATTTATGTTGCTGTTCCTTGACTCTGGCAGGGCTAGCTAGCTTGGGGCTGTGCTTCCTCATTGAGAGCTAATTTAGGTATCACTGTGTCTTGGTTTGGAAAGACAGGTATCTGCCAGGGAAAGCTGGAGTTTCCCTTAGAATAGAGAATGTAAACCCCTCACCCCTGCCAAATTATAATTTTGCAATCAAGGGATTTTCAGGCAAAGATTTGGGAATAGGAACAACAGTTCTTTACCAGGAATATTAACAATACAAATGTAGTAGAAAACAAAACCACCCAACCAAACAAGCAAACAAACAACAACACTGGAAAAACCCTGACAGTCAGAGCTACAACCTGATGCCCTGTTGGTCAGGGTGTTGGAAGCAGTCCAAAAGTGAGTCCTCCTGGAGTGGCAGAGGTGGTTCTGTTGAAGTAGAGATGATCCTGTAGAAAATGGGTCCAGTGATGGTAAAAAGGGTCCAGTAATGGTGAGAAGGGTCCAGTCTTTCTCCAGGAATCCTGTGAAGCTAGATACCTTGTGTTCCTACGTCTCAGTTTTTATCCAGGTAGGAATGGTTGGCTCCCCCCACTGGGTGGAGCATCTCACAATAGGATGATGGAATGTGGGTGTACTGCTTTGGGGAGAACAGCTTGGGGAGTCTTAATGGCCCATTGTGAAAAGAGAGATAAGAAACACTGCCCCACCTGGCTTTAACAGTTGGCCCATTATCAAAAGGCACCCCCCTCCTCCCAGAGTTACAGGAGATAAAGAACATCTCCCCAACTGCCTTCAGCAGATGAAATAGAATACACATTTTTGGTTCCATAACCCAAGACACACTGCACTGCAGCCATATGGATTTTGCTGATGGAAGCATCTTTGAATTTAGAAATTAGTTCTTGGGCACTAGTTGTATTATTTGATTTAGCAATCTTAGCTCAAGTGTGATTAATTTTGGGCTCAGAATGATTTCCTGCCTGTGCTTTGTATCCTTTTGCAGCAGTCTTCTTCTTTGTGCCTAGGTAAAGAATGCCATTGAATTTTTAATGGGTCAGCAAGCGGAGCTGCCTGACACTGGCGACAGCGTCTCCCAAGTGAAACAGAGGCTAAAGGATTTGGATCATTTTGATGGCATGGCCCAGGTGAGATAACCTTGCACAGAAGAAGCAGTAATGAAACACAAGAGCTACATTCAGTATTTGTGGTATGACATGTTTGCTGAAATTACCTGGTTCTCGTGTAATTTGTTGGTAAGTACTGTACGAAAGTATTGATTTCATGTCTCTGCTCTGAGCAGCAATGCTGTGATCACTCTGAAAGCCAAAAACAGTGTATTTAATTATCATAGTTGAATTGCTGAGCCACCATGAAAATCAGGAACATATAAATGTCTGAACATGGGGGAGGCATGGGATTTAATGAGCAGGAAGAAGAATTATTTATATTTTAAGTGCTTTAGCTATGCTAATAGGCAGAAACTTGTTACCAGGCACATGGAGTTGCAAAAAAAGTTGTATCCTGACATGTCCATGACTTGAACATAATGTATGGGTGAAGACTAAGAGATGTAGGGGAAAGAGGAGTGAAGAGAAATGATTTGCAGGAGCCCAGCTAAGGATATGACTTTTGCAAAGGGATGTGCTGGGCATGTGGACCCAGGTCAGGAGAGAAATCCTGAGGGATGTGGACACAGAAGAGTTCTAGAGAAAGGTCTGAGGCTTGCTGGCCATTTCGAAGAAATGTTTATGGATAGAGGGAGGAGGATCAGAATGCCAGGCAGGTAGGGTGCAGCAGGAAAGCCATCCCAGTGGAAAGTTAGCCCTGGAGAAACCATGACCATTACACTGACTAAGGTGTGCAGAAAAGATCGCGTGCTCTTGGCATCAAGATAAACCTTAACTAGTCCAATTCCCTTTGATGCTTGGGAGCATAGTGGGCCTTAACTGGACATCAGCTGCAGTTTATTCAGGGTGCAGTTCCTGGAGGGGGCAGGGATGCATTGCCAGCAGGCACTCATGGTGTTGCCAAATTGGTGAAATAGTTTTCTTCTTCATTCTCTTTATGGATAGCAAAGGGTTTTCTTCCCAGATGGTGGGTACCATTTTATCTTGCATCAGCCACCCATGCTGGCTACTCCTAATGGCAGTGATCTCCATTTGTGCCTGAAATCTGGTAAGGCGAGGATGCACGTTGGTATGTGTGGACACTTTGGCATTATTTCTGTAAGTGTGCAACGTGTTCTCTCCCTTGCCCTGAAGGATCTGATAGGGAATGCTCAGGTGGTGATACTGCATGGACACCAGCTTGCAGCCAACCATCACTACGCACTCAACCTGATCTGCCAGCAGTGCAACGAGCTGCGGCACCACTCCGACCTCCTGTCGGATGAGATCAAAAGGAAGAAGATGCGCCTGCAGAAGACCTTGGAGCTTCATACCCGCCTTCAGCAGGTAGAGTTGAGAGACACAGTGCTCTGAGGAGATAGTTGGTTAGCTTCTCCATGGGGTAAGCCTCTCTTCTTAGCTGGAAGCATCTGAAATTTGCAGCTTTTCTTCAGCAGTTAATGGTAGGAAAGTGTTCCCCAGAGGCTGGAGGAGTGCCACACCTCTCCCTTAGCTGGGAAGTCAGCAAACAGGTATCTGCTGGTGCTGTGAGGGCAGCAGAAAGATGTGGGCATCTCCACAAAATGCCAAGTTCAGCTGCTGCTCTTGGTCATGCTTTCATGCTGCATCCATGTATTAATTGACTTTGGAGTTTTTCATGCCCAGTGCAAGAGATAACATTTTCACATAAACTCCAGCCTTTTTTTCTGAGTGATTTATTAAGAATGAACATAGCTGAGTGTAAAATAAGGTGACAGATTGGTAGATAGGCACAGCTGCTGTGTGCTAGCATGGAAGTGGAGTCATGTGGCTCCACTGCTCTTTGAT
The DNA here is from genome assembly GCA_027886175.1 of Phylloscopus collybita. Lineage (NCBI taxonomy): Eukaryota > Metazoa > Chordata > Aves > Passeriformes > Phylloscopidae > Phylloscopus > Phylloscopus collybita. The sequence continues at coordinate 8,636,880 of JAJNNQ010000057.1, forward strand.
ATCTTTATCAGCATCAAATATTCATTTAGGGAAAATCATGCTAATTGGGTCAGAAGGCACACATCTGTAAGATGCTTGAGGCCAATTAAGAGAAACAGTCAATTTTGACCCTGTTCCATTTCCCTGTTTCAGGGAACTGGGGAGCTCATTTTTCCTCTCTCTGTGCTCCACTTCAGCATTGTGCTGATCTGTGGGGACAGACAGTTCCTTGGCAGCCTCTCAGCTGCAGGACAGGGGCCTCTCCTGGGCTCCTTGCAGGCCTGGTTGGTGCCCAGGGTCTAGCTTAGAGCACAGCGTGGTCCTGCTCTCCATGTCTCCCTTCCCATTCACAGCACTGGAGATTCTCTGTTGTTCTTAGCTGGCGCATCTTCTCACCCCTGTGCACACCACAGCGTGTGAGTGCCAATGAGCCCCAGTTCAGGTCTGCACTGAGCCTCAAGAAACCTGCCAGCCTCCCTGTAAGCTCCAAAGTACCCACTTCAGCTTTCCCAGTTGGAGACAAACATTTGCTTTTCACTGGGGTCAACTGTGCACTAGTTACTTCCATGTCAGGTACACCACTGATTTTAGCCAGGTACAAGTAGGAACAACTTGGCTGGGTTTGTTGAGGACTGCAGTTACCTTACAGAAAAAATGTGGCCTTTCTGCTTTCTAATCAAATCACAGTAAGTGCTGAGGTCTTTGGGGTTTCTGTTTAGCTGCATCCAGATCCAGTCAGTGATATTCCTCATGAGAACCTCATTGCAGTGGAGGTACTACTGAGGTCTCACTCCCTGTGCTGTCCCCAGGCTCTGCAGTGCTGTGATGAAGGTGCCTACCTGCTTGCTACCCAGCAGATGGATAAGTGTCAGTCTAAGGAAGGTGCTCAGAAAGCACTCCATGACATAGAAAGATTTCTTGAAAGCTCTTCAGCCTACTTAAACTATGATCCCCAAGCCCTACACTACAATTCTGAGTCAGTCTTAACATCCAAGTTGAAGGTAAGCGATGCCTCCAGTTCCTTGTTACACAAGTGAAAAGCAGGGTTGGACCGTGTGGTGGTGCTGTCACCTTTATAGTCTTGTGCTTTGGGTCAAAGTGCAAATGGATGGTGATTATGTGAGTCTTTCTTCACTCTCTGCAGTGCCAGATCCAGTCCGTGCAGGCCAAGCTAGAAAACGTTCACAGCATGTTTGAGAACCGGCAGTCCTGCTTCAAGAAGCTGCTGGATAAACATGTGCGGCCCGTCCAGCTGGTAGCTCCTCGGCCAGAAAATCCACCGAGATCAAAGTCACCCTTATTCTCTCCTAAGCATGGTAAAATGTTGTGTAATTATGGTATTTTCAGCTGATAATTTTGCTTTGAGGCAGGAAGAATAAGGCTTCAGATGGTTTTGAGAAGCTAACTAAACTTTGCTGGCAGATACAGAGTTATTGGATAGTGTTAAATATATAGCAGGTGATTTATTAACTTTCCAGTGTTTGTGTCAATGTTCCCATACCTGTGTGCAGGATGAAGCTGGTTGCTTGTTATTTATTTCCACTTCCTACTCAGTGAAAAAGAGCTGTAAGTGGTGCACACCTCCGGTTCTGCTTTTCTGGCATCCTGCTGGGCTGGAAACTGGTGAATTAATACTACAGGGAAAAAAAAGGGCAAGGTTTATAAGTTTATTAGCTTGCCTCTTCTCTGTGGCTGTCTTGAGCTGGAACTGACATAAAGTTAGACTGATGTTTGCAAAGGAGCTTGGAGAAATGAGGAACTCAAATCTCATGAACAGAAATGAGCTGGATGATTCCTTCAGGGTGTCTTCCCTAAATCCCAGTTATGGAATAATTAATGCCCATAAAGGTACAAATTCTCATTGAACTGAGGTCACCAAGTTCTGCCTTAGTTTTGGTAATGGGATGTGGCACCATGTTAGCTTTAAATGATAACATTAAATTATGTCAGAATATTAAATTCAGTGATCTGACTACATAAAAGCAATTAAACTTTTGTGTTTTAACACAAGGTTTTTATGATTAATTAACAAATATTGGTTATGGTAGGTTGTAGCAAAAGCAATTCAGGGAATGAGAAATGTAAATAGCTAAGTGGAGGGGTGGGAATGAAGCTGGATGCAATGAGGGAAATTAAACTATTTAAGATGCAGGCCAGTGCAGCAAATAAATCCCAGATTTCCTCTTCCTAGGCTGATGCCACCCTCTCTAAAGCACATTACCTTCTGAAGCCCTTTCTCCAATCAGTAAAAAAGCTCTGAGTGTTTAAACTAGAGCATTGTGCATTTTACCTAACACAGCTTTTCCAGTTTTCTAGAAAGAGGAAAGGGTTAAAGACAAATTATTGACCTAAAGAGTAGCGTAAATGGCTGACCACCTCTGTGGGATGTTGTGAGATCATCATCACTCAGCTGGACTTATTTCATGCCTTTATGGGATGCAAGTTTTTCTAGCCGAGGCACTTGGTCACTTGCAAAGCACAGGTATCCTCCATTAATCCTCTGCCTGAAAGCAATGATCAAGTGTGGGAAAAACAAAAGGCTCCTCCTTGGATAGATCATGACAAGAGACCTTTTTTAATAAAGTCTGTTTGATACCAAACATCAAACTGCTGCAGGCCTGCTGGTATGATGGGCGGTGTCAAAGGCACATGCTGAGCTCTGCTGGGAGTGCTTTGAGATGGATGGGTTTTATGATGTGGATTGAAACCAAACCAACTCTGAGAACATCACTTTTGTCCTCTGTTCCTTTCTTATGTTTCTATGCTGCTTTCCCCCCCATTCTGTCTCTGAGGATAGATGATTTCTCCTTATCTTTGCCCTGGATTTGAAGCGTGTCTGAGAAATGTGGTTCTAATTTTTAAACCATTTTTTTTTGAGGGGTGGGAGGGGGAAAGAGTAAATCTATCCCACCATGAGCCCTCTGGTGTAGTGAGATGTGGCTGAGGCAGAGCCCAAGTGCTGGAGTAGAGTCACTCTTACGAGAGAAGCTGGTGCCCATCTCCCATCAAGCTCCACATCTGGGTTCCCTTCCTCCTGGGGTGCCTCAATTCCCTCGCCCCTGAGCTTTATCCCTGGCTAGCAGTATGCTCGGGGGGGAAACCGAGGCAAGGGCAAAGATAAAAGAAAAAAAGGCACTCTTAATTCTTTAGGAACACAGTCCCAGTTTAATGCAGAATCTACTCCATGCAGCTTGGAGGAATTAAGAGAGGAATTAAGAGACCGATTCCCTGCCAGAGGGTAGTTTTATGCCCTCTGCCAAGGAGGGGGAGGGGAGGGGGTCCACCAGCCAATGGGGACTGACCTGGGGGAAGTGAGGCATAGGTGGTCAGGTAGACGGAATGCAGTGCAGAGGCTCATGGGAAGGTACAGCAAATACTTGGTGTGAATACATGTAACAGAAACACCCAGTGTAATATAACAAAGTGAACTAACTACTTAGTGCAATACAACATCTCACCCTTTTCTGTTACAATAAAGCTGAAAGACAGGCGTCGGGCCTATTCTGATGCAGAATATGTTTTTGCCCACCACTTTGGATTTGCAGGCAGTTTTGGCTGTTCTTGGCCTGCAAGCTCTGCATGGCTGACTTCTGAGGTGGTAGGGATTAAACCACTGAGGGCCTTTAAAACTAGGCAGCGTAGAATTCCAAACGCCAACACAATTAAAAACAAGACAACAAAAACCAACAGGATTGTAAAAGGAAACACAAAGCATATCAACAATCTGAGATCTACCAGAAGTAAACTGATTTTTAAGAAGGCTCTGTCTTCTCTTTCCAGCGGCGTCTTCTTTTTGAAGCAACAGCTGCTTGCTGCTCAGCATCTTCTGTTGGTGCTGGGTTTTTTGGAACAAAAGATTTCACCCACTTATGGGGTATCCAGTGTGGGTCCAAGGGGTGGATACGCATGTGTATCCACACCCCCAGGTCACGAGCTCATAGGGACCTTTTATCTTCCAGGTTTCTGGGTCCCTAATCAAAACTGGTGGATGCTGTGACAAATTAAACTGATTACTGCTGTTAAAGTGACGTACCACTGGAGGACTCATATTCTCAAATGAACAATTCAGAAAGTTAATGGTAAACATGGCTTTGCAGGGGATTTGTGTTGGTGACCTCCATGCTGTGGAACTGTCTTGCCTAGCCAGGACCTTTTTGAGTGTCTGGTGGGCATGCTCGACCACAGCTTGGCCTGTGGGGGAATGGGAGATGCCTGTTACATGTCTGTGCTGGTTTGAAAGCAAAACCAGTGAGACTCCCAGTCAGAGATACAATTTAATAGAAGAGGAGAGTAAAAAGGTGAAAATAAATGGAATTATACAACCTAACACCCTGTTGGTCAGGGTGTTTGAAGCAGTCCGGGAATCCTCCTGGAGCAGCAGATGTGGTTCCGCTGGAGCAGAGATGATCCAAAGCAGTGATCCCTGTAGAAACGTCTGGTAGCTCGTCTCCTCTGAGAATTCAGTGGATAGAAGCTGCCAGTGGGGTCTCAAACCCTGGATTATATCCAGGTGGGAATGCTTGGCTCCTCCCCCTGGGCAGAGCATCTCACAATAGCATGATTTCATTTTATCAGTCGTGCAAATGGATCCTTGATGGCCCATTAAACAGAGATAACGTTTTCCGGGAAGGCATTGTTGGGCTCGTTAACAGAAGATAAGGGAGAACACTGCCCCACCTTGGCTCCAACGGCTCATGGGGATAGAATACATCCCTGGGCACAATTTTATATTGTAACCTAGGACATAATCCACCCCTTATTCTATCACCATCTACATCATACACTCTCACAGATACATACATATACATACGTATATACACAGAATAAAACCCTACACGCTGATTTTAGTTCTCACTCAGAATCAAGTCTCCTTGTGGTACACAATGGGTTTCTCCATCTTTTTGCATTACCCACCAAGTGTAACCAGGTCCTTGAGCAAAAACAATCCCACGGATGGGTCTGCCTTTGCCTGAGGTGGGATTAATCCAAACAGTCTTTCCTAAAATCTCTTTCAGGTGTACCACAGGGACTTTATCTCCATCCACTGTGTGCAAGGGTTCAGACTGGGCCGGACCAGCTCGATTGATGGAGCCTCGGGTGTTTACCATCCAGGTGGCTTTGGCTAAGTTTATGTCCCAGTTCTTGAAGGTCCCTCCGCCAAGTGCCTTCAGGGTGGTCTTTAATAGTCCATTGCACCGTTCAACTTTCCCGGCAGCTGGTGCATGATAAGGAATGTGATATATCCATTCAATACCATGTTCTTTGGCCCAGGTGTTTATAAGGCCATTCTTGAAATGTGTCCCATTGTCTGACTCGATTCTCTCTGGGGTGCCGTGTCTCCACAGGACTTGTTTTTCCAGGCCCAGGATGGTGTTCCGGGCAGTGGCATGAGGCACAGGATAGGTCTCCAGCCAACCTGTGGTTGCTTCTACCATGGTCAGTACGTAGCGCTTGCCTTGGCGGGTCTGGGGAAGGGTGATGTAGTCAATTTGCCAGGCTTCCCCATACCTGTACTTCAACCATCGTCCACCGTACCACAGAGGCTTCACCCGCTTGGCCTGTTTGATTGTAGCGCAGGTCTCACAGTCATGGATGACCTGTGATATGCTGTCCATAGTAAGGTCCACCCCTCGGTCACGGGCCCATCGGTATGTTGCATCTCTTCCCTGATGACCAGAGGCATCATGGGCCCAACGAGCTAGGAATAATTCTCCCTTGTGCTGCCAGTCTAGATCCACCTGTGATACTTTCACCTTGGCAGCTTTGTCTACCTGCTCATTGTTGCGATGCTCCTCATTAGCCCGACTTTTGGGTACGTGCGCATCCACGTGTCGAACCTTCACGGTTAGCTTCTCTACTCGGGTAGCAATGTCCTGCCAAATCTCAGCAGCCCAGATGGGTTTCCCTCTGCGCTGCCAGTTGGCCTTTTTCCAGCGATTCAGCCATCCCCACAGGGCATTAGCTACCATCCATGAGTCAGTGTAGAGATAGAGCCTCGGCCACTTCTCTCGTTCAGCAATATCCAAAGCCAACTGTACAGCTTTAAGCTCTGCCATCTGACTCGATCCACCTTGTCCCTCGGTAGCTTGCGCAACTCGTCGTGTGGGGCTCCATACTGCAGCTTTCCATTTCCTGTCAGTGCCTATAATTCGGCAGGAACCATCAGTGAAGAGGGCATATCGTTTTTCAGTCTCCGGTAGCTCATTATATGGTGGGGCCTCCTCAGCACGTGTCACTTGCTCCTCTTCTTCAGAGGATAATCCAAAAGTCTCACCTTCAGGCCAGTTCGTTATAACTTCCAGAATCCCAGGGCGATTTGGGTTTCCAATACGGGCACGCTGCGTAATGAGGGCAATCCATTTGCTCCAAGTAGTGTCGGTGGCATGATGCGTGGAAGGAACCTTTCCCTTGAACATCCAGCCAGCACCGGCAGTCAGGGTGCCAGAAGCAGCTGCGTTTCCATGCCAATTACTTCTGAAGCGGCTTGAACTCCTTCATAGGCGGCCAAGATTTCCTTCTCCGTGGGCGTGTAGTTGGCTTCGGACCCTCTGTAGCTTCGACTCCAGAATCCCAGTGGTCGACCCCGAGTCTCACCAGGCGCCTTCTGCCAAAGGCTCCAGGACAGGCCATTGTTCCCGGCTGCTGAGTAGAGCACATTCTTCACATCTGGTCCTGTCCTCACTGGGCCAAGGGCTACCGCATGAGCGATCTCCTGCTTGATCTGGGCAAAGGCTTGCTGCTGTTCAGGACCCCAGTGGAAATCGTTCTTCTTGCGGGTAACCAGGTAGAGAGGACTCACAATCTGGCTGTACTCAGGAATGTGCATTCTCCAAAAGCCTATGGCACCTAAGAAAGCTTGCGTTTCCTTCTTGCTGGTTGGTGGAGACATTGCAGTGATCTTGTTGATTACTTCTGTGGGTATCTGGCGACGTCCATCTTGCCACTTGACTCCCAGGAACTGGATTTCTCGAGCCGGTCCCTTAACCTTACTTCGCTTAATGGCAAAACCAGCTCTCAGTAGAATCTGGATAATCTTCTCTCCTTTCTTGAAAACTTCCACTTCTGTGTTCCCCCACACAATGATGTCATCAATATACTGGAGATGCTCAGGAGCCTCGCCTTTTTCCAGTGCAGTCTGGATTAGTCCATGGCAGATGGTGGGACTGTGCTTCCACCCCTGGGGCAGTCGGTTCCAGGTATACTGCACACCCCTCCAGGTGAAAGCAAACTGGGGCCTGCACTCTGCTGCCAAAGGAATGGAGAAGAAAGCATTGGCAATGTCTATGGTCGCGTACCACTTTGCTGCCTTGGACTCCAGCTCGTACTGAAGCTCCAACATGTCTGGCACAGCAGCACTCAGTGGTGGCGTGACCTCATTCAGACCACGATAATCTACAGTCAGTCTCCATTCCCCACTGGGCTTACGCACAGGCCAGATGGGGCTGTTGAAGGGTGAACGAGCCTTGCTGACCACCCCTTGGCTCTCCAGTTTACGAATCATCTCATGGATTGGGGTCACTGAGTCTCTGTCGGTGCGGTACTGCCGACGGTGCACTGTTGCTGTGGCAGTTGGTACTTGTTGTTCTTCAACTCTCAGCAGTCCCACAGCAAAGGGGTCATCGGAGAGACCAGGCAGGGTATTCAGTTGTCTGATGCCTTCTTTCTCTACAGCAGCTATCCCAAAAGCCCAGCAATATCCTTTTGGGTCTTTGAAATATCCATTTCTGAGAAAATCTATGCCAAGGATGCATGGGGCCTCTGGGCCAGTCACAATGGGGTGTTTTTGCCACCCGTTCCCAGTTAAACTCACTTCGGCCTCCACTACAGTCAGCTGCTGGGACCCTCCTGTCACTCCAGAAATAGAAACAGATTCTGTTCCTACATACCTTGATGGCATCAGGGTACATTGAGAGCCAGTGTCAATCAAAGCCGTGTACTCTTGTGGGTCAGATGTGCCAGGCCATCGGATCCACACAGTCCAATAGATCCGATTGTCCCTTTCCTCTACCTGGCTAGAGGCAGGGCCCCTCTATTCCTGCTCGCGATGCACGTTGCTATTTTCCTGTAAATATGTTCCTGAGGTCCCTTCGAGAGGATCAGTCACATCATCATTCCTATACTGTCTGGAGTTCCGTGCACGAGAGACTGGAGCAGCATTGACTCTAGATGAGCTTCTCGTGGTAGGTGTCCCTCTTTTCAGTTCACGTACCCGGGCTGCTAAGGCGGAGGTGGGTTTTCCATCCCACTTCCTCATGTCTTCTCCATGCTCCCGAAGAAAAGACCAGAGGTTACCTCGTGGAGTGTATGTTCTCTCCCTGGCTGGGGGACGCCTGCTCCTAATGGCAGAGACTCTTGTTGGTTCTGGCGAGACGTGGTAAACTTCTTCCTTAAGTTCTTTTTTCAGTTTCTGATGGCCCTCTTCAATCAAGCTTCGGACTTGCTCAGCCAGCCTTGTTTCCACGGATGAGACATGGGTACGAAATGGGGCGGTGACAGTATCCTCGTAAATTCTTAGTTTGTTGACCAAAACGCCCACCCTGTCCTCACCTTCCCTCCATTGCAGCGTTGCCAGGTAACGGGAGTACATCTCTGGCCCCAGTCGTGCAAATCTCAACCACATCTGTGATGTGCACTGAACTTCATCTGGGCTTTTAGGAAATCTTTCGTCTTCTGAGAAAATAATCTCCAGCACAGCCAATTCCCTCAGGCATCGGATACCTTGTTCCATTGTGCTCCATTCTCCTTGATGTACCTGCAGGTCTTCTTTACAAAGGTACCTGTCCTTCACACTTGTCAGCAGTCGCCGCCAGAGGCTGAGAGTTCCTTGGGTCCTTCCAATGCCCTGGTCAATGACCACATCCCGGGACAGAGATCCCAGTTGCCTGGCCTCACTTCCATCCAGAATGGTGTCATTGGCTGCAGTGTCCCAGATGCGGAGCAGCCAGGTCAGGATGGACTCGTTTGGCTGACGGGTGAATTCCCTCCGCAGGTCACGCAGCTCACCCAGGGACAGAGAGCGAGTGATGATCTCTGGCTCTGTCTCCTCTGCTGGGTGTGAAGGTCCTGCTGCATCCTCGTCAGTCACTATGCGGACTGACTTGCTCTTTGATTTCTTCTTCTGAACAGGGGCAACTGTTACCGGTTTAGGCTGTTCTGATTCAGTGACGGTTTGCGTGGATGTGCTGATGGCGCCTTTGGTTCCTCCCTCCTCTGTGACAGCCTGTGTAGATGTGGTTGCTGTTGCTTTGCCTTTGGTTCCTCCCTCCTCTGTGACAGTCTGCGTAGACATGGACACAGTTTCTTTGCTTTTGGCTTCTTCTTCCTCTGTGACAGCCTGCGTAGACACGGACACTGTTGCTTTGCTTTCGGCTCCTTCTCCTTCTGCGACAGTCTGTGTGGACATGGATGCTGTTGCTTTGCTTCTTTTCTCTTCTGCCTCAAGAAGACGCTGCACTACATCATGTAGTGTTTTGTTTCTAAGCATGGTGCAGGCTGTGCAGAGAAGACAAAGCAGCACCAACAACAACACTATGCTGTCCTTGGTATCCAGAGAGAACTCAATATTTCTGAAAACTGCAGTGCCGGGCCGGAAAGGCTGGAAAAAATCGTTCTTCACTCCTTCCCACAGGGGCTTGCTGAAACTCCAGACATAGCATCCTAGACTAGGACAAGAAAACAAAATCGAGTATATATTCTGAAGGATGTTCATTGCCTCAGAGGTTAGCATATAATAGACCAACAAAGCAATCCTAATACCATACCCTGGTCTACACAGGAGTATTAAGGTCGGCAGATAGTGCCCCATGTGCGGAAAAATATAGAGAGATAGGTACAAGACACATGTAAGTATGTTGAGCAACATAGCTAACAGGTGTCTTTTCCGATACAAAATTGTAACTCTGACTTTTCTCAGTACCTCGTGCCCCACGTTGGGCACCAAAAGATGTGCTGGTTTGAAAGCAAAACCAGTGAGACTCCCAGTCAGAGATACAATTTAATAGAAGAGGAGAGTAAAAAGGTGAAAATAAATGGAATTATACAACCTAACACCCTGTTGGTCAGGGTGTTTGAAGCAGTCCGGGAATCCTCCTGGAGCAGCAGATGTGGTTCCGCTGGAGCAGAGATGATCCAAAGCAGTGATCCCTGTAGAAACGTCTGGTAGCTCGTCTCCTCTGAGAGTTCAGTGGATAGAAGCTGCCAGTGGGGTCTCAAACCCTGGATTATATCCAGGTGGGAATGCTTGGCTCCTCCCCCTGGGCAGAGCATCTCACAATAGCATGATTTCATTTTATCAGTCGTGCAAATGGATCCTTGATGGCCCATTAAACAGAGATAACGTTTTCCGGGAAGGCATTGTTGGGCTCGTTAACAGAAGATAAGGGAGAACACTGCCCCACCTTGGCTCCAACGGCTCATGGGGATAGAATACATCCCTGGGCACAATTTTATATTGTAACCTAGGACAATGTCCCACTCCCCACTGCTGGACAAACTCTAGGAATTCCTTGCTTTTGTATGCTGGGCCATTGTCAGTTTTGATTTTCTTACAGATCCCCAGTACTGAAAAGGCTTGCATAAGATGTTTTTTGGCATGTGCAGCCACTTCTCCTGCGTGGGCAGAGGCATAAACTGCATTTGAATAGGTGGCTGAAACTAGGAATGTGTGTGATGTCTGTCTGCCACTCTTTGCAGCTTCCAAGCCCTCTGGGGTTAACCCCCACACCTAGCAATGGCATGGCTTGGTGTTGACAGTTAGGACAGGTAGCCATGATGGCCCGCGCCTGACTGCGTGTTAGTTGGAATTGACGCATTAGGCCTGGTGCATTTTGATGGTACTGTTGGTGACTTAGCTTTGCTTGCTGGAAAATATTTGGAAGGCGTGCCAATTCTGCTGGGGCTGCAAGGGAATCTGCCTTGCAATTACCCTCTACGATATCACCTGGCAAATCGGTACGTGACCTTACGCACATCACATAAAATGGGTGCTCTCGATGCGAAACTAAATAAATTAGTTTTGAGAGCAGCCTGAAGAGACACTCGTTCTCGATGTCTTTGAGAACTGCCTGCTCTGCCCTGGACACTACCCCTGCCACGTAGGCTGAATCGGTAACCAAATTAATTGACTCCAAGAATTTCTCAAAAGCTCTCACTACTGCAGCCAGTTCAGCTACCTGAGGGGATCCCTCCACAAACTCCACATCAGCTTCCCAATGCTGAGTTTGGGGATTTCTCCAAGTCATCACTGACTTGTGGGATGCCACAGATGCATCAGTGAACACAGTGAGACCCTTGAGTGGCCTACAACTCCTTTTCTCACAAGGAATGAGGTGGAACTCCTCATTAAACAACTTGTGAGATGGGACGTGGACTGATATTTGCCCACTGATGCTGTTCAGAGATATTTGGAGGTTGGCATTCCCCTGGAGCAGGCACTCAAACATCTCTTTGGTCAGCCTCTCGGGAGCGTTCTTTCCCTCCCTGGAAAGCTTGACCGGGAGGTGAATACACACAAAGTCACAACCAGACAGCTCATGCAGTCTCAGCCTGGCTTTTCTGATCAGCTGAGCTATCAGCTCTTGTGGCATTGTGATAATCTTGGATCGTTGGCAGGAGAGGAAGACCAGCTCTATTATTAAGAGTGAATCTCTCTGCCCTTCGATCCATTGGAATATCAAGCCATGTAAGTGTGGCAACCTTCCTAGAACAATGAATTTCAAAGGCAGCTCGGGCTGGTACTGGTGAGCCTGCCTCTCAGTCAAAACCTTTTGTGCCTTTTGTATTGCAGTTTTTGCCTCTGGGGTGAGTTCTCTGGGAGAGGGGTCTCTCTCCCCCCTCAATAAATTGTTGAGGGGATCTAGGTCCTCGTTGGTGAGACCTAGCTAGGGCCTGACCCAGTTCAAGGACCCACACAGGGATCGGAGATCCGCTAGGGTTTTGGGATTACTCTTGATTTCCAATTTTTGTGGAACAATGGTACGCGCAGTGATCTCCAAGCCCAGGTACCTCCAAGGTGGCATCTTTTGAATTTGTCTTCCTGCAGTTGGAATCCAGCAGAGGTGAGATCTTTAACCACTAGGTCAACTATGTGTTGGAGTGTAGTGTCATCGGGGGCACACACAAGCACATCATCCATATAGTGTAGGATAATGGCTTCCTTTCTTTTGACACATACCGAGGACAGTAATGAGGCTACGTACTGCTGGCAGATGGAGGGGCTGCATTTAAGTCCTTGTGGCAAAACTCTCCAGTGGTAGCGCTTCATTGGGGCTTCTTGATTAATGGTAGGAACTGAGAAGGCAAACCATGGGGCATCTTCTGGGTGTAGTGGAATTTGGAAGAAACAGTCCTTGATATCTGGGACAACCAATTGCCAATTCTGAGGGAGCATTGTTGGGGAAGGCATCCCTGGTTGGAGAGAGCCCATGTCCTGTACCACCTTGTTTATTTCTGAGGTCATGGAGGAGCCTCCACTTGTTCTTCCCTGGCTTTTTTATTACAAAGACTGGGGAGTTCCAAGGACTGGTGGTTTCTTCTATGTGACCCTTTGCTAATTGTTCCTCTATGAGCTCCTCGAGTGCCCTAAGCTTTTCTTTACAGGGTGGCCACTGATTTATCCAAACCGGGGTGTCATCCAGCCATGTTAACTTTTGGGTAGGGTGCTCCACAGTGGCCACTTCTAAAAATCCTGGGGATCTTTTGGGATAACTAATTTGACCCCCCACTGGGACATGGTGTCTCTCCCCCACAAGGGAGTCTTATAGTCAATGACAAACGGATGGACACTGGCCAATTTTCCTTCCGGCCCCTCAATTTGCTCAGTGCTTTTTGAGATTTTTGCCAGTTGGAGCCCTCCTATACCTTGAAGTCTGCCAGCCATGGGTTGCAAGTCCCAATGAGAAGGCCACACCTTTCCTGGTATTACAGTAATGTCTGCTCCAGAGTCTAAGAGTCCATCTATGTGGAGATGGTCTGTCCCATGGGTAAGGTTGCACCCCATCATGGGTTTGTCCTCGCCCACCACTTCTGCCCAGTAGACATCAGGTGTTTTGCCATCTACTGGGACCCCCGCTAGAGTGGGAATGGCCTGGGCGATGATTTTCCCCTTGGCCAAATAGAAGGGTGGCTGAGGACAATGCGCCAGGAGAATGAGTTTAGATATGCTCCCCTTAATGATCATGGGAACAACCTCATTTTCTGTGGGGGTGTGTGTGCAGTATCCCCAGTAAGAAAAAACTCACTGTCCAGTCCTGTGGGATCTACCGTCCAGTCTTGTGATCTCTCAGGCAACTCTGTTTCAGTGATTGTCCAGTGGGTAGACCTGAAAAGAAAAGTATCTTTAATTATAAGCTTAAAATGCCTGAAAAGTTGCCAAGCCTTGTTAGGTAAGCATTCCTCATTTTTTTCTTTCTGTTTCCCCGCACCCAGCTTCCTTTCTCCCCCCTTTTTTTAAGAGAGAGTCCTTTTTTACAGTGGAACCTGCTGCATTTGTGTCTTGGCGCATCAAGGGTTTGTGTTCGAGTCTTAGTTTTTTCAATTGCTGGTTGTTCCATCTCTCTGAGTCTTTTTCTTCTTCTGCTGGTTTTGGGGGAAGTTTCTGGAGGAACGTCCAGGCCTTCCACACAGGAAGCAGATGATGTGTTGAAGCCGTCCAGGTGAAGTCTGTTGTCTGTCCCTTTCTGGTGTTGCAGCTGCTACAGTCATTGGGTTGGTGGATAAAGGCTTTTCTTCTGGTGCACTGAACAGCTCTGCTACCCTTTCACAGGCTATTGCTATCTGTGTCAGGGTAGGGGGAGGGTCGATGGGCAGTCCTAGGATTACCCTGCGGCAGGCTTCGTTAGCATTTTTCTGGGCCATTTCCTTGATTATTTCTGCTTGTGCTACTGGGTCCCAAACTTGATGTTCTATTCCTGCTCGCAGGCAATCCACGAACTGCAAAAAACCTTCTGAATCACACTGTTTAATATGGATATAACTACCCTGCGGTACAGTTGCAGGTAGCCGCTTAAACGCTTTCTCTGCCTGCTTACAAATTTTTTCAAAAATGAATTTTGATAGCACTCTAGCTTGACTTTCTGGTACAGCCCACTGTCCCTCCCCACACAGGTGCTCATAGGTGATGTCTGTCCCCTCTAAATCCTTCACACCTAGGGGGGGAAGCCTGAGCTCATTTAAAAGATCTTTTAAGTATTTTTTCCATGTTTCTTCCCAGAAATCAAATTCTGAGGGAGACAACAGGCATCGGAATATTTCTTTTAGATCTGCTGGTGTTAATTCGAGAGATGAAAAGGTAGTTCTCATCACACTCTTAAACATCTTGCTATCTCAGCCAAATTATCTTTCAACTTTGCATAAATCCATTCTATTTTTGAAAGAGGCTGGTAGCTTTTGCTTCCATTATCTCAACCAGAGTATACCACAGGGGCTGCTACTGGAATTACTTCACTTGTTTTGCCTTGATCTTTATGGCTTTCTTCCCCAGTTTTGTTTCTATAGGAACTGGCTGTGGGCTTGCCACCCCCGGCCCCAGGCCCCAGCTGGGCCCCACCCCAGTGGGGATTGGGTTCAGGGCTACCCCGTGTCCCGGGGCCTCCCCAGGCCCCTGCAGCCTCGATTCCGGTGACCCCGGCGGCCCCGGTTCCACCTCCTTCCTGGCAGGCCCTGGCAGCCCTGGCCCCCACCTGACCCCCGGCCACTCCAGCCCTGCCCCCACCCCCAGCCCACGCAGCCTCAGCACCCCTGGCAGCTTCGGTATCCCCAGCAGCCCTGGCCCCACCCCCACCCCTGCGGAGGCTGGGTGGGTAGGCATGGGAACCGGCTGGGGGTGTGTGGATGTCAGGTGAAGGGAGTGGGAGCCAGGGTTTGGAAGGGGGAGGTGTGGGAACCAGGAAGTGGGAAGAGGGTGGGTTGTCTGAAGGGGCGGGGTAACTGTGGGAACCAAGATTGCAACATTGGGAGGCGGGGTTGCAGGATGATGTCATGCAGGGCGGGAACATGGGGGGGCAGGGGTATCTGGGGGGAGGAAGGGGTTGTAGGAGGGGACATGTGGGCAAAAGGGATTGTGGGAAGAAGGATAGAGTGAAGGGCCAGCCACGTGCTTGGCCATGTGCTTTCAGCCATTTTGCAAGTTTGTTACATGTTTGGGCTTGTCCCGTGACCCTGCCATGTCATCTGGCCAGTCTACAGGGTAATGGTGATGGTTTTCAGGGCTAGTAAAACACGAATTTTTTGGTATAGCATCTGGGAATAGGGACTACAGGCAAGAACTTCCTCCAGCCTGTGCACAGCTGCCAGAGTTAGGGTGCTGAGAAGGAGGTGAAGGGCCAGGGAGACCATGGTCCTGGCCAGGCTCCGTGTGTCTCTTGGGCTGTCCCACACTTCTCTCTCAGCTCAGGAGCAGAGGGCATGGACGAAGGGGTAGGGAAACTGGTGGGAAGGGGAGCTTCTTTCATCTGCCTTTTATTCACTTCTTTACAAATCAAAATGAACAGTGGGAGAAATTTTGAAGCTCTTTTATCTCCTGATTCTACACAGTTTGTCAGTAATATTCCAACTTTGTCCCAGTCAGACTACATTTAGCTGGTTAAAGTCAGGCAGATGAAAAGACAGCCAGCGAATGAACTGTTGTAATTTCCCCTTAGAGATTTTACTATCCCCACCTTTTAGAACTTCTAGGATTTGGGAATATGGGCCTTTTTCCTGCGCAGAGTGTTTTGACCCCATTTCAGATGTTAAAATGCAGCCTGTGCAGTTTTTCTACCCCTTTGCAATGAAAAAACAAACCGAAAACACAGCAACCAAGCTTAGGAGAAAGGCTCGGTTTTCCCCTCTCCTCACCAGTGAGGTAAAATGGAGAAACCACGTGAGAGGGAAGCCCGCAGCTTTTAAAGCTGCCGCTGCCAGCCAGCCAGACACTGCTGCAGCACGTGGCTGCCGGAGCCCGGGAAAAGATGCTGAAACCGCGGGTCAATGCCGTCCGGACCGGCAAAAAACCCCGTCCGCGTTTGCCCGCACCCCTCCTGCTGTGTCTGGAAGCTGCTGGCCCCCCCCACGCTTACACCCCCCACCCACATGGGGTCTCCTCTAAGACTGAGGTTTTGTGTCCCGCCACCCCACACCCGGGAGTCACTTTGGGGGTATCCCAAAAAGTACTTACCTTCCTTTTGGGACTTCGGCTGGTTGGAATTTGCTGCAAAGGGTCCTTCGTCCAGGGCCGATCTGTCTGGGTCTCCACTGTTATAAATTGGCCAGGAGACCAGCTCCTTTGAAAAGGCCTTTATTAGAAATCAGCTCTGGGTAGGGGGCTCGAGGGGCTGCTCCCAGTAGACACCACGGAGGAGGAGGTGCAGTCGAATCTGCTGCTGCGGCTGCTGCTGCTGCAGAGTCGGGATTCCTTCCTCACGGGGGTTTCCATAGAATCACTTTGGCTCGTGTGGTCCAGGGGGGGTCACCTCTCTCCAGTTCCTTTCAGGTCATAGCAAGAAAGTAACAAAAAACTACCTGCTACCTGCAGGTAGCTGGACGTGTGCCTCGCACAGCTTTGTCCTTCTTAGGTCCAGTTTCTGTGTCGGCTCGCTGTCCCAGGGACTTTTCTAGCTCCAACTGGACCCCTGGCCGCAGCCAGGCACCATGGGAGTTCCCTCATCTCCATACTGGGCGGTGTCCGCAGCTCGACGGCAGGCAGCAGGGAGCAGCAGGAAGCAGCAGAGGGACAACAGGAAGCGGCGGCAGGCTTTTTACCTGATGGAGAGGGGAAAACTCAGAATTCAGGGAGAAAGGGTACAGAACTTGGACATAACAAGCAGAAATTCAGGGTACAGATTCAACATGAACAGTTTAAAACAGGCAAGTAACAGTGCAACTTTAATTTTACAGCAAAACAGTATAACAGTACAACTCGGGAGTGCATAACCTGGGGCTCTCAATTTCTTTCAATCCCCCCTCTATTTCTTTGATCGGGCTTTTGCCCGCATCAATTGGCCATGTCTGATTCAAGGGGATAAATCTGTTTAAATTCCTCGTATTGGTTATAAATTCTTTTTGCTGTGCTTAGTTCTTCTTCTTGGGGTTCTAATCTAATTGTATTTGTAGGTTTCTGAACCCTTACTTTAGGGATTTGGAGACTAGTGGCTATAGTTCGAATTAGACAGGGAAGTATGCAGGGGAGAAGTAGGAGACTGGCAAAGGCACTTATTGCAATGAACACTACTTTTTCCCACCAGGTCCCTTCAAAGGACCAGAAGTTGTCCCACCAGTCTATATTAATTAAGGGCTTCCATTCTTGGGTACTTACATATGCAATTTTTTGTATTTCTCTGGAAATATTTTTTATTACCTTACTTTCATAATCGACTGCTAGTTTGATTTGATAAACTACTGCTCTTGTTTGTGCCAATTGGTTACTGATATGATCAAGGGCAAGGGCTGTTTTGTTTGATATTCTTTTTAATACTGGTTGCAATCTGATAATTCTATTCAACATGTAAATTGGAGTTCGGCACCCCCATGATCTATCTTGTGCCCAAGTTGCTGGCCTATATGTTTTTACTATTTCTTTTGGTGTCCATATTTTACTCTTCCATGTTTGTGTGCTGCCCCTCCTCCTCTTTTGGTATTTTCTTTTTAAATTTTCATATAAGGGTATGCCTAAATGGTTTCCTGATTCTCATGGGAGGAGGGAAAAGGCTGGTTTGATGATTGCAGCTACCCGCCCAATCTCCTGGGAGATGGGTGTAGATTTTGTCATCACAAATCCAAAAGAGGTGTTTTGGGGCTTTCCAGGATGTGTTTTGTGTGTCATAGGGGTGTTCCCAATATTTTGAAATTTCTCTGATTCCCCAAAAAAGATTGGTCCCTTTATCAGTGCACTCATGTAGACCATAACTTTTATTACAGACGCACCCTGATTCTTTTTTCCTAATAGACCAATATTTTTCAGGTTCCCTGGGGACCCATTTTTGTTTTAACTCTTTGATCAGTAAGTACCTTTTACAAACCATTCTTCCTAGGAAGGTTTTATACTTTTTTCCCGTTATTAACTTCCATCTCAGGATGTCTAGGGGTGATAAGCTTGTCCCTTCCCAGGGCCATACATCAGACATTTGTGTGCTTTTACATATCCAGCAGTTTGTTATATTTAGTTTATGGCTGATTCCCTCTACCAGATCGACAAATAGACTTTTCCCAAGGGGTTCATCTATTTCATTCTTTTTCACCACCAGTGGTTTTTCTTTTATCAGATCTGCTACTCCCTCTGTATTTCTTAACTTTTTAAAACAGAACCACTCTCTGATAGGGCACTCCCCAGTCAGGCACTGCTTAAATGTGGCAGCATTTTTTGCAATCCAATATTGTTTTACCTCTTTTTGACAGGTGGATAATTGGGTCATGTCAAAACATGTGGGATTCACATGGGTGTGAACTCTCATAAGGGATTGTAGATTCTCCCCATCACAAACTGAATGACAGCATTTGGAGCAAGCCCCATCTGTAAACTTGCTTATCAATAGGACTACTATCAGTCCCTCCAAGAGTCCAGTATGAACCATTCTATTTGTGGGTCCTTTGGTCTCACCTGGCCTTGCCTCTTGGGTCGGGGGGTTCTTTCTCCTCATCATATCAATAGGACTACTATTAGTCCCTCCAAGAGTCCAGTATGAACCTGCCCCCATCTCGCTCTGAGGGTTCTCTTTGGTCTCACCTGGTCTTGCCTCTTGGGTCGGGGAGTTCTTAGGCTGGATTTGTGGAGTTCTCCCTTGTTTATTCCCACCTTCCACCTTTTTCTTAGTTTTAGTTAGCTCCCTTTGGGTGTGCCCTATGAGAGATTTGATTTTTAAATTAAGAATTACTGCTACTTATTACTTTTACATTAACACATTGTGACTCATTATAACAATTTATAACCTCGGATTTAACCATTATTTTACACTTTTATATTAACACTTTTTAACCTCTTATAACAATGTGGATTTTTAACAATGGTAACGACAGCTTGTAATAACTGTTATTGTCCCTTATTGGCTTTAACTGGTTTTTGGTTGTTTCCTGAGAGTTACTTTGAGGGTGTCTGGATCTCGAGTGGCAGTCCACTCAGAGGGAACTCTTGTTGGGGTTTCAGGGTCAGAGGGATATGACCCCTTGTTGGGGTCAGAGGGATCACTCGGGGGTGGTAATGGTCCTTTCACTCTAGTGATGTGGGTCCAGCCCTTTTCCTGGGTTCGCACTGCAGTATGAGTAGTGAGCAGAACTTGGAACGGGCCTTCGAATTTAGGGGTTAGTGGGGTGGTATTCCAGGATTTAATTAAAACCCAGTCTCCTGGCTTTATTTGGTGCATGTCAGTGTCCAAGGGAGAGGTTTGAGGAAGATACCCTCTTCTTTTAAGATCTGCCAATGTCTTTCCAATTGTTTTTACATATTCCTGGGTAGCGGCCTCTCCTTCTAAATAATCCCCAGTGCTATAGGGGGTCAGTAAGAAGGGGAGTCCAAACATCATCTCATATGGTGAAGCCCCTATGTCAGATCTTGGTCGGACCCGGATTCGCAGAAGGGCCAGGGGCAGACACTTGAGCCAATTCATTCCTGTTTCGGTTATCAATTTAGTTAATACATTTTTGAGGGTTTTATTCATCCTCTCAACTCTCCCTGAACTTTGGGGATGCCAGGGTGTATGCAACCGCCACCTGATTCCTAAGGCTTTAATGACATCATGTAGAATTTTGGCTACAAAATGAGGACCTCGGTCTGAATCAATATTATTCACTAGCCCATACCGGGGGATGATGTGTTCCAATAACATTTTTATTACCACTTGTGCCGTTTCCCTTTTTGTAGGAAAAGCTTCCACCCAATGGGTTAAATGATCAACTATAACAAGTAGATACTTGTAACCTTGTGCTGAAGGCATTTCAGTAAAATCTATTTGTATATTTTGAAAGGGTCTTAATGCTATTTGTCTTCCTCCTGAGGTATTCTTCCTCATTGCTTTCTGATTTACCTTTTGGCATATAAGGCATCCTTCAGTAACTGCTTTGGCCAGATTATATACTCCAATACATAAATATTCTCTTAAGAAATGATCACATAACCCTTGGGTGCCCCAGTGGGTCAGACTGTGTATTTCTGTTAGCATTTTTTTCAAGCTAGGGCTTTATTTAAAAACTTTCGTCTATCTGGGGTTAACCATTCCCATTGCTTCCCTTGGTGCAGCCCTAACCTCTTTATTTCTCTCAACTCATGTTCATCATATATTGGTTCTTTTTCTTTGTCAGCTGGCAAATCAGTCACAGTCAAAATCTTTATCGGCTCCCCCGGGTTTTGGGCTGCTAACTTGGCAGCTTGTTCAGCTGCTCGATTGCCTCTTCTTTCAAAGGCATCCCCTTTTTGATGTCCCTTGACATGCACTATTGCAATTTCCCTGGGTTTCATAAGGGATTTTAATACCAACTTAATTAGTTCTTTATGTATCAAATCTTTTCCCTTGGAATTTAGGTAGCCTCTTTCTTCCCAAATTTTTCCAAATGTGTGCACAATTCCAAAGGCATACCGTGAGTCAGTGTAAATTGTACCTTGATCTTGTTCTAACAGGTCTAATCCCCTTTTAAGAGCATAGACCTCACAGCATTGAGCGGACCAGCTCGAGGGCAATTTTTCTTTCTCTAAAACTTTCAAACTCTGTTTGTTGATACCCTCGACTATTGCATAGCCTGATATTCTCTTTCCTTCCACCATTCTAGATGATCCATCAATGAAAAACACCCTCCCATATGGCAGGGGTATATCCTCAAGGTCCTCCCTTACTTTTGTTTGCAGGTCCATGACTTCCAAGCAATTATGTTCCAGAGCGGGTATGGGCTCCCCTGAGAGGAATTGTGCAGGATTTAAGCTTTTGGATGTGATTAGTTCTAGATTTTCAGCATTTGTCAGAATCACTTCATATTTTAGGATCCTTGAGTCTGTTAAACATTGTTGGGCTTTTTGACTCAACACTGCTCTGAGATTATGAGGGGTGTGTGCAATGATTTTTCCTTGTAGTGTCAGCTTTTGTGCTTCTTCTACAAGGACTGCTGTGGCTGCCACAGCTTGAAGACAAGCTGGCCATCCCCTTGCAACTGGGTCCAGGAGCTTAGAAAGGTATGCAACAGGCTTTTTGTGTCCCCCCCACTCTTGGGTTAACACCCCATAGGCTATTCCCTCTTCTGCATTTATGAATAAGTCAAACCCCTTCTTAAGGTCAGGAAGACTAAGAACTGGGGCTGAGGATAATTGGGCTTTTAAATTTTCTAACTGTTCTTCATTCTCAACTGTCCATTTTACAGGTTCAGGTTGGACCAGTTTTTCATATAGAAATTTGACACTTTGTGAGTATTTTTCTATCCATAATTTACAATAGCCAAATAGTCCCAATAGCTTTCTTACATCTCTTTTTGTGGTTGGAGCCATGATGGACAGTATACCTGAGATTCTCTCAGGGCTTAGTTTCTTATACCCTTCCCCAATGAGGTGTCCAAGATATGTTACCTGTAATTCTAAAAACTGTAATTTGTTTTTAGATACTTTGAGGCCTTTTTCCCCTAGGAAATTCAGGAGTTTAATGCTGGCTCCCCTTACTTTATCTTGCTCCTCCCCTGCTTAACTAGGTGGCTGGGGTCCCATTCCCCCTGGGTCCCATCAAAGGCCAGCTTGGTGCCGCCACCCCGGGGAACAGACCCTCCGATGCCCCTCACCACCAGGGTTCCACAGTCTCCCACATTCTGCCCTTCCCCTTTTCCACCTGGATCCCACCCTGGATCCGCCCGCGGGAGCCCATCCCCTGCCCGGGGCCCAAACCTGCTCCTCTGCTCCCAGACTCGCATTCCCGCAACATGGACCATGGCCATCTCCTTGGGGCTGAACAAGGCACCCAAAATAGAGTTCATCTCACTCCAGGTGCAAACATTAGGATTGAGGAACCGATCCACCCAGCCAGCCACCCCCACCAGGTCCCCAACCAGGCCCCCCAGCTCTTTCTTAAAGCCCCCAACTTCTGAAGCTGTCAGAGGTGCATCCCCAGCTGCCCCACTTATTGGGACTTTCCTTAGGGGGAAGAGCTTTGTTCTTGACCTGGTGCCACAGTAGGGTCCTTTTGGGGTTTCTATATTATTGGCTGGCAAGTCCAGCTCCCAGTTGTGTGGGGGTGCAGGGACAGTAGATGGTGAAGGGGAGTGGCCTAGGCCAGTGTTAGGAGAGGTCGAGGATAGAGCTGAAGAGTAGAAGGGGTTAGTACTCGAGATAGTTGGGTTAGACTGAGGTGGTAGAGAGGGTGGAGCTGTAGGGGGTAATCCTGTTGGGGAGCAAGCTGAAGAAGGGGTTTGGAGGGATGGGGAGGGCTTCACAGGTAAAGCTGGAGGGTTAGCAGGGACAGTTTGGGGTATCCCAGGGTAAACGGGAGGAGGGGGCAAATAATCAAGAGGGTCCCAATGGTGACTGCTTTCCTCCCTTTTCTCTTTTTCATTTTTCCTCTTTCCCTCTTGTAGCTTACAAATCTTAGCTGTTTCACTTTCAGTTCTGTGTCTCTGCCAGCAGGCAGCATAAAGGATCTGCTCAGTATCTGAGTCCCCTCGGGATTTCAGATACTGGTTTAATTGCGAGCACATCCAGGGGTCCTTAGTTCCACACCACGGCCATTCTCCAGGTAAATTTAAAGTGGGCCAAACCTCTATACAATAATGAATCATTTTAACTTTACCCAAATTTTTAGTGGCCTCATCAGTATCCAATAGTTCCAACATTTGTCCTAGTGGACTATCTGGGGGAATGTTCTTTATCTTCCCCTTTTCCTCCTCAGGCGGTTTTTGCTTACTTATGTATGCTCCCATTCTCACTAGGTAATCTTCACTCACTCTACGAACACCCGTCAGTGGTTCCAGTTACCCGCTCTCAGGGTCTGGCCACCACTCCTGCCAGTGCTCAGAGTGCCCTGTCGGTAGCCTGATATCCCGCCCTTAGAGATTCAGTCACTACCCCAGCCAGCACCCCTCTTCCTCTCCTGTATATCTATCGAGTTTCCGTAAGCAGCCGGTCAACCTGGGCCCAGAGTTCCAGTCACCACTTACAGCCAGGGCCCGGACGTACAGTGTGCGACTCACTCACTCTCCCTATCTTTAAATCCCTCGCACTTTGGGACTTCCCTAACTTTCATTCATCCTACACCCAGGCGGTATACTCAAAAGACCCCCGGCCCTGTAGGCTCTCCGCACCCGGAAGGCATACCTCCTACTTCTAGGTACCCCCGACCAGTGCGTCCACTCCTGTACCCCGGCAGTTACCCCAGCCAGCCGGTGTCCCAAGCCAGTGCTCAGACTGCCCTGACTGTCAGCCAGCACCCCTTCCTCGCCTGGACACCCCGGGCCGTAACTCGGCCAGTACCCCCTCTCACTCCCCACACCCCGCCAGCTACCCCAGCCAGTGTCCCAACCCGTGGACACCCCGGGCCGTAACCTCAGCCAGTGTGGTGCGTGCTCCACACACAGCTCTCGGCTTTCCGCACGCTTGGATCAGCCTGAGCAGCCTGCCTCCGTAGATTCTAGAATGGGGCGGGCCTATCCTACAATCATACACCCTGTGATGTGCCACTCTCCCTCTAAATTACCTCCGCACGCCCGGAGGGGGGCGCCTATGCCCTTGGAGACGCCTCTTTCACACTGGTCTCCTTTCGCTTCCCTCCGTTCCCAGCCAGTTCCCTCGCGGGAGACTGGAACCGCGGTATTAAGAGGTTCACACTCGCTTCGAAGATCCGAGCTGCCGGTCTTCGTCTCACTCACACACCACTCGCTCGTCTCCACTCCCGCCACCGGCTATACTTTACCGGCGCTCCTCTGTGCTGTCCGATCCCAGGCTGTCTTCCTTGGGTCCGGTGTGACCAGCTGTCCTGAGATCCAAAGGGCGGTCGGTCGTCCCGTCCTCGGTCCTCTTCATTCGTTGTCACATCCCGGACGAGCCCTCAATTTGTTATAAATTGGCCAGGAGACCAGCTCCTTTGAAAAGGCCTTTATTAGAAATCAGCTCTGGGTAGGGGGCTCGAGGGGCTGCGCACGCCGCCGCTGCTCCCAGTAGACACCACGGAGGAGGAGGTGCAGTCGAATCTGCTGCTGCGGCTGCTGCTGCTGCAGAGTCGGGATTCCTTCCTCACGGGGGTTTCCATAGAATCACTTTGGCTCGTGTGGTCCAGGGGGGTCACCTCGCTCCAGTTCCTTTCAGGTCATGGCGAGAAAGTAACAAAAAACTACCTGCTACCTGCAGGTAGCTGGACGTGTGCCTCGCACAGCTTTGTCCTTCTTAGGTCCAGTTTCTGTGTCGGCTCACTGTCCCAGGGACTTTTCTAGCTCCAACTGGACCTCCGGCCGCAGCCAGGCACCATGGGAGTTCCCGCATCTCCATACTGGGCGGTGTCCGCAGCTCGATGGCAGGCAGCAGGAGGCAGCAGGAAGCAGCAGGGGGGACAACAGGAAGCGGCGGCGGGCTTTTTACCCGATGGAGAGGGGGAAACTCAGAATTCAGGGAGAAAGGGTACAGAACTTGGACATAACAAGCAGAAATTCAGGGTACAGATTCAACATGAACAGTTTAAAACAGGCAAGTAACAGTGCAACTTTAATTTTACAGCAAAACAGTATAACAGTACAACTCGGGAGTGCATAACCTGGGGCTCTCAATTTCTTTCATCCACAAATTGCCGGTCCCATCCTTGGCCAGAGCACCGTGCAAAAAATGGCACTTCTGGTTCGGGTGAATGACTGTCCAAAGCTTGTAAAATCCACCGGTTCCGAGTGGAAATCCAGCTAAACACGTGGGGTCTCAGACCATATGGGAGCTCCCACGATGGACACCAATCTGCCTCAATTCCGTCGCACCTGAGGTTTAGCCCTGGCTAGCAGTATGCTCAGGGGAAACTGAGGCAAGGGCGAAGATAAAAGAAAAAAAGGCACTCTTAATTCTTTGGGAACACAGTCCCACAGTTTAATGCAGAACCTACTCCATGCAGCCTGGAGGAATTAAGAGAGGAATTAAGAGACCGATTCCCTCCCAGAGGGTAGTTTTATGCCCTCTGCCAAGGAGGGGGAGGGGAGAGGGTCTACCAGCCAATGGGAACTGACCTGGGGGAAGTGAGGCATAGGTGGTGTCAGGTAGAGGGAATGCAGTGCAGGGGCTCATGGGAAGGTACAGCAGATGCTTTGTGTGAATACATGTAACAGAAACACCCAGTGCAATATAACAAAGTGAACCAACCACTTAGTGCAATACAACACCGGGGCAGTCCCTGAGCAGGATCACTGGCAAGTCCTCACCTCTTTTGGGTCTTCTCATGTGTGAAGGGCCCCACCCCATGCATACCTCTGGTCTGTCTGCAGCATCCAGAGCTCTCTGATTACACCAGAACGTGCAAGGCCTGGCTGTGATAACCTGCAACAGCTGGATCTCACAGCTGCCCCAGCTGAAGATGGGCTCTCCACACCAGTTTGCCCTCAGAGCATCTCCATGGCCTCCTCTGGACTCTCTCCAGCATGTCCACATTCTTCTTACAAAGTATTTGAATGATGCCATACAACTCATTGGAGAGATTGAGGCTTTAAATTGAAGCTTCCAGTTTACCTCTGTAGCTCAATTACAACTTGTAATTATTTACTGACAATATCAATAAATTTGTGCAAGATGGAGAAACAGTTCATTACAGCTGAGAATCTTGCCCTATGTTCAGAAAAGGTCTTAAAAACAGTGTCCTAGTAGGGGATGTTCTTTTTTGTAGTTTATTTGCTTTTATTGTTTTTGCTGTTATCATATGCCTGGGCTTCAGAGACTTTGTTAGGTTTTGATTACTGTGTTCCCTTAGTGGACATTTGGTTTTTTCTAAATATTTGTACTTTATGGCCTTTATGACTGTGTGACATGTGGTGTGGAACCAGTATTGTTTCGGATAAATACCCCTTATTTTTTCAGTTTGCAATTAGTACTAGCTAACTAATTATTTATTCTTAAAGTGTATCCCATTTTTCTTCCGGACTTATTAGTTTCTGTCTGAAGAATCTCCTTCGGTATAGATATACATTATGTAATTCTGCTTTTTTCTACCCAAGGTGTGGATTTTAATTCCAGTTTGAAATTTTCATTTGATCTCTCTCTCCCTGGGAAGAAAACTTCAAGAAAAACTCCAAGTTCTCGCAAGGTAAACATTCTTCATGAAATCTGAGTTAGTTTTATACACCGAAGAACTGAAACTGCTCTAAAGATTGAGTGTACTTTGGATTTGGAGATTGTCCTGGTTTAGGGCAAACTTGGGAGGAAACCTCCAAAGAGGGTTCCTCTGGAAAGTAAACCCCCAGCCAGTCCAGGAAAAAAGAACTTCCTCGGAGAAAAGTGGAAAAAACTATTTATTTAACAAACAAAATGCCCACAAGCATAAAGAATGAATAATATGAAACAGCAAAACCTGTCGCCGCTCTGAAGAGAGATGGCAAACTGAGACAGTCCTTGCTGTGGGTGTAGCTCAGCTCACTCAGTCTCTCACCAGTCCCACTCCCTACAGAGGTCCAGGCCTCGGCGGGCCGCAGCAGCGAGCCCTCGCTGCTCCTCTGGGTTTTTCAGTCCAGAGCAAATTTAAACAGTCCCAAGAAAAAGGAAAGAAACCAGTCCAGAGAACTTCTCTGCCTCAGCTAGCTAAAACTGACTAAAAGCACAGGAGATCTCTGTCCCACCACTGTCCGTGCCTCAGATGAACCGCTGGAGCAAGGATGTGTGGGAGTCAGGCAGTTTTCTCAAAACAGACTGCGTGCTGCTTCCTTTCTCCCCTTTACTCCCAGAACCAGTTTTAAAGGTACAGAACTTAATATACAGCACAAACAGAACAGACAATTGGGGATACAAGCATCATAAAGTCACCCTAGAACATTCCAGCCCTTAGCCCCATATCATCAACTTACTACCAGAACTAAATAAATTCTAACTCTACACACGTGTACCTTATACATGCATATATATACACAGTATGCAGCTATATACAGAAAATGGCAGTAACATTCAGTGAACAATGATATTTACTCATAGTTCTCACCCAACAATCAGATCTCTCTGAGGCACACATCGTGTTATTCCATCTTTCTGCATTATCCACCATGTGCAACCTGGTCCCTGAGCAAAAACAATCCCACGGATGGGTTTGTCTGTACTCGAGGCAGATTTGATCTAAACTGCCCTCCCTAACAAACCTCTCACATGTACCATTGGGACTTTATCTCCATCTATTGTAGGTAGGAGCTCAGACTGGACAGGGCCTGCTCTGTTGGTGGAACCTCGGGTGTTAACTAACCAGGTGGCCTTTGCTAAGTGCTGCTCCCAGTTTTTGAAAGATCCCCCACCCAATGCTTTCAAGGTGGTTTTTAACAGCCCGTTGTACCTCTCCACTTTGCCTGCATCTGGTGCATGGTAGGGAATATGGTACACACACTCAATGCCATGTTCTCTAGCCCAGGTGTTGATAAGGCTATTCTTGAAATGAGTCCCATTGTCTGACTCAATCCTCTCAGGGGTACCATGCTTCTAAAGAACTTGCTTTTCAAGGCCCAGGATGGTGTTATGGGCCGTAGCATGAGGCACAGGGTAGGTCTTCAGCCATCCTGTGGTGGCTTTTACCATTGTGAGTACATAGTACTTACCTTGGTGTGTCTGGGGAAGTGTAATATAATCAATCTGCCAGGCCTCTCCATACTTATATTTGGACCACCGCCCACCATACCATAGGGGCTTCACCTGCTTGGCCTGTTTGATTGCAGCATGTCTCAGTCATGGATAACCTGAGAAATACTATCCATGGTAAAATCCACCCCTCGGTCTCGTGCCCACCTATAGGTGGCATCTCTGCCCTGATGACCTGAGGCATCATGAGTCCATCGAGCTAGGAACAACTCTCCCTTGTGTTGCCAATCTAAGTCTATCTTTGCAGCCTGATCTACTTGCTCGTTGTTCCGGTGCTTCTCATTAGCTCTACTCTTCGGGACATGGGCATCTACATGGCGGACTTTTACAGGTAGTTTCCCTGCTCTGGTAGCAATGTCCTTCCACTCATCAGCAGCCCAGATTGGTTTTCCTCTACGTTGCCAGTTGGCCTTTTTCCACCTTTCCAGCCATCCCCATATACCATTGGCTACCATCCATGAATCAGTATAGAGGTAGAGCTTTGGCCACTTCTCTCTTTCAGCAATGTCCAGGGCCAAATGAATGGCTTTGAGTTCGGCAAGCTGGCTTGACCCACCTTCTCCTTCAGCAGCTTGTGCAACCTGTCGTGTGGGGCTCCATGCGGCTGTTTTCCAATTCTGGTTCATCCCTACAATGCGAGAAAAACCATCAGTGAAAAGAGCGTAGCGTGTTTCTTCTGCTGGCAGTTGGTTGTATGGTGGAACTTCTTCAGCACGTGTCATTTGCTCTTGCTCTTCTTCATCAATGAGACTAAAGTTTTCACCTTCAGGCAAATTTGTAATTATCTCCAAAATCCCAGGATGCTTCAGTTTTCCAATACGGGCGCGCTGTGTGGTGAGAGCAATCCACTTACTCCACGTGGCATTGGTGGCATGGTGGGTAGTGGGAACCTCTGCTTTGATCATCCACACCAGTACTGGTAGTCAGGGTGTCAGGAGGAGTTGTGTTTCAGTACCAATCACCTCTGAGGTGGCTTGGACTCCTTCATAGGCTGCTAAAATTTCCTTCTCTGTGGGAGTGTAATTGGCTTCGGACTCTCTGTAGCTTCGACTCCAGAATCCCAGTGGTCGGCCTCAAGTCTCACCAGGCACCTTCTGCCAAAGGCTCCAGGACAGACCATGGCTCCCGGCTGCAGAGTAGAGCACGTTCTTCACATCTGGTTCTGTCCTGACTGGGCCAAGGGCTACCGCATGAGCGATCTCCTGCTTGATCTGGGCAAAGGCTTGCTGCTGTTCAGGGCCCCAGTGGAAATGGTTCTTCTTGCGGGTGACCAGGTAGAGAGGGCTCACAATCTGACTGTACTCAGGGATGTGCATCCTCCAAAAGCCTATGGCACCTAGGAAAGCTTGTGTTTCCTTCTTGTTGGTTGGTGGAGACATTGCTGTGATCTTGTTGATGACATCGGTGGGAATCTGACACCATCCATCTTCTCACTTTATTCCCAGGAACTGGGTCTCTCGAGCAGGTCCCTTGACTTTACTCTTCTTGATGGCAAAACCAGCTTTCAGGAGAATCTGGATGATCTTCTCTCCTTTCTCAAGCACTTCAGCTGCAGTGTTCCCCCATACAATGATGTCATCGATGTACTGCAGATGTTCCGGAGCCTCACCCTTTTCCAGTACAGCAGTACAGCCTGGATCAGTCCATGGCAGATGGTGGGGCTGTGCTTCCACCCCTGGGGCATTCGGTTCCAGGTGTACTGCATTCCCCTCCATGCGAAGGCAAACTGAGGTCTGCATTCTGCTGCCAAAGGAATGGAGAAAAATGCATTGACAATGTCAGTAGTGGCGTACCATTTGGCTGCCTTGGACTCCAGCTCTTACTGGAGTTCCAGCATGTCCGGTACGGCAGCGCTCAGCGGTGGAGTCACTTCATTCAAGCCATGATAGCCCACAGTCAATCTCCAATCTCCATCCGACTTGCGCACAGGCCAGATGGGGCTGTTGAAGGGTGAGTGGGTTTTGCTGACCACCCCTTGGCTCTCCAGCTCACGGATCATCTTGTGGATGGGAATCACAGCATCTCGAGTGGTTCTGTACTGTCAGCGATGCACTGTCAAAGTGGCAATTGGTACTCATTGCTCTTCCCCCTTCAGAAATCCTACTGCAGATGAGTTCTCTGATAATCCAGGCAAGGTGTTCAATTGCTTAACACCCTCTGTCTCTACAGCCACTATCCTGAATGCCCACCTGAATCCCTTTGGGTCTTTGAAATACCCATTTCGGGGGAAGTCTATGCCCAAAATGCATGGGGCCTCTGGGCTGGTCACAGTAGGGTGTTTCTTCCACTCATTTCTAGTCAGGCTCACATCGGCTTCCACCAAAGTAAAATCCTGTGATCCCCCTGTCACGCTAGCAATAGAAACAGATTCTTACTGCACATATCTTGACGGGATTAATGTGCACTGTGCACCAGTGTCAACCAAGGCCTCATATTTTTGTGGTTCTAATGTGCCAGGCCAATGAATCTACACAGTCCAAAACCCATGGTTTTCCCTAGCCTCTACCTGGCTGGAGGCAGGGCCCCTCTAAGCCTGGTTAACCTTCTTTTCCTGGGTAACTGGAGCTACTTCCTTCTTGATGGAACTTCCTCTCTGAGTCTTGCCTTCCAACAATTCATGCAGCCGTTGTGCCAGATCATCAGTAGATTTTCCATCCCATTTCCTCATGTCTTCCCCAGAATCACACAGGAAGGACCACAGCTTAGCTCGTGGGATGCCCCTTCTTTCCCTGTCTGGGGAATGTCTGCATTCAGTGCCAGAACCTCTCATCTGTGCTGCAGAGATTTGGAGAATGTCCTCTTTAATCTCCTCCCTGAGTTTCTTGTGGTTCTCCTCTATCTTGTCTTCTAATGTCTATGTACATGTTTCCAGAGCTGTGATTCTTGCATGTGTTGGACCATGCACGGCATCTGCATATGCTCGGAGCTTCTTCGCCATATCCAGCACAGTCTCCCCTGTGTCATCCCGCTTCATTGTTGCTAAAGCAGAAGAGTATTCTTGTGACCCAAGTTGTACAAGTTTTTGCCACATCACGGGTGTACATGGTACCAAGTCTGGGTTCCTAGTGTTTAG
This sequence comes from Phylloscopus collybita, assembly GCA_027886175.1. NCBI lineage: Eukaryota > Metazoa > Chordata > Aves > Passeriformes > Phylloscopidae > Phylloscopus > Phylloscopus collybita. The sequence continues at coordinate 8,667,653 of JAJNNQ010000057.1, forward strand.
GTCATCTGAGAAGACAATCTCTGCCACTGCCATTTCTCTTAAGTGTTGAATTTCTTGTTCTATGGTCTTCCAATGGGTTTGCTGCATATAGAGATCGTCTGCACACAGATATCTTTGTGCCACACTTCCCAGGACCCATTCCCAGAGACTGCAAGGGTTAGCCTCTCTCATCATTCCTTGGTCAATAACTGGATCTTGTGACAGGAATCCCAAATGCCTCGCTTCAGTGCCATCCAGAATTGTAGCCTCGCCTGCAGCATCCCAAAGACGGACTAACCAACTAATTATAGATTCATCAGGTTGTTGAGTGTAATCCTTTCTTAGGCCTCGAAGGTCCTTCAGGGAAAAGGACTCAGTAGTGGCTTCTGATTTTCTGCCAGTTGGTTGGGCTTCTGATCTGCTGCCAGTTGGTTGGGTTTCTGATTTTCTGCCAATTGGTTGGGCTTCTGATTTTGTGCTAGTTTGTTTGGCTTCTGATTTTGTGTCAGTTTGTTCTGTTTCTGATTGTGTATCAGTTGGTTTGGCTTCTGATTGGGTGTTGGTTGGTTCAGCTTCTGATTGTGTGTCAGTTGGTTGGGTTTCTGATTGGGTGTCAGGAGGCACTGAGGGTCCTTCACCTGGATCATCATCCACTGGTTGATTGGTTTTGTGTGTGCACGCTTCTTTGCTGGGACATCTGCCAGTGTCTTAGGCTCACTGGTTTAGCTGCTGACTTAGGCTCCCTGTCTGGTATAGCTGCTGACTTAGGCTCATTGGTTTAGCTGCTGTCTGAGTAGCTAGGGTATTGGCTGCAGCCTGAGTGACTGGGGTAGCTGCTGATTTATCTTCCTGCCCCCCCGCCTCCATCTGCTGTCCTACAGTATCTAGCAGCGTGCGATAAGCATATCCCAGGGCCCAGCTTATTGCAATGAGCTTTTTCTCCTTAGAATCATCATGGCAGTTCTCCTCCAGATATTTCCCCACCTCATCTGGGTTCTGAATTTGTTCACGTGAAAATTCCCAAGCTGGGGGATCAGAAAATTCCTTCAAGGTTCGGCCCATTCTCTCCCATTCTCCACACCATTCGGGATTTTTCACACCTGGGTCTACTTCTGGGTCTACTTCTAGGTCAGCAGTCTCATCAGCCCCTCTGGAAATCTCAGACCTCATTCTAGACAAGCTGCAGACCATATAGAGGAAGCTTACCTGATTAAATACCAGGAGAGTGGTTTCTTTAACATTCAGGGGACACTGAACATTCTCCAAAAGTAATGTAACCGATTCAAAAGAGAAGAAAGAAAGAAAAGACTGAAAAGCTTCCTCCCCTACTCCTCCTCTAACAAACTGGGTGCAATTATTAATAAACTCCCAAAACATGCTACTGGAACTAGGACACAGGGTAGGACGAAGAAACCATAAACCAAACATACCTGGCACAAACTCCAGTATCTGTATAAACTTCCTATAAATCATAATCACTGAGCCCAGGAGAATAACTATCCTAATTCGTGCACCTCTAGTGTAAAAGCTACATGTTAGGGAAAACATTGGAGCTATTTCTGGATAAGAAAACAAACCTAGGGACCAGAAAGGTATTAAAACCTCAAGAAAGCCTAGGGAACAGAAACACAGAAAGGACTCCATTCCAAGAGACATTAGGAATTCAAGGAGCAACATGGCTACTGACTACTCTATCTCCACAAAAAGTAAAACCAAAATGCAATCAATACAAATTTTTTCCACTCTCTTGAGCCCCACAGTTGGGCAGCAAGAAAACTATATGTGGTGGTTTAGGGCAAATTTGGGAGGAAACCTCCGAAGGGGGTTCCTCTGGAAAGTAAACTCAAACAGCCCCTCCCCCCAGCCAGTCCAGGGAAAAAAGAACTTCCTTGGAGAAAAGTGGAAAAAACTATTTATTTAACAAACAAAATGCCCACAAGCATAAAGAATGAATAATATGAAACAACAAAACCTGTCGCCGCTCCGAAGAGAGATGGCAAACTGAGACAGTCCTTGCCGTGGGTGTAGCTCAGCTCGCTCAGTCTCTCACCAGTCCCACTCCCTACAGAGGTCCAGGCCCCGGCGGGCTGCAGGTGCGAGCCCTCACTGCTCCTCTGGGTTTTTCAGTCCAGAGCAGACTTAAACAGTCCCAAGAAAAAGAAAAAAAAAACAGTGAAGGGAACTTCTCTGCCTCAGCTAGCTAAAACTAACTAAAAGCACAGGAGATCCCTGTCCCACCACTGTCCATGCCTCAGACAAACTGCTGGAGCAAGGATGTGTAGGAGTCAGGCAGTTTTCTCAAAACAGACTGCATGCTGCTTCTTTCTCCCCTTTGCTCCCAGAACCAGTTTTAAAGGTACAGAACTTAATATATAGCACAAACAGAACAGACGATTGGGGATACAAGCATTATAATATCACCCTAGAACAGAGATGCTCTCTTTATTTTCTTTTTTTTTCCTTTTAAAAGAATCAAGCAAACCCAAATCCTCTTATATCCATGTGGTTTAGTTGGATTAGTCCAACACCTGAGCTCTATCTTGGATTGATTTTCCAATATCCAGATACCTATTTCCTGTGTGTTATTCCCTGAGCTTATTTCTTACATAACAGAGGTGTGTAGTAGGAAATATCCCCATTCACAGATATTCCCCCTTTGGAAACTGTTCTCTGGCCTCTTCACTAATGAATTATGTTACCAGTATTTTCAGATTTTATGTAGCAGAGTAATTTCTGGGAATATTTGGCTACCAATTACATGTTATTCCCTTTTAAGGTTTACTGCCCAAGGGTTCTTGTAAGGAGGCACGTTTCATCCTTCCCCAAAGAGTTTCTTGGCTGGCACCAGGGGCTGGGCTCCTCCTGCTGGGCCCTTCCTGCAGCTCTTCCCAGTACATCCTGTTTCTCTTGCAGATCGAAGTCATGCATGACTATCAGGAGAAGCGGAATTCCTTGCAGTATTTTATTTCAGACAGTGATGACAGCTTAGATATACTGAAAGGGTAAGCACTCCCCCCCATTTACATCACCTAAAATGATGTTTATTTCTGACCAATCCTTGCCCCATCCCTGTGTTCCTCCAGCCTGACCAAGGTGTCATCTCTTGTGCTTTTACCTCTTGGTTATTAATGAGGTCACACAATGTTTTGCTCTTGAACTGCACTGATCACCTGTGGGGCTTTTTATAGACATGAAAATAATACACTTCTATTTTTTATTTTTCATTTTAGCCATGTCATAAATGAGCTTATAGAAACAGAGAGAGTGTATGTGGAGGAACTCTTCACTGTTTTGATGGTGAGTGACTTCTCCAGGTTGCTCATTACTGTTCCCTGGTGACTTGTACAAAAGGGCACCTTCCACTGTCAAACTGAGCTGAGATGTGACAGGGCAGGCTTCCACCAGACTGTCAGATCCCAATCTAGTCATAAATACTCAAGTTTGCTCCTTAGGTTTTCTATGTTGGAGGCATCTGCAGGAACAGTTTGTGTCAGGATGAGCTTTTCATCTACAATTAAGGTGAATCCTTCTGTTTGTACACAAAAGCACTGATAATTAGCCTTGGCAGTACCTGCAAAATATACAAAAAGCTGGGTTTTTTTACTGTTCCCTAATTTCCTTTACCTTTAGGAGACAAAAGGAAGCAGCTTGTGTTTTATCCTTGGGAGAATTCTGTCTCAATACTGTGAAGTTCATGACTGTATGAAGCACATTACTTTAGAAAGCAGGTGATTTCTTATACTGTCATTTTAGACATTACTATTTTATTCCAAAATAACTCTTGGTGATGGCCAAAACAAGTTGGCTGTTAAATAGCTCCCCCCCTCGCATTTCTCTCACCCAGGAGCAAGCAGGATATAAATCTGTTGGACTGCAGGTAGTTACACGTGATTTCCCTGCACTGATTGGTTTTTTTTTTGTTAAACCACACTCTCTGTGATGAAGCAGTTGGCAGGTACACAGATTTATTGCTGTGCACATCAAGTCTAGATAGAGAAAAATGGACAGATTGACTTCAGTTTTCTGAAAATAGCATTTCCTTTAAAGAGGGAAGCCTGCTTGCTGGCCTTAAATAAAAATTATTAATTTTCCAGATACTTATCATCTATTGCATCCTTAATCAACTACAAAATGCCTGCTTAGTATAAAGAATATTGATTCCAGCCACAGTGAGTGTGAGAGATTAGTTTGGAAAGCCAAAGGAGATGTGCTGTACATACTGAACACATTTTTGCTGCTCATGTTAAAAGGGCCTCAGCTCTGTGCAGTCCTTGGTGACCAGCAGGGCCAGCCTGAGCTGTGGCTAGTGGCATTCTTCGGGGCCTCTTTGCACTGATGGTGCTGAGCTCTGGCTGTGCCTTCTCCCTGCACTGCAGTTAGGAAATTTGCCATATCTGGTGCAGTGATGGGCTGTTACTTTGTGGAGCTTTACATTATTTCCAAGTTCCACCCAATAATTTGAATTTGTGTTGTCCCTTCCAGCTCCTCCCCAGTTTGGGAGATTTCAAGGGGCAAGTGGAGCCACAGAGCCCAGAATTCCTGAAGCATTGAGGAGAGCAAGACCCAAGTGCTCAGCACATCTTGTAAAAGGGCAAAAAGCCCATGGATTTCTGATTTGATCTCAAGCTGTCTCTGGTTTGTGGCTTGCTTCCTGCCCTGGTTCTGGTGAGGCTGTGTGGAACTGCACTCTGCACACACACACTGCCACTCCTGTGTCCCGTGGTCACGGACAAGATGTGTTCTCCTGTGGGTGCTCTCCAAATCATCCAGGCTGATTTGCCTTTGAAGAGTTGGGAGCATCTCTGCAGTGCTGCCAGCCCCACTGGAGCTGTCCCGTGCCATTCCCTTCTGGACCACAACCCCGTGTGCTGAAAGACAGGGATTTAGAGACCAAAAAACAAGGAATAAAAGGGATACTTCACTTAGAAACAGATCACATTGAAAGTCTGTTCATGTCCCCTTTTCATCTGCCTTTGAGGAGGTGGCAGCTGAGTGATGAGCCCTTTTTCATCTGGCAGGGCTACAGAGCTGAGATGGATAATCCTGCCATGCTCATCCTCCTGCCCCCCGTGCTGAGGAACAGGAAGGACATCCTCTTTGGAAACATGCCTGAGATCTATGACTTCCACAACAAGTATGGTGTTGCTCTGTTCCCCTTTCACCAGACTGATCCCTTGGAATGCTGGAATACCCAGACCTCACCTTGCTAACTGCTTTGTTTTTATCCCTTCTCCCATCTCTTGCAGAATTTTCCTGCACAGTTTGGAAAACTGCCTGGGAGCACCCGAGAGAGTGGGATGTTGTTTCCTAGACAGGGTAGGTGAATAATTTTCACATAAAAAGCAGACTCAAAGGCCAGTGTTTCTCCTGGCTTGTCACACTCTGCAACACCTCAGTTATGTTGGTTGAGTAAGAGGCTCCTGACCTCAGGACCAACAGCCAGGCCAGCAGAGATGGGGCAGAGCAGCCATCATGAGCACAGCTTGTGATCTCCAGCTGTGCTTTTTTCACCCAAATTCTGTCACTTTTAGACATTAAAGTTGGCAGCAGAGATAAAAGCATGCACAGTCTGGGTGTTGGCCTCATTTGGTGCCCTGCAGGATTGGGTCCCTGAGGGTGACTTGCCTCTCGGCTTGCCTTGCAGCGAGAGGATTTCCAGATGTATGAGAAGTACTGCCAGAACAAGCCCCGCTCAGAGTCCCTGTGGAGGCAGTGCTCCGAAAGCTCCTTCTTCCAGGTGAGCTGCTTCTCCTACCCAGGCAGACACCACTGTGGCACATTCCCTTGTCCTGAACACCCTCCTCAACAGCCCACAGTTCTCCTGCGTTTTGTTTAGTGTTGTGTGAAAAATGCACACAAAATGCTCACAAGGAGAGATGTTGGAGTTTCTTGTACCCCAGGAGTACAAGGCAGATCCACTGTGTTATTTTACGTGTTGTTATAATATTTCTTTAGTTGTGGATACCATTCAACACTTTGATATGAAATCTTTGAAGCCATCAAACCCCACAGTCAGGCTGTTGGAATAACTACTTACAGATGGTTCAAAACTTACTCTGAATTCTGTGTTCCAGGAATGCCAAAGAAAATTAGAACACAAACTCGGGCTGGATTCCTATCTGCTCAAACCAGTGCAGCGCCTGACAAAATACCAGTTACTTCTGAAGGTATTTCATGTTCTGCTTTCAAAGGGCATCAGCAGATAGATTAGATTTGTTTTATTTTTCAATTAAAGGTTACCTGTAAATCAGCACCAAGCTTTGGATGATATATTGCTTATCTTGGCCTCTCCTGAAGTGACTTCCAGTGAAGATGAATGTTCACATACCTGAAAAAGGAACAAATGCTTTTAACAGGCCATTTTTTAAGGATGGAAAGACTGAATCTGTTCAGAGATGGAAAATTACAGAAGTACTTGTAAGAAAACCGAGCCAGAGATGATCATGAGAATCTGATGTATGAAATATATTGTTGCATGTCGTCTTCTCCTCAGGTGTTGATAGCACCTGTAATCTTCAATGCATTTATTCTTGTGTCCCCCATCTGAGGCAGGGCAGTGCTGTTATTCTCACTTTGTAAGGCAGGAGTAACACTTGGGCAGTAGCTTCTGAACCACCTTGTTGCCTCTGGAATGAGTATACATGTAGCTGTAGGTGGGCACAGGAGATTTGAAATTAAACTAATTTTATCTTAGTGGTAAAAGTCTGTCTTCCATTGACTGACTTGAAGGCTCTGGATTTTATAAATTCTGTTCCTTGTGTCTGCCAGTTGGAAGACAGTCATCTGCTGCAAGCTCATTTGAGGGCATATTGCCAGCTAATGAAAGACCCGATCCTTATTTGCCATATCTTACCAAGCAGGAAAAGACAACACAAAGGCATCAGAAGAATGTGATGCTGCTCTGTGCTGACACTATCCTTAAGGAAACACATTAAAAATAGGCCATCCCTCATTGACCTGTTCCACACCTCATACTGACTGTGCTTTAGAGGGAGCCTTTTTTGCAGTGACATGAAAAAAGAAACTCAGTGTAGGTCACTTCTGGCCATTGGAAACTTTGGGCAAGGTGGAAAAATCTGCTTTGTTCAAGTGCAAACACGTGCTCTCCTATTTCTATTTTCAGGAGCTGCTAAAGTACAGCACAAGCTGTGATGGAGTTCAGGAACTTCAAGAAGCTCTGGTTGCAATGTTGGATTTGCTGAAGTCAGTCAATGACTCCATGCATCAGATTTCAATCACAGGATATGATGTGAGTAGATCTGAATGATGAGAGCCCTTGCACAAGGCCGGGTGATGCACTGGGAATGGATGGTGTCCAGAATGTGTGAGCTGAGAACAGCTACAAAGTGAATGGGATCAGGGAGCTCTCACAGGTGACAATCTTCCATCTGATTTCAGGGGTTTGGAAATATCCAGAGTTGCACAGTGCCCACACTTGCCATCTTATGGTTTTCTAGAGTATTTTTCCAGTGTTGCCCCTTTGTGTTCTCACAGCTGACATAATTCACCTGGGATGTTTTCATAGCACTTCCCATTCAGCATTTAACAAACATCTCTCTGAGGTGATTTTGAACCTTTCCCATTGGAGTGGTTGTCTTGCCTAGGGTTTCAGGAAAGCTGCTGATCCCAGGCCTGGCCTCCTGGAGAATTCCATCTTCTGATACCTCAGTTCAGGCTCAAATCTCACTTCCCTGTCCCACCAAAGTATCCAGAGCCCTTGACATGCTCTTCCATAGGAGCTGGATGGTTTGCCATTCTTTTTAGTTCTTCCAGTTTCTGAGTTTCTGGACTAGCTGCAGCCCTGCATGAGAGCTGTGCTTCCCCCCTAGCACCAGGTCATCGCTCCCAAAAGATCCTCTGATCCTTCCAGGAAGACTATTCTTAGAGGGACGTGCCTTGGAAGAGAGCTGGTCCTGTGCCCCATCATTGTTTGGAGAGTCCTCTCACATTTTCATTGACATATTTTTCTTTCTTTTTTTATTTGTCATGCTCTCCCCAGGGTGACCTGAGTGAACTGGGGAAAGTATTGATGCAGGGATCTTTCAGTGTTTGGACAGGACACCGAAAAGGGCCAACAAAAATGAAGGATCTGGCCAGGTTCAAGCCCATGCAGAGGCACTTGTTTCTGTATGAGAAAGCCTTGGTCTTCTGCAAGAAGCGAGAGGAGCACGGAGATGGATATGACAAAACCTCATCTTACAGCTTTAAGCACTTTTTGAAAGTAAGGAGGTTTTATTTTTATTTATGAAAGTGAGGGTGTTTTACACAGCCATGTATATTGCAGACCAGTAATTCTGCAGAGCCTGTGGGGATTTTTTCTCTGACATGGTGGCTTGTTTTCTGCTGCCGAGGGCTGTGATGCTTCACAGGCACATGCCATGTCCATGGAAGGCTGTTGGTTGAATGAACTCGAGCTGAGGCAGCAGCTGGGTGAGCCCCTGGACTCAGAGTCATGGCTGTGACTCTGCCAGGGAAATGGAGCTGTGCCAGTGCCAGGGGTACAGATGTGCCTGCCCCCTGCTCCAGCCCGTGTTCCAAGAGTGGGTGAGACCATGGAAGAGCATTTTGTGTATTCCCCAGCCCACCTGGGAGACATGGGGGGCTCCTTCTGCCCCAGGGAGGCCCCTAGGGCAGGCTCTGCCTGGCTGCTCCTGAGGCCTATTTTCCACCCCACAGGAGGATGCAAGGTTAACTCTTCTTCCTCCCCATTCCTTTCTCCTTTGGCAGGCTCCAACTGCAGCTGAAAGGACAATTATCAGATGTCAAGGGTAGCCTATGGCAAAATATGACGGATGTAAACAACTGTCCCAACCCTATAAATGCTAACTATTATCAATAAAATTCCCAAAGTGCTGCTCTAAGAGAGACCTTCTGGCATACTGTGTGTGATGAACATGTCTAATATCAGCATTTTTTTTCTCAGTGCTCTGCCTTGTTTTTCTTGAAAAATGAAAACCCATGGGGTATATATGTTAGACTGGAGAAAACTGAGAACTTGGAGGCAGAGCAGATCCCTGCTGCAGGTCCCTGGCCTCAGTGGGATCTGGGGAGGGATTTGCCATAGGTAGTCAGAAAACAAGGTGATAGCAGAGAAGTCTGTTCAGCTCTGGTGCACGTTACAAATTATGTAATAAAAGCAAGCCTCAGGCCATATGTTTCAGTAACCAGTGTTTCCCCAAACAGCAGAATTTTCTTTCTGGAGAGCTTGTTTCCCCTGCAGTGCTTGTTTTACCATACATGCTCTTGAAAGGACTGAAGAGGTGGCAGGGGGAAATGCAGCTCATAGAAGAAAATCATGCACTCAGGAGGCAATGTGTCCACAGTTTTCCTTTGCCTTGAGAGGACTCATTTTCCAGTTGTTTGTGTTGACACACAGAGGTTGGAGTTAGAGAATCCACGGATATGACAGGATTACATCTGCACACATATGTTTTGAGAATTGCTGTACTGAGGACAAAATCCTGTTTCTGGAGCTTGACATTTATTTGATTTGTAATCACAGACATTGATATTGGAAAAGACCTCTAAGATCATTGAGTCCAACTGTTAAATCAGCACTGCCAAATCCACCACTAAACCATGTCCCTAAGTATCAGGAAATTATTTTTCTTTGCAGCAATGTTTTTTGGGGATTCAGGATTGAAATGAGCTGTTGGGTAGATGCTGTGTAACAGATCATCCATAAAACAAACCAAAGAAACCCTCAGGATAATATTCTGTGTCCTGTGTGAAATGAGCAGTGGTAAATACCTCTTCAGCTGAGATTCAGTAACCTAGAGGATGCAGGTGACTGCAGTGCCAGGTAAATCTGCCTGGTGCCACGTGGAAGCTGATGCAGATGAACACCATCCCAGAGCTTTGCACTAACCCAGATTGGTCTGCACTGCAGTGATCCAAAAGCTGACAGTAAATCCTGGGCAGGGGGAGGAAATGAAATTTTAAAATCCACTAACCTGAATGAACAGACCTTAAATCTGTCTGTTACTGGCACCTGTTCTTTGCATCATCATAGTAGATCATCTAAAATTTCTAAAATCTTGATGCCTGGGCAGTTTTGTAGGAGCCTCTATAAATTGCCAAGGTAAACAAGATGCACAGAACGGGGAATTGCAGTGACTGGATAAGGTGCTCTCTAGGCTGCCCTTCCAACAGCTTTCATAAATTTTAAGTTTTTATAAAATCAAAATGGAGCCTCATCCAGCTTTCTAAAGGGGAAATGGCCTCAAGTTGTTCCAGGGGGGTTCAGCTTGGATATGAGGAGTGGTCAGGCACCGGCACAGCTGCCCAGGTCAGTGCGGGGGGTCCCCATCCCTTGAGGGATTTAAAGCCATGTGGATGTGGCATGGGGGACAGGGGTTCGTGGTGACCTTGGCAGTGCTGAGGGAATGGTTGGGCTCGATGGTCTCAGGGGTCTTTTCCAGCCTAAATGTTTCTGTGATGTCAAGAGCAACTTGGTTCCTACTCCCTGAGGCTGTTCATGTCACTGAAAAGGGGCGCTAACATGTGAAACAGTTGGAACAGAACATTTGTCCATGGGACCTAGTCTGTAAATCATTAAAGTCTCTCAGACCAAAAGCTCTGGGCATGCACATATTTTCAAGGAGGAACAGCAGTGTTGAACAGATGTTATTTCTAAGGTTTTGTTTGTGTTTATAGTGGACTTGTCTAATCCAGTCTGCGTGAATAATTTATGATAGATGATACTTTTATTATTACATCTGTTCTAAAACATGCAGGTGGGATACTTGAGCTATTTTTGACCATCCATTAATCAGTGAATAATTACCAGCAAACCCTGCTTTAAGGCAGAGGATGGTTCATGTGGTATTAGGTAGTAGAGCAGTTTTCAGCTTCATGGCCTGTTCAGGAAGGAGGTCAGAGGTCTCCTGCTGCTGAAGAGTTTCTTGTCTCTAATCATGGTTTAAGTTTGGTTCAGGTGGGTCTCATTGTGCAGCTACTGAAGGATTTGGGCCTTTGGTGTTTTCATCCAAACAGTCAAAAGTGGTGGGTGATAATGATTAAAGCAGCATTCAGCTTCAAGCCTGCATGTGTCCTGGAATCCAGGCTTGGGGCAGCTCAGGCTGTATCCCAAAAAATTAACCCTTCTTTTGACAAGAAGGGTTAATTCTTCTTGGGGTGCTGTCACCAGTACAGGGATGGTCAGGGGCCAAAAGGCATTGAACTCAAACTCCTAAAGGAGCTAAGGGCTTCACAAATGGATTTTAAAGATCACTGACAGAGGGAAACAATTAATTTAGTGAGTGAATAAAGAATAATATGGCAGAAATAATGTATGTGGATAAACAACATGTCACGTATTTATAAATCTTCATATGCCAAATCTGAGAAATTCTATGCTGAAGAGGCAGCTGAGATGATGCTTCAGTTAGTTCCACTGATTCCCAAATGAAAAGTTCCCAAAGGTCCATTGATTCATTTTGGAAAGCTTATCCAAAATGTAGCTGATAGAAAGTCAGGAGGGATGAGACAGATAATGACTTTCAGTTGCTACTTAAATTAAAATTAATGAAACATATTCAATTCAGTGAAAATAGGTTTAACTTGCTGTCAAAAGTCTGGATTCCTAGGGAAGAGAGAGCTTTGTATTATATTTAATTTTTTGTTTGGGTTTGCAGATGAATGCAGTTGGAATAACTGAGAATGTGAAAGGAGATCATCGGAAATTTGAGATCTGGTACAGTGGGCGAGAAGAGGTGTATGTGGTGCAGGTTTGTAGCTTCAGAAATCTGGGTATTTGCACATCGTCAGAGCAGTGAGAAGAAGATGTATCTCATTGATCTTCATGGTTCTAGTGATAGCTCTACAATTTCCACTCTGCCTTGCCTGAATGTAATGGGAATCATCAATTTTAAAAGATCAAGACTGTTTAAAATTTAGTAGTAGCTTTGGGGAAAAAAGGGGATTTCAGATAATTACAGCATAGAAAAGTAAGATTTTATTCCTACATTATAATGGATGACTCTTAATTCAAAATTCAGACAGTTTCCTCTTCTTTCAGGCCCAAACAGTAGATCTGAAGATGGCATGGTTGAATGAAATAAGAAAAATTTTGTTCAAACAGCAAGAGCTTATAAAAGGTACATTTAAACAATTTATCTGTGGCTTTCACTCTGCAGCAGAAGCTTTCCTATTGTCACATTGCTGACCTTCAAGTCCACTAATTCTCACTGGAGAACTGATTTTTAGAAGCCTCGTAGCAAAATGCTGGAGTGAGGCCTTACATTGCAGGGAAATAACATAACTTGGAGCAGTAAAAACTGGATGCTCATGTGAAAATGAATAACAGAAGTACATTTTTTTTGTTGTCATTACCTTGGGGATTATTTCACATTTGTTGTCATAGGTTTAATTCAACAAGATACATAACAGATGCCTAATTTTAAGCATATCATGGTCCTCAGTAGCATGCTCAGTGTTGGATTTGTGCTAACATGCCACTTTAATCATAATTAAGTCTGTGCTTTGCAAGAGTCCATAGGTCTGTTTTTCTCTGAACAGAAATAAATAGCATTGTACAAAAGGTATAATTTTTAAAGTAATGCTTCAAGTGTGACAGTTGCTAATAAAAACCTGGATTTTAAGCTGTGTTTGCCCTCCCAGCAGTGGAGAAGCAGCAGCCTGGCTCGTGCTCGGAGCAGCTCCCACTCTCCTCCCAGCTGTGTGACAGGTGAGTGCCAGGCTGGGGCTCTCTGGGGTGCCCTCCCATCAGTGGGTACCCAGTGCCTGCTGCCTCTGTGCTGGCCCCGTTCCTGTCTCTGGGGAGGGGACAGGAGGGTTGTGCTGCTGCTCACCCTTTGGGGACAGGGTCTGCCAGGGGCACTCTTGAGACTGGCATCTCAGCCTGAGCTACAGCTCCTCTGCAGATGGAGACAGCAAAGACAGGGCTCTAATTCAGGGTAGAGACACTGCAGCAACTTCTTTTCCTCTCCCAGGCACTAAGTCCTTAATCTTTACAGGAACATACAATAAGAGGTACCAGTATTATTTCTGACCCTGTTTAACAAAACCTTGTGGAGTTTGCATTCATTCGTGAAGTAAAGCTAAGATTTTTTGTTTATTTTTTGAACCATTCAGGAAGCAGCAAAGAGCCTCCATCAGCTCTGAAGAGAATGACTTGAAGCACACCAGCCCGGTGATGTTGGACAGTGGGCTCATGTCCCCCCAGAACAAGCCCCACAGAAGTATGGCCCCTTTCCCTCCCTCTGAGGCATTTCTGTGGCTGCTGGGGTCCCCAGCCTGAGCCCCATGCTGTCTTGCAGGCTGGCCAGGAATGTCCCAGTCCCTGGAAATCTGTGAGGGGCTGGAGGAGTGGTCAGGTAACCAGTACCTCTCCAACTGCTTGGACACCAAGGAGGAGGATGGGAACCAGCTGGTAGGTGGAGATGTGATAGCCTGGGGGGCTGCCATGGCCAGTCATCCTTCCTTGCTTTCCTTACTGGATAATGGATGTATCTTGTCCATGTCTCTCAGAATTTCCATATCTCAGTTTGGGGAATAAGAAGATGTCTCAGCCACAGTTTCTTGAAATAATTTTAATTAGGATAGCTGATAGGGCTCTGTCACATTCCCTGCAGCAGTCAGAAATCACAGCTGCATGATATGAAATGCAGCTAAATAAGTTTTTCTCTCTACCACAGTCTCCAGGAAAATACAAAGCCCTTGCAGACTGCAAGAGGAGAGGATCAGAGGACCTGCTGGTGAAAAACGGGGATGAAATTCAGCTCTTGCATGAAGATGGTGAGGGACAGTGGTAGGTATTTTAGGATTACTTTGCCTTATCTCTAAGAGCCTGCAGGGCAGTCCCTTGAAATGTCACTAGCCTGGTGATACACTCCTTGCAGCTCCTGACTGAGCTCTAGACCATTCCAGAAAGCTGAAGAATTCATTCTCTTGCCAAGCCTAGATGCCATCTGCACTGTCTTGGCCTAGGGAAACAAGTGAAGACTTCCCTTGCCATAGGTCTCTGCATAAGCTGGGTTCTACCAACACCTTCACAGCCCCTCTTGCCATGCTCTCCCGACTGCAGATGGTGCTTCCCTTTGCCCATCCCAGCTCAGCTCCAGGCTTTGTTCCTCTGGGCTTATTACCAGCCATAGTGAGTAATTGCAAGGCATTTTCCTCCCTCAGACAGCTGTAGGAGTGTTGCCTGGGGGTGGCTGCAGACTGTTTCTGTTGTCTGTAAAGCTGTGGCTCACAAGAGAACACCTCATAGCTGCTTCTCTCCTTGGCTGGGAGCATCCCCTGGGAACACCCCTGGGCCTGCTGCCTGTTGGGCCATTGTGTCCTTGTCTGAAAGGGCAGCATGCCTCTCCTGAGATCTACAGCAATTTGGCTGAGGTTTCTGGCTCTTTCCTTTCCAGGACAATTCTGAGCAGCTCTCATCAGCCAGCCCAGGGTCTCAGAAGGAGGAAGCCCAGTGTGCTAATGCCTTGTTTGGGGTGTGGGAAGGGTGATGTTAGCAGGAAGCTGGGTCAGATTTGTGCAGGCACCAGCCTGTAAATGCACAGATGTCAATGCCCCATGCAGGATTCCTGGCTGACAGCTACAGCCCTTACACTTCAAGGGAAATCAGAATAGGATAAAATAGAATATTTCGATTGCAAGGGATCTGCAAGGATCATCTAGTCCCGCTGTATTTTGAAAAATTTAGTTTGTCATTAGCAAAAGCAGATGCAAAGCATCTCAGGTTTGCTGAAAGTTCACCACTCCTGGGGGCTTCAGCCAGTGCCAGTCAAAGATTTCTCACACCAAGCTTTTTTGTTAGCCCAAATTTCACTGCATGAGTAAAACAGAGGGTTGTCACTTATGACCATGAGTATTTCCAGCTGCCTAAATCTGGACTTGAACTTACTTATAGTACCCTGACTAAAATAATCCTACCAGTCTAAATAGCAGAGGAGTGAGAAAAATAATTGCCCTTGGCTCCTTCAGTAGCCAGTTTTCCTCACCTGGCATCTCTGGAGGTCTCGGGCAGGATGACTTGAGAGGGAATCCTGTTCTTCTCCATTGTCTAGAGAGGCGTAGGCTTTTAATTAGGTTCCTAAATTTAGGTGGGAAGAATACTTTAATGCATGACCAGGTCCTGCTAAAATGCTTCCCTGGTTTGAACAAATTGTTGCTTGCACCCCCAGCTGTGTAGGGTGTGCCCTCACCAAACTGTTTCTGGGTTGGTTGGCTTCTGTTCCTAATGCTGTTGTCATTCAAAGGTTGGTGAAAAACCTAAACAGAAGAAAAGAAGGCTGGATTCCTGTCCACAGTCTGCAGATAGTAGTCGGTGACTGCAGATTTCGGAATGCCAAAGTTGCAGGTATTTGATAGCATGCCTAGCAGAAATATTTCATATCTCAAATTAGGTCTTTTAAGCCATTTGCATTACACTTGATGTACTAAATCTGGCTGCATATGCCTCTGGTGGAAAAATAGAAAAGCAAGCAGCTATTCCAAAAAGCCTGCAAAAGTAGTAAATTAAGCTTTTTCTTTCTGTTTGTTTAACACGTTAAGACGTTTCTGAGACTTTAGGCACTAGTAAATTAAAACCAAGCATTTAAAAACATAGATTTCATTGCAAGAGCACTGGGTAGAAGACCAAGGAGAAGAGACAGAGTCTGACCAGGGATTCCTGTGACTGTTTTGCCTCCTGCTGTAGCTCAAACCCTGTGTGAACAGGAGGTATCTAAGCAAAATCTCCTCCTGCTGCAAAAGACATCGTGGCCTGACCCCAGCACTCTAAAGGCAATACTTCCTCCCTGCTGCCTCACTCCTGCCCTCACTGCTGCCTGCTGGTTAATCCATCCTTAGATAAAGTTTATAATAAACAGGTTACCAGGTTTCAGCCAAAGGTTTAGTGTCTCCAAACCCATAATTCTCATTTTCCAGCTGTAACTGTACATAGAAATAGATAGGGAAGCATAAGAGATGACACAAAAAAATGCCTTAAGAGCAGCCTGTTGCCCTTGCTATGTCCGCAGCATCACCACTCCATATGTTGTCTCATCACCATGCTGTCTTCTGCAAATGGGAGACCAGGGTTGGAGATGGAACAGCTCAGGAAGCCCAAATAGACAGTCCATTAAAAAAAAAAATACTAGTTATGACTGTATGAAGCAATTTTTGCTAGGAGATTTCTCTTTAAATACTTCTTTCTGTCAGAATCTATTATTTTGATGAACGTGAAGGAAGCCATCTGACAGGCTTAAAATTCCAGTCAGATTTTGATGGGTTTTTTTGTATATTTCAGTGAAATCCTTCCTATACAGGAAGGTATTTTTTATCCCCTTTGTTGCAGGGCAGTCAAATCTCACAGGTTGAAGATTTGCTGATTTTCTGTAAGGAGTAGATTGCTAACCAATGTTCAGAGTTTACTGAGAGCCTGTTTTCAAGATGTAGTTATGGCTCCCTTGATCTTCTCTCCATGTATAGCTACCCCATCTCACCAGATCCTATGCAAAAAGGGTTTTCCAGCTGTGAATGCATCTCAAAAAAAGGGTGCTGGGAAACTTTGAACCCTGGTTTGCATTGTCAGTGGTCATATCCCCAAAAACCTAGAGCCTGTCAGCTCTAGACTGGTTTATAAAGTTGCCAAACACAAACTAAGGGGGATTGCACAGGGTGAAACCACAGAAAATGCCTCCTGTGAGTCCCACACCACTGCCCAGGTACTCCAGAGATGTGTCCTAGGGTCTGAGAACACTGAGGCTCTGTTTTCCCTGTGAAGGTGACTGTTCTCTTTTGCTGTTTCTGATCGTGCCTGCAGTCCTGAGGTATGATTCTAATCTTACACACACTCCAGGAAATATTGGGGGATCATGTAGGATGTTCTCTTGCTATTTCCTAGAGCTATTCCTAGAGCTCTTCAGCAATGTGTCCTTCCAGCCATAAGCAACTTTCACTCTGAAAATTGATTTTCATACAGTACTTCTGCATTCAGCAATTCCCTTTACTCTGGGGGCCTGGTCACTTCACCCTGCAGGTGACGCTGTACCACTGACTCCTTGGGAATGGTCTGGACTGGGCTCTTTCCTGCTTCTTCAGAAGATGGAGCTCTTGCTCCAGTATAGCAGAACAGAATTAGGCAGCCAAGCTTGTGGAGCAAAGTAGGGGCAGGAGGGAGCATCAGAACCCTCACGGATTATGAGCTGCTTGTGCTGAAATGCTGGTTTGCATGTCAGCTATGTAAACTTGACTAACATGTTGTGGGGTCCCCAAGAGCTTAGAGGGTGTTGGAGTCACTTCAGTGCTGGGGGAGAGGCAGTTCTGGCATTTTTGGGGGGCAGTGCCTGTCTTATTGCTCAACTCCAGGTTCCCCTAATTAAAACTCCATGTCCAGTCACAGAATTTCATAGCAGAATTCATACAAATCTGGGGCTTGGGATTTCTTTCAGGGCAAAGCCTTTAGCTGAATGGAATAAATGGTTCCCTTACCTTCACACTTTTTCTTAGATTTATACTGTGGCCCACCACAGGATAGCTGATACCTGCATGCCTATAAGCTATTCCTCTCCCCTTTGCTAATTATTCTAGTGTTGAGCCAGTACAAATAATGAAGTTACAGGGAACTTTTTGCTGTCTGTTTTAAGTTAGCAGAGGGCTATTTGGTAAATGCTTCACTCCCCAGCCATTCCAGCTTTGCAAATCCACGGTCCTCTTGTAAATCTTGGCCTGGATAAAAGCCATGAGGTTCTCTGGGAGGAAGGTGGCTGACTTGGAGATCATTTTGAAAATGAGTTTTCCTTCTGGTGTGCCTCTAGCTGTAAGTTCTGAGATCAGTCCTCGCTGCTTTCTTCCAAACAGATTTTTTCTCTCTGCTGTGCAAACACGGGTGGATTTTTTTAATGTGCATGATGAAGGAACAGTTTTGTATTGCAGGTGGTAACATGCAGAGCTCAAAATGGAAAATATTTAGAGAGAACTGTGCTCAGAAAGAGCAGCACTCAAAATGTAACTACTGCTTAGGCTCACCCAAGTGTTAGTAGTTTCAGCTGCCTTGCAAGTGCTCAGGTATTGCCTGGTTAACTGACTTGGCTTTTCCATGAATTAACACAGAGATGCAAGATTATCTCTTCAGGGAAGGTTGGGGCTCCAGCATTAAAATCCCAACTCCTCTTCTGCACTGGAGCAGGAGACAAAACATTTCTGCATGTCCCTTGGTGGCCAGTGTGCCAGGGATCACACTTTGTAGCACTGGCAGGTCTGTGTCAGTGAAGAGAAGGGCATCTCACCTCTCAGCTGCACTGCAGCACCCACGGCAGGGGTTGGAACCAGATTATTATTGAAGTCTCTTCCTACCCAAGCCATTCTGGTGATTTAAGGTGGGCACAGACTCCTGTTCTACATGCCAGACCCTCTCCTAGTTTAACATCCCGCTTGTCAAATTCTCTCTTCCAAGCCTTATGGGGATCCCCTGTGCCTACTCTCTGTGCCATAAAGCTGAGCAAAGGTTTCCCCCCACTGGCAGTGCCTGAAGGACCCAGCTAGCATGTCCTGTGCCCCTCTGGACAGGGCACTGGGGATTGTCCCCTTTTGTGGCTCCCATCTGCCTGATCAGGGTATTTATTGTCTGTGTCTTGAGCTTCTGCAAGCTGCTTGTAAGCATGTTGGTTGAAATGTGCAAGATTTGTCCACGTTCTGGTTCAAATGCCACTCACAGTTTGCAGCTGCAGCACAGCTGTTTGCACTGTCCTTCACACACTTTAATGATTGCAGCCACAGGCTTTTGTGTCCATACAGGGTCCCTTAGAGGCAATGCTGATTTCTTTTTGGCCTTTGAAACATAAAGCAGGGTCTCCTCCTACAACCTGGGGTGCCAGCCAGCTTCACAGAACAGCTATTTAGTAACGCCAGAAAAGCATTTCCAGTCTGACAAAATAAAGAGCCTAGAGAAGATATCAGCTGGCCTTGCTGTGATGAAGTGATAGATGATGGAAATGAGTCAAACCCTGTGGTCCTGCCTTAGTCAAGGCTCTCACTGAAGCCAGTGGGAGTTCAGCTTTTAGGGAGAAATGCAGGAGTGTATTTATTTTTTTCCTGTTATACAAATGTTACATGATTACAGGGAACAATGTATTTCTTGGAATAAGATGTTTTAATATTAACATCATTCTCCATTACTTTATAGATGCTGCCCTGTGTAACACGAGAAAGTTTAGTTCCCCTTGAATTAAGGGTGAACTAGTAGCATCCTATTTTCGATGCTCTTTGGAAGCTTTCAACTAAGTGTTACAGAGAAATAGCACAGTAGTTGGAGTTATCCTGTACTATTCATCACATTCACAGACCTCCATAGCTCCATCTGCACTGAGTGAGACCGGGGTCCTAAGCAGATTCTCATGTGCATAAAGGAAGCCATTCTCTGCTCTTTGTTTGGTTTTGTTTTCTTTTTTTTTTTTTTTTTTTTTTTTTTTTTTGCCTGTGGAAATTATGGTATTTTATTAATTTTTCCTGCTTTTTTTTTTTTTTTCCATGATATACATCATGTTTCATCAGAGAAGTACACTACAGGTTCCTGACACTGTTTAGATGCTTGAAATGTCCTCTACAGGTTGAAGTAGGTTTTCCCTACTTATTAGCTGACAGCTGTTGGAGCTGCAAACAAAAGTTGAATTTTGGTAAACCAAAGGAGAAAAAAAAAACAACCAACCAAAGAAGCTGTATGTCCTGCTTAATTGATTTTAAGGATGGATTTTTCTTAAATATCTGCTTCAGCTATGTGAATGTAATGTTCTGTAAGAGCATCATCTGGCTGACTCACATGTGAGGATGCAATAACACTAAAGATCCTCTTTTTGCACTTAGGGTCTGACTCCAGCCCATTGCAGTTAGCCTCCTTGATTTCAGTGAGGTCTGGATCAGGTCAAACTGACAACTCAGGGTTGTCACCAATCACTTAGGGTCCCAAAGCATCCCAGGGCTGAAACCTGTATCTAGCAAGTGTTGAAGTTTACATTAATGTATGTACTTTTGGAACATGTGCCATAAATCCAAGCTAAATGTCCATATTTGCACTAAGGATGTTCTTGTGACAAGACTTTTTCAGCATCTTTAACAATAATGAATCTATTGAATTTTTGAGAAAGGAAAAAGAATGTTGAAGACTCAATTTAATTTTGTGTTTCTTTGTCTAGTTTTGCTTTTGTAGAACATAGGTAGGTACAGGTGGTTTGAACTTTTAAGCAGTTGTGTGCAAAGAGCACCTGAGTGTGTGGAGAGCAGGGTTAATAGTGTGCATGCAGTAGTGAATTTGCTCTGCCCCAGCCAAATGAAATGTTTATACCATGAGCTAAAGAGGGACCTTTATGATCTGACTTTTATTTATGAACTGGTCCTTAGACACAGTCCCAAGTTAAAACATACTAGGTTTGTTTTGTGACCATTTTTGTGTGGAGGAATTGTTGAGCCACTCACTGGCTGTGGTTGCCTGGGGGTTCCCCACCCCACAGTGGCCGTTTCTCCACTCTGGGTCTCCAGGATTGGGGGTGACCCTTGTGCACCCTCAGAGCCAGGACCAGCTGAGTCTGAACTGAGCAACGCCACAGACCCAGCAGGATCCTGCTGTCCTTCAACCACTGGCAATCACAGTGCAGAGGTGTTAAGCCACTGAGGGTTCTTTTCATCTACTTCCAAATCAATCACAATGCACTAATTAGGTGGGAAAGTAGGAGTGTATTAAATTACTGTTGGGGCTGTTTATAGTGGTAACAATTCTTGTGGTAACAATACACATTTTGAGGTACAACTGTAAATATTTGTCTAAAACATAGCACACATTGCATATTAAATTATTTTAATTTTTTTTTTGTCTTCCATAGTTTTAAATCTAAGTTTTTATTAATTTATGATGTTGATAAGTTCTGCAGATCTGAATGTACAGTCTGAGGTTTTTAACATTTGAAACTTTGCACACGACATGGTATGTTCCCCTGAGTATGCTGTTGAACAAGGCTCTTCATGTATATGTATAAATTACAGTAGAGAATTTTCTCTGACTGCAAGTTTAAATGAACTATATTGTATATGTACCTGTAAAAATGTGTTAAATCTATATTTAAAGATTAAAAACTTGTTAAATAAATCCATCTGAGAATATGCAATTCTGTTCAGACACATCTGCTATAATTCTAGAGAAAAAAAGTGCTCACACTGTTGGTTTTATTTCATTTCCTTGGAACAACTTAAAACCTCCTTACATGCATTTTGATTTTAAGGTGTGCTGGTTTGAAAAGCAAAACTAGTGAGACTCCCAGTCAGAGATACAATTTAATAGAAGAAGAGAGAGGGGAAAAAAAAGGTCAAATAAATGGAATAATACAACCTAACACCCTGTTGGTCAGGGTGTTTGAAGCAGTCCGAAAGTCCTCCTGGAGTAGCAGATGTGATTCCGCTGGAGCAGAGATGATCCTGAGAGAGAAGGGTCCAGTGATGGTGAGAAGGGTCCAGTCTTCTTCCAGGAATCCAGATGAGATGTTCTTGTCAAAGCAGTGATTCCTATAGAAACGTCTGGTAGCTCTTGTCTCCTCTGGGAGTCCAGTGGATGAAAAGCTGCTTGTGATGTCTCAGACCCTGGATTATATCTAAGTGGGAATGCTTGGCTCTTCCCCCTGGGCGGAGCATCTCACAATGGGATGATCTCATTCTATGAGTCATGCAGTGGGTCCTTGATGGCCCATTAAACAGAGATAACTCCCAGAGGAAGTTATCTATGAGTCATGTGGCAAGGCATTGTTAGGCTCGTTAACAGAAGATAAAGAAAACACTGCCCCACCTTGGCTCCAATAGCTCATGGAAATAGAATACATACCTTGGGCACAATTTTACATTGTAACCTAGGACATAAGGTAAGCAGTGGCAGATGATCCAATTAGTTTCTTGATGGATGCAGTGGCAGTGAAAGTGGGAGAGGCGCCTTAGCACTCATACTGAAGTCTGTATAAGCAGCTGCTGACACCCTGCCCTGGCTCAGGGTATCCCCAACCCCAGCCTCCCCTGCATCCATCCCAGCAGGGTCAGGGTGTCCCCAGCCTCCTTTTCCTTCCAGCACTGGGCAGTGCTGCCAGGAGTCACCTCTGGGCTGAGGACCATGACTGCTGCCCATGATGTACCTCAGTCTGATTGATGTGAAAACATCTGTTTGGGAGCACTGCGGGTGCACTTCTGTGCGTGCACCTCCCTCGTGGGCTCCTGCTCCTGGGATGCTGCTGAGGCACCAGTGCCTGCTGGGCTTCCCTTGCCCACACTGCTGTGTGCCAGCTGTAGGCAATGCTGGTGGCACACTGGCCTGGGACACGTGTGTGACTGCTAATTTGGGATTTGGGGACTTACACCACCACAGCAGCACCAGTGCATTCAGAAATGCAGCCATGGGTCATTAAAGGGGCTTTTTATTTCCTTATTGCCACATTTTCATTGCATTCTCTCAACTTTTGCCTTCCAAGAGCACAATTTATTTAATTTAGAAATGTTTATTGAAATTCAATGGCATCTCAAAACCACGGAGATTGCTGTGGTCCCTCTCCAACTCCCCGTCCATCCTCTGGCGGTGCAGCCTCCCCAGCACAGAACAGTGCTCCCTGGGGTCAGGGGAGCCTCATGGTCTGCTTTATCCACTTCACGTACTTCGAGACCCTGGTGCAGATGCCGTATTTGCCTGGCAGGGCACATTCCTCTCCCCAGTTGGTGATGCCTGTGAGAAACCAGGTGCCCTCAATTTCTGTGGTGTAGGGCCCCCCACTGTCCCCCTCACAGGTGTCCCTGCCCCCAGATGGGAAACCTGCACAGAACATGTTCTGCAGGATGGTGGTGGAGGTGCTCTTGAGGCAGGTGGGCCGGTCAACAAAAGGCACCTTGAGGACCTGGAGGGTGGTGGCCTTGTGGCCACGGAAAAGCTGCTTACCCCATCCGCTGACCGTGCTGATCCCTTGCTTCAGCAGAGCGTTGGTGAATTCACAGCTGCCCAGGCAGATGGGGGTGGCATAGCTGTTGAAGGTGAGGGGCTGGTCCAGCTCCAGGAGGGCGATGTCATTGTGGTACTCGTTGATGGAGGCGTTGTACGTGGGGTGGGGGAGCAGTCTCACCACCTGATGCCACTGCTCCATGTGGTCATTGCTCCTGACATCGTGTTCACCTGCAGAGACAAACATGACTGGGGCTGCATCCCTCTATGGCAGAACCAGGGCCCGTGCCCTGGTGGTTCCATCCTGGTGTGATTCCAGCCCAGCCCAGGGGCTGCCAAGGGCTCAGCCCTCAGATTGCTCCTGGCCAGGCTGCTGGCTCCTTGTCAAAGGCAGCAGCAGGTTCCCTCATGTCTCAGGCCCCCGGCACAACCCAGGTGTGACACCAGGCACACATCACCTGTAGTAATGCACCCCCTACTCCCGAGTGGGCATTTCTGTATAAGAAAAGGGTTTCAGTTTACCTTTGGACATTTTAGGAAATTTAACCAGAAAGTTCTGTGTTTTTCTCTTTGTAATTGGCTCAGTGCCAGGAGAGGAGCACCTGTTGGACCTTGTCACTGTTTGTCAAAACCTGTACCTCTTTCTATTGGCAGTTTTCCAATAGATCCGTCCTCGATCATTAAGTAGAAAAGGGGACAGAACAAAGGGTCTCAAGGCATTCTCGGGGTGTTGTAGCAGGTGTGGGATCTGTCACTACACTGTGTTCGGCTTTAATCTTTGTCTGTTGTTTTGTATTATTTTCTTTATTTTATTAAACCTTTTTGATTTATCAAGACACATCCAACCATGCTGTCCCGCTAATTATTATTAAGCCATTTCTCTGACCAGGGCTGGACCCTCAAGAAATATTGGAGAAATCCAATTATCGCCCAATCAGGCACCAAAGATGAAGAAGTTTCTTGCCAGAGTCAGCAGCAATGTGGCTGTTTTGGGGATTTAGCACCCTCAGAGAGATGTAAGAGGATGTTGCCCTTGCAGCAAAGGGGGCAGAACTCACTGATGAAAAATCTTGGTTTAAAAATAATGTAATAGTGAAAAGAAACCTTACCTTCCCCTTTCTGAACCCCCAGAGCCACAGGGCAGGATGGGGCGCAGGAGGGCACCAATGCCATGCCTGATGCTCACAGGTGCCCCGAGCCCCTGTGCCCACTCGAGGTTCAGCTGCTTGCAGTTGCTGTGATCGAGGTGCCAGCAGCCTTTTACTTTCCCCCATCTTGTGTAACAGGTAGAGAGAGGGAAGGGTGAATGTTCTGTGCTCCCAGCTCAATGAAGGGGCAGCAGCTGGGGCCGCCTGCCTGTGCTGAAGACTGAGAGCAGGATGACTTTTCCCAACTGCTCTCCCACATCCCCCACGGCGAGGGGTGTGTTTGGCCCCTGATGCAGGGCTTCTGCTTGCTCTGCTGAGCTCTCTAGAATGCACCATCGCCTCTGACCAGCATCTGCGGCACTCGGGCCTCAGCCGTGTGCTGCTGTGGAGCCGGCATGGAGCAGTGCGGAGCCAGCCAGAGGTGAGCGGGTCTGGCGGGCTCGGAGAGGGCTTTTTCTAGGCAGAGTGGGAATGTCAGCTCCCTCCCAGGCTGTTTCTATAGTGTAAACACAAGACAAACGTGGGCCAGACTTTCAGGTGGCTTTTCTTACATTTGAGATGTTTGCTATTGCTGGGGACCTGAAAATGTGATTCAGAGATGAAAATGCAGAAGCAAAGAAGCATAGGGGAGGGGAATGCTTCTTCCACCAGGCTTTAAAGCTGCCTGGATGAGCCTCTGGGTCAGGTGAGTTCACCCATGGCCAGGTTGATCTGTGTTTACACTGCTCTGTGGCTTTGGGACCAAGGCAGACCCAGCTCACTGCTCCTACCAGAGGTGGTGGTACCTGCAGGGACCAGGCTGATGAAATGCTGCAACTTCAGCTGGGGCCTTCGTGCCCCACAGCAGCTCGTGTCAGGCCCTGCACTAGCTTGTGTCCCGCTGCTGCCCATCACCACAGTCACAGTGTCCTGTGCCATGCCTTGTCCAGCCAGTGCAAGCCCTGTGCTGTCTCCCTCCTCTCCTGCCCAGGTGTTCCCCTGCCACAGCAGTGAGGTTGTGGGTGTAGCTCAGCTTCAGGCAGTGTGCTGCTGTCACCACCCACATCTCGTTGATGATGGATGCGCCACAGAAGCCCAAGCCTTCGCTGTTCACCAGCAGAACCTGTGGGAGCAGGAGGAAATCACGCTCTTGGGTTTGTGTAAGCCTGGACCAGTGGAAGGTGGCCCTGGTCACAGCAGGGGGTTGGAACTAGCTGATCTTTAAGGTCCCTTCCAACCCAAACTGTGGGATGATTCTATGATCTGCTGAAACTGATGGAGCCAAAAAATGGGTTGCGTTGCTCCTTGCAAAACTCCCTTCCCTCAGCCTTCAGCTTACTTTTGGTACATTCATGGACACTGGGCAATCTGTTGCTGTAGCTCAACTCTTTGTGCCCCACCAGGTAAAGCTGCTGTGACTCTGACTTCTGGCTTTCTTTACCAGAGGAGAGCCCCATGCAGGCAAGTTTTGTTGCTGTGGCATAAAACTGTGTACAGAAAGAAGCTGTGTTCCTGTTAGGCTTGAAACTATTGCCAGTCTAATCTCAGAGACAGGCTTTGGGTATTTAAAAGTAAGATGATCCTGTACTCAGAAAGTGACTGCTGGGGTTACAGAAGGTTTTCAGAAAGAGCTGGTACCTGCCAGGGCACTTCTCCTTTCATGCTGTCTGATCTGCCAACAATGCGTGTGCCCGTCCTGAGCACAGGTGTGAGCCTCGTGGTGGCAGCGGTGCTGCTTTCTGTGGTGTTGTCCAGCCCTTAGTCAGGGGCATTGTCAAGGTCATCACCCGTGATGTTCCAGTGCTCAAAGGTGTTCATGGATTGGGTGAGCTTCCTCTTGGCTTCAGGAGCCGTGATCCTCCCACAGGGATATGGCACTGGGAGAGGAACGGTCACAGCTGTCACTGGCTGTGTCACACTGAGCTACAGTGACCAAAAGGGCAGCAAGGACGGAAATGCTGCCTCACCTCAGCACAGTTTGGGACCAGCTCAGGGCTGTGAGCTGACCATGTGTACCCTGTGCACATGTTCCTGTGCCTTGGAGCCACAGTGCGAGTGATATGTAAAAGTAGCAAAAGCATAGATTGTTTTTGGGCTTTGGAAATGACATCTGAACAACTTTAAAAGTGAAAAAAGCTCATGTTGAGCACGTGTGCCTGATGGGCCGGGGCAGCTGTGCCTGCTCTTGGCAGGATGTGTGCTGCATACCTGGGTATCCTGTGCTGGGCAGCCGGGTGCTTGGCCGGCATTTCTACAGTAGTGACTCCAGAACAATAAACAGCTAGCTGGGAGAGGGCAGGAAATAACGTCTGCCAATTGCACAGATAATCCTGCTTGGCACCAAGGTGAGGAAAACATTAATAAACTCTTCCTAGAGTTGTATATTTTCTCTGTTAATGAAGATCTCATCTGTAGGCTTGTTTCAAATGAGCTCATCCCATTCATCTCCCACACAGTGTGTGCCGAATTCCTGCTGGTAGTGGCAGTCAAAATAGTAAATAGTGCCAGGCATTGTCTTTCATATGAAAAGCTTTCAGAAGCACTGAGCAAGCAAACATTAGTGTAATATCAGATGTGTGTGTGGCCTACTGAGACTTCATCCTTTATTTTTAAACAGTTCACTTTAGGAACAGGACTCAACTGAGTGTTGAGTGATAGAAAGTGGTACCTGCAAGCTTAGCCTATGAAATTAAGGTTTCAGAGCCAACAAAAGCTAAGCTTTTGCAGGAAGGGCAATCACCCAACCTGAAAGATGATCTTGCTAACTGTAAACCTTTCTGGTCCAGTGAAAGTGATACAGCATGCTGGGCAACACAGGCCTGAGCTCTTGATGAGATCCTTTGTTAACAGGATTCTCAACTTAAGATACTTCCTAAACTGATTGCTGACAGCCAGCACATTCAGGAGGTCAGTGTTCCTTGCTGCAGCTGACAGCTCCCCTGTGCAGGTACCTGCACGCAAGCTTTGGGTGTGCAAACCTGCTGCAGTCAGGTGTTAGAAATGTGATAACATTGAATGTTAAACTGACTTTAGATGACAAGATATTTATCTGCTCAATATCTTCTCTGCCAGATGTGCTTCTGAGATGTTCATGCCCGATTAATTTGCTATGTTGTGGTGGGTTTGGTCTGCACATGTCAGTGTAGTTATAGGTATTGTAATGGTCTAGGAGCAGGATAAAGCTGGGGAATACAATGAGAACCAGCTATTCTTTAGCCCTTTGTGAAGCTGCAGCCTCAAGCACTGCATTTTCCTTTCACCCCACCCAATACAACAGCTAAGCCAGAGGCAGTTCTCATTGAGGGTCTCTGCAGATACACACTGCTGGGAGGACAGCACCAGCACAAAGCTTCACTTGCACCCACCCAACTCAGATTATAAGGCACTGGGTCATGACCAGCCGTGAAACAGACCATCAGGAGGATTTACAGTGAGTGAGATCTTCTTTTGTTCTGAAAAGTTCAGAGTATCCTCAGTGTAGAATCAGTAACTAATTATTAGGTCCTACTGGAAGAACATGGGAGTGAGCCCTGGCTGGGTGCTGGTGTAGCTGAGCATCACCTTTCTGCCTTCAGAAAATTTCTGATCTATATTTAGAACTGTAAAATGGCTAGAGCCTGTCTGAGCAGCCATCTGAAATGAGCATTTGCCTTTGAACAAATTCCTGGATAACTACCCTCCCTCTCCACTCACTGTCTTGGGCTATGGAAAACAAAAATGTGTATTCTATTTTCATCTCCTTGAAAGCATTGTTCTTTACTCTGGGAGGAGGAGGGTGGGTGC
Organism: Phylloscopus collybita; assembly: GCA_027886175.1. Taxonomy (NCBI): domain Eukaryota; kingdom Metazoa; phylum Chordata; class Aves; order Passeriformes; family Phylloscopidae; genus Phylloscopus; species Phylloscopus collybita. The sequence continues at coordinate 8,695,448 of JAJNNQ010000057.1, forward strand.
CTTTTGTTAATGGACCAACTGTAGGGCATTGTTTCTTATCTATTCCACCACCAGTCTTCCCTCCAGGGAGATATTTTTCTGATAATGGGCCATTAACACCTCCCCAAACTATACCCTCCCCAAAGTGGTACATCCACATTCCATCATCCTATTGTGAGATGATCCACCCAGTGGGAGGAGCCAACCATTGCTACCTGGATAAAACTGAGCCACAGGAACAAGACGGCATCTAGCTTCACCCGATTCCTGGAGGAAGACTGGACCCCTTCTCACCACCACTGGACCCTTGTTCTACAGGATCATCGCTACTCCACCAGAACCACCTCTGCCACTCCAGGAGGACTAACTTTTGGACTGCTTCTAACACCCTGACCAACAGGGTGTCAGGTTGTAGCTCTCTGTCAGGGTTTTCCAAAATTGTTGTTTGTTTGCTGGTTTGGTTGGGTGGTTTTGTTTTTCTACTACATTTATATTGTTAATATTCCTAGTAAAGAACTGTTATTCCTATTCCCAAATCTTTGCCTGAAAGCCCTAATTGCAAAATTATAATTTGGCGGGGGTGAGGGGTTTACATTCCCCATTCTAAGGGAAACTCCAGCTTTCCCTGTCAGATACCTGTCTTTCCAAACCAAGACACTCACCCAGGCTAAAAAGGGGATGTTTACATTGAACCCTTCCAGCCAGACCCCACATCTGCCCTTGGGAAAGTGCAGGGTTGGGCTCTACCTTTGCTAAGCAGGAAAACAAGCAACAAGGTTTCCAACAGGATATTGCATCTATGAAATTCGTGTAACTAAATCTAGGATAAGGCCCTGAAAAGTTTAACCCAAATTTCTTAAAAACAGTTTAAAAGTTAACCTGTAGGTTCACAGGACTTCCCATCTTCATGCAGCTTATAGCCAGCAGCACAGGAACACACAACCTTCTGTGCAGGCTGATGACTGCAAAAGTGCTTGCAGCCTCCATTTTTTATAACACAAGTGAAGTCTGAAAGAAATTAAAATGGAACTGTGAGAGCTCTTTTGAAACACAACTGGTCAGAGATTTGTTGAGACTTGGGGGTTTGGGCTCAGTGACACACCCCCCCCCCCCCCCGCCCCCCGTGGTTAAAACAGATGACTGTTTGCAAGGAGATGGGGAAGAAGGGCAATCCCATCCCTGCTCATAATGAAGGAGCAGTGGGCACTTCTTTGAGCAGGCAGCTTGAGGAGCTTGTAGAGCCCCACAGAGCCCTGGCACAGCCTCCTGCCTCCAACAGCTACGTGCTGGCTGAAATTTGGCAGCCTGACCGTAAAGGACTCCTGCAAATATTTGGTAACAAGCCACGTGATTTCCCCACTTTTGTGATTTTGGCAGTGGGGGAGAACACCCTGTATCAGATTGGAGCAAACCCTGCACCCAAGCAGGGCTTTGTACTGGAATTATTGCTGGGCTCTAAACTTCAAGACAAGCCTTATGTTCTTCCTGACGTACCAATCAGTTGGCACAGCCTGGCTTGAAGACCCATTTCAGCAGGATGTGTGATGAAATAAGTCCCAACCTGAGGCAGAGTGAGATTTCCCTGACTTGCACCTGTCTTTTCCCACCCCACCCCTCACTCCTCTGTGGTGGGAACACCTTGGAGGTGGGAAACTACAAATCTGCAGAGGCCCTTGCAATTCTCAGTGAGTTTTCAAATAACTTCACAGCAGATTAACTCCACTTCTACTTCCTCAAGGACACCTCCCTTCCTGTAGCCATTTTAATGCCATCATTTACTATTTTTGCAGAGCTCTTCATGCCTCATTTCCAGCTCTATTTTTGCTCCTCACTTCCCCAAGAAATCTGCAATAAGACTATTTAAATTTGATACAACTTTGACATGCTCTTTTTAACGTACGCTCCTCTCTTGCCAAAGCAGAAATACAACTAGAAAGAGAATATTTTATTAGTACAGTGAGTCTAGCACATTATGCAAGTTGCACAGCCCCTGATTATATTATAAGAGCTGAATATCCCTCTTGCTTAAATTATCAACTGTTTGATTTTCATAAACTCCTCAACCCATCAGGAAAATATTTTCCTTTTATTTGCCTCCAGAATCAAGGTTGCTGCTGATAATTATAATTATTAATTAAGCAGAGTGCCATTTAGAGGAAGTTAGGATAATCCTGCCCTGCCCAAGATTATCTCCTGGTATGAGAAAGGGAAAGGGGAGTGGGAGAATGGTGGTTCCATGGGGGGTCTGTGGGAAACTCTGCTTTCAGCAGGTGAGCAGGTTGTCCCTGATTGAACAGTCCCAGGAAGGCTTGTGCTGGGACATAAAGGAAAGGCTCTGTGTCAACATTTGCCCTGGCAGCCACAGCTGAACACAAGACCTTGAGCCTGAGTCTCCATTGAGCCCTTCCTAAGAGCAGGTGCTCAGCAGAGGGCGAGCTGGGGCTCCACTGGGGCTGGGTATATCCACTGCTCTATCCCCAAGCATGTACCCCTGCCATCCCCAGTGCCAACAGGCTGAATTTACACCTTCCTGCAGTGCCTTACAACAAAGCACAATGTGTCTCAAATAGCCCCCAAGAGGGTGCCACTCTGACCCCACTTTGATCCCATGGGGTTTTCAGCAGAGCAGCATGGCCCTGGAGGAGCCCTGGTACATACCTATCTCACAGTTCTTGCCTTCGTACCCAGCTGGGCACCAGCACACGTAGGAATTGATTTCATCCTTGCAAACAGCTCCATTTCTTGCATGGATTGGGGTTGCACCGGTCCCCATCTTGGAGAGAAGACAGGGTAGTTAACAAACACAAGGCTCCCCCACGCCTGGTGCCCACCACATGCTGGAGCCTCACTGTGCAAGCCAAAGAGACAGCACAGCCTCCTTCTTTGTCATGGAGAGAAGTCAGATCCTGGCAGCCAAGTGTACAACAGACAATGTCAGCCCTGGGGTAGCAGCAGCGGCAGCAGCAGCAGGGCTTTACTGGAGTCCTAGCTGTGTCCCCTGTGGGTTAATTCTGCTCCTTTCAGCAGAACCCCTCCTCAGTTGCCCTCATGCAACACCTCAGCAGGACCTCATGTCCTGGCCAAATTAGACAAGTTTAGGTTTGCTACTTCAAGAGTGCTTTAAGTATCCTGGGTTGTTTTAACACTAACACTGCTCTGTGAAAGTTTGGGCCTGTCCACTGGGGTGTGTAGACCTGTGTGTTAGGATTGAGAACCTTCATGTTGCTCTTTCATTCTCAGTCCTGTACTACTATTACCTGGTCTAGATTTTTTCCTCATGTGCCAGGGCTTTTATTTTCACAGCTGCCTCCATCTGAGAACCTGAAGCTTTAATAAAAATACTCACTATTGCAAAATCAGTGATCTAAAACTTTGGAAAAGTAAATTGGTAATGTTAAATGTCAGGGGATGCCCTTTGAAATGCTTGTGCCAAGGCAAGGAGAAAGAACAAGGCCTTTCTGTATTTGTGTCCTGCAAAGTGGCAGCACAGTGTCGCAGTTAATGGAGTTTTCAGGAATGGGCTGGAATGCAAAATGCAAAGAGGAACAGAATGGTTTGGGCTTGTCTGAGTCCTGGTGGGGAGGTTTGCAGGTAGGGTGAGGATTGCAGCTGTTGTTGCTGCCTGGTGAGGGCAGCTGGGGCTCGGGTGCTGTGCAAGGGTGAGCTCCTGTGGGCTGCACACTGGGAATAGGAGCTTGCACTCTGAACAGCAAACCAGGCACCTCGGATGACAGAGGAATAGATGGCATTCCTTATTTTTGATGAGCTAATTTGTTACAGAGGCAGGGAAACAAATGCAGTGTTGAGTTTCATCAGTTGTTTTTTCAGAGGACAGTCCTACAATGCAAATGTAATGTTTTTATTTTATAGTCTGGACTGAGTAATCTGAATTATTTAAGGCTTTTTAGTGAGATGTTCTGGACACTTTGCCAATCTACAAAACAGTTCATTTATTGAAATGTCCTTAAAATTAGTTTCAGATGGCATAGTGGGCATTGAAATATTTTTGTTAAGGGACCAAGGAGTCATTGAGGATGGATGCTGAAAAGGAAGTAGATGTGGAAAGAAAACGGTGATGTAAGGGTGTGAATTGCAAACAGCTGTTTGCTATGATCATGTTGAGTCTCCACTTTAATATGGCATTTCTAGGGATTCACAGTGTGCCTTCACAAGGCTGTGCCTTATCTGGAAATCTCTGCTTGAGAAGAGAGCATTTGCTGTTTGCTGAAGGGATGCTAATGATTGCTGTGGTATTTTACTCTGTCACGCAACTGAAACTGAAGCCCAGAGCATGCCCTGGGCTCAATGAGATTCAGTAGTCTGCCTGAACTGGTTTAACTAAAGTGTACCCTTTTAAGAAAGCCAACCCCCCCCCCCCCCCCCCCCCCCCCAGCAGGGCAGAGGGCTTGGAAAATTTTGCAGGAACCTTCCCCGTCTTGGGAGAAGAGGACAAAGAAATTACAATTCCAATGGAAGGTCGAGAACAACCTGGACAAGGATACTCAGCACCTGACAAGGACTAATGCCCCTGAGATGATATCTTATCTGGGACATTAAGAAGTACTCAGGAACCTTCCACACCCAGGAAATCCATTCAGAAACTGGACCCTGCTTTAGAAATTTCATCAACGAAGACGCTGAAGGACAGAAGAACTTATAGAAATCTCAGACTCACTTAAGCCCAGCCAGAAAAAGTATAAAACAGCTCACTTGGGCTCGGGTCGTTGTGAAACCAGGGGGAGTGTAACGTGGTAGAGGTTGCGCTCGTGGTTTCACCCAGTGCTGGCACTGTTTCCTTGCTTGTTGGCTTTGTCAATTTTCTTTGTCCAAAATTTTCGTTGGAAAATAAATAATTTTTGATGGAATTAGCTCTTTAAATCTATAACATATACCAACAGAACAGACCCAGGCTGGGCGTTGCAAGATTTGAAGTGCAAGGCTCTGACTGGCTCTGTCAGTACAGTTTCTGGATGCTGAAATACATCTGTTACAGTAACATCAGGTCTTTATGCGTTGAGAGAGGAATATTAAGCATTAGAACATGAAGAAAGCAGCTCTTACCAACATATGCTTGCCAAAACTGCATCTGCAAAGGGAAAAAAGAAAAAGTTTCCTTTGTTTTCTAATTACTGGGTATTGTCTGACTGAAGTAGTACCTGGATGGCTCCAAAGCTGAAGGAAAAGCCTTGCAGGGAAACCACTACCTCCATAATCCCAGTGGTGACTGATAAAGCTTTTAAAGCAGTTCCCCAGCCCACGTGATGGAGCACAAATGAGAATCGACCATGCCAGGTGCTGCCTTTGGCCCTGTAAGTTTTCTCCTTGCTGTTCCCTCCTCTTGCCCCTCTGTGCCCCACCTGAAGGGTGTAGAGGTGTGGGCTGGAGGGAACAAGGTGCTGCCGTTTTGCAGCAGCATCGATACTCACTGTTTTTGTTTTCAAACACTTCTCAGGCTTCTTCATAGCTGCATTTTTCTTCTATGCATTCCTTCTCAAGGTTCCCAGGAATAACCTCTTCCAGCCTGTTGGAGTTGGCTTGCCTTTGGCTCTGCAGAACCGAGCTCACCTCTTTGTTCTCAATGAACACTGAAATTGGGACAGGAACAGGGGCTAGGCTGGAGCAGCTGGGATGGGCTGTCAGGGTTCTGTTCTGCCAGAAAACAAGCCCTTTCCAGGTGTGCACCCCCCATTGCCCTGTGGCCAGAGACATTTCAGGACTGTTATTGTGGACCTGAGCTTTCTTTATTGCCCAACTTAAGTGCAATCCAAAGGATCAAATCTGCAGAGCCAAATGTCAAAATAGTCAATAAACAGAAATAACTGATGGCAAGAGGGTGATTGGGAGTGCTGAAGTTTGATGCTTAAAATACCCTAAAGCCGATGGTGTGAGAATCTCCCATCACAGATGCACAGACTGGAATAAGCTGTTTGAGAAGGGAAAATAATAGGCTTTTTCATGCTGCTGCTTGGTGAGGTCTTGTTTGGACACAGAAATTGCCCTGCTTTGTCTGCCTGTGTTGGCTGTGAAAGGCCATTTGCCTCTGCAAGCAGCTGTGGCCCTTGGAAGCAAGGGGCCATTTCCTCCTCTCCCTGTTCCTCATCCTTGCCCATGGCCTTGGATCCCAGCATCTCCTGCAGGCAGGAAGGGTGACATGAGCCTTCCTTACCTCCTGTGCCACCTCCTGGCAGTGGTGTGTTTGTATCCCTTGGATTCAGCAGTGGCCACGCTCCTAGGCAGGACCACCAGCAAGAGCTGCTGACACTGCAGGGACCCTGCTGCAGGTGGGATGGCCACAGTGGCCACCAGCCTTGCCATGGTGGCTGCCTGGTAAGGGGCAGTGCCATCATGGTGCTACCATGGGTGTTGTCCTGGCAGGGCCATGGTCCCAGCAGCAGGCACAGCAGCAGTGGCTGTCCTGTGGCAGCCCCTGGCAGGGTTTGCTCCTGACCCACCTCTTCTGAAAGTTCTTCTTCACCTCCCTAAAACACATCATTCACCCAGGGGATGTCCCTGCTTCACTTGCCCAGCCTCTCCTCTCTCTCCACCGTCCCGCAGTGAAAGAAATTAGCCCCAGGTTATGCACTCCCGAGTTGTACTGTTACACTGTTTTGCTGTAAAATTAAAGTTGCACTGTTACTGTTATAAATGGGCCAGGAGACCAGCTCCTTTGAAAAAGCCTTTATTAGGAATCAGCTCTGGGTAGGGGGCCCGAGGGGCTGCGCACGCCGCCGCTGCTCCCAGTAGACACCACGGAGGAGGAGGTGCAGGTCGAAGCTGCTGCTGCTGGTGCTGCTGCAGAGTCGGGATTCCGTCCTCACGGGGGTTCCAATAGAATCGCTTTGGCTCGTGTGGTCCAGGGGCGTTACCTTTCTCCAGTTCCTTTCAGGCCATGGCGACAAAGTAACAAAAGAATGCCTGCTGCCTGCAGGTAGCTAGACATGTGCCTCGCACAGTTTTGTCCTTCTTAGGTCCAGTTTCTGTGTCGGCTCGCTGTCCCAGGGGTTTTTCTAGCTCCAACTGGACTCTCGGCCGCAGCCAGGCACCATGGGAGGTGATCTCCATATTGGGCGGAGCCCACAGCTCGACGGGCAGGCAGGCAGGGAGCAGCAAGAAACAGCAGGGGGCAACAGGAAGAGGCAGGGGGAGCTACAAGGCGGCGGCGGCGTGCTTTCCTCGGGGGAGGGGAAAGCTCAGGATTTAGGGAGAAAGGGTACAGAACTTGGACATAACGAACAGAAATTCAGGGTACAGATTCAACATGAACGGTTTGAAACAAGCAAGTAACAGTGCAACTTTAATTTTACAGCAAAACAATGTAACAGTACAACTCGGGAGTGCATAACCTGGGGCTAATTTCTTTCAATCCCCCCTCTATTTCTTTGATCGGGCTTTAGCCCGCATCAATTGGTCATGTCTGACTCAAGGGAATAAATCTGTTTTAATTTTTGGTATTGGTCATAAATTCTTTTTGCTGTGCTCAGTTCTTCTTGGGGTTCCAATCTAATTGTATTTGTAGGTTTCTGAATCTTTACTTTAGGGATTTGGAGACTAGCTGGAACAGTAGTGGCTACAGTTCGAATTAGACAGGGAAGTATGCAGGGGAGAAGTAAGAGACTGGCAAAGGCACTTATTGCAATGAACACTACTTTTTCCCACCAGGTCCCTTCAAAGGACGAGAAGTTGTCCCACCAGTCTATATTAATTAAGGGCTTCCATTCCTGGGTACTTACATATGCAATTTTTTGTATTTCTTTGGAAATATTTTTTATTACCTTACTTTCATAATCGACTGCTAGTTTGATTTGATGAACTACTGCTCTTGTCTGTGCCAATTGGTTACTGATATGATCAAGGGCAAGGGCTGTTTTGTTTGATAACCTGATAATTTTATTCAACATGTAAATTGGAGTTCGGCACCTCCATGATCTATCTTGTGTCCAAGTTGCTGGCCTATATGTTTTCACTATTCTTTTTGGTGTTTGTATTTTACTTTTCCATGTTTGTGTGCTGCCCCTCCTCCCCTTTTGGTATTTTCTTTTTATCAGGTCTGCTACTCCCTCTGTATTTCTTAACTTTTTAAAACAGAACCACTCTCTGATAGGGCACTCCCCAGTCAGGCACTGCTTAAATGTGGCAGCATTTTTTGCAATCCAATATTGTTTTTTCTCTTTTTGACAGGTGGATAATTGGATCATGTCAAAACATGTGAGATTCACAAGGGTGTGAACTCTCATAAGGGATTGTAGATTCTCCCCATCACAAACTGAATGACAGCATTCGGAGTAAGCCCCATCTGTAAACTTGCTTATCAATAGGACTACTATCAGTCCCTCCAAGAGTCCAGTATGAACCATTCTATTTGTGGATCCTTTGGTCTCACCTGGCCTTGCCTCTTGGGTTGGGGGGTTCTTTCTCCTCATCATATCAATAGGACTACTATTAGTCCCTCCAAGAGTCCAGTATGAACCTGCCCCCATCTCGCTCTGAGGGTTCTCTTTGGTCTCACCTGGTCTTGCCTCTTGGGTCGGGGAGTTCTTAGGCTGGATTTGTGGAGTTCTCCCTTGTTTATTCCCACCTTCCACCTTTTTCTTAGTTTTAGTTAGCTCCCTTTGGGTGTGCCCTATGAGAGATTTAATTTTTAAATTAAGAATTACTGTTACTTATTACTTTTACATTAACACATTGTGGCTCATTATAACAATTTATAACATCGGATTTAACTATTATTTTACACTTTTATATTAACACTTTTTAACCTCTTATAACAATGTGGATTTTTAACAATGGTAACGACAGCTTGTAATAACTGTTATTGTCCCTTATTGGCTTTAACTGGTTTTTGCTTGTTTCCTGAGAGTTACTTTGAGGGTGTCTGGATCTCGAGTGGCAGTCCACTCAGAGGGAACCCTTGTTGGGGTTGCAGGGTCAGAGGGATCACTCGGGGGTGGTAATGGTCCTTTCACTCTAGTGATGTGGGTCCAGCCCTTTTCCTGGGTTCGCACTGCAGTATGAGTAGTGAGCAGAACTTGGAACAGGCCTTCGAATTTAGGGGTTAGTGGGGTGGTATTCCAGGACTTAATTAAAACCCAGTCTCCTGGTTTTATTTGGTGCATGTCAGTGTCCAAGGGAGAGGTTTGAGGAAGATACCCTCTTCTTTTAAGATCTGCCAATGTCTTTCCAATTGTTTTTACATATTCTTGGGTAGCAGCCTCTCCTTCTAAATAATCCCCAGTGCTATAGGGGGTCAGTAAGAAGGGGAGTCCAAACATCATCTCATATGGTGAAGCCCCTATGTCAGATCTAGGTCGGACCCGGATTCGCAGAAGGGCCAGGGGCAGACACTTGAGCCAATTCATTCCTGTTTCGGTTATCAATTTAGTTAATACATTTTTGAGGGTTTTATTCATCCTCTCAACTCTCCCTGAACTTTGGGGATGCCAGGGTGTATGCAACTGCCACCTGATTCCTAAGGCTTTAATGACATCATGTAGAATTTTGGCTACAAAATGAGGACCTCGGTCTGAATCAATATTATTCACTAGCCCATACCGGGGGATGATGTGTTCCAATAATATTTTTATTACCACTTGTGCCGTCTCCTCCCCAGCAGGAAAGGCTTCCACCCAATGGGCCAAACAATCAACCATAACAAGTAGATACCTGCAACCCTGTACTGAAGGCACCTCGGCAAAATCCACCTGTACATTTTGAAAGGGTCCCAATGCCATCCGTCTTCCTCCTGGGGCACTCCCCCCCCATCGCTTTCTGATTTACCTTTTGGCATATAAGGCATCCTTCAGTTACTGCTTTGGCCAGACCATACACCCCAATACATAAATATTCTCTTAAAAAAAATGATCACATAACCCTTGGGTGCCCCAGTGGGTCAGGCTCTGTATTTCTGTTAGCATTTTTTCAAGCTAGGGCTTTATTTAAAAACTTTCATCTATCTGGGGTTAACCATTCCCCTTGCTTCCCTTGGTACAACCCTAACTTTTTTATTTCTCTCAACTCATGTTAATCATATATTAGTTCTCTTCTTTTGTCAGCTGGCAGGATCTTGGATGGCAGTCCACTTGGGGAGACTTGTGGGGGATTTTTCTGGGTTTTGTCCATAGTTAGGAGGAGGCGATACTGGTCCTTTTACACGGGAAACGTCAGTCCACTCTTTTTCTTGGGTCCAAACAGCAGCATGGGTTACTAATTTCTAGCTTTTTCCTGATATCAGGCCAGGATCCAGCAAGGAACTGCACCTCTAACAGCACTTGGCCCTCAGGACTGTCGGGATCCACGTAACCAAAAATCTCCTCCCCTGCTTAACTGGGTGGCTGGGGTCCCATTCCCCCTGGGTCCCATCAAAGGCCAGCCTGGTGCTGCCACCCCGGGGAACAGACCCTCCGATGCCCCTCACCACCAGGGTTCCACAGTCTCCCACATTCTGCCCTTCCCCTTTTCCACCTGGATCCCACCCCGGATCCGCCCGCGGGAGCCCGTCCCCTGCCCAGGGCCCAAACCTGCTCCCCTGTTCCCAGACTCACATCCCCGCGACATGGACCATGGCCATCTCCTTGGGGCTGAACAAGGCACCCAAAATAGAGTTCATCTCACTCCAGGTGCAAACATTAGGGTTCAGGAACCAATCCACCCAGCCAGCCACCCCCACCAGGTCCCCAACCAGGCCTCCCAGCTCTTTCTTAAAGCCCCCAACTTCTGAAGCTGTCAGAGGTGCATCCCCAGCTGCCCCACTTATCGGGACTTTCCTTAGGGGGAAGAGCTTTGTTCTTGACCTGGTGCCACAGTAGGGTCCTTTTGGGGTTTCTATATTATTGGCTGGCAAGTCCAGCTCCCAGTTGTGTGGGAGTGCAGGAACAGTAGATGGTGAAGGGGAGTAGACTAGGTCAGTGTTAGGAGACATCGAGGACAGAGTTGAAGAGTAGAAGGGGTTAGTACTCGAGATAGTCGGGTTAGACTGAGGTGGTAGAGAGGGTGGAGCTGTAGGGGGTAATCCTGTTGGGGAGCAAGCTGAAGAAGGAATAGGGATCATGGTTTGGAGAGATGGGGAGGGGTTCACAGGTAAAGCTGGAGGGTTAGCAGGGACAGTTTGGGGTATCCCAGGGTAAACAGGAGGAGGGGGCAAATAATCAAGAGGGTCCCAATGGTGACTGCTTTCCTCCTTCTTCTCTTTTTCATTTTTCCTCTTTCCCTCTTGTAGCTTACAAATCTTAACTGTTTCACTTTCAGTTCTGTGTCTCTGCCAGCAGGCAGCATAAAGGATCTGCTCAGTATCTGAGTCCCCTCGGGATTTCAGATACTGGTTTAATTGCGAGCACATCCAGGGGTCCTTAGTTCCACACCACGGCCATTCTCCAGGTAAATTTAAAGTGAGCCAAATCTCAATACAATAATGAATCATTTTAACCTTGCTCAAATTTTTAGTGGCCTCATCAGTATCCCATAGTTCCAACATTTGTCCTAATGGACTATCTGGGGGAATGTTCTTTATCTTCCCCTTTTCTTCCTCAGGTGGTTTTTGCTTATTTATATATCCTCCCATTCTCACTAGGTAATCTTCACTCACTCTACGAACACTCGTCAGTGGCCCCAGTGGCACCACTCCTGCCAGTGCTCAGAGTGCCCTGTCGGTAGTCTGATATCCCGCCCTTAGAGATTCAGCCACTACCCCAGCCAGCACCCCTTTCTCACTCACTCCACGAACACCTGTTAGTGGCCCCAGTTACCCGCCCTCAGGGTCTGGCCACCACTCCTGCCAGTGCTCAGAGTGCCCTGTCGGTAGTCTGATATCCCGCCCTTAGAGATTCAGTCACTACCCCAGCCAGCACCCCTCTTCCTCTCCTGTATATCTATCGAGTTTCCATAAGTGGCCGGTCAACCTGGGCCCAGAGTTCCAGTCACCACTTACAGCCAGGACTCGGACATACAGTGTGCGACTCACTCACTCTCCCTATCGTTAAAGCCCTCGCACCTTGGGACTTCCCTAACTTTCATTCATCCTACACCCAGGCGGTATACTCAAAAGACCCCCGGCCCTGTAGGCTCTCCGCACCTGGAACGCATACCTCTCACTTCTAGGTACCCCCAACCAGTGCGCCCACTCCTGTACCCCGGTAGTTACCCCAGCCGGTGTCCCAAGCCAGTAGTGGTTGCAGTTACCCGCCCTCAGGGTCTGACCACCACTCCTGCCAGTGCTCAGAGTGCCCTGTCTGTCAGCCAGCACCCCTTCCTCGCCTGGACACCCTGGGCCGTAACTCGGCCAGTACCCTCTCTCACTCCCCACACCCTGTCAGCTACCCCAGCCAGTATCCCAACCCGTGGATACCCCGGGCCGTAACCTCAGCCAGTGTGGTGCGTGCTACACCCACGGCTCCAGGCTTTCCGCACGCTTGGATCAGCCTGAGCAGCCCGCCTCCGTAGATTCTAGAATGGAGGCGGGCCTATCCTACAATCACACACCCTGTGACGTGCCACTCACCCTCTAAATTACCTCCGCACGCCCGGAGGGGGGCGCCTATGCCCCTCGAGACGCCTCTTTCACTCCGTTCTCCTTTCGCTTCCCTCCGTTTCCGGCCAGTTCCCTCGCGGGAGACTGGAAACGCGGTACTGGGAGGCCCACACTCGCTTCAAAGATCCGAGCTACCGGTCTTTGTCTCACTCACACACCACTCGCTCGTCTCCACTCCCGCCACCGGCTATACTTTTCCGCTGCTCCTCCGCGCTGTCCAATCCCAGGCTGTCTTCCTTGGTCCGGTGTGACCAGCTGTCCTAGGGATCCAAAGAGCTGTCGGCCGTCCCGTCCTTGGTCCTCTTCAGGCGTCGTCACGTCCCGGCGAGCCCCCAATTTGTTATAAATGGGCCAGGAGACCAGCTCCTTTGAAAAAGCCTTTATTAGGAATCAGCTCTGGGTAGGGGGCCCGAGGGGCTGCGCACGCCGCCGCTGCTCCCAGTAGACACCACGGAGGAGGAGGTGCAGGTCGAAGCTGCTGCTGCTGGTGCTGCTGCAGAGTCGGGATTCTTTCCTCACGGGGGTTCCAATAGAATCGCTTTGGCTCGTGTGGTCCAGGGGCGTTACCTTTCTCCAGTTCCTTTCAGGCCATGGCGACAAAGTAACAAAAGAATGCCTGCTGCCTGCAGGTAGCTAGACATGTGCCTCGCACAGTTTTGTCCTTCTTAGGTCCAGTTTCTGTGTCGGCTCGCTGTCCCAGGGGTTTTTCTAGCTCCAACTGGACTCTCGGCCGCAGCCAGGCACCATGGGAGGTGATCTCCATATTGGGCGGAGCCCACAGCTCGACGGGCAGGCAGGCAGGGAGCAGCAAGAAACAGCAGGGGGCAACAGGAAGTGGCAGGGGGAGCTACAAGGCGGCGGCGGCGTGCTTTCCTCGGGGGAGGGGAAAGCCCAGGATTTAGGGAGAAAGGGTACAGAACTTGGACATAACGAGCAGAAATTTAGGGTACAGATTCAACATGAACGGTTTAAAACAGGCAAGTAATGAAAGAAATTAGCCCCAGGTTATGCACTCCCGAGTTGTACTGTTACATTGTTTTGCTGTAAAATTAAAGTTGCACTGTTACTTGCTTGTTTCAAACCGTTCATGTTGAATCTGTACCCTGAATTTCTGTTCGTTATGTCCAAGTTCTGTACCCTTTCTCCCTAAATCCTGAGCTTTCCCCTCTGCATCGAAAGCCCGCACGCCGCTGCCTAGTAGTCCCTCCCTGCTGCTTCCTGCTGCTTCCTGCCGTCGGCTATGGGCTCCGCCCAATATGAAGATCAGGGAACTCCCATGGTGCCTGGCTGCGACCGGGAGTCCAGTTGGAGCTAGAAAAGCCCCTGAGACAGCGAGCCGACACAGAAACTGGACCTAAGAAGGACAAAACTGTGCGAGGCACATGTCTAGCTACCTGCAGGCAGCAGGTATTCTTTTGTTACTTTCTCGCTATGACCTGAAAGGAACTGGAGAGAGGTGACCCCCCTGGACCACACGAGCCAAAGCGATTCTATGGGAACCCCCGTGAGGAAGGAATCCCGACTCTGCAGCAGCACCAGCAGCAGCAGATTCGACTGCACCTCCTCCTCCGTGGTGTCTACAGGGAGCAGCGGCGGCGTGCGCGGCCCCCGGGCCCCCTACCCAGAGCTGATTTCTAATAAAGGCCTTTTTAAAGGAGCTGGTCTCCTGGCCCATTTATAACACGCAGCATGCCCAGCATGTCCCTTTTTGTCACCAGATGGCAAGGTAGAGCAGGTCTCGGAGCCATGGTGGCCACCCGGGACACGGACCCTCATCTGGGAGCTCTGCAGGAAGGGCTAGGGCACCTGTTGGACTGGCCCCACTGAGGGTTAGGGACAGCATGATCTTGGCCAGACAGGGAGAGAGGAGACTGAGGGACAAGCACCAGCCACTCGTCCCTTCTCACAGCCAGGTCCTGCTCCTGATCAGAGCAGAGCCCAGCCTTGCTGAGCCTGCAGAAGATGAGTTAGTGGAACTCTCATGAACCCCAGGGAGATTAGTTGGTTCACACCAGGCCACCCTCAGTGGAAAGAGCGCCTTCACTGACAGGTGTCTCTGCAAAAGACTGAAAACGTTCCTTCAACTCCTCCCGGTGGGATGTGCTAGGCACTGGCCACCACTAACCCGTTTAATGGAGAGAACTCATTTTAATGAATGCAGCTTTACCTCCCTTCAGATCTCTCTAGGCTTTCTCCATTGCTTATGGATCCCACATACTGCTTTTACAAGCAAAACTTGATTTGGACTGAAGGCTGCAGGCCCTGTGGGGTGACAGGAATAGCACTCACACTGAGAATACACTCACACACCATTTACCAGCTTCTGAACCAGAATCTGAGAGAGTGAGACAGGTCTCTGGGCCAGGTGCTGGCAGGGCACACCTGTCCTGTCCACTCTGTTTTATAGGGGGTACACCTGGGTGGGTGGTGGCAAAAATGCGAGGTTCTGCTCCCTTTTCATTACTGAGCAAACATTTTGGAAAGAGCCTTTTTTAAACCTGTTTCCAGAAATGTTTTAATGAAAGAAGAAAGGGCAGCCTTGCAGCAAACAGGAACTCACACTGGATGTGAACCAGCCTCTGCTGGAACTGTTGCTGCTACAGATAAATCAAGCAACAGCCTGCATTACTGTATGTGATTGCCCACATCCATCAACTGCTCTATCTTGTCTCCAGCTTTGGCTGCATCCTAAAGTCTTTGCTAAAATCATGCTGGGTTTGGTTTTAAAGTCGCAGCAGTGGCAAATCCAGTGAGTGTTTTATGGAGGTGAGAATTTGTTTTTTCTCCAGGACAAAGAGGTGTGACTGTCACTCCACCAGCAGTGCTCTGCCCTTTCCCCCTTCTGTGTGTGCCTTCTAAAATGGCTGAATCGAGCCCTGAAAGCTTAAAGATGCAAAAAACCTATGAAAAATTCCATTCTTAAAATTAATCACTGTGACACATGCTGTATAAAATCAGCATAAAAGCTATTATTTCATTGCCCCAGAAAAGAGCCAGAGCTTTAAAGAGGAGCTATAAAATGCAGCAATGCTTTTGAGCTGTTGTGTCCCACAAGACTGCACAAGCTGTTGCACTACCAAGTAACAAACTGTTCCTTTGCCAGTGTCTGTAACACCCTGTACCCAAAAGTGAAGGGTTTGCTTGGCTTTAAATGAACTCACCTGTATTTTCACCACCAAGACAAGGTCCCAGAAGACATGTGGAGAGTATGAGGGAGATATTTGCCATCTTCTCCCCACTGCCCACATCTCTCGCTGACAGCTGGTTTGGGCAGTGGAGCTCAGTCAATAGTTCCAAAGTGCAAGTGCTTGTTTACTGACTCGGGGTAACCCTTGAATTTAAGGTCCCCAGATGTTCCAGTGCCCAGCAAAGCCATCTGGATGTTCTGCCATGGGAATCCCATGGTGTGTTCCGTGGCACTGGGAGTGCTCACCGGCTGGCAAACACCATCTGCAGGGATGGGGATGTGCCCAGCTGGATGTGCTGGTGTCTCCCAGGTTGCAGCACCATTAATTTCTCTGAAGCTATAGTAGCCCTTGGGTGGGTGTTAAAGCTTTTCCTCAAGCGTATGAACCATAAACTCTGTGCACTGAGTCCAGAAAATTAGGAACATTCCTTTGTGAGGCAAGGAGTGCAGACATTTCTGGTGTTTGGAGTTACCTCTGTGTGCAACACAGACCCAGCAGCTGCAGGTGAAGAGGACATGCTGTATATGAGTTGCAGCCTCGTGAGATCTGTCTTGTCTAGGTGGAAAAAATCCTTTATCTTCCTTTTCTTGATCAAACAAAAGGTCCTGAAACCTATAATTCATCTTGTTTCTTCTTGCTCCATTTGAAATGATCTTTATTCATTTTAGGTTTATTGTTGCATCATGTCTTTAATATTACCCTAAGGTTTCCAAGGTGGGTTCCCTTTGGGGTTTCCCCCTCCCAGGATAGAATTACCCGGCCAATCCAAAGGGGTTTGATTTTAATATAAGGGGTCTCCTTGCCACCCCTGGAAAAATTCCAGGGAGGCCATCAAAGGGATTGGCCAGAACAGAAATGGCCCACCCCTCCCCACAGGTGATTTGACCCTTAGGCTGCCCTTCTGCCCTTGGGTCTCTCCCCCTCCCTCTCGGATTGGTAGGTTCACTGCCCTTTCCCTCTCCCCTTCTCCCGGGTAAAACCAGGGGGTTGCCGCATATTTTGGGGTTCTGCCTGGGAGGTTGCCTCGTTCAGATGTCCTGCTGTACTGGAATAAACCTCTGGATAAAACCCCCAAGCAGATCCGGTTTCTATCTTCACTGATCATCCTGCCTTTATGAGAGGGTCAAGCAGGATTTATCCTGTCCCAGCTCGCCGCCGCACTCCAGGTCCAACGCTGCCTGGAGCCTTGGGACAAGCCCGGACTTGCCCGAGTGGTCTGTGCCTGTGGCTAGCAGTGCAAAGAGAAATATCCCTGTGGGACAAACCACAAGGCTGTTCTCCCAGCACGGCTACCATGGAATATCCCTGTCCCAGGCTGTGATTACCTTGTAATAGTTTTTGCAACATTATTGCCAATTCATCTTCACAGAGAATGCCAACATCATTAGAATAAACATGGCTATTAATACAAATAATTTCTATTGTTTACTACTATTGCTGTCAACTTCTGGGGCACTAATTTGAAAGCAAAGTGCTTATTTTCATTTATTTTGCAAAAAAATCCTCAGAATTGTGATCCCCAGCATGGGCCCTTTGGAGATGAAAGCTTTGTTGTTTATGTGGGTGACATCTATCAGATCTGGATGTATTTTGACTTAGCGTTCAATGTTCTCAAAATAAGAGTGTTTAAAATAACACCCAAGTGATGTTCCTTCCTATTAAATAGGCTTGCGGTAGCATTGAGCTGTTAGGAGATGTCTCTTCTTGTTTGATGTGTGTTATAAATAAACAGGGCAGGAGATGATTATTAACTCCTTAAATGCCTTTATTAAAAGGGGAAAGCTCAAGGGATTGCCTACGCCTCTGCTGCTGCTCCCTCAATCACAGCCGAGGAGGAGGCCTGAGTCGATTCTGCTGCTCACGCTGCAGAGCCAGGAGTTCATCCTCACAGAAGATCCCAGGAACTCATTGGGCTCATTTTAGTCCAGGGGTGTCTTTCTTTCTGAGTGCCTTTCAGGTTATGGTGAGCAGGTGAAAAGTGTTTACAGATAGCTTCATGTCTTGCCAGCCAGGTGGCGTTCTTTATGGGTCTGGATTATGTGCTGACTCGTTGTTGCTTGGGGTTTTTGGTGTTAATTGTAGTAAACATGAAGCAAGGCTTCATGGGGGTCTCTGCAATTTCCATAATGGGCATCAGTTTCACCTTGACAGGCAGGCAGGGGGTTGGCAGGAAGCAGGAAGCTAGGCAGGGAGCAGGAAGCAGGAAGAGAGGCAGACAGAGGGCAGGGAGCAGCAAAACCTTGGCAACAGGTAAGAGCTTACAAAACTGGGACTTGGGTTACAAACTGGGTACAAACTATTCAAGATAACAATATGCATAATATCAACAGAACATCCAACGTATTATTAAGAGTCTTTAACACTTTTAAAGTAACCATCTACATAACATTCAACATACAACTGGGAGTCATGGAGTTCTACCCACATCAATGTGGTTTGGGCTTTTTTATTGAAATATCCCCTTTTTTGTTGGAACAGAAGCATCCCACACATAATTGCTGGGCCTGAGCTTGTGTCCAAGGCAGAGGGAGCTGGCAGGGCTGCAGAGCAGCTTGCTCCTGGCAGGGTCACCCCTCTGACTTGGGGGCTGCCCCTCCTTCAGAGGAGCTCTCTGCTGCCAAGTGAACTGAAGCTTGTGAGAAGTCAGAACTAGAAATCTATTTCCATTTTAATCTGATAGATTTTTTAAAAAATGTGCTCTGGCTGCACTGATCAATAATGTTGAACAGCCTGATGGCTTGAGGATCTTGTTAAAGGATTGTTCATAATCGCCCTTGTCTCCAAATACACTCTTTTAAATGAAAAATCCTCACTCAAAACCTGAAGCAATTTGCCCTTGCCCTCTAGACAGCTGTGGTAAGTAATCTTTCCTTAACCAAGAGCAAACAAGCTATTTCTAAAAAAAAAAAACCAAAACAGGGGAAGTAATGCTTGATCTTTATTTTTTCTTATTCTTTATGTCTTTACTTTGGAGTCACTGGCTTTTTCTGCAGCTCTGATTGTGGGAAATTATGCAAATTTGAAGGCAGCACAGCCATGGGGTCCCTCAGAGTGCTGTCACTCTGCTGTAATGATTAATGTCCTGGAGAAAGTACCAGCCCTGGTAAAAGTCCCATAGCCCCAGAGACACTCAGGTGTGTTTGGTCATCAGAGGCATCAGTGACCTGCCCCAGGTGAGGCTATGCCTTGAGCTTTCCAGGTGGGCTTTAGGAACCCTTCTCCCCGTGCTTCTGGGCTGGTGGGTTCACAGGCACACCAAGATGCTATTGCTGACTTTAGTTCTGTGCTGTGGCAGGGGGGGGGATTTAGGCCAAAGGAGGTGTCTGGGCTCAGTGATGTGAAATAGCATCAAGGATCAACTTTTCAGTGCTGACAGCAGAGTCGGTGCAGGAGCAGTGTTGGCTCTGCCATCTCTCAAAGCCTCTCTTCTCCTTATCAATCTCAGGGCTTTCAGTTTTGAGTTGGGCACTTTTCCTCTGCTTTTATGATTCAATAATTGTGCCAAGAAAAGGCTCCCTTGCTGAATTCCCTCTAGATCCATCCATTGCAGTTAGCACATAACTCCATTCCTCCCATTTTATTCTGTTTTTAATTAGACTCCTGAACAGGAGCACAGAGCAAACTCTGCTTTCATCTGGGAGGTCCTGTGGCTCTGAAATATTTACAGGAAGTAAATAACTGTCAGAAAGTAAATAAGTTCCTGACTCTACATGAGTGTAAAAATGCTTTGAAATAGTCTCATTCAAATAAAAGCTCCTCACATTGAGTGGCAGTAAGAAAACAGCAACACAGGCAAAAAATCTCCAATGTAGAAGATAAACAAAATTACTAATTCATGGAGCAGCACGTTTCACAGTAGCAACTTTCATATCTTTCTTTGCAGTTTGATTTAAAATAGGCCAGATTAAAAGGAAATCTGGATTTGGTTTGGTCATCATCTTTTCAGAAAGCAGAGTGCAGGCACGAGTAGACACAGCGTGCTGCTGAAGCCACTCTAAATTTAGAATTCATCATCTCCACTTCAAACTCTGGATAAAGCAATGAAAGAAAGCTCAGCTCTTGCAGGTTTTGATGGGTCAGGTAGATCACCAGGCTCAAACTTTAGTGTACAGAGCAAGACCTGAATTAAATATAACCTGAAAATCTGGCTTGCTGCTGTGTCTCGGCATGAGATGACACAACCCGTCAGGCCAGGCATGTGTGTGAGATAGAGGCTTGTCCTGCCCCAACCTTGCATCCAGCTGAGCTTGATTCCTTCTTCACTGGCAGGGGAGGATTCATTGTGCCTTGCTCTGATGCCTATTGTTGGAGGAGGGCGGTATCTCTCTCTTTCTCTCCTTTTCTGTTAACTAGAAAAGCAGCCTCAATTAACAGATCACATTATATGTCAAACTTTATTTTTGGATAGTTCAAACTGGGGTGAAATGAGTCTCAACCAGCACATCCAAACCCACCATAGCCACAGCTCTTGCACCTAACACTATGCTTAAAGTAATAACTTTCAGTGTTCTCATTCTGCCCATTTTCTAAGTCACTATTTGTGGCTATTCCCTTGTTTCTTTTCTTTGCCTTAATCATATTTCATCTGTAGTTTTTTTTCTTCTCCTTGTGTCAGGGCATCCTTGTGTCCTATTCACTTTTCTCACCTCCCTTTCTTCCTGTTCTTTATAGCTTGCCTTCTTGCCCTTTGGGAACAAAACTGTCTGTGGTATCAGCACTAAAATCCAAGGGGAGGATGTGCAGAGGAGAGAGAGGGATATTTCTAAGCTGTGCATCCCTAATTGACACCACCAACCAGCTCCCTGAGTCACAGGTACTCGAAGCAGTGGCACTCAAAGCTTGTTCTCTGCTTAATAAATGTGGTCTTAGAACATCCCTTCCAGCTGATAGACTTCAGAGGCAGCTGGAGATGCTGAGAGCCTTCCCAGGGCTCTTGGACCTGCTGCAAGAGGCAGTGATAGTGGAAATTCAGAGAGAGGGACTCCACAGTCTCCACTGTCCACTCACATCAACACACATGATGAATGAGCTCACGGCCCTGGTGACACTATACTTTTTCTCCTGAAATACCCAGCCCATCAGAGGTGTGTGATATGATGAACAGTTAAGAATGAATTGGTGTTTTTAGTGAATGTGTCCTACTTGGGTTTTCTCTTTTCTTCGCTGACCCAGTGCCCTGGAGTGCTTTTCCTGCTAGGAGTGTTCACTAATGGATGCTCTGACTTGCCAGTTCTCAGAGCCAGCAGAGCTCTGCTCTGAAGAATAATTTGCAGCCAAATTCACCAGGAGAGGCAGCCAAACTCCTCTGCACTGCTTGGGCAGTGCTTTGAAAGTTCAGGAAGGATGGCAGCTGGGTACCCAGGGGAGCTTCAGAGGGGTGATTTTCACTGGGGTACAGGGCAGGAACCTCCCTGCTGCTGGAAGGGGCCTGCTGATGTGAAGATCTGTCATGGCACTTTTCAGGGGAGTGTTCCAGTCTCTGGTGCAAAGCAGGCTGTTGCCATGCTCGTGCTTGCATGTTTTGGTTTTGGGAATTTCATTCCCAGGCACGGTCTTGATGCACAAAGTCATGTTCTGTAAACTACCGAAGTTCCCACATCTGTTCCCAGAGGAGGGGCTTCGGTGATAGTCTCTAGAAAACAACCAGTGGTTCCCAAGGGTCCCACCTCTAGAGTAAGCACATCTGTAAATGTACAAAAAGAGTCAAAAAAATAAAGGAGGGGTCTCTTGCTTGCAAGAGCTCCACGCAGCCTCTTTAATACACTCCCTGCCTCGTTCCTGTGTGTCCCCCACAGCGATATCAGGCACCAGAATTTGGGTTCATTCTCCTGGATTTAATCATTTGCACTAGTGCAAGGACAAAACTGCTCTGTCAGCACAGGAATAAATAAAATAAATAACCCCCCAGGGTTGGAGGTAAGCAAAACTGACCCTCAGGCCTCTGTATTCTCTGCTCCAGGTTTAAAACACTGCTGCCAGGTAAATGTGAGGAATGAAGCTCAATGCTAGTAAATACTTTTGAACTATGCCCTGGCAGTGGGTAATTTACAACACACCTGAAAATCTCATCTAGGTCATATCCAATTCACAGAAGTTTGTTTCCAAGGTAGTTATTTATAGACTACCTTCCTGACTCTTGGGTTTTTTGTGGAAATGTCTGAACATCAGCTCTCTGAGCAATCCCCATAAAATTAATATTTTCAATTTTAATGGTGAATAAACAGTTTAAGGGAAATGAAGTATTATCCAACAAATCCTTCCTTTCACTTAAAGCTCTGAGACTTTAAATAGTTATTAGCAGTGTCTTGGCTCTGCAGCGATGTTAAAAGGCTCTGCACCATTCTAAGGAGGGAAACTGTTGGAGTCCAGGGCATGTGGAAAATCCCTCGAGCTGCCCTGGGGGTCCAAGACCCTGGCTGGGACCCCAGGAAAGCATTGCCTTTGACCTTAGTCCATGGTGTTATAAATGGAATCAGCCAAATTATTAATAAAATAATTTTTTATTGAAAAATTGAGTGGAACAATCGAGAAATGCCACAATCAAGGTCAGTGTCGAGCCTGAGGTCGCCACTGGGTGAACTCAAGATATGGCCTCTATCGTACCGTTCACGACATGTGCACTGAGCGTCCCACTTTTATACAATGTTTCACTACACAGTATGTGATCTCAGTCTGTTTTGCCGTTTCCCCCTAGAATACATATTCATGTAGTCTTGATTTTTGGCTGCTGGTCGGCTGAATGGATTTCTGAGAAGTGAACTGTCCATGAGTAGTTTTACAGGAATCAGGTATTGGGATTCTAGATAGCATGGATAAGATGCATATCAGTAGTTAGGCTGTGGGTCATTGGTAGGCCCATCAAAGCTGAACACCCATCTCTGTCCAGGTGCATCCTTCTTTCTCTTGTTAATTTAATTTCCTTGGGTGCAGTGATGATACCATCTTGGATGGTGGCTCCAGGCAGAAGGGCTTGAGGTATGTGGTTTCGGGTGCGGGGGTTTTGATTTAAAGGCACAGTGTGGATTTATTACATTATTCCATAAACATATTTACAGTAAAACCAAATTATATACAGCATTTATTACAATGGGAAAAACTTCCAACACTTAGAGATTAATTAAAAGCAACAAAGATTTGAAATAAATAGTAGTTTAGTTTGTCACAGGGTGAAAATTTGTAGTTTTGGGTTTTTTGGTATGGAGATAGAGGAGAGCAAGATGGAGAATTTTGCGCAGTGTCTCATGTTCTTCTGCTCCATTTTCTGCTGTGACGGTGGCATAGACACATTGGTAGAATGGGTTTGATACAGAAATTGCGTGCTTAGAATAGGTAGTGATTATTGGCACAAAACTGTAAACATCATACATTTGAAGAGTTAATTGGACTAGAAACCTTTAAAATACCTTGGAATCTTCTGTCGAGGGACAGAAAGGACTTGTTAAGATGTGTTTCTCAGTCCGTTAAGCCAGGTTTTGGTGGCGTGCAGAACTTGAGATAAGAAATAGAATAAACATCTCTGAAGACCAAAGCTGCAAGTCTTGTTTATCTTCTTAATCCTGGTACAGGACTTTAGGAGGAAAAAGAAAACCTCTAATCAGGGGCTCCTGGAAGGGAGTTCCAATAGGAAACAATCCATTTGATTAAAAACAAACAGAAAATGACACTTCAGATTACAGTGTTTGGAAAAATGATTAGCAGTTTTGTCTTCTCTGTAGCAGAGCCAGAAATAGGGTTTGGGTTTGTTTCCTCCTTTAAACCTCCTTTGCCTTACAAGTTTTTTTGGTTCTTTCTCATGACTTGCCCCTGTTGGAGCAGTGCTGGTATTTCTCTGGGCAGATCCAACAAGTTGCTCCCCACACTGAGTTCTTCATGTGCTTCATGCTCTTCATTTGTAGATGTGGGACCTTTTGGGGCTTTTTGTTCTATTTTAGGCTCTGTTTTTCCCTTTAGCTGTGTAGGAAACAGCCTGCTGTAATCTCAGAGGACAATAACTTAAGGTTTGGGAAATCTGAGGAAACTTTTTCTCCTCAAATACCTATACTTTTTCTTTCTTAAAAAAAAACTTTACAACTTTCAAAGAGTTCTCTACACAGTAGTGAACAGAAGCAAGATGTGATTATTGAATAGGATTTCAAACTGCACAATGCCCCCCCCCCTCCAAAATCTGCTATTTCAGCTCATGAAGTCACCCCCTCCTCCCATCTGAAGGGCTCAGCTCCCTCCTCTCTGGTGCCAGAAGACCCTGGATTCTGGGAACTGAGCCCTCTGCTAGAAGGGTTGTTGCAGTCAGGCTTCATGGAAAAGATAAGGTGGTAGCAAATTGCTGATGGCAGAATGAACGAAAACAAATTATTGTGCCTGAAATCAAATTAATTTTAATTAATGCTTCTAATCTATCTAGTGAAAGTTCTAAATGCCATTTGTGCCTTCATTTTTGCTCTAAACAGTGACAAACTCATCAGAGACAAAAAATTTGCAATGTGTGCCACTAAAGCTAAAATATACCAGAAGTGGAGTAATTTGGGAAAGAATTTCATTGTGGGAAACTTTCTGTAGCCCTGAAGTTCATGTATCACATCCCACCTCTGAGGGCTTTAAATACCACTGGGATTTGTACTGGGATTTGTACTTGCTCCCAGTCAGACAGCCTGAGCACTCTTGCAGACACCCTCCCCACATTCCCAGTCCTGTCTCTCACCTCTCCCTGTGTGCTCCAGCAGGGAAAGATCTGGCTGTGGATTTCCTCTGCAGGCAGCTTCCTGAAAAGCCACCACCACCGTCCTGCCTGGGGATGGGGGAAGCTTTGTCTTTATCTGGAGAAGGAGTCTGAGCCATCCAGAAGGCAATTTATTCAGAGTTAAATCTGATTAACACCTTTTCCCCAGCACAGGCTCTGTAGAAGCCTAAGCAAGATGAGCTGGCACAGATCTTTATTTTTCATGTCCATTCAGTTTTTCTTTCTCGTTTCCTCTTAAAAAGTTACAAAATACTACATCTTGCCAGTGTGTGCGTAGCTTGCACATTGGAGACATTCTACAAGACTGAGACAAGATCTTGTTGGGGGTTTTGTTGTGGTTTGATATTTTAAATCCAAATTTTGTGTCCTACAGGAGAAGAGAACAGTGATTTAAGAGCAGAAGAGTATAAAGTGGTAATAAATAATCAGGGGCTAGGATTTAAAAGCAAGTTCCTCACCTGAGAGTAAGAGAAGAGTTTGGAAACTTCCCAGTAGCAGCAGAGATGGGGGACAGGTGAGGAAAAAGTGGTTAAAAAAAAAAGCTTTAAAGTAAAACCTGCTAAAAGCAACCAGAGGGGACAGCAGGCAACCTGGGACTGGGGTGGAAGGGGACAAAGCTGTACCTCTCATCACAAAGTGCAAGGTTTATCTGGGCTACTGCCCTGTGGCCATTAAGGGAAGAGTTTTTTGGGTGGAAAGACCCACTCCCATCTGGAGCAGTGGCCCAAGTCCTTGCAGGCAACATGTGGAATGAAGCAAAAATGGGAACACAGCTCTGATTCTGCCGAAGCCCCAGAGCACCTCAGTCTCTTACTTTTGATCTTTAAGAGGAGCTGATTGCATGTTCTTCAGACCTTTGCTCCTCAGCTGTAGGAAAAAAAGCTCGGTGAGCTGAGCTGGTTGCTGATTCACCTCTAGGAGCAGGAACACCATCAGAGTCTGATAAAAGATTTATTCTTGGAGGGGTCTTCCTGGAGCACTTTCTCACACACTTGAAAAGATGCAAATGTTATGTACAATCTGAATGACATGATCAATCTCATTGCTGGTTAATTATTGCAGATGAGAGGAAACTTTGAACTGAAACAAGCCCTTTTGAAAAGGAGCCATTGTTTTTCCCATCCCACAAATTTGATGCATCTTGGTTCTGCTGGTGCTTAAATGTGTGAATAACCTGTGAAGAGCCTCAAATGTTTCTCTCTTTTCCATTACATAGAATAAGGTAGATCTCTGTAATCTTCTGTCCTATAACCTCTGTGGTACATTTAACAGCAGAAAACAACCAGTGCCTTAAAATAAAAATGAATTTAGGTTTGCATTAGGATGCAGAGAGGAGTTATTTTTGTTGCTGTTTTCTTTTTCTGCTTTTTTTTTTTTTTTTTTTTTTACCTGCTCTGAATAGAGATTATTTTAAGTCTTTGGTGTTTATGCTTCAAGCTAATGCAAATAGAACAGTGACTAAACCTGCTGGGTTTTTAATGTATGCAGAGAATCACAAATGTTATGGATTGTTTATGTTATCTGAAAGAAATCTCAAAGAATTAGATAGAGTAGTGAATTATAGAAGGAAAAATTTCCTTCCTACCATTGTGGGTTAAGCGAAATGTAATCTATTTCAAGGAGCTCAGTGTAGTATTTTAAAGGTGAATTTATGAGTTTAGCTGATGAAAACTCTTGGGTTGGTACAACAGAATATATATAGACTTCAGAAAGATAGATTTTTTTTATCTCAGAGCCCTTCATATTAAGTAACTAGACAGCACAAAAATTAATAAAGCGTGTATTAGAGGGTTTTAAAATTGTCTAACTAATGATCCTCAAAACGACCATTGTCAGCTGCTGGCACAGTGGGTGCTCTCCAAAGCTCACCTTTTCTCCCTTTGCATGATGCAAATCAGCTGACTGGAAATGGCACTGGCAGGAGATTCCAGCCCACAAATCAGGGCAGTGCCACAGGGAGAGAGGGGAAAGGATGGCCACTGGGAAAAAATATGGAATATGAGTTCACCTATAGCCAAAATGTGAGTGTGGTCCTTAATCACATATCTTTTGGAGAGGGAACAGAGCCTCTGTGCAATAATTGCTGTATGCAGAGTCTGTCTAGGCCAGCAGTTCAAAACGCTTTGGGGTAAATCGGGGGCCCCTCTAAGAAGGTTTACAAAAATAATAGCAGGATTCATTAACATGCCTTGTTCTGAGAAACCTGAACAATTTGCTTAGCTATTAAAATAACAGTTTTGTGTTCACCAAGGCGAGTCTGAACTCTCCACATTTGGAACAAAAGGTTGTAAGGGGAGCCCTTTCAGTAGAGCAGATAAAGCTCTAATCACATCCTGGAAGTTGAAAAGAAGCCTCTTCACTCAAGAAATACCAGTGAATGGTCACTGGGACAATAACAGAGGTTGTGGTCAAGTACCATTGCTGCAGAATTCTAGATGCATTTAGCATTGATGTGGAATTAAAAAATGATGCATTGGGATGACCTGTAGCTCTTGCTGTGCAGTTTAGGTCAGCATTTCAAAGCAATTCTTTCATAGCAATTAGTTTACCCCGTGCCAGGGGAAGAGTCCCAAGACTCCTCTGAATTAGTCCCACTAATCTCTCTGAACACCTGAAATGTAACAGCCTGGGGGAAATTGTGTGTTTTTATCAGTGTCCTGGAGACAGAAACCCATTTTGCCCTGTGGTCTCTGTGAAAGACAATCAGCATTTTCAGCAATCTGCCCCATCAAAGCTTTCGATTTTTTTCTGTATCGCATTGTCTTTGCACAGAGTGAAGAACCAAGGATGCTTTTGAAATAGGAACTCTATTTTTTATTCAACATTCAGGCCTGAAAGTTGATGAAAACAGCAGCAATTAGAGCGGGTGAGAGTGAGTAAGGTGCCTCTTCCATTTGATTTAGTAAAGAAACTGAGTTGTCTCCCCTAGGCGCTTGTCTTGCAGCCCATGTGACTACAGATGGTTGGCACTTTGAAGGAAGCCTGTAGTTTAAAAGCAACTCTGAATCATCCTGCCTGCTTTTCATGGCATAGCACCACTTCCCCGTGGTGCCCGGCTTTCTCTCTGACTGGCAGCACCAGTGAGCTGAGCTTGGGGGCTGCTGGAGGGGCCTGGGGAGCATGGGAGAGATTCTGGGGCTGCCTCAGCCCATTTGGCACAGAGCACTCCCTATCTGCTGCCTGTGCTCCCTCCTCAGCATTCACTGTCAGGGGAGGATTTCTCTTGCACTCCTTCCCCCTTGAGATCAAAGCTGTGATGTGTGTCTGTTGCAGGGTGTGGTGAATGATAATTCATATTTTCATAATGTTGTTATTGTAGTGAAATGATAGTTTATATTTTTATAATGTTGTGGTTATTATAAATCAGAAACTAAAGTGTACCCTTTTAAGAAAGCCAAAAAGCCCCCCCCAAGCAGGGCAGAGGGCTTGGAAAATTTTGCAGGAACCTTCCCCGTCTTGGGAGAAGAGGACAAAGAAATTACAATTCCAATAGAAGGTGAAGAATGACCAGGACGCGGGCAATCAGGCCGTTGATGAAGCTTGATGGCTCTGAGATAGTATCTTATCAGGGCCATCCAACTGCCCGGGAACTCCCTCCACCCAGGAAACCTTTTCAAACAGAAGATCCTGCCACCAGAGATTTCGACATCCATCTAAACCAAGGCACTGAGAGACAAAAGAATTTATAGAAATCTCGGACTCACGTAAGCCCTGCCAGAAAAAGTATAAAACAGCTGGCTTGGGCTCGGGTTGGGGTGAAACCAGGGGGAGTGTAACGCGGTAGAGGTTGCGCTCGGGGTTTCACCAAGTGCTGGCACTGTTTCCTTGTTTCGTTGGTTTTGTCGATTTTCTCTGTCCGAAATTTTCGTTGGCAAATAAATAATTTTTGATGGAATTGGCTCTTTAAATTTATAACACAGGGGGAAGCTGAATCTTGCTTGGAAATAAGACAAATGTCAGGGCTCAGCTCTGGCTTGATGGCTTGGGGTGATTCATGTTATAAATTGGCCAGGAGACCAGCTCCTTTGAAAAAGCCTTTATTAGGAATCAGCTCTGGGTAGGGGGCCCGAGGGGCTGCGCACGCCGCCGCTGCTCCCTGAAGACACTACGGAGGAGGAGGTGCAGGTCGAATCTGCTGCTGCTGCTGCTGCTGCAGAGTCGGGATTCCTTCCTCACGGGGGTTCCAATAGAATCACTTTGGCTCGTGTGGTCCAGGGGCGTTACCTTTCTCCAGTTCCTTTCAGGCCATGGCGACAAAGTAACAAAAGAATGCCTGCCGCCTGCAGGTAGCTAGACGTGTGCCTCGCGCAGTTTTGTCCTTCTTAGGTCCAGTTTCTGTGTCGGCTCGCTGTCCCAGGGGTTTTTCTAGCTCCAACTGGACTTTCGGCCGCAGCCAGGCACCATGGGAGTTCTTTCATCTCCATATTGGGCGGAGCCCACAGCTCGACGGCCGAGGCAGGGAGCAGCAGGAAGCGGCGGGGGGGCGGAGCGGCAAGGCGGCGGCGGCGTTTCGTCGGGAGAGGGGAGAGCCGAGGATTTAGGGAGAAAGGGTACAGAACTTGGACATAACGAACAGAAATTCAGGGTACAGATTCAACATGAACGGTTTGAAACAAGCGAGTAACAGTGCAACTTTAATTTTACAGCAAAACAATGTAACAGTACAACTCGGGAGTGCATAACCTGGGGCTAATTTCTTTCAATTCATGTAGATTTCTCTGTGCAACATAGAAGGGGGTTGGATTGTTTCACTTCCACGTAGAGCCACAACGCTCAGCCTTGGGGGCTCCAAATGGGGTCCAAAATGCACCACCATCCCCAATATTGTAATGATTTCAATTACTCCAATGATATCTCAGGGTAGCAGGGCTAATTAACGGGCACTTACAGCAGTGTGGCTGCAGATTTTTCCCCCTGTGCTGGTTCCTCTTTCCCATTCTCCTCTTTCCTCCTTGGTCAGCCTCCACTGTTTGTGGCTGGCCTAGGGAGGGATGGACAGGAGCTACTGGAATGGGAAAATGAAAGCTCAAACTGCCCAGAAGGATGCTGTAAAAGTTTGTCTCAAGGCTGTTCTCAAGCATGGAGGCTAAGTAATTACCATCCTGCTTCCCAAGACATGTTTTGACCTCTTGTTTAATTATCTTTCCAAAAATTGTCCATTCCTTAAGGTTGCTGGGGGTTTTTTGCTGCACAAACTGCTGCCAATGTGCTCAAAAGAGATTATTTTACAGCAAAAGCATTTTCACAAACAGGTTTAATGTTCACTTTTCTTCCTTTACCTGAGGGCTCTCTACCTATTTTTATTCCTTATATTCCCTTATCATGCACTGGAACCTAAGGCCCTGTTTACTGAGCAGGATCCTGCCTGTCCATCCCAGCCAGCCTGCCTGTGAGCAGTGGACAGAGCAGAGACCTCATCTTGGGGGGCTGGTTTTGTTCACAGCACAGCTTAGCTGGAAATGAATCCAGTGGCCACAGAAGTTCCTGGTGCTTCTCTGGGTCCTGCAGAAGCCATCATGTGTCTGATATGGGCACCAGGCTCCCTGTTTGACTGACTGCTCGTGACAGGGTGGGTCTGTGAGGGGCAGAGCGCTGAGATCTGCAGCTCTGCCCACGTTCTTTCTCCCAGGGCTGGTGGGACAACCCCTGCTGCATGCACAGGGCAAAGTCAGGCTCAGAGCCACCAACACCTCTTCTGGCTTCAGGTCTACTGCTGCTTTGGGAAGTTTCAGGTGCTGGTAGAAGCTGTTTGCCTGTTGTCACTGCATATGAAACAGATGTTTTCCCCCATAACAGTGTTTGCTATGCTGGGGAAAGTCACTTCTGCCTCAATCTACCCTCTGGAAAAAAGCATTTGTGAATTAGCAGCAGTCTTTTGGGTGGAGAACACAGGCTTTCCAGCGACCTGCTCAGTAACTAACATGTGGCACATGAAATGAGCTAATGGTATTTTTATGTAGGAAAGAGAGAGGCCAATCACTCATTCACACTCATTTTACGGTCTGTTTTATTCTTTCTGATTCAAACTAGCCAGATTCCAGCACCTTTTCATCCATTAGAGGAGCAGACTTCAAAACCCTTCTGCCTGTCTCATACTTACTCCATCAAACTCATTAAGCAAATGCCTCCGTGCATCTCATGAATGTGGTTGTTCAGCTCGGTACTTCCAGATGTAAAAATCATATAGTGATGGCCACAGACTGAGCCTTTGGCTCCTCCAGCCAGCACAGACAGGAGAAGGAAATGCAAGGCTCAGCTAATGTCTGTCAGAAAAATGCATGGAAAGTCCTCTAAGACATCAGACTCGAATGGTCCTGGTCCAAAACCAAGGTTGGGGAGGAGGAAAATAATTCTAAGGGTTAGTTACTACAGTTAGACTGATTTTGGGGAAAATTCTCTAGACAAAAATCCCGAATTATCTTCTTCCTAGAGTGTTGAAAATATTAAGCTGGAAGGGGAACACGTCCCAGAGTATCGTTACTGTTATAAATGGGCCAGGAGACCAGCTCCTTTTAAAAAGGCCTTTATTAGAAATCAGCTCTGGGTAGGGGGCCCGAGGGGCTGCGCACGCCGCCGCTGCTCCCTGTAGACACCACGGAGGAGGAGGTGCAGTCGAATCTGCTGCTGCTGGTGCTGCTGCAGAGTCGGGATTCCTTCCTCACGGGGGTTCCCATAGAATCACTTTGGCTCGTGTGGTCCAGGGGAGTCACCTCTCTCCAGTTCCTTTCAGGTCATGGCGAGAAAGTAACAAAAGAATACCTGCTGCCTGCAGGTAGCTAGACATGTGCCTCGCACAGTTTTGTCTTTCTTAGGTCTAGTTTCTGTGTCGGCTCGCTGTCTCAGGGGCTTTTCTAGCTCTAACTGAACTCCCGGTCGCAGCCAGGCACCATGGGAGTTCCTTGATCTCCATATTGGGCGGAGCCCACAGCTCGACGGCCGACGGCAGGAAGCAGCAGGAAGCAGCAGGGAGGGACTACTAGACAGCGGCGTGCGGGCTTTCAATGGAGAGGGGAAAGCCCAGGATTTAGGGAGAAAGGGTACAGAACTTGGACATAACGAACAGAAATTCAGGGTACAGATTCAACATGAACGGTTTAAAACAAGCAAGTAACAGTGCAACTTTAATTTTACAGCAAAACAGTGTAACAGTACAACTCGGGAGTGCATAACCTGGGGCTAATTTCTTTCAGTTACTATTTGGAACGGTGGTAGTAACAGCACGTAAAAACTCCGGTTTCTTCAGAGGGCATTATAGTGAAGGTTTATTGAAAGACACACTCTTTTATACAGTGTTTTGGTACAATGAATGATTGGTCATTTAGAACAACACCTTCTTGTAAACATCTTTGCCAGTAAACAAGTTGGAAAAACACCAGGTGTCAGGAAAAGGGATATCTACAAGGATTGTTTGGGTTTCTCCTTATGATTTCCCAGGCCAGAGTAGGAGAGTTATGTACTTGGCTTTCCCACAGGCCCAAGCTAGTGCCTGAAGCCTAAAAATCTATTTTCTGACCACTGTCAGTTCCCACACCAGAGAACTCTGATTGCAGGTGGTGGAAATGGCTGGAGCCTTCTGCCATGAGGCTTTGGTTTCCACACAGCTCTGCAAATGTCCTGAGCTGAGGACTCCTTTGCTGTAGTCACTGGAGGCTGTGTGAAGTGGGAGTGCTGCTAGTTAGGCTCCTAAATCCCTTTTAGGATCTGACAGGCTCAGAGTGCATCCTGCATTCCTTTAGCTTTTCTTTAGCCTTCTCCTTTCCCTATTCCAGAGAAATGGAAACAGCAACTCTTCCAGCTATGGTGAACCAGCTTACATCTGGTTGGGGAAAGGTTTGAAGCTGTAGGCAAGGACTTGGAGTTGTGAATTTTATACCTTGGTGTTGTGGATAGTAATTCATGTTTTCATAATGTTTGTGTAATGTGATAAATATAGTATGTAATTCAGTTTTATGGTAAATATGTTTTATAAAAATCTACACTGTAACCCTAAAGCCAAAGTCACAAATGCCTGCAAACTATTGTGGCATCGCTGCCAGCTCAGGAGAAAACCACATTAGCAGAAGAAAAGAGGGTGCAGCTGGGAGGAGATGGATCATCACCACTGATGAGTCTACCAACGACCCAGCAATTAGCAACTGATATGTATCTTATCAGCATCCTCAAGGTGGTGAATCCCAAAGCCCAATTCCAGTAAATCTACTCAGGGGCATCTCCCTGCCCGGAAATCTATTCAACAAGGTCGGCAGCAGGGAAACAAAGATACATGAATATGTATCTCAGACAGGACTGAGATCACATACTGTACAACGAAACACTGTATAAAAACCAGCAGCACAAGGCACACTTCGTGAAACTCGTGCAATACAGTGCGACAGAGGCTGTATTCGTGATTTCACCCAGTGTCGACACTGCCTTCTTGATTGTGAGCTTTGATGATTTCGCTGTCCGAAAATTTCTCTGGCAAATAAATCACTTTTGATGAAATTGGCTGTCTAAAATTTATTACACTTGGGAAAGGTGAATCCTTACATTTTTTCATAATTCTGTAAAAAGCCAAGCCAAGGCTGCCTACCAAGGGCTGCTGTTGAAAAAGGCAGAGGATGTGCTGTAACTGTTGCTGTCTGTGCAAGCCTCATCTCACTGTGAGACCCAAACTCATAGGCAAGGCTTCAGAGAAGACTACTATTAATGCCTTCACCTTACAGGCAATCAGCTGGATCTGCAGCTCCACAGACCCATCAGGGCACAAACAAAATGCCTGCTCCAGAAAAAGAGCAGCACTGGGCTGTGCCATCTCTAAAAGCTCAACCTTTTAGTGAATACAAATGAGAAGCATCCCAGGTGAGGGAAGGGAATTTGGGGTCGACTCTGCCAAGCACCAGCATCCCTGCCTTGGCCCAGAGGCAGGACAAGGGCAGGGTACCCCAGGAACATTAGGAGAATGAGCCCAAACTGATTCTCTGGCATATGATTCATTGCACTAGTCAAATCACTTTAAAAATCAGGATCATACTTTGATAGGAAAATATTTATTAAAACATTACCAAATGCTTTCCCCACATGCTTATTGCCTCATACCTCATGTCAGTCACTGCTGGCTGACTGCAGACCACTGTTTGCAAAAGTGCCCTGGAAGTTCTGCATACATGGGTAATTAACATATATTTCTACATTATCCATAATATAACTTTCATCTCTTTAGCCTTACAATTTTCACAGCTTTTTTTTAATAGAGAGTCTGTAGTGCAGGGACACTCTTGATTTGATGGGAGCTGATGAATAGGGTAAGATAAATAACATATAAATATTTCTTTGAAATAATGCAGTTGCTGGCAGAGTGAATCAGATGTCTGTCTCATGATGGTAGCTGTCACTTTATTAGGCTTTTTAATTCAACATTGAATCTATGCTTTATAGCCAGCTATTCATTTTCTACTTTGTAATTTTTCATCTACAACATGTTCATTACACACCTAAAATATTTGCACATCTTCTCAAATGCAATTTGCAGTGAGAAATTTCAGCTGGCAGAACAACACTAGCAAACTGAAAGTGCAGTGAAATCCCTCAGGTTCAGAGCGGGATCAGTGTTGGTGGGGGGTAGTCAGGCAGATTTTCTGGTGGATCACATGATGGTTATTTGGAGACTGGAGAGAAGAATCAGAGCTGAAATGATGAGCTGTGGTTATTAAGTACTTTCAGAATTCCTATGCAAACAGATCCACTTCCAGAGCTCACTCTGGTCTGCAGACCCCAGGGAAGACAAGAACCAGTCACAGCTCCCAAAGGCAGTGTCAGCTCCTGGTTCACACTGCTTTTAGGTCATTACAGTTTTTAAGGAGTGGGTAGAGGGTTAACTTCTGGCACTTGACAATGAAAAGATCTGTGCACCCATCCAAAGTTAGAGATTAAAGCTATCAGACAAACTTAAATGAATGATAGCCTGATTCACCAGGATGAGTCAGGCGTGTTCTAGAAGAACTCCTTTCTGCCTGTGTTTTTTTTGTGTAGAGGACTAGGTATCAGTAAAGTGTTGCTGGCGTTGTCACTGAAAACAGAATAGTACAGCAGGACAAAGCAATGAAATTGCTCATGAAATTTGCACAGGTGAGGAAAGTCACCCAGATCCATTTCATATTCTTTTCAAACTGCTCTAGAAATGCAGTAATCTAGGAAGATGCAAGTGCCTGTCTATTCTCTGGAGTCTCTTTGTACTTGTTCATTGCAGTGAAATCTCTTGAGGTAACTCTGCTTGTACTCTGTTGAACTGTGAAATGCTGGAAGATATATTTGCAAAGAAGGATTTTCTTGGGGCAATGTTGTCTCCAACACAGCAGCTGCTTTCCCAGTCATCCTCTTCTGGTTTACCTGTTTCACTTATTTCTCTCAGCAGCATTTTCTGGGCAACATTTTGAAAATTGCTCTCAGGCTGATGAGTAAAATGAAATGGGATCTCTGCCTCATCCCTGCTGAGGTCCTTTGGATTGCAGTTCCCACGTTGTACCAGGCTCCAGGCAGATCTGCTGTGGTCAATCTGCTTCTGTCAGCCAGGGAGGGGCATTTGTCTGGAACAGCCTTGGAACAGCCTTGGAAACCCAAAGAATGGCACTATCTAAACAAATGCTACTTTAATTATTTGGCATGGGTCCAAAACCAATTGTAATAACAAAATTTGGGATTTGGGTTGCAGCTGCCAGCCCCTCATTCTTCCCTGAGTGTTTTTTTGTGGGTGACTTTATTTGTTGCCTGAGGAAGAGGGTGGGTGGGGTGGCAAACAGATGGAAAACTGAAACAGAGAGATTAAAATCCTGAGCCCCCAAAACCTGGAACTCAAAACTAAGAATATCACAGTGTTCAGAAAGATTAGGCTTTTGATCCTGTTGGCAAACCCTGCTGTTTCCCAGCTGGTCAGCCAGCTCTAGCATCCTCCAGGCACAATTGCAACTGAGAAATGACTGGAGAGCTGCTTCTGTGCTCAAATCCTCACTGCCAGATGTACAGTTATTGCTTCTGAAGAAGTAGTGAGACACTCTAGCTTGGAGCACAGCAGGTTCCAAGCAGCTTGATTTCCTTTGGACAGCTCTAGCACTCCACTTTGTACCTTACCTCTAATTCTTGAGCACAGCTGACATCCCTCATCCCTTGACCTCTGCTGGCTGTGCTGTCCTGTAGCTGTGATTACTTCAAATGGCTAAAATACATGAGAGCATTTATAAGGTCATGTAAGATTTGGCTAAGGAGAAAGGTGAAAGGGGCAAGTCTCCTTTCAATGAGATCTGGTTTTCCTCTCACAGATATATAGCTTTCCTTCCTGACTGCTCCTTAATTAACATGAAAATGGACTAAATATTTTAAGTAAATCAGAATTTCAAGAAACAGTTATAGCAGTCTCATGTTTAAATGTATGCAGCACTGTGCACGTCATCATTGAATAATGAATTAATAAATATATATGAAGGAATTTTTAGCCCAGAAAGCATTCCCCATTTTAGCTTCCAGTCAATTGCCCTATTTACTGCAGGTCGTTTTTAGCAACACTATCAGTCCTGGAAGTAGCCTTGTCAATATTTCAGTTGCTTTGGTGCACAGAGCCATTGCATTCAGTTGAATTGTAATCCTTAAATTGGCAAGCAAACAGGTTTGCTCAGCTTGCCTGTTCCCTTTTTGGTAACAGAAACTTGGAAAACCTGCATAGGGTAAGGATGAAGCCTCTTGTCTGACACAGCTGTGAGATTCTGTTGTCCACAGTTCAACCTCTCTATGATGCTGCTGATTTGAAGGGTACAGAGAAACTTCATGAACAGAAAAAATCCTATCATAGGTTGATCTAACCCTTTCAAAGACAAGGAGAGCTAAGTATTTAAATCACATCTTCTCTGCTCTCCCTGGGAGAGAGTTCATCTCCTCCTCCCCATTTTTAAAGGCATTTATAGCCCTTGGACCTGAACCTGCTAAAATGTAAGGCTCAGTTGTGACTTGGATGACAAGAATTTGGACTCAGTTTGACGCCACTGTATGGAGCAGGTGTCCTGTCCCAAGCTCCTCCTCTCTGTCCCTATGGTCAGACAGGCTGCTGGGGGCAAGGGTACCCCATGAGGGATGTGGGTGTGCTGCAGCCTCTCCTGACCCAGCACTGGCCCTGCCTGATGTCCCCCTGGGCTGAGAGAGGGAGGGACACTGAGGCAGAGGGATTGCAGTGCCAGGAGTCTGACTGGTGTCCTGTCCTTAACCCCCTCTCCTCAGCACCACCCAGCACAGTGTGCAGGCTCCCAGCATGACCAGTGCCAGTCCCCAAAAGAGATGAGACCCATGTCTGCCCCTGCAGATGTAACTTCCACTCCCAGAGCTCCCGTCCTTACAGTGCCATGTTTGTGCTGTAATTCCTTGCTGTGCCTCCTGCTGCTGTCAGAGACCTGCTGGCGACAGGAAAAAACCTGTGGGAGAGGGAGCACTATTAGGTACAAGGAGGGCCCACCATATAATGACAGTGGTGATACATTAACGATTGACAAAGGCATAAAGTAAATGGACTGGCAAATAGTTTTCCCTGGAATCTCATTTTATAATAGCCATATCAAGTGCTACTTCTAATAGAGGAGGTAAAAAGATAAGATGCCTGGGGAATGTGATTTTTTAAAAATTGAGTGCTGTTAAGCTGCATGTGAGACAGGATTTGGGTTTAGTGTTTAGGTTGTGCACGATGGAGTGCAGTCAGCAGAGCTGGGCTGTGGCTGGAAGTAGGGTATCAGGTCACACAATTCTGTAAGATGAAACCAACATTTGTTCAGGCCTGGATTCAACTTGGCTCTAAAGTATGTGTATTAAATCCCATTGACTTCAGTGGGACTATTCCTGTCCTTTTAAAGTTACATAAGGGCTTAAGTATTTTGCTATGTTGAAGCCTCCCATTGAGACTTAAATTCATTCTTCTATGTAACATAAAATATCCCAATGACAATATTTAGTTCTAGCTAGGAAAAACCAGAGAAAAGATGAATTACATTTCTCATTGAGGACTCAGCATTCACATAAATAGTTTCTGTAAGGTGTTTTCTCATCAAAATTACACGTGCACCATTTACCTGAACATATTCTGAGGTCTAAAATTTTATCTTTGTTTCTCTTCAATTTTTTTTACATAAAAAACAACTAAATCCAGTCTCTGAAGACTGGTCAATCATTTAAGTTATGTTGTGAGTGTTGATTAGCCTGCCAGCAGGGCACTTCCATTTGAATATCACTGGAAGGTGAGAGCCATGATAGAGCACAGGAGGAAAAGAAGCAGCCATGGGGGAAGGGATGGGCTTCTGAAGGCTTCATGAGGCAGGAGAGGACATAAGAAAGAAGTGAACAAAATGTAGAAACTCAGGGCTACTGCATGAGAACCAATAGGATAAACCCTTCTCCTTTGGGGGAAAAATGGTACAAAGAAAGCAGTGAAAACACAAAGCTGATTAAGGTTGTGTGTAAACAACACCAAACAAGGTTGTTCTTAGAGACCTCAGCTGTGCCAGAGGTAGGAGGACTTGAAAGTCCCCCAGCACAGGGATGCCCAGGAGAGCAGGTAGGGCAGGTGCTGTTGCTGCTTCCCAAGGCTCCTGCAGCCCCACAGGACATGGGTGAGCTGATGTGTGCAGGGAGGGATGGAGAAACAGCTGTGGGAAAATGCTCTCTCCATGCCAGGGCAGCCTCTGGGGAGCTTGGCCACAAGCAGGTCATGTAATGCTCCTGTAACACCAAGAAGGACCATGCTGACCAGTTCAGTGAACTGCTGAAGAGAGTTTTATTTATGCCACTCTAAGTTGTATTTATTACATGCTACTACTAGGCACAACCTGCTTGTAGGATGTGAATTAGGAGTATAAAATGAACTCATCAAATGAACTCGTGGTCTCTAGGAACATCTCTGTGAGTAGATGCTTTAGCAGCAGGTCTGGCAGTACAGAGCTGTGATTAATGTAAAGCCTTGGTTTAACTTGCACTCTATTTGGTGGCTCTCACATTCACACAGCTGATGGAGTACAGTGAGTCTGTGGTCTGACTTTGAGCCAGCTGGAGAACCTCAACATAAATCTTGAGCTAAACCTCCCTGTGCTCCTAAGGGTGGGAGTGAGGCAGCTGATGTGCACTCTGCTACTCTTCTGCTCCCTCTTTGGATAAAAGCTGCATCTTCCTGTGGCTGAGCTGATAGGCACTGAAAAATCTCTTCAGAAGATCTGTCCTGTGCAGCTGAATAATTTGTTACAAACAGTTTCTAAAAGCTGGTAGTAGCTTTGTGAATACTGCATGGCAAAGGAGCTGTCAACCTGCCTGTCTGCTGCAAGGAGGCAAACACACAGTAAACCCTTTCAGAGCTGACTTTAGGGGAAAACTTTGACTGCAAACCCAACAGTTGTGATTTCAGGTTATAACATGCCTAATTCTGTGACAGAGCTACTCAGCACAGCAGGGGTGGCATTTGCCAGACATCATTCCTGGAAGCTAACTCAAGTATCTCCAGCTCTGGGAGGCAGTTAAAATTCATATTCAGCCACGGCAGCAGTTTTGCAGGAATGGATTCTCTGCTCTTGTGCCCCTTCAATTGTCAGCCCTGGTTGTGCAAAGTCATTCAACAGGCAGTGATTCCATGCTGGAGTGTTTCACCCTTGTGCTGGGCAGGAACAGCTGACAGGACCAGGTGGAGTACAGAGGTATGGTCAGGCCCAAGTAGCTACTGTGAAAATGTCAGCCAAGAACTCTTTTTTTTCCCCTTTTTTTTTCCCTTTTTTTCCCCCTTTTTTTCCCTTTTTTTTTTTTTTTTCTCTTTTTTTCTTTAATGTCCAAGATATAAATCCTAGAAAATGGCAGGTGATAATGAAAATGCTGACTCAACTGTGGCTGCAGTCACAGTGGCCCTGCTATGACTGAGTGAAGAGAATAGAGAGCTGTCAGCAGATGACTGTATTTTTCAATTTTAGGAACAATTCTCTTGATGTGTTAACCTTATTTACACTTATTTCAGTACACTCATGTCTTTCTGCTGAATGTCAAGGGCAGTTCAAGAATTAAAGGGAATTAGCCATTTCTTCCCATGTCCTCTGCTGTGATTGCTGGAATTGCTTCAGCTTTGAAGCAGGGAATGGGTGGCCAAAGGTTTTGGTGCTGAACAGCAGTGTTGGTGACAGTGTTCTCATCTTGTGTGCACACATATGTACAGACAAGTCCCTCAAAGTCCACAGAGTCACAGATCTGTCTATTTAAATTTAAGACACAATATTATGTTTAATTCAATGAATTGGTGAATAGGCCACCCATGTTCTCTGCTGGTATCTTGGGGTGTCAGTTCAGATGGGTCAGTGATGGATGGGCTCTCCAGAGAAGGAAGGAAATGGACAGTGGGACCACATCAACTTTTTAGGGTCACTGAAGATTTTGAGTATTGTTCAAAGTCCTTCAGAGGTGTTGCTGTCCAAGTCCCTTCCAAGCCAAGTGTTTTCACATGTCCTTATTAAAAGGCAGAGAAGACAGTGGGGAAGAAGCTTAGGATCAGAGAGGAGGAGGATTAGAAAGAGAAAGGGAAAATTAAATGGTACCAACAAATTCATACCAATAATAATATGAGCTGTAACAACCAGCTCCAAATGGCTGATTTCCTTTTGGCCATTTTTACGTAGGAGTTTAAGTATAGATTTGGGAGGCTAAATATAGACAGTCTGAGATACCTATTATGTGAAATCTCAGTTTGAAATTATTCAACATCTTCCTATTTTCTATGAATAATCCGTGTTTTATTGCGCTGTGAGACTGTCTGAACCAAAATCCTTTCAGCAACTACTTCTCGCTGTTAGTTGAATAACTCAGGAGAGATTTCCTTAATGAAAAGCAGCCTTTGTATACTCTTCAGAATATGAACATCTCTGCAGACTCTAATCAGAAAAGAGAGGTGACCAGGATGTGAGATCACACATGCCCTCTACCCCCCACAACTTTTGCTTTTGGGAAAGTTGGACTGGAAACTGTTTCTTTAACAGCTACAACCTGGTTGTTAGAAACCTTGTACAGGTTTTTGGAGGGAAGTACCATATCAGATTCTTCATCCTGAGCCTGCCCATCAAGATCTCATTTACCCAGATAACATGAGCAGCTTGTGCAGTATTCACTGTGCAGTCATGTCATGCTTGAGATTAAACCCCATCTGATGAATGAACCCAACACTTCTGTGAGTAATTGCTAACCATTAAAGCCTCAAACTGGCAACAGTCCTGTAGCACAGTCAGGGAAATGGTAAAAAGCTGTAATTGCAACCTGTGCTTGTTCAAAATAATTCCAGTCTTATTGTGCCACATATAGATTGACTGGTGTATCACTATATACTAATATAGAGT
Source organism: Phylloscopus collybita (assembly GCA_027886175.1). Classification (NCBI taxonomy): domain Eukaryota; kingdom Metazoa; phylum Chordata; class Aves; order Passeriformes; family Phylloscopidae; genus Phylloscopus; species Phylloscopus collybita. The sequence goes on from JAJNNQ010000057.1 coordinate 8,736,236, forward strand.
ATCAGTGCCTGCCCACCCCAGCAGGAACCTCTGGAGCTGCAATTCATTGAAAAAGGTCTTTGAAGGCTATAAATATGCCAGCATTGCTCCCTGTTTCTAAATCAGAGCAATGGAAGCTAGATATATGCTGACTCTAGTTGTGACGGATCCTGAAAGCGATTCTTATTCATTTTGATTCTTGCCCAGAATATCTTTCTTGCAGTCCTACTTCTGAACTGTTGAAGAAAACAACACTGTCAACTCACCCTTCAGCCCTGCGCTGCAGAGGAAAGGCTCTGCACAGCTGATTGCAGAGTAAAACACAATATTGGTAATTTCCCTTCTTTCTGTACCAAATCCTGACTCCCATTAAGTGTCAGGGCCAGGATCTTTACCTGCTTTCCCCTGGCACTGCAGCATTGATGCCATCAGCATTCTTTGGTTTCATTGGCAAGAGGATGCAGGCTCATGGCTTCATTAGCCTAGAGGATGCTTTGGGCTGCCAGCACTGTGCCTCCCACAGCACCAACTCCCAGCTCCAAAGGTGGGAAAAGGAAAAACTAAGGCAGGTGTCAGAGAACAGGTGAGTTTCTGAGGAAGGTGTGATGTGGAGAGTGCCTGATGCTCGGTCAGCTAGGACCTTCCTGACAAGAGGGATCATGCCCTGAGGAACCAAGGACAGGGCTCCCCACAATCCCTCTGGAGGCAAGAGACCAAGAAGCAGAGGATTCCTGAGAACAAAAGCACATCTAGGATTTTATTTGTTGTACATGCTATGTACAACCTCCCTGGGAATACAGCTGCATTCACACTTTAAGGTTAAAATCCAGACCAGTGGAAAAATGGAGGTGTTATCCCTGCTGTGGAAAACAGTGAAGATTACAAGGGAAAAAACAGCCAGAGACAGGAGGAAATTCAATTTTGTCTGTCTGTGGTACTGACGTCCCAAAGGCAAGTTTCTCCTCTGTTTCCAGGCATTTTGGAAGCACTAAAATCCCAAAGCCACAGAAATTGCAAATTTACACCTGTAGGTTTTATGCATCTCCAGCTTAGGAAATGGAGGCAGGGTTGCAAGAACAGATGGGAGCTATCAGCCAGCTCAGAAGTGATGTGCCTCAGGAGGTGCTTTATTTGTGGAGTTGTTGAGATCAATCACAGAAGATCCTTGGTACCATCCAGAGAAGGGGAATTTGGTTCCTATGGCCCAGTTCTGCCTTCTTTCAAACATTTGCTTTAAGCTTGGAGGAGAACAAGAGGGCAGCAGGGACCTCCAAGCTCCCACTCTCCCACGGGAAGCCTGGGCTGATGGAAGGCATTCTGCATGTATAAAATTAATATTAGAAGAAAGGGATAAGGCACCCTTCTCTTCCTTAGAGAATGAAACAGAACAGGGTTAATGATGAACTTTCAAAAGTACACGAGAAATGTTAATGTCAGATGCCCAAAATATTGTTAAACATGGGTGATTAGCGAATTAAAATATTACAAGGCTGCTATTTTTAGCATAGTGGAACCTTTAGTAATTCTACATTTAGATGGCTTATCTGAATTAAATAAATAACAGCAATGGTTACTGCTCAAATTAGGTCTGTCTCAGTTTCCATGGCATCCAATCTGTTATCTCCAATACTCTTGCCAGGATTTGTACTGGGACTCTGGGACAGCAACATTTCTTATAAGGCTTATAAAGAATTTTCCTGTAGCAATTTCAGCTATATGGTTTCTATGAAACCCTGGAATAAATGGATTTATTTAAGATGAGTTGAAGGATTCTTTTCTTTTCTTTTCTTTTTTTTTTTTTTTTTTGAGAATTTTCTATTTTTAGTACTGCAGCCACCTTTCCCATGGTGATGCTTTAACCCTTTCAGGACATGTCAGTGTGCTGTCTGTGTGGTGTCTGTGCCTGTTGCACTCTCCTGTGAGAGCAGAAGCAGACTTGGATGCTTTGATGCCACCAGCAGAGCATATTTGAAAACCAGGACTCAGGAAAATGGGATAACAGGAATCTTTGCTTCTACCTTTCTGGTACCTCAGAGTCCTTTGAAAGCAGCTACACAGAAGTGTTTGCACTTGTTCTGAGACGCTGAGCATAGTCATCCTCAGAGGAAACACAGCAACACTCTGAGCCCAAGAACCTGTGTCTGAGGCCAAGACAAAACAATATTGCCTATGTCAGGTTGCTGGGTGCAAGGTGGAGGTAAATGTGTGGAATGCAGAGTTGTGCTGTGTGGAATGCCAGGTGGTATGAGTTAGTGTTGTGGTGATGGGTTAATTCATGTTTTTATAATGATGTGATATTGGTGAAGGGTGAATTATGTTTTTGTAATAGCAATATTATAAGTTAAGAATAAAGGTTACAGTTCTCAAAACACTAGGAGTCCCAAATGGGTGCAGGGCTGGCAGATTTCGCAAGAGGTTTCCCTCATCTCCGGAGAAGGAATCAGGGAATTATAATACCAATGAGAGGTGGAGAGAAACGGAGGAGGCGAAAGGTGATCGGCATCTGATAAGGACTGATGGCCCAGAGAATACATCCTGTCTGGAACATTAAGGGTACTCCAGGAACTTCCTACACACCCAGGAAACCTTTTCAAGCACGGCCATGGTCCTCCTGATCCTATCAATCACGGCATCAAGGGACAATAGAATCTATAGAAATTCTATGCTGAACAGCAAGTCCGGCTGCTGAGAGTTTCAACATCCCCCCGACTCCGAGACCAGGGGGACAAGTCCAGACATGTACACGGAGTCCAAACCCAGGAAGGGTATAAAGCTAACAGACTTGGACACTTGTGAAACCTCAGGGGGAACGTGGTACGGTAGAGGTCACGTTCAGAGGTTCTCACCCGGTGCGCACCACTTTCCTTGCTTCGCTGACTCTGTCAATTTCTTTATTTGGCTTTGTCAATTTCTTGTCCGTAATTCTCGCTGGCAATAAATTGTTCTTTTATTAAGATTGGCTCTTTAAATTTATAACAGTGTCTCCTCTTGTCGCTTCAGGACACGAAAGAAAGATGAGAGACTCCAAATATTTCAGAAGGCAAAGAGCATAGGAAAAAGGCTTTATTGTCTAATTCTTACTACCTTTTATAAGGTGTTCCAATACAGAGTTAACATGATTGGTGAATAGTGTAATAAATACTAATTCATGTTCTCATACTATATTTTATGTAATTGTAATACTCACTGTTATGGGTGATGGTAAAACATGTAGTCTTAGGAATGTCAGAGAAAACTCCATTAGCACAGGGGAATACCCTAGCTCCGGAAAGAGACAATGGAATTACAATACCAATGGGAGGTGGAGAGGCACGGAGAAGAAGGGCAATTGACATCTGATAAGGACTGATGGCTCCTCATTCTATCAGCAGCACCATCAGGAAACAAAGAAACCTAAAGAAATTCAGCGCTGAGCAGTGAATCCAACCCTAGAAGTTTCAAGTCCCCCTCGATACTAGGACCACAGAGACATGTCCAGACATGTACACGGAGTTGAGGGCATAAGACTGGCAGACTTGGACTCGGACCTTTGTGAGACCTCAGGGGTGGCGTGTCGCGGGACACATCGGGAGGCTCACCCAGTGCGCACTGCCTGTTTCCTTGCTTCGCTGACTCTGTCAGTTTCTGTATTGGCTTTGTAAATTTCTTGTCCGTGATTTTTCGCTGGCAATAAATTCTATTTTATTTTAGATTGGCTCTCGCTATTTATAACAAATAGGAACGACACCTCTCTAATTCCATTGGTTAAACTAGAGAAACAGCAAAACTCCACCTGGAGAAAGATTGTTTTGAGAAAGGATAGTTGTTTACCAAGACTGTTTTGAGAAGAAGCTTTCTTGAGAAATTTTTCCTTGGGAGAAGTTAGCAGCTGCTAGCAGGCTAAAATCTCTCAGACCCAGAAATATCAGGCCCACATCCTCTGATCTGAGACACTGTGGAACTGTACATTAAAGACAGCTCTAATCCAGCTCACAGAAACACAGGGTGTGCACAGCAAGCTCTAGTGTTGCAGAGAGCAGGGAAATATATTTGTGCTGTACCAGCTGTGTATTTCCCCACAGCTCCTCAATTAATATTACCTTTTACAGGTACATTTTTTAGTTCCTTGGCCATTAGAGTTTTCAAGTGAGGGTTTCATTAATCTTTTGTTTTCTAATGTTACCTAGGATATAAATCCTGTTCTCTTTTCCCCTCTGGTAAGCACTAATTTTCTTTGAGTTTATTTGCATCCTGTTGTGAAGACATTCTGGACCCATGGCATTTTAAAAATCAATGGCTCACTGGGTACCTAATTTCCAGGTAATATTCCTAAACAAAATGTACTGTTACATAGCATGGAGATTTATGGCAAATATTAAGTAGCTCTAAACAACACTTCTAATATTTTTATAGGAGTGAATGATGTCACAGAGCTTTCACAGAGCTGCTTTGAGTGGATCTCAGGACAGTGAGGGCCACAGTGAATATTTTTGTGTTTGATGTTTACTTATTTGTATCTCAGTCTTGCACAAGTGATACTGACGCTGCCCTGCAGACCTGCAGCTGGCAGAAACTGGCATGCTTTCCTCAGTCATCAGAGGAGCTGTGCTGATTTATACGAGCTCAGGGTGCACCTCTGGTGCACACAACATTTCTACCATACCTCACATGGAATTTGATTTACTCTGAATCATGATTGAAATACAGCAGCGTGTTTAAAGTAGGCAAGAAATTATAAAGTACTTACTATTTATGGAGTCACAGCTACTTTTCAGAGCCAGCTGAGCAATCCCCAAGTACAATCACAATACAAAGACTTTAATATTTTAGTGCTCTGTCACGCTGTGGTCACTATAAATTTGCTGTGGCTGGGCACACAGCCCCAGCACAAACCCTTCCGAAAAACCCTTACCTTGGCAACTGCATTAATGCAGAGGCTGGTTATTCATGTTTGCACATACCCTCTCTTGACTGTAAGAAATTGAAAAGGGCTGAGCCGAACGTGTGAAATGCCCCAGGGCACCTAGCAGTGAGGGATGACACTGTGATTATGGAGCCAGCAGACAGTCAGGCACTCTGCTTAAGCTTTGTGCATGGAAAAAAGGGGTTAATGGTTAACATCAGTGGTACATGAGCCATTGGAGTAGTTATTTCAAGATTCTTGCTACTGAAGCCAGGTTCTCCTGGCTGCACTCTAGCCAGCATTTCTTCTATTCCTGGCCTCCATATTTTAGTACAAAAGTTTGCTTTTTCAGCTGTATTTTCTTGTTAAGGTATATTTTTACACCAGAATGCCCTTGAAAGGCTGCAGATTGTCTGATTACAGAGGTGACTTTGGCATGGAGCCCTGGTGCTGGGGTCCAGGAGGTGAGAAGGTCAGTGCTACCTAGGGTGCACAGCAGTGGCTGTTACAGATGTAGTCAAACTCAGTAAGGCAAGTTTTTAGCTCAAATTCAAGGAAAAAGCTCCAAAGGCAGGGAAAATAAAGGCAGTTGTGGCATCTCTGTATGCGCTCTCCCAGCTCGCTCTGATCAGTGCAGTTTTCAGAAGCTCCTGTGGCTGCAACAGGCAGCCCTGCCCCAAGCTGGGGCTTGATGCTCTGAGGAGTGAGAGAAATAACATTTTCATGCAGCTGACATACCTGGGAAAATTGTTCCACAATTTCTCCAGATGAGGATGTGGTCAAGTCTGTTCCTACCCTCTCTGTGCCACTTACTAAATCTTCTTGAAGCTCCTTTTGTCATGTCCTCAGGGATGCAACATATTGAGAGAAAAATAATGTGGAAATCATAGCACTTTTACTGTGGCTTTGGGTTCCTCTAATCTGAAAATAAACACTGGATAAAGCCACTTCTGAGGAGGAGGTGGATGCTCTTGAAAAGGCTCACCCAGTGCAGAAAGCCCAAGGGAAATGCTTGTGCCATGAGCTCTCAGGAGAGTGGTGACTGCACACTGCACTGCTGCGTTTTCTTGGCTTTGAACTTCCTACTGTTACCTTCAGCTGATGCTCCTTAGTTCACAAACTGAGGGATGGTGAGTAAATGTCATGGAACCACCAGATAAAGTGACAGCCCCTGCCCCCAGGTGCTCCCAGCTTGTGGGCCAGGTGTACATGAAATAAAGAGGTGGAGGGAAAAAAGCTCTGGAATCCAGGACCTCGGTGTGGTGCTGCAGAGGCTGTGTTGCACACAGGCTGATAACCCAGTGTGTGGCCATCAGTGAGGGAAGGGCTATTCCCAGCCTGGTGCATTTCTCTGCTGTGCCTTTTCACTCTCCTGAACTCATCACTTTTTCCTTTGCCGGGAGCAAACTCCCATTTGTGAATACTTCTGCTGTTGCAAATATCAATATTGCTGAAGCGTTTGGCACTTCCCAGTTAATGTGCTGAGCACTGGCAGAGTGATGTGGGGGTTGTATAAATCCCCATCGTGTTTGTGTCTTGGAAGTAAAGGTGTTAACTCTTTCTGACAATTCATTCAGGGAGAGGGGCACCAAGGGATTGAACCTGAAATACAGCAAATCAAGAATATAAACTCTTTGAGCTTTGTGGGCTAAGAATAAACACCAACCACAGATTGAGTCAAATGAACCTGTGCAGAGGCACAGGGGAAATGTAGTATAAGTGTTCCGTTATTGCAGGTCAATAAAGGCTGGATAATGTTTGGCTTTCATTACTGATTAAAAAGATTTCCTTGCAAATGTTATGAGATTAAGACTGAGCTTTCCGTGTGTGCGGAAAGGGTAGTGTTTAGAAATGATCATCCTGTGCTATCCCAGTGGAACTGGTGCTGCAAATGCTGCTGCCCTGGCTGTGGGTGCCCTGCTGAGCCTGGCTGCAGTGGGGCCCTGCCCTGGGATGGTTTTCTGCCGGATGAGCACAGGTTAGAGGAGACTCCATGTCAGTGATGCCCTGGCTCAGTGGGATGCAAGACCCCACCAGCTTTGGGGGGACATGGTGCATTGTACCCTTATAGCAGTTATGGCTGAGGAGGCAATTGCGTTACATATGACTATTTTTAGGTGCTTATAACTCAAAACCATTACCCTCTTGGCAGGAATTCATCACATTTTTTTCTCAGCTCAAAACTGATACATATATAAGACTTGGCAGGGCTCCAGATAACTGAAGAACAGCTGCCTGGGCTGTTTCTCAACTGTGGTTTTCACCAATTAAGAAGTTTGTTTTCACACAGTTTGGAGGATTTTCTCCTGTAAGATCTTACCTCAATAACGTGACATGCATGGTCTGTGCAGCCTCACGGCTTTGGTCCTAAAACATGTTCATTCAGAGATGTCAAAGGCATTTGTTCTCCTTGAGGAACCATGGGGAGAGATATAGGATCTATCAACATATAGTCTATACAAATCTTACCTGTAGCTCTATAAAATCAGGAATTGCACACAATGAAGTAGGAATTGCTTGCTTTTATTGCCACAACTGTACAGCAAAATGAAGTGGCACAGACTGACAGAGGATGTGCTGGGCAGCAGAGCTGTGGGTGCTCTGGTGCCAGAATTGGCACCAGATCGCTCTGAGTCCTGCCTTTTTGGTTCCCCCTTCCACACTGCTGTGTGGCAGTTATACCAACGCCCCTGAAGTGTTGTTCTGCTTGGCTGGACCTTTTTTATACAGTGTTATGGAAAGCAAGGCCCCATCACCTTCAGTGCCATGCCTGATTTACAGCTTTTTCCCACATTTCTGTGGCATGGATATGTCTACAAGTAAGAGCTTCTAGGTGGCTGAAAGGTAGCGGTGCAGGGTATATCAAGCTGAGCCAAATGAAAAATTAGTTTAAGATTAAATTCTCTCCTGGATTGAGTTAACCAGTGAAACGGGGCTGAAAGAACTCTACAACTAATAATAATTGTTAGAGCGGTATGTATTTATTTGATGTCGAGATACATGGGAATAATTTCGCCAAAGACACGCATACCCACCCTACAGTCTTCTCCCTTATTATTCCCTGAGGTCTTACATATGCATGACATTGCACAATCTGTCTCATACATATTCATTCCCTGGCCCCGCTAGTCCTCGCCTCGTATGGTAATTAACTCCACACCCTTCTGGGCATGCTCGGTTTGTTGTGGTAGTCTGAGGGTCTCCGAAGGATGAAGGAAACGGAGTCTTCTTCAATGAACTCTTCACCTTTTTCTCTCTCGTGTGTGCTTTGGCCCTCTGGCACTTTTTCAAGGGGATACTCAGTTTATGCTGGCTGTCTGTGTTCTTCTCTTTATCTGCATTCTTAGCCTTGTTATCCCGGTGTGTTTAGGTTAGTTCTTCTCATTATCACCAAAGGGCCCCAGATTCTTGTAGTGCTTTAAAATATGCAAAAGGTTAACAGACACAGTGTTCGGTATTCACTAAATGCTTTCTGTCCTAGGTTACAATGTAAAATTGTGCCCAAGGTATGTATTCTATCCCCATGAGCCGTTGGAGCCAAGGTGGGGCAGTGTTTTCCTTATCTTCTGTTAACGAGCCTAACAATGCCTTCCCGGAAGAAGTTATCTCTGTTTAATGGGCCATCAAGGACCCATTGCATGACTCATAGGATGAAATCATACCATTGTGAGATGCTCCACCCAGGGGGAGGAGCCAAGCATTCCCACCTGGATATAATCCAGGGTTTGAGACCTCACAAGCAGCTTTTATCCACTGGACTCCCAGAGGAGACAAGAGCTATCAGACAGAATCACTGCTTTGACAAGAACATCTGTCTTGGGTTGTGGAGCCGGGTTTTGTGTATTCTATTTACATCTGTTTTGGGGCCTGATGACCCACCTTGATAGGCCATTGTTACCTTCCCCAGCCTGTGCGGTGCATTTGCATTTCTATACATCTCATGCCCTGGCGGTGGGGGGTGGGGGGGAGGGGAGGTGGCCGGGTGGGGTCGGTGCTGCTCTGTTGCAGGAGCGGGGTGCGCGGCGCTTCCTTCGCGGCAGTGTGGGAAGAGTTTCTTTGTCTCCTGTGCTCGCCATCCTGTCTCCCTCCTGGCCGTCCCTGAACCGGTTTCTTCGCAGAATCATCTCTGCTCCAACAGGATCACGTCTGCCACTCCAGAAGTGTTTGGACTGTTTACGTTTGGACTGTTATCAACATCCTGAATCACAGGGTCAGATTGAAACTCTGACTTTGTCAGGGTTTTCTTCTAAAATTATTGTTTATTTGTTTATTTGTTTGTTTGGTTGGGTGGTTTTGTTTCCTATCATATTTGTATTGTTAAACCTCCTAGTAAAGAACTGTTATTCCTATTCCCAACATCTTCGCCTGAGAGCCCTTGATTGCAAAATTATAATTCGTCGGGGTGCGAGGGGTTGGTATTCTCCATCCTAGGGGAACCTCAGTTTCCCTGGCAGATACCTGTCTTTCCAAACCAAGACAGATTTTGGCGCCCAAGGGTGGGGCACAAGGGCATTGAGAGAGAGGAATAACAGTTCTTGGGTATTAGATAAAAGCCCACTGGCCAGAATAATGTGGTCTAGCTTTCCCTGGTTTGGGTGGCACGTGGTGGTGGCTGTATTTCTGCCATTTGCTACTCCTTATGTTAATATGGGTCCTATGACTAAGGCTACTGTGGCGGGCATTCAGTTTGTTTTGTGGATTAATAAGGTGTAAAATTCATGGATTTTTAACTTCCTCTGGAAAGCAAGCACATGGATTCATAGCTATCATAGGCTAACTCTGTGCTTCTGGGGTTACTTTAACAATAGTACCTATTGTAAGGAAATGGCACCGGGGGAAATTTTCTCCCAGCCCTTCACACAGTTTTTTGGGTCCACCCCACCAGTTTTTGAAGGGTTGAAATCTCTGAGTGCTAATGATATCATACAGTGGCTGGTGTTGCTGGTATGCCTGTTCTGTTTGGCATTCAGAGATAAGGGGAAATTGGCCTGGGTAAGCACCTTAATAAGTACCCCAGAGAATAAGAATGCAGCCCAAGAGTCCGCTCCTGCCCCACAGCCTGCCTCAGAGATAAACCACCCGGTTTGGGTGGGGGCTCTGATTAAGGAGATGCAAGAAAAGATGAGCCAGATGCTGAGGGAGTACATCTCCCCAGCTAGTGGGAAATCCTTCCCCTGCCCTGACAAAAGAGAGTCTGATGGTGCAGCAATGAAACCCACAGAGATTACAACTGCTCAGGTCCCAGCTGAACCACAGGGGCAGTCACAGCCAGCGGCAGTTGCCCCTGTGGAAACAAAGAAATCTAAGGTGAAAACAGCAAACCCAGACAATAAGAAAGGAGGGCCCTCACAACCTGCAGGGGAATCACATGTTCAGATCATCACCGAGTCCCTGTCGTACGAAAGTCTCCGTAACCTGCAAAAAGATATCGTACGGCGGGGGCGTGAGGCTTACACAGCCTGGCTACTTCGGGTTTGGGACCTCATGGGTACTGGTGTGCAATTGGACAGTGGTGAGGCAAGGAATTTGGGACCCTTGACCCAGGACTCAGGTATAAATCAGGTATTTGTAAGAGAGCCAGGACCCCTTTCCCTTTGGGAGCGGCTTTTAATGAGTGTGAGAGAGAGATTTATCCACAAAGAAAGAATGCAGGAGCACCACCATAGAATGCGCTGGAAAACTCTGGAGGAAGGGATCCAACAGCTGAGGGAAGTGGCGGTGCTGGAGGTACTTTTTGGGAGGAGTGGACAGCATGATAATGACCCTGACAAGGTTAAATGCACAGGGCAGATGTTGTGGAATCTGGCAAATCTAGGGCCATCTCAGTACACCACCTTTATTGCAACAATTAATGCTGAGGACAATCGAGAGACAGTGGGGTCTGTTGCCAATAAGCTTAGGAACTATGAAAGTATGATCAATGGCCCGATGCAGGCTCATATCTCTGCCGTGGTTAAAGAACTCAAAGAAGAGATAAGGGGGGTGAGGGAGGAGATGAGGACAAACAGTTCCAATGTGGCACCAGTGCGAGTCACAGGCCCCAGAGTTAGAGCCCAACGACCCCCAGCTCGAGAGAGAGGGTACACCCCAAGAGCTGACCTGTGGTTTTATCTGCGTGACCATGGGGAAGACATGGGAATGTGGGATGGGAAACCCACTTCTGTCCTGGCAGCACGGGTGCGTGAGCTCAAGGAGAGGAACAATCACCAAGGGGGATCTACGAAAATGAAAGTAGCCTCAGCCTCCTATAACCAAGCTGCCAATGCTGTGTTGAATCCCCTTGAAGGAACCTCTAGTATGTATGCTCAGGGAGGGGATAACCAGTGCTAGAGGGGCCCTGCCTCTAGCCAGGTAGAGGAAAGGGATAATCGGATCTATTGGACTGTGTGGATCCGATGGCCTGGCACATCTGACCCACAAAAATACACGGCTTTGGTTGACACTGGTGCCCAATGTACCCTGATGCCATCAGGGTATGTAGGAACAGAACCCATTTCTATTTCTGGGGTGACAGGAGGGTCCCAGCAGCTGACTGTAGTGGAAGCCGAAGTGAGTTTAACTGGGAATGGGTGGCAGAAACACCCCATTGTGACTGGCCCAGAGGCCCCGTGCATCCTCGGCATAGACTATCTCAGAAATGGATATTTCAAAGACCCAAAAGGATATCGTTGGGCTTTTGGAGTAGCTGCTGTAGAGACGGAAGAGATCAAACAACTGAATACCTTGCCTGGTCTCTCAGATGACCCTTCTGCTGTGGGACTGCTAAGAGTTGAAGAACAACAGGTACCAATTGCCACAGCAACAGTGCACCGTCGGCAATACCGCACTGACAGAGACTCTGTGACCCCGATCCATGAGATGATTCGTAAACTGGAGAGCCAAGGGGTGGTCAGTAAGGCTCATTCACCTTTTAACAGCCCCATCTGGCCTGTGCGTAAGCCCAGTGGGGAATGGAGACTGACTGTAGATTATCGTGGTCTGAATGAGGTCACGCCACCACTGAGCGCTGCTGTGCCAGACATGTTGGAGTTGCAGTATGAGCTGGAGTCCAAGGCAGCAAAGTGGTACGCGACCATTGACATTGCCAATGCCTTCTTCTCCATTCCTGTGGCAGCAGAGTGCAGACCCCAGTTTGCTTTCACCTGGAGGGGTGTGCAGTACACCTGGAATCGGCTGCCCCAGGGGTGGAAGCACAGTCCCACCATCTGCCATGGACTGATCCAGGATGCACTGGAAAAGGGTGAGGCTCCGGACCATCTACAGTACATAGATGACATCATTGTGTGGGGGAACACGGCAATGGAAGTCTTTGAGAAAGGAGAGAAGATCATCCAAATTCTCCTGGAAGCCGGTTTTGCCATCAAGAAGAGCAAAGTCAAGGGACCTGCCCAAGAGATCCAGTTCCTGGGAGTGAAGTGGCAAGATGGACGGCGTCAGATTCCCACTGAGGTCATCAATAAGATCACTGCCATGTCCCCACCAACCAACAAGAAGGAAACACAAGCTTTCCTAGGGGCCATTGGCTTTTGGAGGATGCACATCCCTGAGTACAGTCAGATTGTGAGCCCTCTCTACCTGGTTACCCGCAAGAAGAACGATTTCCACTGGGGCCCTGAACAGCAACACGCCTTTGCCCAGATCAAGCAGGAAATCGCACATGCGGTAGCCCTTGGCCCAGTCAGGATGGGACCAGAGGTAAAGAACGTGCTCTACTCTGCAGCCTGGAGCCATGGTCTGTCCTGGAGCCTGTGGCAGAAGGTGCCAGGTGAGACTCGAGGCCGGCCACTGGGATTCTGGAGCCGAAGCTACAGAGGGTCTGAAGCCAACTACACTCCCACAGAGAAGGAGATCTTGGCCGCCTACGAAGGAGTTCAAGCTGCCTCAGAGGTGATTGGCACTGAAGCACAACTCCTCCTGGCACCCCGACTACCGGTGCTGGGGTGGATGTTTAAAGGAAAGGTTCCCTCCACCCACCATGCCACCGATGCTACATGGAGCAAATGGATCGCCCTCATCACTCAGCGCGCCCGTATTGGTAACCCGAATCGCCCTGGGATTTTGGAAGTAATCACCAACTGGCCAGAAGCTGAGAACTTCAGTCTCACTGACGAAGAAGAACAAGTAACCCGGGCTGAAGAAGCTCCACCATACAACCAACTGCCAGCAGAAGAAACACGCTACGCTCTTTTCACTGACGGTTCCTGTCGCATCGTAGGGATGAACCGGAAGTGGAAAGCAGCCGTATGGAGCCCCACAAGACAAGTTGCACACGCCACTGAAGGAGAAGGTGGGTCAAGCCAGCTTGCTGAACTCAAAGCTGTTCAATTGGCCCTGGACATTGCTGAAAGAGAGAAGTGGCCGAAGCTCTACCTCTACACTGATTCGTGGATGGTGGCTAATGCTCTGTGGGGCTGGCTGGAAAGGTGGAAAAAAAGCCAACTGGCAGCGTAGGGGAAAACCAATCTGGGCTGCTGATGAGTGGAAGGACATTGCCATCAGGGTAGGGAAACTACCTGTGAAAGTCCGTCATGTGGATGCCCATGTCCCCAAGAGTCGGGCTAATGAGGAGCACCGGAACAACGAGCAAGTAGATCAAGCTGCGAGGATAAAGGTATCCAAGGTAGACTTGGATTGGCAACACAAGGGAGAGTTGTTCCTAGCTCGGTGGGCCCATGATGCTTCAGGTCATCAGGGCAGAGATGCCACCTATAAGTGGGCACGAGACCGAGGGGTGGATCTAACCATGAACAGTATTTCACAGGTTATCCACGACTGTGAGACGTGTGCTGCCATCAAGCAGGCCAAGCGGGTGAAGCCCCTCTGGTACGGTGGACGGTGGTCCAAGTACAAGTATGGGGAGGCCTGGCAGATTGATTACATCACCCTGCCCCAAACCCGCCAAGGCAAGCGCTACGTGCTGACCATGGTGGAAGCCACCACTGGGTGGCTGGAGACCTATCCTGTGCCTCATGCCACCGCCCGGAACACCATCCTGGGCCTGGAAAAACAAGTCCTGTGGAGACATGGCACCCCTGAGAGAATTGAGTCGGACAACGGGACTCATTTCAAGAACAGCCTCATAAACACCTGGGCTAAGGAACACGGCATTGAATGGATATATCACATCCCTTATCATGCACCAGCTGCCGGGAAAGTTGAACGGTGCAATGGACTGCTTAAGACCACCCTGAAAGCACTTGGTGGGGGGACCTTCAGAAATTGGGAAGTGAACTTAGCAAAGGCCACCTGGATGGTCAACACCCGAGGGTCTATTAATCGAGCTGGTCCTGCCCAGTCTACCCCTTTGCATACAGTGGATGGAGACAAAGTCCCTGTAGTACATATGAGAGGTATCTTAGGAAAGACTGTTTGGGTAAACCCCACCTTGGGCAAAGGTGAACCCACCCGTGGGATTGTTTTTGCTCAAGGACCTGGTAACACTTGGTGGGTGATGCAGAAAGATGGGAAAACCAGTTGTGTACCACAGGAAAACCTAATCCTGAGTGAGAACTGAGTGTGAGGGTTCATTCTGTATAGTGGAGTTTATTAATTTAGGTATGATACAGATGGTAATAGAATAAGGGGTGGAACGTTGTCTTGGGTTGTGGAGCTGGGTTTTGTGTATTCTATTTACATCTGTTTTGGGGCCTGATGACCCACCTTGATAGGCCATTGTTACCTTCCCCAGCCTGTGCGGTGCATTTGCATTTCTATACATCTCATGCCCTGGCGGTGGGGGGTGGGGGGGAGGGGAGGTGGCCGGGTGGGGTCGGTGCTGCTCTGTTGCAGGAGCGGGGTGCGCGGCGCTTCCTTCGCGGCGGTGTGGGAAGAGTTTCTTTGTCTCCTGTGCTCACCATCCTGTCTCCCTCCTGGCCGTCCCTGAACCGGTTTCTTCGCAGAATCATCTCTGCTCCAACAGGATCACGTCTGCCACTCCAGAAGTGTTTGGACTGTTTACGTTTGGACTGTTATCAACATCCTGAATCACAGGGTCAGATTGAAACTCTGACTTTGTCAGGGTTTTCTTCTAAAATTATTGTTTATTTGTTTATTTGTTTGTTTGGTTGGGTGGTTTTGTTTCCTATCATATTTGTATTGTTAAACCTCCTAGTAAAGAACTGTTATTCCTATTCCCAACATCTTCGCCTGAGAGCCCTTGATTGCAAAATTATAATTCGTCGGGGTGCGAGGGGTTGGTATTCTCCATCCTAGGGGAACCTCAGTTTCCCTGGCAGATACCTGTCTTTCCAAACCAAGACAACATCTCATCTGGTTCTATTGGATTCCTGGAAGAAGACTGGACCCTTCTCACCATCACTGGACCCTTCTTCTCTCAAGATCATCTCTGCTCCAACAAAACCACATCTGCCACTCCAGGAAGACTCACTTTTGGACTGCTTCAAACACCCTGACCAACAGGGTGTCAGGTTGTATTGTTCCATTTATTTTATTTTACTTTACCTTTTTTTTCCTCTCTTCTCCTATTAAATTGTATCTCTGACTGGGAGTCTCACTGGTTTTGCTTTCAAACCAGCACACCTTCTAAAAAGCGATTTAATATATGTTCTAAAGCACTATTTGAAACACATTCTAACATACAGTGCATGTTCTTAAGTTTACTATAAAGGATCAGCTAGAATTTTCAAATCTCTGTCTCAACCAGATCTCAGAAAAAGATAAATATTTCTTAGAACTCGACAGTAACAGTGCCAGACAGAAATTTGCCTTTTTTTGGAAACTGCCTAGACTCAGAGATTTGCATCTTTCTCTGCAGAGAGGTAGACACTGAGGCATTTAACAGCTGAATATTTCCTTTAAAGAATATGCTTAAAGCTTGTCTACATTTCCGTGGATGTTCTTGTTATAAATAAACAGGGCAGGAGATGATTATTAACTCCTTAAATGCCTTCATTGAAAGGGGAAAGCTCAATGGATTGCCTACGCCTCTGCTGCTGCTCCCTCAATCACAGCCGAGGAGGAGGCCTGAGTCGATTCTGCTGCTCACGCTGCAGAGCCAGGAGTTCATCCTCACAGAAGATCCCAGGAACTCATTGGGCTCATTTTAGTCCAGGGGTGTCTTTCTTTCTGAGTGCCTTTCAGGTTATGGTGAGCAGGTGAAAAGTGTTTACAGATAGCTTCATGTCTTGCCAGCCAGGTGGCGTTCTTTATGGGTCTGGATTATGTGCTGACTCGTTGTTGCTAGGGGGTTTTGGTGTTAATTGTAGTAAACATTCTGGCAAGGCTTCATGGGGGTCTCTGCGATTTCCATAATAGGCGTCGATTTCAGCTTGATGAGCAGACAGGGAGCTGGCAGGAGGTAGGAAGCAAGAAACAGGAAGAGTAGAGAGCAGGCAGGGAGCAGCAGAAACTCAACAAGAGGTAAGGGCATACAAAACTGAGTACAAACCATTCAAGATAACAATATGCATAACCATCAACAGAACATCCAATGTATTATTAGGAGTCTTTAATACTTTTAAAGTAACCATCTACAGAACATTCAACATACAACTAGGAGTCATGGAGTTCCACCCACATCATTCTGAAGCAACACCTGCAGTCTGTGAGATATCTTTTCCAAGGCTGAACAGCTGAGGCTCTGAGAACGGTGCTGGGAAGTTCTAAAGCTGTTTCCAGTTCAGCTCTCTCCAGGTGTTTTACCCCGTGCCAGTGAGACACTGACCCACTGCCCAGCTGTGGCACAGCCAAAGGCCCTGGGTGGGTTTCTGATGGAAACCCCAGCAGAGAAAACTCCTCAAACACTTCTCTGTGCCATTCCTAGAAATACTGCTGAAGGAAAGGATGCTAAAGGGATTTGTTCTGGCTTGCAAAGTGTTTCATGTTCCCCAAACACAGAAACTTGTGCATGGCAAGAGAGCAGGCAGGTCTGTCTGGGGACAGGGAGAGGATGATGATGATGATGATGGGCAGCCTTGGCAGGGAAGCACAGCTGGATCCCCACAGCTGGGAGGGGACGGGATGGCAGAGCAGGGAGCCCAGGCAGCACCTCCCAGTTTAATGAGGACTTGCCTTGTTTTCAGTTGCTGGGAGGGCACTGAATGTCCTGTGCTGGGCCCCTGAGCAGGAAACAAGGCACCTGTGGTGTGTGAGGGAGGGCAGGGAGCACATGCCTGTGGGAGGGGAGGGGAGATGCTGCAGGGCAAATACACAGCTCAGACAGAGCAGGGGAGCATGCTCCTCTACAAGGGACTGCCTGGTCTCATTCCTGCAGGTGAGGATGGAGCAAATGCCCCACAAGTGGCACATGCAGCATCCTGGACTAGAGCAAAGAGCAGGAGGAGGTGAAGATCTCTCCTCCTGTGTGATGGAGGCTGCCAGGCACAGCGAGGTGATGAAAGGACAGCACCCTCCTCATCCTGTCACCCCTGGAGCACCAGGTGAGGGGAGCTTCCTTCCTTCCCACCAACAGCTCATAGCACAGGCTTGCTTTGTCAGATGTTTTCTATCTGAGAGTGGAGTCAATAAAATTGCTCAAAAGATACAAAAAATTCTCATTACTCCAGCGAGAGGCAGATTGGAAGTAACAGGCCATAACAGGCTATCTGGAGTCCCAGGAAAGCAGGTCATTCTTCCTTTTAAAGCCCCACTATGAAATAAATCTGAGTGTTTCCTCAGAAATAATTATCCTGGTTTACAGTAAAAGGTCTTGCCAATATGGCTGATGTTTGGAAGTCGGTAAAAGTTTGATGGTGCAGCCCACACACTGCAAGAAGTTATCTTTTGCAGAATTTTTTTCTCTATTACATGAGATGTTTAGCCCATTAATCAATTTCCTGGCACATAAAACTGCATTTGGCTGGACAAGAGCAAGGTGCAGAGTGCTGTGAAAACTTCTCCAAAATCCCTTCCCTGTCTTGAACCACAGAATTGTAAAACCTTCTCCTGTGAGGGTTAAGAGCTATATGGCCACATTTGTTTGTTTTCAGTTGTTCTGGAGTCAGGATCCACTTCAAGCAGTTGTCTCTGGGTAGTAGCATGATGTGGTAATTTCCCATGTGATCTCTCTTTCCCTACCTTTTTTTTATTATTGCTTTAATTCTCTATTAAACTGATACTGTTTATGGTTTTGTTTCAAATGGATGAAAATTTCAATTGCATTTGGCATGAGCCAAAGTAGAACTGAATGTTTCTGATGGGGTTCTTTGCTACTGAATTTTCTGGGACCAAACCAACGTATTTCTTGCTTTTAATCCTGACCTGTCTTTGGCAATTGTGATTTCCCTACCTCCTGTGAATAAAACTTGAAGAAAAGATTTGTGTGGTTCCCTGCAGCAGGAGCCAGTGCACTCATAGCACTACAGGGGAGAAAGACACAACCCAAAGCACAAATCTCCCTTTTTCTATTTTAAATGCCTCTTGGCAGGTTGTCTGATATTAATTATCTTTATTCTTTTTCTTCCCCCCTTCTTCCCCAGAAGATACCATTTGGACCATTAGCAATCTCAGAGTTTTATGTGCAGTTCTGCTAGACATTTTTGTCAGTCTCAAATCAAAACGGTGCCAGATGGAAGCCCCATGCTCTTCATAGATGATCATTTCCAGCATTCTTCTGTGAGGTTGTATAACATATGTCCACAAGAAATTGAAAATGCTGTTTCCTTGTAGAAATTATGCACACTCAAGGGCACTGAGAAGGTTAAGAAAATAACTGAGCCAGGACTGTTCTGTACTTTTAAAACAGATTGATTTCCTAAAGGGAGGTTAGATTAACATTTAGATTGGTTGTTGATTTGTTGTGGATCGTCTTATTGCTAAAAACACCTGCATCTGACAAAGTAGTCACAAAACCCATCAGCAAAGAGAAATTTTATGTTAAAAATTGTAATTTTTACTAATAGGCAGGTGCTGTTTTTCTGTTTTGGGGGGGGTTGTTGGCTTTATTTTTTCCCTCCAAATATGCTTAGCATTAGTTTAGGGCTATTCCCTTTGATACCCACAGGAGCTGAGCACTGACCCTGCTGTGCAGAAGAATTTCCATCCTTGAGGCAGGAGTTTTGAATGCAGCCCCTGTTGCCTAAGACTGAGGCAGAGGCAGAGGCCGGTCAGGGTAAGGTTGAAGTGAATTTTATTTTAGGCCTTCAAGGCCAGCCCCGGCAGCCACAACAGCGGCCGCCTGGGTCACTCCAATATGCAAGCAAAAGGAGGCCGAGTCCCAACCCCCCCCCTCTTTTCTAGGTTCCAGTCTATTTGCATATGCCCCATTCGTTGTCCCATCAACAACTCCAAATGACGATGTTCCATCCTTCCACGTTGTTTGTCTTTGGGGCCCGGAGCTCAGGGAGAGAATGTCCTTGAAGATGTGAATCCTGCGCCGAAACCCAAACTTCCCTGCCCCCATCACCTTGTGATCAAATCCGAGCACCACTCGACATCAAGGCAGCCTGCCCATTAAAACAAGGCACCAAAACCTTTAAACATGAGGCATCACCCCTGTGCCGCTGCCATAACCAGCCTGAGATTCCCTGGCATTTGGGAATTTGGCTGATCAGATCTCATTAAATGAGGAAGAACAAAGCATGCCAAGACCTGTGATGGCTCTGTGTCGCACACGACACAAAGGACTGACACACACACGATGCGATGTTCCAGGCAGAAAAGAGGAGGGTTTATTTACAGATTCAACATTTATCGAATTCCAGCAGTGAACATGGATTGGAGGAAGAAAATCTTCCTCCTCAACCACACTGGACAACCCAACAGTCCATCAACAGTCTCCTCCTTATGAAAAGAATGTAAACATTGTTAGATTTTACAATAACAAAAAGGTTATTTATATAAAATTGTATCTGACTCCATAACAAAAGGTAAACACAGAAGGCTAAAAATAAAACTTTACAAAACTCCTTAAAGGAACAGAGGAGAACAGCAAAAATCCAGACAACATCTCAGCCTTTTTCCGTTTAAAAAAGAAAAGAAAAAAAAATGAGCAATGTTAAAAAAGGAAAATATGAACAATATTCAGTGTCCACTCATGGAAGAATCATCGGAGTGATCACTCGCGTTGTCTGCATTGGAGTCACCACTTGATGATTCACCCACTTGATGACTTTCAGTTTGGTCACGGTTTCCATTTCGCCTGTTGGCCGGATTCTGTCCCTGCGGTCGCAGGTCAGGACGAACACACTTTGAAAGTACCCAGTGTACCCCAGTATCTGTGACTATGCTTGCATACCCACGCCTCAAAGTGTGAAGGTCATAAGGCCGTTCCCACTGTTTGGTGACTAAATTCTGCACCTGCACCTTCGGTCGAGGCTGATATGTCTCGCCTGAACCCTGCCACGAGAAGCGATGATTCATAATGACAGGATTATTTGAGTTCTGCGGCACCGTAAGGTAATTGATGGTGTACAAAGCTTTTGCCAACCAACTGTGCGGGGTTTCACCCTGCATTCCCCGTTTTTGTTTTTGAAGAACCCGCTTCAGAGTACCATGAGCACGTTCTACAATAGCTTGACCAGTCGGAGAATGAGGGATACCAAGCTTGTGTAACACACCCCATGACTGCAGGAACTGCCGCACCTTCCGCGATGCGTAAGCAGGACCATTGTCGGTTTTCACAGCAGAAGGTGCGCCTAGAACGGCAAAGGCCTGCCTCCAGTGGGCAATGACATCGCGGGCCTTTTCTCCAGTGTGAGCAGAAGCCCACATCGCAGAGGAGAACGTGTCCACCGTGACATGCACATACTTGAGCCGGCCAAACTCAGCAATCTGGGTGACATCAGTCTGCCAAAGCTCCAAGGCCCTAAGGCCTCTAGGGTTTACCCCTGCCAGTAAAGGTGCAGAAAGTGCGTGACAGTCATCACACAACTCGACAATGCCACGAGCCTCAGTTGGCGTCAACTGAAACTGCTTCTGCAAGGTATGTGCATCCTGATGGAAAATCCCATGCGATGCCTTGGCCTGCGCGAGTATGTCAGGCTGAGGTGCTGCCCACGCTGGGTTAGCCAACTTGTCAGCCCTCGCGTTACCTTCCGCTACAAACCCTGGCAAATCAGTGTGACTCCTTACATGCAGAACATAGTACGGATGAACTCGGGCCTGGATCGCACCCCACAAGGTCTGCAGTAACTGAAACAGGGCAGGATTACTGACCTTCTTCAAAACTGAATAACCCATCCACTGTGCAATGGCAGCCACATAGGTAGAATCCGTGACCAAATTGAAAGGTTCCTGGGAAAATTTCTCAAATGCCATGACAGCAGCCCTCAGCTCAACCAACTGGGCTGACCCATCCTCATGACCTTCCAGGACCTGCCACTCAGATCCATCCATCCAAGTAACAATGGCCTTTCCCACTTTCCCTGAACCGTCAGTGGAGATGGTGGGTCCTTGCACTGGTTCCTGGCTATATTTGGGCCGCAAAGAAATCTGTGTGCATTTTGCCACCTTCAGGAGCTTGTGGCTGGGCAGATGATAGGCAATCTGCCCTGAAAAGTTTTCCAGAGCACTTTGCAGGGACACACTGTTTGCAAAGCTCCAGTCAGAATCTTCCCACTGTACCAGGAGTATGATCTTTGCGGGATCCGCACCCATCAATTGCAAACACCGTTGCCGGCATTTGACTATTAATCGAGCAATTAGCTCAAACAGTGTGGTTGCCGTCTTCTGCGGCTGATGGGGCAGAAAGATCCATTCCAAGATGTGCAAGGAATCAGACCATTTTTCACTTCATTGGCCGATGATACCTGTGGGATGGAAGTCTGGAGTGGTAATGAACACAGTGACATCAACGGAAGGATCAATGAGGCAAATTTTGGTCTGTCATCTGGATGCAAAGGAATTGTAAAAAAACCAATCCTTCAAATCCACGATGAGGACTGGCCAATCCGTGGGAAGCATGGCAGGTGACGGCATGCCCACCTGCAGTGTTCCCATGCTTTCCACCATGGCATTGACTTTTTGGAGGTCTTGTAGCAACCTCCATTCCCAGATTTTTTCTTGATGCAGAAGACAGGAGTGTTCCAAGGACTGGTAGAAGGTTCCAGGTGACCCTGGTCCAACTGCTCATGCACCAAGTTTTGAAGGGCGACTAATTTGTCTTGAGGGAGGGGCCACTGGTTGACCCAGATGGGTTCGTCCACCAGCCACCGTAAAGGAGGCGTAGGACACTCTGCACCCTTCATCGCAGTGGCCCTCATCAAAAATCCATCTCGATGCGCACCCCCCACGCGGACAGAACATCCCTCCCCCAGAGGTTAACAATAGCTGAAGTAACATGAGGCCAAATAATGGCTGTGTGTCCCTCTGGGTTCCTGATCAACACGGGCCGCTGGCTCACGTAGCATTGTTTAGTTCCTCCCAATCCTGCGACAGACATCTCCACGGGATCCAGGAGTCACTCTGGGGGCCAAGCAGCAAGGGAGAGACAGGGAACACAGCATCTTGGGACGTTCCTTGGTCAGGACAGCAGTCCAGTGAACATGAGGCGGCCCAGTAGATCCGAAGCCGCTGTCTCCCCGCGACCGGTCAACTGTCCTGTGAACAGAAGATTCAAAGGGACAAGTTGAGCAATCCGTGTGCCTTTAGGGATAATGAGGGGGGGTGGGGGGGGGGGGTGGGTGTGGAGACCATGCAGAAATCTGTCCTGTGAAATCTGCATCAAGAGCCCCATGTGCACAATGATGCCCTGGATGGCTGCACTCGACCGCCCCATAAGACAGGCACTCATGCCATCGCCCAAGGGACCAAAGGTATCCAGAGGGACCTTGTGTATCTTGCAAGATTCTAAAACATCGGCTGTGGGGCTTGAAGAGAGGCTTGTGTCTTTTTTTTTTTTTTTTTTTTTTTTTTTTTTTCCCTGATCACCGGTCTCCTGCTGGCCGCAGCGTCTGCATCTGCCGCAGCCTCAGCAGAGCCGGCACCTGTCAGCAGCCCAGCAGCACGGGCAGAAAATGCCGCGGCAGACGCAGGTTTCAGCAGAGTCCGTGAGTTTGAGACGAACCGGAGCGAAGCCGGCGCGGGGCCGTCCCCCCACGGCACGGGGTTGGGGCGGGTCAGGGGGAGCGGCGCGGCTCACGCAGCCATGGTTCTGCCCCGCCCCTGAGCCAGCAGCACCGCCTCCGAGGGTTCCGGCGTGGGGGGAAGCTCAGGCAGGGGGAGCGGTGCCGAGCCGCCTGAAACACGACCCGCCCCAAAGACAGCACCGCCTGCCGTGCCCAGCAAAGGCAGCGTGGGGCAGGGAGGGCCCAGAACCCCCCCTCCGGGATGGATGGCGGCGGCGAAGCCACTGGCTTCGCGCCCCCCCGCGCCTGGATCGCACGGCCCCGAAACACCACAAGTCAGACAAAGAGCAGTCGTTGGCCCTGGCTCAGATAGAGACTGGGACTCAAGCAAGGAGTCCTCAGCGCCCTCGAGCGCTGGGAAGGCACAGAGGGAAGCCAAATCCCCTCCCCCCACCTCCCCGTCTGCATCCAAGACAGGCGGTTCTCCCTGGGAGCCCTGCTCTTCTGCAGAAGCTTGAGAGCTGACAGCATCAAGCTCCCACAAAAACCTATTAAATTTTTTCCAGTGTAACAAAAGTTCTGCTACATCCACAGTAAAGGTAATAGAGAGAGCTGCTACCAAGTGTTCTCCCACATGAGCCCACACGGCTGTAGAGAGCGCCTCCTCAGGGACTGGAAAGAAACCCTGATCTCTGGCCCACAAAAACAGCCTATCAAGGGCCGCCAGGGAGAGGTAGACAAAGCTTTTCAGCTCCATGAGATCTTTCCAGATCTCCAAGACCAGAGAATGCTCGAGAGAAAGCACAGCTATTATCACAAAACTGCAGGCAAAGTGCCAAACAGCCCATGGTCACTGACCCAAAGCAAGGAGTGAGGGGGGAAAAAGAGCTATAAAATATCACCCATGGTTCACACACGCTCGGCGGACAACAAATGTCACACACGACACAAAGGACTGACACACACACGATGCGATGTTCCAGGCAGAAAAGAGGAGGGTTTATTTACAGATTCAACATTTATCAAATTTCATCAGTGACCATGGATTGGAGGAAGAAAATCTTCCTCCTCAACCACACTGGACAACCCAACAGTCCATCAACAGTCTCCTCCTTATGAAAAGAATGTAAACATTGTTAGATTTTAAAATAACAAAAAAGGTTATTTATATAAAATTGTATCTGACTCCATAACAAAAGGTAAACACAGAAGGCTAAAAATAAAACTTTACAAAACTCCTTAAAGAGACAGAGGAGAACAGCAAAAACTCAGACAACAGCTCTGGGGAGCTCTGATGGGGCCAGCTGCCCCAGGAGGCTCTGTCCTTGCTGCCCTGCTCCCTGCCAGCCTCATCTCTGCCAGCCTGTCTCCTTTCGTTTGCATCTACACTTGGGTCAGCTCTGCTATGGAAGTACAGTCCCTTTGCATCTGTTTGTATGGGGTTCGTACAAAGTGCTACATATGTTTGTGAGGGCTATAAAATGACCTTTAATATTTAAGCTACGGAAAGAAATTTGCAGGGGTTGCAGATAGCTGCACTAAACACTACCAAAAGCGACCAAGCGTCCCCCTTCTTTCAAAGTGATCATCTTACAAACCTGATTAGATTAACTATGCTGTGATTGTGCACGAGCAGAAAGAATTTAGCTTATTGTGGGCATTTGACAAAAGGATTCGGATCTTGGTCAAAACCAACATCTTTGTGCTAATATAAGTAAAACTCTTTCACTCTGCTTTTGGGGCAGGCAAGAGGAGCACACAGCATCAATCACTGTGGGCTACCTGATGGGTGGCAGGTTGTTCAGGAGAGCTAATTAGGTTGCTTGCAGACATTCTATGCAAATTTTCAGTCTGCTTTCCTAAGGAGAAATGTCTTGTTGTGAACCTGCTGTCCTTTGCTGTTGAACAATTTGGTGAAAACAGCAGAGGTTGCAAAACGTTGGCTGGCTCCAGGTGCCACAAACTCCTGTCTGGGCAGAGAGCAGAGATTGCCACGGACAAGATGATGGAAGCTCACGGCATCCTGGACAGCCAAGCACAGTGATCCCCTCTGTCCTGGAGCAGCTGCTCTGCGGTGGATGGGTGTTGCCCTGGAATGTGGGGAGAGGCAACACCAAACCCATGGACCAGAGAGGCACATGAAGCTGAGGGGCTTTGGAGTTGGGCAATCCTCTGACAGCACAGTTGTCCCTTTCCTTCCCTGGGCACATCCCGGGGTGGGACAGTGAATCCTCTCAGCAGCAGGATGTGCAGGAGAAAGGAGAGCAGTGAGCTTTGCCCATTCTGATCTTCCTTTGCTTATTTGCATCATCCTCATCCATTTTCAGACACAATGCATGCTGCCACCTGAGAAAACATCAGCATTTTTGGGAGGAGGGAATTGTTTGACTGGGATGGCTGTTTGGCAGATGTGGTTTATTTGAACACCCCTGTACTTTCCTGAGCTATTTTCTGGGTCTTTGTTGGAACTCTGGAGGCTGAAAATTTCAGGCTTTCTGTTCTAAAACACACTGACCCCCAAGCAAGCACTGCATTTGACTTGAGGCTGTGGAACAGGCTTCTGAAGTTGAGTGATAGCACTGGGGTTGTGGGTGTGTAGTTTGAATAGTATTGTGTGATCTCACAGGGTGAAAAACTTAGAATTTGGGGGTTTAGTATATAGTAATATATATGAGGCAAGATGGAGGATTCTGGGTGTTGTCTAAGTCCTTCTTCACTTTCTTCATGGTTTCAGGTGGATTTTTCTAATTGGGTAAAAAAGGTCTGCATTGCGGGCCTTGGGTGGTCATTATTGGGTCAAAAGTATAAATAATAGAGATGTCATCTCATTATTGGGTGATTAGTGATTAAATAACCTTGGAAAGAGTTAGAGGCATCCATTTTACCTCCGTTTTCTAACTTACTAGTTAGAGCTCATGACTCTTGAGGCTGTAATATAGATAAAAATTAATAAACACTGAATCCAAACATGAAACAGTGACTCCCATGTATTAATCCCAACTCTAACACAAAGAAAAGAAGACAAGAAAAAACCAACAGGTCTTGAGCTGTCAAGTGCTGGGCCAGCTGTTTTGGGGCTATCATGGGAAAGGAATTGCAGGACAACAACAACAACTAACTGACTTCTCACTGGATATTTAGAAACTACTCTGAGAAGTCGGGAGACTGGGGAGCCCTCTGTGAATTCTCTGAAAATTAGCTTATTACTTGACTGTTAAGTGTATTGTATATGTCAAGTAATTAATTTTTACAGCTAACTTGTCTATGATTTGGGCAAAGGAGCAATTAATTCTCTGGAAGGAGATCCGTTATCATAATTGCTAATGGATCCAAAACTCCCTTAGACACAGATGGACAACCCCCCCCCCCCCCCCCCTTAATCTCTGTGATTAGGGTACCTGAAAGTGAGTCCAGCCTTCATGGCAGTGTCCTGGGGTGACGTTACGATGTATCCCCAATCGTCTGTTGGGTTTATGTTGGATATTACACTCTGTGCCTTTAATTTGGATCTGAGAGTAAACGGGTAGAAAAGTGCACAGTTTGTTTTCAGAAACCTCTCGGACTGGCCTTGAAGAGTGGGAGGCACCGGCACCAGACGACGATGTTTTTTTTTTTTTTTTTTTTTTTTTGGCAGGGACTTTCGCTTTGCTTTGCTTTGTTAGCATAGCTTAGCTTAGTTAAGCTTTGAGAAGCTTTGCATTTCTTTTTTTCCTTTTTTTTCTCCTTTTTTTCTTTTTTCCCTTTTTTCCGCCTGTTGTTTTTTTTTTTTTTTTTTTTTGGAACTGTTCAAACCTCCCCCCATACTGAGGACCCGGGAGGTGCCAGGGGAGCTGGCACCTGGACCCACTGGGATCTATCCTGCGCAGCAAATTCCACCAGCGCTGGAAAGAACTGAGAGCAGAAACCACCTACAGGAGGGACTTTGTTTTCCTTAATTCATCATCTGGTATTGTTCAATTTATTTGTGCTGGGGGAGTGCATTGCTGGTCTAATAAACAGGTTTCTTTCCACTTTCTCTCTGAGGAGTTTTCTCCCGAACCGGTTGGGGGAGGGGAGGGAGAGTTTCCCTAGGAGTTCTCCTCCCAAATTGGCCTTAAACCATCACACAGGTAGCCCATTAAAAACCCTAATCTAGTGCTAATTGTGGCTGCTGAGCTCCAGGAGATCAGATGGAGAAGAGAGAACAGGCAGCTCCTTCCTCCTCTCCCCCAGCTAGCACAGGAGCACCCACCCCATCACCTTTCCCTCTCTCTGTGCGTTCTTCCCTTCATGGGTATAATTGGGATTTTCCTGCTGGCAGCAGGAATCAGTGGGTGTAAAGCTATGAACATCTCAAACTAGAGAGACTTTCACACCCTCAGTGTTGAGCAGACCCAGGTGTCCTGTGCTGAGGGAGGAGCGGGGCGCCTGCCACAAACCCCTGCCAATTTATGCAAAAGGTGGGTTTGTCTCTGCAGCCCAACAAAACGGGACTGATCAAAGGAAACACAGCCATGCATGGGACAGAGGAAGACCTTTACTCCTTTTTCTATTTGCTGCATCATTCTGCAACAAATCTCATATCTTCGTCTTGATTTGTGGTTGAAAGGACGTTTGGGAACTGGCAGAATCATAATTAATACTTCACACAACCCCCGAAGAGCAGCTAACAAAGAGTACTCAGGGCTGTGCAGCTGCCAAACTCTCTGTGTTCCCCTGGGCCATGGACTCTGCTCCACGGGCAGGAGCCTCCCCAGGCTCAGACAGCATCCTCGGGGCCCTGGCTCTGCTGCCCAGCACACCAGGCTGTATTTGCAGCTGGCTAATGTACTACTGGTGGAAGGGAAGGGGTGAAGGGAACAGAGAAGAGGCTTTTATGAGACTTGATCCACTGCTGTTTAATCTGTAGTGACAAAGGCATCGTTAATAGAACACGGGGAGGATGCTGAGATGGGCCAGACCTTGGGCCTGAATGCTTGTGATATCTGGGAACACAAACCATGCTCTTCTGACCTGTTCAGCATCTCCTGAGCACCTGCATGGTCCTTCTAGAGCATCTTCTTGCTCTAGACATGATATTTTGTTAAAACTGAAAGCCTTATATGGCTTAGACCCAGCACGGGTCCAGCCCCGCTTGTTCTAGTGATGCCTTAGGATTTTAGCTTTTATATTTTCCAGATCCTACAGTTATTTAGTGTATAACTCTAAAGCTCCATAGCCTGTTAGTTACTGTCTTCCCATTTTGTTCAGACAAAACAATTCCTCACACAAAATACCACCTTTACTCACTTACGTGCCCCTGTGTTAAATTTGGAGGATTTCTTGCTGGTGGGTGCTGGTCCAATGTCCTTGATGATCATTGTGAATTCCCAGTACAGTTGAAACAGTGAGTCTGGAGGGCAAATCCTTCTTGTAGAAAGAATCTGGTTTTCTTTGTTTATCAAAGCTACCCAGATAGTGTGATGGCATTTTTAAGCTCTAAGTAAGGAAAGGGAAAAACCTGAGACTGTGTACTGGGCACAGCCCTGGAGATGAGGGAGTAGGTGCTTCACTCATGGAAGAGAACACAGCAGTACTTCATTACCAGAGGTGCTGAGGAAATGAATCACAATTCATTAGTGAAGAGCTCTTAGTTCATCCGTCCTTCAGGAAGAAGTAGCTCTTCTAGGTATTCTTAATTGAAATTGTTCTTAGTGCTTCACTGTCAGGAACAGCAGCTGAATTGTTTCTCGGGAAGCATTATCTTGCCACACTAGACGTCAGTAAATACAGGTGTATCTAACTTTTTGCTCAAGGAAGGAGTTTTTAGTTGATTCAATTCCTTTTTTTCAAGTTACTGGCTGCCGCTGTTTCCCTTACTTATCTTTTAATGAAAAAACCAAATATGACAGTACGTTGTACTGATTAACACAGTAAAAAGATTCTTAAACAGTTTATTGTCAAATTAATTTAAATACAGAGGGATGAAGTCACTTAGATTGCTGATCCCAAACCCTCTGCAGATTTGGCAAGGCCAGATTGCTCCCAGGACAGAGCATCTGTCCCTGCACATCACTGGTGTTTTGGGCTTTCTGCTTTACAGGGACTGCTTTGGTTGGTAATGGTGCACTGACCGCATTGATGCCCTAAGGTCAATAATCACAGAAATATTGGTCTGGAAAAGACCATAAAGAAGTAGAACTTTTGAAAGGAATTTGGATATGTTTTAGATTCCTCAAGCTGCTGCTGGCAGGGTGCTTCCTGGGACTGGTAATGAAATCAGTTGTTTTACAGCACTCTCCCAGTTTAATGCAGACAGTCTCATGGTGGCAGCTTTTAAAAGCTGTTTGTCTCATTAAAGTTCAGTTAACTAATTTCTGAAATTAGAAACTTTTATGATTAATGAGTTGTGGTAGTTTGCTTTGAAGAAGATGCTTGTGAATCAGATCTGCTTCATTTCCCTAAATCACTTCTGAGAGTTGTATTAATACCTTAGTTATAACACAGTGACAGTGATGCTTGGTACTTCAAGAAAAATAACTGGTAGTGATGCAATTCGTGCCTACAAGAACTGTGTCTGAGGAGCAATTGAAAACTACATGGCTGTAATAACAAAACACGAGGAGGAAGACTTTTGGTGAATTTGCCAGCTTTAGCACAGAAGTTCTCATTCATTTTAATGGAGGTGTACCAGGCTAAAAGGTTTAGGATGAAGACTACAAAAAATATATGACATTCAACTCGACTTCCTTTCTCTAACCTTTGTGAGTGCCTCTGAGCTGAGATGTAAATAACGTGGGTGCTAACCTTTTGTCACACACACACACGCTCACAACTGGGATTCTGAGTCAGAAATAGCAGTTCTGCAAACCACCACTCCCAGAGGCACATGAGCCAGGATGACACTGCTGGGGGTGTTATCTCTGAAAGGACACCCGGTCTGCAGCTTCCTGCGTGTTCACAGGGTGGATGCTGCAGTGTGGATGCAGGGTTCAGATTGTGATGGCATCTCTGCTCCTCCCCAGTTCAAGGAGAGTGTGTAAGGGATGAATCCTGGGCTTTACATCTCACATCAGCTGAGAGTGCTGGGACTGATTCTGACAATGGCCTGTGCTGTGTGGTTTTCAGCTTTTATTTCCAGTTGAATTCAAAGCCTTTGTGCCGCACCTGGGTGCTGTGGTGGTTTGGGGAGTGTGAGAGCAGTTTCCTGTGCAGGATGGCCATGGCTGCAGCCTGGGCCATGCCTCATGGCCAGCAAGCTGCCCAAGGAGTGCTCCCAGCTCCCTCTGGAACGCCGGGGTCCCACCTTGGGGCCAAAACCCCCAAATGCATCTGTTGGGCATGGTCATCACTCAGCCCTCAGAAGTAAGCAGCCAAGCCTTGTTTACCAAATGTATTTACTTCTTGTGGGAGGCAGGGAGTCCTTCGTTAAAAATATAAAAGACAAAATCCTTTCAGAGCCTGAATCTCTAAGGTTTGTATTTTCCAAGACAAAAATGTTTTATTTGTTCCCCCTCCACTCCTTTTGTGTCTTCCCACCCCGTTATGTATCTCCTTGTTTGTTGTGATTCCCTACTTTGAAACTGCTCATGTCAGGCTACTCCTCTTTGTGTATTATAGTGGGATTTTTCTGCAATTCTTAATTCTGTTATCTTTAAAATTACAGACTTGGCCCATGCTTTCATAGTCCATACCTCTCCTCTCCCTTTGAAAGGAATCCTACAAGCATTCTAAAGCAAGAAGTGTTTGTGGAGTGACTCCATGAGTATATAGCTCTCGAGCAGAGCAGCACCTGCCATCTTTCATAGGTCTTGCACTTCCCACAAATCACTCGTGCATGCAGGGCTTGATCACAGCTATTGTTTGTGCTAAGCTTCCTCCTACTCCTATAATCCTCCTATTGAAATGGAATTGGATATTCTGCATACAGGAAAGATTGTGGGGACATAAATTGCAGCTGAGTATTTTGTGGACATGACATAGTGCACGTGTGTAGACCTGGTTCGTGCCTGTGATGTTTTGGTTTCTCTGAAACACTTTCCCAGAGACTGTTCTGTCAACAAGAGACATGTTTTCCTAACTGTAACCTATATTTACATTCCTTTCCCTAGGAGGGACTTCTTCTTGATGTCCCTCTGACTTGACCAATGTAATTGAAGAAGTTTGTCTTTTTTCCACCCATTGGGTTGTTCTTTGTAAAATAGTATAAAGGGAAGAAATTCCCGGATAATAAACACATTGTCAGCCTTCTGAAGTCAGAGTCTGTGTCGTCGTAATCTTGAACAGTGTCACACATGTGCATGCTCTGCCAAGGGCAGAGGAGTGGAAATGTTGACAAGCACCACACTTCAAATGGAAAGGATGTGGCTCTTCCAAAAGTGCCTTGTGTCACATTGACTCTGACTGCTTCTTTTAAGGAGTTGCTGATGCTTTCCAAGTATAGGAGCTCTGGGCTTGTGTGAAAGCTAGATTGACAGGGTCTGTGGGGTTTGGTGAGCTGGGGGTGCTGGGCTCTTCCCACACTCACCTGAGGTGGTCCCAGGCACATTGGTCTCCCTGTGTCCTGCTGCCCAGTGTGTGCCTGCCTGAGGGTTGGTGGCACACCTGTCACCAGCTCAGGTGCTTCCACATCCATTACTGAGGGGTCAACAGAGTCAGAGCTGTGTGCCTCAAGGACTGGAGAGGACAAGCTGCTGTTTCAGGGTCTGCAAAGACTTGAGTTTAGTTGCCATGATATATTCAGATTGTTTGGCATCTGGTTGGTGGCCTCTTCTGAGGAGCATGGATTGTGTTGAACACATTGTCTGAGCATAGTACTGCTTCTCCCTGGTTGTGTTTTCCTGCAGACACAGGCAAGGCTGTTTTTATAATCTGCTGCCTCTAACTGCTGAAGGATGGGACACATGGGCCTTATCCACCCTGGTTAATGTTCATTGTCTGCTGTACCCAGTGTGACTCAGTTTCCCCTCAAGCCTAAAACTGCACAGCACAAGGCTGCTTAGAGATGCTCACACTGTGAGGGTTTCCTGGCCTTCCCATGTCTAATCAGACCCCAAACCCCTCCCCTTTTGCTGGACAGTATTACAGCTGACCAAGGCTTTTCTCCCAGTCTCTGCCAGGCATTATGAAGGCCCTGGAGAGTTCCTGCAGCTGAAAATGTGCTCGATCATTTGTGGTGGTGTTGCCAGGCTCAGGGCTGTGGAGCCAGGCCAGGGGCTGGGCACGAGGAGTGGCAGCTAGCAGGAGAGTGATACGGGCACTATTTAAACCTGCACACGTGGCCACACACCTGAGATGTTCTTCAGGACGGCTGGGGGAGCTTGACATTCATAAATGATTCTTCCAACTCCTGCTAATTTTAGCCTTGAAGTGTTTACAAACAGAGCAGCATTCATCTCTGCTCCTGATCCAGCAGGATTTCAGCCCCATCCCTGCTGGCATATTCCCTACAGGAAAAACAAAACGGGATACAAAGCAGTGATAGCTAAGGGACCACTCCGATTGGAGGCACAGAGAGCCAGATCCTGGGGCTATAAATAATATATCTGCAGCTACCATAGTGTCACCAGAAATTAAAAAGTATGTACACCTAGGGATAATTTTGGAGGAGAGAAATGGGGAACAGGGAGCCAAAGCTGAAAGCAGTTTTAGTGGTGCTCCAAGGCGGTGTCTGGCAGTGTTTCAGGAAAAGGCCAGTGAAGGATGGCATGACAAGATGTCACCAATTTGTGGTCTCCAGCACTGAGCCCAGGTGCTGTTCTACCTCACACAAAATGTCAAGTGTTGGTGCACACAGGTTACTGCACACAGCATCTCTGATCTGAACGCACTGTTTGGCTATTGCTTTGAAATGAGGCGAGAGGAAAACATCAAAAAATTCAATTCTATCAACACAGTTCATATGGAGCTTTAAAAACAGATTTTTAAACACACACAAACCAGTTTAAAATCCTTTCCCTTTCTAAACTCTGACCTCCATGTAGAGTCCTTTGAACAGGGTACATCTCCTGAAGTGTTTGTGGTTCTCTACAAAGGATGAACAGGCAGAATCCTCCTGGACTGGCAAGGCAAGGACCTGGACTTGATTCTGGTCTAAAGGAGAAAGGCTGTAGCTGCAAGCTCTGCCTTGAACAAATCCAAATCTCCCAATTCACCTGAAGTCTGCTTTGTTAAAAAAAATTATCCAGTCATGAGACACTTGATTTCCAGAGCTAAAGCTCTGCTTTTCTCCAAGATCAAGCTAGCTACTAGACCACTGCTACAGCCAGCCCTTTGTGCTGTGGGAATTTGGTGGGTCAGGAGGACTCATACAATTCTATTAAAACAAAAGGAAAAAGTATTTCTCATTTCTTTGCTCCTGCTCACACATGGCACTGTGCATGCCATCGAGATCAAAACTTGGTTGACACATAAGAAATACTAGCTGCCATCTAATTAAGACGTGAGAGGTTTATGAGGTAGCTGCAAGTTCAGCTCAGCTGGAAATGAACGGGAAGCCTGGGGGACACATGACATGACCAGAGTGTCATGACCCCAGGAAACAGGAGAAATGGTGCAGAAGTGCTCAGTGTAATATAGGTGAGCTTCATCTTCTGAGCCTGGGTGAGGGCTGAACCTAGATCATGTCTGAGTGAAGAAAATGATAGAAAAAAGTCCATCAGCTGCTGCTTAAAATTGCTGCAAGTTAAAAAGAACTGAGGCAATGGGTTGAACTGCACAGAACTTTAAAGGAGAAGGCAATTCCGTGGAGAAAAAGAACAAAAGTAGTAGAGGTAATAGGTGCCGAGATTTCGGCGCGTCTTCATTGAAGACTAAAAGCTGGGTAGTTGTAAAAAAGTCCTTTATTGCATCGTTAGATCAGTCCCATGAAGGCAAAGTTATCAGAGTCCATAGCAGTATGCAGAAGCCTTGTAACATAAAGTCTCTAAGTCCCAAGCAAAAGCAGCAGCCACAGCAGCAGCAGAGGCCTTGGTAGTCTGTGTCCTGTGAGCATCTTATCAGTAGCAGTTCATGCAGTAGCAACAACAGTGGCATTGGTGTTTTCGTGAGTCCTGTGTGTGTGTGTTCTCAAAGTAGTGCATTTTTATTCTATTTTTAGCCAATTAGCTACATATGTCACAATACGACACAAAGGAACGACACTCACACACTGAGATGTCCAAGGCAAAAAAGGGGAAGTTTATTTACAGACCTCGACATTTATAGAATTCCAACAGTGACCATGGATTGGAGGAAGAAAATCTTCCTCTCCAACCACACTGGTCAACCCAACAGATCATCAACAGTCTCCTTCTTATGAGAAGAACGTAAACATGAAAGGACAGTTACAACAATAGGTTGTTTATGTGAAAATTGTGAGAGCCTCCATTGCAAAAAGTAAATACAGAAGGCTGAAATAGAACTTTAGAAAAACTTTAGAAAAAATAGAGGAGAACAGGGAAAAACCCAGGGCAACATACATACACAAATTTTCTACATCCTTGCTGGACCAATCCTAACTTAAGATTGATGTGTGAAGACAAACGCAAATTCTTACACAAACTCTATGCATATAGCTTTATCTGTTCTGTCTAAGAATGCATAGCAAGGCTACATTATTTTTATTATCACTAGAATTTAACTAACTTTGCAAAAGGCAATATCACTGAACTATAAACTAGATACTAGGTCTCTTACTAACACAGGCTCTCATTTTAAGGCACTTAAAAATCCTCTATTTAAGGCTAGACTAGTATTTCTACTTCATGTCTGTGTGGATTTATTTATTTTAGATTTTCTGAAGGTTCTAATTCAATTCTCACATCTCTGGGCATTCCTGGGCCTGTATGGATTTGGCCCAGGGGGGATTCATGCTCCCACAAATAAGCTCAATTCTAGTGCTGCTTGGTGTGAAAGAGCATGTTCAAATTATCAGAATATATCTTGTCTTACACACTGTAAGCTTCTTGCAACACTTAATACTTTAAGATGAGTTTCTTAAACTAAGGTCTTTCTGTTTTTCCTTTAAGGAACCACTCTGAACTTTAAGCATAACTGGTTTTTTTAGATCACTTTGGGTCCAGAAATAGCCTGAAAAAGTATCATGTTCCCCTCTCTGTCTCTCAGGCTTGTAAAAATCAAACAGTGATTAATTTTTACAACACTTAAGGAAAATGTCAGACATGAAAATGTTATCCTATGCCACCACTGTATATGCAAGCCTCCAATAATGTTAGAGCTCTGCTGGGCAAGCTTCCTTTCAAATACTGCTGTATGTCCTTTTTCCTACTGTTGTTCTATTACCTTTCTTAAATTCAAGTGTGACTCCAGGGAAGGCTCAGTCATGAAATGCTCCTTGCAGTCCTTTGCCTGCCCATTACTGATGTGGCCAAAGGTTTCTGTGCCAGGCCTCTCTTTGCAGTGGGATTTCAGGATGGCCTGAGTGTGCTTCTGAATCTCAGGCTCCGGATTGGTGTGATGAACATTGTGCCCCTGGAACTCAGGTTCTGCCACCGATGGGCCAGTGAGACCTAGCTAGCTCAAAACTCCGGCCCTGGTGCCAGGAGTACCGCTCTCAGAATGCCAGCAGTCCGAGAGACGGTGCAGAACAGGCTGTCTCTACGGCGGTGGTCTTTATAGTGACGAGACTCGGGACGAGGAATTAGAGAAGGCTCTCTCAGATGTTTATTCTTCCAGATGGTACAGGAGAGAGAGAGAGGGGTTCTGTGCACTTAAAATTTAAACCAGGGGGCAGAGGGGTGGGGCAGGTAAGTGATTTGCTCCAGGTTAACACAGGGCAGGGTCAGGAAAGAGGGATAAAGGGACCGGGGAGGGGAAAACCTGGGCTAAAACCCAAGATAAACCAGACACTGGGGGTTAACAGGAGCCAACCATGACTTAACAAAAACCCACCACCACATCTCCCTCTTTTCTGTTTAATTTTGAATGAAAGGAGGGAGTAGACTAACTCCTTAAACTGCTGTCTCTGGCCTCTTCTGCCATCTTTCGATAGTGGCCACAGTAACATCGGAAGGAGCCAGTTTTTTCTTAGTACACTTAGTTATGACTCCTTTTAGAGTCCTGAAGGCTATGTAAATTAAAATGACAACCAGAACAGCCAGTAAGACATCCTTCACAAATGATGACACTCCTCCTGGTAACCCCCAGTCTTTGAAGATGTTCTCCAGCCAGTCTCCTGCTCCCCGCTTGATCTCTTCCATCATGCCTTTCATTCCCTGGATGGAATCATGGATGCTCAGGATTTTGCCAGATAGATTGAGGCAGTGCATTCCTTGAGAGTCCTCACATTCATGTCCCTGTACTACTGACTGAGTCAGAAGCAAGAGAAAACACAGGAGTTCTGGCTTCATCTTGGGGGTCGGGAGGATGTCCTTAAAAGAAAACTAAACATACACACATAAGGAAGAAAAGAGCATTTAAAATTCAGCAGAAGAATCTGTTAACAACTCTGGATCAGGGGTGACAGGGGATTCGGGTCTCCCACTTCCTTTGCGTTGTCTCCGGGAGGAAGCAATTGCAACATCGTCTGGCTGGGAAGGAGGAGGTGGGGCTGCATTTGAGACCTTCTTTTCTCTTGATGGAACAAAGGGCTTGACCCATTTTTGTGGGACCCACTTCAAACCTGAGGGAGTGGATACACAGGCGTACCCCCTGCCCCCAAGTTACCAAATCGAAGGGTCCTTCAATTTTCCAGGTCTCTGGGTCTTTAACCAGGACTGGTGGTCTCTGCTCCAGTTTCAGATGCTGATTCTGATTGAAATGTCTTAACACTGGAGGGTTAAGATTTTCAAAGGAACAGTTCAGAAAGTTCATGGTAAACAAAGCCTCGCACAACCTTAACTGTGGACTGTTGAGTTTAACAT
Organism: Phylloscopus collybita; assembly: GCA_027886175.1. Lineage (NCBI taxonomy): Eukaryota > Metazoa > Chordata > Aves > Passeriformes > Phylloscopidae > Phylloscopus > Phylloscopus collybita. The sequence continues at coordinate 8,772,880 of JAJNNQ010000057.1, forward strand.
CCCCTCTTTGGTGTTCTAGGGTTTTCTTTAATGTCTGGTAGGTTCTTTCTATTACTGCCTGACTGGTAGGGGAGTAAGGGATGCCCTTGTTGTGTATCACCCCCCCATTGCTGCAGGAACACACTGAATGCCTGTCGTAACTGACACAAGAACTCACACCCACACCTTGCGATGTCTGAGGTGGAAAGAAGAAAGACTTTATTTACAGAATCAGCATTTATCGAATTCTAGCAGTGATCATGGATTGGAGGAAGAAAATCTTCTTCTCCATCCACACTGGACTATGCAGCAGTCCGTCAACAGTCTCCTCCTTTATGAAAAGAATGTAAACATCTCTAGATTTCACCATAACAAATGGCTTGTTTATATGAAAGTGTATCTGACTCCAAAGACACAGAAGGCTAAAACAAGACTTTTACAAACTCCTTAAAAGAGACAGAGGAGAACGGCAAAAACCCAGACAACAAATGCCTTACCTGTTTTTATCTCTTTTGGGGTCCCCAACGTGGAGAAGGCCTGCACTAGATGTTTCTGTGCATCAGTGGTCTTCTCCCCTGTGTGGGCTGACACACAAACAGCACCAGAGAAGGTATCTACAGACACATGAACATACTTGAATCTCCCAAACTGAGATATGTGAGTGACATCTGTTTGCCACACCTCACAACTGCCAAGTCCCCTTGGATTCACACCTGACCCTAGTGATGGCACTGAAGCTTTCTGACAATGATGACATGTATCGATGATCGCTTTGGCCTGGTCTCGCCTTAGATGGAATTGGCGGATCAGGCCTGGGACATTTTGATGGAACTGTTGATGGCTTAACTTGGCCTGTTGGAAGATGTCAGGGAGGCCAGCCAGCTACACAGGAGCAGCCAGGGCATCTGCTCTACGATTTCCCTCTGCAATGAAACCTGGAAGGTCTGTGTGTGACCTTACATGCATTATGTAAAAGGGATGCTCTCGGTGGGAGACTAGATGAATCAGCGTTGAGAGCAAGTTAAAAATGTCTGGATTTGAAATGTCTTTTAGAACCGCATTTTCTGCTCTGGACACTACCCCTGCTACATATGCCAAATCAGTGACTAAATTTATTGGTTCTGGAAACCTCTTGAAGGCCCTGACAACTGCAGCTAGTTCAGCAACCTGAGGGGAGCCTTTGACTACCTCAACATGTGTCTCCCACTGCTCTGTCTGAGGATTCTTCCAAGTCATTACTGACTTGTGAGACCCTCCAGACGCGTCAGTAAAAATGGTCAAGGCTTTAAGGGGCTTACAACTTTGTTTCTCTTTTGGGATCAGACAGAATTCCAAATTAAATAATTTATGACTGGGACCACAAATTGAAATTTGTCCTGGGTAACTATCCAGAGCAAACTGTAACATTTCATTTTCACGGAGCAGTTGCTCCAAAGACTCTTTAGTCAATCTTCCTGTTGATAATTTGATTGGGACATGGATGCACGAAAATTCACACCCTGCCAGCACTCGCATCCTGACCCTAGCTTTGCTGATCAACTGGGCCATCAACTCTTGAGGCTTGGTGATACTTTTGGACATTTTGTGACCAAGGAACACCCACTCTATGATTAAGAGGGGGTCCTTTTGGTCCTCGTCCCATTGAAAAATGAGACCATGGAGGTGTGGCAACTTCCCTAGAATGATAAAATTAAATGGGAGGTCTGGCTGGCAACGATGGGCCTGCCAGCAAGACAGTGCCAACTGTACCTTCTCCAGCGTCTGCCGTGCCTCCTGAGTCAGAGCCCTCGGAGACTCCAGCTCCTCTTCCCCCTTCAACAAATTGAATAGGGGTGCCAGGTCATCTGTGTTAAGGATCAGCCAGGGCCTGACCCAATTCAAGGACCCACACAGCTGATGGAGATCCCTCAAGGTCCTAGGCCTATCATTGATCACCAACTTCTGAGGTGTTATTGTCCGGCTGGCAATCTTGAGCCCTAGGTACCTCCAAGGCAGCAGTCTCTGCACCTTCTCCTGCTGTAACTCAAATCCCGCAGCGGTCAGAGCAGTAATAGTTTCCTCTAGAATTTGTGTAAGTCTGTTGTTGTCAGGGGCACACACAAGCACGTCATCCATATAATGAAAGATGACAGCTTCCCCTGCCTTGACACGCACTGGGGACAGTATTTTGGAGACATACCACTGGCAAATGGTGGGACTGACTTTGAGACCCTGTGGCAAAACTCTCCAGTGATGTCATTTCCAGGGGGCTTGTCTGGTGATGGAGGGAACAGAGAACACAAACCAGGGGGCATCAGCTGGGTCTAGGGGAATTTGGAAGAAACAGTCTTTTATATCAATGATGACCAGATTCCAATCTTGGGGGAGCATTGAAGGGGATGGCATACCCGGTTGAAGACACCCCATGTCCTCGACCACTTCATTAATTTTTTGCAAATTGTGGAGGAGGTGCCACCTGTCTTTCCCTGGCTTTTTGATGACAGACAAACACTGGAGAATTCCAGGGGCTGTTAGTTTCAATGTGACCTTTTGCCAATTGTTCCTCCACTAGCTCATTGAGCGCTTTAAGTTTTTGTTTGTTCAGTGGCCACTGGTCCTGCCAAATGGGGGTATTGGTCAGCCAATTCAGTTTTTGGAAGGCACGCTCCTCAGTGGCCGCTAAGAAAAATCCTTAGGGTTTTCTGGAACCTCTAATTCGACTCTCCATTGGGACATGGTATTTCTTCCCCACAGGGTATAATTTGAATCTAAAACAAAGGGGCATACAGAAGCCAAATGCCCATCTGGTCCCTCTCTTTTTACAATGCTCTTTGATTGTTGTACCAATTTTGTGCCCCCTATACCTGAAATCCTGCCAGCCACAGGTTGCAGCTCCCAGTGTGACAGCCATTTGTGTGGCGGGATAACTGTTACATTTGACCTGGTGTCTAACATTCCTTCAAGTTGTACAGAATCCCCCTCCCGCCTCAGTGCACACCAAATGAGGGGCTTGTTCTCTCCCACGGTCTCTGCCCAGTAAACTGAAAGATCCAGGTCACTGAGATGCTGACTGGGCAAAGGGATAGCTTGGGCAATGATTTGGCCCTTTGGGAGGAAAAGGGGTGGATGGACACAGCATGCCAAGAGAACGATTTGCTCTGGGTTAGATGGTAACACAGCTGGTGCAATCTTGATCTCAGGGGGAGTGTGTTTCTTGTCCTCGACAACAAGGTGCTTACAGTCTGTCCGGTGAAAGTTTTCGACATGTCCAGGATCAGCTGTTACAGTCTGCCAGTCTGGTGATGAAAAATTCATAGGGTTAGTTAACTCAAGACAAAAGGGCTCATTCTGACTCTTTGTATTAACAAACCCTGAAGGTTTTTGGGGTTCTAGTATTTTGGGAGAACCCCTCTGTCCCACATTCCCAACAACTCTGTGGTTTGCCACATTTCTTTCCTCACGTGGGGCAGATTCGTGCTCCCTCTTTAGTTTTTTGGTGATGGAATGTGTCCCCCTTGTCCCCCCATCCCCCTCCCGCTGGGGTGTATGGTGTTCTCCTTTTGAAAGGACAAAATTGCATCATGTGTCCCTCTTGCCCACACTGGTAACATTTGACCCTCCCAGCCACTGGTGGTTGAGGTGGAATGGTGGCTGGTGCTGCACTCCAGCTCCTGAGCCTGGGTCCCTTTTGCTGATCCTCCGGATCTATGATGGCTCACTTCATGCAGGTCTCAATGAGGAGATCCAGGGTTGGGGGCGGATTGACAGGAAGCCCCAAGATGACCCTCTCGCAAACATCATTGGTGTTTCTTTGAGCCACTTCTAGGATCATCTTTTGCTGCAGCTCCTGGTGCTCTATTTGACTCTCCACCACTGCACAGAGTCTGTCTATAAAATCTAAGAAGCGCTCAGAAGGAGACTGTTTAATAGCAATATAACTTTGTTCAACATCTTTGGTGGGCATGATTTGGAATGTCCTTTCGGCAGCTCCTTTCACGCGCTCAAGAACAAACTGAGGGATCCCCCTGGCCTGCTTGCTTGCCTCAGACCATTCACCTTCACTGCAAATGTGATAAAATATAATAGGATTGTTTTCATTGTCAAGTGCGGTTTCATTGTTTTGCCACAATTCAGAAAGGAGATCTCTAAGATTTCTCTTCCATGTTCTCTCCCACAGTATATATTCTGCAGGGGTGAGGAGGCATGAAAACAAATCTTTTAGATCCCTAGAAACCAACACATTTGATGAAAAGGTGGCCTTTTAAAGGCCTCTGAAAAACTCTCCTTTTCGGCCAAATTCTTTCTGAGCTTGGCAAAGCTCTTTTCTGTTTTGGTAAGAAAGGGGTTCCCATTTAGGATGGGTTTCCCTGCTGCTGTAAGAAACAGGAGCAGCAAAAGGAATGGCTTGCATTCTCGGGTTCTGGCTCCCGGGCCCCCCACTTCCATGTTCTAGACCATGAGAACTGGAAGCCAGAAGAGGGTGGGCGGAGCTACTTGGGCAAGGGGCAGTAGCATGGGCGTGGTTACTTCAGGGGGTAGAGCTTCCCAGTGATGTCATTGGGAGTGGAGCCAAGGGTGGAGCCATGGGAGGGGTGATGAGTGGAGCCAGGGGTGGTGCCAGCTTGACTGACACAGGGGGAGGAGCCAAAGGAGCTGACACAAAGGAAGGGGCGGCACCCTGGGGGTGGGAGGAGTTTGGTGTCAGAAAGGGGTTGGTCAGAGGGGAGGGGAATGGGAGAAAGGGATTGTGGGAAGAAGGATCATATGGTTGAGACCAGGCCATGTGGTCTCGGCCATCATGTTCCCCCCAGGGGCCATTTTGTAGGGTTGAGAACAAGGGACCATGAGGGACAAACTGAGGATTTTCCATCAGGGAGAAGGGATTGGAACCAGGGTTTAGGGAAAGGTCTCTGGTGGCAGGGGCCATGCCACCAGAGCTAGGGTCCCAAGAGGATTGTAGGGGACCAGGAAGATGGTAGCTGTCCTGCACCTTTATATCTCTGCGGGTTGCCCCCTGCAATCTGCTCAGGGTAGGGGAAGAGGGACCAGGGTAAGGGGTTTGGAGAACAGGGGCTTCGGGCATAGCTGCAGGTGGCCGCAATGGTTGTTTCTCCAGTTTCCCTTTCTCTCTTTCTTGTTTTCTGACCACCGATTGAATTTTCACAAATAAAGAATAGAATTTATCTACAGAAGGATCTCCATCGGTTGTGGTCAGCTCAGTCAGTTGAATCCCTACTGCATCCCAAAAATCCCCAGTTCTAACACCTTTCAAATCAATCTGCGGAAAAAGGAGAAAAAGCCACTGGACGAATTTTTTTAACAAACCCTTTGAAAAACCCATTTTTCCTCCTACCAGGATTTCTCCCAGTTGGAGGTACGCTTCTCGATGTTGTGAAGTCAGGCGAGCAGCCACATTTGCCTTTCACAACACCCAATCCTCCCCTCCCTGCAGTAAAACGAAAAAACAAAAGCAAAAGAAAACCCAGGAATCCCATCTGGGGTACACAGCCAATTCAGCGGCTCCCCGTGGCACCACGTGGCTCACCCGTGTTATAAATGCATATTTTAGAGTTGGCTTTTCGCAAATATTGAAATGAATGTTATGCATATAATGTAAGAAGGTTGTACTGTATTTCCTTTTATTTGTAGAATTTAAAATGTAATGAAGGTATATTTTCAGACAGAAGACAGAAGAGACGTCTGAAATTCCTGAACTAAAGATTTCTGATAAGAAACAATTAAGACTTTGAGGGTCTAAATCTCCAGAAGACAGATTTACAACATACATCTGGACTTTGTGGAGCCTCACAGATAACTTGTATGCTTAGGGGGGGACTTGAAATCAAAATGAATATTTGAATCATGCATTAGCTTATTTAAATATGTAACACCAAGACTTTCAAATACCAAGGAATTTAGAATGGGCGGTGTGTTGCTTTACACCCTCAGCAGAGTAAGATATCTTTTTGTCTCCTTATTGTCTATTTTATTCTATTTTACTTTATTTTTATTAAACTTATAAATTAATATAAAAAGGTGAAACGTCGTTTTTCACACCCGCCACATGTGCCCGGTGCCCTTGCAATCCCCCAGGGAAAGCACCCGTACCCCCGCCTGCTGCGCTTATTACCAAATTGACGGTCCTGGGGGAAAAAAAAAAAAGAAAAAAAAAAGCTGCAAGGAGGTCTCCGAAGGCTTGTGTTATAAATAAACAGGGCAGGAGATGATTATTAACTCTTTAAATGCCTTTATTAAAAGGGGAAAGCTCAAGGGATTGCCTACGCCTCTGCTGCTGCTCCCTCAGTCACGGCCGAGGAGGAGGCCTGAGTCGATTCTGCTGCTCACGCTGCAGAGCCGGGAGTTCATCCTCACGGAAGTTCCCAGGAACTCATTGGGCTCATTTTAGTCCAGGGGTGTCTTTCTTTCTGAGTGCCTTTCAGGTTATGGTGAGCAGGTGGGAAGGGTTTACAGATGGCTGGCCAGATAGCTTCATGTCTTCCCAGCCAGGTGGCGTTCTCTATGGGTCTGGATTATGTGCTGACTCGTTGTTGCTTGGGGTTTTTGGTGTTAATTGTAGTAAACATGAAGCAAGGCTTCATGGGGGTCTCTGCAATTTCCATAATGGGCATCAGTTTCACCTTGACAGGCAGGCAGGGGGTTGGCAGGAAGCAGGAAGCTAGGCAGGGAGCAGGAAGCAGGAAGAGAGGCAGACAGAGGGCAGGGAGCAGCACAACCTTGGCAACAGGTAAGAACTTAAAAAACTGGGACTTGGGTTACAAACTGGGTACAAACTATTCAAGATAACAATATGTATAACATCAACAGCACATCCAGTGTATTATTAAGAGTCTTTAACACTTTTAAAGTAACCATTTACATAACATTCAACATACAACTAGGAGTCATGGAGTTCTACCCACATCAGCTTGGAGGGACTTTTCTGGGCGCTGAAAGGCCGTCCCTCCTTCCCCTGCCGGCCCACCGCTTCCAAAAGGCGGGCTGGCTGGCAGAGGTGCTGGCGTTCCACAAACTGTGTGATTCTTGGTGCCGCGGGCTGCGGCGAGTGACGAGAAGCCAACAGTGTCCCTCGGGCCTGGCAGGCAAATGTCAGGCGGCCCCCTGAGGTGGCACGGGCGAGAACACGGTAAGCAGCTGGCGCGGGCAGCACGTGGCAGTCGGCTGGTGCGGGCTGGCACGTGTGGCTGTGGCACGGCGGTGCAGGCTGTCGGTGTGGGCTTGGTGCGCGGCGGAGCGGCCCTGGCGCAGCACGGGCTCTGCATGCAGTCTGTCTCCCAGCAGGGCGGGGTCGTGCATGCGGTGGCTCTCTCCCATGTGGCCGACTAGCGGCAGCTCAGTGCTGTCCCAGCACCGCGGCTTCTCGGTTTTCCAAGGCACAGTCCTTCCGTTTGGGCTCTGATAACCCCACATTGGGCACCAACTGCCACCGATGGGCCAGTGAGACCCAGCTAGCTCAAAACTCCGGCCCTGGTGCCAGGAGTACCGCTCTCAGAATGCCAGCAGTCCGAGAGACGGTGCAGAACAGGCTGTCTCTACGGCGGTGGTCTTTATAGTGACGAGACTCGGGACGAGGAATTAGAGAAGGCTCTCTCAGATGTTTATTCTTCCAGATGGTACAGGAGAGAGAGAGAGGGGTTCTGTGCACTTAAAATTTAAACCAGGGGGCAGAGGGGTGGGGCAGGTGATTGGCTCCAGGTTAACACAGGGCAGGGTCAGGAAAGAGGGATAAAGGGACCGGGGAGGGGAAAACCTGGGCTAAAACCCAAGATAAACCAGACACTAGGGGGTAACAGGAGCAAACCATGACTTAACAAAAACCCACCACCACAAGGCTCAGGTTTGGTGTGATGGACATTCTGCCCCTGGATCGGACTCAGGTTTGGTGTGATGCCCATTCTGCCTCCTTAGCCTCTCAAATGCTGTTTTCTCTCAGCTCCACAGAGGCTGGAGCAGATCACCCGCCACTGCCAGTCTGCAGCTGGGTGCAGTCAAACATCAAAGCTCCTGCTCCAGCTCCAAAACCCTTTAAGTTTTAGGACTTGACCAAGTGGAAGGAGGAGTTGTGAGGGGAAAGCTGTAAGCACAGAATTAAGGGCTGTGTGAGGGAAGGCACTTTGCTCTTAGCACAGTGAAAAGCAGTGAGCAATTGCGATTTGCGCTTCTTGTTGTTATGTTCATGAAGGGTGTGGGACAACCGTCACCCTGAGACTGTGCTTTGAATAGCACAAGAACCACTTCCAGGCCTTTAATCTTTACACTGTTGCAAGCCTATTACCAGCCTTGGAGAAGGCACCCTGGGCAAAAATCTGTTTTGACATCAAGGCACCTGGATTCAGTTTAGAACACTGAAAACTTCCTTCATTTTCTTTCACTCCACCTGTTAAAGTTCTGTCTGCAGGTGTCTAACAAAAGATATCAAGGCTTTATTTTGGCTGGTTATGGTCCCCAGTGTCTCCCCTGGAGAGGACACAAATTACCTGTCACTTCTGCAAGGACCTGGCCCCATCTGCTTTGTGTGTGTGTGCATTTGTGCAAACACAGACAGAGCTGGGCAAGCTGAAGGGAAAGGGAAAGGTGCTCCTTTATTGCCCTGTCCCATTGCAGCACACCTGAAACCTCTGTCAGTGCTCCTCAGTGCCAGCGTGCTGGTGATAAATGTTTATTGCACACCTAAAAGTTCTGGAGTCAGGGTGATGCTGCTGGTGTGAAGGAGAATTCTTAAACAGTTGCAACTCATCAAACTTGAGAGGGGCAACCTCAGGTGGGCTGGCAAGCAGGCATCTATTAACAGTCGTCTGGGTAGGATTTTAAGACAGGAAGCTTCTTTTGTAGGTTTTCAAGATCTAGATTTTACTTCTCATTTGATTTGTAAGACATTGAATTAATTGTTTTGCCTGCGGCAGTAATTGGTGAGTGATCTCTCCCCATCTTTATCCCAACCCTTTTGTTATATTTTCTGTCTGTTGTCCTGCTGAGGAGGGCAGTGATGGAGCAGTGGGACCTGGCACCCAGCCAGGGCCTGTCACTGTTGGGCACAAAGGAGGAGACGCGAGTCCATTCAGAAGGCTGGGACCCCTCATAGGAGGAGCCAGCAGTTTATTGTCCAAACCTATTTTATACCTTTTCACAAAGCACCCACCTTAGAGGTGGGGACCCCTGGAACCATTGGTCACTTGAAGAGACCATCACGCGAAGTCCCTCCCATGGGAAAGCATGTGGAAAAACATCTTAGTTTACAAATAGCATGACCTTGCTTAGCAGTTCTGTCCTGGGAACAGAATTTCCAGAAACCAAAACATGGCAGGCACAAACCGTGGCTACAAGGGCCGGCACTCCACGGATGTGTGATTATTATCCCTTCCCACCTGGATCTTCTAAGGGTGTCTCTGTTGATCAGATTGAATTACTTAGAGAAATTAAACTGCAATCTCCATACCATCCATTAGCTGGACCTCTATTTGCATGTAGCAGTTGGGTTTTGGCAATCAGAAGGAGGAAGATTGTGCACAGCAAGCTGTCTGCCCAAAAAAGATGTGTAGTGCTTAAGACTGTGTAGGAATAGGAATGGTAAAAATAATTTGGGGGCCAAATGAAACATCCATTAGAACAGGGATGTGCCTGCTCGAGGACAAGCTGTGCTTTGGCCCTGTGTTTAGTATTTATCTCACCTGTAAATCCTCGTGGGTTTTATTGTAACACAACTGGTAGTACAGAAATTTGCCCTGGCATTCCAATTGAAGCAGTGGTAGGCCAGGAAATAAGATGTGCAATGGATTTCTTTGGGCTGATTTTATAGGCACCACTGCAGCGCAGTGGCAACTAAACCAGACGTGCCTTACTTATTTTATCAACATTGACTAGATACCTCTAGATGCCAGTATGAATATTGAAATATAAATTGAAATGAGGATTAAGTACTTGTATTAGTGAGACTTTATAATGTCTGGAATCTTAAATGTAAGGCCTAATCCTGTTCTGCCTGAATGTAGGGAGAATTTTACTTCAGATTTAATTGGGAACATACCAGGAGCCACCATGACAAAGCTTTAAAGGCACAATGTAAAAGTCCTGCTATATAAAAGAGTAGAATCTGGACCTTTTACAAACCCCTGCCTATTAGAAAGCATGCTGGTGGTGTCCGATGAGAGAGATGATCTGAAGACCAGGATACTTTTTGGGACACGTGGTTTATTGGTCGTGGGAAGGCAGCCTAACTGGGGAAGAGTCCATAAATCTAAGGGGACAGGGTTCCAGCAGAGCAAGAGAGAGATTTTCCTCTTACATTCCATTTTAACCTTTTCTATTGTGAATATTCTAATGAGCATCAACCAATCACCTCAAGATACAAAACCTACAGAATCTACATATAGCCTATGGGAACTACAACATTACAATACTAGTCTACATACCAAAATCCTGAAAAACCACCTTATTGTAGTCACTGTTTGCCATGTTTGGGTTTTTCTTAAATTCTTTCCCAGGGATTTAAGATGGTAAACAAGGTCACTCTCTGTAAACTATCTTGTTTTTCACTTTTCCCTCTCCTAAGGAGGGACTTTGCTTGTTGACCCTTGATGTGGCCAATGAGTCCAAGGATCCCACCTCTTAGGTGGGCACATTGTAGAAAGTATAAAAATAGGTTCTGAGAATAAACCAGCCCCTTTTTCGGAGCATCAGCCTTCTGAATCACGAGTCCGTGTCTCATTCATTGTGTCCCACAGCGACATCTGTTGACGCCGACGTGATTTGCAGCCGCGGGGACAGGTAAACTGTACCTTGGCCTTTTTAAGAAAAAAGGGATTTTCGGTGAGAAACCGACCCGTGTGTGTTGCGGATTTTTTTCTCTCTGACAAGGAGATGAAATTCGAAAAGATAACCTTCATGCTAGACGATGAAGACCTGTTGGTCTTGGAGATGTGGGGAAAGCGTTTTGAGCAGTCACAAGTTGATATACCCATGGAAGATTTCACAAACTTGTATATTTGGGGGAAAATGAATGGAATATTTCCAAGTGCTTGTGAGGCACTATCGGAGCCACGGTGGCTTGTCTTGGGAGAGCGCATGTATGAGAAATTGAATTCAGGGCAGAAAAAATTTGCCAAGTTAGCAACGACTTGGGAGAAATTTGTTACTTTCCTGGAAAGTTCCGGGGAGAGTTCTTTCTTTACTTCAGTTCCCAGCTCTGCCGCATCTGAGACTGGCGACGGAGCTATAGGTGAACTGTTGTCCGAGGAAGACATGGAGCGCGGACAACCCGGAGCCAGGGAGGGACAACCCGAGACCGCCGACAGGAGCGGACCGAAAAATTATCAGCTCGGGCAACAAGTATCGGGGGTGCCCTTTGCCTCTCCCCAGGGTTACGGTCTTTGGGGAAGGGCTTGGAGCCCCCCGCGCACAGGCGGCGGCCAGAAAGAGTGGGGAGGTATCGGGAACCTTGGGGCGCCACGAGTGCGGTCTCTCCCTGACTCCCCCTGCGCGCCGACTGCGCGGGGGGAATGGGGGGAGCCCAGGGGGCTCGGAACCCTGCCACGCTCCGCCTCGTGGGCCCCGTGCACTGCGGGTTCACCGCTCAAGCTTTCGAGCCCGCCCACCGACATGTGCGGCCGTGAGCGGGGGTGGGGGGAGCCCGGAGTCCCGGCGACGCCCCCTCGTCCCGCCCCGCAAGGGCTGCGCCCCACTACCCCCCCGAGCGAGCCTGTGGGCCCGCCCCCCGGCACGGACGGCCATGGGTGGGGGTGGGTGGAGTCTGGAGTCCCGACGCCCACTCGTTCCCCCCCACGGTTGCCACGTCCCATCCCCACCGCCCGACAGTCTGTGAGCCCGCCGTGCCTGGGGGCAGGCGACCACGGGCGGAGGTGGGTGGGGTTTGGGGCCTCGGAACCACCCCTTGGGCCCGCCCCACAAGAACTGGGCTGGGCAACGCCCAGGAATGAAGCGCGGGGGAGGGGATCGCCCACCCGTGAATGGGCACCTGAGGCGTTCGTTGCGGAAACGCGGCGCGTGCAGGTTACCGCGCGGCCGACGGGTGCCAGTTTCGAAGGCACAGTTACAATGAAATGCCCGCATTGTGACAGAGACGCGCGCTGTCCCTTTGGGGAGGAGGATGTAGACTTATGTCCTCCGGACGGTAGAGACGGAGCGTCCCCGCCGCGGGGTCGCCGTGGGAGCCGTGGGGGGGTTGCGGGTTCCCCTTCTGGTCCCACGGTGTCCGGCGCGGCTCTGCGGCCGGCAGAAGACCCCGCCCACACGCGCGGGGGGGCGGTGCCGGCAGCCGCTGCAGCGGAGGGAGGCCACCCCGCCTCCCTCTCGCTGGCGGTGCGCCCGCGCATCCAGCCCCCACCGCTTCTTCCAGCGGCGCAAAGCGGATGTGAGGCAGCGGCTCCGTCAGCCGCTGCCCGCCCCCCCCACCAGACTCTCGGGCTTCCCGTTGCCTAGCAAACACGGTCAGGACCGCACAAGCCGCGCTTTCGCCCGCGTCAGGTTTTAGGGCGCCGAGCGGGTGGGGAGCCGGGCTGTTTCCAGTTTGCTCACACCCCCCCTTGCCAGCCCCGCCTCCAGTGCAGCGAGTAGGAGGGACCGATCCCCTTCTGGCCTCGGCCCCCACTCCTGCGCGGAGTCAATCATCTGTAGTCCCGCAGCCGCAGGCTCCGGCGGTTTCTACGGCCGCCGGTGCTGCGGCGGTGCCCCCGTACCCCCCAACATCGAGTGACTCTGGGAGTGTATCGTCTATGCCACCCCCAGTGTTCACGTTTGGGGCGAGAGGCAACACAGCTGAGACGACCCCTGTGCTTGCCCGAAGCAAAGGGCCCCGAGTCGGGTCTCTCTCTTCGGCAAGTCACTGGACCCTCCCTCCTTGCCAGGTCACAGTGCGGCCCAGGGACCCTAGGCGTTTCTGGGACGAAGTGAGGTCCAAGGCTTTGGAGATGGGGCACTGGGAAGTCGCGGAGCGTTTATGTGGGGCTGCAGGAGGTCTATCTGGCCTTGCTGGCACTGACAGTGCAGTGCTATCAGCTGCCAGGGACCTGGGACAGGTATCTCTGTCTGCTCCTGTGATATCCACAGAGCAAACACACACAGATCCTGTCACCCTGCAAGGGGATGTTCAGGCCTTTCCCGTACTCAGGGCAAACCCTGCCACAGGACAACCTGTTGCGGCTTATTAAGCCATCATCTTGGTGGCCTGGGTTTCAGTGAAGACACGACCGCCACGAGCTGCAAGCGTGGGGTTCGGGCAGATGACTCAGTAAAACACCAATGTGGCGTGTTCAGTCAAAATGCGTTTATTATCTAAAACACAGGGTTTAAGTACCTTCTGGGCTCTGCTACGTCATAGGGGGTCTTACTAGTTTCTTAAGGGTAGTGGAAAAGTACTGGTATGAAAGGGAAGAGAGAGGGGTCTGTGACCTCGAGATAAGGGTTATCTTTGGAGAGAGATGTGCCAGGCCCTGCTCCGTTACAGCTCGATTGTCTTCCGCAAACGCAGTCTGTCCCTTCCAATCCACATTTCTCTCCACATCTCCCCCTCCCTCTATCACAAAAAAAACGAGGTAGTTATACATATATATATATATATAGATGCTAAATGAGGTAGAAGGCTAATACTTAATCATGCATATATGTATATAGGTACTAAAATGAGGTAGAAGGTTAGTATTTAGCAAAAGGAAGAAGGAGTTTGGGAAACCTGAGTAAGTTTTCTGCCAGGCAAGTTTGGAAAAGCTTGTGACTGGAAATTTCCTGATTGATTCACAGCATTTCATGTTGGTGCATGAACAGAATGTTAGTTTGCTCCACGCGGGCTCTGATAAATGAGACTATTTTGTTCAGCAGGCATGGTCCGAAGATGGCAGTTAAAAGTAACATTGCCAATGGGCCTACTAAGGAGGAAATCAAAGTGGTCAACCATGGAGATTGGTTAAACCAGGATTCGAACCAGCCCTGCTGAGCTTCTCTATCTTTTTGTCTCTGAGCCAGTCTGCTTTGGAGCTCGGCTATTGAGTCTTGGACAACTCCAGTGTGGTCTGCGTAAAAACAGCACTCTTCTTTCAGGGCCGCGCACAGACCTCCTTGTTGCATGAACAGGAGATCTAGTCCGCGCCTGTTCTGCAGAACCACTTCTGAGAGTGAAGAGACTGACTTCTTCAGGTAGGAAATGGATTTCTCGATCTTCTGCAAGTCCTCATCTATGGTCATCTGCAGCTGAGACAGTCTTCGGTGCTGTGTTGCTAGGGCCGAGACACCCGTTGCCGTTCCAGCTGCTCCTAAACCGAGCAGCATTGCGATGGTTATCCCTGTTATTATTTCTCTTTTGCGAAGACGGCTGGGTTCTTCGAAAAGGCTGTACACCTCTTCATCAGAATGGTACAGGACCCTAGGAACAATCAGAACTTGGACACAGAAGTCATTAGAATTATTGAACTTGGGAAGGAACACACAGGGACTCACTCCAGACCTCTGACAAACCCACATTGCAGATGAAGCTGGGACAACCCACTTGTTGTTTTTTCTGTTGGGCTTTACAATTTTGGCACAAACATCTCTTTTTCGCTTGGCTAGGGTTGGATTGCCAAAGCACCTGCCCCGACCTGAGACCTGACTCAGGGTGATACCTCTGCGAGGTGTGTCCCACCTACACTGATGTGGAGCGTCAGCTGTGGAGTAAGTGAATGAGGTATTTACAGCAACTCCTTCATAAAATGGGGGTTGAACCTCATAGGAAAGCCAACAGGAATTAGTTAGGTCAGGATTAGATTCATTCAGGGATAAAAAGGTAGCATCTAACATACGAAGGATTGGGTCTGGGTCTGATTTAGCTGAACGGCCTATCTGGAAAGGTTTCTCATCACTGTTTTGGTCTTCGGTGACACTCGTGGGTAGGATTTTGGGGTAAGTTATGTTTTTCTCTGTCTGTGTGCTTTTAATCACCTTGTTGGGTCCAACCGCTCGGGGTGCCGATGGTTGGAGCCTGGTAATTTGCACATTCACCCACTCTTTCGACTTTTGAATGACTACTGTCTATGTCCTTCCCACCGTCTAGCTAAAATCATCAGGCTGCAAGACCGTCATGTTGTAATATATACAAATTCGGAATTTGGGGATTTTATAACTGTTTCGGTAGGAACTTCCGTGTGAAAAAAGAGGTGGTTTACAACCTGCCGGTGCCCATGAGAACTGTAGGAACTTGTCGGGGGCTGGTGGGTCCCACCCAGGCCCTGACGGCCTGGCATCTGTAACAATGGTTTCACAGCCCCAATGCCCACAGTATCCCCACCCAGGTAAATTACAATAGCTTTTCCCTGGGTTTGAAGCTGGGCACCAATAGGATAGATACATCTGTGATGAGTGTGGAGACCTAGGAATTACTTTTGGTTGTCCTGGAAATAGATCTGTAAAACGGAGCACGAAAGATGGAGCGTTTGGTGTGGTGACGTCTCTGAGCACCTTACCACTGGTTAGGTGTCTCATGACCCACCTGAACGGCTGATGTGGGTAGTAACTTGGGCTGGCTTGTCCTCTGGCAACAAGCCCCAATAACAAAATCACGCAGACATGTCGCTGATGTCTGGGTCTCACTCGCGTGGGTTTCTCTGCCGCTGTCTGACGTTTTGGTGGTGGGTCTCGTTCTTCTTGGAGGGGCACATGGGCATTACGTGGCCGCCCCACCAGCATGTTCTGTAAACAGAAACTCACAATTCTCATTAGTCTCATCCTGCTCATTGTGAAGATCAGGTTTAATTGATTTGAGAGGACACCACCTGATTTTCCCGTCTTTTTTGACAGCCGCATACCCTCGCCCCGTGAGCATCAATCTCCAGCCCCGTTCCCACTCACCCAGCTCATTTTTAATTACAACTTGCGGGCCCACCTCTATTGCTTTGGAGGCCCAGTGTTTTTGAATGGGACTGTTTGTTTCATTTCTTCTAGGAAATTGATTCAATGCCATCAGAGCAGTTACCAATATACGTGTCTGCTCTCCTGAGGGGATGGAGTTGGTCAAGCCTTCTGCTTTTGCCAACACCTCTATTTTGGATTTCAGGGTTTGGTTTGCCCGCTCAACTATAGCTTGTCCGGTGCTATTATATGGAATACCCTGCACTAAAGTGATTTGCCATTTGGAAGCAAATTCTTGCACTGGTTTAGAAATGAAATTGGAACCATTATTTGTTTTGATCTGCTTGGGGATACCAAGCCATGCCATGGCTGTCAGCCAGTGCTGAATTGTGGCTTTGGAGTTAGCTTTGCGATGCTGTGTGGCCACGATTATTCTACTGAATGTGTCCACTGTCACAGCAAGCCACGCTTGAGGCTTCAACAGTTGACACAAGGTGAAATCTGACTGCCAAATTTCTGAGGGCTTGAGACCTCTCGGGTTGACCCCACTGGTCCACAGGGGTGACTTCTGGCAGTGAGGGCAGGTGGCCACTACATGTTTGGCATCCGTTGTGGTGATCCCGCATCTCTTTGCCAGTGCTTTGGGACCAATGTGAAGGGATTCGTGCAATCGACGAGCATCTTGCAGCGTCCAGACGCCTTTTGCTGCAGTGTCTGCCTTGTCATTGCCGATCTGGAAGTAACTTTTGACTGGGTTGTGGCTGTTGATGTGAATGACGGATACTGTGCCCTTTCGTGAGGAGAGTGCTTCTTCTAGCATCAGGGCTGCTGTTGATGTTGACACACCTGGTCCTGTCATAGCCAG
Source organism: Phylloscopus collybita (assembly GCA_027886175.1). NCBI lineage: Eukaryota > Metazoa > Chordata > Aves > Passeriformes > Phylloscopidae > Phylloscopus > Phylloscopus collybita. Next base: position 8,789,552 of record JAJNNQ010000057.1, read on the forward strand.
ACAGAGCTTTGTCACGAATATAGAATCTGTTACAATGTTCAGGTGTTCGTCTTGGAAAAGTCCACACGCCAACACCACTGCTGTCGCTTCTAGTTGCGGCACTGACAGTGTGGGATCGCATGCTTTGACGCAATGCCATTGCTCTTCTGTCTGCCACACTGCTGCTGCGGTGGAAGTCGTGGAAGAAGCATCTGTGAAAACTGTTGGTCCTGGCTGTGGTCTGTCCATGACCTTCGGTGGCATGTCTATGTCGACTATGGTCAGCAGCTGAGTCCAAGGTGGTCTGGTGGAGTAGAAGATTTCTCCTCCGAATCCGATGAGAGCAAGGGCTAAATGTTCTGAGATTGTGGTTGACTCTGTGGCTGTTTGCTTGCGAAAAGGAAGATGAATTCTCGCTGGCTCGGTCCCTAGGTGTTTCAAGGCAAGCTTCCTGCCTTTCATGATGAGATTTGAGATGCATTCTATTGCTGGGGAAAAAGCACGAGCTGGTCTTCCAAGGACTACCCACTGAATCGGTCGAGCCTTTTCAGAAGGTCCTTGGGCCAGTGCTCCCACTCCCCCCTTTGGTGTAAAGTGTACGTACAAGTCCAGAGGCATCGCTGGGTTCCATCTGGCAAGCGTGCCGGTGGACATCTGCTGATCAATGAAGTCGAGGGATTTTGCTGCTTGCGGTGTCAGCTCCTTGGGTTCCCAGGGGTGTTTTCCTTTCAGGAGGTCATACAGAGAATCCATGACCTCAGGAGGAATCAGGATGATGTTGCGAAGCCATTGCATCGATCCCACCAGGCGTTGCACATCGTGGAGCGTCTTGATGTCTCGGTGGACCTTCACCTTGGGAGGTGTCACATAGGAATTCGTGATCCCCACTCCCAGGAAGGTGACACAGGGTCCTTTTTTGATCTTTGCGCTCGCAATCTCAAAACCATTGGCCTGGAGGGTCTCTGTGATCGTGGACACCAGGTGATCCACTTGGCTCGCTGATGGTGCAGAGACTAGGATGTCGTCTATGTATTGTATGATGGTCGCAGTAGGGTAGGAATGTCGGACTGGTGTTAACGCTTTATCCACGGTGATCTGGCAAATGGCTGGGCTGTCCACCAAACCTTGGGGGAGCACCTCCCATTGGAAGCATAGACTGGGTCGCTTGCTATTTGGAAAAACCACGGAGAAGGCAAATCGTTCCTTGTCCTCAGGATGCAAAGGTATTGAAAAGAAACAGTCTTTAATGTCCAATACTGCACATGGTTGTCCTTCAGGGATGGCTGAATTCATAGGTAACAGTGTCTGAACTGGACCTATGGGTCTGATTGTTTTGTTCACTTCCCTCAGTTCGTGGACTAGGCGATAGCCTTCTCCAGACCTTTTGGGAATCACAAACACAGGGGTGTTCCATGGACTTGTGGAGGGTTCTATGTGACCCTTTTGCAGTTCTTGTTCAACCAGTTCTAGCAAGGCTGTGATTCGAGGCTCTGAGAGGGGCCACTGCTCAACCCAAACAGGGTCTGATGATTTCTAAGTCAATTTGATTGGCAACAAAGGATGCACAGCAGTGGCCCTCATTATAAATTTGTGATTCTGACTCCGAGCATGGCTAGGACATCTCTCTCTATCAGGGGTGGAGAGTTCTGCAAAATGTAGGGGTAAATTGCCACGGTTTGTTCTGGTCTCTTTTTTGTGTAAACGGTTATGGCTACCAACCGGGTGCTTTTCCAAGCTCTGGATTGTCCTCCCACTCCATTTACTGGAGGGACTTCTTTGATTTGCTAATGTTTGGGCCAATGAATTAAGGGTATAATGGTGCAGTCCGACCCCGTGTCCGCTTGAAACTTGAGTCCAAAAACATGAGAATCTCGACTGCCATAGAGCTGGCACACTCCCCACACGATCAGGGGGTCTTTCCCCACCTCCATGACTAGGGCCACCCAGGGATTCCGCTCTGTGTCGCCCCCTGCTGACCCTGTGTCACTGGCGCAGTTTGTGACGGTGGGGGGTGCATAGCTACCACTGGTGGTGCTGCACTGCTCTGCCCTGGGATAGTTAGTGGAGATGTGACACTGACTGGTTCCTGTGTATATATGGGGTACGAAGGTCCCCCAGCCCACTGGGTGTTGGGAAAGATGGGCCATCTCGGAATGGGAGGAGGCTGAATATGGCCCATACGCCCCCTCCCTCTCCCGTTTCCCCGGAGTTTGGATCTGCATTCCCTGGCTATGTGACCCTTTTTCCCGCAACTCCAGCAGGTGGGTCTCTGGCGCTGTTGGGTCGGGGGTGCTGCTGCAGGTTGCTGTGTCACAGGTTGCTGTGCTGGCTGAGGACAGTTAGCTGCCAAGTGACCTGTTTGGCCACACTTCATGCATGGTAATGCATTGGTTATAGTATGAATTGTAGCTTGCATAGGAATCAACTGTTCCTCTCTTACCACATGTTTGATCATGTCAGCTAAAGTAGCACCTGCTGGCAGAGAACATAGAATGTCCTTAGTAACAGTGTTGCACTGTTGCTTTAGACAATCCAATGCCACAGGTCCCCTTGCTTCCACAGGCAGTGTGGAGGAGTCAATAGCAGCTTGCAGACGATCTACAAAATGTGTGAAACTCTCGCTCTCTCCCTGCTTGACTGTGGACCATGGTGATGACTTGTCCACCACTCGAGAAGCAACTCTTATGGCTTCTCTGGCTGCTCTTGTTGTTGCTTTGACTTCCTCTGCTGTGAGGAGTGTTGCCTGAGCCTGTGGAGTAACTACGTCATCATGTTTGCCCAGCAGCCTGGACAGGGTAGAGCCATGGAGGGGTTGTCCCTGTCCTGAGCCTTGGGCTAAAGCTGCTGTGCACTGGTCTGACCATTCCTGCTGAAAAACAATCAATCCTGCTCCGTCAAAAAGCATTCGGGTTATCTGAGAAATATCGAAAGGCAACATGTCATTATTGCTAAAAATTTCGTCTATTAAAGTGGACACAACAGCTGACCCTAACCCCTTTTCTTGAATTGCCTTCACCACTGTTTGTATTTCTTTTGTACTCAGAGGTGTGTAAGTTCGTCTTAAATTCTGTCTAGTGCCAGTAACACGCACTGGAAAAGCATGAATTGCAGCAGCAGGCTCCCATTCAGCACAGGCTATCTTTATCTTTCCCCAGTCAGTAAGCTTATATTGTGTTGCTTCCCCTGTATTGTAAAAAGCTTTGCTCGGTTTTGGTAAAAAATCCGTAAATTCTACTATTTCCGATTCCGATCCTGTGTCAGTCTCAGAACTCTCGGTAAGACTAGCGTCTGAGCTGTAATCCCACTCGCAGTCGGAAGTCAACTGCTGGCACACTTCCGGCTTGCTGCGCCTTTTTGTCGGGCTCCGTCCCCGTCCCGCCTCCCAGGGGCGGGGTTTTCCCGCCTCCCGGGCTCTGCCCCGTTCCGCCTCCCGGGGGTGGGCTTTCCCCGCCTCTCGGGGGCGGCGCCGGCACGCCTCCTGAGGGCCGTCCCAACCCTGCCCCTCGCGCGCGTGGTGCCCGCCCCCAGAGGGGGTCTTTCCTTTGTAAAATGACCTTGGGGACGATTCCCAACTGCGCGTGCGCGTTTCCTCGCTCTCCCGCGCTTGCGCAATATAAACCGGGACGTCCGAGCCTCCCTCCCGCGCATGCGTCCTCGCGCGGAGCCGCACTTCCGCGTTTTCGGCGCCATGCGGTCGGTGACCCCGCCCCCAAGTCGGGTCGCGGTCGCCATCTTGCCAATATGGCGGCGGCGCGCCCGTTCCCGGCATCGGCAACCCTGGCTCGGCCGCCGCATCGCCGCGCGAACGCGGGACGGGCGGTCCTGGCGCCATCGGCCCCGGCGTGGCCACGGGGACGCCGCGCGGCGCCGCCGCGGACGGCTCCGGGACTGCCGACTGCGGCGGTTCGCGGGCTCTTCGCTCTATTTCTCTAACTTCTCGCGAGAGCTCTCCCCAGACGGACCACGGCTTGCCGCTATCCCGCATCTCCGGTTCGGGGTTCGGGGGGGCGGTGGGTCCGTTCCCGGGTTCCAGAGAGTGGCTGTTCCGCGCGAAGAGCGGCGGCAGCGTCTCCGGACCCGTTAATTTGCCGGTATCGGGCGGATCTAAATCGCGCGGGGGGGCACGGGGGGGGGAGTATGGGCGAATGAACCGCGGTATTTTCGGGGGGCTCTGGAGGGATCCCTGGGTCCGGGGGGTCCCGTGGGACAGCTGGAAAGCCCCCCCCAGGGTTCGGGGTGACTGGGCAAGGATTTTGGGGAGGGTCCAATGCGTCTCCCCCCCGTTCGTTCCCGCCGCGGGGCTGGGCACCTCCCGGGGGTCCCGCGGGTCCCGCAAGTCCACCCCCTTCCTCCTTTTGCCGCGAGACCGTAAATAAACATGTTTTCACCGCGTTCCATGCCTCCTGTTCCTCCCTCGCCCTTTTCAAAGCCGTTTCTACTTTTCCCCATGCTTTGAGGGCTTTCCCACTGCCGGTAGTTATCGTATCATTTGCGAGGGCAGTTGTATAATTCTGCCATCTCTCTGGGTCCAATATATCAACGGGCCGCTGAATTGTGCCCAAATCTGTAAGTCTTGCAATAGCAAGATTTAAATTCTTTCGCTCAAAGCGTATCCCCCACTTTTCCTCCATAATTTTTACAACCTGAATAATCGCCTCCATCGCCGATTACTGGTTCTCAGGGCGTCCCCTGCTTCCTCCACGGTATTCCAGGTTTTGCTGGTACCGCCGTCTTTCACCGTCCAGGCGTTTCCCGTCCCCCAGGCTCCAGTCCCGGGCTTTCGGCACCAAATATGTTGCGGCTTATTAAGCCATCATCTTGGTGGCCTGGGTTTCAGTGAAGACACGACCGCCACGAGCTGCAAGCGTGGGGTTCGGGCAGATGACTCAGTAAAACACCAATGTGGCGTGTTCAGTCAAAATGCGTTTATTATCTAAAACACAGGGTTTAAGTACCTTCTGGGCTCTGCTACGTCATAGGGGGTCTTACTAGTTTCTTAAGGGTAGTGGAAAAGTACTGGTATGAAAGGGAAGAGAGAGGGGTCTGTGACCTCGAGATAAGGGTTATCTTTGGAGAGAGATGTGCCAGGCCCTGCTCCGTTACAGCTCGATTGTCTTCCGCAAACGCAGTCTGTCCCTTCCAATTCACATTTCTCTCCACAACAACCTGCCACCCACCATGTGATATCATGGAAGGCCGTGGTGGACCTGCGGGAAAAGGTAGATAAATATGGCCTGGGCTCGCCCGAAGTCATGCAGATGATCCGCCTTATAAATACGGATCTCTTAGCACCGTACAATATTAGACATATTGCTCAGGTGTTGTTCAGGCCAGTTCAACTTGAAGTCTTTGAGCAGAACTGGAGTCAGTTAGCTATAAGAGCGGCTGCACAAAACAGCCAATTGATGGAGCAGGACCCCAGGCGCGCAGCTGGAGTCGATGCTTTCACGGGGATTGGCCAGTATGCTGACCCTGATGTTCAGGCAGGTTTTCCCCCATTGGTGCTGCAACAGTGCCAGAATACAGGCATGACGGCATTGCTGAAAACCATCGACTTAGCTGCCCCAAAGCAGAGATTTGCAACCATCGTCCAGGGGGCGAAGGAGCCTATCGCTGTGGGGGACACAGGAACGAGGAAGGGAGTGCATCAAAGAGGCTGCGTGGAGCTCTTGCAAGCAAGAGACCCCTCCTTTATTTTCCTGACTCTTTTTGTACATTTACTGATGTGCCCACCCCAGAGGTGGGACCCTTAGGAACCACTGGTCGTTTTCCAGAGACCATCACCGAAGCCCCTCCTCTGGGAACAGATGTGGGAACTTCGGTAGTTTACAGAACATGACCTTGTGCATCAAGACCGTGCCTGGGAATGGAATTCCCAAAACCAAAACATGCAAGCACGAGCATGGCAACAGGAGCCCTTTATGGACTTTGTTGAAAGGCTTTCGGCTGCAGTTGAAAAACAAGTAGATGATGCAGACAGCAGGAGAATGCTGACCAAACAGCTGGCGAGAACCACCGCCAATGTCGATTGCCGAAAGCTGATCGAGACCCTCTCTGGAGATCTGGAGGTGCCAGAGATGGTCAAGGTGTGTGCCAATGTAGGCACCACGGAACACAAGATGGCTGCATTTGCTACTGCCTTGCAGTCAACTTGGAAATCCCAAAACAGTGGGCAGCGGATACAGGGGAGGGCACAGGCTGGTAAGAAATAAGGAAAGCAGAAGCAGAAAGTGAAAGCTCCCTTGTTTTTCTGCGCCCGGTGTGGAAAGTAAAACCATACTGCAGATGTTTGCATGGCGACAGTCGCAGTCAATGGTCAGCCTCTGCAGAATTCGGGAAACGGGAAGCGGAGTGCCCGGGGGAGACGCGCGCAGACACCAAGTTTCCCCCAGTTCCCGATGCAGACGCAGGCTTGCTTAGCAAGCTTGCAGCCAGCACCTGCGGCTCAGCCGGTGTTGACGTCTGCACAGCTGCAACAGTCGTCATAGACTCTTGCGGAACACATACGGTCCCCCTAGATGCGTTTGGACCCCTGGGTGAAGGAAAAAGTGCCTTCCTCATTGAGCGATCCAGCACTACCCAACAGGGTATTTGTTGTATCCCTCTGGAGATGGTTTACCCCAAAAGGAGCCCCAAAGCTGTAACTGTGTGGTGTGACTCTACCTTCCCCCGCTATCTCTGACCAACTGGCTCAGTGCCAGCTATCTGTCCTCGGACAGAGGGTCTACATAAACCCATGTTCTTCCTTGTTCGTTCTCTTTGCCCCTGGAATCCCTTCAAGAATAAAGCCTTGGAACAATCCTAGGTAAGGAGCCTCTTTTGGGTCCCTTCCCCTTTCCTGAAGTGATCTTGACCCAAAGCCCTCCAGAATCTGAGCTAGCAGTCAAGGTCAGGAGGGCGGAGGGCTGGGGATTACATCAGTTGGCGTCCAATCGTGGTCTATCGAAAACACGTACAGAGCTGGAGTCTCATTTCTGAGATCTCAAAAGCTTTTTGGACTGTTCAACTACCTGAACACTTTTTCAGTCGCTTTTTGTGCGGCTGGAGGTGTTGAGGGTAAATCGGCAGCCTGTATTTGCTGATACGGGTCGGTTTGGATAAGGGGACTTCTGTAGCACAAGAGCAGGGCACCTCGCTAGCGCTAGAACCCCCCTGTACCTTGGTTGAGGGGGGAGGGTACCTTTCCCCGCGGCGGTAGGAACACCTTGGGCTGTGGGTGGACACTAGGACCCAGCGCGGCATGTGGTAAAGATTGTGTACCGCGGGCTTTTTGAAACTTTTTCGGGTACGTCAGGTGCCGACGTCCCGAAAACTCCACGTTTTTGGGGGTTTGCAAACTTTGGTAAGGGTTCCCCCCGGCAGCGGAGGGACCCTCCCATAGCCCTTGGAGCCAGGGAGTCCGGCACGGCGTCGGTTCCCCCCTGGAGCACCTCCATCCCCTCCCCGAGACTGGGATAGCGGGGGGGGGGGGGGAGAAAAGTCCTGCTTGTCTGTTATATTTCACTCAGAAGTTTATAGAGATTGGACAAGACTGCACCCTAATAACATCAGAAACATGGGATTAACATCTTCTTCAGCTTGTCCCCCAAAGAGTTTAATAGAACACCTTACACCAGTTTTCAAAGATCTAAAAATTTCTAAGAAGCTGCAAAGAAACTTTATCTCATGGTTAGCGGCCGAATTCCCAGATATTAACGTGCTTAATGTTACATCAGTGTCATTTTGGGATGATATCGGGCATAGACTAACTTTAAAAGCAGAGGACAATGATAAAACCGCTCCAAAATTCATAGCGATATTTTTGAAAGCACGCAAGTATTTCCGGGAATCCGAACGCAGTAGCCAGCTAGAAAAATCAATCCAGCCACCTGATTATACACCAGAGACTGTAATTCCATGCCACAACAATGGCGGCCACCATGCGGTCTTCTTACCCTCTTCCCACAACCCCTTTCTCTCCCTAAACCCCGCCCCTCACTCCTACTCCTTCCCCTGCCTTCCCTCCGCCCCTGATTACCCTGGCGACCGCGATCGCGGCACGCCCCTCTCTGGCCCCAGCCCGGGCTTGGGTGGGGGAGGAGCGGCGCAGCGCGGGCACGGCGGGGAAGCAGGGGCGGGCGCGCGCGGCAGCGGAGCAGGCGGGGGTGACCCCGGCTCCGGCGTGCGCGGTCCCAGCGCGGGCGGCCCCGGCCCCAGCTCGCGTAGCAGCGGCGGTGCCTCTCCCGGCAGCCGCGGGTGGGGGGGCAGTTCGCTCACAGCTGCGGACCCAGGGCAATCTACATCGGGGTCCCCGGGATCGGGCAGAGAACTGCATGCTACTGAACCTTGCGGGGGGGGGAGAATGTACCTTTTCTTTCACAAACCCAAACTGAATCTGATGAAAATATCCCTTTTGTTGCCCCTGTAGAATACCTTGGTAAGAGAAATGGAAGGAAACAATATAAGCCCTTCTCTTACCAAGATAAAAAAGAGATATGCAAAATTCAGAGAGAATTTGGCAGATCCAGTGAAAATTTTAAAAGCATGATGACTGCTACTTTCAGCTCAAATGAATTGGTACCAACTGATATTAAAGATTTATTCAGATGTTGATTAACACCCTCAGAATATGAATTATGGGAATGCATGTGGAAAAAAACTTTAAACATAGTATTACAGGAGATTCAACAAACTCCTGAAACAGCACAGGATAATGATGGTAATGATATAACATTAGACCATCTTTGTGGTGCAGGTGAATTACACTGCCCTGAAAAACAAACCCGATTATTATCAAAGCAAATTTTGATAAAATTTGTAGTGCTGCAGAAAAATCTTTTTACCAATTACCAACAACTGAAACTAAGGGCAGTTATACAGGTATTAAACAATTTCCTTCAGAGAATTTTTTGCAGTTTGTGGACCATTTGAGAACACAGGTGGAAAGACAAGTGCAACAACCATCTATACAGAACGAGCTGATTAAAGAGATAGCTCAGAGGAATGCTAATGAAACCTGTCGTAGGATCATCCTTAGTCTTCCCTTAGAACCATCACCAACCCTAGCTCAGATGATTGAAGCCTGTACCAGGAAAGCAGAGCTGTTCAGCGCGCCTGAAAGAAATCCTGGACTGCTACATCCCAGGACTGCAGCACCTGTGCAACCCAAACCAAGGAGGCAACCAATATCACAAAATCGCCTACAGCACATCATCTGCCACCTCTGCAATCAGCCAGGACATTTTGCTCGGGTCTGCTCTAAGAACCAGAACCAGAACCAGAAGAAGAAGCCCAACAAACAAAAAAACTAGCTTTGCAGAGCGTCCCCATTGTCAATACTGTCACGCGCGCAAAAACAAATATGAGGGGTCCCCCACCAGTTGATACCTCTCTCTTAACAACAAAGGGGGAGGGGGTGGGGGGGAAGAAAAATGAAAATATTAAATGTTTAATTAACAAGGTTTGGCAGCCGCGTGGCCGACTTCGGCTCGTGATTACCAAAGGTTTTCATTTCAGATCTGCTGAGTGGACAGTCATTACAGTGCATCTATCAGACATCCTACAGGATCTGACGGCTAACCACACGGAAATGGCTAGTGAGTGTTTTGTTATTGGGGATACTGCACACACCAGAGGAGATTGAGGTATTTCCAATGTCCATTAAGGGAAAGATAACAGGCCTCATGCTGTTGGCACGCTGCAAACACCCACCATTCTACCTGGCAGAGGGACAAATTGTCTCCCAGGCCATTCCCGATCCGGCAGAGGTAATAGCAGATGGAAAATTGCCGGAAGTCTACTGGGCAGAGGTGGTGGGAGAGGACAAGCCTTCCATGGCATGCAATATAGCAAATGGGTCAGAGCGCCTCCATGTGGAGGGGGTCCTAGATACGGGGGCCAGCGTGACCGTTCTACCAGAGAGCAAGTGGCCATCACACTGGGAATTGCAACCTGTGGCAGGCAAACTTCAGGGCATAGGAGGAATCACATTGGCAAAAATCTCAAAAAACATTGTACAAATTGAGGGACCTGACGGAAAAGTGGCAAGTGTCCATCCATTTGTTGCAAAATACAAAGCCCCCTTGTGGGGGAGGGACACCATGTCCCAGTGGGGAGTCCAATTGGTCATTCCTAAGACACCCCGGGATTTTTAGAAATAGCCACTGTGACGCGCCCTGTCCACAAATTAACATGGTTAGATAACACCCCAAAATGGGTAGCACAGTGGCCATTGAGCAAAGAAAAGCTCAAGGCACTTGAGGAGCTTGTGGAGGAACAGGTGGCTCAAGGCCACCTAGAGGAATGTGCTGGTTTGAAAGCAAAACCAATGAGACTCTCAGTCAGAGATACAATTTAATAGAAGAAGAGAGGAAAAAAGGTGAAATAAATGGAATGATACAACTTAACACCCTGTTGGTCAGGGTGTTTGAAGCAGTCCGGGAATCTTCTTGGAGCGGCAGATGTGGTTCCGCTGGAGCAGAGATGATCTTGAGAGAGAAGGGTCTGGTGATGATGAAAAAAAGGGTCTAGTCTTTTTCCAGGAATTTAGATGAGATGTTCTTGCTAAAGCAGTGATCCCTGTAGAAACGTCTGGTAGCTCGTCTCCTCTGAGAGTTCAGTGGATAGAAGCTGCTAGTGAGGTCTCAAACCCTGGATTATATCCAGGTGGGAATGCTTGGCTCTTCCCCCTGGGCAGAGCATCTCACAATGGTACGATTTCATCTTATCAGTCATGCAAATGGATCTTTGATGGCCTATTAAACAGAGATAATGACTTCCGGGAAGGCATTGTTGGGCTCGTTAACAGAAGATAAGGAGAACAGTGCCCCACCTTGGCTCCAACGGCTCATGGGGATAGAATACACTTTTGGGCACAATTTTACATTGTAACTTAGGACATAATTTACCCTTTATTCTATCACTATCTATATCATACACTCTCACAGATACATACATATACATACGTATATACACAGAATAAAACTCTACATGCTGATTTTAGTTCTCACTCAAAATTAAGTCTCTTTGTGGTACACAACGGGTTTTTTCATTTTTTTGCATTACCTACTAAGTGTAACTAGGTTTTTGAGCAAAAACAATCTCACGGATGGGTCTGCTTTTGCCTGAGGTGGGATTAATTTAAACAGTCTTTTTTAAAATTTCTTTCAGGTGTACTACAGGGACTTTATCTTTATTTACTGTGTGCAAGGGTTCAGACTGGGCCGGACTAGCTCGATTGATGGAGCTTTGGGTGTTTACTATCTAGGTGGCTTTGGCTAAGTTTATATCTCAATTTTTGAAGGTTTTTTTGCTAAGTGCTTTTAGGGTAGTCTTTAATAGTCTATTGCACTGTTTAACTTTTTCGGCAGCTGGAGCATGATAAGGAATGTGGTATATTTATTTAATACTATGTTTTTTGGCTTAGGTGTTTATAAGGCTATTTTTAAAATGTGTCTCGTTGTCTGACTTGATTTTCTCTGGGGTGTTGTGTCTCTACAGGACTTGTTTTTCTAGGCCCAGGATGGTGTTTTGGGCAGTGGCATGAGGCAAAGGATAGGTCTCTAGCCAACTTGTGGTTGCTTTTACTATGGTCAGTACGTAGCGCTTGCTTTGGTGGGTCTGGGGAAGGGTGATGTAGTCAGTTTGCTAGGCTTCTCTATACTTGTACTTCAACTATTGTCTACCGTACTACAGAGGCTTCACTCGCTTGGCTTGTTTGATTGCAGCGCAGGTCTTACAGTCATGGATGACCTGTGATATGCTGTCCATAGTAAGGTCTACTTCTCGGTCACGGGCTTATCGGTATGTTGTATCTTTTCTCTGATGACTAGAGGCATCATGGGCCTAACGAGCTAGGAATAATTCTTTTTTGTGCTGCCAGTCTAGATCCATCTGTGATACTTTCACCTTGGCAGCTTTGTCTACCTGCTCATTGTTGTGATGCTCCTCATTAGCCTGACTTTTGGGTATGTGTGCATTCACGTGTCGAACTTACACGGTTAGCTTTTCTACTCGGGTAGCAATGTCCTGCCAAATCTCAGCAGCCTAGATGGGTTTCTCTCTGCGCTGCTAGTTGGCTTTTTTCTAGCGATTCAGCCATCCCCACAGGGCATTAGCTACCATTTATGAGTCGGTGTAGAGATAGAGCTTCGGCTACTTTTCTCGTCTAGCAATATTTAAAGCCAGCTGGACAGCTTTAAGCTCTGCTATCTGACTCGATCTACCTTGTCTCTCGGTAGCTTGTGCAACTCGTCGTGTGGGGCTTTATACTGCAGCTTTTTATTTTTTGTCAGTGCCTATAATTCGGCAGGAACTATTAGTGAAGAGGGCATATTGTTTTTTAGTCTCGGGTAGCTCATTATATGGTGGGGCTTCTTTAGCACGTGTCACTTGCTCTTCTTTTTTTCAGAGGATAATCTAAAAGTTTCACCTTCAGGCTAGTTCGTTATAACTTTTAGAATTTTAGGGCGATTTGGGTTTTTAATACGGGCGCGCTGCCTAATGAGGGCAATCTATTTGCTTTAAGTAGTGTCGGTGGCATGATGCGTGGAAGGAACTTTTTTCTTGAACATCTACTCCAGCACTGGCAGTCGGGGTGCTAGAAGTAGCTGCGTTTCTGTGCTAATTACTTTTGAAGCGGCTTGAACTCTTTCATAGGCGGCCAAGATTTCCTTCTTGCTGGTCGGTGGAGACATTGCGGTGATCTTGTTGATTACTTTTGTGGGTATCTGGCGACGTTTATCTTGCTACTTTACTCTCAGGAACTGGATTTCTCGAGTCGGTCTTTTAACTTTACTTTGCTTAATGGCAAAATTAGCTCTCAGTAGAATCTGGATAATCTTCTCTCTTTTTTTGAAAACTTCTACTTCTGTGTTTTTTCACACAATGATGTCATTAATATACTGGAGATGCTTAGGAGCTTCGCTTTTTTTCAGTGCAGTCTGGATTAGTCTATGGCAGATGGTGGGGCTGTGCTTCCACCCCTGGGGCAGTCGGTTCTAGGTATACTGCACACCCCTCTAGGTGAAAGCAAACTGGGGCCTGCACTCTGCTGCCAAAGGAATGGAGAAGAAGGCATTGGCAATGTCTATGGTCGCGTACCACTTTGCTGCTTTGGACTCTAGCTCGTACTGAAGCTTTAACATGTCTGGCACAGCAGCACTCAGTGGTGGCGTGACTTCATTCAGACTACGATAATCTACAGTCAGTCTCCATTCCCCACTGGACTTACGCACAGGCCAGATGCGGCTGTTGAAGGGTGAACGAGCCTTGCTGACCACCCCTTGGCTCTCCAGTTTACGAATCATCTCATGGATTGGGGTCACTGAGTTTTTGTCGGTGCGGTACTGCTGACGGTGTACTGTTGCTGTGGCAATTGGTACTTGTTGTTCTTCAACTCTCAGCAGTCTTACAGCAAAGGGGTCATCGGAGAGACTAGGCAGGGTATTTAATTTTCTGATGCTTTTATTTTCTACAGCAGCTTTCTCAAAAGCTCAGCAATATTTTTTTGGGTCTTTGAAATATTTATTTTTGAGAAAATTTATGCTAAGGATGCATGGGGCCTCTGGGCCAGTCACAATGGGGTGTTTTTGCCACTCGTTCTCAGTTAAACTTACTTTGGCCTCCACTACAGTCAGCTGCTGGGACTTTCTTGTTACTCTAGAAATAGAAACAGATTTTGTTCTTACATACTTTGATGGCATCAGGGTACATTGAGAGCTAGTGTCAATCAAAGCTGTGTACTCTTGTGGGTCAGATGTGCCAGGCCATCGGATCCACACAGTCTAATAGATTTGATTGTCTCTTTTTTCTACCTGGCTAGAGGCAGGGCCCCTCTATTCTTGCTCACGATGCATGTTGCTATCTTCTTGTAAATACGTTCTTGAGGTCTTTTTGAGAGGATCAGTCACATCATCATTCCTATACTGTCTGGAGTTTTGTGCACGAGAGACTGGAGCAGCATTGACTCTAGATGAACTTCTCGTGGTAGGTGTCTCTCTTTTCAGTTCACGTACCCGGGCTGCTAAGGCGGAGGTGGGTTTTCTATCCCACTTCCTCATGTCTTCTTTATGCTTACGAAGAAAAGACTAGAGGTTACTTCGTGGAGTGTATGTTCTCTCTCTGGCTGGGGGACGCTTGCTCTTAATGGCAGAGACTTTTGTTGGTTTTGGCGAGACGTGGTAAATTTTTTTCTTAAGTTTTTTTTTCAGTTTCTGATGGCCCTCTTCAATCAAGCTTCGGACTTGCTCAGCCAGCCTTGTTTCTACGGATGAGACATGGGTACGAAACGGGGCAGTGACAGTGTCTTCATAAATTCTTAGTTTGTTGACCAAGACGCCCACCCTGTCCTTACCTGCCCTCCATTGCAGCGTTGCCAGGTAACGGGAGTACATTTCTGGTCTAAGCCGTGCGAATCTCAACCACATCTGTGATGTGCACTGAACTTCATTTGGGCTTTTAGGGAATTTCTCGTCTTCTGAGAAAATGATCTCCAGCACAGCCAATTTTCTCAGGCATCGGATACTTTGTTCTATTGTGCTCTACTTTTTTTGGTGCACTTGGAGATCTTCTTTACAAAGGTATCTGTCCCTCACACTTGTTAGCAGCCGTTGCCAGAGGCTGAGAGTTTCTTGGGTTCTCTTGATCTCTTGGTCAATGACCACATCTCGGGACAGCGATCCCAGTTGCCTGGCCTCACTTTTATCCAGAATGGTGTCATTGGCTGCAGCGTCCCAGATGCGGAGCAGCTAGGTCAGGATGGACTCGTTTGGCTGACGGGTGAATTCTCTCCGCAGGTCACGCAGCTTACCCAGGGACAGAGAGCGAGTGATGATCTCTGGCTCTGTCTCTTCTGCTGGGTGCGAAGGTCCTGCTGCATTCTCGTCAGTCACTATGCGGACTGACTTGCTCTTTGCTTTCTTCTTCTGAACAGGAGCAACTGCTACTGGTTTAGGCTGTTCCAGTTCAGTGATGGTTTGTGTGGAAATGCTGGAATTTTTGACTTCTTTCTCTTTTGTGACAACTTGCACGGACACAGACGTTGTGGCTTTGCTTGGTGCTTCTTTCTCTTCTGTGGCAGTCTGTGTAGACGTGGACACTGTTGGCTGGTTTTTTGGCTTTTGTCTTCTCTGTGACAGTCTGCGTAGACTCGGACGCTGTTCCTTTCTTTTCTCTTCTGCCTCAAGAAGACGCTGCACTACCTCATGTAGTGTTCTGTTTCTAAGCATGGTGCAGGCTGTGCAGAGAAAAGAAAACAGCACTAACAACAACATTATGCTGTCCTTGGTATTCAGAGAAAATTTAATATTTTCAAAAACTGCTGTATCAGGCCTGAAAGACTGGAAAAAATTATTCTTTACCCCTCCCCACAGCGGCTGGGTCAGATTGTTGAGGCCCAAAACAAAACATCCTAGACCGGCACAAGCAAACAAAATTGAGTACATACTCCAAATTATGCTCATTGCCTTGCAGGTTAGCATGCAATAGACATAGTAGACCAATAAAGCAATTTTAGTGCCGTACCCTGGTTTACACTAGAATATTAAGATCTGCAGATACTGCCCCATGTGCGGAAAGATATAGAGAGCTAGGTACAACACACATGTAAGTATGTTGAGCAACATAGCTAACAGGTGCCTTTTCTAGTACAAAATTGTAACTCTGACTTTTCTCAGTACCTCGTGCCCCAAGTTGGGCGCCAAAAGATGTGCTGGTTTGAAAGCAAAACCAATGAGACTCTCAGTCAGAGATACAATTTAATAGAAGAAGAGAGGAAAAAAGGTGAAATAAATGGAATGATACAACCTAACACCCTGTTGGTCAGGGTGTTTGAAGCAGTCCGGGAATCTTCCTGGAGCGGCAGATGTGGTTCCGCTGGAGCAGAGATGATCTTGAGAGAGAAGGGTCTGGTGATGATGAAAAAAAGGGTCTAGTCTTCTTCCAGGAATCTAGATGAGATGTTCTTGCCAAAGCAGTGATCCCTGTAGAAACGTCTGGTAGCTCGTCTCCTCTGAGAGTTCAGTGGATAGAAGCTGCTAGTGAGGTCTCAAACCCTGGATTATATCCAGGTGGGAATGCTTGGCTCCTCCCCCTGGGCAGAGCATCTCACAATGGTACGATTTCATCTTATCAGTCATGCAAATGAATCCTTGATGGCCCATTAAACAGAGATAATGTCTTCCGGGAAGGCATTGTTGGGCTCGTTAACAGAAGATAAGGAGACCACTGCCCCACCTTGGCTCTAACGGCTCATGGGGATAGAATACACTTTTGGGCACAATTTTACATTGTAACTTAGGACAAGGAAACAACAAGCCCTTGGAATTTCCCAGTCTTTGTAATAAAGAAACCGGGAAAGGACAAGTGGAGGTTGCTCCATGACCTCAGGGAGATAAACAAAATGATAGAGAACATGGGACCACTTCAACCAGGGATGCCTTCTCCAACAATGCTCCCAAGAGATTGGCAATTGGCTGTGTTAGATATCAAAGATTGTTTCTTCCAAATTCCTCTACACCCAGAAGATGCCCCAAGGTTTGCATTCTCAGTTCCTACCCTGAATCGCCAGGCTCCTATGAAAAGATATCACTGGAAATCCCTTCCCCAGGGTCTAAAGGCCTCGCCTTTCATATGCCAACAGTACGTAGCATCGTTACTGTCACCTGTTCGTGCTGAGAGACAGGATGCCATCATCCTTCACTACATGGATGATGTGCTGGTGTGTGCCCTCAATGACTCTATACTCCAACACACGCTTGACCTAGTGGTTAAGGTTTAAACCTCTGCTGGATTTCAATTACAGGAAGACAAAGTTCAAAGGATGCCACCTTGGAAGTACCTGGGCTTGCAAATTTCAGCGAGGACTGTTGTTCCTCAGAAATTGGAAATCGAGTGTAATCCCAAAACCCTAGCAGATCTCTACTCCCTGTGTGGATCATTGAATTGGGTGACGCCCTGGCTAGGCCTCACAAATGAGGACCTGGACCCTCTTTTAAATTTATTGAAAGGGGAGAGGGAGCTGGCCTCCCCCAGGGAACTGACCCCGGAGCAAGGACAGCAATTGAAAAGGTACAGAAAGCCTTGTCAGAGAGACAAGCTCACAGGTATGAACCAAGCTTACCTTTCCATTTCATTGTGCTAGGAAAGCTGCCACACTTGCATGGTTTGATTTACCAATGGATCGAAGGGCAGAGAGATTCACTCTTAATCATAGAGTGGGTCTTCCTCTCGCACCAAAGATCCAAGACCATCACTGAGCCACAAGAGTTGATAGCTCAATTGATTCGGAAGGCCAGGTTGAGGTTATGTGAACTGGCTGGTTGTGACTTTGCATGTATTCACCTCCCAATCAAACTTTCAGAGGAGGGAAAGAACTCTCCAAAGAAACTGACCAAAGAGATGTTTGAGCATTTGCTCCAGAGCAATGCCAGTCTCCAATTATCTCTGGACAGCTACAGGGGACAAATATCAGTCCATGCCCCATCCCACAAGCTGTTCAATGAGGAATTCCACCTCATTCCTCGTGAGAAAAGGAGTCGGAGACCACTCAAGGCTCTCACAGTGTTCACGGATGCTTCCGGGGCTTCCCACAAGTCGGTGATAACTTGGAGAAATCCTCAGACTCAGCATTGGGAAGCTGATGTGGAGTTTGTGGAGGGATCGCCTCAGGTAGCTGAACTGGCTGCAGTGGTAAGAGCTTTTGAGAAGTTCTCAGAGCCAATTAACTTGGTGACTGACTCTGCATACGTGGCTGGGGTGGTGTCCAGAGCGGAGCAGGCTGTGCTCAACGAGATTGAGAATGAGCATCTATTTAGGTTGCTTGCAAGGCTGATTTATTTGGTTTCTCATTGAGAACATCCATTCTTTGTGATGCATGTAAGGTCACACACTGATTTACCAGGTGAAATTGCAGAGGGGCATCGTCGAGCAGACTCCCTTGCTGCACCAGTAGAAAAAGCACGTCTCCCTGACATCTTCCAACAGGCAAAACTGAGTCACCAACAGTATCATCAAAATGTGCCAGGTCTGATCCGTCAGTTCCAGCTAACACGGAGTCAGGCTCGAGCTATTGTGACCACCTGTCCCAATTGCCAGCTCCAGGCCATGCCATCAATGGGTATGGGGGTTAATCCCCGAGGCCTTGGCAGTTGTGAGGTGTGGCAGACAGACATCACACACATTCCTAGCTTTGGTCGCCTCAAATATGTTCATGTAAGTATTGACACATATTCAGGTGCAATGTATGCCTCTGCCCATGCAGGAGAAAAGGCTGTGCATGCCAAACAGCATCTAGTGCAAGCTTTTTCGGTTTTTGGGATCCCAAAAGAAATTAAAACGGACAATGGCCCAGCATATGTGTCCAAGGAGTTCCTGGAATTTGTCCAGCAGTGGGGAGTGGAACATAAAACTGGCATCCCTCACTCCCCCACAGGCCAAGCTGTGGTTGAGCGTGCACATCAGACGCTCAAACAGGTTTTAGCTAAACAGAGCAGCACAACTGTGTGGATGACTCCACAGCAGAAGCTCTGCAAAGCCATGTTTACCATCAGTTTTCTGAACTGTTCATTTGAAAACATGAGTCTACCTGTGGTTCGTCATTTTAACAGTGGCAATCAATTCAAACTGTCCCATCGTCCACCGGTCCTGATTAGGGATCCAGAAACTTGGGAAACCAAGGGTCCCTATGAGCTCGTGACCTGGGGCCGTGGCTACGCGTGCGTAGCGATGCACTCAGGCCCTCGGTGGATCCCCCAGAAGTGGGTAAAACCTTTTGTCCCCAAAAATCCAGCTCCAGCAGAAGGGGATGGAAAGCAAGTAACCACTGCCTCCAAGAGGAGACGCCGTCGAATGGAGGAAAGAGAATTTTCCTAGGTGTGGACTCCTTTCAGCAGTGACAGAAACTTTTAACATGTTTTGAAATGTTTGTTTTTCCCTTTTAGAGAAAACCTTCCTCCCATTCATCCCTGTGATGAACCTCAGCCAAATTGTCATCTTGTTAATGCTGAACAGTCTGGCAGCTGCATGGATCGTCCCTCAGCCATGTCAAAATGTCTGGGTGACCCTGGCACAGACACTTCAGCAGGAAAACATATGTTTGTCCACTGCGTCAGCAAAGAATCCTATGTCCATCTGTCTGGTAGGAATTCCATTGCAGGCTGGAGAGTTTCCTGCGGGATTGGACACTCATATGTCCAATGAAATTCCAAAGTCATTTCTCCTAAAACCATACAAAATTAGTCAGCAAGAACTTGTGGTAACCGCGAACCCCTTAGTGGAGGGGTTACCAAACTTGCCCGAGATGGCTCAGGAACCCCAAGAGTTAGAGCTATTGGGTTCCTCCCCTGCATCATACTGCGTAAATTTCTCTGTCTATCCAAAACCCCTTAGCACTGATGAATACCACTATGTAAAACAATATCGTGGGGAGTTTACTGCAAAAAGATGGTGTCATAACCTAAGCCACGTTGTTATAGATACAAGAAAACTAAAATTGACTACCTGTATGCTTCATTTTCTACTTGTAACTGTTTATTTTGCAACGAGTTCTGAATTGTTGGGGATAGTCACTGTTGTAATGTTGTTCACTAATTGTTAGATATTGTTACAAGTGTTTAGTTAAGAAGTTTGTAAGAGTTCTGTGCAGCTGCCTTCCCGAATCTAGTTAAAGGGACAACACCAAAGCGCAGGGGGATCTTCTACCCTTCCCCCAAACAACTCAAAACTGAGACCACCACCCAGAGCCTTCATTGGAACATGATCACCCAATCAAAACGTGGTGGGAAGGAATGATTGGTGTGGAAAGCACCCCGCTAACAGCCAATGAGAGCCCGAAGAATACACCAATCCAGGAAAGGATCCAAAACGGACCAATCCCTGAGGGGACAGAAGCTTTAAAAGGGACTGACCACCCTCAGGGGGGTGCTTCTCTCGCAGGAACTGGACTGTCCTGACGGGGGGGGGGGGGGGGGGGGGGGGCCCGTGCGCCCGTGCGCACGTTTTTTTGTTACTCTGACTTGCTGCGTGAGGCTGGGACTAGCCCAGCCTCCTGTTCCTGTAGCCAAGTTTGCAACAATAAACGATCGGCCATTCCTTTTTAACACCTTTGGATTTACGGCCTCATTATTAACGTTGTAACATTTTGTAACAGCGTTGCAGCCGACAACCCCTCTCACTCAAGTCCCAAAAGCCTCCCTAAGGGATTGTTCTTGATTTGTGGGGATCGAGCATGGGCAGGAATTCCATCTAGGCTTTTAGGAGGACCATGTACTGTAGGGCGGTTGTCCGTATTGACACCCAACAAAACTCTAATTGGTGAATGGACGCACAAAAACAATTCGACAAACAAAATTCATAAGAGAAGTGCTGACAAATTGGACTCAAATTGTAATTCAGACATTTTTCATTGGGCAAAGTCAAAAAGAGTTGCTGTGTCCCTGTTTCTTCCGTGGGTTGCAGCAGCCAAAGCTCTAGGTGAATTGGGCCACCTAGAGTGCTGGGTAGTCAAACAGGCAAATCTGACCTCAACTGTCATCAGTGCCCTCCTAGAAGAGGAGGGAATTACCAGACAGGCCACGCTGCAAAACCGCACAGCGATCGACTTTCTCCTGTTACTTCATGGACATGAATGCCAGGAATTTGAAGGACTCTGCTGCATGAACCTGACGTCGAAAGCACCAAACGTCCACGCTGCCCTTCGGAGCATGAACAGCCTGATCGGACAAGTGAAGCAACAATCTGAGGACTGGTTCAAAGAACTGTTCAAGGGCTGGGGATTCACAGGGTGGTGGATTTCTATAGTTAAAACAATTTTGTTATTCCTTGTTATCCTTTTCCTTGTAACCTTAGCATTTGGGATCCTACGTCGTTTAGTTTTCAAAGCTATCAATGGTCTCATACCTCCTACCTCAGAAGTCAACCACATAGAGTTGGCAAACCTAAGCCAAACTGATTTCCCCACCAATTGTAACTGGTGGGAGAGAGAAGCTCCACATTATGTGTAACCTAATACTTTTCCTCTAACTTTCTTTAACAAAAAAAGGTGAGATGTTGTATCCCTCTGGGGATGGTTTACCCCAAAAGGAGCCCCAAAGCTGTAACTGTGTGGTGTGACTCTACCTTCCCCCGCTATCTCTGACCAACTGGCTCAGTGCCAGCTATCTGTCCTCGGACAGAGGGTCTACATAAACCCATGTTCTTCCTTGTTCGTTCTCTTTGCCCCTGGAATCCCTTCAAGAATAAAGCCTTGGAACAATCCTAGGTAAGGAGCCTCTTTTGGGTCTCTTCCCCTTTCTTGAAGTGATCTTGGCCCAAAGCCCTCCAGAATCTGAGCTAGCAGTCAAGGTCAGGAGGGCGGAGGGCTGGGGATTACATCAGGTATTGATGTGCATCTAGGACTGATTGACGCAGATTATACGGGACAACTCTATGCTATGGTTTCGACATCCACTCCCCCTGTCACTATCCCTAAGGCAGTCGAATTGCTCAACTTGTGCCTTTTAAGTCCTCTGTCTCTAGGACTGAGAACCAGTGGCGAGGAGATGGCTGCTTCGGATCTACTGGGCGGCCACAAGTCCACTGGACAGCAGTCCTGAGCAATCAACGTCCCAAGATGTGGTGTACCCTGCACCTTCCTGAGGCCACCCCTTCTGAGATCCACCTCAAAGGCCTGATAGATACGGGGGCTGACGTCTGCTTCCTTTCTTCTGCTGCATGGCCCCCGCATTGGCCTCTGGATCCTGTTCAGTCGTCCGTCGCAGGACTAGGTGGTACGAAGCAATGCTTTGTTAGCCAGAGACCCATCATGATCACGAACTCAGAGGGACAGTCGGCAGTGGTTCGACCATACGACACTGAAACTACTACTAACCTCTGGGGGCGGGATGTCCTGGCGGCTTGGGGGGTGCGCATCAGGACGGATTTTTAAAGGGGGCCACTGTGTCGAAGGGCACACCATGTCTCACGCCTCCTTTATGGTGGCTGACAGACAAACCCGTTTGGGAATGCCAGTGGCCCCTTCCAAAAGAGAAATTAGTTGCCCTTCGACAATTGGTCCAGGAGCAACTGGACCAGGGCCACCTTGAGTTTTCCACTAGTCCGTGGAACACCCCAGTCTTCTGTATCAAGAAGAAATCTGGGGAGTGGAGGTTGTTACAAGACCTCCGCAAGGTAAATGCTGTAATGGAAGGCATGGGGACGCTGCAACCTGGTATGCCGTCACCCACCATGCTTCCTGCAGATTGGCCGGTTCTTATCATCGATCTGAAGGATTGTTTCTTTACGATTCCTTTGCATCCTGATGATAGGCCGAAATTTGCTTTCACGGTGCCTGCAATTAACAATGCCGAGCCCGCACAGAGATATCAATGGACGGTTTTGCCGCAAGGAATGCGCAACAGCCCTGTCATATGCCAATGGTATGTGGCCCATGCCTTATTTGGAGTTCGTAAGCAGTTCCCTGATGCCCATTTCTATCACTATATGGACAATATCCTGGTGGCAGCACCCACTCAGGAGGAGCTGCTGAGGATACACCCTCAGCTGCTCGCTGCCTTGCATTCTCACAGGCTTCAGGTGGCTCCAGAAAAGGTTCAACAGCAACCTCCTTGGAAATATTTGGGGGTCAAAATTTTGGAACGGACAGTTCGACACCAAGAGGTGCAATTTGTGCATTCAATTAAGACATTGAATGATGCACAAAAATTGGTAGGTGTCATCATGTGGTTACATCCGTATTTGGGACTAACCAAGACACAATTGTCTCCATTGTTTGATCTGTTAAAAGGAGACCCAGATTTGAGATCACCACGCACCTTGACCCCTGAAGCAAAAAAAGCATTGAAGGAGGTTCAGCGAGCTGTTTCTGCTCGCCAAGTCCATCGTATTGATCCTTCCGTTGATGTCACTGTGTTCATTACCATTCCAGATTTACATCCCACAGGCATTATTGGCCAATGGAGTGACAAATGGTCTGATTCCTTGCACATGTTGGAATGGGTCTTTTTGCCCCACCAGCCGCACAAGACAGTGACTTCACTATTTGAATTGATCACTCGCCTGATAGTCAAATGCCGGCTACGGTGTTTGCAATTGATGGGAGCAGATCCCGCACAGATAGTGATCCCCATAGAGCGGGAGAATTTTGACTGGAGCCTCGCAAATGATATATCCCTGCAGAGTGCTCTGGAAAATTTTTCAGGGCAGATCACTTATCATCTGCCCAGCCATGAGCTGCTAAAGGTGGCGAAATTGGCTGAACTCTCTTTGCGGCCCAAAAATAGTTTGGAGCCGGTGCAAGGACCCACCGTCTTCACTGACAGTTCAGGAAAAACAGGAAAAGCCATTGTCACTTGGCGGGATGGATCTGAGTGGCAGGAGCTGAGGGGTCATGAGGCAGGCTCAGCCCAATTGGTTGAATTGAAGGCTGCTGTCATGGCGTTTCAGCGATTTTCCCAGGTTCCTTTCAATCTGGTCATGGACTCCGCCTACGTGGCAGATATAGCTGAACGACTAGGTTATTCAGTCTTGAAAGAAGTCAGCAACCCTGCTTTATTTCAATTACTGAAAGCCTTGTGGTGTGCTATTCAGGCCCGAGTCCATCCCTATTTTGTGGTACATGTAAGGAGTCATACCAGTTTGCCAGGTTTCATAGCGGAAGGCAACGCGAGGGCTGACAAGTTGGCTAACCCCGCGTGGGTAGGGCCTCAGCCTGACATACTCGCACAAGCCAAGGCATCGCATGAGTTTTTTCATCAGAATGCGCATACTTTGGAGAAGCAGTTCCACTTGACACCAACTGAGGCTCGTGACATTGTCAATTCCTGTGACGACTGTCACGCGCTGGCTGCGCCCTTGCCGGCAGGGGTTAACCCCAGAGGCCTGAAGGCCTTGCAGATTTGGCAGACCGATGTCACCCATATTGCCGAATTTGGCTGGCTCAAGTACGTGCACGTATCTGTTGACACCTTCTCCTCTGCTCTGTGGGCATCCGCTCACACTGGAGAGAAGGCTTGCGATGTCATTGCCCACTGGAGGCAGGCTTTTCTCTTTTTAGGCACACCTTCTACTGTGAAGACCAACAATGGTCCTGCTTATACCTCGCAGAAGGTGCAGCAGTTCCTACGAGCGTGGGGTGTGTCACACAAGTTTGGCATCCCACATTCCCCAACTGGTCAAGCCATTGTAGAACGTGCTCATGGTACTCTGAAGCAGGTTCTCCAAAAACAAAAACGGGGAATGCAGGGTGAACCCCCGCAGTCGGTTGGCAAAGGCCTTGTACACCATCAATCGCCTTACGGTACCGCAGAACTCAAATAATCCAGTCTTCCTGAATCATGACCTTTCGATACTAGGTCCGGACGGGATGCATCGGCTTCGAGCAAAGGTTCGGGTGAAGAACCTGATCACTAACCAGTGGGAAGGTCCATTTGAGCTTTTGCTGTTGGGTCGTGGGTACGCATGTGTTGTCACAGATACTGGGGAACAATGGGTACCTGCAAAGTGTGTTCGTCCTGATCTGCAATCGCAAAGGCAGAATCGGGCCAACAGGCCACCTGGAGACCATGACCAGAGTGAAAGTCGGCAAGTGGAGGAGCCTTCGAGTGATGACTCAGATGCAGATGATGCAGATGGTCACTCGGATGGCCCCTCCACAAGCAGACACTAAAATTTGCTTTTTTCTTTTCTTTTTCTTTTTTTTAAAACAAAAAAGGTGAAATGTAGTCACTGTTTGCCATGTTTGGGTTTTTCTTAAATTCTTTCCCAGGGATTTAAGATGGTAAACAAGGTCACTCTCTGTAAACTATCTTGTTTTTCACTTTTCCCTCTCCTAAGGAGGGACTTTGCTTGTTGACCCTTGATGTGGCCAATGAGTCCAAGGATCCCACCTCTTAGGTGGGCACATTGTAGAAAGTATAAAAATAGGTTCTGAGAATAAACCAGCCCCTTTTTCGGAGCATCAGCCTTCTGAATCACGAGTCCGTGTCTCATTCATTGTGTCCCACAGAGACACCTTATCCCTGATACCTGAGAAGGTCCAACCCTTTATTTATCCTTTTGTCCTGGCAAGGGTGTCAATGACTCACCCAGCTCAGTCTTTTCAGCTAGTCTAATCACCTTCTTCCTGCCCAGCATCTTACAATTCAAATTTTGCTTTCAATTCCATTCCTCTTGTAGGTTTCATACTCTTAGAATCTTTTACTAATAAATCATCTTTGCAGGGCCTAGCTACTTCATCCTCTCCAACACCTGCCTACAAAAATGAGAAAATTTCAACTTGAGAATCAGCCAAAGAACCAAGGAAAAAGTACACTGAGGAGCAATGCCACTATTTTATCTGTGTGGGTTCCAAAATTCCTTGGGGGGTGTATGTCTCTATAGATATTTTACGAGGGCAGGAAAAGCATGTTCATGACTTGAGTGTGTGTTTTATAGACAAACCATACAGCTACTGCACATTAAGCAGCAAGAGTTTTGCTGTATAAAAGCACTTACAGTTTACAGTTTCAGATTGTTAAGTGATACTTGACTTAGCCAAGCCTGTGCCAAGTCAGAACCTTCTGGGAGATGTTTCTGGGGGAATAAATACCCTCAGCAGAGGCACGGCTCCATGCAGCATGTCAGCTCTGCTGTGCCTGCTCCCAGAGAACTACCCCGAGCTGGGAGTATTCGGAGAGCCCAAATATGATCTGCTGTGTCTCTGCTGCAAGAGCCTCATGTTTCACTTCACACTCGAGCTTGTGAGCCTTTGCTATGCCTGGGGCAATTGCATTTGTCCCTCTGGGAAGGAGAGTTCAGAAACCATATGAGGGTACAGATGATGCTCCAACTATTTGTGCTGCCTGGCTTGTTGCCACTCAGTTTCAATGACCATCACAATCTTGGGAGGCACACAAAAGGTGTGTGCAATTAGAACGATATACTGACATTTGACTTTAAATCATGCTCCCCCCAACAAAGACTGTCTTGAATTTTAGCCCTCCCAAGGCACGCAGGCAGACAACACCTAAACAGCATTCACACAGACACATCAGATTTCTTTGTACTAAACTTCACTGAATCTTCTTCCTCAGGGTACCTGATTTATCTGGAGGTGCAGAAATTGCTGTAAATTCAGAAACCCAGAGAATGCTGTCAGTGAGAGGTACAGGATCTATGTCAGGGCCGTGTATAGGTAGGTTTCTGCCTGTGCCTGGCTGTGCTGTGCAGCTTGTTTATCACTTCTGTCACCACAGCACCTGAGTCCTTCTCAGCTTCCAGGCTTGGAGCTGGAAAGCAATGAGGTGACAATTTTCCCTACTATAGTTGGGAACTGATGTACCAAGACACTGAGGCTCAGATTCATGTTTAAATGTTTGTGAGTTAAAGAAATTCTGTTGTAAAGCCAGACCTGAAGTGATTTCCCTAAATTCAGAGATGCTCACTTCAAAGCGAGGAACTGATGAGGGAATCTGAAGACATAAATCAGCATCCTGACCACAGATACCATCTCCACTAGGATACTCAAGCCATCAAGGCAGCTTTCAAATTAAAGGCTGTGCAAACTGTACCTGGATTGCAATAAGCCTTCATGCAAATCCCCTTATATTTTGCATGCACAACATGATATTTATTACTGTTTTAATTGACACTTCTAAGCCCTGAAAACTAGTAAGGGGAAAAACTAACTCATTTTAAAATAGCAGGGTAAGCTCCCTCTGCCCACCAGTTGGTACAATTCTTCCACAACCTACTGAGCTGCTGCCTCCTTCCAGTGTAGTAATTTGAGTGTATGGGCCTCATTTGGTCAATGTAATTACTCCTGCAAAATTGAACAGGTCTCCTGGCAAAGATGAGTGGCTCAGGTAAGGCAGGCTCACTGTCAGCACTAACACAGTGTTTATCAGTGACATTTGGTGTTGGAAAGATCTCAGACCAGAAGTGTGAATTGTCACTGACTCTCAGCAAAGACACTGCAAGTGCCTTTGAAAATCAGGTCTAAGTTATATTGGACAGCTGAAATCTCCTTGCTGGGGTTCATTGGCTACTTTTGACAGTGCTGGCTCAGCTGAACCAGAGAATCTCTCCCTCCCCATTCCACTTCCAGCTCTCTGGATTCAGTGGTCCCTGTTTGGAGAGAAACAGAAAAGAAAAAGACCAGGTTTTTAACCCCCTGGAGAGTCTCTGATGTGTTAAAAAACCAAACACCTGAAGAGGCTCATGTGAAATAGACTTACATGGAGAGCACTCCAACTCCACTATCATCAGAGGGCTTACTGAATCCTAGAATCATTTTGAATGCCTCTGAGATCATCAAATCTAACTGCTAACCAGCACTCCCATGTTCACCACTAAGCCATGTCCCTAAGTGCCACATCTCTGTGGTTTTAAATACCCCCAGCGATACTGAATTCCCCACTTTCCCAGCAATCCTGTATCTCTGCAAAGCAAAGCTGCCCCTACCAAGTCAATCAAGAGCCAGGATCACAGCTGCCATCCTGGCTCCTGATTATTAGCTTAAACAGCCCTAATATCCCTAACTGCACTTGATCTCCAGTGTGCAGTGGGAATGAGACTTTATCCCATGCTTGTTTCATCACTCACTTATTCAGAGGCTGTTCTGTCGGGACAGGGGCAGGAGCGGCCAGAGCGCTGGCCGCAGAAAGCCGAGCTGTCCCCAGCTGTCCCGGGCTGCAGCAGGGGAGGGTGCCGGGCAGGAATTCAGCTCCACTAAAAATAACGGCCCTGGGGCTGCTGCTGTGCCGGGGACCCCCGGCGGGCAGTGGGCCACGGCGTGCGGGGCACTGCTCAGAGCACACTGCCTTCCCCGGGTGCCATCCCTGCTTTGCTCCCTCCTAGTCTTGGAGAAATCTCTCGTGTCCCCCACTCCAAACAGGTCCCTTCGGCCGCGGGGAGAGGGAGCAGGAGGAGCCCAGCTGCCGCACTGAGGGGCTCCCCCAGGCACTGCACGGCTCGCCTTTCCCGGCGATTTATTTTGGGCGCTGCCGAGCGGGGCCGGGCTCCAAGGGGCTGCATCGGGTTTCTCCCTCCCTCGACGGCGGCCCCGTCAGAGGAAGTTTTGCCTCGCCGAGGAGAACGAGACGAGGGGGAGGAGGGGGGCGGGACACGCCACTCTGTAGCACAGGTGAGGGGCTCTGGCTGCTCTTGGGGGTCCCTTCCTGCTCCCCGAAGGGGATGGAGCAGGGGGAGGGAGGGGGTGAGCGCCGTCCCACGCCCCGGGGCAGAGCAGCAGGGCTGGATGGCAGCCGGCGCGGGCTGTGCGTGTTCCCTGCTGAGGGAACCCGATCCCCCGTGCCCCCGGCCGGCGCTCTGCCCTCCCGCAACGGTAGCAACAGGCTGCGGGGCTGGGACCCGGCAGCGCCGGGCCCCGCACCCAGAGCCGCCCCTGCGGTACGGGGGTGGGAGCGGCTCCCCAAGCCGGGGGACAGTCCAGCTCCGGCCATGGGACATCGTTCCCGTCGCCGGAGAGCAGCGGGATGCGTGTTAGCCCCGCTCTCCCCCGTACCGTTTAATGGAGCTCCGGTGCGGATGATGCGGAGGGGGATGCGCGGAGCTCGGGAGGCTGGAGCTGCCTCTTCCACTCCTCCTCGCTGCCGCGAGCGTAAACCTGCCATCTCTTCTGCAGTGACGGAGACTCGCGTCCTCCTCCTGTCCGCGGCTGCAGCTCCGCTGCTCCATCCCATTATTATTAGGGGAGGATGCGAAAAGAGAAAAACCGAAACCAAACACACCCAAGAAAACAACCCCTCCCAAGTCACGGTACCCCCCTCGCCCGGTCGGTGGGACTTGCAGGACCAGCTGCGCTTCCCTGGCCCTGGGGAGGGGAGGCAGAGCCGGGGAGGCGGGGGAAGGAGGGGGCCGGGCAGACACAGGGAATATCGCTTTTGTCTCCGGCACGGCGAGCGGCGCCGGGGCTCGGTGCTGCGGCTGCCGGAGCCCCCCGCTCCCCGCTCCGCTCCCGCAGGCACCGCGGCGGCGCTGCCGGCTCCGACGCTCCGCGCCGGGGAGCGGGCAGCTCGCCGGCTCCTCATTCTTCCTTTCCCCTCCCCCCCCCCCCCCCCCTCCCCTTGGTGTTATTTCTGCCTTTTCGGCGTAGAGGATCCCCCACACGCACGCACGCTGCCCCCCGCCTGAGGTTTCTTTGGGTCCAGCCGGAATTCGCGACGATCCCGGGGATTTTCCCACCCAAGCTGGGGTCTATGAGCGGGAAGGTGATCAAGCCCAAAGAAGAGAAAGATGCTTCCAAGGGTAAGGCAGGCGCAGCCGCCCCGATAACCGGCTCGTTCCCCGGCCCGACCGCGGACAGCCCAACCTTACCCGGCCGGGAGGGGGGGCACGGCTCAGGGGACCCGGCACGGGAGGGAGCGGTGCCCGGAGTGCGGGGCGCTGCCCGGCACCCCGGCACGGCTGTGGGGGCCGCTCAATGCGGCACCGCCGGGATCCCTGCCCTCCCGTTCCCCGCCGGGGAGGGGACGGCTCCTGGCCGGGGCCGGGGGTGCTCGGCGCTGCGGCGGCCCCGGCTTCGGCCGCGGCCAGCGGGGCGGGGAGACGTCGCCATGGAGACGCGGGGCCGGGGCACCCCTGGGGTCGGGGGGGCCCCGGCCGGGGCTGGGCACGGGGGACTTCCTCGGCCCGGTTCACCCCGGGCCCCGTGGCGCTGGGGGCGTGCGGGGCCGGGCTGCCCGCGCCGGGTGCATGGCTGGGGATGCCGGGGTCCCAGTCAGGGCCCCTGCTGGGGTACAGTGGTCCTTGTTGGGGTGCGTGGTCGGGCGCAGTGCCCGCGCCCATTCGCGGTCGGGCTGCGGAGCGGTGCGGGGCTCGGTGTCCCTCGGGGCGGTGACCCCCGGTGCTCTCCGCACACCCGGGGGTGGTCTCTGACGCTCAGCTGGGGGGCCCGGGGGGGCTGTGGGCCGGGCCACCCCGAAGGACCAAAAACTACTCCTTATTTACTAGTTCTAGCAGAGTGGGACACATCCCTGTCGTTTACTTTTTTAGCAGCCTGAGAGGCCGAATCAAAACAATTCAACCTTTCTAGATAAAAAGTTTTTTGGTTTCGTGATTTTGAAAGGGTTTTTTTTATGTGAGTTTTTTTTCCCAACTGCTTTTTCCCGTTCCTACAATGTTCTTTCTTATGTCCAAAACTTAAGCATTTGCATTACATTTTTTTCTCAGCAACACAGTCAACTTCACTACTCAGATGCATTGCAAAACCTTCCTTTTTTCTACATAAATATGTTTTGCCTTTACATTATATTCTTTGAAGTTGAGTTGGTTTTGATTTTCTTTTATGGTGGCCTTACTCACTATATTGCACTTTCAATAATTAATTAAGCAGTGCACAACAAAAGATTCCTGCCTTTCTGAGAAATTATTTTCCATGATTTAGAACTGTGTTATAATCAAACAAAAACAAATTGCCATACTTGTGCTGTGCTTGCCTGAAAGCTTATTTTTAAAATCAAGCTTACATATTCCATTTTGTGCTATGATTGCAAGTTTTAATGACATACTTCATGTCTGAAATTGCCTGTTTTTACAGGCTTTGGTACATTTCAGACCAGTGGGACAAAGGCATTTGTATCTCTGTTAATGAGTCAATGAGTGATGCCTGAGACATGCGAGGCTGTGATGTCAGTGCTGACAGGGTACCAGAAGGTGAATATTCTGAGGCTTCCAGGAAAAGCAGTTGGTGCTGATACTCTGCTTCCAGGAGACGCTGCTACGCTCCCTGAGCTCATATAAAAACTTTGTTATCACCAAGTAAAGAGGCACTTTTAGGTACAGCAGGAGGAGCCGGTACATGTGTGAGGTGGTTTGTGAGTCATGGTTAGCACCTGTGAAATAGCTTTTAGAAAGGCTCAAGGGATGCTGAGAAGGAGTTAATATTTACTAGTTAATGTATAGGCTGCGTGGTAGTTTTTAGCCTCTTGAGTTGTAGACAAAAACAGGAAATGTTTTTTTCCTCTGAACCACCTGAATTCTCTTTTGGTGATTGCAAGTGTTAATACTCTTAAATGGGAATGTTTAATTTGGCTGTAGCCTTAGTAAATCTAGGCAGTGATTGTTATAAATGGGCCAAGAGACCAGCTCCTTTGAAAAGGCCTTTATTAGAAATCAGCTCTGGGTAGGGGGCTCGAGGGGCTGCGCACGCCGCCGCTGCTCCCAGTGAACACCACGGAGGAGGAGGTGCAATCGAATCTGCTGCTGCTGCTGCTGCTGCAGAGTCGGGATTCCTTCCTCACGGGGGTTTCCATAGAATCGCTTTGGCTCGTGTGGTCCAGGGGGGTCACCTCTCTCCAGTTCCTTTCAGGTCATGGCGAGAAAGTAACAAAAAATACCTGCTACCTGCAGGTAGCTAGACGTGTGCCTCGCACAGTTTTGTCCTTCTTAGGTCCAGTTTCTGTGTCGGCTCGCTGTCCCAGGGTCTTTTCTAGCTCCAACTAGACCTCCGGCCGCAGCCAGGCACCATGGGAGTTCCCTTATCTCCATACTGGGCGGTGTCTCCAGCTCGACGGCAGGCAGGCAGGAAGCAGCAGGGGGGTAGCAGGAAGTGGCGGCGGGCTTTAGTCGGTGGAGAGGGGAAAACCCAGAATTCAGGGAGAAAGGGTACAGAACTTGGGACATAACGAGCAGAAATTCAGGGGTACAGATTCAACATGAACAGTTTAAAACAGGCAAGTAACAGTGCAACTTTAATTTTACAGCAAAACAGTATAACAGTACAACTTAGGAGTGCATAACCTGGGGCTCTCAATTTCTTTCAGTGATGGGTGGGTTTTTTGTTAGATTTTTTTTTTGTTTGGTTGGATTTGTTGGTTTTTCTTATACAATAATACAGTAATTTGGCTGGGAGGATGGGATACCATTTCCTGCATTTTTTCTGCAACTGTATTTTGGCACTGGAGTCCTGAGAGAAAGCTCTGTGTTTCTGAGTTAGTTAGCCCCTCTTTCAAAGAACAACATAATCATGTTTTATATACAAGAAGCTTATTGTGGTGTTAGTTCATGTACCCCCATTCTGTAAGGTAGCATGATATAGTTTGAATACCTGCTGTAAATGCAGGTTGTCCCAGGGTTATGTTTGCCTAATAAATGTGGAATACTTCTCAGTGAGAGCAGTGTCAGCTTTTCTTACTCCTGAAGCTTTCTTAGGCATTGCAGGGCCATGGATGACGTGAGACTTTACTTAGTTCTCTACAGAATTTGGGGAGGGCCATGTTCAGCCCAGATGTAGGAGCTGTGCTGTGTAAGTTGTTAAAAGACACTTTCTTCAATTGGCTTTTGGGGTGGTTCCTTTTAGAAAATCTGATTTATTACAGAACCTTGAAAGGCCATGGATTTTGGTGGGAATAAGCACAATCCAGAGCAAATACTTAACTGCCTTGAAGTGGTTGTTTGCAGTTAAATTGCCCTTTTGTAAAGTCTGTGGTGATGTCAGTGGAGTTCTGCAGGTGTTGCAGAAGTATCAAAATCTATGTTTAATTAAAATAGTTGGGTTTTTTCACTTTTTTCCTGAAGCCAAAGAGGGAACTAACTGCTTGCTTAAAGTGTGTTGGTCCCACTTGTAAATCCTACCTAGAAAACCCAGTGATGACTGTTTTGCTCCATATCTGGTTGCTTTTAAAAGTGGCTGTGAATGTTTGAGAACTATCTATCTTAATCTTAAATAAAGCTCATGGATTAACAGAATGAAGTCAGGGATGTGCACCTTTATTTTCTGCAAGATACTGCATTAACTGTGAGTGTGTACCTAGATTATGGCAGATTATGGCATTGATTTCCCCTCCTCCCCTATTTTTTTCACACTCTGTGAGAGTTGGGCAGGTGCAGGGTGCTGTGAGCCCAGGTATCCTCCCAGCTGCTTCCCAAAGGCAGATAGGCAGTGCTGCTGCTGCTCCAGGGTGGATGGAGGCTGTTTGGGGTAGCCAGCAGCTGGTTCCAGAGAGCAGCCTGTCCCCTCTGGGCTGGGTTTGTCATGGGGCAGGTGTCCATGTCTCTCCTCACGGTGCCCTGTTTCCAGGGTGGGGAGGAATGTAAGGATTGGAGAAGAACAGCTCAGCATTCCACAGTGGTCACTGATGGTTGGGAGCAGCTCTGTGCTCAGGAAGTGCCCTGGGTACATTCCCAGCACAGCAGTGGTCACTGATGGTTGGGAGCAGCTCTCGATGGCAGCTCTGTGCTCAGGAGGTGCCCTGGGTGCATTTCCAGCACAGCAGAGCAGTTCCCACCAGGGAGGTTCTTGTCCTGTGATGGAACTGCTGTGCAGAGAGCCTCGGGTGTGCCAGGGGCACTTTCCCCAAAAGTTTTTGCCTTGCACTTTGGGCACAGTACATCGAGTGTCCCCATCAGTCCTTGGGGCTGTACCAACATAACCTGTTTTGAATGAAATATTTTTTATCTTTTATTTGGGGGAGACCTGTGGGGCAGTAGGAGACTATTGGGCATTGGAAAGGGAGCTGAGACGTGCTGAAAGCCCTGTGCTTTGGACCTGGGCCTTAGAGAGCTCATGCTGTCTGGTATTACAGCCAGGCTCTTTCCAGAGGCTGCTGTGCAATTTCTGTGGCTCCTTTGAGCAAAGTCAAGAGCTGGAGCAGAGAGTCTCAAACTAAATCTGAGGAATGGATTCATCTGCATTTGTTTTTCTTTTTACTAAGGGGATTATGTACTATTGGCTTCCCCATCAAAGCAGATGCAGGGGGATCTTTTCCTGTCACCATGCTATCACCACAAGGAACTTGGATAGCTTTTGTCCAAAAGTCTGATAACCTCAGCCATAAGCAGTGAGAAAATGCAGACTGTATTTTCTTCTGTAGAAAGCAAAATAGGAGCATTTTTGAAGCTGAAAGCTTCTAATCTGTGAAGAATATATTGAAATAGTGACAGTAACAGAGAAGACTTTGGAAGTACAGGTACTATTCTAATTCAGTGACAGCAGAAAACAAAGCACTTAGAGAAATCACTTGGCAGGAAAAATAGAAGTCAAAATTTTGAGGTATCTATTACTGCTTTTCCTGGCTTTATGGGAATATAGTATAATGCAGCTTATGATTGAAAGGTCTGGAGAAAAGCTGACTAAAATAAAGAACCTGATCTCAACAGTTATATTTCTATAGTACTGAATCATGAGAAAGTAACTTTCTTCAGGGACTGAAGAGGAGCAGCATGTAAGCTGACCACATCTTGGTCTGAGTCCATGGAATCAAAATTAGCAGCAAGTGCAGCGCCGGGTGAGAAGGGGGACGGGAGCATGGTGCTAACTGCCTCAAGTGCTGCTTGGCCAGCTCAGGTCACAGGCAGGGCATTTCTTTGTCTTTTTGTCAGAAATTTGGGTGCCAGCTCTTTCGCATTTCAGACCAAAAGCCCCACCAAACTTCAGCAGCAGCTGCAGTTTAGGATATGAACTTGAGGATCAGCCGGCTGAACATGAGCCAGCAGTGTGCCCTGGTGGCCAAGAAGGCCAATGGCATCGTGGCCTGTATCAGGAATAGTGTGTCCAGCAGGAGCAGGGAGGTTATTCTTCCCCTATACTCAGCACTGGTGAGGCCACACCTTGAGTACTGTGTCCAGTTCTGGGCCCCTCAGTTTATGAAGGACACTGAGATGCTTGAGCGTGTCCAGAGGAGGGCAACGAGGCTGGTGAGGGGCTTGGAACACAAACCCTATGAGGAACAACTGAGGGAGCTGGGGTTGTTTAGCCTGGAGAAAAGGAGACTCAGAGGTGACCTTATCACTCTCTACAACTTCCTGAAGGGGGGTTGTAATCAGCTGGGGGTTGGTCTTTCTCCAGGCAGCAACTGACAGAACAAGAGGACACAGTCTCAAGCTGCATCAAGGGAAGTATAGGTTGGATATTAGGAAAAATTTTTTCACAGAAAGAGTGATAAAGTACTGGAATGGCCTGCCCGGGGAGGTGGTGGAGTCACCATCCCTGGATGTGTTTAAAAAAAAGACTGGACGTGGCATTTGGTGCCATGGTCTAGTTGAGGTGTTAGAGGTGTAAATCCACAGCAAGGCAGGATTTTCGGGGACAAGCTCCACACTCTGGGGTTTGTTGCAGTATTGGTTCTTTTGTGGCTGCTGTCTGTGCCAAGAACTCGTGTTGTACAGAAGGTAGTAAAAGTCATCTTTTTTTTGCTTCTAGAGGAAAACTTAATGATAGTTGCTTCTTGGCAGATGCCAAATCTCATCTTCAAAGGAAAAATTCCCCGGCAGATGAATCCTGGAGGATGAGTAGCCCCACAGAGCATTGTAGGGCCCTGCAAAGAGAGGAGCACCAGCAGCCACAGCAGATGCATAAGAATTTGCATGGCTTAGGCTTCTGGCATCTCTGGTCTGTGGCCACCCACAGTTCACTGGAGACTTGTCATTAATTGTATTTGTGCCATTTACTGAGATTTCCTGCAAGGCACTGGTCTTACCCCTGTGCTTTGGGAATTGAGTGCTGCAGGGTAGCCTTGGGTCAATGAATGTTCATTTTCTGCTTCTGTTCCTTGTTGTGTGTTAGTGCTGTAGTGTGTTGAAGAAGACACGGCTCCACAGTTGTATGAGCCACTTCCTTAGGAGCAAAGACAGGGCAAGTCCTGTTGCTCAGTCTCCTGCATGCAGTGAATCCATGCTTTTATAAAATCCTCTGTAAATCTGGAGATGTCCTGTGTACAAACAAAAAATTTTTAACTCTAAGAGGATAAGCTTCACATCCTAAACAACCTCTAGCTGAGCATTTTCAGATCAGGATTTTTGTGTTGATGTACATTGGAGAGGAACTGTCCTGTTGGTGGCTGGATGCTCTCACAGATTCTGTGGGACGGAAGGTTTCTTAGCCACTCTTATCCCTCTTAGCTGAGCCTGGCTCTAGGGCTTGTGTAGCCCACACTGTTTTTCCTCAACTATATCATTTGACCTAACAAAATTCCCTGCTTTTCCCAAAGTATGTCTTGGTCAAGCTTACATGAAAATGCATGTTAAAAACCAAAATGAGACAACTGTGTTATATATGTTAGTTACAATAATCCTTTAATTTTTGTCTCTGGTATCTTGGATAAAGGGTTTCCTTGAATTGGCTGATCTGGTTTTGTGCTCAATATTTGTATTGTGTTGCTGAGTGAAATGAAGGCGAAAATAATTTGAATTGTACCCTCAGGCAGGTAACAATTCAGTTCTTTTCATGAAGAGAGTGTAAAGTGAGACTGTTCTCCACTTAATTAGTTTTGTGGGAGTGATGTATAAAGCAAGGTCACTGCTAAAGGAAGAAAGGGCTGGCATGTATTGAACACTGCTTACGTTGTTTGAATAATTAGAGCATCACTGTGAGGTGGGAGGGAGCAGAGGACAGAAATGAAGTGGGAAGAAGAGATATTCCTGAAATAGCAATCGAATTGCCATTGATCTGGGCTGTATCACATGTACACAGTTCAAGATTGACTAAATCTGAACTACTGGTGCTTCGTTACCTGTGACACTAGTTGTGCTTGTAGCTGAAAGAAAGGTGTATTTATAGAATCACTCTGTTTTGTGGTCCAGGGAATCTCTAGATGCTTTTCAAAAGATGGGGCTTGTCATAATTGATATAAGGCTCTCTTGGTTGCTTTAAGAATAAATTGTTTAACAAGTGTTTGATATCTTTGATACATGTGCTTTTAGTTACCACCCAATTTAGGATGAATTTCTCCTGTGTTAGTGGAATCAGGTCAGAGGTGGGCATCATGTAATCCTCCTCTGACCTGAGTGTTCTGCAGGCATTTGCTTTGGGTGTCACTTTGTAAAGCGACAGCTTCACCTCTGTTCAGCACAGGGGATGCAGCAGCAGTGCTGGACTGCTCTGGTGGGTTTCTGTATCCCTGTTCCTGTGGGCTTTGGGAGCTGGGACTGACATCCCAGAGTTGGAATTTCACCAGCAGCAGTGCAGTACCCATCTGATCGCCTTCTGATCTTCTCCCTCCTCCATCCCCTGAAAACATACCGAGGTGTTTGCTACCAGGATTGATGAGGCCTTTGCGGAACCTTCTGGAACCACCTCGGACATGCCAGAAGCCTCTTGGGGCAGCCCCTGTTGTCACCTCACAGAGGCCCCTGGAGACGAGCCCTGGGCAGTGAGACACACAGCTCAGTGAAGTGACGGGGGGACAGTGAGGGCTGGTGGCTCGGCCCCAGCCTCTGGTGACAAAGGTGACAGGTGACTTCCCCTTCTCATTGGGCAGGAATTGGGCAGCTCCCTCTTTCTCCTGGCTGCAGGTGACCGTTCTCACGTGCCAGTGGCTTCCCCAGGGACTGCACAGCAGAGGTGACAACCATCAGCTCCGTGCTTCCAGTGGCTTCACTCAGGTTTTAGCCACTGTGCTTAATTATAGGAGTTTAGGAGCTCTGAGCCACTTTCCCCTGCCCCCATAGCCTGTTTATTCAAATTCAGTGGTAACTAGCACTCATCTAATTGTTTTATTTTTCTGTTCATTTTGTGTATGGAATCACAGAATGGTCCTCACTGGAAGGGAGCACTGGAGCTCCTGCTGCTGAAGCAAGATCCCCTGAGCACATCACTCAGGACTGTGTCCAGACAGCTTTTTAGTACCTCCAGGAAAGGAGAACCAAGAATTTTCAGAGTTTTTCCTCTTCCGTTGCAGGTGGCATTTTGCTCAAATTTTAGAAATTTCTGGTTTTCATTAAATGAAGGGAAATAGCGCAGGGCATTTTTTTCTTGCATAAAATGGAAAGATACAATAGAAAGAAGGTATGAAAAAACTAGAGAGGAAAGGTAGGAGAGAAGGGCAGGGGAGAGAGCCAGGAGGAGGAGGGAGCAGTGCAGACTGAGTTCCAGGTGATCCACAGCACAGCTCTGCTCACACCTGGCCCAGCACACTCTCACCTGCCCAGCAGACACACAAGGGGACAGAGATTTCTTCTGATTTTGTTCTTTCAGCCATCTTCCAGCAGTTACCAAGAAGTTGGTAGGTGCCTTTCTTTTCCCTTCTGTCTCTTGAGTAGCTCACTGGTACTGGCCACAATGTTCAAGTAGCTGAGGCTGGATTTACTTCCAGACATTATCAGTGTGCTGTCAAATTCCTTACACAGAAACATTTGTCCTTTGGCTTTTACATCTTCTGTGGAGTTCTGTGCAGCTATCTTTCATGTTCAGTACACATGTGAAATTCTTATGTTGCTCTTGCATCTCAATTTGCCCAAGTTGTGCTACAGTACTGCCTGGAAAATGATAAATACTTTCATTGTAATTATAGACAGTTATACTAATATACACAATTGTATTATCAGAACTGCTGTCACTTACACTTTGTTCCTCCCAGTGCTGCAGGAGAATATGAAACTAGGATGGACCCAATTGTCACTGCAAGCCATTGTCGCTTCTTGTGGGGTGCAGAGCTGGAATACCTAATCCATGAAAGTCTTCCCTAGTAAAATAAAGATGTGGAGGTATTTTTGGGAGTTGTAGTATTGGTGGGAATTACAGGGGTATGCATTTCCTAAGGGAATCTTGATTTGTGATTGTTTGAGGCAATCACGTAGAGGTGCTCATTCACAGCCCACACTGAAGACGTTGAAGAGTTATTTCTCCTGCTGTAAAGGAGAGAGGTTCTGCAGCCACGCTGGTGTACAATCAGTGCAGGTTTGTCATGTGCTCTGCTTTATACATGTGCTTCTCATCTTGCATACCAGTGACTGAACGTTCAGAGACTGCCAAAAATAGCTGACTGCTTTCAAGTGATTGGGCAAGGAGAGCTGGAGTGACTTTCATGTGCTGCTCTTCTCTTCTCCCCGCTCTGCCCCGTGTTTGCTTTCTGAGGAAAGGATATTGGGTTTTCATTTGTTTTGGCAGAACTCAATAGAAGGTGGTAAAAGTGAAGTAAGTCAAAAGGGATCAAATGGAAAGGCTCTTCTTGATCACCTGATGGGGAGGCTACAGCAGCAGGAAGTCAGAAGTCTGACTCCTGCTGAAAAAGATTTCTGGGGTGAAGTGTGACCTGTTTCAGATCCACTCCAAGCTCAGGATACTTACTGCCTGGCCAGGGAGGCTGATAAAGGAATGTCTGCTTTGGTGCTGTGAAGGCGCGGCTGCTCCGGGGGACGTCTTCTCCCACCTGCTTCAGCTAGCCCGCTCCACCGCCACTCCGCGCCTGCCGGGTCCTGCCCTGAATGCTGGCGACCTGGGCAAATCCTGTGGGTTCCTTTAGCAGCAGCAGTTTGACTATGGCAAGGAATGATGAAAGGAGGGCTTTGTGGGGGTTTATCAATGAGGCTTTATTGGAACCCCCGTGGGGGAGCAACTTCACCTCAGTGGGTCTCCCCGGGCAAAGCGGCGACTGCCCAGTGACCATTGCTTTCATACCGGGGAGGGGGGGGCGGAGGGGGGACGGGGGAAGGGACCAATCAGGGAAGGCCAGGGAATAGCTCCAGGGGTGAGAGACAGGATAGGGGACAAATCCCCTGGGGAGGGGGGGGACCCCCGACATCCTGGCCAATCACTCCAATCACTCGATGCCCTCCCTGGAACTTTCCAGAGGCAGGGAGAGACTGAGTCAGGATTGACAGGTCTCAGGGGTAGGGGGAAACAGAGATTGACGTAGAACAGGGGATACAGCTGTGGGATAAACCAAACTGGGAATTAAACCAGGGTACATAGAACAAACCATTAACAATTAAAAGGCAAATAAAATAACACACCACTACAGTGCTGGGGCTTGGTTGGTACCTGGCTGTTTTCCATACAGAGCTGTGTTACTTGGCCACTGGAGAGCAACACATTTGGTTTCTTTGGCTGGAAGAGGGGTTGGGGTCTTTGTTCTGGGGTTGGGTTTCATGTTGTTTGTTTTTGGGTTTGTTTTTTTTTTTTCTTTTCAGATTATCAGTGCAAACCCCAGTTTTCAAATTCTGTTTGTATAATTGTGTCTTTGGGAGGAATTTCTATCACATGATTTCTGAGACGTTGGGAATTAGTGTAAATAACAGTCTTTTCATGAGGGGTATTTTGTAGGTGATGGAGAGGACTGAAAGCTTTATAGGTAGTGATCCAGTAACTCCTGTTCAAGGAGAGAACAGCATGGAAGACAGGAAAACAATAAACTTGTACTTTTTCCTAGTAGTTCATTTAAGAACAGTAGATGCTCTTGTTTAGGCATGCTCAATTTAAGTGGCAGCAATTAATGAATGTAGAGGACAAAAGGATTATGCAGAGCTGTGAAAATTGTCAGTTCTTTTCATGACAACTTTCAGGGTCTAAAAATTTGAATTTGTTCTCCCACTGGGACATAAGCAAAATTTCTTTGAGGTTACTCAGGAAAAATAGTCACACTGGAGGTATTTTAAGGAAAAAGACCTGTCAGGTTTTCCAGCCCTGTCCTTGTTCCACCCTCAGTCTGAAAAGGCTTCCTGTCAAAACTGAGATGTTTTCGCAAGACTTTTGAGTATGATCAGAAAAATTAGTTAGGCGCTTCTGAACAATGTTAGGAAGAGATTTTGAACTATATAACAGCTGAAAAAAAGCAGAGCTTTGAGTCAGTGGTGTGGAGGATGGCAGGAAGCTCAGTAGTGAGGTGGCGGGGCTGTGCCTTTTGGTCTGAAGTGTCTGGTTTTTATTTCACTCCAAATAGGATGAACTTTAAATTGCTTTGTGGAATGAATAAGAGGTGCCAGGCTGAGAATGGAAGGGGGAGAAGGTGTGGTGCTGTGGCAGGAGAAAGCAAATTCTATGAGACTTTGAATGATGGAAAATTACCTTTGAAAAGTCTCAGGAGAGCACAAGGAAGCTGAAGATTGTAATGAAAGAGGAGATATTATGGGCATAACTCGTAGTAATATCAGACTGCAGTGAAACCACAGAGTTTGACAGGCTGAAATGGTGCAGAAAAGACTTGACAATCTGTCCTGCAAGGTGCCAAACATCTCTACTTTCCATTTACCCAAAACCTGTTAGCGCTCTGGTTTGGGCCCTGTCAGTGAATGCTGGATATTCTTGTCATGCCATGTTCCCACTATCACAAATTCTTACGTTAAATGTATTTCAGAAGGCGCCATTGAGTGTGCATGAGGAAGTCTGAGTGAGTGACAAAAGGCTTATAAAAGAAATGAAGAAAACAGCAGACTTTGGCTGTGGTTCGGAGTGTCTGAGTGAGCTGTTTGTCAGGCAGTACCTCTGTCACTGAGAGGAGATAATGCATTGATCCTCTTTCATAAAGCTGGGAAGATCATTGCTGTTAATTCATCCATAATTCTTGCACTCAGTGTGAAACCCTGTTCTTTTACATGGCTTTTCTTAAAGTGCTTTTGCCTCCTCAGTCAGATCTCTAATTACTGTTCTTATTGCTGCTTTAAGCATTTTAAACTGTCCCTGTGCATGGGATGGGTTGGAATAACTACTGGTAGGAGACTTTGACAGCTCATTGGTGTTTATTTGGGTGACACCTTATAAAGAACAGAACCTGAGCCAGTACTGTCCTGTCAGGTTAGACTGAAACATGATTTATACTGCTCAGTATCAGCCTTGCTGAATCAAATCCTCAGTGGAAGTGTGATATGCTTTGCATTTCATAGTGCTGACTGCTGTTGTGATGAATATTTTAAATATTTGCTCCTTTTTTGTCAGTTTTTTCTTTATAAAAACTGTGTGTGGGGGGTTGTGTTGAATCAATGTTCTAAGATAAGCCTGAAGATTGCTAGAATGAACTGTAATTTTGAGGCTTGATTCTGCAGTATGGGATTTGTGTGTGTACAAGGAATTGTCTTGGTAGTTCCAGCAAGTTTAATAGAGACTGAAGCATGTAGGAGAAACAGATTTGGTTCCTGAAATCTCATCTTGCAGTAGCAGAAAACCCTGTTGGTGAATAAAAGGGAGCAGAATCCTGTGTTTAGTTTGCATCCTCAAAGATTGCCTGGAAGACGCTGTGAACTGAAACAGTGTGGTTTGAAGTTTTACTGTCCTGTGCTGGATGTCCTTGAAGGCAGCTGCTGCCTCTCCAGTTCTGCTGTATTTTGGTTGATTGTGCTTCAAATTTTGGCTTCGAGATTTATGCTGTATAATTCAGTTTCTTGCATTATCTTCATTTATCTGTTTCTTATTTATGTTTTACCTTTATTCACAAGTATAAGGATTATTGACTCAAAGGTCTTGAAGGATCATTAACACCTTGGTAAATATGGTGTGAATGAAGAGTCTTTAAAAGGTGGTGGCATCAATTTCTGACCCAGTCAAAATACCAGCACAAAGCATGGGAATGTTAGTTTTATGTGCATTTTCTATTCAGTATTCAGATCTGCAGTGTGCTGTGTGATGTCTCAGTGTTTTATTGTGTAGAGAGAACGGCTGATGCTGTATAAATTCTAGTTAGCACTGCTGTGGTCAGTGAAAGTTTGTTGCCAGATAAACAAGTTCTTTCTGTAGAGCATGACACTACTTGGAGGCTCAGTACCCTGGCTGCACTGATATAAACGAGCAGTGGGCTGGCTGATGATCAGCTGGGCTAACACAGCTCTCAGAGCACCAGGCAGTTTGAGGCTTAAGATCAAACTGTGGCAACAAACCAGATCTGCCTTTGTTTCAGAGTTTTAAAATCTGGCAGCAGCAAAGTGAGCTGCCCTAGTGTGCCCAGCTTTATTTCCCAAGATGTAATTTATTCCTTGCTCACTGACTTGAGTAAATCAATTAAAACTTGTGTGTGTGTGTAACAAGGCTTTGACGTAGGGTAATTTATCCGGACGTGCAGACAAATGAGGAAGGCGTGGGACAGATTTTAAAGACCAAAATGTGATGAAGTTTCTTTTGATGTGGCATGGTGGTAGCTAAATTCCCATCTTGTATAGTAATGGGCTTTTCTCTGGGTGCTGTGGTGTTAAACACTCCTCTTTGCATGTATTCAGGTTAATCTTTTTTCAGCTTGTCCTTTTGGAAACACATCGTGTCTCCATTATTTTCACTTCATCTGGAAGGGAGGTTAAGGATGGGAATCTCAAAATGCAAAGACTATCAGTTGCCCACCTCTTTCAGTAGGCTAATATAGTTCACTAATTAATTATTTCCTGCACCTTGGCTACCTCTGGAAACTGGTCCCTTTTCAGTTCCTCTGTGAGGTGCTGTCCCCACAAGTCGGGATGACAAATGGGTAAATCCTTTCTGTGCTCCTCTAAGTGCCTTATAACCCATAAGGACTGACTTTAGATCAGCCTGAAGCACTGGAGGGTGCAGCTAAAAGGGAATGAGCATGTTGCCAGGCTTTCCTGCAGAGAAAAGATCCTCCCTTACCCCAAATCGGGCGATGGGTATGTGGACATGGCTCACACAGCCTGTCTGCTACCCGAGCAAGCGTGTGCGCGTGAGGAGTGGCAGGAGAACCAGCCCCTGCCAAGGACCCAGCCTTACAGTTCATCTCTTCATGGTATTTTTAGAGTTGTAATAATTTCTTGCTCTTGTTTTTCCTCCCCAGAAAAATGATACCTTGGCTCAAGCCACGTGTGAACTATTGGGAATTGATGAGTTATTTGTGATCCTGAATCCACAGTGAGGGCAGGTATTGCTCAGTGCAAGCTTTCCCCTTTCAGGCACAGAGGAAGACCTGATGAAAAGCAGTGTTGCTGAATCCTATTTTTAGCTTCTGTCCTATGGTGGTGGTGGTGTTGTTTGATCATTTGGGGTTTTTTAGATTTGGATTGCCTCTGTCAGGGGTCACAGTCTGTCAGAACAGCTTTGTTGTGTGTTTATCCTGTTGGTGTTACTTGGTGGCCCAGCCCTGACTTGGTGTCCTGTGGCTGATGTACCCTGACGTGTTGTTGGTGTGACTGGCACTCTGCTGTTGCAAGGTCCTTTGTACAATCACCGCGTTGCCTTGGGCACATTAATGTCTTGGTATTGCTGTCTGTTGTACATGGCACACCTTCAGAGAGCTCTTTGTTCCCGTGCAGCTGTCCTGCCCCGGTGCAGTGCCTGGCTGCATTTACCCCATGCTGCCAATTGCTGCAGCCACCCCACAGGGCACTGGCCACCATCCAGGAGCTGTGGAGGGACACAGGACAGGCCACTCTCCCGACTCAGCACTCCCTAGGGCTGCTTGGATGGCTTCACCTCTGCAGGCTGGCTTGACTTGCCTGCCCCTCCAGCAGCCTCCGTGCTTGTGTGGGACTGCACACAGCAGCTTCCCAGCTGCCGTGATGTCCTGTCCCAGGAATCCATCAATAACCACAGCACAGCCTCCTCCCTTTGCTGGTAACTCATGGTGGTACCATCATTACGTGCTGATGCTTCTTGGGCACCAGTCAACATCAATACCGGGGTATTTTGTAGGTTATTACATTCTCCCCTCTAGCCTCTTGCAAATACTGCTGCTGTCACTACACCCTGTTGTCCTGGACGAAGCCAGCCGGGGTGATTCTCTAATGTAGAGGGCATACAGATACATAGGGTGTCCTCATCCCATGGTTTGGTGTTCCAGTTACCAGTCCAGTGGGTTATTTCTGTTGGGTTTGGGGTTGATGATCCCAACTTTCCCTCTCTGCTTGGTCAGGTGACAGGACTTGCTGTCCATGAAGCATCCATAGTGGTCTGCAA
The DNA here is from genome assembly GCA_027886175.1 of Phylloscopus collybita. Classification (NCBI taxonomy): domain Eukaryota; kingdom Metazoa; phylum Chordata; class Aves; order Passeriformes; family Phylloscopidae; genus Phylloscopus; species Phylloscopus collybita. The sequence continues at coordinate 8,834,043 of JAJNNQ010000057.1, forward strand.
GGTGCTTTTGTCACCTGCTCATTGAAAGCATTTTTTTCTGGGAATGTTTGGTTTAAACTGCTTGGTAAAAATATTCTTTATTGACTATGTGTCTGTGCACCTTTTTTTTTTTTTTTTTTTTTTTTTTTTTTTTTCCCTTCAAGTTTTCCTCTTTGCTTCCTGGTTTTATTCTTGCCCTGGGCCAGGCTTGCTGTCAAATAGGCATGGGAAGTTGATGCAAATCCTGTGCCCGTGGTGTGGACCAAGCTCTCATCTTTGCCTTTGCCTCTATTATTGTTAATGCCTTCTTTCATCTCCTCGAGCCCCTTCCCTTGTTGCACTGACAGCTATATTGGAAACCAACTGCAACTCTGCTCTAGCTGCGTTTTGCCCGAGGTGCCAACAATCAACTAAAACTGACTCAGATCATGATTTTAATTGGTTTGATTTTTGCCAGTGGCTTTCGAAAGAAAGCAAGCTATTTTAGTCCTTCTTCATCCTTGGTCAATTTTATTAATCTGTCTGTGGTTTTACAAACCTGAAAGACTTTGAGGAGAGGTGGATGTTGGGGAGTGCAGCTCACCCTGCAGTGCTGATGCATCCGTGGTATTGGGTTTCTAGTGGGCTCCAATACTGTGGTGTGGACATGCAGAAAGCTGCCAGTTTGAGGGGACATGACACCTACTGATTGCTCTAAGGAGGTGTTTTTCATGTAAGAGTGGAGGCATTCAAATGCCACTTTTTCACTTTGATTTCAGTTGTTCTAGCTGTGATTTTTTTTTTCTCCTTGGACTGCTGGCCCTCGCTTTTAGAACCAAGGGAGGATAATTCAGTGCCTGTAAGTGCAGAGATGATGACATGTTTGTGCTGTTCTACTGTGGGACAAGAGCAGTCAGTTTACCTTCATTTTGAATGCTTTGATTCTTTGGCAAATACCAGAGGTGTTGAAACGACTCACTCCTGCTGACAGTGAATGATGCATGCACACAGGTTTGGTGTCTGAAGGCATTTTCATGGGGGTGCCTCGAGGCACACTGGTTAAAGAGCCTGCACTCCTGCACACACATCCCTGCACTGACAGATACCCTTCTCTGAGGGTCCATGCAGCTTCCTTCAGCCTCTTACCACCTCCTGCCTCCCCAGCTGCAGTTCACTGCTCTCTTGTCTGGGCTCAGGGAACAAATTATGGATAATTTGAACGCCAGTGAGAATTGTTTGAGTATCAAAACAACAACGACATCCTGAATAGAATATGTTGAATTAAAAATATGCAAGCAGCTATTTCTTTCTGTTCATAAGCTCCTGTTGGGTGCAAACTTTGGCTCAATGTGATTGATGGTTTGAGTGTCCCTTCAGTTGGAGGCTGGGTTTGTTGAACTGCGGTGGTTTAAGCTTGTATGAAATGTGATCAACAACAGTCAGTTCAGGCTCTGGTTAATTTGAAGTTTATGTCCTTTCCACGAGACCTATTTGTTCAATTACATTACCTGCTAATTGTATTTCTGAGCAATTTTTTGCAGAGACCTATAACTGTGTGTTTTTGATATGAAAGCTTCATTATTTTCTCGAGGAGATAATCAGTTAGTGATGTACCGAGCTCAGCTCATGCTGTCTGCTCTTTGCCTCTGTGGCAAAACCTGAATTTTAGTGGTAGAGGAGAACTTTTCTGTCTATTCTCTCCTTTATGACAGAGGTGTTTACTGGAAGGCTTTTCCTTGCAAATAGATGAATTGGTTGTGATTACTTTTTTCCTTACCCTAAGTTATTTAAAAAGATAATTTATCATGAATTTTGTTGCACTATTTCTAAACCACCAAACTGAAATAGGTATGGGCCATGCAGTTCATTGTTAGAAGGCTCTTCTGAATCAGAAAACCATGTCTCCTGAAAATACATGACTTTGAAACACAAATCCTGCTGACTGGTGCTGGACTTTGGAGGTAGAGGTGGAGGAGTTTGTGCTTTCCTGGCATGTGAAGAGCATCTTCTCTCCCAGCCTCATCAGGAAAGGCAGCTTTTGGAGAGAGTACAAGTCCTTTCCAGAAGTGGTGCTGAGGCCAAAGAAGGCTCTTGACTTCTCGTGATATTAATGGGCTGAAATGGAAAATGGGAAGCCTTGACAGGGCCAGTGAGATGGCATAAAATTCAGCCTTTAAATTATGGTTTGGCACCACAAAATGCTGCTGGCACTGAGGCTCCTGGGGCATGGTAGGCAGAACCCACTCCTCCAATAAAAGTTTATTTCTTTTTCCTGCATCAATATTTATGAATTTTTCCCTGCCACCCTCCAGGCAGCAGTGACCCAGTTTTAGGGTTCTGGGTATTTATGGGAGATGGGGGTGAGGATAAAATTAGGGTATCAATGTGGTGTTCAGGGCCCTTCACAGATCCATCACTGTGGATCCTCTATGGGTGTCGTGTGCTGGGCAATTTTATTCACCATCTTAATCACACTAGGGGTTTGGGAACTGTCAGAAAAAGGGCAGTGGGTGACAGTGAAGGGTTCTCTGTGGCCACAGCCTGGTCCAGTTTGTGCTGGTCCTGCCATCCCCCACCTAAGGTGGTGTGCCCAGTGTGTCTGGCCAGGGGCTCCAGCACTGGTCTGTGGTCCATCCTTACTCCAGGTTCATGGGCTCCTTAAGGGGGAGCTGGCTAAACAGGCAGTAGTGCACTGTGGTTATGGAGAGATGATTTATAATCCTGTCTCATCTGAAGTAATAACCCCCCCTCTAATAAACTGTTCATAACCTATCAGAAATGACATTTTAGAGAATACTTATCCAAAGCTCAAAAGGTTATGGCACACTGAGTCCTCTGCCTGAGAAAAAAACAGGTATTTTGTAGTGAAAACCATTTCGATCAGATTTATCTTTCAACCTTTTGATCTTTATAAAGGTGGAGAGCTGGGTATTGTAGTTGACTGGCATCCTAAGTTCCCAGCTTTTAAATTGCAACCAAAATGTAATGCCTGTACTTCTGAAGGTTTCTGTGGTTTTGTGATTTTTTTTTTTTTAACTGTGGTCAGAGTATTCTGTAGGTTGTTACATCCATATGTTAAATGATCAAATAGTTTGTGTTTGGGTTTGCAGCAGAAGGGACTGTGGAGTGTATTCCTGCACTTGCAGAGCCACTGGATGCTGAGTTATCTTTAAAATGGTCAAGTCCTTTTTCAGTGTAAATCATGGATTGTGTGAAAGCTTTCCTTAATTGAATAGTATCTAGTTAATATTGAATATTTCAGGGTTTTCTTCTTTGCTTCATGTGTACAGGCTCCACTGCAGTGCTTTCACACTGAAAGCAGATCCCCAAAAGATGAGATTTTCCAGGCTGCTTAGCTGAGTAAATTCTTCTCATTAATAATAAGGTCTCCACAACCTGGTGCTTCTCATTTCAGTGGAAAAACTTTTCAATGACCATATGCACCCTCGGATTGTCTTTACTCCTTTATGCAAGGAAATCTGTCTACGTAACACTCCAGCTGTTTATTTTTTGTTGTGTTTTTAGTAGCAGTATTGCTATTAAATAGCTACTGATAAAACTTCTCCACAGATTGGGATTAGCTGAAAAATGTGTGGCTTGAGAACCAAGCAGGCAGGCAGCCTTGAAAGCAAAATGTCAGAGAACTGTACATTAAAGAGCTGACATTCAGATGGGTAGTACAGACTCAGGATTATACAGTTACTGCTCATCATTGAATTTAGTTTTTGTCTTTGTCTCCTGAAAACCTCTCTAGGCATCTTTCAAAATAGCATCTCTCTGTCCCTGAATATGTTTAGAAAAGCTTAGCTGCTGAAGAATCTTAGCATGAAATCTTAGTGCTTTTCATTGAAGGGAAGAGATTAGTTCAGTATACCTTACAAGGTGTCTTGGGTTGTGGAACCAAATACGTGTATTCTATTTTCATCTGTTAAAAAGCAGTTGAGGAGATGTTTTTCTTTATCTCTTGTAACTCAAGGGGAGAGAGGCCTGACACCTTCTGATAATGGGCCATTAGCACCCCCCCAGGCTATACCTCCCCCCCTCCGCCCCCAGAGCGGTGCATCTGCATTTCCATCATCCTACTGTGAGATGCATCACATCCCCCTGGCAGTAGGGTGGGGGCAGGCAGTTTTCTACCTGGAATAAACTGAGACACAGGAACAGGAACACATCCAGCTTTCACCTGATTTTCTGGGAGGAAGACCAGACCTCATCTCACCAACACCAGACCCCTTCTCACCACCCCTGGACCCTTTAGCTACAGGATCATCTCTACTTCAACAGAACCACATCTGCCACTTCAGAAGGGCTTACTTTTGGACTGCTTTCAACACCCTGACCAGAAGGGTGTCAGGTTGTAGCTCTGACTCTGTCAGGGTTTTCCAAAATTGTTGTTTGTTTGTTTGTTGGCTTGGTTAGGTGGTTTTGTTTTTCTACTACATTTGTATTATTAATATTCCTAGTAAAGAACTGTTATTCCTATTCCCAAAATTTTTGCCTGAAAGCCCTTGATTGCAAACTTATAATTTGGCAGGGGGTGAGGGGTTTACATTGTCCATTCTAAGGGAAACCCCAGTTTCCCTGGCAGATACCTGTCTCTCCAAACTAAGACACAAGGGTACTCATTTTCTTTTCCAGTACTCTCACATATTCCTTGTGTCCTTTTCTGGGAAACCATTCTCCCTCTGAAGTTTCTACAGTGGTTGTGGGTTGGTTTTGTCCTCAGGCTGTTGTGATCTAGTGCATTTTACTTGTCCAAGTTTCTGTTTTTCTGTTCATGGTAAAGAAGTTTGGGCTAAACCCACAAGTCCTCAGTGATGTGATGGAGTTGCTCTGTAAATACCTGCCTGTGGTTTGTTTACCTGGTTGTGGAATGTTTCTTGTGTGCTCATAGTCCTTTTGACTATTAGGTGGTTGCAAGCAAAGCAGAGGGGAAGGAGAGTGTCTGGAGCTGAACGAATCCTCAGCAAATGCCTGTGAGTTCTTAAATGACAGTGGTAAGACAGAGAATTGAAGAAGACCAAGAATCTGGAGATGCAAAAACTGTTGTCTTTGACAGGAGGCCCCTGTAGGTGCACAGCTTTCAATTTCCTAAGTAACTTTGTTCTGACTACAAAATCAATATTTCTGTGGGTTTTGTTGCTTTATACCATTGAATTTGGATTTTGAGGCATGATCATGCTGGGAAAGGCCTGCAAAGGGACAGGACCTGCCCAGACCAGGGGGTGCTGAAGTACCCTGTAAACAAGGAAGAGGAAGCATCTGCAGGGCACCCCAGGATGCTCTGCATTTGTAACTCCATCTGTGCATGGGCTGGCACATCTGCATGGCAGACACATCTCAGTGCTGCCTTGGAGTCTGGGGCTGTGTCTGTCAGCTCACTGCTGTGTCCCATGCTGAGCCCTTCCTCTGGCTGGAATATGGAATACACAATCCTCGCTTGAGGGGAGAGGAGCTGGCACTTCCCTGCAGCATTCTGCAGTCAGATGTGTGGTGCACTATAGATGTACCCCTAAAGGGGCCAGGAAAACAGAGTCACACAGGTGCTCTTCATCTGGCTGCAGTAGAGAGGTACAGTTTAAAATTTCTACTCAAGCAAATCCTCTTACATTTAAAGACCAGGTTTTTCAGCAGTGCTTAACACCTGCTGCTCCCCAGGATCCCTGTGTGTCCAGATACCACCTGAGTAGGGCACCAGTGGGTTTCTTGCCCTGAATAGTCTGTGTTGTCTCTGCTACTTCAAACACTCCAGAAAATGCAGTAAAAAGAGGCCTTGGGGAAGTGACTCTTAGAGCTCAGGAGAGGCTCCTGGCACAGGAAGGGAGAGGGCAGTCATGCCTTGGGCAGGAATGTCTCCATCATTCAGTGCTTCCAGGGTCCATGGCAGATAATTTGGGGCTGTAAAGCAGCGAATAATCACTGCTTTAGACAGGAATATTCCATGGTAGCTGTGCTGGGAGAACAGCCCAGTGATTGGTCACACAGGGATATTTCTCTTTGCACTGCTACCACAGCACAGACCACTCGGGCAAGTCCGGGCTTGTCCCAAGGCTCCAGACAGCATCGGACCCAGGGTGCAGCGGCGAGCTGAGGCAGGATAACTCCTGCATGACGGCTGGATGATCAGTGAAGATAGGAAACTGGGACTGCGTGGAAGTCTCATCCAGAGATTTATTTTAGTTCCAGCAGGACTTCTGAACAGTGTGACTTCCAGGGCAGAACAAAGACCATGCGGCTGTCCCTGGGTTTTTACCTGGGAGGGGGTGAAGGGGGAGGGGCAGTGGACCCACCAATCCTATAGGGAGGGGGTGTGACCCGAGGGCAGAAGGGCAGCCTAAAGGTCAAAACACCTGTGGGGAGGGGTGGGCCATTTCTGTTCTGGCCAGTCCCTTCAACAGCCTCCCTGGAATTTTTCCAGGGATGGCAAGTGTTATAAATCGGCCAGGAGACCGGCTCCTCTAAAAAGGCCTTTATTAGAAATCAGCTCTGGGTAGGGGGCTCGAGGGGCTGCGCACGCCGCCGCTGCTCCCAGTAGACACCACGGAGGAGGAGGTGCAATCGAATCTGCTGCTGCTGCTGCTGCAGAGTCGGGATTTCTTCCTCACGGGGGTTTCCATAGAATCGCTTTGGCTCGTGTGGTCCAGGGGGGTCACCTCTCTCCAGTTCCTTTCAGGTCATGGCGAGAAAGTAACAAAAAATACCTGCTACCTGCAGGTAGCTGGACGTGTGCCTCGCACAGCTTTGTCCTTCTTAGGTCCAGTTTCTGTGTCGGCTCGTTGTCCCAGGGTCTTTTCTAGCTCCAACTGGACCTCTGGCCGCAGCCAGGCACCATGGGAGTTCCCTTATCTCCATACTGGGCAGTGTCCCCAGCTCGACGTCAGGCAGCAGGAAGCGGCAGGGGGGTAGCAGGAAGTGGCGGCGGGCTTTAGTCGGTGGAGAGGGGAAAACCCAGAATTCAGGGAGAAAGGGTACAGAACTTGGAACATAACGAGCAGAAATTCAGGGTACAGATTCAACATGAACAGTTTAAAACAGGCAAGTAACAGTGCAACTTTAATTTTACAGCAAAACAGTATAACAGTACAACTTAGGAGTGCATAACCTGGGGCTATTTCTTTCAGCAAGGAGACCCCTTATATTAAAATCAAACCCCTTTGGATTGGCTGGATAATTCTATCCTGGGAGGGGGAAACCCCAAAGGGAACCCACCTTGGAAACCTTAGGATAATATGGAAGACCTGATGCAACAGGGCTAGCTTTGCAGGCAGGCTGGGCATCAGCACCAGGTGGATTTGCACACCCCGGCTGAGCCCAGGATGGCCCTCTGAAATTTCACAGGGATTTTCACAGCATCTGCCTTTGGACCTTCCATTGAGAGTCTGTGGTGGGTGAGAAACCTCTATAGTCAGGAGGCTGATCAAATCCAGCCTCATCCCCTGGAATGATCAGTCTTGGCTCCTGCAGCTACAGCACGGCTGGAAACACCTGTACCTTTGGTGTCTTTGTGCTTTGATCTGTTGTTTTCTCAGCTGACTCCCCATGGGCCCTTTTCCTTGTGTCCTACCTCCTTTCTCCACAGCTGCCAACTTTTCATCTCCCTTACTCAACATCCTTTTTTTCCTCCACAGGTGCTAATGTGTAAACTATATTTAGCCTGGAGTTTGCTTCTGCTTTTGTCAGATCTGGTGAAGGGATTATGTGCTGAAGACTTGTTCAATCTTTCCTAATAAAATATCCAAAGAAATGACAGAATTCTTTCTTTCTGTCCTCAAACCACCAAGGCTATAACAGTGCTACCCTTGGAGATGTGAATTTGTCTGACTGTGTGCAGAACAGGCCCATTGTCGCAGTCGATATGGACACTGCACTCAGGGTGCTTCATAAAAATCATCAGAAGGCTTCAAGCAGCAGCATCTTGTTATTCAAGAGTCTCCTGTTCCTTTTCTCTGTATCTCCCAAGAGCAGCTCCACACAGTTCTGGCTTGCTACTTCCTGTCCCTAGCACGGCCACCTAACCCTGTCTGTCCTATGTATAGTATCTTACCTTTTCTGGCCCTTGCACGACCTCCTGTCCCTAGGTATTCTCAGCACAGCAAGCAGACTCCAACTAAACTCTTAGCAGTTAACTCACTCTTTATCATGCCCATAGCTGTGAGGGCAAGGCTGTTTCCACTCTAGGATAATTAACACAGCTGTAACATATCAGAGGGGAGACTGCCTTCTGCAGCATCTCCTTTTGTCTCCCCACAGCCCATGACTGATGCAATTCAGTGCTTTTTACTTAATTTCCTACAATTATGCTGGTAAATTGGAACTTTTGAGAGAGCTTTTAGTTGTTACAGATATGCAGGTGCCTTGCTATTTGTCTGCAGTCCTGCATTATAACAATTCCAATCATCAGCCTGTAATGTCTTCACGTTAATTACTCCTTTTGTGAGATGAGATTGGCAAATGAATCTTCATCAAGCAACTTATGACTACAGCTGTGACTTTGTAATTTAAAATTAAGGTTAATAAGTCCGGGTCCTGGTGGGAATCAACTGGTGGTCTTTGTTGTAAAGGTAATTGTTATAAATAAACAGGGCAGGAGATGATTAACTCCTTAAATGCCTTCATTGAAAGGGGAAAGCTCAAGGGATTGCCTATGCCTCTGCTGCTGCTCCCTCAATCACAGCCAAGGAGGAGGCCTGAGTCGATTCTGCTGCTCATGCTGCAGAGCCAGGAGTTCATCCTCACGGAAGTTCCCAGAAACTCGTTGGGCTCATTTTAGTCCAGGGGTGTCTTTCTTTCTGAGTGCCTTTCAGGTTATGGTGAGCAGGTGAAAAGTGTTTACAGATAGCTTCATGTCTTGCCAGCCAGGTGGCGTTCTTTATGGGTCTGGATTATGTGCTGACTCGTTGTTGCTAGGGGGTTTTGGTGTTAATTGTAGTAAACATTCTGGCAAGGCTTCATGGGGGTCTCTGCGATTTCCATAATAGGCGTCGATTTCAGCTTGATGAGCAGACAGGGAGCTGGCAGGAGGTAGGAAGCAAGAAACAGGAAGAGCAGAGAGCAGGCAGGGAGCAGCAGAAACTCAACAAGAGGTAAGGGCATACAAAACTGAGTACAAACCATTCAAGATAACAATATGCATAACCATCAACAGAACATCCAAAGTATTATTGGGAGTCTTTAATAGTTTTAAAGTAACCATCTACAGAACATTCAACATACAACTAGGAGTCATGGAGTTCCACCCACATCAGTAATGAGTCTGGCTTTCCAGTTTGCATGCCTCCATTTTCAGAAACTGGCTAAATTAGTAACCAGAAGCAGATGTGAAGTATATTATTTACTCTGTAGATGTTAATTACATCTGTGTGGAATAAACAAATCTCACTTCTTTAGAAATCCAGGTGTGTGCCTTCTGAAGACGTTGAGAAGGCTCATTCTTCTTGTAGTGATGGTGCTGAGTAGTTACTAAATACGTGTTCCTGGTGTTTCAGAGCACCGTGCTGTCTTTGGGCTTTCATCAGACAAATTTTCTGTTCTCTGCTGTTCTGTTATCACTTGTGGTTCACTTGAACAGGCTTATTTGGCATCTCAGCCTTGTGTTAATCTGTGCACAGATGTGACTGTGGCCAGCAGTTGTGAGACAACTGTCCAAGCCTGGGAAAACAGGACTCAGATATGCTCCCGTTCTGCTTTCCTTCATAGAGGTATTAAAATGGTACCTCTTTCCTAGTGGATCCATTAAAATGCTAATGATTTCTATTCCGTAGTGCAAACAAACTCCAGATGAAATCCTGGCTGGGTTTGTGTGGTCTGTGCAGGTCACCTGCCTTCAGGAGGACAGAGCTGTTCTGTGGAGTAGGAGCCCTCAGAGTTTGCCTCCTCCTGTCCCGTTCTGCCTGGAAGTTGAGCTCAGCCTGCACCCAGAGTGGGAGGTCCTCACCTTTGTGAAAAAGGCAGTGTGTTTCTTGGTGGGGCTTGCATTTCATGTCTTGATTTAAAAAAAAAAAACCAACAACAAAACCTTGCATTTCTTATGCCCTGCTTATGGATGTTGAAGATCTGAAAGCATGGAAATGATGTTCAGATGGGACTTCGTGGCATCAGAGGGATTAAAAGATAAGCTAGAGCCATCTCTGTGCCTGAGTTGACTGTTGCTGACTGTTGTCCCCTGTGTGTGGCACTAATTTGTAAATCCTAGAATTGGAACTACCTGTTCTGCTGTAATAGAATTTCTGCTAGGTTTTTGTCTTGGTTTGAAAGACACATTATCTGCCGGGGAAAGCTGGAGTTTCCCTTGGAATGGAGAATGTAAACCCCCTCCCTCCAAATTATTATAATTTTGCAATTAAGGGCTTTCAGGCAAAGGTATGGGGTTAGGAATAACAGTTCTTTAGTATGTATAACAAGACAAGCAAACAACAACTACAGCATTAATAATAAACAGAACCAGGAAAAAACCTCGAAGGGGCTTTGTTTGACAAAGCCCGGGGCAGTCTGATCTCTCGGGAGCACCAGGCTCGAACGGTGGAAAAATCCCGGGCTGGTGGATGAGGTCAGAAGCTCCGCTGGTGGTAGCTGGAACGGCGGAGATGTCCCGGCAGGGCAGGGCAGTGCGGGGCTGCAGCGTAGCAAAAACGCCTCCAAGCAGTGCTGAAGAAACGGCGGCGGCGGGACAGGGCCGGCCCAGCAGGGCAGGAGGAGGCAGCTCAGAGTTCCGGGACACACGAGCAGATGGTGGGAGATTCCTCAGGACCGGACCCGGCGGGACAATGAACTCCTCCCGCAGCAAGCTGCAGCCTTCTGTCCTCTCTGCGATGCCGAGAGCAAGAGAGAGAAACTACCCCCACCCCCGTCCTTTACCTGCCCCAAAACTCAGGTTATCTCTCCCTCCCGACTTTTGGCGACCTCTTTGTTTTGGTCAAGCACCCATAAGCACCCAGTAGTTAGTCTCCTACCAACTTTATGGGGAAAAATTCTCTACGTAAAAAGGAACAAACCTAACCCCCAACAGTTTTAGTGCAGCAAATCATATTTTACTGTAATTTATTGCTTCCCAGTTAATGTAAGTTATAGATATTCATTAACTTTGGAATAAATACGAAATTTTACTCTTGGAATTGCAAGGCAGTATTAGGATATAATTTAAATCAGTTTTAATATAGATTGTGAAGAAAAATGAACAGGATTTTAAATGTAAATGACATATTTAAATGGGAGCTCTTTACTATATAATTATTAGTCTGTATGGCCTACAAGTCTAGATTACATGTGAATGTTCTTTGTGCATTAAGTGTGAAGTAATCAGAGGTAGAAGATGTCTTAAAGATAATAAAATCAATTCATTGTGTTAATGTATTCATGTTCAAAAGCAGGTGATGACTCAGAAACATTTGCCAGAGAGAACATGATTTGCAAAGAGATGGAGTAGGGGGGAGAAAGGAAAACCAGTTGGGGTAGTAGTGTCATAGCTATAACATAAAATCAAAACAATGCATATCAGAAAAGTAAAATACTTGTATAAAAATAGGAGGATATTTGTAAAGCTGTTACATAGACCTAGTGCTGTTCCTTGAGTTCCCTTGCTGCTGCTCCTCAGTCCAGCTGTTTGCTGGAGTTCCCACTCAGGTTTGAATGGGTGTGGATTTGGGAATGGCTCCTTGGGGCAGTGTCCAAGTGACTTTGTTCTCACATCATTATGTAAAAGTAATGCAAGTTCTGTACACAGACATCTGTTCTGCTTTGCACTGAGACCTGAGTAAAGGTAATCATTCAGATAGCTTTCGTATATGCCCATGGATTATTAGATTCTGGTACTTAGCATAATTATGAAGCTTAGCAGGCAGTTCTGGAGCTGTTTTGACAAAGCTGCAGATAGAGGACTTTGAGATGAGGTGCTGGAACACACATATTGAAAGGAACACACAGTTTTGGTATGGTCAGTACTTTATTGGAAAGCATTAAAGCACAGGATGCTGTGCATGCCTGACTTTGCAATGGTAGTGTGTTGGAAGCTGGTGATTAGGACATTAAAAACTATTTCCAGGGAGTTGGCCACAATAAAAGAACAAATAGGGACAAACCGATTGGCAGATGTTCCCCAGTGGAAGCACTTGAGCAGCAGGTCTTGTTAGGAAGATGCTGCCTTTCACAGTCATTGGTCCAAAACCCAGGAGTTTGTGCTTGGTGATGGATATCTGCAGTCATTTTCCAAGGTGCAGAAATATCCATGAAGTTATTTGGATTTATCTAAACAATATGAAGTAAAAGAGAAATGATGCAAATATATCTAAGAAGCACTCTGCCTTCGTAGCTGAGATTGCCTCCCTTGTTAGCTTGCACTGCTGATCCAATTCACCATAGCAGCAATTCCTGGCAAATGCAAGGTGAAGTATAAGTCCTTAGGCTTTTAGTTTCATAGTTACAACAAATTATACTCAACCCCTACGTTTGTTGAAAATGTGACATCCCAGTTTGGTTTCTTAGGGACAGTGCTGTGTATGATTACATGGTCTGTCAAATATTTTCATCTGTGTAAAGCTTGAACTGAGCAAAGTCAGTGGTGTGAAAAACGAGGTTCACTTTCCTGGTAAATTTTAAGAAATAGGTTTAATAAAAAAAATAAAGACAGTTAGGAAACAGATTAAGCAAAGGAGTTTACGGCTGGGTGACTTGCACGACTGCTTGTTTCTTAAAAGTATCAGCCTGTTGCATATGTATGAATTCACATGCATGATTCAAACATTCCTTTTGGGTAGGATTTTCTTTTGTTCAGTTTCAACTTCCCCCAATCATTTTATCTGGCAGATCCATCTGTGGGTGGCTCCATTCCATCTACCATAAGTCCCATAAATTCTCCTCCCAAGGTTTTGGTTATTTTCATTTGGATAAGATACTTGACAACAGAGGCTCAACATCTCCCTGGTCAGCAGTCTTCATGTAGGAATGCAGGACGACTCCCCCTACCCTCTGGCTTGGCCAGTTTAGATGTTACAACAAAAAAAACAACCCCAGTCTTTTGACACTATGTTACAATAAAAAAAAATACATTCATCACATTTCTAAACTATTAATAAAAGAAAGTACAATTTTCTCACATTATATATAAAGTATTCATCTTAATACTTGCAAAAAGCCAACTATATAATATGCATTTATAACAATATCCCCCCTCTTTCTTTTATAATTCATTTGGCTTGAGCCATAGTCCTTGTTTCCTAGCCTCCATTATTCATTCATTTTTTTCACAGATCAGTTTTGCTTCTTCAAAGGGGTCTTCTATATTATTTTGTTTCTTTAATACCATGATCTTTTGTGCCGTTCTGGATGTAGCCAATTTTGGGTCCATAGGCATTGTTACCACTTGCATACCTTGAACTACACTGGTGATCAGCCGAATAAAACAAGGGATTAAACAAGGAAGAAATATCAGGCCAGTGGTAGCACATAAGAGAAAAAATCCTAGCTTTTTCCACCATTCTATTCCCAATAGGTTATCCCACCAGCTAGCTTTTAGCATTGATTCCCACTTTTGAACATGTACGTGAGCTATTTTTCTGATATCATTGACTATATCCAGAACAGCATCTCCATTGTCATCTATTTTCAAACAACAATCTGATGTATTAAATTTTCCACAAACGCCCCCTTCTTCAGCTAGTAAATAGTGTAAAGCTAACCTATTTTGATATACTCCAGCCCCTTGTTTGGCATTGTTGACTTGATATTAATTCCAACACCTGACCAGTTTTGTTTGTTATTATTTCTACAACAGCCTGGAGTCTTATAATGCGATTTAGCATATAAATTGGGGTTCTATATCCCCAACTCCCATCCTCTGCCCAGGTGGCTGGCCCATATGTTTCCAATATGCGTTCAGGGGGCCATTTTTCATCCCCCCATTTTTGGAACCCTCCAATCAAATCCCTCTTATTTCTTTTTAAGTCCTCATAAACTGGTACTCTTAACTGATCTCCATTTGGTCCTGGTAAAAGAAAGAATCCTGGCTGTATAATTCCCAAAGTGCAACTCCCTTTCCACCTAGAGGGGAGTCTTGTGTATGTTCTCTTTCCACATATCCAAAATAAGCCATCTGGTGCTTTCCAATAATCATTTTCCTGTCGATTTATATGCTCCCAGAATTTGGATACTTCTGGGATCCCAAAATAAGGATGTTTTCCTTTATCATTACATTGAAAAAGTCCAACTTCATTATTATATCTACAATTTCCCTCTTTCATTTTCTTTTGAGTCCAATACCTAGTTGGTTCTTCTGGGATCCACCATGTAGAAGTTCCATTGCTTACCTTATATCTTTTACAGGGAGTATTTCCCACTTCATTAAGAAAATTTTTCCCAGTGCGCCAGAGACATTCTTCCCCTATCACTATTGAGCCTAATGTCCACCCTTCTGGTTGGTTTTCCCCTTTTATATTTGTCTAGTTCCACTTAAGGAGTTCAACCGGGCTTAAGCTACTGCCTTTCCATGGCCATTCTTCTGACATCAAAGCCCCTCCACAGACCCAACAGTTGGTTATGTTGAGTTCCTTACTTATTCTTTCCCCCAATTCCACAAACAGATTTTTCCCCAGTCTCGAGATCTCTCTTTTTCTAGTTGCTGGTCCAATTTTGTATACAAATCTTGGAGTGAAATTTGTACAGGGTTTGATTGCTGTACTGGCTTTGTCTTTTTGCTTACCAGTTGCTCTTTTACTAAATCTTGGACTTTACTCCCAACAGCATATTTGAAACAAATCCATCTTTCCCCTTTTGGACATTTACTTCCCAACCTGTCACCACTTGTTCCCAAGTTTTCTGTAATCCAGTATTTTTTTTCCCATTGTGAATGCAATTATCTAATTTGGATGGGTTATAACAGTGACTGTTGATATGGGTCTGTGTAATAAGAAAGGAACCTCGGTGTCTTTCCATATACAGTTTTCGGTAACACCTGTGACATGACTTTGCCAGTATCCCATAAGGGAAAAGACAGAAAATAAGTGACAGAAAAAGGAATAACAGAGGTCCAGTATGGCTTATACCTCCACCTCCCATGCCTATGGGGTTGCAACCCACAGCAGGTGTATATGATCTTCTTGGTGGCAAGTACAGTGGCCAACCCAGTTTTGCCCTATATCCTTGTCACTTCCTTTTTGCTAATTTCCAGGCAAATTGTCTTTGACACTTCTTTACTGTAGTTTCCCACTGTTCCTCAAATATCTCCCACTCAACAGGCACTAGTAATTCCCATCCACAAAGCAAAATTACTATTTCAGCTGTTCTTCGTTCTACCGGGATGGGGAATAGATTTGTCACTCGACACTTCTTATAATGAGACCGTCACTTTTGTGAACTACAATACCAATCTTTTCCACAATTTAAACATTTATATTTAACCCAGCTAGCATGTCCAGTATTGGGATGAATCAGACAGGGTATGCAGTATAATCCTGATGGAGGTCATAACTCCTCCTTTGTATAAGTCACAAGCTAAGGCCAGAATATGAGGACTCTCTGACCAAGTGTCTTGGTTTGGAAAGACAGGTATCTGCCAGGGAAACTGAGGTTCCCCTAGGATGGAGAATACCAACCCCTCACACCCCGACGAATTATAATTTTGCAATCAAGGGCTCTCAGGCAAAGATGTTGGGAATAGGAATAACAGTTCTTTACTAGGAGGTATTAACAATACAAATATGATAGGAAACAAAACCACCCAATCAAACAAACAAATAAACAAATAAACAATAATTTTAGAAGAAAACCCTGACAGAGTCAGAGTTTCAATCTGACCCTGTGATTCAGGATGTTGAGAAACAGTCCAAACGTAAACAGTCCAAACACTTCTGGAGTGGCAGACGTGATCCTGTTGGAGCAGAGATGATTCTGCGAAGAAAACCGGTTCAGGGGCCGCGAGGAGGGAGACAGGAATGGCGAGCACAGGAGACGAAGAAAATCTTGCCACACCGCAGCGAAGGAAGCGCAGAGCACCCAGCTCCTGCAGCAGGGCCGAACCGCCAACTCCTGGCCACCTCCCCTCCCCCCCACCCCCCACCGCCAGGGCATGAGATGTATAGAAATGCAAATGCACCGCACAGGCTGGGGAAGGTAACAATGGCCTATCAAGGTGGGTCATCAGGCCCCAAAACAGATGTAAATAGAATATACAAAACCCAGCTCCACAACCCAGGACATTATCCACCCCTTATTCTATTACCATCTGTATCATACCTAAATTAATAAACTCCACTATACAGAATGAACCCTCACACTCAGTTCTCACTTAGGATTAGGTTTTCCTGTGGTACACAACTGGTTTTCCCATTTTTCTGCATTACCCACCAAGTGTTACCAGGTCCTTGAGCAAAAACAATCCCACGGGTGGGTTCACCTTTGCCCAAGGTGGGGTTTACCCAAACAGTCTTTCCTAAGATACCTCTCATATGTACCACAGGGACTTTGTCTCCATCCACTGTGTGCAAAGGGGTAGACTGGGCAGGACCAGCTCGATTAATAGACCCTCGGGTGTTGACCATCCAGGTGGCCTTTGCTAAGTTCACTTCCCAATTTTTGAAGGTTCCCCCGCCAAGTGCTTTCAGGGTGGTCTTAAGCAGTCCATTGCACCGTTCAACCTTCCCGGCAGCTGGTGCATGATAAGGGATGTGATATATCCATTCAATGCCGTGTTCCTTAGCCCAGGTGTTTATGAGGCTGTTCTTGAAATGAGTCCCGTTGTCCGACTCAATTCTCTCAGGGGTGCCATGTCTCCACAGGACTTGTTTTTCCAGGCCCAGGATGGTGTTCCGGGCGGTGGCATGAGGCACAGGATAGGTCTCCAGCCACCCAGTGGTGGCTTCCACCATGGTCAGCACGTAGCGCTTGCCTTGGCGGGTTTGGGGCAGTCTGATGTAATCAATCTGCCAGGCCTCCCCATACTTGTACTTGGACCACCGTCCACCGTACCAGAGGGGCTTCACCCGCTTGGCCTGCTTGATGGCAGCACACGTCTCACAGTCGTGGATAACCTGTGAAATACTGTTCATGGTTAGATCCACCCCTCGGTCTCGTGCCCACTTATAGGTGGCATCTCTGCCCTGATGACCTGAAGCATCATGGGCCCACCGAGCTAGGAACAACTCTCCCTTGTGTTGCCAATCCAAGTCTACCTTGGATACCTTTATCCTCGCAGCTTGATCTACTTGCTCGTTGTTCCGGTGCTCCTCATTAGCCCGACTCTTGGGGACATGGGCATCCACATGACGGACTTTCACAGGTAGTTTCCCTACCCTGATGGCAATGTCCTTCCACTCATCAGCAGCCCGGATTGGTTTTCCCCTACGCTGCCAGTTGGCTTTTTTTCCACCTTTCCAGCCAGCCCCACAGAGCATTAGCCACCATCCACGAATCAGTGTAGAGGTAGAGCTTCGGCCACTTCTCTCTTTCAGCAATGTCCAGGGCCAATTGAACAGCTTTGAGTTCAGCAAGCTGGCTTGACCCACCTTCTCCTTCAGTGGCGTGTGCAACTTGTCTTGTGGGGCTCCATACGGCTGCTTTCCACTTCCGGTTCATCCCTACGATGCGACAGGAACCATCAGTGAAAAGAGCGTAGCGTGTTTCTTCTGCTGGCAGTTGGTTGTATGGTGGAGCTTCTTCAGCCCGGGTTACTTGTTCTTCTTCGTCAGTGAGACTGAAGTTCTCAGCTTCTGGCCAGTTGGTGATTACTTCCAAAATCCCAGGGCGATTCGGGTTACCAATACGGGCGCGCTGAGTGATGAGGGCGATCCATTTGCTCCATGTAGCATCGGTGGCATGGTGGGTGGAGGGAACCTTTCCTTTAAACATCCACCCCAGCACCGGTAGTCGGGGTGCCAGGAGGAGTTGTGCTTCAGTGCCAATCACCTCTGAGGCAGCTTGAACTCCTTCGTAGGCGGCCAAGATCTCCTTCTCTGTGGGAGTGTAGTTGGCTTCAGACCCTCTGTAGCTTCGGCTCCAGAATCCCAGTGGCCGGCCTCGAGTCTCATCTGGCACCTTCTGCCACAGGCTCCAGGACAGACCATGGCTCCCGGCTGCAGAGTAGAGCACGTTCTTTACCTCTGGTCCCATCCTGACTGGGCCAAGGGCTACCGCATGTGCGATTTCCTGCTTGATCTGGGCAAAGGCGTGTTGCTGTTCAGGGCCCCAGTGGAAATCGTTCTTCTTGTGGGTAACCAGGTAGAGAGGGCTCACAATCTGACTGTACTCAGGGATGTGCATCCTCCAAAAGCCAATGGCCCCTAGGAAAGCTTGTGTTTCCTTCTTGTTGGTTGGTGGGGACATGGCAGTGATCTTATTGATGACCTCAGTGGGAATCTGACGCCGTCCATCTTGCCACTTCACTCCCAGGAACTGGATCTCTTGGGCAGGTCCCTTGACTTTGCTCTTCTTGATGGCAAAACCGGCTTCCAGGAGAATTTGGATGATCTTCTCTCCTTTCTCAAAGACTTCCATTGCCGTGTTCCCCCACACAATGATGTCATCTATGTACTGTAGATGGTCCGGAGCCTCACCCTTTTCCAGTGCATCCTGGATCAGTTTATGGCAGATGGTGGGACTGTGCTTCCACCCCTGGGGCAGCCGATTCCAGGTGTACTGCACACCCCTCCAGGTGAAAGCAAACTGGGGTCTGCACTCTGCTGCCACAGGAATGGAGAAGAAGGCATTGGCAATGTCGATGGTCGCGTACCACTTTGCTGCCTTGGACTCCAGCTCATACTGCAACTCCAACATGTCTGGCACAGCAGCGCTCAGTGGTGGCGTGACCTCATTCAGACCGCGGTAATCCACTGTCAGTCTCCATTCCCCACTGGGCTTACGCACAGGCCAGATGGGGCTGTTAAAAGGTGAATGAGCCTTACTGACCACCCCTTGGCTCTCCAGTTTACGAATCATCTCATGGATCGGGGTCACAGAGTCTCTGTCAGTGCGGTATTGCCGACGGTGCACTGTTGCTGTGGCAATTGGTAACTGTTGTTCTTCAACTCTTAGCAGTCCCACAGCAGAAGGGTCATCTGAGAGACCAGGCAAGGTATTCAGTTGTTTGATCTCTTCCGTCTCTACAGCAGCTACTCCAAAAGCCCAACGATATCCTTTTGGGTCTTTGAAATATCCATTTCTGAGATAGTCTATGCCGAGGATGCTCGGGGCCTCTGGGCCAGTCACAATGGGGTGTTTCTGCCACCCATTCCCAGTTAAACTCACTTCGGCTTCCACTACAGTCAGCTGCTGGGACCCTCCTGTCACCCCAGAAATAGAAATGGGTTCTGTTCCTACATACCCTGATGGCATCAGGGTACATTGGGCACCAGTGTCAACCAAAGCCGTGTATTTTTGTGGGTCAGATGTGCCAGGCCATCGGATCCACACAGTCCAATAGATCCGATTATCCCTTTTCTCTACCTGGCTAGAGGCAGGGCCCCTCTAGCACTGGTTATCCCCTTCCTGAGCATACATACTAGAAGTTCCTTCAAGGGGATTCAACACAGCATTGGCAGCTTGGTTATAGGAGGCTGAGGCTACTTTCATTTTCGTAGATCCCCCTTGGCGATTGTTCCTCTCCTTGAGCTCACGCACCCGTGCTGCCAGGACAGAAGTGGGTTTCCCATCCCACACTCCCATGTCTTCCCCATGGTCACGCAGATAAAACCACAGGTCAGCTCTTGGGGTGTACCCTCTCTCTCGAGCTGGGGGTCGTTGGGCTCTAACTCTGGGGCCTGTGACTCGCACTGGTGCCACATTGGAACTGTTTGTCCTCATCTCCTCCCTCACCCCCCTTATCTCTTCTTTGAGTTCTTTAACCATGGCAGAGATATGAGCCTGCATCGGGCCATTGATCATACTTTCATAATTCCTAAGCTTATTGGCAACAGACCCCACTGTCTCTCGATTGTCCTCAACATTAATTGTTGCAATAAAGGTGGTGTACTGAGATGGCCCTAGATTTGCCAGATTCCACAACATCTGCCCTGTGCATTTAACCTTGTCAGGGTCATTATCATGCTGTCCACTCCTCCCAGAAAGTACCTCCAGCACCGCCACTTCCCTCAGCTGTTGGATCCCTTCCTCCAGAGTTTTCCAGCGCATTCTATGGTGGTGCTCCTGCATTCTTTCTTTGTGGATAAATCTCTCTCTCACACTCATTAAAAGCCGCTCCCAAAGGGAAAGGGGTCCTGGCTCTCTTACAAATACCTGATTTATACCTGAGTCCTGGGTCAAGGGTCCCAAATTCCTTGCCTCACCACTGTCCAATTGCACACCAGTACCCATGAGGTCCCAAACCCGAAGTAGCCAGGCTGTGTAAGCCTCACGCCCCCGCCGTACAATATCTTTTTGCAGGTTACGGAGACTTTCATATGACAGGGACTTGGTGATGATCTGAACATGTGATTCCCCTGCAGATTGTGAGGGCCCTCCTTTCTTATTATCTGGGTTTGCTGTTTTCACCTTAGATTTCTTTGTTTCCACAGGGGCAACTGCCGCTGGCTGTGACTGCCCCTGTGGTTCAGCTGGGACCTGAGCAGTTGTAATCTCTGTGGGTTTCATTGCTGCACCATCAGGCTCTCTTTTGTCAGGGCAGGGGAAGGATTTCCCACTAGCTGGGGAAATGTACTCCCTCAGCATCTGGCCCATCTTCTCCTGCATCTCCTTCATCAGAGCCCCCACCCAAACCGGGTGGTTTATCTCTGAGGCAGGCTGTGGGGCAGGAGCGGACTCTTGGGCTGCATTCTTATTCTCTGGGGTACTTATTAAGGTGCTTACCCAGGCCAATTTCCCCTTATCTCTGAATGCCAAACAGAACAGGCATACCAGCAACACAAGCCACTGTATGATATCATTAGCACTCAGAGATTTCAACCCTTCAAAAACTGGTGGGGTGGACCCAAAAAACTGTGTGAAGGGCTGGGAGAAAATTTCCCCCGGTGCCATTTCCTTACAATAGGTACCATTCTTAAAGTAACCCCAGAAGCACACAGTTAGCCTATGATAGCTATGAATCTATGTGCTTGCTTTCCAGAGGAAGTTAAAAATCCATGAATTTCTCACCTTATTAATCCACAAAATAAACTGAATGCCAGCCACAGTAGCCTTAGTCATAGGACCCATATTTACATAAGGAGTAGCAAATGGCAGAAATACAGCCACCACCACGTGCCACCCAAACCAGGGAAAGCTAGACCACATTATTCTGGCCAGTGGGCTTTTATCTAATACGCAAGAACTGTTATTCCTCTCTCTCAATGCCCTCGTGCCCCACGTTGGGCGCCAAAATCTGTCTTGGTTTGGAAAGACAGGTATCTGCCAAGGAAACTGAGGTTCCCCTAGGATAGAGAATACCAACCCCTCACACCCCGACGAATTATAATTTTGCAATCAAGGGCTCTCAGGCAAAGATGTTGGGAATAGGAATAACAGTTCTTTACTAGGAGGTATTAACAATACAAATATGATAGGAAACAAAACCACCCAATCAAACAAACAAATAAACAAACAAACAATAATTTTAGAAGAAAACCCTGACAGAGTCAGAGTTTCAATCTGACCCTGTGATTCAGGATGTTGAGAAACAGTCCAAACGTAAACAGTCCAAACACTTCTGGAGTGGCAGACGTGATCCTGTTGGAGCAGAGATGATTCTGCGAAGAAAACCGGTTCAGGGGCCGCGAGGAGGGAGACAGGAATGGCGAGCACAGGAGACGAAGAAAATCTTGCCACACCGCCGGGAAGGAAGCGCAGAGCACCCAGCTCCTGCAGCAGGGCCGAACTGCCAACTCCTGGCCACCTCCCCTCCCCCCCACCCCCCACCGCCAGGGCATGAGATGTATAGAAATGCAAATGCACCGCACAGGCTGGGGAAGGTAACAATGGCCTATCAAGGTGGGTCATCAGGCCCCAAAACAGATGTAAATAGAATATACAAAACCCAGCTCCACAACCCAGGACACCAAGAGAGTCCTGGTTCTCCTGTTTGAAGTGGAAGTATCCCTCCCCAAGGAGGATATCGGAGGTGTCTCAGAACTTGTGGCCTTATTTCCCAATTAGGTGTGATTCTTTGTATATTTCTTGGATCATTTGGGTTCTCCCAGTTCATTACCACCCAGTCCTCATTTTTTTAAGAGTCAGTTTGGTATCACCCGGTTTAGATGTTACAGTCTACAGTTTCCAATTCTTCTTTATTTGAGGTCAGAATTAACATAACCCTTTGGATTCCATTCTCTGCTGCATCTTTAGCTTCTTGGTCTGCCAAATTATTTCCCCTTATTTCTGAGGTCATTCCCTTTTGATGTCCTTTGATATGTACTACAGCTATCTCCTCAGGCAATTTTAATGCCTCCAAAATAAGACCCTCATGTATTAATCCCTTTCCTTTTGAATTGAGTAATCCTCTTTCTTCCCAGATTTTTCCAAAAGTGTGTACTACCCCAAAGGCATATTTTGAGTCAGTATATATAGTTCCCTTCTTATGTGCTAAATATTCTAGTGCTCTTTTTAGAGCATATAATTCACAAGTTTGAGCTGACCAGTTTGAAGGTAAATTTCCTTTTCCAATGGTTTGCATGTTTTTTCCCATCAACCAAAGCATACCCTGACATTCTTTTTCCTTGTAAACACCTGGAAGAACCATCCACATATATTGTTTCCCCTTCTGAAAGGGCTTGCTCCTCAAGATCTTGCTGTACTTTAGTTTGGTATTTGATAATTTCCAAACAATTATGTGTTAGGTCACTTTTTGGTTCGCCATATAAAAATTGAACTGGATTTAAACTTTTGTTTACTTCTAATGTCAAGTCATCACTGTCTATCAGGATTGCTTCATATTTTAGCATCCTAGAATCTGTTAACCATTTTTCAGCCTTCTGGTTTAACACATTTCGGACTGCATGAGGTGTACATACAATTAGTTTACTTCCAGAAGTAAGCTTACGGCTTTCTTCTACCAGGATTGCAGTGGCTGCTATAGCTTGAATACACACTGGCCAGCCATGGCTCACTGGGTCCAACATCTTTGATAAATAAACTATTGGTCTCTTTACTCCTCCCCACTCCTGAACCAGAACTCCATGAGCTACTCCACTTTCCACATTCACATACAGATGAAAGGGTTTTTCCAACGAGGGTAAGCTCAAAGCTGGCACTGAGGCTAGTTTTGACTTCAGTTCTTCTAATTTATCATCATCTTCCTTGGTCCACTTTATATTATCTCCCTCTGTCAATTTTCCATATAAGAGTTTTACTGCCTGTGTATACCCTTCAATCCATAGCCTATAATATCCCAATAATCCGAGCAGCTTTCTTATTTCCTTCTTTGAAGAGGGGTGAGGGAGGGACAAAATTCCTGCAATTCTCTCAGGGCTTAGCTTTCAGCTACCTTTACTTATTAAGTGTCCAAGATATTTCACTTCAGATTCTACAAATTGCAGTTTCTCTTTTGATACTCTTAGTCCTTTTTCCCTGAGAAAATTCAAAAGTTCTATAGTAGCCTCCCTAACTTCAACCTCAGCTTCCCCTGATAATAGGAGATCATCCACATATTGTATAATCTGTATTCCAAGAGGAGTGGGAAAAGTTTGTAATATTGTTTCTAAAGCTTGTCCAAATAGGGTTGGAGAATTGACAAACCCCTGTGGTAATTTTGTCCATCTTAGTTGCTGCTTTCTCCCAGTACCTGGATCCTCCCATTCAAAGGCGAAGATATTTTGGCTTTCCTCGGTTAATGGACAAGCCCAAAAAGCATCTTTTAAATCCACCACACTAAACCGCTGATGCTGGGGTGGGACCTTACTTAGAAGAGTATAGGGGTTGGGTACCACTGGGTAACGGGTCTGAGTTCTCTTGTTAACCTCCCGTAAGTCTTGTACTAATCTGTATTTCCCATCAGGCTTTTTACTGGCAGAATAGAGGTGTTATGAGGAGACATACAAGGTTCTAAGGTCCCATCCTTTATTAGCCCTTCTATTACTGGCTTTAAGCCTTCCCTTCCTTCTAAGGATATAGGGTACTGATGTACACGTATGGGACATTCTTCTCTTTCAATTGTGACCCTTATAGGGTCAATGCCTAGTCCTCCCCTATTTCCTTCTCTAGCCCAAACTTCTTTGTTAACTTTATCCTCATCCTCTTGGCCAAGTTTTAAAATTTTAGCTGTCATTTTCCCTTCTTGTAGTATGACCCCTATCCCTAGCTTTAACTGCAGGGCTCTTCCTATTAAGTTGCTGCCTGCCCCAGGAACCAATAAGACATCTCCCATCCAAATTCTAGTTTCTCCTTCAATTACCACATCTTTAATGTCAGGAACTGTGAAACTTTCTCCTTTTGCCCCTGTTACCTTTACAGTGTCTTTACTTACACTATAACCTTTTGGAGTATTTAATAGGCAGGTTCTTTCTGCCCCCATATCGACCACAAATTCTAATTCCTCCTCTTGGGGACCCACTTTTAAGGTTATCACAGGCTCCAGATGGTATTTTCCCCTAAAAAATAGAGCCTATGACTTCCCTATTCTCTTTCTTGGTCTCTCTCTCAAAAGATTTTCAAATCCCTTTTTAGATGGGGGCATTCACGTTTGTAATGTCCCTCCTCCCTGCAAAAGAAACAGGCATTCTTAGGGTGCTCCTGGTTTTGTTTGTACTGGGGCTCTGTTTCTCTCCCTTTCTCTGTTTCTAAGACCTGAATGTCTAGGAGTGGTCCCTGGGAGCTTTGGATTTCTCTGGAAATTACTTTCCCTCATTCTGGCTACCATAGTCTTTGCTTGCACTTTCTCCTGTTCTTCATCTCTTCTAACAGACTTTTTGAGCCTCCTTTAATAAATCATTTAGTGATCTCTCATGCCAATCTTCCATTTTTTTCCAGTTTTTTTCTAATATCTGGCCAGGCATGAGTAACAAAATTAACTCTTAATAAAGCCTGTCCAGCTGTTGTCTCAGGATCTATTCCAGAATATTGTTTCATATTTCTCTTAAATTTTTCTAGCCATTCTGTAGGGTTTTCTTCTTTTCCTTGATGTCCTTCAAAGGCCTTTTTGACATTCTGCCCTCGAGGTACTGCCTCTTTTATTCATTTAATTATTAAATTATGATAATCACTCATATATATCTCCGTCCTACTCCACTCTTATGGTCCCAATCAGGAGGTGCTATTGGCATTTTCTGATCCCCTGGCTCTCCCTGTGGGTTTTCCCTTTCCCAAATCTTTATTCCAGCTGTTCTTATCATCTGCCTTTCTTCCTGGGAGAAAATAATCTTCATAATCGATTGCATCTCCACCCAAGTAAAAATGTTTTGTCCTAAAAACTGGTCTGTTTGTTCAGCTGTATCTATAGGATCCTCTAACAAGCCTTTATTTTCCTTTTTGAAATTTCTGACCTCTGAAGAAGTCAAAGGGTCGTTTACAAAACCTATACTCCCCCCACCCATAGAAACTTCTCATAATGGGAATAAATTAATCTCTTTATCCCAGCTTTTCTGTTCTTTGTCCTTAACTGAGCTATCTGTATGTTGGTACATACAGCTCTAAGGGCAGAACTTCCCTGGTCAGCAGGAGCTGTCGTTACCGAGGGAACGGTGGCAAGGGCAGGGGTTGCTGGGATGGGTAGAGAGGGAGGGGTGGGGGCGAGGGTCTGCCCCGGAGCTGAGTCGTCCCAGAGAGGGGGGGCGTACGGGAGGGCTGCCGCCGGAACTGCCGACAGGACGGGGTCTTCCGGCGGGAACCAGATCGGAGCATGGATTCTCTGCATGTGGTCCCTGCCAGCTGTACCCAGCACGGCCGGCGCCATCACGGACAGAGCAACCAGGGCAGGGGCGGCCGGAGCAGCCCCGGGAAACGCGGTCGGGGGATGGGTGGCCGGAGCGGCTGTGGCTGGGACAGGCAGGATCTCCGGCAGAACCGCCGCGGGCCATGCGGCCGGAATTAGGGCTGGCGGATTCCCCGGCATGTCTGGTGGAGCGGTCCCAGACCACACAGCCGGGGCTAATGCAGGCGGCGCGGCCAACGGCGGAGCCGATACAGGCAGTGGTGTGGCCAGGGGCGGAACAGACGGGAACGGCTGGACAGCCACCAGCACGGGAGCAGGGGTGGGCGGGACGGCTGGCAGGAGCGGGGGAGGCATTATTTTTAGGAGATCCCAGCCTTTTTCTCTCTTTTTCTCTTCTTCCTCTGCCTCTGGGGTTTCTGACATTTTAAACACTCTAATCCCCATAGGATCTGTGTCTCTTATCCAGCATAAAGCATATTCTTTTTCCTCCGGATTAAATGGTTCTCTTGAATCCACAAATATGTTTAAAGCCTGACAAATCCACACTTCAGACAAGCCATATTTAGGCCAATAAATGTGGTCAGATCTTATTTCTTTCTTTTGTCCATTCTATTATACAATACTGGATAATTTTTACTTTGACCTTTTTTTCTTGTACAAGGATCTATATCCCAATTTGCTAACATAACTCCCAAAGGGCTATCTTGGGGTATTTCTGCTGGCATCTTCTTTTTCTTTTCTTTTTTCCCTGAACCCTGATTTTTACTGATTTTCTGTCCCATTTTTTCAGGATTTTATCTATTTATCCCTGGCCTCTGTCTCTCACTTTTCCCTAACAACCAGAATACCACCTTCCCCCAAGACACAAAAGAATTCTTTCTCTCAACAATCCAATACAATTCCTTCCAAAAAATTTAAATCGACAGTCTATATCACATATACATTCATTCATTTCCACTTACTCAATTTTATTTCTTCAACGAGCATTTCTCACTCACACACACCTCCACTCACAATGAGACAATACAACCAGACAACACAACCAGACAACACAAAAAATGGTACGTTTTTCTTTCTAATATTTTACCTGTAGGTGTTTAGCTAACCTAGATGCTCTTGGAATTATCACACTTTTAAGCTTCTCCAGTGTTTCTCAGCCTGGCTGCCTTTTTAAAGTCCAGGTGTCTTGAACCTTACATCAACGAGCTTTTTGTGTTCTTCCTCAATCTAGCAAAAATACATATGTATATAGGGCCCTTTTCCATCTTCCTAGTGGATTGTCCCAGGAAAACTCTCAGCTCCCTTCCTTCAAAGAGGTCCAACCTCTTTTTCCCTGGGACCCCATCAACTCTCTCCCCTGAGGAAATACCAATCCTTTTTCTTTCTCAGGTCTTCATGCACAAGATTTTTATGGAGCATAAAACACCGTGGTTTTGGGGGCCTTTTTTCCCTTCCTTTGCTTATGTCTCCTTTTTGTCTCCTCGGGTTTTTACCTGCAATCTCCAATTCCCTCCAGGAGAAGCAAAGCTTGGGCTGCCAAAAACCAGGCGGGGCACCCCCCTTCGCTCTGGATCACCTGGGGTCTTCAGAGATGAGATGTATATCCTGGGCGATGCCCCCAAATTGTGAAAAACGAGGTTCACTTTCCTGGTAAATTTTAAGAAATAGGTTTAATAAAAGAAATAAAGACAGTTAGGAAACAGATTAAGCAAAGGAGTTTACGTCTGGGTTACTTGGCGTTAAGCCAAAGGCATGACCTTCACAACCTTCAGGACAGTGCTTGTTTCTTAAAAGTATCAGCCCATTCCATATGTATGAATTCACATGCATGATTCAAACATTCCTTTTGGGTAAGATTTTCTTTTGTTCAGTTTCAACTTCCCCCAATCATTTTATCTGGTAGATCCATCTGTGGGTGGCTCCATTCCATCTACCATAAGTCCCATAAATTCTCCTCCCAAGGTTTTGGTTATTTTCATTTGGATAAGATACTTGACAACAGAGGCTCAACATCTCCCTGGTCAGCAGTCTTCATGTAGGAATGCAGGACGACTCCCCCTACCCTCTGGCTTGGCCAGTTTAGATGTTACAACAAAAAAAAATCCCAGTCTTTTACTTTTAACACTATGTTACAATAAAAAAAAATACATTCATCACATTTCTAAACTCTATTAATAAAAGAAAGTACAATTTTCTCACATTATATATAAAGTATTCATCTTAATACTTGCAAAAAGCCAACTATATAATATGCATTTATAACAGTGGGACTTCAAAAAAGTTGAGTTTCTGCAGTTTTATGGAGAGTGCTGTTGTGTAAAGGAAAATTACCCAAACCAGCACCGTTAGTTTGACAGAGGGGTCACACCTCATCTCTTACATTAGGAGAACTGGTCAGATGCTCGTGATTGTATCCTCAAGTCAGAACCACATGTCCAGCCAGGCAGGCCAGAAACTGGGGAAAAGTGGGAAAATATTGTAAGCTAGAATGTGCACGGACATTGCAGATGCTGGTAAGGGGGAGATGTTGAGAGGGAAAAGTGACCAGTCAAGAAAAATACAATCATAATTTCTCCTTATGCAGAGCAGCTTGTTTGTTAGCTGTGCTATTAAGCACTGCAAATCTAGATAAAGGCTCTAATCCCATCTAAATCCATTGCTACGCTCTTCCGCAGACTTTAATGAGACTAGAACTCTTCATCACTAGTTCAGAATTTCTTTACTTGGAGCCAGTGCATGTGAGGAGGGAATGGAGAATTAAAGGAGGGTGTGTTTTGAATTGGAGAGCAAATGCACAAACACTTGAGTGTAAGAGGGAGAAACAATCTCATCTTTGTTACTGCAAAGGAATATTTATCCACTTGCTTTGCCTGTATCCCAGCTGCGAAAAGATTTGAATATGGCTGTTTCTTCAGGAGCTGGATACTGAATGAAGCTTTGTTCTGCTCCAGTGTGGCCATTACTTTGGAAGGAGAGAACTGTTAACCGTGCTTCTTTCTCTCTTTTATGAGCACTGGCACAGGTCATGGATAGTGACTTGGGAGTTGTAGCTTTTTGTGCTAGAAGGAGTTTATACAGGCCATTGTTTTGCTTTAAAAACCAAGCATCTAACTCTTCTGTATCTGGAGAGAGGCTGCATAAATTGCATTTGATGGCATTGGTTCTGTATCTGTACTGATACAGACACATATTTCAGACCTAGGAAGTATTTCTCAAGGACAAAATATTTTCTTGTGCACTGAACCCATCCTTCCCTTCCCTTTACCTTAAAGTATACCTGCTGAAAACTGAATGCTGTGTGTATAATCAGCGACTGTGTCTGTTGAGGATCAGAGCGTTTTGCATCTTCTCTGTTCTGGCTGTGGGTGTAGCCAAGTTGTCAGATGGATGAAGAAATGAGCAGATTCCCAGTGTGTCTTCCATGCTTGGCACAGGTTCGGGGGGAAAATGTCTTTGGTGTGTGGAAGGAGTAAAAGGGATTATTAACTCTGGCTGTTGGTGGTGTTTTGTTCCCCTGGGCAGTCTCTGCTGGCAGTGAGGGGCTCAGGCTGGAGGTGTGGCTGGCCCAGGTGGGGTTGGTGTGGCCGAGGTTCAGACCCTGGGCTGAGTGTCCTGTCCTGCACCAGAGCAGCCAGCCCTGCACAGTGACTGCTCCTTCCCAGATCCTGAGCACTCCCTGCTCCAAATTGAGTTAAGAGCTGGACTTGAAAGGATTATATGTACACAGAGCAAGGAGCAACCCCATTAATTGACTGATTCGCTTTGTTTAATTTTTGATTTAGTGAGAATGCCAAAGTGATGACTCAGTGAGCCATGCTAAGATGTAATCTGGAAATATCATATATATGATGAGTAGTCCCTTCTAATACAGTCTGATCTGAATATTAGATTTATTTCATGATTGATTTCTGCTGCAGGAAGAGCTACTCATGTCCAAAGTAGTACAATTAAAAAGGAAAAAGAAGGGGGGGGGGGGGGGGAATAGACCTGTAGCTGTGGGCTGATGAGCTTAAACAAGTGGTGTAATCTGCTCTTCAGAAAGGCTGCTGCAAGTATGGGACAAGTGCAGCTGAGCCAGTGTGGGGTGTTTGGTGGGAGAGGCTGTGCCTCAGTGAGAAGTGCTGGTAGGACTTAGAGAGCAAGAAACCCCCGTGTTAATTTACTGCATCAATGCTGTCTCAAAGAGCACCTGGGGGACAGCAGTGCAGCTTTTGCACTTCAGAACAGTTTCCACCACTTATTAGACTTCCCAAATTTTGAGGAGGATTTTCATGTGTTTGGAACCTGTCATGAAGAGAGTTTATATTTAAAAGAACAAGGTACAAAGATAAAACAAACAAACAAAACCCCACACAACAAAACAAACCCCAAAGCACCAAACAATCCCCCAAACACCACCCCCACTCCCCACCCATCCAACCCCCAAAAGATCAACCTGAAACCAAATACTTGAAGCATTTAAATGCAAGAAGCCACATCTCTGAGGCTGTAGGCTTCACATAAACACTCTGAGGCACTACAAAAACCTTCCATTTCTGCACAGATTGAATATCACATCCAAAGTTTGGCAGCCTAGAACTTTTTCTATTTTCTGTTTTTTCTGAGCAAGAGAAACTTAGCTGAGAGTTACCATGAGTTTAGTGAAATTAATAACCGCATATAAGACAACAAACCATAAGGATGAACTACAATTAGCAATAATAATGATGTACAGACACTTCTGCTTGTATTTCTTGACCATGATCTCTAATGACTGGCTTATTTCTTTCTTCTATTATTACCTGTCATGTTTGAAAATGTCCTTTTCAGAACTTTTTGCAGAACTTCTTTTATTTTAGTCCTGTTTTTCCCTAACATTGAAAAAATAATCTTCTTAAATACTCAATGGAAATATGTGCTTGCTGAGATAAGTGAATTCGAAATTTAAAAATGGTCACACATATTTTGATTCTCATTGTGTGCATTCAAAATTAGACTTGATTTCACGATATTTTGCTGTTTCAGAAAAAGTAATTGCTGCTAGTGCATGTTTTCAATGCAAGTCTCAATTGTTCTATAATTTTGCCAGCCTGTTGCTATTTAAAAAATAATGGGAACATCTATTATTGGAGGCAAAAGTGGAGATGAAGGGTGATATTTTCTCCTGAGTATTTTTTGACATGCTTAATGAGGTAATACAGAATGCCTTTATTCTGGTGTTTTCTCTTTTCAGTATTATTTAGATCTGCATATGTGTGTGTGATGTATAATATATGTAAACCATAATGAGAGGAGATCAGTGCTCTCTAGTCTCTGCCCAAGGCATCATTCACTGTGGTATCTGAGCATCTAACAAATCGATTTGCTTGCCATTCAGTCTGACTTCTCTGTGCTACATCAAAAACCCACTGAAGTTAATAGAGAGGCTCCAATTGATTTTGGCAGGGTTTGGATCCCATCCTGATTTAGTTTTTTGTTCCTGTTACTTCCCTCCTTACTCTTTGGGATCCCTCACCCAAAAGGAATTGGAAAGTTTCGTATGCAGAGGGAAGGGAGCTGCATTTCAGGGTGTGCCTAAGCCAGCAGTGCTTGCATGGATCTTCAGCAAGGGAGATATGATGAGGAAGCACTAAGGAAGCCCACAGAAGCTGAGATGAATTTGCTTAATTTCTTCATTTTCTGTCTCTCCTAGCCTGGGATGACTGAGGCTGGTGAGGCTCACAGGTTGTGCCTGTCAGAGGCTTTTAAATTGGGATCAGGGCTTTGGGATGTGATGCTGGTGCCAACAAAATGCTGTGGGGTGTGGTGGCAGGCAAATATCTGTAACAGCATTCAAACAGAAAAAGCCGTTTGGTTGAATGATTTGTTTATAAACCTGCTAGCTCTGAGGTTGATAGACATATCCACCTCTTTTGGCTGCCCGCTGGTGTAGATAGAAATAAGAAATTAGTCTTCTGTTGACTGGTGTAGGTTAAAACTTTGTTTAATTGAGAAAATGTGGATCACTCACCTGGCTCAGCCTCTCAAATGGCTTAGGTGATAATTTCTTTTAGTAGAAACAGGAATCAGTATGTCTCATTTTGTGAATTCTTTGGTTGTTTTGGGTTCTCAAGACTTCATTGTCTTTTTACCCTTAACAGAGTAAATTGCCATGGCTGGGATCCACTGCCTCAATAGCTTTTGGGGAGGTGTTTCTTTTTCTTCAGATGGCTTGGAAGTTTGAACTGTGTTTTCCACTGTGACAGAAATATATGTACAAGGACACCTTGCAGAAAATGGCAGTGATGCTACTTGGGGTTCAGACTGATGTTTCAGTCTGAAGGAGCTGTATGGAGGGCGGTTAGAGGTTTAAATACAGTTTTTTTCACGATGGATTTAATTTGGCAGCTCATTGTGAGTCTAGTGAAAATCAGTGGTGTTTGAGTAATAGCACATGGTTGTCTCTGTCCAAAACCAAAACAAGGGAGCCCAAAGACAATCAATTCTGTGGCTCTCATGTGAAACTGTTAGAGTAGCTTTTATCTGAGGACATAAGGAAAACGTTTGCTTTCTTTGTTTATATGTTTAAAAAATATAAGCAGGATAAAGACAAGGGAACATACAAGTCCTGCTTCCATGCCATGTTTTCCTTTTGAGAAAGTAACTGCAGTGATGCCTAGCCAGGATGTAGGTGTGCTCACTGGAAACACTGAGGCAGTGAAAAGCCATTTCAATGTTGAATTAGGCTTAAAAAGCTTCATGAGATGCAATAGGCACCGTGCAGACATGTGAATTAATATTAAAGCAACCTATCCTGTTTTCTCAGCTTATCCTGGAAATGGAATGTGCATGTGAATTGTCCAACTGCCCAGGCAAGCAGTCACACAGAACCAAAAATATTTTATTTGTCTGTGGCTCTGAATTTTTAATATAAACTCGACTCCGTCTCCTATGTGGAACATACTGCCTGAGGAGTTGCATTGGAATGATATTTTTCACTGAGTTTCATACTTCTGTGGAGGAGAATGCTATGAATACCTGATGATTAAGTCACTTTGTATCTTGCCATACAAGACTGTAAGAGTATAAATTATTCAAGTTTTAGTGGGTGTTGAGACTTCTGCATCGGTTGTGCTCTGAATATAGAAACTGGGAGGCTTATCCAGCAAAAGCATATTTGAAACAACTGTTGGCAACTTGGAGAAATCTTGTTTTTAAAGAGAACGAGAGGGTGTGACTAGTAAAAAAATAACTGAATGAGCATGTGGTCTTTAAGAAAAGGTGTTTTCTTTGTGCAGCACTTCACTACCAGTGACAAAATCCTGGTGTTAACGTGGGATTTTGAGTTACCCTCTGAGATCTTTAAACACATTTTGGGGAAAAGTATTTATAGTTATAAACCAGATTCTATCACTTTTCCTTCATGTTCTCATCATCTTTACGTGTCAGAGAGCTTCACTGGAGATTAACAGAGGCTGGTGGTGTAGGGAAGTCTAGTCTGGCATTTGTGCAGAAGATGACACAAGGCCTTGTTTTCAAGTCAGCTTAGTACAGGTTGGTTGAAGGTGGCATCCCTCTCCTATGTGTGTGCTTTTTTCCCTGCTCACTTAGAAAATAATATCCAAATGCATGGGGTTTGATTCCTTCAGGAGTTACACTCAGATCATACTTAGATTAGGGAATTTTAAATGCAGATTGAGGGTAGCTATTGTTCAGTGCAGAAAGCTGCTTTGTCTGCCCTGGTACATGAGGATTTCATTTGGTGCTTCAATAGAAGGTTGTTGGGTTGGGCTGTTTGTTGCAAGACCTAGGTTTCACAGAAGGATATTAGTAGAAAGATATTAAATTTTGCTGTTTGTTGCAAGGTTTGGGTTCCTGTGACATGAACAGACTTCTTTAGCTTCCATGTATGTAATGGTTTGTATTTTTATGAGAATTTCTGACGGAACAATGCTTTTCTTGTGCTTTTGTTTCTGAACTCCTCTCTCCTCTGTTTTTGTGCTACATTTGCATGGCTGCTGTTGAGTACATGAATGGGAAAAACGACGTTTCACCTTTTTATATTAATTTATAAGTTTAATAAAAATAAAATAAAAATAGAATAAAAATAGACAATAAAGGAGAAAAAAAAAACAAAGCTCTTTTCGGCCGAGGTGCTGATACCAACAAGATCAGCACACCGTCTCTTCTCAGATCCTTTGTTTTAAGGACTTCTGTGTTACATATTTAAATGAGCTAATACATGATTCAAATATTCATTTTTGGTTTCAAGACTTCCCTTAATTACAGTTTTTCTATGTGGCCTTGCTAAGTCTAGACAGAGGTAGTAAATCTTTCTTCTTCAACAAGGCTCAGTTGTTCCTTATCTTCAGGAATTCCAGCTGGCCCTCCTGTCTTCTATCTCTTTGAGGAATTAAAAAAACCCCAACAATCCCATCTCTACTTTGTTACAATCTAAGAATATTTATCTATCACAATTTTCTTAAATTCTATTAATAAAAAAAAAAATGCAATATAACCTTCCCATATTATACATAAAGCAATCTGCTTGTTATATGCGAAAAGCCAACTCCAAAATATGCATTTATGACAATGAAGAAATTAGTTGGTTTTTTTTTTACCATAGACTGGCTTCTTTTCTAAACTGGTCTCTATGGCCAAGTGCCTGATCTGACTTTTCAGTCATGCTCTTAAAGCTGTACAACTTGCCCATTTGATTCACATTTTCTTCTTTCAGGCTTGTGTGGTTGGTTTTCCTGCAGTTAATCTATTCTCCATGTGCTGCAGACGTGCAGTATATAGCCACGATAACGCAGCAATAAACAAATCCTGCATATGATAGAAATGTATCCTTTTAATTAATCTGGCACTGCAGTCCGTGTGTTTAAAAATAAAAAGGCCATACAGTTTTAGTCACCTGTGCTGCTTTTGGCTCTGCCAGCAGTAACTATAGCTTTTCCTCCATCCACGTGGCCCTGTTGCCCTCCTTGTCATTTTTTAGCAAGCATCAGCTTCCTAACCTCTTGGGTTGTGGTGTTGGTCTGTACCAGCAGATATTCTTGTAAACTACCAATGGGAACATTTGTTGCCATTACAGGAGTGATGTGATGCCTTCTTCCTTGGGAAGTTTGTGGTTTTGATCATCCTTTCCTTAGATGTGAAGGATTGAAGTTGCGTATGTGCACCTACTTATTCTTTTTTAAAATTCTATTCATGTGTTTTATAAAGGACAGCTTTTAAAACATTAAAAGAAAACTGACACACTGGTGACCAATATAAACAGTGACTCTTCAAGTAGTGGCTTGAATTTCCCCTGTAATGAATAAATTGTTGTCTGATTAATTTTATCTGGGGGAAGCACTCTAGCCCTCCCCATTTTTTGTGTTGCATTGTGCCAGAGCTGTATCCACGTTAGGTGGAAGATACTCCAGGGCAGACACAGGGTGGTCCTGGAGCAGAGCATCCCTACATGGGGTCTCTTGTGTGGCCCCTCAGAGTGCCCCAGAGTGTGTGGGGAGACTCTGGGATGCTAAAATGCATGGCAGGAGGGGCCTGTGGTGCTGAGGGTTTGCAGCAGGTCTGGAGAGCCAGCTGAGCATCACATTCCCTCTGGGCTCAGTCTGGAGCAGGAGCTGGTCTGTGCAGGGAGGGATGAGCAGCCTGACATTTGGCACTGTTTACCTCTGGGTACCTACAAAGGGATGAATTCACCTGAATTTGTCTGCAGCCTCAGTACCTGTGCAGGTATAACAGCACCGATCTACCCCCTCTGGATGTGCACTCCAGGACACATTTTCTGAAAATTTGGGGCCTGCTTATTGATTGGTTTTGACTTACACGTCTCCTGGGTAAAGAATTTATCAAACAACTGCTCTCCTCAAGGGCCTGAGATCCCTTGCTAGCACACCAGTTCTCAAACTGCCTTTTACTGCTGAGAGATGAGTATTATGGTGGAGTCATTTTCCATCAAGGCTTTTGTTGCTGCTCACTGCACAAGAGGGTTGTATCTTACTGATATTTTTCCCAATGAACATCTCAATGGGTAAAAGCATAATTTGGCAGATATCTGCCAGCTCACAGAAAGGATCTGTTTACAATTAAAGTTATTTCTTGGCATGGTAATTTTGCAGTATGATATATACTGCAGCCTCAGAGAGCTGCAAGCTATCGCACATTTAAAAGTAGAAAGGAAGAGAATGTATAGATTGCTGTGGGAACTGCACTTGAAATCAGTTATTTGACATTGAAAACTAAATTAAAATGTCTGGTTTTTACAGAGTCTAGAGACTGCAATAAAGCAACAGAAGAATCTCAC
This sequence comes from Phylloscopus collybita, assembly GCA_027886175.1. Taxonomy (NCBI): domain Eukaryota; kingdom Metazoa; phylum Chordata; class Aves; order Passeriformes; family Phylloscopidae; genus Phylloscopus; species Phylloscopus collybita. The sequence continues at coordinate 8,870,048 of JAJNNQ010000057.1, forward strand.
AAGGAGAGATCTGGTTCTTGTTCTCTCACCAGCTTTGGCTGGGAAAACAGGGAGAAGTGCTAGGAAAGCTTTTTCCTTAGTGGTTGTGGCTGGTGGTATTAAATGGGAAAATTACTTTTTCCTATCTTCTTTTCCTCTTGTACTTTTCAAATACCCTTAAAATGGATGGATTTTCTTCATTCCCTTCAGGCCTGCTGTGCAGCCAGGGCACTGCTCTGCTCCTGTGTGGAGGGACAGCGGTGTCTGTGTCAGTCCAGCACAGACTGGGCTGCAGGTGTGTCATATTATTGTAACCCTGTATTTAGAGGCTGTGTCACTGTGTGGGGCACCTTGCCATGCCCAGGTACATGGGGTGGCACAAGTCACCTGCTGTGTCCTGCTCTGTGTGAGATTAAAGTGAGATTTTGTCCTGAACTCATGTACTTGTGGCAGGGAGCTTGCACAGGACACAAAATGTAAAAAGCTTTTCAAGGACAAAGAGTTTATCCACTGTAAAGCTATTTAGATGGATGGTTGCTGTTTTCTTCTTTATTTTCCTCTCTACTAAGGCCTGGAGCTGGTGTTTGTCAAGTCACTGGAGCAGTCCAGCACAGTGCCAAGTGTTCTTCCAGACAGGGTTCACTGCTAACAAAATGACCTTTGTCAAGAGCCAGGAGAATGTGCTCCATAGATGAGTTAATAAAAAGATCAGAATTCACTTCTATCCAGATTAGAGTGTAGGTAATTTGGATGACACCGTATCTGTAAACATATGTTAATTACAGAAGGCTTGATCACAGATGGCTTAATTGAATTACCCAATAATAAAGAATAATAAAGACACACATCCTCTTTCCTCTTGTTTCGGAGCAGGTAAACATAGATGAAGAAATAGTTTCAGATAGATGCTGTGAGTGATCCAATTAAAACTGATAATTTATTTGTAGGTCTGATTAAGTGACGAGTAAAATTCTTTGGGATTCTGAGTTGATGTTTCTGGCATGGCAACAGGAACAGTTTGGTTTTGTAATGAAACTTCTCTCTCTTCTTTGTGGGCCTTTATTCAGAGATGAGATGAAAACTGATCAAATAATTGCATGCTTGATGAAAGTAGGTTTTATTTTTCCACTGAGAAAATAAACTGCTTGAGGGAAAAAGTGTACAACATTTAAAGTTATTAATTTAATTGAATTTGCATGATGAATTCTTGTTCTGTGTATTGCTCATGACAAGATGTTTTCAAACATTCAGTAAATAAAACTTTAAGTGAATTGGCCATTTTCAATAAGTTTTTATTCTGTAACTGAATCAGTCTCATTCTGGATGTCTGTATATATATTGACAGAATAAATAAATATTTATTTATAAAGTATAAATAAATATTATTTTATGGATTTTTTTTTCTTCTTTAGTATTTGTTTATGGTGCAATTCTGCACATGCTTTCCTGCAAATTTTTTTTAAAAGACAAGAAATGTAAAGACTAGAAAAGTCTTAAAATTTTTGCATAGATGAATTACCTGCTTTGAATTACTTAGTTTTATGACTTTGGAAATGTAATTTTTCTTCATAGTTGTGGAATTTCTAAGCATAACAACAAGAAAAGACGACTGATCATTTTATCATTTTAGTAAAAAGAAAGCTTAAATTACAATATTTCTACAAATTTGAAAGAAAATTCAAACCAGTCTAGACTCTGGTGACAGCTCTTACTCAAATTTTTTCTCAGATTTTACTTTTCACATTTACTCTGTGAAAACATAATAGATTTTACTAGTAATTAATTAATTGGAAATTAAGTTGTAGACTTGTAACTTCTGATGAGGGGGTATGTAAAGCAAGGCATGATTTATGCATCCAACAGGTTATTTTAATTTTAGTTCTTCCATGCAGAACTAACTTTAGGAGAGATTAAATAGTTTGGAAGGAATAATAGGAAGTGAATGTCATGATTTCATCAGCTGCTTTTCCCTCCCTGCTCACGTTGTTGGTAACACAGCGTTTTGTGCTGCATGTGTTGAACTGGGATATTTTCTCCTCCCGTATCTTTTTGCCCCAGGTTTCACTCCTGTTCACGCTCAAATGCTGAAAGCATAGACTCTGTTGGAAGGTTTCATTTGAGCCTAATTTTTCAAAAAATAATCCCCTGAAGTCCACTTACAAGCCAGCAGCCATGTCCTGGTAGAGTCAAGCAATTATTCATGGCAAGAGAAAGTTAATGTAACAAATATAATAGTCATGGTCTGCTTTAACTTCCCCTGTAATTCATTTATGGTGTAGCTCATGTAAAATATATCAGTGTCGTTTATTAATAATCTAAGTATTAGAGCAGGATTAGGTGTATTTTTAGGCAGTACTCAGTCTTGTTAGAATTTTTCCTGGGCTTGTCTGGACAGAAATATGTAAACACCCTTGAGTTTACTTGCTTGTAAGTATGTCTTGTGACGTGCACAGTAAATATGTCTGAAATACTTAGAAATCCCCCCAAAAGTATGTAAAATACTGTTCTTCCCACACAGAAATTCCAGGGCAGTGTGCCTGTGGGGATGGAGACAGTGCTGCTGGTTTTTGTGTGTAGAACAGAGCCCAGTGAATTAATTGCTCTTTCTGTGGCAGAGGGGATGTGTGTCAGGAGCTTCCCTGGTGAGTGGATTTGTGGCAGAGAGGGGAAGGTCAGGCTGCCAGTCAGGAGGGAGCAGTGTCACTTGTGTCACCACAGCGAGCGTTGCATTGCTGCCCTGTGAGTGAGGCAGTGACTTCGGCTCAGGGCAAAACCAGCTCTGGGACACTTACAGAATTCAGTCTCAGATTCCCCCTTCTTGGTGTGTTTCAGATGCTCTCAAGAACAGAGCAATTTTTTGTGGTTTTACAATGTTAATCCTGCAAGAATAGCTGGACTGGAGGTATTTATCATCTGGCACTCTAGACTTTGTTTCCATAGAAGGAAATGAAAAAGGCCAGGAAGGTTCTGGTCCTCTGCTCATCCCTTGTCTCGGCACCCTTGGCATTCAGCACTTCCACTCTTTCAGGCTTTCACTGCACTGGCAGGAAAGCATTGCTGTGCTACCGCAGTAGATTTGGTTTTGCCCTGAAAATTGTCTGAAAAAGATCTCTTTACAATCACACCTGGTAAGGTTTTGGCTGACAAGGACACTAGGAGGTACTGAAGCCTGAACTCATGTTTAAAAGTTGCATGATTGTAATTCAAAGTGTGCCTGTTTGAGGGCTGCAGGCAGGCTGGCAGTGAGTAAGAGGGGGCAGATTTGGGCTCTTTCTCTCCATGGTGGGGATTCAGAAAGGCTTGATCACTTTCCCTAGAACCATTCTCAACAAACACGGTTGAAAAGTGGTGGTAATGCAGTCTTGAAGCTGTGTAAGCTCTGGAGTACATGCCCAAGTTAAGGGACTGGTGTGCATTTCTGCAGGGGCTGCTGTGGTGTTCTGGGCTGAAGGGTGCCAGGCCATCACTGTGAAAATGCCTTTGCCCCTCATGGCACCAAACCTTCCACAGTCCATTACTGCAGGTACTTGGAAATTAAAAAATGGAGAAATTTGTTCTGTCAACGTACTAAAACTGTGTTTGTACCATCTTTTGATGAGTTCTAGTGGATGTCTCATTTCAAGGAGATGTTATGTTCAGACCCATGCCTGCCATGGAGCCTGATTTGCAAACTGGCAAGAATGAAGCTATTTTAATTCTTTCTCTGCTCTCAAAGCTCACAGCACCTCTTTGCTTGGAATTGTTTTCCCACACTTTATTTCAGTCCTGAGAAGCCTGAAACAGATGATGTTGGCAAGGAGAATATTCTGCTCCGTCAAGTATTATAACCTTATTTTGGTATCAGCGAGTCATCTTGAGGAGGAGGCTAAAATTAATCCTAGCACTATTTCGTCCGATGTCTTCATCTGGAAACTCAAAGCCAATGCAAATTGCAGAGGGGAGGCCACATGGAGATATCAGATGATTACAAGCTGTTTCTCTTGTGTGCCTTCTCAGCTCTTCAGAATATATCAGGAAAGTGCATAATGAATCCAAACAAAAGCAGGCATACGCTTCGCTCTGCACTTCAGAGAGGCTGTAAAGCTTATGGTTTACTGACTTTTTAAAAAAACTAGGGAATGGGGGAGTGTATCTTTATATGCAGCTGGCATAAATACAGTAGTGTAATTATGAAATCCACCATCTCTGCAGCAGGTGATAACAGTGCTGGTACTCCTGATTCCTGTGGAGTGGGAGCAGGGGCTGATGTATGAGTTACATGTGTTCATGCTGCTCCAGCCAAGTGGGAGTTCACTGAGTGTTTCTTGAGCTGACCTACATGAAATGGTTTTAGTAAGTGTGTGCCAGACTAAAATTCAGGGGTTGGCTTTCAGGGGAAAAGATGCTATGTGAGGAAATGCCATGTTTGGCAGACACCAGAGGAAATTCTGATCCTTCTTCCACCTGGAAGTGCAAACAAAACAGGCTGTAGCCATGAGCTCAGGCTCAGGCGTGCTTCAGGCTGTGTGTGCACTTGGACCAGGATCTTACAGCGTTCCTGAGCATCATCCCTGTGGACACCACTGTTCCCACAGTGCAGGAGTGTCCTTTCAGAGCAGGCTCTAAGCACCTCAGGAGGACAGTGAGGGTGAGTGGGACAGCAGAGGGTTTGGTGAGGTAGGATCTGGCATTATTTCAGGGAAGTATTTAAACATGTCCAGCTTGGCATGTGAGCAGGTCCTCTGAAGTCAATTGGACTGTGCAGTTGCTTAAAATAACATGAGAGCAGACTTCTTTCTTTCTTTTTTCGTCTTTTTTTTTTTTTTTTTTTTTTCACATGGAACTGCAACCTCTGGGGCTTGTGTGTGTGTAATCAGGAGCAGAGCAGGCAGAAATACAGTTGTGGCACTCACACCACTTCAGCGTGATTTGAAGCTTTGTGGGGGTGGACAAAGCTCCTGTGGCCCTGCCCTGGAGAGCAGCCTGAGAGGGATTGCACAATCTCTCTGCAGAGCCCTTAAGATAAGGGAAAGCTTTTGGTCACGGCGACCTTTTGGATAGACCCAGAAGCCCCTTCGAGATTTTATGCAGATCTGTCTTAAACGATTGGCTTTGTACCCTTTCCCTCCCCTTCTGGTGTCCCATAAAACCCCTGGGTTTCCCTGGTCTGCCAGGGAGTGCTGTTGTCCTGGCTCCCTTCGCTGGACCCTCATAATAAACTACCTTCTGCGGAATTTGCCAGGCGAAGTCTTCCTCTCTCTCTCTCCCGGGCCAGTCAACAGAGAAGAAATCTCACAGGAGCAGGGCTGGAATCACTGAGCTAAATCACTGAGCTAAAATCACTACCTGCTCTCTGCTGAGGCCTTCTCTCCAGCTGACAGGGGCTGCGCTGACCCCCCAGGGTGTCTTTAACGAGATACTCTCGGGGTGCCTCAGAGCCCTCTGCGAACCCCAGCACCAGCTGGATTTAACTGGCGCCCGAACTACCCTCTGGACTCTGGACCCTGCTGTCCAAGGGAGAAGCTGCGCCCCTTTTAAGGGCTGATACAGCTGGTTCGAGTGCCGACCCCTGGACCGAAGAATCTGCTGCGTTTTAGCACCGGCTTTGGGCCCAGGGCAATTTGTGACCCTCGCGTTTCCATCCACTCTGAGGAGCGAATTTCGGCCGGCCCGTCACCTAGCAGACCCCCGGACGCCACAAGGATGGGTAAGTATAAAGCGCTTTCACACACTTTTGCGTCCCTTTTATATTTTCTTTTCTTTTTTTTCTCTTTTTCTGCTGGGTGAAATCACGGGAACTTAAGATGGGAAACAGGCTTGTCAAAGCTTCCCATCCTAAGAGAGAGATATACCCCTCCCTTAAAAGCATGATTTGTGAAAAACTAGCTCAGAAAAACCTTCCAAAAAAAAATTTAAAACGCTTTTCTCACTGGTTAACAAAAAATTTCTCTGATATAACCATAGACTCTCTATCCTCTAACTCCTTTTGGGACGAAGTCGGGAAAAAACTATATGCCACGCAGGCTGTGGGCGACTATTCTGTTGCATTCTTTTTTCCAATTTTCCACATGATCGTTAAAACAGTAGAAATTCAAAGATGCCGCGGCGCCGAGATCCCTCCCCCCTCCCTTCCCGGTTCTGGCCAAACCGGGAAAACCTGTTTTTCCCCTTCCCTGCAGCCGCAACATTATGTATTCGGACCCCCTGCCTATTCACATGTTAATGACCTGCATGCCGACGCCGCGCCTCGTCACTCCCCACCCCCCCGCTCCGAGTGCGGAGCTGACGAATCCACCCCGCTCCGCTCCCGAACCCGCCCCCGAGCCCCCGCACCGCCCGCCTGTCGTCCCGGACCCCGCCCCTACCCCAGCTGGGACCGGCGCGTGTGCGCCGCCCCCCTCGCACCCGCTGGCAGCCGCCGCTCACCCTGTCCCCGCGCCGAGCTTTCCCGAGACCCCCCCCTGCTGTGACTGCCTCTCCCCCCCCGCCCCTCCCCATCCCCCCCGACCCCCCCACCCCCCCTGCCCTGCCCTGCCCAAGGCAAAGCCAGCACCCCGAAATTGCCGTGCAAAGGCTTTTGCTGCACAACACCATCCCACCACTGCTCATTCAGACTCTGATAGCACTACATCTAGTTCAGACTCTGATTCGGATGACCACTGGGTAGAGACACGAAGGCAAGCTACCCAGGCAGGTGATTGGGAAATAGCCCAAAACATCACAGCTTTTCCAGTTATTATAGGAAAAAGCAAAAGAGGAGGCTCTTCACACATAAGGACATGGGATCCTATCCCTTACAAGGAACTCAAAGAACTTTGCAGAGCAGCAAAAGAACATGGTAGAAGTTCTCACTTTTTTAAAAATCTACTTGAAGCCACCTTCTCTGCTTACACATTTGTACCACATGATATTAAAAATATTGTTACCTGCCTTCTTACCCCTGCTGAATATATGTTATGGGACAGACGATGGAAAAAACACCTAAAAACATTATCAGATACCTATAGTAATGATCCAAATCAGAGGAACCTAACAATTCAGCAACTTGCTGGAGAAGGTGACCTCCAGAAACCCCTAGACCAGGCAAACACCTTACCTGAAGGAGTGCTACACGACATAGCCACTGCTGCAAAAACATCTCTGCTCCTCACACCTGATGACTCTGTCCCTACACAACACTTCTCTCATATCAAACAAGCAGCAAATGAAAGCTTTGTCCAATTTATAGACAGACTTAAATTAAGCCTGGAAAAACAGATTGAAAGCCCAGAGGGGCGAAAAGAACTTTTAACAAAACTTGCTATGACCAATGCAAATGAACAATGTAAAAGTATTTTGAGAGCTTTACCCTTAGATACTGAGCCAACTATCGAACAGATGGTGGAAAGCTGCGCACGCTACGCGTCTACGGAGAATAACATGACCCAGGCAGTTGTCAAAGGTATTGTGGATGGAGTTTCTGGTGCTTTTGCCGTAGCTATGTCAAAGGAGAACTCCCGCTGTTACCTGTGTGGGGAACTCGGGCACTTCATCAAGACCTGTCCTGAAAGATCGCCCATCCAGGACCACCGTATCCAGAGACCACAGCAGTACCAGCAGTGTCAGGGAAACTTCCAGCAGGGCGCGGTCAGGCCCCGCGTCCGAAAAACAAATCAAAGGCCATACCATCTCACCCAGGAGCCGAGAGAGTGGAGACACCGCTGCACACCGTCCCAGGGGATCCCAGAACACATGAGAAGGATCCAACATCCGGAGCCTCACAGACAGGAACACGCCTTCAGTTGGTAACATCACTGTCTCTTAACCTTGCCAACAATCAATTTTATTGTATCCCCACAGGAAAATATGGACCCCCAGGAGGCCCGTCGGACATCCTCGTCTTGAGTGACACCTTCCACGGCCCAGAGCAAATTTCCATATTACCAGAACTACAGACTGTGCTCCCTGGACAAGAAATTCTTGTTCAGCTCTACTGTACGGACCCTCCCTTTTTTCTTTCACAGGGAACACCGATAGCACAAGCCTTCTTGCTTCCACAGAACCGCCCGGAACAGCTCCCACTCAACCCGACAGTGATGTGGACCCAGGTCGTGGGCCCGAATAGGCCAATCGTCGAATGCACCTTGCTCTGCAAAGGAGAGAGAGTCCACAGACCAGGACTCCTGGATACAGGCGCGGACATTAGTATTGTTGCACGTTCTGAATGGCCAGACAACTGGGAACTGGAACCAGTGGCAGGTGTGATCTCTGGGATTGGCGGAACTGCTGTTTCCATGAGGAGCAAACGGAATGTCATCATCGAAGGACCTGAGGGCAAGATGGCAACCACCCGGCCATACGTGGTAAGGGCCCCCATCACCCTATGGGGCCGAGACCTCCTATCCCAATGGGGGGCGTCCATCCGAATCTCCAACCAGGATTTCTGATAGGGGCCACTGAGAAAAGCGTGCCGCCACCCACTCTCCAGCTTACCTGGAAAAGTGACATACCAATCTGGACCCCACAGTTGCCCCTGTCAAAAGAAAAACTGCGCGCACTAGAGAACCTGGTGGAGGAGCAACTCGCCAAAGGACATATCGCTGAGACCACCAGCCCTTGGAACTCTACTGTCTTTGTATTGAAAAAGCCCGGCAAGGACAAATGGAGACTGCTCCATGATCTACGCAGAATTAATGAACTCGTTGAAGACATGGGACCCCTCCAACCCAGCCTGCCATCACCATCGATGCTGCCCCGAGACTGGATGCTTACCGTCATTGATATAAAGGACTGTTTCTTCCATATCCCGCTTCACCCACAGGACGCCCCACGGTTTGCCTTCTCCGTTCCATCTCTCAACCGACAAGCCCCGCTCAAGAGGTACCACTGGCGGGTTCCACCGCAAGGAATGAAGGCCTCGCCCACTCTGTGCCAATGGTATGTTGCCCATATCCTGCCCCTCATCAGAACCTCATTCCCAGAAGCAATAATCCATCACTACATGGACGATATCCTAATCTGTGCAGCAGACAAAACCTACCTGGACAAAACTGTTAAAAAGACTATTGAAACCATAGAAGCAGCAGGGTTTGAGATTCGTGAGGACAAAGTGCAACACACCAGCCCATGGACCTACCTCGGCCTCCTGATCCGCGAGAGGACCATCGTACCCCAGCAGCTCACCATCCGAGACGACCCAAAGACTCTGAGGGACTTGCACAGCTTGTGTGGATCTATAAATTGGATACGCCCCCTGCTGGGGGTCACAACAGAAGACCTCACCCCCCTCTTCAACCTCCTCCGGGGCAATGAGAGCATGAACTCTCCCTGCACCCTCACGCCAGAAGCCCAAGACTCCATCGCCAGAGTCCAGGAAGCCCTGTCTTCACGTCAAGCCCATCGCGTCGAGCCCACCCTGCCTCTCCTGTTTGCTGTCCTGGGCAAAGTCCCCCGATTTCATGGACTGATATTCCAATGGGACTCTCAACTCAGAGACCCTTTGCTGATACTTGAGTGGATCTTTACAAGTAACCAACCCACAAAGACAATCACCACCTTCCAAGAAATAATAGCACATTTAATAAAAAAAGCCAGGACTCGCATCCATTCTCTTGCAGGGTGTGAGTTTGCATGCATATACTTACCATTAACCGCTGGAAATTTAGAAGATTTGCTTCAGACCAATGAGAGCCTCCAGTTCGCCCTGGATAGCTACACAGGGAGAATTTCCACCCACATGCCAAAACACAGACTTTTTAATCGTGATGTAGCCTTCCATCTGACCTCAAAATTAGTACAGAGCCGGACACCTCTAGAAGCCGTAACTGTTTTCACAGATGGCTCTGGATCATCCCACAAGTCAGTGATGACTTGGCAGAACCCAAAGACCCGAGAATGGGAGTCAGACATCCAAATTGTGGACAGGTCTCCACAAATTGCAGAACTCGCAGCTGTGGTCAGAACTTTTGAAAAATTCAAAAATGAACCTTTTAATTTAGTCACAGACTCTGCTTATGTTGCCGGTATAGCCGTAAGAGCTGAACATGCTCTCCTCAAAGAAGTCCCTAATCCAAAATTGTACCAACTAATTTCTACACTCATTCATTTAATTTCCCACAGGAAACAACCTTACCATATTATGCACGTAAGGTCACACACTGACCTTCCTGGTCCCATCGCAGAAGGGAACAGGAGAGCAGATGTACTGGCCATGCCAGTAGAGACTGCAAACGTCCCTGACATCTTTGCCCAGGCGAAACTGTCACATGCTTTCTACCACCAAAATGTGCCTGCCCTTGTCAGAATGTTCAAGCTCCCAAAAGATCACGCAAAAGCCATCGTTGCAACGTGCCCAAACTGCCAAAACTACCAAATACCATCTATGGGTACCGGAGTTAACCCCCGTGGACTGAACAGCTGCCAGCTGTGGCAAACTGATGTGACTCACTTCCCATCCTTTGGGAGGTCAAAATATGTGCATGTGTCAGTTGACACATTTTCTGGAGCAGTGTTTGCATCAGCTCATGCAGGAGAAAATGCCACACACACCATCAAACACTTTCTCTTGGCATTCTCCACCCTGGGAGTCCCCAAAGAAATAAAGACAGATAATGGTCCAGCCTATACCTCCCGCAAGTTGAAAGACTTCTTCAATCAGTGGGGGGTAAGACACAAGACAGGTATACCCAGCAACCCCACAGGGCAATCCATTGTTGAAAGGACCCACCAAACCCTCAAAAGAACCCTCCATCAGCAGCGGAGAGAGACAGAAATTCTGTCACCTGTGGAAAGACTCTGTAAGGCCCTCTATGTCATCAACTTCTTAAACTGTACATCATCAGAACCTGACCCTCCAATACTCCGCCACTTCTCAAACTCATCCCACTCTAAGCTCACAGAAAAACCACCAGTGCTGGTAAAAGATCCAGAAACACACCAGATCTCTGGCCCTTTCAAATTGATTACCTGGGGGAGAGGCTATGCCTGTGTCCAACTGCCATCTGGACCGAAATGGTTTCCAGGAAAGAACATTAAACCATACCTGAGCCCTGCTAATAATGCTCCAACAGACACGGACAAAAATCCTCCTGAATCAATTACAAGACCTCCCCAGAACCAGACCAGCTCGGCATGGAGACAGAGACGTTGCCGGATGATCACGAACCAGAAAAGAAACCGTCCTGTCACCCGACACCAGACGAAACAGAGCCGAGCAAAATGCCCAGGAAAAACCAAGCCATAGGCCAGATATAGTCTGACCAAAAGCTGATCCCCAGTTTGTGTGTTAACACCCCTTTTCACCCCAGATCATCCCCCTCCCTCAACCCCTGCCAAACCTCCCTAAACCCCAAAAAAACCCTTCCCTCTCACCACAAAGCTAATCATTCTCGCTTGTATTCCCTCCCAGAACCCCCATCCCTGTTTCAAAGATGAAATTTATCTGCGCTGATGCTGTCCTCATCGCTGCCTGGATGCTCTCCATCATGCCTCATGCCTGCAGCTGGGTCGTCCCACAGCCCAGCCACAACATTTGGGTAACCCTAGCAAAAACACTCAAACAAGAAAATCTGTGTCTGTCTATGGGAAGCGTAGATAACCCACTTTCCACATGTCTGGTAGGAATTCCCTTTGTAGCAGATGACTGGCCCATCATTAATTCAGAAATCCTCCGCACCACAGGTAAAAGACCCAATCCAGTAGACACTTGGGATGAGTGGACCAAAATTCTGCCAGATGCCAAAGATGAACCCCAAGAATTGAACCTGCTAGAGTCCTCTAAGGCAACATATTGTATCAAATTTTACTTCAGACACAAAAATCAACACTGGCCATGAATTGACCAAACAAAAAACACTTATAGAAAAGACATATCACCAATTAATAAAGCCTACAATAACCATGATTGGTGCAACTATACCAGTCACATACTTTCTATGTCCACTCTGCACCCCAAAGTATTACCCAAAGGGATGTTTTTTATCTGTGGTGACAGAGTGTGGGCTGGGATTCCCTCGCGTCTCCAAGGAGGTCCCTGTAGCCTTGGTAAGCTTTCTACCCTCACTCCAAATATTACACTACTACATAACTGGAGGAAAACAAAGGTATCCTCCCGCCAAAAGAGATCCTATTCAGAATATGATGCAAACTGTGACAGTCATATTTATAACATACACTGGGTAGAGCGAATTGCAGTTTCTGTGTTCACCCCTTGGTTAGCTGCACTTAAAGCCCTCGGTGATGTAGATCACCTGGGGTGCTGGCTCAGTAAACAAGCCAATGCCACATCTGCTGCCTTAAGTGATCTTTTAAAGGATGAAGAGACCACCAGACAAGCAACCCTTCAAAACCGTGCTGCGATTGACTACTTGCTGCTTGTTAATGGACACGGATGCCAGGACTTTGAGGGAATGTGCTGTTTCAACCTTTCTTCACATTCAACATCCATTCATGCGAACATACAGAAACTAGAAGGACTAGTGAAAGACATAAAACCAGAAAAATCTCTGGACTGGATTGACAATCTCTTCGGACAATGGGGGTTGACAGGATGGGTGGCCTCTTTGGTTAAAAGTGTTTTATGGATTTTTATTGTGATTATTATTGTATTACTTATGTTCTCATGCCTCCTTCGCTGCTTTAAAAGAACGGCTGGTGAGGCCTTTTACTAAATATAAAAGGGGGAGTTGTGGGGGTGGACAAAGCCCCTGTGGCCCTGCCCTGGAGAGCAGCCTGAGAGGGATTGCACAATCTCTCTGCAGAGCCCTTAAGATAAGGGAAAGCTTTTGGTCACGGCAACCTTTTGGATAGACCCAGAAGCCCCTTCGAGATTTTATGCAGATCTGTCTTAAACGATTGGCTTTGTACCCTTTCTCTCCCCTTCTGGTGTCCCATAAAACCCCTGGGTTTCCCTGGTCTGCCAGGGAGTGCTGTCATCCTGGCTCCCTTCGCTGGACCCTCATAATAAACTACCTTCTGAGGAATTTGCCAGGCGAACTCTTCCTCTCTCTCTCCTGGGCCGGTCAACAGAGAAGAAATCTCACAGGAGCAGGGCTGGAATCACTGAGCTGAATCACTGAGCTAAAATCACTACCTGCTCTCTGCCGAGGCCTTCTCTCCAGCTGACAGGGGCTGCGCTGACCCCCCAGGGTGTCTTTAACGAGATACTCTCAGGGTGCCTCAGAGCCCTCTGCGAACCCCAGCACCAGCTGGATTTAAAGCTTTGCCTGCAGTCAAGAGCTGCTGCTGGCATTGCTTTCCTGGGGCACATTGTGCCACTAATGGCCAAAACAAATCTGGCAGCTTTGGCAGCTCCTGGAGCTGGCTCTTCCTAGGGACTGCCAGTGCAGGAGTTTGAAGTTTGATGAGATGGCCATGAGCAGGAGCTGCAGGGTGTTGGGGTGTGCTTTGAGCCGGCTGTGTGTGCAGCAGATCACAATGGCTGGGGGGGTCCCTGGGGAACTTCTGCTTTTCCCAGCATGCACAGTGATCAACACCCAGCAGTAAACCTGACACGGTGATGTTCCCAAGGGGTCTCTCCTTGAGGATTTTCATACCCCTGGGATTGCCAAGGCAGGCTGTGAACTGTTGAGTAGAAAGGCTCAAGTGAAGCTGAACTTTCATGCCCTTGGAATGCTCAGTAACACAGAAATGGGTGATCTTGAAAATCCTTTTTATACAGGAAAAAAATGACATAATGCTGTATTGAAAAAAATGTGTTGCTTAAACCCAGAAGTTTTGGTAATAGTTTCCAGTCTTTCCAGTTCAATAGTGATGAGAATCACAAGATGGTAGGCGGAAGGGAAAGAAAAAGCAGAATTAGTGATGAATTATTGGGGGCTATTAAGCTCTGGAGGCACTTCCAATAGTGTTGATTGTCTGTGTGATGACAGTTACTAAAAGATTTGGGCAATGCTGTTTTGTTCTTGCACAGATTTGCTCACGGTTAATGACAGTGGGAAACTGAAGTAATGTGGCTGAGTGCAGAATGCTCAGCATGTCATTGTGGCAGAGGTATTTCTAGCAATACTGACCAGGTAATGTTCCAATACCTGCCATTCAGACACCTGGCTAGAGACCAACCAGTTTCTCAAGTGTTAAATCCTTTCAAAGATTTCCAATAACTTTGAGTTCAGAGCAGCAGTCCTGGCTGTGGTACCCAAGCTTTCCACTTTCTGAGTAAACTGCAGAATGGTGCTGTCAGAGTCCTTAGGCCAAAAATACTATTATATCTAGGGAATTGAAGTACTTTGTAGTGTTTTTTTTAAGATGTTGGTTTTTTTGTTGTGAGTTTGCGTTTTTTCCTTCCTTTTAAACTAGAAAGAAAGCTGCTGTGATTTAGATAAATGCATCACCTGGGTTAATTGCTTTGTGTGGAAATGCATGTGTTTGCATCTGTTTCTCTTCATTTGAGATGAATGGGAGAGCTACAGTCCTGTCAAGTGTATTTTGAGGTAAATATGTATTTGAACTGCAACAGCTAGGAACAGCATGTAAGCAGATTAGTAAAAATACTGAACAGAAATGGCATAATTCCTCCAGAGATCTCAGAGCACATTGTCAAGGTGGTTATTTCATTGCTTTCTTATCTAAACAGGAGTGAGATGCAAAGTCGTGTTGTACTGATAATTGTGGTAGGAATAGGATCTGAGACACCTCTACTGCTCATCTGATTCTTTTACAGCTCCAGGAAACGCTGAAGGGATGAACTGAAATCCTGGAGGAAACTCGACATAGAATACTCTTAATGCATGTTCCATCATCTAGGGCAGGGCAGTGACAAATGCATTGTTACTAAATTCTCGTGGAACTTGTAAAGACCACTGTGACCAGGGCTGTAGCTGTCTGTAATCCAAAGGAAATGTTCAAATATTCCGGTTAGATGACATTTCCAAGAGCTTTCTTTGATTTCTGTTTGTGGAACAATAGCATTTTCTGTTCTCAAAAATTTGCTGAAGAAATAAATCCATGTTCCTTCCAAAGGAAGAGTTCTGTAACTAAGCACAGTTGAACGCTGCAGTGCTGCAGTAGTGCAGTGCTAGGCATAAATCAGTTGTAGACTTGGTGGCTAAGTGGTGGCAGATATCATTATTGAGTGGGTCCTTTACTGTTTGTGGCTCTTCAGGACTTGGTTTGGTTGTGTTCTTTGCTTGTTTCATCTTTTGCATCACTTAATCTTCCAGAGAGGTTTTTCTGTCTGGGATGATTTCCTTTGACAGCAACGTGCTCAGCAGTAGCATGGGTTTTTTTGTTTGTTTGTGTGGTTTTTGGTGGGGTTTTTTTTTGTTTTGTTTTTGGTTTTGGTTTTGTTTTTTGTTTTTTGTTTTTTTTTTTTTTGCATAAGCTCAGGAAACAGAAGAGAAGAGGGAGGAGAGATGGGGATTTGAAATCTTTCATCTAAATTGAGCCATTGTGAATTTAGGATCTAGGGCAGAGTGTTAAAAAGAATTAATCATTAATGAACCAATAAAGAGTATTAAAAGACAAATTGGCTGAACCTTCCTGGCCTTTTTAATTTCCTTTTATGGAAACAAAGTATAGAGTGCCAGATGATAAATACCTCCAATCCAGCTATTCTTGCAGGATTAACACTGTAAAATCACAAATAAAGAAAGCATTTACTTTTAGTGCTTTAACCAAATAAAAGCCTTTCCTTTTGTGCCTGGTTTATGTACACAGAGGCAGCCTTGAAAAAACATCTGCCTTCAGAGGAGCCTGCTAATTCCTGATTTTGCTTCCTCTTTTACTGTGCATCCCAAGGAATTGATTAGTAGGTGTCATGGGTTAACACAGTTTGGTTTTAGTTAGGACCTTTGAATTTCTTTAGAAAGGACAGACCTATCAGGAGCCAGTTCTTGGTTATTGGCATATGGTTTGACCACTGAGAAAACAGAATGCGACTTTTGGTAATACCCATATAAAGCTGAGAATGTGTGGGAGCCTCTCTCTTTTCTCTGGGTGAGCAACCAGGTAACATCCTGTGGCAGCTGGGCTGGGCTGGACAAGGCCCCACTGCCCCTGGGCGGCCGGGCCTGGCCGGGCCTCTGGGAGCCATTGCCCCCCGGGGGAGCAGCCCGGCCATGCCTGGGCCCGATAACAGCTAGCAGCAGGGGAAGGGAGGAAAAGCCCCGGCAGCTGCCCATGATGCCAGCCAGGGCTGGGGGGATGTTCCCCCCCCCCCCTCCTCAGGCCTCAGGGAGCAGCTCTGAGTAGCCCACGCCACGAGATTGAGAGGTGGAAAAGAAGGCATCCACCAGCCTCTCCACCCGCATGGTTTGGAGATCTTTGCAGCTCCCGCTGGCAGGGACCATGTGCCCACCGCAGGCCTGGGCAAGCTTTAAATCTTTCCTGTCAGCAAATGAACTTCCAGAGCACTGGCCCTTCCCAGAGTGAGGACAGACAAAGTGATTGAACCATAAAGAGACACAGCATGAAACTGAAGTCAGTGAAAAGAGAGTGAAAAGACTGTTTGGGGCAAAGGAGGAGGAGTGGCCTAATTTGGCTGGACATTTATGGTAAATTATCTGTTTTGGTTTTTGTTATAAATTTAAAGAGACAATTCTATAGAAAACAATTTATTTGCCAACGAGAATTCTGGACAAAGAAAATTGACAAAGCCAACGAGACAAGGAAACAGTGTGCACACTGGGTGAAACCACAAGCATAACCTCTACCGCGTTACACCCCCCCCCCCCCCCCCCCCCCAGTTTCACCCTGACCCGAGCCCAAGCCAGCTGTTTTATACTTTTCTGGCTGGGCTTACGTGAGTCCAAGATTTTTATAAGTTCTCTTGTCCCTCAGGTCTCATTGATGAAATCTCTAAAGCAGGGCCCAGCTTCTGAATGGGTTTCCTGGGTGCGGAAGATCCCTGAGCACCTCCTAATGTCCGGGATAAGATATCATCTCAGGGCCATTAGTCCTTATCAGGTGTGGAGCATCCTTGGCCAGGGTGTTCTGCGCCTTCTATTGGGATTGTAATTTCTTTGTTCCCCTCTCCAGAGGCAGGAAAAAGTCCCTGTGAAATTTTCCAAGCCCTCCTTCATGCTGGGGAGGCTTTTTGGCATTCTCAAGGGTGCACACTAATCACAAAAATATAAACTACCATCCACCACCATAACAACATTATGAAAAACATGAATTATCAATTATCGCAGTTTTTTTCCCTGCAACATATGAATGCTGTTTTGGGGGTGTAGTATATATATTAATTCATGTTCCTGGAATATAATAATAAATTAATATAGGTTTACCTAATAAGGTGATATCGGGGGGGGGGAAGATACATTCCTATAGTACATGTGTTTCAGAGGCTGCCAGCTCAGGCAGGAACTGAGTGGTAACCTCACAAGAAACCCCTTTTACATTATCCTGGTGTATGTTAGTTTATGTTCACAAATTGTATTTTATGCATGTAATATCCACGGGTGTGGGTGATGGTGAATTATACAGTTCTTAAGAATATCAGAGAAACTGTCCCAGCTCAGAGAGTCCCCCCTGGATCCCGGAAAGGGGATAAAAGGATTACAATATCAATAGAAGGAGCAGCAGCAGAAACCCATGTGATCATCTCAGAAGAATAGGCCCTGGCTGAGCCATCAAGGATGCTTGAGGACTCCCAGGAAAACTCATTCAGACCAGCTGATGGTAGCAGCAGCATCATCAGGAGATAAAAGAAACTATAGAAATCCAGGACTGGGCAGAGATGCCAACCCCGGGCATTCCCAAGCCCTCCGATACTGGGACCACCAGACTTGTTCGGACTTGTTCACTGAGCTACCTAACATGTTTAGACTTGTTCAGTGAGCAAAGAGTATAAGACTGGCAGACAGGGGCGCAGACCCCTGTGAGACCTGGGGGGTGTGGTACTGCATAGTACTTCACAGAGGTCTCACCCAGTGCGCACTGCCTATTTCCTCGCTCTGCTGACTTTGGTCAATTTTGGTATTGGCTTTGTCAGTTTTGCGCCTGTGACTTTTTCACTGGCAATCTGGCAATAAATTCTATTTTATTACAATTGGCTTTATTCATTTATAACAGGGGGGATGTAAGTTTCTAGTTAAAGGTGATATGAAGCTCTTTGCTCCTAAGGAAAAGGAGATTTTTAGTTCTTGAGATGAAGATGATTTTGGAAATAAAAGAAGAGTACCTTTGTGTTATACTAGAGGAGGCATCCTTAAACAGTACCCCCAATAAGCAGATATGGCCCATGTGCAGTGTTGGGAAAGCTGCTCATGGGTAGGATTTCACAGTTTGCAGAGGCTCCTTTCAGGTTGTTGCAGATGTGTGGCATGGGAGCCACCAGAGGACTGTTCCTCTTGTGACGGTGTCTCTATAAGACCCAGAAAGACTCCTTTCCTAAAAGAACTGATGAAAGATTATTTTTAAATGGTAAAACTGACTGAAATTACAAGTTTTATCTTTACGTTGTGTGTGAGAAAGTGAACACTTGTGGCGTGAGGGAAGGATGTTTTGAAAAGTTACTTAAATTTTTTTTCTCTTTCTTATTTTCTTTCTTCTAGTGTATGTGAATAAACTATCATTGTAATTTTAAGGTAAGCCTGTTTTGCTCTTTATCTTCTCCTAGTCATATCTGTTATAAATGGGCCAGGAGACCAGCTCCTTTGAAAAGGCCTTTATTAGAAATCAGCTCTGGGTAGAGGGCTCGAGGGGCTGCGCATGCCGCCGCTGCTCCCAGTGGACACCACGGAGGAGGAGGTGCAAGTCGAATCTGCTGCTGACGCCGCAGAGTCGGGATTCCCTCCTCACGGTAGTTACTAAAGAATCACCTTGGCTTGTGTGGTCTAGGGGGGTCACCCCTCTCCAGTTCCTTTCAGGTTATGGAGAGAAGGTAACAAAATACCTGCTACCTGCAGGTAGCTGGACGTGTGCCTCGCACAGCATTGTCCTTCTTAGGTCCAGTTTCTGTGTCGGCTCGCTGCTTTTTAGGGTTTTTTTCTAGCGTCGACAGGACTTCCGGCCGTAGCCAGGCACCCTGGGAGTTCCCTGATTTCCATACGGGGCAGTGTTCACAGTTCGACGGGCAGGCAGGCAGGAAGCAGGAAGCAGGAAGCAGCAGCGGGCTCACCCAACGGGAGAGGGGGAGCCCAGAACCCAGGAGGAAAGGGTACAAATCTTGGGACGTAAATTCAGGGGTACAGATTCAACATGAGCAGTTTAAAACAGGTAAGTAACAGTGCAACTTTAACTTTACAGTAAACAGTATAACAGTACAACTTACGAGTGCATAACCTGGGGCTTTTTATTTCTTTCAATCCCCCCTCTATTTCTTTGATCGGGCTTTTGCCCGCGTCAATTGGCCATTTCTGATTCAAGGGAATAAATTTGTTTTAATTCTTGGTATTGGTTATAAATTCTTTTTGCTGTGCTTAGTTCCTCTTCCTGGGGCTCTAATCTCACCGTATTTGTGGGTCTCTGAAAACTTACTTCGGGGATTTGGAGACTAGCTTGAACAGTAGTGGTTATAGTTCGATTTAGACAGGGAAGTATGCAGGGGTGAAGTAGGAGACTGGCAAAGGCACTTATTGCAATGAACACTACTTTTTTCCACCAGGCCCCTTCAAAGGACCAGAACTTGTCCCACCAGTCCATATTAATTAAGGGCTTCCATTCTTGGGTACCTACATATGTAATTTTTTGTATTTCTTTGGAAATATTTTTGATTACCTCACTTTTGTAATCAACTGCTAGCCTGATTTGATAAACTACTGCTCTTGTTTGTGCCAATTGGTTACTGATATGATCAAGGGCAAGGGCTGTTTTGTTTGATATTATTTCTAATACTGCCTGTAATTTGATAATTCTATTCAACATGTAAATTGGAGTTCGGTACCCCCATGATCTATCTTGTGCCCAAGTTGCTGGCCCATATGTTTTTACCATTTCTTTTGGTGTCCATATTTTACTCTTCCATGTTTGGGTGCTGCCCATATCAATTACTGTCCTCCTCTTTCGGTTATTTCTTTTTAAATTGTCATAAGGGTATGCCCAAATGGTTTCTTGATTCTCGTGGGAGGAGGGAGAAGGCTGGTTTGCTGATTCCTATGGTGCAGTTACTCGCCCAATCTCCTGGGAGATGGGTGTAGGTTTTGTCACCACAAATCCAAAAGAGGTGTTTTGGGGCTTTCCAGGATGTGTTTTGTGTGTCATAGGGGTGTTCCCAATATTTTGAGATCTCTCTGATTCCCCAAAAAGGATTGGTCCCTTTATTAGTGCACTCATGTAGACCATAACTTTTATTACAGACGCACCCTGATTCTTTTTTCCCAATAGACCAGTATTTTTCAGGTTCCCTGGGGATCCATTTTTGTTTTAACTCTTTGATCACTAAGTACCTTTTACAAGCCATCGTTCCTACGAAGGTTTTATACCTTTTCCCCGTTATTAACTTCCATCTCAGGATGTCTAGGGGTGATAAGCTTGTCCCTTCCCAGGGCCATACATCAGACATTTGTGTGCTTTCACATATCCAGCAGTTTGTTATATTTAGCTCATGACTGATCTTTTGTATTAGATTAATAAATAGATTTTTCTCAAGAGGTTCATCTGTTTCATTCTTTTTTACTACCAGTGGTTTTTCTTTTATCAGATCTGCTACTCCCTCTGTATTTCTTAACTTTTTAAAACAGAACCACTCTCTGATAGGGCACTCCCCAGTCAGGCACTGCTCAAATGTGGCAGCATTTCTTGCAATCCAGTATTGTTTTTCCTCTTCCTGACAGGTGGATAATTGGGTCATGTCAAAACATGTGGGATTCACATGGGTGTGAACTCTCATAAGGGATTGTAGATTCTCCCCATCATAAACTGGATGATAGCCTTTGGTGCAAGCCCCATCTGTAAACTTGCTTATCAATAGGACTACTATCAGTCCCTCCAAGAGTCCAGTATGAACCGCCCCCATCTCGCTCTGAGGGTTCTCTTTGGTCTCACCTGGTCTTGCCTCTTGGGTCGGGGAGTTCTTAGGCTGGATTTGTTGAGTTCTCCCTTGTTTATTCCCACCTTCCACCTTTTTCTTAGTTTAAGTTAGTTCCCTTTGAGTGTGCCCTATGAGAGATTTAATTTTTAAATTAAGAATTACTACCACTTATCATTTTTTACATTAACACTTTGTGACTCATTATAACAATTTATAACCTTGGATTTAACCATTATTTTACACTTCTATATTAACACTTTTTAACTTCTTATAACAATGTGGATTTCCAACAATGGTAACAACAACTTGTAATAACTGTCATTGCCCCTTATTGTCTTTAACTGGTTTTTGGTTGTTTCCTGAGAGTTATTTTGAGGGTGTCTGGATCTCGAGCGGCAGTCCACTCAGAGGGAACCCTTGTTGGGGTTGCAGGGTCAGAGGGATCTGACCCCTTGTTGGGGTCAGAGGGATCACTCGGGGGTGGTAATGGTCCTTTCACTCTAGTGATGTGGGTCCAGCCCTTTTCCTGGGTTCGCACTGCAGTATGAGTAGTGAGCAGAACTTGGAACGGGCCTTTGAATTTAGGGGTTAGTGGAGTGGTATTCCAGGACTTAATTAAAACCCAGTCTCCTGGTTTTATTTGGTCCATGTCAGTGTCCAAGGGAGAGGTTTGAGGAAGATACCCTCTTCTTTTAAGATCTGCCAATGTGTTTCCAATTGTTTTTACATATTCTTGGGTAGCGGCCTCTCCTTATAAATAATCCCCAGTGTTATAGGGGGTTAGTAAGAAGGGGAGTCCAAACATCATCTCATATGGTGAAGCCCCTATGTCAGATCTCGGTCGGACCCGGATCCGCAGAAGGGCCAGGGGCAGACACTTGAGCCAATTCATTCCTGTTTCGGTTATCAATTTAGTTAATACATTTTTGAGGGTTTTATTCATCCTCTCAACTCTCCCTGAACTTTGGGGATGCCAGGGTGTATGCAACCGCCACCTGATTCCTAAGGCCTTAATGACATCATGTAGAATTTTGGCTACAAAATGAGGACCTCGGTCTGAATCAATATTATTCACTAGCTCATACCGGGGGATGATGTGTTCTAATAATATTTTTATTACCACTTGTGCCGTTTCCTTTTTAGTAGGAAAGGCTTCCACCCAATGGGTTAAATGATCAACCATAACAAGTAGATACTTGTAACTTTGTACTGAAGGCATTTTGGTAAAATCTATTTGTATATTTTGAAAGGGTCTTAATGCTATTTGTCTTCCTCCTGAGGTATTCTTCCTCATTGCTTTCTGATTTATATTTTGGCATATAAGGCATCCTTCAGTAACTGCTTTGGCCAGACCATATACCCCAATACATAAATATTCTCTTAAAAAGTGATCACATAACCCTTGGGTGCCCCAGTGGGTCAGGCTGTGTATTTCTGTTAGCATTTTTCGAGTTAGGGCTTTATTTAAAAACTTTCATCCATCTGGGGTTAACCATTCCCCTTGTTTCCCTTGGTGCAGCCTTAACTTCTTTATTTCTCTCAACTCATGTTCATCATATATTGGTTCTCTTCCCTTGTCAGCTGGCAGGATCTTGGATGGCAGTCCACTTGGGGAGACTCGTGGGGGATTTTTCTGGGGTTTGTCCACAGTTAGGAGGAGGAGATACTGGTCCTTTTACATGGGAAACGTCAGTCCACTCTTTTTCTTGGGTCCAGACAGCAGCATGGGTTACTAATTTCTAGCTTTTTCCTGATATCAGGCCAGGATCCAGCAAAGAACTGCACCTCTAACAGCACTTGGCCCTCAGGACTGTCGGGATCCACGTAACCGAAAATCCCCCCCCCCCCGCTTAACTAGGTGGCTGGGGTCCCATTCGCCCTGGGTCCCATTCCCCCTGGGTCCGATCAAAGGCCAGCCTGGTGCCGCCACCCCGGGGAACAGACCTTCCAATGCCCCTCACCACCAGGGTTCTGCAGTCCCCCACATTCTGCCCTTCCCCTTCTCCACCTGGATCCCACCCTGGATCTGCCCACGGGAGCCCGTTCCCTGCCCAGGGCCCAAACCTGCTCCCCTGTTCCCAGACTCACATTCCCGCGACATGGACCATGGCCATCTCCTTGGGGCTGAACAAGGCACCCAAAATAGAGTTCATCTCACTCCAGGTGCAAACATTAGGATCCAGGAACTGATCCACCCATCCGGCCACCTCCACAGGGTCCCCAACCAGGCCCCCCAGCTCTTTCTTAAAGCCCCCAACTTCTGAAGCTGTCAGAGGTGCATTTACAAACCCTACCCCCCCAGCTGCCCCACCCATCGGGACTTTCCTTAGGGGGAAGAGCTTTGTTCTTGACCTAGTGCCACAGTAGGGTCCTTTTGGGGTTTCCACAAAATCAGTATTATTGGCTGGCAAGTCCAGCTCCCAGTTGTGTGGGGGTGCAGGGACAGTAGATGGTGAAGGGGAGTGGCCTAGGCCAGTGTTAGGAGACGTCGAGGATAGAACTGAAGAGTAGAAGGGGTTAGTATTCGAGATAGTTGGGTTAGATTGAGGGGGTAGAGAGGGTGGAGCTGTCGGGGGTAATCCTGTTGGGGAGCAAGCTGAAGAAGGAATAGGGATCATGGTTTGGAGAGATGGGGAGGGGTTCACAGGTAAAGCTGGAGGGTTAGCAGGGACAGTTTGGGGTATCCCAGGGTAAACGGGAGGAGGGGGCAAATAATCAAGAGGGTCCCAATTGTGACTGCTTTCCTCCCTTTTCTCTTTTTCATCTTTCTTCTTTCCCTCTTGTAGCTTACAAATCTTAGCTGTTTCACCTTCGGTTCTGTGTTTCTGCCAGCAGGCAGCATAAAGGATCTGCTCAGTATCTGAGTCCCCTCGGGATTTCAGATACTGGTTTAATTGCGAGCACATCCAGGGGTCCTTAGTTCCACACCACGGCCATTCTCTGGGTAAATTTAAAGTGGGCCAAACCTCTATACAATAATGAATCATTTTAACTTTGCTCAAATTTTTAGTGGCCTCATCAGTACCCCATAATTCCAACATTTGTCCTAGTGGACTATCTGGGGGAATGTTCTTTATCTTCCCCTTTTCCTCCTCAGGCTCTTTTTGCTTACTCATGTATGCTCCCTTTCTCACTGGGTAATCTTCACTCACTCCACAAACACCCGTCAGTGGCCCCAGTGACCCGCCCTCAGGGTTTGGGCACCACCCCTGCCAGTGCTCAGAGTGCCCTGTCGGTAGCCTGATGACCCGCCCTTAGGGCCTCAGCCACTACCCCAGCCAGCACCCCTCTTCCTCTCCTGTATATCAGTCGAGTTTCCGTAAGCAGCCGGTCAACCTGGGCCCAGGGTTCCAGTTACCACTCACAGCCAGGACTCGGACATACAGTGTGCGACTCACTCACTCTCCCTCTTGTTAAATCCCTCGCACTTTGGGACTTCCCTAACTTTCATTCCCCCTACACCCGGACAGCGTACTTTTGGGCACCCCTGATCAATGCTACTCTGTACCTAGACAGCGTGCCCTCCCTTTGGGCACCCTCGACCAATACGAACTCTCTTCGCACCCGGACAGCGTACCCAAAAGACCCCCGGCCCTGTAGGCTCTTCGCACCCGGAATGTGTACCCCTCACTTCTGGGTACCCCCGACCAGTGCGCCCACTCCTGTACCCCAGCAGCTACCCCAGCCAGTGTCCCAAGCCAGTGCTCAGAGTTCCCTGACTGTCAGCCAGCACCCCTTCCTTACTTAGACACCCCGGGCCGTAACCTCGGCCAGTACCCTCTCTCGCTCCCCACACCCCGACAGCTACCCCAGCCAGTGTCCCAACACTTGGACACCCTGGGCTGTAACCTCAGCCAGTGTGATGCGTGCTCCACACACAGCTCTAGGCTTTCCGCATGCTTGGATCAGCCTGAGCAGCCTGCCTCTGTAGATTCTGGAATCGGGGCGGGTCTATCCTACCATCATACACCCTGTGACGTGCCACTCACTCTCTAAATTACCTCCGCACGTCCGGAGGGGAGCTCACTATGCCCCTGGAGATGCCTCTCTCACTCAGCTGGCCTTAATAGGCCCCACTCTTCCCCCTGTTCCCGGCCGGCCCCCTCGCGGGAATCCGGAACCACGGTACTGAGGAGTCCGCACTCGCTTCGGGGGTCCGAGCTGCCAGCCCCCTGTCTCACTCACATGCCGCTCGCTCGTCTCCACTCCCGCCACCGGCTATACTTTACCGGTGCTCCTCCGTGCTGTCCAATCCCAGGCTGTCTTCCTTGGGTCCAGTGTGACCAGCTGTCTGAAGGCCCAAAGGGCGGTCGGCCGTCCCGTCCTTGGTCCTCTTTGGGTGTTTTCACATCCCGGACGAGCCCCCAAATTGTTATAAATGGGCCAGGAGACCAGCTCCTTTGAAAAGGCCTTTATTAGAAATCAGCTCTGGGTAGGGGGCTCGAGGGGCTGCGCACGCCACCGCTGCTCCCAGTGGACACCACGGAGGAGGAGGTGCAAGTCGAATCTGCTGCTGACGCCGCAGAGTCGGGATTCCCTCCTCACGGTAGTTACCAAAGAATCACCTTGGCTCGTGTGGTCCAGGGGGGGTCACCCCTCTCCAGTTCCTTTCAGGTTATGGAAAGAAGGTAACAAAATACCTGCTACCTGCAGGTAGCTGGACGTGTGCCTCGCACAGCATTGTCCTTCTTAGGTCCAGTTTCTGTGTCGGCTCGCTGCTTTTTAGGGTTTTTTTCTAGCGTCAACTGGACTTCCGGCCATAGCCAGGCACCCTGGGAGTTCCCTGATTTCCATACGGGGCGGTGTCCACAGTTCGACGGGCAGGCAGGAAGCAGGAAGCAGCGGCGGGCTCACCCAACGGGAGAGGGGGAGCCCAGAACCCAGGGGGAAAGAGTACAAATCTTGGGACATAAATTCAGGGGTACAGATTCAACATGAGCAGTTTAAAACAGGTAAGTAACAGTGCAACTTTAACTTTACAGTAAACAGTATAACAGTACAACTTGGGAGTGCATAACCTGGGGCTTTTTATTTCTTTCAATATCTAAAAATAGCAAGTGATGAAACCATCACAGTGGGCAAGTATCCTCAGCAGCAGTTTCTGTCCCTGGTGGTTAGGTACCTGCACCTTCAGCACTGCTCAGCCAGAGTGGGTTTAATCCTCTCCTTGTCCCTCCTGCAGCATCTCTGCCATGGTGCCTTGTCCTCTCTGCAGGACAGGCTGCTCCCCAGCCCTGCCGGGCACTGTCCCCTGCCCACCCCACTGTGCCAGCTCATGTGCCAGCACCCAGAGGGACTTTGGGGCAGGTGGCTTCCAGGTCAGTGGTGGTTAGCCTGGGAAAGCAGGAGCTATTGCTGAATGACCCACCAGAGCTGAGCTAAGGAGTGGGGCCTCCCAGGTCAGCTGAGCTGGATTTCTGCTGTTGGATCCTGCTCTCAGCAGCAATTGGGATGCACTGGTGAACGGTGCCTGCTCCCGTATCATGAGTGAGTTGTACCTTTAGATGTGGAAATCAGAAAAGAGAAATCAAATTGATTGTACTGCTTTAATCTTGAGAATTGAGATTAAATTGAGATTGAATTCATCAACATGTTTCAGTGAAAATTCAAGGATTGAATGCATTTATTTGAAATTTTCTATTTTGATACTGTAAGAATTTTAAATGCAATTTTTGCCAATACATGAAGCTGCAGCAATGTGTTTAAATGTTCAGTCCTGTGAATTAACTGTTGAGTTTTCTGCACTGAAATGGAGAGGAAGCTGCAGTTGAAAGAAGTGTGTCCAGTGCCTGAACTGAATGTAGAAAACATTTTAACCATGTGAAAGCTCTCATGGTAATCAGCGAATTTGCATTGACTTTGAGTTGCTCAGGCATGTTATAGAAATTGTTGAAAAGAAAGAAAGAAAGGCAGCAGATGCAAGCCTACAAGTTGAAATTGCATTTATTGTTACCTTACAAATGTGTGTTAATTCTTCCCTGTGCAGCCTTTCACACATCCAAATGATAATGTGAGCTCAAAGCTTTCATCATGATAATGATAGTGATGCCAGCATATAGAGGGAAGAATGAGCGATGGTGATGCCAGAGACTCTGTTATAATACTGCTTATTACTTGTAGGACTTACTTAAAATAGAGTGATCAAGTGTCAGTAACTGGTAATTGAATACATTATTCAAATCTCAGTGGTTTAGGTCATGTGGCCTCCTGGGGTGAGGAGGTGTTCTGTGTGCTTATGTGTGTGTAACATGTCTGATGCTGCTATAGCTGGTGTGAAAAGGAAAAAAAAAAAGCTTGTTCTCATGTGTCCCAAAAGCGTGGAAGGCGTTTCACAGTGATGCTGTGGTGTAAACCAGAGACTGAAAAAAGATGCTGCACTCACAGTTGTGACTACTACCAGGAAGCATTACTGGGGATTTATGCAGTGTGTCTGGAAAACCATGAGGTTGGAGAGCTTGAGAGAGGCTTCTCTGGGAAGAGCAGCTTCCTGTCAGTAATCTGGAGAGTTGTAGGCAGATGCCACACCAGCAAACACAACTTTACCTCTGTTCTGCTCGGAGAACAGTTCCTGCTGTGGGCTGCAGCATGGCCCGTGGAGTGCTGGCTGCTGGTCTTCTCAGCATCCTTGGGGCTGTTGTGACATAATTAATTTGGATTTCATTTAAGAGAGAGAATAACAAGGGATTTGGAGGTCAATGCATCTGGTTCTCCAAGTTCTTCCCATGAGATAGAGCCAGGATAAAACCAGCAGGAAGGAGAATTCAGCGCCGGGAGCAGCAGTGCGTGGCAGTGTGACTTTTCCAGCTTCTGCAAGCCATAGGAAGCGTGGAGTATTTTCTCTGAGCCCTTCTCTGAAAGGCTCACCCCTTTACTTCCAGATAGATTGGGGTTTTAGTTTGTGCTGCCCACATCTTCCCCAGCCTGGGCAGCACCAGGAGGATGAACCTGTGCTCTGCTTGGCACCTTCCTCACTGTTGGGGGTTAGATTTGGGGTTTTTTTTCTTAAAGAATTTTTTTTCCCATAAGTTGCCAGGAAACTAAATATTGAGTACTTATGAGTGCTTGAGGAAAACAAAGAAGTGGCCAAAGGAGAGTGTAGTACCGGGCTACACCTTTTTTTGGTCTCTGGGAGTTTTCTCTTGGAGGGGAAAAGATACCTTAGTTTTGGGGGCAGGTAAAGGACAGGGGTGGGGGCAGCTGGTCTCTCTTGCTCTCGGCATTGGAGAGAGGATGGCCAGGCTGTTGCTTGCTGTGGGAGGAGTTCACTGTCACCACCAAGTCCGGTCCTGGGAAATCTACCATCATCTGCACTTGTGCCCCAGAATTCTGAGCTGCCTCCCCCTGCCCTGCTGGGCTGGCCCTGTCCCACTGCTGCTGTTTCTTTGGCACTGCTTTGAGGCTTTTTGCTACTCTGTGGCCCCGCACTGCCCTGCCCTGCCAGGACATCCCTGCCATTCCAGCTACCACCGACAGAGCTTCTGACCTCATCCACCAGCCTGGGATTTTCCACCGTTCCAGCTTGGTGCTCTCAGTCCTGCAGGGGCACCGAGATCAGACTGCCCCAGGATTTGTGAAGCAAAGCCCCTCAAGGTTCATGGTTCTGTTTTGTTGTTAATACTGTAGTTGTTGTTTGTTTGCTTTGTTATACATACTAGTAAAGAACTGTTATTCCTATCCCCATATCTTTGCCTGAGAGCCCACTTAATTTTCTAAATTATAATAATTTGGAGGGAGGTTGTTTGAATTCTCCATTCTAAGGGAGGCCCTGTCCCTCCCTAGCAGACACCTGTCTTTCAAACCAAGACACTCATGCAGGGCAGGGTGAGGTGCAGGGGGATGGGGGTGACTTTGTGGTGTCCCTGTATGAAGAGGTACAAATGTGGCCTTTGTGTGAGGCTGGGGAAAGCACAGCAGTTTGCAGGGGGTTAACAGGAGAACAGTGCAAGGAGAAAGGACAGCTGAGCCAAGGTAAGCTGAGGAGAGAGGTGAGCCTTGCCTTTTGGCTGAAAACGTCCACAGAGATTACACTTGAATGGTTTTCCGGAGATCTGCTTTTGTTTTGTAACCATTTTGAGGATGATTCAGCAAGCTCTGAGGAAATGAGCTCGAGTACTGGGAGGTTTGTTCTCCTCCTTGGCTGGCAGAGCTGCCCGTTCATGTCACACACGGGCACCACTTTGTCACCTCAATGCCCGCACCCGGGCACTGGCTCCATGGAGAAATGATACAGAAAACATCCCACTCCTCATGCCTAAATGACACAAAGAGGATTTCTGTGTGCTATGCCTGGCCAAAGATTGGTTCAGATTTAATTTTTCCTCCCTATTGCACTGGTGTTATTGTGGATGGAGCCTGCACTGTGTAAGCTCTCAGCCGAGAAAGGATTTGGCATCATGTGGGCAAGTGCCTTTTGTTCAAAGGATTGCAGTTTGCATACTCAATGAACAGAATCTTCCTTTTATTTGGACAAGATCAGTGAAAACTTCTTGAATTCCCTTTTAAAAATCTTTTTTTAAAAGGAACTTGTCAAGCTACCAGGGGAAAAAAACCCAGCAGGTAGAGCATGCAACAAAATATAAAGAAGTAAAACATAACTTCAAAAGCTGCATGTGAAAATCTCAGTCTTTGAGCATCTTTTATTTATGTGACAGAAAGGGTTTTTTCTTGGTTTTTTTTCTTGGTTTTTTTTGGTGGGGTTTTTTTGTTTTTTTTTTTTTTTTTTTTTTATCTTCCCTTTCTCCTCTCCACTGGATCTGGGAAGAAAAAAAGATAAAAACTTGGATCTGAAGAGTAAATTTTAAATTATGTTCCTTTTTGAACTCTGTGTAACAGACTGCAAAATAAAATGAAGAAAATAACAAAATAGAGGAGGGGGGTCCCACCTCTTTTGGTTGGAAGATGGATAGAATTTACTGTCTCTGGTAATATAAGAGATGAAAACATGTTCAAGACATTTCTGTGGAAGTGTTTAAAATAGTATTGGGCACCAGTCAGGCTTGTGAGGAACTGAGACAGGGTTTGGGTCCATCATTCAGAGGCCTTTTCCCTATAACTGCTCTGAGGGACTCGGTGATGCCTTTTTCAGACAGGTCTGCAGCATCTGTTTCCCTTTTCCTTGGGTTGGTGATGGCCCCAAGCCTTCCCTTCACCCACAGGCAAGCTGAGGACACCACGATAAAATGGATGAAATTCCTTTCAGTAGAAAACAAAGGTTCTGAGGTTATTTTAAAATTTATAATGTCTAATTTAGCTATTTTTATTTAAAAACAAATGAAAGAACCATATATCTCAGCAGTTCTGAAATGGAATTGTTTTGTTTCAGTACATGGAGCAAACAGAAACATTCTTACAAATCAGTTTGATATTAAACTGTTTCCTACTGTGGCATATTTTTCTTTCCTGCAGTTCAGGAAATTAAGTCATGCCTAGGGGAGGGCTTGAAAAGCTGTAAGGGCAGTTTGTGATTTCTGTAATGCTCTGAAACCGGGTAAATCCATGTGGCTTG
Organism: Phylloscopus collybita; assembly: GCA_027886175.1. Taxonomy (NCBI): domain Eukaryota; kingdom Metazoa; phylum Chordata; class Aves; order Passeriformes; family Phylloscopidae; genus Phylloscopus; species Phylloscopus collybita. The sequence continues at coordinate 8,900,422 of JAJNNQ010000057.1, forward strand.
GTGACAGGAAAAGGTGTGTGCACTGGAACTGCTGTGGCCTGAACTTGTCCTTCAGTAATACATTGATGGCAGTAAGGAAGCAGTGTGATACAGTGGGAATTGTTTCAACCCCAAATGTCCTATGCTTGTGGAAAAGTATTCCGGTGTAGCAGGTAGTAATTCACTTAATTGCCTTTCCTGAACAGTAAAATCTGAGGAAATTTTCAGAGCCAAAAAGTTTGAATTCTGTTTTCTTTCAGGAAAATCATGGTTATTCCTCCCCCAGTCTTTTATTTGACAAGACTTGTGGATTCCACTGTGTAGATACTTAAAATTTCTCTTTCATTTCTAGAAATTGTCTTCTGGCCATGCCTTCTGTTCTGATTCCTGAAGGACTTGTTACTTTTGAGTAATTGGCATGTGGTATAGCTTGGAGCTACCCCTAGAACAGGTGTAAAAAATATGTTTGTTTCCTTGTTCTGTTTGTATCAGGATTAAGGAGCTTGAGGACTCTGAATTGTTGTTTAGCTCTCGCAGTGAAATACTTGAAGTTTCCTGCTGCCAGGCATCACTCTATGTGTTTGCTACTAGGATGATCACTCACTACTCATCACACTGCTAAATATTGTCTGGGCATTCACTATCGTGTCTGACATGCACAGAGAGAACTGTCATCATGTCTGGATTTATTTTTAAGACATTCTTTCAAATTCATTAACTATCCCTTCTTCATACTCTTGCATTTCTTACATCTTTTGTGACTGAAAAATCACTTCCAAAATTGAAGTGCAATGGAAGAACTTGTTGGGCAGAGTGAGGGTGGGAGGATGCTTGGAAATGCACTTGAGCAGTGCTCTGGTGTGTGTCACAGACCTGACTGCTGATGATGCAAACTGCTGGTAAGCAAAGCACCATTTTTGGGTTGTAAGCTACAGATTCTGTCAGTAGCTGAGTCGTCTGTCTTAGTCAGGTGTACCAATTTCTTCCCAAAATACTCAAAATGGAAAATAAGCTCTAAAGAGATGGATTAGCATTCTCTTCTCTTTGTTTTGGTTCCAAAGGGCATCATTGCTCGTTGTGTCCTATTTTGCCAGGCGTCAAATGGTTCAAAAGATGATTTTAATTAATTTCAGTTTTGCTGCTGCACTTTAAACACTTCCTGAGTAGTATAGTATGTGACAGGGCTTGAAGTGAAACTTTATTCTATAAATATCCTCCCAGTTTTAGTAAAAGGGCAAACTCCACAGGCAATTGCACTGAAAGTTTTTGCCTTGTCCTCTACCTTTCTGTCAACCCAACATAGAGCTGAACCATCCTTGCTTTGCAATGTGGATTTCATGGCAGATGAAAATAAATGATCATTTTCAACTTCAGGAGATGAAAATAAATTGTATGGAGAGCTCCACTTGCACTGAGAACAACTGAGACAACCAGGCAGCTAAAAGGCAGGGCAAAGATGCAGAAAAATCCAGAGCACACAGCTCTTCCCTGGTTTGCAGGACAATGGGTTTCACTTGCTCTTTATTTAATCTGAGAGAAAGGAATGGGGTTTTTTTCTATTTGGTAAATTGCTTTGTGGTCTTTTAGCCAAGACTGGAGGGCACAGAGTGCTGCTGAGGCATGGGGAGATTGGCTGATGGGCTCATGGGTGGCCTGGAGTCAGCTCTTGGGGCAGCTCTAGGCAAGGTTTCTTCCCTGATTTGGGGTGTCTGGAGGTCCCTGAAGTAATCTGAGTGATGAGGAATTGCTGTAGGGTGAGGGGGCATACAGAAGGACAAGGACTGTGCCGGTGCCCTGCTGGGCTGATTCTTGCTTGTGAACTCTGTCCCCCACTGGAGCTCAGGAGCCCCAAAGCCTTGGGGTTGCTTTCTTCCAGAAGCACAAAGTCAGGACACTGTTCCTCCTGAGTGGAGCTTTGTCCCTGTGCCATGGCTGCTCTGAAGCCATATGGAGGTGCCAGCGTGCTGCTTGCCAAGCTGTGCTGCCATGGTGGCACTGTGAGCTGTCCCCTGTGCAGGCTGGCAAGGGTTTGCAGGTGTCACTGCAGGTGTGGATGCTCACCTGCCACAGGCTAAACGCTTGTGTCAGGCTGCTCCTGCCAGGGGACACCACAGCCCACACTGCCATCACATCTCTGGGCTTGGCACCTTGCACTCTTTGGGAAGAGATGGCAGCCTGATAGTTTCTCTTAGAAGAAAACAGAAATATTTTAATTATATTTAGTATTTGAAATAATCCCTCCCTCCGCCCTCCTGGCCGGCTGCTAGCTCAGATTCTGGGGGGCTTTGGGTAAGGGATACTTCAAGATAGGGAAAGAGACCCAAAAGAGGCTCCTTACCTTGGAGTGTTCCAAGGCTTTATTCTTGAGGGGGTTCCAGGGGCAAAGAGAACGAACAAGGAAGAACATGGGTTTATGTAGACCCTCTGTCCCAGAACAGATAGCTGGCACTGAGCCAATTGGTCAGAGATAGGGGGGAAGGTAGAGTCAAACTTACATAGTTACAGGCTTTGGGGTTCCTTTTGGGGTAAACCACCCCCAGAGGGATACAACATCTCACCCTTTTTTGTTTAAGAAAGTTAGAGGAAAAGTATTAGGTTATACATAATGTGGAGTTTCTCTTTCCCACCAGTTATAATTGGTGGGGAAATCAGTTTGCCTTAGGTTTGCCAACTCTATGTGGTTGACTTCTGAGGTAGGAGGTATGAGACCATTGATAGCTTTGAAAACTAAACGACGTAGGATCCCGAATGCTAAGGTTACAAGGAAAAGGGTAATGTCTTGGTTTGGAAAGGCAGGTTTCTGCCAGGGAAACTGGGGTTCCCCTAGAATGGAGAATGTAAACCCCTCACACCCCACCAAATTATAATTTTGCAATCAAGGGCTCTCAGGCAAAGATTTTTGGGGATAGGAATAACAGTTCTTTACTAGGAATATTAACAATACAAATGTAATAGGAAACAAAACCACCCAACCAAACAAGCAAACAAACAAACAACAATTTTGGAAAACCCTGACAGAGTCAGAGCTACAACCTGACACCCTGTGGGTCAGGGTGTTAAAAGCAGTCCAAAAGTATGTCTTTCTGAAGTGGCAGATGTGATTCTGTTGGAGTAGAGATGATCCTGTAGAAAAACGGGTCCAGTGATGGTAAAAGGGATCCAGTGGTGGGGGGGGGGGGGAAGAGGGTGCAGTGGTGGTAAAAGGAATCCAGTGGCGATAGGAAAGGGTCCAGTGGATGAGAAGGGGTTCAGTCTTCCTCCCAGGAAATTGGGTGAAGCTAGCAGCTTTCCTGTCTGTGTCTCCGTTTATCCAGACAGCAAAACTGCCTGCCCCCCCCCACTGCCAGGGGGATGTGATCCATCTCACAATAGGGTGATAGAAATGCAGATGCACCGCTCTGGGGGCAGGGGTATAGCCGGAAGGGGGGGTGGGGTGGGTGTTCTAATGGCCCATTATTAGAAGGCGTTAAGCCTCTCTCCCACAGATGAAAATAGAATACACATATTTGGCTCAGCAATCTAGGACAGATAACAAGGAACAACAAAATTGTTTTAACTATAGAAATCCACTACCCTGTGAATCCCCAGCCCTTGAACAGTTCTTTGAACCAGTCGTCAGATTCTTGCTTCACTTGTCCGATCAGGTTGTTCATGCTCCGAAAGGCAGCGTGGACGTTTGGTGCTTTCGACGTCAGGTTCATGCAGCAGAGCCCTTCAAATTCCTGGCATTCATGTCCATGAAGTAACAGGAGAAAGTCGATCGCTGCGCAGTTTTGCAGCATGGCCTGTCTGGTAATTTCCTCGTCTTCTAGGAGGGCACTGATGACAGTTGATGTCATATTTGCCTGTTTGACTACCCAGCACTCTAGATGGCCCAATTCACCTAGAGCTTTGGCTGCTGCGGCCCACGGAAGAAACAGGGACACAGCAACTCTTTTTGACTTTGCCCAATGAAAAATGTCTGAATTACAATTTGAGTCCAATTTGTCAGCACTTCTCTTATGAATTTTGTTTGCCGAATTGTTTTTGTGAGTCCATTCACCAATTAGAATTTTGTTGGGTGTCAATACGGACAACCGCCCTACTGTACACGGTCCCCCTAAAAGCCGAGACGGAATTCCTGCCCATGCTCGATCCCCACAAATCAAGAACAAACCCTTAGGGAGGCTTTTGGGTCTTGAGTGAGATGGGTTGTCGGCTGCAACGTGGCTTAGGTTATGACACCACCTTTTTGCAGTAAAGTCGCCACGATATTGTTTTACATTGTGGTACTCATCAGTGTTAGGAGGTCTTGGATAGACAGAAAAATGTACGCAGTATGATGCAGGGGAGGAACCCAATAGCTCTAACTCCTGGGGTTCCTGAGCCATCTCGGGCAAGTTTGGTAACCACTCCACTAAGGGGTTCACAGTTACCACAGCTTTCTGCTGATTATTTTTGTATGGTTTGAGGGGAAATGACTTTGGAATTTCATTGGACATATGAGTGTCCAATCCCGCAGGAAACTCTCTAGCCTGCAATGGAATTCCTACCAGACAGGTGGACATAGGATTCTTTGCTGAAGCAGTGGACAAACATACGTTTTCCTGCTGAAGTGTCTGTGCCAGGGTCACCCAGATGTTTTGACGTGGCTGAGGGACGATCCATGCAGCTGCCAGACTGTTCAGCATTAACAAGATGACAATTTGGCTGAGGTTCATCACGGGGATGAATGGGAGGAAGGTTTTCTCTAAAAGGAAAAACACACATTTTTAAAACATGTTAAAAGTTTCTGTTACTACCGGAAGGAGTCCACACCTAGGAAGATTCTCTTTCCTCCATCCGACAGCATCTCCTCTTGGAGGCAGTAGCTACTTGCCTTTCATCCCCTTCTGCTGGAGATGGATTTTTGGGGACAAAAGGTTTCATCCACTTCTGGGGAATCCACCGAGGGCCTGAGGGAGTAGCTACGCACGCGTAGCCACGACCCCAGGTCACGAGCTCATAGGGACCCTTGGTTTCCCAAGTTTCTGGATCCCTAATCAAGACTGGTGGACGTTGGGACAGTTTGAACTGATTTCCACTGCTAAAATTACGAACCACAGGTGGACTCATGTTTTCAAATGAACAGTTCAGAAAACTGATGGTAAACATGGCTTTGCAGAGCTTCTGTTGTGGAGTCATCCACACAGTTGTGCTGCTCTGTTTAGCCAAGACCTGTTTGAGCGTCTGATGTGCACGCTCAACCACAGCTTGGCCTGTGGGGGATACCAGTTTTATGTTCCACTCCCCACTGCTGGACAAATTCCAGGAACTCCTTGGACACGTACGCTGGGCCATTGTCAGTTTTAATTTCTTTCGGAATCCCCAGCACTGTAAAAGCTTGCACTAGGTGTTGTTTTGCATGCACAGCTTTCTCTCCTGCATGGGCAGAGGCATACACTGCACCTGAATGTGTGTCAATGCTTACATGAACATATTTGAGGCGACCAAAACTAGGAATGTGTGTGATGTCTGTCTGCCACACCTCACAACTGCCAAGGCCTCAGGGATTAACCCCCATACCCATGGATGGCATGGCCTGGAGCTGGCAATTGGGACAGGTGGCCACGATAGCTCGAGCCTGGCTCCGTTTTAGCTGGAAATGACGGATCAGACCTGGCACATTTTGATATTGTTGGTGACTCAGCTTTGCCTGTTGGAAAATGTCAGGTAGATGTGCTTTTTCTACTGGTGCAGCAAGGGAGTCTGCTCGACGATTCCCCTCTGCAATTTCACCTGGTAAATCAGTGTGTGACCTTACATGCATCACAAAGAACGGATGTTCTCGATGAGAAACCAAATAAATCGTCTTTGGAAGCAACCTGAAGAGATGCTCATTCTCGATCTCTTTGAGCACAGCCTGCTCCGCTCTGGATACTATCCCAGCCACATATGCAGAGTCAGTCACCAAGTTAATTGGCTCTGAGAACTTCTCAAAAGCTCTTACCACTGCAGCCAGTTCAGCTACCTGAGGTGATCCCTCCACAAACTCCACATCAGCTTCCCAATGCTGAGTCTGAGGATTTCTCCAAGTCATCACCGACTTGTGGGAAGCCCCAGATGCGTCTGTGAACACTGTGAGAGCCTTGAGTGATCTCTGACTCGTTTTCTCACGAGGAATGAGGTGGAATTCCTCATTGAACAGCTTGTGGGATGGGGCATGGACTGATATTTGTCCCCTGTAGCTGTCCAAAGATAATTGGAGACTGGCATTGCTCTGGAGCAAATGCTCAAACATCTCTTTGGTCATTTCTTTGGAGAGTTCCTTCCCTCCTCTGAAAGTTTGATTGGGAGGTGAATACATGTAAAGTCACAACCAGCCAGTTCACGCAACCTCATCCTGGCCTTCTGAATCAATTGAGCTATCAACTCTTGTGGCTCAGTGATGGTCTTGGATCTTTGGTGCAAGAGGAAGACCCACTCTATGATTAAGATTGAATCTCTCTGCCCTTCGATCCATTGGTAAATCAAACCATGTAAGTGTGGCAGCTTTCCTAGCACAATGAAATGGAAAGGTAGGCTTGGTTCATACCTGTGAGCTTGTCTCTCTGACAAGGCTTTCTGTACCTTTTCAATTGCTGTCTTTGCCTCTGGGGTCAGTTCCCTGGGGGAGACCAGCTCCCTCTCCCCTTTCAATAAATTTAAAAGAGGGTCTAGGTCCTCATTTGTGAGGCCTTGCCAGGGTCTTACCCAATTCAATGACCCACACAGGGAGCAGAGATCTGCTAGGGTTTTAGGATTGCACTCAATTTCCAGTTTCTGAGGAACAACGGTCCTCGCTGAAATTTGCAAGCCCAGGTACTTCCAAGGTGGCATCCTTTGAACTTTGTCTTCCTGCAATTGAAATCCATCAGAGGTTAAAACCTTAACCACTAGGTCAAGCGTGTGTTGGAGTATAGAGTCATTGGGGGCACACACCAGCACATCATCCATGTAGTGAAGGATGATGGTGTCCTGTCTCTCGGCACGTACAGGTGACAGTAATGATTCTACGTACTGTTGGCATATGAAAGGTGATGATTTTAAACCTTGGGGAACAACTTTCCAGTGATATCTTTTCATGGGGGCTTGGCGATTCAGGGTGGGAACTGAGAATGCAAACCTTGGGGCATCTTCTGGGTGTAGAGGAATTTGAAAGAAACAATCTTTGATATCTAAAACAGCCAATTGCCAATCTTGAGGGAGCATTGTTGGAGAAGGCATCCCTGGTTGGAGTGGTCCCATGTCCTCTATCATTTTGTTTATTTCCCTGAGATCATGGAGCAACCTCCACTTGTCCTTTCCCGGTTTCTTTATTACAAAGACTGGGAAATTCCAAGTGCTTGTTGTTTCCTCTAGGTGGCCTTGAGCCACCTGTTCCTCCACAAGCTCCTCAAGCGCCTTGAGCTTTTCTTTGATCAATAGCCGCTGTGCTACCCATTTTGGGGTGTTATCCAACCATGTTAACTTGTGGGCAGGGCGCGTCACAGTGGCTATTTCTAAAAATCCTGGGGTGTCTTGGGAGTGACCAGTTGGACTCTCCACTGGGACATGGTGTCTCTCCCCCACAAGGGGGCTTTGTATCTTGCAACGAATGGACGGACACTTGCCACTTTTCCGTCAGGTCCCTCAATTTGTACAATGTTTTTTGAGATTTTTGCCAATGTGATTCCTCCTATGCCCTGAAGTTTGCCTGCCACAGGTTGTAATTCCCAGTGTGATGGCCACTTGCTCTCTGGTAATACGGTCACGCTGGCTCATGTATCCAGGACTCCTTCCACATGGAGGCGCTCTGACCCATTTGCTATATTGCATGCCATGGAAGGTTTGTCCTCTCCCACCACCTCCGCCCAGTAGACTTCCGGTGATTTTCCATCTGCCATTATCTCTGCCGGATTGGGAATGGCCTGGGCAAGAATTTGTCCCTCTGCTAGGTAGAATGGTGGGTGTTTGCAGCATGCCAACAGCATGAGGTGTGTTATCTTTCCCTTAATGGACATTGGAAATACCTCAGTCTCTTCGGGTGTGTGTGCGGTATCCCCAATAACAAAATACTCACTATCAATTTCCATGTGGTTAGCCGTCAGGTCCTGTGGGATTTTTGACAGGTCCACTGTAATGACTGTCCACTCAGCAGATATGAAATGAAAACCTTTGGTAGTCACGAGCCTATGTCAGGCACACGGCTGCCAAACCTTTTTAATTAAGCATTTGACATTTTCATTTTCCTGCACCCCCACCCCCTCCCCCTTTGTTGTTAAGAGAGAGGTATCAACCGGTGGGGAACCCCGTATATTTGTGTTTGCGCGTGTAATTGCATTGACTATGGGGACGCGCTGAGAAGCTAGTTTTTTTGTTTGCTGGACTTCTTTTTCTGGTTCTGGTTCTGGTTCTGGTTCTTAGGGCAGACTCAAGCAAAATGTCCAGGCTGTTTGCAGAGGTGGCAGATGATATGCTGTATGCGATTTTGTGATATTGGTTGCCTCCTTGGTTCAGGTCGCATAGGTGCTGAAGTTCTGGGGTGTGGCAGTCCAGGATTTCTTTCAGGTGCACTGAACAGCTCTGCTTTTCTGGTACAGGCTTCAATCATCTGAGCTAGGGTTGGCGATGGGTCTAAGGGAAGACTAAGGATAATCTTACGACAGGTTTCATTAGCATTCCTCTGAGCTATCTCCTTTATCAGCTTGGTCTGTATAGATGGCTGTTGCACTTGTCTTTCCACCTGTGTTCTCAGACGATCGACAAACTGCAAAAAATTCTCTGAAGGAAATTGTTTAATATCTGTGTAACTGCCCTTAATTTCAGTTGTTGGTAATTGATAGAAAGTTTTTTCTGCAGCACTACAAATTTTATCCAAAATTTGCTCTGATAATAATCGAGTTTGCTTTTCAGGACAATGTAATTAACCCTCACCACACAGATGATCTAGTGTTATATCATTATCATCATTATCCTGTGCTGCTTCAAGAGTTTGTTGGATCTCCTGTAATACTATTTTTAATGTTTTTTTCCACATGCATTCCCATAATTCATATTCTGAGGGTGTTAATAAACATCTGAATGAATCCTTAATGTCAGTAGGTACCAATTCATTTGAACTAAATGTAGCAGTTATCATGCTTTTAAAAATTTCACTGGATCTGCCAAATTCTCTCTGAATTTTGCATATCTCTTTTTTATCTTGATAAGGAAAAGGCTTATATTGTTTCCTTCCATTTTTCCTACCAAGATATTCCACAGGGGCAACAAAAGGAATGTTTTCATCAGATTCAGTTTGGGTTTGTGAAAGAGAAGGCATAGTACACCATCCCCTGTAAGGTTCAGTAGCATGCAGTTCACTCCCCAATCCTGGGGGCCACGATATAGATTGCTCTTGGTCCGCAGCCGTGAGAGAACCGCCCCCCCAACCGCGGCCGGGAGGAGGCGGGGGCCTCGTTCCCACCCCCCCCCCCCCCCCGCTGCCGGGGGCGGCAACGTTGCTGCCGCCGTGCGGGGCCACGCCACTGCTGTCACCCGTGCCACGTCCACTGCCGCGGCTGCCCGCACAAGCGCCGCCCACGCTGCTGTTGCCCTCGCAGCCGCAGTTCACCGCAGCGTGGGCGCCCTGGCCCACTGCAGCAGCGCCGTCCGCACAGCCGCTGAACGCACCCGCTGCTGTTTCCGCGCCGCGCTGGGGCTGCGCCGCCCCTCCCTTCCCCCCACCCAATCCGGGGTTGGGGCTGCAGAGGGGCGTCCTGTGGTCGTGGTCGCCGGGGTAACAGGGGGCGGAGGGAAAGCACGGAAATGAGTTAGAGTGAGGGGTGGGGTTTGTGGAGAGAAATGGGTTATGGGAAGAAGACGACCCGACCGCGTGGCGGTCGCCATTGTTGTCCCAGCTCTCGGTGTAGTTTGGTGGCTGGGTGGTGTCTCCGTTGGAAACAGAAGACTGGGAGGGTAGAAAGGGATTGTTTAAGGTGGTTTTTTTTCGGCTGGCTGCTGTGTTTCGATTCCAGGACATACTTGCATGCTTTCAAGAAAATTGGAATGAATTTCGGAGCATTTTTATCATTTTTCTCCGCTTTCACGGTCAGTATATGCCCTATATTATCCCAAAATGAGACTGAATTAACATTGAGCACATTAGAATCCGGAAATTCAGCAGATAACCATGAGGTAAAGTTTCTTTGTAGCTTATTAGGGATTTTAAGATCTTTTAAAACAGGTTTAAGCTTTTCTATTAAACTCTTTGGTGGACAAGATGAAGATGGTGTGGCTCCCATGTTTCTGGTGTTTTTAGAGTGCAATCCTGTCCAATCTCTAAACCTCTGAGTGAGATATAACAGACAAGCAGGACTTCTCTCCCCCTCCCGCTTTCTACAGAGACCCGGGAGGGGACAGGGGTGCTCCAGGGGGAAGCGGCGCCTTGGGCTCCTCCCCGGCTCCGGGGGCTGTGGGGGGGTCACACCGCTGTCAGGGGAAACCCTTACCAAAGCCTGCAACCCCCAAAAACGGGGATTTCTCAGGACGCCGGCACCAGACGTACCCGAAAACCAAAAAAACCTGCGGTTTCACAACCTTTACTGCGCGCCGCGCTGGGTCCTAATGTTCACCCGCAGCCAAAGGTTTTTCTCCCGCCGCGGCGAAATTACCCTCCCCCCCCCCCCCCCCCCACGGTACAGGGGGGGTCTAGAGCTTATGTAGAGCTTATGGGGTTGCCCTGCTCTTTTTCGCTACAGAAGCTCCCTATCTGAATTGACCTGTATGAGTAACACAGGCTCCCGATTCACCTTCAACACCTCCAGCCACACAAAAAGTGACTGAATCAGTGAGGAAGTAGTTGAACAGTCCCAAAAGCTTTTGAGATCTTGAATATGAGACTCCAGCTTCTTGCGTGGTTTTGAGACCACGTTGGACACCAACTGAAATAATCCCTCCCTCCGCCCTCCTGGCCAGCTGCTAGCTCAGATTCTGGGGGGCTTTGGGTAAGGAATACTTCAAGACAGGGAAAGAGACCCAAAAGAGGCTCCTTACATCGGGGTGTTCCAAGGCTTTATTCTTGAAGGGGTTCCAGGGACAAAGAGAACGAACAAGGAAGAGCATGGATTTATCTAGACCCCCTGTCCCAGGACAGATAGCTGGCACTGAGCCAATTGGTCAGAGATAGGGGGGAAGGTAGAGTCAAACTTACATAGTTACAGGCTTTGGGGTTCCTTTTGGGGTAAACCATCCCCAGAGGGATACAACAAGTATTAGTCCTGCATAGACACAAATGCCAGCATGATTTATATAATTTAGCAGTATGTTCCTCTCTGCTGAATTATGTGTAATTGTGTAGATATGGTCACTTTAAATATTTTATAGGCTTGTGTAATGTAAGACAGAGTGTAGCCTGTAGGGCCAGCAAGAAATCTTGCTGTATGACTTTTATTTAATTTTATTTCAGTAGTTTAGTAATTCATTTTAGTTGGATTTGAACATAGGATTGAGCTTGTGGTTAGAGGGTAACCTGCTGCTGTAGTTCTTGGATGGACAAGTCAGGTGGTTGAACAGTCAGCAGAGATGAGCTGTGCACATGTTGGGGTTGGCAGCTGATGAAGAATATTTGACCTGTTTGCTGCTTCAGAGGCAGTGTGTGGGAAAGATTTGAGCTGGAGAGAAGCTTCATGACAGGGTAGGGTTGTGTCTCCTGGAAAATGCAGACTTGCCCAAAGGAGAAGTGTTTTAATGAAGCAGGAAGGGTTCCTTTGGCCACCAGTGTCATTTGCTGGTGTTTTACCTGCAGGCAGGATTTTGTTTCTGCAGCATGTTCCTCTGCTTCCTGTCCCTGCTTAAGAGAAAATAGGTGGGGACAAAGCTGCAGTTTTGCCCTGGACACTGGATGCAGCTGGGCCTGGTGGGTGTTACTGTAGTTGGCAAAATGCTTAGTGTAAAAAGGGAGTCATTCTTCTGTGTGTGGTGGCCACTGTGTTTTAGATCATCTCCTTGCAATCAGCAATTCTTCATTGGCCATGGGCCCTGATTCAGTGAAGTGCTGAATACTTCTGCAGTGCAGAATGCACTAAGGATGCTCAGCAGCTTTGCAGGCTCTGATCTCTGACTGACACAGTACATGACCCACAGCTCACCTGATTTTTGTAGTCATTTGCCTTGTACAAAAAAAAAAAAATCTGCCATCTCTATCAAGAGAGAATATTTGTATTTATTTGCAGGATGGGTATCGTTGAAGTCAGATGTCATCCTTGTCAGATTTTGCCGCTGATCATGTCATAGGTGGTTTGAATATGACTTAGTCCAGTGAAATATTTAATATCAGCCTGTTTGAAGTGCAGCGTCCATAACAGCTGCTCATTTTTGCCTGATAAAACACAAAAATCTCTCACTAGCATGCTTTTCATTTGGAATTGTCTGGCTGAGGATTTCTGATCTCTTCTGGTTTTATCTGCATAGAAGTTTTTAGTTGCTCAGGTAGATTGCTGGAATTTGAAGTGTAAAACACAGTGTAAATTAAACAGTTGTCCACCCAAAGAGCCTCTGCAGGAACTGTGTAAATAGATTATAGTAAGGATTTTTAGGAAGCTCAGCTATATGTCAGCTTAAGCTCTATTTTTTCTTTTTTCTGTTTTTTTTTTTTTTTTTTTTTTTTTTTTTTTTTTTTTTTTTTTTTTAATCTCCTTTCAGGGCTGTGTGTAACATAGGAGCCTTTTGAGGCTGACGCAGAACAAGACTGTGTCACCTCGTGTCTGCTCTGTTGACAAAAAACATGTTATTGTGGGTGACCACAATGGAACTGAATAAATCCAGGACTTTGCATCTTACTTTGACAAAGCAAGAGAAGATCAAACCCTCCACACTTTCAAAGAAACTAAAGACTTTATAGTCTTCTTGAGTTCAAAAATTTGTACTCACAGATCTTTTGGTTATTTGTGAAGCCTTTTCTAGAGGGATAAAACTGATCATAATTGGATACAATTGCAGCCCAATACTCTTTACTTGGAGTGAATGTCCAGATTTTGTTATCAGTTGCTTTGATTTCTCTGAAATCATCAAGGCTGCCTCTCAAGAACTGAGATGTAATAGCTCTGAGCTGTAATGAGAGGAATGCAGGGCACAGGAGTGCAGAAACCTGCACGAGCTGCTGCAGATCAGGTTCCTGCTCTGGCCCTGCAGTGTCGGAGCAGCCTCTGTGGCCCCAAACCCTTCAGTCCTGGTGCCCAGTGGAAAACATCCCTCTGGGGAGCTGCTTTTCTGTCCTCCTTCAGCAGATCCCTGCTGGCAGCTCCTCTTGGAGACTGGGTCTCCATCCTGGCAGGGCAGGCTGGTCACCATTCCCAGTGCTTTGGGTTTCTGCCTGACACTGCCAAGAGACATTTTGTGTCTTTAGCACAGCCTGGCAGGTTTCCCTCTGCCCTCCCCCTGTTCCCATCCCATCTCTGCAGTCACTGTTAAATCATTTTGCCTCTGCACCTTGCCCTGGTCCTCCTGCAAGGCAACAGTGCTACTTGGCTGTTGGTGAGGCCATGTACAAATGGTTCAGAGTGGTTTCTCTTCCAGGAAATTCAATTTCCCTTCTCCTCACACGAGCTGCCAAAAGATCACAGCTGCTGGGAAGACTTAAAATCCAAAAAAACTTTTGATAAGTTACATGGGTGAAGGCCCTTTGGATTAGAGCCAAATAAATGGTGTGTTTTGGTTTGTGGACTGTAGAGAAATATTGGAGACAAAGATGGCAGATAGGGGAACTGCATAAATACGAGGTTTTTTTGGCAGTTTTCAACTAAGGAACAGTAACTTTAAGAAGTTATGAAGGGTTGAACAAAATATTTTGCATAGCAAATTTTTTTTATTTCAGCGCTGACCTTTAAACAAATCTAATAAACCTCAGAATTGTTGCCATTTGAAATCAAAAGACAAAATATCAAATCCTAATTTTGAATGTCTTTTGTTAATTTTAATCGGCCTTTTTCCTTGAAAAAGTTTGTCTGAAAAATATCACCTACTACTTATGATGCCAGACAGCATATTTTATGAGACATTTGTGTTTTGACAAAGCAAACTTTGTCATACAATTTGGTTTCACATATTTTTATACCAACATTTAAATGTTGGGCTTGAACTGCTCAGCTGTAAGAAAATACATTTATAATCTCCTTACAGTCATATATTCTTGCATGCTGAAAGGTTTGGTTAGAGTAATTTGTAACTCTTCCAGATAATTTTAAATAATACATGATTTAGAAGAAAAAAGGAATGGCAAACAGAAGCTCAGAAAGTAGCTTTTCATCTGATCATGTGAAAGACAACTGCAGAGCTTCCAGCAAAGCTTGCCAGTGACTGAATGTTGCTGATGGAAGGATCCCACACTTGGATTTGAACCCATTGGCCAAGCATGCTGTATAGGTGGCCAAAATAATTAATTCTCCTTTTAGAGAAAACACCTGTCCCTGCTGTGTCCAGTCCTCTGCTGCTGATTCCTCTTGGCAGCAGAAAGGGATAGAACAAGTGTGCTCTATTTTAAAAAGTACTTTTGTCACTGCAATAGTCTATTCTTACCTTCCAGATGTACCTCTTAAAATACTTTTTCTTAGTCTGTCCATGCAGTCTGTGCATCTCCTATGTGACTTCCAGTGCTTTCATCTTTGGACCCAATTCTGGCTGAGGGCAGGGGGAGTTTTGGTTCAGTAATGACCAGAGCACTGGGTTTTGCTGGGAGCTGTGTGTGCTGTGGGTTAGGGGAGGCAGGAGCATCGTGGGGCTGTGTTCTCGCTGAGGTTGTGTTGCTGTGTTTGATGTCCAGCTCTGGGAAAGTGGGAAACGTCATGCACTGAAATCGTTGTTGCACTGAAAGTGCTGGTTGAGATCTGGACAAACGACTTGGCTTCCGAGTGCTGGGTGCTGAAACCTCTCCTTTTTGAAACAGGGTTTAGAAAGTTGCATGCATTTATTTCTCTAGAGACTCCTCTGTGGGGAGTGAGTCCTTTGAACTGTGCTGCTTGTGACACAGGAAGTGCTGGCAAGTTTTGGGATTGTTTGATCTGGACTATTTTCATAACCATGTTTCAGGTAGAAATATTCATTGTTTCAGAAGAAAGCTGTCAACAAGCTTGTTTTAATTCCTTTGTTTGAACAAATGTTTGTGACAATCATTTCACCTCCAAGATGCACAGAACATGCATATGAATGCAGCCAAAGCAAGCGAAATAATTTATTGCTGCAGATATTCTTAGGAAAACGAGCTGATGTATTTGCACGGAGCCAAAATGTTTTTCATCTTGGAGACTGACCAAAGTCGTCAAGACCCCAGCTGGAGCTGAGCAGGAAGGACATTGGGTAGAAGAGCTTTCTTGCTTTGATCTTTTTTTTCCAAGCTTCAAGTTAAGATCTTAAATTCCCTCCTTTGCATGTGTGTGCCAGGAGGAATATAATTACCAAAGCGATAAGAACATTGATTAATGCTGCCTAGGCTGTTGATAACACCTGTTTTAAAAGGTGAAAGTTTTTCAGTGTGTACACTCCTGTGTTGTTATACTGGAATGTGTAGTCAAGAATTCAGCATTTTCCTCATGACTCCTGGTGTGTTGAGTCATCACGCAAGCTCCCGTTTGCTCTTTATTATTCATTTATTTCATTACCTTATTTGAAATGACTTGGAAGAAAGGGTATCAAAAGCCTCTAGCTTTTTGATTCAGTATGTTCTTTTTTCCCTAAAAAAAAAAAAATAAATCTATTTACTAATCAGTGAGCGTCCACACAGTGCCAGAGCTGAGCTGGAAATAGAACAGTGACTTCACCAGTGAGTTTTATAATGGAAAAACTGAAGTTAGTATGGATTTTGCAATACATGTAGAGCAGTGTGAACAGCTTTACAATGACTGAAACTTCATAATTATATCAACATGAAGAACAAGCCAGTATTTAGATGGGGAGTCAGTTCTTTGCTGCTTTCTTCCTGGAAGTCCCAGGGCCATAAGAATTTAACAATCTGTGAATAAATAACTATTTAGCTCATCAGAGATGGTGTTACAATTCTTACTGACTCTGAAATTGCTTAAAGCTTCTAGATTTAATAGGAAAACTGCAGTTGCAACTACATAATTGTCTGGATAACTATTATTGATTGTAATAACATTACTCACAGTTTAATACTCATGGTATTATAGAGTATACTTGATTTTGGGGCAGAGAAGTGACATATAAAAGCACCCTCTTCAGTTAAATTCTAGGAGACGGAAAATGTTTAGAATGTTGGAGGGAGATATTACATAAAAACAAATATTTACCTAATGTAATCAAACTCCTCTTTAAATCAGAACAATAGTGGGAGTGCAGTTACTATGGTTCTGTATAATTTTGTGCTATATTTGACAGAATTTGGCAGGACTAAAGCCACAGCTGATTATCTGATTTTGAAAGGGAAGAGAAGAATATGTTAGGTTTGCATCTCCAATCTGTCCTCAGGATGATGGCACATGCTCTCTTGCTAGCCCTGAGCAAGGAAACAATCCAAATAAATATTTACCCAAATTACCTTGCAGCACTGCAGGGCTGTGATGGTGAGTGTGATTTTGGAAGACCCTGCCTTTGGATGCCTGCCCTCCTGCTCTGGTTTCAGAGCCCCCCTGTCTCAGCCTGTGTCCCCATGTCCCCACCCTGGGGCCAGCAGCCCAGCCATCCATGCTGGGGGATGTCCCCTCCTGCTCTGACCCAGCCTGCCCAGCCATGGGGTCCCACTGGGCTTGAGCCACTGGGGATCTCCCAAAGTGCTTCTGGAAGCTGAACAAAGCTGGTGGGGTAAAGCATTCTCCCAGTTACGCCCTGGAAATCCTGATTTGCTGACCCCCAGCTGGCACCGGGCAAGGTCCTGTTCCCCTGGACTTTTCAATGGTGCAGGACTATGTCAAGTGATGGACAGATGGAGACACTAAGGGTAAATTTGTTGGTATGCTTTTATGGGGGTTTCTGTTCATTTTTTGAATTAATCTTTTGCAGTTGGGCTAAATGTGAGTTCTGCCTATTGTTTCGGGCTTTGAACATGAGTGTGCAGTAATAGGAGATAATTAGCACAATGACAGTAAATCACCCAATCGCTTGAGCCATCTGATATGGCACAGAGTCTTTGTGTGCTTCATGAGTAACCTTTCACAGACCATTTCATGCTTCAGCACTGCAGAAAATAGAAGTGTAGGAGTGATAGCAATGTCCTTCCCTGACAACACATAATACTCATTTCCCCTGGTCTCTCACCTGTTTCTTTGTCACATCCTGTTTCCACTTGCATTAGAAAGGCACAGAGAGGTTGCTGGCAGGTTGGGGAGTGCCAGGAGTGCTGGAATGGGCATTGCATGTGGACTGGACATGGTTGTTTGTCCAGCTGATACACCAATGGACTAAATACTGCAGCTGGGAGGAGGAAAAGGGTGTGGTGAAAGGAAGCACTGTGTAAGATGAAGTTGAGAATATGATTATTTTTCACATGTGGCATCAAATTTTGGAAATACTGATCTTTTTACATTTTTCTATTGAAAAAAGCATGCCAAATTTTCCTCTTATGTAGAAAGATTGGATATTGTTAATGCAATGAACAAAAATGGCATTTTTGTTACACTTGATGAAACCACAAAAGATGAATTCCCTTGTTCTTTAAAAGTAGTCATGGATATAACTGATTTTTTAAATGTAATTTTAAGTACTCAAGTTTTTTCTCTCATTTTATTGTAGAAGTATTTCAACTTCATTTTTATCTGTATTGAAATTATAAGGAGAAGTAATGATATATTGAGAATGCAGCCAATGAGTATATGCATTCAGACATCTAATTTTTATTTGTCCCTAAGCAATTATGATAGTCTTGTTTAAGGAGCAGTGCTCCTTGTAGTTTACTGTGTTGGATAGGTTGGATAGAGGTAATCCCAGTCTTGCTGGTCCAGTTTGGCAGTTTTCAAGTTTAGTTGGGCCATAGAGGCGTGCTGTGGACAAGCATAAAATGCTGTATTTTGGGGTGTGCAGATCATGTTTGTGTTGTTGCTTTCATTATTCACAGTATGTAGGATGCTTTCCTTTCTGAAAAAGGAACTCATTCACACAGCAGTCTGAAAATTCCTGATGGCTCAAACTCCACTGGATTCCAAGCCAGCATCTTGCAACAGTGAGCTCTCCTGGCAGCGTGCCCTGCTGGAGCTGCTCCCCGCCCCCCCTCCCCCCCCCCGTGTTGTCGTTCTGCATTTCCATTTGGGAGCAATTGTGTTTACCCGTGTCTCTGGGTGAAGCCGGAATTACTGCCTGCTTGTGGAGCACTTCAAGGACGTAAAATAAGTGCTGGAGATGTTGATTTATCTGGTGCCTCAGAGGAGTAGCTGGCTCTGAACATCCTGAAGGCATGCTCTGGAGACCAGCACTTTGAATGGCGCTTTAGGAGGCTCTGGCCAGCTTTGGCCCTTGGTCTCTTCCCCCAGACAAGCTCTGCTTCCTCCAGAGCACGTGGACTCTCCTTCTGTGTCTGCTTTCTGCTTCCCCTCCAGCCAGCCAGCCCCCTGCCTGTGTTTTATTCGATTGTGAAAAACGATGTTTCACCTTTTTATATTAATTTATAAGTTTAATAAAAAGAAAATAGAATAAAAATAGACAATAAGGAGACAAAAGAAGATAGCTTCTCAGCTGAGGGTGCAAAGCAACACACCACCCATTCCAAATTTCTTGGTATTTAAAAGTCTTGATGTTACATATTTAAATAAGCTAATGCATGATTCAAATATTCATTTTGGTTTCAAGACTCCCCTAAGCATACAGTTTATCTGTGGGATTCCACGCAGTCTAGATGTATGTTGCAAATCTGTCTTCCGAAGATTCAAACTCTCAAAGTCTTAATTGTTTCTTATCAGAAATCTTTAGTTCAGGAATTACAGATGTCCCTTCTGTTTTCTATCTAGTTGAGGAGTTAAAAAAAAAAAAAACCCATCTCTACTTTGTTACAATCTGAAAATATACCTTCATTACATTTTCAAATTCCACAAATAAAAGGAAATACGGTACAACTTTCTTACATTATATGTATAACATTCATCTCAGTATTTGTGAACAGCCAACTCTAAAATGTGCATTTATAACACTGTGAAGTTTAATTCTTCGTTGCCTAGGGTGAAGTCTTACAAATGGTTGTAAATAGCATTGCCGTCTTCCATTAACAGCAGAATGATTTGCTTGCTTTGCTGCTATTTAGCCTGGCTGAAACAAGCTTCTGGCATACAATTCCTTGTGCTGGTCATTAAACCCTGTTAATAATGTGCTGTGTGAGATGCCATCTGTCCATTCAGAGATACTCCTGTCTGCTGAGGAATAATATACTGTCATGCTGAGGCAGGTTTGTGTGGGGCTGTTACAGAGGCCCCATTTGTGCTTTGTTTGAATCTGGAATAAGGGAGTGTCTTGGTTTGGAAAGACAGATATCTGCCAGGGAAACTGAGTTTCCCCTAGGATGGAGAATGCCAACCCCTCACACCCCAACGAATTATAATTTTGCAATCAAGGGCTCTCAGGCAAAGATGTTGGGAATAGGAATAACAGTTCTTTACTAGGAGATATTAACAATACAAATATGATAGGAAACAAAACCACCCAACCAAACAAACAAATAAACAAATAAACAATAATTTTAGAAGAAAACCCTGACAGAGTCAGAGTTTCAATCTGACCCTGTGATTCAGGATGTTGAAAACAGTCCAAACGTAAACAGTCCAAACACTTCTGAAGTGGCAGACGTGATCCTGTTGGAGCAGAGATGATTCTGCGAAGAAAACCGGTTCAGGGGCCGCGAGGAGGGAGACAGGAATGGCGAGCACAGGAGACGAAGAAGATCTTGCCACACCGCAGCGAAGGAAGCGCCGAGCACCCAGCTCCTGCAGCAGGGCCGAACCGCCAACTCCTGGCCACCTCCCCTCCCCCCCACCCCCCACCGCCAGGGCATGAGATGTATAGAAATGCAAATGCACCGCACAGGCTGGGGAAGGTAACAATGGCCTATCAAGGTGGGTCATCAGGCCCCAAAACAGATGTAAATAGAATATACAAAACCCAGCTCCACAACCCAGGACATTATCCACCCCTTATTCTATTACCATCTGTATCATACCTAAATTAATAAACTCCACTATACAGAATGAACCCTCACACTCAGTTCTCACTTAGGATTAGGTTTTCCTGTGGTACACAACTGGTTTTCCCATTTTTCTGCATTACCCACCAAGTGTTACCAGGTCCTTGAGCAAAAACAATCCCACGGGTGGGTTCACCTTTGCCCAAGGTGGGGTTTACCCAAACAGTCTTTCCTAAGATACCTCTCATATGTACCACAGGGACTTTGTCTCCATCCACTGTGTGCAAAGGGGTAGACTGGGCAGGACCAGCTCGATTAATAGACCCTCGGGTGTTGACCATCCAGGTGGCCTTTGCTAAGTTCACTTCCCAATTTTTGAAGGTCCCCCCGCCAAGTGCTTTCAGGGTGGTCTTAAGCAGTCCATTGCACCGTTCAACTTTCCCGGCAGCTGGTGCATGATAAGGGATGTGATATATCCATTCAATGCCGTGTTCCTTAGCCCAGGTGTTTATGAGGCTGTTCTTGAAATGAGTCCCGTTGTCCGACTCAATTCTCTCAGGGGTGCCATGTCTCCACAGGACTTGTTTTTCCAGGCCCAGGATGGTGTTCCGGGCGGTGGCATGAGGCACAGGATAGGTCTCTAGCCACCCGGTGGTGGCTTCCACCATGGTCAGCACGTAGCGCTTGCCTTGGCGGGTTTGGGGCAGTGTGATGTAATCAATCTGCCAGGCCTCCCCATACTTGTACTTGGACCACCGTCCACCGTACCAGAGGGGCTTCACCCGCTTGGCCTGCTTGATGGCAGCACACGTCTCACAGTCATGGATGACCTGTGAAATACTGTCCATGGTTAGATCCACCCCTCGGTCTCGTGCCCACTTATAGGTGGCATCTCTGCCCTGATGACCTGAAGCATCATGGGCCCACCGAGCTAGGAACAACTCTCCCTTGTGTTGCCAATCCAAGTCTACCTTGGATACCTTTATCCTCGCAGCTTGATCTACTTGCTCGTTGTTCCGGTGCTCCTCATTAGCCCGACTCTTGGGGACATGGGCATCCACATGGCGGACTTTCACAGGTAGTTTCCCTACCCTGATGGCAATGTCCTTCCACTCATCAGCAGCCCAGATTGGTTTTCCCCTACGCTGCCAGTTGGCTTTTTTCCACCTTTCCAGCCAGCCCCACAGAGCATTAGCTACCATCCATGAATGAGTGTAGAGGTAGAGCTTCGGCCACTTCTCTCTTTCAGCAATGTCCAGGGCCAATTGAACAGCTTTGAGTTCAACAAGCTGGCTTGACCCACCTTCTCCTTCAGTGGCGTGTGCAACCTGTCGTGTGGGGCTCCATACAGCTGCTTTCCACTTCCGGTTCATCTCTACGATGCGACAGGAACCGTCAGTGAAAAGAGCGTAGCGTGTTTCTTCTGCTGGCAGTTGGTTGTATGGTGGAGCTTCTTCAGCCCGGGTTACTTGCTCTTGTTCTTCTTCGTCAGTGAGACTGAAGTTCTCAGCTTCTGGCCAGTTGGTGATTACTTCCAAAATCCCAGGGCGATTCGGGTTACCAATACGGGCGCGCTGAGTGATGAGGGCGATCCATTTGCTCCATGTGGCATCGGTAGCATGGTGGGTGGAGGGAACCTTTCCTTTAAACATCCACCCCAGCACCGGTAGTCGGGGTGCCAGGAGGAGTTGTGCTTCAGTGCCAATCACCTCTAAGGCAGCTTGAACTCCTTCGTAGGCGGCCAAGATCTCCTTCTCTGTGGGAGTGTAATTGGCTTCAGACCCTCTGTAGCTTCGGCTCCAGAATCCCAGTGGCCGGCCTCGAGTCTCACCTGGTACCTTCTGCCACAGGCTCCAGGACAGACCATGGCTCCCGGCTGCAGAGTAGAGCACATTCTTTACCTCTGGTCCCGTCCTGACTGGGCCAAGGGCTACTGCATGTGCGATTTCCTGCTTGATCTGGGCAAAGGCGTGTTGCTGTTCTGGGCCCCAGTGGAAATCGTTCTTCTTGTGGGTAACCAGGTAGAGAGGGCTCACAATCTGACTGTACTCAGGGATGTGCATCCTCCAAAAGCCAATGGCCCCTAGGAAAGCTTGTGTTTCCTTCTTGTTGGTCGGTGGGGACATGGCGGGGATCTTATTGATGACCTCAGTGGGAATCTGACGCCGTCCATCTTGCCACTTCACTCCCAGGAACTGGATCTCTTGGGCAGGTCCCTTGACTTTGCTCTTCTTGATGGCGAAACCGGCTTCCAGGAGAATTTGGATGATCTTCTCTCCTTTCTCAAAGACTTCCATTGCCGTGTTCCCCCACACAATGATGTCATCTATGTACTGTAGATGGTCCGGAGCCTCACCCTTTTCCAGTGCATCCTGGATCAGTTTATGGCAGATGGTGGGACTGTGCTTCCACCCCTGGGGCAGCCGATTCCAGGTGTACTGCACACCCCTCCAGGTGAAAGCAAACTGGGGTCTGCACTCTGCTGCCACAGGAATGGAGAAGAAGGCATTGGCAATGTCGATGGTTGCGTACCACTTTGCTGCCTTGGACTCCAGCTCATACTGCAACTCCAACATGTCTGGCACAGCAGCGCTCAGTGGTGGCGTGACCTCATTCAGACCACGGTAATCCACTGTCAGTCTCCATTCCCCACTGGGCTTACGCACAGGCTAGATGGGGCTGTTAAAAGGTGAATGAGCCTTACTGACCACCCCTTGGCTCTCCAGTTTACGAATCATCTCATGGATCGGGGTCACAGAGTCTCTGTCAGTGCGGTATTGCCGACGGTGCACTGTTGCTGTGGCAATTGGTAACTGTTGTTCTTCAACTCTTAGCAGTCCCACAGCAGAAGGGTCATCTGAGAGACCAGGCAAGGTATTCAGTTGTTTGATCTCTTCCGTCTCTACAGCAGCTACTCCAAAAGCCCAACGATATCCTTTTGGGTCTTTGAAATATCCATTTCTGAGATAGTCTATGCCGAGGATGCACGGGGCCTCTGGGCCAGTCATAATGGGGTGTTTCTGCCACCCATTCCCAGTTAAACTCACTTCGGCTTCCACTACAGTCAGCTGCTGGGACCCTCCTGTCACCCCAGAAATAGAAATGGGTTCTGTTCCTACATACCCTGATGGCATCAGGGTACATTGGGCACCAGTGTCAACCAAAGCCGTGTATTTTTGTGGGTCAGATGTGCCAGGCCATCGGATCCACACAGTCCAATAGATCCGATTATCCCTTTCCTCTACCTGGCTAGAGGCAGGGCCCCTCTAGCACTGGTTGTCCCCTTCCTGAGCATACATACTAGAAGTTCCTTCAAGGGGATTCAACACAGCATTGGCAGCTTGGTTATAGGAGGCTGAGGCTACTTTCATTTTCGTAGATCCCCCTTGGCGATTGTTCCTCTCCTTGAGCTCACGCACCCGTGCTGCCAGGACAGAAGTGGGTTTCCCATCCCACATTCCCATGTCTTCCCCATGGTCACGCAGATAAAACCACAGGTCAGCTCTTGGGGTGTACCCTCTCTCTCGAGCTGGGGGTCGTTGGGGTCTAACTCTGGGGCCTGTGACTCGCACTGGTGCCACATTGGAACTGTTTGTCCTCATCTCCTTCCTCACCCCCCTTATCTCTTCTTTGAGTTCTTTAACCACGGCAGAGATATGAGCCTGCATCGGGCCATTGATCATACTTTCATAATTCCTAAGCTTATTGGCAACAGACCCCACTGTCTCTCGATTGTCCTCAGCATTAATTGTTGCAATAAAGGTGGTGTACTGAGATGGCCCTAGATTTGCCAGATTCCACAACATCTGCCCTGTGCATTTAACCTTGTCAGGGTCATTATCATGCTGTCCAGTCCTCCCAAAAAGTACCTCCAGCACCGCCACTTCCCTCAGCTGTTGGATCCCTTCCTCCAGAGTTTTCCAGCGCATTCTATGGTGGTGCTCCTGCATTCTTTCTTTGTGGATAAATCTCTCTCTCACACTCATTAAAAGCCGCTCCCAAAGGGAAAGGGGTCCTGGCTCTCTTACAAATACCTGATTTATACCTGAGTCCTGGGTCAAGGGTCCCAAATTCCTTGCCTCACCACTGTCCAATTGCACACCAGTACCCATGAGGTCCCAAACCCGAAGTAGCCAGGCTGTGTAAGCCTCACGCCCCCACCGTACAATATCTTTTTGCAGGTTACGGAGACTTTCATACGACAGGGACTTGGTGATGATCTGAACATGTGATTCCCCTGCAGATTGTGAGGGCCCTCCTTTCTTATTGTCTGGGTTTGCTGTTTTCACCTTAGATTTCTTTGTTTCCACAGGGGCAACTGCTGCTGGCTGTGACTGCCCCTGTGGTTCAGCTGGGACCTGAGCAGTTGTAATCTCTGTGGGTTTCATTGCTGCACCATCAGGCTCTCTTTTGTCAGGGCAGGGGAAGGATTTCCCACTAGCTGGGGAAATGTACTCCCTCAGCATCTGGCCCATCTTCTCCTGCATCTCCTTCATCAGAGCCCCCACCCAAACCGGGTGGTTTATCTCTGAGGCAGGCTGTGGGGCAGGAGCGGACTCTTGGGCTGCATTCTTATTCTCTGGGGTACTTATTAAGGTGCTTACCCAGGCCAATTTCCCCTTATCTCTGAATGCCAAACAGAACAGGCATACCAGCAACACCAGCCACTGTATGATATCATTAGCCCTCAGAGATTTCAACCCTTCAAAAACTGGTGGGGTGGACCCAAAAAACTGTGTGAAGGGCTGGGAGAAAATTTCCCCCGGTGCCATTTCCTCACAATAGGTACCATTGTTAAAGTAACCCCAGAAGCACAGAGTTAGCGTATGATAGCTATGAATCTATGTGCTTGCTTTCCAGAGGAAGTTAAAAATCCATGAATTTCTCGCCTTATTAATCCACAAAATAAACTGGATGCCAGCCACAGTAGCCTTAGTCATAGGACCCATATTTACATAAGGAGTAGCAAATGGCAGAAATACAGCCACCACCACGTGCCACCCAAACCAGGGAAAGCTAGACCACATTATTCTGGCCAGTGGGCTTTTATCTAATACGCAAGAACTGTTATTCCTCTCTCCCAATGCCCTCGTGCCCCACCCTTGGGCGCCAAAATCTGTCTTGGTTTGGAAAGACAGATATCTGCCAGGGAAACTGAGGTTCCCCTAGGATGGAGAATGCCAACCCCTCACACCCCAACGAATTATAATTTTGCAATCAAGGGCTCTCAGGCAAAGATGTTGGGAATAGGAATAACAGTTCTTTACTAGGAGATATTAACAATACAAATATGATAGGAAACAAAACCACCCAACCAAACAAACAAATAAACAAATAAACAATAATTTTAGAAGAAAACCCTGACAAAGTCAGAGTTTCAATCTGACCCTGTGATTCAGGATGTTGAAAACAGTCCAAACGTAAACAGTCCAAACACTTCTGAAGTGGCAGACGTGATCCTGTTGGAGCAGAGATGATTCTGCGAAGAAAACCGGTTCAGGGGCCGCGAGGAGGGAGACAGGAATGGCGAGCACAGGAGACGGAGAAGATCTTGCCACACCGCAGGGCAGGAAGCGCCAAGCACCCCGCTCCTGCAGCAGGGCCGAACCGCCAACTCCTGGCCACCTCCCCTCCCCCCCACCCCCCACCGCCAGGGCATGAGATGTATAGAAATGCAAATGCACCGCACAGGCTGGGGAAGGTAACAATGGCCTATCAAGGTGGGTCATCAGGCCCCAAAACAGATGTAAATAGAATATACAAAACCCGGCTCCACAACCCAGGACAGGGAGGAAAGGCTACATCTCATCACTGCTCTTAGTCCAGAGAAGTTTTGGGAAAGCAAGTGGATTCTCAGTGTGTAACAAATGAAATAGAGTGAACAGGCAGGGTTGGGAGAGAGTGAAATTCACATCAGTATCTAGAGCAATTTATGCTAGAAATAAGAGTAACATTTTTATCATCAGTTTGGGAAGACCTTAATTCAGAATGGCAGTGGATTCTTTTTTAGCTATTTAAACAATAAAATTTACCTTTCTGAAGATCCTCTAGAAGATCAAGTTTAAACAAGGCTCACCTTAGAGCCATGGGAAGAGACATCAGGCCCATGAGCATAATCTGCCTCACAGGGCACAAACCAAGAGATTGTCAAGGTCATGCTCAGGAGAAAAACATTTCCCTTATTCTGGTCCCACAAAAAAAGCCCCATTGGTAGTCATTTGTTTGTATGCTTATGACCTCTGCTAAGCAAAAATTCAGTTTAAATTACTGGAATGGTTGGGTCTGGTTCAGCATTTATAATTTCTCTTAAGATTTCAAGGTTTATGAATGTTGTCCAAAACTCACACTTTGTAGGGGCTCTTAAGTAACAAAACCCTGAGGCAGGATCTTGTCTGTAAACATAAACTTTACCCTGGACTCCCTCCAGGACTGTTCCCTGTGATCCTTCCTCTCTGGAAAGCAGGCTTAAAAAGCAGCAGTGCTTTGATATGAATTCTTCTCAATTGAAGTTTGGGAACCAGTCTGCTCAAGCTGCTAAAAGGAATCAGTGAAACAACTGAATTCAGCTTCCTAATGCCTTTCCCACTGATCTTTCCTAAATGCCAGCTTTTTCAGGAGCCTGTATTAGAGATTTTGGGTGAATTTCTCTTTAAAGATAACACTTGTCTTCATATCTAGAAGATATTATTGGCCCAGTGAGAGAGAACCTCTTCCAAAAATGGTACCTAAAATTATCCAGTGAGACCCAAGAAGAGACAAACTAAGCAAGCAGAAACATTTCATCTCTCCATAAAGAAGCCATTGGGAGATTTTTATTGAAGGCCTTGTACAATAACTTGTGCAGTAAGCAACAGAGAATGTATAATTTCCCCTGGAAGGCAGGCAAATGGAATAGAAGTTATATCTCAAAGGCTGGGGCAGCCTGGGTGGCTCATCAGCTGAATAACCATGTGAGAGACCCAGAGGCAACTGCAGAACTGTCATCTCAGCTGTTGTCAGTGGAACTGGCCAGGGAGGTGGCTGCTGAAGGCCTTTCTACATGGGCATTTGGTTCTTGCAGCAATTTAATGCTGCCCATCCTCTTCCAGGGGAGAGTGGGGGAGTCACCTGCTTCTTGGGGAGGGGTTTACAACTGCTGATCCACCACCACGTCTTGGTTTGAAAGACAGGTCTCCGCTAGGGAGGGACAGGGCCTCCCTTGGAATGGAGAATTCAAATCTCCTCCCTCCAAATTATTATAATTTAGAAAATTAAAGGGGCTTTCAGGCAGAGGTATGGGGATAGGAATAAGAATTCTTTACTAGTATGTATAACAAGGCAAACAACAACAACTACAGCATTAATAATAAACAGAACCAGGAACCTCAAGGGGTTTTGTTTCACAAAGCTCAGGGCAGTCTGATCTCTTGGGACTCCGAGAGCACCAAGCTGGAATGGTGGAAAATCCCGGGCTGGTAGCTGGAACGGCAGGATGTCCCCGGCAGGCAGGGGTGGGATGTCCCGGCAGGGCAGGGCAGTGCGGGGCTACAGCGTAGCAAAAAGAGCAGTGCCAAAGAAGCTGCAACGGCAGGACAGGGCTGGCCCAGCTCCAGCAAGGCAGGAGGAGGAGCTCAGAATTCCTGTACACACGAGCAGATGATGGTAGATTTCCCAGGAACAGACTTTCTGGTGACAGTGAACTCCTCCCGCAGCAAGCAGCAGTCTGGCCGTCCTCTGCTGCCCCAGCCCTGTCCTTTACCTGCCCCAAAACTCGCATTATCTCCCCCTCCGGATTTTTGGCCACCTCTGTTTTGGTCAAGCACCCATAAGCACCCAGTAGTTAGTCTCTTAGCAACTTATGGGGAAAAATTCTAGAAGTAAGAAAGGAACAAACCTAACCCCCAACACACTGTTTTGGATCTCTCTTGGCCTGGCTTTTGGTTTAGGTTGTATTTTTACAAGTGGTATTTTTGAAGCATGTTCCTATCTTAAGACATGGTTGAAATTTGCAAAGAAACTTCATAGGAGAAATGAAGTAATAGAGGGATGGCTAGCTGGACAGTGAAAGTGTCTAATCTCTTTTTCACAGGAAATGAGGTTAAAAAAGAAAGAGCTGGTACTTTTTCTGGGAGCTGTGTACTGCTCCTTGGGCTGATGTCTGCTTTCTTGGATTTGTCAGGATAAACCCTCAGATAATATACAGGAAGAACAGTGAGTTGTGAAATGCAAAATTTTTCTGTAACAGGCCAATTAGTGTTTTGCTTCTGCATTATATATAGAAGCTCAGTTGGACTTGATGGATAAATATTCTTTCTCTAGAGCCATGTTGTGTATGTACACTACCTCTGTTGCATATTGTGAAAGTCAAATTTTAAATCTGCTCTTAAATGAACACTGCTGCGTATTCTCTGTTCTGCTGTCACATGTGTGTACCCATTATATTGACTTGTTTCTGTACCAGATCCATCGTTTGCCTCTCTGTGTATGAAATTATGTTTAATGAGTTTTATACCAATAACCTGCCAGCAGATAACTCAGTTTAAAAATAGACTGGCTCAGCTGTGTAAAGATGAGATACCTAAGGTCATTCGTATGGCACAATTGGAATTGCTTTGAATGATGGGACAGTGCCAGTGTACCCCAGCTATGAATCAGTGTACTCAAGGGCTTTAAATTAAGGAGGGCAGATCAGTTTTAACTTTGTCAGGCTTGCCAGGTGCAGGTTTGTGGGGTAGTTTCCCTCCTCTCACCACAGAGATGTCTGTTCCAGAGTTCTGAGGAGCCTTTCACTGCATCCTGGTGTCTCCTGTACTCCAGTCTGTTATAAATCAATAAACGCCAATTATAGTAAAATAGAATTTATTGCCAGATTGCCAGCAAAAAAGCCACAAGCGCGAAATTGACCAAGCCAATTCTGAAATTGATCAGAGTCAGGGAGCGAGGAAACAGGCAGTGCGCACTGGGTGAGACCCTGTGTGTGCCCCGCGACACAGCACCCCCAGGTCTCACACCCCTCTGCGCCCCTGCTTGCCAGTCTTATACTTTTTGCCCACCGAACAAGTCAAGACATGTTAGGTAGCACAGTGGATTAGCCCGAACATGTTTGGAAGTCTCGGTATCAGGGGGGCTTGGGAATGCCAGAGCTGGCGCCTTCTACCCAGTCCTGAATTTCTATAGTTCTTTTAGTGATGCTGATTTCCTCGGCCGGTCTGAGCGAGGTTTTCCTGAGTGGGGATGGTATCTCTGATCGCCTTTGATGGCTCAGCTAGGGCCTATTCTTCTGAGATGTGGCACACCTGGTTTCTCTCTATTGATGTGGTGATTCTTTTGTCCTCTTCCGGGATCCGGGAGGGGGACGTCCTGTGCTGAGACCTGTTTTTCTGACAAGAGCTGTGTAATTTTTACCATCACCCACACCCGTGAATATTACATGCATAAAATACAATTTGTGAACTTAAATTAACAAAAACACCGGGATAATGTAAAAAGGCTTTCTTGTGAGGCTACCATTCAGTTCCTGCCTGAGCTGGCAGCCTCTGAAAACACGCAGTCTCTGAAGCATTTTTACTGTAGGGAATGCATCTTCCCCTCCCCATCACCAATATTACTTAAACTATTATTATATTCTAGGAACACGGATTAAAATTTCCCACACAGTCCACCCTGGTGGTATCTCAGCAGGCTTCAGGCACCTCACAAGGTTTTCGTTCCCATGCTGCTTCCAGAGCTGGATGGGACCACTTGCCCGAGGTCATCCCAAGGAGCCTGGTGGCACTTGGAGCTGGGCTGTGGTTCTGAGTCACAGTCAGTGCCACTGCCACGTGGTGTGCCGCGGCTCATCTCTCCAGAGCTTCTATCTGTCAGGGAGAACAGGCTTCAGAATGGACTTGATGTATTTATTTCTGCTGCCTGTCTTTTCATTCTGTAGGACTTGTGTTTCTGTGTTGATTCTTGAGTTGTTAATGAAGTTGAGAAGCAGTGAGTAATTGGGATGCAGGATGGGAATTGTTATAAATGAGATAAGCCAATCATAATAAAATAGGATTTATTATCCGATTACCAGCGAAAAAGCCACAAACTGAATAAGCCAATACCGAAATTGACCAGTCACAGAGCGAGGAAATAGGCAGTGCGCACTGGGTGAGACCCTGTGTGTGTCCCGCGACACAGCACCCTCCCAGGTCTCACACCCTCTGCCCCTCTGCTTGCCAGTCTTATACTTTTCCCCCTCCGATCAAGTCAAGACATGTTAGACAGCACAGTGGATTTAGTTCGGACATGTCTGGGGGTCCCGGCATCGGGGGCTTTCTTTTCTGATGCTGATCTCCTCGGCCTGTCTGAGCGTGGATTTCCTGGGTGTCTGATTGCTCGGCTTGAGCCTATTCTTCTGAGATGTGGCGCACATGGTTTTCCTCTATTGATATGGTGATCCCTTTGTCTTGTTCCTGGATCGGATGCCCTGGGCTGGGACCTGCTTTTCTGACAGAAGCTGTGTAACTTTTACCATCACCTACACCCGTGAATATTAAATGTATAAAATACAATTTGTGAACTTTAAATCAAGAGAAACACCGAGATAAAAAAGGTTTCTTATGAGTCTGCCATTTAGTTCCTGCCTGAGCTGGCAGCCCCTAAAAACACACAGTTTTATTACCATAGGGAATACATCGTCCCCTCCCCATCACCAATATTACTTAAATTATTATTATATTTCAGGAACATGAATTAATACACACTACAGGAATGATTAGCATTCTTTAACAGAAACTTGAGTGAAAATGTTACTTGAAGCTCCTTTCCACAGTATTGTTATGCAAAACAATGGAAAGAGCCTGTCAGCTTCTGATTTGGGGATGGGGAACAGTTGTTTTTAGTTTGTCTTCCAATAGGATAAATCCAGCCCCAGATGTCTAGGTTAAAGTCTGACCTTTAATCCAAGACATGATCACAAAAGCATTGGAATATAAAGATGTATTTTAAGAGTTTCCTTCCCCAGAAGCCTTTCTGTTGTTTTTTCTTTTTGTATTACAGATGCTCGTTTGTGGGAAAATCTTATAAACATGGCATCTGCTGCCAGTGATTTTGGAAACAGTTGCTTTTTGTGAATGGCTTCTTTTTGCAAATTGCTCAAATTAATTTCTCTGCAATTCTAAATATCTCTTTCAAGATGTTCTAGCTACTCCAGCTGAATGGCAGGCTCTTGCTGTCAGCCTAGTACACCTGAGGGTGCTGCCTGCTGTCTTCTTGTTATAGGTGTGTACCGATAATTGACAGGACACAAGCCCAATTAAAATAATACTGGAATTTATTAAGCAAGTGACAGTAAAAAAAGCAGCACGCTGGGCGGCCGGGAGATCTCCTGTCCCACCAGGCTCACCTCATACCACCGAGAGTCTGTGCTCTTTATACTTTGCAGCTTCCTGTGACACGTATATTTTTTTCCCTGTTTCTTTTGTGTTTGCGTGAAGTGTTGCTGGGGGGGTCTTTACCGCTTCCCGGTAGTTGGTGGTCCGGTGGTCATGAGAATGGAGTCGTGTAGCCGATCCCTGCAAAAACTGGTTATTCAGCTTTTAGTTCTGCTTATCTTTTGTTTACTTTGCCGGATGTTTGAAGAAATAGTCTTGATGAGATCACAAGGTGCTTCCGCAGCACGGTTTAGTGAACAATTACTGATGGTAATTTATTACATTCTGACCCCCTTTTTTATTTTGTTCACTGAACCGCTGCAACTCTTGTTGACTGAGAATTAGAGCTTCAGTCTCTATATGTTCATTTTCAATTGGCTCATATTTGGCTTGGATGAGCATCAAGTGTGCTGCTTCTAATCTACTTTTTACTATTTCAATTAGTTTATTGAATATACATGGTCCAAATGTTAATCCCAGAACTAGCAAGATTACTGGTCCTGTAATGGTTGATAGCAGTGTAGTTAGCCAGGGGGAGTGGATAAACCAGGATTCATACCAACTCTGTTGAGCTTCTCGTTCTCGTTTCCTCTTTTCTAGGCCTTCTCTGAGTTTAGCCATGGTATCTCTTACTACTCCGGTATGATCTGCATAAACACAACATTGCTCTCCCAAGGCAGCACACAGCCCCCCCTGTTGAAGAAACATGAAATCTAACCCTCTTCGGTTTTGCAGGACTACTTCTGACAGATTTCTCTAAGGAACTAATTGATTCTTCTATCGGAGCTAAATCTTCATCTACAGCTATTCTTAATGATTGGAATTTTTGATTTTGCTGAACTAGTGAAGTTATTCCTGTCCCTGCTCCTGCAGCTCCTACAGCTATCAAGGTAGCAAACGTTAGGGCAGTGAGAGTGATAGGTTCTCGTTTCTGCAAATGATGGGAGCTTAGGTGATCATACATGAAATTTTCGGGATGATATATTATTCTAGGGATAATAGTCACTTGTATGCAGTATTCTTCATTCTCATTAAATAGTTTAAGGGATAGGCAAGGAGTGACTCCTGTCTTGGAACAAATCCATTTGGTATTACTGTCTGGTACTAGCCAGTCTGCAGGTGGTTTTTCTTTCAGGGAGGTTATTATTCCACACAGGTGTTGTCTAACAGGCATGTTACCTATGCACCTTCCTTTTCCAGATACGTACTGCATTGTTATCCCTTGTTTCTTCTCGTTCCATAGGCACTGGGATGGGTTTGATCCATTAATTCGTCTTATTCTTGAACAGACCCCTACTGATTCATAAAAAGGTGGTTTAACATTGTAACATAACCAACAATGTTGGGTCAAGTTTGGGTTAGAAGAGTTCAAAACTTGATATGTGGTATTTAAGAGTTTCCACAATGCGTCATTTTTTATACTTGAACTTGGATTAAGTTCTGTTATATCGGTATTATTCAAGACTGGGGCCTCTGTTATGTGCGGAACTTCTGGGTCTCTCAGATGGCTAATAACTGGGTTGGGGCCAACTGCTTGTGGTTCAGGTGTTACCACTTCTTTCTTGATAAGGAACAATCCACCTTTATTAGTACCAGACTTTCAGAACCTCATGCCCCATGTTTTTCCAGTTATCCAGCCAGGATCCATAGGCTTAGATATGTTCACATATATGAATTTACAATTCACTTTGCTTAATGGGATGCCACGCCGGGGGCCTAGCTGAATGCCACCATATGAATCCTTTTCAGGTGGATCACATCTCCATGGTCCCCACCCTACTTTGAGGAACTTATCAGGGCCTACTCCCGGGCTCCAGTCAGCTGCAATAGTTTCACATCCCCAATACGCACAGTAATAATGCCCTGGACTATTACAATATCCTTTCCCAGGATTCGAACTTGGACAGATGTAGAATCCCTTCAGATTTGGACAGGGTTCTATGGGCACTATTTGACACAGAGTGGGTGTAAAACTGGGGGCTCCGGGAGTAGTAATTGTCTGAATCACTTGCGGGTCTTCTCCCCTAACTAGAGACCATTTAAATGGTCGGTGTTCATACTGATCAATTTCTGTCATTACTAAATCACAGAGCATTACAAATACCATAAGTCTTAAAGCATGCCGCGAAGGGTGGGAGTCCTTCTGTCTACATATTACTCTTAAATTTCCTTTTGGTCTCAGGGGCTTGCTAGAGCCTTTGCCTGTGGAGTCATAGGTGACTTTTTCTAGTGATACGAGGCAGCTTTTCCAGCATTTTTGCACAGTCCCATTCATGGGACTTCGTTCTCCACACTTTCTTACCCTTCTGCCTTGCCCGTCGACTCGGTTGCTTCGAGCCACGGGGGGTACCATCTTCTCGGCAGCAAGAGTATTCTTCAGGAGCATTAATGCTGGTTTTTGTCACTTGCCTCTGCTTACAAGACTCCCAATTTTTTATTTTTTTACTAAAGGTATATCGCACCTGACTCTTTTCAGAGCTCTTACGGCAACACCCCTTTATAATTTTTGCTATGAATGGGATTCTTTCGTTGAAATGATAACAATAACATTCAGGCCAAATTCCATATACAAATATCTCTCACCATTTGTTGGAACCTTCTTTAATACTTTAAAATCTAAGGCAAATTTGGAGATTTCTTTTTCTTGTTTCCAACAAGGGCTGCACACTCCAGAAGGAGGGTATCCCTGTTGGCAATGGAACCACCACCGTTCTTGGCAGACCTTACAAATAAAGCATACAAAAGGGTAACAATTGCAATCGGGATTTTTCACATCTAATTCTAATATCGCTACTATCTACATGTGGTTCAGTTATTTCATGATAATTGCTCATGCGTACTTCCATTACCGATCAGTTCATTTGTGTCCTTTTAAGCTTGATCTTTGAATCTCCAGGTATGCTGATAACTTGCCAGGAAGAGGAGTCTTGGACAGGCCCTTTCACTCGGCTTGCGTGAGTCCACCCTCTTTCAGCTGTCCAGATAGCAGTTTCTGTAGTGAGTAAAACAACATAGGGTCCTTCCCAACGAGGATTCAGGGAAGACTCTTTCCATGATTTAATCAATACTTTGTCTCCTGGTTTGATTTTGTGCATTACCACATCTAAAGGTGGCCTCTAGACTGCCAAACCTTTGGCTCGTAGTCTCTCCTTTCTAGTCATTAATTGTATTAGATAGGGTTTAATTTGTGATTCTTCTAATTGGGGATGATCTTGTGGAATTTCTAGATCATACTGCATACCATACAACATTTCAAAAGGAGAAATCCCGACATCTGTGCGGGGCTGCGTTCTTATGTTCAATAATGCTAAGGGAAGGCACTTGACCCATGACATTTTTGTTTCCAACATCAGCTTTGTCAGCTGTTTCTTTATTTCTCCATTCATCTGCTCAACTTTTCCTGAACTTTGTGGGTTCCACGGAGTGTGATACTGCCACTTAGTGCCTAAAGACTGGAGAGTCTCCTTTGCCACTTTAGACACAAAGTGAGGGCCTCTATCAGAATCAATTACCTCTATTGCCCCATACCGAGGAATGATTTGTTCTAATAGTATTTTTACTACTGTCTGGGCCATGGCCCATGCTGTTGGGAATGCTTCTACAAATTGAGTTAGATGATCTACTATTACTAATAGGTATTTGTATCTCCCGACCTTAGGTAACTCAGTGAAGTCTATTTGTATCTTTGCAAATGGTCTATGGGCTAATTTTCTTCGCCCATGTATTCTTTCCCTTAACTGATGTTTACTGACCCTCTGACAAGTCATACAGTCTCCTACGACTCGTTTTGCAATATTATGTATTCCAATGCACATGTACTTATTTGCAAACTGATCCACTAACACTTGAGTTCCCCAATGAGTTAGATCATGAAACTTCCGCATTATTCT
Organism: Phylloscopus collybita; assembly: GCA_027886175.1. NCBI lineage: Eukaryota > Metazoa > Chordata > Aves > Passeriformes > Phylloscopidae > Phylloscopus > Phylloscopus collybita. The sequence goes on from JAJNNQ010000057.1 coordinate 8,935,740, forward strand.
CAGGGCCAGAGGTTTTGGGAGAACCTCCCGACCATCTGGGAGTTGCCACTTCCCATTATTTTCCCTAATTCCCATTTGGCTCAGTTTGTCTTTTTCTTGGATAGTGAAACTCAAAATGTGGTGACCTTTACCATGTATGAGGTAGTGTGTATATTTCTCATCATCACCTGTGCACTTTATTGCTTCTAGCCCAAATTCTTTCCAGCAAACATAACATGGGGGCTCATCCAAGTGTTCTCCACAGATCTCACACTTGTCTTGGTTTTTTGCTTCACTTATGCATCCCTGTAGAGTCATTAATGCAGCCTGTTTAGCTTCTTGATCTGCTACGTTATTTCCCCTTATCAATGGGGTCCGCCCCCTCTGGTGACCTTTTAGATGTACTACTGCTACTCGTTTAGGCCTTCTAATAGCCTGTAAGATTTATCAATTCAAGGTGTACTAACTTTTTACCTTGGGAATTGATTAAACCCCTTTCTTCCCATATCTTCCCAAAGGTATGTACTACCCCAAAGGCATATTTTGAGTCAGTATATATAGTCCCCACCTTTCCCGCCAAGAGCTGCAAAGCTTTTAGCACTGCATATAATTCACAAGCCTGAGCTGACCAACTGGGGCTTAAGGGTCCCGATTCTACCACTGTAAAGGTTTTTCCATTAATTATTGCATATCCTGATTTCCTCTTTCCTTGTACTACTCGGGAGGATCCATCCACAAACAGTTTTTCACCCGTTTCAAGCTCCTCATCTTCTAAATCTGGACTAATTTTTGTTTGTTCCTCTATATTGTGAAGGCAGTCATGGGTTAAATTTTCACTAGGTTCCCCATATAGGAACTGTGTGGGGTTTTGCAGTGTTGTGGTTTCAAGGGTTAATTTGGGAGAAGAGATGAGGATGTTCTCGTACTTAACTAGTCGAGCATCAGTTATCCATTTATCTGCTTTTTGCTGTAACACACCCCTAATATTATGGGGTGATAATACCTTCAGCTCCCCTCCGAAAGTTACTTTATGTGCTTCTTCTACTAAGAGTGCAGCTGCTACTATTGCTTGCAAACAAGTGGGCCATCCGCGGCTTACAGGGTCAAGGAATTTGGAAATATATGCTACTGGTTTTTTACTTCCTGCCCATTCTTGCGCAAGTATTCCAAATGCTGTTCCATCATCTGCATTTACAAATAGGAAAAATGGTTTTTTCAAGTCCGGTAAACTTAGGACTGGGGCATTTACCAATTCTTCTTTTAATTTTTCTAGTTGGTTTTCATCTTCTTGGGTCCACTTTACCGAGCTATCGTTGATAAGCTTAGTATAAAGGAACTTCACCTTTTTACTGTAATTCTCAATCCATTGCCTGCAGTACCCAAATAAGCCCAGCAGCTGTCGCACTTGTCTTTTAGTTTTCGGAGCTGACAGCGATAAGATACCACAAACCCTTTCAGGATCCAATCTCTTTGTTCCCTTACTTAACCTATGTCCTAAATACTTCACTTCTTTTTCAACAAACTGTAATTTAGACTTTGATACTTTAAGGCCTTTCAAACCTAGAAAATTCAGCAATTTAATGCTTTCTTGCCTGACAGCTTCTTCACTTTTTCCTGCCAGAAGCAGGTCATCCACATACTGGACAAGAGTAATCCCTGTAGCCAATTCATACCCTCTTAGAATTTGTTCTAACGCCTGGCCAAACAAATTAGATGACTCAGTATAACCTTGCGGAAGCACCGCCCACCTTAGCTGTTGCTTCTTGTGAGTATCTGGATCTTGCCATTCAAAAGCAAAATAATCTCGACACTTTTCACTTAGCGGACATGCCCAGAAGGCATCTTTAAGGTCTATTACACTATACCATTGATCCTCAGGACCTAATTGACTCAAGAGGGTATGGGGGTGTTAGATACCACAGGAAATCTTGCAACTGTTCTTTTATTGATTTCTCATAAATCATGCACCAATCGGTAATTTCCATCTGCCTTCTTTACAGGCAGAATAGGTGTATTGAATGGAGACATACATGGTTCTAATAACCCTTGTTTAATTAATCTCTCTATTTCGGGTTTTAACCCTTGTCTCCCCTCTTTAGGTATTGGATATTTCTTGACTTTAACTGGTATCTCTGGGTTCTTTATAGTTACTGTAAAGGGTTCAATGTTTAATCTTCCCACCATCTCTGGAGTATACCACACTTTGGAGTTTATTTTCTCTTCATCCTCGGTCCTTAAGGGACACAGCTTAATGGTAAGTTTCTTTTCCACTACTTCTAAGTTAATTCCTAATTCAATCATCAAATCCCATCCGAACAAATTATAGTCGGCCTCAGGCACTAGCAGCAAGGACCCTATGCCGAGTTTAGAGTCTGTTTCAAACAATACATCTTTAATTACGGGTACCTTGAACGGTTCCCCTTTAGCTCCAATAACTTGAACTTTTTCTGAGGATATTTCATACCCCCAAGGTAATTTTTGGACAGTTGCTCTTTCCGCCCCTGAGTCCACTAGGAACTCAATTTCTTGTTGTTGGGGACCCACTTTTAATTTTATCAAGGGCTCAGTTCTTTCTTGGGTCCCCAATAAGTAGAGCCCCTGACACCCCTATTCCTCCTTGAACATCCGTTCATCCATTATCCATTGTCTGCAAATATTTTTAACATGCCCCCTTTTTCCACAAAAAAAACATGTCAATGCCCTTCTGTCCTCCTTCGGGGGTCTCTTTGCCCCAGATTCTTTGTGTCGAGCCTCAAATTCCTTTCTGGAGTCTGCTGCTCTCTGCCCGTCTCTGACTGCTGCCAGCATCATTCTAGCTTGTTTCTTATAAGTCTCATCTTCCTGCCTTACATAGACTTTCTGAACCTCTCTCAACAATTCATCTAATCCACGATCTTGCCAATCTTCTATCTTTTCTAGCTTCTTTCTAATGTCTGCCCATGATTTGGCCACAAACTGAGTTTTCAGCAGGGCTTGTCCCACCGGGGTATTAGGATCTACCCCAGAGTATAACTGGAGACTTTTTCGTAACCACTCCAGCCATTCGGTGGGAGTTTCATCTTTCTTTTGTTGTTCATTAAAAGCTTTATTGATATTCTGCCCCCGAGGGACTGATTCTCTTATTCCTTGGACAATAATCGTCCTTAGATCTTGCATATGGCCTCGATCCACTGGCTCCTGATTATTCCAGTTTGGTCTCTGGAGGGGCCACTTAACATCTGCCACGGGACCCTGTTGGTGTTGCTGGTCCCACACTCTCATTCCAGCCCTTCTGATCATTCCCCTCTCTTCTGCTGTAAATAGGATGCCCAGGATAGACTGAATTTCATCCCAGGTGTATATGTTGGGCCCTAGAAACTGGTCCACCCTTTCTGCAACTCCTAAGGGGTCCTCTAACAAGTTCCCCATTTCTTTCTTAAATTTTCACACATCCCCTGAATTCAAAGGGACCGCTACGTAACCCATACCTGCTTGTGGACCCCCCATGGCAATTTCTCTGAGTGGGTATAACCCGCTCTCATGTTGTTTACTTTTCGTCTGACTCCTTGTTACTCTCCGATGTTCCTCGAGGGAACCAGATGCGGAGTCTGAATCGTTAGGGTAATTTGGCACGGAAGGGGGTGCAGGTGGAAGAGGTACCGGGGGAGGGGGTGGTAGTATATAAGGAGGAGGCGAAACAGGTACTTCATCCTCTCTCCATGTTTTCTTTTTCCCCTCTCCCCCTTTTTCTTTTAGAGGGTATAAATTTATCCTAGTTTCTGACCCGATCCAGAGATGAGCATATTCACTCTCCTCTAAACTAAAAGGTTCCCTGGAACTTACATAAATGTTCAAAGCCTGACAAATCCAATCCTCAAAGGAACCAAACACAGGCCAGTGTAGGTGGTTGCCTCTAATTTGCTTTCCACCCCACACCTCCATACAGTAGTGAATCATTTTTACTTTACTCTTACCCTGCCTAGAAGGGTAACCCTCCCAATATGTAATCATTAGTCCCAGAGGACTATCTGGCGGTATCTGGGGAAGCTTCACTTGGGGTCCCCCACCCATGGGATCAGAGGACTTGCTTTTCCTCTGTCCCATCTTCCAGAGTGCCTTCACACACACACACTTCACCTCCTATTTGTGGCCCAGTCCCTCACGGGATGTGGGAACCGCACTAGCGAGGAGTCCACACTCACTTCCTCCTTCACTGGACGTCTCACAATGGCACACTCTGGGATACCCAACCCCAACCGAACAGATAACCGGCCTATATTTACGCACTCCTGCGTCTTTGTTCGGGCTTCGTGCACAAAGATTATGGGGTTGCCGGCTTTCTTTTGCTTATTGTCGAATTTAGGGTTCGTCGGTAGAGGATCGGATGGGGTGCTACTCAAACAGGGGCTGCTTTTCAGCGGGGCGCCTCCCCCCGTATGGTGACCCACACCAGGTTGCCTCTATCCGAGTCACGGCACCAAATTTGTTATAGGTGTGTCCCAATAATTGACTGGACACAAGCCAAATTAAAATAATATTGGATTTTATTAAGCAAGTGACAGTAAACAAAGCAGCGCGCTGGGCAGCCGGGAGATCTCCTGTCCCACCAGGCTCACCCCATACCACCGAGAGTCTGTGCTCTTTATACTATGCAGCTTCCTGTGACACGTATATTTTTTTTCCCTGTTTCTTTTGTGTTTGTGTGAAGTGTTGCTGGGGGGGGTTTTTACCGCTTCCCGGTAGTCGGTGGTCCGGTGGTCATGAGAATGGAGTCGTGTAGCCGATCCCTGCAAAAACTGGTTATTCAGCTTTTAGTTCTGCTTATCTTTTGTTTACTTTGCCGGATGTTTGAAGAAATAGTCTTGATGAGATCACAAGGTGCTTCCGCAGCACGGTTTAGTGAACAATTACTGATGGTAATTTATTACATTCTGACCACTGGGCAGGACATCTAAGATATTTTTTCTCCAGAATCTCTGAAGTCAGCGTCTACACTGTGGGGAGGAAGCAGAAAGCATGTGACTCTCACTGAATGGGAGGCTGACAGAGCAGACTTCATTTCACTAAAGTCTCATCCAAACTCAGCATTGGTATTGGTTGGAGATAAGTACTGAGACCGATCTAAACCAGGATACTTGTTAGGCAGATCTGCTTTAATTTTAATGCAGATCCATTTATTTTATGCTACTGTGGAAACTGTGGAAGAAGAAATTGGTCTTCAGAATTTTGTTAAGAAGGGATGAGACTCAGATTGCTGGGATGCTGCATGTACATTTGCCTCGTCCTTAGACTTTTTCCTGAGTAGCCACCATAGACAACATCAAGAGACTAAATTGGGGGGTTGGTGAGTTTCTCATTTAGGCAGTCTGTTTGTTCTTATGTTAAATTTGCCTTTTGTTTGTGATCACAAAATTTTATAGTAAGGAAATTGATGGGAATTTCTTTAACGTCTTGGTGTGCTGGTTTGAAAGCAAAACCAGTGAGACTCCCAGTCAGAGATACAATTTAATAGAAGAAGAAGAGAAAAAAGGTGAAATAAATAGAATGATACAACCTAACACCCTGTTGGTCAGGGTGTTTGAAGCAGTCCGGGAATCCTCCTGGAGCAGCAGATGTGGTTCCGCTGGAGCAGAGATGATCCAAAGCAGTGATCCCTGTAGAAACGTCTGGTAGCTCGTCTCCTCTGAGAGTTCAGTGGATAGAAGCTGCCAGTGAGGTCTCAAACCCTGGATTATATCCAGGTGGGAATGCTTGGCTCCTCCCCCTGGGCAGAGCATCTCACAATGGCATGATTCATCTTATCAGTCATGCAAATGGATCCTTGATGGCCCATTAAACATACGTTATCATAAGATAACGTCTTCCGGGAAGGCATTGTTGGGCTCGTTAACAGAAGATAAGGAGAACAGTGCCCCACCTTGGCTCCAACGGCTCATGGGGATAGAATACATACCTTGGGTACAATTTTACATTGTAACCTAAGACATAATCCACCCCTTATTCTATCACCATCTACATCATACACTCTCACAGATACATACATATACATACGTATATACACAGAATAAAACCCTACATGCTAATTTTAGTTCTCACTCAAAGTTAAGTCTCCTTGTGGTACACAACGGGTTTCTCCATCTTTTTGCATTACCCACCAAGTGTAACCAGGTCCTTGAGCAAAAACAATCCCACGGATGGGCCTGCCTTTGCCTGAGGTGGGATTAATCCAAACAGTCTTTCCTAAAATCCCTTTCAGGTGTACCACAGGGACTTTATCTCCATCCACTGTGTGCAAAGGTTCAGACTGGGCCGGACCAGCTCGATTGATAGAGCCTCGGGTGTTTACCATCCAGGTGGCTTTGGCTAAGTTTATGTCCCAATTCTTGAAGGTCCCTCCGCCAAGTGCCTTCAGGGTAGTCTTTAATAGTCCATTGCACCGTTCAACTTTCCCGGCGGCTGGTGCATGATAAGGAATGTGATATATCCATTCAATACCATGTTCTTTGGCCCAGGTGTTTATAAGGCCATTCTTAAAATGTGTCCCGTTGTCTGACTCGATTCTCTCCGGGGTGCCATGTCTCCACAGGACTTGTTTTTCCAAGCCCAGGATGGTGTTCCGGGCAGTGGCATGAGGCACAGGATAGGTCTCCAGCCATCCTGTGGTTGCTTCTACCATGGTCAACACATAGCGCTTGCCTTGGTGGGTCTGGGGAAGGGTGATGTAGTCAATTTGCCAGGCTTCCCCATACCTGTACTTCAACCATCGTCCACCGTACCACAGAGGCTTCACCCGCTTGGCCTGTTTGATTGCAGCGCAGGTCTCACAGTCATGGATGACCTGTGAGATGCTGTCCATAGTAAGGTCCACCCCTCGGTCACGGGCCCATCGGTATGTTGCATCTCTTCCCTGATGACCAGAGGCATCATGGGCCCAACGAGCTAGGAATAATTCTCCCTTGTGCTGCCAATCTAGATCCACCTGTGATACTTTCACCTTGGCAGCTTTGTCTACCTGCTCATTGTTGCGATGCTCCTCATTAGCCCAACTCTTGGGCACGTGCGCATCCACGTGCCGAACCTTCATGGTTAGCTTCTCTACTCGGGTAGCAATGTCCTTCCAAATCTCAGCAGCCCAGATGGGTTTCCCTCTGCGCTGCCAGTTGGCCTTTTTCCAGCGATTCAGCCATCCCCACAGGGCATTAGCTACCATCCATGATTCGGTGTAGAGATAGAGCCTCGGCCACTTCTCCCGTTCAGCAATATCCAAAGCCAGCTGTACAGCTTTAAGCTCTGCCATCTGACTCGATCCACCTTGTCCTCGGTAGCTTGTGCAACTCGTCGTGTGGGGCTCCATACTGCAGCTTTCCATTTCCTGTCAGTGCCTATAATTCGGCAGGAACCATCAGTGAAGAGGGCATATCGTTTTTCAGTCTCCGGTAGCTCATTATATGGTGGGGCCTCCTCAGCACGTGTCACTTGCTCCTCTTCTTCTTCAGAGGATAATCCAAAAGTCTCACCTTCAGGCCAGTTCGTTATAACTTCCAGAATCCCAGGGCGATTTGGGTTTCCAATACGGGTGCGCTGCGTAATGAGGGCAATCCATTTGCTCCAAGTAGTGTCGGTGGCATGATGCGTGGAAGGAACCTTTCCCTTGAACATCCACCCCAGCACCGGCAGTCGGGGTGCCAGAAGCAGCTGCGTTTCCGTGCCAATTACTTCTGAAGCGGCTTGAACTCCTTCATAGGCAGCCAAGATTTCCTTCTCCGTGGGAGTGTAGTTCGCTTCGGACCCTCTGTAGGTTCGACTCCAGAATCCCAGTGGTCAACCCCGAGTCTCACCAGGCACCTTCTGCCAAAGGCTCCAGGACAGGCCATTGTTCCCGGCTGCTGAGTAGAGCACATTCTTCACATCTGGTCCTGTCCTCACTGGGCCAAGGGCTACCGCATGAGCGATCTCCTGCTTGATCTGGGCAAAGGCTTGCTGCTGTTCAGGGCCCCAGTGGAAATCGTTCTTCTTGCGGGTAACCAGGTAGAGAGGACTCACAATCTGGCTATACTCAGGAATGTGCATTCTCCAAAAGCCTATGGCACCTAGGAAAGCTTGTTTTTCCTTCTTGCTGGTCGGTGGAGACATTGCGGTGATCTTGTTGATTACTTCTGTGGGTATCTGGCGACGTCCATCTTGCCACTTGACTCCCAGGAACTGGATTTCTCGAGCCGGTCCCTTTACCTTACTTCGCTTAATGGCAAAACCAGCTCTCAGTAGAATCTGGATAATCTTCTCTCCTTTCTTGAAAACTTCCACTTCTGTGTTCCCCCACACAATGATGTCATCAATATACTGGAGATGCTCAGGAGCCTCGCCTTTTTCCAGTGCAGTCTGGATTAGTCCATGGCAGATGGTGGGACTGTGCTTCCACCCCTGGGGCAGTCGGTTCCAGGTATACTGCACACCCCTCCAGGTAAAAGCAAACTGGGGCCTGCACTCTGCTGCCAAAGGAATGGAGAAGAAAGCATTGGCAATGTCTATGGTCGCGTACCACTTTGCTGCCTTGGACTCCAGCTCGTACTGAAGCTCCAACATGTCTGGCACAGCAGCACTCAGTGGTGGCGTGACCTCATTCAGACCACGATAATCTACAGTCAGTCTCCATTCCCCACTGGGCTTACGCACAGGCCAGATGGGGCTGTTGAAGGGTGAACGAGCCTTGCTGACCACCCCTTGGCTCTCCAGTTTACGAATCATCTCATGGATTGGGGTCACTGAGTCTCTGTCGGTGCGGTATTGCCGACGGTGCACTGTTGCTGTGGCAATTGGTACTCGTTGTTCTTCAACTCTCAGCAGTCCCACAGCAAAGGGGTCATCGGAGAGACCAGGCAGGGTATTCAGTTGTCTGATGCCTTCTTTCTCTACAGCAGCTATCCCAAAAGCCCAGCGATATCCTTTTGGGTCTTTGAAATATCCATTTCTGAGAAAATCTATGCCAAGGATGCATGGGGCCTCTGGGCCAGTCACAATGGGGTGTTTTTGCCACCCGTTCCCAGTTAAACTCACTTCGGCCTCCACTACAGTCAGCTGCTGGGACCCTCCTGTCACTCCAGAAATAGAAACAGATTCTGTTCCTACATACCTTGATGGCATCAGGGTACATTGAGAGCCAGTGTCAATCAAAGCCGTGTACTCTTGTGGGTCAGATGTGCCAGGCCATCGGATCCACACAGTCCAATAGATCCGATTGTCCCTTTCCTCTACCTGGCTAGAGGCAGGGCCCCTCTATTCCTGCTCACGATGCACATTGCTATCTTCCTGTAAATACGTTCCTGAGGTCCCTTCGAGAGGATCAGTCACATCATCATTCCTATACTGTCTGGAGTTCCGTGCACGAGAGACTGGAGCAGCATTGACTCTAGATGAACTCCTCGTGGTAGGCGTCCCTCTTTTCAGTTCACGTACCCGGGCTGCTAAGGCGGAGGTGGGTTTTCCATCCCACTTCCTCATGTCTTCTCCATGCTCCCGAAGAAAAGACCAGAGGTTACCTCGTGGAGTGTATGTTCTCTCTCTGGCTGGGGGACGCCTGCTCCTAATGGCAGAGACTCTTGTTGGTTCTGGCGAGACGTGGTAAATTTCTTCCTTAAGTTCTTTTTTCAGTTTCTGATGGCCCTCTTCAATCAAGCTTCGGACTTGCTCAGCCAGCCTTGTTTCCACGGATGAGACATGGGTACGAAACGGGGCAGTGACAGTGTCCTCATAAATTCTTAGTTTGTTGACCAAGACGCCCACCCTGTCCTCACCTGCCCTCCATTGCAGCGTTGCCAGGTAACGGGAGTACATCTCTGGTCCCAGTCGTGCAAATCTCAACCACATCTGCGATGTGCACTGGACATCATCTGGGCTTTTAGGAAATCTCTCGTCCTCTGAGAAAATGATCTCCAGCACAGCCAATTCCCTCAGGCATCGGATACCTTGTTCCATTGTGCTCCACTTTCCTTGGTGCACCTGGAGATCTTCTTTACAAAGGTATCTGTCCCTCACACTTGTTAGCAGTCGTTGCCAGAGGCTGAGAGTTTCTTGGGTTCTCCCGATCCCCTGGTCAATGACCACATCCCGGGACAGAGATCCCAGTTGCCTGGCCTCACTTCCATCCAGAATGGTGTCATTGGCTGCAGCGTCCCAGATGCGGAGCAGCCAGGTCACGATGGACTCATTTGGCTGACGGGTGAATTCCCTCCGCAGGTCACGTAGCTCACCCAGGGACAGAGAGCGAGTGATGATCTCTGGCTCTGTCTCCTCTGCTGGGTGCGAAGGTCCTGCTGCATCCTTGTCAGTCACTATGCGGACTGATTTGCTCTTTGCTTTCTTCTTCTGAACAGGAGCAACTGCTACCGGTTTAGGCTGTTCCAATTCAGTGATGGTTTGTGTGGAAATGCTGGAATTTTTGGCTTTTTTCTCCTCTGTGACAACCTGCACGGACACAGACGTTGTGGCTTTGCTTGGTGCTTCTTTCTCTTCTGCGGCAGTCTGCGTAGACATGGGCACTGTTGCCTTGATTTTGGTTCCTTTCTCCCCTGTGACAGTCTGTGTAGATGCGGACACTGTTGGTTTGCTTTTGGCTTCTGCTCCCTCTGCAACAGTCTGCATGGACGTGGACACTGTTGGCTGGTTTTTTGGCTTCTGTCTTCTCTGTGACTGTCTGCGTAGACTCGGACGCTGTTCCCTTCTTTTCTCTTCTGCCTCAAGAAGACGCTGCACTACATCATGTAGAGTTCTGTTTCTAAGCATGGTGCAGGCTGTGCAGAGAAAAGAAAGCAGCACTAACAACAACATTATGCTGTCCTTGGTATCCAGAGAAAATTCAATATTTTCAAAAACTGCTGTATCAGGCCTGAAAGACGGGAAAAAGTTATTCTTTACCCCTCCCCACAGCGGCTGGGTCAGATTGTTGAGGCCCCAAACAAAGCATCCTAGACCGGGACAAGCAAACAAAGTTGAGTACACACTCCAGATTATGCTCATTGCCTTGCAGGTTAGCATGCAATAGACATAGTAGACCAATAAAGCAATTTTAGTGCTGTACCCTGGTTTACACCAAAGTATTAAGATCTGCAGATAGTGCCCCATGTGCGGAAAGATATAGAGAGCTAGGTACAAGACAAATGTAAGCATGCTGAGCATCATAGCAAACAGGTGTTCTTTTCCCCAATACAAAATTGTAATTCTGACTTTTCTCAATACCTCGTGCCCCACGGTAGGCGCCAAAAGATGTGCTGGTTTGAAAGCAAAACCAGTGAGACTCCCAGTCAGAGATACAATTTAATAGAAGAAGAAGAGAAAAAAGGTGAAATAAATAGAATGATACAACCTAACACCCTGTTGGTCAGGGTGTTTGAAGCAGTCCGGGAATCCTCCTGGAGCAGCAGATGTGGTTCCGCTGGAGCAGAGATGATCCAAAGCAGTGATCCCTGTAGAAACGTCTGGTAGCTTGTCTCCTCTGAGAGTTCAGTGGATAGAAGCTGCCAGTGAGGTCTCAAACCCTGGATTATATCCAGGTGGGAATGCTTGGCTCCTCCCCCTGGGCAGAGCATCTCACAATGGCATGATTCATCTTATCAGTCACGCAAATGGATCCTTGATGGCCCATTAAACAGAGATAACGTCTTCCGGGAAGGCATTGTTGGGCTCGTTAACAGAAGATAAGGAGAACAGTGCCCCACCTTGGCTCCAACGGCTCATGGGGATAGAATACATACCTTGGGTACAATTTTACATTGTAACCTAAGACACTTGGAAACCTCCAACCTGGAATGAAATATTCCTTGCAGTTGTGCTGTTGAGTTGCTGGATATCCCCTGTAGGTAGTACAGCATTAACATGACATGCCTGGCAAATCAAAAGAGGAAATTGGAACAGAATCTAAATATGTGTGTATTTGCTGTTGCAGCAGGTTTTTTTAATAAATGCTTCTGGCCAGACTGCAATACCCTAAAGCAGGTTCTTGCCAGCCATGGAGTGTCTGTGTGCAGGCTCTCCTGGACTGGTGCTCAAACAGACCCGGAGCCATGGTGCACTGAGGAGCAGGAGTTGCACTGAAGACTCAGGCAGAGCTGCCGTGCTGCTGCGCAGTGAGGGCAAGGGGTGCTTGGGGAAGCTGCAGGTGTGTATTCCCTCCTGCATTTCACTTGCCTCATTTCTCTGTCATAACCAGGGGTTAAGTGAGGGATGATTGAGCATTTTGTTTTTTGGGCTGGCGTTTTGTGGAGCCCAGGAGTGTGATCCTTTCCCCAGTCTGGGGTCTGCTCTCCAGCTAAGTCAGTCCAGCAGCATCTGCTGCTCCTGGGCAAGGAGTGGATGCTGGAGAAGAGGCAAGTCCTGGACTGAGAGAAGTTTCAGAACCATTTCCTCTCTTACCCATGTTTCCTCTGTCAGTACTGCCCACAGACAGCAGTGGTGGCACGTGGCTCTGGCTGGTGAGGCTCCTTGCAGCCTCCTGTTGAGTTCAGCTTGACAAGAGCTTTCTGTGAAAGCAAACTTGGATTTTTTCACCTTCCTGGCTTATTAGACTGTGGTAGTCGAGATGGACACCGCACTCAAAGTGCACATCAGAAGGCTCCAAGCATCAGCAACTTTTTATTCAAAAGCTCTCCCATACCTTTTCTCCATTGCCTCCCAAGGGCAGCTCCACACAGCTCTGGCTCTTTCTTTCTTCTCCAGTTCCAGCTGCAGTTCTGGCTTGCTCCTTCCTGTCCCTAGCACAACCACCTAACCCTGTCTGTCCTACATACAGCACCTTACCTTTTCTGTCCCTTGCATGACCTCCTGTCCCTTCCTCCTTACAGCCCAGCCAACAGACTCCAACTGACTCACCACCATCTAACTCAGTCTTTATCACACCCATAGCTGGGAGGGCAAGGCTGTTCCCACTCTTGGATAATTAACACAGCTGCAACATATCAAGAGCAAGACTGCCTTCAGCAGCATCTCCGTCTGTCTCCCCACATTGGAGGGCAGATTTGGAGCTGCCATGGGCTCTGAGTTCCATAGATACTCTATTCCTCAGTACACTCTGACTGATGTAACCTCCTTTCACTACATTTGAGACTGGTATTTGTGAATTATATAATGATGCTGTAATGAGAGTTGAGGGCTCATGTGTTCCTTTTGTAGCATCACAGCACCAGGATTTCATGCAATGGAGAGAACTTGGCACCCAGATTAAAAATAATTATACTTGCAAATTTCATTAACTCATCAAGAAATGCTTTTGCCTGGAAGCTCAGCTCTCCTTCCTCCCACCACATTTGTGTCAAAGCCTCCCAAGCTGAGCAGATTTGAGCCAGGTCAGGGAAGTATGAGGGGGGGTGCAGATTTTTTTCTTTATTAATTTTTTTTTTCCTCTAACTGTAGTGTGAGCAATATGAAAAACTTCCTAAATCACCAACAGTCCTCTTAACTTGGTAGGTGATGCTATGGTGGTTTATTCTTTCTAATACTGTTGGTTTAAAATCAAACCAAACTGACACCAATACCTGGAAGTGAAATAATCCTTGTCTGAACTACTTTGGGGTCTCTTCAATGCCCCGGCACTCTGAGAAGACCGTGGTGGTCTGGAAAATACTTCCAAGCAGTATCTCAGCAGCATTGCAGGTTTACAGGGAGGCATTCCCAAAGCAGAGCAGTGGCCTTGCTTGGATTGCCAGGCATCAAATGTTGGCAGGCAGAGGCAGCCAGGTCCTGTGCCTGTGCTTCACTGGCGTTGTGTCAAAATGAGGTGTGTGGGTTTAAGGCTTTCTCCTCAAAATCAGTTTAGGAAAGGTAGAGTGTGTTAGACAAACAAAGGGAGGACCAAGAAAATCAGAAATCTCGTGCTGATGATAGTGGGAAAGTAGAACTGAGCTGGGCTCCAGGAAATGTCCTCATCTTTAAAACTGCTCTGAGATCCCTGGTAGTACAACTGGGATCGTGTAATTGAATGAGGGAAGGGCTGTTGCTGATGCCATAAGTATAAATAGAAATAAATATTATCCTTAGGTTTGCTATGAATATGAGCTGTTTATTCTCTGGGAAATACTTTCCTCTGGGTTTTTGTTTGGTTTTTTTTGTTAGACTGTTGGAGGAGTTGCACAGTAGCCTTCACACAAAAGTCAGAATTCAATAATGAAGCAATAACCCAGTTTCACAGGGAAGATAATTTTTTTACCAACTATAGTATCCTGAAGATAAAGGCATCTTGAAGTATAAGCACCATGAAGACGTGTCTCGTGCTTGGTGATATGGCACTTAACAGAGGTACGACATAACCCCCGGGGTCCTAGAGTCCTAAGTGGTCGCCACTGGTCCGTGTAAAAAAGGAACGAAGTGGGCTTCACATGCAGTCCGAGATTTCTTTATTCACGTCACATAACTCAAACAGTGCAGAGATGAAGACAAGGGACAAAAGGCTGTACCTTGGGTTTTAAGGGACAGAATCAGGGTGGAGTTTGGGGTCAAGAGGCCAATAGGGAGAAGACCAGGGAGGGACACAAAGTGAAGTTTACCAAACATAAAACCAATAGAGAGGCTAATATGAAGAGATTTATGTAAACAGACCAATGGAGCCTCGAAGAACAGGGGATTCCCCAAGGGGCAGTCCCGGCAGGGGCTGGTACTAGGAAGAGTTGACAGGGAACATTCAGGAATAGGGGTAGGTATCAGGGAAGACAGACAACCCAGGCTAAACTACCACCCCGGGGGGGGGGGGGGGGAGGGTAAGGTTTAAAGTATAGGGTATTAAAACACAAAATTACACATTGCAACAAAGACAGGCAAAGAAAACCATCCTGGGCAATTTTTATCTAGCATGTAACTGAAGAGATACAATTTAGATATCCTTGGCATAATAAAGTAAACCCCAAAGCATCTCGAGATCAAATTATTATTGAGGAAGGAAAAGATGCAGGAGATAGTCCAAAAGCTAAATTCTGTTTTCCACTGACAGGAATAAGTCTTACACTTTCTGTGAGAAGGGACCACACAAAGCTGACTAATACCTCCCGTGTATAAGAGATTAAAAAAACCTTCCTGAGTGTATAAAAGATTTTTTTTTTGACGCTGAAATCTTCAACCTACTCAACTGCCTTTGCTTTTGAGCTTGAAAATGTGTCAAAACTACTATGGCAACACATACACATAATTCTGTTTCCTGAAGCAATTTTGGCCACTTTGGGATAAAAAGATTAAATGGGAGGTGTTATAAATGGGCCAGGAGACCAGCTCCTTTGAAAAGGCCTTTATTAGAAATCAGCTCTGGGTAGGGGGCTCGAGGGGCTGCGCACGCCGCCACTGCTCCCTGTAGACACCACGGAGGAGGAGGTGCAGTCGAATCTGCTGCTGCTGCTGCAGAGTCGGGATTCCTTCCTCACGGGGGTTCCCATAGAATCACTTTGGCTCGTGTGGTCCAGGGGGGTCACCTCTCTCCAGTTCCTTTCAGGTCATGGCGAGAAAGTAACAAAAGAATACCTGCTGCCTGCAGGTAGCTAGACATGTGCCTCGCACAGTTTTGTCCTTCTTAGGTCTAGTTTCTGTGTCGGCTCGCTGTCCTAGGGGCTTTTCTAGCTCCAACTGGACTTCCGGTCGCGGCCAGGCACCATGGGAGCTCTCTCATGTCCATACTAGGCAGGGCCCACAGCTCGACGGCAGACGGCAGGGAGCAGCAGGAAGCAGCAGGGAGCAGCAGGGGGCAGCAGGAAGTGGCAGGGGGGAACGACAAGGTGGCGGCGTGCGGGCTTTAGTCGATGGAGAGGGGAAAGCCCAGGATTTAGGGAGAAAGGGTACAGAACTTGGACATAATGAGCAGAAATTCAGGGTACAGATTCAACATGACCGGTTTAAAACAGGCAAGTAACAGTGCAACTTTAATTTTACAGCAAAACAGTATAACAGTACAACTTAGGAGTGCATAACCTGGGGCTAATTTCTTTCAGGAGGTGATGTTTGCTTTGTAACTCCCAGTGTCCTGCACCCAGCCCAGTCTACAGCAGAGGGTGAGCTCAAGATATTTCCCTTTATTTATGTAATTGACAGTAATTAAAGTCCTGGGTGTGTTATCTCTGGGTTCCATTTTCAGGCTGATGTTTGTTCTGTGGTGCTGCTCAAAGTCTGAGTCCTGCTCAGGAGGAGCAGCCTGAAAAAGAAGTCAGTTCTGTAACAATGTGAATTTAACAGCTTTAGCTGTAAAATAGGTTAACTTAAAATGAAGGGAATAGAGAACACCACTGCTACAGCTGGTAGATCCTCAGATGCTTTACATTTTTAATATTTCAAATTCAAATATTTTGTGACTTACGGTGCTCTCCTCAAGTTCTCATTTTATGGTGAATGGGCAGTTATCTTTACTGAGTGCTTCATTCTCCACTGAAATGCTGCAATTTTTATCTTCATTCTCATTTATTAGTTCTTTCTCTCCTTCTACACCCAGAGTATGTTGTTCCTGAGGTATTTTATTTGAAGCAGAGTGCAATTTAGATTCCACTCTGTGAAATGAATTTCAAGAGAGACTGTCTATTAAAATTGTGGAAGAAATCCCCTGTAGTGAGGCATTAGGAGCAGAACATGGCAGAGAGCTAGAACCAGACTCCTGGCCTGGTAATGCAGCTGCTTCTAGAGCTGAGGGAATAAAGGTATCACTGGCTTGTGTATAGCATTTCCTGGAATATTTCAAGGGTTATACTTTATCAACCTCCATCAGTAACCATACTGAGCAAAACCTGCATCCTAGATTGCTCTGCTGAAAGGATATTTGCCTTGGGAATTGACTTGAAGCTGATTTGATGGTAAAGATCCATGCCACACTTGTTTCAGCTCCAGTTTTGGCTACACATCAGTAACAGCAAGGGATTTTTTTTCTGGGAAGCAAATTTCCGCATCATACAATTGATACTGTATTTTATAGTAGCTAATCTTTGTCTCTTGCATTTTTAAAAGAGTTTCCAAATGTTTTTCTGTGCTGAATGGATTGTTCTGGGTTGACGGTGTCTCATATCCCATATAGTGGACTGTATTGTTATGTCTAGCAGCTGCTGCTTCGCTCACTGGGGGCTTGGCTGCTGCTGCCGCTGCTGCTGCTTCACTTTGCTGCCGCTTTGCTGCCTCTTTGCTGCTGCTTTGCCACTTTTTCTCTCTGCTGCCTGTTTTTTGCTGTTTCCGTTTTTTTTTTTTTTCTTTCCTCTTTTCCCTTCCTTTTCTCTTCCCCCCTCCTCCCCAGCCCTGGGTTTGGGAAGGAAATTCTTTGGAGGAGAAAAGTCAGGTCAGGTCCGGAGCCCGTCCAAATCTTCGGCGGGGGGAGGGGGGGGGGGAGGGGAGCGGGGGAGAGAAAAGGAAGGGAAAAGAGGAAAGAAAAAAAACCCCCAGAAACAGCAAAAAACAGGCAGCAGAGAGAAAAAGTGGCAAAGCAGCAGCAAAGCAAAGCAAAGCAGCAGCAGCAGCCAAGCCCCCAGCGAGCGAAGCAGCAGCTGCTAGACATAACAATACAGTCCACGATATGGGATATGAGGCACCATCAACCCAGAACATGGATTTAATTTTTAACTTGGCATTAGAACTGCTAATAATGATAGTTCTTTGTAGGACAATTTTAATTTTTAATATTGCAGTTATTTTTAACACGGAGACGTAGCAGATTTCATCTTTCATCTATATATAGGCTCTTTTTGCAGGAGAAGCTTCTCAGCAAACCCTAATTCTTTATTATTTTAGCAGAGTTAAAGGAAGCAACACCTGTAAAGCTCTTTAATGTCAGAGCCGACATCACGTTTTCTTATTTAGCAAGTGCTCTTTGCTGTCCCCATGCTTGAGCCTCTGAGAGCTTGATGAAATCCAAGAACTGGGTCTGTCAGTCAGAGATCCACAGACCTCTGACAAAGCCAAAAAAAGCCCCAAAACCAACCTACAATTCTTGGGAAGTTTTGGGGAAAACACTTGAGAGGCTCCAGCATTTGGTCCCAGAGCATTTCTTTGCCATTTCTGATGTCTTTTGCCTTGGCCCTGCAGATGAGCAAGCTGCTTTATCACTGAGCCAAGTCTGGGGGCTGCTGTCCCCTGAGCAGCATGACAGGAGCAGTCAGGAAGGGAGGAGAGTGAAAGAAAGCAGTTCCTGCACGCGGGAATTGCAGAGGGCAGAGGTGCTCCTCTGGGAGGGGAAGCACAGAGTTCTGTTTGTATCTTCAGTGGGAATCAGGGTGCAGCAGTGACCTGAGGATCTCATACTCTGTGTGTGGCAGGGATTCGTGTTTTCACGAGAATTTACTCTTTTTGGGGTGTATGGTCCTGAATTTCTTTGAATGCTGTCCAGACTCTGATCCGGCACTATCCTGTAGACGTGGCTGACACCAGTCCTGTCTGGTGTTTTATTTCATTGCCCATTTTTGTTCTCTATGAAACGCAGAGAGTGATTTCTGCTGCTTTGCCTTCCCAGGTTCCTCATGAGCATGTTCTCTCAACACACTTCCTGAAGGAAATGTACAATTTGAGCTTCCTCCCATTTTTGTGCAGAACTTCCTGCTCAGAGGTAGCAGTTTAGTGCTGATCTGCTCAAGTTCCCCTCTCCACCCTTCCACTTACACACATGCTTTTTGTCACAACTATTACTCTTGTAACACACTTTTCTCTGGCTCTTTGAGGTGAGGCTTTCCTTGTTTCTCTACTGTTTTTAAACAGTTGTGCATATTTGTGGTGGTTTTGTGAATGATGTAAGTACCTGTCAGAGAAATCACTTTGCTGAGCAGCAAACTACCCACTCATCTCCAGTACACTGAGAGCAAGAACAAATCATCTTGCTTCTAAGGAGGAATTGGCAAAGTTTGGAAATGTGTTGGAAAACGTTGCAGTTGTGGCTGTACTTGCCATGCTGAAAAGAAAATCGTGCTGCTCTCAGAAATAAAGCTCAGCCTTGTGCTTGTAACAGTCCTGTTTACAACCTGCTTTAGCTTGAAGGATTTGTTGACTGTTTTTTGATGTGCAGCTGTTACATCCACAAATTGGTGGTGATGTCACAGAGCAGTCCAAAGTGCCTCTTTCCAATCCAGTACCATCCCTACGATAAAACTGACATTAAATGTTAATGTGTGTGCCTCACTGATGAGCAGAGAGAGATGTAGCAGTGTATTACATTTTAATTCCTGATTAAGACTTTAAGAGGATGTCTTGTTCTATTATCTATGCAAATTGGCAGCAATGATGGCAATAAATCAGAAAAGGACTTAAACCGCATCAATCAACTTGATGCACGATTGATTTCTCATGTTCATAAAACCCCTGGGTGCTTTGTGGTTTTTCTTACTGTGACAGGATTATTTCCCTTGATCTATGGTTCTGAGTGGTCTGGATTTGTTTTTATTTTTTCTAAAATTATGGGTGTGCTTGGCGAAGTTTGTAATTAGGAGGGGATATGCTGATCAAGGCAAATCAAGGCTCATCCAGAATTAGTTTTTAGAGAGCAGTAAGGGGTTTGGTTTTGTTGGCTTGTTGGGTTTTGGTTTTTGTTGTTTTTTGGGGTTTTTTTTCTGTGGTGTTAGTTTGGTTTTGGTTTTTGCTGGTTTATTTTACTTCATTTTGCAGGAAGTGGTGTCACTTCTGAGACATTCCCTGCAATATTCTGCCTTCTTTTGTTACTTGAACCACTTGGGCTGGAGTAAAATATGGATTATTAAAATTAAATTAATGTTGAAAGTAGTGATATCAGTGATGTTCTTAGGCTCTTGAGAAGAGAGATGACTTCTAGAATGCATTTTTTTCTTCTCTGAGATACAAGATCATTTTGTAGAATAACATGAAGTGTTTTGTAGTGACTGCAGAACTTGATATTCACTAATAAGTTAATGACATTGAAAAGAATATATTAAGTGTAGAGACAGATTTGTCTGCTATTAATATTACTGGGAGCAGAATTAGGTTCATAATTCATAAAATGGATTGACGTCCCCATAATATATAAATAATAAAAGAGCTGTTAGTATATTTCAAATGAGTGAATGCTGATAATACCCAGAGCTAACTCACCATGTCATTGCTGCTCATATTTTATCTTGAGAACAAACTTGCATGAGCTTTTGAGGCATCTGAGATCAATTGATCCTCACTGGCTGTGTCTGTTCTTTAACCCCAGCCAGCAACTGAGACTTACTCCCTGCCATGGGATGAGGAAGAGAATTGGAAGTTAAAAGTGAGAAAAGTTTGGGGCTGAGATAAAGGCAGCTCAGTAGGTAAAGCACAAGCCATGTGTGCAAGCAAAGCAAAGCAAGGAAATAATTTTCAGTTGCCATAGGCAGGCAAGTTCAGCATCCCCAGGAGAGCAGGGCTCCACCGCAGGTCACAGTGACTTGGTACACGCTGACCATGAGGCCACATGGTCTGAGATGTCACTGGGGGCCAGCTGTGCTGGCTGTGTCCCCTCCCAGCCCCTGGGCACCCCCAGCCTACTTGCTGTGGGGTGAGGAGCAGGAAAGGCCTTGGCTCTGTGTGAGCTCTGCTCAGGGATAGCAAAAACATCCCTGAATTATCAACACTTAACAGCACAAACCCAAAGCACAGCCATGGACCAGCTACCATGGAGAAAATGAACTCTATCCCAAAGCCAGCACAGCTGTCAGTATCTGAACTCAGCCCAGAGGAAATACAAGTTAGTGGGATTTTGCTTTTGCCTCCTGTGGTAAGAGAAGCCACTGTAGCAGCAGCTGAGGGTCTGTGCTGGTGGAACATTTCTGCTGGTGCGTGGTAACTCCACGTGACTGAGCCTTGCCCAGTGTTTGCAGAAACAGAGGCTTAGTCCCTGGGCTGTCCTGCCTTTGTTCCTGTTTGTGCTGAGTCCATGAGAACTCTGCAGAGTTTACCCACCTGTGAGGCTGGGTAGAGTCTGGATAATGTGCATCCATAGGAATTTCCACTGAAGCCTTTACCCGAGGATTTGTCTGACTAATTGTCCTGGTTTAGGGCAAATTTGGGAGGAAACCTCCAAAGGGTTTCCTCTGAAAAGCAAAACTTCCTCAGAGAAAAGTGGAAAAAACTGTTTATTTAACAAACAAGATGCCCAGAAGCACAAAAAATGAATAATATGAAACAATAAAACCTCTCGCTGCTCCAAAGAGAAATGGGATAGCAAACTGAGAAAGTCCTTGCTGTGGGTGTAGCTCAGCTCACTCAGTCTCTCACCAGTCCCACTCTATCCGGAGGTCCAGGACCCGGTGGGCCGCAGGTGCGAGCCCTCACTGCTCCTTTGGGTTTTTCAGTCCAGAGCAGATTTAAACAGTCCCAAGAAAAAGGAAAAAAAACAGTCCAGGGAACTTCTCTGCCTCAGCTAGCTAAAACTAACTAAAAGCACAGGAGATCTCTGTCCCACCACTGTCCGTGCCTCAGATGAACCGCTGGAGCAAGAATGTGTGGGAGTCAGGCAGTTTTCTCAAAACAAACTGTGCGCTGCTTCTTTCTCCCTCTTCACTCCCAGAACCAGTTTTAAAGGTACAGAACTTAATATACAGCACAAACAGAACAGATGATTGGGGATACAAGCATCATAATGTCACCCTAGGACACTAATTTTCAGTCATATGGTGTCTCTAATCTTCTCACGTAAAGAATTCCATTTTTGATCTACTGAAATTTTGCTCAGTTTCATGGAGTTCTCTGTAGGATTGAAGATAAAGTCATTGAGATAGGAGTTGTGATGCAAGAAGCTTGCTGTTCTGACTCCATTTTCTGTGATTGACTGTATTTTTTGTGTTACACTTTTCCAACTTATCCAAGGCAGAGGAGGAGTTTGTTTTACTGGAGTGGTAAGAGAGCCCAGTATGGGTTTGGCATGTTATATGTGGGTGCAGTAAATAGCTCTGCCTGGTAAAGGGAAAAAAGAACAGTGAGATTATAGTGGATGAGAGGAGGGAGAATGGAGGAAAGGGGAGTGAGACACCAAAGCAGCTGGTGAGATAACGTGGATATATGGAGAAGTTGATGTATCTCTGTAATAGTAATGATGAATTGAGTTGCACCAATACATTATACAACTTCCATGAGTGAGTGCTTTAGCTTTATAATTTATTTTTTATATTTGACAAGCAAGAAGAGGGTAGAAGTGTGCTCGTGTGAGTGAGGCAAGGGATGTAAGGGGAGAGAAAGAAAGAAAGGAGGCATCTTGAAGAGTGTATATGTAAAGAAACCGTTGGGACTGTGTTGGACCATTACAGCCAGCAGTGATGGAGTGCTCTAATAGCTCTTCCAGTAACTAAAAGAAACCTCTTGTGAAAAATGCCAATCACTCACTTTTAGAATTTTATGAAAAATTAATAAAGAATAAAAATTGGTTACAAAGAAATTAATACAAATAAAAGTTAAAAAAAAAGTTTTCAGAGACGGGACAAATAAAAAGACAATAAAAGGCAAAGTAGGCAGCCTAGACTACCGTCCTTCCTTCCCTCCCAGACCTGCTGGTTAGAAAGAAAGGCACCTCCGGTAGAAATCTTTCCCTTTTTGAGGACTAAAACTTCATAATTATGCATGCTTTATCTAAGACAAACTTGTTTTCCCCCAAGGTTACTGCTAAGCTCCCTGGAGACAGGGGAGCCCTGTCTTTGTGGATTCGGGTTGTCTGGTTTCCATGGGTTCCACAGGGAGTCTTGTTTTTGTGGATTCAGATCGGTCTGGTTTTGGTTTTCGTGGGTTCTGAGAGATATGCATCTTTCCGTCTGGAGAGTGAGGGAGTCTTTCTTTTCTGTTGTAAATCTTATCTCTGTGAAACATTCTTTTCTTTCCCTTGAGCTAAAGAAAATACCTTACACACAATTTTTACTAAAACTTAATGTTAAAAACTACATTTATTATATTACTCAAATGTTAATATTGCATAACTTTTCTAACTAGTCTATGTTATAAATGGGCCAGGAGACCAGCTCCTTTGAAAAGGCCATTATTAGAAATCAGCTCTGAGTAGGGGGCCCGAGGGGCTGCGCACGCCGCCGCTGCTCCCAGTAGACACCACGGAGGAGGAGGTGCAGTCGAATCTGCTGCTGCTGGTGCTGCTGCAGAGTCGGGATTCCTTCCTCACGGGGGTTGCCATAGAGTCGCTTTGGCTCGTGTGGTCCAGGGGGGTCACTTCTCTCCAGTTCCTTTCAGGTCATGGCGAGAAAGTAACAAAAGAATACCTGCTGCCTGCAGGTAGCTAGACATGTGCCTCGCACAGTTTTGTCTTTCTTAGGTCCAGTTTCTGTGTCGGCTCGCTGTCTCAGGGGCTTTTCTAGCTCCAACTGGACTCCCGGTCGCGGCCAGGCACCATGGGAGTTCTTTCATCTCCATACTGGGCGGGGCCCACAGCTCGACGGCAGACGGCCGGGAGCAGCAGGAAGCAGCAGGGAGCAGCAGGAAGTGGCAGGGGGGACAACAGGCAGCGGCGTGCGGGCTTTCGATGGAGAGGGGAAAGCCCAGAATTTAGGGAGAAAGGGTACAGAACTTGGACATAACGAGCAGAAATTTAGGGTACAGATTCAACATGACCGGTTTAAAACAGGCAAGTAACAGTGCAACTTTAATTTTACAGCAAAACAGTGTAACAGTACAACTTGGGAGTGCATAACCTGGGGCTAATTTCTTTCAATCCCCCCTCTATTTCTTTGATCGGGCTTTAGCCCGCATCAATTGGCCATGTCTGATTCAAGGGAATAAATCTGTTTTAATTCTTGGTATTGGTCATAAATTCTTTTTGCTGTGCTCAGTTTTTCTTCTTGGGGTTCTAATCTAATTGTATTTGTAGGTTTCTGAATCTTTACTTTAGGGATTTGGAGACTAGCTGGAACAGTAGTGGCTACAGTTCGAATTAGACAGGGAAGTATGCAGGGGAGAAGTAGGAGACTGGCAAAGGCACTTATTGCAATGAACACTACTTTTTCCCACCAGGTCCCTTTAAAGGACCAGAAGTTGTCCCACCAGTCCATATTAATTAAGGGCTTCCATTCCTGGGTACTTACATATGCAATTTTTTGTATTTCTTTGGAAATATTTTTTATTACCTTACTTTCATAATCGACTGCTAGTTTGATTTGATAAACTACTGCTCTTGTCTGCGCCAATTGGTTACTGATATGATCAAGGGCAAGGGCTGTTTTGTTTGATAATCTGATAATTTTATTCAACATGTAAATAGGAGTTCGGCACCTCCATGATCTATCTTGTGTCCAAGTTGCTGGCCTATATGTTTTTACTATTCCTTTTGGTGTCTGTATTTTACTTTTCCATGTTTGTGTGCTGCCCCTCCTCCCCTTTCGGTATTTTCTTTTTAAATTTTCATATAAGGGTATGCCTAAATGGTTTCTTGATTCTCGTGGGAGGAGGGAGGAGGCTGGTTTGATGATTCTTGTGGTGCAGCTACCCGCCCAATCTCCTGGGAGATGGGTGTAGGTTTTGTCACCACAAATCCAAAAGAGGTGTTTTGGGGCCTTCCAGGATGTGTTTTGTGTGTCATAGGGGTGTTCCCAATATTTTGAAATTTCTCTGATTCCCCAAAAAAGATTGGTCCCTTTATTAGTGCACTCATGTAGACCATAACTTTTATTACAGACGCATCTTGATTCTTTTTTCCCAATAGACCAATATTTTTCAGGTTCCCTGGGGATCCATTTTTGTTTTAACTCTGTGGTCAGTGAGTACCTTTTACAAGCCATTCTTCCTAGGAAGGTTTTATACTTTTTCCCGTTATTAACTTTCATCTCAGGATGTCTAGGGGTGATAAGCTTGTCTCTTCCCAGGGCCATACATCAGACATTTGTGTGCTTTTACATATCCAGCAGTTTGTTATATTTAGTTTATGGCTGATTCCCTCTACCAGATTGACAAATAGACTTTTCCCAAGGGGTTCATCTATTTCATTCTTTTTCACCACCAGTCGTTTTTCTTTTATCAGATCTGCTACTCCCTCTGTATTTCTTAACTTTTTAAAACAGAACCACTATCTGATAGGGCACTCCCCAGTCAGGCACTGCTTAAATGTGGCAGCTTTTTTGCAATCCAATATTGTTTTTCCTCTTTTTGACAGGTGGATAATTGGATCCTGTCAAAACATGTGGGATTCACATGGGTGTGAACTCTCATAAGGGATTGTAGATTCTCCCCATCACAAACTGAATGACAGCATTCGGAGCAAGCCCCATCTGTAAACTTGCTTATCAATAGGACTACTATCAGTCCCCCCAAGAGTCCAGTATGAACCATTCTATTTGTGGATCCTTTGGTCTCACCTGGCCTTGCCTCTTGGGTCGAGGGGTTCTTTCTCCTCATCATATCAATAGGACTACTATTAGTCCCTCCAAGAGTCCAGTATGAACCTGCCCCCATCTTGCTCTGAGGGTTCTCTGGTCTCACCTGGTCTTGCCTCTTGGGTCGGGGAGTTCTTAGGCTGGATTTGTGGAGTTCTCCCTTGTTTATTCCCACCTTCCACCTTTTTCTTAGTTTTAGTTAGCTCCCTTTGGGTGTGCCCTATGAGAGATTTAATTTTTAAATTAAGAATTACTGTTACTTATTACTTTTACATTAACACATTGTGACTCATTATAACAATTTATAACATCAGATTTAACCATTATTTTACACTTTTATATTAACACTTTTTAACTTCTTATAACAATGTGGATTTTTTAACAATGGTAACGGAAAGCTTGTAATAACTGTTTTTGTCCCTTATTGGCTTTAACTGGTTTTTGGTTGTTTCCTGAGAGTTACTTTGAGGGTGTCTGGATCTCGAGTGGCAGTCCACTCAGAGGGAACTCTTGTTGGGGTTGCAGGGTCAGAGGGATCTGACCCCTTGTTGGGGTCAGAGGGATCACTCGGGGGTGGTAATGGTCCTTTCACTCTAGTGATGTGGGTCCAGCCCTTTTCCTGGGTTCTCACTGCAGTATGAGTAGTGAGCAGAACTTGGAACGGGCCTTCGAATTTAGGGGTTAGTGGGGTGGTATTCCAGGACTTAATTAAAACCCAGTCTCCTGGTTTTATTTGGTGCATGTCAGTGTCCAAGGGAGAGGTTTGAGGAAGATACCCTCTTCTTTTAAGATCTGCCAATGTCTTTCCAATTGTTTTTACATATTCTTGGGTAGCGGCCTCTCCTTCTAAATAATCCCCAGTGCTATAGGGGGTCAGTAAGAAGGGGAGTCCAAACATCATCTCATATGGTGAAGCCCCTATGTCAGATCTTGGTCGGACCCGGATTCGCAGAAGGGCCAGGGGCAGACACTTGAGCAAATTCATTCCTGTTTCGGTTATCAATTTAGTTAATACATTTTTGAAGGTTTTATTCATCCTCTCAACTCTCCCTGAACTTTGGGGATGCCAGGGTGTATGCAACCACCACCCGATTCCTAAGGCTTTAATGACATCATGTAGAATTTTGGCTACAAAATGAGGGCCTCGGTCTGAACCAACACTATTCACCAGCCCATACCGGGGGATGATGTGTTCTAATAATACCTTTATTACCACTTGTGCCGTCTCCTCCCCAGCAGGAAAGGCTTCCACCCAATGGGCCAAACAATCAACCATAACAAGTAGATACCTGCAACCCTGTACTGAAGGCACCTCGGCAAAATCCACCTGTACATTTTGAAAGGGTCCCAATGCCATCCGTCTTCCTCCTGGGGCACTCCCGCCCATCGTTTTCTGATTTACCTTTTGGCATATAAGGCATCCTTCAGTTACTGCTTTGGCCAGACCATATACCCCAATACATAACTATTCTCTTAAAAAAAAATGATCACATAACCCTTGGGTGCCCCAGTGGGTCAGGCTCTGTATTTCTGTTAGCATTTTTTCAAGCTAGGGCTTTATTTAAAAACTTTCATCTATCTGGGGTTAACCATTCCCCTTGCTTCCCTTGGTACAACCCTAACTTCTTTATTTCTCTCAACTCATGTTCATCATATATTGGTTCTCTTCTTTTGTCAGCTGGCAGGATGTTGGATGGCAGTCCACTTGGGGAGACTCGTGGGGGATTTTTCTGGGTTTTGTCCATAGTTAGGAGGAGGCGATACTGGTCCTTTTACACGGGAAACGTCAGTCCACTCTTTTTCTTGGGTCCAAACAGCAGCATGGGTTACTAATTTCTAGCTTTTTCCTGATATCAGGCCAGGATCCAGCACAGAACTGCACCTCTAACAGCACTTGGTCCTCGGGACTGTCGGGATCCACGTAACCAAAAATCTCCTCCCCTGCTTAACTAGGTGGCTGGGGTCCCATTCCCCCTGGGTCCCATCAAAGGCCAGCCTGGTGCTGCCGCCCCGGGGAACAGACCCTCCGATGCCCCTCACCACCAGGGTTCTACAGTCTCCCACATTCTGCCCTTCCCCTTTTCCACCTGGATCCCACCCTGGATCCGCCCGCGGGAGCCCATCCCCTTCCCGGGGCCCAAACCTGCTCCCCTGTTCCCAGACTCGCATTCCCGCGACGTGGACCATGGCCATCTTGGGGCTGAACAAGGCACCCAAAATAGAGTTCATCTCACTCCAGGTGCAAACATTAGGATTCAGGAACCAATCCACCCAGCCAGCCACCCCCACCAGGTCCCCAACCAGGCCTCCCAGCTCTTTCTTAAAGCCCCCAACTTCTGAAGCTGTCAGAGGTGCATCCCCAGCTGCCCCACTTATCGGGACTTTCCTTAGGGGGAAGAGCTTTGTTCTTGACCTGGTGCCACAGTAGGGTCCTTTTGGGGTTTTTATATTATTGGCTGGCAAGTCCAGCTCCCAGTTGTGTGGGAGTGCAGGGACAGTAGATGGTGCAGGGGAGTGGACTAGGCTAGTGTTAGGAGAGGTCGAGGACAGAGTTGAGGGTGGAGCTGTAGGGGGTAATCCTGTTGGGGAGCAAGCTGAAGAAGGAATAGGGATCATGGTTTGGAGAGATGGGGAGGGGTTCACAGGTAAAGCTGGAGGGTTAGCAGGGACAGTTTGGGATATCCCAGGGTAAACTGGAGGAGGGGGCAAATAATCAAGAGGGTCCCAATGGTGACTGCTTTCCTCCCTTTTCTCTTTTTCATTTTTCCTCTTTCCCTCTTGTAGCTTACAAATCTTAGCTGTTTCACTTTCAGTTCTGTGTCTCTGCCAGCAGGCAGCATAAAGGATCTGCTCAGTATCTGAGTCCCCTCGGGATTTCAGATACTGGTTTAATTGTGAGCACATCCAGGGGTCCTTAGTTCCACACCATGGCCATTTTCCAGGTAAATTTAAAGTGGGCCAAACCTCTATACAATAATGAATAATTCTAACCTTGCTCAAATTTTTAGTGGCCTCATCAGTATCCCATAATTCCAACATTTGTCCTAATGGACTATCTGGGGGAATGTTCTTTATCTTCCCCTTTTCCTCCTCAGGTGGTTTTTGCTTATTTATGTATGCTCCCATTCTCACTAGGTAATCTTCACTCACTCTACGAACACCCGTCAGTGGCCCCAGTGGCACCACTCCTGCCAGTGCTCAGAGTGCCCTGTCGGTAGCCTGATATCTCGCCCTTAGAGATTCAGCCACTACCCCAGCCAGCACCCCTTTCTCACTCACTCCACGAACACCCGTTAGTGGCTCCAGTTACCCGCTCTCAGGGTCTGGCCACCACTCCTGCCAGTGCTCAGAGTGCCCTGTCGGTAGCCTGATATCTCGCACTTAGAGATTCAGTCACTACCCCAGCCAGCACCCCTCTTCCTCTCCTGTATATCTATCGAGTTTCCATAAGTGGCCGGTCAACCTGGGCCCAGAGTTCCAGTCACCACTTACAGCCAGGACTCGGACATACAGTGTGCGACTTACTCTCCCTATCGTTAAATCCCTCGCACCTTGGGACTTCCCTAACTTTCATTCATCCTACACCCGGGCAGTATACTCAAAAGACCCCCGGCCCTGTAGGCTCTCCGCACCTGGAACGCATACCTCTCACTTCTAGGTACCCCCAACCAGTGGGCCTACTCCTGTACCCCGGTAGTTACCCCAGCCAGTGTCCCAAGCCAGTAGTGGTTGCAGTTACCCGCCCTCAGGGTCTGACCACCACTCCTGCCAGTGCTCAGAGTGCCCTGTCGGTAGCCTGATATCTCGCCCTTAGAGATTCAGTCACTACCCCAGCCAGCACCCCTTCCTCGCCTGGACACCCCGGGCCGTAACTCGGCCAGTACCCTCTCTCACTCCCCACACCCCGCCAGCTACCCCAGCCAGTATCCCAACCCGTGGATACCCCGGGCCGTAACCTCAGCCAGTGTGGTGCGTGCTACACCCACGGCTCCAGGCTTTCCGCACGCTTGGATCAGCCTGAGCAGCCTGCCTCCGTAGATTCTAGAATGGAGGCGGGCCTATCCTACAATCACACACCCTGTGACGTGCCACTCACCCTCTAAATTACCTCCGCATGCCCGGAGGGGGGCGCCTATGCCCCTGGAGACGCCTCTTTCACTCCGTTCTCCTTTCGCTTCCCTTCATTCCCGGCCAGGTCCCTCGCGGGAGACTGAAAACGCGGTACTGGGAGGCCCACACTCTCTCCAAAGATCCGAGCTACCGGTCTTTGTCTCACACACACACCACTCGCTCGTCTCCACTCCCACCACCGGCTATACTTTACCGGCGCTCCTCCGCGCTGTCTGATCCCAGGCTGTCTTCTTGGGTCCGGTGTGACCAGCTGTCCTTGAGATCCAAAGGGCGGTCGGCCGTCCCGTCCTCGGTCCTCTTCAGGCGTGGTCACGTCCCGGCGAGCCCCCAATTTGTTATAAATGGGCCAGGAGACCAGCTCCTTTGAAAAGGCCTTTATTAGAAATCAGCTCTGGGTAGGGGGCCCGAGGGGCTGTGCACGCCGCTGCTGCTCCCAGTAGACACCACGGAGGAGGAGGTGCAGTCGAATCTGCTGCTGCTGGTGCTGCTGCAGAGTCGGGATTCCTTCCTCACGGGGGTTCCCATAGAGTCGCTTTGGCTCGTGTGGTCCAGGGGGGTCACTTCTCTCCAGTTCCTTTCAGGTCATGGCGAGAAAGTAACAAAAGAATACCTGCTGCCTGCAGGTAGCTAGACATGTGCCTCGCACAGTTTTGTCTTTCTTAGGTCCAGTTTCTGTGTCGGCTCGCTGTCTCAGGGGCTTTTCTAGCTCCAACTGGACTCCCGGTCGCGGCCAGGCACCATGGGAGTTCTTTCATCTCCATACTGGGCGGGGCCCACAGCTCGACGGCAGACGGCCGGGAGCAGCAGGAAGCAGCAGGAAGTGGCAGGGGGGACAACAGGCGGCGGCGTGCGGGCTTTCGATGGAGAGGGGAAAGCCCAGAATTTAGGGAGAAAGGGTACAGAACTTGGACATAACGAGCAGAAATTTAGGGTACAGATTCAACATGACCGGTTTAAAACAGGCAAGTAACAGTGCAACTTTAATTTTACAGCAAAACAGTGTAACAGTACAACTCGGGAGTGCATAACCTGGGGCTAATTTCTTTGAGTCTATTATATATATAGTAAATATCGGCGCAGAGCTATACACACGATATGCCTTTTTCACACCTCTCCTGGGGGCATTAATAGTAGTGTGAATCCTCTCACAGATGTGCTTTTTGTGCCCTGCTTGTGAAATACTTACTCCAGAACTGTCACTGGTATGTCCAGCAGAACAGTTCATCCCAGACCTCGTGGACACGAGCTCTGCTTCTGCACAATCCAGGTGAGCAGCTTCCCAGTGGTGGAAAGATGGCTTCAATCCTGAATTGCTACTAAAATCAAGTTTCTTGTTGCCTTCAATGCAAGTAGGATTATGGCTTCAGTGCCACAGGGCTTTGAGGTTAATGAAATTCTCTGCTTTTGGTGGTGCTTCCAGCCTGAGATGCCACCATGAAAGGAGCATGGGTTCCTTTTCAGCATCCATAGCAATTAAAAAGAATTCAAGGAATGGAAGCTCAATTTGGTTCTTTAATTTCATTTAAAGTGTTTCTTTAAAGTTATTTTAGTATTGAAAGTTATTGGATTGTAAAAGAGACCAACTGCTTTAGCTGACTTCTCAGAAGTAATTACACACCACATGCTGTGCTTTCATAAAACAGGATCTGTTCTCTGAGAGCAAGGTGGGAAACAACCAGGTGCAATGGAAGTTTAATTGCTGAACATGCAGAAAGTCTGCAACAAGCTTTTAAATTTTTACAAGCAATCGACTGATCTAAATTAATGAAATCTTAATGAACAGCAATTTCACAGATAAAGAGAGATTTTCATTTCAGTGCTCTTGGTGTGGGAATCAAGGGATGTGTGAGGTTTTTTGTCAAAGGCTAGAACATTTATTTTGGTAAACCAATGAAAGCCTGCTTTAGACATAAACCAGCAGAAATGGGGTCATTTTGGTAAAGAAAGATGTTCTGTTGGTTTATACATCCTGCTTGCTTTATGTCCTGGGTTGTGGAGCCGGGTTTTGTGTATTCTATTTACATCTGTTTGGGGGCCTGATGTCCCACCTTGATAGGCCATTGTTACCTTCCCCAGCCTGTGTGGTGCATTTGCATTTCTATACATCTCATGCCCTGGCGGTGGGGGGTGGGGGGAGGGGAGGCGGCCGGGAGAGAAGGCTGGGACCGCGCCGGTGCTGCCCTGCTGCAAGAGGGGA
This sequence comes from Phylloscopus collybita, assembly GCA_027886175.1. Lineage (NCBI taxonomy): Eukaryota > Metazoa > Chordata > Aves > Passeriformes > Phylloscopidae > Phylloscopus > Phylloscopus collybita. Next base: position 8,967,288 of record JAJNNQ010000057.1, read on the forward strand.
GTCTTCTGCGTTTGCTTCCCTGCCGTGGTGGCAAGAGATTTCTTCGCCTCCTGTGCTCGCCGTCCTGCTTCCCTCCTCACCACCCCTGAACCTGCTTCTTCACAGAGTCATCTCTGCTCCAACAGAATCACGTCTGCCACTTCAGAAGGACTTAGCTTTTGGACTGCTTTCAACATCCTGAGTCACAGGGTCAGATTGAGGCTCTGACTCTGTCAGGGTTTTCTTCCAAAATTGTTGTTTATTTGTTTATTTGTTTGTTTGGTTGGGTGGTTTAGTTTCCTATCATATTTGTATTGTTAATATTTCCTAGTAAAGAACTGTTATTCCTATCCCCAACATCTTTGCCTGAGAGCCCTTGATTGCAAAATTATAATTCGTCGGGGTGTGAGGGGTTGGCATTCTCCATTCTAGGGGAACTCCAGTTTCCCTGGCAGATACCTGTCTTTCCAAACCAAGACACTTTACTTGCACATTCTCAGTGCCACAAGGAGAACTTTTTCCTGTGCAGGTGTTACAGTTTGGGCCTTTCCACAAACTCCCTGAGTATGGGAATGCTATTGGCTGTAAGTTTAAGGAAAAATACCCTTTTTTCAGCTGAATTTGAAAGGAAGCCTTATAACTTTAACTAATTTCCATGGAAAACAGTTTTATGTTGGGGTAGAACTCAACCTGAGGGTTACATTTTGTTCCTGCTCTGAGGTATCATGAAATTCAAACGGAGGAAAGGCAACAGGATTGCACTGTTAAAAAACAGTGAGTCCATCTTCTATGCAAAATAGAAAGATGTCACATTTTCACAGGTGTTTTTCTGCAGGGTGATCCCTGACTGTGGCTGTCCCCTCCCAGAGCTGCTGCTGGGTCAGGGGCTCTCAGTGGTCACTGCAGTGGCTTTGAGCTGCCTGTACTCCTGGCTTCTACTTCATTTCTTATGCTTCACATACAGTAAAACCAAGCTGGTGTCTTTGTCTTCCCAGAAATGCAACACAACAGTCAAAAATGGGCTTGTTCTCATGAGAACTTTCTTGCCAATAATGAGAATTTTAGGAAGGGCTGTAAAGACAACAAGAAAACAGAAATGTGCCCAGTAAGCAGAATTCCTGGATCTTTTAATCTGCCACTTCAATGCTCTACCCTGTTATTGTCTGTTAATACTTTCTGTTTTGACTTTAAATGAAACTTTAGCATAGAGCTGAATACATAATTGCATATTTTTTTGGCTCTGTGCTTGATCTAAAATAGCACATAAAAACAAAATAGGTATGCTATGAAACTAAAAGAAAATTTGTCATCATGTCTCACTGACAAGAATATGTTTTTAACTCAAACAAAAAATAAAAATAAAAAACCTTTGAAGCATCTTTATCTTCTTGAAATGAGTTAATTGCTAGAGAATCATGATTCATAAAACAAGAACACATCTGGGACGTAGCACTTTTTCCCAGTGGTTCATGGATGAGCTGATGAACCTCGGATTGTGGATTTGGACTCATTTTCCTTTTCAGCCTGGAGGAATTTAAATGCCTTTCTCCTGCATCCTTGGAAAGTATCTAGCTGTTGAGCACTGGAGTCAGTGTGGGCTCAGCTGATTACTCAAGGAAATAAAGCAGTGCCAGGGGAGAGGGAAAACTGCAGCTCTGGGAGCCCTGGTACCATCCTAGGCAGGGAGGGCTGGGGGTCAGAGCCCAGGGCAGGTGAGCGTGAGTGTCCCGGGCTGTGGGAAAGGTGCAAGTGAGTGTCCCTGGCTGTGGGACAAGTGCAGGTGACAGTGGGGCTGTTGACACCACTGCTCTCCTGTCTGCCTGACTGAACTCCTCTTTTGCCACCTGGAGCCACTTGGCAGATTCAAACCAAATCCTGGCTTGCCTGTAGCAGCTTTCCAGGCAGGTGTTGTGGTAAGCAGATGTTTTTCCCTGCCTTTTTTCCATAATGGAGTGTGTTCTGCCGCTGGGAAGATGTCTTGCCTAGCATATGAAGATCAGTGAATCTCAGAGTTGTTTCAATTGACTAAATGCAGTAGGACCTCACTTGTGTGGGTTTCCCAGCTGACCTGGGCTATACCTCCCTCTTGCTTCCCTTCCTGCAGCCCTGGGGCTCTCACAGCTCTTCCGAGACAAGGGTGTCAGTGGCAGTGAGGGGGTTTGGAGGAAACCCCAGTAACAGGCATTGCACATGAAATTATCCTTTTAAATGCTGCCAGGCACAGGCTGTAAGCTGCCCTGGATCTTGATGGATGCCTCGCTATCAGTGCCACTAGCATTTGTTGGTATTAAATAATGTCCAGGAAGTTATTACTTTTGCACTCTGGGCAGTTCCACAGAACATTCTGTGGTCATATGGACATATAGGTTTAAGCTTGACCCCCTTACAGGGAGCTGTGTTACCCACTGTGCTCGGCTTGGTGCATTTTTATGCAGATGTTCTCGCAGAGCTGTAACATCCAGGATACCTTAGCCTGGAGATAAAATAAACCATCTGTCAGGCTGTTTCAGGACACTCCTCTGAAGGTCTCATGCAAAGCTGGAGCCTCAGGACAGCCCCCACCCAGCTGGGGGGTTGAGGGTACCAAGTTCTGAGTCAAAGATGCCCATTTCTGTTTCCCCCGTCAGAAGAATCCCAGGTTTTTCAGTCTGTGCATAGCACAATCAGGGTATTTTGTATTTTGAGCACTTCAGAGTTGATCCTGAGGAAAACCAGTGCTCACTGGGAAAGGTTTGGGTAGTTCATGTTGCCTGGGATTTAACAGAGGCAAGCTGAGGATGTTTTTATGTGAAGGTGGAAAAAGTTGTGAATGGAAGAGAAAACTGAGCATCTCAGGGTTTTTCAGGAATGTTCAGGTGAAAATTAAGCCTGTTATAGACACTAGGAAAAAACCAAACAGTGAAGACTTATTTTATTTCTATTTGTATTGCTTTTTTTCTGAGGTCTACTTTTTTTTTTTCAGAGAGAAACAGCATTATTTTAACTCTTATCTAGCATTTTCTATGTAGTTAGTTAATTCATTAATAAAGCCTAATTTATATACAGTGATAATAGCTTGCAGGCTTTCATTCTCTTTCATTCTCACTGAATGATAAAGCTGGATGGGTTTTATGTTGCCTTAGCTAAATCCTCTCCAATCAATAAATCCTGCAAATCACCTGACTAATTTTATCTGGGAGTCATTTGAGGAGGATAAACTCCAAAGCCTGTGCTTTGAGATGAACCATCTAGTGAGTAATATTTCAAACAAGCGAATGGATTAGAGCTTTTCACATACTTTGCTGCTTGTTTGTTTGAAGTGCTACTTCCTACTGCAGGTTTTTTCCAAACCTTGTTTTGTTCTTGCTTCTGAAGATCTGCCTGTGACATCATGACACCACCTGCTGGGTTTTGCTGCGTGTTTAGAATTTTGTATTTTGAGCGCACGGGTCAGGGACATGCCTCTCCCAGGCCCTGTGTGCTGGCAGAGCAGCAGTGGACAGGGATTTTGCTCTTTAGGACCCTGCAGCTTATGGAAAAGTATTTCAGCATCCTCGAGCCTTTCACAGATCCTGGCACTTTGTGGTTAGTGGCTGACACTGCCACTCCATAGGCAAGTTAGAAATTGTCTTGTTGAGTTTGCCTGAGAGTGTTTTGCTCCTGTTCAATTTCCTAAAGCATTTAGTGGGACAGGGATTCACGTAACTCTTCCCTTGAGCTCTCTGGAGATATTCAGGAGCTGTGAAACTCTGCATTCAATCCAGGTGATCACTTTTTAACAAACCTCTGAGATACTTCTGCTTGAACAGAAAGTGGTGGCAACTGTGTGAAAATCAGCCTAAGTGCTGATGCCCCCAAATTTCTCTTTGCTTTATATTGGCTGTGGGCCAAGAAGGCAAGAATTAACTCTGTGGCTGTTCTTTCATTATGTGTGACAAAGAACTCAATTTATTGTTAAGCTGGTGTGGGAATTTCCTGAGGTTAGATGTAGGAAGTTGAGAGCAAAGCAGTCTTGTACAACTCAATCAAGAATTCATTCAGACTCAGGAGCTGTGATTTTGGTGTATGTTACTGCTTGGCAGAGGCGAGCTTTAGATTAAGGAAAATATATGTTGAAACGTTCTGTGTTAGAAGTGAAGTGCACAGGGAGTTTCTTGTCTTTGTCAGCATTCAATTGCTCACTGGAAATTTGAAAACCTGTGAAGAAATGCTTCTATATTCAGTGTACAAATGGTGTGGGGCGTGACCTGAACCTTCAGGCTGGGTGAGAAGCACTGCCCTGCACTGGGTCCTGAGCTTCACTTCACACCTGCAGGGGGAAGGTGTCCTCACCTGCTGGACATAGCTGGGAGACTTCTTGCTAGCTGGGTTATTGTGGGCTGGTGGAACGAGTCTTCAGCTCCCTGTGTGCAGGGCCTGCCTTGGTGTGCACCTTGGGATATATGCTAAAATAGATGGAAGTAACAATCTAACTGAAATTTAAATGAGACAGAGATGAGTGTAATCTCCTTTGCATTTCAGGTCTGCTTAAAGCAAGCAAAACAACCCTTCAGGTTTTTGTTTGTGGGGACTTTTTTTAATATTTTGGGTTTTGTTTTTAATGGGGTCAAAATTAAATTGTATTTTTGTTGGCCCTGAACTGAAATTTGGTTTTATGCTTTTCAGACTGGTGATGGTTGTAGAGATATTAGCTTTTCATCCCAAGACAGAAAGGGACACGTTTTTGACTGGAATTAAAGTTCCAAGAACTTAATGCAAACACCCGATCTTCTGTGTTAACTTTCAAATGGTGGGGCAGGAGGACAAGAGTTTTTTTCATAATTTTCTTTGTGTTTGTCCTAAGCTTCGCTGAAGGTAGTTATGCTGCCTGGTGGAGCCCCCCTTGATAAGCACCAGAATTGAGTAAGGGTTGATGCCAGGAGTGACTGAGGTTTCCCTGGTTGTGAAACAGGCATGGAGCAAAGATGAGCTGAGACTTGAGAGAACAGCAAAAGCAGTGCTAATTAGAGCCTGTTAGGCCATTCACGAGTGAAAACATTTCCCCCTTGACTGGATATTTGAGATTCTGAGCCTGAGGATGCTCTTTTGGGAAGGTTGGGCCATGCTGCTTCCTGGGGATGTCAGTGGGGCAAGGACACTGGCACCTGGCAGGGCTGGGGCCCCAGGCTGCAGTGGGATGTGACAAGTTTCAGGAGCTACACACAATTAGTTTAAGGGGAAAATCTATGATCTTCACAAAGATAATGTACTTAGCTGGTTAATAGGGGGCCTGCTGGTCTGCAGATGCCAAGTCATTTACTAATTGCCTCGCTTGCATAATTCCATTAAATTTCAGATCTGATCTCTAGTCCTCTGCCATGCCACAGAGTGAAGGGAAATCATGTGCTGCCTCCCATTGCTGGCATGCACTGACCTTTGGAATCTGGGCTCTGGCTGGGACACAGCTCTGGGAGCCCAGGAGAACATCTTCCAGCTCCTGGGCCAGTCCAGCCTACTGCCTTGGAGCAGCCCCCATGTGTCCACATGCCCTGCAGAGAATCCAGGTCATGCCAGGCTGATCTTGGCTGGAAATGCATCTCATCCTCTCTGTATTGGCATCTTTAAAACAGGAAAGTTAAATTAGCGATGAAAGAGATTTTGGGGGCCTGTGGGTGTGTTTGCAGTACAATGGACAGTAAAGCAAAAGCTGCAAAAAATTAAATGTTCATATCCTTTGAGGTCAGGCTAGGGTACCATGATTCTGTTTTGATTCATGCCTTCTGGCAAGAATAAAGCAGGTTGTCAGTAAAGAAAGCCTTTCTTCAAATCTATTTATTACAGCTAAAATATTCAGCCCACTGGTTGGGTGGTGTATTGGGGCTGGCACCTGGTGCAGGATTAGCAGTGCCTGAGAGCTTCTGGGAGCCAAGGCACAAGGGCTGCAGTAGGGCTGCCCTGTGCTCCTGGAGCACTGTGCCCTTCTTCTGCCAGGGCTGCAGGGACAGGGAGCACAGCAGTGGCACTGCAGCAGCCCCAGTTATCCTGGCATTCCCTAAAATCACTCGGAGTAGTTTACTGGCAGAAGGAGATATTTTTTACAGTAGGATGGGCAATATTTAATTTGCTTAAATTGGTTTGTTCCTTGCTTAAATTGGAGTTCCACACTTTATTGTTATACTTCCTAATGCAGTTTCCATTTTGAGCATTGCTGCCATCATGACAAGCTTTTCATCCTTGAGAACTTTCTGGGAAAGCTTCCTAAAATCACATAGACCACTCTTATGCAACATCTGTTGCTTTTTAGGACCCTTTATTGACTTTTGTCCAATAACCTCTTCTAGCAGTTTTTCTTTGTACCCCGTAACAGAAGTCAGAGTGCACAGGCCAACACCTCCTTGTGCTCCAAAACCCCGAAAGAAGGTTTCTGTAGCCAGGTGGAGGCACCAGGGAAGCACGCAGAGCTGCTGCCTTGGTTTGTGGTGAATAATTCTCCCTCTGCTTGGGCTGCTTGTGTGGTGCTGAGCTGAGCATCCCTCTAGTGCACACACAGAACTTCCCTTCTCACCTTCTCTGGCTCACAGGCTCTGTGTCTTCCACAGAGATCTCAGTGTAAACATTCACTACCAGAGTGTGTGGATGAAGGGATGTGACAGCCAAGTGGTTAATTATAAATGAAAGAAAAACCCCTTTAAGCTGTGCCAGTCTGTTCAAGTGATCCAGATTTGTCTGATAGCCTGTGATCATGCTTCAGTTAACTCTGTCACAGTGCATTTTCTGTGGTTTGCAATCTCACCAATGTTCAACTCATGTTCGTTATTTTTGACACTGAATTTTGTTGTAAACCTTTGAAGTGGTCAGAAATTATAAGCTGAAAAACCCCCAAACCTATTTTCTTCAGTCTTTCTGCTAGATCTTTGAAATCTTGAGTATAGTATTGATGGAGATTTTCTCTGGAGTATGAACAGGGTTTCCATGGGTCATCCAATCAGTAAATGACATGTTATTGGAACAGGCAATGATAAACTCTAATTAGATACCAGTGCTATAAAATTGTTTGAAAAACAGCAGATGTGGAGGAAATGGGTGCTATTTTTAGACTAGGACTCTAGATGAGAAAATAAAATTCTAAACCAGATTTTGATTGATTTGTAGACCCATGGGAGGATCCACAGACCAGGGAGCATAGGACTGACTGCCTAGAGGCAGACCTGGTAGCAGGTGCCCATATCCCTGTGGCTCTGAAATGCAGCCATAACATTTACAGGACTAGCAGGGTGCTGTGAGTGCAGGGCTGAATGAAACCTGCTGGGTTTTGCTTGCCTGAGACCATCCCAGGTGTGCTCCCACAGTTGTCTGCAGGCTCTGGAGGTGACAGCAGAGGCAGGGGTGCTGTTGGTGCTCCAGCTCCCGAAATCACCCTGGCAGGGAATGTTTCCATGCCTGGGATTAACTCCAGAGGAAACTGCTGCAGAGAATGTGACAGAGAACAGAGCAGTATGGAGGTTTCACACTGGGGAGGGCTGGGTATTTCCATCCCCTTTGCTGCGTGTGGCTCTCCATGGTGTAATGGTGGTGTAGAATGCAGAGCCCTGAGCCCTGGGTGTCCGTGGTGCCATGTCCAGGGGTTCTGCCCCATCTGGGTGGGGAGGGGAGAGCTCCTGGCTCTGTGGCATCAAGCACAGCATGGGACAGAGCTGGGCAAGAGCTGCTGCATCTCTGGTGCCCATGGCAGTGCAGGATCCAGCCTTTTTACCTGCTTCAGATAGTCCTTGCCTGCCAGGGGAGTTGCTGGGCTAATGTGGGCTGCAGCTGTGTGATCAGGTCTGCAAACCCTCCTCACCCTCAGTGGTTCTGGATGTAGCTGCTGTTGGTCTTGACATGTGCAAGCTTCCCCTCCAGGCAGAGATTTGTCACTACCACTGCCTTTAATAGCTTACTGGAAAAAAATATAAAGATTTTTTTATATATATATTTTAATTTGTTAATCTTTTATTATGCTGGAGCTAGAAATCTCTGAGGATATAATTGGAGAAAATAGTAATTGCAGGGCTTGCTCATGCTAGTATCTTCTTCCCATAGGTATGATATGTTATGGCAGTGTGTCTGAGGCATTATTTTAATTGGTCTGATGCAGACGTTCCCAAGATGAATGATTCATCTTTATTTTATTACTTCATTTCTACTTCATTACTTCATTTGCTACCTGTCATAAAAGAGGAGACAAGGAGGCTGATGCTGTTGTACATCACAACGACACAGACTCCGACTCAGAAGGCTGAAAATGACTGTGTTTATTTCCGGGAATTTCTTCCCTTTTATACTATTCTACAGAGAACAACTCAATTGGTGAAACAAAGACAAACTTCCTCAATCACATTGGTCAAACCAGAGGGACATCAAGAAGTCCCTCCTAGGGAAAGAATGTAAACAAAGGTTACAGTTAGAAAAACATGTCTCTTGTTTACAGAAAACTCTCTGGAAAAAGAGTTTCAGAAAACCAAAATATCTCAGGCATGAACCAGGGCTACAGGAGGCCAGTGTCTGTAGGGAGGATGCAGAGGACCAGTGCCTTTTGTAAATCATCCATTTTTATGTGTGTGATCTGAGCTATGAAGGAAATTGCTGCTCAGCTTCTGATGAAACAGAACATAGCATCCTCTTGTCCCACACAGGAGCTGCACTCAGCTTGGGTGAGTTAGCAGCTCCAGGCTGCTTGGCTTTTATGCTGTAGGTGTTTCAGGTTTATGATGAAAAACTGCTTGTTGGATGATTTCTTCCCACTGTAAAGAGAGCATTAAAAGAGAATTTCAAAACTTGTGTAAGCAGCAAGTGATAGTTACTTCCATATGTGTGTGTGTTTGTGCCTCATCTGAGCCAGGCTTTGTTAAGCAAGAAGCAGTGGAAGGATCTAGAAAGAGCTTTTCTGAACTACTGCTGGTTTCCTTGGCTGATCTCAGTTTACTGACACTCCTCTTGATGACTGAATGATTGCTTTCTTCCTTCCAAGTCTCAAAATAGCCTCTACTATTGCTAGAAGAGGTTTAATAAAAAGAAATAATATATAGCATTTGTTAGCTTGAGATGTGGATAGCTGCTGGCTGGTAAAACTGCTTTTTCAGGGAGAATATCAAAGTGGAACAGAATGGATCACCAGGAAAAGCCTGACCGTGGCTGATGGGTGATGAGGAGGTTCCTGGTGTGCCCCAGGAGAAGGAGGCTGCACTGCCTGGGTGGCTCTGCCCAGGTACTGCTGGTGGCACTGGGGAGTGACAGTGCTCAGGACATGGGGCTGTCACCCACAGCCCTGGCAGTGAGCCATTTTCAGGATGGATATATTTGCCTATGTACTCTGCAGTAGAGTGTAATTGTTAGAAGGCAGAATGATGTGAAAAGTGCAGAAGGACAGCTGAAATACCAATAAATCTTAATTACACCTTGTCCCCTTCTTCAGCAGAGGCTTATCTCAGTTATTTTTTAAATAAGGTGTCAGTGTACGTAGCTATTTAGGACTGTGTTTGTGGAATGGAAGAGGGTGGGAATTATGAACTATGTCCTGACTTTGTGCCTCTGAAACACAAATCTAGTATTGATCGTAGCCCCAGTGCAAATCTTTCATTACAAGTTTGTGTTTAGAAGGCTAGATAAAAAATAGATGCACTCTATATATGTGTGTGTGTGTAAAAATGTACTTTTAAAATGTGCAGTGTTAATACAGTGTTTGAATTAAGGATATAAAGTGCTTTGTTTTATTTTTTTCATCGTAACATCTTTCATCATTGTGCATTCCATAGATGATCAAAGCAGAGGAATGATTGCCATGGGTGGGCAATCCTGCATAATAATGCAAGATGTCACAGAAGCAGAATATGGATAGACATGGGTAAGACAGTGTTTTCCACTGAACTGACACAGAGAATTTACAGAACATCTCGGGATCACAGAGTATTGCCAATACTGAAATACATGTCTGTGCACAGGAATGATGAACTGCAGGGAGAGCAGATGGGCGAAGGAAACATCCTCCTGCAGAGCTGCCAGTGTTTTAACTTCAGAGCTTTTCTCCTGGCCTCTGATGAACAGCTTATAGCAAAAACATTCAAGCCTGCAGAGAGAAATGCTGAAGAACCAGACAACTTTTACTTTTTTTTTTTCTGTTCCTATTTGAAGGTTTTCCATAACTGAAAGCAAGGGTAACAACCCAGATCAGACAAACTTAAATTAAGCTACTCTTTGATTTTTCTGAAGAAATCCTTTCACAATGTCTCAGTGGCACAGCAGGTGGCCTTGAACTCTTCAGTGAACTGAGGCAAGGCGGGGAAAAGAGGAGGAGATGTTTTAGATGGAAGGATTTTACAGTGTTTCAGGAGAGGCTTTTTCAAGAACATTTGTCACTGGTCTGTTCTCTGTGGGTGAGGGCTGGTGTGTTTGGCAGGGCTGGGCAGAAGGGAGCAGGACCACCATGGCTCAGTGCAAGGGTGACATCTCCTGATGGCTCCCCTGAGCAGCCTCGCTCACATCAGGACAGTGCCCCTGCTCAAACCCAGCCCTGGCAGTGCAGGTGCTGCATTGATTCCTCCTCTGGCGTTGGTGAGGAGCAGCTGTAATTCTGTACCCGCATAGGAACAGGTCAGGGCTTTGGATATTGGCTGGATTAAAGAAGTACTGATTATTTCAATTGTCCTAGAGATCCTGCCTTCCTTTTGTTTAGATGCTATTTGAACACACCATAAAGCTGAGAAGCTCGAGCCAGCCTTTTAGGCTGAGGTGGGATGCAGCCAGGTGTGGTGTGTAGGGAGCCTCAGGCAGGAGTGACTGTACCTGCGAGTGTTCCCAGCAGCAGAGGAGCACCAAAGAGCTGTGCTGTCCACAGTGGTTTGTCCCAAAACCTGGCCCACAAGAGGCATCCTTTGCTCCAGTAGAGCACTCTGGGGATATGTGTGACCACAGGTGATGCTTTTGAATGCTTTATAAACGTGCATCTGGGCCTGTCAGCTTTGTTGAGGTGGCACGAGCAGGGGCATAGCTGTGTGCTGGTGGTGCAGGTGTGTCACCTGCAGTGTCACCTCCAGCTTTGGCTCAGCTGGCCACGACTGTGGGGTGAGGAGCAAAGGATGAAGAGCACGGTGACGCTGCTGACTCCTGCCAGAGAGGGGAATATTCACACCCATTGGCTGTGGCTGCAGGGAAGTTGATGTTGAGGAGTGTGTCTGGTTCATTTCCAGCACTGCTTTTATCACTGCATTTTGAAATTAGATGAAAGGAAAAAAAAAATTGCCCATTACAACATACTGACATGAAAATATATTATAGCAGCATGTGTTTTTAGGAGTGGAGCTGAAGCCTAGACCCCAATAAGCTTCTCCGGTGGAAAGGTCGCTTGGGGAAACTCAGGCAAAGCAGTCAAGCTCACACAACCACACATGCCATGTGGCTAGCTCAGCAAGGAGAGGCAAGAGGGCCTTCGCACTGGATCAGTTCCAGCCAGGTTTGTTTCCAAGGGAAGGGAAATCCAGAATCAAAAGGGTGAGGATCTGCCGGTCTCAAGGTTAAGTATGGGCTCCAGCAGCCAATGACCTTGAGACACAGGAACAGAACACAGGGCAGGTAAGGTCAGTGTCCTATAGGGAAAACGGGGCCAGTCACCAGGGACCCAAAACCAATGGAGACACAGAGGAAAGGAGACACCAGGGGGACAGAGCATTAGGAAGGGGAGAACCAGGGCAAACCATCGTGTACAAAGCACCATTGAGGAATTCTCTCTATCAGGCTGGGAAGGTGACCATGATCTGTCCTGCCAAGGCCAGACCCTAGGTATTATGTCAAGAGGCTGCAGGGATTCCACAATATATCATCCAGTGAACAGTGTAATTTCCTAAATTGACTTTTAAATGGTAAGACACAAGTGTGTGTGGAGCTCAGCAGGGCAGTTCCTGTTGGTGGTAGGGAACAGCAAGCCAAGCCCCAGCTGCAGATCTTATGGAAAATAAGTTTGCAAAGGATTCACAGAGGCATGAAAAGCTCTGCTGGGTTGGTTGAGGAAGAGATAAAACCTGAATCCACTGCTTGGAGAGCTTTAGTGGGAGGGGTTCCTCCAGCACTGCAAGCTCCTGTGGGAGGCAATCATGACAAATATTTTCTCTCAGGAAAGTGGAAGTAATGACATATGTCATGTGTGTACTTTTTGTTTGAGATGTGCATGACTGTAAAGAAACAGATGGCTCCTTTAATTCTGATCATGGCATGTGGCTTCTCTGATTATTATTCCTATACAGATTTTTAAAATAAATTCTTTCTGAAGGGGGAAGGAAGTGAAATTGCCTTGCATCAACTCATTAAAAATTACCAAGAACAGTAATGGCTATTAGGAAGGCTGTGTCCAGTGAAGTACAAATATGTTGCCTAGAGCAGCCTGAAAAAAAATTCCAAGCCAACAAGCCACAAATAAAATGTAAATGCTAATTCCCAGGAGGATGTTTCTATCCTTGTGTTCACACAGGGAGCTGAGGCAGTTCTCCATCACACCCTGCTGAGGTTCCTCTCCATCTGCACAGGCTGAGCTCACAAGGCAGCAGTGTGGGGTGCAGCCCTGCACCCTGGAACAACTGCTGCTGCTGCCCACACGCTTGCAGGACACAAAGGCATGAGAATTTGGCCTGCCTGACTTAAACACATTCACGTTCCTTGGGCACTCCTGCTCCAGATTTTTCCAGTTGCTGCTTGAATGCATCCTGAGTGTTTATTTTTGTTAAAGTGGGGTGGACACATGATTTGGATAGCAAGTTGGACAATGTTTGTTTTACCATGGACCCAGTCAGCCCAGCAGTGATGGAATAGGGAGAAGGTGGAAGTCCATAGCTCAAGGTAAGAGATGTAGTACCTTTTCCTCTCCTCCTCCTGTGCCAGGGGGTTAAAGCCCCCAGACCAGGGTGATGTGGCTGTTGTGACAGGCTTTTTGCTTTGTCCTCCCTGGAACTGTTTTCCTTTGGCTTGTGCCCACAGGGCTCTGCCAGCATCTCTTCCTGACTCCCAGTTATTTCCTTCTTTCCTTGCTAGCACCACTCCTTGCCCTGAGATCCCCTCAGCCCTTTCTCTGCACCCCCCAGTGGTGTGCTGGAGCATTAAGGTGCTACTGCTGTAAATCCTTTAGCACATCTATTGCTGAGACAGTAATTTGATAGAGATCATTAAAACCCTGATGATTATTGGCCTTCATTTCTCTTCTTAAACATATAAATTGGTTTGTTCTTTTTCTTTTAGTGCTTCTCAGTTGAAGAGAATCCTAGATTCAAACAAAATGTGTTTCCTTCTGACCTAATGAATGTGACACTGTAATCAACCTCTCAGGAGTCTAACGGGACTCCATCCTGATGTGTGATTCAGAGCAGTGCTAATTTCTTCAGTCTCACTGAGGAGTGAGATTGGAGCACATTCACAGATAGATGGGTAAGGCTGCCATGTTTTAAGTGCCTTTTGGACAAAATGAAGATACATTCACTTCACAATGACAATATTTAAATAGATCCTAGCTTTCAGTGTGCAGGCTTGGTGACCTGGTGAATTTGAAGGCATGGTTGTGCTGCATGTGATCTGCTGATGTTTTGAACACTGTTCCATTTTTCCAAGAGTCTCCTTCACCTTCAGGGATTACAACGTAGGTGGGGAAAATTCCTCCTGATGTCAGAAATTGAATACTTCTCTATAGAGTAATTTGGAGACTGATTGGCTTGATTGTAATCTATCTTTATAAAAACATCCTACCTGCTATCACTTCTTCACCATGATGAATTTCAGCTTTGTACTTTATTATGTTGATACTTTCTGAATGCTTGGCCAAGTGCTGATGGTATTGAAATGAAGAGTGTTAAAAATGAGAGAGGAAGGTGGGAAGAGGAGTTCCATCGTTCCATTTAAGGGAACATCATCCACATTTGAGTTTTGAAGGGGAGTTCTGTGTTCGATGGCATGGGGGAGAGAGAAGGAACATCTAGGGGGGAGCTAAAATGCTTGAGAGCTGCTATTGCAGGTTTATCTCTTCCTTGAAGACAAAATAGGACAGATATGAGAGAGAAAGAATAGCAGTGATGGAAAATGCACATTCCCTCCATCAGGCTGACTCCTGCAGCAGCGCTCCTGGAAAACCCAGGGCAGAGCAGAGACACATCCATCCCCTCAGAGTGTGGGTAAATCTGTACTTTGGGGCTCCTTGGACACTCCTAGAGGTAACTCATTGATCAAATTCTAAGCCTGGAGCACTAAAATACCCCCAAATCTTATTCTGTTTGCTCGTTTCCAAATTTCTGCAGAGACTGGAGGAGTTGCTTCATTTGTTTCACTGAAATAAGGCTGAAGGTTAACTAAAATACTGTATAATTGGGCATCTTCACTGTCCTTCTCTTGATTTATTCATTTCCGTGTTTTAATGCCTAAAATCTCTCTGTATACAGAAGGAAAATAGGAAATGTTAATGAACTTAAATTATGTGGATTATCTTGGCCAGAGAACATGGAAGGAAAATGAAACCAAGATGTGGTCACAATTCTAATTGACATAGACAGGAAAATCCTTAAAAATTAAAACTGAAACTTGGCAGCAAGTAGGAGCACACTGGTTTTTTAGAAAAATCAAAATAAAATCTATTCACTTTGATAACAGAGCATTTATTGAAGGGAAGGTGGATTTTGAGAAGAACACAGGCTGCATTGTTTCAGAGCCTGTGTCTGGTGCAGTTCTACAACACTTGACAGTCTCCCAGACAGCACAACTTAATTGTAAGGAGTAATTTTGAGAGTATTATGCTTGTGGAGCTTTGGGGCCTTTGCTCCCTCTGATCTGTCAGCTGAGCTCAAGGGTAGAAAGCTCTCAAAAGGGGCTGAGGATTTTTCTGGCTGAGAATTTCCTGCTGTCACCACCAACTTGGTTCCTTCTGATGCTTCTCCAGAGACTCCAGAACTGTAGAAAAACTTGTCTGGGGTGTGGTGATGGTAAAAGGGATGAGAGCCACCCCAGAGCCCTGTGCAGGTGACTCAGTGGAAGGAAGTGTGTCAAATCTCTCTGGAACCCCACTACAGCATTTTATTCCCTTGTAATATAGTGGTTACTAAGGAATAGATTAAGTATTCACATTACAGTAGCAAAATAAGAAAGAGATATTAATTATTTAGCAGGTTTCTCAGGAGGCCTTCTAAAAAAGAATCGAGGAAGAACTTTAGAAGTGTTTTCAGAAAGTTACTGGATGAAATTCTCCTTACTTCTCTCTGAGCAGTCCCTTTGAAAGTCAGTTTCTTTCCATGAATAAATGGAAGGATCTGTCTTGGGGAGTAAGGGAAAGCAGAGATGAGCCTGAGCTGGGCCAGCCCACAGGGAGGACAGAGGATGTGTTGTCCCTTCCAGCTAAAATGAGTTTTCTCAGTTCAAATGAGAGACATTGAAGGTAGGAAAACTCTGGTTCTAGTCCCAGAATCCTCCAGGCACATACCAGGTGCTTCTCCCAGCTCTGGTGGCTTGGGTATATGAGATATAGTGGCTTGAAATGAAAATAAACAAATTAATAAATTCAGTTTAACAAGCTTTTCCATCTGCTGTGAACTCCGAGGTAATTCAGAGGCAGGGGTGTCAGGAGGGCAGCAGCCTGCTGTGAGCCTGCAATGCTGGCAGTGCAGGTACCATTATTCAGTGTTGGGTGTGAACTTGACTTTGAAGAAACAGGTTTTTGTTTAGGAAACAGGAAACATGCAACAAAATAATGCAGAGAGTTGTTAGGCAGTTGATTTTGCTGTGTAGCAGAGGGTCAAAAGTCTGCTGCATGCCTATCTCCCCTTTATTAAGTGAACAACACTCTTTCTTCACATGTGCTAAGTCCATAGAAGGTACTTTGTGTTAAGCTACTTAATTCCTCTGCTGGAGGACTCAGAATTAGTCTCACTCAAGGATTTTGTGCTTCACCTCCAGCTACTGAAATGGGTTGATGTAGTTCAAGGGCCAGGCTTAATTATCCTAAGCTTGATGACATTTACAGGTACACCTGTAAATGTCCCTGCTTAAAGGCTAAATGCTGCCTCAGTTGTCTTTGTACCTTCTTTTTAGTGTACTTTTTTTATTAAGCACAGAAAGATTTTTATGGTTTTTTTTTTGTTTTTTGTTTGTTTGTTTTTTTCCCCAAATGGGCAGCAGCTCTCTGCAGCTGCTTTGTATACTGATGGCAGCCTGGGCTGTATACCAAGGTCACAGGTTGGTTCTTATTATTTCAATTATGACGCACTCATAATTTGTCCTTCCTGTATTTCCTTTCCTGAATGGTTAAACTGTCCTTTCCAACAGATACAGCAGAGAGTTTATCAGTTTTATCTGTAAACTCGTGTCCTGTGTGACTATCATCATGGTACTGTCTTTACTGAAGAATTTCCCTTCAGCTAGTTAAATAATCCTTTTCTGGATGAAAAAAGATACTCAAAATGTTAGAATATTCTTGCATTTGAATGGATTTCAAAGCCTGAGAAAATCAAGGTTTTGCTATTTCCCTGAAGTTTTCCTGAGACAGAAGAGGCGTTTGGCACAGCAGGTCATCTCTGATGCTGTCTGAAAACAAGGCTGCAGTCACAGGGATATAGATAGATAGCTAGCTCATTAAAGCAATTTGAGATAACCTGCACTCATTAGAGCAGCCTCAAATTGCTTTGAGCCAGTGCAGTTGTTAGGCTTATTGAATATCTGAATTAATGGCTTGGAAGGAAGTTTGTTAGCCTGCTTTGCTAGAAACCAAATCAAACAGCCTGGCATATTCTACAATGACATGGAATAGCAGAATTGGAATTTTAATTTATCTCAGGCTGTGTGTCATCCTTTCTATTAATAAAACAACCACATACCAGCAGACAGGTGTTAAAATAACAATCCCCTGGGGAGGGTGCTGGCTCTGCACATGCACAGGTGGCCCTTCCCCATCAAGGTTTTAATTTTAATTGTAATGGCAGTGAGCTGAGCACACCCTGCACCTGGTCATGTCATGGTCCTGTCCCTTCTCTGTGTGTCAGGAGCCTGCTCATGGTCCTGCCGGGCTGGAACCAGCCTGTCCTGGAGGGAAACAGCTGGGTTTGTGTTGCACACCTGGAAACCACCACAGCAGAAGCTTTAGTGCAGTCACTCTTTGTCTGGGCATGGGGCAGGGTTGGGACAATCGGAGCTATCTCAGTCTGTGAGAGAGCTGAGGTTCTGGTGAGGCTGGGAACAGAAACCTTCAGGGCAAGGCACAGGCAAAGGGTGGGAATTGTTCCTTTAGGGAGGGCAGGAGAGGTGCTGCCCGTCTGCTCTGGACAATCAGGGTGAAGTTGTTTTGTGAGTAGGATGTCGGGTTTGGATGTGCAGACATCACACAGAAGGATGTGTTGAGAGAATTTAACAGGTGAGAAGATACTTTGCAAGAGTCAAAGCTCAAAGACACAGGTAAAAATGGAGAAGGCAAGTCTGCATTTCTAGCAAATATACAAAGGAAGTAAACGTTGAAAGAATGAGATATGAGCAAAGAGTTTAATAGTCTGTCATGGGTTAACATAGTTTGGTTTTTAGTTAAAGAGGAATATGGAATACTGCCCTGTCAGGACCTTGGATTTCCCGTGGAAGGGACAGGCACCTATCAGAAGTCAGTTCTAGATACTGACACATTGTTTGACCACTGAGGATGCTGAATGCGACTTTTGGGAATACCCATATAAAATCCTGATTTTGTCTAAGACGGCCCTTTTCCTTCCAGCTTACCAGCAGGTAACACCAGCTGTGCGGCAGCCGTGTGGGGCCAGGCCATGGCCAGGCCCTGTGGCAGCTGGCAGTGGGGGAGGGGAGGAAAAGCCCTGGCTACTAACATCTAGCGAGTTTTAAGCTCGCCCCAGCAGCTGCCCGCGCCGCCGGCCAGGGCTGGGGGAAGATGTTCCCCCTCGCCCCGGGCCCCAGGGAGCAGCTCCGAACGGGCCCACGCCATGAGATCGAAGGGTGGACGAGAAGGCATCCACCAGCCTTCCCCATTGGCACGGCTTTGAGTTTCCACAGCCGCGCAGCCTAGAGCCGCAGCCCAGCAGAGATCACATGACCACCGCAGGCCTGGGCAGATTTAACTCTTTCCTAGCACAGATGAAAACTTCCAAAGCCGTAACCTTCTTGAGGGAGACGAAAGGTCAGTGAGAGATATTTAAAGAGACAGTATGAAGATACCAGGGTTGTTACAAATGTTACAACGTTAATAACGAGGCCGTCAATCCAAAGGTGTTAAAAAGGAATGGCCGATCGTTTATTGTTGCAAACTTGGCTACAGGAACAGGAGGCTGGGCTAGTCCCAGCCTCACACGGCAAGTCAGAGTAACAAAAAAAACGTGCCCACGGACGCACGGGCCCCCCCCCCCGTCAGGACAGTCCAGTTCCTGAGAGAGAAGCGCCCCCCTGAGGGTGGTCAGTCTCTTTTAAAGCCTCTGTCCCCTCAGGGATTGGTCCGTTTTGGATCCTTTCCCGGATTGGTGTATTCTTCGGGCTCTCATTGGCTGTTAGCGGGGTGCTTTCCACACCAATCATTCCTTCCCGCCACGTTTTGATTGGGTGGTCATGTTCCAATGAAGGCTCTGGGTGGTGGTCTCAGTTTGGAGTTGTTTGGAGGAAGGGTAGAAGATCCCCCTGCGCTTTGGTGTTGTCCCTTTAACTAGATTCGGGAAGGCAGCCGCACAGAACTCTTACAAACTTCTTAACTAAACACTTGTAACAATATCTAACAACTAGTGAACAACATTACAACAGTGAATATCCCCAACAATTCAGAACTCATTGCAAAATAAACAGTTACAAGTAGAAAATGAGACATCAATTTCAGTTTTCTTGTATCTATAACAACTCCCCCCTCTAAAACTTTGATCGGGCTGTAGGCCCGCATCAACTATTAAAACTTTTACAACTCTTCTCTATAAACTCTATATACTTTTCTAATGAATTGATACTTTTCATACATTTCTTTTGCAGTTTCTGGTTCACTCTCTTCTTGTTCTAATTTCATTATTTTAACATCTTCAACCTTTTTATTATCTAATATTTCAAGGACTGAGGTTTGCACTATGTTCTTTACTGTTCGGATTAAGCATGGGATTATACAAGGAAGAAAAACAATACTTACTAATGCACCTCCAAGCACAAATAATACTTTCTTCCACCATTCCCCTGAAAAGATACTGTCCCACCAGTCTTTTTTCATTATTGTTGTCCATTTTTGGACAGGCACATGAGCTAGCTTCCTGATGTTATTAGTGATATTTTTGATTGTTTCACTGTGGTCATCAATTTCAACACAGCATTCTGATGAGTTAAATTTGGCACACACCCCTCCTTCTTCTGCTAACAGATAGTCAATTGCTAGTCGGTTTTGGTATATCATAGTACGCATTTGGCGGGACTGAGCGGATAATAGATCTAAGGCGAAACTTGTTTGATTAGTTATTATTTCTACTAAGGCCTGTAGACGGATGATTCTGTTTAACATATATATAGGTGTTCTATATCCCCACATTCCATCCTGTGCCCAGGTAGCAGGACCATAAGTCTCAATAATCCTTTCAGGGGGCCACTCGTCATCTTTCCATCTTTGAGTGCCTCCTATTTGTACATCTCTTTTTCTTCTTTTCAGTTCATCATATAATGGTATTCCTAATTGTTGACTTGCAACTCTGGGTAGGAGGAAAAAGGAGGGTCTTATAGCTCCAAGGGAACAACTTCCTGCCCAGTCTTTTGGTAACATCACATATGCCTTTCTATTACAGATCCAAAAAAGGCCTTTTGGAGCTTTCCAATATTTTGAAGAATTAATCTCCACTATTCCATCTTTGCTCCAAAACTTTGAAAGTTTCGCCTCGCCTTGGAAGGGGTTAGATTGTTGTGCCATACATTCATACAGACCTTCTGCTACAACCCAATTACAACTCTGCTGTGCAATACACTCATGTGAAAATTTTGTTTTTACCCATGTGCAGTTTTTTTCTGGGTGTCTAGTCCAATACTTTATAGGGGGGTCAGGTATCCACCACTGATGGGTTTCATTTGTCACATAATACCTCTTGCATGGTATTTCTCCCACATAACTCTTATACCTAGGTCCTTTTCTCCAAATACACTCTTCCCCAAACACTTCTGACCTTAATTCCCAAATTTCTTCTTCTGGTCTTTGATCTACCTTTGATGCTTCTCTTCCTACTATCTTTAACACATTGGGTGTGCTCAGAGGTATTCCTTCCCAGGGCCAAATTTCTGCCATATGGGTGTCCCCACATATCCAGCAATTAGTTATGTTAAGTTCTCTGCTTATCTTTTCTACTAGATCCAAAAACAAATTCTTTTCTCCTATTTGAGGCTCAGGTTTCTTTTGGGCTTTACTAGTTATTAACTTTTCTTTAATTGTATCTAACTTATAAACTCTTTTTACTTTTAGATCTACTGGTTTCTTTTCAGAACACATCCATTCTTCTGCATTAGGGCATTCCCCTACCAGTTTTTGCTTAAAACTCCCTACATTTTTAAAGAGCCAATATACTTTCCCATCTTCCTCACAAGTATATAACCAAGACAAGTTGATACAGTCTGGATTTGGGTTTGTATGAACCCTGAAGACAAATGTTCGGAGATTCCCTACATAAATTGGATAGCGACACTTATCACAGTTTCCTGCCTCTCCTGTGGTGACGATCATCAACAGGAGGACTACCCACGGGAGTCCGGTACCAAATGTCCCTTTATTCATGTGCTTTCCTGGGGACCAGCGTGGATCTTGGCCCGGGCTTGCCTCCCGCAACACTTCTGCAGGTCGCTGTTCCTTCATTGTAGGGTTCTCCTTCTTGTATCAACTTGTGCTGCCAATATCGTTTTGGGCCGGATTGCTACAATGCAGGGGAATGCTCTAATCACAGAAGATTAACCTAGAACAAGAAACAGCAAAAGATTACAATTATTAGTACACAACTTTTAAAACTCTTTAATCATCAGGAAGTTTTAGCAAGGAGTTTGTGAACTTCATGTCCAGACTTAGCTTGTGGGTTTTTCTGTCGGTCTTTTCTTCAGCATTAACTTTGTATCAGTAGATTCCACTACAGCCCATTCATCTGGAGGAGAAACTGGTCCTTTAACTCGAGAGGCATGTGTCCATCCCTTCTCTTGTGTCCTTACTGCTGTCTCCGTGACCAGTAGGACTTGGAAGGGGCCTTCCCACTTCGGGACCAGTGGTTGCTCTTTCCAAGTTCTTATCAGTACCCAATCTCCAGGCTGAAACTTATGAATGACAAAATCAATAGGTGTTGATTGAGCAAGGTAACCTTTTTCTCTTAACTGTTTTAAAGTATTTGCAATGACTTGAACATACTTCTTTACATGCTGTTCCCCTTCTTCGTAAGTCCCTAAATTCTCGGAATTTGTTAAAAATGGGAGCCCAAACAACATTTCATATGGGGAGACACCAACATCTGCTCTGGGTTTTGTTCTTATCCTTAACAGTGCTAGAGGGAGGCATTTTAACCAATTCATTTTGGTTTCCTCGGTTAACTTAGTAAGGGTTGTTTTCAGAGTTTGGTTCATTCGCTCTACCCTCCCTGAGCTCTGAGGTCTCCATGGAGTGTGGAATTTCCATACAATGTTTAGGGCTTGGGTTATCTGTTGGATTATTTGGGCAGTGAAATGGGGGCCTCGATCTGAATCAATAGTGTTTATTAACCCATATCTAGGTATTATCTGCTCTAGTAAAATTTTTGCCACTGCATCTGCAGTGGCTCTTACAGTTGGGAATGCCTCAATCCAATGGGTTAGATGATCTACTATAACTAAAACATATTTGTATCTTTGTACTTGGGGAAGTTCTGTAAAGTCTATTTGTATATTTTGGAAGGGTCTTTTTGCTAACTCTCTTCCCCCTTGGGGCATCTTCCTCATTACCTTTTTGTCTATTCTTTGGCAAATCATACATTGTCTTGTTATTAGTCTTGCTATCTCAAACACCCCAATACACACATAACTTCTCATAAAATGGTCACAGAGGGCTTGTGTTCCCCAATGGGTTGAGGCATGGAGACTTTCTAAGATTTTTCTCGTTAATCCTTTATTCAAGACTGGTCTCCCATCAGGCATTTTTCCATCTGCCATTATTATCTTCAGTTGCCCCATGTTTCTGTATTTCTGCCCGCTCTCTTTCATTAAGAATTGGGACTTCCTCTTCATCTCTTTCATTTTCACTTGTAATATGTAGAATTTTTCCTTCATCTCCCTCAAGAGCTGCCTTCTTTGCTTCCTGATCAGCCAAATTATTCCCTTCTATTTCTCTGGAATTTCCCTTCTGATGCCCTCGAATATGTACCACTGCAATCTCTATAGGTCCTTTTAATACTTCTAACACCTCCTTGATCAAACTTTCATGCGTTAAAGTCTTTCCTTTTGAATTTATAAATCCTCTTTCAACCCAAATCTTCCCAAATGTATGTACTACTCCATACGCATATTTGGAGTCTGTATAGATTGTTCCAGCTTTCTGATCCAACCATTTCAAACCTCTAAGCATGGCATAGACTTCGCAGCACTGTGCTGACCACTTTGTGGGAAGTTTCCCTCTTTCTATGACTGTCATTCTATTTCCATCCACAACTGCATAACCAGAGGCTCGCTTTCCTTCAATTACTCTGGAGGAACCATCCACAAAAAGAACTTCTCCTTCATCTAGAGGACACTCCAATAAATCCTCTCTGACTTTTGTTTGTAAGTGTACTAGTTCAAGACAGCAGTGTTCTAATTCATTATCTTGATCTGGCTTTCCATATAGAAATTGTGCTGGATTTTGGACTTTTGTAGTGGTCAACTCTAAGTTCTCACTATTGTTCAGAATAAGCTCATATTTCAAGATCCTACTGTCCGAAATCCACTGACTTACTCCCTTGCTCAACATTGCTCTCAAATCATGTGGAGTGTATACTTTTATTTTACTTCCAAAAGTTAATTTGTAGCATTCTTCAACTAGTGCTACTGTTGCTGCCACTGCCTGTAAACATGTAGGCCACCCTCTTACCACTGGATCTAACAATTTAGAGATATATGCAATGGGTTTCTTTACACTACACCACTCTTGCACCAACACACCATAAGCTATGCCTTCCTCAACGTTCACAAACAATTCAAATAACTGTTTTAAATCAGGTAAACTTAACACTGGAGCTGTCATAAGCCTCTTTTTTAGAATCTCGAAATTCTCTTCATCTTCCTTTGACCAATTTATAGGTTCATCCTGCACTAATTTTTCATAGAGGAATTTAACCAATTTTGTATGTCCATCTATCCACATTTTGCAGTAACCAATTAATCCTAATAATTTTCTTACATCCCTTTTGGTCTTTGGTGCTGTTAATGCCAATATTCCCTGTATGCGATTTGAATCTAATTTCTTGTAGCCTCTTCCAATTAAGTGTCCTAAGTATTTTACTTCAGATTCTACAAATTGCAATTTATTCTTAGATACTTTTAACCCCTTTTCTCCTAGGAAATTTAGTAATTTTACGGTTGTCTCTCGGACTTCTTCTTTCTGCTCACCTGATATTAACAAATCATCAACATACTGCAAGACTTGTACTTCTCCTATAGGGGTAAACTGCTTTATAATTTCTTCTAATACTTGGCCAAATAAACTGGGTGACTCTGTAAATCCCTGAGGCAATCTTGTCCACCTTAGCTGTTGCTTTCTTTCTGTTTGTCCATCCTGCCATTCAAAGGCAAACCAGTCTCTACTCTTTTCTTCTAAGGGGCAAGCCCAAAAGGCATCCTTCAAGTCTATTACACTAAACCAGGCATGTTTCACAGATACTTTACTTAACAGAGTGTAGGGATTCGCTACCACGGGATATCGGGTAATCGTTTGTTTATTCACCTCCCTCAGGTCTTGAACGAGTCTGTATGTTCCATCTGGTTTCTTAACTGGCAGCACAGGAGTATTATGTGGTGACATGCATGGTTCTAGGATCCCTGCTTCTATTAAATCTCTGATTACTGGTGTTAAACCTATTTTTCCTTCTGCTGATATCGGGTACTGTTTCACTCTAATTGGTGGTATCCCTGGTTTCATTCTAATTTCGATGGGTGGGATGTTCAGCAGCCCATGTTTACCCTTCTCTGCCCACACTCTGGGATGGATCTCTGCTTCATCTTCTTGTTTTAATACCATCATTTTGACTACCATGCGCCCTTCTTCTGGGACTATACCAATCCTTAGTTGTATTTGCAAATCTCTCCCCAGGAGATTATTAGTTAAATTTGGCATATACAATAAATCAGCACATCCTTCCCTAAAACTTCCTCTTACTTGTACTTGTTCAATCACTGATACACTGAAAGGATTACTTTCTGCTCCTGTTACTTTACATGTCCTGTCACTTAACTTACACCCACTAGGTAACTTCGAGATACTGGACCTGTCGGCCCCAGTGTCAACTAAAAACTCAAATTCTTCGCTCTGGGGGCCAACTTCTAAGTTTACCAAGGGCTCATTATGTTGTTTTATTATTTCCCCCAGAGCATAGAGCCCCTGACACCCCTAATCTTCTCCCTTGTCCCCTCGGAGGATCCTCTCAAGGGTGTCCTGTTCTCTAGCAATTGCTTCATCCATTTGCTTTTTCCTACAAAATCGTTGCGTGTGTCCTTTCTCTCGACAGTAATAACATACTAAATCAGCCCTCGGTGTCCTCCTTCCTTTATCTGGTTCTGTTTTCTTTTCAACACTTCCTTTCGATCTATCCTCTTTTGGTTCACCTCCTCCAGCTCCCACACTTTCTCTTGCTATTGCCACCATGATCTTTGCTTTTGCCTTTGTCTTCTCTTCTTCCCTCCTTAGATATACTTTCTGCGCTTCTCTCAACAACTCATTAAGAGTTTTCTCATTCCATTCCTCTATTTTCTCTAGTTTCCTCCTTATATCAGTCCAAGCTTTTGTTACAAATTGTACTTTAATTAATGTTTGGCCCTCTGGACTATCAGGGTCTACACTTGAATAAAGTCGAAAGTTTCTTTTTAATCTTTCTAGCCAGGCGCTAGGTGTCTCATCTTTTTCTTGCTGGCTGTCAAAAGCTAGTTTTGCATTTGTAGTCCTAGGAACAGCTTCCCTAATTCCTCTTATTATTAATGTCCTGTACTCCCTCATATTCCTTCTACCCATCTCATCATTTGGATCCCAGCCTGGTGAATATTGTGGCATCTTTTCTTCCCCTCTTGGGCCTGTCCTGTTCTCTCTCTCCCAAATTTTCATCCCCGCTGCTCTAATCAATTGTACTTCTTCTGTGGAAAAGAGGATACTCATGATGGAGTTCAGTTCATCCCATGTATAAACACTGGGACCCAGGAACTGGTCAAGCTGTTCCGATGTTCCAATCGGATCCTCTAGCAATCCTTTTATCTCTTTCTTAAAATTTCTAACCTCTGAAGCAGTTAACGGTGCGTCTACAAATCCTATTCCTCCTATTACCCCTCCCATAGGTACTTCTCTCAACGGAAATAACTTCCCTACTACTTCTGTTGGTTCTCTCTTTGCTTTTGATCGTGTATTATAATGATGACCCTCTATTCCTGGTTCTAAAATGTCTCCTGACACTTCCCCTACTTCCTTCCTTACTTTTTGTGCAGGTTGATTTGGGGAGAGAGCTATGGGAGTATTTTGAAAAGTCGGTGCTAAAACTAGCTCTTGGACTCTCTGGGGAGTTAGATTGGGGTCTGTGACACCAGATACAATAGTATGGGGGGACTGTGATGTAATTGGTGTTGGACACAGTGTGGGTTGTTCTGAATAAAGTAAAGATTGAGCTTCAGGCCTGGTTGGAGGTAGTAAAGGTGGGGGTTGAATTGTGCACACAGTGTTAGATGATGAGGGTAGAGATAAGGATTGTACTGGAGATTGAACTAAAGGAGGAGGAGATGGGATTTGACTGGTAGATAAGGGAGGTGGAATAGGTTGGGTGAAGGTATTCTGAGGAATAGGTTGGTTCACAGTAGATGGTGAAGGTTGTGTTGGAAATGTGGGTTGTTGTACAGCAGAAGGAGATGGGGCTAAAGATTGGGAGAGCTCAAGAGGTGGCAGAGACTGGGTTAGGGATGATGACAGATTAAAGGGTGACAGAGACTGGGTTAGGGATGAGGACAGAATAGGAGGTGATGTAGATGGAACTGGCAGAGATGATAGTGGTGGCATGTGAGTTAGAGGTGGCAGATATGAACTAGGTGGTCGTGCAGCTGGTGGAGTTAAAGGAGGTGGTGGGGGAAGGTGGTCTAGTGGATCCCATTTGCTTTCCAATACTTTTTCCTTCTCCTTTTCAGGTTCATTTGACATTTTATAGACCTTTACTTTCTTATCCCATATATCATTTTCTAACCAACAAGACGCATATTTAACCTCTTCTTCATTTTGTAACTCTCGTAATCTAAGATGCCTATTCAATGCCACACACAGCCACTTTTCTTTAGTTCCATACCAGGGCCAGTAAACTGGTCCTTCCTCTATGCACTCATTTGGCCACTTCTCAACACAATACTTTATCATTTTAATCTTATCTAAGCTTTTCAAGTTATTGTCTTTATCCCAATTTTCCAGCATTTCTCCCAATGGACTGTTGGGAGGAATGTCCTTTTTCTTTCTTGCCCTTTTTACACTTTTTGTACTATGACTAGTACACTGTCCCATCCTGTTACTTATAAATTATTATTATAAAAAAATGTAGGCCTATGTAATTAAATTATGGGAAAAAAAATGGCTGCCTTAAAAGAAAATGGAGGCCTATGTAATTAAATTATGGGAAAAAAATGGCTGCCTTAAAAGAAAATGGAGGCCTATGTAATTAAATTATGGGAAAAAAAATGGCTGCCTTAAAAGAAAATGGAGGCCTATGCAATTAAATTATGGGGGAAAAAAAATGGCTCCCCTAAAAAAAATTGAGGCCTTTTTAATTAAATTATAATGATTAAACAACAAAATACGTATGATTAAATTATAACAATTAAACAACAGAAGAAATATATGTGCAATTTTAAGTACTACTAAAATAATAGAATTAAATGAACTGTGGCTCCGCCCTTAAGTGCCACCCACTGGCACCGCCCTCTCTAAGACACTCCACTGCCAAAATGGCGACCGTTCACTTTAAGCTCAGCTGTCTTCTAGTTCGGACCTCACTAACAGGTCCCCTCGGATCCCTGGATTCCCCTCTCCTGACGAGCTGTCTGGGGACTCTTGGATAGTCCTCACCCCAGCACCTCACTCGTCAGGCTCACCGCAATTACAACATATATTTTGGGCTTCAACTTAAATTTACGGTGCCTCTACCCGAACGGAATAGCAACTGACAGGCAACACAACTTTTAAACAACTTAAAACCAGCCCTTGTTTAAAAAAAAAAAAACACCAAAAAGACAAGAACTAAAACCACCAAACTCAAAATGTCGCCTTTACCTCACAAACCAAACAGAAAAACTTCCCTAACCAGGCAGGTTCTAAAACGCCCACCTCACTCCTAGTGAATGAGGGGTCCTCTCACTGCCGGCGGCCCCTCTAACCCAGCTGGTCGCCGGACTGTGAGGAAACTTGTCTTACCCCTCCCAACAAGTAATTCCCGCACTCTGAACTACTCTGTTAGGAGGCTGTAAGACTCCCCCTCCCTACAAACCCCCCTGATGGGTTTCCAACTCGGGAAGGTCCTAGTTCTCCCCCTTATGTTGGGCACCTTCCTCCCCCCCTGCCAGAAGGGAGGCAATCTCCTCTCCGGTGGTTACTCTGACCTCGTAATCTCCGGAGGGGAGTATTTTTCCCAACCCTAAGGGTCCTAGTTCCCCACTTGAACCACCTCCCTTGTGGCCAAGTGCTAGGAGCCTATCCCCTCCAGGTATCCCTGGTTCCCTCCCTGGTGGGTCCCACTCGTGCGTCAGTGTCCCACCCTGGGGAGAGCCTACTCCAGGGCACCCCTAGGAGCCTCCTTCACTGGAGGAACGGGAGCCTACACGAGTAAGGGTGGCTAAAGGTATGGTACTTCCCCTTCACCGTCCTCCACAAGGTACTTCAGGGCGCACTCACACGGTTTGCGTGTCACTCCGACCTTCGCTGCAGTTCCTCACACGCCCGAGGAACTGAGGCTAGTCTTGCAGGTCAGTCACACCTCAGACAGTCTCCACCCGCCCGGAGACTCACACCCTCACTGATACACACACACACACATGCTCTCACCGGCAATCCTCTTTTACACTCCCACTCACTTCGCACCACCCAGTGCCAAACCCCACCCACAGAACCGACCTGTGCTCTGCGGGCCTCGCTCCCTCTCAGAGGGTCTTCCAATCTGAGTTGCCGGGTTCCTGTAGCCCTTCGGGAAACTCCCAGCTGTCCCGTCCACGGTCCAGAAGAATCCGGCTTTCTCAGGTGGAGAAAAAATCCTCCAGGCGCGCCGTCCCGAGGTCCGTCTTCTTCCGGATCGCTTCAGGGTGTGGGATCCCGGACGATCCCCCAGAATTGTTACAAATGTTACAACGTTAATAACGAGGCCGTCAATCCAAAGGTGTTAAAAAGGAATGGCCGATCGTTTATTGTTGCAAACTTGGCTACAGGAACAGGAGGCTGGGCTAGTCCCAGCCTCACACGGCAAGTCAGAGTAACAAAAAAAACGTGCCCACGGACGCACGGGCCCCCCCCCGTCAGGACAGTCCAGTTCCTGAGAGAGAAGCGCCCCCCTGAGGGTGGTCAGTCTCTTTTAAAGCCTCTGTCCCCTCAGGGATTGGTCCGTTTTGGATCCTTTCCCGGATTGGTGTATTCTTCGGGCTCTCATTGGCTGTTAGCGGGGTGCTTTCCACACCAATCATTCCTTCCTGCCACGTTTTGATTGGGTGGTCATGTTCCAATGAAGGCTCTGGGTGGTGGTCTCAGTTTGGAGTTGTTTGGAGGAAGGGTAGAAGATCCCCCTGCGCTTTGGTGTTGTCCCTTTAACTAGATTCGGGAAGGCAGCCGCACAGAACTCTTACAAACTTCTTAACTAAACACTTGTAACAATATCTAACAACTAGTGAACAACATTACAACAGTGAATATCCCCAACAATTCAGAACTCATTGCAAAATAAACAGTTACAAGTAGAAAATGAGACATCAATTTCAGTTTTCTTGTATCTATAACAGGGTGGGTGAAAGAGAAGTTGTATCCTATCGTTACTATTTGGAACGGTGGTAGTAATGACACGTAAAAACTCTGGGTTTTTCAGAGGGCATTATAGCGAAGGTTTATTGAAAGACAGACTCTTTTATATGGTGTTTCGGTACAATGAATAGGATTGGTCATTTAGAGCCTACACCTCTTTGTAAACATCTTTGCCAGTAAACAAGTTGGAAAAACACCAGGTGTCAGGAAGAGAATATCTACAAGGATTGTTTGGGTTTCTCCTTATGATTTCCCAGGCCAGAGTGGGAGAGTTATGTACTTGGCTTTCCCACAGGCCCAAGCTACTGCCTGAAG
Organism: Phylloscopus collybita; assembly: GCA_027886175.1. NCBI lineage: Eukaryota > Metazoa > Chordata > Aves > Passeriformes > Phylloscopidae > Phylloscopus > Phylloscopus collybita. The sequence continues at coordinate 8,996,740 of JAJNNQ010000057.1, forward strand.
CCTAAAAATCTATTTTCTGACCACCGTCAGTTCCCACATCTCACCCTTTTGTTTTTAAGGTGGAAGGCAGCATTTGTAATCTCCTGCAGGGCCCTTGCAGGAAGGAGAATAAACACAGCACAAGAGGTCCCTTTAGTAATTGACAGTTACTAGATAGAACCTCAATCGGACACTGACTTAGAATGGTCAGGGAGATTCTCTGGCACATGCTATTGAATTCCTCACAATCACATCCATGCACCAACATCAAGTCTTGCTGTTCATCCTTGCAAGGAGTCAGTTACTAATTCTAATACAGTAAACAAAACATCGTCAGTCTGCTCAAAAAAATGGCAGTCTAACTTGTCAACTCTCACTACTCTAAAAACAAAAAGGATAGAATACTCATTCTCTACTTGTGGAAAAATCGTCTGAATGACGATCGGCATCCTGATCATCACTCGAATGTTGCCTGATGGCCACATTCTGCTTTAGATGTCGCAGGTCAGGGTGAACACACCTTGCAGGTATTCACTGTACTCCAATATCTTGTGGAAATGGAGGCATACCTGCAACCCCAAGCAATAAGCTCACATGGGCCCTCCCACTTATAGTGGTTAGATCCCGTACCCAGACTTTCACTCGAGGCAGGTGTGTCTCAGTTGATGACTGCAACGAAAGGAAGTAATTTAGAATGACAAGATTGTTTGCATTTTGTGGCACTGCAAGGTGATCAATTGCATATAGAACCTTTTCCAATTGACTGTGTGGGTTTCTCCAGGCATTCCCCTTTTTTGTTTCAACAGAACATGCTTTAGGATGCCATGAGCGTGTTCAACAATGGCTTGACCAGTTGGAGAAAGTGGAATGCTAAATTCATACGACATTCCCCATACACATAAAAACTGCTGTGTCTTCTGCGAGATGTAGGCGAGACCATTATCAGTTTCACAGATAATGAAAGTATACCTTCAATGAAGGTTTCAAGGTATACCTAAGATTGCAAAAACCATCTCCCAACAGACAGTAACATTACAACCCCTTTTCTCCAATATGAGCAGATGCTCACATGGCAGAGGAGAAAATTTCAATAAAACATGTGCACATACTTAAGTCAGCCAAATTCAGCAATATGAGTGATATCTGTTTGCCAACGCTACAAGGCTTTCAGGCCTTTGGGGTTTACCCCCACTGGTAAAGGTGCAGCAAGGCCAGGACAGTCAGCACAAGAACTGATGTCACGAGCCTCAGTTGGCGTTAACTGAGACTGCTTCTGCAAAGTATGTGCACTTTGATGGAAAATCATGCAACACTTTGACTTGCACAATTTTGTCAGGCTGAGGTGCTACCCATGCAGGATTAGCTAACTTGTCAGCCCTGGCATTACCTTCTGTTATGAAACCTGGTAAGTTGGAGTGACTCCGAATGTGCAGGATGTAATATAGATACATTTAGACTTGAATTGCACACCACAAAGTTGTCAATAATTGAAACAAAGCTGCATTATTGACCTCTTTCAGAAGTGAACAATCCAAACATTTGGTTACATCTGCTACATAAGCAGATTCAACGACCGAATTCAGGGGTACTTGAAGAAATTGTTGGAATGCCATGGCAACAGCCCTCAATTCAACCAATTGGGCCGAGCCTGGTTTGTGACCCTCTAGTATTTGCCAGTCAAATTCATCCTTCCAGGTAACAACAGCTTTTCCTGTTTTTCTGAACCGTCGGTAAAAGATGGTGGTCCTTGCACCAGCACCCAGATGTTTTTGGCCGCAATGACAAATTGGTTGATTTTTATCAATAATTTATGACTGGGCAGGTGATAAGCAATCTGCCCTGAAAATTTGTAGCACATTTTGCAAAGGAGCACTGTTCGCTGTTAACAAAGCTCCATTAAAAGTCTTCCTGCTATATTGGAAGAACAATTTTTGCAGGATAAGCTGCCATTAATTGCAAACACCATTAATGGCATTTGCTTATCAAATGAACAATTAATTCAGACAACATGGGTGCTGGGTTTGTGGGTGTTTTTTTGTTATTTTGGATGGGGCAGAGAGACCCATTGTAGGATGTGCAGGATCGGACCATTGTTCACTCAATTAGCCAATGATAGCTGTAGAATGTAAACCTGAATTAATGATGAAAACAGCAATATCAATGGAGAGATTTGCTTGATGGACCTGATTCCCAAAGATCTACATGATCCCAATCACCACAAAGTAAAACCACAGCATTTGGTAGCTGCAAGGCACACCAAAGACATGTGATATTACATGAGGTACAATTACATCCTTTTAGGAAAATTAAGATAAATAATTTTTGCTTTAGAGTCCAAATAATTGAAACTTGGGGAAAAGTCCATCAGCGCCAGGATGTTGATCTTTGGCATCACTGGATGTCTCCTTGAATCCTGAAACAGGGAATAACTGAAGAAAGTTAGTGGAAACACAGTACCATGATGCTGACACAGGGCTTTTGTTGTCAAATTTTCTGTATAATTTTCAGACACATGATTTTCTCTTTTGCAGTCACTCTTCTCTTGTTGTTCTAGCCACAAAGGCTATGCAATGTGTCCCTTTTCACTCCTCGAAGGTGATGGGTGTAGTCATGGTTCATGCCTGTGATGTTTTGATTTCTCTGAAACTCTTTCCCAGGCACTGTTCTGTCAACAAGAGACATGTTTTCCTAATTGTATCCTGTGTTTTGCATTCCTTTACCTAGGAGGGATCTTTGCTTGATGTCCCTCTGACCTGACCAATGTAGTTGAAGGAGTTTGTCTTTCTTCCACCCCTTGGGTGGGTTTTTTGTAAAATAGTATAAAGGGAAGAAGTTCCTGGGCAATAAAGATTTGATTGGAGTCACTTCAGCCTTCTGATCACGGAGTCCATGTCTTCCTTTCGTGTCCTATTGCGACAGATGGGTGTCCGCTGTGACTGCTTGAACCTGTTGATGATAAAACACAGGCATGTCTTCTCCTTAAGTTAATAAATAAATTAGACTTGACTGTTAGTCAATCAAAATTTAGATTTGATAATTAATTTTCAAAATTTCTAATATAAATGTTACATTGTTCAAATTTATGTGTTGTCCATAAATTCCATTAGCCCAGAAACTGCAAACAGCTGAAACGTTTCTTTTCCAGTGAAGACCTGGACACCTCTCCCAGGTGAGGGTCTCAGGTTCACGGTTCAGCTGTTGTTATTTATAGGTCAAATTGCTGAGTCAAATAATTCGTATGTAATTTTGCTGCAGAAACATCTGGGCCTGTTGGCCAATTTTCCCATCCAGGAAGAGCTTAAGGCGTGGCCAGTGCCTGAGGCTCTGCCTGTGAGAGAAAAAGGTTCTTAAGAATCTTGGGGTAAAATTAATCGAACCATCTAGTAACTGGTTCCCTCTGAAATTCTGTCAGAATCAAGATGCTTTTGATTTATTAAAATATGAATGTCGATCTAGTATCAATACCCAACTGTGACGGACAAAAGTCTCTCTAACAGTTAAGTTAGAAAGTGAATGTTTATTACAACAGCCGGGCAGAATTCGCACTGCAAAAGATCACAGGTAATTACAAAGCCTTTTATCCACAAAAGTGTTGAATACACAAAATAGAAATGCATATTCATACCCCATCACCTCCTCTTCTATGCTTTGTATGCTAATTGACAAAAAGGCTATTAAGCGTGCGTAGTTTTTTCTCTGAAATGGGTCGGGGGTCTTATGTGGGGAGTGGTCACCAAAAGGAGGAAGTAAAACTAGTCTTCCTCGTTCTAAACTTTCAGCCTTTTGATGCATATGTGACAAATGACTCCTTGGTAAAACCTATAGTTTCCTGTTTCCAGGACTGTTTCTGGAGACAGAAGGTTTGCAATTGTCTTGTGTTTTGGGGGTCTATTGATCAATTTCCCTGTTGTTCGTTACAAGCCCAGCTTACACAAACATAAAGTTGACAACCAATGAGTTATTAGATCCGGGATAGCTTATCTAAAATCTGGTCTCTTTTAACCATCCTCTGAGTTTTATTGCTGTCTATAACCTTAGCTTTTTTCTAAAGTCTTCAAAATTAGTGTCTCACTTTGAATTCAGCAAACTGTTGGAGTGGTTCTGTGACCAGAACTGGAAGTTCATTTATCACAATCTCTCCGGGCAGAGGAGACCTTCTAAAAACCTTAGATAACATTTCTTGGAAATGTGAAAAATACTTAAAAATCATGAGACAGCACTAGATCAAACCAGCAAGCCAGTGCAAAAGCTAGCATAAACAACTAGAAAACAAGGAAAAAATCCTTGAGTGACATGTGTCTTACAGATGATTACACTTAGAGATAGCAAAGTATATGAGAAGTAATTTAACAATATCATATTATATCAGTAAATTCACATTATGCAATCAGTATATCAGTAGTATCTTAGAAAGTTAACACTATATAGAATTATTACTAATTTTTCTGTGTTATCTGCGAAAGGTGCAAGCTTCACATCTTTGCATTTACAACAGGCATTTAAAACTCCAGCTCTATTACCTAGAGATGCCCTAAGAAGAAAAAGAGAGGGGGGGTGGGGGGGAGAACCAGGCGAAAAAAGGATTCACTCCGCCGCTCCCCTGGGGGCGGCGGAGGCTGCGCCGAGTTTATATGCCTAGTTCGGTCTTTCTGCTCTCCGCTGGCACTCCCGGACCCCGCCCGCATTGCCCGCAGCTCCGCACCGGGGGGGGAGGGCCGACCCAAACCGCCGTTCCCCTTGTCGTCCCCCCCCCCCACCGCGCTCTCCATTCCCGGTCTGCCGGCAGCGCCGCGCGGGGCGGTGGGGGGGTGCAGCGGACCCCGGTGCCCACGCAGCCGCGGGGGAGGGGGGGGGGGGAATGGCGGGAGGAGCTAGGAACGGAAACAGAGAGAGAAGAGAGCCCGGATGCCATTGTTGCAGCCCTCGCGGTGCCGCGGGGGCTAGCACGGAAAGAAATTCCAGCCGCCGTCACTGCCGCCACGGGGAGGGCTCAGCACAGCCTTTTCGGGATGAAACACCGTCTTCTCCCGCCCCCCAGAGTTTGCTTGCTATGCCCGCTGCTGCGCTGGTTGTGAACACCGCGCACGGGGAGGGAAGCGGGGGACCCGAGCTGCCCCTCTGAACCCCTTTGCTCGGCTCGGGCGCCCCAGCCCTCTCCGACACCGGAGCGGGGAGGGGGGGGGTTTGGACTGAGAAACCTGAGCTGCTGTCTCAACCCCCTCGCTCGGCTGGGCCGCCCCGCCTCTCTCCGAGATCAGAGCGGGGGGGGGAGCCTCCACCCGCGGCGCCGCAGGGGGCGAGGGAAGGAATTGGGCACGGAGAAAAGGCTCCGGCCAGGCCCCTCTGGAGTCGCCGCGGGGGGAATGCACAGAGTCTGCTACGCAGCAGCCACGGTCAGTGGCGGCGGAGGAAGCCGCACAGACCCGCGCAGCCTCTCCTGGCTCTGTCTCCTACAGCCTCTCGGGGCCGCCTGCATCTGCGCCTCCCCCCGCCCCCAAACACCCGCGGAGGGAAAAAACAAAGAGAAAACACAGCAAACAAGCCCCAAAACACACAACTAACATTAAGACAAATATAGGAAAACCACAAGACAGTCGCAAGTTGAAACCCCGGTCTCCGCCACCACCTTCCCGGGCCAGCAGCCTCCTCGCGGTCTGCAACCTCTCTGCGGTCTGTCAGGCTATCAACAGATCCTCTCCCCGAAGGTTGAATGGAACTGCTACCACCCAGGGCCGGACCGCCGCTGTCTGTCCTTCTGCGTTTGTGACCAGGACAGACTGTGGGCATACAAAGGCCGGTATTCTGCCTCCCGATCCTGTGATGCCCGGTCTCACAGCCTAAGGCCAGGTGGTGGGCCACGCAGAGAAAGAAAGGGTTGTTAACGTGACACCCGGGGTCTGCGAAACCATCAAGCTGGATCTGAGGCGGGCTGGCATCCGGTAGACTCAAGGTACACACCATCTGTGGTGGCTGATGAAGCAGAAATCGTTCCGCGGCCATTCGCGATGCGCGATGCGGAGAAAGGAGGAGGGGCGGAGCCAAGGCAACACGAACTGCCTGCCTGTTCTCCCAAGGGGAGACTGAAGCACACCGGAGCTATTCAGGGTCCCATGTCTTCAGAGGTCCGGGCGAGCTGGAAGTGTCAAGGTTGGGGGGGGGGGGGGCAGCAACGGCAGACCCTGCGGGCAGTGACAAGCCCCGCTGGCCGCACCATGAGCACCATCCCCGCCGACAGGGAGGCTGGCGGTGCAGGCTTTTGCACTGACCCCGCAGATGGAAACGGAAGAGCCGGGGGAGGCGAAGGGAGCTGTAGGCAGCGGAGGATTCCAGCTGCCGGTCGGTCGGTTTGGGAAGACCTTCACAGAAGGCACAATCTGTCCTCGCTAGAGGGCCGGTTCCTCAGTTCGGGAGCCTGTCCCAACGGCCCACGCGCGCAGTTTGCAGGTACGCAGTGGTCTGTCCCAGGAATACAGACACTAGCTTCGTTGGGCTGCCGTTCCAGACCTAGCTCTCCGAGCTGTGTCCTCTTCCCCGTGGTTGGAAAGACCAGCCTCCTCCGGGAGGACGTCGGGGGATATTCTGCTTACCTTTGAAAAAGGAAGCACGGCTGACAGTCCCTGTAGGCTGCAGTAACCAGTCGGGTCCACCAGATATCGTTACTATTTGGAACGGCGGTAGTAACGACACGTAAAAACTGCGGTTTCTTCGAAGGGCATTATAGCAAAGGTTTATTGAAAGACAGACTCTTTTATACAGTGTTTCGGTACAGTGAATATTATTGGTCATTTAGAACAACACCTTCTTGTAAACATCTTTGCCAGTAAACAAGTTGGAAAAACACCAGGTGTCAGGAAAAGGGATATCTACAAGGATTGTTTGGGTTCCTCCTTATGATTTCCCAGGCCAGAGTGGGAGAGTTATGTACTTGGCTTTCCCACAGGCCCAAGCAATTGCCTGAAGCCTAAAAATTATTTTCTGACCACTGTCAGTTCCCACAGTATCCTGACGAAGAGATGACAAGTTGCCTTGGTCCTAGGCTGAAAATCTCTTATGAGTGGTGGTAAAAAAACTGTAATATGAATATGCTAGAATATTCGTTTAAATCGTGGACAATATGGATTGGGGAGATGATTATTCAGAGTTGTGGATTTGAGCAAAGGTATCTGTGATTGACTGAGTGAATATTGAATTAGAATCTGTGATCCGGTGATCCCATGAGATGTTTGAACAGAGAGAGATGAGAAGCCCTCTGCGCCAGTGAGGAAGTGAGAAGACATCTCTGTTCCCTGAGAGGAAGAATCCTTTGCCTTTAGAGTTGTTTATCATTAAAATGACACCCCAGTATGTGTGAGTCCACAGCCCATATGTAGTCATGGGAAAGGCTATGTGATATGGGAAGTCCACAACTGCAGAAGTTCCTGGGCAGGCTGCTTTTGTGAGAGTTAGAAGCCACAAGCAGACTGTTTCTTGTGTGGAAAGTTACCAGAACAAATCAGAAGAGACTTCTCTCTCTCAAAAGACTGAAGAAAGACTATTTTATAGGTGGTACTGACCTAGAGTTCTGAGTTTTGTCTCTTTACATTGTTTGTGGGAAAGTGAACAGTTTGTGGGGGGGAGGAAGAGTATTTTGAAAGTTTAATTTTGATTCCTTTTTTCTTCTTTTAGTGTGTGTTAATAAATCTATTTGTTTACCTTTAATTTGGGCCTGTTTTGCCTTTTTCTCCTAATCCTATCTCACAGCAGAAAAGACACTTAAACCACTACACTAAATTTGGCCAACAGAGACAGGCGAACGTGAAACCACTACATAGTCAAAGAACAATATGCAGGGGAAGAATGATGTGACTAAGAAACCAAACCAACCAGCAATTTTGTATGGGAAAATGAATCATGAAACTTCTGTAACTTAGGGTCAAATTAGCAAAGATTAACTTGTGTATACTAGAAAAATTACCTATCGTTGGCTATGATTGCTGTTATTGAATAGCTTTGGAAAGTATAACCACAAAGTCTGTAATCTTACATGTAAATCAATGTTTGCTAGACATGATATATTGACTGAAAATGACAGATTGTGAATCACGATTTGATTGTTTGGAACTTAGACTTTTCTGCAAAAAGACATGATTTAAACTGTAACTTTGAGCCTGCAGTTTAATGATCTTATGGAAATAAATGCTGTCGAAGCCGGAAAATCAGATTCAGATTTCCATCTACTGACTTTCAGGGCAGCGCCATTGATAAAGGAATTTATTGTTTGCTGAAATTACATCTGGGTGATCTCTTCCACTTCTGACAGAGAAGGAGAGGAAATGTGAGAAGTTGGCCAGGTTTTGAAACAGTGCATGTGAGGGTGACAGAGCAGATGACACAGCACCAAGAGCAAGGCACAAAGGGCTGGACAAGGCTGATGCAGGGACCGAGGTTTGTGGGTACCTACAGACACATCCACACACAGGCTTTAATTGTTCTTGTCTGTTTGGGTATAAATTTAGGTATAAATGTGGCGCCTCAGGAGTGCTCAAGTGTTAGCAGATGTTCTCCCCCAGGACACCATGTGAGATTGTGGCTGCCTGTGAAGGAGTCTCTTGCAGGGTCAGAGGGAACAGTTGTTCATTGTGACATAAATTTTAATAACAGCCTTCATGTCTTGCCAGACTCACATCTGCCCTCACATGAGCTGTCCTGTGTGATAACAGGTAAGAGAGAGGGGAGGAGCAGCAGTCCTGGAGTGGCAGCAAGTTGCACATCTGTTGGAAATCTTCTATGATTTGTGAGCATTTACATCAGCATCTGGCAAGAAAAAAATTACTTGTGAGGAGGAATCTACTTTTAGAAAGATTCATTTGGTGACATTTTGCAGCATCAAATGGCCCATCTCAAAAGAAAAGTAGTACCTTGATCTAACTAATTTTATCAGCATAATTTGATTTGTGACTGCAAAACATTTGATCTACAAATTAAAAGCAGAACTTAAAATAGTGTGGAGAGGACAGGTGCTGTGAGTTTGTTCTGATCCAGGAGGCAGGGACACATGTCTTGGGGGCATTTCTTGGATCTGAGGATTGAATCCACGGAAATGCCTCTTCAGACTCAGCCCCCTTGCATACCCTTCGTGTCCTGGCCCTTCTGCCTCTGCTGCCTTGGAACAAGGTGGCTCCAGCCAGCTGTGACATTTGCTGAAGGTGGGGCTGCTCCTGGTGCAGATCCAGGGGAGAAGGAGGATTGCCCAGCACAAGAAGTTGCAGAGCAGCAAATTGCTTCAGGGAAAGCAGGCTGGCAGCTTGACCGCTCATTTTTGTGGCTGCCATAAATAAATAAGTGAGTGTGGGGAGACAGACGGAGATGCTGCTGAAGGCAGTCTTGCCCTTAGTATGTTGCAGCTGTGTTAATTATCCAAGAGTGGGAACAGCCTTGCCCTCACAGCTATGGGTGTGATAAAGAGTGAGTTAGGGGGTAGGGAATCAATTGGAGTTTGCTGGCTGGGCTGTGAGGAGGAAGGGATAGGAGGTTGTGCTAGGGACACAGAGAAGTGAGCCAGAACTGGAGAAGAAAGAGAGAAAGAGCCAGAGCTGTGTGGAGCTGCCCTTAGGAGGCTACAGAGAAAAGGTATGGGAGAGTTTTGAATAACAAGGTGCTGATGCTTGGAGCCTTCTGATGGTTTTAATGAAGTGCTTTGAGTGCAGTGTCTGTCTGGACTTCCACAAGCGAGCAGTTAAACAGGAGCTGTGGCAGCCTCAGCAGTGAAGCGTCCCTTGTCCCCAGCACTACAGGCTGGCTGCTTTCCACACCAGATAGGGCTGAACTCCTCAAGAAAAAACATCCAGAGGGGCCAGACACAATGCTCTCAGCTCTGACATCTTAAGCTTGTCATAGATGCTGAGCCTGTTTCACCCAACGTGATTATCTCTCCCTCTGTCAAGGAGGCAGATGCCTCAGCTAAGAAATATCATCCCCAGCCTGTCAGCTGGATTCTATAAATGGAAATAGATCTTTAAAAGCCAAAAATTATATTTAGTTGCAGCTGTTGGGGGGAGGAAGAAACAAAAAGAAGAAAAAGAATAAATGAAGCCCAAACCCTTCAGAAACTGAACAAAGGAGCAACAAAGCACTTAGGTTGGCCCTAATCATCTGCAAATGTTGACGCAGTCATTGAATTTAGACTGCATAGATAAAAGTTACTCTTTTGTCACTTCTTTTATCTCTACCTGAAGCATTCACTTACCAGTCAGGTTTCTGTGTACAGGCCATAAATATTCAGCTATTTCTGGAATAGTTTTTGCCCAGCATTTGCTTGTTTTCATCTAAGCTCTCCATATGCCAGAAGCAGCAACGATAAAATGCTGTGAGCTGGAGGTGTGCATTTAGGTGATTTAGCTTTGGATAGCCTGCAAAAGCCTTACCTGACCAGGTCTTAATAGCCCTGTGATGAAGAGTGAGCCAAAAATAAAATTTAAATCTAGCTGGTTTAGGTATGAAAGAAATTTAGACGTCTGTGCTGCAGTCAGTGCTGGGAGCAGCTATGGTGAGTTGTGTTCTGCCCTGTGGGACAGGCATAAGTAGCTAGCAGATGTTATAAATGGGCCAGGAGACCAGCTCCTTTGAAAAGGCCTTTATTAGAAATCAGCTCTGGGTAGGGGGCTCAAGGGGCTGCGCACGCCGCTGCTGCTCCCAGTGGACACCACGGAGGAGGAGGTGCAATCGAATCTGCTGCTGCGGCTGCTGCTGCTGCTGCTGCTGCAGAGTCGGGATTCCTTCCTCACGGGGGTTTCCATAGAATCACTTTGGCTCGTGTGGTCCAGGGGGGTCACCTCTCTCCAGTTTCTTTCAGGTCATGGCGAGAAAGTAACAAAAAATACCTGCTACCTGCAGGTAGCTGGACGTGTGCCTCGCACAGCTTTGTCCTTCTTAGGTCCAGTTTCTGTGTCGGCTCACTGTCCCAGGGGCTTTTCTAGCTCCAACTGGACCTCCGGCCGCAGCCAGGCACCATGGGAGTTCCGTTATCTCCATACTGGGTGGTGTCTCTAGCTCGACGGCAGGCAGGCAGGAAGCAGCAGGGGAGTAGCAGGAAGTGGCGGCGGGCTTTAGTCGGTGGAGAGGGGAAAACCCAGAATTCAGGGAGAAAGGGTACAGAACTTGGGTACAGATTCAACATGAACAGTTTAAAACAGGCAAGTAACAGTGCAACTTTAATTTTACAGCAAAACAGTATAACAGTACAACTTAGGAGTGCATAACCTGGGGCTATTTCTTTCAATCCGCCCTCTATTTCTTTGATCGGGCTTTTGCCCGCATCAATTGGCCATGTCTGATTCAAGGTAATAAATCTGTTTTAATTCCTGGTATTGGTTATAAATTCTTTTTGCTGTGCTTAGTTCTTCTTGGGGTTCTAATCTAATTGTATTTGTAGGTTTCTGAATCCTTACTTCAGGGATTTGGAGACTAGCTTGAACAGTAGTGGCTATAGTTCGAATTAGACAAAAAAGTATGCAGGGGAGAAGTAGGAGACTGGCAAAGGCACTTATTGCAATGAACACTACTTTTTTCCACCAGGTCCCTTCAAAGGACCAGAAGTTGTCCCACCAGTCCATATTAATTAAGGGCTTCCATTTTTGGGTAGCTACACATGTAATTTTTTGTATTTCTTTGGAAATATTTTTTATTACCTTACTTTCGTAATCGACTGCTAGTTTGATTTGATAAACTACTGCTCTTGTTTGTGCCAATTGGTTACTGATATGATCAAGGGCAAGGGCTGTTTTGTTTGATATTCTTTTTAATACTGGTTGCAATCTGATAATTCTATTCAACATGTAAATTGGAGTTCGGCACCCCCATGATCTATCTTGTGTCCAAATTGCTGGCCTATATGTTTTTACTATTTCTTTTGGTGTCCATATTTTACTCGTCTATGTTTGTGTGCTGCCCCTCCTCCTCTTTCGGTATTTTCTTTTTAAATTTTCATATAAGGGTATGCCTAAATGGTTTCCTGATTCTCGTGGGAGGAGGGAGAAGGCTGGTTTGCTGATTCTTATGGTGCAGCTACCCGCCCAATCTCCTGGGAGATGGGTGTAGGTTTTGTCATCACAAATCCAAAAGAGGTGTTTTGGGGCTTTCCAGGATGTGTTTTGTGTGTCATAGGGGTGTTCCCAATATTTTGAAATCTCTCTGATTCCCCAAAAAAGATTGGTCCCTTTATCAGTGCACTCATGTAGACCATAACTTTTATTACAGACGCACCCTGATTCTTTTTTCCCAATAGACCAGTATTTTTCAGGTTTCCTGGGGATCCATTTTTGTTTTAACTCTTTGATCAGTAGGTACCTTTTACAAGCCATTCTTCCTAGGAAGGTTTTATACTTTTTCCCCATTATTAACTTCCATCTCAGGATGTCTAGGGGTGATAAGCTTGGGCCTTCCCAGGGCCATACATCAGATATTTGTGTGCTTTTACATATCCAGCAGTTTGTTATATTTGGTTTATGGCTGATTCCCTCTACCAGATCGACAAATAGACTTTTCCCAAGGGGTTCATCTATTTCATTCTTTTTCACCACCAGTGGTTTTTCTTTTATCAGATCTGCTACTCCCTCTGTATTTCTTAACTTTTTAAAACAGAACCACTCTCTGATAGGGCACTCCCCAGTCAGGCACTGCTTAAATGTGGCAGCATTTTTTGCAATCCAATATTGTTTTTCCTCTTCTTGACAGGTGGATAATTGGGTCATGTCAAAACATGTGGGATTCACATGGGTGTGAACTCTCATAAGGGATTGTAGATTCTCCCCATCACAAACTGAATGACAGCATTTGGAGCAAGCCCCATCTGTAAACTTGCTTATCAATAGGACTACTATCAGTCCCCCCAAGAGTCCAGTATGAACCATTCTATTTGTGGGTCCTTTGGTCTCACCTGGCCTTGCCTCTTGGGTCGGGGGGTTCTTTCTCCTCATCATATCAATAGGACTACTATTAGTCCCTCCAAGAGTCCAGTATGAACCTGCCCCCATCTCGCTCTGAGGGTTCTCTTTGGTCTCACCTGGTCTTGCCTCTTGGGTCGGGGAGTTCTTAGGCTGGATTTGTGGAGTTCTCCCTTGTTTATTCCCACCTTCCACCTTTTTCTTAGTTTTAGTTAGCTCCCTTTGGGTGTGCCCTATGAGAGATTTAATTTTTAAATTAAGAATTACTGCTACTTATTACTTTTATATTAACACTTTGTGACTCATTATAACAATTTATAACCTCAGATTTAACCATTATTTTACACTTTTATATTAACAGTTTTTAACCTCTTATAACAATGTGGATTTTTAACCATGGTAACGACAGCTTGTAATAACTGTTATTGTCCCTTATTTGCTTTAATTGGTTTTTGGTTGTTTCCTGAGAGTTACTTTGAGGGTGTCTGGATCTCGAGTGGCAGTCCACTCAGAGGGAACCCTTGTTGGGGTTGCAGGGTCAGAGGGATCTGACCCCTTGTTGGGGTCAGAGGGATCACTCGGGGGTGGTAATGGTCCTTTCACTCTAGTGATGTGGGTCCAGCCCTTTTCCTGGGTTCGCACTGCAGTATGGGTAGTGAGCAGAACTTGGAACGGGCCTTCGAATTTGGGAGTTAGTGGGGTGGTATTCCAGGATTTAATTAAAACCCAGTCTCCTGGTTTTATTTGGTGCATGTCAGTGTCCAAGGGAGAGGTTTGAGGAAGATACCCTCTTCTTTTAAGATCTGCCAATGTCTTTCCAATTGTTTTTACATATTCCTGCATAGCGGCCTCTCCTTCTAAATAATCCCCAGTGCTATAGGGGGTCAGTAAGAAGGGGAGTCCAAACAACATCTCATATGTTGAAGCCCCTATGTCAGATCTTGGTCGGACCCGGATTCGTAGAAGGGCCAGGGGCAGACACTTGAGCCAATTCATTCCCGTTTCGGTTATCAATTTAGTTAATACATTTTTGAGGGTTTTATTCATCCTCTCAACTCTCCCTGAACTTTGGGGATGCCAGGGTGTATGCAACCGCCACCTGATTCTTAAGGCTTTATTGACATCATGTAGAATTTTGGCCACAAAATGAGGGCCTCGGTCTGAACCAACACTATTCACTAGCCCATACCGGGGGATGATGTGTTCTAATAATACCTTTATTACCACTTGTGCCGTCTCCTCCCCAGCAGGAAAGGCTTCCACCCAATCGGCCAAACAATCAACCATAACAAGTAGATACCTGCAACCCTGTATTGAAGGCACCTCGGCAAAATCCACCTGTATATTTTGAAAGGGTCCCAATGCCATCCGTCTTCCTCCTGGGGCACTCCCCCCCATCGCTTTCTGATTTACCTTTTGGCATATAAGGCATCCTTCAGTTACTGCTTTGGCCAGACCATATACCCCAATACATAAATATTCTCTTAAAAAAAATGATCACATAACCCTTGGGTGCCCCAGTGGGTCAGGCTCTGTATTTCTGTTAGCATTTTTCAAGCTAGGGCCTTATTTAAAAATTTTCATCTATCTGGGGTTAACCATTCCCCTTGCTTCCCTTGGTACAACCCTAACTTTTTTATTTCTCTCAACTCATGTTCATCATATATTGGTTCTCTTCTTTTGTCAGCTGGCAGGATCTTGGATGGCAGTCCACTTGGGGAGACTCGTAGGGGATTTTTCTGGGTTTTGTCCATAGTTAGGAGGAGGCGATACTGGTCCTTTTACACGGGAAACGTAAGTCCACTCTTTTTCTTGGGTCCAGACAGCAGCATGGGTTACTAATTTCTAGCTTTTTCCGGATATCAGGCCAGGATCCAGCACAGAACTGCATCTCTAACAGCACTTGGCCCTCAGGACTGTCGGGATCCACGTAACCAAAAATCTCCTCCCCTGCTTAACTAGGTGGCTGGGGTCCCATTCCCCCTGGGTCCCATCAAAGGCCAGCCTGGTGCCGCCACCCCGGGGAACAGACCCTCCGATGCCCCTCACCACCAGGGTTCCACAGTCTCCCACATTCTGCCCTTCCCCTTTTCCACCTGGATCCCACCCTGGATCCGCCCGCGGGAGCCCATCCCCTTCCCGGGGCCCAAACCTGCTCCCCTGTTCCCAGACTCGCATTCCCGTGACGTGGACCATGGCCATCTCCTTGGGGCTGAACAAGGCACCCAAAATAGAGTTCATCTCACTCCAGGTGCAAACATTAGGATTCAGGAACCGATCCACCCAGCCAGCCACCCCCACCAGGTCCCCAAGCAGGCCTCCCAGCTCTTTCTTAAAGCCCCCAACTTCTGAAGCTGTCAGAGGTGCATCCCCCGCTGCCCCACTTATCGGGACTTTCCTTAGGGGGAAGAGCTTTTTTCTTGACCTGGTGCCACAGTAGGGTCCTTTTGGTGTTTCTATATTATTGGCTGGCAAGTCCAGCTCCCAGTTGTGTGGGAGTGCAGGAACAGTAGATGGTGAAGGGGAGTGGCCTAGGCCAGTGTTAGGAGACGTCGAGGACAGAGCTGAAGAGTAAAAGGGATTAGCATTCGAGATAGTCAGGTTAGATTGAGGTGGTAGAGAGGGTGGAGCTGTAGGGGGTAATCCTGTTGGGGAGCAAGCTGAAGAAGGAATAGGGATCATGGTTTGGAGAGATGGGGAGGGGTTCACAGGTAAAGCTGGAGGGTTAGCAGGGACAGTTTGGGGTATCCCAGGGTAAACGGGAGGAGGGGGCAAATAATCAAGAGGGTCCCAATTGTGACTGCTTTCCTCCCTTTTCTCTTTTTCATCTTTCTTCTTTCCCTCTTGTAGCTTACAAATCTTAGCTGTTTCACCTTTGGTTCTGTGTTTCTGCCAGCAGGCAGCATAAAGGATCTGCTCAGTATCTGAGTCCCCTCGGGATTTCAGATTCTGGTTTAATTGCGAGCACATCCAGGGGTCCTTAGTTCCACGGCCATTCTCCAGGTAAATTTAAAGTGGGCCAAACCTCTATACAATAATGAATCATTTTAACTTTACTCAAATTTTTAGTGGCCTCATCAGTATCCCATAGTTCCAACATTTGTCCTAGTGGACTATCTGGGGGAATGTTCTTTATCTTCCCCTTTTCCTCCTCAGGCGGTTTTTGCTTACTCATGTATGCTCCCATTCTCACTAGGTAATCTTCACTCAGTCTACGAACACCCGTCAGTGGCTCCAGTGACCCGCCCTCAGGGTCTGGGCACCACTCCTGCCAGTGCTCAGAGTGCCCTGTCGGTAGCCTGATATCCCGCCCTTAGAGATTCAGTCACTACCCCAGCCAGCACCCCTCTTCCTCTCCTGTATATCAATCGAGTTTCCGTAAGCAGCCGGTCAACCTCGGCCCAGAGTTCCAGTCACCACTTACAGCCAGGACTTGGACGTACAGTGTGCGACTCACTCACTCTCCCTATCGTTAAATCCCTCGCACTTTGGGACTTCCCTAACTTTCATTCATCCTACACTCGGGCAGTATACTCAAAAGACCCCCGGCCCTGTAGGCTCTCTGCACCGCAGAACGCATACCCCTCACTTCTAGGTACCCCCGACCAGTGCGCCCACTCCTGTACCCCGGCAGGCTACCCCAGCCAGTGTCCCAAGCCAGTGCTCAGACTGCCCTGACTGTCAGCCAGCACCCCTTCCTCGCCTGGACACCCTAGGCCGTAACTCGGCCAGTACCCTCTCTCACTCCCCACACCCCGCCAGCTACCCCAGCCAGTGTCCCAACCCGTGGACACCCCAGGCCGTAACCTCAGCCAGTGTGGTGCGTGCTCCACACACAGCTCTAGGCTTTCCGCACGCTTGGATCAGCCTGAGCAGCCTGCCTCCGTAGATTCTAGAATGGAGGCGGGCCTATCCTACAATCATACACCCTGTGACGTGCCACTCACTCTCTAAATTACCTCCGCACGCCCGGAGGGGGGCCGCTATGCCCCTGGAGACGCCTCTTTCACACTGTTCTCCTTTCGCTTCCCTCCATTCCCGGCCAGTTCCCTCGCGGGAGACTGGAACCGCGGTACTAGAAGGCCCACACTCGCTTCGAAGATCCGAGCTGCCAGCCTTCATCTCACTCACACACCACTCTCTCGTCTCCACTCCCGCCACCGGCTATACTTTACCGGCGCTCCTCCATGCTGTCCAATCCCAGGCTGTCTTCCTTGGGTTCGGTGTGACCAGCTGTCCTGAGATCCAAAGGGCGGTCGGCCGTCCCGTCCTCGGTCCTCTTTGGGCATGGTCACATCCCGGCGAGCCCCCAATTTGTTATAAATGGGCCAGGAGACCGGCTCCTTTGAAAAGGCCTTTATTAGAAATCAGCTCTGGGTAGGGGGCTCGAGGGGCTGCGCACGCCGCCGCTGCTCCCAGTGGACACCACGGAGGAGGAGGTGCAATCGAATCTGCTGCTGCGGCTGCTGCTGCTGCAGAGTCGGGACTCCTTCCTCACAGGGGTTTCCATAGAATCACTTTGGCTCATGTGGTCCAGGGGGGTCACCTCTCTCCAGTTCCTTTCAAGTCATGGCGAGAAGGTAACAAAAATACCTGCTACCTGCAGGTAGCTAGACGTGTGCCTCGCACAATTTTGTCCTTCTTAGGTCTAGTTTCTGTGTCGGCTCACTGTCCAAGGGGCTTTTCTAGCTCCAACTGGACCTCCGGCCGCAGCCAGGCACCATGGGAGTTCCGTTATCTCCATACTAGGTGGTGTCTCTAGCTCGATGGCAGGCAGGCAGGAAGCAGCAGGGGAGTAGCAGGATGTGGCGGCGGGCTTTAGTCGGTGGAGAGGGGAAAACCCAGAATTCAGGGAGAAAGGGTACAGAACTTGGGTACAGATTCAACATGAACAGTTTAAAACAGGCAAGTAACAGTGCAACTTTAATTTTACAGCAAAACAGTATAACAGTACAACTTAGGAGTGCATAACCTGGGGCTATTTCTTTCAGCAGAGATTGGTTTTGTGGCTCAGGGGGAATAGCTGTGTGTGGTGCTGAGTCAGCAGGCTCCAGTGCTCTGAGGCCTTTCAGAAGCTGGGGAGACATTTTCCAGGTGTTCCACTGACTGCAGCCTTGGGCTGGCCAAAACACGTGGGCTTGCCTAATTATTGCAGCTTGAGAGAAAAAGCATTCTTTGAAGTTTTTACTTCTCTAGAAATGGACAAAATTTTTCTTGGGCAACTTCCACTCCCCATTTTGTTGTTGGCTGAGTATCCTCATGGGAAATAAATGGGAAAAATTGCACCTGTGCAGTGCTGTAGGAATGTGGGCACAGCAGCCTGCTTGCAGTGTGAGCCATCAGGGGCACAGCAAGGTGACGGAAATATTCAAAATGTTCCCTTGACTTTGTGCTGGAGCATCTGTGTTGAATCCCTGGGAGGGGGGAGGTTGTGTAGCCCTTTTGTGCTGGTTGGCTGGTCCTTTTGTTAGAGACAGATTTTGCACAGGGCTCTGAGATCTAAGTCCTGCTGACTTTCCTGGGGCTGTGCAAGTCCAGCCAAAACCTAGAATAAAGCAGGATTTTGTTTGTCCCCATGTCTCACTGGGTGCATGCCCTGGGTGGGATGGGGGCAATTTGCAGCAGGAAATGAGCCATGGGGTGTGTGTTATCTGTAGGCAGCATAGGTAACACCTGTGCACAGGCACAGAGCAGAGCAGGGGGCACTTCTGTGGCCTTTGCAAAGGTCAGTGAAGGTCCATGTGTTAGCGTTGGAAACACATAATCACGGAATGATTATATGCAGGTGCTTTTATTGAGGAGCTCCGGGAGCCGAGGTACACAGACTAACTCAAATCTGACTCCAACAGTGATTCGTGACACACACATTTTTATACCCTTTTGCCACACAGCTACATATTGATTGGTTACCCTAGATTGTTCCTAAGCAAAATTTCTTGTAATTTAGCCAAACAGTGATCATATTCAATTACCCTGAACAAAGTCATATTTGATTTAGTTAAAACAATGGCCGTAGCTACTGCAACTATAGCAAAGCTAACGTTCTATTCTCAAGGCCCTGTTGACCAGCAAACCCGGGCCTTTCCCTTCCCAACCGTTACCTTTCCTAACCACCACCCCCCTTAGTTACCCGCTTGCAGTTCTACAGAAATCATTTTAACCCTATACTATCACATGGAAAATAGCCTGTGAGTGCCCATGAAGAAATTCATGCAGAAGTTGACTCTGGAATGTTTCACTGAAGATGTGTGCTGTTATCCTGCCACAGGTTCATTAAGAAATATTTGTGTATTTGTTTTTCTGCTCTCTCCTTCCCACCCCTATGATTGCCGGGCCTTCAGTGGAATTTGGTTGCTGTTCATTACTTCAGTTCCCTACTCAGAGGGTGTCATTTTTATTTATTCTAGTATTCTAATTTAGCATCAGAAAGAAAATAACATTTGACTAATAAGAATTAGAGGCAATAACTTTTTCAGAGAACTAAGCCTTTGAAAATTAATTTTTTTTATTTAGTTTAATTTCATGGGTGTACAATTTCTATTACATGTAGGCCAACTGGATTCCAGCAGCTGCAAAAAAAATATGTATTTTAAGCCTTTAATGTGTTATTTATGAATGCATTATAGTTATAATGATTCACTTCCTGGGCTATTGTGACAACAGCACCTTATCTGAAAAATGGGAATTTGCAATATGAAATAGTTAATTAACAGTAAGAGAATAAACTGATAAGGTGTATATGGATTGACAGCACTAACAGAGCAACAGGCAGTATTTGTATGGGTCTGAGCAGCACAGAAAATGAGAAAGCCTGATGGAGGCAGGAAAAGTCTTAACTGCTAGAGAAACTTAGAAATTAGTCTGGTGCCCGCAAATCTCATCTGTCTTAACAGAATTGTTGGAAAACTTCTTGGACTTTGCAGACCTGATTTGGAGAGAATTGCAGTGGTAAACTAAAATGGGATCTGTTACTGTGCAAAGACCAGTGGAGAACTTAATCCTGTGTGGGACTTGCTGGGGAGTATCAGAATACATTTGTCAGATGCAAGATAATGTCAAGTAAATATTTAAAGCTGTAATGGCACCACAGCATGTTAGAGCACAGTGAAAGACACTGAAAGGGAGTTAAATGCTTTCAATTCAGGCAGCTCATTTCAGTGAAGGGAAGCAGTGTTCACCTAACAAGTAACACCCAAGGGCAGGCAAACTGGTGGTTGCTGAGAAGCGGTGGAGACTCTCTGGTGGGCTGTAAATGCTTTACCACCTATTCTCTGCTTCCAGCATCCATTTACTGTGCTTTTGCAACTGTGATGCTTTTGTGCTGTCACTTTTCTGCAGGGTTCCTGTGGTGTGAAGGAGTTTTGGTCAGTGTTGGGTGCAGTTGTATTGTCAGAATGCAGCCAGGGTGTAGATGGACACTGCTGAGTACACCTGGACTCTGCAGAGAGCCTGTTCACATTTTTGTCATCAAAATCTTCTGTGGAACTTTTATCTACTTCCCCTCTTGTCATCTGTTTCATTTGTTCTGGGTGTTCAGTGATGCACATAAAATCACAGAGTGGTTTGGATTGAAAGAAACCTTAAAGGTCACCTCGTCCCACCTCTGCCACAGGCAGGGACACCTTCCACTAGCCCAGGGTGCTCCATGCCCTGTCCAACCTGGCCTTGGGCACTTCCAGGAATCCAGGGGCAGCCACAGCTTCTCATGCAATGATGGAATCATTAGGTTGGAAAAGACCTCCAAGATCATGGAGTCCCACCAGTTTTGGCCCATCACCATCTTGGTGGGTGGCCCAGATCGCTGAGTGTCATGCCCAGTTGCTTCTTGAACACCTCCAAAGATAGTGACTCTACCACCAACCTGGACAGCCCCTTCCAATTCCCCACCACCCTTCCAGAGAAGAAATTCTTCCTGATGTCCAGGCTGGGGACAACATGGGTTGTTCCTGATTCTCTGGCCAACCTGAGCTTTGGCCTCTTTCTGCCTAAAACTTCAGTGAAATTCCCATTATTTTCACTTCCTGGAGAATAACTAAATGAGATACAGTATGCACACAGCCTGTCAGCAACACAGTTTATGTTTTGCTCACCCACAGCTGTTTCAAGTGCCCTTCCAGGCTACTGCCCACAGTGGGACACTTTGTCTAGACATGATGTGAAGCTAAAGCTGTTAGAATCTATTAATATACGATATGCAGAGCATTCCTGGAGAGAAACTTCAGTACTGAAATGTCAGATATGTCCAAGGGAA
Organism: Phylloscopus collybita; assembly: GCA_027886175.1. NCBI lineage: Eukaryota > Metazoa > Chordata > Aves > Passeriformes > Phylloscopidae > Phylloscopus > Phylloscopus collybita. The sequence continues at coordinate 9,017,890 of JAJNNQ010000057.1, forward strand.
GCTCCCTTTTGTTGTCTTATCTGATGGGAGAGGAAAAGTTCTGCTGGGCAAGGGCAAGGTCTGAGCCCCAGCAACACGAGCAGCCTGACCCAGTATGCTGCAGAGTTAAGTCAAGCCTGTGTCAGCCCCTCAGCTGGGAGACGCAACAATTACAGCAATACCTCCAGTCATAAAATCGACAGAACCATTTAATGTATGTGAGAGTGACAGTGAGTCATCTCTGATCATTGTGTTTAGCAGCCTGGAGATCCATAGGCAGTCAGGACAGCCTCCATCCCACATCTGCACGACAGCTCAGGACAAGGAGAGCAACTCAAAGTCACTGCTTGCTGCCTCTCAGAGAGGGCTTCTCACAGGCTGATCGCAGAGCTCTGGGACAGGTAGGACCATTCTGGGGGTGGGATAGCACACCTGGGAGCTGCAGCTTTTATCCCCTTCTCTGTAGTGTGGAGGGAGGCAGATGCATGCAATAGCAAGCACAGAAGTCTTTGTCAGTTGTGTATCTGTTGTGAAATTATTAGATAAAAGCAGACTAAAATGCTAATAAAATTTTGCAAAATTCTCTTTAGAATTTCAGTTCAGGAGCAGAGTATGTGGGTAGAATGGAAGTTACAGATTAGTAAATTTAAAGGTAAGAGGAGAGGTAGGTTTGTTTGCAACCTGCAAAGACCTTGTTCCCTAAATTAATTATTTGAGAAGCTGTTAAAAATTCATTTTAAGTTTTACTGCAGTCACTTAAAGTGCAAGTGGGGTTGTGGGGGCTAATATAAAAAATACTGTGACTGCTTATGTGGCGTACAGGGCAAGGAACAATGGAAGGACTCTGGGCACTGGTGATTGGGAATGGTGCAAATGGTGCTGAGAACACAGTTTGTACACTTGTGCACTGTCCACAGCAGTGCAGGGCTCAGGAATGAGGGTTTACAGGCCTTACGTACTCCAGCAATTGTTTTGACGGTTGTTTGGGCCAAATATTCAGCTGCTGCAAATGGATCTGAAGCTTTTCTTGATTGATTTTTTTTGTTTGTTTGTTTAACTGGAGCCGGTATGAATTCACATGTTTCAGACATTTACAGCAGCAGTATCCTTCCCATCTCTGAAAGTTTTTCGATCAACTTTCAGAATTAATGTTTTAATTTCTTTGGAGGTATGTAAAGTCCCAGTAGGCATAAATATGGTAATGACACAAAATAGGGACTTGTCTCTAATATGGATGATTTCAAAGCAGTAAAAAATGAATGTGGTATCCTGAGGCAGCTCCCCAGCTACAGTATGCAGCATGCAACATCCTTAGTTTGAACAGAGTGGCTTTTTCTTGTACTAAGATAAAGGCCACTTACTGCCTCCTAAAAACCAGAAGCTAATTTATAGCTCAGTGTTGAAACAATGTCTTTTTTCTAAGACATACATTTGTCTTTGCTAACTTCGATAGACTGTTGTAAGCTAGAGGACTGCAGCATTCACTTCATGCACTGGAATGTGAAATGTGATGATTTTTTTCTTAGAGCTCTGCTGTGCCTGCTGCCTTGGGTTGCTTTTTATGTCATTTACGGTGCTGAACATCAATGCAAGCATATTATGCAGTGTAATATAAAAATACACAAAGGCAATAAGCTCCACTATTATTTCTGCTCTAACAGAACAACTTCATTTGATCATTTTGCCTTTTGATTTCTAGAGAAGTTAATTCCAAATAGTGTATTGCATCTGGAGTGTTTGTGTGCATGTTTGTGTAGAAGTCGGAGCTCCTGGTGCAGAGCTCCAGGTGTCTCCCATAGCTGGCAGTGGATGGTAGCTGTGTAGCTCAGAGGGTGGCAACCACCCAGGCATGGAGATCACCTTGCAGACATCTGAACTTCATGCCAAGTTGTGTGGAAATGTCTGCTGGTTTGTAAAAGATCTACATTTCATTTCTGTATTGTGACCCTGTCACTGTGTCCTTCCTGTTGGTGACAACGTGTCAGTCAGGAGTGACTGCCCAACATGCTGGCCTTGGCTGGGCTGTTAGAGCAGACCAGTGATCTGCTGGGCCAGAGTCACCCAGCTGAGTTATTTATGGTTTGACTTAGCACAGTCTTGGGTTTTAACTCTTTTTGGCAGACACACAGCATTGAAATCCCTCTTGGATCAGGCTGCAGAGTGGAGTTCAGGTGTGAGCGCAGACATCTCCGTATACACAGCCATCACTGGGAGGTGCTCTGAGCTGCAGCTGTGGCAGCTCCCCTGGGCACCCTGGTCACCCTCCCTCTGTGCCCAGGCACCCCTTGGTGACCCGAGTGCGGTGGTGGGCACAGGTGGCCAGAGCAGTGAGGCACAGGAGCTCCTGCCAGGCTCTGCAAGCACAGCCTGACTCAGTACCCCTGGCAGGGTGTGTGGCTGGGGTAGCTTGGCCACTTCATTCTGCTGAGCCCAGAAGGTCCTGTTCACCCTCTGCCCATGCACGGGGCAGGAGGGCTGCCAGGACATCCCCCCACAGGGTCCTCTTGGAGAGGAAGGAGATGGTGGGTTCAGCTTGCTGGGGTGAGGTTTGCCTCACTTCCTGCTGCCAGCTGCTGTCTGTTGAGACTGATACCTGGGCAGGGAAACCCTCCCTGCTCCATGGTCAGCTGAGTTACTGCATGTTGGCTGCTCACAGCCAGGGAGCAAAACCCTGCCCTGCTGCTGACTGACTCTCTCGCCTTGCCTTCAGCTGACCTAGCAGCTGTCTCAAGGAACTGAAAGCTACCACTTGAAGTAAAATAATAATACCACTTAAGGCCATACTCTGCAAACATTATTGTAATTCTGGTGCACTTAGGTTGCTAGTACAGAGCAGATGTGCTGGGCAGGACGTGGGACTACCATGGCAGTGTACAAAAGGAAGTTGTAGGGAAGCTGAAAAGGATCTCAATATACAAAGCATCTACTTAGATTCTACAAGTGATCATTAAGGTGGACAGTAACAGGAAAACAGGCAGTTCAGTCTTCTGCTAATTTGTCTTGTTGCTGATTAAACTGATGAACAGTGAAAAGCAAAACCCTTCTCTGTATTTACACCATGTAGCTACACTGAGTAACAGCGATAACATAATTGCACATGGGTTTCTGCAATGTCTGAAAGGTTTTAGGTAAGTGCAGAGAGGGGAAAAACATTTTCAAGTACAGTTTCTAAAACTGTGTCAAGTCCAGGCTTCTGAAATGCAGTCCTTTTATTTCAGGAAAGGGGGGAATGGGGTATTGTGGGTGTTGTTCCTCAATCAATGGCTGTTCAAGTGGATGTAATAACACTGCATGGGCTAGATGGGGGGAAAAAAGAGCTGGCTAATTGTCAGATTGTTGGAGGTGGATTATTCAATCAATGTTGGCAGCTGGGCTGGGGAAAGCTGCTTCAGCAGTGGCTGCTGCAGTAGGTAACACACTAAACAGAAGTGACAGGGTAGGCAGAGAGTTCTGGCTGTGAGAATAACTCCACTGAGCATACAGCTGAGTATTATTTTTCAAGATGGTATAACTTGCTGGGTAAATTTTTGGGGTGTGCATCAAGTCATTTGTGTAAAATCACCTGTGGTGGGAATTCAGCTTAACTAAAGCTTAGTCCAAGAAAATAATGTGAGAAAATATCACAGCCTTTCATTTGACTGTTTTAAAATTGAACTGTTTTGTGTACATGTGTGTTTGTATATAGGGACCCTATCTGCATAAGCCTAATCTTTAACCTGTTAAAAATAATTTCCAACCTTAAAATAAAGAGTGATGTTAATTTCAGGTTAAATTATATATATATATATATATTTTTTTTTTTCCTGAAAGGACTTCTCTGCTGTTCAGCCTGTGTGTGTGTAGCTCTGGTCAGAGCTCTTTGCCCCTTTGGGTGGGGTGCTGAAGCAGACCAGGGTCCAGGGTTCTGCTGCTCCCCAGGGCTGTGAGGACACTGTACTTCTCCATGGCACACCCAGGCTTTTGGCTTCTGCTGATGAGTTTTCTGTGCTTTGCTTTGAAAAATTTCCTCTGAGACCATTTCTCTGAACAGCTCTTTCTGTAATGAGTTTGAATTTTAAAACACCCGATTTCTTGCATCCTTCCTTTTGTTAATCCTCAGTAAATGGGGCAAAGAATTGGGAGCTGTCACCTGTCCTTTTATGAATGGTGGTTCTGTTCTTGTCTGCTTCTTCCAAGAGATATGCCCAAGAGCTGCAACTTCCAGTGACAATGTCTTAACAGGCTTGCGGGCTGGTGTTCATCTCCTACTCCCCAGAGGCATGGCTCATCCTTCCAGATTTCCAGGAGGGATGCAGTCTATTCTTTGATAATTTTGTTGCCATTTTCAGGCTACTTTTCCTCGTTTTGCTCTTCCTTGAGGATCCTGATCTTTTCCAGTTCTTTGTGATTTTGTTGGGTTTTTTTTGTCTTCCCAACGCTAGGGAAGTTTGTCTCTTTTTGTAGCCCAGCTGTTGACAATAATGCTGCATAAATAGCAAGAAAAAAGGCATTCCCACTTCTCTCTACTTCTCTTATAATTTGAAACTATTCTACCAGCTCCAAATAGGGCTACATTGATAATTTAATTCTCAATTAAGTTATGATACACAATTCTAATATTTCATAAGCAGGAAACTATAGCTGTCCAAAGCTCTCAAAAACTAGCTTCCCACTCATCCTGGACCTTTTTAGCAGGTCTTTTGGCACCTTCTCCTCTGCATGCCTGATTTTCACCACACTTCAAGGATATTCTCTTAGAAACATCAACATTCCTTGCTTTTTCTCCCAAACTTTGTCAGTGAAGAACGCAAGTTCACTGTAGTGACAGAAATTTTCACAATGATTTTTAAATTTACTGTGAGCTGGTCATAGTGGGTTTTATGGTAGACAGGGGTGAGTGAGTGAAGCTCATATTTTCATCTGGAGCTGCTGTCCATCTCCTCCTGTGTTCTGTGATGCTCCTGTCCTGTGTTGTTGGAGCAGAAAGAGAAATGTCTGCTCCAGCAGCTGGTGTGGCAGCCACAGCTTGATCCCAGGAGCCAAATCCTTGGTGGCTGTGCAATTTGGATGGTTTATCTTCTGCAGCTGGCCAAGCAGGTCCTGCTGTACAGTGTCCTCCCTTGAGCCATGCAGTGTCCCCAGTTCCACACTGGTGTGCTCCCAGTTCTCCCTGCTCCCTGTGCCTGTTGCTTCCCATACGCACACTCCACAAAAATGAAGAGCACCCTGTGAATTACTGTCTTGTCTGCTGTGCTGCATACACCAACCCACCTGTTTGGAGAGCAGCCAGCTTGCATTTATTTTAGCAGATGGGAAAAGCAGGAAACCACCCAGAACAGGCAGAGAAGAAATATTCATTCATTCATTCATTCATTCATTCATTCATTCAGGGGCAAGCACAGCAAAGCAGTGAGCTGAGCTGCAGAGTTCAAATAAGAGTGGGCACATCTGGCATGGCAAACCCACAGGTCCCGATGGCTGGGAAGGGAAAGGTGCTGGGTCTGCACAATGGAAAGTAAATTTGGGCTGTTCCTTAGCCCCTGATGAGCAGGAGCGTGAATCTGTTGGTCACAGCTCAGATGCAGGAGGCTGACAGCCCTGCCTGCAAACCACAGTTCTCCCAAACCAGGCTCTCACAATCAGAGTTGTTCAGGGAGGAAGAGACTCAGAGATCATCTAGCCCAACCATTTCCCCAGCACTGCCATGTTCACCACTAGAGCATGTCCGCAGGTGCCACATCTACACTTTACATCTTTTAAATCCTTCCAGGGTCTGATTCCCTGCATCACTGGGCAGCCAATCTCACTGGCCAGCAGCCCTTCTGTTGAAGCAATGTTTCCTAATACCAAACTTCCACTGAAACAGCATTCTGCTGGTGACACCAGGCTTGGGACAAGGTATTGATCTGCTGGCTCTTCCTATTTCTTCCCTTATTATTCCCTACAGCTGCAGGGGTAGAACAGAACACTCCTTGTGCTCCTGATCCTTTAACCGACACACCCAAGTCTCCCTTGCTTGCCCTTGGACTTCTTGTTGCAACTTCATTGCTGCTCACCTGCACGGTCAGTAAATCCTCAATAAATATCAATCTGAGGCTGTACAGGATAGGAAGCTTTCTCTCCACATCAGGAACTCAAGCCAAGGCAGCAGATGTCCCTGAGAAGTGGGTCCAGTTTGCATCTTGACCCTTCAGTTCCCATCTGTGTTGGTTTAGGGAAATTAGGGAGAGAACCTCTGAGAGGAAGTCCCCTAAAACAAACCTCCACCACCCCTCCCCGCCCCCAGCCCTGGGTTTGGGAAGGAAATTCTTTGGAGGAGAAAAGTGGAAAAACTGATTTATTGACAAATGACAAGAACTCTTCCCACCACAAGAGAAAAGGAAAAGGCTCAAGTTACTGTGGGGGGAGGGTGCAGAGCTTCTTCCGCGGGCTCGGAGATTTTCAGACTTGTCAGGTCAGGTCTGGAGCCAGTCCAAATCTTCGGGGGAAGGGGAGGGGGGGGGAAAGGGGAAAAGGAAGGGAAAAGAGAAAGGAAAAAAAAAAATGGAAACGGCGAAAAAGCAGGCAGCAGAAAGCAAAAGCAGCCAAAGCAGCAGCAAGCGAAGCAAGCAGCAGCAGCAGCCAGCAAAAGCCAAAAGCAGCAGCCCCAGCAGTAAAAGCCACCGTGAGCCAAGCATTGGCTGTTAGACATAACAACAGTCCACGATACGGGATAGGAGGCACCGTCAACCCAGGACATTCCACCCCTTATCCCATATAGCGGACACACAATAAAAACTTCCATCTCACTTACTCAGACCTTTGACACTTACACATTTCCATCCGTCTTACTTGCTCAGACCTTTGACACTTCACATATGAGTCTTACCCCACATTCAGATCCCCCTGAGGTACACATCGTGTTGTTCCATCTTTCTGCATTATCCACCATGTATAACCCAGTCATTGAGCAGAGACAATTCCACGGATGGGTTTGCCTGTACTCGAGGTAGGGTTGATCCATACTGTCTTTCCCAACAAACCTTTAACATGGGCCACTGGGGCTTTATCTTCATCTACTACATTAAGGAGCTGAGACTGAGCAGGACCCGCTCGGTTGGTAGAACCTCGGGTGATAACTAACCAGGTGGCCTTTGCTAAATGCTGCTCCCAGTTTTTTAAGGACCCCCCCACCCAATGCTTTCAGGGTGGTTTTTAACAGCCCATTGTACCTCTCCACTTTGCCTGCAGCTGGTGCATGGTAGAGGATATGGTTAACCCACTCAATACCATGTACCCTAGCCCAGTTTTTAATAAGATTATTTTTAAAATGAGTCCCATTGTCTGACTCAATTCTCTCGGGCGTACCATGTCTCCAAAGGACCTGCTTTTCAAGGCCCAGGATGGTGTTGCGGGCTGTAGCATGGGACTCAGGGTAGGTTTCCAACCATCCCGTGGTGGCTTCTACCATGGTCAGCACATGGCGCTTGCCTTGGCGGGTTTGAGGCAGTGTGATGTAATCAATCTGCCAGGCCTCCCCATACTTGTACTTAGACCACTGCCCTCCATACCAGAGGGGCTTCATCCGCTTGGCTTGCTTAATGGCAGCGTACATCTCACAGTCACGAATAACTTGAGAAATGCTGTCTATGGTTAGATCCACCCCTCGGTCTCGTGCCCACTTATAAGTGGCATCTCTACCTTGGTGACCTGAGGCATCATGGGCCCATCGTGGTAGGAACAACTTTCCCTTGTGTTCCCAGTCAAGATCTATCTTCAACTCCCCTATCTTTGCAGCTTGATCTACCTGCTGATTGTTTTGCTGCTCCTCATTAGCTCTACTTCTGGGGACATGGGCATCTACATGGCGAATCTTCACAGGTAGATCTCTTTTCCCGGCCAACGCACCAAAAAGTGTGTTGGTTTAGGGAAAATTAGAGGGAGAACCTCTGAGAGGAAGTCCCCTAAAACAAACCTCCACCACCCCTCCCCACCCCCAGCCCTGGGTTTGGGAAGGAAATTCTTTGGAGGAGAAAAGTGGAAAAAACCGATTTATTGACAAATGACAAGAACTCTTCCCACCACAAGAGAAAAGGAAAAGGCTCAAGTTACTGTGGGGGGAGGGTGCAGAGCTTCTTCCGCAGGCTCGGAGATTTTCAGACTTGTCAGGTCAGGTCCGGAGCTGGTCCAAATCTTTGGGGGGTGGGGGGGGGGGGGGGGAAGGGGAAAAGGAAGGGAAAAGAGAAAGGAAAAAAAAAATGGAAACAGCAAAAAAGCAGGCAGCAGAAAGCAAAAGCAGCCAAAGCAGCAGCAAGCGAAGCAAGCAGCAGCAGCAGCCAACAAAAGCTAAAAGCAGCAGCCCCAGCAGCAAAAGCCACCGCGAGCCAAGCATTGGCTGTTAGACATAACAACAGTCCATGATATGGGATAGGAGGCACCATCAACCCAGGATACCATCCTTGCAGGTGGGCACGGTGAGGTCATGGTTCCAGCTATATCCCTAAAATGGCCAAGGCAGAGCTCATCCAGGGCTGTCTGGTGGCAGATGGGTGCTTTGAATAGCTGGGAGATAAGACTCCCTGCAGAAATCCTGGTGCCATTTCCACAGGGGAAAGAGGAGATACATTCTTAGCAGCACTTAGCAAATTTTTGATGTCGTATGTCTGTCTTTATTATCGACAAGGATCTTAATGCAACCTTATCTGGGCTATTATTTTCAGAGGATAACAGCCTATTACTGCTAGCAGTTAATCCAATTACTCTTTTAGGTCAAGGGGGAGTGTTCTGCGTTAATATTTTTGGAAGATCTGAAAACAGTTTTTCTGTGTGTTGACCCAAAGAGAGCATGTTTCAGAATTTTTCAGCAGATTCAAAAGTTAAGAAATTTCTATGTATGTTGGAGGAAACATGGTTGAAAGAGCTGTCAGCTTTCAATTTTGATCACAAGACAGTCATTTATTTAAAATATAAAGATATTTTACAATCGAAAGTAGTTTCAAATCAGAAAATAAATCACTATCTGAAATCATCAGAGAAAGTCTTTGATGTGGGAATGAAGGTGGAGCTGTGCAAACCTTCAGAATTAAGCAGTTCTTGGAGACAGTTACTGCCCATTTGAAAATTATGTTCCATTCATGCATGCCATAAAACTGGCCTTTAATATCAGTTCAGAAATAAGCACAGGAAATAGTTGCCACAGAGGAAATTTATAGAATTGGTTTGAGAACAAAAGAGCAGGCACTGTTTCCCTGTGAGAGTGGAGTTGGGCTGTCCCTGGCAGCCTCTCATTGTCACAGACCCCATCCAGCAGCAGCTTCCAGATGTAATGAGAGTTCATTCTGAGCCTACTTTGAATTCTGAAAAATCATCTAAAGAAAGTTGTATCTTTCACAAGGTATTTTTTTGCTGTTTCGTTTCTTTCCATTTGAAATAAGCTAGTGTGGTGCCTGGCTTTGGTGGTGTATTTGGGAGGAAGGAGTGATGCAAAATGAGGGACTCCAGAAATGGCTTGCTGTGAATAAAAATGAGAGAATTGGCTGTTTGTGCTTCCTGTAATATCTGTCTTCATTGTGAAAACTTCAAGTCCGAGTCAACCAGACTTCAAAGTTGGGAGCACACAGCTGCAAGCTGAAAATAAGATTTCTGGGTGATGCAGAAGTGCCAGGGCTGTTTGGTAAGAATAGTTCATCAAGATTTTGGCAAAGCTTAATAGTGAAATGGTTTGGATAGGCTGTGTTGTCATTAAGAGGTTCTGAGTGTTTTACAACCCCAGAATAGATTTTTTTTTCAATTAGATTGTAAGTATTGTTGTGCTCTGAGTTTATTATGTTGTGCACGTGGCTAACAAAAAGATCACACCTTCAACTGGGAGAAATTAGAAGGAAAACAAAGCAGTGATGAAAAGAAGCAAAGAGATTTTTTACTGCATGTATACCTGAGAGATTTTCATCAGCTGTCTCAGCTAGGAAAATGTTATTACAGCAAAATACCCCACTTTCCTACCCTTCCCTGTCCTGCAGGCAGTCACTTGAAGCAAGTTATTTTAGAGGGTTTTTTTTACACTTGTTCCTGTAAGGAGCTGAAAGCTAATGTTTTCCCCTAAAAGGAAAAAAAGTAAATTCCTGCATAACTCTAAACAGCCCCAGGGCCTGGGTAACCTCATTTATGACCTTTATTTCCTTTGGGAAATAAAGGTTGAGGTGAGGGAGGCAGAGGATGAAGGAAGTGATCAGTGAGCATCATCACTGTTCTGTGTCCTGGAGGTGACAGTGGGGAGGTGACAGTGACAGTGGGGAGGCATCGGCTGCTGCTCTCATTGGTCCAAAAAGTCATACTGGGGGAATGGTTTTTTTCCTCCCCTGTGCCAAAGAGAAGGGGTTTCCTTCACTTTGTGGGTGCAGGATTTAAGAGGGGCTCTGATGTGCTCTGTGGCTTGAAGACCTCGTGTGTAAAGACATGACTTCAGTCCTTCCAAAACGCCAGCAAAACTAATTTATTGCAAGTGTAAGCATCCTGGGGCTCACAGCATGTAAAACTAACCAGACTGTGAAAAGTTAGGGAACTGAGGAAAATTCATGTTTCAGGTAATGACCTGAAAAGTTTATTCAAGGAGTGAATGGATCCATGGAAGTACAGTAGTATAATTTTTTGTGTTAAATTGTGTCGTACATACAAGAACAATAGTCCAACAGGAACGGGGGGTTTGTTTTGCCTGGGTTTTATTCACCCTATGGTTGCTACAGCCTGTAGCTAGCAGAGCTGAAGCCTCGCTATGTAAAACCGGGGGGAAAGATATTTCCTTACAGCTTTATTAAACTCTGAATTACATCAAAGATTATTCAGTTGGAACCCAAGCCAAGGCCTATGGACAGGGTTGATGTTATGGTTTCTGGCAATTCTCGATGGGACTGAAATGCAATTAGACATAAAAGAAAGACACAAACCAGCAGACTGTTTAGCTGGTGTGTTTATATAAAGTAAACATGTTTGAATTTATCTTGAAAAACATCCTGGTGTCGGCAGCCACTCTAAAGATTGCTTTCTCTCAGTAAAGCTTACAGGAAGAAGAATATTTTTTCCTACTGGCTTGTCGATGACAAGTTTTTATTAATGTAGTTATTAATATTTTATTTGAGCCAAAGAATGTGCTACAGGGTGATATTTAGCAAGCTGAATGTTTTGATTAGGAAACATAATAGTTACTGCAGCTATTTTATATTTACTGCTAAGCAAATTCCTCTCGTATACACAGTTGCTGTGGGTTTGGTCTCCATCAAATTGTGAGGGGAAGAAAAAAGGATTCCTTTTTTTAAAGCTATGTAGTATTTATTTACTGCTTTCATCTGAGAATATACAAGTTCTTTAGCAGTATATTAATGACCTGTGCCCATGACATTTGTAGTCCTATCCCTATTTTATTTGTGGGAAGATGGGAATGTAGAGCACCAATGTGTTCTACCCATGAGGATGAGGAGTGCATTAGGATGAAAGGGAAAAAAGAAATTAGCTGCTGAAATACAAAGCAGAGATAGAGCTGAATGTTGGAGGCTGGTATGATGGTCCCACATGTGCCTTCAGGAAGGTGCCAAGCAAATGCAGATGTGCCCCAGTGCAGATTCCTTCTGTCTGCACTTGAGGACAGCATCCACGTGCTGGGGTGGGGCTGAGGAGTGTCTGCCAGGCTCCTTGTGAGTCCTGTGCTCCCACTCTGAGCTCAGGGGCTGACTGGTAATCCTGCCCAGCTGAGCTGATGGAAAGCTGTGGATGTGGGCACTGCAGAGGGGATGTAAGCAGATCCCAGGCACTGCAGGCAGTCTGTACTGGGGGAAACAGCTGACGGCAAACCGTGTCCTCTGCTTCACATGGCACAGCATGTCAATTAAACACTGCTTCGGATTTCTGTTCATTCCCTAAAATTTATTGTTTCTCTCCTACTCTGTTGTACATGCAATTCTTTCCTAAGCGTGGGTTTTATCCCATTGGCAAAGCTATAGCAGATGCCTGGTGATATTTCTCCCTTTTCCAAAGTGCTTCTTCACAGTTGTTTGATAATGATCCTTTCATGGTCATGCACTGATGATCTTCAGTTGTCAGAGATGGCTGCCACCAGGTTTTTAAAGCTTTTTACATTAGATTCCCTGTAGTTGGAACTTGCCTGTGGGTGGTTCTTGGTGCCCACACTGGAGGTCCTGCAGCTGTGATTTCAGTGGCTCCACAAGGGCGTCTGGCTGTCATCACAGCAGGGTCAGGGAGTGCTCCTTGTTTTGTAATAAATTCTCAGCCTGATTTGAGGCCATTCATCATGGCAAGAAAAGGTTTTCGCTGTTCTTCCAGAACACTGACACCAGTTAAGTTATCCATGCATCATTCCAGCATTAGGGCTATGTTAGTGCTGTGGTTCTTGGGGTTTGCTGCAGGTCTCAGGACTACGCTGGCCCTCAGAACCAGCACTCATTGTCACCTTCTGTGCTTCTGTTGACTTTGGGGTGTTCGTCACTTACCAAAGGTGTGGGTCCTGTTGGGGTGTATTCACATTTAAATAAGTCTGTGTGCAGGTGGTGATGGGGTGTGTTGGTGGCTGGTGAAGGACTGGTTATGTCTTTCCCACCTCAGCTTGCCTGAGATGGCACAGGGGCCTACTAATGATGTCAGGCAGCTGCTTGCCAAATACTTGACAAATGGGATCTGTCCTTGCAGTTGGTTTGCAGATGCTGCATGCTCTGAGCTTACATAAACCAGTAAATTTTTGAGGACTGACCCTTCAGGACCTGTTGGTCCTTGGCTTATCTTGGGTGTTGACTCCTGGTAATTACTGCCAGCAGCTGCCCCTTGGTCTCAGGGCTCTCAGTGTGTTCCCTGAGCACATCCTACCCTTCCTACAAACCAGAGTAAAACTGGGATTGTTAAGGGTGGGATTAAATGGTAGCCTAGACCTCATGTTCCATTGACCTGCTGCTCTTTTTTAACCACTTGTGCTTTCCTACTTGATCATGCATCCCTTTTACTGACACTTTATATAGATTATTGGTGTGGATTACTGATGCTGGGTGTAGTCTAATGAAGCAACAGTCAAGGTACAAAGTTTCTCTGGTGGATTAATGAGGTCTTGAGAGAAGGTGACTGCCCACTGTGAACAGAATGACTGTCAAGTTGAATTTATCACCCAGATATGACTCCTACCAGAGAAAAAAAAACCCAGTGCATGAGAATGCAATGGGATAATATTTGTTTGAGGGATCCATGTTTAAATCTGACAGGTTTTTAAGATGTCCATGTGTTGACAGGTATTTAGGAAGCAGTTAAATTGTTAGAATTAATGGCCAACAGTTTGAGAACCAAATAAGCTTACCTAGTACATACTAATACATGTTTTAGACTAGTCTGTCAGTAGTTACTTTTCTCATTGCTGGAATTCTTGGATTCTTTTTTTTTTTAATTTTTGGTTTTTAATTTTTGGTTTTTTCACTTAAGGTTGGGGAATCCAAGTTTGATTTTGGGTATGGTTTTATATCTGTGTTATGCTATAAATAACAGTTGGTGGTTAGAGGCTGTCTTGTGAAAAAGCAGCAAATTTTTGCTCATGTGAGATGATCTGTGCCTAAAGCTATGAGCTGAAGAATCTCACTATCTCTGTTATTAAGGCTTCATTTTTTTTAGATAGTGGAAAAGTGTTTCAATTCTTTCTGGTAATGTAATACTTTGAGATAGCTGGAACTTTCTTTATGCTATATATTTTATCTTTTTGCCATTTAATAGTCTGACCCCATTCAGAAACATTTCAGACTGTGTATCCTTTATGTTATTAATGGCAGTATTGATTTATAAGATCAACTTCAAAAATTACTTGCTGTTTTACAAGAAAAGCATCAGAAGGATTAATGTACTTTCTCTTTGTACATCTACTCTTCTATCTGTTGAAAATGATGATGGAATCCAGTGTCACTAGATTATCCTTGCTCTGAGGAATGGGGGGAAATTCTACATCCTGATAAAGGCACATCCTCTGTGCTTTGGGGAGCAGATACCCCGGTGTGGCACTACCTGCAGCTATGGAGTGATTGCTCACTGCTGTTAGTGCAGACATTGCCTATGGCCTGGCCATAAGGGCATGTTTGTTTGCTTTTCTCCTAATCTGCATGCGTATTAGATCGAGGTGCTAGGGGAGAATAAATATAGGAGGGAACTGTGTTGCTTCTCAGAGCGGGGTGTTATTCTACTGTTTATCAAAGCTGCATGAAATGGGATGAAGTGTTGAGGTGCATGAGAAACATTGTTTATAAAAGTAAATGTTTTTTCCCACCCTTCTATCACCATGACTAAGATTCATTGCACTTTAAAGTTTATTTTCCTTCCTACGAGCCTTTCTTCCCCTCCTGTCTTTCCCCCACCCTGACGTTATGTAGTTGATTTGATTCTCGGGATTGCTTTCCTCAAGCTCTAACTTGAGTTCATTTTGTTATGTGGTGACCACAGTTATGGATGACGCTCCCCCTGGCACACAGGAGTACATTATGTTACGGCAAGATTCCATCCAATCTGCGGAATTAAAGAAAAAAGAGTCCCCTTTTTGTGCTAAGTGTCACGAAATCTTCTGCTGCCCACTGAAGCAAGTGCACCTCAAAGAGAACACAGAGCCAGAAGGTTTGTGGCACTATGGATCCATGTTCTGTTTGTTTTATTTCTTTCTCCATGTATGTCCCTGGATGTGCTGTGTCCCCAGCCTGTGTCAGTGCGGGAGCGATGCACTTGTGTCCATTTGCTTGCCTGTCAGTGCCTGGTGCTCCCACAGGACACTGTAACCTGAGCCACTTACGGGATCATTCCAGGAGAGAAGTGATGCTGCTTTTTCTCAAATAAAGTTTGTTTGTTTCAGCTCTCATCATTACACACTGCCCTCTTTTTTGGCTGCTAAAAGCTGCTTGCTACTCAAACGGCATCAATTCCCAGCCAGTTCTTTGCAGTAACATTTCTGAAGCTGTACTCTGCTCTAAGTCTGGCACTCAGATTCGGCTTGTCCCCAGCACCTTGCACTCCATAAGGCTCTTCTGCATAGTGCTAGAGAATGCTCATGGCAGCTGTTCTTGGGTGAAGCAGGATGAAGTTTGTATGTAATGCACGCCTGGTTGCATTTGGGGAAATGAAATGCATGCAGAGCAGAAAAAAAAATGAGTAGGTTGTTTTCCTTTTCAGATAAAGCAAAGGTATGGTCTCTCCTCATGCTGTGTTTACTGATATGAAATTGCCAATGAGGTATATATCGTTCATCTAGTGTACATAAGATGAAGCTATTTTAAATTATATTTTTTAATACTTTCTCCTATTGTTCCTTATGTGTTTTGCATTACTGCTTCATATTCCACATGGTAAGCCTTCTACTTTTTGCATAAGCTCCAGTATCTGCCAAGACAAATAATGCTGCTGCTGGTAGAAGTATTTTAAGATGAAATATTCAGGACTGGATTTTGCCACAATTGAGTCTGCAGGAATGACAGAGCAACCAGGTTGGCGTTCTTATTACAAATCAGTTGCTGAGCTGTCACTATTAGCCCAAAATATTTCAGTCTTCTGTTACATTCCCTAAATTTTGCATGAATGTTCTTTGTACCACCTCTGGGAGATTTGTGTCTTTAAAATGAAAGTATTTTATTAAAATAGCTTTTATCATCTCATCAGAAATATTAACTCTGATGCACATTCTGGTTTAAGGCCTGGGGAGAGGTTTCTTGTTTCAGTGATGATGTAACTGAATGTTAAAATCAGGGTTTGAAGAAAGTCCAATTGTCCTTGCAGTTCTGGGGCTGACTTGATAGAACTTGTGATTTCATGACTCAGTAAACATGAAGGACAGGTGAATCCTATAGCACTCCTCTAGCTTAGCAGATGTCATGGATTTCTTGTCATCTGTCAGGGTTTGTGTTGTTCCTGAGTGAATTCTGAGCCCAGAACTGTTCCTGTCAAGCTCCTCTAGGAAGATGGTGGCAGCTGAGCTTCTACAGGTGCTCAGCACACGATACTTGGGGAGCAGGAAGATTCCATAGCCATGAGGCATAAAAGGTGGGCCCCACACCTGGCATTCCTCACTGACATGCTGTATTGTGAATTCTCCATGTGCTGGTGTGAAACTCCAGCAGAAGCCTGTGTTTATTTCAGTGGAGCCTACACTGGGAACTGGATTCCTGCAGGAGACTAGCTCTTAGCTGGGCTGATCATTTTGGTGAATAAATCACTAGTTTACACCCCAGTGGCCTGTCCAAGAGGAGCAAGGAAAGCAGAGCAATGCTGGGCCTTTTCTCTCTGGAGTCTCTGGGGGACATGGCTGGGGAATTTGGGATCTGCTGGGAAAGGCTCACACAGTGCAGGCTCTGAGGGAAGGCCTGGGGAGCATCAGTGCGGCTATGGTGTTGCCTGGAAGCCAAGAGTTGCTGCTCTTAGATTCTCCATAAATCTGCAGTGTCTGTCTCCAGCAGCAGCTGTGTTACTCCTTCCTCCGTGGCATATGGCACTGGTATTCATTCTCAGGGAAAATGTTTGGTTCTGAGAGTAAGGCTTGTCATCTTTTATTGACAAGGATGAATGTCTCTTCCCTTGTTTGTCCCTCCTCCTCTGCTTCAGGAGTGTTGCACTCCTAGAGAGGCACAAGAAGGCATGGCCACACTGACTTGTCCTGCCACCACCTGAGGGGATGGAATTCAGAGGGGTGTCAGTTTTTGTTGTTGTGTGGTTTCTATGTGTGTTTCTCTGAAAGATGTTGTCTATAGCACGGGAGGGAGAATATCTGATCAGGAATCCTTTTAGCCTCTGTTGTAGCTCAAATTGCCTGGGCTGCATTTATCTTGTTCTTCAGAATCTGTGAATTGCTTGGCAGTGGTATTAGATCAACTGAAAGACTGATGTGTGTCATCCTCAGTGGTTTGTTGGCATGAAGCTTGAAAAATTTTGATTGTGAGGTGATCTGCACTGTGCTTTCCATGCAAACCCTGCCACAGTCCATCGAAGTTAATGGAGTGACTGAAACAAATCCTAGCAGAAATCCCTTCCAGTGTGATCCCAGCAGTTAACAGCTCAGTTGTGCTGTTAGGATAAAGGAAAAGGAGTGTTTAAACTTGTTACTGTGACATAAATTACACGTTTTTGAAGGTACTGGAAAGTATGACAACTAGGGAGCTGTTAGCAAAGTTCTCCAAGTAAAATGTCATAATGGAAGTTCTATGGAAAATTGCAGATTTGGAAGACTCTGCAGAGAGTATAAAAATGCACCTTTTCAATCTGCTGAATAATGGCACGGGAACATAGAGTAAAGCCTGCATGTTTCTAACTTTGCAACTCTTTTGTTCAGATGATGGATTTCTCTGCACCTTTTAACCACTTTCATAGAGAGATGGTGCTTGGGGGAGCCTCATTTATCACTTCAGGATTTGGACTCCCTAGGCATGTAGGATGACACCAGGTAAAAGATTTTCCAGGCTTTTTGTGGGAGTGTTTGGGGAATGCTCTGCTATTTGCTGAGAGACTTAAATACCACATCACACTGGTGTCTGAGCCTGGTGGTCCATTATTTCTCGTATCTTGGGCCTATTTCTAAGAGCAAAAGTGGGAATGACAAAATAAAGTCCATGTTTCCTGAATTAATCTGCCTTGGTTTCTTCTTTTCCCCACACCTACTTGCCTGCTTGCAGCATCATCTTTATTCACAACACACACATGCCTCAAATGCACCTCAGGAAAACAGGTCCAGGGCAGTTCCTTTAGAACCAGCCTGGAAGACACAGAGGAGGTCCTTGGCCCAGTAACTGCAGCGAGTGGGAGGAGTGGGAGGAAGGAGAACAATAGGAAATCACAACAATGAGAACTCCCCAAATGTGGAAATTTCCACCTGTGCCCTGAGGGGGATGCTGCCAGCCTGGACTGCAGTTCAGGTGGGGTGCTGCCCTTCCTGGTGCTCTGGGAAACTTGGGACTGTGGTAAAAGCTGAACTGCTGCTTTGTTCTGCATCTTTTCAGCTTTGTTTTGTCAGTCATTCCACAGTTGACAATGTCATGGGTCTCTCAAAGGCAGTAAAGCAAGCAGAGCTGACATCCTTACCTGGATGCTGGTCCTGTGGGCATTGGGCATTATTTACAATTGCATCCATGCAGCAGCAAAATACAGTGTTTTTGTAGCTTCCATCAAGCCAGGAATACACTGCTAACAGGAGAAGGGCCATCTGAAGTACATTTTGCAGCTATTTGTTCTCTTAAATAGTTTAAACATAAGCTGCTGCTGCTATCTCTGTAAAACATAAAAAGGAGTCAGCTCCTGGAAAACTAATTTGAGTTGTATTATTACATCCAGGGAAGGGAATAAAATGAGAGAAATGTTTTTTTAAAACCACCCATTCATTAGTCACAGTCACACAGTCAAGAGTCTTGGACACTTGACCATAGTTCTGTTTTCATGTGGGATTTTTTTTTTGCCTTTTTCTATTTTTTTTTTTTTTTTGTAACATTTAGTCTCCCTCCAGGCATACATAACCTTTTTACACAGAAAAGCAGACAAGCATGGCAAAATACGTATTGGGGATGGGGAGAGGGAAATCTGGGATAGCAGCTGGTAATGGGGAAAGGCAGCTTTTCTAAACCAACAGGAAATCTGATTAGATAGAAAATGTTAAGGATGCTAATGTGAAACAAGCAGCTTTGTGGTTGCTCTTGACAATGGATTGTTCTCTTCATCCCTAGCAGTGGAGTGAGGGGCAGAGCCAGGCCTGGGGGTGTGGCAAAGGTAGGATGTTTAAGCACATTGTGTGGAGGCTGCCTCTTCCACCTGCTCCATGTGCACTGGCACTTTTGTTACCAACAGAAATGTGGAGCCTTTATGTTGTAATACAGAATGTCCCTTTGGTGCTCCGAGCATCGTGTCACCGCTGATAGTACTGTTACTTGGCACTCTAATTATATCCTTTTCTTCTAGACTAAATCAGTCCTATTAGCCCTGCTCGCTCCTTTAATTATGTTAATGCGCATGTATTTCTGCATTGTAGAAAAGAGGAAAGAAGAAGGGGAGGAGAACTGTGTTTGAAATCAGAGAATTGTGAGAGGTTTTTAAACTTTACATATTGTTCAGAACTAAAAATGACTTTGCGTTCCAGTGAGGAATAATAAGGATGAGCCACATGGAACAGGCACAATGTCCAGGACACTCAGAACAGGCCCACATGGCAGTGAGACACCCATAAGGAGGTTCAGCATCTGTATTGTGGTTCCCTGAGCCTCAGGTTTAGCCTGACCCAGCTGCTGGGGAGGAAGCCCCTGGTTCATGTGCTCACTCACATGATCTTACTGAAACTTCATCCAAGTGATGGCCCTGTGATACTGAACTAACCACATTTCATAAGTGTTTTTCCTCATGTCTTCTCATTTCAGTGGAGTGGAAAGAAAAGACTTGGTGTCCTGTTTGCTCTTGCCATTTAACCCTTTCCTGTTGTAGCTGAGCTGTCTGTCCTGGAGCTGCTCATCCCAGGGAAGGCAGGCAGTCTGCTGTTGACTGATGCTGGGCCCTGCACCCCTCCATGCCTTCCTCACTGCCCTTTCCCTCAGTAAAGCCCTGTTCATGATTCTGCTTTTTCCTGCACCTCTCAGGCCCTCCTGTGGGGAATGTGGAGCTTTCACCTTGCCTTGTTCTGGTTCTGGCACAACCTGAGCAATGCCTAAGCCTTCTCCAGTACCAAATGAAAGTAAACTTTTAAATCCTGCCTGTCTGGGTCCAGGTGGAGTTGCTGCAGCTGTGGCCCATATCTGCAGTGAAGGATGATCTGAAGGGAGGGACAGAGACCAAAAGGCAAAGGTCTGAAGCTGCCACCAGTAGAATGGCTTTTTCCCCCAAAGAGAAACCATCTTTGACTTGAGTGATCAGCTGATAACCTCCTGTTTCAGGGGGCTGGGAGGCAGTGGTGACACTGCACTCCTGCTTCAGAAGCTCAGTACACCCAGCAGAACAGCTCAGTCCTGGATGTGGCTGAGCCCTCCTGCCCTGATCCTCCAAAAGCCTTTAAGCATGAGATTAACTTTAAGCACGAGTGCTCCCAGCAGTCACAGGGGTTGGGAGGTATTTAATGAGCTTACCTGAACACAGGCTGGGCCTGGCTCAGGTTCAGGCTCAGACAGTGCAAATCCAGAGTAATTCCACCAAAATCCGAGATTTACTCAATATCTACTTGTCTGCAAATGAGATCAGAACCCCCTCATATGGTTTAGTTTGATTTCTTCTTTTCTTACTCCCTCAGCAGTTAATGTGGTCCTTATTGCCACAATGGTTCATGATTGAACATGCAAGTCATCATAGGAGTCTTAAGCAGCAGAGAAATTTAATGTTTCCCATTATAAAGAGGGAAGAGAAGGATCATCATCATCACTTGGACATCTCATCAGGATGAGTAGCAGTAACACTGCCTACTGAATCACCTGAGCACTAGGTACTTAACTATTACCTTTAGAAGGGTCTGGGGAGATCCTTCTCACTGTGTGCACACAACATTCAGTCCAGGAAATAGCGTGCAGACCTTGGTCTGTTTGTCAGACTCAGATCTAAGAATAATGTGGCTGGAGGAAATGAAGATAAAGTGTCAGTAATAAAGCTAGCTAATAATGAAGTAGTTTATTGAACTGGGTTTTCCTGGTGGTAAAATCCAAAGGTGCAGCTGTAAATGTGAGTAATGTAACTGTTAGCCAAATCTGTACTCTGTAGCATCAGAAAAGTCTAAGTAAGTAATGGCATTAGGAGCAGTTGTAGAACTTTTATTTCAAGATAATGATTTTTAATTCTCAAACTGGACCTGGCCTTACCCTTCAACAGGTCATGATAACCCAAAAAGAAATGCTATCTCTTACCTTACCTGTGTACCCTTTGAGAGAAATCTTTTATCTGTGCCTTTTGCTGTTTTGTTCTAATCTCAAAGTAAATATTCATTGTGGAGACAGTATTTGGCACTTAGCATAGCTGAAGTAGGACATTTAGACCAAATGAGTCACCCTGATATTCTTTTCTCATCTCATGTTTAAAGGACTCAGATCTTCAAAGAGTGTTCCTTGTATGGGGGAAGGCCTTTGTCTTGCTACTTTTCCATCCCATGACCCTCCTGAGAAAGCATCAGACTTAGTTCTTCAATCTGTTCCCATTTTAAATAAGGAGATGTAGTTCTTTATTAATAATGAAAGTTTTTCTTTGAACCTTACTCAGCTACACGGCCCATCATTAAAGTCCAGCTGGCGCTGAGGTTCGCAGAGGGCTTCTGAGGCACCCCGAGAGTATCTCGTTAAAGACACCCTGGGGGGTCAGCGCAGCCCTGTCAGCTGGAGAGAAGGCCTCGGCAGAGAGCAGGCAGTGATTTCAGCTCAGTGATTCAGCTCAGTGATTCCAGCCCTGCTCCTGCGAGGTTTCTTCTCTGTTGCCCGGCCCGGGAGAGAGAGAGAGGGAGACTTCGTCTGGCAAATTCCGCAGAAGGTAGTTTATTATGAGGGTCCAGCGAAGGGAGCCAGGACGACAGCACTCCCTGGAAGACCAGGGAAACCCAGGGGTTTTATAGGACACCAAAGGGGGATGGAAAGGGTACAAAGCCAATTGTTTAAGACAGATCTGCATAAAATCTCGAAGGGGCTTCTGGGTTTATCCAAAAGGTCGCCGTGACCAAAAGCTTTCCCTTATCTTAAGGGCTCTGGAAAGAGATTGTGCAATCCCTTTCAGGCTGCTCTCCAGGGCAGGGCCACCGGGGCTTTGTCCACACCCACACATCATAATTATTGCACAAACCTTTATCAATGCTAATGTCTGTAGTGTTCAGACACGGAGTGCCTTTGGGTTGGGATCATGACAAATCTTCCATGATGTTCTAGGTTAGGCTGAGTCTGTAAATGAGGAGTTAAACTTCCCAGCTGCCACTGGAGAGTTGTTCCCTTGCCCAAGGTAATCAGGTACAGGAGGACCAAGGCAAGTCTGCAGGCAGCAGCAGAGAGCCCCATGTGCCACACCTGTGCACTGGAATTGCTCACCTCAGGGGTAATTAGCTCAGATAGATAATTGTCCATGGTTTCCGGTTCCAGGGTTAGCTCAGCCCACACCTAACTCAGGGGTTTCTGCTCTTCATCTCATCAGCAGTCTTGGCCTTCAGCAGCTGCTCCCTCTGAGGGCACAAAAATAAACAGCAAAGTTCACCAGAGTCTGTCAGGCTCCTCCTGTCCTGGATTATCTGGAAAAAGAGCTCAGTCTAACTTGGAGCTCAGTCTCCTCTCCCTGAGCTCCCTCAAGTTTTTTCCCTCACTCTCCTTGCTCTGGATCCTGCTCTGTCAGGGCTGGGGATGCTTTCTGAACAAAGCTGAAGAATTTTCACAACAGTGCATTTTCCTTCAAGTCTGCAGCGAGCACACTGTGCAGTAATGTGCATTACTGTTACTTTCTGATTGCATAAGCAGTTAACTTTGTGTGATAGTACATTTGTCTTTACTTCTTGTTCTCTTTCAAATGTTCTGACCTGAAAGCTAAAGAAACTGAAGAAGCTTTACCCAGACCTCAGTGAGCACCAAGATTGCAAAAGGCCAGAATTTTCATGGAACACTTATGTAAAGTTATTGAATGCTTTATTCAGTAGTATCTGAGTGTTTGGGGAAAAGTCATTGCTCAGACTGTTTCATATTCAGGTTTTTTGCCCACTGGTATCTATCTACAGAATTTTCCTGCTGTGTACAACTTCTCTGGTCTTGCTTAAAAAGTTCCAGCTTTTGTAGGACAGTGCAAAATATTTGCACATCTTCTTTTAAGGCAGCCCTTGTTCTCCAAGACAGAAAGGTGTACTGCCAAGCAGTGGTGCTCAGGAAGGATTAACAGGTGTTTGCTGGGTATTGTTCCTGGTGTTTGATTCTTTCTGCCATGTGTTTGAAAGCAGATTGATCTTTTTTTCTCTGAAAGACAGATTACAAAGATGTAAGCCCTAGAGATTACAAGGCACAGAAACTTGCAGAGGTTCTGAACTGCAGAGTGTACCCAGCACACAGTTGTACTTCCTCTTCAGTGACAGTGTTGAACTCTGTCCTAGGTTACAATGTAAAATTGTGCCCAAGGTATGTATTCTATCCCCATGAGCCCTTGGAGCCAAGGTGGGGCAGTGTTTTCCTTATCTTCTGTTAACGAGCCTAACAATGCCTTGCCACATGACTCATAGATAACTTCCTCCGGGAGTTATCTCTGTTTAATGGGCCATCAAGGACCCACTGCATGACTCATAGAATGAGATCATCCCATTGTGAGATGCTCCGCCCAGGGGGAGGAGCCAAGCATTCCCACTTGGATATAATCCAAGGTTTGAGACCTCACAAGCAGCTTTTCATCCACTGGACTTCCAGAGGAGACAAGAGCTACCAGATGGAATCACTGCTTTGACAAGAACATCTCATCTGGTTCCACTGGATTCCTGGAGGAAGACTGGACCCTTCTCACCATCACTGGACCCTTCTCTCTCAGGATCATCTCTACTCCAACAGAACCACATCTGCCATTCCGTGAGGACTTACTTTTGGACTGCTTCAAACACCCTGACCAACAGAGTGTCAAGTTGTATTGTTCCATTTATTTTATTTTACCTTTTTTTCCTCTCTTCTCCTATTAAATTGTATTTCTGACTGGGAGTCTCACTGGTTTTGCTTTCAAACCAGCACACCAGCGCAGTGGGGATGGATCAGGCCTTGCTCTGCTGCTCCTTGCCTTGTGGCCCAGGGCCCTTGCAGAGCCCCAGCCATGCTGTTTGCCCCCAGCCTGCCCAAGGCCAGCCTGGGGCCGCTGCTGGGGCTTTTCTCTGCTGAGCATTGGCCTGGGCAATGTGTTCTGGAGAGAGCCTGGGCAAGGAGCCTGGAGCCCCCAGGCCCTGCCCTGAGGCCTCAGCACTGCTGCTGTCCCAGCAGTGCCCATGGCCTGTCCCTGCTGCAGCCCTGGCACTGCCACCCCCAGCCCTGTGCCCGGCCCCGAGAGCACTCAGGCCCTACAGCAACACCAGGGCCAGGAGGGCAGCGGGGCAGGGCCACGGCAGCAGCACTGGCAGCACCAAGTGCTGCTGCTGCTGCTGGGCACAGCTGCTGTGCCAGCACTGATCTGCCCCCAGCTCTGCACACAGACATTGCTGCTGCAGCTGCAGAGAAGGGAACCAAAGGGGCATCTCTGCAGAAAACTTGGTGTCCTGGGTTGTGGAGCCGGGTTTTGTGTATTCCATTTCCATTTGTTTGAAGGCTTGACGCCTCATTTTAATAGGCCATTAGCACATTCCCAGCCTGCACCTTCCCCCCCCAGAGCGGTGCATCTGCATTTCTATCACCCTATTGTGAGATAGATCTCATCCCCTGGCAGTGGGGGGGGGGGGGGGGGGGGGCGGGGGGGAGCAGGCAGCTTGTCTGGATAAACGGAGACTCACAGACACCAGAGCTGCTAGTTTTTCATTCGATTTTTCCCGGGAGGAAGACCAGACTTCATCTCACCAGATTCCATCTCATCCTTCCCGGACCCCCTCCTCACCACCCCTGGATCCGCTTTTTTACAGGATCATCTCTGCTCCTACAGAATCACGTCTACCACTTCAGAAGGACTCACTTTTGGACTGCTTTTCAACACCCTGAATCACAGGGTGTCAGGTTGCCGCTCTGACTCTGTCAGGGTTTTTTCCAAAATTGTTGTTTATTTGTTTATTTGCTTGTTTGGTTGGGTGGTTTTGTTTCCTATTACATTTGTATTGTTGATATTCCTAGTAAAGAGCTGTTATTTCTATCTCCAACATCTTTGCCTGAGAGCCCTTGATTGCAAAATTATAATTTGGCGGGGTGTGAGGGGTTTGCATTCTCCATTCCAGGGGAACCCCAGTTTCCCTGGCAGAAACCTGTCTTTCCAAACCAAGACAAACTCCTAGAAAGAAAACAGGGAAACAAGGAGAAATCCTTTCCAGGCATCTTGGATATTCCTGATCTGAAGCTGTCTGCCACATCTTTCAAGTGTGCTAAATAATCCCTGCATGTTGATTTAGGAAGGAAAAACTTAAGAATATACACAACTTACTGCACAAAAAGTCTTTAGTTACCAGCTGTCTTTCATGCTTGACATTTCCACATTACACAGCAGTCCCTTCTGGAAAGGTTATTGGTGCAGCTGTCTTAGTTCTCACTATTCTACTCTATCTGGTCATATTCAGCTCTCACGTCAGAATAAAAACCTGTGGCCACTCTTCAAGTCTGTGCCAGCATCATTAAGTCAGATTTTAGTTTGTTTTGTGTGGCCTGTGGCATAGAGAGGTCAGAACAGCAGTGTAGAGTGGTAACTCAGGATAATGTTGCACAAATATCCAAGCATCCTGATTGTTCTGAGCCCCACACAGAAGAAAAAGGAAGTGGCTCAAGATGGCTTTGCCTTAATTGCTCTGATGGAAGTTTGGGTTTCTTAACAAATGTTTTCCAAATAACAGCCAAATCTTTCTCCTTATCCTTGGTTTTTCTTCTTGTTACAATACTCATCTCATGTTTTTGTGCTTGGCTCTTGTGGAAGAGGTGCACTTCATTCCTCAGCTGTGTTCCTTGCAACCTTTCTGAGAAGCTTGGAGGCTCAGCTGGGCCTGGAGCCTGCCATGGTTAAAGGATGACACTGAGAGGTTTCTGTAGAGAGTGAGGTGTCTGTACCCCACAGGAGCAGGACTTACCCTATACAGCTGCCTAGGACTTCACCATCCATGGAGGATGTGTCATCCACTGTCATTAAACTTCCCAGGCTATGCAGGGCTCCAGTGCCAGCACTGTGGGCTGGTGGCCTCAGGAAGAAGGGTGTTTGTGCTCCTGTCCTCTGCCTGTCCTCACAGACATCACTGCTTTGGGGGCTTTCCCAACTTCCCTTCAATGCTGCAGGGACAGGTGGGGCTGCAGGAGAGGAGCCATGGGGAGCCTCTGCAGGACAAGAATCTGAGCCTGCAGTGGATGAGGTGCTGACTCCTCCATCTTTTGAAAAGGACTTTAACAGAATAAACCACCTTTGTGGTGACTGTCAGTCTGTTCTCTAAATGTGCCTTTCCCCTGAACAGTCCCAGGATTTTTCATTTCTGCAGCAGGTGACATCAAATTAACACTTAATTGCAGGAGTTGTTAAAAACACAGAGTGAATTTCAATTGTGCACCTTTGCTTAATTGGTGCCTGCCCCTGTTTCTCTTCCTCTACAGCTCCAGCTTGGTAGAGTCAGTAATTAAAAACCAAATTTTGCTTTCTAGTTGCTCTTATTTCTGCTAAGTATAATCATTCTCTCATTTCAGACAAGTGGCAAAACTGACCTCAAATATTGCTAGTGTTTCTCAGATGTTGTTAGTAGAAAATGTTTAAGCCTCACATATGATCTTCCCTTCTAATGGTGAGCTGTCAGCATTAATCCAGTGCAGGTCATGGGGCTGGCCTTTTTATGATAAATTTAGATTAAATATACTGTAAAACCAGTAGTAAGCAAAACTTTGGGACTTGAGCTGCCAAATGCAAGTAAGTGGTTTCTTTAATCACTTGGATATTAAATTAGATAATTGTAAAAATAGTGAGAAATTTTGCTGGTCTTTGTACTAATAACAAAGGAGCATGTTTAGGAAATTAGTTTTAACTGAAAAAAACTTGATGTAGTGCATTTCATGATATGTGCAGTGAAATATACAGTCAGTATGATACAGTATGATTATCAGGAGGGAAGATGAGTTGAATAGAGTGACAAAAAATGACTGAAGAATGGATATGAAGAACACCAAGGAGGAGAGGGCAGTCTGTGGACTCTAAAGCATTGTGGTACTGAGGAGAGGTTCAGGTGGGAGAAGGTGAGTCTGGTGATGGGGAAGAAAGTCTGCAAGGAGAGTGGTGGATAAGGTGGTAGTGTGGACAGGTGAGCACCTGCTTTTAGATGAACTTGTTGGCTTCAGGCAGGTTACAAAACTGAAGTAGAGTGAGCTCCAGTGGTTAGAAGGACACTGTGTTAGACAGGAGCTGGAAGCCTGGATGAACACCTCACAGTGGGAGAAGTTACCTGAGAGGACAAGAGAGCTCCAGAGAAAAACAGGAAAGTTGCTCAGCTGAACTTTGAGTAGCATCCCCTTTAATATGCCAGCACTGCCAGAGGAACATGGTGTGTTCTCTGTGAGTGGTTCTGCCTCACCCTGTGAGGATCAGAGCCCCTGAGCTGAGCACCCAGCTGCTTACAAAGCACAGAGCTGCCTCTCTAAGCCCACATTCACAGCTCTGGACATACCATTACATGCATGACATTATTTAATGCTCTATGCAGTGCATTCCATTCACACAATTAGATTTTCATATCGTTGTGTGTTTTTTATGAAGTACATTGACTTCTGCAGAATGCTGCCAATTGATGTCTGATCAGGTGTATTTATGGCAGATTCTTTAATTTGCACATGCAAATGAAAACATGAGTGTAATTGTTCATCCAGGAGACTGAGGAAAATCACAGAACAGGACTATGACAATTTGTTATTGATGTAATGTCTCCTGTAGCAGAATTTGTACTGTCTCAACAGGATTCAGAAGGTGCCTTTTAAAAACTAACGTCTTAAAAGGGCATTGTAAAAAAACCCAAACCCAACTGTCTTGGGTTATGGAACCAAAAATGTGTATTCTATTTCATCTGCTGAAAGCAGTTGGGGAGATGTTCTTCTTTATCCCTTGTTGTTCTGGGGGGAGGGGGGGAGGGTGCCTTCTGATAATGGGTCAACTGTTAAAACCAGGTGGGGCAGTGTTTCTTATCTCTTTCACCACCCATCCTCCCTCCAGGGGGATATTTTCTGCTGATGGGCCATTAAGGCTCACTTAAGGGCACAACATATTCTATCATCCCCATTGTGAGATGCTCCACCCAGTGGGGGGAGCCAACCATTCCTACCTAGATAAAAACTGAGATGTAGGAACAGAGGGTATCTGGTTCCACTGGATACCCGGAGGAAGACTGCACCCTTCTCACCATCACTGGACCCTTTTTCTACTGGATCATCTCTGCTCCAACAGAACTACATCTGCCACTCTAGGAGGATTTACTTTGGGACTGCTTCCAACACCCTGACCAACAGGGTGTCAGGTTGTAGCTCTGACTCTGTCAGGGTTTTCCAGTATTGTTGGTTGTTTGTTTGCTTGTTTGGTTGGATGGTTTTGTTTTCTACTACATTTGTATTGTTAATATTCTTAGTAAAGAACTGTTATTCCTATTCCCAAATCTTTGCCTGAAAGCCCTTGATTGCAAAATTATAATAATTTGGAGGGGGTGAGGGGTTTACATTCTCCATTCCAAGGGAAACTCCAGTCTTCCCTGGCAGATACCTGTCTTTCAAAACCAAGACACCAACACTCCTGACAGGGTTTTTTTTTAGTGGTGTAGTTTGGAGTTGTGTGGTTTTTTTCAGTAGTTTCACTGCCAACTTTTAAAGTCAGCTTGTTTCCAACAGGATGATGCTGAGATGGAAACTTGCCGGCATTTTTCTTTGTAAGTCCTAGGCCAGACTTTTATTTATTGGAATCCACTCCTCCTGAGATGTGGGCACTGGGAGGTATTGGGCTGCAGGCCAGTTTGCCCTCTGAGTTCTGTGATACATCCCCAGAGATTTCATCACATTCCTCTGAAAGGCACCAGTGACTTCAGCTGGTGTTGCAGAGCGGTTCTATCTTTACCTCTCCTCTCCTACAGGAGCTGTTTCTTATTCAGGTGCCAAACTCTGGACCTTCATTCCCTGTTTTATTTCTAGCAATCTCTCTGTAACCTCTGCTTCACCAGTCGTTCTTTCTCCCTCTGGGTCAATGTCTGAGCTCAGGCTCTTGTTGCTCTAAAGTCCATTTCTCTTTAGCTCTAGAGAAAACATTCTGGCTGGGAGGCAGGGGCAGCAAGGGGGAGAAAAACCCAGTAAAACAGTGTCACCTTTCCAGTCTCCTGGAGTTGATGAACACTTACTTTTGAGGGCACAAATCCTTGGAATTTTTTTTCTTATAATCGATAAATCAAGGTTTATAAGGAAAAACATGCAAACCTAAACTCAGACATCAGATTTCTCAAGAGACTTATAGGGCTGCAGGTTCATTAGAAAGGAAACTTGTTAAAAGATTAAGTTGTAGCACTTTGATTTAGGATGGGACTCCAGGGAAAGATCAAAACAGATCACTTCTTGCAGTTGATTTGCAGAACAAATTTGCAAATAGTTTTGGGCTTATTTATGGTCTTTAAAAATCTAGTGGCAACAGTGTTAAGAATCTGGAAGAGTGGAGATCTGATTTCTCCATCTTGTAATAACAAGACTTGTTAATTTTTGTATGATGCCCCTTGCTCACATAGGCATTGCCCCATTTGAAGTGGACTCCATCTGTGCTATTTTTAAAAGCCATTTATTATGTTAATAGTTGATGCAAAATTTTACTCTTTTTATTGTCCTCAACCCAAAGATGTATCTTTCTTTGGACTAAAAATTATTTCTCCTGGAAAAAATATTTTTAAAAAATCTTCCAACTGAAGAGCAAAATCACAAAAACCAGTGAAATCCCTTTTATTTCTTTCACTGGTAACAAACAATTACATCACAGGTGAAAGTAGAGGATGGCCAGATTTTCTGTTTCCCTGTGCATATCCAATCAGGAAGCTCAAGTTCTATGGCATATAAACAGATTCAGGGAAGAATATTGTCTGAAGTCTCTTCTGCTCACACCTGCAGAGTATTCACTCTGCCAGTGTTTGACAGAGAAAAGGGCGCCAATGAGAAACAGTACAAACTATAAGCAGAGAAATAGCTAGGTGTCTTGGGTTGTGGAGCCAGGGGTGTGTATTATATTTCATCTGTTAAAAGCAGTTGGGGAGATGTTTTTTTGCTTTATCTCTTGTAACTCAAGGGGGGGAAAGGGCTGGATGCCTTCTGATAATGGGCCATTAACACCTCCCCAAACTATACCCTCCCCAAAGCGGTACATCCACATTCCATCATCCTATTGTGAGATGCATCACATCCCCCCTGGCAGTGGGAGGAGCCAACCATTTCCTACCTGGATAAAACTGAGACAGAGGAATACGAAAGCATCTAGCTTCACCCGATTTCTGGGAGGAAGACTGCACTCCTCCTCACCCACTGGACCCTTCTCACCATCAGTGGACCCCTTTTACCATCACTGGACCCGTTTTCTACAGGATCATCTCTACTTCACCAGAACCACATCTGCCACTCCAGGAGGACTCACTTTGGGACTGCTTCCAACACCCTGACCAACAGGGTGTCAGGTTGTAGCTCTGACTCTGTCAGGGTTTTCCAGTATTGTTGGTTGTTTGTTTGCTTGTTTGGTTGGGTGGTTTTGTTTTCTACTACATTTGTATTGTTAATATTCTTAGTAAAGAACTGTTATTCCTATTCCCAAATCTTTGCCTGAAAGCCCTTGATTGCAAAATTATAATTTGGTGGGGGTGAGGGGTTTACATTCTCCATTCTAAGGGAAACTCCAGTTTTCCCTGGCAGATACCTGTCTTTCCAAACCAAGACACTAGGACATTAAAGTGTGTATTAAAATTCAAAAGTCAGTGGAATTCCTGTGGTTCCAAGTAATCTTATTTCCTTCTTGGTTGCTGAGTTTGTGGACTGGAAGTTGAAAGATTAATGAGCCTAAAGAAACAGTAAAAAACGTCATCCCCACAGCCAAAGGATATTGTGCTTGCTGATCTCACTGGCATAGTTTCAGCTTTAAAAGATTTGCAGTTTATTGACTGGGTGAGCTGCCCTGCAGCATTGATTGCTGTTGTGCCAGGACAGGGTATTTCCACTTAAAGATGTGATTTCCTTAAGAGAATACATGGGTTCTTACTTGTGTTAGGTCATTCATACATTTTGATGGTTAGAAAGAGCCTTGCTGCGACCTTAAGTTATTCTTTTAAGAATGTTACATCTCCTTTTAGTTCCCTCTGCACAAAGGGCAAATAAAAGTCAGGTGTATTGGAGTTTTGTGCTTTCTTAACAATAACAAAAATATGAAATGGCTTGAGACAGTCGAGATATTTCCTGTAGCCTCTACACTATAAGTCTATTAGTGTAAAATAATGGGAAAGCTTGGAGTATGTTCTTTCTCATAGTGAATGAAGGGAAATATCAATGCAGAGACCAGATTAGATACTCTGCACAGTATATCAAATTGTTCTTCATGGCAAAATTGCTTGATTAGGACAATTAATGCAGAAATGATGTGACTAGGTGTGAAGAGAGCTGAGTAGTGTCAGCTTGGTAAGAAGTGCTGTAAGTTCATGTCTCCTGTTAAGCAGTGGGAGGCAGGAATTCCACAAGGAGAAAAGCTCTTTGTATGCATAAACTGTGTGAGCATTGAGCAGCGTTCTGTGCAGAAGAGCAGTGCAGCAGGCAGCATGGAGCTAACACCACCCATAAGGCACAGGAGTGAGTTTCCTGCATGGATTTCAAGCCTGAGAGGATGAGGTTTTTCTGAATTGCAAGTGTGCTGTTGACTGGAGGCAGAAGTGACATTAGATCATCTGAACAGTGGAGGCCACAGCATCTCCAGCAGACCATGGTGGTGGGCTCAGCCTTGACTGACTCACAGAGTCACAGAATGGTCAAGTTGGAAGGGACCCACACTGAGCCCAGCTCCTTGCCCTGCACAGAACCATCCTGTCACACCATGGGCCTGAGTACTGTCCAAAGGCTGAAGAGATCCATGTCTTGAGCCAAATACATCTCTTTGAAAGTCATTTCATCTTTAAGAGGCTCCATGTGCTTGGCAGTCTGCTTTCCTCTCAAAAAACAAAATTTTTCTGAAAAAATGGTTGATGCAATCATCTTCACTTACCTTACAATTTCCTTTGTCTTATCCACATTTTAACTGGATTTTCTAGGCAGAGTAGGTTTTGGTATTTTTAAACAAAAGCAGATTTTCCTTAAAGTGCACATAGAATAGCAAGACCTGATAATGGAATTGATTTATGTGGAGTTTTGTAGAAAGGAAGTTCCTCAGCTGTGTTTGCTGCAGCTGTAGAGCGTCTGTCCAAGTCCAGGGTGTGCAGCAGCTTTATGTGGGAAAGAGGGGGACAGGAGCAGGAATATCTCTGACATCCCCACCCACTGGGAAGGAATTCAACCTTCGGACCAGCTCTGGCACTGCCCTTGGAGAGCTCCCCTGAGTTCTAGTGTGGTTTGAACTGTACTCCAAAAAGCATTTGGGACCCAGCAGAGGGCTATTTCCAGTTAATTAATGAGCCTAACTTCAGAAAGTTGTTGTCAGTGGATTTCAAACCCATTTGTTTGTCTGCAGAGTTCTGCTGGCAGAGGTGATGCACTGGGAAATGTGGGCTGTCAGTGAGAGCCCTCCCATGCTGACCTGCCCTTCAGTCCAGGCTGAAGTGCTTTTGATAACTAAGACACAATAAACCAAGGCTGTTCTGTTTTGGAACAAAGCCATTTTTAAATTAAATTTCAAGTATGTGTTGTTTTTTATTTCTCCCCTTCTCCATTTCATGAGTGGATAAATATAGTGGAGGGAGTGGCAATCACAAGTATAAAATTAATGCTCTGAGAATGTTCCTGTAAGTTCTGGAGTCAGAGAGCAGAAGTACCATCAGGCTTTCCCCTAACATCTCCTCAAACTTGGCTCTTGTCTAACCTATCATCTGAGAATTGTCCTCTCTCCAAGGTCACAACTGTACTCTCTATGATTGTGGACCACCAAGCAGTAAGGAAATTGCCTTGTTAATCCATTTTTAAAAGCAATAGGAAATTGTTTTATCAGGTCTCCTAAAACAGCTGCATATGCTATGATTGATCTGATAATGTAAAATATTGATCACTGAGAACCTTTAGCTATAAGGAGACAATACAAGTTAGAGAAATGTGCATTAAGTGCATTAAATTTGTGTTTCAAATGGGGGATTACAGAAAGGGACTTCCAAAGGAAGGGAAAAGAAAAATATGGAAACATTCATGTTTGGCTGGCAGGAGAAATGTTACTTGAACTGGTTTAGATTATTCAGATTGTGATGCAGTGGTTTTTTGTCACAAAAAAAGTCTTGAAAGTATGGAAAAGTAGGTTTAATTTTACAAATGGTACTGAATTGAGAGTCAAGCAGATAATGAGAAACAATTTAATCTGATATATGATGGGGATTAATTTGGAGTACCTTGGTTGTAATAGGGCAGTACAGCTCAGTGCAGATAAATGGAAGATAATAAGCTTAGGAGTAAAGAACTCCATAGTAAATGAGTGCTCAGATGCTGCAGCAGGCTGAGTCAGGGGAAAAATGAGGAGTTACTGGAGAAAAATGGCCTATTCAGCAGGAAAGGCAAGGAGGGGAAATGGGTTACTGAGCTGCTGCTGAAGGGGGACAGCGCAGAGGACTCCGAGCCCCTAGGTCAGGGCTCGCCCACGTGCTGGGAATGGAGAGGCAAAGTGCAGGCTCCAGGGGGAAATGCACCTCTTGTGGACAGAAATGGTCCTTGCAGTTCAGAAATCTCTGAAGAAACTCAAAATCCCCTATTGGAGAGAAGCAGGAATTTGTGGGTTTGGAGCCCACTGGCACAAGACAAGCATATTTTTTTTTTTCACTGATACCAGGTGGAAATTTGAATTGATGTAATTCAGAGCAGAACTGAGGAAGCTGCAAAGGATCTTCAAAGAGATCCCTGGGGAGGTCTCAGAGGGAAGCCCACATTTTGGAGCAGAGCTCTCCTGGGACAGGCTCTGTGGTAGAGAAAATGATCTTTACAGCAGTGTCTGGCTGGGCTGAAGGGGAGGGAGGAACCAAGGTGCAAGGCTCAGAAGAGAGGGAAGTGTAGTTATGTTGCAGAGAACTTGTGGGATTCTTGCTATAGGAAAAAAGCTCTTCTGCCTCCTCTCCTTAAATCTTCAGTTGTTTTATTTTTCCTCTTGTTTTCAATTGTCTCACTATGATGACTTTATCTGATTTAGGTTTTCCAATACATTCATAGCATAACATTAATGCTGTTGTAACACCAGTGTGTAAGAGGCCAGACATGGTTTGCAGGGAAAAGAAGCATTTTTAACTCACTGAAAGATGCTGCTTCTCCTAAAAGTCCTTGCTCATTTCATACCTAAGGAACGCAGTAAATGCCCCCTTTTTTTCAGTATTTCCTCCCTCCTGGCAAGACTTCTGTCTCCTGACACCATTTGGTTCTGTTTGCAGCCTCAGCTGAGGATGGCGGTGAGGCTCATTCTGTTTACTTGTGGCAGAAAGAAATAGCTCAGCTCTCAGGCTTATACCCTGTGTGGAATCAGTGAAAAGTTCTGGAGAGGTGAGCTCAGGTGGCAGAGCCTGCTCCATAGCTGAGATCAGGAAAGAGTAGGTGCTGCTGGTTAAAACTGAATATATTCTGAGCTAGACAGTGAAGCAAAGGGCTGGTGGTGTCTGTTTTTGCTATGATTGGATTATGGCAATATCTATCCGTGGGATAGTGTTTTCTCATATAATAAAAACTGTTTCATTCCCACCCAAAAATGCAACAATCTCAGTAGATGATCACAGATGTTATTTCTCTGTCAAGTGATAAACTCACACAAGGGTCAGTTAAAACATGGTTTTCTGTCTGTTCTCAGGCTCTGGTAGAAGATCAACAGCTCTTGCTGCAGTGTCAGAAAGACTTCCAAGCTGTGAGTGCCCTTGGCCCAGTAATGATCCTCTGCATTTTCCTGCAGTATATACCCACCAAAATCTGGGTTACATTCTGAAGTCCTACAGGTGTTCTAAAGATGTGCAACTTACCTTTAAGAATTAAACATTCAAGGTAGAAGAGGAACAGCATACTAACCTCTAGGGATGCTCCAGCATTCCAGTGTAGCAATTTAATTAAAAAGACAAGTAATTAAAAAAATGAGCATTAATTAAAAATCAATAGTTCAGCAACTGTTCTCTTCCCTGCTGTTAACATACATCTTTTTATGGTCAAACTATAGAACAGTACTCTCCTGTCTCTGAAAAATGGAAACTGATTTAACTGCACAGGCTGGGATGCTGTGGCATGTCTCTGTGGGAGCAGTGTGGGCTGGTGGCCATTGTGCAGGCAGGGACAGCTGTGTGACCACAGAGGGAGGGTGGCCTTGTGCCCTGCTTGCTCCTTGCTGGATGTGTCCCTAAGGGTGCTAAACCCATGGCTGGAGCTGTTCCTGCTCTGAGCCCTCAGGCTGCCAGGACCTTTGCTGCCAGAGTCACTGTCCATGGCCCGTGACAGCAGCAGGTGTGAGGCACAGATGTGAAGTGCAGGTGAGGACAGTGGAGCTGAGCTGCCATTGCGGCCTGGGCGGCTTTGGAGCTCTCAGGCTGGACACAGCACCGTCACTGCTTCCTGTGGCTCTCAAAGCACACATCACTTTGAATGTATGAATGCCCAAGCAGGTTTGCTGAGACCCTCTTTTTCTGCAAATTATATTTTTATGGCTTCAGAACTCAAAAGCAAACTTTATTTTCATAAAGCCTTGTGCATGTCTAAAGGGAGTCCTGACATGAAAGCTTTCTCCATGCACAGGTGCCTTGGGAATCTGAGCAGTATAGGAGCCCTGCTGCTGCACGAGGGAACTTTTCAATTATACATGTCTTCATCGTGATCTTCTAAATCAGAGTAACCCAGAACATGGTCCTATAATTACTAAACCTTGTCCTGCCTTTTTGCATCTTGAATCTACACCTGTGAAGGCATTTTGATAGAGGACTTTGATTTGTTCTGTTAAGACCTTTTACTGAAGCTGAGGAATCCTGCAGGGACAGAGGAGGTATGAGGATCCCATGGGCTGGGGTTTGTGAGTGGGTCTGGGATGAGGCAGGGAGGCTCAGGAGTACCTGTTCCCTCCCGTGTCCAGGATCCAGAGCTGCCCAGGGCCCGCAGAACCGTCCTGTGCTGCCCATGGTGCCAGGGAATGTTCCTGCCCTGTGCCAGCTCTCTGTGACCCCGCTGATCTCTGCTGCTCCAGCAGGACCCACGCAGGCTCAGCCTCCCCACAGAGGTGCTGAGCTGGGTGCCCTTAATGAGATCCAGTTCTAATTGCTGATAGTCTCATTAATCAACTTTGGCACCTGGCACAGGAGGGCAGTGAGCCAGGCCAGGGATGGACTCCTACTGATGGCACAGAGCCCTGGGCACCCCAACTGCCACAGTCCAGGGATGGCCACTGAGTGACTGCCACTGCCCAGCCACCGAGTGGCCATCACTGCCCAGTGGCCCTGCTGTGTCACCCCCTGCCCTGCCCATGTGCTGCCCTGGCTGCAGGCTGTTCCCTGAGCCTGCCTCAGCAGCATTCCCTGCCACCAGCTCTCCCTTGGCCCTGCAGCACCAAACACGGAGTAATTCTCTAACGCTGCGTTATGCAGACTCAGGAAAATTGTTATCACCCAAGGCAATTTTATATAAATTACAAATTTCTTTTACAGTTATCACTTTAGATTAGGAAAAAATTCTCTGTGATTCTTGAGTTGATCCGAGGCTTCAGCCAAAGAAACAGATGTGCAAGGAGGGAGCTGGTTTGATTCTGCTCGGTGCTTTGCGCCTTCATGCAACTCTGTGGGATGTCTGAGATACGTAAGTGAAACCAGATTTTTCCAAAGCATAGGTAGACTCTTCTCCAGTGTCTGATGTGGCCAGGGGAAGAAAGAGAGTTGGAAGAGACTTGCCAAGGGTGGTTTTTCAGGGTCTGCTCTGGTGGAGTCTTGGTGCCATTGTTACTCTGACTCAGCAGGCTTCGGACAGTTCCATTCACCCAGCTCCAGTTCAGATTCACTGTTCTGGAGCATCATCTCCCTGCTCTTCTTGGAACCTGCCTGCCTTCAGGCCCATGAAAAAGCTTCAAATCAAGCCTCACCTTTTTTCACTGACTAGCTTTTTAAAACAAATTTGTTTTAAAATTAGTACAATCAAAAAGAGAGTTTAAATAACAGAATATTCAGCTAAAGCCTCCTTCAACAGATTTGAGTGCAAGACTGAAAATGAACTGTTATCTTTTCAGTTATACTTACAGAATACAGATTTGAATTGCAAAAAGGACATTAAAATAGCTTGTGCAATTTAAAACAGACTGAGTCAAATTGACAAAGCAGAAAATAACACGAACTAGATACACTTGTGTGCTATATCATGTTAATGATTCTCTTTTCTAAACCAGAAACAGCTCAGTAATATATGTTGTTTCCAAACAAACATATGTTTTATTAAAATAAATTAAAATAGAGAAAAATACAGCAGTGTGGGATGGGAAGAAAAACAATTGTTCAGGAAGATTAGGCTTGCTATACATCAGAGGTTTTTGGCATGACCCGCTGTGAATTTGTGTACTGTTTGTAAAGATTTTATCTGCAGATTTTACATCTGGCCTCAGTCCTCTTGTATGCAAGACCATGAGCTTTATGTAACGAAGATACAGCACAGGAGAAAAGTTGTCCAAGTGTTGTACATAGATACTTGCCTAAAAGCCATTCTGGAGATCCACTAATCTGACCTTGGAGATGCAAGAGGACAACAGCAGCAGAATGGGAAGAATTGGGGATTTGCTACGTACTTGGTCTAAGAGCCAAAGCATTTGTGTTTTGAATGAATCTGCTTGGGTGCAGTGGGTAACTGACAGCAGTGAGAGCCCTTGTGGCAGCAGCAGCTGTAAATGAAGTCACAGCACATCCTGGTGTGTCTGGGGCTGTGTGGAGGTGCCTCTCCAGGAGCCAGGCTGTGCCTGCATTCCTGGTGAGGCAGTGCCTGGCTTTGGTGCTACTGACTCCTACAGCCAGAGATGTTCCAGAGTCACTCTGCCTGTGGTAACACCATTAAAGGCTTTCCTTTGCAGGCTGATCTCCATATGTTCTGGGCAGATAGGATGTTGCCTGGCACTGTGATGTGATCATTCCTTACATCTGCATTTTACTGTACATGATATGCCTGTGAGTGCTGCATGCCCAGAGATCCCCCTCTGGCTAATCTGTCAGCTTCCCTTGACAGCTGTTAAACAAGGGTTTATCAACATGACTCAAAGGTACCTTTCTGGCACTTTTAATATGTAGAATTTTCAATAAAGAAACTCTCTAGCTGCTTGCTGATGCAGACCATGCAGCAAAGTCAAGCCAGATGTCCTTAGGGGGGTTTTGATTCAGCATCTCTTGAAAGAATAGAGCTGAGGAGTACATCCTAAAAAGGGTTCATACTTTGGGCCCCATGATTCTCTCTGCCTGCAGCATTGGCTGCTGACTTGGCTCTGGGGATGCAGAGGGGTTAATCTGGGGGCTGCCTGAGGTTGTCATTGAGCTCCTGGTGCTGACAAATTAATGGGTCTGTGATTAAAAATGGTGATGGAGTTGTTAATTCAGTTCCTCTCAGACTCCAACTCTGACACTATATTTTAAGACTGTTCAATCTGAGGCTGGGCAATGGTTTTCTAAACTTTTATGCAAAGTTCATTTTTTTT
Source organism: Phylloscopus collybita (assembly GCA_027886175.1). Classification (NCBI taxonomy): domain Eukaryota; kingdom Metazoa; phylum Chordata; class Aves; order Passeriformes; family Phylloscopidae; genus Phylloscopus; species Phylloscopus collybita. Next base: position 9,056,266 of record JAJNNQ010000057.1, read on the forward strand.
CTGTGAACACACAGTTAAATATAGTGAATTTGAACTGGGTCTTCTAGAAAGCGGAGTTCACATAGGGATAGCTGGAGATGTACTTGGGCTTCTGCTATCTGTGTCTCCATGGAAGTGCTAGTGATCAAAATATCTAGTTGTAGATTAATTGCAGCTAGCTTTTGGCAGGGATTCACATTCAGATGTTTTAGTATTTAAACCACTCTCATAGTATCAGATAGAGTTGGCAGAGAAGAGGAATCTACTGAAAAATGCATATACTTTTCTTTTTAGTATTTAGGGTAAGTGGGCTTCCATTTCTACCTAGTATGGTAATTCCTTTATTTGGTGTTAATTCTTGAGAGAAACAAACCTTGCAGAAAATTCCCTGATACCTGTTATATGTTATACCTGTTGTCCCATGTGTGATGGTTTCATCACTTACTATATTTCATGTAACTGGGAGAACATAAAGAGCAAAACAGGCTTCTTTTAAATTACAAATATAGTTTATTTACACACACTGAAAGGATAAAAATAGGAAAAAAAAGGAAAGAAAGAAAAACAAATGAAACTTTCAAAATATCCTCCCCTCCCTCGACAAGTTTTCACTTTTCCACACCCAACATAAAAAGACATAACTTGTAATTTTAGTCAGTTTTACTATTTAAAGATAATATTTTACTAATTCTTTAGGAAAGGAGTCTTTCTTGGTTCTATAGAGACATTGTTTGCAAGGACTTGAAAAGGAACCTGCAAACGATGAAATCTTACTCATTACACAGCTTTCCCAACACTGCAACATGGGCCATGTACTCAAACACACTGCAAACTGGGGTGTCACTTTTTAAAGGTGGACCACTTCAAAGGCAAAGGATTTTTTCATCTCAAGGAACAGACATATTTTTTCACTTCTTTACTACACACAGAAGGCTTCTCATCTCTATCTCTATTCAAGCACCTCATAAAATCAATTTCACTTAGTCCATCACACACACCTTTGTTCAAAAATCTACACATAAATTTAAACAATCACCTCCCCAAATGCATATCTTTCCACGGTTTAAAGGAATAATTTAGTCCAGTCTCTGTTATAAATGGGCCAGGAGACCAGCTCCTTTGAAAAGGCCTTTATTAGAAATCAGCTCTGGGTAGGGGGCTCGAGGGGCTGCACACGCCGCCGCTGCTCCCAGTAGACACCACGGAGGAGGAGGTGCAGTCGAATCTGCTGCTGCTGCTGCTGCTGCTGCTGCAGAGTCGGGATTCCTTCCTCACGGGGGTTTCCATAGAATCACTTTGGCTCGTGTGGTCCTGGGGGGGTCACCTCTCTCCAGTTCCTTTCAGGTCATGGCGAGAAAGTAACAAAAAATACCTGCTACCTGCAGGTAGCTAGACGTGTGCCTCGCACAGCTTTGTCCTTCTTAGGTCCAGTTTCTGTGTCGGCTCGCTGTCCCAGGGGCTTTTCTAGCTCCAACTGGACCTCCGGCCGCAGCCAGGCACCATGGGAGTTCCCTTATCTCCATACTGGGCGGTGTCCGCAGCTCGACGGCAGGCAGCAGGAGGCAGCAGGAAGCAGCAGGGGGGGACAACAGGAAGCGGCGGCGGGCTTTAGTCGGTGGAGAGGGGAAACCCCAGAATTCATGGAGAAAGGGTACAGAACTTGGACATAACAAGCAGAAATTCAGGGTACAGATTCAACATGAACAGTTTAAAACAGGCAAGTAACAGTGCAACTTTAATTTTACAACAAAACAGTATAACAGTACAACTCAGGAGTGCATAACCTGGGGCTATTTCTTTCAGTCTCCATGGTTTACATCTAGAGAAGTCCAGTCAAAAATGTCCACTTCCTCAATCCTTTCTTCCAATAATCTTTAGCAGTTCTTTTGCTGACTCTGTACTATGCTGTCTCTTTATGTCTTAAATCACTCTGTCCTTCCTCTCTCACTCAGGGAAAGGATTGGAGTTCTGAAAGCTTCATCTTGTGTTAAGAGTTAAATTCGGCCCAGATCCTCTCTCCCTCAGCTGCTGGCTCAAAACCGTGTCAAGTTTCAAGGCCGATGATGATGGAGCAAGGGGAGGAGAAAGATGCTTGGGAATGCTGATGAATTGTCTTTTTCCCACCCCCTGGTCTCATCCGTGGGCCCAGACTCAAGGCTCAAGGTTGCTTCTTGGGGCCGGGCGGGGGGGAGGAGGACGGAAGGAATCCCAATCCCATCGTCTCCCGGGCCATCATCAGCATCAGCAGCCAGGGCCCAGGTCACGGCCTGGCCAAGGCTGGCTGCCGCAGGGACCTGAGCTGCAGCCTCCCTCCTTTTTCCCCGCTGGGAGCCGGTGGAGCCTGGCCAGGCCTTGGGCCAACTTCCCTCCCCGTACCAGCAGGAGAGGGGAGGGGGTGGAACTCCCGGCCCTGGCCGGTTCAGGCCGTTCTAATAGAACGACCCAAGCTGATGTTACCTGTTCAACTGCCTGGAAGGAAAGAGAGGGCAGTTCCCTGGGAACCTCTGGTATTTAACTCTAGAATGTTCACACAGATGTACCTCTTTCTAATTGGCTTGTCAAGTTATAACTTCCTGAACAATCACTTCCTGGCCAAACTACCACATCTACATATAGAGTTCATTACCATGGCTCAATAAGAGAAGTCCAGCCTCAAATTGCAAACTCCTCAATCCCTTCTCCCCTTCTCCCAATAGTCTTTTCACTGACTGTCTATGCTGTGCCTCTTTATAGTTCAATCACTTTGTCCTTTTCCTCTCTGTCAGGGAAGGGTTCGAGCTCCGGAAGTTTCATTTTGTGCCAAGAAAGAGTTAATTTTCTTTTGCCCAGGTCCTCTCTCCCTCGGATGCGGCTGCGGGCTCACGGTGTCAGATTTCAGGGCCGCATTGGGGAGGGGAAACTCGCACCAAGAGATCGGAGCTCAGGAATCATAAATGCTATAAAATACCTCCTGCCTACCCCTCGGTGACAATCGAGGTGGGCCCAGCCCAGCCGGGCCCGTACCTGCTATCAGAGGCCTGGTGGACATCTCCCTCGGCTCAGCCAGCAGCGGGGTAGGCTTTAAAGTTGTCTAGATATTAGCTGCAGCCTCCCCTTCCCCCGCCAGCAGCTGATGGGGCCCGGGGGCACAGCCAGGCCAGGGCCGGCTCCCCTCCTACAGGGAGGAGCAGCAGGGCCTGGCCAGCCTGAGCCACTCCATGGAGCGGCTGCTGGGGCCGGTTACCTGCTCCTCTGGCCAGAAGGAAAAGGGCAGTTCCCCGGCATCCTCCGATATTTAAACCCTGTGTGTTCACAGAGTCGTATCCCTTTCTAATTGGTTTGTCAAACTATAACTTCCTGAAAAATCACTTCCTGGCCAAACCACCACACTCTTCCTCCTCTATCCCATGAGATTTCTTCCTTTGTCGAGTTAAACAAAGCCTGGCTTTCTTGTAGACACAGCCTGCTGCTTAAAAACTGGTAATAAGTATTTTCTTGATGTTCATTTATTAGAAGACTTAAGATTGACATAGCAAGAGCTAAATAGTAATCTGTCTTTCATCTTTATTTTCATCAGTTCTCTGGCTTAAAGTTGAAAAGAGTTGGGAAAATGCATCAGCACTGTGTGTTGAGTCAAATATATATAGGAAAGTGACTGATGCAAAAGCATAAGGAGCTGCAGAATAACTAGTTTAGAAATCCAGTGGGCATCTGTGATGGTACCTAATATCCATCAACAGTCAACATTTACCCCATTCACTTCTTGCTTCCAGGTACAGAGAAATCTTAGAAATGTCACCTGAATGAGCACCTTTCCTCTAATAACTGACAAAGAGATAAATCCTCTTGTTTTTAACATGTTGAAGCTGACAGCAGAGTAACAAGCTCATTAAAGTTACGAGCTGCTGACAAAAGTCACCCCTTGGTTGACCCTGCTCACAGTCCAGCACTGCCCAGGTGCACTCCAGGCTCTGTGCTGAACAAGGTGACCTGGCTCAAACCATGATGCACAGACTGGATTATCCCCTGCCTGCCTGGCCCCCTCCTTGGCCCTGCTGCTGTGGCACTGAGGAACAGGATGACACTGGAGTCACCTGCCCCCTGATTTCTGGGTGCCTGTGTGCGTCACTCATTGCCACAGTATCCAAGAACCAGAGTGGCTGACTCCTGGCTTCTGCCCATGTCTGGTGGAGTTCTCCAAGCTCATCAATATAAAAGCTAACTGCTTTAAAGGCTTACAAATCCTTTTGAATCTCCAAGGTCACTCAACCTGAGTATCTGCGTGAATCTCCTTTCAAGTGCTGCTGGGCTGCTTAGAGCAGGAGTGCTGATGCCTGACGGGAGGAGAGGGACCCGATTTTTATGCTGCTGTGTGCTGTGGGTTCACTGCAGAGCGTGAAATATGTTCTTGGGGTTTTTTCTTGCTCCTTTTTCTGATGCTGCTGACTGAATGCTGGAATGCTGTTCACTAAAGCTGTGCTTCCAACTTTCCTCCTTGACTTTGCAAGAGAATTAAACAGGAGTAGGACTCCCTCTAATGCTGAGATGTGGAGTTAGAGCTCTCACCACTATAATTGAGAACGTAGTTACACAGCTCCTTAATTAAATTTTAATTAAATTAAATTACCTTTTTTTTTTTTTTTTTTTTTTTTGTCAACTGCTTCTTTGCACAGGAAGTGCAGGTGGGAATGTTTAATGGTACAGAGTTAGATTTGGAGTTTATGAGTTGAGAGCCAAAGGAACAGCACAGAAGATTCCACTGAGTACAGGAGCCTGTGGTGGATGCATCAAAAAATGGGATTGTTGGACAAACCTTTCTCCCTGATCTCCTCTGGGATGTGCTTGTTCTGTGGATGGAGAACAGGCAGCTATTTCTGGGACCAGCAACCACAGATGTTTTATGAGCTCAAGATTTGTCCAACAGAATTACCTGGCCTGTTTCCCTTAATATCAGTTTATACGTAGACCAGACCGGAAAAGACAAATCTGTTTCTTAGAAAATTGGGATGTTCTAAAATTTGGTCCTATTCAGATGTGGAGCAATAATGCAAGGCTACACAGTTCTTCAAAGAATGAATCCTAAATCTGGTCACCTGGAGTCTGATGGTCTTAAGATGAGGTTCAGGTGCTCAAAAGACTTCAAAAAGATAGGAAATAGTGAAGAAAATTGATGCACTTGCTGATGTTAGGGCCACATTGATATTTCATCCATCTTAAGTTTCTCTGCCTAGGATTATTGTATTTACAGATTATCAGAGTCCCTGAAAGCCCCCAACTTATTCACCTGCATTTTCCCTTTCACTGCCTGGAGAGCTGCAAAAACACCATCATGCTAAAAGAGACAGAGATTATCCAGGTTAGGAACTTATTTTTTCTTTGGCTCAAGAATAAGTACAAATACAGTTATTGAGGAATTTCCTGATTTCAAAGGAATGCATAGTAGGAATAGTTGGAAAACAGCAGTGATGATTTTGCAGAAACTCCACTGAGATTTTGGTGGTACAGGTGTGTCACTGGAAAAAAAAATGGAATAGCCTCCTCTAGTGGGAAATGCTTTATTGAGATTTTTCTGAGTGCTTGGATCATGGTAGGGTTTTACCTAACCTAATGAGGAAAGTAGGCCAAAATAATGTCTACAAAATAAGTGGTGACAGTTCTTTTGTCTGATAGAGGTTTATGCTTCTACTTCTGGTGAACATACTAAGCATCTCCTGCTAACAAACATCTTTCTGTGTGCTTAGTTCCCCATGAGCAGAATGAACCAGGATGTGAGCACAGTGCTGGGATGGTGCATTTAATGGCAAAGATGAAGGCCTGATGGATGGTACAGGCACATAAAAACCCATTTACTCGGCTCATGATTCTCACTCACATGTCTCCAGTAGTGTTTCCTGCAGCATCTTGTCAGTGGAATGGAACTTTGGGACAAAAATATTCCATTTTGTGCTTAGATGAAACTTCTTCAAGGCATTAACATCTGTGGCTGGTGATGAGAGTCTGGATAGTGGGGCAAGGATGAAATCCATTTCATTTGTACCCCTGCAAATACAGTTCCAGTTCTGGGTCTCCACATCAGGAACTCCCAGGTGTAAATGTGGTCTGAATCCACATGCAAAGTGTTTTGCTTTTACTGGAATGTATACAGGGAACTTGAGGCTGACTTTCCAAATAGTGCAGGGTCTTCATCAAAGATTCAGGGAAGTCTGCTCCTCCTTTTCTGTCTAGGGCTTAGGTCAAATTTTCAATAGTTTACTTTCATGTGTTATCACAGGGAAATAAAATAACAATGATTCACAGTGTTATAAAATATCAGGAGAAATTAAGAATTCTGAAGGGTTTAATCTGAAGGATTAAGTCCAACGCCAAATTTATGTCAAATTAAATTACTTTCAACCCATTACTTTCCTTTGGTAAATAGAGGAATCATTATTTTATTAGAGCTAATTTATTTAATTATCGTAAATGAAATTACTTTTAGGAGCACTGATGTGTGCATTGATTTTGGCTGTGGATGCCTGCAGAGTGCTGCGAGCAGAGCTTTCCTGGAGAGCTGTGTTTGCACAGTGTCTGCGCACGGCTGGGTGGGGACAGGTGGCACCTGGCACAGGCACTGCCATCCCAAACCATTCCTGCTCCCAGGTTGGGCTGCTCCCTGGCCAGCCCAGGGCATGGGGTAGCCCAGGGGCTGTGCTCAGATGGGAGATGGCCCTGCCAGATTCTGGGATGGGATGCTGGAGCCTCCTCCCAGGGATGGAGGAGAGGCTCTGCTAGTCCCTGAGGTCTGCCCAGTGTTTCCTTGCAGTTGTCTCAGTGGAATTTTCAGTGGGGGGTTTTCAAAAGTGCTTCAGGGAGCTCAGTAAATGCATCAGGGAAATGTAATGGGTTTTATGTTCCCAATTCTCTTAAGTGTTTTTGCAAATCCCATCACAAACATATGCACAGCATCCAGCTCTTTTCCATCAACAGGCAGGCTTGGAAAGGAGTAGTCTTATTTTGATCTGTAATGGAAAATAGGGAAAATGTTCCTTTTGGCTTTAAGGGTTAATCTGCAGCACCTGGTGTATCACATATGGGTAGGGCCATGCTTTCATGAGGGCTTGGCTGAGGCAGTTGCTGTGGTTCCTTTTCCATCTTTGGTGAGTAAAGGAAAGCTGTGTTTGAGTAGGAGTTTGCCAGTGTGATTGAAATTTGCTTTCCAGCTGTCAGAAGGATGTCATCCCTCAGGGCTCATGGCAGCACACAGGTGACTGTAACAGTGCTTGGAGTTGCTCTGGGCTTTTCTCAGTGTTTGCTCTGTGTTCATCAGCATCGCCCACGTTATGCCTGTGTTTTTCCTTGGGCTGTGGGAAAGGCCAAGCCAGAAGCAGGGGCTTTACCCTGAGCTGCTGCACAGTTGTCCTCCCAAGAGCTTCTGCAAATGCTGGTGCTGCCCTGGTGTGGCAACAGCTGTAGGGGCTGCTGTTGATCTGCCTCATTCCTCCATACATTAGAGGTGGAAGTGGTTTAGGATGCCTGTCCTGGGGTGTTTCAGTGCTCTCCTGGGGATCTTGCCAGAGCATTGTGTCTGCTCCTAGCAATGATGCTGCTGGGTCAGGGCAGCCTGGACACCCTGCACAGCCCTCACTGGGGCACAGGCTCACCAGCCCTGGCAGGAAATGTGGAGTTTCCCACTGTGAAAAACGAGGTTCACTTTTTATAAAAATTTATAAGTTTAATAGAAATAAAATAAAAATAGACAATTAGGAGACAGAAAAAGCTTCTCAGCCGAGGGTGCAAAACCAGCACACCGCCCCTTTCAGATCCTTTGTTTTAAGGATCGCTGTATTGCATATTCAACAGAAACTTAGGCATGATTCAAACATTCATTTCGGGTATGTTTTTTATGTAAAGTTTCAAGCCCCCCCCCCCCCCCCCCCCCCCCCCCCCCCCCCCAGTATGCAGCTTTATCTGTGGGGCTCCGCTCAGTCTGGTCAGGTCTCATAAATCCTTCTTTTTCAAGGTTCTGGCCACCAGAGATTCAATTGTTCTTTATCAGGAATCTTCACGCAGGAATGTGGGACGGCATCTCCCACCCTCTGGTTGGTTTTAGATGCCACCAAAAAAACCCCCAGTCTAGTATGTTACAATTAAAGAATATACATTCATTGCATTTTTAAATTCCACAAATAAAAAGGAAATACAGTACAACCTTCTTGCATTATATGTATAGCATTCATCTCAATATTTGCGAAAAGCCAACTCCAAAATGTGCATTTATAACACCATTCCCAGCTGCCAAGTGACACTGTGCAGGCACCAGCTGAGCCCACCAGTGTTACCCTGTTCTTGTGCAGTGTGTGGGACAGCACAACCAGGGCTGCTGATTTCAGAATGAGGAAATAGGAGTTACTTCTGGTTATACTTGGTTTTGCAGCTTTTCTATGCTCTGAATAGGACATAAAATAAACATCCTGTTCCAAATAGTGTACAATAGCTTCAGAAGCTGAGGCTTGGACTATTAGAAAACATGCTTGTAGTCCGCGAGAGAGATGACCTGAAGATCAGCTGGAACGGCACTTGTGGCACACTGTGATGCGTGGGTTGTGTCACCATGGTGGTCGGCTGGACAGGGGGTGTAAGCGGGTTGACTTCCACCGGTGGCTGGACGAGATGTGGGGGAAGCGGCAACGGCAGTTGTCGTGATGTTGAGATTTGCTCAGATGTCGGCAGCTGTGGCAGCATTGCAGTAGGCGAGTGGGCAGTGGGGAGATGCTGAAAGGGCGCCATGGCAGGTGGTGGGCTGGCTGGTGGCTGTGCAGTGGTGACGGAATAGCTGGAGGCAGGTACTGGGGCTGAGCAGGTTGCTTGCATGGCATAAGGATGGTGCATCGCCGGGATGGAATCAGGTGCGGGGTCGAGGGGTGGTGCAGGGGTCCAGACAGGCGCAGCAGGGGCAGCAGACACGGTACTCCGGGGAAGGCAGGGCTGGTGCATTGTCAGGTTCGGTAGTGTAGGTGGGCATGGGTGATGAGGCCAGGCTGGTGCCTTCCCCGGCACCGAGGGAGGCGTGGCTGCTGAACTCGGCGCATTTTTCAAGACGCAGGTTGTCTCAGGGAAAAACAAAGGTGGTGCAGGGGCAGCAGCGGCAGCCGCACCAAGCGCAGAAGCTCAGGCAGCTGCTGCAGGGGGAGGGAGCCATCCTCGGTCTGGTGCTGCTAGCATTGCTGCATTGGTGTAGCAGGGGGTCTGGATGGGACTGAATGTGGCTTCGGGATGGATTGGGTTGGATAGTACAGGTATGGGGGGGGTAGTGGGGTTTGTAAAAGGGATAGGGTATTGGGAGGTGTGGGGCTGTGCCTTAGCAGGGGCTGGATGGGGGTGCAGGCTGACGTAGGTGGTGGGGGAGGCAGCAGCTGGCAGGCAGGGCAGGGTCGGAGCTGCTGGGGCAGTGTGCAGAGAGGGTCGGGTTGCGGTTGCTAGGGGCGGGGTAGGGGGCAGGGCGGGGCGGGAGAGCGGGGCAGGGGTTGCTAGGGGCGGGGTAGGGGGCAGGGCGGGGCGGGAGAGCGGGGCAGGGGTTGCTAGGGGCAGGGTAGGGGGCAGGGCGGGGCGGGAGAGCGGGGCAGGGGTTGCTATGGGCGGGGTAGGGGGCGGGGCTGACATAGGGGCTGTAGGAGCAGAGGTGGAAGGGCATGGAAACCGTACCGGGGAAGCTGCGGGCATAGGAGGGGCAATGGGCAGTCGTGGGGCGACAGGCACAGGGCATGTAGGGGCGGGGGGCACGGTGAGGGGTGGGGGGGCGGCGGTGGGCGGGGAGGGGACGGCTTGGGGCTGGGGCGGCACCGAGGGAGGCGACGGGCCAGCGAGGGTGAGGGGGGCAGGGGGAGAGCTTGCAGCTAGGGACAGGCTGGGTGTATTTGCACTTGAATGAGAGACAGGATGGGCGATTAGGAGAGTCGGAGCAGAGCAGGGGGAGGGGGGGTGCGCGGGCACCGGGGAAAGCGGTGGGACCGGGGCCGCAGCGAGGGGGGGTGGCTGCAGCGTGTAGTCGGTGTTGGGAGGGGCCAGGATCGCGGGGGGGGCGGCGGGCGCGCGTGCCGGGGTTGGGGGGGGATAGGAGCAGGGAAGGGAGACGCCGGTACCGCGGGGGGAGGAGATGGCGTAGCGAGAGCGGGGATCGGGAGGGGGGGTGCAACGGAGAGGGAATGCGACGCGCGGGACAGGGCTGGGGGGGAAGCGGCGTTCGCAGAGACAGCGTGGACCGGCACAAGGGGAGCGGGAACAGGGGCTGCTGGAGGGGGGGAAGTCATTGCGGGGAGAGGAGAAGGGGGCACAGCGAGGGAAAGTGCCGCGGCAGCCGGGATCAGGCGGGCGGCTGCGGGGATCGGGGCGGAGAGAGCGTGCACGCGGACCGGAGGGACGGCGGGGCTTGGGGCCGCGGGGGGGGCTGCCGCCACGTGGTAGGGGGGTGGGAGGGCGCCGCAGCTGCCACGTGCTCCGGGGAGTGGGGGGGGGGGGGGAAGGGGACGGGGCTGCATGCACTGGGGAAACAGACGAAATGGACTCCGTGCACTGCAAAAGTACAGAAAAGAGCTGGACTAAAGCTCTACACGTGGGCAGATGTTCTGCAACAGCGATATTTCGATAGGAAATCTCATTAAAAAGCTTATTTCCCACTAATTCCCAAAAGTGACTAGTAAAAACAGTTGATCGATCAGCATTTGGAAAATTATTCAGAGTCCACTTTAAAAGACCCTTCAACTCCTGCTTAGGCAGATAGATTGAATGAGTTTTTAACAAATGCTTTAGCTGCTTGTAAAAATCTGTACCTGAGGTAGAGAATCCCTGACCCATTTTTACAAAAGGTTTATACTTACCAGAAGTTGGTCGAGGAGGGAGGGAGAGAGAGAGAGACGTCCCAAAACAACTCCAACTAACGGTGCTGGCCAGGCACCACGTGTCCTCTCAGGGACACCAACAGATCCCTCGTCGTCGGGGATCTTAACAGGAGTTTTTCCACAAGCTCCCGAAGCGCCTGCTACTGTGTAACAGCCTTGCGGGGCTCACCAACTGCTGTAGGTGCCTGAAAGCTTCGGCTGAATGTTGCTTTCAGCAACGTCCCACCGGCTTCTGGCCCCACCGCAGTCTGCGAATATTTTAAGAACTCCAGGCAGAGCTTTTTCTTAGCTTGCCTGTGCTCGCCCGTATCAGAGAACCCCACAGCTGGGCTTAAGGGTCCCTAGGGCTAAAATATTTTAAGCGCTTCAAGTCCCGGTGCTTTTAGCACTGGACTGCGCTCGAGACAGTCTCTCGAGGTAAGGAAACAGTTTTTCAGATTACCATAGACAGAGATGAGTCAGGCTGCTCCGGCGGTTTCCACGTTGGGCGTCAGATATTAGAAAACACGCTTGTAGTCCGGCGAGAGAGATGACCTGAAGATCAGGATACTCTGGAACACGTGCTTTATTGGTCGTGGGAAGGCAGCCTAACTGGGGAAGGGTCCAGGGATCCAGTGCAAAGTCCAAGAGGGTCCAAGGGAAGGCACGCAAAGAGAGGGTGCAAAGAGAGGGTGCAAAAAGAGGGTGCAAAGAGACCGAGCTCCTTGTTACATTCCATTTTAACCCCTTCTATCGTGAATATTCTAATGAGCATTAACCAATCACCTTAAGATACAAAACCTACAGAATCTACATACAGCCTATGGGAACTACAACATTACAATACTACTCTACATACCAAAACCTGTGAAACCCACCTTATCCCTGATACCTGAGAAGGTCCTGCCTTTTATTCATCCTTTTGTCTTGGCAGGGGTGTCACTGACCCACCCAGCCAAGCCCTTTCAGCTGCTTAATCACCTTCTTCCTGTCCATGCTTACAGTTCAAACTTTGCTTTTAATTCTATTCCTCTTGTGGGTTTCATAGTTTTAGAATCTTTTACTATTAAATCATCTCTGCAGGGCCTAGCTACTTCATCCTCCCCAACATTGGACCAATTCTGTCTTTCCTGCTTTATTTTTATGGCATAATAGCAGAGCGTTTCCAGCTATTTGCAGGCAGGTATCAAAGTGTCTCTTTTGCTTCTCTGTTTCTAATCCTGTGTCTGCCTGCAAGTCCTCATTTTGAATCTGAGCTTCTCTTGGGCTCAGGAGGTTTTCATAAATGTTATAAACTGTTGGAACAATTTCTGACATTTGGGAGTTTGCAGCTGTTTAGTTTTATAGGCTAAAAAATCAGAATTCAAAGTTTGCCCTTTCTGTGAAAGCATTGGTTTAGTTGCAGAACACTTTTCAAACATGAACTGCACAGATGCTGGCAGCTGCAGTGCTGCTCATTGCTTCTTGCAGCCTCTCAACAGCACTGAACTCCAGGTGCCTGTTGGAATATGCCATAAAATGCTGCTCTCTGCCAGCCTGGGTTGTTTCACCAGGTGGCAGATGAAGCCAAGGAATGAAATTGCTGTGCTGACTTCACTCAGCTTCCCTTTAGAAAGTGGAAACTGAAACATTCCCTGCATCAGAATATTAAATCGTTTTACTCATTAATGAGTTTCTTCCTGATTTTAGATTGCATGACAGGGTAGCGCAACCAGGTCAAAAAGAGAGGGAAAAAATGTATTTTCTCGTTCAAATATATATTTTCGCTAATCTGAAACACAAAATTATAAAATTGGATTAATTGCTTCATTTTTCTTTGGAGCTAAAATTCATACTTCTGAATCACTTTATGAAAATATAATGATGACTCACATAGCAGTAGTCTGTGCAGGGCAGTGGGCTCCAGAACCCCAGAGGGCTGTTGTGTCTGGGCAGTTCGGAGCTCTCTATTCTCCTTATTCCTTCTCCTACAAGGAGGCAGGAGCCATTTTATGTGTTTCCTGGCAGGTTCCTGTTGCAGCTGCTGTTCAGTGGTGCAGTGGGGCTGCTGAGACAGCAGTGCTGGGCTTGCTCAGCCACAGTTTTGAGATTTTTTTGGTCATAACAGCAGCAGCAGAAGTGGGGCCTGGGCAATTGGCTTCTTCCTGCCAGATGAGCTCTTGGGGGTTTTGTTGTTGGATTCCAGGGAGTAAGGTCAAGCCTGACTGGTTTTTTTTCTGGACAAGATGTATTCAAAAGCACAAAGCATGATTCTCTGAAATAGGATTGCCTGTGCTAGCTTCTCTGGCAGTGCTTGGCCCTTATTTCAGCCTGCATCATTGCTCAGATGCAAAAGAGTCAGTTTCTCCATTGTGGAGAACACACAGAGGGTGGAGCACTGTGCTGATGTGTGGCTGTGCTCTCTGGGAGGAGAGTGCTTGATGATGTTCTGGCTGCACTGTTCCCAAAACAACCAGCAAGGCAATGTGGGGCCATAAATCCCACTGGGATCTGCCAAATTATCTGTTCTGGCACTTAATACCATGGGTAAACTGATCAATTTTTGCCATAAAGGGATGCTTTTGGATGGCAAATTTGAGCTTTTCTCTCTAGATGGTTAGAAACAGAAATGCCCTTTCCAAACCATCTTTTCCCCTTCCTCTTAGCTATCCACTCACTCCCACATTGGTGTTGGCTGGGGCTCCATCACATCTAACGGTCACTTGGGAAGGCAAATGCCACAAATGTCCACCCCTTCCTTCTTCCCCCAGCTTTTGACACTGCCCCTGAGGCTGTATGGGCTGGAGCATCCCTTGGGTCACTGGGGGCCAGCTGTGCTGGCTGTGCCCCCTCCCTCCCCCGCTCACTGTGGGGTGAGGAGCAGAAAAGGCCTTGGCTCTGTGTGAGCTCTGCTCAGGGATAGCAAAAACAACCCTGAATTATCAACACTTTCCAGCACAAACCCAAAGCACAGCCCTGGACCAGCTACCATGGAGAAAATGAACTCTATCCCAACCAAAGCCAGCACAGCTCATCCTCAGCAGTTTTTATACCATGGCAGTCTCTGGGGGCAGTTCATAGCAAACAGCAGCTTGATTTTTATTGATATGTTGGAGAAGAATAAAAAATGGCTGGTGTTATTGCAAATTCCACATGTAGTCCTTCTGCTACACTACAAAGTTGTTTTTTTTTTTTTAAGATGTTACCCCCCCGAGGCAGCTGATGCTCCAGCAGAGGTGAGGTGGGAGCTGGCTGAAGGCAGGATCTCAGAGGAGCTGAGTTCCTTCGTGCCAGGTGGCTCCAGCTGTGTGCTGGGGGTCATAATGAACATAAAGGGATCAGAACAAACCAGAGATCAGACAGCAGCTGCATTTTCCTCTCATTAATAAAAACAACAAACCAAGTGAGCAGTGAGTAACTAGATGGTGATAAGGATTAGCTAAATTAGGTCATGGTTTCAACATACAACTCCAGTTATATTGTAAACCTTCAGAATGATTCTGAACTGCTTAAACCATTTTTGAGGTAGGCTGAGGAGTACAAAATAATGACATTTTAATAAGATCTATGTCTGTTTTAGGGAGTTATCATTAAAATCATGAAGGCTTTGGGAATCTACTGTTGCCAGTAGAAGAAGAATTACATTTACAAGGGATTAACCTTGTTTATAATTACCTGTCTTGGCAATTGCCACTTTGGGGTTTTGACTGCCTGTCAGTAGTTGACACGGGTGACAGAAAACCTATTGACTCAAGGTCAGTCCTGAAATCAGTAGAACTCAGCAGGCCATTAGAAATGGACTTGTCTACATTCTTCCACATGGCTTTTTGACTTCTTTTAGTGAAAACAGTGCCATTTCCAAATGGAGAGGTTTCAAAATCACCTTCATTTTTTTTGCCCCAATGCAGTTTTCCTTGTGTGGTACTGTTCATTTCTGGCAACAATAATTAAGGGTGTTTTTAACTGTACAGTGTAGTTGGATATCAGGATTATTCACAGCTTGATTATGAGCAGTCATGGCATAAGAAACAGGGAATATTCTAAAATTGTACAGGTCACAGCATGGTATGTTTCTGCATACTTCATGTTGTGAATTCCAAATATATAAGCAGCCGTGTGTGTTAGTAAGCACTAAAATACTGTTTTTGGAAAATTGTTTATTAGTAGTGAATTTGTGAGCTTCACCTTTCAGGCCTAGATCCAGCACAGCATCAATGCTAAGACAAGTTAAAATGCTTGGGAGGCTTCGGCTGCCAGATCTCATTTTAATACCCAAGGCCTAGCATCTGGAAGGGGTTTGCTTGTTCATGACCTGAAGGGTCCGAGCCTTAGCAAATCTCACACTGAGAGTGAGTGTGTTGGAGGAATTCAGGAGATGCTGCTCCTCAGAGGGAGTAGGATGCTTTGCCCTGACAGACAGGTGGATGTGTGCTCACTGTGGGTGAGCAGAGTGACCACAGGATAAACCAAGCTCAGGCTCATGTCACCTATAAACATGTCTGGAGGGAGTGCTGACCCTGGGGAAGAGTCAGAGCCTTTGCAAATAGCTCCTCTCTACTACTTGGAATTTCATGGTTTCACAATGAACAAATCACACTTGGAGACGATATTTGACTTTGAGTTCTGACTCTGCTTCTAAATTGCCTAAATCTCATTGTTTACATAATATGTGAGCATGAGCTTAACTTACTGTACTGAGGAAAGATGGGTTAAACAAGGTCTCAGTCTAGTTCAGCAGGAGAAAATTTAAATCCAGCCCTTAATTAAAACAACTGAAGTATAACTTAAGCCACATTTTGGAGCACGCTGTTTGCAGTACTATACATCTTTAAAAGCAAATCTCAGCGTTTCCTCACTTGTCAAAATTGCATTGGGAGTTGCTGGTTTGGTTGACCCCAACTAGCATATCTGCAATATTTTTCACTATATCCGAATGATGAACTCTCCTGAAAGGCAGTGACAAAGCTTAACAATTTCAAAAGGTAATTATTTCAGAATTGTTAGCAAATTTAATTCTTGCAAGTGTTTTTATACTTGTAACATGTGTGGTACATCAATAATTCAGCTTATTTAAAGTGGAAAGAAATTATGGTACATATTCAGCCTCATGAATGTTGTTGAGCTATTCCTATTGCAAATTGCCTTACAGAAAAGGCATCAAATAAACCAAGCACCAGGCTCCTATGGCTGGCGTGATGCACTGCAGGATCCTGTTACAGCCTCTCTTTGTAATTCTAGGAGCCAGAAAACAAAATCTGACACTGAAAAATAATAAATTTAAGTAAATCATGTAGGAGAAATGTACATTTATGTCCAAGAAATGGTGAGATGTTGCCAGAACAATGCAGCTACATTATGAATCTTTAATGATTCTGAAAGTCATAATGGTCTGTCACTAATGCCCATTAATGATCTCTCTATACCACGAGTATGGGCTTGGTGTTTCTGGCCAGTACCTTAGAGAATATTTTAAATGTGCCTTAAACTTTCTCTGATCTACTCCCCGTGTGTCTGCTCCAAATGTAGACTGCAACTGCCTGGGCAGGAGCAGCTTATAAGGCAGCATGGCTTTGGGGATAAGAAAGTCTTATTCAGGTAAGATGTATTTAAGCAATATTTTTTTACAGGAAAAAATGAGAAGGTATTTCCTGGCAACTAATCCTCTATAGAAGTTATAAACTATATAAAGAAATCAGAGGTTAATATTTCTTTAATACTAAGAGTGTGGTTGTTCTTTGATATCATGAATTTTCTTTGGTAACTATAAAAAATGTCATTTAAGAAGGAAAAGGCAGGTGTTACTGTTCATTCCTACTGATTGGGACTGTAAATACACTGAATATGCTGTTGAACTGGCAAAATTGTCCTGATTGAATGTGTTTCACATGCCAAACAGGTTGATTTTATGGCTTTTTAAACATCTGTGCCATGTGTTTTGTTAATTTTGTACCCAAGCTTTTGTCAGGTATAAGGATTGCTTTAGAGAAGAAGCAAACTATTCCATTTCTTTTCTAATTGCCTTTCATCAGAGTATTGTGTTTAACCTTAACTGAAGACAATCTTGTCATGGTGTTAATAACGTAAAAACATTTTCAGTACAAAACCATCCTAATTTCTCTATTCTTTTGTCCATGTTTTAGCTGAAAGCTTATGATGGTGAAATTTAGTTTTCTTCAATAATGAAAAAGTGTGTTCTCTGCATGGGGTACGTGAAATGATCAGATTACTGTAAGAACCAATGCCCTGCATCTAGAAGAGAAGAGCAAATCCAGGGACTTTTGGAAAATATCCCAATATCAAACAATAATGTGATAGGCAGCATGTACAGAGCATTCAGCATTACCCGTGAGCCTTAGATATTAGCTGGGCTATGTGTCATTTTGTATTAGACATAACAAGCTTAATAATCAACTTTTATGACATTGGCATCCATTTTTCTTTTTCTCTTTAAAATTAATAGAGTAAATCTGAGTACAGTAAAGTGTGCAGTGCCAAGTATGCACTCTGCAATGATTTTGGCATTTACCAAATATGATCACTACAAATATTAACGGTATTAACTGCTAAATGCCTGCTCTGCTGCAGAAGCAGTAAGTTTTGTAGCTGGTGGGGGTAAACTTGAAGTGGGTCTGAAGCAGTTGGGAGCTTTTGCTGTGGGTTAGGTTTTGGGGTGTCTGTTGCATAGCCCCAATGTGCAGCTGGTACGGACTGTGCTGTGAGGCTGTGACCGTGCTGTGGGGCTGTGACCATGCTGTGGGGATGTGAGTGACCGTGGTGTGAGTGAACGTGGTGTCGGGCTGTGACCGTGTGTGGGGATGTGACCGTGCTGTGGAGGGCCGGGTGATGTACCCGAGCTGGGAGCTGCTCGGGGTTGCAGCGGACAGGATGCGGGATGGAGGATGCAGAGTGCGGGATGCAGGATGGCGGGTGCGGGATGCAGGGTGCGGGATCCGGGATGCAGGATGGAGGATGCGGGATGCGGGCTGGGCACGGAGCGGCCGCCCCGGCCGGGCAGCACCGCGGACAGCGCTGGGTTCCGGCCAGCGGAGCTGTTCAGGAGCGATCAGGACTCAGCCCCGTGGCCGGTGCCCTGGGATGCTCGGGGATGCCCTGTGCCTGTGCCCGGGAATGCCCGGGGATGCCGTGCCTGGCAGGCAGTGGCACCCGGTGGCCGCGCTGCCCCTCGCAGCCCGTGCCGTGATCCCGGATCCCCGCAGCTGCAGGAGGCTCCGAGCCCCGAAATCCAAACCTGGCCGGGGCAGCTCCAGCAGCTCTCCCAGCTCGGCCCAGCCCTGCCCTGCTGAGCTTGCTGGTACTTCCAGCCAGGTGTTTGCTGTAGTTACACATCAGCACTGACAGACCCTGAACTACCCGGGAAAGCAGAAACCTTGCCGGGGCACTTACCCGGACTGACTGCAGGTGTCCCTCTTGTTTCTCATTTTCATAATTTTATTTGTTTCCAGTACTGGAAGTCCGTTCCATTTGTTTGGTTTGTAACTGTTTAAAAAAACCCAAACAAATCGTGTTTAACTGCATACTTCCTGCACAGGAAACTCTACATTTTGCTGAAAGCTTCCTGAAAAGACTGTACATCAGAATTTTTTAAGTAAGCTAAAATTTATGGCAGTAATGTTTTAAAAATATAGTCACCAAATAAGATTTTCATATATTGCAGAGCTGGGGAAAAAAAGAAAGGACTGAGGGATCCCTTTGATTCCCTAGTGTTTGTGCATCTCAGCCTTTTTGTAACATTTTGGGTTTTGCTCATATTTGTGAGTCAGGAAGAAGAAAGGAAAAAAAAAAAGCCTATATTTGTGTCTGTATGAATTTATGCCCAAATAACTTCTTACAATCCAGCAGGACTATTTCTGTGCCTGACAATCTAAGTCTGCGCCTTGTCCCTTCCCAGCAAAAGCTCCCAAGCCTTGGAATGTTGTGTTGTAGATAAAGCTAAGCTAAGTTTATTTGTTTGTAAACAAGGTTAAGTTGACCTCAGCTGATGGATAAGGACATGGAGATACTGATGGGTTTTGTGGCTGCTTCTCCTCAGAAGCATGTTGTAGTTTTTAATGAAACAAGGAAAGAAGATCTGGTAGGAAGAGGTGGAGAGTGATAAACAAGGGGTCAGAGGCTGAAGGGAGAGGACAGAAATCCTGATTTACCTGTGTAAGTGTGTCTGTCTGCTGTGAATTCAGCTGAGCATGATTTAGCTGTATGACTGGAGTGTTGCAAAGGCCATACATATGGACTGGGAATTTGATTAAAATCATGGTATTATCTTTGTGTCTACTTGTGCAGCTTAGTCTACTCCTTTTGTGGTGGGTTTAGGTAGAAATGTCCCACGGGTGGGACAGTTATCCAGTCTGTACAAGCAAATGGGGCTCTACTGTAGCTCAGCTGGACCTAAGCAAGGAATAACAGTGCTGAACTTGGGCAGCTTCATATCTTTCTCTGATTTCTGAGCAATGTTTCTCTGCATAGCAACAGAACCCTTTTGAGCTTTCTGATGAGGTCTGAGTCCCCAGAAATGTTCCCAGCCGCTAATGCGAATATTGGGAGCAGCAGCAGATGTTCTGCCGTTAGCTTCCTTTTCTGAATTGACTTCTCTGAATTTCTTCTAATTTGCTTGTGTGAAATTTGCATACACATTTTTTCTAGTCTCCAGACCTATTTAAATTCCACAGAGCAGATGCTGGCTTGTGGTTCATGTTCCTGTTTGCTGGCCAATATTTTTCATGGTGTTGCTTATGAAAACAGTGCATCTAACCTATGCCAATGAATTATCTTCTGTTTAATTGTGATGCACTGTACTTTTCAATTCAAAATCCCTGTGTGATTTCCAGATGTCACCTTTGTTCTGCTCTTGCCAGCAGCAGCTCCTATCATGAGGCTAATTTTGGCAGGGCCAGTTGGATGGGGAAGTGTGACTGAGCCACTGCCTGGGCTGGATTTATGTTCCCATGTGTGAGTGAGCACTGCCAGAAGCAAGACCCTGAGCTGTGCTGACCTTCATTAAGGGATTACTTAATTTTGCTGGTGGTGAATATTACTTATCATAACGATGCATGACATACAGTCTCAATCACTCTGCAACAAGTTGAGTAAAGCCGAGGTAATGTTTTTCTTCATATAGCTGGGAAAATAATGGTGTTCTTTGTATGGGAATGAATTGCCATCTGGAGTTGGCTCTCTCTCTTCTTTCTTGACTATTCAGCCCAGATACCTGGTCAGATGAACTTAGATAAACCTACTTTTTATATCACTTCAGTCAGATATGTCTTGTTACACTTCTGTTCATACCATGATTATTACGTGGTGAACTGAGAAGTTCAGGCTCATGGCTCTTTTCCTTATCCTTAAGGATATACCTTCCTTCTGCTTGCAGAGACTGAGACCAGCATTTTGTTTGGGTAAACTGGTTCCAGTTCCATGCCAGTGAGTGAGCTAGGTGTCTTGGGTTATGGAACCAAAAATGTGTATTCTATTTCATCTGAAAGCAGTTGGGGAGATGTTTTTCTTTATCTCTTGTAACTCTGGGGGGAGGGGGGAAGATGCCTTCTGATAATGGGCCAACTGTTAAAACCAGGTGGGGCAGTGTTTCTTATCTCTTTCACCACCTGTCCTCCCTCCAGGGGATATCTTCTGGTAATGGGCCATTAAGGCTCACCAATGACAGGACACATTCCATCATCCCATTGTGAGATGCTCCACCCAGTGGGGGGAACCAACCATTCCTACCTAGATAAAAACTGAGACGTAGGAACACAGGGTATCTGGTTCCACTGGATTCCTGGAGGAAGACCAGACCCTTCTTGCCATCACTGGACCTTTTTCTCTCAGGATCATTTCTACTCCAACAGAACCACATCTGCCACTCCAGGAGGATTTACTTTGGACTGCTTCCAACACCCTGACCAACAGGGTGTCAGGCTGTGTCTCTGACTCTGTCCGGGTTTCTAGGATTGTTGTTTGCTTGTTTGCTTGTTTGCTTGTTTGCTTGTTTGTTTTTTTACTACTACATTTGTATTGTTGTTATTCCTAGTAAAGAACTGTTATTCCTGTTCCCTAATCTTTGCCTGAAAGCCCTTAATTGCAAAATTATAGTAATTTGGAGGGGGTGAGGGGTTTACATTCTCCATTCCAAGGGAAACTCTAGCTTTCCCTGGTGGATACCTGTCTTCCCAAACCAAGACACATACCAAGTATCATTTTACTGCTGAGATACCCTCAAGTGCTCATGAATCCAGCAGCCCCTGGATTCCACTGCTGCCATATCTAGGCTCCCCTTCCACATTTCCAGAAGCATCATTGACCGGTGCAGGGTCTAACTCCAGTTCCTAGAGAGCTCTGCTTCCATCCAAGACATGACTTCTTCCTCAAAGTCCCTTTTCATTTGTGACTAGCTCTGCTCCCCTTCTCATTTGTCTGTGTGAATGTGGTGCCGTGATCTTCGCATTTGGGTAAAAGTCTCAGAAAACCAGTGCCAGGCTCTTCTGACCCCAGTCTGGGTAATTTGTTTTCATTATTAGGAACCAGCTGAGTCTTAAATCATTAACATAGCAGTGGGAATTGCCAGGTTTGGCATCCATCACAGGATCACAATGGATTGGGCTCTGTGTTGATGTGAAGCCAAGCAGGGGGGCAGAAGCTTGTTCTGAGCAAAGTAGGGAGCATGACTGTGAGAAGCTGGTGAAATGCTTCGATGTAGGTGGAAGGAGGAGAACTCTCAGAGGCTCCAACTCAGTGGAGACCCACTGAGTCTGTTTTTATCAAGCTGTTGACAAAGGATAAACCATCGGATCTATGAAAAGGTGGGGAAATATCTTATTTGAATAATGTGACCATTTCCAGGAAACTTGCCTTGGGTCTGTGAAGGACTATTTACAGTGTTTTGTCATGTGTAAAAGGGCCTTATGTTAAGTTTGACAGTGGCACACAGCCCACACTTCTGGTGTGTCCTATGCTGAGGTGTAAATATTTCAGGGATGATAAGCTGTCATTTACACTGATGTTTCCAAGAGCCATCATGCTGGAAGGTGAGTGAGCAGATCCTTCTGTGCATACTGGTGTGGGAGTGTTGCTTGGCTGAATGGTGGGCAGAGAAGTCAGTTGGTCACTGCTCAAGTTCCTGGTTCAGCTCAGGCTCCCCAGGCACCAGAATAACACATTCCCATTTTGGGAGCCTGCAGAGCTGTGGGAACTGATCTCTGGTGTTTGTTCTGTGAGCTTTCCCAGCTGATTGGCACTGATCTTTTATGCACCAGATAGACGAGCTTTTGTGGTTGACATTTTTGGATGGCTGAATATGAATTAGCTTAGGTAAAAATATTTCTATTTTTCTATCTTCAAACAATGCCCTCCTTTTCCAAAAATGGCTGCACTACCAGGTCAGATCAAATCCAGTTTTTACTGATACAGTGCTGTAAATGAATTGGAATTCACAGCTGGGAAAAGGCAGAACTGGGTTTTCTCTCGTTAGTATTTTCTGTGAGAATCTGAGAGGAAACTGGTGTTCTTTATATGAGGTGTTGTGGCCATCCTGAGCATTTAGCAGGTCATGTAAGTCATGAAGAAGAGACCCAAATTCTTGTCAGTCAGAAGACCTTGCCCTAGCAAGCTTGTGTAGGTATGAGAAGAGAATGGTCTTAGACTATGAGAACCTTTTGTGATGCATCAGCTACACAATTATTTTTTAAATATCTCAGCAGTCCTAGTAAGATGTCTCACATGTTGATGTCAGGGGTGTGTTTGTGTGTTTTGCTGGATGGGGGCCAGTTTTGGCACATCCAGTCCTGTGCACCAGTTGTACTGGGGTCTCTTCTGGTGTTGGGATTTGTGAATTCTGTACCCTGAGAAGACAAAAATGAACCAATCACCTCATCCTTTGAGGAAGAAGTGAGCTTTTAGATAAAATGGGTCTAGGTGCCATGCCTACACTGGTGTCACAGGAATCTTTTGATTTTTGTCCTGTTTCTGAGCAAGGCTGCCCAGTGCACTTCTGCAAAAAACCATGGCACAGACACACACACACGAACATCCACATCACTATTTACAAGTGCCCTTATGCTCTCAAAATAAAAATACTTCTGTTTGCAGCTGCTTATTGTAGCCATTCTTTACTATTAATTTTCAGCTAGCCCAGTTGGTCTGTTACTAAAATATCCTCAAGTTTGAGCTCTTGGGCTGGAGCTGCTTGGAAGCTCAGCTTCCACTAACACCGTTTTTCATCTTGCCCTGCAATAAAGCCCAGGCTGACTGTTATTTGACCCCTGTCTGGGTAAAACCCAAGCTCTGGGGGTGGTGAGGGACCAGCAAAGCTGCTCACCCCTGAGCAGAGAGCAGCTTGGCTCTGCCGTGCTGCAGGCTGTGTCCAGCCTGGAGCTGGCTGCAGAAGAAAGACTGAGTCATTTCCATGGAATATTTCACAGAGGAGTTAAGTGATGTGGGACTCGACTGAGCAGCTCTGCTTCCTGGTGAATAGTAATTCTGTTTACTTAGAAGAGCAAAAAACCACTGGGGCCTCAGTGCTGCTGTGTCAACCCTGACTGGAGAAAGTCTTGTTTATCTCGCCCTGAAAAGAGGGAGATGAGATTCTGGTGGTGCTTTCCAGAAAATAATGCTCTACTTTTGGAGAGTGTAGGCAGTGGAAATAATCCATAGGTTTGATGTTTGAAGCTTTTTTTTCCTACTTTTTCGGTAACAGCAAGAACAAAAGAGCCTCAGCAGGGACTCCTGACACCCAATGCCAGGCTGATTTTTTTTTGTCACACCAAAGCAGCTTCAAGCTTGTAACTGTAGAGGAGTGGTTTAAGATGGACTGAGTGAGGCTTGGAGCTGGCTTGGGATTGTTTTCTTCTGGTCTGATTTTGATGCAGCATTTGTTTTGCCCAAACACTAATAGTTTATATAGGGCCTACTATAAATCTTTTACTACTTTTTATATAGGGGAACAGGAAATAACTGAGAATGCTGTTCAGTCTGAGGATGGGCTATTTTGACCCAAGGTGCTGGAAGTCAGTTCCTACTTTATGGCAGCATGTCATGAGAATTGCTCATGCTTCACAGGGCACAGAGGAGCATGGGTCCCCTGCAGGGTCACACATTGGGCCTGTGGTCAGTGAGGAGTGCTGGGGAAGGAATTCCTCTGCTCAGGGCTGCCTTGGACCACAGACATGCTGCACAATGGGGTGTGTCTGTCCTTACAACTGCTTCCATGGCAGTCAGCTCTGCAGCTGGCTTGGCATTTTTCACCTGGTCTCAATTTTTGTTTTGCTCAGCATGAGATAGGACCGACTATAAATCTTTTGTGCTCGGGATAGATTCAAACTCAGAGCAAACAGCAGTGGTCTGGGACCTGCCACAGTACAGGTGATTCAGAGAGGATGAACAGAAAAACAGAACTTTAGCACTTTCCTCTAATTCGGTGAAAGAACCAGCACTGCTTGTAGTTTGGGCCACTGATGGGGGTTTGATGCCTTTCTGTGCAGGAGCCAGGGCAAGGGCTGCCTGCTTGGTGCTGGGTGAAAACCATGCCCTGCCTCAGCCCAAGAGCCACTCCTGGCTTGGGTACCAAATCACAGGCTTTGCTTCTGCCCAATGCAGGCAACTTCTGAAGGTTCAAGCATATTTTAGTGATCAGAATCATGGAAATAATCATCAACAAACACTCAACAGATGACTGGGAGGAAAAACTATAAATCAAAAGTGGGTGAGATCTTTGTCTACTTCAAAACAGTGGAATTGCTTCTGGTCAGATCGCAGCTCCAGGGAGATCATGGCACTGTTTCTGACAGTAACTGGCAAAGTCTGTCCCATACTGATTTCTCTTTGATTGAAATGGCACTGCCAATTAACCCCTTGGCTTTAAATGTGCCCCACTGCAATAATCATAAACAAAGAGAGAGAATGTGTGTTCAAGGAATGTCTGGTTGTCTTCTACATTCAAAAAGTCACTTGGAATGTAATTTTATTTATTTTACCTTTTTAGCATGGTGGGGAGTGAACAGCTCTTGCTTTTCAAAGAAAATAAAGCTGTTCCTTGAGATTTTTATATCTGGAACACTGAAGTAGTCCAAAGGCTGGTCCTGTACCAAAGATGTTTTCCCAACAAGATCTTCATTTTCATGTGCCATTTATAGTAAATGAAGACATGTTTGTAGGAGTACCGATAGATGAAGAGGTTGCTCATGGAAAAAACTGGAGAACTGTTTTTTGAAACTTAAATCTGATTATGCATATATGCTATTTTTGTTCCTCTTTCTAGTTATCTGTCAAGGAACATTTGTGCAAATGAATTTTCATTATGGATTTTAAGCATGCAGGCTGGAATGCTGGCAGAAAGATATCCCAAATACTGCTTTTCACTGGGATTTTCAAGGTTAGCTGAATTATGAGTTCTGGTTAGTCTCTGTGAAAATGCAATGTCTTGTGACCTTGTAGGACAGATCACAATGAGGCAGCTTCACTTTGATCTGAAAACCAAACACTGCTTTCCAAATTGGGAATATTTATAGAGTAATGAGTGAGTCTCAGGAAAAAAAAAAAAAAAAACAAAAACAAAAAAAACCCAAAAAAAAACCAACCCAAAAAAACCCCAAGTCTCACTCATGACTGTATTGGAAGTGCAAAGATGGCAAAATTCATAGTATGTTACTGGTGAGTTGAGTAGGATGAGTTATTGCTAATAATATCCAACTGGCTGTCTCCTGTGTTGGATTTCACATGTCTTATGTGGACTGGCAGATGAGGGTAGTGGTGGAACTTGTGAATTGCAGCTATTTTTACCCTACTGTTAAACTTCAATAAGAAATTAGTATTTATTTGTCTGTGTGCATGGGCTGCCTCACAAACAAATGTGCGTGTAGGCGTGTGTGTACACAGCCAGTTCCTGCAGCACAGGGTGGGATTGGAGCTGCAGGCTCAGCACACCCAGGCTGTGAGTGACACGCTATCCCTGCAGTCACTGACAGCCTGCACAGGGTGGGTGCTGCCACTGTGGCCTGGCCACTGCACAGGGTTCAGCAGGGCAGAGAGGTTGGGAGCTGCTGTGAGCTTTCTGGCTGAGGGAAGGGCTGTAGTGTTTGCAGAGGTACAGCGAACCTCTTGAGCTGAGCTGGGTGCAGGTGTTGGGCAGCACGGCTTCTGCTGCACCAGAGATTGTTCCAGTGTGTGACCCCAGGCAGGGAGGAGAGCACCTGGTTTTGCTGAGGGCACGTGGAGGAGAGGAAGAAGGGACAAATGCCCTCAGAAACCTGGCCGAGGCTGGAAGCCCATCAGGAACCTAGTGCTGTCACACCAACCTGCCCATCACTGGTGTGTCAGCCCCAGGAGAGCTGGCCCGGGGCACACGGGGGATAGGAGCCTGTTGCCATCGCAGTCCCCACTGGGCTCAGCTCCTGTATGGAACCAGCTCTCAGGGACATCCCACCCTGCCTCAATGCCTGCCTGTGAATCCCCTCTGCCTCGGGATGAATTCTCTCCATAGCTGTTTGCCTCCAGGGCTGCAGATCTCTGCTTTATTTCCGGCCTGAACTGGCTTTGATTTGGGCTCCAGCTGTTGAAAGCATGCTAAAGAGCAGGGAATGGGTTGCAAAGGGATCTCTAGGCCCTCCTGTGTCCTGGGGCAGGGATGTGTGCAGGGTTTGGTGTCCACTGCAGGGCACTGACCACAACGCAGTGCCAGGCTCTGCCCCGGCGTCATGACACTGCTGCCTTGGTACCACCGCAGCTAGGGGCGAATAAACCCAGCTGGATGAGAGCCCAACCTCGGGGCACACACAGGCACCATGGCGGGGACAAAGGGACACGGGACAACATGGCAACGACAAGGAAATTGCTCTTTCTGAGGATTTCCTCGTCTGCTACAAAACTGGAGCTGAGAGCGGGTGGTGGAAACGGCGAGAGAGGCAAAAAGCCCCCAAAAAATCCGTGAGGCAGAGAGGGGACATCCTGTAAGGATGAGGGAAAGGCAAGGGAGAGCTGTGGCTGGAGCTGCCCGCTTGTCCCGAGCCGCGGCGCTGCTGCCAGCCAGGTGTGCTCGCACCGGTGCCAGCGGGACTGTTTGCTCACCGCAGTCACGTCTGTTTGGGTGTCTGCGCCTCCCGGGAGGAGGGTCCGAACGGTGCAGGTACCCCCGCCCCCGGGCAACCCCGCCTCTGGGCATTCTCTCCCGTGTTACCCCCGCCCCGAGCCCCCTCTCCGCCGTGGCCGCGCGGCAGCTCCACAGCGCCGGGCAGGACTCTCCGCTCGCCGCCGCGCCGGGAGAGGAGCTGGGAGGAGAAGGAGGAGGAGGCACGGGCGGAGGAGGAAGGAGGTGGTGATAAGGGGTTTGCTGCGTCGCCTCATTTCTGTACCCAGCGCACGGCTCGTGGGGAGTGCGCGGTGCCTGCATCGCTGCCAGACGAATTCTGCCGCTGCTGCTGCCGCCGCTGCTGCCGCTGCAGTCCTGGCTCGGGAGCGCTGCTTGTTTACCGTCTGGGAAGTGCTGCGGTGCCAGAGCCGAACGTGCCGTGCAGGGGAGGCTGCGCTCACCTGTCAGGAGCGCAGGGGAACAGGCTTCCCGAGGCGTTTGGCAGCCAGGGGCCAGGCATCCGCGCTCAGCCCAGTACCTCCACCACCAACTGCTTCGGGTCTCTTAAGTGAGAAGAGGAAAAAGGACCCAGAAAACCCCTGCAACTGGACAGCCCCTGCTGGAGTCTAACAGGTGTTTGCTGGGATTTGAATGGGGAGGGAACGGGTGAGGAGAAAAGTTAACTGCAGAAATCAGGGCTAGGAGAGATGCGATGATCTTGCACCAAGTGGATGTGCCATATCTGCATGCAAATAGCGCGTCTGGAGAAGCTTGGAGGGATGTCTTGCAAGTGATCTGCGTGATCTCCGTAGAAACGCTCACCTCTGCCAGCGAACTTTCCCCTGCTAGAAGTTGGGAGGAATAAAAAAGCATCAGAAAATCGAAAGGGGAAGATCCCAGAGGACAAAATTGCTTGAGCTAAACTCTTGCGTACCGAGCCGGGGCTCTGGTGCTCATCCCGCCGGTGTGTCCTGGGCTGCCGTGCTGAGTGGCGGAGGGTGGCGCTGGCCAGGCTGCCCGGCAGCGTCCCCAGCCTTGGGGACGGGCCGAGCAGCATGCTGGCCACGACTGGCCAGCGACCCCCGCGTGCCTGAGCCACCCGAGCAGGCGGGGCGGTGGCGGCCATGGCTGCGGCCATCGCCAGCTCCCTGATCCGCCAGAAGAGACAAGCCAGGGAGCGGGAGAAGTCCAATGCCTGTAAGTGTGTCAACAGCCCCAGCAAGAGCAAGGGAAGCTGCGACAAGAACAAGTTGAATGTGTTTTCCAGGGTCAAACTCTTTGGCTCCAAGAAAAGGCGAAGAAGGCGACCAGGTTTGCAAGGGTTATGTCTTGGGGGGGTTGGTTTGTTTGACGCCATGGAAGCTGGGATGTGTGTCAGGTGTGGGGAGAGGGGGAACAGGATCTCAGGGCTCGTACAATGGATGTGCAGGTATTGCCAGCTCTGGCTCATATGGCCTGGCTAACCTGGGTACCCCATGCCAGTCCTTTCCCCTGTCACGTTCATCTGGTTTATTTGGGTAGCACACACTGCTGTCTGTGCCTCACCTGTGCACCTCTGTGCACGCAGGTACCCATAAGTCAGTTGTCTGTCCCTCTGTTACACACATGCAAACGCATGGGTGTATTTGTGGGGGAGTTGCTAGCAGGGAAGTTCCCACACATGCATTTCTTGCAGTTGTATATGAAATAACTTAATGGTCTGGAAATCTGGTTTTGGTGTCCTTCTTCACAGAATGTCCATGCCATGCTTTATCTGCCGATTGCAGACAAGGCTTTGTTCTTTTGCTGGCACCTTCCAGAGTTGTGCTTCAGCACCCTGTGCCTTTCTAGGAATGGCATACCTGCAGCTGCCCTGCAGACACGAGGTGCAAAAGATCAGGCATGAAGACTGGGTCCCTGATCTGAGTGGGTTGTTTTGTATGTGGGAGGAGCAAAACCCTCTGGCAATGTTGCCGTTGCTTTGCTGTGCTGGAGCATTGATGCTTTTGCCTTGCTCACAGTTCACCAGCAGCTTTGGGGTGGATTATGGCTGAAGAGCCAAAGTGAGGGTTGGAATAATTTCTGGTCAGAAAAGTTGGTAGATAAGAGTTGTGTATCCATCAGGACTCTTATCAAAGTTGCTAATAAGATCTAATATGCAAACCGTTGTAAGCTTTTGCCTTCAGCCCCTGCTAAAATGAAGCGCAGTAGCAGAGCTCCCCAATGCTTTTGGTTACTAACACAAGGAGTCTTAGTCAGACACAGAGTGCTGGAAATGACACACCACATCGTCACAGTGTGTTTGTCTCTGAAGAAAGTGAGATGTTGTGGAGCGAACTGCAGGGATGCATGAGCTGCTGGCAAATGTAACTGTGTGAAATGACTAGAATGCAGATGTCATTTGGATTCAGTGGACGTAGACCTTCTCCTGATGCTTTAGCCAGATATCTTAAATGGCACACTTGACAGCATATCCTGCTGTTGTATACTTTTTGGTCTAGAATGATATGAAACCGTGTGAGAGATCTTGCTTTGTAGCTGTGAATCTGAGGATGGTTATGGAAAAAAGAGATCTATCCAAACTATGTGTTGTTTTGATCTTTCTTCTTCTAGCTGATGAGGTAATTACCTCAGCCCTTATGGTAATATTTATTTTGCAGTTCCACACATTACTGGATTTCAGGGTTTCCCTCTCCATTTTCCATATGTTCATTGAGTAGTTTATCTCTTTGGATGCTCTGTACTTTTTGGAGCAGCGAGGAATGGGAGTTTGTTTATTAGAGCTGCAGCAGTTCCTCTGCTAAACATTTGCTTCTATATATTTAGGCTCTCAACTGTCACTGTGGCTCTTATTAATGCTATTGTAATAGTCTTCTTCTTCCTCTCCATCTAAGAACTCACACCTTTTTAAAAGACAGAATGTACTCCTTGCCAGCTCATTTTTAATCTTAAATGAGATAGGGCTGGGCTCCTGAGGCCAAGCAGTGCTGCTGGAATCTGTATTCACTGGAAGTAGATTTTACTGTGCTACTCACATTGTAATCCAAAGTGGCATTTAATCATTTTGGCAATTGAATTCATAGACAAATTTAATCTCAGCCTAAATGAAAAGTGTTGCAAAGCTGGTAGCCCTGTTTTTGTTTTGGATCTTTTTCTTACCTCAGCCTTGAGAAGAAACCTGAAGATTTGTTTTTCACATCCTACTCCCTTGGAATTGCACATCAGAATTTCCCACGTTAATCTCACTGTTGTTTTTTTGCAGAGCCTCAGCTTAAAGGTATAGTAACAAAGCTCTACAGCAGGCAAGGATACCACTTGCAGTTGCAAGCAGATGGAACAATTGATGGAACAAAAGAGGAAGACAGTAGTTATAGTAAGTGACATGAGAATAAATGGTGTGTTTGTGGATTGTGGTGTCTTGTCCCTCCCGTGCAGGTCCCCTCAGAACTGCTGTCTTGGGGTGGCTGGGTCAGTGGCAGCAGCACTTAACGCCATGCTGGCAGCACTGAAGTCCTTTAGACTTACTGTGTCTGAGAGAAATACAGATAAAAATCACTTACAGAAATAATCAACTAGAGGAGGTAATGATGACACATGTGACAAACAAAGCAAATGTTATCTCCATGGTAATCCAGAGAAGTTCATTGCTGTCCTTTGGATTTTATTAGATTTTTTTGGCAGGGAAAATTTGCTCGCCTACTCAGAGCCTGAAATAGAATAACGTTATCTCCACTCTCACACAGGGGCTCATTCAAACAGTGCCATGGTATTTCACAAACTGGGAGTTCAGCATCATTTAAAACTTCACATTTCCCTATTATTATTATTTGTTACCTCTTCTAAATTGTACCATCAGCTCCCAACCAGCTTTCCCTCAGGTTTTCTGTAAAAAGCTCTGGGTATTTTTACTTGTTGTTTTTGAATGTGTTTTGTTTTGTTTTTTTTTTTTTTACAACTTTGAGGATTAATAGAAAACAGGAAAAGATGACTAGAGCATGGATTTGGTGTGTGAAAGATACTTAAGGATCTCACACAGTTGGACAAAAAGATTTCAAGTCTGGTAAAATAAGGCAATGTAGGAAACAATGCCCTGCAGAAAGTGTATGAAGATGCAGGTGGCCAAGCCAGGACTGGCAGACCTCA
Organism: Phylloscopus collybita; assembly: GCA_027886175.1. Lineage (NCBI taxonomy): Eukaryota > Metazoa > Chordata > Aves > Passeriformes > Phylloscopidae > Phylloscopus > Phylloscopus collybita. The sequence continues at coordinate 9,087,247 of JAJNNQ010000057.1, forward strand.
GAGAAATGTTTATGTTCATAAATCCAGCTGTGGCCTGCTGCCTCTTACTGTGCAGCTTTATTTCTCTGTCAGCTTGTACTGCACGAGGACCATGGCAAAGATCATCTTTCCCTTAGGCATTGCTTACCTGTTCATTAGGATGGATATCCTTATCATTGTGTCCTTATTTGAAAAAATGCATATGTAATAGGGAAAGAGTAGGATGCAAATTTCTTTGGATTATTTTGTGCTGACACCAGCTGATCACAGTAGCAAGCAATTTATTTTGCTGTAGCTTCTTTGCCACCCCTTCTGTCACATCTGTCCACATGAGGGTCATCCCCTAGAAATGAGGTAACCCCTCCATCCTGCTGTCCCTCTGGGGACTTGCAGAGATGCTCTCTGTGCCTCTGCTGTGGGTCCTGTCAGCGATCATGGTTGGGGACAGGTCACTCATTGTTCCAGGAGCCAGACTGGGCTTGCTGCTGCACAAGGGGCAGGGGCAGTAACAACTACTGCTGAGAGGGACAGTCCCATTTTTGGTGCAGTGCCAGTGCCCCTGTCCTTAGTGCCAGCAGCTGGGGCAGGGTGTGTGGCTGTGCTGGCACAGGGCAGTGGGCACTGCTCCGACAGCCGGCCCCTCTGCGCTTTGGCAGGGCCAGCATGTTCCCCCACAGCCCCTTCCCAAGCTCCAGCAGTCTGTGCAACAGCCTCTGCTCATCCCACTGAAGTGTGAACCAGTTTCTGAGCATGCCTCACCCTCATCGTGCCTCGAAACAGATCCTGGATGTGTCTGGCAGGGAAATGTGTCCCAGTGCTGGGAGCAGCAGCCGAGCGCACCCATGGCTCAGGTGCCAGCAAAGCACAGCCAGGAATTCCTCACTGCAGCCCATCCCAGTGGCCTGTGGCACCTCTGTCCCTGCTGTCCCATCTCAATGGCACCTCTGTCCCTGCTGTCCCATCCCAGTGGCCCATGGCAGCTGTCTGAGCTGTCCCATCCCAGTGGCACCTCTGTCCCCGCTGTTCCATCCCAGTGGCCTGTGGCAGCTGAGCTGTCCCATGTGGGTGGCAGCTGTGTCCCTGCTGTCCCATCACTGCCCTCTCCTCAGCTGTTGCTGACAGGTCTGCAGCACTGTTTACAGTGGAGCCCATACTCAGACCCTCGTGCTGAAAATACCCCAACACCTGCTCTACTTGTAAATGTGCCATTAAGAAGTCACCTTTCAAAAGAGACCTGCAGGTTCTGCCTGGATGCTGAGCTTTAAATCATCCTCTCCAGCCTACACAGAGATCAGGTGCTGCTTTTTGGGGCTGAACAGCAAAGGACCCGTGTTCAAGGGAATATTTTCTCCCCCAAATAAACTCAAGCATTTGATAGAATGAATGAAAAATCCATTTCCCTTACTGAAAATCTATGTTTCTTTTGCCAAAAGCTGCACAGAACTAGAGAATTTTCTTTGAGTGAAGAAAAAGTAATGGTTGTTGATTTTGAGCTGGACGCAACCGTGATGAGGGTCTGCATGTGTGTGTGTTTGTGTCTGCATGTACACTCGTGGCTATGAAAGGGAAAGAAAAACACAGATTTTATGATGCCCTGCATTTATTGGTTAGTTCTGGATATTTCCACCTTTTCTGCTATGCTTGACCATTTTAGGAAGTGCAGTGCTCAAAGGTGCCCCAACCTCAGGGCACTCGATGCGCTCTTGGCAGCCCCAAATGCAGAATTTTGGATCTATGTTAAATGCTGTCAAGCTGTAATTTCTTTTTTACTAAAGTATGATCACTTGGGGGTTTTCAGACTGAAAAAGGAATTTATAATGGGTCATAATTATTAGCTGTAATTTTGAAAATAATAAAAATATTTCAAATTCATAATTTGGTTTTAAATTGGCTTTAGACAGTGACCGTAAATATCAGACTTCAGCCTGAAACAGACCAGAGTTTTTCAGCCAAGTAATAAATCACTGGAAATGAGAAGTAGTTTGGCATCACTTTATCCTATCTTTGCATTTCTGCTACAGAGTGGAAGGAGATGCTTTGGGTTCTGATAATTTTCTTAACTCCCTTTTAATTTTAATCCTACATATTAAACAGAGAGTACTGTATTCAACTCATTATTTCTTGTGTTCAATTTTAACATATCCACGAATCCAAGCTATGGCAGGGCTTTGCTTTTCTGCTTTTTGCTTTTTTTTTTTTTTCTTTTTCTTTTTTTTTTATTTGCCACTTTGCAAACTGGAATCTTAATTTTTTGAAGAGTTATTTCTGTGCTTATAAATACTGCCACTATTAGTATGTCTACAAGCAGAAACGCAAGCAGAACATTCAAAGCAGCTCAATTCTGAAAACTCAGATTCAGGGGTTGATCTAAAGAATATGCTGCCATTTAATTTCATTTTGAAGTTATTTAACTCTGTTTTTTCAAACCCGTTCTCCTCTAAAAAAGAGGAAAAAATTAAACCTCAATGAGTTATAAGTGGAAACATTTTGAGATGCTAATGATGGTTTTCAACTTTTCTGAATTTCATCTTCTTCCTTCCTTTTGGTCAAAATGTTTACTGACTTAAAAAAAAAGTTTTGATTGTCTTGAAAATTCTTTTGTTTGTTTGATTCTGGATTCCTTTTTTGTGCTTAGTGGCAAAAGAAAACCACTCTAACAAAACCCAAATTGTGTTCAGTTGTACTCTGCAGAGCCTGGGTTCTGCTCACAACGAAGGTGAGTTCTTTTAGCTGTCAGCAATTCCCCATCTTCAGAATGAGGGAGGTGCACTGATACCCTCAGATAATTTCTGAGCTGTTGGTGGAAATTGCTGTAAAAGGACATGATGGTAGAAGTATTGCTCTGTAGCACCCACAGAAATTAATATATGCATGAATAGACATTTTTTATTTAGTTCTGGTAATTCTGGTTTAATTTTCTATCTGATCTGTATACTCTAAAGCATTAATTTTGCTCTCCATCTCCTTTCTCTCCTAGCTTTGTTTAACCTCATACCTGTGGGTTTACGAGTGGTGGCGATTCAGGGGGTTCAAACAAAATTATATCTGGCAATGAACAGTGAAGGATACCTATACACATCAGTAAGTAAACATTTTTAATTCTGTTCTCAGTGGAATTTTGGTAAATAAATAACTTACTGTTGCAAGGGATCTGCGAATAATCTATAAATGTGAGGTTTGACAGCAGTCAGTGTGGTGGTGATAGTCTGGTTCTAGTTTGTTAATCTTTTCCATCAGGAACATGTAGGGATGTATGGAATCAAACTGTAGTGCCTTTGAATAACCCTGAAGTGTGAAATATAAAAAAAACCCGCAACCAAAACCCCACACAGAAAGGATCCCATCTCTTGGTCACTGTGCACTGACTAGGCTGATCAGTGGGGTACTGAGGAGAAAGGACAACTCTGTGTGTCACACACATGCCTGAGCATGGTTTGTGTCTTCCTATAGAATCTGTATTACTTTAAGTAAAAGGAATTAGAGAAAGTAATTTTTGTTGTTGTTTGGCCAGGATTTTCAAATAGAAATTTTATGGCTTCCAGTAGGTGAGTGAGTAAAGAACAGCTTTATTAGTAGTTCTGATGAAGAATGTCAATTAATAATTTTCAGTGACGTTTCTCATGAGAGCAGACAGTTTTTTATTAAAAAAAAAAAAAAAAGAAAAATTTTAAAAATAGACCATTTTCAATTAAAAACTTTTGGCTGAACTATGTTCAGGAGTTTTTAATTATACAGTTTTAATAGATTTTTCCCAGAGAGGAAAATGTATTCTATTATCTACTACAAATGATTCTCTTGTATAAATGATTCCCTTAATCCTGATAAAAATTAAGCACACTTATTTAAATCTCTCATTTATTTTGCAATCCTGGCAGCTGGGAGCAGGGGCTGCTTTGCATAGTTTTTCCTCTTGTATCTGCCAGAGCAGGGCCAGATCAGCCCTGGCGGTGCTGCGGGACAAGAATGTTCCAGAGAGCACTGGGTTTGTGCTTTTAGTGCACAGGTCCTGCAGAAATCACCTCTGTCTGTTCCAGGGAAGTGGGCAGGAGATTTATTAGTCACTGCTGGTCCTGAGACACAGCCCTGACCTCACAGGAACCACTGAGATGATGGAGTATCACTTCCAGCATCCCTTGCTGGGAGGGGAAGGGGCAGAATGTGACCGATTTAGATTAAGTGTAACTTTTAGCTTGATGGGCATCAGTGCATCTTAGGCAGAGCTCTGAGATTCACTTTGGTTGTAATTTTTATTCTTTGCATTGATTAAGGGTAGTTCATATGGTTATGTTCCCATGAATCGTGTCTTCCTTGAATCCTTTAATATCTTTGAATTCCATTGTTTATGTCATTGCAAAATTAACTGCTGATATCTATTTCCCCCCAGTAACAGTGGTCACTTTTGTTTCTTTATTAGACAACTATATTTTCCTACATTTATTTTTTTAATCTTCTTGAACTTGATGGGCTTGGCAAGGCCTTAAACAGACTTTTGTTGTGTGGTTTCCCAAATTCGTACTCTTAAATACTCTTCACCAAGACAGGTGTCCACTTAATTTTGATCTACTTTTCTGAGGGAAATTGTCACCCAAGTTCTCAATAATCTTGTGTTTATCCCCTGCTGCCTTCTGGTTTGGTTGTTCTATTCTTTGCAATAATCACAAGAAACTCTCAGTGGGAAAAAACCAGCTCTTGTCCCTATCAATGAACCCAGGGAATGGACAAGGGCTGGTGAGCATCTGCCCCTGTTTCAGGCTGCCAGAAATCCAGTTCCAGCACTATTTTTCAAGTGTTCCTAGCATTTCTTTGGCTGATAATGGCCCTTCTAGCAAGGAATGCAGTCTGACAGTCTGATGCATGGGAAATGAACTCTATATTTTGGGCTGTATTCTTGGTTGATATAAATGAGTCCCAGGAGAGCTCAGCTTATTTATACCAGCTGAACACTCACCTGTTCAAGGAAAGCCACCAGGGAGTCTGGGGAACAGATCAGCACAAGTGACATCCATATACACATCCTGAGGGTTTCAAAGCCCCTGCAGGGATGTGTTTCTGAATGGGATTTGTCAGGAGCAGACAGATGGCAACATGGGATTGATCAAGTGCAAAAGCCCCACAAAACACTGTCAAGTTCCTGAAGCAAGAGAACGGGGGAAATAGAAAGACACTTAAATTGTAGATAACTGTAGCAGATAGTTGCACCATTTCCAGAGAGAAATGAAATTAGCATTGGTGACACAGTTTAATAAGGAGAGATTGTTGTGGTCTCTATCACGATCACTTGGGTTTGGTTCTAGTGTGATTCTTGTGTCTGTGCAGAGGGGGACCCAGGTATCTGCCCTCAGAGGCACCCTGCAGTGTGGTTTGCTTCAACCCAGTGAGTGTAGTCGAGAATGAGGTGAATTTTCTCCAACGGGGGGGATCAGTGATGTATCATAAATCTGGAGAGAACAGATATCCGTAGTTGGCTGCAAGACTTTATGGATAGTTTGTGGTATCTGTCAGTTAGAGCAGAAGTAAGATCCCTAACGTAATGATAAAAGCTCGTTGGGGACAAGGCAGCTGTCTTGGGTTGTGGAGCCAGGGGTGTGTATTCTATTTTCATTTGTTAAAAGCAGTTGTGGAGATGTTTTTGTTTGTTTGTTTGTTTGTTTTCTTTATCTCTTGTAACTCGGGGGGGGCGGGGAGAGGGCTGGATGCCTTCTGACTATGGGCCATTAACACCTTCCTGGACTATACCCTCCCCAGAGGGTGCAGCTGCATTCCATCCTCCTATGGTGAGATGCATCACATCCCCCCTGGCGGGGGGGGGGGAGGGGGGGGGGCAGGCAGTTTCTACCTGGATAAAAACTGAGACACAGGAACAGGAAAACATCCAGTTTTCACCCAATTTCTGGGAGGAAGACCAGACCCCATCTCACCAACACCAGACCCCATCTCACCAACACCAGACCCCTCCTCACCATCACCAGACCCCTCCTCACCACCCCTGGACCCTTTTGCTACAGGATGATCTCTACTTCAACAGAACCACATCTGCCACTCCAGGAGGACTTACTTTTGGACTGCTTCCAACGCCCTGACTAACGGTGTCAGGTTGTAGCTCTGACTCTGTCAGGGTTTTCCAAAATTGTTGTTTGTTGGTTTGCTGGCTTGGTTAGGTGGTTTTGTTTTTCTACTACATTTGTATTATTAATATTCCTAGTAAAGAACTGTTATTCCTATTCCCAAAATTTTTACCTGAAAGCCCTTGATTGCAAAATTATAGTTTAGTGGGGGTGAGGGGTTTACATTCTCCATTCTAAGGGAAACCCCAGTTTCCCTGGCAGATACCTGTCTTTCCAAACCAAGACAGCAGCAATTCAGCTAAGCAAAAGAAAGATAAACTGTTATACCAAATATGCAATTGTCTACATGTGTTATAGGAGTACATCGAAGTCCTGGCCTGCAGGGAAGGGAAGCAACCATATCACATCTCCATATCACAGAACTCCGCATCTGAAATGGTTTCTTTCCTGCAACCAGTGTCCTCCCAAAGTCCATGGTGGTTGTGTGACTGCTCCTCCCAAGCTGAACCCACCCTCAAAGTTTTATTTGGAGGGGCCTTGTCAGGAGCTATTTGAAGCCACAGCTCCTGGTGCTTGAGCATCCTTTCCCAGTGAAAACACAGGGTTTGATTCATCTTCTCACACCAGCGTCATACTGCTGCAAGATGACTTAAATGGTGTTATGGCCCTGCTGTCTTACATAACCACATCATGAATAATTTTGTATTTTAGGGTGGCTTTTATTTCATCTTATTTTTCTTTCTATGAACGACCATATCTTTCACATGACTGCCATATATGCCACACTCAAGTTTCTCAGGTTTCATATCCTATGAATTCTGTGTGTTGTTTGGTTGTCTTGGATAAAAGAGTGAAAGCCATTTTAAGGACCTGTTTGTCAGACACGCAGTCCTGGAGCTATTGCTTTCTCATTGAGGTGGTGGTGATGTGGCAGAGGAGGCTCTCAGCGATTCAGAGCAGCTGAGTGAAGTTCCTTCAGGGGAAGGCAAATGGAGGTGAAGGGAATTAGGTGTTCTGCATAGGCTGAAACAATCCAAAATACACCAAGTTTAAAAAACAGCCTGTGAATCTCCAGCTGTGCATTTTCCATGAACCATTATGCTAGGGTTTTTCAAATCATGTAATGATTGTCAGTGAAATGCATATTTTTCCTATAGAACATTTCAACGCAGATGATTCTGTGCTTGTTTATTCTGGGTACATTGTCAGAAACAGTATAATTAAATATGTGCTGCTCATTGCATAGTTCTGGTCAGTCTCAGGAGCAATGCAGCTCAGCTTGGAAAGAGGGTTAATTTCCCATCTTGTCTTGCTGTGTGTTTTACCACAGCATTTCATTTCCCAGTGTCATGGGCAGTTCCTCACAGCTTCTCCCAGGCTGGAGGGAGCCCTTACCTAAGAGAGCTCCTTTGCCCTGACCATGTGTGACAGGGTCAAGTCTGTCCATCCCTCATACAGCCCTCCAGCTTATCTATGGGCATTTCAGAGCACTCAGCCTTCTGTGGGATGGCTGTTAGGAAGAGGTGTTTATGTTGGCTTTGTTAACTATTCTGGGATGACCAGTATTTTTTATTTAATACTGCTGCTGTACGTGGCTTAATTTTGCCATTTCTTGTCTGATGTCACTTGGTGCAGTTAACAGGGGTTTAAGGAGCACTTTGGTATAGAACCCTGTGCAGAGCTGTACATATAACTTACCCTAAGAGAGCATTCAGCTAACATTGTCCTCTATGTAAAACAAACTGTCATATCAAAGTCTGGTACCTGCACTGAAAGTAAATATTGTGTGAAGCATGCACATTGATGATAGCCAAGAGAACTGAAATGTGATTAAACTCTCAGAGTGATTCAAAAATTGGTTTTGGTGAGTTGGAGAGGAGAAATTTGTGCATATTTTAATACTGAACAGTGCAGTGGAGACCTGCTGTAGCTAATGGGAATGGCTGGGGCATTTATAATGAATTACTGGCAAAGAGCAATTTTCCACCTCAGGGAAATAGCACAAACCAAGAGATAAGGGAAATAATCAAAAGCTTCATCTGGTTAATTTTGCATGTCAGTATAAATAATTTTTTACCATGAATGCAGACTATACCTTAATACAGTTGATTCTCCTCAGTGCCAGGGTCTGAGGTGCAGATCTGTGTTTTTCTCTCCATCCCAGCACCTTGCCCTGTGCTGGGTAGGTGTTCAGCATGCTTACAGCTCAGAGGATGCTCTGTCCTTCCCGTGACCTGCTGTGTGCTGCCAGCCCTGCCTGCAGCTGCTGCCCCACAGCCAAGAGAGCAGGCCAGGTGTGGGGTCAGCAGGGGACAGGAGCCTGCCCTGAGGAAGTTCCCAGACACTGCAGGACCTGGGAATGATGAACTGATGAATGTTTGCTGGCCCCTCCAGCCGTGGGCACTGCTGGAGGTGACGCCTGCAGCTTGGTGCAGCACACTTGGGTTCAGTGCTACAGCAGTGCTGCAGCATGGAGCTGGGTGCTGCTGCTGCCTGGCACAGGGGAAGCCTGCTGGGTCTCAGTGGAGCCTCACAGGCTGCTGATAGTCCTGCCCAGACTCGTTGGCTCAGCCTCCAAGCAGGGTGTGTGACTGGCAGGTTTTGGGGTCAGCTGTGAGCTGAACTGTCTGGCAGTGCAGCTGCAGAGCTGCTGCTCACAGACATGTCCCCCAGCTGCTGAAGGGACCTGCAGCCTTTGGCTGAGCTCCCCGTGCCTGTCTGGCCCTGCTCTGTGGTGTGATACACTCCTGGGGCTGTGGTTTCCTGCAGCAGGAGAGCTGTGCTGCTGGGAATGATGTGAGGCTGCTGTGTGGCAGGGTGGAGGGATGGTGCTGTTCCCTTCAGGTGCTTCTCTCTGGTGGGAGCAGTGGGAGTCCAGATTTCTGGGGACAGACTGCCTGTCTCCAGTAGGGAAATGCAGATGGCATAATCCTCCCGTGGGAGAATTATTAAGAGATTCAGCAAGCTGAAGGTCTTGAAACTATTATGCTGCTTTTCTCTAAAAGTCATCCCCCAGGCATCTGAAATCCCCAGAGATGCTGCTGTGCCTCCATCCCTCACTGCAGGTGCTGGGAGCTGAGGATCTCAGCACCTCCTCAGCTGAGGCTCCCTAAGAGGAGCCCAGGCATGGCAGAGTGATGCTCCAGGGTTGTGCTCTGTTCTGATTGTGACAGACTGCACACCTGGGCAACGCTTTCCCAACAGAGCTGCTGCTAAAAATCAAGTGAAGCTGCTGTTTGTGCAAGAGGAGTTTAAATGTCCTGTGAGATAAGTAATATACATGCAAAGTAGATAAGAAACTAAAAGTGCATCCTCTTCCTTTGTTGGTCATTTGCTAATCAATGACAAAGTCCTTGGGTAAAAAAGCAGAAAGTTTTTATAAGCTCAGACTTCAGATACTGCTCAGAGCAGAAGTTTGGGACTCAGCAAGGTCAGAAATGTGGCTGAAATGGCAATGTAGCTCTTAACACCCAGTTTTTCAGTCCATTACACTGCTCACTGGGGTCACAGTGACACAAAACTGCCATGATGACAAAAAAAAAGACTTGGCAGAATTTGGAGTTGGACTCAAGTCTGAGAGCTTCACACCTTGGATCAAAATGATCACTTTGGACAAGGAGTTTTGGCCCTGGACCAGCAAACAAGGAATACTGAATTCCAGGGCTTCTAGGCTACTCACAGCTCCTCACTGTCACATTGCAAAACATGTTTGGCAAGCAGAGGAGTGAGCAGATAAGGGCTGGAGCTGCAGAGTGCGAGGAGAGCATTGCCAGGCCCTGGATCCACTGAATTGGTGTGCTCAGATCACCAAAGGACAGCTCACCATGCTGGGATTCAGCAGAGCCAAGGAGAAATGTGCTGCTTTTCTCTCCTAAAGGTGATATAGGTGATACACCTTGGTGAAGTTTTACCCCCCCACTCCGCCCCCCTGGCCAGGCTGCTGGCTCAGATTTGGGGAGCTTTGGGCGGGGATAGGCTTCAGGATAGGGAAAAGAAATCCAAAAGAGGCTCTTACCTCAGGGTGTGTTCCAAAACTTTATTCCTGAAGGGGATCCCAGGGGCAAAGAGGAAGAACATGGGGGGGTGGGGGTTTTTATCTAGTCTCTGTCTGGGATGGGATAGCTGGCAGAGAGCCATAGGCTAGAGATAAGGGAAAGGTAAGGTCGGACCAAAGGTTACAATCTCTGGGGGGTTTCCCAGGGAAAGATCACTTCCCCGAGGAATACAACATCTCACCCTTTTTTGTTTAAGAAAGTTAGAGGAAAAACATTGGGTTACATGGAGTGTGGATTTTCTCTTTCCCACCACTTACAATTGGTGGGGAAATCAGTTTGCTTTAGATTTGCCAACTCTATGTGGTTGACTTCTGAGGTAGAAGGTATGAGACCATTGATATCTTTGAAAACTAAACAGCATAGGATCCCGAACACTATGGTTACAAGGAAAAGGATAACAAGAAATAACAAAATTGTTTTAACTATAGAAATCCACCACCCTGTGAATCCCCAGCCCTTGAACAGTTCTTTGAACCAGTCCTCAGATTCTTGCTTCACTTCTGATCAGGTTGTTCATGCTCCGAAGGGCAGCGTGGATGTTTGGTGCTTTCGACGTCAGGTTCATGCAGCAGAGTCCTTCAAATTCCTGGCATTCATGTCCATGAAGTAACAAAAGGAAGTCGATCGCTGCGCGGTTTTGCAGGGTGGCCTGTCTGGTAATTTCCTCATCCTCTAGGAGGGCGCCGATGGCAGTTGATGTCAGATTTGCCTGTTTGACCACCCAGCATGCTAGATGGCCCAATTCACCTAGAGATTTGGCTGCTGCGACCCACGGAAGAAACAGGGACACAGCAACTCTTTTTGACTTTGCCCAATGAAAAATATCTGAATTACAATTCGGGTCCAATTTGTCAGCACTCCTCTTTTGAATTTTGTTTGCCAATTTGTTTTTGTGAGTCCATTCTCCAATTAAAATTTGGTTGGGTGTCAATACGGACAACCGCCCTATGGTACATGGCTCTCCTAAAAGCTGAGATGGAATTCCTGCCCATGCTCGATCCCCACAAATCAAGAACAATCCCTTAGGGAGGCTTTTGGGTCTTGAGTGAGATGGGTTGTCTGCTGCAATCTGGCTTAGGTTATGACACCACCTTTTTGCAGTAAACTCCCCATGATATTGTTTTACATTGTGGTACTCATCAGTGTTAGGAGGTCTTGGATAGACAGAAAAATGTATGCAGTATGATGCAGGGGAGGGACCCAGTAGCTCTAACTCCTGGGGTTCCTGAGCCATCCTGGGCAAACCTGGCAACCACTCCCCTAAGGGGTTTGCGGTTACCACAACTTTCTGCTGTTGATCTTTGTGTGGTTGGAGGGGAGGTGACTTTGGAATTTCATTGGACCTATGTGTGTCCAATCCCGCTGGAAATTCTCCAGCCTGCAATGGAATTCCTACCAGACAGGTGGACATAGGATTCTTTGCTGAAGCAGTGGACAAACATATGTTTTCCTGCTGAAGTGTCTGTGCCAGGGTCACCCAGATGTTTTGACGTGGCTGAGGGACGATCCATGCAGCTGCCAGACTGTTCAGCATTAACAAGATGACAATTTGGATGGGGTTCATCACAGGGTTGAGTGGGAGGTAGGTTTTTTCTAAAAGGAAAAACAAACATTTTTAAATCATGTTAAAAGTTTCTGCTTCTGTCAGAAGGAGTCCACACCTAGGAAGATTCTCTTTCCTCCATCCGACGGCATCTCCTCTTGGAGGCAGTGGCTACTTGCCTTTCATCCCCTTCTGCTGGAGCTGGATTTTTGGGGACAAAATGTTTCACCCACTTCTGGGGAATCCACCGAGGGCCTGAGGGAGTAGCTACGCATGCGTAGCCACGACCCCAGGTCACGAGCTCATAGGGACCCTTGGTTTCCCAAGTTTCTGGATCCCTAATCAAGACCGGTGGACGTTGAGACAGTTTGAACTGATTTCCACTGTTGAAATGACGAACCACAGGTGGACTCATGTTTTCAAATGAACAGTTCAGAAAAATGATGGTAAAAATGGCTTTGCAGAGCTTCTGTTGTGGAGTCATCCACACAGTTGTGCTGCTCTGTTTAGCCAAGACCTGTTTGAGTGTCTGATGTGCATGCTCAACCACAGCTTGGCCTGTGGGGGATACCAGTTTTATGTTCCACTCCCCACTGCTGGACAAATTCCAGGAACGACTTGGACACGTACGCTGGGCCATTGTCAGTTTTAATTTCTTTCGGAATCCCCAGCACTGAAAAAGCTTGCACTAGGTGTTGTTTTGCATGCACAGCTTTCTCTCCTGCATGGGCAGAGGCATACACTGCACCTGAATGTGTGTCAATGCTTACATGAACATATTTGAGGCGACCAAAACTAGGAATGTGTATGATGTCTGTCTGCCACACCTCACAACTGCCAAGGCCTCAGGGATTAACCCCCATACCCATTGATGGCATGGCCTGGAGCTGGCAATTGGGACAGGTGGTCACAATAGCTCGAGCCTGACTCCGTGTTATCTGGAACTGACGGATCAGACCTGGCACATTTTGATGATATTGTTGGTGACTCAGCTTTGCCTGTTGGAAGATGTCAGGGAGACGTGCTTTTTCAACTGGTGCAGCAAGGGAGTCTGCTCGACGATGCCCCTCTGCAATTTCACCTGGTAAATCAGTGTGTGACCTTACATGCATCACAAAGAACGGATGTTCTCGATGAGAAACCAAATAAATCAGCTTTGAAAGTAATCTGAAGAGATGCTCATTCTTGATTTCTTTGAGCACAGCCTGCTCCGCTCTGGACACCACCCCAGCCACATATGCAGAGTCAGTCACCAAGTTAATTGGCTCTGAGAACTTCTCAAAAGCTCTTACCACTGCAGCCAGTTCAGCTACCTGGGGGATCCCTCCACAAACTCAACATCAGCTTCCCAATGCTGAGTCTGAGGATTTCTCCAAGTCATCACCGACTTGTGGGAAGCCCCAGATGCATCCGTGAACACTGTGAGAGCCTTGAGTGGTCTCTGACTCCGTTTCTCACGAGGAATGAGGTGGAATTCCTCATTGAACAGCTTGTGGGATGGGGCATGGACTGATATTTGTCCCCTGTAGCTGTCCAGAGATAATTGGAGACTGGCATTGCTCTGGAGCAAATGTTCAAACATCTCTTTGGTCAGTTTCTTTGGAGAGTTCCTTCCCTCCTCTGAAAGTTTGACCAGGAGGTGAATGCATGTAGTGTCACAACCGGCTAGTTCACACAACCTCATACTGGCCTTCTGAATCAATTGAGCTATCAACTCTTGTGGCTCAGTGATGGTCTTGGATCTTTAGTGAGAGAGGAAGACCCACTCTATGATTAAGAGTGAATCTCTCTGCCCTTTGATCCACTGGTAAATCAAACCATGCAAGTGTGGCAGCTTTCCTAGCACAATGAAATGGAAAGGTACTCTTGGTTCATACCTGTGAGCTTGTCTCTCTGACAAGGCTTTCTGTACCTTTTTGATTGCTGTCTTTGCCTCTGGGGTCAGTTCCCTGGGGAAAACCAGTTCCCTCTCCCCTTTCAATAAATTGAAAAGATGGTCTAGGTCCTCATTTGTGAGGCCTAGCCAGGGTCTCACCCAATTCAGTGACCCACACAGGGAGCAGAGATCTGCTAGGGTTTTAGGATTGCACTCGATTTCAAATTTCTGAGGAACAACGGTCCTCGCTGAAATTTGCAAGCCCAGGTACTTCCAAGGTGGCATCCTTTGAACTTTGTCTTCCTGCAATTGAAATCCATCAGAGGTTAAAACCTTAACCAATAGGTCAAGCGTGTGTTGGAGTATAGAGTCATTGGGGGCACACACCAGCACATCATCCATGTAGTGAAGGATGATGGTGTCCTGTCTCTCGGCACGTACAGGTGACAGTAATGATGCTACATACTGTTGGCATATGAACGGTGAGGCTTTTAGCCCCTGAGGCAGCACCGGCCAGTGATATCTTCATGGGGGCTTGGCGATTGATGGTGGGAACTGAGAATGCAAACCTTGGGGCATCTTCTGGGTGTAGAGGAATTTGGAAGAAACAATCTTTGATATTTAGAACAGCCAATTGCCAATCTCAAGGGAGCATTGTTGGAGAAGGCATCCCTGGTTGAAGTGGTCCCATGTCCTCTATCATTTTTATTTCCCTGAGATCATGGAGCAACCTCCACTTGTCCTTTCCCGGTTTCTTTATTACAAAGACTGGGAAATTCCAAGGGCTTGTTGTTTCTTCTAGGTTGCCTCAAGCACCTTGAGCTTCTCTTTGCTCAGTGGCCACTGTGCTACCCATTTTGGGGTGTTATCTAACCATGTTAACTTGTGGGTAGGGCGCGTCACAGTGGCTATTTCTAAAAATCCTGGGGTGTCTTAGGAATGACCAATTGGACTCCCCACTGGGACATGGTGTCTCTCCCCCACAAGGGGGCTTTATAGTTTGCAACGAATGGACGGACACTTGCCAATTTTCCATCAGGTCCCTCAATTTGCATGATGTTTTTTGAAATTTTTGCCAATGTGATTCCTCCTATGCCCTGAAGTTTGCCTGCCACAGGTTGCAATTCCCAGTGTGATGGCCACTTGCTCTCTGGTAAAATGGTCACGCCTGCTCCTGTATCTAAAACTCCTTCCACATGGAGGCGCTCTAGCCCATTTGCTATATTGCATGCCATGGAAGGTTTGTCCTCTCCCAGCACCTCCGCCCAGTAGACTTCCGGTGATTTTCCATCTGCTACGATCTCTGCTGGATCGGGAATGACCTGGGCAAGGATTTGCTCCTCTGTCAGGTAGAATGGTGGGTGTTTGCAGCGTGCCAACAGCATGAGGCATGTTATCTTTCCCTTAATGGTCATGGGGGCTACCTCAATCTCCACTGGTGTGTGTGCTGTGTCCCCAATAACAAAATACTCACTGTCCAGTTCCATGTGGTTAGCCGTCAGGTCCTGTGGGATGTTTGACAGGTCCACTGTAATGACTGTCCAATCAGTAGATCTGAAATGAAAACCATTGGTAGTCACGAGCCTGTATCTGCCTCATGGCTGGCAGACCTTGTAATTAAACATTTGGCATTTTCATTTTCCTGCACCCCCACCCCCTCCCCCTTTTTTGTTAAGAGAGAGGTGTCAACCGGTGGGGGACCCCGTATATTTGTGTTTTCATGCGTGACTGCACTGACAATGGGGATGCGCTGAGAAGTTAGTTTTTTTGTTTGTTGGACTTCTTTTTCTGGTTCTGGTTCTTAGGGCAGGCTCTTCAAAGTGTCCAGGATTTTTGCAGAGGTGGCAGATGATGTGTTGCCGGCGATCTGGTGATACCAGTTGCCTCCTTGGTTCAGGTCGCACAGGTGCTGCAGCCCTGGAGTGAGGCAGTCCTGGATTTCTTTCAGGTGCACTGAACAGCTCTGCTTTCCTGGTACAAGCTTCAATCATCTGAGCTAAGGTTGGCTATGGGTCTAAGGGAAGGCTAAGGATAATCCTATGACGGGTCTCATTAGCATTCTTCTGAGCCATCTCCTTGATTAGCTCGGTCTGTATGGAAGGTTCTTGCACTTGTCTTTCCACTTGTGTTCTCAGACGGTTGACAAACTGCAAAAAATTTTCTGAAGGAAACTGTTTAATATCCATGTAACTGCCCTTACTTTCAGTTGTTGGTAATTGGTAAAATGTTTTTTTCTGCAGCAATACAAATTTTATCTAAAATTTGCTTTGATAGTAATCGAGTTTGCTTTTCAGGACAATGTAATTCACCCTCACCACACAGATGATCTAGTGTTATCTCGTTGTCATCATTGTCCTGTGCTGCTTCAGGAGTTTGTTGAATCTCCTTTAATACTGTTTTTAAAGTTTTTTTCCACATGCATTTTCATAATTCATATTCTGAGGGTGTTAATAAACATCTGAATAAATCTTTAATATCAGTTGGTACCAATTAATTTGAACTGAATGTAGCCGTTATCATGCTTTTAAAAATTTCACTGGATCTTCCAAATTCTCTCTGTATTTTGCAAATCTCCTTTTTATCTTGATAGGAAAATGGCTTATAATCTCTCCTGCCATTTTTCCTCCCAAGATATACATACCATGGGAACAACAAAGGGTATGCTTTCATTAGGTTCAGTTTGGGTTTCTGAAAGTTCTGCATCTGTTCTATTCTCCAGAAAAGCAGAGGGCATTGTGCCCCCCCCTTTTTGGGTTTCGGTAGCAGGCAGTTCCCTTCCCCTCCCCGGGGGTCCCATGATAAATTGCTCCTGGTCCGGAGCTGCGAGGGAGTTGCCTCCCCCCTCGCGGCTGCGGGGGGACGGGGGCCCAGTCCCCCCCGCTGCTGCGGGGTGGGGGCGCGGCTTCCCCCCCGCCGCTGCCGCCGCCGTGAGTGTTGAGCGCGCCCACGTCGCCGCACGCTCCCACGCCGCCGCACGCGCCCGTGCTGCCAAACGCACCCACCGTGCAGCGGGGGCTCAGCCCCGCCGCCGCTTCTGCTGCCACGCCACAGCTGCCGCTGCTTGCACCGCAGCCCGCTGCCGCGCCGCCGCCGAACACAGCTGCGCCGCCGCAAAGAAAGGGATTGCTTAAGGTGGTTTTTTGCGGCTGCCTGTTGCGTTCCAATTCTAAGAGATGCTTGCGTGCTTTTAGGAAAATTGGAATAAATTTTGAAACTTTTTGGTCATCGTTCTCAACTTTTAAGGTCAGTAATTGCCCAATTTCATCCCAAAATGAGACCGAATTAATATTGTGCAAGTTAGATTGTGGGAACTCAGCAAATAACCAACGGGTAAAATTCTTTAGTAACTTATTAGAGATTTTAAGATATTTTAAAACAGGTTTAAGCTGTTTTAATAAACTCTTTAGGCCAACAGAAAGATTTGAACCCATATTTGTGGTGTTAAAACATTCAATCTGTTTAATATCTACTTCTGCGCGAAAAAAACACACACACGGCTTCTCCCATCCTGCTTCCCCTTTTGAGACCGCCGGGGCAGATGGGGGTGAACCGGGGCTGGGGGGACGGCGCTGTGCCGCACTTCCCCAGCTCCAGGTGCTGTGGAGGGGTCACACCACTGTCAGGGACCCTTCCCAAAGCCTGCAACACCCCCAAAACGTGGGTCCCTGGGACCATGCAGCACCAGCGCCTGCCAGGGACCATGATTGCGCAACCTCTGCCGATCCGCGCTGGGTCTTAAAGCCTTCCACCGTGTGGCTAGGGAATGCAAAGGTTCTAATGCCCGCCTGCAGCAAAAGGTTTTTCTCCCGTCACACTGAGACTACCCTCCCCCAACCAAGGTAGCAAACAGGGAGGATCTCGCATGTACGGGGTGCCCTGCTCTTTTTGCTACAGAAATCCCTATCAAATCAACCTGTGTGGGTGGACAGGCTACCGATTCGTCTCTAACACCCCCCAGCTGCGCAAAAAGAGGCTGAATCTGGTGCAGAGTAGTTGATCAGCCCAAAAGCTTTTGAGATCCCTGGACGAGAGACTCCAGCTTCTTACATGAGTTTGGTATTACCATGATGGGCACCAACTGAAGTTTTACCCCCCCCCCCCCCTCCGCTCCCCTGGCTGGGCTGCTAGCTCAGATTTGGGGAGCTTTGGGCGGGGATAGACTTCAGGATAGGGAAAAGAAATCCAAAAGAGGCTTTTGTCTCAGGGTGTGTTCCAAGACTTTATTCCTGAAGGGGATCCCAGGGGCAAAGAGGAAGAACATGGGGGAGCGGGGGTTTTATCTAGTCTCTGTCTGGGATGGGATAGCTGGCAGAGAGCCATAGGCTAGAGATAAGGGAAAGGTAGGGTCGGACCAAAGGTTACAATCTCTGGGGGGGTTCCCGGGGAAAGACCACTTCCCCGAGGAATACAACACCTTGGGACCAGCAGCATAGGTACTTGTTGGTGTGGAGGTCCTTGCACACCAGGCATGTGTGCCTGCTTCTTGTAGAGCTGGGCTCAGTTCACTGGGAAAATAGTGGCTTGGTTTGGAAAGACAGCTGTCTACTGGGGAAAGCTGGCGTTTCCCTTGGAATGGAGAATGTAAACCCCTCACCCCCTCCAAATTATTATATTTTTGCAATTAAGGGCTTTCAGGCAAAGATTAGGGAACAGGAATAACAGTTCTTTACTAGGAATAACAACAATACAAATGTAGTAGTAAAAAACCCCAAACAAACAAGCAAACAAACAACAATCCTAGAAACCCGGACAGAGTCAGAGACACAGCCTGACACCCTGTTGGTCAGGGTGTTGGAAGCAGTCCAAAGTAAATCCTCCTGGAGTGGCAGATGTGGTTCTGTTGGAGTAGAAATGATCCTGAGAGAAAAAGGTCCAGTGATGGCAAGAAGGGTCTGGTCTTCCTCCAGGAATCCAGTGGAACCAGATACCCTGTGTTCCTACGTCTCAGTTTTTATCTAGGTAGGAATGGTTGGCTCCCCCCACTGGGTGGAGCATCTCACAATGGGATGATGGAATGTGTCCTGTCATTGGTGAGCCTTAATGGCCCATTACCAGAAGATATCCCCTGGAGGGAGGACAGGTGGTGAAAGAGATAAGAAACACTGCCCCACCTGGTTTTAACAGTTGGCCCATTATCAGAAGGCATCTTCCCCCCTCCCCCCAGAGTTACAAGAGATAAAGAAAAACATCTCCCCAGCTGCTTTCAACAGAAATAGAATACACATTTTTGGTTCCATAACCCAAGACAAATAGGTATGCTAGTATTTATGTGGATTTTTGAGATGTTGATTATTTTTCCTGATATGTGTCTTCAAGTTCAGAAGCAAGATCACATTCCAAACTGACTCTGTTTCTTTAGAATGTGACTTAATTAAAAGAAAATACCATTATGAAACCGTGGCTTCTTTCCTGCACCTGCCTTTCCTTCTAAAAAGCTGTTTGCCTGCTCTGGGAAGCCCAAAAGGGCTTCCCCTCCCTCTGGTGCTGCAGGTTGAGCTAATGAGCAGCTCTTGTCACAGTGACTCAGCACAGCCCCTGCATCAAGCTGCCAAAACATGGCTCAGCCTGTCTGAGGGTGAACATCTAACCAGGGTGCTGGAGCAGCCACAGACAGGCTCCCAGGGCTCCCCAAACCAACAGGAGTGGGCTGGCACTGGAAAACAAATTCAGAAGTAGAGCAGGAGCTAACCCGGGATGACACTGAAATGCAAGGGCTCATCAGGTTTATTAACTTCACAGAAAGTGTTTTCCATGCAGCTCATTGTTCAGCTGGGAGCTCATTGCCATGGGCGTGCCAGGATCCCATCATTTGTGTGGGTAAATTCTTGAAAGGAAAATGCTGCAAAGTACAATGGTGTTATGTTTGGCTTAGAAGTACCTGGAAATTCCCATCAGCAGAGGCCAGGGCAGCATGGATAGGAAGGTAAGATCCCCTTTTTGCTGTACTCTCCCATGGGCACCTGCAGTTAGCCAGGAAGATGAGAAAGATGTGCCTTGACTGCTCAGTGCTGCTGCTGCATCCTGCTGATGTTTTGTTTGTGGGTTGCTTTTCAGGAGGCTGTTGCTGCTCTGATGAGAAGTCCCCCAAAGTGTTAAACCTGGTCCCAGATTGATGGGAAAAAGTGGTGAGGGTATGGAGCAGGGGTGAAATGGGCTTCAGGAAAAGCTGAGTGAGGAGGTGCAAGTGTGCCTGCTGCTGTGAGTGCCTGTGCTGCAGGACAGCACTCACAGCTCTGGCTCTTAGCACCAGTGCCAGGACAAACAAAATTCAGCAGTTCTTGTGGTAAAAGTAAGTAAAGGGCAGCCCAGTTCCCCAGAACTGCTGTCCATCAGTCCAGGCTGTCACCATCACCTGATCTGCCGTGTGGGGGTATTGGGAGCGGATTTATTTATTAAACTTCTTTGTTTAATTTTATCTTTGTGTAGCCCTGCAGTTACAGCAGTGCTAAGAGGAGATGAATTCACTTCTGTTCTACTTGGCAGCCTCCAGAGAAATGTTTACTGCTCCTGGCTGTTTACATCCTTGCAAGCCTACTAAAAGCATCTTTTCCTTGCAGAACTTTTATTGCAAGGGATGAGGTGCAAAAATTGAGAATCCAGATTGACTATAAAAGTTCACATTGTCAGCCAAAAGGCCTGTTTTGAAAAGAGTACAGAGAAATACCGATGGGGAGTCAGTGGGGGAGAAAAAGGAGTCATTAGGCCAAGATTTAGAGTTTTATGGTTGCTTTTGAGAACTGCAGCACAATTGGAGGAGGTTTCCCAAGGAAACTGCTACTTCAGTCCCAGTCTGAATGCCATCCTCTTGGCATGACTCCTGTGTGCTGGAACCGGAGCCCCCTGTATGAATCCTAGGAAGCAGGAGAAACCTTCCAAGTGGCACAGAAGCTACTCAGGAACAAAGGAAATGGAAAAGTTGTCATATTTACATTATGCCCTTGAAGCCTTGGTTTCAGAAACTAACTTTTCTATAAGGTAGTTCTTGGAGTTAGACATGCTGGGTTCCTGGATGGAAAATATAAAAAGGGTCTGGGAAAGGAAAGTCTGTTAAATAAAAATTGTATTGAGAAACCTGCATTTCCATACTGAACTGCTTTCATTAGGCAATCTAGGATTAACAAAGGAATCCAAAATTTTGAATGGATTAGGGAGTCTTTGGATATAATGCCTATATAATAGCTTTTACCAGTGAATGGGATGGTCTGAATAATTGAACTGATAAGGCCTTTCATATTTTACATTCTGCTGATGCTACAGGTGCCATCACATTGTTTTTCATTTTTGTTATTTTACCCAAACAGCTCTGAATATTGAGCAGTACGGTTCTTCTAAAATGGAATCCACTGGGGAGCTAAGCAAAACGCATGATAATTGGTGAAGTGCAGTTCTGTTTATTTAAAGCCTCAGGAGGTATCTAAAAATCAGAGCTCGTTTCATAATCACAGCACAAGATGCTGTCTGCTTTATCAAGCAGTCTCCCCTTTCCTTACTCCGATTACTTTGAATGCACAGAAATAAGGGATCAATTTAGACCCTTCATCCTCATCCCCAGAGCATTTTCAGATGTTAAAAAATCCTGTTATGAGATAGCAGTGTTTCTCTTGAACCCAACTATTGGTGGGACATTGCATTTGAGCTGAGTGTGAGTGGGCAAACCTCAAAAGATTTGTGAGCACATTTCCTCGAATGACAGCTCCAGAACTTAATGTTTTAACAAAATGGGTTTAGGGAACTGCGAAGAGTGGGCTGCTCCTCACCCTGCCAGTACTCGTGTCCTCCAGCTAAACTGGAAGACAGTATTTTTAAAATGAGGATATCTGGTGGAGCTGGTACATGAATTAGAAGCAGAGTTTCATAAATATGAAGGTTTCAGCTCAGGTTTCAGGCAAAAGTTCACATCAATTCTCATTATGTTCTCGTTATTTCACACCAGCGTGCTCAGAGCTAGCAGAGCATCTGCTGCCAGCTGAGCCATATTGACACTGACAGAAGGCACAGTAAGCTCAGAGTAAATAAGTGAATGATCTGAAACAGAACAAAAAACATAAGAAATTCTAATAAGTTAGACACAGCTTGAAGTGCAGATCTGTTGCCTTCACCTGATAAACTAAGAGTTTAATGGGCTTGCTATTGCAAATCCTTTCTCATGTAAGTAATTCTTACTCAAGCAGTTTCTCTGACTGCCAGCCAGAGGGAGAATTAATTTATCTGAGTAAAATTTTCAGGATCTGGACAAGACAGTAATTGATTTACAATATGAGATTTCTGTGTCATTAAAAAATGAACAGAATGTTTGGGAGGCCTGTTAAACTTAATGACTAAAAAAAGTACCTGCTTGCCTGGATCCAGGCTCCAAGGTCTGGAACAGCCATGAGGAACGGGGAGAGCAGCACAGCCCTGTCTGCCAAGAGGGGTTGTTTGGTTGTTTGTGTCATGGGCAAGCCCTGAGCCCTTGGCTTGGAGCCTTCTCTGGCTGAATGCCCCAGGCAGGAGCTGGACTGATGCTTTCCTATGGAACAGCCCAGCAAGTGCAGAGCCAGGTGTTGTTCTGTTCACAAATAATCCCTCTCTTCAAATGCCTTGTACTGTTGGACATGGACTTTTAGGAGTTGCAGTTTTTTGGTACCCTCTGTGAGAATCCCTGGTCCTGCAGTGCAGGGAGCACTGGCAGAGGCTTCAGGAGTGCTCAGATCAGGCTCAGGCAGCACAGCCTGCTCTCCTCTGGCACCTCTGCAGGCAGGGATCATGTTTGTGCCACCAGCCATGGAGCTGCAGCCAGCACCACTCACCCATTTCTGAAAATCTTGACTTTGATTTATGCTTTAGCTGCCTCTATGTGAAACAAAGATTTGATGTGTGTTCTAGACAGACTTGGAGCTTGCATCACTGGCAGCAGAGTTCAGCACAGACTTCCTTGGGCTTTTTCTTGGGGAAATTATTGCAGCTGTGGTAGGAAAGACCTGGAAGAGCTTTATGTAAATTGTCGATTTCTACCGTGTTACTTAATTGTTTCCCACATTTGCATTTCTAATCTGTGAGATGCCAAAAAACACCTCTGCTCTCTGTGATGCACTGACAGTTTATATTTCCTTTAATTATACTTGTAGGAACAGTACCAGAAGGGCAAGCATTTATTATAAATAACCTGTAGCTCTTACAACTAAACAAAATCTTTTCTTCATGTTTATGCCCAGCAGCCATGGCAGGGAGAGAACATCCCTCACCCATGAGCCATGGCCATTGCACTGATGATTTCTCTTCCTGAGCAGCACAGATCTGAAATGGTGAAATGCTCTGTTTGTGCACCAGCTCTATCACCAAGTTCTCCAGGGCTGTCTTTAGAGGCCTTACAGCAATTTCCCCATGAAGAACCCCTGAAGATCTGAAATTTCCAGATGAGAGGGAGGCAGTCTTGATCTGCAAGTGGTTTGGGAATATCTGTACTAAGGAAATCAGCCTTCTTTTGTGCTGTTGGGGGAGAAGATGGGTACAGTCATCTTGGCTTGGCCACAAATCATCTGATGAAGCTTCATTTGTTACCCAAAGCAAACCCTCTGCACTTGCAGCCCTTCATTTTATTATCACAGCACTGAGAGTAAAAGAAGACAAGGTTTTTTTCCCCTCTCATTTAATACCAGGCTTTCTGTTGTTGAACTGTTTTGTTTCCCTCTGGCTCTGACAGTCTTCTAAGCAACAGTTGCTTCTCTTATGAAACAATTTGAGTTAATGTGGGTAATTGTGATAGTTATGGCCTTTCCTTTTTGATATAGCAATTATTCAATCTGTAGGGGTTTTACTGAGTCAAGCAATGTTGGTAAAATTAAGTTGCCATTAAGCTGACGCTTCTGGAGCCATTTGCTACTGTAAGGCCAAATCCAAACATCTCTACTCAAAACGAATGTTGGGTAACCTAGAACGGGAAATTTCCTGTGCCATGCACATGCTCAGGTTGTCCTTCCCACATCACCTCATCCCTGTGGTACCTGCAGCAGGGTCACACATGTTATGAAGAGAAGAGTTTGATCCTTTGACTGATGTTTTGGCATCTTTGACTCTCTGGTAGAGAGTATGGTGATGTTTTACAGGTCCTGTAGTTCTTTAACCAAAATCTAAGCACTTTTTAAGTAAAACCCATTATCAAAATCGTAGTTTCCATATAAATGCTGTGTCTGTTAAGGACATATTTTCCCTTCAGCCCTTCATGCTTCACCTCTGCCCCAGTGCTGTTTTCCAGTTGGATCTGAGCATAGGAGTGTTCCAGCAGCTCTGTGAGCCTCGGCCATCCCCGAGCATCGTGTCAATGTGCTGGTGGTGTCTGACACCTGGGCAGTCCTGGGGACATCAGCAAAGTCAATGAGTTGGTGAGCAGGTGAGGTGTCCAGGCCACCAGCAGGCAGCAGAAACACAGAGTGAGGGTGCCCAAGGGGCAGGTTTCCCATTAGATGGGGTGAGTTTTCATTCCTCTTGGCTGTGGCAAGCTCAGTAAGGAATGTATTTGCTTAAGAGCAGCAGTGCATATTCCCAGAATTTCTGCACTGTGAAAGGCTGGTGCAGTGTCCCACAGCACTGTGTATCTCCATTCCTGCTCTCAGGGCTCCTGCTAGGGCACAGCTCAGTCCCTGGGGGAGCACAGCTCTCCCAGCTGGCACTGGAAGCTCTCTGGGTCCCTGTTCCAGCCCAGGCAGAGCCCTGGCAGCCTCTTCAGCTGGAACACCCAGACACCTCAGGATCCCCACTCCTACCCTGAGGTGCCTTGTAAGCTAATGCTCTTCTGGGATGGGCATTGATTCTCCACACAGCTTTTATCTGGGTAAGAGACTAAAAAATCCATCTGCTGTCTGTTGCTGTCATTGACCAGTCACCAACAAAAGGTGTCTGTCTGCTGACACTGCCCTTCTCTGAGATGGTAAAAGACAATCTCATTTAAGGTAGGGCGGGGTTTATTAACAGAAATCATTACTGATGAAAAAGGAAAAATTAGTTGAGAAAGAATTCTGACCTGCACAGCCTTAAGTCTCTTTTTTCCTTGATATTTTCTGCTCCAAGAGTAAAAACTTAAATATAAGCCCTACATTTTTGCATGCATGCATATTAAAGGTTGTAAATGAAAGGAGGTTGACAGATTTGCATTTAGTAACTTCATACCTACACACTTCTTTTCTTTCTGATGCTGACACTTCAGCCTTAGAAACAGCTCCCAGGAGCAGTCCTGGGATGCAGACAAGTGAGATCTAAGGAGGGAATCTGGATCTGCTACCGTTTGCACATGGCACCTGGAAGGGGCTTTGAAGAAGGGCCCTCTCCTAAAGGAGTAGCTGAGAAATTGTTTCTCATTAGCTCAGGAGGAAGCCTGAAGCCAGTTTAAAGGAGAGACTAAGTGTGTCAAGTTGTCCAAGGTCTTGTTAAGCCTGGGGAGAGCAGGTGAAGTCCTGTAGTGACACTAAAGTTGAGCTGGGCTCTGCTGCTGCCCACAGGGCAGGACACTAGCCGGGCTCCAGAAAGACTGCAGGTGAGTTCCAGATCACAGGAGCTCCTCTTGGCCTTTGCCTGGCAGTTTCCATGGACACGAGGTGGATTTTTGGATGTGCTCTACCCTGGATCAGCAATGGGACTGGGGTGACCTTTGGTTCCACCCAAACCCCTTCTCTGGCAGGGTCTTCCCCTTGCAGGGGGGAGCAGAGGGGAGCTCCTGCCTCCCAAATAGACTGCTTGCCCTGCCAGGGTGGTACCAGAGACTGCACTTGATGTTCCAACTTCACTGGCTCCCTCACTGCTTCCATTTCATAAACAGCTTGTTGGTCCTTACTAAAACTGACTTCTTGTTTCCTTTCTTCTTGTCACTTCCCCTCTTTTAACATCCACTCCTCTCAATATTTTATTTATTATATTTCTCCTTTTCCTCCCCCTCTAGAATTTATTATATCCCTCTGCCAGCAGAAGGGATAGATTTACTTCCCATCAACCCCTCCCTCCTGTTTCCAGCACCTCTACAAGCCTGCTTCCAAGCCTGCTGGAGCCAATGGCAAGTGTGTGACTTTGAAAGTAACAAATTCCACATTTTGGAACAAAAGGAGTGGGTTTAAAACCTGTTTCTTCTCCCACTTGCTTCAGAGGACACCCTGGCTTGGAAGGGCTTTTTTCCAAACACTCTGCTTGAAATAGGCATTTATTATAAAAAAAGCAATTTTCAATTTGAAGTGGGGGTGATGGGCATACATATTCAACTCAACTCATATACATTTTGGGTAATTTAAAATTTCCATAAGTAGGAAGTCTGTGTAGTGTAAGCCCCAGTGATCCTTAGCTATTCACAGCAGAGCACATAGGTACATGAGTATTGTAATGGGTTAGCCGAGACTCCATTTTCTTTATGCAGGGAAAAGCCAACTCTTTATTCACATAACTTATTTTATAGTTTTCACAGACCTCGTGTGCAACACCTATTGACTGGTAGTTTTCTTACCACTTCATTTATTGGTCAGAAGGTGATTTGTGTGCAGGTGCTGAGATTCAGGTTGTTTACATTTTTCCTTTATGGGTTCTCATGGAACAGATCTTATTGTCTACACAGATGCACTCATTTTTCAACCCAAGAATAAGTTGTTGTGTTAACAAACCTTTCATACCAAGATTGCTTTTGCATGGGAACTTGCAAATTGCTTAACTACACTTAGAAGAGATGACAGGCTAGCTATTAATTTAGTAGAGCAGGCCTGATTTTATGAGGCCTTTCTTCTATAATTCTTTTACCTGTTATGACATCTCCCCCTTTTTATTAATTTAAAAAGCTCATATGTTCTGATGTTAAAACAATTTGCATCTTATTAAGGCTATTACCAGTTATCTATTAAATACAGGACAAGATACATAAAAAACCTATTACAATCAACAAAACTTATTAAATCAAATCATGTCACTGACACAGGGAGCAGCATGAGAAAAATAAAAATAATGTCCAATGTCTCTAGGGGAAATTGAGATAAATGACTATTGTTTTAAAGTCCAAATAGTTGAGACTCAGGAGAAAGTCCATTAGCTGGCAATGTTGATCTTTGACATCACTGAATGTCTTTTTCGGAGCCTGGAGCAGGGAATAGCTGAAGAAGGTTAGTAGGAATGCTATACTGTGATGATGACATAAGGCTTTTGTTGACAAGTTTCCCCTGTAAGTCTCCAGACACAGCCATGCTCTGGCAGTCCTACTTTTGGTCTTGTTCTGATTATGAAGGCTGGGTGGTGGTGAAGTCATTTCTCTTCTCACTGGGCCTCATTTTCTCAGAGGCAGTTGATGTCTGATCAAATGAATAGATGGCGTCTGATCAAACGAATAGATGACCACTTAACCTGTTGATGATAAAAAACACATGCATATCTTTTCTTTAAGTAAACGAATCAATAAAAAAAGGGGGGGAGGTGGGGAAGAGAAAGAAAACTCCGGCCGCTGCCATCTTGCAGCCGCCGCATGGGAAAGGGAAAAAACGCCGTCACGTTGTACTGACATCTGTAGAGATTCGATTCTTAACTCTGCAATAACCGGGCAGCGGTGGCGGTGGAAGCCATGCGGACCCGTCGTGGCTCGCTTGGCTCGGCCCACCACAGCCCTCCCGGGGCTGCTGCATCCCCGTCTCCCCCCAAACACCTGTGGTAGAAAAGCAGAGGGGAAAAAGCAACACAAAAAAACCCCAACAAACAAAACCCTCTAAAGACCGCATGTAGCAAAAGGGGGGGAAACACTGAAAACAAATACAGAAAAGGTCAATGTGAAAAACAACATTTCACCTTTTTATATTAATTTATAAGTTTAATAAAAATAAAATAAAATAGAATAAAAATAGACAATAAGGAGACAAAAGAAGGTAGCTTTTCAGCTGAGGGTGCAAAGCAACACACACCACATTCTAAATTTCTTGGTATTTGAAAGTCTTGGTATTACATATTTAAATAAGCTAATGCATGATTCAAATATTCATTTTGGTTTCAAGACCCCCCTAAGCATACAAGTTATCTGTGAGACTCCACGAAGTCTAGATGTATGTTGTAAATCTGTCTTCTGGAGATTTAGACTCTCAAAGGCTTAATTGTTTCTTATCAGAAATCTTTAGTTCAGGAATTCCAGACGTCTCTTCTGTCTTCTATCTAGTTGAGAAGTTAAAAAAAAACAAAAACCCTCTCATCTCTACTTTGTTACAATCTGAAAATATACCTCTATTACATTTTAAATTCTACAAATAAAAGGAAATACAGTACAACCTTCTTACATTATATGCATAACATTCATTTCAATATTTGCGAAAAGCCAACTCTAAAATATGCATTTATAACAGTTAAAAGGCACAAAGCGCTTGTGGCTCCCACCTCCCGCCCCGGAGCCGGTGGAGCTCTGCGGAGAGGGGCCGCTGATGCAGGGCCCACCCCAGCAGAGCTGCTGGGTCTGTTGAAAAGCCTGCGCAGCAAAACCAGGAGGGAATGGCATTGGAACCTTCAGCTCTGGAAAGCTGTGAGCAGGAAATGTAGTCCAGTTCCTGCCATCTGCAGAGCTCGCGTATTCCGTATGGAGCTGCGAACCGACCAGTGCCCGGGGCTCAGTGGTTTCTGGAGGATAAAACTCACCCGCGTGGAGTTGCCGCGGCCACCGCCCTCCACCGCGGCCACCACAGCCACCACGGCTTCCCAGGGAGCGGGAGCCAGCCACCCCACGCCACCTGGGGAGACTGTCTTGCTGGAACCATTTTACAGAGGTGCATGCACACGAATTTCGTCTCCCGGCTTTTTGTGCAGCCGGCGTCTTCACATGGCTTAGACTGAAAGCAGTTTCAAAGTGGATATAACATTTTAAAATAGTATTTTCAACATGAAAAATGGAATTAAAAAGTAACTTTTCCATCATTTGTGGGTAGATGGAACAGAAACGGACCTGCAGACACAAGAAATAGTGACCGAGAGGTCTCTGGAGCCTGCGGGGGGGGGGGGGGGGGGGGGGGGGGAGGTGGTGGTTGCCGCAGCAGCTGTGGTCCCTTCAGCAGGTTGTAATTTTTAAACGAATTTCTAATAAAATACCATGCAGGTAACGATTTTGTGGCTGCCATATCTTCCCCTATGGCCACTGCCCACAAAAACTGCCCCAACTCGTCCCACTTTTCAATAGAAAAGGCATTTTGTACATCTACTCTCATGTTTTCTATGCCGTAAGCAATAAAGTTCACAATTTCCTTTTATACTGTTTTATCCCTTGTTTGCGCAATATAAGTGCCCACACACATATTATCACTTTTTGGTCAGCTGAAATTCTTGATCTAGGATTTCCCGTATTTTACCCCTTTTTTAAACTCTCAAGTCTGGATGTTACCCCGTGGCCCCACATGCATACTTTTGGGCATGTTACGCTCCGCGGAGCGGATCTTCCACAGCATATTTTTCACAACTTTTTGGCCACTGTCTCTCCCACGATTCTCGATCACGTCTCCGCAGCTCGCTTCGTCGTATTTCCACATCGTATTATTTCCACATCCTTATTTCCACAGTTCTTCAGACCATGACCCGTGTCTCCTTGGACGCAATATATTTCCCGGCTCTCGGCCATTCCCCGTGGCTCAAGGCCGTTGTTATAAATAAACAGGGCAGGAGATGATTATTAACTCCTTAAATGCCTTTATTAAAAGGGGAAAGCTCAAGGGATTGCCTATGCCACTGCTGCTGCTCCCTCAATCACAGCCGAGGAGGAGGCCCGAGTCGATTCTGCTGCTCACGCTGCAGAGCCGGGAGTTCATCCTCACGGAAGTTCCCGGAAACTCATTGGGCTCATTTTAGTCCAGGGGTGTCTTTCTTTCTGAGTGCCTTTCAAGTTATGGTGAGGAGGTGAAAAGCCTCCACAGATAGCTTGATGTCCTGCCAGCCAGGTGGCATCCTTTGTGGGTCTAGATTTTGCACTGACTCGTTGTTGCTAGGGGGTTTTGGTGTTAATTGTATTTTCAGTTCTGGCAAGGCTTCATGAGGGTCTCTGCGATTTCCATAATAGGCGTCGGTTTTGGCTTGACGAGCAGACAGGGGGTTGGCAGGGAGCAGGAAGTAGGAAGAGGGGCAGAGAGAGAGCAGGCAGGGAGCAGCAAAACCTCAGCAACAGGTAAGGGCATACAAAACTGGGACTTGGGTTACAAACTGGGTACAAACTATTCAAGATAACAATATGCATAACTAGCAACAGAACATTCAACGTATGATTAGGAGTCTAACACTTTTAAAGTAACCATCTGCAGAACATTCAACATACAACTAGGAGTTATGGGGTTCCACCCACATCAATCCCCCCTCTTTTTCTTTGATCGGGCCTTGGCCCGCATCAATTTCTTATTCTTGAGAGTATAAGTTTTGCAATTCTTGGTACTGGTTATAGATTTTTTTCAGCTGTACTTTAGACTCATTCTTTCCCAGGGCCACACGTACCACAAATTCAACAATTAGTGAGGTTTAATTCATGACTTATTTTCTCAATTAAATCGATAGATAGGTTTTTGCTGGGGGGATTTATTTATTTTGGCTTTTCTTATGGTTAAGGGTTTTTATTTTACTAGGTCTACGACTCCTTCTAAATTAGTTATTTCCTCTAGGCAGAACCATTCTCTTATAGGGCACTCGCCAGACAAGCACTGTTTAAAGGTAGCAGCATTCTTCGCAATCCTTTTTCCCATCCTCCTGACAGGTAGCTAATTGGTTGGCATCAAAGCAAGTGGGACTTACACTGGTATGAACTCTGATAAGAGACTGTAAATTCTCTCCATCGTAGATGGGGGAGTAACACTTTGAACAAGCTCCTTCTATAAGTTTGCTCATCATTAGGACTACCATTAATCCTCCCAGGAGTCCAGTATGAACCGCCCTCATCTTGCTCTGGGGTTCCTCTTTGGTCTCACCTGGTCTTGCCTCTTGGGTTTAGGAGCTTTTTAGATTTAGTGTTCAGAGTTCTTTTTTCTGCTTGTTCCCACTTGGTTGTTACTTTTGGTTAGCTTTCATGAGGGGTGTTCTATGAGAGATTTATAATACCGTAACGTTTTAACTCCTCTTTGATAATTACTCAATATTAGTAATCTTATAAATCTAAACTGTAAAATCTCCTTTCTATAATAATTTTATGCTAATTCTTAACATCAATAATTACATTTTATCATAACAATTTTAACAACCATAATTTCGCTTCTGTGATATCAACACCTCAACAACTCATGCAACCAGAATTTATGCAAAACTTTTTAACAACAGTGTTTAAACTCACAGTTCACTCATATAACCTCTTACCTGGCCCTTTGTCTTGGTTTGGAAAGACAGGTATCTGCCAGGAAAAGCTGGAGTTTCCCTTGGAATGGAGAATGTAAACCCCTCACCCCCTTCAAATGATAATTTTGCAATTAAGGGCTTTTAGGCAAAGATTTGGGAATCGGAATAACAGTTCTTTACTAGGAATACTAACAATACAAATGTAGTAGAAAGACAAAACCACCCACCCAACCAACCAACAATCCTGGAAAAACCCTGACAGAGTCAGAGCTACAACCTGACATCCTGTTGGTCAGGGTGTTGGAAGCAGTCCAAAAGTGAGTCCTCCTGGAGTGGCAGATGTGGTTCTGTTGGAGTAGAGATGATCCTGTAGAAAAGGATCCAGTGGGTGAGAAGGGTCCAGTCTTCCTCCGGGAATCGGGTGAAGCCAGATACCTTCGTGTTCCTGCGTCTCAGTTTTTATCTAGGTAGGAATGGTTGGCTCCCCCCACTGGGTGGAGCATCTCACAATGGGACAACTTGTGACAAGCTTGGGGAGAACAGCTTGGGGAGAATAGCTTGGGGAGTCTTAATGGCCCATTGTGAAAGAGACAAGAAACACTGCCCCAGCTGGTTTTAGCAGTTGGCCCATTATCAGAAGGCACCCGCCCCCCTCCCCCCAGAATAACAAGGGATAAAGAAGAACATCTCCCCAACTGCTTTCAGCAGATGAAACAGAATACACATATTTGGTTCCATAACCCAAGACACCCTTGGTTTTTTCTTAAGGGTTATTTTCAGTGGGTTCCGGTGTTGCACAACAGTCCACCCAGGAGGGTTGTTTGGAACATCTGGGCTTGGTAAGTTATTCAGGGGTGACACTGGTCCTTTTACTCTGGTGATATGTGTTCAGCCTTTCTCCTGTGTTCGAACTGCGGTGTGAGTGGTAAGTAGCACCTGGAAGGGACTTTCAAATTTTGGGGTTAATGGGGTATTACTCCAGGATTTAATAATACCCAATCCCCAGGGTTAATTTGGTGCGCTTTGGTGTCAAGGGGAGAAGTCTGAGGGATGTATCCTTTTTTTCCTGAGGTTTTCTAATGTTTTTCCAATTGCCTGTAGGTGTTTTGGGGTTGCAGTTTCTCCTTCTATGTAGCCTCCGGTGCTGTAGGGGGTTAGGAGGAAAGGGAACCCAAACATCATTTCATAGGGAGAATCCCCTATCTCCGTTTGAGGTCTCGTTCTAATTCAAAGGAAGGCAAGTGGTAAACACTTAAGCCGGTTCATTTGAGTTTCTTCAATCAGTTTGGTCAGTACATTTTTAAGGTTTTATTCATTTGCTCCACCCTACTGAAGCTTTGGAGGTGCCAAGGAGTGTGTAGTTCCCACTTTATTCCTAATGCCTCCACGACCTGCTGCAACACTTTAGCTGTGAAATGTGGACCCCGGTCTGAGTCTATGCAATTTACCAATCCATACCATGGGATGATATTTTCTAACACGGTTTTTGACTACTACTTGAGCCGTTTCCTTTCTTGTGGGAAAGGCTTCTACCCAGTGGGTTAGGTGGTCGACTATGACTAAGAGGTGTTTATAACTTTGCAATAAGGGCATTTCTGTAAAATCTACTTGCACGCTTTGGAATGGTCTCTGAGCCAATTCTCTCTCCCCCGGTTCTGTCTTTCTCATAACTTTCTGATTGACTTTCTGACAAATAACACATCCCTTAGTGATAGCCTTTGCTAAGCCATATACTCCTAAACATAGGTTCTCTCTTAGGAAGTGGTCACATAATCCTTGCACACCCCAATGAGTTAAACTATGTAACTCGGTGACTACCTTTCTGGCCAAAGGCTGGTTTAGAAACTGTCGCCCATCTGGAGTTAGCCACTTCCCCCCCTCTCCTTGATACAGCTCTAATTCCTTAATTGCTTTCATTTCTTTATCACTGTATGTGGGTTCTACATTTCCTTCTCCCTCTTTCTGGGTTCCTTTTAGGTTGAGAACCTTAACTGGGTCTCCCAGTCTCAATGCTGCTTCTTTTGCTGCTTGGTCTGCTAATTGATTTCCCTTCCCCTCAAGGGTATCCCCCTTTTGATGCCCTTTTACGTGCACCACTGCTATCTCTATGGGCTTTAGCACTAGTTTTATTATTTCTTTCTGCACCAGGTCTTTGCCTTTTGAGTTCAAGTACCCCCGCTCTTCCCAAATTTTCCCAAAAGTATGTACAGTTCCGAAGGCATACTTTGAATTGGTGTAAATGGTCCCACGGTCCCGTTCTAACAAATCCAATCCCCTTTTTAATGCGTAGATTTCACACAGCTGGGCTGGCCAATTAGAGGGTAATCTCCCCTTTTCTATGACTTTGATATCCTCCATGGTTAGGCCTTCAACAATTGCATACCCAGAGACCCTTTTCCCTTCTATTACCCTCGAGGACCCGTCAGTAAACAACCTTCTTCCAGAAGGTAGGGGTACACTTTCCAAGTCTTCTCTCACTTTTGTTTGAAGATTCATAAGTTCTAAACAATCATGTTCCAACTCCGGAGAAGGTTCGCCGGAGAGGAATTGTGCTGGGTTTAAATTTTTGGAGGTGGTCAATTCTAGATTCTCAGTATTTATCAGTGTGATCTCATACCTCAGTATCCTGGAATCGGTTATCCATTCTGGGGCCCTTTGGCTTAAAATTGTTTTCAGATCGTGTGGCATGTGAATCTGTATTTTCCCCTGTAAGGTTAATTTTTGGGTCTCTTCTAAAGTTGCAGTTGCAGCCATGGCTTGCAGGCAAGTGGGCCACCCTCTGGCCACTGGGTCTAGTAGTTTGGAGAGAAAAGCTATAGGTTCCCTGCACCCTCCCCATTCCTGGGTTACTACTTCATAGGCAGCTCCCCCTTCGGTGTTGACAAATAGGTTAAATTCTTTTTTAAGGTCTGGTAAACTCAAAACAGGTGCTGAGGACAGTTTGTCTTTTAATTCTTTTAGTTGTTGTTCATTCTCCTCTGTCCATTCTATGGGATCTGGGCTAATTAATTTGTCATAAAGGAATCTTACGCTCTGAGTGTACTTGTCCAGCCACAACCTGCAATATCTGAACAGGCCTAAGAGTTTTCTCACATTCTTTTTGGTTTTCGGCACTGGTATTGATAATATCCCCATAATTCTTTCGGGACTCAGCTTTTTATATCCTTTTCCAATTATGTGTCCCAAGTATGTTACTTCTGGTTCAACAAATTGTAATTTCTTTTGGGACACCTTTAGTCCCTTTTCTCCTAGAAAATTTAGAAGTTGTATGCTAGTGGCCTTTACTCTAATTTATTCTTCCCCGGATATTAACAGATCATCTACATATTGTAAAATCTGCACCTGTTTTTTCAGGGGTGAATTGCTCAAGTAATTTTTCTAGTGCCTGCCCGAATATATTGGGCGATTCACAGAAGCCTTGGGGAAGGCGTGTCCATCTCAGCTGTTGTTTCCTCCTTGTCTCAGGGTGGTCCCACTCAAATGCAAACCAATTTTTACATTCTTCTGCCAAGGGACATGCCCAAAATGCATCTTTTAAGTCTATGATAGTAAACCATGCGTGCTCTTGGGGGATTTGACTCAGAAGGGTATAAGGGTTAGGAACCACAGGGTGTTTGGTGATGGTTCTTTTGTTTATCTCCCTCAGATCTTGGACTAGCCGATATTTCCCTTCTGCTTTTTTCACTGCTAAGATAGGTGTATTATGGGGGGACATGCATGGTTCTAAAATGCCCTCCCTTAGCAGCTGTTCAATTATCGGGGCCAGTCCCTTCTTCCCCTTTGGAGATACTGGATATTGACTAATTCAAATTGGAGAAAATCCTGCTTGCATCTCTATTCTTATCGGTGGAATATCAAGGAGACCACTCCTTCCCCCTTCTGCCCAGACCTCAGGGTTTATCTCTTCTAAGTCTCTTGTAGTCAATTTCATTATTTTTACTCTCATCCTCCCCCCTTCTGGGACAACCCCTACCTTCAGCTGAACTTGTAGATCCCTCCCTAATAAATTACTTTCCACATCTGGTAAGTAAAAAAGTCAGTCGTTATTTGTTGCCAATTCCCTCGTATCTCAACATTCTCTATGACTGATGCCTTGAACAGTTTTCCCTCTGCTCCTATTACATCACACACCTTATTTCCTATTGTAACCCTTGCTGGGAGCTTGTTGATACTGGATTGATCAGCCCCAGTATCAACTAAGAATTCATATTCTTCATGTTGGGGACCCACTTCAAAATTTACTATGGGCTCCTCCTGATGGTTCATCGGGTCCCCCAATGCATAGAGCCCATGACACCCCTAGTCCTCATTATCTTCCCCATCCTCCCCTTTTAACAGTTTCTCTAGAGCATTTTGCTCATTATGGCCTCATCAAAAGATAACTTTTGGCACTCCTTCTGTATATGTTCTATCTCCCCGCAGTAGAAACACTTCCGATCATCTCCTGGCCTCTTAGGGGTAACCCAGGGTGGCAGAATCTCCTTCCTTCCTTTTTTTAATGGTGGCTTTGTGTTCCCTTTGTTTGGTGGATCTTGGCTCGACATTGCATTTACACTTTCCCTAGCTACGGCTACCATAATTTTGGCCTTTGTCTTTGTTTTCCTCCCTTCTTAAACAGACCTTTAGAGCCTCTCTCAACAACTCATTTATTCCTTTTTCTCTCCAATCTTCCATTTTTTCCAATTTTCTTCTAATGTTGGGCCACGATTTTGTAACAAATTGAGTTTTTAGTAATACTTGGCCTGCTGGGCTATCTGGGTCTATATTGGAATACAACTGAAAGTTCTTTTTCAATCTGTTTAGCCATATAGCTGGGGTCTCATCCTTTCAATGCATTCCATTGAAGGCTAACTTTGTGTTGCTACTGCAGGGAACTGACTCCTTAATCCCTTGGACTATCAAATTCCTATAATCATCCATGTTCCTCCTATCCTCCTCCCTGTTCGGGTTCCACCTTGGATCCACTGTCGGCAGTTTCTGATCACCAGGGGGGCCCATCCGATTTTCCCTTTCCCATATTTGCATCTCTGTGGTCCGAATCATTCTTACTTCTTCAGGGCTGAATAGAATTTTAAGGATGGAGTTTACTTCTCCCCAAGTGTAAGTGTTGGGGCCTAAAAATTGGTCTACTTGAGTGGACACTCCTACTGGGTCCTCCACTAAGCTCTCTAATTCCTTCTTGAAATTTCTAACCTCAGAGGCTGTCAAGGGGGCGTTCACAAATCCTATCCCTCCAGCCACTCCGCCCATTGGGACCTCTCTTAAGGGGAAAAGTTTGGTTTTTGATCGGGTATTACAATATGGTCCTCCCTGGGTCTCGGTTACTTGGGATGCAGTCATAGGCATAGGGTGTTGATTTCCCTTAGGGGAAGGTTCTGAACTAGATGTTAGCAAACTCAGTTCCCAGTTGGGAGGTGGTGCAGGGACCATGGTCGGTGAGGGAGAAGAGATCTGACTGATGTTAGAGGAAACTGAAGGTGGTGTTGCAGGATGGAAGGGGTTAGTGCTAAATTGAGGTGGTGAAATAGGAGTACTCATTGGGGGTGAAGTTGTTAGAGGACTGACCGGAGGGGGAATAGGGGTTATGGGTTGGGAAGGTTGAGAGGGATTTACAGGTGGGGCTTGAGAATTTGGGGAAATGGCCTGAGGTACCCTCTGGATGGACCGGGGGAGGGGGTAAATAGTTGAGAGGATCCCAGGTAGGGCTATCCTCTTCTTTCTCTTTTTTATTGCTTTTCTTTTCCTGCCCTTGTAATCGACAGATCTTTACTTTCTCACTCTTAGTACTTTGCTCTTGCCAGCAGGCCGCATACTGTATCTGTTCTGATTCTATGTCCCCTCGGGCTCTTAGGTGTTGGTTCAACTGGGTCTGTGATCTATCCACGGGTCTGTGGTCCCACACCATGGCCACTCCCCAGGTAGGCTTAAGGTGGGCCAAACCTCTACACAGTAATGTATCATTTTTATTTTACTTAAGGTCTTAGTGCTGTCTTCTTTGTCCCACTGCTCTAACATCTTTCCAAGTGGGCTACCTGGTGGGATGTTTCTTACCTTAGCTCTCTCCTGCTCTTTACCAATCCTCGGTTTGCTGACACAGGAACCCATTCTTACTAGGTCTAAATTAAAATCTCCTTACGGTGCCCTTACCCAAATGGAAACTTTAATATAGGGCAACACAAAAAAATTTCGACCTTCCTCCTAACCAAAACTTCCTTAATGTGCCCCTACACAAAAGTAAATTTAAAGATGGGCAACTCAAATTTTAATCCTCACTCACTCTACGAACACCCATCAGTGGCCCCAGTGACCTATCCTCAGGGTTTGGGCGCCACCCCGCCAGTGCTCGGAGTGCCCTGACTGTAGCCTGATGACCCGCCCTTAGGGCCTCAGCCACTACCTCAGCCAGCACCCTTTCCTCTCCTGTATATCAATCAAGTCCCTGTAAGCAGCCAGTCAACCTGGGCCCAGGGTTCCAGTTACCACCCACAGCCAGGCCTCGGACATACAGTGTGCGACTCACTTGCTCTCCCTATTGTTAAGTCCCTCGCACTTTGGGACTTCCTTAACTCTCACTCCACTACACCCAGACAGCGTGCTTCTGGGCACCCCTGACCAGTGCTACTCCATACCCAGAAAGCGTACCCTCCCTTGGGCACCCCCGACCAGTACGAACTTTCTTCGCACCCGGAAAGCATACCCAAAATACCCCTGGCCAATGTAGGCTCTCCACACCCGGAAAGCATACCCCCCACCTCTGGGTACCCCCGACCAGTGCACCCTCTCTTGTACCCCAACAGCTACTCCCGGGTGTTAGTCAGCGTCTCTGACTAATGTTATCCTGAACTGTAGCCTCAGACGGTACCCCTTTTACTCCCCACACCCCTACGGTTACCCCTAGCTGTTGGCCAGCATCCCTCCAACACCTCCGACCACTGCAGTTGGCCGGCATCCCTACGACATCTCCGGCTATTGCTTCTCTGGGCTGTAACCTCGGTGTGTGGTGTGTGCCTCACACTACTCCGGATTGCTTGCATGCTCGAGGTGACCTAGGCTGTCTACCCCTACAGATCTTATGGGGGGACCTATAGCCTCACGTGCTCTATGACGTGCCACTCACACACTAAACTGCCTCCGCACATCCAGAGGGGGGCCCCCTATGCCCCTGGAGATGCCTCTCTCACACTGTTTTCCTTTTGCTTCCCTCCGTTCCTGGCCAGTTCCCTCACAGGAGACTGGAACCGCGGTACTGGGAGGTCCACACGCGCTTCAGGGATCCGAGCTACCGGTCCCCATCTCACTCACACTCCTCTTGCATGCCTCCACTCCCGCCACCGGTTACTCACTGATGCTCCTAGGCGGTGTTCTGCGGTGTCCTCTTGGTCCGGGATGCCCAGCTGTCCAGGAGGTCCGAGGTCGGGTGGTACCTTCCTTTCCGTGGTCCTCTTCTGGCATGGCTTTTACATCCTGGACGAGTCCCCAAAATGTTATAAATAAACAGGGCAGGAGACGATTATTAACTCCTTATATGCCTTTATTAAAAGGGGAAAGCTCGAGGGATTGCCTATGCCACTGCTGCTGCTGCTCCCTCAAGCACTGCCAAGGAGGAGGCCTGAGTCGATTCTGCTGCTCACGCTGCAGAGCCGGGAGTTCATCCTCACGGAAGTTCCCAGAAACTCATTGGGCTCGTTTTAGTCCAGGGGTGTCTTTTTTTCCGAGTGCCTTTCAAGTTATGGTGAGGAGGTGAAAAGCCTCCACAGATAGCTTGATGTCCTGCCAGCCGGGTGGCATCCTTTGTGGGTCTGGATTTTGCACTGACTCGTTGTTGCTAGGGGATTTTGGTGTTAATTGTATTTTCAGTTCTGGCAAGGCTTCATGAGGGTCTCTGCGATTTCCATAATAGGCGTCGGTTTCGGCTTGACGAGCAGACAGGGGGCCGGCAGGGAGCAGGAAGCAGGAAGAGGGGCAGACAAAGAGCAGGCAGGGAGCAGCAAAACCTTGGCAACAGGTAAGGGCATACAAAACTGGGACTTGGGTTACAAACTGGGTACAAACTATTCAAGATAACAATATGCATAACTAGCAACAGAACATTCAACGTATGATTAGGAGTCTTTAACACTTTTAAAGTAACCATCAGCAGAACATTCAACATACAACTAGGAGTTATGGGGTTCCACCCACATCAGCCGTGCTCTCCCACAATTCGAGATTATGTCTCCCACATCTCCGGTTCTTGACTGTACACTCCATGGTTTTTGAGACTGCTGTCTCTCCATGTCTCAGCAGACACAATGCATTTTTCGGTCCATGCTCACCCCCCTGGGTGGCGCCTTCCTGGGAGCTGTGTTTGTTTCTGTGTTTGTTTCTGTGCGCTCCCCGCTCAGGTCCCACTCTGCCAGCTGGTTCTTGTCTTTGTGTATTTTGTGCCGTCCTGCAGCTGGCTGTAGCCATAGCCTTTCGCTATTTTGTGTATTCGCTGCTTGAATTTCATTTCGCTACAGGCTGTTTTTTCGCCACTTTGTGTATTCCGTCTCTTGAGTCCCATCTCGGCTTGGCCCGCGTCCTTTTTCACAGCAGGCTCGGCCGTCGCCTCCCACAATCGCGTCGGGTCATCAGATATTACAATAAGTTAGCCGAGACTCCATTTTCTTCATATGGGAAAAGCCAACTCTTTATTCACATAACTTATTTTATAGTTTTCACAGACCTCGTGTGCAACACCTATTGGCTGGTAGTTTTCTTACCACTTCATTTATTGGTCAGAAGGTGATTTGTGTGCAGGTGCTGAGATTCAGGTTGTTTACATTTTTCCTTTATGGGTTCTCATGGAACAGATCTTATTGTCTACACAGATGCACTCATTTTTCAACCCAAGAATAAGTTGTTGTGTTAACAAACCTTTCATACCAAGATTGCTTTTGCATGGGAACTTGTAAATTGCTTAACTACACTTAGAAGAGATGACAGGCTAGCTATTAATTTAGTAGAGCAGGCCTGATTTTATGAGGCATTTCTTCTACAATTCTTTTACCTGTCACAACACATGAGCTCTGTTTAAATTAGCAGCATTGTGTTTGCCTCTGGGAAATAAGTGTCTCAGGTAAAAGGATCTGCTTGAATTGCCTTTGCAAAGCCTTTCGATGAACTGCTTAGGAATGTGATCATTTCTGCCAAAAAGGAGCTGTATCATTTAAGCACTGTCATTTTTAATTGAAAGCCAACTTGTTAAAAAATACGTGAAAGTAGGCAAAAAGTGTGCTGCTTGCTAGCAAGGGTGTGCAAGGTCTGAGAGTCTGACTCGGGCTGGGACACTTAGCTTTTGTTATTCTCTTCAAGGGGCCAAAGAAAGGAGTCATGGGAAAATCCACTGATAAAAATAAGTCTGGAAACCAAGCAGAGAATTACTAAAGGAGAAAGTCAGAGAGAGAGAGAATGAATTAATAAAGAACAGAAATAGGTAAAAAAAGCAAGAAGAATAATATAAAATATGGTATAGCAAGTATATTACAGATCAGACAGCCATCCATCACATCTGAGTGGATTATTCTTAACTAAGTACGTATGGGCAAAGTATTTAATTTTTTTTTCATGTAGAAAATTACTTGGAAAGAAGAGTGTTGGGAAAGAATTAATTAATGGTGAGAAAAGTATCTGTGCTGGAGGTTGAACCCCCGACACAGAGTTGTGCATGGGTGAGCCAGGTGAATGCAGACATTATTAATGAGGATTCAGTTGGGCTGAATTTTCTGTCTTTTTTCTTCATAATCTTAAAACATCCAATAATTTCCCTCAGAGGAAATAAATTTTCTTCAAAACTGTGTATTTTCTTCCTGTGCACGTGTATCTTTTTCCTTCTGGTCTGGAATATAGTTTTGCACAGGAAATTTAAAACCATCTTTTATACCAATCTGCGTCAGCAAGACCATTGCATAGTTTTCTCCCACCAACTCCCGCCCCCCCCAAAAAAACCACAAACCCTTGCAAATCCTTTATCTGATTTTCCAGTAATGAATTCATTAGTTTACCTGCAGATGAGTTGTTCATTTTGAGTGAGAGTTCTCCTTTCCAACACAACACCCATGGGACTCGAGTTTAGTGGCAGAATTGCTGAAAAGAGATGTTTGCAGAATTCTTTGCACCTCGGTGGCAGAGCCAAGAGGGAGTGTTTGAGCCCTCAGTGGGGTTTGCTGCTCTCATTCTCTGCTGTCTCTGGGAGCTGCTGATGGCAGATGGTTTTCACTATAGTTCATCCTGCTTGATTTCTTTTTCCTACCAAGCTTAAGAAAGATGTTCCCTAAAGTTTCTAACTTCACCTCAGCTGTAGAAGTAGCAGCAGATATTTTGGGGGTGTTTTGTGGGGAA
Organism: Phylloscopus collybita; assembly: GCA_027886175.1. Lineage (NCBI taxonomy): Eukaryota > Metazoa > Chordata > Aves > Passeriformes > Phylloscopidae > Phylloscopus > Phylloscopus collybita. The sequence continues at coordinate 9,128,395 of JAJNNQ010000057.1, forward strand.
ATGCACACCTTTCAGATTTGTTTCAGCTTGAAGATGATTTGAAGGTACATGTTAAAATTGTCCTGAAATTTTTTAACACCAAGAAGAAAAGCATCAGCATGAGTGAAAAATATTTGAGATTGTCAAGTGGTGTGAAATATAAGAGTAGAGGGTTAGCACAGAGGCTGTTTCCTCCAGTCTAAATTAAGTACTCAGTCAAACCTTCCCCATGAACTGAATCACACTTGATGGAAATGACCCATTTATAACAGTTTTGCCAAGGGTTAGCTCATGACAGCTGAGAATTTGGGCTTTTTTGGTGATTTTTGTCTCAACATTTGCAGCTTGTTATAAAAAAGTTTTAAAGCCTTATGGAAAGTTCATCTTATTTTGTATCTGTTGGGATGGAGCAGCCACAGAGCCAGGTCAGCTCGTGATGCCCCAGAGTGCCCAAGATCAGCTTCTCCCTGGCTAAAGCTTGCAGTGGAGGCAGGCTGTGTGTCTCAGGTTTGCAGCCTGGTTCCAGAGCTCTGCACACTCCTGGTCTGAGCAAGGGGAGAGGGGATGGAAGGAGGCAAACATGGAGGAGCCCCAGGGCTCTGTGTGGGAGCACTGGAACATCCCAGCATGTCAGAGCCACCCTGTGTTGCATCACTGGGGCAGCACAGCCAACCCCTCTGCAGGTCTGTGCTGCTACCAGCGTGGGTGACATCTCCATGGTCCTTGGTATGGCCACAGAAACCATGTTCCAGCAGCCTGTAGAATTCATGGTATTTTCAGAGCCCAGAATGCTCCTGTCTGACTTTGGTCTGATCTATTGAGCTGTACCAGTCTAGCCCTAAGAGCAGGGATGACTGAGATGCTAGACTCAATGTAAAGTTTTAAGTGCATTTTGTTCAGATTGTTTTTATGAGACTTTAAAATACTTTTCATTTCTGTACTAGAATTACTTTTCCATATCAGCAGATAAGTTTACCTAAAACTGCTTTTTGTTCCCAGAGCTGATTTTCCAAGTCACCGTTTCCCAGGATGTGAGTTGTCCAAACCCTGCCCTTATCTCCTTTTCAGGAAATGGTGTGGAACCTGCAGCATCTTATCAGAGACTCGATTTTGTGAAAACAGCAGTTGCTTCTGTGCCTTCTCAGAATTGGGGTCCAAGAACTGGGGTTAAGTGAAAACATTGCATTAGCATTTCTCAGCAGGATGTGAGTGCTCAGAGATGCTCAGCCTTCATCACATTCCTACATTCCTGCTCAGGGCACGCGTTGGGGATTGGCACTGGTGGATGTTGCACCAGCCCAGCTAAAGAAGGTGGTAATTTATTAATGCTGATTTGCTTGTTTAAATGAGGCCACTTTTTTTTCTCTGTGAATTTCATCTGACTCTTGTTTGTTGCTGTTTGAGTTCTGCTGTTCATTTTCAGCCCATTTGTTCCGTAGGAACCATCACTGGAGCTGCATTCCCACTCAAACCTTTACCAGAGCTTTATGTTTCTCTCAGCCACTCCCAAGGAACAAAATGCCTTTCTCTTGCAGGGAAGAATATGAGGAAGTTGTTGAATCAGAACAAGCAGCATCATCATGGCCTGGTGGCTCCTGGGGCGTTCACTCAGGTTTGAGGTTTTGCCTGCCATGACAACTGATCTTTACTCTTGATGTTGCTCCCTGCCTACGCTGTGCAGCTGAGGGTAACCTTACCTGTCGGATTATACCTTTTTCTGATCCAGAGATGGGGCTTCTGAGAAGCATTTTAAAAACTTTTATTCAATTTTCAGTCTCATATGAAGGGTAAGACAGTACAGATGTTACAATTCACACCATCACAATCAGAAGCCAAACTATTTCCTAAATACATTATAAGCATTTCTTGGCCTATCAGCTTTTGCCACACAATGCTGCTAATGCCTTAAAAGCCAATCATCTAAAATTATTCCTCATGGGTCCTACTACAATATATCTTGCATAGTTCTATTTCTCCAAAGTATCTAGTCTATTTGCAAGGCCATCATTTCAAACTTGTTTCTAGTTCAATTTCTCTCTCAACAATGTCTGTCCTATTCCATGGCCTTTCTAAGTCAGCATTTTTTATCTCAAAGTTTGCATACAGATGCACAAGATCATGTGAGCCTTCTGTCAGGCTTTGAGAATTCTCTACAAATCCATTTCCCACATTACTCACATTTTCAAGGTGGAAGAGTGAAATGCAGCTGGAGGAAGGTCCTTATATCATGACCAGACAATCAGGGTGATCAGGGCTGCCCACCAAGTGAATGCTTCAATGTGGTGTCAGAGCAAGGGTGCAGTGAACAGGGTCTATGAAGGTTTTGCTGTAGAAAGAAGGGGAATTTTGTTTATTCCAGCTGCAGCCTGCAAACCAGGTGATTTTAGGCTCTGGTTAGGATGACCCTCATGGCAGGCAGATATTTTGAAGTCTGTGTCATGGGCATGTTGTTGTCTGGCTCACGGGGAGCAGGGGAAGCAATATGTGGAGTGAGGGCCAACTTCCCTCCCTTTTGCATAGTTTCATGGGAAGGATATTATAGTGCTGCTGGCTAATTCATTGTGCTTGTTCTCAGAAAGCCACCTGGACAGTAGCACTTCTCCTCCAGTCTCATCTGAGCCATTCCACACAATAAATTACTGTCAGTCTGTGGTACATCTGCACTTGGAGCTCTCAGACCTCTGAATATTGATAATACCCAGTGTAATAAATGATCAGTTAATGCAAGGCCAGAACAAAATCAGCTTTCCAAACCTCAGGACTAAGATAATTTGGTCAGAACTAAGTACCCAGGGAGTGCATTAAGCACAGCCTTGTGCTGGGGCTGGGAAGGCTGAATGCTCTGTATGGGGAAGGTGGACAATGGGAGGGATCAGCCCTGTTCTGCTGCCTGGGATGGGATGCCCAGGAGAGAGAAGGCCAGGGTGATGCTGCAGGTATCTGACTGGATGGGGCACAGTGAGGCATCCCAAGGGTGTTGGGTCCCCCCATGCTCTGCTTTTGCCAAGCAGCCTTGGAAACTGGTCCACTTAGCACTAAGTTCTGGTTGTCAAGACAGCCACAACACTCAGAGTGCTTCAATAAAAACTTCAGAAGGCTTCAAGCATCAGCACCTTGTTATCTAGAAGTCTCCCATGGGCAGCTCCACACAGCTCTAGCTCTTTCTCTCCATCTTCTCTCTTCCTTCTGCAGTTCTGCCTCACTCCTTCCTGTCCCTAGCACAGCCACCTAACCCCATCTGTCCCTCATACAGCACCTTACCCTTTCTGTCCCTTGCACAACCTCCTATCCCTTCCTCCTCACACCACAACCAACAGACTCCAACTGACTCTCTACCAGCTACCTCACTCTTTATCACACCCATAGCTGGGAGGGCAAGGCTGTTCCCACTCTTGGATAATCAACACAGCTGCAATATATCAAGGGGAAGATTGCCTTCAGCACCATCTGTCTCTCCACACTAAGTCATTCTTTATTTAAAACAACATATGCTTATTGAGCACTTTTTTTTCTGTCTCACTGCTTTTGAATATGTTGTTGTGGTTACAGTGACCAGTCATGCACTTTTCTGAGCCATTAACTGGTAAAAGCATTTTCTTTTTACATCAAGAAGTGATAAGGGCTAAGTTAAGACCTCCTTGAAAGTGTTTTCCTGTGAGGAAGGTTCTCCTGTGTATCAGACAATGCCTGTGTTCTTTGAGGTCAGTCTCTTCAGAAGTAACTGGGAATCTGTCCTTGTTTACCCTGGTGATAGCCAGAAGTGGCTGCAGTTCTGTGCACTGAGCCTCTGGACACATCTTAAACCTTCTGGGTAGGGCCAGGAGAAGGCATGGCCAGGGCAGAGCTCATCTGGGAACCTGCTGTGTGGGTTAAAATTCTGCTTTTTCTTACCAAGATTATTTTTTTCAAGGAAAAAAGTTGATAAAGCTCTGGAGATCTTCCTTACAATTGGGTTACAATAGTTACTGCAAATCTCCCACTTGACTATAAAAAACCTGCTCTGCTCTTAATTGGGAAATGTGCTCCAAGTGCATAAGGGGCAGGCAACATTTCGAACTTGCTGGGATCTGAAAGGCATCAGGAGAAATCATTAAATGAAACAGATGTTTTCCATCTGACAGTCAGTCCAAGGATAGTGGTTAGACCCTTGGATGGAAGTTAATGAAGCACTGAGCAGTGCTTTCCTCTGCTCCTGGCTCTGCTCACAGCCTCCCCCAGTGTGGGGCATCCTGTGGCCAAGGTCACTGGGACTGTCTGCATGTGGCAGTGGCCCCAGCCCAGAGCCTGCTCACAGCAGCATTACCACACCATGTCAGAAGGCTCTGCTCCCCCCAGGACAGTCCTTCTGACCTGCAGTGATGTTTTCCCCATTAAGTCCTTGCAGTGTTTGAGTAGCTGGTGTTGTCCACAGTACAGAAGGGCAGAGTCCCCTGCTTCAGAGAGAGGAAACCTCTTCCTTTCCTCATGCTCCTGCTGTGGTGGAGAGGCTGGGAGCAGAGCTGGGCTCATCCCACACCAGCGCAGGGGATGCAGAGCTCAGGCCAAAGGCAGGAACAGCACGGGGAGCAGCCCCCACGTGGGAGCTGGCTGACTGGAGGGGCCAGGATTTTGGGTGGAGAGGGTCACTACAATCATTCCTGGCAGTATTGGGTCTGAAGATGAGTCAGGCAGAGGGACATGGGGACTCATCAGGTTCTGCACAGGTGCAATTGCATGTTAAGTCAAAAGGCAGTAAAATAAAAAGGGAATTTTTGGGCAGATTCTTGGTAACAATGCCTATTCCTGAGCCCTTACAGCTTTGAGGGTCACTAAAAATGCTAATACTTTGCCTTCACAGTCATAAAAATAAAAATTATCTTTTCCCTACAAAAGGCCAGGCAGTAAAGCAGATGGAATCAAGAAGTATTACAGCTCAGTGTCAGCCAGAAGGAACAGCTGAGACTAATCAGCTTTCATTTAAAAGTATAGCATTCCCACTAACCTCTTGTTGCTGCTGGCTTTATATTCTTATTTCTATTAATCACTGCTATTATGAATCTGAATGGATGACAGCTCTAAGAAGATCTTTGGGGAACCAGGATCAGGGATGCTCTGGATGAGGTACTCTATGAAGACATCTGCAAAAGAGGGCTGTTCATCCATAAGGATAAACAAAGACTTCATGAAAATAGGTTTCAGGAGAGAAAGCTGGGAGATAGATGGATGTATCCAGAAGAAAAGCTAGAAGTTTTGATTTCTAGAATTTCTGAGAAAAGACTATGAAAGTACTACTATTATGACTAAAAAACCCCATTTCAAAATGGCAGTTTCAGTCTTTTGTTGTATAACAGCCTAAACGTAGCATTTTAAGAGTATCAGGAGCCGACTTCTAATATTTTATGTTGTAAAAAGATACAGGATTTTGGTGCTTTTCATACTGATTTCAAATAAGAACACGTTTTGTTGTCCTGCTATTTCCCATGGGACTAAATTTGTTTTTACTGGCTGTAGTGATACCTTATAATGCAGAAAGAGGTGAATGAGTTTTGGGGAGCAGCTGGGCTCCAAAGAAGTCTGTGGAGGGCTGGCAGGGCTCAAGGCAGCCAGGCCAGGCTGTGCCCAGCTGGGGATGGCACAGCCCTGTGCTGGGTAAGTGCAGAACTTGGGAAAGGCTGGGCAGAGCTTTTATACTGTGTGTAGGACAAGAGATTTGGGCAAGTTCTGTGTTTACAGATGTGGTTGTCAAGACAGCCACAACACTCAGAATGCTTCATTAAAAACTTCAGAAGGCTTTAAGCATCAGCACCTTGTTATCTAAAAGTCTCTCATACCTTTTCTCTGTTGCAATCTCACAGGCAGCTCCACACAACTCTCAGGGTCTGTCCATTTATGCCAGCAGCTAGGCTGTAGACTCAATGCCTCAGCTCTTCTCTCTTCCTTCTGCAGTTCTACCTCACTCCTTCCTGTCCCTAGCACAGCCACCTAACCCCATCTGTCCCTCATACAGCACCTTACCCTTTCTGTCCCTTGCACAACCTCCTGTCCCTTCCTCCTCACATCACAACCAACAGACTCCAACTGACTCTCTACCAGCTACCTCACTCTTTATCACACCCATAGCTGGGAGGGCAAAGCTGTTCCCACTCTTGGATAATCAACACAGCTGCAATATATCAAGGGGAAGATTGCCTTCAGCACTATCTCTTTTTGTCTCCCCACAATCTGTCTCCCCACAGGAATTGAGTAAATTCCTGATATAGAAATATGTGCTTTGTGCAGTTGCTGTATTGATCCCCTGCTCAGCCCATTAGTGGTGACAGTGAGGAGTAGGAACTCCTGCAGGCTGTACAGAAAGTTGTACTGGGTATTTCACTTTCAGAGCCCATGGAAAGATCTTGCCATGGGAGGAAATGCCCAAAAATTCAGAGAGGATTTTTTTTTTTTTTTGGAGGGGGGGGCAGTCGTATTCCATTCAAAAGGACATTCTTGAAATCCACTGTAAATTCCTGCTTTTGGTCAGCAGTCATAGAATATTTCTAGCTTTCCCTGGTCTTACTCATATCTGGAGCAGAGAAATACTTAAGTGAGTTTGTAGGGAAGTTTGTGAAAGTGATCACTGAAAAATCTGTAAAAAACAAGATAGACCTCATCTCTTCTAGGAAGAAGCCAGCTATCAGTAAAAGAAATCAAACCACAAATAAAGGTTCTTAAGTTTTGAAAGAGAAGACCTTAAAAAAGCAGTGTCATTTGTCCCCAATCTTTCCTATGCTGAAGAAGAGATGAAAAAGAAAAATTTTCCTTTTGTTTTCCAAATATAATAATACAATAAAAATAGGTCATGCCACTTAGTTTGAAAGAGGCCATGGTTTCAAAAAAATCAGTGCTTCTAATTTGTGTATTTCTTGTGGGTTTTATCACTCAACACCCACATTACCTAATTATATACACCTCAAATCAAAACTGAAGAATAGCTTGCTTATTAAAATCTGCCACTACTGTTAGAAAACATGTCACTGCCACACATCTTGTTTCTGGCTTGCCTTGTCACCAGTGCTGCCACCTCAACACCCTGCTTGCCTCTTTTACCAGGTCTGTTCCTGTGTGGGTGGGGATGGGGAGAGCAGCCCTGGCTGGATCCCCCTGCAGAGCATTAAGCAGAACCGAACGGGGAGTGACACAGAGATCCACATCTCTGCCACTTCTCTGATCTGCTATCTTTGCAGCCATTAATTACCTATTAGTTCACTTCTCAAAGGCATTTTTTTTTCTGCTGCTTTCATCTTTTCCCCTTGTTCTTATGCATTCTCTTTCATACTTGTCATGGAGGAATATTGGGAGGGAAAACTTTTATCTCCTCCAATACTGGATTTTGCTTCACAATGTTATTGCTGTGTCTGCAACAACCCAATTTCCTCCTCCCCTGTACATACCTTTATTGCTGAGTTATTACCCAGGTAAATTTTCTCTCTTGCCACTGCCGTTTGACACAAGGTGATTAGTTTAATAACAGGGGTTATTTTTCAGAAGCTCCCTAGAAAGGCTGATAGACAAAGGTGCCTCCCACATGTGGCAGTGTAGCTTTATTATAACTGCATTTCACTTGTTGGCATTTATGCTGAACCATGGATATGATTCCTCAGGTTGAGATATATTGGCAAGAAGAAGAAATAGCAACAAAGAAGCAAAGAGGCTATTCCTTAAAGCTGAGCAAATACAGACAAAAAATGCTAATATTCTCTTGATTTAAAAATAAATTAGCTTTAGCTGTTTTTCCATCCCCTTTGGCATTTATTTTCCAGAACTCTGCATCCCATCAGATTATACTAGTATAAGTGTTCTCAGAAAGCTCATTTTTAGCTAGTATACTGAATCATTTGTATGACCCCAAGGGATCAGTTCCTTGTAATTACACAAATAAAGTACTTGACTTGTATCTACACACTGTAACTGGGGCAGTGGGCAACTGGTGATGCACATTAGCCACATTTTACTGGGATAGTGATCACCAGCAGCTCCTCCCTCTGATTTCCCTTCCAACACACCAGGGACTCATTTTGTCAAGGCATGGAGAAGCATTCTAGCGCAGAGTGCCTAACTGATTTTTAAAACCATGGTAGCACCTTGATGCTGGTGCAGCCCAGTTCCCTTCTGATGCCAGCCAGGTGCTGGTGCCAGCAGTTTGCCATTGCCAAGAGCTCAGTTCATGCAGCCAACACCAGGGTGAAAAAAGCTTTATCAGGTAAAAATACCCTAAAGTTTTCACTGCCCTCTTGGCCTCTGCAGTCGGGCAGTGCAAGTAGAGGCACCAAGGTGTTGTAGAGGAACCTCTCCCTCCAGAAAGCAGTAATAGAGCAATAACAAAGCTCCAGAAGAGTCGGTCTGAAGATGCCACAGAATCATCACACAATCACAGGATGGCCTTGGTTGGAAGGGACCTTGCAGATCATCTCGTTCCAGCCCCTCCAAGGCAGGAACACCCTCCACCAGTCCAGGCTGCTCCAAGCCCCATCCAGCCTGGCCTTGAGCACCTTCAGGGATGGGGTGTACCCTGCTGTCCTTGGTGTGTAGCTTTTCTCAGAAGGCAGTGCAGCTAGTGCAGCTGCTCCAGTTGGAACCTGTAGAAAACAGGAACAAGCTGTGAGTGTAAATACAGCATCAGTCTCCTCCTCTTTGCTGGGACGAGTGCTGCCCTCCTGCAGGCAGGACCTTGGACCCTCAGCAGCTGCTCCTGAGCCTTTGAACTCTGGAAAAGGCAGATGTGACCATGGTCCTTGTGGAACTTGAGACTGGACACTCCTCTGCTAGTCCTAGCTAAATCCTGCTGCATCTTCTGAGTGTGAAAAGTTGTACAGAAAAAGACAAAATACAGGTTTAGCAATGTAGCAGCAGGTAAGGAGAGTACAAGTACTGGGGCAATTTCAGGGCATTTTATGGGTTTAAAACCCAAGAAATCAAGACCCTCAAAACTCATCTTGCCCTCAATGTGCAGGAGGAGCTTGGTGGAGTCAGCAGAGACAGAAAGAGTCTGTACTAAAAACAGTAGTGGTGCAAGAAGTGTTCTGGGGTTTTAATCCATGCTGGGCAATAAATTCCTCATTAGCCTTGGGCAAAACCTGTAAGAAGTGGGTTTTCATTTCCATCTTTGTGAAAATGCTCATGTGGGAATAACATCTGAGCACTGGGAGGTGCTGCTGGCAGACAAGTTCTGTTTCTGAAACCAAGGAGCAAACACAGGGAGCCAAGTGTCGTGATGAACCAGGAAAACACATTCCTGAAGCACTGCAGCACTGCCAGGAGTTCACTCCAAGTGCTGAAGTTGCTGCTGAATCTGAAATGCACTTCGGCTCGAAGGATTTACTTTTTAAATACAATTTTGAACATTCCATCATTGCTGCCTGTCTCTGCCCTGCTCTGCTCCCCTGATTTCTTCCTGCCTCTGATGAATATTTTTCAGCCTTATCATATTTATTTTTTGATCTGAAGTTTCTTAGGGCAAGTAGATCCTTTTTGCATGCCTGGGATATGCCCAGCATACCCAGAAAACTAAAAGTAAATGAACAACAACAATATTGTAAAGGTCTCTGACAATGAAAGGCTGATTTATTTATGTGCTGTGGTAGAAGGTAGTCCAGTAATGGATTAAGACTTGCAAAAGGATAATAAAACCAACTTAATTTAAATACTTTTTTTTTTATAGCAGTGACAATGGAAATTGGGGAGTTTAAAGGGTTTAAACCTGTTGTGCTTTGCATCTCTCTCTGTGTGCCTGTGTTGTAAGAGTAGATTAGTAAATCACTGATCCAATGCATATTTTAGAGGTATCATATTAAAACCCCAATGATGAACTAGTCTATACACCATTCAATTCTTAGGTTATAAGCCTTTTCTTTATATAAATCACATGAATTATTTAAAAATATATAAATAATTTCCCTGTCTGCAGAAGTAATTCAGCCCTTTGCATTCTTGCATCACAGACTGCAGCTGCTGGGAGCAGGAAAGGTGTATCTCTTAAAAGACTATTTTTTCTATGCACACTTCAATATGTAAATGTGATTACACTCAGATATTATTTAGTAGTCCTCATTCTCACAATGGAGTGCAAACATTTATTACTTCTAACAGGTGTAATCACTGTTCTGACAAAGTAGGAGATTGCACATGGTGCTTGGCTCATTTCAGTATGTTCAGCTTCCCAGTGTTTCCTGAGCAGTGAGTCTGTCCCAGGCCACTCTGGCAAGTGCCAGGCTTGAATTTGGCAGCTGCAGTGTCCTGACCCCAAAGGGTGCTGGCTGATTTGCAAGGTCAGACCAGGTGCTGTCCACAACAGAAGATCACATCTAGACCATCACTTGGCACAGCTCTTTTGTCTTTTTTCAGTAACGATCAGGTTTCAGTGACAACAGTGAGCTCCAATGCTTTCGCTTGTTTGAGACAGTTGTGTGAAAAACCTGCAGCAGCCCAGGGAGCAACACCAATTAATGAGGTGGCTGCACTTTACCAGATACTGTTTTAATTTACTCTGTACTTTGTCCAAATATAAGTTTTTAAATATATCAGTTTTCTTTCTCAGGCTGAAGTTTGTGGGAAAGTTCCAGCTCTTTTCACTGCTATTATTTCCAATAATTAGACACTTTCTTTTGTTTATTAAGTCAGAGACTTGGTATGGGACTTTCTTAAGTCTCCATAATATCTGAGACAAGAAATTTTCATTTGCTCTTAATATCTGAGACAAGAAATTGTCATTTGCTCTGAGTTCAGTTTGTACTTTTGCCCTTGCTGTGGGGGGAAAAAAAGTAGTTTGACTTTGGCATGAGCTTCTGTAAATCTCTCTTAGCAGATATCCAATAAAAACATATTAGGATTTGGCAGATAAGTTTTTCCCCAAATGAGTTTGTTTTGAGCAATAGAGCTAGGGTGGAATATTTTTTTTTTCCCTGGGACATTTGGGGGAAAGACAAGAGAATGGCAGAAGTGGGGCAGGAGGAAGGAGTCAGCAACGGTGGGGAGTGGAAGCAGAAGGTGGAGACAGGCTGGTGGGGCAGAACAGTTTCACCTCACAAGTGTGCTTCTCCTTTCCCATGCCAGGTTTCTTCAGTTGAAATGGGATTTTTTGGTCTGGAAAGCAGCTGACTAAATACATTTTTCCTGCTTTCTGTTACTTTGCACAGATGAGAAGCAGCATCCCAGGTTCCAGAGTGCTGCCCTCACTGCAAACACAGCAGCAGAGGGGTTCCCCCACAATGCCCAGCCAGGTTTTTGTCTATCACCCATGCTGCTAACTTCTGCTGGTCATGCCATAGAAGAGAAAGGCCAGGTTCCTGACAGGAATCCTCCTGTGTCCCCGTTGCAGACCAGTGCTGCAGGAGCCCTGGTGTAAGGGAGGGTGGTCCCAACCGTGGCAATCGTGTGCTTTACCTGTTCCCAGTGTGAATATTTTGGTTGTCTAGTTAAATTCTCAGAGAATGCAAATTTTTCAGTGGCAGTTGTAGGAGCTTGATGGTGGAAAAACAAAGTAGGAATTTTTAATGTGCATATAATTGTAAAGAAGAATTTTTTTAGTGTGGGAGATCAGCGGCAGTGCAGAGTAATAATCATCTTAAAGGGTGACTCTCTAGAATTAGTTATTTTGTTTGAGTCCTTTGAAATGGTTCCCATACTATATAATTATCATAAAATTTAAGTGCTTCCTGAAGTGATAATGTGTGCATTTTTGCATTCTTATGTAAATGCTTTAGCAGTTTCCAGTGTCAAATTGGAAATGCTGTTCAAAAACAGGTAATGGCTTTGCAAAATCTAGGGGAAGAAATTCATCTTTTTCTTCCTCATCATTTTCCAGTTTTCATTCTGGGCTTTCCTGGCTGTGTTTGCAGCTCTGACAGCAGCTGCTTTTCAATAACAAACATCCAGTGGTGGGAGACACTGAAGTGAAGAGCTGAATCTCACCAGCTGGAGCTTTAAAAGACAAGAGACCAGCAGACAAACTGTTACAACCTGCAGAAAGAAAGTAATTAGTTTGTAGACCAAATTAATCCTAGGCAAAGCCACCTAGGAATAATTCTAAAAACATTGCACTGTAATGAAAGTGCAGGAATCCCTGCTAAGATGATAATTTTATGTGGCGGTGCTGTGAACATGAGTAGCTGGTCCCTTTGGGCACCTGTGACTGTGGCAAAGGCTGGAGCAGGGATCAGTGAAATGATCTCCAGACAGTGAAATGGGAGATCAGCCAGTGGGGAAATGGAAAGATGATCACCTTTTCTGATGGACAGGCTCACCTTTATACTTTTAACTGCAGGCTGCTTTCGCTCTGCTCGCTCCTGGCTGGCTGCAGCTGTGACTTGGAAATAGAGAGCCACAATTCAGAGGCAGAACTGATCCAAGGCACTTTAGATACCTCAAGAAAAAATACAACAGTAGTTTTCAAACTAAACCTGGGACCTGGATTTCAGATTCCTCCTTGTAATACAGTACACAGCATCTGTCGATCTCATGCCAGTTCTTTAACCGTTCTTAAAACTTTCTGAAGCAGAGATACAAGGTTTAGTTCTAAAATCAGTGCTCACATCATTCACCTTTTTGTATGATTCAGGGACAAAGATTTCACTCAAACCCTCCTAAGTCCTTTCAGGGAGTTCCCTGTCTGTTCAACAGGTAACACTGTCAGAGAAATGGAGATGGAGATGGAGATGGAGATGGAGATGGAGATGGAGATGGAGATGGTTCTTTGACTCAAATTCTCAGGAAGCCTGAGAGACTTGCTGGTGCAGAGGTCTAAGTCAGGTAGTGGTCATACCTATGTCTGAATGTAGTGTTTTTCTAATTTTTTCACTGTGAGAGAACTCAGAACAGCTCTCCTGTTGAAATGTTATAATACAGAGATCCACAGTGTTTGATTCATGGAGCAAGTGTCCCACAGCATTCCCAGAAATCTGTGATTGCAGTCCAGGCTGTCTTAGGTTAGGGTTTTAAATTGCACCTCCCAGAGACATTTGGGTGTCTTCCAAGCTTAAATTAGGTTTACAAGTGTTTTACCAGGGACCTCTTTCTCCTCTGCTGCTTAGACAACAGCAGCATGGTGTTTCCCAAAAGTCTGGCTCCAGAGTAATCTTTTACACAGCTCAGGGGCAGCAGGGAGTCATAAACCAGCCAAATGACAGACCTGTGCAAAGTCCATATCACTGCAGAAGAAACCAGAGCTTTGTTAGCTTATCTGTGTGTTCAAGTTGTCTCCTGGAAGGACAGGTCTATTTCTTGGCTTCATTGGCTCATTGGAGGCCTGTTAAGGAGGAAGTGCTGGAAAACTTCCCCAAAACTTAAAATGCTTACAAGACATGCATGTATGTCATTTAGGGAGAGAAATTTAGCCTGTTCTCTGCATGTGTCCCTTCGTAGGTGGGGTCTTCACCTGCTGAAACAAATGTGTTCTACCAGTCAGCATCAGCTCTCAAGTAAAGGGCCACTCTTACATCTCATCTCCCCTGTATAATCCTTTATTATCTTGTTATTAAAGTTTTTGCCATCTGAAATCTCTCAGATCTCACAATTAGCCTACCATCTCTAATATAAACATCCCTCTGAGACCCTCTTAGCAGCATATGGTCAATAGCGTCATTGAAGGAGCTGTGAGGGTGGAGAAATTCCAAAGAGCATCACTGCTCTGTATCAAGAAGCAGGGTTTGGCTGCCAGTAATGCTCTGGCACTGTCAACCTACTGAGGTTTGAAAAACATCCACCCATGGCATGTATGAATAAACAGATTTCAGTACATCAAGCTCATTTGGAAAGGTCTCATTATCATTTGGTCAGAGGTGCTGGTTTGGTCAGGATGGCGCTAACCAGTTCCTTGAACCTGTAACATTCACATTATTATTAAGCTCAGTTTTTATATATACACTTTGTAGTAAGCAACTGAGCTAAATTAATTGTGACAAATATCAAATATCCTGGGTTTCTGAAAGCAAGATGTCTGTGTGTCTTTGCAGGCTACCTGAACATTAGGAACTAACCAAAATGCAGTAAAGGCATGGGTAATATTTACCTTGGTTAAAATGCATTTTGGATCAGGTTCTGGAGGAGTCACTGCTTTTGTTGAGTGTAATGTCCTGCTTAAGTTTCCAACACTGACATTATCCATATTAACAACTATGCTTGCAATGTAATGCTTCAGAATAAAAGCCTAATTAATAGGCCTGTTAGTTTGGTATTATTTTTTAGTGTATATAATCCCAGTCCAAAACCTGCTGCACTTATTACTTTACAAAGCTTTCCAGGGGATTCCCAAAATACATTTGGCACTGTTGCTGTAGGGGAGGCTGCTCTGAGGCAGCAGTTCCAGCACAGACAGTGCCCAGGGCTGTGTGGGGAGAGCACAGAGGCTGGGGCACTGCTGGGGGCTCTCAGGACTGAGGGATGGGTGTTGCACTTGGACACAAAATAAAGATGCTTGACTCCACTTTGAAGCAGAAGAAAACCAGAAGGCTTTATTGTCTAATTTTTAGTACCTTTTATAAGGTGTTCTGATACAGACTTAACATGATTGGTAAAAGGGAACAACACCTCTCTAGTCCCACTGGTGGAACAAGAGAAACACAATCAGCACAGCTGTACAGATTTATTTTGAGAACATAAGTTATTTACAGAAATTGTCCTTGAAATAAAGAGTCTCCTGAGAAATCTTCCCTTGGGAAGAAATCAGCCACTGGCAGGCTTAAAACCTTTCAGACTCAGAAATATCAGGCCCACAGATGGGCTGAGCCAGAGCACCAGAAATGTGCATCCACATGAACACAGCCAAAGGGCAGGGCTAGCTTTTCCTGTGGAACAGACTCTCAGCTGACAGCCAAGCAGGAACCTGTTTGATGTAGTGTGGCATTATTCCTTCTCCTGCAACTCCTGCTGTTATTTATCTTCCACTTGCAGCCTCTCACAGTCACTGAACAATTTCTGGTGTGCAGAAAAAGAGCTCATTCAGCAGCATCTGAGCTCTTCCTCTGGTGCAGACCCCGTCTTCTTCAGTGTCAGCAGAGGCTGGAGGTTTGGGGAGGTCCAGGCGGAACAGAGGCTGTGTTTGGGAGAGCTGCTGCCCAGCTGTGGGTGGGAGAGCTCTGCCTCCTCGAGTTTCCTATCAGGAACACAGGATGGCACCTCAGCAGGGCAGCAAAGAACGAGGGGATCACTTTCACATTGATTTACCCACCTGCATCGTACAGACAGGCGTTCAGGCAGGCTGCAGGTTAGCACAGAGACAGCATTCCCTGCTGTCACTGCTCCCACAGGAGGCATGTTAGAGCACTGTCCCCACTTGTTCTGACTCTTGTTCATTCAGCTGCTCTTCCCCAAGAGAGAAAGCTTTGTGTGCTTTCTTGATTTTCCACAGAATTTAGGAGCATCCACTGCAGATTTAGAGCTTGCTGCAAACACTGATTAGATTATTGTTTTCCAGCCCCTTAAGATAAATGTGCATGAATTCATGGGTGTCAGTCCAAAGGAGATCTCTTCCATCTCCCAGGCTGCTATCCTGTATCTGGGATCCAGCAGTAAAACCCATTCTCCTCTCACCAGCCCTGCTGCTCCCTCCAAGCCTGTGTGGGGAGTTCCCCGTGCTGGGGAGGCTGGGCCAACTGCATTTTGGTTAGTTCCTAATGTTCAGGTAGCCTGCAAAGACACACAGACATCTTGCTTTCAGAAACCCAGGATATTTGATATTTGTCACAATTAATTTAGCTCAGTTGCTTACTATGAAGTGTAAATAGCTTAATAATACTCTGCAGAGCCAAAGGAGGAGCTGGGGGCCAACTCTCAGAGCAACAAACCATGAGCAAATCCTGACAACAGGGCAGCTATGCTGTGCTGAGCCTCTGCCTCCTCGTGGCCCGTGAGATGCCACTGGCCATGTCCAGCAAATGGCAGTGGGCTCAGAGTTTGGCCATTAGAACAACTGGGATGAAGGGCTGTCTGTGACTGAGAGAAGGAGATGATCCCCACACTTTAAAGGGATTTGTTTCAACTTAGTTATTTTTTCAAAAGCACACACTTAAATGACACACTTAAGTTGAGGACATTCTGCTCAACAGCTGTGTTGGAGAGATTTGATTTCTAGCAGTTATAATTGACATCAATACCAGGATTTGATGTCAATTAAAACTGCTAGAAATCTGATTGCAGTGTCTTGCAGGTTATCTGTGTAATAATGGATTTGTTATAAAATAGGTTGCATAGCATCTTTGGGGCTCTGCTCTAGTTCTGGGCAAGAAAGCTGTTCGAGCTGCTTTTTGCATCTTTCTCCCTTCCTTTAGTATTTAAGCTTGGGTACACTGACTAATCAGAGGGTCAGAAATACCATAAAATTGGACTATATTTATCAGAGACACAACTTAAAAGATAGAGAACTTTTCTACAAATGCACAATGTTGAGGTTGAGCAACAAAGTCCATTTTACTTTGTCATAAGACAAATTACTGAAAACACCTTACCTCTGTTATACAACTCAGTGGTGCAGCCTCTTCTTAAATGTTGTGTTTCAGTTCTGGAAATGATAAAGAAAAAAAAATAAGAAAGAATTCAGTGAAGGGTAATGAAAATGATTAAAGGCAACAAGAAACTTTCATATGAAAAGAGATTTTAAAAGATTAGGCCTGTTTAGTTAAGACAAGAGATGAATAAGCAGAGGCATGATGGACAGATGTGGGGTAATGAATGGCACAGAAGAGGCACACTGAGTACTTTTATGTGCTGTTTTCCAAAATTAAAAGCTGAAAAAAGAAAGCTGTAAAAAAAAAAAAAAAAAAAAAAAAGACAAAAAAAGAGACAAGAAATGTGCTTATGATAAAAAACAACAGACACATTTTAAATATGTTTTCTGCAGTGCTGGATTCACCTGTGGAAGCCGCTGTGGCAGGGAACAGAGATAATGAGCTTAGGAAAATTATGAAAAGGATTGGCCGCTCTGGGGAAAACTGTGAGCCTACTGAGAGGAGAAGGGAGTTCTCTGGTAGTTTTCAATGGGAGCACGATTCAGCAGCTGGCACAGTCTCAGGCTGCTGGAATGATCCTCCAGCTCCAGTGGGCTCGGGGTGTTTATTACACACAGATACCTGCACACAGAGGGTCCTGCTGCAGCTGCCTCTGCTGCTTCAGGTGATTTGAGTTCTCCTCTAGGCCAAGGTAGGATCTCTCCTAAAGTTGCAGAAATTAAAAGAGGGTAGGTGCAAGCATTAGAATGTATTAAAATAAGACTTGATCATTCAGGTAATGGCAGAGGTTTCCCTCTACAATGATTCCAGCATCATCAGAGGTGAACATGATGCAGAAGAGAAAAAATTGGGGTAAACTTGATCTTGTGTCCTTCTTCTTCATACTAAGTAAATTGTATGTCAAAACGTGTTGGGATAGATTAGGACAGGGACCTGTGTTTGACATCTCTGAGGTGGACTCCTGGGAATCTTGCAGAAGTTTTAAGCCCCATTACAGGTTTTTTCCAGCAGGATTAATTTCCTCTGCAGTAATCAGAAGAGTACCTTCTTTCTATATGTATCATGCCTTAGTTCTCTTGCCCCAGTTAAGGAATGCTTTGGTTAATCAACACAGTTGTAAAAGTGAAACATTACCAAATGACAGGAGAACAATAACATGACTATGCATAGCTCCTGTCTCAATTAAATCCCAGCATTGTTTACAATCACTGAGTCGTTTCCCTTGGGCCATCAGGCAGCACATCCTGATGGGCAGAGCACAATGAGGTGAAGAACCCAGCTTTAAATAGTTGGTTATTGATGGGCCTAAATGCCACTTAAAAACCTGGGCAGAGATGACTTGGAGATGTTTGCACAACTGAGGCACTAAGGGTAGAAAAAGAGTAATGAACAAAATTCACACTTCTGAATCTCTGTATTTGTAATTAATGTTTTCTACTTCCATTCACTGTGGGCATTTTCCCCTGAATTTGTGCATTTGATTTGCTGTGCAAAGAAATGATTCCAAGGGAATCATTACAAGCTCTTTTCAGTGCTTTTCTCATGGATTCAGAGAATACCTGGTGACAACTTGAAATCTTTCTCTGGAGATACTGGTTATCCAGCTGCTTCCTTGGGCTCCCACAGAAGCTTTGCACTAAATAATTTTACACACCACTGACCATTTGTGTTTCACTTGATAAATTCCTGTTTATTGCACTAGCAATAAGGAAAATCCATTCTATGGAGTTCTTTGGGATCACTCTCCAGAAAACTTTGCCTTCCTATCACTCCTGTCATTGTTTTCCTGATTAAATTCAATGTCTATTCTCTATATAATTTTTGATCTTATTTTCTTCCTTCCACAGTTGTATAGCCAGTACACATACCTCCAGGGGAATGACACTGTTCCACAAATCCCTGTTCATCAGCTGGTATTTGTCTGGTAGCAGTTAGTTCAGCCTCACAGCCCCTCCTGAGGGCTTTGGGCTACCTGCAAAGTCTGTGAAAACTCACCTGGAAGGGGCGTGGCCAAAGTGATGCTCCTTCCTGAGCTGATGCAGCCCCCACAGCATTCTGGATGTCTTTTGCTGTGATTGACAATGTTGTGTACAATCACAATTACATGGTCCAACAGCCCCACAGGATCTGTACATACAGACTGGGAGCTGCTCCCATTGACATCACCAGCATTCCTCAAAAGAAGTAAACTCCAGCAAAATGGACAGTACTGTGGGATTGGAACCTGTCTGTAGAAATGTGCTATATCTGATACGAAATGCATTGCTTTAAGGTAATTGCCATTTTCCATTGCTGCAGCAAATGGCTTTTGGTGGCTCAGGAAATCCAGGCTTCTTCAGACTTCTCACACTGGTGATCTAAAAGCTGTTATTCCTGATAACATTAAAGTTGAAGTGTTCCCATCCTGTGCTGTTGATACCACTGCACATTACATGGTGATGGTCCAGAGGATACACCCTGGAACTTCACATGGCAAGCTGGAGAAAATCAATCTCTGTTAATAAAAAAAAGGCAGGCTCACCGGTGCAGAAAATCACTACTATGGAGCCTTAACAAGGCTTCTTCAAAAAATCATGATTATAAAATGGAATCCTGGGCTACATTATAGTTCTGAAAGAAATTGGGATATGGAGGGGAAAAAATCCAAATTTCATTAAGTGGAGAAAATAAAGGATAAATCCCATACACAGACATTGTCATTGATCACAAGGAATATAATTACATGCTCAATATATAAGAACACTTTCCAAGTTTCCCAAGTACACAATACTTTTCTTGAATACTTTTCAAAGTTAATTTTTCTTTTCTTGCTGTTTACTCATGCCTCTAGTACTAAGTCCATCTGAACAAAATCTAAGATTGTTCTAATAAACTGCTGTAGGGTAGCTGCAGGATATTCAACCTATGGTGAGAGACATTGAACAAACCCAGTCCTGACCTTGTGACTTGAAGAATTTGGTGATGGCCCCTGCTGATGGTATCCACAATGCAAATTCAGAATGCAATAAATGGCAGAGAGCAAACATCTTCCTCCTCCTTCTGTGCACTGTGCATCAGCCATCCCAACGAGAGGCTCCTGAGATACCACACACCTTCCTTCCACACAGCCTTCCCCTTTTCTGTCCATGGGGAGGCTGAATTCCTGCACCAGAGTAATTTGGAGCACAGAATAATTAACATGCAGTCCTGCAGTGTAGGTGGATGTGATGGCTGATAATTTAGAGGAGTTTTGGCTTCAGATATGTCTTCTGCACAAATAGAGCAGGAAGAATTCCAGATTGGCTTTTATGATATTTTGGCTTTCAGGCTTGGCATTCTGTAATGCAGCCTGAATTATTTTAGATATAATCTAGTCAGCTGCCTGGAAATACAGCTACTCTAAGTGTGAAGTGTTCCCCTTCCCTCTGCCCCCCGAGGTCAGCTGCTAGCTCAGAATTTAGGGAGGTTTGGGTGAGGGGATCTTCAGGATAGGGAAGTAAATCCAAAAGAGGCTCTTACCCTGACATATGTTCCAAGGTTTATTCCAAGAAGGGATCCCAGGGCCAAAGAGGGAGAACTCGGAGGGATGGGGGGTTTTATCCATTTCAGGGTAGGGGGCGGGGTTACCTATGGCCAAAGGCCATAGGTCAGAGTCAAGGGGCAGGTAGGGTTTCACGGGGGAGACCAATGCCAGAGGGATACAACATAAGTGTATGCCACAAGGCCTTCATACCATATTATCATATGCCAAATTACTATTTTTTAATTATTTTCACATATTCAATGCAGTTACAGATTTGTTCATGAAGGAACCTTTCAGTAGTTCAACTGATCAGCTCAAAACCAAGCAGCAGCCCCTGACAGTTCATCTTCCTGCTTACTTAAGCGTGGCTGAGTCACGACTACAGTGAATCCAGCACTCTTTTCACTTTTATTTTTTCATTCATTCATTCATTCATTCAGTGTGGTGAGGGGCTTGAGTGACTGCAGTTTGTTGTCATTTAGGTGCCATCATCAGTGACTTTTGAGGTAAGCAGAGATGGAAATACTGTCTCACAGAAATAATTATTTTCATGTGTTTTGTGTAATAATGTATCCATAACACTGGATTTCCAGAACTCATTTCCATTGTTTTCATTGCAAGGATGGAAAGGAGAGCTGAGAGACAGGAAAAAAACTGGCCTTAGAATTCAACACTTGTGTTTATAAATTTTCCATAGGATTGTCTATGTGAGCTGGAAAACATCGGTTGTAATTGGGGTACTCAGCCCTCTCCTGACTTTAGGGTGCTCTTCCTCAGTGTATTAATAAAGAATTTGCCAGCAGAGATAACATAATGGCCAATTTGCAGTTGCTGCTCTGCACTGTATCCTGAATTGATGTGCTCATTGAAGTCCTGTCCATACTCAGCTGGGCTGGCACGTGGACTTGCCAAGCTCAGAAAAATCCATTTTAATTGGAATGCCCTCATGCTGCCATTCCTCACTCGGAGCTTCCCTCTGCAGTGCTCCTCCCCGGCTCTTTTTTCTCCGAGCAGGAAGGACACACATTGGATTAACTAAAGACAAGGGAAGGGTGGGAACAAACTCCTCCTACAGGTGAGCAGCTGCTTGGTATTCAGGAGCAGGCAGAGCCCTTCAGCCTCTGCAGGAGCTCAGCGGGAGCTGTTTATTTGGCACGGAGGATGCCATTCCACCTTGCTGAAGCTGAAGCTGAAGCTGCAGCTGCAGCCTGGGAACTGGCAGGTGCCAGCCAGCAGAAAGGGGCACGAATCTCTGCCAGCCCAGGGAATGAGGTGCTCTGCTTTAGTGCCCCAAAATCTGGGAGGGAATTTGTCTTGATATCTGAGCGTGTTACAGAGAGGTGTCTTCATTTCTGTTTGTCGAGAGGCTCCAGCCCCTGTAGCTCCTGCAGGATCCCGGGCTGCTCCAGGAGGGATTTCCCTGGGATGCTCTGGGGTGGCTGGCAGGCTGGGCTGCACCCACAGGGTGCTGTCGGGGTGGTCATGGGCTCAGCTGCAAACTCACAGGAGCACAGCACTTCCACGAGAGCCAAGGGAAAACCAGGAGTGAGGGAGGGGTTCAGTGTCTTTCCTTCTGTCCCCCCACTGTTTCTGTCCCTCTGTGTCAGGGACTCTGGGCTGCCACTCACTCTGAGGTTAACTTGCTTCCTGAGAGCTCCAGGGTAAATGTTCTGATTCTGTTTGCAGTCTGACCCTCTGCTGCTGTGTACAGGTGGGCCTTTTGTACCCAAAACAGCTCCAAATTACTGTGCATAAACCATAATCTACCAGTGGGAGCACTGTAGTTTTCCATTTTGCTGCTAATTGGATGATACCCTTGCAATAGCCTTTGTTACCATGGCTGGTGCTGGGCAGGGAACAGTGAGGAAAGGCTTTTATGCAGAAATCTTAAAAAAAATGCAGTGACTATCCCCATTTGACAGCAATCAAAACCAATTGTCAATTAACTAAATAACAACCAATTAGCTTAAAGAAAAAAAAGAAGAAAATTGCTTGCTTCACATTCTTTGTTGAAGCAAATGCCAGTCAGAGAATGGGAGCTTTTTTCTTTCTCTTATAAGGACAAAATGGCAAAAGATGTGCAGAAAATGCAGTGGTGGGTTTCTTTTTTTCCTAATGCCATCCTTTTCTCACATGAGAATATTTTAGAAACTAGATAAGAATATCTTAAGCTCCTGAGACATTTAATTTCCTGTGATATTTTAAAATCAAAATTACAATCATTATACAAGCACAAATTTTCTTCCTTTCTTTCATGCCTCTGTAGGGTACTGTAAGCACAAGGGCAGCTCCCCTGCAGCTGACTGCCTTCACAAGGGAAGGCCAGCAAACATCTGGCTGCTCTGTGGTGCAGTGACAGGCATGATTGAGATGTTAACATCTGCATCACCAGACCAAACCCTTCCTCTTTCATATTTTATGGACTTTTAGAGTCCACAGGTGAGATGTCAGAACTTGTAATGTTCAAAGCCCAAAGGAGCCAGGGCCGTGGGAAGCAGCTGAGTGGTGCTGTCAGGACTGGTGTTTTGCTGTGAGATACCTCTAAGAGCCATGTTCCATGTCTGGATCTGGTTTTGCATCTGTGCAATACTGCAGTGATTCTGGTTCAGTCAGGGCATCACATGGGGAGAGCCAGCACACTACGGGCAGGAGGAGAAGGCTCTGGGCTGGTTTGCTGCTCTTTATCTTCCCTGACAGCTCGGTACCAGCTCCCCAAAAGACACAGTGCAATCCAACTGGAAGCCCAAGGCTGGATGCCCCAGGCTTGCAGCTGTGGTGCAGCCCTGGAGCAGAGGTGATGTCTGCAGAGGGTCCCTGACAGCTGGGCTCTCGTGGGTGATACACCAAGCACAGGGGGAGCAGAGATTAGAGCACAGAGGCAGCTGCTACCAGCTAACTTCTTGCTGGGTTAGTGAGACAACCATTTACTCACAGCATATTGGCTCTGGACTCTTCCTGCACAGTTCAGGCCAGCAGTTAATGCACAAAGCATTCCTGCCTGCAGGGCTGGACCACAGCTGGTCCCAGGGGGTGACACAGCTCTGTGTCTGCCTGATATCCATTAGCTGCATCAATCAATAAATCTTCACTTAGACTTTTTACCCATTGTTCAAAAAGATCTTATTACATTCTACTTAGAGCTGCTCACAGCATAATTTCACAGGTTTCAAATTGTATTACTCTTTTGTTAATACTTTCAGGACCCATGTTTCATAACTGGATAGTTGAGGATGAGAGGTATGCCTTCTAACCATTCAGAAAGCAATGGATATTGGATGCTTTTTCATTAACTGATGTGAGATTCGGCCCTGCCCATATTGATCTGCTGCTTTCTTACAGGAACATTTTACACCTGAATGCAAGTTCAAAGAATCAGTATTTGAAAACTACTATGTGACATATTCCTCAATGATCTACAGACAGCAACAGTCTGGCCGGGGTTGGTATTTGGGTCTTAACAAAGAAGGAGAAATAATGAAAGGAAACCATGTGAAGAAAAATAAACCTGCAGCACACTTTCTTCCAAAACCCTTAAAAGGTAATTGCTTGGGTTTGCTCCATTTATCTGAACTGTGTTGTGTTTAATTCCTGTGCATATATATTTAACATGTCCGGTGCTTATGTAGCAGGAGTGTAATGTTCTGTAACGTGGTGTTCGTCTCAGCAGAGTTCAAACAGGTTAAATCACAACTACTGACAGTGCTACTTCTGTTAGTAAGGAAATACTGGTTTTTATCAGCTTATGTCTGTCCTGCAGGGTTGTGTAAGTGCAGTGGGTAGGTGGCTGGTTTAACTGGGAGAGGGAGGAGTGGTTTTCCCTTTCTGTAAAATGTCAGTCCACTGAAGAGGATCTCAGAGGTTCTCCGGGAGCATTTGAAATGGAAGAGGTCTCCTTGCCCTGGGTATTTGAGTCTCTCATTCCACTGCATATTGCTGGCTGAGAAATGTCAGCATGTCACAGCTGGGCTTTGCTCCCTAGCCTGAACAGCCCCAACCTGTGCTGATGTTCTGCTCTCTCTTGCCTTGCAGTGGCCATGTACAAAGAGCCTTCCCTCCACGATCTCACAGAGTTCTCCAGGTCTGGAAGTGGGACCCCAACAAAGAGCAGAAGCGTTTCAGGAGTGCTAAATGGGGGTAAATCCATGAGCCAAAATGAGTCAACATAGCCAGGTTCAGGCCAGCCAAGTGCTCTCTAAACAGAACCTTACCTCTGGATGCAGTTGAATTCTTACTTGCAGTCTTTCATCCAAACCTTCAATTGCCCAGGACAAGCCACTGAACTCGCATAGGTCACTCGTTTATTAGCCATTAGATCTACTGGTTGTCAGAGGATAAACCCCAGGCATGTAGAGTGTGCTTGCGCATATCACAAGGCAGTTGGATAGCAGCAAACACAACTGCAGGAAAATCTCCAAGAAGAAATGTCCAGCTCTTTCTCTCTCACTTTTTCTTTCTCTCTTTCTCTCTCTCTCCTATGCTTTGTGGAAAACGAAACAAAAACATTTCACAGCATTCACTGCTGATAAGAATTTGCTTTCCAACTCAGAAAAAGACCACTTTTGCTCTTCAAAGGAAATTTCAATGCTTGTATGTTTTATATGGGCAAACAAAAAAACCAAAATACGTAAACTCTGTTGTTTCCTTGGGTTACCATTTTATATCTAAGGCTTGATTAAAAAAATGTATCCTTTAATTTGGAATAGTGCAATTTTTTGATTTCTGAACTCCAATGGGTCTTTAAAGCTTTGTCTTTAAAAAAATAATTCAAAATTCAGGGTTGGAACTGAGAGTTGGTGTCTCAGGCTCAAGTAAACAGTGTTCTTGTGGTTTTAAACACAATGAAATATAAATTTTTATAGATTTGTAGTTTCTGGTAAAGTTCTTGTGCTAACCCCAGTCTGTAGGAATTGAGTTGTTATCCCAAGTGGAAGTTAACAGAAAGGGATAAAAATATCCTCCAGTGTAGATTTCTCTTAATTCCATTTTGTGTGTCATGTTAAACTACTGTTGTGGCTTCTTTTCTAAAGACAGAAACTGTGGAATTAAGGTGACTTAATTTTTTTATAAGAAATGTCTTATTTGTAAAAGTCCTTTCACTGTAACGGGCACGTGAATATTGTGTAGGAGGAAGCGTTAGGACAGGTTACCCCTAAACAACATATACATGCTGTTGGAAACAATTGTTTAAAAAAATGTAGTTAGGTTTCCATTTAAGTCATCATGTCTGTTGCATGGGAGAAAGTTGGAATACTGGCATAGAGTTGCATGATGTGTAAGATTTTGTGCATTAATCATTGTTGGATTCTGTGCTCCAAAACTGAATTAGTTCTGTACAGGCAGCTTTCTGCCTGGTACAAAAAAGTTGTTTATTATTTGTTGTATACACAACCTTGCACTATTTATATTAAGATGTACTTTTTAAAAAAGCTTGTTTGATTATATGCTGTACATCCATGGTTAATTTGAAGGGAAAAGTGTTGGCAATTAAATTATAAAGTTACAAAAGATACTGTAATTAATGTTCAAAATCTTTCTGTGTGACGGTCATCCCCTGTAATGCCATACATACAGAAATTCAAACGTTCTTCGCTTTTGGGGACTGCCAAAGCTGGTCCTGCGTGCCCAGCTGAGATACTCAAACACAGCCATGCTCTGGTGTGACCAAGCCTTGGGAGTGAGCCCTGTGCTTTGCTGTGCTGCTGGGCCCTGAGCTGCACCTCTGTGCCCTGAGCCTGGCATGGGCTCCAGGAGCTCTGGCAGTTCCAGCCCTGCTGAGTACCTGGGGAATGCTCAGCATTTGCTAGGCATCCCTGCAGGTGCATCTAGCAGCCAGCTTAATCTGGCCTTGAGGAAAAAGGCTCCCATACCTTTGCTCTGGAGGGAAAACACCCCTCTCTCCTGCCTTTTCTCTCTGGAAACATCCAGGAAAACTTTTCTCATCTGCAGCATCCAGGCAGCTCTGACAGGTGAGCTTCACTCGTCAAGGTGTTCCAAGAAGTCCTAGCAGGGACAAGTTTTCATCCTGGGTGGCTGAAGAGCCAGTTCTGGAAGACAATAATGGAAATGAAAGCAAAAATCTACCCCTAAATGTTGGGCTGAAATCAAAATGAGATATTCTGTTGTCTGCTCTGTGTTCCTCCCACCTGACCGAGCTGGAATTAAACTAGCTTTAAGGTCAGGGCTGAGAGAGGAGGGAAGGAGACTTTCAGATCAAACCTCCAGATTTGTTGTTTCATGGCAAATAGTAAGCTAAGATCTCTGGCCTGCCCTTAGGGCCCAGGCTTCCCCAGCTTGCCCCTTTCCATAGGGTGAAGAAAGTGAGAGCCCATCCAGTGCCACAGAAATCCTTAGAAAACTGAAGATGTGGTCATGATTGCTCCAGAGGTTTTGATAACTCAGTGGGTCTGGATCATCTCTTCCCTTCAACTAAATGTGGGATGTCCTTGGGGAACATTTTTCTTAACCTTTCCATTCCCAAACATCAAACTCATTCAGGTACATGTTCTAAAAAATGAGTCTCAGTGCCTTAGGAATATAAAGTCTGATTTTAAAATAGGCATATTTTTAGCAAAGCTAGTTCAGTGCTGAGTGTTTATTACCCTAGAGATAACTGGAGCTCTGCTGCTTTGCTTTATGGCTCCAGCATTCCTGTTATTCTCCATCCCCAGTACCTCCAACCCTGGAGCTCATCTGCAGTAGAAGGGAAATTCTTGTCTCACAAATCCCCCTTGTGAGATCTGTAGTCTGACCCATCTTTTGTGTTGATGTTGGTGTCAGCTGTGAGCATTCATTGCCAGATCTCTTGTTCCAAACTTTCTGATATACCAAGCTAACAGAGGCTATTCTTGGATGGAGATGAGGAGAGATATGTGGTGATAGATGAGCCAGAAACAGATGTTTCTGACAATTATGTTAAATTTCTGGCAAACCTGGTCCAACAATATTTTTTCCTTCAGATTACTGAGGACTGAAAGGGTAATAATCCTGAGAGAGTGCTGATAGTAGACAAAAGGTTATGTACTCTATGAGCAAAATGAGGGATCATACCCAGGGTTTTACATGCAGTCTCTGGAGCCATATTAGGATTTAATAAGGAAAGTTAGAGTTAAATGCGACTTTACAGACAGTGAGTGAAGGTAATATTCTGCCTCAAAGTTAAGAAAAGAATGTGGCTTCATCAGAGGACCAGACTGAGGAATCAGACTCCAGAATATTTATTTCAGCACACATAAATTAGAAAGTTACACAGATTTTCTTCTGGATAATACCTTCCTTTAAGAAACCTGCTAGATGTTGGGAAAATGTCTAATTGGATGCTTCTCTATCAAAACTTAGAGGCACTGGTAAAGCTGCTCTGCTCTGCCACACGTGCAGTGGCAGAGTGCAGGAAGATGCACACCTGGAGTGAGGAAAAGCCCAGGGGCTGCTGTGGATCCAAACCCTAAGCTCCTGTGAGCCGCTGACCACCTGCAGGACAGGGTCTCGGGCCCTTCTGGCATTGCAAGGGGCTGGGGATGCCTTTCACCTGCCCATTCTCCTGTGCCTGCCCCTCCAGCAGTGCTGCCCACAGGCCTGGAGCTGCTCAGGAGGTGCCACCCCCTCCCAGCAGCTTCTGACACACCTGGGCTTCACCTGGCAGGGCCCCGAGGCACCACAGGGCTGTGTAGACAAATGCCAGCCCAATAGAAACAAGACAGCCCTGAAGCTGGCAGGGGCACAACTCTCACAAGGCACAACTGCTTCCTTTTGTGATCACCTGGCAGAGCTGCTTCCTCAGAGATCTTTGCAGGGGCTCAGACCACTGCTTGGCCTGGTTTGGGGATGAGCAAGAGAGGGAAGAGCTCTTCTCTGTATCACAGAGATCTTTGTTTTTTCTTTTCCTTGTTTGATTTACATCATGCTACCTCATAGCATGGTTATATCTCCGTAGCCTCTTGCTCGAGCACGTTCATCGCTGGCATGATGGAAGCCAATTCCCTGCCTGGGGAATTATCCCCAGGTGAGCCCAGGAAGAGCAGTGCCCATCCTGCTGTCCCCAGCACCTTTCCTGTGGGATGCAGGTGGTGTGACAAGCTCAGGGATGCTGTGGTACCCAGGTTCTCCCCAGCTGAGCCCCAGCATGCAGCCAGGCCTAGCAGAGCTCTGCTGTGTCTTGAGTATCTCTGCATGGAGAGCAGGGCCAGCTCGATGGCTTTAAAGGTCTCCCTGACATATCCTTGACCAGGACACATTTGCAGGACAGAATGTGTACGTAACAACCTCCTGTCTTCTAATAAATAATTCTCTCTTAAACTCCCTCCTGTCTGGGCTCTGTTTTTTTATCACTGCAGATGTTATAAGGGCTCTCTGCTCCACCAGCAGTACCACACCATGGCTTAGCTTTCCCTGGGACAGAGACCCTTCTGGATGAAAATTGCCTTTTCCCTGTCTTCCTGAACCAGAGAGGGGCAACTTGAGTGGTCAGCCCAAGACCGACAAAGATGGGTTTTTCAGTTTTCTGTAGGCTCAGCATGGTGGATGAAGGACACAAAGTGTGATGCATTTTACCAGCTCAGAGAATGGCTGCTCTAAATGCTGGAGCTCAGTTTCCTCCTTGATGTAAGAGGAAGACAAAAACCACCATGGTTTTGTCTGATTTTGGCTCTGCAAAAATGACATATAAGTACAGTGGAAAGCCTATTTAAAATAAATTCATTTCTTAGGGAAAAGACCTGCCATGCAATGTATCCTGAGTAACTCCAGCTTTGGCCTTTTTTCAGCAATTTTTGGGGACATGTCCTTGGCAACAAAAAATTTCTAATTCACAGAGTAAGTTTTTAAAACACTCTCTCCCCTGGCATGAGTGAGCAGAGCTGTGAGGCTCTGGTTTGTGCCTTTTGGATAGCAGGCCCTGAAATAAGCTGGGTTTGCTGCTGTACAATGGTTTTTTGGTGACCAGCTCCACTAGCAGAGCTCACTCTGCTTTCAGGACATACCACATCAGTTTGGGGGGCACTCAATCACCTTCTGCAGCTCCTCTCAAGGGGAAGTTTAAATATTAAAGGAAAACCCAAATTTAAAACACATTATACATTAATCAGAGAAATTGATGTAATAAATTATTCTATCTCATCAGGAATTAGAAGACAACTTACAGGGTTCCCTTCAAAGATCATTATTAATGATTTGAAATTTAAGAGTCTTAAATACCATGTATGGAAAACTACTTTCAAGCATTTGTAGGCCTAATATTTTACCCAGATATGTTTGGTATGTCTCACCTAGATTCAACAACCGGAGGGGCAGGATGAATGCTCTCATGTCCCAGGGGTTTCTCAGCACTGCACATTGTCACACTCCTTTTCTGAGCTTGTCTCCTGGCAGAGTACAGGGTCACAGGTCCCCACGCCACCAGGGCCATCACACCTGTGTTTAGAGCAATGAAGAAAAAGTTTCACTTTCCCAATGATGAAAAGGACAAGGCCACTGAAGGGAAGCCAAAGAGAAGCTGGAGCCCAAGGACTAGGGAGTGGGGCACATTCTGCATGGAAAGCAACAGCAGCAATGCCTCTCATTGAGTTCAGCAGGACTGAGCAACCCCTGAGCAGGACAGGACAGCAAAACAGGCACAGGTCAGATGCCTCTGCTGCAGTGTCTCACGGCCTGAGCCCAGCCTCAGTCTCAGAATACACCACAGACTCTGCTAGGTCTGGAGTTCCCTGCTGGTTTGAAGAGCCTTTATCTACACCAACATTTCACTCTGCTGCTGAAGAACCTTAGACATTACCTCATGCATAAGTATGTAACAGTGTTAATCTAGGAAATATTTTTAGATAACAAAATCAACTGGTTCAAAACTTAATTAATCCTATTTTCTTTCTAAATGGTTTCCTTCAAATGGTACTTGAAATAGTTTTACTTTCCCCCATTGTCTCTCTAATATACTGAACTTTTCCTTCTGAGCTTCTCCTTGTTTTGTCTGCTCATCCAACCATCCCTTCTGATAATTAAGCAAGTTAATAATATAGAGTGATCTTTAAAAATTAAACTCCTTTTCTTGTTAAACAAAAGCAGAACTTTCATTGTTGTTTAAAGGTTTGGGGTTTGTTTTTTTTAACTTTCTTAATTTAAAAGAACAATTACTGCATTTGGAAGTAGTGGCAACACTTGAGAACCCACCTGCCACAGAGTTGGTGAAATTATTTTACATTAACCACAAAGGTTTTGCATTAGATAACATAATGAGATTTTTCTAGGGAGTTTTAATCAGCAGATCTCATGATCACATAATTGGGGCAGACTGAGCAAAACAGAGTGAAGGAAATCGTGAAGCAGTCAGGATTACGGGTGCTGCTCTTGCCAGCTTGTGTTCTCTTCTGCTTGGGTGATCACCTCAGTCTGTGACACATCACAAACCTCATCTCCTTGGAGCTGCTGTGGCCTTTTCTGCAGAGTCCATCAGCGTTCCAGGTGCATGAGGGAGGCAGTGGCAGGTCCCTGACACCCCTGCAAAGCCAGCATCTCCCCAGGCTTTCCCACCGGACATCACCTGCTGAGGGTCCCTCTCCTCCTCAGTGTCCCCCCAAAAGCTGCACTCTGCAGAGCAGGAGACTGCACCTGCCCAGGAACACACCTGGCTCCAGGTGAGCTGTGCTCCTCACTCAATGCAGAGCACATCCCTCTCAGGGGTTACTGAGCCAGCTCCAAATCAGCAGCATTTTCAGCAAAGGCAGAATTCTCCCATCAGACAGACAGCACCCCACTCAGGGTTTAAATTCTGCTTAGGAGGAAAATGTGTTAAGCACACTGAAATCTATTAAATACACACACAGACACACACAAATATGCATGAAAGATATAGACACACATAAATACATGCATAGATTATGGATAGTTAGAGTTATATCCAGCAGTTTGTGTTTGTCATATTAAAGGTCCCTGGCAAACAGCCTGAGCTGCTGAGACGGGGCCAGCACCAGTGAGCTCAGGGAACACCTTGTGCTGTGAAGCAGGCTTAGAGCACACAGCAATCCCCCTTGCCAAGGCAGAAAACTGGCAAATGCTGAGGAGATGAAAACCCTGCCAGTCTTGTTCATGCAAACACTTCCAAGAGCTAACCACTCCCCTGGGTACTGCCTGACCCCTCTTGTGAGTGGGGAGGGAACAATCTGGGTGAAGAGCAGTGGTGAAGAACTGCTCAGCAATGGCATCAAAGAGGAAACCAGACTCCAGTCCCTTGGCCACAACAAGAAGGAGAGGAGGCAGCTGCTAAAGCTTCACTAAGAGCTGCACAAAGATCTCAAGTCTTTGAAGGCTGCCATGGAAATGCAGAAGGGTTTAAGCAACTGACAAAGATTACAGAGCTGGATGGAGCTTTCCAGGCGAGATGAGACAGGAGGTGGGGAAAAATTAATCACCAGAAGGGTTAAAGGAAATTAAAAGTATATGTGCAAGAAAGTCCTGGGAAGAGAGAGTAGGCCTGGGAATAACCACTGAGTGGAATGGCATTAATGATGACTCAAAAGTGGTGAAAAAGTTACTGAAAGTTGGGCTGCCTACAGATCCAGGCATTTACCTTGATACCAGAAGCCTTCATGAAATGTCAATAAAAATTGCAGCCACCAGGTTCTGAAGTTGATCTCTGCTCTGACTGCCCAGAGCCCAGGCTTAGTCACCTCCCTGCCCTCCTGCAAAATGGGTCTGAGAGAAAAATCACTGTAGTCACAGAAAGGTCAATGAAAACAAATGAGCCCATCAAACCTGAGCAGTATGCATCCTGGAACACACAGGTGAGTAGCTGGGCAGCAGTGGCTTTAACTGCTTTTACTTATTGTCTAAACCTTGGGCTAAAGCCATGTAATTTCTGTATATCCAGAGGGAAACCATGGAGTTGTACTTGGAATTTGTGATGGGATGGTTTGTGTTGGTTCACATCAGCAGTGGGTAACAGTGCTCTGCCAAACACTTCCTCTATGCCCAAGAGGGCTCTGGGCTGTGAATTTCTTAGCAGAATCAACCAGGAGTTTAGCAGCAAACATGTTCCCCTGTCTCACAAGTTCTCCTAGAACAAAAACCTCCTAATCCAAACAGCTCCAGTATCATCTGCCCCTTTTAAGAAGCAAATGCTGTGCTATAAAATAAAGTGATGCGTGCCTAAAAGTACATGAAAAAGAGAGAGCATGGGTAAAAAAGGAAAGGCAAAACATTTTAGGCATGAAAGACAATTGCACATGAATTACTTTTAAAGCCCTTGTTCCTTTTAAAAATCCAATCTGAAGCCCCATGTGGAACACTGGAGCTGCAGATTGCAGGGAAACATCTGGACAATGTGGCCCTGCCTTGCTGCACTGCATGTGCCAGAGGCAATGAGGAAGATAAACAAGGAAATTTGTCTCTTTTGAAAACCTGATGAAGAGATAAATTAATTAGAACAAATAATTGTAGAATAAGCATTTTCTTCTTGCTATATAATAATGCATCAGGGGGTGAATGGGATGGGGAGGCAGCTCAGCTGTGCACAGCTTAAGAGCCTCGAGGTTGGGCAATGGATCTGATGGGCACAGTCTGGTCTGGCTCATCTGCCTCAACAAAAGATTCATTGGGCTCCGCATACCTGGAATGAGACCTTGCTCTGGTCAGAGATTTATCTCCTGCCTGCATGAGGCCAGCACAAAATGCAGTGCAGTAAAACACCACATTATTCTGTTCCCAGCTCTCTCACTGATGTCAGAAAATGGCCCAGCCCTGGAAGGAAAATGTGCTGCTCTTCACCTGCGTTAACACATCAGGTCCTGGTAACCTTTACAGTTCTTTGTGTGTGTTCATCACCAACAGCCAAAGAGGGTGGGAGAGTGAAATTCCCTGCAAGAACTCAGCCCTGGCCTCAGTGGCCCAGCCCTCATTTGAGCAGGATTGTGATGTGTTCTGATGAAGGTGCTGTCAAACCACTCAGGGAGCGCTGCTTTGTAAGGAACCATG
This sequence comes from Phylloscopus collybita, assembly GCA_027886175.1. Lineage (NCBI taxonomy): Eukaryota > Metazoa > Chordata > Aves > Passeriformes > Phylloscopidae > Phylloscopus > Phylloscopus collybita. The sequence goes on from JAJNNQ010000057.1 coordinate 9,161,287, forward strand.
ATATTTAAACCCCGTGACCTTTTAAAAAGTGTAAGATCTGGCTTAAAGGGCAGGCTTCCTCAAATAAATTACTCTGAAACCTCTTAGGTCAGATTTTTTCTAAAAAAAAATCCATAATGGAAGGACATTGCATTATTTTACTATGAGAAGATTAATCATTAATATCTTTCAATTGATTTGCAAGCTGCATTTATTTATGATGTGTTTGTACAGCACCATGCACACCCTTATCTATTATCCAGACCTCAATGAGTTACTTAGTGCAAATAAATCAATGCAATTTATCGATTAAATTATATAAATGCTCTTGGAATTTGGCAAGTGAAAGTTTCCATAGCCATTCTCAGGTGTCTCATTTATGGGCTGGGAGCTGGCAAATTATAGTCTAAAGCAAGCCAAGGAGGCTGGTGAGCTCAGCATGGGTTCTGCAGCTGGGCTCCTGTGGCTGCCTGTGCTCTCCTGCCTAATGCAGCCCTTGATTGTGCTCCTGGTGCTTGCTGCAGCCCAAGTGAGAGGAAAGGGGCAAATTTCTGCTCTTTGGAGCAGGCTGCAGGATATTTCTACATGCACCTGAAAGGAGATCTCTTCTCCCAGGTATAAGGAACAGGACAAGAGGAAAGGGCCTCAAGTTGCACCAGGATAGGTTTAGATTGGATTTTAGGAAAGCTTTCTTCATGGAAAGGCTTGTCATGCACTGAAAAAAGATGCCCAGGGAAATGGTGAAATCACCATCCCTGGAAGTGCTCCAAAAACCCATGTGGATGTGGCATTTGGAGACAGAGTTTATTGGTGAACACAGGGGTGCCAGCTCGAGGGTTGGACTTGACCTTGGAGGTCTTTTCCAACCTGAATGATTCTGTGGTTGTGTGATTCATGCACAGTGTGCTGGACTCCCCCAGTGCTGGATGTGATGACCAGTGGCAGGCTGCAATCTGAGCTGTGCCTGAACAGTCAGAGAGCAAACAGATGGCCAGAAAGTCTCCACAAATTCACCTCACTGCCTTGCTTCAGCTTCTTGCTTTAAAAGTCCCCTTGTGAGTGTGACCAAGAAGACATTGCATTTATCCTGCCACCCTGCCCAGAGAAGCTGTAGCTGCCCCTGAATCCCTGAAAGTGTCCAAAGCCAGGCTGGGCAGAGTTTGGAGCACCCTGGGATAGTGGGAGGTGTCCCTGCTCAGGACAGGAGGCCTGGACTGGAGGATCTTTAAAGCCCCTTCCAAGCCAGACCATTCTCAGATTCTGTGATTTCCTGCACTTCCATCTGGCTGCTGTTTCTGGTCTCGTGCCCTGGAAGTGCTTTGGGCCACCTGTGTGGGCAGGACTGCAGTGGGCAGCAGCTGCCCACTGCAGTCCTGCCCTGACAGTGCCCATGGCATCACCAAAGCCATCAAATAAATCCCTTGTGCACAGGGATTATCAGCTCTTGAGCATCTGAAATTGAACATCCCAAATTAATTGACATTCTTGACTGAATCTTTCTGTGCCTCTTCTCCTTACCTATAAAGTTATAATGTTACTCCCCTGCCTTACTGGGCTTCACAGAGACAAATTAATTAATAGTTTGCATGCAGAATAAACAAACATGACTGGAGTAATGACTGTCACAGAAAAAAACCCAACAAAAAACCAAGTGGAAAGAGTATTTAATCTTTAGAGTGAGGATCAGCGGGATACAGTAAACAAGGGCTGGGGCCACAGGCTGAAGGACATAAAGAAAACAGATTTTTGAATTGCTGCCCACTGATTTGCATCAGGCAGGCTGCTCCACCACGGAGACAGGGCCCCCTTGGGAAAAACAGCATTTGATCATATAATGAGCCATCCCTGGAAGCCCAGGAATGGTGCTGCATTTCAGAATAAGACTTTTCATACTCCTTGCATGCTTGGCTTTGGAGTTCGAACACTGTCACATAAACTTGCCTGTTAGCTTACATAATTTACTAGAAATTTAATAAAGTTTATGAAGTTTATCTGTATTATTGCAGTCGTGTACAGGACCAGGTCCCTTGAAAGTGCATTTGTTAAATGTGCAGTGGTTCAAGTTATCCTGACAAATGCAAAACAAAAATCTTACATAATTCACTGCATCTGGCAAAAATAAAATTTTACATGTCATAACAACACGTATCAAAAGAATTATGTAAAACTCACCCCTAATTTAAAGTGTCACTGGAATGACTCCATAATTAGGGCAAGGTCTTTACAAGGCTCCTCATGGAAGCTGAAACCTCTCTGCCAGGGCCTCAGCTGAATGCACACAGGTGAAATGGAAGTGTGAGGAATTGCCCCTGCACTGTGGTGGCACCAGACACTCCCGTGGCCTGGGCACAGCTCAGTGTCCAGTAGCTGGACATGGCTCCACTCTGCAGAGAGGCTCCTCCTGGGCATGCCCCAGGGATTGTGGCTTCTTTGGTAGGCAGAGTGTTGGCAAGTCTGGGCTTTGTGCACTGAAACTGCAGCTCAAAAATTAGCTTTGGGTGCCACGACTTCACAGGGACACCAGGGCCCCTCCAGCCTGTCCCATGCCAGGCCATTGTGATGGGTCACCCAGCAGTCAGGGAGAGACCTTGTGCTACAAACATTGATGGGAGGGACCTGGAAATGTCTTATCCTTCATCAACTTGTGTGTTCAGCAGAGTTCTGCAGGAATTGAAGAGAAGAAATGAGAAGTGGATGGCAGAGAACAACTTTGTGGCATCTAACATCAGAGGGAAGAGACAAGAGTTATTATTTAGACTTGTCAAGTCTCCACTGTTCCCAAAGGGAGACAGCAGGCATGACCTACTTGCAGAATTAAGAATTTACCAGGAAATGGGGTTTAGGATTCAGGAGACAGTCCACCCTCTAAATCCAAACTTCCGTTGTGAAAACCCAGCATTGGCTTGTGACTAGGCTTGAAATGCTTCTGCATTATTTGAGTTAAAAACTCTCCTCTTGCCATGACTTCTGGCATGTCTCTGGTTCTTGGTGTGTTGCAGATGATGCTGAGCTACAGCAAGGGCTCTTGCTCAGGCAGGGGCTCTGGCCCCAGAACAGCAGCTCACACATGGCTCCCTGCAGCTGATGAATCTTTCCAAGACAAAGCACAGTGAGTGCCAGACCCTGGGCACTCCTATTGGGTGGACAGAAGATGAAGTGCTCCGTCCACAGCCCTGTTTTCTCCCTCTCCTCTTGGGAGAGCCCAGCTTCACAGGAACGGGCTCTCTCTAGGCTGGAGAACAAAGCCAGGCATCGATCCTGATACCATCAAACCCCGAGGGATTCCTGCAGAAACGCGAGCCTGGAGGAGGGGAATGGAACAAAAGGGTCATGTTTCACTGCAGAGAGGCACTGGGATTAACCATGGCACATGGAGAAATGCCTGGAGAGAGAAAAGACTGCTCTGGGGATGTTGAGAGAGTGGCATTTCAGGTACTAAAAAAGGGTTTGGAAAGACTTCTCAGGTGTGGTGTGTGGGGCAGGGAGGAAAGGATGTTTAACTGATCCATCTGGCCAAACATATTTGGACTCTGGTAACTAAAGAGACACCAAGTTTGGAGGTTTTTCCAAATTAGAAATTGTTTGTTTCAGCTGCTAGGTTAACAGTCTGAAGAAGTGGGTGGTACCCTGGTGTTGGGAAGGAAAATGGGGGAGGTGTGAGGTACTATCCCCCTGCCCGCCTGGGCTCCTGTGCTAGCTCAGTTTCCTTGAGGGGCTTTGGGGGAAATATGTCAGAGGATAGGGTAAAAGATTCAAAAGAGGCTCTTACCTCAGGGTATTTCCAAGGCTTTATTCTCGAAGGGGTCCTGGGGCAAAGAGGCCGAACAAGGAAGAGCATGGGTTTATCTAGACTCTCTGTCTCAGGACAGATAGCTGGCACTGAGCCAATTAGTCAGAGATAGGGGAAAGGTAGGGTTAAACTAAAGGCTACAGGCTTTAGGGGGTTCTGGGGGAAAACCATTTCCCCAGAGGAATACAACATCTCACCCTTTTTTCGTTTAAGAAAGTTAGAAGAAAAACATTATGTTACATGGAATGTGAAGTTTCCCCACTGTCCTAGGTTACAATGTAAAATTGTGCCCAAGGTATGTATTCTATCCCCATGAGCCGTTGGAGCCAAGGTGGGGCAGTGTTTTCCTTATCTTCTGTTAACGAGCCCAACAATGCCTTCCCGGAAGAAGTTATCTCTGTTTAATGGGCCATCAAGGACCCATTTGCATGACTGATAAGATGAAATCATACCATTGTGAGATGCTTCGCCCAGGGGGAGGAGCCAAGCATTCCCACCTGGATATAATCCAGGGTTTGAGACCTCACGAGCAGCTTCTATCCACTGAACTCTCAGAGGAGACGAGCTACCAGACGTTTCTACAGGAATCACTGCTTTGACAAGAACATCTCATCTGGATTCCTGGAGGAAGACTGGACCCTTCTCATCATCACCGGACCCTTCTCTCTCAGGATCATCTCTGCTCCAGCGGAACCACATCTGCCGCTCCAGGAGGATTTCCAGACTGCTTCAAACACCCTGACCAACAGGGTGTTAGGTTGTATCATTCCATTTATTTCACCTTTTTTTCCTCTCTTCTTCTATTAAATTGTATCTCTGACTGGGAGTCTCACTGGTTTTGCTTTCAAACCAGCACATCTTTTGGCGCCCAACGTGGGGCACGAGGTACTGAGAAGAGTCAGAGTTACAATTTTGTACTGGAAAAGGCACCTGTTAGCTATGTTGGTCAACATACTTACATGTGTCTTGTACCTAGCTCTCTATATCTTTCCACACATGGGGCAGTATCTGCGGAACTTAATATTCTGGTGTAAACCAGGGTATGGCACTAAAATTGCTTTATTGGTCTACTATGTCTATTGCATGCTAACCTGCAAGGCAATGAGCATAATTTGGAGTATGTACTCAATTTTGTTTGCTTGTCCCGGTCTAGGATGTTTTGTTTGGGGCCTCAACAATCTGACCCAGCCGCTGTGGGGAGGGGTAAAGATTAATTTTTTCCAGTCTTTCAGGCCTGATACAGCAGTTTTTGAAAATATTGAGTTCTCTCTGGATACCAAGGACAGCATAATGTTGTTGTTGATGCTGTTTTGTCTTCTCTGCACAGCCTGCACCATGCTTAGAAACAGAACACTACATGATGTAGTGCAGCGTCTTCTTGAGGCAGAAGAGAAAAGAAGGGAACAGCGTCCGAGTCTACGCAGACTGTCACAGAGAAGACAGAAGCCAAAAAACCAGCCAACAGTGTCCACGTCTGCACAGACTGCCACAGAAGAGAAAGAAGCACCAAGCAAAGCCACAACGTCTGTGTCTGTGCAGGTTGTCACAGAGGAGAAAGAAGTCAAAAATTCCAGCATTTCCACACAAACCATCACTGAACTGGAACAGCCTAAACCGGTAGCAGTTGCTCCTGTTCAGAAGAAGAAAGCAAAGAGCAAGTCAGTCCACATAGTGACTGACGAGGATGCAGCAGGACCTTCGCACCCAGCAGAGGAGACAGAGCCAGAGATCATCACTCGCTCTCTGTCCCTGGGTGAGCTACGTGACCTGCGGAGGGAATTCACCTGCCAGACAAATGAATCTGTCCTGACCTGGCTGCTCCGTATCTGGGACGCTGCAGCCAATGACACCATTCTGGATGGAAGTGAGGCCAGGCAACTGGGATCGCTGTCCCGAGATGTGGTCATTGACCAAGGGATCGGGAGAACCCAAGAAACTCTCAGTCTCTGGCAACGACTGCTAACAAGTGTGAGGGACAGATACCTTTGTAAAGAAGATCTCCAGGTGCACCAAGGAAAGTGGAGCACAATGGAACAAGGTATCCGATGCCTGAGGGAATTGGCTGTGCTGGAGATCATTTTCTCAGAGGACGAGAGATTTCCTAAAAGCCCAGATGAAGTTCAGTGCACATCACAGATGTGGTTGAGATTCGCACGGCTTGGACCAGAGATGTACTCCCGTTACCTGGCAACGCTGCAATGGAGGGCAGGTGAGGACAGGGTGGGCGTCTTGGTCAACAAACTAAGAATTTATGAGGACACTGTCACTGCCCCATTTCGTACCCATGTCTCATCCGTGGAAACAAGGCTGGCTGAGCAAGTCCGAAGCTTGATTGAAGAGGGCCATCAGAAACTGAAAAAAGAACTTAAGGAAGAAATTTACCACGTCTCGCCAGAACCAACAAGAGTCTCTGCCATTAAGAGCAGGCATCCCACAGCCAGAGAGAGAACACACACTCCACGAGGTAACCTCTGGTCTTTTCTTTGGGAGCATGGAGAAGACATGAGGAAGTGGGATGGAAAACCCACCTCCGCCTTAGCAGCCCGGGTACGTGAACTGAAAAGAGGGACACCTACCACGAGAAGCTCATCTAGAGTCAATGCTGCTCCAGTCTCTCGTGCACGGAACTCCAGACAGTATAGGAATGATGATGTGACTGATCCTCTCGAAGGGACCTCAGGAACGTATTTACAGGAAGATAGCAACATGCATCGTGAGCAGGAATAGAGGGGCCCTGCCTCTAGCCAGGTAGAGGAAAGGGACAATCGGATCTATTGGACTGTGTGGATCTGATGGCCTGGCACATCTGACCCACAAGAGTACACGGCTTTGATTGACACTGGCTCTCAATGTACCCTGATGCCATCAAGGTACGCAGGAACAGAATCTGTTTCTATTTCTGGAGTGACAGGAGGGTCCCAGAAGCTGACTGTAGTGGAGGCCAAAGTGAGTTTAACTGGGAACGGGTGGCAAAAACACCCCATTGTGACTGGCCCAGAGGCCCCATGCATCCTTGGCATAGATTTTCTCAGAAATGGATATTTCAAAGACCCAAAAGGATATCGCTGGGCTTTTGGGATAGCTGCTGTAGAGAAAGAAGGCATCAGACAACTGAATACCTTGCCTGGTCTCTCAGATGACCCCTTTGCTGTGGGACTGCTGAGAGTTGAAGAACAACAAGTACCAATTGCCACAGCAACAGTGCACCGTCGGCAGTACCGCACCGACAGAGACTCAGTGACCCCAATCCATGAGATGATTCGTAAACTGGAGAGCCAAGGGGTGGTCAGCAAGGCTCGTTCACCCTTCAACAGCCCCATCTGGCCTGTGCGTAAGTCCAGTGGAGAATGGAGACTGACTGTAGATTATCGTGGTCTGAATGAGGTCACGCCACCACTGAGTGCTGCTGTGCCAGACATGTTGGAGCTTCAGTACGAGCTGGAGTCCAAGGCAGCAAAGTGGTACGCGACCATAGACATTGCCAATGCTTTCTTCTCCATTCCTTTGGCAGCAGAGTGCAGGCCCCAGTTTGCTTTCACCTGGAGAGGTGTGCAGTATACCTGGAACCGACTGCCCCAGGGGTGGAAGCACAGTCCCACCATCTGCCATGGACTAATCCAGACTGCACTGGAAAAGGGTGAGGCTCCTGAACATCTTCAGTATATTGATGACATCATTGTGTGGGGGAACACAGAAGTGGAAGTTTTCAAGAAAGGAGAGAAGATTATCCAGATTCTACTGAGAGCTGGTTTTGCCATTAAGCGAAGTAAGGTAAAGGGACCGGCTCGAGAAATCCAGTTCCTGGGAGTCAAGTGGCAAGATGGACGTCGCCAGATACCCACAGAAGTAATCAACAAGATCACCGCAATGTCTCCACCGACCAGAAAGAAGGAAACACAAGCTTTCCTAGATGCCATATGCTTTTGGAGAATGCACATTCCTGAGTATAGCCAGATTGTGAGTCCTCTCTACCTGGTTACCCGCAAGAAGAACGATTTCCACTGGGGCCCTGAACAGCAGCAAGCCTTTGCCCAGATCAAGCAGGAGATCGCTCATGCGGTAGCCCTTGGCCCAGTGAGGACAGGACCAGATGTGAAGAATGTGCTCTACTCAGCAGCCGGGAACAATGGCCTGTCCTGGAGCCTTTGGCAGAAGGTGCCTGGGGAGACTCGGGGTCGACCACTGGGATTCTGGAGTCGAACCTACAGAGGGTCTGAAGCCAACTACACTCCCACGGAGAAGGAAATCTTGGCCGCCTATGAAGGAGTTCAAGCCGCTTCAGAAGTAATTGGCACTGAAACGCAGCTGCTTCTGGCACCCCGACTGCCGGTGCTGGGGTGGATGTTCAAGGGAAAGGTACCTTCCACGCATCATGCCACCGACACTACTTGGAGCAAATGGATTGCCCTCATTACGCAGCGCGCCCGCATTGGGAACCCAAATCGCCCTGGGATTCTGGAAGTTATAACAAACTGGCCTGAAGGTGAGACTTTTGGATTATCCTCTGAAGAAGAAGAGGAGCAAGTGACACGTGCTGAGGAGGCCCCACCATATAATGAGCTACCAGAGACTGAAAAACGATATGCCCTCTTCACTGATGGTTCCTGCCGAATTATAGGCACTGACAGGAAATGGAAAGCTGCAGTATGGAGCCCCACACGACGAGTTGCACAAGCTACCGAGGGACAAGGTGGATCGAGTCAGATGGCAGAGCTTAAAGCTGTACAGCTGGCTTTGTATATTGCTGAACGGGAGAAGTGGCCGAGGCTCTATCTCTACACCGACTCATGGATGGTAGCTAATGCCCTGTGGGGATGGCTGAATCGCTGGAAAAAGGCCAACTAGCAGCGCAGAGGGAAACCCATCTGGGCTGCTGAGATTTGGCAGGACATTGCTACCCGAGTAGAGAAGCTAACCGTGAAGGTTCGGCACGTGGATGCGCATGTACCCAAGAGTCGGGCTAATGAGGAGCATCGCAACAATGAGCAGGTAGACAAAGCTGCCAAGGTGAAAGTATCACAGGTGGATCTAGACTGGCAGCACAAGGGAGAATTATTCCTAGCTCGTTGGGCCCATGATGCCTCTGGTCATCAGGGAAGAGATGCAACATACCGATGGGCCCGTGACCGAGGGGTGGACCTTACTATGGACAGCATCTCACAGGTCATCCATGACTGTGAGACCTGCGCTGCAATCAAACAGGCCAAGCGGGTGAAGCCTCTGTGGTACGGTGGACGATGGTTGAAGTACAGGTATGGGGAAGCCTGGCAAATTGACTACATCACCCTTCCCCAGACCCACCAAGGCAAGCGCTATGTGTTGACCATGGTAGAAGCAACCACAGGTTGGCTGGAGACCTATCCTGTGCCTCATGCCACTGCCCGGAACACCATCCTGGGCCTGGAAAAACAAGTCCTGTGGAGACACGGCACCCCGGAGAGAATCGAGTCTGACAACGGGACACATTTTAAGAATGGCCTTATAAACACCTGGGCCAAAGAACATGGTATTGAATGGATATACCACATTCCTTATCATGCACCAGCTGCCGGGAAAGTTGAACGGTGCAATGGACTATTAACGACCACCCTGAAGGCACTTGGCGGAGAAACTTTCAAGAATTGGGACATAAACTTGGCCAAAGCCACCTGGATGGTAAACACCCGAGGCTCCATCAATCGAGCTGGTCCGGCCCAGTCTGAAACCTTGCACACAGTGGATGGAGATAAAGTCCCTGTGGTACACCTGAAAGGGATTTTAGGAAAGACTGTTTGGATTAATCCCACCTCAGGCAAAGGCAGACCCATCCGTGGGATTGTTTTTGCTCAAGGACCTGGTTACACTTGGTGGGTAATGCAAAAAGATGGAGAAACCCGTTGTGTACCACAAGGAGACTTAATTTTGAGTGAGAACTAAAATCAGCGTGTAGGGTTTTATTCTGTGTATGTATCTGTGAGAGTGTATGATGTAGATGGTGATAGAATAAGGGGTGGATTATGTCCTAGGTTACAATGTAAAATTGTGCCCAAGGTATGTATTCTATCCCCATGAGCCGTTGGAGCCAAGGTGGGGCAGTGTTTTCCTTATCTTCTGTTAACGAGCCCAACAATGCCTTCCCGGAAGAAGTTATCTCTGTTTAATGGGCCATCAAGGACCCATTTGCATGACTGATAGGATGAGATCATACCATTGTGAGATGCTCTGCCCAGGGGGAGGAGCCAAGCATTCCCACCTGGATATAATCCAGGGTTTGAGACCTCACGAGCAGCTTCTATCCACTGAACTCTCAGAGGAGACGAGCTACCAGACGTTTCTACAGGAATCACTGCTTTGACAAGAACATCTCATCTGGATTCCTGGAGGAAGACTGGACCCTTCTCATCATCACCGGACCCTTCTCTCTCAGGATCATCTCTGCTCCAGCGGAACCACATCTGCCGCTCCAGGAGGATTTCCAGACTGCTTCAAACACCCTGACCAACAGGGTGTTAGGTTGTATCATTCCATTTATTTCACCTTTTTTTCCTCTCTTCTTCTATTAAATTGTATCTCTGACTGGGAGTCTCACTGGTTTTGCTTTCAAACCAGCACACCCACCACTTACAATTGGTGGGGAAATCAGTTTGCTTTAGATTTGCCAACTCTATGTGGTTGACTTCTGAGGTAGAAGGTATGAGACTATTGATAGCTTTGAAAATCAAACAGCGTAGGATCCTGAATGCTATTGTTACAAGGAAAAGGATAACAAGAAATAACAAAATTGTTTTAACTATCGAAATCCACCACCCTGTGAATCCCCAGCCCTTGAACAGTTCTTTGATCCAGTCCTCAGATTCTTGCTTCACTTCTCTGATCAAGTTGTTCATGCATCGAAGGGCAGCATGGATGTTTGGAGCTTTCAAGGTCAGGTTCATGCAGCAGAGTCCTTCTTTGCTGCTGCAGTGGACAAACATATGTTTCAACAAGAGGAAGTGTGACAACCTGGATGGGATTCACCACAGGGTTGAGTGGGAAGTAGGTTTTCTCTAAAAGGAAAAACAAACATTTTTTAAAACATGTTAAAAGTTTCTGCTTCTGCCGGAAGGAGTCCACACCTAGGAAGATTCTCTTTCCTCCATCCAATGATGTCTTCTCTTGGAGGCAGTGGCTACTTGCCTCTCATCCCCTTCTGCTGGAGCTGGATTTTTGGGGACAAAATGTTTCACCCACTTTTCAGGAATCCACCAAGGGCCTAAGGGAGTAGCTACATGCGCATAGCCACGACCCCAGGTCACGAGCTCATAGGGACCCTTGGTTTCCCAAGTTTCTGGATCCCTAATCAAGACTGGTGGATGCTGAGACAATTTAAACTGATTTCCACTGTTAAAATGACGTACCACTGGTGGACTCATGTTTTCAAATGAACAGTTCAGAAAATTGATGGTAAACATGGCTTTGCGGAGCTTCTGCTGTGGAGACATCCACACAGTTGTGCTGCTCTGTTTAGCCAAAACCTGCTTGAGCGTCTGGTGTGCACGCTCAACCACAGCTGGGCCTGTGGGGGAGTGGGGGATGCCAGTTTTATGTTCCACTCCCCACTGCTGGACAAATTCCAGGAACTCCTTGGACACGTACGCTGGACCATTGGCAGTTTTAATTTCTTTTGGGATCCCCAACATTGAAAAAGCTTGCACTAGGTGTTGTTTGGCATGCACAGCCTTTTCTCCTGCATGGGCAGAGGCATACACTGCACCTGAATGTGTGTCAATACTTACATGAACATATTTGGGGCGACCAAAACTAGGAATGTGTGTGATGTCTGTCTGCCACACCTCACAACTGCCAAGGCCTCGGGGATTAACCCCCATACCCATTGATGGCATGGCCTGGAGCTGGCAATTGGGACAGGGGGCCACAATTGCTCGAGCCTGACTTGGTGTTAGCTGGAACTGACGGATCAGACCTGGCACATTTTGATGGTATTGTTGGTGACTCAGCTTTGCCTGTTGAAAGACGTCAGGGAGACGTGCTTTTTCAACTGGTGCAGCAAGGGAGTCTGCCTGATGATTCCCCTCTGCAATTTCACCTGGCAAATCAGTGTGTGACCTTACATGCATCACTGTCCTGGGGTGACATTACGATGTATCCCCAATCGTCTGTTAGGTTTATGTTGAATATTACATGCTGTACCTTTAATTTGGATCTGAGAATAAACAGGGAGAAAGTGCAGTTTGTTTTCAGAAACCTCTCAGACTGGCCTTGAAGAGTGTGAATCACTGGCACCCAGACAGCAGGGGGTTTTTTTCTAGCACTCACTTTTGCTTTGCTCTGTAGCTAGTTAGCATAGCTTCGTTAGGGCTGAGAAGCTTTGCATTTCTTTTTTTTTTTTTTTCCTTTTTTTTTTTTTTTTCCCACCTGTTTTTTTGGAATGGTTCAAACCTCCCCCATACTGAAGACCCGGGGGGCGCCGGGGGAGCTGGCACCTGGACCCACTGGAAGCTACCCTTCGCAGCAACTTCCACCACCACTGGAAAGAACCGAGAGCAGAGACCATCTACAAGAGGGACTTTGTTTTCCTTAATTCATCATCTGGTATTGTTCAATCTATTGTGCTGGGGGAGTGTTTTGCTGGTTTAATAAACAGGTTTCTTTCCACTTTCTCTCTGACGAGTTTTCTCCCAAACCAGTTGGGAGAGGGGAGGGAGGGTGTCCCTAGGAGTTCTCCTCCCAAAGTGGCCTTAAACTATCACAGTCACATAGAACGGATGTTCCGGATGAGAAACCAAATAAATCAGCCTTGAAAGGAACCTGAAGAGATGCTCATTCTCGATTTCTTTGAGCACAGCCTGCTCTGCTCTGGACACCACCCCAGCCATGTAGGCGGAGTCAGTTACCAAGTTAATTGGTTCAGAGAACTTCTCAAAAGCTCTTACCGCTGCAGCTAGTTCAGCTACCTGGGGGGATCCCTCCACAAACTCAACATCAGCTTCCCAATGCTGAGTCTGAGGATTTCTCCAAGTCATCACCGACTTGTGGGAAGCCTTGAGTGGTCTCCGACTCCTTTTCTCACGAGGAATAAGGTGGAATTCCTCATTGAACAGCTTGTGGGATGGGGCATGGACTGATATTTGTCCCCTGTAGCTGTCCAGAGATAATTGGAGACTGGCATTGCTCTGGAGCAAATGCTCAAATATCTCTTTGGTCAGTTTCTTTGGAGAGTTCCTTCCCTCCTCTGAAAGTTTGACCGGGAGGTGAATGCATGTAGTGTCACAACCAGCCAGTTCACACAATCTCATCCTGGCCTTCCGAATCAATTGAGCTATCAACTCTTGTGGCTCAGTGATGGTCTTGGATCTTTAGTGAGAGAGGAAGATCCACTCTATAATTAAGAGTGAATCTCTCTGCCCCTCGATCCATTGGTAAATCAAACCATGCAAGTGTGGCAGCTTTCCTAGAACAATGAAATGGAAAGGCAGGTTTGGCTCACGCCAATGAGCCTGCCTCACTGACAAGGCCTTCTGTACCTTTTCAATTGCTGTCTTTGCCTCTGGGGTCAGTTCCCTGGGGGAAACCAGCTCCCTCTCCCCCTTCAATAAATTGAAAAGAGGGTCTAGATCCTCATTTGTGAGGCCTAGCCAGGGTCTTACCCAATTCAGTGACCCACACAGGGAGTGGAGATCTTCTAGGGTTTTAGGATTGCACTCAATTTCCAATTTCTGAGGAACAACGGTCCTCGCTGAAATTTGCAAACCCAGGTACTTCCAAGGTGGCATCCTTTGAACTTTGTCTTCCTGTAATTGAAATCCAGCAGAGGTTAAAACCTTAACCACTAGGTCAAGTGTGTGTTGGAGTATAGAGTCATTGGGGGCACACACCAGCACATCATCCATGTAGTGAAGGATGATGGCGTCCTGTCTCTCGGCATGTACCGGTGACAGTAATGATGCTACGTACTGTTGGCATATGAACAGAGACTATTTCAAACCCTAAGGCAGAACTTTCCAGTGATATGTCTTCATTGGGGCTTCCCGATTGATGGTGGGAACCGAGAAGGCGAACCGTGGAGCATCTTCTGGGTGTAGTGGAATTTGGAAGAAACAATCTTTGATATCTAACACAGCCAATTGCCAGTCTTGAGGGAGCATTGTTGGAGAAGGCATCCCTGGTTGGAGTGGTCCCATGTCCTCTATCATTTTGTTTATTTCCCTGAGATCATGGAGCAACCTCCACTTGTCCTTTCCCAGTTTCTTTATTACAAAGACTGGGAAATTCCAAGGGCTTGTTGTCTCCTCTAGGTGGCCTTGAGCCACTTGTTCCTCCACAAGCTCCTCAAGCACCTTGACCTACTCTTTGCTCGATGGCCACTGTGCTACCCATTTTGGGGTGTTATCTAACCATGTTAAATTGTGGGTAGGGCACGTCACAGTGGCTATTTCTAAAAATCTTGGGGTGTCTTAGGAATGACCAGTTGGACTCCCCACTGGGACATGGTGTCTCTCCCCCACAAGGGAGCCTTATAGTCTGCAACGAATGGACGGACACTTGCCAATTTTCCATCAGGTCCCTCAATTTGCATGATGTTTTTTTAAATTTTTGCCAATGTGATTCCTCTTATGCCCTGAAGTTTGCCTGGCACAGGTTGCAATTCCCAGTGTGATGGCCACTTTCTCTCTGGCAAAATGGTTATGTCTGCGCCCGTATCCAGGACTCCTTCCACATGGAGACGATCTGGCCCATGGGCCAAATTGCATGCTATGGAAGGTTTGTTCTCTCCCACCACCTCCGCCCAGTAGACTTCCGGTGATTTTCCATCTGCTACTATCTCTGCCAGATCGGGAATGGCCTGGGCAAGGATTTGCCCCTCTGCCAGGTAGAATGGTTGGTGTTTGCAGTGTGCCAACAGCATGAGGCATGTTATCTTTCCCTTAATGGTCATGGGAGCTACCTCCATCTCCACTAGTGTGTGTGCTGTGTCCCCAATAACAAAATACTTACTGTCCAGTTCCATGTGGTTAACCGTCAGGTCCTGTGAGATGTTTGACAAATCCGCTGTAATTACTGTCCAGTCAGCAGATATGAAATGAAAACCTTTGGTAGTCACGAGCCTGTATTGGCCTCTCGGCTGCCAAACCTTGTTAGTTGAACATTTGACATTTTTATTTTTCTGCCCCCCCCCCATACCCTCCCCGTTTTTTGTTAAGAGAGAGGTATCTGTCAGTGTGGGTGGCTCCCGTATATTTATGTTTGCATGCGAAATTACATTAACGGTTGTATTAACAATGGGGATGTGCTGAGAAGTTAGTTTTTTTGTTTGTTGGACTTCTTTTTCTGGTTCTGGATCTGTGGGCAGGGTCTTGCAAAGTGTCCAGGCTTTTTTCAGAGGTGGCAGATGATGTGCTGCAGCTGGTCTGTTGACATTGGTTTCCTCCTCCATCCTGGTCCCACAGCTGCTGCAGATCTGGGGTGTGCCAGTTCTTGATTTCTTTCAGGTGCACTGAACAGCTCTGCTTTCCTGGTACAAGCTTCAATCATGTGAGCTAAGGTGGGCGATGGGTCGAGGGGAAGACTATGGATAATTCTACGACAGGTCTCATTAGCATTCCTCTGAGCCATCTCCTTGATTAGCTCCATCTGTATGGATGGTTCTTGCACTTGTCTTTCCACTTGTGTTCTGAGACGGTCCACAAACTGTAAAAAATTCTCTGAAGGAAACTGTCTAATGTTAACATAACTGCCCTTACTTTCAGTTGTTGGTAACTGGTAAAATGTTTTTTCTGCAGCATTACAAATCTTATCTAAAACTGACTTAGATAATACTCGAGTTTGCCTTTCAGAACAATGCAAATTACCTTCACCACACATATGTTCGAGTGTCATATCATTATCCTCATTGTCCTTTGGTCCTTCAGGAGTTTGTTGAATCTCCTGTAATATTGTTCTCAAAGCTTTTTTCCTCATGCATTCCCATAATTCATACTCTGAGGGTGTTAACAGACATCTGAATAGGTCTTTAATATCATTGGGTACCAGTTCATTTGAATTGAAGATGGCCTTAAGCATGCCTTTAAAAATCTCACTGGATCTCCCGAATTCTCTCTGTGTTTTGCAAATCTCCTTTTTATCTTGGTAGGAAAATGGCTTATAATCTCTTCTACCATTTTTCCTGCCAAGATATACAACAGGGGCTACAGAGGGTATGCCTTCATCAAGATCACCCTGAGTTTCTAAAACTCCTGCAGCTGTCCCCTTCTCCAGGGAGCCAGGGAGTATTGCTCCCCCCCCACCCTGGGGTCCGTCAACAGGCAGCTCCCTCCTCCTCTCCCGGGGTCCCGGGGTAGGCTGTTCCTGCCCCGTGCTGCTAGAAAACCACCCCCCCCCACCGCCGCTGTGGGCAGGGAGCCGCCCCTGGCCACATTCCCCCCCCCCCCCCCCCCAATCCGTGCCAGGACTGGGGTTTGCAGGGGGCACACCCCTCTCCTCGCTGCCGTGGCTACTCGGGGCAGAGTGAAGGCAGAGGGAGGGGAGGCAGGGGGAGGAGGGGTGGGGTGGGGGATTGGGCAAGGGGTATGGCATGGGGGCGGGGATTTGGGAAAAGAATGGGTTGTGGGAAGAAGGAGACTCGAGCACATGGCGTCCGCCATTATCCTCTCCCCCCACACTGTACCAGAGGGGATGCTGCAGCCTGTCCCGATTGGGAACAGGGGACTCAGAGGGAAGGAAAGTGTTGTTTAGAGGGTTTTTCTGCCACTGTCTGCTGTTTTCTGCTTCTAACAGCTGCTTGCGAGCTTTTAAAAATATTGGAATAAATAGAGAAGCTTTTTGATCACCATTTTTAACTTTTAAGGTTAGTAATTGTCCAATTTCATCCCAAAATGAGACCGAATTTATATTGTGCAAAGTAGAATCTGGAAACTCAGCTGACAGCCAGCAAACAAAGTTTCTTAGTAACCTATTAGAAATTTTAAGATCATTTAAAACAGTTTTAAGCTGTTCTAATAAACTCTTTTGAGGAACAGAGTGCTTTCCACCTTTGTTTCTGATGTTTTTTAGAGTGCAATCTGTCCAGTATTTACCTTCTGCGCGAGAGAGACACACAGACACGGCTTCTCCCATCCCGCTTACTCTGCCGAGAGTCGGGATGGGTGGGGATGCACCACGAGCTGGGGAAACAGCACTCTGCCACTCTTCCCCAGCTCCGGGGGCTCGGGGGCGGGGGGGGGGGGGGGGGGTCCCTCCACTATCTGGGAACCTTACCAATTCCACGGCTTGGCGCAGCACCGTCACCTCCCCCGACAAAAAAACTTCAAAACCACGATTGCGCAACTCCTGCCACAGCGCGCTAGGTCCTAGTGCCCTCTGCGCAGCAGAGTTTTTTCTCCCAATCTCATGGAGACAACCTCCCCCAACCAGGTTAGCAAACAAGGAGGATCCCGTGATTTCGGGGTGCTGTGCTTGCCATGTCAGAAGCCCCTATCCCAGACTGACTTGCTTTGGCATGAAACAAGCTATCAATCTGTCCCCAACACCCCCAGCCGCGCAAAAAGCAGCTGATGGTGAAGGAGTAGTTGAACAGCTCCACAAGGTTTTGAGGTTCCCTTAATAAGGACTCCAGCTTATTGCATGGGCTTTTTATACCACGTTTGGAGCGCCAACTGACGTACTATCCCCCTGCCCGCCTGGGCTCCTGTGCTAGCTCAGTTTCCTTGAGGGGCTTTGGGGGAAATATGTCAGAGGATAGGGTAAAAGATTCAAAAGAGGCTCTTACCTCAGGGTATTTCCAAGGCTTTATTCTCAAAGGGGTCCTGGGGCAAAGAGGCTGAACAAGGAAGAGCATGGGTTTATCTAGACTCTCTGTCTCAGGACAGATAGCTGGCACTGAGCCAATTGGTCAGAGATAGGGGAAAGGTAGGGTTAAACTAAAGGTTATAGGCTTTAGGGGGTTCTGGGGAAAAAACATTTCCCCAAGGAATACAACAAAGGTGCTGAGGTTGTGTTTGAAAAACTGGAAGTGTCCAGCTGGTAGTGTCCAGACCTCAGCACCTGTAACATCAGGGCTCTGCTCTCAGATGCAGATGTTGGAAACATCTGTGCATCACAGGCTGCCCACAAACCTGAGCAGGGAAAATTCCCAGATAGTGCTCAGTTTCCCAAAGCTTGCCAAGATCAGGAGCCAAACCAGCCTAATGGCACCCTGCTAAGCTTGATTTCTGGCTGCTGCCAGTCCTGTTATGCTCACTACTCTCCTGCAGGCTCATCACATTTCCTGGATCCCCCCTCCCCAAAACTGTGGCACTGGGTAAAAAGAAAGCATGAAAACCAGAAGCACTGAAGTCACTGCTAAAATTCTGGTTCTCCAAACAGAGGAGAAAAACTGAACAGAACTGTAGTAAATACATTAAAATACATAAGTAGATCCTAATTTTCTCATTTTCAAGCTTCTGACCTTTTAGTGTATTTGTCTGACCTCATGGTTTGGGATTTATAAACTTAGGTATCTTAGTGCCTGGATTTGTGCTAACAGAACACTACATTTGGCAATGGAAAAGCATCCTCTAACTACAAGCACCATGGACAGAACAACAAAAAATGAGCATATGCCCATTACGGGTTCCAGAGCTCACACTGAGCTCCACTCCAAAAGATGCAAACGGGAATGAGGGAGCAGGGTTAGAGGACCCATTAGTCCCCATGAATGTTTATGGATAAGTAGGAAGCTAGCAAGTCCGACTGAAATTGGTAGGGGTTTTCTCCATCACCCTCAGCACTGTAGCTTAGGGATTCCCTGTGGATTCTCCCAGCCCTACTGGGCTGAGGACCCCTGCTGCTCCTGGCAGCACTGCCCCTCCTTCCCTGGGCACTGAAAGCCTGTGCCACACCTTTCCCAGCCTCCAGAGGGCACTTAGAGCCAGCTGTCACCAGCCGTGTCTCGGAGGCTCTGGGACAGGCTCTGGGAGGGGCCCCGGGCTGTGTTTGGTGCTGAATCTGCATCTCCTTTGTGCTGGCTGGCTCGGAGCGATGCTGCTGGAGCACCGCGCTAGTTTCCCCAACAACGGCGGATGGGAGAAGGAGAAGAAAACACCCTTTGGAAGCGCTTCTTCCCTGTAAACGTTTTCACTCCTGCTCTTCAGCAGCTTGAGCGTAAATCTGCAGACACACACACTCCTGCCCTAGGGAAGAAAGGTTTGGTTTGCGTATTTGTTCCTTGCTTTGCTTCAGTTTTGAAGATGAGCAGGAGTTGGTATGATCAAAACCGAGCAATCTGAGACCTCCACATACGTGTTATAAGCAGGGAAAGTGAGAGATGTTGCAATTATTTTTAAATCAAAGGGTAGCTATTAGCAATCCCTCATAAACATATCTACTGTGCTACAAAGATTAATTTAACTGCAGGTCCTGACTGGGCTGCATCAGAGTGGTGAGTTACACAAAAGCCAACAAGGAGAATCACCAGCTATCCAGTGAATTTTGTATTTGGGAAACATCCCTCTCTAGCCTCAGGGGCCTGGCGACCTATCTCTGTCTGAGCAAAAGGTTTGGAAATGCTGGTTGAGCTTGCCTTGTTTTCCTCCTTCTGCTCTTCTCTTCTGCCCCTGGAGAAAAACTGCATCTGAAACTGCTTTCCATCTGCATTAGAATCGACATCCCTCGGTTATCCTCACTACATCTAAAAATAGCAAGAGGAAATCCGCCTGAGATCAAAGCGATTCATTTCCCAAGCGCTGGGCAAGGACAGAGCTCTCGATCCGTATTCCCGTCACATCCCGCCAGGCACAAGGCAGCGATCGCAGACTGGAGAACACAGGGATGCTCCCTCCTCTCCCCGCCTGGCCCTGCAGGCTCCGAAGGAAACGAGTGGTAGGGAAATGACGTGGTTGGTGCCGGGGGCTGGTGGGGACAGGGAGAAGTGGGGTTTCTCTGCACTCTGAAGGGATGCTCCCCTTCACTACGGGCTCCAGCAGCCCTGGGCAAGGCAGGAGTGCAAGGAGCAGAAAACCAGGCACAGCCTCAGCACCCAGACAGAGGAGCAGCCTGACACCTCAAAACATGCCAGAGGAGCCAAGATCACTGCATCATGGAGTCAGAAATGAGGGGTGAGCCCCTCCTGCCCTGGCAGCCAAGCTGCCCTGGGACCGTCCCTGTTGCAGGAGGAGGTGCAGAGCCTTCCTGGGAGACTGCATGAAAACCCCACCCTGCAGGCTTCGTCATGGCTGCTGCTTAATTGAGCTACACATAAGCAACAGAGTTACAGTATTATGCATTTAGGATAGCTAAACCTGTGCTTTTTAATGCAAGTCTCAGGATGATTTGGCAATTTACACATTAGAACCTGATATTGGCATATGCTCCAAGAATATCCCTACTTTTTCTTTCTTTTACATAAAAAATATTTATTATTAATAAAGTTCTGCAGAAGAAAAGAATTAATTGCAGTAAGACAAAGTAGAACAGCTGCCTTTCCTTCTCACATTAAAAAGTAAAGGCATAATTTTTAGCCGGTTCCGTTACTTCTGAACACTCAGGGGCAGCATTATCTGAAGGTCTGGTCTGTAATTCCCACAAACTGAATTTCAGGGCTTTCATCCATGCAGGACTCCTTCACCTGAGGACCAGCAGAGATGGCTTCCTGCAGCTGTGGCTCAGGGCATGTGGGCAGTGGCACCATTGCCCGCCCTCCTGCTGCTGCTGGGCTTGCAGGTGTGGCAGCATCCCTGTCCCCTGGCAGCATTTCCTCCTGGCTGGTGGCAGGCAAGGCCTGGGGCTTCAGTCACAAAACAGTCTCCAACAGCTGTATTTCAGGCAGCTGGACTGGACACATTAAGTACAGACAAACAATCTTTGTCATTAATGACTTATATGGGTCTCTATTGATTTTTGACTGTCATACAATTATTTGGATAGTTCATCATAAAGCTGAAATAAGAACTAGCTGAGATTTTCTAGTTTTGCCAACAACATAAAATATAAAATAACCTAAAGTGGAAGGGACCCACAAGGATCAGAGTCCAATACCTTTCATCTGGGCAAAATATTCAGTGAACTGTTTGCTTATCAAATATAGCTCTTTTTTTTCCCCCTGTGATTTACATCCTGAAATTCCACTATCCATAAATATAAGAAGTTACTTCCCAGTTCATATTAAAATAGTGTAGTCAAGAACTATCCTTACGAACCCTTCAGACATTGACCATGGTGTTTGCTGAGCCCAATAAGCCTTCAGCTCCCTGTCTGGACAGCCTCACCCACTAAGGAGCTCAAGGCAATCAAGCTAGCACTTCTCAGACACATCCCCTGATCCATGTGACTCTCCCATATCCCCATCCACATGTTCTCCCCTGCCTAATGTCCCCAAGAAATTAGTTTTATTGGCATGGTTTCAATGTTTCCCTTTCACAAGGAGTGGAAAGGCAAATATTCATGAGTGGTTGTGCAGTATTCCTTCAAATAACTGCAAATCACGGCTCCTAACACACCCTGTGAAAGCCAAATATCTTCAAAAGGATATATTTCTGCATCAAAAAGCCCACCACCATCCCAGTTTCGTTTTTTTCCAGACACTTGAGGGACACAATGATTTGTTGAGAAAGCTGCTATTCATTGGAAGAATATTGCAGTGTAATGGCAGGAGCATTGCTATGCCCAGCACCCCCTGCAGCATTGCCAGAAATGTTAACCTACAATATTGTAGTATATATTAAGTCATATTCCTGGAATATAATAATAAATTAATTTAGGTAATATTGGTGGTGGGGGGGAAGATGCGTTCCCTATAGTAAAAATGTTTCAGAGACTGCGTGTTTGAGGCTGCCAGCTCAGACAGGAACTAAATGGTGACCTCACAAGAAACCCTTTTACATTATCCTGGTGTATGTTAGTTTATGTTCACAAATTGTATTTTTGCATGCAATATCCATGGGTGCGGGTGATGGTAAAGTTATACAGCTCTTGTCAGAGAAACTGTCCCAGCTCAGAGTCCCCCCTGGATCCAGGAAGAGGATAAAAGGATTACCATACCAATAGAAGGAGCAGCAACCCCGATGTGACCATCTCAGAAGAATAGGCCCTGGCCGAGCCATCAAGGACACTTGAGGATGCCCAGGAAAACTCATTCAGACCCACCGATGGTATCACCAGTATCATCAGAAGACAAAAGAAACTATAGAAATCCAGGACTGAGCAGAGACGCCAGCTCTGGGCATTCCCAAGCCCTCCAATACTGGGACCACCAGACTTGTTCGGACTTGTTCACTAAGCTACCTAACATGTTTAGACTTGTTCAGTGAGCAAAGAGTATAAGACTGGCAGACAGGGGAGCAGACCCCTGTGAGACCTGGAGGTGTAGTGACGCGGGATGCTTCACAGAGGTCTCACCCAGTGCGCACTGCCTATTTCCTCGCTCCGTTGACTTTGGTCAATTTTGGTATTGGCTTAGTCAATTTCGCGCTTGTGACTTTTTCACTGGCAATCTGGCAATAAATTCTATTTTATTATAATTGGCTTTATTCAGTTATAACAAATATTATTTACGTTCCGGAACTTCACAGAGAAAGAAGTGACAGCAGCCTGAGCAGGACACAGGTCTGAGCTGCTGATTGCAAATGCCAGTCCTTCCCTGAGAAAAGCAAAGCTGCATCCACAGTGAAGGATTTGGGGGAACAATGACTGCACAGAGGAAGCAAACACTGCTCACAGTCACTGACCTGTTTTATGGGAGCCTTGGAAGAGGGAGAGAGGGACAGAGGGACAAAGGGACAGAGGAAGAGCCTGTGCTCAAAGGCTGGGCTGTGCACGGGCTGGGGCACAGGTGAGGCAGGCTCTGAGCTCCAGAGCTCCACCAGGCTCTCCTCGCCCCAAACTCACTCTCACATTGTCTTTAATAGTTTCACATATTTCTATACAGATTTATTACCTACCTGTTTGGGATATCTGAGAGATTATACTTAGGAAAACCCTGTAAGTAAATATTTTCTTCTATATAATTTTCATGGCAATGAGGCAGACAGTCCAACTAATTAAATGAAAATGTGGGGTTTATTTTTAGGCAGCCTAAGCTGGTATTGGTCTGCAATTAGAACATCAGCAAAGAACTATAGGAAGGGCTGGTGACTGGGCCACTGCTTAAAAGGGAGGAAGAAAGTTTAGGCTTTTTTTTTTTTTTTCCCTCCTGATCCTTCTCTATTAGCACTTGCAAATGCCACATACTTTCATAGCTTTGGCAGTGAGATTTTGGCATGTCCCAGAGCAGACCTTAGGTGCACTGGTTGCAAACTGCATTTCAATTGCAGAGTGTGTGCAAACAAACTGTAATTGAGAATGTCAGAGACTCCCAGCTGGTTTAAATAAAGATATCACCCAACTGGAAGCTCAGCACATACCTCATCTGCCATAAAAACTGGCACTGTGGCACAGGGCCCTGCACAACCTGCAATCACAAGGTCAGGCATATGCCAGGAACCCCCAAGCTCTTTCTCAGGTGTTGAGGGGAGCAGGGGGCACAGGAGGGATGCTGTGCCTGGCTCCTGCAGAGGTATTTGTGTCTGCTCGTGCAGAGGTGGTTATTCCACATCCAGGTGATTTCTGACTTCTCCTGACCTGCAGAGGGGTGGAGAGGGAGGCACAGGAAGTTTGCCATGTGACTGCAGATGAAATGTGAGCCAGCCAAGATAGAGCCTTTCCAGAACTGCCCTAGGAATTCTACACTGCCATACAAGGGAGTGGAAAAATGGTCTGTTTTGTTGTTCCAATATTCTTGTTTATTGCTAAAATTCATTATGTGGCCTTTCATAAATCAGATGCTAAAGATTTAGGGAAAATCAATGTTAATAAGAGCTAAACTATGTGAACATTCAACTGGAGCAGAGGTATTTTTGCCTTTTGTAATAAATAGCAAAAGCCAATCTAAAATAAAATAGAATTTATTGCCAGATTGCCAGTGAAAAATCACGGACACGAAATTGACAAAGCCAATACAGAAATTGACAAAGTCAGCGGCACAAGGAAAGTGGTGCACCGGGTGAGACCTCCGTGAAGTGTTGCGTGACACTACACCCCCCAGGTCTCACCGGGGTCTCGGTCCAGGTCGGCTAGTCTTATACCCTTAACTCGCCGGGCAAGTTCGGTGGTCTTGGTATCGGGGGAGCTTGAAACTTCTCGGGGCTTATGCCATTGCTCAGTCCAGAATTTCTATAGAGGTTTTTGTTCCATAATGGTGCTGCTGATGAAATCACAGTTTCTAGTAGCCAGCATGAATGGGCTTCCTGGATGTACAGGATGTATCCTGAGTATCCCTGATGTCCCGGTCAGGATCTATTCTTCTGGGCCATTAGCTCTTATCAGATACCAATTGCACCTCATTTCTGTGTCTCTGCTCCCTCCATTGGTATTGTAATTTCTTTGTCTCCTTCAGGGATCTGGGAGCTCCTCTGTGCTGAGAAAGTTTCTCTGGTATTCCTTAAGACTACATGTTTTACCATCACCCACACCAGTAAGCATTACATGTATATAAAATATAATCTATGAACGTGAACCAACATACACTGAAATAATGTGAGAGGTTTCTTGTAGAACTACCAGCTCAGTGCCCGCCTGAGCCTGCAGTGCCTCTAAGCTTTATGAACTTTTATTCTTATAACACAACTATTATGAGAAACATATTTTACCCTTCACCAATATCACCTTATTAGGAAAAGATGAATTAATTCATCATAACATCTAGGAACATGAATGAACATATACTACACCTTTGATTAAGTCATTACCAACTCCCCTGCAGTATCAAATATTTCTCTTTTAAATTGCTCATGAGCAGTAGTGTGCCTTGAAATGCATGGACAAAAAACATTCTTCCCTCAACAAAGGAAAAACAACTCATAATCCACCTTTGTTATTGCACTTTTGTTTGCCTTGGAATTTTTGTACATAATCAAAAAAGGATTGTTCCTTTGCTAAATTGTGCCTGGGACAGACCAGCAAACACAGCAAAGCAGGGAATCGATAGCAGCCTTGGGATTTAGGATTAGACAAGAGAAAAGCCCCTTGATGAATGCCCTCTTGAGAGTTTAGAATCAAATGCATCTAAACCATTCCTGAATCACCTAATCTGCATTCAAATAATTTAACACCCCCCCCAAAAAAAAAAAACAAAACAAAAAAACCCACAAAAACAAGACCAAACAAAAATAAAACCTGAAGAAAACCAAACTTTGGAATCTGAGCCTGGTAGCTCCAATGGTGTGTCGCACATGACACAAAGAAACGACACACACACTGAGATGTCCAAGGCAAAAAAGGGGCAGTTTATTTAGAGACTTTAACATTTATAGAATTCCAGCAGTGACCATGGACTGGAGGAAGAAAATCTTCCTCTTCAACCACACTGGTCAACCCAACAGTCCATCAACAGTCTCCTCCTTATGAGGAGAATGTAAACATAGGTAGACAGTTACAATAACAAGAAAATTCTTTATGTAAAATCGTGAGAGACTCCATTGCAAAAGGTAAACCCAGAAGGCTGAAATAGAACTTTAGAAAAACTTCTTAAAGAGACAGAGGAGAACAGCAAAAAACCCAGACAACAATGGTGCTGTCCCTTCGTGACCCTTGGCTGCTGGAGACAAATCATGGGTCCTTGAATGTCCACCCACAGGGCAGGGACAGGGATGAGCTCCTGCTCATGCTGCTGCTGGAAGACCAAAGGATTTCAGGTCTGTTCTGTCAGCACTATGCCTTCTCTTGCTTTCAAGAATGAATGTATCAATAAATAAAGGAATCAGGACTTGGCCCCAGCAGCACTTTGTGATGCCAGAGAGAACCTTTGTGCTGGCACAGTTTTCAGCCAGCATTTGAACCAAGGTTGTGCTGCCCCTCCTCTGCCTGGCACGAACCACTGAATTATAGACTGTCAGCAGAGGGGTCACAACTCAGACCTATCAGAAACACAGGGAAAAAAACTGCCCCAATCCTGCACTTTTAAAGCAGCTCTCTTCAGTATTAAATGAAGACGAGCCAAGCATACCATGCTAAAAACTCATTTCCTCCAAACTTACTACAAATGCCAGAGCTACAGTGCCACTGCCTTTCCAGAGGGAACAGGCACACCCAGAATCCGAGGGGATCCTGCAGCAGCCCTGCTAGTGCCCTGCCAGGGCACTGCAACACTTAACCCACCGTGTGCCACCTGCAGCCAGCCAGCTCATTGCACGTTCCTGTGTGACCATCTGAAATGAGAGAGGGAATTTGCTTATGGAAAACTCAGATCTACTGCAAAGCCTCAGACCACAACATCTGTGGGAGCCAGGGGCTCTCCAGGCAGCCTCTGCTCCAAGCTCAAAACTTCACCTGTGCTGCAAAGGACTGTGCCCAGAGACATCCCAGCAGGGAACCCCCTGGAAGGGTCTGGGGTGTTTCCCAGTTGCTTCTTGCCCCTGTGCAAGCAGCACAGGAAGAGGGGACTTGGCTGCTGTCACCTCTCCTCCTGCAGTGTCCCCTCTGCTGGCTCCTGCTGCTCCTACTTCCCTCCAAACAAACACAGGGATGGGACAGGACCCACTGCAAAATCCCTGGGCTCTGGCAGCCCCTCCAGGGTTTTGGAGTAGCATTTTAACGAGTTCTGTTTCTTTACAGCCTTTAATATGCAGCACAAATGGAAGTTTGCGTGCAGCCCTTGTCCTTGCTCTCGGTCCACCCCCACACTGCCATGGCAGATCCCTCCTGCTCACACCTGCAGAGCTCCTGCAAAGCAGCAGCTCTCAGCAGGGCTGTTTACTGTCACTACTGTGAGACACCAAGAGGACAAACACCACATGGAGAAGTTCTGTGGGTAAACTGCAGAACAAGATTATCAGTATTACCTTCAGGTTATTGTGATTCTTGAATGTATTGATCTCCAGTGTAAAAATAAACCTCAGGATAAAAATAGAATTGCCAACAAGTTTTAGCTTAAAAATGCTATTTTGAAATGGAGGGGGGAAAAGCTGTGAAAACTTTATTTTCCTTTACTAAGAAAAGAACTCAAATGACAGGAGATGTGGCTTGAACACCAGTGGGCTGCAGAGCACAATGAGCAGCACATTAACACTCCAGTGATGATGCTATGCCTGCAGACAGGACACTGTTGCCATTGTTTTCCAGGATGAATTGTAATCAAATGAAGTGGGTGAAAAGACCCCTACTGACACCAAAAGTTGGTTGCCTAGTCCTAAGAGCAGTCAGACCTCCATTATGAACACCAATATGTCTATAAAAATAAAAAAAAATTATACAAAATAATACATGTTGTTTTAATACAGAAAAAAATCTTCATTAGCTCGCAACACTGAGAGTTACAGCTGCACTGTTCAACCAATACGTGTCCCGAAATAGTGCAATGATGGTACTCCCAGTCCTCTGTTCTAAACACCTACACAAAATATTGCAGTTATAATGAGCCATGGAAAAAAACTGTGATGTCAAAATAATCTGTCCTCTTCCTTAGAAATGCAGTCCATGATTAGAAAAAGTTATGCCTACAAAGTTGATCAAATAAGTGAACACATATTGGATTTTTTTTTTTAAGTTTCTAGTTAGAGAGATTTCTTTACAAGAAACTACTTGTTATAAATTTAAAGAGCCAATCTTAATAAAAGAACAATTTATTGCCAGCGAGAATTATGGACAAGAAATTGACAAAGCCAAATAAAGAAATTGACAGAGTCAGCTAAGCGGTGCTCACCGGGTGAGCCTCCAAACGTGCCCTCTACCACAACACGTTCCCCCTGAGGTCTCACGAGTGCCCGAGTCCAAGTCTGTTAGTTTTATACCCTTCCTGGGTTTGGACTCCGTGTGCATGTCTGGACTTGTTTCCCTGGTCTTGGAATCGAGGGGGATGTTGAAACTTCCAGGGCTGGACTCACTGTTCAGTACAGAATTTCTTTAGGTTCTTTTGTCTCTTGATGATGCAGTTGATAGAATCAGGAGGACCATGGCCATGCTTGAAAAGGTTTCCTGGGTGTGTAGGAAGTTCCTAGACTACCCTTAATGTTCCAGATAGGATGTATTCTCTGGGCCATCAGTCCTTATCAGATGCCAATGGACTTTCGCCTCTGTGGCTCTCCACCTCTCATTGGTATTATAATTTGCTGATTCCGTCTCCGGAGATGAGGGAAATCTTTTGCGAAAACTGCCAGCCCTGCACCCGTTTGGGCTCCTAGTGTTTTGAGGACTATAAACTTTATTCTTAATTTACTTATAACCTTGCTATTACAAAAACGTAGTTCACCTTTCACCAATATCACATCATTATAAAAACATGAATTAACCCATCACCACACTACTTAATCATTTTACCTTACACACATCTGCTAAACTGGCGATGTAGTCCAAACAGAAATCACTTTGCTGTAGTTCAGAGTTACTTGGTTTTAATGAGTTTCTGGAGGAATGGAGATGGATTTTGCTGCCAGCCACCATTCTGCCCAACACCGCAATGGAAACATCAAACTGAGGCACTGGGCTGTCCCTGCTGTCACACTGTTCTGTGGAAAAGTCAGCACTCACAAAAGGGAACAAGAGGCATCAAGGATAGACAAGGAAGGAAACCCAGCACTGAGATCCAGACCTACTTTCTCGTCTGAGTTAACTGAAGACTTGTATTTGAGAACACGAACATGCAGGAATGTGTTCTGTTGAGGATAAAAGGAAACAACATGCTCTGTTCAGACTAGAATAAAAGCCAAAGACAGAGATCCCTTTCAACACATATTATTCTTTCATCCTAAGAAATTGAATTAAATTGTAAGTAACTACTGTTTAGGGAGAAGACCCAGTGGACTGCAAATTTTTAGGACAAAATACCCATATCTTAACAGATAAAATCTGGTGCACAGACGTGGGTGGTTGCCCTAGTAACACTACACCATGAAAGCTTTCATGGGCGCAATAGCAGTGACCCTCTCTGTGAAAAATAAAATGTCTTAGAACTATTTTGGGGACCTTAAAAAGATGTAGGGAAGATTTCTCCTCATCTATTAGAAAGCCAAGATACAGCAGCAAAAGCTCTGCAGCAGTGGCTGGTCCATGACAGAAGGCATGTGGCAGGCAGGGCTGTGAGACATTGGCAGCCTCAGAACACCACAACAGGGTCTCTTCATGTCCTCACACATTAATGCTTCCTTTATAATCAGCTGAACAGCTGATAATTGTTAAAAAAGATCCAGAGCAGCTAAGTATGGGACATGATCAGTCTTATCAGTCTAACTCCTCTTGAACAAGAACTCATCCTTGTGAGGATGAGTTGCAGAGACAATTTCAAAATCTAATCAAATGAAACAAAATTGCTTAATCAGTGGTGAATTTTCAATCAGAAATCAGGATTCCCCTTAGTCAATGACATTTTTGCATTCAAACCACAACCACACTTTAGTGGAGACTTTTTACTTCCCTCTTTCAAAAGCTCATACTTAAGCACAAGGTTATCTTTAAAAAATGGGAAGAGAAATCAAAAAGATGCAGTAATTATGAGAAAATTGCAGGCTTCCATTTCATATCTCTGAAAGGAAATAGAAGACGAAAGACAATATTAACAGAATAATTTCCCAAGCTCAATAGTCATTAGATAATTATATCTAACAGAGAGGGTTTTCCACAGATTTTTGTGCAACATCAATAAACTGGAAAGTCATTAGAGAAGAGACTTGACATAATCAGCTAGAAGCCTTTAGCTGGATTTTGAACGTTCAGAGGAGAAAGCATGTTAATTTTGTGAACTTTCAGATGAACTTTAGAGTCCTCTCCTCTCAGAGAAAGCCACAAAATGAAGGCAGAAAAACATTCATGTGAACTTGAGAATGAAGAGATGCTGAACTCCTGAAATGGCTGAAGACCAGTGCTGTCCGGTCCTGGAACAGGCTTGGAACACAAAGCTCCTGTGGTGCCTCCCCCTGCAGAGCCTGGGCTGCCTGTGCTGCTGCTAGCCTGGGGCACCAGTACTTGAGCACCAAGGAGGTGCTGAGGGGAGCCTCAGGCAGGACCATTCTCCAGGGGCAGGGATGCACTGAGGAGCCACAAAGCTCAGGAAAGAAGGAACAAGGAGCATTTTCAGGTATGATACTGTCTCCAGACCTGAGACCAAACCCTCCCCAAGGATCTCCTGTTTCAGCAACAAGAAGGGTGCAGCCGTGCCCCAGATGTGAGCTGACGCCCCCTGAGTGCAGAGTGTTGGGCATCTCAACCAAGGCTTGAGTTCTGCCCTTTCTCCAGAGGAGCCCTGCCAGGGGTGGATGGAAAGCACCTCTCTGGCAGAGGACAGTGACACCAGCACAGCTCAGCCTTACAAAACACACTGCATAAGATGAAGGAGAGCATGAATGCCCTGACAAACCTCATTAGTTCCAGTCACTTGGTCCAATGTGCTTGAAGAATAGTATTTGGTTAACAAGGAATACCAGATTTGGCCAGCTGCTGTCCATTGGGGAGGCAAATGCAAAATTTACTGCTGCTTAAGTCACCTTTCATTAAGAACCTCAATTAGCTAATTTGTGAGAACAATTACAGTACAACTGCTGAAATCAATAACCACATTCCAGAGCAGATAGATAGATTGTATTTTCTTGCCCAGCTTCCATTTACAGAGGCCAAATGAGGCTATCACTGGAAAATCTTATAAACCCTCAGAGCCCCATAGTTAGAATCCAGTTGGAAGCTAAAATTCTTTCCTTCATTCAGCTTCTTGCCTTGCCAGGGCAAGACTGGCATGTTTCTTATCTTATAAAGGCTACCATCAAATGAAGTGGGTTTAAGAGATTCTGATCACACCCATTCATCTCAGATGAGATGGAACAGAATCACAATCAAATCCTGGGAACAATATAGTTGTGGAAGGTAATGCATATGAGGCAAAAATTAGGATCCCTACACAGCAGCCCGAAAAGTCTAAACTCATACCTGGCAAGTGCCCACTTCTGTAAGGTTTAATTCATTACAGCAAGGAGAAGAAAAGCAAGGAAACCATAAACAAACTGAACAGGACATCAAGACCTTCCTCATCATCCTCAAACCATGAGGAATGCACCCTAAATCAGGAATTAATCTCATGTTCTTCATGAGTGCCATTTTTTCCCTTGCAAAGAGAAGTCCTGGGACTTCTTTTGGCTGACTATGCCCGAGCTATGTCTCGATAACTTGAATTTGCAGGGTGTCCTAGGGTGACTTTATGATGCTTGTATCCTCAATCGTCTGTTCTGTTTGTGCTGTATATTAAGTTCTGTACTTTTAAAACTGGTTCTGGGAGCAAAGGGGGAGAAAGAAGCAGCGTGCAGCTTGTTTTGAGAAAACTGCCTGACTCCTACACATCCTTGCTCCGGCAGTTGTTTGTTTGAGGCACAGACAGCGGTGGGTCAGAGATCTCCTGTGCTTTTAGTTAGTTTTAGCTAGCTGGGGCAGAGAAGTTCTCTGGACTGGTTTCTTTCCTTTTTTCTTGGGACTGTTTAAATCTGCTCTGGACTGAAAAACCCAGAGGAGCAGCGAGGGCTCACACCTGTGGCCTGCTGGGGCCTGAACCTCTGGAAGCAGTGGGACTGGTGAGAGACTGAGTGAGCTGAGCTACACCCATGGCAAGGACTTTCTCAGTTTGCCATCTCTCTTCAGTGGCGAGAGGTTTTGTTGTTTCATATTGTTCATTCTTTATGCTTGTGGGCATGTTGTTTGTTAATTAAATAGTTTTTTTCCACTTTTCTCCAAGGAAGTTCTTTTTTCCTGGACTGGCTGGGGGGAGGAGCTGTTTGGGTTTGCTTTCCAGAGGAACCCCCTTTGGAGGTTTCCTCCCAAATTTGCTCTAAACCAGGACACAGGGCTTGAGTGGGGGAAGCAGCCAGCTACTGCAGGGGGGGAAGATGTGCACAGCTTGGGTTATACTTCTGAAACTGAACATCCACAATGAACGATGTTAATGCAGTATTTGGATAGTCCAGCAGGGAGTGGGTCCTTTCTGCTCAGTCCCTATAGGAATGTAGGATCTATACAGGGTATCAGCATGGTTTTCCCTGACTCCCTTTAATCCCCTATTTACATGTGAAGTAATATGCTTGTAAACAGAATTCCTTACATGTTCTATAACAATTCTAGACAGTCAATTGGGGTGGGGATACTTGCAGCTGGCAGCTCTGAAGTCATTGCAACACTGCTTGAGGCTGAGGCTTTTGCAGCCCGAGTGCTGTTGTGAACGGCACTTTGCCTAGAACAGCTGCCTTGGCTTCTGCATCAAGAAATGCTGAAGGTGGGACAGGGACAGGCTTTCAGTGCATAAAGATCATTCCCAGCTATAAATGTTCAGCAACCAAAAGATGAATTCATTAATGAAATTACATTTCTGTATCCAGAGCTGTATTTCTAGGAAACTACCACTTAGCATGGGGTGTGTGCAGGCAGGCAGGAGCTTCCTGGGCAAACTCCTCCCTCCAGCTTTGCTAACTCATGGCACCCTTCCTGGGCTGCATTCGAGAGTAGACTTACACGATCTAAGCTTTAAAGAGTGAGTGAAACTGCATCTGAAGAACCTGAGATTGTGTTCTGGGCTAGAAATGACACAGCAGGAAAAAACCTGGGTGCGGTTTCTGAATAATGGATGATTAAAAGCCAGCAGTGTCATTTGAACACATCAAGCACAGTCACCTCATCATCCTTCCAGGCCCTGGGTGGCAGAGGGAAAGTCCTGCAGCCCCCCAGCCCTCCTGTGCCAGGCTCTGGCTGCTGTTTGCTGAGCCCTGCAGCAGTGTGTGGGTGCATGCTGCACCCTGATCATCCTCTGCCAGATCCAGAGCTCACTGCTCACGGAATACGTGTGCAGGGCTTTTAGGAGGCCTTCTGGGTCACCCCTCGAGGGTCTGCAGGACCAGTGCAGCCCCCTTGCCCATCTCCCCGGTCAGAAATGTCAGAATCCAGGCAAAGTTTGTTGATGCCAAGCAAACCAGAGTCACACTGGCCAGCAGCTCATCAGAGGGTGACCTCTGCTGACATCCTCTGCCTGCCTCAGAAGGACAAGTCAAGCATGGATTAGATCCAGCCTAACTGTTAAAGGGAAGTGAATAATTCACCTGCTCAGCTCTGCCCAGATGAGCAAAGCCTGAATCTGCCTTCATGCAAGATAACCCCTACAAGCTGAGTGTCCTAGGTTACAATGTAAAATTGTGCCCAAGGTATGTATTCTATCCCCATGAGCCGTTGGAGCCAAGGTGAGGCAGTGTTTTCCTTATCTTCTGTTAACGAGCCTAACAATGCCTTGCCACATGACTCATAGATAACTCCTGGAGGAAGTTATCTCTGTTTAATGGGCTATCAAGGACCCACTGCATGACTCATAGAATGAGATCATCCCATTGTGAGATGCTCCGCCCAGGGGGGAGGAGCCAAGCATTCCCACCTGGATATAATCCAGGGTTTGAGACATCATGAGCAGCTTCTATCCACTGGACTCTCAGAGGAGACAAGAGCTACCAGATGTTTCTACAGGAATCACTGCTTTGACAAGAGCATCTCATCTGGACAGACACTACCACCCTAACAGGGTGTCAGGTTGTATTCTGACTCTGTCAGTGGGGTTTTTTTGGTTTGTTTTTTTTTTGTTTGTTTGTTTTTGTTTGTTTTTTTTTTTTACTATTATTTTACTTTCTTTTATTTCTTTTCCTCTTATTAAATTGTGTTTCTGACTTGGAGTGTTTCACTGGTTTTGCTTTTCAAACCAGCACACTGAGCCATGACATTTATGTAAAAGATCCATAAATAACTGAAGTTTTTCTCAATTTTGTTATTAAAAAGGGGGGAAAATTCATAAAGCACTGATCTGGTATGGTGATAAAATCTGGAAAACTACAAGGTCAATTAAAGCACTGCAAACTCGACAGTTTATGAGCCAGTTAGTACCATGGAACAGGGACAACTATAAAACAATTTCTGTTTGAGTTGCACTGCTCACCCTGACACCATGACTGTAGCACTGCACAGAGAGAGCAGTAACACAGCATGGAATGATCAGCTTTAATTTGTAAGTTAAAGCATGAGAATACCAGCGAAACTAATGGCTTTCCAAGCCTGAACTGAAAAAAAAAAAATTGCTAGTTTCTTAATATATGCCAAGAGAAGGATGAAAAAAGAAGGCATTTCAGTCATTACACAGACATCCATTTCTTCATACTCAGACAGGACTCCACTAGTTTTGTTCTAGACCTAATTAGATTTTTAATGAGATTCCAGCACCTCTAATAGCTTATTCTGATTGTTCTTTTTATATCATGCAGGCACTGAATAATCATTGCATTCATATGACTAAGTACCAAATCAATAGATATGACTAGTGGACCTGTTAGAATTCATGCTTTGCTTTATAAATAAAAAGAAAGAAGTCCTATCTGATGTAGAGTTCAGCGTCCCTCTTCAAAGAGTTGCTGTGACTGACATGGCTGGTGATCACAAAGAAAACGGGGGAGAATGAGTAATTTAATGAAAATGCTGAATTTAGGATTAAAGTAACCAAAAGGGACTTAGAATATAGGATGAGTTTCCAAGGCTTTATCATGGAAAAACAACAATGTGAGTTGAAACAAATGCAAGGGTAACTGCTCCTAAACAGCAAATCCTGGAACCTGTGCCCTGGTAATGGGTGCCTGGGTAGCAGGAAGGGAAGGACACAGCTGATAGGGCCCCAAGTGCTTATGGAAAACAAGTCAATAGAGAAAAGAGAAAAAGTGTTTTTCCAAGTGCAAATCACACTAAGGCAAAGAAAAACTCACTATGTCCTCCCAGGGACAAGTCTCAACCCAGCAAGATGAAAGAAGAGAAACCTTTGGTGATATTTCTATTCAAGTGCACTGCAAAGAGAGATGTTTTGCATTGCTCTGTCTCACCAGCAGACCCTTCCCAACCAGCCCAGTGAGCCAGTGCCATTCACTGCTCCTTGCCTGGCCTGCACGTCCCCACCACAGAGACTGCTCTGTTTGGCTATCACCAAAATCCCAGCACAAAAACAGGGCACACACACAACAAAACACTTCTAACCTTACATTGGGATGCAACAACTTCCTGAAGCCACTGCTGATGTGTGAACATCACCCATAAAGGAGCAGCAGCTCCTCAGCATGCTGGTTTTACTGCCAGGAACTTTGTTCCCAGTTTCAATAACCTGAAAGGCAGTGTCTTGGGTTATGGAACCAAAAATGTGTATTCTATTTCATCTGTTGAAAGTAGTTGGGGAGATGTTCTTCTTTATCTCTTGTAACTCTGGGGGGAGGGGGGTGGGTGCCTTCTGAAAATGGACCAACTGTTAAAACCAGGTGGAGCAGTGTTTCTTATCTCTTTCACAATGGGCCATTAAGACTCCTCAAGCTGTTCTTCTCCCCAAGCTGTTCTTCTCCCCAAGCTTGTCACAAGTTGTCCCATTGTGAGATGCTCCACCCAGTGGGAGGAGCCAACCATTTCCTACCTAGATAAAAACTGAGATGCAGGAACACAAAGGTATCTGGCTTCACCTGATTCCCAGAGGAAGATGACCCTTCTCACCATCACTGGACCCTTCTCACCATCACTAGACCCTTTTCTACAGGATCATCTCTACTCCAACAGAACCACATCTGCCACTCCAGGAGGACTCACTTTTGGACTGCTTCCAACACTCTGACCAACAGGGTGTCAGGTTGTAGCTCTGACTCTGTCAGGGTTTTTCCAGGATTGTTGTTTGTTTGCTTGTTTGGTTGGGTGGTTTTGTTTTCTACTACATCTGTATTGTTAATATTCCTAGTAAAGAACCGTTATTCCTATTCCTAAATCTTTGCCTGAAAGCCCTTAATTGCAAAATTATAATAATTTGGAGGGGGTGAGGGGTTTACATTCTCCATTCCAAGGGAAACCCCAGTCTCCCTGGCAGATACCTGTCTTTCCAAACCAAGACAGGCAGAAATTCCAACCCCGCCAAATGGTTTGGACATGAAAAGAAGCTCGTAGTGTACCAACTGAGGAGGCAGAGGCAAGAAGCCATGTGTGGGTGGTGTCTGTGCAAAGGGAATGGGGCATCAGCCAGCACAGGCAGCATAAAACCAGGCACTCCATGGACTGCAGGACACCAGTGTGGCACCAGAGTACTCCTGCTTGCACTGAAAAACTCTTCCTCTCCTTCCTCCATGGCCCACGGGTGATCTGCAGCTCCCATGTTTTACTAAAATATTGTAAATTTTATTTTAAAAACAATTGGAAGCTTTGGCTTCTACTTGGAGTAGGCAAAAATGTGTTCATTTCTTTTGTTACTGTGGAACTGAAAGTGCCCCCCAAGATTTGTGAGAAGTAAATTGTCTCATATTTGCACAATGCCCTGCAGAAGTTGGACCTTATCTACGAATCAGATCATAACAGCATGACTCACCACACAGGAATGAATGCAATTTAAGGTGGCTTGATTGCAAAAATCAAATTAATGTAAGGACTCTGGGTTTTTATTGAATGCCAAAGGACATTCCAGCAGCAAGGGAAATGTAGTAAATTCAAAAAGCCAATTCTATTGAAAACTATTTTGCCAAAAAATTTTGACAGCGAAATTGACAAAGCCCACAATCAAGGAAACAGTGGTGATCCCAGGAATTCAACACTGGGTGAAATCGCGAATACAGCCTCTATTGCACTGCATACACGAGTTTCACGAAGGTCTGAGCCTATACCAGTCGTTTTTATACTCTTTCCAACTGGGCTACGTGAGTCCTTGAGATTTTATAAGTTCTTTTGTCTCTTTTGACTTCGTTCTGGTGGCTGATGCAATTTCTGAAATCTGGTCTGGTTCTCCTGAAAGGATTTCCTGGGTGGAGGAACTCCTGAATAGTCCAAATGGTCCTGATAAGATACCATCATCTGTTGATCTCTTGGGCCATCAAGTCTTATCAGGCGTTGAGTGTCTCCATTCTGGCCTTGCTCTCCACCTTCTATTTGTATTTTAATGTCTTTGTCTTGTTTCAGGGAGGTGGGTGAAAGCTCCTTGCAAAAGCCACACATCCACCCCCTCTGCCTGTGCAAGAGGTTTTTCTGTGGTACAATTTGCTTTTTTACAAGCATGCTTTATTTCTACTTACTAACATCTTATATAACACCAATATTATGAAAACATGAATTACCATCTACCACAGGAAACATGGCACAGGGAATCTTGTCAGGCACACACTTGAAATCACCTGCAAAAAGTTAACCAAAGTCTTATTGCAAACCTGTGAGGAGGATTTATGCAGCCTAAAATGAGAGGAAGGTTCTGGAATATTTTTCATTACTGCACCAATACTGATTGCCACCGAGAGCGATGTAAATGCTGTGTCAACACTCCCCAGAGCCCCCTGTGTCTTGCACTGCTTGGCACACAGAGCCTGTGGGGGAGCAAGTTCTCAGGCTTACAAACCTCCCTGCAGTGTGACTAGAGGAATGTGCTGCCCCTGATTTTAGGCATTTCTCCTGTTCTAAGGCTGAGGTGCTGCTGGAATAACCATCCCTCCCCAGGACACACGGATGAGACTGGCTGAGCATGCTGTGAGAGCCACTGGACACTACAGTGAGCCAGTCTCACCCTGTGATTCTGGGATATCGTGTGCAGAATTAATCAGCTTGCTTTAAAATCAAGAACAGAACTTAACAGCAAGCTACCAGTGAGTCATCCATACCTATAGTGGAGCTTATTAACTGAGCTTAGGTGGCTGCTTGCCTTACTAAAAACCACCAGGGATCTGTAGGTGCTACAGGACTCTCCTTCAAAGCCCTGTGGCCAGCCCTCCTGGCTGCAGCTCTGCATGCCATGCAGGGAGCTCTGTGTGCAGGGACTGCAGCTGCCCAGCAGCACCTTCCCCTACAGCTCATTCACAGATTCATGAACCCCAGATGCACAAAACTGCCTCAGCATTGGTTCATCTCTTCCCTTTCCACAGCCCTAAAGAACCACTGTGGAACTGATAAGATTGGGGGGGGGGGGGGGGGGGGGGGGGGAAGGGATTTCTCCACAAGGAGAAAAAAAACCAAAATCAGATTCTTTTGGGTAACTGAAGGAGGCATTAATATCTGAAACACAAAAATCACAGCTTTTCTGGGGGGAATCAACACCTCTTCCAAAGGGCAAAATCAGAACAGCCCAAAAAACCACAGCCAGCCCTGCAAGATCTGAAACGCTCCATTAAAGCAAGGATTCCCAAATGTACTTTACTCCCACGCTGCTGCTCCCAGCTATGGATGACAAGGCACTGGTGTCTGCAGCAGCCTCCCCCAGGTGCTGGGGCAGGCAGATCCCTGCCACGAGAGACAGCCCTCATTTGAACAGAAATATCAGCAATGTCACTCACAGCAGCACCCAGACACGTGCTCATCAGCCAGCACATCAGGGCCATCTGCACTCACTTTGTCCTAGGGCACAGAAAAATGAGGGGGAAATGTGCATCTCCTTAATGCCTAGTAGCTTGTGGACTTCATTCCTTCCTGAGTGTGGATCTCTGTAATGACAGTGTAATAACTGATGACACCCCTCACTCCAGCTTCTAAATACTACAGCACTGCTCTGTGACATTACTGCTGTCTCCAAAATCTGTAGGAAATATCCTTGTCCTGCAGAAAGCCCAGGGGATCAGTCTGGCTCCTGTCCCAAGTCCTGACTAACATGCCTGTAAGTTGCTGTTCTCTCACAGAACTTTTTCTTTGATTTTTCCATGATTCCTATGTGGATTTTCACAGCACATTCAGTCCTGCTGTCTCCTCTGACAGCCCAATACCATTTCTGGACTGCTCCTGAAATGCACTGCCTCTTCCAAATGGAGTTTTGATTGAGCTGGGCTAGAGCAGCCCAGGCCATCTGCTGGCCGTCAGGAAAGGGATGAGGATCCCCAGCCCCAGTGACCATTCCTGGTGCCCCCAAGGAGAGGTGAGGGCCCAAACTATATGGTCCTCGCTCAGACCTGCCCTGCAGGTCTCACCCCTCCATCTGCACACTCTTCACAATTGCAGGATTCCTGAAAGATGTTCAGCTCAACCAATTAGTGCCAAATGTGGAGCCTGCTCTGGTTTGCATGTTCCAATACAATAGCGAAGCTTTACTGTTACGGAAGAACCTGACACTCCAGGCAGGATAGTAATTACATACAAAATCCTGTTGCAACTCCCACTGATGCCTCTATTTCTGGAAAATGATTAGCCTTGTTGCTTAATTCCCTGTCTTCCAGACAACTTAGAGTGTGAAATTCTAACTATACAAGGTACTTTTAATCAGAAACCTATATTGTGCCTCACTTTAGATCGTGAAAACCAGTACAATTTCATTTTCTCCTCAATTTGTATCAGTGGAGAATCTCACCTATTAATATTATATTTGATGCCACATTCAAATTGCTCCTGCAGTTAAACACTTTGGAGATGCTGATACAACCAGGATCCTGTGAGTCATCTCTTCTGCAAGGAATGAAAATTGGAAATCAGCTGGGGGAAGAACATGCAAGGAAAGAGTGAGGGGTGCAGAAGGACAAGGGGAGAGGTGACAACTCTGTCATCAAACGAAAAAAGAAAATTGCACTGCCTGCTACCCTAAGAAGAGTTTAGCAAGAGAGACTGAGGTGGGATTAGATACTGTTCATCTTTCTTCTGACTTCTGCTAAATTCAACATGGTCTGATTATCACTTTAAGCAACAAAACTACTAAACACATTGAACCTTAGGGCAATAGGAGCATCTTACACATTTACATCTTTGTGGGTGAAAAAAATTTCTTTTAAGTCTGTCAGGGTTTTCTAATTACACCTCCCAAACCTGCCACTTGAATGTTTAGGGAAATTATCACCTTAAGCCAGGAGTTTGTATTTGCACAAAAGGCTGAATTTGCTTCCAGCAACTCTGATATTTGCCAGGGTAAAGTTTAATGACATTAGGTCTTACATGAAGAACACCTTCCTGCCTTTTGCATGTGCTGATTATAAATGGGATGTCTCAAGAGATGTTTGCCTCTGTTGTTTAATTTCAGAGTATTCTCCTGAAAAGCTGCCTCATGTTCCCAGCTCTGCTGCTGATGACAGGTTCACCCACCCATGATGCATCTTTAGTCCCCTGTCCACATCCTGGGGTTCCCAGACTCAGTCCAGGCTGGAGCTGCTGTGGACAGTGTTGGTCTGAAATTACACCCTGCCTGTCCATCTCCTCCCAGCAGAGAGCACAGGCCAAAACCAGCTAACAGTGAGCAGGGACTGCAGGACTGTCATGGGTTAACACAGTTTGGATTTCTTTGGAAAGGACAGACCTATCAGGAGCCAGTTCTTGGCTATTGGCATGTGGTTTAACCACTGAGAAAACAGAATGCGACTTTTGGTAATACCCATATAAAGCTGAGAATGTGTGGGAGCCTCTCTCTTTTCTCCAGGTGAGCGGCCAGATAACATCCTGCGGCAGCTGGGCTGGGCTGGGCCATGCCCCACTGCCCCTGGGCGGCCGGGCTGGGCCCAGCTGTTTCTCCAGGAGCCGCTGCCCCTGCGGGGGAGCAGCCTGGCCATGCCTGGGCCCGATAACAGCCAGCAGCGAGGGAGGGGAGGAAAAGACCCGGCAGCTGCCTGTGTCGCCGGCCAGGGTTGGGGGCATGTTCCCCCCCCTCCTTCCTCAGGCCTCAGGGAGCAGCTCTGAGCCACCCACGCCATGAGATCGAGGGTTAGAAAAGAAGGCATCCACCAGCCTCTTCATCAGCATGGCCTTGAGATTTTTGCAGCTCCCGCTGGCAGGGACCATGTGAGCACCATAGGCCTGGGCGAGTTTTAACTGTCCTGTCAGGAAATGAACTTCCAGAGCACTGACCCTTCCCGGAGTGAGGACAGACAAAGTGATTGAACCATAAAGAGACATAGCATGAAACTGAAGTCAGTGAAGAGAGAGTGAAAAGACTATTTGGGGCAAAGGAGGAGGAGTGGCCTAATTTGGCTGGACATTTCTGGTAAACTATAGAGACTG
Source organism: Phylloscopus collybita (assembly GCA_027886175.1). NCBI lineage: Eukaryota > Metazoa > Chordata > Aves > Passeriformes > Phylloscopidae > Phylloscopus > Phylloscopus collybita. The sequence continues at coordinate 9,201,986 of JAJNNQ010000057.1, forward strand.
AACTGTTTTTTTTCCTGTAATATATGAATGCTGTTTGGGGGGGATGCTGCTTCTAGTAAAGGTTGTGGAGGGATATAATTGAGATTTAATTGGGAATTTTGAACAGAGTAAGCCCCCCACTCCTGGGGTAAAAGGAGGTCTCAGCCTTTGAGACGATGATGATTTTAGAGAGAAAGTGATATGAGGCCCTGCGCTCCTAGGGTAAAAAGGAGGTCTCCATTTCTTTTGAGATGGAGACAATTTTGGAAATAGAAGAAGAGAATCTTTGTGTTATACTAGAGGAGGTGTCCTTAAACAGTACCCCTAAATAAGCAGATATGGCCCATGTGCAGTACTGGGAAAGCTGCTAATGGGTAGGATTTCACAGTTTGTAGAGGTTCCTTTCAGGTCCTTGCAGATGTGTGGCATGGGAGCCACCAGAGGACTGTTCCTCTTGTGATGATGTCTCTATGGAACCCAGAGAGATTCCTTTTCTTAAGAACTGATGAAAGATTATCTTTAAATGGTAAAACTGACTGAAATTACAGGTTTTATATTTTTATGTTGGGTGTGGGAAAGTGAACACTTGTGGAGGGAGGGAAGGATGTTTTGAAAGATTCATTTTTTTCTTTTTTCTTATTTTCATTCTTTTAGTGTGTGTAAATAAACTATCTTTGTAATTTTAAGGTAGGCCTGTTTTGCTCTTTATGTTCTAGTCACATAAAATACAGCAAGTGATGAAACCATCAAAAGGACAAGCAGGGAATCCCTGCTAGCATCCCCCAGACAGCCCAAGAGATGCTGGAGCTGTGTGCAGGTGCTGCTGTGCTGTCACCCGTGTCCCAGCACACAGCCAAGACCCAAGGGCACCTTTCTGCAAAGAGCAGTGTGCATGAGCAAGCTCCAGCCTCACCTGCAGCCAGGTGAATGCAGCACCAGGGCTCTGGGCTCAGCAGAGCTGCTCAGGCTCCCTTGAAAGCCAAGGGGGTGAAGGTATGGGCTGAATGGCCCTCCAGAATTGCTGATTTATTCTGGCAGAGTACCAAGGAAACTAGATTTTTACTAAAGCTGGACAAGATGAATCCCAGCCCAATTTCCCAATGCATCCCTGCTGGAGCAAGGCAACTTTTGAACTTGGGTTAGTTATTGACCTGCATGCGAGTGTGAAGAGTGCAGTGCCAGAAAGCACACTGAAGAGAATGACAGCTCCCAAATGGCTTCTTTATCCTCTCTGACCTTTCCTTCCTGGAAATCTTCTTTTGGGGCTGCAGAACAGCCTTGCTGCTGAGCCATGCCCAGAAATAAGGCACTTATCTCTGCAGGGTTGCTCTAACCTTCTTCTGGAGGTGACCTGTGGGGCCAGCACAGCCTCTCCTGTTGAGTTTGTAGTTACATAATCTCCAAGGGTCCAGCCATGTTCAGGAGTGCTGGCTTAAAAATAATTAGCAGGACCACATGATCGGTGTGCCTTGTAACTCAAAAAGGTTTAATAAAATAATGCAAAATAATACAAAAACAGCAAACAAAGATAAAAGCCATGCACAGTGTAAGGACAGATCCTACACCTGCTACAACACCCTGAAAATGCCACGAAAATGCTCCCAGACCCTTTGTTCTGTCACCTTTTCTACCTAATGGTCGGGGATGGATCTATTGGCAAACTACCAATAGAAAGGGGTACAGGTTTTTGACAAGCAGTGACACGGTCCAACAAGTGCTTCTCTCTTGGCACAGAGCCACTTACAAAGAGAGAAACACAGAACTTTCTGGCTAAACTTCCTAAAATGTCCAAAGGGAAACCAAAACCCTTTCCTTATACAGAACTACCCACTCGGGAGTGGGGGGTGCATTACTACATCTCACCCTTTCAGTAGGTGAGTTTTCTTTATCAAAGTAATTCTTTGCTCTAAGAAGTCCCAGAAATTTCATTTCAATTTGGTTTAGATATTGTGCTTTCTCCTTTTTGGCTGTGAAAGGTTTGATGGGGATGTTGTGATGGTGCCTCTTCCACAGACCTGTGTTGCAGAGGAAAAATAAACAAGCCCCATTGTCTTGGGTTATGGAACCAAAAATGTGTATTCTATTTCATCTGTTGAAAGCAGTTGGGGAGATGTTTTTCTTTCTCTCTTGTAACTCTGGGGGGAGGGGGGCAGATGCCTTCTGATAATAGGCCAGCTGTTAAAACCAGGTGGGGCAGTGTTCCTTATCTGTTTCACCACCCGTCCTCCCTCCGGGGGAGATCTTCTGCTAATGGGCCATTAAGGTTCACCAATGACGGGACACATTACATCATCCCATTGTGAGATGCTCCACCCAGTGGAGGGGTGTCACAACCCGCTAATGCAGTCGGGGGTCGCGATGGTTCGAGTGATCTCAAGGCACAAAAGATACGTCAAGGGACAACAACAATTTGCTCAAAAAGCAGTACACTTTATTAAGTGCACTCAGCACTGTATGCGATAGAAGGAGAAGAGAGAGAGAGAGAGAGAGAGGGATAAAGGGTAAGAGAGAAAGAGAGAGAAAGGGTATAATAGCTACCGACAGTGAGACGGAGTCGTTGTGGTGCACGTTGACTAATAGACGGCATCTTCTTCTGTGGGGAGATCTCAAAATTCGGGCCATATTGAGGGGTCTCTTATAGTCCTTTCCGAAGCAACAGGCAGTTGGCCAGGAGGTGAGCTCAGCATCAGCAGGTGCGCTGGGAGCAGGGTGAAGTGCTCTGACGCTTAAGAGCAAATGTCCACTCAGGGAATGGTACAGGGCAAATACAGGACAAACCAGTCCAAAACCAGTCTGCCGTGGAGTGTCCATTGTTTCCACGCGGGTTCCCATGGGGATGCATCAGTCCAGCGAGTGCACCTGCAGGCAAGGGTTGGCAGACATCCCACCTCAGCCAGGCCAGAACTGCTGTCTTGGGGTCTTAGGTTTTAGTCTCAGTCCTTTTGGAGTTATCAGTCTCCATGGCGATGATCGTGAGGCAGATGAGGAACTTAGGGACCGTCTCTTACAAGGGGGAGCCAACCATTCCTACCTAGATAAAAACTGAGACGTAGGAACACGAGGTATCTGGTTCCACAGGATTCCCAGAGGAAGACCAGACCCTTCTCACCATTACTGGACCCTTTTTCTCTTAGGATCATCTCTACTCCAACAGCATCACATCTGCCAGTCCAGGAGGACTTACTGTGGACTGCTTCCAACACCCTGACCAACAGGGTGTCAGGTTGTAGCTCTGACTCTGTCAGGGTTTATAGGATTGTTGTTTGTTTGCTTGTTTGGCTGGGTGGTTTTTTACTACTACATTTGTATTGTTAATATTCCTAGTAAAGAACTGTTATTCCTATTCCCAAATCTTTGCCTGAAAGCCCTTAATTGCAAAATTATAATAATTTGGAGGGGGTGAGGGGTTTACATTCTCCATTCCAAGGGAAACTCCAGATTTCTGTGGCGGATACCTGTCTTTCAAAACCAAGACACCCATCTACACAAACATGCTGCACTCCCTTTCCTCCTCTTGTGCGTTTTCAGCAAGCGGAGGAGTGCACAGAGTGGGTACAGGCAGAGCATGGGATGTGGGTGGCAGCTGCTCCTTTGATCCACTTTGCTTTTCATGTTTCCAGTCCTGCTCTTGGGCTAAATCCCCATGTTTCCTTTGCTTCCCTGCATGAAGGGAGATAAGAGACTGCTTCTCTCCCTTTCCTTATCCCCTGAGTGCCCTCCTTGCTCTGCTGAGCAGCCTCTGAGTCTCAGCTGGGCTGGGCACGGGCAGGGGTGGCAGAAGTGTTTGCAGGGCAGAGGGGCTGGACACTGCCTTTCCTCTCAACTCCTGCCCATGTTTTTCTCAGTTATGAAAAGTAGTTTGTTGGGCTTTTTTTCACTCTCAGTGGTTACCACTAAGTCTCACAAAACAAGCACTTTGCTCATTTGGTGGATTTGTATCTGCACTAGGGGTTACAAATTAAGTCCCTGTTCTGTGAGCCACACTTCACTACACAAGCAGTAAAACAGTAACTGTGCTATGAGAGTGCTTTCCTCTGACAGGTCAAATTAATTTATTTATAGGTAGAAATCAAAACAAACCACTTTGAAGTGGAAATATTATTGTGCTCTTTAGATTTTACTTTGATGAAGCCTACAATACTATTCCTGTTAACCATCTGTTTAAATCTTAATTAAATGGTGTTGCCACATGAAAAACAATCACATCGTTCTCTATAATACAAGGTTCTGTGTCGCACACAACACAAAGAAATGACACCCACACATTGCGATGTCCAAAGCAGAAAAGAGGGTGGTTTATTTACAGCTTCAACATTTATCGAATTCCAGCAGTGACCATGGATTGGAGGAAGAAAATCTTCCTCTTCAACCACACTGGGCAACACAACAGTCCATCAACAGTCTCCTCCTTATGAGAAGAATGTAAACATGGTTAGATTTTACAATAACAAAAGGTTATTTATATAAAATTGTATCTGACTCCATTGCAGAAGGTAAACACAGAAGGCTGAAATAGAACTTTAGAAAAACTTCTTAAAGAGACAGAGGAGAACAGCAAAAACCCAGACAACATCTCACCCTTTTTCTGTTTAAAAAAGAAAAGAAAAAAAATGAACAATGTTAAAAAAGGTAAATATGAACAATATTCAGTGTCCACTCATGGAGGAATCATCAGAGTCATCCCCCGATGGTTCACCCACTTGATGACTTTCAGTTTGGTCAGGGTTTCCATTTCGCCTGTTGGCCAGATTCTGTCTCTGCAGTCGCAGGTCAGGACGAACACACTTCAAAGGTACCCAGCATACCCCAGTATCTGTGACTATGCTTGCATACCCACGGCCCGAAGTGACAAGGTCATAAGGCCCTTCCCACTGTTTGGTGACTAAATTCCGCACCTGAACCTTCTCTTGAGGCTGATGTGTCTCATCCAAATCCTGCCACAAGAAGCGATGATTCAAAATGACAGGATTATTTGAGTTCTGTGGCACTGTAAGGTAATTGATGGTGTACAAAGCTTTTGCCAACCAACTGTGCGGGGTTTCACCCTGCATTCCCCTTTTTTGTTTTTGAAGAACCCGCTTCAGAGTACCATGAGCGCGTTCTACAATAGCTTGACCAGTCGGAGAATGAGGGATACCAAGCTTGTGTAACACACCCCATGACTGCAGGAACTGCCGCACCTTCCGCGATGTGTAAGCAGGACCATTGTTGGTTTTCACAGCAGAAGGTGTGCCTAGAATGGCAAAGGCCTGCCTCCAGCGGGCAATGACATCGCGGGCCTTTTCTCCAGTGTGAGCAGAAGCCCACATCGCAGAGGAGAACGTGTCCACCGTGACATGCACATACTTGAGCCGGCCAAACTCGGCAATCTGAGTGACATCAGTCTGCCAAAGCTCCAAGGCCCTAAGGCCTCTGGGATTTACCCCTGCTGGCAAAGGCGCAGCAAGTGCGTGACAGTCGTCACACGACTTGACAATGCCACGAGCCTCAGTTGGCGTCAAGTGAAACTGCTTCTGCAAGGTATGTGCATTCCGATGGAAAATCCCATGCGATGCCTTGGCCTGTGTGAGTATGTCAGACTGAGGTGCTACCCACGCTGGGTTAGCCAACTTGTCAGCCCTCGCATTACCTTCCGCTACAAACCCTGGCAAATCGGTGTGACTCCTTACATGCAGAACATAGTACAGATGAACTCGGGCCTGGATCGCACCCCACAAGGTCTGCAGTAACTGAAACAGGGCAGGATTACTGACCTTCTTCAAAACTGAATAACCCAACTGCTGTGCGATGTTGGCCACATAGGCAGAATCCGTGACCAAATTGAAAGGTTCCTGGGAAAATTTTTCAAATGCCATGACAGCAGCCATCAACTCAACCAACTGGGCTGACCCATCCTCATGACCTTCCAGGACCTGCCACTCAGATCCATCCAAGTAACAGTGGCCTTTCCTGTTTTCCCCAAACCATCAGTCAAGACGGCAGGTCCTTGCACTGGTTCCTGGCTATATTTGGGCCGCAAAGACATCTGTGTACATTTTGCCACCTTCAGGAGCTCGTGGCTGGGCAGATGATAAGCAATCTGCCCTGAAAAGTTTTCCAGAGCACTTTGCAGGGACACACTGTTTGCAAAGCTCCAGTCAGAATCTTTCCGCTGTACCAGGAGTATGATCTTTGCGGGATCCGCACCCATCAATTGCAAACACTGTTGCCGGCATCTGACTATCAAGCGAGCAATTAGCTCAAACAATGCGGTTGCCATCTTCTGCGGCTGATGGGGCAGAAAGACCCATTCCAAGATGTGCAAGGAATCGGACCATTTTTCACTCCATTGGCCAATGATACCTGTGGGATGCAAATCTGGAGTGGTAATGAACACAGTGACAAAAACGGACGGATCAATGCGATGAACCTGGCAAGCAGAACAGCTTGCTGAACCTCCTCCAGCACCTGACATGCCTCACGGGTCAATGTGCGAGGTGATTTTAAATCAGTCTCCTTTCAGCAAGTCATACAGAGGAGACAGCTGTGCGTCGGTCAGTCCCAAGTACGAACGTAACCACATGAGGACACGTACCAGTTTCTGGAGAGTGTCTTCACAGAATGCACAAATTGCACCTCCTGGTGTTGGATTGTCCATTCCAGAATTTTGACCCCCAAATACTTCCAAGGAGGTTGCTGTTGAACCTTTTCTGGAGCCACCTGCAGCCCATAAGAATGCAAGGCATCGAGCAACCTAGGCTGTATCCTCAGCAGCTCATCCTGAGTGGATGCAGCCACCAGGATGTCGTCCATGTAGTGATAAAGATGGGCATCAGGAAACTGCTTGCGAACTCCAGACAAGGCACGGGCCACATACGCTTGGCATATGGCTGGAGAGTTGCGACACCCTTGGGGCAGCACCTTCCACTGATATCACTGTGTAGGCTCGGCATTGTTAATTGCTGGCACCGAGAAGGCAAATTTTGGTCTGTCATCTGGATGCAAAGGAATTGTAAAAAAACAATCCTTCAAATCCACGATGAGGACCGGCCAATCCCCAGGAAGCATGGTAGGCGACGGCATGCCCACCTGCAGTGTTCCCATGCTTTCCATCATGGCATTGACCTTTCGGAGGTCTTGTAGCAACCTCCATTTCCCAGATTTTTTTCTTGATGCAGAAGACAGGAGTGTTCCAAGGACTGGTAGAAGGTTCCAGATGATCCTGGTCCAACTGCTCCTGCACCAAGTTTCGAAGGGCGACTAATTTGTCTTGAGGGAGGGGCCACTGGTTGACCCAGATGGGTTCATCCACCAGCCACCGTAAAGGAGGCCTAGGACACTCTGCGCCCTTCATCCCAGTGGCCCCCATCAAAAATCCGTCCTGATGCGCACCCCCCACGTGGACAGAACATCCCTCCCCCAGAGGTTAGCAATAGTTGAAGTAACATGAGACCAAATCATGGCCGTCTGTCCCTCCAGGTTTGTGATCAACACGGGCCGCTGGCTCACCTAGCATCATGCAGTTCCTCCCAATCCCGCGACAGGCATCTGCACGGGATCCAGGGGCCACTCTGGGGGACAAGCAGCAAGGGACAGTATCATGATGTTCGCGCCGGTGTCAAGAAGCCTGCGGAGATGGCTCTCCGGTGGCGTCGCACCAAGGATAGACAGGGTACGCAGAGTCTCGGGATGTTCCTTGGTCAGGACAGCAGTCCAGTGAACTTGAGGCAGCCCAGTGGATCGAAAGCCACCGTCTCCCCATGTATTAGAAAGCACGCTGGTTGTCCGGCGAGAGAGATGATCTGAAGATCAGGATACTCTTTGGAACATGTGCTTTATTGGTCGTGGGGAGGCAGCCTAACTGGGGAAGGGTCCAGGGATCCAGTGCAAAGTGCAAGAGGGTCCAAGGGAAGGCGCGCAAAGAGGCCGAGCTCCTTGTTACATTCCATTTTAACCCTTTCTATCATGAATATTCTAATGAGCATTAACCAATCACCTTAAGATACAAAACCTACAGAATCTACATACAGCCTATGGGAACTACAATATTACAATACTACTCTACATATCAAAACCTGTGAAACCCACCTTATCCCTGATACCTGAGAAGGTCCAACCTTTTATTCATCCTTTTGTCTTGGCAGGGGTGTTACTGATTCACTCAGCCAAATCTTTTCAGCTGCCTAATCACCTTCTTCCTGTCCAGCAACTTACAGTTCAAACTTTGCTTTTAATTCTATTCCTCTTGTGGGTTTCATACTTTTAGAATCTTTTACTAATAAATCATCTCTGCAGGGCCTAGCTACTTCATCCTCCCCAACATCTCCCCCGTTCTGTTGAACCACTAAGATACTGGAAACTGTCTTATTCATTACTCTTTTCACACAATGAAGTATACAGGGAACTGCTAATAAAATAACAACTATAACTATTAGAATAATTAAACCTATTTTACAAAGTTCCTTTAGCCAAGGTGCGAAGCTCAAATTGTCAAAGAAATTGTCTAGCCATGATGGGCTATCTTTAGTGATTTGGTTGGCTAGATCTCTTAAGTCTTGTAACTGTTTTTGGATGGAAATAGAATGATCAGATAGGTTCATGCAACATAACCCTTCAAAATCCTCACATCCATGCCCATGGACTAACAAAAGGTAGTCAATAGCGGCTCTGTTTTGTAGTGAAGCTTGTCTGATTGCTATTTCATCTGTCAACAGATCACTGATCATGGTAGATGTGGCATTTACTTCTTTGCTGAGCCAGCATCCTAGTTTATTTAGTTGTGTTAATGCGACTGCAGAGCTTAGCTGAGGTAAAAAGATGCTCTAGACAATTGAACTACCAGAGTTCCAAGGGTGAAAATTACTATCACAGTCACTTTCATAGTGATATTCCCCTGTTGATCTTGCCTCTCGGTGTTTCTTTTTCATCACCTCTTTAACCTTGGGAGCAATTATTGTAAGTTGCCCCATGGCACAAGGCCCGCCACTTAATTTTGAGGGTATTCCTTGCCAGGCCCTGTCTCCACAGATAAGCCAAATTCCTTTAGGAAATCGGATAGGGAGTTTGTAAAATCATCTGGGTGAAACTCATCATAACGGATACGCTGAATTTGATGACACCAAGAGGTTGCATTGCTATATGCAGGGTGATTTGGGGTGACATTTAAAAGAGAGCTATTTTTCTTTTTGTAATGGAACCAGTAGCAGGTGTCCATAGTAAATGAGCCTAGGATTTCCAACTCTTGAAGGTCTGAGTTATTGGCTTTAAAATTGCGAATGTTATTTTGGCGTTTTATGTTGGTAGTAGGACCTGAGGGATAGTAATCATATGGCCAGTATTTGTCTAAGGTAACGTTTTCAAAGCCTTTTGGAAAGGGCACACCAACTAGGCAGGTTGAAAAGGGTTTTTCAGGGTTGCTGTTAGATAAGCAGATTGTGTCAGAGCCAGCAGACTTGGCTAAAGCAACCCAGACATTTGTCTTTGGTTGACTTACAGGTAAAGCCTCGCTATAAAAACAAAAACAAAGGGGTAAAAACAACATGCATTTGCATAAATAATAACAGTCCATTTGCTTTTTGAGCTTCTTTTGGCAGACCATCTTGTCCTGATGATTCTGCGCAGTTCAGGTCTGGGTGCTTGTTTCTTGGCTTCTACTCGCAGGGTCGCTGACTGGTGTGGGGGCTTCGGCGGACTTTGAGGCGTGGTATGGTCTCACGTTCTTGGCTGGCAGCCACTTGAGTTCTTTACCTGTGGAAACACACGCAAACCCTTTCCCCCATGTTATAAGACTCTATGGTCCTTCTATTTGCCCTGATTCTAAGTTTTTAATTAAAACTGGGGGGTTTTCTTTTAGCTTTGCTCTTTTGTTGTTTAAGAAGTGTCTGTAAATAGGGGGATCAGGCTCTTCCGCAGAGCTGTTCAAAAAATTGTAAACATACAGGGCTTTGTTTAACCTTCTTTGAGGTGTAGCCTGGGCATCTCCCCCTTTTTGTTGGTCTAAGATGCGTTTTAGGGTCTGGTGTGTTCTTTCTATCATCCCTTGACTTGTAGGAGAGTAAGGAATGCCAAATGTGTGACGAACACCCCAGTCATTCAAAAATGTAGCTAATTCTTTTGAGACATATGAAGGACCATTATCAGTCTTGATTTCCTGGGGAATACCTAAGTAGGAGAATGCTTGTGAAAAGTGTTGGCAAACATGCTTAGCTGTTTCTCCTGTATGTACAGACGCAAAAACTGCATTTGAAAATGTATCAACAGAGACATGAATGTTTTTAAATTTCCCAAAAGAAGGGTACTTTGTAATATCTGTTTGCCACTTTTGCAAGCTCTCTAACCCTCGTGGGTTGGTAGCTCCTGAAGAGGCGAGAGGCTGAACAAGCTGGCAGTCCGGGCAAGCCCGCACAATATTTTGTGCTTGCTCTAGGGTAATGTGAAAATCCCGTCGGATTGCTTGTGCATTCTGGTGAAAAAATGCATGGCTCAATTTAGCTTGTTCTATGGTGTTAGGTAAGGTAGTTGCAGCAAGCACCGAGGTGGGATTCTCAATGCCTGCTGCAACTTCCTCATCAGAATGCTGATGATTATCAATTGCTGATGCCAGTGTGTCAGCTCGTGCATTTCCTTCTGCCATGAATCCTGGAAGGTCAGAGTGAGCTCTAATGTGGGAAATAAAATAAGGATTAGCTCTGTGTGATAAGATTTGATAGAGACAGGTTAGCCAAAGACACAATTTGTCATTGCTCACATCCTTTAGAACAGATCCTTCTATTCTTTTAATAATATTAGCAACATAAGCCGAATCGGTGATTAGGTTGAAAGGTTCTGGAAAGAGCTGAAAAGCTCTTACGACTGCTGCTAGTTTGACAATCTGAGGAGAACCTTCAACTTTTTGAACATCTTGTTCCCAGGTCTTAGTATCTCTGTTTAGCCATGTAACTACCAAATTTTGTGTTCGTCCTGACCCATCAGTGAAAATAGTAACTGCATCTAAAGGTTCTTCACTGATCAGGGGTCTTTCTTTGTAACTTAATTGAGCTTTAATAATTTTGTGTGATGGATAATGAATAGAACAGGTGCCTGGGAAACCAAGCAAGGCATACAGCAAGTCTTCTGATTTTTGCATTGCCCAATCAAAGTAGGTTTTAATCATGGGTAGGTAAATAATTGCAAATTCACGACCTGCTATTGAAAGGAGCCTTGCTCTGCCTTTGATGATAATTTGAGACATCATTTCTAAAGGTGTGAGAATTGTTTTTGGCGACCTGTAAGAGAGAAAAACCCATTCAATTATTAACAGTGGATCTTTTTGAGAGGAATCCCATTGGAAAATGAGGCCACACAGTCTCAGTTTTTCTCCTAGAACTGCAAGGAAAAAGGGTTTGTCAGGAATACAACTAAGTGCTTGCCTGTTCTGCAAAGCATTAGTAATTTTTTCTAAGGCTTTGCAAGCTTCGGGAGTGAGAGATCTAGGGGATTTAATGTTACTGTCCCCTCTCAACAAATCAAAGAGTGGAGCAAGTTCATGTGCAGTGATTCCTAACACAGGTCTGACCCAATTAATTTCCCCCAAGAGCTGCTGCAAGTCATGTAAAGTGCAAACATTAGTCCGGATTTGTATTTTCTGAGGCACAATAGATTCTTCACAGTTAGCTTCCAACCTAGATACTTCCAAGGTGCAGTCTCTTGTATTTTTGATTCAGAGATCACCAGTCCAGCCTTTTTTATCTCAGTGATAACACTGTCTTGAGTCTCTTTCAGTTGTTGTTGTGTTGGTGCCGCAATGAGGAGATCGTCCATGTAATGGAGAATAACTGATTGTGGGAACTGCTTGTGGACTGGGGACAATGCACGGGCTACAAAATACTGGCAAATAGTCGGCGAATTTTTCATACCCTGAGGCAAATAAAGCCAATGATACCTTTGAAGTGGCTCTTGCAGGTTTGTACTTGGAACAGAAAAGGCAAAACGAGGTGCGTCGTCTGGATGCAATGGGATACTGAAGAAACAGTCTTTTAGATCGATGATGACAAGTGGCCAGCTGAAGTGTTCCCTTACCCGCAGCCCCCTGAGATGAGTTGCTAGCTCAGATTTAGGGAGGTTAGGGTGAGGGGAAACCTCATGATAGGGACATAAAACCAAAGGAGGCTCTTACCCCGAGATGTGTTCCGAGGCTTTATTCCAAGAAGGGGATCCCAGGGCAAAAAGAGACCGACCCCGGAGGGAAAGGGGGTTTTATGCATTTCAGGGTAGGGGGGCGGGGTTACCTATGGCCAAAGGCCATAGGTCAGAGTCAAGGGACAGGTAGGGTTTCACAGGGGAGGGGATACCAAAGGGAATACAACAGCCAGCTTCTTGGGATCATGGAAAGGTTAGGCAGGCCAGGCTGGAGAGGACCCATGTCTTCAATTACTTCATTAATCTTTCTGAGATCCTGTAGCAATCACCAGGTGTCGGAAGTTTTCTTATGGATTACAAACACCAGTGAATTCCAAGGGCTGTTAGAGGGTGTAATGTGGCCTTTTTGTAGTTGTTCAGCTACTAGTTTTCTTAGGGCACTCAGCTTATTATCTGGCAGGGGCCACTGATCGACCCAGACAGGGGTGTCTCTTTTCCAGGTCAGTTTTAAGGTGCTGAGTGCTTCAGTGGCCCCTACGAAAAATCCAGTTCAATTCTGGCTCCCCATTCAGAAAGGACATCTCTTCCCCACACTGTGATGGGTTTCTGTACTACGTAGGGGCGGATCAATGCCTTTCTCCCCTGCGGTCCTGTGACACTGATCACAGATTCGCTTTGCAGGCATGGAGTGACACCTCCGATACCTGTGAGAGAGCCTGAGGGAATTGTTAATTTCCAATCTTTTGGCCAGCTATAATAAGACAATACAGAAACATCGGCCCCCGTGTCAATCATCCCCTTTATATGAATTTGAATATCACCATTTGATAATTCACAGGTTAGCATTGGTCTTTGTTTACTTATGTGCTGAACCCATAGAACCTCAGGATTTTTCTGAGTGACTGAAGAGCAGTGCGGTGGCATTTGGTCTGCAGTCTCCATAGGCAGTGCTATGGCCACGGCTATAGGGGTGTTAGGTGGAATATGCAGTGGAGGGTAGCAGGCATTAGCTAGCACAAACAGTTCTTCATTACAGCTAGCAGATATTACACAAGGCAGAACAAGCAGTCCTAGAATGCCATTCCTTTCTTTACCAATAACTAAAAAGTCTTGTTTATATTGTGAAGTCCCAGTAACCCCTGTGGGAATAGAGTTGTACCCACTGTCTTTTAAAAATGTTGTTGGCTTGGAGGATGCCAGAGTGCACCAGGACCCAGGGGGTAACAGGCTTGGGTTATTACTTGGGGTGCTGCTGGTGATGGAGTGGAAAGCTGAGGTCCCGAGATATTCGCAAATTTTATTTGGGGTGCTTGGGGCACCATAATTTTCTTCACACGATGGTGCTTCGCGCTGGCATACGAGTTTTTTGGAATATTGTTTATACCATCCTGATGTCTGACGCGACACTGCCAGGGGGGGTGCTTTCCCCTCCTGAAAATAGAGCAGAGGCCTGGGGCTTGTGCATCTGTCTTCTTTTCCGGGCAATCCCTCACCACGTGGCCTGGTCTTCTGCAGAAAAAACAAGGTCCTGAGGCCACACCAGCTTGCATGACAGCCACGTTTTTGCTTTGCTGTTGGGAGTTTAAATGTAGAGCAGCTAGGATCTTAGTAAGTTTTTGATCTCTAGCTTCTGCCTGCGCAGCTTGAGCAGCTGCTTGTGCCGTTTGGGCTGTGAGAGCTTTCTCAATTTTTTCTCCTAGAGTCTTTCCAAGTTCAGCTGCCTGGATGGTAGCCACTTGTTGTGGACTTCCAATTTTGTTACAGGCGTCAATCATTTCAGGCACAGTGGGTCTCTCCTTTCCTAAGGCTTTGATAACTTTTTTACACTCAGGATTGGCATTGTTTTCAATAATGTCTCTTACCATCAGTGGACGAGCTATGTCATCGCTGCATTGCCTTTCTGCAGCTTGGATTACACGGTCTACAAATGTGGTAAAGGGTTCAGACAGTTCTTGGGTAACTAGATTATAAGCTTTTTCAAAGCTCCCTGCTGGCTGGATCTGCAAAAAAGCTCTGCAGGCCATTTTTTTAATGTCCTCTAGAGCCATTCTTGGTAATTTTACCTGATCATCATTGTGATCATCGGGGGGCTCACCAGATAGCTTGGACAAGGTAAGGGTGCGAAGGTCTGCATCGGTGCTTTGCCTATAGGTTGCTAATATGCCAGTAAGCAGTCTTTTCCATTTGAGTTCCCACAGCATGTATTGTGAGTCTGTGAGAAGTATACTGGCAAGGTTTTTACAGTCATTTGGAGTGAGCGTATGTCCTTCTAGCGTACTCCTCAGCAACTGTTTAAAATATGGGGAACAAATTCCACTGTCCTTTATTGCCTTTTGCAACTCTTTTATTTCTTGGGAAGGAACAGGTGCCCAGGTCCCCCAGCCTGCTGACTGAATATTACAGGCATGACTAGGGGATCTAGATTCTCCTCTTTGCAAATTTGGTGTCTCACCTCGTGCCAGTCTGTTGCCTGAATATTGTTAAAACAGTTCTGGGGGTTGTCAAATTTTGGGATTGCTGCTGGCATGATTTCAAGGTGTGGTGTCTCATTTTGAACTGTGGGAGCTGTTCCAAGAGCTGGAGGGACTGTAGGGCTGCTGGGGAAGGTGTTTTGTGTCGGGAATAGTGGGTTAGTGTTTATAGGGGCAGGATAATTATCATTTTGCCCTTTACTTGTTAACAAAGATGTATTATTCCCTTCTCCCCCTCTGTGTATAGCATTAATGGTCATGGAGTCTTGTGTAATAGTCTCGTTTTGTGCTGGGAGAGTAGGACTTTGGGGTGCAGCTGGGCGAGCTGGGGGATACGGCAGCGAGTTGATGGCAGTTGACTGGAGTGAAGGCAGCGGTGGTTGCTCTGGCGGGGCTGCGACAGGCTGTAGGATGGATGCAGCTTCAGACGGGCGCTGTGAGGCTGTCATGGTAGATGGAGCAGCAGGCGGGGGCTGAACGGTGGCAGCTGGGAGAAGCGACGGTGACGCAGAGATGCTTGGAGGAGGTGGGCACAGCAACGAAGGCAGCTCAGGTGTAGTAGCCAGGTGTGCAGGTGGCAGCGGTGCTGCTCGAGGTGCTGGAGCTTTGTGCCCTTCCCTATCTCCCCCCGCTGCAGGGTAGCAGAGCAGGGAGGAGGCAGGGAGGGGCTGTAGTACTGTTGCAGGAGGCTGTGCTGTCATCGTCTGATGCGGTGGGCATTGATGCAGCTGGAATGGCACTTGTGGCACACTGTGATGCGTGGGTTGTGTCACCATGGTGGTCGGCTGGACAGGGGGTGCAAGCGGGTTGACTTCCACCGGTGGCTGGACGAGATGTGGGGGAAGCGGCAACGGCAGTTGTCGTGATGTTGAGATTTGCCCAGATGTCGGCAGCTGTGGCAGTGTTGCAGCAGGCGTGTGGGCAGTGGGGAGATGCTGAAAGGGTGCCATGGCAGGTGGTGGGCTGGCTGGTGGCTGTGCAGTGGTGACGGGGTAGCTGGAGGCAGGAACTGGGGCTGAGCAGGGTGCTTGCATGGCATAAGGATGGTGCATTGCCAGGATGGAATCAGGTGCAGGGTCGAGGGGTGGTGCAGGGGTCCAGACAGGCGCAGCAGGGGCAGCAGACACGGTACTCCGGGGAAGGCAGGGCTGGTGCATTGTCAGGTTCGGTAGTGTAGGTGGGCATGGGTGGTGAGGCCAGGCTGGTGTCTTCCCCGGCACCGAGGGAGGCGTGGCTGCTGAACTCGGCGCGTTTTTCAAGACGCAGGTTGTCTCAGGGAAAAACACAGGTGGTGCCGGGGCAGCGCTGGCAGCCACGCCAGGCGCAGAAGCCCAGGCAGCTGCTGCAGGGGGAGGGAGCCATCCTCGGTCTGGTGCTGCTAGCATTGCTGCATTGGTGTAGCAGGGGGTCTGGATGGGACTGAATGTGGCTTCGGGATGGATTGGGTTGGGTAGTACAGGTATGGGAGGGGTAGCGGGGTTTGTAGAAGGGATAGGGTATTGGGAGGTGTGGGGCTGTGCCTTAGCAGGGGCTGGATAGGGATGCAGGCTGACGTAGGTGGGGGGGGGGGGGGCAGCAGCTGGCAGGCAGGGCAGGGTCTGAGCTGCTGGGGCAGTGTGCAGAGAGGGTGAAGTTGCGGTTGCTAGGGGCGAGGTAGGGGGTGGGGCGGGGTGGGGGAGCGGGGCGGGGGTTGCTAGGGGTGGGGTAGGGGGCGGAGTGGGGCGGGGGAGCGGGGCGGGGGTTGCTAGGGGATGGGTATCAGAAGGGGGCGGGGCTGGATGGGAGGGTGGGCTCACGTGGGTCGCTGGAGGGGTAACAGCTGTTAGGGGGGACCACAGGGGTGCCGGCTGGGGGTGGGGTATGGCATGCAGCTGGTCAGGGTCGGCGGGCTGTATTATGGCGGTGGCAGGGGGCCGGGCTGGCATAGGGGCTGTAGGCGCAGTGGTGGAAGGGCATGGAAACCATACCGGGGAAGTTGCAGGCATAGGAGGGGCAATGGGCAGTCGTGGGGCTAAGGGGCTAGTGGGGCTAGAGGACTGCGGTGCTGTGGGCGCACTGGAGGGGGCGGCAGCAGGGAATGGGCTGACGGGAGAGGTGAAGTGGGACGGGGAAGTGGGGACTGGGATCGGGGAGGACGGGGCCATGCCGAATATTGGAGGGGAGGCGGCAAGGGAGACAGGCACAGGGCATGTAGGGGCGGGGGGCACGGTGAGGGGGGGTGGTGCTGCGGCGAGTGGTGGGGGGGCGGTGGGCGGGGTGGGGATGGCTTGGGGCCGGGGCGGCACCGAGGGAGGCGGCGGGCCAGCGGGGGTGAGGGGGGCAGGGGGAGAGCTTGCAGCTAGGGACAGGCTGGGTGTATTTGCACTTGAATGAGAGCCAGGATGGGCGATTAGGAGAGTCGGAGCAGAGCAGGGGGAGGGGGGGTGCGCAGGCACCGGGGAAAGCGGTGGGACCGGGGCCGCAGCAAGGGGGGGAGACCGCGGCATGTATTCGGTGTTGGGAGGGGCCAGGATCGCGGGAGGGGCGTCGGGTGCGCGTGCCGGGGTGCGGGGGGAAAGCCGCGCCACGCAGTCGGGAGTGGGCGGGACCAGGACCACGCGAGCCGGCACGGGGGGGGCGGCGGGCGCGCGTGCCTGTGTTGGGGGGGGGATAGGAGCAGGGAAGGGAGATGCCGGTACCGCGGGGGGAGGAGATGGCGTAGCGAGAGCGGGGGTCAGGAGGGGGAGTGCAGCAGAGAGGGAACGCGGCGTGCGGGACAGGGCTGGGGGGGAAGCGGCGTTCGCAGAGACAGCGTGGACCGGCGCAAGGAGGGCAGGGACAGGGGCCGCTGGAAGGGGGGAATGCATTGCGGGGAGAGGAGAAGGGGGCACAGCGAGGGAAAGTGCCGCGGCAACCGGGGCCGAGCGGGCGGCTGCGGGGATCGGGGCGGAGAGAGCGTGCACGCGGACCGGAGGGACGGCAAAGCTCGGGTCCGCGGGGGGGGCCGCCGCCACGTGGTATGAGGACTGGGAGGACGCCGCAGCTGCCATGTGCTTTGGGGAGTGGGGGGGGAAGGGGACAGGACAGCATGCACTGGGGAAACAGACGGAATGGGCTCCGTGCACTGCGAAAGTACAGAAAACAGCTCGACTAAAGCCCTACAGGTGGGCAGATGTTCTCCAACAGCGAAATTTCGATAGGAAATGTCATTAAAAAGCTTATTTCCCACTAATTCCCAAAAGTGACTAGTAAAAACAGTTGATCGGTCAGCATTTGGAAAATTATTCAGAGTCTACGTTAAAAGACCTTTCGTCCTGCTTAGGCAGATAGATTGAATGAGTTTTTAATAAATGCTTTAGCTGCTTGTCAAAATCTGTATCTGAGGTTGAGAATCCCTGACCCATTTTTACAAAAGGTTTATACTTACCAGTAGTCGGTCAAAGAGGGAGGGAGAGAGAGAGAGACGTCCCAAAACAACTCCAACTAACGGTGCTGGCCAGGCACCACGTGTCCTCTCAGGGACACCAACAGATCCCTCGTCATCGAGGATCTTAACAGGAGTTTTTCCACGAGCCCCGGAGCGCCTGCTACTGTGTAACAGCCTTGCGGGGCTCACCATGCGGCTACAGGTGCCTGAAAGCTTCCGCTGAATGTTGCTTTCAGCAACATCCCACCGGCTTCTGGTACCACCGCAGTCTGCGAATATTTTAAGAGCTCCAGACAGAGCTTTTTCTTAGCTTGCCTGTGCTCGCCCGTATCAGAGAACCCCACAGCTGGGCTTAAGGGTCCCTAGGGCTAAAATATTTTAAGCGCTTCAAGTCCTGGTGCTTTAGCACTGGACATGCGCTCGGGACAGTCTCTCGAGGTAAGGAATCAGTTTTTCAGATTACCATAGACGGAGATGAGTGGTGCAAAGGTCAGGCTGCTCCGGCGTTGTCCACGATGGGCGCCAGATATTAGAAAGCACGCTGGTTGTCCGGCGAGAGAGATGATCTGAAGATCAGGATACTCTTTGGAACACGTGCTTTATTGGTCGTGGGGAGGCAGCCTAACTGGGGAAGGGTCCAGGGATCCAGTGAAAAGTCCAAGAGGGTCCAAGGGAAGGCGCGCAATAAATCCAGCTGGTGCTGGGGTTCGCAGAGGGCTCTGAGGCACCCCGAGAGTATCTCATTAAAGACACCCTGGGGGGTCAGCGCAGCCCCGTCAGCTGGAGAGAAGGCCTCGGCAGAGAGCAGGTAGTGATTTTAGCTCAGTGATTTAGCTCAGTGATTCCAGCCCTGCTCCTGCGAGGTTTCTTCTCTATTGACCGGCCCGGGAGAGAGAGAGGAAGACTTCGTCTGGCAAATTCCGCAGAAGGTAGTTTATTATGAGGGTCTAGCAAAGGGAGCCAGGACGACAGAACTCCCTAGCAGACCAGGGAAACCCGGGGGTTTTATGGGACACCAAAAGGGGAGGGAAAGGGTACAAAGCCAATTGTTTAAGACAGATCTGCATAAAATCTCGAAGGAACTTCTGGGTCTATCCAAAAGGTCACCGTGACCAAAAGCTTACCCTTATCTTAAGGGCTCTGCAGAGAGATTGTGCAATCCCTCTCAGGCTGCTCTCCAGGGCAGGGCCACAGGGGCTTTGTCCACCTCCACAGCGCAAAGAGGCCGAGCTCCTTGTTACATTCCATTTTAACCCTTTCTATCGTGAATATTCTAATGAGCATTAACCAATCACCTTAAGATACAAAACCTACAGAATCTACATACAGCCTATGGGAACTACAACTTTACATAACTACTCTACATACCAAAACCTGTGAAACCCACCTTATCCCTGATACCTGAGAAGGTCCAACCTTTTATTCATCCTTTTGTCTAGGCAGGGGTGTTACTGATTCACTCAGCCAAATCTTTTCAGCTGCCTAATCACCTTCTTCCTGTCCAGCAACTTACAGTTCAAACTTTGCTTTTAATTCTATTCCTCTTGTGGGTTTCATACTTTTAGAATCTTTTACTAATAAATCATCTCTGCAAGGCCTAGCTACTTCATCCTCCCCAACACCCATGATCGGTCAACTGTCCTGAGAACAGAAGACCTAAAGGGGACAAGTTGAGCTATCCCTGTCCCTTTTGGGATAGTGGGGAGGGGGGGGGGGAGGGGGAGTGTGGGCGTGGCGACCATGGCAGAAATCTGCCCTGTAAAATCCGCGTCAATGAGCCTCATGTGCACAATGATGCCCTGGATGGTGGCACTCGACCGCCCCATAACAAAGGCACTCATGCCATCACCCAAGGGACCAAAGGCATCCAGAGGAACCTTGTGCATTTTGCAAGATTCTAAAACAACTGTTGCTGCTGTGCCAACATCAACACCTGCTGGGCCGCGGATGCTGGCTGCGAGCCGGCTAAGCAGACCTCCATCGGCTGCGGGGCTTGGAGAGAAGCTTGTGTCTGGGCACGTCTCCCCTTCGCACTCTGCTTCCCGTTTCCCAAGCCCAGCAAGGCCTGGCCATTAACATGAACAGTTGCCTTACAGACAGATCTTGTATGGTTCGGTCGTCCCCACCGACCACACCAGCACTCGGGACCTGTGTCCTCCTGTACCTTCTTTCTCAGTTTCTTGCTGGCCTGAGCATTCCTCTGCTGTTGCTGCCAGCCCTGCGGCACCGTCCAGGCCGGCTGCACGGCAGGAGCCACAGCAGGCTGCACTGCAGGAGCCAAAGCAGGCTGCATTGTGGCTGCCACAGCAGGCTGCACCATCTGAGCAACCATCGCATGACCTGAGGTACCTATCTTCGCACAGGCCTCTGCCATCTTAGTGACAGAAGGATCACCAGGAAGGGCCTCTATGATCCTCCTGCAATCAGCATTGCAGTTGAGTCTCACCAGCTGTTTAAGCAGAAGGTGCCTTGACTCAGGATCTGCCACCTGCTTCTCCACAGAGGCAGTCAGCCTGTCTGTAAGTTGCAGGAAAAACTCATTAGCCCCCTGGATAATAGCCACAAAGGACTGTTTTAGAGCAGCCAATTCTATGGTCTGAACTAACACTGCCATACCTGTTGTCCAGCACTGAGCTACCACAAGGGGATCAAAGCCAGCCTGCCCATCAGGACAGGCATAATTGCCTGTGCCCAGCAGCACATCAGTGTCAATCACACGCCTGGGGTCCTGTGGACCCAGTGTGGTATTCTGTTCGACCGCCCTGACTGCCAACTGAGTCCATTTAGACTCAAAGATGTCGTATTCTGCAGGCTAAAAAAGAATACGAGCCAGACTTTGGATGTTGTAAAGTGTCAGAAAATCAGCAGCAATCACTTGGAGCATCTGCATGACTTCAACAGACGCCAGACCATATTTTCTAACCTTATCACAGAGTTCCAGCATAGCTTTCCACGACAAAGGGTTATAGGTGTTATGAGTAACACCCTTAAGCACGGGGAAAGCCTGGTAGCCCCCCGATGAGGCAGCAGCATCTGCTAAGTCTCGCCCTGTGGACCCCACAGGGACAGAGGCAGATGCCTGACTGGGAGTTGGGTCAACATCACCCGATACCGCGCCCCCTGCAGCATCATCAGGGCCAGAGAAGCCATCTCCGCATTCCAGGAGGCGATTTGCAAATGCACCATCAATTATTTCTTCGACCTTTGCTTTGACTTCTCGCCAGAATCGTCTGTATTCCCTCGGGCATACGGTCACCTGACACGGGGGAAGTGTCCACAAACCCGGGGAGGGGGAATCAGCAGCCCGAGGCCCGTGGTTCCAGGCGATCACTGGTCTCCTGCTGGCCACATCACCATTCGCGCCAAACGCCACAGAGTCCGCATCTGCTGCAGCCTTGGCAGAGCCGGTGCCTGTCAGCAGCCTAGCAGCACTGGCTGCCGCAGCACGGGCAGAGGGTGCTGCGGCAGACCCAGGTTCCGGCAGAGCCCATGAATCTGATACAGACCGGAGTGGGGCTGCTGCAGGGGCATCCCTCCACGGCACGGGGTTGGGGTGGGGAGGAGCGACCGGCGCCACTCGCACAGTAATGGCTTTGCCCTGCACCCTGGCCAGCAACACCTGCTCAGAGGGCTCGGGCGGGGGGGGAAGCTTGGGCGGGGCGGGAAGCCGCGCCGAGCCACCCGAAACATGACCCACTCCAAAGGCAGCACCACCCACTGCGCTCGGCAGAGGCAGCATGGGGCGAGGAGGGTCTGGAATCCCCCCCAAAAGTGTTTCACCCAGGGCACGGCCAATAGCTGGCACCGCCTTCCCTGAGTGGAGCGGGGATGCAGGGCCTGCGAACCGATCCCTCATCTCCCCACCTCTGACGGCTGCCACCGCCCACACATGCCCAGAAGGCAGTGCAGAGGCGGCCGGGTCCTCTCCCTTCGGAGCAGGAGGAGGCAGTGAAGCAGCCAGCTTCGCTCTCGCTGCGCCCGGACCACACGGCACGGAAATGCCGCAATTCGGACAAAGAACAGTCGTCGACTCCGGCTCAGAGGCGGAGACTCAAGCAAGGAGTCCTCAGAGCCCTCAAGCGCTGGGAAGGCACGGAGGGAAGCCAAATCCCCTCCCCCCACTTGCCTGCCACGCGGAATCAGCCGGCAGGGAACTGAATCCACCCCCAGGGAGCCAGAGTCATGATCCGGGACAGAAACACCTCCCAGCGCACCATCATCAGCAGGGGGAGAGACCTCTGTCTCGCACAGAGACTCAAAATCCAGCTCAACTCCCCTCATCTCAGCTTCCGAGAGGATCTCAGCATCCTCCCCCACCTCCCCGTCTGTGTCCAAGACAGGCGGTTCTCACTGGGAACTCTGCTCTTCTGCAGAAGCCTGAGAGCTGACGGAGTCAAGCCCCCACAAAAACCTATTAAACTTCTTCCAATGTAACAAAAGTTCTGCTACATCCACAGTATAGGTAATAGAGAGAGCTGCTATCAGGTGATCCCCCACACGAGCCCACACGTCCTTAGAGAACGCCTTCTCAGGGACTGGAAAGAAACCCTGGTCTCTGGCCCACAAAAACAACCTATCAAGGGCCACCGGGGAGAGACAGACAGAGCTCTTCTGCTCCATAAGATCTTTCCAGATCTCCAAGACCAGAGAATGCTCGAGAGAAAGCACAGGGGTTGCCATTATCACAAAAGCTGCAGGCAAAGTGCCAAACAGCCCACGGTCACCGGCCCAAAGCAAGAAGTGGGGTGGGAAAGAGCTATAAGATCTCACCCACAGCCGTAACACAAGCAGTCACCAGACCTCACCCCTCGGTTCACAAACACTTGGCGGTCACCAAATGTCACACACGACACAAAATGACACCCACACGTTGTGATGTCCAAAGCAGAAAAGAGGGCAGTTTATTTACAGCTTCAACATTTATCAAATTCCAGCAGTGACCATGGATTGGAGGAAGAAAATCTTCCTCTTCAACCACACTGGGCAACCCAACAGTCCATCAACAGTCTCCTCCTTATGAGAAGAATGTAAACATGGCTAGACGGTTACAATAACAAGTGTCTTGGTTTGGAAAGACAGGTTTCTGCCAGGGAAAACTGGGGTTTCCCTTAGAATGGAGAGTGTAAACCCCTCACCCCCGCCAAGTTATAATTTTGTAATTAAGGGCTCTCAGGCAAAGATTTTGGGGATAGGAATAACAGTTCTTTACTAAGAATATTAACAATACAAATGTAATAGGAAACAAAACCACCCAACCAAACAACCAAACAAGCAAACAAACAAACAACAATTTTGGAAAACCCTGACAGAGTCAGAGCTACAACTTGACACCTTTCTGGTCAGGGTGTTGGAAGCAGTCCAAAAGTAAGTCTTTCTGAAGTGGCAGGCATGATTCTGTTGGAGTAGAGATGATGCTGTAGAAGAACCAGGTCCAGTGATGGTAAAAGGGATCCAGTGGTGGTAGGAAAGGGTCCAGTTGTGGTGGGAAGGGTCCAGTGGATGAAAAGGGGCCCAGTCTTCCTCCCAGGAAATCGGGTGAAGCTAGCAGCTTTCCTGTCTCTGTGTCTCCGTTTATCCAGACAGCAAAACTGCCTGCCCCCCCCCCCCCCCCCCCCCCCCCCCGCTAGGGGGATGTGATCTATCTCAAAATAGGGTGATAGAAATGCAGATGCACCGCTCTGGGGGCAGGGGTATAGCCTGGGGGGGGGGGGGGGGGGGTGTGCTAATGACCCATTATTAGAAGGCGTCAGGCCTCTCTCCCACAGATGAAAATAGAATGCACGCATTTGGCTCCACAACCCAGGACAACAAGAAAAGTTGTTTATGTAAAATCGTGTCTGACTCCACTGCAGAAGGTAAACACAGAAAGCTAAAACAGAACTTTAGAAAAACTTCTAAAAGAGACAGAGGAGAACAGCAAAACCCCAGAAAACAGTTCTGTAATTGTTCCAAAACAGAAATACTAAGCTTTAAAAATTGTCTCCTCCATCACCAGGATTTGTTGTGGTTGTAAATTATTTTTTAATTTTATTTGAGGAAGCACAAGTTGTAATGACTATTCATGTGTTTGTTATAAAATATGTTTGTGTTGCAAAGAGATCTGCAAATATGAATTGCTTTTTCTTTGATGAGTGAGAGATTTAAAATTTCAATTTTTTTAAGTCTTAGCAGAAGTGTTACTCCACAACTGGACCAGTTCCTTCAGCTTTTCCCAAATCCCATCCATTGGCTAATAGAGAAAGAGCCTGGAAGTTTGCATCCAAAGGGACAATGACTATTTCTAGTCCTCTTAGTTCACCTGCTTAAGCAGCTTCCTCCCACAAGGAGTCAGATATTTAGGGACTCCCCAGCAGAGGTGCACCAGAAACATTTTGGATACCTTAAAATAGTCTTCAAATCTCTGTGGCTGGAAGTAATTTGATTCTCAGCCTCTTCTACAGAAACTGCAGCATGGAAATTTGAAGGAAACGATAAAGACATAACTTACTGATTTAAATGGTTTTTACTCCAGGTTTTATCTGCTTTTCTAAAAGTTCCCCCAGGCAGAAAGGTTATTGCTTTATTCCACAGTAGAAGAAACAACATATCATTACCCTTCCTTTCATTTGTTTCCTGGAAATAATTTATGCCTGTGAGTCACCACCTGTGAGCTTAATATAATTACACAATTTGCCAAATGGCCTTTTCCAAACAAAACTCAACTTTGTGAAATAACAAATCTGAAATATATTCATATCTCTATAAAAAAAGCCCCCAACTTTCTGAAGCAAAGCTAAAGTTATCTCTATTTGTCCTCCTCCTCTTCCAGGATTCTCATTTGAGGCTAACTCAAAAATTTTGAGTCAAACTTTGCTCTCAGGTACACCCACCTAGAAACACTCCACCAAGCCACAGTCTTGAGCTGTTTGCCTGGACAAAGCAACAGGGTTCAGGGAAAGGAAAATGTGATGAATTCTTGTTTTTGTGGACACTGCTGTGACACCACTGTGTGTAAGCTTGCTCTGGGGTGCCCTGGGGAGCAGGGAAGGAGAAAAGCACCTGAGAACAGAAATATCCCAGGCCAGAGTCCTGTTAGACAATCCCTTCTCTTCCTGATGAGCACCCAAACCCAAGGGTTTCTTTTGCTAAACAGAAGCAATTCCATGGCATTTGCCTGAAGGGTGCTGAGATAAACCATAAAATGCCTCCACCAAGAACACAGCTGCAGGGAAGTGTCCCTAACAGCTGGATTTGTGCTGCCTTCGGCAGCAGTGAAGTAATAAAATGAGGAGACCTCTCCCTCTCAGCTGCACTGGGGTTGCTGTTTGCAGACCAGAAATCTCACAGCAGCAGCAAGAAGTAAAGCATGGCCACATCTCCAATTCCATCACCATTCAAAACTCCTCTCTGCATGCACAGGAAGCAATTTCTCCCTCTAGAAAGAATCATCAGCAAGTGATTGCCTCCAAGCCAGACTGGAAACAATGGTCAAGCAAAGGAGACTCCAAGCCCCTGAGCAAACTCTCTAGGGTCCTACAAAACTGATTTCTTTGATCCTGCAAAACTGCTCCTTTCCCAGTTACAGGATGGGTCTAGCGCTGCGAGTCCTTTACCTTCCTCTGGTCTGTCTGAGGTGGTGCAAAGACACCCTGGGCAGAGTAGGAATGAGCTTTCACCATATTAAGCTGTATATTAAGGTGGAAGTTTGCATCAAGCATGGCAATGTGCATGCTAAATTTCCCACACCAAAAAGTAACTGATGAAAACTGGAACCGCTGACAACAGCGACAATATAAAGCCATCTTAGTCACTGAAATTACACAGTGGCAGGCTCGGATTTTCACACTGAGCAAAGAAACAGTGATGACTTGGAGCATACAATGAAAGCAACACTTTGCTTCTCGAAATGGATTCATTTTCTTCCTGAGATTGTCAGTATCCAGAACGTGTGGCAGTGTTGCCGGCAAAGTCCAGCTTATAACAACAGTGGTCACCTAGTAACCCAGAATAATACTGTAACCCTGCTTTAAAGTACTTGTCTAAATGAAGTGGCTACAGTTCAGCCTTCAGAAAATGCAAATTTTTCTCACTACAATGCCCTGGAATCACTGAGTTGACTTCAGCCTTTATTGATATTCCAATACCATGCACATCAGCCTGTTTGAGCTGGCCTGGCACAAATTTTGAAGTGTCATGCCTGAGCCAGGCTAGGGAAAAACACCCACTCCCCCAGGAGCTGCTCTGACAGCCAGGCAGCCACAGTGCTGTCTCAGCTCTCCCTGCTTGCAATACTGATTTCTCAACCTTGATGGTACATGGAATATGATACAAGTAAAAGAAAAACATACTGGTTTTACAGAAAACCCTCTCCTCAAGGCATTGCTAAAACATTCAAACCTGAAGGAAACTTTTAGGTCTAGGAAAAGCAGGGAAAAAATGTGTTTATCACCATCTTTCATAAACTATCAGCCTCATAAACACAACATTCAGCAAGTGACAGAGCCCTGCCACAGGCTGGGCTGATTCTTGGAGCCTGTGGGAGAGAGGGGTGCTGTGTCACCCATGACTGTGCCACTCGGAACCCCAAACTGGGTCCTGTCACTGCCATGCCACACTCAGCTCTGACTCCCCCAGCCTGGGCAACTCCTCAGCCCTGCTGCCAGCCTTGTGTTCCCATCCAGGCTCACACTCCACATTTTGGGGACGGTTTTGGTTGCAATAGCAACAACTGCAATTGCATGCAGGAGCAGCTCTTAAGTTTGGGAAACCTTGGGATGCCGCAGAGGAGCCTCCCCTCAGGGATGTGCTGGTTATTGCATTGCCATGGCAACCGCTGCCACTGCTGCCACCGTCCCCATGGGAAATGCCTCATGCCGGGTCAAGGAGACTCCCTTCTTCACTCCAGCAACCTCCACAGGCTGTGGGAACTGAGAGTGGTCAGAAAATAGATTTTTAGGCTTCAGTCAGTAGCTTGACCCCATGGGAAAAGTCAAGTACATAACTCTCCCACTCTGGCCTGGGAGATCATAAGGAGGAACCCAAAAAATCCTTGCAGATATTCTCTTCCTGACACCTGGTGTTTTTCCAATTTGTTTACTGGCAAAGATGTTTACAAAGAGGTGTCAGCTCTAAATGACCAATCATATTCATTGCACCAAAACACTGTTGTCTTGGTTTGGAAAGACAGGTGTCTGCCAGGGAAAACTGGGGTTTCCCTTAGAATGGAGAATGTAAACCCCTCACCCCCGCCAAAATATAATTTTGAAATCAAGGGCTTTCAGGCAAAGATTTGGGAATAGGAATAACAGCTCTTTACTAGGAATATTAACAATACAAGTGTAGTAGAAAAAAAAGCCAAAACCACCCAACCAACCAAACCAACAAACAAACAACAATTTTGGAAAACCCTGACAGAGTCAGAGCTACAACCTGACACCCTTCTGGTCAGGGTGTTGGAAGCAGTCCAAAAGTGAGTCCTCCTGGAGTGGCAGATGTGGTTCTGGTGGAGTAGAGATGACCCTGTAGAACAAGGGTCCAGTGGTGATGAGAAGGGGTCCAGTCTTTCTCCCAGAAATCGAGTGAAGCTAAATGCCTTTGTGTTCCTGTGGCTCCGTTTTATCCAGGTAGGAATGGTTGGTTCCCCCCACTGGGTGGAGCATCTCACAATAGGATGATGGAATGTGGATGTGTTAGTTTGGGGAGGTGTTAATGGCCCATTAGCAGAAAAATATCCCCCTGGAGGGAAGACCAGTGGTGAAAAAGATAAGTAACAATGCCCTACCTGGTTTTAACAGTTGGCCCATTAACAAAAGGCACCCGCCCCCCTCCTCCCAGAGTAAAGAAGAACAATTCTCCTATTGCTTTCAGCAGATGAAATAGAATACACATTTTTGGTTCCATAACCCAAGACAACTGTATAAAAGAGTCTGTCTTTCAATAAACCTTCGCTATAATGCCCTCTGAAGAAACCAGAGTTTTTACGTGTCACTACTACCACCATTCCAAATAGTAACGATAGCTGGTGGACCCAACTGGTTACTGCAGCCTACAGGGACTGCCAGCCATGCTTCCTTTTTCAAAGGTAGGCAGAGTATCCTGCATTAGTCCTCCCAGAGGAGGCTGGTCTTTCCGACTGCGGGGAAGAGGACCTAGCCGGAAAGAGCTGGGTCTGGAACGGCAGCCCAATGAAGCTTGAGTCTGTATTCCTGGGACAGACCACTGCGTACCTGCAAACTGCATGCGTGGGCCGTTGGGACAGGCTCCCGAACTGAGGAACCGGCCCTCTAGTGAGGACAGATTGTGCCTTCTGTGAAGGTCTTCCCAAACTGACCGACTGGCAGCTGGAATCCTCCACTGCACACAGGTCACTTCGCCTCCCCTGGCTCCTCTGTTTCCATCTGCAGGGTCAGCAGAAGTGTCTGCACCGCCGCCCTCCCTGTCAGCGGGGAGGGTCCTCATGGTGCGGCCAGAGGGGCTTGTCACCACCCGCAGCATCCACCATTGCTGCCCCCCCCACCCTGGTGCTTCCAGCCCAAACCTCTGAAGACATGGCACCCTAAATACCCTGGTGTGCTTCAGTTTTCCCTCAAGAGAGTGTTAGTGTTGAAACACATAATCACAGAATGATTATATGCAGGTGCTTTTTATTGAAGAGCTCTGAGAATCAGGGGTACAAATGCAAATCTGACTCCGACATTGATTCGCAAGGAACATGTTTTTATACTCTTCTGTTATATAACTGTATATTAATCATTAAACACCTATTGTTTTATTGTATCCATTGATTTTATCCAAGCATGAATTTCTTGTGATTTAGTCAGTGATCATATTCAATTCCCGGACAGAGTCATACTTGATTTGGTTAAAACAATAGGCACAGCCATAGCAAAGCTAATGTTCTGTTCCCAAGGCCTTGTTGACCAGTGTCTTTGGTTATGGAAGCATAAATGTGTATTCTATTTCATCTGTTGAAAGCAGTTGGGGAGATTTTTTTTCTTTATCTCTTGTAACTCTGGGGAGAATGGGGCAGATGCCTTCTGATAATGGGCCAACTGTTAAAACCAGGCGGGGCAGTGTTTCTTATCTCTTTCACCACCTGTCCTCCCTCCAGGGGGATATCTTCTGGTAATGGGCCATTAAGGTTCACCAATGACAGGACACATTACATCATCCCATTGTGAGATGCTCCACCCAGTGGGGGGAGCCAATCATTCCTACCTAGATAAAAATAGAGACATAGGAACACCAGGTATCTGGTTCCACTGGATTCCTGGAGGAAGACTGGACCCTTCTCACCACCACTGGACCCTTTTCTCTCAGGATCATCTCTGCTCCAACAGAACCACATCTGCCACTCCAGGAGGACTTTTGGACTGCTTCCAACACCCTGACCAACAGGGTGCCAGGTTGTATCTCTGACTCTGTCAGGGTATCTAGGATTGTGTCCTGGGTTGACGGTGCCCTATATCCCATATCTGGACTGTGTTGTTATGTCTAACAGCCAATGCTTGGCTGGCTGTGGCTTCTGCTGCTCTTGCTGCTTTTGGCTTTGGTTTTTTGCTGGCCGGCTGCTGCTTGCTGCTGCTGCTGCTTGCTGCTTCTCTTGCTGCTGCTGCTGCTGCTTGCTGCTTCTCTTGCTGCTGCTGCTGCTTGCTGCTTTTTGCTTTCTTCTGCCTGTTTTTGCGCTGTTTCTGGTTTTTTTCTTCCTTTTCCCTTCCACCCCCGAAGATTTGGACCGGCTTTGGACCTGAGGACCTGACCTGAGGATCTCTGAGGATCTCCGAGCCCACGGAAGAAGCTCTGTGCCCTCCCCCCACAGTAACTTGAGCCTTTTCCTTTTTCTCTTGTGGGGGGAAGAGTTCTTGTCAATAAATCGGTTTTTTCCACTTGTCTCCTCCAAAGAATTTCCTTCCCAAACCCAGGGCTTGGGGCGGGGAGGGGTGGTGGAGGTTTGTCTTAGGGGGCTTTCTCTCAGAGGTTCGTCTCCTAATTTGCCCTAAACCAATACAGATTGTTATTTGTTTCTTTGCTTGTTTTACTACTAGATTTGTATTGTTAATATTCCTAGTAAAGAACTGTTATTCCTATTCCCAAATCTTTGTCTGAAAGCCCTTAATTGCAAAATTATCATTTGGAGGGGGTGAGGGGTTTACATTCTCCATTCCAAGGGAAACTCCAGCTTTCCCTGGCAGATACCTGTCTTTCAGAACCAAGACAACCAGCAGGTTCAGGCCTTTTCCTTTCTAACCACCACCACCCCTAGTCACCCACTTGCAATTTTTATAGAAATCATTTTAACCCTATAGTATCATTCCCCCCTTTGAAAGCATTTTCACTTCACTATAATAAGTGTAGATGCTTTCACTTGATACAGTCCTTTTAGCTTCTGAGTTTATATTTGATGTTCATCTTCAAATCCATGGTTGTTACATCTGTTGTCATGGATGCCGTCACGAACCGGGGAACCTGAAGATGATGGATGTGGATTCCTGTCTTGTGTCAGGGCTTTCATTATTCTCCGGTTCCAGGATGTCTTCCTCTGTATTTCTCTTTTCAGGATGCTGTAGATTAACCAAATCACTAAGAACATGATTAGCAAGATTATCAATGTCTCAATGATAGACTTAATTCACGAACTTGCATTCCATCCTAACCCTTTGAAGATTTTGTCTAGCCAACTTGTAGTCAAGTCCTCTTGTTCTTTTTGTGCCTCATGCTCTATTTGTTTCAACTGACTGATATCATGTTTTACATCTGCAGTTACATTTGGGATGTAGATGCAGCAATGATCAATTTGTCCTTTTAAAAATCCACACACTCCATGCTCTTTTAGGAGTATCATATCTAGGGCAAATCAGTTTTGTAAAGTAATTTTTGTGGTGGCTTGTAATTGTACATTTAATTCTTTGAATCCTTCCCGGGTGACTTTTGCTAATTTATCTACTTGATCTGTAAGTCTATACAACACTTCTCTATTTCAATAGCTTGCTACAGGACTGAATAGAGACTCTAGAGTGTCACTGTTGGACACGAAAGAAAGACATGGACTCGTGATTCAGAAGGCTGATGCTCCAAAAAGGGGCTGGTTTATTCTCAGAACCTATTTTTATACTCTTTTACAACGTGCCCACCTAAGAGGTGGGATCCTTTGAACCATTGGTCACACCAAGGGTCAACAAGCAAAGTCCCTCCTTAGGAGAGAAATGTGAAAAACAAGATAGTTTAAAAAGTATGACGTTGTTTACCAGTTTTGGTCCCTGGGAAAGAACTTCAGAAAACCCAAACATGACAAGCAGTGACTACACTAGAGCCTACCCAAATTTCACTCCACTAGAGGGTTCTTGCCATGTTTCATCTTGATTTTCATTCTCTGGAACTTCTCATCTTGTCCTTATCTCCAGAAGTTTGTGTTCTCCATTAAATGGGGATTTTTTTATATTGGACATAAAGTAGGGAGGCCCAGAGTAATTTCTTCTACTTTCCCATCTACAGGCAGATGTGTTGTCCAGGTACCATCACTTGTTGCCCATTCAAATTACCCTGGACTCCAGATCATACTTTTATCACATCCTATAATTATTTTATAATTTACTTTACCTTGTGTTTGATTCCCCTGCAGGTGCAACCAATTTGCAAGGTTACTATTCATTTTATCCTTATGTCATCAGAAGTGCAATCATAAGTTTTATTACATGCCCATTAACTTACTTTATCTGCTTCCATTCTATTACTGGTGGCAGTGTTTATTACTCCTGGATCTGTTTTATTTTCAGGGCTTTCTCATTTAATGCACTAAGAGGTATTTGACATATATTGAAATTTCTGGAGAATACTCATTGATCAGGCACTGTCTCAGATTTTTTTGTAATTCTACAAAATCTACTTGCCAATAGTCTCCTGGCTCTATCCCTACCCCAATTTCTTCCTAACTGTGCTTGCCGTCTGGCTGCTGGGTTGTTTTTCAAGCAAATCTCACATTTTGTCGTTACTGATTTTGCCATTGCTAACATTTGTACTGAGATTAAATTCCATCTTAACAATTTTACCAATGCTTCTGCACCCCAATGACACTCATGTTTTGTCTGTAGGATTTCTCTCATTATCAAGGGGGGTATCACTATTTGCTCTTGTGGAGTTACACACCACCCTTCCGAATTCTTCTGTGCATTCAGCAGACATCCCAATCTCTCGTCTTCTGCTGAATATTTTGGTCTTGAAGGCAAATTAAATTGAGATACATTAAGTTTTAAAGGTATCAATGCCATTGCTGTTTTCACCTTTCAAGCAACCTGTCAGGCTGTCCAATCTGCTTTTCGATTTCCCTCACAAATTTTGGAACTTCCTCATTGGTGCACTACAGTGTATGATTGCCACTTGCTCAGGTTTTTGCACTGCTTTTATCAATTGCAGGATTGCATCTTGATGTTTAATGTGCGTACCCTGAGAAGACAGCAGTCCCCTTTCTTTCCACAGTGCTCCATGCACATGCACCACTCCAAAAGCATATTTTGAGTCAGCCCACATGTTTACTCTTTTCCCTTCACTCAATTCTAGTGCTCTGGTTAAAGCAACTAGTTCTGCCTTTTGGGCAGATGTATTTCGTGGTAATGCTTTTGCTTCCACTACTGTACTGATTGTTGTTACTGCATATCCAGCGTATCTGGTTCCGTTCTCCACGAAGCTGCTTCCATCTGTGAATAACTCCCACTCTGGTTGCTCTAACGGAACATCTTTAAGGTCTTCTCTTGCCAAATAGGTGTACTCTATTACCTCTATATAGTCATGCTCAAATGGGCCTTCTTCAGTTGTGGTACCTAGGAACAAAGCTGGATCCAAAAGGTTTGTTTTCTTTAATGCATCATCATCCCGCTCAGTCAGGATTACCTGGAATTTTATCATCCTGATTGGACATAGCCAATGGTCCCCCTTTTGCTCTAAAACAGTGATGTGTGGCACATAGACATCTATGTGTCTTCCCATCGTGAGCTTCCTGGCTTCTTGTATCAGCATTACAGTGGCTGCGACTGCCCGCAGACATGAAGGCCATCTGGCACTTATATTGTCAAGCTGTTTGGAGAAATAGCCCACCAGCCTTTTCCAGCTTCCCAAACGTTTGGGTCAGGACTCCCAGTGCCAGGCGCAGCCTTTCATGTACAAACAGCTGAAAGTCTTTAGACAGATCAGGTAACCCTAATGCTGGAGCAGTCGTCAGTGCTTCTTTCAGTTTTCGGAAGGCCTCTTTCTGTGGTTTGCCCCAGGTGAACGGCTGCGTCTTCTAAGCTTCATACAGGGGTTTTGCAATTAGTCCATAGTCCATGATCCATAGGCGACACCACCCTGTCATCCCAAGGAAGACTTGCAGCTTGTGGAGGTTCTGGGGCTCTGGAATATCACAAATAGCTTGGATATGGTTAGTACCTAGTTTTCTCTGTCCTTGTGGGATTTCACATCCCAGGTAAATCACAGTCTGTTGGGCAATTTGTGCCTTTTCTCTAGACAGTTTATATCCTCCCATTCCAAGTGAATTTAAAATTTCAATTGTTACCTTTATGAAGGTTGCCTTTTCTTCTGTTGCTATCAGTATATCATCAACATACTGCAACAAAAGGTATTGGTCTCTTGGTACTTGCCCTTCTTTGGTCTAGATTTCCAGCTCCTTTGCCAGTTGGTTTTCAAATAGGGTGGGACTGTTAAAACCCATCGGCAATCGCGTCCAGGTGAGCTGGGTCTTTCTTCCGTTTCCTGGATTTTCCCACTCAAAGGCAGTTTCCTACTTTCTTTGTCAAGGGGTATGCAGAAGAAAGCATCTTTTAGATCTATTACGGTAAACCATTTATATATCTCTTTTACGGATGTCAACAATGTGTAGGGCTTGGCAACTACTGGATAAATGTCTCTGGTTATTTCATTTATTGCCCTCAGATCTTGTATTAGCCTATAATACCCATTGGGTTTCTTTACTGGGAATATGGGTGTATTGTACTCTGATTCACATTCTTCTAGTATTTGATATTTTAAGAATTTATCAATAGTTTTTGCTATTCCCTGCCGTGCTTCTGTTTTTATGGGATACTGTGGACCTGTACGGCTTTTGCCCCCTCTCTTATTTCCACATGTACTGGTAGTGCTAGTTTAGATTTTCCAGGTATATTTGTTTCCCAGACAGAGGGAATTACTGCATCTTCTACTTCTCCAGGAATTGTGGAAACCGGTTTCTCTTTTATCATTAGAATTTTTCCGGTTTTCAGTTCGGGTATTTTCATTAATAGTTCCCCGTTTTCAAAGGTAATTAGTGCATCGAGCTTTGCCAAAAAATCTTGACCTAAAAGTGGGATGGGACATTCAGGCACATACAAGAACTCATGAGTTAATATTTTATTCCCAAAACACAAACCTAGGGGTTGTAAAAATGGTCTATTTTCCTCCTTCCCTGTAGCTCCTACAATTGTAGTTGATTTATTCCCGATTTGTCCTTCTAGGTTATTCAAAACTGAGTGGGCAGCTCCTGTGTCAATCAAAACTTCACTCCCTTATCTCCTAACTGCAAAGTTACCAGAGGTTCCCGGGGCGTGGATTCTTTCCACCCAGCATATAACACCATCACCTTGGTAGCGTCTCCCTGCTGGAACTGATCGCCCTGGTAAAACCGGTTTGGACACTCTCTTTTCCAGTGCCTGTCCTGCTTGCAATATACACACTGATTCAAGCTCAATCCTGATCCCCTGCAGCCCTTGCCAAACCCACCCTGCCCCATAGTCTTACCTTTGCTACAACCACCTCTACCCCCCCGTGAATTTCCTTGTACTACTGCCAAGAGATTTTGCCCTTTCTTATTTACCTCTTTGTTATCGTAAACTTTCCAAGCAACTTCTAGGAGCTTATCCAAGTTCCTTAACTCACCCCCTTCCAGTTTCTGTAACTTTTTCCTAATGTCATCCTGTGACTGACCAAGGAAAATAAGTGCAAGCTGAACTCTTGCTTGTTCTGTATCTATTTGTAGGTTGGTACATTTTCTGGCTGTTTCGTTAGATCTTTCTAAAAAGGCAGTTGGAGATTCTTTCCTCTCCTGCCTGATCTCATATAGTTTTGACCAATTCATAGTTTTAGGTATAGCATTTTGAACACCTATTTGAATCCACTCTTGATATTGCTTTAGTTTTATCATATCTACTCTAGATGCATCATTAGGGTCCCACCCAGGGTCCTCAGAAGGAAAATTACAATCCCATTAAAGTTCCTGTTATTAACCCATTACGAATATCCTCTCTCGCCCTTTCTCTAGCTGCTCTAAGTATCATCTGTTTCTTGGTAGAGTCCATTAGAGTGTCTAATATTACTTGAATGTCATCCCAGTCCAGGTTTTGAGTTTTCATCATCATTTTTACAATTCTGGCCACCTGTCCTGGGTTGACGTTACAATGTATCCCCAATCATCTGTTTGGTTTATGTTGGATCTGAGAGTAAACGGGGAGAAAGTGCACAGTTTGTTTTCAGAAATCTCACAGACTGGCCTTGAGGAGCGTGAGTCACTGGCACTGAGACACAGTTTTTTTTTTTCCTTGCAGCACTCACTTTCGCTTTGCTCTGTAGCTAGGTAGCTTAGCTTAGTTAGGGCTGAAAAGCTTCACATTTCTTTTTTTTCCCTTTTTTCCCGCCTGTTTTTTTGGAATGGTTCAAACCTCCCCCCAGACTGAGGACCCGGAGGGCGCCGGGGGAGCTGGCACCAGGACCCATCAAGGCTGATCTGGCGCAGCAACATCCACCAGCTCTGGAAAGAACTGAGAGCAGAAGCCACCTACAGGAGGGACTTTGTTTTTCCTTAATTCATCATCCGGTATTGTTCAATTTATTGTGCTGGGGGAGTGCTTTGCTGGTCTAATAAACAGGTTTCTTTCCATTCTCTCTCTGAGGAGTTTTTTCTCCCAAACCGGTTGGGGGGAGGGGGGGAGGGTTTCCCTAGGAGTTCTCCTCCCAAATTAGCCTTAAACCATTACAACTTTTCTGGCGCCCAACGTTGGGCAGAGAGTGGAAAAAACCCTGTACTGATTGCATTTCTGGTTGCAAGTACTTTGTATTGGTATAAAGCAATTAGTAGCTATGTTGTTTGAATTCCTGTCTCTCGGGGTGGGGGCCTTGATGTGTTTTGGGTCCCTGGGCTTCTTTGAGGTCCTAATACCTTTGTGGTCCCTAGGTTTATTCTCATATCCGGAAATAGCCCCGGTATTGTCCCTAATACATAGTTTTTACAGCAGAGGGACATGGATTAGAGTAGCTGTTGTCCTTACCTTGGTAATAATGATTTGTAAGTTTATAAAGGTGCTGGCATCTGTCCCAGGTATATATGGTTCATGGTTGTTGCCATGCTTTCGTGCCTGCTTGTTTTGGTTTTGGGAACTCTATTCTCAGGCACGGTTTTGAAGCACAAGGTCATGTTCAGTAAACAACCGAAGCTCCCACATCTGTTCCCAGAGGAGGGGCTTCGGTGATGGTCTCTGGAAAATGACCAGTAGTTCCCAAGGGTCCCACCTCTGGGGTGGGCAACTTCTAAAATGTACAAAAGGAGTCAAAAAATAAAGGTGTGGTCTCTTGCCCGGGCTCTTGCCTGCAAGAGCACCATGCAGCCTTCACTGATGCCTCCCTGTCTCGTTCCCTCGGCGCCGTTATCAGTTATATATGGTGACCCCTGACGTGACCTGCAGCCGCGAGAACAAGGTAAAAAATACATTGTCCCCTTTTTAAAGGAAAAGGGATTTTTATTTCTCTCCGTAGGGAGAAGAAATTTGAAAAAATGAACCGGCCTCTAGGACCGGAAGATAACTACGTGTTAACCATGTGGGGGTTATATCTCGGAAGATGGGAAGTAGGTATAACCTCAGAACAGCTAACACAACTATATAGATGGGGGAAAAACCAGGGTTTTATCCCGTACCCCAAAAGAGCGCGGTATAGGTCATTTTGGTCTCTTTTGGGTCAAACTGTGAATGAAGAGTTAGATATGATAATGAAATTATCACTGATATGGGAAAGATCCATGAAGGTTTTTGAGATGTCGGGAGAAGAATTTCTTTTCAGCTCCCTTCCCGATTCAGAGGAAGAGGATCGAAGTCTCCAGACTGCTGCTGACAGCTCGGAGAGTCTCCCGAAGCCGCCTTCAGAAGACCTGGGTTTGTCTATTCCCCCCGCTTGTCAGCCTTCTTCTGGGAAGGAGGGGGGGAAAACCCCAGGCAAACGCGGAGGCGCTCAGCGCCGGTCTGCGAATCGACCGCCGCGAACGCGTCCTTCCCCAATCCCTCCGTGTCCTTCTTCTTCGCGAGCGGCCGCACGCAGGAGGGGGGAGGGGGGAGGGGGTCCTGAGACGCCGTCGCGCCCCGCCCCGCGGCCACCGCGCCGCGCTTTCCCATGGAAAAAGCCCGTTGAGACCTTGGCGCCGCCCCGGGGACCTCACCCCGGCGGTCCGGGCTCGAAAAAGCCCGGGAGGAAGAGGGGACGAGAGTCGCCCATCCCCCAGGCGCCTGCCCCTCCGAAAAAGAGACAGAAAGGAGTGCGGGGCGGTGCGGCTCTCTGCAGCCGCTGCAGGAGGGAGGGGGAGCTGCCCCCTCAGCCCCCCCGCCCCTCAGCCCCCTCCGGCTTGGCTCGGCCGGAGACTCCGCCCCCAAAATGCCGCGCGGCGCCCGGAGCCGCCCCGGCCCGGGGCCGCCGGGGGAGACGGGCAGGGGCCGCCCGCCCCCGCTCCGCGGGGCCCGCTGGCACTGCCCAGCCGGGAACACCGCTCCCCCCACGCCGCGCGGCCCGCGGAAGGCGGGCGGGGGTGACGCGACTCCGCCCCCGCCCCGCGGGACCCGACGGGCCCGCTCTGCCGAGAACGCCGCCCGCCTGTGGGTGCGGGGGGGACGCGCGGGGAGAGCCTGCGCTGGGCCGGCCACGGCCCGCCCCTCCCCCGGCAGCGCGGCCGCGGAAGAAGTCCCGTCGACCGAAAGCCGGCGGCTCCGCTGTTCCACCGGCTGCCGCTCCGGCGCTTGCCCCCCCGTCGGCATCTCTGTTGCCTGGCAACACTGCCAACCTTCCGCCAACTGCGGCTCCACCTGCGTCTGTCGTGGACCCCTGCTGTGTCACCGTGCGCTCCAGACCTCCCTGGAGCGAAGTGCAACATGTAGCTGGGGGACTGAGACGCTGGGGTGTGGAGAACTGCTCTTTGGGAACCCAAATGACCTCCCTTGGCGCTGACATGGCACCAGCCCATGTGGCAGGTGCCCAGAGTGAGACCCGGTTTTCTCTGTCTGCTTCTGTGCTGTTCAGAAAGCGGGCTGAGAGGGATTCGTGGCTCTCTCTCAGATACCCAAGGGAATTCCAGGGATCGTGTAACCTGTGCTTTTGCAGACCCTTGGTTTCAGGACTGGGACCTGGCGCTGGGACGTTTGCCTTGCATCTGCCGAGCACCCTGACTCCCTGCACAGCACTCCTGGCCTGGTGAACGTCCCAAGTTGTGTATCCTGTACCTCCCTAACACCACCCCTCCAGAGACCTGCATGATGCATGGAGGGGAGACGGAGCACTGCTTCGACAGCTAGCATCCCGTGATCAGACTCAGAGAGGACTCTTCCCTGTGGTTTTGCTTGCATTCCAGGGGGAGTGTTGTGGACCTCTGGGGGCGGGAGTCTTGGCTGGGGTTTGGGGGGGCAGGATCGGGATGGATTTTGTAATGAGGGTCATTGCATTGCATGGCCCAGCATCTCACCCGACAAGGATTCGGCAACTGGTCACAACATGTTTTCAAAAAAAAAAAAAAGGGAGAAAAAGCAGGGAACAGTCCCTGCAAATTAGCCGACAGGCAAATTGGAAACTGTGACCAGAATGAGAGCCGACAAGTGGAGAAATCTACGAGTCTTCAATCGAAGACCTCTCCACAAGCAGATATAAAAATCTGCATTTTTCTTTTTCTTTTCTTTTTATATAAACTGAAAGAGTGAGATGTTGCCATGCTTTCGTGCCTGCTTGTTTTGGTTTTGGGAACTCTATTCTCAGGCACGGTTTTGAAGCACAAGGTCATGTTCAGTAAACAACCGAAGCTCCCACATCTGTTCCCAGAGGAGGGGCTTCGGTGATGGTCTCTGGAAAATGACCAGTAGTTCCCAAGGGTCCCACCTCTGGGGTGGGCAACTTCTAAAATGTACAAAAGGAGTCAAAAAATAAAGGTGTGGTCTCTTGCCCGGGCTCTTGCCTGCAAGAGCACCATGCAGCCTTCACTGATGCCTCCCTGTCTCGTTCCCTCGGCGCCGTTATCAGTTATACATGGTTATGGCTATTTACCCTGTTTCTTGGAGGAGAGGCAGGGGAGGAAGTGTTGGAGTCTCTCATATCCTTCTTCTCCTCTACATCTGTTACATCACTGTTGGAGCATGTTCAGTTTCCCCTAAGTGTTAAAGAGGCCATCTTTCTTCTGTTTAATCTGGTACGCTTCCTCTATACAGTCTGCAGTTTCTCTAGAATGAGGGCTATTTCTAGAGGGGCTGATGAAACCCCTGACCCAGGCGTAGAAAATCCTGAGTGGTGTGGAGAATGGGAGGATATGGGCCGACTCCTGAAGGAATTTTCTGACCCCATAGTCTGGGACTTCCCACGTGAACAAATTCGGAATCCAGCTGAGGTGGGGAAACACCTGAAAGAGAAGT
Organism: Phylloscopus collybita; assembly: GCA_027886175.1. Lineage (NCBI taxonomy): Eukaryota > Metazoa > Chordata > Aves > Passeriformes > Phylloscopidae > Phylloscopus > Phylloscopus collybita. The sequence continues at coordinate 9,241,585 of JAJNNQ010000057.1, forward strand.
ACCGTGATGACTCTGAGGGGGAAAAGATCATTGCAGTAAGCTGGGCCCTGGCATATGCCTATTGCAAACTGCTAGGTACTGTAGGGCAGCAGATAGAGGCAGGGGGGCAGGAACGTAAATCAACAGCTACACCAGTCACTCAGTCTGTAGCCAACACCCCAGTTATGAAGCCAGAACCTAAGCTAGAACCTGAGCCTGAGGTGGCACCTAAACCAGACAGTAAGCCCAAGACCCTGGCAGTTGCTCCAACAAAGAAGCACATCCACAAAACCGATCAACCAGTGGATGATGATGACCCAGGAGAGCGACCTTCACCAAGATCAGAAGCCAAAGCATCTGGCACAGGATCAGAAGCCAACATTGATTCCTTTTCCCTGAAGGACCTTCGGGGCTTAAGAAAGGATTACAGGCGCCAACCTGATGAATCTATAATTAGTTGGCTAGTCCGTCTTTGGGATACTGCAGGTGAGGCTACAATTCTGGATGGCACTGAAGCGAGGCATTTGGGATCCCTGTCACTTGATCCAGTCATCGACCAAGAGATGATGAGAGAGGCTAATCCACGCAGTCTCTGGGTACGGGTGCTAGGAAGTGTGGCCGAAACATACCTGTGTGCTGATGATCTTTATATGCAGCAAACCCCATGGAAGACCATAGAACAAGGGATTCAACGCTTGAGGGAAATGGCAGTGGCTGAGATGATCTTCTCAGATGACATAAATGTTAAGAACCCAGACTTGGTACCGTGCACGTCTGTGATGTGGCGAAAACTTATACGACTGGGGCCATTAGAATATGCTTCTGCTTTAGCAGTAATTGTTGTATCCCTCTGGAATTGCCCTCCCTGTGAAACCCTACCTGCCCCTTGACTCTGACCTATGGCCTTTGGCCATAGGGAACCCCGCCCCCTACCCTTAATTGCATAAAACCCCCTTTCCCTCCGGGTTTGCACTCTTTTACCTTGGGAGTCCCTTTTTGGAATAAACCTTGGAACACATCTCAGGGTAAGAGCTTCTTTTAGTTTTATTTCCCTATCTTGAAGATCCCCTCACTCTAACCTCCCTAAATCTGAGCTAGCAGCTGGCCTCGGGGGGCAGAGGGAAGGGGAACACTTCAGTTGGTGTCCAACGTGGCCTGAAAACCACGCAAAGGCTGGAGTCTCATTATCCCGAGATCTCAAAAGCTTTTGGACTGTTCAACTACTTCTCCACTGATCCAGCTGCTTTTTGTGCAGTTCGGGGTGTTGAAGAAGAATCGGCAGCCTGTGTATCCACACAGGTTGATTCGACAGGGATCTGTTATAGGAAAAGAGCAGGGCACCCCAAAAGCACGAGATCCTCCCCTCAAACAAAAAAAGCGGGGAGGGCAGTCTCGGTGCAACTGGGAAAAAGAAAAATCTTTTGCTGCGGGTGGGCATTTCGTCCCTAGCCACGCAGCGAAGCCCCTTTAGGACCCAGTGCAGACTCTCAGAATTTGTGCTTGTGATTCATCTCTGGGAAGCCAGGCGCCGGCTGTCCCGGAGATCCACGGCGTCTCGGGGTGTTGCGGGTTTTGAGGAGAACCCCGGACAACTGGATCACCCCCCCACAGCCCCGGGAGCCAGGGAAGCTCGGCACGGTGCCGATTCCCTGCCCTGGAGTACACCCCCCCCCCCCCCGCCCCGTCCCAGAGTTCTCAGAAGTGAGAGTGGGACTGGGACAGAGCCGTGTGTGTGTGGTTTTTTTCTTCTTTTTTTAACGCTTTAACATCACAAATATGGGTTCTAACTTTTCCACTAACCAAAGGAGTCTTTTAAAACAGCTGAAGTCTGTTTTGAAAGATCTTAAAATCCCTAATAGTTTATTGTTTGTTGGTTGTTTGCTGAGTTTCCAGATTTTAACCTGCATAATGTTTATTCCGTGGCATTTTGGGATGATATTGGGCAATTACTCACCTTGAAAATTGAAAATGGAGACACAAAAGCTTTGAGATTTATCCCAATTTTCTTAAAAGCACGCAACCATCTACTGGAATTAGAACGCAGCAAGCAGCCACAAAAAATCTAATCCTCTTCCTCTTTCCCCTCTCAGCCCCCTATTCCCTACGAGAACACCCCCCAACCGCCCCAGTATACTGTGGAGAGGGGGAGCAATGGCGGCAACCACGTGCTCGGGTCTCCTTCCCATAGCCCATTCCTACCCCACAGCCTTGACTCTCTCCCATACCCTGTACCTTACCACCCCACCCCCTGCCTTCCCTCCGCCCCCTCTTTCCCTGGCAACAAGTGCAGTGTCCTTTTCCCCAAACCCCACCCCAGCTCGGGGTGTGTGTGGGGGGGGAGGGGGCAAACCCCGCACGGCACGGGTGGTGCGGTGCCGGCAGCAGGCGGCGGCGCGCCACCAGCGGAGTGGGCAGCCCCGTGCCGGCGCGCCTTCTCGGTGCCGGGGCGAGCGGTGGCGCGGGCAGCGTGGTGCCGGCGGCGGCCGCCGCTTTCAGTGCGGGCGCCGGCAGCGCCATTGCCGCGGACCGCGCCGCGCGCGGCACCATGGGCGCGCTCGGTGCAAGCGGCGCGGGCGGCCCCGTATCCGCGAGCCACGGCGGCAGCGCGATGCCGACGGCGGCGAGCAAGCCCCGCGACACGGATGCCGGCAGCACGTGTTGCTGCTGCACGGCAGCGTGCGGCAGTCCTGCAACCGCCTGCAGCAGCAGCGAAATAGCAGGTGCCCGAGGCGCGGTGGCGGGGCTTGCCCCCCCGCCTGAAAGCGGCGGCGGTCCCGCTCCCCCTCCCGAGAGCGGAGGGGAGGGGCGGGACCCCTGCCTCCCCACAGCCACAATGGGGACGGCTCCCTCACAGCTCCAACCCAGGACCAGTCCAGCACGAGAATCCCGGGGCGGGGGAGGGAGCTGCCTGCCATGGTAGCACAAAGGGGAGAAGGCACAATGCCTTCTACCTCTCAGCTTCATACAACAACAATAGAACTTTCACAAATCCAAACTTATTCTAATGAAAGCATTCCTCATGTTGCACCTGTAGTGTATCTTGGCAAGAAAAATGGTAGAAGAGATTATAAGCCATTTTCTTACCAAGACAAAAAGGAACTTTTTAAAATACAAAGAGAATTCGGCAGATCCAGTGAAATTTTTAAAAGCAAAACAGCTACATTCAGTTCAAATGAATTAGTACCAACTGATATTAAAGATTTATTCAGATGTTTATTAACACCTTCAGAATACGAATTATGGGAATGCATGTGAAAAAAAACTTTAAAAACAGTATTGCATGACATTTAACAAACTCCGGAAACAGCACAAGATGATGATGATAATGAGTTAACATTAGACAACCTGTGTGGGGAGGGTGACTTGCATTGTCCTGAAAAATACACCAGATTACTATCAAAGCAAATTTTAGATAAGATTTGTGTTGCCGCAGAAAAGACCTTTTATCAATTACCATTCACTGAAAGTCAGGGCAGTTTTATAGATGTTAAACAGTTTCCTTCAGAAAGATTTTTGCAGTTTGTTGACCGTTTGAGAACACAGGTGGAAAGACAAGTGCCTGAACCTTCCTTACAGACCACAATGATCAAAGAGATGGCTCGGAGAAATGCTAATGAAACCTGTCGCAAAATCATCCTTAGCCTTCCCCTGGACCCACCGCCAACCTTAACTCACATGATTGAAGCTTGTACCATGAAAGCAGAAATGTTCAGCGATCCTGAAAGAAATCCAGGATCGGCACACCCCAGGACTGCAGCACCTGTGCTACCAGAACCAAGAAGGCAACCACTACCACCAGACCACCTACAGCATATCATCTGCCATCTCTGCAGACAGCCCGGACATTTTGCAGTTTTCTGCCCTCGGAACCAGAACCGGAACCAGAACTAGAACCAGAAAAGGAAGCCCAGCAAACAAAAAAACTAATTTCTCAGCGCGCCCCCGTTGTCAATGCGATCACACGCGAGAACACAAATATGCGGGGTCCTCCACCAGTTGATACCTCTCTCTTAACAAAAAAGGGAGAGGGGGTGGGGGTGAAAGAAGGTGAAAATGTTAAATTCTCAATTAACAAGGTTTGGCAGCCGCGAGGCCGGTATAGGCTCATGACTACCAAATGGTTTTCATTTCAGATCTGCTGATTGGACAGTAATTACAGTGCATCTGCCAGACATCTCACAAGAACTGACGGGCAACCACATAGAACAGGAGAGTGAGTATTTTGTTATTGGGGATACTGCACACACACCTGAGGAAACTGAGGTAGTTCCCATGACCATTAAGGGAAAGATAACATGCCTCATGCTGTTGGCACGCTGTAAACACCCACCACTCTACCTGGCAGAGGGGCAAATCCTTGCCCAGGCCATTCCCGTTCTGGCAGAGGTAATAGCAGATGGAAAATCACCGAAAGTCTACTGGGCAGAGGTGGTGGGAGAGGACAAACCTTCCATGGCATGCAATATAGCAAATGGGCTAGAGCGCCTCCATGTGGAGGGGGTCCTAGATACAGGAGCCAGCGTGACCGTTCTACCAGAGAACAAGTGGCCATCACACTGGGAATTGCAACCTGTCGCAGGGAAACTTCAGGGCATAGAAGGAATCACACTGGCAAAAATTTTAAAAAACATGGTACAAATTGAAGGACCTGACAGAAAATTGGCAAGTGTCCATCCATTCGTTGCAAACTACAAAACCCCCTTGTGGGGGAGAGACACCATGTCCCAGTGGGGAGTCCAATTGGTCATTCCTAAGACACCCCAGGATTTTTAGAAATAGCCACTGTGACGCGCCCTACCCACAAGTTAACATGGTTAGATAACAGTCCAAAATGGATAGCACAGTGGCCATTGAGCAAAGTAAAGCTCAAGGCGCTTGAAGAGCTTGCAGAAGAACAGGTGGCTCAAGGCCACCTAGAGGAAACAACAAGCCCTTGGAATTTCCCAATCTTTGTAATAAAGAAACCGGGAAAAGACAAGTGGAGGCTGCTCCATGATCTCAGGGAAATAAACAAAATGATAGAGGACATGGGACCACTCCAACCAGGGATGCCTTCTCCAACAATGCTCCCTCGAAATTGGCAATTGGCTGTTCTAGATATCAAAGATTGTTTCTTTCAAATTCCTCTACACCCAGGAGATGCCCCAAGGTTTGCATTCTCAGTTCCCACCCTAAATCGTCAAGCCCCCATGGAAAGATATCACTGGAAAGTTGTTCCCCAAGGTCTAAAATCAGCTCCTTTCATATGCCAACAGTACGTAGCATCGTTACTGTCACCTGTTTGTGCTGAGAGACAAGAAGCCATCATCCTTCATTACACGGATGATGTGCTGGTATGTGCCCCCAATGACTCTATACTCCAACACACGCTTGACCTAGTGGTTAAATTTTAACATCTGCTGGATTTCAATTGCAGGAAGACAAAGTTCAAAGGATGCCACCTTGGAAGTACCTGGGCTTGCAAATTTCAGCGAGGACCGTTGTTCCTCAAAAATTGGAAATCAAGTGCAATCCTAAAACCTTAGCAGATATCCGCTCCCTGTGTGGGTCACTGAATTGGGTGAGACCCTGGCTAGGCCTCACAAATGAGGACCTAGACCATCTTTTCAATTTATTGAAGGGGGAGAGGGAGCTGGTCTCCCCCAGTGAGCTGACCCCAGAGGCAAGGACAGCAATCAAAAAGGTACAGAAAGCCTTGTCAGAGAGACAAGCTCACAGGTATGAACCAAGCGTATCTTTCCATTTCATTGTGCTAGGAAAGCTGCCACACTTGCATGGTTTGATTTACCAATGGATCGAAGGGCAGAGAGATTCACTCTTAATCATAAAGTGGGTCTTCCTCTCGCACCAAAGATCCAAGACCATCACTGAGCCACAAGAGTTTATAGCTCAATTGATTCGGAAGGCCAGGTTGAGGTTATGTGAACTGGCTGGTTGTGACTTTGCATGTATTCACCTCGCAGTCAAACTCTCAGAGGAGGGAAGGAACTCTCCAAAGAGACTGACCAAAGAGATGTTTGAGCATTTGCTCCAGAGCAATGCCAGTCTCCAATTATCTCTGGACAGCTACAGGGGACAAATATCAGTCCATGCCCCATCCCACAAGCTGTTCAATGAGGAATTCCACCTCATTCCTCGTGAGAAAAGGAGTCGGAGACCACTCAAGGCTCTCACAGTGTTCACGGATGCATCTGGGGCTTCCCACAAGTCGGTGATGACTTGGAGAAATCCTCAGACTCAGCATTGGGAAGCTGATGTTGAGTTTGTGGAGGGATCTCCCCAGATAGCTAAACTGGCTGCAGTGGTACGAGCTTTTGAGAGGTTCTAAGACCCAATGAACTTGGTGACTGACTCTGCGTATATAGCTGGGGTAGTGTCCAGAGCGGAGCAGGCTGTGCTCAAAGAGATTGAGAATGAGCACCTATTTAGGTTGCTTTCAAGGCTGATTTATTTGGTTTCTAATCGGGAACATCCGTTCTTTGTGATGCATGTAAGGTCACACACCGATTTGCCAGGTGAAATTGCAGAGGGGAATCGTCGAGCAGACTCCCTTGCTGCACAAGTAGAAAAAGCACGTCTCCCTGACATCTTCCAACAGGCAAAACTGAGTCAATAACAGTATCATCAAAATGTGCCAGGCCTGATCCATCAGTTCCAGCTAACACCAAGTCAGGCTTGAGCTATCGTGGCCACCTGTCCCAATTGCCAGCTCCAGGCCATGCCATCAATGGGTATGGGGGTTAATCCCCGAGGCCTTGGCAGTTGTGAGGTATGGCAGACAGACATCACACACATTCCTAGCTTTGGTCGCCTCAAATATGTCCATGTAAGTATCGACACACATTCAGGTGCAGTGTATGCCTCTGCCCACGCAGGAGAAAAGGCTGTGCACGCCAAACAACACCTAGTGCAAGCTTTTTCAGTGTTGGGGATCCCAAAAGAAATTAAGACTGATAATGGCCCAGCGTACGTGTCCAAGGAATTCCTAGAATTTGTCCAGCAGTGGGGAGTGGAACATAAAACTGGCATCCCCCACTCCCCCACAGGCCAAGCTGTGGTTGAGCGTGCACAACAGACGTTTAAACAGGTCTTAGCTAAGCAGAGCAGCAGTACTGCGTGGATGTCTCCACAGCAGAAGCTCTGCAAAGCCATTTTTACCATCAGTTTTCTGAACTGTTCATTTGAAAACATGAGTCCACCTGTAGTTCATCATTTTAACAGTGGCAACCTGTTCAAGCCATCTCAACGTCCACCGGTCCTGATTAGGGATCCAGAAACTTGGGAAACCAAGGGTCCCTATGAGCTCGTGACCTGGGGTCGTGGCTATGCTCGCGTAGCTACTCCCTCAGGCCCTCGGTGGATTCCCGAGAAGTAGGTGAAACCTTTTGTCCCCAAGAATCCAGCTCCAGTAGAAGAAGATGAAAAGCAAGTAACCACTGCCTCCAAGAGAAGACGCCGTCGGAGGGAGGAAAGAGAATCTTCCCAAGAGTAAACTCCTTCCAGCAGAAGCAGAGACTTTTAACATGTTTTAAAAATGTTCGTTTTCCCTTTAACTTTGTTAAACAAAAAAGGGTGAGATGTTGTATCCCTCTGGAATTGCCCTCCCTGTGAAACCCTACCTGCCCCTTGACTCTGACCTATGGCCTTTGGCCATAGGTAACCCTGCCCCCTACCCTGAAATGCATAAAACCCCCTTTCCCTCCGGGTTCGTGCTCTTTCGCCTTGGGACTCCCTTCTTGGAATAAACCTTGGAACACATCTCAGGGTAAGAGCCTCTTTTAGTTTTATTTCCCTATCTTGAAAATCCCCTCACCCTAACCTCCCTAAATCTGAGCTAGCAGCTGGCCTCGGGGGGCAGAGGGAAGGGGAACACTTCAAGTAATGAAGCGGAAGGACACAGGGGAGACTGTGCTTGATATGGCAAAGAAGCTTTGAGCATATGCAGATGCTGTGCATGGCCCAACACATGCCAGAATAGCAGCCGTGGAAACCCGTCTCCAGAAACTAGAAGATAAGATAGAGGAGAATCATAAGAAACTTAGGGAGGAGATTAGAGAGGACCTTCTCCAAACCTCAGCAGTACAGATTAGAGGTTCTGGTACCCAACGCAGACATTCCTCAGACAGGGAGAGAGGGTACACCCCACGAGCTGAGTTGTGGTTCTTCCTGCGTGATCACGGAGAAAACATGAGGAGATGGGATGGAAAATCTACTGCTGCTTTGGCAAAACGGGTGTGTGAATTGAAGGAAGGCAAGACTCAGAGAGGAAGTTCCACTAGAAGGGAAGCAGCTCCAGTTGCCCATCGCCGAACTGCCAAGTGTGATGATGATGGTATGTCTGAGCCCCTTGAAGGAACTTCTAAGACATATGCCCAAGGAAAGAAGGATAACCAGGCTTAGAGGGGCCCTGCCTCTAGCCAGGTAGAGGATAGGGAAAATCGTGTTTATTGGACTGTGTGGATTCGTTGGCCTGGCACATCTGAACCACAAGAATATGAGGCTTTGGTCGATACAGGTGCACAATGTACATTACTTCCATCAAGACATGTAAGGGCAGAGTCTGTCTCTATCGCTGGTGTGACAGGGGGATCACAAGACTTCACTGGGGTGGAAGCAGAGGTGAGCCTGACTGGAAATGAATGGAAGAAACACCCCGTTGTGCCCGGCCCAGAGGCCCCATGCATTTTGGGCATAGATTACCTCCAAAGTGGGTATTTCAAAGACCCGAAGGGACTCAGGTGGGCATTTGGGGTGGCAGCTGTAATGACAGAGCGCATCCAACAATTGAATACCTTGCCTGGACTGTCCGAGGATCCACTGACAGTAAAACTTCTGAAGGGGGAAAATCACCACATACCAATTGCCTCTTTGGTAGTGCATCGCCGGCAGTACAGAACGACTCGAGATGCCGTGATCCCCATCCATAGGATGATCCGTGAGCTGGAGAGCCAAGGGGTGGTTAGCAAAAGCCACTCACCCTTCAACAGTCCCATTTGGCCTGTGCGTAAATCTGAAGGAGAATGGAGATTAACTGTGGACTATTGTGCATTGAATGAAGTGACACCACCACTGAGCACTGCCGTGCCAGACATGTTGGAGCTTCAGTACGAGCTGGAGTCCAAGGCGGCGAGGTGGTACGCCACTATTGACATTGCCAATGCATTTTTCTCCATTCCTTTGGCAGCAGAATGCAGACCCCAGTTTGCTTTCACCTGGAGGGGCGTACAGTACACCTGGAACTGATTGCCCCAGGGGTGGAAGCACAGCCCCACTATCTGCCATGGACTGATCCGGAGTGCACTGGAAAAGGGCGAGGCTCCGGATCATCTAAAGTACATAGATGACATCATTGTGCAGGGAAACACGGCAGTTGAAGTCTTTGAGAAAGGAGAGACGATCATCCAGATTCTCTTGGAAGCCGGTTTTGCCATCAAGAAGAGCAAAGTCAAGGGACCTGCCCAAGAGATCCAGTTCCTGGGAGTGAAGTGGCAAGATGGATGGCGTCAGATTCCCACTGAGGTCATCAATTAGATCACAGCAATGTCTCCACCGACCAGCAAGAAGGAAACACAAGCTTTCCTAGGGGCCATAGGCTTTTGGAGGATGCACATCCCTGAGTACAGTCAGATTGTGAGCCCTCTGTACCTGGTTACTCGCAAGAAGAACGATTTCCACTGGGGCCCAGAGCAGCAACACGCCTTTGCCCAGATCAAGCAGGAGATCGCTCATGCAGTAGCCCTTGGCCCAGTCAGGACAGGACCAGAGGTAAAGAACATGCTCTACTCTGCAGCTGAGAGCCATGGTCTGTCCTGGAGCCTTTGGCAGAAGGTGCCTGCTGAGACTCGAGGCCGATTACTGGGATTCTGGAGCCGAAGCTACAGAGGGGCTGAAGCTAATTACACTCCCACAGAGAAGGAGATCTTGGCCACCTACGAAGGAGTTCAAGCCGCCTCAGAGGTGATTGGTACTGAAGCACAGCTCCTCCTGGCACCCCGACTACTGGTGCTGGGGTGGATGTTTAAAGGAAAGGTTCTCTCCACCCACCACACCACCGATACCACATGGAGCAAATGGATCGCCCTAATCACTCAGCGCGCCTGTATTGGAAACCCAAATCGCCCTGGGATTTTCGAAGTAATCACCAACTCGCCAGAAGCTGAAAACTTTAGTCTCATGGAGAAAGAACAAGAGCAAGTAACCCGGGCTGAAGAAGCTCCACCATATAACCAACTTCCAGCAGAAGAAACATGCTACGCTCTTTTCACTGACAGTTCCTGTCACATCGTAGGGATGAACCGGAAGTGGAAAGCAGCCGTATGGAGCCCCACAAGACAAGTTACACAAGCCACTGAAGGACAAGGTGGGTCAAGCCAGCTTGCCAAACTCAAAGCTGTTCAACTGGCCCTGGACATTGCTGAAAGAGAGAGGTGGCCGAAGCTCTACCTCTACACTGATTCATGGATGGTAGCTAATGCTCTGTGGGGCTGGCTGGAAAGGTGGAAAAAGGCCAACTGGCAGTGTAGGGGAAAACCAGTCTGGGCTGCTAATGAGTGGAAGGACATTGCCACCAGGGTAGGGAAACTACCAGTGAAAGTCCATCATGTGGATGCCCATGTCCTCAAGAGTCAGGCAATGAGGAGCACCGGAACAACAAGCAAGTAGATCAGGCTGCAAAGATAGAGGTGTCTAAGATAGACTTAGATTGGCAGCACAAGGGAGAGTTGTTCCTAGCTCGGTGGGCCCATGATGCCTCAGGTCATCCGGGCAGAGATGCCACCTATAAGTGGGCATGGGACCGAGGGGTGGATTTAACCATGGATAGTATTTCTCAGGTTATCCACGACTGTTAGACGTGTGCTGCCATCAAGCAGGCCAAGTGGGTGAAGCCCCTCTGGTATGGTGGATGGTGGTCCAAATATAAGTATGGGGAGGCCTGGCAGATTAATTACATCACCCTGCCCCAAACCCGCCAAGGTAAGCGCTATGTGCTGACCATGGTGGAAGCCACCACTGGGTTGCTGGAGAACTACCCTGTGCCTCATGCCGCTGCCCGGAACACCATTCTGGGCCTGGAAAAGCAAGTCCTGTGGAGGCATGGTACCCCTGAGAGAATTGAGTCAGACAATGGGACTCATTTCAAGAACAACCTCATCAACACCTGGGCTAGGGAACATGGTATTGAGTGGGTTAACCACATCCCCTAACATGCACCAGCAGCAGGCAAAGTGGAGAGGCACAATGCATTGTTAAAAACCCAGCTGAAAGCTTTGGGTGGGGGATCTTTCAACAATTGGGAGCAGCATTTGGCAAAGGCCACCTGGTTGGTCAACACCTGAGGCTCCACCAACCGAGCAGGCCCTGCCCAGGCTGGACCTCTGAATACAGTAGATAAAGTCCCAGTGGTGCATGTTCGAGGTTTGTTAGGAAAGACAGTGTGAATTAAGTCTGCCACAAGTACAGACAAACCCATTTGTGGAGTTGTCTTTGCTCAGGGACCAGGTTGTACCTGGTGGATAATGCAAAGAGATGGGACAACACGGTGTGTGCCCCCGGAAGATCTGATTGTTGGGTGAGAATCATATGTAACCATCACTGTTTGCTGGATGTCACTGCCATGATCTGTAACTTAAACCACACAAATATGAAATAGAAAGAAATGTATACGTGAGAGGGTATGAGCAAGTGCTAAAGGTACGAGTAAGTGGTATTGAAGGTATGAGTTAGTGAAAGAGGGAGTTTTGGGTGAGAAAAATAAGAGAATGGAGGGTCCTGTAGCTCTGCCTGGGGCCTGGATTCGGTGGCTTGGTGTGGGACGTAACAGGGATATGATGGGTATTGCATTTTTGTGGGGAGAAGGAATGGATGTTTTATGTGGATAAATGCCTGATGCAGAATGTATACTGGTTCTGGTCATATGGTGACGATATGGGGATAAGGGGTGGAATGTCCTGGGTTGACGTTACAATGTATCCCCAATCATCTGTTTGGTTTATGTTGGATCTGAGAGTAAACGGGGAGAAAGTGCACCGTTTGTTTTCAGAAATCTCACAGACTGGCCTTGAGGAGCATGAGTCACTGGCACCGAGACGCAGGTTTTTTTTTTCCTTGCAGCACTCACTTTCGCTTTGCTCTGTAGCTAGGTAGCTTAGCTTAGGGCTGAAAAGCTTCGCATTTCTTTTTTTTTCCCTTTTTCCCTTTTTTCCTTTTTTTCTTTTTTTCCACCTGTTTTTTTTGAACGGTTCAAACCTCCCCCCAGACTGAGGACCCGGGGGGCGCCGGGGGAGCTGGCACCAGGACCCACCAAGACTGATCCGGGGCAGCAACATCCACCAGCGCTGGAAAGAATTGAGAGCAGAAGCCACCTACAGGAGGGACTTTGTTTTTCCTTAATTCATCATCCGGTATTGTTCAATTTATTGTGCTGGGGGAGTGCTTTGCTGGTCTAATAAACAGGTTTCTTTCCATTCTCTCTCTGAGGAGTTTTTTCTCCCGAACCGGTTGGGGGGAGTGGGGGAGGGTTTCCCTAGGAGTTCTCCTCCCAAATTGGCCTTAAACCATTACACCACCTTATCAGGGTTTTCCTCTTAAGTTGCAGCTGACTGCTTCCAAATTACTAAATCTCCCGGAGAAAAGGGTACCTTTACAAAAACCGGTCCATCTACTCCCACGCCTTGCCTGAGAGGGGCAATTATAGTTCTCTTTCGTTTGCCTGATTTTAGTAGATCCTTCCTTGCCTGGGGCCAGGCTGGGGCCAATCTTCCTTGTGTACAATGGGCTACTGGGGCATCTGACCTATCTTCTTCACTGTCACTACTTTCTGTTCTGTCCTTTTTGCACCCCCCTCCCTTTTGTCCCCGTCCCACAGCCAAATCCTGGTTGTTACCTGGGAAAGGAGCAGTGGGCGACTCTGGCAGAGGAGGGTACGGGGGGCAGAGGGGATGGGAGCCGGCGAAGAAGGCGTAGGTGGGAGAGGAGGGTACCCCTGAGCAGGTGTCGGTGGAGGGATAAATCTCTGAGCAGGCGTTGGTGGGGGAGGGGGATAGCTCTGAACAGGCACAAAGGGGGAAGAGGTATTTCCCTGAGCAGGCAGAGGAGAGGCATATTGGACATGCGTAAGCAGGGGAGGGGTAAGGGAATCTGATGGAGTGAGGCCGAGTGGAGTGGAACTCGATGCCGAGGGGGCGTTGGTGGGGGCAGTGGGTCCCACTAACAAATCAGCATCCAAATCATCTCCCCCCCTCCCCAAACATTCAGCCAAATGTTCTACACACCACTTATCCTGGATGCAAGCCAGGCAGTGATTTTCTTCAAGCATCAATGCCTTTAAACCACACTCTGCCAACCATACTGGTTTACCCCACAAATAGAAAAACAAATCAACATATGGGATCTCATCTAGTTTCCCTTCTTGTTTACAAAACGACATGAACTGTGATATAAGACTTGATTGCAAAGACCCATTCTCTGGCCACCTCTGATTATCAGACAAAGCATAATTAGGCCACCATACATTACAATAATCCATCAATTTATCCTTCTGTAATTCTTGACCGAAATTCCCCTCTTTCCAATGTGCCAACAAACAACCCAAAGGAGAAGCACCCGGGATGGGGGCATTGCCGCCCAAAACCCCTTTTTATCCTTTTAGCTTCATATTACAGCTATATAAGACCACTGATGCCGAACCCGCAACACTTTCGCATTGACTAACAGACGGCGCCTAGGCAAAACCAGGAATTCCTTAGCCCAACCACGCGTAGCTTTTGCTGTGTCTTATTGGCAGGCACCCATACCAGAGTAAAAGCACCTTACCTTTCCAGGGAACGTTGTGAGTGGTGGGGGGTGGTGGTGCCGATGGGCTCCCCGAGAATCCCTTGGTGCAGGCTGGAGCGTGATCAGGTTATGGGGTCCTCAGCAGCGCTCACAAGGTCCCATCTGGGGTCGCCAAAATGTTAGCGTCGAAACACATAATCACGGAATGATTATATGCAAGTGCTTTTTATTGAAGAGCTCTGAGAATCAGGGGTACAAATGCAAATCTGACTCCAACATTGATTCGCAATGAACATGTTTTTATACTCTTCTGTTATATAACTGTATATTAATCATTAAACCCCTATTGTTCTATTGTATCCATTGATTTTATTCAAGCATGAATTTCTTGTGATTTAGTCAAACAGTGATCATATTCAATTCCCGGACAGAGTCATACTTGATTTGGTTAAAACAATAGCCACAGCCATAGCAAAGCTAATGTTCTGTTCCCAAGGCCTTGTTGACTGGCAGGTTCAGGCCTTTCCCTTTCTAACCACCACCACCCATGGTCACCCGCTTGCAATTTTTATAGAAATCATTTTAACCCTATACTATCTAGAGCAGGCAGGCAGTGTGGGCCAGCTCATCCTCACTTGATGAAGCTTTGCACAGAACACCGTTGCCTGAAGTTGAGAGGAAGTCAGACAATATATCTCGTAACAGAGGTTTCTTTCTGTGATCCCACTCCACCCTCCCTTCAGTGCCCCCATGGGTTTCGGGGTGAAAGGTTCATCTTCTGAGTGTTTTATGCCTTTAACTTTTCCCATGTAGAGCTTGTTTGCTGTGTTTTGTCTTTGTTTTTTCCCTCACAGGTGCTTGGGTGCGGGGGGAGGTGGAGATGTTTCAGCCCTGAGAGGCTGTGACGGGCAGAGCCGGGAGGAACTGCGGCGAGTCTGTGAGGCTTTCACTGCCGCCACTGGCCGTGGATGCTGTGCGGCAAACTCTGTCTGCCTTTCGCCCCAAGGCGGCTCCGGGGGACCCGGCCGGAATTTTTCTCCATGCCCAGTTCATTCCCTCACCCCCCCGCGGCGCCGCGGGTGCTGCGGCAACCATCGGAATTTCTCTCTGTCTCTCTCTGTGCCCGCCCCCCGCGGCGCCCGAGCGTTGCGGGCGGTCCCCCCCACCCCCCATTCCCCTCCCCCCCCCCGGTGTCCGCAAAGAGCGGGGCGGCCGAGCCGAGCAAGGGGGTTGAGAGAGGCAGCTCGGGTCGTCGTCGTCCCCCCCCCCCCCCCCCCCCCGCGCAATGTTAACAACCAGCGCAGCGGTGGGCAGGGCATGCAAACCTCGGGGGCATGAGGAGACGGAGCAGCAGCCCGAAGAGGCTGTGCCGAGCCCTCCCCGTGGCGGCAGCGGTGGCAGCCGGGCTCTCTTTCTCTTTCTCTTTTTTCTCTTTCTCTTTCTCCGTGCCCAGCCCCCTCCATTCTCCCCGCGACAGCTGCGGGATGGCGGCGGCCGGACACTTTTTCCGTTTTCATCTCCCCCCGCCAGCCCCCCCGCGGCTGCTCTGGCGCCGTGGGCAGAGGCGCGGGCAGGGACGTGGGTCCGCTACATCCCCCTACCGCCCCGCGCAGCGCTGCCAGCTGCGGGCGGAGGTGCCGCACCGCTGCGGTGCCAATGGACAGTGAAGCTCGAGCCGGGAACCGAGAGCGCGGGGGGACAAGGGGAACAATGGCTTGGGTCGCCCCCCCATCACACCCCCCACGCAGAGCTGCGGGCAATGCGGGCGGGGCCCTGCCGCTGCAGTACCAGCGGAGAGCAGAAAGACCGAGCTGGGCATGTAAACTCGACGCAGCCCCCGCCGCCTCCAGGGGAGCGGCGGAGGGAAGCCGCCAGCCGACTTTGCTCGAGAGACACCTTTGTTTACATTCTTTTCTTTCAGAGGGGGACGGAGGCCTCGAGTTTCGCCTGGTTCTTCCCCCCACCCCCCCCCCTCCTTTTCTTCTTGGGCATCTCTAGGTAATAGAGTTGAAGTTTTAAATGCCTGTTGTAAATGCAAGGATGTGAATCTCGCACCTTTTGCAGATAACATAGAAGAATTAGTAATAGTTCTGTGGTGTTAGCTTTAAGACAGTTATTAATGATATATTGATTACAATGTCAATTTACTGATATGATATGATATTTTTGATAAGTTACTTCTTCTCATATACTTTGTCATCTCTTTGTGTGACACATGTCATTTCAAGATTTTTCCTTGTTTTCTAGTTGTTTATGCTAGGTTCTGCACTGGCTCGTTGGTTTGATCTAGTGCTGTCTCATAACTTTTAAGTATTTTTCAGATTTCC
Source organism: Phylloscopus collybita (assembly GCA_027886175.1). Taxonomy (NCBI): domain Eukaryota; kingdom Metazoa; phylum Chordata; class Aves; order Passeriformes; family Phylloscopidae; genus Phylloscopus; species Phylloscopus collybita. The sequence continues at coordinate 9,257,664 of JAJNNQ010000057.1, forward strand.
AAGAAATGTTATCTGAGGTTTTTAGAAGGTTTCCTCTGACCGGAGGGATTGTGATGAACTTCCAGTTCTGGTCACAGAGCCACTCCAACAGTTTGCTGAATTCAAAGCATCCTTATTCTGACAGAATTTCAGAGGGAACCAGTTACTAGATGGTTCGATTAATTTTACCCCAAGATTCTTAAGAACCTTTTTCTCTCACAGGCAGAGCCTCAGGCACTGGCCACGCCTTAAGCTCTTCCTGGATGGGAAAATTGGCCAACAGGCCCAGATGTTTCTGCAGCAAAATTACATACGAATTATTTGACTCAGCAATTTGACCTATAAATAACAACAGCTGAACCGTGAACCTGAGACCCTCACCTGGGAGAGGTGTCCAGGTCTTCACTGGAAAAGAAACGTTTCAGCTGTTTGCAGTTTCTGGGCTAATGGAATTTATGGACAACACATAAATTTGAACAATGTAACATTTATATTAGAAATTTTGAAAATTAATTATCAAATCTAAATTTTGATTGACTAACAGTCAAGTCTAATTTATTTATTAACTTAAGGAGAAGACATGCCTGTGTTTTATCATCAACAGGTTCAAGCAGTCACAGCGGACACCCATCTGTCGCAATAGGACACGAAAGGAAGACATGGACTCCGTGATCAGAAGGCTGAAGTGACTCCAATCAAATCTTTATTGGCCAGGAACTTCTTCCCTTTATACTATTTTACAAAAAACCCACCCAAGGGGTGGAAGAAAGACAAACTCCTTCAACTACATTGGTCAGGTCAGAGGGACATCAAGCAAAGATCCCTCCTAGGTAAAGGAATGCAAAACACAGGATACAATTAGGAAAACATGTCTCTTGTTGACAGAACAGTGCCTGGGAAAGAGTTTCAGAGAAATCAAAACATCACAGGCACGAACCATGACTACACCCATCACCTTCGAGGAGTGAAAAGGGACACATTGCATAGCCTTTGTGGCTAGAACAACAAGAGAAGAGTGACTGCAAAAGAGAAAATCATGTGTCTGAAAATTATACAGACAATTTGACAACAAAAGCCCTGTGTCAGCATCATGGTACTGTGTTTCCACTAACTTTCTTCAGTTATTCCCTGTTTCAGGATTCAAGGAGACATCCAGTGATGCCAAAGATCAACATCCTGGCGCTGATGGACTTTTCCCCAAGTTTCAATTATTTGGACTCTAAAGCAAAAATTATTTATCTTAATTTTCCTAAAAGGATGTAATTGTACCTCATGTAATATCACATGTCTTTAGTGTGCCTTGCAGCTACCAAATGCTGTGGTTTTACTTTGTGGTGATTGGGATCATGTAGATCTTTGGGAATCAGGTCCATCAAGCAAATCTCTCCATTGATATTGCTGTTTTCATCATTAATTCAGGTTTACATTCTACAGGTATCATTGGCTGAATGACCACTGATTGAGTGAACAATGGTCCGATCCTGCACATCCTACAATGGGTCTCTCTGCCCCATCCAAAATAACAAAAAAAACACCCACAAACCCAGCACCCATGTTGTCTGAATTAATTGTTCATTTGATAAGCAAATGCCATTAACGGTGTTTGCAATTAATGGCAGCTTATCCTGCAAAAATTGTTCTTCCGATATAGCAGGAAGACTTTTAATGGAGCTTTGTTAACAGCGAACAGTGCTCCTTTGCAAAATGTGCTACAAATTTTCAGGGCAGATTGCTTATCACCTGCCCAGTCATAAATTATTGATAAAAATCAACCAATTTGTCATTGCGGCCAAAAACATCTGGGTGCTGGTGCAAGGACCACCATCTTTTACTGACGGTTCAGAAAAACAGGAAAAGCTGTTGTTACCTGGAAGGATGAATTTGACTGGCAAATACTAGAGGGTCACAAACCAGGCTCAGCCCAATTGGTTGAATTGAGGGCTGTTGCCATGGCATTCCAACAATTTCTTCAAGTACCCCTGAATTCGGTCGTTGAATCTGCTTATGTAGCAGATGTAACCAAATGTTTGGATTGTTCACTTCCGAAAGAGGTCAATAATGCAGCTTTGTTTCAATTATTGACAACTTTGTGGTGTGCAATTCAAGTCTAAATTTATCTATATTACATCCTGCACATTCGGAGTCACTCCAATTTACCAGGTTTCATAACAGAAGGTAATGCCAGGGCTGACAAGTTAGCTAATGCTGCATGGGTAGCACCTCAGCCTGACAAAATTGTGCAAGTCAAAGTGTTGCATGATTTTCCATCAAAGTGCACATACTTTGCAGAAGCAGTCTCAGTTAACGCCAACTGAGGCTCGTGACATCAGTTCTTGTGCTGACTGTCCTGGCCTTGCTGCACCTTTACCAGTGGGGGTAAACCCCAAAGGCCTGAAAGCCTTGTAGCGTTGGCAAACAGATGTCACTCATATTGCTGAATTTGGCTGACTTAAGTATGTGCACATGTTTTATTGAAATTTTCTCCTCTGCCCTGTGGGCATCTGCTCATATTGGAGAAAAGGGGTTGTAATGTTACTGTCTGTTGGGAGATGGTTTTTGCAATCTTAGGTATACCTTGAAACCTTCATTGAAGGTATACTTTCATTATCTGTGAAACTGATAATGGTCTCGCCTACATCTCGCAGAAGACACAGCAGTTTTTATGTGTATGGGGAATGTCGTATGAATTTAGCATTCCACTTTCTCCAACTGGTCAAGCCATTGTTGAACACGCTCATGGCATCCTAAAGCATGTTCTGTTGAAACAAAAAAGAGGAATGCCTGGAGAAACCCACACAGTCAATTGGAAAAGGTTCTATATGCAATTGATCACCTTGCAGTGCCACAAAATGCAAACAATCTTGTCATTCTAAATTACTTCCTTTCGTTGCAGTCATCAACTGAGACACACCTGCCTCGAGTGAAAGTCTGGGTACGGGATCTAACCACTATAAGTGGGAGGGCCCATGTGAGCTTATTGCTTGGGGTTGCAGGTATGCCTCCATTTCCACAAGATATTGGAGTACGGTGGATACCTGCAAGGTGTGTTCACCCTGACCTGCGACATCTAAAGCAGAATGTGGCCATCAGGCAACATTCGAGTGATGATCAGTATAGGAAATGCGCTGCAACGGGGTCCGATGAGAGACTTCCGGAGGCTGGGGTGCTCTTAGGACACGTGTTTATTGGTCGTGGGAACAGGCAACCTGATCAGCACTGGCTGAAGAGTGGTCAGCAAAAGGAAGGGCAGGGAGCAGCAGAAGGGAGAGTCCAAGGGAGGGAGAGTATCCAAGAGAGCGAGTTTCCTGTTACATTACATTTTATCCCTTTCCATGCTGAATATTCTGGTTAGCACCAACCAACCAGTACAGGATACAAAACCTACAGAATCTACATACAGCCTATGAGAACTACTACATTACCATACTACTCTACATACTAAAAACCTGAAAAACCACCTTTTTCCTGCTACCTGGCAGGGCCCAACCCCTTTTGCATCCCTTTGTCTGGGGAGGAGTATTGCTCAATTACCAGGGTCCTGGTCTTCAGCTAACCTAATCACTATCTTCCTGCTTGGCATTCTATAGCTCAAATCTTGCTTTTAACTCTATCTCTTTTGCAGGTTTTACACTCTTAGAATCTTTCACCAATAAACCATCTCTGCAGGGCCTTCCTGCTTCATCCTCCCCAACAATCAGGATGCCGATCATCATTCAGACGATTTTTCCACAAGTAGAGAATGAGTATTCTATCCTTTTTGTTTTTAGAGTAGTGAGAGTTGACAAGTTAGACTGCCATTTTTTTGACCAGACTGACGATGTTTTGTTTACTGTATTAGAATTAGTAACTGACTCCTTGCAAGGATGAACAGCAAGACTTGATGTTGGTGCATGGATGTGATTGTGAGGAATTCAATAGCATGTGCCAGAGAATCTCCCTGACCATTCTAAGTCAGTGTCCGATTGAGGTTCTATCTAGTAACTGTCAATTACTAAAGGGACCTCTTGTGCTGTGTTTGTTCTCCTTCCTGCAAGGGCCCTGCAGGAGATTACAAATGCTGCCTTCCACCTTAAAAACAAAAGGGTGAGATGTGGGAACTGACGGTGGTCAGAAAATAGATTTTTAGGCTTCAGGCAGTAGCTTGGGCCTGTGGGAAAGCCAAGTACATAACTCTCCCACTCTGGCCTGGGAAATCATAAGGAGAAACCCAAACAATCCTTGTAGATATTCTCTTCCTGACACCTGGTGTTTTTCCAACTTGTTTACTGGCAAAGATGTTTACAAAGAGGTGTAGGCTCTAAATGACCAATCCTATTCATTGTACCGAAACACCATATAAAAGAGTCTGTCTTTCAATAAACCTTCGCTATAATGCCCTCTGAAAAACCCAGAGTTTTTACGTGTCATTACTACCACCGTTCCAAATAGTAATGATAACAGGCCTCACTGGAAAATCCTGGGCTGGATCTCTCAGTTCTGCAAATCTCTCATCACCAGTGCCAATGGAGCACCAAAAACGTTTGGGGCATTCCTTTTCCACCTGAAACACCTGCTGCCTCCAGGGCTGCCTGTCCTGGCAGCAGGCTCAGAGCAAACCAAAGGAAATGGCATTTGGAAAAGCCTGTAATCAACCCTGGAACTTTTTGATACAGGATATTCTAACAGCCAACCACACAAATAAGCTCACAGAGAGCTTAGGTAAAATCATGGAGTGCATCTCCACTGCACCACCACGTGCTGATCTAAGGGCAAAGGCCACCCCAGGAACACTTGAGCCAAAAGAGCTGTAAAGGGGAAAGGGGGAAGGGGAAAATTGTTGCATCATGTTGCAACTGAGTTCATCATGTCCAGGGAGGGTGCAGCTGCCCGTGCCGGCATGGGAACAAATGAGACAAGTCTCCATTTTGTTAAGCTCGAGAGTCCATTTATTACCCCTGGGGACAAGGAGGGGAACGCAGACGAAAGAAATTCTCATTATTGTGAAACTGCTTCTATTCTGACACAGCTTGCCTAAGGCTTACCTCATAGAAAATTTAAGATTTATCAGCTAGGTTTGATGCAGTATTTTCTGTTCTTATCACACACTGTAATCATGTGTGCAGATGCAATTCCAGCTGTGGCAAACACTACTCAGACAAACACTAAAAAGGAAAATTCTCTAATAATTTTCATAGAGATTTCTAAAAAGCAGGAAGCAACAGGGACACTGATGGAGAGGCTGAGATAAGCAGGGAAAGTCTGGCTGGTCTCCAGGAAAGCATCCCAGTGTCTGTCTGTCATAGTCCACACTGCACGTGCAGACAGAAAATGCTGCTGCCATCCAAGGGTTAAAAATCAGCGGGGCTGGCTAAAAGTGAAAAAATAACTCTCTCAAATAACAACTACCAATTGGGATATTTAACATCCTTCCTTCCCCATTTAAAATAAATAAATAAAGCAGATAAGCAAGGCTGCCATGCTGTCAAAATCTCTGGGAAGCAGGGGCAGACAGAGGATGGTGCAGATCAATCTGCATTACATTATCTCACCAGGAGGACTTGAAGGGACTACAGAACATTTCCATTAATCTTGTATGCCACTGCTCTGAGTCATCCCAAACCACATCAGGACAAGATGAATCCATGGATCAGAGGGGAGGGGAGAGGCCAGACCCCACACCACAGCCAGGTGGGGGGAAAGGGAAGGAGACTCAATTCCCACCCCAGGTTCTCCCAAAGGTTTTGCTGTGAGTGATGAAGAGGGGCTGATGAGAAAAGCACCTTTGGTTCCCCACCTTTCTGCAAGGCCAGGAGTCAGCCCTGGGTTGGGCTGCTCTTGCCTGTGCAAGCCCAGCATCTCCACCTTGATGATTTACCTGAGGACCATTGGAAAGCTGACCACAACCATGGGAATATTCCCACGTCCACATTAGGCTTTGTTTTACACCCACACTAAAGTTTAGATGCTGTCAGCATCAGTGCAGCTCGTGGGAGGAGAAGATGGGCTTGGTTATGTCAGCAGTGCAGCATTTGGCCCCTCAATCCACAACAACACACTCCTGAGTGGGCCATGAACCTGTGAATGCATTAACCCTCAGCAGCACAAGCTGTCCCAATTAAAAATAAATCAATCTGTACACACAGCCCCTGAAAATGAACCAACTTTGCCCCCTGGGCTGCATCCTGGCTAAACCTGGTGCATTTTTATGTGCCCAGCTTTCAACACACAGTCTGCCTGTTTGTCTGCAGCTGCCACAGTGTGAACTGCCCTAGGTTTGTGCCTCAAACCTTGCTTCTATTCATGTGCCTTTGGCATTAGCACAGAGACATAGGAAAGGTAACTGTATTTGAGCTTTTTCAACCAGAAAATTTCTAGCTGTCCTAATTTGGGGCTGTGGGTAGTCAGCAGGAGGGGGTAGGAAGAAAAAAAAAGAAAAAAAAAAGCCCAAACAACCCAGTGCCAGAGTACTACCCCATAAAACAACTCCTCTGTGATGCTTTCAGTTCAAATCCAGTCTGACATTAATACTTGTCTTTACTTCCCTAGAGAAAACAAACATGCTGAGACTCATTGTATAATACAAATTTGGAGGTTTTTTCATCAAGCTGGGTTAGACTTATAATGGGCCAAAAAAATGGCACAAGTACTGAGCTCTAAATCTTTAACTCCAGTAACTGTCAGGCCAAAGTGGCAAATGCACCAATGTGGTGATTCATTTTTCCTAAATGATTGTTCTCCCCAAAAACATATGGTTCATTACTAAGTTGTTGTAAACCACCCCCTATGTTGCCATTCATTGTAACCCAATTGTTACCCAACCCCTCCTACCCTCAGTATCCCATTGGTCTGAGCCTTGGATCTGCCCCCTCGCTGGAAAGCCCTTTTAAGCTGAGATACATGAGGCAGAGGCCTCTTGCTCTTGCCTCCTCCCCCTCTCGCTCCCTCCCCCTCTCTCCCTTTTTCCCCCCTCTCTCCCTCCCCTTCTCTCCTGTGGGAGCCATGCCGCTTCCCTCTGGTGTGGGACCCCCAAATAAACCCTGTCTAATCGACACCCTCAGAAGCTGTGTCGTGTCTTGCCTGCCTGTATGCTGCCATTAGCTGCTACATGCTGCTAAGAGATTTCTCCCTGAAAGCTCTAGTAAAGCTCCTGTACCTCACCTCCCTTCCTGGACCCAGAGAGACTTGTTGCCAGTTCTTCTGCAGCTGCTAGCCAGGCAGGAGGAAAAGCAGAAGAAAGCAACACACCAAGAAGTCACCTGGCACAGAGACAACCACACAGTCCTGTACAGACACTCTTTGAAGAAAATAAGGAGTCAGAAACAAGCACAAAAGGAAAGTAGGTTCCAATACCTGGCATCATTTCACATCCCTTGCACAAGCAGCCCCAGAGCATTACAGGCTGGAGCTCTCTCCAGAATTACTGTCATGTCCTTGCTGCTGGAAAACTGAGCAGTATTTCATAAGCCACTTATTCATTTAGTGTCCTCTTTAGTTCATGGAAAACTTCGAGAAGGGAAGTCTTAGCATCCCCCTACACACACAACCCCGGCATTCCCTCTCCCTGTCTGCCCCTCCAGCCTGTCCACAGGCAATTTTTGTCTCATCTTGACTATGAGGAACATTATGGAGACACCCCAAAATCAGCTAGGCACCAGCTGATCAGAGCTGGGCCATGTAGGATCTCAGCACATTCATTTCCACGTGAATACACCAAAGGCATAAATTCATAGTTGTTTGTTACAACTTTGATTTTTCCTTTCTGGGGATTTTTTTATCAGTAAAAACACAATTTTTAACATAGACATGAAATCCAGATACAAACTAGAGTGAAGGCAAAAAGTCCCAAGAATATGGCTTTCCTCATTCACTTGAAAGTAATGCAAAAGGACCAGTGGTAAAGCTTTCCACATCATTTCACTGGAACTATTAGCCAAAGTTTTAATGCTTCCCATTAATGGAAAACAACAAGCAGCTTGCATGGAAATTGTACTCTAAGAGCTATAAAATTAAGTTAAATCCAAATAACACTCTAACGAACAACTTCAAAAATCATGTTTGTAATAAATTACCATCAGTAATTGTTCACTAAACCGTGCTACGGAAGCACCTTGTGATCTCATCAAGACTATTTCTTCAAACATCCGGCAAACAAAAGATAAGCAGAACTAAAAGCTGAGTAACCAGTTTTTGCAGGGATCGGCTACAAGACTCCATTCTCACGACCACCACTATCAGGAAGCGATAAAGACCCCTCCAGCAACACTTTGCACAAACACAAAAGAAACAGAAAAGATATACGTGTCACAGGAAGCTGCAAAGTATAAAAAGCAGAGACTCTCGGTGGTAGTGCGTGAGCCTGGTGGGACAAGAGATCCCCCAGCCGCCCAGCGCTGTTTTGCTTACTGTTGCTTGCTTAATAAATTCCAATATTATTTTAATTGGGCTTGTGTCCAGTCAATTATCGGGACCCACATATAACAATGTTCATCCTTGTCACTGGAATAATTACTGCACCAACCAAATGGGAAACTCCTTCCCCTCAGTAACCATGGAAATATTTAAAGGTTGCCAAAGCCCTGCAACTATGGATTTCCCAATAGTTCCCCTTGTGATGTGGGAACTGAGTGTATCGCACACAGAAAATTAGGGCTTCCTGCCACAGTGTGAAAATGCACTTCAGTTATGACAAGAGAAAGTGAAAGTTGGTCAAAAGACAGAAATGAGAATTACTCAAAACCAATAAAAGACTGCCACCAGCTTGTAGGATGTGTGTTATCCGCCTTGTTAGAACCACTCAGAGCTACACACTGTATCTATTAAAGGTTGTGAAGCCAGGCAATCCAATTTTTTGGGAGTGCAAAGCTATCATGGTTATGAATATGGATGAAGCTGTCGGCAGCCCATCAAACCTTGCTGGACCAAGTTCAGCGCAAGAGACTCTGTGGTGGTCTGTGGACCATCCACAGAGGACAATTCACTCCCTTGGACAGTGCACAGCCCCTAGGCTGCCTCAGTTAGCAGTGACCCCCCCCTTTGGGAAGTCCCCTTGAGAGATTTCCTTATAGCTCAGGGTGAGCAAAAATACTTCAACCCATAAGCCTTTGCAGTTCTATGGTAATGTTTCATACCCCATTGGTTATTTCCCTTGTCCCTGGTTTTTACCCCTCCTGATTGGTTCTTTTTGGATCCTTCCCCTGACTGGTCCCTTTCCTAATTCCTTTCCCCATTGGCCAAATTATGAAACCCTGCCCCTGGCTACCCTATATAATCCTTCTCCCTGGGACCATTTGGCTCCTTTCCATTCCAGACCTCGTGGAATAAAGAAGCTTTCCTGGAGATTGGAATGATCCCGTCTCACTGCTTTTACTCCTGTGTTACCTGGGGTGGCAAATGCAGCTCTCCTGCTTAGGCAGCAATACAAAGAGCTAATCACTCTGCACTTGATAGTGCACCTAAGAGCTGATCACTCTGCACCTGAGAGTGCACAAAGAGCTAATCACTCTCCACCTGAGAGTGCCTGTGTGACGCTCTTCAAGATTACAACGACATGGACTCCAAGGTCAGAAGGCTGAAATGACTCCAATCTTTATTACCCAGGAATTTCTTCCCTTTATACCATTTTACAAAGAACCACCCAAGGGGTGGAATGTGGCCCTGCAGGGCCTGGAGCTAGAGAGCAGAACTGGAAGTATGGCTGCACTCATGTCAAGAGTGGACGAGCTAGGCCTCAAGCCTTGGCACGGCAAAGCGTGATTTTGAGAAACTTGCTGTGTTAGTGCATTTTAGGTATACCTGTGTAGGAGTCCAGGGTATTCCTTTGGAAACCCTGGACAAGCAGAAACCTGTACAGGGGGGTTTAAATCTGTACAGGGGGGTCGGAGATATGTGCAGGGGGGTTGCAGACCCTGGCATGGACCCCAGACAGGCAGGGGTCTCGACTATAGCCCATGGGAAAAATTACCAACACTATGGGAAGAATTGCAAGGCCTTGAAAGTAGTAGAAAGTATTAATATTTTCACATTAGGGGTTTCAAGATAAGAAGGACCAGAGACAAGATGGAGAATTCTGGGCGTTACCCTAGAGTCTTCTCCTTCTTCTTTGTCTCCATTTTGCACAGTGGTGATGACATGAAGTAGATTTAGAGGGATTGGGTCAAAGTAGAAAACACCTGCTTAGTGTCAAGTGCATGCATTGGGTCACAATTGTAAATAATGTACACGCAATTATCTGTATATAAGATGACGACCCGTGGGCAGGCGGGCAGTCGTCGCCTGTTGCCCATGCTGTCCAGACCTTGGCAGAGCACAGAGAGAATTGTAGAGATAAGATATAATAAACAAAGAAGAAAACTCAGAAAAAGAACATCCGAAGACTCCTCGTCTTTTCTGTGGGCATCTCGGGGCTTCCCGAAGGACCAGGGGCAGTGCCCATCCATCATTCTCGGGCAAGCAGAGACCCCGGGGATACCTGTGTTAGTTAGTACGAGGCATATGTTAAGCAATATTACTTGGCATGTATTACTTGTTATATAATGCGTGGGTATAAAAGCACAGCTAGGTGGATCAATAAATGGCTTCATATAGGCAATCTATGGAGTCCACGTCTCTTTGTCATCGCCATTAAATGGTGCCCTCGTGTGAGGAGCAAGAATCGCCTAGCTGTGTGACCGGGTGGCGACGCCCTGCAGGACGAGACCACTGAAAGGAAGCGGAGGCCGGCCGGCAATCAATTCCTCCGGGAAAAGGAGGTGAGCTAACCCCTGCTGGGTTTGGGGTAGCGCTGCAGGGAACGATGGGTCAGGGAATTTCTGGTCCGGAAAGAGACGTTTATGAACTTATGCTTAAGCTCTTACAGCAGCATGATAAAACTCTGCCTTCGCATGATTTAAAACTTTTATTACGCTGGGTAGCGGCAGGAGTCCCGGGAGTAACGGAATCCACGATCTTCACGTTAGATCTGTGGGATGAGGCGGGAGTTAAGTTATGGGACTCTGCCACGAAAGGAAACAAAGCCGTTGCACAAATGCTGCCCTCTTGGAGGGTGATTTTTGAAGCCTTGAAGGCTCAGAGAAATTCCCAAAAGGCAGAGAAATCTTGTACTGCTACTGCTGATTCTCATTCTACCTTAAAACTCGAAGAGACTGCTGCTAAAAACCAGAACGCTGCTATCTCTAAAACTGCTGCTATCTCGGAAGACTCCCCGAATTCCTTGAATTCCGAGGAAACTGCATCTCAGTGCTTGTCTACCTCACCCCCCCTCCCGCCGCAAAAAAACCCTGCTGCTTCTGCGTTGTGTGTTGAGGGAAAAAGGGAGTGGGGTCCCTCGCACCAACCTGTAAAGGCTTTCGCTGCTAACTATGACGATGAAGACAGTGGTCCGGAGGAGGATCCCTTCGACCCTGGACTCATAGACCCTGATAAGGAGCCTAATTTGTTTCCCCCTGACCCCCCATGATTACTGGCTCCACTTAAAACAACAGGCATTAAGAGAGGGGGATTTTGAGGTTGCTGGGAGGATTGTGTCTCCGGTGATCTACACTGGTACTAGGAAACCTTCAGCGCACTGGGAACAGCTTTCTTTCTCTGAGATTAAAGAGTTGTGGTGAGCAGCTACAGATCATGGTATTGGGTCACCGCATTTTACAAGTTTGCTTGATTCTGTATTTGCTGCCCACACTATGACCCCGTATGATTTAAAAACCCTCTCCAGAATATTGTTAACCCCCGTACAGTACAGCTTATGGGAAAAGGAGTGGGAAAAGGGCTTGCAAAGCCTGCTGTTAACTTACATGGGCCATGCAAATCCAGCCCTGGCTGCCCTTACTATCAGACAGTTAATGGGAACAGGTCCATTTTCTGACCCTGATACCCAGGCGCGTGAATGCCCGCGGGAGGCTCTAGATGGGGCTCGTGATGCGGCGTGCCAAGCCTTTCTTAAGGTCCCTGATGCAAAAACACCCCTGAAGGCATTTACAACTATTGTCCAGGGACCCCAGGAGCCATATATGCAATTTATTGATCGCCTTAAGCAGGCACTGGAACGTCAGATTGATAATGCAGATGCTCGTGAAATCTTGCTTTTAAAACTTGCTGTTGAAAATGCAAATGCTGACTGTAAAAAACTCCTAAAGTCCCTGCCGAACCGGGAACCGACCCTTGTCGAAATGGTGGAGGCATGTAATCGTATTGGGACTCTGGAACATCAGTATGAGGCTATGGCTGCCGCTTTTGCAGCAGCTAAGGGTACGTCACCTGTTTGCTATAAATGTCATAAGCCCGGTCACCTGAAAAAACACTGCGTTGCTTGGGAAGGAGCCAAATCTAAGATCCCTGATATATGCCCTCGGTGTCGTAAGGGTCGTCATTTTCCTAATGAATGTCATTCTAAGTATGATTCTGAAGGTCGCCCGGTCCAGGGAAACTGGAACAAGAACGCGGATGGCCGGAGACGCGTGACGATACAAATCCCCCGGCCCCCGGCACAGTACGTCCGACCACAGATGCCAGCGCCAGCTCCGCCGGCCCCGCAGCCGCAGCCCAGCCAAGGATCATCTCAAGCCTACGTCCAGCAACCCCAGGCAGCTTCGCCATGGACCTGGCAACCTCAGACACAGTAATGTTGCTTGATTCTACTGTTTATTTACTCCCTACAGGAATTTTTGGTCCACCGGGACCCCAGACGAGTGCCTTGCTCGTGGGCAGGTCCTCAACTACCATCCAAGGACTTTTTGTTTTGCCAGGAGTCATAGATTCGGACTCTGTAGGGGAAATAAAAATAATGGCCTGGACTCCTTTTCCACCTTGTACTGTTCCACGAGGGGCATGCATTGCACAATTGATCCCCTTTACACACAGTTTAACACCCCCTGTACCAGAGTGTAACACACGAGAGGGAGGGTTTGGTTCCACAGGTACCCCGGAAATATTGTGGGTGCAGGAAATTTCTAATAAACGTCCTGTGTATACATGTACCTTGACTCTGCGGGGACAGCAGGTGACAGTCACCGGGATTCTGGATACGGGTGCGGACGTGAGTATAGTCTCTCAGGCCAAGTGGCCCCCCACTTGGCCCCTCACTGAGGTATCACAAACCCTCACTGGGATTGGGGGAAATAGCAACAGTCATCAGAGTCGTTATATTATTCATGTGACAGGACCTGACGGTCGTATAGCCTTTGTTAGGCCATTTGTGTTGCCTGTGCCTATGGTGTTGTGGGGACGGGATGTGCTCTCTCAATGGGGAATAAAAATGCAGTCAGATTTTTGATTGGGGCCATTGCAGCGCGTAACACCCTGAAATTAACCTGGAAAACTAAGACACCTGTCTGGGTGGACCAATGGCCCCTTCCCTTGCCCAAATTACGCGCACTCACTGACCTTGTCCAGGAGCAGCTGGAGAAGGGACGTATAGTCCCCTCTACCAGTCCCTGGAACTCACCTGTGTTTGTTGCTAAAAAACAAAGTGGCAAGTGGCGCTTGCTCCAAGATCTCCGTAGAGTTAATGATGTTATTGAGGATATGGGGACCCTTCAGCCTGGTTTGCCTTCCCCAACCATGATTCCCCATGACTGGCATCTCACAGTAATAGATTTAAAGGACTGCTTCTTTGATATTCCTTTGCATCCTGATGATGCTCCTAAATTTGCCTTTTCTGTCCCAAGCCTTAATATGCAAGCCCCATTGCAAAGGTACCATTGGAATTTTCTTCCCCAAGGAATGAAATGCTTGCCTACCATATGTATGTGGTTTGTCGCGGGGGTCCTAGCCCCCATTCGTAAGCAAATGCCCGCTGCTTTGATATATCATTACATGGATGACATCCTTGTTGCAGCAGAACAACAGGAAATCATGGAGGAAGCCCTAGCCCTTGTCACTGCTGCTGTAACCCAAGCAGGACTTTGTATTTCTCCTGAAAAAATCCAGCGTCAGCCCCCCTGGAAATATTTGGGATGGCGCATTAGGACCCAGAGTATTTCTCCTCAGCCTTTGCAAATTCATGCTGACATTCGTACTTTGCATGATGCCCAGAAACTTCTGGGAAAGATAAATTGGGTTCGTTCCTTATTGGGAATTTCAAACACTGAATTAGCCCCTCTGTTTGAGTTGCTGAAGGGGGAGTCTGATCTCCTTTCACCCCGGCACCTCTCACCAGAGGCCTGCCAAGCACTGCAATTGGTAGCTGATGCTATTTCCAGTCGGCAAGCAGCCCGATGGGCCCCTGAGTTGCCCTTTTCACTGATAATTCTAAATCCAGGTAAACAACCTCATGCTTTAATTTTTCAGTGGGATCCTAAAGCGCCTGACCCCTTGCTGATTATTGAATGGCTCTTTTTGCCACATCAGATGTCTAAAACTGTAACTACACGACATGAAATGTTTGCTATGCTTATTGTTAAAGCAAGACAGAGACTTACCACACTTGCAGGTGTGGATTTTTGTTATATTTGTTTGCCTGTTACTACTTTCTATTTACAGTGGCTGTTGCAACAATCTGAAGTTTTTCAAATTGCCCTTGCAGACTTTTCTGGACAGCTTTCTACACATCCCCCAAAGCACAGACTTGTAGCCACCAGTTTTAACCTCCTGATGCATCCTAAAAGAAGTGAGATCCCTTTACAAGCTTTAACTGTTTTCACAGATGGTTCTGGACGCACTCAGAAGTCAGTACTGCTGTGGTGGAACACCGATCTCGCCTGGTGGGACTCAGATGTTGCTACAGTTTCGGGTTCCCCCCAGATTGCTGAATTAGCAGCTGTTGTTCGAGCCTTTCAACGTTTTGTTGCTCCTTTAAACTTAATAACAGATTCTGCTTATGTTGCAGGCCTTGTGGAGAGAGCTGAAGCTGCTGTCTTGAAAGATGTGCCTAACAAGGATCTGTTTTACTGGTTACAACAACTTGTTTACCATCTAGATAACAGACAGCACCCCTATTTTGTCATGCATGTTAGGTCTCACACTACTTTGCCTGGTTTTATTGCAGAGGGAAATCGTCAGGCAGACTTGCTTACTTTAACCGTTCATTTACCAGATCGCTTTTCTCAGGCTAAACTCAGCCACTCTTTCTTCCATCAGAATGCTGCTGCACTTGCTCGCAACTTTGATTTGTCTACACGCCAAGCTGCTAGTATTGTGGCTGTGTGCCCAGATTGCCAGAGGCACTCCTTCCCTGCCCTTGCTGGAGGTGTTAACCCTAGAGGACTCGAAAGCCTCCAAATTTGGCAAACAGATGTAACTAATTTCCCTGAGTTTGGGAGACTCAAGTACATTCACTCCTCTATTGATACCTTTTCAGGTGCCTTATTTGCCTCCTGCCACACAGGAGAATCAGCAAAGGATGTGTGCCGTCACTTTTCAAATGCCTTTGCAGTTCTTGGTGTTCCCTTACAGGTTAAAACTGATAATGGGCCAGCATACATTTCCCAGAGAGTTGCGAACTTTTTCGCTCTCTGGGGAGTAACACACAAGACGGAGATTCCTCACTCTCCCACAGGACAAGCTATTATTGAAAGGGCTCATGCTTCACTTACGCCTTTTGTTGCAACAGAAAGGGGGAATGGGGAATTCCACCCCAGCAGAACGATTGCAGAAAGCATTGTATGTGTTTAACTTTTTAAATTGCTCACTCATGGATCCGAACCCACCGATTGTAAGGCATTTTGGCAGCAGCTCCAAGCTGGAAGTAAAGCAGAAAGCCCCGGTTTTAATTAAGGATCCTGAGACAGGTAAAATTATGGGACCCTATCCCCTTGTCACATGGGGAAGAGGTTTTGCTTCTGTCTCCACAGAGATCAGCCCCAGATGGCTTCCGGCCAAGAATGTGAGACCTTTCAGAGAACCTCTGCAGACCTTTCCTGAGGATCCTAATCAACCTGGCACTCCGCCTGCAGTTTCGCCTGCTTCACCCTCGCCTCCTCCCCTCTCGGATAGCTGAATCCAGAGACTGCTGAGAGCCTGCAACCACCTATGCCAAGCGAAGAACGACGAAGGCACCTACATCGCAGAGTGCTTAGTTTGTTATTGCAGAAACATAGTGATGGTGATGTTGATGATATAATACAAGAATTGCTTTATGCTCAAGTTCGTGCTGAAAGACGTGTAGAAAGGGAAGCACGGTGTCGGTCACATAATTTTAGCTGTTGCCCTGTTGTGACTGCTGTTTGTCTACAGTGTGGGGTACGAACTACTCGTAGGATCTCATATATTGCTAGCATTTTATGTTTTTTTTTTGCTTTCGTGACATTAATACAACATTTACTCCACTTGCATTTATTAGGGATCAATTAGGGCCTGAAGTGCTTCGGCAGCACCTCTCTGGTCCTAGACATTTTTCACGCTTTAATTTACAGAGATTTTTGCAGAGAATAGAATCGTTAGATCAACGTGCTTTAGCTATTACTGTGTATAATCAAACAAGAGATAACCTGATTGTTAAGTTGTGGGATAAGCAAACTATAATCAAAACAAAATGTGGAAAATTTATATATTAACTCTTTTATACTTAAGGATTCTTTATATAGAGGAAGTGACTGCCATGCCACCCCTTCCTGAACGCAATGTATGGCTTACGCTTGCTGAAGCTTTGAATGAGTCTACACTGTGCCTGTCCATGACCTCTCCTGGTAATCCTTTCCAGACTTGCCTGATAGCTATACCTTTGGGGAAAACTGAATGGGATACCCTATACAATGAAACAGTGCACAGGGATTGTACTGCCCCAGGCCAAATTGAGCCACTGTGGTGGTGTTATGATAGATATCGAAAACAAAATAATAGAAATGCTGGGTGGTACTTTGCTAATGATAAAGGGTTGGGGGTGAACAAGGTTTCTGATTTTTCCCCCCTTTCTTTGCCACCCCAGGAATTGGACATTTTTGGATCCATGCAGGCTTTTGCATGTTTTTACTTAAACTACACCGCTGGGCCTTTTCAGGAAGTTTCAGGCACGGGGATTTATGCGAATGCCTCTGCCTGGTGCAATCATACCCTGCCACAGCCCATTACACCTGGGACTGCTTCTATTGGCTTGATGGATAATATATTTATGATATGTGGGAACAGAGCTTGGAAGGGAATACCAGGAAGGTCCGTAGGAGGACCTTGTACCTTTGGGCGAATAACCATGTTTCATTCTTTTCGGGACAACTTGCCAATGCTGCGCAGCTTAGTGAGAGCAAAACGCAGCACACACACATACAGCCCTGGCTGTAATGATAATGTGGAATCCTGGAACCTTGGAGCCCGAATCTTTGCCTCTATCATTCCAGCTATAGGTACAGTACATGCATTGAAGACTTTGAATAATCTTGGCTGCTGGCTTGCGAAACAAACTAATGCTACTAGCTCTGCTTTAACAGGCTTGCTAACAGATGTTGACAGTATTAGGCATGCAACCCTTCAGAACAGGGCTGCGATTGATTTTTTGCTTTTAGCCCATGGACACGGTTGCGAAGATTTTGAAGGCTTATGCTGTATGAATCTGTCAGACAACTCCTTGTCTATTCATGCTAGCATACAGGCTCTTCGGGACAGCGTGACCAAATTAAGAGTAGTAGATGATAGTGACTGGTTTGGACACTTGCTTGGCGGATGGGGACTCACTGGCTGGCTTAAACATTTAGCTAAAACAGGAATTTATGTTTTAGCCATATTATTGCTTATGATGATTTGTTTGCCATGTATTTTGCAACGTGTGCAGAGACTGATTGATAAGACCACCAAGAAGATCCTCCTGGTAGAACAGAAAGGGGGAGATGTGGCCCTGCAGGGCCTGGAGCTGGAGAGCAGAACTGGAAGTATAGCTGCACTCATGTCAAGAGTGGACGAGCTAGGCCTCAAGCCTTGGCACGGCAAAGCGTGATTTTGAGAAACTTGCTGTGTTAGTGCATTTTAGGCATACCTATGTTAGTACGAGGCATATGTTAAGCAATATTACTTGGCATGTATTACTTGTTATATAATGCGTGGGTATAAAAGCACAGCTAGGTGGATCAATAAACGGCTTCATATAGGCAATCTATGGAGTCCACGTCTCTTTGTCATCGCCATCAGTGGAAGAAAGACAAACTTCTTCAACTACATTGGTCAAGTCAGAGGGACATCAAGAAGAAGTCCCTCCTAGGGAAAGGAATGTAAACATAGGTTACGGTTAGGAAAACATGTCTCTTGTTGACAGAACAGTGTCTGGGAAAAAGTTTCAGAGAACCCAAACATCACAGCACAAACCATGGCTACACCTGTGCCTCCATCGATCTAGGTGTTTTTTTAAAGACACTTCTAGCAAGGAAGGTCGCAGCACATTCACCATCGGACCAGACCATGACAAGACTCCATCAAAATCCCTTTGGCTCCTGCCCAGGTGCGGGAGCTGCTCACCTGGGTGACGAGCACAGAAGAAGGGCTCTTCCCTGGGTGAACGGGATGAGCCCAGGGCTGTGGAAAGCAGGTCCAGGTGACAACAGGAGACACCTGTGACCAGGACAGACCTCCCCTGCTCCTGAGTGCACAGCCCATCCCAGGCTCTTCCTCCTCATTTTTCCCTCTCTCTCTCTCTCTCTCTCTGGTGCTTCCCTTCCTCCTCTTTGTTGCAGATTGTCTCCAAGGATCTTCTACCACATTAACCTTCCTCACCTTCTTCTCTCCCTCATGGTCCCTGGTGTTAGCACATCCCCACACTATCTGGGCCCTGCAAGTGCCACTGTCTCCTTTAGATTCAGTCATTTCCTCCCCACAGCTCCTGCCACCAACAAGCCTTGAAAAAGTCACACAGGATCGTGTTATTCCATCTAGCAGGAACCTTCAGAAGAAAACCCTGCCTTCCCTTTCAAGCTGCTTCCCTTTCCCAGCACAATGAGTTCAGCTTCACAAAGGGAACCATCCCCTCCCCTCTGCTGCATGAGCAGACTGTAAATTCTTGCAAGGACATTATTAAAACAGGACTAACACAGTGTCTAGGGTTATGGAACCAAAAATGTGTATTCTATTTCATTTGTTGAAAGCAGTTGGGGAGATGTTTTTCTTTCTCTCTTGTAACTCTGGGGGGAGGGGGGCAGATGCCTTCTGATAATGGGCCAGCTGTTAAAACCAGGTGGGGCAGTGTTTCTTATCTCTTTCACCACCCTTCCTCCCTCCAGGGGGAGATCTTCTGCTAATGGACCATTAAGGCTCACCAATGACAGGACATATTACATCATCCCATTGTGAGATGCTCCACCCAGTGGAGGGGGAGCCAACCATTCCTACCTAGATAAAAACTGACACGTAGGAACACCAGGTATCTGGTTCCACAGGATTCCCAAAGAAGACCACACCCTTCTCGCCATCACTGGACCCTTTTCTACAAGATCATCTCTACTCCAACAGCACCACATCTGCCACTCCAGGAGGACTTACTTTTGGACTGCTTCTAACACCCTGACCAACAGGATGTCAGGTTGTATTTCTGACTCTGTCAGGGTTTCTAGGATTTTTGTTTGTTTGCTTGTTGTTGTTTTTTTTTTACTACTACATCTGTATTGTTAATATTTCTAGTAAAGAACTGTTATTCCTATTCTCATATCTTTACCTGAAAGCCCTTAATTGCAAAATTATAATAATTTGGAGGGGGTGGGGAGTTTACATTCTCCGTTCCAAGGGAAACTCCAGCTTTCCCTGGTGGATACCTGTCTTCCCAAACTAAGACACACAGCAACCTGACAAAAGGGTGCTGAAGGAGGCTGCTGTCATCAGAGGAGCAGCCCAGCCTCCCCCAGTGCTGTACAGAGAGGAACTCCCCATCACCTCAGCTCTCCCTCGTGCAACTGACCTGACTCCAAACCCTCTGTGGGGCACACGTGATTTCTCAGCATTAAAATCTCCATCAGACTCAGCAGTCAGCTTTAGAAAGCAATGCAAATCTATGTATTATTTATCTTTGACACTTCAGATCACTGGAGATAAAAGCAGTTCCCTCAATTTCCTTTTTTTTTTTTTTTTTTCCTTGTGCTGATATCATTATCCTTGGAACACTGAGTCTAATGGATTCTGCATGTGCCAAGTGAAAAAAAATCTCAAGCATGATTGGTATAAAAGCTGCCTCTCTGTCTTTATAGAAAAGCATTGTTCCACAAATCCTTTAATGACTTTCTAGCTCTAGGAATATTTATGGAGGTAATATTGCTGCATGTTAGTAAGTACATACAAGCAGCATCAATTCTTGAGCTGACAGTCTAATCTTTTCTTAGCTTCCTTCCCCCCAAAAAGCTTCTCAAACATAAGTGTTGAGCTACACAACGAAGGGAGAGAATACACCTCCCACAGAGGCATCTCTTCCTCTTTCCTGCACAGTTTCCAGTGCCTGAACCTTGCCTCTGACAGGTGTAAATCAGACTTGAGTCTGCACTGCCCCTGCAGAGCCAGAGCACTTTGGTCACTGTTTTGGCCTTTTTTTTCCCCATCTCAGAACTACAGTTAGTGGGCTTCAGGTTGACACAGGAAAGCATACACCAAACCCTTTCTCTCCAAGAAGCTAATTCACTCTGGTTGATGTTTTTCTGGAACTACAGAGGTGTATAATAAAGTCACCCTTGAGTGAATCTGCTTGTGAAATGACCTTGCTGGTCTTTTTACTTTTTGTTGAGTCATTCAGGAGACCATCTTGGCCAACATCCAGATTCTGCCCATACAGAAAAGCATCACAAAGCTCAGCAGTTCCCATTTGTTTCCCTGGGTCACTGGCTGTAGAGACATGAGACAAAAAAGGGTGAGCTGGTCAACAGCTCTTCTTGCCCCACAATGTTCTTGACTTCACAATGAGGCTTCTCTTGGGGACAAACCTCTCAGTGACAAGGGAGCCATGTGATTTAGTATGGCAGCATATTCCCCAAAGCTTCCTAAGGGATAGAATTATTCCAGAAGCTAAGTTCCTTTCAAATACACATGGACACCACCAAATACAGGCTACCAGAGTTTGGAAACTTGGTGGATGCTGACTTACTTCACCTACTGTCTGGTCAAATCTCTCTGGACATCAACAGACTGATAAGATGCTTGCTAGCAGTGTTATTCCATAAAATGTCTTGGAAACATGAAAATCCTAGGTTTCCTGCTGAATTGAGATGGTCTCTGTGCAGTATCGTACACAGAGCAGCTCAGCCCTGGCGCCTGCCTGCAGCTCTCACACAGTTGTTTGTGTTCATACTCCAGGAAATGAAAAGAATCTGTGGTTGACAGGAAACAGTGATTAGAGAGCTGAAAGCATCAGGGCTTGTAAAAAAATGTGGAATTAAACCTTTATTGAATTTCAGATTATTTTTCAGTAGCAAATCACATAGGTCTTTCATTTAATGTGCTGATTACAGGTGACTCACCTTCCCAGACAAATCAGGGTTTAATCAAATTATGACAGCCTAAAGCAACAGCATTGCTGAGCTGAAAACATGGAAGAGGCTGTAAGGGACAGACATAATGCAGCATCTCCCATAACACACAGCTGACTTTACAGTGACCTGCCTCATCCACCCTCACAGGTTATGGTCCAAAACCTGGATTAACTGAGACATAACATAAATATGGTAAGTATTCCAACAGAAAAAAAATAAACAAATAAACTGAAGATCATGTTAATACCATACCTACTGTCTGTCTCAAAGCTTCCTTTACACAAACAGCGGAAAAGGGGCTTTGATGGTTAAAGTACAAGCACCTGCTGCATTGACATCACAATGCACACTGACTTAGGTGGGTAAAGATACCTTGAGCATGGATAACTACATAAACTAACATACCACAATGTAAATATAAATTAAGTCTCACACTGGATTGATATTTATGCCTTCAAGAGTACAGATATTTTTGTATAAGTACACTAATGCTTCCCTTTGTTTCAGTGGGACAACTCAAAGGGTTTATATTAAGCCTGTTGTGAATGTTTGCTTGCTTTAGTCATACTGTCTTGGTTATGGAACCAAAAATGTGTATTCTATTTCATCTGTTGAAAGCAGTTGGGGAGATGTTTTTCTTTCTCTCTTGTAACTCTGGGGGGAGGGGGGCAGATGCCTTCTGATAATGGGCCAGCTGTTAAAACCAGGTGGGGCAGTGTTTCTTTTCTCTTTCACCACCCTTCCTCCCTCCAGGGGGAGATCTTCTGCTAATGGACCATTAAGGCTCACCAATGACAGGACATATTACATCATCCCATTGTGAGATGCTCCACCCAGTGGAGGGGGAGCCAACCTTTCCTACCTAGATAAAAACTGACACGTAGGAACACCAGGTATCTGGTTCCACAGGATTCCCAAAGAAGACCACACCCTTCTCGCCATCACTGGACCCTTTTCTACAGGATCATCTCTACTCCAACAGCACCACATCTGCCACTCCAGGAGGACTTTGGACTGTTTCCAATACCCTGACCAACAGGGTGTCAGGTTGTATTTCTGACTCTGTCAGGGTTTCTAGGATTTCTGTTTGTTTGCTTGGTTTTTGTACTACTACATTTGTATTTTTAAAATATTCCTAGTAAAGAACTGTTATTCCTATTCCCACATCTTTGCCTGAAAGCCCTTAATTGCAAAATTATAATAATTTGGAGGGGGTGAGGGGTTTACATTCTTCATTCCAAGGGAAACTCCAGCTTTCCCTGGTGGATACCTGTCTTCCCAAACCAAGACACATACCAAGTATAATTTTACTGCTGAGATACCCTCAAGTGGCTCATTAATCCAGCAGCCCCTGGATTCCAGTGCTGCCATATCTATCACCAGCCCTGCATGACATTCAGTAATTACAGGCTGTTGTCAAATTGGTAACATCCTCACAAGTAGTGCTGAGTTCTTGAACATCAGTATGCCAACCAGACAAACACAGAGCTCCTCTAAACAGAGATTAACTGAAAGAAAGCAGGCCAAATCCTGCTCTCATTTACCCCTCCTGGACAGGCTGTGGGGATTTGGCTGCCAAGATCATTTGGCAAGCTGCACCCCTCTGGCAGCACAGACTCCTGCCCAGCTCCCGTGAGCAGAATGGAATAGCAGGAGCTGAGCTGTAGGGGCTGTGCCTGCCAGCTGCTGCTCCACTTGTGCAGCTCTGCAGATGGTTTACTCTGGATCCTGATTTACACACATTTCTAAGTCAGATTTCCAGTTCTGATTGGCTAAAAGTACTCCTCTCCCACCAAAGTCACACAGTACTACTCAGGAGGGTGATTTTTTTCTTAGTAAAAGAGGGAAGTAGTGTGGTTGTTAAGACAGCCACAACACCCAAAGTGCTTCAATAAAACTGCAGAAGGCTTCAAGCATCAGCACCTTACTATCTAGAAGTCTTTCATACCTTTTCTCTTTAGTCTCCCAAGGGCAGCTCCACACAGCTCTGTTTCTTTCTCTCCTTCTCTCTTCCTTCTGCAGTTCCAGCTCACTCCTTCCTGTCCTGGGCACAGCCACCTAACCCTGTCTGTCCTTCACATGACCTCCTGAGCCTTCTTCCTCACAGCACAGCCAACAGAAACCAACTAACTCTCTACCTCCTAACTCACTCTTTATCACACTCATAGCTGGGAGGGCAAGGCTGTTCCCACTCTTGGATAATTAACACAGCTGCACTATATCAAGGGCAAGATTGCCTTCAGCACCATCTCCGTCTGTCTCCCCACAAAATAGTTTTTCATGTTATATACAAGATCGAGAAAAGGGATTTTCCTTGAAAGCATTGAAGAGAATAAGCCTGATAAAATTGAATCTAGAAGTAAATAAGTAAGTGAAGTCTTAGAAACCAGTTCCCTGAAGACAAGTGTCCTGGTTTAGGGCAAATTTGGGAGGAAACCTCCAAAGGGAGTTCCTCTGGAAAGCAAACCCAAATGGCCCCTCCACCCAGCCGGTCAGGGAAAAAGAACTTCCTTGGAGAAAAGTGGAAAAAACTATTTATTTAACAAACAAAATGCCCACAAGCATAAAGAATTAATAATATGAAACAATAAAACCTCTTGCCACTCCAAAGAGAGATGGCAAACTGAGAAAGCCCTTGCCGTGGGTGTAGCTCAGCTCACTCAGTCTCTTATCAGTCCCAGTCCCTCCAGAGGTCCAGGCCCCGGCGGGCCGCAGGTGTGAGCCCTCAGTGCTCCTCTGGGTTTTTCAGTCCAGAGCAGATTTAAACAGTCCCAAGAAAAGGAAAAAAAACCCAAAAAACAGTGAAGGGAACTTCTCTGCCTCAGCTAGCTAAAACTAACTAAAAGCACAGGAGATCTCTGTCCCACCGCTGTCTGTGCCTCAAACAAACAACTGCGGGAGCAAGGATGCGTAGGAGTCAGGCAGTTTTCTCAAAACAAACTGTGCACTGCTTCTTTCTCCCCCTTTGCTCCCAGAACCAGTTTTAAAGGTAAAGAACTTGATATACAACATGAACAGAACAGACGATTGGTGATACAAGCATCATAAAGTCACCCTAGAACATTCCAGCCCTTATCCCCATATCGTCAACTTACTACCAAAACTAAATAAATTCTAACTCTACACACACATACCTTTTACATGCATATATATACAGTATACAGCTATATACAGAAAATGGCAGTAACATTCAGCGGACAATGATATTTACTCATAGTTCTCACCCAACAATCAGATCTCCCTGAGGTACACATTGTGTCGTTCCATCTTTCTGCATTATCCACCATGTGCAACCTGGTCCCTGAGCAAAGACAATCCCACAGATGGGTTTGTGTGTACTCGAGGCAGATTTGATTCAAACTGTCTTCCTTAACAAACCTCTCACATGTACCACTGGGACTTTATCTCCGTCTATTGTAAGTAGGAGCTCAGACTGGGCAGGGCCTGCTGTGTTGGTGGAACCTCGGGTGTTAACTAACCAGGTGGCCTTTGATAAGTGCTGCTCCCAGTTTTTGAAAGATCCCCCACCCAATGCTTTCAAGGTGGTTTTTAACAGCCCATTGTACCTCTCCACTTTGCCTGCAGCTGGTGCATGGTAAGGGATATGGTACACGCACTTAATGCCATGTTCCCTAGCCCAGGTGTTGATAAGGCTATTCTTGAAATGAGTCCCATTGTCTGACTCAATCCTCTCAGGGGTACCATGCCTCCAAAGAACTTGCTTTTCAAGGCCTAGAATGGTATTCTGGGCAGTGGCATGAGGCACAGGGTAGGTCTCCAGCCATCCTGTGGTGGCTTCTACCACTGTAAGTACACAGCGCTTATCTTGGCATGTCTGGGGCAGCGTAATGTAATCAATCTGCCAGGCCTCCCCATACTTATATTTGGACCACTGCCCGCCATGCCATAGGGGCTTCACTTGCTTGGCCTGCTTGATTGCAGCACATGTCTCACAGTCCTGGATAACCTGAAAAATACTGTCCATGGTTAGATCCACCCCTCGGTCTTGTTCCCACCTATAGGTGGCATCTCTACCCTGATGACCTGAGGCATCATGAGCCCATCGAGCTAGGAACAACTCTCCCTTGTGCTGCCAAGCCAAGTCTATCTTAGACACCTCTATCCGCGTGGCTTGATCTACTTGCTCGTTGTTCCGGTGCTCCTCATTAGCCCGACTCTTGGGGACATGGGCATCTACATGGTGGACTTTCACTGGTAGTTTCTCTACTCTGGTAGTGATGTCTCTCCACTCTTCAGCAGCCCAAATTGGTTTTCCTCTACAGTGCCAATTAGCCTTTTTCTACCTTTCCAGCCACCCCCACAGAGCATTGGCTACCATCCATGAATCAGTGTAGAGGCAGAGCTTCGGCCACCTCTCTCTTTCAACAATGTCCAGGGGCAATTGAACGGCTGTGAGTTCAGCGAGTTGGCTCGATCCACCTTCTCCTTCAGCAGCTTGTGTGACCTGTCATGTGGGGCTCCATACGGTTGCTTTCCACTTTCGTTTCATCCCTGCAATGTGACAAGAACCATCTGTAAAAAGAGCATAATGTGTTTCTTCTGCTGGCAGTTGGTTGTATGGTGGAGCTTCTTCGGCACATGTCACTTGCTCTTGTTCCTCTTCATCAGTGAGACTAAAGTTTTCAACTTCAGGCCAATTTGTAATTATCTCCAAAATCCCAGGGCGATTCAGTTTTCTAGTATGGGTGCGCTGCGTGATGAGAGCAATCCACTTACTCCATGTGGCATTGGTGGCATGGTGGATAGCAGGAACCTCTGCTTTGAACATCCACCCCAGTACCGGAAGCTGGGGTGCCAGGAGGAGTTGTGTTTCAGTGCCTATTACCTCTGAGGTGGCTCAGACTCCTTCATGGGCTGCTAAAATTTCCTTCTCTGTTGGAGTGTAGTTGGCTTCGGATCCTCTGTAGCTTCGACTCCAGAATCCCAGTGGTCGGCCTTGAGTCTCACCAGGCACCTTCTGGCAAAGGCTCCAGGACAGACCATGGCTCTCAGCTGCAGAGTAGAGCACGTTCTTCACATGTTGTTTGGTCCTGCCTGGGCCAAGGGCTACTGCATGAGCAATCTCCTGCTTGATCTGGGCAAAGGTGTGTTACTGTTCAGGGCCCCAGTGGAAATCGTTCTTCTTGTGGGTGACTAGGTAGAGAGGGCTCACAATCTGGCTGTACTCAGGAATGTGCATTCTCCAAAAGCTTATGGCACCTAAGAAAGCTTGTGTTTCCTTTTTGTTGATTGGTGGAGACATTGCTGTGATCTTATTGATGACCTCAGTAGGAATCTGACACCGTCCATATTCCCACTTTATTCCCAGGAACTGGATCTCTCGAGCAGGTCCCTTAACTTTGCTCTTCTTGATAGCAAAACCAGCTTTCAGGAGAATCTGGATGATCTCTCCTTTCTCAAACACTTCAGCTGCAGTGTTCCCCCATACAATGATGTCATCAATGTACTGCAGATGTTCTGGAGCCTCACCCTTTTCTAGTGCAGTCTGAATCAGTCCATGGCAGATGGTGGGACTGTGCTTCCACCCGTGGGGCAATCGGTTCCAGGTGTACTGCACACCCCTCCATGTGAAGGCAAACTGAGGCCTGCATTCTGCAGCCAGAGGAATGGAAAAAATGCATTAGCAATGTCAATCGTGGCGTACCATTTTGCTGCCTTGGACTTCAGCTCTTACTGGAGTTCCAGCATGTCTGGCATAGCAGCGCTCAATGGTGGAGTCACTTCATTCAAGCCACGATAGTCCACAGTCAATCTCCATTCTCCTTCAGATTTGCGCACAGGCCAGATGGGGCTGTTGAAGGGTGAATGGGTTTTGCTGACCACCCCTTGGCTCTCCAGGTCTTGGATCATCTTGTGGATGGGAATCACAGCATCTCGAGTTGTTCTGTACTGCCGGCGATGCACTACTGAAGTAGCAATTGGCACCTGTTGATCTTCCCCCTTCAGAAGTCCTACTGTCAGTGGATCCTCAGACAGTCCAGGCGAGGTATTCAATTGTTGGACACCCTCTGTCACTACAGCTGCCACCCCAAATGCCCACCTGAGTCCCTTTGGGTCTTTGTAATAACCATTTCAGAGGACAGCCTATGCCTAAAATGCATGGGGCCTCTGGGCTGGTCACAGTAGGGTGTTTCTTCCACTCATTTCTAGTCAGGCTCACATCACCTTCCACCAAAGTAAAATCCTGTGATCACCCTGTGTCTTGGGTTGTGGAACCAAATATGTATTCTATTTTCATCTGTTAAAAAGCAGTTGAGGAGATGTTTTTCTTTATCTCTTGTAACTCAAGGGGAGAGAGGCCTGACACCTTCTGATAATGGGCCATTAGCACATCCCCCCACCCCCCCCGAACCGGCTATACCCACCCTTCCCCCCAGAGTGGTGCATCTGCATTTCCATCATCCTATTGTGAGATGCATCACATCCCCCTGGCAGTGGGGGTGGGGGCAGGCACTTTCTACCTGGAATAAACTGAGACACAGGGACACGAAAGCTGCTAGCTTCACCCGATTTTCTGGGAGGAAGACTGGACCCCTTCTCACCCACTGGACCCTTCCCACCACCACTGGACCCCTTTTACCATCACTGGACCCGTTTGCTACAGGATCATCTCTACTTCAACAGAACCACATCTGCCACTTCAGAAGGACTTACTTTTGGACTGCTTTCAACACCCTGACCAGAACGTGTCAGGTTGTAGCTCTGACTGTCAGGGATTTCCAAAATTGTTGTTTGTTTGTTTGTTTGCTGGCTTGGTTGGGTGGTTTTGTTTTTCTACTACATTATTATTAATAATATTCCTAGTAAAAACTGTTATTCCTATTCCCAAACTCTTTGCCTGAAAGCCCTTGATTGCAAATTTATAATTTGGCAGGGGGTGAGGGGTTTACATTCTCCATTCTAAGGGAAATCCCAGTTTCCCTGGCAGATACCTGTCTTTCCAAACCAAGACACCCTCTCACGCCAGCAATAGAAACAGATTCTACTCCTACGTGTCTTGATGGGATTAATGTGCACTGTGCACCAGTGTCAGCCAAGGCTTCATATTTTTGTGGTTCTAATGTGCCAGGCCAGCGAATCCATACAGTCCAGAAAACATGGTTTTCCCTAGCCTCTACCTGGCTAGAGGCAGGGCCCCTCTAAGCCTGGTTATCCTTCTTTTCCTGAGTAACTGGAGCTGCTTCTTTTTTGGTGGAACTTCCTCTCTGAGTCTTGCCTTCCAACAATTCATGCAACCATTGTGCCAGATCATCAGTAGATTTTCCATCCCATTTCTTCATGTCTTCCCCAGAATCATGCAGGAAGGACCACAGCTTAGCTTGTGGGATGCCCCTTCTCTCCCTATCTGGGGAATGTCTGTGTTTGGTGCCAGAATCTCTGACCTGTACTGCTGAGAATTGGAGAAAACCCTTTTTCATCTCCTCTCTAACCTCCCCTCTGAGTTTCTTGTGGTTCTCCTGTATCTTGTCTTCTAATTTCTGCAGACGTGTTTCCAGAGCTGCAATTCTTGCATGTGTTGGACCATGCATGGCATCTGCATATGCTCGGAACTTCTTTGCCATATCCAGCACGATCTCTTCCGTGTCATCCCGCTTCATTATTGCTAAAGCAGAAGAGTATTCTTGTGGCCCAAGTCGTACCAGTTTTCGCCAAATCACAGGTGTACATGGTACCAAGTCTGGGTTCTTAGTGTTTAGGTCATCTGAGAAGACAATCTCTGCCACTGCCATTTCTCGTAAGCGTTGAATCCCTTGTTCTATGGTCTTCCACTGGGTTTGCTGCATATAGAGATCATCTGCACACAGATATCTTTGTTCCACACTTCCCAGGACCCATTCCCAGAGACTGCAAGGGTTAGCCTCTCTCATCATTCCTTGGTCAATAACCGGATCTTGTGACCGGGATCCCAAATGCCTCACTTCAGTGCCATCCAGAATTGTAGCCTCGCCTGCAGCATCCCAAAGACGAACTAACCAACTAATTATAGATGCATCAAGTCTTTGAGTGTAATCCTTTCTTAGGCCACGAAGGTCCTTCAGGGAAAAGGACTAAGTAGTGGCTCCTGATCTTGTGCCAGCTGGTTGGGCTCCTGATCTTGTGCTAGTTGGTTGCGGTCCTGATCTTGTGCCAGTTGGTTCAGCTACTGATTGTGTGTCCGTTGGTTGGGCTTCTGATTGGGTGTCGGGAGGCATTGAGGGTCCTTCACCTGGATCACTCTCCACTGGTCGATTGGTTTTGCATGTATGCTTCTTTCCCTTTTTTCCCACAGCGACTGCCAGTGTCTTAGGCTCACTATCGAGTTTAGCTGCTGACTTATGCTCATTGTCTGGTTTAGCTACACCCTGAGTAGCTGGGGTGTTGGCTGCAGCCTGAGTGACTGGGGTAGCTGCTGATTTATCCTCCTGCCCCCCCGCCTCCATCTGCTGTCCTACAGTATCTAGCAGCGTGCAATAAGCATATGCCAGGGCCCAGCTTATTGCAATGAGCTTTTTCTCCTTGGAATCATCCTGGCACTTCTCTTTCAAATACTTCCCCACCTCAGCTGGGCTCTGAATTTGTTCACGAGGAAAATCCCAGGCTATAGGGTCAGAAAATTCCTTCAGGGTTTGACCCCTACCCTCCCATTCTCCACACCATTCAGGATTTTTCACACCTGGGTCTACTTCTGGGTCTACTTCTAGGTCAGCAGTCTCATCAGCCCCTCTGGAAATCTCAGACCTCATTCTAGACAAGCTGCAAACCATATAGAGGAAGCTTACCAGATTAAATACCAGGAGAGTGGTATCTTTAACATTCAGGGGACACTGAACATTCTCCAAAAGTAATGTAACCGATTCAAAAGAGAAGAAAGAAAGACTGAAAAGCTTCCTCCCCTACTCCTCCTCTAACAAACTGGGTGCAATTATTAATAAATCCCCAAAACATGCTACTGGAACTAGGACACGGTAGGACGAAGAAACCATAAACCAAACATACCTGGCACAAACTCCAGTACCTGTATAAACTTCCTATAAATCATAATCACTGAGCCCAGGAGAATAGCTATTCTAATTCGTGCACCTCTAGTGTAAAAGCTGTGTGTTAGGGACAACATTGGAGCTATTTCCAGATAAGAAAACAAACCTAGGGACCAGAAAGGTATTAAAACCTCAAAAAAGCCTAGGGAACGGAAACACAGAAAGGACTCCATTCCAAGAGATTAGGAATTCAAGGAGCAACATGGCTACTGACTACTTTATCCCCACACAAAGTACAACCAAAATGCAATCAATAATCAATAAAAGGTTTTTCCACTCTCTTGTGCCCCATGTTGGGCACCAAAAAAAATATATCTGTCCTGGTTTAGGGCAAATTTGGGAGGAAACTTCCAAAGGGGGTTCCTCTGGAAAGCAAACCCAAATGGCCCCTCTGCCCAGCCAGTCCAGGAAAAAAGAACTTCCTTGGAGAAAAGTGGAAAAAACTATTTATTTAACAAACAAAATGCCCACAAGCATAAAGAATTAATAATATGAAACAATAAAACCTCTTGCCGCTCTGAAGAGAGATGGCAAAACTGAGAAAGTCCTTGCTGTGGGTGTAGCTCAGCTCACTCAGTCTCTTATCAGTCCCAGTCCCTCCAGAGGTCCAGGCCCCGGTGGGCCACAGGTGTGAGCCCTCAGTGCTCCTCTGGGTTTTTCAGTCCAGAGCAGATTTAAACAGTCCAAAGAAAAGGAAAAAAAAAACCAAAAAACAGTGAAGGGAACTTCTCTGCCTCAGCTAGCTAAAACTAACTAAAAGCACAGGAGATCTCTGTCCCACCGCTGTCTGTGCCTCAAACAAACAACTGCGGGAGCAAGGATGCGTAGGAGTCAGGCAGTTTTCTCAAAACAAACTGTGCACTGCTTCTTTCTCCCCCTTTGCTCCCAGAACCAGTTTTAAAGGTACAGAACTTAATATACAACATGTACAGAACAGACGATTGGTGATACAAGCATCATAAAGTCACCCCAGGACAACAAGGTAATGGAACTGCATAAAACTCATTCAAAGTGAATCAAAATTAGAAATAACATATTTCATTTAGTCTTGTACTGTAACAGCGTGTGTTTTAGCAGTGGAGCTGAAGCCTAGGCCCAAATAAGCCTCTCCGGTGGAAAGGCCGCTTGGGGAAACTCAGGCAAAGCAGTCAAGCTCACACAACCACACATGCCACGTGGCTAGCTCAGCAAGGAGAGGCAAGAAGGCTCTCGCACTGGATCAGTTCCAGCCAGGTTTATTTACAGGAGCCGAAGGGGAATCCAGAAGCAAAAGGGACAGGGGTCTGCCAGTTCCAAGGTTAAGTATGGGCAGCTAATGACCTTGAGGCATGGAGGCGGAACAAAGGGCAGGTAAGGTCAGCCACCTATAGGTAAGACAAGGCCGGTCACCGGGGACCTGAAACCAATGGAGACACAGAGGAAAGGAGACACCAGGGGGACAGAGCATTAGGGAGGGGGGAACCAGGGCAAACCATTGTGTACAGAGCACCATTGGGGAATTCTCTCTATCAGGCTGGGAAGGTGACTATGATCTCTCCTGCCAAGGCCAGACCCTAGGTATTATGTCAAGGGGCTGCAGGGATTCCACATTGTACAGGAACACAGCCAAGTTTCACCAACTGCTGTGCCACTAGGTTCTTTGAGAGGGTACACTGCTTACCGAGAATATTTATTTTTCCCCTTCTCTTTTATTGACGGGGATTCCAGGATTTAGGGGACAACTGCAGAAGTGCAGATTTGGAGATAATGGCTGTAATTTTGCTGTGACATCCCAAGCAGCCCTGGTGGTTGAAGGGTGGTTGGGTCTCATAGGATTCCACCTTTGCAGCCATACACTGGGACAGAGGAGCTCAGCTTTGGAAGTTCAGATGAAAGGAAGGAAACAGCAATGGAAACAACCCCAAGGGATTTTACTGCTCCACAAACAGGTTGGGAAAACACAACAGGCTCTCTGCATGAGCATGGGTCCAGTAAGATAAGGGCAGATTTCTCCACAGGACTGACCCCATTGAACCCAGCAGAGCTAGAGCAGGAGCAGTCATGAACTAGCAAAGGGGTGATGAGGAAACACCTTCCTTGCAGAGAGAAATGAGGAGGAGAACAGGAGATCCCTTTTTCCCACTTAAAACCAGCCTGAAGGTGCATGCATAGCTCAGCCAGCTGTACTCTACTTCAGGCAGCAATCCACCTCACTTGTGAGGCTGCTTCTGCTCAGGCTGGATGTCAGCACGGGCAGGATTCCCAGGCTTGTCCCACCAGCACATCCCTTAGGGATGTGGGTCCAGGTTTCCAGCCAGTTGCTGATGCTGGGGAAGGGGAGGTCTCCCTGCAGCAACTACCCTGGTTGTTTATGAAAAAGCAAAACAGTCATCAAAGCAACACAAAAAACACCAGGGAAATTTTGAGACACTTGAAACAACAAAGGAGCTGTAGATAAGGAGAAAAAAGAGGGTTTGTTTTTTAGTTATGCTTGGCACTAGAACACTGAAGAATCACTAAGAGGTTGAAAACATTAATTTAGGGTTAATCAGCTCTATGAAATTGGAAGGAGAGCTAGCAGGGGCCAGCACAAGAGACTCATGTCCAGGCTGCCAGGGCTCCTCTCTGCCAGCACCGCCTGTCCTGAGCACCACCGGGAGGGGCACAGGACCACTGTAGACTCTTTCCTCACCTTCTCCCACCAGGTGACTCACACGAGTGAGTCCTGTCGCTTGACCTGCAAGCCCCAATTAGGAAAAATCTGTTACTTATCCTGGCTCACATCAGGAGTGACACTCCAGCTGGCCAGAGGGCAGGATAGCATCAGGGACAGAAGAGTTTGCCTTGGTGTCTGCACTGCAGAGAATTTAGGGAATGCACATCTCACTCCAAGCTAATTTAGCTACCTGCTACTTGGCATTTAGCCCATTTTTGATAAAATTTTACCTCTTGAAGTATTTGCTGTCCTGGTTAGTGTCAGAGCTGGTTTGGAGCCCACACAAGCTGCAGCGAGAGCATCCCACACCTACAGCCTCTGGGGGAGTATTTCATCCCATCCCAAAAGACCAGCTGGTTCGGTATCTCCCAGCTCAGTACTGGGCCCCTAGGCACAGTTTGAAACACAGCTGGCTTCTGTGCTTGGTTTGGGTGAGGCAGGCTTTTATACAGAGCATTGGTCTGTGGCCATACATCATCGAGGAGCTCTGCTTCTATTTATGCAATTATTTTATAGTGCCAAGGGTAATAACAATAAGATGAAGTAATAAAAATAAGTCTAATCAGGACATACATAACAAGAATTGGGGCTTGTATGGGAGACAAGATGGAAGCTCTGTTGTTCTCAATTTTACACAGTTTTACTTCATGTAAATCAGGCACCAGACAACTCAAAGTAGAGCCTGAGAATTTATGAACTTAATCTTTTTCTATTCAGTACTTATTAGACAGATTTGTAAATCAGTGGTGATATTTACATATTTATTTTATGATGTGTAAATCCATTTCTTGACTTAAAATAACATTTGAATCTTTTTATGTTTTATAATGATTGCTAAAGTTGTGGGGTTTGGGTTTACTGGCAGTTTTATATGCCTGCAGCAATATACAGTTTAAAGACCAAGCTGTAAAGAAATTTATAAAAAAGCCCTCCTAGCATGTAAGGTAATTGGAAAGCAATGTTCTCCTTACTAGAAAATAATTTTACAAATGGAACCCATATTTCTGTAAATAAACATCTGCCTTCTCATTAGCTTTACATCAACCTATACTGAAATATACATCAGAGGAGTCTGTCAAAGCAGTCACAAAGGAAAAGCAAGAGCAGAGTTTAAAAACAAAGCCTTCAAAAATCATTATGCTTTTCAAGTCCAAGCAGTATAGGACAGGAGAATGACAGGAGAATTTGCAACATAATCTCATCACCTGAAAAATGATGGGTTTTTTTTTAAAACATAGAACTTCTGTTTGGCCAACTGTCCACAAGTAGTTTGCAGGGAAAAGAGATAGACATGAGATTCTGACACACTGCAAAATCACATGCCTAAAAAATACAATCAAGAGTCCCAAACCAACTGTCAGCCAGCAAACAAGCCCAGTAGACATGGTTGGGGGACCACAGAGCAGCTCAGGCTCCAAGTGTTTTCTTTTCTGCTTCTTAAGAGCAAAGGATGAATCTGGCTTCTAAAAGAGCACAGGATCAATACCAAAAAGAACATAATTAGAAGATATTAAAAAAAAAGAAAAAGAAAAAGAAAAAAAGAAACAAGTAGTGTACTTAGAAACAGAGAACAATCTGTCCTTGCTGAGCAGCCTCTCATGTTGCATTGCTGAGTCACTGCCGGGCCTGCATGGCAGCAGGTGACATTTTTGAGATCTGTGTCTTGCTTGATGAGGCTCTGGAAAACTCACAGGGCACAGAGAGGGGCTTGTCTCTTGATCCAGGTTGGAACTGAAGGAACACACTTTTCTTACAGAGTTGATGTCCATGCTCTGTGATATCCACATCTCTCCCAGGCAACTCCCCTGCCTCTGCTGGAGTTACCTCCTACCCAATATCCTATTTTCCCTCTCCCCCAAGAGCTGGATGTTGGCTTGGGATTTCTAGAGCATGATTAGATACACACTGGAATTTACACTAGGGGGAACTACTCCCCCTTAAGAATCAGATGGGATGATATGGGGGATGCTCTACTTTCCAGGAAAAATGACATTTGGTGATCTGCCCCCACAGCACCCCAAGCAGCTCTCTCTCTGGGTGGAAAAGGAGCTTGCCAGAATAAAGAGAGTGCTCCAGTCTGATCCAAAAAAAGTGACTGAGCACGAGATCTCTAGGACTGCTCTGATGGTCTGCAACATTCTTTGTGGCTTTGCTGGGAGAGACCAGAGAGCTCAGCACTGTGCAGAACTGAAAGGTCTGCCCTGGGTTAAAAACAAAAAAAAAATTAAAAAGCACTGAAACCTTCCCTCTTTAGCCCCAGGTATTCAGAAATGGTGAGCTTTCCTCACACAATCCTACCCATGGTGAAGGGATTTGTGAAGGAGACCCCAGGGGGGGAGGAGCTGCTCCACTCTGGTGCAAGGCAGCAGATGAGAGCTCAGCCCAGTCACATGCATGCTCCTTCAGGGCTGGAAAGCAGCTCAATGCACAGCCCAGGGTAGCAGCTCACAGCTTCCTGCTGTCCCCATGGTGTCACCTGTGCTGGACCACAGCTGGAGCACTCTGCACTTTGCCAGGCTGATTTTCATTCCAGCACTGGAGGAGTTGGACAGGCACCAAGTCCGAGCTTCCCAAAGGTATGAAACATTAATGTCTCATGGTGGTTCATGAGATATTAGCCCAAGGACTGCACTGGAATTGACAGTATCCCAATGCTCGGTAGGAACTTTTTCTGGAATCACATTTGCTTTGGAAGAATAGTAACTTCAGCACCTCATGCTCTTTTGACAAATCAGTCTCCATTTCGTAAGAAATTATGATTGAATTTCATCAGAATTTCTGAATGTTATCAAAAAGTAAGAGTGAATTAGGGAAGAAACTCAGTGAATTAGTCTGGAGAGGCATTTGTCCTTGGCCTGCATGTTGAGGCAGTGGCCAAGGCCAGGACTTTGTTTCTTAGGAAAGGAGCAGCAATCTTGGAGAATGTCCCCACTATGAACTTCATTTATGTCTGAAAGCCACCTGCATACTCTCCTCAGAGGAGAAGTTGGGATTTTTCATTGCAGCTTGCTGAGTTTGGGGTTTTCATCTTGCTCTGGCAGTAGCATTGGGTTCCACAAGCAAAGTACACACTGTGTGAAGAAGCATCTTCTGGGAATTTGAATTTCAATTTCACCAAAGTCCTCTCAAACCCTGTGTCCAGAAATCCCTGAATTCACCCTTTGTGAACTGTAGCCCTGGTTCGTGCCTTAGATGTTTTGGTTTTCTGAAATTCTTTTCCCAGGGAATTTTCTGTAAACAAGACACATATTTTTGTAACTGTAACTTTGTTTACATTCCTTTCCCTAGAAGGGACTTCTTCTTGATGTCCCTCTGGTCTGACCAATGTGATTGAAGAGGTTTGTCTTTGTTTCACCAATCGAATTGGTCTGTATAGAATAGTATAAAAAGGGAGACACATCCCAAAAATAAAGGAGTCGTTTTCAGCCTTCTGAAGTCGGAGTCTGTGTCGTTGTGGTGTACAACAGCGTCAGTGAACCTGCAAGCACTTTGACTACCTGAAGCTAATACCTGTAAGGGAGAAAACCCAGAAAAGTTTCATTCAAAGCAAAGTTAATTCCTGCTCAGGAACTGCTGGTCATTTCCCAAGCAGCCTGGAAGAGAAAAACATCGGGTAAAGTTTCAGTGCAAACATGACAAGACTTCATTGGGTGCTGGAATTTATTTAGGAACTTGTGGCTGGCCCTTTGGCCACCATCAGCTATTATTGCGCTGTATTTTTGCACATACTTGAGTTAAACTTCAAAAAACACACCCAAGAGGTACAGTTAGCAGTATTTTGCTTGTTTATGCTGTTAATAAACAACATGTTACAATTATTCACAAAGACAAGTCTTTGAGCAAGCAGACACTCTCACTAATCTTGGGCACATTCCCTGCCACTGCTCGTGAGAAAGCAGGGCAGTGCCTTCCACAGTTTAATACACCCCCACACTGATGGAAAGCTGTTCTAGGTACTGCTCTGACAGGACCCTGAGAACACATGAATTATTATATTTTGACGAAAGAATGCATCCTAATACTGCCTTAATAAAACCAAAAGCTGCCAGGTTATGAAAGATCATAAACAATTGTAGAGATGGGAAACCCTGAAGAATGTCCCCAGTAGAATCCAGGGGAGAGACACCTCATGGTTTTGCAACTCACTTCTGCTCTGTTTCCTGTCTATACCTAATAAAAATAGCTTTTTTTCTCAAAACAACTGTGCAATTAACACCATTTTTCCTTCCTATATTTTCCCCCCTACTTGGAGGAAGCAGAAAGGCTTTTGCAACAGAAAGAGTTCCTTCCCATTTTAGCAGCCAAATATTTTTTATGAGAATGTTACATGCCTCTTTACCCTTTCGGCAATCCTCTAGCAACTGCTCTGTCTGTCCCTTGCTGTACACAGATTCCCTTTCATGAGTCCTACTACACAAGTTTTAGCTAGTGAGCTGAACCAGTTTTCCAGTACAACACATTTTTGCCTTATTTTAATACCGTATTTGCTTTCTTTGATTGCCACGCTCATATTCTTTAAATTATCATTTTTATGAGCTCTGTGCTGGCTCACAAAGGCTGAAACTCCACTTGGGGATTGTAGTGGTTTAGGGCAAATTTGGGAGGAAACCTCCCAGGGAGCCCTCCCTCCCCTCCCCCAACCGGTTCAGGAGAAACCTCCTCAGAGAGAAGTAGAAAGAAACCTGTTTATTAAACCGGCAAAGCACTCCCCAGCACAATAAATTGAACAATACCAGATGACAAGAACTTCATGCCGCTCTGGAGAGATGACAAATTAGGAAAGAAGTCCCTCCTGTAGGTGGTTGCTCTGCTCTCAGTCCCTTCGGCGCTGGGAAAATTTGCTGTGCAGGGTAGATCTTGGCGGGTCCCAGGTGCAAGCTCCCCCCGGAGCCCCCCCGTGTCCTCAGTCTGGGGAGGTTTGAACAGTTCCAAAGAAAGGCGAAAAAAGGAAAAAAAAAAGAAAAAAAAAGAGGAAAAAAAGAAAACTGAAGCTTCTCAGCCTCAGCTAAGCTACACTAACTAACTAAAAAAGGAAAGCAAAAAGCGAGAGGGAAAAAAAAACACCTCTCCATCTCATGTCCGTGTGTTGTTGACTCCCACTCTTTCAAGGCCAGCCCAGCAGAGAGAGGTTTCTGAAAACAAACTGTGTGCTTCTCCCCCCGTTTTTACTCTCAGATATTAAAGGTACAATATTAAAGGTACAGAGTGTAATATCCAGCATAAACCCAACAGACGATTGGGGATACAACATCGTAACGTCACCCTAGAACAGGGATGCACCATTTGAGAGGAAGAGCAAACTTCACCCCACAGAATGTCAGGAGGGGATGAATCATTGCACATACCAAAAATCAAAAACAGCTCACACAAGACTCACAAGTGATGCATAAAAGAGAGTTCAAATCCAAAATTGACTAAGTTATTTGTGCTGATGCAGTGTAGTGAGAGCAATCTGTTGCAGAGAAATAAAGCAGCAAAGCTCACAGAGTACTGGGGTGGTCTGACCAGGAGGGAAAGAACTGGCCACACAAAGACCATCATTAATGTTATAAATGGCCAGGAGACCAGCTCCTTTGAAAAGGCCTTTATTAGAAATCAGCTCTGGGTAGGGGGCTCGAGGGGCTGCGCACGCCGCCGCTGCTGCTCCCAGTAGACACCACGGAGGAGGAGGTGCAGTCGAATCTGCTGCTGCTGCTGCTGCTGCAGAGTCGGAATTCCTTCCTCACGGGGGTTTCCATAGAATCGCTTTGGCTCGTGTGGTCCAGGGGGGTCACCTCTCTCCAGTTCCTTTCAGGTCATGGCGAGAAAGTAACAAAAAATACCTGCTACCTGCAGGTAGCTGGATGTGTGCCTCGCACAGCTTTGTCCTTCTTAGGTCCAGTTTCTGTGTCGGCTCGCTGTCCCAGGGGCTTTTCTAGCTCCAACTGGACTCCCGGCCGCAGCCAGGCACCATGGGAGCTTCCTCATCTCCATACTGGGCGGTGTCCACAGCTCGACGGCAGGCGGCAGGGAGCAGCAGGAAGCAGCAGGGAGCAGCAGGAAGCAGCAGGGGGGAACAACAGGCGGCGGCGGCGGGCTTTTACCCGGTGGAGAGGGGAAAACCCAGAATTTAGGGAGAAAGGGTACAGAACTTGGACATAACAAGCAGAAATTCAGGGTACAGATTCAACATGAACAGTTTAAAACAGGCAAGTAACAGTGCAACTTTAATTTTACAGCAAAACAGTGTAACAGTACAACTTAGGAGTGCATAACCTGGGGCTATCAATTTCTTTCAATTAATGCCCATCTCCTAGACCACACCACAGCCTGAATTTATTACTGTCAGCAGAAGACAGCTTAGGAAATCAGCAGCTGTTGGGAGACAGTGTGTAGCATGACCAATTACCTGGGGAATTCAGCAAGACAGAGGATCAAAGCCAGCTGTGCTGCTTAATCCTCTCTGCTGAGTATTTAAAAAATTTACCTGACTAGAGAGTAAAAGCAGAAAGCAGAAAATGACTGAGCTTTCCTTCCTTAGGCCTAAACAAGGAATGAACAATATTTTTCTCACTCAGATTAAGAACAGGATGTTTGGGAGTCCTGGTGGCAACTGGAATCTGTGAGGCTAGCTCAGGAAGAACCTAGCCCCAGGGTCTGTGCTTTAGCCTTCAGAGGATAGCACAGATCTTGCAGATGAAGCTGATGTTTCCCACCAGATGATTTTATCAGTCCAGGCAGACTTAAGCACAGTTTTACAGAGCTACAACAACAGAGGAACTTGCAACTTGTCCAGGATGAAATGTCACAGCACACCTGGAAGCATCACTGCAGGTGTGCATCATATTGAAAGCTGTTCCTGGCAAGGAGGTGATGGAAAAAGTAAAAAGTGAAACCTCTGGTGCTGCTCATGGCCACCAATACATTTTTGTTGAGGCAGTAATTGTTTGCTTTACATTTACTAATTGTTTTACAGATTACATGACAGAGAAGCTGAACTGGTGGGATACTGCAGCAGGTAACTGCAGCAGGATCTGGGTCAGAAAGAAGAATTCTTCTATGTAAAAAGTTTCAAGTATTAGATGGAACTTGTAGAAGTCTAAAATCTCAACCACTTCCCTAAAGAAAGACCAGACCCTGTAAAATAATACTGATCACACAGAGCTAAATTAGAAGAAACGCAACTGTTGGAAGAGCAATCTGAAAATGCAGGGAATATTAGCAGCCAGCTGACTTGTAACTGGCATCACACACCCTCCCAGAGGGAGGAGAGGGAAGGAACTGATGTCCCAGGGAGGCAGAAAGACAGATAGCTGTTGGGTGATCTACCCCCTGTGAGCATGTCTGTAGCTTGAGGAAATTCCATATTATGAACTGATTAGATACAAGAGGATTTAGGTTGGAAGTGAAAGGCATGGAAGGACTTTAACACATGGACATGGTAAAATATTAGGGATATTAGAAGTGCTATTTGTTGTCAGTATAAAGGAAACAGCTTCTTTATATAATTACATCAATTACTCCACGTAGAGGGTGGTTTCCCCAGGGAAGAAGAGAACCCTGGAAAAATGCCTTGGCAAAACCCCATTCAAAATGCCATAAGCAAGGAGCTTATTCACATGTTCAAGTATGCAAATGTTACTAGAAGGTTCCTCATTCTCTTTATTACCATAGATTAATTTTTGGTGCAGGAATTTTAATATTCTTAATTGCTGTCCCCCATTGGACCCTTCCCTCAGACCCCACCTTAACTCTCCACCCACACCAGGGTGCATAAGTACCCCTGCTTGACCCTGGCCTGGGGCTCTTTGGCCTCATGCCTTTAGCCCCTTGGTCCGGTTCACTCCAATACAGTGGACACCTTATTGTTTGTTATTTTTACATTATTAAATTGCTTTTCAGACAACTGGGTTGAAGCTGTCTCTCTCTCCATTAAGTTTCCATGGGGCTGAGTCCCAAGGAAACTCAAAGGGGTCTGATCATCTGGGCTCGGGCCCCCCAGGAGTTTCAACTCCATTATTCATATTTTTACAGCTAGATAAATATTTTAATTCCTGTTTACTGCCAGTAGCTTTAACGAACTGCTTTCTGTAATCCTGTTATAAATCTCACTCATAATACATTATATCTGATGTAAATTCTGAGCTTTCCACTGGTACTTCCAGTAATTCAGATTCCAGCTGCCTGTCATGCTCTGCAGGCCAGATCATTAATGTTGCTGGTCTTTTGAAGCCCCACTTGAAGTGACATTGTAGCCTGAGACTGCACAAGGATTTCAGGCAGAAATATTGGCAAGAACAGGCAACAAGCATCCTGCAGAGGCACCTCTGACTACACATCAACAACACACACAGAGCTCTTTAAAAGGTGCTTTTGTCAACCAAAATGCATAAATGAATCTAAGAGTTGGCAGTTACCTAAAGAACTTTCTGCAGAATTTTTAAGTGGAATTTCAATTACTTCAAAAGAAACTAATATACAAATATGGTATGTTTACATCGTTTGAGCAAACAAATTCATTTCTTTGAGCAGCTGTGGCTCCTGCAGCAGTTCAGGAGAACAACAATGGGTGGCACTTGGGGGGTTTTATCAGTTTCACACTCCAGGACTGTCAGGACAAGCCTGTCCATCCACCCCATTACAGCACAGGGAACTGAAGAGCTTTGGTGTTTGTCACAGCCTGCTCATACTCAATAATGAGGATCTGCAAGGAGAGAAATGCTCCAGAGCTGGTGTACTCACCCTGAATGGGAGCACTTGCTCTGCAACATGCAGGACAAACTTACACAGCTGGTAAAACCAACAGGTTGTTCCACAGGCACAGAGCAGCTGAAAGGAGCAAA
Organism: Phylloscopus collybita; assembly: GCA_027886175.1. Taxonomy (NCBI): domain Eukaryota; kingdom Metazoa; phylum Chordata; class Aves; order Passeriformes; family Phylloscopidae; genus Phylloscopus; species Phylloscopus collybita. The sequence goes on from JAJNNQ010000057.1 coordinate 9,299,533, forward strand.
CCTCAGAGCTCGAAACAGCATCATGTCCTCAGGTCCAAAGGCCTTTGTTCCTGGCAGCAGCAATTTTCCTTAAAAGCCTCCAGCACATACTCAGAGGGCTGCTGTGTTTTTAGGAGCTGTTTGTGCCTGTGGTAGGGTGACTTTATGATGCTTGTATCCCCAGTCGTCTGTTCCGTTTGTATTGTATATTAAGTTCTGTACCTTTAAAACTGGTTCTGGGAGCAAAGAGGGTGAAAGAAGCAGCGCGCAGTTTGTTTTGAGAAAACTGCCTGACTCCCACACATTCTTGTTCTGGCGTTCGTCTGAGGCACAGACAGCGGTGGGACAGAGATCTCCTGTGCTTTTAGTCAGTTTTAGCTAGCTGAGACAGAGAAGCTCCCTGGACTGGTTTTTGGTGTTTTTTTTTCCTTTTTTCTTGGGACTGTTTAAATCTGCTCTGGACTGAAAAACTCAGAGGAGCAGCGAGGGCTCGCACCTGCGGCCCACCGGGCCTGGACCTCCGGAGGTAGTGGGACTGGTGAGAGACTGAGTGAGCTGAGCTACACCCATAGCAAGGACTTTCTCAGTTTGCCATCTCTCTTCGGAGCAGCAAGAGGTTTTATTGTTTAATATTATTCATTCTTTGTGCTTGTGGGCATTTTGTTTGTTAATTAAATCGGTTTTTTCACTTTTCTCCGAGAGGAAGTTTTTCCCGGGCTGGCTGGGGGAGGGGCCTTTTGGGTTTGCTTTCCAGAGGAACTCTCTTCCGAGTTTTCCTCCCAAATTTGCCCTAAACCAGGACAGTGCCCTTCCCACACAGGAGCTGAGCTGGTTCCCTCTCACTTCTGACACCTTTTCCACTCCCAAGCCCACGTTTCCGTAGGCATCTGAGACCATAAGGACCCTGGGAAAGAACAGAATTCCTTGGGCTCTTCACAAGTTGTCCAGAACATCCCACACTGCTCCACTGCTGAGTCAGCAGCTTCCTCAGCATCTCACTTGGTTGCCTTCCACACCCCCTTCTGTGGCTGAAAAGGGCTGCAAACTCCTGACAACAGGTCTTGGCTGTGAAGCCACTCTGTACTCAGGACAGCATCAGTCTCAGGACCAAACCTCAGTTGGTCTCAGCTGGAAGGAACAGGACTGGCCAGTCACTGAGGTGGGACAGCTGCTGCAGGCTCAGGTCACAAATTCCTGGTACCTCAGCTGTCCCATGGAATGGCAAGGGATGGCACAAGCATCTGCTGCTTTTACTTATATAACAAGGAAGAAAGTGCACGAGCTTTCTTGCAGGTTTTATGTGGGACTGTGTTGCTTTTAGTGAACAGAGAACTGTTAAAGCCTTGGAAGCAAAATGGCTGTGCACATGTAATATACTGGTTATCTAATTCATTAGCCTGAGTAAATTTAGACCTTCATCTTTCAGTTTGTTAAAGTAAGATGGATACAACTACAGAACTGGTTCTTTTGAGCCAACAGGAGTTTTCCCTGTGATGCCAGCAAGAGTATTTGTACCCTCATGCCCCAGTCAGGTGTTGCAAAGGCCACGGGTGCTGCTAGAAGGATCTCCATGGCACAGATACCCCTGAATCAGGGACTGGCAAAACACCAAAAACCTGTAAAGCTAACACTGAATTAACAAACCATTTGCAATGCCTGTCAAGAGCAGAATATCAATCTATGTCGCTGTGGGACACGATCAATGAGACACGGAGTCGTGATTCAGAAGGCTGATGCTCCAAAAAGGGGCTGGTTTATTCTCAGAACCTATTTTTATACCTTTTTACAATGTGCCCACCTAAGAGGTGGGATACCTGGACCCATTGGCCACACCAAGGGTCAACAAGCAAAGTCCCTCCTCAGAAGAGGGAAAAGTGAAAAACAAGATAGTTTACATAGAGTGACCTTGTTTACTGCTTCGATCCCTGGGAAAGAGTTTAAGAAGAATGCAAACATGAGAAACAGTGACTACAAATCTATAACATAACTGCCTCTTAAGATGAAATATTTCGGTTGCATAAGAAGCAAGAAAATATGAAAATTTTCTGTCACACTTTGATGCTTCAGTTATCCCCGTGATGAATCAAAATAATTGCCTGGTCCAGCGTTTAGTATGACACTAAATACAGTGCTGGATCTATTGATCCTTTACATGAGCAGCTCTTTGAACCTCGAGTGCCTTCTTGCATCTCCTCACTTCCTACATTTTAAATCGTAGGAGGGAAACACATTTAAATGTCATATTTTGCCAGGGGGGCTGCTGCTTCATGCAATTTTTTTATTCATCTTTGCCATAGCATAGTGTTAGTGCTCAGGCTGGGTTTCTCTCATCATTTCAGTTACTGGTGGTGGTCTGGAGAATTTTTTAGCACATGAGAAAATTTTCCATGAAGCTGAATGGAAAGATTACTGAATTATTCCATGCCCCTAGCTACAGAAAGCCTTTAGAGGGTTGGTAACCTCTGGCTGCTGGCAACCCAGCACTGAATCCTCTCAACTCAGGGTTTTTCCTGTGGAAAATGTGCTCCTACAGGACCTTTTCTGTCCAGTTTCAATCAAGCCCTGACATGCTTCGGCTCTGCTCAGTCCCAGCAGTGGTGCCCATAGAGAGGCAGTGCTCCAGCCAAGCATCCCAAGTTCTGACATGATTTGGGTCCTCATCCCAAGCTCCAGTGAGTGCTGGGCTGGAAGGATTCTGGTTGCGCTCCTGTACCATGAAGGCCTCCTGGTATTTTAAATGTTTGAGCAGAGACAGATGTCTCTGAGTGAGGATTTTTGATGTGCTAGGACCTCATCAAAAGCAAGAGATGAAAGCCAAATGACCTCTGAGAGCTTTGATTTTGCACATGTAATTTTCATAGCAATCACAGAGGGGAAAAACTGCTTTATTTGAAAATCTGATTTTGAGATAACTAAAATAATTGTCAAATAAACACAGTGAGAAATCAGCAAACTTATGCAAACAATATTTCAAAATTCACTGGCCAGAACCAGAGAAATGTGCCTCTAACAACACTGTAAGAGGAGAGTATTGATTGCATTAACAGGGAATGATGTTGTGCAGCTGTACTGGTTTCACTCTGAGTATCTTATAAAGGACTTACAATCCAAGTCAGATAATGTTCATGCTTTAATTTTTATCCAGCTCTGACTTTAAATAGCTTTCCCTCAGAAAGAAAATGAAAAGATTTCAGAAACATGGTTTAATTCACAGAAATAATAAGACAAAACTCCTGCTGGAGTTAAAAGCCTCAATGTATTAAAACCACGGTAAACATTTCCTTTGAAGGATTTGATATTAAATCAAGTGTTGATCCTCCTGTGAACCTCCCAGACTGGAGACATCTCAGTCAGAGATGTTGGCTTGCTCTGAACACTTGGGTCCAGCTGGGTCAGAAGGGAAGACCTGCACATTCCAGCAAAAGGAAGAGCCCTCACCCAGACTGAGAGCACATTTCTTGGGAATTGCTTCAGGAGTCAAAGGCACATCCTGCTGCTGTCTTACATGTTGGTCCTAACACTAAATCTTCCCAAAAATATAATTTTTATTTTCTTATACATCCCCTGCCACCTCTGGTTCTGCTCTTCTTCCTCATTTCCTACCTTCAAATACACCTTCCCTCACCTGGAATCAGCCACCTGAGCAGCACCACGGGAGGTGAGTGGGTCACCTGGAGCTCCCAGAGTGGCATCTGTGTCCCCCTGAGCCATCGGTCACAGACAGGAGGAGTCACCTGGCCTCAGCCAACACAGCTGCTTCAGAAAAACAGGGACAGCACTTAATGCCACAGGCCATAAGTGAAAGAAACAAACCTAAACCTTTGGATATCTGAAGGCCAGGCACAATGGAGAGGGTGAAAGATGATGCAGCTGGACAGAAAATCATTAAGAGTGAGGGATTTTCGGCAATATCCATCCTGCCCCTTGCTCCTCTCCAATTACAACAGCATAACATCAATTTCTGGGCATTGCTCCATGGGATGAGAAAGCTGTGAAAAGACTGTGCATCATGCAGGAAGAATATGGGGGCTTAAACACAATGTGCTAATCACATCCATCCATTGTACTCTTACCTCCCCATTGAGGTGGCAGGAAGATGTTTAGCTCTGGGGTCCTTTCTGGAACCCTCCAGCAGACCCATCCTCAGCCCTTCAGGCAGCAGATCTCAATCACCTTAAAAAGCAGGTGACCCCAGCAGCCTTCCTTCACAACACCTGGGAAGTTGTGACCAACTCTCCCATGACACAGGTGTGTGCTTGGGACCTCCCAGTGCTGCAGTGGGCAAGGGGAAGGATCATGACAGTGATAAAATATTCTTGCCATAACAGCAACCAGGCTGCCCAGTTTCAACAACACCCCAGTGCTCCAGAGGCAGCAGGTTCAATAAATAACCCCTGCAAAAAATAATAATGACAGTTCTTTCTTTTCAATGACACAACAGCAAGTGAGAAGACTTTTCAATAAAGTAACAGAGCCCTTAGGTTAACATAGATTAACAGCAGAGGTTTATTAAGTGTGAATCATTTCCTCCTTATTGTCTTCAAACGCATTAGAGTGTGCTTTTCTTTTTTGTAAGCCGAATGTGTAACTGGCATTATTAGTTTCCTCCTCTTCTCTCCCTCTCATTTGGTTTTTAATTAGAGCATAGAGGGGGGAAATGCATATTTGATATGGAGAAGAACTGGGGAGGGAGAATAATAATTCTGACTCTTTCAATTATTCCTGCTCAAGATGAGCCAGATTTCCATGTCCCCACAGCCGGAGCAGCTCCGAGGCACAGCCAGGACTTGCTGTGCCCACGGGGCTCTGCCCTGGCTTTGTCCTGGTCAAAAGCATTTCCCAAACCCTCAGCCTCACCTGGACACTGTGGCTCTTGGCAACTTGTCACCAGCAGAGTGCTGCTTCAGGCTGAGCCTCCCTTTCCTGGCAGCTCCTTACTACCAGGGAACCTTTGTGTGCTGCAGGAGCCATCCTCCAGCCTCACATATCTGTTACCAGGTGTGGAGGGATCTGTGTGCTCATCTCAGCTGCTCTCTCCTGAACTTCTGGTTTCCTCCTTCTCAGTCCCCTTTCAAGGCTGTATCTCCCCAGCCAACCTGTCATTCCCTTACCCAGCTGGGGGACATGCACATGCCCCAGTCTCTTGCCCCATGCTGAGCGGCACTCACTGGACCATGTCACAAAACTGCAGGCCCAGGCCTTGGGCCAGGGGCTTTCTCAGCCTCCTTTTCCTTCCACCTTTACTCTGGGAAAAAAATAAGATTAGAATTGATAAAGCTGCAATGATCTTTGAAAACCTGTTTAGTTTCCATCACTCAACAGGTACTTCAGGAGGGCTTTTGTGCAGAACATGCTTAAATGTAATTATTATTGCTGAATAATGTATTTCAGGTGGTGTATAGTGTTTGCAAAACACCATCACATGTATGGAAACCACAAGATATAAATGCTGTATGACCAGGGCTCCATCAGTTCATTCCATATTGTTTTGCCAATATATTTGCTCCAGCAACTCAAATGTTTAATTCCAGCTTGGTTTCATTCATAAACATGACTTTATCACAAAAGCATTTTTACAAAGTGGGTGTTACACTGACAATCACTTCCAACACGATCTCTTAACCAGCAAGGTTTTCAAGAAAATGCATTTGCAAAGGCAGCAAGCAGAGAAGGGGTTTGGAGCACTCTGATGCTCACTGTAATGCAGGAGGAGAGGGGGCTGATGCTCCCAGACCTTCACAACGAAATTCTGAGAGCCAAGCTCCAACCCCTCCAGCTCCACCCTGGCACAGCAGGGCCAGCCCCGCTGCCACCCCGAGAGCAGCCAGCAGGGACAGCACAGAGTGCCCACAGCCAGCAGAGCCAGCAGGGACAGCAGAGTTCGCTGCACTAGGAGTAAGGGGCTCGGCCGTGCTCAGGAATTACACGTGACAAATGAATTTGCCTCAGCTGTGGGTTCAGCATGCACGCAGCCCACTCAGTCATTTTGGGGCCTCTAATTGCATGTAAGCAAATACAGACATGGATTAGAGAAATCCAGACTGCCACAGAACATGAGAACTTGTCGTTCCTTCTCATGTTTAAATCTCTCCCTATTTTGTAGAAGCCTGAACACCTTGTCAGTCCTCTTAAATACAAGCTATACAAGTTCTGAGGCAACACACTTGCAGGAGATAATTTATCTCAAGCATACAATTAATTTCAAATGGTATTAATATTTTCCCCCACAGAGAATGGTGCAGCTGTTCTCACCTGCCAATACCTGTGTGCTCCACACTCCCCAGGGAAGAGAAGGATGTGATCTGGAGAAGTGCTGCCAGCTGTGCCCCAGACCCCAGTACTCACTCCTTCCCTGCCATTGCAAGGTCCACACGGACAGCTAAAGCTTTGCTGGCAAAACCCCAGGGCAACAGGCTGATTTTAAACTGCAAGAACTTGCAAAATATCTCACTGAACTTTAGGAAAAAGGTAGAAACGGGCTCAGGATTACAAAGAACAGGTTTGGTTACATCAAACAGAAAATTGGAAAACTTTTCCCTTGGTTGCTTCCCTGTTACCTCTAAAAGTGCCACCTCCAGCTGGGGAGCAGCAGGGACAGCTTTTCCCTGTTTAGCACACAGTTATAGGGTAAGAACCTTGTTGGTATCCCTCTTCCCTGTATGCAAGTGGGGAGGGAAAATGTGGCAGAGACAATGCAAACTTGCTCACTTTCTGTCAGAGTAATGGAGACTTCTGAGTTAAAAAAATAATAAAAAGGAAAAAACACAGAGTACAGTATTCCCTGGAAACCAATAACTTGCATCCTCTATTATATGCAAGCTCCATGTGACAGAAAAGCTTAATGTCAGAGCTATAGTAAAGACCTTTTCCCCAAAGCAGATGCAAGAAGCAGAGAAGCAGGATTTCTGCTAACTCCAACAAGACTTGAAAGAGTCCCTAAGTTCCTGATGGCTCTCAGGCAGTCAGAAGGAAGAGTTGGGTTTAACATTTTAGGAGCAAGACTCTGAAATCTGACTTGTGCTTTCATGAGCCTCAAACACAACCAGATCGTGTATAAGCACAGGTGTACTGTGACATTCTGGGAGGTGATACCAGCACAGAGCTGTAAGGTGCTTCAAATATAGCCAAAACATTTGGTGTGCAGAGGAGGAGCATACAAAGAGAAAAAGCACAGAGCTGATAACCTCCCCTTACCCTGCCTGGTGCTGCAGGGAAGCAGGGCAAAGAGATTGGCTGTCCTGCCCTTCATCTCCTCCATTCTCATCTTACACCCAAGATTTACTTTGGAAGAGAGTTTCCAGTTTTAAAAACTAAATAGCTGCCCAAATCAAAAATCTGTTACCTCCTCTAAAACCAGCTAAAGACTGAACTTGGTGGGCCTGTGGGAAGCTCACACAGCAGCACTGAGGGATGTGGCACAGCAAACACTGGGAGCACTCTGGCAAACAGCTGATTTGTGGCATTGCCTCTGCAGCTCAGCCAGGCGAAGGCTGCACTTCACAAGATGCTATCTTCCACCATCCCCTGTATGTTTATTGTCCCAATCCAATTTCGTTTATCCTTTTGATTTGTAAATGAACAAAGCCTGCAGAATTTGTAAACCAGAGTTTGCCCAGCAGTAGTCCTCATTTTCTATAATAAAAGATTGTAAAGCATACAAGCAAAATGTAAGGCATTACGGAGGACTACAAAACCAAGACATTACTGATGAGCAGGGTGCAAAGGGAGAAGTCTCTGCAGCAGTTGATAGACAAAAAGTCACTCATATCATTAAAGTCTAATGAGTATGAAGGCAACTTCAGAAATGCCAGAGCACGTACATGGTTTTTGATGCAGTGTTCTTTGGAGGTAGATTTGATGCTTTTCTAAACAGAATAATTTTTCCACATAGTATTTGGTATTGATGTGCAAAACAGAACCATCACAGTAAGAGCTGAGTCTCAGCACTGAGAATTCCTCCTACCTGTGACCTTCAGATATTCTGTAGGTGATGAAAGAATAGAAAAAATATCAGAAAACTCTCATCACCCCATCCCTTAGCCATGGACCCTCTCCTAAAACTCAATCCCTAATCTCATATATTCAACTTCTAGTCCACCCCAGTGGAGCATACATTTAGATATTGTTCTACTTCACTGCTCTTATTCCAGCATGGGCCACTCGCTACAGCACCACTATAAAATGGAGAGACATGCATTCAAGTCCCTGCCCTGCAGATTTCCTGTGTGTCTGACATTTCGTCTCAGACACATCCCAGAGCCTCAGTTATACAGGCAGAGCAGAGACTGGCCCGAATTTCAAAGAATGGTTGTTATTTGGTTTATGAGCATTTGTTTTACCTAATGTGAGCTGGAGGGAGGGTGGGGAAGAAGGGGCTACCAATGCATCTGCTGGCTGCATCCCATTGGGAAAAGCTGCATGTGGCACATTCTGATTTGAATAACTTAATCACAAAATCGATTTCTTTTCTAGTTGCAGGATGGGCTGTTCAAGACAACTGGTTTTCTCTAAAGGCTCCTAAGTCTCCTTCGGAGAAACAAGGAATCACATCCAGAAGCCTCCATCCCCAGAGCATGTAACTAAGCACTGGGAAGGGGCTGCTGCAAGGCAGAATTGCAGGTAGGCTCACAATCATTCTCCTGAGCATCCCAGCACAGTCTGGTTTGGCAGACTGGTGCCAGCCCACTCCTCCCATCTTTGAGTGCCCCCAGACCACCTGGATGGGAAAACACACTGCTCTGGGCTCATCTCATACACAGCTGCCTCTGCACTGACAGCCTCTTTCTCCTTCATCAGCTCCTTCTTGGTCAGGGTTTTCTCTTTCATTCTTTTGACTGTAACTGTGCCACCCCACTGTCCCCTCTGCAGTGCCTGCCCCTCTCACAGCCCACGAAGGGCCCAGGCTGCACATCTGCAGCCCAGTCTGGGCACCAGGGCTCAGAATGCAGCCTCCTCCTCCGGGATGGAGCTGAGCATTCCCTGCCGAGCATCACCATCTGCAGCCCAGCCCAGCCCAGCCCTGCTGCCCACAGGGATGCTGGCCAGGAGGGCTCGGAGCAGCAGCCTGGGCATGTGATGGATGGCTCGGTTCACTGCTGTGGCCTCTGCAGCCTCCCTGGAGATGAGAGCAGTGATCTCATATTCCAGACATGATGACTCAAGTGCAGAAGTGAGCCCAGCCCCACGCTGTTAATGCAGCAGTTAAACATTTCACCAGCACTATAACTCATGGTGGGGAGGCTGTATTGGTGTCCTGCAGCACCACGGGGTATTGCAAGAGCCCAGCTCTGCAGAAACTGCATCTGAGCAGCGATTGCAGAAGGCAGTAAGAAGCTAAGTCCTGACTGCCTGCGTACAATTTTATGTATTTCTGCAAAACAAAACCAGAATGCTATTCTGTGGTTTTGGAGACGGCCAAGACAGAGTGCTTCAAAAAACTTCAGGAGGCTTTAAGTATCAGCACCTCGTTATCTAAAAGTCTCTCATACCTTTTCTCTGTTGCAATCTCACAGACAGCTACACACAGCTCTGGCTCTTTCACTCCTTCCTTTCTTTCCTTCTACAGTTCCAGCTCACTCCTTCCTGTCCCTAGCACAGCCACCTAACCCTTTCTGTCCCTTGCACAACCTCCTGTCCCTTCCTTCTCACAGCACAGCCAACAGACTCAAACTCTCTACCTGCTAACTCACTCTTTATCACACCCATAGCTGGGAGGGCAAGGCTGTTCCCATTTTTGGATAATTAACACAGCAGCAATATATCAAGGGCAAGTCTGCCCTCAGCACTATCTATATGTCTCCCCACAATCTGTCTCGCTACACCATTCTAAGGAAACAAGAAAGTTACCTGGCATCACATGCTGACTACACCATATACTAAGTGAAGGTAAGGAATAAAGCTCCTGTTGGCTGCTAAACCTGATTTAGAGCTCTAGTTTTTATTTAATCACCCTGTCAAAAGGCAGAAGCACTAAGGACTGACCTCTTCCAGTGGCTTTTCCTCTGACCACCATCTTCTCCAGCCCTCCAGTGATGTCAGCCCTCTCCTGGAGTGGGTGACAGAGGCAAACTGAGGTTTATTGGAGTAAAGCCTCCTTCATGCACAGTTTGAGCTGATCTGGTGTGTTGTCTGGGGTTTTGCTGTTCTCCTCTGTCTCTTTAAGGAGTTTTCTAAAGTTTCAATTTTAGCCTTCTGTGTTTACCTTTTGCAATGGAGTCAGATACAATTTTACATAAACAACCTTTTGTTATTGTAAAATGTAACAATGTTTACATTCTTCTCATAAGGAGGAGACTGCTGATGGACTGTTGGGTTGCCCAGTGTGGTTGAAGAGGAAGATTTTCTTCCTCCAAACCATGGTCACTGCTGGAATTCGATAAATGTTGAAGTTGTAAATAAACCTCTCTCTTTTCTGCCTTGGACATTGCAACGTGTGGGTGTCATTTCTTTGTGTCGTGTGCGACACTTGGTGACCGCTGAGTGTTTGTGAACAGAGGGGTGAGGTCTGGTGACTGCCTGTGTTACGGCTGTGGGTGAGATCTGGTCCGTATCGAATTCACGGGCTCTGCCGGAACCTGGATCTGCTGCAGCACCCTCTGCCCATGCTGCGGCGGCCAGTGATGCTGGGCTGCTGACAGGCGCCGGCTCTGCCGAGGCTGCAGCAGATGCGGACGCTGTGGCGTTTGGCGCGAATGGTGATGTGGCCAGCAGGAGACCAGTGATCGCCTGGAACCGCGGGCCTCGGGCTGCTGATTCCCCCTCCCCGGGTTTGTGGACACTTCCCCCGTGTCAGGTGACCGTATGCCCGAGGGAATACAGACGATTCTGGCGAGAAGTCAAAGCAAAGGTCGAAGAAATAATTGATGGTGCATTTGCAAATCGCCTCCTGGAATGCGGAGATGGCTTCTCTGGCCCTGATGATGCTGCAGGGGGCGCGGTATCGGGTGATGTTGACCCGACTCCCAGTCAGGCATCTGCCTCTGTCCCTGTGGGGTCCACAGGGCGAGACTTAGCAGATGCTGCTGCCTCATCGGGGCGCTACCAGGCTTTCCCTGTGTTTAAGGGTGTTACTCATAACACCTATAACCCTTTGTCGTGGAAAGCTATGCTGGAACTCTGTGATAAAGTTAGAAAATATGGTCTGGCGTCTGTTGAAGTCATGCAGATGCTCCAAGTGATTGCTGCTGATTTGCTGACACTTTACGACATCCAAAGTCTGGCTCGTATTCTTTTTTAGCCTGCAGAATACGACATCTTTGAGTCTAAATGGACTCAGTTGGCAGTCAGGGCGGTCGAACAGAATACCACACTGGGTCCACAGGACCCCAGGCGTGTGATTGACACTGATGTGCTGCTGGGCACAGGCAATTATGCCTGTCCTGATGGGCAGGCTGGCTTTGATCCCCTTGTGGTAGCTCAGTGCTGGACAACAGGTATGGCAGTGTTAGTTCAGACCATAGAACTGGCTGCTCTAAAACAGTCCTTTGTGGCTATTATCCAGGGGGCTAATGAGTTTTTCCTGCAACTTACAGACAGGCTGACTGCCTCTGTGGAGAAGCAGGTGGCAGATCCTGAGTCAAGGCACCTTCTGCTTAAACAGCTGGTGAGACTCAACTGCAATGCTGATTGCAGGAGGATCATAGAGGCCCTTCCTGGTGATCCTTCTGTCACCCAGATGGCAGAGGCCTGTGCGAAGATAGGTACCTCAGGTCATGCGATAATTGCTCAGATGGTGCAGCCTGCTGTGGCAGCCACGATGCAGCCTGCTTTGGCTCCTGCAGTGCAGCCTGCTGTGGCTCCTGCCATGCAGCCAGCCTGGACGGTGCCGCAGGGCTGGCAGCAACAGCAGAGGAATGCTCAGGCCAGCAAGAAACATAGAAAGAAGGTACAGGAGGACACGGGTCCCGAGTGTTGGTGTGGACAACCGAACCATACAAGATCTGTCTGTAAGGCAACTGTTCATGTTAATGGCCAGGCCTTGCTGGGCTTGGGAAACGGGAAGCAGAGCACGAAGGGGAGACGTGCCCAGACACAAGCTTCTCTCCAAGCCCCGCAGCCGATGGAGGTCTGCTTAGCCGGCTTGCAGCCAGCATCCGCAGCCCAGCAGGTGTTGATGTTGGCACAGCAGCAACAGTTGTTTTAGAATCTTGCAAAATACACAAGGTCCCTCTGGATGCCTTTGGTCCCTTGGGTGATGGCATGAGTGCCTTTGTTATGGGGCGGTCGAGTGCCACCATCCAGGGCATCATTGTGCACATGGGGCTCATTGACATGGATTTTACAGGACAAATTTCTGCCATGGTCTCCACACACCGCCCCCTCCCCCCCCCCCCACTATCCCAAAAGGGACAGGGATTGCTCAACTTGTCCCCTTTAGGTCCTCTGTTCTCAGGACAGTTGACCGATCATGGGGAGACGGTGGCTTTCGATCCACTGGGCTGCCTCAAGTTCACTGGACTGCTGTCCTGACCAAGGAACATCCCGAGACGCTGTGTACCCTGTCTAACCTTGGTGCGACGCCACCGGAGAGCCATCTCCGCAGGCTTCTTGACACCGGCGTGAACATCATGATACTGTCCCTTGCTGCTTGTCCCCCAGAGTGGCCCCTGGATCCCATGCAGACGCCTGTCGCGGGATTGGGAGGAACTGCACGATGCTACGTGAGCCAGCGGCCCGTGTTGATCACAAACCTGGAGGGACAGACGGCCATGATTTGGTCTCATGTTACTTCAACTATTGCTAACCTCTGGGGGAGGGATGTTCTGTCCACGTGGGGGGTGCGCATCAGGACGGATTTTTGATGGGGGCCACTGGGATGAAGGGCGCAGAGTGTCCTAGGCCTCCTTTACGGTGGCTGGTGGATGAACCCATCTGGGTCAACCAGTGGCCCCTCCCTCAAGACAAATTAGTCGCCCTTCGAAACTTGGTGCAGGAGCAGTTGGACCAGGATCATCTGGAACCTTCTACCAGTCCTTGGAACACTCCTGTCTTCTGCATCAAGAAAAAATCTGGGAAATGGAGGTTGCTACAAGACCTCCGAAAGGTCAATGCCATGATGGAAAGCATGGGAACACTTCAGGTGGGCATGCCGTCGCCTACCATGCTTCCTGCGGATTGGCCGGTCCTCATCGTGGATTTGAAGGATTGTTTTTTTACAATTCCTTTGCATCCAGATGACAGACCAAAATTTGCCTTCTCGGTGCCAGCAATTAACAATGCTGAGCCTACACAGTGATATCAATGGAAGGTGCTGCCCCAAGGGTGTCGAAACTCACCTGCCATATGCCAAGCGTATGTGGCCCGTGCCTTGTCTGGAGTTCGCAAGCAGTTTCCTGATGCCCATCTTTATCACTACATGGACGACATCCTGGTGGCTGCATTCACTCAGGATGAGCTGCTGAGGATACAGCCTAGGTTGCTCGATGCCTTGCATTCTTATGGGCTGCAGGTGGCTCCAGAAAAGGTTCAACAGCAACCTCCTTGGAAGTATTTGGGGGTCAAAATTCTGGAATGGACAATCCAACACCAGGAGGTGCAATTTGTGCATTCTGTGAAGACACTCTCCAGAAACTGGTACGTGTCCTCATGTGGTTACGTTCGTACTTCGGACTGACCGACGCACAGCTGTCTCCTCTGTATGACTTGCTGAAAGGAGACTGATTTAAAATCACCTCGCACATTGACCCGTGAGGCATGTCAGGTGCTGGAGGAGGTTCAGCAAGCTGTTTCTGCTTGCCAGGTTCATCGCATTGATCCGTCCGTTTTTGTCACTGTGTTCATTACCACTCCAGATTTGCATCCCACAGGTATCATTGGCCAATGGAGTGAAAAATGGTCTGATTCCTTGCACATCTTGGAATGGGTCTTTCTGCCCCATCAGCCGCAGAAGACGGCAACCGCATTGTTTGAGCTAATTGCTCGCTTGATAGTCAGATGCCGGCAACGGTGTTTGCAATTGATGGGTGCGGATCCCACAAAGATCATACTCCTGGTACAGTGGGAAGATTCTGACTGGAGCTTTGCAAACAGTGTGTCCCTGCAAAGTGCTCTGGAAAACTTTTCAGGGCAGATTGCTTATCATCTGCCCAGCCACGAGCTCCTGAAGGTGGCAAAATGTACACAGATGTCTTTGCGGCCCAAATATAGCCAGGAACCAGTGCAAGGACCTGCCGTCTTGACTGATGGTTTGGGGAAAGTGGGAAAGGCCATTGTTACTTGGATGGATGGATCTGAGTGGCAGGTCCTGGAAGGTCATGAGGATGGGTCAGCCCAGTTGGTTGAGTTGACGGCTGCTGTCATGGCATTTGAGAAATTTTCCCAGGAACCTTTCAATTTGGTCACAAATTCTGCCTATGTGGCCGCCATTGCACAGTGGATGGGTTATTCAGTTTTGAAGAAGGTCAGTAATCCTGCCCTGTTTCAGTTACTGCAGACCTTGTGGGGTGCGATCCAGGCCCGAGTTCATCTGTACTATGTTCTGCATGTAAGGAGTCACACCGAATTGCCAGGGTTTGTAGCGGAAGGTAACGCGAGGGCTGACAAGTTGAAGTGTTCCCCTTCCCTCAGCCCCCGAGGCCAGCTGCTAGCTCAGATTTAAGGAGGTTAGGGTGAGGGGAATCTTCAGGATAGGGACATAAAACCAAAAGAGGCTCTTACCCTGAGATGTGTTCCAAGGTTTATTTCCAAGAAGGGATCCCAAGGCGAAAGAGGCCCAACCCCGGAGGGAAAGGGGGTTTTATGCATTTCAGGGTAGGGGGCGGGGTTACCTATGGCCAAAGGCCATAGGTCAGAGTCAAAGGGCAGGTAGGGTTTCACAGGGAGAGGATGCCAAAGGGATACAACAAGTTGGCTAACCCAGCGTGGGTAGCACCTCAGCCTGACATACTCGCGCAGGCCAAGGCATCGCATGGGATTTTCCATCAGAATGCACATACCTTGCAGAAGCAGTTTCACTTGACACCAATTGAGGCTCGTGGCATTGAGTCTTGTGACGGCTGTCACACGCTTGCTGCGCCTTTGCCCTCAGGGGTAAACCCCAGAGGCCTTAGGGCCTTGGAGCTTTGGCAGACTGATGTCACCCAGATTGCCGAGTTTGGCTGGCTCAAGTATGGGCATGTCACGGTGGACACGTTTTCCTCTGCAATGTGGGCTTCTGCTCACACTGGAGAAAAGGCCCGCAATGTCATTGCCCACTGGAGGCAGGCCTTTGCCGTTCTAGTTTCAGTTTTAGCCTTCTGTGTTTACCTTTTGCAATGGAGTCAGATACAATTTTATATAAACAATCTTTTGTTATTGTAAAATCTAACAATGTTTACATTCTTTTCATAAAGAGGAGACTGTTGATGAACTGTTGGATTGCCCAATGTGGTTGAAGAGGAAGATTTTCTTCCTCCAATCCATGGTCACTGCTGGAATTCGATAAATGTTGAAGCTGTAAATAAACCGCCCTCTTTTCTGCCTTGGACGTTGCAACATGTGGGTGTCATTTCTTTGTGTTGTGTGCAACACTGGTACACTACAACACACAGCCACGTGGCTCCCCAGCTCCTGTGTCAGTGGGAGAGGTGGCTGTGGGAGTTAACACTGCAACTATCATAACAGAAATGTTCAAAACCAGCAGATAATTTTAGCACCAGCATAAAAGAAAACCCAACAGCCTATCTTTTCTCTCTAGAGTTCACAGGATGAGAATATATCATGGCTGCATGTATTAATACTCAGGACAAGTACGAATGCAATCTGGTCTAAACATCTATTTGAATTACCTTTGGTTACCTTGAGCTGGTTCAGAAACTGATTGGTTAGGGGATTCTTAATAGGGAGGAAAAGAGACACTGATTTCATTAAAAGCTACAGTTTGCTTTCTATTTAAACTCTCCATGTCTTCATTTTTAAAATAACATTCCCAAAAATTACTTTTCCTTAAATAAAGTGTTGGGGGGTTTTTTGCTTGGTATCAATCACTGTCTTTTTATATCACTAGGATGAAAATCTAGTGTTTCATTTTTGATTTGAGACAGTGGTCTGACATCTGGAGAAATGTTCTCTTTATAGAAAAAAAAGCCCTGATAACAGCTCAGCAAAAGACAGTTGGTACCTACCTGGCTGCACATGGAATACCACCATATCCCCCAGGAGTACGGCAGCTGACTTTCCTGGCCATCAGTAACTTCTGGGACTTTTCCCTAAATCATATTATTTTGGCTGAGAAAAAATTAGAGAGGAAAGGTTTAAGCACCACAGTCTGTGAATAAACACACTTTTGGCAGAGGCACACAACACCCTGCAGCATCTTGTTCTAAAGCAGTGACCCTGTGGAGACAGTGCCCACCCTGACTGCCACAGCCCCTCTGCAGAGCAAGCAGTTTGTCTCAGTCACCAACACACTTCATAGGGACATCTCTATCATCTGTGGGCATCTAGCACCTAACAAAGACTCTTAAAATGCTAAAATTTGATTGGGGTGGGAGGGGGGAAGATGCAGAGCACTCAGACATCAAGAAGCAGAATTTTAAACTAAGACTTTTTTTTCCAGAGAGAGGAGCCTCGAGGAGCCCTACAAGAAATCTCTGCTGTTGCATTTCCTGAGGGGTTGGGGGAAGAGAACAATGAGCTGCAAAGCAGCCACACTCACAGGAGACACCGGTGTTCTCTGAATCCAGATCCCTGCTCTGCTTGAGGCAGTTTGGTCTGCTGGACTAAAACTGGTTCCCCAAAACCACAGCCACTTCCCTGCCAGTGCAGCCCATTGCTGTGAGCCTCATGCCACCCCTCTCCGGGGACAGGGAAAGCACAGCAGGTCTCAGAGCATGGAGAATAAAAGCAGGGACCAAGGCTTTCAACACACAGATTTTAGTATTTAATACTTACAGAGTGGTAAGCTCTTTTCTTTAAGGAAAAGAACTCCTAGGAGAAGGATTCCTCTACCTCTCCCATATATTATCTTATAAAACACTACAGATATTCACAAAAATTTATTTCTCTACATTAAACTCCTCAAGACATTGCTTAAGAGGAAAAAATCCACACAAGTAAAATGGTTACATTTATACATTAAACATAATGAAACATAATGCACGTATGAGATGCCTGTGAAATATTTATGTGCACATTTATTTTCTTGTAAATACCTTCTCCATTAAGATTCTGGCTTGATCCTTTGTATAAGATGCCTTTTTTCCTGTGAAGTGCAGCCACTGGAGAATTATCATTACGATTTGGGACAGCTCATGTAACGACACGTAGACTCCAATCCTCTTGGAGGGCATATAGCAAAGTTTATTGAAAGACAGATTCATATATACAGTGTTTCAGTACAATGAATAGGATTGGTAGTTTAGAGCCTACAGCTCTTTGTAAACATCTTTGTCAGTAAAGAAGTTGGAAAAACACCAGGTGTCAGGAGGAGGCTATCTACAGGGATTGTTTTTGGTTCCTCCTTAGAATTTCCCAGGCCAGAATGAGAGTGCTGTGTACTTAGCTTTCTCACAGGTTTCAAACCACTGCCTGGAGCCTAAGAATCTATTTTCTGACCATTGTCAGTCCCCACAGAGAATGGCAAATATAATTTTTCTCTCAGTTAAGAGGATGACGATGATGCCCAATACATCAATGAAATTCCAGTCTGTGTTAGCATCACTGATGGAAAAGGAAATTGGATTCTACTGGCTAATCCATTGTTAATGGTTTCACTTCAGAAATACACTTAGGCTTCATTATGACTTCTTGCTATTGCAAATGGTTTAAGCTTTGGGAAAAATATTCTTGGAAGGATCAATTATCAGCATGGCACCTTCTAATATTTTGATTTATTTATTTTTCACAGGGAAGAGACCTCAAACCCAGGCTTGGCTGGAGGTCAAACAAGTGCCATTGCCTCAACCTCCCTGCAGCAAACGAGGCAAGTTTTCATAGGCTGAAATCCCATCTATGGGAAGGGCTCAGTGCACTGTAATTTCACAGAATGAAACTCTTGATTATCTTTATTAGTCCTGAACAGTGTGATCTTGGGCTGCACCACATGCTCCTCATAACAATGTGGTTTTGAAGCAAAACTTTCATGCTAGGGACCTGTGTCCACAGGACAATGTGACACCAAGGTAGAGATCTTTCCAGATATGGGTTATTATTCTTCTCTGGTATTCTTCCCTGGCTGTGACTTGAAAGCCTCCATTGCTGCTCTTCCTCTCAGATCCTGTTCAGGCTGATTTGTTGTAGCAGCTAGTTCTGCACATGTACTTAGAGCTACATTTCAGACATCTGTTAAATAGGAGATGAATATGAGGGTGGCTGAGCAGTGAGTCAGGACCTCACCACACCTCCCACCAAACATCCCACCGTGAGAAGGGTCCTACTGCTCCCTGCTGCACTTCTCTGCTCAACAGTCTGTCAGATGTTCACAGCAGTAAAGCACCAGGTCCCCTAAGTAAGTCCCAGGGGAAGGTCCTTAGAGGGCTGAGATCTCCCTGGAAGAGTTATCCACTCACAACATGAGCCTGGCAGGAGTGTAAGCTACTCTAGTCGACTGGAAAATATTAAATAACCAGACAAGACATTAAGGTAAATTCAGTACTAGGTGGAAAATGGAATTGCCTGGGAATATGATTTATAAACAAATATTGACCCCTAAGGCTTTGCTCTGGTCAGAGCCTCTTGAGACTCCTTGGGCTTGCACCAAAGCCTGGCAAGGGTAAGGCTCCATGCTGGACGTGCTTGAAGGGAAAAGTGGGTAATATACAGTGCAGAATTTCCCAGCACAAAATAAAGTTTCATGTTTTCTACCCAGCTCCACAGGAAATTTTTTTTCAGTATTATGCATTAGTTGAATTTTAGAGTGGTTCAAGTAAATAGATCACAAATAGCAAAGGAAATGTGTTTCAATGACACATGAATATATGCATGAATCCTTGCACATATTTTTATTTTGCTAAGAATTAAAATGTTGTCCTCTGGCATCTCTTGTTGTTTGCTGTAAATCTCAGATGAAAACACAAACAGGAAAGGACACAAAGCTCATTGGCAATCCTGAGGAAACACTTCAGCAGCCCAAAAGGCCAAGATTACCCAAGTCTGCCTGAAGGATCCTTATGCAAATAATTAAGCAGCAGCTGGACAGCTCAGAATTGTGGAGTGACATTCAAACTGGACATCCCAGATGGAGACAACTCACAGAGTCCAAGTAAATGCACTGTATTTGTTGAGTTGAATCCACATGTGCTTCCCCATCGGCACCTGCCTTAGCCTCTCTCTTCTTGTACCTGTCACCTTACTCATCTCCCCCTTCTCAGCCTCTCTCAACCTAACAGAGAGCTGCAAGGTGTATAGGCCATGTCCATATTATATAGTCATTTTTGTCATATTTTGCTCTAGATAATCCCTAATCTGCTTCTTTTAACATTCCCTGCATTGTCTGCATTTAAACAGAATATGACACCAGGGAAAGTGAAAAAGATGGTATTTGAAAAAAACAACTTAATGACTAAACTATTTGTTTGGCAATTCAGAAGGAACAGAGTTCTAAGTTTTCCCAAAGAATATCAAATGCTTTGATTATAAAACAACATCTGGATTCCCCATGGAAACATTGATCTGATGGGAATGTCAGATGCAAAGACACTACCAGATACACACAATTCTACATTCAGTCCAATTCAGCCCCTTGGAGCTGGGGAGTCCTGGATGCTAAATCACTCTGCCAGAACACTGATCCATCAGACAAATAGCTCTACTTGGCCACAATTCAGTCTTGTTTGGAAATTCACAGCTCAGCATAGATTGCAAATCTGCCAGTGGCACAAGAAATCTTGTATTTGTCTGAGCAATGGTCAAGAATCTTACCTTTACTGGAACAGAATCTTGGGATATGGTCAAGTAATTGGCTTTAACTCACAGGCATTTCCAGACAAACTGATGTTTGTCCTACCTGCACACCATGCCTGCACTGTGCACCCTCAGAGCATGTTTCCACTGATGCAACCAGAGGTCAGGTGGCAGAAAAAGAAGGTAACTTACTCAACATCACTTTCTACACCCCTCCTGAACTGCAGTGGAAATAAGACAAAAAGAAATTTGAAATGCTTTAAAGCAAACACAATTTTAGCTATGAACCACATATTTTGGCCATGAACAGCACTGAAATGCATGGTTCTTTGAGGTATCAGACCACAGCTAAAACTCTCTGATGATGTATGTGCAAAATAATCTCACTACTTGCATTTAGCTTTCTTATCTGTTTTACAGCTATTAACTCTTCTGCCAGTGGTACTTGCTGAGATTAATTTTCAAGCAATATAGAGCTAATGTGCTCTCTCCTCAGCTGGGCAACCACAGCTCCCAGGTCACAGTGCCTCTTTCCTCTGCTTCAGGGAACTGTGCTATAAGGAAGAAAAGTCCTTCTCTGCAAAGCAACAGCAAAGGAAGCACTCAGGGAGCTTTACCAAATCAAACCAGCTTCAGTTTCTGCTCTTAAAAAGCTTGTCTCCTACAAGGTTGCTGTTTATTAAATAACTTGCTCTGCTTGCTCCACAAAGTAGATGCTCCTTTTTAAATCCTGCATTTCTTGAAGATGGAAACAGTCTCACCTCTTATCCACCTTCCTACCCTTCCAGAGTTACTCAGGGAGCAGAATTATCCCAGACAGGCTTCCTGTAATCATCAAGGTCCTGATACCTCTCGAAGCTGATTCCAAACTGGATTGAGCCCCTGAGCTCCTGCAGCTGATGGTACAGGCAAACTGCCCCCAATCACTATGGCTCTGCTGGAGGGAATGCTCCTGCTTCTGCCCACATATATCCCTTATCCCATTTGCCTAAATGAGCTCATGAGCGTTATCAACTTCCCCTGCTAATCCAGCCTGTTTTAGCTGAAAAAGGAATGAAAGCTGATGACAGGTGCCAGGTGAGAGCTGCTGTTGGGAGAGGGCTGTGAGTCGCTGGGCAGGAGGAGTTAAGTACGTCTCAGTGAAAAGCTTGTGGGCATGGGCAAAGTGCAGAGAACCAGCTAGGACATGAACACCGTGGGGCAGCACTGCTGCTGTGCAGTGCCCTCAGACTAACACAACAAAACATCCTGCCAGGAAACAGCAAGACTGCTTTTTTTTGCCCCTTTTTTTTTTTTTTTCTTTTTTGTTTTTCTTTTGTTAAGTAAACTTTCTCCCCTGCAGAGGAGCAGCTTTCTGTGAAAATTCTGTGTGGCTACCTCTCCCAGCACACACAGCACCAGCAATCCAGTAATGACCAGCCCTTAAATCCCAGCATGGGCAAGGGGCATGAGGGCAGCTGCAGAGAGTGTCTGTGGGAAGGAAGCCCAGAGACAATGTTAAACAGCAAAGATCTGCACAAGTAATTTAGCAGTACTTCAAACATTAATTTAATTTATAGGGAAAAGCTGTCAGCCTTAATTATAGTCAAACACTGAACTACAGGTGAACCTTGTGCCTGTGAAAACTGCAAAGAGAAAAGCTGTGCATTTTCTCATCCAGCACTCTGTGGCCTTATTAACCCATGCCAGGAAGGTGGGAAAAAGCCAGCACAATAACTTCCTGGGAAGCCCAGGACTCTTCTAGGTGGTGGCACATGTGCAAGCTCTGTGTTTGCAGCAGAACCATAACAACAGCTGTGTTTCCACAATGCCATAGCTGGTGGAAAAGCAAAGCAGTCACAGCTGAAGGGTGGAAGCTGCTGAGCAGTTTCTGCTGCAGATGGCACTTGCATTCTGCAGGTTTTCCAGTTCCTCCTCCATGCCTAAGACTCATCAGTTTGTACCTGCAGCACAGGTGGGATTACAGGGTCTTTGACACCTCCTGCACTGCCTTGTTGAACCCCTCTCATCTGTGTGTAATTTTGATGGGCTTGGAGCGAGGGCTGCATTTCTATTTCTCTCCTTGCTAAATGAGACACAAGGCATGGTACAAGAGGGCTCCCAGGCTTGTGTTTGGCTGGGGCTCACAAGCACATCCCAGAGACAGGCACAGGTTCTTACTGGAAAGCTACCTGCGGCTGTGACTGGGAGAAATGGAGACTCGAGTACTTCTCTCTCCAACCAGCTCTTGCTCAAACTCCCAGCAGTCTGGGTACATCCCCTGATGGCAGATTTCGTTTCTTCAAGCCTCCCACTGAAAGTGAACCTGACCAGGAGGGATGAACGATAAACAGACTGTAAAGAAAGCACTTCTCTGGTGCCAAGCTCCTTTGCCAAGGCTGGGTCAGCAAGCAAACACCCTCCAGGATAAAAACAGGAAGGATGACCCTGCCTGTGGGGGCTGTTAGCATTAAAGTGCTGCCAGTACAGAGGTTTCTGTGGCTACCTGAACTCCCCCATTCTTTTTGGGCAAACCAGCTGGAACACAACCCCATCTGCAAACAGCTGCACAGAAACCAGGTGTTTGTGCCCCTGCGATGCGACGGGAAAGTATTCCTCCAAGATTTTAAGAAGACATGGTCTTTTCTCTTGGTGTTTGTAAGCCTCTGCTTTGGAAGCAAGGAAAAAATCAAATATATTTCTCAAAAGCTCCTGTTATTCCCTATCAGGTCAGGTCCAGCCAGGTGCTTCCCTTACATGACCATCCTCATGCAGGGAAGGAAGGAGCCCCCAGCACTGGCCTGGGGCAAGCCCATGGCATCCCCTCCCTGCCTGTTTCATGCTTCTCCCCTGCCAGGTCCTGCCAGCTTACACACCCAGTGTTCAATGCAATATTCCCCCTACACTGGTATATAAAATCTCTTTCTGCATTTCAGCTGTACGGGTCTTTCCCATCCACCTTACTCGGCGCTTTGTTTTAAGAGCTCATCCCCCACAGTAATTTCATAGGTTTCTTTCTATTCCTAGCATCAGGAGAGGGAAGGGAGAATCTACTAATATTGGTGAATAATCAAGCTCTGCTAAGAAGTCCGCCTTTTCTTTAATTAAAAAAAAAAAACTGCTAGAAAAAGTAAAAAGGGTATGTCACTGCAGACTCTTACTGTCTTAGGTTATGGAAGCAAAAATGTGTATTCTATTTCATCTGTTGAAAGCGGTTGGGGAGATGTTTTTTCTTTATCTCTTCTTATTCTAGGGGGAGGGGGGTGGGTGCCTTCTGAAAATGGGCCAACTGTTAAAACTAGGTGGGGCAGTGTTTCTTATCTCTTTCACCACCCATCCTCCCTCCAGGGGGATATTTTCTGCTAATGGGCCATTAAGGTTCACCAATGACAGGACACATTACATCATCCCATTGTGAGATGCTCCACCCAGTGGGGGGAGCCAACCATTCCTACCTAGATAAAAACTGAGACGTAGGAACACGAGGTATCTGGCTCCACCGGATTCCCGGAGGAAGACTGGACCCTTCTGTCACGACCCGCTAATGCAGGCGAGTTCGTGATGGTTCGAGTGATCTCAAGGTGCAAAAGATACGACAAGGGACAACAACAATTTGCTCAAAAAGCAGTACACTTTATTAAGTGCACTCAAGCACTGTATGCGATAGAGGGAGGAGAGAGAGAGAGAGAGAAAAGGGGTTATAGCTACCAACGGAGAGACGAAGTCCTCGTGGTCGTTCTGCCAATAGATCTGTCTTCTTCCGTGGGGAGATCTCAGAATTCGGGTGATCTTGAGGTGTCTCTTATAGTCTTTTCCAAAGCGACAGGCAGTTGGCCAGAAGGTGGGGAGACCATCAGCAGGTGCGCTGAAACAGGACAAAGTGCTCCGGCGCTTAGAGCAAATGTCCACTTCAGGGAACAGGTACAGGTACAGGTACAGGGCAAACACAGAACAGACCGGCCCAAAACCAGCCTGCTGTGAAAACCCATTGTTTCCACCGGGTTCCCATGGAAATGTGAGTGCACCTGCAGGCAGGGGTTGGCAGACATCCCACCTCAGCCAGGCCAGAACTCCTGTCCTGGGGTCCCAGGCCCCAGTCTCAGTCCTTTTTGGGGTCTTCCTTGTCGATGATCGTGAGGCAGATGAGAAATTTAGGGACCGTCTCTTACACCACCCCGTGACTCACGATTGTCGATAGGATAGCTCCATCAGCAAGATTTTTCTGTAGCGTTGACACGAAGTCTTCAGGACTCATCAACTTCGGTAGCAAAACCCAGAAAAGATAGAAATGAGAGAGAAAGAAAGAAATAAATGGAGGGAAAGGAAAATCAAAACAATTAATATAATCACAATGATTATTATAACAATTTCTTTCTCCTTTTCAAAATAATCATGATCGATCGCAAAATCAAACATACAGAAATTAATTCAAAATATTAAAAGCAATCACAATTTCAATCGCAAAATTAAACATATAAAAATTAACTCAAAATGTTAAAAGCAATTCCAATTTTCAAATATACATAATAAATCAAAACAAAGTCAATTTAAACAATATCTAAAGTTTTATAATTCAAGTTACAAATGACTCTGTCTCATGTCAATGGCTTTGGGCATATCTATAGGAAAAGGAACACTAATCAAATTGTGTGCATTCATCGCAGTGGTTAATCTTGTCAGTCGTTTCATCATTTTCCAAATTACCATATACAAGATTGTCTGTGAAACAAAACCAATCAAAACCAGAATCAAAAGAACAACAATGGGATGACACAATCTGTTCAGGATACCTGTAGCAGTAGGTGACCACCCGAAAAGAGTATCCCACCACCTGTGTTCAGTATCCTTTATTACTCTCTCTGAGATGGAATTAATTTCTTTTACATCATGTCGGACTGTCACTAAGGTCTTTTGCCCATCTTCCTTGATTTTCTCTAAAATGTCAATTAAATCCTGGTGGAGCAGCAATTGCTTTACCAAAGTTAGGTTCATCCCAATGTGTGTAGGTAGTAATCTGTGTATCAGAGTATAATTGGATTGTTTAAGTTGTTGAGAAGTAACTGGAACCAAATAAGAAAAATCACATCCAGTAATTTTAGTAAAATTGCAAACACAGTAATTTGAATGATTTTTGGTATCTACCAGCATATTTTCTACAAATATAGTATCACAAGCAGTCCTTAAGCATGCGCATCCATGGCCTATATATATAAGCACTGTTTCAGGAGTTTCATTAGGATGAACCTCAAAATGACAGATGTTTTGTTCTGTGTCCAAACAAATATCTTGAGCTATGATTGCATTACTTTCACAAATGAATCCTTGTTGGTCCTGAGCTATGCAAGCTTCCAAGTTAACAGTTTGCCATTTCTCATCAACTTGACGGGCTTATTCCCTATGTTCTAAAGGATAGAGAACAGCTCCGTCATGGTTCAATCCTAGAGCAATGATAGGGAATATCAAATACACTGAAGCATTATGTATAGTTAACACAAAGGCTGTGGCTGTATTTGTAACAGGGTTGTAGGTGAAATTCACTAATTTCCACCAGGACTGGAATTCTCTTTCAAAATCAGTGGCACTATCCCAGATTATTTTCCAAATTTCAGTAGGGAAAGTACCTTCTTCCCCTTCCCTTATAATTGAAGCAGTAACTGACTGCATCCATAGTTGAGCCTGGATGCAGCTGAGAGCCCAAGAAACATTGGTTTGTGTAGCACAGAGTGCATCAATTATCAATTTGGAATCATTTATATTTATTTTCTCCCAATTTGGTAATACGTTTGATAACAGCCACTGATGGGTTCCCAAGGCCAATAGGGAGGATTGCAGTGGTTGTTGTAATTTGGCCAAATCTCTATTTGTGACAGTCAATTTATTCATCAATACCTCTGAATCAATACTATTTAGAATTCCCAGTCCTGTTCCCAGAATACCAGTGACATCTCTTGGCACTCGCTTCTTCGAAGGGGTGTGTCTCCGTAGCCAAGTAGTCCATCCTTCAAAGGAGGTTTGTAGGAAAGGTGAGCAAGCTGGCTGTATTTCTGAAACATTATTTTGCATTAGTAGCTTAACTTTTTTAAGAGACCATGATGGATTAGACATTATTTGCTCTTGGCCTGTTTTCCTAATAATATATGATCCAACACCATAAATTTTTGGGCTAAGAACCACAGGTGGTTGTGTTTGAGTAGTGGTAGGGGTCGTAATGGGTTGGGTTATGGCGTTTATTTTGAACTTAAAAGAAAGCCCTCTAATTGGGTTTTCGTACCAACTGCATGTTACGTAAGTCGGTTTGGTTAAGGTGAAATTATACCAACAATCAGATGTAAACTCATTATCACATTCTTTTATGATTACGACATTGTCAGCTCTTAGGCTCAGGAGGTGGTTATCAATATATTCTTGTCGACAACACAATTCTAAGGGTGTTTGTTTGGCACACGTCCATCTCTTTGTGGGACAAAGTTCTGCTGAAATGTTGGGGTGAGAATCGCTTTTCCCATCTGGTTTTAGAAAATTACCAGCGATTCTAATGGTGGAAACTTTTTCATAAAGGGACCCGTCTACTTTTCTGCATCCTATATTTATTTTTTCACCAATTGTTCCGGTTAAAGTTTCAATCCACTCCCTCGGATCCCAATCCCATTCATTTGAACGGTATACCTCAGTTATGCAGCACTACTGTTGCCAGGTTTGGGTGGCGATCTCCGGGATATGTTCCTAGAATATGAGTGTACCTGATGGTGGCTTCAGACCACGGCCATTCAGCTGGGTTTTGACCACGGTATTGTGGTAGGATGCAGAAAAGTATCACTAGTCCTATCATGGTTGTGTAGTTTTCATGTCCCAGGGAGTTCTCCTGTAAACAGTAAACACAACAGAGTCTGCCAACAAGAGGCAGAAGATTAGAATTTAGAGTGTACTTGTCCGATACTCTTTCCCCAGAGCATCAAAAGCTCCACTGAAACAGATTGTCCAGGGTAATGTGCTGGATTCTTGGAATCATTTGGTCTCTGTAGTGAGAGAATTATGCTTGGAGCTGTTGGGTGAAAAGCAGTGGTTATAGGGCACCCATTTACCCCTCTATCTATCCCGTTAGCTTGAGGATAGTAAGGGGTGTGAAAAGTCCATTTGATTCTCTCAGCTTTTGCCCAGTCCTGTACAACTCTGGCAGTAAAGTGGAAGCCGTTATCAGATTGAATTTTTTGTGGTTTTGGAAGAGTTCCAAACCATTCTTGCAATGCTTTAACAGTATTGTCACCTGTAGCTCTTTTAAAAGCTTCTGCTTGCACCAATCCAGATATAATCTCCACTCTTACTAACACAAAATATTTACCACTTGACTACTTAAAGGCACTGATACACATTTCTCTGGTAATGGGCCAACCACGGGCATGAGCTTCTCTGTACAAATCTTTCACACCTGTGTGTTGTCTTTTTACATGCAACCATTCCAGCAAGTGTTCCCAATCCTCAGTAATTTGTTCCTTTTTCAGGGGACTTATTCTTGCCAATTCATCAGCTTTATTATTCCACTCTCCTGCTGGATTAGGGGGGTTTGTTGGAAGTTGAAAAGAAGGAGATGGTTTTAGCTCATTTCCCAGAACAGGTGAAAAGGATTGCCTTGGTTCAGTGCCCCGGACCTGTAGAGGGAGGGGTGCACTGGGTGTACTAGGTTGTGTTCTTAGTGGTACTGGTGGAGTAGAATATGGAGTGAATCCAGGAGCTAATCTCCTTTCATGTATCATTTGCAGGCAGGTGGCTTTGTGTACACTTTCTAGGAGTTGGTCAGGGGTACAGACTATAGCTAAAGGGTCTCCTCTCTCTAGAGGATTTATCCTCCTGGCCCAGAAAGCTGCATGCTGTGTCAGGGACCATGTGTCACGTTTATCTCCTGTTGTTAAAAAGACTCCATGTCCCCAATAGCCACTTGCCTCTTGTTCATTTAACTTAATTTTATCACCACCAGTAAAAGACACTCGGAAGACATATTATGTCTCCAATTCATGTGAGAGCCGGCTGTATTCTTTCTTTAACTTGGCCAACTCGGTAGCACTGTATGGTATTTGCTTGGTGGTAATATAAGGGTCAGAATCTTCATCATTTATATAATTGTATTCTGTTTTGATCGGAGGTCTTAAGTGTGGATAGCAATTCTCCCCACAATTTTTTACTGATTCCAATTCTCTCTGGGGGTATATTTGATTAATGTGGGGAACTTCTTTTTCCTCTGCCACCTTTGAGGAGTCATCATTCTTTGAGTTCTTAAGATATTCCTCCCTCAAGGCAGCCTGTAGCAAATGATTTTTATCTCTCAACAAATGATTTTTATTTCTTTCTTCAGCTAATTGTTTCAGCAAAATTTCCACTAAGTTTTGAAGGGAGTCTATTATTGCATTTTCTTTACTTGCCCGTTTAAAATGAGCTTCTATAGCTGCTGTAAGACAGGCTCCCAAAACTGAGCACAGTACAGTTTTATTCCTGCCCAGTTTAAATTTTGCCTCATGTTGTAAAGAACATATTCTATCTACTACATTCTCTAAATTAAACCAGTTATTTTGAGCCCATTCTTCTCCTTCAGGAGAGGGCGTGGCATTGTGTTTTACTAACAGAGCATAAAATGCTTCTTTACCTTTTGCCCCGGAATTCTCATTCATCTCTAAAATTAGGGAAGCACACACACACACACACACACACACACACACAGAGACTCCTACTGTGCTCCCCTTCGCTACCCTGGATGTGCAAAAATACTTAACTTGTTTAAAAGGTGTTACTTTTGGTTGTTTCTTCACTATACTAAATAGTCCAAACTAAATTACAAAACAAGAAACTGTCCCGTCTTTTGCGCAAAGAGATCTTTTATGAAATCCTGAATACAGAGCCCTCAACTTGAGTATGGGGATGCTTTTCACTCAGGCGTGTACAGTTTGTGGGAAATTCGAGTCACCCCCCTTGCTTTCTAGACACCACTCACCCTTTCGAGGTGGCGGGCCTAGGTGCGGCTGGAGTGAAACGTCTTTCCCCTGTTACAGACTATACACAACCTGCAACCCCTCTGTCTATCAGGATCCTGTCCGTGACACCAATTTTATGTCACGACCCGCTAATGCAGGCGAGTTCGTGATGGTTCGAGTGATCTCAAGGTGCAAAAGATACGACAAGGGACAACAACAATTTGCTCAAAAAGCAGTACACTTTATTAAGTGCACTCAAGCACTGTATGCGATAGAGGGAGGAGAGAGAGAGAGAGAGAAAAGGGGTTATAGCTACCAACGGAGAGACGAAGTCCTCGTGGTCGTTCTGCCAATAGATCTGTCTTCTTCCGTGGGGAGATCTCAGAATTCGGGTGATCTTGAGGTGTCTCTTATAGTCTTTTCCAAAGCGACAGGCAGTTGGCCAGAAGGTGGGGAGACCATCAGCAGGTGCGCTGAAACAGGACAAAGTGCTCCGGCGCTTAGAGCAAATGTCCACTTCAGGGAACAGGTACAGGTACAGGGCAAACACAGAACAGACCGGCCCAAAACCAGCCTGCTGTGAAAACCCATTGTTTCCACCGGGTTCCCATGGAAATGTGAGTGCACCTGCAGGCAGGGGTTGGCAGACATCCCACCTCAGCCAGGCCAGAACTCCTGTCCTGGGGTCCCAGGCCCCAGTCTCAGTCCTTTTTGGGGTCTTCCTTGTCTATGATCGTGAGGCAGATGAGAAATTTAGGGACCGTCTCTTACACCTTCTCACCATCACTGGACCCTTTTCTACAGGATCATCTCTACTCCAACAGAACCACACCTGCCATTCCAGGAGGACTTACTTTTGGACTGCTTCCAACACCCTGACCAACAGGGTGTCAGGTTGTAGCTCTGACTCTGTCAGGGTTTTCCAAAATTGTTTGTTTGTTTGCTTGTTTGGTTGGTTTTGTTTTCTACTACATTTGTATTGTTGATATTCCTAGTAAAGAACTGTTATTCCTATTCCCAAATCTTTGCCTGAAAGCCCTTAATTTCAAAATTATAATTTGGAGGGGGTGAGGGGTTTACATTCTCCATTCCAAGGGATACTCCAGCTTTCCCTGCAGATACCTGTCTTTCAAAACCAAGACACTTACAAACACAGTAAGTGACAGATATGGGACCATGTTCCCAGGCACATCGTTGACATTGGGGAAAAACAGACTATTGTAGCTTCAAAGAGCAGGGGCAGTCTACAAAACAGATCACAGAAAGTGACACCCTGAAAGGTGAACCCTGCTGAAAAGCACATTTGGCCTTTCCTTTGAACAAACACCCACCCATTTCCTGGGCTTGTCTTGCATATTGAGATCCACCAAAGTGTATTGGAATAAACAACACTGGCAGGATGAGGCTTGCAATGACTTTTGGGCTGGTTGTCACATGTCTTTTCCATGTGATTCATGCTGGTGACTGAGCCTTCCCATTGGAAAACAGTTCAAGCCCTGCCCAACCAGCACAGCAATAAGCACAGGCAGACTCAGGGTAATCAGCTCAATGGGTCTGCAAAGAATTACTCTGAAGCAAGAGGGGTCCTGATAAAATGGTCATGGAAGGAAACATGCTCAAAGGGATTTCATCAGAGTTCATGTGGAAAGAGGAGAAAAAAAGCAATAAGGGAAAAATAATAATAAACTGTAACTGATACCTTTTGGATGAATGAAGAGCTGGTTCTCTGTTATCTCTAGGAGCGACATTCAGTGCTTAGACTACAGCAGGGAGCTAAAGGCAACAGAACAGGTCACTGCAGCTTTGACAAAATACACAGTAAGTGCAGGCAACAGAGCACAATGAGAAGGGGTCCCTGGTGCTCCACTGGCCCAGACAGGCCTCAGAGCACTGCTGGGACTCCCCAGCACAAAGCAGCAGTGCTGTGGCTCTTCTGCACCAGCTCTTGCCCTGAAGGAGCTGTCTGGTGTTTGGGATGAGCAGCACTAACATCTTCCATTAATTTAATCAGGCACAAGGCAGCCAATGTGGGACCTGACTGAATGGTTTCTCCTGCTAGTGCATGCCAGGAGACATAATTAACAAGGAGAATGAAGAAATAAGAGACTAAATTTTTAAAAAATTATTTCTAAATTTCTATTAAATATTCCTCCTCCATGCTAAGAGGAGGGAAACTGTCCACCCACAAACCCCCTCCTCTATCTCTGGGACTGCTGCAGCATCACCAGGCATTTGCTGCACATGTGTGTGGCAGATGGGTATTTATTGCCTTGAGCTGCTGGGAGCTGCTTTGGCCCTCACAGCTGATGCTGCTGGGCCAGGAGGGCTGGTTTCATGCTCTGTTGTCCAGCCAGGGAAGAAGCCTGCTGATGCCTTTCCCTGCTTCCACAGCGACTTTGAGTCCTCACAAACCATGAGAGGTTTTCTAGGTGAGAGACAGGACAGCTTTCCTAAGGTGGAGGAAATGCTAAAGGAGAAAAAGAAATTAACACAAGGTGAACAGCAGCAACAAAGTTTGAAAAACAACGGTGAAAAATGCGGGTGCTGTAAGAAAGGCATGGCTTCCCAAGGAAGAGCTGACAGAGCCATCTACAGCTCAGGGAGCAGGGCGGCACAGCCCAGCCTGCAAACATCCCCCTAATGCAAATTACAGCAGACCTGTGATTCTGTAACATCAAGGGGAGAGATTGAAAAAAAAAAAAAAAACTGTGACGTATAAAGGAAAGAATAAGAGACTGATAATACATAAAACCAGAAGCAGATAGTTCTCGTAGCCTTTTAAAATAACTCTCACGTGGGTATAATATACCATAAATATCAAAGCTGCAGTGCAGCCCTTCTACAAGAAGTCACAGACTAGTCAGAAAACACTTTCTGAGATCTGAATCATGGCCACTAATATATTCACTTTTATTAGGAAAAAAAATAGAGAGAAAAA
Organism: Phylloscopus collybita; assembly: GCA_027886175.1. Lineage (NCBI taxonomy): Eukaryota > Metazoa > Chordata > Aves > Passeriformes > Phylloscopidae > Phylloscopus > Phylloscopus collybita. The sequence goes on from JAJNNQ010000057.1 coordinate 9,331,207, forward strand.
TGTATAGCATCTCTGCAGAAAGTTATTTCTAGTCTTCTTTGCAAAGGGAGCTGTCATTTCACTTTTGGTGGGTGTAATGGCACATGCTGTACTGAACATATGTAATCAGAGAATTAAATGCTGTCTCAGTTATGAAGACATAATGAGATACACACTTTTTTTTTTTTAATGAGAAAAATGATTGAAAATAAAACCCAGTAGAGTGAAAAAACACAGATATCTCTGGCATGATAAAACTTTCTGGACATGTAGATCCTAAGTTGCCATTGTTGGAATTACTTAAGACTCTTTTAACTCCAAGTTGCTACTTTCAGCTTCTTCCCCCAAAAAAGGTTTGTACAAGGTGCCATGTCGCAACCGACATAACTCACACCCACACCTTGCGATGTCCGAGGTGGAAAGAAGAAGGGCTTTATTTACAGAACCAGCATTTATCGAATTCCAGCAGTGATCATGGATTGGAGGAAGAAGATTTTCTTCTCCAACCACACTGGACTATGCAGCAGTCCGTCAACAGTCTCCTCCTTTATGAAAAGAATGTAAACATCTCTAGAGTTTACCATAACAAATGGCTTGTTTATATGAAAGTGTATCTGACTCCAAAGACACAGAAGGCTAAAAACAAGACTCTTTACAAACTCCTTAAAGGAGACAGAGGAGAACGACAAAAACCCAGACAACAGTGCCAGGCAAGAGCCACTGCCAGTGGTGAACTGGTGAGGCTGACCTGGACAACCTGCCTGTGACATTGGAGGTGGGTTTGGGGTGCATCCCCCTGCAGAGAGCCATCTGAGACCCTAAAGAGACTGGAGCTCTTTCTCATCAAGGAAGGTCCTACTGATGCAGAGAGCTCCTGACTGGTTACATCAATCCAAATTCAATCAGGGAGTCACATTAGACACAGCCCTAACTTCCCAGCAGGAAACTTTCTGCTCTGGGCTGCATTTCCTGGTTGATGAAAGGGTGCAACAGGAGCTGGCAGGCAGGAGCTCAGATTCCACAGTCCCACCACCCTTCTCTGCCTCATCATCCCCACCCGAAAACCGGGCACAGCTCCAGCAATCCTGCACTGCTGGGTGCAAAGCTCTGCCAAAGTGGTGGGTGCTGGAAACGATCTCTCCAGCTGATGCAGTTCAGTGGACAGGCCACTCAGACCCTCTTCTGGGGTATTTAACTTCTTCATCCTCTCCTCTGCCCCCTCAGTGCTCTCTGTCCTGTTCACTCTTCCAGCTGTCTGTGACTGTTCTGTGGGAAATTCCTGCCCACGGCAGCTCCATGGCTCCAACCTCCCACCATCGGGATCACCCCGGGACACCGAGATGGGATGAGGTAAGCAGAGAGTTAGGGAGGAAAAGCAGTGGATGAGCAGGCACTGCTCCCCAGCCCTGTCAGCAGCACCAGGAGCTGCTGCAAAGAGCTTCCCTCAGACCCACTGCTCTGAGACCATCTGGACACTGCTGCCAGCTCCCAAGGCTTCCTTTCTGCATCAACACCTGGCACTTTTCTCCCCAAATCATGTTATCCAACCTTCGTTTTGGAGAAGAAGGGTACTAAAAATACATGTCCATTTCAATAGGGCAGAGAGGAAATACCACAGTACTTATTTTTGGCTGCAGAACTCTGATTTTTTAGCTAGTTGTTATAAATAAACAGGGCAGGAGATGATTATTAACTCCTTAAATGCCTTTATTAAAAGGGGAAAGCTCAAGGGATTGCCTACGCCTCTGCTGCTGCTCCCTCAATCACAGCCGAGGAGGAGGCCTGAGTCGATTCTGCTGCTCACACTGCAGAGCCAGGAGTTCATCCTCATGGAAGTTCCCAGGAACTTATTTGGCTTAGTTTAGTCCAGGGGTGTCTTTCTTTCTGAGTGCCTTTCCAGTTATGGTGAGCAGGTGAGAAGGGTTTACAGATGGCTGGCCAGATAGCTTCATGTCTTCCCAGCCAGGTGGCATTCTTTATGGGTCTGGATTATGTGCTGACTCGTTGTTGCTAGGGGGTTTTGGTGTTAATTATAGTAAACATGAAGCAAGGCTTCATGGGGGTCTCTGTGATTTCCATAATGGGCGTCAGTTTCACCTTGACAGGCAGGCAGGGGGTCAGCAGGGAGCAGGAAGCTAGGCAGGGAGCAGGAAGCAGGAAGAGAGGCAGACAGAGGGCAGGGAGCAGCAAAACTTTGGCAACAGGTAAGAGCTTACAAAACTTGGACTTGGGTTACAAACTGGGTACAAACTATTCAAGATAACAATATTCATAACATCAACAGAACATACAACGTAATATTAAGAGTCTTTAACACTTTTAAAGTAACCATCTACATAACATTCAACATACAACTGGGAGTCATGGAGTTCTACCCACATCACTAGTCATAAAATTTTACTACTTCCAAGTGGTTGCTGGAGGGGTGTTTTTTAGAGGAACCTGAACTCATGGCTAAAGCTGCCTCTGTCTAGCTATCACAAGCCACATGTGGCTTTTAAGTACCTCTTGTAGCAGTCTCCAGAACAATGTAATCCATATGTTTACATTAAATATTTATATGACACTACTCTGTGCTCTTTTGGGTTCAATTTGTCTTTAGAACTTATCCCAATGTATTAGCCAAGTTCATTACTTACCACTGCTGGTACCCTTTAGTAGGAACCCTGAGCTGAACAAAAAAACAACCAAACAAACAAAACCTGTCTGAACAGGCCACTTCATGGGACCAAACCAGCAAAATCCTGCCCTGACCATGCTGAGGAGCATGGGGAGCAGAAGTGGACTTTGGAGCTGTGATCAGCTCAGCACACTCATTCCAGGTGAAAGAAATTAGCCCCAGGCTATGCACTCCCGAGTTGTACTGTTACATTGTTTTGCTGTAAAATTAAAGTTGCACTGTTACTTGCTTGTTTCAAACCGTTCATGTTGAATCTGTACCCTGAATTTCTGTTCGTTATGTCCAAGTTCTGTACCCTTTCTCCCTGGGTCCTGGGCTTTCCCCTCTCCCGACGAAAAGCCCGCACGCCGCCGCTTTGCCGCTCCGCCCCCCCGCACGCTTCCTGCTGCTCCCTGCCGCCTGCCCGTCGAGCTGTGGGCTCCGCCCAATATGGAGATCAACTCCCATCGTGCCTGGCTGCGGCCGGAGGTCCAGTTGGAGCTAGAAAAGCCCCTAGGACAGCGAGCCAACACAGAAACTGGACCTAAGAAGGACGGGACTGTGCGAGGCACACATCCAGCTACCTGCAGGCAGCAGGCATTCTTTTGTTACTTTGTCGCCATAGCCTGAAAGAAACTGGAGAAAGGTAACGCCCCTGGACCACACGAGCCAACGGGATTCTATTGGAACCCCCGTGAGGACGGAATCCCGACTCTGCAGCAGCAGCAGCAGCAGCAGATTCGACTGCACCTCCTCCTCCGTGGTGTCTACAGGGAGCAGCGGCGGCGTGCGCAGCCCCTCGGGCCCCCTACCCAGAGCTGATTCCTAATAAAGGCCTTTTTAAAGGAGCTGGTCTCCTGGCCCATTTATAACAAATTGGGGGCTCGTCCGGGATGTGACCACGCCTGAAGAGGACCGAGGACGGGACGGCCGACCGCCCTTTGGATCTCAAGGACAGCTGGTCACACCGGACCAAGGAAGACAGCTTGGGATCAGACAGCACGGAGGAGCACCGGTAAAGTATAGCCGGTGGCGGGAGTGGAGACGAGCGAATGGTGTGTGAGTGAGACAAAGACCGGTAGCACGGATCTTTGGAGCGAGTGTGGACCTCCCAGTACCGCGTTTTCAGTCTCCCGCGAGGGAACTGGCCGGGAAAGGAGGGAAGCGAAAGGAGAACGGAGTGAAAGAGGCGTCTCCAGGGGCATAGGCGCCCCCCTCCGGGCGTGCGGAGGTAATTTAGAGAGTGGGTGGCACGTCACAGGGTGTGTGATTGTAGGATAGGCCCGCCCCATTCTAGAATCTACGGAGGCAGGCTGCTCAGGCTGATCCAAGCGTGCGGAAAGCCTGGAGCTGTGTGTGTAGCACGCACCACACTGGCTGAGGTTACGGCCCGGGGTATCCACGGGTTGGGATACTGGCTGGGGTAGCTGGCGGGGTGTGGGGAGTGAGAGAGGGTACTGGCCGAGTTACGGCCCAGGGTGTCCAGGCGAGGAAGGGGTGCTGGCTGGGGTAGTGACTGAATCTCTAAGGGCGAGATATCAGGCTACCGACAGGGCACTCTGAGCACTGGCAGGAGTGGTGGTCAGACCCTGAGGGCGGGTAACTGCAACCACTACTGGCTTGGGACACTGGCTGGGGTAACTACCGGGGTACAGGAGTGGGCGCACTGGTTGGGGGTACCTAGAAGTGAGAGGTATGCGTTCCAGGTGCGGAGAGCCTACAGGGCCGGGGGTCTTTTGAGTATACCGCCTGGGTGTAGGATGAATGAAAGTTAGGGAAGTCCCAAAGTGCGAGGGATTTAACGATAGGGAGAGTGAGTGAGTCGCACACTGTATGTCCGGGTCCTGGCTGTAGGTGGTGACTGGAACTCTGGGCCCAGGTTGACCGGCCACTTATGGAAACTCGATAGATATACAGGAGAGGAAGAGGGGTGCTGGCTGGGATAGTGACTGAATCTCTAAGGGCGAGATATCAGACTATCGACAGGGCACTCTGAGCACTGGCAGGAGTGGCCAGACCCTAAGGGCGGGTAACTGGGGCCACTAACGGGTGTTCGTGGAGTGAGTGAGAAAGGGGTGCTGGCTGGGGTAGTGACTGAATCTCTAAGGGCGAGATATCAGACTACCGACAGGGCACTCTGAGCACTGGCAGGAGTGGCCAGACCCTAAGGGCGGGTAACTGGGGCCACTAACGGGTGTTCGTGGAGTGAGTGAGAAAGGGGTGCTGGCTGGGGTAGTGGCTGAATCTCTAAGGGCGAGATATCAGGCTACCGACAGAGCACTCTGAGCACTGGCAGGAGTGGTGCCACTGGGGCCACTGACGAGTGTTCGTAGAGTGAGTGAAGATTACCTAGTGAGAATGGGAGGATATATAAATAAGCAAAAACCACCTGAGGAGGAAAAGGGGAAGATAAAGAACATTCCCCCAGATAGTCCATTAGGACAAATGTTGGAACTATGGGATACTGAAGAGGCCACTAAAAATTTGAGCAAGGTTAAAATGATCCATTATTGTATTGAGGTTTGGCCCACTTTGAATTTGCCTGGAGGATGGCCGTGGTGTGGAACTAAGGACCCCTGGATGTGCTCGCAATTAAACCAGTATCTGAAATCCCGAGGGGACTCAGATACTGAGCAGATCCTTTATGCTGCCTGCTGGCAGAGACACAGAACTGAAAGTGAAACAGTTAAGATTTGTAAGCTACAAGAGGGAAAGAGGAAAAATGAAAAAGAGAAAAAGGAGGAAAGCAGTCACCATTGGGACCCTCTTGATTATTTGCCCCCTCCTCCTGTTTACCCTGGGATGCCCCAAACTGTCCCTGCTAACCCTCCAGCTTTACCTGCGAACCCCTCCCCATCTCTCCAAACCATGATCCCTATTCCTTCTTCAGCTTGCTCCCCAACAGGATTACCCCCTACAGCTCCACCCTCTCTACCACCTCAGTCTAACCCGACTATCTTGAGTACTAACCCCTTCTATTCCTCAACTCTATCCTCGACCTCTCCTAGCACTGGCCGAGGCCACTCCCCCTCACCATCTACTGTCCCTGCACCCCCAAACAACTGGGAGCTGGACTTGCCAGCCAATAATATAGAAACCCCAAAAGGACCCTACTGTGGCACCAGGTCAAGAACAAAGCTCTTCCCCCTAAGGAAAGTCCCGATAAGTGGGGCAGCTGGGGATGCACCTCTGACAGCTTCAGAAGTTGGGGGTTTTAAGAAAGAGCTGGGAGGCCTGGTTGGGGACCTGGTGGGGGTGGCTGGCTGGGTGGATCGGTTCCTGAATCCTAATGTTTGCACCTGGAGTGAGATGAACTCTATTTTGGGTGCCTTGTTCAGCCCCAAGGAGATGGCCATGGTCCATGTCGCGGGAATGCGAGTCTGGGAACAGGGGAGCAGGTTTGGGCCCCGGGCAGGGGACGGGCTCCCGCGGGCGGATCCAGGGTGGGATCCAGGTGGAAAAGGGGAAGGGCAGAATGTGGGAGACTGTGGAACCCTGGTGGTGAGGGGCATTGGAGGGTCTGTTCCCCGGGGTGGCAGCACCAGGCTGGCCTTTGATAGGACCCAGGGGGAATGGGACCGCAGCCACCTAGTTAAGCAGGGGAGGAGATTTTTGGTTACGTGGATCCTGACAGTCCTGAGGGCCAAGTGCTGTTAGAGGTGCAGTTCTGTGCTGGATCCTGGCCTGATATCAGGAAAAAGCTAGGAATTAGTAACCCATGCTGCTGTTTGGACCCAAGAAAAAGAGTGGACTGACGTTTCCCGTGTAAAAGGACCAGTATCGCCTCCTCCTAACTATGGACAAACCCCAGAAAAATCCCCCACGAGTCTCCCCAAGTGGACTGCATCCAACATCCTGCCAGCTGACAAAAGAAGAGAACCAATACGTGATGAACATGAGTTGAGAGAAATAAAGAAGTTAGGGTTGTACCAAGGGAAGCAGGGGGAATGGTTAACCCCAGATGGATGAAAGTTTTTAAATAAAGCCCTAGCTTGAAAAAATGCTAACAGAAATACAGAGCCTGACCCACTGGGGCACCCAAGGGTTATGTGATCATTTTTTTTAGAGAATATTTATGTATTGGGGTGTATGGTCTGGCCAAAGCAGTAACTGAAGGATGCCTTATATGCCAAAAGGTAAATCAGAAAGCGATGGGGGGGAGTGCCCCAGGAGGAAGACGGATGGCATTGGGACCCTTTCAAAATGTACAGGTGGATTTTGCCAAGGTGCCTTCAGTACAGGGTTGCAGGTATCTACTTGTTATGGTTGATTGTTTGGCCCATTGGGTGGAAGCCTTTCCTGCTGGGGAGGAGACGGCACAAGTGGTAATAAAGGTATTATTAGAACACATCATCCCCCAGTATGGGCTAGTGAATAGTGCTGGTTCGGACCGAGGCCCTCATTTTGTAGCCAAAATTCTACATGATGTCAATAAAGCCTTAGGAATCAGGTGGCAGTTGCATACACCCTGGCATCCCCAAAGTTCAGGGAGAGTTGAGAGGATGAATAAAACCCTCAAAAACGTATTAACTAAGTTGATAACCGAAACAGGAATGAATTGGCTCAAGTGTCTGCCCCTGGCCCTTCTGCGAATCCGGGTCCGACCAAGATCTGACACAGGGGCTTCACCATATGAGATAATGTTTGGACTCCCCTTCTTACTGACCCCCTATAGCACTGGGGATTATTTAGAAGGAGAGGCCGCTACCCAAGAATATGTAAAAACAATTGAAAAGACATTGGCAGATCTTAAAAGAAGACGGTATCTTCCTCAAACCTCTCCCTTGGACACTGACATGCACCAAATAAAACCAGGAGACTGGGTTTTAATTAAGTCCTGGAATACCACCCCACTAACCCCTAAATTCGAAGGCCCGTTCCAAGTTCTGCTCACTACTCATACTGCAGTGCGAACCCAGGAAAAGGGCTGGACCCACATCACCAGAGTGAAAGGACCATTACCACCCCCGAGTGATCCCTCTGACCCTGCAACCCCAACAAGGGTTCTCTCTGAGTGGACTGCCACTCGAGATCCAGACACCCTCAAAGTAACTCTCAGGAAACAAGCAAAAACCAGTTAAAGCCAATAAGGGACAATAACAGTTATTACAAGCTGTCCGTTACCATTGTTAAAAATCCACATTGTTATAAGAGGTTAAAAAGGTGTTAATGTAAAAGTGTAAAATAATGGTTAAATCTGATGTTATAACTTGTTATAATGAGTCACAATGTGTTAATGTAAAAGTAATAAGTAACAGTAATTCTTAATTTAAAAATTAAATCTCTCATAGGGCACACCCAAAGGGAGCTAACTAAAACTAAGAAAAAGGTGGAAAGTGGGAATAAGCAAGGGAGAACTCCACAAATCCAGCCTAAGAACTCCCCGACCCAAGAGGCAAGACCAGGTGAGACCAAAGAGAACCCTCAGAGCGAGATGGGGGCAGGTTCATACTGGACTCTTGGAGGAACTAATAGTAGTCCTACTGATATGATGAGGAGAAAGAACCCCCTGACCCAAGAGGCAAGGCCAGGTGAGACCAAAGGATCCACAAATAGAATGGTTCATACTGGACTCTTGGAGGGACTGATAGTAGTCCTATTGATAAGCAAGTTTACAGATGGGGCTTACTCCGAATGCTGTCATTCAGTTTGTGATGGGGAGAATCTACAATCCCTTATGAAAGTTCACACCCATGTGAATCCCACATGTTTTGACATGATCCAATTATCCACCTGTCAAAAAGAGAAAAAACAATATTGGATTACAAAAAAAGCTGCCACATTTAAGCAGTGCCTGACTGGGGAGTGCCCTATCAGAGAGTGGTTCTGTTTTAAAAAGTTAAGAAATACAGAGGGAGTAGCAGACCTGATAAAAAGAAAATACCAAAAGGGGAGGAGGGGCAGCACACAAACATGGAAAAGTAAAATACAGACACCAAAAGGAATAGTAAAAACATATAGGCCAGCAACTTGGACACAAGATAGATCATGGAGGTGCCGAACTCCAATTTACATGTTGAATAAAATTATCAGATTATCAAACAAAACAGCCCTTGCCCTTGATCATATCAGTAACCAATTGGCACAGACAAGAGCAGTAGTTTATCAAATCAAACTAGCAGTCGATTATGAAAGTAAGGTAATAAAAAATATTTCCAAAGAAATACAAAAAATTGCATATGTAAGTACCCAGGAATGGAAGCCCTTAATTAATATGGACTGGTGGGACAACTTCTGGTCCTTTGAAGGGACCTGGTGGGAAAAAGTAGTGTTCATTGCAATAAGTGCCTTTGTCAGTCTCCTGCTTCTCCCCTGCATACTTCCCTGTCTAATTCGAACTGTAGCCACTACTGTTCCAGCTAGTCTCCAAATCCCTAAAGTAAAGATTCAGAAACCTACAAATACAATTAGATTAGAACCCCAAGAAGAACTGAGCACAGCAAAAAGAATTTATGACCAATACCAAGAATTAAAACAAATTTATTCCCTTGAGTCAGACATGACCAATTGATGCGGGCTAAAGCCCGATCAAAGAAATAGAGGGGGGATTGAAAGAAATTAGCCCCAGGCTATGCACTCCCGAGTTGTACTGTTACATTGTTTTGCTGTAAAATTAAAGTTGCACTGTTACTTGCTTGTTTCAAACCGTTCATGTTGAATCTGTACCCTGAATTTCTGTTCGTTATGTCCAAGTTCTGTACCCTTTCTCCCTGGGTCCTGGGCTTTCCCCTCTCCCGACGAAAAGCCCGCACGCCGCCGCTTTGCCGCTCCGCCCCCCCGCACGCTTCCTGCTGCTCCCTGCCGCCTGCCCGTCGAGCTGTGGGCTCCGCCCAATATGGAGATCAACTCCCATCGTGCCTGGCTGCGGCCGGAGGTCCAGTTGGAGCTAGAAAAGCCCCTAGGACAGCGAGCCAACACAGAAACTGGACCTAAGAAGGACGGGACTGTGCGAGGCACACATCCAGCTACCTGCAGGCAGCAGGCATTCTTTTGTTACTTTGTCGCCATAGCCTGAAAGAAACTGGAGAAAGGTAACGCCCCTGGACCACACGAGCCAAAGGGATTCTATTGGAACCCCCGTGAGGACGGAATCCCGACTCTGCAGCAGCAGCAGCAGCAGCAGATTCGACTGCACCTCCTCCTCCGTGGTGTCTACAGGGAGCAGCGGCGGCGTGCGCAGCCCCTCGGGCCTCCTACCCAGAGCTGATTCCTAATAAAGGCCTTTTTAAAGGAGCTGGTCTCCTGGCCCATTTATAACACCAGGCAGGAGTAGAGTTTTTCAGAAATTTGATACGGAAAAGGGCAAATGCAGTTTCCAAAAAGGAGAGAGTCTGTTTTTACAGACTGAACTATTAGATTGGGGTTTTTCTCCAGAACACTTATGATGCTTCAAATTTAATAACAGCTTCTTAAAGCTATAGGATGAAATTTCCCAATTAAAATGGAAGGAAGTTGTTAGAAATTAAAACATCACCATCCAGTCAGGCCTGGCATTTGGGTTTGTTGGTCTGAGTTGAAATGAAAAGCAGCACAAGACATTTTGGCAACTGCAAACCCATTTTGCAGATTTATAGTTTCAATAAAAGCACTGTTGTGTAAGCTTTGATTTCAGTTTAGAGTAATCTCATTGTCTCTCACAGGCACAAGCACCACTGAGAACAGGAGGTGGACACCATCTCCCACACCCAACAGTGTCATTTTAAACTGGGAAATTCATCAGGTGGGGAAAGACAGGAGCAGACTAATATTCCTGCTGGAGGACCTGCAGGCAGTGGGAAAAAACCCCTGCACCACTATGGATAGAGCCATTAGGGGAAGTGAAGCCATCTACCAAGTTTAAGCACCATTTTTTTCCACAGAAAAATCTCCTTAGAAAAGAGAATCAGACTGAAAATTCCTGAAAAGGAACTCTGAAATTACAGAGGACTGCATAAAAAGCCAAACTAAATCCAGGAAAAAGAGGTATTTGTACAAAAAAAACAGTAAGAATTTACCAATGAATGAACTTAGTGTGTAAATGTGAAACACTCGGTGCAAGGCAAGGACTGACTCAGCTCCAGCTGCCTTTCAGGAAGCAAAGCAGATGCCAAACGGAGCAAACAGCATGGAAATGATGCTGGTGTTATAAATTGGCCAGGAGACCAGCTCCTTTGAAAAGGCCTTTATTAGGAAATCAGCTCTGGGTAGGGGGCCCGGGGGCTGCGCACGCCGCCGCTGCTCCCAGTAGACACCACGGAGGAGGAGGTGCAGTCGAATCTGCTGCTGCTGGTGCTGCTGCAGAGTCGGGATTCCGTCCTCACGGGGGTTCCAATAGAATCCCTTTGGCTCGTGTGGTCCAGGGGCGTTACCTTTCTCCAGTTTCTTTCAGGCTATGGCGACAAAGTAACAAAAGAATGCCTGCTGCCTGCAGGTAGCTAAACATGTGCCTCGCACAGTCCCGTCCTTCTTAGGTCCAGTTTCTGTGTCGGCTCGCTGTCCCAGGGGTTTTTCTAGCTCCAACTGGACTTTCGGCTGCAGCCAGGCACCATGGGAGTTGATCTCCATATTGGGCGGAGCCCACAGCTCGACGGGCAGGCGGCAGGGAGCAGCAAGAAGCGGCGGGGGGGGCGGAGCGACAAGGCGGCGGCGTGCGGGCTTTTCGTCGGGAGAGGGGAAAGCCCAGGACCCAGGGAGAAAGGGTACAGAACTTGGACATAACGAACAGAAATTCAGGGTACAGATTCAACATGAACGGTTTGAAACAAGCAAGTAACAGTGCAACTTTAATTTTACAGCAAAACAATGTAACAATACAACTCGGGAGTGCATAACCTGGGGCTAATTTCTTTCAATCCCCCCTCTATTTCTTTGATCGGGCTTTAGCCCGCATCAATTGGCCATGTCTGACTCAAGGGAATAAATCTGTTTTAATTCTTGGTATTGGTCATAAATTCTTTTTGCTGTGCTCAGTTTTTCTTGGGGTTCTAATCTAATTGTATTTGTAGGTTTCTGAATCTTTACTTTAGGGATTTGGAGACTAGCTGGAACAGTAGTGGCTACAGTTCGAATTAGACAGGGAAGTATGCAGGGGAGAAGTAGGAGACTGACAAAGGCACTTATTGCAATGAACACTACTTTTTCCCACCAGGTCCCTTCAAAGGACCAGAAGTTGTCCCACCAGTCTATATTAATTAAGGGCTTCCATTCCTGGGTACTTACATATGCAATTTTTTTTTATTTCTTTGGAAATATTTTTTATTACCTTACTTTCATAATCGACTGCTAGTTTGATTTGATAAACTACTGCTCTTGTCTGTGCCAATTGGTTACTGATATGATCAAGGGCAAGGGCTGTTTTGTTTGATAATCTGATAATTTTATTCAACATGTAAATTGGAGTTCGGCACCTCCATGATCTATCTTGTGTCCAAGTTGCTGGCCTATATGTTTTTACTATTCCTTTTGGTGTTTGTATTTTACTTTTCCATGTTTGTGTGCTGCCCCTCCTCCCCTTTTGGTATTTTCTTTTTATCAGGTCTGCTACTCCCTCTGTATTTCTTAACTTTTTAAAACAGAACCACTCTCTGATAGGGCACTCCCCAGTCAAGCACTGCTTAAATGTGGCAGCTTTTTTGTAATCCAATATTGTTTTTTCTCTTTTTGACAGGTGGATAATTGGATCATGTCAAAACATGTGGGATTCACATGGGTGTGAACTCTCATAAGGGATTGTAGATTCTCCCCATCACAAACTGAATGACAGCATTCGGAGTAAGCCCCATCTGTTATCAATAGGACTACTATCAGTCCCTCCAAGAGTCCAGTATGAACCATTCTATTTGTGGATCCTTTGGTCTCACCTGGCCTTGCCTCTTGGGTCAGGGGGTTCTTTCTCCTCATCATATCAGTAGGACTACTATTAGTCCCTCCAAGAGTCCAGTATGAACCTGCCCCCATCTCGCTCTGAGGGTTCTCTTTGGTCTCACCTGGTCTTGCCTCTTGGGTCGGGGAGTTCTTAGGCTGGATTTGTGGAGTTCTCCCTTGCTTATTCCCACTTTCCACCTTTTTCTTAGTTTTAGTTAGCTCCCTTTGGGTGTGCCCTATGAGAGATTTAATTTTTAAATTAAGAATTACTGTTACTCATTACTTTTACATTAACACATTGTGACTTATCATAACAAGTTATAACATCAGATTTAACCATTATTTTACACTTTTATATTAACACCTTTTTAACCTCTTATAACAATGTGGATTTTTAACAATGGTAACGGACAGCTTGTAATAACTGTTATTGTCCCTTATTGGCTTTAACTGGTTTTTGCTTGTTTCCTGAGAGTTACTTTAAGGGTGTCTGGATCTCGAGTGGCAGTCCACTCAGAGGGAACCCTTGTTGGGGTTGCAGGGTCAGAGGGATCACTCGGGGGTGGTAATGGTCCTTTCACTCTAGTGATGTGGGTCCAGCCCTTTTCCTGGGTTCACACTGCAGTATGAGTAGTGAGCAGAACTTGGAACGGGCCTTCGAATTTAGGGGTTAGTGGGGTGGTATTCCAGGATTTAATTAAAACCCAGTCTCCTGGTTTTATTTGGTGCATGTCAGTGTCCAAGGGAGAGGTTTGAGGAAGATACCCTCTTCTTTTAAGATCTGCCAATGTCTTTCCAATTGTTTTTACATATTCTTGGGTAGCGGCCTCTCCTTCTAAATAACCCCCAGTGCTATAGGGGGTCAGTAAGAAGGGGAGTCCAAACATCATCTCATATGGTGAAGCCCCTATGTCAGATCTAGGTCAGACCCGGATTCGCAGAAGGGCCAGGGGCAGACACTTGAGCCAATTCATTCCTGTTTCGGTTATCAATTTAGTTAATACATTTTTGAGGGTTTTATTCATCCTCTCAACTCTCCCTGAACTTTGGGGATGCCAGGGTGTATGCAACCACCACCCGATTCCTAAGGCTTTATTGACATCATGTAGAATTTTGGCTACAAAATGAGGACCTCGGTCTGAATCAATATTATTCACTAGCCCATACCGGGGGATGATGTGTTCCAATAATATTTTTATTACCACTTGTGCCGTTTCCCTTTTTGTAGGAAAAGCTTCCACCCAATGGGCCAAACAATCAACCATAACAAGTAGATACCTGCAACCCTGTACTGAAGGCACCTCGGCAAAATTCACCTGTATATTTTGAAAGGGTCCCAATGCCATCCGTCTTCCTCCTGGGGCACTCCTCCCATCGCTTTCTGATTTACCTTTTGGCATATACTGCTTTGGCCAGACCATATACCCCCATACATAAATAAAAAAATGACCACATAACCCTTGGGTGCCCCAGTGGGTCAGGCTCTGTATTTCTGTTAGCATTTTTTCAAGCTAGGGCTTTATTTAAAAACTTTCATCTATCTGGGGTTAACCATTCCCCTTGCTTCCCTTGGTACAACCCTAACTTCTTTATTTCTCTCAACTCATGTTCATCACGTATTGGTTCTCTTCTTTTGTCAGCTGGCAGGATGTTGGATGCAGTCCACTTGGGGAGACTCGTGGGGGATTTTTCTGGGGTTTTGTCCATAGTTAGGAGGAGGTGATATTGGTCCTTTTACACGGGAAACGTCAGTCCACTCTTTTTGTTACTAATTTCTAGCTTTTTCCTGATATCAGGCCAGGATCCAGCAAGGAACTGCACCTTTAACAGCACCTGGTCCTCGGGACTGTCGGGATCCACGTAACCAAAAATCTCCTCCCCTGCTTAACTAGGTGGCTGCGGTCCCATTCCCCCTGGGTCCCATCAAAGGCCAGCCTGGTGCTGCCACCCCGGGGAACAGACCCTCCAATGCCCCTCACCACCAGGGTTCCACAGTCTCCCACATTCTGCCCTTCCCCTTTTCCACCTGGATCCCACCCTGGATCCGCCCGCAGGAGCCCATCCCCTGCCCGGGGCCCAAACCTGCTCCCCTGTTCCCAGACTCGCATCCCCGCGACATGGACCATGGCCATCTCCTTGGGGCTGAACAAGGCACCCAAAATAGAGTTCATCTCACTCCAGGTGCAAACATTAGGGTTCAGGAACCAATCCACCCAGCCAGCCACCCCCACCAGGTCCCCAACCAGGCCTCCCAGCTCTTTCTTAAAGCCCCCAACTTCTGAAGCTGTCAGAGGTGCATCCCCAGCTGCCCCACTTATCGGGACTTTCCTTAGGGGGAAGAGCTTTGTTCTTGACCTGGTGCCACAATAGGGTCCTTTTGGGGTTTCTATATTATTGGCTGGCAAGTCCAGCTCCCAGTTGTGTGGGGGTGCAGGAACAGTAGATGGTGAAGGGGAGTGGACTAGGCCAGTGCTAGGAGAGGTCGAGGATAGAGTTGAAGAGTAGAAGGGGTTAGTACTCAAGACAGTCGGGTTAGACTGAGGTGGTAGAGAGGGTGGAGCTGTAGGGGTTAATCCTGTTGGGGAGCAAGCTGAAGGAGGAATAGGGATAATGGTTTGGAGATATGGGAAGGGGTTCACAGGTAAAGCTGGAGGGTTAGCAGGGACAGTTTGTGATATCCCAGGGTAAACGGAAGGAGGGGGCAAATAATCAAGAGGGTCCCAATGGTGACTGCTTTCCTCCTTTTTCTCTTTTTCATTTTTCCTCTTTCCCTCTTGTAGCTTACAAATTTTAACTGTTTCACTTTCAGTTCTGTGTCTCTGCCAGCAGGCAGCATAAAGGATCTGCTCAGTATCTGAGTCCCCTCGGGATTTCAGATACTGGTTTAATTGCGAGCACATCCAGGGGTCCTTAGTTCCACACCACGGCCATCCTCCAGGCAAATTCAAAGTGGGCCAAACCTCAATACAATAATGGATCATTTTAACCTTGCTCAAATTTTTAGTGGCCTCTTCAGTATCCCATAGTTCCAACATTTGTCCTAATGGACTATCTGGGGGAATGTTCTTTATCTTCCCCTTTTCCTCCTCAGGTGGTCTTTGCTTATTTATATATCCTCCCATTCTCACTAGGTAATCTTCACTCACTCTACGAACACTCGTCAGTGGCCCCAGTGGCACCACTCCTGCCAGTGCTCAGAGTGCCCTGTCGGTAGCCTGATATCTCGCCCTTAGAGATTCAGTCACTACCCCAGCCAGCACCCCTTCCTCGCCTGGACACCCCGGGCCGTAACTCGGCCAGTACCCTCTCTCACTCCCCACACCCCGCCAGCTACCCCAGCCAGTATCCCAACCCGTGGATACCCCGGGCCGTAACCTCAGCCAGTGTGGTGCGTGCCACACACACAGCTCCAGGCTTTCCGCACGCTTGGATCAGCCTGGGCAGCCTGCCTCCGTAGATTCTAGAATGGAGGCGGGCCTTTCCTACAATCACACACCCTGTGACGTGCCACCCACTCTCTAAATTACCTCCGCATGCCCGGAGGGGGGCGCCTATGCCCCTGGAGACGCCTCTTTCACTCCGTTCTCCTTTCGCTTCCCTCCTTTCCCGGCCAGTTCCCTCGCGGGAGACTGAAAACGCGGTACTGGGAGGCCCACACTCGCTTCAAAGATCCGAGCTACCGGTCTTTGTCTCACTCACACACCATTCGCTCGTCTCCACTCCCGCCACCGGCTATACTTTACCGGCGCTCCTCCGCGCTGTCCAATCCCAGGCTGTCTTCCTTGGGTCCGGTGTGACCAGCTGTCCTTGAGATCCAAAGGGCGGTCGGCCGTCCCGTCCTCGGTCCTCTTCAGGCGTGGTCACGTCCCGGCGAGCCCCCAATTTGTTATAAATTGGCCAGGAGACCAGCTCCTTTGAAAAGGCCTTTATTAGGAAATCAGCTCTGGGTAGGGGGCCCGGGGGCTGCGCACGCCGCCGCTGCTCCCAGTAGACACCACGGAGGAGGAGGTGCAGTCGAATCTGCTGCTGCTGGTGCTGCTGCAGAGTCGGGATTCCGTCCTCACGGGGGTTCTAATAGAATCCCTTTGGCTCGTGTGGTCCAGGGGCGTTACCTTTCTCCAGTTTCTTTCAGGCTATGGCGACAAAGTAACAAAAGAATGCCTGCCGCCTGCAGGTAGCTAAACATGTGCCTCGCACAGTCCCGTCCTTCTTAGGTCCAGTTTCTGTGTCGGCTCGCTGTCCCAGGGGTTTTTCTAGCTCCAACTGGACTTTCGGCTGCAGCCAGGCACCATGGGAGTTGATCTCCATATTGGGCGGAGCCCACAGCTCGACGGGCAGGCGGCAGGGAGCAGCAAGAAGCGGCGGGGGGGGCGGAGCGACAAGGCGGTGGCGTGCGGGCTTTTCGTCGGGAGAGGGGAAAGCCCAGGACCCAGGGAGAAAGGGTACAGAACTTGGACATAACGAACAGAAATTCAGGGTACAGATTCAACATGAACGGTTTGAAACAAGCAAGTAACAGTGCAACTTTAATTTTACAGCAAAACAATGTAACAATACAACTCGGGAGTGCATAACCTGGGGCTAATTTCTTTCACTGGGACCTTGCATTAAGGGCCAGGAGCCAGAGGCAGGTCTGTAGCCTGCCTTGGAAGAGGCTGGGACTGCCAAGAAGAGGAACTGTTCTTCCCTGTGTAACTCCCTGCGAGTGTGAAGAAAACAAATTTTGAAGTTTCAGCTGCAAACGCCCACCTTCAGCCTCTGATCCCCCAGAAGGGAAAAACAAGTCATTTGGAAAAAAAGCTCTATGGATGAAAATGTGAAATTTAGAGGCAGTTTTATGCAGACTAGCCAGTTAAAACAGATTCAAGAGTCCCTTGTCTCTTCCACACCCTGTGTCATTTGCTCTAACATATGTATTTTATCATTTGTATCTGAAGAGGGACCTGTGTTTTTGAATTAATTACCCCAATTTAGTTTATCATTTCTAGGGTTCCCAAAGAACAGTCCCCGTCACCCTAGGCTGCTCTCTGTTCTGTCACAGAGTCAGCAGCAGCTCTCTGCTAAGGTTTTCCTGGTGGAGGTTTGAGTGTTTTAGAATAATTCCCCATCACTCTAGATTTATATATGTTGCTGTAATCACACATTAATTATGCTGGATACTAAATCAGGAATTTAACATGCTTGGAAGTTTTTTAAAAATCCAATTAGATTACAATATTTATATATTGGGTGCAAGTTTTCTTTCCCAATGGGGTTTCTTTTACAAATAACTATAACACTAGTTGTGGGTCACAGCAGTCTATTGCATTAATTTCAGGGCTTTTTAGTGTGGAGGCTGTTAAGTCAGACAGTGTTAATACAAACACACTCCCCTGGAGAGAAGCCAGACAATAATATAAACATGCCCCCTTAGAAAAAGAGCAGTTAGGCCAGACAGAATATAAACACAACCCCCTAAAGGAGAAACCCTGGCAAACAGCTCTCTATGTTATGGTGAAGAAATGTGTCAATCAGGTATACCCCACTGGTTCTTTTTTACCCCAGCCGATTGGTCCGTTTTGGATCCTTCCCCTTATTGGTCCCTTTCCCAATTCCTCTCCCCATTGGCTAAGTTGTGAAACCCCACCCCTAGCTACCCTATATAATCCCACGTGCCTTGGGCTCTCTGGCTCTTTTCTGCTCTGGACCTGTGCAGTAAAGAAGCTCTTCTGGAGATCAGAAAGACCCCATCTCGCTGCTTTTACTCCTGTGTCACCCAGGGGTGGCAAATGCGGCTCTGCTGCTCAGGCAGCTCCTCAAAGAGCAAATCACTCTGTACTTGAGAGTGCACCAAAGAGCGAAATCACTTTGCACTTGGGAGTGCACAAAGAGCTAAATCACTTTCTGCCTGAGAGTGCCTGTGCCTCCATTGATCTAAGTGTCTTTAAAGACGCTTCTAGCAAGGAAGGTCGCAGCACCTTCACCACCAGACCAGACCGTGACATTTTAGCGTTACCAAACTTTAAAATTATCAGCGAATTAAAATAGAAAATTATTAACTCAGAATGAAACAAGTAACAACCAGACATCCAGACTTACCATTCACAGCAGCTAACAAGCTGGAGTAGGGGGAAAACAAATTCAGAGTAATACAAGGACCAAGTGCCATCTCGTGGCTCCACAGGCACTGTGCAGGCATGGCACAGCTACAGACGGGATTTAGGAGTCTTCAGATGCAGGGTGGATTTGTATGCTGTGGGAATCATTACTGGGATTTAAAGAAATCACTCTGCTGCAATCCCTGACATGCTCTCCCTTTAGAAGGCTACAGACACTGCCTTCAAGATTTACAGCTTCCCTGGAACTCTGGCTCCCACAAGAAGTCCATAAAACTTTTACCACCCAGTTCTTGCATCACAGCCATAAATTCTGACTGCTTTATCACAGACAGCACAATCTGGGCACTGACTGCTAAGCCAGGCAGAAGCTTCTGGTGTGACCAGGGGCCATTCACACTGACAGGGTTACTCAGAGCCAGGGTCACAGCCCGGGGCTGTCATCTCCACTGAGATCAGAGTTTCTCCCCTGCATTGCTCCCCAGGCTCACTGCACAAGTGGCCCTTCTGCTCCTCCAGCTCCACCTCCCCCCGTTAGAAACCTGGGATGCAGTGCTGCCTGCAGGAGTGAAAGCGGATCCTGCCACCCCACGACTCTGCAGTACAGCTGGGTGATGCTAGCTGCTCTCTGGGGTTATTCTAACAACCTGATTACTTTGCTAAAGGGACCACACTCCATCCTAAAGTAAAATTTTCAGGGCTATAACAGACACCTGAAAACAGTTTTTCCTGCTTGGAAAAGCCATCAACAGTCATGTTACAGAAACAACACCCCCCCACCCCCCACCCCCCCCCAAAAAAAAAAAAAATCTTTTGATGGCTGAGACAGGTCAATAGTTATTCCCATTAAAATGTCTCTGTTGGAAACCTTTCCTGTACCTCTTTCCCAAAACAAAGAGAGCAAGGCAGAAACTAACAGTGGAGGCCTTATTTCTCAGCAGATACTTCCTTTTCAGAGGACTTCTGCAATCTGCCTCATGATCTGGTAACTTCCATCAGCCCTTTGGAATGAGAAGAGCTTTGCAGTGCTGTGCAAAGTGAGATTACACAGTGTACATTTATCCAACAAGGAGGGATTCATAACAGTATTTTTTGTTCATTTGTCCATTATTATTTTACCCTCTGTTCCCCACTCTAATTTTTTGTAGTAGTCAAAGGATGGCACAAAATTCCTCAGGAGCTGGTTAAGAAAAAAAAAAATCACACAGCAGGTACTCCAGCTGAGGAGAGGAGAATTTAGGAGTAGGTCCTATTCTCATGCTGCCCAAGGAGGAAAGGCCAGACCAGATATCCCCCATGGCCTGAAATCTTTATTAACAGCCTTGTGGCATTGCCTGAATGTGCAGAGATATAATTCAATCCATTTTTCTGATAGAGCTTTCAAGAAGAGGCTCTGTTAAGAGGAATGAAAACAAAGTCTGAGCCGCCTCCTGCCTTCCTTCACACACCACGGGAGCCACACATTTAACAAAGCAGCCCCGTGGTTCCCTCCCTGCAGGGCAGGGCTGGCTCTTCTGCTGTGCCACACACACCACTGAACCACCCATGCCCAAAACCTGCCCTCAGGAGCTGGATTCAAACTTGGTTCCTAAAGCCACAGATATCTTAAACTGGAGACAGTGCAAAGGAATAAATATTTTAAAACTTGGGGAAAGTGTCCATTTAGATTAATGCTGTGCTGAAAATAGCACTTCTCTGCAACTCACCAGACGGCTGTTCTAACATTCAGTGCAGTTTTATGGAGTGATAGTCCAGTTACATAAAGTTTCTTGGAAAGAAACGTACTTTCCATCACCTATGTTCTCCTCTATCTGTAATGATTACTTTTAAAAATATTTTTTTTGGTGGACTCACATGCAAGTCCTCTCTCTTGGCTAAGACCTTTGGGAGACATATTAGGGTGATAAACATAAAGCCATCAGCTTTGAGGGCCAAGAAAGGTGACCTATCTATTGATACAGACAAATCAAACTGGGAAAGAGTCCAAGGAGAAGCACAGAAGGGCATTTAACCCAGATCAGAAAGCCCTCTCATTTTTTCCTTGCAGAGATGGAGGTCAGCCCAGACCTGAGACATGATTCAGCTGAGAGAGGAAAGATGCTCTGGCACCAGTGTGCTGTTTTCAGAGCAGTCCAAGGGCTAGATCTACAGTTCCACTGCCACATAGCCCAGAATCATCCTTCAAAGCAGGGAAATGATTTTATCCACTTTTTACAGGCAAGAGGCAGAGTCAGAACCACTGAGGTGCTTATAGAAAGGGTTCAGATGGAGTAATTACTGCTAAAAACCACCATTTACACCTTAACCCTGGTGATGTCACTTCTCTGTGTGACTTCCAATTTCACCAGGTCCCTTAAAAACCCATCAGGGATGCCCAGAGCTGTCCAGGTTTGAGCCATGCACAGCCCAGGGCTCTCAAAGCAGGGAAGTGTGTTCAGATAGCCCCTTGCATGTCCCAGCTGGAGGCAGCCAGAGGGAGGGAGAGAGGGAGAGAGGGAGGAAGGGAGGAAGGAAGGCTTCACTGTTTCAAAACTTGTTCAAGTCTGCCACCTACTAACACACGGCTGAAATGACTAAAATTGTTTCATGTTTCCAGGCAGAAACTAACTGAACAGAAGACAAAAACCCCCTAGAATTGCACTTCTAAAGTTGTTTAACATGAAAAGCATATTTCTTTTTCTCTTAGTTTTGGATACAATACCTTGCTGATATGATACCCTGCTATAAATATCCTAATAGTCCCCTTAAGGATGAAGAAATTCCTCTTTTTTTCCTCCTAGCTAGGACCCAGCTATGCATTAACCACTTACATAGTCATTCTTTGAATCTAAAGCAAGCATTTTTGTAACTGGAAGATTTGGGGTTACCTGGAAAGGAGTTTTCCCACAGGAGAAATCAATGCAGACCTCTGGAGCCAAAGTGGATGTCCTGACCAGAGAACTGTCCTTATTTTATCTTGTGGCCAACTGGAAAGAATTAGCTTCATGTTAATACAAGATGTAGCTTTTGCATTTGGTGTTCAGCTGATGATCTTCAGCTGTCCTTGCTCAAGACACTCCTCACACCAGCTGAACCAGTGAAAACTCAGGTTTGCAGACTGGTATTTGGGTAATGCCTGGAACCACAAGGAGCTTACAGGAAACAAAACTCAGCTCTTGTGTGCACTTCTGTACAGTCCAGATATAGACTTGCTGGAGTGGGTCCAGAGGAGACCATGGAGCTGCTCCAGGGCTGGAGCCCCTCTGGAGCCAGGCTGGGAGAGCTGGGGGTGCTCACCTGGAGAGGAGAAGGTTCCAGGGAGAGCTCTGAGCCCCTTCCAGGGCCTAAAGGGGCTCCAGGAGAGCTGGAGAGGGACTGGGAACAAGGCATGGAGGGACAGGACACAGGGAATGGGTTTAAGATGAAGGAGGGTGGATTTAGATTAGGTATTAGGAAGAAATTGTTCCCTGTGAGGGTGGGGAGGCCCTGGCACAGAGTGCCCAGAGAAGCTGTGGCTGCCCCTGGATCCCTGGAAGTGTCCAAGGCCAGGCTGGACAGGGCTGGGAGCACACTTGGGATAGTGGAAGGTATCCCTGCCCATGGCAGGGTGTTGGGACTAGACTCTTTAGGGTCCCTTCCAACCCAAACCAGTCAGTGATATTTTATTCTGCTGTTACTGTTTTACACCTGAACTGTGCCACTTTGATCTGTTTTGACTAAGTTTGCATTGGGGTCACTGACAGCACAGGAGGACCAGTGCCCAAACCAAACTCCATCAGCTTTAGTCACAAACACATCTCTGATTCTTCTTTCTCTGCCATATGGGACTGCAAAAGAACACAGGGATTTTTAAAAGGGGCATTGGGGGGGCAGCAGAAACTAAATTTTGGTCTGGTGATGTATAAAGAGTAATCCCCACTGCCCTGCACTGTATACAGTCACTTAGAGAAAGTGTCCCTTCACTTGAGCAACTGACTTCACTGCATTGATGGACTCAGCCTCCCTGCAGATGTTATCAGTAACAAACCAGGCAGGGGTCAGACAGTGCCTGGCCTGGGAACACAGAGCCCTTGCAACATTTTGCACTTCTGTCATCTGTCCATGAACACTACAGACATGGGCAGCATTTCTGAATCCTGGCTTCTCCCTTCCAGTTTCAGCAATTTTGGAAAAGATGCCTTGAGCCACTAGTGGTCGTTGTTGTCCTGTGCAGCTCTAATTCCTGGAACTGGTGCCAAACAATTCCTGCGAGTGCTTTTCACCAGGTACAAAAGAGAGTCAAGATTCTACAGGCAAGCACAAAACGATAGCTCTGCTCATTCATCAGGAGATGAACGGGTGTTACCTCTTCCTGTAAATTATATTCAGTGTCAAGGAAAACACAACAGTGTGACAACAATTAGGGATGGCAGTGCCTAGGAAAGGCTCCAGAGAGCCCAACAGATGCTGCTTTGTATACGGAGTTTGTGTAAACACCGATTTTGATGCAGCTCCTTTTATCCTGTGCACACGCGTGTCCCTCCACCTAATGACAGGCAATTGCAAAATCACAGGCAAATATGACACCCTGTTTTCGGGGAGTTGGGTGTGTTGCTGAGGGTTCTGACAAAGCATATGCTGTTCCCCAGCTTCCCACAGACAGTCTCTGCAGTACAGAGTTAAAAATTTCGGCCCAGATTGACAAAGGGACAGAGGAAAAAGCACTTAAAAGTACTCAGCTTTTAGGTCTCCAGCTGGTTGAGCAGAATTCATAGATAGGAGCAGGGCATTCACAGGGTGGCTGCAAAGCATATTTCTGTGGTGTGCAGTTACCCCGGCTACTCTGCAGGAGCTCCTCCATGCAGGGGCAGCAGATCAGTCTCTGCCCCTTCCATAAATGCCAAAGGTACACAAAAGGTGACCACAGCCATAATTAAGAAGTTGAACTTTACATTTTTAACTGGATGCACCAGGGAAAGCCTCAGTACCTATGGACTCTGAAAGGCTCTGGTCTGGCTAAAGGTGGAACACACTCAGTGAGAGTTTCTTAGAGGAAGGGTTAGTGAGAAATGAAGATACAAATTCAGGGAAAGGACAAATACAGCAACTGCCTTCATTTGCTCCAGTTTCTTGCATTTGACATGCTAAACTGAGTTACTGTAAAAACCTCAATCTTTAGTTAAATCTCATGTTACTATTACCATCCAATTATAATCACTAGTCAACACTATAGGGATACCACACTCCTTGCCCTCTTTCTACTGGCCTCAAAAATAACATTTCAGAAAATAGAAAGCCACAGTTTAATTTAAAGCTACTTCAAAAATATAAATATTTAATTGCACATTCATAACTCTATGGGTTATGTATATTCACATGAATTCCTTTCACCTGAGCAGGAGCTTTGCAGCTGACTTCAGTGGGGACAGATAACACCAATAAAGGAAAACCCACCCCTTCACTGGGGAAGGAAAGCAGGAACTTTCTCTGGGACAAGCATGACATGTTGCTGCCCATTTTAGACATTTAGCAGTGCTCCCATATTTTGCCCATCCCCCTGGTTAAAGAAGACATGGAACACATTACCCACAGATGCACACTGAGAGGGTCTGACCGAGACAACCTGAAAGAGAAGAGCACCTAAAACAGACTAAAATAATTTTGAACAATGTGGAAAAAGGTTGCTAAACAGCTGACCTAAGATTCAATTCAAATTGCACTCTTATCACTGGGAATTTCTCCAATGACTTTGCTGAGCTTTCGATTAAGTCTCAAGCCCATAAAATGAGAAACGGAAGAGAGATCTCTGGTTTTGCAGAAACCCTCACATCACCAGAAGCCTCCCACAAGACTTTGCAAGCAGTTGTTACTGCTACACAGACTATAAAAGAGAGACAGCATCCACCTAATTTCCAAGTATCTTCCTTGGTCAGCTATAAGAAACCACTTTGAAGCAGCTTTGTGTTTCCTAAAAATTTCTTCTCTTATCTCTTTGAACTTTTCTGAAGAGTTGTACTCAGTACTCAGCCATGTTCCAATAGTAGATATAGTCAAATATGTTCATACCATTTATGCAGTGAATGTTCTAGACACTATTTGCTCACTTGTAGACTGTTCCAAAGACTGTGTATTCATCAAAAATAAAAAAAAAAATTATTTAAAATCCAGTTCTACATAATTCCATTTTAGTGCAATCTATATTCAAGCAAGCATTTAAATATTCTATTAAAATGGATCTATCATCAAATATCATGGAATCCAGCAAAATAATAGCTAACATCTTAGTGCTAAGCCTCCATCAGAGTCACACTGGTGCCCCGATACCCCCTTCATTTATTTCCAATTCTGGCACCTGTAACCATGGCAACATATACAGAAACATTTCAAGCAGAACAGAACTGACAATCACAAAACCAGTGCAAAACACCTGAGGTGGGGAAAAAAGAGGAGAGGCACAAGCAGGTAGTTCTTGAAATTCAAAGCTAATGACAAGAAAACAGCTGGAAACAAATGCTGGCTCACACGGCCACATTCTCTAGGCAGATGTATTTCTGCAAACCTGGTCTGTTCCATCTTATTAGCTGTGCAGCTATGGAAAGGGAGGTAAAAGAAATATTTTTTTTCAGCAAAGAGTAAAAGTGTGAACTTTAAAAAGTAAGTTGCTACAAATAGAAAACAAATGTTTATCTGTTGCATGCACATCCAGGAGTACTCAGCATTAGCCCATGAAAAGAAAGTATTTTTCCAAAGGCAAACACTCACAAATGTGCTTCAGAGAAACACTATCCATCAAGAAAGAAAGAGAAGTCACCTTTTAAAGAGATTCTAAAATAAGAATTCCATTAGCCTACATCAAAGAACAGGTTTGAAATGAACATGAGTTAATAAACCATATATGTGTAAACTGGGATAACTTCCTAGACATTTAAGGGAACTAATTAGCATTTGAATGCTGTGAAGCAAGAAAGGGAAATTCTATCTTTAAACTGTAACAACCTGATATTTTATCCCCGGCCCTCCGCCCTCCTCCTATGCCCCGACTGCTAACTCAGATTCTGGAGGGCTTTGGGCTGGGATTATACCAGGAAAGGGGAAGAGACCCAAAGAGGCTCCTTACCTAGGATTGTTCCAAGGCTTTATTCTTGAAGGGATTCCAGGGGCCAAGAGGCAAAGAGGTAAAGAGGTAAAAGAGGCAAAGAGGACGAACAAGGAAGAACAGGGGTTTATGTAGACCTCTGTCTCAGGATAGATAACTGGCACTGAGCCAATTGGTCAGAGATAGCAGGGGAAGGTAGGGTCACATCACACAGTTACAGCTTTGAGGCTCCTTTTGGGGTAAACCATCCCCAGAGGGATACAACAACAACCAAAACTAGAAATGAGATTGACCTGTGTGGGAGAGCCTAGCAGGATGCAGCTGCAAGGTTAGCTTTGAAGGTTTACGGGGCTGGAGCTGTAAAAAACACAAAGATCAAGGCCATCATGAGACCTGCAGGGAGGGCTGGGGTTTTTTATCTGTTACCCCATGAAGCTGACTTTAGAGAACAGAATTAAAGAACAAGTGCTGGACTTACATCAGCCTCCCCATTGCAGCACCTCACAAGCCAAAAGCTGTGAATCAGGCATCAAAACCACCAGGAATTCAGCCAGCAGGGCTCCCTGGAAAAAGGGAAGAAAAATAAGCCAAGACAAAAGCAAACATGATATTGAACTAGAGAGTGGAGGGAAGAAGGCAGAGCATCTGGGGATTGCTCTGCCAAGGAGCTGTAACCTCCAGGAAACCAACATGAGCTCTTTCACCAAACCTGGCTCCGAGATCACATAACTGCTGCCTGAGGCTTCACACACACTCCAAAACTGCATATTCCATTTAGCCAGCTCCTTTTAGATCCCTTCTTCCTTCATCAGAAGGAAAAATAAAAATTCTGCAGCAGCTATTAGGTGGGATAAATCCCATCCTTGCACGGGAAAGAGTGACAGCAAGTGGAACAGGCAGAAGTGGCTGCAGACTGTAAAAAAGGCCTGAACCCATAAAATATATACATGCACACAGAAGTCAGAATTTCCAGGATCAGACACTGCAGCCAGTTATTGTCCCTTTTCAGTGCCTTGTGCCTGAAACAGGAGGATGGAGTCTGGCACTTCACTGCTCCATCTCTCTGGGCTGTGGTGGTGGTGTGTGTGTGTGCTCTCCTGCTGAGAGCAGCTGCATCCACCTCACAGCCAGTGAAAGGTCCAGGAGGAGACTCCTGGGGCAGGACTACCACTGGAAAACCAGAGATAGTCACAGGGGCCTGA
Organism: Phylloscopus collybita; assembly: GCA_027886175.1. Lineage (NCBI taxonomy): Eukaryota > Metazoa > Chordata > Aves > Passeriformes > Phylloscopidae > Phylloscopus > Phylloscopus collybita. Next base: position 9,358,039 of record JAJNNQ010000057.1, read on the forward strand.
GGAGGGCCTGGCATTCCAGGGGATGACAGGGACCTCACTCCTCACAAAGCAGCCTACACTCTGCCTTAGGCTGTGTGTTCCCTTTTCCCTTGTCCAGGACTGCAGACCCACAGTCCATAATCCCATCAAACACCAAATGCACCAGACACCTCTTGGTGCCACCACAGCACACGGCTTTGTTTCCATGCTGAATCTCCTGGTGCCACTGGGAATTGTGGTTCCCACTGCTGATGATCCATCACTGCAGCAGCAGGTGGTACAGAGGGAGCTGGGAATGCTTGTTTTTAGGGCAGGGAGCAGAAAGATGGTCCAGTCCTTTTTTCCATGGTCTTTTAGTCATTCAAATCTTATTGTGCAGCAAAGGCCAGTGCAGGGTTCAGTGGAAGCAGGGAAAGATATGGATTAGAAATGGACAACATGGAAATGGAGAAGAACTGGGATGTGAGTTAGCAATAACTGGGAAAAAAAGTTAGTGTCTTTTCTCACTTGCATCTCAGGAAATGTAACTGTCAAGGCACAGTACACAAAAAAGCTGTCTTTCACTGTCATGTAGGAAGCACCTTACTCTCCTGCCTCTGGGGAATTTCCTCAGTCGCTGGATTTTGTAAAAGAGAATATTTTTCCCCTACCATTGTGTCTCTCATTGACTCCTATTTTCTTCTTTGTTGTTTGTAAGACTCTTCTTCCTGACCCCCAAGAAGGATTTGAGCTTTCCAACCAATTTCTCTAATGCTTTCAGGTTAATGTGGGTTCAGCAGCAGCAGCAGAGTTTAACAGCAGGTTTGGAGCAGCACTTGCTCACAGGTGTAGGCAGGGAGGGGTGAAGAAAACCAGACAAGTGCAAAGCACAGGGCAAAGTCCACCCATGCTGTAGTGGCTCTGGACATTCCGCTCCAGAGGGAGCCCACAATGGAGCCCTGGGCTCCAGCTGCACAAGGCAGCACATCTGGACCCTGCACATCTGCATCCCTCACATCTGCACCCCGCACACCTGTACACCTGCACTCCTCTCATCAGCCAAACCCTGCTTCCAGAGAAGGCACTGCAGCCTGTGACCTGACTCTCACCTGTCCCACAGGGCTGAACCCACAGGTGCCAAGGCCAAAGGGGAACCGTGATACCCTGCACTCTGAACAACCCAGCCTTCCCCTGGAACCCCAGACCCTACTGAACAATTTGTACAGAATTTACTTGAAAAATATATCCCATCATGAATTACAGATTTAAAGTGCTGGGAAAAGTACCGTGCCCCTTGGGATGCTCCTTCAATGGTTAATTAAGCTCACTTTAAAACCAGCCTCCTTTCTTTCTAATTTTTGCTGACTCCTTCCATTTCTAGTTACATGATCTTGTTATACTTTTAACACAGATATAACAGGTTTTCTTCCTTTACTCAGGTGCTGACAGACCAAAATTTTCAGCTTTCCATTTTTTCAAAGGATCTAGTTAATGTTCCAATAAAAAACCCCTTTTCATTTCAAAATCCCATTAGATCACTTTTATAGAAATATATCCATTTATTCTTAGACTCTAGAAACTACAGCAGTGAAACCATTTGCATCCAGTGTTCCTCTATTTTTATACCCACTTTCACCTAAAAGCAAAAGTGTGAAAGTCTTAACTCACTCTGGATTTTGATTTCACTTCACACCTTCAAAGCTAATTAATTACCATTTGGAGTGAAAGGGCATGTTTAACAGCTATAATGAAAATGTTAATATACTGGGCTTAAGGAGTTCTGACCAGAATGCAAGCTGTCAATAATCTAATTATTTAATTTATTTTTTAATTTTGCATTGTTTGCCATCCCAAACTGGATGTTCATATAATGAGAATAATACTCACTAACCTCAAATGATTTGGAGCCATGAAAGCAAAATGCTGTATCTCAAGTCTGACTCCTCAGAAAGTAAAAACAAGCTAATATTTCAAAAGAAAATGTCCTTCAGAGTTGAAAATTGAACTGCGTTCATTGCCACTACTTCAATTTTTATTTTTCTCCTTTGTTTTCACATTGGCTGGGTCATTTGGAGTGCATTCATTTTGGTCTACACCAACACCCCCAAATCAAAATATGGCAAGAGAAGGGCATTGAATCACTGTCCCTTCTTTGTCACCCTGGAAATCTTCTGTATCAGGATAAAGCAGAAGCAAGCAAGCCCTACTGTCCCTGGCCTGTTCCTGCTGTAGAACTGGTATAAAGGGCAGCAGCAGAGCCCAGGATTATGGCTTTACAGCTGTCCTACTGTTATCTTTCTACCTGTGGAAAATGTTTTATGATTTTTTTTTTTTATTTTAAACTCATGCTTTATGACTTTGGAATTAGGGATGAATCCTATTAGGGAGACAAAAGGCTCCTTGTAGTTCATAGCTGTCTAATAGTGTGAGAGATAGAGAGACTATTATATTTGGCACAATATTTAGAGAAATTAATCCTCAAGCGCTAAAGATTTGAGGGATTAACAGTTTGAGTGACAGCTGAGCTCTATCCCTGGATTGTGCCACAAAACCATTTGCCTCCAAGTTGAACATGTTCCTCACTTCCACCCAAGTCAGCACAATTCCTGCTTTTATTGCACTTGGGTCACCAGGGGAGATCAACAAACTCATAAATTCTTATTTCATGGTGGTTTGCAAAATTGTCATGTTATTTTCACTTCTAAGATTTGATATGTGCCTTCCTCCCTTTGTGAAGAAAAAGACATATCCCCTGTATAAAATGCACTACATTTTTAAAGCTTCACGATTTGTTTAAAGAGCTTTGAAATGATCCATTTTCAATAAGAAATGATGTGTAGTGGCCATGCATGTAAACATGTCCACAAAGTATCATCTAGACCCTCCCAAGCATTGCTTGGAGAACTCCTAACTAGTGGGAGACCTTAACTACTGTCCCCTTGCTCCCTAATTTCCCCCAGCAGAAATGGGACTCTTCCCCTGGCCTGCCCTGGGTTGCAGAGGGCAGACCAGCTCCCACCTCCAGGGACTGGAAGGGGGACCCTGCAGTGAGGAGCTGGGAAACAGGAGGAAGTGGCCCCAGTGCTGGAAAGAGGCACTCCCACAGCTGTGGCATCAGAGATGAGACAGGGAAGGAGAGGAGATTTTGTGGTTGCCATGGCAGTGGCAGCATGGGGCCATGGCAGGAGAGCAAGAAATTCACTGCAAGCTTATTTGTGTGGCTTCGTAAAAAAATCTGTGAAAACAGCTCAAATTATTTTACAATTAACCTTTCCAAGATCTCCATACCTTGAAGTCACAGAAACACACAAGTACCAGCACATTGGGCAAGGTACAATTTTGCTCTGAGCTGTGTAACTTTGTAGATACCAATGAGGTTACAAGGTTTTGTCCAAAAGGATCTTAAATATCACAGCGTGAATGTGTTCCTTGCTGTTCAGGGCTTAAGAAATTACCAGAAGAGGAGAGTTCCTCCAAGGAGCAGTGTCACCCAGGCACCTGGCAGAAATCACCCAGTCTCATCCAAAATGGGGACATTTACTGCCCTCCACAGAAATTCTTGCAGGGAAACTGCCCATGGCAGGATGTTTTTGCCATCTCTCTTCCCAGCTGTCAGGTTATTTCCATGGCCATTTTTGAAAGGTAACACCCACTTGCAGTTCCTCAGCTACAGGAAAGGGCCCGTGCAAAATATCCTACAGCATCATGGGCAGTTGAAGACTGGAGGATAAGGGCTGTGAGCTGGCACACACCTGGGTGACTGATGCTTTTTGGGAATACACAATGAGGAGATGCTTTCAGAGCAATGGGGAAATGGAGACAACTTCACATCAGCATGAGAAGCTACTGCAAAGGGACTCCTGTGGTGTCCTGGTTTAGGGCAAATTTGGGAGGAAACCTCTGAAGGGGTTTTTCTGGAAAGCAAGCTAGTCTGGGAAAAAACTTCTTCTCAGAGAAAAGTGGAAAGAACTATTTATTTAACAAACAAGATGCTCACAAGCACAAAAAAGTTGAATAATATGAAACAATGAAACTTCTCGCCACTGAAGAGAGATGGCAAACTGAGAAAGTCCTTGCTGTGGGTGTAGCTCAGCTCACTCAGTCTTTCACCAGTCCCACTCTCTCCGGAGGTCCAGGTCTGGCGGGCCGCAGGTGCAAGCTCTCACTGCTTTTCTGAGTTTTTCAGTCCAGAGCAAATTTAAACAGTCTTAAGAAAAAGAAAAAAAACAGTCCAGGGAGCTTCTCTGCCTCAGCTAGCTAAAACTAACTAAAAGCACAGGAGATCTCTGTCCCACCGCTGTCCATCCCTCAGACGAACGCCAGAGCAAGGACGTGTGGGAGTCAGGCAGTTTTCTCAAAACAAACTGCGCACTGCTTCTTTCTCCCCCTTCACTCCCAGAACCATTTTAAAGGTACAGAATTTAATATACAACACAGACAATTGGGGATACAAGCATCATAAAGTCACCCTACCACATGTGGGTATGAAGAAGATCCAGTCTAAATAGAAAAGCCTTCAGAAGGATTTGTTATAAATGAAATCCACCAATTTATCAATAAAATATTTTACTGAAAAATTGAAAAAGAACAATCGAGAAAAGCCACAAGCAAAGTCAGTGCCGAACCCGGGATCAACACTGGATGAACCACAGACACGGTCTCTATCGCACCGAGTTCCCCACAGTTCACGAGGTGTGCACTGTGCAGCCGGTTTTTATACAGTTTTTCCGCCATCCAGTAACGTGATCTCAGTCCTTTGTCCCTCTTGTCCGAGATACATATTCATGTATCTTCGTTTTCCTGCTGCCGGTCTGTTGAGTGGATTTCTGAGAAGGAGGATGCCCGTGAGTGGATTTACTGAACCGCCTTGACATGCTGATAAGATTCATATGAGTCGTTAATCACTGGGTCATTGGTGGACCCATCAACGGTGAGAGCCCATCTCCTCTCGGTTGCACCCTTCTTTCTTCTGCTAATGTTGTTTTCTTGGGTGCTGGCAGCGATGTCACAATCTTAAAGGTGGCTTTGGGTATGACTTTAAGGGTATGACTTTTAGGGCGCTTGTGGGTTTGATTTTAAGGTTGCAGTTGGATATGACATACATGATTTTATAAAACATATTTACAATAAAACTGAATTATTTACAACATTTATCACAGGACTGGAGATTTTTCTTGTGAGCAGAGAAAGTACCAGAACCTGGATGACTCACTACTCATAAGCTACTTCCCTGTCCAGCATTTACAGGACTTACTGTTCTTAGCTGTGGATCAAATCAGGATTTTTATGAATAAGCCATAAAATTCAATGTCTTCAGGGTAGGACCAGACCTCAGAACTGTCCTCTCATGAGGCAACATGAGCAGCCACAGCACAGAAGTGGGATGGGGAGAATTCCCAGCATTGGTGCCTTTTGCCCGGTGCTCTGCACATCTTTGGGGTGTCTGTGCATTACCCATCCCCTGCAGTGGGAGATGTGGGATTAAAACGTGCCCTCAGTCCTTGGCAAGAGATAATGTTTTCTTTTCCTTCCTTAAAATTGTATTTCAGCCTTAATTAGCTCACAAGGCTGTTGTTCAAAAGCTGAGATTTCCTCTCTGGGTTTTCCCCTGCTTCAGTTCAAACCACATCTAAAGACAGAGCCATCCTTTCATGAACAGAACCATTTCTTTTGCTTGCATTGCCAGCATGGTTAGGGCCTTATCAAATCTCTTCCCTACTGTAACATTTCTTTTCAAGGTAGCTCACTAACCCTTACCGGTTTTTCACTTTTACCTGAAAATAGCAAAATACCATCAACTGGAAAAGATAATTCCTCACTTGTGAAAGTGTTTTTTTTTAATTCAGTTATATGGGCAATACAAATGTCACTCCAAGTCAGGTTGTATTAAGTAGCTTCATGTCACATGACAGTGTGAATTGACATGCTGTGCTGTTGTATGAGATCTGGGGTTATTTGTTTGAAGAGACTTTTTTCTTTTCTGTTTAGGAGAAGATATTACATACTATAGATATTGCATGATCCATCCATTAGCTAAAAAATAGACCCAGATAAAGGTATAATTTCTGACATTCAGAGCAAAATAAAACCTGAAAATCATTGCTTACTTTTAATATAATAGTGATAGCCATCTTATTTCTTATTACAATTTATTAGAGAGCAAAAATAATGTGAAGAGACTACATCTGCTACTAAATACAATTCATATAGAAAAGTAAAACAGAAATCCCCATGCAGATTCCAAACGTCAAATTAAACCAGGGATCGGCTTCATTTAGCAACTGGTAGTCACTCTGAAAAGCCTCTTATAAGTATCAGCATTGTGTTATTTTTCAGTAAGTTATGGAAAAGCCAAGGAACATCTCTGAGAGACAGGGCCCACCTCAGTTCCTCTGGAATCTCCTCGGCACATCCACGATTTCACTGGCACATCCCAGGCCAAGAGCTTTCACAGTACACCTCCATCTTATCGACTGCTAGAAAACTTATGCAAAAGTTTGGAACCTTAGGCTGCTTATAAAATACAAAGTATCACCACTGGAACCTCTCTGCTGTGTCCCACTTCTTGGATTTTTAGAAATCACAGAGCACAGAATCACTCAGACTGGAAAAGTCCTCCGAGATCGTCCAGTCTAACCTTTAACAGTCACGGGTCTTGAGTCAAGGCTGCATGACAGGGCACACCAAGACCTCGTGCCAGCCCTGCAGCACCCATGCACAGATCTGGGCAGGCTGCCCTCACTCACAACACTCTTGGAGCAGCATTTGCATGGCTGATGTGCTGGAGCTGCCCTGCAGAGCAATGCAACCCGCGTGCTCCATCAGAGCACCCATGCCGGGCGCCTGACAGTGACTGGGGTCGGGGCGTTGCATTTGCAAGCAAAACACACTCTTACTTTCTCAACATTGGCTCCTTTATTGCCGCCTCTTATAGCTGACAACACAGGAGAGATCTTCATAAAGAAAGTCTCATGATAGCTGTTATTTATGTTAGAAATGTGATCAGCCAAATTATCAATAAAAATAATTTAATTGAAAAGTTTGGATCGGAACAATCGAGTCAAGCCACAACCAAGGTCAGTACTGAGCCCGGGGTCAGCACTGGGTGAACCACAGACACAGCCTCTGTCGCACCGTGCTTCCCACCGTTCACACCATGTGCTTTGGGCATCTTACTTTTATAGTGTTTCCGCTACGGCTGCTGTTTTTCCTAAAATTACATATTCATAAAGTCCTGATCCTTGTCTGCTGGTAGTCTGAAAGAGTTTCTGGAGGATCTATAGTTCGGAGTCGATGTCCTGGGTTATGGAAAACAAAAATGTGTATTCTATTTTCATCTCCTGAAAGCACTGTTATTCTTTACTCTGGGAAGAGTAGGGCGGGTGCCTTTTGTCAATGGACCAACTGTAGGGCATTGTTTCTTATCTATTTCACCACTGGTCTTCCCTCCAGGGGGATAGTTGTCTGCTAATGGGCCATTAACACTTCCTCAAACTAACACATCCCCAAACTATACCCTCCCCAAAGCAGTACATTCCACATTACATCATCCTATTGTGAGATGCTCCACCCAGTGGGGGGAGCCAACCATTTCTACCTGGATAAAACTGAGCCACAGGAACGAGAAGGCATCCAGCTTCACCTGATTCCTGGAGGAAGACTGGACCCCTTCTCACCGCAACTGGACCCCTTCTCATCACTACCTGGACCCTTGTTCTACAGGACTATTCTCTACTCCACCAGAACCACCTCTGCCACTCCAGGAGGACTCACTTTTGGACTGCTTCCAACACCCTGACTAGCAGGGTGTCAGGTTGTAGCTCTGACTCTGTCAAGGGTTTTCCAAAATTGTTGTTTGTTTGCTGGTTTGGTTGGGTGGTTTTGTTTCTTTTCCTACTACATTTGCATTCCTAGTAAAGAACTGTTATTCCTATTCCCAAATCTTTGCCTGAAAGCCCTTAATTGTAAAATTATAATTCGGCGGGGGTGAGGGGTTTACATTCCCCATTCTAAGGGAAACTCCAGCTTTCCCTATCAGATACCTGTCTTTCCAAACCAAGACAGTCGAGTATCCAGGAACTCTGTGCTGAAGATGTAAGATACATATTCATGTGGTCTAGTTGTCCAGTATCTGATCCAGGATGAGGTTTACAGGAACTTGGCTTTTGTGTTTATTGAGACTGTATTCACGTGGTGAACATGGATCAGATACATATCTGTTTACTGAGTCCTGGGTTGATGAGATCACTGAGACTTAAGTGTCCACCTCCTCCAGGTGCAGAAACTTTTGTGTTGCTAATCTTGTGTGGTAAGGGTCTTTGTTAAAGGATGCATTCTTTGGACAGTAGCCTCAGTCTTGGTGTGAAGTTTGTGGCTTCCCAGATGGTCCAGTTTTGGTTTAAAGCTACACTACATGTTTGGTTTTGTTTTTGTTTTTTAATTACAACATTAAAAGAACATATGTACAATAAAAACCGAATTATATACTACATTTGTCACATTTATTATGCAAATGCTGCCTGCCATGGCAACATTGCACGCAGTAGATTGCTTTATTTGCCCTGATACATGCATATTCAAATTTAGGCTGCATACATTGTGCCTACTAAGATTTTGTTTTCCTGGACACTTACAGGAGAACAAACTGCAATAAATACAGCCTGTTTTAGCAGAGAGCACCCAATTAGTTATCATCCATTTTCAGATTGGGACTCTAGACTGAAAAACACAGATCTGGCTTCTCATTCAAGAGGAAAATACATCCAAACTGGGTTTTCAAAGACATATTTAACTCACAATGGCCAGGATACTCACTTAGCCTTTAATGTGAAATGGAGTGTTAATTTTTCTCTGTCACCTCTTAATTGCTATACTGTTCAAGCAGTTAATTGCTAGACTGAGTGAAAGAGTGTTTTCAAGGGAAAGGAAATGCCACAGCATGAAAGAAAAAAAAAAATACAAGCAGCACAGCAATTTGGCCTGATATAATGTAAGTTGAGGTATTGCCTTTAATCGTAACTACAAAAAATTAACAGGAAAAGCTAAACATTTTTTTATTGCCAAACAGGGCAGGAGCCGTATCAGGAGGTTTAGCGATCAGCAGTTCCTGGGATCACACACAGGGACTCCATCTATTCCATGGACATGATGTTTGTGTTCAGGAGATTTCCTCCTGCTCCACCCCTCACAATAAGGACCTTTATCTATTTGTAGTTCAGGAGCTGCTTCTCAGGTCCACCTCTCTCACTGTACTCACTGACATCTGCAGGTTGCCCAGAGCATCCCAAGCTGCCCAAACATCCCCGTGCCTCCAGGCTGGAAGGAAGCAGCAGCGCAGCCTCTGGTTCTCCAGGGCCGCTGTCCGTGGCTGCTCTGCTGAGTTCTCCAGAGCCTTCTGAGCAATCCCGTGCAGCAGACTTGAAGAAACAGCCATCAAACATTTTTCCGCCGATCCTGCAAGTGCAAGGAACTGCAATGACTTGCATTTCCAGAGGCTGGGAACACACCTAACCTGCCTGAGCCCAGCATCACTGACACTCCTCAGGCATCAAGGCCAATCCTTTTGCATCTGGGACACCTGAGTCAGCAGGGAAAGGCTTTACTGATGGCACAGAGGGACAACAGATACTCTAGATGCAAAGGCAAGAATTACAGGCCTTTATTTAAACAGCGAGTGATTGCAGGCTCTAAAGGCAATGTTTGTATAAGTGCTAGAATTCATGATCAGTAGCATTTCCTCCCTCCTCTAATTTTTATTAGAGAATAGTAATTATTAATGGAGGAAGGAGACAGAAAAAAAGCAGATACCAAAGATACTGTTGCATGGTAGATTTAAATATGCACATTGATTTATAAGCAAAGTGAGTTAAATACAAATTTTGAATTAATTTCCTAAATGTAGCTTCCCAGTGGACAATAGAAAAGAGGTGATCCAGTTATCAACTTGTGCTTATTAGCATTTAAACATGCTGATTAACTCATTAGTAAGACTACATTTAAAGTCGTCCCTTTTGTTTCTTTCTATAAACTGTTGGTCTTTCATTTATTGAAGGAAGAAAATACATTTATTTAGGACTGAGAAGAATGAGTGTAGTGCTTTTATGTTTACTTCTGGTTTTGTTGGCTAAATTTAGTGTAGTGGTTTAAATGTTTTTTGTTGTGAAATAGGATTAAAGAAAAAAGGTAAAACAGGTCTAACTTAAAAGTTACAAAGACAGTTTATACACATTAAAGAATGAAGAGAAAAAAAATTTAAACTTTTAAAACACTTATTTTCCTCTCACAAACTGTTCGCTTTTTCACAAATAACAGAGACAACTTGTGATTTTCAGTCAGTTTTACTATTTGAAGTCTTTCATCAATTTTTTAGGAGGCGAGTCTCTCTTAGAGTTATGGATCCTACTGATTACTTAGAACAGTTTTTTGTGGGCTTTAACTGTTACAAAAACAGCCGCCTGGTGAAACCTGCTTTTGTGACTCTATTATCAGTTTTTCAAGTTGTTTGTGGACCATGGACTTAAACACACTGGGGTGTCACCTTTTAAAGATTATTAACTCTAAAGGCAAAGGATTTTTTTTATTTCATGGAACAGAATTTTTTTTTTTTTTTTTTTTTTTTTTACTTTTTCACTGGAGCAGGGGGCTTCTCTCTTTTTTTTTTTTTTTTGTTCAAGCATCTCATAAGATCAATATTATTAGTACATCACAAACACTTTTGCTCAAAATCTACACACAAATTTGAACATTTCTTCAAATGCATATTTTTCTATGGTTTAAAGGATAATCTACATATAAAGTTTATTTTTGTCTTAATGAGAGAAATTTAGCTTAAAATAGCAATCTCTTCCAACTCTCTTTTAAAAAGTTTTTTTTTTAGTTTCTCTTTCTTTTGACTTTATGCTCTGTTTTCTTTACGTTTATTCAGTTTTTTTTTCTTTTTACTCAAAAGGAGGATTAGGTTTTTTTAAAAGTCTCATCTGTGTTAGGAAAGAGTTAAATCTGTCCCAAGTCCTTTTTCTTTCGGCTGCTAGCTCACAGTGTTAAATTTTAAGGTTGCACAGCTGGGGGAAAACTCGCACTGGAAAAAAAAAAAAAAAATCAGAGCTCGAAGCGGCCGTGCAGTCAGGGATCATAAATACTATAAAATACTTCTTTGCCCACCCCTCGGTGACATCGGGGCGGGCCCGGCCCAGCTCAGAGCTGTTCTCTGGGAAGGGAACATCTCTTTCCCCCCCCCCCCCCCCCCCCCCCCGGGCCCTGGCCTGCGGTGGTCATGTGATCTCTGCTGGGCTGCAGTTTTTTAGAGCTAAGGGAATCTTAGGGCTGCTGGGCTTTCTCCTTCTTTTCTTCTCTGCTCGGGAGTCACCGGAAGAGAGGGGGAGGGGGCCCTGCCCACCCCTCGGTGGCAAATCGGGGCAGGCCTGGCCCAACCGGACCCGACAGCTGTCGGGGTAGGCTTTAAAATTAGCTGATGTTAAGCTGCAGCCTGCCCCTGCCCTGCCGGCAGCTGATGGGGATCCGGAGGCACGGCCGGGCCCTGAGCTGACTCCCCCCCGGGGGGGGAGAGCGGCAGGGGCTTAGCCTGCCTCTCCTCGGAGCGATGTTACCTGCTGGAAGTCCGAGGGAAAAGAGGGCTGGCTTGAACACACTCAAGATTTATATGGGTATTCCACCAAAGTTGTATTCAGCGTTCTCAGTGGACAAAACATATGTTAATATCTAAAATTAGCTTCTGATTGGTCCCTGTCTTTTTCTAAGGTCTTAACAGGGCAATATTCTATATCTCTCTTTAACTAAAAGTCAAACTGTGTTAACCCACGACAATGAGCCAACATTGGCTGAAGAATAACAAACTTTATAGAACATGAAAATATCCCCTTTCGTTTTACAGGAGTTTATGAAGTAGCACTATCATCTGCTGAACAGGGTGGGTAAAAACCTTATGCCTGACAGTGTTGCAATTTCACTGGGAGAAAATCATGAGTAGGAAATATCAAAGCAGAATTTAGCTTCCAAACAGACAGATCTCAGAACTGCACAGAGAACTAAAAAAAAAAAAAAAAAAAAAAAAAAAAAATCCCTAAAGTCAAAATGACACAGACTGGCTTGTGAAGCTCTACCTGTGTCCTCCCAAGCGGCCAGACTGCTCATGGCTTGTGTGGAACACTGCTGCTGTCTGTTTGCACACCCTGCAGGCACCAGCCACCCCAATTCTCAGCACAAAAACACCCCACTGAACATGTGGGATGTGTGATTTCAAGTCCCGGAGCTAAGACATAAGGTTTTGGAACAAAGTGAGGGGAATGTGTGAGCTGCATATCTTCACGACCTGCAGCTACCACCTCTAGGGCTGACAAACATGACACCCCTGTACAGAGATGCAGGACCTGCCCTTGGTGGTCATCTCACCAGGACAGCCCAGGCACCACCTTCAGTCAACAGAAAACATGAAACAAGGCAAAGTCTTACTTTGCAGGACTCCATCACTCTTGATTGAGTACACCACTGTGCTGGAAAAGGTAAGGAGCCCCAGCAGAGCAGAGGTGGCTGACATGCAAGGAATGACTGCAGAGGGAGTTTGTCACTGCAGAATCTTCCTGGGACATTTTTGTCACAGACAGAAACCCCAGCAGAAACCTCAGTTCATCTTCCCCACATAACCAGCAGTGGAGAAGGAACCTGTCCTTGTGAGTTAGACATGTGGTAGGAATGACTAATCAGCTCGCATAGAGGTAAATTAACAATCCCAGCACCAACTCCATTCAACATGCAGAGTCAAGATTTTCTCAACTCCGGCATCAGGAAAAAGTTTCAAAACTCTGGATATTCTTTTAATGATTATTTCGGTGATTATTTATTTAGCATTTTATTTTACTATCCCCCTGAGAAATTGCACAATAACTGCTTAGCAGTGCCCAGATATTTTCACTATTTTCATAGAGTAAATGCTGTGTCTTGGCCACATCTCAGTGTCTTCATTGTCTACCTGTTTATCCAGCCTTCACTTCGACCCAACCCATATACTTCACAAGCTTAAACTTATTTTATTCTGTCCACTACTCTTGTGGAATATTTAATAACAAAATGCTGAGGCATAGAATAAATTAAATATTCTACCACAGATAATACAGACCATCTTTCTCCTCTAGTCTTCTAATGTCTTTGTGTTTAAACACAGGAAGAAATTGTTAAAAATTCCTTGAAACACCTCAAGAAATATCTGTCTCCCAATGGTGTAAACAACAAGTCTTTAAAATTCAGTCTAAACACACCAAAAGGTCTTATTTTGCAGAATTCCTGAAACCTTTCTATGAATACATTTGATGTCCATACAATACCTAAGTATATGTATACATTACCCCCTATGCAGCACCTTGCTGTTCTTATAGCTGTGCTGGTTTGAAAGCAAAACCAGTGAGACTCCCAGTCAGAGATACAATTTAATAGGAGAAGAGAGTAAAAAAAAAAAAAAAAAAGGTAAAATAAAATAAATGGAACAACACAACTTAACACCCTGTTGGTCAGGGTGTTCGAAGCAGTCCAAAAGTAAGTCCTCTTGGAGTGGCAGATGTAGTTCTGTTGGAGCAGAGATGATCCTGAGAGAGAAGGGTCCAGTCTTCCTCTGGGAATCCAGTAGAACCAGATATCTTGTGTTCCTGTGTCTCAGTTTTTATCTAGGTAAGAATGGTTGGCTCTCCCCACTGGGCAGAGCATCTCACAATGGAATATGTCATGCCCTTAGTGAGCTTTAATGGCCCATTAGCAGAAAATATCCCCCAGAGGGAGGACCAGTGGTGAAAGAGATAAGAAACAATGCCCCACCTGGTTTTAACAGTTGGCCCATTATCAAAAGGCATCCGCCTCCCTCCCCCCAGAGTTACAAGAGATAAAGAAAAAACATCTCCCCAACTGCTTTTAACAGATGAAATAGAATATACATTTTTGGTTCCATAACCCAGGATAATAGCATAGCAGCAAACTCTTTATACATTTCTTCCATTTTAGAGGGCATAAATAGATTATCTGAATAGGATGTAATTAAATTTAACAACCTGATGTCTTATTTTCATACAAATCCATTTTATTAAACTGTTTCCATTCTTGTATATTAGGATTTTTACCTAAACCTCTCATTGTTCCCTTTAACTTCCAATTTGCCTTTGTCTAAGGATACTGACAATGTCCTATATAGCCTTGAAATCAATTTAGTGAGACAGTCTCTTTATGCAACAATTTTTCAATCTGCTACATTTGCATTTCTATACCTTCTTTTAATTCACAAAGAACATCATATCTTACCCAAAGGAAATGGGAAAACTGAGCTTCAGGAATATTAAAACCTTCTACAAATTGGTTGAATGATTTAAATTGCCCATCCTTAAACAATTCTTTAATACAAATGGACCCTTTTTTGTTGCTAGATTCTAAAGGCTCCATTTTTAATACAGGTCAAAGGTCCTCATTATAACACAATAGCCTTAAGGAAGACAATTTCTCATACCAGCCCATGAATTTATGCACTTTCCTGACATTTTACAGACTGAGACATCATTGTTAACATAATCTTTTTCTGTCACATCATTTTTATGTATATTTTTATGTCTGTGTTATCTCTCAAGTTCAAGTTCTGTATTTATAGATCCTTGTACAAACATGTGAAGGAAATTACCCTTGTCAGCTCCTTATCACTCAGAGCTGTGATGTGTTAATCCCACTCTCCTGTCACAATTCTCACAGATCTGCTGCATCCTATTAGAGCAAGGTTTCCATTTAGCTTCCCTATACTGTCAACTGTACTACAACCTTTATCAGTAAAATAGTGTTCATTTCTCTTTACAAAGTTTACATTTCAACTACGTAAATGAAGGAGTAAAATAATAGCCATTCACATAAAAAGAAAACAGTGAAGTATTAGAAAGGACTAAAATGTTAAACTGAAGTTTCTTCTACAGGATTTAAAGCATGAGAGATTTAGATTCCAGGAGGCAGATCCACTCACCTAAACCTTCTGATCTCCCCAAACAGAGCCAGAGTGCTTAGAGACTAGAACTCTAAGCAGGACTATAAGGCCTTCTCTCTGATACTGAAAAGAAGATGTCTCTCCAAGTCAGAGCGCTGCAGGACAGATGAATCATTTAGGATGAATTAACCTCACTGGACAGTGGGCTGTGGAAAACCCAGGTGTCTGAGCTAAGCTTTTTGACTGTGATTTCTCTGTTTTCATGGAGACACACAGCAGGTCTCCCACCTAATACAGGTGAAATGAATTTCTCTCTGGAGGGAGTGTGGAGAGGAATGTGAATTGGCAGGGACAGATTGCGCCTGCGGAAGACGATCGAGCTGTAACGGAGCAGGGCCAGGCACACCTCTCTCCAAGATAACCTTTATCGCAAGGTCACAGACCCCTCTCCCTTCCCCCGCATAGTAGTACTTTTCCACTACCCTTAAGAAACTAGTAAGACCCCCTATGACGTGGCAGAGCCCAGAAGGTACTTAAACCCTGTGTTTTAGATAATAAACGCATTTTGACGAATACGCCATGTTGGTGTCTTGCTAAGTCATTCTGTCCGAACCCCACGCTGCAGCTCGTGGCGGTCGTGTCCTCATTGAAACCCAGGCCGCCAAGATGATGGCTTAATAAAGCCGCAACATATTTGGTGCCGAAAGCCCGGGACTGGAGCCTGGGACACGGGAAACGCCTGGACGGTGAGAGACGGCGGTACCAGGAGATTCTGGAATACCGTGGAGGAACCAGGGGACGCCCTGAGAACCAGTAATCGCCGATGGAGACGATTATTCAGGTTGTAAAAATTATGGAGGAGAGGTGGGGAATACGCTTAGAGCGAAAGAGTTTAAATCTTGCTATTGCAAGACTTACAGATTTGGGCACAATTCAGCGGCCCGTTGATATATTGGACCCAGAGAGATGGCAGAATTATACAATTGCCCTCGCGAATGATACTATAACCTCTGGCAGTGGGAAAGCCCTCAAAGCGTGGGGAAAAGTAGAAATGGCTTTGAAAAGGGCGAGGGAGGAACAAGAGGCATGGAGCGCGGTGAAAACATGTTTATTTACCGTCTCGCGGCAAAAGGGAAAAGAGGGTGGACTTGCGGGACCCACGGGACCCCCGGGAAATACCCAGCCCCGCGGCGGGAACGAACGGGAGGAAGACGCATTGCACCCTCCCCAAAATCCATGCCCAGACACCCCGAACCCTGGGGGGGACTTTCCAGCTGTCCCACGGGACCCCCCGGACCCGGAGATCCCTCCAGAGCCCCCCGAAAATACCGCGATTCATTCGTCCATACTCCCCCCCCACGCCCCTCCGCGCGATTTAGACCCACCCGGTACCGGCAAATTAACGAGTCCGGAGACGCGGCCGCCGCTGCTCGCGCGGGACAGCCCCTCTCTAGAACCCGGGAACGGACCCCCCGCCCCCCCGAACCCCGAATCGGAGGTGCGGGACGACGGCAACCCGTGGTCCGTCTGGGGAGAGCTCGCGCAAGAAGTTAGAGAAATAGAGCGAAGAGCCCGTGAACCGCCGCAATCGGCAGTCCTGGAGCCGTCCGCGGCGGCGCCGCGCGGCGTCCCTGTGGCCACACCGGGACCGCTCGTCCCGCGTTCGCGCGGCGATGCGGCGGCCGAGCCAGGGTTGCCGATACCGGGAGCGGGCGCGCCGCCGCCATATTGGCAAGATGGCGACCGCGACCCGAGTCGGGGGCGGGGTCACCGACCGCATGGCGCCGAAAACGCGGAAGTGCGGCTCCGCGCGGGGACGCATGCGCAGGAGGGAGGCTCGGACGTCCCGGTTTATATTGCGCAAGCGCGGGAGAGCGAAGAAACGCGCACGCGCGGCTGGAAATCGTCCCCAAGGTCATTTTACAAAGGAAAGACCCCCTCTGGGGGCGGGCACCACGCGCGCGAGGGGCAGGGTTGGGACGGCCCCCAGGAGGCGTGCCGGCGCCGCCCCCGAGAGGCGGGGAAAACCCACCCCCGAGAGGCGGAACGGGGCAGAGCCCGGGAGGCGGGAAAACCCCGCCCCTGGAAGGCGGGACGGGGACGAAGCCCGACAAAAAGGCGCAGCAAGCCGGAAGTGTGCCAGCAGTTGACTTCCGACTGCGAGTGGGATTACAGCTCAGACGCTAGTCTTACCGAGAGCTCTGAGACTAGCACAGAATCTGAATCGGAAATAGTAGAATTTACGGATTTTTTACCAAAACCGAGCAAAGCTTTTTACAATACAGGGGAAGCAACACAATATAAGCTTACTGACTGGGGAAAGATAAAGATAGCCTGTGCTGGATGGGAGCCTGCTGCTGCGATTCATGCCTTCCCAGTACGCGTTACTGGCACTAGACAGAATTTAAGACGAACTTACACACCTCTGAGTACGAAGGAAATCCAAACAGTGGTGAAGGCAATTCAAGAAAAGGGGTTAGGGTCAGCTGTTGTCTCCACTTTAAAAGACGGAATTTTTAGCAATAATGATTTATTGCCTTTCGATATTTCTCAGATAACCCGAATGCTTTTTGATGGAGCAGGATTGATTGTTTTTCAGCAGGAATGGTCAGACCAGTGCACAGCAGCTTTAGCCCAAAGCTCAGGACAGGGACAACCCCTCCATGGCTCTACCCTGTCCAGGCTATTGGGCAAACATGATGACGTAGTTACTCCTCAGGCTCAGGCAACACTCCTCACAGCAGAGGAAGTCAAAGCAACAACAAGAGCAGCCAGAGAAGCCATAAGAGTTGCTTCTCGAGTGGTGGACAAATCATCACCATGGTCCACGGTTAAGCAGGGAGAGAGCGAGAGTTTCACACATTTTGTGGATCGACTGCAAGCTGCTATTGACTCCTCCACACTGCCTGTGGAAGCAAGGGGACCTGTGGCATTGGATTGTCTAAAGCAACAGTGCAACACTGTTACTAAGGACATCCTACGTTCTCTGCCAGCAGGGGCTTCTTTGGCTGACATGATTAAACATGTGGTAAGAGAGGAGCAGTTGATTCCTGTGCAAGCCACAATTCATACTATAACCAATGCATTACCATGCATGAAGTGTGGCCAAACAGGTCACTTGGCAGCTAACTGTCCTCAGCCAGCACAGCAACCTGTGACACAGCAACCTGCAGCAGCACCCCCGACCCAACAGCGCCAGAGACCCACCTGCTGGAGCTGTGGGAAAAAGGGTCACATAGCCAAGGAATGCAGATCCAAACTCCGGGGAAACGGGAGAGGGAGGGGGCGTATGGGCCATATTCAGCCTCCTCCCATTCCGAGATGGCCCATCTTTCCCAACACCCAGTGGGCTGGGGGACCTTCGTACCCCATATATACACAGGAACCAGTCAGTGTCACATCTCCACTAACCATCCCAGGGCAGAGCAGTGCAGCACCACCAATGGTAGCTATGCACCCCCCACCGTCACAAACTGCGCCAGTGACACAGGGTCAGCAGGGGGCGACACAGAGCGGAATCCCTGGGTGGCCCTAGTCATGGAGGTGGGGAAAGATCCCCTGATCGTGTGGGGAGTGTGCCAGCTCTATGGCAGTCGAGATCCTCATGTTTTTGGACTCAGGTTCCAAGCGGACACGGGGTCGGACTGCACCATTGTGCCCCTAATTCATTGGCCCAAACATTGGCAAATCAAAGAAGTCCCCCCCGTAAATGGAGTGGGAGGACAATCCAGAGCTTGGAAAAGCACCCGGTTGGTAGCCATAACCATTTACACAAAAAAGGGACCAGAACAAACCGTGGCAATTTACCCTTACATTTTGCAGAACTCTCCACCCCTGATAGGGAGAGATGTCCTAGCCATGCTCGGAGTCAGGATCACAAATTTATAATGAGGGCCACTGCTGTGCACCCTTCGTTGCCAATCAAATTGACTTGGAAATCATCAGACCCTGTTTGGGTTGAGCAGTGGCCCCTCTCAGAGCCTCGAACCACAGCCTTGCTGGAACTGGTTGAACGAGAACTGCAAAAGGGTCACATAGAACCCTCCACAAGTCCATGGAATACCCCTGTGTTTGTGATTCCCAAAAGGTCTGGAGAAGGCTACCGCCTAGTCCACGACCTGAGGGAAGTGAACAAAACAATCAGACCCATAGGTCCAGTTCAGACACTGTTACCTATGAATTCAGCCATCCCTGAAGGACAACCATGTGCAGTATTGGACATTAAAGACTGTTTCTTTTCAATACCTTTGCATCCTGAGGACAAGGAACGATTTGCCTTCTCCGTGGTTTTTCCAAATGGCAAGCGACCTAGCCTACGCTTTCAATGGGAGGTGTTACCCCAAGGTTTGGTGGACAGCCCTGCAGTATGCCAGATCACCGTGGATAAAGCGTTAACACCAGTCCGACATTCCTACCCTACCGCGACCATCATACAATACATGGACGACATCCTAGTCTCTGCACCATCAGCGAGCCAAGTGGATCATCTGGTGTCCACGATCACAGAGACCCTCCAGGCCAATGGTTTTGAGATTGCGAGCGCAAAGATCAAAAAGGGACCCTGTGTCACCTTCCTGGGAGTGGGGATCACGAATTCCTATGTGACACCTCCCAAGGTGAAGGTCCACCGAGACATCAAGACGCTCCACGATGTGCAACGCCTGGTGGGATCGATGCAATGGCTTCGCAACATCATCCTGATTCCTCCTGAGGTCATGGATCCTCTGTATGACCTCCTGAAAGGAAAACACCCCTGGGAACCCAAGGAGCTGACACCGCAAGCAGCAAAATCCCTCGACTTCATCGAACAGCAGATGTCCACCGGCACACTTGCCAGATGGAACCCAGCGACGCCTCTGGACTTGTACGTACACTTTACACCAAAGGGGGGAGTGGGAGCACTGGCCCAAGGACCTTCTGAAAAGGCTCGACCGATTCAGTGGGTAGTCCTTGGAAGACCAGCTCGTGCTTTTTCCCCAGCAATAGAATGCATCTCAAATCTCATCATGAAAGGCAGGAAGCTTGCCTTGAAACACCTAGGGACCGAGCCAGCGAGAATTCATCTTCCTTTTCGCAAGCAAACAGCCACAGAGTCAACTACAATCTCAGAACATTTAGCCCTTGCTCTCATCGGATTCGGAGGAGAAATCCTCTACTCCACCAGACCACCTTGGACTCAGCTGCTGACCATAGTCGACATAGACATGCCACCGAAGGTCATGGACAGACCACAGCCAGGACCAACAGTTTTCACAGACGCTTCTTCCACGACTTCCACCGCAGCAGCAGTGTGGCAGACAGAAGAGCAATGGCATTGCATCAAAGCATGCGATCCCACACTGTCAGTGCAGCAACTGGAAGCGACAGCAGTGGTTCTGGCGTGTGGACTTTTCCAAGACGAACACCTGAACATTGTAACAGACTCTATATTCGTGGCAAAGCTCTGTCTGGCTATGACAGGACCAGGTGTGTCAACATCAACAGCAGCCCTGATGCTAGAAGAAGCACTCTCCTCACGAAAGGGCACAGTATCTGTCATTCACGTCAACAGCCACAACCCAGTCAAAGGTTACTTCCAGATCGGCAATGACAAGGCAGACACTGCAGCAAAAGGCGTCTGGACGCTGCAAGATGCTCGTCAATTGCACGAATCCCTTCACATTGGTCCCAAAGCACTGGCAAAGAGATGCGGGATCACCACAACGGATGCCAAACATGTAGTGGCCACCTGCCCTCACTGCCAGAAGTCACCCCTGTGGACCAGTGGGGTCAACCCGAGAGGTCTCAAGCCCTCAGAAATTTGGCAGTCAGATTTCACCTTGTGTCAACTGTTGAAGCCTCAAGCGTGGCTTGCTGTGACAGTGGACACATTCAGTGGAATAATCGTGGCCACACAGCATCGCAAAGCTAACTCCAAAGCCACAATACAGCACTGGCTGACAGCCATGGCATGGCTTGGTATCCCCAAGCAGATCAAAACAGATAATGGTTCCAATTTCATTTCCAAACCAGTGCAGGAATTTGCTTCCAAATGGCAAATCACTTTAGTGCAGGGCATTCCATATAATAGCACCGGACAAGCTATAGTTGAGCGAGCAAACCAAACCCTGAAATCCAAAATAGAGGTGTTGGCAAAAGCAGAAGGCTTGACCAACTCCATCCCCTCAGGAGAGCAGACACGTATATTGGTAACTGCTCTGATGGCATTGAATCAATTTCCTAGAGGAAATGAAACAAACAGTCCCATTCAAAAACACTGGGCCTCCAAAGCAATAGAGGTGGGCCCGCAGGTTGTAATTAAAAATGAGCTGGGTGAGTGGGAACGGGGCTGGAGATTGATGCTCACGGGGCGAGGGTACGCGGCTGTCAAAAAAGATGGGAAAATCAGGTGGTGTCCTCTCAAATCAATTAAACCTGATCTTCACAATGAGCAGGATGAGACTAATGAGAATTGTGAGTTTCTGTTTACAGAACATGCTGATAGGGCGGCCACGTAACGCCCATGTGCCCCTCCAAGAGGAACGAGACCCACCACCAAAACGTCAGACAGCGGCAGAGAAACCCGCGCGAGTGAGACCCAGACATCAGCGACATGTCTGCGTGATTTTGTTATTGGGGCTTGTTGCTAGAGGACAAGCCAGCCCAAGTTACTACCCACATCAGCCTTTCAGGTGGGTCATGAGACACCTAACCAGTGGTAAGGTGCTCAGAGACGTCACCACACCAAACGCTCCATCTTTCGTGCTCCGTTTTACAGATTTATTTCCAGGACAACCAAAGGTAATTCCTAGGTCTCCACACTCATCACAGATGTATCTATCCTATTGGTGCCCAGCTTCAAACCCAGGGAAAAGCTATTGTAATGTACCTGGGTGGGGATACTGTGGGCATTGGGGCTGTGAAACCATTGTTACAGATGCCAGGCCGTCAGGGCCTGGGTGGGACCCACCAGCCCCCGACAAGTTCCTACAGTTCTCATGGGCACCGGCAGGTTGTAAACCACCTCTTTTTTCACACGGAAGTTCCTACCGAAACAGTTATAAAATCCCCAAATTCCGAATTTGTATATATTACAACATGACGGTCTTGCAGCCTGATGATTTTAGTTGGACGGTGGGAAGGACATGGACAGTGGTCATTCAAAAGTCGAAAGAGTGGGTGAATGTGCAAATTACCAGGCTCCAACCATCGGCACCCCGAGCGGTTGGACCCAACAAGGTGATTAAAAGCACACAGACAGAGAAAAACATAACTTACCCCAAAATCCTACCCACGAGTGTCACCGAAGACCAAAACAGTGATGAGAAACCTTTCCAGATAGGCCGTTCAGCTAAATCAGACCCAGACCCAATCCTTCGTATGTTAGATGCTACCTTTTTATCCCTGAATGAATCTAATCCTGACCTAACTAATTCCTGTTGGCTTTGCTACGAGGTTCAACCCCCATTTTATGAAGGAGTTGCTGTAAATACCTCATTCACTTACTCCACAGCTGACGCTCCACATCAGTGCAGGTGGGACACACCTCGCAGAGGTATCACCCTGAGTCAGGTCTCAGGTCGGGGCAGGTGCTTTGGCAATCCAACCCTAGCCAAGCGAAAAGGAGATGTTTGTGCCAAAATTGTAAAGCCCAACAGAAAAAACAACAAGTGGGTTGTCCCAGCTTCATCTGCAATGCGGGTTTGTCAGAGGTCTGGAGTGAGTCCCTGTGTGTTCCTTCCCAAGTTCAATGATTCTAATGATTTCTGTGTCCAAGTTCTGATTGTTCCTAGGGTCCTGTACCATTCTGATGAAGAAGTGTACAGCCTTTTCGAAGAACCCAGCCGTCTTCGCAAAAGAGAAATAATAACAGGAATCACCATCGCGATGCTGCTCGGTTTAGGAGCGGCTGGACCGGCGACGGGTGTCTCGGCCCTAGCAACACAGCACCGAGGACTGTCTCAGTTGCAGATGACCATAGATGAGGACTTGCAGAGGATCGAGAAATCCATTTCCTACCTGGAGAAGTCAGTCTCTTCACTCTCAGAAGTGGTTCTGCAGAACAGGCGCGGACTAGATCTCCTGTTCATGCAACAAGGAGGTCTGTGCGCGGCCCTGAAAGAAGAGTGCTGTTTTTACGCAGACCACACTGGAGTCGTCCGAGACTCAATGGCCGAACTTCGAAGCAGACTGGCTCAGAGACAAAAAGATAGAGAAGCTCAGCAGGGCTGGTTCGAATCCTGGTTTAACCAATCTCCATGGTTAACCACTTTAATTTCTTCCTTAGTAGGTCCATTGGCAATGTTACTTTTAACTGCCATCTTCGGACCATGCCTGCTGAACAAAATAGTCTCATTTATCAGAGCCCGCGTGGAGCAAACTAACATTCTGTTCATGCACCAACATGAAATGCTGTGAAATTGCCAGTCACAAGCTTTTCTAAGCTTGCCTGGCAGAAAACTTACTCAGGTTTCCCAAACTCCTTCTTCCTTTTTTGCTAAATACTAACCTTCTACCTCATTTTAGTACCCATATACATATATGCATGATTAAGTATTAGCCTTCTACCTCATTTAGCATCTATATATATATATATGTATAACTACCTCGTTTTTTTGTGATAGAGGGAGGGGGAGATGTGGAGAGGAATGTGAATTGGCAGGGACAGATTGCGCCTGCGGAAGACGATCGAGCTGTAACGGAGCAGGGCCAGGCACACCTCTCTCCAAGATAACCTTTATCGCAAGGTCACAGACCCCTCTCCCTTCCCCCGCATAGTAGTACTTTTCCACTACCCTTAAGAAACTAGTAAGACCCCCTATGACGTGGCAGAGCCCAGAAGGTACTTAAACCCTGTGTTTTAGATAATAAACGCATTTTGACGAATACGCCATGTTGGTGTCTTGCTAAGTCATTCTGTCCGAACCCCACGCTGCAGCTCGTGGCGGTCGTGTCCTCATTGAAACCCAGGCCGCCAAGATGATGGCTTAATAAAGCCGCAACAAGGGAGAAAGCATATAGGTGGAGGACTCTCAGTGACAAGCTTAGACAAAGTGCCAGACTCTTAGCTAGTTTAGCAAAAGTAGAAAAAAAACCCTTTTTCCCATGGGTTTGCTTCCATTAATAACTCCATTGCTTCTTCTGTGTGACCACCTGTGGCAATGTACTGTCTGAATAAATAAGGCACATCTTAAGAACAAAGGAACAACCGTAAAGTCTGCTCAGTTAGTCACTGTATATCACAGGTAAATCTATCAGTGCAGGTTTGTCTAACATTCCTGTGGCCTGGACCCAAAGCTACCAAGCTATCATACCTCAGTAAAGGTGGTGAGTTGCAGCTCTTCTCTAAAAGTAGGAAAATATCAGCAAATCCAGGACAGATGGAAAGTAGAAACACTAACAAGGCAACAGTAAAAAAAAGCTTTGAGAGGGAAGTGGTGTCTGAAAGAACTCCTTTAACACCTTCCTGCCATAGCCTCTCCCCCTTCCTGTGGTTGTGGAGACAGCCACGACACTTAGAGTTTCAGTAATAAAACTCCAGGAAGCTTTAAGTATCAGCACCTCATTATCTAAAAGTCTTTTCTTTGTTGCAATCCCACAGGCAGCTCCACACAGCTCTGGCTCTTTCTCTCTTTCTTCTGCAGGTCTGGCTCACTCCTTCCTGTCCCTAGCACAGCCACCTAACCCTGTCTGTCCCTCACACGACCTCCTATTGCTTCTTCCTCACAGCACAGCCAGCAAACTCCAAGTAACTCTCTACCTACTAACTCACTCTTTATCACACCCATAGCTGGGAGGGCAAGGCTGTTCCCATTCTTGGATAATTAACACAGCTGCAATATATCAAGGGCAAGATTGCCCTTAGCACTGTGTCTGTCTCCCCACACCTTCCTGCACACTGAGTATCTCACCAGCAGAGAATCAGAGTCAAGGGATGCTGATCAGCCAGCTGCAAAGGCACTGAGGGGCTCAGCACAGCTGGCTCAGAGAGTCCCAAGTCCCAGGGGACACACTACTCAGCCCCCTGGACCACTGCCAAACACAAGCGGGCAGAAGAGCACAAAACCATTTAAAAAGTCACACAATTTTACATGCAACTTGTTTATCATGTCTCTCCATCTCTTCCCCTCAGAAAAGCTTCATATCTTCTTTGAGTGGTGTTTGTCCTACCTATTCCCACAGATTTTTCCATCACAAAAACATCACAACTTCCTCTATCTATTTCAACATTTTGCTTTACTTCCACTCATTCACCAGCCTTGCCTTCTGGCTTCCATTAGGCTGTCAAGATTTTACTTCCCCACTCTAGCCCTGATGATTCTGTAATATGACCAAACTAAATAATTGGGGCAAAATTCATTCACTACTTTTCTGTTAAAGCATGTGGATTTACTTTAGGATTGAATTTGCTCTTCTTATGTGAGAAGTGGAGGATTCAGAAGGAGATAGAAGAATGAAAAGCAAAACTGACCTTGATGGTCATATTTTCTTTAATCCATGAGGGCCACTAGATGAATGCACACAGCCAACCTGACAATACCACCTGCATTTAAACACAGGTGGGCGTAAATATAGGTGAGGGCACTAATTAGCCAGGTGTACATGTTACCCTGAACACAAGCAATTAGCTACAAGGGCAATTTTCTCCCAGAGGTTAGTTATTTCATACCCAATTAACCAGGCAGCTTCACCCCACTTTGAACTGTGTGTAGAGTAAGAGCCATGTCTGCATCTGGACCTTCAATAGATTCCCTGTAGCTTTAGCCATCAGCCCTATTCATCTTTTTCTAAAGTAGTTACAGCATCCACCTGCCTTTCAGTATTTAACTCCTTCATTTGTAAAGAAGCAATCAGAACATTTGAACAAAAAGATATTTTTATCTTTATAATAGGCAAGGCAATTTTAGCAGTATATGTCTATGAAACTCAGCACTCAGCCTTGTGTAGTGTCTTCACAAAATCAGTGAATGCACTTTATTAAACATACACGGTGTCTGCAAAGCTGGCCTTTGGACAGAGAAATCTGTGTTCCTTCATGTTCAGTATGTGACAGGTCCAGGGAAGATTGAGTGAGTGCTCAGGAGAATACATCCAGGTAACACAAGCTACTGCTGCACTCTCTTTATGTAATGCATTAATAATATAATTACACCTTAAATATTAATAGAATATGCAGAATAACTCTGAACAGATCGTATCACAGGCTGTGCATATGTAAGCAATATCAGATTGTGTTCCCAGCAGACACATGACAGCGTTACAGACCTGGGTGGGCACACCCTGGGTAGCCCCAGAGGGCAGGGGAGCCCTCCAGCAGCTCCAGGGCAGGAATCACAGCGCTGACCCAGCCCTGCCTTGCCCTGCTCTGCTTCATCCTGACAGTTGAGCTCTCACTGCATCCTCAGCTACTGCGCCTTCTCCCTTGCAGCCCACACCTCAGCACAGGACTAGAGCAGGGGGCTTAACTCCGATTATTGTGGTGATTATTCCCATGAAACGTGTGTCCAGCTGGATGAGGTTCTGCCTGAGGACCACCAACACAAGTCCCTGTCACAGGAGCTCCCTCTGCCAGGGTCTGCCCCACCAGACACAGAGACCTGCAGAGCTCTTCACAGCTCAGCTCCACAGCCTGCAGTGCCCAGGAGCCCCCAGGGACCCCACATCCCGGTGTGAGTAATAAAAGGCATTTCCCAGCACTGTCCTGGTCCATCTAGAGGAGAATCAGGGAATGGTTTCATGTCCCAGTGCTGTGATTTCAAAAGTACTCCTGAACCCCTGTAACACCCTGAAAATCTTCTCAATTACAGGATAAACAGTCAAGAGGGTAGAGTTAGAATAACTACAAGGTCCGTAACTGTTATGAAATCTCTGAGCTTTCCTTTGCATTCTTTCTGAGAGATTTTAGTGTAAGAGAAATCTCAGATATTTTAAGAAGAAAAAATCTACCCTGTGAAACAACACATTAGACAAGACACGCATTCTCCTTCCATAAAGGGATTAAGAGACATGATGGAAAAGGAAGTATCCCTTGGACTTTGCAGTTTCTAGGTTGCCAAGTTCTTGCTGAAATAAGAACATAAAAGCAGAACACAAACAGAATTTTGAATAAATAAAATAGTAAAACCACACAGAAATTGAGCAATGTTTCAGTAGTTGCTTTTCACTCCAGACAGGTTAATAAATTGAAATAGATATTTAAGTGAAATTTCACTGTTTATGGTCAGGATTATCAGAGAAGAGATGGTTATAACTTGGCTGCATCAATTCCCATCCCCTTGCTAGTCTCTGTGTATCTCTCAGTAACAAGACTGTCATTTAAAGTATTAGTTATTTACCAGACAACCACAGTATTGTCTGACATATAATAGAATATTTCCATGAATTTTATTTGCTAAAAAATAGCAACATGAAATGTAAGTTTTTTAATCTGCTACAATAAGTAGCAAAAGATCAAAACTAATCAAACCCATGCTGACAATTAGTTAGATAAAAGTCTGACAATTCTGTCCACTACAGCTACTATTATTTACATAATAAATTTATCAGTTACACAGTAAGTTACCATTATATAGTTTAGGCAGAGAATTGGAAAATATATGCAAGCTATACAGTTTACATTTTAAAATTAGCTGTTCCTAGAATGTATGGGAAATGAAAGCTCAAATTCATGACCCTCCCACTCTACAGATTGAAAAAATATGTTGTATCAAACATCCACATAAATTATAAAAGCCCCTTTAAAACGTCAAGTATTGATCCTACTATGCTTAGGATGTCAGCATACCTCTAAAAATATGGAGTGATGAGGCATGGATACAATTTATAGCGGAAATCAAGCACGCTTTTCAACTTGCGCGCACAAAAAAATGTGATAAATCAAATAAATCTTCCCCTTTTCAAATTCAACTGCAACTGTATTGAGTTCACACAAATTGTCCAGATTAGTGATATCTGATTACAGTATTTAGGGATCCACAGCTGTAATGTCATATTGCCTTTTTTGGTTTTTTGGACAGTATGATTACAAAATTTAATGCTGCAGTTTTAGAAAACAAATGCATTAGTTGAAATCATCAGTTCAGCCATTTGCATTAAATGGTGCTGAATAGAAAATGTTTATTAGTTCAGTTGTGACACCCCGGCTTTTGTAAAAATCAGTAAATCAACACTTTTAGGCTGAGCCTGCAAAGAGATATACCTTGACACTCTCTCACTGCAAACAGAAAAATCTCCTTTTCTACATCTTATTGTGGGACTAAATCTGTAGTGTTTCCTCTTGATTAGTAGCAATTTCCCAGAGAGCTAGTTTAAAAAATGAGCAACAAATATTTATAAAATAATATAATTTATGCTGAAAACTAGCAGCTCTTGAGGAACGAAAAGAAAGAGTGGGATGGGATAAAATGTAGTGCTGTGAATTAACACAAGAGTGCAATGTGGTTTCCATACACAGAGAGAAAATTTGTGGACTTCCCCAGTGAAAGGCAAAATCCCTTTGCTCTGTAGCTGTCTTGCAAACTGCTTCAACTGCAACACCTTCAAATAATGAGGCTAGTTAGGGGAGAAATCATCAGTAATAATATGTTCTTAGGCACCCAATCCTGGCTTTTTATTTACACAGCTCTGCCATGCGGTGTCAGAAATCTCTGTCTGGTTATTAGCAGCCCTGTGAGGTCCTTCCCTTTCAGGCAGCTGCCCTCCAGAGAGGGAGGAGGACAAAACATTGGTTGTTGAAGGTTTTTTCTCCTTCCAAAGCGTTCTGCAGTATAGGGAGCCCAGCGGGCCGTTCCTGAGGGTGCCCGGAGCCGGGAATGCTGAGGGAGAGGCGCGATCCCATCCCGGGGGATTCTTGGCCCACGAGATGGCAGGTTGAGATGCTGTTTGCATTGCTCAGCCTCACTTCCCCTGGAAACAGTTTCCCCTCTCAAATGACAGAAGCCCCAGGTAGCAGAGGTGACGTTTGCTTTACATTATTGTTATGAATAAACAGGGCAGGATATGATTATTAACTCCTTAAATGCCTTTATTAAAAGGGGAAAGCTCGAGGGATCGTCTATGCTGCTGCTGCTCCCTCGAGCACCGCCAAGGAGGAGGCCCAAACCAATTCTGCTTCTCATGCTGCAGAGCCGGGAGTTCATCCTCACGGAAGTTCCCAGAAACTCATTGGGCTCGTTTTAGTCCAGGGGTCTCTTTCTTTCTGAGTGCCTTTCAAGTTATAGTGAGGAGGTGAAAAGCCTCCACAGATAGCTTGATGGCAGCTGGGTGGCATCCTCTGTGGGTCTGGATTTCGCGCTGACTCATTGTTGCTAGGGGTTTTTGGTGTTAATTGTACTTTCGGTTCTGGTAAGGCTTCATGGGGGTCACTGCGATTTCCATAATAGGTGTCGGTTTCGGCTTGATGGGCAGATAGGGGGTCGGCAGGGAGCAGGAAGCAGGAAGAGGGGCAGACAGAGAGCAGGCAGGGAGCAGCAGAAACCCGACAAGAGGTAAGGGCATACAAAACTGGGACTTGGGTTACAAACTTGGTACAAACCATTCAAGATAACAATATGCATAACCATCAACAGAACATCCAATGTATGATTAGGAATCCTTAACACTTTTAAAGTAACCATCTACAGAACATTCAACATACAACTAGGAGTCATGGAGTTCCACCCACATCATTATGATACACACTAATTAATCATTAGCGATCCCAAAAGTATGTTGACTAAAAATGCTTTGCTATGGCTCATCACAGTAGGGACTTTCAATATTGATACTGTTACACACGTGCTCCATGGCTGGTTGTTATATACCCATGAACTTAGTGTTTCAGGCTACAGAATATCTTTTAAGTGCTCCTAATTATTGTTTGCTAAAATTCCTTACAGTCGGTAATGAGCTTAATGTCTTGTGCTTTCTGCGAGAAACTCTGGAGTTCACAAAACAATTGCTTGACTACGAGATGAAATTGGAGTTTTACAAGCTAAAGCTTCTGCAAAACTGACTGGAGCTTTCTGTGGCATAGCCCGGGCTTTTTGGAGGGGCTGGCATTTTTCCAGCCATGTTTCAGTCTCTATGCCAACAGTCTGGGCCATCCCCCTTCAGCCCCACAACCCCGGGCACAGCTGAACAGTGCCACAGCAAAGGGGACTGGAGACATGAGGGTTCTGTAAAAGGTGATGCCTGACTGCACCTCAAATGTCACCAAAGCTTCGTGTCACTACAGTGAGGACACTGAGGGGTTTTAATTCACCTCTGCTCCCAAGTATCCAGGCTGGAAAAAAGGAGGTGATGAGGAGTGTTAATAAAGCTGAACAGGAAGGTCAGGAGGTCCAAAAGCACCAGCAGCTCTCAGTCCAGCCTCACGTGCTTTTAACCCCAGATAAAAGCACCCCAAGACAGGCAGAAGGAGAAGGCAAAGAGATTTGGACCTTGATTTCAACCAGGATGGGAATTTTTGGAAAAGTAAGTGCAGACCTCCTCCCTGGGAACCCTCTTCAGTGGCTGCAGAGCTGCTGAGCTATCTCATTTCTTCACCTTGTCATTGTTGCACAGAAACAACCCAAAACCAAAGGTCCCTGACAGGTCCTACCTGGGCAGTCCTGTTCTCAAGCAGGTTCATCTTCAGTCGCCCTAAGCAGACATCCACACTACAGAGGATACATGGTCTTACCTTAGTGTCCTGGTTTGGGAGTACTTCAACAGATCCTTTTAAATGATAAAGGATGTCCAGGTGCACACCAGTGAAGGGAATCACATATGGTCAAAATGTTCTGTAAACCAAAAAATCCAGAGTTCTAAAACAGTAACAAAAGCCCTTGTTTTAAAGAGAGCCAACCAAAAATCACATTCCAGGTAGGCTAACACCATTAAAAGCATCTCTGAGGGTGACCTTACCATAGATTCTTATAACAGAATATTCTGAGTTGGAAGGGACCCACAAAAACCTCAAGTCCAACTCTTAAGTGAATGACCCATATGGAAATCAAACCTGCCATCCTGGTGGTTTTTAGCACTGTGCTCTCACCATCTGAGCTAATCTCAGGGTCTACACTGGATGGGAACTAAGCTGTCTAGAGAATTATATTCTAAACATAAAAAAACCAAGCCTTTGAATCTGCTGTTGTTGCAAGACAAATACTGAAAGGTGAGCACAGGCTTTTGCAAAGGTTATGAACTGAATATCTATGATGCTTCTCCTCAAGGAAGTGAAGATGGAGCAACCAACAGACATTTGTTACAGGACTTTTCTCTAGCACACTGCATCACCCGTGTGTCAGAGGGACTCCTGCCAGCCTCAATGTCAATTGTTTCCACCTCCACCAATGCTCTGGTGGGCCCACATTCATCTCTACTCTCTCCTGTAAAAGCTTTGGCTCACATCCTGAAATCCTGTTTCTAATGTGAACAATTTCTTGGCAGAAGTCAAGGCTAGGTCAGCATTTAACAGCTAAAGAATGGCAAAACCATTACTGATCTAATGGGTCAGGAAATTAGTCCTGTTTAAGTAATGGAACTATATTAAAAACACAGAAAACAAAATAAAAAGGATAAAGGGGGAGTGAGAGAGAGGCCAAAACAGAAAAAGGGGAATTTCCAGTTCTGTGTAATTTTAGGACCTGAGATTTTAACAACAATATCAAATACCACTAAAGTTTTGATACATCTGTGACAGTTGAGATTTACAGTTTACTCGACTCCTTGCATTCGTAGTCCCACTAATGCAGAGTTTGGGGATTATATACAATAAACCAAGATTATAAAAAATGTGACTTACGGGCTGAGGCTCTGGATTCACAGTAAAAAGCCCTTCCCGTGGACAGGTGATTTTTGAAGGGGTGAGGCACCATCACTTGCAGGACCTACAGAAATCTTGGTCTTGCATTCTGATGTTCCAAGGCACCAGATATTTGCAGCCCTGCAGCCACCAGGTCCCACCCATGGTTTTTCCAAGCAGAATTTGCTACAAGCAGAGCACGAAGGAAAATCTCTTCTTTCCCCACATGTCCACTGTCAAAGCTCGCAGTGTCCACAAAACTCGGTAGCACTCAGACACATCTGCATTCAGCCACTTACATCTGCTTGTAATGTTTCTTCTTAACTAGCAACCCTCAAAAGATTTTCTAATTCAAAAATGAAGTACTCCATATTTTGACATAGTTACTGTGTCATTCCAACACACTCTGCCCCCCCTTATTGTCAATTCTTCAAAAGTGAAGAGAAAGCAGTAATCAATGTAGAGCACTTTAACTGCTACACCAGTTGACTTTCAAGCTGTCATATGACACTGTTCAAGATTACGATGACACGGACTCCTACTCCAGAAGGCTGACAATGACTCCAATTTATTACCCGGGAATTTCTTCCCTTTATACTATTTTACAAAGAACCACCCAAGGGGTGGAAGAAAGACAAACTTCTTCAATTACATTGGTCAAGTCAGAGGGACATCAAGAAGAAGTCCCTCCTAAGGAAAGTAATGTAAACATAGGTTACAGTTAGGAAAACATGTCTCTTGTTGACAGAAAAGTCTCTGGGAAAGAGTTTCAGAGAAACCCAAACATCACAGGCACAAACCAGGGCTACATCTCACCCTTTTCAGTTTAAAAAAAAAGAAAAAGAAAAGAAAAATGCAAATTTCAGTGTCTGCTTGTGGAGGGGCCATCTGAGTGATCACTTGCATCATCTGCATCTGAGTCATCACTCGAAGGTTCCTCCGCTTGATGATTTTCATTCTGGTCACGGTTTTCAGGTTGCCTGTTGGCCCAATTCTGCCTTTGCGGTTGCAGGTCAGGACGAACGCACTTCGCAGGTACCCAGTGTTCCCCAGTATCTGTGGATACACACGCATACCCACATCCCAAAGCGATAAGCTCGAATGGGCCTTCCCACTGCTTAGTGACCAAATTCCGAACCTTCGCTCGAGGCTGATGTGTCCCGTCCAGAACCAGCAACGAAAGGTGATGGTTCAAAATAACAGGGTTGTTTGAGTTCTTTGGCACCGTAAGGTGATTGATGGTGTACACAGCTTTTGCCAACCAACTCTGCGGGGATTCACCCTGCATTCCCTGTTTTTGTGTTTGAAGAACCTGCTTCAGAGTACCATGAGCACGTTCTACAATAGCTTGACCGGTTGGGGAATGTAGAATGCCAAACTTGTGTGACACACCCCACAATCGCAGGAACTGCCGCACCTTCTGCGAGGCGTAAGCAGGACCATTGTCGGTCTTCACAGTAGAAGGGATGCCTAAAAGGACAAAAGCCTGCCTCCAGTGGGCAATGACATCGTGGGCCTTTTCTCCAGTGTGAGCAGAAGCCCACATAGCAGAAGAAAAGGTATCAACAGACACGTGCACATTCTTGAGCCAGCCAAATTCGGCAATTTGGGTGACATCTGTCTGCCAAATCTGCAAGGTTTTGAGGCCTCTGGGGTTTACCCCTGCCAGCAAGGGCGCAGCCAGCGCGTGACAGTCATCACAGGAATTGACAATGTCACGAGCCTCAGTTGGTGTCAAGTGAAACTGCTTCTGCAAAGTATGCGCATTCTGATGAAAGAATTCATGCAATGCCTTGACTTGCATGAGTATGTCAGGCTGAGGCGCTACCCACGCGGGGTTAGCCAACTTGTCAGCCCTCGCGTTGCCTTCCGCTATGAAACCTGGCAAATTGGTATGACTTCTAACATGCAGAACGTAATATGGATGAACTCGGGCCTGAATAGCACACCACAAGGTTTTCAGCAAATGAAACAAAGCAGGATTATTGACTTCTTTCAAAACTGAATAACCTAATCGTTGAGCTATGTCTGCCACATAGGCAGAATCCGTGACCAGATTGAAAGGAACCTGGGAAAATCGCTGAAATGCCATGACGGCAGCTCTCAATTCAACCAATTGGGCTAAGCCAGTCTCACAACCTTTCAGCTCCTGCCACTTGGATCCATCCCGCCAAGTAACAATGGCTTTTCCTGTTCTTCCCGAACCGTCAGTAAAGACGGTGGGTCCTTGCACAGGCTCCGGACTCTTTTATGGCTGCAAAGAGAGTTCAGTTAATTTTGCCACTTTCAGTAGCTCATGGCTGGGCAGATGATAAGTGATCTGCCCTGAAAAGTTTTCCAGAGCACTCTGCAGGGACACACTGTTTGCAAAGCTCCAGTCAAAGTTTTCCCGCTCTACCGGGACTACGATCTTTGTGGGATCTGCTCCCGTCAATTGCAAACACCGTTGCCGGCATTTGATTATCAGGCGAGCGATCAATTCAAATAGCGTGGTTGCTGTCTTATGTAGCTGATGGGGCAAAAAGACCCATTCCAGGATGTGCAAGGAATCAGACCGTTTGTCAATCCATTGGCCGATGATACCTGTGGGATGTAAATCTGGAGTGGTAATGAAAACAGTGATATCAACGGAAGGATCAATGCGATAAACTTGGCAAGCAGAAACAGCTTGCTGAACTTCCTCCAGCGCTTTTTGCGCTTCAGGGGTCAAGGTGCGAGGTGATCTCAGATCACAGTCTCCCTTTAACAAATCAAACAGTGGAGACAGCTGTGCCTTGGTCAGTCCCAAATGTGGAGGTAACCACATGATGACACCTACCAATTTTTGTGCATCATTCAGTGTCTTAATCGAATGCACAAATTGCACCTCTTGGTGTTGGACCGTTCGTTCCAAAATTTTGACCCCCAAATATTTCCAAGGAGGTTGCTGTTGAACCTTTTCTGGAGCCACCTGGAGCCCATGAGAATGCAAAGCATTGAGCAGCTGAGGGTGTATCCTCAGCAGCTCATCCTGAGTGGATGCTGCCACCAGAATATCATCCATGTAATGATAGAAATGGGCATCAGGAAATTGTCTGCGAACTCCAGACAAGGCACGGGCCACATACGCTCGGCATATGACAGGAGAATTTCGCACGCCTTGTGGCAAAACCGTCCATTGATATCTCTGTGCGGGCTCAGCATTGTTAATTGCTGGCACCGTGAAGGCAAATTTTGGTTTGTCATCAGGATGCAAAGGAATCGTAAAGAAACAATCCTTCAGATTGATGACGAGAAACGGCCAATCTGCAGGAAGCATGGTGGGTGACAGCATACCAGGTTGCAGTGTCCCCATGCCTTCCATCAGAGCACTGACTTTCCGGAGGTCTTGTAACAACCTCCATTTCCCAGATTTCTTTTTGATGCAAAAAACAGGAGTGTTCCAGGGACTGGTAGAAAACTCAAGATGACCCTGATCCAATTGCTCCTGGACCAATTCCCGAAGGGCCACCAATTTTTCTTTTGGAAGGGGCCACTGGCTTTCCCAGATGGGTGTGTCGACCAGCCACCGTAAAGGAGGCGTGAGACACGGTGTGCCCTTCGACACAGTGGCCCCCATCAAAAATCCGTCCCAATCCGTACCCCCCAAGCCGCCAGAACATCCCACCCCCAGAGGTTAGCAATAGTTCTAGTGACATAAGGTTGAACCACAGCTGACTATCCCTCTGAGTTCGTGATCATCACAGGCTGCTGGCTCACAAAGCACTGCGTCGTTCCACCCAATCCTGCGACAGGCGTCTGCACAGGATCCAGAGGCCACTGCAAAGGCCATGTAGAGAAGGAGAGGATGCACACGTCAGCCCCTGTATCTATCAGGCCTCAAAGGTGGATCTCTGATGGGATGGCTTCAGGGAGGTAGAGCATACACTACATCTCAGGACATTCGCCAGGCAGGACTGCAGTCCAGTGAACTTGGGGCAGCCCAGTAGACCTGAAGCAGCTGTCTCCTCGCCACTGGTTCTCAGTCCTAGAAACAGAAGACTTAAAAGGCACAAGTTGAGCAATTTGAGTTTTCTCGGGGATAGTGACAGGGAGGTAGGTGAGGAAACCATCGCATAAATCCGTCCCGTATAATCTACATCAATGAGTCCTAGATGCACAATGATACCCTGCTGGGTAGCACTTGACCACCCAATGAGAAGGGCACTTTTGCCTTCACCTGTTGTATTCCTTTGGCAATGGTCTTTCCCGAGAAACCCCCCTCAGAGACTGTAACCTTTGGTCTGACCCCACCTGCCCCTTGACTCTGACCTATGGCCTGCAGCCAGGTATTCCCACCCCCCACCCTGAGAGAGATAAAAACCCCCGCTCCTTCATGTTCTTCCTCTTTGCCCCTGGGATTCCTTCTTGGAATAAAACCTTGAAATACATCCTGAGGTAAGAGCCTCTTTTGGATTTCTTCCCCTATCTTGAAGATCCCCTCGCCTGAAACTCCCCAAATCTGAGCTAGCAGCCGGCCCGGGGGGCAGAGGGGAGGGGAAAACTTCAGCTGGCGTCCAACTTGGTCTACCGAAACCATGCAAGAAGCTGGAGTCTTATATCCTGAGATCTCAAAAGATTTTTTGACTGTTCAACTACTTTTTCACCAATTCAGTCGCTTTTTGCGCGGCTGGGGGTGTTGAAGAAGAATCGGGAGCCTGTTTTACTCATACAGGTTGATTCGATAGGGACCTTCTGTAGCAAAAAGAGCATGGCACCCCGAAATCACGGGACCCCTCCTCGTTTGCTAGTTGGAGGAGGGGTGCACCTGTGAGTCGGGAAGAAACTCTGCCAAGAAGGGGACTTTGGGACCCAGTGCCGCAGCAGCGCGGCGTGGCAGCAGTTGCGCAATTGTGGATTTTCTTTGGGAAGCCAGGCGCCGGTGGTCCCGGGGAATCCCGCATTTTGGGGATGTTGCAGGCTTTGGGGACGTCCCCGGACAGCGGAGGGACCCCCACACAGCCCCCGGAGCCGGGAAAGTTCGGCACAGCCCTGTTTCCCCTCCGCCCTGGTGCGCCCCCACCCTGTCCCGGGTCTCGGAAGTGAAAGCGGGACGGGAAGAAGCCGTGTGGTTTTTTTCTCGCTCAGAAGTGGATATTTAACAGATTGAATGTTTTAACATCACAAATATGGGTTCTGATCTTTCTGTTTGCCAAAGGAGTTTATTAAAACAGCTTAAACCTGTTTTAAAACATCTTAAAATCCCTAATAAGTTACTAAAGAATTTTACCCATTGGTTGTCTGCTGAATTCCCAGATTCTAACTTGCACAATGTTAATTCAGTCTCATTTTGGGATGATACTGGGCAATTATTGACCTCGAAAATTGAGAATGGTGACAGGAAAGCTTCGAAATTTATTCCAATTTTCCTAAAAGCATGCAAGCATCTATTGGAATTGGAATGCAGCAGGCAGCCACAAAAAACCACCTTACACAACCCCTTCCTCCCCTCTCAGTCCTCTGTTTCCAACAGAAACGCACCCCAGCCACCCGAGTATACTGTGGGGGGGGGAAACAATGGCGGCGACCACGTGCTCGGGTCACCTTCTTCCCATAATCCATTTCTTTCCCAAACCCCCGCCTCTCACCCATACCTTGTACCCTATCACCCCACCGCCTGCCTTCCCTCCGCTCCCTGTTACCCTGGCAACGACAAGTGTGGCGCGCCCCTACCCAGCCCCCAGCCTGGCACGGGTAACAGGGAAGGAGGGGGGGCGCATCCCCCGCGAGGCACAGCCGCGTGTGACAGCAGCGGTGCGGGCCGTGGTGGCACCACCGACTGCGGCAGCGGTACAGGCAGCAGCGCGGCGGCGGACCAGGATGCGATGGTGGCCGCGGGCGGTGCGGGGAGCACTGGCGGCAACATGGCGGGCACCCGGGGCGCGGCGGCTGAAGCGGAGGTGGGGCTAGCCCCCTCACGCCGCGACGGCAGCGGAGCCGCACCCCCACGCGATGGCGGCAGCGGCGCGGGTCCATGCAGCGACAGCAGCAGTGCCGCCCCCCCACCCAGCGGCGGTGGGAGGGTGGCTGGGCCCCCACCCCCCCACAGCCCCGATGGAGTAGGCAATTCCCTCATAGCTCCGACCCAGGACCAGTCCAGCATGGGACCCCTGGGGGGGGAGGGAACTGCCTGCAACCGTAGCCCAAATGGGAGGGGGTACAATGCCTTCTACCTCTCAGATTAGTACAACAACAATAGAACTTTCAGAAACCCAAACTGATTCTAATGAAAGCATTCCTCATGTTGCCCCTGTAGTGTATCTTGGCAGAAAGAATGGCAGGAGAGAGTATAAGCCATTTTCTTATCAAGATAAAAAGGAGATTTGCAAAATACAGAGAGAATTTGGGAGATCCAGTGAAATTTTTAAAGGCATGATAACAGCTACATTCAGTTCAAATAAATTGGTACCAAGTGATATTAAGGATTTGTTCAGATGTTTATTAACACCGTCAGAATATGAATTATGGGAATGCATGATGAAAAAAACTTTAAAAACAGTATTACACGAGATTCAACGAACTCCTGAAGCAGCACAGGACAATGATGATAAAGAGTTAGCACTAGACCATCTGTGTGGTGAGGGTGAATTACATTGTCCTGAGAAGCATACTTGATTACTACCAAAGCAAATTTTAGATAAAATTTGTATTGCTGCAGAAAAAACATTCTAACAATTACCGGCTACTGAAATTCAGGGCGGTTTTATGGATATTAAACAGTTTTCTTCAGAAAATGTTTTGCAGTTTGTCGATCGTCTGAGAACTCAGGTGGAAAGACAAATGCCAGAACCTTCCATACAGGCGACACTGATCAAGGAGATGGCTCGGAGGAATGCTAACGAAAGCTGTCGTAGAATTATCCTTAGTCTTCCCCTAGACCCACCGCCAACCCTAGCTCACATGACTGAAGCTTGTACCATGAAAGCAGAGCTGTTTAGTGAACCTGAAAGAAATCCAGGACCGGCACACCCCAGGACTGCAGCACCTGTGCGACCAGAACCAAGGAGGCAACTGGTATCACCAGATCGCCTACAGCATATCATCTGCCATCTCTGCAGACAGCCTGGACACTTTGCAAGAGCCTGCCCTCAGAACCAGAACCAGAACCAGAAAAAGAAGTCCAACATACAAAAAAACTAACTTCTCAGCGTGTCCCCATTGTCAATGCAGTCATGTGCGAAAACACAAATATACGGGGTCCCCCACCGGTTGATACCTCTCTCTTAACAAAAAAGGGGGAGGGGGAGCAAGAAAATGAAAATGTCAAATGTTCAATTAACAAGGTTTGGCAGCCGCGTGGCCGGTATAGGCTTGTGGCTACTAAAGGTTTTCATTTCAGATCTGCTGAGTGGACAGTAATTACAGTGGACCTGTCAAACATCTCACAGGACCTGATGGTTAACCACATGGAACTGGACAGTGAGTATTTTGTTATTGGGGATACCGCACACACACCCAAAGACGTTGAGGTATTTCCAATGTCCACTAAGGGAAAGATAACATGCCTCATGCTGTTGGCACGCTGCAAACACCCACCATTCTACCTGGCAGAGGGGCAAATCCTTGCCCAGGCCATTCCCGATCCGGCAGAGATAATGGCAGATGGAAAATCACCGGAAATCTACTGGGCGGAGGTGGTGAGAGATGACAAACCTTCCATGGCATGCAATATAGCAAATGGGCTAGAGCGCCTCCATGTGGAAGGAGTCCTGGATACGGGAGCGGACGTCACGGTTTTACCAGAGAGCAAGTGGCCATCACACTGGGAATTGCAACCTGTGGCAGGCAAACTTCAGGGCATAGGAGGAATCACATTGGCAAAAATTTCAAAAAACATGGTACAAATTGAAGGACCTGACAGAAAATTGGCAAGTGTCTGTCCATTCGTTGCAAACTATAAAGCCCCCTTGTGGGGGAGAGACACCATGTCCCAGTGGGGAGTCCAACTGGTCATTCCTAAGACACCCCAGGATTTTTAGAAATAGCCGCTGTGACGCGCCCTGCCCACAAATTAACATGGTTAGATAACACCCCAAAATAGGTAGCACAGTGGCCATTGAGCAAAGAAAAGCTCAAGGCGCTTGAGGAGCTTGTGGAGGAACAAGTGGCTCAAGGCCACCTAGAAGAAACAACAAGCCCTTGGAATTTCCCAGTCTTTGTAATAAAGAAACCGGGAAAGGACAAGTGGAGGTTGCTCCATGACCTCAGGGAGATAAACAAAATGATAGAGGACATGGGACCACTTCAACCAGGGATGCCTTCTCCAACAATGCTCCCGAGAGATTGGCAATTGGCTGTGTTAGATATCAAAGATTGTTTCTTCCAAATTCCTCTACACCCAGAAGATGCCCCAAGGTTCGCACTCTTAGTTCCCACCCTGAATCGCCAGGTCCCAATGAAGAGGTATCACTGGCGGGTGCTGCCTCAGGGGCTATAAGCCTCACCGTTCATATGCCAACAGTACGTAGCATCGTTACTGTCACCTGTACGTGCTGAGAGACAGGACGCCATCATCCTTCATTACATGGATGATGTGCTGGTGTGTGCCCCCAATGACTCTATACTCCAACACACGCTTGACCTAGTGGTTAAGGTTTTAACCTCTGCTGGATTTCAATTACAGGAAGACAAAGTTCAAAGGATGCCACCTTGGAAGTACCTGGGCTTGCAAATTTCAGCGAGGACCGTTGTTCCTCAGAAATTGGAAATCGACTGTAATCCTAAAACCCTATCAGATCTCCACTCCCTGTGTGGGTCACTGAATTGGGTGAGACCCTGGCTAGGCCTCACAAATGAGGATCTAGACCCTCTTTTAAATTTATTGAAATGGGAGAGGGAGCTGGTTTCCCCCAGGGAACTGACCCCAGAGGCAAAGACAGCAATTGAAAAGGTACAGAAGGCCTTGTCAGAGAGGCAAGCTCATAGGTATGAACCAAGCGTACCTTTCCATTTCATTGTGCTAGGAAAGCTGCCACACTTGCATGGTTTGATTTACCAATGGATCGAGGGGCAGAGAGATTCACTCTTAATCATAGAGTGGGTCCTCCTCTCTCACCAAAGATCCAAGACCATCACAGAGGCACAACAGTTGATAGCTCAATTGATTCGGAAGGCCAGGTTGAGGTTATGTGAACTGGCTGGTTGTGACTTCGCATGTATTCACCTCCCGGACAAACTCTCAGAGAAGGGAAAGAACTCTCCAAAGAAACTGACCAAAGAGATGTTTGAGCATTTGCTCCAGAGCAATGCCAGTCTCCAATTATCTCTGGACAGCTACAGGGGACAAATATCAGTCCATGCCCCATCCCACAAGCTGTTCAATGAGGAATTCCACCTCATTCCTCATGAGAAAAGGAGTCGGAGACCACTCAAGGCTCTCACAGTGTTCATGGACGCATATGGGGCTTCCCACAAGTCGGTGATGACTTGGAGAAATCCTCAGACTCAGCATTGGGAAGCTGATGTGGAGTTTGTGGAGGGATCTCCCCAGGTAGCTGAACTGGCTGCAGTGGTAAGAGCTTTTGAGAAGTTCTCAGAGCCAATTAACTTGGTGACCGACTCTGCATATGTGGCTGGGGTAGTGTCCAGAGTGGAGCAGGCTGTGCTCAAAGAGATCGAGAATGAGCATCTCTTCAGGTTGCTTTCAAGGCTGATTTATTTGGTTTCTCATCGAGAACATCCGTTTTTTGTGATGCATGTAAGGTCACACACCGATTTGCCAGGTGAAATTGCAGAGGGAAATCGTCGAGCAGACTCCCTTGCTGCACAAGTAGAAAAGGCACGTCTCCCTGACATTTTCCAGCCGGCAAAGCTGGGTCACCAACAATATCATCAAAATGTGCCAGGTCTGATCCGTCAGTTCCAGCTAACACGGAGTCAGGCTCGAGCTATCGTGGCCACCTGTCCCAATTGCCAGCTCCAGGCCATGCCATCAATGGGTATGGGGATTAATCCCCGAGGCCTTGGCACTTGTGAGGTGTGGCAGACAGACATCACACACATTCCTAGTTTTGGTCGCCTCAAATATGTTCATGTAAGCATTGACACACATTCAGGTGCAGTGTATGCCTCTGCCCATGCAGGAGAGAAAGCTGTGCATGCAAAACAACACCTAGTGCAAGCTTTTTCAGTGCTGGGGATCCCAAAAGAAATTAAAACTGCCAATGGTCCAGCGTACGTGTCCAAGGAGTTCCTCGAATTTGTCCAGCAGTGGGGAGAGGAACATAAAACTGGTATCCTCCACTCCCCCACAGGGCAAGCTGTGGTTGAGCATGCACATCAGACACTCAAACAGGTTTTGGCTAAACAGAGCAGCACAACTGTGTGGATGTCTCCACAGCAGAAGCTCTGCAAAGCCATGTTTACCATCAGTTTTCTGAACTGTTCATTTGAAAACCTGAGTCCACCTGTGGTTCATCATTTTAACAGTGGCAACCAGTTCAAACTGTCTCAACGTCCACTGGTCCTGATTAGGGATCCAGAAACTTGGGAAACCAAGGGTCCCTATGAGCTCGTGACCTGGGGTTGTGGCTACGCGTGCGTAGCTACTCCCTCAGGCCCTCGGTGGATTCCCCAGAAGTGGGTGAAACCTTTTGTCCCCAAAAATCCAGCTCCAGCAGAAGAGGATGAAAAGCAAGTAGCCACTGCCTCCAAGAGAAGATGCCGTCGGATGGAGCAAAGAGAATCTTCTAGGTGTGGACTCCTTCCGGCAGAAACAGAAACTCTTAACATGTTTTAAAAATGTTTGTTTTTCCTTTTACAAAAAAACTACCTCCCACTCAACCCTGTGATGAACCCCATCCAAGTTGTCATCTTGTTAATGCTGAACAGTCTGGCAGCTACATGGATCGTCCCTCAGCCACGTCAAAACGTTTGGGTGACCCTGGCACAGACACTTCAGCAGGAAAACATATGTTTGTGCACTGCTTCAGCAAAGAATCCTATGTCCACTTGTCTGGTAGGAATTCCATTGCAGGCTGGAGAATTTCCAGCGGGATTGGACACTCATAGGTCCAATGAAATTCCAAAGTCACCTCCCCTCCAATCACACAAAGATCATCAGCAGAAAGTTGTGGTAACTGCAAACCCCTTAGGGGAGTGGTTTCCAAGCTTGCCCAAGTTGGCTCAGGAACCCCAAGAGTTAGAGCTATTGGGTTCTTCCCCTGCATCATACTGCATAGAGTTTTCTGTCTATCCAAAACCTCCTAA
Source organism: Phylloscopus collybita (assembly GCA_027886175.1). Lineage (NCBI taxonomy): Eukaryota > Metazoa > Chordata > Aves > Passeriformes > Phylloscopidae > Phylloscopus > Phylloscopus collybita. Next base: position 9,400,926 of record JAJNNQ010000057.1, read on the forward strand.
CACTGATGAATACCACTGTCACTGTTGGACACGAAGGAAAGACATGGACTCGTGAATTCAGAAGGCTGATGCTCCAAAAAGGGGCTGGTTGATTCTCAGAAGCTATTTTTATACCTTTTTACAATGTGCCCACCTAAGAGGTGGGATCTTTTGAACTATTGGTCATACCAAGGGTCAACAAGCAAAGTCCCTCCTTAGGAGATAAATGTGAAAAACAAGATAGTTTACAAAGTGTGACCTTGTTTACCAGTTTAGGTCCCTGGGAAAGAACTTGAGAAAAACCGAAACATGACAAGCAGTGACTACATACCACAATGCAAAACAATATCATGGGGAGTTTTCTGCAAAAAGGTGGTGTCATAACCTAAGCCAGATTGCAGCAGACAACCCATCTCACTCAAGCCCCAAAGGCCTCCCTAAGGGATTGTTCCTGATTTGTGGGGATCGAGCATGGGCAGGGATTCTGTCTCGGCTTTTAGGAGGGCCATGTACTGTAGGGCGGTTGTCCGTATTGACACCCAGCCAAACCCTAATTAGAGAATGGACTCACAAAAACAAATCAGCAAACAAAATTCAAAAAAAAAGTGTGGACGAATTGGACCCAAATTGTAATTCAGACATTTTTCATTGGGCAAAGTCAAAAAGAGTTGCTGTGTCCCTGTTTCTTCCGTGGGCCGCAGCAGCCAAAGCTCTAGGTGAATTGGGCCATCTAGAATGCTGGGTAGTCAAACAGGCAAATATGACATCAACTGCCATCAGTGCCCTCCTAGAAGATGAGGAAATTACCAGACAGGCCACACTGCAGAACCGTGCAGCGATCGACTTTCTCCTGTTACTTCATGGACATGAATGCCAGGAATTTGAAGGACTCTGCTGCATGAACCTGACGTCGAAAGCACCAAACATCCACGCTGCCCTTCGGAGCATGAACAACTTGATCAGAGAAGTGAAGCAAGAATCTGAGGACTGGTTCAAAGAACTGTTCAAGGGCTGGGGATTCACAGGGTGGTGGATTTCTATAGTTAAAACAATTTCGTTATTTCTTGTTAACCTTTTCCTTGTAACTATAGCGTTCGGGATCCTACGTCATTTAGTTTTCAAAGCTATCAATGGTCTCATACTTTCTACCTCAGAAGTCAACCACATAGAGTTGGCAAACCTAAAGCAAACTGATTTCCCCACCAATTGTAGGTGGTGGGAAAGAGAAAATCCACGCTCCATGTAACCCAATGTCTTTCCTTTAACTTTCTTAAACAAAAAAGGGTGAGATGTTGTATTCCTTTGGCAACGGTCTTTCCCGAGAAACCCCCCTCAGAGACTGTAACCTTTGGTCTGACCCCACCTGCCCCTTGACTCTGACCTATGGCCCGCGGCCAGGTATTCCCACCCCCCACCCTGAGAGAGATAAAAACCCCCGCTCCTTCATGTTCTTCCTCTTTGCCCCTGGGATCCCTTCTTGGAATAAAACCTTGGAATACATCCTGAGGTAAGAGCCTCTTTTGGATTTCTTCCCCTATCTTGAAGATCCCCTCGCCTGAAACTCCCCAAATCTGAGCTAGCAGCTGGCCCGGGGGGCAGAGGGGAGGGGAAAACTTCATTCACCCAGGGGTCCAAAGGCATCCAGGGGGACTTTATGCAGTTTGCAAGAGTCTAAGATGACTGTTGCTGCTGTGCAGACGTCAACACCGGCTGAACCACATGTGCTGGCTGCAAGCTTGCTAAGCAAGCCTGCATCGGCAACGGGACTTGGGGAAAAGTTCGTGTCTGCAGGCGTTTCCCCTTGGCACTCTGCTTCCTGTTACCTGAACTTGGCAAAGGCTGACCATTGGCAGCGACTTTTGCCATACAAATGTCTGCATTATGGTTTGGATTTCCACACCTAGCACAGAAAAACAAGGAAGCTTTCCCTTTCTGTTTTTGCTTTCCTTGATTCTTACCGGCTTGTGCTTTTCCCTGTTTCTGATGCCCACCTTTTTGGCCTTTCCAGGCTGACTGCAATGCAGTAGGAAAGGCAGCCATCTTGTGTTCTGTGGTGCCTACATTAGCACCCACTTTGACCATGTCCGTTAGAGAAGGATCTCCAGGGAGAGCCTCAATGAGCTTTCTGCAATCTGCATTGGAATTGCTCCTTGCAAGCTGTTTGAGCAAAAGTGTCCTGACGTCTACATCATCCACCTGCTTCTCAACAGCTGCAGAAAGCTTCTCCACAAAGTCCAAAAATGACTCTTTTGACCCCTGGACTATGGTCACAAATCTGTTTTGGAGCAGCTAATTCAATGGTCTTCACCAATGCTGCAATTCCTGTTTTCTGGTACTGTTCCAGCACAAGGTGGTGAAAGGTAGCCTGAAGATCAGGGTCAGTGTATTGGCCAACACCTGTGAACACATCAACTCCAGCTGCACGCCTGGGGTCCTGTGCAACCAATTGACTATTCTGTGCAATCACCTTGATAGCCAATTGATTCCAATTCTGCTCGAACACCTCAAGCTGAACAGGCCGGAACAACACCTGAGCGATGTGCCTGATATCATATGGTGCCAACAGATCCGCATTCAGGACATGAATCATCTGCATCACCTCAGAAGAACCCAGACCGTACTTGGCCGCCTTATCCCGTAGATCTATGACAGCTTTCCATGATAAAACATGGTGGGTGCCAGGCTGCCCTGTGGTAGGATTACCCCTAAGCACAGGAAAAACCTGAACACCTCCTTGCAAGGTGACGGTATCCGTTTGAATCTGCTCTGTGGATGTCACAGGAACACAAACAGATACCTGTCCTGGGTTCTCAGCACCCGATATCACATCCCTTTCAGTGCTAGCAGAGCCAGAAGGACCCTCTCCAGTCCCCATGAGACGCTCAACAACATCCCAGTGCCCCATTTCCAAAGCCTTGGATTTTACTTCCTCCCAGAAATGCTTAGGGTCCCTGGGACGGACCGTGACCTGGCATGGGGGGAGGGTCCAGTGATTGGCCAAAGAGAGAGCACCAACTCGGGGCCCCCTACTTCAAGCAATTGCAGGTGTCGTGGCAGCTGTGTTGCCCCCTGACCCAAACGTGAATACCGGGGGGGCCATAGACACGGCAGTCCCAGACTCACTAGAGGGTGGTGGGGGGTGTGCAGCCGCCAGAGCCGCACCAGCTACTGTGGAAGTCGCTGGTGCCTGTGGCACGGAATCAGCAGATGCATACGAACCTGATGCAGGGGCAGGAGCAAGGGACGCTGAAAGAGATTTGGTGCCGCCGAAACCCTGCACCGGGAAGGGAGCTGGCGTGGCGGGGGCTGCTGGGACCAACAGCGATTCAGCACCAGCCCCATCCAGAGCCAGGAGGGAGGACGCAGGGGGAATCGGCTGTGCAGGTGCCGATGCTTCCACCGGCTGCGCAGGTGCAGCGGGCAGCGAGGAGCTGGGAGACGACCCACCTGCCCCCCCAATGGCGGGGGCCAGTTGCGATGGGCGCATGGCTCTGCCACTGACTGGGGCCATTTCCACGGCATCGGCGTTGCCGAAGGGGTACCATGCAGACACACGGCAGTACGGGCACTCCACAGCAACCGAACCCCACAAACCCAATCCCGCCAGCGGCGCTGGTGGAGCCGCCGTCTTTGCACCCCCCCCCCCACTGCAGGAAAAACATGGGGGATGGGCAGTTCCCTGCCTCCGCACAGGCTCCCGGGCACCGAGGGACGTGGCGCCTGCGGGGCGGAGTTGGGGGGGTCCCAGGGGTCCCGAGCCCACCCTACTCCCGCTGGCCACCCATGCCACAGTGTGGGGGACTCCAAGCCCCTCCCCAAAGGTAGAAACGGCGGGGAGAAGTGAAAGGCAAAGTGAACACAGTGGCTTGGGTGGGCAGGGGAGATTCCAATCCACGGCCAGGTTCATGGTCTGCCTCAGCTCCTGTGTTGTCTCCGACCACAAGGACTCTGTCATCAATTTCTGTGACCGACTGCAGATCACTTTGAGCACTGTCTGCACTTGCAGAAACTGCAGAACTTGAGTTCAAACTGGAAGGTGAACTAGAAGTCCCTCCAGAACTTTGAAGCACCATGACAAATCTCTTCCAGGTTATTATTAAATTTGCCACGTCTGCATTACCAGAATATAAAGTCTCATGCAGACTGTCTCCCAGAGAATGCCACAATGTCTTCAAGAGTGCTCTCTCTGCATTGGGAAAAATGCATTGCTCTTTCCCCCAGAGATAGAGAGCTTTAAATTGTTTTTTGGGGATTTTGGCCTCTTTGCTCCAAGGGACTTCCAAAGTTTGATGATCAAATCATCTTCTGGGCCTAACAGAGGAATTATCATTTTGCCAAAATTTCGTCTCCTTAACGGAGGGAAAATTAACTGGCAAGAGCTCGCGGGCCGGTTTTTACCGAGAAACCCTTTTTTTCTTTAAATAGACGAGGGTACGGTTTACCTTGTTCCCTCGGCTGCAATTACGTCGGCATCCACCAGATGACGCTGTTCAAGATTACAACGACACAGACTCCGACTCCAGAAGGCTGACAATGACTCCAATTTATTACCCGGGAATTTCTTCCCTTTATACTATTTTACAAAGAACAACCCAGTGGGTGGAAAAAAGACAAACTTCTTCAATTACATTGGTCAAGTCAGAGGGACATCAAGAAGTCCCTCCTAGGAAAAGGAATGTAAACATAGGTTACAGTTAGGAAAACACGTCTCTTGTTGACAGAAAAGTCTCTGGGAAAGAGTTTCAGAGAAACCAAAACATCACAGGCACAAACCAGGGCTACAGTCATAGGTTAACACAGTTTGGTTTTAGTTAGTTTGAAAAACAAGGTTCACTTTCCTGGTAAATTTTAAGAAATAAGTTTAATAAAAAAATAAAGACAATTAGGAAGCAGATTGTTATAAATTTAGAGAGCCAATTCCATCGAAAACGATTTATTTGCCAGCAAAAATTTTGGACAGAGAAATCGACAAAGCCAACAACCAAGGAAACAGTGCCAGCACTGGGTGAAACCACGAGTGCAACCTCTACCGCGTTACACTCCCCCTGGTTTCACGAAATTCCGGGCTCATGCCAGCCGGTTTTATACCTTTTCTGGCTGAGCTTACGTGAGTCCAAAATTCTATAAGTCCCTTTGTCTCTTGGCACCTTGGTTTCGGTGGATGTTGAAATCTCTGGTGGCAGGATCTGCTGTTTGAAAAGGTTTCCTGGGTGGAGGAGGTTCCTGGGCAATTCAGATGGCCCTGATAAGATACTATCTCAGAGCCATCAAGCTTCATCAAGGGCCTGATCGTCCTCATCCTGGCCATTCTCCACCTTCTATTGGAATTGTAATTTCTTTGTTCTCTCCTCCAGAGACGGGAGAGGCTCTTGCGAAATTTTCCAAGCCCTCTGCCCTGCTCTGAGAGGGTTTTTGGCTTTCTTATAAAACTATATTTTTATTACTATTTACTACAACAACAAACATTATGAAAACATGAATTATTACTTATTACACAGATTAAGCAAAGGAGTTTACATCCGGGTGACTTGGCGTTAAGCCAAAGGCATGACCTTCACAACAGTGTTTGTTTCTTAAAAGTATCAGCCTATTCCATGTGTATGAATTCACATGCATGATTCAAACATTCCTTTTGAGTAAGATTTTCTTTTGTTCATTTTCAACTCTCCCCCAATCATTTTATCTGGTAGATCCATCTGTGGGTGGCTCCATTCCATCTACCATAAGTCCCATAAATTCTCTTCCCAAGGTTTTGGTTATTTTCATTTGGATAAGATACTTGACAACAGAGACTCAACATCTCCCTGGTCAGCAGTCTTCATGTAGGAATGCAGGACGACTCCCCCTACCCTCTGGCTTGGCCATCTTAGATGTTAAAACAACAACAAAAAAACCCCAAAACAACAGGCTTTTACTTGTAACACTTTACAATCATAAAAGAATATACATTCATCACATTTCTAAACTCTATTAATAAAAGAAAATACAGTACAATTTTCTCACATTACACATATAGTATTTATCTTAATACTTGCAAAAAGCCAACTATATAATATGCATTTATAACAGTTAGGACCTTTGAATATCTTTAGAAAGGACAGACCTATCAAGAGCCAGTTCTTGGCTATTGGCATGTAGTTTGACCACTGAGAAAACAGAATGTGACTTTTGGTAGTACCCATATAAAGCTGAGAATGTGTGGAAGCCTCTCTCTTTTCTCTGGGTGAGCGACCAGGTAACTTCATGAGGCAGTCGGGCTGGGCCCAGCCGGGCCTCTGGGAACCGCTGCCCCCACGGGGGAGCGGCCCAGCCATGCCTGGGCCTGATAACAGCTAGCAGCAGAGGAGGAGAAGAAAAGACCTGGCAGCTGCCCGTGACGCCAGCCAGGGCTGGGGGATGCGTGTCCCCCCCCCCCCCCCCTCCATCAGGCCTCAGGGAGCAGCTCTGAGTGGCCCACACCACGAGATCGAGGAGTGGAAAAGGCGACATCCACCAGCCTCTCCACCCACATGGTTTGGAGATCTTTGCAGCTCCTGCCGACAGGGACCACGTGGCCACTGCAGGCCTGGGCAAGCTTTAACTCTTTCTGCCAGCAAATGAACTTCCAGAGCACCGACCCTTCCCGGAGTGAGGACAGACAAAGTGATTGAACCATAAAGAGACACAGCATGAAACTGAAGTCAGTGAAGAGAAAGTGAAAAGACTATTTGGGGCAAAGGAGGAGGAGTGGCCTAATTTGGCTGGACATTTCTGGTAAACTATGGAAAATGAACTGCTTTTTTTCCTGTAACATATGAATGTTGTTTGGGGGGGATGTAAGGTTCTAGTTAAAGGTGATATGAAACTCTGCTCCTAAGGGAAAGGAGATTTTTAGTTCTTGAGATGAAGAAGATTTTGGAAATAGAAGAAGAGAATCTTTGTGTTACACTAGAGGAGGCATCCTTAAACAGTACCCCTAATAAGCAGATATGGCCCATGTGCAGTGTTGGGAAAGCTGCTCATGGGTAGGATCTCACAGTTTGCAGAGGTTCCCTTTCAGGTCATTGCAGATGTGTGGCATGGGAGCCACCAGAGGACTGTTCCTCTTGTGATGATGTCTCTATAAGACCCAGAAAGACTCCTTTCCTAAAAGAACTGATGAAAGATTATTTTTAAATGGTAAAACTGACTGAAATTACAAGTTTTGTCTTTTTATGTTGTGTGTGTGGGAAAGTGAACACTTGTAGGGAAAAGGAAGGATGTTTTGAAAGTTTCCTTTGGTTTTTTTTCTTTTCTTTTACTTATTTTCTTTCTTCTAGTGTGTGTGTGAATAAACTACCTTTGTAATTTTAAGGTAAGCCTGTTTTGCTCTTTATGTTCTCCTAGTCATATCTAGAAATAGCAAGTGATGAAAACATCAAACAATTGGCGTGTTGGCTGGGAAATATAAAAATTGGAGAATGTGAAACCATTACATAATTTGGTGTTTCTGCCCGGTTTCGAACCAAAACCCTCACACAAGCCTATTTGGCTCTATTTTACAACTTTAGAATTAAACTCTGTTCTATTCTCTCCCTCTCTCTTGCCAACCATAACACTTATTTAAAATTCCCTCTTTTCCTGAGGCATTACAAGTCTGAAAGCCCCCATGGCAGTTTAAACCTTGGCATCTTTTCAGCAGCCCCCTGATTTATGAGCTTAGGGTTTCTACATTCTAGCTGCTTTACACTGAATCTCGAAAATGTAGCAAGGAAATAAAAAATAAAGAAGAGAGCTGACTTCTAGCAGCAGGATAGTACTCCTCAGGACCTGCTGATTTAGTTCCCTTCTTACTTGTGAAACAGATGGTGTTTTATGCTTAACACAATCAGGACCATTCTCTATATGTTGCTTTCTAACCTTCCCCACCTGTGTGAAACCCAGCCAGAGCTTAATGAACATACTTGGAGCTGTCTGGACTGAATTAGTCCCAGTAGGAGTTACCCTTCAGGTATTCAGCAGTCTCTCACCACCCTGTAACTGCAAAGGAATACAAGAAACCTTTACACTGTGGCTAATTAAATAAAGGTTTGCCTCTGCTAAGTGCATTTTTTTCCCTTCCAAAAGCAAGTAATGTCACATGTGTTGAACTATTTTGGAAGCGTTTGCAATTATCTTGAAAATTTGGGATGACAATTTTGGCATGAAAATGGGGGTAGAATGTGATTTTAAGCAACATTTGTCTTCCAGTTTTAAATCTTCTTCACTTCTACATATCAAATTATTACAATAATTACCTTGCAAATGTAAGGCGTTACCAAAATAATGCTTTTTTTCAAAATTTGCATACAAAACTTTTTGTTCCTACTATTCATGCCTTAAATTTGCATTTTTTCCACTTGAAATTCTAGAAAAAATATCTTTTTGGCAGCAGATTCTTGGAAATGAAGATGAAATTACAATCTGGCTACCTTGACCATATTTCACATCCCAGACAGCAAGTCTTAGAAATGTCATGAAGACATGCTAAAGTAATTTCCTTCATGCTAATTATCAGTTGTAGAACATTGCTCTAGAGAAGTAATTCAGCAGCCTGAGATTCCTTCCAAAGTACCTATGGTGGGATCTCCTGGTTGGTTTATACACTGAAATTGCTGCTGCTGGCTTTCCTTCTTCTGCCTGATGTATGAAACAACTCCATATGGTTTCCAACCTGAATAAGCACAAAATTTCCATTAATTGGAGCGTTGATATGAAGCAGGCATATTATTTTTTCCAGTCTGGCTTAGACCAAGAATGGAATCTCAGTGGATTGCAATCAGGTGGATGGCCAACCTTCCTCAGGAATGTTCACAAAAAAATCCAAATTATCTGAGTTCTCTCTCTGCAATTCCCTCATGATGAGGTTTAGCTGTGAATCCTTTCCATGGTGTTCAGCTGCACACAGATAAGACAGACTCCAATCTTCTTCACACACCAAGGAGGATTCCAGCACACTGAAGAAGCCACTGTGATCAGCTAATATGGGGATCCAAAGAGTTAAAATTCCATGTTTATCATAAAGAAACAGAAAATGCTTCCTCCTACACTTCACCATGAAACACCATCAGGAATGTTTGCTGAACTTTTATTCAGAAAGAGCCATGCCAATTCCTTGCCTTGAAGATAAAGAAACTAAACTTATGCCCATGCCAGTGGCCAAGGTGTCTCTGCTCTGGGTGCAGAGAAGGTGGTGAAAACTGTATAACCACAGTCCAAAATCCACCTCTTCCTTGTTTGGGAAAGTAGAGGATGGGTACTCCACAGAAGATGCTAAATCAGATCAGAACATTTAAAAAACCTGACAAGGCACAAGGGTGTTATTTAAACTAGGAAATGGGGAAACTAAGCATACCAGGCAGAGAGAGGCATGCTGTCAGCTATGTGTCAGTAACAAGATCTCTGATTGTGAAGAAGGCAAAAATTCCAGTTGAGCCCTGCACAGGCAGGCATCCCGGGGCAGGGGGGAGCTGGATGAGGATGTCCAGGGACACAACTCAGCATCACAAAAGGTGGTCAATAAAACAGCAGTGGTAAAATAAATGCCAGCAATCACTCTTACACTGCCATTTAGCTGAACTCCAGGGGATATTGGGCATCCCAAATAAGAACAGAGGGGGCACTGTACTGGGGGTGCAAGGGGAAGGGCAGATAAAATATAAAAGCTTGACCAACAGTCAAGTGGCTTCAATGAGACACACTGGTGAAGCAGGATGGAAGAACAGAAGCAGATGAGTCGTGTACCAGTCTCCCAAGGAATAAGGGATTTTTCCACACTTTGGTGATGTGCAGGCTACGTCTTTAGGGACCATTGCCCTGGGGACTCTGCCCAGCTCTGATTCTGTCACAGGGACTCACAGAGGTGAAGGTGGCAGGACCAGCAGTGTGGGACCTAAAGTCTCACACCCACACTGTGACGGGGCAGGTGTTCCCACGATGTCAGACTTATCCTGTGAGTCATGGGGTAGCTTTAAACTCCAGTGCTCCCACAGGACAAACAGAGATGTCCTACCTCCAGATGGCCATACACCCATGGGAAGGATCTGTACCAGCTCTAAACTAAGATATAGAACTAGGAAAGAGACAGTCTTCTCCATGGTCACTCTACCCAGTAATTACAGTCCTTGGTCTTCTCTACCAAACCAAATCCCCAAACTCTACCTGCAGAATCAGCTCTCCTAATCAACCCTGGCCACAATGAGGAAATGTAATTTTAGAGAAGTGCACTGGATGAGGGCAACATTCATTGGGCTGTAGAGCTCTTTGTGGAACTGCTCCATTTGGATTATAAATCAAGATAACTGTTGAAAGTTACCTTTCTTACTTAAAAAAAAATACCAACCAAGTTCCCCTTTAGCAGTGAAAACGACATGCAGAGTTGGAGAACTCACTCTAGCTGAATCACTAAGTACAAAGGGGCATAGTGTAATTAAGTTCAGAGTCCTTGTGGGAGGATATGCAACAAAACCTAGCAATGTGACATTAAGCTTTAGAAAGGGGATTAAAAAAAAAAATGAGGAAGCCAGTCAAAAAGGCCCTGAAGTCAGAAGTGAGGAAATTAAAATCCTTCAACTCAGCATGGAGGCTACTTAAGCAGCCATAATAGTCACAGAAGGAATGCACAGCTTTTCAAAGAAACACGGAAGGCAAGAAAAATAAAATTAGCATGGGAAAACAGCAAGGTTCAAGGGGTTATTTAAGCCAAACAGGTAGAATTCAAAAAGAAGTGAAAACCTATCTGAAGGGAAGGAGCACAACCCATGGAAGGTTCTCCCCATCATGAAAACATAGTTCAAATTGTGGTGAGTGAGAAATGGTCTGGGCTGAGGGGAAGGGTGTGTCTGTGAGGAAGGAGAAAATAATTAATGAAAGTAAAAAATTAGTAACTGGAAAAATGGATAATAACAGTGAATAAGGTGATTGCAAAGAAAAATTAGTTCTTTTTCATCAGCATGTAAGCCACTGCGATACAAATTGCCCAGGGTGGTGGAGTCAAGGACAAATAGAAGGGTTAAAAAACAAAGAAGTGTAAAAAACAAATGAATTAGAACCCAAGAGATCCCTGGAGCCAGCTGGAACAGGCAACTGCTCCCTAGGTTAGTGTAGCTGGGCACTAATCACAGAGTATGATTTTACAGTGAGCCCATATGGAAAATTGAGAAATTCCTGCACTGAGACACTCTTTGTATCTCTTACATGCCGCATCAAAAGCCTCTTGATGTCTTATGCAAACCAGAGTGACCTCTGAAAATATCAGGAGCCCTGCAATCTCTGGGAATGCCTCATGACCCCTCCAGACCATGGCAGCATGATGCATCACTTCTAAATGAGCCAGCAGAGGCAGAGCCTTCCTCACTTTGAGTTGGGCTCCAGCAAAGCACCCTGTCCCCAGCTGCACCCAACCTGCAGTACAGAACACGCTCATTTGAGCTTTAGTCATTTGTGTGGTCTTTTAAGTAATTATCCATTGCATTATTCAGTGGGAGAGCACAGTATTTACTGGATTACTGGGTCTGTACTGCCTTAAAGACACAGCTCAGTGCTTTGAGAGCCACCTGCACTGTTGCAAAGCAACAAGAAAATATTTCTCTTTTCTCCTCCCTTGTTGAGCTACACAAGAAGGTTCTTTAAAAGAAAACTGAAATGGTGGTGCTGCAATAAAAATGCAATATATTTTATATCTTTTATGCAATATATTTGGTGACCCAGTCACAAAATCAGAGGTGGCCATGGCTCATTAGAGTGCCTTATACATACTCCAGCTGAAATAGGCAAATTATCTTTCCATAGGCAAAACAAGGACCATTTGGGGTGTGGGGGGTGTTTGTGGTCAAATATTGATTTCTACACATACTAAAGGACTGACTCATGGTGTGTCCAGCTGCAGCACGTGGCAAAATTCTGTGGGGGTTTCTGCTATTCAAAAGGCACATGCCCCCAAAGAAACAAAAAAAAGAAGGGAGTAGAGAACAAAGTGGTCATGAGCCGAGAGGACCCCATGGTGCCTATGGGCAGGGAGATGATGGCAGCTCCCACTGCAGCATTCCAAGTCCTGGACAAACAGCACAGATAACATCCTCCAGCCAGGGATGCAGGAGAATCCTTGTGGTTGGGTGGGATAAACCAGAAGCACCCAGAGGCACCAAGTTAAGGCAGAGAATGAAACAGGAATATAGAGAAAGTGGGAAAGATGTAAAATAGCCCCCTCCAGTGTTTTGGAATTGGATGCTATGCAGCTGGAAAACATTCCCTTTGAGCTAACTGCCAGTCAGGACAGAGGTAATCAGCTGGGATGGGGATAATTACACAAGGGGTTGCATGTTGTTAATACACACATTTAAGCACTTGCTGTTTCATGGTCCAAATGGTGGCTTTTCATGAAAACCATTTCTACCCTTGTACATGCATGTGGACACAAGGACAAGGAACATTCATGGATAATGACAAAGTGCCTTAGTACAAAGGCACAGAGACCAGTTGGTGTTGAGGACAACAAACCTGAGTGACTAGTAACCCTCTAGAAAAAGCTGCAGGCTACCTGTCCAGCTCCAGGTAAAAGAGATCAATCACCTGAGTTCATAAGCTGTGGTAGACACAGATTATGACACTAAAGGAGGGCAAAAATGATAAACAGTTTATCTGGGAGACAAGGCATGTCCTCCACCAGTGCATGCAATTTCACATCCCCTCATGTCATCTCCCACTGACAAATATTCAGACACTGGTACTATCTGAATAAGGAGATGTTTGGGCTGACATTTTCATATCAAAGCACATTAGTTTAATAAGGACTTACACAAAGACTATTTGGAGCTGTGTGGCTAGAACAAGCTGTCTTTTACAAATATTCCTGCCTACCACAGCAGCATATGCTGAGCACAAAAATGCACCAGCTCAGACAAAAGGTCTCTTCAGCCCAGCCACTTGTACCCAAGAGGGGTCAACAACAGATGTGCTACACAAGAGTACAAACACAGGGAGAGCACACAGTGGTATTTGTTATAAATGGGCCAGGAGATCAGCTCCTTTGAAAAGGCCTTTATTAGAAATCAGCTCTGGGTAGGGGGCTCGAGGGGCTGCGCACGCCGCCGCTGCTCCCAGTGGACACCACGGAGGAGGAGGTGCAATCGAATCTGCTGCTGCGGCTGCTGCTGCAGAGTCGGGATTCCGTCCTCGTGGGAGTTACCAAAGAATCACTTTGGCTCGTGTGGTCCAGGGGGGTCACCTCTCTCCAGTTCCTTTCAGGTCATGGCGAGAAAGTAACAAAAAATACCTGCTACCTGCAGGTAGCTAGACGTGTGCCTTGCACAGCTTTGTCCTTCTTAGGTCCAGTTTCTGTGTCGGCTCACTGTCCCAGTGGCTTTTCTAGCTCCAACTGGACCTCCGGCCGTAGCCAGGCACCTTGGGAGTTCCCTTATCTCCATACTGGGCGGTGTCCCCAGCTCGACGGCAGGCAGCAGGAAGCAGCAGGGGGGTAGCAGGAAGTGGCGGCGGGCTTTAGTCGGTGGAGAGGGGAAAACCCAGAATTCAGGGAGAAAGGGTACAGAACTTGGGACATAACAAGCAGAAATTCAGGGGTACAGATTCAACATGAACAGTTTAAAACAGGCAAGTAACAGTGCAACTTTAATTTTACAGCAAAACAGTATAACAGTACAACTTAGGAGTGCATAACCTGGGGCTATTTCTTTCAGTATTCATGCAGAATACTCCTCCAAGACTATTCTTGGGGAATTCCAGTGGCAGAGGCAGTGTCTTTTACTCAAAAAGCTGTGGGAAGGTTTTTCTCCCAGCTGTTCCAAAGAAGACAGCTATTTCTCAGTCCCCTTTTCTTTATAGTTCCAGCAGTCAACAGCACAGCCACTGACTGATCCCCAGGGTATCACCAAACAGCAGCAGAACCAAGCCTCAGACTGATCCAGGTTGGCTAAGCTCACTCCTCAGTAGCCTGTGCTTTTGTCAGAGGGATTTCTGCTCTGCTGATTGTAGGCTAAACTTTACTCATGTTTACACTGCATAAATGAGGATTCCAGCAGAACTAAAGGAAACTATACTGGAATTACGTAACTGTCGAAGAGCAAAATTTAGTTCAATGTTACATGAATCTTTTTATCGATCACATAACTTACTATCAACTAATAAACTCACTCTGGCTATGCTTATCCAGAGCCAGGAGCAGGGAAAGGTTATTACAAAGCATCACTGAGACTCTGTTTGTCCAGCTTTGGGTTGGCTGACTTCCACGAGGAATGTGTTTAGTTAATTGAAAAGGTTTTGCTTAAAGTTTGCCAGCAAGAGATCATAGAGTTCTAGGCAACACATACTGTGAGTATGAACTCCATTCAACCTTTGAAATACCCCTGTGAAGGCAGGAAATTGAAATATTGTGCTATATTGGCAACTAAAGTCATTTATCATTCATGCTAAGTTTGGAGCACAGTAGAATGATTTTTCAACTCTGAGGGTCCTGATTAACAATTACAAGGTGTGTTTATATAGATATAGATTATGTATTGAAATATAGTTTCAAGAAGAATATGAGATAACCAACAGCTGTTCCCACCCTATTTGCCTAAGATCAAATTTGGCCTGTGCTCAGAGGCACAAACGCTATAGTAAAACACAGCAGTTAAGACACCTACTGACAAAAGCAAGGAAATTCACAGTTAAGGGGGAAAACACGCCATATGTTCTGCAGTACCTAGGCACAACAGGGAGCATTCAGCTCATCATTAGAGGCACCCAGTTGTGCCTAGGTATTGAAGAACATATGGAACACTTCCCTGCTCATGTCTGAATTTCCTTACTATTGTCAGCTTATAGATCAAGCATGACTTTTTACTTTTTTTAATACAGGGTTCAGGGGACTTTTTTTAAATTTTAAATACAGAGTTACGGGGATTTTTTAAAAGTAGTTTAGTTTGTGATATACCATTTTAAATTTATAATTAACAGCCCAACAGACTTAATTATTACAAATCTGATTATTATTACAATAGATAATTGTTGCAAGTCTGCTTTCAAGAAGAGTTCAGGATCACTGGAAACCATAACTTGTAAAAATGAAGCAGTGATTTTATTTTATACTCCAGCCCTCTAAGCTATCTCAAGGTTTTAACTGCTTAGGACAATACAATCAATCTATTGCACTACAATGTTTATATTTTAATTAGCAGACTGTTAGGAGTCCCCAGCTGGAATTGCCAGGTGCTGTGCTTGGTAGTGTACATCTATTTATGAGATCCAAAGGGCTTATAGTCAAAGCTGCTAAGGAGCTAAAAGAGAAAAGGTAATGGTTATTGTTCCCATTTCAGAGCTAAGCAAGAATGATCTGGGACTGGGATAAGCTGAACTGTGTAACACCTCAACGAGCATTCAGGATCCTGCTCTGGCCACTTCTGCCTTAAAAGTAAAATAAAGAAAAACCCACACAAACAAACAACCCCAAACAAAAACCTCCCACAAAACCAAACCAAACTGAAGGCACAAGTGGCACAGAGGGATGAGCATGTGTGGCAGGGCTGTCCCTGCAGGGCAAGGGACAGGCAGGGACAGCACGAGAGGGCAGCATTGTTCAAGCCACCTCCACTGTCACCTGCATGTCCTTTCATGTCCCTTCTTGCCTGGGAGGAACTGGCGAGACATGGAGGAAACGGTGTTCCCAAGGTGCACAGAAATTAACTTTGCCTCAACTTTCTATTTATTATTGCATTTTAAAAAGTAATATACACCATCTTAAATATAGAATCAAATTATACAGTATGTCACTTTTTTTTTTAATGAAGACATATAGAAATCTGGTGTCTTGGAAACTACTCCAGTCTCACTAAAATGCATATGAGTTTGGTTCTCTCATTCGAAATATACTGAGGAGGAGGAGAAAGGAGTGAGGTTTGTACAAACAGTAAGTCCTGTCAGATATGAATTACAGTATGATCTCACATATGTATTGGATAACTATAGTTCTCATTTTCCTAGAAAACAATGTAAAAGAGTAAGTTCATCTCTTTGTTTTGCCTCCTAAACAACCATCTCTTCCTGTCTCAAAATCAGACAGGTCTTTCAGTAAAGTAATAATAATGATTTTTAAAAATTTGATGTTTCTGAAACTTAAGAGTTTTCCATTTTTCTCCACTTTGCTCAGAAAAGAAACAAGTTCTGCAGGCTGAGTAGGCCATCTATTTCCTGGCCTTATGGGGGGCTGAGCCATCACTGCTGCTTGTGCTGTTTTTACAATTTAGGACAAAACAATGACATGAAAAAGATCCTGCACAGCCAAAGACAAACTCGCACAGGTCCTTGGATGCATTGCTGGCCAGCTGGGACACCTCTGTTTCTCTCCAAGAACTTTTTACACCCTTGGATGCTGAGGTGAGGAGGATGAGTGGATCTGCCCTTCAGTGCTGCCCTTTCCCCTCTCACCCTGGGAAGTTCCAGAGAAGTCCCTTCCAGAAGGGGGATATTTGAGGGGGTTGTCACCCTTCCCTGGCCCGTACCCCGTTTGGCCAGAAGGGAGTGAGTGATAACCAAGGGAGAAAAGTCTCTTTTGCCTGACAAGTCCTTGCCTGGGGCACAAACGCAGTCTCCTGGCTGAAACTGTCATCATCCAGAAGAATGCAATGGAGAAAGATTTCCCTAGGAAACTGCCCAGACTCTTCCTCCTTAACAAAAGCAGGGAAGGACATTGCAAGATGCTGGTTTCATCAAGCCTGGAAGAATAAACCTGAGTGAAACTCACCCAACCTTCCCAGGTCTGCTTAAACCTAGGAGAGCTGAACTCTTAACTCAATCCATGCAGAAAATGAAGGTAAGAATGAGATTTAAATCAAAACAATGAAACA
The DNA here is from genome assembly GCA_027886175.1 of Phylloscopus collybita. Classification (NCBI taxonomy): domain Eukaryota; kingdom Metazoa; phylum Chordata; class Aves; order Passeriformes; family Phylloscopidae; genus Phylloscopus; species Phylloscopus collybita. The sequence continues at coordinate 9,417,743 of JAJNNQ010000057.1, forward strand.
ACTCAGTCACAGTATTGAAACTCATTTAGGTTCCCCCTTCAATCCTTAAATCACCTTCCTCACCCTCTAATAGACTTCTAAAATGCTCTTATGATCTGAAAACAAAGCTAATTTATATTTGTAAAAGTAGTTTCAAGCAGTCTAACAGGTTAAACAAGAAAACTATATATACATATACTAAGCTCAGTGAGTTACCTGACTGTGCTGACATTGTCAGGGCTGTGAGTATCCCTGGCAAGCTGAATCATTTCATGCATTTGCATAAAAGTTACAGTGGAAGATTTGTGAGGAGAGCACTTGCCACAAGCAGAAAGACAAAGGAAAGTGCAGACAGCAGTGCTGTTACACTCAATTTTCTGTGCCAGCCTGCTTAGCTCTCCTGGGAAGTAATTCTTTTCCCTTTATTAATGTCCTTGAGAGAATGGATACGCTACAATTCAGAGTTTAATAGTCTGCGTTGATGTTGACTACTCAGTTATTAAGTTGTCTTCCAGAAGTTCACACAAACCCTCCACGTGAAGAAGCTGTGGAACAAGCACACCCATGTTTCCCTTCAGATGCCCTCTGTTGCTTTGAGGACTGGCAGCAGTGTCCCCAGGGAGCCTGCAGTCATTGCTCTACTCCAGGGCACAGGACAGAAAGGGGCAGCTGGGGAAGCACAAACCTCCACACCCTCTCCTACTGAAAAGTTTGTCTGGATCTCAAGAAACAGCTCCACCAAGCTCTCCTTCTCAGCACTTTGCACTGACATGGCCTTGGGATGCGGGTGACACATCAGAGAGCATCAGTGATGTTCCTCACCTTTTACTCTGGCACTTGTAGCTAGAATTAGATCTTAAAGAGCAAAGGAGGCTGACAGGACCCCTCACAAGAGCTCTACCTTCCTCTCAATCTTTATTCCTATTTTAGAAAGTAACAAAAACTCACTAATGACTCCAAACCTTGGAGATGTTCCCGTCACTACCTTTTTTTACTCCATTTCTGTACCTTTTCAAAACGACAATAAACCCCAAATGCCTGCAATGCTCATGTCAAGACCTACATCTGTCTCTGTACAGAAACACAAGCCAGCACTGGTCTAGCTTTGTGGTTAGATTCCATCTCTCCACTAGCCAGAGAAATAGTTTGGAGACTGGGCTTCAAACCCAGAAACATCACAGCTGACAGGGAACAGTCTCACAGTGACTTAAACCATTGTGGTCACTCTGCTCCAGAAAACTGTGCAAAGCTGGGGATCAAGCACACTGTCCTTAAGAGTGCCAGACGTCTCCTGCCAGCCTGCACAAGACAGGATGGGATCTGCACTCATTCTGCTCCACGAGGAGGAAACAGGCCCTGCACACAGGGCATCACAGAGATGGCAAAACCTCCTGTGCCACCAGTGTTTCCTCTGTGGAAGGAATGGGAGCAGCTTGCCCTGTCCTATATGTCAATTACACACAAGTTATATTAAGTAACAGGGCACAGAAATGTGACCTTTTGTCTGATGAGGTTTTCCAAATTGCCAGTCACCTGGAAAGGGTGTGTGCAGGCAAGAGTCAGAAGTTTAGCAAGGGCTACAGCAGCAGCATGGCAAGGCAATAAACTACCGTGCAACAAGTGCAAGTATTAGCTGTGTGTACATTTGAAATCTTGAAACAAATTCACTGAAGATTTAGGACTTCATTAAGGTCAAAAGGGTTATGCTGTAGTTGATAGGCACATTTGTTTCATTAATTGAGTCATAAGTTCTGGCAGTCTGCAAATAGATTGCAAAACATGCATCAGGTGCTTCCAATTGCCATGAGAGATCTGAAAACCTGCCGGTAAGTCTGTTTGCAGCTCTTAAAGGTTTTGGCTTAAAACCTGTTTTAAACTATTAACAATTACTGGTTTTGCTTTTTTGATAAAGCATGCAAAGAGGGAGGGCAAGAGAGAGAGAAAGAGAAGCACATGTTTTCTTTAGACTCTGAACACAGGAGTTAGTGATGGAAGTATCCTCCTCTCAAGGAGGCTGATTATTTTCTAGACAGCCCAAGCTCTCCCATTCCCTGGTGTCCCCAGCCTCAGTGTTTATCATCTCATGCAGCTCTCAGTGTGTTTTAGAATGAAGAACATTTGGTCCGCATTCTGCTGGAAAAGAAATGTGCAAGCAAACGGGGAAGATGTCCCATTTTCATGTCTTGTTTTAAATCTGTTGAGTACACAGGACAGGAATACCAAAAGGAAACATTGCAAAGCACACCAGGTCCTGCACTTGCTAAGATCTGTCCCAAATATGTGTCAAAGTGCCACCAACAAAATACAGAGCAGCTGTTTTCCTTGCACAGTCCCAAGCCTGAAGTGATCATATCACAACTCTGAGAAGGTTACAGCTATGCAGATAGTGTTTCATACATGAGTTACTTAAGCTTCAAACCCAGTGAGTCTCTCCAATTACCCCACCGTAGCACTGGGATGATTTGTCACTGCTCTCCTAAAAGTTGACATAGCCCAAAGTGGCTGGAATCCAGACAGAACTGCTCAGTTTGTCCTTCCATGAAAGAGACTTGACTCATTACAGTTCATCCCAATAACATAAAAGGTTACAGATTTTCACCAACTGCAAAAACAGCCTTTGAAAGCTGCTCTCCCAACCCTGTGCAGCTGTTTGGTTCTTCTGTGCCCACATCCCATTTCAATTCTCCTACCTTTTACTCTTTTTGTCTTTAAGAGGCCAAGTAGCTCCTATAGGAACACAAAAGTTGATCTGAAAATTAATGCAAATTACTTTTTGGAAATAAGACTTAAATTTTGGTTACCTGATCTCAACACAGCTTCAGGATGCTCTGGGTTCATACAGAGCTTGCATCTGGTGCTGACCTGAGCAAGAACCAAACAAGAGAACTACCCACACTAGCTCTTGCCTCTGGCACCTCATAAATGACTTCACACTGCATCTAGAATTACACTATCTTCCAGCAGATTTGCCAGATCTCACAATACAATAAAACCAGCCATCTGGGTACCTCAGGTATGCCAACATAAACTGAGACAGCCCCTCCTTTTTTAGCATTTTTATTTCTGTTCCTGCAGCCCTTGCAAGCAACAATGTGCTGCAGCCCTCCTGACAGTTCCTCTGATCACACAGAGCTGTAGCAAAGAAAGTCCAGGAGAACACAGCTGCACTCAGCTCCTCATGAAACCAGAATGCTCTCAGGGATTGGAACACAGCTCTTTTGGGGGTCTGTGGCAGCACAGGGAAGATCCATGCTCAGGTCCATTGTTCCCCTTTCCAGTGGGGCCAACTCACTGCTTTGAGCAACCCTGCAAATCAGAGCAGAAGATCTGACCACGGGAAATCCCAGTGCGAAGCCAGAACATAGCTTGGGGGTGTCTCTCGTTAACAATTGTGGCACACTCTACATGAACCCAAACGCTCAAGGGTTTATTTAGCCAAAAACAAGGTTACTACCCTGTGAACAGGAAGCACCCTCAGGCCATCCCATGTGGTTGTTGAGACCACCACAACAGTCAGAGGGCCTCAGTATAACATCAGAAGATTTTAAGTATCAGCACCTCATTATCTAAAAGTCTCTCATATCTTTTCTCTTTAGTCTCCCAAGGAAAGCTCCACACAGCTCTGGCTCTTTCTTCTCTCTTCCTTCTGCAGTTCTGCCTCACTCCTTCCTGTCCCTAGCACAGCTGCCTAACCCCATCTGTCCCTCATACAGCACCTTACCCTTTCTGTCCCTTGCATGACCTCCTATCCCTTCCTCCTCACAGCACAGCCAGCCGACCCCAATTCACTGTACCTGCTAACTCACTCTTTATCACACCCATAGCTGGGAGGGCAAGGCTATTCCCACTCTTGGATAATCAACACAGCTGCAACATATCAAGAGCAAGATTGCCTTCAGCACCATCTCTATCTGTCTCCCCACAATATATCTCTCCACAATCCCAGCTGTATTCACAGGACAGCCAGGATTTGCTGAGACAGGCTGGAATGATGGGATTGTCCTGGGGAACCTCCAGGATTTTGGGTTGGTCTGGGGTGGTGCCTTCCCCTGAACACCATCTCATTTGTGCACATGTAACCACCTCTGCTGCCAAGGGCTGCCCAAACCAGCACCCCAGTAAGACATGGACCAAATAAATACAACTGCTAAAAACACACATTTATCACTGTTTATCACTCAAGCTTTTTCTGTTACAGATGCAATTCAATGCTCAACTCAGAATTTTCTACCTAGGGATGACAGATGTTATGGTTCACCTCTTCATGGGTTTGGGGTTTTTTTAACACACTGAGTTCAATACCACTGCTCTAACCAAAACTATGCCTTTCTTTTAATTTTGGGGTTTCCAGTCATCTACTCATGGTTCTGAAAGAACTTTCTTGTGACTGTGGAAATTCAAGTCAGATTATGAGAAAGTACAAAAACAATGAATACTTGGTTTGGCTTACAAGGAAGACCAGGAGAGGGCATGTGCAGCTATTTCAATTCATAAGAACCTTTGTGGGACTTGTGAGTTCCCACTTCTCCCTTGGTATTAAAGGGCCCAAAGCCATTTCTATCTCTTCAGGCAGAATGCACAGTAACTGGGACCTTACATTAGGAGGGATTTATTAATATTACACAAAATATTATGCTCCTTTCTCAATCACTATAATCAGTGTACTTTGCTATTAAAGCCTGGAGGCAGGTAGCAGGCTGAAGGACAAGGACTGACATCAACAGATCTCTCTTGTAATGAAGAGCATTTGTGACTGCACCAGCAAGCTCTCCAGGGAACAGGGTCTGCTTGGCCTTTCCTGGGTACAACAGGCCCCTTTTGGAAGTTGTGCTGGTTTGAAAGCAAAACCAGTGAGACTCCCAGTCAGAGATACAATTTAATAGAAGAAGAAGGGAAAAAAAGGTGAAATAAATGGAATGATACAACCTAACACCCTGTTGGTCAGGGTGTTTGAAGCAGTCCGGGAATCCTCCTGGAGCAGCAGATGTGGTTCCGCTGGAGCAGAGATGATCCAAAGCAGTGATCCTTGTAGAAACGTCTGGTAGCTCATCTCCTCTGAGATTCCAGTGGATAGAAGCAGCTAGTGAGGTCTCAAACCCTGGATTATATCCAGGTGGGAGTGCTTGGTTCCTCCCCCTGGGCAGAGCATCTCACAATGGTACGATTTCATCTTATCAGTCATGCAAATGGATCCTTGATGGCCCATTAAACAGAGATAACGTCTTCCGGGAAGGCATTGTTGGGCTCGTTAACAGAAGATAAGGAGAACACTGCCCCACCTTGGCTCCAACGGCTCATGGGGATAGAATACACCTTTGGGCACAATTTTACATTGTAACCTAGGACAGAAGTCATTTGAATCTTTAGTGGCTTTGCATTTTTTTAACAGTTCCTGCCAAATTGCATGCATTTATTTCAAACCTGCCCAACGTCTACTATTTACAAATACTGTCATATATTTTAAAGCAAGAGTCACTCCCAATTAGCTCAAGCGTTTAAGAAAATCATCATATATTCTGAATGATGAAAGATCACAGAAGGAGGTCTCCTAATGGATGGCAGGTGTGGGAATGAAAGCATCTAAAGACTGTGAACCAAAATCTAAGAAGTCACAGAATATAATTCACTTTAAATTGCACCTAGGTCACAAAGTTAAATAAGACCTTTGGCTCAGAAAATATTTTAAACTACCACCATTTTTATAACAGAAAAACAAACAAACAATAACATCCCACAAAGTGCTGATTCTTTATAAGAAGATATGCAAAGTCATATTTATATGGAGGATAAATAAAAATAAATAATAAATATAAAACTAATAAACAAGATTGAAAAACACAGATATTTTTGCCTCTGCTTTTCAGGCACCTATAAAGAGCCTTGATAAGCTCTAGTTATACACAAAGATCTCCTTCTGTTTTGTTAGAAAACACTGAAAACCAGGCAGGTTAACTCATATTTAAAAGTTTGCATCTGCTACACATTGTAGTAATATTGAATTTCTCAATACCTCTGAGGGTGTCCAGCACCTCACAGAAAATGGCTTAAATCAATAGCAAGATGGCATGGTTGAGTATGTCTTGAAAAAGCAAAAAGGTTTTAATAAAAGAAGAAAATAATACAAAAACTAAGAACAAAGCTGAACACAGTGTAGGGACAGGTCCCATACACCTGCTACAACACCTCAAGAATGCACTGAGAAGCCTCGTGCTCTCTCTTAAGTATTGGATGATTTAGGTGGATTTTTTTGGCAAGCAGCCCAATAGAGAATAGCCACTTTTCTGAGGAACAGGTAAACAGACCTATCAGTGTTTTAGTCTTGGCACTGAGCCAATTACTGTCAGGAGAGCAAACAAACTTCTAGTGTTCTTTCCTTAAAAGGTTTTGGGATGACTCTTGAACCTTTCCCTATATGGAGACACCTGCTCAGGTGTGGGGTGCTTTACTACATAGTAACAAAACTACTTTTAGGATCTTCAAACACATATGATAATACAAAATAATGTTTGTCACAAAAATAGTAGAGTAAGACCAACAGATTAGCTGGATGAAACTCTCCAGCTTGGACTCTCATTTGACTGACACAATGATCTGTGCTTTCTTATAACCTGTATTTATGGAACAGGAATGTTGCACAGACCAAGGTGATCCTGTTCACTTACTGTGGTGAATATTGGCACTGAGCTGTACCACAGCAAGATGCCTTTTCTTCCAAAACTCCCAAGTCCAGTGATTAAGCAGTAAGTTTTCTGTTTGTAAATGTTTCTTACTGCAAAAGCAGGGAAATTTAAAACTGAAGATGTTTGAACAGTTAGAAACAATTACCAAATTAGGTATGAAGGCAGAGACAGGGATGGGGAAATGATCAGTCCATCCAGAGCCCAAAAAAGGGCAGAAGGAAGCAGAGGATGGGCAGCACTTGGCCCCACCAGTGTGCTGAGGACTGTCAGCCATGCAGACACCTCCAGAACAATGAGGAGGGCAGAGGGAACTCTGGACTCCGTAACAGCACCCTCGTTCCACTCCATCACCGTGCAGTGGAAACACACCGCTCAAGGCAGATAATTGACTTTTAATTGAGTTCCATGTACATGTTTAAAGCACGTGCCAATGTCCTGTGCCCATTTGTCCACACCTAGACATGTACTTTGCACATGCAAAAGGAGGATTCATAAATATGCTTTTTATTTCCTAAGAGCTGCACCACAAATTCCATAATGCATTCATTTAATATAATCTCAGGGTATTTGTCAAACAAGATAATACTATGCAGAGCCAGAAATGGTATGAAAAACCATTGGTAGAAAGAGATATGATTCACATTTCTAGTAGTGGATCAGGTACACTGGAATATGTTTTTCATCAGAACTTGGTACCAAAGCTACTGTGGCTGCTGATCACACAGAGATAGTGCTGTATTTTAGTATCCTTTTGAGGAAAAAGCACCATTTCAAAGGGAGTTCTCTTTCTCCTTAGGAAAAAAATCAAAGCAGCCTCAGACCTTACCCAAGTCCCACACTGTCGCCTCCACTGCTCCAACATCTGAGCTCCTGCACAACACAGTTCTCACCTTGCTGCTTGCTCTGCTGATGTAGTTGAGCTCGTTTTGGGTAAGGCAGGATTAGGACAAGGCAAAAGTACCCGGTTGTGCAGCCAGAGCAGAGGCCTGAGCAGCTCCTGGGCTGCTGGGTTACCCCAAGGGAAACAGGCTGCAGGACCCCTGACATCCCTCACCCTCTGAGCAGCACCAGGGGGTGATCCCAAAGTGAGCAGGGGGCTTCTCCACTTGGTGTTTGTAGTATTTGTTAATTTATGTTCCCAAAATATAGTGGTATAAAATAGTTCATAATCTCCTGATAGGGTGATATTGGTGAGGTGTAAGAATATGTTCTCTGTGATAAGTTTGTCTATAAAGCCTCAGAAGGAACTACTAGCTCAGGCGGGCACTGAATTAAGTAGCCTTACAAGAAAATCTGTACACATAATCTTGATGTATACTGGCTTATGTCTATGGGTTATATTTTATATACATGTATTTTGTGGGTAATGGTGTAATATACAGTTCTTAAGAATGTCAGAGACACTTTCCCAGCACAGAGAGTCTGTCGTTGTCCGTCCCCGTCCCCCCCCCCGGGATCCGGGAAGGAGACAAAGGCATTAACATACCAATACAAACAGCAGAACGCTGAAACCAGGTGCAGCTGAGATCTGATAAGAACTGATAGCCCAAGAGAATGGATCCGGCCAAGCCATCAAGAAATTCTTGGAAGCACCTAAACCCATCACTACTGGCTGAGCACCTCTGCGATTCTATCAGCAAGAACCATCGAGGGACAAAAAAGCTATAGAAATTCAGAAGAAGCAGTGGCACCAGCCTTGAGAGATTCCATGCTCCCCCCCCCCCCCCCCCCACCTGGACTTTGTAACATGCTCAAACTTGTATCTAGACTCTTTAACATGTTCAGACTTGTACACTGAGCTAAAAAGTATAAAACCAGCGAGCCTGGAGGCAGACCCTCGTGAGACCTGGGGAGTGAGGTGCTGCGTAGCACCTCATGGGGGTCTCACCCAATGCCCGGCATTGTCTATTTCCTCGCGCTGGCTTTGGTCAATTTTGGTATTGGCTTTGTCAATTTGGCGCCTGTGACTTTTTTTCACTGGCAATCTGGCAATAAATTCTATTTTATTATAATTGGCCTTATTCATTTATAACAGTGTTTTACACAAACTTTACTTAGCTCTCACTACTCAAAAAGAAGCCTATAGGCACATTAAGCCACATGCAATATAGCTTGTTTCCATTAATTTGCATTCCTTCAGTCATTCCCTGCAACTATCTAAGTAATTTTAAAAAGAGAAAGACAAAAAAACCCCCCGTGTTGTGTGTTAGATTCTGCCTTCTGATTCTGGAAGCACTTCTCACCATAGCAGTTAAAAGCAATAATGTAAAAAATCTGTCATTTCTACTTCCACAATATGTGATGCTGTTCAAGATTAGCAACGACACGGACTCCAAACTTTTCAGAAGGCTGAAATTACTCCAATCCATCTTTATTGCCCAGGAATTTCTTCCCTTTATACTATTTTACAAAGAACCCACCCAAGGGGTGGAAGAAAGGCAAACTTCTTCGACTACATTGGTCAAGTCAGAGGGACATCAAGCAAAGGTCCCTCCTAGGAAAAGGAATGCAAAACACAGGGTACAGTTAGGAAAACATGTCTCTTGTTGACAGAACAGTGCCTGGGAAAGAGTTTCAGAGAAATCAAAACATCACAGTACGAACCATGACTACAAATATGAATAGAAATCCCTGAAGTTCTAGATTTTTTTCTTCCCCAATCAAAATGTTTATGTACTGATCAGAAGAGGTCCAAGTTATGCTGAGGAGCCATGGTATATTGCTCCAGGCTTAACTGAAGAGGTGAGGGATGCAACCACCAGGTGAAGCCCCAGAGCTGTTCACCTCTAGGATTATCCTTAGCCTGGCACACTGATTTCTCTGTTTCAAAAGAATTTAAAAGCTGTGAATACAATTTTCAACAGACATATAAAACAGAACTGTTTAATTTTTGTTTTATATTAGACTATCTTATCTGTCTTTTGAATATTTGTTTCTCTCTTCAAAAATAATGGTTTGCAGTTGTGATGGTTGTAAAGACTATTTCTAAATAAGAATAGAGTGGTGGCAGATCACAAGCACTTCTGCTGCCATTCACTGCTGTCCTCAGAGTCACCAGATCTTTCCATGCCACATCTGCTGAAGAGATGCTCCCAGAGGGAGCACAGCAGTAGATTAATGTCACACCAGCCTTGATTTGCAAATTCTAGTGTAAATCAGAGCCACATGAGAACATGTTAAAAGCTCTCTTTTCTTTCATGGGAAAAAAAAAATAGTAGAGTGGCTGGTCAGAACATCCACAGTAGTATTTTCAAGTCAAATGAAAAAACCACAGTAGAAATAAAAGTGCTCAAAGTTCCTAATTTGCAACTTGTAATAAGCTGAGAGGAGCATTAAGCATTGGCCCTGAGAAATACTCTTCCCAACCTTTAGGACAAATCCTTCCAGCTCTGCTACAGAATCAGGGCTTTGGAGGTCACACATCTCCCAATAGTTCCCCCCAGATCTTTGAATCAACTGCAAATACACTGAAAAAAAATCACTGCACTGACTTCAATACCTAAATAAGGCCCAGAAGCGCAGCTCTGAAAACCTTTGAAATAAATTGTGGCAGTGAACTTCAGCCCATACCCAGCTGATATCTGAACCACTGAAAAACTAGTCCAATTACACCCCAGCTCGGCAGACAGACAAGGCAGCTGTAAGAATTTATTAGCCTTTTACTGTCACATCCAAACCATCTGAAGTGGAAGTCACCAGCCCTTAAATCAGAAGGGAGGCAGCACTTCTAGTTCTCAGCTAGTCAGAGATGCAGCTAAAACTTCAGCCTTAAAACAACAAAGTTTGGTCTTACCTGGGGGTCACCTTTGCTGAAGAGCACACATTGCAAGAATAGTATTATGTCACCTACAGGCTATGACAGGGTTTGATGTTATCAGTCTCAGCTCAAAAGATGGATTAAGAGGTATTATCAGTGGAACCCAGCTACAGCACCAGCCCACTCCCATCTCAGACAGGAGCCCATGCAACTGTAAGCTGCCTTCCACCCCAGCTTGGGATGTAACAGGATGATGTTAAGAGTTCATCCTTCTGCTGTTTGCCAGTCAAAGATTCCCTTTGATTTTAAATTACTTAAAGTTTTCAATTAGACTGAAGCAACTGGCTAGGAACAAATTTTATTAGCAACATCATGCCATTAATACGCTGACTAAAACAATAAAATAAATGCAAGAAAGCATCTAGGTTTGGCTACTAAGAGAGAATCTGCCTGCAGCAACATTTGCAAAGTGTAATATATATTAATTCATGTTGCTGAAATATAGATTAATTTAGGTTTACCTAATAAGGTGATATTGGTGGGGGGGGGGAAGATACATTCCCTGTAGTAGATGTGTTTTAGAGGCACTGCCAGCTCAGGCGGGAACTGAGTGGTAACCTCACAAGAAACTCTTTTACATTATCCTTGTGTATGTTAGTTCATGTTCACAAATTATATTTTATACATGTAATGTCCACGGGTGTGGGTGATGGTGAATTATACAATTTCTAAGAGAGTTAGGAAAAATCCTTTGCAGCACAGAAAGCTACCGGAATCCAGGAAGGAGACAAAGGGATTACCATACCAATACAGAGGGCAGAACGCTGAAACCAGGTGCGGTGGGTATCTGGTAAGGGCTAATAGCCCAAGAGAATGGGATCCAGCTAAGCCATCAGGGAATTCTAGGAAACACCTACTCCACCCAGGAAAACCCATCCCGGATTGCTGTGGTGATTCTATCAGCAAAACCATAGAGGGACAAAAGCTATAGAAATTCAGAGCGGAGCAGTGGCACCAACCTGGAGAGATTCCATGCTCCCCTCAACACCTGGACTTTTTAACATCTTCAAACATGTACCTGGACTTTTCAACATATTCAGACTTGTACACTGAGCTAAAAGGTATAAAACCAGCGGGCGTAGAGGCAGACCCCTGTTAGACCTGGGGGTGTGGTGTCGTGGGACACCTCAGGGAGGTCTCACCCAGTGCTGACACTGACTATTTCCTTGCTCCGCTGACTTTGGTCAATTTCGGTACTGGCTTTGTCAATTTCGGGCTCAGGATTTTTCACTGGCAATCTGGCAATAAATTCTATTTTATTATAATTGGCTTTAATAATTTATAGCACAAAGTACTTTATTTCTTCTGCTTTGGAACGGATGTAACCTTTCAGGAGCTGTAAGGTTTAGAAAGCCACACACCATCACAGAGGTTTTCTTTTGGCGTGCCCCATGCGAGAACACTAGTGATTATCACCTTTTGTGAAATGTGCTCTGCCTAAGTTACAGTCGCTCTGACCTCCAGCATGGGGCTAAAGATGTCAGTTTCTGGAGAACTCTGTGGTTCCTGTGTTACCCAAGCAGAAAATGCTGCCCTGTGCCTCAGAGAAGGCCCAGGAGCCTTTTCAAACACACTCGTGTAAAGCAGAGGAATTTCTGTGTCTTCCCTCTTGCTGTGTCATTCTACAGCTGGCTAAGCAAAAGGTATTGCAGGATATTTTTGGGCATTTTCCTAGCCCTGACAGGAGTATCATAGCTCCACTCAGTTCTTTACTTCTCTCTCTTCAAACCCACATATATGTTATAAATGGGCCAGGAGACCAGCTCCTTTGAAAAGGCCTTTATTAGAAATCAGCTCTGGGTAGGGGGCCCGAGGGGCTGCGCACGCCGCCGCTGCTCCCAGTAGACACCACGGAGGAGGAGGTGCAATCGAATCTGCTGCTGCTGCTGCTGCAGAGTCGGGATTCCTTCCTCACGGGGGTTTCCATAGAATCACTTTGGCTCGTGTGGTCCAGGGGGGTCACCTCTCTCCAGTTCCTTTCAGGTCATGGCGAGAAAGTAACAAAAAATACCTGCTACCTGCAGGTAGCTAGACGAGTGCCTCGCACAGCTTTGTCCTTCTTAGGTCCAGTTTCTGTGTCGGCTCGCTGTCCTAGGGGCTTTTCTAGCTTCAACTGGACCTCCAGCTGCAGCCAGGCACCATGGGAGTTCCCTTATCTCCATACTGGGCGGTGTCCGCAGCTCGACGGCAGGCAGCAGGAGGCAGCAGGAAGCAGCAGGGGGGGACAACAGGAGGCGGCGGCGGGCTTTAGTCGGTGGAGAGGGGAAACCCCAAAATTCAAGGAGAAAGGGTACAGAACTTGGACATAACGAGCAGAAATTCAGGGTACAGATTCAACATGAACAGTTTAAAACAGGCAAGTAACAGTGCAACTTTAATTTTACAGCAAAACAGCACAACAGTACAACTTAGGAGTGCATAACCTGGGGCTATTTCTTTCATATAGATGCTGCAAAATCAGCCATGCTGCATCCAGCAATGACCCCAATCCAGCTTTGCAGTGCCCAAATCCTAGCCCTTGAATTCCACTTCAAAGAAACCAGGATTCACATCGAAAAACATGCACAAAAAGTACATGAAGTGAAAGGATCTGCACACCATTTTCCTTTGCTCCACAAATTACACCAGCCCCAGCAGGTTCTGGTCCAACTCTGCGACACTTACTGTAGTATATGTTAATTCATGTTCCTGAAATATAGTGGTGGATTAATTCATGTTTTCCTAATAAGGTGATATTGGTGAAGGGTGAAATATGTTCTCTGTGATAAGTGTGTTGTAAGAATAAAAGTTCATAAAGCTTAGAGGCACTGCCAGCTCAGGCAGGCACTGAACTGGTAGATTCACGAGAAACCTTTTTACATTATCTCAGTGTATGTTGGTTCATGTTCATAGATTATATTTTATATCCATGTAGTATTCACTGGTGTGGGTGATGGTAAATCATACAATTTCAAAGAGTGTCAGGAAAAACCTTGGCAGCTCAAAGAAACTTCTCTGTTATGGGAAAAGACAAAGACATTATAATACCAATGGAGGGAGCAGGAGGCAGGGGCAATCAGTCCCTGATTGCTCAGAAGAATGGGACCTGGCTGAACCATCAGGGATGCTCCGGAAACACCCACTGAAAGAAATTAGCCCCAGGTTATGCACTCCCGAGTTGTACTGTTACATTGTTTTGCTGTAAAATTAAAGTTGCACTGTTACTTGCTTGTTTCAAACCGTTCATGTTGAATCTGTACCCTGAATTTCTGTTCGTTATGTCCAAGTTCTGTACCCTTTCTCCCTAAATCCTCGGCTCTCCCCTCTCCCGACGAAACCGCGCACGCCGCCTTGCCGCTCCGCCCCCCCGCCGCTTCCTGCTGCTCCCTGCCTGCCTCGGCCGTCGAGCTGTGGGCTCCGCCCAATATGGAGATGAAAAGAACTCCCATCGTGCCTGGCTGCGACCGGGAGTCCAGTTAGAGCTAAAAAGCCCCAGATACAGCGAGCCAACACAGAAACTGGACCTAAGAAGGACGGGACTGTGCGAGGCACATGTCTAGCTACCTGCAGGCAGCAGGCATTCTTTTGTTACTTTGTCGCCATAGCCTGAAAGAAACTGGAGAAAGGTAACGCCCCTGGACCACACGAGCCAACGGGATTCTATTGGAACCCCCGTGAGGACGGAATCCCGACTCTGCAGCAGCAGCAGCAGCAGCAGATTCGACCTGCACCTCCTCCTCCGTGGTGTCTACTGGGAGCAGCGGCGGCGTGCGCAGCCCCCGGGCCCCCTACCCAGAGCTGATTTCCTAATAAAGGCTTTTTCAAAGGAGCTGGTCTCCTGGCCCATTTATAACAAATTGGGGGCTCGCCGGGACGTGACCACGCCTGAAGAGGACCGAGGACGGGACGGCCGACTGCCCTTTGGACCCCTAGGACAGCTGGTCACACCGGACCAAGGAAGACAGCCTGGGATTGGACAGCGCGGAGGAGCGCCGGTAAAGTATAGCCGGTGGCGGGAGTGGAGACGAGCGAATGGTGTGTGAGTGAGACAAAGACCGGTAGCTCGGATCTTTGAAGCGAGTGTGGGCCTCCCAGTACCGCGTTTCCAGTCTCCCGCGAGGGACCTGGCCGGGAAAGGAGGGAAGCGAAAGGAGAACGGAGTGAAAGAGGCGTCTCCAGGGGCATAGGCGCCCCCCTCCGGGCGTGCGGAGGTAATTTAGAGAGTGGGTGGCACGTCACAGGGTGTGTGATTGTAGGATAGGCCCGCCCCATTCTAGAATCTACGGAGGCAGGCTGCTCAGGCTGATCCAAGCGTGCGGAAAGCCTGGAGCTGTGTGTGTAGCACGCACCACACTGGCTGAGGTTACGGCCCGGGGTATCCACGGGTTGGGATACTGGCTGGGGTAGCTAACAGGGTGTGGGGAGTGAGAGAGGGTACTGGCCGAGTTACGGCCCGGGGTGTCCAGCAGCAGTGGTGGTCAGACCCTGAGGGCGGGTAACTGCAACCACTACTGGCTTGGGACACCGGCTGGGGTAACTACCGGGGTACAGGAGTGGGCGCACTGGTTGGGGGTACCTAGAAGTGAGAGGTATGCGTTCCAGGTGCGGAGAGCCTACAGGGCCGGGGGTTTTTTTGAGTATACCGCCTGGGTGTAGGATGAATGAAAGTTAGGGAAGTCCCAAGGTGCGAGGGATTTAACGATAGGGAGAGTGAGTAAGTCGCACACTGTATGTCCGAGTCCTGGCTGTAGGTGGTGACTGGAACTCTGGGCCCAGGTTGACCGGCCACTTATGGAAACTCGATAGATATACAGGAGAGGAAGAGGGGTGCTGGCTGGGATAGTGACTGAATCTCTAAGGGCGAGATATCAGACTATCGACAGGGCACTCTGAGCACTGGCAGGAGTGGCCAGACCCTAAGGGCGGGTAACTGGGGCCACTAACGGGTGTTCGTGGAGTGAGTGAGGAAGGGGTGCTGGCTGGGGTAGTGGCTGAATCTCTAAGGGCGAGATATCAGGCTACCGACAGAGCACTCTGAGCACTGGCAGGAGTGGTGCCACTGGGGCCACTGACGAGTGTTCGTAGAGTGAGTGAAGATTACCTAGTGAGAATGGGAGGATATATAAATAAGCAAAAACCACCTGAGGAGGAAAAGGGGAAGATAAAGAACATTCCCCCAGATAGTCCATTAGGACAAATGTTGGAACTATGGGATACTGAAGAGGCCACTAAAAATTTGAGCAAGGTTAAAATGATCCATTATTGTATTGAGGTTTGGCCCACTTTGAATTTGCCTGGAGGATGGCCGTGGTGTGGAACTAAGGACCCCTGGATGTGCTCGCAATTAAACCAGTATCTGAAATCCCGAGGGGACTCAGATACTGAGCAGATCCTTTATGCTGCCTGCTGGCAGAGACACAGAACTGAAAGTGAAACAGTTAAGATTTGTAAGCTACAAGAGGGAAAGAGGAAAAATGAAAAAGAGAAAAAGGAGGAAAGCAGTCACCATTGGGACCCTCTTGATTATTTGCCCCCTCCTCCTGTTTACCCTGGGATGCCCCAAACTGTCCCTGCTAACCCTCCAGCTTTACCTGCGAACCCCTCCCCATCTCTCCAAACCATGATCCCTATTCCTTCTTCAGCTTGCTCCCCAACAGGATTACCCCCTACAGCTCCACCCTCTCTACCACCTCAGTCTAACCCGACTATCCCGAGTACTAACCCCTTCTATTCTTCAACTCTATCCTCGACCTCTCCTAGCACTGGCCGAGGCCACTCCCCCTCACCATCTACTGTCCCTGCACCCCCAAACAACTGGGAGCTGGACTTGCCAGCCAATACTACTGATTTTGTGGAAACCCCAAAAGGACCCTACTGTAGCACTAGGTCAAAAACAAAGCTCTTCCCCCTAAGGGAAGTCCCGATGGGTGGGGCAGCTGGGGGGGTAGGGTTTGTAAATGCACCTCTGACAGCTTCAGAAGTTAGGGGCTTTAAGAAAGAGCTGGGGAATCTGGTTGAAGACCCTGTGGGGATTGCTAAGCAAATAGATCAGTTCCTGGGCCCAAACATTTATATGTGGAGTGAGTTAAACTCCATACTAAACATACTTTTTAATCCAGAAGAATTTAGACTGATTAGAATGGCTGGCATACGGGCTTGGGAAAGGGAAAATCGGATGGGACTCCCAGGAGACCAGAAGTTGCCAGTGGCTGATCCCGGGTGGAACCCAAACAGGGAGGAAGGTAGACGAAATATGGAAGATTACAGAAACTTGATGATAAAAGGCATCAAGGAATCAGTCCCCCGGAGTAGTAACACAAAACTGGCCTTTGATGGAGCCCAGGAAAAAGATGAGACCCCAGCAGCCTGGTTAAACAGACTGAGAAAGAACTTCCAGCAGTATTCTACCTTAGATCCAGATAGCCCAGAGGGACAAGTGCTTTTAAAATTACAGTTTGTTACCAAATCCTGGCCAGATATAAGGAGGAAACTAGAAAAAGTGGAAGACTGGCAGGACAAGGGAATAAATGACTTGTTAAGAGAAGGTTTAAAGGTTTATCTGAGGAGAGAAGATGAGAAAGCAAAGACAAAGGCTAGGATTATGGTAGCTGTGGCCAAAGAAAGTGTAAGGGATAATAGAGACTCACAAGGGAGGGGAAATGCAAAGCCTCCATCAGGGAGAGGCAGAGGAAAACTTTTGTCGCCTTGGGGTACCCCTCCGAGGCCAGGGGAAACCCGAATATGCCACTATTGTGGTGAAGTGGGCCACATAAGGAGATATTGCAAAAAAGTATCCTTTGACAACGCTATTTTGAAGGAGCAAGAGGCATTGGAGAAGTTGTTAAAGGGGGAGGGTAATGAAGATTAGGGGTGTCATGGGCTCTATATGTTAGGGGACCCAATGAAACACCAAGAAGAGCCCATGGTAAAGTTTGAAGTAGGTCCCCATCATGAGGAATTTGAGTTTCTTGTGGACACCGGTGCGGACAAATCCAGCATTAATCAGCTTCCAATTGGGACTACAGTTGGGGAACTGACATGTGATATTTTAGGAGCAGAAGGGAAACCCTTCAAAGCTTCTGTCATAGAAAATGTAGAGATCAAAGGAAATTCAAGAAAATGTGTTACTAATCTTATATACTTGCCTAAGTTAGACAGTAATTTACTCGGAAGGGACTTACAAGTTCAGTTGGGGGTAGGGATTCTTCCTAAAGAGGGTAAAATGGTGGTCCAGATGATGAAAATGACTGTTGGAGACTTGAATGAAATAAATCCAGAGGTATGGGCTGAAGAGGGGAAGTATGGATACTTAAACATCCCACCTATTAGAGTAGAGATGCAGGAAGGGATACCCCCTATAAGAGTGAAACAATATCCTATTTCTGTGGAAGGTAGAAAAGGGCTGACACCAATTATAAATCATCTACTAACTGAAGGAGTATTAGAACCCTGTATGTCCCCCCATAACACCCCCATTTTGGCAGTGAGAAAGACAGAAAATAAATTTAGGCTTGTGCAAGACTTAAGAGAGGTAAACAAAAGGACAATTACAAGGTACCCAGTGGTACCAAACCCCTACACCCTTCTAAGTAGAATCCCTAGAGAACACAGCTGGTTCACTGTGGTAGACCTGAAAGATGCTTTTTGGGCCTGCCCCTTAGCTAAGGAAAGCCGAAATTGGTTTGCCTTTGAGTAGGAGTGCCCAGAAAGTCAGAGAAAGCAGCAGCTAAGGTGGACCCGCCTTCCCCAAGGCTTTACTGAGAGCCCAAATCTATTTGGACAAGCTCTGGAAGAGCTGCTAAGGCAATTCATCCCTGGAGATAACGTACAAATCCTACAGTACGTAGATGACCTCCTAATATCAGGGGAGGAGCAAGATAAAGTAAGGGGAGCCAGCATTAAACTCCTGAATTTCCTAGGGGAAAAAGGCCTTAAAGTATCTAAGAACAAATTACAGTTTGTAGAATTACAGGTAACATATCTTGGACACCTCATTGGGGAAGGGTATAAGAAACTAAGCCCTGAGAGAATCTCAGGTATACTGTCCATCTCGGCTCCAACCACAAAAAGAGATGTAAGAAAGCTATTGGGACTATTTGGCTATTGTAAATTATGGATAGAAAAATACTCACAAAGTGTCAAATTTTTATATGAAAAACTAGTCCAACCTGAACCTGTAAAATGGACAGTTGAGAATGAAGAACAGTTAGAAAATTTAAAAGCCAAATTATCTTCAGCCCCAGTTCTTAGTCTCCCTGACCTTAAGAAGGGGTTTGACTTATTCATAAATGCAGAAGAGGGAATAGCCTATGGGGTGTTAACCCAAGAGTGGGGGGGACACAGAAAGCCTGTTGCATACCTTTCTAAGCTCCTGGACCCAGTCGCAAGAGGATGGCCAGCTTGTCTTCAAGCTGTGGCAGCCACAGCAGTCCTTGTAGAAGAAGCACAAAAGCTGACACTACAAGGAAAAATCATTGCACACACCCCCCATGATCTCAGAGCAGTGTTGAGTCAAAAAGCCCAACAATGGTTAACAGACTCAAGGATCCTAAAATATGAAGTGATTCTGACAAATGCTGAAAATCTAGAATTAATCACATCCAAAAGCTTAAATCCTGCGCAATTCCTCTCAGGGGAGCCCATACCCACTCTGGAACATAACTGCTTGGAAGTCATGGACTTGCAAACAAAAGTAAGGGAGGACCTTGAGGATATACCCCTGCCATATGGGAGGGTGTTTTTCATTGATGGATCATCTAGAATGGTGGAAGGAAAGAGGATATCAGGCTATGCAATAGTCGAGGGTATCAACAAACAGAGTTTAAAAGTTTTAGAGAAAGAAAAATTGCCCTCAAGCTGGTCCGCTCCGTGCTGTGAGGTCTATGCTCTTAAAAGGGGATTAGACCTGTTAGAACAAGATCAAGGTACAATTTACACCGACTCACGGTATGCCTTTGGAATTGTGCACACATTTGGAAAAATTTGGGAAGAAAGAGGCTACCTAAATTCCAAGGGAAAAGATTTGATACATAAAGAACTAATTAAGTTGGTATTAAAATCCCTCATGAAACCCAGGGAAATTGCAATAGTGCATGTCAAGGGACATCAAAAAGGGGATACCTTTGAAAGAAGAGGCAATCGAGCAGCTGACCAAGCTGCCAAGTTAGCAGCCCAAAACCCGGGGGAGCCAATAAAGATTTTGACTGTGACTGATTTGCCAGCTGACAAAGAAAAAGAACCAATATATGATGAACATGAGTTGAGAGAAATAAAGAGGTTAGGGCTGCACCAAGGGAAGCAAGGGGAATGGTTAACCCCAGATAGACGAAAGTTTTTAAATAAAGCCCTAGCTCGAAAATTGCTAACAGAAATACACAGTCTGACCCACTGGGGCACCCAAGGGTTATGTGCTAATTTTTTTAAGAGAATATTTATGTATTGGGGTATATGGTCTGGCCAAAGCAGTAACTGAAGGGTGCCTTATATGCCAAAAGGTGAATCAGAAAGCGATGGGCGGGAGTGCCCCAGGAGGAAGACGGATGGCATTGGGACCCTTTCAAAATATACAGGTGGATTTTGCCGAGGTGCCTTCAGTACAGGGTTGCAGGTATCTACTTGTTATGGTTGATTGTTTGGCCCATTGGGTGGAAGCCTTTCCTGCTGGGGAGGAGACGGCACAAGTGGTAATAAAAATATTATTGGAACACATCATCCCCCGGTATGGGCTGGTGAATAGTGTTGGTTCAGACCGAGGCCCTCATTTTGTGGCCAAAATTCTACATGATGTCATTAAAGCCTTAAGAATCAGGTGGCGGTTGCATACACTCTGGCATCCCCAAAGTTCAGGGAGAGTTGAGAGGATGAATAAAACCCTCAAAAATGTATTAACTAAATTGATAACCGAAACAGGAATGAATTGGCTCAAGTGTCTGCCCCTGGCCCTTCTGCGAATCCGGGTCCGACCAAGATCTGACATAGGGGCTTCACCATATGAGATGATGTTTGGACTCCCCTTCTTACTGACCCCCTATAGCACTGGGGATTATTTAGAAGGAGAGGCCGCTACCCAAGAATATGTAAAAACAATTGGAAAGACATTGGCAGATCTTAAAAGAAGAGGGTATCTTCCTCAAACCTCTCCCTTGGACACTGACATGCACCAAATAAAACCAGGAGACTGGGTTTTAATTAAGTCCTGGAATACCACCCCACTAACCCCTAAATTCGAAGGCCCGTTCCAAGTTCTGCTCACTACCCATACTGCAGTGCGAACCCAGGAAAAGGGCTGGACCCACATCACTAGAGTGAAAGGACCATTACCACCCCCGAGTGATCCCTCTGACCACAACAAGGGGTCAGATCCCTCTGACCCTGAAACCCCAACAAGAGTTCCCTCTGAGTGGACTGCCACTCGAGATCCAGACACCCTCAAAGTAACTCTCAGGAAACAACCAAAAACCAGTTAAAGCCAATAAGGGACAATAACAGTTATTACAAGCTGTCGTTACCATTGTAAAAAATCCACATTGTTATAAGAGGTTAAAAAGTGTTAATATAAAAGTGTAAAATAATGGTTAAATCCGATGTTATAAATTGTTATAATGAGTCACAATGTGTTAATGTAAAAGTAATAAGTAGCAGTAATTCTTAATTTAAAAATTAAATCTCTCATAGGGCACACCCAAAGGGAGCTAACTAAAACTAAGAAAAAGGTGGAAGGTGGGAATAAACAAGGGAGAACTCCACAAATCCAGCCTAAGAACTCCCCGACCCAAGAGGCAAGACCAGGTGAGACCAAAGAGAACCCTCAGAGCGAGATGGGGGCAGGTTCATACTGGACTCTTGGAGGGACTAATAGTAGTCCTATTGATATGATGAGGAGAAAGAACCCCCCGACCCAAGAGGCAAGGCCAGGTGAGACCAAAGGATCCACAAATAGAATGGTTCATACTGGACTCTTGGAGGGACTGATAGTAGTCCTATTGATAAGCAAGTTTACAGATGGGGCTTGCTCCAAATGCTGTCATTCAGTTTGTGATGGGGAGAATCTACAATCCCTTATGAGAGTTCACACCCATGTGAATCCCACATGTTTTGACATGATCCAATTATCCACCTGTCAAAAAGAGGAAAAACAATATTGGATTGCAAAAAATGCTGCCACATTTAAGCAGTGCCTGACTGGGGAGTGCCCTATCAGAAAGTGGTTCTGTTTTAAAAAGTTAAGAAATATAGAGGGAGTAGCAGACCTGATAAAAAGAAAATACCAAAAGGGGAGGAGGGGCAGCACACAAACATGGAAAAGTAAAATACAAACACCAAAAAGAATAGTGAAAATATATAGGCCAGCAACTTGGACACAAGATAGATCATGGAGGTGCCGAACTCCAATTTACATGTTGAATAAAATTATCAGGTTATCAAACAAAACAGCCCTTGCCCTTGATCATATCAGTAACCAATTGGCACAGACAAGAGCAGTAGTGTATCAAATCAAACTAGCAGTCGATTATGAAAGTAAGGTAATAAAAAATATTTCCAAAGAAATACAAAAAATTGCATATGTAAGTACCCAGGAATGGAAGCCCTTAATTAATATAGACTGGTGGGACAACTTCTGGTCCTTTGAAGGGACCTGGTGGGAAAAAGTAGTGTTCATTGCAATAAGTGCCTTTGTCAGTCTCTTACTTCTCCCCTGCATACTTCCCTGTCTAATTCGAACTGTAGCCACTACTGTTCCAGCTAGTCTCCAAATCCCTAAAGTAAAGATTCAGAAACCTACAAATACAATTAGATTGGAACCCCAAGAAGAACTGAGCACAGCAAAAAGAATTTATGACCAATACCAAGAATTAAAACAGATTTATTCCCTTGAGTCAGACATGACCAATTGATGCGGGCTAAAGCCCGATCAAAGAAATAGAGGGGGGATTGAAAGAAATTAGCCCCAGGTTATGCACTCCCGAGTTGTACTGTTACATTGTTTTGCTGTAAAATTAAAGTTGCACTGTTACTTGCTTGTTTCAAACCGTTCATGTTGAATCTGTACCCTGAATTTCTGTTCGTTATGTCCAAGTTCTGTACCCTTTCTCCCTAAATCCTAAGCTTTCCCGTCTCCCGACGAAACGCCGCCGCCGCCTTGTAGCTCCCCCCTGCCACTTCCTGTTGCCCCCTGCTGCTTCTTGCTGCTCCCTGCCTGCCTGCCCGTCGAGCTGTGGGCTCCGCCCAATATGGAGATCACCTCCCATGGTGCCTGGCTGCAGCCGAGAGTCCAGTTAGAGCTAAAAAACCCCTGGGACAGCGAGCCGACACAGAAACTGGACCTAAGAAGGACAAAACTGTGCGAGGCACATGTCTAGCTACCTGCAGGCAGCAGGCATTCTTTTGTTACTTTGTCGCCATGGCCTGAAAGGAACTGGAGAAAGGTAACGCCCCTGGACCACACGAGCCAAAGTGATTCTATTAGAACCCCCGTGAGGACGGAATCCCGACTCTGCAGCAGCACCAGCAGCAGCAGATTCGACCTGCACCTCCTCCTCCGTGGTGTCTACTGGGAGCAGCGGCGGCGTGCGCAGCCCCTCGAGCCCCCTACCCAGAGCTGATTTCTAATAAAGGCCTTTTGAAAGGAGCTGGTCTCCTGGCCCATTTATAACACTCTGCACGGTGCAGTTTGCTGCCGACAACCCATCCTTAAAATAGAAACAGGGGATAGGGATTACAAAGAAGGACATGGGGTAGCGGAGAGGCGGCAGCAGCCCAAGCCGATCCGTGCCCATTCGGCAGTTTCTACCCCTTATCCTGCTTTCAGAATAACAGGGGAGAGAATCATGGAGTAGAATTTACAACCCAATTAAGTAAACACACATTAACATTAAAGGTAAACAGGCTGCCAAAACTGGTAGAGATTTTGGGATGGAGGGGGGCACAGGGATACAGTGGAAGCAGGGACAAAGCGGGCTCCCCGATCCCCGCCTCCGGGGTCGGGGGCGGGGGTGGGGGGGCGGGAGGAGGAGGGTGGCAAAAACTGGTTTTGCAAGTTTAGATTGCATGACAGTAGCTGGTAGAAGCGGTTTGGCAGGGTGTGGTGGCGAAGCTAGAAAGACTGGATTTGAATATGAATAGACAGGGGAGCAGGTCGTTAGAAGCAAGCAGAGGAGGGCCCGGGCCGGGCAGGTGCTGCGAGCAGGCGGCGGCCCCTCACTCTGCTGGCGTGCCATGAACGATGGCCCCGCACCTCACGGCGTGGCCTCCGGCACAGAGTGGCAGCAGCAGGAGCCGCGGCCAGAGTTATTGCAGCGCGGCGGCCGCGTGCCTGAGCGCGGGGGGCTCCCGACGGCGCCCACAGCGGCCGGCAGCGGCGCCGCTCGCCGGGCTCTTTCCCCCCACCCCTGCGGCACGGCGGGGAGTGGGGGACGCGTCTCTGGCTTCGGCTGACCCCAGTAGCTGGCCCCGCATCCCCACTGAGGGAACTGGAAGCGGGAGTGTGAGAGCCAGGAGCCGGGGAGGGGACAGGTTCATGATAGAAGGGGTGGAGAACGGCTGGCGCCATCGTGGACGACAACGCAGCCCCGAGCACGTGGCTCAGTAGCCTGGGACGTGTTATAAATGGGCCAGGAGACCAGCTCCTTTGAAAAGGCTTTTATTAGAAATCAGCTCTGGGTAGGGGGCCCGAGGGGCTGCGCACGCCACCGCTGCTCCCAGTGGACACCACGGAGGAGGAGGTGCAGTCGAATCTGCTTCTGCTGGTGCTGCTGCAGAGTCGGGATTCCTTCCTCACGGGGGTTTCCATAGAATTACTTTGGCTCGTGTGGTCCAGGGGGGTTACCTCTCTCCAGTTACTTTCAGGTCATGGCAAGAAAGTAACAAAAAATACCTGCTACCTGCAGGTAGCTAGACGTGTGCCTCGTGAAAGAAATTAGCCCCAGGTTATGCACTCCCGAGTTGTACTGTTACACTGTTTTGCTGTAAAATTAAAGTTGCACTGTTACTTGCTTGTTTTAAACCGTTCATGTTGAATCTGTACCCTAAATTTCTGCTCGTTATGTCCAAGTTCTGTACCCTTTCTCCCTAAATCCTGGGCTTTCCCCTCTCCATTGAAAGCCCGCACGCCGCTGTCTAGTAGTCCCTCCCTGCTGCTTCTTGCTGCTTCCTGCCTCTGCCGTCCAGCTGTGGGCTCCGCCCAATATGGAGATAAAGGAACTCCCATGGTGCCTGGCTGCGACCGGGAGTCCTGTTGGAGCTAGAAAAGCCCCTGGGACAGCGAGCCGACACAGAAACTGGACCTAAGAAGGACAAAACTGTGCGAGGTACATGTCTAGCTACCTGCAGGCAGCAGGTATTCTTTTGTTACTTTCTCGCCATGACCTGAAAGGAACTGGAGAGAGGTGACCCCCCCTGGACCACACGAGCCAAAGCGATTCTATTGGAACCCCCGTGAGGAAGGAATCCCGACTCTGCAGCAGCACCAGCAGAAGCAGATTCGACTGCACCTCCTCCTCCGTGGTGTCTACAGGGAGCAGCGGCGGCGTGCGCGGCCCCCGGGCCCCCTACCCAGAGCTGATTTCTAATAAAGGCCTTTTTTTAAAGGAGCTAGTCTCCTGGCCCATTTATAACACCTCGCACAGCTTTTTCCTTCTTAGGTCCAGTTTCTGTGTCGGCTCGCTGTCCCAGTGGCTTTTCTAGCTCCAACTGGACTCCCGGCCGCAGCCAGGCACCATGGGAGTTCCCTCATCTCCATACTGGGAGGTGTCCGCAGCTCGACGGCAGGCAGCAGGAGGCAGCAGGAAGCAGCAGGGGGGGACAACAGGAGGCGGCGGCGGGCTTTAGTCGGTGGAGAGGGGAAACCCCAAAATTTAGGGAGAAAGGGTACAGAACTTGGACATAACGAGCAAAAATGCAGGGTACAGATTCAACATGAATGGTTTAAAACATGCAAGTAACAGTGCAACTTTAATTTTACAGCAAAACAGTATAACAGTACAACTTGGGAGTGCATAACCTGGGGCTATTTCCTTCAATCCCCCTTCTATTTCTTTGATCGGGCTTTTGCCCGCATCAATTGGCCATGTCTGATTCAAGGGAATAAATCTGTTTTAATTCTTGGTATCGGTTATAAATTCTTTTTGCTGTGCTTAGTTCTTCTTCTTGGGGTTCTAATCTAATTGTATTTGTAGGTTTCTGGATCCTTACTTCAGGGATTTGGAGACTAGCTTGAACAGTAGTGACTATAGTTCGAATTAGCCAGGGAAGTATGCAGGGGAGAAGTAGGAGACTGGCAAAGGCACTTATTGCAATGAACACTACTTTTTTCCACCAGGTCCCTTCAAAGGACCAGAAGTTGTCCCACCAGTCCATATTAATTAAGGGCTTCCATTCCTGGGTACTTACATATGCAATTTTTTGTATTTCTCTGGAAATATTTTTTATTACCTTACTTTCATAATCGACTGCTAGTTTGATTTGATACACTACTGCTCTTGTTTGTGTCAATTGGTTACTGATATGATCAAGGGCAAGGGCTGTTTTGTTTGATATTCTTTTTAATACTGCATGTAATCTGATAATTTTATTCAACATGTAAATTGGAGTTCGGCACCCCCATGATCTATCTTGTGTCCAAGTTGCTGGCCTATATGTTTTTACTATTTCTTTTGGTGCCCATATTTTACTCTTCCATGTTTGTGTGCTGCCCCTCCTCCTCTTTCGGTATTTTCTTTTTAAATTTTCGTATCCTATGGTGCAGCTACCCGCCCAATCTCCTGGGAGATGGGTGTAGGTTTTGTCACCACAAATCCAAAAGAGGTGTTTTGGGGCTTTCCAGGATGTGTTTTGTGTGTCATAGGGGTGTTCCCAATATTTTGAAATTTCTCTGATTCCCCAAAAAAGATTGGTCCCTTTATTAGTGCACTCATGTAGACCATAACTTTTATTACAGACGCACCCTGATTCTTTTTTCCTAATAGACCAATATTTTTCAGGTTCCCTGGGGATCCCTTTTTGTTTTAACTCTTTGATCAGTGAGTACCTTTTACAAGCCATTCTTCCTAGGAAGGTTTTATACTTTTTCCCCATTATTAACTTCCATCTCAGGATGTCTAAGGGGGATAAGCTTGTCCCTTCCCAGGGCCATACATCAGACATTTGTGTGCTTTTACATATCTAGCAGTTTGTTATATTTATTTTATGGCTGATTCCCTCTACCAGATCGACAAATAGACTTTTCTCAAGGGGTTCATCCATTTCATTCTTTTTCACCACCAGTGGTTTTTCTTTTACCAGATCTGCTACTCCCTCTGTATTTCTTAACTTTTTAAAACAGGACCACTCTCTGATAGGGCACTCCCCAGTTAGGCACTGCTTAAATGTGGCAGCATTTTTTGCAATTCAATATTGTTTTTCCTCTTTTTGACAGGTGGATAATTGGGTCATGTCAAAACATGTGGGATTCACATGGGTGTGAACTCTCATAAGGGATTGTAGATTCTCCCCATCACAAACTGAATGACAGCATTCGGAGCAAGCCCCATCTGTAAACTTGCTTATCAATAGGACTACTATCAGTCCCTCCAAGAGTCCAGTATGAACCATTCTATTTGTGGGTCCTTTGGTCTCACCTGGCCTTGCCTCTTGGGTCGGGGGGTTCTTTCTCCTCATCATATCAATAGGACTACTATTAGTCCCTCCAAGAGTCCAGTATGAACCTGCCCCCATCTCGCTCTGAGGGTTCTCTTTGGTCTCACCTGGTCTTGCCTCTTGGGTCGGGGAGTTCTTAGGCTGGATTTGTGGAGTTCTCCCTTGTTTATTCCCACCTTCCACCTTTTTCTTAGTTTTAGTTAGCTCCCTTTGGGTGTGCCCTATGAGAGATTTAATTTTTAAATTAAGAATTACTGCTACTTATTACTTTTACATTAACACATTGTGACTCATTATAACAATTTATAACCTCGGATTTAACTATTATTTTACACTTTTATATTAACACTTTGTGACTCATTATAACAATTTATAATATCGGATTTAACCATTATTTTACACTTTTTTATTAACACTTTTTAACCTCTTATAACAATGTGGATTTTTAACAATGGTAACGACAGCTTGTAATAACTGTTATTGTCCCTTATTGGCTTTAACTGGTTTTTTGTTTTTTCCTGAGAGTTACTTTGAGGGTGTCTGGATCTCGAGTGGCAGTCCACTCAGAGGGAACCCTTGTTGGGGCTGCAGGGTCAGAGGGATCTGACCCCTTGTTGGGGTCAGAGGGATCACTCGGGGGTGGTAATGGTCCTTTCACTCTAGTGATGTGGGTCCAGCCCTTTTCCTGGGTTCGCACTGCAGTATGAGTAGTGAGCAGAACTTGGAACGGGCCTTCGAATTTAGGGGTTAGTGGGGTGGTATTCCAGGACTTAATTAAAACCCAGTCTCCTGGTTTTATTTGGTGTATGTCAGTGTCCAAGGGAGAGGTTTGAGGAAGATACCCTCTTCTTTTAAGATCTGCCAATGTCTTTCCAATTGTTTTCACATATTCCTGGGTAGCGGCCTCTCCTTCTAAATAATCCCCAGTGCTATAGGGGGTCAGTAAGAAGGGGAGTCCAAACATCATCTCATATGGTGAAGCCCCTATGTCAGATCTTGGTCGGACCCGGATTCGCAGAAGGGCCAGGGGCAGACACTTGAGCCAATTCATTCCTGTTTCGGTTATCAATTTAGTTAATACATTTTTGAGGGTTTTATTCATCCTCTCAACTCTCCCTGAACTTTGGGGATGCCAGGGTGTATGCAACCGCCACCTGATTCCTAAGGCTTTAATGACATCATGTAGAATTTTGGCCACAAAATGAGGACCTCGGTCTGAATCAATATTATTCACTAGCCCATACCGGGGGATGATGTGTTCCAATAATATTTTTATTACCACTTGTGCCGTTTCCCTTTTTGTAGGAAAAGCTTCCACCCAATGGGTTAAATGATCAACTATAACAAGTAGATACTTGTAACCTTGTACTGAAGGCATTTCAGTAAAATCTATTTGTATATTTTGAAAGGGTCTTAATGCTATTTGTCTTCCTCCTGAGGTATTCTTCCTCATTGCTTTCTGATTTACCTTTTGGCATATAAGGCATCCTTCAGTAACTGCTTTGGCCAGATTATATACTCCAATACATAAATATTCTCTTAAGAAATGATCACATAACCCTTGGGTGCCCCAGTGGGTCAGACTGTGTATTTCTGTTAGCATTTTTCGAGCTAGGGCTTTATTTAAAAACTTTCGTCTATCTGGGGTTAACCATTCCCCTTGCTTCCCTTGGTGCAGCCCTAACCTCTTTATTTCTCTCAACTCATGTTCATCATATATTGGTTCTTTTTCTTTGTCAGCTGGCAAATCAGTCACAGTCAAAATCTTTATCGG
Organism: Phylloscopus collybita; assembly: GCA_027886175.1. Lineage (NCBI taxonomy): Eukaryota > Metazoa > Chordata > Aves > Passeriformes > Phylloscopidae > Phylloscopus > Phylloscopus collybita. Next base: position 9,446,604 of record JAJNNQ010000057.1, read on the forward strand.
CTCCCCCGGGTTTTGGGCTGCTAACTTGGCAGCTTGGTCAGCTGCTCGATTGCCTCTTCTTTCAAAGGTATCCCCTTTTTGATGTCCCTTGACATGCACTATTGCAATTTCCCTGGGTTTCATAAGGGATTTTAATACCAACTTAATTAGTTCTTTATGTATCAAATCTTTTCCCTTGGAATTTAGGTAGCCTCTTTCTTCCCAAATTTTTCCAAATGTGTGCACAATTCCAAAGGCATACCGTGAGTCAGTGTAAATTGTACCTTGATCTTATTCTAACAGGTCTAATCCCCTTTTAAGAGCATAGACCTCACAGCACTGAGCGGACCAGCTTGAGGGCAATTTTTCTTTCTCTAAAACTTTCAAACTCTGTTTGTTGATACCCTCGACTATTGCATAGCCTGATATTCTCTTTCCTTCCACCATTTTAGATGATCCATCAATGAAAAACACCCTCCCATATGGCAGGGGTATATCCTCAAGGTCCTCCCTTACTTTTGTTTGCAGGTCCATGACTTCCAAGCAATTATGTTCCAGAGCGGGTATGGGCTCCCCTGAGAGGAATTGTGCAGGATTTAAGCTTTTGGATGTGATTAATTCTAGATTTTCAGCATTTGTCAGAATCACTTCATATTTTAGGATCCTTGAGTCTGTTAACCATTGTTGGGCTTTTTGACTCAACACTGCTCTGAGATCATGGGGGGTGTGTGCAATGATTTTTCCTTGTAGTGTCAGCTTTTGTGCTTCTTCTACAAGGACTGCTGTGGCTGCCACAGCTTGAAGACAAGCTGGCCATCCCCTTACGACTGGGTCCAGGAGCTTAGAAAGGTATGCAACAGGCTTTTTGTGTCCCCCCCACTCTTGGGTTAACACCCCATAGGCTATTCCCTCTTCTGCATTTATGAATAAGTCAAACCCCTTCTTAAGGTCAGGAAGACTAAGAACTGGGGCTGAGGATAATTTGGCTTTTAAATTTTCTAACTGTTCTTCATTCTCAACTGTCCATTTTACAGGTTCAGGTTGGACCAGTTTTTCATATAGAAATTTGACACTTTGTGAGTATTTTTCTATCCATAATTTACAATAGCCAAATAGTCCCAATAGCTTTCTTACATCTCTTTTTGTGGTTGGAGCCGAGATGGACAGTATACCTGAGATTCTCTCAGGGCTTAGTTTCTTATACCCTTCCCCAATGAGGTGTCCAAGATATGTTACCTGTACTTCTACAAACTGTAATTTGCTTTTAGATACTTTAAGGCCTTTTTTCCCTAGGAAATTCAGGAGTTTAATGCTGGCTCCCCTTACTTTATCTTGCTCCTCCCCTGATATTAGGAGGTCATCTACGTACTGTAGGATTTGTACGTTATCTCCAGGGATGAATTGCCTTAGCAGCTCTTCCAGAGCTTGTCCAAATAGATTTGGGCTCTCAGTAAAGCCTTGGGGAAGGCGGGTCCACCTTAGCTGCTGCTTTCTCTGACTTTCGGGGCACTCCCACTCAAAGGCAAACCAATTTCGGCTTTCCTTAGCTAAGGGGCAGGCCCAAAAAGCATCTTTCAGGTCTACCACAGTGAACCAGCTGTGTTCTCTAGGGATTCTGCTTAGAAGGGTGTAGGGGTTTGGTACCACTGGGTACCTTGTAATTGTCCTTTTATTTACCTCTCTTAAGTCTTGCACAAGCCTAAATTTATTTTCTGTCTTTTTCACTGCCAAAATGGGGGTGTTATGGGGGGACATACAGGGTTCCAATACTCCTTCAGTTAGTAGATGATTTATAATTGGTGTCAGCCCTTTTTTTACCTTCCACAGAAATAGGATATTGTTTCACTCTTATAGGGGGTATCCCTTCCTGCATCTCTATTCTTATAGGTGGGATGTTTAAGTATCCATACTTCCCCTCTTCAGCCCATACCTCTGGATTTATTTCATTCAAGTCTTCAACAGTCATTCTCATCATTTGGACCACCATTTTACCCTCTTTAGGAAGAATCCCTACCCCCAACTGAACTTGTAAGTCCCTTCCGAGTAAATTACTGTCTAACTTAGGCAAGTATATGAGATTAGTGACACATTTTCTTGAATTTCCTTTGATCTCTACATTTTCTATGACAGAAGCTTTGAAGGGTTTCCCTTCTGCTCCTAAAATATCACATGTCAGTTTCCCAACTGTAGTCCCAATTGGAAGCTGATTAACGCTGGATTTGTCCGCACCGGTGTCCACAAGAAACTCAAATTCCTCATGATGGGGACCTACTTCAAACTTTACCATGGGCTCTTCTTGGTGTTTCATTGGGTCCCCTAACATATAGAGCCCATGACACCCCTAATCTTCATTACCCTCCCCCTTTAACAACTTCTCCAATGCCTCTTGCTCCTTCATAATAGCGTTGTCAAAGGATACTTTTTTGCAATATCTCCTTATGTGGCCCACTTCACCACAATAGTGGCATATTCGGGTTTCTCCTAGCCTCGGAGGGGTACCCCAAGGCGACAGAAGTTTTCCTCTGCCTCTCCCTGATGGAGGCTTTGCATTTCCCCTCTCTTGTGAGTCTCTATTATCCCTTACACTTTCTTTGGCCACAGCTACCATAATCCTAGCCTTTGTCTTTGCTTTCTCATCTTCTCTCCTCAGATAAACTTTTAAAGCTTCTCTTAACAAGTCATTTATTCCCTTTTCCTGCCAGTCTTCCACTTTTTCTATTTTCCTCCTTATATCTGGCCAGGATTTGGTAACAAACTGTAATTTTAAAAGCACTTGTCCCTCTGGGCTATCTGGATCTAAGTTAGAATACTGCTGAAGTTCTTTCTCAGTCTGTTTAACCAGGCTGCTGGGGTCTCATCTTTCTCCTGGGCTCCATCAAAGGCCAGTTTTGTGTTATTACTCCGGGGGACTGATTCCTTGATGCCTTTTATCATCAAGTTTCTGTAATCTTCCATATTTCGTCTACCTTCCTCCCTGTTTGGGTTCCACCCGGGGTCAGCCACTGGCAACTTCTGGTCTCCTGGGAGTCCCATCCGATTTTCCCTTTCCCAAGCCCGTATGCCAGCCATTCTAATCAGTCTAAATTCTTCTGGATTAAAAAGTATGTTTATTATGGAATTTAACACACTCCACATATAAATGTTTGGGCCCAGGAACTGATCTATTTGCTTAGCAATCCCCACAGGGTCTTCAACCAGATTCCCCAGTTCTTTCTTAAAGCCCCTAACTTCTGAAGCTGTCAGAGGTGCATTTACAAACCCTACCCCCCCAGCTGCCCCACCCATCGGGACTTCCCTTAGGAGGAAGAGCTTTGTTCTTGACCTAGTGCTACAGTAGGGTCCTTTTGGGGTTTCCACAAAATCAGTAGTGTTGGCTGGCAAGTCCAGCTCCCAGTTGTGTGGGGGTGCAGGGACAGTAGATGGTGAAGGGGAGTGGCCTAGGCCAGTGTTAGGAGAGGTCGAGGATAGAGCTGAAGAGTAGAAGGGGTTAGTACTCGAGATGGTCGGGTTAGATTGAGGTGGTAGAGAGGGTGGAGCTGTAGGGGGTAATCCTGTTGGGGAGCAAGCTGAAGAAGGAATAGGGATCATGGTTTGGAGAGATGGGGAGGGGTTCACAGGTAAAGCTGGAGGGTTAGCAGGGACAGTTTGGGGTATCCCAGGGTAAACGGGAGGAGGGGGCAAATAATCAAGAGGGTCCCAATGGTGACTGCTTTCCTCCCTTTTCTCTTTTTCATTTTTCCTCTTTCCCTCTTGTAGCTTACAAATCTTAGCTGTTTCACTTTCAGTTCTGTGTCTCTGCCAGCAGGCAGCATAAAGGATCTGCTCAGTATCTGAGTCCCCTCGGGATTTCAGATACTGGTTTAATTGCGAGCACATCCAGGGGTCCTTAGTTCCACACCACGGCCATTTTCCAGGTAAATTTAAAGTGGGCCAAACCTCAATACAATAAGGAATCATTTTAACCTTGCTCAAATTTTCAGTGGCCTCATCAGTATCCCATAGTTCCAACATTTGTCCTAGTGGACTATCTGGGGGAATGTTCTTTATCTTCCCCTTTTTCTCCTCAGGCGGTTTTTGCTTATTTATGTATGCTCCCATTCACACTGGGTAATCTTCACTCACTCTACGAACACCTGTCAGTGGCTCCAGTTACCCGCTCTCAGGGTCTGGCCACCACTCCTGCCAGTGCTCAGAGTGCCCTGTCGGTAGCCTGATATCCCGCCCTTAGAGATTCAGTCACTACCCCAGCCAGCACCCCTCTTCCTCTCCTGTACCTCTATCGAGTTTCCGTAAGCAGCTGGTCAACCTGGGCCCAGAGTTCCAGTCACCACTTACAGCCAGGACCCGGACGTACAGTGTGCGACTCACTCACTCTCCCTATCGTTAAATCCCTCGCACTTTGGGACTTCCCTAACTTTCATTCATCCTACACCCGGGCAGTATACTCAAAAGACCCCCGGCCCTGTAGGCTCTCCGCACCCGGAACGCATACCCCTCACTTCTAGGTACCCCCGACCAGTGCGCCCACTCCTGTACCCTGGCAGGCTACCCCAGCCGGTGTCCCAAGCCAGTGCTCCGACTGCCCTGACTGTCAGCCAGCACCCCTTCCTCGCCTGGACACCCCGGGCCGTAACTCGGCCAGTACCCTCTCTCACTCCCCACACCCCGCCAGCTACCCCAGCCAGTATCCCAACCCGTGGACACCCCGGGCCGTAACCTCAGCCAGTGTGGTGTGTGCTACACACACAGCTCTAGGCTTTCCGCACGCTTGGATCAGCCTGAGCAGCCTGCCTCCGTAGATTCTAGAATGGAGGCGGGCCTATCCTATCATCACACACCCCGTGACGTGCCACTCACTCTCTAAATTACCTCCGCACGCCCAGAGGGGGGCGCCTATGCCCGTGGAGACGCCTCTTTCACACTGGTCTCCTTTCGCTTCCCTCCGTTCCAGGCCAGTTCCCTCGCGGGAGACTGGAACCGCGGTATTAAGAGGTCCACACTCGCTTCGAAGATCCAAGCTGCCGGTCTTCGTCTCACACACACACCACTCGCTCGTCTCCACTCCTGCCACTTGCTATACTTTACCGGTGCTCCTCCGTGCTGTCCGATCCCAGGCTGTCTTCCTTGGGTCCGGTGTGACCAGCTGTCCTGGAGATCCAAAGGGCGGTTGGCTGTCCCGTCCTCGGTCCTCTTCAGGCGTGGTCACATCCCGGACAAGCCCCCAATTTGTTATAAATGGGCCAGGAGACCAGCTCCTTTCAAAAGGCTTTTATTAGAAATTAGCTCTGGGTAGGGGGCTCGAGGGGCTGCGCACGCCACCGCTGCTCCCAGTAGACACCACGGAGGAGGAGGTCCAGTCGAATCTGCTGCTGCTGCTGCTGCTGCAGAGTCGGGATTCCTTCCTCACGGGGGTTTCCATAGAATCACTTTGGCTCGTGTGGTCCAGGGGGGTGACCTCTCTCCAGTTCCTTTCAGGTCATGGCAAGAAAGTAACAAAAAAATACCTGCTACCTGCAGGTAGCTAGATGTGTGCCTCGCACAGCTTTGTCCTTCTTAGGTCCAGTTTCTGTGTCGGCTTGCTGTCCCAGGGGCTTTTCTAGCTCCAACTGGACCCCCGGCCGCAGCCAGGCACCATGGGAGTTCCCTCATCTCCATACTGGGCGGTGTCCGCAGCTCGACGGCAGGCAGCAGGAGGCAGCAGGAAGCAGCAGGGGGGGACAACAGGAGGCGGCGGCGGGCTTTAGTCGGTGGAGAGGGGAAACCCCAGAATTCAGGGAGAAAGGGTACAGAACTTGGACATAACGAGCAGAAATTCCAGGGTACAGATTCAACATGAACAGTTTAAAACAGGCAAGTAATAGTGCAACTTTAATTTTACAGCAAAACAGCACAACAGTACAACTTAGGAGTGCATAACCTGGGGCTATTTCTTTCATGATTGCTCAGCTTGGGCCTATTCTTCTGAGATGTGGTACACCTGGTTTTCCTCTATTGATATGGTGATCCCTTTGTCTTGTTGCTGGATGGGACGCCCTGGGCTGAGACCTGCTTTTCTGACAGAAACTGTGTAACTTTTACCATCACCCACACCCATGAATATCAAAATGTATAAAATACAATTTGTGAACTTTAAATCAACAGAAACACCGGGATAAAAAAGGTTTCTTGTGAGTCTGCCACCTAGGTCCTGCCTGAGCTGGCAGCTCCTAAAAACACACAGTTTTATTACCATAGGGAATGCATCTTCCCCTCCCCATCACCAATATTACTTAAATTATTATTATATTTCAGAAACATGAATTAATACACACTACATGTGGGAAAGCACATTGCAGAAGCTCTCTCTATTAAATTTACTAGGGAGATAGCGGAACTTTCGACAGCTTGGAAACAGTTTAATAGGTTTCTGCAGTGACTGGACTCCGTCAGCTCTCAGGCTTCGGCGGAAGACCAGAGTTCCCAGAAAGGACCGCCCGTCTTCCATACGGACAAGGAGTAGGGGAAGGAAGCCGAGGTTCTCTCGGAAGCCGAGCTGCAGGGACTTGAGTTGGATGTTGAGTCTCTGTTCGAAACAGAGGTTTCTCCCTCTGCTGGTGACGGCGCGCTGGGGGGTGTTTCTGTTTTGGATCGTGATTCTGGTTCCCTCGGGGTGGACCCAGCTCCCAGCCCACCGACTCCTCGCGGCGGGGGAAGGGGGGAGGGGGATGTGGCTTCCCTCTGTGCCTTCCCGGCATTAGGGGGCTCCGAGGACTCCTTGATTGGGTCCTCGCCTCTGTCCGAGCCAGAGTCGACGACTGGTCTCTGCCCGACTTGCGGAGGGCCGATGTTGAGGGGTCAGGATGCTGTGAGAGCGAAGGGGGCGGCCTCGCCGCCGTCACACGCCCCGAAGGAGAGGGCCCTGGCTGCCTCTGCCTCTGCGCTGCCTACTGGGCAAGCGCGGGCGGCAGCAGCTGTCAGGGATCGCTTCCCAGACCCCGCGCTCCCGCTCCGCTCGGGACAGGTGGGGCCAGCTATTGGCCGTGCCCCGGGCGACACACTTTTGGGAGGTATCCCAGACCCTCCCCACCCCACGCAGCTCCTGTTGAGCGCAACGGGTGGCGCTGCCTTTGGTCTGAGCCATGTCCCTGGCAGTTTGGCGCGGCTCCCTCCCGCGCCTGAACCCTCTGCGCCGACAGCACTGGCTCGGGAGGGGGGGGGCAAGGCTGCGGCTGCCCGAGCCGCGCCGCTCTCCCCGCCCCGTCCCGCCCCCGCGCCGGTCCCACTCCGGTCTGCATTGGACTCACGAGCTTTGCCGGAGGCTGTGTCTGCCACGGCACCTGCTGCCCGCGCTGCAGCGGCCGGACAGCTGATAGACACGGACTCTGCCGAGGCTGCGGCAGAGGTGGACATTGTGGGGTCGGGCGCGAATGGTGATACGGCTGGCGGGAGACCAGTGATCGCCCGGAGCCACGGGCCTTGGGCTGCTGGCTCTCCCTCCCCGGGTTTGTGGATGCTTCCCCCGTGCCAGGTGACCGTACGTCCGAGGGAACACGGACAATTTTGGCGAGAAGTCAAAGAAAAGGTCGAAGAAATAATTGATGGTGCATTTGCAAATCGTCTCCTGGAATGTGGAGATGGCTTCTCTGGCTCTGATGATGCTGTAGGGGGCGTGGTATAGGGTGACGTTGACCAGACTCCCAGTCAGGCATCTGCCTCTGCCCCTGTGGGACCCACAGGGCGAGACTTAGCGGATGCAGCCACCTCTTCGGGGGGTTACCGGGCTTTCCCTGTGCTTAAGGGCGTTACTCATAACACTTATAACCCTTTGTCGTGGAAAGCTATATTGGAACTCCGTGATCAGGGGGGAAAACATGGTCTGGGGTCTGTTGAAGTCATGCAGATGCTCTGAGTGATTGCCGCTGACTCCCTGACACCTTACGACGTACGCAGTCTGGCTCGTGTTCTTTTTCAGCCTGTGGAATACGACATTTTTGAGTCTAAATGGGCTCAGTTGGCAATCAGGGCAGTCGAACAGAATACCACGCTGAGTCCACAGGACCCCAGGCGTGCGATTGGCACTGATGTGCTGCTGGGCATGGGCAATTATGCCAGTCCTGATGGGCAGGCTGGTTTTGATCCCCTTGTGTTAGATCAGTGCCGGACGACAGGTAGAGCAGCCTTGGTTCAGACCATAGAAATGGCTGCTCCGAAACAGTCCTTTGCGGTTGTTATCCAGGGGCCCAATGAGTCTTCCTGCAATTTGCAGACAGGCTGACTGCCTCTGTGGAGAAGCAGGTGGCAGATCCTGGGTCAAGGCACCTTTTGCTTAAACAGCTTGTGAGACTCAACTGCAATGCTGACTGTAGGAGGATCATAGAGGCCCTTCCTGGTGATCCCTCTGTTACCCAGATGGCAGACCCTTGTGCGAGGATAGGTACCCCAGATCAGGCGATGGTTGCCCAGACGGTGCAGCCTACCTTGGCTCCCATGGTGCAGCCTACTGTGGCAGCTGCAATGTAGCCTGCTCTGGTTCCTGCGATGCAGCCTGCTGTGGCTCCCACCGTGCAGCCGGCCTGGGTAGTACCGCAGGGCTGGCAGCAACAGCAGAGGAACGCTCAGGCCAGCAAGAAACAGAAAAAGAAGGTACAGGAGGACACAGGTCCCGAGTGTTGGTGTGGTCGGTGTGGACGACCAAACCATACAAGATCTGTCTGTAAGGCAACTGTTCATGTTAATGGTCAGGCTTTGCCAGGCTCGGGAAACGGGAAGCAGAGCGCCAAGGGGAAACGCGCGCAGACCCAAAGCTTTCCCCAAGCCCCGCAGCCGATGGAGGTCTGCTTAGCCAGCTCACAGCCAGCACCTGCGGCTCAGCAGGTGTTGACATCAGCACAGCAGCAACAGTTGTTTTAGAATCCTGCAAAATACACAGGGTCCCTCTGGATGCCTTTGGTCCCTTGGGTGATGGCATGAGCGCCTCTGTTATGGGGCGGTCGAGTGCCACCATCCAGGGCATCATTGTGCACATGGCACTCATTGACGCGGATTTTATGGGACAGATTTCTGCCATGGTCTCCACACCCACCCCCCCCCTCACTGTCCCAAAAGGGACACGGATTGCTCAACTTGTCCCCTTTAAGTCTTCTGTTCGCAGGACAGCTGACCGATCGCGGGGAGACGGTGGCTTCGGATCTACTGGGCCGCCTCAAGTTCACTGGACCGCTGTCCTGACCAAAGAACGTCCCGAGATGGGCTGTACCCTGTCTGTCCCTGGCGCGACACCACCGGAGATCCGTCTCCGTGGGCTTCTTGACAGCTGCGCGGACATTACGATACTTTCCCTTGCCGCTTGGCCCCCAGAGTGGCCCCTGGACCCTGTGCAGACTTCTGTCGCAGGACTGGGAGGAAATACACAATTCTACGTGAGTCAGCGGTCCGTGCTGATCACAAACCCAGAGGGACAGACGGCCATGGTTCGGCCTCATGTTACTTCAACTATTACTAACCTCTGGGGGAGGGATGTTCTGTCCGCGTGGGGGGTGCGCATCGGGACAGATTTTTTATGGGGGCCACTGCGATGAAGGTCGCAGAGTGTCCTACGCCTCCTTTACGGTGGCTGGTGGACAAACCCATCTGGGTCAACCAGTGGCTTCTTCCTCAAGATAAATTAGTCGCCCTTCGAAACTTGGTGCAGGAGCAGTTGGACCAGGGTCATCTGGAACCTTCTACCAGCCCTTGGAACACTCCTGTGTTCTGCATCAAGAAAAAATCTGGGAAATGGAGGTTGCTACAGGACCTCCGAAAGGTCAATGCCATGATGGAAAGCATGGGAACACTGCAGGTGGGTATGCCGTCGCCTACCATGCTTCCCGCAGATTGGCCAGTCCTCATCGTGGATTTGAAGGATTGTTTTTTGACAATTCCTTTGCATCCCGATGACAGACCAAAATTTGCCTTCTCGGTGCCAGCAATTAAAAATGCCAAGCCTACACAGCGATATCAATGGAAGGTGCTGCCCCAAGGGTGTCGCAATTCTCCAGCCATATGCCAAGCGTATGTGGCCCGTGCCTTGTCTGGAGTTCGTGAGCAGTTTCCTGACGCCCATCTTTATCACTACATGGACGACATCCTGGTGGCTGCGTCCACTCAGGATGAGCTGCTGAGGATACAGCCTCGGTTGCTCGATGCATTGCATTCCTATGGGCTGCAGGTAGCTCCAGAAAAGGTTCAACAGCAACCTCCTTGGAAGTACTTGGGGGTCAAAATTCTGGAACGGACAATCCGACACCAGGAGGTGCAATTTGTGCATTCTGTGAAGACACTGAATGATGTCCAGAAATTGGTGGGTGTCATCACGTGGTTACATCCGTATTTGGGACTGACCAACGCACAGCTGTCTCCTCTATATGACTTGTTGAAAGGAGACTCTGATTTAAAATCACCTCGCACATTGACCCCTGAGGCACGTCAGGTGCTGGAGGAGGTTCAGCAAGCTGTTTCTGCTTGCCAAATTCATCGCATTGATCCTTCCGTTGATGTCACTGTGTTCATCACCACTCCAGATTTCCATCCTACAGGTATCATCGGCCAATGGAGTGAAAAATGGTCCGATTCCTTGCACATCTTGGAATGGGTCTTTCTGCCCCATCAGCTGCAGAAGATGGCAACCACACTGTTTGAGCTAATTGCTCGATTAATAGTCAAATGCCAGCAACGGTGTTTGCAATTGATGGGTGCGGATCCTGCAAAGATCATACTCCCGGTACAGCGGGAAGATTTTGACTGGAGCCTTGCAAACAGTGTGTCCCTGCAAAGTGCTCTGGAAAACTTTTCAGGGCAGATTGCTTATCATCTGCCCAGCCACGAGCTCCTAAAGGTGGCAAAATGCACAAAGATTTCTTTGCGGCCCAAATATAGCCAGGAACCAGTGCAGGGACCCACCGTCTTCACTGACGGTTCGGGGAAAGTGGGAAAGGCCATTGTTACTTGGATGGATGGATCTGAGTGGCAGGTCCTGGAAGGTCATGAGGATGGGTCAGCCCATTTGGTGGAATTGAGGGCGGCTGTCATGGCATTTGAAAAATTTTCCCAGGAACCTTTCAATTTGATCACGGATTCTGCCTATGTGGCCGACATCGCACAGTGGTTGGGTTATTCAGTTTTGAAGGTCAGTAATCCTGCCTTGTTTCAGTTACTGAAAGCCTTGTGGGGTGCGATCCAGGCCCGAATTCATCCATACTATGTTCTGCATGTAAAGAGTCACACTGATTTGCCAGGGTTTGTAGCGGAAGGTAACGCGAGGGCTGACAAGTTGGCTAACCCAGCCTGGGCAGCACCTCAGCCTGACATACTCGTGCAGGCCAAAGCATCGCATGGGGTTTTCCACCAAAATGCACGTACCCTGCAGAAGCAGTTTCATTTGACGCCAATTGAGGCTCGTGGCATTGTCAAGTTGTGTGATGACTGTCACGCGCTTGCTGCGCCTTTGCTAGCAGGGGTAAACCCCAGAGGCCTGAGGGCCTTGGAGCTTTGGCAGACCGATGTCACCCAGATTGCCGAGTTCGGCCAGCTCAAATATGTGCATGTCACTGTGGACACGTTTTCCTCTGCGATGTGGGCTTCTGCTCACACTGGAGAAAAGGCCCGCGATGTCATTGCCCACTGGAGGCAGGCCTTTGCCGTTCTAGGCGTACCTTCCACTGTGAAAACCGACAGTGGTCCTGCTTACACATCGCGGAAGGTGCGGCAGTTCCTGCAGTCATGGGGTGTGTTACACAAGCTTGGTATCCCTCATTCTCTGACTGGTCAAGCTATTGTAGAATGCGCTCATAGCACTCTGAAGCAGGTTCTACAAAAACAAAAATGGGGAATGCAGGGTGAAACCCCGCACAGTTGGTTGGCAAAAGCTTTGTTCACCATCAACCACCTTACGGTGCCGCAGATCTCAAGTAATCCTGTCATTATGACTCATCGTTTCTCATGGCAGGGTTCGGGTGAGACGCATCAGCCTTGAGAGAAGGTTCAGGTGTGGAATTTAGTCACCAAACAGTGGGAAGGGCCCTATGACCTTCACACTTTGGGGCGTGGGTATGCGAGCGTAATCACAGATACCGGGACGTGCTGGGTACCTTCGAAGTGTGTTCGTCCTGACCTGCGACCACAGAGACAGAATCTGGCCAACAGGAAAAATGGAAGCTGTGACCAAACTGAAAGTCATGTGGGTGAATCATCAGGTGATGACTCCAATGCAGACAACGCGAATGATCACTCCGATGATTCTTCCACGAGTGGGCACTGAATATTGTTCATATTTTTTCCTTTTTAACATTGTTCATTATTTCTTTTTTCTTTCTTTTTAAACGGAAAAAGGGTGAGATGTTGTCTGGGTTTTTGCCATTCTCCTCTGTCTCCTTTAAGGAGTATGTAAAGAGTCTTGTTTTTAGCCTTCTGTGTCTTTGAAGTCAGATACACTTTCATATAAACAAGCCATTTGTTATGGTAAAATCCAGAGATGTTTACATTCTTTTCATCAAGGAGGAGTCTGTTGATGGGCTTCTGCATGGTCCAGTGTGGTTGGAGAAGAAGATTTTCTTCCTCCAATCCATGATCACTGCTGGAATTCGATAAATGCTGGTTCTGTAAATAAAGTCCTTCTTCTTTCCACCTCGGACATCGCAAGGTGTGGGTGTGAGTTCTTTATGTCGGTTGCGACATTTTTTTTCTCTTTAAGAATTGAATCATTATTTTGGAATTTAAAGCCTTTAAATAAAGGACAGGGGGAGGGAAAGTTTAAAGCTGTGACAGTGCTGAGGCACTGGAACATGCTGGCCTGAGAAGCTGTGGATGATCCATCCCTGGGAATGTTTGAGGCCAGGTGACTGAAAGGTGAATATTTGTTATAGCCTGTACAAAGCAGAGCCCTGTGTAACTCAGGTCAGTTTGGAAGGGAGGAGAAAGCTGCTGCTAGATCTGCTCCCTGGTTTGAGTTGCATGTTGTCCAGTTCTTATACTAATCTATGATAATACTCACTTTGTTGGTTTTGGTACTATCAGCAAAATGGATCAGGCATTTCGTGGTAAGGTTATCTTGGTTTGAAAAAATCTGTGGGGATTTTTTCAAACTATGCTCTTTCTGCTCAGTGTTTCTGTGCCCTGTGGATACACATGATATACTCTGTAAAATTATTCTAACTTAGAGCGTGGATGGGATGAGGAAAGAAAGACCGAATCAATGTGTTATAAGCTCATCAAAAGACTGATAAAGTTTCCATTTTGAAAAAATAGGGTGAATTGTAGATATTTTATTCCAATTTGGGATGAAACTGTATCAACATTTTAACATTTTCCATGGTGGCTGGAAAATCTTGTTGACCAAAGAAAATGGCCTAAGTATGACGGCATTGTTACTTTGGTAGGAAGGGAAAGAAAATTAACATTAAATCAAAATTATTGATAGGGCAATCAGTATTGCTTTAAAGACCTGTTGACCTAGTGCATCATCAAAAGGAACTTGGAGAAAGACCTCTTACTTACAATTAACTCTGAATCTGTCTTACCAATAGTTTGGGAAGTAAAGCCAATAAGTGAGGGTGGCTGTTAGCAGCCAGTTTCCATGTCCTGGTTTGATTGCATTGGTAATTGGGGTGCAAGAATGGAGCAGCCTTTCCCAGGGAGTTGTGTGAGACCTTTGTGCACCTTTTTCTTTATAATACACTTCACCCTTTTGAACAGTAGCTCAGTTTTCTTTTTTTAGGAAACATAGGTTTTTGGTTTGCATTTTGAAACTTGTCTTCTCTTCCAAAGGAAAACATGTCACTGTGAACCTGCTAACTCCAGCAGGCATCCAACACATGCTTTGGAGAAGGTGATTATTCCGTCACTGGGGCAGGTGTCTTTTCCTGTGAAGATTTTTGCTGCCATTAAGGAGTGATGTCCTAAAGGGGTTTGTATTTTTAGCAGCTGTGATTTATGTCCTGCAGGCTCTGTCTTTGAATCATGCCTCAAAGAGGGATAGGTTATTTTACAGAGAAACCCATAAAGTAATATATGCTTTCGGTGTGACTTTCTTTAAAGTTGTGCATTAATTCCTGAGAACTGAGGTCAGCCTGCCTGTGCTGAGATCTGCAGAATGACATTTCCATACTGGGGCTAATTTCATGCTGATGTGAGAAGCAGGAAGTAATATTTACCATATGAAGATACATAGCACTATTAATAATAATGGTAACAACCAATTAATACTAATGCAGTGCATTTCAAAAAATATTCTTTCTTTCTTTCTTTCTTTCTTTCTTTCTTTCTTTCTTTCTTTCTTTCTTTCTTTCTTTCTTTCTTTCTTTCTTTTCTTTCTCTCAGAGTACTTAAGAAGACCTCCAATCTATAGAAAAAGTAACGGAAGTAATAATGAGAATTCAGGTTGTCCTAGGTTACAATGTAAGATGTGCCCAAAGTATGTATTCTATCACCATCTTCATGAGCTGTTGAAATCATGGTGGGGCAGTGTTTCCCTTGCCCCCTCCCTCCAGGCTATCTTCTGTTAATGGGCCATCAATGCCTTGCCACATGACTCATAGGTAACTCCCTCCAGGAGCTATCTCTGTTTAACGGGCAATCAAGGACCCACTGCATGACTCATAGAATTATATCAGCCCATTGTGAGATGCTCTGCCCAGGGGGAGGAGCCAAGCATTCCCACCTGGATATAACCTGGGATTTGGGACAGCACAGGAGCCTTTACCCATTGGATTCCCAGAGGACAAGAGCTACCAGGCCTTTTTACAGGATCACTGCTTCAACAAGACCACTTCATCTGGACTGCTACCACCACCCTAACCAACAGGGTGTCAGGTTGTATTATTGCATTTATTTTATTTTATTTTATTTTACTTTTTTTCTCTTTTCTCCTATTAAATTGTATTTCTGACTTGGAGTCTCTCACTGGTTTTGCTTTCAAACCAGCGCACAGATTTTGTAGGGATCAGTATCAGCCTGGTGGGAAGGTGGATAAAAATCAGGTGGAATGCTGCTGGCTTTGGAGTTCTTGCTTTTGACCTGGAAATGTACTTCCTCTGCTGCTCTGGAGATACCTCTGCAGGGTGGGGAAGCTTCTAAATTTTCCTGTCTCTCCTCAGCTTCTGTAAGTAGTGATGCAGATCAGACTGAGAGTGCAGAGGAGATGTCTGATCTGTGACTTCACTGTAATATTTCCTCCACTCCCCAGTACCCCATGCAATGTCATAATTTACAGCTCTCCACAGTCTGGCCAGGACATAAACCTGCTTCTGTGGTGAAGATTTGTAGGTAAGTTATGGACACTAAAGCTTAGTGATGTGTCCTTCTCAGTGGTGTTATGCAGGTGGTTCTGGTTCAGCAAATAGAATTTAGTTGATTATAGGTTTAAGAAAATGGTCATGTATCGCTGATGTTAAGACACTTATGGAGACTAAGAAGGCTGTAATTTTTTCATGTGTAACTATGGAGGCATGCTTTGATATCAGAGAATTGCTTTAAAAAATTAAGTTGTAAGAAACATTTAAATGTCAAGTATCCTTCATCTCGTTTATTCAAATGCAGAATATTTATGAGGATACTGTTAATAAAGCATCTTTGCCTCTCTGACAGAGACTGGACTTAGGCAGTATTTGGCAGTGGAAAAGACTAAGAAAGTGAGAAAAGGATGTTTTCAATGCCTTCCTTTGAATTCCTCTTGCATGCCCTTTTCTTTCAAGGTTTTTTGAATTGCTCTGGCAATTTGCTAAGTATTAAAGGTAACAATGAACTGGGCCCTCCTTTTACAAAGACAAAGAAACAAAGATTTGAAGATTTTTCAGTTTGCTTCAAAAATAGCTTAATGAAGATGGACATTATAGCAAATGAAATATTTAACTAGAGTTACCCTCACTGAAGTGGTCAAAGGTAGTAAGTAATACAATTGTCGCACTGTATGTAATCACTTCTTTTTAAGTTACTGAGGCACAATTATTTTAAGTAAATTAAAGTGTCTAATAGGGGCAATGCTGTTATTCTTTAGCTAAAAATAGTAACATCAAATACTTATTTAATCTTTAAAATGTTTCATGTTTTTAACACCAAAACTCTTTTGGTTTTGGTTTTATTCTTTCTAGCTAGTGTCTTTGCTCTGAAGCTTTCTCAGGATACAAGTATTTACCAGTTTCCTCTCAAATAATGAAGTTATTAACCACTTAAGTTGATTATCTCCCTGAAAAGATTAAAGAGGTTTCATTTTTTGAATGGCACTCTTGAGATTTGGCTCAAGTGTTTGTGATTTGGAGTAGCTGCAAAATTGTTATAAAAAATATTACTCCAGAAAAAACTTCTAAAATACCCACACATCCAGGAAGCTGTTTAAGGTCCTGAGTTTCTCTTACTGATGCAGACAGCAAACACTGCGCTCCTTGTCCTGGAGTGGCAGTATGGTCTTCTGCACAGCCCTTGGGTTCTCCTTCCATCTCCAGGAATATGTCAGGAAAAATGTCAGGCAGGTGCCACCTGTGTCAATACAGTCAGGGTTTGCTGTGAGAGTCCCTGAGAAAATGCTTGTGGTGTAGTCTTCCCCTCCAGACCTGCTCTTCTTAGGTTGTGCTATCTCTACCCCCTTTGGATGGGATATGCACAAGCTGAGCCTAAACACCTCCTCTCAGAACTCTGGGCTTTACCATTACATGTGGCATCCCAAATCCTTCATCTTTAACCCAGATATTCCACTGGATTATTGTATTTCAGCCTTTGAAAGATTTTATTCTTTTCATCAAACATGCACAAAAATATTGTTGAAAATTCCACTCATTGTTAAGGCTATTGGTACCTCTACTTTGCTGCCAGGGTGCAGCTCAGAACTGTTTTAGATGTATAAAGGTAGATACCCAATTACTTATTAATTTTCTCCTTAGATGTTCAAACATGAATCTACGTCAGCATAATTTAAAAAATATTTTTCTTAATTATTAATTATTCTAAAGCTCTGTTTGCTTATGAAGCTGTTGCTACCCTTTTGAATCCAATTATTTATAGGTAACATGTTTAGCACATGTTCTTGAGGGAACCAAGCCCTGTAAATCAGACACTGACTGGTGTTTTGGTGTTGGTCCATTGCCCAGTGTCTGTGAAATTGCCTGAAAACTCTTACAGGAAATTTTCTGAATATACCCACAGTGAGCTGGACAAAAATGTTGTGTCACAGATGGATTTACCAGGGTCTCACTCATCATGCTGCCATCCTCCCTTTGGCAGCAGGAATCAGAACTTTGACCTGTGACTGTAAAAGGAAGAAACATCACTGCCTGAGCTTGAAAAAAAGGGAAAATCTTAGTGACAATCTTCAAGCACTTGATAGTTTCTTTCCTCAGGGCCCTATCACCAGTGGAGAGGTGCAGTGCGAGTCTACAGAGCAAGTTCTGTCACCACAGCAGAGTCTCTTGATGTTCCTCTGGGGCCTCCATCTGAAGGAAGGACAGAGCTGCTACATTTGCTCAACAGAAGAGATTTTCCTTTAAGAATCTGGGGGGATGTATGGACCAGCAGCTCTTCCTGGACCTTTGCTCTTGCATCGTGGCCCTTGTGATTCCTGTTTTCAAGTTAGCATGAGACTTGCAGCTCAGGTGGGAAGCCTCTTTCCTGATGAGTACTGAGCTGGCAGCTTCTGAGCTTTTGGTATCAGAAGTGAAGTTGATGCTGAATGCCCAGACTGGGAGTGTCTCCTCTTTACCTGTGCCCTGCCTGTGACAGCCCCCACAGAATGGACTGGGGCCTTTGTGGGACTGGCTACAAAGGCCAGTGCCTGACCTTGATGAGCTTAACAAAGCCAGATCCTCTGGTATTTTAGTGTGACCCTGATTTGACATGGCACTTCTAAGCCCTGCCATCCTGATTCTGACAATGCTCTGACTAATCAGATTAACCCCAAATCTCAAGCTTATTCTTTCTCCTCATAGGTAAAGAATACCATTTTTCCTGAGAGAGATTATTTTCCAATACCCATTTATGGGCATGAGTTGAATAACTAAAAACAGTTATAGTTTCATCAGAGAGATGAGCTATTAGGGTGGAAATTGTTAGATAGCAGTACTGTTTGATTGAAGGGCAGTATAAGTTGCTAGGTTCTGAGTTTTTTCCCTAAAGAAGTCAAAAACTTGTCAGATTTCAGCCTGATTCATTACTTATCCAGATGGAAGTCTCAGTCTTATGCTACCAAAGATTTTGCAAGCTTTTTTTTACGAGCATATTATAACCCTAGCATTGCCATATTTCATTTGGCAATAATTGTGTGCTTTGCCTCTCTTCTGAATAATATTTAGCTTTATCATCATTATTATTATTTGCTACTGTTCTGCTGGGAGCACTAGTTTGCGTTTAATTACAGATCACTTGCAGATAGCCTACACGGCCCTGATTCAGCAAACACTTCTAGCAGGTGTGTAATTTTAAAGCAAGTGAATGAGTCCATTTTAAGTTTTGTGTAGCTCATAGCCTCTGATATATTCTGTGCCTGGCATACACTGATTGCATGAAGCCTAGGTCTGAAGACTGTCTCCATGCAAGCAGGGACTGCTGTGTGCTGTTGTGGCTCCATAATCTTGTGGGTGTGAAGCTGAGGCTGCACATTGCCATGTGTCATATCTTAACTTATCACCTCAAATGGCTCTGAAACTGAACCTGGCAACCCATTAGTATTAGATAGAACTCGAGGACTTTTGGACTTCTTAAAAAGGACAACAGCTTTTTGTCAGCTTAGGACAAAGTAGAACCCTCTATCTTGCATGCTTCCTTGGCTCAGTATAAATTTTAGTAAGATTGTGCTAGAAGTAAAACATGGCTAAATGACCTACCAGGCAGCAGGATATGCCAGGCACATTCACAATATTGTATAATTTAATTGGCTCGTCAGAAATGCATAATAAAATACAGGGTGTTTTTGAGTTATTACTTAGCTGCCTATGTAATTACTTCTGTTTAATATTTAATTGTGTTGATCTTTCTGTCTTGTCTTTGTTCCACACAGAAAATAGATCCCTCTTTTTGTCTGTTCACAGGCACTGGGCTACTGGGTAGAGGGCTTAGCAGCTAATCTTCCTGTTTGTTCAAATATCACTGTAGAATATTTAGCATCTTGATAACTCCAAATCTATCAAAACAGATTGGATGGTAACAATTAAAATTATGCTAACATCACTAAAACAGATATAATGGAGTGATGCTTGTTAAGCACTTAATGATCCCCTTCTCCAAGGAATTCCATTTCAATTTCTTTATGCTGCCTGATTGCTTTACTGCATCCTGCAGGTTCTGTGCACTGCTACTCTGTGTAATACATATTCAATCCCTTCTCTGAGCTCTCATCATGCCAATCAAGGATGCAAATGGAGTCTGTATGACTGTGTGATCAGAATTTCTTGCTTGTTTGTAAGCCTGTAAATAACAGAGTGAATAAGGATCTGATGTGTAACAGTAGAAAAGTAATCAGACCTTGTATCTGTCTTCCAGTAAACATCAGTATGGCCCTGATCCAACCACTGCTGTAATCAATGGGAGGCTTTTATTGACTTTAATGGGAGTTGAATTAGGCCTTGTCTGAGGCTTGAAAATTCAGCTGCAGCTCTTGGGGCTGATCCTTGGCTAGCGTAACCTGGCTTTGTGCTCCTGGAAATCAGACAGCTGATCTGCCTTGCTCTGCTAAGGATGTGGCAGGCAGAGCCTGCCCTGAACTGCTGTCTCCCTCACACACTCCAGCTTTCTGTTTCAGGGCACTCTGGGCTGTGCTTCGTTCAGCTATTCACTTAGGAGCTTACACTGCTCTCTGAGCAATGCTTGAAATGGGTAATTATCTTTAGAAAAACATTTTACTTGAAAGGGATTCTAATAATCATTAATTTGAACTTTAGTTTTTTGATATTTTCATTGTTTATAAAGGAGCAATATCTATTCCTTTTACTTTACTTTGGCTGCAAGGGAAAAATGAGCCTAATTAGCAAAACCAAAAATAAACTAAGTTGATCAGAAAAACAGTTCTTGGAAATTTTCAGACTTTCCCTTGCAAATGCTGATATGAAAAATGATAAAGGTTTTATGAAGTATCCTTGCTTTGGAGTTTTGTGGGGATGAATGGGTAGAGAAGACAGTAAATGTGTGTGGATGAAAGGCTTTTAGAATGTAACTTTGTGGATCATCTATACTATGAACCACTTAGAGCTGTGATACCCTTCCTGTTTCTCAAGTACTACAATGAGTATAAAAGACTATAAAATTCTTTGAGCTGATTCTTATTCTGGCCTCTCTGCTTTGAAAGGATATGGAAAATACATCCTTTGGGAAGCCTTCTGGCCATCTGAGCTCTCCAAGGATAAGCTTGAAAACATGCCAGATTGATGTTCTGGAGCAGCTCCAAGAAAGCTTGGCCAGTGTGTGATGGCAACTGCACCTACCCTGAAATTCAGGGAGGGAAATGTGTGCCTGCCTCTGGGTTGTGTGTGTGTTTACAGGCTCATTCCTCAACAGTGACAATCAGCACAGTTGCTGTTTCCTCCAGCAGGATGAGGGTGATTAATGCCAGCTGGAATTCGGGGTCTCCACATCCCTGTGCATGCACAGGCACCACTGTTTGGCTTTTGCTGAGTTGGGTTTTTTTCCCTCACTCAAGTGTTATTTCCAACAAAGGCAGTGGAAGCAACTTGGATGCTAGTTTTTCAGCAACAAATGTGTCCTGTGTGTAGGGAAGTAAGTACTTGGCTGTGTTGGGAGGCAGGAGACACCCCGTCACCCCTCATAGATGGGGTGGTGGCAGCACCGTGGCTCTTGTGCTCAGCCTGGGGGTCAGTGCTCAGCCAGGTGCTGAGTGCCCACAGCACACCTGTCCTGGTATGCTCTGGATCCCACCTCCCCTGGGTCCCACCAGCTTTTCCTTGTTCCTAACAGACCTGTGTGCTCCTTTGTGAGACAGCAGCTGGTGAGGTTGGAGTGCCTCTATGGGTTCTGCTGGCAGTTCTGGCCCAGACTTGTGTAGGAAGAATCTCCTTCCAAAAGGTCTAGAAATGTCTCAAAGTTTTAAGAGTCATGTGAGAAATCCCACTTCAATCTGGCCATTGAACGTTGCTATGAATAAATGCTCTGCTGCTCCAGTTTTCAACAGAAAGGCTCCTTTGCCTGGTACTACCAGGCTTATTCTCCTTTTCAGACCTAAGTTGGAAAACACAAGGTTCTGCTAGTCTTTACAGAGTTTAATTTCTCTTTTGTTTTATAAAATCCTGTCTTTGGAAATGAGTTCCATAATAACCCCCTTT
Organism: Phylloscopus collybita; assembly: GCA_027886175.1. Taxonomy (NCBI): domain Eukaryota; kingdom Metazoa; phylum Chordata; class Aves; order Passeriformes; family Phylloscopidae; genus Phylloscopus; species Phylloscopus collybita. Next base: position 9,467,852 of record JAJNNQ010000057.1, read on the forward strand.
AAAAAATGTTGTTTGCCACTTAGCTGTTTTCCATTTTGAGGTGTTTTATTTACAGTAAATTAAAGCAAGAAGGTAAAGTGGTTTTTATTTTCCTATTTTCCTGTGTTCTGTATTCATAGGCGCTAACATCTGCCCTCCATCCCCTTCCTGTGTTCATGCAACATCAAACCGTGCAGGAATAAGTCAGGGCTCATCTTTCTGCCATGCAATGCTCTTCTTGATCATTTGACTGAAAAGTATTTGTAGGTGAAAACTACCACTGCTTTTTCTTTTTTCTGTAGTGACTTTGGAGATGCACCTTTTCTCTTATGTTTAAGAGTTCCAGTTCATGGTAATATTTAGAAATAAAGCTGAACTCAGGCAAAACACAGAAGAATTGAAGAGGCCCAATCATCAGAGGGGAAGAATATAGCCTGACAAATCTCCAGAGTAAGGTTGCAGAGATGTGTCACTTCACTTTAATTAAACATCTGTGCATTCTCACCCACTTGTGTTCTGCTGCTTTGCTGGTGAGTAGAAAGATTTCCTCAGTGATGTTGTTTACTTTTTGTTCATTCATATTTGAGCTTACAAATTGTTTGAGAGCAGTTTAACTTTTCACATAGAAATTTCACACGGGTGAAGGCTTTTCTGTGCTAGGGAAAATGTGGACACAATTGACATTGCAAAGTTGATTTTAAAGTCCTAGAGTGTGGAAGCTTCCAGAACTGCCCATTGCCAATGTGTGGAGCAGTTCTTCGACCTGTTTACCTTCTCATTTTCCACACTGTTTTGTTTTTTTCCTAGCCAGATGTTTTGTTGCCTCACATCCATTTCCTGAAGAGTTCATTCTCTCTCCCATCAGCTCCCAGTATCTGCTTGTCTTTCCCCTCCTTGTGGGACTGTGTTGGTGGCTCTTGGTGACCCGGTGTGTCTGCTTGTGCTCTGTGGCTGTTCAGAGTTCAGGCCCCAGGATGTTGCCCTTGTCATGTCCATGTGCAATTAGCAGCGAGTGCCAGACAGGGCTGGAGCTGCTCCTGCTGCTGTGCTGGCTTAGGGGGTTAGTGTTTGGGCACAGCAGAGCCCGCAGGTTCAGGGGGGTTAGCATTTGGGCACAGCAGAGCCTTTCAGTGCAGCCTCGCTTGCAAGTCATTTAGAATATAAGATGGACAAACATGTCATGATTAAGTACTTAGGAGTCTGTAAGGAGCAGTTTTTTCACAGCCATTCCTGGTATGTTGAGATTAAACGTCCTGTCACATTGGGGAGCTGACCTCTCCAGTGGGTGTAATTAGAAACAATTTTCAGATTTATATGATGAATTTTATTTCACAGAGTGCACATACAGTCCACCCAGAAAACAAGGGGTTTTTTTTCACAAATTGAACTTGTTCTCTCAAATGCAACTACATCTCCAGCTATCTTCAGAAATACCCTGCACTGTCTGTGAGAGCTGTAAAAATAACTGCAAGCTTATAAATTCACCTTTTTGCAGTTATTAAATGTGCTTGACTCATTCCAGCCTGTTGCTCTGGAGATAGGTACAATATAGGAACCTTGGCACTATGACAGGCCATTAAAATACCAAGATGTTTAGCCATATATGAGTCATTTCACACAGCGAGACCTCTAAGCTTAGCCTGCTGCTGACATTGTTAGTTATTGAATCAATTGCATGAGATGAGGTTGACAGGTGTAATTATATATTTCTGTGGTGATTATGTATGGCCTGTCAGAGAGACCAACATGCCTGTAACTATGCACTCATTTAGCAGTCATTTATTAAGTATTGGAGTTGACACACCGTTTACAAGGGAAGGAAATGTAAAACAAAACAGAAGTCCATTTTGAAATATAATTGATTCATTGAACCATTTACCAATGCTTCATTTTAGTGCATGGAAATATATCTTTCCATATTTTCTACAGATGTCTCAGTTATTTAAGGATATTCTTGCACACTGACTTTAACAAAAGAATAAAACTTATGCAATGAGTTCATGAAAAGCTGGGTCTCAGGTCTTTAGCTACCACATCCTGGCAGAAGTAATGGAGCTTGCTGGAACCATCTGAATATGGGACCATTTAAAAATATTTGGCTTGCTTGTTAAAAGAGCTCAAAATCTTTCAAAATATCCTTGTTTCTATGCAAACATATTTGTACAATCTTCTTCTTTGTAGTAGCTGTTCTTCAAAATGTGTTAAAAATTATACAAATATTTTTGGAATTTGTTGAAGTGAACTTGGGCTGTTGCTGGAATTCCTCACTCACTCTTCTAGATAAAAAAAATTTCTGTGTAGTGACATCACTCAAAACTTTGCTGTATTATTTCCCAAGTAGTTCTCCATGGTGTTTTGTGCCACCCCAATGATATCAATGAAAAGTCTCTGTTTCTCAAAGTGAGAGGAGCAAAGAGAAATTAAATATTGCTCTCAGTTTATTAAGAGGTCCTTGGACTTGGCTGAAGTCAAGCAAAAAATTTGACTTAATTTGCCTAGCCACATCTCTCTGCAATACAACTATTACCTTATTCTCAGAAGTTTTCATGTGTAAGATAGTTATCTGAGATGGGGTGGGGTTATTTGGTGGTGTTTTTGTTTAGGTTTTGGGGTAGCTTGTTTGTTTGAAGTAAAAGAGTAGCTGCTTTTAATGACTGCTTGAACAAAAAGAGCCCACTGTCTTTTGCAGAAAAACAGGATCCATGTGGTGGTCCCTGGACCATCCACAGATGATGTTTCACTCCCTTGGAGAGTGTGCAGCCTCTAGGCTGCCTCAGGTAGCAATGACTCCCCTTTGGGAAGTCCCCTTGGGAGATTTCCTTGTAGCTCAGGGTGAGCAAAATGCTTCAACCCATGAGCCTTTGCAGTTCTATGTTAATGTTTTGTACCCTATTGGTTATTCCCCTGTTCCTGATTTTTACCCCTCCTGATTAGTTCTTTTTGGATCCTTTCCCTGATTGGTCCCTTTCCCAATTCCTTTCCCCATTGGCCAAGTTGTGAAACCCCACCCCCTGGCTACCTTATATAGTCCCTCTCCCCTTGGGCTATTTGGCTTTTTCCCCTTTGGACTTCGTGGAATAAAGAAGCTTTCCTGGAGATCGGAAAGACCCCATCTCGCTGCTTTTACTCCTGCGTCATCTGAGGTGGCAAGTGTGGCTCTGCTGCTCAGGCAGCCTCACAAAAGAGCTAATCATATTACGCCTGAGAGTGCCTCTACTCCTGTCGATCTGGGCATCTTTTTAAAGACGCTTCTGATGAGGAAGGTCGCTACACCTTCAGCACCGGACCAGGCTGCGACAGATCCATGTGTTCTCTGATCTTCTAGGATGGGGTGAAACATGCAATTAAGAATTTGTGGATATAAATAATAAAAAACCCAGTTTCCCCTCATTTTATAGGATACAAAAGAGTGTTTTACATAAAACTTCCATTGTGTTAATTACCCACCAGAATTTTTTATCTTTTTGTTTTTAACCAAAAGCTATTTCTCACAGTTTTTGTGATAGATATGTCTATGAGATGATAATATATTTGATGATATCTATGAGAGAGAGAGAAAGAAAGGAGATGGTGGGGATTTAGCCAAATGATTAACATTTAGGAAACTGTCCTTTGGAATCAGTAATTAAACTAGGTTCAAATGCCAAAAAGTGGATGCAAACCTAAACTTGGAAAGTGTCATCCCAAAGTTTGGAAGAACCTTTTTTATTCAGTCTTATCTGCTTAGAACACATTGGTCATAAGTTTCCCAGAAGGAAGAATTTGGGTTAATATCTGGCTTTCTAATCGTGTGCTATAACAGCGAATTAATCACTGCTATTTTGTGGAGTCTGTGTGGTTGCTGTGCTGGGAGAGCAGCCTCGTGGTTTGTCCCAAAAGGATACTCTCCTTGCACTTTAAAACAGGCACAGACCCCTCAGACAAGTCTAGGCTTGTTTCAGGCAGCGTAGGACCTGGGGTGCAGCAGCGAGATAAATGTAGCAAGATGAATCCTGTGTGACCCTCTCAGAGAGGTTGGACGAATCAGTGGAAAAAGGAAATGGATCTGCTTTAGGAGTCTTGTCCAGAGATTTTATTCCAGTTCCAGCGAGGCTTCTGAACAGTGTGACTTCCAAAGCAGAACCTCGACCATGTGCCTGTCCTGGGTTTTTACCTGGGGGAGGGGGGAGGGGGGGGGGGGCTTGAGCCTACCTATCAGAGAGGGACAGAGCACAGAGCATGACCTGAGGGCTAAAGGGCAGCCTAAAGGTCAAATCACCTGCGAGGAGAGTTGTGCCCTTTCTGCCCAGGCCAATTCCTTTGATAGCCAGCCCCTGCAGAATCTCAGGTTGCTTGGTAAACCCTGTGTATTATAATCATTCCTTCAGGGTTGGCTGGGAAAAACCTACCCCGGGGGAGGGGAGTTTCACCTTGAAAGCCTTAAAGGCATACCGCAACAGTGTGCTTGGAAAGACAGCTTTTGTTGCTTTTCCAGAAAACTTCCCAAGCGTGCAGTAAAATGCATGCTGTTCCAAAAAAAAATATCCTGAATAAAGCTATGTTTGGTGAATTGCATTTTTGTTTTTCTATCACTAAGCTAGAGTTTGAGGGGCTTTTTTTGCTTCTTTTTTTGTGTGTGTTTTTAAATTTTTTTTTTATTTTCTTGTAATGAATCTCCATTCAAGTAGAAGAATATTTGATGTTGGAAGAGGTCTCTGGAGATCATCTCATCCAACCTTCCTGTTCAAAGGAGGGTAAATTGGAGCAGGTTGCCCAGGATCATGTCCAGTTGGGTTTGGAATATCTCCAAGGATGAGGACAGTTCACTTTTTTAGGTGTCCTGTTCCAGTGATCAGTCACTCTTACATAAAAGTTTTTTTATGTTTCAATGATATTTGCTGTATTTTGAGCATTGCTATATTTGAAAGACACTGCCTGTCTTTCTTCCACTAGACACCATGGAGAAGAGTCTGTCTCTGTCCTTTCCTCCTCCCATCCATTTATAAAAATGGGTAAGATCCCAGTTCTCTCTGCTTTTTTTTGGCAGATGCTCCCTTGCACTCTCTGGGACAATGTAGAGGAGAAATACCCATTTTCTATGTGACTGAGTGTGATGATTCATTTTTCCTAAATGGTTCTGTTCTCCTCCAAAACGTATGGTTCATTACGAAGTTGTTGTAAACCACCCCCTAAGTTGCCATTCATTGTAACCCAATTGTTACCCAACCCCTCCTACCCTCACTATCCCATTGGTCTGAGCCTTGGATCTGCCCCCTCGCTGGAAAGCTCTTTTGAGATACACAAGGCAGAAGCGCTTGCTTGCTCTCTTGCTCTTGCCCCCTCTCCTTCTTGCTCCCTCCCCCTCTCTCTCTTTCCCTTTCCTCTCTCCCTCCCTCTCTCCTGTGGGAGCTGTGCTGCTCCCCCCCTGGTGTGGGACCCCCAAATAAACCCTGTCTAATCAACACCCTCAGAAGCCGTGTAGTGTCTTGCCTGCCTGTATGCTGCCATTAGCTGCTACATGCTGCCAAGAGAATTCTTCCTGAAAGTGCTGGTAAAGCCCCTGTATCTCACCTCCCTTCCTGGACCCAGAGAGACTTGTTGCCAGTTCTCCTGCAGCTGCTAGCCGGGCAAGAGGGAAAGCAGAAGAAAGCAACAGATGATATCCCATACGTGGGGCATAGAGCCGAAGAAATAACAAGAGAAGCTTCTTAGGACTGCTGAAGGGACATTAAGAGGCGACTTTGAGAAGGACCATCGAGGAGACCTTTAATCTCTTTCTGGACTGTTACACAATGCTCCGACTGAATTACGAGTTTTGGGACTTTGTATGTGCCGTGTTTTGCCATCAAAATGCCTCATGAAAGAAATAGAAACCCCCAGGTTATGCACTCCCAAGTTGTACTGTTGTGCTGTTTTGCTGTAAAATTAAAGTTGCACTGTTACTTGCCTGTTTTAAACTGTTCATGTTGAATCTGTACCCCTGAATTTCTGCTCGTTATGTCTCAAGTTTTGTACCCTTTCTCCCTGAATTCTGGGTTTTCCCCTCTCCATCGAGTAAAGCCTGCTGCCGCTTCCTGTTGTCTCCCTGCTGCCACCTCCTGCCTGCCCGTCGAGCTGGGGACACCGCCCAGTATGGAGATCAGGGAACTCCCATGGTGCCTGGCTGCGGCCAGAGGTCCACTTGGAGCTAGAAAAGCCCCTGGGAGCAGCGAGCCAACACAAAACTGGACCTAAGAAGGACAAAGCTGTGCGAGGCACACGTCCAACTACCCGCAGGTAGCAGGTATTTTTGTTACCTTCTCGCCATAACCTGAAAGGAACTGGAGAGGGGTGACCCCCCTGGACCACACGAGCCAAGGGGATTCTTTGGTAACTCCCACGAGGACGGAATCCCGACTCTGCAGCATCAGCAGCAGCAGCAGATTCGACTTGCACCTCCTCCTCCGTGGTGTCCACTGGGAGCAGCGGCGGCGTGCGCAGCCCCTCGAGCCCCCTACCCAGAGCTGATTTCTAATAAAGGCCTTTTCAAAGGAGCTGGTCTCCTGGCCCATTTATAACACCACAGAGAGACACCCTGAGGCAGCGCAGCCTTTGCCGGTCGGATGCCATTTCCGTGCTTGCAGTGTTTGGCTTCACCTGAGTTCACCGGTCCCAGAGCTGCCTGTTGTAAGTTCTGCTACCTTCCCCTTGGTTTTACCCTCTCCTACCCTAACTGCCTTACCCTGCCCCTTCTCCCTAACTCCTTTCCTAGCCTGTCTTCCCTTGAACAAACCCTCAGGAATTCAGCCCTCCGTCCTGAAAGAAATAGCCCCAGGTTATGCACTCCCAAGTTGTACTGTTGTGCTGTTTTGCTGTAAAATTAAAGTTGCACTGTTACTTGCCTGTTTTAAACTGTTCATGTTGAATCTGTACCCCTGAATTTCTGCTCGTTATGTCCAAGTTCTGTACCCTTTCTCCCTGAATTTTGGGGTTTCCCCTCTCCACTGACTAAAGCCCGCCGCCGCCTCCTATTGTCCCCCCCTGCTGCTTCCTGCTGCCTCCTGCTGCCTGCCGTCGAGCTGCGGACACCGCCCAGTATGGAGATGAGGGAACTCCCATGGTGCCTGGCTGCGGCCGGGGGTCCAGTTGGAGCTAGAAAAGCCACTGGGACAGCGAGCCGACACAGAAACTGGACCTAAGAAGGACAAAGCTGTGCGAGGCACACGTCTAGCTACCTGCAGGTAGCAGGTATTTTTTTTGTTACTTTCTTGCCATGACCTGAAAGGAACTGGAGAGAGGTGACCCCCCTGGACCACACGAGCCAAAGTGATTCTATGGAAACCCCCGTGAGGAAGGAATCCCGACTCTGCAGCAGCAGCAGCAGCAGCAGATTCGACTGCACCTCCTCCTCCGTGGTGTCTACTAGGAGCAGCGGCGGCGTGCGCAGCCCCTCGAGCCCCCTACCCAGAGCTAATTTCTAATAAAAGCCTTTTGAAAGGAGCTGGTCTCCTGGCCCATTTATAACAAATTGGGGGCTTGTCCGGGATGTGACCACGCCTGAAGAGGACAGGACGGCCGACCGCCCTTTGGATCTCCAGGACAGCTGGTCACACCGGACCCAAGGAAGACAGCCTGGGATCGGACAGCACGGAGGAGCACCGGTAAAGTATAGCCGGTGGTGGGAGTGGAGATGAGCGAGTGGTGTGTGTGTGAGACAAAGACCGGCAGCTCGGATCTTCGAAGCGAGTGTGGACCTCTTAATACCGCGGTTCCAGTCTCCCACGAGGGAACTGGCCGGGAACGGAGGGAAGCGAAAGGAGACCAGTGTGAAAGAGGCATCTCCAGGGGCATAGGCGGCCCCCTCTGGGCGTGCGGAGGTAATTTATAGAGTGAGTGGCACGTCACAGGGTGTATGACTGTAGGATAGGCCCGCCTCCATTCTAGAATCTACGGAGGCAGGCTGCTCAGGCTGATCCAAGCGTGCGGAAAGCCTAGAGCTGTGTGTGTAGCACGCACCACACTGGCTGAGGTTACGACCCGGGGTGTCCACCGGTTGGGATACTGGCTGGGGTAGCTGGCGGGGTGTGGGGAGTGAGAGAGGGTACTGGCCGAGTTACGGCCCGGGGTGTCCAGGCGAGGAAGGGGTGCTGGCTGACAGTCAGGGCAGTCTGAGCACTGGCTTGGGACACCGGCTGGGGTAACTGCCGGGGTACAGGAGTGGTCGCACTGGTCGGGGGTACCTAGAAGTGAGAGGTATGCGTTCCGAGTGCGGAGAGCCTACAGGGCCGGGGGTCTTTTGAGTATACCGCCTGGGTGTAGGATGAATGAAAGTTAGGGAAGTCCCAAAGTGCGAGGGATTTAACGATAGGGAGAGTGAGTGAGTCGCACACTGTACGTCCGGGTCCTGGCTGTAAGTGGTGACTGGAACTCTGGGCCCAGGTTGACCAGCTGCTTACGGAAACTCGATAGAGGTACAGGAGAGGAAGAGGGGTGCTGGCTGGGGTAGTGACTGAATCTCTAAGGGCGGGATATCAGGCTACCGACAGGGCACTCTGAGCACTGGCAGGAGTGGTGGCCAGACCCTGAGAGCGGGTAACTGGAGCCACTGACAGGTGTTCGTAGAGTGAGTGAAGATTACCCAGTGTGAATGGGAGCATACATAAATAAGCAAAAACCGCCTGAGGAGAAAAAGGGGAAGATAAAGAACATTCCCCCAGATAGTCCACTAGGACAAATGTTGGAACTATGGGATACTGATGAGGCCACTGAAAATTTGAGCAAGGTTAAAATGATTCCTTATTGTATTGAGGTTTGGCCCACTTTAAATTTACCTGGAAAATGGCCGTGGTGTGGAACTAAGGACCCCTGGATGTGCTCGCAATTAAACCAGTATCTGAAATCCCGAGGGGACTCAGATACTGAGCAGATCCTTTATGCTGCCTGCTGGCAGAGACACAGAACTGAAAGTGAAACAGCTAAGATTTGTAAGCTACAAGAGGGAAAGAGGAAAAATGAAAAAGAGAAAAGGGAGGAAAGCAGTCACCATTGGGACCCTCTTGATTATTTGCCCCCTCCTCCCGTTTACCCTGGGATACCCCAAACTGTCCCTGCTAACCCTCCAGCTTTACCTGTGAACCCCTCCCCATCTCTCCAAACCATGATCCCTATTCCTTCTTCAGCTTGCTCCCCAACAGGATTACCCCCTACAGCTCCACCCTCTCTACCACCTCAATCTAACCCGACCATCTCGAGTACTAACCCCTTCTACTCTTCAGCTCTATCCTCGACCTCTCCTAACACTGGCCTAGGCCACTCCCCTTCACCATCTACTGTCCCTGCACCCCCACACAACTGGGAGCTGGACTTGCCAGCCAACACTACTGATTTTGTGGAAACCCCAAAAGGACCCTACTGTAGCACTAGGTCAAGAACAAAGCTCTTCCTCCTAAGGGAAGTCCCGATGGGTGGGGCAGCTGGGGGGGTAGGGTTTGTAAATGCACCTCTGACAGCTTCAGAAGTTAGGGGCTTTAAGAAAGAACTGGGGAATCTGGTTGAAGACCCTGTGGGGATTGCTAAGCAAATAGATCAGTTCCTGGGCCCAAACATTTATATGTGGAGTGTGTTAAATTCCATAATAAACATACTTTTTAATCCAGAAGAATTTAGACTGATTAGAATGGCTGGCATACGGGCTTGGGAAAGGGAAAATCGGATGGGACTCCCAGGAGACCAGAAGTTGCCAGTGGCTGACCCCGGGTGGAACCCAAACAGGGAGGAAGGTAGACGAAATATGGAAGATTACAGAAACTTGATGATAAAAGGCATCAAGGAATCAGTCCCCCGGAGTAATAACACAAAACTGGCCTTTGATGGAGCCCAGGAGAAAGATGAGACCCCAGCAGCCTGGTTAAACAGACTGAGAAAGAACTTCCAGCAGTATTCTAACTTAGATCCAGATAGCCCAGAGGGACAAGTGCTTTTAAAATTACAGTTTGTTACCAAATCCTGGCCAGATATAAGGAGGAAAATAGAAAAAGTGGAAGACTGGCAGGAAAAGGGAATAAATGACTTGTTAAGAGAAGCTTTAAAAGTTTATCTGAGGAGAGAAGATGAGAAAGCAAAGACAAAGGCTAGGATTATGGTAGCTGTGGCCAAAGAAAGTGTAAGGGATAATAGAGACTCACAAGAGAGGGGAAATGCAAAGCCTCCATCAGGGAGAGGCAGAGGAAAACTTCTGTCGCCTTGGGGTACCCCTCCGAGGCTAGGAGAAACCCGAATATGCCACTATTGTGGTGAAGTGGGCCACATAAGGAGATATTGCAAAAAAGTATCCTTTGACAACGCTATTATGAAGGAGCAAGAGGCATTGGAGAAGTTGTTAAAGGGGGAGGGTAATGAAGATTAGGGGTGTCATGGGCTCTATATGTTAGGGGACCCAATGAAACACCAAGAAGAGCCCATGGTAAAGTTTGAAGTAGGTCCCCATCATGAGGAATTTGAGTTTCTTGTGGACACCGGTGCGGACAAATCCAGCGTTAATCAGCTTCCAATTGGGACTACAGTTGGGAAACTGACATGTGATATTTTAGGAGCAGAAGGGAAACCCTTCAAAGCTTCTGTCATAGAAAATGTAGAGATCAAAGGAAATTCAAGAAAATGTGTCACTAATCTCATATACTTGCCTAAGTTAGACAGTAATTTACTCGGAAGGGACTTACAAGTTCAGTTGGGGGTAGGGATTCTTCCTAAAGAGGGTAAAATGGTGGTCCAAATGATGAGAATGACTGTTGAAGACTTGAATGAAATAAATCCAGAGGTATGGGCTGAAGAGGGGAAGTATGGATACTTAAACATCCCACCTATAAGAATAGAGATGCAGGAAGGGATACCCCCTATAAGAGTGAAACAATATCCTATTTCTGTGGAAGGTAAAAAAAGGGCTGACACCAATTATAAATCATCTACTAACTGAAGGAGTATTGGAACCCTGTATGTCCCCCCATAACACCCCCATTTTGGCAGTGAAAAAGACAGAAAATAAATTTAGGCTTGTGCAAGACTTAAGAGAGGTAAATAAAAGGACAATTACAAGGTACCCAGTGGTACCAAACCCCTACACCCTTCTAAGCAGAATCCCTAGAGAACACAGCTGGTTCACTGTGGTAGACCTGAAAGATGCTTTTTGGGCCTGCCCCTTAGCTAAGGAAAGCCGAAATTGGTTTGCCTTTGAGTGGGAGTGCCCCGAAAGTCAGAGAAAGCAGCAGCTAAGGTGGACCCGCCTTCCCCAAGGCTTTACTGAGAGCCCAAATCTATTTGGACAAGCTCTGGAAGAGCTGCTAAGGCAATTCATCCCTGGAGATAACGTACAAATCCTACAGTACGTAGATGACCTCCTAATATCAGGGGAGGAGCAAGATAAAGTAAGGGGAGCCAGCATTAAACTCCTGAATTTCCTAGGGAAAAAAGGCCTTAAAGTATCTAAAAGCAAATTACAGTTTGTAGAAGTACAGGTAACATATCTTGGACACCTCATTGGGGAAGGGTATAAGAAACTAAGCCCTGAGAGAATCTCAGGTATACTGTCCATCTCGGCTCCAACCACAAAAAGAGATGTAAGAAAGCTATTGGGACTATTTGGCTATTGTAAATTATGGATAGAAAAATACTCACAAAGTGTCAAATTTCTATATGAAAAACTGGTCCAACCTGAACCTGTAAAATGGACAGTTGAGAATGAAGAACAGTTAGAAAATTTAAAAGCCAAATTATCCTCAGCCCCAGTTCTTAGTCTTCCTGACCTTAAGAAGGGGTTTGACTTATTCATAAATGCAGAAGAGGGAATAGCCTATGGGGTGTTAACCCAAGAGTGGGGGGGACACAAAAAGCCTGTTGCATACCTTTCTAAGCTCCTGGACCCAGTCGCAAGGGGATGGCCAGCTTGTCTTCAAGCTGTGGCAGCCACAGCAGTCCTTGTAGAAGAAGCACAAAAGCTGACACTACAAGGAAAAATCATTGCACACACCCCCCATGATCTCAGAGCAGTGTTGAGTCAAAAAGCCCAACAATGGTTAACAGACTCAAGGATCCTAAAATATGAAGTGATTCTGACAAATGCTGAAAATCTAGAATTAATCACATCCAAAAGCTTAAATCCTGCACAATTCCTCTCAGGGGAGCCCATACCCGCTCTGGAACATAATTGCTTGGAAGTCATGGACTTGCAAACAAAAGTAAGGGAGGACCTTGAGGATATACCCCTGCCATATGGGAGGGTGTTTTTCATTGATGGATCATCTAAAATGGTGGAAGGAAAGAGAATATCAGGCTATGCAATAGTCGAGGGTATCAACAAACAGAGTTTGAAAGTTTTAGAGAAAGAAAAATTGCCCTCAAGATGGTCCGCTCAGTGCTGTGAGGTCTATGCTCTTAAAAGGGGATTAGACCTGTTAGAATAAGATCAAGGTACAATTTACACTGACTCACGGTATGCCTTTGGAATTGTGCACACATTTGGAAAAATTTGGGAAGAAAGAGGCTACCTAAATTCCAAGGGAAAAGATTTGATACATAAAGAACTAATTAAGTTGGTATTAAAATCCCTTATGAAACCCAGGGAAATTGCAATAGTGCATGTCAAGGGACATCAAAAAGGGGATACCTTTGAAAGAAGAGGCAATCGAGCAGCTGACCAAGCTGCCAAGTTAGCAGCCCAAAACCCGGGGGAGCCGATAAAGATTTTGACTGTGACTGATTTGCCAGCTGACAAAGAAAAAGAACCAATATATGATGAACATGAGTTGAGAGAAATAAAGAGGTTAGGGCTGCACCAAGGGAAGCAAGGGGAATGGTTAACCCCAGATAGATGAAAGTTTTTAAATAAAGCCCTAGCTCGAAAAATGCTAACGGAAATACACAGTCTGACCCACTGGGGCACCCAAGGGTTATGTGATCATTTCTTAAGAGAATATTTATGTATTGGAGTATATAATCTGGCCAAAGCAGTTACTGAAGGATGCCTTATATGCCAAAAGGTTAATCAGAAAGCAATGAGGAAGAATACCTCAGGAGGAAGACAAATAGCATTAAGACCCTTTCAAAATATACAAATAGATTTTACTGAAATGCCTTCAGTACAAGGTTACAAGTATCTACTTGTTATAGTTGATCATTTAACCCATTGGGTGGAAGCTTTTCCTACAAAAAGGGAAACGGCACAAGTGGTAATAAAAATATTATTGGAACACATCATCCCCCGGTATGGGCTAGTGAATAATATTGATTCAGACCGAGGTCCTCATTTTGTAGCCAAAATTCTACATGATGTCATTAAAGCCTTAGGAATCAGGTGGCGGTTGCATACACCCTGGCATCCCCAAAGTTCAGGGAGAGTTGAGAGGATGAATAAAACCCTCAAAAATGTATTAACTAAATTGATAACCGAAACAGGAATGAATTGGCTCAAGTGTCTGCCCCTGGCCCTTCTGCGAATCCGGGTCCGACCAAGATCTGACATAGGGGCTTCACCATATGAGATGATGTTTGGACTCCCCTTCTTACTGACCCCCTATAGCACTGGGGATTATTTAGAAGGAGAGGCCACTACCCAAGAATATGTGAAAACAATTGGAAAGACATTGGCAGATCTTAAAAGAAGAGGGTATCTTCCTCAAACCTCTCCCTTGGACACTGACATGCACCAAATAAAACCAGGAGACTGGGTTTTAATTAAGTCCTGGAATACCACCCCACTAACTCCCAAATTCGAAGGCCCATTCCAAGTTCTGCTCACTACCCATACTGCAGTGCGAACCCAGGAAAAGGGCTGGACCCACACCACTAGAGTGAAAGGACCATTACCACCCCTGAGTGATCCCTCTGACCCCAACATGGGGTCAGATCCCTCTGACCCTGCAGCCCCAACAAGGGTTCCCTCTGAGTGGACTGCCACTCGAGATCCAGACACCCTCAAAGTAACTCTCAGGAAACAACCAAAAACCAGTTAAAGCCAATAAGGGACAATAACAGTTATTACAAGCTGTCGTTACCATTGTTAAAAATCCACATTGTTATAAGAGGTTAAAAAGTGTTAATATAAAAGTGTAAAATAATGGTTAAATCCGAGGTTATAAATTGTTATAATGAGTCACAAAGTGTTAATATAAAAGTGTAAAATAATAGTTAAATCCGAGGTTATAAATTGTTATAATGAGTCACAATATGTTAATGTAAAAGTAATAAGTAGCAGTAATTCTTAATTTAAAAATTAAATCTGTCATAGGGCACACCCAAAGGGAGCTAACTAAAACTAAGAAAAAGGTGGAAGGTGGGAATAAACAAGGGAGAACTCCACAAATCCAGCCTAAGAACTCCCCGACCCAAGAGGCAAGACCAGGTGAGACCAAAGAGAACCCTCAGAGCGAGATGGGGGCAGATTCATACTGGACTCTTGGAGGGACTAATAGTAGTCCTATTGATATGATGGGGAGAAAGAACCCCCCGACCCAAGAGGCAAGGCCAGGGGAGACCAAAGGACCCACAAATAGAATGGTTCATACTGGACTCTAGGAGACACTGATAGTAGTCCTATTGATAAGCAAGTTTACAGATGGGGCTTGCTCCAAATGCTGTCATTCAGTTTGTGATGGGGAGAATCTACAATCCCTTATGAGAGTTCACACCCATGTGAATCCCACATGTTTTGACATGACCCAATTATCCACCTGTCAAAAAGAGGAAAAACAATATTGAATTGCAAAAAATGCTGCCACATTTAAGCAGTGCCTAACTGGGGAGTGTCCTATCAGAGAGTGGTCCTGTTTTAAAAAGTTAAGAAATACAGAGGGAGTAGCAGATCTGATAAAAGAAAAACCACTGGTGGTGAAAAAGAATGAAATGGATGAACCCCTTGAGAAAAGTCTATTTGTCGATCTGGTAGAGGGAATCAGCCATAAAATAAATATAACAAACTGCTAGATATGTAAAAGCACACAAATGTCTGATGTATGGCCCTGGGAAGGGACAAGCTTATCACCCCTAGACATCCTGAGATGGAAGTTAATAACGGGGAAAAAGTATAAAACCTTCCTAGGAAGAATGGCTTGTAAAAGGTACTCACTGATCAAAGAGTTAAAACAAAAAGGGATCCCCAGGGAACCTGAAAAATATTGGTCTATTAGGAAAAAAGAATCAGGGTGCGTCTGTAATAAAAGTTATGGTCTACATGAGTGCACTAATAAAGGGACCAATCTTTTTTGGGGAATCAGAGAAATTTCAAAATATTGGGAACACCCCTATGACACACAAAACACATCCTGGAAAGCCCCAAAACACCTCTTTTGGATTTGTGGTGACAAAACCTACACCCATCTCCCAGGAGATTGGGCGGGTAGCTGCACCATAGGATACGAAAATTTAAAAAGAAAATAACGAAAGAGGAGGAGGGGCAGCACACAAACATGGAAGAGTAAAATATGGGCACCAAAAGAAATAGTAAAAACATATAGGCCAGCAACTTGGACACAAGATAGATCATGGGGGTGCCGAACTCCAATTTACATGCTGAATAGAATTATCAGATTACAAGCAGTATTAAAAAGAATATCAAACAAAACAGCCCTTGCCCTTGATCATATCAGTAACCAATTGACACAAACAAGAGCAGTAGTGTATCAAATCAAACTAGCAGTCGATTATGAAAGTAAGGTAATAAAAAATATTTCCAGAGAAATACAAAAAATTGCATATGTAAGTACCCAGGAATGGAAGCCCTTAATTAATATGGACTGGTGGGACAACTTCTGGTCCTTTGAAGGGACCTGGTGGAAAAAAGTAGTGTTCATTGCAATAAGTGCCTTTGCCAGTCTCCTACTTCTCCCCTGCATACTTCCCTGGCTAATTCGAACTATAGCCACTACTGTTCCAGCTAGTCTCCAAATCCCTAAAGTAAGGATTCAGAAACCTACAAATAAAATTAGATTAGAACCCCAAGAAGAAGAACTAAGCACAGCAAAAAGAATTTATAACCGATACCAAGAATTAAAACAGATTTATTCCCTTGAATCAGACATGGCCAATTGATGCGGGCAAAAGCCCGATCAAAGAAATAGAGGGGGGATTGAAAGAAATAGCCCCAGGTTATGCACTCCCGAGTTGTACTGTTACACTGTTTTGCTGTAAAATTAAAGTTGCACTGTTACTTGCCTGTTTTAAACTGTTCATGTTGAATCTGTACCCTGAATTTCTGCTTGTTATGTCCAAGTTCTGTACCCTTTCTCCCTGAATTCTGGGTTTTCCCCTCTCCATCGGGTAAAAAGCCTGCCGCCGCCTCCTGTTGTCCCCCCCTGCTGCTCCCTGCTGCTTCCTGCTGCCTCCTGCTGCTCCCTGCCGCCTGCCGTCGAGCTGTGGACACCGCCCAGTATGGAGATGAGGGAGCTCCCATGGTGCCTGGCTGTGGCCGGGGGTCCAGTTGGAGCTAGAAAAGCCCCTGGGACAGCGAGCCGACACAGAAACTGGACCTAAGAAGGACAAAGCTGTGCGAGGCACTCGTCTAGCTACCTGCAGGTAGCAGGTATTTTTTGTTACTTTCTCGCCATGACCTGAAAGGAACTGGAGAGAGGTGACCCCCCTGGACCACACGAGCCAAAGTGATTCTATGGAAACCCCCGTGAGGAAGGAATCCCGACTCTGCAGCAGCAGCAGCAGCAGCAGATTCGACTGCACCTCCTCCTCCGTGGTGTCTACAGGGAGCAGCGGCGGCGTGCGCAGCCCCTCGAGCCCCCTACCCAGAGCTGATTTCTAATAAAGGCCTTTTCAAAGGAGCTGGTCTCCTGGCCCATTTATAACAATCAGACACTCAGGAAATCCACGCTCAGACCGGCCGAAGAGATCAGCATCAGAAAACACCTATGGAAATGCAGGACTAGACAGAAGATGCTGAATCCACATTCCTCAAGTCCCCAATGCCGGGACCCCTGGACATGCCCGAACTAAATCCACTGTGCTATCTAACATGTCTGGACTGGTTCGGAGGGGAAAATGTATAAGACTGGCAAGCTGAGGGGCAGACGGTGTGAGACCTGGGAGGGTGCTGTGTCACGGGACACACACATAGAGTCTCACCCAGTGCGCACTGCCTATTTCCTCACTCTGTGACTCTGGTCAATTTCGCAATTGGCTTATTCAGTTTGTGGCTTTTTCGCTAGCAATTGGATAATAAATTATATTTTATTATGATTGGCATATCTCATTTATAACACCACATGAGCCCACACGGCCCCGGAGAACGCTTCTCCAGGGACCTGGAAAAAGCCTTGATCTCTAGCCCACCAGAAAAATCTCTCAAAGGCCACCGGGGCAAGGTCGACCAAGCCTCTCTCCTCCATGATATCCTTCCAAACCTCCAAGACTACAGAATGCTGGCTGGAAAGCACAGGGAGTGCCATTATCACAAAACTGTAGGCAAAGTGCCAAACAGCCCACAGTTACCGATTCAAAGCAAGGAGTGGGGGGGGAGGGGGGGGGAAGAGCTATAAATCTCACCCACGGTTCACACACACGCTCGGCGGTCACTGTCTTGGTTTAGAAAGACAGGTATCTGCCAGGGAAACTGAGGTTCCCCTAGGATGGAGAATACCAACCCCTCACACCCCGACGAATTATAATTTTGCAATCAAGGGCTCTCAGGCAAAGATGTTGGGAATAGGAATAACAGTTCTTTACTAGGAAATATTAACAATGCAAATGTGATAGGAAACAAAACCACCCAACCAAACAAACAAATAAACAAATAAACAACAATTTTGGAAGAAAACCCTGACAGAGTCAGAGCCTCAATCTGACCCTGTGATTCAGGATGTTGAAAGCAGTCCAAAAGTAAAGTCCTTCTGAAGTGGCAGACGTGATTCTGTTGGAGCAGAGATGATTCTGTGAAGAAGCAGGTCCAGGGCTGGTAAGGAGGGGGGGGGGGGGGGGGGGGTGGGTGGTCCAGGACTGGTGAGATGGAATCTGGTGAGACAAAAATCCGGTCTTCCTCCCGACAGAAAATCGGGTGGAAAAAAAACTGGCTGCTCTCCTGTCTTGTCAGGGAGGGATGAAGAGGACAATCCTCCTGAGAAGCCCTGGCTCTGGATTAGGGTAGAGAAGGGAAGCAGGATGGCTAGCACAGAAGGCGAAGAAATTCTTGCCACACCGCAGGGGAGGAAACGCAGAGCACCCAGCTCTTGCAGCAGGGCAGCACCAGCGCGGTCCCAGCCTTCCCTCCCGGCCGCCTCCCCTCCCCCCACCCCCCACCGCCAGGGCATGAGATGTACAGAAATGCAAATGCACCGCACAGGCTGGGGAAGGTGGCAATGGCCCTATCAAGATGGGGCATCAGGCGCCCAAACAAATGGAAATAGAATACACAAAACCCGGCTCCACAACCCAGGACAGTCACCAAATGTCGCAACCGACATAAAGAACTCACACCCACACCTTGCGATGTCCGAGGTGGAAAGAAGAAGGACTTTATTTACAGAACCAGCATTTATCGAATTCCAGCAGTGATCATGGATTGGAGGAAGAAAATCTTCTTCTCCAACAACACTGGACCATGCAGCAGTCCATCAACAGTCTCCTCCTTTATGAAAAGAATGTAAATATCTCTAGATTTTACCATAACAAATGGCTTGTTTATATGAAAGTGTATCTGACTCCAAAGACACAGAAGGCTAAAAACAAGACTCTTTACAAACTCCTTAAAGGAGACAGAGGAGAACGGCAAAAACCCAGACAACAAAAAAAAAAATCTGCCATCCAGAAAAAAAAAAGTCTCAGGTTGATGTTGTTATAAATGAATAAGGCCAATTATATTAAAATAGAATTTATTGCCAGATTGCCAGTGAAAAAGTCACAATTGATCAAAGTCAGTGGAGCGAGGAAATAGGCAGTGCGCACTGGGTGAGACCTTGGCGAAGTGTCCCGCGACACAGCACCCCCAGGTCTCACAGGGGTCTGAGCCCCTGCCTGCCAGTCTTATACTCTTTGCTCACCGAACAAGTCAAGACAGGTAGCTCAGTGAATAAGTCCGAACAAGTCTGGTGGTCCCAGTATCGGGGGAGGGGGGGGGGGGCTTGGGATTCCGGAGCTGGTGTCTCTGCCCAGTCCTGAATTTCTATAGTTTCGATAGGTCTGAGTGAGGTTTTTCTGGGTGGAGATGATGTTCTTAATCGTCCTTGATGGCTCAGCCAGGGCCTATTCTTCTGAGATGAACACACCTGGTTTCGGTGCTGCTCCCTCAATTGATATGGTGATTCTTTCATCTCCTTCCCGGATCCGGGGGGAATTCTCTGAGCTGGGACTGTCTTGCCGACAAGAGCTGTATAATTTTACCATCACCTGCACCCATGGGTATTACATGCATAAAATACAATTTGTGAACATAAACTAACAGACACCAGGATAATGTAAAAAGGGTTTCTTGTGAGGTCACCATTCAGTTCCTGCCTGAGCTGGCAGCCTCTGAAAACACGCAGTTTCTGAAACATTTTTACTATAGGGAATGCATCTTCCCCCCCATCACCAATATTACTTAAATTATTATTATATTCCAGGAACATGAATTAATATACACTACAATGTGAAGGCAGATTATCCCTGACTAAGGCTGGCCCAGTGCAGAAGCTTGTGCCTGGAGCCTGGCAGCTCTGATGATGAAAGGCAGAAATCTGAAAGGGAAGCTACTTGCAAGACCTAGCTTGGACCATGAATAACATTCCTTTCCCTACAAATTTCCCCACCCATGTGGCAAATGTTGCATTAGCAGATGTTCATGGACACTGTAAAATGGGTGGCTTTTTCCATATCTTTCTGGTGCTTTTGTGTGGCGTCTTTGTTTCTTCAATTTTGCAATTAAACTGCTTGATTTTAGGAGTTATTGGTACACAAAGCGCAGCAGAGATAAAGCCCACAACAACCACAAGGCAAAGTAAAAACAAACAAACAAACAAACAAACAAAAGCTTGCTGTATTTCAATTTCCCAGCTGGAAGTGAGAAGGATATCGGGAATGCTTAGGAAAACAAATAAAGATAAGAACAGTCATCCAAAAATGTGTGTCTCAGAAAAAATACCCTAAAAATATTATTAAAATATTCTGGATAATAGGTAGCCATCAGGTTTTACCCATGAGCAGCACTAATCCTGGCATATATCCTGCCCTCAACCATCCCAGAGGATGTTCCTCCAGTGCACAAAGCCAGGGCATACACAAAACATCCTTTGGAAATGCCAGCCCGGTCCCAGCAGCAGTGAAATTACCCTGTCAGCAGGGCTCCTTCACTGGGGTGCAATATCTCACTGACAAAGCTCTGATGCTCCGCAATCCCACTCTTGCCCGATTGCCATCATTTCAGAAAACTCTGCAATATGCTCCTGGAAGGAGCTTGACATAAAGCAAGTGGAACCAAGCCTTGGATGGGCAATTGTCCCAGAAAGCATCCATGCTCAACATTGTACAATCCTGAACCAGATGCTTCTCAAAAATGTTATCCTAGTGGCATAATTCACCTAATTTCCATGTCTCATTTAAGATCTCGCACTTCTTACAAAGTCTACAGAACAAGGCAGATGCCTTTCTGATATGTCAGGGACTTTATTTGCCTTGTGGAAGCTTCCCTGCTGACTGCTAAATACTCACATATATCCAAAAGTAGACCTTGTCCCCTTTTATACAGGCTGAGGAGGAAAAAGAGGCCTCAGGAGAAATAATTTCTTATGTATGCCTTCCTCTCCTGCCAACATCCCAGCTATACCAGTCCCATTTTCCCTTGGACTAGGCAATAGACACAGGTTGAAGTCTTCAACCTAACAACAGTGTCCTTATTCACTCACCAGGTTCTGGACATGCAAGAAAGGAATAAAAAGGAGGGAGAAAAGATGGGAGGTGGTTGTTGGAACATCATCTGCTACATCTAGGAACAGAGAGCATGTGCACAAAAATTAGGGTCAGATTCACACATTCAACAACCAAATATGTAAGCATGGAAAAATCATCAGGATTTCAAAAGTTAGGATTGTCCTGCACTTTTACACCTTATTATTTTTACCTAACTAGATGGGATCTCTGCAAGGAACAAGCCCAAGATTAGGTTAGGGACAAAACTATTTGTCCCAACCCATTGAGGTTAGGGACAAAAGCCCACTTTGCTTGCAGCAGGGCACAAGCACAGCTCACAGAGTGTGTATGAGCACCTGCCTAGGCTGAGGGCTGGAGACAGCCTGAGTGATCTTTCTACAGCATTTCACTTGCAAAATAAAATGTGACAACATCCTCATTGGAAACTGCAGTGCCCAACACCTCTACCCAGATAACAGAGCACAGACAGCAGCCTATCTCAGCTACCCTTCACCAACCCCCGAAACAGATCCAGCACTTTTAAAGCACTTAGCACTGCCCCGACAGACATAACTGCCACTCTAAAGCCCAACAGTTCGGCTCAAGTTCACACTATTCCCTAAGAACTGTATACAGCCTACAGCAGAGAGCTACCAAAGAGAAGTGTTCTTAGCCATTCCCTGCTCCCACACTCCCTCCTCAAATTAAAAGGCTTTGGCAAACATGGAATACAAACAAATTCCCCATGTTCAGTGGCACGCACAACATTTCTGTCCATTATTAGATGTGACAAAGACGAGAGGGGGCAGAGCAAAGGGCAGGACATTCAGCAATCTTATCATACAAAACTTCTCAAACATGCTCAGAGCAGTGTGGGATTACTCAAGGCGGTGGGTCAGCAACACCAGATGTGCAGCAAAACAGCTTCCTGGGAAACCAAGAAAGAGGAAAAAACAGCCCTGTACACATCCTTTCAGGCACCTGGCATCAGTGTGTCTTTCAGGAACTTGTCACCACTTTGGTCTCCTTAACTATCACCTTGTTACACTAAAACCAGCCCACTGAGAGAGATTTTGTCAGGTGCAGAAAGAGGTCAGGCTAATGCCAAGAATTTTGGGACAGAAAAACCTCAAGTTCTTCCAATCTTTTCCGTCACGTGTTCAAGATAAGAACACACTGCTGGCACATCCCATTAACATCCTGCTCCCCAGGGCACACTCCAAGATGGTTTGTGCTGGGGCATTTCAGCCTTCAGAAGACAGAAAGCACAGTGTGACCAAATGCAATCCCTGAAGCATTACGCTGCATACAGCATCTCCCTCTGCCAAACTGCCTTTCCTAGAAATGCTGCCCATGGTCTGATAAGTACATAGAAATTAAGTCTTTGCCATTCAAGAGGAAGGGAAGGCAGGCTCTCGCCTACCCAAGCACACATGGTTTCTCCTTTCCTCCTGCAGGTAACTACCTCACACTGTGCTGATGCACTATTGTTTATTTTTCAAGCATCTTCAGAGAGCAGCTTTCCCATGTGGCAGCTCCCCTCCACAGGCTCTGTTCTCATGCAGACAGAAGGCTGCACTGCTGCTGCCTTTTTGATCTCGAGGCAGAGGTGAGGGGGCTAGAGGAGGAGGATGCAGTGGGAATTCCTCCACCCTAATGCTATTGGTTTGCTTTTCAAGATGTTCAGCAGCACTGCACGAGACCGTCCTGTGCAGCAGAGGCTCTCTTTAAGATGATATCCTCCCTTTCTTGTGTGACCTTTATATCCCTGTTTGCTTTCCTCCAAGGGTGAGGAGGCTGTAAGCAATCCCAGAGCATCCCCGCCCCCAAGGCTCCTTTGTACGGGCTCACGGATCAGCATCTCCATCCTCACAACTGCTTCTGCTAGCAGATGTTAAATACAGAGCAAGGGGTGAAAACCCCTGGCACAGTGATGTTTGTGTGAGCAACTGCCCTCTCCAACATCGTTCTTGCAGCTTGCTTAACCTCAACCAAAGAAATGAAGGAAGGTGCAGAAGGACCCAGCTTTCCTCATGAGCATTCTCCTTTTGCTCCCTTGCTAGCATATCCTTTCTCCCGGTTATGCCTTTTCCACTAGTTCCATACAGGTGGCAGAGCCCAAAAGCCAATAACAGGGATATTGAAATGGCTTTCTACTAAAGAAACAGCAGCAGCAATGCTGTCAAAAGAGAATCTACTCAAAATTTTCAAAGGGATAGGGAGAAAGCAAAGATAATCCAGATACCAGCTGTAAAAGTTAGGGACAGGAGAGGAGACTCAACCAGCATACCTTACATGCTCCAGGAGAAGCCAAGACATTACATTTCCTCCACCACACAGAAAAGGGCTGATGACAGCTGTGAAGTATGCCTTAGCCTGTCTGCATTGGTACTGTGCTATGAGACAGAGCTGGACCTGAGGCCTTCCAGTTGCCTTCTAGAGATAACACTAGGGTAGTCCATGAGGAAGGAGAGTCAAACAGAGGCTTGGACTTAGAGTGGACAGGATGGAATCACTTCAAGATTTGTACATTGAGAGTTTTTATATTACTGCAAACTTTTTATAATTATTAAATATTAATTTCTACAACACTGATCAAGATTAGCACTAGTTTACAAACTGGTTTTCCTCTCAATGCTTCAAGTCCTCAAAATGTATATTTTTCCCATGAATTTTCAAATGCTCAATATTTTCTTTGCAGATATTTCTAGAAAATTCACCACTAGCTCAGCATTTCCTATTAAAATATAATTGTGGTCATCCTTAGCAATTTTAACTTATGGAAATGGGTCAAACCACAAAAACTCACACCTACAGTTGTGCTGTATATAGATATCCAAGCAGACAGGAGCCCACATCGAGCAATGTGTGGGAGGAAGTGGCCAGAGATGTTTGCAGACATTATTGCCTCTTTTAGACACCAAGCAGGGATCTAAATACATCCAACAAATGCAGCTGAAGATCTGTGTGGCTTTACATGGGAATTTTGTGGTCATCAAAGCTTCAGATTAGTATTTCAAGGGGAAAGCAAAGTAATTATTATAGTTTGTTACTAATCTGCAAACAGCCCATTTCCCACCATACATATTAAGAGTATCCTGAAGAGTTCTACAGCCTCAAGAGGAATAAAAACCATATTATAGTAATAATATGGGCAAATTACATGTAAAACTCAGAGAAACTCATGTTTTCAAACACCGTATTAAAACCTATCAGGAATCAGCCTCCCACCCAGCCCAAATGTCAGGAGGGAAGAAAAGACTAATTCAGCCACATTTTATACCCACGTGACCCAAATGGATGCTGGATGAAAAGGCCTCCTTGTACCAGCAGCACTGCACACTCCTGCAGTTTCATCCCAAGTCTTGCAGCAGCTGGTGCTTCCAGGAAGCCTCAGAAACTGCAGGCAAGTCACTCACCCAAATCTAGGCTCTGTACAAAAAAAGAACATATACCATAAAAATGTTTCCAATTCTCAGTTGCAAATAAAACCTTGAAATAGGCAACACAGATGGACCAAAAAGCTCATAAACATGACAACACATCCGAATTCTTTTTTAAAGAAAAAAAAATTCTCATGAACTTTTTGAGGTATAACTCATTAGTTTTGAGCACTCAAGGTTGGCAAAGATATACAAACTCCTTGTAAAGATGCACAGCAAGTAGGTCTCAGAATTCTGAAGTCACAGATACCACCTGGACTCAAATAACCAGGAAATTGCTGCTTTTCAGCATCCACCTTTCCACAAGTCATTCCCACTTCTGTTAAGGGCTGTTGTTGGCAGTGTAGGCCCTGGTACGGGTCTCTGGTTGAGCTATTCTCAGCAGGTATGGCATCCCAGATCTTTGCCTGGAGAAGGAAAAGAGCCAGCCATTCCCCTAAGAAGACAGGGACTATCAGGCAGCAAGACTGGGAAAGCCCAACTGAAGTCAGTAATACCATGTTTCTGAGTTTTTCAAAATGCAGCCACCTTTAGGGGAGACCCACAGATTCCTCCTCACAGCAAGTCTGATGAATAGGAGGAAGAGTTGATAAAGGTCTGTTTTACACAGTTTCTGCTTCCCAACTCTGTGTTTTCAAACAAAATCCTTTTTGTGCTTTCCCCTGGTGCTGCTCCTGCAAGGAAGAACTCCCAACAGCCACCTCCAAAGTGCCTTCCTTGTTTGCCTTCAAGCCAGCCTTCAAAGTCTCCTGAACCATCATGCAAACAAACAGCTTGTCAGCACTTCAATAGCTACTTTCCTGAGAAACATCCATAGACCAACCTTCTTATCAGTCCCTCACACACCCCTGCCTGTAACCTGTAACCCCTTGTCTTGGGTTCGCTTTGGAAATGGTCTGAGGACAAAACCATTTTGTTTTGTTCCAATGCATTCCCTGACATCCTGGAGCACAACTAAGACTCTTTGGCCTCATAAAGCAAATAACAAATTCTAAAAAAATTAACCCATTAAGAGTTAACCTGAATGTGTGTCGATCCCCTGCATCTCTTATTAATAGGAACTGAGAAACTCTCTTGATTTCTTTTCTTTTCACAGAGACATTTTAGCTCCCCAACTGATATATAACATGACTTCATAGAATCATAGAATGCTTTAGGTTGGAAAGAACTTTAAAGATCATCTCGTTCCAACCCCCTGCCATGGGCAGGGACACCTTCCACTATCCCAGGTTGCTCAGAGCTCCATCCAACCTGGCCTTGGACACCCACAGAGGGGGAAGCCACAGCTTCTCTGGGCAACCTGTCCCTCACAGGCATCCTAGGTTACAATGTAAGATGTGCCCAAAGTATGCATTCTATCACCATCTTCATGAGCTGTTGAAACCAGGTGGGGCAGTGTTTCTCTTGCCCTCTCCCTCTGGACTATTTTCTGTTAATGGCCCATCAATGCCTTGCTGCATGACTCATAGGTAACTCATTTTGAAACTTGTCTTCTCTTCCAAAGGAAAACTTGTCATTGTGAACCTGCTAACTCCAGCAGGCATCCAACACGTGCTTTGGAGAAGGTGATTATTCTGTCACTGGGGCAGGTGTCTTTTCCTGTGAAGATTTTTGCTGCCATTAAGGAGTGATGTCCTAAAGGGGTTTGTATTTTTAGCAGCTGTGATTTATGTCCTGCAGGCTCTGTCTTTGAATCATGCCTCAAAGAGGGATAGGTTATTTTACAGAGAAACCCATAAAGTAATATATGCTTTCGGTGTGACTTTCTTTAAAGTTGTGCATTATTTCCTGAGAACTGAAGTCAGTCTGCCTGTGCTGAGATTTGCAGAATGACATTTCCATACTGGGGCTTATTTCATGCTGATGTGAGAAGCAGGAAGTAATATTTACCATATGAAGATACATAGCACTATTAATAATAATGGTAACAACCAATTAATACTAATGCAGTGCATTTCAAAAAATATTCTTTCTTTCTTTCTTTCTTTCTTTCTTTCTTTCTTTCTTTCTTTCTTTCTTTCTTTCTTTCTTTCTCTCAGAGTACTTAAGAAGACCTCCAATCTATAGAAAAAGTAATGGAAGTACTAATGAGAATTCAGGTTGTCCTAGGTTACAATGTAAGATGTGCCCAAAGTATGTATTCTATCACCATCTTCATGAGCTGTTGAAACCATGGTGGGGCAGTGTTTCCCTTGCCCCCTCCCTCCAGGCTATCTTCTGTTAATGGGCCATCAATGCCTTGCCACATGACTCATAGGTAACTCCCTCCAGGAGCTATCTCTGTTTAATGGGCATCAAGGACCCACTGCATGACTCATAGAATTATATCAGCCCATTGTGAGATGCTCTGCCCAGGGGGAGGAGCCAAGCATTCCCACCTGGATATAACCTGGGATTTGGGACAGCACAGGAGCCTTTACCCACTGGATTCCCAGAGGACAAGAGCTACTAGACCTTTTTAGAGGATCACTGCTTCAACAAGACCACTTCATCTGGACTGCTACCACCACCCTAACCAACAGGGTGTCAGGTTGTATTATTGCATTTATTTTATTTTATTTTATTTTATTTTATTTTATTTTACTTTTTTTCTCTTTTCTCCTATTAAGTTGTATTTCTGACTTGGAGTCTCTCACTGGTTTTGCTTTCAAACCAGCATAACAGGGAAGAATTTCTTCCCAAATTCCATCTTACCCAGCCCTCTGGCAGCTGGAAGCCATTTCCCCGTTCCCTGTCACTTGCCTTCCAAAAAGTCCCTCTCCAACTCTTTTGTAGCCACTGGAAGAGGCTCTAAGGTCTCCTGGAGCCTTCTCCAGGCTCAACAATCCCAACTCTCTCAGGAGCTGGGACACATTACCATGGCCTTTCTAAAAGAAAAGGAATAAAATAAATCTCAAATCACAAAAATAAACCATCCAAACCAAATACTATACACAAGTTAACCACCCCTGATACAGCTGGTTATTTATACTGATTTGTCTGCAGGAGCAGGACATGGTTGCAAAAAAATCCATGTTTTATTTTGTCAGCTCTCATGAAAAGTTTTGCGTGCAGGGACTTAGTTCACAATTTTCCTAACCATTCCTAACCACCATGAGCCTTAGTCCCACCTCTCAACAGATTCATCTTCAGTCTTACAGAACTCTGTTAACTCCTCAGCAGAGCAATTCACACAACTGTGAAGCAGGGACAATACCTTGGTCATGGCTGTTAGGAAGGTAAATTCATCTCTATTTGGGATACATTATTTGATGACAAAACAACCAGAGGGAAAAAATTGCCACTGACCTTCTCCCTGTTTTTTTTCTCTTTAAGTGGTGGCAGGAAGATCTCAGAGTTTCGAAGTCATTAGACACTATCATGGTACACAGAACTAATAATGATGAGCAGTTTAAATCATATTCTATTCCTTCAGCTCAGAAAAAAATGCATTATGATGAAAAAAATTACAGCAAAGTGAAAAAATATCATCATTGAAATAAACTGTGAAGATCCCACATGGAGAGAAGCATACATTTGGAGATATCATTTATCGCCTAAAGCTATAGCTATTGTAGAATGAAGTTAAATTGCATGCAGTTTTTTCAAAAGACAACCTGTTTCTTGGAGGTATCATAATAGTTTGGGATCCTGCAGTTGCTATGGCAACTACTGCTGCATCCAACAACAAAGTATTGTGTGTAGTTAGATAAATCTGCTTAACTTATATCTGCCCCAAGTTCCCAATGCTGCACCAAGTTATTATGCACTCTTAAAAATAAAGGAACGCAAATTGAAGAAACATGTTTCAGAATTGAACAAGGGTGTGTAGAAAGCACTTTCTCCATAAACATTGCCTTTCAGGGTATGGTCATCATGTACCTTTGCAAGGTTTCTTATGTCAGATTCTTATGACAGCATTGACAAGTACATGTATTTATTTAAATAAACCAAAGTGATATTAGGATGACATTTCAGTACAATAACACAATTGCACAATCTCTGTGCATGTTTTGACATTAGTCTGGTAACACAATAGGCTTTCCCTCTGACATTTGGTATGCATTTGCTGCAAAAAAAACCCCAAAAAAACGCGCTTTATTATAAAATAAAATGCCCTGAGATGTAACAATTTATCATTCTGTGTCTCTCATCTCCTGCATTAAAGAGCCACAACATTCCAGGGAAAGCAGACTTCTGTTATCATACCCCAACCACACAGCAAACGCACAGTGCCTTCCATGTAAATAATCTCACCAATGACAAGGCCCTCCATTTCCTTTTCCATCCCATTGCTTTTCATAAAGGACTTCCTGCAGGAACACAGATTATTTGCAGTTTGTTTGCATACTACAGGGAGAAGCTCTCACACACTTCATAAGTGCTTCATTTGCTCCAGTTGCTCGCTTTATCTCCGCAGGGATAATCAGCATATGAGCCAAGAATCTTTCCCAGATGAGAGGTATCTGCCAGCAACCAGCTGACATTTTTTTCAGTTTAAAAGATTACCTGGCGGTTTTTTTGTGGTAATACCTAAGCACAGATCTATTCTGAAAAGATAGCAACAGAAAACCAAACCATTTCTCTAAGGCAAAACAATAGACTCAGAGATTACTCAGGAGTGAGGCTTGGAGATTGAAACAAGAATCACAATCTCTGCAAAACTACTGAGGTTTGAACACTTAGTTCATTAAAGCAGGGAAAGCCAACTCATCACTTCCGATTTCCTCACCAAATTCCTTTTATATTCTGTAGTTAAGAGAAGCTATATCATTCACCACAGGGATTTCTAATAGCCTAAAATCATCTGCACTAACAAAACATGGACGTGGTAGAGTCCCAGGCAGTGACACTGCAGACATGAGGATGGAGGACTCATGGTCCCCAGTGGTGACAGCACCATACTGCTCCTAGTTACAGGCCCAGGGGAGAGAGCAGAGCTTCAGCTGCCCCCTCCCAAAGGGATGCACAGCCTCATGTCACCAATGAAAGTGCTCACAAACACACTTGTGCACAAAAGCAAGCACTCTGTAGTTCTCAGACTTAAATGAAATGGCTTCAAAATTTGTGGAAGGGCAAGAGAACCCTTCTGGGTTCCCTTCAAGGTATGGTATTATCTGAGCATATTTGACTGTTGGAGTATATGTTCTTTGGAGCAGGTGTCTTCTTTATGCACTGGGATTTTAGCTGTAGGAGCCAAAGGAGGATAGTAGAACTGTACTGAAGACACCTTTTCCCAGTTACTACAGCATTACCAGAGAACACAGAGCAGCTAAAGCCAGCAGTGAACCCTGCCCTCCTGAAGGCACAGGCTCCCTGGAACACCCTGAGGCGAGCACTACACTGCTCCCTCTGACACACACAATGGAGAGGAGCTTCACCTTTTACTGTTCTTCCATCAACAGCACACAACAAGGTGAAAGAGCTGGGTTTATTTTTATGTTTTTATGACTTTTCCCACCCCTTTGCTACCATGCTGGTGGCATTTCCCACCCCCAGCACCGCACCCTGGCTGACCCCACAGGGATGCCTATGCCCAGGAGGACAGAGATACAGTTGCTATGGCAACATCACCTCCAAATTTTCTGGCCTCCATACATATAACATATTAACCTTATCATTTAATTGCCAGATGAATTTCAGGGTGGCACACAGGAAATTATTTTTAAGTAGATTTGCAGAGTAGTCATTCTGACAGGCAGCATTTCTGCACATCAGGGCTGTTCTCCTCAATACCTCACCACTTGACCCACAGTGCAGAGAAAGGTCCTTTCTCCCTCCACCAGCCAAAATCCTCACAGGAGTCTCTGCTAAAGCCTCCTGCTTTCCTCTGCCTAACAATCCCACCCAAAGCAGGGACCACACCTTCTTTGTGGTCAGCCGGAGGCACCATGCAGGGACGGGATGGGCTCACACTGTCACTCCAGTCCAGCCAGGAGGAGCCTCTTACAGGATCACATCCTGTACAAAATAAATCCCACTGCACACAGGGATTAGCTTAGCCCAAGGGTGCTTCCTCAAAAATCTGTTATTGCAGAGAGCTCTCACAACAGGCTGGCAGAGTAATAAACCAAATTCTTCCTCCTACATAAGGATGCCAAGGAAGAAGAGCTGGGACCTGCCCCCTTCAGTTCCTCACAAAGCAATATAAAACCAGCCTCAGGAGCGCCTCACCCCCTCCCACCAAAGCCACTGGTCAGAGCTACTGCTCAAAACCGCTATGAGAGCCAACAAAACATGTACCTCCTGTTGATCCCAAACCTCCTGAAGCACATGATCCCACCAAAAACTTGTTTTCAACATGCCTCCTCTGTACAGAACTTCAGAGATTAAACATATACCCAGACCCCAGGGAGTACTGTGCAGAATTCCTTGGACTTGTGAACTATTAAACCTGAAAATTGATTTTGCTGGCTCTGTAATTTTCTTGACCATTTGCAAGAGTGAGAATCAACCACTTACCTTTTTTTTTTTTTTTTTTTACTTCAGCCACTTATTATGAGCACATGGGGGAAGAAAGGAAGGAAGTGGGAGGAATCTATTTTATTTCTTGACCACTTTAACTTGTTTATTTTAGAAAATAGCATCCAAATGCATTTTCCAAGAAAACAGCATGATACTACCTGCTATCAGCAGCAGGTATGGAGAGCTCTCTGTTCAAGAACTTTCCATGGGCTTGCAGAAAGACCAGCTTCTGCCAGCAAAGGAACCTGAACCAATATGAAAACAAGAATATGTGAGTTTATCCACAGTTACTGTGACCAGTAACTCCTCACTGAACCATTTAAGTCTGCAAGGTTAATGCAGTATTACATAAAAAGCATTTCCATTCATCGCTTCTCAACATTCCCAATTTTGGAATTTAATGAATGCTATTGTTGTATACATAAAAATCCACATGTTCAACAAAAACAACCATTCAAGAAACAGAATTCACTTCTACCTTCTCATTGACGTCTACAGACAAGGCTGGGAATTCTCTATGAAAAATAAACATCTCAAGTGTGTTGAAGGTAGACAGGCCACACCAGCTTAGAATGTTCCAGGTGCAAAGGTGGCTCTCAACAGCTCTCTTTGGGCACTGCCAGTTTTATTCTGAAGGAAACAGAGGACCAAATGGCAGAAGAAAATGTGTAAGCTGGTTAAATTTGGCTGCCTCTGTTCCCATTGTGTGTCTGCCATCACAGTAGATGTTTCCTATTTCTAGATGTTCTGGACAATAAATATTGACAGGAAGGTCATTAGGACATGGCAAATCCTGACAGAAGGGCTGTATATCACCCCACAGGGGAATGGATCTAGCAGTACATGGGATGTGTGAGGTACCCTAAGCAGGTAAGGGTGAATTCCCAGTACTCAGGTCTGTTAAATCATTCCTCTGGCTGTCTCTCAAGCTCACTTACACACCCTGCTGCTATGCCCTGGCTTGGCAGCCTCTGTGCTGACTGCACTCAAACAGCTCTGCCATTCTCACCTCAGAGCAGTTTGTGCTGGCACTTGGCTCCCCAGCCATGCACTCCCACCAACCCCAGCTCAGGAAGTCACTTGAGCATGACCAAGTGTAACCAGCTCACTCCAGAAGGGAGCACAGGAGGGAGGGAAGGAAAGCACCAAGATTTCCAAGGGGCACTTCCCTTCTGTGGGTCACTGCTGAGGCAGACACTTTTCAGCAGAACCCCCAGCAGGACTGGGGCCCTCCTTCCACAAATCTTCATGCTCAAAATGTTCCAAACCCTTTAAGTCTCTCTCACCCTTTGTCCGGTGCAGAGACATGATCATAAACCTCTTTCTCCACCACCCTCCCTGTGCATTAGTGTTATGAGATCTCCCCTTCTATCAGGAACCCGCTCCAAGAGATGTCCTTCCTAAAACCCACACGGCCCACAAGGAGAACCCTCTGGAGCTGACCCCAGAAAAACACTTGGGGCACTGAACACAGCTCTGCCTCCTTGCAGGGGCTGCAGTTGTGATGTGTGCTCTTTCCTCGTGGTTATACCCACTAACCTGTTTGCCTGTTTTACAGCAGCCATATAATAGCCTGACCACCACAAGGATTTTTCTATAATATCCTCTAAATCCTCTCACATCTGCCTCCTGCTAAAACACTCCCTGTCCATGCAGACACACACTCCCTCTGTCCAGTCTTATTGCTGTAGTCATTTGGACAAATAGACTTCAGATACCTGCAAAAATAGAGAAATAGGCATTCAGTTCCATTTTAAATAATGAAATATAGGTTGCCAAAAACCCCCACGTTTGAATGACAGTCTGAACAGTACTCCTTTCTCAGCCAGCCACTGCCTCCTCATCTGTAAAATGGGGCACTGGCACTTCTTGCATCTGAGCGACAGTGTTTGCAAACATTAAGAAATGACTGCAGAAGCCAAAAGGGAGTACTCTATTTGCATACAAATTCACGTAAAAATTAATCCTCACGTGATTCCAAAAACATGACGCATACAAATACATTACTGCAAGCCTAAGAAATTTAGCTTTAGAAATGCAGCCAACTGTTTTCTACACTGACCGGCGGGGGGGGGGGGGGGGGGGGGGGGAGGAGGGGAGAATCTGACAATGCACCTTCCTTTATTTAACTGTTAACTCTTTATTCTAAATCTAATATTGATCCTTAATTTTCCATCGACATTTTGACTGCAAGAGAGCAGGGGACAAACAGGAATGGCAAAGACAATCCATTTATTTCACCATTTCTTCACTCCTGGGGTCAGCTACTCCCTCTCCGAATCAGTGCTAGACCTGCTTGAATAGCTGAAAACAAACCTTCCACAAAGTGTGGATTTACTTTTACTAAATCCTTTAAGTATTAAAGCTCTTCACACCATTTGGTCTTGAAGTGATGCAAGATCGAGGTGTGGACACCAGTGACAATAAAGCACCATCTGGCAAAGTGAACTCCAGGCAAACAATGACAAGCACAAGTGAAAAGAATTGCAATGATTTCCACAAACATGTGAAATACTATAAACTGTGTGACTTAGCAGCTTCCTCCTCCTCACAAGTAAATAAATGTCTGCAGAAGGCTGGTTGGTTCTGTCTTTTATATGAGATGAGAATACACAGAAATGAACCTATTTGCATTCTGCGTTTGCATTCTGCATTCTAAAAAAATATATGCAGATTTGTGAGCAAGGGGGAAAAAGGGCGAGAAAGAAAGAAAAAATAAGAACTAACCAGACTTCACTTTCTCTTGGTTCTTTACTGTCAGGGTGATGTACTGGAAGTCTTTATTTCTTTTAGCTTGGGCTCCTCAGTAGTTCATTCTCCTTCCAGCCTGTTCTCAGGCCTTTGTTATCGCCTGCTGAGGCCGCCATCATGGACAGAGCAGACAAGCAGCAGGGGAAAATTAGAAAGGAGTTCAGACTTTGATCATTTGACCATATGTGAATAGAACAGCTGACCACATGTTTTAAAAGACAACTAACTTAAAAGTATTAAAAAATCACAAAGCAGGCATAGATACTTAAATTTACATTTTAATTCTGTCACAATGGTGCATTCAACTTTGCAGAATATTGAATTTTTCTTCCTAAATGTACACATGTACACATCTCCAAAAGGAAAATCAGCACTTTGCTGCTTCTCCAGAGCCTAAATAAGCATAGTCTCACTAAAATAAATATTTGGATGATTTAAAACATAAACAAACCTATCTATCTAGTAAGCTGCAGTTTTTACTGACAAATAAATTCACAAATAATTTCTGTCCTGCTGACAGCTCAATTTAAATAGAATAACACTGTATTACTTTACCTCTAAAAATACCATGTATTTAATAGTACACAGACATATGACCCTGCACTACTTACACAAGTGATTTTTTTCCAGAACCTCTCTGTTAGCATTTAAAACTTATTACAGAAATACAACACAATTTAAAAGTTCAGCTGTTGTAGGGACTTAGTTCTTATTGCTCATCTGCCTGCTTTTTCTTTAAAAAAAATTAAAAAAAAATCTTCACTTACTCAACTGTTCAATCTTTGCTAAATCTTTAAGTTATCAAAGCAAAGGGTCCAGTTGTGAGCAGTTTAATCACAATCACCTGACCCCAAATACTTGGGAAAAATCATTGTTAGATATTTTTGCATAGAATAGAAGCGTTATCATAATTTGTGAAGATACAACATCCACTTATCTTCTGCACCTACCAGATAATTAACATATTCATGAAATGGCTATTTACTCTCAAATAAGAGGATAATAGAAAAATAACACTAATTGTTTTGGCAGCAGTTTGTTTAGGAGTTATCTGAGGCAACAGATGTTTCTTTTGTAGTTGTGGAAAGGCAGAAATCTTCCTTTCTGTAAACACTTCTGTCTTCAGCTTTCTCTTCTCCTCGAAGTTTGGATATTACCAAAGAATAACTGTGGAATCAGTGAAAGGAGAAGGAGGGGGATTTAAAAATTAAATTGTAGCTAGTTTTCTTTGGATAGCAATTGTTTGCATATTTTTATTATAATGGAAACTAGAGAGTATAACAGCATTTTGGAAAATTATGTGTTTTGCAGAGTACAAGAAGGGCTGTACCACATGCTGACTGAACAAAACAATGGTACTAATGGGGCATGAAGGGTGTGTGCAAAATATTTTAAGTCTCAGGCTATTCCAACACACAAGCTTATTTTTCACTTCTCTGACTGGACTATAAAATGTCTCCTTGTTGGCCCAAGCCTGCTCCTAATGAGGACAGAGGGTTGAGTGCTAGCAGCAGGTCAGGCTGTGCCTCGCTGCTGCAGGTGGACAGCAGCACTGACCACCTGTGTGCAGGGCTGGAGGCTCTGGCCACAGGAGCTGCAGTGGTTGTGCTGCCATAAACTGCTGGGCCATGCTCAGGCCAGGCTGACCCACAGACCTGCTCAGGCCAACCCCAAAACATCCCCAGCTTCCCCCATGGTCCGAGTGTGTCCCACCCAGCTGCCCAGTGAGCGATGCCTCAATGTGGCCTCAAAAGCTGCCAAGGTCAGTCCAGCCACCAGCATCTCTGATGTGCTCTCAGCTGCACCCAGCCCAACCCTGCCAGCCCCACGGGCCACCTCAGCCACAGCCAGCCACAGGAACGGGATGGCCATTTCAACAACACGTTGTGCCTCCTCACTGGGATTCAGAGCCAGAAGAGAAGGAGCACAGTATGCAGCTGGAAGACAGGAGTAAACTCAGAGAATGGAAAAGGAAACCTCTCCAGTCCTGAAAACTTCTCAAAAGGAAAAAATAATAAGTGTGGTGTTTGTCTGCAGCCACTGAACCTTTCTTGCTTGCAATATTAGAAGATATTAAAGCTAATCAAATAAGAATTATCAGCAAATTTGCCACTTGCTTTTCAGCCTGAGGCTGAGAGGTGAGTGGCAGAGGGTTTCTGGGCTTTCCCAGGTTACTCTGGAAGGAATTTGGGGTTGTTTTTAAAACTGAAGTTCACCTCCTCAGCACCATACAATAGCTTCAGCCCTCCAAAACAATTGTTCTCACTGAGAATCTTCTTGCACCTAAGGGCTCTCTGTAATAAAATATGGATGCAGTATTAATTAAATATAGATGCAATTTCCTCCTTTCTCTCCTTATCTGCTATCAAGAACATTAGTGCAGGCGCCTAAGGAAAGCCTCACTAACAGGGAGCAGCTGCCACACTAATTAGGCACCATGCTCTATCAGCCAGGCACGGGCCCAGCAACAGCCACCTGACTTCTCCCCTTGCCATTCCCACACACTGGCTCTGCCTATGGGGCTCCAGCTCAGCTTTAGGCACAGGAGAAGACACCGCTGAACAGAATGGGGGTACCTCTGACCCCCCACAGGTTTTGGTTTAGCTCCCCAAATGCCACAAGCATTGTCTCTGTGCTGAAGACGCTGATAGTGGGTCATGTTTGCAAAGCATTTGGGGATGTGCTTGGCAACACTGCCATCTTTGGGAAAGGCTAAGGGAAAGCCACTGCCAAGGAACAGTGTGGCCAAGTATCAGCTGCCAGAAATTCCTTCCCCAGCAAACAGTCTGCTCAGAGTGCTTTAGCTAAACAAAGCAAATCCTGAACCAATGGTGGTGCTTTAGACTGCTAGGCCCAGCCTCACCTTGAAGCCACTGAAAAGAAGGGACCAACCTCCCCTCCAAGAATAGTAAACCCACTGAGCAAGAGAGAAGGACCCTGCCACTAAAAGATCCTTTGCTTTCACTGTCAGACTAAGGACTCCAACCTCCGTCCCCCATCCTGGCTGGGCAATCTGACAGAAGCTTTGCATCTGAAGTTGTATCACTGGGACAAATGTATTTTAAAACAAGATTGAAAAATGAAGAGGCCAAAACAGGGATAGGGCATGGCTAGGACCTCATATTCCACTGGCTGCAAGACTCATGTATGATTGGGGAGACCCATCTTTCCAGTGTTGCACTGTGGCTTGTGAGCCATTTCTTGTGATGCCATTTTCTGTACCGTGTGAGAGCAGCCTTCCTCCATCCCCACCTGCTCCCAGTTTAGCCAATTACCATTTAATGTCCTCCATCTGTACAATGGGAGCACTGGTACTTCCTGACCTCACAGGTATGCATGTGTGTAGATAAATATATTAAAGATTGGGAGCCATTCAGGCCCTGGGCCAATGGGAGCCATATAAGTGCCAAAGAGACTAAGACAAATGAGGGCCATATAAATAGATGGCGGGAGAGCTGTAGCCCTGAGGCTACAGGCAAGAAAGGGGCAGGGGCAGAGACAAACGCTGGAAAATAGCCCTGTTTTAAGTCTCTGATAGAGCAGCCAAGTGCCAAGGGAATATGGAGCTGTCTTGGGTTATGGAACCAAAAATGTATATTCTATTTCATCTGTTAAAAGCAGTTGGGGAGATGTTTTTCTTTATCTCTTGTAACTCTGGGGGGAGGATGCCTTCTGATAATGGGCCAGCTGTTAAAACCAGGTGGGGCAGTGTTTCTTATCTCTTTCACCACCTGTCCTCCCTCCAGGGGGATATTTTCTGCTAATGGGCCATTAAGGCTCACTAAGGGCATGACATATTCCATTGTGAGATGCTCCACCCAGTGGGGGGAGCCAACCATTACTACCTAGATAAAAACTGAGACGCAGGAACACAAGATATCTGGTTCCACTGGATTCCCGGAGGAAGACTGGACCCTTCTCTCTTGTTGTATCCCTCTGGGGATGGTTTACCCCAAAAGGAGCCCCAAAGCTGTAACTGTGTGGTGTGACTCTACCTTCCCCCGCTATCTCTGACCAACTGGCTCAGTGCCAGCTATCTGTCCTCGGACAGAGGGTCTACATAAACCCATGTTCTTCCTTGTTCGTTCTCTTTGCCCCTGGAATCCCTTCAAGAATAAAGCCTTGGAACAATCCTAGGTAAGAAGCCTCTTTTGGGTCTCTTCCCCTTTCCTGAAGTGATCTTGGCCCAAAGCCCTCCAGAATCTGAGCTAGCAGTCGGGGCGAGGAGGGCAGAGGGTGGGATTACATCAGTTGGCGTCCAGTCGTGGTCTATCGAAAACACGTACGGAGCTGGAGTCTCATTTCTGAGATCTCAAAAGCTTTTTGGACTGTTCAACTACCTGAACACTTGTTCAGTCGCTTTTTGTGCGGCTGGAGGTGTTGAGGGTAAATCGGCAGCCTGTATTTGCTGATACGGGTCGGTTTGGATAAGGGGACTTCTGTAGCACAAGAGCAGGGCACCTCGCTAGTGCTAGAACCCCCCTGTACCTTGGTTGAAGGGGGAGGGTACCTTTCCCCGCGGCGGTAGGAACACCTTGGGCTGTGGGTGGACACTAGGACCCAGCGCGGCGTGTGGTAAAGATTGTGTACCGCGGGCTTTTTGAAACTTTTTCGGGTACGTCAGGTGCCGACGTCCCGAAAACTCCACGTTTTTGGGGGTTGCAAGCTTTGGTAAGGGTTCCCCCCAGCAGCGGAGGGACCCCCCATAGCCCTTGGAGCCAGGGAGTCCGGCACGGCGTCGGTTCCCCCCTGGAGCACCCCCACCCCCTCCCCGGGACTCTCGGATAGCAGCAGGGGGGAGAAAAGTCCTGCTTGTCTGTTATATTTCGCTCAGAAGTTTATAGAGACTGGACAAGACTGCACCCAAATGAAAGAAATTAGCCCCAGGTTATGCACTCCCCGAGTTGTACTGTTACATTGTTTTGCTGTAAAATTAAAGTTGCACTGTTACTTGCTTGTTTCAAACCGTTCATGTTGAATCTGTACCCTGAATTTCTGTTCGTTATGTCCAAGTTCTGTACCCTTTCTCCCTAAATCCTGAGCTCTCCCCTCTCCCGACGAAAAGCCCGCACGCCGCTTTGCCGCTCCGCCCCCCCGCACGCTTCCTGCTGCTCCCTGCCGCCTGCCCGTCGAGCTGTGGGCTCCGCCCAATATGGAGATCAACTCCCATGGTGCCTGGCTGCGGCCGGAGGTCCAGTTGGAGCTAGAAAAGCCCCTGGGACAGCGAGCCGACACAGAAACTGGACCTAAGAAGGACGGGACTGTGCGAGGCACACATCCAGCTACCTGCAGGCAGCAGGCATTCTTTTGTTACTTTGTCGCCATAGCCTGAAAGAAACTGGAGAAAGGTAACGCCCCTGGACCACACGAGCCAACGTGATTCTATTGGAACCCCCGTGAGGACGGAATCCCGACTCTGCAGCAGCAGCAGCAGCAGCAGATTCGACTGCACCTCCTCCTCCGTGGTGTCTACTGGGAGCAGCGGCGGCGTGCGCAGCCCCCGGGCCCCCTACCCAGAGCTGATTTCTAATAAAGGCTTTTTCAAAGGAGCTGGTCTCCTGGCCAATTTATAACAAATTGGGGGCTCGTCCGGGATGTGACCACGCCTGAAGAGGACCGAGGACGGGACGGCCGACCGCTCTTTGGATCTCCAGGACAGCTGGTCACACCGGACCAAGGAAGACAGCCTGGGATCGGACAGCACGGAGGAGCGCCGGTAAAGTATAGCCGGTGGCGGGAGTGGAGACGAGCGAGTGGTGTGTGTGTGAGACAAAGACCGGTAGTTCGGATCTTTGAAGCGAGTGTGGGCCTCCCAGTACCGCGTTTTCAGTCTCCCGCGAGGGAACTGGCCGGGAAAGGAGGGAAGCGAAAGGAGAACGGAGTGAAAGAGGCGTCTCCAGGGGCATAGGCGCCCCCCTCCGGGCGTGCGGAGGTAATTTAGAGAGTGAGTGGCACGTCACAGGGTGTGTGATTGTAGGATAGGCCCGCCTCCATTCTAGAATCTACGGAGGCAGGCTGCCCAGGCTGATCCACGCGTGCGGAAAGCCTGGAGCTGTGTGTGTAGCACGCACCACACTGGCTGAGGTTACGGCCCGGGGTATCCACGGGTTGGGATACTGGCTGGGGTAGCTGGCGGGGTGTGGGGAGTGAGAGAGGGTACTGGCCGAGTTACGGCCCGGGGTGTCCAGGTGAGGAAGGGGTGCTGGCTGACAGACAGGGCACTCTGAGCACTGGCAGGAGTGGTGGTCAGACCCTGAGGGCGGGTAACTGCAACCACTACTGGCTTGGGACACCGGCTGGGGTAACTACCGGGGTACAGGAGTGGGCGCACTGGTTGGGGGTACCTAGAAGTGAGAGGTATGCGTTCCAGGTGCGGAGAGCCTACAGGGCCGGGGGTTTTTTTTGAGTATACCGCCTGGGTGTAGGATGAATGAAAGTTAGGGAAGTCCCAAGGTGCGAGGGATTTAACGATAGGGAGAGTGAGTGAGTCGCACACTGTATGTCCGGGTCCTGGCTGTAGGTGGTGACTGGAACTCTGGGCCCAGGTTGACCGGCCACTTATGGAAACTCGATAGATATACAGGAGAGGAAGAGGGGTGCTGGCTGGGATAGTGACTGAATCTCTAAGGGCGAGATATCAGACTATCGACAGGGCACTCTGAGCACTGGCAGGAGTGGCCAGACCCTAAGGGCGGGTAACTGGGGCCACTAACGGGTGTTCGTGGAGTGAGTGAGAAAGGGGTGCTGGCTGGGGTAGTGACTGAATCTCTAAGGGCGAGATATCAGACTACCGACAGGGTACTCTGAGCACTGGCAGGAGTGGCCGGACCCTAAGGGCGGGTAACTGGGGCCACTAACCGGTGTTCGTGGAGTGAGTGAGGAAGGGGTGCTGGCTGGGGTAGTGGCTGAATCTCTAAGGGCGAGATATCAGGCTACCGACAGAGCACTCTGAGCACTGGCAGGAGTGGTGCCACTGGGGCCACTGACGAGTGTTCGTAGAGTGAGTGGAGATTACCTAGTGAGAATGGGAGGATATGTAAATAAGCAAAAACCACCTGAGGAGGAAAAGGGGAAGATAAAGAACATTCCCCCAGATAGTCCATTAGGACAAATGTTGGAACTATGGGATACTGAAGAGGCCACTAAAAATTTGAGCAAGGTTAAAATGATCCATTATTGTATTGAGGTTTGGCCCACTTTGAATTTGCCTGGAGGATGGCCGTGGTGTGGAACTAAGGACCCCTGGATGTGCTCACAATTAAACCAGTATCTGAAATCCCGAGGGGACTCAGATAATGAGCAGATCCTTTATGCTGCCTGCTGGCAGAGACACAGAACTGAAAGTGAAACAGTTAAGATTTGTAAGCTACAAGAGGGAAAGAGGAAAAATGAAAAAGAGAAAAAGGAGGAAAGCAGTCACCATTGGGACCCTCTTGATTATTTGCCCCCTCCTTCCGTTTACCCTGGGATACCCCAAACTGTCCCTGCTAACCCTCCAGCTTTACCTGCGAACTCCTCCCCATCTCTCCAAACCATGATCCCTATTCCTTCTTCAGCTTGCTCCCCAACAGGATTACCCCCTACAGCTCCACCCTCTCTACCACCTCAGTCTAACCCGACTATCCCGAGTACTAACCCCTTCTATTCTTCAACTCTATCCTCGACCTCTCCTAGCACTGGCCGAGGCCACTCCCCCTCACCATCTACTGTCCCTGCACCCCCAAACAACTGGGAGCTGGACTTGCCAGCCAATAATATAGAAACCCCAAAAGGACCCTATTGTGGCACCAGGTCAAGAACAAAGCTCTTCCCCCTAAGGAAAGTCCCGATAAGTGGGGCAGCTGGGGATGCACCTCTGACAGCTTCAGAAGTTGGGGGCTTTAAGAAAGAGCTGGGAGGCCTGGTTGGGGACCTGGTGGGGGTGGCTGGCTGGGTGGATTGGTTCCTGAACCCTAATGTTTGCACCTGGAGTGAGATGAACTCTATTTTGGGTGCCTTGTTCAGCCCCAAGGAGATGGCCATGGTCCATGTCGCGGGGATGCGAGTCTGGGAACAGGGGAGCAGGTTTGGGCCCCGGGCAGGGGACGGGCTCCCGCGGGCGGATCCAGGGTGGGATCCAGGTGGAAAAGGGGAAGGGCAGAATGTGGGAGACTGTGGAACCCTGGTGGTGAGGGGCATTGGAGGGTCTGTTCCCCGGGGTGGCAGCACCAGGCTGGCCTTTGATGGGACCCAGGGGGAATGGGACCCCAGCCACCTAGTTAAGCAGGGGAGGAGATTTTTGGTTACGTGGATCCTGACAGTCCTGAGGGCCAAGTGCTGTTAGAGATGCAGTTCCTTGCTGGATCCTGGTCTGATATCAGGAAAAAGCTAGAAATTAGTAACCCATGCTGCTGTTTGGACCCAAGAAAAAGAGTGGACTGACGTTTCCCGTGTAAAAGGACCAGTATCACCTCCTCCTAACTATGGACAAACCCCAGAAAAATCCCCCACGAGTCTCCCCAAGTGGACTGCATCCAACATCCTGCCAGCTGACAAAAGAAGAGAACCAATACGTGATGAACATGAGTTGAGAGAAATAAAGAAGTTAGGGTTGTACCAAGGGAAGCAAGGGGAATGGTTAACCCCAGATGGATGAAAGTTTTTAAATAAAGCCCTAGCTTGAAAAAATGCTAATAGAAATATAGAGCCTGACCCACTGGGGCACCCAAGGGTTATGTGATCATTTTTTTTAAGAGAATATTTATGTATTGGGGTGTATGGTCTAGCCAAAGCAGTAACTGAAGGATGC
Source organism: Phylloscopus collybita (assembly GCA_027886175.1). Lineage (NCBI taxonomy): Eukaryota > Metazoa > Chordata > Aves > Passeriformes > Phylloscopidae > Phylloscopus > Phylloscopus collybita. The sequence goes on from JAJNNQ010000057.1 coordinate 9,510,086, forward strand.
CTTATATGCCAAAAGGTAAATCAGAAAGCGATGTGGGGGGAGTGCCCCAGGAGGAAGATGGATGGCATTAGGACCCTTTCAAAATGTATAGATAGATTTTGCTGAGATGCCTTCAGTACAGGGTTGCAGGTATCTACTTGTTATGGTTGTTTGGCCCATTGGGTAGAAGCCTTTCCTGCTGGAGAGGAGACGGCACAAGTGGTAATAAAGGTATTATTAGAACACATCATAGCCCGGTATGGGCTGGTGAATAGTGTTGGTTCAGACCGAGGCCCTCATTTTGTACATGATGTCAATAAAGCCTTAGGAATCGGGTGGTGGTTGCATACACCCTGGCATCCCCAAAGTTCAGGGAGAGTTGAGAGTCTGAATAAAACCCTCAAAAAAATGTATTAACTAAATTGATAACCGAAACAGGAATGAATTGGCTCAAGTGTCTGCCCCTGGCCCTTCTGCGAATCCGGGTCCGACCTAGATCTGACATAGGGGCTTCACCATATGAGATGATGTTTGGACTCCCCTTCTTACTGACCCCCTATAGCACTGGGGATTATTTAGAAGGAGAGGCCGCTACCCAAGAATATGTAAAAACAATTGGAAAGACATTGGCAGATCTTAAAAGAAGAGGGTATCTTCCTCAAACCTCTCCCTTGGACACTGACATGCACCAAATAAAACCAGGAGACTGGGTTTTAATTAAGTCCTGGAATACCACCCCACTAACCCCTAAATTCGAAGGCCCGTTCCAAGTTCTGCTCACTACTCATACTGCAGTGCGAACCCAGGAAAAGGGCTGGACCCACATCACCAGAGTGAAAGGACCATTACCACCCCCGAGTGATCCCTCTGACCCTGCAACCCCAACAAGGGTTCCCTCTGAGTGGACTGCCACTCGAGATCCAGACACCCTTAAAGTAACTCTCAGGAAACAAGCAAAAACCAGTTAAAGCCAATAAGGGACAATAACAGTTATTACAAGCTGTCCGTTACCATTGTTAAAAATCCACATTGTTATAAGAGGTTAAAAAGGTGTTAATATAAAAGTGTAAAATAATGGTTAAATCTGATGTTATAACTTGTTATGATAAGTCACAATGTGTTAATGTAAAAGTAATAAGTAACAGTAATTCTTAATTTAAAAATTAAATCTCTCATAGGGCACACCCAAAGGGAGCTAACTAAAACTAAGAAAAAGGTGGAAAGTGGGAATAAGCAAGGGAGAACTCCACAAATCCAGCCTAAGAACTCCCCGACCCAAGAGGCAAGACCAGGTGAGACCAAAGAGAACCCTCAGAGCGAGATGGGGGCAGGTTCATACTGGACTCTTGGAGGAACTAATAGTAGTCCTACTGATATGATGAGGAGAAAGAACCCCCTGACCCAAGAGGCAAGGCCAGGTGAGACCAAAGGATCCACAAATAGAATGGTTCATACTGGACTCTTGGAGGGACTGATAGTAGTCCTATTGATAACAGATGGGGCTTACTCCGAATGCTGTCATTCAGTTTGTGATGGGGAGAATCTACAATCCCTTATGAGAGTTCACACCCATGTGAATCCCACATGTTTTGACATGATCCAATTATCCACCTGTCAAAAAGAGAAAAAACAATATTGGATTACAAAAAAAGCTGCCACATTTAAGCAGTGCCTGACTGGGGAGTGCCCTATCAGAGAGTGGTTCTGTTTTAAAAAGTTAAGAAATACAGAGGGAGTAGCAGACCTGATAAAAAGAAAATACCAAAAGGGGAGGAGGGGCAGCACACAAACATAGAAAAGTAAAATACAAACACCAAAAAGAATAGTGAAAACATATAAGCCAGCAACTTGGACACAAAATAGATCATAGAGGTGCCAAACTCCAATTTACATGTTGAATAAAATTATCAGGTTATCAAACAAAACAGCCCTTGCCCTTGATCATATCAGTAACCAATTGGCACAGACAAGAGCAGTAGTTTATCAAATCAAACTAGCAGTCGATTATGAAAGTAAGGTAATAAAAAATATTTCCAAAGAAATACAAAAAATTGCATATGTAAGTACCCAGGAATGGAAGCCCTTAATTAATATAGACTGGTGAGACAACTTCTAGTCCTTTGAAGGGACCTGGTGGGAAAAAGTAGTGTTCATTGCAATAAGTGCCTTTGTCAGTCTCTTACTTCTCCCCTGCATACTTCCCTGTCTAATTCGAACTGTAGCCACTACTGTTCCAGCTAGTCTCCAAATCCCTAAAGTAAAGATTCAGAAACCTACAAATACAATTAAATTAGAACCCCAAGAAGAACTGAGCACAGCAAAAAAAATTTATGACCAATACCAAGAATTAAAACAGATTTATTCCCTTGAGTCAGACATGGCCAATTGATGCGGGCTAAAGCCCGATCAAAGAAATAGAGGGGGGACTGAAAGAAATTAGCCCCAGGTTATGCACTCCCCGAGTTGTACTGTTACATTGTTTTGCTGTAAAATTAAAGTTGCACTGTTACTTGCTTGTTTCAAACCGTTCATGTTGAATCTGTACCCTGAATTTCTGTTCGTTATGTCCAAGTTCTGTACCCTTTCTCCCTAAATCCTGAGCTCTCCCCTCTCCCGACGAAAAGCCCGCACGCCGCTTTGCCGCTCCGCCCCCCCGCACGCTTCCTGCTGCTCCCTGCCGCCTGCCCGTCGAGCTGTGGGCTCCGCCCAATATGGAGATCAACTCCCATGGTGCCTGGCTGCGGCCGGAGGTCCAGTTGGAGCTAGAAAAGCCCCTGGGACAGCGAGCCGACACAGAAACTGGACCTAAGAAGGACGGGACTGTGCGAGGCACACATCCAGCTACCTGCAGGCAGCAGGCATTCTTTTGTTACTTTGTCGCCATAGCCTGAAAGAAACTGGAGAAAGGTAACGCCCCTGGACCACACGAGCCAACGTGATTCTATTGGAACCCCCGTGAGGACGGAATCCCGACTCTGCAGCAGCAGCAGCAGCAGCAGATTCGACTGCACCTCCTCCTCCGTGGTGTCTACTGGGAGCAGCGGCGGCGTGCGCAGCCCCCGGGCCCCCTACCCAGAGCTGATTTCTAATAAAGGCTTTTTCAAAGGAGCTGGTCTCCTGGCCAATTTATAACACCAAATAACATAAGAAACATGGGATTAACATCTTCTTCAGCTTGTCCCCCAAAGAGTTTAATAGAACATCTTACACCAGTTTTTAAAGATCTAAAAATTTCTAAGAAGCTGCAAAGAAACTTTATCGCATGGTTAGCGGCCGAATTCCCAGATATTAACGTGCTTAATGTTACATCAGTGTCATTTTGGGATGATATCGGGCATAGACTAACTTTAAAAGCAGAGGACAATGATAAAACCGCTCCAAAATTCATAGCGATATTTTTGAAAGCACGCAAGTATTTCCGGGAATCCGAACGCAGTAGCCAGCTAGGAAAATCAACCCAGCCGCCTGATTATAGTCCAGAGACTGTAATTCCATGGCACAACAATGGCGGCCACCATGCGGTCTTCTTACCCTCTTCCCACAACCCCTTTCTCTCCCCAAACCCCGCCCCTCACTCCTACTCCTTCCCCTGCCTTCCCTCCGCCCCTGATTACCCTGGGGACCGCGATTGCGGCACGCCCTTCTCTCGCCCCAGCCCGGGCTTGGGTGGGGGAGGAGCGGCACAGCGCAGGCGCGGCGGGGAAGCAGCGGCGGGCGCGCGCGGCAGCAGAGCGGGCAGGGGTGACCCCAGCCCGGGCCACGGCGCGCGCGGTCCCAGCGCGGGCGGCCCCGGCCCCAGCCCGCGCGGCAGCGGCGGTGCCTCTCCTGGCAGCGGCGGGGGGGGGGGCGGGGCCCCCGCCTCCCCCCAGCCACGAGTGGGGGGGCGGTTCGCTCATAGCTGCGGACCCAGGGCAATCTACATCGGGGTCCCCGGGATCAGACAGAGAACTGCATGCTACTGAACCTTGCGGGGGGGGGGGAGAATGTACCTTTTCTTTCACAAACCCAAACTGAATCCCTTTTGTTGCCCCTGTAGAATACCTTGGTAAGAGAAATGGAAGGAAACAATATAAGCCCTTCTCTTACCAAGATAAAAAAGAGATATGCAAAATTCAGAGAGAATTTGGAAGATCTAGTGAAATTTTTAAAAGTATGATGACTGCTACTTTCAGCTCAAATGAATTGGTACCAACCGATATTAAAGATTTATTCAGATGTTGATTAACACCCTCAGAATATGAATTATGGGAATGCATGTGGAAAAAAACTTTAAACATAGTATTACAAGAGATTCAACAAACTCCTGAAACAGCACAGGATAATGATGGTAATGATATAACATTAGACCATCTTTGTGGTGCAGGTGAATTACACTGCCCTGAAAAACAAACCCGATTATTATCAAAGCAAATTTTGGATAAAATTTGTAGTGCTGCAGAAAAATCTTTTTACCAATTACCAACAACTGAAACTAAGGGCAGTTATGCAGGTATTAAACAATTTCCTTCAGAGAATTTTTTGCAGTTTGTGGACCGTTTGAGAACACAGGTGGAAAGACAAGTGCAACAACCATCTATACAGAACGAGCTGATTAAAGAGATAGCTCAGAGGAATGCTAATGAAACCTGTCGTAGGCTCATCCTTAGTCCTCCATTAGAACCATCACCAACCCTAGCTCAGATGATTGAAGCCTGTACCAGGAAAGCAGAGCTGTTCAGCGCGCCTGAAAGAAATCCTGGACTGCCACATCCCAGGACTGCAGCACCTGTGCGACCCGAACCAAGGCGGCAACCAATATCATAAAATCGCCTACAGCACATCATCTGCCACCTCTGCAATCAGCCAGGACATTTTGCTTGGGTCTGCAATAAGAATCAGAACCAGAACCAGAACCAGAAGAAGAAGCCCAACAAACAAAAAAACTAGCTTCTCAGCGCATCCCCATTGTCAATACTGTCACGCACGCAAAAACAAATATGAGGGGTCCCCCACCAGTTGATACCTCTCTCTTAACACCAAAGGGGGAGGGGGTGGGGGGGAAGAAAAATGAAAATATTAAATGTTTAATTAACAAGGTTTGGCAGCCGCGTGGCCGACTTCGGCTCGTGACTACCAAAGGTTTTCATTTCAGATCTGCTGAGTGGACAGTCATTACAGTGCATCTATCAGACATCCCACAGGATCTGACGGCTAACCACACGGAAATGGCTAGTGAGTGTTTTGTTATTGGGGATACTGCACACACACCAGAGGAGATTGAGGTATTTCCAATGTCCATTAAGGGAAAGATAACAGGCCTCATGCTCTTGGCATGCTGCAAACACCCACCATCCTACCTGGCAGAGGGACAAATTGTCGCCCAGGCCATTCCCGATCCGGCAGAGGTAATAGCAGATGGAAAATCGCCGGAAGTCTACTGGGCAGAGGTGGTGGGAGAGGACAAACTTTCCATGGCATGCAATATAGCAAATGGGTCAGAGCGCCTCCATGTGGAGGGGGTCCTAGATACGGGGGCCAGCATGACCGTTCTACCAGAGAGCAAGTGGCCATCACACTGGGAATTGCAACCTGTCGCAGGCAAACTTCAGGGCATAGGAGGAATCACATTGGCAAAAATCTCAAAAAACATTGTACAAATTGAGGGACCTGACAGAAAAGTAGCAAGTGTCCGTCCATTTGTTGCAAAATACAAAGCCCCCTTGTGAAGGAGGGACACCATGTCCCAGTGGGGAGTCCAATTCGTCATTCCTAAGACACCCCGGGTTTTTTAGAAATAGCCACTGTGACGCGCCCTGCCCACAAATTAACATGGTTAGATAACACCCCAAAATGGGTAGCACAGTGGCCATTGAGCAAAGAAAAGCTCAAGGCGCTTGAGGAGCTTGTAGAAGAACAGGTGGCTCAAGGCCACCTAGAGGAAACAACAAGCCCTTGGAATTTCCCAGTCTTTGTAATAAAGAAACCGGGAAAGGACAAGTGGAGGTTGCTCCATGACCTCAGGGAGATAAACAAAATGATAGAGGACATGGGACCACTTCAACCAGGAATGCCTTCTCCAACAATGCTCCCGAGAGATTGGCAATTGGCTGTGTTAGATATCAAAGATTGTTTCTTCCAAATTCCTCTACACCCAGAAGATGCCCCAAGGTTTGCATTCTCAGTTCCTACCCTGAATCGCCAGGCTCCGATGAAAAGATATCACTGGAAATCCCTACCCCAGCGTCTAAAGGCCTCGCCTTTCATATGCCAACAGTACGTAGCATCATTACTGTCACCTGTTCATGCTGAGAGACAGGACACCATCATCCTTCACTACATGGATGATGTGCTTGTGTGTGCCCCCAATGACTCTATACTCCAACACACGCTTGACCTAGTGGTTAAGGTTTTAACCTCTGCTGGATTTCAATTACAGGAAGACAAAGTTCAAAGGATGTCACCTTGGAAATACCTAGGCTTGCAAATTTGAGCGAGGACCGTTGTTCCTCAGAAATTGGAAATCGAGTGTAATCCCAAAACCCTAGCAGATCTCCACTCCCTGTGTGGATCATTGAATTGGGTGAGACCCTGGCTAGGCCTCACAAATGAGGACCTAGACACTCTTTTCAATTTATTGAAAGGGGAGAGGGAGCTGGTCTCCCCCAGGGAGCTGACCCCAGAGGCAAAGACAGCAATCGAAAAGGTACAGAAAGCCTTGTCAGAGAGACAAGCGCACAGGTATGAACCAAGCTTATCTTTCCATTTCATTGTGTTAGGAAAGCTGCCACACTTGCATGGGTTGCACTGCCTCCAAGAGGAGACGCCGTCGAATGGAGGAAAGAGAATCTTCCTAGGTGTGGACTCCTTCCGGCAGTGACAGAAACTTTTAACATGTTTTGAAATGTTTGTTTTTTCCCTTTTAGAGAAAACCTTCCTCCCATTCATCCCTGTGATGAACCTCAGCCAAATTGTCATCTTGTTAATGCTGAACAGTTTGGCAGCTGCATGGATCGTCCCTCAGCCACGGCAAAATGTCTGGGTGACCCTGGCACAGACACTTCAGCAGGAAAACATATGTTTGTCCACTGCGTCAGCAAAGAATCATATGTCCACCTGTCTGGTAGGAATTCCATTGCAGGCTGGAGAGTTTCCTGCGGGATTGGACACTCATATGTCCAAGGAAATTCCAAAGTCATTTCTCCTAAAACCATACAAAAATAGTCAGCAAGAAGTTGTGGTAACCGTGAACCCCTTAGTGGAGTGGTTACCAAACTTGCCCGAGATGGCTCAGGAACCCCAAGAGTTAGAGCTATTGGGTTCCTCCCCTGCATCATACTGCGTACATTTTTCTGTCTATCCCAAACCCCTTAGCACTGATGAATACCACTATGTAAAACAATATCGTGGGGAGTTTACTGCAAAAAGATGGTGTCATAACCTAAGCCACGTTGCAGCCGACAACCCATCTCACTCAAGTCCCAAAAGCCTCCCTAAGGGATTGTTCTTGATTTGTGGGGATCGAGGATGGGCAGGAATTCCATCTAGGCTTTTAGGAGGACCATGTACTGTAGGGCGGTTGTCCGTATTGACACCCAACAAAACTCTAATTGGTGAATGGACTCACAAAAACAATTTGGGAAACAAAATTCATAAGAGAAGTGCTGACAAATTGGACTCAAATTGTAATTCAGACATTTTTCATTGGGCAAAGTCAAAAAGAGTTGCTGTGTCCCTGTTTCTTCCGTGGGTCACAGCAGCCAAAGCTCTAGGTGAATTGGGCCACCTAGAGTGCTGGGTAGTCAAACAGGCAAATCTGACCTCAACTGCCATCAGTGCCCCCCTAGAAGAGGAGGGAATTACCAGACAGGCCACGCTGCAGAACCGTGCAGCGATCGACTTTCTCCTGTTACTTCATGGACATGAATGCCAGGAATTTGAAGGACTCTGCTGCATGAACCTGACGTCGAAAGCACCAAACATCCACGCTGCCCTTCGGAGCATGAACAGCCTGATCGGACAAGTGAAGCAAGAATCTGAGGACTGGTTCAAAGAACTGTTCAAGGGCTGGGGATTCACAGGGTGGTGGATTTCTATAGTTAAAACAATTTTGTTATTCCTTGTTATCCTTTTCCTTGTAACCTTAGCATTCGGGATCCTACGTCGTTTAGTTTTCAAAGCTATCAATGGTCTCATACCTCCTACCTCAGAAGTCAACCACATAGAGTTGGCAAACCTAAGGCAAACTGATTTCCCCACCAATTGTAACTGGTGGGAGAGAGAAGCTCCACATTATGTGTAACCTAATACTTTTCCTCCAACTTTCTTAAACAAAAAAGGGTGAGATGTTGTATCCCTCTGGGGATGGTTTACCCCAAAAGGAGCCCCAAAGCTGTAACTGTGTGGTGTGACTCTACCTTCATCTGCTATCTCTGACCAACTGGCTCAGTGTCAGCTATCTGTCCTCGGACAGAGGGTCTACATAAACCCATGTTCTTCCTTGTTCATTCTCTTTGCCCCTGAAATCCCTTCAAGAATAAAGCCTTGGAACAATCCTAGGTAAGGAGCCTCTTTTGGGTCTCTTCCCCTTTCCTGAAGTGATCTTGGCCCAAAGCCCTCCAGAATCTGAGCTAGCAGTCGGGGCGAGGAGGGCAGAGGGTGGGATTACATCACTCTCTAAGGATCATCTCTCCTCCAACAGAACCACATCTGCCACTCCAGGAGGACTTACTTTTAGACTGCTTCCAACACCCTGACCAACAGGGTGTTAGGTTGTATTGTTCCATTTATTTTATTTTACCTTTTTTCCTCTCTTCTCCTATTAAATTGTATCTCTGGTAGTCTCACTGGTTTTGCTTTCAAACCAGCACAGGAGCAAACCCCTGCTCCTCACACTGCAAGCTGTGCTGACACCCCTGCCATCAGGAGGCAGCCCATGGAGGAAGGGTTGTCAAAATAAGCCCAGCTTTAGAGCAACAGCTGATAAGGGAGCCCAGTGACATGCAGGAGCCATGCAGTGGCTTCTGGAGAGGTGCCAGAGGTGTAAAATGGCTTTGGCTCCAGGCACAGACAGGTCCTGGGCACTACCCCCAGCTCTTGATGCACAGTTTTAAGCAGGGAAGCAAGGACTGAGCAAGCAGAGGTGTCCCCACTCAGTCCATGACACATGGACAGTCACCAGGAGCAGATCCACTCCCTACCTGCCTCTGCATCCCCAAAACTGGGTGGACTTCAGTCTCCAGCTCTGTCAATCCTGCTGTGAAATGCACTTTATAAAGTGTCATCAATCATAAAAAGTATCTCCCCCTCAGATCCACTGCCTCTTCTGCAGCTACTGAGGAGGAAAAAAGGCACCTGGGAGAAATCTGGCCCACAAAGGTTCACAAAAGACTGCACGCAGCGCCTTACTGGCAAAGAAAGAAAAAATAACAGAGGAAAGGTAGAGACTGTAAGAGGTTAGAGGGAAAAGCAACAATATCCTTTGAGAGCTCCCTGAGCTTTTCTGCCTGGTAAGCTTTGGGGATCTCTCAGCTTTCAAGAAGGCAGCAGCATTTTTCAGGGGAAAAAAACCCCATAACATCAAAGGGACACAGATCCTAACCATCAACATAGTTATAAAGGAAATACGATGATTTTGCCACAGTGGGTCTGCAAAGCATCTCCCAGGACTCCAGCTGGTTAAGCCAGGGGAGAGACTAAGAGGATCTACACTCCATTTCTTCACTGGTACACCCATACCCTGCTGAAGCAACACCTCCTCAGCTTTATTATTTAACATTTTTAAGGCAGTACCCAGAGGTACTTTCAGATCTGCAATAATGTACAAAACACATAGATAGTTCCACCCCCAAAGATATTTAAAGGCAAACCACAGAGCACAGCAAGGGAAAGCGAACAGGCAGAAGGGTAAGGACAGAAAATACCTCTTTAAATTCACAGCAGCCAAGAGCAGTCACAGAGCTGATTAAAGGATGTAGAGATGCATTTCAGTGAGAGAACTCTGTCTAACTAGCTTATCAAAGCCTAGGTTCATGCACACCTCTGTGGGAACCAAACAGTGATAACAGTTTCCAAGTCTAGCAAAGGCCTGACAGAAACAGAAGTTAAACAGTCTAACCAGGCAAGAAGTCACTCACCACAGGTGACAGCGATGCAGGTCCATCAGTACAGTTTCTTAATGAAGACAAAGCAGATTGTTTGGAAAAGCACCCTTATTTAAACAAATTCACTCATTTCAGGAAAATCCTGTTGCCTGTTTGGGAGAGGTGATCACAACAGAATTAAACACAGCTTTCCCTGCACTACAAGGATTAATCAAATTGAAAAGTATTTAATACTGGGGTAAAGGTTCACAAAAAAGTACTAGAATGCAGCAACAATACATATTTGCTCCTGTTTATTTCATAGGGAGAAGGAAGAGGTTTGTATATCTCTCCATAACTCAATTCCTTCTCGCCCCTGAGCTTCAGCCCTGGCTAGCAATATGCTCAGGGGGGAAACTGAGTCAAGGACAAAGATAAAAGACAAAAGGCGCTCTTAATCCTTCAGGAACACAGTCCCACAGTTTAATGCAGAATCTACTCCATGCGGCCTGGAGGAATTAAGAGAGGAATTAAGAGACCGATTCCCTGCCAGAGGGTAGTTTTATGCCCTCTGCCAAGGAGGGGGAGGGGAGGGGAGGGGGTCTACCAGCCAATGGGGGCTGACCTGGGGGAGGTGAGGCATAGGTGGTGTCAGGTAGAGGGGATTCAGTGCAGAGGCTCATGGAAAGGTACAGCAGATGCTTTGTGTGAACACACATAACAGAAACACCCAGTGCAATATAACAAAGTGAACTAACTACTTAGTGCAATACAACATCTCCAGAGTCTTAAACTGCTCTAAGATAAAAAATTAAGTTCTTCAAATATTCCATACAAACAGGCTGCAATATACTGATGTTTAGTTTTTGCCTGGGGCTTAGAAACGTTTGCAGCACTGCCATGCTCCATAAGTCTTCAGTTTAAACACTCCCTCCATTCTCAAAAAAAAAAAAAAAAAAAAAAGGAAATATCTTAAATCACTGAAATTGATATGGGTGCAAAGCAGAGAAAGCTTTTTCTAGGGAAATTAACTTTCCCTTTTGCTCGTCTCAAAGAGACTGATGCAGCAAAGCCAAAATTATATACATCCACACAGGATGATGGAGTAGTTTAGGAACCAGATAACCCAGAGGTTTTGCCTGCAGATGCTGCCTGCAGGGTCTCAAGGGTATCAGCTCTCAGCGCTATCCAAAATCTACCAAAACTACCATTAACATGCAAGTTTAGGACAACTGAAGTTTTAAAACATTTGACAGTATGACCAAATCTCACATACCCAAAAATCACTGTGAATTTCCTGAAATCTACATCTAACTGTACTCTGGCTCCAAACTTTCACTCTGTTTCAATTTTTTTTTTTTTTTTTTTTTTTGGTTGTTGATGTTTGTTTTTAACTTATGGAAGAACACTAAAGCACACAGAAGTCCTCTAAAAACCTGAAACTTATGGGGAAGAAAAAAAAAAAATCAGTGCATTACAAAAATTGTAACCCCAAGACCCACCTGAATGTGCTGAACTGCCTGGGATGATTTCAGGTGGTTGGCACAGGACTTTATCCAAGTACTCCCACCACACTGACCAAATCATGACTGATCATTTTTAGGGCAGGTTTTAAACACACCATGGGTCTTTAACGGTCTTTACCTCACTTCTATTCCTGTATTAAATCTTTTCCTGGGCTGCAATTCTAAAGAAACAAAAGCAGAGTGAGGACCCTATTTTCATGCATCATACTAAACTGTCTATCATAAATACAGCTAAAATTTGTTGCACTCCTGTTATTTACAGCATTTCTGCAATGTAAAAATCATCTGAGGTAAAAGAAAACAGTGGCAAAATCAGCAGTTAACATTACTTTTTGAAACATAATAAATATTTCATCCTAGATTTAGACAAAAGAAAAAGAAACCCACACAGTTGCTCGAGCCTCAGGAGACATGCTGTTAAAACAATGCTTTTACTGCCTAGAGAACCATGGGATGGTTTGCGTTGGAAAGGACCTTAAATATCATCTAATGCCAGGTCCCTGCCATGGGCAGGGACACCTTCCACTATCCCAGGGTGCTCCAAGCCCCGTCCAGCCTGGCCCTGTGTTGTCTGGGTTTTTGCTGCTCTCCTCTGTCTCTTTAAGAAGTTTTTCTAAAGTTCTATTTTAGCCTTCTGTGTTTACCTTCTGCAGTGGAGTCAGACACGATTTTACATAAACAACTTTTCTTGTTACTGTAACCATCTAACCATGTTTATATTCTTCTCATAAGGAGGAGACTGTTGATGGACTGTTGGGTTGCCTAGTGTGGTTGAAGAGGAAGATTTTCTTCCTCCAATCCATGGTCACTGCTGGAATTCTATAAATGTTGAAGTCTCTAAATAAACTGCCTCTTTTCTGCCTTGGACATCTCAGCATGTGGGTGTCATTTTCTTTGTGTTGTGTGCGACAGTCCTGGACACTCCAGGGATCCAGGGGCAGCCACAGCTTCTCTGGGCACCCTGTGCCAGGGCTCCCCACCCTCACAGGGAAGAATTTCTTCCTAATATCTAATCTAAGTATACCCTTTCAGCTTAAAGCCACTAAGCATTGATCTTTTGCAAAGAGAAAGGACTGACAGCTAGACAGGAGCCCTCTGACAAACAAACCAGTCCAGGGCAGCAACTGGAAGGGCTTTAGGGGTTTAAGAGAGGACACTCGACCCTTTTGGAGCTGGTCTTTCATTATTTCTGTTGAAAGTGAGAATCCAGTGCAGTGGGAGGGAGAGCCCCACCCCACTCCAGATCTAATCCTGCCATTTCTGCTCTTCAGGATTTTGCTTAACTACATCTGTACCTCCTTGAATGTAATAGCACAGCAAACCAGAGACTCAAGATCACTGGACTAAACCTTTTTGCTTTCTGTCTTATGGAAGGGACTACTGAAGAAAATATCTCTTGCCCTCCTGTAGTGGGATGTGATTCAGTAGCTCTTTAAAGTTTTGGTTCAGCTTTTCTCTCCCCTCAAGCCCAGGAATGCCTTGCCCAGTGGGAATCACCCGCAGCACTGTCTGCACGCTGCACACAATACCCAGGCTGAGGGCAAGCACTGCTAAAGGCAAACAGGGCATCCTGCCACACTGCAGCTGCAGCCTGAGGCAACCACACTGAGCCAAGGACTGCTCCAGCTAATTCAGCTGGTCCCCAATCAAGACATGGGCTCACACAGAGCTCATTTCCCTTTGTTTGTCCTCCCAGGCCCAACAGCAGCACACAATAAGAGGGCACATCACCAACAGGGTCAAGTGAGCCAAGACAGTAAGAACGAGACAAACAGATTTCCCCTTTGTGGCATTACTCTTGATTTTTCAAGCATCCACAGTTACAGGAAAATGACAATAAATTTGAGGAGAAAGTGAAACTTGGCTCTTTCCCCTAAGTTTGCATTTTAAAAAAGAGAGGAGGTAGAAGGAGAGAGAAAAAACCCACCTTTTGGTATTTGTTCCTTGCTGGTTTCATACTTTAGAAACCTAGACTAAAAACAAGAGGGCTAACAGGAGCTGTCAGACTTCCACCATCATATCTCTCTGGCTCCTCCGAGTGACACACTGACAAGAAACTTCTGGTATTGTCCAAAGGAAAAATCAGGGCAAAAGTTGAAAACACGGCTGAATCTGAGAGAACTGGAAGCTTACACAGCAGGAGATGTCTGGCAGCAGAGCTCCCAGCCCAGGTGAGCAGAGCCCGGTGCTGGATCCCCAGGCAGAGCTGGCAGAGGCTTTCAGTGGCCCAGCCACCGTTAGAGGAGGTCAGAGTGCCACAGAGAGAAGGGGAGACGTGTCCCACAGCTTTGGGAGATAAATTACAGCCTGAATTACCACAGACATTGTACTCCCTTCTTACCATTTATATTTTCGTATCCGAGGAGTCTCCTCAGTTTTAATGAGTTGCAGTAGGAGCTGGGGGAAATGACATGACACACACCCCCAAGAGATCTCCAAATTTTATTTAAAACCCAAGGGACCCCAACCCATAGACAGCACTTCCAGTCATCACTAACGATGCTAAATCATGATGATTCAGAGAATTTCAGCTGCAGAAATCAAGCGGCTACAAGACAGAGTTACCTATTTTTCTTTTTAAATAAAAGCTGAAAGTTTCCATCCCTTCTATTCCTTTCTATAATCTCCATAGAAAGTCTTCAGAATACGAGCTGAATACAAAATAAAAGTTGACAAAGCAAGACAGCAAGACAGCCTTCAAAAGGACTCCAATCTAAACATAAAAGATAATCTTCCCATTTTGAAGATCATCTCATCATTTTGGGTGGACCCAATCGCTAATTTTTAAGGGTACAGGACTACTTATTTGGTGGGCAAGTTTCTGGCATTGGTGGAACAGACAAAAAGCTGTCATTTGAAAAGACAGCAATACTGCAGACCTCAGCCAGTTTCCAACTGTGGCTGCAGTTTCAGAGCCATAACTTGTTTACCTATCGAAAATTCTTAGATCCTTAAAGAAGCAGAATGGTTTCTAAAGGCTTCAAGCCTACCTCTCTGAGCAGTACATTTGACTGTATCCCACTTCATCTGGTGCTATGCTGGAATTCCAACTCCTAGCCATGCTTTGAGCATGGCAGAATCCAAGCTCCCACCACCCTGAGAGATTCAAAGGCACAAGGCTCACTTTGGCTGCAGCATGAAGCTCTTTGAGGACAACCGATGGTTTCATTCTCTGCATGAGATGCTTGGATGGAGTTCCTGAATAAGAGCTACTGCGAGATGCACGTCACAAAAACAGCTAGTCCTGGAGCTCCGCTGCAATCCCCAAAAAGGGAAAATTCCCATGCTAATGCCTTAAAAATTCAGCTGGAGAGTAATGGGAGAACATGCATTATTAAGCAATAGTCAACAGCATGAGTAGGGACTGTGCATTATGCCAGCTACAAGTCTAATTATTTATGTCTGTACACAAGGCCCACACATACAAACACACACATGCATATAAACATTTAGAGAGAACAGATTTTACTTTTTGGCATTGTAAGTCCTTTCACAATATTTTTCCACTTAGAAACCCATATATGAGCTCCCTATTCTTCTTACAGAACAAGTTCTCTGCTTCAAACGAAGAACAAACAAAGTCTCAGTTGTGAAAGCAAGTCCTTCTGCAGCAAATATATCAACTCCAGCCCACAGTATTACACTGAAATTTCAGCAAAAAGCAAATAATACACACTTATTCTCATACAGTCTACCACAGGCAGTATGTTGAGGCACCAAACAAAAAAAAAATCAAAAACAAGCAAAAAATCATTGATAAGAAAAAAAACTTTTCAAAGCATTAAATTTAAAAATCATCTTACAGAATAAGTACTTCCCCAGCCTTTAGAGTGTTTTCTCACCTGCAATATCAATAACAGTAGCCAGAACTCAAGAATTAGGATGTAGAAGAGCACTACTTTGGAACATGACATTTTAACATAATGGTGGCTATTTCTGAGCTTAAAATAAACAGTACTACTTAACTGTAAAATAAACTCTACAGGCTCTTCCAAATAGCTCCATCAACTTGGATTAAATAGCATACATTCCATGTGGCAAGAGGTACACCATATTCAGTGCTGAACTTAGCTATTTTAAAAATTAATTAGGCAATTATACACATGGGGAAACTGTTCTAGGAATTTCACTGCTTAATCAAATCCCAGGAACCAAATTATGGACCAGTTCTTATTCAAGTCAAACTCCTATTGATGTCAGTGGGAGTTTTGCCTAATTAAAGATCAGGACATACACATGTGCAAGGCTGCTTTTAAACTATGGCTTTGAATTTAGTTTTAGGAATATGAATATGGCTCTGAATCCCAAATTGCTGCCTACGAGTTTCTCACATGAGACTTCAGGTATATTAATATATATTTTTCCTAAGTCTGGCTCAAATTAACTTCTAGGTAAAGTCTGGAGATTTAGCTAAAGAGTGTTACAAGGCCCAATGGCAAACTGACCTAGTTTTGCAATTTTATTTTAAAACCAATTAAATACTGCTACAAAACAAGGAGCAGATTGTAAAAATATCACCTAGGAATCACGCTTAGCTGCAGGAGCTGGGTTTGTGTTATTGTTTGGATCAGTGCAGTCCACATAAGGTGTCTCCAAGGGGTCAGCTCAGTATGCACCCAAAAGGGACTGTCCCAAAAAAAGGTTCTGGCTAGCATGCCCAAGTCTCCTGCAACACAAGTATGTGAGGAGGAGTATTTTGGGTGGAGGAGGAAGAACAGCATCCTCCCTCACACTCTTCAGTCCCAACCACCAAAGAGCCCTTGTGGGGTGCACTTCAGGCAGGGGCAGACTGGGCTCAAGGGACATGCAAGAGAACTGCCTTCACCCCAGGCTGCTCATGCTGATGTTGGTGCTGACGGCATCAAAGCTGATGCCTTCAGAGCAGCTGGACTGACATACTCTGCTGATCCTGCCTCTGCAGATGCTTTGGTGATATGTCAAGGGGCATACACTGAAGCATCACAGGCTAGGAAAAGGTAAACCAAAATCAGTCAACAAGCAAGAAATCTGGTGGAGCAGAAGATTACTAAACACTGACAGTTGCCTGGTTAGTATTAGATGCTTAAAGAGAAATGTCTGTCAAAAAAACATTGGAGTGGGCATATACCCCAGATCCCTTCTGCTCAGTGGCAAGGAAGAGCAGCAAAACTCTTTTTCTTTTAAGCAAAATAGAAACAACACTTTTCAGTGGGTGCTGGGTTGTCTGTGCACTTGCTAAGTTACGCCCTCAAAGCAGGAAGGACCAAGACCTTGTGTGTGTCTGAAGGTAGAAGGAAATCACAATTCTGTCTAATATACTGGAGCAATTGACCATGAAAAGATTACATGTTGGGAAATAATTATCTCTAGACACAGCTACTGACAAGGTCAGTGTCCACGAGGATTATTTCCTGTGCCTGATGCCTGGAAGGAAGGTGGGTCTCCCGAGGCTCCCAGCCCCACATTTCACTGATGCTAATGGCACTTTTGCACTGAGTGGCCCAGCAGCTGAAGCAGATAACCAGGAGTGAAGGGGTTAAGTGCCTGTCACAATAGAAACCTCTGGGGGCACTTGACCTTTTCACATTTTTTATTCAGGAATGAGCATCTTGTGCCTGTTGGAGGAAGTTCATCTACATTTGTTCTCATTCTTCACCCTGTTTTGTGTATTGTCCCTTCTCTTCACTCAGTGCCCCAGTGTCCCATTAAGTACCAAGCAACCTCTGTTGATGAATATGAATTTAGAGCAAAGATAGAGGGGACACAAGTACTGCACATTGATCAAGTGACTTACAAGGAATTTAAACATATTCAAGGCACATGTTTCTGCCAAATAGCTTCCTACACATATAATACTCACCTGTCAGTACTTTGGCATGAAGAGGAAGAAAATCACAGATAATGAACAGAAGCACTATGCTAGCTGGAGCAACAGTCTGAGAAGAGCATTAAAGATGTTTAAATACTAAAAACTAATAAATCACAGCACTGAGTTCCACATGCTACAGAATGTGCCACAAGAGAAGGCACAGTAATATCTGCCCTTGGTCTTTTGTTCAGCAATTAAGACTGTGAATTCCTCTGTTCCAAGAGGGAGAATGTGCAAACCTCTCTGGCTGCAAATCAGTCAAGGAGGATAAATCCAGAATGAGTTTGTCACCATCTGTTTCGTTCAGAGGCAGATATTCTAAAAAGGTGAAAGTAATATTCAAGACCTTGATCCTGCTGGGATCAGGGAGAGTTTTGCATTGGCTTAAATAAGAGCAGGCTCTAGTCTTAGAGCACGTGTCCAATTTGTTAATGTTTTGGGTTCAAATAAAAAACAAATCTCAAGTCTTCCCTGCATGGGACTTTCAACCACATTCTTCCACTGGGGGAGAGCATCAGGGCTTAGACAAGGAAGAGTTTCTGAATGATCTAAGTGAATGGTCCTGAGGAGACTGGCATTACTGTGAGCTTTGAACACAACTACAGAGGGTCTTTTATAGATGTACTCCAGAGGGGAGATCCTTAGATGGGTCCTTTAATGCCTACCCCCATGTGCAATCCAGATTAAACTCTTTATCAGATGGGGCCTGGATCTTGCTCCCATTAAAACTTCTGCCACTGAATTCAGTGGGAGCAGATCTATTTGTCTTAGCTTCCCTTATCTCAGTGCCTCAAAATAATTACCCTTCATTCTTTTGAGTCTGAGGAATACTATTATCTCCACTTTGCGCACAGAGCACAGCCAGACCAGGTGACATAGTTATGTGCCACAGGCATATCCAGGTTAGGAAAGGGTCTTAACTCCAAGTATCCCAAACCTTAGACCAAAGTACTATTCCACACCTTGTCACCACCATGAAACACCTTTCTCAAGCAGAGGCACACAAGTCAGATTAGAGCCGCCAGCTTCCTTCTCTTGTTTGGACAAGGAGGAATAAAGCCATGTGAGAAAACAACATTCAAGTATCTCTCACTTCTTTCTTCAAATAAGCTTTTCCAACTTGTCTTCTGCCTCTGGGCTTCCTCAGCCACTACTGGATGATCAGGAGTCAGCCCTTGGCTGCTGAACTATGCTGCAGTTCTAGAAAACATCCTCCCCAACTTGTACATCTCCACTGGTTGCTTTCCAGGACTCAGCAACCCATCCCAAGATAAAAGTAGTGCTCCAATAAACCAGTAGGTATAAAACCAGCACTCTAGCAAAATTTCTGGGACCTTCAGTCACTGTCCACTATGCCCCAGACGTGGCAGGTAACTGCATTGTCACCAAATTCTCCTTGAAGCACATCCACAAAAGAGCTTTTTGGAGGATTCAGTGCAGAGTAGAAGGCAGGTCTTGGCCTAGAACAAGAATTAACTGAAGACACCTCAAGCTCACACAGGAATGTTTCCTGGCAGTGGATGCTGCAAAATCCCTGAAGTGCTGGAAAACTTTCTGAAAGATCCCTTCCCCACTGCCAAGAGATAGGGGTGCTCCCACAGCCACCACCCACTGTCAGTCTCCCCCCAAATCTCCAGGGATGTGTTCCAGGGCAGTGCCAGCCAGCAGGGATGAGCAGTGGTACTGCAGAAAGCTGTGTGCTCCAGGGACTCTTACACACCAGCAGAGCCAGCCCATGCCATGTGAACACACCTGCACGTGGGAGGTGTCACAGCAGCCTCCTGGAGAGGCAGCAGCACCTACTTCCCTGGCAGCTTCATGTCACCCCTGTCTACAAACCACCCAGCCCTTTGCTGCACCTGACAGCCGCTC
This sequence comes from Phylloscopus collybita, assembly GCA_027886175.1. Taxonomy (NCBI): domain Eukaryota; kingdom Metazoa; phylum Chordata; class Aves; order Passeriformes; family Phylloscopidae; genus Phylloscopus; species Phylloscopus collybita. The sequence goes on from JAJNNQ010000057.1 coordinate 9,529,369, forward strand.
ACCAACATTTAGCCCATGGCTGCTTGAGCACTAAAAGGGAAAACACTGAAAGCAAAACCACCTCCCTGAATGTTTGTTATTATTTACATTCCTGTTAGCCCCAAAAGGGCTTCAACTGGGCTTTACACCTGCCAGTCCCCATGCCCCAGAGTGAAGGCTGTTAGTACCAAAAGGAACTTGGGAAACATGGGGAGAAGAGGTCTCTGGGAGCACTCAAAGGAGAACCCAGGTTCCCCATTTCTAGACTAATACCTTGCCCAATAGCTCCCTGTCCATTTTCAAGAGTACTGACCCAAATACATAAATGAAACAAGCATGCGTTGTTTATTTCCAAGTATGAATGGCATGGTTTCCCCTGGGCTCCATGTTTCTTGGAATTATTTGAACTGGAAACCAATCAGCCTGTATTCGCTATTGATTTATTTTCTAAAAATCTCTCATCCCAAAAGTAACAGTGCCTTTTCATGTCTCAGCCTGCTGTTTAGTGACACAGTAATCTAAAAGTTATTGATCACTTGGGTCTCTACAGCTATAACATATCTTTCTAAGTGCCTTCCTGTAGGACTATTTGCAACACAAGTACTATAAACAGCAGGGCTGCTAATAAAATCAGCAAAGATATTAATAGAGATGTAACACTTGTGTTGTAACACAGCATGGACAAAGGCCAGTCGAGGCCAGCATCAAGAGAGAACAAGTATGGTCATTATGAGAGAAATTGCATTTCTCTTTGAACACCAGATAGGCCACAACCAAATTTTAGTCTAAACCGGCATCCAAGCCTGGACAGGGACTGGTCAAACTACTCCCTACCCAAGCAGTGGAGTATCAGTGCTGGAGACACCAAGATGGTCTCATTCTGCTACAGCAGTTCTACTTGACTTCAGTTCACCTGTAGTTCTCAACATCCTGCAGAACTTTTGCTCTTCTGCAATAGCAATCAGGGTCAGTGCACCCCAGGACACAGGATCCAGAGCAAGGAAGGTGTGGACACCTCCTGGGGGAGAGCTGCTGCAGAAGTGCTGAGCACTCCAGCTCCTACTGCCTTCAAGGCATGTTGTCAGCTGCATTTTTTTTCCACCCACCTCAACAGTCATCAACATCAGAGTCCAAACTTTTCTGAGGCCAGACAGCACAGCAGCTTTCCAGTGGACCTGCCTCAGTGCCATGCAGAAGGAGACCTTGTTATTTAGATCAGGTTCTGTTTCAGTAGAAATATCAATAAGTACATCAAATTCAGTCAGGAACAAGGTCTCCAGGGAGGACACTCTAGTGCATTATCCCAGCTGAGACATTCTATGAGCTACAGATTGAAACAAGAAACACGTTTCCCAACACAGAGATGAGGTGTCTGCAGATCAATATCTATCAGCATGTGCCACTTTACCCAGGCAAGCCACAGTGAACTGTGCCTTCCCAGTCCCCTCCAAAGAGAACCAAGATGTGTTTATTTTACATGGAACAACTCAGCTCTGCAGCCTTGACTCTGTCCCATGTGGCAGTGCTGTCTTCATGACCAGAACAGAATTTCCCCCCCCATAAAATGAAATCAGTCATGGGAACAGGACAGCTCCCCCAACACTGCCAAGCAGTGAGCCTGCAGACAGCCGTGCTCAGGAACTTGCTTCCAGAAGCAGTTTTCAGGAAACATTTGCAACCATTTAAATTTCCCACACAAGTAGTTTTGCACTTGTCAATTTACCTTATGCCACAGGTTTTTAATTTAGTTGTACAGGAAGAAACTTCATATGCTTCAAATTTTATATGTTAATGCCAGATGTGAACACAATAGCATGTGTTCCCCCTCTGCCTGCTGCACTTCTTGGGAAAGGATGCTGTAATGCTGCAGCTCCAAATACTCACACAATCAACAGAACTCTTGCCTCTCTTCTTCACAGTTTCCCCCAGTGCCCTGGGGAATTCCAACTGGCAAGACAATCTGCTCACAAATACTTCCCAGCCTTCTGAGCACAAAATATCCCTGGATGCAAAAGGATTAAAGACAAAAATTTGATTTGCTAATTACAAAAGATAATAAGGAAACTGCTGAAGACCATGCACTGTCTATTGCAACATGAGAATGCATTCCAGCTGCTTCTATGTACAGATAGGGTGGAGATTATTGATCCAAAAAGCTTTTAAATTAATGAAGGTGCCAGAGTTTTTTCTACTACATCGACCTGAGATAGATGAACATGAAAATATGCAACTTCTTTTGATTATCATTGTTCTGCTTTAAAGCTAGGAACTCTTTTGGACATTTTACTGGGGTTTTTTTTTTTCCCCAAGTTAAATATTTTTGCAACTCTTATCAGTTATTAAAGTGTAACTCAATACATGATACATGTGTTTGTCCTCCTGGACTTCCAGCACTCTTACAAAGGCATCCCTGAGGACAAGGCATACAACTCCAAATTCCATGAATGCTATAAGGCATAAAAAATAGCATTACCTGTTAATGGCATCAAAGAGTTTGCATTTGTTAAACAATGAACAATATTTTCCTGTTAGAATCACTGCCCAAACATTGCTGTCACTGGCACAGCCATCTTCCCCCAAAGTTTGGGCCAGAGGAGATGGCCAGGCATGAACTCCGCCTCGTCCAAGCTCAACTCTCATTTTCATCTTGATTACTTAAGGAAGAACTGCCCCTGCACATTCAAGGGAAGGAAGATGTGTCCTGGGGACAGCCAGGGCAGGTGAACAGGTAGAGAAGACATATCTTCTGGCCTCACTCTGTGTCTGTCACTGGGCACATGCTACTGCCTCAGCCTCCAACTTCACACTACAAACTAACTAATTTCTGAGTCTACCCTAATTGGGACACCTGCCCAATTGGGAAACATATATTTGCCCCAAACAGCCTGCTTTGAGCACTTGCTCAGCATTATAACCCTCAGCAAAGCAGGGGGAGAAGGGGCCCAGGGCAGCTCAGCATGGCAGTGCAGAAGCCACCATGAGGCCCATTTCAGTTTGATGTGTTGCGGCACCCTAGATGCAAGATGAAATTTGAGAGATGAAATCTGAGCAATTTCTTGCTTCTCTTCTTTCTGGACAGTTATTAACACTATAAAGAAGGCTGAAATGTGGGGCTTCCCAACTCCATTATTGTCAAGGCCTATTTCAAAGGCGGTGGCAGAAATGCCCAGTGCTGCCTTTGTTGATCCTGGGCTCAGGTCTCCATGTTGACTTCTGTCAAACCGCAAGGCTGAGCAAATTAAACATAAGCTTTTTCTGGAGGGGTGGAGGAGGGAGAGACAAGGACAAGCACCGCCTCAGTCTCTGTGCCCATTATGTTCACTCCACTCTCATGTTCCTTGTGTAAAACCAGGGGGGCAGAAAAGCCACAGCAGTGCCAGCTCTCCTGTCTGAAGCCCTGCACCTGCCTTTCTGGGCACCACTGTGGAGCCAAGCCACAGGCTGGACTGTAAGGGGGTGCTGCAGCCTGATCAGTCTGCCATACCTGCCACCAACCCTTTTGATCACATAGAAATACAAAACACACGGGCTCTTTATTTTCCACCTGCAGGTAGGGGTTATTTGTCCCCAAGACCTGTGACAAGCTTATTACAGACGGTTTCAATTCGAATCAACTTGTCAAGAAAAGAAAGTGGAGAAAACACATTAATTAAACAGCTTTACTCATGCAGAAAAGCTGCCAGTATGAGCATTTTAAATTACCTGGGCACACCTAGTAGATTTGCATTCCCCTGGCACAGCTTTGCTCTGGCCCACAAAGCAGCATCCACTCCATACTTCCATCTGAGCAAGGAACAAAAGAGACTGACAGCCCAACACCACCTTCCCTGCTTGGGGGCTAGCGCCCTTCCCAAGGGATTTTGAGTCAGTTTATGAAGAAACCTTGTTCTTGCTAGATGCAGGGACGGGAAGTTTGGATTCTTCCATAAAACTGAAGACCTAGCTGAAAAGAGGCCTTCTAGAAACAAAGGAGGTGGAGCAGTGCCAGCAGGGGAGTAACTGCATGCCATTGTTAAATATTAACATAAAATAAAGTAGTTGAAATGGATGTCCATCAACAGAATTAGAAGGAACTAAGAGTTTAAGAACAAAAGGTTTACTTATTTAAATTACAGGAGATGAAAAACAACTGGGAAGACAATTTATAGCACAAAGTACAAAGCTACAAGACTGCTAAATGTAATATTTCAAAGTACGTTTCCCCCTACATTTTAAACTAAACATGCACAATTATTTTCACTAAAATAAAACTAATGACAATGCAGCCTTTAGATGTTCCATCCCTTCCCTCAATCACTTCCATATTCAATTCATCCCTTTATATGAACCAGAGTTTGATTACCTCATCCAAATAGAGGTCAGCCTTTCATATAGAAGACTAAAGCTTGAAGAAAGAAAACCACTATGAGCAGATCTTTATTTTTAAAAATTACCTCTTACTCTTAAATTCATGGACCTTAGATTGTACTTTCATATTTATTTTTATCTCTTCTCTACACAAAGGAAGAGTGGAAAAACAGCTGACTAATTAACTTCACTATTTGTCACATTAGATTTGTACATTTAGTCATGGCAGGGATGCTTAAGAGTAAAGATATTTAAAGGTATTCAAAAGTTTAAGGTTTTGGATGTTTTTACCCTGCTTGGGAAAAAGTGCAACAGTGCCAAAGGCCAGCAGGGTCCAGCATTAAGGTGATACCTGCATCAAGGCCCGGCTTTGCAAAACTACCCTTTATTGCACTTTTTGGCAACAACATTCTCCAGGTGAAAAATCTTCCTTCAGCTGAGACACTGGATTGTTTTCCTCTGCTTCTGCAGAGCTGCTGCTTGGTTCCATCGGGCTAAGGAGCAGCAGACTCCATCTAAACGGGCATCTCAGTCACAGGCTCCACAGAGTCCTATCTACTAATGGCATTTGGAATTACAGATGTTTCTAGCACCAACCCACACCACTGGACCCTGACCTGCAGAGCTGCCTCTTGAAGCTGCCCCTTGTGTCCCATGTGATCAGACCCTTTATTCAGCAGATCAAATTCAGCATAACAAAAGGTTTGTGGCCATCCAGCCAAAGTGCATCACTAATGGTTGCTGCTTAAGGCCAGGTAACATTCAAAAATTAAATCTGAGAGGTTTTCAGAAAAATCAAAGTGCTGGCAAAACCAACTTTATCCCACTATTAATTTTTCCAGCAGGAAAAAAGTTCAGGACCTTAGTCAAACAGCGATACATTACATTTCCTAAAGTTTCCTTCTAGTACAATTTTCATACTTAAAATATATTTAAGAGCCAAATGAAGCCATTTTGTCTTAGTAAAAAAAAAATAAAATCTATTTCTTTCAAAATAAAATGTCTTGCAACTCCTTGCTGTGACAAATTTTTCCTGGTTTAGGTCATCTCAAAAAAAGATATTACTGTTTCAGATGCCAAATAATTGCCAAATGAAAAAATAAAAACAGTTACTTGGGCAGATCTTTTTAAAGCTAAGAACATATTTCAAGTGTTCTGGGCTGCAACAAGCAATTAGTTTTGATTCACCTAAAAAAATTACCAATTCACCAAAAATTTACTGAAAAAAGTACCAGCCCCTGCTAATGAGCTATAAAAAACACATGCACATATAAATTAGTTTATGTTCTTCTGACAACAGCCTATACCAGATGTTTCAGAGGAAGACACAAGAAGGCTTGAAGTAGACAGATGTGAGATAATCTGCCTCCCATGGGCGTTTTCCTAATCCCTTAAAGCAGAAGCAGGAGTATCTTTCCAAAAACACTGCAGCAGTTTCTGTTTGCATTAGCTGTTATTAAAGACAAAGCTAGCAATGACAGTTTTTACAAGCTCTGTTTTCAGTTACAGCTTTACAAAAGTTTGGACAACATTTCACACCAGGTACATTTTGGATTCAATTTTTGGATTCTCTTTTGATAGGTTCTGCAATAAATATTAATGTACTTTTAAGAAAACTACTTGAGGAATATACGTCGTTCCACAGGCATTATAACAAACTCTTGCTTACTGCCTCAAGGCACAGATAGCTTCCCAACAGATTTGTCCCTTACACTTCAGCAGAGGGATTTTGCTGTGCCTTTTACTAATTTAAAAGAAGAAAAAAAAAAAGAAGAAAAAAAAATCACATTTGGCCAGGTTGGAAATCTTTGGGGAAGAGAGTCTCTTAAAACACTGTTCACAGAGCAGACTCCAGCCTGGCTCAACAGGGGCTGAGCTGGATGTTCTCCCCACTCCCCAAAGCAGCAGGCAGAAGAGCCAAGGCTTGGGATGTCACCACTCCCGAGATCCTGCTGCTTCTGGTACCAGCACAACATGAACAGGCTTAAGAAAACATGGACAGTGAGAACTGTATCTGCAAGAGAACAAATCAGGGAGGAGCACTGAGCTGGAAAAGCTGGAAGCTGCTAAGTGCAGATGAGGAGCTGCTGCTGGGGCCAGGACATCACCTGTGGAGGACTGAGGCATGGACCTCGTGAGAGAGATGCAAGCAGTGGCTGGAAGAGCCACCCTGACATGGTGAAGTCCTCAAAGGTCACAGAATGAGCTGAGTTGGAAGGGATCTTGAAGATGATCTCATTCCACCCCCCTGGCATGGGCAGAGATACCTTCCACTGGATCAGGCTGCTTAGAGCCCTGGGCAGCCTGGCCTGGAACAGTCCCAGGGATGGGGTACTGAGCACAGCGACAGAAGCACACACGTGCAGGGCTCACTGTTGATACACCCAGCAGATGAGAAAGCACAGGACAGCACTGGCACAGGGAAAAACCTGAACAAACCCAGGAGAAAGATGCCATGCTCAAAGAGCCAGAGAGTGCAATGAGACCACTCTGCTGCAGGGACTGAAATAGAAACACAGGTTCCTCTGGCAGCAAAATATATTATGTTCCTGTAAGGTCTCAGTCCTCCACAAGGCAGATCACACATGAAGGCATTTACTTATATTTCTATATGTCCTATTTCAATTACAGGAAACACACATCAAACCTGTCAGGTTTGCTTACTACAAAGTTGCAATATTTGGATGCAAATACTTGGATCAAAAAGTAGATCTCTGAGGAAAAAAAAGCTCAGTCATCTAAAAACTGATGCAGTGCCCTATGTAGAGATCTTATTTATACACACATTTTTACTGGCTTAACACAATGTGGCATCTTAATTGGTTCAGCCTACAAAAAGCTAAGTGCTAAACAAACACGTGTTTTGTTTAAAGTAAGTCTTATTCCAGCCTATTTTAAACAGATTGGGAACAGATTAAATTTAAGAACTTTGTTGAACCACTCCACACTGTCTTACAGTTTGAAAGTGGAAATATACATGCAGAAAATCCACAAGCAAGACAAATTTTGCCAACATCTTTTGGTAAAGGCCAGATGTTCAGATGCTGAAGTATTCGCACCCACAAAAACTAAAGTCAACTCCTAAAGTTTAACTGCAAGCAAGATGAGAACAACATAAAGTGATGCAAAAACAGTTATTAGTGTCCTGACAAAAAAAAAAAAAAAAAAAGAAAGAAAAGATATTTTTGCAAAATGAACTATGAAGTATTCAGTATAATAATTCCAGATATAATGGGTTCAACAAAAAGGAGAGGTGCCTTTTTTTAAAGGCATGTATTCTCTTTGCTTTTTATTTGATTTGTTTGAATATTAATTTGTTTTAAAATTCATAGTTCTACAAAAGTTTTTTTATGGCTGAAAGTCAGAATTCACAACACGAACATATGAAAACCTCTAAAGGACTGGAGCCTTGCTGTATTTCCCTGCTACAGCCTGCAGCCTATACTCCAGAGAGACAGCAAAAACTTCACCAAAACCAGGAATGCTTTAATAATAAATAAAAGCTTTCCTGTCACTGAAAATTATTTTCACCACAAAAAGTAATGCATTTTTAATTCTAATGCTGAACATCTCTTCAACATGGGGACATTTTTCTCTGAGAGAACCCTTAGCACAGATGCACACGGTGGCACATCTGCTCAAGCACTGGGGAAACCACCAAAGCCAGCTTCATGTTCAGGCACTGCAGCACTTGTGCACCAGGAGCTCCCATGGCTAGAATGGGACCAGTCCAGGTATAACAGGTAGCAGCACACAAGAAAGATTGAATTTTATTCATTTGGACAGGGAAGCAACCTCCTTGTCCTGGCTTCCCCTTAACATGACATTTAATTATCTGTTCTGCACAAGACTGGGCGAGCAGGTCTGATTTCTGTGTCCTTTTGAAGGACTGTTACAGGACAGAGCCAAAAGAAAGGAACCAGCTGAAGTGGGATTGAGGAGGTCCACAAGCACCACAGTGATGGGGGACACAGGGACACAGGCTGCACATCCTGCACTGCTGGGCCACCAAGCCCTTCCTGAATCCTCCCCAGCCTGGGACAGGATGCACCAGGAAAGATGAGCCCATGTGGTACCAGAACTGGTTACCCATGCTGGTTATCATCCTGGTTACCTGTTGAAATTCTGGAAACTTCGATTTAAGATTTTAGTATATAGTAATACATGGAGCAAGATGGAGGATTTGGGGTGTTAAGTCCTTCTTCACCTTCTTCTTCCTTCTTCTTCATGGGTTTGGGTGGTTTTCTGTAATTGGTTAATAAAGTCCACATTGCAGACTTCAAGTAGTTAGTTATTGGGTTTAAAGTAAAAATAATTTAGGTGGCATTTCACAATTGGATGGATTGTCCAAGAAAAGACCTTGTAGAGATAGAGAAGTACTCCATTTTGTTATAAATGGGCCAGGAGACCAGCTCCTTTGAAAAGGCCTTTATTAGAAATCAGCTCTGGGTAGGGGGCTCGAGGGGCTGCGCACGCCGCCGCTGCTCCCAGTGAACACCACAGAGGAGGAGGTGCAAGTCGAATCTGCTGCTGCTGCTGCAGAGTCAGGATTCCGTCCTCGTGGAAGTTACCAAAGAATCACTTTGGCTCGTGTGGTCCAGGGGGGTCACCTCTCTCCAGTTCCTTTCAGGTCATGGCGAGAAAGTAACAAAAAATACCTGCTACCTGCAGGTAGCTGGACGTGTGCCTCGCACAGCTTTGTCCTTCTTAGGTCCAGTTTCTGTGTCGGCTCGCTGTCCCAGGGTCTTTTCTAGCTCCAACTGGACCTCTGGCCGCAGCCAGGCACCATGGGAGTTCCCTGATCTCTATACTGGGCGGTGTCCCCAGCTCGACGGGCAGGCAGGAAGTGGCAGCAGGGAGACAACAGGAAGCGGCGGCGGGCTTTACTCGATGGAGAGGGGAAAACCCAGAATTCAGGGAGAAAGGGTACAAAACTTGGGACATAACAAGCAGAAATTCAGGGGTACAGATTCAACATGAACAGTTTAAAACAGGCAAGTAACAGTGCAACTTTAATTTTACAGCAAAACAGTATAACAGTACAACTTGGGAGTGCATAACCTGGGGCTTTCTATTTCTTTCACATTTTACCTCCGTTTTCTAACTTGCTAGTTAGAGCTCATGACTCGTGAGGCTGTAATATAGATAAGAATTAATAAACGCCAAGTCCAAACATGAAACTATGACTCCCGTGTATTAATCCCGGCTCTAACACGAAGAAAAGTAGATAGGAAACCTCAGTTACCTACACTGGTTATCATCCTGGTTACCCACCCTGGTTACCAATCCCAGTTACCTATGCTGGTTATCATCCTAGTTACCTACACTGGTTACCCACCCTGGTATCACCCCGGAGAGCCACCTGTCAAACTGCACAGGGTGAGCACACGCAAGTGGGAGGTGATTCCTGTGTGGATACCCGGGAAAGGACGACGTTTAACCATGTGCATAAATGATGCAAACCCCACTATCAATGACTGAAGCTGAGATGGCTTCTTAGAATTACACACCAACTTTTCACATGCCTTCTTTCAGGTGGGTACCTTTCTTTTTTTTAAACTCTTTTACCCAGCCACCTTTTAGAGCTTATTGCTGATTTTCCACTTTGCTGCTTAAAAAAACCCACAAACACTGTTACAAGACCATAGCTAAGCATCTGCAGTTTATAAAACATTTAAAAGCTTTACATTTAACCCATCTATTGGCAATAAAACAGACTCCAACACAAATCCACTATTTGAGACAGATGTTTGAAATATGAATGAGTTTGAATATTCAGTTTTAAATACTCATGATAAAAGAAGCTGCAGAGATATGCCATTGATCTAATACTTGTTTGCACATTCCCTAGGGCTATGCATGAAGCATAATGGGATTTCTGTTACTAAATAACAAAAGGTGTAAAAATGCCTTTTCAGTTGCAAACTTTGTTCATTTATTCCTGTAGCAAAAGAATGCAAATCTAAAGTAATTTTTTGTGCACTGACATCAAGCCTTTCTCACACAAAAAGTTCCTTAAAGAAACAAGAAGAAAGTTCAGAATAAAGTCATGCTTCCTCCCCCATGTCCCTAAAAAAAAAAAAAAAAAAAAAAAAAAAAAAAGAGAGAGAGAAGAAAAGAGAAAGAGAAGGAAATGTCACTTAACTCAATTGTACCTGCCAGCTAAAAGCAAAGGCTAGTTAAGTGGGTGACTAAGCTATTAGGCTTGTATGTCAGTAACAAACATGGGTTTGGGATTTTCTGCCCCAGCCCTGGGGTGAAGTGACACAACCTCTTCACAGATGGAGGTGGCAAAACAACTCTACATGAAGGCAAATGATAGCTGGTAACTTATAAACATGAGCAAGAAGATACTCTTTAAAAAAGCAACATTCCCTGTTAATACCTCTGGTTTTAGTCTTTTCAACCTTTCATGTGTAGAGTAGGAGAGAAGCTTCTATTTTCACTATGAAATTGCAGATATTTAAAATTAATACTAACGCAGGAACTGAAAGAATGGGATGGTGGGATGCATTTTCAAGGAGTGTAGGGAAACAGTGTTAATGTCAGAATCAATCCTTGAGCTATGAATATCTTAACTTTAAAGCTGATGCTACTGTCTGAGCACCCTATGTCTTCAAGGAAGACAAAGCCACATACGTAGTCAAACCAATGTTTAATTCAGATTACGCAGAACAATACAGAAATTTGACTGGACCCAATTAAACTAAGCTTTCACTGACTGATAAAAATGCCATTTCACATCCTTTCTGTGTACAGCAGGAAGCAGTCTGAGAGTTATGATTCTGAACCACATCCACTGACCAAACACATTTTTATGCTTAACACATCAACAGCAGAATTTCAATTATGACAGTTGATATTCTCCACCTTTCAAAACGGGAAGAATCTTTCCCTCTACCAGGAACAAGCCCTCTGTCTCGGTTTAAAAAACAGGTATCTGCCGGGGAAAGCTGGAGTTTCCCTTGGAATGGAGAATGTAAACCCCCTCCCCTCCAAATTATAATTTTGCCATTAAGGGCTTTCAGGCAAAGGTATGGGGATAGGAATAACAGTTCTTTACTACTATGCATAACAAGGCAAACAAACAACAACAACTACAGCATTAATAATAAACAGAACCAGGAAAAAAACCTCGAGGGGCTTTGTTTGACAAAGCCCGGGGCAGTCTGATCTCTCGAGAGCACCAGGCTCAAACGGTGGAAAAATCCCGGGCTGGTGGATGAGATCAGAAGCTCCGCCTGTGGTAGCTGGAACGGCGGAGATGTCCCGGCAGGGCAGACAGTGCCGGGCTGCAGCCTAGCAAGAAGAGCAGTGCCGAAGAAACGGCGGCGGCGGGACAGGGCCGGCCCAGCAGGGCAGGAGGAGGCAGCTCAGAGTTCTGAGACACACAAGCAGATGGTGGTAGATTCCTCAGGACCGGACCCGGTGGGACAATGAACTCCTCCCGCAGCAAGCTGCAGCCTCCCGTCCTCTCTGCGATGCAGAGAGCAAGAGAGAGCAGCTACCCCCACCCCCGTCCTTAACCTGCCCCAAAACTCAGGTTATCTCCCCCTCCCGACTTCTGGCCACTTCTTTGTTTTGGTCAAGCACCCATAAGCACCCAGTAGTTAGTCTCCTAGCAACTTATGGGGAAAATTTTTCTAAGTAAAAAGGAACAAACCTAACCCCCAACACCCTCATAAGCCTATATTGACTATGTAGAACTACAGAGAATATTTTCCAATGAAAAATACAATTTTTGTAGGAGATTGTTTGGAAAACATGAGATACTTTGCTCAGGCACTGTGCATGTGTTCAAGTGCATGCCTGCTACCAGTCTTACTACTGTCATTCAAGAAAGAGGTGAATGTAGGCCCTGTTCTTGCCCAGGGCCAGATTTTGGTTAATCTGTGATGCCTCATATGAGCCAGTCTGCCCAGGGCCCCACCAAACAAAGAACAAGGACAGTTGTCTCCCAGCTAATGTCCCTGTGAAACAACACACCTCAAGAACCTGCACTTAAATAGCTGAGCTGCCCAGAAACAAAACATTTATGTTGACCTAGAAAAGTGTAATGAAACATTTCACACTTCAAAATTTAGTATTGTGACTCCATTGAGTCACGTATTTCCAAAGTAACAGTGGCTGGCACTGTTGAGAGTAAAGACCCACGTATTCCAATCCAAGAATTTACAGTTAACCTAATTTAAACCTTTTGGGATCTGATTCCAAGACAGCCAAAATTTTTGTAGGTAACTGATGGGTGACTATAAAAGGCTACAAATTGGTACAGCTATACAGCAAGACAGACTGGTCACCATGCAGTCAGGTGGAAATGACAGCATCTGAAACCTGGAAAAAAGTCCCTTTATCCCTGCAAGGAAGAAGCCAGATTACACTACTGATTATGTTCGGCTGCAAGTCTTCCACAAAGCCTTATTTCTAAAGGGCTGGCCCCAGTTCTCCTTCCCAGTTCCTTAGAGATCTATTTTCCCGGTGCCTTAAATCCCCACTTGAAATGCAAAAGCAACTTCGTCCCTGTCCTACACCTTGCCCACCTGTCTATGCAATTGCAAGTTCTTTGGGGTAAAAGAAGTGCAGGTAAGGCCTCACATGGGGGTGGAAGCTTGGGAGTAACAAATACAAACAAAAACTGTATGCAGGAAGTAGTGAGAGTCAGAGCAACCCTTGGAAAGGAGCAAAGTTGGAAAGCAGATGTTATCACCTTAAGTCTAAGCTGTGCCATTAGTATCAGACAAATGGCATGCAAGTGTAATAAATGCTGTATATAATTCGGTTTTATTATAAAATATGTTTCTGTAATAATGTAATAAATACACGCTGCACCTTTAAATGAAAAACTCCCCCGCAACTGTCTCAGAAGCCACATACCTCAAACCGAGCCTGAGGCCACCATCCAGGAAGGCACCATCACTGCCAGCACCCACAGAAATGGAATTAACAAGAGAAAAAAGTGTGCACCCGGAGAAAACAGACGCTCAGCTCCGATGGTTCCACCAACGACCCGCAGCTTAACTACAGATATGCATCTTATCCATACTGTGGTGATTGGGTAATTCATGTTTTTATAATGATGTGGTACTGGTGAAGGGTGAATTATGTTTTTTTATAATAACAGCGTTGTAATAAGTTAAGAATAAAGTTTACAGTTCTCAAGAAGCTGAGAGCCCCAGACCGGTGCAGGGCTGGCAAATTTCACAAGAGATTCCCCTTGTCTCCGGAGCAGGAATAAAGGAATTATAATACCAATGAGAGGTGGAGAGCAACCAAGGAGAGGGATGATCAGCATCTGATAAGGGCTGATGGCCCGGAGACGACATCTTATCTGAGACATTAAGGGTACTCCAAGAGCTTCCCACACCCAGGAAATCCTTTCAGGCATGACTGTGGTTCTCCTGATCCTATCAACTACTATCAACTACAGCATCGAGGGACAAAGGAACCTATAGAAATTCTATACAGAACAGCAAGTCAGGCCGCTGGAAGTTTCAACATCCCCTGATTCCAGAACCGGGGAGACAAGTCAGGACATGAACGCGGAGCCCAAAGCCAGGAAGGGTATAAAGCTAACCGACTTGGACTCGGGCACTCGTGAAACCTGGGGGGAACGTGGCGCGGTAGAGGTCAGGTTCGGAGGTTTTCACCCGGTGCGCACCGCTTTCCTTGCTTCTCTGGCTCTGTCGATTGCTTTATTTGGCTTTGTCAATTTCTTGTCTGGAATCCTCATTGCCAATACATTGTTTTTGTTGAGATTGGCTCTTTAAATTTATAACAATATGTTATAAATGAAAAAGGCCAATTATAGTAAAATAGAATTTATTGTCAGATTGCCAGCGAAAAAGCCACAAGCGCAAAAATTGACTAAGCCAATACCGAAATTGATCAGAGTCAAGGAGCGAGGAAATAGGCAGTGCGCACTGGGTGAGACCTCCCTCGTGTGTGTCCCGCGACACAGCACCCCCAGGTCTCACACCCTCTGCGCCCCTGCCTGCCAGTCTTATACTTTTTCCCCTCCGAACAAGCCAAGACATGTTAGGTGGCACAGTGGATTAGCCCGAACATGTTTGGAAGTCTCCGTATCAGGGGGACTTGGGAATGCTGGAGCTGGCGCCTTCTACCCAGTCCTGCATTTCTATAGTTCTTTTTGTCTCTTCATAGTGATGCTGATCTCCTTGGCCGGTCTGAGCGGGGGGGGGGGGGGGGGGGGGGGGTTTCCTGGGTGTAGATGGTGTCCCTGATCGCTTTCGATGGCTCAGCTGGGGCCTATTCTTCTGAGATGTGGCACACCTGGTTTCCCTCTATTGATATGGTGATCCTTTTGTCTTCTTCCCGGATCTGGGATGGGGGACGCCCTGGGCTGCCCTGTGTGTTCCTTCCCAAGTTCAATGATTCTAATGACTTCTGTGTCCAAGTTCTGATTGTTCCTAGGGTCCTGTACCATTCTGATGAAGAAGTGTACAGCCTTTTCGAAGAACCCAGCCGTCTTCGCAAAAGAGAAATAATAACAGGAATCACCATCGCAATGCTGCTCGGTTTAGGAGCGGCTGGAACGGCGACGGGTGTCTCGGCCCTAGCAACACAGCACCGAGGACTGTCTCAGCTGCAGATGACCATAGATGAGGACTTGCAGAGGATCGAGAAATCTATTTCCTACCTGGAGCAAACTAACATTCTGTTCATGCACCAACATGAAATGCTGTGAAATTGCCAGTCACAAGCTTTTCTAAGCTTGCCTGGCAGAAAACTTACTCAGGTTTCCCAAACTCCTTCTTCCTTTTTGCTAAATACTAACCTTCTACCTCATTTTAGTACCCATATACATATATGCATGATTAAGTATTAGCCTTCTACCTCATTTAGCATCTATATATATATATATGTATAACTACCTCGTTTTTTTTGTGATAGAGGGAGGGGGAGTGTGGAGAGGAATGTGAATTGGCAGGGACAGATTGCGCCTGCGGAAGACATCGAGCTGTAACGGAGCAGGGCCAGGCACACCTCTCTCCAAGATAACCTTTATCGCAAGGTCACAGACCCCTCTCCCTTCCCCCACATAGTAGTACTTTTCCACTACCCTTAAGAAACTAGTAAGACCCCCTATGACGTGGCAGAGCCCAAAAGGTACTTAAACCCTGTGTTTTAGATAATAAACGCATTTTGACGAATACGCCATGTTGGTGTCTTGCTAAGTCATTCTGCCCGAGCCCCACGCTGCAGCCCGTGGCGGTCGTGTCCTCGCTGAAAACCAGGCCGCCAAGATGATGGCTTAATAAGCCGCAACAGGCTGAGACCTGCTTTTCTGACAGAAGCTGTGTAACTTTTACCATCACCCACACCCGTGAATATTAAATGTATAAAATATAATTTGTGAACTTAAATCAACAGAAACACCGGGATAATGTAAAAAAAGGTTTCTTGTGAGGCTACCATTCAGTTCCTGCCTGAGCTGGCAGCCCCTGAAAACACAGTTTCTGAAACATTTTACTATAGGGAATGCATCTTCCCCTCCCCATCACCAATATTACTTAAATTATTATTATATTTCAGGAATATGAATTAATACACACTACACAATACTATCTAGACAGTGAATCCCAATACCAGGTTCCCGTAATCATGGACCTTTCGTTTCTCAGAAATCCACTCAGCCAACCAACAACCAAAAATCAGGACTACATGAATATGTATTCTAAAAAGAGACAGCAAAACAGACTGATGCCACACACCATGTAGCGAAACACTGTATAAAAGTGGGATGCTCAGAACGCATTTTGTAAACTATGGGGTTACAGTGCAATAGAAGCCATAGCTTAAGTTCACCCAGTGGCGACTCCAGGCTCACACACTGACCTCAATTGTAACATTTCTCAATTGTTCAGCTCAATTTTTTCAATAAAAATTCTTTTATTGATAATTTGGCTGATTTAGTTTATAACACAAACAATATTAGCTGCCAGCACTAAACTTCCCAACTGACAGCCAGGAGTGGAAGGAGAGATCAACTGAGCTACTTTCCAAGAAATTCTGTGATTTTCCAGTTAACCATGCAGCTGTAAAATTGAAGAGTCCAGGCTGGATTATGCAATAAGAGAAAGCCAATATTGTAGGCAGTCAACATATTTCAAAACACACTGGTGAACTTTCTGTGGAATTTCGTCTTCTTTTGCCCTCATGTCCATTTCATTAAAAGTTTTAAACCCACACGGCTGACATCCTCTCAAGGGACTGGTGCTGGTCAGCACTCACTCCTCTGCCATGCAGATGACCCAGTCCCCTCTCACTGGCACGCACAAGCCAAGAGAGATGAACAAAGAGGAGAGGAGAGTTTCTTCAGAGCTCTTCATAATGGACTGGACTGTTCTGACTCTATACAGCAGGATAAAAGGAGAGCGATAACTGTTGTTGTCAAGATGGAGAGGAGCGCTTAAGAAGCCTTTGAAATAAGCAATTTCCCCTCTCATCAGTATCCTCTTGACTGCTAAGCTCCCTCCTTTGTCCCTCACCTGAATGGTGATCAGCAATGCATGATGGCCAAGGGGCAGCAGCTACAAGGGGCAGCAGCAGTTAAGTGACAACACCAGCCGAAACCACTGTGGGAAGGAAAGGCTGACCTCTAAAGACCTTTCCGCCCCATGGAGGAGAAGGAAGGAATGGCAAAGAATGACAGCTTCATTTGTCCTGCCCATTTTGGCACAGGGTATAGGATTTGCCATCACTCATATTAGGTTTACTTGGCATCCCATCTCTGATTCGTCTGAAACGAATTAGAATCGAATATGCAAGTGCCAGGAACCCCACTGCCAAATAAGCTTCCATCCTACAATCCTCAATGATATTTTTGCTTCTGTCCTCAAGGATGAGGGTGAGTAGCTCTTCCACTCTCTGCTTGTTTGCTGTCCTGTCCTCAAACAGCTGCACTGCAACCAAGAAGTTTCTTCCTTGCAAAGTGTGTTGTACCTTCTGGTCACATTGGCCTTGTGTTTCACCCAACTGGCACGTGCCTAACACCACCCTGAGCACAGTCAGAGCTTATATGGAGCTAAAGATCACCACAAATCAGCTTCATTGTCATAGACAAAGAGGGAAAATTTCATTCTTTAAAAAAAACTTAATTTCTCGTTAGGGATACTTCAACCTGTGATACTCTAACATTGCTGTTGAACCTGACTGCATGAGGAAGAGTTCTCCAGAGCTGTTTGCCATGTAGAGATGCTTCACTAATCCAACTCCATTCAAGTACAGAGCATAATCACCAGTGTGTTAACACGTTATTTCAGAAGGGCCAGACTCCCGTCTTTTACAAGTTTTAGAAACTAGAAATAAAGTTTTAAAAAATAAGAAAGGAGTACAGAGAGTTTAAATAAAACCAAACAGAAATTAACAGTCTGTTACTTCTTGTGTGTGGTCATTTTCCTAGGGAAAAATTATATTGGGACAATTCTCTGAACAAAGACATCACGTTACACCATTTGCTCAAATAATTACAAATCATTTAGTTTTCTATCTCAAGGCATCACAAGGGAGTCTTAGCTTTTTAGCACATGCAACTCCCATTAACAATAATGAGAGCTACTCACATATTCAGGATGGACAGTACCTCTCTTGGGAATCTCTCCATTCCTCATATCTCACCTGGGGAAACAATAGAAACGTAACAAAGGCAGACCCTAAGTCAAGGAGGATTCAGACACTGACCTGCCATGACTGATTCTCAGCATTTCTCATCAGTGATTGGTCCCCCAGCTCCTCAGGAAATATTACTGGGATGTTACTCACTATGCTCTGGAGCAGCACACCTGTCTCAAACTCTTCCCCCCTAGAGCTGCTCTTGCTCCAGGCTACACCACCAAGCACATTAGCAATGAGTAAGAATCACTTTCTGGCAATCCTGTTTCTCAAATTCAGCTTAGTGGATCACATCCAGATTTTCAGATGGTGGTTTTTTACTTTGGACTTTTCCAAACGTTGTGTTCACTAATGAATACAGCACAGCAGTCAGCTGGTTTTGCTGGCAGTTTCTGTTAGGGCTGTGTCAATCAACATCATCCTCCTCTGTCTTGTTGGCACCTTGAGAACTGGCATATGCAAAGGACAGCAGAAGTGTGAATCCTTGCTGTACCAGCAAGTATTTAACCCTTTCTCCTCCACCTCCTCAGACCTGTCACCTCTGTAGAGTTCTGATCAAACTGCTCTTCGCAGCTATGCCCATGAGGAAAGTGCATTTACATGTGCTTTACAAGATTTATTCCTGCTTATAATCCAGCAGAAGGTCCAAGAGAAGAAGATGGAGGTGTCACTGTTGAAGCAGAGGACTGGTCATCAGTGGCTTTGAGCTCTATATCCATTTTTTCTGTTGGGAATGAAACCTTTTTCACTGATGTTTCAGCCTCCAAAACAGTGACTGTACTACTTCTCAGCGCTCTGGAGGAATGTTGAGAAGGCAGCCAGTCTTTCTGAAGGGCATTTTAAAAGCAGAAATGCTTGTTAGCCTTGTGTGTCTACACTAGGCCTTCTGTCATATCCCTTCCAATGTCTTTGCAGTCCCTTGCTTTTGTTTCACACCCAAATGCTCGTGACTTCAGCTCACACCAGCAGGGCTGATGGAGAGCACTCTCCCCTCAGCAATAAAGTCCCGCAGTAAAATTCATCAAGCTTGTAATAAATGTTGTATATAATTCGGTTTTATTGTAAATGTTTCTGAAATAATGTAATAAATACACGCTGTACCTTTAAATCAAAAACTCCCCCGCAACTGTCTCAGAAGCCACATACCTCAAGCTGTGCCTGGGCCCACCATACAAGATAGTATCATCACTACTGGCACCCAAGGAAAGGAAATTAAAAAGAGAAGGTGGGTGCACCTGGATAGAGATGGACATTCAGCTTGGATGGGCCCACCAACGATGGGCCCACCAACAACCCACAGCTTAACTACTGATATGCATCTTGTCCATGCTATCTAGATGGTGAATCCCAATACCTGATTCCTGTAAACCTACTCATGGACAGTTCACTTCTCAGAAATCCATTCAGCCGACCAACAGCCAAAAATCAGGACTACATGAATATGTATTTGTCGTCAGAACCTTTGAGAAATTCAAAAACGAACCTTTTAATTTAGTCACAGATTCAGCCTATGTTGCCGGTATAGCTATGAGAGCTGAACATGCTCTCCTCAAAGAAGTCCCTAATCCAAAATTATACCAGTTAATTTCTACACTCATTCATTTAATCTCCCACAGAAAACAGCCTTACCATATCATGCACGTAAGATCACACACTGACCTTCCTGGTCCCATTGCAGAAGGGAACAGGAGAGTAGATGCGCTGGCCATGCCAGCAGAGACTGCAAATGTCCCTGACATCTTCGCCCAGGCAAAGCTGTCACACATGTTCTATCACCAAAATGTACCTGCCCTCATCAAGATGTTCAAGCTCTCGAAAGATCAAGCAAGAGCCATCGTCGCAACGTGCCCAAACTGCCAAAACTACCAAATACCATCTATGGGTACTGGAGTTAATCCCCATGGACTGAACAGCTGCCAACTGTGGCAAACTGATGTGACCCACTTCCCATCCTTTGGGAGGTCCAAATATGTGCATGTGTCAGTTGACACATTTTCTGGAGCAGTGTTTGCATCGGCTCATGCGGGAGAAAATGCCACCCACACCATCAAACACTTTCTCTTGGCATTCTCCACCCTGAGAGTCCCCAAAGAAATAAAGACAGATAATGGTCCAGCCTATGCCTCCCGAAAGCTGAAAGATTTCTTCAATCAGTGGGGGGTAAGACACAAGAGAGGCATACCCGGCAACCCCACAGAGCAATCCATCGTTGAAAGGACTCACCAAACCCTCAAAAGAATCCTCCACCAGCAGCGGAGAGAGACAGAAATCCTGTCGCCCGTGGAAAGACTCTGTAAAGCTCTCTCTGTCATCAACTTTCTAAACTGTACATCATCAGAGCCTGACCCTCCAATACTCCGCCACTTCTCAAATTCATCCCAAGCTAAGCTTACAGAGAAACCACCAGTGCTGGTAAAGGATCCAGAAACACACCAGATCACTGGCCCTTTCAAATTGATTACTTGGGGGAGAGGCTATGCCTGTGTCCAACTGCCATCTGGCCCAAAATGGTTTCCAGGAAAGAACATTAAACCATACCTGAGCCCTGCTAATAATGCTCCCACAAACACAGACAAAAATCCTCCCGAATCAATCACAAGACCTCCTCAAAACCAGACCAGCTCGGCTTGGAGACAGAGACGTCGCCGGATGACCACAGACCAGAAAAAAAACCGTCCCGTCACCCGACAGCAGACGAGACAGAGCCGAGCAAGATGCCCAGAAAAACCCAAGCCATAGGCCAGATATAGTCTGACCAAAAAGTTGATCCCCAGTCTAACACCCCTTTTTTTTTCACCCCAAATTATTCCCCTCCCTTAACCCCTGCCAAACCTCCCTAATCCCCAAAAAACCCTCCCCCTCTCACCACAAAGCTAATCGTTCTTGCTTATATTCCCTCTCAGAACCCCCATCCCTGTTTCAAAGATGAAATCTATCTGCTCTGATGCTGTCCTCATCGCTGCCTGGATGCTCTCCACCTTGCCTCATGCCTGCAGCTGGGTCGTCCCACAGCCTAGCCACAACATTTGGGTAACCCTAGCAAAAACACTCCAACAAGAAAATCTGTGCCTGTCTATGGGAAGCGTAGATAACCCACTTTCTACATGTCTGGTAGGAATTCCCTTTGTAGCAGATGACTGGCCCATCACTAACTCAGAAATCCTCCGCACCACAGGTAAGAGACCCAACCCAGTAGATACTTGGGATGAGTAGACCAAAATTCTGCCAGATGCCAAAGATGAACCCCAAGAATTAAACCTGCTGGAGTCCTCTAAGGCAACATATTGTATCAAATTCTATTTCAGACACAAAAATCAACACTGGCCAGGAATTGACCAGGCAAAAAACACTTACAGAAGAGACATATCGCCAATTAATAAAGCCTACAATAACCATGATTGGTGCAACTATAGCAGTCACATGCTTTCTATGTCCACTCTCCACCCCAAAGTGCTACCCAAAGGGATGTTTTTTATCTGTGGTGACAGAGTATGGGCCGGGATTCCCTCACGCCTCCAAGGGGGCCCCTGTAGCCTTGGTAAGCTTTCTACCCTCACTCCAAACATTACACTACTACATAACTGGAGGAAAACAAAGGTATCCACACGCCAAAAGAGATCCTTTTCAGAGTATGATGCAAACTGTGACAGTCATATTTATAACATACACTGGGTAGAGCGAATTGCAGTTTCTGTGTTCACCCCTTGGTTAGCTGCGCTTAAAGCCCTTGGTGATATACATCACCTGGGGTGCTGGCTCAGTAAGCAAGCCAATGCCACATCTGCCACCTTAAGTGATCTTTTAAAGGATGAAGAGACTACCAGACAAGCAACCCTTCAAAACCGCGCAGCGATTGATTATCTGCTGCTTGTCAATGGACACGGATGCCAGGACTTTGAAGGAATGTGCTGTTTCAACCTTTCTTCACATTCAACATCCATCCGTGCGAACATACAGAAACTAGAAGGATTAGTAAAGGACATAAAAACAGAAAAGTCTCTGGACTGGATTGACAACCTCTTTGGACAATGGAGATTGACAGGATGGGTGGCCTCTTTGGTTAAAAGCGTTTTATGGATTTTCATTGTGATTGTTATCGTATTACTTATGTTCTCATGCCTCCTACGCTGCTTTAAAAGAACGGCTGGTGAGGCTTTTTTACTAAATATAAAAGGAGGAGTTGTGGGGGTGGGCGGAGCCCCAGCTGCCCTGCCCTGGAGAGAGCCAAGCTGAGGAGTTAAGAAAGAATTTTGCAACTTCACCCAGAGCCCCTAAGACAAAAGACAAACTTTCTAGTCACGGCGACCCGTCCGGAGACCCACAAGTCCCCTCGGGATCTTATGTAGATCTGTTACAATCGATTGGTTTTGTACTCTTTCCCTCCCACCCTGGTGTCCCATAAAAACCCCTGGGTTTCCTCTGGTTGGCAGAGGGTACCTCGTCCCTGGACCCCTTTCGCTGGTACCTTTGCAATAAAGTTACCACCTGCGGAAATTCCATACAAGACTTCTCTCTCTCATCACGGCCGGCTAAAAGAGGGGCAAACTCACAAGGGCAGGAGCTGAGAACACTGAGCTGAAATCACTGAGCTGAAAAATCACTGCTCTGCCCTCCTGCTGAGAAAGCCTCTCTGCCAGCTGAGGAGCGCCCTGGCCCCCCAAGAAGCTGTCTTTAGCGAGACATCTTTTGGGTGTGGTTGTGGCTCTCTGGGTCCCAAGCGGCGGACCCCAATACCAGCTGGAATATGTATTCTATGAGAAGACAGCAAAACAGACTGATGCCATGTACTGTGTAGCGAAACACTGTATAAAAGTGGGACACTCAGAGCACATGTTGTGAACTGTGGGGGGCACGGTGCGATAGAGGCCGTGTCTGTGGTTCACCCAGTGGCCACCCCAGGCTCGCACACTGACATTGATTGGGGCATTTCTTGATTGTTCCGTTCAATTTTTCAATAAAAATTCTTTTATTGATAATTTGGCTGATTTCATTTATAACAAGCTTAACCAAATCAACAGATTTTCAATGGGAGACTTGAAATAGTAGCATAAGTTACAGGCTGAACCTCACAAGCTGTTATAAAATTATCACACTTAATTTTTCATTTTTATCAGTAGCCACAGTGCTCAGTAGATAGAAATAACACTGACTTCCAGGGCTGCATCTCCCAAATCCAGGGCTGCCCAAACCAAACCCCTCCCTCGGAATGCCTGCTGTGATGTGCAGCACTGACTCATGTCCCAAGAAGTCCTTCACTTACATAAACTGCTCATCTAAATATATCACTTTCCATGGCCAATGTGGTTGATAAATGGTGTTCCCTTTATTTGTACCATTCCATAGTCATTATGAAACCTGGTAAAGAACTTTCTCCAGAGCAAAGTTAAGCCAGATTCATGCTGCTCCAAAGTGCTGATTCAGCTTTCTGGTTGTTTATCACTTAGGGGAAAACACCACTGTGCAAGTGAAGAGAATAGTACAGGAGGACACCGCAAAGAAGAGAAGCAGTATTAAAAAAAAAAACAAACCCAAAAAACTACTTAGCTTCTCTTTCACTAGTTATCACAAAATCAGAGCTTACTTTAAAAAAATTATTTCAGAGAAAAACAGCTTCCAAGATCACGATGCCATATTAAATTCTTTCCCAAGCTCAATAAACTATAACCTATAAAACCTGTAAAATCCTTACTAGATTCAAGACAGCTCCACATGTGTCTATGGCGAGAAGAATGGAACCTTTGGCTAAACATCTGCTAAATCTTGCCTCTTGGCTGGAACAACTCCCCTCATCCCAACACAGTGTCGTAGCGCTGCTGACTGCAGTCTGGGACTGGAAACCAGTTTGTCTTCACAAAAACACTGCTCTGCCATCGTGCTTTATTACTGCTGTGCCTGCTCAGCCTTTCCCAGCAGTATTGCATGAAGGCACAACTCTTAGGGCAGCTGCACCCCAACAGTGGCATGTAATGGTTCATCAGGGGCTGAAATCACAGAGCTGCCAGCTACAGGAGTATGCACCAAGAGCATCTCCATTTGTACACACTACTCTAGGCTTCTGGAGTCCAGCATCCTTCTTTGTGAGCACCCAGGTTATTCAAAGAAATTGCTGACAACAGTCAGAGAAGTTACAGAAAGTAAATTTGCTTATTTGTGCACTGTATCAGCAATTAAACATTTCCCACTTGACTCTGTAAAACATTTTTAAGAATAATCTCTCCTTAACCCAATAGGCATCTTCCTATTTTGAAGCCACCCTACAACTCTTGATTCAGAAGAAGTGTCCTGTGTTAATACTATTTGGAATAATTTGCTAAAACAGTTCAAAACATGAAATTTTTAAAAAAACTATGCTTGTATTTGCTCAGACCAGCTTTTTATCTTAAAGGAGAAGCCAGTGATTTCACATTGACCTGCAGAGGTGCAGAACTAAGTCACTGATGTTTCCATAGTCTGCTAAGTTTTGTTTCAAAGCACAAGTCTTTATAGCACAAGGAATAGATCTGCTGAATGGGAGGTTTGCCCATCTACACCTTAAAGACGTGCTGGTCCATGACTTGGATGTGAGAAGAAGTTGTATATCTACAGACCAGCTGAATTTCCTACTCTTTAATGACACAATCTCCCCAGCTCAATTCTACTTCCTACTTTGAGATACTTAGGATCCTATATATTTATTTATTAAATTCAGCTATGCCACAAGATGCTTCCCACTTCTTGTGAGCATAACAGATATTTTCATACCTTTTTTAAAAAAAAATAGTTTTTTCTTCTGACAGTCCACCCAATGCCATTTACAATAAACGGGCATTTTCCCCACTGCATCTCTGCACAGCCTTATTACTCTGTAGATACTAATCTCATGGATTTGACTGATTTTTGGCAATAATTTCTTTCCCCACATTGTAAAGCCTTCTATTCTCTGAGGCTGTCCCTAACACTATAAAATATCATATATAACCCAAGTAATTCACCTTGGAGTACAGCAATGCTCAAGATGGTCTGACTTGGTCTTCAGCCTGTGGTGCCCCATAAGCCATGAATACAGAAGCAATTCTCCCTGCATATCACAAGAACCTTCCCTTGCTGGGGTAGATCTTTTTGAAACTGGGAAGTCATCTTGACAACCTACGCAAGGAGACCCTTCAGAAAATTGAGCACTATATCACCATATTTATCCCACACACCTCCCTCCTCTCAGATGGCAAGAGGACAGAAAAACAAAAAGCCGTCTGCATTCTCACAAGACAAAAAAAGATCTCTCACATTGAAAAAAGGAAACACTGGCAATCTGGGAACTCCAGTGCATTAGAAGACAAAAGATAAATTGTGTTCTGTGAATGTCACACGTTGTTGTTATTATCTCTAAGAGGAGGACCCCACTGTGCTAAATGCTACACATGCTCACACTCACAGGCTGTTCCTGTCCCAGAGGCCTCATAAGCCAAGATAAAAGCAGTATTGTTGCCCCCTTTTTATGAAGGGGAAGTGGGACACCAGAAGATTCTGTGACTTGAACAAGTTACTCAATGAAATAGCAGATCTGAGAACTGAACCCAGATCCAAGTCTCCATTTCATGATTTAATCCTCATAGTGTTCAAAATCAATTTTAGTTAAGCAGCATCTAAGCTTCAAATTGGCACCCATGATTATTTATACTTCTACAAAATATTTGATCTATTGTTCATTCCCTCATTCATTTTAGATTCCTGTAAAACTCATGTTTAAGTATATGTCCAAAAGATACATCACAGCCACAAAATAAAACACTTCTACAAGCAGATTACTTTCCACATTCAAATTCAGAGAGTACTGACATCTATCTCTAAACAGGCACTTCAAAAAAAAAAAAATACACCAAAAAAACTCCATTATGTGGAAGTATACACAGTAGCAGTATTGTGCTTCATGGGTGATCACAATTTTGAAAAAAATTATTACAACAATAGAAGAGGAGCGATTATTATGCTGCCCATGAGTACAACATTAAGAATTGAGTTGCTCAAAACTTTCTGAAAAATCAAGGTAGTACAAACCAGGAGTTGAGTACCTAAAAAACCCAACCTAGTAGCTATCCAAGCCAGTGGCTTCAAATTACTGCCTAATTTCATAGTAAGAAATAACTGGTGAAATCACACACTAAGTTACCTAAACATTTATCCATTTAATATCTGAACCTAAATCAATATTTCAAATATCCTGAAAATGCTTTCTTCTCTTGGGAAATAAGAGAAAAAAAGTACTCTAAAACAGAGTGAGGAGGGAGGTAAGTTTTTTGGAGGTGCACAGAAAAATATTAAAAATTCTAAATTTAAAAATAATGTGAGAGCAAACTCACTAATGTAGAGAAACTGAAGAGATGCACACTGTGGAACTGTGACCTTTAGAAGAGTTAACCCTGGGTTTTACAAAAGAGCTAAGGTAGAAGATGACATTTATAAGGCAACAAGGCTAGACAGGAAGCTGTACCCTGGGGAACCATGAAGTTTGTGCAGGGTGAAGAAACTGAAAACTCATAATGAAGTTCCAGCACTTTGGGATGGGGGAAGAACGATAGTCTCGCCAAACTGGATGGCTCCACTAGACTGGAAAATGTCCTCTTTCATAACCCAAGGATTGTGAGAATTACAGCAAGTTCTTCCAATTATTTTAAAGAAAATACTGGCAAAGTGAATTCTATTCCCATCCAGTGGTGTTGCAGCATGTGGCAACAGTGATCATCATGTCTAGGGAGGTTACAGCCGCTGGCGGGGAAACAGACAGGACAAGTCTCTTTGTTAAGCTGGATGATCCATTTTTATTCACCCCACCCCGGGTCAGGGAGGGGATGAGGACCAAGAGAGAGAGCAGGGGCAGGGTCGTGGGTTTTATAGGGTATTGCAGGGGAGGAGTCTTAGGGTTTGGGTCAAAGGAGGAGATAACACAAAGACAGTAAGATCAGATTTCAGCCTCCTCAAAACGGGAGGCCTCCACAACTTCTCCGTTTATAAATGGTTATAACAAGGGGATTCTCAGGAATATGACTTAATAGTTTACAAAACTAAAACGAACCTATACAGTGGGCTTTGCATACCTTCATGAGACAGCAATCAAATTTGATTTGCTCTCAGTATGCAGTGAGAGACTGGAGTTTGGCCATGTTTTAAGGGAGTTTGTCAAAAAAGGTCAGAAGTACTGGAGGAGGGAGCAGAGTTCTCACAGCAGAGCAGACTGCTACTGCATTAACCTGGAGGTCACCACAGTGACCAGAGCAAAGCTCTCACCATGTTTGAGAAAACATTGAATTCAGCTCTTTAGAGAACTGATTGTTATTCATCCCTCTGGAAGAGAGACTGGGAAGTGCCTCCCACTGCAACTCTTGAGACTTAACAGAATAAGAGTTAAATAAATCAATACCAGAAACTGAGATGACACTGAACGTCTTGGATGTGCATGTAAGTGGACTGCTCTTCTCACTGGTGGCACCAAGCCATTCTCCTAACCCAATTTTAACACACTGAACTCTATTTGTTCCTATTCTTTTCTTTGCCTCAACAGTGCATTTATTTCCTCATTTTTACAATGAAAAAAGTACATAGGGCTACTTAATGTTGCCAGATGCTGTATTTGGCAAACTGGGAATAGTAAAACTATGTTGGATTACTGAATCTGCTCAGAAAAATTTCCCTGTTTACATCCGACATTTCAACTTGGTCTGTTCTGACAGGTTTCTGGCTTTTCAGCAAGAAACCCTAAACCAAATATTTTCAAACACTACCTCAAGAAAATTAAGTTTGCAGAGTTTTTCTTTGGAGAAGCCTTCTTTAAAAATAATTTTAAAAACCCAAACCAAAAAACAACAGGGAAAACAAACAAACACCTCAGACCAACACACCAAAACCCCCAACAACCAAACCCACAAAGATTGTTTTCTCCTCCTCAAAAAAAAATAGACCATTTTCTTGTTAAATGGCTTCAAGGACTAGCAAACTAGAGAAATTTCAAGTAACTCTAGAGAGTACTACTAGGAAAATCACCCTTCCCATGCAAATTTCTCTCCAGTATCAGCAACCCTGTATCTTTATCTACCACTGAATGAAAGTACACATGGAAATTAACAGAAATTTCTGCCAACGTGTTCCCTTTCTCCAGGGAATGCTGCAGCAGTTCAAAATCTGCCTTCACTGCTGCAATGCTTCAGTCATTATCTGGATAGTAACGTAATTCTTTCATTACCACATTTGAGAGAAAGATCGCTCATTTCTCTCAATCTTCTCCTTGGTAATATATCACCCAGTGTTTAGGAGGGAAAAAATAAGAGAGAAACATTGTATTCTCCCAGGGAAAGTCAGATCTGGGACACTGCTAGGAAAAAAAAATGGTCCCATTATTACCATTGTGTCTAGCTTTACACTTAAGGGAGAAATATGTCTGAATAGTTGGTTCCATCAGCAATGCAGATAGAGGAGAAATTCCCACAGTGTAAGTCTTCACACACTTAGAGAACATGACCACACACAATACACATGACATTGGAGAAGACCAAAGCAGCCTCAGGAAGTGTCCCTGATTATTTTTGGCTGATTAGGGACATATGCCAACAAGCCTGGAGTTGTTGAGGGAAGCTCTGCAACTTGGGGAGGTCAAATTTACATAACACAATTAAAGATATCGAGTTGTTTGGGTCCATATAAAACTCACATTCAGAACAATGTAAGGTACAAGTTTAAGACAATTTAGTTGTTTCAGACCAGTTCAACCAAGGGACAGCTTTATCTTTCAAGTTGAATATGCAGGAGAGAGATTAAAAGTCAGTTACTAATGTAAAAAGCTAATTTACATTAACACCATCCACTTATTTTGGAATCAAACCACACAGACTTCAATCAGTTAACAGCAGTTTTGGAAAACTGCATTAAACCAGCATGAATATCAGGCCTTGAAACAAAATACTGCCTACTACTTTTTTCAAAAGTCACCACACAGAGCTAAATATTTTTGGGTCAAATAAACCACCTGAAAAATAACCGCACTGAAGTTAGCAGGAATTTGCCAAGTTGGTGCTCTTTCCAGAAGAGAAGCAGAATTGCCCATTCCAGGTGTGAAGGCCCAGTCATCCTCAATCCCAAAGGCTTCCATGAGCTCTGCAATGGGGTGAAACATGCACCTCTGGATTGCTGATGGTATTGCCTCCGAGGGGAAGCTTTACCCTGGAGACAACCAGCTGCCAGCACCACCTCAGTGGTGGGCCAGGAGTGCCAAGGGATGCCTTGAGAACAGCTCACCTCCACAAGGACTACTCACTTCTCTCCAGCCAGCCAGCCCAATAAAAAGGTATTATATTTCCCTGCAAATCATTCAGACTTCTGTAGAGAAGCATTAAAAAGAGCCAGAGTGGTTAAAAAAAAACCCAACAAGATAAACTAAATACAGTACTTGGAGAAAAATGTAAGGCTTCCTGTAGATTAAACTGAATCTTTTTACATAATAGATCACTCACAGCTATTCGTAAGGAAGCGACACAGCTGCTGCAGATCTTAAGTTATTGTAGCAGAGGTTCACTTATGTAAATGTTTTCTGACAACTCAGCTGCTACTGAAAACATTTTTGAAGTTATCAAAAAGAATTTAAAGTATTTTCCACTCTAGTCATGTTTTATTTGCACAAAGACACTACCAGAACTGTTATGCAAAACGATCCCTTCTGCAGGAGGCCCAAGGCCAGACAGCAGTGCTTTCACATACACCAAGAGGAGTGCTGTGAGCCCCAGCACTGCTCTCCCAGCCCGCTGCCCTCAGACAGCAAGCAGCAAGGTTTCACATTTGGAATGATCACACTGCACAGCCCAATGCAGTCCCCACCCCACGGATGCCCTCTCAGCCCATGCCCCACGCTGTGCAGGCTGGGCAGCGGGGCCAGGATAGCTTTCCCATCCCTGAGGTGCCAGAGGTGACATTGTGCCAGTTCAGTCCACAGGTGTGCTGAGAGAGAGCCCAGCCACACCTGCAATCAGCACCTTAAAACACAGACAGCAGCTTGACCTCAAAGGCCACATCTATTTCTTGGCATTGCAAAGCAGGAATATTACATGGCCTGGAGGTGCTCTATTAGCACATGTACTTTATCTACTGTCACAAATGCATCACCATTTAGCTGCAGTTTCTTTTGGAGCTTATTTTGCTCTCCAGACGTTTAAACTGCATAATATTTTTTTTTACTGTTAAGCAGATACAAGAAAACATCTATTAAGTGAAGACTATATCAGTTGAAGATAACTAAGAGCAGGCCATTAGTGGCTTGTTAACTCTCGAGCAATCCTCCAAGAATCACTAGTGGACTCACCAGATCCTATTATATTCTGTGTTTGAATCTCAGGTTTGAGACAAAAAGCTTTGTGCAGACATGTCTACAGCCAGCTTTCCCTACTGGGTACACATCCAAGTCACCTCAAGCATGCAAGACATAGTATTTTACTGCTAAGGTCAGCAGGAATTCACATTATTAAAAGGAGCTTCACTGAACTCTGTTTCAGGTGGTACAAGAACTTAGTGCTTGAGACTTGATACCAGTTGGCTGGGTTTTGCCCAAATAACACACCCTTTGAGGGGGAGTAGGAGCATTTAAGGGAAAGGATAGGACAAGTTGCCAGGAGACCATGTCTGAGGTACAGAAGCTGCTTGACAGCTCCTCAACCACATAATTCATTCCTCTTCTCAGAGCTATACAGGGCAGATCTCACAGCACAACAGATCTTCAGGGCAACCTGCTTTCAGAGTTCAACACCACATTGCACTAGGGATGCGTAGAGAAGTGTAAAAGACAACTGGACATATGTCATGGGTTGTGGACCATTAACACCTCCCTGGACTATACCCTCCCCAGAGCAGTGCAGCTGCATTCCATCATCCTATTGTGAGATGCATCACATCCCCCTGGCAGTGGGGTGGGGGCAGGCAGTTTCTACCTGGAATAAACTGAGACACAGGGACATGAAAGTTGCTAGCTTCACCCGATTTCTGGGAGGAAGACCGGACCTCATCTCACCATCACCAGACCCCTTCTTACCACCCCTGGACCCTTTTGCTACAGGATCATCTCTACAACAGAACCACATCTGCCACTCCAGGAGGACTTACTTTTGGACTGCTTCCAACACCCTGACCAACAGGGTGTCAGGTTATTCCTTCTGACTCTGTCAGGGTTTTCCAAAATTGTTGTTTGTTTGTTTGCTGGTTTGGTTGGGTGGTTTTGTTTTTCTACTACATTTGTATTATTAATATTCCTAATAAAGAACTGATATTCCTATTCCCAAATCTTTGCCTGAAAGCCCTTAATTGCAAAATTATAATTTGGAAGGGGTGAGGGGTTTACATTCACCATTCTAAGGGAAACCCCAGTTTCCCTGGCAGATACCTGTCTTTCCAAACCAAGACAACGTATTTTCAGCACCATCTTCTGACCAAAGCATCCAATTAAAAAATCATAGACTACAGAAAAAAAAAAAAAAAAGACTAGTTACTCTGTGTGTGTACTCACATATTAACCCCATTTCTGCAAGTTCTTGTTAGACTAACAGAATTATTAAATGCACTTTTAGTTGGTTCATTTTAACTATTTGATTTCTCTGTATGGGTAAGAAATATTTAAAATACCCTTCACTTCACCAACACATTGGGCAGGTCATACAATCCTGGAGACATGAAACAGATTCTTCCCTCCAGAGAAAAAAGCATTTAAATTAAGGAATGGTCTGTACTGGAGCACACTCTCTCCTGACTACACAAAGGAGTGTGAGGAGATAAACCCTACAGATACTCACAGTTTTTTCCTCTGCTGTGTGGACATAGACATGTGAGTTTGAAAGCTCTGGCATTGCAGCTGTGACACTTATTTTCTATAAAGGATCACCTTTATATGCTACAGAACTTCAGTAGCTCTGCAATAGACATAACTCCAACTTCCCACACGTAGCTGGGATAAAATATTGATGCTACTCAAGTCCAGAATAAAACTGTATGCCACTGATTTCAGTGGCACCTGGATTTCACACTAGTTTTGGAAGGGTTCTCATTTTTGGCTGGCAAGATTTCAACCCTTTTTAATTCCCAGAAGCTCAAGCACAAATCCCTCTTCTCCTCCCACAGAGCTGCACTGAAACTCCCCAAGCCCCTCTAGGCAGCAGCAGAGCAAACCTCTCTCTTGAGTTATGGAACCAAAAATGTGTATTCTATTTCATCTGTTGAAAGCAGCTGGGGAGATGTTTTTCTTTATCTCTTGTAACTCTGAGGGGAGAGGGGCAGACGCCTTCTGATAATGGGCCAGCTGTTAAAACCAGGTGGGGCAGTGTTTCTTATCTTTCACCATCCATACTCCCTCCGGGGGATATCTTCTGCTAATGGGCCATTAAGGCTCACCAATGACATTACACATTACATCATCCCATTGTGAGATGCTCCACCTAGTGGGGGGGAGACAACCATTCCTACCTAGATAAAAACTGAGATGTAGGAACATGAAGTATCTGGTTTCACCGGATACCCGGAGGAAGACCGGACCCTTCTCACCATCACTGGACCCTTTTTTTTTTTCTCAGGATCATCTCTGCTCCAACAGAACCACATCTGCCACTCCAGGAGGACTTACTTTTGGACTGCTTCCAACACCCTGACTAACAGAGTGTCAGGTTGTAGCTCTGACTCTGTCAGGGTTTCTAGTATTGTTGTTTGTTTGTTTTACTACTACATTTGTATTGTTAATATTCCTAGTAAAGAACTGTTATTCCTATTCCCAAATCTTTGCCTGAAAGCCCTTAATTGCAAAATTATAATAATTTGGAGGGGGTGAGGGGTTTACATTCTCCATTCCAAGGGGAACTCCAGCTTTCCCTGGCGGATACCTGTCTTTCCAAACCAAGACAACCTCCTTGGGAAGACACAGGGCTTTGGTTGCAGGAGATCCCCACCTCCTCCAAGCATCTTTTAGCTCCAGAAAGGCCAATCTGTAAAAATCTTCAAACTTATCAAGAACAGACATCCCCTGAGCTTGGCCTTTCCCCTCAAGCTCTGTGTATCACTGCCCACAGCACTCACTCCTGGCTTTTCCTGCAATTCAGTCAAGGGAGCAGAGCCCTGGCACAAGCCCAGGCAAGAATCATCCCTGGTAGGGGTCAGTCAGCTTGGATCTCACCATGTACTATTACTAACCATGTGAAAGATCCCCTCCAAAACTTCCTTTAACAGTTCCTGCTTCACATGTGTTACATCTTAAGGCCCCCATCACAGTCCATTCAGTAGGGAGCTGCCATCTGTGCTGGTTTGAAAGCAAAACCAGTGAGACTCCAAGTCAGAAATATAATTTAATAGGAGAAAAATAAAATAAAATAAAATAAAATAAAATAAAATAAAATAAAATAAAATAAAATAAAATAAAATAAAATAAAATAAAATAAATGCAATAATACAACCTGACACCCTGTTGGTTAGGGTGGTGGTAGCAGTCCAGATGAAGTGGTCTTGTTGAAGCAGTGATCCTGTAAAAAGGTCTGGTAGCTCTTGTCCTCTGGGAATCCAGTGGGTAAAGGCTCCTGTCCTGTCCCAAATCCCAGGTTATATCCAGGTGGGAATGCTTGGCTCCTCCCCCTGGGCGGAGCATCTCACAATGGGCTGATATAATTCTATGAGTCATGCAGTGGGTCCTTGATGCCCATTAAACAGCGATAGCTCCTGGAGGGAGTTACCTATGAGTCATGTGGCAAGGCATTGATGGCCCATTAACAGAAGATAGCCTGGAGGGAGGGGGCAAGGGAAACACTGCCCCACCATGGTTTCAACAGCTCATGAAGATGGTGATAGAATACATACTTTGGGCACATCTTACATTGTAACCTAGGACACATCACATACAACAGGACAGCAAAAGTCATTGTTTGAGGCAAAAAAAGGTCCAAATTACAAAGCACTTTCAAAGACAGAACATGCAGCAGTTCCCAGGGTTGAGATAGGACAGCAGAGTCCCTTTTGAGTCCCAACTCAGCCTGCAGGAGCATGGGTGACAGTCCCCAGAGCCTCTCCTCAGCTCCCCGTGGTGTCTGCAGTGGCAGGGAACAGAGATGCCTCAGGAACAGCTCAGTGCAAAGCACCATCCAACACTCAGCCCCACCAGCCCTGGGCTCTGCCTTCCTGACCTGGCCCTGTCACCTCTCCTTCTGCACAGGACAGCCCAGCAGCCCTCCCTTGTGCTCCCCACCTTCCCTTTGGCAGGATCTCGGAGCAGCTGTGCCACACTGAGGACGTGATTAGCCCCTTCCTGAACCCTTTTCAGGCTGCTGCCATTGATGTGTCCCACAAATGTATTCCACTTCACTTGCCAAAAACATACAGGAGCTACAAAAGAGGAAGATATCTTTCAACAGCTCCTAAAATTACTTTTGGTCCTTTCCCTAAAAAGCTGCAACATAAATTAGGGCAGAGATGGGCTGCTAAGGGAAGCTCCTTTGTCCCTGTTATGTTAGAAGAAAAAAATAATTGTTGGCTTTCCATCAGCCAGCAGGAACAACTGCTGTGGTGCCATGCCAAAAGGGTTTGCACCTCTCTGTACTTCTTTATGGACAGCTATGATCTTCTGTTCTCAGAGTCAGTGTTTTTTATTATGGCGTGTATCAAAAGAGCACCATTGTTTAGAATATGCTCCTTTTTCATGTTGGAAGGGGAAAATGACAGGAACACAGGGGCTCAAAGTTTGGAAGATGAAAAGGCAAACACAATAAAGACAGTTGTCTCTGAGCTTACAAGCCTCTGACATGTCACAACTGTAAGTACTGAATCATCTCCTTGGTGTACCTTGTGAACCACTTTCACTTCAAAAAATAAAGCACCAGGATTCTTTATGTCTTGACAAAATCTGCAGTGCCTGGCATTGAGCAGTGTCACATTATTTCCCTTGCAGGTGACCTGGGAGGGGTTTTCAGAAAATTGATTTCTGTTTACTTTTATATGTTTCTTTACAATGGACAAATAAAGTCTGAAGGACCCTCACCTCCCTCAAAATCTCCTGTTCTCACTCACTGCCCTCCAACTGCTTTATTTCTCAATAGCATCAGGAACTCTGAACACAGGCTCATCCCTCTGCGTTGACTGGTATCATGCTCATAGTGTGAATTTTACAAGTTGAAATAAGTGCTAGGAACACCTAGCCCAAATGTACCTTACCCCCAAGCAATTCTCCCAGTAATACACTTGACATACAAACTAAAAGGCCATCAGCTGACATCCCATGCCCAGCCAGCTGCAGTAACAAGGTGCACAGCTCATGCAGGAGAGAGAAATTAGAAGACTCCTGCCTTTGCTTCCAAGCAAGAGACATTACAGATGTGTTTAAGCTTCAGCAAGCACACTCAAGTCCACTAACAGAAATATCCAGAAATCAGAAATTTCACAACTTCTAGATTTTACCTGGACCTTAATTATTTTTGCATCCATATGAGTATGAGGCAACACTGGCCTTCTCTCCCTCTCTCCCCCAGAAGGCTCAGAAAGAAGAGCTCTGAATGCACAGACCACACCAGAGACCATCACAACAGCCTGGGTTTCACTCCAGTGCAGCACACAGAACCCATTCAAATCCAATATTAACATGATGAGCACATTCTGAGCTTCTGCAGCAGGTTTCTAGAGGAAAACATTCTGCCTTGATATCAGAATTTCCAATGACAATTAAATCACCATATTCCTCAGCAAGTTGTTCCAATGTTATGCACTACTAAAGTGAAGATGAATCTTTTTGACCCTGTGTATTCCTGTCTTGAGGAATTGGACTGTATTGTGCCTTTCTTTGGAAGATCAAAGAGCCCTTTATTATGAAACACCTGCTCCCACATAAAAAGGTGCAAACCCTGAGCATCCAACAGGGCCTTAATTTGCTCAATTCGGAGGTGCCTCACCTGGTCTGGATCTACTGCTGTGCCCTTCTTAGAGGGAAAACATCGGTGCAGGGTAGCATTGCAGCAGAAATTAATCCACTAATCCCATTCCTAATACTGGCTGCTAGAACTTTCCAAGCATTAAAAACACACAAAGACCTCAGTCATTAGTCAGACCTTTACTTTTATAATCAAGCAGAGAGGCAGTGGGGTTTGTCAGCAATATACAAGTCCTGGTCCCTGACCTGTTTCCTCGGTTATTGGCATCTCTTCTCCTCTCATCCCTCCTGGAGATGGAGTCACGGCCATTTGAATCTGCTGCCAGTCCATATTGCCAGTACACCTTTAGGCAGCATCCTTCCTCAGGGACCAAGCTGCCCACGTCTAGGTCTGGGCACTGCTTCCCTATCCACACCACCATGCCCAAACGTTCTCTCGCAGCTGCCAGTTCCCCGTGCCACTCCAGAGATAAGTTATTAACTGGGCACCACCAGCTCTCCCCACTTTGGTTTGCAGGGGCAGCTCCTGCCTCTCATTATGGGTTTACCCTTGGCCTTCCCAGCAGTGAATGGGGAGCTCAGAGGCACAGCCCTGGTGGTTCCCCACACCCCAGCAGCAGAAGGCAGGAGCTGCAGTGGAGCAGGGCCCCAACACTGCTGGGTCACTGGCCCAGGGCTGCCCACAGAGCCTGGCAAGACTCCCCCAGGTGACCAGCTGAAGGAGTTCTGAAAGCCAAAACGAAGCCCAGAGCACTATCTATCTAACTGGTAATTACTTTCTGGTGAAGACTGAAAAATGGGTCATTAAAACCATATTAAACTGTTTCCATTAATACAAAAACCTGAGTTACATTTTTTTTTCCTCACAGAGCCATTATGTTCCAAACACTCTGCATGGATGATTTATTTAATAACAACCACATGCAATAGCAATTTTAAGGGCCTGTGTACTTTTTTAACCAGGAAACCTAGCTTGCAATAATTATCATGTTTTCTGTTAGCCACCCTTCCCACTGCTGTCATAAACCCGCTCCTTTCCAAACACTGCCTTCCTAGTTGCACATAAAAGCAGCACAATCCACTGATACAATTAATAACACTGAATATTTAGGTCAACATCAGTTCTATTAATTTTATCTCTTAAAGACTCACACATTTTCTTAACAAGTCTAGCCCTTTGGGGGGTTAAACCGTAATTTGCAGTCTGGTTGTGAGTCCCTATCACATAATAGATCAATTAGGTTGAACACTCTAGTATATTAATCTTATTCACACATAGTAAAGGCAAATGTGGCTAATTACTGTATTACAATATTGCCTACTGTCTTGGTTTGGAAAGACAGGTTTCTGCCAGGGAAACTGGGGTTCCCCTAGAATGGAGAATGTAAACCCCTCACACCCCACCAAATTATAATTTTGCAATCAAGGGCTCTCAGGCAAAGATTTTGGGGATAGGAATAACAGTTCTTTACTAAGAATATTAACAATACAAATGTAATAGGAAACAAAAACCACCCAACCAAACAAGCAAACAAGCAAACAAACAATTTTGGAAAACCCTGACAGAGTCAGAGTTACAACCTGACGCCCTTCCGGTCAGGGTGTTGAAAGCAGTCCAAAAGTAAGTCCTCCTGGAATGGCAGATGTGGTTTTGTTGGAGCAGAGATGATCCTGTAGAAAAGGGTCCAGGGGTGGTGAGGAGGGGTCTGGTGATGGTGAGATGAGGTCCGGTCTTCCTCCCAGGAAATCGGGTGAAAAACTAGCAGCTCTCGTGTCTGTGAGTCTCCGTTTATCCAGACAGCAAAACTGCCTGCCCCCGCCCCCACTGCCAGGGGGATGTGATGTATCTCACAATAGGATGATGGAAATGCAGATGCACCACTCTGGGGGGGGAGGTACAGGCTGGGAAGGTGCTAATGGCCCATTACTCAAAGGTATCAGGCCTCTCCCCCCTTGAGTTACCAGAGATAAAGAAAAGCATCTCCCCAACTGCTTTTAAACAGATGAAAATAGAATAAACAAACCCTGGCTCCACAACCCAGGACACCTACTTTTTGCAAATATGTATTAAGGAAAAGGGGAGTTTACTACATTGAATGATCAAATAAAAGTATCTTTATATTAAACTGACAGGGAAGGCGAATGCCTATATTAATCCATCTTATTTTTCCTAAATCGTTATCCATTGGAAAATCTGTCATTACTAATGTGCTGTATCTGTAGAAGAGGCTCTTTCATATCAAGAACTCAGTATTTCCTTTCAAAGCATGGTTTGCCTGTCATGGCATTCTACAAAACACAGTAGTGAGATTTCTTTTGCCATAACTATTAGCTTTATTTTTGTACTTTTCAGTTATGAACTAATGGTAGGATTTCAATGGCTTCAGAGAAATGCAGGTACTGATCCAAGTCTAATTTCTGTGCCTCTCCCTGCAAACTTGCATGGCCAGAGGGCTTGTCTCTACGACGATGAAATTAATTGAATTCAGTTTTTAAACTACTAAGTTAATCAAGATTGGCACAACAGCTAACTGGCCAGTGGAAACCAGGAAGAATCATGGTCAGCATTAAGTTTACCCGAGGCAAGCTGAGGTGAGCCTGCGCAGGATTTGTCCTTGTCTGCTTTCATTAATTAGCAGGTACCACTTAATTCATCCATAGGCTCATAATAAAATGGGACATAAAAAGTACTGTAAGAAGTCACCTAGTCTGCCTCGAGGCACCATGAAAAATTAGTTTAGATGTGACTAAATATCCTAGCAGAAATCTAATTCTATTCCTTGTTCTGCCACTGATCTGCTGTGTGACTAAGTTCCTCTCCCCCCACTGTGGTGATCTCCCTGGCCCCATCTCATTTAGTTCCCACTCCAGACCCCAAAGGGAGGAATTCCCCCTCCCGCCCACGTGGCACCGGCACAGTGGGGCTGATGGAGCTCTAGGCATTACTGCAGTCAGATGTTACACACTATTAGGAGTGAAGACAGGGCACAAATTAAGAGGACGGCTGCTTAGTCCTTCCCTAATGTTTTGCACATTTGAAATTTCCAGCAATAGCTCACAAGCTGTGAATTTCCTAAATTGGAAACCAGGCCAATAAAAATAAAGACAGAAATCTAAATGCTTGGGCTGCTGCAACAGAAGTCTTATATGAAACACCTGACAAAAACAGAGATTAATTTGCCCACATAACAGACAGTAAATTCAACGAAAACATGTTACTTTGGAAAAAAAACCCAAAAACCAAGGAATAAAAAAGTGTAATTTCTTCTGTCCTGCCACAGCATATAGAACATCTCAGATCTCAGGATCATTTCACAGGACACAGGTGAAAAACAGGTTCCTCGGCTTTTTTAAGAGCACAGAAAATGTGTTTATGCTAAGCACCTACTCATCCCAGAAGCCAGTTGCTCCAAGACAGTCCCTCACCACATGAAACACGCTGGTGTGTGATTATTTATACAGTTCCACACACATGCACACTCCCACATAGGGGAAAGAGGCTGAACCATGGAGGATGCAGGAGCCAAAATGCTGATTTCCTGTCTTGGGCTGACATCATTGGTGTACTATTTGCTATTGGAAACCTCCTTGCTTAGAAGCATTTCCCAGACTTCTTGCATCTCTTCTCTGCAAAATTTGGGAAGCTAAACTGTTTTCAGGTGATCCACAAAATAAAATGTTCCATAATTGACTCTGCTAAGAGCTTATACAGCTGCATGAATTATAAATTATTATTTCTGCCTTGAAAAGTATTATTACATAGTCTGAAACTACTCTTAGTCTTTTCCATGCCTAGAACTGTTCCCAGCTAGAGCTGGTTCGCACATGTTGCTGTTCCATAAGCAAATCTTATTTCTTAAGTGGGTATTCAATACTTAGGGTTCCCCTTCTCACCTCATGGGCCCCGAACTTCAAATCCTCTCTAGAATTTTTTAACTGCCAAGTTGAAGGAATGCATAGCCAGAAACATCCAGATGTTTGTTATAAAGTATCCAGAATGAGAATAACAATGGAGAAAAAATTCCTATTTTTTTACAACAGAATCAAATCATCTCTGTGTTCTAGTTACCAAAGTCAATTATTGAATTAAAACTATTCCTTTTGTTTAATAGGGCAATCTCAAAGAAAAATCAGTCTCTCAGTTCTAGGAAATCTGTGCAAAGGACCACATTTTTGTCCTTGGTTGGATCAAACTGTACTAATCAATAGTTTAATTGCATCATATGGAGCCAACACTTGGAATAATTATTTTGACAACAGCATAACTAGCAATAGGATTATTGACTTCATAGCGCCAGAAGTTCCCAAGAAGCCAGACTCACACTATTCAAAAGAACAATACTTAGGGATGCCTGGAGTGAGGAAGAATTCTCCAGGAGAATCTCAAACAAGAAAGTGATATATTTCCCATTTCTACTGCAACTGCAATCTGGAGTGCATGGTCAGTACTCAGCAAGTAAGAGGATGAGGAAACAGAGGAGCTGGAGTTGACTTATTTCCACCAGTGTCCAGCATGAAGGGAGCAATCAGCTCTGCCAGAATTATGATTCCAGACAATACCTACTCTCTTCAAAATACAGCAGCATTTGGGGAACACCAAAGGCATTCCAGAGCCACAGCCAGTGGGATAAGGCTTGCTCATACCACAATCAAAGAACTATTAGGCTTGCAGGTTTTTGCCTTGGCTATATTAATCTATACTTCACCTATTTTTTCCTTCACTATTTTCAAATAAAGGGTTGTCCTGGGTTGTGGAGCCAAATATGTGTATTCTATTTTCATCTGTGGGAGAGAGGACTGATGCCTTCTAATAATGGGCCGTTAGCACCCCCCCCCCCCCCCCCCCCCCCCGGCTACTATACCCCTGCCCCCAGAGCAGTGCATCTGCATTTCTATCACCCTATTGTGAGATGGATCACATCCCCCTGGCAGTGGGAGGGGGGGGGGGGGGGGGTAGGCAGTTTTGCTGTCTGGATAAACGGAGACACAGAGACAGGAAAGCTGCTAGCTTCACTCGATTTCCTGGGAGGAAGACTGGGCCCCTTCTCGTCCACTGGATCCTTCCCACCACAACTGGACCCTTTCCTACCACCACTGGACCCCTTTTACCATCACTGGACCTGGTTCTTCTACAGCATCATCTCTACTCCAACAGAATCATGCCTGCCACTTCAGAAGGACTTACTTTTGGACTGCTTTCAACACCCTGACCAGAAGGGTGTCAGGTTGTAGCTCTGACTCTGTCAGGGTTTTCCAAAATTGTGTTTGCTTGTTTGGTTGGGTGGTTTTGTTTCCTATTACATTTGTATTGTTAATATTCTTAGTAAAGAACTGTTATTTCTATCCCCAAAATCTTTGCCTGAGAGCCCTTGATTACAAAATTATAACTTGGCAGGGGGTGAGGGGTTTACATTCTCCATTCTAAGGGAAACCCCAGTTTCCCTGGCAGAAACCTGTCTTTCCAAACCAAGACAGGGGTTTTAAAGATTTGCCTTTGTTCTGTGCTGCATATTATTTTAAAGTATGCACCAGCCATCAACAAAGCATAAATTTTAAGACTCCAAGGATCCAGGCATATCAATAATCCAGGAAACAAAAGACAACTCATACAGAATAGACAGGAGACAAATTTGGAGGTGCAAAGTATTCTACAGCAGAAAAATTAACACTCAAAAGGGAGTGTAACTAACATAAGGGTTCACAAGGAACTGTAAGAGTTAATACTATCTCCCTCCATTAAGCACATCAAGAGTGTTCTTTTCCTAATGAGTTAACCTCTTATTATTCAAGTTTATGGGGACATATATTTGTTTAACCCTATAGCCTCAGGAGTCAGAATTTCCTGGTGTTAATTATATGGCATATATTCACACTTTATGCTAGTAATGTGAAATGACAATTCCTGCCAAACCTTGAAACCAGAAATCTCCAGCAAACATCAGCCTGCTTGACAGAAGAAATACACCTGAAGGTTGTAATTCCCCATGGTTCATGTAGTCCAATTCCTGCAGGGCAGTGGACAACAAGCTTAGCACGCATCTTGCTCCCTAAAGCCAGCTCAGACTTGTGTAAATTGAATGGGCACCAGAGAGAGCTTCCCGGAGAGCAGAGCAGCATTACCTTCCCTTTGTCAGGAAAGGGAAGTAAGCCAGACACATCACACACCAGTGTAGAAATTCCACCTGGGAATTTCCATTTTAACTCAAATGTGTATGGAAGTGACTGTGTGTGCTCAGGACATTGCCGTAACAACCCTACCAGAGCTCAAATTTGTTTTGCTGTTTTGGTCTTTTTCTTTCAAGAGAATTTAGCAGGAAGAGCAGAACCTGTCCTGTAACAAGATGTCCAGCAGCACCAGAGTGCTGCTTTAGGCACTCACCAGGGAATAGATATAGGATCCCAAGGGACACAAGAAAGGGTGTGCACATGGGACATGCACACACACAGATAGTGCTAGCTGTTGAAGGAACACACTGAGCTCTGCAGAAACCTCCTCCCTGAGATTTTGCACATAAAAGCAGACATTGGTAAATGCAAATGTCTTCAGAGCCAAGGTTAGCCTGGTGGTTCATTTGTCTGTTTAATGATCATACAGACCCAGAAGAGCATAAAGCCCATGACAGTAGCACAACCTGTATAAATTTACAGGACAGATACACAAACTGTAGTAGTTCCCCCAAAAGCCATCTCCTAAAAACAGCCTCTTGGACCATTTATTGTTATCCCAAGAGAGAAACATTAAGTCACAGTTTCAGGGTGGAAGCAGACAGACAAATATCCTAATTTTTAATTGTTTAATTCATGATGTAAATCACTGTTTAAACAAAAAAGTTGTCTCGTGTCCGTGATTCAGCATCTCCCCTCCACCTTAATTCTCTGCTAGATCTGGGCACTCAAAAAGAAGGAGGCTATTTGCAGCAACACAGTGGTTAACAGGAGGCTGAATTTCCACTTCACAACATGATATCTTGAAATGACAGCAAAGAAGAATGAGTTGCTACTAAAACAGGAGATCGAGTCCAAGTGCCATGAGTACATGACAATGCAAACCCTGATCTCCTCTGGATCAGGAAAGAAGCTGTACTTGACTCTCTGGAAGTTAAACTACACCCTGGGTCTTCCTTTGCTATTTTAGGCTGCAGACAGGATCACCCAGATGACATTTAGCAATCAAACTTTATTTCTCTTCCAATAGATGGAAGGTACACACACAAGCTCCTTTCAGTCAAATCATGGAGATGTTCCTAGGCCTGGAAAGGGAAGACTGCTCCAGAGTCCCACCAGCACAGCAGAGCAGCAAGTCCAGTAGGCACCTGCTTAGGAAGGTCTCACAAAGTCAGTGTCCTTCCACCCACATACAGATCAGCTGAGCCTACCATCAACCCTACTACTGCCCTCCTGCTTATTGCAGTGAATAAATTTATCAATAATTAACAGCAAGTCAAGAAGATGAATTGCATTTCTGTAGGGCCCTTCCTCTGAGGAGCTCATTAACAACACAAAGCCTTGCAGAGCCATTGTTCTCCCATTTCACAGACAGGGCACTCCATCACACTCAGCAGGGGAGTGACTCCTCCAAGGGCCCCGGAACAACCCACCAGCAAGAGAGGCCAATGCTGAAAACCCATGCTGTACCCACCAGGCTGCACTTCACTTTGGGGGAAAAAAAAAAACCAAGAGCACAGGCTGCCTCCCCAGCCACCTTAAGAGTAGTGATTGCCTTCAAAGCTCTCCTCCTGTGAAAGGTGCAGGTCCCTTTTTGCTGTGTAACACTGAAAAGACAAGATTTTTGGGGTGGCAGGCAAAGTCAAGCAAAAGGGGAAAGTGGTTATTTGTGAATAACCATATAGCTATGCATGGCTTGT
The DNA here is from genome assembly GCA_027886175.1 of Phylloscopus collybita. Taxonomy (NCBI): domain Eukaryota; kingdom Metazoa; phylum Chordata; class Aves; order Passeriformes; family Phylloscopidae; genus Phylloscopus; species Phylloscopus collybita. The sequence goes on from JAJNNQ010000057.1 coordinate 9,573,085, forward strand.
GAACCATGGTTAATTCAGTACCCACACGTGCTCATTAGAGCTATTCATATGCCTACTGCAATCAGCTTGTTTACACACTTACCAATGACAACTTTCAGATTATTACTTTAATTAAGAAAACCCCTTCATTCATTGGGATTATATCACCAAAACTCCTTTTCCACGGGAGGAAAACTAGTATTTACAGGAAGACAAGGAGCTGAGCTAGTCACTACAGCTGCCAGTTGCTACATGAAGTTCATGCTTCAAGGATAAGGAGGCACAGGGAACCAACACCAGGTTCCTCCACCATAAGCAGCAGGAGACAGGAGTGTAATGAACCAACTCTCAGTTATTGAGGTGGAGGGAAGAGGCTTCACAGCAAATCCTGTGGGACTCACTCACTTCTGAAGGAATATCCTGTCAGAAGCAGGCCACATCAGCTTTATATCCAGCCATGGTGCTCCTGGTATTTCCCAGGTGCCCTACCAGCAGCCTGTTACAGACATGCTGAACCTCAGAGCCTTTGGGACCTCAGTGGCTGAAAGTTCCACAGTTCTCCCATATTGCCCACATCTCTCTGAGGGGACTTGTCTCAGACCCCCTCATCAGGTGTGTCACAGCAGGGCCAGTCTCCCAGCCTGGCAGGACAAGGCCAAGTCCAGACCCCACAAGCTACAGAAGCATCTTGCACCCACCAGCCCCTCAGTTTTGTACTGGGGCACCAGCTCCTCCAGACCTGTTCCAGATGCTCCCCAGAGGGCTCAGCTCAGGAAAGTGCCCCCCAGTAAAGCCAGCAGCAGCAGGGCTGTCAGGAAGCTGGCTGGGAGCCATCAGTGCCCAATCCTGCTGCTCCTGCCCCACACAGACACCACAGCACCAAGCACCTGCTGACCTGCCACCACATCAAAGTTCAATACCAGCTGATTTTATCATAGGAATAAAATCATTCTTTACAGATCTTGTCAAGACACCAAGTTCACAACAAACCCACCTTCAAGTCAAAATTATCATCTGATTATCTCCAGGCCAGCTAGAGCAAGACTCAGCTGCAAATGAGCAACTGATTAACAACTGGTTAACTCCACCAGCTTTTCCTAACTCCTCAAGTTCTATCAGTGGCAAGCCATGTGACATTATTTCCCAGGAGGGGATTTTAACAGTTACCATTTTATAGAGCTAAAAAGGAGATGTTAATAAAATGCATAATTGAAATTTACCCCCCTTCTTTTACTAAGAAGCTATAAAATTTTTGAAATGTCTGTCCTAAATATTTTCTGTATTCTACTCTTTCCCCACACAAATTTTAAACTGACACATAAATCAGTGCATTTGTTTGCAGCTATTTCTGAAGGCAGTAAATTAATCTAAGTTATGGCATCTGACTACAAAGTACCCTACAGATTACTTCTATGCATTTGCCAAATACTGTACAAAATGCTGCATGGAATAAGTACCATGAAAAACACAACAAAATAATATTTGTCTGGTTTTTCCAGCTCACCAATTCTTCTCTGTGGTTTTTTCCAATGCATATTTCCAATATTCATCTGAAAATCCACTTTTCCCCCTTGTTTAAAGTTAAACCCTCAGCTATTGACACAGAGGAGATTCGCTCACACTTTCAGCAGACTGTAATAATAACTTGTTGAAAGAAGGAGCCTTATAGGAGCTGGTGTGAACTCAGGCTCCCAGCACTTGGAGCAGGAATACAAGCTGGAATACTTGTACAGGCAGCAGCAGCTCTTGGTTTTTTTCTACATTACCCATGGTATGTCTTACAAGCTAAAAATCTGAACAAATCAAATCTCTTACTCCCTTTTCCCTATACCTTTCATTTAAAATTTGTACTCATCTTTGATGCTGACACAAATGTCAACAAACAGTAAATTTCACTTGCAGCTTGGGCTCAGAAGTAATACATACCCTGATTTAGCAAGCCTGTCTCCACACAGAGTCACTGCTCCAAAGACTTTACATCCCCAAGGAATGAGCCAGAACCCTCAGATCTTCTGGAGCAAATGACTATCCTGGTTTAGGAAGAGAGGTGTCTGCCAGGGAAAGCTGGAGTTTCCCTTAGAATGGAGAATGTAAACCAAATTATCATAATTTTGTGATTAAAGGCTCTCAGGCAAAATTTTGGGAATAGGAATAACAGTTATTTACTAGGAATGTTAAAAAATACAAATGTAGTAGTACAAAAAACAAGCAAGCAAACAAACAAAAAATCCTAGAAAACCCTGACAGAGTCAGGGTGTTGGAAGCAGTCCAAAAAAATCCTCCTGGAGTAACAGATGTGGTTCTCTGGCGTAGATATGATCCTGCAGAAAGTCCAGTGGTGGTGAGATGAGTCCAGTCTTCCTACAGGAATCCAGTGGAAAAACCAGATACCTTGTGTTCCTATGTCTCAGTTTTTATCTAGGTAAGAATGGTTGTTTTCCCCCCACTGGGTGGAGCATCTCACAATGGGATGATGTAATGTGTAATGTCATTGGTGAGCCTTAATGGCCCATTAGCAGATATCCCCCCGAGGGAGGATGGGTGGTGAAAGATAAGAAACACTGCCCCACCTGGTTTTAACAGCTGGCCCATTATCAGAAGGCATCCACTCTCCTCCCCCAGAGTTACAAGAGATAAAGAAAAACATCTCCCCAGCTGCTTTCAACAGATGAAATAGAATACACATTTTTTGGTTACATAACCCAAAACAATGACTTTATATTACTAAGAATCACATCTATTCTCTGTATAATCAAGTCCTGCCAAAACCTCTTTCCAGGTACTGGTAGCTTTCCACAGAGTCATGTTAAACACATATCTGCAGTAGGTCAGCAGAAGATACTGAAGAAGCCCAGCAGAGATGCCAGGTCTGGAGCAAGGCCCAGAGCAGACGTAGCACTGCCTTTCAGAGTCAGATCTGACTTTGGGAAGCATCCTAGACCTTAAACTACAGCCCACAACCCACACACAGATATTCTGATAAAGTTACTTACACTTTAAGTCTCTGTCCCACAGTACCCATTCCTGGGATAAAGGCTTTGCCCTGTACATGCAGCTACACATGTACACCCCCACTTAAAGACCATCAAGTAGGCACAGGAAATCTATGAAACCTTTTTTTCCCTCTGCAAAGCAGGAACTTTGCACTGAAGGTTACCTGCTTGCTCAGGCATGTGCTGCTCTCTAGATGCCAAGGTGCTGTTCCTGCAGGAAAAGGCAAGAGCTTTGTGAGAAGGCAACATACACTGGTATTTTATGCCTACAGAATCCTTGGTAGATGCAGAACTTCAGTAACTTCTGGAAATTTCTCAATTTTTGTCTGCTGGGTGGGAGGGGAGGAGGGATGGTTGTCATTACCAAGTCAGAGAAGTCTTTTGATAGACCAGTCTTTGTGTAGTTCACTAATGCATAAAAATCATCCCAGGATCTGTTCCTGTACTGTAAATTGGAAAGGGTGAAGATGGATGGACAGAGCAAAACAATTATAACCCACACTCCACAACAGAGCAGCACAGAACAGCCTCTGCTGCTCCAGTGCACTCCTCTAAACGCCAACGAGAGCACTGCCATCCTCTTGGATGGGATTAGGTCTCAGCTCTAGATAACTAGCTCAAGGGGAAACCACCGAACATGCATTGTAACTGAAACTATAAGGCAGAAATAGAAAGCTATGGGCCAAATTCTGTCACCTTTATTCAACCTTCTTCCCTCCAGGCAAGCACAATTCTGTCCACTAAACCAGCCTGTTTGCTGCCCAACAGATTCTTGGTCCGTGGCACTAGATACCTGAGATTTACAAGCCATGTTTAGACATAGAGATCAGTCTCCAGGCAGGATCACACAAGGGCACATCCAACCAGGCAGCCCAGCACTGATGACACCGATTAAGAAGGTACACTCGGAGGGGTGAACCAGCAGGAGACTAAACCAGTGCTGGCACAGCACTGGCATCAATGCCAAGGGCAGCAAGAAGAGTAAAGCCCAGCGAGCACCCCAGCATGAGAAAGGTTAGAGGATGTGGGCACTTGCAATGCCCCAGATGTCAGAGCGGATCAGTGCCGGGGTAGCTGCGGTGCTGCGATCCCAGGGTAGGGCTGGATAACAAGGCAGGGCACAGACAGAGCAAGGGCTGGCCATTAAAGCTTGAATAGGCAGAAAGGAAAAGGAATCTCCTAATCATTTCCTTTAGCCATCTCAGCTCCTCTCCCATCCTTTGCCCCCTCCTGGCCTTTTGAAGATGCTTGCTAATAAGTGTTAACGAGTTGCCTGACAAAGGAGGAGGGGGAGGGGGAAGACGCTACCAAGGAAGAAAAGGGACCAGACAGAGGTCTGTGCATGCCATGGCAGATTCTGGATGCAAAGGATCCCCGGGACAGGACCCCTACTCCTGGCAGGCTCATTTCAGGCTCTGACCTCTTTGACTGAGCTTTTAAATATTTTTTTTATTATTATTTATTCATTCTTTTTTTTCTGCACACTGCATGTCTCCTTCCCTTTCTTCCAGTCCATCTGAGACATGCCTGCAGCTTGCATTTGCCAGCTCACCACTCCACCACTTATTTTCTTTCTCTCTCCATTTCAGCCCTCACCGACGTGAGCCACAACACAGCTGCACACACTGAAACACCCTGGGCTGCCCTGGTGATCCTGTCCTTCCTGCCACAAGAACATAACTGTCCCAGCACCCTGGCAAAAGTCTCACAACACTACATTTTCCAACCACCTCTACAGCAGCTGCTCCTTCCACCTTGGAAGGGTCACCATCTCCATCAGATTTAACCCGTACAGCCTTAAATGCAGGTGTTCCCATTCTTCACAGCACTCACCCTTTGTATAGAGGCTCTACCCCCACCCCAGAGCTTCCCTGTGGACACAGGATGCCACTGGCCCTCCACCCTCCAGGAACTACTCATTCCTGGAGTAACCCACAGCACTTTTGCACTGGACCAGCAACTACAGAAGGTGGTAAGGGAATAGAGAATCAGGACAAGCATCTTTTCCCATGGGAGAGTTTATCACAGCTAGCTTCTGGCACGGCTCCATTCCCAAGGTCCATCACCCAAGGCAGCCAATCTGCCCTTACAGCCAGGAATTGCAGCACCAAAAGGAGATGCCACAGAGCTCAAGGACCACCACCATTTTGCTCTCACCTTAGAGAAGAGAGACTTTAATTGCAAAAACAGCACCTCTTTTGGAAGCACTAGCAGGACTCCAAAGAAAAGAGCAAAACAGAGTTTCTCTCACCTAAGTCTGTAACAACAGACCCAGTCACACCACCATACAACCAAACCTGCCTCGCCAACAGTCTTATATACAGACCCCACCCCAAAGCAATCAGTTCATTTCTCCCAGCTGGCCCATCCCAACCCTCCTCCCAATCACTACCTGCTGCACAGGTCTTGCTCTAGTTGTTGCCAAGGGGCTGATTAACTCCTTCCCTGCCAGCCTCTGGAGGCTTGTCTGGCTTGTGGCAGCTTCCCATCTGTATTTTTTCTTCTCAGCGCCTCTAGAATTGAAAAGGTCTCTCTTTGCCACAAACACATATGGGGCCCGCTCTACAGAAGGAGGTCATCTGGCTGTTCACCTCATTTGGAAAATCACTGACCTCATTTATATTCCTAAATTCAAATCCGAGCTTCCAAATGTATGAAGTGGATCAACTTGAAATCTCAGCCCTGAGGAATCTCCCTCACCAGCAGCTGGCCCTATTGACTATTGACCTCTCCCTGTTTCTTGTGCCAGAAAAGAGAAGGCAAAGCCAGACTCCCCCCTGCCATAACAGCATCAAGACGTATTTGTGCCAGCTGAATCCAGCTTCAGTGGTGTTACAGACTAAATGAATTTAATCCATAACTTGGTTTCCCACAAAGTACTACTGAGACCCTCAACATATGGATATATCTTAAGGAAGTGATTTTCTGAGAACAATAGGGAACTTGAAGAGACTGACAATGCCTCTTTAGTGGTTTGGCTAGCACAAGAAGGTTATCAAGTTGTCCCATGGACAAAAAAAAAAAAAAAAAAGAAACACTGATCTAGATACACAATTTCTGAATTGCCAGAAAACAATTGATTTAGTATCTAATCAGATCATTGTGGGTTTACTCATTCATCCTCAATTCATCAAGAAAAGCAGTTCATTAATCTAAAGAACCAGGAATAAAATTTATATATCGACTACTCTGTTTTATTGCCAAGCCTACTGTATTATACTTCAGTTTTATGTGCATTATAATAAAAAACATGTGTGAATTCTCATCTTCTAAAATAGTTGTGCATCCATGTGGTTTGAGTTAATGCTTTTGAAGTCTCCACAGGACACTATCTGCAAATAGAATCTAACTATGATAAAACTTTTAACTCTTAAGATGTGGTCTAATAACATATTGTGATAAAAAGAAATCCATTTTCAGAAAATGGACTTTACCCATGTGCACAAAAAATATTTTGAAAATATAAAACTTCTAAGGAGGCAAAGATCAATTCACTGCAGTACAAACTTCACCTCCACCAAGGAGAAAATGTACTTCAGATACTACAGCATGGGAGAAAAAAATGGCAATCCCAGCCAGGCTGAAAGGCTAGAGTGAGTACATCAATAATTAATTCTCATATCTTACCCAAGAAGGAAAAAAATATATTTCAGCCCAGGTACAGGTTAATATTATTGTACAGTTGCTTGTGAGTACTATATAAACGGAAACTGGAAACATGCTGTTGGCAAATGGCAGACAATCTCTGTGTTCTTCATATATAATGAAGGCAGCAGTTGCAGGATTATGAAAAAAACATTTGTTCCTGTTTTACTGAGTCTATTTATCAGCAGTAAATAGCAGCAGCAGAGATAAGAGTAATATCCACTTTGTATTTTTCAAGACACCATCAGAGAACAAGACCTCCTGCAAATAATGAAAAGAAGATGAGGGTAAATGAAGCTCTAAGTATTTGTGCAACATAACATTTGTCGCAATATGACACAAAAGAAATGACACACACACTGAGATGTCCAAGGCAAAAAAGGGGCAGTTTATTTACAGACCTCGACATTTATAGAATTCTAACAGTGACCATGGACTGGAGGAAGAAAATCTTCCTCTCCAACCACACTGGTCAACCTAACAGTCCATCAACAGTCTCCTCCTTATGAGAAGAATGTAAACATGAAAGAACAGTTACAATAACAATAGGTTGTTTATGTGAAAATCCGTGAGAGACTCCATTATAAAAGGTAAATACAGAAGGCTGAAGTAGAACTTTAAAAAAACAGAGAAGAACAAAAAAAAACAAACAAAAAAACCCAAAAAAACCCCAACCCCCCCCCCCCAAAAAAAAAAAAAAAACAACAAGGCAACAAACATTCACATTACTTACATGTTGAGAAAGAGTACTTATGTCAAATGCTGGGTGGAATTTAACCATTTGTAGTTCCATATTTTTTACACCAGCTCTGTGCACTTTGTAGATGTGTTAATGCAAGAAGTGACACGTTTATAATGCTCAACCTTTGTCATATAAATAGCAGTGATACACCATCTTCATTTGCTTCATGCTAACAGGTGCTACCATCCCCAGTCTTCACCAAAGGTCAAGCACAGCTTTTTTAGAAACCCTGAGTTCTATTCTGCTAACAGACTTTAATGCAAATGTTTCTTCTTCTGCTAAGGTAGAATTCTGTTTAATAATCATGTCACAATATGGCTTATTGTTAGAACAAATTACCCAGTCCATTAATTACACAACTATCTTTCCATCAACTAATAAAAATACCCCCAATTACATACACATAACAAGTAACCTGTTGTTGCAGCACAGTCAAAATGTATGGTGATGTAAAAAACAGCAGTGTAACACCCCTGGCTCTCCTGAAATTAAACCAGGATGCTTTTGGCCCGTTAATCTAAAGAAAACAGTGCTCTTCTTGGGTGATTGATTTTAGTGACAATTACTAAGTACTTGTCATATTCTGAAGTTGCTTGCCCTGCCCTGCAGGGACAAGAGGTCCCCTTGAATTAGTATTTGTGTCTGGGCAGTGGGACTGACTGTTGCCCTCCTGCCCCAGGGTACAGAACCAGTACCAAATCATCACCCTGATGAGCTGGTTTGGCTGCAGCACCTGAACACTCAGGCCATGGACATCCTTGAGCCACACCTTTGCTCCTCAATGTTCTTCATATTTAAAACAGAAAATCCTCTAATTAAGAACCAGAACCTGGAGCTTCTCATTCCCAGGAGAGACACCTGGGCTTTTGGGTCTGCACTGGATCACACCCTGAGGCTGCAGCAGTATTTAGAAGTATTACATTAATGAACCTCTTAGCAAACCATCCACTGCACAGTGACAGAAACTGCAGTTCCCAGTGACATCGTGTCAAAGCTTCAGTGTGCTTCAAGTGACTCAAAATGACACTCAACTATACAAAACATCTTCAGAACATTTCATTTTCACAAAAGAAATCACTAGGACCATGCAATCTTTTTGGGGGGACTTTTTGTTTGTTTGTTTCCAACTCTTAGACTTCATTATTCCACCCAAACAACTACTAAAAGGAACCAAATGTTTCACATGGAAAGAAGCACAGAAAGTGGATTGCAACCACTGCAAGAATGGGGACCTCATGAAAAATGAGTGTATGGTTCCCCCTGTGACAAGATATGAGAACTCCAGCAAGCCTGGAAACCCTTCTGTCATGTCTGTTTACTTCTGCTGCGTATTGTGCCCGCCAAAACATGCTCCTCCTTCGCACAAATGGGAAATCTTTACTCGTAAGTGAATCTAGGGCAGTGTCTAATGACACAGCCAAACAAGCCCAGCACTCCACCTTCCACAGGGCGTTCAGAGCAGCAGACAAATATATCTGCGGCGTGTCTGCAGGAAGAGGCACAGACAGACACGCTTTCTCCTGCCTTCAGACAAGATAAGTAGCTGAGACTCACCATCATGCTACTACATTAACTCTTCCTGACAAAGGCTGTTCTGGGTTTAACCAGCTCGGAACAGGCAGCAGGAAATGGGGCTGCCTGCATACGCCCTGAGGGATATAGCCAGTGTCTGACAAAGACTGCAGTCCATATCAGATCTTTATTCATGGAACTGGAGCTTCCAAAGTGGCAATGGAGAAGCAATACCTTGCTGGATGTTTTCCATCTGGGCTCCCACTACAAAGGCACATGAAGCAAACAAGCTACAGCATATGATTGAAAGAAATTGAGAGCCCCAGGTTATGCACTCCTAAGTTGTACTGTTATACTGTTTTGCTGTAAAATTAAAGTTGCACTGTTACTTGCCTGTTTTAAACTGTTCATGTTGAATCTGTACCCTGAATTTCTGCTCGTTATGTCCAAGTTCTGTACCCTTTCTCCCTGAATCCTGGGGTTTCCCCTCTCCACCGACTAAAGCCCGCTGCTGCCGCCTTGTCGTCCCCCCTGCTGCTTCCTGCTGCCCCCTGCTGCTTCCTGCTGCTCCCTGCTGCCTGCCGTCGAGCTGTGGACACCGCCCAGTATGGAGATGAGAAAGCTCCCATGGTGCCTGGCTGCGGCCGGGAGTTCAATTGGAGCTAGAAAAGCCCCTGGGACAGCGAGCCGACACAGAAACTGGACCTAAGAAGGACAAAACTGTGCGAGGCACACATCCAGCTACCTGCAGGTAACAGGTATTTTTTTGTTACTTTCTCGCCATGACCTGAAAGGAACTGGAGAGAGGTCACCCCCCCTGGACCACACGAGCCAAAGCGATTCTATGGAAACCCCCGTGAGGAAGGAATCCCGACTCTGCAGCAGCAGCAGCAGATTCGACTGCACCTCCTCCTCCGTGGTGCCTACTGGGAGCAGCGGCGGCGTGCGCAGCCCCTCGAGCCCCCTACCCAGAGCGGATTTCTAATAAAGGCCTTTTCAAAGGAGCCGGTCTCCTGGCCCATTTATAACAAATTGGGGGCTCGTCCGGGATGTGACCACGCCTGAAGAGGACCGAAGACGGCACGGCCGACCGAACTTTGGATTTCCAGGACAGCTGGTCACACCGGACCCAAGGAAGACAGCCTGGGATCGGACAGCACGGAGGAGCGCCGGTAAAGTATAGCCGGTGGCGAGAGTGGAGATGAGCGAGTGGTGTGTGTGTGAGACAAAGACCGGCAGCTCGGATCTTCGAAGCGAGTGTGGACCTCTTAATACCGCGGTTCCAGTCTCCCGCGAGGGAACTGGCCGGGAACGGAGGGAAGCGAAAGGAGAACAGTGTGAAAGAGGCGTCTCCAGGGGCATAGGCGCCCCCCTCCGGGCGTGCGCAGGTAATTTAGAGAGTGAGTGGCACGTCACAGGGTGTATGATTGTAGGATAGGCCCGCCCCATTCTAGAATCTACGGAGGCAGGCTGCTCAGGCTGATCCAAGCGTGCGGAAAGCCTAGAGCTGTGTGTGTAGCACGCACCACACTGGCTGAGGTTACGGCCCGGGGTGTCCACGGGTTGGGACACTGGCTGGGGTAGCTGGCGGGGTGTGGGGAGTGAGAGAGGGTACTGGCTGAGGTTACGGCCCGGGGTGTCCAGGCGAGGAAGGGGTGCTGGCTGACAGTCAGGGCAGTCTGAGCACTGGCTTGGAACACCGGCTGGGGTAACTGCCGGGGTACAGGAGTGGGCGCACTGGTTGGGGGTACCTAGAAGTGAAGGGTATGCGTTCCAAGTGCGGAGAGCCTACAGGGCTGGGAGTCTTTTGAGTATACCGCCTGGGTGTAGGATGAATGAAAGTTAGGGAAGTCCCAAGGTGCGAGGGATTTAACGATAGGGGGAGTGAGTGAGTCGCACACTGTACGTCCGGGTCCTGGCTGTAAGTGGTGACTGGAACTCTGGGCCCAGGTTGACCGGCCATTTATAAAAACTCGATAGAGGTACAGGAGAGGAAGAGGGGTGCTGGCTGGGGTAGTGACTGAATCTCTAAGGGCGGGATATCAGGCTACCAACAGGGCACTCTGAGCACTGGCAGGAGTGGTGGCCAGACCCTGAGAGCGGGTAACTGGAGCCACTGACGGGTGTGCGTAGAGTGAGTGAAGATTACCGAGTGTGAATGGGAGCATACATAAATAAGCAAAAACCGCCTGAGGAGAAAAAGGGGAAGATAAAGAACATTCCCCCAGATAGTCCACTAGGACAAATGTTGGAACTATGGGATACTGATGAGGCCACTGAAAATTTGAGCAAGGTTAAAATGATTCCTTATTGTATTGAGGTTTGGCCCACTTTAAATTTACCTGGAAAATGGCCGTGGTGTGGAACTAAGGACCCCTGGATGTGCTCGCAATTAAACCAGTATCTGAAATCCCGAGGGGACTCAGATACTGAGCAGATCCTTTATGCTGCCTGCTGGCAGAGACACAGAACTGAAAGTGAAACAGCTAAGATTTGTAAGCTACAAGAGGGAAAGAGGAAAAATGAAAAAGAGAAAAGGGAGGAAAGCAGTCACCATTGGGACCCTCTTGATTATTTGCCCCCTCCTCCCGTTTACCCTGGGATACCCCAAACTGTCCCTGCTAACCCTCCAGCTTTACCTGTGAACCCCTCCCCATCTCTCCAAACCATGATCCCTATTCCTTCTTCAGCTTGCTCCCCAACAGGATTACCCCCTACAGCTCCACCCTCTCTACCACCTCAATCTAACCCGACCATCTCGAGTACTAACCCCTTCTACTCTTCAGCTCTATCCTCGACCTCTCCTAACACTGGCCTAGGCCACTCCCCTTCACCATCTACTGTCCCTGCACCCCCACACAACTGGGAGCTGGACTTGCCAGCCAACACTACTGATTTTGTGGAAACCCCAAAAGGACCCTACTGTAGCACTAGGTCAAGAACAAAGCTCTTCCTCCTAAGGGAAGTCCCGATGGGTGGGGCAGCTGGGGGGGTAGGGTTTGTAAATGCACCTCTGACAGCTTCAGAAGTTAGGGGCTTTAAGAAAGAACTGGGGAATCTGGTTGAAGACCCTGTGGGGATTGCTAAGCAAATAGATCAGTTCCTGGGCCCAAACATTTATATGTGGAGTGTGTTAAATTCCATAATAAACATACTTTTTAATCCAGAAGAATTTCGGCTGATTAGAATGGCTGGCATACGGGTTTGGGAAAGGGAAAATCGGATGGGACTCCCAGGAGACCAGAAGTTGCCAGTGGCTGACCCCGGGTGGAACCCAAACAGGGAGGAAGGTAGACGAAATATGGAAGATTACAGAAACTTGATGATAAAAGGCATCAAGGAATCAGTCCCCCGGAGTAATAACACAAAACTGGCCTTTGATGGAGCCCAGGAGAAAGATGAGACCCCAGCAGCCTGGTTAAACAGACTGAGAAAGAACTTCCAGCAGTATTCTAACTTAGATCCAGATAGCCCAGAGGGACAAGTGCTTTTAAAATTACAGTTTGTTACCAAATCCTGGCCAGATATAAGGAGGAAAATAGAAAAAGTGGAAGACTGGCAGGAAAAGGGAATAAATGACTTGTTAAGAGAAGCTTTAAAAGTTTATCTGAGGAGAGAAGATGAGAAAGCAAAGACAAAGGCTAGGATTATGGTAGCTGTGGCCAAAGAAAGTGTAAGGGATAATAGAGACTCACAAGAGAGGGGAAATGCAAAGCCTCCATCAGGGAGAGGCAGAGGAAAACTTCTGTCGCCTTGGGGTACCCCTCCGAGGCTAGGAGAAACCCGAATATGCCACTATTGTGGTGAAGTGGGCCACATAAGGAGATATTGCAAAAAAGTATCCTTTGACAACGCTATTATGAAGGAGCAAGAGGCATTGGAGAAGTTGTTAAAGGGGGAGGGTAATGAAGATTAGGGGTGTCATGGGCTCTATATGTTAGGGGACCCAATGAAACATCAAGAAGAGCCCATGGTAAAGTTTGAAGTAGGTCCCCATCATGAGGAATTTGAGTTTCTTGTGGACACCGGTGCGGACAAATCCAGCGTTAATCAGCTTCCAATTGGGACTACAGTTGGGAAACTGACATGTGATATTTTAGGAGCAGAAGGGAAACCCTTCAAAGCTTCTGTCATAGAAAATGTAGAGATCAAAGGAAATTCAAGAAAATGTGTCACTAATCTCATATACTTGCCTAAGTTAGACAGTAATTTACTCGGGACTTACAAGTTCAGTTGGGGGTAGGGATTCTTCCTAAAGAGGGTAAAATGGTGGTCCAAATGATGAGAATGACTGTTGAAGACTTGAATGAAATAAATCCAGAGGTATGGGCTGAAGAGGGGAAGTATGGATACTTAAACATCCCACCTATAAGAATAGAGATGCAGGAAGGGATACCCCCTATAAGAGTGAAACAATATCCTATTTCTGTGGAAGGTAAAAAAAGGGCTGACACCAATTATAAATCATCTACTAACTGAAGGAGTATTGGAACCCTGTATGTCCCCCCATAACACCCCCATTTTGGCAGTGAAAAAGACAGAAAATAAATTTAGGCTTGTGCAAGACTTAAGAGAGGTAAATAAAAGGACAATTACAAGGTACCCAGTGGTACCAAACCCCTACACCCTTCTAAGCAGAATCCCTAGAGAACACAGCTGGTTCACTGTGGTAGACCTGAAAGATCCTTTTTGGGCCTGCCCCTTAGCTAAGGAAAGCCGAAATTGGTTTGCCTTTGAGTGGGAGTGCCCCGAAAGTCAGAGAAAGCAGCAGCTAAGGTGGACCCGCCTTCCCCAAGGCTTTACTGAGAGCCCAAATCTATTTGGACAAGCTCTGGAAGAGCTGCTAAGGCAATTCATCCCTGGAGATAACGTACAAATCCTACAGTACGTAGATGACCTCCTAATATCAGGGGAGGAGCAAGATAAAGTAAGGGGAGCCAGCATTAAACTCCTGAATTTCCTAGGGAAAAAAGGCCTTAAAGTATCTAAAAGCAAATTACAGTTTGTAGAAGTACAGGTAACATATCTTGGACACCTCATTGGGGAAGGGTATAAGAAACTAAGCCCTGAGAGAATCTCAGGTATACTGTCCATCTCGGCTCCAACCACAAAAAGAGATGTAAGAAAGCTATTGGGACTATTTGGCTATTGTAAATTATGGATAGAAAAATACTCACAAAGTGTCAAATTTCTATATGAAAAACTGGTCCAACCTGAACCTGTAAAATGGACAGTTGAGAATGAAGAACAGTTAGAAAATTTAAAAGCCAAATTATCCTCAGCCCCAGTTCTTAGTCTTCCTGACCTTAAGAAGGGGTTTGACTTATTCATAAATGCAGAAGAGGGAATAGCCTATGGGGTGTTAACCCAAGAGTGGGGGGGACACAAAAAGCCTGTTGCATACCTTTCTAAGCTCCTGGACCCAGTCGTAAGGGGATGGCCAGCTTGTCTTCAAGCTGTGGCAGCCACAGCAGTCCTTGTAGAAGAAGCACAAAAGCTGACACTACAAGGAAAAATCATTGCACACACCCCCCATGATCTCAGAGCAGTGTTGAGTCAAAAAGCCCAACAATGGTTAACAGACTCAAGGATCCTAAAATATGAAGTGATTCTGACAAATGCTGAAAATCTAGAATTAATCACATCCAAAAGCTTAAATCCTGCACAATTCCTCTCAGGGGAGCCCATACCCGCTCTGGAACATAATTGCTTGGAAGTCATGGACCTGCAAACAAAAGTAAGGGAGGACCTTGAGGATATACCCCTGCCATATGGGAGGGTGTTTTTCATTGATGGATCATCTAAAATGGTGGAAGGAAAGAGAATATCAGGCTATGCAATAGTCGAGGGTATCAACAAACAGAGTTTGAAAGTTTTAGAGAAAGAAAAATTGCCCTCAAGATGGTCCGCTCAGTGCTGTGAGGTCTATGCTCTTAAAAGGGGATTAGACCTGTTAGAACAAGATCAAGGTACAATTTACACTGACTCACGGTATGCCTTTGGAATTGTGCACACATTTGGAAAAATTTGGGAAGAAAGAGGCTACCTAAATTCCAAGGGAAAAGATTTGATACATAAAGAACTAATTAAGTTGGTATTAAAATCCCTTATGAAACCCAGGGGAATTGAAATAGTGCATGTCAAGGGACATCAAAAAGGGGATACCTTTGAAAGAAGAGGCAATCGAGCAGCTGACCAAGCTGCCAAGTTAGCAGCCCAAAACCCGGGGGAGCCGATAAAGATTTTGACTGTGACTGATTTGCCAGCTGACAAAGAAAAAGAACCAATATATGATGAACATGAGTTGAGAGAAATAAAGAGGTTAGGGCTGCACCAAGGGAAGCAAGGGGAATGGTTAACCCCAGATAGACAAAAGTTTTTAAATAAAGCCCTAGCTCGAAAAATGCTAACGGAAATACACAGTCTGACCCACTGGGGCACCCAAGGGTTATGTGATCATTTCTTAAGAGAATATTTATGTATTGGAGTATATAATCTGGCCAAAGCAGTTACTGAAGGATGCCTTATATGCCAAAAGGTGAATCAGAAAGCAATGAGGAAGAATACCTCAGAAGGAAGGCAAATAGCATTAAGACCCTTTCAAAATATACAAATAGATTTTACTGAAATGCCTTCAGTACAAGGTTACAAATATCTACTTGTTATAGTTGATCATTTAACACATTGGGTGGAAGCTTTTCCTACAAAAAGGGAAACGGCACAAGTGGTAATAAAAATATTATTGGAACACATCATCCCCCGGTATGGGCTAGTGAATAATATTGATTCAGACCGAGGTCCTCATTTTGTAGCCAAAATTCTACATGATGTCATTAAAGCCTTAGGAATCAGGTGGCGGTTGCATACACCCTGGCATCCCCAAAGTTCAGGGAGAGTTGAGAGGATGAATAAAACCCTCAAAAATGTATTAACTAAATTGATAACCGAAACAGGAATGAATTGGCTCAAGTGTCTGCCCCTGGCCCTTCTGCGAATCCGGGTCCGACCAAGATCTGACATAGGGGCTTCACCATATGAGATGATGTTTGGACTCCCCTTCTTACTGACCCCCTATAGCACTGGGGATTATTTAGAAGGAGAGGCCGCTACCCATGAATATGTGAAAACAATTGGAAAGACATTGGCAGATCTTAAAAGAAGAGGGTATCTTCCTCAAACCTCTCCCTTGGACACTGACATGCACCAAATAAAACCAGGAGACTGGGTTTTAATTAAGTCCTGGAATACCACCCCACTAACCCCTAAATTCGAAGGACCGTTCCAAGTTCTGCTCACTACCCATACTGCAGTGCGAACCCAGGAAAAGGGCTGGACCCACATCACTAGAGTGAAAGGACCATTACCACCCCTGAGTGATCCCTCTGACCCCAACATGGGGTCAGATCCCTCTGACCCTGCAGCCCCAACAAGGGTTCCCTCTGAGTGGACTGCCACTCGAGATCCAGACACCCTCAAAGTAACTCTCAGGAAACAACCAAAAACCAGTTAAAGCCAATAAGGGACAATAACAGTTATTACAAGCTGTCGTTACCATTGTTAAAAATCCACATTGTTATAAGAGGTTAAAAAGTGTTAATATAAAAGTGTAAAATAATGGTTAAATCCGATGTTATAAATTGTTATAATGAGTCACAATGTGTTAATGTAAAAGTAATAAGTAGCAGTAATTCTTAATTTAAAAATTAAATCTCTCATAGGGCACACCCAAAGGGAGCTAACTAAAACTAAGAAAAAGGTGGAAGGTGGGAATAAACAAGGGAGAACTCCACAAATCCAGCCTAAGAACTCCCCGACCCAAGAGGCAAGACCAGGTGAGACCAAAGAGAACCCTCAGAGCGAGATGGGGGCAGGTTCATACTGGACTCTTGAAGGGACTAATAGTAGTCCTATTGATATGATGAGGAGAAAGAACCCCCCGACCCAAGAGGCAAGGCCAGGGGAGACCAAAGGACCCACAAATAGAATGGTTCATACTGGACTCTTGGAGGGACTGATAGTAGTCCTATTGATAAGCAAGTTTACAGATGGGGCTTGCTCCAAATGCTGTCATTCAGTTTGTGATGGGGAGAATCTACAATCCCTTATGAGAGTTCACACCCATGTGAATCCCACATGTTTTGACATGACCCAATTATCCACCTGTCAAAAAGAGGAAAAACAATATTGGATTGCAAAAAATGCTGCCACATTTAAGCAGTGCCTGACTGGGGAGTGCCCTATCAGAGAGTGGTTCTGTTTTAAAAAGTTAAGAAATACAGAGGGAGTAGCAGATCTGATAAAAGAAAAACCACTGGTGGTGAAAAAGAATGAAATAGATGAACCCCTTGGGAAAAGTCTATTTGTCGATCTGGTAGAGGGAATCAGCCATAAACTAAATATAACAAACTGCTGGATATGTAAAAGCACACAAATGTCTGATGTATGGCCCTGGGAAGGGACAAGCTTATCACCCCTAGACATCCTGAGATGGAAGTTAATAACGGGGAAAAAGTATAAAACCTTCCTAGGAAGAATGGCTTGTAAAAGGTACTCACTGATCAAAGAGTTAAAACAAAAAGGGATCCCCAGGGAACCTGAAAAATATTGGTCTATTGGGAAAAAAGAATCAGGGTGCGTCTGTAATAAAAGTTATGGTCTACATGAGTGCGCTAATAAAGGGACCAATCTTTTTTGGGGAATCAGAGAAATTTCAAAATATTGGGAACACCCCTATGACACACAAAACACATCCTGGAAAGCCCCAAAACACCTCTTTTGGATTTGTGATGACAAAACCTACACCCATCTCCCAGGAGATTGGGCAGGTAGCTGCACCATAGGAATCAGCAAAGCAGCCTTCTCCCTCCTCCCACGAGAATCAAGAAACCATTTAGGCATACCCTTATACGAAAATTTAAAAAGAAAATACCGAAAGAGGAGGAGGGGCAGCACACAAACATGGAAGAGTAAAATACGGACACCAAAAGAGACAGTAAAAACATATAGGCCAGACTCTTGGACACAAGATAGATCATGGAGGTGCCGAACTCCAATTTACATGTTGAATAAAATTATCAGATTACATGCAGTATTAAAAAGAATATCAAACAAAACAGCCCTTGCCCTTGATCATATCAGTAACCAATTGACACAAACAAGAGCAGTAGTGTATCAAATCAAACTAGCAGTCGATTATGAAAGTAAGGTAATAAAAAATATTTCCAGAGAAATACAAAAAATTGCATATGTAAGTACCCAGGAATGGAAGCCCTTAATTAATATGGACTGGTGGGACAACTTCTGGTCCTTTGAAGGGACCTGGTGGGAAAAAGTAGTGTTCATTGCAATAAGTGCCTTTGCCAGTCTCCTACTTCTCCCCTGCATACTTCCCTGTCTAATTCGAACTATAGCCACTACTGTTCAAGCTAGTCTCCAAATCCCTAAAGTAAAGATTCAGAAACCTACAAATACAATTAGATTAGAACCCCAAGAAGAAGAACTAAGCACAGCAAAAAGAATTTATAACCAATACCAGGAATTAAAACAGATTTATTCCCTTGAATCAGACATGGCCAATTGATGTGGGCAAAAGCCCGATCAAAGAAATAGAGGGGGGATTGAAAGAAATTGAGAGCCCCAGGTTATGCACTCCCAAGTTGTACTGTTATACTGTTTTGCTGTAAAATTAAAGTTGCACTGTTACTTGCCTGTTTTAAACTGTTCATGTTGAATCTGTACCCTGAATTTCTGCTTGTTATGTCCAAGTTCTGTACCCTTTCTCCCTGAATTCTGGGGTTTCCCCTCTCCACCGACTAAAGCCCGCCGCCGCCGCCTTGTCGTCCCCCCTGCTGCTTCCTGCTACCCCCTGCTGCTCCCTGCCGCCTGCCGTCGAGCTGTGGACACCGCCCAGTATGGAGATGAAGAAGCTCCCATGGTTCCTGGCTGCGGCCGGGAGTCCAGTTGGAGCTAGAAAAGCCCCTGGGACAGCGAGCCGACACAGAAACTGGACCTAAGAAGGACAAAACTGTGCGAGGCACACATCCAGCTACCTGCAGGTAGCAGGTATTTTTTGTTACTTTCTTGCCATGACCTGAAAGGAACTGGAGAGAGGTGACCCCCCTGGACCACACGAGCCAAAGTGATTCTATGGGAACCCCCGTGAGGAAGGAATCCCGACTCTGCAGCAGCAGCAGCAGCAGCAGATTCGACTGCACCTCCTCCTTCGTAGTGTCTACTGGGAGCAGCGGCGGCGTGCGCAGCCCCTCGAGCCCCCTACCCAGAGCTGATTTCTAATAAAGGCCTTTTCAAAGGAGCTGGTCTCCTGGACCATTTATAACAATGATGGCTCTGATGTTTCTTCCTTCCAACCTCTCTGGCTGAATTCTGCTGTCATGGTTTGTTGTTCACAATTATTATACAAATGATTTGTGGGTGTGTAATTCAACCAGTCCACTGCAACACTTGTATGAGAGGATTCACTGCTCACAGAGCATTATTATGCACTGAGGTTGGAGACCTGCATCATACCTGAGCAGTACAAATCAGCTCCACCAAATACCTGGTTTTGTCTTGGTTAATAAGTCTATTCAGCAAAGCAGGGGCCATCAGGAAGATATAAGCATATACATTAAACTAAGCATACATCTAAGAGCTTTACTGAATACATGTCCCTTGCAGCCTTGGGATAATCATGTGTCTTTGCAGAAACAAAATGTTAATGAGTATTCGTCAGAATCCTTTTTGCTTCACATTAAAAATATTCTTTGTGCAAGTGTTCCCAGGAGAACAAGAGAGGATGGAGATTTCACAGCTCTCTGAAGGCTTTTATACATCATTCATCCTATTTTGTCCAACTCAATAGCAGCTTCTGCTGCAACCACAAGTATACATCACCATCGCTACTACCCCCTAAAAAGGCAGATATGGATTCACACTAAAATTGTCTGTGATGAAGACAAATTTGGCTGAGTATCATCATGTAAAAGAGAGACAAAATAGACTGGGGGTTGTAAAAGAAAAAGTGGGTGACCAAGAGTACAGGCAGAGAATAAGAGCACAAAGCCAAATGCATTTAAATAAGCCCAATGACAGTCTCAGGTAGAGATCACTTTTGAGCTGGCTGAAAGAGGCTTGGAGTGGGAACACAAAATGACTTGATGTTTTGCTGACTGCAGCATCCAGGAGCTGGTGCATCTTCTGAGTGAAGACATATAATTGCATCAAAGTAATTTCTGTTTTCCATCCTAAAAAGAAACAGTCTACATGCCCCAAGTTTTGACTAACCACCTGATTTGAAAGCAGTGAGGCTACAGAGCAGGCAGCCAGACTAGTTGTTTTCGCTCAGGGAGCAGAAATTACATTATGACTGCAGTTAAAGACACTGAAGCCAAAAAAAGACTGTGTCTGGACTTCAGGTTCATGCTCACACTTCAACAGGCTTCAGCACAAATCTAAGGACATATGGTGTTCTTGACTCCAGTGAGTCAAGTTTTACTTGACAGTCAATGATGTGACACCATCCTCCAGCACTCAGCCACATCTTGGCGCTTTTCAGCTCTTCTCAGACATTTGGGTCCCATAAACAAACAGAAACTTTTGTTAGCACTGGCTGTGGAGGGTCCCTGGGGAATGCCTTCCACCACCCTTCCCACGGTGAGCACCCTGCATTTTCCAGCCCCCCCAGCCAACAAGGCCTTGAGTTTTAGGCTTTGGGCTTGAAATAATGTCCACAGCTTCCCACCAATTCCTCTATGATAGTCACTTGGAGAAATGCACCACTAGAGCAAACACTTTCCCAAATATTCCAAGGTCTTTGCATCATCTCCTGACAAGCATTAAGAATAGGAGAGTTTGAAAGTCAAATTGTGCCCCCAGAAAGAGTGGCCACCTTGCTGTGATCATGCTGTGCAGGCAACAGCTCTCCACATCACCTTTCATGCAGTCCCAGTGGTGAAGCAGCAAACAGATCCCCATTATTAGCAGCTCTCCAAAGTAGAAGAGACAAATTGCAACCTGGTAGCAATTATTAACGAGAAGAATATTTTGTACTATCAGATTTTTGTTTATGTGACAAACAGGTTTTGAATAATCTCTCAGCCAAAGGCATAGATGCAGGTACTAATGCAGCACCAAAAAGCACTTGTTCAAACCAGGAACAGCTCAGATCCTAAAGGCTGCCACCAGGGCCCTGAGCAAAGCCACCAAACCCTGCTCCACAGGTCTGCTTTTGGAACCCGAGGAGCCCAGGCAGCTGGAGCACAGCCACCACTGGAGGGATTCAGCAGTGCTTGTTTGCTGCATTCCGTCACTCCCAGAAGCCAGGGCTTGGACTTCCCAAGCCTGTCTCCTAACTGCAGGAGCGCGGTGCCCTCCTGAGCCTTCCCCACCGCTCTCTCAATGCCCTAAACTGACTGACAGAATCATATTCATGAACTCAGTTGCTTTTGTTCTCTATTCAAGATGCCATCAAGGGATGTTAATAGGTAGTATCTTAGCAAACGCTTTAAGGCCTGAAACCATCATTAAAGAAACTGCCGATTCTCACACTTGTCTGAAAGAATAGAGGAGCAAGCTGGCCTCAAATGCCAGTTGACAGATGGGAAGACATATGGTCTATAGGATTGCTGATCTAAAGAGTCAGAGCTGTGGTCAGGCTGAGGAAACATGCATCTTTATTTTGATGTTGACCTCAATGAGAAGAGGTCTGAGCCAACAGAAAGGGGAAAGGGCAGAAAATATCACAAGTCTGAGGCCAGGATTGCTTTGAACTTGAAGACAACACTAAAGGGTACCAAGTTGATAAAAAGGCTTCCTGACACTCCATGTCTACAAATTTAGCAGTCTGACCCAAATAGCTGCTTGATGCATTTTCAGTAACAAGCCGAGTAAGGATCAGTAATGCTGACGCAATCTCTTGTGGCGCCCAAGAAGTTTGTCATTTCTTCCAGCTCCAGATATTCACAGAGCTCTGGCATGGAGCAGGATGGAGGCACAAGGGGGCACTTTGGGTTAATGCCCTCATTTTCCTTCTGCCAGTCTTTGGAACCACAGAGCAGTGGATCCCTGCAGAACACTTCTCATTGAGTCCTGTATTTGTTTCCCTACTGGCTCTCTATGGAAAAATATACAACCCCATCCCAAATCATTAACATTGCACATAGCATTTTCTATAAAATTCCCCCGTGACACTTAACTGTATTCCTTTCCAGCACTGAAAAAAAATGCTCAGGATAAAGTTTAGACACTTGGAGCCTTCTGCTGAATTTAAATGGCTATGCAAGGAAGTCATTAAACAAATGAAGGGACAGATATCCTATTTTCTTCCCAGAAAAAAAAAAAAAAAAAAAAAAAAAAAAAAAAAAAAAAGCAGGGCCTTTTAGTTCACTGTCTTTCTTCATGTCTGTACTGGGTTGTGGAGCCAGGGGTGTGTATTCTATTTCATCTGTTAAAAGCAGTTGGGGAGATGTTTTTCTTTATCTCTAGTAACTCTGGAGGGGAGAGGGGTGGATGCCTTCTGATAATGGGCCAACTGTTAAAACCAGGTGGGGCAGTGTTTCTTATCTCTTCCACCACCCGTCCTCCCTCCAGGGGAATATTTTCTGCTAATGGACCATTAAGGCACCCCTAAAAGCACACATCCCCAAAGTAGAACATCCACATTCCATCATCCTATTGTGAGATGCTCCACCCAGTGGGGGGAGCCAACCATTCCTACCTGGATAAAAACTGAAACGTAGGAACAGAAAGTATCTAGCTTCACCCGATTCCTGGAGAAAGACTGGACCCCTTCTCACCACCACTGGACTCCTTCTCACCACCACTGGACCCTTGTTCTACAGGATCATCTCTACTCCACTAGGCAATTGATAAGTCAACTGAAATCACTAATGTTGCTCAAATGCTCATCTTCATTTAATATGTCAGTGGTCAGAAGTTAGCCAAAGACCTTCTAGTTTTGTTGCCACAGAAGCAAACCAAAGGCTACAAAACATGCTGTGCTAGCAATGAACCTCAGAGGCCCTAATATACTTAATGGGAGCCGACACTCCAACTACACTTGTCTGTGAAAAATAACTTCTGACATAGCCCTAACAACTGAAATCAGGCTTGTGAGCATCAGTGCCTTGTCCATCAAACCATTCTCTCAGCAGCATTAAAAGCAAAATATTAAAATAGCATTAGATTACCAAGAAACAGTTGTTTGTCTGAGACCAATTCTTTTGGTTGATTATTTCAGCACTCTCTTTATGGGGACATTTTTGAAGGAAACGGTTTGCAAAGTACTCGAGTGCTTTGCTGGTTGATAAAAATACAACTAATGCTTGTAAAACAGAAAAAACTATTTTAAAATTCTTCCCTCCTCCAAAACAAAAAAGCACCCAAAACCACAGAATAAAGCAAAAAAACCCACAAAAACCAAAAACAAAAACCCAGAACAAACATCCCCCCCAAAAAAAAACCAAACCCAAAAAAATTCAAACAACACAAAACCCCAAACATATTTCCTCCATCCTTCCTAGCCATTTCCTGGTTATCTAGACTAATTTCTTAGTCTTGATACAACAAGCCTAAATAATCTTGGAAAATCTTTGAGCTGAATTCTTCTACTTTAGAAATCCAGAAATATAAAGCAGCAAGTGTGACTTCATACAAACCAGTTTTCAACACAAGCACCCATCTGGATTTTTCACTAGAGGAAAGAGCAAACTGACTGAGAGAGTGCAAAATCTCACTCTGGGTCTTTGAGATATGTTTTGAAGATTTTAGTGCAGACAGGCAAGTCTCCTCTGAGCTTGGTAAACAACCCTTGGCTAAACTTGCTGAGCACACGTAAGCAGATTTAACTAGTTGGGAAGAGCTTTCAGCATGGTTCGCTCTACGGGCTGCACTGCGACTGCTTTTTTCTGCCCCAATATTCCCACCTCCCCTGCTGGCAGGGTCAAACAGGAATGAGAGGTTAGCAGCCTGGGGGGCTGGGGCTGGCACCCCGACAGCAGAAGTTGCTCTGTGTCTAAAGAGGCAGAGAGCAGTCCCTGTGCCTCTGCCCTCAGCATGCTGTCTCAACCCAGCTGCAGCACCATGTCTAGTAAACGCTCTGGGATTTGTTAAAAATTAGGCTTTTCTAATATGCTAAAGATGACAGACCTCAAGTCGTCATATATTAAAATGGTGCGTAAATTCCTTCCTCTGAGTAACCAATAATGGGACAAAAATCCTTGCCAACTCCAGTCTGTCCCTCCTGCCAAGGATTGTTTGAGCTCAGCTCATTCTGAGTGCCCCTATTGGGATCCAGATATAAATTAACACAGTTTTGAAATGCACAAGGGCCACAATCATGCAAGGCTCAATCCAACCCCAACTGGAGTCCATGGAAAGGTCTGCATTGACGCAAGTGGATGGAGCACAGCACCACCGCTCCTGCTGCTGAGAAGCCAACCCCAGTCCCTCTGTCAGGGCAGCACCCAATTGTGGCCTGCAAGAATGGAGGGTAGTGGGAGCCAGGGGGGAGCAGGAGGGCAACAACAGCTCCCTGATGGCCCCTCTGCCCCCGAGCCTGGTGGGCACGAAGCTGCCTGCAGGACAACAGCCCATTCCTTCCCTCACCATGGGACTTGGTCCCCATGCCCTCCCTGATGCCCCACCACGGGAGCAGTGCCAGTGCCCAGCAGCAGCCCTGCACAGCTGCAGCGTGGGAGCCAGCAGTGTGGAGCGTGGAGAGTCCCTCACCTCAAGCGCCACATGCTGCTTCCCGCAGGGCAAACCCTGTGCATGTCTCCAGAGACTCACACTTTTGTGGGGGCTCTGCCTGAGCAGTGTGCAAATGCAAAAGGCTCAGCTGGATGTATTCACACACAGGGACAAGGAGCAGCTTCTCACTGCTGCACCAGCCTGGCCGCTTTTCACTCCACTATTCCTCCTTCGTCAACCCGCATCTCTTTTGCTCCTCCTTTCCTCATTCCCACATTTTTGTGCTGCCCTCCCACACATCCCCTGTGCTAGCCAACAGCCTGCCCTTCAACACTCTTCTCCAAGTTTACTTCTCAGCCATAATTTCTTTGGGATTTGCTGCAGTCAGAGGAGCAGGAATTGAAATGGGGAAATACCAGCCTTGGGGCCCTCTCCCCTTAACAGTCTCTGGTACTGGTATAGAGCTCACAGAAGACAGTACCAAGCCAAGGGGGGCAGCATTCATGCATGCAGTAGCCCCCAGCTTGGGGCCTTCTACTCTATAACAGCAATAAAAAACTGCCCATTCAAGTCCCTTGTCTTAAGAATTTCCATCCTGGATACAGCAAGTGCAGATTTATTGGAGGGAGCAACTGCAAGTGGAATAGTAAACAGCATGCGTGTGGATGTGCCAGCGCACCAGGGCCATGCCTCCACCAGAAACTCACCACAGCTAACATCAAGTATGGGACTAATATAAAATGGGTTCTCTGGTACATAAAAACCAATAATAAATATCTCATTTAGCACCTGATTTCATGACATCCACAGCACAGTCAGAGCTTGGTGGGGAGGCAGGGATGGAGGACCGAAGCCAAGAGACGGCTGCCTATGCTGAGTCTGAGGAAGCAGACACCTGCCTTACCAGGAACAGTGATGCACAGCACGGCCTCTGCTTGCTCACAGACCTCCACTCACGCAAGCTTAACTGCAAAACCTGAGTGGACCGCTGCCTGCCACCATCCTATTGAAAGATGCAGCCTCATCCCTGCACTGAGAGCCCTGCCAAGGAGCAGATCCCCAGCCTCCCACCCCAAACTTCCCACTGCAGCCTTCCACCCCTTCCACAGAGGCACACAGAACTCTTCCACGCTTGTTGACGCGTCAAAATAATACATTGCTAATGATAAAATCAGCAGCCACATCTTTTGTTGACTTCTGTAGGAATTTTGCCAGAGAATGGATGGCAGGACATGACTCCAAGCTTGCTGAGTGACATCTTATATTTTCTAAACCATCCTCAGATTTTTCATAACATCCAGCAAGCAAGTTGCTGACAGATCAGGATGGTTGCCTGTTTGTTGGGCAAGAATACTTTGCAATTCAGTAGAATACCAAATTTGGTAGAATGTCTTACACTTTGGTAGAAGATATTACAAACAACTGCATTTTAACACGTTTTCACATTACATATCATTCATTCTGGGGAGGGGGTGGTGATCGCTCTGTACAGCCAGCCAGCAACGCTTCCAAGAATGAAAATATTCATTGAAAGATAATGAAAAACAGATATTTAGTAACATTTTCATTTGCATGTTTAAATATTTATAACTATGTTCATAAAACCACGTTTGCTCTCCTAATGCTCTAGTGATTTTGTTTATGAAATGCAGTATTTCTCCAATGCCCCTTCCTCGTGTCAGCCTCTCCACGGAGTGTGATTTAGTCCTGGTGCTGTACTGACAACTAGCTTTTTTGCAAAAGACTGGCCGAGATGAAGAACAGAAAGCTAACAAAAAGAAGAAAACGTATTTTCAGGGCATTAATGTTTCACTAATACAAATGTGATTTTATACTTTGTAGGGGGCATGTATGCCAGTTTAATTTCTTCAGTGCAATTTATTGTCAGTCTGGAAGGGAACTATTTCCTACTCTACAGCAAAAATACAAAATCTAGAAACATAAGTGTGATAAACTAAGGTGCTGATACAAACTATTGTTCTATAATTTTTTTTCCGTAGCTTGGATGAAAATTAAATAACAACAAAGAACTTCGCTTTAATACCACAGTTGCTCAAGTTTGTATTACAAATTTCTGGAGTTTTGAGTTATAAATTTTTATAAAGCTGATTGAGTGGACGTAGTCTGAAATTGGGACTATTAGAAGAGCCCTCTATAGTCTTCTCTGTCCTCTGACTGCAGACATCATGACGTGGCTTACAAAGTCCATCCTGGTTTCATGTTAAACATACAGAGAGACCACAGCTGTAAGACGAGGCTGCCAGAGCTCAGCCTCACAGCAGGACCCCGTTCAGGACCCAGTAAGTTCTTTATCAAATCATAACTCTTAAAATGCCCCATGTAATCTCGTAGTTTAAAAAAGGAGCTAATGTTTGGATTTTTTAAATTTTCTTATTCTTTTTTTAAAAAACATTTCCAACCATAGATTTTTTTAAAGGGTTGGGGCACTCCTCTGAAATCAAGTCCTCAGCAACATAAAGTGAGCACCTACAGAAAAGGGTTTTTTTTAATCTCAGCCCAGCATCCTCACAAAGGTACAGGGAGTGTCTTCAAGGCGTATTTTCAACTCCTTTGGTCCTTTCCCTGCCTTCTTTTCCATCAGCAAAGAACAAAAAGGAAACAGAAAAAAAGTAGCAGATTGCAATGACACATTGGTATCTCATTTTAAAACCAAAAATGAGTGCTGCAAAGCCATTAAAGTAAAACACTCCACTTGCTATATTATTTTAAAATACTCCTGTGGGTCAAGATTAAAAATTAAATATATATTTTACTGCTACAGTTTTGCCAATTTTTACAATGTTGGCAATAGCTTCATTTTTAAAAAAATATAAGTCAAGCTCTAGAATCATGAAATTTCACAAAAACTCAAGCTCACTTTAAAACACTTAAAACACTTAAAACATACTTTTTAAAGCAAGTTAAGTGCCCCTTTGGCCTTGAAGTTGTCACAGGGAAAAAAAAAGAAAAAAAAAAAAGGGCAGCAAAAGAAAATCTGGACAGTGAGGCTCTGAAAAATAGGAGAAAAAGGAAAAAATGTCCATTTTTTTCTTTTACAGTCTTGTAAAATTGAGCAAGTCCATTTCAAGTGTGCCTAGAATACGATTTTAAAATATTTATGATTCACAGTTTCAGAAAGTTCTTGCCGCATCTTCTTTCTAGTAAAAATAAAAATACTGCAGGGAAATGTGTATTCTGGGAAATATCTGCCTTCCTCACCAGGAGTCCTTGCACCAGTGAGCAACCAGAGACCAGTCCTTGCAAACTCTGCACTCTGCATGACTCAGAGAAACTAGTCACATCACCTGCTGCATGAAGCTTTTTCTCTTAATCAAAGATAATATTTGAGTCCAAATTAAGATTTTTCCTATAGTTCAGACTGAGTTTCACCAATCTCAACACAAGCTTTACATTTTTTTTCCTGAGTTTACCAATAATCCCTGAAAAGCTCAAGTCCATGGATTTAATAAATGCAAACAAAAAAAAAGTTTATTTTCAGTAAGAACACACTGTAGTAGTGGAAACCCTAAATCCAACAGCATTCTACTAACAGAAGTAAAAAAAAAAACAACACATAAAAATATCAAAATAAGGACAGAAGCGAATAAAAATAACATCTTTCTCAGAACAAGAATTATGCTACATAAACTACAGAAAGTGGCAAAAATACTTTAAAAAATAACAAACACCGTATTTTGCACTGAAATAATGTCTGACTGAAGCTGGGACGAATTTAAAGAAGGTATAGATTAGTAACTAATTTTATGTCAGGCAAAGACTGTATGCTAATGCCCTGCCTCTCAAGCCTTTCCAGATGGAACTGTGTTTTCTAAAGTGGTTGTTCTCTGTGGCACACAAATGCAGCAAGCCCATGGCCAGTAGAAACCAAAATCCTGATGTTTTCCACCCTTCTGTGACCCTGCCAGCTAAAGGCTGCACATCAGGCTGTGAATAAAGCACAAGATCCCTTTCTGCTCCAAATCCGCACTCTGCAGCACAGGGAGTGGGGACATCCTGCACCTGCCTGGGCACAGGCTCCACACAGGCTGCAGAGAAAAACACTCTTCCCCCTTACAAACCCTACCGAGGTACCACATCTCTCCTGGCACAGAGCAGCTTCTGGCAGAACAGGACAGAGGTGCTGGAAGCCAGGTGGGGCACGGTCCCCAGGAAGGCTTGGGGGCCTCTGCCAGCCCCTCACTCTGCCATGCCAGTGCCCAGAAACCTGTCAGGAGCCATTTTGTAGCTGCAGAACCCCCACAGGCCTTGACTGGATTATACAATGCTCTGAAAAACAATAAAAACAAGGGAATAGCCCTATTCTGCATGTATCCTTTACGATCCTGGTACATCAAGCTCTCCAGCTTCCCCAGCCTCTTCCCAGCCAGCAGCACTGCCAGTGACTTTTCCCTCTCTGAGTTTCCCTGTCCCAGGTCAGGATACTTTGCCCATCGTGCACAGGAATGAATCCCCAATGTGCAGCCTAGGTCTCCCTCAAAAGAAACTCCACGTATCACTCATTTCAAAGTCGAGCCTTGACGATTTCAAAGCTGCCACTATTGAACAAGTTGCCAAAACAAAATCATTCAGCTAAACTCTTTTTTCCTCCCAGCTCATTTTATTAGTTTCTTTTCACACAAACATTTGAAATGGAGAAACATTACCAAAGTATCAGCTAAAAGAAAACCTAAGCAGCACACAACCTTCTTTACTGAGAATAAAATTAGCATCTTAATATTAACATATATCTGTGCCTCTTTTGGCAACTGCCTCCCCCGGATTCTGCAGGGGGTTTCTCCATGACTAGAACAGAACAGATGTCTGTAAAGCCATCCTAAACCATCTCCTATCAGGTCTGCAGGGCAGGTCCTTGGTTTGCCACTCACTCACCACTGTAAGCTCTTACAAAAGCATTTTTACTGCCTGCAGTTATGTTCAGGTGAGCAGGCACTAGCAAAACAGATTATATTTTTATCCCATACAAACAGCATAGAAAGGTTAACAAAATGTCTTAGTTCAGAGGATGTACAGATTAGTGACTACAACACAAACTATTTCCTTCTGCATGCTCCATTATAAAATTAGATTTCTCAAAGAATACAGGCTTTCTCTGGAGTTTCATCTCTCCAAACCAGGAGTGCATCTCTGCAGAAATATTTTCCTTATAGGTGATCACAGTAACAAGCATAAATAACAGGGATGCTATAGCAAACAGACGTCAAAGTTACTCTCAGTTAAAAAAAAACTGATGTGATGCTTTTAATCTGAGAACATTATATTAAAAAAAATAAAATGCAAACACACAGTACTACAGCCTATCCACTGCTTTGGAGCTTTACAGCAAACAGATTCATTATAGAAACTTAATTCCTGGTGCCATAAGGCCAAGACACTTGAACACAACCTGATCAAAATGCCTTCAGGACTCTGCCTTCACACAGTGTGCAACCACTACATGCTAATGGCAGGCACAATGCTTGAAAACAAAAATTTTTTTCAGAGGATTACACCAGACACAGAGACAGATATACAAAAAACAGTGACACCAAAGGAATCAAAATATTCATGGCTCATAAAGCATGGTAGAGATGAAATGGCTTCAGTTCATCACCTGTGTCTGCTTAGATTCATTATAGCACAATGAATCAACATTACCCCTTTAAGAAAACCATCCCGAGTTGTGTTTATCTGGGGACAAATCCACCTAATCCCGCTCATACAAGTAAGCGCAGCAACTTCAAGAGAGCTGCCAGTTTGGGAGAGGACAGCAGAATATGTCCCCTGTTTGTGAACAGTCCTGGGACGCTTCTGGGGTGTGACACAAGTCCCATTTGTCATGACACACTAGAAGCTGAGTACTGTCCTGCCCCAGTCAGCTCTGTAATGTTTTTGTCTGAGCTGTGAGCACAGGTCCCCACTGCCAGGCCCTGGCTTTGAAAATCATGAGCTGTCTCTCCCCAACTCACAAAATCAGCCTAAGACATCCAGGAGAGAGGATCTTTCCCATTCCAGAACTCTCCGTATCTCCCTGCAACTGGCAAGGGTAGGAACAGGGACTTTTAACCTTTTTTTATAGAAAAACCCTTCTTATTTGTCCATGAAAGCTGAGGACTTGGCTGCAGGGTGAGACAGCCCTTCTCTGGCCTTCACTCCCACATCTCAGAGCCAGCAGCAGCTGGAGGGGTAGAGGTGCTGACAGCAGCACCCACCCAGCACACTGTACCAGGCTCAGGGGGCATGGCCCTCTTGCCCCAGCGCATGGTGCTGAATCCTGTGCTTTGGAAGCATTTCAGAGCCAAGCAGGTCCCCAGCCCTTTCTATACCCATCCCAAATCAATTGCTTCATCCCATATCATACACACACATAGAGCTGCACCTGTACAGTCCATGCCCCATTTCTGGAGGGCTGCAGAATGGCCTAGGTGGACCCAGGACCTCAGTGGGGTGCAGCCAAGTTTGCTCCACTCTTCCCCAAACTGGCTGCAAGCCCTGTCTGGATGGGGAGGCCCAAGGGTGGGGGATCGGCTGTGACCCCAGGGAAGCCAAATGAGCCAGGATGCTGGTTTTAAATCCTAGCTATAAAAATGGCAGGGGCAGTGCTGCCAGTTTTAGGAAGCACCTGTGGGGGCAGGCAGGAGGGCAGCTTTTCCAGCATGGCCCAAAGCCCCGGGCACCAGCGAGAGCTACTATGAGGCCAGAAAGGGCCCCTGCACTGATCCTCCAGTGGGGCCGCTACTGCAGGGTCGGAGCCGCTACATCCCCCCGGCCACGGCTCCCCAAGCCGGACAACCTCAACCACAGCAGAGGCCCCCACTGTGGGACGGCGCTTCGGGGCCTGACAGCAGCAGGACCCGTCCAGAGGCGTTCCCGCGGAGCCCTGCGTGCCCTGCGCCTCCCCGGCTCCGAGCAAAGCAGTAACGAAACCGAGCTTACCGGCACCTTTTCCAAACTTGGCGCGGTCCAGAGCAACACAGACACGACCCAGGTGGGTGTCCGACGAAAACCCGACGGCCCCGGCGGCTTCGGTGCTCCTCGCCCGCCGCAGTGCATGGTGGTCGCGCTCGGACCCCGGGCCGGACCCGGGCCAGCAGCGCTCCGCGTCCAGCCCCGGGCTGGGCTCTGCGCATAGCGAGAGAAAGACTTCACAGCAAAATAGAAGCAGAGATCCATGTCTACCCGGGAGACCTCGAAGGGAACTATTTTAAGGGGCCAGTGGAGAGCTTGGGGGACTTTGTTTTAGCTGTGCATCCGCAGAGGCTGCAATCCACCTTTCTCCCCGAGAAACCTTTCTCCTTTTTTTTTTTTTTTTTTCCCTACCTTTGGAGAAAGGAGAGGCTAAATTTGTTCAAATGTAAATTTCAAAGCATGCAAAGTTCCGCGGGTTGCTCGCCCGAGCGGCCCCTGCGGCAACAGGAGGGGATGGGCCACCCCCCTCCTTCCACTGTGCCCCCAGTCAAGTTCAAGATGGGCCAGTCTGGGGTCTCCCCCGGTCAGCGCAGGTGCGGCGGCTGTAGTGCGGATCCCTGCCTGCCCCCGGGACTGCGGTCAGACCGCGGCAACTCCCTAGTGCCGATGAGGATGCGGAGCCGTGCGGCCTTGCCGGCCGCGCTCCGCCGGGGCACGAGGCCGTCGGCGCTCCCGCCGCAGCCCCGACCGGCCCGCCGGACAACCGGTGCCTTCCGGCCGCCGGGTGCACCACGATGTGCCGGGGAGGGGCGGTTTCCACCGTCGCTCCGGTTGCTTGGGGCTCCTGTGTGACGCCGAGAAGTTTCTCGGGGGAGATGTTTCATCTCGATCCCTTTTCTCTCCTGAGGACGGGAAGGTTTCTCCGCATCCTAGTCAGAAATAAAAACAAAACAAACCAGACGATAACGGAGACAAGACCTGCCCGCCACGAGGTCGCGCCTCTCTCCCGCCCCCCCCCCCCCCCCCCGCCCCCGGCAAGCAGCCCGGTGTCGGCGGGCCGCTCCGGTACAGCTGCCCGGCCCCACGCCCCGCGCTACCCCCAGGCGCGGCGCCGCCCGGCCCGGTACTCACCGTCGGGACCTCCCCGTCGAGGCGATCCCGCTGCCCCCGGCGCTGCTCCACCTCGCCGGCGCCGTGCCCCGAACTCGGCCCGCTCGGGAAGCTGGCAGGGAGCGAAGCCGCTGGGCGGTGGAGGGCGGGGACAAAGGGACAGGAGAGAGAGCGGCGGCGACGAGGAGGCTTCACCCGGCACCGCCGGCTCGAAAACAACGGCCAGGTCCCAGTGGCAGCGCCAACCGGGCCCGCGACGGGACCCGCGGCTGCCCCGTGCCCCGGAGGAGGTCAAAAACGTCTCTTTCCAAAACAATTAATTTTTAATGCTAAAGCAGTTATAACCAAAAGCTGTACAGAGATGGATTTGTTTGTTTGTTTGTTTGTAATTTTTGTTAGAAAACAAAATTTTCTCCCCCATAAATATTGTTCAGTTCCCGGCACTTTGTATCAATAATTAAATTACGAACGATAAATATGGCATCATGGGTATGTATTTACAAAAAAGGTTATTACAAAAAGGCAACTGTTATACTAAACGTCACAACCTGGGCAGAATAAACCCCACATCCTCATCCTGAAAAATACTGAGCGATCCCATCAGACGTTAATACATTCACAAGTGTAATGCTTGGAGAGAGGAGAAAGAGAAGAGAAAGAAGCAGCAGGAGAGATAGAAAGGAAAGTTCAAGACATAACAGGACTTTGGCACAGTTTAAGACTGTAAGTTTAAACAATCACCACTAAGGCAAAGGAGAATTTTCATCCTCATGTCAACATCCCACCGAGAGAAAGAAAAACAAAACAAATTAAGAATAATAGTGAGGAATTGGAGGAAGAGAGACTCAGGCAAGGGGGGGGGGGAATCAAAGAAACGATTGCAACTGAAAAAAAAAAGACAACAAAAAAATCGAATCCTGAGAAAAGGACATGGCTAGTCCACTTGCAAAAGAATAGTAATAATTAAAATATAATAATAAAAGACCCCCCTCTGGATCCTGGCATGTAAGTAGGTGTAGCCCTATGTGGTCGTTGGTGTGGAAACTCCATTTCCGTGGGAGTGAGCTGCAGTTGGCTTGGTTTGTCCTTTTTTTTCCCCTCGTTCCCAATGCATTTGGTCCAGTCTGTGGCCGGGCAGCAGCTGCCTTCACACATACCACTCATTAAAATTGGGGGGCAGTCCAGGGTTGTGGCCGGGGTTACTCTGAAGGGCGGCCGGCGGCGTTTTAGTGGAGTCCTTACTGCTGGCGGAGCCCACCGCAGGGGGAGTGGAGGACTCATACCCTGAACTGGCTGCAGGGGAAGAGTCCAACCCCTGGGATTCGTGCACCTAAAACCAAGAGGCAGAGATGGGAACGAGCTCGGGGCCTCCGCCACCCCGCTGCACCGGGCTGGGCTGTTCCTCCGTGCAGGAGGGTCACTGGAGCAACGGTTCGGCCCTGTCTGGCCATCAGGCACTCCATGCCCGGCCAGCCACTGAGCACCGGAGACAAAAGCTTGCCATGGCCCCCGGACAGTCCTCTGCAGCATCCTGGTCAGGGGGGCTGCAGCATCCCAGACCCAGGGGCTGCAGCCACAGGCCAAGCTGCACTTGCACAGCCTTCCCACACTGAGCCACGCTCTGCAAACTGGGCAGCGCTTGCACCAGTGGGAGCACAAAAAGAAACTATGCCATTTCCCCGGGCTGTGCTCCAGCCACAGCCTAGACACCGGGGACCGCTCGGGCCGCGCTGGGAACATGGAGCTCCGCTCTGCCCTGCTCTGGGGGAATGAGCCCTGAGCACACCAGCGACTGCTCAGGGAGGTAAAGGCTGGAGCACTGGGGTGATTTACCTTCATGTGTTTCCTAAGTGAGCTGGGGTGGGTGTAGGATTTGTCGCACACCTTGCAGATGTAGGGCTTGTCCGAGGTGTGGACGTGCATGTGTTTCTTCCTGTCACTGCTGTTGGCGAAACGCCTGTCGCAGCCCTCAAACTCGCACTTGAAAGGCTTCTCACCTGTGAAATTTAGAGAGGGTGAAGGAGGGCTGTTCTGCTCTCCATCCCCATCCGCCTCCTCCCAGGACATCTGCCCTGCTCGCCCCACCTTAGGGATGCACAAGCACCACGACAAATTAAGAAGGGGAAGCTGGACAGCAAGATTTGTTACGTGTCAGATAAATTTGGATCAGCCTTTATTACTTTTAACTCACCTCCCGCCAGGCCCATGCTGGGCTCCAGCAGGGAAGGTGGCTGGGCGACCTTAGGGAAGGAGAAGACGCGAGAAATTCAGCGGTTCAGACAGCTTTACAAGACCTACTCGAGGATACAAGCCAAAGTACGTTTGTTTCCAGCCTTCCCCCTATCTTCCCCCCACCCATACAGGAGAGCTGAAGGAAAGTCGGCGTTGCAAATAAAAATACTTTGACAAAAGTATCGCCGATTTAATTAGGAGAGACACCAATCAGGTCTAAAAATAAAAATAAAAAAGGAGCGGAAGTCACCGAAAATGAGATTTCAGTAGCATTTCTACGGTTCCCTCCGCTCAGGCGTTCAGGAGGCCAAGAGCAGAGGCAACGCCGCGTACCTCGCGCGGTGGCGGCCGCCGGCCCAGACCGACCGTCCCCGCAGCCCCCAAAGCCCCGCGTCCCGGGTGGGGCAACACGCGGACATGGGCCTTACCTGTGTGCGTCCGCTTGTGAATCTTGAGGTTCTCGGAGCGGGCAAAGATCTTGCCGCAGCCCGGGAAAGGGCAGGGAAAGGGCTTCTCCCCCGTGTGCACCCGAATGTGGTTCACCAGTTTGTATTTCGCCTTGAAGGACTTGCCTTCCCGCGGACACTCGTCCCAGTAGCAGATGTGGTTGTTCTGCTCCGGACCCCCGACGTGCTCCATGGTGACATGGGTCACCAGCTCGTGCATGGTGCTGAAAGTCCTGTCGCAGCTCTTCTTGGGCCGGCTGAGCTGGCTCTCGTCGAGCCACTTGCAGGACAATTCTTGCTTGACGGGCTGGCGCATGTACCGAAAGAAAGCGCCGGGGCCGTGGTGGTGGTGATGGGCCGCCACGTTCATGCCCATACTCATATTCATGTGGTTGTAGTTGCGGAACTGGGCGCCGGCGTAAGGGTCCGTGCGGGGGCTGGAGACGGCCCGGTAGGGATCCGGCCGCCCGAAGAGGTCCCCGCGCAGCCCCAGGTGCATCTGCCCGTTGTCCACATGCCCGTTGGGGGACGTGTGGCTCGGGCTCTCCTCGTGCAGCCCCGGGAAGAGCAGGTAGCCCGGGGTGTCCGGGATGCCGCCGGGGCCTTGCAAGCCGCCGGGGGAGCCGCCGAAGAGCCCGTGCTGCGCTGTGCCGGAGGCGGCGTCCGCGATGCCGGAGCCGCGGTTGCGGAACAGAAAGTCGCGGGTGGAATTGAAGGCGGCAGCCCCGCCGTAGGAGGGCACCTGGCCGGCGTGGTGGTGGTGATGGTGGCCCAGGGCGCTGGCGTAGCCTGTCGCCTGCGGCGTGAATGCCGAACTCTGCCCGGCGGCGAGGCCGTGCGGGGCCGCGTTCAGCTTGAAGGCGGCGGCGTGCGAAGAGTCCCCGAAGGGGCCCAGCCCCATGCCGCCGCCGGCGGTGTCGCGACCCGGCATCTCGTGGTGGCGAGGCGCCGCGAAGCCGCCCACCCGCAGCGCCGGGAACTGCGGCCCTCCGTCCAGCAGCATCGTCATGGGCGCGGGGCCGTCGGCGCAGCAGCAGCCTGCCCTCCCGCCCCCCAAAAAAGTACAAAACCACCCCAAAACGCACCCCCACCCCGACCCCCGCTGCGGGCAGGCGCGGCCCCGGCCGCGGGCGGGCAGCGAGGCGAGTACCCCCCGGCCGACACACAAAAAAAACCAACCAAACCCCCCCCCAAAAAAAACCAAATCCAAAAACAAAAACACAAAACCCAGAACAATCAGCCCCAAAACAGCCACCTGCCCCCCGCGCTGGGCCCGGCAGGGCGGCGCAGCAGAGCGAGGAGGCCCAGCACGGGCGCGCTCCCGCTCGGCGCCGTCGGGGCACTGACGGGGCGCCTGTCCGTGCCTCGCACATAAACCAACTCTGGGGCCAGATCGCGCCGCGCCAATGGGGAATCGCGCGCCGCCGGTCACCTGACCTGCCGCCCGCCGCCCCATTGGCGGCGCCGCGCTTGATTGGCACGCGCCCCGCGCCGCGGAGGCCGCCGATTGGGTGCGCGCTCCCCGCAGGTAGAGCGGGGGCGGCCGGGGGCGGCCGGGCGGGCGGGAGCGAGCGAGCCCCCCAGAGCCCCACGCGTGGGGCGGCCCGGGCCCCGCGTGTCCCCCGGTTTCGTGCGCGCTGCCCCTCGCCACCCGTGCCCTGCCAACGCCGCCCCACGCCGCGCGGGATGCTCGCCGTAGGCGGCGCGGCGGGGAGGCGTAAAGCCGCTGCAAAGCCGCCGCGTTGATTCAAAAATAAAATTTAATAATAAAAAAAAAAACCCACAACTAAACCCGAGGCTGTTTACAGTTTATTTATGTATACATACATATCTATCTAATGTTACATACTTTATATATTTGCTTTATTTTTTTATTCGTTTTTATCTTTTCGGTTTAAACACGAGAGCAGAACCGCCCGCACCGTGCGTGGAGAGCTCGCTCCTGCCCCTCAGCCTAGGTGCGCAGCGTGATCGGGCCGGGGTTCACCCCGCCGGCCGAGTCCAGCACTCTTTTTCCCCCCTCGCTCCGTCCCCCACCCCCTGCTGACGCGCGGAGCGCGGGCGAGCAGCGCCCGGCACGGCGGCTCCTAGCTGGTTTTTTCCTACTCTTCTCTTCTCTTCTCTTCTCTTCTCTTCTCTTCTCTTCTCTTCTCTTCTCTTCTCTTCTCTTCTCTTCTCTTCTCTTCTCTTTCTCTTTCTCTTTCTCTTTCTCTCTCCCTTTCTCTCCCCTTTCTTTTTTTTTTCTTTTTATTTTTTTTTTTTTTTAGGGAAATGTTCTGCCTTGGAATAATTATCAGTTGCAGACAGCGTTATAAATCCACTAATTTTCTGTTCTGGAAAGCATTTGCAAAGAACTATGGGGAGCAAGAGTGGAAATAAAAGGCAGAAAGAAAGATGGCTGTAATTGTAATATCCTAAGGTTTCCTGAGCCCCCAAGTCTGGCTATTGGGCAGGTCTCAGGCTCGCCGCCGGCTCTCTGCAGGAAACGTAAAATCTGATCAAGTTCAGAGACGCATTGAGAGCCCGCTTCAAGCAGCGCTTTATAACCGCGGCTTTTCACATTCTTCCCCCCAGTCAGCCCCAGGAAAGGGTTCGTCTTCTTTATTTTAAGGTTTGCAGGGAGCGAGGAAAAAAAAAAAGAGAGAGAGAGAAAGAAAGGGGAGAAAAGAACCCCACCGATATAAAATCTCCCGGAGAGATAACACCGGTGCTCGTCAAAACACTCAGATTTCCCAGGCCACAGCCGCCAAGAGCAGTCCTAAAGTTGGAAGGTGAGTCCGTCGCTGTGGTTGGTGCACGGTCGATCGCAGCAGAGCAGGAGGCGGGAGCGCGGGGACCCTCCCTGGGGGGGATCCACCGGGGGCACCCACCGGGGGCGGTCGGGGTTGCCTTCTTGCTGTCCCCGCTGCACCCCGCGGCTGTTCCGCGGGAGGCGGGAGACCCGGCAGAATCGCAGCCCTTCTTGCGGTTCGTCCGGGAGCCCGGGCGCGGGGAAGCCGGGACAGGGCCCGGGATACCCGGTCACAAACCTACTGCCCCCGGGGGCGGCGAGGCGAGGCCGCGCACCCCCCTTGCTCCGCTGAGGCTCTACCTGCCTGTCTCCGGAGGGCTGCGGCGGGGTCATTAATTACCTCCCGCACGTGTTGGATTTTCTCGACAACAACCAAACCCCTCCCCGTCCCCCCCCCCCCCCCCAAAAAAAAGAAAAAAAAAAAGAGAGAGAAAGAAGAAGGAAAAAAAAAAGGCGGGGGGTGGGTGGGAAATTCAATTATTCTCGTCAGCTGAGCGCCGGGGAGGGCAGCGCCTCTGAAGTCGCCGACTTGGGGCGACCGAGGGCGACTGACCCCTGCTTGTGCAGAGGCCTCACGTGTGGCATTATGTCCCCAGTGGGTGGGACGCGCCGGAGCCGGGCCGGTGGCGGTGGCGGAGCCGCGCTGCCCACCCAGGTGCCCACGCCACTCGGGACTGCGGCTGCCCCGACCGGGAAGCGTGCGTGTGGGCTAGGAAACCCTCCGGCTCGGAGAGAAGGAGCAAGTGTGGCTCCACGGTGTCAGAAGCTTAAAAAATTTAAAATTTAAGTTGGTTTTCGCCTTAAAAAAAATCTCGCCGCGTCGGCAACGGCGGGACCACGGGGCTTCGAGAAAAAATATCCCGAGGGCTTGGGATTGGGAAGTAAAACGAAGCGATCATAGCTTTGGACAAGGACTCCCCGTTTCGGGAGGATTTGGTGGCCACAACCTGCCTTGCAGCTGTGTACTTGCGGATCAGGCTACATCAATTACCCTATAAATCTCTTGTTATATGTTTCCCACTTCTACTCTACCAACTCTGCCTGGGTGTGTGCACCCGGCAGCATCCGCACTGGCATACTGTCACTATTTACATCCCATCGCTTCCTGACTGCAATTTGCCGATTTGGGGAGCAAAAATTGTATAAAACGAGTTTGTTTTGTTTATTTTTTAAGGGCATTGTGCGTATAGCCCATGATTTTTCCCTTGCTGAGTTTCGGAATATATGTGTATATATGCATAAAATATATTTTGTACTTTACTTTATCACTTCAGTAATTTCCATTTTTATTCGGCTATATTTCTGGCCAAACTCAATTTATTTTCCAGAAGTCGGGGTACCTCGCATCTCTTCCATTTAAAATCTATCTCAGTTGCAAACGTGCAAACAACAGCAACCGGAAAAATAGTCTCCAGGCTCCCTTTTCCCTCCGTGCTCCCAACGCGAGGGGAAGGCAGAGAAAGACGCCCGCCTTTATGTCAAGAACAAATACTGTGCAATTCTCCCACCTTTTTTTTTTTCTTGTTTTGTTTTGCTTTGCTTTGTTTTGTTTTCCCTTTGAGTGTTCTTGGAACTTAAGAGCTACAAAAATGTAAAAACCCCTGGAAAGCGTTGCGGGTCCTTCCGTACCCGGAGCCCGCCGGGACCTCCCTGCCAGGCTGGCCCGGGGACTCCCGGGGCTTAACGCTGCCCCGTCCCACCACCCCGG
Organism: Phylloscopus collybita; assembly: GCA_027886175.1. Lineage (NCBI taxonomy): Eukaryota > Metazoa > Chordata > Aves > Passeriformes > Phylloscopidae > Phylloscopus > Phylloscopus collybita. The sequence continues at coordinate 9,612,836 of JAJNNQ010000057.1, forward strand.
CACGGAACGGAGAGCCTTGCCAGGGAGAAGACTGCAAGGTCTGGGCCCTCCAGCGCAGGAGGAAAACGCGGACCCCAGTGAGTGCCCCCTCGTTATGGCAGATTTCACAGCGGGGCAGGGGCAGGTGAAGTTTCAGCAACGGCCCCAGGAGGGGCAGGTCGGTGGCTCCGTGGATTTCCCTCGTCCCTGACACCGAGGATGCGAGGAAAGGCAGAACCAACCTGGAATAACAGCAACAAAAGTCCCCTCGCGCTGAGCTGCGAGCCGGCGACGAGGGGAATATTCCATCCACCCTAAAGAGCTTTTAAACCGCGCTATATCGCAGTTAAATGAATATCCTTAACAAGCGTAAAGACAAGTAGTTTTTCTCCTGCCATAAACATATTGCATCTCCGGTGTAATTATATGCAAACCAGGAGCAAATGAGACATTTCCATTGTAGCTGTCACTCAGTGGAGGGGGAAGCACATGTACATTTGAACTTCAGAGATCCGGGATGGAGTAAACAGGTCTGAACTTCGGCAAGGAGAGGGGGCGAGGAATATCAAAGGCCAGACGGAGGCAGGCAGAAAGGCTTGAGTGGTGAGGAAACGTAGGTGCCAACGGGCTCCATCCCGCACCCCGGGGAGCCGGGCCGGCACCGACACCGGCAACCTCGCTCACGGACCAGGGTTTGTTGCTCGTTTTGTGGTGATGGGGAAAAGTTTCCCCCCTAAAATGAAGATCACCGTTCAGCTACATGGGAAATATGCATCGGGCTCGGAAGCGAGTGGGAAGACCACGAGGACCGGTTCAAGTGCTGCAGAATAAACTGCATCCTGTGGCCCAAATGGGGCCGAGGCAAACCTAGGAGTAGGGAACAATAGGTGTCACAGCCCCGCGGGGAGCTGAGGCGGCTCCCTGCACCTTGGAGTGCCCACGCACCAGAGTGACCCCAGGAAAGGCCACCCTCTGGAAGGGGGAAACACCCACTCCTCATCTCCCCTACCCCTCGCTAAGCCATTACTAGGAGGAACGGTGCAGACCCGCGAGCAAGCAGCGTGGGAAGCCCGGGCCTCAGCACGCCGGCCCAGCCGAGAGCATCCGCACCCTCCGGCCGCCCCCATGAACCCCCCCCCCCCCCCACGCCTCCGATGAGCATAGAGGGTGGGGGGAAGTGGCGAATATCTCAATCATCGAGGAGGTGACCTGTGACCCGAAGGGTGGCTCTATTGTCCCGCTCTTGCGGGGGACACAGACTTTAGTCAGCCTTTCTGCGTGACTGAGCCCTGAGGGGCAACCGCAAGCCCAGGGCTCCGGGGAGGCATCCCGGCCTCGGGAGTCGCCAGGCCGGCATCAGCTGCCGGGGGAGAGTCGCCCCTTCCCCAGCGTGCTGAGGCCGCTGCCTTTTCGCCCCGGCTACTTTCCGAGCCCGCATCCGGAATACGCGGCCCCCTCCTGCCCTGGGCCTTTCTCCGGGAGCCGGGCGAGGCTGGGCAGACCCTCCCCACCCAATGGCGAGCAGCGGTGGAACGGAGAGGCCCCGACGGGTGACTCTGGTCGTGCTGAGTTGGGGTTTGATGTGCAGAGATTCTCCGAGGAGCCGATGGGGATAAAGCAAGAGGAAGATCAAGAAGGGGGTGTCCCGGGAGGAGCCCTCGCCCCAATTCTTCAGCCTGCCGGCCCCATGAGCGGAGTGGCTGGGGCGGGGCCGGACGCGGGGCGGCGCTGCGGAGCGGCCTGGTCCGGCCCCGACGGCCGCCGGGACCCCCGGCTCCGGGCACTGCCCCGCGCCCCTGCCCGCGCACAGACGGGGCCCCCGAACCCTGACCGGTAGGCGGAGGATATGGGACAGGCAGGCACGGGGCTCTGTCCCCGTACCAACCCCGCTCCCGCCCGTCCCCGGGCCCGCCCGTCTCTCCCTGGGGGCTCACAGCAGGCGTGAACACCGGCAACAAACCCGCTTCCTGGGGGCAAATTGCACCGTTTGAACCGGCTCCCCTAGGGGTTCTAATCAGCGGTCTCTAGCTGCCGGGGGTCAGCCCCGGGAAGCTGCCGAGCTCCGGGGAAGCAGACTCAAGCCCATCCTGGGGACCCTCCTCAGTCTGCAGCAGGTCCCCGAGGCGGCTGCGAGGACACCCCGGGGTGTGCCGGGGCTCGAGCGCTCTTCTCGTTGCCGGGAGCCCCAGGGGAGAACGTGGGGTTTCCTCTCGCTTCCAGCTCTTCTCTCCCAGCACTGGGTACAGCCGCGGCCCGAAGCTGGAGGGTCGGCAGCGGGAGTCACCGCTCCCCGTGGCACCGGGCCGGGACTGCCCGGAGCAGAGACGTTCAGTGCTGAGGCGGAGCAGGGATCTGAGGGGGGCCGCCGGTGGGCCCAAGACCGGGGGTCAGGCGGCGCATCGGCGGGCACACGGTAGCGGACACCGAGGGTGTCTCCCGCAGCCGGCATTCCGTGAAGACGAGGCCACGATTTCGCCAGCCCCGAGGATGTGTTGGAACAAAGGTGTTAAACAATTTTAAGTATTTTAAACAATTAAAACGATGATTTCCCACTACTCGTCTTTCGCCATTCTCTCTCCCGCCGCATCGCCCAGCGATTCTCCCCTCAAGGGCCCGGGCTTTTCCCCGAGGTGTCAGGGAGAGAACCAAGCTCCCTTTCGGTCTCCGGCCCGGGACACCTCCCCGACGGTCCCCTTGGGTGGTCTGCTCATGCCTTTTTTTCTCTTGTGTTCTTTTCCTCCCCGGGACAGGTGGTGCCGCCGCACAGCTATGGGTCTGACCAGCTCCTTCTCCTTTCGCCCCTGCCCCACTGGTTTCGCCAAAGAGAGCAGCACTCCGGCGGCGCCTCCAGCCCGCAGCCCCGACGGACTCCGGCCGTCCCGGGCACTGTGGGTCAGCGGGGGCTGGGCTGCCGCGGCGCCCGGGGGGAACCAGGCATGCTTCCCTCGCTTAAATAGCCCAGCAAAAGGAGCCGCTTTCACCGGTAAAACCCGCTCGAAGCTTCGGGTCCAAGGCGGGTGAATGACAGCGGTGCGGAGTGGGCTTCTGCCCGACTGTCTCCCTCTGCCTGGGTCCGGGTTGGCACCGGGGTGCTTCATCCCCTGCCTGTGTCCGCGGGGCTTCGGGGAGAGCCAGCTCCATTATTGCTGCTGATATCCCCACACAGACGTCCCCTCTCGAGTCTGACCCTCTCCCTTCTGTATTTTTGCTGTGGAATACCCCCAGGCCCCGCTCTGCGGGACGCGGGAGCGCAGGGAGTGCACCCCGGAAGCTGGGGGCTGCGGCGGGCCCCCGCGGTACGATTGACCCGCCTGTAAACGACGTGCTTGCCACGGGGTGAAGGAGTCGAAGCCTTTTAAATGACTTTTTTTCCCCCTACCCGGAGAATCAGTTCCGTAACGAGAACCTTGTCGGGCAGAGGCGGGGGAGACGGCGGTGGAAAAGGTGCGTCAAGTAAACAAGCCCGGAGCGGGCAGTGCCGGGGGGAGGGAGGGTTTGCGGCAATCTGGGCTTTGATGAGGGCCGCACCAAAATTAAAAAAAAAAAAAAAAAAAAGAGAGAGAGAGATCAAGAGAGAGAAACAAAGATAAATCCAAAAAGCAACCAAGCAAACGGAAAGCCCCATCGCAGCCCTTGGGCTGCGCCTCCCAGATGAAGGCGGCTCTGTGCCCTCGTTGCGTTTCAATTCTCTCGGCGGGGTTGCAAGCCCACGGGGCCGGCGAGTGAGCGCTGCGGGCAGGCTGCGGGCAGGGTGCCCGCGACACTCCACATCCTCTCAAGTTTTCAAAGCCAGGAAACAGTAATTTCCCGCTACCTTCGCCCGTTCCCCAATAGCTTTCAAGGCGTCCGCGTTTATTTTAAAAACTCTTCTGAGAGCCGTAGTAACTTGAGTTTGCTTGTAGCTACAAAGGAGAAAGTTAAGAATTTGTCTATGGTGTTGTATAGGCAGCCAGTTGTTTTAATTAAAGGGTGGGGATCCGTGATATATATACCAGATAAAAACAAATGCACATAATAAACTAATTAAAACATTGTGTTTGGAACACATTTTATTTCTTTTTTGATCTTAGTTGTGTTTTAAAGAAATGTCAGGGCACTATAAAGCAACCTTACTTCCCTTATAGTGTGCGGCGCTTTTCAAAGGCTAGTGTGATATATTTTAGAAAAGAAATCCCGCTGTGAAAGCTTGCGTGTCTTCTCTTTACCAAATTAAGCTCTTGTCAATCATGCCAAGGCATAACCAATCACCAAGTCCCTTTTTGGAAAGCAGCTCATCCCGCTGTGCTTTTATATATCACACCGCAGCATGTTTAGATGCATTTTTACTATCACTTCAGGAGCAGTGACTGATGAGAGCGCAGTTACAGTACCGGCTTCCCCAAACGCCGGAGTTATTAACAATTTGCCTGGCTATTGTGTGCGTGTCTTTCTCTCCCTCCTCCCTTTTTTCCTGTCTCACGTTGCCTCTATTTGTCATGGACACGAAGATGCAAGGAATATTGGGGCCGGGGGTGGTGGGGGTTGGCTTTCCGAGGTGCCCATCACCTGCCTGGGAAGGGGTGATAGGATGTTTCGTCGCTGCCCAGCCACGAGGAAGGAGAAGCCCCGCGGCTCGGGGCTCTCCCGATAGCACTGCGAAAAAAAATAAGGACACCCCACCTTGTAACGTGCTCGCCTTTTCCACACCCGGCTAAGGGGAGCCCCTGTGAAAAGTCCCCGGGCCCCTGGAGCCGGCTGTTCCCGTCCCGCCGCTCCTGAGCCCCCGCGGGAGTTCCGCGGCGCGCCGGGGTCCGGCTCCGGGCGGAGAAACGGCAGAGCACGACGAGTACCGGGACGTGAGCCACACCGACACAGATCGCGACAATACCGCCTGTATTTCCTCTCTCCTTTAACGCGGAGCCCCGAAATCGTTGTAGGGGCTCCGCGTTTACCTCTTGATCCCGACAGCAAGTGAGAAAAAGAATAGACATTTCTTCTTTTTGCTAAATTTCTAGACCCTAATTGAAGACAGGTAGCAAATGGTTTTTATTAAAACCCGCCTCCAATTCCGGGCGTTTCCAGACAAACTGAAAACCTCTGGCATCGCGCACGTACAGACACATCCAATATTTCTCTGTTCAGTAATATATCAATATCATCTGGCTTTGTATCTCTTTCCAGGCGCAAATTTCAGGGACTCGCTTGTTCACAGATACCCCCGGCGGGTCCTTTGATGTGACCATGTCAGAGACCACAGAAAGTGGAGTTGGGAGGGACAAGCATTCCCGACGCCCCTCCGCCTTCCAAGGCGACCTGAGCATAAAGACTGTCGATGCTCAACCTATTTACTGAGATCCCCCACCTTCCTCCATCATTTTATCTCACAAGATTTTGCACCGTTCATTTGCAGGAAAAGACTGCACCTTCTCCCCAGACTTTGGGGTCTCCCCACAGTCCGTGCGCAGATTTGGTTGTACCGAGAGACATGAAATTATTTTGTCGTTTGCCTTAAAAACGGGGCAAATGTGGGCATTTATTTGTTTTATTTCTTGTTCAACTCAGAGGCGGCAGCAGCTGCGGCATCACATCCACCCTGAAAAGAAAATTACAGGTACAAGTGAACCCGTGCTTACTGGTGCAGGGGAAAAAAATAAATATATATATAATATATATTTTATATCCCTTCAATACCTGCCACTTCGATGCCGGGAGTCACCCCATGCCCTGCAGGAAGAAGCTCTCGGGCATCCGCATCTGTGGAAAGCCCCTTCGCCCATCCCGCCCCCCCGCAGCAGGGCTGGAGAACCCCATAACCCCAGTCACCCCATCCCAGGACCCCTGGAACAGTGCTTGGTGGAAGTGGGGGGCAAGCAGGGAATGCTGCCGGCAATGCCACAGCTCCTCCTCACCCCCTCACCCCACAAAGGGGTCTCTGGCTTCCAGCCTCACTTGTCATGTCGTGTTCCCCCCTCCATATGAGAAGTAATTAGCCTTTTTTTTTTTTTTTAGTTTCCTCCCCATCAGGCAGAGGAAAGGTCTCCCATTTGTCCTGCATTTCCCCCTTCCCCCAAAAAACTTGTTTCTTTTACCTTCCTCAAAACCGTTGTTTTGAGCAGGTCTCAGCCCTTCTGGCTGCAGTGTCGGGTCATAAGATGGGACCATGCAGAGCCCCACACATGTGCCAGAGCTGCTGTTGCATTTCTGGGAGACTCACACTGTTCCTCCCTCCCTAAATCTCTGCCAAAGGGGACTTTGTGTCCCTTCATCCAACTGCCAGAGGGCAGAATTGGAGCTGGGGCTCTCTGAGGGCTTGGGTAGGAACCATGCTGAGAGGAGGGGGCTGCAGGGGCAGAGACTTCCCAGCTGGAGGCCAGTTTTTGGGGACAGGAGGCCACCTGGGCGGGCACATGTCCCAGGGCATTCTCACCCATTTAGGATACCAAAGGCCCTGGAAGTGAAGAGCAGTGCACTGATGTGGCACTTGGCAGGCTGGGGCAGAGGAGCAGCCCCCACTCATGTGCCAGCAGAAGTTGCAGCACAGGCCCTGTTGTTGCATGCCTTGAATCAAAAATCCTGCCATTGCTGCCACTCCCAGGGGCTCAGCACAGACATGACACAGGTGCTTTGCCTGCCCAGGGGAGCAGCCCTCCCATAGCTTTGTTGGCAGAAGGAGAAGGGACCCTGTGGCAAAAGCACCTGATGGAATTGCAGCAAAACCAATACAGATGCAGGTGCCAGGAAAGCTTTAGCATCACCTGCACAAGCCTGCCAAGGCAGTTGTTATTGGGTCTCCAATACTGAAAAGATTCACTTTAAAACAGTTTTCAAATATTGCTGTTTCAAAATGCTTGATCCCTTCCCCCTCCATAGCTTTGCATTTCCTGAACCTTCACCGGGCAGAGAAACACTTACTTGGCTTTACCTGGATTTTCTTCTCTAAATAATTAATTTAGCAAATGTTTTTTAAAAAAACACAACAACCAAAAAAACACCTAAAACCCAAAGGTAAAAACAAGAATGTAAAACTAACCCACGATATGGCAAGAAATAACAGAAGATAACCTCCAGCCCAAAGATCCAAGCAGTAAACACAACGCTAAAATGAATCTCCTCAAATTCAGGGGGAAAAAATTAAAATCCAGCTCCACAATCAGAACTAGAAAACCTTAGAAATGACCATTTTAACAGCTTCCTTCCACATTGCCAGGAGGGCACTGTACAAGCATCCCTTGCTACTGCTGTGACCCCCTTCCTGCAGCAGGCAAGGTGAGGTGGCCAAGTGGGAGGCAGAGTGCACTGGGGTGGGTGTCCCCCTGGGTGCCTCCCATGCATGCAAAGTGCAGGATGCTCACCCTAGACAGGGACACAGCACATCACATTTGTGCCGCTGCAGCACAGGATTTCACTTCCCAACCTCAGCAGGAGTATTGATTCCTCTAAAAGGTAGGATTTGGGCCGTAAGGTCTTTAGCTCATTTTTCCACATGAAAAGTTTTCCACCTTTCCCCTAGTGCCAGGTTTGGGAGGAGAAGCAGCTCACCGCATGGCAGCTTTCCCTGCCAAGCGCTGCTGCCAGGAATGCACACTCCCCAACTTGGAGCAGCATCAGCCACTGCACGAGTTACCTGTAGATTACCCAAAGCTCCCCATACAGCACAGGCAGCTACTCCAGCAGGGAAACATTCACCAGGAGGGACACAGAAAAGCCCAAAAGCAAAGCTTAAATACTTTTGAAAAAAACCTCAGTGTCAAATACTTCAGAGAAAGCCTGATGATGCAAGTGCCGCAAAGCCAGTGGACTGAAGACATGCTGCAAGTGCAGCTGTCCCTTTGCTGTTCCAACCATCAGCATTCAGAAAATGCTGCATTTTCCTACTGTACACAACCATCCCCTGCAAAACTCATCCCATCAGTCTCAAGCCCAGGCTTAATTTACTCAAGCCAGTGGTGTCCCTCACCTGCTGGCAGCTAAGGCAGTGCTGAGGTGCTGTGTAGGTGTGAAGTGCTAATGTAGGAGCAGCGCGGGCCTGATTTGGCTGCTCTCACCCAATCTGGGGGTCAGAGCTTAAACAAGAGTAAATCTCCCAACCCCACACTGCCACTGAGCTGGGATGATTTGTGCGCATTGGGTCTAATGAGGATTCAGCTGGAGGAAAGCAAGCAAAACATTGGACTGGTATCTGGAGAGATGGAAGCAGGATTTCTAGCTTTACACTGGAAATTATATCCATTTTTCATATCATCATATCACTCATGTTAGGTTGCCTTCTTCAAAAGTGTAGATTTTGTTGCTGGAAATCATTTTATACACACTTTTAGTGTGAAGATAGGAAATGAAAACCTTCCAAATCCATCCACCTGGGACAGCGTGTCAAGGAAGAGCACACAAATGGCCATGTTGGCTTTCTTCTTCATGGGGTGAAAATTAATTTAGAGTCCTCAAATCCTCACCAGGAAGATAATAATGTTTAAATAAAGTGCATGGCCTGAGCTATCCAGCTATTGCCAACTTTTGCTGATATTGGTGGCAATTAGATGTATAAATACCTTTGGAACCAGGGTTCTGGGGCCCAGAGGGTGAAGCTGTGTGTGCTTTCAGCCTCACTAAATCCCAGGCAAGAACGAATTTTTTGGAGGTGCAGATGTTGGCATTATTTAGCCGATATTTTACAGATGATGTTGTATAGTTCTGATATGTTTCTTCATAAATTCAGCATAATTTTGTATTTTTTTATTGAACTCCAGAAAGCAGACAGAAAGGTTATTTGGGCTAGAAAGTTTTCAGGGTATGAAAGCAAATTATACTCAGACCAACTGTGGTATCACTATAATAATCTATATAATTATAATAATTTCCACCTTGAGAATTAGGAGCTGCATAAAACAGCAGCATAAAATTGGTGTTTAGAATAGAAACTTGGCACCAAGTTCTTTCTGCAGCTGCTGCAAAACTGCATACAGATCTCACCGCAGGACTAGTGCTATTGCTTTTAACGGATTACATTTTATTAGATTTTTGAAGAGCATTCATATAATAAAATGCATGCAGGAAGTACTGTGTATGTACAACACAGCCACATTAATTATGAAAGCTAGTAAATGAATCATACATTACTGCAAATATATTATGCATTGCTTACATCTCTTTGCCATGGCATGTTTGTACGATAGAAATAGAAACTAGAAAGGAAAGTTGGTAAGAAAATTGAGAGAAAAATAACATCAGTTGACAGGTAAGAAGAAAGGAAAAACAGAGAGGGAAGATGGATACCAGCATGATCTTATTTTTATATGAAGTCAAACTAATGGCCCTTGTGATGTTTGAGTACCTGGGCACTGCAAACCCGTGAGCCAGGGAACTCACAGGGTGATTTCTCTGACAAAGATATGGGTGATTTTGATAAGAGAATCAAATGGCCTATCTCACACAGCATTGCTAGGGCTTGTGGATTTCTCTCTATCTTTCACAAAATCATGTGCCTGGTTACAGATATGAGCAAAGAGTTGGTGATGTATTGTATATGAAGAATGAACTGGCTTTTTAAGATGATGACTTATTTCCTGCCAAATTTGCTTTAAGAAACCACTTCAGCTTCATGCAGAAGACTTCATGTTGCTTTGATATATTATCCAGGATATAAATGGGGAGCTGTCTGGTTGTAGAGGAATTCAGAGCAAGATTAAATTTTTCTCCTATAGGAATAGCACAACTATTTTATGCAGCCAAAACACATTATCTTGTCTGTAAAACCCTCACTGTACGTTTGGATATATTAGATAGGGAGGAGATGCACACCATGAGTCTGCCAAGATAATACACACTCATCTCAACTTGCAGCCAAATCACAATGTGATGTGAGGCTGTGGATACATCCTAAAAACTGCAGAGCAGGCTCCTCAAATATGGGAAAACACAAATCCTCCGGCAGTCTCGAGTTCAGTCTCTGCCCTTGCTGGGGTTCATGCTGAGCCCGGTGGGAAGGGAAAGGATCACGTCTCTGTCTCGTGAGCAGCACTGCCCGCCTTCCCAGGGCCCATCTCTCACTCGCCTCGCCCTGCTGTTGGCACCCAGCTGGTCTCATTTGTCTTCAGGCTCCAGAGCAAAGTGTGAGAGAAAGAATATTCAGTCAGTATGGAGTTAAAACCGTCCCAGGCTCTGCCCAAGCAGCCAGGGTCTGATCTCACAATGCAATCCCAGGAACAACTTTTACTCACTTTTAAGACTTTTATTGCAGGCTCAATCTGTCATACACACATTTTACTGAAGGGGCTGCTCCATCCTCTGCTCTGCACTCACTGTGATACCACAGCACTGCAGGGACAGAGAGAGGCTGGGGCTTGACTGATGGGGCAGGTCCAGAGAAGGGCAACGGAGCCGGTGAAGGGCCTGGAGCACAAGTCTGGTGAGAAGCAGCTGAGGGAGCTGGGGATGTTCCACCTGGACAAGAGGCTCAGCAGGGACCTTATTGTTCTCTAGAACTACCTGACAGGAGGCTGTACCCAGATGGGGGTCAATCTCTTCTCCCAGGTATCAAGCCACAGGATGAGAGTGTCGCAGTCTGGTCCAGTGGTGAAGGTGCCGCGACCTTCCTTGCTAGAAGAGCCTTTAAAAAGACACCTAGATTGATGGAGGCACAGGCACTCTCAGGCACAGAGTGATTCAGCTCTTTGTGCACCCTGAGGTGCAAAGTGATCAGCCTTTAGGTGCACTATCAAGTGCAGTGATTTAGTCTTTGTGAGGCTGCCTGATCAGCAGAGCCGCGTTTGCCACCCTGGGTGATGCAGGAGTAAAAGCAAGACGGGGTCTTTCCGATCTCCAGGAAAGCTTCTTTATTCCACAAAGTCCACAGGGAAAGAAACCCCTGGTCCCAGGGGAGAGGGATTTTATAGGGTAGCTGGGGTGGGGTTCTACAACTTGGCCAATGGGAAAAGGGACCAATCAGGGGAAGGATCCAAAAAGAACCAATCAGGAGGGGTAAAAACCAGGAACAAGGGGAATAACCAATAGGGTATGAAACATTAACATAGAACTGCAAAGGCTCGTGGGTTGAAGTATTTTTTCTCCCCTTGAGCCACAAGGAAAATTCTCAAAGAAATTTCCCAAAGGAGAGTCCCTGCAAACTGAGACAGCTTAGGGGCTGCATATGGGTTGAAGCACTTTTGCTCACACTGAGCTACAAGGAAGTCTCCCAAGGGGACTTCCCAAAGGGGAGTCACCACAAACTGAGGCAGCTTATGGGCTGCACACTCTCCACAGGAGTGAATCATCTTCTGTGGATAGTCCGGGGACCACCACATGAGAGGAAATGCCTCAAATTGTGCTAGAGGAGTTTTAGGCTAGATATTAGGAAAAATTTCTTCACTGCAAGAGTTCTCAATCCCAGTCACAGGCTGCCCATAGCAGTGGTGGAATTGCCATTCCTGGGGTTATTTAAAAGACCTAGATGAGGCACTTGGGGACATGGTTTAGTGGCGGACTTGTCAGTGCTGGGTTATGTAGTTTTGGTTTGTGTCTGAGATGTTTTGGTTTACAGAAAACTCTGAAAAAAGAGTTTCAGAAAACCAAAACATCTCAGACACGAACCAAAGCTACAGGGTTAACTGCTGGATTTGATGATTTTAGGGAGATTTTGCAACCTAAATAATCCTATGGTTCTGTTAAACTTTACTGAAGTCTTTCGCTTTTGTCATATATTGAAAGGACATTTCCATTAAACAACTCATGGTAACAATCCCCATGGAGAAGGCTGCTGATTTTTACTTGAGAAAAATCTTTGAAAGAAGGAAACTTGAAAAAGGGAGTTTGAGATGAGCTAAACCCAAGGAGGAGGAATGCTAAGAGCAGACACAAGGGCAGGCCCTTGCTGCTGGTGACCTTTCTGATAACTGCATTTAAAGAGCTCTGTTCAATAACCTGTTTCATGTAGCCCAGTGACCAGGACTGTTCTGGCACCTCTGATACACAAATAGTTCTGAGAAATATTCAGGGTTTGATGTCTGTTCTTATTGCCCTCCATGTCTGAATAGCCAGAAAAGCTAGTTACACATTAATTTTGGGGTTAGACCTTACATCACATCTCTGAGATGAAATAAAGGAAAAATGTTGGCTGGAAGGGACCTCTGGAGGTCTTGAGTTCAGCCCCTACCAAAGGCAGGTCTAATGTCAAGGTCAAATGATAATAAGCTTTTTACAGTACACAATCTGGAAAAGCCATGAAGAAATTACATTGATCTCCCTCTCCCCAGGTGACTTTGGTGAGATCTTCAACATTAAATTCTGGGACCTCATGGACTGCAGAACATCCCTGTTCCTCAGGATGTATATCTGTCCTTCTTACCATGGTTAGCTAGAGAAATCCACCTGGCAGGGGACAGTTTCAGTGTCATTTAACACTGTTTGGCTCATAATAAGTTATTAACATTGCAAAGAAAAATTCTGGGATGTTGGTTGCAGGAACTAGGTGGTGGTTGGCACACCATGCATCAGCAAGGCAGGGGTGTGGACTGACACTGGGCTCCATCCCTCCTTGCCTTGTGAGGCTCTGGTGCAAAACCAGAGCTCTGCTATCTTCTCTTATATTTCTACCGCCTTAGAGCCAGTAAGAAAAATAAAGCCTTTTGGTGATTTCCACTAGCTCCAGGCAATCTGGAACCTTTGTCAAAGAATTACATAGAGGCAGTATTAAAAAGAAGGGTTTTCTCTGAAGTCTTTTAGACACAGAGGTTGCAACCAACACCCTTTCTGGCAGGCAGGGAAACCAACCTACCATCAGGACCCCATTTTGTGACTTACAGGGCCTGTCAGGAAAGATCGATAGTTGGCATGGTAACAAGCTCATTCCCCATGAATAGAGCTCCTTTTTATTAAATTTGGCTGTCCATTGGTCAGTTCCTGATCCATGTATCAAAACATGACAAGCACTTAATGACTCAGATTTTTATTGAGGCAAATAAAAAAATAATAATATCATGAGGCAGCTGGGGGCTGCTGCCTGCTTCGGAGGGCAGCTGGTTGGCTGCAGCTGGATCTGGGCACAGCGCAGGTTGCAGGGATAGAAAATGAGCACAGATGTAACCTACTCCTATGGCAATTTTAAAACCTCTTTTGCCCTGCCATGGAGGTCTCTTAGAGCAGCTTTCCCACCAAGCAGGTTTGTGCTGCGTGGGATTTTATCCCTCCTCCCCACTTGCTCTCCATGTCTTGCTACTGTCTGCTGACAGTGAGGCTCCTTCCTCACAGCTCCCAACCCTCCAAACCCAGTGGTTTCCCAAAGGCTCCTTTTTGGACCTTGACAATTTTCCCTCCCTGGTGGGTTCCTGGTTCCCAACTCACATACAGCCTGCAGGCAGCACAGCTGTCTCACATTGCAATGAGGTGACTGATGCAGTCAGCCCATGCACATTTGCTGATAGCAGCTCTTAAGTTTGTGTTAAACTTTTTTACCTTGGTCCTCCCAATCAAGGCTGTTTCCTCTGCATCCCCAAGCATATAGCCACAGCCTGAGCAGCAGCTTGGCCAGTCCTCACAGCAGCCTGAGATCCTGGGGGTCCACACACCTCCCGTTTGCCATTCCACAGGACAGGTAGTTCTGATGTGTCACAGGATAAACCCCTCAGCCTTCCCACTGGAGGGATACAGTCCCTCCGCAAGATGTTTTGCCTGTTGAAATTGCTTTAATGTGCATTTACATGAGAGATAATAACAGCTCCAAAGGCTTCTTTCAGACTATTAAATAATACTCACTTAACAGTGTCTGAATTCATGCTGAAATGACAGACTATAATAATCCAGTCATATCTATCCTGAATACACAACTGACTATAGAGGATTAGAAAAACTGCAAGATGCATTTATTTGCATGATATGGTATATGATAGCTAGTTTTTTTCAGGTCATCTGCTGTGACTGGTCAGAGAAGTTGCTGCAAGAGGTCTTTCTATCTCCCTCTATCAGATATTATAAGATGAAAAAAAATGCTTTTATTCCCAAGCCCTCCTTCACTGTGTGCATGGCACTGACACAGCGACGTTTGGCAATCCCTGATGTGGGTGTTGGTGCATTCTGACAATGTCTGCCTCCTCTTCAACCACAACAGTTCTGCTCTGCACCAGCAAAGCCGGACACAGCCAAGTCCTCCTGGAATCACTGAGTTCAACACAGAGCAGCTTGTGAGCATCTTAAAACCTTCAGCAGATTAAGCATCATACAGCAATACCACCATACATCCTCTGCAGCCAGCAATACTCATTCTGCTTTACAGGTGGGAAGTAGAGCCCAGTTTACCCACTTGCAGCCACACCAGTGATCCTGCAACATGAACAAATCTCCCCATTCCTGATGCTCAAGGATGTACACAACCACACCAGTATACACACTTGAGTATGCACTGCTTTCACTCACATTCCTGTAGGACCATCACAGTGCATTGTCTGGGCCTGCTGACACTGCTGGAGCAACCACCTGTTGCGTTGTGTGGCAACAGTGACCATCGTGTCCAGGGAGGTTACAGCTGCCAGCAGGGAAACAGATGAGACAAGTCTCTTTTGTTAAGCTCGAGAATCCATTTATTCTCCCCCACCCCGGGCCAGGGAGGGGGTGTAGATGAAGAGGGTGGGCAGGGGCAGGGTCATGAGGTTATATAGGGTGTTGTAGGGGCAAGGTTTTCAAAGGAGGAATTAAAAAAGGTAAGATGACCTTAAAACGGGAGCACTCACAACTCCTCCATTTATAAATTGGTTAAAAGGTGTGTCAAATAACTCATAATAAGGGGATTCTCGGGAATATGACTTATTGGTTTGTAAAACTAAAATGAACATTACTAAGCTAAATTAACAAAAAATAGAAAAGCATTTGGAACTTAATTACAAAGTAACAGAAATGGTGATAATTAAATTAATACATTTTTACTTAGTGAGTTGATAGTTCAATCTCTTTTGGCTTTTGATCTTCTCACCAGAAGGGGTGCAGTTCTTTGATCTCCTCTTTCGTGAGGGGCATAGTGAAAGAAATTAGCCCCAGGTTATGCACTCCCGAGTTGTACTGTTACATTGTTTTGCTGTAAAATTAAAGTTGCACTGTTACTTGCTTGTTTCAAACCGTTCATGTTGAATCTGTACCCTGAATTTCTGTTCGTTATGTCCAAGTTCTGTACCCTTTCTCCCTAAATCCTCGGCTCTCCCCTCTCCCGACGAAACCGCGCACGCCGCCTTGCCGCTCCGCCCCCCCCGCCGCTTCCTGCTGCTCCCTGCCTGCCTCGGCCGTCGAGCTGTGGGCTCCGCCCAATATGGAGATGAAAGGAACTCCCATCGTGCCTGGCTGCGACCGAGAGTCCAGTTAGAGCTAAAAAGCCCCTGATACAGCGAGCCAACACAGAAACTGGACCTAAGAAGGACAAAACTGTGCGAGGCACATGTCTAGCTACCTGCAGGCGGCAGGCATTCTTTTGTTACTTTGTCGCCATGGCCTGAAAGAAACTGGAGAAAGGTAACGCCCCTGGACCACACGAGCCAACGTGATTCTATTGGAACCCCCGTGAGGACGGAATCCCGACTCTGCAGCAGCACCAGCAGCAGCAGATTCGACCTGCACCTCCTCCTCCGTGGTGTCTTCAGAGAGCAGCGGCGGCGTGCGCAGCCCCTCGGGCCCCCTACCCAGAGCTGATTTCCAATAAAGGCCTTTTTAAAGGAGCTGGTCTCCTGGCCCATTTATAACAAATTGGGGGCTCGTCCGGGATGTGACCACGCCTGAAGAGGACCGAGGACGGGACGGCCGACCGCCCTTTGGATCCCTAGGACAGCTGGTCACACCGGACCAAGGAAGACAGCCTGGGATTGGACAGCACGGAGGAGCGCCGGTAAAGTATAGCCGGTGGCGGGAGTGGAGACGAGCGAATGGTGTGTGAGTGAGACAAAGACCGGTAGTTCGGATCTTTGAAGCGAGTGTGGGCCTCCCAGTACCGCGTTTTCAGTCTCCCGCGAGGGAACTGGCCGGAAACGGAGGGAAGCGAAAGGAGAACGGAGTGAAAGAGGCGTCTCCAGGGGCATAGGCGCCCCCCTCCGGGCGTGCGGAGGTAATTTAGAGGGTGAGTGGCACGTCACAGGGTGTGTGATTGTAGGATAGGCCCGCCTCCATTCTAGAATCTACGGAGGCAGGCTGCCCGGGCTGATCCAAGCGTGCGGAAAGCCTGGAGCCGTGGGTGTAGCACGCACCACACTGGCTGAGGTTACGGCCCGGGGTATCCACGGGTTGGGATACTGGCTGGGGTAGCTAACAGGGTGTGGGGAGTGAGAGAGGGTACTGGCCGA
This sequence comes from Phylloscopus collybita, assembly GCA_027886175.1. Taxonomy (NCBI): domain Eukaryota; kingdom Metazoa; phylum Chordata; class Aves; order Passeriformes; family Phylloscopidae; genus Phylloscopus; species Phylloscopus collybita. The sequence continues at coordinate 9,629,098 of JAJNNQ010000057.1, forward strand.
GTTACGGCCCGGGGTGTCCAGCAGCAGTGGTGGTCAGACCCTGAGGGCGGGTAACTGCAACCACTACTGGCTTGGGACACCGGCTGGGGTAACTACCGGGGTACAGGAGTGGGCGCACTGGTTGGGGGTACCTAGAAGTGAGAGGTATGCGTTCCAGGTGCGGAGAGCCTACAGGGCCGGGGGTTTTTTTGAGTATACCGCCTGGGTGTAGGATGAATGAAAGTTAGGGAAGTCCCAAGGTGCGAGGGATTTAACGATAGGGAGAGTGAGTAAGTCGCACACTGTATGTCCGAGTCCTGGCTGTAGGTGGTGACTGGAACTCTGGGCCCAGGTTGACCGGCCACTTATGGAAACTCGATAGATATACAGGAGAGGAAGAGGGGTGCTGGCTGGGATAGTGACTGAATCTCTAAGGGCGAGATATCAGACTATCGACAGGGCACTCTGAGCACTGGCAGGAGTGGCCAGACCCTAAGGGCGGGTAACTGGGGCCACTAACGGGTGTTCGTGGAGTGAGTGAGGAAGGGGTGCTGGCTGGGGTAGTGGCTGAATCTCTAAGGGCGAGATATCAGGCTACCGACAGAGCACTCTGAGCACTGGCAGGAGTGGTGCCACTGGGGCCACTGACGAGTGTTCGTAGAGTGAGTGAAGATTACCTAGTGAGAATGGGAGGATATATAAATAAGCAAAAACCACCTGAGGAGGAAAAGGGGAAGATAAAGAACATTCCCCCAGATAGTCCATTAGGACAAATGTTGGAACTATGGGATACTGAAGAGGCCACTAAAAATTTGAGCAAGGTTAAAATGATCCATTATTGTATTGAGGTTTGGCCCACTTTGAATTTGCCTGGAGGATGGCCGTGGTGTGGAACTAAGGACCCCTGGATGTGCTCGCAATTAAACCAGTATCTGAAATCCCGAGGGGACTCAGATACTGAGCAGATCCTTTATGCTGCCTGCTGGCAGAGACACAGAACTGAAAGTGAAACAGTTAAGATTTGTAAGCTACAAGAGGGAAAGAGGAAAAATGAAAAAGAGAAAAAGGAGGAAAGCAGTCACCATTGGGACCCTCTTGATTATTTGCCCCCTCCTCCTGTTTACCCTGGGATGCCCCAAACTGTCCCTGCTAACCCTCCAGCTTTACCTGCGAACCCCTCCCCATCTCTCCAAACCATGATCCCTATTCCTTCTTCAGCTTGCTCCCCAACAGGATTACCCCCTACAGCTCCACCCTCTCTACCACCTCAGTCTAACCCGACTATCCCGAGTACTAACCCCTTCTATTCTTCAACTCTATCCTCGACCTCTCCTAGCACTGGCCGAGGCCACTCCCCCTCACCATCTACTGTCCCTGCACCCCCAAACAACTGGGAGCTGGACTTGCCAGCCAATACTACTGATTTTGTGGAAACCCCAAAAGGACCCTACTGTAGCACTAGGTCAAAAACAAAGCTCTTCCCCCTAAGGGAAGTCCCGATGGGTGGGGCAGCTGGGGGGGTAGGGTTTGTAAATGCACCTCTGACAGCTTCAGAAGTTAGGGGCTTTAAGAAAGAGCTGGGGAATCTGGTTGAAGACCCTGTGGGGATTGCTAAGCAAATAGATCAGTTCCTGGGCCCAAACATTTATATGTGGAGTGAGTTAAACTCCATACTAAACATACTTTTTAATCCAGAAGAATTTAGACTGATTAGAATGGCTGGCATACGGGCTTGGGAAAGGGAAAATCGGATGGGACTCCCAGGAGACCAGAAGTTGCCAGTGGCTGATCCCGGGTGGAACCCAAACAGGGAGGAAGGTAGACGAAATATGGAAGATTACAGAAACTTGATGATAAAAGGCATCAAGGAATCAGTCCCCCGGAGTAGTAACACAAAACTGGCCTTTGATGGAGCCCAGGAAAAAGATGAGACCCCAGCAGCCTGGTTAAACAGACTGAGAAAGAACTTCCAGCAGTATTCTACCTTAGATCCAGATAGCCCAGAGGGACAAGTGCTTTTAAAATTACAGTTTGTTACCAAATCCTGGCCAGATATAAGGAGGAAACTAGAAAAAGTGGAAGACTGGCAGGACAAGGGAATAAATGACTTGTTAAGAGAAGCTTTAAAGGTTTATCTGAGGAGAGAAGATGAGAAAGCAAAGACAAAGGCTAGGATTATGGTAGCTGTGGCCAAAGAAAGTGTAAGGGATAATAGAGACTCACAAGGGAGGGGAAATGCAAAGCCTCCATCAGGGAGAGGCAGAGGAAAACTTTTGTCGCCTTGGGGTACCCCTCCGAGGCCAGGGGAAACCCGAATATGCCACTATTGTGGTGAAGTGGGCCACATAAAGAGATATTGCAAAAAAGTATCCTTTGACAACGCTATTTTGAAGGAGCAAGAGGCATTGGAGAAGTTGTTAAAGGGGGAGGGTAATGAAGATTAGGGGTGTCATGGGCTCTATATGTTAGGGGACCCAATGAAACACCAAGAAGAGCCCATGGTAAAGTTTGAAGTAGGTCCCCATCATGAGGAATTTGAGTTTCTTGTGGACACCGGTGCGGACAAATCCAGCATTAATCAGCTTCCAATTGGGACTACAGTTGGGGAACTGACATGTGATATTTTAGGAGCAGAAGGGAAACCCTTCAAAGCTTCTGTCATAGAAAATGTAGAGATCAAAGGAAATTCAAGAAAATGTGTTACTAATCTTATATACTTGCCTAAGTTAGACAGTAATTTACTCGGAAGGGACTTACAAGTTCAGTTGGGGGTAGGGATTCTTCCTAAAGAGGGTAAAATGGTGGTCCAGATGATGAAAATGACTGTTGGAGACTTGAATGAAATAAATCCAGAGGTATGGGCTGAAGAGGGGAAGTATGGATACTTAAACATCCCACCTATTAGAGTAGAGATGCAGGAAGGGATACCCCCTATAAGAGTGAAACAATATCCTATTTCTGTGGAAGGTAGAAAAGGGCTGACACCAATTATAAATCATCTACTAACTGAAGGAGTATTAGAACCCTGTATGTCCCCCCATAACACCCCCATTTTGGCAGTGAGAAAGACAGAAAATAAATTTAGGCTTGTGCAAGACTTAAGAGAGGTAAACAAAAGGACAATTACAAGGTACCCAGTGGTACCAAACCCCTACACCCTTCTAAGTAGAATCCCTAGAGAACACAGCTGGTTCACTGTGGTAGACCTGAAAGATGCTTTTTGGGCCTGCCCCTTAGCTAAGGAAAGCCGAAATTGGTTTGCCTTTGAGTGGGAGTGCCCAGAAAGTCAGAGAAAGCAGCAGCTAAGGTGGACCCGCCTTCCCCAAGGCTTTACTGAGAGCCCAAATCTATTTGGACAAGCTCTGGAAGAGCTGCTAAGGCAATTCATCCCTGGAGATAACGTACAAATCCTACAGTACGTAGATGACCTCCTAATATCAGGGGAGGAGCAAGATAAAGTAAGGGGAGCCAGCATTAAACTCCTGAATTTCCTAGGGGAAAAAGGCCTTAAAGTATCTAAGAACAAATTACAGTTTGTAGAATTACAGGTAACATATCTTGGACACCTCATTGGGGAAGGGTATAAGAAACTAAGCCCTGAGAGAATCTCAGGTTTACTGTCCATCTCGGCTCCAACCACAAAAAGAGATGTAAGAAAGCTATTGGGACTATTTGGCTATTGTAAATTATGGATAGAAAAATACTCACAAAGTGTCAAATTTTTATATGAAAAACTAGTCCAACCTGAACCTGTAAAATGGACAGTTGAGAATGAAGAACAGTTAGAAAATTTAAAAGCCAAATTATCTTCAGCCCCAGTTCTTAGTCTCCCTGACCTTAAGAAGGGGTTTGACTTATTCATAAATGCAGAAGAGGGAATAGCCTATGGGGTGTTAACCCAAGAGTGGGGGGGACACAGAAAGCCTGTTGCATACCTTTCTAAGCTCCTGGACCCAGTCGCAAGAGGATGGCCAGCTTGTCTTCAAGCTGTGGCAGCCACAGCAGTCCTTGTAGAAGAAGCACAAAAGCTGACACTACAAGGAAAAATCATTGCACACACCCCCCATGATCTCAGAGCAGTGTTGAGTCAAAAAGCCCAACAATGGTTAACAGACTCAAGGATCCTAAAATATGAAGTGATTCTGACAAATGCTGAAAATCTAGAATTAATCACATCCAAAAGCTTAAATCCTGCACAATTCCTCTCAGGGGAGCCCATACCCACTCTGGAACATAACTGCTTGGAAGTCATGGACTTGCAAACAAAAGTAAGGGAGGACCTTGAGGATATACCCCTGCCATATGGGAGGGTGTTTTTCATTGATGGATCATCTAGAATGGTGGAAGGAAAGAGGATATCAGGCTATGCAATAGTCGAGGGTATCAACAAACAGAGTTTAAAAGTTTTAGAGAAAGAAAAATTGCCCTCAAGCTGGTCCGCTCAGTGCTGTGAGGTCTATGCTCTTAAAAGGGGATTAGACCTGTTAGAACAAGATCAAGGTACAATTTACACCGACTCACGGTATGCCTTTGGAATTGTGCACACATTTGGAAAAATTTGGGAAGAAAGAGGCTACCTAAATTCCAAGGGAAAAGATTTGATACATAAAGAACTAATTAAGTTGGTATTAAAATCCCTCATGAAACCCAGGGAAATTGCAATAGTGCATGTCAAGGGACATCAAAAAGGGGATACCTTTGAAAGAAGAGGCAATCGAGCAGCTGACCAAGCTGCCAAGTTAGCAGCCCAAAACCCGGGGGAGACAATAAAGATTTTGACTGTGACTGATTTGCCAGCTGACAAAGAAAAAGAACCAATATATGATGAACATGAGTTGAGAGAAATAAAGAGGTTAGGGCTGCACCAAGGGAAGCAAGGGGAATGGTTAACCCCAGATAAACGAAAGTTTTTAAATAAAGCCCTAGCTCGAAAAATGCTAACAGAAATACACAGTCTGACCCACTGGGGCACCCAAGGGTTATGTGATCATTTCTTAAGGGAATATTTATGTATTGGAGTATATAATCTGGCCAAAGCAGTTACTGAAGGGTGCCTTATATGCCAAAAGGTGAATCAGAAAGCAATGAGGAAGAATACCTCAGGAGGAAGGCAAATAGCATTAAGACCCTTTCAAAATATACAAATAGATTTTACTGAAATGCCTTCAGTACAAGGTTACAAGTATCTACTTGTTATAGTTGATCATTTAACCCATTGGGTGGAAGCTTTTCCTACAAAAAGGGAAACGGCACAAGTGGTAATAAAAATATTATTGGAACACATCATCCCCCGGTATGGGCTAGTGAATAATATTGATTCAGACCGAGGTCCTCATTTTGTAGCCAAAATTCTACATGATGTCATTAAAGCCTTAGGAATCAGGTGGCAGTTGCATACACCCTGGCATCCCCAAAGTTCAGGGAGAGTTGAGAGGATGAATAAAACCCTCAAAAACGTATTAACTAAGTTGATAACCGAAACAGGAATGAATTGGCTCAAGTGTCTGCCCCTGGCCCTTCTGCGAATCCGGGTCCGACCAAGATCTGACATAGGGGCTTCACCATATGAGATGATGTTTGGACTCCCCTTCTTACTGACCCCCTATAGCACTGGGGATTATTTGGAAGGAGAGGCCGCTACCCAAGAATATGTAAAAACAATTGGAAAGACATTGGCAAATCTTAAAAGAAGAGGGTATCTTCCTCAAACCTCTCCCTTGGACACTGACATGCACCAAATAAAACCAGGAGACTGGGTTTTAATTAAGTCCTGGAATACCACCCCACTAACCCCCAAATTCGAAGGCCCGTTCCAAGTTCTGCTCACTACTCATACTGCAGTGCGAACCCAGGAAAAGGGCTGGACCCACATCACTAGAGTGAAAGGACCATTACCACCCCCGAGTGATCCCTCTGACCCTGCAACCCCAACAAGGGTTCCCTCTGAGTGGATTGCCACTCGAGATCCAGACACCCTCAAAGTAACTCTCAGGAAACAAGCAAAAACCAGTTAAAGCCAATAAGGGACAATAACAGTTATTACAAGCTGTCCGTTACCATTGTTAAAAATCCACATTGTTATAAGAGGTTAAAAAGGTGTTAATATAAAAGTGTAAAATAATGGTTAAATCTGATGTTATAACTTGTTATGATAAGTCACAATGTGTTAATGTAAAAGTAATGAGTAACAGTAATTCTTAATTTAAAAATTAAATCTCTCATAGGGCACACCCAAAGGGAGCTAACTAAAACTAAGAAAAAGGTGGAAAGTGGGAATAAGCAAGGGAGAACTCCACAAATCCAGCCTAAGAACTCCCCGACCCAAGAGGCAAGACCAGGTGAGACCAAAGAGAACCCTCAGAGCGAGATGGGGGCAGGTTCATACTGGACTCTTGGAGGGACTAATAGTAGTCCTACTGATATGATGAGGAGAAAGAACCCCCTGACCCAAGAGGCAAGGCCAGGTGAGACCAAAGGATCCACAAATAGAATGGTTCATACTGGACTCTTGGAGGGACTGATAGTAGTCCTATTGATAACAGATGGGGCTTACTCCGAATGCTGTCATTCAGTTTGTGATGGGGAGAATCTACAATCCCTTATGAGAGTTCACACCCATGTGAATCCCACATGTTTTGACATGATACAATTATCCACCTGTCAAAAAGAGAAAAAAACAATATTGGATTACAAAAAAGCTGCCACATTTAAGCAGTGCCTGACTGGGAAGTGCCCTATCAGAGAGTGGTTCTGTTTTAAAAAGTTAAGAAATACAGAGGGAGTAGCAGACCTGATAAAAAGAAAATACCAAAAGGGGAGGAGGGGCAGCACACAAACATGGAAAAGTAAAATACAGACACCAAAAGGAATAGTAAAAACATATAGGCCAGCAACTTGGACACAAGATAAATCATGGAGGTGCCGAACTCCAATTTACATGTTGAATAAAATTATCAGATTATCAAACAAAACAGCCCTTGCCCTTGATCATATCAGTAACCAATTGGCACAGACAAGAGCAGTAGTTTATCAAATCAAACTAGCAGTCGATTATGAAAGTAAGGTAATAAAAAATATTTCCAAAGAAATACAAAAAATTGCATATGTAAGTACCCAGGAATGGAAGCCCTTAATTAATATGGACTGGTGGGACAACTTCTGGTCCTTTGAAGGGACCTGGTGGGAAAAAGTAGTGTTCATTGCAATAAGTGCCTTTGTCAGTCTCTTACTTCTCCCCTGCATACTTCCCTGTCTAATTCGAACTGTAGCCACTACTGTTCCAGCTAGTCTCCAAATCCCTAAAGTAAAGATTCAGAAACCTACAAATACAATTAGATTAGAACCCCAAGAAGAACTGAGCACAGCAAAAAGAATTTATGACCAATACCAAGAATTAAAACAGATTTATTCCCTTGAGTCAGACATGACCAATTGATGCGGGCTAAAGCCCGATCAAAGAAATAGAGGGGGGATTGAAAGAAATTAGCCCCAGGTTATGCACTCCCGAGTTGTACTGTTACATTGTTTTGCTGTAAAATTAAAGTTGCACTGTTACTTGCTTGTTTCAAACCGTTCATGTTGAATCTGTACCCTGAATTTCTGTTCGTTATGTCCAAGTTCTGTACCCTTTCTCCCTAAATCCTCGGCTCTCCCCTCTCCCGACGAAACCGCGCACGCCGCCTTGCCGCTCCGCCCCCCCGCCGCTTCCTGCTGCTCCCTGCCTGCCTGCCCGTCGAGCTGTGGGCTCCGCCCAATATGGAGATCAACTCCCAAGGTGCCTGGCTGCGGCCGGAGGTCCAGTTGGAGCTAAAAAAGCCCCTAGGACAGCGAGCCAACACAGAAACTGGACCTAAGAAGGACGGGACTGTGCGAGGCACATGTCTAGCTACCTGCAGGCGGCAGGCATTCTTTTGTTACTTTGTCGCCATGGCCTGAAAGAAACTGGAGAAAGGTAACGCCCCTGGACCACACGAGCCAACGTGATTCTATTGGAACCCCCGTGAGGACGGAATCCCGACTCTGCAGCAGCAGCAGCAGCAGCAGATTCGACTGCACCTCCTCCTCCGTGGTGTCTTCAGGGAGCAGCGGCGGCGTGCGCAGCCCCTCGGGCCCCCTACCCAGAGCTGATTTCCAATAAAGGCCTTTTTAAAGGAGCTGGTCTCCTGGCCCATTTATAACACTACCCAGAGCTGATTTCCAATAAAGGCCTTTTTAAAGGAGCTGGTCTCCTGGCCCATTTATAACACATAGTCTTTAGTGTTTGGTCTCGGCTTTGGTACTGGTGTTGCAGGTGTTACTCTGTTGGATTAATGACGATGACTGTGAAGCAAGGAACGGTGAAAGTGACAGTGGTAGAGCTGGCAGCACATGGCAGGGCCCGGCCCTCTCTTGGGGCTGCCCAGATCCGCCACATCTCTGCCGCACGGGCCTGGGGTGGGGCCAGCTGCAGCTGTGGCAAGAAGGGGGGGAGGTAGGTGGGGGGCAAGGGCAGGCTCAGCACTGGAAAAGGACTTCGGTGGGAAAAAGGGGATCTCAAAACCACGTGGTAAGTGCCATTTTTTAGAAGGAGCACCTGGGACAGCGTGGCCACTGCCTTCCTGGGCAGGGAATGGGGGATATGGAAAGATAGGGGGGCGAAGGAGGACACAGGACAGCAGGAGGACGGTAGTGCACCTGCATCACCTCTGGAAAGTTTCCAACCTTGTCCTGCCTTCAGGGAAAGGGGGATAGGGCTGGAGAGGGGCACGGGGTGACGGAGAGACGGTAGCAAGTCCGTGCCATTCTGGCAGTTTTCACTCCTTGCTGCACTCTTAGGAACAGAGTAAGGAAATATATAGGCAGCTTCACAGAAACTGAAAAACGTGAGGTTTCACAGGAGGGAGGACCACTGATCTAGGGCACCGACACTCTGCATGCAATCATCCATAATCGTCCATAAGTAGCCACCAGGGCTTTATCGTCCATAAGCTGCAGCAAACGTGTCAGGAGAGTTGGTTAGAATCCCCAGCATGGTCCTTTTTGCAGGCAGATTAGCTGCTTGTAGCTCTTAAAAACTTCCTCCCGTGAAGAATGAAAAGACTTGTGATGGTAGATGTTAGCCTCATTTCTCAGTCTCAGTAAGCCAGTCCCCTTACTGGATGTTTCCCTCCCTGTAAGCCTTTTAGTCCCATGTTTTTAAGGTCACTCTCAACCTGGTCTCCAGCCATGGTACTCTTGAGTCTTCCTTTTTAAGTTGGGGGTCCCGCAGGGGGAGACTTATGGGGTGCTGGTCCTGTTGTCCTCACTGGTTGCCCACATTCTCCACCATTTGTTGCGTCGTGTGGCAACAGTGATCATTGTGTCCAGGGAGGTTACAGCCACTGGCAGGGAAACAAACGAGACAAGTCTCTTTTGTTAAGCTCGAGAATCCATTTATTCCCCCTCACCCAGGGCTGGGGAGGGGGTGTAGACGAAGAGAGCGGACAGGGGCAGGGTTGTGAGGTTATATAGGGTGTTGTAGGGGCAGGGTTCCAAAGGAGGAGTTAACAAAGGTAAGATGACCTTAAAACAGGAGCACTCACATCCACCTGAAAGGTCACAAGAAGACAGGTCAGGCAGCAGAGGTTGTTTTTTCTCGGGCTTTTGAGAGAAAGCAATGCCTAGAGAGCAGAGCAGCCCCCTCTGCACATGCTGGCTGGGGATGACCGAGTGCCCCAGGTCTGCAGTGTCACTGACGTTCTCCACCTCAGAAGAAAGGCTGAGCTTTGTCATCACATTACTCTTTTTTTTTTCCAGACGCTCAAAGAACAGGAAGAAATCAGGTTAAATTGCTAAGTGGACAAGAGAAATTCTCTTTGTAATCACCTTCCTCCAAGGGCAATTTTGTAGGAGAAAGAAGAGTGCTGCCTTGCCCTTATGAAAGCTTAGCAAATCCTGCCAGCAATTCCACTGAAAGAACATCATGTTCCCATTTGTTCACTATTTCAGACAGTGCTCCCAGTCCTGTGTGTTCCCCTCCTGAGAACACAACCCAGAGGAAGTTACCTAAGCAGCCTGAACGCCTGAACATACCTATAGGCAAATATTGCCAGAGGGTATCTGGAAATACAGCAAACCCATTATGTCATTTAGCTGCTCCTGAAATCTGACTATGTAAGGCTGGACTGGAGTCAGGCAGTGGAGCAGTGGGCATTGTTTGCCTTGAGATTGAGCAGCTGAGCTTCAAGCAGAGCCTGGAAGCAGGATGAGTTTCACAAACCATGGGTGGTTTGTCCCCACACAGGCCCCAGCTACCCAGTGCCAACTCCTGCACAGCTGCAGAGCCAAAATTCAGCCCAAACAGATAACTGATCCTCAGGTAGAGAGCTGCAGCAAAACCCTGTTTCCCATTGACCACTTATACCAAGGATGCTCAAAATTACGTCAGTAATGTTGGCACTTTCTGCTTACAAATTAACATCCAATTATTCAAGCAGCCAGTAAAAATTCTAAAGGCAAGCTGTGGTGTGTATCTGTGGGAATCAGCCATTTGCCACTTTGAGCTGCTTTGGCTGGATTTAAAAGGCCTCTGCTCTTGATGCTGGTGGGAGGCATGGCAGTGCCCACCAGCTCTCCCAGCAGCTCTGCTGGGCACTGGGAAAACTCCATAAACCCACCACAGAGCACCCCCCAAAATCTCCAGGGTGGGGAAATGCAGCAATGGGAGAGCAGAGCGGAGAGACTTAACAGCCTGATCTTGTGCTAGGGTTTAATTTAAGTTAGAAATACCATCTCTTTCTCATCTAGATCATATTAGAATTTTAAAAGGGAAGTCACGCAACTTCCCCCAGCAGTTATGGCAGAACCATGCTCGGAAATGAATGGAGCTCGTGGAAGCATTCAGGACCGAACAATTGGATTTATAATTAGGCCTAAAAAGGGAAGAACACTGAATAAAAGCAGCACAGCCAATTTTAGAAGAAAAGGAAGTTCTGGATGGAATTCATTGGGGTAGAGCACTGAAGTGGAAATGGAAAGTGTTCAAAGATAAATGAGTTTAGGCCTAAGAGTTTGCTTGACATCTAGAAAATGTACTAGGAACACAGTGTCAAGAAAAGCTAACGTGAATAATAAAGAAATACAAGAAGTGAGAGAAGAGAGGAAAGAGCCATAAAACTTTGGGACAACAAAGAGTTGCAATTATAGAGGGAAATGTAATGAAGTGTAAAAAATCATAATGAAAGCAAAGATAGAGAATGAAAGGATGATTGCATATTTGCTTAATGCCCATCGGAGAAGTGTCAGAGACATGGGGAACAAGAGGTCACTAAATAAGAATATAAAGCCTCTGGAGGAAAGACACTGAATTTATTGCTTTAAATACAGACTTATTTGCTTGGGATTTACCACTTGAAAGCCAATGACAGAGGCAAGCAACAAAAATATTTTCCTAAGGGAGAGAAAAAATTTCCAAAGGAAATGGAGCTTCTTTTTTCTTAGACAACTGATCCAGCAATGCAGTCTGACTCAAAGCAAAACACTGGGATCTAACAAGGGCTCAGAAATAGAGGGAAAACTTAGTCTACACAGCCCCCAAGTTAATATTGTCTTAACAACACTCTTTACTGGCACCAGGAGTCCTGTCTCAAAGTGACAGTTTTTGTAGGCCATCTGCATCAAGAGGGGGTTTGTGGGGAGACAAAAGGAGATGCTGCTGAAGGCACTTCCCCCTGATATGGTACAGCTGTGCTAATTATCCTAGAGTAGAAACAGCCTTGCCCTCACAGCCTTGGGTATGATAAAGAGTGAGTTAACTGGTAAGGAGTCAGTTGGAGTCTGCTTGCTGTGCTTTGAAGACCTAGGGACAGGAGGTTGTGCAAGGGCCGGAAAAGGTAAGATGCTGTATGTAGGAGGAACAGGGTTAGGCAGCTGTGCTAGGGACAGGAAGTAGTGAGCCAGAACAGAAGAAGAAAGAGAGAAAGAGCTAGAGCTGTGTGGAGCTGCTCTTGGGAGATACAGAGAAAAGGTATGGGAGACTTTTTGAATAACATGGTGCTGCTGCTTGAAGCCTTCTGATGATTCTAATGAAGCACCTTGAGTGCAGTGTCTGTGTCGACTGCCACATATTGACTACGACAGGGGTTCTGTTCTCAGCCCTCCTGTATGGGATTTTTCTAATAGGATGAAATTGGTGCCCCAAAAACCTGCTACATCCCACTATATCATTGCCCAATAATATTACAGCAAGGGGGCTGCACACAACAGGTTAATGCTGTGGCCCACAAAATCTTTTTACCAAATCCAGATCAGCAGTACAAAGTGGGATGAAAGCCATCCCAGGTTCTCCTGTGGGGGTGTCCTGTGGGCTTCACTGCCTCCAGCACCTCTGTGGTTATTCAAAGGAAAACCCAGAGTATCTCAGCTATGGGGAAAAACTGAGCTCTGCTCCTGAATGAAATACAGACAGTTACCTAACAATATATACCTTTCCTAGCTCGAGGTGCAGCTGTGGTTCTGCATTTACATATCTGTGGCTGCTTTTTGAGTCCAGCAGAAGAAAACAGCTCTTTCTATAGAACACAGGGTTTCAATACCCTGTTCTTCCCTGAAATGAGGAATGGCTGTGAGCTGGGGTCCCACTTTGTGGGGGCTGCTGGGAGAGCACAGCACCAAGGGATGGGACCAGCACCCTGCAGGCAACTTCCAAAACCCATGGCATGGAAGGAATCACAGCAGCTAATGGAGAACATGGCTTAGATGACTCCTTCCCAAGCACCAAAGAGAAGCACTAGATGGGACACAAGGAATGAGTCCTCACCTCATCCATCTGTCCCAGTGCTGTCTCTATGTTCCACCCATGTGGATGCTTTCTCATCCTAGGTGAGGGATTGGCATACCCAAGGAAGCACAGGGTGCTCCTGGGCTGGCCCAAACCAGCCCTCTCCTTTGGGGCCTCCCAGGGCCCAGTGACCTCAGAAATGGGGCTGAGGAGGAGCTCACAGCCCACAGTAGCCCAGGAAACCCATGGAAAATGCAGAAAAAGGAGTGGAACAAGGTTGCCAAGTGCATTTTCCCTCAAAAACCCTATGAACAGCAGAGTGACACCCTGGGAACAGGATCCTACTGTTGTATTTATCAACCAAGCAATATCAAGACAATAAATAGTTTTCTTTAATTTAGGACTAATTTTGTCCCACCAGTTTAAATTAAAGCCCCCAATAGGATAATTTCCTCATAACTGTAATTTTGTTACAAGCTTTTCATTAATCCAATCACAACTTCTATGATATTATTTGGCAGCTGATTGAGACTACAGGAACCACAGGGGTTCACACACATTGTCTCATTTCTGAATAATAAAAAAAAAAGTAAAATTAGTCCAATTGATTTTTTTTTTTAGTACTATCTAATATGTGAAACTCCCCAAAGTCAGGACTGAAAAATCATCATTCCAGCCATGCAGCCCATCTGTGGGTGACAGCAGAAGCTATATGCTAATGTCAGCAATCCATAGGTGTCTGCCTGTCTTTCTAGCTGTCTGTAGCAATAATATATTTAAACAAAATTGCCAGGGTGGAAATATTAATGTTTGGAAATATTTGTCTATGGATTTGGGGAATTTTCTCTGGAGTATTTTGGTTTGATCTCAAGGCTCTCTCAGTTCTCTGAAGTCTTACTCAAAGCATCCCAGGCCATGATGCAAATATTCAGCACAGAGCAATTCCCTGCAAATCTCATATTCATAGCAAGAAATGGAAAAGAGAGAAACCCAGTGGTGGAAAAGTCTTGTGGCAGTAATAACATACACAGTCCTGTCAGGTGGGGAAGCTTCAGCGTGGACATGTGCTAATTTGGAGGGACAAAAAAGAATAGAAAGCAGTGGGGATTTTAAAGTGAAGTCAAGTCTTAAAAATTGCACTTTCTTCAAGTCACACACAATCACTCCTGACAGAAATTTTTCAGGCATGTTGAAGTGCAGAAGGGAGGTGACAGAAATCCCTTGAAATAAACACAATAAAGGAGTCAGAAGGGAAAATCAAAATTAATCTAGGCTGTATAATAGAAATATTAATGCCAAGGGGATCTGTTTCCTTGTCTATGAGCAAGATCCCCCCAGGCATGGAGGGGCAGCTTCAGCATCAGGGAAAGGAGGATTCCCTCTCCCCTCTGTATGCAAAGCTGTGGCTCACCAGAAGCTTCACCATGGCCTGGACCAAAATCCAAGATCAATAACAATGGCCTGCATCTTGTGTTTTGGTCAGGCAAGGCCCACCTGGGGACACCTGAGAGGGTGATGGAGCTGGCAGAGGTGCAGGCAGGGGAGGCAAGAGCCAGCGGGGGCATGGTGGAAGGGGATGACCAAGGAGGTACAACAGAAAGGACAGGTTTTTCCCCCCTAGCAAACAATTTGCAATGGCAAAGGGAGGGGGACAGGCACCAAAACACTCCTGAAATTGGGCCAAACGTGGCAAATGTTTCTGGAGATTAAAAAAAAAAAAAAAAAAGATATCTTTTAATAAAAGAGATATTCTGTATGGACATTTCAAAGACAAAACGATCCCACTTCCCACTTCAGTGCTGCATTTGTGTCATGGTCTGGTCCAGTGGTGAAGGTGCAGTGACCTTCCTTGCTAGAAGCATCTTTAAAAAGACACCTAGATCGATGGAGGCACAGGCATTCTCAGGTGCAGTGTTGCATTGTGTCTTTAAGGTTTCCAAGGTGGGTTACCTTTGGGGGTTTCTTCCTCCCCAGGGTATAACACCCAGCCGATCCAAAGGGGTTGATTTTAATATAAGGGGTCTCCTTGCCACCCCTGGAATTATTCCAGGGAGGCCGTCGAAGGGATTGGCCAGAACAGAAATAGCCCACCCCTCCCCAAAGGTGATTTGACCTTTAGGCTGCCCTTTTGCCCTTGGGTCACACCCCCTCCCTCTAGGATTGGTAGGTTCACTGCCCTTCCCCCTTCCCCCTCTCCCAGGTAAAAACCTGGGGACAGCCACATGGTCTTTGTTCTGCCTGGGATGTTGCCTTGTTCAGATGCCTGCTGTATTGGAATAAATCTCTGGACCAAACCCCCAAGCAGATCCGGTCTCCTGTCTTCACTGATAGTCCAGCCTTTCTGAGAGGGTCACTCAGGATTCCTCCTGTCCCAGCTCGCCGCTGCACCCCGGGTCCGACGCTGCCTGGAGCCTTGGGACAAGCCCGGACGTGCCCAAGTGGTCTGGGATGTGGTAGCAGCGCAAAGGAAAATACCCCGGTGTGATCAATCAGTGGGCTGTTCTCCCAGCACAGCTACCCTGGAATATTCCTGTCTAAAGCAATGATTATTTGCTGTTTCAGCAGAGTGATTAGCTCTTTGTGCACTCTCAAGTGCAGAGTGATCAGCTATTAGCTCTTTGTGAGGCTGCCTGAGCAGCGTTTGCCACCCCAGGCAATGCAGGAGTAAAAGCAGTGAGACAGGGTCTTTCCTATCTCCAAGAGAGCTTCTTTATCCCTCGAAGTCCAGAGGAGAAAAAAACCAAATGGTCCCAGGGAAGAAGGATTATATAGGGTAGCTGGGGCGGGGTTTCACAACTTGGCCAATGGGGAAAGGAATTGGGAAAGGAACCAATCAGGGGAAGGATCCAAAAAGAACCAATCAGGAGGGGTAAAAACCAGGAACAAGGGGAATAACCAATGGGGTATGAAACATTAACATAGAACTGCAAAGGTTCGTGGGTTGAAGTACTTTTTCTCCCCTTGAGCCACAAGGAAAACTCTCAAAGGGACTTCTCAAAGGAGATCTCCTGTGAACTGACACAGCCTAGGAGCTGCACATGGGTTGAAGCATTTTGCTCACCCTGAGCTACAAGGAAGTCTCCCAAGGGGACTTCCCAAAGGGGAGTCACCACAAACTGAGGCAGCTTATAGGCTGTACGCTCTCCATGGGAGTGAATCATCTTCTGTGGATAGTCCAGGGACTACCACACTTGCATTTCAAATTGACATCAGCCCAAGTGAGTCAAAGAAAAAGGTTAAGAAGAACCCAAAGATGAACCCCAATGCATGGTTCGTCCTGGAAGAAACCCACTTGAGTTTGCCACGCAGCCTTTGAGCAGGTCAGGCCTAGCTGCCCATCAGTGGGCCATGCCCCATGCAAGACCCCAGAGAAAAACCTCCTAATTTTCAAGTTATTCCCACACCAGGCTGCTGAGAGGAGGAATGGGGCTGTGGTTTCCCCCCTCTGTACACAATCCCCCTTTATTGAAAGAAGCTGGCATCTGCACCCTTCCATCACCCGCAAACCCCTCAATTCCTAATTAAGCTCTCATTAAGAACTGTACCTGCAGTGGCTGGATGCCAGCACAGTGCAACTGGCAGAAGCTTCTAATCCTTCCCCAGCCTCACCTCATAGGCAGAAAACAGAACTGAGCAATGTCAGAATTTCTATTCTGTGAAATAATGAAACATTTTGAAACATGCTTCCTGTCCAACTCAGGGACAAGTCAAGATCCAGAAATTATTCCAAACATTAACAAGAAAATTTCTCTCAGAGCTGCCCAACTGCTTCCATGCAGGACACCTAGAGTTGGTAGAACAGGAGCCTGTGAGGATTCCCACCTGTTTTCATTTTCCACATTTTCCTGTTCACACTCTCAGGATATTGAATCTGACTCCACTAAACAGCCTGTCTGACAAATATGACTCTTTCCAGTGGAAACCAATTCTGCCAGGAAAAGTGGAAGGTGAGCTGCGAGCTGTGAGGTACAGCCATGTCCCTGCTCTCCTACTCCTGCAGGCCACACTCGGGCAATCCCAACCCCAGCCCAGCTGAGCACAGGGCAGCTTTCACACCCAAGGATGGCTGCACAGACAGTGAATAAGTGGTAGTGCCCTTTCATGCCCCACTATGCTGAGCTGATAGCCTCAGGAATTATGGCTTTTCTACCTCAACAACATGTTTTTCTGGGATCTTTGTTTCTACTGCAGGTTAAAAACATCAAGGCTTCCTTGCTCAGAAGTGAACACGGAGCAACTTCTGCCTTGAGAGAGGGTCAGGAGGGGTTACCTTCACACAGCAGCATTGCTCCTCTTCCCTGCTATGCCAGTGATCCAAGCAGTTCTTTCCTTTTGTTGTAGCAACTCTTCCTTTTGTGTCCTCAACTAAAAGGAATTAACTTCTACTGGGAGCAGCCAATGAGGTGCACATCAATAATTAGGGGTTCAGAGGCTTCGTGCTACTGTTTCCCTACATCTCTGCCAACAAGGATAAAAAGTGCCCAAGAAGTGTTGACTTTCCTGCCATGCAGGGAGGCAACCAAGCCCCATATTCAAGGAAAGGAGTATGATGGTAGAGGTAAGGGGCAAGCAACCAGAGCAGTATGTGTGCCAGGCACCCCAACCTGAATATTTAGAGTGTGTTTGATTTTTGGCTTGTGAGGTGCCACTGTGTGCTAGGATAGCCTAAAACCTGGAAGGATTTAATCCCAGTCCAAAACCAGGACAGCCACAGTGAGGTTCATGGGACCGTGCAGTTTTGCTGGATCAGGACCTGGGTGCAGGGAAGAGGCAGCAGAGCTGGAAATGCAGGGTCAGAGCAGTTCAGCCCCATATTCAGAGGGGCTCTAGTCCTTGTTGAAATTAGTCTTTGCATGGATACTTATAAATAAATCCAGGACGCTGCTTGCGTAACAATAACATTTTGCAGTATCTGGCATTTGCCGCTAGTTGAAGGCTAAGCAAATCATGCTTCAGTGAAGCATAAAATTGCTTTTCCTTTGGAACAAGCAGGGCATTGTAGTAATAGGCTGTCTTGGGTTGTGGAGCCAGGGGTGTGTATTTTCATTTGTTAAAAGCAGTTGGGGAGATATTTTTTCTTTATCTCTTGTAACTCAAGGGGGGAGAGGGCCGGATGCCTTCTGATAATGGGCCATTAACACCTCCCCAAACTATACCCTCCCCAGAGCGGTGCATCCGCATTCCATCATCCTATTGTGAGATGCATCACATCCCCCCTGGCGGGGGGGGGGGGCCCAGGCATTCCTACCTGGATAAAACTGAGACACAGGAACACGAAAGCATCTAGCTTCACCCGGTTTCTGGGAGGAAGACCGTACCTCATCTCACCATCACCAGACCCCTTCTCACCATCACCAGACCCCTTCTCACCACCCCTGGACCCTTTTGCTACAGGATCATCTCTACTTCAACAGAACCACCTCTGCCACTCCAGGAGGACTTACTTTTGGACTGCTTCCAACACCCTGACCAACAGGATGTCAGGTTGTAGCTCTGACTCTGTCAGGGTTCTCCAAAATTGTTGTTTGTTTGTTTGCTGGCTTGGTTGGGTGGTTTTGTTTTTTCTACTACATTTGTATTATTAATATTCCTAGTAAAGAACTGTTATTCCTATTCCCAAATCTTTGCCTGAAAGCCCTTAACTGCAAAATTATAATTTGGCAGGGGGTGAGGGGTTTACATTCTCCATTCTAAGGGAAACTCCAGCTTTCCCTGGCAGATACCTGTCTTTCCAAACCAAGACAATTTTGGCGCCCAATGTGGGGCATGAGGGCTTTGAGAGAAAGGAATAACAGTTCTTGTGTACTAGATAGAAGCCCACTGGACAGAATCATGTAGTCTAGCTTTCCCTGGTTTGGGTGGCACGTGGTCGTGGCTGTATTTCTGCCATTTGCAGGCCCTTATCTAAACATGGGCCCTATAACTAAGGCTACTGTGGCTGGCATCCAGTTTGTTTTGTGGGTTAATAAGGTGAGGAATTCATGGATTTTTAACTTCCTCTGGAAAGCAAGCACATGGATTCAGGGCTATCATACACTAACTGTGTTTCTGGGGTTACTTTAACAATGGTACCTATTGTGAGGAAATGGCGCCGGGGGAAATTTTCTCCCAACCCTTCACCCAGCTCTTTGGCTCTACTGCGCCAGTTTTTGAAGAGTTCAAATCTCCTCTGAATGCTAATATCATACAGTGGCTGGTGTTGTTTATAGGCCTATTCTATTTAGTATTCAGAGATAAGGGGAGATTGGCCTGGGTAAGCACCCTGATACATACCCCAGAGAATAAGGATGCTGCCCAAGGATGCTGCCCCTGCCCCACAGCCTGCCTGAGAGATAAACCACCCAGTTTGGGTGGGGGCTCTGATTAAGGAGATGCATGAGATGGGCCATATGCTGAAGGAGTACATTTCCCCAGCTGGTGGGAAACCCTCCCCCTGCCCTGATAAAAGGGAGTCTGATATAGAACCCACAGGCGTTACAACTGTCCAGGTCCCAGCTGAACCACAGGGGCAGTCACAGCCAGCAGCAGTTGCCCCTGTGGAACCAAAGAAATCTAAGGTGAAAACAGCAAACCCAGATAAAAAGGATAAGAAAGGAGGGGCCTCACAACCCGCAGGGGAATCACACGTTCAGATCATCACTGAGTCCCTGTCGTATGAAAGTCTCCGTAATCTGCAAAAAGATATTGTACAATGGGGACATGAGGCTTACAGAGCCTGGCTACTTCGGGTCTGGGACCTCATGGGTACTGGTGTGCAACTAGATAGTGGTGAGGCAAGGAATTTGGGACCCTTGACCCAGGACTCAGGTATAAATCAGGTAAAGGAGCCAGGGCCCCTTTCCCTCTGGCAGCAGTTTTTAATGAGTGTGAGAGAGAGATTTGTCCACAGAGAAAGAATGCAGGAGCACCACCATAGAATGCACTGGAAAACTCTGGAGGAAAGAATCCAACAGCTGAGGGAAGTGGCAGTATTCGAGGTACTTTTTGGGAGGAGTGGACAGCATGATAATGACCCTGACAAGGTTAGATGCACAGGGCAGATGTTGTGGAATCTGGCAAATCTAGGGCCATCTCAGTACACTACCTTCATTGCAACAATTAATGCTGAGGACAATCAAGAGACAGTGGGGTCTGTTGCAAATAAGCTTAGAAATTATGAGAGTATGATCAATGGCCCAATGCAGGCTCATATCTCTGCTGTGGTTAAAGAACTCAAAGAGGAAATGAGGGAGGTGAGGGAGGAGATGAGGAGGAACATTTCCAATGTGGCACCGATGCGAGTCACAGGCCCCAGAGTTAGAGCCCAACGACCCCCAGCTCGAGAGAGAGGGTACACCCCAAGAGCTGACCTGTGGTTTTATCTGCATGACCATGGGGAAGACATGGGAGTGTGGGACAGGAAACCCACTTCTGTCCTGGCAGCACGGGTGCGTGAGCTCAAGGAGAGGAACACTCACCAAGGGGGTTCCACAGAAATGAAAGTAGCCTCAACCTCCTATAACCAAGCTGCCAATGCTGTGTCGAATCCCCTTGAAGGAAGCTCTAGTATGTATGCTCAGGGAGGGAATAACCAATGCTATAGGGGCCCTTCCTCTAGCCAGGCAGAGGAAAGGGATAATCGGATCTATTAGACTGTGTGGATCCGATGGCCTGGCACATCCGAACCACAAAGGTACACGGCTTTGGTTGACACTGGTTCCCAATGTACCCTGATGCCATCGGGGTATGTAGGAGCAGAACCCATTTCTATTTCTGGGGTGACAGGAGGGTCTTAGCAGCTGACTGTATTGGAGGCCAAAGTGAGTTTAACTGGGAATGGGTGGCAGAAACACCCCATCGTGACTGGCCCAGAGGCCCCCTGCATCGTCGGAATAGACTATCTCAGAAATGGATATTTCGGAGACCCAAAAGGATATCATTGGGCTTTTGGAGTAGCTGCTATAGAGATGGAAGACATCAAACAACTGAACACCTTGCCTGGTCTCTCAGATGACCCTTCTGCTGTAGGACTGCTGAGAGTTGAAGAACAACAGGTACCAATCGCCACAGCAACAGTGCACCGTCGGCAATACCACACTGACAGAGACTCTGTGACTCCTATCCATGATATGATTCGTAAACTAGAGAGCCAAGGGGTGGTCAGTAAGGCTCATTCACCTTTCAACAGCCCTATATGGCCAGTGCGTAAGCCCAGTGGAGAATGGAGACTGACAGTGGATTACCGTGGCCTGAATGAAGTCATGCCACCACTGAGCGCTGCCATGCCGGACATGTTGGAGCTTCAGTACGAGCTGGAGTCCAAGGCAGCAAAGTGGTACGCGACCATCGATATTGCCAATGCCTTCTTCTTCATTCCTTTGGCAGCAGAGTGCAGACCCCAGTTTGCTTTCACCTGGAGGGGCGTGCAGTACACCTGGAACCGATTGCCCCAGGGGTGGAAGCACAGCCCCACCATCTGCCATGGACTGATCCAGGCTGCACTGGAAAAGGGTGAGGCTCCGGATCATCTACAATACATTGATGACATCATTGTGTGGGGGAACATGGCAGCTGAAGTGTTTGAGAAAGGAGAGAAGATCATCCAGATTCTCCTGGAAGCTGGTTTTGCCATCAAGAAGAGCAAAGTCAAGGGACCTGCTCGAGAGATCCAGTTCCTGGGAGTGAAGTGGCAAGATGGACAGCGTCAGATTCCCACTGAGGTCATCCATAAGATCACCGTGATGTCTCCACCGACCAGCAAGAAGGAAACTCAAGTTTTCCTAGGCGCCATAGGCTTTTGTAGGATGCACATGCCTGAGTATAGCCAGATTGTGAGCCCTCTGTACCTGGTTACCCACAAGAAGAACGATTTCCACTGGGGCCTGGAACAGCAACACGCCTTTGCCCAGATCAAGCAGGAGATCGCTCATGTGGTAGCCCTTGGCCCAGTCAGGAAGGGACCAGAGGTAAAGAACGTGCTCTACTCTGCAGCCGGGAGCCATGGTCTGTCCTGGAGCCTTTGGCAGAAGGTGCCGGGTGAGACTTGGGGCCGACCACTGGGATTCTGGAGCCAAAGCTACAGAGGATCCGAAGCCAATTATACTCCCACAGAAAAGGAAATCTTGGCCTCCTACGAAGGAGTTCAAGCTGCCTTAGAGGTGATTGGCACTGAAGCACAACTCCTCCTGGCACCCCAACTACCGGTGCTGGGGTGGATGTTTAAAGGAAAGGTTCCCTCCACCCACCACGCCACCAACGCCACATGGAGCAAATGGATTGCCCTCATCACTCAGCGCGCCCGTATTGGAAACCCAAATCGCCCTGGGATTTTGGAAGTAATTACGAACTGGCCAGAAGCTGTAAACTTCAGTCTCACTGACAAAGAGGAACACGAGCAAGTAACCTGAGCTGAAGAAGCTCCACCATATAACCAACTGCCAGGAGAAGAAACACACTACGCTCTTTTCACTGACAGTTCCTGTCGCATCGTAGGGATGAACCGGAAGTGGAAAGCAGCCATATGGAGCCCCACAAGACAGGTTGCACAAGCCACCGAAGGAGAAGGTGGGTCAAGCCAGCTTGCCGAACTCAAAGCTGTTCAATTGGCCCTGAACATTGCTGAAAGAGAGAAGTGGCCAAAGCTCTACCTCTACACTGATTCGTGGATGGTAGCTAATGCTCTGTGGGGCTGGCTGGAAAGGTGGAAAAAGGCCAACTGGCAGTGTAGGGGAAAACCAATCTGGGCTGCTGATGAGTGGATGGACATTGCCACCAGAGTAGGGAAACTACCTGTGAAAGTCTGTCATGTGGATGCCCATGTCCCCAAGAGTCGGGCCAATGAGCAGCACTGGAACAACAAGCAAGTAGATCAAGCCGCCAAGAGTGAAGTATCTAAGATAGACCGGCAACACAAGGGAGAGTTGTTCCTAGCTTGATGGGCCCATGATGCCTCAGGTCATCAGGGCAGAGATGCTATCTATAAGTGGGCACGAGACTTAGGGGTGGATCTAACCATGGACAGTATTTCTCAGGTCATCCATGACTGTGAGACGTGTGCTGCCATCAAGCCGGCCAAGTGGGTGAAGCCCCTATAGTACGGTGGACGGTGGTCCAAATATAAGTATGGGGAGGTCTGGCAGATTGACTACATCACCCTGCCCCAAACCCGCCAAGGTAAGCGCTATGTGCTGACAATGGTGGAAGCCACCACTGGGTGGCTGGAGACCTACCCTGTGCCTCATGCCACTGCCCGGAACACCATCCTGGGCCTGGAGATACAAGTCCTGTGGAGACATGGCACCCCTGAGAGAATCGAGTCAGACAACGGGACCCATTTCAGGAACAGCCTTATAAACACCTGGGCTAAAGAGCCCGGCATTGAATGGATATATCACATCCCTTATCATGCACTAGCTGCCAGGGAAGTTGAACGGTGCAACGGACTACTTAAGACCACCCTGAAGGCACTTTGCGGGGGGACCTTCAAGAATTGGGAAGTGAACTTAGCAAAGGCCACCTGGATGGTCAACACCCGAGGCTCCATCAATCGAGCTGGTCCTGCCCAACAGTGAACCAACACAGGCTGGCCATGCAGAGACTGCAGGAAAGATGTTTCACTTCCACTGAGTGTGCGCAGGGATCTGTGCGTGATGGATGTGTTGATGTTTTCTGGTTGCCCTCCTCAGGCCTGAAGCAGCTCAGCTCTGCCCCTTTGCCAGTACCTCACAGGGTATATGTAATTCCAGAAAATTGCTTCTGACCCCAGCTACCTACGGCAGCACAGAGACATTTTTAAAGCTCAGGCTGAAGCACTGCCTGTGTCCTGCCTGTCCCTGCCTCAATGCATTCGTATCCATCATGTGCTTGTCACATTACTGAAATGGAAAACCAGAGTTAAATGAGAGCTTTGCTTTTCAGTTCATCTTTCACTGGAAATTTGTCTGCTTTTCCTTCCTTACATATTTCTTTTCTTTACTATCTCCAAGTCTTAATCTATTCTCTTTGTTTCAACTGAAAAAGTCAGGCACATTTTTCCAAATTCTTATTTCACACAATCCAAGATAAAATCAAAGATACAGCATAATCTTAGTTATTGCTACCATGAACTCAAAGAAAATCTAAGCCAAGGAAAGTTTTCACTCTTTTATCATTGATTTTTTTTTACTATTTACTCTGGTGCATTTGCATTGATTGTTTTTGCGGCTGCTCTATTCTCCAGACCTACAAGTCACTAATGATCAAGACTTTACCACTGCACATTGTTTAAAATGTTAGCTGTCATCAACTGCTCACAGAGGCAGTGCAACTCTGAATTTGGGTCTCAGAAGGTAAAAGTCTTTTCAGTTTGTCTTTAAATACTTGGATATATCCCGTTAGCTTTCTCCATACCATCAAAGCATTTGGATAGCATAAAGCAACTGAATACATAAAAAATGTATCTAAACACCTTGTAAATCCTTACACAGAGATGTTGCTGACACTACTTTAACCCTAGGAAAACATTTCACCAATTACTGATCAAATACAATACAGCTAAATTTCACTGTCAGCACATCATTTTGATAATGGGTATGGAAATTATCCATTCAATAGCTATTCAGAAATAACTTAGAAAGACTGGTTTTCAGATTCTTCTGAGAATCCTAGAATAATCCCCTATAATCACCGTGGTGAGAATCCACCAACATTTTTCCCTTTGAAAAAGGCTGTTTGGGGCAAGAGCATTGGTGGTCTCTGCTTGTCCTGCGACGGATGTGTTCAAACAAAATATCTGAAGTCACCAGCCCTTTGTTGGCAGAGGACTGGGGGTTTCATACTCTTACATGAGTCAGTCAAGAGAAGGAAGAGGCTTTAGCTCTCCTCCATCAGCTTGGCTTCTCAGGTGCACCTCAGCAACCCATCAAATAATTTTCTTCCTTTCTCACAAGGCAAACTTGCATCATTTTCTATCCAGAGTATGGAAGAAACAAAACAAACAAAATAAAGTACCTAAAATAAGCAATAACTACACTTTGCACTTCCCTGCTGCTCTGTGACAGCTGCTAAATGTGAACCAGGAGTATTTTAGATAGTTTCAATTTTATGATCTTTCTTGCTGCTTGGTATAAAGCTGAAAGGATTCACTCTTTCTTCTTTAGAGAAAGACTGTTTTCTGATTTACTGTACTGATTTCATAGATGTAAAATTTGGTCTGACTAGAGGAGATGAAGCAGAGGCATTGCTGGATGAGAAATGTTTTCCTTCTCCAAAGTGGTAATTAGATACCATAACAAAGAGACCCAATGTGTCCAAAGCTTTCCTTTCCCCTTCAGTAGCAGAGTTTTTGCTCCTTTACAAATTTTTGCTGCCCAGGTACCACAGAGTCCTTAGCCCAAGGAGAACTGAATTTCTCTATACTTGCATATAAAGCACTCTGGGGATCCCCTGCCCTTGTATCCTCCTTGTCACCCCACAGCAGAGGTGTCCCAGCTCCCCTGCCACCCCCACCACAGTGGCTGTCCCCAGAGGGAGACACAACCTGCCCATCTAAAGAAAAGGGCAGCTACTGGCCAGCAGTGCCTTTCCCCTATCCCAGGACAAGGCTGCTTGTTTCCATGGGTAATTATGCAAGGGGTTAATTGGGGGCATCACAGCCTCCCCTGGGAAGTTCATTTAAAGACCAGCTTTCATCCCACAGGTGAGGATTGCAGACACACACCCAGACTGTTGGAATCACTGGTCTCTGTAGCAGTCCACTACCACCCCAGCATGGAGGAAAAGCAAACGTGTCACCAGTGAGGCACCTGCCCAGGGAAAGGCTGCAGCACCACCAGGACCCATGTGTTCCCAGTCCACGCTAAAATGGCAAAGCCATTCTCTCCTATCCCAAAACTGCAGGGTTCATATCCCAAAGGGAAGTGCATGGGGGTAAAAGAGTGAAACTAGCAAAACACTAGCATGAATAAACCTTTCTAACAGCTGCACACAAGTCAGTTTTCATTCACAAGCAAATTCAGCCAATAGAGCACAGGCACAAGTATCCACCCCAGCCCTGTGCTGCCACCATAAAATCTCCACAATCAGAGGAAGAACAAAGCACCATAATTTGTTTCATAAGCTAAACCATTTCCAAGTGGATTGGAGAGTGAATCACACACCAAACCTGCTCACAATGACACACTGAATCCCCAAGGATACAGGGAGAGGCTGATGGCAGCTCAGGACTGTCACTGGACAAGCCAAGTCTGCCTGCACATCACTCAAAGCCAAGATAGGGGCTAATTTGTGTATGTGCTATTTGCTCTGTGGCAATGGGATCAGGAATGTTTTGGGGAGTGGAGAGGGCACACGGAGCCAGGCAGAGCTGAGAGAGGTGGCAGTACTGAGATGTAGGGTCTGCATCCTCCTCTCCATCTGCTGGGCTGAGCCTTTAGCGGTGAGAGAAGTTGGATATGAAGAATATACAAGTCCCCCAAACCTTAGGGGTTTCCTTGCACAGGAGGAAGTGTGGACTTCAGCAGCAGGACCTGAAAATCCTGGGCAACATTTCCAAGCCATGCTCCCAGCCAGGCCGTAGGGGATGGGGCAGTCAAGGAGACCCACCAGCCTCAACATCCAAGTAACCCTTTAAACAGGCTAGGCAGCACTCAGCCTTGCTGCAGGGCTTTTTTTCTGTATCAGCTTTACCTTCCAGACAAGATTATTGACCTTTCCCATGCAGTATTTAACAACCTCTATTCATCCCCACTTTTCCCTTCCCTTACACTTCATTCCCTTTGTTGCTCTGTAATAAGAGAAGCATCAAGGCACATATTTCTGCAGAACAAAGCATTATCATCCTAACGATAGTTTCCTGGTATCTTTTTCACTTTTACCATTTTATTAAAAACAATTAGCTGAGAAAACCCATCTTTTTTAATCTCTACATTATTGCTCTCATTTCTCTCTGAATCCAAGGAGGTCTTTTCAGAGGCTATTTTATTCGTAATTACATATGTTGGAACAACTGCTCAGAAAGTAAGCCCAGAAAGGATTCTGACAATACTTTCCTAGCAGGCTTAGTCCTGCTACCTCTGAAGCATGTAATGCTAATGATTTAATAAAATATATGTGAAAACAAGGTCTTATTTTCAACAGCTTGTGTAAATGATGGATGCATCCATACCAGGAGCATTGGCCTACTGGACTGAGGAGGAGTTGGAATGGCAGCAAAATCAGGAGCCAAAGACTTTTGCTTGGCTGCCAGACTTGGCTCCCCTGACTCCTTTGAGGCATCTGGCTGCAGGCAGGTATGACCATGAGGATAACATGGCAAGGGATAATGATTTTTCAAGATAAAGATCCCAGCTGCATCCATTTGTACTCAAAACCTGCAGGACTCTGTTACTGGTGTAAACTGGAGGAAGACTGGCCCCATGGTCTCATTTGGCCCCAATGCTCCAAGCCTGATTTAAGCACAGACCACTACAGCTTGAAAGATGCCTTCTGGAATTTTTGGCATATGTATAATTCTTATTCCAAAGCTTCCCCCCTGCTCCACTCCTCTGTTTACCCTACAAGCTTTTATTTAAAAGAGTACAGTCAGACCATTGCAATTTTTTCATTTGAAAGAGATTTTTTGAATTTATAATTTTTTTACACTGTGGAAAAAAAATCTTTAAAGTGTATCATATTCAGTCACTTGGCTCTTCACTTTTTTTTTTCAAAATTCCTCTCCACCACCTTTGTTAATTACCCACCATTTGAACAAGGGTCTTCTCCTGCCTTGATCCTGCCATGAAATCATGATGCTATATTTGTCTTTCTAACATCAAAGTAATTTCCATGGTCACCAACTGTGATGTCATAAACATATTTTTAATGGCTTGTTTACAGCAGGGAACAGAAGGAGAGAAGACATTATGGGTGGAAGAAAACTTATCAATACACAACAATTTTAAGCACAACTGTGAGGCTGAAGCATGCAGAAAACTTGAAGCAAAAAAAAAAAATCCTTGCTGAAATAGATTCTCTTCTGTAGTTCATCCCAGCACAAAATTCCCATTTTAAGTTATAAGTGAACAAACAAGCCCAAATGGATTACTATTATGTCAGTCAGCCCAGAGTTTTGCAAGTTACTTTGTAAGACTGGAAGGCAGCAAATCCATGCCCCAATCCATTTGGCTCCCTGTTGCTGTGGGACACAATGAAGGGAGACGCGGAGTCGTCAGAAGGCTGCTGTGGACTCCTCAGGGAGGAGCCGCAGGTTTATTTTCTAAACTTCTTTTATACTTTTTACAAATGTGCTTACTTTAGAGGTGGGACCCCTGGAACGATTGGTCACTCACAGAGACTACTATGCGAAGTCCTTCTTCTGGGAAGGCATGTGGAAAACAAGATAGTTTACAGAGAGTGACCTTGTTTACTAGTTTCGGTCTCTGGGAACAGAATTTTTTAAAACTAAAACATGGCAGGCACGAATCGTGGCAACAGCTCCCTGCACAAACACACACACACATTCCAAGAAACTCCTACAGAAGTGCTTGGGCAAGGCACAGGGGGATCTGAACACTATTGGCTCACAGTTGTACTTGTCTCAGGGCACAACAAGGATCAGAATTCCCCCAAGAGACACTTCAGTTGGACCAGAAGGTCCCTTTTTGTCCAGTGATGGCTGTGAGATGCCATAGGTGGTCCTCCCATTACACAGGGGTTACCACATACAGTCATCACCCAGGAGAAAGGTTTCTTTCAGCAGAGAAGATGCCAGTTCCAACTTGAGCTTTTGGCTTCAAGAATAACAGGAACCTTCAGGATATGTGACCCCACAGCCCAGCCTAACTCCCCAAAAGGCCCAAAGCACCCCACATCTGTCTGGGAGTTCACTGGAGAGATCACTGGCTGATGATTTTGTGATAGTCTTGGAGATCCCTGGCAGATGGAGATGGCTGTCTTCAGCCAAAGAAACCAGAACTGAGCACAGCTCTTTGGTGTGGGGGGATGGACCAGGTCTGCTCAGTGGTGACAAGCAGTAAGACAGGAGACAACAGGCAGAGACTGATGCACAGGAAATTCCACCTGAACATGAGGAAGAACTTCTTTCCTCTGCAGTGACCAAGCACTGGAACAGATTTTCCAGAGAAATTTGAAGTCTCTCTCAACACAGCCTGTCATCTTCCTCCACACCTACCCTCTCCCAAGCAAAATGTTTGAGTAAAACTCATCCCAGAGCCTATAGAAGGAAAGATTTGGGCTGCTTGAAGGTGCAGAGCCAACCATGGCACTTGGCGCTCTTAGAGACATGATGATAAGGCATCCCTGTGCATGTGCTCCAAGGAGATTATCTCCTTCCCCTGCCCAAAGAAAACACAAGAGCAAGAGGAAAAAACTCACTGAACAATGAAATTCCTAAATCCTTATCCCATGAGAAGAATTAATGTAGCTCTTTCCCCACACCAATCCCAGGAGCTCCCCAGTAGAAAATCCTATTGTACCTCACACACTAGCAAGGGTACATGTCTCAGTGAGCTCTTTTCCCAGAGTGAGCACTGCCCCTTGCATGAAGGAGCTGGGATTTCACACATCCTATTCATCACCGAGGCATGGAACAAGGGAGCCACCATTTTGCTGCAGTCCCACAGCAGGAATAAAATGGTGGCATAGATGAAAACTGCCAGCTCAAACACAATCCAGTTGCCTGTCACCATTTGCAGCTCTTCTCCGCCTTACATGTAACACTGAATTCTTAGGTTAATATTTGATTTCTGGGTGCTTAAACAAACACCAAAAACAAAACAAACCACCACAAAAATCTCACAACCTCACAAAAAGAATATAATGCCATAACACATGATTAAGGTTGCAGCCACAAAGTACCGAGATGCAAACTATGGATGTCAGAATTTACATTTCCCCCACAAAATGGCAAGTCTGCAGCTCTAGTGTTTTTTCACGACTGGCTCACCCAAAGCCACCAAGAACAGGCAGCTTGACACATGTTCAACATAAAAAGGTTCAATATATTTTCTAGTAGCTTTTGGGAAATGTTACAGCGGCAGAGAGAGTCAGAAGTGTTCAGTTAGCTGCCGTTAAACAGCCCCCTCCCCACGTTACACCAAATTGCTGCTTAAATACTTTTCAGAAGGTATTCCTGGAGGATGAAAGGAAAGTAGGCTGGCATGGGATTTCCAGGGAGGACAGTTACTGCAGATCAGGCAGAAGAGAATTTGCCTTTTTTTGTTTGTTATTTGCACATATCTTCTGCTCACACACAGAGTAAAGCTACCCTAAAGCCAAGCCTAGGCTTAGAAGTGGTGCTTTTTCATTGCTTGACCTCCCAGACTACAAAAGTCCAGTCTTGTGAAAGAGCAGGTGTTGCCACTGCATAATAGTCCAAGTTTAGCCTAAAATATAAATGGTGTCTCTACAGTGCTAAATAAGGAAGCTGCTTCTGATGTGTCCCTGCTTTTCACTTTTCTGACACACAGAAATGCCAAATAAAACAGCAGATTTGAACAGCTGGTGCCCAGGTAGGAGACTGGCTTGCAGATATTTGCCACAGCTTGCAAGAGTAGGGCAGAATCCAACAGTAAAGTGCATTTGCACAGAACAATTTAAAGACACTAATGGAATTTTTGTTTTAGCATTAATCAATCAATGCTAAGGGAAAATCCGCAGTAGAGGTGATCAGCTACAGGATGCCAGGATGGACAATCTGTAACTGCACCTGAATCTGCAGCAGAGGCTGTGAAGATCTGGGTCCAGCTAAAGAGCCAGCAGGATCTCCACTAAGCTGGGCTTACACAGCTGTGGATGCTGACAGTCTGGTCAGAGAGAAATTTTCAAGCATCAGACAGCAGCAAAGCCTGTGAGAGAAAAAGTCAACTTTCCCATACACTGGTCAGGGGAGCTGTGAAGGAATTCAAAACAATCCTTGCACCTGGTGTTTGCACTTGTTGACTTGCAAGATGTTTACAAAGGGGTGTGGTTTCTAATTAGCCAATGATGGTGAGGGGTGTTAATTAAAGGACCAATCATGTCCAGCTGTATTGGGACAGTCTATAAAAGGATGTGATTTCTAATAAACTGTGCTATATGCCTTCTAAGAAGATTTGGAGTCTGTTGCTCATTCAGCCGCCTCTAATACAACAGCGACACACAGCCACACTGATTGGGATATCCATGCTAGCACAAAACTGTGACAGTTGTGGTTTCTTTTTCTCTGCCAAGGTCAGGATGAATAACACGAGAAATGTAGATTTCGAGTTCGGACTTGGATGTTTATTATTTCTTATCTATTTACAGTATTTACAGACTCACGAGCCATGAGTTCAATCGAGCAAGCTAGAGAAACGAGGTAAAATGGCACACTTCTAACTCTTTCCAAGGTTATTTAAGCGATAATTACCCAATACCAAGGTGACACCAATATTATTTATACTTTTGACCCAATAATGACCACCCAAGGCCTGCAATGCGGACCTTTTTCACCCAATTACAGAAAACCACCCAAACCCATGAAGAAGAAGGAAGAAGAAGGTGAAGAAGGACTTAGACAACACCCAAAATCCTCCATCTTGACTCACACACATTACTATATACTAAAATCCCAAAATCCAAGTTTCCAGAATTCCAACACAAAAATCTATTTTCTTTCTACATGCTGCTGCCTTTGGCTCCCCCTAATTTTTGCTATGCATCTTTTACATCATTTCTTTAACATCCTTACATTGGACTACCAGACTTAACTCAAGTTTCCTGACCCAGCCTTCCTTAAGGATTTCAGGGGAAAAAAAGAAAAAAACAAACTCAAACAAACAAAAGGAAGCTCTGGCACCAAGCAACCCTTCTGCAGGAAACATCACACAGTTGGGTTATTGTCCCAAAATCCTTACCTCTCACCCCAGGGACATACATAATGCTTTTGGGAGCAAGTGAGAGCTGAAAGAGACACAGCAGTCATTCAGGAGCAGGAAAAGTTGTCCCATCCTGCAGACACCTGGACTTACTTCCATTTTATTATTCATTTTAGTCTAGAACTTCCATATGCATCTACCTGCAAAGTGCTGGGGGAAAGATGTACTTTGAGGAGAGGCTTGAAAGAGAAGGCAATGGTGGAGAGAAGTGGAGAGTGTCCCAGGAGGAGGCTATCAGTGATTAGATATCACCCACAAGTGAAATCAACTGCTCAGCTTCTGTTTCCAAATTTGGTGAAAACATGGGGAAAGGATGCTATTTGTTAATGTTTTTCACAATAAAATATTAGAAATAATGGTTTTGAGCATTCAGTTTAGTAAATAGGATATTTGCTTAATAAAAAGAGCCCAGTGTCAGTCTATTATTATATTGGATGTAAGATGGGATCATTAAAATTCTCCTGTATATTGAGCATCACCAGGAAATGCCCATCATCAGGCAGCTGGGCATTTCTACCACTCCCTCGGAGAGCAATTGGACAGGCAAAACTCAGCATCAAAACTCAGTGTCAAAAAACCCCACCCTTCTGATTTCAAAGACAGAAGGATTAACACCCAAGTTATTAAATTAATAGCAACCATGAGGGATAATATTGAATGTCTGACTTGGCTTGCTGTGTTTTTCTAAGAAAGCTGCAAAAGGAAATCTATCAGGGGTAACAGCTTATGTTGCTTCTAGAGGCAGCCATCTGGGATGCTGAGATTAGTATTTTAGATTTCTGTTATCTGAAACTCCACTGGCAGACTTTGCAAAAAGGTGTTTATAAACTTTTTAGTGCAGTTTAAGTAAAACTATTTAATCTAGGGACTAAGAAATATGTGTAATTACCATAGGTGGATAATGCTTTTTCATTGCCGTTCACCAAAATTAGTTCACCAGATATTATTCCTAAGAGGTATAATTAAAATCAACATAAAATCCAGAACACAGTGAAAATAAAACATTAGGAGATAATGTCTTTAAAATTACTCGTCCTCTGCACTGCAGTACAAGCATAATCACACTCTGGCTAGCAGTGTTTGTTTTCCCTGTACAGGGATGCTTTGAATTCCCAGGCTTCCCATCCAAGCTGTTACTTTGCAGCCCCTTGTAAGAAGCAGATATTTAATGACTCTCCATAATAAACTCTTTCTCTAAATAGCAAATGAGAGAACTTCACTGAATGCAGGGTTTTGACACCACATTTGGTCTCTGCGTTACTCCCTAAGCTTCCACTGAAAGCAGACTGGAAGCCTCCATGGGTTTTGAGGTAAGTTCAGATCTGGACCCATGTACCTGTCCTTAACTCCTGCCCTGGCAAAATGTCCAGGGATGAAAATGGGACTTGTGCCAGGGTTTACTTCCCTGCTACTTAACGTTGAATCCCATATTGAATAGCAGGAGAAGCATTTCAGAGCCAGGTACTTGTACCAGATGTTTAATCCTATTTTCTGCTCCTACAGAAGACATAACCTGATGTTAGATGCCACCTCTCATTATAAATGTCTGGTCTTCTTTGTTAATGAAAGACTTTGTTTTCTTTTTGCAAATGTTATTAAGAACAAACTGATTGTCTAAATTGATTAAGCAGATTCATTACAGTGAAAAATTTATTATTTGCCTAGTTCATTTCATCAATTCAGAGGAAAAAGGCTCCATGAATTAAACTAATCACAAATATATATTTTAAAAGCCAGTCGTTTCTGGCAGGATACAGTTAGTGCAGTCAATCACGGAGACAATAACTGAATTTTAAAGTAGTATCTTGCATTGCTTCTCAGATGTGTCTTTGTTTTCTCTTTCAGAAAACTGGTGTTTTGGGGACAAATTCTTCACCTATTTAGTCCTATACATTCTGAATAAGCTTCTATGGGTGCTCAGGAGTCATTCTTGGGGAAAAACTCAAAATACTTAGCTGGCATTTTCTATAAAACAACAATCATACACTAATTAGAAAGCTGTGATAGGTTAATATGAATTTCTGATTGCTTCAGTCCAAACTCTTGAAAAACACCTATTTATAAAAATAAAATGTCATTAATTTATTAGGCTGAACACACACATTCATAAGGCTCACTCACATCACAGTCAGAGAAAATTTCTGTATAATTTTTTGCAGGACACAGATGGAAATCAAGCCCAGAATGCTAATATTCAATTCAGTTAAAAAGATCAAACACCACATTTGTATTTCTCCAGCAAATTACAGACAAGCTTTGGGCTTTTTGTGAATAGATATGTGTACACAGACACATGTATTTTATAGATTTTTTTTCCTACAAAGGTAACTTTGAAACCAGCATTCAAGGAGACTCTTTTGTTAATCATGTAGATCTTTGTGAAGATGTTTGTCACAGAGGGCTCACTAAATGCACCTAGGTTTCCCTTAACAGATGATCTAATAAAAATAATTCTCTAACTTTTTCTTCTTTATATCCTGTGACCCCAGAGGTGCAGCAGCAGCATCACTGCCAGGATGCCCCCTCAGCATGGCGATAACTCTCATACCATTCCAAGAGTTAAACAAAGATGTTGCGAGCACATGGTGTGTGGTACAGCCTGGAGACACCTCTACCACATTTCCATCTTGGTCTCAGGTTAACAGTTCAAATATTTTCCTACCATATGCTTATATTCAGTCCCACAGCTTTTTAATGATGCCAGTTTCAAATAATTCCAAATTTACCTGTCTCTTGCTGAACTTTGTGAGAGCAGTTTTTGGCTGCAGTCACAGTTCAGCACCCGGGTCCAGGTACACCAACAAGCCCTCTATAATTACAGCTCATTGGTCTCCCCTTCCTTTTTCAGTAACTTCTCTCTAAAAAGAAGGGGAAATACTGCCTCTGCTCATTGTGCCCACTGAGGGCTGAATTTGTGGGGAAGATGTTTGGTGGTGCAGCTGATGCTGTGGTACCTGTGCTTGCTGTCAAGTAGAATTTGGGGTCTTAAACAAAAGAAGATTTATAACAGCACAGAGAGCAAAGGCTAAAAACACTGGGGCATGTGCAATAATTTAAAAACATGCAGCACAGGCAAAGCAGCAAAACTCAGAAATCTCACAGCTAAGAAGGAGAAATAAACCTCATATACAAAACAGCATTGCAAAAAGAATTTAGTGCTTTGGAAAACATGGTAACGGCCGGTCTGAGGATGTCATCCCTCCCCTTCCTGCCTGAGGGGAGGTCCTCCAGCCCCACCCCACCAGGGTGAGTGTTCCAGCTGCTGCCAGTCCTAGGGAGGCTCAGGGAAAGGAACGATTCCCCCCACTTATGGCTTCACGTGGAGCCCCCAGGCTCTGTCCCCCTCACTGCGGGACAACCCGCAGCCTCTCACCAAGCAGAGCTGCAAAGAGCAGTGGAGAAGGGCTGAAGCTGCCTAGATAAACCATAATCCAATCAGGTTCACTGCAGGGTTTCTTGCCAGGGCTCAAGGGTGATCGTGGAGATGCCAGTCCCAGCAGCACGCCCTGGTGTTCCCCAAGCTCCCCACACCAAGGGGCACAGGACCCTGCCAGCATCACCCACTTCTGTGCTCCCCATTAAGGCATTCATGAGCCTGTTCTCTGGATAAGCAAATGTTTTGATTACAGACTTTGACAAGCAAGCAAGCAATGAGAGTTGAGAAAACAAACAATCCCAGTAACAGAAGTTTCCTTCAAAACCCTTGCTGCTACATCTTGCTAAAAGCCCTCGGTGTGTATTTACACTGTCACTTTCAAGTGTTTTCCTCATCTTGTACTGAGCTGGAGTCTACACTGACTGCTTAATGTGCCTGGTGCTCTGCTGTAGCCTCGCTGTGCCAAGGGACTGGCACTGGAGTGCAGTGATGGGTGTGCCTGGGAAGCTGCCCTTGGCACAGCTGGAACACTGGTAGTGGAGCACAGCCACGGTGGCCATCGAGGCTCTGACTGGCTCCATATCCCAGCTTTCCAGGATGTATCACAGCAGTGACCAGGGAACATGCAATCTCATCACCCCTTTATTATATCCTCTTGCACTGCATCCCCCGGGTTCAAAGGATCCAGAGAAAATCAAACCTCAGTCCATTATTTTTATTGTTATTGTTATTGTTATTGTTAATTTTTTTTATGTTTCAAGTTTTTAAGCCATTCTCACAATGTTGCACAGCCTGACTTGTGGTTTCAAGGGCAATACCAGTAAGTCCTGGGCTCAGCACAGCTACTGAAGTGCAATGCCTCTAATTTATGGGTTCAGAGTTAGCAAAGCAGCAGAACAGGGACAGATCAGCAACAGAGAAGTGAGAGCCTCATCT
This sequence comes from Phylloscopus collybita, assembly GCA_027886175.1. Taxonomy (NCBI): domain Eukaryota; kingdom Metazoa; phylum Chordata; class Aves; order Passeriformes; family Phylloscopidae; genus Phylloscopus; species Phylloscopus collybita. The sequence goes on from JAJNNQ010000057.1 coordinate 9,664,976, forward strand.
GCTTCTGAAACCAGACTGAAAAATCCCATGGCAAGAGATACCAAAGAGACAATTCCAGACTTAATGGACTGTTCATTGGAAGTGACAAAGTCAGAGGTATATGCCATTTCCTACAGCAATACTGAAACAGAAGGAGACAAGCAGCAGTCACACACCTTTCTGGGCTCCCTGGGACTCTGGACAGTATCCCACAGCACATCAGTCCATCAGACCTGCTCCATGAAAGGCAACATGATGGGAGGATCCAGTCATAGGCTACAGCTCACCATTCCCACTGCCAGAATGGCTGCTGCCAGGAGATGCTGATGGGCCATAACAGATATTTGATGCAATCCCCTGTGTTCCATTACTTCAAAGTCAAATCTGGTCTCAGTGGAGGAAAAGCAGATTTATTTGGGAATGTTTAAGTTACTGCCTTACCAGTTACCCAGTGACATCCATGCTCAACTACTTAGCTTCTCAGAGTGAAAAAAAATCTGACTAGGTCATTTCATTTAAAAACCTGTATATTCACCATTCTGATTCTTTTTAGTATTCCAAGGAATAGAAAACACCTCTTGGGCACACTTGCCAGCTAAGCCAGTGTCTTGGGTTGTGGAGCTGGGTTTTGTGTATTCTATTTACATCTGTTTTGAGGCCTGATGACCCACCTTGATAGGCCATTGTTACCTTCCCCAGCCTGTGCGGTGCATTTGCATTTCTATACATCTCATGCCCTGGCGGTGGGGGGGGGGGGGGGGAGGGGGGGGGTGGCCGGGGGTTGGCGGTTCGGCCCTGCTGCAGGAGTGGTTCGGCCCTGCTGCAGGAGTGGTTCGGCCCTGCTGCAGGAGTGGGGTGCTCGGCGCTTCCTTCGCGCGGTGTGGCAAGAGCTTCTTTGTCTCCTGTGCTCGCCATCCTGTCTCCCTCCTCGCCGTCCCTGAACCGGTTTCTTCGCAGAATCATCTCTGCTCCGACAGGATCACGTCTGCCACTCCAGAAGTGTTTGGACTGTTTACGTTTGGACTGTTATCAACATCCTGAATCACAGGGTCAGATTGAAACTCTGACTTTGTCAGGGTTTTCTTCTAAAATTATTGTTTATTTGTTTATTTGTTTGGTTGGTTGGGTGGTTTTGTTTCCTATCATATTTGTATTGTTAATACCTCCTAGTAAAGAACTGTTATTCCTATTCCCAACATTTTTGCCTGAGAGCCCTTGATTGCAAAATTATAATTCGTCGGGGTGCGAGGGGTTGGTATTCTCCATCCTAGGGGAACCTCAGTTTCCCTGGCAGATACCTGTCTTTCCAAACTAAGACAGATTTTGGCACCCAACGTGGGGCACGAGGGCATTGAGAGAGAGGAATAACAGTTCTTGGGTATTAGATAAAAGCCCACTGGCCAGAATAATGTGGTCTAGCTTTCCCTGGTTTGGGTGGCACGTGGTGGTGGCTGTATTTCTGCCATTTGCTACTCCTTATGTTAATATGGGTCCTATGACTAAGGCTACTGTGGCGGGCATTCAGTTTGTTTTGTGGATTAATAAGGTGAGAAATTCATGGATTTTTAACTTCCTCTGGAAAGCAAGCACATGGATTCATAGCTATCATAGGCTAACTCTGTGCTTCTGGGGTTACTTTAACAATGGTACCTATTGTAAGGAAATGGCACCGGGGGAAATTTTCTCCCAGCCCTTCACACAGTTTTTTGGGTCCACCCCACCAGTTTTTGAAGGGTTGAAATCTCTGAGTGCTAATGATATCATACAGTGGCTGGTGTTGCTGGTATGCCTGTTCTGTTTGGCATTCAGAGATAAGGGGAAATTGGCCTGGGTAAGCACCTTAATAAGTACCCCAGAGAATAAGAATGTAGCCCAAGAGTCTGCTCCTGCCCCACAGCCTGCCTCAGAGATAAACCACCCGGTTTGGGTGGGGGCTCTGATTAAGGAGATGCAAGAAAAGATGAGCCAGATGCTGAGGGAGTACATCTCCCCAGCTAGTGGGAAATCCTTCCCCTGCTCTGACAAAAGAGAGCCTGATGGTGCAGCAATGAAACCCACAGAGATTACAACTGCTCAGGTCCCAGCTGAACCACAGGGGCAGTCACAGCCAGCGGCAGTTGCCCCTGTGGAAACAAAGAAATCTAAGGTGAAAACAGCAAACCCAGACAATAAGAAAGGAGGGCCCTCACAACCTGCAGGGGAATCACATGTTCAGATCATCACCGAGTCCCTGTCGTACGAAAGTCTCCGTAACCTGCAAAAAGATATCGTACGGCGGGGGCGTGAGGCTTACACAGCCTGGCTACTTCGGGTTTGGGACCTCATGGGTACTGGTGTGCAATTGGACAGTGGTGAGGCAAGGAATTTGGGACCCTTGACCCAGGACTCAGGTATAAATCAGGTATTTGTAAGAGAGCCAGGACCCCTTTCCCTTTGGGAGCGGCTTTTAATGAGTGTGAGAGAGAGATTTATCCACAAAGAAAGAATGCAGGAGCACCACCATAGAATGCGCTGGAAAACTCTGGAGGAAGGGATCCAACAGCTGAGGGAAGTGGCGGTGCTGGGGTGGATGTTTAAAGGAAAGGTTCCCTCCACCCACCATGCCACCGATGCTACATGGAGCAAATGGATCGCCCTCATCACTCAGCGCGCCCGTATTGGTAACCCGAATCGCCCTGGGATTTTGGAAGTAATCACCAACTGGCCAGAAGCTGAGAACTTCAGTCTCACTGACGAAGAAGAACAAGTAACCCGGGCTGAAGAAGCTCCACCATACAACCAACTGCCAGCAGAAGAAACACGCTACGCTCTTTTCACTGATGGTTCCTGTCGCATCGTAGGGATGAACCGGAAGTGGAAAGCAGCCGTATGGAGCCCCACAAGACAAGTTGCACACGCCACTGAAGGAGAAGGTGGGTCAAGCCAGCTTGCTGAACTCAAAGCTGTTCAATTGGCCCTGGGCATTGCTGAAAGAGAGAAGTGGCCAAAGCTCTACCTCTACACTGATTCGTGGATGGTGGCTAATGCTCTGTGGGGCTGGCTGGAAAGGTGGAAAAAAGCCAACTGGCAGCGTAGGGGAAAACCAATCTGGGCTGCTGATGAGTGGAAGGACATTGCCATCAGGGTAGGGAAACTACCTGTGAAAGTCCGTCATGTGGATGCCCATGTCCCCAAGAGTCGGGCTAATGAGGAGCACCGGAACAACGAGCAAGTAGATCAAGCTGCGAGGATAAAGGTATCCAAGGTAGACTTGGATTGGCAACACAAGGGAGAGTTGTTCCTAGCTCGGTGGGCCCATGATGCTTCAGGTCATCAGGGCAGAGATGCCACCTATAAGTGGGCACGAGACCGAGGGGTGGATCTAACCATGAACAGTATTTCACAGGTTATCCACGACTGTGAGACGTGTGCTGCCATCAAGCAGGCCAAGCGGGTGAAGCCCCTCTGGTACGGTGGACGGTGGTCCAAGTACAAGTATGGGGAGGCCTGGCAGATTGATTACATCACACTGCCCCAAACCCGCCAAGGCAAGCGCTACGTGCTGACCATGGTGGAAGCCACCACTGGGTGGCTGGAGACCTATCCTGTGCCTCATGCCACCACCCGGAACACCATCCTGGGCCTGGAAAAACAAGTCCTGTGGAGACATGGCACCCCTGAGAGAATTGAGTCGGACAACGGGACTCATTTCAAGAACAGCCTCATAAACACCTGGGCTAAGGAACACGGCATTGAATGGATATATCACATCCCTTATCATGCACCAGCTGCCGGGAAAGTTGAACGGTGCAATGGACTGCTTAAGACCACCCTGAAAGCACTTGGCGGGGGGACCTTCAGAAATTGGGAAGTGAACTTAGCAAAGGCCACCTGGATGGTCAACACCCGAGGGTCTATTAATCGAGCTGGTCCTGCCCAGTCTACCCCTTTGCACACAGTGGATGGAGACAAAGTCCCTGTAGTACATATGAGAGGTATCTTAGGAAAGACTGTTTGGGTAAACCCCACCTTGGGCAAAGGTGAACCCACCTGTGGGATTGTTTTTGCTCAAGGACCTGGTAACACTTGGTGGGTGATGCAGAAAGATGGGAAAACCAGTTGTGTACCACAGGAAAACCTAATCCTAAGTGAGAACTGAGTGTGAGGGTTCATTCTGTATAGTGGAGTTTATTAATTTAGGTATGATACAGATGGTAATAGAATAAGGGGTGGAACGTTGTCTTGGGTTGTGGAGCTGGGTTTTGTGTATTCTATTTACATCTGTTTTGAGGCCTGATGACCCACCTTGATAGGCCATTGTTACCTTCCCCAGCCTGTGCGGTGCATTTGCATTTCTATACATCTCATGCCCTGGCGGTGGGGGGGGGGGGGAGGGGGGGGGTGGCCGGGGGTTGGCGGTTCGGCCCTGCTGCAGGAGCGGGGTGCTCGGCGCTTCCTTCGCTGCGGTGTGGCAAGAGCTTCTTTGTCTCCTGTGCTCGCCATCCTGTCTCCCTCCTCGCCGTCCCTGAACCGGTTTCTTCGCAGAATCATCTCTGCTCCGACAGGATCACGTCTGCCACTCCAGAAGTGTTTGGACTGTTTACGTTTGGACTGTTATCAACATCCTGAATCACAGGGTCAGATTGAAACTCTGACTTTGTCAGGGTTTTCTTCTAAAATTATTGTTTATTTGTTTATTTGTTTGGTTGGTTGGGTGGTTTTGTTTCCTATCATATTTGTATTGTTAATACCTCCTAGTAAAGAACTGTTATTCCTATTCCCAACATTTTTGCCTGAGAGCCCTTGATTGCAAAATTATAATTCGTCGGGGTGCGAGGGGTTGGTATTCTCCATCCTAGGGGAACCTCAGTTTCCCTGGCAGATACCTGTCTTTCCAAACTAAGACAGCCAGCCTCTCCTTCCTTATGGCACCAAGAACCAGGGCACTTTTCTGGAAAGTGGGAGGGATGGAGCCCCCAGCAAGCAACACTCAGGTGTTCTGGGAGCTGCATACAGGGCAGAGAGGAAAAGCCAAGGTGCCAGGTAAGAGCTCTGCCAGCTCCCACTGCACTGCTGACAAAGCTGCTACCAGCTGGGAAGTAACAGAAATTGGAACTGACAGAGAAATGTGACAAATTCATTATTAATAGCACAACAATTTTTAATACATAGAAAGCTGTACTAGATGAATGAAAATAGGCTTTTATATTCCTTTCTGACAGCAGTGATGGTGTGTGATCTACAGAAAATCGAGTGCTACTGATACTGGCTGTGGCTCTGGCTGGCATCAGGGTACTGCAGCCTATTCGACAGGGACAGGATTTCTCTCCAGGACACTGCAGGTCCTGCACACTCCAGAAGGTCATGCAGGCTGACTGTGGCAAGCTGAAGCACTCACACAAAAGGTCAGCATGCTGTGGAAACCCGCACACAGCTCCCCCTCAGGGGGCTCAAACCTCTTGGTGTTCATTAGAATCCGCCTTGTTTTATCTCAACCTATGGTGGGTTAAAAGGGAGATTTATTTTTTTAAATAAACAGCAACCCATGGGGTGTATCAGAGACTCGCTCACTCCAGCCCACCACTCTGCAAACCCAAACTACAGTAGCACAGGTAGATTTCTGTTTCTCTCTCTCCACCTACCACACACAAACACATATCTGCACATCCACAAGCTCGCAAGCCACCTATATCTCAGTCTATATATGTATACATATATTTATAAACATTTTATTCTTACTATGGGAATGTTTACCTCAGGTGTACAAATGAAACAAAGTGGCATGTAACATAAATACTTAATTTAACATCCCATTAGCATTGATTCCTTCTATCTCTGCCGTTTTTGTTTTTGTTTTTGTTTTTGTTTTTGTTTTTGACCTTGCTCTCTTCAGAGGAAAGAAAACAGTGTCAGGGAAAAAATATTTCAAACAAGTCTCGAAAAGGAGGAGTTTAGGAAAAATGCATTCACTCACTCCTATTGTTTCCACTTTTAAATCTAAGTGTAACTGCAGTGCACCTACAACTTAGAAATGACCCTACATAGTTTCCGAGGAAAATAGTTCAGTTCTTTAGAAAAAAATTTTCTGATAACTGGCTGCTTTTTTTCAGCCTCCTTAGCATTTTTTGCCACTCTTTTGCATTTACCAGAGGCAGGTTCTATCACCCCTTGCTGCTTTCCTCGCAGCCAGTACTAAAGGTCTCAGCATCCCCTGGCTGACATGCAACATCCCCACACGGCATCCTGGCATTCCCGGGCTGGGAGAACGGGGTAGGTTCCTGCCAACCTCGGTCCAGACACATGGCCACAGCCTGGAGCTCCCCGGGACAAAGCCAGGGCAGGGAATGCGGCTCTTGGGAAAACAGATGTGACACGGAGTTGCAGCAAACATTGCCCAGCCATGAAAACGCTGCAGTGCAAAGCCGAGCCGCATGCCCCTGTCCCCGCTCCAAGCGGGGGAACCGCCGGGCCGCGCACCGCACTGGCTGCAGGATGCGCTCGGCCAAGCGTGCCGGCTCCCAAGAGCAATCAGAGGCTTCCTAGGAGGGAGAGGAGCAATAAAGCATGTGGCAAGCTGTCACAGTGGGGGGAAAGGGGCAACTATGGTTCCTGGAAGAATTACAGTTTGTGGGATTCAGCACTCGGCAAAGCTGCTGCCAGGCGAGTGCTGGGAATGTGAGGGGAGAAGCTGTGGTGGGAATTGTTATAAATGGGCCAGGAGACCGGCTCCTTTGAAAAGGCCTTTATTAGAAATCAGCTCTGGGTAGGGGGCTCGAGGGGCTGCGCACGCCGCCGCTGCTCCCAGTGGACACCACGGAGGAGGAGGTCCAGTCGAATCTGCTGCTGACGCCGCAGAGTCGGGATTCCTTCCTCACGGGGGTTGCTAAAGAATCCCCTTGGCTCGTGTGGTCCAGAGGGGTCACCTTTTTCCAGTTCTTTTCAGGTTATGGTGAGAAGGTAACAAACTACCTGCTACCTGCAGGTAGCTGGACGTGTGCCTCACACAGCATTGTCCTTCCTAGGTCCAGTTTCTGTGTCGGCTCATTGTTTTTAGGGGTTTTTCTAGTGTCGACTGGACTTCCGGCCGTAGCCAAGCACTGTGGGAGTCCCCTGGTTTCCCTACTGAGCGGTGTCTGCAGTTCGACAGGCAGACAGGAAGTGGCAGCGGGAAGCAGCGGCAGCTTTACCCGATGGGAGAGGGGGAACTCGGGGCTTAGGGAGAGGGAGTACAAAACTCGGGACATCATAAGCAGAAATTCAGGGGTACAGATCCAACATGAACAGTTTAGAACAGGTAAGTAACAGTGTAACTTTAACTTTACAGCAAACAGTATTACAGTACAACCTGGGAGTGCATAACCTGGGGTTCTTTATTCATTTCAGGAATGAGCCACTGATGCGCCTTGTCTGTCACCTGCTGGCCCAGCCCACCCAATTCCCAAAAGGGCGGGACTGCTCCTGCGTCAGGGAGCCCATGGAGGAGCCCCCCCGCACACCTCATGGGGATGTGCTCGGAGACAGGAAAGGTCGATTCCCAGAGCCTGCTCTGAGCCACCAACTCCTGCCATGCAATAAACAGCAAATTCCATATGTCTAAAGGAAAAGTTCCCACAGAAACTCCTTTCCTGACTGTTTTAAGTTGAACGTAATACAAAACAAGAAACATTTCAGGTGGGGATGGAAACAAAAGGTGCCCCTACATCCCCATGGAGGTGTAAGTCTTTTTCCCTGGCTCCTGCCACGCGGGTGCCAGCACCTCCGGGAAAGCAGCTCAGCGTGGCCCAAAGCAACCTGGAAGATCTTACTGCAGCTCCAGTTTGCCTCAGCACCACCTTATCCATGTGCTCTCCAAGCTAGCGCGGGGGGACCGATGCACTGGCTACCAGGACTGTCCCTGCAGGCCACGGCAGTCATGGCTGTAACCAGCGACAGGGGACCCGCGCGCAAATCTCGGGAGTGGGCAGCAGCCACGCCGGACTGCCAGGGGACCGGGACAGAGGACCCTCCTTTGGCCCGAGTAGCTGAATTAAAAGCCGGGGGGCGATGGCAGCCGCGTTGGGCTCCTTTGAGCCGGAGGCAGCCACCGCTATCACCACACAAAAGCGATGCTGAGCAGCCGAGCAGGACAAAAGAGGTGGGGGGCAGCCAGACAAGAGAAACGGAGGGTGGAGAGACACAAGAATGGGAGAGAAGCTGCACAGACAAGGAGGGGAGGGAGACGCACACACACAAAAATCAGAGAAAAGGAATGACAAGGGGATAACAAGGGGGGAAGAGACCACATGGGGGAGGGCGTTCCTCACCTGGTCCGCTCCCTCCACCCTGCTCCTCTCACTGTTTGCTTGCTGTGAAAAATGAGGTTCACTTACTTGGTAAATTTTAAGAAATAGGTTTAATTTAAAAAATCAGACAATTAGGAGACAAAAAAATCAAGCAAAAGATTGACGGCTGGGTGACTTGGCATTCAGCCAAGTGCACACCTGCTATTTCAGAGACATTCTTTAAATACCCTTTCTATTGCATCATTCCGTTGCATATGCATAAATCATCATGCATATTCAAACTTTTCCATAAACTAGTTTCCATATTCCAGGAACTGTTTAGCATGGCCTCTCCTTGGGTCCGCCTTTTTAGAGCATGTGTGTTTTCTTGGCTGTGTCTTCCTTATCACCTCCAGCTTGGGCCTTGGTCCATACTTTCCACAGTCGGTTGTTGTTGATAATTGGTGTGTCAGCAGCAGGGTCCCCATCATATGTTCACTGGATGTTATCCCACTACCATGTGCAAGTTTTGCTGATAGCAGAAATAAAACCTACATCTTTACAGCAAAGTTATTCACCTTAATATTTGCAAAAAGCCAACTTTATAGTATGCATTTATAACACTTGCCTTGTGCAAGAACGCCAGAGCAGAGCATCAGAGCTTTGGGTTGACCGCCCATATCCAAGAGTATTTTCCTGTTTGCTCAGGTTTTGCATTGGTCTTGGGGAGGCTGTGATCAGCAGATCTGTAAAGGGACTTGGAGTAACTGGGTAAATTTCTCGCCAACAGCCATATTCCTCATTCCTATTCCAAAAAATGCACCTTGATGATGCCACAGTCACCAGCATCTGCCTGCAAACCCAAAAGCTGGTCCTAGCTAATGCCAGGTTAGGGACAGGATTGGATCAGCCGAGGTAAACAAGCTACCTCTCTAATGACTACTCTTGAATTCGGGGAATGTGAGATGCTGATGGCTCACCCAGCCTCACTCCTCTCCTTTATAAGCACCCACCAAACCTGGGAGTCCCAAGGGCACTTCCCTCCTTCCTGCAGCCAAGCAATCCCAGCAGCCTCACTAGTATTTTAGGGACAGGGTGGCAGAATAACAATAAAACTCAGAAGAGGAGAAAGGTCCACATTAGAAGATGCTGTAGAGCTAAAACACACATCAGTTTTTGTTTCCTGATAAGGCTTCTATAAATGACAGAGTAAATGACAGAACAAATGTAAAGCTCCCATCGTTCTCAAGGATATTTGAAAAGCTCTCATGTTTCCAGTGTTTCACAAAACAAAAAAGTCAGAAATGGAGAACACATTCAAAAAATATGAACTTGCAGGGAATTCAATAAAAATGCATTTTTCTGACTGAAAAAGTATCTTTATCTTCAGGAATGAAAACTAACACTGGTGGCTAACGTGTCTCAGGCTGGCAGCTCTGGCAGCTTCACCTTTGAGCTCCAGTGCCCCTCACAGCACAGCAGCCAGCGCTCCTCCCATCTCCCTCCCCAATTCAATATTCTTTTCAAGACTATCTCTTTTTTGTTAATTTTCAAGACTATATTATTTTTATTAGGATTTTTGTAGTTTTATATCTTTCTTTCTCCAGAGTACCAGCCCTATGGTGTTCACCCGCTAAAATAAAAAATGTTACCACTTTTCTCTCTAAAGCCAGAGCCACACTTTTGGCCACATTTGTGCTGGTTACCAAAACCACCACGAGAGCTGATGTCACAGAAAGGCCCATTTCTAATCTCTATGCTCTGGTTGCTGCAGCACATGATTCCTCAATGTACATGGTCCAAACATGATCCAGAACTGGACTGGTCCTCTTTGGGCCACAGCTCTCCAGAGCAAACAAAATATCTGAAATGAACAAAACCTGGCTGAAAGTAACTGAAAGTGAATGCTGACATCTCCAACTCTCCTTGTTTGAGCCTCCCCATGCCTGTGAGGAGAAGACTGATGAAAAATAAGAGAGATTTGGGAAAGAGGGGAAAAAAAGGAAGAGAATTTCTTGGAAAGATCAGAAATTACTCACACGCACGTTCATAGCCTAAAACAAGGATCATGGATGAGTTAAACCTTGACTTCAGCTACAGTTTGACTGGAATAAGGATTTCATTTTCAAACATTAACTTGCATATTGTTATTTTTTCATAAAGCTGGGGCCAACATCATCTCTGGCTTCCCAATAGGGCTAGAGCAGAGAATTTATGGGTGCAGGCATCAAAATGTTCACAACACCTTAAAAATGTTTTGTTTTGTTTTGTTTTGTTTTGTTTTGTTTTGTTTTGTTTTTAAAAAAACTCAATATAGTTGTTAGGTTTCAAATGTGCAAAGTGTTAACCTCCTCACAAAAGTGACTTGAAAGAAATATTTTTGATCAGCACCAGTATCGAGACTAATTCAGTTCATATGCATTGAGATAGCTGTGGGAGACAAAATATTTTAGAAAACTGTTGCCCAGGAGCTTTTACAATTTCAGTTTTCTTCTCCAACAGAATGATGAGGTCTAACCCAAGGATGAGCTGCAAAACATCAAGCAGAAACCAGCAACAGGAAAAGAGAGAGAGAGAGCCAAGCCTACTGCCAGACATTACACATGTTCATGTGTTGGGGCAACACATTCCAGGTGACGGGAAATCCTTCCACAAGCACAGATAACTCTCCAAACAGGCTCTGTAGTTTGAATTTTAATTTTTTTAATGCATGCTTTTTGACTTCCAACACTGAGCATGATAGGAACACTACCAATAGGTAATTTGGGAGTTATAATACGTGATGTGCTTTGAAATAGGAGAGAAGTCTCAGTTCATTTGGATATAAGAATTGATTAGGGAAAGGGGAGATGGGTTGGATTTTGAGAAAGTGGTAGGGGTATGGTAAATGTTGCCTCTGGGGTAACGCCAGAATCTTTCTCCTCTTTCATATTCTTTATCCATCCAGGATAACCTGGAACACACCAAATGGATTTTCCCATGCAGAGGCCTTTGGGAAGCAATTTAGATACATGATTTCAGATACAAAAATGTCTTCCTAGCCCAGGCCATCACATAGGAGCTAATTCCCGAGCAGAGTGGAGATATCTCAGTCTTCAAATCTTTCCCAAACTCTATCAGGATACCCTAAGTCTTTGTGATCCAATCAAACATATATCATGCTTCCTCAAGTTAATAATAGATGTCCCAGGAAAGACAGTTCTTGAGGTCAGGGAAATTTTTTTCCTTCTTTTTCTCTTTTTTTTTTTTTTTTCCTGTTGTCTTTTTGCTTCTCCTTTGGAAGGGATGGAGGAATCCAAGTGCAGCCCCTGAGCTGCCTGCTTGGCCACCCCTTGCCCACCTCCCCAGCCAGCAGCCCAGAGCCCTGTGGCTGCCAGCGCTGTGTTTGTCTTACACAAGTGTCCCCTGAATGAGGAAAAATAAATTAAAGAAGCGAACATATGACTCTTCTTAGCACAAAGCCTCCCCACCACCTTGCTTTTTAAAAAAATATTATTTTTCCTCCTCCTGTGGTGACAAAAAGAGGCTGCATCTGCCCCTGTTGAATGTAAATGCCTTTGAAGTGGAACTAATCATTTCAAGGATAATTTACGTTGTCCTAACAACGCAGCTGAATTGCGAAGCCCCTCTTTTTGTTGAAGGTATGTTTCCTTTCTTTCAGCCCAACCTGATGACGATATACTGCTTTCACGCTCTGTCCTCCTGCATTGTAAATCTCCGTTGCCGCCTTCCCCGGCTCGAACTCCCCCACACCTGCAGGGGACCGGCTGCGGCTCCCCCCGGGCAGGACCAGGAGGAGCCCCAGCCGCGCCATGGAACCGCACCCAGGAAGGGGGGATGCAGTGGCCGGGAAGGGCGGGACACACGGTAGCTGGCCCTGAACCCCTGTCCATGCATGCCTATTCCTCCCTGGGCACCCTTCCATTCATCACCTTCTGGGTACCCTCCATCTGCCCCCGACCAGCATCCTGCATCCCCAGCGGTGTACCCATCCAGGCACCCCTCATCCCTCTTGGTGTACCCCTCCAGGCGCCCCTCCATACTCTGGGTACCCTTCACCCTCCCACCCAGTATCTCTCAATACCTGTCTGGGCACCCCTCCATCCATGACCCTCTGGGTACCCTTCATCTTCCCATCCAGGCATCCCTTATCCCCACGCCCCTTGTGCATCCCTTCAGACTCTCCTCCCTCCATCCCGCTCTGGGCACCTTTCATTCTCTATCCCAGGTATCCTGGGTTGACTTTTTGATGCTTGTATCCCCAATTCTCTGTTCTGTTTGTGCTGTATATTAAGCCCTGTACCTTTAAGACTGGTCCTGAGAGTGAAGCTGGGAGAAGGAGAAGTGCTGAGTTTGTTTTCAGAAACAGCACTCCCTCCTACACATTCCTGCTCCCAGACTGTGTTGTCTGCAGCACGGACAGACGGTGGGACAGAGGTCTCCTGTGCTTTTAGTCAGTTTTAGCTAGCTGAGGCAGAGAAGCTCCCGAGACTTTTTTTTTTCTTTTTCTTGGGACTGTTTAAACCTGCTCTGGACTGAAAAACCCAGAGAGACCATAGGAGCTCACACCTGTGGCCCACTGGGTCCAGGACGGCATTTTCCAGCACCGGAGGGACTGGGACTGATCAGAGACTGAGTGAGCCGAGCTACACCCATGGCAAGGATTTTCTCAAGTTTGTCATCTCTCTTCAGAGCGGCAAGAGACTTTGTTGTTCCATGTTATTAATTTCTCATGCTTGTGGGCACTTTTTTTGTTAAATAAATAGTTTTTCCACTCTTCTCTAGGAGATTTTTTCCCAGACTAATCGGGGGAGGGGCCGTTTGGGTTTGCTTCTCCAGAGGAACCCCATTCAGAGGTTTCCTCCCAAATTTACCCTAAACCAGGACACTAGGCATCCCACATCACCCTGATGCACCCCTTCAGGCACCCCTCCATCCACATCCCTTCGGACATCCTTCATCTTCCCCTCTACGCATCCTGCATCCCCTGCGCTGCACCCTCCATCCATCTCCCTCTGAATATCCATCCTCGCCTTCCGCATTCCGCTCTGGGCATCCATTCCCTGACCCTCCGGGCACGGCCCTGGCCCGCAGCTCCCGTTAATGCCATTAGTGACAGAGGTCGGGTTTCAATCGGGGCTTGGTGACACAACAGGGCTGCAGTGGGTGCCTCGGAAATTCAGGTCAAGCGGTGCGGGCTCGGGTTTCACGGTCAAGGCTACCGGGAGGCAACCTCGGAAATGCCCCACTGGATGGACAGACAGACGGATGCACCATAGGCAGTCAGCAGGCGGCTCCCCACACCCCTGCGCAGACCACAGCTTTTCTGAACCCCCCCCTTCCCCACAGCTCTTTTGGGCTTGGATGCTTTGCCCAGCAGGTCCCATTCCTGGCCAGGATCTCTGTGGTGGGGCAAGTTCTGGGCTAATTCCCCCCCCCAGCAGGCATTGCAGTTTGACAACTCTTTTTCTTTTTCTTTTTTTTTTTTTTTTTTTTTTTTTTAAGAACACAGAAAGGTATTTTATTTACTGCCTCCTATAAATTATTTACTACCAGGGCTGAGGTAATTCCATTAAAGCCGCATGGCTTGCGTATACAAAATAGTTACCTGGGGACGCCTTCTTTTGCCATCAAACAGCCACATAGTTGCCAGAGAGCAGGGAAAGATAGGGGCAGGAGGAGCTGACTGCTGGAGAAATGGGCCTCAGGAAGCAACACAGGAATGGAAAGGAAAGAAATGGCTTTGCCCCCTCGGTTTATGAGACTCTACAAGCACAGAAACAGCCACCTCCCAGGCAGGAACTGGCAACAGGGCTGGGACCAGCCTAGGCTCATCCCTTCATTCTGCTGAGCTGCACCAAAGATGGCACAGGAGGTGACGACACTGGCAACCAAAGCCACCACAGGCTGTGCCTGTGCTTCCCAAGATGTGCCTGATTCCCCAGGAGAGTGGCAGGGTACCAGCAGCATTGCTCTTCACTGTGCTGCACTTGGGACAGCTCTGCTGAGCTGTCCCCCTGAGAAACCTTGTCCCCACAGGTGCCCTTCTGCAGAGCCACACTGGAATATCAAAAGGCACTGTATCCCTCAGCGTGGACTGGTGAGCGGGCTTGGAGGTAGTTCAGAGCTCTCCCTGCACCCCAGTGCTCCCTGAGGATGCAGCTCTCTCCTCTCCAGCTCCATCTGCCCATGGTACACACAAGCCCAGAGGCTCAGCACCTCTGGCCAGTGTTCCTGCAGAGCTCTGCTGGTGGAGACAGGGCTGCTCCAGCACCCACAGCCCACGCACATCCCCACAGGCCCACTGCAGCAGGAGCAGCCTTCGACAACCTCTCAGGAGCTCAGCTCAGAGAAGATAAACACCAAAACCTGTGTATGCTCCCCAGGGGGGAGAGAGAAGCAAAACAGTGAGATAAATGGGAATTATAGGTGAACATTAAGAAACTGTTTTCCCTCTGAAAGTGGTACATTAACAATCATTCTGTCTACAAGCATCTTCCTTAGACAAAACTCACAGATTTTCCTGTTTTAAAGAGGAAGGCATGAAGATGAATGAGTCCATCTCTCCCTGTAATATCTTTTGCCACCTCATGTAGGGGTGTTTGGTAGAGAAGCAGCAGAGTACTTGGTCTTGCAGCTCTAAATACACAAAATACAAGTCTGAGAAAATCAAGGTGTAAAGCAGCTGGAAAGCAAACTGACAACTCCAAACAGCCAGGGCTGTCTCTGGCTGAAATATGACATTTGTGCAATACTGATGTTTTTATATTTACATAAATTAATAACGCAATCATACACAGGTACCTTTCTTGCATCTGAAGTTCTCTGCATTCCCTGTCTATTACCTTCTAGTCCATGAATCCTCTCAATCTCTTCAAGGGAATGCAGGGCCTGTGAAGAAAGGAGCAGAAATTGCAGCTTACTATTTCACCATCAGGGAAATGTAAAAATGTTTCTAATTAGTGAACTTGAATATTTTAGATTGGCTGTAATTCCTTCAATGCTCCTCATTGTGTTGGCCTTGGGACAGCTCTGCTGAGATGGAAAAAAGGAGTTACTTCCTTCTCGCATGGATTCAGTCACACTTTGTTGGCATTTTCCTGCCCAAATAGACTTTGCTCGAGAACATGAATACATTCTTCACATAGCACTTCATGTGTAAAGCATGGCAAACCTGTTTCAGTGTATATTACTGTCTTGGTTTGGAAAGACAGGTATCTGCCAGGGAAACTGAGGTTCCCCTAGGATGGAGAATACCAACCCCTCGCACCCCGACGAATTATAATTTTGCAATCAAGGGCTCTCAGGCGAAGATGTTGGGAATAGGAATAACAGTTCTCTACTAGGAGGTTTAACAATACAAATATGATAGGAAACAAAACCACCCAACCAAACAAACAAATAAACAAATAAACAATAATTTTAGAAGAAAACCCTGACAAAGTCAGAGTTTCAATCTGACCCTGTGATTCAGGATGTTGATAACAGTCCAAACGTAAACAGTCCAAACACTTCTGGAGTGGCAGACGTGATCCTGTTGGAGCAGAGATGATTCTGCGAAGAAACCGGTTCAGGGGCCGCGAGGAGGGAGGCAGGATGGCCAGCACAGGAGACGAAGAAGCTCTTCCCACACCGCCACGAAGGAAGCGCCGCGCACCCCACTCCTGCAGCAGGGCCGAACCACTCCTGCAGCAGGGCCGAACCACTCCTGCAGCAGGGCCGAACCGCCAACCCCCGGCCACCCCCCCCTCCCCCCCACCCCCCACCGCCAGGGCATGAGATGTATAGAAATGCAAATGCACCGCACAGGCTGGGGAAGGTAACAATGGCCTATCAAGGTGGGTCATCAGGCCTCAAAACAGATGTAAATAGAATACACAAAACCCAGCTCCACAACCCAAGACAACGTTCCACCCCTTATTCTATTACCATCTGTATCATACCTAAATTAATAAACTCCACTATACAGAATGAACCCTCACACTCAGTTCTCACTTAGGATTAGGTTTTCCTGTGGTACACAACTGGTTTTCCCATCTTTCTGCATCACCCACCAAGTGTTACCAGGTCCTTGAGCAAAAACAATCCCACGGGTGGGTTCACCTTTGCCCAAGGTGGGGTTTACCCAAACAGTCTTTCCTAAGATACCTCTCATATGTACTACAGGGACTTTGTCTCCATCCACTGTGTGCAAAGGGGTAGACTGGGCAGGACCAGCTCGATTAATAGACCCTCGGGTGTTGACCATCCAGGTGGCCTTTGCTAAGTTCACTTCCCAATTTCTGAAGGTCCCCCCACCAAGTGCTTTCAGGGTGGTCTTAAGCAGTCCATTGCACCGTTCAACTTTCCCGGCAGCTGGTGCATGATAAGGGATGTGATATATCCATTCAATGCCGTGTTCCTTAGCCCAGGTGTTTATGAGGCTGTTCTTGAAATGAGTCCCGTTGTCCGACTCAATTCTCTCAGGGGTGCCATGTCTCCACAGGACTTGTTTTTCCAGGCCCAGGATGGTGTTCCGGGCGGTGGCATGAGGCACAGGATAGGTCTCCAGCCACCCAGTGGTGGCTTCCACCATGGTCAGCACGTAGCGCTTGCCTTGGCGGGTTTGGGGCAGTGTGATGTAATCAATCTGCCAGGCCTCCCCATACTTGTACTTGGACCACCGTCCACCGTACCAGAGGGGCTTCACCCGCTTGGCCTGCTTGATGGCAGCACACGTCTCACAGTCGTGGATAACCTGTGAAATACTGTTCATGGTTAGATCCACCCCTCGGTCTCGTGCCCACTTATAGGTGGCATCTCTGCCCTGATGACCTGAAGCATCATGGGCCCACCGAGCTAGGAACAACTCTCCCTTGTGTTGCCAATCCAAGTCTACCTTGGATACCTTTATCCTCGCAGCTTGATCTACTTGCTCGTTGTTCCGGTGCTCCTCATTAGCCCGACTCTTGGGGACATGGGCATCCACATGACGGACTTTCACAGGTAGTTTCCCTACCCTGATGGCAATGTCCTTCCACTCATCAGCAGCCCAGATTGGTTTTCCTCTACGCTGCCAGTTGGCTTTTTTCCACCTTTCCAGCCAGCCCCACAGAGCATTAGCCACCATCCACGAATCAGTGTAGAGGTAGAGCTTCGGCCACTTCTCTCTTTCAGCAATGTCCAGGGCCAATTGAACAGCTTTGAGTTCAGCAAGCTGGCTTGACCCACCTTCTCCTTCAGTGGCGTGTGCAACTTGTCTTGTGGGGCTCCATACGGCTGCTTTCCACTTCCGGTTCATCCCTACGATGCGACAGGAACCATCAGTGAAAAGAGCGTAGCGTGTTTCTTCTGCTGGCAGTTGGTTGTATGGTGGAGCTTCTTCAGCCCGGGTTACTTGTTCTTCTTCGTCAGTGAGACTGAAGTTCTCAGCTTCTGGCCAGTTGGTGATTACTTCCAAAATCCCAGGGCGATTCGGGTTACCAATACGGGCGCGCTGAGTGATGAGGGCGATCCATTTGCTCCATGTAGCATCGGTGGCATGGTGGGTGGAGGGAACCTTTCCTTTAAACATCCACCCCAGCACCGGTAGTCGGGGTGCCAGGAGGAGTTGTGCTTCAGTGCCAATCACCTCTGAGGCAGCTTGAACTCCTTCGTAGGCGGCCAAGATCTCCTTCTCTGTGGGAGTGTAGTTGGCTTCAGACCCTCTGTAGCTTCGGCTCCAGAATCCCAGTGGCCGGCCTCGAGTCTCACCTGGCACCTTCTGCCACAGGCTCCAGGACAGACCATGGCTCCCGGCTGCAGAGTAGAGCACGTTCTTTACCTCTGGTCCCGTCCTGACTGGGCCAAGGGCTACCGCATGAGCGATCTCCTGCTTGATCTGGGCAAAGGCGTGTTGCTGTTCAGGGCCCCAGTGGAAATCGTTCTTCTTGCGGGTAACCAGGTAGAGAGGGCTCACAATCTGACTGTACTCAGGGATGTGCATCCTCCAAAAGCCAATGGCCCCTAGGAAAGCTTGTGTTTCCTTCTTGTTGGTTGGTGGGGACATGGCAGTGATCTTATTGATGACCTCAGTGGGAATCTGACGCCGTCCATCTTGCCACTTCACTCCCAGGAACTGGATCTCTTGGGCAGGTCCCTTGACTTTGCTCTTCTTGATGGCAAAACCGGCTTCCAGGAGAATTTGGATGATCTTCTCTCCTTTCTCAAAGACTTCCATTGCCGTGTTCCCCCACACAATGATGTCATCTATGTACTGTAGATGGTCCGGAGCCTCACCCTTTTCCAGTGCATCCTGGATCAGTCCATGGCAGATGGTGGGACTGTGCTTCCACCCCTGGGGCAGCCGATTCCAGGTGTACTGCACACCCCTCCAGGTGAAAGCAAACTGGGGTCTGCACTCTGCTGCCACAGGAATGGAGAAGAAGGCATTGGCAATGTCAATGGTCGCGTACCACTTTGCTGCCTTGGACTCCAGCTCATACTGCAACTCCAACATGTCTGGCACAGCAGCGCTCAGTGGTGGCGTGACCTCATTCAGACCACGATAATCTACAGTCAGTCTCCATTCCCCACTGGGCTTACGCACAGGCCAGATGGGGCTGTTAAAAGGTGAATGAGCCTTACTGACCACCCCTTGGCTCTCCAGTTTACGAATCATCTCATGGATCGGGGTCACAGAGTCTCTGTCAGTGCGGTATTGCCGACGGTGCACTGTTGCTGTGGCAATTGGTACCTGTTGTTCTTCAACTCTTAGCAGTCCCACAGCAGAAGGGTCATCTGAGAGACCAGGCAAGGTATTCAGTTGTTTGATCTCTTCCGTCTCTACAGCAGCTACTCCAAAAGCCCAACGATATCCTTTTGGGTCTTTGAAATATCCATTTCTGAGATAGTCTATGCCGAGGATGCACGGGGCCTCTGGGCCAGTCACAATGGGGTGTTTCTGCCACCCATTCCCAGTTAAACTCACTTCGGCCTCCACTACAGTCAGCTGCTGGGACCCTCCTGTCACTCCAGAAATAGAAATGGGTTCTGTTCCTACATACCCTGATGGCATCAGGGTACATTGGGCACCAGTGTCAACCAAAGCCGTGTATTTTTGTGGGTCAGATGTGCCAGGCCATCGGATCCACACAGTCCAATAGATCCGATTATCCCTTTCCTCTACCTGGCTAGAGGCAGGGCCCCTCTAGCACTGGTTATCCCCTTCCTGAGCATACATACTAGAGGTTCCTTCAAGGGGATTCAACACAGCATTGGCAGCTTGGTTATAGGAGGCTGAGGCTACTTTCATTTTCGTAGATCCCCCTTGGTGATTGTTCCTCTCCTTGAGCTCACGCACCCGTGCTGCCAGGACAGAAGTGGGTTTCCCATCCCACATTCTCATGTCTTCCCCATGGTCACGCAGATAAAACCACAGGTCAGCTCTTGGGGTGTACCCTCTCTCTCGAGCTGGGGGTCGTTGGGCTCTAACTCTGGGGCCTGTGACTCGCACTGGTGCCACATTGGAACTGTTTGTCCTCATCTCCTCCCTCACCCCCCTTATCTCTTCTTTGAGTTCTTTAACCACGGCAGAGATATGAGCCTGCATCGGGCCATTGATCATACTTTCATAGTTCCTAAGCTTATTGGCAACAGACCCCACTGTCTCTCGATTGTCCTCAGCATTAATTGTTGCAATAAAGGTGGTGTACTGAGATGGCCCTAGATTTGCCAGATTCCACAACATCTGCCCTGTGCATTTAACCTTGTCAGGGTCATTATCATGCTGTCCACTCCTCCCAAAAAGTACCTCCAGCACCGCCACTTCCCTCAGCTGTTGGATCCCTTCCTCCAGAGTTTTCCAGCGCATTCTATGGTGGTGCTCCTGCATTCTTTCTTTGTGGATAAATCTCTCTCTCACACTCATTAAAAGCCGCTCCCAAAGGGAAAGGGGTCCTGGCTCTCTTACAAATACCTGATTTATACCTGAGTCCTGGGTCAAGGGTCCCAAATTCCTTGCCTCACCACTGTCCAATTGCACACCAGTACCCATGAGGTCCCAAACCCGAAGTAGCCAGGCTGTGTAAGCCTCACGCCCCCGCCGTACAATATCTTTTTGCAGGTTACGGAGACTTTCATACGACAGGGACTCGGTGATGATCTGAACATGTGATTCCCCTGCAGGTTGTGAGGGCCCTCCTTTCTTATTGTCTGGGTTTGCTGTTTTCACCTTAGATTTCTTTGTTTCCACAGGGGCAACTGCCGCTGGCTGTGACTGCCCCTGTGGTTCAGCTGGGACCTGAGCAGTTGTAATCTCTGTGGGTTTCATTGCTGCACCATCAGGCTCTCTTTTGTCAGGGCAGGGGAAGGATTTCCCACTAGCTGGGGAGATGTACTCCCTCAGCATCTGGCTCATCTTTTCTTGCATCTCCTTAATCAGAGCCCCCACCCAAACCGGGTGGTTTATCTCTGAGGCAGGCTGTGGGGCAGGAGCGGACTCTTGGGCTGCATTCTTATTCTCTGGGGTACTTATTAAGGTGCTTACCCAGGCCAATTTCCCCTTATCTCTGAATGCCAAACAGAACAGGCATACCAGCAACACCAGCCACTGTATGATATCATTAGCACTCAGAGATTTCAACCCTTCAAAAACTGGTGGGGTGGACCCAAAAAACTGTGTGAAGGGCTGGGAGAAAATTTCCCCCGGTGCCATTTCCTTACAATAGGTACCATTGTTAAAGTAACCCCAGAAGCACAGAGTTAGCCTATGATAGCTATGAATCCATGTGCTTGCTTTCCAGAGGAAGTTAAAAATCCATGAATTTCTCACCTTATTAATCCACAAAACAAACTGAATGCCCGCCACAGTAGCCTTAGTCATAGGACCCATATTAACATAAGGAGTAGCAAATGGCAGAAATACAGCCACCACCACGTGCCACCCAAACCAGGGAAAGCTAGACCACATTATTCTGGCCAGTGGGCTTTTATCTAATACCCAAGAACTGTTATTCCTCTCTCTCAATGCCCTCGTGCCCCACGTTGGGCGCCAAAATCTGTCTTGGTTTGGAAAGACAGGTATCTGCCAGGGAAACTGAGGTTCCCCTAGGATGGAGAATACCAACCCCTCGCACCCCGACGAATTATAATTTTGCAATCAAGGGCTCTCAGGCAAAGATGTTGGGGATAGAAATAACAGTTCTTTACTAGGAGGTTTAACAATACAAATATGATAGGAAACAAAACCACCCAACCAAACAAACAAATAAACAAATAAACAATAATTTTAGAAGAAAACCCTGACAAAGTCAGAGTTTCAATCTGACCCTGTGATTCAGGATGTTGATAACAGTCCAAACGTAAACAGTCCAAACACTTCTGGAGTGGCAGACGTGATCCTGTTGGAGCAGAGATGATTCTGCGAAGAAACCGGTTCAGGGGCCGCGAGGAGGGAGGCAGGATGGCCAGCACAGGAGACGAAGAAGCTCTTCCCACACCGCCACGAAGGAAGCGCCGCGCACCCCACTCCTGCAGCAGGGCCGAACCACTCCTGCAGCAGGGCCGAACCGCCAACCCCCGGCCACCCCCCCCCTCCCCCCCACCGCCAGGGCATGAGATGTATAGAAATGCAAATGCACCGCACAGGCTGGGGAAGGTAACAATGGCCTATCAAGGTGGGTCATCAGGCCTCAAAACAGATGTAAATAGAATACACAAAACCCAGCTCCACAACCCAAGACAATTACACCAAAGTGTTGCTGATTAATGTGGATACACCAGCTTCTGGGAGGCCAGAACCCGAGCACAGGGGTGGACAGGCAGGAGCGGTCCTGTTACAGCAGAGGAGGGTTGTGATTTCTCTGGGCTTCACAGCAGTCTCAGAGCAGCTGAGCAGCAGATGCTCCAGCATTTCACCTTGGCAGGCAGACACACCCCAGCCATAAGTGCTTCTTGGCCGCTTGTCTCATCTCCTAGGACTTTTCAGTGCTTTTAAAAGTCAGATTTAATAGCACTATTTGTAGAGCAGACACAGAGCAGGCAGCCTTCCCATGTCACCTCCTCCATCTCCTCTCAGACATGAATCCCCACACTCGAGGGTCAGATTTTCCCTCTAGGAGAACAAACCCATGGAAGCAGACACTGTCATCACCTATCTGCAGCAGCCACTGCCTGATGTGCATGACACCTGGGAGGATGGGGGGTTCAGGTCTCCTGATTCATAAGCTAAGCTTGGAAATCACATAGCTCTTTCTGAAGAATGCATATAGTTCTTTAAAAAGAACTTTTTGTTTCTCCAAATCACATTTTTGACCCCAGAAGTGGAGATTCTAATATATAGCCCAGAACTTTATGGTAACTCAAACAAACCTCAAAGATTGTCAATATCATAGAAGCATAGCATGGGCTGGAAGCAACCTTAAGGATCACCTAGTTCCCACCCCCTGCCATCAGGGGCAGGGGCAAGGACACCTTCCACTAGACCAGGCTACTCCAAGCCCCATCCAACCTGGCTTTGAACACTTCCAGAGATGGGGCAGCCACACTTCTCTGGGCAATCTACTCCAACAGAGTTGGAGCCAAGGAACAGGTTCCCCCCGGCTATCAGCAGGTGTGATGCCATGGGCTGCAGGGTCACTGTTTCTGCTTGGACCAGATCCAGATCAAGTCCCAATCTTCCTAAAAAATAGACTTAAACAGCAGTTACTTAATATACCTCTGCTTTCATTTCAAAGAAACATAATTTTGAACATATTTTGAGTTCTTTAACTACACCACATCGGTAACCATGGAAATTTTTTAATGACCACTGGCAAACCCACTACTTTTTAATTACTGTCCTACCCAGTTGCTAAGCAAGTGCTTTATGATAGACCAAAAAAAAAAAAAAAAAAAAAGGTGTTCAGGAGTTGTCAAAATATTTAAATAATTTTATTCCCTCTGCATCTTGAAAATACACACAAAACATCCACTTTTACCATACAAAATGGTGATGTAAAGTATGCATATTTTTCACCACATGTGCTTTTGTTTTTTCTCTTTCCATATCATCTTTTCCCAAACTGTCCTGCAGGGAGTTTGAAATTCTCACTCAGCCCTTCATCCATTCTTTGTTTACTGAGTTAAGACAGAAACAGGCAGTGTAAAAAAACCCAAAAAAATCCACCCCAAAAAAAGGAGAAAGCCTCAACTTGAAGTGTCCTGGGATCAATTTTAAAAGGTTTGTAAGAAAAGAATGCCAACAGCAGGTAGCATGAGAAAGGCTTAATGTTCAAAGAAAAACCCTTCAAAATTAATATATCTGATGGAGCTGCAAAAGCGTCTTAAGTAGCAGCCTGCCTGCATTAACAATTTTGGACAGCCTGGTGCCTCTGAGACTCCACTGAGCAAGTGTTTCAGATATGTTTTCTTTATGATGCTGCAGACTGTCAATCTTTACACAGCATCAAGAATAGATGCTCTTAAGAAAATATTTTGTGAATACCCATAAGTAAAACTAAGAACAAATAAGCCTAATTAAAAAAAAAAAAATTAGTAGATTTGATTATTCTCCCTTCCCCCCACCCCCCCTCCTCCTCTCATTAAAATATGGCTGGATTCTGACCAGTGATAGTGATCCAGGACATAACTCCACTGGGCATATGAGACTGAAATATCATTGCAGCAGGATATGAAGATATTGCCTAGGGTTTCTATGCTGAAAACATTTAACTTGATATCAGACCTTAAAGGGTGATGTTCTTCCTCCCATCAGAGTAGTTGCTGAGTCAAAGTAAAAAAAAACCTTTTTAAATGCAGCAGTAGGGAAGTCCCATCTGATCATAAACACACTCTGCCCTCTTGGACAACATTTATTAAATGACGATGCAGCGCACAGCTATGCAGCTCAGCTCTGCCTGCTCCTGAGGGCAGCCTCCATCTCCCTGGCTGCAATTTTGGCTCCTCTATCCCTGCACCCTTCTGAAGCAGCACTTTGCAGCACCAAGCTCTGGTGAGACACTTTAAATCTCATTCTTAATTTTTTTTTTTTAATCTCTCCTCATTCAAACAGTCCCAGCTTGAGATAGCTTGATATATTACTACGCCTGTCAGGGAGATGGTGAGAATAATACGAGCAAAAAGGCCGGGCTGTGGCAGGGAGCACAAAGGGGCTGGCGGGGGCGAGGGGGCATGGCCCGGCATTTCTGCTCTTCTACCTACCTACGTGTCTAATCGTTGCTGAAAAAGCTGCGGCACGGTGGCCCTGGGCTCGGCACACAGGGCAGCTTTGAAGTCCTGAGCATTGGTTCCACTCTGCACCTCTGACAGGGCTGGGGTGGCTCTGCCTGTGCCGCACCCCGTACCAGCACCGCCCCAGCACCGATACAAACACCTGCAGCAGAGCCCTTCCTGGGGCTGTCACAGCACAGCCCTTCCTGGGGTTGCCACGGTCCCCAGCTCTCCAAGCTTCTCCCCAGAAAGCAGCTGCCGAGACAGGGCTGCTGAGCTCTTCTGCACCTTGCACCAGGACACAGAGATAGGGTCACATCTCTGGGGAAGGGTCCCACAACCAGGGATTCTGCCCCACTGGGATACTGAGATGAGATTTGGGGATCCTACATGCATGATGAGAGCATGCTGTGTGGCAGAATCCCAAGGGTGAGAGCCCAGGTAAGTCTGGGACAGAGCAAGGAGGAGAAACAGACTCATCCATGGGGCAATTAGGCCATGCCCTGCAGCAATGAGAGGGGCTGTATTGGCCTCCCATGCCAGTGGCTGCTCAGAGACATTCCCTGTGGAGAAGTTACCTGACACCTGCCCTTTCTGAGACATGCCAGGCTGCTCTGCATTTTTTCATAAAGGAAAAATTATTTTCCCCTGTGTATCACTTCATTCAACAGGCCCTGCTGTTATCTTCAAAAGTACTACACCACCTTACTCCAAGAAAGTTTCTGACCATATCCCAGCTTATCCCAAATCAACTGGGAAAAACCTTCATCCTTGGGAAAGTACCTCTAGAGGAATTATCCTGGGTACTGGGTGAGCTGTAAAGGGGTAACCAGGAGAAATGAGCCCAAACACCTCACCTGTGGCATACACAAAAGTTGTTTCCAGCTTCCTTGCTGCTAGGGGGTTTTGTTCACCAAAACCACCAAGACAAGAAAGTGGTGGTGTTTGATGGAGGAAAACAGTCAACACACACCTCACAGCAGTGACAGTGCTGAAAGCATTGGTACCTGCAGGAAAGGCTGTTCACGCTCCTTTATGCACCTAAGCTCTGCCCTGGTTATTTGCCCAAAGACTTCCCCAAGGTTTTTCACTGGGCATTACAAATTTCCAGCACAAACAACAAGCAGTGGCTCTGGCCAATGGACAGTCCAGTAACCTGAACCGAATGCAAAGATCCCTCTTGATTTTTTTGCAAACAAGATGTTTTCATGAAAAACACTGTGCTACTCAGGTGCCACCAGCAGAGACCCAGGCTCCGGCCTCGTCTGCAGCTTTCCTCATCCCTTCCCTCCTGGTCACTGGAAGGGCTCAGGTAGGACTGAGGACAGGATCAGGCCATGAACTGTCAGAATTACGACTCACATAATTCACCCACATAATTTCAAGCACTTTTGTACATACCTGAGGAAGGAGTGCCTGAGTTTAATGATTAGGTCACCCTGAATCACACCTGAGCATCATCTGCACAGGATTGCCTCGATGTTCTCCATATTTCCTCATTTCTTTAATACTCTATGACAATTATAAGCGAAAGAATTTCCCAATTAAGGCAAATTACAGAAGTAAATATGGCTTAGTGTAAACAATTAGCATCATGCTGTTGCATGAAAATGTTTAATTAATCCACAGATTTTTCCAAAAGAGTATTGTATTAAGAATTTGTGGCCATTCTGGTCTGTCTTGGTTTGGAAAGACAGGTATCTGCCAGGGGAAGTTGAAGCTCCCCTTGGAATGGAGAATGTAAACCCCCACCCTCCAAATTATTATAATTTTGAAATTAGAGGCTTTCAGGCAAAGATATGGGAATAGGAATAACCGTTCTTTACTAGGAATATTAAAAAATACAAATGTAGTAGTACAAAAAAAAACCAAGCAAGCAAACAAACAAAAATCCTAGAAAACTCTGACAGAGATACAACCTGTTGGTCAGGGTGTTGGAAGCAGTCCAAAGTGAGTCCTCCTGGAGTGGCAGATGTGGTTCTGTTGGAGTAGAGATGATCCTGTAGAAAAGGGTCCAGTGATGGTGAGAAGGGTACGGTCTTCCTCAGGGAATCCGGTGGAACCAGATACCTTGTGTTCCTACATCTCAGTTTTTATCTAGGTAGGAATGATTGGCTCCCCCCACTGGGTGGAGCATCTCACAATGGGATGATGTAATGTGTCCTGTCATTGGTGAGCCTTAATGGCCCATTAGCAGAAGATATCCCCCTGGAGGGAGGACGGGTGGTGAAAGAGATAAGAAACACTGCCCCACCTGGTTTTAACAGTTGGCCCATTATCAGAAGGCACCTGTCCCCCTCCCCCAGAGTTACAAGAGTTAAAAAAAAAAAAAAAAAATCTCCCCAACTCCTTTTAACAGATGAAATAGAATACACATTTTTGGTTCCGTAACTCAAGACATGGTGCCTTCCTTACTTTCCTATTCCTGCTGAAATGAGAGCAGCAGTAAGGCTGGAGTATGTGTACCCTCCACCCTGGCAGCACTCACACACACATCACCCTTCATTCTGCCTAGGTAGCCAATGTTTCATGCTCTGGGATATACCTCCCACATTAGGAGGCTGAAGGAAAAAAAATCCTATTCCTGACTAACCTCTAGCATTGTCAATCTATTTGTTCTTCTTCCCAATCAAAAAATTAGAAGCCAAATTCTTAAAGCACTCTTCATAAATATTTTCAAAAGGTGAAGCAAAGATCAAAGCAATATACAAAATAGCTCCCTAATTTTGCTTTGTTTTATTTGTTTTATTCAAGCATCAGAGGGGCATTAAGAGGCAGGCTGTGATGATTTTTAATGATTCTGTTATTCCAATGTATCCCAAATCTTTCCCTGCATTTTATTTTTAAATGTTTTCTATTATGGGGCAACAAAGAGCCATTCATTCTGCCTAGCAGAAACCTTAGTTTTGATTTAGCACTTCTGATAACCATTTAGGGTGCTAAAAACTATAATTGCATTTAATTATCCTTGGATTTTTATAATCTCCTTTACTGTTCATTAAATTACTATAGATGCTTCTGCTGTTTGTTCTTAAGGAAAGATCCAGCAAGAAACATATGCTGGTGAAAGGTTGCTCAGATTTCCACAGTATCTGAAGCTGTCAGCATAAATTCACTGATTTTGTTGTATCAAAGAATAAGCAGCTCTTGTAAAGCCCTGGCACTTTGGCCACCAAATAGTCACATAAAAGAGGCCTTTCAGGTACTAGGTTTGGTGAGCAGCATTATCCCAGAGTTCAAAACATTTGGACTACAATTCAAAGCTGAGCAAATAATTTTGGCTGTGAACACAGATGTGAAGGTATTTGTATTCCCTGGGCCCAGCCATCTTGGCATGTTTTGCAAATAACACTGAGATCTGCAACACCCCTGGGGGTGTGACCAGGAGTCGCCCGCCCTTCAACTCCAAGCTTCTGCCGAGGCAGCCAGATGAGTGTACCAGTGGGAGACCTTGAAGATGCCAAAGCACTGAAAATACCTCCCACTGTTCCCACTCAACACAAAAAAATGGTCCCAGAGGAGCAATGGCAGCATTCTGATTACACCACACCTATGGATGCCTTGAACAAGCATCCCTTATGCTGGCCCCATTGCCAGCCAGCTGTAGCCCCCGGTTGACCACAAAACATGGTTCTTACCCCAAACCACTGACATAAGTGGTGACCATTTGGGCAGAAACTCCACTGAAAAAGGACAGTCAATTTAGATTACTGTTACTCATTTGGAACTGTTTTCCCCTGACCTGATGCTCACTGGTCATTGCTTCCTCCTGGCTTCCTGGTGCTGGTAATCTGCTGCCCTTAGAGATGCTGTGGATGGGTCTGGGGAGCATTTGCTCCTCTTGCATGTTCCTCTGCATCCTCACAGGATGCTGCAGACAGGATGGCTGTTTTAGAACAGTGTTATCACTTGGGCAAAGCTGGCAGCCAAACAAGGGAGATTTTTCAATTTCTCAGTAATAACACTGACAGACCAAAGCCACAAAACTGCAGTAAATTCTTCACTTTTTTCCCCTTCAAACCACGTGAAAGGATGCAATGGAGTGTCAAATGAACCCATTGTGGGGACACAACATGTCCCAATGCACAGCCTTTGCCTCAGCCCAAGAGCCACATGTACCACAAGAGACTGAAAAATCTGTGCTTTCCTTCTGAAAACCAACAGCCACTACACACCTTCACCCCTCTCACCTCCCTTCCTTCCTACAATGAATTCAAGAGTCCAACATCATGTTCTCTGCCCAGGAACATGAAGTCTTTCCCGTGCTACATGAAGGCTGACACCAGCACTGTGAAGCATCCTCCCAGCCTCTTCCAGACACCCCAAATCAAGACCTCCCTCCTGCCCCATCCAATGCCAGGATGACAACATTTTGGCAGCACAGTATAGCCTGGGCCACCAGGTCTTGTTTTACACCAGGCTTTGCAGTTTGGTGAGCTTTAAAAGCAACATGTGCTCCCTTTCTTACATTTTTTTTATTGCTTCCCTTAGCCCATCAAGCTAGTGGAAAATGGTGACCATAACACATGTGGATGTATTAACTCAGTAATAAGATTACCAGCAGATGCTAGGACATAACAGTGATTTTATCTCTGTTTGGTAATTTTATGTAATACTGAAGTCACATTTTTATTTAAACATTATATTACACTGTGGTTTTGTAATCTCAAATGAAAGCTATCCAGTTAATTCCCTGAGACTCATTATGTTCTCAGATTCCCTTTAAACTGGTCTTATTCTGAACTATATTTACTTAACTGTCAAACCACAAGCAGTCCACATGAATACAGATGGGATTTCCTCTTTTCATAAATTTATGCACTTTACCTTTTATCAGCTTAGCAAATAACATGGCTCAAAGGTTTTACAGGTTTCCACTTCCTCTGCTGTTACCTTTTTGCTTGAGCTTGTCTTAGCTTTCCATTTAAACCGTCTTGCAGGCACATCCCAATGTCGCTGTTGGACACAATAAATGGAGGCAGGGAGTGATTAGAAGGCTGTGTGGACTCCCCATCCAAGAGGAGCCACCGGTTTATTTCTCGGGCTTCTTTTATGCTTTTACAGATGTGCCCACCTTAGAGGTGGGACCTTTGGGAACCATTGGTCAGTTCCAGAGACCACCACGCGAAAATCCCTCCTCTGGGAAAATTGTACAAAACAAGGTAGTTTACAATATGTGACCTTGTGTACCAGAAGAGTGACTGGGAACAGAATTTCCCCAAACCAAAACATGGTAGGCACGAAGCGTGGCAACATCCCAAGCCCCAGCAGTTGCAGTTTCCTTGGGGCAGGATCTGCTGTGGCTTTAGGATCCCTGTGCACATGGACTGGAGCTGTGTGCCTCCAGAGTAGGGAGACACTCAGTGCCCTGAACACAAGGGTCTCAGGATGGCAGGGATGTGAGATGCCAGGTGTGGTGCTGGCAATGTCTTCCCTATGGGCTGCTTTAAGTTCAGCTTTTTGTCTATTGGACCCAGTACGGCCAAAACCATGGCATCATCATCTAGGCAAAACACCTTCCTTCCCTCTATTTGTGTCTCTCAAATCAGCTGAATATAAATAATTTTCCCATCTCTGCTATCTAACCATTTTGACTGAACAAGGACATCATCCAAACTGCAGCATCCCTCTCATCTGTATTTTGCCATGTGCCAACACATTCCCTTTTACACCGCCCATAGGGCAGAGATGTTTAACCAGGGTGCAGAAGAGACCCTGATCAGCTGTACTGAGCCAGGCTGGAGCAGATCCAGAGGGACCAAATCCCACTGGCTCCAGTGCACCTCATGGCAGTGGGGCTGGTGCCAGCACAGGAATGCCCAGCTTGTGCTGCAGTGCCCATCATCCCAGATAGGCACATCTCCCCTGTCAGTGAAACATCAGAAAATAAGAAACCCAAACTAGAAACAGAAGAAAGCGTGTGAGGGACAAGAAAACATCCAGAAATTCTGTAAAAGGTTCATCCATGTCCTGCCTGTGACCAAAAAACCAAACCCAAGGCTGCTCTGAATGTTCCTGCTTCACTTCCTTTCTTTCCGATCCTGCATCCTCAGTGCCTGAGCCCACCTTCAGGGCCTGAAAGTCACAATGAAACAATTAGTCATGCTCCATAAAGCTGCCTCCATCCAGCCTCCCATGGCTCTGCCCAGCACCTGGAGGACACCAAAGTCTGCACTGGAAAGACCCAGCACAAAGTGTCCTCACCAGTTACAGTGGCCAAGGCCCACATGGCAAAGGCCCAAGGATACATCTCTGAAGGTGGGAGCACCAGGAAGCCAGAGCTCCATCCCTTTAATCAAGGCATCAGCAACCAAATTCAAAACTGGGCTCAGAGGGTTTAGGGGCAGAGCTGAGTAACCCCCAGTCACCTCCTCCACCAGGTATTCCTACAGCTCTGGGGGTAACTCAACACCTCTGCACTGCGTTCAGGGGTTTTCAACATAGAAAGCAGCACTGGGAAGCAAAGCCGCATTGCTTAAGGGGAGGAAGGGAAGAAGCACGAGAAAGGGACTACTAATAGGCAATTAATGTCACAACAGCACATACCCAGAGAAGTGATCAATGCTCTCTACTCTAGAAAGCTTTTCCATCCATCTTCACTTCTATTTCTCGTTTGGGAAAATCAGACAGAGAAGCACAAGCCTCCTAAGTGCTGCCTAACTGGTGGCAGTAGAAGCAGAAGCCCACCTTCTATCAGAGCTGTCCCCTCTGCCAGGCATGTGTCACCCCCTGTGCTCCAGCCCACCCTCCTGGGGGGCTGCTTTCCACAGGCTGGGGCTCCCTGAGATCACAGCAGGAGGGGATGGCTGCCAGCACAGGTAATGGGTCTGTTTGGACTTGGTGCTCAAGAATCAGTGTAGAGTTGAAACTGGGGTGGGCTCCAGGGGTGGTGGACCCACACAGTGACACCAATGTGCCACCTCTGCAGTAATGAATGAGCTGAAACAGCATAGCTGCTGTTTTATAAGTGTCTTGGGTTATGGAACCAAAAATGTGTATTCTATTTCATCTGTTAAAAGGAGTTGGGGAGATATTTTTCTTTATCTCTTGTAACTCTGGGGAAGGGGGGCGGGTGCCTTCTGATAATGGGCCAACTGTTAAAACCAGGTGGGGCAGTGTTTCTTATCTCTTTCACCACCCGTCCTCCCTCCAGGGGGATATTTTCTGCTAATGAGCCATTAAGGCTCACCAAGGACATGACATATTCCATCATCCCATTGTAAGATGCTCCACCCAGTGGGGGGAGTCAATTGTTCCTACCTAGATAAAAACTGAGACGTAGGAAAACGAGGTATCTGATTCCACCAGATTCCCGGAGGAAGACTGGACCCTTCTCACCATCACTGGACCCTTTTCTCTCAGGATCATCTCTGCTCCAACAGAACCACATCTGCCACTCCAGGAAGACTTACTTTTGGACTGCTTCCAACACCCTGACCAACAGCGTGTCAGGTTATTCCTTCTGACTCTGTCAGGGTTTTCCAAAATTGTTGTTTGTTTGTTTGCTGGTTTGGTTGGGTGGTTTTGTTTTCTACTACATTTGTATTGTTAGTATTCCTAGTAAAGAACTGTTATTCCTATTCCCAAATCTTTGCCTGAAAGCCCTTAATTGCAAAATTCTAATTTGGAGGGGGTGAGGGGTTTACATTCTCCATTCCAAGGGAAACTCCAGCTTTCCCTGGCATATACTCGTCAAAACCAAGACAATGAGTTTTCTGTGTTAAATAGCTCCTTCCCCTCACAATTGCTGCGCTTCCATGCTTGGATAGGCAGGAGCAGGATGTCAAGGCTCTATTTCGCCAAACACAGCCTTTGGTGAATGGTGCTTGCAGTTGGGAGGAAGCGTTTCACAGCATTGCAGTAGGGGTCTTCGCAGGGATTTGAGATAGTTTAAGGCAAATTTGGGAGGAGAACTCCTAGGGAAACCCTCCTTCCCCTCCCCCAACCGGTTCGGGAGAAAACTCTTCAGAGAGAAGTGGAAAACCTGTTTATTAAACTGGCAAAGCACTCTCCAGGACAATGAATTGAACAATACCAGATGACAAGAACCTCGTGCCGCTCTGGGTAGATGACAAATTAGGACAGAAGTCCCTCTGGTAGGTGATTCCTCTGCTGTCAGTTTTTTCCGGCGCTGGTGAAGTTTGCTGCACAGGAGAGATCTTGGTGGGTCCCAGCGCAAACTCCCCCAGAGCCCCTCCAGGCCCTCAGTCTGGGGAGGTTTGAACTGTTCCAAAAATATGGTGGGAAAAGGGAAAAAAGAAAAAAAAAGGAAAAAAAGAAATGCAAAGCTTCTCAGGCTTAACTAAGCTACGCTAACTAGCTACAAAGCAAAGCAAAGTGACTGCCGAAAATAAAACCTCGCTGTCTGTGTGCCGGCGACTCCCACTCTTCAAGGTCAGTCCGAGAGGTTTCCGAAAACAAACTGTGCACTTTTCTCCCTGTTTTACTCTCAGATCCAAATTAAAGGTACAGAGTGTAATATCCAACATAAACCCAACAGATGATTGGGGATACATCGTAACGTCACCCCAAGACATTCCACCCCTTATCCCCATATTGTCACCATATGACCAAAACCAATATACATTCTGCGTCATGCATTTATCCACATAAAACATCCATTCATTCTCCCCACAAAAATGCAATACCCATCATGTACCTGTTACGTTCCACACCGAGCCACTGAATCCAGGCCCCAGGCTGCAGAGCTACAGGATTCTCCATTCTCTTATTTTGCTCACCCCAAACTCCCTCTTTCACTTACTCATACCTTCAATACCCCTTACTTATACCTCCAACACTTGCTTGTACCTTCAGCACTTGCTTATACCCTCTCACTTATACATTTCCTTCTATTCCATATCCGCGTGGTTTAATCTACAGATAATGGCAGTGACATCCACCAAACAGTGATGTTTACATATGATTCTCACCCAACAATCAGATCTTCCTGAGGCACACACCGTGTTGTCCCATCTCTTTGCATTATCCACCAGGTACAACCTAGTCCCTGAGCAAAGACAACTCTATGAATGGGTTTGTCTGTACTTGTGGCAGACCTGATCCACACTGTCTTTCCTAACAAACCTCGAACATGCACCACTGGGACTTTATCTCCATCTACTACATGCAGAGGTTCAGCCTGGGCAGGGACTGCTCGGTTGGTGGAGCCTCGGGTGTTGACCAACCAGGTGGCCTTTGCCAAATGCTGCTCCCAGTTTTTGAAAGATCCCGACCCAATGCTTTCAACTGGGTTTTAAACAATGCATTGTGCCTCTCCACTTTGCCTGCAGCTGGTGCAAGGTAGGGGATATGGTAGACTCACTCAATACCATGTTCCCCAGCCCAGGTGTTGATGAGGTTGTTCTTGAAATGAGTCCCATTATCTGACTCAATTCTCTCAGGTGTACCGTGCCTCCACAGGACTTGCTTTTCCAGGCCCAGGATGGTGTTCCGGGCAGTGGCATGAGGCACAGGGTAGGTCTCCAGCCACCCAGTGGTGGCTTCTACCATGGTCAGCACGTAGCGCTTACCATGGCGGGTTTGGGGCAGGGTGATGTAGTCAATCTCCCAGGCCTCCCCATACTTATATTTGGACCACCGTCCACCGTACTATAGGGGCTTCACCCGCTTGGCCTGCTTGATGACAGCACACGTCTCACAGTCATGGATAACTTGTGAAATACTGTCCATGGTTAAATCCACCCCTCGGTCTCGTGCCCACTTATAGGTGGCGTCTCTGCCCTGATGACCTGAGGCATCATGGGCCCATTGAGCTAGGAACAACTCTCCCTTGTGCTGCCAATCTAAATCTATCTTAGACACTTCTATCTTTGCAGCCTGATCTACCTGCTCGTTGTTCCGGTGCTCCTCATTGGCCCAACTCTTGGGGACATGGGCATTTACATGACGGACTTTCACAGGTAGTTTCCCTACTCTGGTGGCGATATCCTTCCACTCATCAGCAGCCCAGATAGGTTTTCTCCTACGCTGCCAGTTGGCCT
Organism: Phylloscopus collybita; assembly: GCA_027886175.1. Taxonomy (NCBI): domain Eukaryota; kingdom Metazoa; phylum Chordata; class Aves; order Passeriformes; family Phylloscopidae; genus Phylloscopus; species Phylloscopus collybita. Next base: position 9,699,366 of record JAJNNQ010000057.1, read on the forward strand.
TTTTCCACCTTTCCAGCCAGCCCCACAGAGCATTAGCTACCATCCACGAATCAGTGTAGAGGTAGAGCTTTGGCCACTTCTCTTGTTCAGCAATGTTCAGGGCCAATTGAACAGCTTTGAGTTCGGCAAGCTGGCTTGACCCACCTTCTCCTTCAGTGGCTTGTGCAACCTGTCTTGTGGGGCTCCATACAGCTGCTTTCCACTTCCGGTTCATCTCTACGATGCGACAGGAACCATCAGTGAAAAGAGCGTAGCGTGTTTCTTCTGCTGGCAGTTGGTTATATGGTGGAGCTTCTTCAGCTTGGATTACTTGCTCTTGTTCCTCTTTGTCAGTGAGACTGAAGGTTTCAGCTTCTGGCCAGTTCATAATTACTTCCAAAATCCCAGGGCGATTTGGGTTACCAATACGGGCGCGCTGAGTGATGAGGGCGATCTATTTGCTCCATGTGACATTGGTGGTGTGGTGGGTAGAGGGAACCTTTGCTTTGAACATCCACCCCAGCACTGGTAGTCGGGGTGCCAGGAGGAGTTGTGCTTCAGTGCCAATCACCTTTGAGGCGGCTTGGACTCCTTCGTAGGAGGCCAAGATTTCCTTCTCTGTGGGAGTGTAATTGGCTTCAGACCCTCTGTAGCTTCGGCTCCAGAATCCCAGTGGTCAGCCCCGAGTCTCACCAGGCACCTTCTGCCAAACGCTCCAGGACAGACCATGGCTCCCGGCTGCAGAGTAGAGCACATTCTTTACCTCTGGTCCCGCCCTGACTGGGCCAAGGGCTACCGCATGAACAATTTCCTGCTTGATCTGGGCAAAGGCGTGTTGCTGTTCCAGGCCCCAGTGGAAATCGTTCTTCTTGTGGGTAACCAGGTACAGAGGGCTCACAATCTGGCTATACTCAGGCATGTGCATCCTACAAAAGCCTATGGCGCCTAGGAAAACTTGAGTTTCCTTCTTGCTGGTCGGTGGAGACATCACGGTGATCTTATGGATGACCTCAGTGGGAATCTGACGCCGTCTATCATGCCACTTCACTCCCAGGAACTGGATCTATCAGGCAGGTCCTTTGACTTTGCTCTTCTTGATGGCAAAACCGGCTTCCAGGAGAATCTGGATGATCTTCTCTCCTTTCTCAAACACTTCAGCTGCCATGTTTCCCCACACAATGATGTCATCAATGTATTGTAGATGATCCGGAGCCTCACCCTTTTCCAGTGCAGCCTGGATCAGTCCATGGCAGATGGTGGGACTCTGCTTCCACCCCTGGGGCAATCGGTTCCAGGTGTACTGCACGCCCCTCCATGTGAAGGCAAAATGGGGTCTGCATTCTGCTGCCAAAGGAATGGAGAAAAATGCATTGGCAATGTCAATAGTGGCGTACCACCTCGCTGCCTTGGACTCCAGCTCATACTGGAGCTTCAACATGTCCGGTACGGCAGTGCTAAATGGTGGTGTTACTTCATTCAATGCACGATAGTTTTCAGTTAATCTCCATTCTCCTTCAGACTTACGCACAGGCCAAATGGGACTGTTGAAGGGTGAGTGAGTTTTGCTGACCACCTCTTGGCTCTCCAGCTCACAGATCGTCTTATGGATGGGGATCACAGCATCTCGAGTCATTCTATACTGCCGGCAGTGCACTACCAAAGTGGCAATTGGTACCTGTTGATCTTCTCCTTTCAGAAGTCCTACTGTCAATGGATCCTCGGACAGTCCAGGCAAGGTGTTCCATTGTTGGACGCCCTCTGTCACTACAGCTGCCACCCCAAATGCCCACCTGAGTCCTTTCGGGTCTTTGAAATACCCACTTCAGAGGTAATGTATGCCCAAAATGCATGGGGCCTCTGGGCCAGTCACAACGGGGTGTTTCTTCCCTTCATTTCCAGTCAGGCTCACCTCTGCTTCTACCAAAGTAAAATCTTGTGATCCCCCTGTCATGCCACCGATAGAGACAGACTCTGCCCCTACATGTCTTGATGGAATTAATGTGCACTGCACACCTGTATCGACCAAAGCCTCATATTCTTGTGGTTCAGATGTGCCAGGCCAACGAATCCACACAGTCCAAAAAACACGATTTTCCCTAGCCTCTACCTGGCTAGAGGCAGGGCCCCTCTAAGCCTGACTATCCTTCTTTCCTTGGGCATATGTCTTAGAAGTTCCTTCAAGGGGCTCGGACATATCATCATCATCACACTTGGCAGTTCGGCTACAGGCAACTGGAGCTGCTTCCCTTTTGGTGGAACTTCCTCTCTGAGTCTTGCCTTCCTTCAATTCACGCACCCGTTTTGCCAAAGCAGCAGTAGATTTTCCATCCCATCTCCTCATGTTTTCTCTGCGATCATGCAGGAAGAACCACAACTCAGCTTGTGGGGTGTACCCTCTCTCCCTGTCTGGGGAACATCTGCGTTGGGTACCAGAACCTCTAATCTGTACTGCTGAGATTTGGAGAAGGTCTTCTCTAATCTCCTCTCTAAGTTTCTTATGATTCTCCTCTATCTTATCTTCTAGTTTCTGGAGACGGGTTTCCACAGCTGCTATTCTGGCATGTGTTGGGCCATGCACAGCATCTGCATATGCTCAGAGTTTCTTTGCCATATCAAGCACAGTCTCCCCTGTGTCCTCCCGCTTCATTACTGCTAAAGCAGAAGCATATTCTAATGGCCCCAGTCGTATAAGTTTTCGCCACATCACAGATGTGCACGGTACCAAGTCTGGGTTCCTAATATTTATGTCATCTGAGAAGGCTATCTCTGCCACTGCCATTTCCCTCAAGTGTTGAATCCCTTGTTCTATGGTCTTCCATGGGGTTTGCTGCATATAAAGGTCATCTGCACACAGGTATCTTTCTGCCACACTTCCTAGGACCCGTACCCAGAGACTGCGTGGATTAGCCTCTCTCATCATCTCTTGGTTGATGACTGGATCAAGTGACAGGGATCCCAAATGCCTCGCTTCTGTGCCATCCAGAACTGTAGCCTCGCCTGCAGCATCCCAAAGACGGACTAGCCAACTAATTATAGATTCATCAGGTTGTCGCCTGTAATCCTTTCTTAGGCCCCGAAGATCCTTCAGGGAAAAGGAATCAATGTTGGCCTCTGATCCTGTGCCAGATGCTTTGGCTTCTGATCTTGGTGAAGGTCCTTCTCCTAGGTCATCATCATCCACTGGTCAATCGGTTTTGTGGGTGTGCTTCTTTGCTGGAGCAACTGCCAGGGGCTTAGGCTTACTGTCTGGTTTAGCTGCCAACTCAGGCTCAGGTTCTAGTTTAGCTGCTGGCTTCATAACTGGGGTGCTGGCTGCAGATTTAGTGACTGGGGTAGCTCTTGATTTATATCCCTGCCCCCCTGCCTCTATCTGCTTGCCCTGCAGTATCTAGCAGCATGCGATAAGCATATGCCACGGCCCAGCTTACTGCAATGATCTTTTCCCCCTTAGAGTTATCATGGTACTTCTCTTTCAGGTATTTCCCCACCTCAGATGGATTCCGAATTTGTTCACGTGGGAAGTCCCAGACTATGGGGTCAGAAAATTCCTTCAGGAGTTGGCCCATATCCTCCCATTCTCCACACCACTCAGGATTTTCTATGCCTGGGTCAGGGGTTTCATCAGCCCCTCTAGAAATCTCAGCCCTCATTCTAGAGAAACTGCAGACTGTATAGAGGAAGCTTACCAGATTAAACACCAGAAAGATGGTCTCTTTAACACTTAGGGGAAATTGAACATGCTCCAACAGTGATGTAACAGATGTAGAGGAGAAGAAGGAAATGAGAGATTCCAACACTTCATCCCCTGCCTCTCCTCCAACAAACAGGGTGAATAACCATAATCATGAACCATACATACCCGGAATAGATTCCAGCACCTTTATAAACTTCCTACAAATCATTATCACCAAGCCAAGGCAAATAGCTACTCTAATCTGTGTCCCTCTGCTCTAAAAACTACATATTAGAGACAATACTGGGGCTATTTCTGGATATGAAAATAAACCTAGGGTCCACAAAGGTATTAGGACCTCAGAGAAGCCCAGGGACCTAAAACACATCAAGGCCTCCACCCCGAGAGACACAAACTCAAACAACATAGCTACTGACTGCTTTATACCAATACAGAGTACTTGCAACCAGAAATGCAATCAGTACAGGGTTTTTTCCACTCTCTCTGCCCCACGTTGGGCGCCAGAAAAGTTGAGATGGTTTAAGGCAAATTTGGGAGGAGAACTCCTAGGGAAACCCTCCCTCCCCCAACCGGTTCGGGAGAAAACTCCTCAGAGAGAAGTGGAAAACCTGTTAATTAAACTGGCAAAGCACTCCCCAGGACAATGAATTGAACAATACCAGATGACAAGAACCTCGTGCCACTCTGGGTAGATGACAAATTAGGACAGAAGTCCCTCTGGTAGGTGATTCCTCTGCTTTCAGTTTTTTCTGATGCTGGTGAAGGTTGCTGCACAGGAGAGATCTTGGTGGGTCCTGGCACAAACTCCCCGAGAGCCCCTCCAGGCCCTCAGTCTGGGGAGGTTTGAACAGTTCCAAAAAAAAAAGGTGGAAAAAGGGGAAAAAAAAGAAAAAAAGGAAAAAAAGGAAAAAAAGAAATGCAAAGCTTCTCAGGCTTAACTAAGCTATGCTAACTAGCTACAAAGCAAAGCAAAGTGAAAGTGACTGCCGAAAATAAAACCTCGTTGTCTGTGTGCCGGTGACTCCCACTCTTCAAGGTCAGTCCGAGAGGTTTTCGAAAACAAACTGTGCACTTTTCTCCCTGTTTTACTCTCAGATCCAAATTAAAGGTACAGAGTGTAATATCCAACATAAACCCAACAGACATTTGGGGATACATTGTAACGTCACCCCAGGACAGATTGCAGCATTTTAGCAGCTCTTGGGAACTCTCGACTGAAACAGAGTAATTGCTGTGGTGCCTCTCCTCTGCAAACAGCCACTCGCACAGATGGCATCCCTGGGCAGAGTCGTGTTATGGCCCATGCCGCACACAGCATTGCGTGGATTCGGCGGGCTGGGAGCTCCTTGCTGAGCCGGAGACAAAGTGCGCTCACAAGGGGATGCAAACCCAACACACCGACACACATTAAAGCTTAGCAGACACAGGCAGCGCTGGAAAACCATTCAGCCCATCTGGTCTCGCCCTTGTGAGCTGTCCCGACCTCCTGGAGCCCCTCCCCAGTTGAGCCGGGCTTCTGATCTCTCAATTACTAATCCAATCGACCCCCAGCTGCTCCGGGACTCTGATCTTCCCTCTTCAACTGTGCCAAGCCCACTGATTTCCCCTGGCTTCCTTAAGCCTCTGATCTCCCCTCCTCAGCTGCTCCCATCTGGACCCTCGCTGTCCTCCACCCACAGACAAAGCTCCAACTGCGAAATGGCTCCTGCCCAGCCCTGCCTGCAGGCTGGGTGCTCCTAGGAGCTGGGCAGCACATGGCAGTTTGGGGACAGGCAGACCCCCAGGCCAGCCAGGTCCCTGCTGTGGGGTGACCCCATGCCCAGGGCAGGTCCCAGGGCACAAGGAGGATGCCAAGGAAACACACGCACTTGGAGTATATTCACCATGTAAGAGTGTTTGGGCCCCTAAAATCTCCCTGCTGACTCCCACAGGCACCACATGCATGCACAATTTGGACCTTGTAACTTATCCAGTTATCCACTTAGTCCTCCACTGCTCTGATCATTACAAAGAAAAAATAAAAATTATTTTCAAAAGATAAGCAGTATTTTCATGCTTTTTCACCCTCCCTGGGGATGCCTCTCCCATTGTCAATGCAGTGGGGAGTCTCTCACATCCACAGGACTCCAGGAGGAGGGCACTGAGCAGAATCACCATGGGTTCACAGCAGAACTCCATGCACTGGATCTGCGCTGCCACCAATCCCTGTCATGGCCATAAGCCTGATCCACCATGGGCCCTGAGGAGAAGATGGGTGTAAGGATGAAGTGCCTCTATGGAGAGGCCCTCTTTCCTTCTAATGATGTGGACACACAGGGAGGAACATGCCAGGCTGGATCATGGTACAAAGAGTTATGCACAACTCTGATTACAACAGAAAAGGATTCAGTGCTCCAGGCAAGTAAGGACTAAGCACTGGTATTTTTGTTTCTCCAGAGACAGCCATGTGCTGGCACTTATCCTGCCATAAATAAAAATATTTACAAATTATTTCACTTGGACAAGGAAAAGATCCAAGCAACCAGGGAGGAAATGGGAAGCCGAGAGAGGCAAGCAGGGGAAGCAGCATCACCGCTGCCGGAGAAGCTCTTAGGAGCAGGAAATGACCTTCCCCATATCATTGCCTTCTGCACTGTAGGCAGACAAACTGCACAGCTCCAAGGCCAAACAGTGGGCGCGGAGTTATCTCCCTTCCCAAGAATATTTGCCTGCTAATTGCAATGAATTATCAGCTAAGGCACTTTCATAATGAAGCAATAAGACCCAATGAAGTTGATGTTATAATAGGATAATTGGCCATGTCAGGCAGCCAGATGCCTCAAGGCAAAAGCAAAAGCTGTTTAACATTCCAGAAGGTCAATCAGCAGATGTTGCCACGCTTTGTGCCTACCATGTTTTGGTTTTGGGAAATTCTGTTCCCAGGCACTCTTTTGGTACACAAGGTCACATAATGTAAACTACCTTGTTTTGTACAATTTTCCCAGAGGAGGGATTCTCGCGTGGTGGTCTCTGGAACTGACCAATGGTTCCCAAAGGTCCCACCTCTAAGGTGGGCACATCTGTAAAAGCATAAAAGAAGCCCGAGAAATAAACCAGGGCTCCTTCCTGCAAGGAGTCCAACGCAGCCTTCTAATCACTCCCTGCCTCCATTATTGTGTCCAACAGCGACATCTGGTGATGCCCGACATGACCTGCAGCCGCAAGAAAAAGGTAATATATCTTGTCCCCTTTTAAAGAAAAAAGGGATTTTTATTTCTCTCTGATAAGGAGAAGAAATTTGGAAAAAATGACCCCGTTGCTAGACCCGGAAGACAAGTTAGTGTTACAAATGTGGGGAATGTATCTTGCGCATTGGCAAGTTGGTATCTCCACTGAAAGTCTAGCAGAAGTATATATTTGGGGTAAATCACAGGGATTCATCCCAACCCCTAAAAAAGTTCAGTCTAGGTCATTCTGGTCTCTCTTGGGACTTCTCTTGAGTGCGGAGTTAGAAAAGCTAACTAAATTGCCAAAAATATGGGAAAGATCTATGACAGTCTTTGAAAAATCGGGAGAAGATTTTCTTTTTAGTTCATTCCCGGATCCCGCCGAAGAGCATGGAAATTTCGAGACTGCGGATGGCGACAGCTTGGAGATTTTCCCAAAGCTGTTTCCAGAAGTCCCGGGTTTGTCTTCCCCCTCCCCCCGTGAATTTACTCCTGGAAGGGAGGGTGGGAGCCCCCCGGGCATGTGCGGAGGCGACCAGCAGCAGTCTGTGGATCGGGCGCCGCGAAAGAGCCGTTCCCCGATCCCTCCATGTTCCCCCACACAAACGGCCGTGTGTGGGAGGGGGGAGGAGGTCGGGGGTCCCGAGACGCCGTCGCACCCCGTCCTGCGGCCACCGTGCTGCGCTTTCCCACGCAAAAAGCCTATCACAGCACCTACGGCGGTTCCTTCTTGCGCAGGTGTGGGCAGCTGGCCAGCTACCCCCTCGCGCAGTGCGCCTCGGACACCGCCCCGCGTCCCCCGCCCCGAAAACCCGACAGCCTGCCGCCCCCCACGATGGGCGGGACTGGGCGGAACTCGGTGGGGCTTGAGACCTTGGCGCCGCCCCGAGAGCCTCACCGGGGCGGACCGGGCTCAGCACGGCCCGGGAAAAAGAGGGGGCGGGAGTCGCCCATCCCCCAGGCTTTTGTCACAGACACAAGGCAAATGGGAGTGACTGCGCGTCCAGCACGCGCAGATTCGGGCAGAACAATTGTTTTCAAATGCCCGACCTGCGGAGACCACGCACAGTCTTCTTTTCGGGCAGAGAAAGCGACCGGGTTTTCTGCGAGCGCCCAAAATCACGCGGCCGCGGCGCCGGAGGAGCGGCTGGGCAGGGCGGCTCTGTGCAGCCGCTGCAAAAGGGGGAGGGGGCTGCCCCCGCTGCCCTCCCGCCCCTCAGCCTCTGCCGGCCCTGCCCAGCCGGGAACGCCGCCCCCCCCCCGCCCAGCGGTGCCCGCCGGGGCTGCCCGGCCGGGAACGCCACCTGCCCGTGCGTGTGGGGAGGTGGCGCAGGGTCCCCCTGCGCCGAGCTGGGATCGGCCGACCCCTTCCCCACCGGCGCAACCGCGAAAAAAGCCCCGCCGGCTCCTTTTGGTAAAGGGACCCGGCGGCACGGCAGTTCCGCCGGTCACTGCTCCGCCACACGCCTGCCCCTCAGCGTCTGTGTTGCCTAGCAACACTGCTGACAATGCGAGGGCTGCGGTTCCTCCTGCGTCTGTCCCCGTGGCTCCATGCCGTGTCACCGTGCGCTCCAGGGAGCTGAGACCTTCCTGGAACGAAGTGAAACATACAGCTTGGGGACTGAGACAATGGGGTGTCGAGGACCGCTCGTTGGTACCACAGAGAGTTCTCTTGGCCCTGCTGGCATTACAACAGCTGGAATAGCAGGTGCCCGGAGTGCCACACAGTTTTCTCTGTCTGCTTCTGTGATGTTCAGAAAGCAGGCTGAGAGAGACTTGTGGCTCTCTCTCAATCACCAGAGGGAACTCCAGAGATCGTTCAACATGTGCCTCTGCAGACCTTTGTTTTCAGGACTGGGAACTGGTGGCGCTGGGATGTTTGCTTTGTGCCGGCCGAGCACCCTGAGTCCCTGCACAGCAGTCCTGGCCTGGTGAACATCCCAAGTTGTGTATCCTGTACCTCCCTGATACCACCCCTCCAGAGACCTGTCCGATGCATGGAGGGAACGGAGCATTGCATTGACAGCCAGCGACCCGTGATTTATGGACTCAGAGGGACTCTTGCCTGTGGTTTTGCTCGCATCCCACGGGAACTGTTGTGAACCTCTGGGGGGCGGGATGTCTTGGCTGGGTTTTGGGGGGGCGGATCGGGATGGATTGTAATGAGGGCCACTGCATTGAAGGCACAGCATCTCACCCGACAAAATGAATCGGCGGCTGGTCACAAGTTCTGCCCGTGCAGCAGACAACATGTTTTCAAAAAAAAAAAAAAAAAGGGGGAAAAAGAAAAAGCAGGGACAGAGGGACAGTCCCTGCAAATTGGCCAAAAAGCAACTTGGAAACTGTGACCAGAATGAAAGCCAACAAGTGGAGAAATTTGCGAGTCATCACTCGAAAACCTCTCCACAAGCAGATATAAAAATCTGCATTTTTCTTTTTTCTTTTCTTTTTATATAAACTGAAAGGGTGAGATGTTGCCACGCTTTGTGCCTACCATGTTTTGGTTTTGGGAAATTCTGTTCCCAGGCACTCTTTTGGTACACAAGGTCACATAATGTAAACTACCTTGTTTTGTACAATTTTCCCAGAGGAGGGATTCTCGCGTGGTGGTCTCTGGAACTGACCAATGGTTCCCAAAGGTCCCACCTCTAAGGTGGGCACATCTGTAAAAGCATAAAAGTAGCCCGAGAAATAAACCGGGGCTCCTTCCTGCAAGGAGTCCAACGCAGCCTTCTAATCACTCCCTGCCTCCATTATTGTGTCCAACAGCGACAAGCAGATATTGTCCATTTCCTCTGAATTTATTGCCACCATATTGGCCATTTCATTGAATGAGCTTTCAGCAATTTCATCCCTGACTGTATGTGTATATACTTGTACTCATGCTCCAGGGTTGTAACAACACTTAAAAATTTCTCCATTTTTTCAAAATAAAAAAGTGAGACAGTTTGACTGTGTGATCAGAGAAGCCAAGCTCTGAGTAAGCAGTAGTTACTTTAGGACCTACAACAAATAAGCTTTTGAAAGTCTCATTTTGATGAAAACTTCAGGTAACCCATGCATTACTGCTGGTCCAACCATCAAAAAAAATGCAGGCTGTGCACAGAAACCTGCTGCCAGATGGTCACAGCAAGAAAGAAGACACTGCCTCTAATCCAGTGCCTGCGCCTGCCATGCACAGAGTTGCAGGAAGTGGGGGAAAGTGGTCCAGCATCACCCTCACCCCACTCCAACATGGGTTGCCATGGAAGAGGTGACATACCTGGAGACACATCCCAGCAAGATGAGCCCATCACTGCTGGCAGCAGGGATGTAGGGGCACAGGGACACAGGACTCACTGGGCTGAGCTCTGGGCTATGCCACCTGCAGGATCCAGCTCTTGCTAAAAATACATTTCTAATTCACACACATCGCCCCATGGCACTTGCCTCCTTCAAGCTCTAAACTGACAGCAACCACCACCTGACAAGCCCTGAGTAAATTATTCCCATCTCAAGGTCTCTTCCAGCAGAGCCAGGGCTGCACTTTGCAATTACATGCTCCAGCACAGAGCGATTCACTTGGAAACAGGTATGCATAGAAAAGGGAGAGGACACAGACAAAACCCAGCTTTTGTGTAGTTGTACAAGGCATCTGATCAGCTTAAACAGGTATAACCATCCATACAAAAGCTACGTTCCCTTCAACACAGGTAAAAGGGAGGTTGCTTCACTGAGTGCCTGTCTGGCATTTTACAGCAAAGAAAATAAGAGCAATAGAACTTTTCTGTGAGAAGCACAAAGCAGGGCAGGTGTTATGGGTTAACACAGCTTGGTTTTTAGTTAAAGGAGAAACAGTTCTCTGTAACCCTGTAAGGACCTGTTAATTTCCTGTGGAAGGGACAGGGACCTATCAGAAGCCAATTCCTAGATACTGTCATTGTTTAACCACTGAGGAAGCTGGATGCAACTTTGGGAATACACATATAAAGCCCTGACTGTGTTTGAGCCGGCCTTTTCCCTTCCAGCCAGAGGAGCAGGTAATAACCGGCCCCCCTGGGGCTGCTCCGCTGTGCCCCTGGGGCCGCGGCTGCCGGTGAGGGAAGGGGAGGCTACAGCTTAACATCTAGCTAACTTTAGAGCCTCCCCCCCTGCTCAGGCCAAGGGAGATGTCTGCCAGGCCCCTGATAGCAGCTCCAGGCTTGGGTTGTATAGGGGCTGCCCCGATTGTCATCAAGGTGTGGGCAGGAGGCATCCACCAGCCAGGCTGCTCCAAGATGCCTGGTGTGAGAGGCTGCCACCCAGCAGAGATCATGTGACCACCGAAGTCCCTGGGCAAGATGTTAACTCTTTCCTTGCACAGATGAAACTTCCAAAGCCCTAACCCTTCTCTAAGTGAGAGAACAGGCCAAATTGTGGACATGTAAAGGGACAATATGAAGATATCAAAGTCAGTGAAGGGAGAGTTACCCCTCAGATGGAAGAGATGAGAAGATGCCTAGGCTGAAAGTCTTCTGTGAGCCATGGTAACAGACTGTAATATGGTGAAATATCCTGTAGTAATGCACCCCCCACTCCCGAGTGGGTAGTTCTACATAAGGAAAGGGTTTCAGTTTACCTCTGGACATTTTAGGAAGTTTAACCAGAAAGTTCTGTGTTTTTCCTCTTTGTAATTGGCTCAGTGCCAGGAGAGGAGCACCTGTTGGACCTTGTCACTGTTAGTCAAAATCTCTACCTCTTTCTGTTGGCAATTTGCCAATAGATCCATCCTTGATCATTAGGTAGAAAAGGTGAAAGAACAAAGGGTCTGGGGGCATTCTCGGGGTGTTTTAGCAGGTGTGGGATCTGTCCCTACACTGTGCTCGGCTTTGATCTTTGGCTGTTATTTTGTATTATTTTCTTTATTTTATTAAACCTTTTTGATTTATCTAGACACACCTGACCATGCTGTCTCGCAAATTATTTTTAAGCCATTACTCTGAACAGGGCTGGACCCTCAGGAGAATATTGGGGAAACCCGATAATATCCCTTTAAACCATGGGAAAAATATGCATTTTGGGGAGATGATTATTCAGATTTGTGGATTTAAGAAAAGGTATCTGTGATTGCCTGAGTGAATATTGAACTAGTAGCTGTGATCCTGTGATCCCATGAGATGTTTGAACAGAGAGCGATGAGACAAAAAGCCCTCTGCGCCAGTAAAGAAGTGAAAAGAGATCTCTGTTCTCTGAGATGAAGAATATCCTTTGCCTTTGGAGTTGCTTATCTTTAAAATGACGTCCCAAAGCATCCATGACCCATATGCAGCTTGGGAAGGCTGAGGATGGGAGGGACTTCACGAAGCAGGTTCCTGGGTAGTTGTTTTTGTGATAGTTAAAACCCACAAGAGAACGGTTCTAGGTTGTCAGTGGGGGAAATTCCATGGTAAACTAAAGAGACTTCTCTCTTCAAATGAACTGATGAAAGAATATATTATAGGTGGTAACTGAGTAAGGGTTCTAAGTTTTGTCTCTTTATGTTGTTAGTGGGAAAGTGAACATTTGTGGGGGGAGGAGTGTTTTGAAAGTTTCATTTTGATTCTCATTTCCTTCTTTTAGTGTGTGTTAATAAATTTATCTTTATACCTTTACGTTTGGGCCTGCTTTGCTTTTCTCCTGATCCTATCTCACAGCAGAAAAGACATTCAAACCACTGCACTAAATTTGGCAAGCAGAAATTGGTGAATGTGAAACCATTACATAATTGGTGTTTCCGTCCAGTTGCGAACTTAAAGCAGGATATGTCCCCAGCCAGCTCTGTGAGAGGAAGAAACTGAGGCAGGGAGAAATGACTTGCAATACCTGCAGGGAAAAGGAGAGCACATCCCAGCCTGCCTCAAGGTTGTCCCCCAATACTGATACTATTAAGCACAGTCACGTCCCTTCAGAGTACTTAATGGCTTATTGATAATGTGGTCATTTCCCTTATCATCTACAAATGAAGTGGTATCTCTAGAAGAGGTTCATATACTGGAATAAAGAGAGAATTTTTTTTGAGAAGAAATGTTTTCTTCCTCCTGACCCTACTCTGTTAGCAATAGCTCATGATGACCTCCTGTGATGGTTTCATCACTTACTATATTTCATGTGACTGGGAGAACATAAAGAGCAAAACAGGCTTATCTTCCAATTACAAAGATAGTTTATTTACACACACTGAAAGAATAAAAATAGGAAGAAAAAAGAAAGAACAACAAATGAAACTTTCAAAACATCCTTCCCTCCCTCTCCAAGATTTCACTTTTCCACACTCAACATAAAAAGACATAACCTGTAATTTCAGTCAGTTTTACCATTTTAAAATAATCTTTCATCAATTCTTCAGGAAAGGAGTCTCTCGGTTCCATAGAGACCTTTTCTGCAAGGACCTTAAAAAAAGAACTTGCAAACCAATGAAATCCCACCCATTTCACAGCTTTCCCAACACTAAAAATATGGGCCATGTACTCAACACACTGCAAACTGGGGTGTCACCTTTTTAAAGTGTCTCACTTCAGAGGCAAAGGATTTTTCTCATCTCAAGGAACAAAGCTATCTTTTCACTTCTTCACTACACACAGAAGGCTTTCATCCCTCTGTTCAAACATCTCAAAAAAAATCAATTTTACTCAGTTCATCACGCAATACCTTTGCTCAAAAATCTACACATAACTTAAAACAATCACCTCCCCAAATGCATGTGTTTTCATGGTTTAAAGGAATAGTTTAGTTCAGTCTCCATGTTACCAGAAAAGTCCAGTCAGATTTTGGCCACTCCTCCTCCTCTGCCTCAAAGTCTTTTTCACTCTCTCTTCACTGACTTTAGTTCCATGCTGTGTCTCCTTATGGTTCAATCACTGTGTCTGTCCTCACTCCAGGGGAAAGGCCGGTGCTCAGAAGGGTTCATTTGCTGGCAGGAAAGAGTTAAACTTGTCAGGCCTGCGCTCGTGGTCTTGCCTCGGTGGGAGATGGAAAAATCTGAAGGCAGCGTGGAGGAGCTGCTGGATTGTTTTCTTTTCCACCCCTCTGTCTCAATTGTGGCTGCTCAGAACTGCTCCCTGAGGCCTGAGGAAGGGGGGGGCAGCGGTGGCAGAACATTTCCCGGTCCTGGCCGGTGGGGGGCTTCTCTTCCCCTCCCCCACTGCTGCTGTTCCCAGGCCCAGGCATGGCCGGGTCGCTCTCCCAGAGGCCCCGGGCCAGGCCCAACCAGGGGCAGCAGGCCTCCTGGAGGCGCAGACTGGCCAGGCCCGGCCCAGCCGCCCAAAGACAGTGGGGCCTGGCCTGCTCAGCCTTGCCCAGCAGATGTTACCTCAGTCCCTCACCCGGAAGAAAGAGCGCTCCTCCCCACACTCTCAGCTTTATATGAGTATTACCCAAAAGTCGTATTCTACTTTTCAGTGGTCAAACCACCTGCCAAATTAAAAAACTGACTCCTGATTGAACTGTCCTTTCTAACAATATCTAAACTATGTTAACCCATGACACCTCCTATGGAAATCCTGACCTTGCTCAGGAATCCTGCACAAAACTCTTCCTGATAAAACAGATTACTGCTACCATGAGGTTGGGCAGCCAGCTCCCAAGGGCCAGCTCCAGGCAGCTCCTGAGGATCTATGCAAGCCAGAAAGAGGATTTCTTACAGCAGAGGCCAGAAAAAGGGCTGCTGCTCCCAGGAGGCTGACCTCCCTTCTCTTGTCTATCCATATGTTTTATTCCTTCCTGATATCAACAATCTTGAGCGATCCAGAAATTCCTCCAGATAAAGCAACATAGAGGCTCTAATTCAGCATGGAAGTTGGATCTTCTAATTGTATTAGGGATTTATACACTGAGTTAGTAAAATACCATATGGCTCTTGTAATGCAGGCTGGTTTTTCCTTGGCAGGCTGTGTAAGCTGCTAACAGCAGACAAGGTCATAACATGTCTCCTTATCACTGCTTTATGTTCTGGATTTCAGTCCAGCTTTTACTGCATGTCATCCAGCAGAGAGATTGAATGTACTTGCTAACCTCTTGCCTTCCCAAAAGGATTTTCATTGCCAAATCTCATGGCTGAAGCACCTCCTCTGGGTTGTCTTCAAAGCTAGTACTGCATGTCTGGGTTTAAACCTTCCAGTCAGGCATTATCCTGGGGGAAAACCATGTTCTAAATATCACTTCCAGTTTCCATCCTGGCTCACAAGGACTCAGGCTCTCCATCCTTCACCTCACTACACCCTGCATATCCTTGTCAGAGCTCCAGCCCAGCAAGTATGAAGATCCTTTTTTGTAAGAGGTGCCCAAACTCTGTGGACCCCAGGGGTCCAACTTGCACTGAACTGCCCCCATAAAAACAACAAATTAAACTCGTCCACTCATATATAGCCTTTGTTCTGAGATCCATGGTGGTTGGTTGGCCACCCCTGCTCAAGGTCACCTGCTCCATCACCTTTCCAGTGGTGGCACAAGCCTGCGAACATGTGGCATTTCAAGCTGGACACAGTTCCTGTGCCATTTCCAAGTGCTGCCAGTCAAACCAGATGGAAATCAATAAAGTTCTCTTGTTCTCCTTCTCTTCGTTAGTCATTTCTAAGCTGACATGATACACATCAGCCCAGCAAACTACTTAATACAAACAACCAGAAATGAAGACACTGTAGGATCTTGCTCAGCCTAAGCAAATCTATTAAATAGATCAAATAAATCCATGAAATTAATGGGCTGGCCCAAGAAAAGGGAAAGGGTGGGGAAAGGAGGACACCTGCTCTCAACTATACCTTCAGATCTCTCCACCAGCTCCCCTCCAAGCCTACCTTTTCCCACCAAAGGCCACACAATGTGCCCAAAGGAGGGGACAACACAAAAGCTGTGAGTGCAGCTGCCCACATCAGAAGGGTTTCCTGTGTAAACTCCTGCTGGCAGTTGGATGTTGTTTTTCGGCTTGGCTTCAAGAGCCACCATCATTTCACAGGAGCAGAGCCCTGCACGCAATCAAGTTTAAAGTCTGAATATTTGGTCCAGAAGCAGTTTCTCACCAACACATTCCAAGTACAGAAAATAATGACAAAGGCAGGGAGCAACCATTCTGTCACAGCTGCATGACTGGCTCCCAGTCAGCCCCCTGCGTTAACCACATACATTCACTTCAGGAAATCACCACAGAAAGCTATAAATGATGCATGAAAATTAAATGAGAGAACTCCAACCAGGGCATGAATCCCAAGCCACATGGCCAGGTTGGGCAGAGGGGCAGACAAAGCAGAGGCAGACAGAGCACTGTGTGCTGGGAAACCAAAACAACCTCTCCAGCAGTTGGCTTTTGAAAACCAAAGCTGTGTTTCAGGAGGTGGTTGAAACAGCATCAATTTGAAAGGTATAAATATTCCAGAACAGGAGGAAAACCAGGCTTTATCCAAAGTGCAAGGCATGTTCAAGGAGACCACCCCTAAACTGAGATCAATTTTAAGGAGAGGTGTTTTCCATGGCTATGTGTTCACTCACACATACTAAAAGCCCTGGTGCAGTCATGCAGCTGCAAGCAAAGATGGCACACAGGACACAAGGGGTGGCACACAGGACCCAGGGATGGCACACAGGACCAAGCCTGGGCCGTGGTTTGCTACAGATGCTGCTTTGTTCAGACTGCACATGGGCTTAGTCTGTGCCCCACCACTCCTTCTCCTTCTTCACCCCAGCCACAGGCATTTCTACAACAGCACTGCACATAAAAGCATGAATGTGGGACATTTCCAGAGGGGTACTGTCATCCTACCTGGTCCACAGCTATCCAACTATTAGAAATAACCCAAACTTCCAGGATAACCCTTCCAAAACTAGGGACTGCATGTTGAATCCACCCCTCTTAGAAAGGCTGCCAGCCCAACAGAAAAGCACCCACTTACACTGGAATTTAGGTCGATTTGCTCATCAGAGCAGAACTTGCAGTTGAAAGGGAAGATGGAAGAAGAAAAGCCAGGAGATGGTCTTCCAGGTTTGCATTCTTTAGCATTAATGTGCAAATGGCTGGTGGACAACCTGTTATCTCCAGAGACTGGACAGGAGAGTGTAACTCCAATCTAAGACTCTTGTGTTTGCTTCCAAACCTTGGAAACTACAGCCAGCACCAGTTCTGGACAGAGGACATCTGCGAGAGACTGGAGCTGTGAATATGTTGCAGGCACAGGATTCAGAGAGATGTCTAAGTAGGGGGCAGAGAAGCAATAAGCAAATCTTACCCACAAGAGCCTGGGATTCCTTCCACAGGCACAGCTCCCAGTGAAGCCAACAAGCCGTTTTCCCGTAACATCTGCAGAAGGAAATTGCTTTAATTGCTCTAGATACAATAGCCAAACCTTCAACCCTAATCTGGCTGCCTAATACTCTTGCTTGGTTGAAAACAACTCTTGTGAAAGCAACCAGCTGGGATGGAGCTTATCAGGCAGCAGCACGGAGCAGGACAGGTCTCACCCTGCAGCCCATGCCTGGGGGACGCTGCAGGAACCCCTGTCCAGGAAGGGAAGCTTTTGTAACCCCTGACAACCTCCAGAACTCCTCTCCCTGTGTCCATAATGAACTCCCCAAACTCCCTGTCTGGGCACCACCTTTTAAAGAGTAATGTTTGACTCATTCCTTCAAATCTGTGCAGGATGGCCAGGGCAGGGTTGGTCCAGCTGACTCCCCTTTCCCTCCTGCCCCTTGTCTGGCTAAAGGATGCAGAGGGCAAACCCCATTTCTCTCTACATGTTCAAGCTATGCCTAGAAGAAGCAACACAGCGCTCAGCTGGTTTCCTAAAAGATGTCTTAACACAAACAATAAATATTGATCATCATAATTTCAGATTCCTGCTGACTGCATAACATGGGTGACAGCCAAACATTCACGGCCAAAGCTGCAGTGCCTGGAGTTACACATCCAAATAAAGAGCCAGACTGTCAGGGTGCTGCCCATGTTGCCTCCCATCAATAACAGGAACTGACTATTAACAGAAGACAAGATGACAAAATGTGGAAAATGTGTGCACATCCAAACAGCAAGGCTGCTTGCTTCAAAGCCAAAATATTGATGTGGGTACCAGCTTTAAAAATTCCTTAACCTTTCTGTTTCTTTTGTTAAATAAATCAACTGCAACCAAAATGACTATGTATATCTGACACGCAAGAAGACAGCTCCACATATGTAAGAAGAGTGAATCATTAAAACAAAAAAAATCCATGTGGATTTTAGGGTTTTCTTTTTGTCAATAATATTTTCTACAGAAAATACATTCTTATAAGGAAAGTATTTATGGCTTCATCAAGTATCTTTTTTTTAACCTTCAAGATATTTAGTTTTCTTTATCCAGTCTGAGTAATATACAGGTGAATTGTCTGGAAAATAATTAGTTGTCAAAATAACCAGTTTGGGTTTTTACCTTATTTTCCATGAAGAGTATAAACTCTCAGCAAACTCTAACTCACAAAGAAAAGGAATAACTACTGTGAGACAATTTGCTTTCTGACCACTTTTTAATCCCCCAGAAAATGTGCTGAGCAGAAAAAAAAGCAACCGAAAATCACAAGCCAGAGTCTCATCTTGGGAAGTAGATTAAAACCAGACATGCCAGCTTTATTTTTGTGTCCCTTCAAAATTGATTTTTGACTTCCTTTAGCTTCCAGAATGATCTTTAACTTCTGTCCCAGTCCCCACATGTGGTTACATTGGTTCCACCAGCCACATCACAAGCCCTAACCCAGTGCATTTGCTCTCAGCTGACACAACACATCCCAGCATACAAATGGCTTCAAAAAACCCAGTTTTCCTTTGAAACAAAGTTCTTCCTTCACTGAACACAATGCAGCTTGAAAAACAGAAGCTGTATTTTACTGGCTCATTGTGAAGGAGGTGCCCAGATACCCAAGTGATGAAGGCACTTTGCCTCCTTTCCTAAGCCTGTGACTTTTGCTGTCCCAAATGCCACTGGCCCAGCTGTCCCCAGCCTGGATGCCTGCGATGCTGGCATGGTAGGCAAGGGTTTTGGGGAGCTGACTTGGAATTCACTGAGTTATTATTGCCAAATATGACTTTGAGACAAGAAATGCAATCTATTATTTATTATTTTAATTATTATTATGTATGTTATTCTTACTCTTTGACCTATTATTATTGTCATCATCATTATTAAACAGAGTCACTTCTGCTAACCACTGTCCCTTTGGTCATTGCCAAATCCTAGACAAGAGGTTAAAGGTTTTACAGCCATCAACACAACACTATACCAAAATCTAAGCTGTCCCAGGACTCATCCTTCATTCCCTGTACCACTGGAGAGAGATGGGCCAGCCCAGCTGCATTTCTGAAATAAACATCTGAAGACATTCAGGAAAGGGATGTTGTACACTGACTCAGAACTGTACAGATCTTTAGACAACTACTGGAATGTCCATCCTGGCTCTGACATGAGGACTTCACTTGGGTGCTGGGCTTTCTGTACAGGTGGCCAGTGCCTCAGTGATTTGAGCAGCACTTATGTTGCCAAATTAGATCCCAGTGGCCCAAGCATGTCACCTTCCATACATGTCTCCCTCTCTCTTTTGACTACAGAATGAGGCAGTTCAGGTTGTTCAGCTTGGAGAAGGGAAGGCTCCAGGGATGCCTTTTTGCAACCTTTCAATACTTGAAAGGGGCCTATAAGAAAGATGGGGACAAACACTTCAGCAGGGCCTGTTGTGACAGGACATGGCATAACGGTTTTGGACTAGAAGGGGGTTGATTTAGATCAGTCTGTGCAGATCCATGCAGGGCTGTGTTGAGTCATGTACAGTAGGGCTGCACCCTGCTGTGCCTTGCCCTGCCGTGCCAGGAGGCTGGGAGTACTGTGTTGGACCCACTCACCCCTGAGAACCCTGTCTGTGCCTGCTCATGCATGGAAAAGTGCCTCCCTAATTCCCAGTTATGGGATTAACTGCCACTGCAGTGGAGTGGAGGGCTCCTGGGGCAGTGGGTCCCCATGTGCAGCTGCAGAGGGACAACAAAGGTGACACAGTCCTGTAAGGAGCTCCATCCCTGGATGGACGGGAGAGGGGGGATCAGTTACCCACAGCTGCACATGACAGTGCCAGATCTGGAGGATGAGCAAGGCTGGGTTTAGAGGCTGTCTGCTGCTCAGAGATCCCAGTCTCTTTTGATCCAGCAGATCCAGTTTTTTTTCCTTTCACAGGCACAGCCAGAGCCCATCTGTCCATGGAGGTTTTAATCTCATTCTGGGACAGAGTCAGGGCTCTTGGAACAGCTCTGGCTGAAGATGTTGACTTCCAGGTGATCCTTTTTATTGTGGCAGCCATCTATTTCAGTGCTTTTTGGTGGTTGGTTTTTTTTTTTTTTTCCCTTAGCTTTTTCCACTAAAATATTAGCAAGCAGAATTTGTGTACTAAATGTACCTACAGGGTTAAAGTGAAGGCATTTAAAATAGAAATAAATCAAAGTGTAAATATCTTACCATGCACACCTAGGGCCTGATCCTGTGGAGCTTTACTCTTGAGAATAATCCCTGTCCAGGCAACTGCAGCTGTGCCTTTGAACTCAGCCAGACTACCTGGGAGAGCAGGGGGTATCTCATAAATACCTAGCAAGGGGAGGCTCAGATCCTAGGCTGTCTTAGCCAAGGTGTAAAGAAATTTGGAGAGAAATTCTGGAATTCTCATGACTTTTGGACATGTTGGTAACTTCTGGTGATATCACAGGCTGCCCCCACAGACCACTGGTCCTCAGCCATGGACCTACCCACACATACACATTCTATCCCAGAAGCTCAGGGGCTGCCTGATTTCCATTCTGTTTTCATGGCCTTGCGGTCTTGCTGCTCCTTTCACTCCACATCTTCTCTGTTCATAAAGAAAGCAATTTGGTAGTGGGAAAAAATCTACCTTACAGCTTTCCAGT
This sequence comes from Phylloscopus collybita, assembly GCA_027886175.1. Taxonomy (NCBI): domain Eukaryota; kingdom Metazoa; phylum Chordata; class Aves; order Passeriformes; family Phylloscopidae; genus Phylloscopus; species Phylloscopus collybita. The sequence continues at coordinate 9,720,139 of JAJNNQ010000057.1, forward strand.
GAGAATGGAAGGATGTCTGTCCCTCACAGTTTCCTGGAGAGTCCCTTCCCAGCTGAGATCCTCAATTAGAAAGGTGACTCTCAGGTAGGACCAGGTATATTGGGCATCCCCATAACACACCATTGCTTCTGCTGTTGCACACAAATACAAAAGTAGAGTTAAGGCTCTCTGACAAGATTCTCACAAGCCACATTTAGATCTAGCAGAGGAGACACAGACCATGGTCCAAAAGACTAAAACCAGTGAATGGTACAAGGTTATGAAAAATAAATTAAGCACCCCAGAAGAATAATATCTGTATCTTTCTGCTTCCCACAACTAGTTTGCATCCTGGAACTCATCAATGCAAAGTTGTTGTGAAACTACAAAAAAAGAAAAATATCTTTGTTTAAATTTAGCCTTTTTCCATTATATTTGGGGTGACACATCCCCATCTGCCTGTGCCGCTGCTCTGTGCTGGATATCCCGCACTTGCTGCCTAGCAGGAACAGGGATTGCTCTGCATGGAAAGCCAGCGCAGGGCAGCACAGGGCAGAGGGGAGGAGAGAAACTCTGCCCTGCACCCAAAGAACAAATATTCTGACGTAGAACAGCACCTCTGGGCATAACCTTTATGTTTCTTTGATATTCCTTTTTCTTGATCTTGGCAATTCCTTTTTCTGCAGCTTTGGGTTTGGTGATGCACATGCACTCACTTATGCTTTGGCTTCCAGGTAGAATTACAAATGTATCTCCTTGAAAAATCATCAAGTCTGGAAACAAGTATTAGTTTTGCAAGGAAAGATTTCTACTTACTTTTCTTCTCCCTGGTCTCAGTGATGATAGTTCTGAATTTTTTTCACAACAAGTTACATTCAGTCAGGAGTGCTGTCCTTTGGTTCAGATTTGTTCTCTACAACAAATGCTTCCATGCTGCTCAAGGTGTGGGTTTGTCACCTTTGCTACAAGCAGTGCAGGCAGCAGAGAGCCCCGATGAGCAAGCTGGTGTGTGAAAAGCAAGGAATGAAATAAAAAAGAGCCACTATTCTGAATTAATTCTGAAAACTTAATTATTAACTGATAATTAGCAGCCACAGGGTTAGAAACATCAGTGGAAGAAATATGTACACCACAGTCTGGATGATTTAAAGCATAAATTCTGTTTTCAACCTACCTGCTGATGCAGGGCAGACAGACAAACCAAGCAAAGAACTGTGGGCAGCCCATTCCATGCCAAAGCTGTCACCACTTCCAGCAGCTACAGTTCCATATCGTCATAAAACTGCACCAAACACTTGTCCTGGTGCTCCTCGTGTCCCTGCTTTGGCACGGCACAGTCCTCAGTGGGGAGATGTCCCTGCTGGGTTGCACTCCCCAAGGGAACGGGGCACAAGGAGCTCCTGCCTCTGTGGGGGTGGCAGGAGAGTTCAGGGAACTCTGACTCCACCATCAGCAGCAGAACTCAGGCTCAACCCCGGCCCTTCCCTTGCCCAGAAATACATCAGCCAGGCATTTTGCAGACTCTTTGGTGACCTTTTCTGGGTCTCAAATCAGCAGAGCGCAGAGCCTGAGGTGTGTGGTGGCCTGGTGTGTGCCAAGGTCTCCAGTCAGGCTTTTCCAGAGGGTTTGTTCTGGAGTCCCTGACAGGCTCAGGGTGGGCCAGGAACAGTCAGTCCTTCTGTATCAAGTCCTGCTTAAACTCCAGGTTAGTTGTCATGTATTTACTGCTTGGATTGCCTTGTCTCTGCCCTAAAACTACCAGAAAGCAATAATTTCTGTTTACAAGACACATGATTTGGCAAGATCAAAATATTCTACTTTGCTTTTCAATAGTCCAATGATTTCATGTCAAACCTGTTCCATTTTTTTCTCTGACAACATGCAGAAGAAAGCCATAATTTTTTCCTTGCTTGTTCTGAGCCCAGAAAGTGAATGAGGACTCCAAAACAAAGCCTAACAGTGTGCCAGGCATATGTTCAGCACAGCGAGTTCATGACTATCACTGCACAATGCAGGCAGAAACTGCACCATTTCTGGACTGAGAAAAGGTGAAATATAATGTGAGGCTGGTTCACCCTTTCGCACCACATGTTCTTATACTTAACATCTTAAGAGTCAGCACAAAAAGTTACTTCACCACTAGGCAGAGTGAGGACACGGTGCATCTGAGTTTGCCAACATGACACATATTTATACTTCAAATTTTTGTCAAGACACATGAGGGCAGTAGACATTTGGAAGTCCCAGAGATGATTCTTGCAGATATAGCATATCAGAGTGAACCCAGAAAGGCTCTTGGATCTGACACTGAGGAATATTCACTTGCTGAACACACTGCACAAAAATCAGGATGCAGCAAAGCACACAACTGCCTTGACTCCCTGCAGCCGTGGTCCACCCTGCACACCCACCCCTCTCTGCCTGGGCAGTCCTGCACAGACAGCTCAGCCCCAAAGGTCACAGCACCTGTAAACTGGAAAAAGCTGCTCATCTGCAAGGGAGAGCAACTGAACAGTGAATCAGCTTCTGGAGGGACTATGCAAGACTATTTGTAACACTGGGTCTTTCCCTAAGGAGCACTTCCCTTTTATGACAGTGGAGTTGGAGGTGATGAAGTCTCCTGGATGAAGCCTCCGTCTCTGCTGTGCCTCGTACTAGACTGGGAAGTCAGAACGTCTAGTCCCAGCCTTAAAAAAGACTCCTAAAGAAGCCAGACAGAGATGCAATGATACTTTTTATTACCCAAGGCACTTACAAGCACCAATTACTGCATACATTTGTAAGAAGAGAAAATTAAATCCAGATCCCACCTTCAGATTAGGAACTCTCCAACTGCCAGTCCTTTCTGGCCTCTAGGATCCCTCTAGGAATCCTGCACTTCCCCAAAAAGGGGGAAAATAGCAATCGTTGCAAAAGACCCTGCTCTTAGTATCACATCTTGACAGTCTGAACTTCCCTGTGGGTTTTTGTTGCCCTTTCCCAGTTACAAGAAACAACCCATGGTCATTCAAGTAACAGAAGCAACACCACTGTGTTATTGACATGACCAAATGCAAGCAAGTGAAGGTGAATTTCAAATATTGTAATTTTGATTCAGAGGACATTAGTCACCTTAGAGGAATTAAAAAAAAAAAAAAAAAAAAAAAAAAAAAAAAAAAAAAAGAAGAAGAAATAGCAGCCTGCTTTTAGGTATCCGAAGAGGAGGAGTAGAACAAAACTCATCAAGTGAATAATACGCTTAGCCTCAGTTTTAATTTAAACCATATTTTAGTGTCTCAGCATAGCAGGAATTCCGTAACTTCATTCCAGCTCACATCATTGCTACAAATATTTCTGTCCACATTTTAAATGCAGCTATGCAGTGGTTGTATTAGCAACTCCTGTGCTGGAAATGGCTGGAAAAGAACCTGATCTTTACAAAGTTGTTTCTTTTGACTATTGTTTCTAATTCAGTCCAAATCCAAGGTCTAATGTGGAAAAGGCTATTAGTCATCAAAATTACAGTTTTATCAGCAAACCAATAACCATAAAACAACTATTCACTGAGAATGAGTGGCAAGAAATGACTGCAAATGCATGGGCCCAACACAGCAGAAAAAGTCATGGAGACCAGCAATACAGATGTACAAAGAAAAAAAAGATCACTAAAATTCCTTAAATAGAGAAATAAAAACTTTTGCAATATTCACAAGTATTTCAGTCAGAAAGCTTGGCTTTATCCTAATTTGGTCAAATAAGCAAGGAGATCCGTACCAGCTTGCAGTGTCACCAGGTACAGGGGAATATCAGCATTTTTGGCCAAAATTCACATGTTGGAAAGTGAAGCTCCAGAAATGCCCTCCACAGTGTCCTGCTGGGTATATCGAGAGTGGATCAGAGCATTGCTGTACACAGTGTGACTTCATTAATGGGGACAGTCCTGTCACAGGCAACAACAGGCAGACACTCCCCACAGCAGCTAATTAACATGCTAAAGCAATTTAAATATCATCAGGCTGCAGAGACATGCAATGGGGTTTTGGTGACAGAGGAGCAGAAAGTACAACATGCCAAAAAAATGGTTGGCAGTAAGCATATGTCACTTCAGCTTGATTAATTTCTCCAAAATTTCCCTCTAGCAGGGTTGGAGACAAGTTTTGAGTCATCAGAAAAAATAAGTGCCCCAGAGAAGAAACACCTTCTTAAGTATCTGTGTTATTTCAGAATCAGAGAATCATATCAATGTCCAACCTTGCCTAACTCTAAATATACAAAGGCACTTTGGGAGTGATGCCCAGTGAAAAATCATTGAGTATTATAGGCAGAGGATAAAGGAGAAAGAGAAACCATGTAATAATCAACTGTCAGGTTGTTAAAGAACAATACAGGCAGAGATAAAAGAGAAAAGTTTGAAAGCTTTCAAAGTGAAGAGGCAGAACACATTATTTGTATTTAGTTAACTAGATAAAAAGCACACTGGACATACATATTTGATTTTCAGCTGGAGTGAACTGACAAACCAATAGGCGTCAGACAAAAAAGAAAAGCAGACAAGTCACCCCCAGCAGCAGCACCAGCCACCCCAGGGTGCAGGGTTGTGGTGAGCCTGGGTGGAAAAGGGGTGCGTGGGCTGATCACAGCTCTGAGGATGGTTGGATCAAAATGCTGAAGACATTTGTCTCAGAATTACTGTATTTGGTAAATGCTTCTCAACCTGTTTTACCTGCAGGCTCTCAGCTGGCAGAAGGCAGGAGCAGGACAGCAGAAGTTATTGCATTTGCCCTCCCGAGGGTCCTCCCACATGTCTGAAGTGCTGCTGCTCAGCAGTGGGCTCTGCACGAGGTGGGAGCTGCAGGGAGCCCACAAGGGTGCTGGGGATGGCACTGGCTCTAAGTGACAATGGCCTGCGAGTGGGAAATCACAGAATGGTCTGCTCAGCTGCCACACTACAGAACCAAATCACCACTTTCCAAAGTAGCAATTTAGTGCTGCTCCACCCCACCAAATATAAAATCATTCCACTTTGTTCTCAGAAGCCCACATTGCCCTTTTCATTTGACACAAGTATCCCTCTGATCTCATGCCAGCAGGGACAAAAAAATTTGCTTTCAAAGACTAGTAAAAATATCCTTCAAAATAAAGCAGAAAGAAAGATATTAACCAGAGGAAGGACAGAGCAATTTCACAAAAACACTGGAAGGGGTGGAGGGGTGTCCCCTTAACCAGGACCCAGGGGTCCTCCACCAGGTAGACCCCCTTTCCGAAGTGCTCTGCAGCTCATCAGGATCCCATTTCAGCCTCCCCAGCATTCCTCACCAGATTTCTTTTCCTCTCTTCCTCCTTGCTGCCTTAACCACCAGTTTCCCCTCTACATTTGAACTTGACTAAAGAGTTTTCAGTTGAATTGTAAAATCATCAGATACCAGATTTTGATCACCCTGAAACTATTAGCTAGTCTGGGTCAGATTTGCAAATAGTTTGGGCTGGAAACGGTGTTCAATGATGGGCAGGGGGATAGGGTTGCTTCATGGTTGAGGCAAGTGATCTACAACACACAGATGGAGGCTATACACTCAGCCCCTCTCAGAACTTTTTTGAGCTTTAAAAAGTAGAACACATCCTGTGGAAGCCTAGAAAACTAACAGCAGGATTTCCAGATCTGCACACACCCCACACCTCAGGTTAGGCTGGTTAGCAGGCAAACCTTTGTGTTGGAAGAGCTCCAGCTGCTAGGAAAAGCTTTGAGAGCCATGCGGAGGGAGAGGAGCAGTTCTGTCCCTGGGTGAGGAGGGCAGGAGTTCAGGAACTGGGACTGTGCAACCCCATCCCCGCTCCAGGGAGGAGTGCCTGAGGAGAAGGCACCTCCCCAGGTGGCCCTTTTTGAATTGCTGACAATTAACAGAGAACTCAGAGCTACCAAGAGGAGAAGAAAGAAGAACATAAATTACCCTGGCTCAAAAACATGTTGTGACATTGTGCAATAAAACTAGGATAATGACATTGGGAGTGTCTTATTTTGAACTAAATTTCCCAGTTCCAAGGAAATTAACATCATGAGCTTTTAGCAATGCAAACTAACCCAGAGGGTACCTGGTGTCCCCCATCCCTAGAAGGAGCTGCTAAGTTTGTACTGTCAGTGCAGTTATCAAGAAGCAAAATCATATGCAAAGAAATCAAAGCCAACACCAAAACTAATGCTTTTTTCCATCTGCCTCCAGTCTCCATCATTTTACCGTGCACCAGAGAGCACAGAAATTCCCCATACCACATCCCTTGCAGCCATCCCAAAACTTTGTTAAAATTCACTACAATATTAGATACTGATGCGAGTGTGGATCACAAACTCACCCAAGGCTTTCCCATCCTGTGTGGGCACCCAACATATAAGAGAGTCAAGCCTGTTGGGAACAGGGCATATCCCTGTGGATATCAGTTTTGTGTCTTCCAAGGGACAACAAAACTGCTCTACAGTCCATCCTGGTGTCTCCAAGCATCCATGATTTCCAAATGAAAGAGGACTTCACATGGTGGGTAGATTCAGCACCAGGGTGATGTATTCCCAGTGCACGCCAGTTGGGGGGTGGGGGGGACAACGGACGGACACCCACATCTGGCCACACTGCAACCATCAGATGTGGCTCCAGCATAAGGGACTCCAGTGCTCTCTGTGAAAGCCAAGTGTTGTGGGGTTATCTGCAAAGGACTTGTTTTATTTTCTAAAAGAAGAGAAAAGAGTTACAACAACCTCCATAGTAAGGAGCAATAATGTTGTCTTGACCTCAGTATTCCTGACAGGAAATTCAGGATCTGGCTGATGTTTGTTTTCCTTTTTAAGACCTTGATCTGCTCCTTTTCTGCTGACAGCATGGATGGGAGAGAATTTGGTACCACATATCTGGGCGGCAGGAGTCCAGAAGGCTACTAACTGAAAGGGAAAAATGCTGAAATCCACAGAAAAGGGAAACTGGAAGGAGAAGAAGCACATTTTGCTAATTTATTTTTTTACATTGTAACAGCTGTGCTTACATGAAAAGGGTCATTAACTGAAGATGCACAGAGTACCAGCACGTCTACAGAGGCTTTATACAATTTAGGAGATCACTGCAGAGTACAATGCAGGATCATTTAAAATTAACAAACAAATACTATAAAACACCTTTTGTAGGTATTTTAATGGTCCAAAACAAGTACTGTGTACTACTCAAGAGGTGCAATTTTTCCTTTTTTACTAAATCCCATATGTAAAAATCAATCTGTTCTTTTTAAAAACAGACTTTTTTTTTTAATACGATATTTTAAAAGAATAAAGACAGCTCCCACTGAGATGTCTGTTTAAAAGTTCAGTACATTCTGTTGTCTTATTTTATCTAGCAATGATGAACTAAAAGAACACTGAAAATTCAATCATGATGACAATAATATTTGAAAAGGCTATAAAAAAGAATTATTTAGGTGATAAGAAGCATCTTTTGCTGAAATTCTGAACTCTGTATTTCTGTTTCATTACATGAAAAATAATGTGAGCCCTATACAGAAAACATGTTTGGTGTGCCACTTAGATGGAAACAAAACAGCCTTTTAAAAGCATGGAGAAATGAAAGGTGATTTTTAAAAAACACAGGTATTTACAAACAGCCACTTATTCAGTGTTCTGAATCATGTCATTCCCCCTCTTATAGTTTAGCCATCTCTTGGATAGTTTGCATAAGTATGCATTTATTTACTAATCTTCAAAGAGTCCCCATTTTTCCTAGCTTTCCACTGTAGTCATTAGGGGTCACAACCCTGTAGGAAATATGGGCTGCCATGGTAACACAAAATGTCTGCTACAGGCTTAGTGTAATTCCTCCCTAATAGAAAAACAACAGCAGCAAATTCTGTCTTTGATAAATGGGCTTATACGATGTAAGAAGCTGCTACCTAGAAAGGTGTCTATTACTTCAAAACAGCTCTAAAGGAAATAAATGTTATTAAAGAAAATCGGAAAACAAACTCATACGTCATTAAAAAAAATAAACGTAACTAAGGTACACAAAGGAGAACATGGAAATAATCTGTGTGCATCTGCAGTGTCTCAGTGAATACAGTGGGTGAAGTTTGCAGGGCATCATGCTGCAGCCCCTCAAACTGCTCAACAAGTGTCTGCTGAACTCTTCTTGCAAACCTTTCTCATCACAAGGAAAAAGGCTGCATATGCCTGAAAAAGCAAAAATTCATGAGGAGATTTTCACCTCTGACTATAACAAGGTAGCCTGACTTTCCCTGCTTGGAAATTGCTACAGAAAAAAATGCAACTGGTTCCAATAGATAACTAGTGTTTGGAAGGGAGGAAAAATAAAGGTCTGTTTGATGTGGTGGTCCATGGGCATTACTAGCATTTCAGCGAAATCCCACCTCACTGAGAAGGGTCCTGATGTGACTGGCTGGCTCACCAGGGTGGATATTTTAGAAGGGCTTCGGCCATCCCTCAAAGCTGCACTCTACCTCACCTTATGCTTCCAAGTCCTACCTACCATTCCCAGAGGCTCCCATCTCCTCTGTCGCTTTCCTCCTACTGAGCTCACACATGAAGGGCTGGTTTTCTTTAATTCTTTAGCCAGGATTTTCCTGAAAATGTTTTTTTTTTTGTCTCATGGGTACTGCCCACCCCTCAACCCCCTTGCTTTCCATCTTGTACCACCATCAGGGTGCTGCTTAGAGGGAATACACCCTTGGTGTGTCTGCAGCGACACCGACCCACCCCTCAACCAAATCCTGTTTCTCATTGTCTTTTGTTTACATTCCTCCAGCCAGTTTTCAATCCAGACAGCAGCAGTCATATCTCCACCAATTCAAGTTAATTTTTCAATTAAGCTATTGCATTACCTCTATTCCCCAGGATATTTGATTTACTCCTCCTTTTTTTCTGTTTGTTTTTTTTTTAAGGACCTGATTTTGCCTGATAAAATACAGTTTCTCTAAACACTTGCAATCTGCTGTTCTTTCTGTTTAGAGTTGGTACACCCATTCCTTTAGGTGCCCTATGCCAAGATGGGAAATGTGAATTTCTCAGGGTTTGCACTGCTTTGCAGCAAGACAGAGGCTACTGAATCCCATAGACCCAGGACACCCTACTGAAGATATGTCTCTGCAAGGGGACAAGAGTCTTCTCAAGATGTGAAGCCCTGTGATTGCCTGCCAGAAGGTCCCTCTTTGCTTTAAGCCTATGCCCAAGAAGAAACACTGAAAGCATAACTAATACCTGTGGGTGTTGATGCATCTTCCCTTGCTTTAGTCTAAAAAGGCAACTTCATCTGCTAGTTCTGCTTTGCCTATAACTTTGTCCCCAGTTGTCTTGGTTTGGAAAGACAGGTATCTGCCAGGGAAAGCTGGAGTTTCCCTTGGAATGGAGAATGTAAACCCCTCACCCCCTCCAAATTATAATTTTACAATTAAGGGCTTTCAGGCAAAGATTTGGGAATAGGAATAACAGTTCTTTACTAGGAATACTAACAATACAAATGTACTAGAAAACAAAACCACCCAACCAAACCAGCAAACAAACAAACAACAATTTTGGAAAACCCTGACAGTCAGAAGGAATAACCTGACACCCTGTTGGTCAGGGTGTTGGAAGCAGTCCAAAAGTAAGTCTTCCTGGAGTGGCAGAGGTGGTTCTGTTGAAGTAGAGATGATCCTGTCGAAAAGGGTCCAGTGGGTGAGAAGGGTCCAGTGGGTGAGAAGGGTCCAGTCTTCCTCCGGGAATCGGGTGAAGCCAGATACCTTGTGTTCCTATGTCTCAGTTTTATCCAGGTAGGAATGGTTGGCTCCTCCCACTGGGTGGAGCATCTCACAATGGAATGTGGATGTACTGCTTTGGGGAGGGTATTGTGGATGTACTGCTTTGGGGAGGGTATAGTTTGGGGAGGGTATTGTGGATGTACTGCTTTGGGGAGGGTATAGTTTGGGAAGTCTTAATGGCCCATTGGGAAATGAGATAAGAAACACTGCCCCACCTGGTTTTAACAGTTGGCCCATTATCAAAAGGCATCTGCCCCTCCTCCTCCCAGAGATACAAGAGATAAAGAAAAACATCTCCCCAACTGCTTTCAGCAAATGAAATAGAATACACATATTTGGTTTCCATAACCCAAGACACCAGTACTGCTGTGAACACACTGCTGGTAGTTGAGAAACAAGTCCTTTACACACCCATCTCTGTATAACCAGCACTGTATCTGGCAATAAAACTGAATGCTCCCCAAATACACCTCTGATGAGCCAGGTTGTAGATGAAACATGTCGTGTGGGGAGGTTTGGATTGGATATTGGAAGGTATTTCTTCACCAAGGTGATTGTCATGCATTGGAACAGTGTCTTGGTTTGGAAAGACAGGTATCTCCCAGGGAAAGCTGGAGTTTCTCTTAGAATGGGGAATGTAAACCACTCACTCCCGCCAAATTATAATTTTGCAATTAAGGGCTTTCAGACAAAGATTTGGGAATAGGAATAACAGTTTTTTACTAGGAATATTTACAAGACAAATGTAGTAGGAAAAAAACAAAACCACCCAACTAAACCAGCAAACAAACAACTATTTTGGAAAACCCTGACATAGTCAGAGCTACAACCTGACACCCTGTTGGTCAGGGTGTTGGAAGCAGTCCAAAAGTGAGTCCTCTTGGAGTGGCAGAGGTGGTTCTGGTGGAGTAGAGAATAGTCTTGTAGAACAAGGGTCTAGGTAGTGATGAGAAGGGGTCCAGTCTTCCTCCAGGAATCAGGTGAAGCTGGATGCCTTCTCGTTCTTGTGGCTCAGTTTTATCCAGGTAGCAATGGTTGGCTCCCCCCACTGGGTGGAGCATCTCACAATAGGATGATGGAATGTGGATGTACCACTTTGGGGAGGGTATAGTTTGGGGATGTGTTAGTTTGGGGAGGTGTTAATGGCTCATTAGCAGAAAAATCTCTCCCTGGAGGGAAAACTGGTGGTGGAAGAGATAAGAAACAATGCCCTACAGTTGGCCTATTAACAAAAGGCACTCGCCTTCCTCCTCCCAGAGTAAAGAAGAACAATGCTTTCAGAAGATGAAAACAGAATACACATTTTTGTTTTCCATAACCCAAGACAAACAGGTTGCTCAGGGCAGTGGTGGAGTCACCATCCTTGGAGGCATTTTAAAGATGTGTAGATGTGGCACTTGGGGACATGGTTAAGTGGTGGGTTTGGAAGTGCTGGGTTAATGTTGTACTCTTAAAAGGCTTTGGAGGCTTTTCCAACGTAAACAATTCTATGTGCTGAGGTATGGGGGGATTATCCCATGCCAAGCAAAGTGAGTGAGCTGGTTACACTTACAGCAGGAACTGAGGGATGCCCCCAGATACAGCCCTCCAGGCATCACCCTCTCACTATCTGTCTCCAGCTGCTTTCTGCTTCTCCAAAGAATCACAGATTCATTAATGTTTGAAAAGATTTCTGAGATCAAGTCAAATCACTTGTTTGCATATTACTCTAAGAAAGTGGAAGATCTGAAGCAAATTTCATGAGTATAATTCCTTCCACACTATTGATGAAAGTAAAAGCTCTTCTGTGCCACCTCATATGCCACCTCATCTCACAGCCAACAAGGAGCTCCCCACATCTCCATCCAGCTCCCAGCTGACTCCTGCATCCATGTGCAAAACCCAGACACCACATGGATTGGCAGGCAATCCTGGGGTACCCGAGCTCTGCATCCAATGAGCAAATCAACCTCTATCAATAGTTTGACTAGGTGCACAGCTGATGTAATATTGGTAAAGTACAAGGAAACACAAGATTCCAAATTCCTCCCATGCACCCTCCTGCACTGCAGAGCTGCCACATGGCATCACAGGGCCTCCACCAGCACTGCTGTCCCACTGCAAGTGTGGTACAAATTACCATGGCAGGCAACCACTCTGAGGAGGAAGGGCTGCTGCCTCTCAAAAGGTACTTGAGTAATTTATTTTGATAAGTGAAGCTTGGTTTTAATCATCGATAATTCTTCTGAGCAAAGTGTCTTCGAGTAAGTGGGCTGTAGTCTGTTTTGTAAAAGTAATGAAGTTGGAGTAAGAGGAGGGCTCGCTGCAGTGTTCTGCTGTTAATCACTGCTAATCAAAGTTGAATAATCACTGCTAATAAAAGTGGATAAAATTATGGAATTTGCAGATAAGCAAAGTGTATATGAGTGAGGTTATTACAGATGAGATACTTTCACTTTGTGCTGAGAACAATTACAGCAAAGTACCCAAACCCTTGATTGTATTTTCCAATCCTACATACATTGTTTGTGCTATCTGGGCTCTGCAGTTACAACAAAGAGATTGGCTGCTCCCCAGAGTGAGCACTACAGTTTGTAGCCACTGAGGAAATGGGTGGAAAACAGATGCATTTTGGAGAAGAAAGAAGTACTCTTTACCCAAACCATGGCCAAGTCAAGAGAAGTCATCTTCATTAGAGCTTTGTGACTGTCATTTGTTTGCACCCATACAGCACCAGTGATGTTTGTTATCAGCTGATCTTCAGCCCTATTTGCAGGCACAGGCCACTCATGGGGCAAAACACCACATGACAGTACCCAGAACCCTTTATAAAGCACACAGCCAGTAGCAGAGACAGTGACACACACACACACACACACACACACACATGCGCGCGCGCGCGTGCGCGCGCTACTCTTGCTCACACAGTCGCCAATGTAAAGCAGTCCATTGCTCAGCAATGACATTGTATTCCTCCTGCAGTCTTACAAAGCTCTAAGACTCTCCAGCATCCCAAGAGGTAAATCAGCTCAGCTGTGGCAATACCAAAGTGGCAGTTTTCCTTGTTCCCAGGTGGGAATTGATGAACACCATATCTCCCCCTTCTCCAAACCCCTGGTCCTGTTTTAGCAACACTATCCACAGCTATAGCCATGGAGAGAGTGGCAATACTGGTGTTGAGGCAAGCAGGAATTTCTGCACCATTTATTATGAAAAAAACCACGTGACTTAGTTTCCCCAAGAGCTGTTGACTTCAAAGAGACAGTTTTGGTCCCAAGTTTACTTTTGAGGCATCCAAGCCATGGAAATGCAGTAACTCCCATGTGATGGGTTTTAGTGGCCAACACAAAATAAGAGGAGTGGTATTTGTGACAACCACTGGCAGGGAAACCCTTGCACAAAGGATGTTACCAAGAGGTCAGGAACATCACAAAATGGTGTAATTGCTGCTTTTTTTTTTTTTTTTAATTAAAACAATCTTTTCTATTAACACTAAAGAAATTTTGCTGAATTTTTATCTACTGTTTTGAAGGCTGTTGCATCATGTCATTACTTTAAATTTCCATATTTGTCAATGCAAAATGATATTCTGTCAACATCAAAATATCTGGAGAGCACTAGCTGACATTTCTGCTTGCAAGTGTGCTTGGGGAGTATTTCTACATTTATTTGCCTGGAAGAAATATGGTTTTAACTGACTCTTGAGTTGCTCACTTTTCAGAAGAGATTATCAAAACACTGGATGAGAAGCTCAGCACAAAGCTTGGAAGGAAACCAGAGGAGAATTATCCTATAAGAACTGATCTCATATATCAAATCAGACCTGCATGTAACAGCTGGAGTCATTGCTGTGCCATTTGTATTTCTTTGCATCACTTTATTCTTCAGGGAGTGGGGGGAAAAGGGCCACTTCTTCAAAGAATAGATGAGCCTGGCCACAAAAAGCTCCTCCCAGTTTGTTTCGCCTGGGAGAGCTCTTCCTCCAGCAAAGGAGGTTGGAGGGAGAGGCAGACCCTTCCTCAGGAGAACAGGCGTCCCGTGCTGCTCCCCTTGTGCCGGAGGGTTTGCACGGGCTGGAGAGCCCGGCCCGGCACTGCCCTCCCTGCCCGGGGCTGCCAAACAAGGCATGGGAGCAGCCCTGTCCCTACGCCGCCTTCCATTTCTGACACAAAAAGGGGAAAATACAATGTTGCACCAAGCTATTTTTCAACCAAAAGAGGGTTACTTTGTAATAAAAATAATTCTTTTCAAATCCTTTTAGTCACATTTTACTTCTTGTGAAGGAAAAAAATAAATATTAAGTTACTTTTTCTCTCTCTGAGGACTAGCAATCACGTTTACCAATTTCACTGAGACAACAGAGCATTTTCTCGCTCTGAAATCCAGCCTGTTCTTGCTATGGCTACCTAGTGCCAAAAAAGAGGAGGGAGCTTGGGGGGAAAATCACCTGTAAAGAATTAGGTAATGGAGTGTGAAAGGTCTCTGCTATTCAGGAAATACTTACCGTTGGATTTAATTACAGATTGCAACTAAAACCCGCTTCCCTTTTTTCTTTTTTTTTTTTTTTTTTTTTTTTTTTTTTTTAACTTCAGAATACAATAGCATGACATTTATTGAAGGTGGTAGCGTTGCAGCACTTGGGATAGTAAAAAGCCTGGAGAACTCTGTTGTTTACAATAAACTTTTAAAATATACTTTATACACAAGATTAATGAGTTTTATGGAGAAAGCATGTTTTATCGATGTGCATAAGGAAGTACCAATTACAGAAAGAGGAGGTTGCAAGGAGCAGTGCCAGAGAGCTGCTCAGGTGCCAGGGCTGTGCTGGCAGCAACACTCCCCAGCCACATCCTGGAAACAATCTGCTTTTTACAGCCCTGCAAACTCCCTCCCTGCTCCCAGCACAGGAATTGGCTTCAGCCAGTCCCTCACACATTTGGTCTAAATTGCATATTTTCCCCTCAGTATCTCAGCTGAGATGAGCGGTCCTGATACAACAGTATTAAGTGTCAAAAGAGCAAAAAACAACGTGCAAAGCCAATGCAACTCTGCATTTAATTTAGGCAGTGTCAAAGCAAGGAGCAGAAAGGAATGGTGATTTTTTTTTTGCACATTTTTATAAAACCACCAAATCTAGCTCATACTTGAGGCTCCTGTCCTAACCACCTTGCCAGAACCCATTTTTTCCCTCATTTCCTAACAATATTAAGTTAATCAGCAGTAAGGAAAAAAATCTAACAATATCTGCCTACATTTGAGTCACTAATTATACATGGCAATGTCAAAACTTTTGCTCTGCTGTGCATTTAATTTGCCCACTTTGGAACAAGACATTAGGAATTTATTTCTAAATGCATTGATTAAATTGGGTCTCTGCTTTTGCAGCCAGAAATACAACAGCTTTCCTCTCTGTGTAGGTAATGAGGCATCCAACGCCCTGGAATTCATATAAAAATTTGTATTCCATCATAATTATCTCCAGTCATTGTCCATAATAAAACAATTTGTTATAGATCAAATACTGTGCATACAGATACATGGATTTGCTATCAAGAATGTCTCAAACTCACAAAAGGGAATAAAACTCTGAGTCCAGGCAAAAAAATCTGTTCCCCAGAAGGTGTTATCCTGTCAGTGCTATGGGGTAATTTACAGGATCTGCCACATTTAGGAGCCTGTGGCTTTACTTTTTTTTGGCTTTTATGAGCTAAAGAACAAAAGCATGGTCACTGGAGAGATTGTTTCCTTTCTGCACTAACATTAGGGAGGGAGACAGAGAGAGACATGGCAAATAAGTGCTCTGCTGTACCCTGAAAATTAAAATACAGCTGGATTATGACTAACGATATCAGCTTTTGCAGGGCTCATAGACTCCCAACACACAGCCACAGGCACAGAGGACTTGTATCCTCAGCATTTAACCAAACAAGGAATTGGAAATGTTTTCTTGCCTTTTTTGCTTATTGATTTGCTTTTTAACAAAGCAAAAAACTGCTCCCGTTCATGCAGAGCACAGTGGAAATCAGCAGTAAATTCTTCTGCTGATACATTTGTCTGCAAGGAAGCTGGGCTCAGTGAGGTGCCAATGCCAGTGGAGTAGCATGAAGGCAGATTTTTCCCTTCCTCTGTGTTACAAACAATAAAAATTCAGGTGATAATTTACTCCGCAGTGCAGCACCCAAAGCAGGAGCACAGGTCCTCCCATTGCTTAAAAAGCACACACATGAGGGATAAGGAAAAATAAAATTGAAGGCATATTCAATTTCAAACCTTTTGTTTTGACAGGTTATAATTGTAAAACAAGGGGGGGAAATCAGATTTCAAATTCTGCCTGCACTTTTTATACATCTGCACTTTTGATTTATTCAAGTTACATGGGAGCAGAAGAGGCAATGTTTGCCTTTATGCCTCTGAAATGAAGAGACAAAACCTTATTTTGCAATTATAGCAAAATATGTAGGCTAAAATAAGAAAGTTTCCCATTTTTTAAAATTTTATTTCCCCTCTCTGTTTCCCGCAAAAAAATAATAAATTTTACATTGCAAGTCTATTCTGGAGCAAAATTATATTTGTTGTGGAAAGGGAATTTAACCTGATAAATCAGCTTTCTGCAGCTCTTGATTGAACTGGTTCATGTTAACAACTGAATGAGTTTTCTTTACCTACATATTTTTGTTAACTGGCTTAATAAATTATGGCAGATCTTTAAAACACAATCAGAGCTGTACAGGGCACAGCCAAACAGGGCAGCAGAAGGTAAAGGCACAATATTTTAGTGCTTTCAATAGGAGGACTGTAGTATTTTTTTTATTGTTGTTATTATCATAATCATGAAATGAATCGTTGAAATCTAATGCTTTTTAGTGGTCATTTTTCAAAGTAAACTGCAGAAACAGAAGGAAACCTTTTAAATCCAGAAACTATTTTGAACCAGTCAGTTGGAAAAACTAAATTAGAATATGGTACTAATATACTCAAATAATGGGGTAATTTAAAATTGCAGCAAAACTGCAAGAGGAAAATTAGATATTCAACAAATGACTTTTTCAATTAAATTCTTTGGGATAGTTTATGGTATTAAAGTCTCTCTTCTTCTTTCCACACTTTTTTACAAAGCATTTGCTATCAAAACATCAACGACTTTACATTTCTTGGGAGGTGGCTGATGGGATCAAAATGCCATTTCTTAAACCAGAGAACAAACCAGGTTCGTGCACTGCAGTTTTGTAGGTGTTGTTATTAAATGATGGATGGATAAGACAAGTGTACCCTATTGTGAACAAATTGTGAGATACCAAAGGGATAGTCACTTAAAAATAATACCATTTTATTTATATTTTAAAAGTAAATTTCACAATTTTGTATGAATAGTTGTATTTAGGTATCTACTGCATTTAACATTGTTGCAGAAACCTAAACTAGATATGTAGATTCTGCTTTTTTTAAATTGGGATCCATAGAAAATACAAACTATTTAGCCACATGTATCAAAATTATTAATGTAACCTCAGCTATTCAGTTGACTTGCATTATGCATTATATGATACAATAAATTAGGTAACATAACAACCAAAAAATAAGGCTTAAGGTCTCAGTACAAATTAAACTATAAAACATCGTACTCAGCGCTTGAAAACACCCCATCTTTCATTTCTAAATTATTTAAAAACTAATAAAGGTGGTTTCGAAAAATAAGGAAAACAAACTTATTCCAATTTGGTGTGAAAAATAATTGAATCTGACAATTTTATGAAAGGACTTTGTCTAAAAAGAGCTACAAAGCACAAATAGAACACAGTGATTACAAAATATCCATAATCATCTGACTGGCATTTTACGTGCTAGATGCTTGTAAAAAATGGAGATTATAAACTGAGCACCATAAACCCCCACATAGTGAAGAAAAACCCCCAGACTCAAGAACACAATTGTGCTGCACCCTCCCTGTGCTGCAGCCTTTCGCTGCGAGGCTTTTAACCAAATCTGGCTATAGGACAGGAATGGAAAATGGATGAAATATAGGTTTGTTCTGCTCGTTCATCCCTTTCTCATAGCGGTGCGAGAAGAGACCCTTGGGGTCTTGTTTGACACAGGGCAGAACTTCTTCCAGTGCCTGTGCCTTGTCCTGGTCACAGCGCTGGGCTGAGCAACCCATAAATGAGGCTGTTTGCAACTAAAGCTGGTTTCCAAAATGGAGAGTGGGGGTGACACTGTCCCTACCTGTGCCCTCCATTTCATCCCATGGCCAGCTAAGGAGAAATCCTCCTACATCCAGTAAAGGGAGAAATTAATTCAAAAAGAAACAGCCAACTTCTGTTTAAAAGTAGTGACAGAGGCAATGATGAATACTCCAGAAAAAGCAGACAGCACTTGAAGGATTTATGTAATTAAATTAATCTGGTGCTTATTCTCTAAAGTATCACTCCTGAATTAAGAAAATCCATTCAACCCAACTCTACATATAAAATCCTCTACAATTCTTTAAAAATTAACTGATGAGGATTAGGAAAAAAAAGACCAGAAGAAATCCCTAAAGCAGCCTCCCCAGCTGAATCAAAGTGTCACGTCAGAAGAGTGAAAATACTGGAAATTCACATAAACTTTGAGGACGAATTTTGTTGTGGTGGTTGTTTAGGAACTACACTAAGCAAGAAAGCTATAGTACAAACTGCCACAGTTTACAAAGGTAAACTACCAAAACCAACACCACTTTTTTTTTTTTTTTTTTTTTTTTTTTTTTTTTTTTTAATACCTTGGTGCCCCCTTTTGGTCTATACAGTTCAAGGCATTTTTCCCCATTTAAAAATTTAATCATAAAAATACAGTAACTTTTCACCAGTGAAGTCTTAATTGAGAATCTCATGGCTGCTCCATCTTAATGATGGTCCACTGTCCCTGCAATCGATTTAGCCCCTGTGAACACGCATGAGTAGCAGCTAAGGTCAAAGGAATGGGCTGATTTCCATTAGAAAAAATTGCTCCAGTGCAAAATTCTGCTTTATATAGTCATCTTGATAGACAGTAGGAAAAAAATTTAAATAATAAAAAAATATAAAATTATTTAAAAATAGAAAAAGGGGAAAGGAAGGAAAGGGGAAGGGGAAGGGGAAGGGGAAGGGGAGAGAAGAGAAGAGAAGAGAAGAGAAGAGAAGAGAAGAGAAGAGAAGAGAAGAGAAGAGAAGAGAAGACCCATTAATTACCTTTGCTACAGTACACTCAATGGGGGAAGGCTGAGGCAGGTGTGTAGATGACAACTTTGCCTTGCTACATTTGCATGTGAAACACTGAGGAGAGGAAAGCTCCCCAGCAAGTGGGAGGCTGTGCTTGGGTCCAGGTTCTTGGCATGCTGCTAGCATCCAAACCTCACCAATCTTTGAGAAGAAAGCAAAGTTTGAAACATATTAATTAGGCCCAAAAAAATAAAAAACAAGAAGTCTCATCCTGATGACTTTCATATTGCGGTGCTAGTAATTATGCCACAGAAACAAGATCTTTCCATGTTCAACATCACTGTGTGAAGATGAGCTTACTTCCAGCAGGGATATTGAGTCCTGCCATCTGAAGGGCCAATCAAGTGTGAAGTACAGTATAGTTTTAGACTCAATTGAAAGGAAAAAGCTTGACTACTAGTTCATAGCATGACAACTTTCATGGATTAGCTCAGACCCTATTCTACTCTGTGAAAGGGCAGCACAGCATGAAGACAGTTTTCACTGCATTAAACTTTAATAGCTGAGTGGGGAAGCCAAAGCTTCCTTTTGGTCTCTATAGAAACAGTATAGCCAAAATTTGAGCCAAAATTAAGATTCCTTGGTTTCAGTCCTGTATTTACCCTCCAAGATCCCTATTCACAAGAAGACTTCAGACTATATATATCGATATAGATATAGATATAGATATAGATATAGATAAACACACATATATAAAAAGAAATAATTATAGAGAAAACTACATACATGCTTCTGCAAGCCATTTTTCCAATGGAAGATGAAGTGAGTTAAATGCAATTAATTAATTCCCCAGAGCCCTGCAACTGCTCTCCAGTGTCTCCAGAGTCATGGAAAGAAGCAGTGGGTGCAGAGAAGCACCCAAGGAGGCGTCACCAGCACTCACTGGCATTTCCCTCCTATCTCAGCTGCAAAGCTGTGCACCCTTCATATCACCATCCCACCAGAACCCTCACGCCTTTAGCATCCTCCAGAAAGCTGGAGATTTTATTTAGGCATCAGCTCTGTTGTCTGGGTTTTTGCTGTTCTCCTCTGTCTCTTTAAGGAGTTTACTGAAGTTCCATTTTTAGCCTTCTGTGTTTACCTTTTGCAATGGAGTCAGATACAATTTTGCATAAACAACCTTTTTTGCTATTGTAACCATCTAACAATGTTTACATTCTTCTCATAAGGAGGAGACTGTTGATGGACTGTTGGGTTGCCCAGTGTGGTTGAAGATTTTCTTCCTCCAATCCATGGTCACTGCTGGAATTTGATAAATGTTGAAGTTGTAAATAAACCTCCTCTTTTCTGCCTTGGACATCGCAACGTGTGGGTGTCATTTCTTTGTGTCATGTGCGACACAGCTCCCCAAGTAAGGCATTGCCTCCACTATCTCCATAGGGAGTGCTGTGTTTTGGCTGTTGATGCCAGAGGCTGATGGAAACTTAACCTGCAGTGGCAGAGGACAACAGTGTTCAACCCAGCAGTAGAAGTTCCCCATCTGCATTTTAAGAAAAGCACTCTCATGATGAAATTAAGTTCTGAGAACAAGGGAAAAAAACACACTCCCACAACAAACTCTTCCCCCACTCCTCTTGCCCAGCCCTTGTGGAGAGTGCAGGTGGGTTCCTGCAGGCATTGTGCCCACAGGACACGGGGCCAGCCTATGTCACACTGGGTGTGCCCATCACACAGGGGTGCAGAGCTAACAGAGCCAGGTCCTCCACAGCATTAACCTTGTTCCTTGTTTCACACTTGGCTGTGCATTTCCTAGCTACAGTTCCCAGCAAAGATTACCCCTGTACACCAACATGCAGGCAAACACATTTTCTCTTCCCACCTCTCACACATCCTCTCTTTGTAATCCTTTGATCAGTACTGTAGGACTGAGGCTGGGCATCCCTCGGGTGTTACCTGCAGGTACACACACCACGCCCAGTCCTGTTCAGGTTTGTTCCTGTTCCACCTGTCCTGTCCAGGTTTGGCACCTGTGCCTGGGCACTGGCAGGGGCGAGCTGGCTCCCTCCATAAACTTGGCTGGGCCACAGATGCCTTTCTCCCCCTCTTCCCTCCCCGCACCATCAGGATGTATGAGTGCCTCCTATAGAGAGTCTACATTTCACTATAATGCTTCTATCCTCCCTTTCTGAAGCACTAATCCTGACTCACCAGAGCCAGAAACTTGCCTTGCATGGCCAGAGAAGTGATTTCCCCACCCCCTCAAGCCCCGCCCCCCCTTTGGGTCTGAAGTTAATCCAGCTCTGGGCAAGCTCTCTCCACAGCATCCATGCTATCAGAGCTGTGAATTTCTGCACAGATGCAGGTTTTGATGAGGTTTTGATGTTAAGACAGGGCCATCCCTGGGGTTCTAACAACCCTGATCAGCCCTCCTTGGCCATGCAGAGACCCAGGATCAGCCCAAGGCCATCTCCTACTGAGCAGGGACCTGGTATGGGAGCATGAACTTCACCACAGGGATTGCAACTGGTTGCACATGGAGGGGTTGTGCTGCCCTGCTCATTTCTCCCCAAGGCTCTCCCAGGGCCCTGCTCTGCTGTGCCCTGAGAGTCCCACAGACCCTGGCATCACTCTCCAGGCCTCACCTCAGCAGCATTTCAGAAGGATCCAAGACTCCCCACAAGGCTAAGGAAAGCCTAACATCACCCATCCATCTTTTTCCAGACAAGCATTGTCCTAACCCCTCCCTGAATACTCTCTAATGTGTACAAGAAAACAGAATTTGCACATTACTTCATTAGGCCAGCATGGTTCAAAGCTGCTGTATCTTCTTTCTTCACTGTTGCAGAGTCACAATGTCCCAGGACCGACAGCTTCACCACTCTCCCAGTACATGCTTTCCACAGAAGTGCGAAGAGCAGCTTGCTGTGAAACACCCATCTCCTTTGGGAGCCTCTGTCCAGCTGTTCCCAGGTGAAAAGTGAGGTTCCGGGGCTACAAAGAGCAGCCAAAATCAATAGACACCTAGATGTCCTTAATAAATTTCAGTCGTAACCACATCCCATGTAGAGCCTTGCCTACTTGGGCATCACTTCACAGGTTGACTGCACAGGCCCAGTTTTCCAAAGTTCCCATCTGTGTGCTCCAAGAAATGCTGACAGGCACCTCACAGATGAGCAAACATCTGCACACAGGAGAAGAAGCATCAGCACCTGTCTTGGGTTATGGAACCAAAAATGTGTATTCTATTTCATCTGTTGAAAGCAGTTGGGGAGATGTTTTTTCTTTTATTATTCTGGGGGGAGGCGGGCAGGTGCCTTCTGATAATGGGCCAACTGTTAAAACCAGGTGGGGCAGTGTTTCTTCTCTCTTTCACCACCCATCCTCCCTCCAGGGGGATATTTTCTGCTAATGGGCCATTAAGGCTCACAAAGCCATCATCCAAAAGCAATCATCCACATTCCATCGTCCCATTGTGAGATGCTCCACCCAGCGGAGGGAGCCAACCATTCCTACCTAAATAAAAACTGAGATGCAGGAACATGAAGTATCTAGCTCCACTGGATTTCCGGAGTAAGACTGGACCCTTCTCACCATCACTGGACCCGTTTTCTACAGGATCATCTCTACTTCAACAGAACCACATCTGCCACTCCAGGAGGACTTACTTTTGGACTGCTTCCAACACCCTGACCAACAGGGTGTCAGGTTGTAGCTCTGACTCTGTCAGGGTTTTCCAGTATTGTGTTTTTGCTTGCTTGTTTGTTTTGGTTTGGTTTTTTTTCCACTACATTTGTATTGTTAATATTCCTAGTAAAGAACTGTTATTCCTATTCCCAAATCTTTGCCTGAAAGCCCTTAATTGCAAAATTATAATTTGGAGGGGGTGAGGGGTTTACTTCTCTATTCCAAAGGAAACTCTATCTTTCCCTGGCAGTTACCTGTCTTTCAAAACCAAGATAGCACCATTGCTGTGTGATAAACAAACTCACATTCCCTCCTGGAGGAGGTACCTTTGAACCAGCCAGGCCTGCTCAGGTACTCGCTGTAATTAAAGACAGTGGTGGCACTGGGCAGCTGCTGGAGATCTCAGCAGTGTGTTCAGGCTGGAGGAAGAGTTGCCTGGTCACAGTCCTCATGCTTCAGGCTGGACCACAGCCTCCAAAGCCATCTCCATCTGGAGAAGCCTGGACTAGCAGCAGCAATCTGGGGAAAAAATCTGTCTTTGGAAAGCAGTGCCTTTTCTTGCCCCCTGGTAAAAGGGATGAAATCCCTGTGGTCTCAGCATCAACAAAATTGCCTTTGATGCTCAGACCCACTCATCATTAGGACTGTAAGCAGAAATTAGAGAGACATGCTTATGGTTAAACACTATTTCCTCTGTTAGTTAAACACTGCCTACTTTTCTCTCCATTAGGAACAACATCTCCAAAGCCCTGGGGTGTAATAATAACCCTGAATGGAGACTTTTTCCTTTGTGCAGTGCTCAGCTATGGAGGGAAACAATTTGCAGTTTAAATTATTTCCTTTCAACAGATTTGAGAGTCATGCTGCAGTAATTACACACACACTGGACAGGTCCTGTACCCCCCAGTCACTTCCTGAGCAGCTAAATATTTTTCCAAGGCTTGGATCAGGTCCAGTGCACCAAGACCATTTTTGCACAGGACAGAAAGACCAAAATGTGGTCCATGGGCACACACTGACAGCTCAATCGATTGCTGGGCTGCTGCCATGGACAGTCATGTGCATGGGTGGATGAGTCAATGCTCTTATTTAAACCTGCTCCCAGGGCCCTCGGGCCCTACATGTGTCACTGTGTTAGATGCCATTGATGCTGCAGCAACTTCCTTGCAGGACATCAAAGTATATTGGAGCAAACCCCTCATGTGTGAAGGGAAAGCCAGCCTTTTGCACTGAGGAATCTCCTCTATTCAGCCCCAGAGAGGTTTATGTTTGGAGTCAAACCAGATGGACATCAGCATGGCCAAGCCCTACTTGGGTGGGGACACCCTCAGTGCCAGAGCAAAACAATGGTGACAGCCAGCCTGGACATGCCACTGCCACCCAACCCCATCCCTGGGCAGACATGGGGAGAGGAGGATTTGGGAGCTGACAGCAGGAGGCAGGTTTGCCTCTCTGCAAGCACCCAAAGGGGAAGGAGCCCAACTAGGCTCATGCAGGACAAGTCAAAGTGGGCTGTGCCATCCCCAGAGCAGGGACATGATGCTGGGAAAGCCCAACTTCTCTGTTTCTCCAGCCAAAGCAAAGGCAGTGCCTGCTCAAGGCAGCTCTGCCACTGGCCTGGCTCAGCAGAGATGTCTGAGAGCTAACACCACCCAGCACTACACAAGTTCTGGGAAAATCCCAGAATGGCTGATTACGGCCATGAACTGATCAGTGCCAGCTGCCACAGGCACAGGAAGGCAGTGGACCTCACTAGAGGAATGATTGCATACATCTTGCATCTCCAGGTACACTGCAGGTCTTGGTTTGATGCCGTGAGACCCTGCACTGTCTCCAAGGAGACCTCTGTGCCAGATATGAAACACTGTTGGAAGTCTCACTCTGTTTCAGTTTCTCCTCTTCATTCAGCTGCAGGTTCCTAAATGGGTCTTACTCTGATAATCCTTTTGTCCAAGGCACATCTGCTTCTTGTGTTCTCTGTTCGATCTGCAGCCCAGCCTTCCCCACGGTGGAATCATCTAAAGAATCTCCCACACTTTTTGCTGCCCAATTTTTGCAGCATTTGAGGCATAAACTGTTTGATAGATACTGAATGGTTGCCTTTGTTTCCCCCAAAAGGTGCTATTTTGTTCACAAACACTCCAAGGAACTCAGCAGTCTCTTTTCCTACATCTCTTTTCATCATTTTAACACAAAAGCAAAAGCTTTTGAAATCCCCATTTCATGTTGGTACATTAAGTATCTGAATTCCTCCCACGTGTGAGGCCTGAGTCAGAACATGAACTCACCCCAAAAACCTCAAGTTTGCAATTTAGGTATTTTACTTTGATGCGTTATTTAAATATACATTTTAGTTATTAATTGAGACAGCTTAGCACTGTAATTTAATAGCCAAACCATGCATTGGGACAGATCCTCACCTGCTACAAATCCAGGCTGCTCCCATCCCAGCACCTCAGCTTACCTCCTCCTCCATCCTCCACTCCTACCAAAGCACCTCATTAAATTATTTCAACAAGCTTCTCTAATTGGAGTTCAAAGAATTCAGCTAATGAAATATTTAAACATTTCTGTACCCAAAATTAATCAATTTAGAAAACATCTGGAGAAAACAAAACGATAGTTTTATGGAAAATCATGCTTTGCAATGAATCTCTGGAGGAAAAATTGTGCCCCTGCTGTTTAATTTAAGGAGGAAACGATCACCCATTACTTTTCTTCATTTCATGACAAGTGGGAGATCTCTACATAAGTTTTACCCTCTTTGTCTCTATATTTCCCAACCTGTTTAGTTGCAGTCATCGTTCCTCCAAGAATGATGATTTTTCTGTTCCTAGCCCAGATGGGTCCATTCTTCCTCAGTGTGCTGCTGCACCAAGAGCAGAGCAAAACCTTATCCATGGCTTCTCCATGTGTGGAGAGAACCCCTGTAGAAGATAGTGTCGACGAAGGATGTTGGGACAACAGGCAGGCTCTTTAGAAAATGCTGTTTATTGCATAATGATGCAGTCATGGGTTGGGGGTAACAGAGCCAAGCCTATAGCTGTCAGCATCAGCTTATAGGCAAAACCTGAAGCCACTTTAGTTCTGGTTACAATGCATTATATAGTTTTCTTTACTAAGCATCTTAATACATATCAACCAATCAGTATCATACACAATACCTTTACATTTACCTATAGCCTATCACAACTATTATTATTATCATATTATGGTTAGTACTATCCAATCACATCAAGTTAGTATGTTACATTTTAAGCTTAAAGTTGTTTTTCTTGCAGTGGAAAATTCTTAGACCTTTTTACTACTTGGCAAAAACATGCTTTTGTTTGCCTATGATTTTTCTCTTTACTTGGTAAAAACATGTTTTTGTTTGTAGACAACTTATCCTTTGTTCTTAGCCATAAAAGTTTCCTTCCAGCCTTTGTTCAGTAACAACTACCTCAGCAATCCCTAACTTAAACATTTTTTATTCTTCTATATTGAACCTTCCTTCCATCTCTATTCTGCTCTCAGGTTCCACATTCAGAGAGCTTTCTGCCAAGCATACATATCTGTGACACTTTCTTGTCAAACTTTCATCTTTCCCAACAAGCCCCAAGCAAAATCACTCTTTCTTGCTCATCTCCTGTCTCACTGGGACTAGAGATTGTTCCTCCTCAAATGTCCTTTAATCAAGGTCTATGCTGTGCGTACAAAGTTTAACAGATGGGTGCAAAGGAGCAATGTGCATCATCTGAGGCAAGTAGAAAGGGGATGCTATATCCACCCTGGTAGATGGGAAGAGTGTTCAGGAATAGGACTATGGCTCAGGTTGGCACAAGGAGGGAGCAGCTGTCGCAACCGACACAAGAACTCACACCTACACCTTGCGATGTCCAAGGTGGAAAGAAGAAAAAACTTTATTTACAGAATCAGCATTTATCGAATTCCAGCAGTGATCATGGATTGGAGGAAGAAAATCTTCTTCTCCATCCACACTGGACCATGCAGCAGTCCGTCAACAGTCTCCTCCTTTATGAAAAGAATGTAAACATCTCTAGATTTCACCATAACAAATGGCTTGTTTATATGAAAGTGTATCTGACTCCAAAGACACAGAAGGCTAAAAACAAGACTTTTACAAACTCCTTAAAGGAGACAGAGGAGAACGGCAAAAACCCAGACAACAAGCAGCCCTGGAAAAACTGCAGCTGTTGGGGTGCTTGCAGGGACTCACCTCTGTGCCCCCAGATCCTGGGAGCACTACTACAGCCACAGATGGGGATTTTGAGCACTCAAATCCAAGATTCCTGATGAATTTGGAGTGTTGAATGGGGAGTTTCGAGGTGTTGAGTGAACTGCAGGGAAGGCAAGCTGCTGCACCCAGGTGGATCAGCCCTGCCCACAGCAGGGTACAGTCCCAGACTGTGCCCAGGGGTACAGTCACCTCTGCTCAGTGGAATCTCCTACATATCACCACTGGAGCTCTTAGAGGGAAAAATTAGAAGACCACATGACCTGCATCCATTCAACAACAACCTACTTCATCCTGGCCCCCAAATAAATCCCTGTTTATCCCAACACACGAACAGAAGCCTGGATCAGCCACACCCATCCCACAAGCACCAGTTTAACACATGTCCTTTAGCATTTCAGGCAGCTACCTGATGAAGATCTCTGATGTCCACCAGGAATTGGTAAAAATGTTGAAGGTGATCAGCAAGCAGCTCCCTGGCATTTCCCAGGGTACCCATGTTATCCCTCCCTGTGCATGCACTGATAGCCAGGAGGAGCTGCTGTCTGCAGTGCTGGAAAAGCAGGGGCTGTGGAAAAAAATAGATGCTGCTGCTGCTGCTGGATACCCACAGAGGAGCCAGCGGGGTGATTTATTATGGCTGTGCTTTGGGTTGAAGTCATATGCTCTCCAAACCATCATTAACTGCCATGCTGAAAAAAAAAAATAAATAAATTACACTAAACAAAAGCCATGGGGCTGCCCCAATGTGATGCACTTTGTGTTATTACCCAGCACAGCACGAGGGTTGAACCTCACGGGCTGGAGTCACTCATCATGTTCACCAGCACCAAATTCTTCCCCCCTAAATCTCCTGTCTTTCATTTCTGCTCCCTGGGTTGCCAACAGCAAAGAGATCCCTGTATACAGGAGGGTTCGATATCTCCAGGAGATGGAACAAACCCCCACCCTGGGGAGCACTTCCATTTTGTCTCAGTGGTTGTAAAGGAGGGTTGCTATTATTGCTGCCTCTTCATCTGCCCTCGGCCCCCATCAGCCACCCGTGTCTGGTGCTGATCAGATATGATTTGCTCATCCTACACACACACACACACACATACACTCACCAAAAGTTAAGGCAATTGCAGCAAACATTTCTCTACCTGCAATGAATACTGGGATGCCCACAGCACCTAAGAAACTGGTAAATTAGCTGCATGAAGTGAAACTGAATTTGGTTTCCTTTCCACAAAACCATGAAGATATTTATATATAATTTATCTTTCTAAGTTGTCATGTGGCAAAAGGCCTCTCACTGTGAGGCAAGCTTCTCTTCCTACTTAGAGAGAATTACACGATTAGAGACCTGAAAAGTTGTGAACAAGCATTGAAGAAGAAAAGGTTTCCTCTTAAAGCCTTAATGAAGTGGGTTCATTCCTCCTCCAACATCAACTTAGCCTTGTGTAGTTTGTTTTCACTCTGGTTAATCACTGACCAAAGCTGTAGTGCGGACCACCAGTTTCCAATAACCCATAAAAGGCAGATCAGAAGCTATTGTTCTTTTCTGTAGGGCTTAGCAGACAACAGCTGAATAAACCTGTTCAAAGTCAGAACAGTCAAGGAGGAACAGAAGCCCAACCATCGGCTGCAGGGAATCCTGAAAAGGAAATTCAGTAATTATGACATAATTGATAGCATGCACGCAAATACACCATGTGGACCTGGTACAATCTCGGGTAGTTAAATACAGAGCAATTACCTGGTTGCAGTTAGAGAAAGTGATGTTGTTGCAAAGGAGGAATTTGCACCTGCTTGCTCCCCGTGGATGCTAACACTTGGTGGATGCTCCTGGAATCCTGTGACTGCAATTTTGGGAAAAATCTTTCCATGGGGCAGAAGAGGTGAAAAAGGGAAACCCATGCAAGTGAGTGTTTGGAAACAGCACCCCTTAAAACTGTGAGAGCTGAGCGAGAGGTGGGAAGGGCTGGAATGTGCTGGGAAAATACAAAGTGGCTGCTCATGGTGAAGGATTCAGGGAAGTATGAATGCAGCCTCCTAAGGGAGGCCCATTTGGTCTTGTTTCATTTGGATTTGCAGCACTTCTAAACATGCACAGGGGGTTCTTGGGGTGCAAGAGGGGTCTGATGCCATAGAAGTTCATCCCTGTCCCATAACCACCTACCCAAAAGGAAGTTTTGCAATAACATAACTATCCCCTGAAATAAAAAATCGTTAAGTGAAGCATTGAGATGGTGTTTTTGTTCCAAATTTGCTTCTACCCCTTCCCAAAAAATCATGTGAGAGACTCCCTTGCGGCTGTGCCCCCTCCAGTTCACAGCAATGACTCCGTCAGCCCTTTCTGCTTTGAGACACTTCTCAAGCCCCTTCCCAAGCAGGGTCCAGCTGAGGGAACAAGCCTACTATAGCAAATTTAAAGAAAGGGTAAACCAACTGCATAACAAGACTGAACAGAGGCACTGGTGATAACATGATGAGGAGGGACATGTACCTTCCAACCCACGGAGTAAGGTCTAGTTCAGCTGCTTGTTCCCTGCCCCAAAATCTTTGAAGCCCACTTGAAAGTGCCTCATCCCCTCCACCCCTGCACCAGTGCCAGCACCCAGGGTGAGATCTCATGCTTTTATGGTGGGAGGGGAGGCTTCTCATCCCTGTGTATGAGAGGGGACCCTCCCCACTGTCCCTTCCCAAGGCAACTGACAGCACCAGGCTCCCTCCATCTGCTCCAGCAGCTCCTTTTTCCTGCTGAGTGTCATTTCTATTCTCCACACTGCTGACAGCAAGCCCTGTCTGAGCGCTGCTCTCCAATACACCCAGGTGTCTTGGTTTGAAAAGACAGGTATCTGCCAGGGAAAGCTGGAGTTTCCCTTGGAATGGAGAATGTAAACCCCTCACCCCCTCTAAATTAGAATTTTGCAATTAAGGGCTTTCAGGCAAAGATTTGGGAATAGGAATAACAGTTCTTTACTAGGAATACTAACAATACAAATGTACTAGAAAACAAAACCACCCAACCAAACCAGCAAACAAACAAACAACAATTTTGGAAAACCCTGACAGAGTCAGAAGGAATAACCTGACACCCTGTTGGTCAGGGTGTTGGAAGCAGTCCAAAAGTGAGTCCTCCTGGAGTGGCAGATGTGGTTCTGTTGAAGTAGAGATGATCCTGTCGAAAAGGGTCCAGTGGGTGAGAAGGGTCCAGTCTTTCTCCGGGAATTGGGTGAAGCCAGATACCTTGTGTTCCTATGTCTCAGTTTTATCCAGGTAGGAATGGTTGGCTCCTCCCACTGGGTGGAGCATCTCACAATGGAATGTGGATGTACTGCTTTGGGGAGTCTTAATGGCCCATTGTGAAAAGAGATAAGAAACACTGCCCCACCTGGTTTTACCAGTTGGCCTATTATCAAAAGGCATCTGCCCCCCCTCCTCCCAGAGTTACAAGAGATAAAGAAAAGCGTCTCCCCAACTGCTTTCAGCAGATGAAATAGAATACACATTTTTGGTTCCACAACCCAAGACACCAGGGCAGGACTTGCCTTCACCACTACCTTCCCTATGCAGCTCAGTACCAGCTTGTCTTTCAGCTGAGGCAAAAGGATTTCCAGCATCACTGAGAGCTATCCAAAAATAACTAGCAGGACCCATCCCAGTGAAGGTAGATGCCAGGCTCTGCTCTTCCCCAGGGGATGATAGAGTGAGGCTAATGGGAGATTTATGACACTTGTCCACACAAAATTTGTGGTTTCAGGGAAAACAGTAGCCCTGAGGGGAAAAGCAGGCACCAGGGGGACAGGGTGAAATCCCTGTGGGGAGTTGCTCTGTAGCAGTGCAGGCAACAGATTTTGGAGATCTCTTGGGAGAAACATGGCACTGCTTTGGTTTTGGTGGGGGTAAGAAATAAGTGGAAAGGTTCAGGGAAAACCAGCAGGAGTCAAAGCAGCTGTTCTCTCACCCCATTTCTTGCCTGAGATAAAGCAAAATAAGTAAGTGAAACGTGTGGGTAAAAATAAAGATTAAAGAGTAATAAGCAGAGGCTGATGAACAGCAACAAAGTGGCTGGAAAAAGGATTTGTTGCTGCTGCTGCCTGGAGCAGGGAGGGAGGGAGGGGTCATGGGGGAAGAGCCACGATTTGTTGAGAGCGCCACAAACTTTTAGACATAATTTTCTATTTTTCAGCAGTTTATTCCTCTCACCTGCATGTTCCATGGGGAAATACTGGTTGCTTTAATTCTAACATTTTGAGTGGAACCCATTCACGAAACTTTCTGGCTGTGCGATTCAAACTAGCCTTCTCTTTCCTCTTTTTGTTCTCACAAGAAAATCAATTCACTTGAAGAGCCTCTTAATCCCATTTTTGCAATCAACAATTGCCACTTGTATATCACTCTAATAGATTAAGAAGTGGGATGATGCGGTTGTCTGGTCTAATTCAACCCTATTCAGGTAACTGCAGCCCGAGGCACTTTGTAGTGCCAAGTGTAGAGCTCTACAGGAAGACTTTTGCTATCATAATTTCCTGTGGAGCTATGCACTGCCCCCACTGAGTAGCCTGAATTACTTTGAATTAGGCCCAACAACCACAGAGAGCAGAAATCCAACAAGCAACAATAACCAAGTCTTTGAGCATGACTTGCATGGGGTTTTTTTTTTTCCTCTTTTTTTTTTTCTTTACATCTGAACAGAAAGAAGGAATTTCAAAACGCGCATCTATTTAAATGACAGCAACCTGCCATAAATCAAGTGGGAAACAAAAGGGGAAAACAGTTTAAGTGAGAGAGAAGTTGAAGTGAAGGAAAAATTAATCAAAACAGTTAAAAAAAATTCATCATAAGAGCCTGTGAAAAAAAATTCAGGCCTACAGCACCTCCATGGCAACGGAGAACGAGCACATGTTGGATACCAAAATCATAAAAGGTTTGTTTTGCAGGAATGAAACAGAGACAGATGGATCCATGTTAGTTTTAGTTTATTTTTTAAAAACATTTCAGGCAATTTTTTCAGCCAGCATGCCCAACTAGTAAAGGAATACCTAGAAAATCATAAAAAAACTTTAGTGACAGTTTTGCAACATGCCCCCCAAAAAGAAGAAGCACCAGAGTGGATTTAAAGCCATACATATAAGGCTTAAAACCAAGATGTGACTTGAAAGTCATGCTGACATCGCATCAGGTAAACCAGGCTAACACCACTTTTCAAATCATAAAGCCAGCTCTACAAAGGAGTAATTCTGTGTGTAGAGAAAAAAAACCAACCCTGGCATATATTAAATTGTTGTCTGGTTCCAGAGAGTGAATAAATTGGACAACAGAGTTTAAAATATGCGTCTCAAGGGGTACAAGTTAAAAATGCTCTGGGTAGCAAAACTGATCTCAGGGGAGTGAAAAGAAGTTTCTTTCCTTTTCCTTTTTTTCCCCCCTCTTTTTTTTTTTTTTTTTTTTTTAATTTGTCATCATCCCTTAATTATTACCAACATGACAAAAAATGAATTAAATCTAAATAAATATCGAAAGTTTCTCTTCTTAAGAGTTTCAATCGCTATTCCTACTCTTTTACCTTTCTGTGTTCAGAAAATAAAAAGAACAAAGCAGGATCCCTACTGGTTCAAAACTACCAGAACAGACAAACAACAGAGCACAACTGTTCCCTCATGCATGCCTGGGATTAGGATAAAAGCAGAAAAGACTTCTGAGAAAAAGAAAACAACAAAAGAAACAGGAGTGCTGACAAAACTTTTTTCTTTCTATTGAGGCAAAAGAGAGAGAAAAAGGAGCCCTGCTAAGAGAAAGAGAGAAAGAGAGAAAGAGAGAGAGAGAGAGAGAAAGAGAGAAAGAGAGAGAGAGAGAGAGAAAGGGAAGGGAAGGGAAGGGAAGGGAAGGGAAGGGAAGGGAAGGGAAGGGAAGGGAAGGGAAGGGAAGGGAAGGGAAGGGAAGGGAAGGGAAGGGAAGGGAAGGGAAGGAAGGGAGGAAGGGAGGAAGGGAGGAAGGGAGGAAGGAAGGAAGGAAGGAAGGAAGGAAGGAAGGAAGGAAGGAAGGAAGGAAGGAAGGAAAAGAAAGGAGAAATAAAGATTAACAAACAGAAGTAAAAGGGTTTCACCTCCTGTTTTACTTTTTACTTCAAGCCCAATCTGGTCAGGGAAACAAGGTGCAGGAGGAGAGCAGGCCCTGCCCAGGGCACACTGGCTGCCAGACCATCGCTCCATCCTGATCTCCAGCCCTGTGGGCACATCCCAGAGCCCAGGCTGGGCTCTGCTCCCACTCTCCCCACCGGGGAGCATTCGCATCATGCCCGGATGCTCCTATACTCCAAATTCTTGAGTTTCTAAATTAATTATTAAATTTTAAAATCCAAGACAAACCAGAATTTTTCCAAAGGGCCCCAGAGGTCAAAGTGGCTAAGGAGGAAACAATTTAAGATCTTATAAACTCCAAACTTCAATCAAACAAGTCAGTCTCAGTTAAGGTGACCGACATTGCAGTTGAACATCAGCATCATATCACTGGTAGCTGCAACTCACCAAACTGAGATACACAGCACATTTGCACTGGGACAAGAAAGACCAAAAAAGTTTTCCCCAAAGCTTTTTGGGTTTCAGCAAAATTTGCCTGCTGAGACCCAAAGTGTTATAGGGGCACCAAAGGTGCCTGTGGGGTAGCTTGATCCAACACCAGCCGCTACACAAGAAGGGTCAATAACCTTGGGCTGCCTGTGACAGTTCACAAGGGTCTTACCTTTGTCCTGAATTCTCAAAAGTCCAGATCTTGCAAATGGTACCTTACTGGCAGTCCTTGAGATGTTCAGACAGAATCACAGAATCACAGAATTTCTAGGTTGGAAGAGACCTTCAAGATCATTGAGTCCAACCCATGCCCTAACACCTCAACTAGATCATGGCACCAAGTGCCACATCCAGTCTTTTATTAAACACATCCAGGGATGGTGACTCCACCACCTCCCCGGGCAGGCCATTCCAGTGCTTTATCACTCTTTCTGTGAAAATCCTTTTCTAATATCCAAACTATATTTCCCTTGATGCAGCTTGAGACTGTGTCCTCTTGTTCTGTCAGTTGCTGCCTGGAGAAAGAGACCAACCCCCAGCTGATTACAACCACCCTTCAGGAAGTTGTAGAGAGTGATAAGGTCACCTCTGAGTCTCCTTTTCTCCAGGCTAAACAACCCCAGCTCCCTCAGTCATTCTTCATGGGGCTTGTTCTCCAAGCCCCTCACCAGCCTTCCTGCCCTCCTCTGGACATGCTCAAGCATCTCAATGTCCTTCCTGAAATGAGGGGCCCAGAACTGGACACAATACTCAAGGTGTGGCCTCACCAGAGCTGAGTACAGGGGAAGAATTACCTCCCTGCTCCTGCTGGCCACACTATTCCTGATACAGGCCAGGATGCCATTGGCCACCTGGGCACACTGCTGGCTCATGTTCAGAATCCCAAGGTCCCTTTCCACTTGGGCACTGTCCAGCCACACCGCCCCCAGCCTATAATGTTGCAGGGGGTTATTGTGGCCAAAGTGCAGAACTTGGCATTTGGACTTATTAAACTGCATCTTGTTAGACTCTGCCCATCCATCCAACCGTTCCAGGTCTCTGCAAAGCCCTCCATCCTTCCAACAGATTGACACACGCTCCCAGCTTAGTGTCATCTGCAAATTTACTAATGAAAGACTCAATACCCTCATCCATGTCTGTCGCACATGACACAAAGATATGACACCCATATGTTGTGATGTCCAAGGCAGAAAAGAGGAGGTTTATTTACAACTTCAACATTTATCAAATTCCAGCAGTGACCATGGATTGGGGGAAGAAAACCTTCCTCTTCAACCACACTGGGCAACCCAAAAGTCCATCAACAGTCTCCTCCTTATGAGAAGAATGTAAACATGGTTAAATGGTTACAATAACAAGAAAGGTTGTTTATGTAAAATCATATCTGACTCCAATGCAAAAGGTAAACACAAAAGGCTAAAATAGAACTTGACAAAACTTCTTAAAGAGACAGAGGAGAACAGCAAAAACCCAGAAAAAATCTCACCCTTTTTCTGCTGAAAAAAAAAAAATGAACAATGTTAAAAAAGGAAAAATATGAACAATATTCAGTGTCCACTCATGGACGAATCATCAGAGTGGTCACTTGTGTTTTCTGCATCGGAGTCATCACCCAATGATTCACCCACTTGATGACTTTCAGTTTGGTCACAGCTTCCATTTTGCCTGTTGGCCAGATTCTGTCTCTGTGGTCACAGGTCAGGACGAACACACTTCGAAGGTACCCAGCGTACCCCAGTATCTGTGACTATGCTTGCATACCCATACCCCGAAGTGAGAAGGTCATAGGGCCCTTCCCACTGTTTGGTGACTAAATTCGGCACCTGAACCTTCGGTCGAGGCTGATATGTCTCGCCTGAACCCTGCCACGAGAAGCGATGATTCATAATGACAGGATTATTTGAGTTCTGCGGCACCGTAAGGTGTACAAAGCTTTTGCCAACCGACTGTGCAGGGTTTCACCCTGCATTCCCCTTTTTTGTTTTTGAAGAACCCGCTTCAGAGTACCATGAGCGCGTTCTACAATAGCTTGACCAGTTGGAGAATGAGGGATACCAAACTTGTGTGACACACCCCATGACTGCAGGAACTGCCGCACCTTCCGCGATGCCTAAGCAGGACCATTGTCAGTTTTCACAGCAGAATGTGCACCTAGAACGGCAAAGGCCTGCCTCCAGTGGGCAATGACATTGCGGGCCTTTTCTCCAGTGTGAGCAGAAGCCCACATCGCAGAGGAGAACGTGTCCACCGTGACATGCACATACTTGAGCCGGCCAAACTCGGCAATCTGGGTGGCATCGGTCTGCCAAAGCTCCAAGGCCCTAAGGCCTCTGGGGTTTACCCCTGCTGGCAAAGGCGCAGCAAGCACGTGACAGTCATCACACAACTCGACAATGCCACAAGCCTCAGTTGGCATCAAATGAAACTGCTTCTGCAAGGTATGCACATTCTGATGGAAAATCCCATGCGATGCCTTGGCCTGCATGAGCGTGTCAGGCTGAGGTGCTACCCACACTGGGTTAGCCAACTTGTCAGTCCTCGCGTTACCTTCCGCTACAAACCCTGGCAAATCAGTGTGACTCCTTACATGCAGAACATAGTACGGATGAACTCGGGCCTGGATCGCACCCCACAAGGTCTGCAGTAACTGAAACAGGGCAGGATTACTGACCTTCTTCAAAACTGAATAACCCAACCGCTGTGCGATGCCAGTCACATAGGCAGAATCCGTGACCAAACTGAAAGGTTCCTGGGAAAATTTCTCAAATGCCATGACAGCAGCCGTCAACTCAACCAACTGGGCTGACCCATCCTCATGACCTTCCGGGACCTGCCACTCAGCTCCATCCATCCAAGTAACAATGGCCTTTCCCGTTTTCCCCGAACCGTCAGTCGAGACGGCAGGTCCTTGCACTGGTTCCTGGCTATATTTGGGCCACAAAGAAATCTGTGTGCATTTTGCCACCTTCAGGAGCTCGTGGCTGGGCAGATGATAAGCAATCTGCCCTGAAAAGTTTTCCAGAGCACTCTGCAGGGACACACTGTTTGCAAAGCTCCAGTCAAAATCTTCCCGCTGTACCGGGAGTATGATCTTTGCGGGATCCGCACCCATAAATTGCAAACACTGTTGCTGGCATTTGACTATCATGCGAGCAATTAGCTCAAACAGTGTGGTTGCTGTCTTCTGCGGCTGATGGGGCAGAAAGACCCATTCCAAGATGTGCAAGGAATCGGAAAATTTTCACTCCATTGGCCGATGATACCTGTGGGATGCAAATCTGGAGTGGTAATGAACACAGTGACATCAACGGACAGATCAATGCGATGAACCTGGCAAGCAGAAACAGCTTGCTGAACCTCCTCCAGCACCTGACATGCCTCATGGCTCAATGTGTGAGGTGATTTTAAATCAGAGTCTCCTTTCAGCAAGTCATACAGAGGAGACAGCTGTGCATTGGTCAGTCCCAAGTACGGATGCAACCATGTGATGACACCTACCAATTTCTGGACACCTTTCATTGTCTTCACAGAATGCACAAATTGCACCTCCTGGTGTTGGATTGTCCGTTACAGAATTTTGACCCCCAAATACTTCCAAGGAGGTTGCTGTTGAATCTTTTCTGGAGCCACCTGCAGCCCATAAGAATGCAAGGCATCGAGCAACCGAGGCTGTATCCTCAGCAGCTCATCCTGAGTGGACGCAGCCACCAGGATGTCGTCTATGTAGTGATAAAGATGGGCATCAGGAAACTGCTTGCAAACTCCAGACAAGGCACGGGCCACATACGCTTGGCATATGGCTGGAGAGTTGCGACACCCTTGGGGCAGCACCTTCCACTGATATCACTGTGTAGGCTCGGCATTGTTAATTGCTGGCACCGAGAAGGCAAATTTTGGTCTGTCATCTGGATGCAAAGGAATTGTAAAAAAAAATTCTTCAAATCCACGATGAGGGCCGGCCAATCCGCAGGAAGCATGGTAGGCGACGGCATGCCCACCTGCAATGTTCCCATGCTTTCCATCATGGCATCGACCTTTCGGAGGTCTTGTAACAACCTCCATTTCCCAGATTTTTTCTTGATGCAGAAGACAGGAGTGTTCCAAGGACTGGTAGAAGGTTCCAGATGACCCTGGTCCAACTGCTCCTGCACCAAGTTTCGAAGGGCGACTAATTTGTCTTGAGGGAGGGGCCACTGGTTGACCAAGATGGGTTCATCCACCGGCCACCGTAAAGGAGGCGTAGGACACTCTGCGCCCTTCATCGCAGTGGCCCCCATCAAAAATCTGTCCTGATGCGCACCCCCCACACAGACAGAACATCCCTCCCCCAGAGGTTAGCAATAGTTGAAGTAAGATGAGGCCGAATCATGGCTGTCTGTCCCTCTGGGTTTGTGATCAACACGGGCCGCTGGCTCACGTAGCATTGTGTAGTTCCTCCCAATCCCGCGACAGGCATCTCCAAGGGGTCCAGGGGCCACTCTGGGGGCCAAGCAGCAAGGGAGAGTATCTTGATGTCCACACCGGTGTCAAGAAGCCCACGGAGATGGCTCTCCGGTGGCGTCGCACCAAGGATAGACAGGGTACACAGCGTCTCGGGACCTTCCTTGGTCAGGACAGCAGTCCAGTGAACTTGAGGCAGCCCAGTGGATCCGAAGCTGCCGTCTCCCTGCGATCGGTCAACTGTCCTGCGAACAAAAGACTTAAAGGAGACAAGTTGAGCAATTTGTGTCCCTTTCCGGATAGTGAGAGCGGGGGTGGGTGTGGAGACCATGGAAGAAATCTGTCCTGTGAAATCTGCATCAATGACCCCCATGTGCCCAATAATGCCCTGGATGGTGGCACTCGACTGCCCCATAACAAAGGCACTCATGCCATCACCCAAGGGACCAAAGGCATCCAGAGGGACCTTGTGTATTTTGCAAGATTCTAAAACAACTGTTGCTGCTGTGCTGATGTCAACACCTGCTGGGCCGCGGGTGCTGGCTGCGAGCCGGCTAAGCAGACCTCCATCGCCTGCGGGGCTTGGAGAGAAGCTTGTGTCTGAGCACGTCTCCCCTTCGCGCTCTGCTTCCCGTTTCCCAAGCCCAGCAAGGCCTGGCCATTAACATGAACAGTTGCCCTACAGACAGATTTTGTATGGTTCGGTCATCCACACCAACCACACTGACACTCAGGACCCGTGTCCTCCTGTACCTTCCTTCTCTGTTTCTTGCTGGCCTGAGCATTCCTCTGCTGTTGCTGCCAGCCCTGCGGCACCGTCCAGGACGGCTGCACGGCAGGAGCCAAAGCAGGCTGCATCGCGGCTGCCACAGCAGGCTGCACCGTCTGAGCAACCATCGCATGACCTGAGGTACCTATCTTCGCACAGGCCTCTGCCATCTGGGTGACAGAAGGATCACCAGGAAGGGCCTCTATGATCCTCCTGCAATCAGCATTGCAGTTGAGTCCCACAAGATGTTTAAGCAGAAGGTGCCTTGACTCAGGATCTGCCACCTGCTTCTCCACAGAGGCAGTCAGCCTGTCTGCAAATTGCAGGAAATACTCATCAGCCCCCTGGATAACAACCGCAAAGGACTGTTTTGGAGCAGCCAGTTCTATGGTCTGAACTAACGCTGCCATACCTGTTGTCAGGCACTGAGCTAGCACAAGGGGATCAAAGCCAGCCTGCCCATCAGGACAGGCATAATTGCCTGTTCCCAGCAGCACATCAGTGCCAATCACATGCCTGGGGTCCTGTGGACCCAGCGTGGTATTCTGTTCTACCGCCCTGACTGCCAACTGAGTCCATTTAGACTCAAAAATGTCATATTCTACAGGCTGAAAAAGAATACAAGCCAGACTTCGGATGTTGTAAGGTGTCAGCAAATCAGCAGCAATCAATCGGAGCATCTGCATGACTTCAACAGACACCAGACCATATTTTCCAACCTGATCACGGAGTTCCAGCATAGCTTTCCACGACAAAGGGTTATAGGTGTTATGAGTAACACCCCTAAGCACGGGGAAAGCCCAGTAACCCCCTGATAAGGGGCAGCATCTGCTAGTTTTCGTCCTGTGGACCCCACAGGGACAGAGGCAGACGCCTGACTGGGAGTCCGGTCAACATCACCCGATACCGTGTCCCCTGCAGCGTCAGCAGGGCCAGAGAAGCCATCTCCGCACTCAAGGAGGCGATTTGCGAAGGCACCATCAATTATTTCTTCGACATTCGCTTTCACTTCTCGCCAGAATCGTCCATGTTCCCTTGGACACACGGTCACCTGACACAGTGGAAGTGTCCACAAACCCGGGGAGGGGGAACCAGCAGCCTGAGGCCCGCGGCTCCGGGCTACCACCGGTCTCCTGCCATCACCATTCGCGCCCGACACCGCAGCGTCCGCATCTGCTGCACCCTCGGCAGAGCCGGTGCCTCTCAGCAGCCCAGCAGCCCTGGCTGCCGCAGCATGGGCAGAGCCCGTGAGTCCGATATGGACCGGAGCGGAGCCACCGCGAGTCCACCCCCCCGCAGAGCGAGGTCGGGGTGGGGCGGAGAGAGTGGCGCGGCTCGCGCAGCCGTGGGTCTGCCCTGCGCCCTGGCCAGCAGCACTGGCTTGGAGGGCTCAGGTGGAGGGGGGAGCTCGGGCGGGGCGGAAAGCCGCATGGGGCCACTTGAAACATGACCTGCTCCAAAGGCGGCACCACCCGCTGCACCTGGCAGAGGCAGCATGGGGCGGGGAGGGTCTGGAATCCCCCCCAAAAGTGTTTCACTGGGGGCACAGCCAACAGCTGGCACCGCCCGCCCCAAGCGGAGCGGGGGTGCAGGGTTTGAGAACCGATCCATCAGTTCCCTGCCTCTGGCGGCCGCCACCGCCCACACATGCCCAGCAGGCAGCGCAGATGAAAGAAACAGCCCCAGGTTATGCACTCCTAAGATGTACTGTTATACTGTTTTGCTGTAAAATTAAAGTTGCACTGTTACTTGCCTGTTTTAAACTGTTCATGGTAATCTGTACCCTGAATTTCTGCTTGTTATGTCCAAGTTCTGTACCCTTTCTCCCTGAATTCTGGGTTTTCCCCTCTCCACCAGGTAAAAGCCCGCCGCCACTTCCTGCTACACCCCTGCTGCTTTCTGCCTGCCTGCCATCGAGCTGGAGACACCGCCCAGTATGGAGATCAGGGAACTCCCATGGTGCCTGGCTGCAGCCGGAGGTCCAGTTGGAGCTAGAAAAGACCCTGGGACAGCGAGCCAACACAGAAATTGGACCTAAGAAGGACAAAGCTGTGCGAGGCACACGTCTAGCTACCTGCAGGTAGCAGGTATTTTTTGTTACTTTCTCGCCATGACCTGAAAGGAACTGGAGAGAGGTGACCCCCCTAGACCACACGAGCCAAAGGGATTCTATGGAAACCCCCGTGAGGAAGGAATCCCGACTCTGCAGCAGCAGCAGCAGCAGCAGCAGCAGCAGATTCGATTGCACCTCCTCCTCCGTGGTGTCCACTGGGAGCAGCGGCGGCGTGCGCAGCCCCTCGAGCCCCCTACCCAGAGCTGATTTCTAATAAAGGCCTTTTCAAAGGAGCCGGTCTCCTGGCCCATTTATAACAAACTGGGGGTCGTCCGGGATGCGACCACGCCTGAAGAGGACCGAGGACGGGACAACCGACCGCCCTTTGGATCTCAGGACAGCTGGTCACACCGGACCCAAGGAAGACAGCCTGGGATCGGACAGCACGGAGGAGCGCCGGTAAAGTATAGCCGGTGGCGGGAGTGGAGACGAGAGAGTGGTGTGTGAGTGAGACGAAGTCCAGCAGCTCGGATCTTCGAAGCGAGTGTGGGCCTCCTAGTACTGCGGTTCCAGTCTCCCGCGAGGGAACTGGCCGGGAACGGAGGGAAGCGAAAGGAGAACGGTGTGAAAGAGGCGTCTCCAGGGGCATAGGCGCCCCCCTCCGGGCGTGCGGAGGTAATTTAGAGGGTGAGTGGCATGTCACAGGGTGTGTGATGATAGGATAGGCCCGCCTCCATTCTAGAATCTACGGAGGCAGGCTGCTCAGGCTGATCCAAGCGTGCGGAAAGCCTAGAGCTGTGTGTGTAGCACACACCACACTGGCTGAGGTTACGGCCCGGGGTGTCCACGGGTTGGGACACTGGCTGGGGTAGCTGGAGGGGTGTGGGGAGTGAGAGAGGGTACTGGCTGAGGTTATGGCCCAGGGTGTCCAGGCGAGGAAGGGGTGCTGGCTGACAGTCAGGGCAGTCTGAGCACTGGCTTGGGACACTGGCTGGGGTAGCCTGCCGGGGTACAGGAGTGGGCGCACTGGTCGGGGGTACTTAGAAGTAAGGGGTATGCGTTCCGAGTGCGGAGAGCCTACAGGGCCGGGGGTCTTTTGAGTATACCGCCTGGGTGTAGGATGAATGAAAGTTAGGGAAGTCCCAAAGTGCGAGGGATTTAACGATAGGGAGAGTGAGTGAGTCGCACACTGTACGTCCGAGTCCTGGCTGTAAGTGGTGACTGGAACTCTGGGCCCAGGTTGACCGGCTGCTTACGGAAACTCGATTGATATACAGGAGAGGAAGAGGGGTGCTGGCTGGGGTAGAGACTGAATCTCTAAGGGCGAGATATCAGGCTACCGACAGGGCACTCTGAGCACTGGCAGGAGTGGTGGCCAGACCCTGAGAGCAGGTCACTGGAGCCACTGACGGGTGTTCGTAGAGTGAGTGAAGATTACCCAGTGAGAATGGGAGCATACATGATTAAGCAAAAACAGCCTGAGAAAGAGGAAAAGGGGAAGATAAAGAACATTCCCCCAGATAGTCCACTAGGACAAATGTTGGAACTATGGGATACTGATGAGGCCACTAAAAATTTGAGTAAAGTTAAAATGATTCATTATTGTATAGAGGTTTGGCCCACTTTAAATTTACCTGGAGAATGGCCGTGGTGTGGAACTAAGGACCCCTGGATGTGCTCGCAATTAAACCAGTATCTGAAATCCCGAGGGGACTCAGATACTGAGCAGATCCCTTATGCTGCCTGCTGGCAGAAACACAGAACCGAAGGAGAAACAGCTAAGATTTGTAAGCTACAAGAGGGAAAGAGGAAATATGAAAAAGAGAAAAGAGAGGAAAGCAGTCACAATTGTGACCCTCTTGATCATTTGCCTCCTCCTCCCATTTACCCTGAGATACCCCAAACTGTCCCTGCTAACCCTCCAGCTTTACCTGTGAACCCCTCCCCATCTCTCCAAACCATGATCC
The DNA here is from genome assembly GCA_027886175.1 of Phylloscopus collybita. Classification (NCBI taxonomy): domain Eukaryota; kingdom Metazoa; phylum Chordata; class Aves; order Passeriformes; family Phylloscopidae; genus Phylloscopus; species Phylloscopus collybita. Next base: position 9,762,730 of record JAJNNQ010000057.1, read on the forward strand.
CTATTCCTTCAGCTTGCTCCCCAACAGGATTACCCCTTACAGCTCCACCCTCTCTACCACCTCAATCTAACCCGACTATCTCGAATGCTAATCCCTTTTACTCTTCAGCTCTGTCCTCGAGGTCTCCTAACACTGGCCTAGTCCACTCCCCTTCACCATCTACTGTTCCTGCACTCCCACACAACTGGGAGCTGGACTTGCCAGCCAATAATATAGAAACCCCAAAAGGACCCTACTGTGGCACCAGGTCAACAACAAAGCTCTTCCCCCTAAGGAAAGTCCCAATAAGTGGGGCAGCTGGGGATGCACCTCTGACAGCTTCAGAAGTTGGGGGCTTTAAGAAAGAGCTGGGAGGCCTGGTTGGGGACCTGGTGGGGGTGGCTGGCTGGGTGGATCGGTTGCTGAATCCTAATGTTTGCACCTGGAGTGAGATGAACTCTATTTTGGGTGCCTTGTTCAGCCCCAAGGAGATGGCCATGGTCCATGTTGCGGGAATGAGAGTCTGGGAGCAGAGGAGCAGGTTTGGGCCCCGGGCAGGGGATGGGCTCCCGCGGGCGGATCCAGGGTGGGATCCAGGTGGAAAAGGGGAAGGGCAGAATGTGGGAGACTGTGGAACCCTGGTGGTGAGGGGCATCGGAGGGTCTGTTCCCCGGGGTGGCGGCACCAGGCTGGCCTTTGATGGGACCCAGGGGGAATGGGACCCAACCCACCTTGTTAAGCAGGGGAGGAGCAAGATAAAGTAAGGGGAGCCAGCATTAGGCTCCTGAATTTCCTAGGGGAAAAAGGCCTTAAAGTATCTAAAAACAAATTACAGTTTGTAGAATTACAGGTAACATATCTTGGACACCTCATTGGGGAAGGGTGTAAGAAACTAAGCCCTGAGAGAATCTCAGGTATACTGTCCATCTCGGCTCCAACCACAAAAAGAGATGTAAGAAAGCTATTGGGACTATTTGGCTATTGTAAATTATGGGTAGAAAAATACTCACAAAGTGTCAAATTTCTATATGAAAAACTGGTCCAACCTGAACCTGTAAAATGGACAGTTGAGAATGAAGAACAGTTAGAAAATTTAAAAGCCAAATTATCCTCAGCCCCAGTTCTTAGTCTTCCTGACCTTAAGAAGGGGTTTGACTTATTCATAAATGCAGAAGAGGGAATAGCCTATGGGGTGTTAACCCAAGAGTGGGGGGGACACAAAAAGCCTGTTGCATACCTTTCTAAGCTCCTGGACCCAGTCGCAAGGGGATGGCCAGCTTGTCTTCAAGCTGTGGCAGCCACAGCAGTCCTTGTAGAAGAAGCACAAAAGCTGACGCTACAAGGAAAAATCATTGCACACACCCCCCATGATCTCAGAGCAGTGTTGAGTCAAAAAGCCCAACAATGGTTAACAGACTCAAGGATCCTAAAATATGAAGTGATTCTGACAAATGCTGAAAATCTAGAATTAATCACATCCAAAAGCTTAAATCCTGCACAATTCCTCTCAGGGGAGCCCATACCCGCTCTGGAACATAATTGCTTGGAAGTCATGGACCTGCAAACAAAAGTAAGGGAGGACCTTGAGGATATACCCCTGCCATATGGGAGGGTGTTTTTCATTGATGGATCATCTAAAATGGTGGAAGGAAAGAGAATATCAGGCTATGCAATAGTCGAGGGTATCAACAAACAGAGTTGGAAAGTTTTAGAGAAAGAAAAATTGCCCTCGAGCTGGTCCGCTCAATGCTGTGAGGTCTATGCTCTTAAAAGGGGATTAGACCTGTTAGAACAAGATCAAGGTACAATTTACACTGACTCACGGTATGCCTTTGGAATTGTGCACACATTTGGAAAAATTTGGGAAGAAAGAGGCTACCTAAATTCCAAGGGAAAAGATTTGATACATAAAGAACTAATTAAGTTGGTATTAAAATCCCTTATGAAACCCAGGGAAATTGCAATAGTGCATGTCAAGGGACATCAAAAAGGGGATACCTTTGAAGGAAGAGGCAATCGAGCAGCTGACCAAGCTGCCAAGTTAGCAGCCCAAAACCCGGGGGAGCCGATAAAGATTTTGACTTTGACTGATTTGCCAGCTGACAAAGAAAAAGAACCAATATATGATGAACATGAGTTGAGAGAAATAAAGAGGTTAGGGCTGCACCAAGGGAAGCAAGGGGAATGGTTAACCCCAGATAGACGAAAGTTTTTAAATAAAGCCCTAGCTCGAAAAATGCTAACAGAAATACACAGTCTGACCCACTGGGGCACCCAAGGGTTATGTGATCATTTCTTAAGAGAATATTTATGTATTGGAGTATATAATCTGGCCAAAGCAGTTACTGAAGGGTGCCTTATATGCCAAAAGGTGAATCAGAAAGCAATGAGGAAGAATACCTCAGGAGGAAGACAAATAGCATTAAGACCCTTTCAAAATATACAAATAGATTTTACTGAAATGCCTTCAGTACAAGGTTACAAGTATCTACTTGTTATAGTTGATCATTTACCCCATTGGGTGGAAGCTTTTCCTACAAAAAGGGAAACGGCACAAGTGGTAATAAAAATATTATTGGAACACATCATCCCCCGGTATGGGCTAGTGAATAATATTGATTCAGACCGAGGTCCTCATTTTGTAGCCAAAATTCTACATGATGTCATTAAAGCCTTAGGAATCAGGTGGCGGTTGCATACACCCTGGCATCCCCAAAGTTCAGGGAGAGTTGAGAGGATGAATAAAACCCTCAGAAATGTATTAACTAAATTGATAACCGAAACAGGAATGAATTGGCTCAAGTGCCTGCCCCTGGCCCTTCTGCGAATCCGGGCACAACCGAGATCTGACATAGGGGCTTCACCATATGAGATGATGTTTGGACTCCCCTTCTTACTAACCCCCTATAGCACTGGGGATTATTTAGAAGGAGAGGCCGCTACCCAGGAATATGTAAAAACAATTGGAAAGACATTGGCAGATCTGGAGAAGGCTTGTTCGATGATTCCTATGGTGCAGTTACCCGCCCAATCTCCTGGGAGATGGGTGTAGGTTTTGTCACCACAAATCCAAAAGAGGTGTTTTGGGGCTTTCCAGGATGTGTTTTGTGTGTCATAGGGGTGTTCCCAATATTTTGAAATCTCTCTGATTCCCCAAAAAAGATTGGTCCCTTTATTAGTGCACTCATGTAGACCATAACTTTTATTACAGACGCACCCTGATTCTTTTTTCCTAATAGACCAATATTTTTCAGGTTCCCTGGGGATCCATTTTTGTTTTAACTCTTTGATCAGTAAGTACCTTTTACAAGCCATTCTTCCTAGGAAGGTTTTATACTTTTTCCCTGTTATTAACTTCCATCTCAGGATGTCTAGGGGTGATAAGCTTGTCCCTTCCCAGGGCCATACATCAGACATTTGTGTGATTTCACATATCCAGCAGTTTGTTATATTTAGTTCATGGCTGATTCCCTCTACCAGATCGACAAATAGACTTTTCCCAAGGGGTTCATCTATTTCATTCTTTTTTACTACCAGTGGTTTTTCTTCTACCAGATCTGCGACTCCCTCTGTATTTCTTAACTCTTCAAAACAGAACCACTCTCTGATAGGGCACTCCCCAGTCAGGCACTGCTTAAATGTGGCAGCATTTTTTGCAATCCAATATTGTTTTTCTTCTTCTTGACAGGTGGATAATTGGGTTACGTCAAAACATGTGGGATTCACATGGGTGTGAACTCTCATAAGGGATTGTAGATTCTCCCCATCACAAACTGAATGACAGCATTCGGAGCAAGCCCCATCTGTAAACTTGCTTATCAATAGGACTACTATCAGTCCCCCCAAGAGTCCAGTATGAACCATCTTATTTGTGGGTCCTTTGGTCTCACCTGGCCTTGCCTCTTGGGTCAGGGGGTTGTTTCTCCCCATCATATCAATAGGACTAGTATCAGTCCCTCCAAGAGTCCAGTATGAACCGCCCCCGTCTTGCTCTGAGGGTTCTCTTTGGTCTCACCTGGTCTTGCCTCTTGGGTCGGGGAGTTCTTAGGCTGGATTTGTTGAGTTCTCCCTTGTTTATTCCCACCTTCCACCTTTTTCTTAGTTTTAGTTAGTTCCCTTTGGGTGTGCCCTATGAGAGATTTAATTTTTAAATTAAGAATTACTGCTACTTATTACTTTTACATTAACACTTTGTGACTCATTATAACAATTTATAACCTTGGATTTAACCATTTTTTTACACTTCTATATTAACACTTTTTAACCTCTTATAACAATGTGGATTTCCAACCATGGTAACAACAACTCGTAATAACTGTTATTGCCCCTTATTGTCTTTAACTGGTTTTTGGTTGTTTCCTGAGAGTTATTTTTAGGGTGTCTGGATCTCGAGTGGCAGTCTACTCAGAGGGAACCCTTGTTGGGGTTGCAGGGTCAGAGGGATCTGACCCCTTGTTGGGGTCAGAGGGATCACTCGGGGGTGGTAATGGTCCTTTCACTCTAGTGATGTGGGTCCAGCCCTTTTCCTGGGTTCGCACTGCAGTATGAGGAGTGAGCAGAACTTGGAAGGGGCCTTCGAATTTGGGGGTTAGTGGGGTGGTATTCCAGGACTTAATTAAAACCCAGTCTCCTGGTTTTATTTGGTGCATGTCAGTGTCCAAGGGAGAGGTTTGAGGAAGATCCCTCTTCTTTTAAGATCTGCCAATGTCTTTCCAATTGTTTTTACATATTCCTGGGTAGTGGCCTCTCCTTCTAAATAATCCCCAGTGCTATAGGGGATCAGTAAGAAGGGGAGTCCAAACATCATCTCATATGGTGAAGCCCCTATGTCACATCTCGGTCGGACCGGGATCTGCAGAAGGGCCAGGGGCAGACACTTGAGCCAATTCATTCCTGTTTCGGTTATCAATTTAGTTAATACATTTTTGAGGGTTTTATTCATCCTCTCAACTCTCCCTGAACTTTGGGGATGCCAGGGTGTATGCAACCGCCACCTGATTTCTAAGGCTTTATTGACATCATGTAGAATTTTGGCCACAAAATGAGGACCTCGGTCTGAACCAACACTATTCACTAGCCCATACCGGGGGATGATGTGTTCTAATAATACCTTTATTACCACTTGTGCCGTCTCCTCCCCAGCAGGAAAGGCTTCCACCCAATGGGCCAAACAGTCAACTATAACAAGTAGATACCTGCAACTCTGTACTGAAGGCACCTCGGCAAAATCCACCTGTATATTTTGAAAGGGTCCCAATGCCATCCGTCTTCCTCCTGGGGCACTCCCCCCCATTGCTTTCTGATTTACCTTTTGGCATATAAGGCATTCTTCAGTTACTGCTTTGGCCAGACCATATACCCCAATACATAAATATTCTCTTAAAAAAATGATCACATAACCTTTGTGTGCCCCAGTGGGTCAGGCTGTGTATTTCTGTTAGCATTTTTCAAGCTAGGGCTTTATTTAAAAATTTTCATCTATCTGGGGTTAACCATTCCCCTTGCTTCCCTTGGTACAACCCTAACTTCTTTATTTCTCTCAACTCATGTTCATCATATATTGGTTCTCTTCTTTTGTCAGCTGGCAGGATCTTGGATGGCAGTCCACTTGGGGAGACTCGTGGGGGATTTTTCTGGGTTTTGTCCATAGTTAGGAGGAGGCGATACTGGTCCTTTTACACGGGAAACGTCAGTCCACTCTTTTTCTTGGGTCCAGACAGCAGCATGGGTTACTAATTTCTAGCTTTTTCCTGATATCAGGCCAGGATCCAGCACAGAACTGCACCTCTATCAGCACTTGGCCCTAAGGACTGTCGGAATCCACGTAACTGAAAATCTCCTCCCCTGCTTAACTAGGTGGCTGGGGTCCCATTCCCCCTGGGTCCCATCAAAGGCCAGCCTGGTGCCGCCACCCGGGGAGCAGACCCTCCGATGCCCCTCACCACCAGGGTTCCACAGTCTCCCACATTCTGCTCTTCCCCTTTTCCACCTGGATCCCACCCTGGATCCGCCCGCGGGAGCCCATCCCCTGCCCGGGGCCCAAACCTGCTCCCCTGTTCCCAGACTCGCATTCCCGCAACATGGACCATGGCCATCTCCTTGGGGCTGAACAAGGCACCCAAAATAGAGTTCATCTCACTCCAGGTGCAAACATTAGGATTCAGCAACCGATCCACCCAGCCAGCCACCCCCACCAGGTCCCCAACCAGGCCTCCCAGCTCTTTCTTAAAGCCCCCAACTTCTGAAGCTGTCAGAGGTGCATCCCCAGCTGCCCCACTTATTGGGACTTTCCTTAGGGGGAAGAGCTTTGTTGTTGACCTGGTGCCACAGTAGGGTCCTTTTGGGGTTTCTATATTATTGGCTGGCAAGTCCAGCTCCCAGTTGTGTGGGAGTGCAGGAACAGTAGATGGTGAAGGGGAGTGGACTAGGCCAGTGTTAGGAGACCTCGAGGACAGAGCTGAAGAGTAAAAGGGATTAGCATTCGAGATAGTCGGGTTAGATTGAGGTGGTAGAGAGGGTGGAGCTGTAAGGGGTAATCCTGTTGGGGAGCAAGCTGAAGGAATAGGGATCATGGTTTGGAGAGATGGGGAGGGGTTCACAGGTAAAGCTGGAGGGTTAGCAGGGACAGTTTGGGGTATCTCAGGGTAAATGGGAGGAGGAGGCAAATGATCAAGAGGGTCACAATTGTGACTGCTTTCCTCTCTTTTCTCTTTTTCATATTTCCTCTTTCCCTCTTGTAGCTTACAAATCTTAGCTGTTTCTCCTTCGGTTCTGTGTTTCTGCCAGCAGGCAGCATAAGGGATCTGCTCAGTATCTGAGTCCCCTCGGGATTTCAGATACTGGTTTAATTGCGAGCACATCCAGGGGTCCTTAGTTCCACACCACGGCCATTCTCCAGGTAAATTTAAAGTGGGCCAAACCTCTATACAATAATGAATCATTTTAACTTTACTCAAATTTTTAGTGGCTTCATCAGTATCCCATAGTTCCAACATTTGTCCTAGTGGACTATCTGGGGGAATGTTCTTTATCTTCCCCTTTTCCTCTTTCTCAGGCTGTTTTTGCTTAATCATGTATGCTCCCATTCTCACTGGGTAATCTTCACTCACTCTACGAACACCCGTCCGTGGCCCCAGTGGCACCACTCTTGCCAGTGCTCAGAGTGCCCTGTCGGTAGCCTGATGACCCACCCTTAGGGTTTCAGTCACTACCTCAGCCAGCACCCCTTCCTCACTCACTCCATGAACACCCATCAGTGGCTCCAGTGACCCGCCCTCAGGGTCTGGGCACCACCCCTGCCAGTGCTCAGAGTGCCCTGTCGGTAGCCTGATGACCCGCCCTTAGGGCCTCAGCCACTACCCCAGCCAGCACCCCTCTTCCTCTCCTGTATATCAATCGAGTTTCCGTAAGCAGCCGGTCAACCTGGGCCCAGAGTTCCAGTCACCACTTACAGCCAGGACTCGGACGTACAGTGTGCGACTTACTCACTCTCCCTATCGTTAAATCCTTCGCACTTTGGGACTTCCCTAACTTTCATTCATCCTACACCCAGGCGGTATACTCAAAAGACCCCTGGCCCTGTAGGCTCTCCGCACTCGGAACGCATACCCCTCACTTCTAGGTACCCCCGACCAGTGCGCCCACTCCTGTACCCCGGCAGGCTACCCCAGCCAGTGTCCCAAGCCAGTGCTCAGACTGCCCTGACTGTCAGCCAGCACCCCTTCCTCACTTGGACACCCCGGGCCGTAACTTCGGCCAGTACCCTCTCTCACTCCCCACACCCCGCCAGCTACCCCAGCCAGTGTCCCAACCCGTGGATACCCCGGGCCGTAACCTCAGCCAGTGTGGTGCGTGCTACACACACAGCTCTAGGCTTTCCGCACGCTTGGATCAGCCTGAGCAGCCTGCCTCCGTAGATTCTAGAATGGGGCGGGCCTATCCTACAATCATACACCCTGTGACGTGCCACTCACTCTCTAAATTACCTCCGCACGCCCAGAGGGGGCCGTCTATGCCCCTGGAGATGCCTCTTTCACACTGTTCTCCTTTCGCTTCCCTCCGTTCCAGGCCAGTTCCCTCGCAGGAGACTTGAACCGCGGTACTGAGGGGTCCACACTCGCTTTGGAGGTCCGAGCTGCCGGCCTTCGTCTCACTCACACACCACTCGCTCGTCTCCACTCCCACCGCCGGTTATACTTTACCGGTGCTCCTCTGTGCTGTCCGATCCCAGGCTGTCTTCCTTGGGTCCGGTGTGACCAGCTGTCCGGAGATCCAAAGGGCGGTTGGCCGTCCCGTCCTTGGTCCTCTTTGGGTGTGGTCACATCCCGGCGAGCCCCCAATTTGTTATAAATGGGCCAGGAGACCAGCTCCTTTGAAAAGGCCTTTATTAGAAATCAGCTCTGGGTAGGGGGCTCGAGGGGCTGCGCACGCCGCCGCTGCTCCCAGTGGACACCACGGAGGAGGAGGTGCAGTCGAATCTGCTGCTGCTGCCGCAGAGTCGGGATTCCGTCCTCACGGGGGTTACCAAAGAATCACCTTGGCTTGTGTGGTTCAGGGGGGGTCACCCCTCTCCAGTTCCTTTCAGGTCATGGCGAGAAAGTAACAAAAAATACCTGCTACCTGCAGGTAGCTAGACGTGTGCCTCGCACAGCTTTGTCCTTCTTAGGTCCAGTTTCTGTGTTGGCTCGCTGTCCCAGTGGCTTTTCTAGCTCCAACTGGACCTCTGGCCACAGCCAGGCACCATGGGAGTTCCCTGATCTCCATACTGGGCGGTGTCCACAGCTCGACGGGCAGGCAGGGGTGGCAGCAGGAAGCAGCAGGGAGGCAGCAGGAAGCTGCGGCGGGCTCCCTCGACGGGGAGAGGGGAACCCAAAACTCAGGGAGAAAGGGTACAAAACTCGGGACATAACAAGCAGGATTTCAGGGGTACAGATTCAACATGAGCAGTTTAAAACAGGTAAGTAACAGTGCAACTTTAATTTTACAGCAAAACAGTATAACAGTACAACTTGGGAGTGCCTAACCTGGGGCTCTCTATTTCTTTCAAAGCCCCTGCAAAAACCTATTAAACTTTTTCCAGTGTAGCAACAGCTCCGCGACATCCACAGTATAGGTAATAGAGAGCTGCTACAAGGTGATCTCCCACACGAGCCCACACATCCTTAGAGAACGCCTCCTCAGGGACTGGAAAGAAACCCTGGTCTCTGGCCCACAAAAACAACCTATCAAGGGCCACCGGGGAGAGATAGACAGAGCTTTTCTGCTCTGTAAGATCTTTCCGGATCTCCAAGACCAGAGAATCCTCGAAAGAAAGCACAGGGGTTGCCATTATCACAAAAGCTGCAGGCAAAGTGCCAAACAGCCCACGGTCACTGGCTCAAAGCAAGGAGTGGGGGGGAAGGAGCTATAGGATCTCACCCACAGCCGTAACACAAGCAGTCACCAGACCTCATCCCTCGGTTCACAAACACTCAGCGGTCACCAAATGTCACACACGACACAAAGAAATGACACCCACACGTTGTGATGCCCAAAGCAGAAAAGAGGAGAGTTTATTTACAAACTTCAACATTTATAGAATTCCAGCAGTGACCATGGATTGGAGGAAGAAAATCTTCCTCTTCAACCACACTGGGCAGCCCAACAGTCCATCAACAGTCTCCTCCTTATGAGAAGAATATAAACATGGTTAGATGGTTGCAATAACAAGAAAGGTTGTTTATGTAAAATTGTATGAGACTCCATTGCAAAAGGTAAACACAGAAGGCTAAAACAGAACTTTAGAAAACTTCTTAAAAAGACAGAGGAGAACAGCAAAAACCCAGACAACACATGTCATCAATAAAAATATTGAACAGAACTGACCCCAGCACATACCCCTGAGGAACACCACTGGTGACTGGCCGCCAGCTAGATGCAGCACCGTTCACCACCACTCTCTGGGCCGGGCCATCCAGTTAGTTCCTAACCCAGCAAAGAGTGCTCCTGTCTAAGCCATGGGCTGCCAGCTTGTCTAGGAATATGCTGTGGGAGACAGTGTCAAAGGCCTTGCTGAAGTCCAAATAGACAACATCCACAACCTCCCCTTCATCCACCAGTCTGGTCACCTGGTCATAAAAGGAGATCAGGCTGGTCAAACACGAACCTACCCCTCCTAAACCCATGCTGGCTGGGTCTGATACCCTGGCCTTACTGTAAATTCTGTGTGATACACTCAGTATAAACTGTTCCTGCCTTGGTTCCCGCACCTCTGAGTGTCCCACCAGGCTAGCACTGAATCCTCAGAGGGGAAACTGAGGCAAGGATGAAGACAAAAGACAAAAGGCGCTCTTAGTCTCAAGAACAGTCCCACAGTTTAATGCAGAACCTACACCTTGGAGTCCTGAAGAGAGTAAGAGGTTGAGCACATGTCTCAGAGTGGTTTTGTGCCCTTTAGAAAGGGGAGGGGGGAGGTGAGGGATCAACCGGCCAATGGGAGCTGACCCAGGGGGAGGTGAGACATAGGTGGTGTCAGGTGAGGGGTGTGCAGGGATTTCTGGGAAAGGTAGTGATATACAACATTTTGTGTGGATTTATATATATATAACCCAAAACACCCAGTGCAAATATAACAAAACTACTTAGTGCAATACAACATGTTCCATTATCTTGCCAGGTACTGAGGTCAGGATGACTGGTGTATAATTGCTAGGATCCTCCTTACCACCCTTTTTGTGAATGGGTGTCACATTGGCCAGCTTCCAGTCATCCGGAACCTCACCAGTGAGCCAGGAGTGTTGGTAAATGATGGAGAGCAGCTTCGCAAGCTCATCTGCCAGCTCTCTCATCACCCTGGGATGGATCCCATCTGGTCCCATAGATTTATGAATATCCAAGCATTTCAGCAGTTCTCTGACTGCCTCTTCTTGGATAATGGAGGGACTATTCTATTCCCTGACATCTTTGACCAAGCCAAGAGGACAGTTCTCTTCCCACTAAAAACTGAGGCAAAGTAGGCGTTAAGCACTTCTGCCTTCTCATCTGCAGATACTAAGTTCCCTCCCTTGTCCAATAAAGAACAAAGGTTGGTCTTACCCTTCTTTTTACCATTAATATATTTGTAAAAACATTTTTATTATCCTTTACAGAAGACGTCATTCTAAGTTCAAACTGAGCTTTGGCCTCCCTAATTTTTTTCCTACATGCTCTAGCACCCCCCTTAAATACTTCTTGAGAGACCTGACCCTCCTTCCAAAGATGATATTCCTCTTTATTCCTCCAAAATCTCCTTCCTTACAGAACCACAGTTTCCTCTGTGCTATCACCAGGTATCCACATCTGGGTCATCTACAGATTTGAGAGCAGCAACGAGGAGCAGCAGCCTTTAAACTGCCAAATGTGCAGGCCAAAAGCAAAGGCTGCCCTCCCCCATGTGTCCTCCCTGCAGTGGCCCTGGGAAGGAATGCTGTCACCTCCCTGGGAAAGGGATCAAGGCCTGCCCAAAACAGATGGCAGACATGGAGCAGGAGGACCTCAAGCCCTGTCAGTTCCCACACAGGCCCAGACTTCTCTTGGGAGAGGAAAGACTGCACTAGGATGTGCTAGGCACAGCACTGAGTCCTTGTGATGCTATGAGTGGGATACAGCAGTGCCCAGGTGGAGGCAGGCAGGGGAATTTCTGCTTCTCCTGCAATAAAAGTGTTTGGTCAACCATGGGGTTCTCTTCACACGAAGAGCAGGAGAAGCACTTTGAGGTCTAAATGATTTCTCTGAGTTTGAGGAGAGGTCTTACATGAGACATTCAACCATGTACTGTTTTGTGCTGTGTCTGAGGTAAGGTCCATTTTCAGCATAGAAGTGTGCAATAAGGAAATAAAGTTTTGGAGGCGAGGCACAACTCCAAATGTAAACTGGCATCATTAGAGGCTTAACCCTTCTCCCACCTGTGCTCTGCCCTCTCCAACCATTTATAGCAAATGTCCTCAAATTGTGTTCCAGAAGCTGAGTGTTCAGTAGCAGAAATTCAGCCTCAAAACACTACACTAAGTTTTCACCCATTAGCAATGTGGGATCATGACCCTGAAGATGGAAACATCAAAGCCTGCCATGCTCAGAAGCCTCTCTGATGAGGTATCTCGCAGTGCCTGGAGAGAGCTGTGCCAGTGTGACTCCAGGCCCCTCCAGAAGCCAGATCCCCAAGGTACCCAGCTCTGGTTTGGAAGGATGGCACTCATCCTGGATTAGCCCAGCTGGCCACTGGTTGTCACTGTTGCACCACTAAAATTGAACTTTGGCTGGATGATTCCATCTGTACTTAAGGCAATCTTTAATGACAGGAGCTCCAAAACATTCCCAGGAACAAAATTTGTCTTGGTTTGGAAAGACAGGTATCTGCCAGGAAAAGCTGTGGTTTCCCATAGAATGGAGAATGTAAACCACTCACCCCTCCAAATTATAATTTTGTGATTAAGGACTTTCAGGCAAAGATTTGGGAATAGGAATAACAGTTCTTTACTAGGAATATTAACAATACAAATGTAGTAGAAAACAAAACCACCCAACCAAACCAGCAAACAAACAATTTTAGAAAACCCTGACAGAGTCAGAGCTACAAACTGACACCCTGTTAGTCAGGGTGTTGGAAGCAGTCCAAAAGTGAGTCCTCCTGGAGTGGCAGATGTGGTTCTGTTGAAGTAGAGATGATCCTGTAGAAAACGGGTCCAGTGATGGTGAGAAGGAGTCCAGTCTTCCTCCGGAAATCCAGTGAAGCTAGATGCCTTGTGTTCCTACATCTCAGTTTTTATCCAGGTAGGAATGGTTGGCTCCTCCCACTGGGTGGAGCATCTCACAATAGAATGATGGAATGTGGATGTACTGCTTTGGGGAGGAGAACAGCTTGGGGAGGAGAACAGCTTGGGGAGTCTTAATGGCCCATTGTAAAAAGAGATAAGAAACACTGCCCCACCTGGTTTTAACAGTTGGCCCATTATCAAAAGGCACCTTCCCCCCTCCTCCCAGAGTTACAAGAGATAAAGAAGAACATCTCCCCAACTGCTTTCAGCAGATGAAATAGAATACACATTTTTGGTTCCATAACCCAAGACAACATGGTAGCATTTACTCTCTCCAGTTGTGATGCTGGATTAGGTTCCTGTGTCATGGATGATGCTGACATGCAACACCAGAAACACCAACAGGCACAGTATCCATCTCTCATCCAGGCTGTATCTGGTTCCCAAGGTTTCTCCTAAAATAGCATTGTGTTATGCACGTGGCAGCAGCACTAAGATTTACAGAATCACCCAGTGCTGGTGTTAGCGTTGGAAACACATAATCACGGAATGATTATGTGCAGGTGCTTTTATTGAGGAGTTCCGGGAGCCGGGGTACACAGACAAACCCAAATCTGACTTCGACAGTGATTCACAACATACACGTTTTATACCCCTCTGCCACACAGCTACATATTGATTGGTTACCCTAGATTGTTCCTAAGCAAAATTTCTTGTAATTTAGCCAAACAGTAATCATATTTGATTCCCCAAATAAAGTCATACTTGATTTAGTTAAAACAATGGCCTTAGCTACTGCAACTGTAGCAAAGCTAACGTTCTATTCTCGAGGCCCGGTTGACCAGCAAACCCGGGCCTTTCCCTTCCCAACCATTACCTTTCCTAACCACCCTTAGTTACCCGCTTGCAGTTCTACAAAAAATTATTTTAACCCTATACTATCATGCCCCCCTTTGAAAGTATTTCACTTTAATGAATGAAGTGTAAATGCTTTCACTGGATACAGTTCATTTGGCCTCAAAGTCTACACTGGATATTCATCTTCAAATCCGTGGTTGTCCTGGGCTCCATTAGGGGTGTCATCACGGACTCGAGGTGCCGGATGTGTTGTGTTGTCTTGTCTCGTGTCAAGGCCTTCATTATGGTTCTGTTCCAGAATGTCCTTTTTAGTATCTCTCCCCTTAGGACTCTGTAAACTAACCAGATTGCTAGAAATATGATTAGCAAAGTCACCAAGCTCTCAAGGATAGATTTCACCCATAAACTTACATTCCATTTTAGCCCTTTAAAAATTTTATCTAACCAGCTTGTTGCTAAATCTTTTTTGCTATTCTTGTGCCTCATGCTCTATTTGCTTCAGCTAACTGGGGTTTCCATGGTATGTGAAGGTCCCAGGATATCCCTAATAGTTTGCTCACCTCCTGTACCACTGTGGCTACAAAATGTGGGCCTCTGTTTGATGATATTCTTAGGGGCACCCCAAATCTGGGAATAATCTCTTGTAACAACCACTTAACTGTTTCTTTTGCCTGGTTTGTGTGACAGGGAAGGGCTTCTGGCCATCCAGAAAATGTGTCAACCCCTACTAACAGATATTTGTATCCCTGAGTCCTTGGCAGTTCTATAAAATCTACTTGCCAATAGTCTCCTCGTTCTATTCCTACTCGAATTCTGCCTAACTGTGCGTGCCGTCTAGCTACTGGGTTGTTTTTCAGACAAACTTCACACTTGGACATTGTTTGCATCCGTACCAAGTGTCATTTTAGCCATTTAACCAATGCCTCTGCACCCCAGTGACACTCATTATGTTTTACCTGTAAAATTTCTCTCATTATCAAAGGGGGTACCACTATTTGCCCTTGTGTGGTTACATACCACCCTTCCGTGTTCTTCCGTGCCTTAAGCAGATGTGCTAGCCTGTCATCTTCAATGGTATACCTTGGCTGAGGCGGCAAATTAAATTGAGAAATATTAAATTTTGACGGTATCAATGCCATTGCGGTCTGAACCTCTCACGCCACTTGGCGGGCTGTCCAATCGGCTCTTCGATTTCCCTCACAGACTTTGGAGTTGCCTAATTGATGTGCCTTGCAATGCATAATTGCTACCCATTCCGGTTTTTGTACCACATTGATCAGTTGCAGGACTACATCTTGATGTTTGACATGTGTACCTTGGGAGGATAACAGTCCTCTTTCCTTCCACAGTGCTCTGTGCACATGCACTATTCCAAAGGCATATTTCGAGTCAGTCTATATGTTTACTGCTTTTCCCTCACTCAGCTCTAGCATCCTGGTTAATGCTACCAGTTCTGCTCTCTGTGCAGATGTGTTTGGTGGTAATGCTTTTGCCTCCACTATGGTGTCAATTGTGCTTACCGCATATCCTGCGTATCTGATTCCATTCTCTACGAAGCTGCTTCCATCTGTGAAAAGTTCCCATTCTGGTTGCTCCAGAGGGACATCTTTCAGGTCTGCTCTTGCTGCATAGGTGTACTCAATCACTTCCACGCAGTCATGTTCCAGTGGACCTAAAAACAAAGCTGGATTCTAAAGGTTAGTTGTCTTTAATGCCATGTCATCCTGCTCAGTCAGGGTTACCTGAAATTTCATCATCCGACTGGGAGAGAGCCAGTGGCCCCCCCTGTTGGAGAGGATGAAGTAGCTAGGCCCTGCAGAGATGATTTATTAGTAAAAGATTCTAAAAGTATGAAACCCACAAGAGGAATAGAATTAAAAGCAAAGTTTGAACTGTAAGTTGCTGGACAGGAAGAAGGTGATTAGGCAGCTGAAAAGACTTGGCTGAGTGAATCAGTAACACCCCTGCCAAGACAAAAGGATGAATAAAAGGTTGGACCTTCTCAGGTATCAGGGATAAGGTGGGTTTCACAGGTTTTGGTATGTAGAGTAGTATTGTAATGTTGTAGTTCCCATAGGCTATATGTAGATTCTGTAGGTTTTGTATCTTAAGGTGATTGGTTAATGCTCATTAGAATATTGACGATAGAAAGGGTTAAAATGGAATGTAACAAGGAGCTCGGCCTCTTTTCGCCCTGCTCTTTGCGCGCCTTCCCTTGGACCCTCTTGCCTCTTGCCCTCTTGGACTCTTTGCACTGGATCCCTGGACCCTTCCCCAGTTAGGCTGCCTCCCCACGACCAATAAAGCACGTGTTCCAAACAGTATCCTGATCTTCAGATCATCTCTCTCGCCGGACAACTTGCGTGCTTTCTAATACCCCCCCTTTTGCTCCAAGACAGTGGTTACCATGTGCGGCACATAAACGTCCATGTGTCTTCTCATCGTGAGCTTCCTGGCTTCTTGTATCAGCAGCACAGTAGCTGCCACTGCTCGCAGGCATGAGGGCCACCCGGCACTTACATTGTCTAGTTGTTTGGAAAAGTAACCCACCGGCCTTTTCCAACTTCCCAATTGTTGGGTCAGGACTCCCAATGCCAGTCGTTGCCTCTCATGCACATACAGCTGAAAGTCTTTAGACAGATCAGGTAACCCCAACGCTGGAGCAGTCATCAGAGCTTCTTTCAGTTTCAGAAAGGCCTCTTCCTGTGGTTTGCCCCAGGTGAACGGTTGTGTCTTCTGGGCCTCATGCAGGGGTTTCGCGATCAGTCCATAGTTCATGATCCACAGGCGGCAGCACCCCATCATTCCAAGGAAGACTCGCAGCTCGTGGAGGTTCTGGGGCTCTGGAATAGCACAAATAGCTTGGATACGGTTAGTACCTAGTTTTCTTTGTCCTTGTGAGATTTTGCATCCCAGGTAAATCACAGTCTGTCAGGCAATTTGTGCCTTTTCTCTAGACACTTTATATACTCCCATTCCTAGTGAATTTAAAATTTTAACTGTTACCTTTATGCATGTTGTCTTTTCTTCTGTTCCTATCAGTATATCATCAACATACTGCAACAAAAGGTATTGGTCCCTTGGTACCTGTCCTCCCCTGGTCCAGATTTCCAGCTCTTTTGCCAGTTGATTTCCAAATAGGGTGGGGGAGTTTTGGAACCCCCTGGGTAACCTCATCCAGGTGAGCTGGGTCTTTCTTCCATTTTTTGGATGTTCCCACTCAAAGGCAAATAGTTTCTTACTCTCTTGGCCAAGGGGTATACAGAAAAAAGCATCTTTTAGATCAATTACAGTAAACCACTTATATATCTCCTTTACGGATGCTAACAATGTATAGGGATTGGCAACCACTGGGTAAATGTCTTTAGTTATTTCATTTATACTCCTTAAATCCTATACAAGTCTATACTCACCATTGGGTTCCTTTACCAGGAATACTGGAGTATTATATCCTGATTCACATTCCTGTAAATTTTGATACTTTAAAAATTTATCAATGGTTTTTGCAATTCCCTGTAGTACTTTTGGTTTTATAAGATACTGTTTAATCTGTACAGCCCTGGTAAAACCGGTTTGAACACTTTTCTTTTTTTTCTTTTTTCTTTTTTTTCTCCCTTTTTTTTTCTTTTTTCTATTTTTTTTCTTTTTCTTTTTTTTTTCCTTTTTTTTTCTTGCTCCTTCTGCTTGCAATATACACATTGATTCAAACCCAATCTTGGTCCCCTTTCTGTTCCACCCATCAGGGTGTCGAAAATCACCTGAATATATTCCCAATCAGGATTCTGAGTTTTCATTATCATCCTAACCACACGAGCAACCTTATCTGAATTATCTCTATACAATCCAGCTGACTGTTTCCATATGACCAAATCAGCAGGTGAAAAAGGTACCTTTACAAAAACTGGTCCCTCAGCT
The DNA here is from genome assembly GCA_027886175.1 of Phylloscopus collybita. Lineage (NCBI taxonomy): Eukaryota > Metazoa > Chordata > Aves > Passeriformes > Phylloscopidae > Phylloscopus > Phylloscopus collybita. The sequence goes on from JAJNNQ010000057.1 coordinate 9,780,252, forward strand.
CCCACTCCCTGCCTCAACAGCGCAATAATAGTTTTCTTCTGTTTGCCTGATTTCAATATACCTTTCCTTGCTTGGCGCCAGGTTGGGGCCAACCGTCCTCGTGTATGGTGGGCTATTGGGGCATCTGACTTATCGTCCTCACTGTCATCACTTTCTGCCCTGTCCTCCCTATACCCCCCTCCCTTCTGTCCCTGTCCCACAATCAAATCCTGACTGCCACCTGAAAGAAAAACAGTAGGCGATTCTGGCAGAGGAGGGTATAGGGAGACAGAGGGACGGGAGCTGGTGAAGGAGGCTTAGGTGGGAGAGGAGGGTACCCCCTGAGCAGGTGTCAGTGGAGGGATAAATCTCTGAGCAGGTGTTGGCGGGGGAGGAGGATAGCCCTGAACAGACACAAAGCTATTTTCTTGAGCAGACCTAGGTGGAAAGGGGAGATTTCCCTGAGAAGGCAAAGGTGGAGGAGAGGTATATTGAGCAGGGGTAAGCAGAGGAGGTGTTAGCAGGGGCGGTGGGTCCCACTAATAAATCAGCATCCAAATCGTCAACCCCCTCTCCCAAGATCCAAATGTTCTACACAGCGCTTATCCTGGACGCAAGCCAAGCAATGCTTATCTTCAAGCATCAATGCCTTCAAACCACACTCTGCCAGCCAAACTGGTTTCCCTCGCAAGTTAAAAAACCAAATCAATATATGATATTTCATCTAGTTTCTTCTCTTGTTTACAAAACAACATAGGCAGTGAAATGATATCATATTGCACAGACCTGTTTTCTGGCCACATTTTCCCATCCTGCAAAGCATATTTTGGCTACCATACATTACAATAATCAATCAACTTATCCTTCCGTAACTCTTGACCAAAATTCCCCTCTTTCCAATATGCCAGCAAACAACCCAAAGGAGAAGCACCCGGGATGGGGGCATTGCCGCCCAAAACCCCTTTTAATCCTTTTAGCTTCTCCATATTACAGCTACGATTAGACCACCAATGCCAAACCTGCAACGCTTTCACACTGACTGACGGACGGCGCCTAGGCACAACCAGGAATTCCTTAGCCCAACCAAGCATAGCTTTCGCTGTGTCTTACTGGCAGGCACCCATACCAGAGTAAAAGCACCTTACCTTCCAGGGAACGTTGTGAGCGGCGGGGGGTCGCAGCGCCGATGGGCTCCCCGAGAATCCCTCGGTGCTGGCTGGAGTGTGATGGGGTCGCGGGGTCCTCAGCAGCGCTCACAAGGTCCCGTCTGGGGTCACCAAAATGTTAGCGTTGGAAACACATTATTATGGAATGATTATGTGCAGGTGCTTTTATTGAGGAGTTCCGGGAGCCGGGGTACACAGACAAACCCAAATCTGACTCCGACCGTGATTCACAACATACACGTTTTATACCCCTCTGCCACACAGCTACATATTGATTGGTTACCCTAGATTGTTCCTAAGCAAAATTTCTTGTAATTTAGCCAAACAGTAATCATATTTGATTCCCCAAATAAAGTCATACTTGATTTAGTTAAAACAATGGCCTTAGCTACTGCAACTGTAGCAAAGCTAACGTTTTATTCTCGAGGCCCGGTTGACCAGCAAACCCGGGCCTTTCCCTTCCCAACCGTTACCTTTCCTAACCACCACCCCCCTTAGTTACCTGCTTGCAGTTCTACAAAAAATCATTTTAACCCTATACTATCACTTGCACCTAAACTTTGCAAGGTACCCCATCCCCACAAACCCCTCTCCTTGCCACCTTCATCTTCCACACCATGGAGAGCACTTTCCTCTCAGTGCTTGCTGCTCCATCCTCCTCTCACTTTGCCCTGAATGCAGTTTATGTGATAAAAATCCCTCACCCAGAATAATTCCTCTGAAACCATCAAGACTGAAACACCAATCACAAAACCATCCATAAGCACTAAGTCCAAGCCACACAGCTGTACATACCCCACTGCTCCCTGGAGTATCACCTGTGCTCGTGGTTTCTCACCAGGTTTATCCCTTGAACTTTTTACATCCTCTCCTGCCTGCATCTTTCTGCTGGGGAAAACACACTTGCAGTGCCTGTCACCAAAGAAGAAGCTGTCAGAGGGACAGCAACCCTGTGGGCTTCATCGAGGTGGGCTTGGGTTTTAAGGAGTGGGGAAGGAGTGGAATAACTCTCAGGGATGTAAATCAAAATTAAAATAATTGCTTGCCAATATCTTATTAAGTAGGATCCTGGGGAAAGCCTCGGGCTCAGATCTCAGAACTGTTGCTGCATCACATCCTATATGGGGCATGGTTGTGTTCATGCCATTTCCACCACAAAACAATCAATCAGCAGGTGATTAAATTTAAAGACAGTTGTTACAATCATGACTCACTATTCCCTCTGCATCATCCAAAACCTCAGTCCCTTTAGAAATGCCAGTAATTCTTATTCCAACAGCAGATTATTCTCTGTCATCACTCCTATGGACCAAACACATGCATGTCTTTACTTTTCCAAAGACACTCTAGGGGCTTTTTCTCCATCACACCAGATTCCTAAAGGACTCTAAGGTACAGGGAGGAATAACAACTATCCTGCTGTAATTAAAATAAATAAGCATGTATATTGAGGTTTCAGTGATTTTTGCAGAAGTTATCTTTTTTTGCAATATCCCTGTCCTAGGTTACAATGTAAAATTGTGCCCAAGGTATGTATTCTATCCCCATGAGCCGTTGGAGCCAAGGTGGGGCAGTGTTTTCCTTATCTTCTGTTAATGAGCCCAGCAATGCCTTCCTGGAGGAAGTTATCTCTGTTTAATGGGCCATCGAGGACCCATTGCATGACTGATAGGATGAAATCATCCCATTGTGAGAGGCTTCGCCCAGGGGGAGGAGCCAAGCATTCCCACCTTGTGGAGAGAATGTGAATTGGAAGGGACAGACTGCGTTTGCGGAAGACAATCGGGCTGTAACGGAGCAGGGCCTGGCACATCTCTCTCCACAGATAACCCTTATCTCAAGGTCACAGACCCCTCTCTCTTCCCTTTCATACCAGTATTTTTCCACTACCCTTAAGAAACTAGTAAGACCCCCTATGACGTAGCAGAGCCCAGAAAGTACTTAAACCCTGTGTTTTAGATAATAAACGCATTTTGACTGAACACGCCACATTGGTGTTTTACTGAGTCATCTGCCCGAACCCCACGCTCGCAGCTCGTGGCGGTCGTGTCTCCACTGAAACCCAGGCCACCAAGATGATGGCTTAATAAGCCGCAACATATTTGGTGCCGAAATCCGGGACTGGAGCCTGGGGGACGGGAAACGCCTGGACGGTGAAAGACGGCGGTACCAGCAAAACCTGGAATACCGTGGAGGAAGCAGGGGACGCCCTGAGAACCAGTAATCGGCAATGGAGGCGATTATTCAGGTTGTAAAAATTATGGAGGAAAAGTGGGGGATACGCTTTGAGCGAAAGAATTTAAATCTTGCTATTGCAAGACTTACAGATTTGGGCACAATTCAGCGGCCCGTTGATATATTGGACCCAGAGAGATGGCAGAATTATACAACTGCCCTCGCAAATGATACGATAATTACCGGCAGTGGGAAAGGCCTCAAAGCGTGGGGAAAAGTAGAAACGGCTTTGAAAAGGGCGAGGGAGGAACAGGAGGCATGGAACGCGGTGAAAACATGTTTATTTACGGTCTCGTGGCAAAAGGAGGAAGGGGGTGGACTTGCGGGACCCGCGGGACCCCCGGGAGGTGCCCAGCCCCGCGGCGGGAACGAACGGGGGGGAGACGCATTGGACCCTCCCCAAAATCCTTGCCCAGTCACCCCGAACCCTGGGGGGGGCTTTCCAGCTGTCCCACGGGACCCCCCGGACCCAGGGATCCCTCCAGAGCCCCCCGAAAATACCGCGGTTCATTCGTCGATACTTCCTCCCTGCGCCCCCCCCCGCGATTTAGATCCGCCCGATACCGGCAAATTAACGGGTCCGGAGACGCTGCCGCCGCTCTTCGCGCGGAACAGCCACTCTCTGGAACCCGGGAACGGACCCACCGCCCCCCCGAACCCCGAACCGGAGATGCGGGATAGCGGCAAGCCGTGGTCCGTCTGGGGAGAACTCGCGCGAGAAGTTAGAGAAATAGAGCGAAGAGCCCGCGAACCGCCGCAGTCGGCGGTCCCGGAGCCGTCCGCGGCGGCGCCGCGCGGCGTCCCCGTGGCCACGCCGGGGCCGATGGCGCCGGGACCGCCCGTCCCGCGTTCGCGCGGCGATGCGGCGGCCGAGCCAGGGTTGCCGATGCCGGGAGCGGGCGCGCCGCCGCCATATTGGCAAGATGGCGACCGCGACCCGAGTTGGGGGCGGGGTCACCGACCGCATGGCGCCGAAAACGCGGAAGTGCGGCTCCGCGCGAGGACGCATGCGCGGGAGGGAGGCTCGGACGTCCCGGTTTATATTGCGCAAGCGCGGGAGAGCGAGGAAACGCGCACGCGCGGCTGGAAATCGTCCCCAAGGTCATTTTACAAAGGAAAGACCCCCTCTGGGGGCGGGCACCACGCGCGCGAGGGGCAGGGTTGGGACGGCCCTCAGGAGGCGTGCCGGCGCCGCCCCCGAGAGGCGGGGAAAACCCACCCCCGGGAGGCGGAACGGGGCAGAGCCCGGGAGGCGGGAAAACCCCGCCCCTGGGAGGCGGGACGGGGACGGAGCCCGACAAAAAGGCGCAGCAAGCCGGAAGTGTGCCAGCAGTTGACTTCCGACTGCGAGTGGGATTACAGCTCAGACGCTAGTCTTACCGAGAGTTCTGAGACTGACACAGGATCGGAATCGGAAATAGTAGAATTTACGGATTTTTTACCAAAACCGAGCAAAGCTTTTTACAATACAGGGGAAGCAACACAATATAAGCTTACTGACTGGGGAAAGATAAAGGTTGCTTGCGCAGAGTGGCAGCCTGCAACAGCTATTCATGCTTTTCCAGTACGCGTTACTGGCACTAGACAGAATTTAAGACGAACTTACACACCTCTGAGTACAAAAGAAATACAAACAGTGGTGAAGGCAATTCAAGAAAAGGGGTTAGGGTCAGCTGTTGTGTCCACTTTAATAGACGGAATTTTTAGTAATAATGACTTGTTGCCTTTCGATATTTCTCAGATAACCCGAATGCTTTTTGACGGAGCAGGATTGATTGTTTTTCAGCAGGAATGGTCAGACCAGTGCACAGCAGCTTTAGCCCAAGGCTCAGGACAGGGACAACCCCTCCATGGCTCTACCCTGTCCAGGCTGCTGGGCAAACATGATGACGTAGTTACTCCACAGGCTCAGGCAACACTCCTCACAGCAGAGGAAGTCAAAGCAACAACAAGAGCAGCCAGAGAAGCCATAAGAGTTGCTTCTCGAGTGGTGGACAAGTCATCACCATGGTCCACAGTCAAGCAGGGAGAGAGCGAGAGTTTCACACATTTTGTAGATCGGCTGCAAGCTGCTATTGACTCCTCCACACTGCCTGTGGAAGCAAGGGGACCTGTGGCATTGGATTGTCTAAAGCAACAGTGCAACACTGTTACTAAGGACATTCTACGTTCTCTGCCAGCAGGTGCTACCTTAGCTGACATGATCAAACATGTGGTAAGAGAGGAACAACTGATTCCTATGCAAGCTACAATTCATACTATAACCAATGCATTACCATGCATGAAGTGTGGCCAAACAGGTCACTTGGCAGCTAACTGTCCTCAGCCAGCACAGCAACCTGTGACACAGCAACCTGCAGCAGCACCCCCGACCCAACAGCGCCAGAGACCCACCTGCTGGAGTTGCGGGAAAAAGGGTCACATAGCCAGGGAATGCAGATCCAAACTCCGGGGAAACGGGAGAGGGAGGGGGCGTATGGGCCATATTCAGCCTCCTCCCATTCCGAGATGGCCCATCTTTCCCAACACCCAGTGGGCTGGGGGACCTTCGTACCCCATATATACACAGGAACCAGTCAGTGTCACATCTCCACTAACTATCCCAGGGCAGAGCAGTGCAGCACCACCAGTGGTAGCTATGCACCCCCCACCGTCACAAACTGCGCCAGTGACACAGGGTCAGCAGGGAGCGACACAGAGCGGAATCCCTGGGTGGCCCTAGTCATGGAGGTGGGGAAAGACCCCCTGATCGTGTGGGGAGTGTGCCAGCTCTATGGCAGTCGAGATCCTCATGTTTTTGGACTCAGGTTTCAAGCGGACACGGGGTCGGACTGCACCATTATACCCTTAATTCATTGGCCCAAACATTGGCAAATCAAAGAAGTCCCTCCAGTAAATGGAGTGGGAGGACAATCCAGAGCTTGGAAAAGCACCCGGTTGGTAGCCATAACCGTTTACACAAAAAAGGGACCAGAACAAACCGTGGCAATTTACCCCTACATTTTGCAGAACTCTCCACCCCTGATAGGGAGAGATGTCCTAGCCATACTCGGAGTCAGGATCACAAATTTATAATGAGGGCCACTGCTGTGCATCCTTTGTTGCCAATCAAATTGACTTGGAAATCATCAGACCCTGTTTGGGTTGAGCAGTGGCCCCTCTCAGAGCCTCGAATCACAGCCTTGCTGGAACTGGTTGAACGAGAACTGCAAAAGGGTCACATAGAACCCTCCACAAGTCCATGGAACACCCCTGTGTTTGTGATTCCCAAAAGGTCTGGAGAAGGCTACCGCCTAGTCCACGACCTGAGGGAAGTGAACAAAACAATCAGACCCATAGGTCCAGTTCAGACACTGTTACCTATGAATTCAGCCATCCCTGAAGGACAACCATGTGCAGTACTGGACATTAAAGACTGTTTCTTTTCAATACCTTTGCATCCTGAGGACAAGGAACGATTTGCCTTCTCCGTGGTTTTTCCAAATGGCAAGCGACCCAGTCTACGCTTCCAATGGGAGGTGCTCCCCCAAGGTTTGGTGGACAGCCCAGCGATATGCCAGATCACCGTGGATAAAGCGTTAACACCAGTCCGACATTCCTACCCTACCGCGACCATCATACAATACATGGACGACATCCTAGTCTCTGCACCATCAGCGAGCCAAGTGGATCACCTGGTGTCCACGATCACAGAGACCCTCCAGGCCAATGGTTTTGAGATTGCGAGCGCAAAGATCAAAAAAGGACCCTGTGTCACCTTCCTGGGAGTGGGGATCACGAATTCCTATGTGACACCTCCCAAGGTGAAGGTCCACCGAGACATCAAGACGCTCCACGATGTGCAACGCCTGGTGGGATCGATGCAATGGCTTCGCAACATCGTCCTGATTCCTCCTGAGGTCATGGACTCTCTGTATGACCTCTTGAAAGGAAAACACCCCTGGGAACCCAAGGAGCTGACACCGCAAGCAGCAAAATCCCTCGACTTCATCGAACAGCAGATGTCCACCGGCACGCTTGCCAGATGGAACCCAGCGATGCCTCTGGACTTGTACGTACACTTTACACCAAAGGGGGGAGTGGGAGCACTGGCCCAAGGACCTTCTGAAAAGGCTCGACCGATTCAGTGGGTAGTCCTTGGAAGACCAGCTCGTGCTTTTTCCCCAGCAATAGAATGCATCTCAAATCTCATCATGAAAGGCAGGAAGCTTGCCTTGAAACACCTAGGGACCGAGCCAGCGAGAATTCATCTTCCTTTTCGCAAGCAAACAGCCACAGAGTCAACCACAATCTCAGAACATTTAGCCCTTGCTCTCATCGGATTCGGAGGAGAAATCTTCTACTCCACCAGACCACCTTGGACTCAGCTGCTGACCATAGTCGACATAGACATGCCACCGAAGGTCATGGACAGACCACAGCCAGGACCAACAGTTTTCACAGACGCTTCTTCCACGACTTCCACCGCAGCAGCAGTGTGGCAGACAGAAGAGCAATGGCATTGCGTCAAAGCATGCGATCCCACACTGTCAGTGCAGCAACTGGAAGCGACAGCAGTAGTCTTGGCGTGTGGACTTTTCCAAGACGAACACCTGAACATTGTAACAGATTCTATATTCGTGGCAAAGCTCTGTCTGGCTATGACAGGACCAGGTGTGTCAACATCAACAGCAGCCCTGATGCTAGAAGAAGCACTCTCCTCACGAAAGGGCACAGTATCCGTCATTCACATCAACAGCCACAACCCAGTTAAAGGTTACTTCCAGATCGGCAATGACAAGGCAGACACTGCAGCAAAAGGCGTCTGGACGCTGCAAGATGCTCGTCAATTGCACGAATCCCTTCACATTGGTCCCAAAGCACTGGCAAAGAGATGCGGGATCACCACAACGGATGCCAAACATGTAGTGGCCACCTGCCCTCACTGCCAGAAGTCACCCCTGTGGACCAGTGGGGTCAACCCGAGAGGTCTCAAGCCCTCGGAAATTTGGCAGTCAGATTTCACCTTGTGTCAACTGTTGAAGCCTCAAGCGTGGCTTGCTGTGACAGTGGACACATTCAGTGGAATAATCGTGGCCACACAGCATCGCAAAGCTAACTCCAAAGCCACAATTCAGCACTGGCTGACAGCCATGGCATGGCTTGGTATCCCCAAGCAGATCAAAACAGATAATGGTTCCAATTTCATTTCTAAACCAGTGCAGGAATTTGCTTCCAAATGGCAAATCACTTTAGTGCAGGGTATTCCATATAATAGCACCGGACAAGCTATAGTTGAGCGGGCAAACCAAACCCTGAAATCCAAAATAGAGGTGTTGGCAAAAGCAGAAGGCTTGACCAACTCCATCCCCTCAGGAGAGCAGACACGTATATTGGTAACTGCTCTGATGGCATTGAATCAATTTCCTAGAGGAAATGAAACAAACAGTCCCATTCAAAAACACTGGGCCTCCAAAACAATAGAGGTGGGCCCGCAGGTTGTAATTAAAAATGAGCTGGGTGAGTGGGAACGGGGCTGGAGATTGATGCTCACGGGGCGAGGGTATGCGGCTGTCAAAAAAGACGGGAAAATCAGGTGGTGTCCTCTCAAATCAATTAAACCTGATCTTCACAATGAGCAGGATGAGACTAATGAGAACTGTGAGTTTCTGTTTACAGAACATGCTGGTAGGGCGGCCACGTAATGCCCATGTGCCCCTCCAAGAGGAACGAGACCCACCACCAAAACGTCAGACAGCAGCAGAGAAACCCACGCGAGTGAGACCCAGACATCAGCGACATGTCTGCGTGATTTTGTTATTGGGGCTTGTTGCCAGAGGACAAGCCAGCCCAAGTTACTACCCACATCAGCCGTTCAGGTGGGTCATGAGACACCTAACCAGTGGTAAGGTGCTCAGAGACGTCACCACACCAAACGCTCCATCTTTCGTGCTCCGTTTTACAGATTTATTTCCAGGACAACCAAAGGTAATTCCTAGGTCTCCACACTCATCACAAATGTATCTATCCTATTGGTGCCCAGCTTCAAACCCAGGGAAAAGCTATTGTAATTTACCTGGGTGGGGATACTGTGGGCATTGGGGCTGTGAAACCATTGTTACAGATGCCAGGCCGTCAGGGCCTGGGTGGGACCCACCAGCCCCCGACAAGTTCCTACAGTTCTCATGGGCACCGGCAGGTTGTAAACCACCTCTTTTTTCACACGGAAGTTCCTACCGAAACAGTTATAAAATCCCCAAATTCCGAATTTGTATATATTACAACATGACGGTCTTGCAGCCTGATGATTTTAGCTGGACGGTGGGAAGGACATGGACAGTGGTCATTCAAAAGTCGAAAGAGTGGGTGAATGTGCAAATTACCAGGCTCCAACCATCGGCACCCCGAGCGGTTGGACCCAACAAGGTGATTAAAAGCACACAGACAGAGAAAAACATAACTTACCCCAAAATCCTACCCACGAGTGTCACCGAAAACCAAAACAGTGATGAGAAACCTTTCCAGATAGGCCGTTCAGCTAAATCAGACCCAGACCCAATCCTTCGTATGTTAGATGCTACCTTTTTATCCCTGAATGAATCTAATCCTGACCTAACTAATTCCTGTTGGCTTTGCTATGAGGTCCAACCCCCATTTTATGAAGGAGTTGCTGTAAATACCTCATTCACTTACTCCACAGCTGACGCTCCAAATCAGTGTAGGTGGGACACACCTCGCAGAGGTATCACCCTGAGTCAGGTCTCAGGTCGGGGCAGGTGCTTTGGCAATCCAACCCTAGCCAAGCGAAAAGGAGATGTTTGTGCCAAAATTGTAAAGCCCAACAGAAAAAACAACAAGTGGGTTGTCCCAGCTTCATCTGCAATGCGGGTTTGTCAGAGGTCTGGAGTGAGTCCCTGTGTGTTCCTTCCCAAGTTCAATGATTCTAATGACTTCTGTGTCCAAGTTCTGATTGTTCCTAGGGTCCTGTACCATTCTGATGAAGAAGTGTACAGCCTTTTCGAAGAACCCAGCCGTCTTCGCAAAAGAGAAATAATAACAGGGATAACCATCGCAATGCTGCTCGGTTTAGGAGCAGCTGGAACGGCAACGGGTGTCTCGGCCCTAGCAACACAGCACCGAGGACTGTCTCAGCTGCAGATGACCATAGATGAGGACTTGCAGAGGATCGAGAAATCCATTTCCTACCTGGAGAAGTCAGTCTCTTCACTCTCAGAAGTGGTTCTGCAGAACAGGCGCGGACTGGATCTCCTGATCATGCAACAAGGAGGTCTGTGCGTGGCCCTGAAAGAAGAGTGCTGTTTTTACGCAGACCACACTGGAGTCGTCCGAGACTCAATGGCTGAGCTCCGAAGCAGACTGGCTCAGAGACAAAAAGATAGAGAAGCTCAGCAGGGCTGGTTCGAATCCTGGTTTAACCAATCTCCATGGTTGACCACTTTGATTTCCTCCTTAGTAGGCCCATTGGCAATGTTACTTTTAACTGCCATCTTCGGACCATGCCTGCTGAACAAAATAGTCTCATTTATTAGAGCCCGCGTGGAGCAAACTAACATTCTGTTCATGCACCAACACGAAATGCTGTGAATCAATCAGGAAATTGCCAGTCACAAGCTTTTCCAAACTTGCCTGGCAGAAAACTTACTCAGGTTTCCCGAACTCCTTCTTCCTTTTGCTAAATACTAACCTTCTACCTCATTTAGTACCTATATACATATATGCATGATTAAGTATTAGCCTTCTACCTCATTTAGCATCTATATATATATATATATGTATAACTACCTCGTTTTTTTTGTGATAGAGGGAGGGGGAGATGTGGAGAGAATGTGAATTGGAAGGGACAGACTGCGTTTGCGGAAGACAATCGGGCTGTAACGGAGCAGGGCCTGGCACATCTCTCTCCACAGATAACCCTTATCTCAAGGTCACAGACCCCTCTCTCTTCCCTTTCATACCAGTACTTTTCCACTACCCTTAAGAAACTAGTAAGACCCCCTATGACGTAGCAGAGCCCAGAAAGTACTTAAACCCTGTGTTTTAGATAATAAACGCATTTTGACTGAACACGCCACATTGGTGTTTTACTGAGTCATCTGCCCGAACCCCACGCTCGCAGCTCGTGGCGGTCGTGTCTTCACTGAAACCCAGGCCACCAAGATGATGGCTTAATAAGCCGCAACACACCTGGATATAATCCAGGGTTTGAGACCTCACAAGCAGCTTCTATCCACTGAATTCTCAGAGGACACAAGAGCTACCAGACGTTTCTACAGGAATCACTGCTTTGACAAGAACATCTCATCTGGATTCCTGGAGGAAGACTGGACCTTTCTCATCATCCCTGGACCCTTCTCTCTTAGGATCATCTCTGCTCCAGCAGAACCACATCTGCCACTCCAGGAGGATTTCCGGACTGCTTCAAACACCCTGACCAACAGGGTGTTAGGTTGTATCATTCCATTTATTTCACCTTTTTTTCCCTCTCTTCTTCGATTAAATTGTATCTCTGACTGAGAGTCTCACTGGTTTTGCTTTCAAACCAGCACAATCCCGCTTTGCTGAACTTCATACTCTATGAGCAGTGCTCAAAAAACAGGTAGGAGAAAGAGAACAATTCCACTGAAAAGTAAATATAAGGATCAAACACTGAGACTTCACCCCCCCCCTCCTCTGATTATCACTAGTTCATACAAAAATTAGGGAATAAAAAGTCTATTTTAAAAAATCATGTCAAACACCCCAAATGTGAAATATTTTGTCTGTGAAATGTTTGGGATCTAGTCTGACATCCTTAATACGCACACATGTGCATCCCACTCCATGGCTGCAGATACTCCAGGTTCCTGTGCCACAGAGCCCTCACTGAGCTTGAGGCTGCCAAGAGCAGCTTCCCACAACACCCACCCCAAGGGATGGATCATCCCAGGGCTGAGACCACAGCCTGGTGCTCCCCTGACTGAAAATGCCATGGGATGGAAAGGGGTGTACAAAGCTGTACAAACAATAATGCAAAGAGAATGGGGCAGAAGCCAGACTGGAAGGGAGATAAGGCATCATAGCAATGGCTGTCCACAAAAAGGAATATCCCATCAGGTGATGACATGTTTGAAGAACATGTACTGAGACCATAAGGCTGTTTGTCATTAATGTGCTATTAAAAACATCCCTGTTCATCAAAAGCACAAGCATGTGCTGAACTGTACCAGAGAGCACAGTTCCAGTGCTGAAATACTTTGCTGTGTGTGGCCTGGATGATGGGTAGCTCTGGTCCAGGATTTCTGCAGGGAAAGGCCTCCATCACAATCTGAGCAGGATGGAATCCTTCAAACTTATCCCAGAGTCCATGGAAATTTTGCTCAGCTTTTTGCCTGGATTTCCCTAGAAAGCAAATCATCTCAGTGGCTCATCTGGCTTTTTAATCCAGTAGTTGAATCACATGTGCACAAAATCATGTATAACTATCAAGATTGATTATGTAATTGTCTTGATTTGGAAAGACAGGTATCTGCCAAGGGAAACTGGAGTTTCCCTTGGAATGGAGAATGTAAACCCCTCACCCCCTCCAAATTATAATTTTGCAATTAAGGGCTTTCAGGCAAAGATTTGGGAATAAGAATAACAGTTCTTTACTAGGAATATTAACAATACAGATGTAGTAGTAAAACAAACAAACAACAATTCTAGAAATGCTGACAGAGATACAACCTGACACCCTGTTGGTCAGGGTGTTGGAAGCAGTCCAAAAGTAAGTCCTCCTGGAGTGGTAGATGTGGTTCTGTTGGAGTAGAGATGATCTTGTAGAAAAAAAAAGGGTCCAGTGATGGTGAGAAGGGTCCAGTCTTCCTCCAGGAATCCAGTGAAGCCAGATACCTTGTGTTCCTGCATCTCAGTTTTTATCTAGGTAGGAATGGTTGGCTCCCCCCACTGGGTGGAGCATCTCACAATGGAATATGTCATGCCCTTAGTGAGCCTTAATGGCCCATTAGCAGAAAATATCCCCCTGGAGGGAGGACGGGTAGTGAAAGAGATAAGAAACACTGCCCCACCTGGTTTTAAGTTGGCCCATTATCAAAAGGCATCCGCCTCCCCTCCTCCCAGAGTTACAAGAGATAAAGAAGAACATCTCCCCAACTGCTTTTAACAAATGAAATAGAATACACATTTTTGGTTCCATAACCCAGACAGTAATCAAGTCTCATTTGGGCAAGATATCATCTTGCTTGTACTAATATTTGATTTCTATTACAAATTTCTCATGCTGCTAAACCTCTCCCTCCAGACTAGTCAGTAACACTTGGTGCTGAGGATGTACATAGGGGTGGAGAAGGAAAACGCCACACCCCCACCAACCAAGGCAAATTTCACATAATTTAGTGCATTCACATAGAGATAGTTCCAGTTTTATAGTAGGATAAAACATTGGACTATGTGCAGAATTAATCTGACATAATGAAGATAATTTTCTGGGTTTATATATCTCATATCTCTTAGAGGCAAACGCTAAGGACCAGAAAGCTTTTCACATGGCAACATCACTGCTTGGCAGGCAGCTCATTAGCAACTGAGCACTTGTTTCAGCAATACTGATGCAGTTACAAGTGCTGTATTAACTTCTGCTAGGTGATCTGGGCTTGATGCCACATGTTTCTTTAATAGCAGTTGTGCTTTTCAGGGCAAACAAATTTTATTCCTTTCATGTTCAAATAGGAAACACTTTCATGCCACATAAAATTATGTTAAAACACCCAAACTTACATACTGAAGTTTATTTCCACCAGAGATGCTTCAGACATGTACAGATAAAATGGAAGGATATTTTTGACTTGTATATTATAAATGTTCATTGAAGTCAGAGTGGCTTTCACTGACTTCAGCAGACACTGGATGAGATCTTTGAAGATCAAAGAGTGAAATTATATCTTGCTGCTGTGAATTTGAGTCTTAAGCTAATTGTTCTGTTGGTCTGGTGTTGTTGTTTTTTTTTTTAATAGCATGGCTTGCTCTGAAAAAGAAAGGTCAGCTTTGGGCTTGGAAACCTGCAAATAGCCAAAAAAGAGAGTTGCTATGTTATCCAAAAGACATCTATGATACCTGTCAGACTCCTTTAGGGTGGGAAAACTTATCCTTATAGCCATATTGCAGCTAAAATGCCTCAGGAAAAATGAGTTGTGAATGTAAGCATGCCTAACCACTCCTCACCAGCAGGTATTTGTGGGGTGACATCCCTGGCACCCACATAGTCTGGGGACACCACAGCTGCCAGCCCCAGGGTGCCCACAAGATGCAAGTTCTCACCAAGAGCAGCAGAGGCTGGAGGTGTAACAAGAGTCATCATCCTCAATTTGACAGTGGGTGCTTTTAATTTTCAAAGTGAAGGGGTAATCAGCAGGAGGGGACATTTGCCATGGGATGAGACAGGCAACAACTAAGAGTAGCTGATTTTCCAGAGGAAGCACTGTGGAACATCAACAATTTGAATTACACCAGGGTCAGAGAAGTCCCAAGGAGTTCTCTGCTCTTATTGCCCAGCCACGGGCAGGGTGGGCCCTTGGCTTCTGCTCATTACCTGAATTACACACTCATTACCCTCACATGAAAGAAGACTGGCAGTGTGCAATTATTTATTTCATTAACTAATCCTTTCGCATCCAAGTTTATTCTTTAATTCACTTATTGTGCAATTTTCTGATGCATCTTATACACCTTTGAGCATTTTTTCTTTCAAGGACACTGGTCACCAGCTGAGAGAGAAAGAGCCCAGCTTGTCTCTCCAGTGGCAGGCTGTCTCCCACACACTGCCTACAGGCTGGGGATGTGGCACTGACAGACCCTCTGCAAGGTGTAATGACACAGCCAAGGTACACAAGGATGGCAAATCCTGGGAAAGGTGCAGACTCCTCTGTAGCCATGGATTGTGGTGTGATGTTTTGGTTTCTCTGAAACTTTTTCCCAGACACTGTTCTGTCAACAAGAGACATGTTTTCCTAACCGTAACCTATGTTTACATTCCTTTCCCTAGGAGGGACTTCTTCTTGATGTCCCTCTGACTTGACCAATGTAGTTGAAGAAGTTTGTCCTTCTTCCACCACTTCGGGCGGCTCTTTGTAAAATAACATAAAGGGAAGAAATTCCCTGGGTAATAAAAATTTGGAGTCATTTCAGCCTTCTGACCTCGCGAGTCCGTGTTGTTGTAATCTTGAACAGCGTCATCTGGTGGACGCCGACGTGATTGCAGCCGTGGGAACAAGGTAAAACCGTACCCACGTCTATTTAAAGAACAAAGGGTTTTCGGTAAAAACCGGCCTGCGAGCTCTTGCCAGTTCGTTTTCTCTCCATTAAGGAGACCAAATTTTGGCAAAATGATAATTCCTCTGCTAGGCCCAGAAGATGATCTGGTCCTGGAGCTCTGGGAAAGTCTCTTGGAGCAAAAAGAGGCAAAAATCACCAGAGAACAATTTAAAGCTCTTTATATCTGGGGAAAAGAGCACAGCATTTTTCCAAATGCAGAGA
Organism: Phylloscopus collybita; assembly: GCA_027886175.1. NCBI lineage: Eukaryota > Metazoa > Chordata > Aves > Passeriformes > Phylloscopidae > Phylloscopus > Phylloscopus collybita. The sequence goes on from JAJNNQ010000057.1 coordinate 9,796,142, forward strand.
AAGCACTGTCGAAAACATTGTGGCATTCTCTGGGAGACAGTCTGCATGAGACTCTATATATTGGTAATGCAGACGTGGCGTATTTAATAATAACCTGGAAGAAATTTGTCACGGTGCTCAAAAGTTCTGGAGGAACTTCTAGTTCGCTTTCCAGTTCAAACCCAAGTTCTGCAGTTTCTGAAAATGGAGAAAGCGCTCTAAGCGATCTACCATCAGACGCAGAAACGGAAGACGGAAACCTTGTGGACATAGACAGCAAAGGAGCTGAGCCAGACCGTGAACCTAGCCGTGGATTGGAATCCCCCCTGCCCACCCAAGCCACCATGTTCGGTTCGCTTTCCGCTTCTCCCTGCGATTTCAACATTTGGGGAGGGGTTTGGAGCCCCCCCGCACCGTGGCGCGGGTGGCCAGCGGGAGTGGGGTGGGCTCGGGACCCCCGGGACCCCCCTGACCCCGCCCTGCAGTCGCCGCGTTCCACGGCGCCCGGGAGCCTGTGCAGAGGCAGAGAACAGCCCATCCCCCATGCCTTCTTAGTGGTGGAGGGGGTGCATAGCCAGCGGCTCCGCCAGCGGTGCTGGCGGAGTCAGGTTTGCAGGGATCAGTCACTACCAAGTGCCCGCACTGTGGTGTGTCTACGTGGTACCCTTTTGGCAATGCCGATGTCGCGGTAACGGCCCCGGTCGGTGGTGGCGCCGTGCCCCCATTGCAACTAGCCCCTGCCATCGGGGGGGCAGGGGGGTCCTCCCCCGGCTCCTCACTGCCCGCTGCGCCTGCACAGCTGGTGGAAGCGTCAGCACCTGTACAGCCAGCGGGAGCATCAGCGCACGCGCAGTTGGCGGAAACGCCGGCAGCCATGGTTTTGGTGGATTTGTTCACCGATTTTGTCCCGGCGAGGGGTCAGCCCACTCCCCTCCGCCTGACGCGAGCAGCACCTTCCGTGCGCCCTCGCACCAAGGCTCCACCGTCTCTTCCTGCAGCCCCGGGGGGGAGTGAGGTTGCAGCTCAGTCGGCCACTCCCCCCCACCCCGTCTGTGTTTGCGATGCCGGGGAATGGTGTCGGGGCGGCGCAAGCCCCGACTCCCCCTGTGTCTGCTCTCCTGGCTCCGGGTGGGGCTGGTGCCGAATCCTTATTGGTTCCAGCAACCCCCCCCCCCCCCCCCATGCCAGCTCCCCCCTCTGTGCAGCGTGTGGGCGGCACCGAATCTCCTTCGGCACCCCTTCCCCCTGCGTCAGTTTTGGATGCATCTGCTGCTTCCGTGTCGCAGGCACCAGAGACTTCCACAGTATCTGGTGCGGCTCCGGCGGCTGCACACCCCCCACCCTCTAGTGAGTCTGGGACTGCCGTGTCTATGGCCCCCCCGGTATTCACGTTTGGGTCAGGGGGCAACACAGCTGCCACGACACCTGCAATTGCTCGAAGTAGGGGGCCCCGAGTTGGTGCTCTCTCTTTGGCCAATCACTGGACCCTTCCCCCATGCCAGGTCACGGTCCGTCCCCGGGACCCTAAGCGTTTCTGGGAGGAAGTGAAATCCAAAGCTTTGGAAATGGGGCACTGGGATGTTGTAGAGCATCTCGTGGGGACTGGAGAGAGTCCTTCTGGCTCTGCTAGCCCTGAAAGGGATGTGATATCGGGTGCCAAGAACCCTGGACAGGTATCTGTGTCTGTTCCTGTGACATCCACAGAGCAGATCCAAACAGATCCTGTCCCCTTGCAAGGAGGTGTTCAGGCTTTTCCTGTGCTTAGGGGTAGTCCTACCACAGGGCAGCCTGGCACCCACCATGTCTTATCATGGAAAGCTGTAGTAGACCTACAGGAGAAGGCGGCCAAGTACGGTCTGGGTTCTTCTGAGGTGATGCAGATGATTTGTGTCCTGAATGCAGATCTGTTGGCACCATACGATATCAGGCACATCGCTCAGGTGTTGTTCCAGCCTGTTCAGCTTGAGGTGTTCGAGTCAAATTGGAATCAATTGGTGTCTTGGTTTGGAAAGACAGGTATCTGCCAGGGAAACTGAGGTTCCCCTAGAATGGAGAATACCAACCCCTCACACCCCGACGAATTATAATTTTGCAATCAAGGGCTCTCAGGCAAAGATGTTGGGAATAGGAATAACAGTTCTTTACTAGGAGGTATTAACAATACAAATATGATAGGAAACAAAACCACCCAACCAAACAAACAAATAAACAAATAAACAATAATTTTAGAAGAAAACCCTGACAAAGTCAGAGTTTCAATCTGACCCTGTGATTCAGGATGTTGATAACAGTCCAAACGTAAACAGTCCAAACACTTCTGAAATGGCAGACGTGATCCTGTTGGAGCAGAGATGATTCTGTGAAGAAGCCGATTCAGGGACGGCGAGGAGGGAGACCGGATGACGAGCACAGGAGACGAAGAAGCTCTTCCCACACCGCAGCGAAGGAAGCGCCGAGCACCCCGCTCCTGCAGCAGGGCCGAACCGCCAAGCCCCGGCCACCCCCCCTCCCCCCCACCCCCCATTGCCAGGGCATGAGATGTATAGAAATGCAAATGAACCGCACAGGCTGGGGAAGGTAACAATGGCCTATCAAGGTGGGTGTTGACCATCCAGGTGGCCTTTGCTAAGTTCACTTCCCAATTTTTGAAGGTCCCCCCGCCAAGTGCTTTCAGGGTGGTCTTAAGTAATCCATTGCACCGTTCAACTTTCCCGGCAGCTGGTACATGATAAGGGATGTGATATATCCATTCAATGCCGTGTTCCTTAGCCCAGGTGTTTATGAGGCTGTTCTTGAAATGAGTCCCGTTGTCCGACTCAATTCTCTCAGGGGTGCCATGTCTCCACAGGACTTGTTTTTCCAGGCCCAGGATGGTGTTCCGGGCGGTGGCATGAGGCACAGGATAGGTCTCCAGCCACCCGGTGGTGGCTTCCACCATGGTCAGCACGTAGCGCTTGCCTTGGCGGGTTTGGGGCAGTGTGATGTAATCAATCTGCCAGGCCTCCCCATACTTGTACTTGGACCACCGTCCACCGTACCAGAGGGGCTTCACCCGCTTGGCCTGCTTGATGGCAGCACACGTCTCACAGTCGTGGATAACCTGTGAAATACTGTTCATGGTTAGATCCACCCCTCGGTCCCGTGCCCACTTATAGGTGGCATCTCTGCCCTGATGACCTGAAGCATCATGGGCCCACCGAGCTAGGAACAACTCTCCCTTGTGCTGCCAATCCAAGTCTACCTTGGATACCTTTATCCTCGCAGCTTGATCTACTTGCTCGTTGTTCCGGTGCTCCTCATTAGCCCGACTCTTGGGGACATGGGCATCCACATGACGGACTTTCACAGGTAGTTTCCCTACCCTGATGGCAATGTCCTTCCACTCATCAGCAGCTCAGATTGGTTTTCCCCTATGCTGCCAGTTGGCTTTTTTCCACCTTTCCAGCCAGCCCCACAGAGCATTAGCCACCATCCACGAATCAGTGTAGAGGTAGAGCTTCGGCCACTTCTCTCTTTCAGCAATGTCCAGGGCCAATTGAACAGCTTTGAGTTCAGCAAGCTGGCTTGACCCACCTTCTCCTTCAGTGGCGTGTGCAACTTGTCGTGTGGGGCTCCATACGGCTGCTTTCCACTTCCGGTTCATCCCCACGATGCGACAGGAACCATCAGTGAAAAGAGCGTAGCGTGTTTCTTCTGCTGGCAGTTGGTTGTATGGTGGAGCTTCTTCAGCCCGGGTTACTTGTTCTTCTTCGTCAGTGAGACTGAAGTTCTCAGCTTCTGGCCAGTTGGTGATTACTTCCAAAATCCCAGGGCGATTCGGGTTACCAATACGGGCGCGCTGAGTGATGAGGGCGATCCATTTGCTCCATGTGGCATCGGTAGCATGGTGGGTGGAGGGAACCTTTCCTTTAAACATCCACCCCAGCACCGGTAGTCGGGGTGCCAGGAGGAGTTGTGCTTCAGTGCCAATCACCTCTGAGGCAGCTTGAACTCCTTCGTAGGCGGCCAAGATCTCCTTCTCTGTGGGAGTGTAATTGGCTTCAGACCCTCTGTAGCTTCGGCTCCAGAATCCCAGTGGCCAGCCTCGAGTCTCACCTGGCACCTTCTGCCACAGGCTCCAGGACAGACCATGGCTCCAGGCTGCAGAGTAGAGCACGTTCTTTACCTCTGGTCCCGTCCTGACTGGGCCAAGGGCTACTGCATGTGCGATTTCCTGCTTTATCTGGGCAAAGGCGTGTTGCTGTTCTGGGCCCCAGTGGAAATCGTTCTTCTTGCGGGTAACCAGGTAGAGAGGGCTCACAATCTGACTGTACTCAGGGATGTGCATCCTCCAAAAGCCTATGGCCCCTAGGAAAGCTTGTGTTTCCTTCTTGTTGGTCGGTGGGGACATGGCGATGATCTTATTGATGACCTCATTGGGAATCTGACGCCGTCCATCTTGCCACTTCACTCCCAGGAACTGGATCTCTTGGGCAGGTCCCTTGACTTTGCTCTTCTTGATGGCAAAACCGGCTTCCAGGAGAATTTGGATGATCTTCTCTCCTTTCTCAAAGACTTCCATTGCCGTGTTCCCCCACACAATGATGTCATCTATGTACTGTAGATGGTCCGGAGCCTCACCCTTTTCCAGTGCATCCTGGATCAGTCCATGGCAGATGGTGGGACTGTGCTTCCACCCCTGGGGCAGCCGATTCCAGGTGTACTGCACACCTCTCCAGGTGAAAGCAAACTGGGGTCTGCACTCTGCTGCCACAGGAATGGAGAAGAAGGCATTGGCAATGTCGATGGTCGCGTACCACTTTGCTGCCTTGGACTCCAGCTCATACTGCAACTCCAACATGTCTGGCACAGCAGCGCTCAGTGGTGGTGTGACCTCATTCAGGCCACGGTAATCCACTGTCAGTCTCCATTCCCCACTGGGCTTACGCACAGGCCAGATGGGGCTGTTAAAAGGTGAATGAGCCTTACTGACCACCCCTTGGCTCTCCAGTTTACGAATCATCTCATGGATCGGGGTCACAGAGTCTCTGTCAGTGCGGTATTGCCGACGGTGCACTGTTGCTGTGGCAATTGGTACCTGTTGTTCTTCAACTCTTAGCAGTCCCACAGCAGAAGGGTCATCTGAGAGACCAGGCAAGGTATTCAGTTGTTTGATCTCTTCCGTCTCTACAGCAGCTACTCCAAAAGCCCAACGATATCCTTTTGGGTCTTTGAAATATCTATTTCTGAGATAGTCTATGCCGAGGATGCACGGGGCCTCTGGGCTAGTCACAATGGGGTGTTTCTGCCACCCATTCCCAGTTAAACTCACTTCGGCTTCCACTACAGTCAGCTGCTGGGACCCTCCTGTCACCCCAGAAATAGAAATGGGTTCTGTTCCTACATACCCTGATGGCATCAGGGTACATTGGGCACCAGTGTCAACCAAAGCCGTGTATTTTTGTGGGTCAGATGTGCCAGGCCATCAGATCCACACAGTCCAATAGATCCGATTATCCCTTTCCTCTACCTGGCTAGAGGCAGGGCCCCTCTAGCACTGGTTATCCCCTTCCTGAGCATACATACTAGAGGTTCCTTCAAGGGGATTCAACACAGCATTGGCAGCTTGGTTATAGGAGGCTGAGGCTACTTTCATTTTCGTAGATCCCCCTTGGTGATTGTTCCTCTCCTTGAGCTCACGCACCCGTGCTGCCAGGACAGAAGTGGGTTTCCCATCCCACACTCCCATGTCTTCCCCATGGTCACGCAGATAAAACCACAGGTCAGCTCTTGGGGTGTACCCTCTCTCTCGAGCTGGGGGTCGTTGGGCTCTAACTCTGGGGCCTGTGACTCGCACTGGTGCCACATTGGAACTGTTTGTCCTCATCTCCTCCCTCACCCCCCTTATCTCTTCTTTGAGTTCTTTAACCACGGCAGAGATATGAGCCTGCATCGGGCCATTGATCATACTTTCATAGTTCCTAAGCTTATTGGCAACAGACCCCACTGTCTCTCGATTGTCCTCAGCATTAATTGTTGCAATAAAGGTGGTGTACTGAGATGGCCCTAGATTTGCCAGATTCCACAACATCTGCCCTGTGCATTTAACCTTGTCAGGGTCATTATCATGCTGTCCACTCCTCCCAAAAAGTACCTCCAGCACCGCCACTTCCCTCAGCTGTTGGATCCCTTCCTCCAGAGTTTTCCAGCACATTCTATGGTGGTGCTCCTGCATTCTTTCTTTGTGGATAAATCTCTCTCTCACACTCATTAAAAGCCGCTCCCAAAGGGAAAGGGGTCCTGGCTCTCTTACAAATACCTGATTTATACCTGAGTCCTGGGTCAAGGGTCCCAAATTCCTTGCCTCACCACTGTCCAATTGCACACCAGTACCCATGAGGTCCCAAACCCGAAGTAGCCAGGCTGTGTAAGCCTCACGCCCCCGCCGTACAATATCTTTTTGCAGGTTACGGAGACTTTCATACGACAGGGACTCGGTGATGATCTGAACATGTGATTCCCCTGCAGGTTGTGAGGGCCCTCCTTTCTTATTGTCTGGGTTTGCTGTTTTCACCTTAGATTTCTTTGTTTCCACAGGGACAACTGCTGCTGGCTGTGACTGCCCCTGTGGTTCAGCTGGGACCTGAGCAGTTGTAATCTCTGTGGGTTTCATTGCTGCACCATCAGGCTCTCTTTTGTCAGGGCAGGGGAAGGATTTCCCACTAGCTGGGGAAATGTACTCCCTCAGCATCTGGCCCATCTTCTCCTGCATCTCCTTCATCAGAGCCCCCACCCAAACCGGGTGGTTTATCTCTGAGGCAGGCTGTGTTGCAGGAGCGGACTCTTGGGCTGCATTCTTATTCTCTGGGGTACTTATTAAGGTGCTTACCCAGGCCAATTTCCCCTTATCTCTGAATGCCAAAAAGAACAGGCATTCCAGCAACACCAGCCACTGTATGATATCATTAGCACTCAGAGATTTCAACCCTTCAAAAACTGGTGGGGTGGACCCAAAAAACTGTGTGAAGGGCTGGGAGAAAATTTCCCCCGGTGCCATTTCCTTACAATAGGTACCATTGTTAAAGTAACCCCAGAAGCACAGAGTTAGCCTATGATAGCTATGAATCCATGTGCTTGCTTTCCAGAGGAAGTTAAAAATCCATGAATTTCTCACCTTATTAATCCACAAAATAAACTGAATGCCAGCCACAGTAGCCTTAGTCATAGGACCCATATTTACATAAGGAGTAGCAAATGGCAGAAATACAGCCACCACCACGTGCCACCCAAACCAGGGAAAGCTAGACCACATTATTCTGGCCAGTGGGCTTTTATCTAATACGCAAGAACTGTTATTCCTCTCTCTCAATGCCCTCGTGCCCCACCCTTGGGCGCCAAAATCTGTCTTGGTTTGGAAAGACAGGTATCTGCCAGGGAAACTGAGGTTCCCCTAGGATGGAGAATACCAACCCCTCACACCCCGACGAATTATAATTTTGCAATCAAGGGCTCTCAGGCAAAGATGTTGGGAATAGGAATAACAGTTCTTTACTAGGAGGTATTAACAATACAAATATGATAGGAAACAAAACCACCCAACCAAACAAACAAATAAACAAATAAACAATAATTTTAGAAGAAAACCCTGACAAAGTCAGAGTTTCAATCTGACCCTGTGATTCAGGATGTTGATAACAGTCCAAACGTAAACAGTCCAAACACTTCTGAAATGGCAGACGTGATCCTGTTGGAGCAGAGATGATTCTGCGAAGAAGCCGATTCAGGGACGGCGAGGAGGGAGACCGGATGACGAGCACAGGAGACGAAGAAGCTCTTCCCACACCGCAGCGAAGGAAGCGCCGAGCACCCCGCTCCTGCAGCAGGGCCGAACCGCCAAGCCCCGGCCACCCCCCCTCCCCCCCACCCCCCATTGCCAGGGCATGAGATGTATAGAAATGCAAATGAACCGCACAGGCTGGGGAAGGTAACAATGGCCTATCAAGGTGGGTCATCAGGCCCCAAAACAGATGTAAATAGAATATACAAAACCCAGCTCCACAACCCAGAACAATTGGCTATCAAGGTGATTGCACAGAATAGTCAATTGGTTGCACAGGACCCCAGGCATGCAGCTGGAGTGGATGTGTTCACAGGTGTTGGCCAATACGCTGACCCTGATCTTCAGGCGACCTTTCACCACCTTGTGCTGGAGCAGTGCCAGAAAACAGGAATTGCAGCATTGGTAAAAACCACTGAATTAGCTGCTCCAAAACAGAGATTTGAGACCATAGTCCAGGGGTCAAAAGAGTAATTTTTGGACTTTGTTGAGAAGCTTTCTGCAGCTGTTGAGAAGCAGGTGGATGATGTAGACGTGAGGACACTTTTGCTCAAACAGCTTGCAAGGAGCAATTCCAATGCGGATTGCAGAAAGCTCATTGAGGCCCTCCCTGGAGATCCTTCTCTAACGGACATGGTCAAAGCATGTGCTAATGTAGGCACCACAGAACACAAGATGGCTGCCTTCACTACTGCATTGCAGTCATCCTGGAAAGGCCAAAAAGGTGGACAGCAGGAACAGGGAAAAGCACAGGCTGGGAAGAAGCAAGGAAAGCAGAAGCAGAAAGCAAAAGCTCCCTTGTTTCTCTGTGCTCGGTGTCAGAAGCCAAACCATACTGCAGATGTTTGTACGGCAACAGTTGCTGCCAATGGTCAGCCTTTGCCGGGTTCGGGAAACGGGAAGCAGAGCGCCCGGGGGAAACGCGCGCAGACCCCAAGCTTTCCCCAGGTCCCGCTGCCGATGCAGGCTTGCTTAGCAAGCTTGCAGCCAGCACCTGCAGTTCAGCCAGTGTTGACGTCTGCACAGCTGCAACAGTCATCTTAGACTCTTGCAAACTGCATAAAGTCCCCCTGGATGCCTTTGGACCCCTGGGTGAAGGCAAAAGCGCCTTCCGCATGGGGCGGTCAAGTGCTATCCTGCAGGGTATCATTGTGCATCTAGGACTCATTAATGCAGATTATACGGGACAGATTTATGCGATGGTTTCCACACCCACCCCCCCAGTCACTATCCCCAAGAAAACTCGGATTGCTCAACTTGTGCCTTTTAAGTCCTCTGTTTCTAGGACTGAGAACCGGTGGCGAGGAGACGGCTGCTTCGGATCTACCGGGCTGCCTCAAGTTCACTGGACTGCAGTCCTGACTGACAAACGTCTTGAGATGTCGTGTACACTGTACCTCCCTGATGTCACCCCCTAAGAGATCCACCTTCGAGGTCTGATAGACACGGGAGCGGACATAACCATCCTCTCCTTCTCTGCATGGCCTCCGCAGTGGCCTCTGGATCCTGTGCAGTCGCCTGTCGCAGGATTGGGTGGAACGACGCAATGCTTTGTGAGCCAGCGACCTGTGATGATCACGAACTCAGAGGGACAGTTGGCTGTGGTTTGACCTTATGTCACTAGAACTATTGCTAACCTCTGGAGGCGGGATGTCCTGGCGGCTTGGGGGGTACGGATCGGGACGGATTTTTGATGGGGGCCACTGTGTCGAAGGGCATACCGTGTCTCACGCCTCCTTTACGGTGGCTGGTCGACACACCCATCTGGGAAAGCCAGTGGCCCCTTCCAAAAGAAAAATTGGTTGCCCTTCGGGAATTGGTCCAGGAGCAATTGGACCAGGGTCATCTTGAGTTTTCCACCAGTCCCTGGAACACTCCTGTTTTTTGCATCAAAAAGAAATCTGGGAAATGGAGGTTGTTACAAGACCTCCGGAAAGTTAATGCTGTGATGGAAAGCATGGGGACGCTGCAACCTGGTATGCTGTCACCCACCATGCTTCCTGCAGATTGGCCGGTTCTCATCATTGATCTGAAGGATTGTTTCTTTACGATTCCTTTGCATCCTGATGACAAACCAAAATTTGCCTTCACGGTGCCAGCAATTGACAATGCTGAGCCCGCACAGAGATATCAATGGACGGTTTTGCCGCAAGGCATGCGAAATTTGCCTGTCATATGCCAATGGTATGTGGCCCGTGCCTTGTCTGGAGTTCGCAGACAGTTTCCTGATGCCCATTTCTATCATTACATGGATGATATCCTGGTGGCAGCATCCCCTCAGGATGAGCTGCTGAGGATACACCCTCAGCTGCTCAATGCTTTGCATTCTCATGGGCTCCAGGTGGCTCCAGAAAAGGTTCAACAGCAACCTCCTTGGAAATATTTGGGGGTCAAAATTTTGGAACGAACAGTCCAACACCAAGAGGTGCGATTTGTGCATTCGATTAAGACACTGAATGATGCACAAAAATTGGTAGGTGTCATCATGTGGTTACGTCCATATTTGGGACTGACCAAGGCACAGCTGTCTCCACTGTTTGATTTGTTAAAGGGAGACTGTGATCTGAGATCACCTCGCACCTTGACCCCTGAAGCGCAAAAAGTGCTGGAGGAGGTTCAGCAAGCTGTTTCTGCTTGCCAAGTTTATCGCATGGATCCTTCCGCTGATATCACTGTTTTCATTACCACTCCAGATTTACATCCCACAGGCATCATCGACCAATGGAGTGACAAATGGTCTGATTCCTTGCACATCCTGGAATGGGTCTTTTTGCCCCATCAGCCACAAAAGACGGCAACCACACTATTTGAATTGATCGCTCGCCTGATAGTCAAATGCCCGCAACGGTGTTTGCAACTGACGGGAGCAGATCCCGCAAAGCTCGTAATCCTGGTAGAGTGGAAAAACTTTGACTGGAGCCCCGCAAACAATGTGTCCCTGCAGAGTGCTCTGGAAAACTTTTCAGGGCAGATCACTTATCTGCCCGGCCACGAACTGCTGAAAGTAGCAAAATTAACTGAACTTTCTTTGCGGCCCAAAAATAGTCCGGAGCCGGTGCAAGGACCCACCCACTGTCTTTACTGACAGTTCAGGAAGAACAGGAAAAGCCATTGTTACTTGGCGGGATGGATCCGAGCGGCAGGAGCTGAAGGGTCATGAGGCTGGCTCAGCCCAATTGGTTGAATTGAGAGCTGCCGTCATGGCATTTCAGCGATTTTCCCAGGTTCCTTTCAATCTGGTCACGGATTCTGCCTATATGTGGCAGACATAGCTCAATGATTAGGTTATTCCGTTTTGAAGGAAGTCAGTAATCCTGCTTTGTTTCATTTGCTGAAAACCTTGTGGTGTGCTATTCAGGCCCGAGTCCATCCATATTACGTTCTGCATGTTAGAAGTCATACCAATTTGCCAGGTTTCATAGTGGAAGGCAACGCGAGGGCTGACAAGTTGGCTAACCCCACGTGGGTAGCACCTCAGCCTGACATACTCGCGCAAGACAAGGCATCACATGAATTCTTTCATCAGAATGCGCATACTTTGCAGCAGCAGTTTCATTTGACACCAACTGAGGCTCGAGACATTGTCAATTCTTGTGACGACTGTCACGAGCTTTCTGCGCCTTTACCGGCAGGGGTAAACCCCAGAGGCCTCAAGGCCTTGCAGATTTGGCAGACAGATGTCACCCAAATTGTTGAATTTGGCCGGCTCAAGTATGTGCACGTGTCTGTTGATACCTTTTCTTCTGCTATGTGGGCTTCTGCTCACACTGGAGAAAAAGCTCGCGGTGTCATTGCCCACTAGAGGCAGGCTTTTGTCCTTTTAGGCATCCCTTCTACTGTGAAGACCGACAATGGTCCTGCTTACGCCTCGCAGAAGGTGCGGCAGTTCCTGCGATTGTGGGGTGTGTCACACAAGTTTGGCATTCCACATTCCCCAACCAGTCAAGCTATTGTAGAATGTGCTCATGGTACTCTGAAGCAGGTTCTTCAAAAACAAAAACGGGGAATGCAGGGTGAATCCCCGCAGAGTCAGTTGGCAAAAGCTTTGTACACCATCAATTGCCTTACGGTGCCACAGAATTCAAATAACCCTGTTATTTTGAACCATCACCTTTCGTTGCTGGGTCCAGACTGGACACAGCAGCCTCGAGCGAAGGTTCGGGTGAGGAATTTGATCACTAAGCAGTGGGAAGGCCCATTCGAGCTTATCGCTTTGGGATGTGGGTATGCGTGTGTATCCACAGATACTGGGGAACACTGGGTACCTGCAAAGTGCGTTCGTCCTGACCTGCAACCGCAAAGGCAGAATGGTGCCAACAGGCAACCTGAAAACCGTGACCAGAATGAAAGTCATCAAGCAGAGGAACCTTCGAGTGATGACTCAGATGCAGATGATGCGAGTGATCACTCAGATGGCCCCTCCACAAGCAGGCACTGAACACTTTGCATTTTTCTTTTTTTTCTTTTTTTAAACAGAAAAGGGTGAGATTTAGCCATGGTTCATGCTGTGATGTTTTGGTTTCTCTGAAACTTTTTCCCAGACACTGTTCTGTCAACAAGAGACATGTTTTCCTAACTGTAACCTATGTTTACATTCCTTTCCCTAGGAGGGACTTCTTCTTGATGTCCCTCTGACTTGACCAATGTAGTTGAAGAAGTTTGTCCTTCTTCCACCACTTTGGGTGGCTCTTTGTAAAATAGCATAAAGGGAAGAAATTCCCTGGTAATAAAGATTTGGAGTCATTTCAGCCTTCTGACCTCGCGAGTCCGTGTTGTTGTAATCTTGAACAGCGTCACTCATCTGAGTACCTTTTTCTGTACAGGGATTTGTATCCACTGTGATCCAACACAAAAAACAAAAATGCATTTATGCTGTCCAGAATTTGGCACAGACCTGCATCTGCCTTGGACAGTTACCACTTCCAATTTCCATATGACCATCTCAGGGTGGTTGTTTTAGTGCAGCCTCACAAAAAAAAAAAACCCTGCCTTCAGAGGTTTGAACCAGTCCACCTCCCAAGGGACTTCTTTGGATGAGGGCTGAGGACCTGAGCATCCTCCAGGACAATGAGCATTTTTAAACTAATTGTAGTGGCATCTCTCTTGAGTTTTGGCTAGCTGGCACAAATGTCACATTTGGATAGGTAGGTAAAACTTAGCTGAACCTCCTACACTTTTTAGCTCCTCCTCACCTACTTCCTCCCATCCCAAACTCTACCTGCTCTCCAACCCCCATAGCCCAATCCCAATCTCCAGTTTCCTTTGCCATCCATCTGTCCACAGCCACGCACGTCCTGGGGATGCAGCTGGATCTCGACATCCCAGCAAGGCTGGGACAGAAGCAGTCAGCTTTTGCCACCCTGGAGAGCCACAGTGGGTTTTAGCTCAGTCAACACTGTTACCAGCAGAGCTATGCAAGAACTGTAACCCAACTGCGGCAGCAGCTCCCGCTGTGTGTGGAGACAAAGCCGGAGCCTTTAAGGAGCTTTCAGCACTCAAACGGGAACTTTCACCCATTCCAGAGAAGCGACAGCTGTGCGCAGGGACTGTCCTCTCCTTGATCCAAATCAGAGATGCAGTGCCACCTCCCCTCATGGTACACTCTGAGCCAGAGCCTCTGCACCAGTGCCAGCCCAACCATCACAGTGCAGGGCAGGAGCAAGGCAGAAATCCCACCTTGGCCAAAGACTGCTGACAGAAAATGCATATTGCAACAGACCAATATTTTTCCCCAAAATGAGGACTGCTAGCAGAAGATTCTCAGAACCAGCTCTCACTTTACACGTGTGGCAGCAGCCAGCTGCTCCTCAACCTGGCTGGTGATAATTGAGGGCAGATCACTGACAAACAGATCAAATTAGGTAGGATGAATTAATCAACATCTGTAAAAAGGTTTGAAGGTGACATGGACTTGTAGCTGCTCTGTGTTGGACTCCAGTGGACCCTCCTCAAGGTCAAAACTACTGTGCCATCCCTTTTTGCTCCCACAGGCAGTCCCACAGATATGACCCACACCAGGGCTGGGAGAGCTCCAGGGTCACAGTGTCATCCCTGGGATGTGCCCTTGCCCAGCTGTCCCCATGGCTGTTTAAAGCAGAGCCCCAGAGGTGCTGAATTTCCCCATGATGCTCATTCATCCCTGCATTCCCACATTGTTCCCTGTTTGGGGAACTGTGATTCACCTGCACCCCAGCTGACAGAGGCAAATGAAATTTGTGTTTATACAGCACTCTCCATCCACCAGTATTTAAGTGCTTTGATTAAAAAAAATAAACCCCACTACAGTAGAGATGAAAAACTTTTGAGGAGAAGTGCTGTCACCCCTCACAGTCCCCAGCTTCTCACAGAGCCCTTCCCTTTGGCTTTCCCACTGCCCCATGCAGGCTCACCTTCCACCTGCAGCTGGAAACATATTTAAAGTTCAGCCTTTAAAATAAAGTCCCAAAACTTTCCCTGAACTTGGATCAAATCCTGTAACTTAAATCTTCTGGGAGGAACACAATGAGTTTCCTCTAATCAAGGAAACAGAGTAAATTATTGCAATAACACAGCACCAGTTTCAGTAGAAACCTTCCCAGTTCAGAGAGTTTCAGGTCCAGTTGCCCATTCAACAGCCAGATTTGAAGCAAGATAGCATGGCAAAGACTAGCATAATTACCCCCAAAGTAAAAAGTTCCTTGTTAAGTGCATTTTACTGCCATGTGCCTTGAACACTTTTCTACACAGAGCCTGAACCTCTCCTTTCCCCCAACAGGAACCCCCCGGTTTGAGTGTATTCATTAAAATCCTGTCCTAATTGCTCCCTCATCAGCTATGAATCTTAAGAAGCTTAACTGTAAAGGGGTTAAACTGTGTTTACTGACAGAAAATAGAATATTCACTAATGATGAGATGGTGATGACTCGGGATTATTGCGGGGGCCCTCACACCTAAGGCTTGGGAGACGAGGCAGTAATGCTTACAGAGATTTTTGTCCTTAAAGATGACAGAGAGGCTTTGCCTGGACTGTACAGCACAAAACACAACCCTGTGATGCCTTTGGGTTCCTCTCCAGCCAGGGGAGACTGCAACAGCACCTTGCAGCCCTAAAAACCATCTTCCCAAGGCACCTCGCTGCCCTGCAGGGAAGAGCCTCCACCAGCCCAGCACAGCGTGCTCCAGTTTGACAACACCTTTCCCATTTCTGGGATATGTGCACATCAACAAGCTCATTTTTTTCAAATTTAACCCAGCAGAAAGAACACAAATATTAGTTTAAATTTCAAAACTTCCATCCCCTGGCTCTGGCTCAGTGGTGGCTGCTGCAGGGCAGCCCTGCATCAGGTAGTTGATATATTTATGAAGTCCTAACTTCCAAAAATATTGCCAGCAGCAGCTCATAATTCTGTGATGTGTGACCTATGGTTTTTATACACTAACCTAAAAAGACTGGCTACTAGGAATAGATGTGGTTTTTTTCTCTCTCAAGTTCTCCTCTGAGACATATTTACTGAAATACTTAATTACCTCATCACTGAGCATAATTTAAAACTGCAGTTAAACACTCAGCATTTAAGTAAGAGCATGCATCATTCTGAGTGTTCAGTTGTGCGGTGCCCTGGTTTAGGGCAAATTTGGGAGAAAATCTCTGAATAGGGTCCCTCTGGGAAGCAAACCCAAACGGCCCCTCCCCCAACCAATCCAGGAGAAAATCTCCTCAGAGGAAAGTGGAAAAACTATTTATTTAACAAACAAAGTGCCCACAAGCACAAAGAATGAATAACATGAAACAATAAAACCTCTCGCTGCTCTGAAAAGAGATGGCAAAACTGAGAGAAGTCCTTGCCGTGGGTTAGCTTGGCTCACTCAGTCTCATATCAGTTCCTCCAGCACTGGAAAATGCCAAGGCCCAGGCCCCAGTGGGCCGCAGGTGCGAGCTCCCAGTGCTCTTCTGGGTTTTTCAGTCCAGAGCAGGTTTAAACAGTCCCAAGAAAAAGAAAAAAAAAAAAAAAAAACAAAAAAACAGTCCAGGGAACTTCTCTGCCTCAGCTAGCTAAAAACTAACTAAAAGCCAAGGAGATCTCTGTCCGACTGTCTGTCTGTGCTTCAAACTAACACAGGCCAGGAGCTGGAATGTGGAAGAGGCAGGCACTTTCTGCAAAACAAACTGTGAGCTTCTTCTGTCTTGGGCTATGGAACCAAAAATGTGTATTCTATTTCATCTGTTGAAAGCAGTTGGTGAGATGTTTTTTCTTTGTCTCTTGTTATTCTGGGGGGAAGGGGGGCGGGTGCCTTCTGATAATGGGCCAACTGTTAAAACCAGGTGGGGCAGTGTTTCTTATCTCTTTCACCACCCATCCTTCCTCCAGGGGGATATTTCCTGCTAATGGGCCATTAAGGCTCACGAAGCAATCATCCACAAGCCATCATCCCATTGTGAGATGCTCCACCCAGTGGGGGGAGCCAACCATTCCTACCTAAATAAAAACTGAGATGCAGGAACACGAAGTATCTGGTTCCACCAGGTTCCTGGAGGAAGACCAGACCCTTCTCACCATCACTGGACCTTTTTTTTCTCTCAGGATCATCTCTGCTCCAACAGAACCACATCTACCACTCCAGGAGGACTTACTTTTGGACTGCTTCCAACACCCTGACCAACAGGGTGTCAGGTTGTAGCTCTGACTCTGTCAGGGTTTTCTAGGATTGTTGTTTGTTTGCTTGTTTGTTTGTTTTACTACTACATCTGTATTGTTAATATTCCTAGTAAAGAACTGTTATTCCTATTCACAAATCTTTGCCTGAAAGCCCTTAATTGCAAAATATAATTTGGAGGGGATGAAGGGTTTACATTCTCCATTCCAAGGGGAACTCCAGCTTTCCCTGGCAGATACCTGTCTTTCCAAACCAAGACATCTTCTTTCCCCCCTTCGCTCTCAGAACCAGTCTTAAAGGTACTGGAGATACTATCCAACACAAACAGAACAGACGATTGGGGATACAAGCATCATAAAGTCACCCTAGGACATGAGAGTATAAAAACTTCACAAACATTAATCCCAAAATTTCTTAAAATCCTCAGCTATTTGCTCTGCAAAAATGCCCTGTCTTCAGCACATTCATCAATGTGTGTTTGGAGCTTTAGGTTCAGCCTTCTGTGTTTCAATGTAACTGTTATGGATTAGCAAAATGTGTGAATTTAATTAGTGTAATCTAAACAAAAGAAGCATTTCAGAGCTGCTTTAATCCATATGAGACCAATATGTTGATTTGTCAATGTGAATTTAATTAGTGACTTCAAGTCTAAATTCCAACTCTGTCTTCTTTTCTCTAATTATCACATTTATAAAAATCATTATCACATATTCATTGGCCTAAAATCGCAGAGTCAACATGCACTTCTAATAAGCTCAATGTTTCAAGGTCACCGCACTGGGCACAATAGCTTCCTATACAGCCATTGCACACTCCCTCTCCCAGAGGCCCAGGACAGCTCCTCTAGCATTGGATCTTTTCCCCATACTTTGCCATGCAAAGGAAGTGAGATCCTTCTGGTATAACCATCAGTTAAGTGCATCAATTATGCACCATTCTGGGGACGACCACCACTTATTTATGACTAATTGAGCAGAGAACAATTACTAATTGTTTCACAAGTGGTTCCCAAGGGCTGCAAGGGAACTGAAGCATTTCACTCTTCATCAAGTAAACATTCAAGTCATAAGCACGACCCAAATCTCTCTGGGGTGGTTTAAGATGTTCTCATTTCTCCCTACAGCCCATATTTGTTAAACCCAGCAAGGCAGTTCCCAAGGCCAGCGCTTCAGCTGGAAGTGGGATGCCAGGCCCTGGGGAGTGGGCAGCCAGAGCCAGGAGTGCAGCTGGACTCACACTGTGACCCCAAAGCCCTCAGTGGGCAAGGACCTGCAAAGGAGCCCAGGGCAAAGGAGCTGCACCTCCACTCAGGCCACACATCCAGCAGCAGGGAAACTCTTGCATGTGGAGGGAGACAATGTGGGGAGGCCCCATCTGGCCACCCTGACCCTCCAAGAGTGTTGTACACACCCTCCATCACTAAACGCCAACAGCACCAGGCTCCAAAAACTCCTTTCCATCAACTGCCAGAAGTACTCAACATTTTAGCTTTTAAGATGAGCAGACAAGCTTACATTACAGGGAGCAAAAAACACATAGCTGGGCAAATTCAACCTGCTGGAGTGGGTGATGGCTCCACACTTTCACTAGAAGCAATTAATTCCCTTACCCCCAGCTCCAACAGCACTGTGACCTGCCTTTCCCCAAAGGAGAAAAATCCTTCTGCAGGTTATTCTTAGGAACTGCAGCAATATTGTTCAAGGAGGCTAAAAGTTCAGGCGCAAAGGTTGCTTTTCTTTTGAAGTTAGACAAATTTCTCTAAATGCAACCCATTGAAAGTCATTCAAATAATATGTGATCAGTGATCCCAGATCATTTTGTTCCATTTCACATTAGAAATTCCCCTGAATTGTCCCCTTTTCCCCATGGTAAGCTAAAATCCAGTGGGCAAGGTCAAAGGCTGGATTTCAGACAAGCCCTCAACCCCAGTACAGCAGTAAACCATCCTTCAGGTCATCCTGCTGCCCATCCTCCTTAAGCAGAGCAGCAAGATACAGCAGAGCATCATGCTGAATTATTTTTATTCTGCATATAATTGTTGTACTTGAAGATAAACTGTCCTTGCTTTGTCAGCTTGTGATTATCAGGCAGTTTGGCTGAGAGATACTGTCAAGGAACTTAACCACTGGGCTATTGAAGAAAATAGGAGCTTTACAAGAGGACTTGGATCAGGTTTCTGCTCAGAAACAGGCAGACAGCCCTGCTAGAAGAGCAAAATCCTTGAAATGCTCTTTGCTACACTAAAAACTAAACTAGTGCTTGGATTGGTGCTCATCTGAGGTGGTTACCTTGCCTGTGCTACCAGCAGAGATCCTGCAGTCTGTGCTAGGGGAAGGGAAGAGCTGGCCTTGTGGAGGGGAACTGCAGGCCCACCTCAGAAACTACATGTTGGAAGCTAGAGAAGAAAACTTGAAAAAAGTGGCCTGGGAAAGGTATTTTGGTCAAAATTCTCTGAAAGTCTTGAACCACAGAGGACTGAGGAGTTGTTTCCCTCTAGAGACCTTGCCCCATGCATGCAACCGTTGTGAATTTGGTCTCTCTGAAGCCAGCCTGGGCAGTGGGAGAGGGCAGAGCATTTTTGGGAGCTCACACAGCTGGTACAAAGAGAAAGAGTCTGGTCTCACTTTGGATGAAGAGACTTAAGAAAGCATCCAAACAAAGCCAGGTTCAACTGATGAACAGCCAAATCATTATGAAGCTTTCTAAAAAGCAGTGAAATTCCAGGAGGCCAGTGCTGGGAGCAGGAGAGCTGTGCACCTTCCTCCAGCAGCTGGGTCCAAGTTGTCCAATAGACAGCTTGGAAGGTGCCAGAAATCATAAGAAATTGAGATAGAAAAGATGTACTAGTCTGTTCCCCCACTTCAATACAGACTGTATAAACCTGCATGGCTGCAAGCATGCTCACCACGCTGCTCTCACCCCACAGTGCCACAGATGTCCCGGGCAATCCCATCCCTTACATTTAGGAAGGGTTTCTCAGCATGAAGCCTACCCATTCCTGCTGCAGCCTAAACCCTGACTTCTCACCTTACCCCTTGCAGGTACAGGGAACAAATTACTTGTGATCCCTGCAGCAGGTTTGGGTATTTGACTGCCACGTTTCCTCATGTGCATGCAAGATGGGGTGGCAGGAGAGGGGGAATTTCCATCAATGAGAGCCAATCTTTTTCATGCAAAAAGATGAAATTCTGCTTTTTTGGCAAAAGCGAACTTTCATTAATTCTCCCAGCTGTAGGTTCACCATTTTCCAGAGGAATTTGGCCATTTTCCCAGTGTGCAAAGCCTCTGTGGGTTAGCACCAGCAGTTTCATTTTCACAAGATCAGACTCCAAATATGCAACACAGCCTATCGTCTATATACACTATGAGCACAGCTCAAGCCACCTGATCAGGGCCTGGTTTCCTGGCATTTACTTTCCTCATCTGTTGGCTTTTACCATAAATTGAAATGCAAACACCTACTAATGCTAGTCTCACATATGAATGTGCTCAAAAAGCCATATTTAATCATGCAGAGCATATTGGACCCAGTTCAGTTTGTGTGAAATGTAAGGCCCATCCCAAAGGCAGAACTGGAATTACTTTGAGGGTGTGGTCCTTGCCCAGACACCTCTCTGCTGCACATGCATATGCTGGAGACCTCTTTTGGAAAAGAGAGAAATGCACGTAAATGGGAGCTTCCCTCAGGCTAGCTCTGATACTGCTTCATTTCTCATCTGACCCCCAAAAATGTTCCAAATGAGCTCATAGAAATCAATCCTGTTGTGAGAGACTGTCCTGGGTTGACATTACACTGTATCCCAAATTGTCTCTTTGGTTTATGTTGGATTTGAGAGTAAACGCGGAGAAAGTGCACAGTTTGTTTTCAGGAATCTCCAGACTGGCCTTGAGAATGTGAGTCACTGGCACCATAAGCAGTTTTTTTTTTCCTTGCAGCACTCACTTTCGCTTTGCTTTTGCTCTAGCTAGTTTAGCTTAGGGCTGAGAAGCTTTGCTTTTCTTTTTTTTTCCTTTTTTCCCTTTTTTTTTTTTCCCCTTTTTTTTCCTGCCTGTTTTTTTTTTTTTGGAACTGTTCAAACCTCCCCCCAGACTGAGGACCCAGGGGGCACCAGGGGAGCTGGCACCAGGACCCACTGGGACCGATCTGGTGCAGCAACGTCCGCCAGCGCTGGAAAGAATTGAGAGCAAAAACCACCTACAGGAGGGACTTTGTTTTTCCCTAATTCATCATCTGGTATTGTTCAATTTATTGTGCTGGGGGAGTGTTTTGCTGGTCTAATAAACAGGTTTCTTTCCATTCTCTCTCTGAGGAGTTTTTTCTCCTGAACCGAGTGGGGGGGGAGGGTTTCCCTCAGAGTTCTCCTCCCAAATTGGCCTTAAACCATCACAGAGACACAGAGTTTTGAATGATGATGCCCCAAATTTCCTTGCACTTTAACGACTAGGATGTGCGAAGAAGTGATGCAGCCCGGCGCAGCAGGATGGTTCCCTGCTCAGCCACACGCCAGCCTAAAGCCAGCCTGGCATTTCCAAATTGCCCATGGTTTTTGTGGCCTCCAAGGATCCTCTTTGCACAAGGGCTGCAATAAACCTGAGCTTCTGGACCAGGTTAAACATCTACCCTCTCCTTAAAGTGCAGTGGATGGGTACAGAATCCAAAGCTAGTGTTTCACCATCAGTCATTTTCAAAGGATCCTCTTTAAGCATTCCAGCTCAGTGTTGTCTTGAGAAATCAGGACTCAGAGTAGGGGTTTGTCCTGTGCCCCTGACCATTTCCTTCACTCTTCTGCCCTGTGTCACAGCCCTATGGAGCAGGGCCCTCACATGCCATTACTCAGCCTTGGGGATTGCCAATGCTCATCCCTGAACCAGGTTTCTGAAGGTCAGTTCCCCCATAACCCAGACAAGGAGGGATCATGCCAATTAAGAAGCTTACCAAAATCAGCACCTAGACCTAACCCATGAGGCTTTTCTGGATTTGTGTGCCTGTAATTTCAATAAAGGAGCTTCTTCCATATGTGCGCATTCTCAGCATCTCAGTTTGCCTTTATCTCTTTGATTCATCCTTAAAAACAGCTATAAAGTCTTGTGCCACATTTCATCTTCTGTTTCTCAGAAGTGGCTGAGAAAGCACCAGCTCCCTTCTCAAAGATGGGCAGTGTGTGACTCCTCTGATGGAGCTTGTACACTGCTGTATCTACTCTTGGTGATATATCCAAGGGCAGCCTCTGGGCCCTTTGAGCATCCAAGCAGCAGCACTGTGCTCCTGATGGATCATGCTCAGGATGTTGTTTTGCTTTTTCCACTCCAAAGAAAGTGTCCTATTTTCTACTTTATATTCCTTGGCAATTCCAGACAAGGTCTTAATCGCATCCTTGTGTGTAGACAGCAGACAAAACTCCCTTCTGAGTCCAAATTTCTGTTCATCTGCTTCCTCTAGTGCCACATGCATATTTTGTCCTCCCTTGGTGTTGTATGTACATGAGAAGCCGAGCAGGCACAAAGCCAAATGGGCAACAGAGGCCTCAGCAGAGGGCTGGGAGCAGGTTTGACATGGTCCCAGGAGAGCTGCAGCAGTCAAGGGACAATGGTGACACACAGACAACAGTGGTGGTTGCATCCACAAGCCAGTTTTGTGGCACTCCCAGGGCTGGGGCAGACAAAACTTAAACTGAAATTTAGAGGGAGCTCCATCGGAGACCTTTTCTCTCCCTTCCCTGCTCCTGCCCAGGTCCCTGCCCAAACTGCAAGTGTTCAGGTGTATTTTTCTAGAGGAATTTTCACACTAAAGTTGGAGCAAAAGGAAAAGGCATAGGTACTCCACATCTCCTGAGTCTCTGGCTCAGGCAGCTGCTTGCTCCTGGCAGCCTTAGGACAGGGTGTTATTCCCCCAGAGAATAGGGCTTGGCAGGAAACATGCTGTTCCCCCAGAGGAGGAGCAGAAGGATGTGGGTTGTAACAGTAGCACAGACCTGTGTAGCCAGGTGCTGTTCTCATCACACACAGTCCCTGCCAGCCCTGTGCTCATGTGCTGCATGAGAGGCACAGCCAGGGAATCACCAGGTGTGTGCCCAGGGCACCACAGTGAACTGGGAGAAAGCTCCACAGGGCCAGGGCTGTTTCCCATGCCCACGCAAGCTGCCTCACAGACCCCAGCCCTGCTTCCACCAAGAGCTGTTCACTAAGTGATGCCACATGGACATTCCCCCAACAAAGATTATGCACAACTTGGCCAAGCATTTCTCCAAGACAAAGCAAAGGGCTTTTTGACCTGCATGTGCCCAGGGCAGCTCCCCACAGATAGGGTCTCAGCTCTGCACATCAGCACTGGCCATATCTGGAAACAGTCACTGCTTTGCAATGCCAGGAGATTTGTTCACCAGCAGAACCCACCCTGGGGAGCTTTGCAAGTGGTATAAGACCAGCCCTAGGAGCACACACCACTTCTGCCCCTTGCCAAACTCCTCCTTTTAAGAAAAAAGAAATTCACCTCTTAAAGTACAAGGAATTGCTTAGCAGTGCATCTAGCACAATGCATGTAGCCAAATGGTGTGGATGGGAGTGCAGCCCCACAGTCTGGCCCCAAGACTGGTGAGTTTGGAGATGCTGTTGCTCCACTTCACAGAATGGAGAAGAAACCATTGATTTGACTTCCATCCAACAAATGGTTTTGATTGAATCTTGTTGATGTCCACCACCTTTCTGACAGTAAACCAAAATCTCAGCTGCCAAACTGTTTTTTTAACGCTCAAGCCATAAATTCCTCCCTCCTGTGAGTTTCTTAGGGCAGGGAAGACTTTGCTGGTGGAAGAAGGGGTAAAAAAAGTTGCACCACCCCAGACCTCCTCAACTAGAAGAAAGCCCCTTTGTCACTAACTCATTTCAAGATGGATGTTTTTTACTCCACAACCCATTGTGACAGCTAATGGGCACCACAGCCCATGCCAAGGGCATGGTCAGAAGCAGGAACAGGTTGGGTTCTGGATGTCACAGCTGTCTCCTGTGCAGCAGTCCCACGCAAAGCACACAACCTAGTTGTCACCCCTGAGCATCCCAAGTTCTGGCCCAGTCCTGGAAAAGATGTTCTGAGTGTTGGTAAGGACACCTGTATTACCTTACTATGAACAGTCTCTTCAGATTCTGATGCAACACTTCTTTCCAGAACAGCAGGGGTTGTGTCCTACTCCAAGCACTGGCAAATATTACATGCTTTTTAAATACAAAGCACAGCATCCAGCCCTCAGGTTGAAGTTTTTTAAATAGTCAGTGTGATGTGGGCCAATATGTATTACATATAGATGTATATGTCATTTGACAATTAAGACTAAGCAATGATTTCTTGAGTTTCTAGCTATAAAAAACCCCTTTCAAAGAGCAGCTTTGTCACAACAACATCTTTCCATTCTGGCATAGAAAGAGGCAGCTGGCGGACATGGGATTGAATACTTGAGAAAGTGCCTTTGCACACATAGCATGTGGAGAACCCAAGCTCCTGGAAAAGCCTGTCTCAGTCAGACAAATCAGACTTATAAACTCACCCCTTTTGGGGAGAAGGGAGTGCAGGGAGGGGGCTAAATGGCTGTTTTATTGCATTAGGCAGTATCTTCATTAAGGCAGAGAAGAGTAACCGAGAGGAATGCGCACGTAGCGTGACTTCTTTGCTAGAACCCCACAAACCACCAACTGGAGGGTCCTTGGCTTCTCGCCACCCAAATCCAAGAGACCATCTGGCAACTGGTTCAGTTATCCCTCCCCAGTTAATAGATGTACACTCGATAGTGTGGGAATGGCATTTTGCAGAAGCAATTAGTTTAATCCTCAGATAAACAGTTTAAATTACAAGTGATTTGGAGGGAAAAAAAATAAAAAGGGAAAAGAAAATCCAAAAAACAAACCAAGTTGTTTCCCGTTTCAGTGAGAATAACTAATGAACAGCCAATTCAGCTGGTTTCACCACCAATGTGCACCCATGGGGCTTGTTCCTATTCCCAGCTTCATGTGCTGGACAACACAAATCCACTAGATTTATTTGGAGGCTGCAACTGCATGGCCCCCACTCCCATGGCTGTGCCATAGCTGCACCCACTCTCCCACAGCCAAAACCCAACTGGGTAGAAGCTGATCTCCAAAACACAGACTTTTCCTGACCTCAGTTCCTTGTCTGGCCTTGGGCAAATAATTTAACCTGGTTAAATCAATTTGCCTGGCTCACACACTTCCTTGTCTCCAGAAAATGAGGTAAATTATGTGGTCCTGCTACAGGGGGTAGTAAGGTGGGATCAATTAGGGTTTGTGAAGCACTTGGAGAGGCTTGAATGGAAGAAATTATCAAAATAGAGAACAACCTTATTAATTACACTAACTGATTAATCATTATTAAATTAGAACAATTTTGCTATCTTGAGAGGAGAAAAATATTTTCCAACCATTTCTTTTGCTCACATCCTTGGAAGAGTAACTGTAGTAATGCACCCCCCCACTCCCGAGTGAGTAGTTTTGTATAAGGAAAGGGTTTCAGTTTACTTTTAGACATTTTAAGAAGTTTAGCCAGAAAGTTCTGTGGTTTTTTCTTTGTAATTGGCTTAGTGCCAGAAGAGGAGCACCTGTTGGCCTTTGTCACTGCTTGTCAAAACCTGTACCTCTTTCTATTGGCAGTTTGCCAAAAGATCCATCCTCAACCATTAAGTAGAAAAGGTGGCAGACATTTTCAGGGTGTTTTAGCAAGTGTAGGATCTGTCCTTACACTGTGCTCAGCTTTGATCTTTGTTTGTAGTTTTGTATTATTTTGCATTATTTTGTTAAACCTTTTTGAGTTACAAGGTGTCCTAGGTTACAATATAAAATTGTGCCCAAGGTATGTATTCTATCCCCATGAGCCGTTGGAGCCAAGGTGGGGCACTGTTCTCCTTATCTTCTGTTAACGAGCCCAACAATGCCTTCCCGGAAGACGTTATCTCTGTTTAATGGGCCATCAAGGATCCATTTGCGTGACTGATAAGATGAATCATGCCATTGTGAGATGCTCTGCCCAGGGGGAGGAGCCAAGCATTCCCACCTGGATATAATCCAGGGTTTGAGACCTCACTGGCAGCTTCTATCCACTGAACTCTCAGAGGAGACGAGCTACCAGACGTTTCTACAGGGATCACTGCTTTGGATCATCTCTGCTCCAGCGGAACCACATCTGCTGCTTCAGGAGGATTCCCGGACTGCTTCAAACACCCTGACCAACAGGGTGTTAGGTTGTATCATTCTATTTATTTCACCTTTTTTCCCTTCTTCCTCTATTAAATTGTATCTCTGACTGGGAGTCTCACTGGTTTTGCTTTCAAACCAGCACATCTTTTGGCGCCCAACGTGGGGCACGAGGTACTGAGAAAAAGTCAGAGTTACAATTTTGTATCGGAAAAGACACCTGTTAGCTATGTTGCTCAACGTACTTACATGTGTCTTGTATCTATCTCTCTATATTTTTCCGCACGTAGGGCACTATCTGCCGACCTTAATACTCCTGTGTAGACCAGGGTATGGTATTAGGATTGCTTTGTTGGTCTATTATATGCTAACCTCTGAGGCAATGAACATCCTTCAGAATATATACTCGATTTTGTTTTCGTGTCCTAGTCTAGGATGCTATATCTGGAGCTTCAGCAAGCCCCTGTGGGAAGGGGTGAAGGATGATTTTTTCCAGCCTTTCCAGCCCGGCACTGCAGTTTTCAAAAATATTGAATTCTCTCTAGATGCCAAGGTCAACATGATGCTGTTGTTAGTTCTGCTTTGTTTTCTCTGCACAGTTTGCACCATCACCATATTTAGAAACAGAACACTACATGATGTAGAGCAGCGTCTTCTTGAGGCAGAAGAGAAAAGAAGCAAAGCAACAGCATCCATGTCCACACAGACAGTCGCAGAAGGAGAAGGAGCCGAAAGCAAAGCAACAGTGTCCGTGTCTACGCAGGCTGTCACAGACGAGGAAGGAACCAAAGGCAAAGCGACAGCATCCACATCTACGCAGACTGTCACAGAGGAGGAAGGAACCAAAGGCACTGTCAGCACCCCCACACAAACCATCACTGAACTGGAACAGCCTAAACCGGTAGCAGTTGCCCCTGTTCAGAAGAAGAAATCAAAGAGCAAATCAGTCCGCATAGTGACTGACGAGGATGCAGCAGGACCTTCGCACCCAGCAGAGGAGACAGAGCCAGAGATCATCACTCGCTCTCTGTCCCTGGGTGAGCTGCGTGACCTGCGGAGGGAATTCACCCGTCAGCCAAACGAGTCCATCCTGACCTGGCTGCTCCGCATCTGGGACGCTGCAGCCAATGACACCATTCTGGATGGAAGTGAGGCCAGGCAACTGGGATCTCTGTCCCGGGATGTGGTCATTGACCAGGGCATTGGAAGGACCCAAGGAACTCTCAGCCTCTGGCGGCGACTGCTGACAAGTGTGAAGGACAGGTACCTTTGTAAAGAAGACCTGCAGGTACATCAAGGAAAATGGAGCACAATGGAACAAGGTATCCGATGCCTGAGGGAATTGGCTGTGCTGGAGATTATTTTCTCAGAAGACGAAAGATTTCCTAAAAGCCCAGATGAAGTTCAGTGCACATCACAGATGTGGTTGAGATTTGCACGACTGGGGCCAGAGATATACTCCCGTTACCTGGCAACGCTGCAATGGAGGGAAGGTGAGGACAGGGTGGGCGTTTTGGTCAACAAACTAAGAATTTACGAGGATACTGTCACCGCCCCATTTCGTACCCATGTCTCATCCGTGGAAACAAGGCTGGCTGAGCAAGTCCGAAGCTTGATTGAAGAGGGCCATCAGAAACTGAAAAAAGAACTTAAGGAAGAAGTTTACCACGTCTCGCCAGAACCAACAAGAGTCTCTGCCATTAGGAGCAGGCGTCCCCCAGCCAGAGAGAGAACATACACTCCACGAGGTAACCTCTGGTCTTTTCTTCGGGAGCATGGAGAAGACATGAGGAAGTGGGATGGAAAACCCACCTCCGCCTTAGCAGCCCGGGTACGTGAACTGAAAAGAGGGACACCTACCACGAGAAGCTCATCTAGAGTCAATGCTGCTCCAGTCTCTCGTGCACGGAACTCCAGACAGTATAGGAATGATGATGTGACTGATCCTCTCGAAGGGACCTCAGGAACATATTTACAGGAAAATAGCAACGTGCATCGTGAGCAGGAATAGAGGGGCCCTGCCTCTAGCCAGGTAGAGGAAAGGGACAATCGGATCTATTGGACTGTGTGGATCCGATGGCCTGGCACATCTGACCCACAAGAGTACACGGCTTTGATTGACACTGGCTCTCAATGTACCCTGATGCCATCAAGGTATGTAGGAACAGAATCTGTTTCTATTTCTGGAGTGACAGGAGGGTCCCAGCAGCTGACTGTAGTGGAGGCTGAAGTGAGTTTAACTGGGAACGGGTGGCAAAAACACCCCATTGTGACTGGCCCAGAGGCCCCATGCATCCTTGGCATAGATTTTCTCAGAAATGGACATTTCAAAGACCCAAAAGGATATCGCTGGGCTTTTGGGATAGCTGCTGTAGAGAAAGAAGGCATCAGACAACTGAATACCCTGCCTGGTCTCTCCGATGACCCCTTTGCTGTGGGACTGCTGAGAGTAGAAGAACAAGTACCAATTGCCACAGCAACAGTGCACCGTCGGCAGTACCGCACCGACAGAGACTCAGTGACCCCGATCCATGAGATGATTCGTAAACTGGAGAGCCAAGGGGTGGTCAGCAAGGCTCGTTCACCCTTCAACAGCCCCATCTGGCCTGTGCGTAAGCCCAGTGGGGAATGGAGACTGACTGTAGATTATCGTGGTCTGAATGAGGTCGCGCCACCACTGAGTGCTGCTGTGCCAGACATGTTGGAGCTTCAGTATGAGCTGGAGTCCAAGGCAGCAAAGTGGTACGCGACCATAGACATTGCCAATGCTTTCTTCTCCATTCCTTTGGCAGCAGAGTGCAGGCCCCAGTTTGCTTTCACCTGGAGGGGTGTGCAGTATACCTGGAACCGATTGCCCCAGGGGTGGAAGCACAGTCCCACCATCTGCCATGGACTAATCCAGACTGCACTGGAAAGGGGTGAGGCTCCTGAGCATCTCCAGTATATTGATGACATCATTGTGTGGGGGAACACAGAAGTGGAAGTTTTCAAGAAAGGAGAGAAGATTATCCAGATTCTACTGAGAGCTGGTTTTGCCATTAAGCGAAGTAAGGTTAAGGGACCGGCTCGAGAAATCCAGTTCCTGGGAGTCAAGTGGCAAGATGGACGTCGCCAGATACCCACAGAAGTAATCAACAAGATCACTGCAATGTCTCCACCAACCAGCAAGAAGGAAACGCAAGCTTTCCTAGGTGCCATAGGCTTTTGGAGAATGCACATTCCTGAGTATAGCCAGATTGTGAGTCCTCTCTACCTGGTTACCCGCAAGAAGAACGATTTCCACTGGGGTCCTGAACAGCAGCAAGCCTTTGCCCAGATCAAGCAGGAGATCGCTCATGCGGTAGCCCTTGGCCCAGTGAGGACAGGACCAGATGTGAAGAATGTGCTCTACTCAGCAGCCGGGAACAATGGCCTGTCCTGGAGCCTTTGGCAGAAGGCGCCTGGTGAGACTCGGGGTCGACCACTGGGATTCTGGAGTCGAAGCTACAGAGGGTCCGAAGCCAACTACACCCCCACGGAGAAGGAAATCTTGGCCGCCTATGAAGGAGTTCAAGCCGCTTCAGAAGTAATTGGCACGGAAACGCAGCTGCTTCTGGCACCCCGACTGCCGGTGCTGGGGTGGATGTTCAAGGGAAAGGTTCCTTCCACGCATCATGCCACCGACACTACTTGGAGCAAATGGATTGCCCTCATTACGCAGTGCACCCGTATTGGAAACCCAAATCGCCCTGGGATTCTGGAAGTTATAACGAACTGGCCTGAAGGTGAGACTTTTGGATTATCCTCTGAAGAAGAAGAGGAGCAAGTGACACGTGCTGAGGAGGCCCCACCATATAATGAGCTACCGGAGACTGAAAAACGATATGCCCTCTTCACTGATGGTTCCTGCCGAATTATAGGCACTGACAGGAAATGGAAAGCTGCAGTATGGAGCCCCACACGACGAGTTGCACAAGCTACCGAGGGACAAGGTGGATCGAGTCAGATGGCAGAGCTTAAAGCTGTACAGCTGGCTTTGGATATTGCTGAACGGGAGAAGTGGCCGAGGCTCTATCTCTACACCGACTCATGGATGGTAGCTAATGCCCTGTGGGGATGGCTGAATCGCTGGAAAAAGGCCAACTGGCAGCGCAGAGGGAAACCCATCTGGGCTGCTGAGATTTGGCAGGACATTGCTACCTGAGTAGAGAAGCTAACCGTGAAGGTTCGACACGTGGATGCGCACGTACCCAAGAGTCGGGCTAATGAGGAGCATCGCAACAATGAGCAGGTAGACAAAGCTGCCAAGGTGAAAGTATCACAGGTGGATCTAGACTGGCAGCACAAGGGAGAATTATTCCTAGCTCGTTGGGCCCATGATGCCTCTGGTCATCAGGGAAGAGATGCAACATACCGATGGGCCCGTGACCGAGGGGTGGACCTTACTATGGGCAGCATATCACAGGTCATCCATGACTGTGAGACCTGCGCTGCAATCAAACAGGCCAAGCGGGTGAAGCCTCTGTGGTACGGTGGACGATGGTTGAAGTACAGGTATGGGGAAGCCTGGCAAATTGACTACATCACCCTTCCCCAGACCCGCCAAGGCAAGCGCTATGTGTTGACCATGGTAGAAGCAACCACAGGTTGGCTGGAGACCTATCCTGTGCCTCATGCCACTGCCCGGAACACCATCCTGGGCCTGGAAAAACAAGTCCTATGGAGACACGGCACCCCGGAGAGAATCGAGTCAGACAACGGGACACATTTTAAGAATGGCCTTATAAACACCTGGGCCAAAGAACATGGTATTGAATGGATATACCACATTCCTTATCATGCACCAGCTGCCGGGAAAGTTGAACGGTGCAATGGACTATTAAAGACCACCCTGAAGGCACTTGGCGGAGGAACCTTCAAGAACTGGGACATAAACTTAGCCAAAGCCACCTGGATGGTAAACACCCGAGGCTCCATCAATCGAGCTGGTCCGGCCCAGTCTGAACCCTTGCACACAGTGGATGGAGATAAAGTCCCTGTGGTACACCTGAAAGGGATTTTAGGAAAGACTGTTTGGATTAATCCCACCTCAGGCAAAGGCAGACCCATCCGTGGGATTGTTTTTGCTCAAGGACCTGGTTACACTTGGTGGGTAATGCAAAAAGATGGAGAAACCCGTTGTGTACCACAAGGAGACTTAATTTTGAGTGAGAACTAAAATCAGCGTGTAGGGTTTTATTCTGTGTATGTATATGTATGTATCTGTGAGAGTGTATGATGTAGATGGTGATAGAATAAGGGGTGGATTATGTCCTAGGTTACAATGTAAAATTGTGCCCAGGGTATGTATTCTATCCCCATGAGCCGTTGGAGCCAAGGTGGGGCACTGTTCTCCTTATCTTCTGTTAACGAGCCCAACAATGCCTTCCCGGAAGACGTTATCTCTGTTTAATGGGCCATCAAGGATCCATTTGCGTGACTGATAAGATGAATCATGCCATTGTGAGATGCTCTGCCCAGGGGGAGGAGCCAAGCATTCCCACCTGGATATAATCCAGGGTTTGAGACCTCACTGGCAGCTTCTATCCACTGAACTCTCAGAGGAGACGAGCTACCAGACGTTTCTACAGGGATCACTGCTTTGGATCATCTCTGCTCCAGCGGAACCACATCTGCTGCTTCAGGAGGATTCCCGGACTGCTTCAAACACCCTGACCAACAGGGTGTTAGGTTGTATCATTCTATTTATTTCACCTTTTTTCCCTTCTTCCTCTATTAAATTGTATCTCTGACTGGGAGTCTCACTGGTTTTGCTTTCAAACCAGCACACAAGGCACATCCGATCATGTGGTCCTGCTAATTATTATTAAGCCAGCACTCTGAACAGGGCTGGACCCTCAGAGAATATGTGAGCAAATCTCACAAATGACTTCCAACTGAAGAAGACTGAATGAAGAGCTTAGCCCAAATAAAATAAATTGCCAGTAATTTCTGGTATCCCCTATGCCATTACTGAACAATTTGTATTTGAATCAGGGCTTCTTCCATCACAATCCAGCTTCACCTAATCCTGCTCTATAATCACCAACCCCATTTATGAAATCCCTGATGGGTTGACCAGTGTGGTTAGAGAGGACAATTTTCTTCCTCCAATTCATGGTCACTGTTGGAATTCTATAAATGTTGAGGTCTGTAAATAAACTGCCCCTTTTTTGCCTTGGACATCTCAGTGCGTGAGTGTTGTTCTTTCGTGTTGTATTGCTACACACTGGTATTGCAGAAACCCCCTAAGGAAGAGGCAGGGCTGTGGCAGGCACAGGGATCTCAGGATAGTGGTGGGAAGAGGTCTCCAGGCAGAGGGAATGTCTTATTGAGTCAACCGAAACAGCCAGGACACCCAGTTCTGGGATGCCCTCCCCAGCTCTATTCCACTGGCCAGGCTCTGGCCTATCACTCCCACCTGCTGGGGTCTGATGTGAGCCACCAAGTTCCAGCTTTCCCTGCAAAGCCATTCCTAGCTGCCTTCTAAACAGTTTCTTTGGTTTCTCTCTTTTTACCTGCAACCATCATCCTTTGGGATAAGCATTTCTGAGGTGCTGACATCCCACTGAGAGCTCCAGTGCAGTCTGGGAGCATCAGCTCTCAATCCACCCACTGGGATTTCCTGTATTGCCTTTCTTCAGAAGTTGCAGCCTGATCAAGAGCTCAGTTGTATATAGTCTCTTCTCTACTACCAAAGGGAAATAAACATCCACTGGACATATGTTACAACGTGAGCACTGTTGCAGGGTCCTAAAGAGCGACTCATGTCTCTGGCCCAGGATCACAGGGTTGTGAGGGCACTGACGAAGCAGAGAAGGGACAGGCTCTCGTTTGGCTATCCGAAGACTGTTTATTCAGGGACACAAACAGGAATAGTGAAGGGGTCCAGGAACGCAGTATGGAGGTTCAGAGACCAGAACGAGGAGAGGGCCGAGGGCAGAGTGTTATAAATGAGACAAATGGGGCAGATCTGAGGGTCAAAGTCCAATAGGGATAGGGAAAAGTGGTGCAGAGGGGTAAATAGGAACCAGGGGGAACCAACAGGGTAATGGGTGGAACACTGTGGCAATATAGAGCCAATGGGGTTTAAGGGAAGGAAGAACATTCTAGGAGGGGTGTATATAGGGTGAACAGGGGCTGAACAGGGTGACATAAACTTACCAAACCAATAGAACAATGAAACCTGAGAGATATTAACATGTGGCTGCAAAGGCCCATGGGAGGAAGGTTTTCCTCACCCTAACCTATAGGGGTATTTCTGCCTGTTTGTATTGGCCCCTGCAGGGTTGAGGCATAGCCACCCTGGTGGCAACCCCTGGGCCTCCACAGACATACAAATATAATTCTTCTTTCCTAGACTCTAAAAGCCTTTTGCCAGGGCACCCAAGACTTTTCATCTACTGCTGAGCTTGTCAAGGAGCAGGAGGGAAACAAATCCAGAGAATACAGGAGATACATGTACATGTCTTGATTAGCCCATCTTGCTATGATAAATAAAGCAGCTCAAGTGTCCTATTGTCTCTGTCCCTGTAATAAATCTCCCAGTTTTACTGTTTTGTGATATAAAACATCTAAGAGCTTTCCCCAAGTTGCAAATAGAACACAAATTACCTTGGGTAAACTCTGCAGACACTAATTTTATCTATAAAATCCTGGCACTAATGACTTCACAGAAAGTTTGAGGGCTCCCTTGTTTGTATGAACAAAGCTAATTAGTGTGTGCAGCCTGTAACTCAGAGGCATCAAGATTAGGAAGAAGCACCAAACTGGGAACTCCCAAACTGTAGCTACTTGGGGTACCAAAATAGATGGTGACCCTGACCTGAAGTTTTTGGTTGGGGGCTGTAGCATCTCTACTGTAGCTGCAGCAGCAGTAGCAAATATCACACACACACTAAAGTTCACTGATAACAGTTTGAGAACAATCAATTTTACTTCATGGCTTTGGCTCTGAACTACTGGCAAGCTTCAGAAACCTATTCAACCCACTTTCTATGTTTTAGCTCAGTAGTAGTCACAGTAAAAGCACCATAATTACAATTTTACAACCCATTTTACTTTGCCTCTTGTGAAATGCATATTTATTAATCTGGCAAAATTTCCTGCTGGGAGTTTATGGCAATTGTAGCTCCAAATTCTCTCATGAATTAATTTCCCTTTGAATACGTAAAATTTAAAAGCAGCTTCATGCAGCATAAGTATTCAATAACCCCCCACAACTTTAAATATAAAATTTAGTAGGAAGGGCCTATATAAACAAAGCAGCACCAATTCCAAGAGCATGAAATCTCTATTAGAGTGGTGCTCTTGAACCAGCTGATAACCAACCACAACTTGATTTCTCTGACAGCAATGCTGTTGTTTTCCACCTCTGCAAAGGAACAGAAGGGAAATGGAGATTTTGTTGATAGGAGGGGAAAATACTTGCTAGGCCGAGTTGCCATCAAGAGCATATCTGAACCCTCATTGGGAACTATGTTTACTGTAGCCAGCTCCTCCTGGTACACCAATGCTCAACACTTTTAAAGTTGTCTAAAGCTTCATTTTTATGCCACAGGCACTGTTCAAAAGATGTGGCCTGACAGTCATCCCGCCTGAGCCAGGTGATCTGTCCCAACATTTCAGTAACCTGGAAGGAACAACTACACATAGAGGTGACACTTGAAAACCTCATACCAAAAATTACAATATCAAAAGGATAATAAACATTAACTGCAGTTACCTCATGTTTATTTGGCTATGAAAAGATATAGAGTCATTTTGGGTCTTGTTAAATTGTGGGATTAGATGCTGAAAAGTAGCTTGCAGTGATGAATGTTTCCATATGCCATTTAATAAGCTTTGAGTATTTCACCCATTAATCTGAGTGAATATCCCCCTACTCATCTCCAACAGCATCTGTAACACAGCCATTGGAATTACATGTCTGCAGTGACTCTGCTCAGTTTCCAGGGCAATTCAAGATTTTGGGGAGCCTCTTTAAAACCTTGACATTTCTGAGAGAAGAACCCCTGCCATCTTATAGCTGAAGAGGTTATTAAGATACTCCATCTCATGTAATCCAGCATTGAAGCACAAGCTCTGCAGAGGAAGAAAAAAGGCTTCACCTTTATGAAACACCCACTTCCAAGCCTGTTGCCATGCTCGTGCCTGCCTGTTTTGGTTTTGGGAAATTCCATTCCCAGGCACGGTTTTCATACACAAGGACATGCAATGTAAACTATTGTGTGTTTTCCACATCTGTTCCCAGAGGAGGGACTTCTGTGGTGGTCTCTGGAACAGACCAATGGTTCCCAAGGGTCCCACCTCTGAGGTGGGCACATCTGAGAAAGTATAATAGGAATGAGAAAAATAAACTGGGGTCTCTCTTGCATGGAGAGATCACGCAGCCTCTTCTGATGCACTCCCTGCCTCGTTCCTGTGTGTCCCACAGCGACATCTGGTGACCCCTGACGTGACCTGCAGCCGCGAGAACAAGGTAAAGAATACCTTGTCCCCTTTCTAAAGGAAAAGGAATTTTTATTTCTCTCCGGTAGGGAGAAGGAATTTGAAAAAATGAACTGGCCGCTAGGCCCGGAAGATAACTTCGTGTTAACGATGTGGGGAATGTACCTTGCACGTTGGGAAGCAGGTATAACCTCAGAACATCTAACAGAACTATATAGATGGGGGAAAAACCAGGGTTTCATCCCAACCCCCAGAAAAGCGCGGTCTAGGTCATTTTGGTCTCTCTTGGGACTTCTGGTGAATTCAGAGTTAGACACGCTAACTAGATTATCACAAATATGGGAAAGATCGATGAAGGTTTTTGAAAGGTCGGGAGAAGATTTTCTTTTCAGCTCATTCCCTGATTCAGTGGAAGAGGACCGAAGTCTCGAGACTGCAGCTGACAGCTCGGAGAGTCTCCCGAAGCCGTCTTCAGAAGACCTGGGTTTGTCCTTTCCCCCCCCCTTGTGAGCTTCCTTCTGGGAAGGAGGGGGGGAAACCCCCGGGCACGAGCGGAGGCGCCCAACGGCGGTCTGCGAATCGGGCGCTACGAAAGCGCCCTTCCCCAATCCCTCCGTGTTCCCCCCCACGAGCGTCCGCGTGCGGGAGGGGGGAGGAGGGAGGGGGTCCCGAGACGCCGTCACTCCCCGCCCCGCTGCCACCGAGTCGTGCTTTCCCATGCAAAAAGCCCATTGAGACCTTGGCGCCGCCCCGGGGGCCCCACCCCGGCGGTCCGGGCTCGAAAAAGCCCGGGAGAAAGAGGGGACGGGAGTTGCCCATTCCCCAGGCGTTTGTCCCAAAAAAGAGGCAGAAGGGAGTGCCTGCGCGCTCTACGCGTGCAGCTTCGGGCAGGAAAGTTGTTTCCAAATGCCCGACATGCGGAGCTTGCGGGCGATCTTCCTTTCGGGCGGAGAAAAAGGACAGTCTTTCTGTGAACGCCCGAAACCGCGTGGCCGCGGCCCCGGAGGGGGGGCCAGGCGGAGCCGCTCTCTGCAGCCACCGTGGGAGGAAGGGGGGGCTGCCCCTGATGTCCCCCTGCCATTCAGCTCCCCCCGGCTTGGCTTGGCCGGAGACTCCGCCCCCAACACGCCGCGCAGCGCCCGCCCCGCCGCCGGGACCGGCACAGGGGCCACGGGGAGCCGCGCCATCCCGGAGCCGCCCCGGGAGACGGGCGGGGGCCGCCCGCCCCCGCCCCGCGGGGCCCGCTGGCGCTGCCCTGCCGGGAACGCCGCCCCCCCCATGCCACGCGGCCCGCAGAAGACGGGCGGGGGTGGCGCGACCCCGCCCCGCGGGACCCGACGGGGCCGCTCGGCCGGGGACGCCGCCCGCCCACGGGTGCGAGGGGGGGGGCACAGGGGGACCCTGCGCTGAGCCAACCACGGCCAGCCCACGGTTTTCATACACAAGGACATGCAATGTAAACTACTGTGTGTTTTCCACATCTGTTCCCAGAGCAGGGACTTCTGTGGTGGTCTCTGGAACGGACCAATGGTTCCCAAGGGTCCCACCTCTGAGGTGGGCACATCTGAGAAAGTATAATAGGAATGAGAAAAATAAACCGGGGTCTCTCTTGCATGGAGAGATCACGCAGCCTCTTCTGATGCACTCCCTGCCTCATTCCTGTGTGTCCCACAGCGACACAAGCCCACTAGATTCATGTCTAAACTTCCCAACAAGCTCAATTAATCTTCACAGGATGAAGGAGACATGTTTCAGATGGTTACAAGAAGAAAAAGGGAGTTAATCTTTGATAGAAAGTTATGGTTTGCCCAGCAAAAAATATTTTGAGGTAAGTTGGTGTGGTAGGGTGACTTTATGCTGCTCGTATCCCCAGTCGTCTGCTCTGTTTCTGCTGTATATTCAGTTCTGTACCTTTAAAACTTGTTCTGGGAGCGAAGGGGGAGAAAGCAGCAGCGCGCAGTTTGTTTTGAGAAAACTGCCTGACTCCCCCACGGCTAGCTCTCCGGCGTTCGTCTGAGGCACGGACAGCGGTGGGACAGAGATCTCCTGTGCTTTTAGTTAGTTTAGCTAGCTAGGGCAGAGAAGACTCCCTGGACTGGTTTTTTTTTTTCCTCTTTTTTTCTTGGGACTGTTTAAATCTGCTCAGGACTGAAAACCCAGAGGAGCAGTGAGGGCTGGCACCTGCGGCCCGCCGGGCCTGGAGCTGCAGAGGAAGTGGAGCTGGTGAGAGACTGAGGGAGCTGAGTTGCACCCATGGCAAGGACTGTCTCTGTTTGCCATCTCTCTTCAGAGCGGCGAGAGGTTTTATTGTTTCATACTATTAATTCTTTGCATTTGTGGGCATTTTGTTTGTTAAATAAATCGTTTTTTCCACTTTTCTCTGAGGAAGTTCTTTTCCTGGACCAGCTGGGGGGAGGGGCCGTTTGGGTTTGCTTTTCAGAGGAACTCCTTCAGAGGTTCCCTCTCAATTTTGCCCTAAACCAGGACATATATTTATTTGGTGCCCAATGTGGGGCACGAGAGAGTGGAAAAAACTTACATTGACTGCATTTTTGGTTTTACTTTGTGTGGGGATAGAGTATTCAGTAGCTATGTTGCTCATTGAATTCCTAATGTCTCTTGGGATGGAGTCCTTTCTGTGTTTCTGTTCCCTAGGCTTTTTTGAGGTTTTAATACCTCTCTGGTCCCTAGGTTTGTTTTCTTATTCAGCAATAGCTCCAATGTTGTCTCTAACACGTAGCTTTTACACTAGAGGTGCACGAGTTAGGATTGCTATTGTCCTGGGTTTAGCAATCATGATTTATAGGAAGCTTATACAGGTACTGGAGTTTGTGCCTGGTATGTTTGGTTTATGGCTTCTTCGTCCTACCCTGCATCCTAGTTCCAGTAGCATGTTTTGGGAATTTATTAATAATTGCACCCAGTTTGTTAGAGGGGATGAAGCTTTTCAGTCATTTCTTTATTCCTTCTCTTTTGAACCAGTTACATCACTTTTAGAGAATGTTCAATGTCCCCTGACTGTTAAAGAAACCACCTTTCTGGTATTTAATCTGGTAGGCTTCCTCTATATGTTCTACAGCTTGTCTAGAATGAGGTCTGAGTTCTCCAGAGGGGCTGATGAGACTGCTGACCTAGAAGTAGACCCAGGTGTGAAAAATCCTGAATGGTGTGGAAAATGGGAGAGAATGGGCCAAACCTTGAAGGAATTTTCTGATCCCCTAGCTTGGGAATTTTCACACGAACAAATTCGGAACCCAGACGAAGTGGGGAAATATCTGGAGGAGAACTGCCATGATAATTCTAAAGAGAAAAGGCTCATTGCAATAAGCTGGGCCCTGGCATATGCTTATCGTACACTGTTAGATACTGTAGGGCAGCAGATAGAGGCAGGGGGTCAGGGAGATAAATCAGCAGCTACCCCAGTCACTTGGGCTGCAGCAGATACCGTAGCTACTCAGACAGCAGCTAAACCAGAAAGTGAACCTAAGACACTGGCAGTCGCCCCAGCAAAGAAGCACGCATACAAAACTGATCGACCAGTGGGTGATGATCCAGGTGAAGGACCCTCAGTGCCTCCCAACACCCAACCGACAGACACCCAATCAGACGCTGAACCAACTGATACACAATCAGAAACTGAACAGACTGACATAAAATCAGAAGCCGAACCAACCGGCAGCAGATCACAAGCCCAACCAACTGGCAGAAGACCAGAGGCTACTATTGAGTCCTTTTCCCTGAAGGACCTTCGGGGCCTAAGAAAGGATTACACTCGATGACCTGATGAATCTATAATCAGTTGGTTAGTCCGTCTTTGGGATGCTGCAGGTGAGGCTACAATTCTGGATGGCACTGAAGCGAGGCATCTGGGATCCCTGTCACAAGATCCAGTTATTGACCAAGGAATGATGAGAGAGGCTAATCCACGCAGTCTCTGGGAACGGGTCCTGGGAAGTGTGGAACAAAGATATCTGTGTGCAGATGATCTCTATATGCAGCAAACCCAGTGGAAGACCATAGAACAAGGGATTCAACGCTTACAAGAAATGGCAGTGGCAGAGATTGTCTTCTCAGATGACCTAAACACTAGGAACCCAGACCTGGTACCATGCACACCCGTGATGTGGCGAAAACTTGTATGACTTGGGCCACAAGAATACTCATCTGCTTTAGCAATAATGAAGCAAGATGACACGAGGGAGACCGTGCTGGATATGGCGAAGAAGCTCTGAGCATATGCAGATGCTGTGCATGGCCCGACACATGTCAGAATTGCAGCTCTGGAAACGCGTACGCAGACATTAGAAGACAAGATAGAGGAGAACCACAAACAACTCAGAGAGGACATTCTCCAAACCTCTGCAGTACAGGTCAGAGGTTCTGGTACCAAGTGTGGATGTTCTCCAGATAGGGAAAAAAGGGGCATCCCACAAACTAAGCTGTGGTTCTTTCTGCGTGATTCTGGGGAAGACATGAGGAAATGGGATGGAAAATCTACTGACGATTTGGCACAACGGCTGCGTGAATTGTTGGAAGGCAAGACTCAGAGAGGTAGTTCCAACAAGAGGGAAGTAGCTCCAGTTACCCAGGGAAAGACGGATAACCAGGCTTAGAGGGGCCCTGCCTCTAGCCAGGTAGAGGCTAGGGAAAACCGTGATTTTTGGACTGTGTGGATTCATTGGCCTGGCACATCTGAACCACAAGAATATGAGGCCTTGGTTGACACTGGTGCGCAGTGCACAATAATCCCATCAAGACATGTGGGGGAAGAATCTGTTTCTATTGCTGGTGTGACAGGGGGATCACAGGATTTTACTTTGGTGGAAGCCGATGTGAGCCTGACTAGAAACGAGTGGAAGAAACACCCTATTGTGACAGGCCCAGAGGCCCCATGCATTTTGGGCATAGATTACCTCCGAAGTGGGTATTTCAAAGACCCTAAAAGACTCAGGTGGGCATTCGGGATAGCAGCTGTAGAGACAGAAGGTGTTAAGCAGTTGAACACCTTGCCTGGACTGTCTGAGAATCCATCTACAGTAGGACTTCTGAAGGGGGAAGAGCAACAGGTACCAATTGCTGCTTCGATAGTGCACCACCGGCAGTATAGAACAACTCAAGATGCTGTGATTCCCATCCACAAGATGATCCGTGAGCTGGAGAGCCAAGGGGTGGTCAGCAAAACCCACTCACCCTTCAACAGCCCCATCTGGCCTGTGCGCAAGTCTGACGGAGATTGGAGATTGACTGTGGACTATCGTGGCTTGAATGAAGTGACTCCACCGCTGAGCGCTGCCATACCGGACATGCTGGAACTCCAGTACGAGCTGGAGTCCAAGGCAGCGAGGTGGTACGCCACTATTGACATTGCCAATGCATTTTTCTCCATCCCTCTGGCTGCAGAATGCAGACCCCAGTTTGCCTTCACATGGAGGGGAGTGCAGTACACCTGGAACCGACTGCCCCAGGGGTGGAAGCACAGCCCCACCATCTGCCATGGACTCATTCAGACTGCATTAGAAAAGGGTGAGGCTCCAGAACATCTGCAGTACATTGATGACATTATTGTATGGGGAAACACTGCAGCTGAAGTGTTTGAGAAAGGAGAGAAGATCATCCAGATTCTCCTGAAAGCTGGTTTTGCTATCAAGAAGAGCAAAGTTAAGGGACCTGCTCAAGAGATCCAGTTCTTGGGAATAAAGTGGGAAGATGGGCGGTGCCAGATTCCCACCGATGTCATTAACAAGATCACAGCAATGTCTCCACCAACCAACAAGAAGGAAACACAAGCTTTCCTAGGTGCCATAGGCTTTTGGAGGATGCACATCCCTGAGTATAGCCAGATTGTGAGCCCTCTCTACCTGGTTACTCGTAAGAAGAACAATTTCCACTGAGGCCCAGAACAGCAACACGCCTTTGCCCAGATAAAGCAGGAGATTGCTCATGCAGTAGCCCTTGGCCCAGTGAGAACAGAACCAGATGTGAAGAACGTGCTCTACTCTGCAGCCGGGAGCCATGGTCTGTCCTGGAGCCTTTGGCAGAAGGTGCCTGGTGAGACGCGTGGCCAACCACTGGGATTCTGGAGTCGAAGCTACCAAGGGTCTGAAGCCAACTACACTCCAGCAGAAAAGGAAATTTTAGCAGCCTATGAAGGAATTCAAGCTGCCTCAGAGGTAATAGGCACTGAAGCACAACTCTTCTTGGCACCCCGACTACCGGTGCTGGGGTGGATGTTCAAGGCAGAGGTTCCCGCTACCCACCATGCCACCAATGCCACATGGAGTAAGTGGATTGCTCTTATCACACAGCGTGCCCGTATTGGAAAACTGAATCATCCTGGGATTTGGGAAATAATTACAAACTGGCCTGAAGGTGAACACTTTAGTCTCATTGATGAAGAGGAACAGGAGCAAGTAACCCGAGCTGAAGAAGCTCCACCGTATAACCAACTGCCAGCAGAAGAAACATGCTACGCTCTTTTCACTGACGGTTCCTGCCGCATTGTAGGGATGAAACGAAAGTGGAAAGCAGCAGTATGGAGCCCCACAAGACAAGTTGCACAAGCCACGGAAGGAGCAGGCCAAGCGGATCAAGCCCCTCTGCTACGGTGGATGGTGGTCCAAGTATAAGTATGGGGAGGCCTGGCAGATAGACTACATCACTCTGCCCCAAACCCGCCAAGGTAAGCGCTACGTGCTGACCATGGTGGAAGCCACCATTGGGTGGCTGGAGATCTATCCTGTGCCTCATGCCACAGCCCGGAACACCATCCTGGGCCTGGAAAAGCAAGTTCTTTGGAAGCATGGTACCCCTAAGAGGATTGAGTCAGACAATGGGACTCATTTCAAGAATAGCCGTATGAACACCTGGGCTAGGGAACATGGCATTGAGTGGGTGTACCATATCCCCTACCATGCACCAGCTGCAGGCAAAGTGGAGAGGTGCAATGGACTGTTAAAAACCACTTTGAAGGCATTAGGTGGAGGATCTTTCAAAAATTGGGAGCAACACTTAAGCAAAGGCCACCTGGTTAGTTAACACCCGAGGTTCCACCAACAGAGCAGGCCCAGACCAGTCTGAGCTCCTATCTACAGTAGACGGAGATAAAGTCCCAGTGGTACATGTGAGAGGTTTGTTAGGGAAGACAGTTTGGATTAAATCTGCCTCAAGTACAGACAAACCTATCCATGGGATTGTTTTTGC
Source organism: Phylloscopus collybita (assembly GCA_027886175.1). Classification (NCBI taxonomy): domain Eukaryota; kingdom Metazoa; phylum Chordata; class Aves; order Passeriformes; family Phylloscopidae; genus Phylloscopus; species Phylloscopus collybita. Next base: position 9,838,434 of record JAJNNQ010000057.1, read on the forward strand.
TCAGGGACCAGGTTGCACATGGTGGATAATGCAGAAAGATGGAACAACACGATGTGTACCTCAGGGAGATCTGACTGTTGGGTGAAGACTATGAGTAAATATCATTTACTCACAGTCTGGATGTTACTACCATTTTCTGTATATAGCTGTATATATATATGTATAAGGTATGTGTGTGTAGAGTTAGAATTTTAGTTTTGGTAGTAAGTTGACAATATGGGGATAAGGGGTGGGATGTGGTAGGGTGACTTTATGCTGCTCGTATCCCCAATTGTCTGCTCTGTTTGTGCTGTATATTCAGTTCTGTACCTTTAAAACTTGTACTGGGAGCGAAGAGGGAGAAAGCAGCAGCGCGCAGTTTGTTTTGAGAAAACTGCCTGACTCCCCCACGGCTAGCTCTCCGGTGTTCGTCTGAGGCACGAACAGCGGTGGGACAGAGATCTCCTGTGCTTTTAGTTAGTTTAGCTAGCTAGGGCAGAGAAGACTCCCTGGACTGGTTTTTTTTTCCCTCTTTTTTTTCTTGGGACTGTTTAAATCTGCTCAGGACTGAAAACCCAGAGGAGCAGTGAGGGCTGGCACCTGTGGCCGCTGGGCCTGGAGCTGCAGAGGAAGTGGAGCTGGTGAGAGACTGAGGGAGCTGAGCTGCACCCACGGCAAGGACTGTCTCTGTTTGCCATCTCTCTTCAGAGCGGCGAGAGGTTTTATTGTTTCATACTATTAATTCTTTGCATTTGTGGGCATTTTGTTTGTTAAATAAATCGTTTTTTCCACTTTTCTCTGAGGAAGTTCTTTTCCTGGACCAGCTGGGGGGAGGGGCCGTTTGGGTTTGCTTTTCAGAGGAACTCCTTCGGAGGTTCCCTCTCAATTTTGCCCTAAACCAGGACAGTTGGAGAAAGCACAGAGATGACGCACAGGTCCAGAAGCCCCCGCCCATCCTACTGCCACAGATTCAAGTGACCCACCAGTCCTTGCACAACCCGCAGCCAAAGCCACAATCAAACTGCTTATAAACAATATAAAAATCAAACCAAATCAACTGGTCAAACTAATTACCTGTGTCCAAGTAGTGAAGATCTAATTAACAAGAAAGGAAACATGTCAGCCGGAGTTGTGCAGTTTTATTTGAACAAAAACCAGTGTTGATATTTTGAATAAAGTCTACATTACACTAAATGCATGTACATTTGTAAGAATATTACCTAGTTGTAAAGAATGTGCAGGATAATATGTACAGTCATGGTTAAGTTAAAAAATTTCACATTTTACATAGATTTACTTGACAGTCCCAGGCTTTCATGGTATATAAATGGTAACCAAAAGAGGTAACAAAAAAATCCAAACCCTAGTCACAAGGAAATTCAGCAGGAGAGCTGCATAATGCACTTAATTTTTCAAATAAATTCATAGAATTCTTATTTGTCCTAAATCAAATTTTGGATATAAGTTTTGAATTACTATAATTAGCATGTTCAATGAGTATATCTTTTTGTTTATATCAAAATGGCAATGGTGCCATTTTCTTCAATAAAAATCTGTATTTTATGTTGTGGTCTGGTCTTCCACTTTTACAAATTAGAATAATTACACAGGATGTTTCTCGATACATGATAAAAATTATCAAACAGCAAGGGAGATATGTTCAAAAGACACTTTGAAGCTTTTCAGTCCACCTTCACAACACTGTAAATCTTACTTACAAACCAGAAGCAGGCAAAAAATCCAATAGTCCCTGAAACAAGAAAGTAAAAATGGTTAGTTTATCTTCCAGTTTGCCCTGAGAAATCTAACAAGTACTTCCCAGCAGGACAGAATGTAACATTGTAATCCAGCTAACTACCCAGAAAAACAGCACTTCTTAAATTTAACAACACATTCATCCCCAGGCTAGGTTATTGGTTTAGATCAAAGATGACTTTTAGGGACCAGGCCACTTAACATACATTTAAGCCACTGATGACCATGTTGCCACCACTATGAGCAGGGACAGAAGCACCAGTTCAGAAACTGACTTTTATAAACATGCCCAGTCAGCCCCTACCTGTTTTTTTTTTAGGTCTACAACACTTCACTGCCACCTATGAATTATGACACATAACTAGGCCTTGGAAAAATTCACCTGTCCTAGTTCTATATTCAGGAAGTAACAGGATACACAGAAGAAGAAATTTCTATTCTCAAGTATAAATGAGAATAGAAATTTCTTCTTCTGTGTATCCTGTTACTTCCTGTTCTAGGGTGACATTACGATGTTTGTATCCCCAATCGTCTGTTGGGTTTATGCTGGATATTACACTCTGTACCTTTAATATTGGGTCTGAGAGTAAAAAGGGGGGGAGAAGCGCACAGTTTGTTTTCAGAAACCTTCCTCCTCTGGGCTGGCCTTGAGAGTTGAAGTCAAAAACACACAGACATGAGACGGAGAAGGTTTTTTTTCCTCTCTCTTTTTTCTTTTCTTTTTAGTTAGTGTAGCTAGCTGAGGCGGAGAAGCTTCGGTTTTCTTTTTCCTCTTTTTTTTTCTTTTTTTCCCCTTTTTTTCACCTTTCTTTGGAACTGTTCCATCCTCCCTGGACTTAGGACCTGGGGGAGCGCCGGGGGGAGCTTGCACCTGGGACCCACCAAGATCTACCCTGCACAGCAACTTTTCCCAGCGCCAGAGGAACTGAGAGCAGAGCAACCACCTACAGGAGGGACTTCTTTTCTAATTTGTCATCTCTCCAGAGCGGCACAAAGTTCTTGTCATCTGGTATTGTCCAATTTATTGTTCCAGGGAGTGCTTTGCCGGTTTAATAAACAGGTTTCTTTCCACTTCTCTCTAAGGAGGTCTCTCCCAAACCAGTTGGGGGAGGGGAGGGAGGGCCCTTTAGGAGGTTTCCTCCCAAATTTGCCCTAAACCACTACAACCTTTTTTCTGATGCCCAACGTGGGGCCTGAGAGAGTGGAAAAAACCCCTGTACTGACTGTATTTTTGGCTGAAAGTACTCTGCATTGGGATAAAGCAATTAGTAGCTATGTTGTTTGAATTCGTGTCTCTCAGGGTGGGGGCTTTGATGTGTTTCGGGACCCTAGGCTTCTTTGAGGTCTTAATACCTTTGTGGTCCCTAGGTTTATTTTCATATCCAGAAATAGCTCCGGTATTGTCCCTAATACGTAGTTTTTACAGCAGAGGGACATGGATTAGAGTAGCTATTAGCCTTGGCTTGGTGATAATGATTTGTAGGAAGTTTATAAAGGTGCTGGAATCTATTCTGGGTATGTATGGTTCATGATTATGGTTATTCATCCAGTTTGTTGGAGGAGGAGCAGGGAATGAAGCGTTGCAGTCTTTAGTTTCGTTCTTCTCTACATCTGTTACATCACTGTTGGAGAATGTTTAGTTTCCCCTAAGTATTAGAGACCATCTTTCTGGTGTTTAATCTGGTAAGCTTCCTCTATACAGTCTGCAGTTTCTCTAGAATGAGGGCTGAGATTTCTAGAGGGGCTGATGAAACCCCTGACCCAGACGTAGAAAATCCTGAGTGGTGTGGAGAATGGGAGGATATGGGCCAACTCCTGAAGGAATTTTCTGACCCTATAGTCTGTGACTTTCCACATGAACAAATTCAGAATCCAGCCGAGGTGGGGAAATACGTGAAAGAGAAGTACCGTGATGACTCCAAGGGGGAAAAGATCATTGCAGTAAGCTGGGCCCTGGCATATGCCTATCGCACACTGCTAGATACTGCAGGGAAGCAGACAGAGGCAGAGGGGCAGGGATATAAATCAACAGCTACCCCAGTCACTCAGGCTGCAGCCAACACCCCAGTTGTGAAGCAAGCAGCTAAACTAGAACTTGAGCCTGAGTTGGCAGCTAAACCAGACAGTAAGCCTAAGCCCCTGGCAGTTGCTCCAGCAAAGAAGCACACCCACAAACCGATCGACCAGTGGATGATGATGACCTAGGAGAAGGACCCTCACCAAGATCAGAAGCCAAAGTATCAGGCACAGGATCAGAAGCCAATAGATTCCTTTACCCTGAAGGACCTTTGGGGCCTAAGAAAGGATTACACTCAATGACCTGATGAATCTATAATTAGTTGGCTAGTCCGTCTTTGGGATGCTGCAGGTGAGGCTACAATTCTGGATGGCACTGAAGCGAGGCATTTGGGATCCCTGTCACTTGATCCAGTCATCGACCAAGAGATGATGAGAGAGGCTAATCCACATAGTCTCTGGGTACAGGTCCTAGGAAGTGTGGCAGAAACATACCTGTGTGCTGATGATCTTTATATGCAGCAAACCCCATGGAAGACCATAGAACAAGGGATTCAACCCTTGAGAGAAATGGCAGTGGCAGAGATGGTCTTCTCAGATGACATAAATGTTAGGAACCCAGACTTGGTACCGTGCACATCTGTAATGTGGCGAAAACTTATATGACTGGGGCCATTAGAATATGCTTCTGCTTTAGCAGTAATGAAGTGGGAGGACACAGGGGAGACTGTGCTTGATATGGCAAAGAAGCTTTGAGCATATGCAGATGCTATGCATGGCCCAACACATGCCAGAATCGCAGCTGTGGAAACAGGTCTCCAGAAACTAGAAGATAAGATAGAGGAGAATCATAAGAAACTTAGGGAGGAGATTAGAGAGGACCTTGTCCAAATCTCAGCAGTACAGATTAGAGGTTCTGGTACCCAACGCAGACGTTCCCCAGACAGGGAGAGAGGGTACACCCCATGAGCTGAGCTGTGGTTCTTCCTGCATGATCACAGAAAAATCTTGAAGAGATGGGATGGAAAATCTACTGCTGCTTTGGCACAACGAGTGCATGAATTGAAGGAAGGCAAGACTCAGAGAGGAAGTTCCACCAAAAGGGAAGCAGCTCCAGTTGCCCGTAGCCAAACTGCCAGGTATGATGATGATGACATGTCCGAGCCCCTTGAAGGAACTTTTAAGACATATGCCCAAGAAAAGAAGGATAACCAGGCCTAGAGGGGCCCTGCCTCTAGCCAGGTAGAGGCTAAGGAAAACCACATTTTTTGGACTGTGTGGATTCGTTGGCCTGGCACATCTGAACCACAACAATATGAGGCTTTGGCCGATACAGGTGCGCAGTGCACATTAATTCCATCAAGACCTGAAGGGGCAGAATCTGTCTCTATCACAGGATTTTTCTTTGGTGGAAGCTGATGTGAGTCTGACTGGAAATGAGTGGAAGAAACACCCCATTGTGACTAGCCCAGAGGCCCCATGCATTTTGGGCATAGATTACCTCCGAAGTGGGTATTTCAAAGACCCGAAGGGATTCAGGTGGGCATTTGGGGTGGCAGCTGTAGTGACAGAGGGCATCCAGCAATTGAACACCTTGCCTGGACTGTCTGAGAATCCACTGACAGTAGGACTTCTGAAGGGGGAAGAGCAACAGGTACCAATTGCTGCTTCGATAGTGCACCACCGGCAGTATAGAACAACTCAAGATGCTGTGATCCCCATCCATAGGATGATTCGAGAGCTGGAGAGTCAAAGGGTGGTCAGCAAAACCCACTCACCCTTCAACAGCCCCATCTGGCCTGTGCGTAAGTCTGAAGGAGAATGGAGATTAACTGTGGACTATCATGGCTTGAATGAAGTGACACCACCACTGAGCGCTGCCGTGCCAGACATGTTGGAGCTCCAGTACGAGCTGGAGTCCAAGGCAGCGAGGTGGTACGCCACTATTGACATTGCCAATGCATTTTTCTCCATTCCTTTGGCAGCAGAATGCAGACCCCAGTTTGCTTTCACCTAGAGAGGGGTGCAGTACACCTGGAACCGATTGCCCCAGGGGTGGAAGCACAGTCCTACCATCTGCCATGGATTCATCCAGGCTGCACTAGAAAAGAGTGAGGCTCCAGAACATCTACAGTATATTGATGACATCATTTTGTGGGGGAACACTGCAGCAGAAGTGTTTGAGAAAAGAGAGAAAATCATCCAGATTCTCTTGGAAGCCGGTTTTGCTATGAAGAAGAGTAAAGTTAACGGACCAGCTCATGAGATCCAGTTCTTGGGAATAAAGTGGGAAGACGGACGGCGTCAGACTCCCACCAATGTCATCAACAAGATCACAGCGATGTCTCCACCAACCAACAAGAAGGAAGCACAAGCTTTCCTAGGCGCCATAGGCTTTTGGAGATTGCAAATTCCTGAGTACAGCCAGATTGTGAGCCCTCTCTACCTGGTTACTCACAAGAAGAACACTTTCCAGTGGGGCCCTGAACAGTAATACGCCTTTGCCCAGATTAAACAGGAGATCGCTCATGCAGTAGCCCTTGGCCCAGTCAGGACCGAACCAGATGTGAAGAACATGCTCTACTCTGCAGCCGGGAGCCATGGTCTGTTCTGGAGCCTTTGGCAGAAGGTGCCTGGTGAGACTCGAGGCAAACCACTGGGATTCTGGAGTCTCAGCTACAGAGGGTCCGAAGCCAACTATACTCCAATAGAAAAGGAAATTTTAGCAGCCTATGAAGGAGTCCGAGCCGCCTCAGAGGTAATAGGCACTGAAACACAACTCCTCCTGGAACCCCGACTACCAGTACTGGGGTGGATGTTCAAAGCAGAGGTTCCCGCTACCCACCATGCCACCAATGCCACATGGAGTAAGTGGATTGCTATTATCACACAGTGTGCCCGTATTGGAAAACTGAATCGCCCTGGGATTTTGGAGATAATTACAAATTGGCCTGAAGGTGAAAACTTTAGTCTCATTGATGAAGAGGAACAAGAGCAAGTGACATGTGATGAAGAAGCTCCACTGTACAACCAACTGCCAGCAGAAGAAACACGTTATGCTCTTTTTACAGATGGTTCTTGTCACATTGCAGGGATGAAGCGAAAGTGGAAAGCAGCCATATGGAGCCCCACAAGACAAGTCACACAAGCTGCTGAATGAGAAGGTGGGCCAAGCCAACTTGCTGAACTCAAAGCTGTTCAATTGGCCCTGAACACTGCTGAAAGAGAGAAGTGGCCAAAACTCTACACTGATTCATGGATGGTAGCCAATGCTCTGTGGGGATGGCTGGAAAGGTGGAAAAAGGCCAACTGGCAACATAGAGGAAAACCAATTTGGGCTGCTGATGAGTGGAAAGACATCGATACCAGAGTAGAGAAACTACCTGTAAAAGTCTGTCATGTAGATGCCCATGTCCCCAAGAGTCGGGCTAATGAGGAACACCGAAACAATGAGCAGGTAGATCAGGCTGCAAAGATAGAGGAGTCAAAGATAAACTTAGATTGGCAACACAAGGGAGAGTTGTGCCTAGCTCGATGGGCTCATGATGCCTCAGGTCATCAGGGCAGAGATGACACCTGTAGGTGGGCGTGAGACCGAGGGGTGGATTTAACCATGGATAGTATTTCTCAGTTTATCCATGACTGTAAAACCTGCTGTCATCAAGCAGGCCAAGCGGGTGAAGCCCCTGTGGTGTGGCAGGCAATGGTCCAAATATAAGTATAGGGAGGCCTGGCAGATTGATTACATCACACTGCCCCAAACCCACTAAGGCAAGCGCTACGTGCTGACCATGGTGGAAGCCACCACTGGATGGCTGGAGACCTATCCTGTGCCTCATGCCACTGCCCGGAACACCATCCCAGGCCTCAAAAAGCAAGTTCTTTGGAGGCATGGTACCCCTGAGAGGACTGAGTCAGACAATGGGACTCATTTCAAGAATAGCATTATCAACACCTGGGCTAGGCAACATGGCATTGAGTGGGTGTACCATATCCCTTACCATGCACCAGCTGCAGGCAAAGAAGAGAGGTACAATAAACTATTTAAAACCACCTGGAAAGCACTTTCAAAAATTAAGAGCAGCACTTAGCAAAAGCCACCTGGTTAGTTAACAGCCAAGGTTCCACCAACAGAGCAGGCCCTGCCCAGTCTGAGCTCCTACCTACAATAGACGGAGATAAAGTCCCAGTGGTACATGTGAGAGGTTTTTTTAGGAAGACAGTTTGGATCAAATCTGCCTCGAGTACAGACAAACCCATCCATGGGATTGTCTTTGTTCAGGGACCAGGTTGCACATGGTGGATAATGCAGAGAGATGGAACAACACAATGTGTACCTCAGGGAGATCTGATTGTTGGGTGAGAACTATGAGTAAATACCATTGTTCACTGAATGTTACTGCCATTTTCTGTATATAGCTGTATACTGTATATATATGCATGTATAAGGCACATGTGTGTAGAATTTATTTAGTTCTGGGAAGAAGTTGACTATATGGTGCTAAGGGCTGGAATGTTCTAGGGTGACTTTATGATGCTTGTATCCCCAGTCGTCTGTACTGTTTGTGTTGTATATTAAGTTCTGTACCTTTAAAACGGGTTCTGAGAGCGAAGGGGGAGAAAGAAGCAGCACGCAGTCGGTTTTGAGAAAACTGCCTGACTCCCACACGTCCTTGCTCTGGCGGTTTGTCTGAGGCACGGACAGTGGTGGGATAGAGATCTCCTGTGCTTTTAGTTAGTTTTAGCTAGCTGAGGCAGAGAAGTACCCTGGACTAGTTTGTTTTTTTCCTGTTTTCTTGGGACTGTTTAAATCTGCTCTGGACTGAAAAACCCAGAGAAGCAGCGAGGGCTCGCACCTGTGGCCCACCAGGCCTGGACCTCCAGACTCCAGAGGGAGTGGGACTGGTGAGAGACTGAGTGAGCTGAGCTACACCCACGGCAAGGACTTTCTCAGTTTGCCATCTCTCTTCGGTCTTCGGAGCAGCGAGCAGTTTTGTTGTTTCATAGTATTCTTTTTTTTTTTTTTTTTTTTTTTTTTTTTTTTTTTTTTTTTTTTTTTTTTTTTTTGTGCTTGTGGGCATCTTGTTTGTTAAATAAATTTGCCCTAAACCAGTACAGCACTACCACTGGAAAGTATTACTCCAGGGGATGAAAACCAGCCCTGTAATCTGCCAATGGTACATCTCCTTGTTGTCCCTAGTGTGTGCAGCAGCAGAGAAAGCCATCATCCATCATTACATGGATGACGTCTTGGTGTGTGCCCCCAATGAGGATCTACTCACCCACGCACTTGACCTAACAATAAATGCATTGGTTGTTGCAGGGTTCGAGCTCCAGGAAAAGAAAATTCAAAAGATGCCACCTTGGAAGTATTTGGGCTTAGAAATTGGAAAGAGGACCATTGTTCCTCAAAAATTTGAGATCAAAAACAGGATCAAGACCCTTGTGGACGTCCATCAGTTGTGGGTAAGTTGTTGAATTGGGTAAGGCCCTGGCTAGGTCTGACCACCAAAGACCTGCCCCCCCTTTTCAATTTATTGAAAGGGGGAAAGGAGCTGAGTTCTCCTAAGGTTATTACCCCATGGGCACAGAAAGCTCTAGAAAAGGTTCAAACAGTTATGTCCACAAGACAGGCCAACTGATGTCGGCCTGATCTGCCATTCAAATTTATCATCTCAGGTAAGTTGCCATACCTTCATGGAATTATTTTCCAGTGGGAGCAAAAACAAACACCTAAGGCAAAAGATTCACCTAAGAAGGACCGCGACCAAAGGGACCCTCTCTTGATCATAGAGTGGGTTTTCCTCAGTCACCAAAGGCCCAAAAGAATGACAAAGCCACAAAAGCTGGTAGCAGAACTGATTCGGAAAGCCAGAACCCAGATCAGGGAGCTGGCCGGATGTGACTTTGAGTGCATTCACATTCCAATCAGGCTAAAATCGGGCCAAATGACTAAGGCAATGTTAGAACATTTGCTTCAAGAAAATGAAGCTCTGCAGTTTGCTCTGAATTCCTACCCAGGACAAATTTCTATTTATCGGCCTGCACACAAAATTTTTGAAGAGGGAGTTCAATTCACTCTAAAATTAGAAAATGTCCAGAGCAGGAGACCTTTGAAAGTTCTAGCCATCTTTACAGATGCATCCGGGAGATCCCATAAGTCCGTTGAGACTTGGAAGGATCCTAAAACTCAGCAGTGGGAGACGGATATTGCTGAAGTAGAGGGTTCACCCCAGGTCGCTGAGTTGGCGGCAGGGCCTTTGAAAGGTTTCCTGAACCATTTAATTTGGTCACAGATTCGGCCTATGTAGCAGGAGTAGTATCCAGAACAGATCAGGTCATACTGCAGGAGGTGTCTAACATTGCACTTTGTGAGTTGCTCTCAAAACTGGTAAAGTTAGTCTCCCACCGAGAGCAACCATTTTATGTGATGCACATCAGGTCACACACCGATTTGCCAGGGTTCATCACTGAGGGCAACAGAAGGGCAGATGGTCTTGCTGCACCTGCAGAGATGGCCCCACTCCCAAATGTTTCTGAGCAAGCAAAAATCAGCCACCAGCTTTTCTGTCAGAATGCACCTGGCCTAGTTTGTCAGTTTCGCATCACTCGAGAGCAGGCCAGAGCAATCGTAACCACATGCTCCTCTTGCCAACAACATGCACTCCCTACGTTAAGCGCGGGAGCAAACTCGAGGGGTTTGAGCAGTTGTGAAGTGTGGCAAACAGATGCAACACACATACCATCATTCGGATGGCAGAAATTTGTTCATGTCTCTGTGGATACCTTTTCTGGAGCGATCTATGCCTCTGCCCACACGGGAGAGTCATCTTTTGATGCCATCAAGCATCTCCTACATGCTTTCTCCTTCCTGGGCATCCCCAAGGTATTGAAAACTGATAATGGGCCCAGTTATAGATCCAAGGAGTGCTGGAGCTTCCTGCAACAATGGGGAGTAGAGCACAAAAAGGGCATCCCCTACTCCCTGACTGGTCAAGCTGTGGTGGAAAAGACTCACTGTGAGATTAAAAGAGTCCTCGACCAACAGCATCAGGTCCTAAAAGTAGAACCACCCCTAATTCGGTCGTCCAGAGCACTTTTCACAATGAATTTTCTAAACTGTTGTTTTGACAACCTGAACCCACCGATTGTACAACACTTTGGGGGGAGCAGTCAGCTGTCATTAAAAGAAAAACCTCCCGTCATGGTAAAGGACCCTGAGACTTGGAAAACACAGGGACCTTACAAACTGGTTAAGTGGGGACGCGGGTACGCCTGTGTGTCCACCCCCTCTGGGTTAAAATGGATTCCATCAAAATGGGTAAAGCCCTACATTCCTAAGGTCTCAGGGATACCTGCAGAAGTGCCCCAGGTTACCAATGCCGCTTGGAGGAGAAAGAAACGCTGCGTGTGTTCCCTGAAAGAAATTCCACTAATACCTCATACCTGGAACAGTCTGTAATATTTTATCTGTTTTAAGTTTTCTTTTACTGGTTTAGATCCTGCTGTCCGTGTGCAGTTCCACAGCACCATAAGGCCGAGTCTGCTCCTTGCCCTGCTTGTGATCATTCAACCAGCAAGTCTCTGGATAGTCCCTCAGTCAAAAGCAAATGTGTGGACAACCTTGACCAAGGCCCTTGGGCAAGATCATATCTGTCTTTCCACAGCTTCAACCTCTGACCCCTTGTCCACTTGCCTAGTGGGAGTTCCTTTTAAATCCTCAGAGTTTCCAAAAGAAATGTGGCATGCTTTAAATTCAGCCAACTCACTTGCGCCTCCTCCTGGTCGCTACTCCGCCGACAATCCTTTAATGTTCTGGCAGGAGTGGGCTAGACATTTGCCAGTGCCAAAAAGTGAGCCACAAGAATTCCATCTCTTAGGCTCCATGAATGCCACCTTTTGCATCCAGTTTAAATTTAATCCCCGGCTTCCATACTATGAAATTGAATTAAACACCTATCCACACCCTAACAATTCACAATACACAAGCAAAAACTGGTGTGAAAATTTGGTTTTAGTCACACATGTGCTAAGTGAGGATTATAAGCCCCGTGAGCTCCCAAAAGGTGTGTTTCTGATATGTGGGGACAGAGCATGGACAGGTCTCCCTCCCATGCCTGATTGGAGGTCCTTGCACTTTTGGCAAGCTGAGCCTGTTTACCCCAAATCATACAAATTTAATGCATTGGCGAATGAAAAACAATACAAATCAATTGGCCATCCAAAACAGAGATTTAACACAATTGGATGCAGACTGTGATTCAGAGATTGTTCACTGGTCCAGATTTAAGGCCACCGCAATTACAGTCCTTCTGCCGTGGATATCGGCAGCAAAAAGCATGGGAGAATTAGGCCGATTGGAATGCTGGGTTGCAAAACAGGCAAACCTCACTTCTGCTGCCCTAAGCGACCTCCTATCAGACGAGGAAGTTACCAGGTGGGCTACAATTCAGAACAGAGCCGCCATAGACTATTTGCTCCTTCTGCATAACCGTCGCTGTGAAGAATTTGAGGAACTTTGTTGCCTCAACCTGTCATCGAGAGCAGAAAACATCCATGCCACGATCGACAAGATGAAAGACATGGTAAACGACATCGAGAGAGAGACAGACGACTGGCTGAGTGGACTATTCAAGGGCTGGGGACTCTCGCACTGGGTGGGATCTGTGCTGAAAACTGTGTTCATTGTGTTGCTTATACTTGTTGTTGTTATAGTTGTTGTAGTATCGCTTGTGGTTTGATCAAGCGCATGGTTTATAAGTTACTTTCAAGCTCACCTCCCCCTCCTGAAATTTACCATTTAGAAGCCCTCAACACACCCATGGAAAACCTGGAAACCTCACCTGAAAATACTAGCATGCTGGAAAAAGAGGAGCCCATTTACCAGTCCTGGTTTGGCGAGCATTCTGCCCCCAAAACCCAGTCCTCTTCTTTTTAACAAAAACAAGGGAGATGTTGCATTGGGTCTTTCACATTATACTAAGGTTTCCAGGGTGGGTTCCCTTCTGGGTTTTTCCCTCCCCAGGACAGAAATACCCAGTCAATCCAAAGGGGTTTGATTTTAATATAAGGGGTCTCCTTGCCACCCCTGGAAAAATTCCAGGGAGGCCGTCAAAGGGATTGGCCAGAACAGAAATGGCCCACCCCTCCCCGAAGGTGATTTGACCCTTAGGCTGCCCTTCTGCCCTTGGGTCACACCCCCTCCCTCTCGGACTGGTAGGTTCACTGCCCTTCCCCCTTCCCCCTTCCCCCTCTCCCAGGTAAAAACCTGGGGACAGCCACATGGTCTTTGTTCTGCCTGGGAGGTTGCCTTGTGCAGATGTCTGCTGTACTGGAATAAATCTCTGGACCAAACCCCCATGCAGTCCCGGTTTCTATCTTCACTGATCATCCAGCCTCTCTGTGAGGGTCACGCAGGATTTATCCTGCCACATTTTGCCACCGCACCCCGAGTCTGACGCTGTCTGGAGCCTTGGGACAAGCCTGGACTTGATGAGTGGTCTGTGCCTGTAGTAGCAGTGCAAGGAGAAATACCCCTGTGTGACCAATCACTGGCCTGTTCTCCCAGCATGGCTACCACGGAATATTCCTGTCTCAAGCAGTGATTATTTGCTGCTTTACCCCACAGGCCTACGCTGGATTCCAGCAAAGTGGGTAAAGCCCTATGTCCTGAAGGTCTCTGGAAAAGAGGTGGAGCAGGTCGTGGTGGCCTCCTGGCGCAGGAGGAGAAGGAAAGGGAGGTCCTAGGAAGAATTTCCCCAGTTTCCCCACAGGCTCCAGTCTGATTTTATTACATTTTTAATTTTCTTTTAGAAATGCCCGAGGTTACCCTGCCCGCAATGGGGACCCGATTGGCTGCCCAACTCCTACAGCTGCTCCTGCTTGCCAGCCTCCTGATGCCGACCATTGAGTGGATCATTCCTCAGCTTAAGGCAAATGTGTGGGTCGCCCTCACCCGATCCATGGGGCAAGATCACATTTGTCTCTCATCAGCCTCTGCCACCGACCTGATGTCTACCTGCCTTGTGGGGATCCTGTTAAAGCTGAAGAAATTTCCACCATCTCTCCACCTGCTGAAAGATGATGCCAATAACAAGGCCCCCGGTTGTGTGATTTGTTCATTCTTGGAGCACACCGTAGAACACCAGATCCCTCTCCCTGTGTTAAACCCTCTTTTGTTGTGCAGGGATTGGTTCTCTAAATTACCCCAACGGCCCGAGGAGCCACAGGAGCTGGAGATCCTTGGCTCCTCTGAGGCATCCTTTTGTGTTCAGTTTATTTTCACCCCCCCAAAAGGGCAAGAGAAGTTGCTTTCCCCCGTTTTCCAAGTGAAAGATGTTTACACTGCCGGAATGTGGTGCAACCTGATCGCCCACGTGGAGATGGCTTCCACTTTAAATTACAAACCCCTTGCCCTCCCAAATGGCATTTTTCTTATCTCTGGTGACCGGGCGTGGCCAGGCACCCCCTCTCGCCTGTTTGGAGGTCCTTGTACCTTAGGCCAGTTGGGTCTCTTCACACCCAACAAAACACAAATTGTGGATTGGAAACAAAAGAATGTTACCAAGAATTCGGCTATCCAAAAGAGAGATCTGAAAGATCTCAACCCAGATTGTAATTTGGAAATTATCCACTGGTCCAGGGCCAAGGTGACTGCAGTTACTGTGTTTCTACCTTGGGTCTCAGTGGCCAAAAGCTTAGGTGAATTGGGCCGATTGGAATGCTGAGTGGCGAAGCAGGCGAATTTGACCTTCAACGCATTGGCCGACCTCCTATCAAACAAGGAAATAACAAGGCAGGCAACGTTGCAAAATTGGGCGACAATAGACTATCTGCTCCTCTTACACAATCACCGATGTGAGGAGTTCGAGGGGCTATGTTGCCTGAATTTATCATCTAAGGCTGAGGACGTCCACAAGACTATTGATAGAATGAAGGAGATGGTCGACGAAATCAAGAAAGAAACTGAGGACTGGCTGAGTGGGCTGTTTCAGAAATGGGGACTCTCTGGGTGGGTAGGGTCACTACTTAGAACTGGACTTTTGATTCTGTTTATTATTATTATCTCAATTGGTTTTGGTTTGATTAAGCGTATGACTTATAAGTTAATTTCAAGTTCCACCACTCTCCCTGAAATCAATCAAATCACCATCCCCACTGCACCAGAGGAAGAGGAAGACTCAGAGGAGGGTATCCTGCTCCAGGAAGATGGGTATCCCTCTCCTGATGAGTGGCCTACCAGCCAAGATTGGTTTGGGGACTTGTACCCCAATTCGGAGTATCTTCCCCCCAAACCCAGGTCTCCTCCTTTTAGTAAAAAGAAAAGGGGGAGATGTAGTGGTGTGTTATTTTATTTGCCTTTTAATTGTTAATGGTTTGTTCCATGTACCCCGGTTTAACTCCCAGTTTGGTTTATCCCACAGCTGTGTACCCAGTTTCTGTTATATGCCAGTCTTAGTTCCCCCTACCCCTGAGACCTATCAATCCCGACTCGGTCTCTCCCTGCCTCTGGAAAGTTCCAGGGGGAGCGTCAAGTGATTGGTCGGGATGTCGGGGGTCCCCCCCTCTCCCCAGGGGATTTGTCCCCTATCCTGTCACTCACCCCTGGAGCTACTCCCTGACCTTTCCTGATTGGTCCCTTCCCCCTGTTCCTCCCCCGTATGAAAGCAACAATCACGGTGCAGTTGCTGCTCTGCCTGGGGAGACCCACTGAGGTGAAGTTGCTTCCCCTCGGGGCTTCCAATAAACCCTCATTGATAACCCCCGCAGAGTCCTCTCTCATCATTCCTCGCTGTAGTCATGCTGCTGTTGCTGAAAGAACTCACAGAATCTGCCCAGGTCGCCAGCATACAGGGCAGTACCCTGCAGTCACAGAGCGGCGGCGGGGCTAGCCAAGGCAGGTGGGAGATCTCTCCCAAAGCCGCCGTGGCTGCACAGTTTTCTATAAAACATTGTCTCAGTCATAACAGAACTTGAAGACTTCACGCTGTGAACAAGCATTTTATCTATAAACAGATTTTCACAGGTTTCAGTAACACTGATTTTCAGGTCCCCCTCCTAAAAAAAAGTCTGTTTAGCAAATCAAAGACCAAGTACATCCTGCTCATTTTTCAAACTTTATAAAAAATTTTGCCAATCTACTGGAAGCAGAGTAAGATGCTTTTTAAGTGGTAACATATGTCAGATACCAGATTTGAATCATGAACTCAGGAGAGAGAAAGGCAACATTCATCACCAAGACACAGTCTTAGGTAGTCAGGACCTTCTCTGGTGAGCACAGATTCCTTCTACTGCTACCTCTACACCAGTAACTGGGGCTTACCAGCACTGTAATTTCCTCTTCACTCCCATGTACAAATATATCCTACAAACTCCATATGTGGATAGCTCTAAGGACCAGAAACATCAAACTAAAGATCCCACCATCTATCAAAGGTACCTCTGCTAAACAGCCATGTCATTCTCTAAGATCATAATGGTCTAAAGGTGCTGGCACAAACTAGGTTGAAAATGGGTTTTAGTGCTCTTATTTTATTCTTTTTAAATAACATGGGCCAAACAGACTAGAAGCTTCTAAAGGCTCAGGTCAGCAGAGTTGTGTTGAGATTGCAACCAGTATTACTGGACAGAAATTAATGTAAGGTAAGAGAACATTATTTATAAGATTCCCCTGAACAGTTTCTTTACCTACATGATTGCTTAAGTTAGTGCAAAAAAAAGCTCAATTTTTGCCTTTATTTTTAAGAACATGAACCACAGCACAGTGCCTGGTTCCACTGAAATTCAGTGTTTTCCACCTCAGCCCTTGGTGTGCTTGTGATTCCATGAACACTATAAGGCCCACAAAAGGTAAAACAGTAAAAAAAGCTTCTGATTTCCTACATAGTAATAATTATGCCAGTCAAAGGGATCTGCAAATGAGTAGCAATTGGGGAAGAAAAATAGCTCTGAACTAGCGTGGCTGGTTTGAAAATTCTAGCCAGAATGTTTTCTACATTTTCTATGTTTTAGCCCATTTCGCAGATTTGCCACTTGCTCCAGATTTGAGCACTTTATACTGGACAGCACTTCATACTGGATCTTTAGGCTGGTGCTGACAAGTATACAGGTTCTCAGATTCTCCTTTTAACTACTTTGACTAAAGCAAATCTTAAAACAGATAACTGCACACTGTTTCCTACACCTGTACCTCTACCCAGTAAAATTGCTATTATCAGTGGCACTAGTTAAAATCCAACCTTGCCATCTCATACTGCATGGCTTGAAATGTATTTTCCTGAAGAGCACAGGTAGCACTTCAATCTTGAGCATTTTTCAAAGCTCATCTTGCACCAAAATTAAAATCATCCCTTATTAAAATGAGCCTCTCATTAGAACAGGAGAAGTATTTAGGTAAGGTTTAGATAAGACCACACCAGTATGTTGCTTTTATTGTCTTTCAAAACACATTCAAATTGAAACAGAAGTTTTGAAGCACTATCAACAAGAAGCACACCTCTGCAGCTCAGGCTCCTCTGAAGACATCAGTGAACACATGACAGAGAACAGATACCCAAAGGTGTTTTTGGTAAAGCTGTTACAAAAATTCTAGCACTAAGTACTTAAAAAAAAAAAACCAACACACCGAAGAAACCCCACCACAACAACAACAAAGACCCAAACAAAGCAACAAACAAACAAAAGCCCATGGGAAAAAACCCTAAAACCCAAACAAATAAATAAAATACCCCACTAGTTGAAAGAATTGAGACCATTATATTTATTTTCTGATTGGTCTAAACTCCTTTACATTTTAAGGTTTTTACATCTTTCACATGCACATCTCTATCAAAATGACCCAGCACCAAGCCTAACACCAATTCCTCCAATGAGCCTGTATAATCTATTTGTTTGGTTTAATCCAATATAACAAATTACTTTCTTGGCTAGTGTTTCCTTTACCCAATCCTAACCACTCACCAACTTATACTGAATGAAAAAGCACCTGAACGGTCTGCATTGAAGAACTCACTGTTGTCGGATATATCTTTATTTTTCCTCTAAGGGGGTGACCTGCATATTTTAAGATTCTACCTTTTTTAAATAATCCCTACTAGCCTAGGAAAGTGATGCCATCCCAGTGCACAGCAGCTCACTGCATGTCATTGATCATTCTAGGGAAGTGCAGGTAAAAGATCTTTTGCAAGAGCCATTTAAAACTCACAAACCCAGATATGAAGATGACTCAAGACACTTTAGCCAAGAAGCAAGATATGTCCAAAAATCCCTTTATACTTAGTAAGGAGACACTGACACCTCCATTGTTTTTTGAGGATCTTGTCCTCAGCTTTATATTCTGCTGAATAGTCTGGTCTGCAATATACATACTACCACTTTCTGATATACAGAAACAAGAAGTTATACACAAAGCCAGCATAGAACTGAGTAAAGGACAGTTATTAGTAAACCAGGTTAAATTCAAAATTAGAAACAAGGATTATTGCACAGAATAATGTCAAAATACATTAAGCAGACTCTTGTGCTCTACTCTTCCCTTCTAGCTTTATTGTTTAATGAAGAAAAAATAATTCAGAGCATGAGCAGATCATAAGAAAGCAAATAGAAAAGCACTCTGCACTTGGCTGATACATCTCATGTACCTTAAAAGCTCTCTGCATCATACTGGTTTCAATCATCGCACAGTGGTGGGTGCTTCAGAATCTCAGATTCTAAACACAACCTACCCAGAAGATCAAAACTCAATTTTGAAAATGGCATTAGCTCACAAGTGAAAATGATGTTCAAAAATAGAGGTCACTGTAAAGAAACATGCTTTGACTATGTTCAGCATTTTTTTGCCTCCACGAATAAAATACATGTAATCATGTAGCTATCCCCATCCAACCACACTTGCTATTCCTTGAAAGATTAGCTGCACTTTGTACATTAAAATCAAATTGTCTGGTTTGGGTGTGCACACCATCAGATTTCACTGGTCAGATTATATTACTGTCAGTGTTGCCATACAAGCATTCAGTTGCTATTTACTTATTCATTATGATCCCTTTGGTAATGCCCTGGGTAACACAATGCGCTGCCATGGAGGAGGTATTAACACTTCCCTTTATATTTCTGTCAGAGTTGCTGAGACCTAGTAGGCAAGAATAGAGAAAACCAAAATACCTAGTGCTAAGTTAAGTGGAACAGATCAAGGTCCCATTTTTGGAAGGCTATTAATGCAAACAGTGTGCAAAATTACATTAGCAAACTCCTTCACCTCCAGAAACTGTGACAGACTGAATCCTTATTTTCTAAAACAATGGCTGCTAAGGAATATTTTACAAAACAAAGCAAAGTTAGGTGTCTTCTGTTTGTGCCATTTGTCCAGAACAGCTTACACTTCAAGCCCAAAAATCTATCACCTAACTTAATATGCAAAAGAAAGTTATCACAGCATTTTGCATTAGCAAGGACTTATTACGCACTCTGTGTATCTGTTGTACCCATTAGCTTTCTAGTGACTATGTCCTGGGTTGTGGAGCCAGGGGTTGTATATTCTATTTTCATCTGTTAAAAAGCAGTTGGGGAGATGTTTTTCTTTATCTCTGGTAACTCAAGGGGGAAGAGGCCTGAAGCCTTCGGATAATGGGCCATTAGCACCTCCCCAGGCTATACCCCCTCCCAGAGCGGTGCATCTGCATTTCCATCATCCTATTGTGAGAAACATCACATCCCCCTGGCAGTGGGGGTGGGGGCAGGCAGTTTTGCTGTCTGGATAAACAGAGACACAGAGACAGGAAAGCGGCTAGCTTCACCCGATTCTCTGAGAGGAAGACTGGACCCCTTCTCGTCCACTGGACCCTTCCCACCACCACTGGACCCTTCCCACCACCACTGGACCCTTTCCTACCACCACTGGATTCCTTTTACCACCACTGGACCCTTTCGCCCCCCACCACTGGATCCCTTTTACCATCACTGGACCCGTTCTTCTACAGGATCATCTCTACTCCAACAGAATCATGTCTGCCACTTCAGAAGGACTTACTTTTGGACTGCTTTCAACACCCTGACCAGAAGGGCGTCAGGTTGTAGCTCTGACTCTGTCAGGGTTTTCCAAAATTGTTGTTTGTTTGTTTGCTCGTTTGGTTGGGTGGTTTTGTTTCCTATTACATTTGTATTGTTAATATTCTTAGTAAAGAACTGTTATTCCTATCCCCAAAATCTTTGCCTGAGAGCCCTTGATTGCAAAATTATAACTTGGCAGGGGGTGAGGGGTTTACATTCTCCATTCTAAGGGAAACCCCAGTTTCCCTGGCAGAAACCTGTCTTTCCAAACCAAGACAGACTAGCTGTTCTATTAAATGTAAAAAAAAAAAAAAAGGAGGACCATGTAGTAGCTTTCCTTATGAGCTACAAAAGCAGCATAGGGAGCACCATTGTGGGTTTTTTCCAAAAGAAAAAGACAATGCTGCAAAAATAACAGCAGCGCAGTTTATTATTGTACTTCAGGGGCCGCACTGGCCTTCCTATCAAGAACTCCAGGATGAGCATATCTGAAGCTTTTAACACCATTTCAGCAGCTGCCACAATAACTTCAATTATAATTTTATATACGAAAGGGACATTTTTAATTCTACCAATTTGCATATTATAAATGATATTGAAATTGGCAGGATAGCAACTAACCTATGCTAAAACCCAGACATATTACCATATTGCTTTAGTATAAAAGTCATTAAAACATTTTAGACTATCATTTTTGGATTTTTTTAAATACAGATAGATATTACAGAAGACATCTGGAGCTTCTGTTTCACCACGATTTAAGCAGAGGTTTAACTGGCAATATGCAAACTTCCATGTTTGCCTTCTAATAATTAAAAAAAGAAAAAAATTAAATCCTCGTTGTTTTTTATTCCCTGCTTCTTTTTAGAACTTTTATTGTCCTTAGAAAAGACACATTTCTAAAGAACAAAAACCAGCAATAAGTGAGTTACTGTTATTTAATATAATTTCTACAGCATAACTGCTTTGTTCAAACACATGCAGGAATTTTCTTCAGGTTTTTTATGAACTGTGATTTTTTTGCTTTGTGTCAACCAGTAGTAGAAAAAACAAGGATGAAAGAGGTCCTTCTCACTGCTACACTGACAAAGTTGAAGTCTGATGCTAAGACTTACTTTCATTACCTATTTTAGCCACTCTTTTTCAACTGTATGTAACTGCACTTAACTAAAAAATACATTTCACAACGTGAACACAAAGTAATCACAGCAGGTTTCAACAAACAGGCAGAAGTAGTTAAAAAGTAGCAATATAAACTACCATGCCATGCACAGAGAAATCTTCTATTACAAATCTTTGGAGTTACTATCACGGCTGTTTTTATGAACAGCCCATCATATATGAACAAGCATTTTCTCTAGTTCTGTCATTGCAGTATTTCATGAAGCCAAGCAGTGATGCCTAAAAGATCTGACTTCATGTGTTAAATCTACATATACAACAGCAGCAGTATGATGAACACCAAGATAAAACACTCATGGTTATTTTTCAAGGCCAGTACACTTCAAAGAGCTTATTTCACTAACACATGGTAATTTGGCACAGATTTCTTATCAAATCAACCTTGAAATTATTGTTTCAGTCAAGTGATTATGAACATTAAAATAATCCTGTAGAAGACACTTGGTCTGCATGAGTTACATCAGAAAAGTTGGACAACTAACACTGGAGAGCCATATTTCAAATCGGTTCCTCTAGTTAAGGTACATTTCCATCATTATGAAGTGGTTTAATGAGTAGATAAGACAACTCTAACAGTATTAAAACTCTATCTTGCCAACATTCACTTCTTCCCCAGCACAAGCCTCCTTCACTTGCTGATAGTGAAAGCTGAAAATATCTTTTATCCTCCACACACAGAGTGAAATTCTCTTAAATACAGAACTTCTAGAACCAATTACGAAATCCAGAATCAAGTTAATCCTCGATATCAAAGTGAACAAGAATAGGCCTTTGAAAATATAATGGTTTAAACTCACTGTTAATATAATGTTCAATAAAGGAAAATTAATTCTATCATAAATAAATGTAATTTCACGTTAGGAAGGAAATGTAAAAAATATCTTACTGTGCTGTGTGGTGTCACAAACCATATAAGTTACACTGCCTAAAGAGCCCTAAATTGTATTTAATATTTCATGTAATCTAATTTTCACCTAATGTTTCTCATTTCAAAACCAGAGCCCTCTATATTAATTTTAGTTTGAACATTGTACTTACCTGTGAAAAGGAAAAAAATCAAGACCATGATCATTGTGTAACCAAAGTATAAAATGGTGCTGGCAGTTCCTGTTATCTGGAGTTTGGAGAAGAAGTAATGGACTGCATAGATAAAGAGATAAACTGCTGTAAAGCTGCTGGTCAAGAACGACCTCCACCACCAGTGATAGTCCTGAAAGAAACAATAAAGCACTCACTAAGAATCATCATGTAGGAAATGGAATATAGATAAGATAGTGAAAAAATAACATTGTCTTATGAAACACATTTAATTCTGTAAAATTTAGCTCAGAAAAATTGCAACATGACACGTAGATATTTTCTTTCTTCAAAGTCAGCTGTATTGCTTCCACTAGGAAAATGAAATTACTCTAAGATCAAAGCTGTTTGTTTTTGCTTATCTGTTGCCAGCAGTGGATTTTGAAGCAAAAGGCACATTTTTAAAAGAGTGGCTAAGACAGGCATGCCAAGGTTGAAAATGCAATCAGTTCATAGTGTCCAGCACTTCACAGTGTATGTGAATACCTCACCTGTATGTCTAACATCGTCCAGCTACAAGACATATCTACATCAGAACTGTAATTTTTACCTCTGCACACAAATGGAAGTAGCACAGCAAAACTGTAGCTTCTGAACACGTAATTAGAAGAATTATAAAAACTAGGAACAGGAATCCAAACATGTAATACATCTGATGAGACCTAAAATTAAAAACAAATATAAACATATTATTTGCTCTGGGATGTTCAAACTCACTGTGTGTATTATCAAACTGTATAACTAGAGGAAAAAAAAAGTAATACTCACCAAATGCTATTCAGAATGAAAAAAAGTTGAATAAAAATACAGCCAAAGGGTAAGATACCACCCATGATGATACCAGGCAATGGCTTTGTGAAAAATGACTGCTCTGGGATTTGGCGAGGAATCTGGTTTGTACGCACTGGATGTTCAATAGGCTGCAGAAAAAAATAATAGAAATAAAAGGTGAATTATTACATCATCAGTAAGATTACTTTTCTATACTACTAGCATATAAAAATTTGATAAACTGTCTTGGTTTTGAAAGACAGGTATCTGCCAGGGAAAGCTGGAGTTCCCCTTGGAATGGAGAGTGTAAACCCCTCACCCCCTCCAAATTATAATTTTGCAATCAAGGGCTTTCAGGCAAAGATTTGGGAATAGGAATAACAGTTCTTTACTAGGAATATTAACAAATGTAGTAGTAAAACAAACAAACAAGCAAACAAACAATCCTAGAAACTCCGACAGGGTCAGAGCTACAACCTGACACCCTGTTGTTAGTCAGGGTGTTGGAAGCAGTCCCAAAGTAAATCCTCCTGGAGTGGCAGATGTAGTTCTGTTGGAGCAGAAATGATCCTGTAGAAAAAGGGTCCAGTGACCGTTAGAAGGGTCCAGTGATGGTGAGAAGGGTCCAGTCTTCCTCCGGGTATCCGGTGGAACCAGATACCTGTGTTTCTACATCTCAGTTTTTATCTAGGTAGGAATGGTTGGCTCCCCACACTGGGTGGAGCATCTCATAATGGGGATGATAGAATATGTTGTGCCCTTAAGTGAGCCTTAATGGCCCATCAGCAGAAAATATCCCCCTGGAGGGAGGACGGGTGGTAGAAGAGATAAGAAACACTGCCCCACCTGGTTTTAACAGCTGGCCCATTATCAGAAGGCATCCGTCCCCCTCCCCCCAGAGTTACAAGAGATAAAAAAAAACATCTCCCCAACTGCTTTCAACAGATGAAATAGAATACACATTTTTGGTTCCATAACCCAAGACATTATCCACCCCTTATTCTATTATCATTTGCATCATACCTAAATCAATAAACTCTACTATACAGAATGAACCCTTACACTCAGTTCTCACTTAGGATTAGGTTTTCCTGTGGTACACAACTGGTTTTTCCATCTTTCTGTATCACCCACCAAGTGCAACCAGGTCCTTGAACAAAAACTATACCACAGATGGGTTCACCTTTGCCTGAGGTGGGGTTTATCCAAACTGTCTTTCCTAAAATACCTCTCATGTGTACCACAGGGGCTTTATCTCCATCCACTGTGTTCAAGGGGGCAGATTGGGCAGGACCAGCTTGATTGATGGAGCCTCGGGTGTTGCCTTAAAGGCTGGATCAGAGGCCAGACAGGGTTATAAAAATAGGGTGAACTTTTATTGAGGCCTTCAAGGCCACACCCCGGCAGCCACAGCAGTAGCTTTGCCTGGATGGCTCCAAGATGGAAGCAAAAAGAGGGAGAGTCACGAGATTCCGCCCCTTTTACAAGTTTCGGTCCATTTGCATATGCCCCGTCCATTGTCCAATGAACAATTCCACATCTTGGTGTTCCGTCCTTCCTGCTTGCCTTCAGCCTTCTACATTGCTTATCTTCAGGGCCTGGAGCTCGGAGAGTGGCCTTGAAGCTGTGAGTTCCCGGCTAGACCCAGAGGTGCCGTTCCCCCATCACCCTGTGACCAGATCCCAGCATCACTTGATACACAAGCAAAACCACCCACCAGAACAAAACAGAAAAAGCCTCAAAACCTAAGTCATCAGGGTATTGACCATCCAGGTGGCCTTTGCTAAGTTCACTTCCCAATTTTTGAAGGTCCCCCTGCCAAGCGCCTTCAGGGTGGCCTTAAGTAGTCCGTTGCACTGTTCAACTTTCCCGGCAGCTGGTGCATGATAAGGGATGTGATATATCCATTCAGTGCCGTCCGTGTTCTTTAGCCCAGGTGTTTATAAGGCTGTTCTTGAAATGGGTCCCGTTGTCTGACTCGATTCTCTCAGGGGTGCCATGTCTCCACAGGACTTGTTTCTCCAGGCCCAGGATGGTGTTCCGGGCAGTGGCATGAGGCACAGGGTAGGTCTCCAGCTACCCAGTGGTGGCTTCTACCATGGTCAGCACGTAGCACTTGCCTTTGCGGGTTTGGGGCAGGGTGATGTAGTCAATCTGCCAGGCCTCCCCATACTTATATTTGGACCACCATCCACTGTACCATATGGGCTTCACCCACTTGGCCCGCTTGATGGCAGCACACATCTCACAGTCATGGATAACCTGTGAAATACTGTCCATGGTTAGATCCACCCCTCAGTCTCGTGCCCACCTACAGGTGGCATCTCTGCCCTGATGACGTGAGGCATCATGGGCCCATCAAGCTAGGGACAACTCTCCCTTGTGTTGCCACTCGATCTTAGACACCTCTATCTTTGCAGCCTGATATACCTGCTCATTGTTTTGATGTTCCTCATTAGCCCAACTCTTGGGGACATGGGCATCTACATGACGGACTTTCACAGGTAGTTTCCCTACTCTGGTATCGATGTCTTTCCACTCATCAGCAGGCCAATTTGGTTTTCCTCGACATTGCCAATTAGCCTTTTTCCACCTTTCCAGCCATCCCCATAGAGCATTGGCTGCCATCCATGAACCAGTGTAGAGTTTTGGCCACTTCTCTCTTTCGGCAATGTCCAGGGCCAATTGAACGGCTTTGAGTTCAGCAAGTTGGCTTGGCCCACCTTCTCCTTCAGCAGCTTGTGTGGCTCTTTGTGTGGGGCTCCATACGGCTGCTTTCCACTTCCGATTCATCCCTACGATGCGACAGGAATTGTCAGTGAAAAGAGCGTAGCGTGTTTCTTCTGCTGGTAGTTGGTTATACAGTGGAGCTTCATCAGCCCGGGTTACTTGCTCTTGTTCCTCTTCATCAGTGAGACTGAAGTTTTCAGCATCCGGCCAGTTGGTGATTACTTCCTGAATCCCAGGGCGATTCGGGTTTCCAATACGGGCGCGCTGAGTGATGCGGGCGATCCATTTGCTCCATGTGGCATCGGTGGCATGGTGGGTGGAGGGAACCTTTCCTTTAAACATCCACCCCAGCACCGGTAGTCGGGGTGCCAGGAGGAGTTGTGCTTCAGTGCCAATCACCTCTGAGGCGGCTTGAACTCCTTCGTAGGCGGCCAAGATCTCCTTCTCTGTGGGAGTGTAATTGGCTTCAGACCCTCTGTAGCTTCGGCTCCAGAATCCCAGTGGTCGGCCTCAAGTCTCACCAGGCACCTTCTGCCAAAGGCTCCAGGACAGACCATGGCTCCTGGCTGCAGAGTAGAGCACGTTCTTCACCTCTGGTCCCATCCTCACTGGGCCAAAGGCTACTGCATGAGCGATCTCCTGCTTGATCTGGGCGAAGGCGTGTTGCTGTTCAGGGCCCCAGTGGAAATCGTTCTTCTTGCGGGTAACCAGGTAGAGAGGGCTCACAATCTGACTGTACTCAGGGATGTGCATCCTCCAAAAGCCTATGGCCCCTAGGAAAGCTTGTGTTTTGTTCTTGCTGGTTGGTGGAGACATGGCGGTGATCTTATTGATAACCTCATTGGGAATCTGGTGCCGTCCATCTTGTCACTTTACTCCCAGGAACTGGATCTCTCGGGCAGGTCCCTTGACTTTGTTCTTCTTGATGGCAAAACCGGCTTCCAGGAGAATCTGGATGATCTTCTCTCCTTTCTCAAAGACTTCCATTGCTGTGTTCCCCCACACAATGATGTCATCAATGTATTGTAGATGTTTCAGAGCCTCACCCTTTTCCAGTGCAGCCTGGATCAGTTCATGGCAGATGGTGGGACTGTGCTTCCACCCCTGGGGCAGTCAGTTCCAGATTTATTGCATGCCCCTCCAGGTGAAAGCAAACTGGGGTCTGCACTCTGCTGCCAAAGGAATGCAGAAGAAGGCATTGGCAATGTCGATGGTCGCGTACCACTTTGCTGCCTTGGACTCCAGCTCGTACTGAAGCTCCAACATGTCTCGCACGGCAGCGCTCAGTGGTGGCATGACTTCATTCAGGCCACGGTAATCCACTGTCAGTCTCCATTCTCCACTGGGCTTACGCACTAGCCATATAGGGCTGTTGAAAGGCAAATGAGCCTTGCTGATCACCCCTTGGCTCTCCAGTTTACGAATCATCTCATGGATCGGGGTCACAGAGTCTCTGTCAGTGTGGTATTGCCGACAGTGCACTGTTGCTGTGGCTATTGGTACCCGTTGTTCTTCAACTCTCAGCAGTCCCACAGCAGAAGGGTCGTCTGAGAGACCAGGCAAGGCATTCAGTTGTCTGATGTCTTCCATCTCTACAGCAGCTACTACAAAAGCCCAACGATATCCTTTTGGGTCTCTGAAATATTCATTCCTGAGATAGTCTATGCCGAGGATGCACAGGGCCTCTGGGCCAGTCACAATGGGGTGTTTCTGCCACCCATTCCCAGTTAAACTCACTTCGGCCTCCAATACAGTCAGCTGCTAGGACCCTTCTGTCACCCCAGAAATAGAAATGGGTTCTGCTCCTACATACCCCGATGGCATCAGGGTACATTGGGAACCAGTGTCAACCAAAGCCATATATCTTTGAGGGTCAGATGTGCCAGGCCATTGGATCCGCACAGTCCAATAGATCCGATTGTCCCTTTCCTCTGTCTGGCTAGAGGCAGGGCCCCTCTAGCATTGGTTATTCCCTCCCTGAGCATACATACTAGAGGTTCCTTCAAGGGGATTCGACACAGCATCCTGACTCCTGGCAGCTAGGTCATGGGAGGTTGAGGCTACTTTCATTTCTGTGGAACCCCCTGGGTGAGCGTTCCTCTCCTTGAGCTCACGCACCCGTGCTGCCAGGACAGAAGTGGGTTTCCTGTCCCACACTCCCATGTCTTCCCCATGGTCATGCAGATAAAACCACAGGTCAGCTCTTGGGGTGTACCCTCTCTCTCTAGCTCTTGGGGTCGTTGGGCTCTAACTCTGGGGCCTGTAACTTGCACTGGTGCCACATTGGAAATGTTCCTCCTCATCTCCTCCCTCACCTCCCTCATTTCCTCTTTGAGTTCTTTAACCACGGCAGAGATATGAGCCTGCATTGGGCCATTGATCATACTCTCATAATTCCTAAGCTTATTTGCAACAGACCCCACTGTCTCTCGATTGTCCTCAGCATTAATTGTTGCAATGAAGGTAGTGTACTGAGATGGCCCTAGATTTGCCAGATTCCACAACATCTGCCCTGTGCATCTAACCTTGTCAGGGTCATTATCATGCTGTCCATTCCTCCCAAAAATTACCTCCAATACTGCCATTTCCCTCAGCTGTTGGATTCCTTCCTCCAGAGTTTTCCAGCGCATTCTATGGTGGTGCTCCTGCATTCTTTCTCTGTGGACAAATCTCTCTCTCACACTCATTAAAAACTGCTGCCAGAGGGAAAGGGGCCCTGGCTCCTTTACCTGCTTTATACCTGAGTCCTGGGTCAAGGGTCCCAAATTCCTTGCCTCACCACTATCTAGTTGCACACCAGTACCCATGAGGTCCCAGACCCGAAGTAGCCAGGCTCTGTAAGCCTCATGTCCCCATCGTACAATATCTTTTTGCAGATTACGGAGACTTTCATACGACAGGGACTCAGTGATGATCTGAACGTGTGATTCCCCTGCGGGTTGTGAGGCCCCTCCTTTCTTATCCTTATTATCTGGGTTTGCTGTTTTCACCTTAGATTTCTTTGTTTCCACAGGGGCAACTGCTGCTGGCTGTGACTGCCCCTGTGGTTCAGCTGGGACCTGGAATGTTGTAATGTCTGTGGCTTCCATTGATGCACCATCAGACTCTCTTTTGTCAGGGCAGGGGAAGGGTTTCCCACCAGCTGGGGAAATGTACTCCTTCAGCATATGGCCTGTGTCACTTATCTCCTTTACCCAATCTGGTTGGTTTATTTCTGAGGAAGGCTTTGGGGCAGGGGTGGGCTCTTGGGCAGCATCCTTATTCTCTGGGGTACGTATCAGGGTGCTTACCCAGGTCAATCTCCCCTTATCTCTGAATGCTAAACAGAACAGGCATACCAGCAACGCCAGCCACTGTATGATATCATTGGCATTCAGAGGAGATTTGAACCCTTCAAAAACTGGTGGGGTAGACTCAAAGAGTTGGGTGAAGGGTTGGGAGAAAATTTCCCCTGGTGCCATTTCCTCACAATAGGTACCATTGTTAAAGTAACCCCAAAACACAGAGTTAGTGTATGATAGCCCTGAATCCATGTGCTTGCTTTCCAGAGGAAGTTAAAAATCCATGAATTCCTCACCTTATTAACCCACAAAATAACTGTATGCCAGCCACAGTAGCCTTAGTTATAGGGCCCATGTTTAGATAAGGGCCTGCAAATGGCAGAAATACAGCCACGACCATGTGCCACCCAAAACAGGGAAACCTAGACCACGACTCTGATCAGTGGACTTCTATGTTGTACACAAGAACTATTATTCCTTTCTCTCAATGCCCTCATGCCCCACATTGGGCGCCAAAATCTGTCTTGGTTTTGAAAGACAGGTATCTGCCAGGGAAAGCTGGAGTTCCCCTTGGAATGGAGAGTGTAAACCCCTCACCCCCTCCAAATTATAATTTTGCAATCAAGGGCTTTCAGGCAAAGATTTGGGAATAGGAATAACAGTTCTTTACTAGGAATATTAACAAATGTAGTAGTAAAACAAACAAACAAGCAAACAAACAATCCTAGAAACTCCGACAGGGTCAGAGCTACAACCTGACACCCTGTTGTTAGTCAGGGTGTTGGAAGCAGTCCCAAAGTAAATCCTCCTGGAGTGGCAGATGTAGTTCTGTTGGAGCAGAAATGATCCTGTAGAAAAAGGGTCCAGTGACCGTTAGAAGGGTCCAGTGATGGTGAGAAGGGTCCAGTCTTCCTCCGGGTATCCGGTGGAACCAGATACCTGTGTTCCTACATCTCAGTTTTTATCTAGGTAGGAATGGTTGGCTCCCCACACTGGGTGGAGCATCTCATAATGGGGATGATAGAATATGTTGTGCCCTTAAGTGAGCCTTAATGGCCCATCAGCAGAAAATATCCCCCTGGAGGGAGGACGGGTGGTGGAAGAGATAAGAAACACTGCCCCACCTGGTTTTAACAGCTGGCCCATTATCAGAAGGCATCCGTCCCCCTCCCCCCAGAGTTACAAGAGATAAAAAAGAACATCTCCCCAACTGCTTTCAACAGATGAAATAGAATACACATTTTTGGTTCCATAACCCAAGACATAAACATAACTATATTTTCATTCATAAGCCATCACAAATTTTCAAACAAAAAAAACCTACAAACTTGATGTCCAGCATTAGGAAAAAGCACATGTGCTTTAGACATTCCAACTACGGGCCAGTAAGCAAGGCAGAACACGAAGGAAATAAATCTGTTCAGTCCTTAATTAAAAACAAAACAATTTTTTTAAAAAAAATCCAATAACATCGCCTTTTTCTTAGCTGTCTGGCATTACTTCAAACTAGTGAAGTACAAAACTGAAGCCTCTCTGAAGCACTACTTCAAAACTCAGCAATACTACCGAGGTATTGCTGAAGTACAGAAAGCAAGAGTTCCAAGAACATTATTAAAACCTGATTCTAGTGAATGGACAGAAAAAAACTGTTTGGTGTGACATTACAAGTATATGCTCTATTTCAATATCAAGACAGTAAAATACTGTTTTACAATCATGGGATCACAGATGTTTCAATCCAACCAGATCCTGTCTAGAACTCTTGCTTAGAGATTCAATGGCTCAGTTACAGAGGACAGGTGTATTTCAAATCTCTATTCAAAGGGTCCTACCTTCTCTTTGAAGCCAAAATAGGCACCAACAAAGGTTAGTGGGACTGAAATTCCAAACCACATAGCAAGGATAGCAACCAAAGTGCCAAAAGGGATGGCAGCTGAGGAGCCTTTCACCCACAGAATGAGATTCATAATGAAGAAATCAGCAAAGACAATCCTGAAAAATAAAATCAGAAAATATATTAGAATATTCAAGAAAGAATAAATATCACTTAGCATTACAAAATGTAAATCAGTTAAAGTAAATGTAGCTTCTTTCAATTTTCCAGTTTCCCAACAGTCCTAGTTCCTTTCACCACTGTTGTAGTTAAAGTAAAAATGCCTGCATCACCCAGTGCTTATAATGTAGGTACCTATGGTAAAGCCATTATTTAAATAAAGACTGTACATAACACCAAAAAGTAACAGAAACATGCCACGGAAAAAATCTATACAAAGTAAAGCCAGGGAACGGATAATTAAAATGGGAAGCTGGACCGAGCAACACACATACGACCAATTTGGTTAAAGATGCATTCTCCCTTTATTATCTTGAAATTGTGGGTTAAATACAGTTTCAGATAGTTTACAGTTACAAGTGTTTTCTAATTGGCATTCAGTGTAAGAAAGAATGTAAACAATTTCACCCTTAAGGAAGTCACCGTGATCACACTAACTATGCTATCCAATGCTTAAACACACCTTAAACTAAATTTCTAACTGTGCCACAAGTCTGTCTACTTCTAGACAGGCCTGAAACTGAGGCCCAGTTTGGGATAGCTCAGATCAATTTGCTACAACAAAGAATGAAAAAATATAGAATTTAAAAACTCCTTATCGGAACCTTGTTTCCTATTAAAACCATAAATATTTCCTGTATTTGTCCTTTATAAATAGTAAATGACTTCTGAATAAATACAGTGATAGCAAAATCTCCTATTTAGGAAGCCCCAGGGACTCTCACAACAGACCTAATGTGCTGCTGCAGTTTGTGTCATAAAGGCAAGGGGAGATTAAAAAGGGTTCTGCTCTACAACAGAAATGTTTGTATAAGCATGGAGTTACACATATTAAGTAGCCTGTGCTTCTTGAGAATTTAAATAAAGACTCATGAGTTATGATTTGTCTCCAGACCTGCTTTTCCCTACCCCATTAAACACATCTGCCTCGTTTTCTAAACATCCTGGACAAAATCTAGAAAACAACTCAGAGTTGAGAATCAAGGTATTGCTGAATCAATGAGATGAATATTTCAAACATCCCATTCTGAAAACAAAGCAGACCGTTTATTCTGCAAAGGAACCCCACATAAAAAGAAGCTTGTGCTAATTGCCATTATTCCTGAATCCAAAGATAGACCACAGAAAACTCAGCCTCAGAAAGGGTCCTGCAAAGTGCACTGTCTGGGTTTTGTTAAAAAAGTGTTCCTGAGACAGAATTTAAGCTGCCCTGAAGCGAACATGCATCCTTTCAGTGTATTTAATTTAAAAAGTAAGGAGGAAGGATTAGAGCAATAGACAGGCTCCTTTTTTTCCTAGGAGAGGCCTGACACTTGCCTAAACTGTTTGGGGGAACAGACTTGTTCAATAAGCACACCCAAATGACTCCTGGTGTAAGCATCTTATTGAACAAAAAATAAAAATCAAATCCATTTTATAAGTCTAATCTTTATCATCTACCCAGGCTCATAACACAGACCTCATTTACCCCCTCCACAGTTAGAAAAAATACTGCAAATATGAACTCCCATCAATCTACTGAGATTAAAAAGGCCTTGGGCTGTTTATGATATTATGCAAATTCACTGAACTAGCACAGTGTAATCAGGTTATCTGTTCATATTCTATCAGCCTCAGTCATTTTACTTCCTTTGTGAAACTCAATTTATTTGTGCATTTAACTGATCAGCATGGTATTCTTTCCATCAATATATATTTTCTTCTCTCTCCTGATAACATCTAAATGACAGGAGGGAGACTGAAGCACATTCTGTTTAGAAATAAGATTTCTCACAGAAATACTACCTTTCATTTGATGAAATTGTTTTACTTGAAGCCAAGTCATGTTTTATTAATTCTGAGTTTTTTGGGGGGAAGAAATACCTTAAGAAATTTATAATCTTTTCTTCAACTTTTGCCAAGGATATTTGCCAAGAGATAACTTCATGTACTCAAAGTTGCAACCAAGAAACATGGAAGACTTGCAGAAGAAAGTAGTTTCTGCTTCCTGTCCCCACTAACTCTCACAAAAGGTTGTAAGAGACACGATAAAACAAAAGGTTGAAGTGCTATTGCCCTTCCCAAGCAGGACAGTATTGGCCACACTGTATAGTATGATACACACTACAGCCATATCCCAAACTGGACACCACCTACATTTATGTAAGAAGATTATAACCAGAATTACCTGGAACATACTGAGTACTGCAGTACCAAACTGGAATTACCCCAGCACTGTGCCCAGTGTTCTGGTGTAGTGATTCCCATAGGCTGTGACACAACCTTGCAAGAGAGTTGCCCCATTCCTCCTACCCCCACAGGTGACAACAAAACAAGAAGCCAAGAACCTAGCTGTGTTCTAGACTACCAGGCTCCAGCTCCTCAGAATTCACTTTTCTTTATATTCACAGATAGGCAATGCACAAAAGGAAAAGCAGCTTCGGAGTACCATAAACAAAATCACACAAGCATCATAACAACTGGCTTTTCCCCAACTCCTTTCCACTTCAGACTCATCTATATTAAGAATAAAGGAAAGAATGAGGGGAAACAATACTAACCCAGGGCAGAGCAGAGCTGTAAGCAAGACATTGGTCTTCCACTTCTCACCTCTGAATGCTGAGGAGAAAAAGTAAAAACAATTTCAAGGTCAAGACTTTTTCCAACTGTTTTGCAGAATGGCAGCAAGAAGCAGATATGCTGTCTGAGACATCAGCTCCAGCTGGAGGTTTATATTCACCCCAGCAATTCTGAATTAAACATGTTGTGTCACATTAAATAAATGCATTGTGATGGTTTAAGGCCAATTTGGGAGGAGAACTCCCAGGTAAACCCTCCCCCCCACTCGGTTCAGGAGAAAAACTCCTCAGAGAGAGAATGGAAAGAAACCTGTTTATTAGACCAGCAAAGCACTCCCGCAGCACAATAAATTGAACAATACGAGATGATGAATTAGGGAAAAACAAAGTCCCTCCCGTAGGTGGTTTTTGCTCTCAATTCTTTCCAGCGCTGGTGGACGTTGCTGCGCCGGATCGGTCCCGGTGGGTTCTGGTGCCAGCTCCCCCGCCGCCCCCCGGGTCCTCAGTCTAGGGGGAGGTTTGAACAGTTCCAAAAAAAACCAGGCGGAAAAAAAAGGGGGGAAAAAAAAAAAAAAAAAGGAAAAAAAAAAAAAAGGAAAAAAAAGCAAAGCTTCTCAGCCCTAACTAAGCTAAATTAGCTACAAGCAAAAGCAAAGCGAAAGTGAGTGCTGCAAGGAAAAAAAACTGCATCTCGGTGCCAGTGACTCACGTTCTCAAGGCCAGTCTGGAGATTCCTGAAAACAAACTGTGCACTTTCTCCGCGTTTACTCTCAGATCCAACATAAACCAAACAGACGATTGGGGATACAGTGTAACGTCAACCTAGGACATGCATGTACTTACTCTTGTACATTCTAGCAGACACATAACCAGCTGGAGTTCCCAGTAAGACCCACAATAGAACTGCACAGGTCATCAGAGCACCACGGTTGGCAGGAGAAAGGAAACCAAGGCAAGCTAGGACTAAAGAAATAAAAAGATTTAGTTATCTGTGGACACATGTCAAAATACCCCTATAACACAGATCACTGTGAAGGTTTATCCCTTTCACTACCACATACTTAAATGAAGGCTGAGTGCATAAGCTCTTGTACAACCTCATTACATGAACATACCCTTAATGGCACTGTTTCATTCAAAAGCATTATTCCCATCTCATTTCTTAAGTAGGTGGTTTCTCATAGGCAAAAGGCTGAAAATTAAATGCCACCATCCATCAAAAGCATTTTCTCTTGCCACCAATTTTTTTCTATACTACAACACTGATTGTGCAGGAAACTATCACTGCTAAGCAAGATACAGAGTTGTGATCAGCACTGAAAGACAAGCCTATCAAGAAAATTCTAGTAATCTTACAGTATCATGCAATAAATAGAAAAAAGCAGCTCCCCTATGAAAGACCAAGATCTGGATTAAACCTGGAGAACAAAATTTGAAAGATTATTCTTTTGTACTAAGTATCAGTGTACTTTCCAATTCTACTGTACAGTAAGAAAAGGAACGCTCACAAACTTTACAGATAACCAGTAATAAAATACCATCTTGTGAAAGGTTACATAATCACATGCTATATGCTATTCATGGTAGGCTCTCATTATCTCAACATTGTGTCAGTACTATTTCAATGGTATGCAGTCTTGCGCATATTCCTGTATGGCTGCAGGCTAATGTAAAACATACTGGACAGAAAGGGTTCCCAGAACATTAAAGCTTTGATTACATCTTTGAACTTGCATTACTGGACCCTTGGATAATTTACACCATGCAAAACTGTGTCTTTTAAAAAGAAACTTGTAAGAAGAAAGTTTGATTTCTGAATTCATGAAGAATCTGCATTAGCCCAGATATCACGTTTTCAATGACAATGCTTACAACAGCATTACTGAAGCTATCTAATCACTGTTAAGAAATTGCATTAATATTTTATGCTACTAAGGAAGGACTTAATTTCCAAAAGAAGGCTTCTATCATTTGTTTAAT
Organism: Phylloscopus collybita; assembly: GCA_027886175.1. Classification (NCBI taxonomy): domain Eukaryota; kingdom Metazoa; phylum Chordata; class Aves; order Passeriformes; family Phylloscopidae; genus Phylloscopus; species Phylloscopus collybita. Next base: position 9,873,863 of record JAJNNQ010000057.1, read on the forward strand.
AATACTGCATCTTTCTTATTACTATTATACTACATACACATCACCTTAATGAAGTTACTTACATAAAGTAATAAATGTCATAATGAAAATTTGGGTTCCTTGCCCCAAAAAGACAGATAGTAACATTCCCTTCCTTGGAGGTCTAAACACATCTCCATGAACCAGCTTCCAGCCAAATTCCTCTTGGGCATCTTCCTGTATAAAATAAACAATGTCTTTAGCAGCAATACATAATGCAGTAGTGAATTAACACAAACAGGATGCAAAATACATATTTAAAGTTTGATTAGCCTCCAGTTAAGATCCAAAGCCAGACTAATTGCATCTGATTCATCACTCATTGATTTTATAACCCCCTAATGGTTCAGTGAAAAAGGCAAGATTTATCAAGAAAATTCTCATCTCCTAAAGCAAGAAAAAGCAAATGTAATTAGTCAAACCATAGAATATCATTCTAAATTTAAACTAAAACAAAGCATTCAGTTTAGTTTTAACTTCAATCTAGTTTATGCATGTATCTTTTTCTGTTTCGCTTTCAAAGCCTATTGGTCTCAATGACAGTACTGGAAAGGAATGAAACTGTCTCTGTACTCCACAATGAACTTTGCTCCTTGGAATCATGAGGGACAAGTACCAACACTCTGTCCCACTGCCAGAGGTGAATGGATGGAAGGATGGAATGGAGAAGGGGAACGTCAGTACAGAAGGAACCACTGGTGAAGAACAAAACTTTTCAATAAAGTCACTAAAAACAGACACCTCCCCTCACAAAAAACAACCAAACCACAAAACTAACACACACAACCCACAAGAAGACCCTCTACTCCTCTGTCTTGGGTTATGTAACCAAAAAATGTGTATTCTATTTCATCTGTTGAAAGTAGTTGGGGAGATGTTTTTCTTTCTCTCTTGTAACTCCAGGGGGGAGGGGGGCAGACGCCTTCTGATAATGGGCCAGCTGGTAAAATCAGGTGGGGCAGTGTTTCTTATCTCTTTCACCACCCATCCACCCTCCCGGGGATATCTCCTGGTAATGGGCCATTAGGCTCACCAATGACATGACACATTACATCACCCCATTGTGAGATGCTCCACCCAGTGGGGGAGAGCCAACTGTTCCTACCTAGATAAAAACTGAGACATAGGAACACCAGCTATCTGGTTTTTCCACTGGATTCCCAGAGGAAGACCGGACCCATCTCGCCACCACTGGACTTCCTAAAGGATCATCTCTACTCCACAGAACCACACCTGTTACTCCAGGAGGATTTATTTGGACTGCTTCCAACACCCTGACCAACAGGGTGTCAGGTCGTATCCCTGACTCTGTCAGGGTTTTCTAGGATTTTTGTTTGTTTGTTTGCTTGGTTTTTTGTACTACTACATTTGTATTTTTTAATATTCCTAGTAAAAAACTGTTATTCCTATTCCCATATCTTTGCCTGAAAGTCCATGTTCTAGGGTGACTTTATGATGCTTGTATCCCCAGTTGTCTGATTTGTTTGTACTGTATATCAAGTTCTGTACCTTTAAGACTGATTCTGAGAGCAAAACAGGGAAAGAAGAAGCACGGAGCTTGTTTTGAGATAACTGCTTGACTCCTACACACTCTCTTCTCCTCACTGTGTGTGTTCATCTGAGGCACAGACAGCGGTGGGACAGAGATCTCCTGTGCTTTTAAGTTAGTGTTAGCTAGCTGAGACAGAGAAGTTCCCTGGACTGTTTTGTGGGGTTTGTTTGTTTGTTTGTGTTTTTGGGGGGGTTGTTGTGTTTTGTTTTTTTTCTTGGGACTTTTTAAATCTGCTCTGGACTGAAAAAACTCAGAGAAGCACCGAGGGCTCGCACCTGTGGCCCACAGGGGGCTACACCTCCAGAGGGAGTGGGACTGGTGAGAGACTGAGTGAGCTGAGCTAAGAAAATCCTGAGTAGTGTGGAAAATGGGAAAGAATGGGCCGAACCTTGAAGGAATTTTCTGATCCCCTGATAGTATAATAGGGTTAAATTTTAGTAGCATAGGGATAATATTTTTCTAAAATCATGGGAATAGATTCAGGGGGGGATGGAAAGAAAGGCTGGGCTTGGGAAGGCCAGGGAAAGGGAACTAGACGTCAGGAATAAATGTTTAGCTCTGTTTGTACTAGATCATGTACAACTGTACCTGCATGATCATCATATGATAAATGATATGATTTTTAAATGTAGTAATTGTTGGTAATTGAATATGATTATTGTTTATTCGTAATAAGAATCATGAGAAACTATGTAATCGCAATAAGAATCATGAGATACAATGTTTGGGGGGTCTGATGAAAACTACAAGAATTCATGCTTGGATAAGATCAATGGATACAATAGAACAATATGGGTTTAATAATTAATATATAGTTATATAACAGAAAGGGTATAAAACATGTTCGTCTCAAAAACAATGTCAGAGTCAGATTTGGGTCTGTACCCCTGATTCCCAGAGCTCTTCAATAAAAACACCTGCATATAATCATCCCGTGATTATGTGTTTCAACGCTAACATTTTGGCAACCCAGATGGGACCCTGTGAGCGCTGCTGAGGACCCCGCGACCTGATCACGCTCCAGCCGGCACCGAGGGATTCTTGGGGAGCCCATCGGCACCGTGACCCCCCCGCCACTCACAACGTCCCCTGGAGAGGTAAGGTGCTTTTACTCTGGTCTGGTTGCCTGCCAATAAGACACAGCAAAAGCTACGTGTTTTTGAGCTAAGGAATTCCTGGTATTGCCTAGGCGCCGTCCATTAGACAATTGCAAAAGCGTTGCAGGTTCGGCATCAGTGGACTATTGTAGCTGCAATATGGAGAAGCTAAAAGGGATTTTGGGCGGCAATGCCCCCATACTGCACACTTCTCCTTTGGGGTGCTTATTAGCACACTGGAAACAAGGTAATTTTGGGCAAGAGTTACGTAAAGATAAGTTGATTGGTTATTGTAACACTTGGTGGCCAAAATATGTCTTGCAGAATGGAAAAACATGGCCAGAAAATGGGTCTTTCCAATCTGACATGATTTTACAGTTACTGGTGTTTTGTAAATGGGAGGGAAAATTGGATGAAGTTCTGTATGCTGATTTGTTTTTCTATTTACGGGAAAAGCCTGAGTGGCTGGCTGAGTGTGGGTTAATAATTGTTAAAGTACCCGAAAACAATAAGTGCATGGGTTGTGTCCAAGGGAAACACTGTTTAGAACACCTAGCATTGGATGAAAGTTTATACCAAAGGGGTGATATGAAGGGAGATTTATTGATAGCCCCCACAGCATCAGGGGAATCTGACCCCCTTCACCTGGCCCTATCTCACCTGCTCCACTTACCTCCCCCAGCTGAAATATACCCTCCTTTCCCACATACCCCTGCTCAAAGATACTCTCCTCCCCCACAGATCCCTGCTCAAAGTTATCCTCCTACCCCACCCACCCCTGCTCAAGGATACCCTCCTCCCACACTGACCCCTGCTCAAGGATATCCTCCCCTCCAACCAACACCTCCTTCGCTGGCTCATGTCTCCTTGTACCCTCCTCTGCTGCTTTCGCCTGCCCCTTCTTTCCCAAGTAATAACCAGGATGTAACCGTGATACAGAGACATGGGGAGGGTGCACAGGGAGCAGATAGTAGTGGGAGCGATGAAGGTAAACCGGTAACTCCGATATCTCATCAAACACAATCAAAATTGGCCCCAGTCTGGCCCCAGGCAAGGAAGGGTTTATTAAAATCAGGCAATCAACAGAGAATTATAATTGCCCCTCTTAGGCAAGGCGTGGGAGTAGATGGACCGGTTTTTGTAACGGTACCCTTTTCCCCAGGAGATTTAGTAATTTGGAAGCACTCAGCTGGAACTTACTGGGAAAACCCTGATAAGGTGGCAAGAATTGTAAAAATGATAATGAAAACTCACAACTTGGACTGGGATGACATCCAAGTAATATTAGACACTCTAATGGACTCTGTCAAGAAAAAGATGGTACTCAGAGCAGCTAGGGAAAGGGCGAGAGAGGATATTCGTAATGGGTTAATAACAGGAACCTTAGACTATAATTTTCCTTCTGAGGACCCTGGGTGGGACCTTAATGATGCATCTGGAGTAGATATGATAAAACTAAAGCAATATCAAGAGTGGATTCAAATAGGTGTTCAAAATGCTTCACTTAAAACTATGAATTGGTCAAAACTATATGAGATCAGGCAGGAGAGGAAAGAATCTCCAACTGCCTTTTTACAAAGACTTAAAGAAGCAGCCAGAAAATACACCGACCTACAAATAGATACAGAACAAGCAAGAGTTCAACTTGCATTTATTTTCCTTGGTCAGTCACAGGATGACATTAGGAAAAAGTTACAGAAACTGTAAGGAGGTGAGTTAAGGAACTTGGATAAGCTCCTAGAAGTCGCTTGGAAAGTTTACAATAACAGAGAAAAAGAGGTAAATAAAAAAGGGCAAAATCTCTTGGCAGTAGTACAAGGAAATTCACGGGGGGGTAGAGGTGGTTGTAGCAAAGGTAAGACTATGGGGCAGGGCGGGTTTGGCAAGGGCTGCGGAGGATCAGGATTGGGTTTGAATCAGTGTGTATATTGCAAGCAGGAGTGGCACTGGAAAAGAGAGCGCCCAAACCGGTTTTACCAGGGCGATCAGTTCCAGCAGGGAGACGCTACCAAGGTGATGGTGTTATATGCTGGGTGGAAAGAATCCACGCCTCGGGAACCTCTGGTAACTTTACAGTTAGGAGATAAGGGAATAAAGTTTTTGATTGACACAGGAGCTGCCCACTCAGTTTTGAATAACCTAGAAGGACAAATCGGGAATAAATCAACTACAATTGTAGGAGCTACAGGGAAGGAGGAAAATAGGCCATTTTTACAACCCCTAGGTTTGTGTTTTGGGAATAAAATATTAACTCATGAGTTCTTGTATGTGCCTGAATGCCCCATCTCACTTTTAGGTCAAGATTTTTTGGCAAAGCTCGATGCAGTAATTACCTTTGAAAACGGGAAACCTGTTAATGAAAATACCCGAATCGAAAACCAGAAAAATTCTAATGATAAAAGAGAAACTGGTTTCTACAATTCCTAGAGAAGTAGAAGACACAGTAATTCCCTCTGTCTGGGAAACAAATATACCTGGAAAATCTAAACTAGCACTACCAGTACATGTGGAACTAAGAGAGGAGGCAAAAACTGTACAGGTCAAACAGTATCCTATACAAACAGAAGCACAGCCGGGAAGAGCGAAAACTATTGATAAATTCTTAAAATATCACATACTAGAAGAATGTGAATCAGAGTACAATACACCCATATTCCCAGTAAAGAAACCCAATGGGGATTATAGGCTAGTACAAGATCTGAGGGCAATAAATGAAATAACCAAAGACATTTATCCAGTAGTTGCCAAGCCCTACACATTGTTGACATCCGTAAAAGAGATATATAAATGGTTTACCGTAATAGATCTAAAAGATGCTTTCTTCTGCATACCCCTTGACAAAGAAAGTAGGAAACTGTTTGCCTTTGAGTGGGAAAATCCAGGAAACGGAAGAAAGACCCAGCTCACCTGGACGCGATTGCCGATAGGTTTTAAGAACAGCCCTACCCTATTTGGAAACCAACTGGCAAAGGAGCTGGAAATCTAGACCAAAGAAGGGCAAGTACCAAGAGACCAATACCTTTTGTTGTAGTATGTTGATGATATACTGATAGCGACAGAAGAAAAGACAACATGCATAAAGGTAACAATTGAAATTTTAAATTCACTGGGAATGGGAGGATATAAAGTGTCTAGAGAAAAGGCACAAATTGCCCAACAGACTGTGATTTACCTGGGATGTGAAATCCCACAAGGACAGAGAAAACTAGGTACTAACCATATCCACACTATTTGTGCTATTCCAGAGCCCCAGAACCTCCACGAGCTGCAAGTCTTCCTTGGGATGACAGGGCAGTGTCGCCTATGGATCACGGACTATGGACTAATTGCAAAACCCCTGTATGAAGCTCAGAAGACGCAGCCATTCACCTGGGGCAAACCACAGAAAGAGGCCTTCCGAAAACTGAAAGAAGCACTGACAACTGTTCCAGTGTTAGGGTTACCTGATCTGTCTAAAGACTTTCAGCTGTTTGTACATGTGTTCTAGGGTAACTTTATGATGCTTGTATCCCCAGTCGTCTGTTCTGTATGTGCTGTATATTAAGTTCTGTACCTTTAAAACTGGTTCTGAGAGCGACGGGGGAAAAAGAAGCAGCGTGCAGTCTGTTTTGAGAAAACTGCCTGACTCCAACACGTCCTTGCTCCGGCCGTTCGTCTGAGGCACAGACAGTGGTGGGACAGAGATCTCCTGTGCTTTTAGTTAGTTTTAGCTAGCTAGGGCAGAGAAGCTCCTTGGACTGTTTTTTTCCTTTTTTCTTGGAGCTGTTTAAATCTGCTCTGGACTGAAAAACCCAGAGGAGCAGTGAGGGCTCGCACCTGCGACCTGCCAGGCCTGGACCTCCAGAGGGAGTGGGACTGGTGAGAGACTGAGTGAGCTGAGCTACACCCACAGCAAGGGCTTTCTCAGTTTGCCATCTCTCTTCGGAGCAGTGAGAGGTTTTGTTGTTTCATAGTATTCTCTTCTTCTTTTTTTTTTTTTTTTTTTTTTTTTTTTTTTTTTCTTTTTGTGCTTGTGGGCATCTTGTTTGTTAAATAGTTTTTTCCACTTTCCTCTGAGGAAGTTTTTTCCCAGACCAGCTGGGGGGAGGGGCCGTTTGGGTGTGCTTTTCCAGAGGAATCTCTTCAGAGGTTTCCTCCCAAATTTGCCCTAAACCAGGACAGATATTTTTATTGGCACCCAACTGCGGGGCTCAAGAGAGTGGAAAAAACATGTATGGATTGCATTTTGGTTGTACTTTGTGTTGGGATAGAGTAGTCAGTAGCCACGTTACTCTTTGAATTCCTAATGTCTCTTAGAATTGAGTCCTTTCTGTGTTTCTGTTCCCTAGGCTTTTCTGAGGTTTTAATAGCTTTCTGGTCCCTAAGTTTGTTTTCTTATCCGGAAATAGCTCCAATGTTGTCCCTAACATGTAGCTTTTACACCAGAGGTGCACGAGTTAGGATTGCTATTCTCCTGGGCTCAGTGATTATGATTTATAGGAAGCTTATACAGGTAGTCGAGTTTGTGCCTGGTATGTTTGGTTTATGGCTTCTTCATCCTACCCTGCATCCTAGTTCCAGTAGCATGTTTTGGGGATTTATTACTAATTGCACCCAGTTTGTTAGAGGAGTAGGGGAGGAAGCTTTTCAGTCTTTTCTTTCCTCCTTCTCTTTTGGATCAGTTACATCACTTTTAGAGAATGTTCAGTGTCCCCTGAATTTTAAAGATACCACTCTCCTGGTATTTCATCTGATAAGCTTCCTCTCTATGGTTTGCAGCTTGTCTAGAATGAGGTCTGAGTTTTCCAGAGGGGCTGATGAGACTGCTGACCTAGAAGTAGACTCAGAAGTAGACCCAGGTGTGAAAAATCCCGAATGGTGTGGAGAATGGGAGAGAATGGGCCAAACCTTGAAGGAATTTTCTGATCCCCCAGCTTGGGAATTTTCACACGAACAAATTCAGAACCCAGATGAGGTGGGGAAATATCTGGAGGAGAACTGCCATGATGATTCTAAGGAGAAAAAGCTCATTGCAATAAGCTGGGCCCTGGCATATGCTTATTGTGTGCTGCTAGATACTATAGGGAAGCAGAAAGAGGCAGGGGGGCAGGGAGATAAATCAGCAGCTACCCCAGTCACTCAGGCTGCAGCCAATACCCTAGCTACTCAGACAGCAGCTAAACCAGACAATGAGCCCAAGTCAGCAGCTATACCAGATAGGGAGCTTAAGTCAGTAGTTAAACCAAACGATAAGCCCAAGACAGCAGCTAAACCAGACACTGAGCCTAAGACACTGGCAGTTGCACCAGCAAAGATGCACACACACAAAACCGATCGACCAGCGGACAGTGATCCAAGTGAAGGAAGAAGCAGAGAGCCCCTTATAACATGGGAAAGCAGGACAGAGCAACGCAGATAGAACCAATGTGGTCAACATATGTTCTCCGTTTATTCTCCCTAAGATGGCAGGTTATATACAGTTCCATATAGTTTACAATCACAGACATTCTCTCATTGGCATTCAGCATGAAGAAAAATGCAAACAGACATTGTTTATTTCAGTCTTAAGGTGGCTAACATGTTCACACTATAACTATACCAACTAACACCCAAAACACCACTGTCCTGTGCCCCACACCTTAACATAATTTCTAACTGCACCACAGGATTTGCACCTCCACACAGGCCTGAACCTGAGGCCTAATCTGGGGTAGCTCAAACCTCATTCCAAAAACACATCATGCCCATGTTCTCTAAGAAATTCTGCTACAGAAGGACCCTCAGTGCTGCCCAGCACCCAACCAGAAGCCCAACCGACACACAATCAGAAGCTGAACCAACCGACACCCAGTCAGAAGCCGAACCAACTGATACACAATCAGAAACTGAACAAGCTGACACAAAATCAGAAGCCAAACTAACTAGCACAAAATCAGAAGCCCAACCAATTGGCAGCAGATAACAAGCCCAACCAACTGGTAGCAGATCACAAACTCAACCAACCAGCAGCAGATCACAAGCCCAACCAACTGGCATAAGGTCAGAAGCCACTATTGAGTCCTTTTCCCTGAAGGACCTTCAAGGCCTAAGGAAGGATTACACTAAAGGACCTGATGAATCTATAATTAGTTGGTTAGTCTGTCTTTGGGATGCTGCAGGCGAGGCTACAATTCTGGATGGAACAGAAGCGAGGAATTTAGGATCCCTGTCACAAGATTCGGTTATCGACCAAAGAATGATGAGACAGGCTAACCCTTGCAGTCTCTGGGAACGAGTCCTGGGAAGTGTGGCAAAAACATATCTGTGTGCAGATGATCTCTATATGCAGCAAACCCAGTGGAAGACCATAGAACAAGGGATTCAACGCTTAAGAGAAATGGCAGTGGCAGACATTGTCTTCTCAGATGACATAAACACTAGGAATCCAGACTTCGTACCATGTACACCCGTGATGTGGCAAAAACTTCTACAACTTGAGCCAAAAGAATACTCTTCTGCTTTAGCAATAATGAAGCGAGATGACACGGAAGAGACCATGCTGGATATGGCAAAGAACCTCCAAGGATATGCAGATGCCGTGCATGGTCCAACACATGCAAGAATTGCAGCTGTGGAAACACATCTGCAAACATTAGAAGATAGAGGAGAACTGTAGTCATGGTTTGTGCTGTGATGTTTTGGTTTCTCTGAAACTTTTTCCCAGACACTGTTCTGTCAACAAGAGACATGTTTTCCTAACCGTAACCTATGTTTACATTCCTTTCCCTAGGAAGGACTTCTTCATGGCTCTCTGACTTGACCAAAGTAGTTGAAGAAGTTTGTCCTTCTTCCACCACTTTGGGTGGCTCTTTGAAAAATAGCATAAAGGGAAGAAATTCCTGGGTAATAAAGATTTGGAGTCATTTCAGCCTTCTGAAAAGTTAGGAGTCCGTGTCGTTGTTAATCTTGAACGGCGTCATCTGGTGGATGCCAACGTGATTGCATCCGCGGGAACAAGGTAAAACCGTACCCTTGTCTATTTAAAGAACAAAGGGTTTTCAGTAAAAACCGGCCTGCGAGCTCTTGCCAGTTCGTTTTCCCTCTGTTAAGGAGACCAAATTTTGGCAAAATGATAATTCCTCTGCTAGGCCCAGAAGATGATCTGGTCCTGGAGCTCTGGGAAAGTCTCTTGGAGCAAAAAGAGGCAAAAATCCCCAGAGAACAATTTAAAGCTCTTTATCTCTGGGGAAAAGAGCACATCATTTTTCCATATGCAGAGAAAACACTGTCGAAGACATTGTGGCATTCTCTGGGAGATAGTCTGCATGAGACTCTATATTTTGGTAATGCAGACGTGGCGTATTTAATAATAACCTGGAAGAAATTTGTCATGGTGCTCAAAAGTTCTGGAGAAACTTCTAGTTCGCTTTCCAGTTCAAACTCAAGTTCTGCAGTTTCTGAAAATGGAGAAAGCGCTCTAAGCGATCTACCATCAGACGCAGAAACGGAAGACGGAAACCTTGTGGACATAGACAGCAAAGGAGCTGAGCCAGACCGTGAACCTAGCCGTGGATTGGAATCCCCCCTGCCCACCCAAGCCACCATGTTCGGTTCGCTTTCCGCTTCTCCCTGCGATTTCAACATTTGGGGAGGGGTTTGGAGCCCCCCCGCACCGTGGCGCGGGTGGCCAGCGGGAGTGGGGTGGGCTCGGGACCCCCGGGACCCCCCTGACCCCGCCCTGCAGTCGCCGCGTTCCACGGCGCCCGGGAGCCTGTGCAGAGGCAGAGAACAGCCCATCCCCCATGCCTTCTTAGTGGTGGAGGGGGTGCATAGCCAGCGGCTCCGCCAGCGGTGCTGGCGGAGTCAGGTTTGCAGGGATCAGTCACTACCAAGTGCCCGCACTGTGGTGTGTCTACGTGGTACCCTTTTGGCAATGCCGATGTCGCGGTAACGGCCCCGGTCGGTGGTGGCGCCGTGCCCCCATTGCAACTAGCCCCTGCCATCGGGGGGGCAGGGGGGTCCTCCCCCGGCTCCTCACTGCCCGCTGCGCCTGCACAGCTGGTGGAAGCGTCAGCACCTGTACAGCCAGCGGGAGCATCAGCGCACGCGCAGTTGGCGGAAACGCCGGCAGCCATGGTTTTGGTGGATTTGTTCACCGATTTTGTCCCGGCGAGGGGTCAGCCCACTCCCCTCCGCCCGATGTGAGTAGCGCCTTCCGTGCGCCCTCGCACCAAGGCTCCACCGTCTCTTCCTGCAGCGTCGGGTGGGAGTGAGGTTGCAGCTCAGTCGGCCGTTCTCCCCCCCCGCCCCGTCCGTGTTTGTGATGCCGGGGAATGGTGTCGGGGCGGCGCAAGCCCCGACTCCCCCTGTGTCTGCTCTCCTGGCTCTGGGTGGGGCTGGTGCCGAATCCTTATCGGTTCCAGCAAACCCCCCCATGACAGTTTCCCCCTCTGTGCAGCGTGTGGGCGGCACCGAATCTCCTTCGGCACCCCTTCCCCCTGCGTCGGCTTCGGATGCATCTGCTGCTTCCGTGTCGCAGGCACCAGAGACTTCCACAGTATCTGGTGCGGCTCCGGCGGCTGCACACCCCCCACCCTCTAGTGAGTCTGGGACTGCCGTGTCTATGGCCCCCCCGGTATTCACGTTTGGGTCAGGGGGCAACACAGCTGCCACGATACCTGCGATTGCTCGAAGTAGGGGGCCCCGAGTTGGTGCTCTCTCTTTGGCCAATCACTGGACCCTTCCCCCATGCCAGGTCACGGTCCGTCCCAGGGACCCTAAGCGTTTCTGGGAGGAAGTGAAATCCAAGGCTTTGGAAATGGGGCACTGGGATGTTGTAGAGCATCTCGTGGGGACTGGAGAGAGTCCTTCTGGCTCTGCTAGCACTGAAAGGGATGTGATATCGGGTGCCAAGAACCCTGGACAGGTATCTGTGTCTGTTCCTGTGACATCCACAGAGCAGATCCAAACAGATCCTGTCCCCTTGCAAGGAGGTGTTCAGGCTTTTCCTGTGCTTAGGGGTAGTCCTACCACAGGGCAGCCTGGCACCCACCATGTCTTATCATGGAAAGCTGTAGTAGACCTACAGGAGAAGGCGGCCAAGTACGGTCTGGGTTCTTCTGAGGTGATGCAGATGATTCGTGTCCTGAATGCAGATCTGTTGGCACCATACGATATCAGGCACATCGCTCAGGTGTTGTTCCAGCCTGTTCAGCTTGAGGTGTTCGAGTCAAATTGGAATCAATTGGCTATCAAGGTGATTGCACAGAATAGTCAATTGGTTGCACAGGACCCCAGGCATGCAGCTGGAGTGGATGTGTTCACAGGTGTTGGCCAATATGTTGACCCTGATCTTCAGGCTACCTTTCACCACCTTGTGCTGGAGCAGTGCCAGAAAACAGGAATTGCAGCATTGGTAAAAACCATTGAATTAGCTGCTCCAAAACAGAGATTTGTGACCATAGTCCAGGGGTCAAAAGAGCAATTTTTGGACTTTGTTGAGAAGCTTTCTGCAGCTGTTGAGAAGCAGATGGATGATGTAGACGTGACGACACTTTTGCTCAAACAGCTTGCAAGGAGCAATTCCAATGCGGATTGCAGAAAGCTCATTGAGGCCCTCCCTGGAGATCCTTCTCTAACAGACATGGTGTAAGAGACAGTCCCTAAATTTCTCATCTGCCTCACGATCATCGACAAGGAAGACCCCCAAAAGGACTGAGACTGGGGCCTGGGACCCCAGGACAGGAGTTCTGGCCTGGCTGAGGTGGGATGTCTGTCAACCCCTGCCTGCAGGATCACTCACTGGACCTTTGCATTTCCATGGGAACCCAGTGGAAACAATGGGTTTTCACAGCAGGCTGGTTTTGGGCCGGTCTGTTCTGTGTTTGCCCTGTACCTGTACCTGTTCCCTGAAGTGGACATTTGCTCTAAACGCCAGAGCGCTTCGTCCTGTTTCAGCGCACCTGCTGATGGTCTCCCCACCTTCTGGCCAACTGCCTGTCGCTTCGGAAAAGACTATAAGAGACACCTCAAGATTGTCTGAATTCCAAGATCTCCCCAACGGACGACGGATCTATTGGCAGACGACCACGAGGATTTCGTCTCTCCGTTGGTAGCTATAAAACCCTTCTCTCTCTTTCCCTTTATCTCTCTCTCTTCTCCTTCTATCGCATACAGTGCTTGAGTGCACTTAATAAAGTGTACTGCTTTCTTGAGCAAATTGTTGTTGTCCCTTGTCGTATCTTTTGCGCCTTGAGATCACCCGAACCACCACGAACTCGCTTGCATTAGCGGGTCGTGACACATGGTCAAAGCGTGTGCTAATGTAGGCACCACAGAACACAAGATGGCTGCCTTCGCTACTGCATTGCAGTCATCCTGGAAAGGCCAAAAAGGTGGACAGCAGGAACAGGGAAAAGCACAGGCTGGGAAGAAGCAAGGAAAGCAGAAGCAGAAAGCAAAAGCTCCCTTGTTTCTCTGTGCTCGGTGTCAGAAGCCAAACCATACTGCAGATGTTTGTACGGCGACAGTTGCTGCCAATGGTCAGCCTTTGCCAAGTTCGGGAAATGGGAAGCGGAGCGCCAAGGGGAAACGCGCGCAGACCCCAAGCTTTCCCCAGGTCCCGCTGCCGATGCAGGCTTGCTTAGCAAGCTTGCAGCCAGCACCTGCAGTTCAGCCAGTGTTGACGTCTGCACAGCTGCAACAGTCATCTTAGACTCTTGCAAACTGCATAAAGTCCCCCTGGATGCCTTTGGACCCCTGGGTGAAGGCAAAAGCGCCTTCCGCATGGGGCGGTCAAGTGCTATCCTGCAGGGTATCATTGTGCATCTAGGACTCATTGATGCAGATTATACGGGACGGATTTATGCGATGGTTTCCACACCCACCCCCCTGTCACTATCCCCAAGAAAACTCGGATTGCTCAACTTGTGCCTTTTAAGTCTTCTGTTTCTAGGACTGAGAACCGGCGGCGAGGAGACGGCTGCTTCGGATCTACCGGGCAGCCTCAAGTTCACTGGACTGCAGTCCTGACTGACAAACGTCTTGAGATGTCGTGTACACTGTACCTCCCTGATGTCACCCCCTAAGAGATCCACCTTCGAGGTCTGATAGACACGGGAGCGGACATAACCATCCTCTCCTTCTCTGCATGGCCTCCGCAGTGGCCTCTGGATCCTGTGCAGTCGCCTGTCGCAGGATTGGGTGGAACGACGCAATGCTTTGTGAGCCAGCGACCTGTGATGATCACGAACTCAGAGGGACAGTTGGCTGTGGTTTGACCTTATGTCACTAGAACTATTGCTAACCTCTGGAGGCGGGATGTCCTGGCGGCTTGGGGGGTACGGATCGGGACGGATTTTTGATGGGGGCCACTGTGTCGAAGGGCACACCGTGTCTCACGCCTCCTTTACGGTGGCTGGTCGACACACCCATCTGGGAAAGCCAGTGGCCCCTTCCAAAAGAAAAATTGGTTGCCCTTCGGGAATTGGTCCAGGAGCAATTGGACCAGGGTCATCTTGAGTTTTCCACCAGTCCCTGGAACACTCCTGTTTTTTGCATCAAAAAGAAATCTGGGAAATGGAGGTTGTTACAAGACCTCCGGAAAGTTAATGCTGTGATGGAAAGCATGGGGACGCTGCAACCTGGTATGCTGTCACCCACCATGCTTCCTGCAGATTGGCCGGTTCTCATCATTGATCTGAAGGATTGTTTCTTTACGATTCCTTCGCATCCTGATGACAAACCAAAATTTGCCTTCACGGTGCCAGCAATTGACAATGCTGAGCCCGCACAGAGATATCAATGGACGGTTTTGCCGCAAGGCATGCGAAATTTGCCTGTCATATGCCAATGGTATGTGGCCCGTGCCTTGTCTGGAGTTCGCAGACAGTTTCCTGATGCCCATTTCTATCATTACATGGATGATATCCTGGTGGCAGCATCCCCTCAGGATGAGCTGCTGAGGATACACCCTCAGCTGCTCAATGCTTTGCATTCTCATGGGCTCCAGGTGGCTCCAGAAAAGGTTCAACAGCAACCTCCTTGGAAATATTTGGGGGTCAAAATTTTGGAACGAACAGTCCAACACCAAGAGGTGCGATTTGTGCATTCGATTAAGACACTGAATGATGCACAAAAATTGGTAGGTGTCATCATGTGGTTACGTCCATATTTGGGACTGACCAAGGCACAGCTGTCTCCACTGTTTGATTTGTTAAAGGGAGACTGTGATCTGAGATCACCTCGCACCTTGACCCCTGAAGCGCAAAAAGTGCTGGAGGAGGTTCAGCAAGCTGTTTCTGCTTGCCAAGTTTATCGCATTGATCCTTCCGTTGATATCACTGTTTTCATTACCACTCCAGATTTACATCCCACAGGCATCATCGGCCAATGGAGTGACAAATGGTCTGATTCCTTGCACATCCTGGAATGGGTCTTTTTGCCCCATCAGCCACAAAAGACGGCAACCACACTATTTGAATTGATCGCTCGCCTGATAGTCAAATGCCCGCAACGGTGTTTGCAACTGACGGGAGCAGATCCCGCAAAGCTCGTAATCCTGGTAGAGTGGAAAAACTTTGACTGGAGCCCCGCAAACAATGTGTCCCTGCAGAGTGCTCTGGAAAACTTTTCAGGGCAGATCACTTATCTGCCCGGCCACGAACTGCTGAAAGTAGTAAAATTAACTGAACTTTCTTTGCGGCCCAAAAATAGTCCGGAGCCGGTGCAAGGACCCACCCACTGTCTTTACTGACAGTTCAGGAAGAACAGGAAAAGCCATTGTTACTTGGCGGGATGGATCCGAGCGGCAGGAGCTGAAGGGTCATGAGGCTGGCTCAGCCCAATTGGTTGAATTGAGAGCTGCCGTCATGGCATTTCAGCGATTTTCCCAGGTTCCTTTCAATCTGGTCACGGATTCTGCCTATATGTGGCAGACATAGCTCAATGATTAGGTTATTCCGTTTTGAAGGAAGTCAGTAATCCTGCTTTGTTTCATTTGCTGAAAACCTTGTGGTGTGCTATTCAGGCCCGAGTCCATCCATATTACGTTCTGCATGTTAGAAGTCATACCAATTTGCCAGGTTTCATAGTGGAAGGCAACGCGAGGGCTGACAAGTTGGCTAACCCCACGTGGGTAGCGCCTCAGCCTGACATACTCGCGCAAGACAAGGCATCACATGAATTCTTTCATCAGAATGCGCATACTTTGCAGCAGCAGTTTCATTTGACACCAACTGAGGCTCGAGACATTGTCAATTCTTGTGACGACTGTCACGAGCTTTCTGCGCCTTTACCGGCAGGGGTAAACCCCAGAGGCCTCAAGGCCTTGCAGATTTGGCAGACAGATGTCACCCAAATTGTTGAATTTGGCCGGCTCAAGTATGTGCACGTGTCTGTTGATACCTTTTCTTCTGCTATGTGGGCTTCTGCTCACACTGGAGAAAAGGCCCACGATGTCATTGCCCACTGGAGGCAGGCTTTTGTCCTTTTAGGCATCCCTTCTACTGTGAAGACCGACAATGGTCCTGCTTACGCCTCGCAGAAGGTGCGGCAGTTCCTGCGATTGTGGGGTGTGTCACACAAGTTTGGCATTCCACATTCCCCAACCAGTCAAGCTATTGTAGAATGTGCTCATGGTACTCTGAAGCAGGTTCTTCAAAAACAAAAACGGGGAATGCAGGGTGAATCCCCGCAGAGTCAGTTGGCAAAAGCTTTGTACACCATCAATTGCCTTACAGTGCCACAGAATTCAAATAACCCTGTTATTTTGAACCATCACCTTTCGTTGCTGGGTCCAGACTGGACACAGCAGCCTCGAGCGAAGGTTCGGGTGCGGAATTTGATCACTAAGCAGTGGGAAGGCCCATTCGAGCTTATCGCTTTGGGATGTGGGTATGCGTGTGTATCCACAGATACTGGGGAACACTGGGTACCTGCAAAGTGCGTTCGTCCTGACCTGCAACCGCAAAGGCAGAATGGTGCCAACAGGCAACCTGAAAACCGTGACCAGAATGAAAGTCATCAAGCAGAGGAACCTTCGAGTGATGACTCAGATGCAGATGATGCGAGTGATCACTCAGATGGCCCCTCCACAAGCAGGCACTGAACACTTTGAATTTTTCTCTTCTTTTTCTTTTTTTAAACAGAAAAGGATGAGATGTAGCCATGGTTCATGCTGTGAAGTTTTGGTTTCTCTGAAACTTTTTCCCAGACACTGTTCTATCAACCTGTTTTCCTAACCGTAACCTATGTTTACATTCCTTTCCCTAGGAGGGACTTCTTCTTGATGTCCCTCTGACTTGACCAATGTAGTTGAAGAAGTTTGTCCTTCTTCTACCCCTTTGGGTGGTTCTTTGTAAAACAGCATAAAGGGAAGAAATTCCCGGGTAATAAAGATTTGGAGTCATTTCAGCCTTCTGAAAAGTTCGGAGTCCGTGTCGTTGTAATCTTGAATAGTGTCAGAGAACCACAAGCAACTCAGAGAGGAGATTAGAGAGGAGATGAAAGAGGGCTTTTTCCAAATCTCGGCAGTACAGATAAGAGGTTCTGGCACCAAACGCAGACGTTCCCCAGATAGGGAAAGAAAGGGCCTCCCACAAGCTAAGCTGTGGTCCTTCCTGTGTGATTCTGGGGAAGACATGAAGAAATGGGATGGAAAATCTACTGATGGTCTGGCACAATGGCTGCATGAATTATTGGAAGGCAAGACTCGGAGTGGAAGTTCCACCAAGAACAAAGTAGCTCCAGTTACCCAGACAAAGAAGGATAACCAGGCTTAGAGGGGCCCTGCCTCTAGCAAGGTAGAGGCTAGGGAAAACCACGTTTTTTGGACTGTGTGGATTCGTTGGCCTGGCACATTAGAACCACAAAATTTGAGGCCTTGGTTGACATCTGTGCACAGTGCACAGTAATCCCATGAAGATATGTGGGGGAAGAATCTGTTTCTATTGCTGGTGTGACAGGGGGATCACAGGATTTTACTTTGGTGGAAGCTGATGTGAGCCTGACTAGAAATAAGTAAAAAAAACACCCTATTGTGACTGACCCAGAGGCCCCATGCATTTTGGGCATAGACTTCTTCTGAAATGGGTATTTCAAAGACCCAAAGAGACTCAGGTGGGCGTTCAGGACAGCGGCTGTAGAAACAGAAGATGTTAAGCAATTGAACACCTTGCCTGGATTATCAGAGAACCCATCTGCAGTAGGAGTTCTGAAGGGGGAAGAGCAATGAGTGCCAATTTCCACTTTGACAGTGCATCGTCAACAGTACAGAACAACTCAAGATGCTGTGATTCCCATCCACAAGATGATCCATAAGCTGGAGAACCAAGGGGTGGTCAGCAAAACTCACTCACCTTTCAACAGCCCCATCTGGCCTGTTCACAAGCCTGATGGAGAATGGAGATTGCCTGTGGACTATCGTGGCTTGAACAAAGTGACTCCACCGCTAAGTGCTGCCGTGCCAGACATGCTGGAACTCCAGTACGAGCTGGAGTCCAAGGCAACAAAGTGGTACGCCACGACTGACATCGCTAACGCATTTTTCTCCATTCCTTTGGCAGAAGAATGCAGGCCTCAGTTTGCCTTCACATGGAGGGGAGCGCAGTACACCTGGAACTGACTGCCCCGGGGTAGAAGCACAGTCCCACCATCTGCCATGGACTGATTCAGACTGCACTAGAAAAAGGTGAAACTCCAGAACATCTGCAGTACATTGGTGACATCATTGTATGGGGGAACACTGCAGCTGAAGTGTTTGAGAAAGGAGAAAAGATCATCCAGATTCTCCTGAAAGCTGGTTTTGCTATCAAGAAGAGTAAAGTTAAAGGACCTGCTCAAGAGATCCAGTTCCTGGGAATAAAGTGAGAAGATGGATGGCATCAGATTCCTACCAATGTCTTCAACAAGATCACAGCAATGTCTCCACCAACTAACAAGATTGCTCTCATCACACAGCACACCCATATTAGAAAACTGAATCACCCTAAGATTTTGGAGATAATTACAAATTGACCTGAAGGTGAAAACTTTAGCCTCATTGATGAAGAGGAACAAGAGCAAGTGCTGAAGAAGCTCCACCGCACAACCACCTGCCAGCAAAAGAAACACGCTATGCTCTTTTTACGGATGGTGCTTCTGACATTGCAGGGATGAATCAAAAGCAGAAAGCAGCTGTATGGAGCCCCACAGGACAGGTCACACAAGCTGCTGAAGGAGAAGGTGGATCGAGCCAACTCGCTGAACTCAAAGCCATTCAATTGGCCCTGGATCTTACTGAAAGAGAGAGTTGGCCAAAGCTCTACCTCTATACTGATTCATGGATGGTAGCCAATGCTCTATGGAAATGGCTAGAAAGCTAGAAAAAGGCTAATTAGCAACATAAAAGAAAACCATTTGAGCTGCTAAAGAGTGGAAAGACATCCCTACCAGAGTATAGAAACTACCTGTGAAAGTCCGCCATGGAGATGCCCATGTTCCCAAGAGTCAGACTAATGAGGAGCACCGAAACAACGAGCAGGTAGATCAGGCTGCAAAGATAGAGGTGTCAAAGACAGACTGGCAACACAAGGGAGAGTTGTTCCTAGCTCGATGGGCTCATGATGCCTCAGGTCATCAGGGCAGAGATGCCACCTATAGGTGGGCATGAGACTGAGGGGTGGATTCAACCACGGACAGTATTTCTCAGGTTATCCATGACTGTGAAACATGTGCTGCAATCAAACAGGCCAAGCGGGTGAAGCCCCTGTGGTATGGCAGGCGGTGGTCCAAATATAAGTATAGGGAGGCCTGGCAGATTGATTACATCACACTGCCCCAAACACAGCAAGGTAAGCACTGTGTGCTCACAATAATAAAAGCCACCACAGGATGGCTGGAGATCTACCCTGTGCCTCATGCTACTGCTCCAAACACCATTCTAGGCCTTGAAAAGCAAGTTCTTTGGAGGCATGGTACCCCTGAGAGGATTGAGTCAGACAATGGGACTCATTTCAAGAATAGCCTTATCAACACCTGGACTAGGGAACATAGCATCGAGTGCACGTACCATATTCCCTACCATGCACCAGCTGCAGGCAAAGTGGAGAGGTACAATGAACTATTAAAAAACATCTGGAAAGCACTGAGTGAGAGATCATTCAAAAATTGGGAGCAGCACTTAGCAAAGGCTACCTGGCTAGTTAACACCCGAGGTTCCACCAACAGAGCAGGCCCAGACCAGTCTGAGCTCCTATCTACAGTAGACGGAGATAAAGTCCCAGTGGTACATGTGAAAGGTTTGTTAGGGAAGACAGTTTGGATCAAATCTGCCTCGAGTACAGACAAACCTATCCGTGGGATTGTCTTTGCTCAGGGACCAGGTTGCACATGGTGGATAATGCAGAAAGATAGAACAACACGATGTATACCTCAGGGAGATCTGATTGTCAGGTGAAAACTATGAGTAAACATCATTGTTTGCTGAATGTTACTGCCATTTTCTTTATATAGCTGTATACTATATATATATGCATGTATAATGTATGTGTGCGTAGAGTTAGAATTTATATAGTTCTGGTAGTAAGTTGATGATATGGAGATAAGGGCTGGAATGTTCTAGGGTGACTTTATGATGCTTGTATCCCCAGTTGTCTGTTTTGTTTGTACTGTATATTGAGTTCTGTACCTTTAAGACTGATTCTGA
Organism: Phylloscopus collybita; assembly: GCA_027886175.1. NCBI lineage: Eukaryota > Metazoa > Chordata > Aves > Passeriformes > Phylloscopidae > Phylloscopus > Phylloscopus collybita. Next base: position 9,894,171 of record JAJNNQ010000057.1, read on the forward strand.
GAGCAAAACAGGGAAAGAAGAAGCACGGAGCTTGTTTTGAGATAACTGCTTGACGCCTACACACTCTCTTCTCCTCACTGTGTGTGTTTGTCTGAGGCACAGACAGCGGTGGGACAGAGATCTCCTGTGCTTTTAGTTACTTTTAGCTAGCTGAGGCAGAGAAGTTCCCTGAACTGTTTTGTGTGTTGGTGGGGTTTTTTTTTGTTTGTTTGGTTTTGGTTTTTGTTGTTGTTTTTTTTTTCCTTGGGACTGTTTAAATCTGCTCTGGACTGAAAAAACTCAGAGAAGCACCGAGGGCTCGCACCTGTGGCCCACCGGGGCCTAGAGCTCTGGAAGGACTGGGATTAATAAGAAACTGAGTTGAGCTACACCCACAGCAAGGACTTTCTCAGTTTGCCATCTCTCTTCAGAGCGGCAAGAGGTTTTATTTTTTCATATTATTCATTCTCTATGCTTGCGGGCATTTTATTTGTTAAATAAATAGTTTTTTCCACTTTTCTCCAAAGAAGTTTTTTTCTCAGACCAGCTAGAGGGAGGGGCCATTTGGGTTTGCTTTCCAGAGGAACCCCCTTCGGAGGTTTCCTCCCAAATTTGCCCTAAACCAGGACAGTCCCTAATTGCAAAATTATAATAATTTGAAGGGAGAGGGTTTACATTCTCCATTCCAAGGGGAGCTTCAGCTTTCACTGGCAGATACCTGTCTTTCCAAACCAAGACATCCTCTTAAAGTTAAAAGCTACAGGTTCCATTCAATGTAGGAATAGAGTTCAGTTCAAAGGACTGCTTACCACTAGAATTAAAGCTTGCCAAAAAACAGGGTAAGAAAGAAAGCAGACCACACTGGTGAATGACATAGAGCACCCTAAATGGCAACAGATGATGTAACTTTTCTTTTTCTGGAAGACTGTCTTTGCTTTCCCCATACTGATACCTCTGTTTGCTAGAAATGACTCTCAGAAAGCTGATATATGAATACAAAAATTGAAAACTATTAAACACAAGACAACACTGATTAAAATACAAAACCACACCCTGTACCTGATAGAAAACAATACCAGATATCCAGGTATAATTCCAACATGTCAATGTTCTTCCAAGCAAAGAAAGATTTGTTTGGTCAAAGAAGCATAAATATAAAACTTCCTGTAAGTCTGAACTTGAACTAATTGTGATAATGACGAGAAAATTGTTGAGGTAAGACATAAGAAAGGCTTTTCCCAGGTAATTGTAAGTAAAGAATGAAAGCGTTGCAAAGGTTACCACCTGAAGCAAATCTGTTTCCAAAATGGTGACCACTAAGCAGGAACAAATGCTTAGTACTTCATGTCCTGACAGAACACAGAAAATGTTTCAAAAAATTCAGCAGTATTTCATATTGCTAACCTTTGACATACAACATAATGATAAGAACTGTACAACTAAACCAAGTAGTAAGCTATATTTTAGAGTTTAAAAAGTATTAGATCAAAATTACTCTAAACTTTTCAAAGGTGCAGTAATCCTCATCTTACCATTAATTTAGGTTAGTTCTCAAAACATTCTAATAAAGATTAAAGTCCCTGTTGGAGGTTAGATTTGTTTCTTTTTTACTTATAGAATTTTTCCCCTTAAGTTGCTAAGAGACTAACTACTGGTACTTATGGGTGCTTGACAAAAACAAAGAGGTGGCCAAAAGTCCGGAGGGGGAAGATCAGGGAGTTTTTGGGGCAGGTAAAGCATGGGGCGGGGTGGGAGGCAGCTATGCTCTCTTGCTCTCAGCATTGGAGAGAGGATGGCCAGGTTGTTGCTTGCCATGGGAGGAGTTCAATCTACCATCATCTGCTCCTGTGCCCAGGAATTCTGAGCTGCCTCCCCCTGCCCTGCTGGGCCGGCCCTGTGCCACCACCACTGCTTCTTCAGCACTGCTTTGAGGCTTTTTGCTACTCTGTGGTCCTGCATTCCCCCTGCTCTGCTGGGACACCCCTGCCATTCCAGCTACCACTGCAGAGCTTCTGATATATCTCATCCACCAACCCAGGATTTTCCACCATTCCAGCTTGGTGCTCTCGGAGTCCTGCAGGGGCACGGAGATCAGACTGCCCCAGGATTTGTGAAACAAACCCCCTCGAGGTTCATGGTTCTGTTTATTATTAATGATGTAGTTGTTGTTGTTTGTTTCCCTTGTTATACATACTAGTAAAGAACTGTTATTCCTATCCCCATATCTCTGCCTGAAAGTCCCTTTAATATTCTAAATTGTAATAATTTGGAGGGAGGAGATTTGAATTCTCCATTCCGAGGGAGGCCCTGCCCCTCCCTAGCAGACATCTGTCTTTCAAACCAAGACAGTCCCCTACATTCAAGTAGTCATTATCAAAGAGATTTTAGAAAAAAGAAAAAGAAGAAAAAAAAAAAAAGAAAAATGAAGAAAGAAAAAAGAGCTTTACTTTTCACTGGTGAAAACATATTGACATGAGTTTTCTTCAGTTCAGGAATCCTCTCTTGGTCCTAAGACCCTAAAAGTAATCTAATGATTTCTAAAGACTTCATTAATGAATGTCTCACTAAATCCACATCACACTAAAAGCCAGCTAGCATCAGTTGAAACATTAAATGCACATTCTAAGACCACAGTCACTGGCTGGTGCATCGATCTCTTTTGAAGTACAATCACCGGCATCCCCTAAATGTGAGATACTAATTTGCTTCCCTGCATTTTCTTCAGCCAAGGTCCTCTTTTGCACAATTCTTTCACACCTTTTCAAATAAGCTCCTTGAACTGCAACAGATCTTTAAGTCCCTCACACCTGGCAAGAAAATAAAAAACTCTGGTTTTCTGAAAGTCACACCTATCCCTGCTGTTACTCATAAAAACTAATCAAGCCTCTACAAGTCTTGCTCTTTATCACATTAGGAATGATCAACTAATAAAGACAACACAGTATAAAATATTGAACATAATTTAATTGAGAGATCAAACAGAAGCTTCACAAAAACTATCAGTTAAAGGATGTGAGAAAAATCATTCCACTTTAAATCACTGTCTGGATTTATATTAACAAAAGATATTCAATATTAAGACCACAAAGAAGAACAGAAGTATTTTCAGATGTTTTAGTTTCAATATGAAACATTTTTGTTCATTTTGAAGTATTTCTTTAACCAGATGGACAGCAACAAGAGAGAAAATTCAAACCTTTGTTGCATCTGACATTACTTCTCATCTTTAAGTTGCAGATACCACTTTTACCAATGAGAAAAAGGCTGAGTAAAACTTACTCTCAGTCTACTGGTCAAGTATTTTCAACTCACAGTTATATTCTCTTCCACTATAGGAACCTGCAGCTTTCCCATTTTAAGGAGTACATATCTCAAAAGAACTCACAACAGGTTCAGTCAGATGGCAACAGGCTTCAGTCACCTCACTAATTTAAACTAGACTCAGTTTAACACAGTGATTACCACAGGAATTGTATTTACAAATAAAATAAAATATCATTTACAGACATACCAAGTAGTTCTAGCATAGCTGGAGGTCAGAAGTTGTGTTGCACATAAACTGCAATATTATGATCTCCTAACTAAACAAAGTGATTCCACCACACTTTCCAGCCACAGGTAACATCAATTTGTATCAGCCTATGTTAATCGGATTATCTCCAATAATTTTTAACCCCCAGAGATATTAGCATGTATGAAACTCATCATAGTTATACATCTCTCTAGACTGAAAACTAAGAGACAGACATCACTGTGGACAGAAAAATGTGCTCATTTAAAAGCTATAAATTTTACTTACAGAAGAGTCGATCTGGTTGTATCTTGCAATATCTTTATGAAGAGTCCTCAGAATGATCATAGCCACCATGCCAGACAAGAAGAGAACAATTACGAGGGAATTCATTATACTATGGATAAAGAAAAAGTCAAACTTTGAATCAAGTTATTCAGGTTTCAGGAGATGTACCAGTTCATACTACATGTACAGCCCAGATCTGAGGAAAAGCCTTAGATATTCAGACCTTTCAGTATTTTCTCATCCAGAGAAGATAAAGGTACTCAACTTAGAAATCTGTGACTTCTTAGGAGACAGAAACAGTATTTCATGATATCTTGCTAATTCTGAAGACAGTTACATATTGTTTTTCTTTATTTTCCTCCTTATATAGCTCAGAAGTAATTTGCCTGGTGAAACAGCTACAGTTCTTAAAGCAGAATGTCAAGTAGGTTTTATATCTATCAACCAATGAGATTGATATTGTGCCATTTAATATTTTGTAGAGAACAATTTATTTGGATTAGCCTTTTCAAGATTTACATTGCAAAACATTAACACTTCAACACAAATTATATATTTACTTAATATCATTCCCATGCTATGGAGGGAAATAAAACAAGCAAGAGCTTTTCACATACATCTTTTACTCATAAAAAAAGACCTTTTTACTGTAAGCAGCTGCTGAGTACAAAACATGCATTATACATATGTACCTCTCACTTGGCAGTCAAAGCCTGACAGTAACAATAAGAACACTGCAGAGCTGCAATGACTCAAAACTTCTCCAGAATGGAGATGATAAAGTAAAACAATGGAAGCTGCTTTCCTTTTGGATACTGATGATGCATTCCTTTCACAAAATGCAGTAATACAATTGCTCCCAAGAGATGAAAACTTATTTCACATATGAAAGCAAAAAGTTTTCTGGACTAAAAACCTACAGACTTTGTTCTATCTCCCTAGAAGTACAACTAAGAAATCTTTGTGCTCCCCTGCAAGGTTACTCACTGAATAAATGCAAATCTTACCTAAACCACTGGATGTTCGTATGCGGCATGGACTCCAAAATGTAGTCCCACCTGGAAGCCCACTTAATACTATTCTTTTCCTATAAGGAAATGAAATAGTAATAGAAGCAAGTACAAGTTTGTTGCAGTCTCCAAAAGGGAATAAGCATACCATATCCCTTCCCCAAACCTTCCAGTCAGCAATCATTTATAAGCTTGGTATCAACTCTGAATGTAAGACCTCTCTTGCATTAATTCATCTCTAGACTCTAAAAGAGTATATTTTCATTGAAATCTCCTATCCACATCTTCTACCTTTAAATTAGGCTTCACTAAGCCTCATGTTTCCATGACTTGGGATATAGCTGCCTGCAGATCCCAACCGCTGAAAAACAATCATGCCATACCTACAAAATTTTCCCAGCATGGCACACTGATCTTGAAACTTCAACTTTGTCAAACATACTCCAGAGAAAAATTCCAGGGGAAACTAGAAATATGTTTTTCTCATCACCTTTAATGCACTTAGCACAGACTTCTTCAATCTCTGCCATAGTGCTGGCTGATACAGACTATTTTCCACTCTGATTTCTGGCAGACAACTTTCACTTCGAGATTTTCCTGTGATGGACCTTCATGTGTACAACTGAGGACTCTTTCTGACCCACAAGTCTTGTCCTCCCCAGTTGTTCTCTTTGGATGTACACACATGTTGTTCTGCCACCGAATTCTATCCCAACTGGCATGAAATTCTGCTGAATTTCTTCATTTACTCACAAGGTGCTACGTTTGCACAGCTGAGTACTAAACTGCTCTCATGCTTACATTTTTGTACACTTGTGCACTAAACATTAGAGCTATGATGATGTATACTTTCCACACAGTGCTAAATACCTTGTCCATTTCAGTTAATGAAAGCAGACACCATAACTTTCTCATCAGAAATCAGCTTCCATATTAGAAAGGCCCATAAAACTGCTTTATGTAGTCAGGCTTACTGAAACTGATGCTTTCCTATTTAAAAACACTTCTCACTGATAAACACTCCCCTTTTAAGTTATTTTGAAACTACTAATAAAAACTAAAACACATGAGGTATTATTTCAAATCAAGGCTTATGGATGACAGAAAGAATAAGCAGTTTTCAAGTGCCATCTGCTGGAAGTATCCAAACCTACTGGATGTGAGCCTTACCTGCTCCACGACAAGGAGAAAGTGTAGGTACCCAAACACCTCACCCATTGCATGAGTAACCAAAGTTCACACTGAAGTTCTGAATCACAATTTACCTCAAAATTTAAACACAAATGTTAATGAAAGAAGGCTCATTCACGTAGGAAAATCAGAGTTGAAAGAGGATTGTGTGTCTCAAGGGAAAAGTAACAGGCTATCGAGCCTTGCACCTCAAGGTCATTGGTTCAAATCAAATTCAATTTGGCAGGATGAAAGCTGTTGCCATATCACAGCTGCTTCACTATCTGTAGAAAACAAGCTGGTGGTCTCAAGACAAACCCTCTAAGATTGGTGTTTTACATGAGAAAAACAACCACACCTTCAGGACAGACTGAAACAGAGGTACCAAGATTTGAAATGCCTTGAATCAAATTATTGTCGTACCCACAGGAGGCTCACTTTCCATGCTGGGGTAAAGACCCATTTGTCAGAAAGCAATTTCCTCCTAAGTCATTAGAGGCTGAATAAAGCATTAGTGTATTAGTAAACATTAGAGTATTAATTCTAAAAAATAAATTATCACCTACTCAAGATAAAAGCCAGTGAACAAAATAAAAACCACACAAAATGAGACAAACTCTGCAACCTCACGAGATAAAGCTTTACAGCTAACATTTAACCAAGAAATGTCCCCAAATATAAACTGTTCTTCAACATAAGATTCTCAGCACTCTGACTGAAATCTGAAAGCAGAGTTTACCTCAAGGAAGACAACTCTTCCAGTTATTCAATCTACTCATTTTCTACTAGTAATAGAATACAGGGGGAAAAAAGGTCATTTATATTTTCATAGTGTCACTTAAATTACAGGAACAAAAAATTTATTAAGATTTTTAGAAAAATACTTCTCAAGACCATCCTTACGGAATTTACACTGCTGTAATCCAGTTATGGCTATTAGCAAGTTATCCAATTGCTTTGAATTCATTCATTTGGAGAATTATGTATTCATGTAACAGATTTAATACTTACTTCAAATGTCACAGAGTAAGTGTAAACCAAATTCAGTTTATTGGTGAATTCTCCAGGAATCTCCATAGGTGGACCTTCACAGCTTAAGCTGTTCTCATCTGTATGCTTGTAGCTAATAGAGAAAAGAAATTAAATAAATTTTTTTTAAACTTTAATTTTCTCTTTTTTTTTTTTTTTTTTTTGTGCTCCAACCACAAATACTCCCCCATCAGGAGAGCTTCGAGGTTGAAGCAAAGCACCTGGTCAGAGAATGACAAAATTAAGGTTATGTGCAACCTAACTGCCCCCTCATAGTCTGCAGTGCCAGGGAAAAAGCAAATTATAATTTTTTAGCCATTCAGGATGCTACTGATAAACCACTGATGAAAAATGAATAAGATTGGTAGAATCTTCCTGGCACCCATGGAAGGAATAAACTTGCATGGCAAGTATAATTGACTAAAAACACACTGTACCTTTGCAAGAGAAAAACCAAGTACAATCAAGTCATACTGTACCAAGCATGTCTGTATGACTTCAGAAACTGTAGTAGTGTAATTTATTAACTTACTTAACTTCTATAGAAAAGAGAGAAAAGTTTAGCTATAAAAAAAAGACCTACTTTGAAATTTTATAACTGGACTGCAGTTTTCAAATATAGATAAATATGAACTGTGTATGAACAGATTGACTAGAGGCCAAAGTAGTTGCTTCAGTCTTCTTCTGACCTCTGAGTTGTTGCACCTCCACTCTGGTCAACACAAAAACTAAGAAGCTACTGTTTGAGAAAATCAGTTAGTCTTCTTAGGAAATTAGTTGTTGTCATCTGCAGTTCTGAATACCATTGTTAACATGGTATTTCACCTATACCTCTGTATCCAAACTTACACAGGAAAAAGTACACCTGTACATTCATCCAAAGTACATTTGGGAGACAGGTAACAGATCTGACGTGGGAAACTGTTACTCAGTGAAAGGATGTTTCTCAGTATATCTGAAAACATGCACACCCAGATACAAATCAACCAAAACATGAAAAAGGCTCTGTTGTTTGGGTCAGGTTCTAAAAGTCTGCATAAGCAACTTTTACATCACAAGGGACTTTGGGGAACACTTTAAAAGCAAAGTTAAATGGCATTTACAGTTGTGGAACTGTCCTTGTAAATAGTACAAGACATAAACCAGCATACCAAAAGCTTTACCAGAAGTCAGAATAACAAGTTCCTCAGAATTTATTAACACCAACATCTCTAAGGAACTGTTCTCTCTGGAACTACTGTTAGGACTCCAGAGTACCAGAACCTGCTGCTTTAATGCACAATTACCTCTGTGGTCTCAGTCTTGCCATCACCAGTCTTGCACCAGGCCAGTTTTCATCCTTTCCGCTGTGGTACATGATTGTTACGTCAATGTGGTTGAAGAGGTAGAAAGTGTTCTTCTTGTTAAACTCTGACTACAAAACATGATCAGGAGACTGAGCAACTCCTCCAACAGGAGAGGGCACAAGAAGTCAAGAACTTTAAAATGAGACTGGTGTATATGTATGAAGGAGCAACAAAGGGAAACACTTCAACATTAATATACATGTATAAAAGATCACTTTCAAGAGTCTGGGGAGCCTGAGGAGTAACTGAGTTGGAAGGTGACTGTAGACAGAGTAAACTGAACGCGCATGATAAATGCAACACTTCAAAGAAGCATCAGACCTGCTGCATACAAATGAACTAACTGCACTACATGCAAGCAGTGGTAGAGCAGAGTCAAGGAAAGCTCTCTCCTCACAAAGAGGAGTGTTGTCCCTCACCCAGGAGGGATAAAACTCTATCACTATTATCTGTAATTGTACTAGTTCACAATGGAACTCCCAGGATGACTGACACATTTCCAACTGTCAACATAATTTTCCCTGTCACAGCTATGTTTGTTATCCTTCAGCCATCTGGGAAAACCCTGACACATTTAACTTGTAAACTGTGCTAGACAACTTTTGCAACTAGAACACAGAGCTCATTTCTAGGACTTCACTAGAAAGCTTCTATCTGATACTGATAAAAGAACATCTTGCACATGAACACAACAAAGAATGAATAGTTACTAGGATGGATACACATGAAATTTCAGAACAAAACCTCACTTTTCTAAGGCTTTTAAACACCCACACCATTATTTTATAGCTTTATAAAACATATATTGGTCAAAGACCTGTATGAACGTTTTATTTGGACAACTGTATAAGTGAGACACTGCACACACTAGCAGCACTCAGCTCTTGTCAGTGCCACAGTCTGAACATTAAGGATGTTTACAAAGATATCCAGTTTTTCTCAGGAAAAGAAAGCTTAAAAGTAAAAACCACAAATGAACCACCCTATACTAACAAAAAAAAAGTTCCACCACTTACATTTATAACACAAGCATCTTTAACTCTACCATCTGGAGTAACAAAACATCCTATTGGAAATCCTGGATTACAGTATTTTTGTCCATCTTCCACATCATAACACCATGTTACAGGCATGTTATCGATAATCCTAGACAGAAATCATCAAAGAACACGTCCTCAGAAAGGGATGCACCTCACTTCACAGTGACATTTCACATTCATGTAGTGCACACACTTTTCAGTAGTGCCTACAAGATGCACAGTAGGGACAACTATCACACACAAGAAAGCAACCACTTAAAACATTGATAACAAATGTTCAAAAGCAGAAAATAAACCCAACCTCAAGCACATGTCTAGGCTTACCAGTGATGCTGATAATTCAATTGCATTCCTTTCTTCAAAAAAGCCAGTTTGCTTTTATCAGCACTGTTTCCTGGGTCATATGATCTTGTACAAACCTTCTTGCAAGTTTCTTGCTTTTTAAAAGTGAACTATTAAAAAGAGCACACAAAAAAGTCACTTCAATTTTGCTTCAAAGATCTTTTAGCGTTTTGATTTTTTTTGAGGTAAAGTAGGGAGGTTTTTTTTAGCTACTTTACCTCCTTACTGTAAGTTTCTAAAGGATAAACCCAGAGGACTGAAAATTGAAAATCAGTAGAAAAGGTATTGCTTTTTCTTTTACCAGTTTGGTTTATTTTGATAATTTCATCATCTGCTAAAAGAGACTTTCACTATGCCCTTCTTGAATGTTTCATGTTAACTTTAGCTGGTTTTCCCCATGACGACCAAGTTAGATAAGGCTGCCAAAAGCACAAGTTGCACAACATCTAAGCTTCAAGCACAGACATCACCTAATACAAACACACTCACATTTGCATCTCCAACTTCTAACCTGGTTAATATTTACCTGTTAGTGAGCTTAAAACATGACTGAAAATTCTGTTATCAAGGCCCAAATGCTAACCAGGAACAGCATTTTCTAATTACTGTAGTGTGAAGCCATTTCAAACAATTGTTATAACACTTAATCTATTCAATATGTATCCAGTCCAAATGACCCATCATGCTACATATTTAAAAGCTTCTTGTGACCACTAGTCATAAGACTTAAAATTATGTTAGCTCAGAGAATCAAGGAGATTTCTAAGAGCAGTTCATATAAGGGAGGGCACATCACCTGCTTAACAGACTAATGAAAAGATGTGATCAGGTCCCTTATGACTGAGCAGCAGCAGACCCAGAAACTGCTGCCCCTTTTTCTCACAGGGATTTGGATTATCTAGCAACCATCACACACACGAAGCACAGTTTTCAGCTTCACTGGCAAATCCAAGCCTGGAAACTGCATTTGAACACCATACAGCTCTCAAACACCAAGAGCCACTGTTTGACCACAACTCCTCCACTGCTAATAACTGTCCCAAGTTGATGGCACAGCTTTTTAGATATGTTTCATTTGGTCATTAATAACGCAGGGCATGATACAGAAAAATACCACATACCCAATCTGCAAAATATTTCCATACATTTATTTTACAGAAGGTTCCAAGTGATATGCATCAACACTGAAAAATCTGGTTTCAGACAACAGATGATAAGCATGTACAAGCAGAGAAAAGCTGCAAGTGAGCAATAACCCAATTTCCCTTTCCCACTCTGGAAGTTGCCCAATACTACAACCAAGTATAAAAAACAGTTCCCGAACTATCACTTTATAGTCTCCAATGTTACATTTAATAAACAAATCATTTCAGATCATCTAACACACCTTACATCCAGCTATTAAATAACTACCTGAGATATAGTTTCTGGACTTCTCTACCACAGAGCAACAGGCAAGAAGGGTGATCACTGGCTCAGTTTCCTAACTGCAATCAAGCAACCTAAGATGCCTTTGGGTTGGGAGGAGTTTTATTGGGTTTTATTACATAAACTCCACAGTGCCTATATTAAAAAATATAAACAAAAATAATCACCCAGTCATCAAATCTTCAGCTATGTCTATGGATTACAGCCATCAGAATGACAGCTAGCAAATTTAAACAGGATCAACTTCAAGGGATAAAATAACCTTATATGGTGACGATGCTATTCTCTCCCCAAACAGCACTTGTCCAAGATTTTCTGATGGTCTTTTCTCTTCCTTATCTTGACAGAAGTCAAAACTGGAAAAAAGTAGCAAAAGTTCCCTTTTATTTTTAATTGACAGATAACTGTAAATACCAGCCTAAAGCAAATTCTTAAATTACGTCCTTAACATAGTAGTTTTCATGGTTTTGGGTTTATTTACAGTTCAGCCACTGGTAGTAAAAAATCTGAGAGCCTTTGAGAAGAAAGCTGGCATCTATTTTAATATCAATTTCAACAATTGTTGAAAATTTAACAATTTCAACAATTTAACGTCAATTTCAATACATATTCCAGCATATCTTTAACAAAATGCACGATGCTTAGTCCACCCACCCTTTTCAAATGGCAATTTAAACAAACAGTAGATTGTTTCATTTTGTGGGGAAAAAAAGGGACTGTACTAGGGACCTTACATTTCTCTTGCAAAAAGTTTCTGAAAAACTACGCCCCTTTCTTAAAGGAATATTTACAAATAGCATTTAACATGAAACACATTTCAAAGAAGGAAAGTGCTTTTAGTATTACAGTGCCACACTGTCAAACACCATTCACCAATTCTTTTCAACTACATACAGCCTTAAACTGCTGAATACGGGACAATGTAACCATTCTGGCTTTTCATTAAACACAGGTAGCAGCAGGTTAGGTTAAAAAAACCCCAACATAACAACAAACAAACCCATACTTATCTTTGGTACATAAGTACTTTTCCTCAATCAATGGTCCTAAATTCACTGGCTTCCATAAAGTTTAATGGAAATAGAGACAGAGGGATTTTTTTAGCTAGTCTCTGGTCTTGCTTCTACTGCTGCATTGCCCAGGGAAAGAACTAAAACACCTGCATGTTTTCTTTTCTGTGCCCAACAGCCAGACTGCAAATCCTATTGCTTATCATCGCTTTGTAGGCCTATATATATCTGCAAAAGCAGATAGAAGTTTTCATATAAAAGAATCAAAAATAAACAAAACCAAAACCAACAAACCAAGAATTAGCTACAGAGCTTTGGCAAAAAAAGTAAAGTTAACAGTGACTGGTCTCCAAATTTCTTTCAATTACCAGGGAAAAAAAACGAACTCAACGCATTTGATGTCCTAGATTTGCCTAACAGAAAGAACTTTCAAATATGTCAAACAGTCAATACTACATCTTGTACTCAGCTCAAAAGTATGCACCCATAAGAAACCATGCAGCCTTTTTTTTAACAATAACAGACGTCAGGTGGCACAGGTGGCCTTCATCCTTCCCACCCTCTTGTACTTCATTCCTGCCACTGAGCACTAGATTCATTCTTCCATCCTTACAGCCAAAATACTGACACCCTTACGGTAACAGAAAGGTGCCTTTCCAAACACTTCTGGAAACTGGTTGGGATGTACTTACGCATCATATTCGTATGGCAAAACTGATTCAACAGAGTCCAGCCTGTTCACGAAGAGCTCGATTAGCGACTGAAACAGGAAAGGAGAAGAAAAAGTATGAAAATACGGACTTTCAGAAACAAACGTGTGGCTGGTACAAAATGCGTGGCTAACTAGCAAATGCTGCTACCCCATGGCGGAGTTACCCTTGGCTGCTGATAGGCCCCGGCCACGCCAGGAACAAGGAGCTAAGGGTCCTCCCAGCGCCGGCTGGAAAGTTCAGCGGGAAAAGGGAATGCCAGCTGGGGGTGTCTGTCTTCCCGGAGCAAAGGCTGCCTCCCGCGGGAGGACACCCGCGAGCAGCGGGATTGGGAATACCCCGCAGACCCCCCTCGCCGCGGGAGCCCCGAGCGGGGCAAAGTGAGAGGACGGCCCGCGTCGGGCCCGCCCGTGCGGGCTCTCACCTTGCAGCTCTCGGTCTCCTCGCCCTCCTCACAGAAGCTAACGGGCGCCAATCCGGGAAGGTAGAAAGCAGCGCCGAGAGGCGCCACCAGCAAGAGCACGGCAACCAACAGCCTCATCTTGCAGCCTGGACGAGCAAAGGGCACCATAAGGCGCAACTACAGCCCAGACCGCCCCGGGCAGTGCCTTGTGGAGACAGCCCCAGCACAGGCGGAGGCGGGGCCGGTGGCGTCACGGCCAGGTCGGGGCCACAGCGGCTGCGCGGTGCGTGGGGGGAGCGCCGGGAAGTGCCATCTTGGGGAAGGGCACTGAGGAACAGGCGGCGACAGGACGAGGGGGAACGGCTTCCCACTGCCAGAGGGCGGAGTTAGGTGGGATATTGGGGAGAAAGTCTTCCCTGGGAGCGTGTGGGGTCCTGGCGCAGGTTGCATACAGAAGCTGTGGATGCCCTGTCACTCGAAGTGTTCAAGGCCAGACTGAACGGGGGTTGGAGCATCCTGGTGTGAAAAACGACGTTTCACCTTTTTATATTAATTTATAAGTTTAATAAAAATAAAATAAAATAGAATAATAATAGACAATAAAGGAGACAAGCTAGCTCTCAGCTGAGGGTGTAGAGCAACACACCGCCCATTCTAAATTCTTTAGTATTTAAAAGACTTGGTGTTACATATTTAAATAAGCTAATGCATGATTCAAATATTCATTTTGGTTTCAAGTCCTCCCTAAGCATACAAGTTATCTGTGAGGCTCCACAAAGTCCAGATGTATGTTGTAAATCTGTCTTCCGGAGATTTAGACCCTCAAAGGCTTAATTGTTTCTTATCAGAAATCTTTAGTTCAGGAATTTCAGACATCTCTTCTGTCTTCTATCTGAAAATATACCTCCATTACATTTTAAATTCTACAAATAAAAGGAAATACAGTACAACCTTCTTATATTATATGCATAAGATTCATTTCAATATTTGCGAAAAGCCAACTCTAAAATATGCATTTATAACAAATTCCCTCCTCTTCCTTTTTATCAGTTATTTGGCTTGAGCAATACTCTATTAACTTTGTTTCTTTGGTACTGTTTTAGATGCAGTTATTTCAAAATTTATAGATATTCCTAATATTTGCTCAATTTGGGTTATAACGACAATTAGCCAAAAAAATTAGTTTGGATAATACTTAGGTTATGACTTTGCCAATATTTTGAAATATAAAAGAGTGAGTGATAAATAGAGGTTTAAGTCTTAACTTATATCCCCACCTGACCAGGTCTTATAGGATTGCAGCCTATAAACCGGTGTTATGATTCTTCTCGGTGGCAGACAGAGGTTTTTGACCTTGCCCTCTTATTTTCTTATCACCTTCTTTTGTTAATTTCTAGGCAAATCATAACTGTTGTTTGTTTGTTTTTGTGGTTTTTTTCAAATATTTTTTTACTCAATAGGCACTAATAGTTTTTATCTACAAGAATACTTGATCTTTCAAAGTTTTAAAGATCAGTTACAAAGCTTAAAATTAAAATAGCTGCATCTTCAACTTGATCAGTCAATGTACTGACTTTTTGTATAATCATGTAAATTAGGGTATTATTCTTTTCTTTAGGAAATTCCTTTTAATACCATTTAGACTTTAATGTAACAACACCTTTTTACCCTTTTTGAGGTACAATTTGTTAGGTTAGGTTTACAAGAAATCTAAAAAGAAATTTACTTAGTGACAAAGATAGCTTAACTACAAAATATATGACAGTCGCAGGCTGTGTTAATACAAGTGGGGGAAATAAAGAACTTCAGAGGCTGTCAACCATTGGGGTATTCCTGAGCATGTCTGAAAGCAGATCATGATGGAGCTGATTTTGCTGTGGTTAATCTCAGGAATATTGACAGACTGCAAGAGGGTGAAGTACAGGGAAAAACTTAGAATCAGCTTCAATTCTACTAGAGAGGATGGTGTCCATTACATTTTGGGGTTTTCTTGTTTTTGTCTCATATCAGCTATTCTGCTAAATCAGGTAACGCACTGGGCTTCTCTCATATGGAGGTTTTACTCATCTATTCAGCGTGAGCCCCCCCAGAAACAGAAGTCTCCTTTTCTGGGTCAAAGGGGCTGAGTCACTGCCCTTCTCTCTATCATAAGTGACCACAAATGCCCAGGCCAAGCAAGTACATTCAGTGCTTTGTGATGGGATGGGGAGCAGGTGTAAAGGACTGAGTGAGGTGACAGCCAGAGAAAAAGTTGTGGTCTGTGAGCCTGAAACCTGTGTCCTTTTGGTCAGGGAAAGGTACAGAGAGGAATCTGGTGAAAAGAAGACATAAAACTTTTAAATATGAGGAGGAAAAACTGATGTCTGATTTTGCTCCCCTTGCTTAGTAGGGGATATAACACCAGCATCATCAGCCTGCCAAAACCAAGAGGCTGGGTAGCTCTCTAGGTGACAGTCGGGCTAGGGCTGCCCACAACTAAGGCACCTTATCCTTAGCATGAGCACACAGTGCCACAGGCCAAGCTACTCTCAGGCTACGTCTTTTTCTCATGCAGAAAATCTACCTTTTAGGAGGATTTGGCTTTTGCAGAGCACCAGAAGCATCATTAGTTAACCTTGGGGCAACTTCTGCCAAACTTGTTCACCTTTCAGTCTCGTCAGAAAGCACCATACTCAGCACTGGACAGATACCAACAGTGTAGCTGTGAATTTAGTGTGATGAACATGTCCTGAGTGCACCTTGACATGTTGGATGTAAGGATCCTTTACAAAGTGATATAGATGACATCAACAAATTTAAATTCATTATCTTACTGAATTTCTAGCTGTAAAAAAAAAAAGAAGCTGGGCTGTGATCTTTTCTTAAAAATAAATTGTAGCAGCTTCATCATAAAAACATTTAGGAAGTCATCTAATTACTGAAGATATTCTATAGAAATGTAAGTTACTTAAATGTAAGTTCTTTTCCCCCACTCATAGCAAAGCCTGAATTGGGAGGTGGAGGAACAAGTAACTTTCTGAGCTTTTGTACAAAACTGCTTGGCTCACCATGCTCTACGTTTTAACTTCATCATTTGCAATAGTCATTCACATTGTTGTAAAAAAAGCAACATGCTACAAAACCAGACTTAGAATATCTTATACATAACCTGCATCAGAAGTAATGACCTTAAAGCGGACAGAATGGTAGAGACCTGGATCTGTGAGTGCAATAAGGAATTCTTGGCACAGCCCCTCTACTGTTTCCCTTTCTGCAGATCTGCTGTGCTGCACCTCCCAGAGGTGTGGCAGCACCATGCCAATATGTAAGTGCAGTACCAGGAAACAGCCTCACACGAGCTTTGGGGTGATGCTAAAGGGAACAACAGTTCAGTGAAAACAGAGAGCGTGAGCTTGGAGCTGTTGCGTGTCCACACCCCCTTCCCCTCACTGCTGCACGTGTGCTCAGGGAGTTCTCCACTGTGCAGGGGAACCTGCTGCTGAGCTCTAGGATGGGCAAGTACACGGTCCATCCTCAGAAACAATTCCTCTGGCAGTTCAGCTTGGTTTAATTTCTTTAATCCTTTCCTCAGCTTGCCTGAGAGTGGGATCTGTTCCAAAGGTCAAGAGGTGGAGGACGGCTTGCAAGCAGACAAAGGTCTCTGCCATGACCTGATTCAGGTCCTCTTGAGCCCCTGAGGCAGGATCAGGTTTGTAGTTTCAGTTGTCCGTCATAACGTGGCTTCAGTTGTTTGTGATACCTGAAAAAATATTCTCCTTGTTGTGGTTAAAGAACTGTTCTTTCTATTTTTACAATTGTGATATCATACTTCTTTAACACTAGTTTCCCTTTACTTCATAAACAGCAGTTTCATAATTTAAACATTGTCTGATAGGGTGTCACTTTTAACTTGGACTCAAAGTAAACAAAAAAAAACCAACAAAAAAATCCCCATATCTTACTTATGGCTTTTTGGGTATAAATTTTGCAAAAAATCTACATTCCATTTTCTTTTCTTTTATTATTACACCTTTTAAATACTCAACTCCTTTTTATCAATCACTGAAATCACTACAGCTCTCTTAACTTTAATTTTGCTTCTCTAAACTATGAAGCTACTTCTCTTCCATTGTTCTTTTTTTTCCAATAATTTCCTCTTGGCATTTCATAGTCACTTCTGATGCCCTCAAAACCTCTAAAGCTTCCTAAGACTTCTAAAATTCAACACCAGCCTCCAAAAAAAACTTTAAAAGCCTTTGAAAATTCTCAAAAATAAACTCTCTTTAATCTATAAAATTGCATTAATTATTTCTAAAGTTATGCACATTTCAACATATACCACACTTCAACACTACCCTCTTTTTGCAAAGCTTTTCTCACAAACCATCAACACGTCTTTTCCTTCTTTAAAAGAATTTTAACTGTCACAAAGTTTTACAACTCTTATTAACATTCTTAAATTCTTTTTCAATAAACTACTAAACCATAAAACAAATTCCAGCATTCTCCTCTCTGCAAAACTTTCAGACCAACTACCAATATATACTTCTTCTAAAAAACCTCCGAACTATCTTTCTGATACAACCCATGTTTTTCAGCAATGCTTCCAAAAAACCTCCTTCTTTTTTTTTTAACAAAAACTTTAAACTTGACACTTTTTACTATTTTAAAAATATTTTACTTATTTCACATTCTTGTGATTTCTTTGTAATACCAGATTTTTGTTTCCTTAAAAATTAAAATATCTTTTCTTTTAGGGCTTACTTTTAAAGTTATTTCAGGCACCAAATGGTATTTATTTCTAAAAAAACCCCCAAACAATAGAGCTTTTGACCTCCTGTTCCTCCCTCTGGTTTATCTTTCAAAAGATTTTAAAATATTTTCTTTTGTTTTTCTGTAAGGACACCGGCGTTTGAAATGTCCCTCTGATTTGCATACAAAGCAAACACTTTTAGGACGCTCTTGGTTTTTGTTTGTACTATAGCTTTGTTTTTCAAAACTTTAGCTGTCATTTTCTCTTTTTGTGGTATGACTCCTATTCCTAGTTCTGCTTGTGCATCTTTTCCTAGTAGGTTAACGCTTATCTCCGAAATCAATAACACATCTCCCATCCAAATTCTAGTTTTGTTTTCAATTATTACATTTTTAATGACAGGAATTGTAAAACTTTTTCCTTTTTCTCCTGATACCTTTACAGTGTCTTTGCCTACACTATAACCTGTGGGAACATTCGATAGGCATGTCTTATTAGCATCTGTATCTACAAAAAAATCTTAGTTTCTCTTTTTGGGAACCTATTTTTAAAATTATTTCAGATTTTAAATGCCATTCGCCCTTGTTTAAAAGAAAGCCTTTTGCGACTGCAGAAGGCGTCGTTACCAAGGGAACGGTTGCTAGGGCTGATGAAGCCGGAGGGGTAAGGGCAGCAGGGGATGGATCCTCCAAGGGAGCGGGCATGCGGGATCTTTTGCCAGAACCGCTGCTGCTGGGACAGCACTTTCCAGCGGAAATTAGATGGGGGCATGGATTACAGGAGCCGCAGCCATGAAGGGCTGAACAGCCAAAGGCACAGCAGCGGGGGTGGATGGAGCGACTGCACATGGGGGGCGGCTGCCAGCATGGGGGCCAAAGCGGGCGGGACAGTTAACAGGAGCGGGGAAGAAAACCGCGGGGGTGCTGGGGCGGCAGGAGCTAACGTGGGCTGGTGCTGCGATGTCACAGGGGCTGGGGCGGGCGGCGCGAACGGCGGCTGGGCTTTCGCAAGCGGCAGCGTGGTCAGTGCTTGTGGCAGGCGCCGGCGGGGCCGCGAGCAGAGGCTGTGGTGGGGGGGCAGGGACAGGCAGCCGTGTGAGAAGGGACAGCAGCGCCGCAGGCAGCGTGGCATCCCCCCTGGGCACAAAGGGCGCTGACTGCAGGGGCCCAGTGGGGGTTCCTGCAATGAAACTCCAGCCTCCCTCCCCCCCTCCCCCCTGCTTGCTCTATCCTCATTGTCTTTGTTATGCGTCTTTTGCTTTACTTGCTTAGAATCCCATTCAGTCTTATTGTTAGCTTCAGTTCCCCCCTTTTTCTGCCTAAACATTTTTCACCCCTCTTTTTCTAACACTTCAACAATCTACTTTTTAACACAACTAAACCTCACAACACAAACACTTCTTACTCACACACACACTTCATTTACAAAAGACAGTAACACAACTAAACTTTACAACACACTTCACTTACAAAAAGACAGTACAACAAGAAAAATAACACAAAAAAAAATTACAAAAAGACAACACACAGAGAAAAAAAAATGGTACCTTTTTTCTTTTAACTTATCTTTCAATATTTACTCATGGGTGTTCTTAGGATTTTAAATGTTATTGGCCGAATTTTATGATTTTATAAGATCTGTCACCTAAAAATAAGCTTCGGTGTCTTAGATCTCTTAGATCTGCAACCTAACAGCAAGTCTTGGTGCTTTCAGATCTTTTATGACCAGCAATTCTAGGGCCCTTTATTTCCCGTTTTTCTAGTGGATTGTCCTAGAAAAACCCCGGCTCCATTTCCCGAGAGATCCAATCTCTCACCCTGAGACCCAGTCTCAGAATTTTCCCCGGGGGGCTTCTCTCATTCCTTTTAAACTTTCACACCGCCTCTGCATTGGATACTTTTCTCGCGAAAAAAAGTAACCACAGCTTAAGAGGCTACCACAATCACTTCGTAGATCTGGGGTACCCAATCTACGTCTCACACACACACCTCATGTCCCCCCCTTCCCCTCCAACTAAGGCTTACTTGACAATCCACTTTTCTTCCTTAGATCTTCTGCACGTGAAGTTTTTATGGAGCAAAACCACTGCAGCTTCCCAGGAGCCTTTATTCCCTTTTCCTTGCTCGCTTTTTTTGTTTTCTCCTTTTTGTCTCTTCGGGATTTTTTTTTACCTGCTATTCCCTAGTTCTCCCAAGAACTAAGGCTGGGGCCACCAAAAAGAAATTGGTGCTGCCCACCCCCCCCCCGTCACCTTAGATCTCTAGAGTTTCAGGAATGAGGTGTAACCCGGACGACCCCCAATTGTGAAAAACGACGTTTCACCTTTTTATATTAATTTATAAGTTTAATAAAAATAAAATAAAATAGAATAATAATAGACAATAAAGGAGACAAGCTAGCTCTCAGCTGAGGGTGTAGAGCAACACACCGCCCATTCTAAATTCTTTGGTATTTAAAAGTCTTGGTGTTACATATTTAAATAAGCTAATGCATGATTCAAATATTCATTTTGGTTTCAAGTCCTCCCTAAGCATACAAGTTATCTGTGAGGCTCCACAAAGTCCAGATGTATGTTGTAAATCTGTCTTCCGGAGATTTAGACCCTCAAAGGCTTAATTGTTTCTTATCAGAAATCTTTAGTTCAGGAATTTCAGACATCTCTTCTGTCTTCTATCTGAAAATACACCTCCATTACATTTTAAATTCTACAAATAAAAGGAAATACAATACAACCTTCTTATATTATATGCATAACATTCATTTCAATATTTGCGAAAAGCCAACTCTAAAATATGCATTTATAACACTGGTCTAGGGGAAGGCATTCCTGCCTATGGCGGGCGGGGTGGGGAAATCAGGTGATCTTGAAGGTCCCTTCCAACCCAAACCATTCTAGGATTCTATGATTCCAGACTCTCTTTTCAGGTTAATACCTGTGAGATCATAGAGTTTAACACAGGACCGAACACCACCATTTCAACCAGACGACGGCACTGGGTGCTACATCCAGTCTTTCCTTAAACACTCCCAGGGACAGTGATTCCACCACCTCCCTGTGATTTATTAAAATATGAATATCGATCTAATATCGATACCCAACTGAGACGGACAAAAGACTCTCTAACAGTTAAGTTAGAAAGTGTATGTTTACTGACGGCCGGGCAGCTGCGCGGGATAGCTCCCCAATACACACTGCAAAGATCACAGGTAATTACAAAGCCTTTTACCCACAGAAGTGTTGAATACACAAAATACAAATGCGTATTCATACCCCTGTCACCTCCTCTTCTCCGCTTCGTATGCTAATTGACATATGCTAATTGACAAAAAGCCTATTAAGCATGCGTAGTTTGTTCTTTGGAATGGGTCAGTGGTCTTATGTGGAGAGTGGTCACCAAAAGGAGGAAGTAAAACTAGTCTTCCTCGTTCTAAACTTTCAACCTTTTGATGCATATGTGACAAATGACTCCTTGGTGAAACCTGTAGTTTTCCTGTTCTCGGGCCTGTCTCTGGAGATAGAGAATTTACAATCATCTTGTGTTTTTGGGGTCTGTTGATCAATTTCCTTGTTTTTTGTTACAAGCCCAGCTTACACAAACATAAAGTTGACAAGCAATGAGTTATTAGATCTGGGATAGCTTATCTAAAATCCGGTCTCTCTTAACCATCCTCCGAATCTTAACTGATTTCAGCAAAGCTTATTTTTCCCAGCTAAATCAGCAATATAACCTTAGTTTTTTTAAGTCTTCAAAATTAGTGTCTCACCTGGGCAGCCCATTCCAATGTCTAAGTACCCTTTGAAGGCCTTTTTAATAAATACCTACTTTATTCCTTTAACACTGTGTAGCCTCTGTTATAAATGAAATCAGCCAATTTATCAATAAAAGATTTATTGAAAAATTGAAATAGAAAAGTCCAAGAAAGCCACAAGCAAAAGTCAGTGCCGAGCCCGGGGTTGACACTGGGTGAACCTTAGATTTGGCCTCTATTGCACCGAGTCCCTCACAGTTCACAAAGTCCACCTTGTGCAGCCAGTTTTTATAATTTTTGGCTATACAGTAGGTTGCCTCAGTCTTTTGTCTTCTTTGTATTAGATACATATTCATGTATCCTCATTTCCTGCCGGTCTGTTGAGTAGATTTCCGAGAAGGAAGACACCCATGATAGGATTTATGGGAACCCTGTATTGGGATGCACTGCCTTGATGATGTAGATAAGATTCATATCTGGTGTTAAGCACTGGGTCGTTGGCAGACCTATCTGCTGCAAAGGCCCATCTCCTCTTGGTGCTGTCCTTTCTTTTGCTAATGTTGTTTTCCTGGGGCACTGGCAGAGGTTTCACAATTCCTGGGTGTCTTTAGTTTCTGAAGCCTACATGACTTTATACCATATATATTTACGATAAAACCGAATTATTCTACAACATATATTACCATCCCTCCCCTTCTATATTAACACATTAATTCGTGGTTTATTGTCTATTTGCTTATTATCAACTGTCAATCATAGTATTACACTTTGGAACAATTACCAATTTGTCTACAGGGTTATTAGGGTAAACTTTCATTCTTGTTCAAATCCTTCCTCAGAATCATCTCCTCTTTCCTGTACTGTTGTGCAATAACTCTTATAAGTATCTCTTTCCTTTTTTACCCTTGCTTCAAATTTTGCTAAGACCTCTGCTGCTCTGTTTCCTTCTTTCCCTTCTCCTAGCTTCATTATCTTAGGTATGTTACCCAATTTTCCTGTGGCCATTTCTGGATCAGTTGGTAGGGTTTCTATCTGCATACCTTGTACCACTGACTGTATTAGATGGATAAAGCATGGAATTAAACATGGTAAAAATATTATCCCAGACACAGAGCATAATATAAAGAAGCCCACCTTTTTCCACCAAGCTCCTTCCCCGAACAGTTGGTCCCACCATGAAGCCTATAATATGGAATTCCATTTCTGTACTGGAACGTGTGCCACTTTCTTAATTTCAGCTGCCAGATCCCTGATAGTTTCCCCATAGTCATCAATTTCAACACAGCACTCAGACTCATTAAATTTTCCACAGACTCCCCCTTCCTCTGCTAATAGGTAGCCTAATGCTATTGATTTATTAAAATGTGAATATTGATCTAATATCGATACCCAACTGTGATGGACAAAAGACTCTCTAACAGTTAAGTTAGAAAGTGCATGTCTATTACGAGTCCGGGCAGCTGCAAAGATCACAGGTAATTACAAAGCCTTTTATCCACAGAAGTGTTGAATACACAAAATACAAATGCATATTCATACCCCTGTCACCTCCTCTTCTCCGCTTCATATGCTAATTGACAAAAAGGCTATTAAGCATGGTAGTTTGTTCCCTGAAATGAGTCAGTGGTCTTATGTGGGGAGTGGTCAACAAAAGGAGGAAGTAAAACTAGTCTTCCTCGTTCTAAACTTTCAACCTTTCGATGCATATGTGAGAAATGACTCCTTGGTAAAACCTATAGTTTCCTGTTTCCAGGACTGTTTCTGGAGACAGAAGGTTTGCAATTGTCTTGTGTTTCTGGGGTCTATTGATCAATTTCCCTGTTTTTCGTTACAAGCACAGCTTACACAAACATAAAGTTGACAAGCAATGAGTTATTAGATCCAGGATAGCTTATCTTAAATCCGGTCTCTTTTAACTATTCTTTGAGTTTTAACTGATTTCATCAAAGCTTATTTTTTCCAGCTAAATCACCAATATATTGTTGTCTATAACCTTAGTTTTTTTCTAAAGTCTTCACAATTAGTGTCTCACTATCCTATTCTGGTATACAAAAGCCCTCATCTGGGAACGTTGTTTGGCCAGTAACTCAAGAACATCTGAGATGTGGTTTGATACTATTTCCACCACAGCCTGTAGTCTTATGAGTCTATTCAGTAGATAGATTGGGGTTCTGTATCCCCAGCTTCCATCCTGGGCCCAGGTTGCAGGGCCATAGTATTGTATTATTCTTTCTGCTGGCCAATCCTCATTTCCCCATTGTTGATTACCCCCTGCACTTGGGAGTTCTTTCTTTAACTCTCTCTTTTCCCTGTTCAAGGTTTCATATAGTGGTGCTCCCAATAGTCTACTCTCAGATCTAGGTAGTGTGAAGAAGGAGGGCCTAAGCACTCCCAGAGTGCAGGAACCTTTCCACCTATTGGGTAATTCGCTATAAGCCTTTTTACCACATATCCAGTATATCCCACCAGGGGCCTTCCATTTAATATTGGTAGTTTCTGACTTTCTCCAATAATCTCTTAAATTTTCCAAGGATTGGTAAGGGTTAGCTCCAGAGCTTTTATGCCAGCACAGTCCGACTGTGTCAATCCATTCACAATTTGTGTCTCTCACTCGGCTCCAATACCCCGCAGGAGGTTCTGGTTGCCAGACCTTTGTTTTATTGTTAGAATTTACAGCCAAAGTGGGTATACAGGGAGTATATCCCATGACTTCGGTGTATTCTTTTCCCTCTCTACTGATGCGCAATGACCCAATTATTCTTTGGTCCAAAATCCATCCCTCAGGCCGTGCCATTATTTTGGATATTTGAGTTTCATTCCATTTGAGAAGCTGCTCTGGAGTTAAATTCTCACCTTTCCATGGCCATTTTTCAGCGGATTTTAAACTCCCACAAATCCAACAATTAGACAATCCAAATTCTGTGGCAATTTCCTGCATTAAATCTATGAACAAGTTTTTATCTGAAGCGGGTAAGCCCCAATCACTGTATTGTTTTTCCAATTGCTTATATTGGCTACTCAAGGTTCTTAGCTTTTCTTGTTCTAATCTCTTCTTCCTGGCTTCTGACTCCTTTTTCTTTATTTCCTGGGCTACTTGATTTAATTTACTCTCTGGGTCCATTCCTTCACTATTCTTTGAAAAACAAAAAGTCCTTTCAAATTTTAAACATACTCTCTCATCATCATCTCCTAGGAGATCTAGGATGACAGGTTCATTATTAAAAGACACTTTTTCATATTTCAAATTCTTCCCTACCCAATAGGTCTTCCCATTCATCATACACATTTCTGACTATTATCATAACACAGCTTGTTTACTTGGAAATAGGCTACAAATGTGGACTCTTTCCTGCCTCCAATCCATACTGTATGGTTACACTGGTCACAAATAGGGATTTTTGGTATCCATTCAGTGTCCCATTTTTGTACTGCATGGATTAAGGTCTTTCCTTTTCTCAGTGAAAACTCTGACTGCTCATTCTTAGGTCTCGCTCTGGGATTATAGCAGATCACTTCCCCTTCCAATTGACAAATTCTAAATCAAGTGCCATTATAGGTGCAGTACCCGTTTTCCCTGTTATCCGGACAATTATATTTGGCTTGGTATGCCATTATTTTAGTTACCTTGTTTCCCTCCAGGACAGTTTTAAGACACGGCTCACACTCATCCGCTGGGGTTTGCTCCTCAGCACCGAGCTACTCTGGATTCTGGCCAACCGTCGGGCACATGACTAGGCTCAGGACCATCAGTATTCCCCACAGGTGTACGCCTCTGCCTTTGCCTGCGCCCACTGTGTTGCAACCAGCGGGGAGGTAATCCATCTTCTTGGCAGCAGGGATATTCTTCAGGGGTTCTGTAATTCAACCGAGCTGCATACCTCCTCCTAAAGGTGCCCCACCTAGATAACTTTACAGTGTCCGCGTTACAGGGTACATTACTTGACCTTCGGTATCGATTGCTAGGACTTGTGCTCGCGAGTCCAATTTTCCCCTTATCCCTTTTTGATATAAAAGGAACCACGCTGGAGAGTCTAGTTCCAATAAGCCCAGGTTCGTAGTGAGTGCTAAGACACAGCTAGTCAGGGTTTGTTCTTCCAGACACTTGGTACACAAGCCCCTAGGTCTATACCCTCTTCTACAATGCACAACCCAAATTTCACACCAATAATTACACTCAAAGTGAATACATGGATAACACGGACATCCTGGTTTTAAGCAACTTATCATATTTCCCTGGATCATCTAACTCTCCTGGAGTTTTATCCTCAGATCCCCTGGCGAGGAGGTTACTTTCCATTCAGGCTCGCTTTCTCGTTGTTTGATCTTTACTCGAGAAGCGTGTGTCCAGCCCCTTTCAGCTGTCCAAATGGCTGTGTCTGTAGTTAAAAGAACAAGAAAAGGACCTTCCCAGTGGGGTGTTAGTGGGACTTCTTTCCAGGTCTTTATTAGCACCTCATCTCCTGGTTGTATCCTGTGAATAGCAAATCCCAGTGGGGTGCTTTGTGTAATGAGTCCTCGTTTTCGTAGCTCCTGCAGGTTCTTCTTTATCACTATCAGGTAGGGCTGTATCTGTCTGTCCTCCATTCTTGGGTGCCCCACCAGCATCCCATGCTCATAAGGCATTCCGTAGAGCGACTCGAACAGTGATAAACCTATCTCAGAGTGTGGCTGCGTTCTAATATTTAGGAGGGCTAAGGGAAGACACTTGACCCAAGACATCCTAGTTTCCAGCATTAATTTTGATAATTGAGCTTTCAATGTTTGATTCATCCTTTCTACCTGCCCTGAGCTCTGAGGGTGCCAAGGGGTATGATATTCCCACCGAATCCCTAGGGCTTCTGCTAGTTGTTTAATAATTTTAGATGTAAAATGTGTTCCCTGGTCCGAATCAATGTAATCTATTATCCCATATCGAGGAACAATTTCCTCGAGTATTTGTAGCAAATTAGATCTGAGCTATCCCAGACTGGGCCTCAGTTTCAGGCCTGTCTAAAAGTAGACAGACCTGTGGCACAGTCAAAGTTTAGGTTAAGGTGTGCTTAAGCTTTAGATAGGTTAGTTTTGCTATTATCATGCTGGCTTCCTTAAGGGTGAAATTGTTTGCATTCTTCTTTACACTGAGTGCCAATTAGAAAACACTTGTAACTGTAAACTATCTGAAACTGTATTTAACCCGCTGTTCCGGGAGAATAAAGGGAGAATGCATGATTCAACCACAATGGTTTTTGTTTCTGCGTTGTTCGGTCCAGCTTCTCATTTTAATTAAGAGTTCCCTGGTTTCAAGTATTATCTTTGAGACTACCTGAGCTGTAGTCCTCGCACTAGAAAAAGCCTCCACCCAATGGGTCATTTGATCTACTATCACTAGGAGATATCTATATCTCCCTACCTTAGGCAATTCAGTAAAATCCACCTGGATTCTTCCAAACGGGCAATAAGCCAAGGGGCGGCCCCCTAAAGGTATCTGTCGTGCCCTGGTCCTGTTTATCTTTTTACATATCATACACCCTAGTATTTCCTGTTTTGCTAATTCATAAATTCCCTTGTGTCGCTGTGGGACACAATGAATGAGACGCGGACTCGTGATTCAGAAGGCTGCTGTGTGGACTCCTCAGGGAGGAGGAGCCGCAGGTTTATTTTCCAAACCTCTTTTATACCTTTTACAAATGTGCCCACCTTAGAGGTGGGACTCCTGGAACCATTGGTCACTCACAGAGACCACCACGCGAAGTCCCTCCTCTGGGAAAGCATGTGGAAAACAAGATAGTTTACCAAGTGTGACCTTGTTTACCAGTTTAGGTCCCTGGGAACAGAATTTCCTAAAACCAAAACATGGCAGGCACGAATCGTGGCAACACCCTTGCACCCAAAGAATTTTAGAAACGGTTCTGCTAAAGCCTGTGCTCCCCAATGAGTCTGTTGGTGAAGTCTCTTCAGAATTTTCCTGGTATATTCTCTAGATGTCAATTCTCTACCATCTGGTAATCTCCATTTTCCCTTTTCACATGTTCCTCCTATCTTTTTATACCCTTCAATTTCCTCTCGAGAAGGACTTGCAGGGTATTCCTGAATTTCATCCCCCTTCACCTCTGGAATATTCACTATTAAGAGTGCTGCTTTCTTAGCTTCCTCATCTGCCAAATTATTTCCCCAGGTTTGGAATTTTATCCCTGCTTGATGTCCCTTTACATGCACAATGGAAATTGCCTTGGGCTCTCTTACTGCCTCCAAAATTTGCCTTATTAATTCCTCATGGACCAGCCCTCGTCCTCTGGTACTAACCAATCCCCTTTCTTCCCAAATTTTCCCAAAGGTATGAACTACTCCAAAAGCATATTTGGAGTCTGTAAATACTATTCCTTTCTTTCCTTTCAATCTTTTTAGTGCCCACAGCACTGCATACAACTCACAAGCCTGTGCTGACCAACTAGCATTCAGCGGACCGAACTCCACTACTTCACTGGTCCTGCCATCTACTATGGCATATCCAGATTTCCTTTTCCCTTCTATGACCCTTGCTGACCCATCTACAAACCATTTTTCTTCCTCATCCAATTCCTCCTCTTCTAAGTCTGGTCTTATCTTTGGAGTTCTATTATCTCGGCACAATTGTGAACTGGTTCTTCCAGAGCTTCTCCAAATAAAAACTGGGCTGGATTTTGAGCAGTTGTCCTTAATTCTAACCCCAGTGAATTAATTAATATAGCCTTGTATTTCAGAAGCCTGGCATCTGTAAGCCATTTATCTGCCTTTTGTTGTAAAATACTCCTCACATTATGGGGTGTATACACTATTAATTGTGCTCCAAAAGTGACTTTCTTTGCCTCCTCTACCAATAGTGCCACTGCTACGATGGCTTGCAGGCAGGTTGGCCATCCTCTACTTACTGGGTCCAAAAGCTTTGACACATGCCACAGGTTTCTTAGTTCCTGCCCAATCCTGTGTCAGTACCCCATGAGCAGTATGATTATTAACATCCACAAATAGTTGAAATTGCCTCCTTAGATCTGGGAGGCTTAGCACTGGAGCTGTAATCAGTGTCTCTTTCAATTTCTCAAACCTCTTCTCATCCTGCTCTGTCCATTTTAATCTATCCATGGTGAGTTTTTCATATAGAAATTTCACCTTTTCACTGTATCCTTCAATCCACTGTCTACAGTATCCCAAAAGCCCCAATAACTGACTTCTCTCTTGGTTTGTGGGGGAGGTAATTCAATGATGCCCGCTACCCTTTCTGGATCTAATTTCTTTTTGCCTTTTGTAATCCAGTGTCCCAGGTATTTCACCTCAGGTTCTGTGAATTGAAGTTTGGATTTGGAAACTTTCAGTCCCTTGTTCCCTAAGAAATTCAGCAGTGCTATAGTACATGCTCTTACATCCTCTTCCTTTTGACCCACTATTAGTAGGTCATCTGTAGTCATGGTTCGTGCCTGCAATGTTTTGATTTCTCTAAAACTTTTCCCAGGCAGTTTTGTAAACAAGGGATATGTTTTTCTAACAGTATCCTGTTTTCTGCATTTCTCTCCCTAGGAGGGACTTCTCTTGATGTCCCTCTGACTTGACCAATGTGGTCCAAGGAGTTTGTCTTTCTTCCACCCCTTGGGTGGGTTCTTTGTAAAATAGTATAAAGGGAAGAGGTCTCGAGCAATAAACACAGATTGGAGTCATCTTCAGCCTTCTGAATCACGAGTCCGTGTCTTTCTTTCGTGTCCTATTGCGACAGTCATCCACATACTGTAAAATCTTAGTTCCCTCCTGTGGGGTGAATTGGCTTAATAATTGTTCTAAAGCCTGACAAAATAGATTTGGACTGTCCACAAATCCTTGGGGCAAAGATGTCCACCTGAGCTGTTGTTTCCTATGAGTTTCTGGGTCCTCCCATTGAAAGGCAAAATAATCTCGGCTACTCTCAGCTAAGGGGCAGGTCCAAAAGGCATCTTTCAGATCTATCACACTATACCAAGTGTCTTCAGGGGAGACCTGGTGAAGGAGAGTATAGGGATTAGCCACCACAGGAAAACGTGTTTTGGTCCTCTCATTTATGGCTCTGAGGTCCTGGACCAGCTTGTAACTCCTGTCTGATTTTTGGACTGCTAGGATAGGGGTGTTGTGCCTAGACATACAGGGTTCTAAGGTTCCCCTTTTTATAAGATCATCTATCACAGGCTTTAATCCTTTTCTTCCCTCCATGGAAATGGGGTATTGCTTAATTCTAATCGGGTCCTCCGGTCTTTCTATCTCAATATTAATGGATTCCATTTCCAACCTCCCCGCTTCTCCTGGGGTATGCCAGACATTTGAGTCTATTTTATTCTCATCCTGGATGGTTAATTTGTACAAGCTTACTACTAATTGGGAATCCTTGATGATCAAATTTATTCCAAGGGCTACCATAAGGTCTCTTCCTAATAAGTTATAATCTGCCTCTTCCACTATCAGCATATCCCTTAAACAAATCTTGGTATCTGATTCTATTTCTACATCTTTTATTACTGGGACCTGAAAGGGCTCACCCTTCGCCCCAATCACAGTCGTGGTTTCTTTGCTCTTTGTGTGCCCTAGGGGTAACTGCTTAAAGGTACTCCTTTCGACTCCAGAGTCCACAAGAAATTCTAGGGCTTCTCCCTGGGGTCCTACTTTCAACTTTATCAAGGGCTCTTTAGATGTTCTGGACCCCAAAATTAAAAGCCCCTGACACCCCTAATCCTCCTTAAACATCTTTTCATCCTTCAATCTCTTTCCACAATTTTTCTTCAAGTGGCCAATTCCCTTGCAATAGAAACAAGAGGGGAGTTCTTTCTGATTGCTAAGTCTTCTTCTCAAGGAGGGTGACTGTTCTCTCCTAGCACTGTTCTTTCCTGGTTTCTCAGAATCGCGGGAGCGTTCTTGTTTTTGTGCTTCCCTGACTGCTGCTACCAGTACCCTCGCTTGCGTCTTCTGCTGTTCTTCCTCTCTTCTCATATAAACCTTTTGGGCCTCCCTGAGCAGTTCCTGCAACCCTTTCTCCTGCCAATTATCTATCTTCTCTAGCTTTCTCCTGATGTCTTCCCATGATTTGGCTACAAATTGGGTTTTCAACAATACCTCTCCTATAGGAGAATTAGGGTCTGTTCCTGAGTATACCTGTAAACTCTTTCTTGACCTATCTAGCCATTAGGAGGGTGTTTCATCCTTTTTCTGGCATTCTCCAAATACCTTACTGATGTTCTGTCCCCTTGGTACTGCTTCCCTGATCCCTTGGATCACTATGTTCCTTAAATCTATCATGCTTTGTCAACCTTCCCCTGTCTGAGCACTCCAGCCTGGTCTCTGGCTTGGCTACTTCTGTTCCCCTGGCGCTCCTTGTGGATTCCGCTGCTCCCATTCCCGCATTCCAGCTTGTCTGATCATCTCTCTTTCCTCGTTGTTAAATAGCGATCTTAACATCGCCATGATATCATCATACAAGTAGATACTCGTGCCTAAGAATTCATCTAGTCTGTCAGAGACCCCCAGAGGATCATCCATCAATTTCCCCATCTCCGTTTTGAAAGCCCTCACGTCTGCAGTATTAATCAGTACATTCACGTATCCGATAACACCTGGGGCGGTCGGCACTTCCCTTAAGGGGAGGAGGTTGTGCCTATTCTCCTCGTATTCACTATCTTCCTCTGCTACCTTTTTCAATTTTCACCACGTTCTCCTGGCTGGTGGGGTAGAGATCGCTTTTTGCAAGCTTTTGTTTGCCTGGGGGCAGTGGTTGAGAGAGAATGCCGAGTCCAGCACTGGTGGTAGGTATTCTAGGGTCTGGGTGACTTGGGGTGGTGGAGGCAGTGGAGCTATCTGAGGGGGTTGTGATCTGGGGGTTGGTTCTAGCGGAGGCGGTAATCCTGCCTGTGGGGTCAGCTGCTCTAGCAGAGGTGCCGAAGCCTCCACGGGGGGGGGGGGCTTGGAAGGTCTGCAAGGGTTGAGGCAGAGGTACAGGGAGCATCGGTGGGGGAACCTGAACTTGAGCTGGCTGGGGAAAGGGATTCAGATACGGGGGTGAGAGGTTGTCTAAGGGTTCCCACATATCGCCCTGGGTTCCGGCGGGATTTCCAATTTTCATTGGGTAGATTCTAATGTCTGCCCTTTCCACATCCTAGCATATTCATACTCCTCCTCCTCCCATGTTAGCTTACTTCCTACATAGATGGTCAAAGCTCTACAGACCCATTTCTTGAATGTACCAAATATGGGCCAAATTACATACTCCCTTATCTCTTCTCCTCCCCAGACTTCTACACAATAATGGACCATCTTCTCCTTGGACTTCTTCCTCCTTATAGGGCATTCTTCCCAATGTTCTAGCATCCATCCCAGTAGACTATCCCGTGGGATCTTGGGTATGCCACCTCCTGACTTTCTTGCAGATTTTTCTGAGGTTTTCCCTTGGATTTTACTCTTTGTGTGTCCCATTTTTCTGAGAAAAAAAATCTACTGCAATTTGTACCTGCTCTTGCTCAACTCTCCTGATTTTTGAGCTAAATCCCAATTGATCTCCTACACAAATGCCTAAATTTCAACTGGTACCGTGTTCTGTCTAATTTTCTTTGATATTACCAGACTACTAACCTAACAGGGGACCGACCAGTGAGGTTTTCTCTGGTAATGAGCTGTCTATTCCTTTTCCTGATCTTTTCTGGACCTCTCCTGGGTCCTAGACTAAAAGGCTTACCAGTTCTTGAACTCCAACAATGTCCCTTTCCTTTTAGCCAACTGTACCTCCACACGCTTCCCCTTTAACTGACCGCTTCCCTCATGGGAGAAGGGAATTGCGGTTGCAGGGCCCACACTTGCTTCATGATAGTATCACGTCTCATTCACACATGATCATAACCGCTCAACCACACAGTACTTACGGATCCTTTTCCTGCGTGGATTCTTTGTGCATGTCGAGTTTTATGAGTGAGAGTTTGTGCCGCGGCTCTGAAGACCACTCACCTGGGTCTTCCCTGAGTCCTCAGAGAGCTCCTGAGCTAGCCCTTTCCCTGTTTTGATTGTGGCTTTTTATCTTGATTTGGTTCGGTGTTTGATTGGTTCCACAGGATCTCCCCATTCTACTGGGTCGCTGAATCAGCGGGGTGCCCCCCGTACGGAAAAAGTGATCCTCAAATCCCAAAT
The DNA here is from genome assembly GCA_027886175.1 of Phylloscopus collybita. Classification (NCBI taxonomy): domain Eukaryota; kingdom Metazoa; phylum Chordata; class Aves; order Passeriformes; family Phylloscopidae; genus Phylloscopus; species Phylloscopus collybita. The sequence goes on from JAJNNQ010000057.1 coordinate 9,927,061, forward strand.
CAAATCACGTCGGGGTCACCAGAATTGTTATAAATGAAATCAGCCAATTTATCAATAAAAGATTTATTGAAAAATTGAAATAGAAAAGTCCAAGAAAGCCACAAGCAAAAGTCAGTGCCGAGCCCGGGGTTGACACTGGGTGAACCTTAGATTTGGCCTCTATTGCACCGAGTCCCTCACAGTTCACAAAGTCCACCTTGTGCAGCCAGTTTTTATAATTTTTGGCTATACAGTAGGTTGCCTCAGTCTTTTGTCTTCTTTGTATTAGATACATATTCATGTATCCTCATTTCCTGCCGGTCTGTTGAGTAGATTTCCGAGAAGGAAGACACCCATGATAGGATTTATGGGAACCCTGTATTGGGATGCACTGCCTTGATGATGTAGATAAGATTCATATCTGGTGTTAAGCACTGGGTCGTTGGCAGACCTATCTGCTGCAAAGGCCCATCTCCTCTTGGTGCTGTCCTTCTTTCTTTTGCTAATGTTGTTTTCCTGAGGCGCTGGCAGAGGTTTCACAATTCCTGGGTGTCTTTAGTTTCTGAAGCCTACATGACTTTATACCATATATATTTACGATAAAACTCAATTATTTTACAACATATATTACAGCCTCTGTTCGATGTAGCCTCTCAAGGCATTAATACAATTACAGCATTTTTGTTCAAATGCTGTTTCAGATGTCATTATGTTCATGCTAATCCCGCCTAACTACATGTACAGTATGTGTTAACAAAATGTTACTAAAATGAAGCCTGGAGTTATCAATGAAATATTTTACTTTTTTAATCAGAGGAGACAGAAAAAGAAGCTTTTGTTTGCATTTGCCTTCTTTTCCAGTTGCGAAGCAGTCAATAAATATCCCATGGGTCAGAGAAGCATAGAGACTACCTTGATGGAGGCCATTTTTAGCATATTTCTTACAGGACTAATAATTTGCTTTAGTTTTCGCTATTCATCCCAGGGAGGCTCTAAAGTTTAAATTCTTTTGTATTGAAACTAGAATTTGAAGATTTTCTTCATATGATAATTGTATGAGTATCTGGTAATGCCATTCTTCAGCAACTGCATTGATATCACAAGCAGTGCCCTCCCACCTCCTTACAAAGGTCATCTTTCCCTTTTCCCCTTCACAGTAACAGCATCCAGAAACTCTGAGCATCCACACTGGTAAGGTGACATCTTCAAGCACATACTGGAGTTTAGAGTAGTGTTTGAGAGCTTCCCTCCTTTGTGTTCTCAACACATCTATGAGCTAATCTGAGGCAATGTTGCCTTCTGCATCCCATAGCACAAACAGCAGCTGTATATCAGTATCTGACAGACCGAAAAACTGAAGAGAAGGATAGAGTTTGATGTTCTCTTATCAGAATGTAGCAATTATGGAGCTAGCAACTGTAACAGCACTGGGCAATGCCCCTAGAGTCCATAGACCTGTGGCACCTCCCAGAAATGAAGATCTGGAGAACTGCAAGCAAGAACTGCAAGGGAGAACTTAAAAGACTGTATGGTGATTAGACTGGGTGGCACTAAGAAAATAGTCCCTGATGACTGATTAATATAAATTTAGATAATTTACAGGTTCAAATAATGAAAATTTAGCCAATTTTTGCATGAACAGATTTCCTCCTAACTTTTCTGCTATCAGGTTTAGCTAGCCAAAGAAAATCACAGTTGAACTTCAAGTATAAATAATCAACAAATTGAGTTAGTTGAACAAAAATGGCAAAACTTTGTGCCATCAACAATACATTTAATTTTAAACTACACTTGTTTTGGTTTGCTCTTATTCTTCAAGGAAGGGGTGCTGCCATGCACATGTATTAATCAAAGTAATTAAAAATGTTTTTAAGGCTGTTTGAGTGAACTGGGTTAAGCTCCTGCAAAAACTTCAAAGTTAAACAGATAGTACTGTGATTTTCCTTCCAAAGAAGTGATAGATCTGCTGCTTCACAAAATCAGTTAGCATTGGAAGGGACCTCTGGGAGATCATCCAGTCCAATCCCCCTGACAAGACAGGATCACCTGGAGCAGGTGACACAGGAAGATCTCCAGAGCGGGAGACTCCATGACCTCACTGGGCAGCTGTTCCAGGGTTCTGATACCCTCAGTGCAGTTTTCTTTCATGTTGAGGTGGAACTTCTTGTATTTTAGTTTATGACCATTGCTCCTCATCCTGTCACTGGGCACCACTGAAAAGACTCTAGCACCACTGCCTTGGCACCTGGCTTTGGGATATCTACATGCATTAGTGAGACTGTGGTAATGTGCTTTTTCCTGATTTTAGTCCCTCAAATAGTTTATTCTGTACCCCCCCCCTTCCGTGTATAGTTGGTTTAGTCCTAACTGCATTCCTTTATGCAGCTGTCACTCACCCCTTGGATTCACCCTTTGTTCCAAGTCACTCCTCCTACCCCCCTGTCAATCCTACTCTGTGCCAGTCCCACCCACTTTGGAAATCCCCTCATCTTCAGCACCCCAGTGGAAGGTTCAAGTTACTCCCCACCCTGTACCCTCCCCTGAGACCTCCCCTGTTTATAAATCACTGTAAGCCTGGTATCAGGTGTCTTTGCCTCTGCTCTTCCATAAAGTACTCTTTGAGTTTCTGTTAATAAATTCGATCCTCAGAGTTGGCAAGCAGAGCCCATCTCGTTTTTCCTACCCCGATCGTCTTGTGGGTGCCAAGGACACTCAGGAACTCCAGGAAAAGTGTCACGGCCCTCTTTTCTCGCGGTCCTAGACTGGATCGCGACATGAGATCCCCCTCTCATTCTTCTCTTATTTAGACTGAACAGCCCCAGCTTCCATATCTCTCCTCGTAAGAGATACTCCAGACATCTAATCTGTGTGATGATTACTATCTCCAGTAGCTCTTATCTCGTGCTGAGGAGCCCAGAACTGGACACAGCACTCCACATTGGGCCTCAATCCTTCGGGATGAGGCGTAACCGGCAAAGAAAGCTCTACCCCGCCTTTCCCACGGCCCACTCCCGCTATTTTCCCGCCGCTCGCGGTCCCCGGGCCGCTCCCTGCTCTTGGCAGACGGGACTCTGCGGCCCCGGTGTCCCCCGTTCCCTCTGGACCTCCCTGTCCCCCAGCCGCGGCGGGAGCTTCGCGCCGGCCCCAGACGCCCCCTACCGGGCTCGGCGCTGCCGCCGCCGCATCCGTGGCTCCGTCCGGCGGGTGACGTAAAGCTATAAAGGCCCGCAGCGCCTTTGTTCACTTCTATTGCGCAGTTGCAGATCGGTACGGGTGCAGGTGAGCGTGGCTGCGGGCTGGGGCTCTGCGGGCGGCACCGTGGGGCGCTGCGGGGACTCGCAGCGAAAGGTCCGCGGGGTGGGGGCCGCGTGGCGCGCCGCTCGCGGCGCAGTGGAGGCACGGCGGAGCCAGGTCCGACCCGTAATCCCTCCCTGCCCGGCTCCGGTTAGCACGGCGGGACCTGCACGGTTGCGGTGGAGCCAGGAGGGTCACGGCGGTGTGAGATGCGGTGTCCGCCATTTTAGGTGTGGGGGTTCCTCAGCATCCCGGGGGAGGGTGAGGGGGGCACGGCGGGAGCGCCGCGCCGATTTGTCCGGACGGGACTGAGTCGCGCGGTGGATTAGCGCCGAGGAGGCCGCCGGGCGCGGGGATAGAGCGGAGCTGCTGCCAGAGGTGGTCGCCATTTTGTGGCGTTGCCTGAGCCCGCGGAGGGTCCGACGCTGCTCCCTGTGCCCCGGAGAGCGGCTGAACCTGGGCCCCGTGCGACCCGGCCCGGCCCCGCCGCGGCTCCCCCGGGGGTGCTTTGTCCGCGCTCGCGTGTGTGCCGGAGCTGGCGCGGACCTTCCCGCCATCGCGCTGGAGACACGCGGTCAGCGCTTGTCCACAGGCGCCGGGCGGCCTGCCAGGCACGGAGAGGTTTGGCTTTGTCTTCGGCTCTTGGGCTTTTTTCTTTTTTTACCCTTCCGCCCCCGCGGCTGTAGCTGTGACATTGCTGTGTACAACTGCAGTGGTGGTCTGGTGTCTGTTCAGTCACATGTTGTATAGGCCAGGACTTCAGTATAGGCTCCATCTACTTTAAATAATACAAAGAATGAGCTTAATTTAGAAGTATTGATCGAAGATGCTTTGAAGAGTTAATAATTTTGTATTACTACGAAATTTTAAGTAAATTACTTAAAACGTCCAGGACTTAAAGGAAAGGTGTGCTAGGATTGCCATCCCGAGCAAAAAGAACAGCACTTCTGGAAGAGTTTTCGCATTCACCAATATTGCTTCATTTTAACAGGGCTTTGTTCCTCTATTCAAAGTTCTATTTAATATCATTTAAATACACTATAACATGAAGAAATAACTGTTAATACTCCTTCCAGTTGCTTCCATTACAAAAAATTGTAATTACTTAATTTTTTTATACCTCGTATTTCTTACCTAACATCTTTCTGAAGAAAATTTGCTTGTACTTTTGAGGACAGAAATAATTTATATACTATGAAGTAGTCTGATGTTTTGTTAATAATGGCCTCATTCTTTTTAGTAGGTCATTTACAGAACCAAAATGGTCGAAGCAGATCGTCCTGGGAAGCTGTTCATAGGGGGCCTGAACACAGAGACTAATGAGAAAGCCCTTGAGGCTGTATTCGGCAAATATGGACGCATTGTGGAAGGTAAAGAGAACTTTTAAGATGATAGTAAAAACAAACAACAACATAGCTGTGATGACTTTTTTTGGCGTTGATCATCTGAAATGATGGCACTTACATGTCCTCTAAGAAGTTCTGAGCTTAAAAGGTTGAATAAAGGTTAAGTGTTCTTTACAGGGAATTACAGAGATGGTTGATGTGACTTTGTTTCTGCAGTCCTTTTGATGAAAGATCGGGAAACAAACAAGTCCAGAGGATTTGCGTTCGTCACATTTGAGAGTCCAGCAGATGCAAAAGATGCTGCCAGAGATATGAATGGAAAGGTAGGAATTAAGATCACTTATATGTTGCATTTGATACTGATCAGGACAATTAATCGTTGGGGTAAATCAACTGGTAATAAAATTTGGAAAGAGAATGGATTAGAATATTGTGCAGACAAGTTGTAACTTTAAATTTGACAAAATTTCTCTGTCTCCATGAAGCTGAAATCTGTTTCTCCTGTTCATGGATTTGACAATAGAAAATGAAGTCTGGCTGGCAGTCAGCTACACTCTCTTTTCTTATTGTTCCTTAATCAGTGATGGAGGACTTTTCAGCCATCAGCTCTTCATTCTTGCATGTTTCAATAGTGATTTTTGGGTTGGATTTTTCTTTTTGATCGTATTTGAATGCAGTACTGTGTAAATTACACTTCAGGGAAGTGACTTATCCTGAAGATTATTTACAGTTCCCTTAACATGGGTTGACTGTGACTTCCCTTGAGTGCTGGAGCATTGATGAGGTATCTGGTATTCTGTTGATAATCTCTGACATTTGTGACTTGCATCATTGATCTGCTTGGTGTGTGTGAGGGGCATCTTCCCAGTTAATGTGCAATGGCTTTGCAGTTAGCCGGCAACCTAATTTTTTAATTTACACTCTAAAATGCAATGGTCTAGCTTTAAGAGAAATAAGAAGTGTAATGTTTTTAAAAATAAAAATGCAGGAATTTGCAGCACAAGTTCAAAGATAATACTAGGATAGTTTGTCAAAGAATTGTAGGCTGCTGTAATCTGAATCTATTGTGGCACGTGTTTGAAAAAGTAGATGTAATTCGGCAATTTTTTGGTCAATAGCTGCTTATCTACATAGAGGTGCTGTCTCTTCAGGCAGTGAAAGGCATCTTAGATCACTTGAATTGCAGACACTGGTTTTCCATGCATTGTCTCAATGGTTGTGTTGAGGTCACACTGCACTGGCCTTGTAAGCAGTGTCTCTTGAGAGGCCATTCAAGTAAAGTGAAGAAACATCAAGTGATTGTGATTATTCGATGCTTGGGACTTTGATATGTTTGCCTTGTTAGTATAAGAAGTTGAAGTGAAAGAAAAAGTCAGTTATTGCAGTCAGTAAGTAAAGCAACTTTAGGAATAAGACAATGAGCTTGGTGTAGTGTTCATGAACACAAATAGTAAAACCTCTTTGTGTTACAGCAGGCTATGTGTTATAGAAGGGTAGTGGGTTTTCTACTCCGTATACTGATGTTTCTGGGTGCTTCATGACAACCTTATCACAATTAGGGTTACTTTCTCTGAAGACTTTCTTTTTAAACAAGCTAGTAGTCTTGTCAAGGCAGAGAGTGGCAAATTCAGATGATGTTCTTTCTATACCAGCCTAAACATCTGTCAATGTGCTCCTTTTATTGAATTTTATTTTTCCACTGTAGTTTGCCACAGTTCTGAAGACTTATTTACTGCCGTGCTTAAATACTTTATTTTCTCTGAAATGGTCATTGAACCCTCGCATAAGATAATTTCAAGGACCAATAGGTAATTGTCAGACTGAAAGGAACTCAGTCACTAATCTGCATATTTGTGGAGTGCAGCTTGCAAATCAAAATCCCTCTGAAAATAATCACCAACTGTTCTACATCTTGTATGTTGTGGCATGTGTTTGGTCACATTGGAAACATTTGGGAGAGTACTGCTTGGTAAAATAAGACAATGTTTGTGGCTGAAGTTATGTCTACTTGTTCTGGAATACACAATCTGCATTACTGTCAAGAAATGCTAGAAAGGATGGCCTTGTGGATCATCGTTCTCATGGGTTTGTCTTCACTATAAATCTAGAAGTACCTTCATCTGCTTTGAAATTAGAACAGCAAGTAGTGTACGAAAAGAACATTCTCAAATGGGATTTGGCCTAGAATGTCCTCTGGTCCAACTTGCTTTGACCATGGATATGAAAGCTATTCATGAGGTGGTCTCTCATTCTCATCTTCAGAAAGCCTGAACAACAGGTACTGCTTGTATTCCAAAAAGACTGCATTTGAGATCTGAGGAAGAGCAGTGTTTGAGGCCTGATGTGAGAAGAGGTAATTGTTATAAATCACAACTTGAAGGTTTCTTTGTCCATTTGGAAAAGATGGATTGGAGCATTCTCGAGATTTTGGTGCACTTGAGAAACAGCAGCAGAAGCACTGTGCACGCTGCAGTTCGAGCAGTCTGTAAGGAGTTGGGTGATCTGTCTGGCTGGGGGAAGAGTTCTGCATTGCCTGTCTCTTGCTCATTCTGTCATCCCAAAGGAATTTGAAGTTGTAGCCAGTAGAAGAGGCTGACTCCAATAGATTCTGCAATAATGAATTTGCATTTGATATTTTTATTTTGCAAATGTTTATGAAAATATATCCAGACTTTTGCACCAATTTGGGTGAGGGGTAATATGCAAGCAACTATATTTCACTTTATATTGGGACAAGCATAGACTAGTCAAAGCTTGCTTGTTGAAGATAAGTTTGTCCTGCAGAAAGAGATCAGGAGATTATTTTAGAGTTGGGATGGAGATTTCTCAATTCAATTACTTTGTCTACTAAATCGAATCAATTCTATCGTGTCCGAGCAGTGCAAAAGAAATGTAGAAGTACTTCGTAGCAGCTTACCAGCCTTCCTTAAGAAGAATCTTAATTCATGGCAGTCAAGTCTGCATCCTGATGCCACAAAATGCACATGCTTACCTGGACATAAATGTGGATACTCCTAGGTCTGTAGTGGTTGTTTGGTGCACTGGGCTGTTCTCACGATATTCTGATTCTATGTCCTTAAGATGAAATGGATAATTAAAGAGAGGATATGACCTTAGGCAAAAGATCAGGACAAACCAAAGATTTAATTACAGAGTAGACCTGCCAAGCCAGCTGGTCTGTGTTAAGAAGATGAAAGCAGATGCTACAATCCCTACACTGCAAACTGTACTCAGCACTACAGAAGGTTGTTTTACTCTAATTGACAGAAAGTGCTTCCTGTTCTTTGTGAAGAAGTGATACAATGTACAGAAGCTTGGCCTCTTAAGAAATGGATCTTCATTTCTTGGATATATATGGCAAAAGGAAACTCACTTAATGTGCCATCAAGGAATGTGGAGAAATGGAGTCATTGCAGCATCAACAGTGAAGTGATCCATTGAAGAGGAAAGCCCTGTGTGGTGTTAGGACCAGCTTCATGCAAGTTATTGTAACAGTTTCTTTGAAATACTTGATTTCTTGCCCCGCTCCCAAAATAATGCAAATTTCATTCATCTTTTTTGTTGAAATGTGGAAGTTTGCAGGCTAGTTCTCTAATTGTGTTTGGTTAAAGTTCCCTGGCTCACGTTACAAATCTGTACAGGTTATTCGTTCCACATGTAGGAGACTTTGATTGCCAAACTATTACTGTCTTAAATTACTTGTAGCTTAAATGATTTCCATGCTTTTTAGCACCAGGGTGACTTCACTTTCTGATGCTCATATCATATTAAAAATTCTTCTATAACACTCTGAATCAAGGTTATAAAAACAAACTAATGAGTGTTCATGTTGACAGCTCGTGCTCTGAGCTCATTGAAAAAACTTCCTTATTCTGAGATAGGTTGTATGACTTTTATGTTTGGTGAGATAAGAGCTTTCTTTGAGCTAAGAAACCATAAAATGTCCCCTCTGCTTTGAAATAGGACTAACTGACAAATATTCTGGTTAGCAAAAATGTTCTTGTACCTAGTGAAAGGTCTTTCTGGACCTATAGAATAGCTTTAAGACTGCTTGTGTAAAGCAGTCTGCAAAGAAACTATTTTTTGCCAAGGTAAGATGCGTAAGTGCAAGGCAGAAGAAAATAGGAGGAGAAATTACAAGGAAAACTACCTCCTACATAACAGAAATGAAAGAACTTAAACCTAGCATCCACGTTTTCAGAACCCATGCTAGCAGAAGGGGACAGTGTTTGCTTTCTAAACTTAAAAAATCTGTCAAGAATCTTCCATGAAATTGAGGACAGCAGTGGCTATAGCAAAGCTTAAGGCTTCAAGCCCACTGTTCCTGCTTGAGAAGGATGAAACTGAGAGATTAATTATGATGGTAAATCAATATGATGCAAACTGAGAAGTTCCAGTCATTAGAGTGATTAATGCTCACTCTTGGGATGTTTCAGTTTGTCATGTCAAAAGGCTTCTAGAGAAACCTTCCATAAGTAAAATATTTCATGAAGTCAAAGCCAAGATCAATATGATTTTGTTGGTGTTTCTTACTTTTTTCCCCTCACAATAGATCGAATTGGACCTGTGTATGTACACACAGGTTTTCAAACAATCACTACAACTCTATGAGGTGGCAAAATACATGCACTACTACAGTGAATTTTCAGAGCTACATTTTGATAGAGAACAAAGAATATTCAGTACTTCAATAAAATACTATTAGCAGTACAGATTAAGACATTACTAGCAGTCTAGCAGTCATGTTTGTATTCACTTACTGCAGCAAAGAAGTGCAATGAACAACACTTTCTGCCTGATAATTAATTAGTTGTCATAGCAGAGTTAAATATTTAATTCCTAAAAAAGGCAAATAAACCATGTTTGCCAGGATAGGCATGCAGTAACCTAATTTTAGCAGAGCGTGTGATCTTGGTTCTGCTATAATATCCAAACATGGTGTCTAAAGATCATACAAAAATTTGATTAACTAGGTTGAATTACTCAACATGTTACTCTGCTCATGTTTAAAGTATATTAGTTGGCTGCAGAATTCCTGGTATTGCAGGTCTATATTCCAGAAAAAGCTTCTACTTTTTTCATAGCACAGAAAAAAATACAACAACACAACAGAACCCACAAACAAAAATACCCCAACCACAAAGCACCTTCCCTGTGGAAAAGCAAGTAATAGAGTAAATTGTGACAGTCACCTTGATTGAAAACCCAGCTTGAAACACTAGAAAAAAGGGGTGAATTGTCATGCTTAGTCTGCTGTGTAGATGCTGAAATAACTTCTAAATACTTCAGCGATCACCATTTTATCAGGATGTCAAGAAAATGTGCTAAATGGCCTCCCCATTGCCAGAAATCCTGACTGAAGCTAAGTTGCCTTCAGCTTAATCTTGTAACTACAGGTGCACTCCTAGTATGGTACAAAAGTACGTGGCAATTGAAAGTAAATTGTAGATCATATATCATGTTTCATTTACAGAGTAAATGACGTGGGGCTGCCATAATCATTGGACACTTGTGTTTTCACTGAAAGTTCTTTCTGATACTGCTCTGTGGTTTTTTTGCCATCAATACCACAAGAATGAAGTACCGTAGAAATTGAAATTAGGCCCAACATGCTGCTGAGTACTTGGGGACTAGTACTGAAGACCGAAATCAGTTCTAGAGTTGCTTTAACTTATAAAATGGAAGCCCTATAATGGTGAAGCAAGAGGGGCTTGATTTAAGAAATACAAACATGACTGAGCAGTAAGTAAAGCAGCTTCTTCTTTAGTCATTAGATGGGAAGGCAATTAAAGTGGAACAAGCAACCAAGCCATCCTTTGAAAGTGGTGGTAGGCGTGGGCCGCCACCCCCTCCCCGAAGCAGAGGTCCTCCCAGGGGCCTTAGAGGTGCAAGAGGCGGAAGTGGCGCGAGAGGACCACCTTCAAGAGGGAGTCACTTGGGTATGTATTGACCTCTCTCATTATACACTTCGACAACACAAGACAATCCCATTGGAAGATGACAATAATACTACTGGAAAAAAAAAGTCAAACACGTGAATAGTGCACTCCTTGTTCTTTATTAAAATGATGAAACATGATCTCAGCAGTTTAGTCAAATTTTTGATTAGGCAAGTACACCTTAAAAGGCTTTCAAATGTGAAGATTCCTTTCTACAACTAATACTCCACTTGACTTGCCTGTGAAACAAAAGCAGAACTCCTCCCATGCACGTGAGAAAGGAAGCTTTCTGGTATTCAAGTTGAAAAACTACTTCTCTACCACCAGGGAAAGGGAACTGTCTTTCATTCTTAAAAGCAAGAGGTCTAAACTGAGAAAACTGTAGGGCTGATCCTTCCAGATCAGTGAGAGTTAGGGCAGCTAAACCTTGTTTGTTGAGTTAAAGCTTTCTAAAGCGTAAAGATAGTGCATTACTTGATACTGGATATTCATTAAGATACAGGTATTTATTCAGACTTTTCAGTATCAAAACAAAACTCACTTAAAAAAACTAGCAAGCAGAAGCTGAGGTGTAACAGTAAAAGCTGTAATGCAGAAAAAAACACCCCTGGAAATAGTGAAACTTCTGTCTTGAAGAGTCTGTATAGTAGGTTCTGCAGACTCAGTAGTACTTCTGTTCCCTCTCTGTAGGCTCTTCTCTAGTACATCTTCCCAGGTGGCTCTTGTCTTCTGAGAACAATAACTTGTTAAGCATTTAAGCTGTGACTGATTATGTATATCAGCTGTCTTTTTCCCTTGTGTCATACCCTGTAGCTTTTGGATAAGTTCTAAAAGACAGTTCTTGACCAGAATTTAGGCTGTGGAAAGTTTGGCTCTCAGTTCTGCCAGTAGCATTTAATAGTGGCTAGAAGACAAGAGAAGGCTTTGAGGTCTAGTTTTGGAGGTTTACTGTTGATCATGTAGTGGTAATGGCACCTTTAGGTTGTCATAGTTCAGGCTTTAGGATAATGCAAGTGAGTATCACAAAAATAATAATTGGTTAATGGCTTATCATTCTAGGGTCTTCTCGAGGGCCACTTCCCATGAAGAGAGGTCCACCTCCACGAAGTGGAGGCCCTCCACCTAAAAGATCTGCACCTTCAGGACCAGTGCGTAGCAGTAGTATGGGAGGAAGAGGTAAGGACTTCCTGACTAAATTAATTGCTTGGTCAGCTGTAGCACCTTAGTCTTCCCTTAAGAACTGGTGCAAGTTGTTGATTCTAACTTCAGTCTGTTGTGGGATAGTGTGTTGTTTTTCTAATCTTTGGTTCCTTTCATACCAATATAATTTCATAGCTGTTGGGAACAATTTGGTGCAATTTGAATATGTTTCTTCTAGTGCTGCTTTAAAACTCTACAAGCAGAAATGTAAAGTGTTCTAAATGTAGGCTCCAGAGATACTACTAAATTGTTTTAAACTATTTACTAGCACTTGCCTTGAGTGTTCTGCATGGCTAAATGCTAATTAAATGGACTGTTTCTCTGAAGCTCCTGTGTCACGTGGAAGAGATGGTTACGGGGGTCCTCCGCGCAGAGAGCCAATGCCATCCCGGAGAGATGTCTACATGTCTCCAAGAGATGATGGCTATAGCAGTAAAGACGGGTAAATTCTTACACTGTTTTATTTTAGTGAAATACTTTTTGTTTGGAGAAGGATCTTGATTCCAGACCTTCTGTGTGTGGTAGAACATATGGCTAACATCTCAGTTTTTGTTCTTCATAGTTATTCAAGCAGGGATTATCCCAGTTCCAGGGATACTCGGGACTATGCACCACCTCCCCGAGACTACGCGTATCGTGATTATGGTCATTCCAGTTCACGTGATGAATACCCCTCCAGGGGATATAGGTACCTACTGTTGGAGTTTTCTCCCTGTCACTTTATTCTTGCTGTGATGTTAGTGATTTGTACTAAGTCTTAGTAGTCTTTCCTCCTATAGCGATCGTGATGGATACGGTGGTGGACGTGACAGAGACTACTCAGATCATCCAAGTGGAGGCTCCTACAGAGATTCATATGAGAGTTATGGTAAGAATCCATTTTGAGGATCATATAAATGTACAGGTGTCATAAAATCTGACTTTGACTAGGTTGCTTGTGTTTTAGGGGGGAATGGCACACTTTTTTTCCCCTACAGTGAAAGTGCAGTAGTTGGTTATCATTTGATCATCTTGTTAAATAAGCTATAAGCTAAAGAAGCAAAGTCTACAGTTCAGAATGACAGCTGTCTCTGGAAAATATGGCTGAGTTTCTTCTCTAAAATAACAAGCTGTTCTGGAATACCCAGTTAAAGAGCCTGCCTGAATAAACAAACACCGTCTTCATTCCCTCAGAGTCTTTAAATCCACTCACTACCTGATACGCAATCCCCACTTAAAATACCATAAGTGTGACAGATTATATTAAGACCATCTCGATACATATAAAAGAGTAGCGGTAAACATTTTAATACAGCAATTCTGTAAATTCAGATTTGAAATTGTTCTATATAACTTATGGTGTTGCCATATTACCTGACCATTGACCCTGCAGGTAACTCACGTAGTGCTCCACCTGCTCGAGGGCCCCCGCCATCATATGGTGGAAGCAGTCGCTATGATGATTACGGCAGTACACGAGATGGATATGGAAGCCGAGAAAGTTACTCAAGCAGCAGAAGTGATGTCTACTCAAGTGGCCGTGATCGTGTTGGAAGACAAGACAGGGGTCTTCCCCCATCCATGGAAAGGGGCTATCCACCTCCTCGGGATTCTTACAGTAGTTCAAGCCGCGGGGCACCCAGAGGTGGTGGCCGTGGTGGAAGCAGATCTGATAGAGGTGGAGGCAGAAGCAGATACTAAAAACACTCTTAAACTTTTGGACCAAGACAGATTATTTCTCAAATGTGGAAGCTGTTCTATCTTTACTACCAGAGGACTACTAAAAGGAAAAGTTGTTCTTAACCTTTTTTTATTGTTGCCTGTTAAGTTTTCCCCTCCATGACTTTTATGCTTTTGTGAGGAAAAGTTAAAACAATGTTTAATATCATTTCAAAATTGTTAACATTTCTTTCAGAAAGCAGATGTTAAATGTATGAGCTTGAGCTGTGTACTAGTGTTGTAGTTTTCAAAGTAAAGTTTCCCTGAAATGCCACACTTCCATCTGATTTTCGTCATGAATGGAACAAGCTGTTCTTAAGATCTTCCTCACAACATCCAACCATCTAACATGGAGATGAATTGTTCTACATATTCAGCATCTCATTCTGAAAGTATTGCTTGTGATTTGGAGGGTGGTGGGGATGATTCCACATAAAGCTCAGTTGTGCCTAGAATTTGAAGTCACAGTATTACCAGTAAAAAATGCCTTCAGATCCTTGTTTAAAGAAAAACAGAGGATTTCATTCACTTAAGCCGAAAAAGCAAGTGGCTAATACTATATTCTGCCTTCCTACTGTTTCATGGGGAGTTTAAAAAGATCTCCCCTGCAAAAAAAGTGTTCATGTAAGTCAGCTATAAAATACTGTTAAAAAAACAACAAACCACAAACCACTGAGCAATTCCATCAAAGAAGCTGCAAAACAATACTTACTCATACTGTTTCAAATTTTTGCAACTCTGTAGTGTTTCACTTTTAAAGGAACATCTTTGATTCCAATGCAGAAAATAAGATAAGCAAAGAAGTCTTTCTCTCCAACTTCTCAAAGGCTTATGGCTTCCTAAAATAAGTGAATCTTTCAGCATTCCCCAGCTGATTAAGAGCATCAAATACCTGTGAAACAGCAAAGATGGTAAGCAAAGCAAACTAGTTTTTCAGTCTAAGTCAAAATTAAAACAAGGTTACATTCTTCTAGAACAGTTAGACAAGCTGCATGTCATGGCAATGGAAGTGCTGTCTAGATTAAAGAAAAGGAAAACAAATTCCCCAATGCAACAATTCTTGGATAAAAAGCATTTATGGCACCAGTTTTGAAACTAAAGCTGTAATGCAGCTTACTGTAGACAGAATATTGCCATGTAGGGTGGGGAGGGGGGTATTTTGTAACCAGTATCTCTCAGTGAAGATGCTTAAAGAGGCTGCATATACAGCATATTAACAAAATTAAAGCCTTGTGAAATCAGGAATTGGTTTAGATTGACAAATATCAGCTCAACTATTGGGAGTTGGAAGCAAGAAATGCAAACTTGACATTTAGTTGGATGCCTAACTCTGTTTGACACTGCGTTGCAGGGATACCCAGTACATGTGGCAGAGCCTGTGGCAAGTTATAACTTGGGTAAAGCCATGAAGTTCAAAAGATACTCTTGAAAATAGTAAACATGAAGACCTCCAACTAAAAAAAAAAAACCAAACTGCAAACTCAAAACCTCTGTACTACTGTTTAGTCCTCAGTAAATTTTGTCATTCAACTTATGGATTTAACATGGCAGTGCACCACTGAAAAGGAATGAGAATCCATAAGCCATGCAACCTTCTCTCTAAGCCATTCCAGTCCGTTCTAAGGCAGTAAATCCTCCACCATTTAAAGTAGTAAAAACTTGGAACAGAATAATCTGCAAACCAAACTTACGCCATTGTTTTGAAATGGGGGCAATCAATTACTGTAGGTTAACTTGTGCTGTAAAATGTATTTTTCTCAATTTGTTGTATCTTCTCTAAATTGCAGGGGGATAACTTCTAGAAGATACCATTGAAATAATGCTGGTTCATCTGTGTTGATGGCAGACATGAATGGTGCCTATACCAATACGTAAGGTAAATATTACAGCACTGTAATAGCTGCAAGGAAGTTTCCTGGTCACTGTGTTTGTAGGTTTGAATGAATGTTCTTCATGGCTAAGTGTTGTTTTTGTCTTCTGTTTAAATTTTGGAGGAGGAGGAGGCTCTAGAAGGCTTTGTAAACCAACTAGGTTAGGAATGGCAGCAAGACACTACTTATCTTCAAAAACATGGCAAATTTGGGTACAGCTAAAGAAAAACATGTTTACAACTGCACTTCAAGTCATGTGGCAGAAAGTGCTGAGTGTGAATTTTTATAAGAGCAGACCATAAAAATCAGAGTTGTAATAATAAATGTCAGTATAGACATTTAATCAGTCTTGTTAGATGTGGAGGATGAGCAATAAAACTTAAGTATAATCTTTGATTAGGAATGGATCTCTGCAGAGGTCCTGGGATTAAGTTGCAGACTTCAGGTGTGTCCAGAGTGGTTTAAGACTAGAACAGCTGTGTTTCATGGCTCTGAACCTTACCCTATTAAAATTATTTTTCAAGAAGATTCAAGAGCAGCTGTCTTTGGATTTTATGTGAAAGTGGGGCTTTCTCCTGTTTCTCTGAAAACTCATAAGGTAAAAGTGGTAGTGGCTGTCGTGCTAATCCAGCTTTCTGGAAAATAAAATTTCTCTGCTAAATAATTGTTAGTAAAAAAAAAATGGAAGTAACTTACAGTGTGTGCACAATTTGATAAAATCTAGTACAGAGTAAAGGATAAGGACAACTGCCTTTTCCGAGAGAAGCATTTATGTAAAGAAGCATGTATGCTCTTTTATATAATTCTTCATTGAGTCTGTAAATGTAAGAACCTATTTTGCTGTTAGTTTCAAATTCTACTTTCAAGAACTAACTTTTAAATGGTAAAAAAGAAAAAGCTGTAGTTTGTACAGTTCGTCTATCTGACAGGTGGTCACTGTTGTCAGGGAAATCCTGTCTTGTGGGAAGGATAGGTTCTATTGTATACTGTGTGATGTTTGTAGCCTCAGTTGGGTTACAGTTTATTCTCCTTACAGTCTCAGTAACAGCAACTCAATAACTGTGCAATGCCCTTGTCAGAATATGCCAGTAATGTTTATAAATACTCCTGATAAATTGCTGCTGTTACCTTAATAATAAAGGAAAAATATGCTTTGTTTCAGTGTACTGGATTGTGTTTCAGATAAAACAATCATCACGAGTGTTTTCTGTTCAGAGGATGCATGTAGTTAAGCAAAACAAAAGCTACTGCCCTACCAGCTTTTTTTTTCTGACACTTGATCAAATTTCAACCAGCAAATGCTGTACTTGTCTTTGTTTTTCTTTTAAGATGTGACTGTTGAAATATTTAAATTTGAGACTTACTGAAAGGACACTTCACAATAGGTGTTTCTAAAGGTTAAGAAATCCTAACCTTTTTCATTCAAAAATCACTGATGTCATTAGTGTGCCACTAAAGTGGATTAGGGAAATAGGTCTAAAAGTAGCATTTCCCCTTCACTCCCCCACCCACCTGTAAAAAACCATCAGGAGTCAGTTTTTAAATTTATAGTTTAACCCAAATCCAGGTCTTGAATCCTCTAATGAAGAGACAAAATGCTGTCTTTAATACGCAGCGTTCTAGGAGACTTCAAAAGATAATGACAAATCATATAGGTTGTGTCAGAACATTTAAAACTTTGTGTGTGTGCACCTCAGTTCTCTGTTAGCTGGGAAGCTGAAGCTTAAGTATTCTTGAAAAGTGAAAAAACTTCCCTTTTTTAAAAAAAAAAAAAATTAGGTGCTTTTTTCAGTTTAATAAATCTGTTGTGACTGTGTTGTAATAAATACAGGTATTACAGGCACACTCTTATCAGCCTTCTCTTCAGCTTCTAAATGTTTCCAGATTCTTAACATGCATGGTACCAATGTTAAGGAAGTAGTAAATAGACCTTAACTTGTGGCAAGGAAGGTAATAATAGCCTTGTGGAAAATCAGGGTGTAATTGGAATTGCCAGCTGTTTACCTTTCCTTGATTATAAGTTTTATTTAACTTATAGCACAGTATTACTTACAGATGAGTACCAGTATGTATACCAGTGTATTACAGATATCCTGAGTAGCATGCTGAGATTATCAAGAGCTGGTAGGTTTTTGTGGTGGGTAGAATTTGAAGGGGGAATACACACAGGAATTGGAGTACTTAGTACCTGCCCTGGAAACACTGTTATACAAGGAGTGTGCATCAATACAAGTTGTCCTCAGGACATTTTGATAATTGTAGTTAGCTATTGATGTGCTTTCATACTGTTGGAACAGATCAAACGCAATCCAAGTGTATTAATTGTATATATAAAAATAATTCAGAGATAATTTAGCTTTTTTGTCTTTTGGCTTCTGAGAGGGTACTAACTTGCATTTCCTTTTTCCAGTTACAGTGACTAGAAGGTGGCAGTGCAGCAGTGGATATGCATTGGAAAATTGAAGGATAACAAATCGCAACTGATACAGCCTGGCTTTTGAGTGTAGTGTTGTCCACCATTTTCTAGAGGACTGTGTAAGCACTCAGGAGTTGCCTTTGAAAGTAGCACTACCAATCTCTTGGACATACATAAAATTCCTGGTGGAAGCCAACCGCTGCCTGCCATAGCTGGCACCTTCCAACAGTCCAGAGTGAGCTGCTTCGTTGCTCACTGCACACACATCCTGCAGCAGAAAAATACTTGGGTTTCCCTTTACATGTGTGCTAGCCATTTATGCTGATAAAAAGAGCAAGTTACATAGAAGCGAGCCTTAGTTCTCTTGAATACAGAGAACTTCACCAAGAAACCACAAAAAGTTCTGCTATATTACATTAACAGTTTTGTCCTGACCTTCTGGATGAGAGGAGTGTTGGTGTACTGAGACAAAATTAGTGATGAATGCCCAGAATAATTAGTGTTCCTCTATGTACACTGGACAGCACTACATCTCTTGGGAATAGGTGCTCCCTTCAAAACTTTTTCTTCATTTTGATGCATTTTTCTCTTACATACATGTTGATGGGCCAGTGTATGTGAGAGGAATCCTCAGGCATTGGTATTTCATGCAGACAACTCATAAACAATCATGGATAATAAAATTTATAGTGACTTTTGTGATAGACATAAACTGATCTCATTTAAACAATCCTCAGTTCATAATAAGTAGCTAAAGAAGAAAAAACATGCATACTTTGTCTACAGATTTAAAACTTTACGTTTGGGGTAAGGATATCACTTCAAGTTATGGGCTGCAGATTCTAGGAGTAAACCTGTGTAGCAGGTGGGTAGAATTGCAGTATTTCCCAGGGCAAATAAATTCACTGTTAACAAGTGTTGTGGGTTTGGGTTTTCTTTTTTTGTCTAATTAAAAAGAACATGTTTTACTCAGAGACACTTGGATGGTAGTAAAGATTACTAGTGTTCCATCTTGGAAGGTTATTGTTACAAAGTGATCTCAGTATCTCTTCTGCAAGAAGGAGTAACATTCTGTACTATCAGACTCCTTTTTCAGCATCAGCTTATAGTCTTGAGTGCTGCTGTTCAGGCTGAACTGGATCATCCTACCTAAAGCGTAATGCCAAAATGGCAGCTACTGTAAGATCATTGCCTGCCTAAAATCCTAATTAATGAGAATGTACCCTGATCTACAGTATTAGCTCATGCAGAAAGTCAAACTTCATAATTGAAAGCTACCAGTTGAAATGTATCGGTAGATTCTGCAGCAGATAAATACTCCAGTGCTGTTTTTTTGCGGTTGAGTATTTTCCCTCTGCTGGGAAAAAAGAGTGAATTACTTAAGCATGTGTGACTTTGAGAAGAACCACTCAAAAATGGTTTCTGAATATGTGACTGCTGTTCTTACCTTGCTCCTGTCACTATGCTGTTCTGATGTGTATGCTCCCAGAATCACTTTGTAGTTAGATATAGGAAAGTCTTTCCCTTTTAAAGTAACACTGTACTATTTAGTCATCACTGGTATAAATCAGGCTGTAAATAAGTATTTGTAACCAAGTTGACTCTGCAAGAGATGATTGATGATTCACTTGATTTGTTGCTGTTAGCAAATAGCCAGAGGTGAAGCCTTTCTAAAGACCTCGCTAGACACTGTTCCTTCCTTAGTGGCTCTCTACCTTCATACCCTGGGTTTGCCACAGAATTAATTTTGGTGTGGGAGTGGGTAAACAAGCTGGAATGTGTTTAGAAAGGACCCTAAAGAATGTGAGGTTGGGATTGAAGTGGCTAATCAAAAACTCCATAAATTTTTGGACTTTCTGAATATCCATACCTGTAGGTCTTTCAAGCAGTTGGTAAGTGTTCCAGATGTGGAAAGTATGTTCATTTAATTGTGGTTGCAGACATTAATATTTGTTTAGCTGCAGCAGCCACATGTGAAATAATCAAAAAACTAAACCCACCCATCTATACCAAAAGTTTCCTTTAGAGGAGGGAGTGGGTGAAGTACTTTGGTGTTTGGGTTTGTAACACCGACTTCAATGAAGCAAGTGTGCAATTCTCCCAGTGTTGGAAGTATTTCTCTTTACATCAGAAACTGCTGTGTTCTGATGAGGTGACTGAGGTGTCTTCTATATTCAAATGCATGTCCCCATTGATAAATGAGCATTAGTAGTTGTCTTGGCTACCTACAGATTTGAAAAAAGAATTATGAAAGTGGATACTGTATGTATTTCCTTCTGCAAAGCAGTAGTGCTCATGACAACTAGAAAAAAACCCAGAACAACTGAATTCCAATTAGTCATAATTTTGAAATATTTTGCACACGTTTGTAAATGTGCCTCACCAAAGAGCAGTGAGCTGTGATAGAGCTGTAGCCCACTTTGTTCCCAGTGCCTGCAGCCATATGTTATGAGTATTTACACACTACAGAGACTTGGAACTCATCCCAAAGTCCTGAAAAAGTTCAGAATTCTGTCTAACCCTAAAAGGACAATTCTGGTTTATTGGTGGCAGTTAAAATTGGTCCATAGGTAGATCCCAGTACCAGTCATAAGACCTGCAAAGTGGAAGCAAAACCATGCACATTTACTCTGTACAGTTTATCCCTCTGCTGCTCTGTTTTTCCCAACCCTTTAAATCATAAGTAGTTTGGTAACACTGGGTTCTTGAAAACAGCTGTTTTAAGTAACAGGGTAGGAATTGGCTCAGAACATAGTAACCAAGAAATTATGGTGTCTAGGATACTTTGTTCCTGTTGGATTGCTTCAAGCCATATTTATCATTAACAGAATTGCTTCATTTTCCATCTGTTCTGGTGAAAGGACAATTATAATGACTGGACTTTTCTGACTTGCTGTGATAAGTAGCGATGGTTAATACTGCCCTGGGCAGGGTGGAAAACTACCTCCAGTGGATCCTGAAGTGGTGGTGGAAAGGGACATCTCAATAAGACAAAATAGTTGGGAATTTTATTCTCAGCTTTGGATTACTTAAATTCTTGACCTTCTTGAAGTTATCCAGATAATTGTTTTGAGAGATTATCATTTTCTAAATAACCATTTTGGATTATACGTGGACTTCTACACAGCAGTTGAAGCAAAGCATTATTTACATGTAAAGTACATGATCAGAATTTATTTTCAAAAATCAGACAATAGAAAATAGAAAACTACTGTAAAAGGCAATTTTAATAACTAGGTTTGCCACATTAAGTTGAAAATCTCTATTTAGTGTGACATTCCTCCAAAACATCACCATTGTGTATTCTGTTTTAACACTGTAAATACATAGTTATTTACAGTATTAAGAAATTTATTCCTTTGGGCAATAACCTTAAGTTAAGACCAAGTTTAATAGGTGATAGGGTGCCAGCTGCCACAAAGAGGAAGTCCCTAAGTTAGATATTTTGGTGTAATAACTATTCATATAAAATACTTGGCGTTTTCAATAATTTTGCAAAGATGTAGTTAACAATCTGCTTTCCCTGTCTCCTTATGAGTGCTAGAAACTATTTTATTTTAACAACAGTTTTTTACCTCAGAGTAACTTCTTTTACTTCCTAAGATTTAGTTTCTGTACCAAGCAAAAAAAAAGGTAGTTTCACACTTGAGCTGCACCAGGAAGATGTAATCTCGGATATGGATTCCAGTACTCTGTTGTATAGGAGAACAGTGCTGGCGGCAGAACTCTCCACCATGAATCCAGAAGAACAGATTGTAACTTGGCTTATTTCACTAGGATTCTTAAATTCCCCTAAGAAAATAGTAGATGATCCAGAGGGATTCCTGAAAACGTCTTTGAAAGATGGAACTGTGCTTTGCAAACTCATTAATCAGCTTCTTCCAGGATCTGCAGAAAAGGTAATGCTTTCTGATGTATTTCCCTACCCTGAGACAGCCCTGGTCAGTGAAACTGCCCTGGGCATTTTGAGGCCTAGTTACTCTGGTGAGAGGAGCAAGGAGCTTCAGAGAGAGGTGTTTTACATTTAAGTTTCTAATTGAGAGCCAAGTATGATTGTAGCTTTAGTTCTTCAATTTTGTTTCTACATCCAGAAAAAAACCCTACAAGGTTGCAGTTGGCTCACACATGTTCAGTCAGTGGCAGGAAATATTTGGCCTACCAGAGATCAGAATATCTTGATTTTGAATAGAAGGATATGCAGTGTATCAGTATTTACATAAATATAATTAATTACAACTGTAAGCATTCACTTTTTCAGAACTCTTACTGCAAAATGCTTTGTTAGTCAGGAAGTGCACTGGGGAAGCAGATTGGAACAGGAATAAGCAAGTAACCCTTGCATCTGTGCCATTTGGTCTGTCCCAAGACCAGCAAATCCCTTGGTACTGAAGCCATGTGAATGCCTCCTGTTACAGTTTGACAAGGCCTGTATTCACAGTCCAGAAGTGTGATAAGAATCTGAAGGAGAAAAATAAGGGAAGGAGTTCAATGAGAGATACCAACTGGCAACACAGAAGCTTTAAAAAAAACCAAACCCAACAACACAACAGGTTCTCTACTCTATAAAAAAGGAGCCTTTCATTATGCAGAGATCAGTTTTGCTAGCTCCTTATCTTTTTCTTACATGTGGTGGTTCAGGGCAGCATGTTGTTAAAGGTCGTCCAATTTCCCACTGTCACTTAGGGCACTGTCATATGCTAGCATTCAAAACAAGATGCTGACCGTTTCTGTGTGCATCACTTCCTCCAGTGGCTTTCTTCCTGCTTCAACAGCTTGCCTGCCACCCCCACCCACCCCCTGAAGAAGTTTCCCTAATTCAGTATAAAAGGCACATGTCAATATTCATGTAGGCCTTCTCAGCACAGGCAATGCAATGAGATTAGTGGATTTTCTTTCTTTAGTGTTGCCTGGAACCTAAAAATGAAGCTGATTGCATCAGTAATATTCAAGAGTTCTTGAAAGGCTGCACACTTCTGAAAGTGGAGGTAAGTCAACTTAGATCCTTTCTTTTATTGTAACATGCCAGTTTGATCAGCCTTCTGAAAGGAAGCCAGATAGAGGGAGAAAGTTGGTATCAATTCCTCATCTTTTTTATTAATAACATAAATCAGAACATAGATGATTTAATATTCAGTCTGGGGAATTTACAAACAGTATATTGACTGTGAGCTTAACAGATTCTCATCTTTTGAGACAAAGCATGCAGCAGCAATAACAGGAGGTCTGTCTAAACAGACTTCAGCCTGGACCTGTTCACAATTTTTTTTTTTTTTTTGGTTATTAGAAGGAATTGCAGGTTTTAGCCTTGCTTTAATGGGAAGGTGAAGTATTCTTAATACTGCACTATTTTTTCATCCCCTGCAACTGTTGTGTAAGATTATGCCAAACATTAAATTGTTCCTTACACAAAAAAAAAATTATCCTAATGAAGTCAAAATATACCTTTTTTGTGGCTGTTCCTGATCCTATCTGTGTAGATTCTTATGCTTAACCATAGCTAGTATTTGCAAGATCAGAGTCTAAATGAATCACTTCAGAGTTCAATTATTTTTGCCATCAAATTTTTTACTATCTAAAGACTTTTGTGTCACACTTAAATTCCTACAGTAAAAAAAGAAACCTGTAACTTAAGTGTCATCACTATCTTGTTTGAAATATGCTCAAGATTGTGGAAAAAAATATTCTGAAGACAGTCTGCCAGAAGCAGGGACAGCATCCTTGGACATTATACAGAATATTCACGTACCACAGTGAGAAAGGTCCAACCCACAATAGCTCTGTTGCTGCGTTTTTTCTTTTGAAGGTCTAATCAAGAAAAGGGCCTTTCTTCTCTTCAGAGCTTTTTAGCTAAGCAGCATGAAAATGTGCTCATTCCAGAACTGTCTCCCTGGTCTTTTGTTGCCCAGTGATGTGTTTCTTGGAGCCTGCTGCAGCAGCACAGTTTTAAGAGCATATATATATAGAGAGAGATTTATAATCCCTGAAGGCCTGTCGCATCAAAAATCAGTTGTTGCCGGTCTTCTGGTACTGGCCATGTGATTTCCTCCATTTTTCTGAGAGTTTATTTTTCTATTTTGCAAACTCATAAAATAGTTGTGGTGGAAAGTATTTTTAAAAATAGAAATCTTAAACAGCTAAAAGGTAGGGCAGGGGAACAGTCCTCACCTGTTGTGCAGTGCCATCTCATACCTTGGAAAGCTCGTTCTGCAATCTTGCAGTCACACTCCACAATTTTCAGCTACTCAAAAGAGCCAACATGGTGTGTCCATCTCTAGGTGTTCCTCTGATCCTCCACGTGCCTTTTCTTCCTTGGTTTTAATAAATTCAAGGTTTCTGAGTTATTTTTTTCTTCTGGTTTATAACCTACTTCCTCTTTAAAATATTCTGAGCCTTCAGTAACTTCCCTCATGCTCATGTGTGCTTCTCCTGTTTGCTGTAAGAGGAGACCTCAAAAGCTGGATAAAATCTCAAACCTCTCTAGCTCGAGTTTAAATTTTGCAGTGAAATGAAAAAAAAAATTTTTTTCAAAATATTGTCATATTAGAATGCCAAGCAAAGGCATGAATTTTGCTTGTTCCTAGCTCCTCTCTGTAGCCTCATGCAGAAAAAGACTCAAGGTAGGACAGCTGAGATGGTGGGCAAGACATGGCACAGCCAGAGTGCTTATGCTTCCTTTCGACTCTTCTCCCATGTTGCCGGCTTTTCTGAGTCCCCTCAGGCAGAGCCTCTGTCATCTGTTCCTTCTAAAAGCTGCTGTTTGGAACATGACAAGGAGACTCTAAGCAGCATTCCTACGGGTGATCCTCCCTCATGCCTGATCCCCAGTTTGCCTTGGAAAGGGCCAATGCCCTTTAGGAGGGGGTTTACTGCATCACATTTTCTCTGTAAGCGTGTCTGGAGCATCAGAACAGACAGAGAACCTTCTGCTTCCAAGATCTATCAGCATTTAAATTGCAGTGATCAGCTATTAGGTAAAAGGAAGATGAGCACAGAATAGGGTTCTGTTCTGCCTCAGCAACATAGCCTGAGGAAAGAGTAACATCAGGAAAGGTCTGGGCTTAATATATTTGAATTCTGTGACAGCCATCCTGCTGCTTACCCAAACCATGGATATGAAAATCAAACCCTGATGGGTTCTCTCAAATTCTGCCCTTCTCCAAATGCCACAGTGAACCCTTTGTTGTCTTGGTAACTCAGGAAGTGGAAGACAGTGAGGCAAACAGCAACTTCTCTTGCTTTACAGGAGCAGTGAAACATTTGGACATAGGGGTAGAAGGACAATGTGACCTTCCTGCTATGAACTGGCTCTATTAAGTTGAAGCCATTCTACAGGCTGGAGGTGTGAGCTGGAAGAATCCATCTCATGGCAGAGTATAAATAACAAAATTGTTCCTTAGCTTCAGCCCAGGACTGAAGCCTGAAATCTTTTGCAGTTTCATGTGTGTTACTTCTAAAAGAGATGGCAAGTAGGGGAATCACCCCATCCTTCTAACCAGGCAAGTGTTATAATGAAGTGAAACAATGAGACTGTGTCCAAAACTTTCCAACAGCTTTTCAGTGCTAGAATTTGATCCAAGTTATAAGAAATCTGTCAACCCAACTCTGCTGAGACAAAGGACTAGACAAAACACATGGGCACTTCATTGGAGCTTAAGTGTCCTTAAAGGATCCTTTTGTGGTTTAGACTGAGGAACAGTGCAGAAATCCTGAATGTGCTTCATTTACACTGGCTTCAACATCTGAGCTGTGTATCTGACCCAAGAGCTGGTCCGGTGAGTGAGCACTGCTAAGGCAATGCCAACTGGATGCAGGTGGGTTGAGGTGGAAAGTGGACAACAAAGGGTTCTGTCCTGATGGCCAGGTGGAGTCTAGTGTAGAAGAGATGGGGAAGAGATCATGACAAAAGAGAAAAATCATAGAAAGCTCCTGGCCTAGCTTGTTCTTGAGCACACAAATGGGAACTTTGCTTTTGCTCTTGATGCCAGTGTGCATATAACAACAGCAGATGAATAGCTAAGCACCATTTGCTGCTGAAGAAACACAAGACCTTCATTCAGCATTTTATTGTTAATACAACTACAAAACTTCTGGCAAGGTCTGAATTTTGTGAATTAAGAACAGTATACACAAGATAAATCAATAGCTAGATTAAACCTGGCTGTCAAGAATGATCATAGAGTATGCAGAGGGTCATTACCATCATGGGCAGCACAGATGTTATTTGTGCTGTTGGAGGTGCCTGCAACCTCCAACAAACTACCTGGACTGAAGGCATAGGAGAGCAGGTGAGAAATCTTAGCTCCCCATCCATGCACTCCCAAAACCTATTCTGCTTTGTCTTCACTCCAAAGTGACATTACCTCTCCTAGCTGGATAACGTCAGAAGTGAGAGCTCCTGCCCAGCACCAACCAGCACAAGCACTGGAGAATGGGTCTGTGAATTTAGAGTGACCCAGTGTCCCAAAGACCCCTGGCTCCAGGTGTGTGGGGTGTCCCTGCATGGGGTTGGGACCTACTGCTGGGCTTCACCCTGGGTACCACTGCAGTGCTCCATTCCTTGTCCACACTGCAGCCTGCTGGTGTGCTGAAGTATCTGGGGATTTTCCTGTTCCCTGCAGGAGAATGTTCCCCTAACAGATGGGCACAGGCAGCAGAGGACACACCTCACTGCCTCAACTGAACTGTGCCTCATGTATGGGCCCTTCTGCAGTGTTTCTCTTCACAGTGGTGCAAACCTACTGCAATTAATCTTCCAAGAGCGTGAGTATTCCTTCTTTGTCCCATCATTTCCTGTCCTTTTAAATTTTTCTTTTCCTCCTTTTTTTCCCCTTTTGTCTTGCCTTGCCCTGCCCCTCTCCTAATTCACTTTTTCCCTTCCCCTCCCTAATTTACTTTTTTCCTGTCACCTTTTCCCTTTTCCATTTCTTCCCCATCCCCGGCCTTTCTCGTCTTCCCTTTCCTATCTCTTTGCTCTTTGCCGTCCGCTTCCCGCTCTCCCGGGGGCCTCCCGGTGCCTCCCGCCTGCGGCCGGCGGAGGGAGCTGCGACCACACGGCCGCGCCGCGTCCCGCAGCGAGCGGCGGGGCGGAGCGGGGCGGCGGCACCGCCTGTCACTTCCCCTTCCCCTTCCCTTCCCTTCCCTTCCCTTCCCTTCCCTTCCCTTCCCTTCCCTTCCCTTCCCTTCCCTTCCCTTCCCTTCCCCGTGCCGCGATCCTGCTCCGGGTCAGAGCCGCGGCGGCCGCTCCGCAGCACCGCCCGCGCTGCCGCCATGCCCCGGGGCTGCGTGCCCGCCCGCCCGCCACCGTGAGTACCGACCGCCTCCATCTCCCGGGGGTCCCCGCGGGTGTCCCAGCCGCTCAGGAGGGGTGTCTTCGGGCAGCTCCCACGGCTGTCCCCGCTGAAGGGGGTGACGGTACCACGGCACCCGAGCGGAGCACCCGGAGCCGGCGCGGTGCTTGTGCTCCGCGGGGGCAGCGGCGCTCCCGCCGCCCGCCCGGCTGTCTCGCCGATGCTGGCGGACCTCCGGCCGCGCCGCCGCTCCCGCTGGAAGCAGAGGCAGGTCCAGTGGGAGCAGCCGGGTGAGCGAGCGCCCGAAGCTCCGCATCGCTGGGGGACGGGCAGCTCCAGCCCCCGTCCTCGGTTTTGGAGGGGTCGCGGCCGCGTCGGGCTTCGGGCTTGGCACCCAGCTGAGGCTTTGCCGGGGGTTGTCCAACTGTGGACAGCTGAGACTCGAAACACAACCTAACTTTCCCTAACTTTTCTGCACTTACCTTCGCGGGACTAGGGTTTTAGGTGCTAGCCGCATCCGGGTTTGGGTCTCCTATTCCCGTCCTTCCCGAATGCCGGGTGCTCTTCTGGTCGCGAAGCTCCTGCTCCTGCTCCTGCTCATCCCCTCGCTACCTGTGGCGGAGGCTGGCGGTGCGGCAGTGCAGAGCTTCTCGTGCCCGGTGCGATGCTTGACGAAACAGCCGGAGCTTTTTACGAGGGGAGCCACAGTCTGTGATTCGGCAAGTCAGAATAGCGTTTTAATGGAGATCCTCAGATGACAGGTATAGATTTAAATGCGGGTTTAGTTACATCCACCTGATCTCCCATCTGTTAGAAGTGAAAAAGCCTTTTCTGCTTCTATTTGTCTTCTAGTTGCAGCTTGTCTTTTAGTTATGAATGGAATTATCGATGGATTGTGCTGGAAAAGGTAATTTTTATTTATCCTCATAAATGAGGACTTTTCTGTATGAGGAATTTATTCTGGAACAAGCTGCAGAGTATATTTACATTACAGTAGCTGACCCAGAAGAGTTTTCCACATAGCTGCTGTTCCACAGTAGCTGTTCCAGACAATTTCCCCACGAAGAAGTTATTACTTGCTTTTGTGCTAGAATTTTTTGCATCTCTTTCTTCCCACTGTTTTCATCTGGACTTTGTCAGCCTGATGGCTCTGACCTTACAGCATTATTCTCTGCATTGAAGGATTTGGGATGTATTTTAGTACTTTGCTCCTTAGGAAAAAAGGCATTAATGCAAGGCAGAACTTTATTTTTCTGGAATTACTGAAGTGGAAGAAAAAGGTTATGGCTGAGAAAATGACACACCAGAGAGATGTATGCAAACAACCCAGTCTGGCTGTTTACTTTCCTCTTGTGCAACTGTAACATTCCATGCTCCAGCAGCTGCCAACGGGGTCAGCGCACACCTGGGTTCTCTGTTACTGTCTCCCTTTCCACGGAGATGGGAACACTGCTGCTTAGGGCTGAAGGCTATTCCTGGAGAGCACTGCCTGTAACTGCAGGGCAGGAAAACTGGTTCCATGCACCAGCTGGCAGAGGGATATGGGACTTCCATGGTCCAAAGGAGCAAACCCAAGTGAGTACAGGTGATAGATCAGCTCAGAAACAGCCCAAGGTAGGTGGGTATGTCCCTGGAATGTTCAGAGCAGTCAATGTGATCAGAGCTGTAGAGCTACAGGTTTTAATATTTGTAATGACAGCAAACTGTCGCCATGCTAAGCATGGATCAAATTTCTTTAGGGTAAAGCATGTCTCTCAGTATTGAGTAGCTGAGTCAATTGGAAAACATATTCTCAACAGAGCAGCCTTTGTACTGTCCGTGTTGGACTTTGGTGTCTGTTAAGAGGAGGAGATGCTGCAAGCATTCAGGGCTGTGAGAGAGGCCAGTCCCCTTCCTATTTGAAATATGCCAAGCGTACTCAAGGAGCTCTGTGTGGAAAGCAAGAAAGGGCTGTTTTAAAGGGCAGTACTAGCCTAAAAGTAGTTAAGACTTGTGTCCTTATTTAGCAGGATATACTCTTTAGTGTGTTGGAAGTGTTTGTAATTAGATGGTGTCTGCCAGGAATGCTTAAAAATCATCTTTCCTGTTCATTGGATTTGTGTATCTTTGGTCTCCATCTGCAAGACAGCATGTATTTGGGGATTAGCAGATGGTGACGTGGTACCAACAAGAGGGACTTTTTGTATCTCTTATCTTTGCTTCACTAATGGTAGGATTTGTACACTCTGTATGAAGTTGAGAGCATTTTTCAGGTGTTAGAGGGCATTGAAGTGTTTTGCAAACTCAAACTGCCCCTCATTGTACTGGTGGTGATTTCTGAAGTGTACAAGGTTCAGGTTATCAGTCATGGAAAATAAGCCCTTGCTAACCATGTATTTCTGTTTCACCATTGGGGATTAGCAACACCCAATTCTTTAGCGTGAAATTTTTGTATATAAGATAACTGTGTTTGTCTTCCTGTAAAAAAGTGTAAATATGCGATATATTGCAATAGCAGAAAATTCCTCGTGTGTTAATTCTGCTGCAGAAAATATGTGTGTGTTTATACATAGATCTGTATGTACAGCCCCAATCTCTTCAGCTTTCAATAACAAAAATAGCAACAAAATCTTTCCTTCCCTCAAGGCCAGCAATAACCTTCTCAGTGATTTTCTGAGTCGTCTCTGCTCTGCAGACAGCAGTGATTCCTTCCCTGTTCCCAGCATTACATTCCAAGTGCTTCTGGGTTCCCCTACCCTTCCCATGCTGCCTGCCAGTGGTGCCCCAGGAGCTCTCTGGCTGTAAAGGAAATGGGACTTGTCAGCCTTGAATGAACACCCTTTCCCTGCAGAGACATAGGAGCTGCCTAATGCTCACTGTCACCCTCCAGCACCATGGGTGGCTCCAGCAGCCAGTGTGAGATGTTTTGGGTTTGATTGACTGAATTCATCTTTCACAGGTGTCTGATCCACATGATTTATACACTGGAGATCAGTTCTTCAAGGTCCTGAGCACGTTAACAGCTGTAAATAAAGCTACTGAAGGTAAGAAAAGGGGTTTTTCTGTTGTCCTTTCAAACTATTTCTCATGTGTATGCACGGCTGGTTTTAAATTTTTGTTAATTCCTATTTTATGGTGATTTCTGGAGGTTTGTCAAATTTTTCTGCCAGCACTGATGGTGGATGGTGGGATTGACATTTCAGGCTTCTACCAACTCTGGGTTAAAATGTGATGTTTCAGAGTTGCTGTGTGAACTCTGCAGAGCTCAATTATCACTTTACACTGAGGGACCTCTGCTCAGTTTTGAGCATTAAGGGACTTCAAAGTAGGTCAGCATAAGAGATCCTCAGTGTAAATTAGCATGCACCTCCCAAAATGCAGATATCAGATTTTAAAGAGTGTATTTTAAAGCTGATGAGAAAAACAGCTCCATCTGCTTAACACCTTTCCTGAATGTCAAAACAAATGTTGATGCTAGTTGCTCAGTCAATTGTATTGATGTTTTTCTCTCTCTCTTCTCCCTGGTTCCTTGGAGTAAGCTCCTGTATCTGGGAATCAAGCTAATGGCTTGTCCTGTATCCCTGGGAGCAGGAGTAGGCTACTGAAGCATAGCAAATCAGCTCATCCTGATTCCATCCCAGATATGTAGCTGTTCCATACAGATTGCTTTAAAATGGTATTCAGTAGCATAGTCTGTGAAAGGAGTAGTTCAACGGGGGGACAATGGCACAGTGGTGCTCTGGGGAGGGGTGAGAGGACCAGGGTCCCTTTTCTGAGGTGATGAGGAGCAGGTCTGCCTGGTGCTGGGAAGAGTTCACAGCCTCTTGTCATACAGGTGTATTAGGACAGACTCCTGCACACCCACCGAAGTCCAGCACCAGGAGAAGAGTTCCATTTCCCTGTTGCAGGTTACATTTGAGATGGTTTAAAGGAGGACATTTCAAAATGGAAACTCATTACTTTCTTCTCATGGGAAGGCTTTCCTTTTGACTTACTGCATTTTGCCTATACATTACATGAGCTGGTGTATAAATTATCATGCATATATTGTACATCAACATATATAATAATGTCTAATAATAATATATAATGGCTAATAATAATAGTATATATTTGTAAACACACACCCCACCCCCATGATTTGTACACACATATGTGTGTGTGTCTGTGTGTATAATGCTGCTCTGAAGAAATTCAGGTTCTGAGGCTGCTGTTCTGCAGCCAGGACAGTTCTGCTGAGAGCTCACTCCATAGAAGTTTGGGAATGGGAATTTGGCCTCAGCCAGCCTCAGCACCTCCTCCCAGCCTCTCACCACTCAATTACCAACAGCACCCACTGATCCTGTGTAGCAGCTCTTGCAGTTCAGTGTGGTGGGGGATATAAAATGTAGGTTAACTTGACTGGGAGCAACCTCTGCAAATGCTGCTATGTTGATATTTGCTTCACTCTTCTGAAAGCAAAAGGAGAGAGAAACTCTCCTGCCTCTGTCCTTGCCTGTTGCTGGACTGGAGGGATGTGATGGGGTGTGTGCTGACAGGGTGGCAAGGCTGCAATGCCATCTTCACATCCGTCCCCTTATTTACAGCCCCAACTCCATTCTTCCAGCCACCCATGTGCCAGCTCAACCCAGGACAGGGCTTTGCTGGGGAATAGTTCCTGTCATATGTTACTGACAGGGCTACAGAGAAGCTGGGATCATCTTGGTTTCATGGCAAACATCTGTTTGAACATATGCTTTCTGTGTTTAAATGTTAAAAAGTGCAATGCCTGTAATATAATTAGCTGCTCAGGCAGAGAGTACCCTTGGGAAAAGTACAGGGTAAAATAAATACATGTCTCAAACATTTACTTTTTGGTGGCTTGGCCAAATTCGTGAGGAGCAGGAGCCTGTGTCCTACAAACTGCCACTGCAGATGGTCCAGTTTGTCTGTTTTGCCAGAGGCCACAGGCTGAATGGAGCATTAGGAAAAGCCTGGTACCA
Source organism: Phylloscopus collybita (assembly GCA_027886175.1). Taxonomy (NCBI): domain Eukaryota; kingdom Metazoa; phylum Chordata; class Aves; order Passeriformes; family Phylloscopidae; genus Phylloscopus; species Phylloscopus collybita. Next base: position 9,959,052 of record JAJNNQ010000057.1, read on the forward strand.
GCTACTGCAGTTGCTGCTGGCACCAAGGCTCTGACATGCCTGCACATCCCAACACCCTGCTTTGAGGCAGAGGGAAGTAGGTGTCAGCTAAGGAAATGCTGTGGGAATGTATTTCTGAGCATCCATTTGAAGTTCAAATCCTTGTATCTTCATGGATCTTTTTATGCAAATAACTGAAGGCATCATTTGTAGTGGATAAGCTTGTAGTTCAGCAGCTGTCCATCAAAACACAGCAATACAGAGCTTGATGCTTTTGTCTGCAAAAGAGGGCAGGGGAGGAAAACCAGCTGTGCTGGATCAGACAAGGCTTATCTACCAAAAAGAGTGTAGGAATGCGAGCAGAAAACCCAGCTATTTTAACCATAGTTTAAGCAACATATGGCAGCAGTGTTCTGTGCTGGACCAGGCATAAAATAGGACACTGTCATGATGCAATATAAATTATACACTTCACTGCCAAACTGTCAGTTTTGCATTTGTTTCTAGGTTGCTGCAGATATTTATAAAAGGTTTGGAAGATTGGGAGGGGCAGGGAGAGTCATAAAATCTACAGTAATGGAGTAATTTCCCTGTGACTGTGGCTGATGACTTGAATAAGCGAAGTCTGGACTCAGGATTTATGCCCTCCCTTTCAGAAGGAATCAGGGGAAGAATATCTCACACTGGCAGCCAGCCACGCTCATGGCCTGAGAGTCACCAAGAGCAGGCAAAACCACTCCTGCTCAAATATCAGGATGCTTCAGAGAGAAAAAACTACTCTGTTGGCAAAGTGCGTTTTATATGGGGAGAGGTTTTGCAGTTGCTACAGCCCAGGAAGCTGGGAATTCACCGTGCAGTTGTCAGACAATTGTGTAATGAGCAGGACGAGAGAAAACTGACTCACTGACAGCACACAAGGTTTACCATGTGTGTTGTCCTTTGCTGGAGCATGGACTGGCTAGACTGGTGTGTGAGTATGTCATGGCTGGGCTTTGTAAGACAGCAGCACGTGGAAGTCATAGTCACGGACCTGGTCCCCACTGTGCATGGGGTAGGAGAGAGACAAAGCAAGTCCCTTCCCCAAGAGCTCACAGTTTGTGTTGCTCCAGGTCCAATCTAAGAATGAGGTGTTTTCCTATTGAAACAAAAATCCTCTGATGACAATAAAAGCCCAGCTGAGTTCCTGTAACTCCTACCAAACTTCCCCTTCAGAATGAGTTTTCCATGCTGACATTTAGACTGGAGGAGAATGGAGGAAAAGTAGCCTTGGAGTTTGTCTTTTCTGATTTCTGCACACATTTCGTGGCTGTGTCACTCTCATCTTGCAGTGTTTTCAAGGCAGAACTCCAAACGTGATCCAGGGACTTGCACACCCAGCACAGGGATTCCTGCAGACTGCTCTGTTCTGCTTTTGAGGTCCATGGACACACGAGGTCCCCACTGCAGGTGGAAAACTGCAGCTCTGGAATGCAGAAATGTTCTAAAATCTGAAGAGAAGCTACAAGACCAATCTTAAAAATCCTTCACAGTTTACTGAAATGATAATATCTGCTGTTGTGTCTTTTGATCACCATGGGACACAAAAAGGAGGTGATCTGAGTGGTGTCCCACAGTGTGGTGTGGGGTACAGTAGCAGTGAAGTGCTGGGAATTACTAGGTGGCTTGAATCCTGTGTTTTTACATCTCTGCAGCATCCAACAGGATTCTGGGGCTGAGCACTGCCAGATCCTACAGGAGCTGGAACTCCTCTTAGCAACAAGGCTACTGACTCAGTCTCTGCACAGTTAGGACCAGGAAACTTTTTACCCTCTGGCAATTTTTTCAGTATTAATATAGAAACAAATCACTATTTATGAAAACAGATGTATCAGAGCAGCAGCATTGCCTCCAGCATCAGATAGAGACAGAAACAAGCCTAGAGACTGGTTTGCAAAGCAAGGAGCTCTGAGTGTGTGAAGGAGGCAGCTCCAGGAGCTGCTGGGATGATCTGAGCCTTTCTATGTGCAGTTCATCTCCTGGGGATGACACTCCTGTCCTTCCTCGGCATGGCTTGAAACCCTCTTTCACACAACTAATGGCAACGGTCCATGGACAGCAATCAAAATAGTGCCTAGCCTCTTTCAGCTGGATAATGAACCCAGAAGGACTCCTCTAAATAGAGGAGCAATTGTGTTGACCAACTTCAGCATTCCTCCCCACTCAGTGGGGTAGCCCACACTGCAGCTGTAGAGGTGACCTAAGAGCACTCACTGGAGAGCTAAATTTTGACACACCTTCAATAGTGCTTATTTGAATCCTAGAAACATTCCTAGTGGGGAATCACAGTACTGAGTACTATTCTACTTTTCTGCAGTCTTAAGGGGGATTTCAAATAAATACTGCAATTGGATGTGTGGCTGCAGAGCTGGCACAACCTAGGAGTCCCTTGGGATGCAGTTCAACTTCTTCCATGATGGAAGGGTTATCCCAGCCCAGAAAACCACCCTCACTGCTGACTGGGGGTACCCACACTGCAGATGCCATGCACTTGCTGTCTTGCTCTGATAGATGCTTTTTAAACTGCTGTGCCCTGTTCCTGTTTTCTTTACAGGCTTTACTTTTTGCTTTGCTGTGATGTGGAGGGATGGTGGACAGCTGGGTAAAACTCAGACTTTGTTTTGTTTCCCCAGATCACCTGTCAAAAGGCCATGTTCACATCTGTCCTTTCTTAACTCTGCGGCTGGAGACCTCCAGAGTGACTCCAACAGCACAGCTTCCCAGTCAGCAAGGGTGTTACGGAGGCAGTCCAAGCCTGTGGTACCCTTTATTTAATGTGTAGTCGTGGGTTTGATGGCCTTGGGGGTAGAGGAGTGTGGTTGGTACCTCTGGGTCAACACCAGAGGTTGTTCTCTCCTGATCTCCATCATGGGTTTGCTGTCTCAGCTGGAGAGAGTCCTGCAGCTTCTACAAACTGCAGTGTTTCTCTGTGTGACAGGAGAAGAGTGATTCTTATCTGCCACCCATTGCACTGGGAAACTAATTTAATGCTTGGGAGGGACCTTGTGGTCCTCTGAAGGGAGAGCTTACACAACAGCAAGATATTATTGGTTGTTATACAGAGCAATACTGGAAAAACAGCTGTCACAACAGAGAAGAACAATGGCTTGTCCTAATGGTTTCTGCTTTTTTTGACTATTTACTGATGTTTTTCCATATTTCTTTCCTTAGGAGATGACCGAGAATGGCAGTCATCAGCTGGTGGTAAAGGCCAGGTTCAATTTTAAGCAGACCAATGAGGATGAGCTCTCTGTTAACAAAGGAGACATTATTTATGTCACCCGAGTTGAAGAAGGGGGCTGGTGGGAAGGCACCTTGAATGGAAAAACAGGGTGGTTCCCAAGCAACTATGTCAGAGAAATCAAATCCACCGGTAAGCAAATTGCTTTCAAGGGCTGATTGAATGACAGTGGCACAATGCAGTGAGGACCCTTGTGCCTTTGGGAAATTGCTGCTATTTATTAAGGACCGTTTGTGTACTTCAGGCAGCTGGGCTAATGGAAGGATGAATGGAAGGGTAACACGCAATGTCTCAGATGAATTGCTTGAGAGCTGCTTCACCCTCTTCCTAGCACATTGTGCCTTTCTCTTGCTTCCCCCAAGCCCCAGCAGCATGGAAGCAGGGATATTGTCAGAGGATGAGGACAGAGATGGATGTGGGTCTCCTTTGTCCTGGGGAGCTGTCAGGTCATTCCAGTGTCTGAGCACAGAACTAGCTTTTTGTTAGAGGCCTTGGTCAGGCAATGTATTTGTGTTTGATCCTGGCTTTTCAGGCATCAGTGGAATGGATGCTCGCCATCATGGTGTGGAATCCGACAAAAACTGCATGGCCACAGGGTATGGTCCCTGTTTTGGTCCATAGTGATGGTTGATTTCAGAGTACATTTTTCCCCAGATGCTTCTGCTGCAATACTGAGAAAGGAAGAGGGAGGGGATGATCTGTCTGGTGATATCTGCCTTTACTGAGCTTTGTCTTGCACATCCTTAACATTTTCTGTGATGTGGTTGTACCAAGACGTAGGGTGGTGATGATGTGAAGCCCCATGCCAACTGCCCTGTGGCATTATACATCCATTCAAGCAGCTCACCCCTGCCCAGGTCTTTGTGTGAGATTAAACTGTTTTTTGGCAAAATGCAGCTTAACTCCTTAATGTGCCCTGAGGACTTACCATAGACAGAGACCAATTGTGTGCTTGGTGCTGGTTCTATGGCTCAGGATCTGCTCTGGCCTCAAACACTGAGATGCCAGCAGGGGACTGCAAAGTAGCTGCAAAATGTGCAGCCTGTTAGACATCCTTGCTTCTAACCGTTCAAAAATAAAGCAAAGGAGGGAAGAAAAAATTTCATGATTTAGTGCTCAGAATTAGGTCAGTTTTTATTTACTTCTAAATGGAAAAAATCATTGTTAGGATATCTCATCTCCCACTGTTTCCCTCTGGGAAATGATGTCTGAGCTGGAGCAGGAAGTTGCAGCAGGGATTGAAGGCTTGTCTGGCACAACTCAAGAATCCCTAATTAACTCAGTGAGGGGAGAAGAGAGGTGTTTTAAACAAAGGAGAGCAAACTTGAGTCCTATAGGGAAAATTAGATGGGAGCTACATGGCATGACAGTACCTCACTGAAGTGAAGGGCCAGTCTCCCACAGACCCTGATGTAAGAGCCCATCAGATTTTTCTGTCTGCAGAGCTTTTCCCTCCAGATCCTCTCTCGGCACCATTTCACGTGGCAGGAGGGTTCATTGCCCTGGTGTCTGTGTGCTCAGGAGATGTGTCCATATTGCAAGTGAGGAATGAGGGACCATCAGTAAACCCTCCCTGCCCCAGGAACGCTGCTGGGGCTGCAGCTGGCAGGGAGCTGCTTTTCCCATCTCCACAGTGTAAGACTTGTCACTCTGAATGGAGTTACTTGTTTTTCAGCAGTGTCCATACCTCTGCTGTGTCCTAGGTGTGCCCTTTGGGTGGAAATATTCTGTGATTCTGTGACATAACTGTGGAGCTGAGCTTCTGTGAGCCTTTAGCTGGAAGTGACAGGAAGCATTACAAAGGCAATAATTAGACAGTACATAAAGATGCTAAATTTATTAATTTCAAGTTTCTCCTCTGCTATCAGTGTGAAAGTAATTGCCTTGTGTGAGCGATTGCAGGGAGCCAGGAGAGCCTGGCTGCTCCACATGGCACGGAGCTGTTTCAGTATGTGCAGTGTGGCCAGGACTGGGGCAGCCTTGCACTGCCTGCCTGCCCTAGTCCAGAGGGGGGATGGTGTTGCTGGGAAAGCCATGCTGCTGGAAGGGAAGGGGCTTCTCTAGGGAAGGAAAGTTGGAGTGGGGATTTGTCCATGTGTGTGTGTACACATATGTACAGTGCTGGAGGCATCCACAGGAATTTATCAAATGCAGAATGAGAATTGATTTCCAGGGTTTTGTGAACTTTTCATTTAAATTTACCCTTATTCAGAGAAGGATTTTGCATCACAAGTGACTATGGGGATGGGAGGTTAGCATATTGATTGGGGTTGGCTTCAAATGCCTTGTGAATCATCTGGAAAAAACCACAGTATCTGTCATTTCTGACAGACACCCAGTTTTAAAACCAAATTCAGTGGGCCAGGTGAAGCAACACTGTAGTTCCAAACATTGCCAGATACTGGGCTGCTGCCAGGGATTTTGGGGCAAACCTGGATGTTGGTTGGCAGAGGCTGTACGAAGCTTCTGGTGTGACTCGCTTGGCCACTGTCAGTGTCGTGCATGACACTGGTTTTATCCTAGTTTTTTGTGGAGAAACAAACCCTGCAATTGAAGTTTTGTGGTCACAGGGGTGAAGTTACATTTGCTGGACATAATGTGGCAGTGTCTTTTCCTGATGGAATAATGAGAACTGCGCACTGTAATTTATTCATGGGTTTGTTTTTTTGGTTTTTTTTTGTTGTTTTTTTGTACAGATAAACCACTCTCTCCCAAAGCATTAAAAGGGCTAGAAAACACTCAGCTGACAAAGAATTATTACCCTGTGGTAAGTTTTAAAGTGCTGATCATACATTTTAATAAGTACCATGTTATTAATCTTCTGGCTTCTTCCCTTAAAAATCATTGAAGCAATTTGTAACAGCTGGGGATGTGACTGTTTAAATGCAGCTGTTTCCATTCCCTTAATTCAAGGCCGTTGGGACAATAAACCACAAATGGAAGTGTCTGCAAGATGTCAAAAGTAGAGACTTGAAGTAGACAATTGAGATAATTAAGGAGAGGTGGCAGTTTTCAGATTAGTGCAGGGGGATAAGGCACAGCATTTCCTGTTGATAAAGGTGGGGAGATAATGTCACAGCCAAGCAAGCCAAATTAGGGCTCTGGCCCTTTTCTTGGGTGTGGCTAGAGGTGTTACGCTCCAAGATGCCTGTCCTGTGCCTCTGCCAGCAGCTGCAGCCCTCAGAGAATAGGCAGCTGCCACAGCTCATGGCCTAACTTTGTAACTGGCCTTGGCTTTGGAGCAGGTTCACAGCCTGCCAGGCCATGAATTGCTGCTGCAGAAGGGGTGGGGAAACATCCCCTCCTTTACATATTGCTGCCAAAGCGAGGAGGTCTGGCAAAGCAGGGGCAGTTACCTTCCCTCTGTATCCAGGCTGTGGTGTAAGAGAGTGAAGATGCCTCGTGAGCATCCCTGGCTCTCAGTGCTGGAGCTTAATCCTGCTCATCAGTATGTCTAAATATATTTCAAGCAAAGCAGAAGCAGTATGTCCAGGGAGCTGGAAACCACCTCCACTGTCTCCAGAGCTTATCCACACTAAGAAACTGAAGTGCTGACTGGGAGTGTGCAGGCACTGGGTTTGCCTGCTGTGTGGCTGGAGACAAACCAGCTGCTGAGATGGATTAGGAGGACCAAACCCAGATCATTACATCCCTGAAGTGGCAAATGAGGTGTGCCCTGGCTTGATCTGCCACAGAAGCCATCCTTGGTGCAGCCTTTAGCACCTGCTTTCCAGGCCTCCCCAAGTTTGCAAAGTAAAATCTCAATATTTGACCACCAGGACTTTCCTGAGTGTTCTGGGTTCTGCATTAAGAAATGTAATTTCTGGACTTAAAATACACTTCCATGCTTTTCCAGACTTGGAAGCTGATGTCGTGTTCTTTTAACTAATTTGTTAGTACAAAGATCTTTTCTCAGTGCTCTGTCTCTCACTCTAGGTGTTGCAAAATATTCTGGAAACAGAACGAGATTATGCAAAGGAACTACAGTCACTTCTGGGAACTTACTTAAGACCCCTCCAGTCTTATGATAAGTAAGATATAAGGGCATCTGAGGTGGAGAGAACACTGTGGGAGCCTTGCGATGTCATGGACAAAGGGCACGTGTTTAGACATTGTCCAGTCAGGAGAGATGGGAGAGTGGTATTCTAAGGCCTCTGTATTTCAGTCACTTCTCCCTTCCCAAAATCTTCATGTGGGAAAATTTTTTGTGCTCTCAGCCTTGTAGGCCTAAATGAGGGTGACTCTTAGGATGACAGAAACAGGCACATTAGCTTTGGAAACATCCAACCTCACTCAAGGAACAAAGAAGCCCCTATCTGTAGGACCCTCCTCCCACAGGCAAACCCATGGCATGAATCCCTGAAGACAAAACTTTGTGTCTGTGCACACACCTCCCTCCCTACCTCTGGCTGAAATCCCATCTGTCTGTGTCTATTAGACAGCTAAAGGTCTGAGAAGATTAGTGGGATTAAGTAATTAAAATCCAATTTAGATAATCCTTGGCAGCAGAAGCCTTCTCCAGGAGACTGTGGTCTGTAGCTCACAGATCATGAATTTTGTGTTCTGTCCGATGCTGTATCTGGGGAAGGAGAAATTTTTGTGTCTTTTTGGAAGGGCTGCTGATCAATAGAAATGGGGTGCTCCTGAGAACAACTTTTCTCTGATGGTGACTGGCAATGTGGCTCTTGTAGGCTCAGCGACGGGGACATTGTGGCATTGCTGGGAAACATGGAAGAAATCTCTGCTTTTCAGCAAACAATAAACCAAGCCTTGGAAGAAGTTGCAAAGTAAGTTTCTGTCATAGCACTGAGGTTGTTAAGCTTTTCAACTGTAGCTAAAAATAATAGAAAAACATGTTCATTAATGTTCCTCCTGGCTGCTGTCTTAGACTTGTTAAATATAGAAGAAAATAACAGGGCTGAGGAAAGGTGGCAGGCAGTGCTTTGGCAGGAGAGAAGGTAGAAGGAACTCTGACATTGTTGGTGTTAAGGCATCTGCTGAATGAATGTCACTAGACTTGACACAAAAGTGTGCCTAACCCAAAGATGCAGACACATGCAGGGTGGGAGATCTGGCAGGCATGAAGATGGGAATTGCCAGGGAGCAAAAAGCAAATTATTAGAGGTGATAATTTCCTGCAGGGAGGCTGACAGACATGTTTAGTCTTAGCTAAGGGCTGAAAAGAGATGGGGGAAGACTGAATATTGGGAATATATTCAGGCTGTGGCTTCTCCTTCTTTCTCCATCTTTTCATATTCATGGGCAGCCCAGAGAGTGGGAACCACCCCTGCACTGCCCCTAGTTCCAGTACATCTGCATCCTCATCATCCCAGCTATAGCTCTGCTGGTGATACATATCAGGTTGAGTCACAGGTTGTCTGAGGCTGATAATGGGTTGTGATGCTCGCTGTCTGCACCACAGGAACCCAGACCCACCTGAGGGTCCCCCTCTTCCTCCTCCTCAGGTGGCAGGTGTGGGTATTTTGCTCAGTGCTGCAGTTATGAGGTGACCTGGGAACTTCCCTGAGCAGTGGATGGTTCCTGGGCAGGTCCCTGAGAGTGCTGTGGCTGCACGGTGCAGATCCAGAGGCTTAACATGGCTGGTATGTTGGTGTCTGTAGGCTCCCCGAGAACCAGCAGCGTGTTGGAGGCTGTTTCATGAACCTGATGCCCCAGTTCCGCTCCCTGTACCTGACGTACTGTGCTAACCACCCTTCAGCAGTGAATGTCCTCACACAGCACAGGTGAGTGATGGAGAAGGAGATTCAGACTCCTTTAAAAAGTTAACTTTTGTTATTAATACTTGGTCTGGCATGGCTGTTGACCTGTGTTTTGACAAAAGGGCAAGGATATTTCCTGCTGCTGGGGCTTTGGGCTTTTCAGCAGGGCCTTTCAGCTTCAGCATGAAGACAACTCACACTGCTTGTGTTCAGAGCTGATCTCACAGGTCCTTTTTGCACATACAGGACTCTCACCTTGGGTCAAACAGGCAGCCTCAGCTCTGGCAATAGCATCTTCTGTGATTGTTACTTGCTAAAGGACCCAGACGCTGTTTCAGACTCACTGCTCAAGTGCTCACACACTGACAAATGGTGGGGGGGCACATCGCTGCAGAAGGAAGATGGTCATCAAGTCACCCAGTTACCCAGTTTATTAATTGAGCTTCTATTCAACCAAATGGTTGGTTTTCAGGGTCGTTGGTAGATCACATTAATAACATCTTTCTTCAATGTGACCCACATTAGTAGACACTTGAATTTGTGTGATGTCCTGCTGAAAAGTGTGCCAAGCCAAGATGCTACCACTGTGTCATTCCTAATGCAGGTTAGCTGTCCTCCCTGCAACAATGGGAAAGCCAGGACCACATCCATAGTGTTTGAGTGATGCTGTTAAAGACCACAACGACACAGACTTCGACTTCAGAAGGCTGACAATGACTCTGTTTATTTCCGGCAATTTCTTCCCTTTTATACTATTCTACAGAGAACAACTCAGTTGATGAAAGAAAGACAAACTTCTTCAATCACACTCGTCAAACCAGAGGGACATCAAGAAAAAGTCCCTCCTAGGGAAAGAATGTAAACAAAGGTTACAGTTAGAAAAGCATGTCTCCTGTTTACAGAAACTCTCTGGGAAAAGAGTTTCAGAAAACCAAAACATCTCAGGCACGAACCAGGGCTACATTTAAGTCTTTCCATTCTGCAATGGGAACTCACAATGTATTTACTTACCTGCTGAAATCCAGCTTTAATTCAGTGTAACAACAAACCTGGCTCCAGCAAATTACTCATTCATGCAATTCCTCAGTCTGACCCCTTTTCCTAAATCAACCAAAGAATCAGCTTTGGCAAATGTGCTGACACACAGAAGCCATGTTCTCTGGAGAAATGTACATGCAAACACCTGCATCACAGCTTCCAGCAGGCCCCCAGTGCATTGCTGCAACCTCCTCCAGCACAGCACCAGCCTATGCAGCCCCCACCCCCCTCCCCCTCTCCCCATCCACCAGATACCTGGCCCTGTGCCACTTTGCTGTGCTGGGGGACCAGCTGCTAGCACCAATGTGCCCCAGGGGCTGTGCATTCCAACACCTGTGGCCACACAGCATCCTCTCCTGCTTTCCAGGGGAGAAGGATCTTACTTGGCTAGAAGCTCCCTGCCTGCTCCATGGAGTTGGTGGTGGGTTGGGGGTGCTCAGAGGGGAGTTTGTGCTGCCTTTAAAAAGGCACTACACCATCTTAGAGCAGAACCCTGGCCATCAGGAGAACATGGGAGGCAGCAAAACACAACCCTCAGCTCTGAGAGCCCTCCTTGTTGTTGTCTCTTTTTATAGCAATGAGCTGGAGAAGTTCATGGAGAGCCAGGGTGCAGCCAGCCCAGGCATTCTCATCCTGACCACAAGCCTCAGCAAACCCTTCCTGAGGCTGGATAAATATGTGACACTGCTGCAGGAGCTGGAGCGGCACATGGAGGTAGGTGGGGTTTGGGGCTGCTGGGCAGGCTGTGCCCCTTGATGCTGCCAGAGCTGCTCCCTGAGTTTCAAGAGACACCTCTGCCTCTTGGTATTTGAGCATCATGTGGCTAAAAGTACTTACCACATCTCCAAGGAGATGTCCCATGTCCCCCAGACATTATCCACCTTTCAGATTAAAAGTGAGAAACTGGTGGAAGAGTCTGAGGAATGTTGTGGAAATGCATTGCCTGCTCTTCACCCCAGCCCCTCCTCAAAGATTGTCCATTTCCAGCACAAGTAAAAGCAGAGTCTAGGGTCAGGCTGCAGCTGCTGTTTATTTGCACAGCCGAGAATAAATCTGTGTTTTTGTTATCATTTGATGAGATTCCTAAGCCTGGCCACTCACTCCTGTGGCTCACAGGCACATTCCCACCCCTTGCTCCAGGGTTGTGCTCCTGGGTGGAGGCAGAGCTGCACAGACAGACATGGATCTGGCAGCCAGCACAGACATAGGGGTGGAGAGCTAGTCCCTGGGAGCAGGGTGAGCAACTAGGGAGGGGCACAGAGACTTCCTTGACAAGAAGCAGGTCTGCTTCAGGACATTCTTGCCCCAGGGACTGTAGAGATCTCTGCTATTGGAACTCTGCTACTCACTGCTGGTGCACTCCAGCTGCAGGAAGGCAAAACTCAGGAGTGGTGCAAGTGTTGCCCGATCCGAAGAAAACACAAACAACCGAAGTCGTTTATGCGGTGCTTTATTGAGGGCCCGGGAGCCTGTGGACTAGCGTCCAAAGACAGAGCCCCATCTCTCAGAAAAATCACAGGGTTTTTATATGTTTCTTTACATGATTTCTTCATCCTAACAAATTCTTACTTCATTTTTACTACATGGTACAATAATCTCTCTGACATTTAAGTTTCTGCCAAAAGGTATCCTCCTTAAGATAAGTATACATTCCTAAAGATAAGTGATTATCTCCTAGCTACACTGCTTACATTACAAAATCTGCTATAACAGTTCATCTGCAGGTTACATGCGGCCTACCAAGCCTTAGCATGACTACCACTAATGTCAACTATTAATGTTTGCTATTACCTTAATACAGTTTAATACAGTTTATTAAATCAAATGGCAACAATTCCCCCCTTTTGAGCATTCTTCAGTCTTCTGCAAGGATGCTCAATTCTTAATTATCATCAGTTCTTTCAAATGCTGGATTTTCCTGCCCAATGGCAACTTCATACTTCGGAGGAGGCGGGTACATCTCGTTAGTTCTTGTCAAGGCTTTTATCACTCTCCTGGTGCGTTTTGCTTCCTTTTCAATGGCTCCTAAAACACACTTATACACTAACCAGATAATTAACAAAAGAACTGCAAACAACAGAATATACTGTATTACTGACGAAACCCATCCAGAAACCTGAAGTCCCAAAGACTCAAATATTGCTCCGATCCAATTATGTTGTGCTTCTTTTTCAATTTCTTTCGTTTTGGATTCAATTGTTTCTAATTGGGAGATATCTTTTTCTACTTCAATGGTCATGTTTGGGATATGGATGCAGCAATGGTCAATTTTCCTTTTTAGATACTGACACACACCATGCTCTTTTAACAATAGCATATCCAGCGCCATCCTATTCTGCAAAGTCATTCGGGATGTGGCTTGTAATTGCAAATTTATGTCCTTAAATCCTTTCTTGGTGGCCGCTGCTAATCTCTCAGTCTGTCCCAACAATTTGTACAACATTTCTCTGTTCCTATAGGAGGCTATAGGTGCAAATAGTGATTCCAAAGCCCACCCAAATTTAACTCTGCCATCAGGTTCGTGCCATTCATTTTCTAGCTCCGTGAATTCATCTACCTCTCTCTTCTTTCGGTTTGATTTTAATTTTGATTGTTTCCACAGGGGGCAAAGGGTGGGGACTCCTAAAGTGATTTGTGTCACAGGTCCATCTATGGGAATGTGTATTGTCCATGTCCCATTACCCAAACTAGATTTCCTGGACTTCTAATTGTAGTATCTTGACAACTTACGGCTCTTTTAATTCCATTATTCCTGCTCAGTGCGTATATTTTTCCTGTAATTGTATGATTAAATTTTCTACATTCACATCCCCACTTAAGTAACACTCTCAGAGGAGCTAGACTAATCTGACTTTCAGGGGTGTCACAGGTAATTACTTTAGTACAATTCCAGCTTTCTCCAGTTGCTTTAATTTCTCTTGTAGAGGTTTCTGTCTTATAGACTTCCACCAAGGTTTGATTTTTACTTCCTATCCATTGTATACACCAGTTCACTGCTCCAATGTAACTATAGTGTTCCAGTATGCTCGGACCCCATACAGCTTTCCAATCATCCCAAATCACATGCTGCTGACTTATATTTTGACACTTGACCTCCTGGTAAGGTTGTTTTGTTTTTATTTCTACTTCTTTAGCAGCATACAGTGCGGCCTGCCATACCTTTTTAACAGTCACTATTTCTCTTTCTTTCATTTCTATTTGACATACGGTGGATGTGTTTTCTGCTGCCTCAGGTGGTAATGGAATGGGAATTATTCCCCATGGAATTGGTTCTCCTGCTGCTTGTGGGAGTGGCAAGCATGCTGTAATTTGGGATACGTTTTGCACCATCCCAAAATCTCTAATCAATCCTACTACCAAATTCTCTTGTCCATGACTTTGATGTACAGCTACTTCTGTATCTCTCAGCTCTCTATACTTCTTTTCTATTAGGGATACTGTGTAAGTGGGCCTGATCCCTTGTCCTTAATGCAGATTAGCTTCTACTATCCTTATTCCATAGTCAGCATCAATTTCACATATCACTAAACACAAGTATTTTCCTTCAGAAGAACCAATTTGAGGGTTACTAATATTCAACCATCCTACACCTTTTCCAGACTTTTCCCACCAGCTAATTCCTTGGTCTATTCTATCCCAGAGCTTCTGCTTGTTTTCTTTCCACCATTTAACTTGCAATGTCTGATTACATTCTTGTTTTAACACAAATGAACAATTTATCTTCAAAGGAAGTCCATCCCACATACCTTGTACAGCCCAGGTGGAGTTTATCTCTACGGATTCCTGGGATGGAGTATTCTTCCTCAATTTCCAGGGTACTACTCTTAATTTAATTTGCTTATGATCAAAGCTTTCTCGGGATTTGACAATGCACATGTATATATCCATATCGTCTTGCCTGACTTGCTTCAGTTGTACTGTGGTATTTCCTTTCTGTGCATCTTTATCCCAAACTGTGACAATGTTTGCCTTTGGATAGTCAGCACCTTTCTTCCAGGTTGCTTGTACATTCCGGAGTTCAGATTTCTGGTCATTCGTTATAAAACAGGTCAGGTTCACATCCATTCCATCCATAACACCAACCACTGGTTCGGTAACTGCAACTACAACAGAGCCATTAACAAAAATTGGTTTCATTATTACCAGTAACAATATAATTAAAAATGCTACTTTCCGCGAAAAATCATCCGTGTTGGAGAGACCAACTGAGTCTCCCATTGTACAGGGACTTTCTTGACCCGAGTGTAATGGATCCATGAGTCGACTCCTTCGACTTTTACTGCAGTGTAGGTTGTCAGGATCACTTGACGTGGCCCGTCCCATGCCTCCTTCAAGGGGTGGGTGGACCAATTCTTCACATACACTCGGTCTCCTGGTTGAATGTCATGTACCGGATTTTCCAGGGGCAAAGGTCGGTTCCATTGCAGGGTTCCCCTTAAAGCATTAAGAGTTTTGTTTAATGCCATGACATAACCAAATATTGTCTGATCACCGTGCACATGCAAATCCCCTTTTAACACGTTAGCATGGTATGGTTTCCCATATAGAATTTCATATGGGCTAACTCCCAATCGCTCCCTGGGTTTGATTCTGATTCTGAGCAATGCTAATGGCAGTGCCTGTGGCCACTGTATTTTCGCCTCTTGGCAAATCTTCTTAATTTGTCCCTTAATTGTTTGATTCATGCGCTCTACCTGACCACTTGATTGAGGTCGCCAAGGGGTGTGTAGGTCCCAAGATATATCTAACGCCCTGGCCACTTCTTGTACGACTCCTGCTATAAAGTGTGGGCCTCTATCTGATGACAATCCTAACGGTACCCCAAATCTTGGAATGATTTCCTTCAACAGTGTTTTGACCACTTCCTTTGCTTGATTTGTTCGACAAGGAAAGGCTTCAGGCCAACCTGAAAAAGTGCATACATACACTAAAAGATACTTAAAGTTCTGTGCTTTCGGTAATTCTGAAAAATCTACTTGCCAGTAATCTCCCGGTTCTGGTCCCACTTGTAATTTTCCTAACTGGATCTGTTTCCTAACTATTGGATTGTTTTTCAAACAAGTTGGACACATGTCATTCACCCGTTTTGCCAATGTTAACATCTGGTTAGAAATTACTTCTCCTTTTAAAAATTTTACCAATGCCTCTGCTCCCCAATGGCATTTATTATGTTCAGTCTCTAAGATGGCTCTCATAATTCGGGTAGGAACTACAACTTGTCCCATGGCTGTTACATACCATCCAGTTGCATTCTTTTGCGCTTTCAGCAGTACTGCTAGTTTTTCATCATCCAGAGAATACTTCAGTTCCTGAGTCAAATGTGGAGTTACAGGACTCACCTTAACGGGTACCAAGGCCATTTGGGTCCACACTTCTTTGGCTACTTCTCGTGCAGTAATATCAGCCAACCTGTTTCCTCGATACATTTTTCCTTCTTCTTTCTGGTGACCTCTCACATGCATTACTGCAACCTTTTCGGGTTGGTGTACTGCATCTAGCAAGGCTAGAATTTCAGTTCTATATTTGATGGTAGTTCCTTGAGAGTTCAGCAACCCCCGTTCTTTCCACAAGGCGCCATGAATGTGCACAACCCCAAAAGCATATTTAGAATCAGTCCATATATTCACTTTCTTTCCTGAACTCAGCATTAGGGCTCTAGTGAGTCTGATGATTTCAGCTCGCTGAGCTGATGTTCCAGGGGTCAAAGCCTTTGCTTCCACTACAGTTGTAACTGTCACCACTGCATATCCCACATACCTGGTACCATTTTCTACAAAGCTGGACCCGTTGGTAAACAGTTCCCAATCCGGGTTTTCCATTGGGACATCTTTCAAATCAATTCGGCTGGCATACACCTGTTCAATCACCTCCATGCAGTCATGTGTTAATTCTCCTTCTTCCTGTTCACTGCGAAGAAATTCTGCTGGGTTAACATGATTAGTCATTTTCAAATCCACATCATCTTGTTCTCTCAGAATTGCTTGATATTGTAGCATTCTGCTGGACGAAAGCCAGTGACCCCCCTTTTGTTCCAAAACTGCCAGTACCATGTGAGGCACAAATACCTCTATTTTCCTTCCCAAGGTCAATTTCCTGTCCTTCTGGATGAGGATCACTGTGGCCGTAACTGCCCGCAAGCATGACGGCCACCCAGCACTTACTGCATCTAGTTGCTTTGAAAAATACCCTACCGGGCGTTTCCATGAGCCAAGTCTCTGGGCTAGCACTCCCAGTGCCAATTTCTGTCTCTCATTCACATATAACTGAAAATCTTTATTTAAATCTGGAAGGCCCAATGCCGGAGCTTTCCTCAATGCCTGTTTCAAGTCTTCAAAGGCCTTTTTCCTCTGTCGATCCCAGTTCAACTGTGGTTCTTTCAAAGCTTCATATAATGGTTTAGCTAGAAGTCCGAAATTCAGAATCCACAGCCTGCACCATCCCACCATCCCCAGAAAAGACCTTAATTCCTGATGGTTCCTGGGAAGGGGAATAGCACAAATAGCTTCCACTCGATTGACTCCCAACCGTCTCTGGCCTTGGGTGATTTCACATCCCAAATATATTACACTTTCTTTTATTAGTTGTGCTTTTTCTTTCGACACTCGGTAGCCAGCCTGGCCCAGCATATTCAACAGAGCAATAGTTAATTTCAGACACATTCCTTTTTCCTCTGTTGCTAGAAAAATATCATCCACATACTGGAGAATGACATAAGAAAAAGGTGACTCTCTTACCTCAGCAGTCTTCCACTCTTCTAGTTCTTTTGCCAGTTGATTTCCGAATATCGTGGGACTATTTTTGAAACCTTGCGGCAATCGAGACCAGGTGAGCTGTCTCTTTCTTCCAGTATCAGGACTTTCCCATTCGAATGCAAAATATTTCCTACTCTCCAATGCCAGAGGGATGCAGAAGAAAGCATCTTTCAAATCAACAACTGAAAACCATTTAAATTTTTCTGACACAGATGTTAATAAAGTATATGGATTGGCAACCACTGGGTGAATGTCTTTAACAATGTTATTAATTGCCCTTAAATCTTGCACTAGCCGATACTTACCATTTGGTTTTCTAACTGGAAAAATAGGAGTGTTAAAGTCCGATTCACATTCCTGCAAAATTCCTTGTGCTAAAAACTGAGTTATCAAAGGAGCAACACCCTTCTTAGCTTCTAATTTAATTGGGTATTGTTTTATTCTGACTGGCTGAGCTCCTTCTTTTAATTCTACCACCACTGGCTGAGCAGCTTTTGATTTTCCAGGATTCCCCGTCTCCCATACCCAAGGTACTACTGCTTGATCCACTTCGATGGGGATAGGAGAGGGATCAATTTCCTTTATCACAAACAATTTAGCAATTTCTTCTCCCGGAACTTCTAATTTCACCCTTCCATTCTCAAATATAATTTTGACATTTAATAATGACAATAAGTCCCTGCCAAGCAATGGCTCGGGACAATTAGGCATATACAAAAACTGGTGGTCTAATTCTTTCCCTCCAAATTTCAAATTTAATGGTTGCAAAAAGGGTCTTTCTTCCAATTGTCCAGTTGCCCCTACTACCTGTATGGTAGTATTGCTAATAGGTCCCAACCTCTTATTCAAAACCGAATGCGCTGCCCCCGTATCCACAGTAAATTCTTGTTCTTCCCCATCTATATCAATTATAACCTTCAAGTCCCGTTCTAGTCAGCTTTGATTCTGATAATTTCCCAAAACAAATGCTTGAGCGACACCTTCTGGATTCATGGGGTAACCTGCTGATGTATTCACTGGCACTCCTGACGCTCCTCCTGGCACTTCTCCCAGTCCAGCTTTCACTGGACACTCGTTTTTCCAATGTCCTATCTGACGACAGAACGCGCACTGATTGGGAGCGATCCCTCCTTGCTGGGGACCGGGAGGGGCCATCCCCCGTCCTCCAAATCCAACATTCTGAAATCCTGCCCTACCACGACCAAAGCCACGACTGCGCCCAAAACCACCCCTACCTCTTCCTCTGTTACTGGCTTGCTGCATTATAGCTAAGATATTTGCCTGCTGTTTCTTGACAGCTTCTTTTTCTCTGTTATTATAAACTTTCCAGGCCACTTCTAACATTTTATCTAAATCCCGAGTATCCCGCCCTTCTAGTTTCTGCAGTTTCCTACGTATATCTTCCTGTGTCTGACCCAAAAAGATTAAAGCAAGCTGCAATTTTCCTGCTTCGCTGTCAACCTCCAAATCAGTGAAGCGTCTAGCTGTTTCCTTGAGTCGTTCTAAAAACGCCGAGGGAGATTCATTCTTATCCTGCCTAACTGAATACAATTTTGACCAATTTAGTGTTTTAGGCATCCCCGTCCTGATTCCCTCTACCAACAAATCCTGATACCCCTTAATAGATTCCATTCCTGCAATCCTGTTCGGATCCCATCCCGGATCATCACTCGGGACCAAGTCATTCACAGTCCCCCTAGCTAGATGCATTCTAATCATTTCCCGAGCACGCTCTCTCATTGCCCGCAACACCATCTCTTTCTCAGTGGAATCCATTAAAGTACCTAACAAAACCTGCATGTCATTCCAATCTGGATTCTGGGTTTTAATAATCATTTTGACCACCCGTGCCACTCTTTCAGGATTCTCACGATAACTACCTGCTGACTGCTTCCAAATCACCAAATCTCCTGGGGAGAAAGGCACTTTCACAAACACTTTGTCTCCTTGGGGTCCCATAGCTTCCCTTAAAGGAGCAATAAGCTGGGGTTCCCCATGATTCTTATGTCCCTGTCTAGTTCGTGCCGCAAGCGGAGTATTTCGCCGATTTCGGGGAGAAGCAGGGGAAGGGGTTGGAGGACACATAACAACCTTTTTAGCATTCCCTGGTACCACTGTTATGTTTGCTACTTCCTCATCCTCCTCCTCCTCCTCCTCAGCACTACTTTCAGGTAATGGCAGATACAACGAGGAATGGAGTGAAGCAGAGGGGAGGGGTGAGGGGTGAGACGGTAGAGGGGATGAGACAGGAGGCGCGCTCGGTGACACCATTAGAGACAGATCCTCTTCTGCCCGAGAGGTTAATGCTAGGCACTGAACACATTTAGATTTCTCTTTACAACCCCCGCACCCAGATTCTTTCACTTCCAATACCATTATTCCACATTCAGCCTGCCACTCCTTTTTACGGCGCAGTAAATTAAACAAGTCTAAATACTGTATTTCATCCCATTTTTCATTTTCTTCCAAATACTGCAACAATGACCTTATAGTATCATAATCCACAGTACCATTCTTTGGCCATGACGGCCCTTCCCGCTCATATTCTGGCCACCAATGATTACAATAATCAATCATCTTATCCTTACTCATCTCCTGGAAAAACCCTTCACTTTTCCACCTTTTTAACAAACATCCCAGCGGAGTGTTTTCGGGTATACCCTTATTGAACTGAACCATAGACTTAAGTGCCCTGAATGGCATTTTGAATCTATTTCACTTACAACGGTACAACAACTCAACAACCGATCGCAACAACCAATATGCAGCAACGTACAAAACAATAATAACCACAATCAATATTGACAGTTTAACAGAATCAATCATACCACATACTCACACAACAAAATAAACTAATACCAGATAAATACCAGACCAATCCAACTTGCCGCTTCTCGATGCCGCGAGGGCCAAGTGCCGGACCTGCGCAGCTTTCGCCGCGTCTGACAGCCGGCGCCTAGGCTTACCAGACCAACCAGACGTCTTAGCCCAACCCTGCGAGGATCGCCACCTCATCTTATGAGCAGGCACCCAAACCAGAACCAGAAAATAAAGCACCTTCGGGCTTACCTTTCGCAGTCGTCCGCCAGGTGCAGGGGTCGGGCACGAACCGATGACTCCCCGAGAATCACTCGGTGCCGGCGTGGAGTGGATCAGAACGCGAACCGCCCCAGCCACCTTCGGAGTCCTGCCGCGGTCGCCAGAAAACTGTTGCCCGATCCGAAGAAAACACAAACAACCGAAGTCGTTTATGCGGTGCTTTATTGAGGGCCCGGGAGCCTGTGGACTAGCGTCCAAAGACAGAGCCCCATCTCTCAGAAAAATCACAGGGTTTTTATATGTTTCTTTACATGATTTCTTCATCCTAACAAATTCTTACTTCATTTTTACTACATGGTACAATAATCTCTCTGACATTTAAGTTTCTGCCAAAAGGTATCCTCCTTAAGATAAGTATACATTCCTAAAGATAAGTGATTATCTCCTAGCTACACTGCTTACATTACAAAATCTGCTATAACAGTTCATCTGCAGGTTACATGCGGCCTACCAAGCCTTAGCATGACTACTACTAATGTCAACTATTAATGTTTGCTATTACCTTAATACAGTTTAATACAGTTTATTAAATCAAATGGCAACACAAGGGGCTGAAGAAAACAGAAGTAACAGTCTATTTTTAAGCAAGTTTGCTTTTTCCCCTCATCCACTTTTAATTACCAGTTAATTCAGCACACTTATCCATGACCTACAATCAAGCCAAAGGATTAAAACTTCTATGCTTGAGCCGGGGATACTCCTGCATAGGAGAGGGCATGAGAGCCTGCAGGGTAGGCACACTCCAGACCTACCTGTACCCTCTTGCCTGGCTGAGCTGAGCTGCAGGGACTGAGCTGAGCCTGGCTGCAGCCACCATGCCCGTGCAGGGATAATGTGCTCTTTGCAGTATATGCATTGTGCTCTTTACCTGCTCTTTGCAGGCAATTCAGCAGTGGATTTAGAGACACGTACATTACCTATTTCTCTTAGTTTCGAAGCTGGATGTGGGAGTTTTGTTGCATGAATCAGTAGGGCTGAGGTTTAAGCTGTGATGCTGTGGGAAGAGGATGGCTGTGAGCAGTGTTGGATGTACACCACAGCATTCCCTGCACTGCTGCAGAGCTGATGAGGGGGCACGTGTGTTCAGGGCAGCCACTTGTCCCACATTCCAGATGAGCAATCCCAGGCTGCAGGGACAGGTCCATCACAACCTGGACACCTTAGGATTTGCTTGGCATGAGGACTTGGTAGTGAGGAGAAGCCCTGGATCCAGAAGAAAATTCTGGGAGAGTACTAGCATACAGCTGGGGTCAGAGATAAGGGGCACCAGTCTGCTTTTACCTGGCCCAAGTGCTCTCTGCTCAGACATGCCCTCTCTTAAACCCAGAGGTGAAGCCCCCTTGATGCTCATGGATTTCTACCCTTGATGGGGCAGTGGCTGGAATACCTGGCACATCAATGGAAGTTTCCTTCCTGAAGGTGCACCCTGCACCACTGCCTGTTTTCATTGATTTTTCTTTGCAAGTCAGATTTGTTCTAAGTCCAATCATACCTACTCTTGCTCTGGCCACTTCACACTCATTAAATTGGTATCAGTGAATTGCATAGCTGCCTTTAGCCATGCTATGTTGAAGTGGATGTTGGGAAAGGTACCTGGGGGACTTTGACCTCTTCCTGAAGCCCACGCTGCCTGTATCCTCAGCCCTGAGTGTACTGGGACTGTGGGTGATGCTCAGGGTGGGTGCCGCTGCTGCTGATGGCTAAGAAATTTGTTCTCCCTTCACTAGGAGGTGCATGCAGATCATGAAGATGTTTTGAAAGCTGTCACATCCTTCAAGTCCCTTGTGGTAGGTGGCAATTCTTAAAATAGAGCACTCCATTTCAGGTCTGCATTTCATGAAGAATGAGTCAAGCCTGACATTTGTCTCCTCATTAGGAAAAAAGGTCTTTTGGAATGGAAAAGATGGGTTACAAAGAAACAATTTCACATTTCAAGCCTAGAGCTGCTCCTCTGGCTGCAGCAAGTGCATGCTGGCTCTATGGTCCCAGAGCAGAGATAGTGGATCTCCAAGTTTCTCCTCTATTACTGAAAGGCACGTGTGGACCGTGGTGGCAGCAGGGTCCCTTTCATCTCCTGTTGCCTCCATTCACTAATCATTTGCCACCTGAAACTAGACCACCCCTTCCTCATTGAGGGAGAGGTTAGCACGGCTGTGACTGACTCAAGTGCTGGTGCCAATGGGAAGTTCCCCTCTGAGCCCATGGAGTAACTCTTGGTTTTGCTGAGGCTTGCTCCACAGGCATCAGGAGGCTTGGCCCACATTCCATTAATTTGTGGCTTCAGGTGCCATGGCCACTGGTGGGGAAGAGAGAGAAGGGATGAGTCAGAGATAATAAACCTATTTCTGTGAACTCTGTCACCTGTACCCCTCAAAGACCTGCTGCACTGAGATGAAATAGAGGGGGGAAAGCCATCCATGTGCACAAAGGTTTTACCTTGAAAAGCTTTTTTTGGTTATTAAAAAGGCTCTAGTCTCTCTTGCTTTGTAGCCACAGAGAACCTTTCACCATAACCACTCCAGATATGGTCCAGCTTCCTTCCTTTAGCACAACAGATGTCACATGTTTGTGACAGATGCAAGTGTTTAGCAGTGCAGATAAAAGATGGGGAGGAGAAAGTTCATAGAAAACAGGAAAGGGTGATCATGTTACATTTACTTAGAAACTCAGCTCCCTTTCCATTTATTCTGGAAGCTAGTAGGGGAATAACTCATTTAAATTACAAGGTGTCATTAATCTTTAGGAAATCCCATAAGTTCTGGATGGTTTTACTTGAAATGTGTACTTGGGTGATGAGTAATTTAATGTCATTATGACACAACTAAAGAGGTTCAGTGTGGATTTGAGGTTAGACTGGCAGGGGTGCCCCTTGTGATGGGTATGTGATCCTGTTATAGGGCCAGGAAGGCTCCTGAGCAAAGGCAGGGAGGGACCAAGAAGCCTCTGTGATTCACAGCGGTGCCTCTGCACAGACTGTGATGAACTCCTGTGGATTATATTTGGATTTTTATCCTGGGAACATTGGATTTGGACACTTGGGGAGCCATCAAAACATACAACAGTTGTAGAACCAGAGTAAACCTCCACAGTTTGGTTCAAATGTATGTGGTTTCAAACTAGACCCAGTGCAGCCTCTCTCTTTGAAGAGCTGGATGGTCAATGAATTGGAAAGGAGGAAAATCTGTGTCAGAAAAAGGGGTTTGGAAAAAAACCAAGCAGTTGGTGAAAACAGCCCTGGTTTGGCTTTGCAGAAATTTTCCCTGTTGGCAGAGGGGTCAGTTAAAGAAAGTATTGCTTGGATTTGCAGGACTCTTTGTTCAGTCAGCATTGTCCTCTCTTGCTGAGGGCTGATGAGAGACTGGTCGCTCCCTGGAGCTTCTCCAGTCCCCAGCTGTCCAGCAGGGGTACAGTCTTTTCAATTACAGCACTTTCAGAAGATTCTTTTTTGTGCTAACCTACAGCACCACCCAGTCCTGTGTTTTGGGTTCCCAGATTTTGGTTAGAAAATATCCACCCATATGATTTGCGGGGACTTTGCAGTGCTACAAGTTCAACTCTGCTGTTTGGACAAAATGGGCAAAATCCCTCTAAGCAGTAGCAAAATTAGAGACATTTAACTGTGCAGCTGTCTTGGTTTGGAAATTGTGAACCTGAACTCTCAGAGGTAGTGCTGGTTTGGAAAGAAAAGTTTGCTCAGTGCAGTTGGCAATTTCCTTGACATTTGAATGTAATCATTACTTCATAAATTACTAGGATGTGATTTTTTAACAAACTTTATGTAATGGTGTCAAAGCAGGCTTTCCTGATCCATGACATGACCACCCCTGAGCCCACAGGGCTGTGTGAGTGTTGCTGGTGAAACTGGGATGGTTTGGGTTGGCTCCTGCCCTTCAGCTAACAAAGCTCTGCTGTGATTCCCAGTCGCAATGCCAGGAGCTGAGGAAGAGGAAACAACTTGAGCTGCAAATCCTTTCTGAATCCATCCAGCGCTGGGAAGGAGAGGACATAAAAATGATGGGAAACATCATCTACATGTCCCAGGTTATGGTGCAGTCTGGGGGAAGTGAGGTGAGTGTGGTGTTCCTTCTGCTGGCTAAAGACCTCGTGTCTGAATACCCGCTTGCTCCTGGGGTAAGTGATGCAAGGCGGCAGCTCCTCTCCTTCCAGGCCACAAACTGATGACAAATAATGGTGATAAATAATTTTACCTTGGGAAGAGCTGTGCAATGGGACTGTGCACATCTTTGGAGTGAGTCAGGCACCCCATAGGCTTAGCTTCAGGCCTTTGGTGACACACTTTTCAAGAAAAGAAGTATCTCAGTGTCATATAGCACAATAATTTCCCTCCTTCTCCCCTGTGACTTACTCTGAGAAATGAGAGTGACTAGAAAATGTCCTGTGTGCAGCACAGGGGCTGCTCTGATGCCTCATCCCAGAGCTGACTGTGCTTTGGAACTAACTGGAGTGATTCTTATCCTACTGGTCCTAATGCATTGCACCAGTGCCTGACACAGACCTTCTCCAGTGGTGCTAAAGCCATGTGTGCTGCATGCTCAGTGTGGGAAAGTACCTGTTAGCACTAAATTGTTTGCTGTAGCAATTTTTCCCTGGGAAGGCAAGACCTGTAAAACAAACCTGTGCAGCATCTAGTCCCAAAAGCCTTTCCTATTTGGGATGTGGGATGCTGGGGGACATAAGGCCTTCTGAGGGACTCTGCAATGATTGGAAGAGGATTAGCAGGATGCAGACAAAAATCTATACAGGGAAAACTGGTGCATAAATGAGATGCTGTAAGGAAAAAAAAGCCAGAATAGTTGGTTTGGGAGTGATCTCACAGGCTGGGATTCCAGTTGCAACAGGTTCAGTTTGCTAGAGGCAGGTGCTTGTGATGCATTGCAGACTGGACTAACCTAAATTCTTATCCCCCAGGAGAAAGAGGAGCAGTATTTCTTGTTATTTTCCAATGTTTTGCTGATGCTGTCTGCCAGCCCACGGATGAGTGGGTTCATCTATCAGGTAGGTATGCTTAGTTTGAAGTTGCAAGGCCTTTGGTGTAAAAAACCTCAAAACCTGTTGTTCCACCTGCTGTTCTTGAGAGTGGGGTGTGTGTGTAAGGTGTCCTGACTTAGCTGTAGGGTTTTGACCAGCCAGCTGGCTCTCAGTTTTGTGCCATCTCTGGAAAATATTTATAAAGCCCACTGCAAAGACCATGAAAATTCCACTCCTGAGGTACTATGTGTAACTCTGCATTTCTTGTGTTTTACCATTTTCCATACCATCCAATGGCTGTTGAGAGCTTGGCTTTTCTCCAGCTGTTTGAAACCATCAATACTGCCAGGAAAAGCATGCCCTTGTTTTGATGTGTCATTTGTCATAGCAAGGGAGATGAGAAAGATTTGGGAAATATTTGGCTGGGTTTTCTGACTTGACCCATCAGTGGGAGTAAGGTGAGCAGGCAGTTCAGCATGCAAATTAGAGGGATGGGGAAGGCTTTCAGAAAAAGCCAGGGGAAATTGATCCTTCTGACTTGACTGTAAAAAAGGTTTGCACTGAATGAAGGGAAAGGGTGGCAGATGAGGCAGGGATGATTCAGTTGTCATGGGAGCCTCATCTCTGGGGTTTGACCTAGTTGTACAGGGAAATCTAGATCCATATATTAAAGGAGACTCTTCATGAAGTCTGAAGCCTTCACAAATTCATTTTAAATGGCGATTTCCAAAGAGGAAGGAATCAGCAGAAACAAGCAGGACAACACCCGCAGGCACTGACTGCTCTTCAATTCTCCCAGGGAAAGCTGCCTTTGACAGGAATGACACTGACAAAGCTGGAAGATGCCGAAGGGAATGAGCACATGTTTGAAATCACAGGTCAGTGGGGCCCTCTGCCTGGGGCAGTCCTCCCAGTGCAAACAACAGTTACCACTGGAAGTACTGGTCCTCCTTTCCCTTAACCCCCCACCATGATCTTCCTCCTGCTCTTTTACCATGTGTTGTCTGAGTGTCAGAGCACCTCTGTCCTGCTTGAGGCAATCTCCTCCAAGTGCCCTGGAGCTCTGCCTCTGGCTGCCATTGGAGACCATAGTGTTTTGTGTGGGACAAATCTCTCATCCCAGTAGCACTGCTCTGCACTGGTGTGCCCTGTCTGCATCCAGTAGCCATGCCTTGTAGCTCTGAGTACCTCATTTATTGACAGATTAATGGTTCTGGTCATCAGGGAGCTTTCATCCCATTTTTCCCTTCAGTTTATCTCATTATTTGTAGCTATACACAGTCATTTCATGCTCAGTGCCTGGGCTGCAGTGCAGCTGTTTGTGCTGGTGGTGTTTGGTGTCAGGATCCTGTTAATCATGGAAGTGTTGTGTTTAATGACCTTCAACATTAAATAATCTTCACGCATTTATCTCACCAGTTCCCCTAGCATTTCTTGCAGCTCCCACACTGTCAGTGGTTGCCCGGAGCAGGATGGGCAGTCACATCATCATTGTAGATGAGATGCTTAGGGACATGATTTAGTGGTGCACCTTGCAGTGCTGGGTTATTGGTTGGACTTGATGATCTTAGATGTCATTTCCAACCTTAATGATCCCATGATTCTGTTTCTATCTTTGCCCTGGCCTTTTTGGAGCCACTGGACTGTGCATACTGTGAGGAGCCATTTCCTGCTGTGCCGAGCTGATCTCACCCTGTGTTTCCTCCTGAGTCTCTACCACTTGCTAAAGACAGTTATTTAACCCTTTGCCACAGGGAACATGATGGAGCGGATCACTGTGTCCTGCAGCACCAGCCAGGACTTGCATGAATGGCTTGACCACTTGCAAAGGCTGACCAAAGGGACATGCAGCACTATCTCCAAAACACAGTCCTGGAGCCCTCATTCGGTAAGTGTCACCTCCTGGCCTCTGCTGCCTGGGTTCCTCACTGCTGCCTGAGCTCTCTGTTTCAGCAGCACCCTGGCACTGAGGTAACGTGACAGCTGTAAGACACATCCTGTGGTTTGCTTTGTGACCATGTTGTGCTTGTACCATTTTACATGTATCTTGCCCTATTTTTGTTGCAACTTAGATGCCTCAGTATCTTAATGCTTGTCCATCCCCCTCCACTTCTCTGCCTTGTTTGGTGGTTAACTACTGAAATACCCAATACCTCTGAGTGTCCAGCCCTTGCAGAGAAATGGCTTAAATCACATAGCGAGACGGCATGGTTGAATGTGTCCTGAAAAATCAAAAAGGTTTAATAAAAGAAAAAAAATAATACAAAACAACAAAGATCAAAGCCGAACACAGTGTAGGGACAGGTCCCACACACCTGCTACAACACCTCGAGAATGCGTGGATCACCTTTGTTCTGTCCCTTTTTCTACTTAACAATTGAGGATGGATTTATTAGAAAACTGCCAATAGAAAGAGGTACAGGTTTTGACAAACAGTGACAAGGTCCAACAGGTGCTTGTCTCTTGGCATTGAGCCAATTACAAGAAGAAAGACACAGAACTTTCTAGTTAAACTTCCTAAAATGTCTAAAGGTAAACTGAAACCCTTTCCTTATACAGAAATGCCCACTCAGGGGTGGGGGGTGCATTACTACAGTTAACAGTCTTGGTTTGCGTCTCATCTATTTTCTCAGACATTTGGTTCAGCTGGGCAGATCCGTGGGCCTCTGGAACCCCCCAAAATTCTCAAGCCCTGGAGCTTGAGCTGCCTCCGTCCTGCTCCTCCACTCAGACCATCAGCAGCACTGAGTTACAAAGAGGTAATAATCCCACCTGCCTGTCCAGGACCCTGATTTCACACAATTTGTAGACCTCATGTCCAAGTTTCGTATCCCACAGCAAGGGCACAGAAATGTAGGTTCTTGGGGGTGTTGAGAGAAATGACTCTGTCAGTTTGGTCCCAGTCCTGTGATGGATGTTGGTCGCTGTGCCAGGCTTTGTGCTACACAGGACTCATGAGTACATGTGTTTGCAGACTGGATGTTTGCTGTTGGCTGCCATGGCCAGCACCCTCAGCTGCTGGATGTCACCAGTCCCACATCTGGGTGTCCCATTGAGCCCTGTCTTTTGGCAGTGCCATGGTGGAGCTGCCTCCTCTCCTCCTTCCTGCCTTGGTCTGAGCTTGGACAGGGGCCTGCTCCCTGCTGGAATGTGTTCCAGCTGTTGCAGCAGCTCAGTGGTACAGGATTGAGAAGCAATAGTGCACCACAAGGAAGAGACAAAACGCCTGCCCATGTTTCTTGTGTCTTCCACCCTGTTTTGGTGGATGGAGCAGGATGCGGGGCAGAGTATCCTGGCATCCTGACTGGGCTGGGTTGGGGCCCTTATGACTGGTGTTGAGCGCAGACCCTGAGTGCTCCCTGGGGCTTGGATGGGGCTAGGAACACGGGGCTCCTGCAGTTGTAAGTGCCTGTTTAGGCAACCAACATCCACAGACACCGACTACTAACCGAGGAGGCATGTTCTCTGTGTATTTAGAGTGTATTAATGCCCATTCACCCTGCATCTCACATGTAAATTTTCAGTTTTGCATGATAAGATGCTCCTTTGCATGTTGATAGTGCTTTAAAACCAGTAAAGATGGTATGCCGCATTAATTGCAGGACTAACATTGAAATGTGGTTTAGAATTGTGGATTTAATGGACTTGATGATAAAAATCATCACTCTCACACTCATCTTCTCTTTCTTTGCATATTCATTGTAGAGGATGTCTTATATCTTAAAGGTAAGGGTAGATACATCTCTTTGGTTTGTCGTGGCACAGAATGCTTGTTCCTGTTAATGCTTCTTGTGCTTGTATGACCCTAATTTTGCCTCGTTGTATCAGTAAGTTATTGTCAGAGTCAGTAACAACTGGCAAATATATTTTGAGATAACTCTCAGAAAGGATTTAGTGCTATGGTACTTAATCCTCCTGGCATGCCTCTTCTTTAAATCCTTATTGCATGTAACCTACTAATACAGTAATTCTCTCCAAATTAGCAAGATTTTAAGTGAGTGAAAGAGATAAAAACTTGTGTTTCTTACTTGTGGGGAGACAAAAGGAGATGCTGCTGAAGGCAGTCTCTTCTCTGATATCTTACACTTGTGTTAATTATCTTAGAGTAGAAACAGCCTTGCTCTCACAGCCATGGGCATGATAAAGAGTGAGTTAGCTGGTAAGGAGTTCAGTTGGAGTCAGTTAAAGTCAGAGTCTGCTTGTTGTGCTGTGAAGACCTAAGGACAAGAGGTTGTGCAAGAGACAGAAAAGGTAAGCTGCTGTACATAGGACAGACAGGGTTAGGCAGCCGTGCTAGAGCTGAAGAAGAGATCCAGAGCCAGAGCTGTGTAGAGCTACTCTTAGAAGTTATGGAGAGGTGTGAGAGATTTTTTGGATATCAAGATGCTGATACTTGAAGCCTTCTGATGATTCTAATGAAGTACCTTGAGTGCAAGTGCAGTGTCCATGTTGACTACCACACATATCGACTGCGACACTTACTCATGGAATCATAGCAAACCGTAACTTTGTGTGTGTTTGTCTGTTCTCGGTGTATAAGTGTGTGTAGGATTTATACTCTCAAATTGTGAGAATTTAGCAGCAGAGCTATTTGCCAACTCTTTTATGTTAGAAATCAAGTCAATGAAATAAACCACATTTTAGGGTTTTCTAGCACAGACCACAGAGTTGGTAAGCAGACTAAAAGTGCTATGAATGTATTTGAATTCTTTGACTAAAGGATTCTAGAAAAGAGTTGAATTTACTAGAGGAGCCAGTCCTTGCCCAAACCTGTGGATGCAATTCCCACTGCTGTGCCAGAGAGCAGTGGGTCACAACTGGTACATGTGAAGGGCAAAACCTATCATTTTCCCTAACTTTGTCACTGTCTGCTTTGTAGCTCTCTACCATGTTGTGTGTAGCATGGGTAGCTACACCCAGCTGTGCTGCTCCACTATTCCAGCTGCCTTTGGTTCTGGTTAAACACAAGAGTCTGTTTCTCTGTAGGATTCCAGCAAAAGTCCAAAAACAATGAAGAAGTTTCTTCCAAAAAGGAAAACTGAGAGAAAACCATCCGATGAAGAGTTTGTTATTTGGAAAAGTAAGTGTTTCCCAGAGATGCTTTGGCTGCCCCATCCCTGGAAGTGTTCAAAGCCAGGTTGGATGTGGCTTGGAGCAGCCTGGTCTAGTGGAAGGTGTCCCTGCCCATGGCAGGGATTGGGACTAGATGATCTTTAACCCCAGCCATTCTGTGATTCTATTTTACTTTCATTTCTGGAGGTTTCTGTGTTCTCAGTGATCTCCATGGGACTTTGAAAACACCCTTTCTTGCAGTGCAGGATGTGACAGGATGCTGTCACTGTGAGCCTACATGCTCCTGAGCATGGGAAACTTCTGGAAGTGCACTGGTCCTCAGCCTCTGACAGATCCCTCCTTCCCTCCCAGTTTTGACTGCCAGACATGCCACCATCCTCCTCGTGATTGCTAGCACAAGGTCATGAGTTGTGGGTGGTCTTAATCTGGATATGAAGCTAAGGAACTACTTCCAAGTAGTAAAAAACTGCATTAAACTGCACATCAAGAGTCACCAAAATAGGTCTGACAGCTGGGACAAACCCTTACCTGGCCATGCCAGCAGGTCCTTGAGCAGTGTCCATGGGGAATTAGGAAACTAAAAGGTCCCCATCCCGAGAGGGGTGTTCACCTGCAAAGAAGGGTGTCCTGAGAGTGCCCTAAAACCCACTTGGGGCACACCTTGGGGGCTTTACATGAAAGGCCATGGTCACCTAGCCATGGTCAAGCTGCTGTGCACAGCTCCACGATTAGCTCTCTCCCTTGAGAAGACGGCACTGAGCGGAGGCTGGAAATTAACACTTCATGTTTCCAAGTCCTGCTCTGGTGCTGCTGTACCAGACCTCCCACACTAGGGCTGCTTTGCCTGCCCATCTCCTGGTGCTGCCTGCACCCAAAGTAGGGCATCACCCCCTGAGTTTTGCCAAGATGAGCAACTAGAGATGAGTTTTCACACCATTTTGTCATGGTGCTTGACGCCACAAAGGCCAGAAAATGTAAAGGACCTCAAAACAGATTGGTCAAAGTCCCAGAGACAGTCAGCGAAAGAAACAGCATGATCTCTTAAGGGAGTTGGGAGCAAAGACTTGGAGAGACAAGGCCAGAATACCTTGCCTTTTGTGCCTGCTGTTGTTTGCAATGTTTTTACAGGTACTGCTGCGCTGGAGGAGGATGCTCAGATCCTGAAGGTGATTGAGGCATACTGTACTGGGGCAGGCTTCCAGCAAGCTCTCAGCTCAGGTGGGCATACAACCACATTATTGAGCTCCTACTCTGCCCACAACACTGATAACCCCTTTGGGAAAAAACAGATGTTGCATCATACAGCAATGAGACTCATGCTAGGAAACTGTAGTGTTCAGTATTTGAGATAAGGAAGCTTTATCTACCTAGTGGTTTAGTTGCCATTGCTTTTCTTCTAAGCACAGAGAATGAAGCAGGTAGGAGGGCAGATGAGATACTGCTATTTCACTAGTGATTGCCTGATGATAATCTCAGGTTGCTTATAACTTTAGAAAGGAAGCATGAATATTATCTCTCAATCAGCTGCATGTTTATGAACAGCCTGCTTCATAAGAACCTAACATCTTCAACTCTGGAAATATAACTATTTATCATTGCTGGTAAGATGTCAGCTAATTCAATCACTGAACTGTCAAATAATGGTACATAGCAAAAAGGGAGGCCATGGTTCTTTGGGGAGCTCTTGACCCTAGTCGAATGGTTTAATTTATAAGTCATGATGTAACTTTAGATGCAATGAGTACTCTTGAAAATTTTCCACTTGCTGCTGTAGCTCTGGGTTAGTGGGATGTAGCTGACATCTCCAGCCTACCCCAGGCTGATGGTGGGGCAGGAAGAATGAGAGCTTCTGTCTCTGATGTAGCATGGGCGCCAGGGAAGATTACCCCTTTTTCTCCCTCATAAATAATTCTTGTACACAGGCTCCTGTAAAGACTCCATCCCCCAAGTCCTTCTTCCTGAAGAAGAGAAAATTATCATAGAGGAAACACGAAGCAATGGCCAGATGGTCATGGAGGAAAAGTAAGTGCGGCTGCTCTCCACTTGCAGATTGATCCCTGTGTCACTTTTTGGAAGGGCATTAAAAACCAGTGCCTTCTCCTTCTGTGTCTCTACAGAGGAGCAGGCCTGGTGTCATTGACTGCTGCCTTAGCTCTGGCAAAGAACCACCAGACAATTTCAACTGCCATTTTGTCTTTTTTAAGGACAGAGCCACCTTCCCAGCTGCCCTGATGTGGCTGTATCCCTCTGGGAGTCTGGATCCCTGGTTTATGGCTTATCCAGATGTAGGATAATGGGGTCAGCAGGGACAGAACCAAATAAGTAGCTCTTATTTTTTAACTACTGATGTACTGGGCTGTTGCTGCCTCTCAGGAGCCTGCCTGGCACCTGCCTGTGAGTGTTCCCAGCCTGTTCTGTAGCTTCTGCATCTGGGTGACTCTGTTGAGCCTCTCCCTTTCCAACCCAGTCAGTGTGTTCCTTTCACGTTTGATCTTTTGCAGCACAACCTCAAAGAATCTAGGCTGCTTTACAAAAGATGCTCAGGCATTTCCACTTTTAAAGTCATTGTTATTTACTGCCATAGCATAAACAAGGAAGCCAAAGCCACAGACCTTTGCTGATAACTCAAAGCAGAACAAGGCATTGAGATTTGAGAAAAGAGCCCTGAGTTTTGGACCAGTGGCCTATAAATGCTCCTGGGCTGTGTTTCCAGAGTCCCCTCATAGGCAGCAGCCTGATGCTTGGGAAGCAGAATCTGGATGCAACTTTCCTGTCAGCACCTCCCATGCTGTCACTGTTTTCCTGCACACCAACTCTAATTTCTTTTGTCTTTAATTTCTTTTTTCAGAAGCCTTGTTGACACAGTTTATGCACTGAAAGATGAAGTCAAAGAACTGAAGCAGGTAATTTTGGTGGGATTGCTTGTGCTGGGAGTTGAGTGAAAGCCAACCAATCTGTGCTGGGTCATCTTCAGCTGGTCGGTGCCAGGAAAAGTCTTGCTGATCCTGGTCCAATCCTGCAAATTCCTGAATGAGCATTATTTTTCTTCTGGTTTACCTCCCTGAATCACAGAATCATAGAATCTTTAAGGCTGGAAAAGACCTCTGAGATGATGGAGTCCAACCATCAACCCAGCACCACCACTATGTTCACCACTAAATCATGTCCTGAAGTGCCATACCCACACATTCTTTGAACACTCCCAGGAATGGTGACTCCACCACTTCCCTGGGCAGACTGTTCCAGTGTTTGACAACCCTTTCCATGAAGAAACTTTTCCTAATATCCAACATAAACCTTCCCTAGTGCAGCTGGAGACCACTTCCTCTTATCCTTCATGCTTGAGTGCCAGAGAAAGCAAGAGGGAAGGAGTAGCTGGCCTTTGTGGTAACATGAAACTTTCCCCATATTCCAAAAGCTCTTTCAGCTTGACTGTTCATTTTATGTGTCTGGTGGACACCATTTCTTGTAGACTCAGAGGAAATATGTCCTCTTCCCTCCAGTCCCAAGTCTGGAGGTGGGAGAAACCATCAGAGGAGAAAAGGGTTCTTCAACCCAAGCTAAAATTAGGTTTCCAGGAGGATGTTTCTGCCTGCCCAAAGTCAGGGAACTTCTGTGCAGGTCTGTGAGGTAGTAAGGGTCTGTTTGGGTTACTTGTGGTTTCATCCACTTATGTTCTTCATCCTCACAAACTCCTATCAAATGTCCGTTATTTCATCACCTCTGAGGCATCAGGCAGCAGATGCATGGGCATTAACTGCATCCTTTATTCCTTCGTTTTTCACCTTGCAGGAAAACAAAAGGATGAAACAGTGTTTGGAGGAAGAGCTTAAATCCAGGAAGGACTTGGAGAAGCTGGTGAGAAGGCTGCTGAAGCAGACAGATGAGTGTGGCAGGGAGGACACGGGGCGCAAGTCATCCCTGATCGCCTGAATTCATGGAGAAGCTGCTGGTAGTGGTGTGTGACCTCAGGTGTATTTTTGGGAAGTGGAACTGGATCCTTTGCCTCTTCTTGCTCCGTATTTTGTTGGTTTGGGGTATTTTGTTGTCTTGGTTTGGAAAGACAGGTATCTGCCAGGGAAACTGAGGTTCCCCTAGGATGGAGAATACCAACCCCTCGCACCCCGACGAATTATAATTTTGCAATCAAGGGCTCTCAGGCAAAAATGTTGGGAATAGGAATAACAGTTCTTTACTAGGAGGTATTAACAATACAAATATGATAGGAAACAAAACCACCCAACCAACCAAACAAATAAACAAATAAACAATAATTTTAGAAGAAAACCCTGACAAAGTCAGAGTTTCAATCTGACCCTGTGATTCAGGATGTTGATAACAGTCCAAACGTAAACAGTCCAAACACTTCTGGAGTGGCAGACGTGATCCTGTCGGAGCAGAGATGATTCTGCGAAGAAACCAGTTCAGGGACGGCGAGGAGGGAGACAGGATGACGAGCACAGGGGACGAAGAAGCTCTTCCCACACCGCCGCGAAGGAAGCGCTGCGCACCACGCTCCTGCAGCAGGGCCGAACCGCCAACCCCCGGCCACCCCCCCCCTCCCCCCCCACCCCCCACCGCCAGGGCATGAGATGTATAGAAATGCAAATGCACCGCACAGGCTGGGGAAGGTAACAATGGCCTATCAAGGTGGGTCATCAGGCCTCAAAACAGATGTAAATAGAATACACAAAATCCAGCTCCACAACCCAAGACAACGTTCCACCCCTTATTCTATTACCATCTGTATCATACCTAAATTAATAAACTCCACTATACAGAATGAACCCTCACACTCAGTTCTCACTTAGGATTAGGTTTTCCTGTGGTACACAACTGGTTTTCCCATCTTTCTGCATCACCCACCAAGTGTTACCAGGTCCTTGAGCAAAAACAATCCCACGGGTGGGTTCACCTTTGCCCAAGGTGGGGTTTACCCAAACAGTCTTTCCTAAGATACCTCTCATATGTACTACAGGGACTTTGTCTCCATCCACTGTGTGCAAAGGGGTAGACTGGGCAGGACCAGCTCGATTAATAGACCCTCGGGTGTTGACCATCCAGGTG
Source organism: Phylloscopus collybita (assembly GCA_027886175.1). Taxonomy (NCBI): domain Eukaryota; kingdom Metazoa; phylum Chordata; class Aves; order Passeriformes; family Phylloscopidae; genus Phylloscopus; species Phylloscopus collybita. The sequence continues at coordinate 9,994,046 of JAJNNQ010000057.1, forward strand.
GCCTTTGCTAAGTTCACTTCCCAATTTCTGAAGGTCCCCCCGCCAAGTGCTTTCAGGGTGGTCTTAAGCAGTCCATTGCACCGTTCAACTTTCCCGGCAGCTGGTGCATGATAAGGGATGTGATATATCCATTCAATGCCGTGTTCCTTAGCCCAGGTGTTTATGAGGCTGTTCTTGAAATGAGTCCCGTTGTCCGACTCAATTCTCTCAGGGGTGCCATGTCTCCACAGGACTTGTTTTTCCAGGCCCAGGATGGTGTTCCGGGCGGTGGCATGAGGCACAGGATAGGTCTCCAGCCACCCAGTGGTGGCTTCCACCATGGTCAGCACGTAGCGCTTGCCTTGGCGGGTTTGGGGCAGTGTGATGTAATCAATCTGCCAGGCCTCCCCATACTTGTACTTGGACCACCGTCCACCGTACCAGAGGGGCTTCACCCGCTTGGCCTGCTTGATGGCAGCACACGTCTCACAGTCGTGGATAACCTGTGAAATACTGTTCATGGTTAGATCCACCCCTCGGTCTCGTGCCCACTTATAGGTGGCATCTCTGCCCTGATGACCTGAAGCATCATGGGCCCACCGAGCTAGGAACAACTCTCCCTTGTGTTGCCAATCCAAGTCTACCTTGGATACCTTTATCCTCGCAGCTTGATCTACTTGCTCGTTGTTCCGGTGCTCCTCATTAGCCCGACTCTTGGGGACATGGGCATCCACATGACGGACTTTCACAGGTAGTTTCCCTACCCTGATGGCAATGTCCTTCCACTCATCAGCAGCCCAGATTGGTTTTCCCCTACGCTGCCAGTTGGCTTTTTTCCACCTTTCCAGCCAGCCCCACAGAGCATTAGCCACCATCCACGAATCAGTGTAGAGGTAGAGCTTCGGCCACTTCTCTCTTTCAGCAATGTCCAGGGCCAATTGAACAGCTTTGAGTTCAGCAAGCTGGCTTGACCCACCTTCTCCTTCAGTGGCGTGTGCAACTTGTCTTGTGGGGCTCCATACGGCTGCTTTCCACTTCCGGTTCATCCCTACGATGCGACAGGAACCATCAGTGAAAAGAGCGTAGCGTGTTTCTTCTGCTGGCAGTTGGTTGTATGGTGGAGCTTCTTCAGCCCGGGTTACTTGTTCTTCTTCGTCAGTGAGACTGAAGTTCTCAGCTTCTGGCCAGTTGGTGATTACTTCCAAAATCCCAGGGCGATTCGGGTTACCAATACGGGCGCGCTGAGTGATGAGGGCGATCCATTTGCTCCATGTAGCATCGGTGGCATGGTGGGTGGAGGGAACCTTTCCTTTAAACATCCACCCCAGCACCGGTAGTCGGGGTGCCAGGAGGAGTTGTGCTTCAGTGCCAATCACCTCTGAGGCAGCTTGAACTCCTTCGTAGGCGGCCAAGATCTCCTTCTCTGTGGGAGTGTAGTTGGCTTCAGACCCTCTGTAGCTTCGGCTCCAGAATCCCAGTGGCCGGCCTCGAGTCTCACCTGGCACCTTCTGCCACAGGCTCCAGGACAGACCATGGCTCCCGGCTGCAGAGTAGAGCACGTTCTTTACCTCTGGTCCCGTCCTGACTGGGCCAAGGGCTACCGCATGAGCGATCTCCTGCTTGATCTGGGCAAAGGCGTGTTGCTGTTCAGGGCCCCAGTGGAAATCGTTCTTCTTGCGGGTAACCAGGTAGAGAGGGCTCACAATCTGACTGTACTCAGGGATGTGCATCCTCCAAAAGCCAATGGCCCCTAGGAAAGCTTGTGTTTCCTTCTTGTTGGTTGGTGGGGACATGGCAGTGATCTTATTGATGACCTCAGTGGGAATCTGACGCCGTCCATCTTGCCACTTCACTCCCAGGAACTGGATCTCTTGGGCAGGTCCCTTGACTTTGCTCTTCTTGATGGCAAAACCGGCTTCCAGGAGAATTTGGATGATCTTCTCTCCTTTCTCAAAGACTTCCATTGCCGTGTTCCCCCACACAATGATGTCATCGATGTACTGTAGATGGTCCGGAGCCTCACCCTTTTCCAGTGCATCCTGGATCAGTCCATGGCAGATGGTGGGACTGTGCTTCCACCCCTGGGGCAGCCGATTCCAGGTGTACTGCACACCCCTCCAGGTGAAAGCAAACTGGGGCCTGCACTCTGCTGCCACAGGAATGGAGAAGAAAGCATTGGCAATGTCGATGGTCGCGTACCACTTTGCTGCCTTGGACTCCAGCTCGTACTGAAGCTCCAACATGTCTGGCACAGCAGCGCTCAGTGGTGGCGTGACCTCATTCAGACCACGATAATCTACAGTCAGTCTCCATTCCCCACTGGGCTTACGCACAGGCCAGATGGGGCTGTTAAAAGGTGAATGAGCCTTACTGACCACCCCTTGGCTCTCCAGTTTACGAATCATCTCATGGATCGGGGTCACAGAGTCTCTGTCAGTGCGGTATTGCCGACGGTGCACTGTTGCTGTGGCAATTGGTACCTGTTGTTCTTCAACTCTTAGCAGTCCCACAGCAGAAGGGTCATCTGAGAGACCAGGCAAGGTATTCAGTTGTTTGATCTCTTCCGTCTCTACAGCAGCTACTCCAAAAGCCCAACGATATCCTTTTGGGTCTTTGAAATATCCATTTCTGAGATAGTCTATGCCGAGGATGCACGGGGCCTCTGGGCCAGTCACAATGGGGTGTTTCTGCCACCCATTCCCAGTTAAACTCACTTCGGCTTCCACTACAGTCAGCTGCTGGGACCCTCCTGTCACCCCAGAAATAGAAATGGGTTCTGTTCCTACATACCCTGATGGCATCAGGGTACATTGGGCACCAGTGTCAACCAAAGCCGTGTATTTTTGTGGGTCAGATGTGCCAGGCCATCGGATCCACACAGTCCAATAGATCCGATTATCCCTTTCCTCTACCTGGCTAGAGGCAGGGCCCCTCTAGCACTGGTTATCCCCTTCCTGAGCATACATACTAGAGGTTCCTTCAAGGGGATTCAACACAGCATTGGCAGCTTGGTTATAGGAGGCTGAGGCTACTTTCATTTTCGTAGATCCCCCTTGGTGATTGTTCCTCTCCTTGAGCTCACGCACCCGTGCTGCCAGGACAGAAGTGGGTTTCCCATCCCACATTCCCATGTCTTCCCCATGGTCACGCAGATAAAACCACAGGTCAGCTCTTGGGGTGTACCCTCTCTCTCGAGCTGGGGGTCGTTGGGCTCTAACTCTGGGGCCTGTGACTCGCACTGGTGCCACATTGGAACTGTTTGTCCTCATCTCCTCCCTCACCCCCCTTATCTCTTCTTTGAGTTCTTTAACCACGGCAGAGATATGAGCCTGCATCGGGCCATTGATCATACTTTCATAGTTCCTAAGCTTATTGGCAACAGACCCCACTGTCTCTTGATTGTCCTCAGCATTAATTGTTGCAATAAAGGTGGTGTACTGAGATGGCCCTAGATTTGCCAGATTCCACAACATCTGCCCTGTGCATTTAACCTTGTCAGGGTCATTATCATGCTGTCCACTCCTCCCAAAAAGTACCTCCAGCACCGCCACTTCCCTCAGCTGTTGGATCCCTTCCTCCAGAGTTTTCCAGCGCATTCTATGGTGGTGCTCCTGCATTCTTTCTTTGTGGATAAATCTCTCTCTCACACTCATTAAAAGCCGCTCCCAAAGGGAAAGGGGTCCTGGCTCTCTTACAAATACCTGATTTATACCTGAGTCCTGGGTCAAGGGTCCCAAATTCCTTGCCTCACCACTGTCCAATTGCACACCAGTACCCATGAGGTCCCAAACCCGAAGTAGCCAGGCTGTGTAAGCCTCACGCCCCCGCCGTACGATATCTTTTTGCAGGTTACGGAGACTTTCGTACGACAGGGACTCGGTGATGATCTGAACATGTGATTCCCCTGCAGGCTGTGAGGGCCCTCCTTTCTTATTGTCTGGGTTTGCTGTTTTCACCTTAGATTTCTTTGTTTCCACAGGGGCAACTGCCGCTGGCTGTGACTGCCCCTGTGGTTCAGCTGGGACCTGAGCAGTTGTAATCTCTGTGGGTTTCATTGCTGCACCATCAGGCTCTCTTTTGTCAGGGCAGGGGAAGGATTTTTCACTAGCTGGGGAGATGTACTCCCTCAGCATCTGGCTCATCTTTTCTTGCATCTCCTTAATCAGAGCCCCCACCCAAACCGGGTGGTTTATCTCTGAGGCAGGCTGTGGGGCAGGAGCGGACTCTTGGGCTGCATTCTTATTCTTTGGGGTACTTATTAAGGTGCTTACCCAGGCCAATTTCCCCTTATCTCTGAATGCCAAACAGAACAGGCATACCAGCAACACCAGCCACTGTATGATATCATTAGCACTCAGAGATTTCAACCCTTCAAAAACTGGTGGGGTGGACCCAAAAAACTGTGTGAAGGGCTGGGAGAAAATTTCCCCCGGTGCCATTTCCTTACAATAGGTACCATTGTTAAAGTAACCCCAGAAGCACAGAGTTAGCCTATGATAGCTATGAATCCATGTGCTTGCTTTCCAGAGGAAGTTAAAAATCCATGAATTTCTCACCTTATTAATCCACAAAACAAACTGAATGCCCGCCACAGTAGCCTTAGTCATAGGACCCATATTAACATAAGGAGTAGCAAATGGCAGAAATACAGCCACCACCACGTGCCACCCAAACCAGGGAAAGCTAGACCACATTATTCTGGCCAGTGGGCTTTTATCTAATACCCAAGAACTGTTATTCCTCTCTCTCAATGCCCTCGTGCCCCACCCTTGGGCGCCAAAATCTGTCTTGGTTTGGAAAGACAGGTATCTGCCAGGGAAACTGAGGTTCCCCTAGGATGGAGAATACCAACCCCTCGCACCCCGACGAATTATAATTTTGCAATCAAGGGCTCTCAGGCAAAAATGTTGGGAATAGGAATAACAGTTCTTTACTAGGAGGTATTAACAATACAAATATGATAGGAAACAAAACCACCCAACCAACCAAACAAATAAACAAATAAACAATAATTTTAGAAGAAAACCCTGACAAAGTCAGAGTTTCAATCTGACCCTGTGATTCAGGATGTTGATAACAGTCCAAACGTAAACAGTCCAAACACTTCTGGAGTGGCAGACGTGATCCTGTCGGAGCAGAGATGATTCTGCGAAGAAACCAGTTCAGGGACGGCGAGGAGGGAGACAGGATGACGAGCACAGGGGACGAAGAAGCTCTTCCCACACCGCCGCGAAGGAAGCGCTGCGCACCACGCTCCTGCAGCAGGGCCGAACCGCCAACCCCCGGCCACCCCCCCCCTCCCCCCCCACCCCCCACCGCCAGGGCATGAGATGTATAGAAATGCAAATGCACCGCACAGGCTGGGGAAGGTAACAATGGCCTATCAAGGTGGGTCATCAGGCCTCAAAACAGATGTAAATAGAATACACAAAATCCAGCTCCACAACCCAAGACATTTGTTACCAAAAAAAAAAAAGTCATAGAGAAAAAAATAGTTTTTCTTCCATTCAGTAAGGAGATAAAGCAGAAACAATCACAACTGAACCAGTAAGCAAGCAGTCCATGATTCACAATTCATCTGCAGCAACTAATACCTCATTGTACCTGCTAACTGAGAGCAAATACAAACTCTGCTAGTGATTGTTGCTCACAAAGGCTTGGGCAGCAGTTTCCTAGAAGAAACTTAAGCACTTTTTAATGCTTTCATTCTTTCCAAAAGCACCAGTACCTATTTATTGAATGAAAACATTACTGAGGTGGCATTGAGCAGAAACCAAAAAAGCACCATGCTCCTCTTTTCAGATAATCACAACTGGGGAAGCTTTTCCCATCCATCTTCTTTTTCCCTATTAGTTGACTGTAGTGAACTAGAGCCCAGCAATACTGTGGTTCCTGTGTGGCCTTGATACTGATTAAAATGTGCAATTAACATGAAGATGTTTGAACTCCTTGGGGAAGCCAGATCTGGAGCACTTG